>JAWNND010000151.1:0-5768403 GCA_035043265.1 Drosophila testacea
CAGGGCTTGTAAATTGCAAATCCAAGCAATAAACGTCTCTTCTTATAAAAAACAAAATAAATACAATTCAGATAAATACATATGCAAAGCATACCAAAGAGCAAGTATCTGAATACCGACGAAGATCAATTACCTTGCAACTTAAATATATTGAAAATTTTTTAATATTACTGCTTGTAAGGGTAAACTTTTTTGTTTAAAATTAATCTTTGTTATGGAGCACATATTTTTGTTTACTTTTTTCAAAATATTTTTGTATTAATTTATATTTTTTCAGTTTCCACTTTTTTATCCCTATAACAAGTTTGTATCAACATAGTTTATAATAGTTTATAATTGATGTGATCAAGAACATATATAATTTATGACATCTAACACTACTCTTTAAATGTGCTATACACTTTGTGACAACATTATAATACCCTCTGCAAGAGTATTGCACAAAAAATCTTGTCACTATACCCTGTAAAATAATCAAGTTTGGTGTAAAAGTTGTTTCGATTCGATCTCTTGCCGAGTATGTCATTTAAGCTAAAACTATATTTAAACTGATCAAAAATAGAATATAAGTGGCTTTATTAAATATTATATATTTAATCTATATATAAAATAATTTAAGAAATTTTGTTAACTGATTTTCTGCCTTTTAATGACTGACAACTGATTGACAGCTTATCTATTATATATAATATTTTCTTAACTCTACAACATTCCTAGGGTATATGGTAGGCAACAATCCATATTATAGTCATTTATTTGTTTTTATATAGCACAGTAATTTAAGAAAATCAATGTGACACTCTTTGATTGGATTGCTCAATTGTTTTGGGGCATATCGGCAACTTGAAGTGATATGCAACGTCGGGCAATTCCGAGAGGATTTATTGAGGTAGATAATGAGAGTTTTGCTAACTGATTATTATTAGTTTTGTAATTACGTTTATATATGCCGGTAGATTATATATGAACAACCATATCTTGTTGATTGTCTGCTGACTCCTAACGTAACATATAAAGATTACAGATATACTATGCATGATTTACTATTCTGAAACTAATTGATAACTTTGCAAGTTCAATGACAATTTTAATTATTCTTGATTTGGATGCGATGACGGGAGATCAGCAAGATAAATGAACAAATTTGAATATAGTAGTATTAGTTACGCAATTTCACTATTTCGGACCTAGTCAATAAATTCCAGGGTCACTTTAATTATTTCTAAAGTGTCAGAGATGACTTTAAAGAAAGATATGGCCAGAGTAATTAAGAAACAACCGATATGAATATTGTACAAATGGTTCATACCTTTATTGACTACTTTTTGATATACTCCTGATAAAGTCGGAGTAACTCCGGACTTGTGCGAGGTTGAACTGTATTCAGTGCAGTCTCAAAGTGTTGCCATCTAACACTTTCAGCCTCAAAGCTCTGCTCCAACGCACTCAACGCTGCCTCATGGCAAACAGCTTGAATCTCTGCTCCTGAATATCCCTCGGTAAGCTTCACCAACTTATCTACATCGACATCTTCCGCCAACGGCATGGAACGTAGTTTAATTTTTAAAATCTCATGACGTGCCTCCTCCTCAGGTAATCCCACGTAGCAGACGCGATCAATGCGACCAGGACGTAGTAGAGCCTTATCGATCATATCCGGACGATTAGTAGCTGCCACAATAGTCACATTGTGCAACGTCTCCACGCCGTCCAATTCAGTAAGCAGTTGGGTGAGCACACGTTCCTTGACCGAGGAACCACTTGAGGAACCCTCTGAACGTTCACCGCCAATGGCATCAATTTCATCAAAGAAAACAATCGCTGGAGCCACTTGACGTGCTTTCCGGAATACTTCGCGCACTGCACGCTCCGATTCACCCACCCACATGGAGAACAACTCAGGTCCCTTGATGGACAAGAAGTTCAGTTTGCTCTCCGTGGCCAAAGCCTTGGCAATCATTGTCTTGGAGCAGCCAGGTGGTCCAAACATGAGCACTCCACGTGGTGGCTTTATGCCCAAACGCTGGAACTTATCACCATGCAACAAAGGCCACTCGATGGCCTGTTGAAGGGTTAATCTAAGAGCTGCCTGTCCGCCAATATCTGACCAGAGAACGTTGGGATTTTCGATGAGTACTTCTCGCATAGCTGAAGGTTTAACATGCGTGAGAGCTGCCTGCAGATCCCTCAACTCCAACGAGCGTGTTTCATCCTTGAGTGTTGTCAACGTGGCAGCGTAGACCAAATTGGCCATATCAGCACCCACATAACCATGTGTTATGCTGGCAATTTCGTCAATCTCCGAATCCTTGAGCTTATGCTGCACTGGCTGTAGTAGGCATTTGAGAATCTCCCTTCGTGAATGGGGCGTGGGCACACCCAACTCCAATTCACAGTCCAAACGACCTGCACGTCGTATGCTTGGATGCACTGCATCAATTTGTGAGCTGGTTGCTAGCAGAAATGTGCGACGTGCCTCGGAACGACTAGAGCTACTGAGTTGATCGAGCAGCGAGAGAAATGCCAGCGATACACGCTTTACAAGATCACTGTTGTCCTGTTTGGGACACAACGTGTGCACATCCTCTAGAAACATCAACGTTGGATGCGGATAATGTGCATAGGCACGTTCAAAATATGCGCCCAGCTTTTGCTCAGTCTCTCCTAGAAATTTGCTGAAAATTTCGCCGCTGTTTATGTGGATTATTTGGACATTCTTGTCGCGTTCCTGGGCAGCTGCACCCATGGCCTCACACACCATGGACTTGCCACAACCACTGGCACCGTAGAGCAGCAAACCACGTGATGCTTTAACGCCTGCAGAATAATAATTATATAATAATTAAAAATAATAAATTTATATGAAATTGCAAATTAATATATTACAAAAACAAAGAACACAATTTAGAGATATCAAAATATGAAAGGGAAAAAAAGGAACTGTACAGAAATTATTTATTGTTAAAGTTTTTTTCTTCGAAAAACTTTTTCGAAAACTCCG
This sequence comes from Drosophila testacea, assembly GCA_035043265.1. Lineage (NCBI taxonomy): Eukaryota > Metazoa > Arthropoda > Insecta > Diptera > Drosophilidae > Drosophila > Drosophila testacea. The sequence continues at coordinate 3,002 of JAWNND010000151.1, forward strand.
TCCGATTTTGTCTATTTAAAAACTAAATAAATTCTTTATTTCATTGTGCAAACTCTTTTCAATAGTTCAAGTATTGCAGATAATCCTCATTTTTGTACTCTTCTGCCTTACAATTATATGTCAACATACTTATAGGGATTTTCTATTCCTTGCTTACCTGCGGGCAAGGATCTGTAGCCCAGTGCATAGTCCATGCTCTCCTCTACCAATTGTATTTGCCTATCCAATCCACCAATTTTGACTTTAGTTATGCGGTACTCCAACTCTGGTGGCTGCTCTTTTGCCTGATCGTCCTCTTTGCGGATCAGCTCAACTCGTGTAGCACTTGTTATCTGCACAAACTGCTGTGATTTATCCAGGCTGAGACGTGCCAGGGCATCCTCTACGGAACTCTCCTCGACACCCTGCCAGCTCTCCAAGCTAAATGTAAGCGGTTTGTTAAAGAAATTCAAATGCAATTCGCTGCCTTGGCAGTGAATTTGATTGACAATCTCGCTCTTTAGCACACCAGCTACATCTTTAAGTTGTGATTGCTCCAGTCTGGATTCGCTTTCGTTAAGTTGCCTTAAACTTATGCTAGCAGCTGCAGAAAGTTTGTTAGTGTCCAGTGCCGAAATGCGCAGAGATTTGCCACGCAGCATTGTCCAATTATGTTTATAGTCTGCAAAATATGAATGTAAGCTTGGGTATATAGAAAATATAAGAAACCAACCTGCAGCTGTAACAAAGATCGTGGTTAAAAACTGCTCCGATACGGGCCAAACAATGCGTACCAAAGGTGCCTGTATTTCTGCAGATTTTAGTGCTGGTCTAATCACCACTTGCTGGCCAATATGAAGTTCAGCCAACTGTATGGCGCCTTCAGATACAAATATCAACATGTTGGCATATTTTGGTGAGAGATCCTTCAATGATTCCACCTCAAAACTCCGTTGAAGCACGCTTCCTGTGTAGAGCACGCCATTGCGTACATATTCCGCATTCACTTCCGTTACTTCGTCATCATTAGTAATGGGACAAACGCGCTCGTGTGTATCCCGGGTTTTGGATGTTATGTGCACACCACAAGTTTCACAATGGTACCAAGTTGCTTGGTTCTTTTTGTTGCTCGATTTTGGCGGCATGTCGGCAATCGAAGCACGTTTTGTTTACCTTTTGCTTTAACAGACAGCTGATCTATTCCACGTGCATTGTGAATGACAAAATCGAACGAGAGTTCTGTAAATGTATCGATAGTCCATTTAATAAAAAATAAACGGTGGTAATTAAACTAATTAGGCAGTTATAGTTCAAATAAGCTTATAAAAATACTATACAAAATAAAATTATATTTGAGTATACATGTAGAAACCAAATATTCTGAAAAATATACTTTCCGATATACCGCATAAAAATCAATATAATATCGTCTACACTTGATCATCGGGCTTTGTGTAGACTCTACATATCGATACCGATCGCAAATCTGTATTTCCCATATTTTGTGAAGCACATTTTTAAAAGTTATTAAAAAAAAATGCTCTCAACTAACTCTTGGAGCACTACATCGCACGAAATTGAAGAGATAAACCACTCATGGACAATTGAAAACTTTTCTTTGCTATTTGATTTGAACTCAGTTCATAATTTAACTTCACCAAAGTTTCCAAGGGACAGAAGTGATCTGCATTTTTATCTTAGGCTTTGGTTGCAAGCCGATAAACTATATGTTCAACTGGATCCTTACTCGAACTTCAAGTATAATTGCTACGCATATATTTGGGTAGAAGGACATAACGAAAATAGAAGATCTGACTGTTTCACATTACCTAAACCTTTAAATGTAGAGTTGTTGAACGTTGATTTATTTAACAAAGAACGAAAAAAATGGTTGATAAATGATAAACTAATAATATGTTTGTTCCATCCTTTGAAAAAAAGTCAATGTGATGAAATCGGTAACATAAACAATTTTCCCACTTGTACACTAAAGAAAAATCTTGGTGCTTTACTTGACACAAAGGAGTTGGCCGATGTGACGATCATCACAGGCGACGACCGTAAAATTCCAGTTCATAAGAATATACTATCAGGTAAGAAGTAATGTTATACCAACAAAAGTTTTATGGAAAGCTTTGCATTATGCTTGCAGCACGGAGCAATGTATTTGCGGCAATGTTCAAGCACTCAATGAAGGAAAACTCAGAGAATTGTGTAACTCTTAGCGATTTCTCTTTCGATGTCGTCATGGAAATGCTACGATTCATATACACCGGGGAAGCACCAAACTTGAAAGAGATGACTGTGGATCTGATGGCGGCAGCTGACAAGTATGAGCTTGACGGACTGAAGGCGATGTGTTCCAAGTCCATGGGTGACAATCTGTCCGTAGAAACTGCACCCATAGTGCTAAAGGCAGCCGATCTGTACAACTTGGAGGATCTTAAATCTGAGGCAATTCAATTTATTAAAAGAAATCTTGATAAAGTAGCCGAGACATCAAACTGGAAAGATATAGTTACAGCTGAAAGAAATCTTATTTTAGAGTCATTTGTCGATAAAAAGTTTCTTGAATTCAAACTAAATGATGATAATTCATCCAGTGACGGAGAAAATGTTAGCTCTGGTAATATATCAGAAAAGATATAATATCACTTAAAGTATGGTATAGTACATGTGTGCATGTGGTACAGCTATACATACATATAAAAACTACTATGAATGATTAAGTTATTTTAAGAATTTATGAATGAGTTTCGTTAATTGAAACGAATACGGAAATATTTTATAATTTGTAAGAGATGTGCCATGAAGTTGCAGTCACGAAAGAAGAGGAACTTTAATGATTTATTTTGAAAAACAGTGCACTATTGTAATAATTAAAACATAAATGTCAGTTGGTTTAAAGCTTGACATCGAATTTACTAAATGAATTACACGCTAAGAACATAAATGCGTGCTTGGAGTATCTAAAAATAAAATAAAATTATAATTTTTAAAACTACTTATCAACGAATTGCAATTTTTAAATGATTCTGGGTTTACTTGAGAAATATTAAAAAATCGTCATAACGACCTGTGTCAAAGATTTTATCAGTAGAATCTGTAAGGCTGTATCACTAACCAATGAATACCAATGAATGTATTCATTGGTTAGTGGCTGTATATATTGTAATATGTGTGTTTGATATTATATGTGACTGCTTGTTGGCTTATTCACAAAAGCTTTACGAAAATATAAATATTTACACATTGTTCTCATATCGCCTACAATGTTCATATGCATAACATAAACATCTAACGAGCATCTTCATGACTCCACTCCTATCATGAATATTTGTCAACTCAGCTTGTTTGGAGGAGGCGAGATCGCTCGCTTGTATATATATATATATGTACAATGTACAAACATAGTTTGAAAGTATTGTGCATTCAAATCGTTGACCAATTGAAACCAAACTTATCAAAAGTTGAGCCCTATTATCTTCTTAGTCATCTAGTCCGATTAAGAAATTTTTCAACCACATTGGTTACAACCCTTTCCCGTTAAATTGTCTTGTGCTGATTATAATTTGCATACATGATTTTTATTTGTACATTAGCAGGTAAAGTAGCTCATTGCAAGAGTAAATCGGTTTCGGAAGCATTAGCCGACATCAGGTCTCGTTCGAGGCTTGTGGTGGCATTTGCCTGATTTAGAAATAGATCAAAGTCGTATCCATCATTTTGTGCGGATATTGAATCCTTTTGATTGCTAATTGTTTGTGGATTCGAAAGCAAGTCCACATCTTGCAGTCCGAGTTCCTTGAGCAGCATTTCGTTTTCATTGGTATTGGATTCGGGTGAAGGATGAGCAACTGTCTCTTTGAGTTCCACATTAATTATGGGCGCAGGCTGCTCAACGGCATCGATGCCATAAACAACTTTATTTTGTCGTACATTGGAATTAGCAATAGCCTGAATTTCATCATCATCCAGCTCTTGTGGCTTTAGCGTACTTGATTTATATTGAAAATCGGTTTCCTTAAAGTCCACCTCAATGGGAAAAAGCGGCGGGAGGGAGTCTAAACGTTCAACCAAACTTCTATGGAGCTCGGCCAGACTTTCAAGCAGACTGCGCAGTTGTTTATTCAAATCCATGGCATGTTTGCACTCCAATAACTCCATTTTCTCGAGCACATCGGTGCGCAGCTTGGCAAATTTGGTGCGTGCATCCTGGCGACAACGAAGGATCAACCTATACTCATAGTTGCCTGTTTCCACGCGATAAAGTGGCTCCTGCAATGCCGCAAAGCCATGTTCCTCATCATCCATCTCTTTAACCTTCAGACAATACGAGAGATATGTGAACTTGGCATCCGCATAACGACGTACAGTCAACTTTGTGTCTGGAATGGCTTTGTTCAGGTAAGTGCCGAGATCAGCTAAAACTGGTTTTATTTGTTTAATTATAGCGAGTCCATCTTTTTCCAGTGAACGATGGAACTCTCCAAAGGTACGAAATGCCTCCGAGGCACGTTGTTGTGGTTCATGTGCTGAGATTTGTGTAAAGCAATCACCAAAAGATTTATAAGTTTATAATACATCAACTCAGTGCCCTCCAGTTCCTCCAGTCGCTTGACCAGCGAATCATTGCATAGTATGGCCCTCGACAAACCCAACGTATCCGCCGTGTTGCTCGACAAATTGTCCACAATGCGATGCTTTAGTTTCTTTAATATAATGTCTAAAGTTTTTCCCTGCTCTGGATCTGCATGGAGCTTATTATAATGTATGGTGACCTCATCTGTCGCTGTCTGTATCATCTTGGCCACCTCCACCTTCGTCTTGCCCTTCACACTGGCCGAATTGACAGCCAACAGCTCGTCTCCAGACTGCAAGGATCCCTCACGTGCAGCGGGCGTGCCATCAAATACCTGGAAAATACACATAAATGAGTTATAATTATGTTATAGTTAATGTATAAATTATTTATTTATTTATTAAAGTTAGATATAATTTAAATTAACACTAACTTACATATTTCTAAAGCGCTGGATGCAAAGGACTTCGGCTTAAATGTATAAATACTAGTTAATATTTGACCAGCTGAGCTAAACATTGTATACCAAATCTTTAATATTATTTATATTTTATAAGTAGATTATAGATTAAAAGAATAAGTTTTCAGATTGAAAAAGTTTGGTTCATATTTTTAAAATTAAGCTAATAGCAATTAGTATAATTTAATAGACCAATCTCTATTTAATGTTTAGCTAATTTACCTATTATTATAAATTAAATTAAAGGTATGTTATTTTAGGTTTTATGTACCTTAAAACATTTAAGACTAACTACAGAATACATCGCAATCTGCTTTTAGTTGAACATCAAAATTTCATTGGGAAATATATAGTTTTGCACTGCATCAATTTGTGAGCTGGTTGCTAGCAAAAATGTGCGACGTGCCTCGGAACGACTAGAGCTACTGAGTTGATCGAGCAGCGAGAGAAATGCCAGCGATGCACGCTTTACAAGATCGCTGTTGTCCTGTTTGGGACACAACGTGTGCACATCCTCTAGAAACAGCAACGTTGGATGCGGATAATGTGCATAGGCACGTTCAAAATATGCGCCCAACTTTTGCTCAGTCTCTCCCAGAAATTTGCTGAAAATTTCGCCGCTGTTATGTGGATTATTTGGACATTCTTGTCGCGTTCCTGGGCAGCTGCACATGGCCTCACACACCATGGACTTGACAACCACTGGCACCGTAGAGCAGCAAACCACGTGATACTTTAACGCCTGCAGAATAATAATTGTATAATAATTAAAAATAATAAATATATATGAAAATATGAATGGGAAAAAAAGGAACTGTACAGGAACTATTTATAATTAAAGTTTTTTCTTCGAAAAACTTTTTCAACTCCGTCCGATTTTGTCTGTTTAAAAACTAAATAAATTCTTTATTTCATTGTGCAAACTCTTTTCAATAGTTCAAGTATTGCAGATAATCCTCATTTTTGTACTCTTCTGCCTTACAATTATATGTCAACATACTTATAGGGATTTTCTATTCCTTGCTTACCTGCGGGCAAGGATCTGTAGCCCAGTGCATAGTCCATGCTCTCCTCTACCAATTGTATTTGTTTATCCAATCCACCAATTTTGACTTTAGTTATGCGGTACTCCAACTCTGGTGGCTGCTCTTTTGCCTGATCGTCCTCTTTGCGGATCAGCTCAACTCGTGTAGCACTTGTTATCTGCACAAACTGCTGTGATTTATCCAGGCTGAGACGTGCCAGGGCATCCTCTACGGAACTCTCCTCGACACCCTGCCAGCTCTCCAAGCTAAATGTAAGCGGTTTGTTAAAGAAATTCAAATGCAATTCGCTGCCTTGGCAGTGAATTTGATTGACAATCTCATTCTTTAGCACACCAGCCACATCTTTAAGCTGTGATTGCTCCAGTCTGGATTCGCTTTCGTTAAGTTGCCTTAAACTTATGCTAGCAGCTGCAGAAAGTTTGTTAGTGTCCAGTGCCGAAATGCGCAGAGATTTGCCACGCAGCAATGTCCAATTCTGTTTATAGTCTGCAAAATATGAATGTAAGCTTGGGTATATAGAAAATATAAGAAACCAACCTGCAGCTGTAACAAAGATCGTGGTTAAAAACTGCTCCGATACGGGCCAAACAATGCGTACCAAAGGTGCCTGTATTTCTGCAGATTTTAGTGCTGGTCTAATCACCACTTGCTGGCCAATATGGAGTTCTGCCAACTGTATGGCACCTTCAGATACGCATATCAACATGTTGGCATATTTTGGTGAGAGATCCTTCAATGATTCCACCTCAAAACTCCGTTGAAGCACGCTTCCTGTGTAGAGCACGCCATTGCGTACATATTCCGCATTCACTTCCGTTACTTCGTCATCATTGGTAATGGGACAAACGCGCTCGTGTGTATCCCGGGTTTTGGATGTTATGTGCACACCACAAGTTTCACAATGGTACCAAGTTGCTTGGTTCTTTTTGTTGCTTGATTTTGGCGGCATGTCGGCAATCGAAGCACGTTTTGTTTACCTTTTGCTTTAACAGACAGCTGATCTATTCCACGTGCATTGTGAATGACAAAATCGAACGAGAGTTCTGTAAATGTATCGATAGTCCATTTAATAAAAAATAAACGGTGGTAATTAAACTAATTAGGCAGTTATAGTTCAAATAAGCTTATAAAAATACTATACAAAATAAAATTATATTTGAGTATACATGTAGAAACCAAATATTCTGAAAAATATACTTTCCGATATACCGCATAAAAATCAATATAATATCGTCTACACTTGATCATCGGGCTTTGTGTAGACTCTACATATCGATACCGATCGCTTATCTGTATTTCTTCTATTTTGTGATGCACATTTTTAAAAGTTATTAAAAAACAAAAAAATGCTGTCAACTAACTCTTGGAGCACTTCATCGTACGAAATTGAAGAGATAAACCACTCATGGACAATTGAAAACTTTTTTTGCTATTTGATTTGAAATTAGTTGATAATTTAACTTCACCAAAGTTTCCAAAGGACAGAAGTGATCTGAAATTTTGTCTTAGCTTGGTTTGGAAAACGATAAACTAATTGTTCAACTGTATACTTTCTCGAAGTTAAATTATAGGTGCCGCGCATTAATTTGGGTAGAAGGACATAACGAAACTGGCAAATCTTTCTGTTTCAATTTACCTAATGCTTTAAGTGTAGAGTTGTTGAGCGTTGATTTATTTAACAAAGAACGAGAAAAATGGTTGATAAATAAAAATCTAATAATAATTTGTTCCATCCATTTGAGAAAAAGTCCATGTTATGAAATCAGTACCATAAACCATTTTGTCACTTGTACACTAAAGAAAGATTTTGGTGCTTTACTTGACACAAAGGAGTTGGCCGATGTGACGATCATCACAGGCGACGACAAGATACCAGTTCATAAGAACATACTATCAGGTAAGAAGTAATCTTATACCCAAATGGTTGTTTTATGAAATCTTTGCATTATCTTTGCAGCACGGAGCAATGTATTTGCGGCCATGTTCAAGCACTCAATGAAGGAAAACTCAGAGAATTGTATAACTATTAGCGATTTCTCTTTCGATGTCGTCATGGAAATGCTACGATTCATATACACCGGGGAAGCACCAAACTTGAAAGAGATGACTGTGGATCTGATGGCGGCAGCTGACAAATATGAGCTTGACGGACTGAAGGCGATGTGTTCCAAGTCCATGGGTGACAATCTGTCCGTAGAAACTGCACCCATAGTGCTTAAGGCAGCCGATCTATACAACTTGGAGAGTCTTAAAACCAACGCAATAATGTTATTAAAAGAAATATTTCCAAAGTTACTGAGACATCAAATTGGAAAGATGTAATTACAACAGATAGTAATCTGATATTTAAGACATTTATTAAACCTAATTGCCTTGAATTTAAACTGAATGAAGATACACCAAGTAGCGAACATGTTAAATTTGATAATATCTAATTAAATACAGCATCACATTTTCTAAAAGTGGTTGCTAGTGCTATACACATAATTATCTACTATGTTTAAGTTATTATTAGAATTTGTGTATGAATTTCGTTGATTTTATAATTTGTAAGAGATGTACCATGAAGTTCAAATTCGAAAGAAGTGGAACTTTAATGATTTATTTTGAAAAACATTGCACTATTGTAATAATTAAAACATAAATGTCAGTTGGTTTAAAGCTTGACATCGAATTTACTAAATGAATTACACGCTAAGAATATAAATGCGTGCTTGGAGTATCTAAAAATAAAATAAAATTATAATTTTTAAAACTACTTATCAACGAATTGCAATTTTTAAATGATTCTGGGTTTACTTGAGAAATATTAAAAAATCGTCATAACGACCTGTGTCAAAGATTTTATCAGTAGGAATCTGTAAGGCTGTATCACTAACCAATGAATACCAATGAATGTATTCATTGGTTAGTGGCTGTATATATTGTAATATGTGTGTTTGATATTATATGTGACTGCTTGTTGGCTTATTCACAAAAGCTTTACGAAAATATAAATATTTACACATTGTTCTCATATCGCCTACAATGTTCATATGCATAACATAAACATCTAACGAGCATCTTCATGACTCCACTCCTATCATGAATATTTGTCAACTCAGCTTGTTTGGAGGAGGCGAGATCGCTCGCTTGTACAATGTACATACATATGTACAATGTACAAACATAGTTTGAAAGTATTGTGTATTCGCTGAAAGAGTGAAACCAAACTTATAAAAGTTGAGCCCTATTATCCGACAAAAGATTGCATTTAAACAAAGGAGTCAGCATTTTAATATCTTCTTAGTCATCTAGTTTATTATGGAATTTTTCAACCACATTGGTTACAACCCTTTCCCGTTAAATTGTCTTGTGCTGATTATAATTTGCATACATGATTTTTATTTGTACATTAGCAGGTAAAGTAGCTCATTGCAAGAGTAAATCGGTTTCGGAAGCATTAGCCGACATCAGGTCTCGTTCGAGGCTTGTGGTGGCATTTGCCTGATTTAGAAATAGATCAAAGTCGTATCCATCATTTTGTGCGGATATTGAATCCTTTTGATTGCTAATTGTTTGTGGATTCGAAAGCAAGTCCACATCTTGCAGTCCGAGTTCCTTGAGCAGCATTTCGTTTTCATTGGTATTGGATTCGGGTGAAGGATGAGCAACTGTCTCTTTGAGTTCCACATTAATTATGGGCGCAGGCTGCTCAACGGCATCGATGCCATAAACAACTTTATTTTGTCGTACATTGGAATTAGCAATAGCCTGAATTTCATCATCATCCAGCTCTTGTGGCTTTAGCGTACTTGATTTATATTGAAAATCGGTTTCCTTAAAGTCCACCTCAATGGGAAAAAGCGGCGGGAGGGAGTCTAAACGTTCAACCAAACTTCTATGGAGCTCGGCCAGACTTTCAAGCAGACTGCGCAGTTGTTTATTCAAATCCATGGCATGTTTGCACTCCAATAACTCCATTTTCTCGAGCACATCGGTACGCAGCTTGGCAAATTTGGTGCGTGCATCCTGGCGACAACGAAGGATCAACCTATACTCATAGTTGCCTGTTTCCACGCGATAAAGTGGCTCCTGCAATGCCGCAAAGCCATGTTCCTCATCATCCATTTCTTTAACCTTCAGACAATACGAGAGATATGTGAACTTGGCATCCGCATAACGACGTACAGTCAACTTTGTGTCTGGAATGGCTTTGTTCAGGTATGTGCCGAGATCAGCTAAAACTGGCTTTATTTGTTTAATTATAGCGAGTCCATCTTTTTCCAGCGAACGATGGAACTCTCCAAAGGTACGAAATGCCTCCGAGGCACGTTGTTGTGGTTCATGTGCTGAGATTTGTGTAAAGCAATCACCAAAAGATTTATAAGTCTGCAACAGATCGTAGTAAGCCTTCAACATGCGACGGGCGTGTTCTACCAATCCTTTATACATCAACTCAGTGCCCTCCAGTTCCTCCAGTCGCTTGACCAGCGAATCATTGCACAGTATGGCCCTCGACAGACCCAACGTATCCGCCGTGTTGCTCGACAAATTGTCCACAATGCGATGCTTTAGTTTCTTTAATATAATGTCTAAAGTTTTTCCCTGCTCTGGATCTGCATGGAGCTTATTATAATGTATGGTGACCTCATCTGTCGCTGTCTGTATCATCTTGGCCACCTCCACCTTCGTCTTGCCCTTCACACTGGCCGAATTGACAGCCAACAGTTCGTCTCCAGACTGCAAGGATCCCTCACGTGCAGCGGGCGTGCCATCAAATACCTGGAAAATACACATAAATGAGTTATAATTATGTTATAGTAAATGTATAAATTATTTATTTATTTATTAAAGTTAGATATAATTTAAATTAACACTAACTTACATATTTATAAAGCGCTGGATGCAAAGGACTTCGCCTTAAATGTATAAATACTAGTTAATATTTGACCAGCTGAGCTTAACATTGTATACCAAATCTTAAATATTCTTTATATTTTATAAGTAGATTATAGATTAAAAAATAAGTTTTCGGATTGAAAAAGTTTGGTTCATATTTTTCTAATTAAGCTAATAGCAATTAGTATACTAATTTAATAGACCAATCTCTCTATTTAATGTTTAGCTAATTTAGCTATTATTATTATTTATTAATGAAGGCATGTTATTTTAGATTTTATGTACCTTAAAACATTTAAGCCTAACTTTAGGATACATCGCAAACTTCTAATTTAAGTAGTCACTGTTTTTATTCTGCTTTTAGTTGAACATCAAAATTTCATTGGGAAATATATAGTTTTCCAAAAAACATTTTGTTTCGGAAATACACCCAAAAAAGCTATGACTGCCCTCCAGTGGACTATGGGATACAAAAGGATCAACATGAAGCCGCAGAAGGAATGGAATAAATCAAATGCCATATCGGGCTGGGATCAGTTGGGCAAAAGACTTGGATCCATAATGCTGGAGAACAACTCCAATGAGATGCTGCTGCGGCAACAGGCCGGTCTGGACCGGAACAAACATGTGTGCAAACGCCGAAAGGTTGCAGAGCCCGCAGTCTATAAGTTCCAAAAGGAATATGAACGGAATAGAAAGAAAAAACAACGACAAATTGCAAAGGCGCAAGAACAACTACGCGAATTTCATAGTCTTCCCGTGCCCAATTTTAACTATCTGCATAAGCGTTGGGAGCATCGCAATCGGGCTCGTCAATTGGTATCACAGCATAAGGTGACCACAGCACAGACTCCCTTGACTCTCGTCAAATCCATGGAGGCCAGAAAGAAACGTGAAGCTCAAATGCTACGCCTGGAGCAAAAGCAATTGAAGCTGCAGAAACGACGTCCCAAATTATGTTCCAAGTCTTTCGACTCGTGGCGTAAGCCACCATTTGTACCTCGTATCGAGTCTAGCTTCATCAAGGTGCAACCGTTTCAACTGGTGGCCGAGGAGCGTGGTAAGCGTCGCAAGCAATATGATGAACAAACCCAACACGAGCAACATCTACGTTGGAGGCAACAGGCCGCGGAATGGGCTCAACGCTGGCATGAGGAATACATACAACTACGAAATCAGACCAATTTCAAAGCACGTCCTAATCCTTGCAAGCGCATCAAGGCACAATATTAAATAGTACCAAAAGAAATACATTTCCTCATAGCAAATAATGTACAAATAATGAATGTCATTCAATAACTTCTTACCTGTACTATGTAGAGGCAGGGACACATTGGCGCTCCTCCGCCAATGCTAATGCCAATTAAATTGCTCTGATCCTTTGTGATGACAACTGCATTGGTGGTCACAGTCATGCCCCTGTTTATAGCATAAAGAAAATCAATCAAAGATTAGCTTTAGTTTTACATAAGATATAAACTGTCTAGACCTAGGTTTGAGCTCAATATTATATAAGAAGCGTGCTATACTCACATCCATGGGTGCAATTTTCTAAATAGGCGTCTTATTAGTTCTAGCAATGCCATAAAACTATTAGAAACTTACAGAAAATTACCAATTAAAGCTAAGGCATCTCGATTTGTTTGAATCTGTTATCTATTTTGTAATATTAGCTGGGGTGGTATAATAAAGTAAGATATCGATTTCTTGGCTTAGGAATACGAGTTCTTAGATAGGAAAAAGTTGGTATATATAATGCCGGTCAACCTTTTCCACAATAAGCTAATAAAAGGTAATAAAATTTTATATTTTGAGCTGACTACACAAAAGAAATATTTCTAACTAATCTATGAACTTTTCTAGCTGAGAAAGAAAACTAGCTAATAGCTTACATTAATTAATATTACTTTATACTATCAATTAAAAGCACCATACTCTCTAGCTACACTGAAAGTTTAATAACAATCAGACAATAAATGTTTAAGATTTTCAGTAATCCATTTTTCCAATTGTGTATAGAGGAACATGGGTATTTGGGTAAGTTTCTCAGTGGAACTAGACTCAGGATATAAATGGTAAGACGTTCCAAGTATTTTCTTTTAAATTTGTTTGAACATCTAACTGATGATGACAATATTTAACTAAATTTGGTGATTACAACACAAAACATAACAAATGGTGTAACTCATGTTAAATGGTTTTGAATTATCGCTAAAACCTACTAAATCCGTTGTTCTATATAATTTCTATGTTTACATAAATAATAGTTCGTAGTCTCTGTCTATGTTGGTAGCTTTTGAGACACTACAATTACAAAGATTACACTTAAGTATTTCGAACTAATTTAGTCAGGAAAAGTGACTTACAACCGATCTAACTCATATTTCTGTTTATTGAGCTGTCCAAATTTTTCAGTCGCCAGATCGAGATTAGTGCAGAGAACTGCAGTTTCCATATCTGCCTGCCAGTTGCCATGTGAGGACTGCGACGATGCAGTGACATCCGTAATGCTTTTTGGACTTTTAAGAATCATATAAAAATGTTGCTAACTTTTATAATCTCTTTCCCATTACATAATTGGTGAAATATGAATCAAGATGACGTATATGCTCTATTCTAAATACGCCACCTTGTAGTATTTACACCATGCTCCTCTTCTCCACAGATACTTACGCCTCAAATTCGGCATTGCAATCCTCATTTAATTGGATGAGCACTGGAGATGCTTCACATGGCCTGACACTAACAAAATTTGTGCTTTGTTATTTAAAATTAGCAAATGTTAATTGCGCCAAAATACAAAGTAATCATGTACAATATGTTGACCCCAATAATTATTGATTTATAACAACCTGCTCGGCAGAAGCTTTCCTTCGCGTTTAGCCCCATTTGAGTTATGTAAAATTAAAAATATACACTGTTACGCTTGGTCTTCTTTATATTCTACTCACATTTTATCCTCGTAGAAGAAATCATCATCGTCTGTCAACATTTTAACAGTTTTTATTTGTATTTTAAACTCTCAACGCAAATCGGCCTTTTCCTTTGACGTGAAGTTGGATGCGACAGATAATCAAAACAATTCCCATCGGAAAATATCGATTACAATCGATATACGATATATAACCAATACAACTACAGCAGCAACTTGTTGCCAAGGCAACAGAAAAATATAAACAACTTGTAATTTGGAGCAATGGATTGGGCCGAAGAATTAAAAATGACAATTAGAAAGGTAAAATTTAATCAAATATTTATTGTTTATTAACATTAATGTGATTACAGACCACGGCAAGAAAGGGTCGTCGATCAAAGAGTCGCGATGTGTTAAACGATCAAGCCGGAACTTCAAGTGCCGCGTCAACACATATGCTGAATAAGGATATATCCATAGATATAACCTTGGATATACACAATGAGAGCAGCAGTCCAACTACTACAGCGACTCCCAGTACCTATAACAATGAGTTTGATTCAAATCGACCGCCTATTAGACGTGTTTCTGGAGGTTGGGCCGACTCTGGATTGAAGGGATTAAAGTGAGTTTCTAGTCTATTTTAGACTATAGTCAACATTTATGTATCTTCTATTTACAGATCGAAGAAGAACTCTTTTGACGAGTAAGCTACAAAAATTGTCTAAAAGAGCTTATAATATATTGTAATTTCAGTGAGCGATTTCAGGTGACAAAGTCGGCTACAAGCTCTATACCTACGGATGATATACCAATCATACCAGATTTAGATGACGTAAGGGACGAAATTTTGCTTAATGAAATAATAGAGCCGCCTTTGTAAGAACTTAAGTAAGAAATCACTGAGAAACATTAAATTTAATTTATAATTTTTCAGAGCCTCCATCAATCGCGAGGTAACATTTAAGGAGCTGAGCTCGGACTTGCTCTCACAGAATGCGTTTTCAGCAATTGAAGATGTAGACTTGTCTATATTAACACGTTGTTTACTGGCTCAAGAAGGACTCGATGAACCAGATGAGCTTTGGGAATGGGACAAACTCTTCACGGAGGTTACGGCTCAAATAAATGGTGACAAGAATTCGAATGTTGCTATGCCGATTGGTCCCGATGAAATACCGCCGACTGCTCGACTAAATTAATTAACTACACTTTTATTTTTTAATAACAATAAATGCAATATTTAAATTTAAGAAATCTATGCTTTGAAAATAAAAAACTGCCATTCAGCAGTAAGCGCTCGCAAACAGGGCTGCAAAGTAACAGTATATTATTTATATCGAAAATTATCGATAGCACTGTCAGCGGTTTTCCCATCACTATCCGTCACGGGGCAGTGAAAAACATAAATTTAGACATATTTTAATCTGTGTTAATCGCATTGAAAATTGCGTTGAAAAATTGCAAATCGTTAATAATTGTATAATTAACACAACAATGGCACCGAAAGCTAAAACAGTTAGTATTAAACCCCAGGGCCAGGCCTTCAAAGACAAGTCGAAACCCACCGATGTGAGGCTGTCGAACATACAGGCGGCAAAAGGTAAGAAAATTTATGATATTAATAAAAATACGCAAAGCCATCACATAAAATGTGTGCAATATTGTCATTTATGTTGCAAATTGCAATATGCACTATGCGTTTATTGTTGTTAAGGCTGTTTTCTAAATAATAATGCTAAAAACAAAAGCAGTTGCCGGCGTCTGGAAACTTCTTGGGGATGACACTTAATATTTATGACTCATGTGATGCGGGAAGAAGCAAAGAATGATTTCTTTAAGAGGGTTAATTATTGAATTTAAAGTTAATTTTTAATGTAAAACTTACCAATGTATTATTTATTATTTACTTACTATTTACAGCTGTTGCCGATGCTGTACGCACCAGTTTGGGTCCTCGCGGCATGGACAAAATGATCCAGGCTGCCAATGGCGAGGTATCGATTACCAACGATGGTGCCACAATTTTGAAGCAGATGAATGTCTTGCATCCAGCTGCCAAGATGCTGGTTGAGCTGTCCCGTGCTCAGGATGTGGAGGCTGGTGATGGCACCACATCCGTTGTAGTCATTGCTGGCGCCTTGCTTGAGGCTTGCCAGAAGCTTCTACAGAAGGGTTTGCATCCTACGGCAATTTCGGATTCATTCCAGCGTTGCTCCAACAAGGCTGTTGAGATTCTCAACGAGATGTCCACACCCATTGAGCTGAATGATCGTGAGACTCTCATCAAGAGTGCCTCCACATCGCTCAACTCCAAGGTGGTCTCACAACAGAGCAGTCTCTTGGCTCCCATTGCTGTCGATGCGGTGCTTAAGGTCACTGAGCCTGGCAAGGAATCTGCTGTGGATCTAAAGAACATCAAGGTTATTCAGAGTCTTGGTGGCACTGTCGAGGACACTGAACTTGTTCAGGGATTGGTCTTCACCAGCCGCTCGTCGGGCACAAATGCTCCTAAGCGCATTGAGAAGGCCAAGATTGGCCTGATTCAATTCTGCATTTCGGCTCCAAAGACCGATATGGATCACAGTGTGATTGTCAGCGATTATGCAGCCATGGATCGTGTTCTCAAGGAGGAACGCTCTTACATTCTGAACATTGTCAAGCAAATCAAGAAAGCCGGCTGCAATGTTTTGCTCGTTCAAAAGTCCATTTTGCGGTGAGTTTTTGCAAGTTTCTGTAATATATTTTTAAGATTTTCCTTGTAAACTGCTTTTCATTTCTTTAATATAACTGTCTTTTTGACCTTGCAGTGATGCTGTCTCTGATCTGGCTCAACATTTCCTGGACAAGATCAAGTGTCTGGTTGTAAAGGATGTTGAACGCGAGGACATTGAGTTTGTTTGCAGGACTCTGCATTGTCGTCCAATTGCCTCGTTGGATCACTTCACAGCCGAGAATCTGTCCACCGCTGATTTAGTTGAGGAGGTGGCCAGTGGCACCAATAAGTTTGTCAAGATCACTGGCATTCAAAATCAAGGACGCACTGTTTCTATCATCTGCCGTGGCTCGAATAAGCTGGTGTTGGAGGAAGCTGCTCGCTCACTTCACGATGCTCTCTGTGTGGTGCGTTGTTTGGTGAGGAAGCGTGCTCAGATTGTGGGCGGAGGTGCTCCTGAAATTGAGATGGCTCTACAATTGGCTGCAGCTGCTCAGACCGTAGAGGGAGTTGATGCCTATTGTTATCGTGCATTTGCTGAAGCTCTGGAGGTCATTCCATCGACATTGGCTGAGAATGCTGGTCTTAATCCTATTGCCACCGTAACTGAGCTACGCAATCGTCATGCTCAGGGTGAGAAGAATGCGGGAATTAATGTCCGCAAGGGCGCCATCACAGACATTTTTGCCGAGAATGTTGTTCAGCCGCTGCTGGTCAGCACTTCGGCCATCACCCTGGCTACGGAGACCATACGCTCCATACTTAAGATCGATGATATTGTAAGTAACAGAATTTACTTTTATCTGTATGCATTATAATAATTTTTGTATTTCTCTTAGGTCAATACCTTCAGCTAAGCAGTGAAAAGTCTCCAGGTCTCCGTCTCCTACTGTGTATTCGTGCGCACTCGTTGCAAAGATCTATTATTATTTGCATTTTCATATAATCCCTTAAAACTCTTACACACACTCACATTAACAAACCCATAAAATTGAATAAAATTCACATATTACATACACTATGCCTTACACGTTAATATCTATTTAATACCTAATCATATGTATTTCGCATTGTATTAAAATCGACATTAACTTGGTAATTGATTGTTTATTTTTTAAATTTAAATTGCGCGCTTAAATGGTACTGTTCCTTTTGAAATAGATTTCTTTTGTGTGAATGGCAAAGTGAAGGCGTTGCCAGTATTGACTTACTATGTAATTGGAGCTGCCAGACATGGCAAATAAGAATCAAAATGTTATATTGGCGCCATATTTGAAAGTTTTGTCAAACTGCACATTATAATTAAAATAAAAATTCTTGATTAAAGGTAATCAAATAAAACAAAATAGAAATGAAGTAAGCATAGCTGATTATAAATATTGTAAATTATATTGAATTTATTTATGACGTGCTTGGTGAGCTTTAATTTAATTTTTTACAAACAATTTTATTAGCGCTTTTATCTCATCGCAAGTATATGACAAGAAGCTACTGGGAACTGCTAATATTTCAAAGGGTTTGATTCTTTTACTTTTGACATACCCAACAGCTGAATTTCCGATATTTTCATCCCATTTTGTGTTGTTTGTTGGCATTCCCTTTGTTGTGCGTGTAAATAAAAATCACTTGATGCGATTTTTATGATGTGCGTTAAATGATTAAACCACTTGAAATGGTCTCAAATTGTCAAAAAGAAGCGACAAACCGTTTTTTCTTTTCTACTGTTTTCTTAGCCCCATTTTGTAACTGCCTTTGTTATTGTAGTTGTTGTTGTCCAGGGTTTCGTTTACACTTGGGTGTGTGATTAGTTGCGCACTATCTGGCACATTTTTGTCCCCAGCCTGGACTGGACACTGTCCTCTCCTGTCCATCCCAGTCTTGACCGGAAGTTTTGGGCGCGTGTAAGTTAATTAAATGTGTAAACATGTCAAAAAAAAGGATAAACTCTGATGGTGTTGATTTCAGTTCACGCCCTTAAATTCCATTGTGCTCGGGGTTGTTGCTTTGATTTTTGAGTATAAAAGTTTTCCAACTAATTGGCTGACAGCTTGAGCATAACCCAAAAGGGAGGTTGGTTTTTTTTTTTATTTAGGGTTGAGCTGCTGGCAAATTTGCATGTCATTTTCCCATTTCCACTTTTTTAGAGGCCATTTTTTAAAATCGGCCATTCAAAATTCGCCCTGTTTTTTATTGTGGCATACTTTTCGGGTTGGTTGGTGGTTGAAAGCCATTTATAAAGATTTTTAGATTTATTTTTTGTAGTAACTTGTTTTTTTTTATAGCCCACAGCGTGTGCAGCACTTTGCCACATTTTGTTGGCTTGTTTGACTGCCAGTTTGTTTGCCCTGGGATCCAGGACATTGCCGTCTAGAGACTCGCATTTGTTTGTATTCGCAAATATTGAATTTGCGCTTTTTTGCCAGCTAGTTATTTACTCGACCATGTCCCACACTTTACAATTTCGAATCGTTTTTTCTCAATTCACTAGTCTAGTTTTCTTATGTATGCTACATATATTATACTAACTTCTGTATTTTCTCTTTGTTTCGTTCGCTTGTTTGCTTAATTTCTGCGATTTGCTTGACACAGAAAATAAAAAAGAAGAAACTTGGCTTTGGATTTTTCTTTGTTGCTCATTTCATATTTTCATTGTAATTCAATTGGGTTTTCCACGTTGTTGTTTCTGTTTTTTTTTTTTTGCCAAATGTTTGCACAAGTCCTGTATTCACTTGACGACAACAAAGGCTACCAGCAGTAAAAAGGGGTGTGTTCTACGCCCCCTTTGTCAGCTTGTCGTTTGCGATTTCTTCTACAAATTGAAATTCAAAGCATCAAATTCGTATGCAATCACGCAGAAACTTAACATATGCTGGCCATATAATTTTCTAGCCACTTTCCATTTGCTCACATCAATTGCCATCAGTCCACAGAGACATCTTCTTTTTTCTCATGCAGAAAATACTTTTCAATTTTCCACAACTCCCCTTCTCAAGTAATTCAAAGGCAATCTGCTGTTAAAAGAACCTTTCTTCTGCTAGAGATAGGAGTAAACTACCGAGTGAACTTTATCGTTGTCTAAAGAGTTAGTACTTATTAAGTATTATTTGAAATATTAGCAACTTATTTTTCAATTGTTTCTTACTGCCAAAATACATGCCTTTTTATATGCATATCTGCCCCTCTCCAGCGTTCGCTAGCAACTGACGGTCACTGACTGCAGTAAGCTCTATTTATATAAACTGCACTCTTGACATTAGCCCCTACGCACTCTTTCTCTTGATCAGCAAGGAAGTGCGTTGGTATTGGTGCGCTGCGGAGTACCTGACCGCCGCTTAAATTCTCTCCTTCATTTAAGTAGAGCGAACAATTATGCGAGCGCAAGGTGCACATCGAACATACACACATACCGAGTTGAGAGTAACTGATGTCCGATGTCCGCTCTCATGCGTGCTCTCACTTGAAAGAGTGGTAAGAAAGCGCCATGCAACAAAGTCAATGTAATGCACACACACGCACACAAAAGCAATGGCCACTGAAAGCAGCAGTGTTGATCGCTGTCTTTTTTCACATCACTCTCCGAGAAATAAAATGGCAGCTTTGCATAGTGTGCGCTAATTGGCTGCCTCTCTCCCTCTAACTCAAAAGCTTTGATGGCAATGACGTAACTGTGACCATTCCCACTCTATTTTCTCTAGGCCTAGTTTTGTGATAGGCTTATTTTATTTGTCATTATTTTATCTTATATTATCCTTATCTCATGTTTTACATTAAATAAATTTTCGCAAAATACGTTCAACACATTGGTGGCTGTGGCAGCTAAGTGGGCGGGAGGCAGTAAAACAATTTTGGCTGCAGAAAAAAAGCATAAGACAAACTTAATTTTCGTTAGCCCTGGCAGCTTGTGTGATTAATGATTTGAATGGTTTGCAACACACACACACACTCCTATGTATGTATATTATGAAAACGCATTGGAAAATTTCATTAAATTGTTATAAATGAAGGCAGCGAGTGCTTTGTAGGGAAAGAAACATTTCTCAAAATGAAATTCAATTTGCAAATGCAGTCGAGGCAAGTGAAATCTATCAAAGAGCTCGAAATCAAATCTTTGGCTACCGATCTGCCCCTTTTTATCCCCCACATGCCACATGGCCGCATGCCACAAATAATAGCCTCCAGCTTTCATTCCTAATCCCAATTCCAATCGTTGAGCCCGCCTTCTGTTTGACCAGTTAAATGACCAGAGGGCAGGCGGCAAGGGCGTGTGGCGTGTGGCATGTGGCATGTGGCAGGACATTTTGAATATGGGCTGAAAAACTCAAAGCGATTTCGTTTTAAGCTCTCCTTCTGCAACCGACTGATAACATTCAAGCAGCAAAGTTCTCGACTTTCCCAATTATGTGTGAGTGCTCCTGTGCCTGATGTCCTGAGATGCTCTTGTCCGGCTTTGGGTCGGAGATATCCTTCGAGTACATACGCCATTGCTTCAAGGCGCTTTTCAAACATCTTTGATGTATGTGGAACCAATAAAATGAGGCTAATTTAAGGTAGAGGCAGACATTATTCTCCTATATTTGAATAAATTGTTAATGGAAAAAAGTCCTTTAAATAAAATAGAATATAATATAATAGAATTAGATATACACATATATATTTAAAACTTACTATTTTTAAGTGTATAATAAATGTAAAGATCAATTAATGAATTTATAGGTATTTACAGAGTATACGCTTATATGAAAAGTATAATATTTTGCATTTCATATCCCTTAAATCCTCTAGATCCCGTAGATATATCCTTGCATGATTTTACACATAATTAAAGCTACATTAATTTATAGGTCATGTTGTTTGCTGATTTTAATTTAGCTTTATTTCAAGTTTTGTGAATGACCCGAGATAACTTACAACTGCGACACAAAATAAAAGGAGGAAGAACAAGAAGGACAAACACCCGAACACCATATGACATAACGATGTGTGAATTTATGGTATAAACCCTTTTTATCTCATTCCACTATAAAAAAGTTGAACCCATCCTAAACGAATCAGAGAACGGCACCATCCACAGTCGCTTACCCCCTTGTCTAGGAATTGCCAGAAGTAAGGGTTAGGATTTGGGGTTGGGGGTAGTCGAAATGGATTTACACGCTTGCCTCAATATACAAATAAGGGTTTCATTCGGTACGGCTCGGTATGGTTCGATGTAGTTCGGGTTTGCTGTGGTTCAGATGCCATATTAACTGTCGCCTGGGCAAAGATGAAGTGATTTCTTATCCAGCAAATCCAGTTCTGAGATTTTCGCCTAAACAACAAAAGCGAGTATGGGGTTGGTTGGTGCGGGTCTCTTCAAAAAGGAAGTTTATTAAAAAATTGTGTGTTTGCGCTTGGCGCGTGTCCTGTCCGGATGGGATTCTTTGGGTTCGAAATCAGTTAACTAAATATGTACTTAAATATTTATTTAGGCAGCTCCTAATGAGATTCAAGTGTATGTGGGATACAAGGCAATACAGGGCTCAACTAATTGAATTATAAACTAAAGCAGGGTATTAAATTGATGTACCTAAAGCGGGGCTTTAAAGCTTTTAAAACTTAGGGAGTGTCCTTTACTTAAATACTAATATATTAATGGCTTTCAAAACTCCAAAAGTTTGTTTTATTAAGCAGAGTTTGGTTTAAGAAGAGTTCTTTTTATTTTCTTAAAGCAACTTCACTTGATATAACTGGGCTTTATATTAATGCAAGCTTAATTACTTTAATTTGCAGGTGGATGCTATACAAGTGAGCAATCAAGGACGTATGTAAATTCTGTTTATCGACAAACTAATTCACTACATCGATAATCGTTTAGTTCTAATTGCTTATCGGTTCTCTTAAGCTCGCTTTGTCTAGTTGCTCCGCGTTTTTGATTGAAAATTTTAGTTTAAACGCTTTAATTTACTTAAATTATGTGTTAATCGGTCAAGCGGAATTCGGTGCACATAATGCATATGAAAGTTGTTAGATTAAATAGCGTTTATTTTGTTAAATGTAAATTTTCATATTTGCAATTGCTTTGTTTTTGCATAGCTGCCAGCGAAGCCCCGCTTTGCTCTCATTAACGCCATTTTATTTAACGCTCTCGCGCTGCTTCCCACGCATTGCTTATGTTTGTGTCTTCCTTTGCTTGCGCTTCGTGTGATCGTTGTTGTTGCTCGTTTTGTCTTCCGCGCTCTTACATATGCAATGGTATGTGTGCATTTTTGAATGTCCAATTTGCTTATTTTCGTTTTAATTGAAATGAAGTGTGTGTGTCGTAGCCACCAGCTACAGTCAGGCTACTTTTTTTTGTTTTTGTTTGGTGTTTTAAAAGGAAGTTAACGTCAGCTTTTGTTAGTTGCTATTTCAAAGTGATTTGTGAAATTGAAAATATATTTTGAGAACTTACAACACAATTTAAGTTGAAACATAGTATATAATACGGTAAGTCATTTTTTCTGTTCTTCCATTTGATATTTAATGTAAGCTCTTATCTGTCTTTTCTTTTTACTTACTGCTTCTGTTTTTGTGTTAAAGCATGCAGCTTCTGTCATGCTTTATTATATTTTTTTCTTTTTAAATAAAAGTATTCGGTTCAAATGTTTTTAAGCATCGTAAGAAAGAAGAAGACAAATCTCTTTTTGGGCAAAATTTTTCATTATAATTAGAAATTAGTCTTCAATAGATGCAGCAAAAGAGGGATCAGCAACGGTTTTATGAATTTCCCAAAAATATTTACAGTGTATCTGCAGTAAAAACAAAATTTAGTATAAGTTTTTAATGATTTTTATTGAAATTTTTGTGTGTTTCTCTGTATGGGTGTTAAGATCTAAGAGTTAAGATCAATTTACAATTGGACATCGTACAACAATATCTTTATAATAAAGGTATAGTTAGAAGTATCTTTATAGGTATGTATATTACATAGATGTATTTCTAGACATAATTATAGTATTTTAAATATATAATAATAATGTACTGATAGATTGGCATGCTGGACACATACGTGTACGTACAAATATACACACACAACATTTATCGTTAGTTTTTTTTAGATAAAGTTTCGATAGGTTTTGACTACATGGAAACTCTAGGAACTCTACGTAGATGCAACACAGTGCCTAATATATATGTATATGTACTCGTAAATTCGTAATGGATGCTGATACGACTCTCTATCACCTAAGGGGGGGAAGGATTACGATATGCAGGAATGTATGTGGAAGATTTGGAGGACGCTTCTCTATTTACAGTTTGAACATATAGCCATATTATTCGCCAGAGCTAACGGAGCTGCCACAAAGGGAACCCGCCTCGAGGAGAACATGACCATTGGACATATTAAGAGCCTGGGGAGGATAACCAAAGGCATGACTGCTCAATGGCGTCCCAGTTGGACTATCGAGATCCAACGAGGGATTAATCCGTTTCTCTTTTTGCCGTCGATTGCAGAACCAAACTCGCACCACCTCCTTGTCCATATGCAATCGCTCGGAGAGTTGATTAATCTCCTCAGAGGTGGGTTTACAATTCAGAACAAATGCCTGCTCCAGAGCTCCCCTTATGGTCGTCTCAATGGAGGTTCTTTTCTTGCGTCGTCGTCCTAAGATACTCTCGGGTGTGCTTGACAAATTCGTGGTCATGGTGTTGATATTAAAGACACCACCGCCAGATTTGGCCACACTGCTGTCCGCATCCTCAAGCCACTTTTGAAGCAACGGCTTCAACTTGCACATGTTCTTGAAGCTAAGATTAAGAGCCTCAAAACGGGAGATTGTGGTCTGTGAAAAGTCGTTTCCATAGAGTTTTCCCATGGCCAAACCCACATCTCCTTGAGTGAATCCTAGTTTAATACGACGCTGTTTGAAGGTCTTGGCAAATTGTTCCAGCTCCTCCAGATCGGTGGTTTCCTCTGGCGATTGATCCAACTTGGTGGCCATTACAGCTGCCACGGTGGCGCCACTAGAAGTTGGCTTTGGTGTGCTCTGTTGTAGCATGTTGCTGTTACTCGGCGTATTTGGCGTTAACACGGCGCTGCTGAATCCCAATGCGGTGGCAGCTAAAGAATTTGGTGGCGTGCGTTGTTGTTGCGGTTGATGTTCTGTGGCACGTACCACAGGACTCAACGATGGACTGCGCAAAGGAGATTTGCTCAGAGGCGTGGAATAGTGACGAGAGGGCAAGGACAGAGGTTCACTTAGGGAAGGTTGTTCCCTCTGCTGTTTCAGTTGTTGCAACGCCTGAAATTGTGCTAGAGCTTGCAACGAATTCTGCAGCAGAAACTGTGTGGCAAGATTGGGATTGGGGAATGCCTCCGGCGCCAATTGACGCACCATTTCTATATAACTATGTAGCTGCAACTGCAACGCCTGTTGCATATCCTCCGGATTAAAGCCGAGTGGAGGAAGGCCCAAAGCAGTGGCGGCTACCTGCTGTGGTTGCTGGCTGGCAGCTGCTGCTGCTGTTGCTGCTACATCGAGTGCCAAACGCTTACAGGCTGGTGAATCTTCTCTTGCCAAATTCAGCACCTCATCCTCTCTTGTTGCATCCAATTGCCGTGCGCTGCGTTTGCGGCTCAAATTTTGTGGCGCCTCGCCTTCCGCATACTCTTGCTCATCTTCTTCCTCTTCTACCTCCTCTTCCTCTTCCTGGTAGCTCTTGCCGCAGTCTGTAAGAATAAAAAGAAGAGAGAAATTTGCGTTATCTACATGTTGAACTATTTATAAATATATTTTCCTTTTTCTTTTCAATTTTCCAATTCAATGAAGTTCAACTAGCCTGCGTCGCATAAATTGGCCTCGCCCCCTTACCCCTACCAGTTCCCCTTCCCTCCAAGGAGGGCAAGTTTTCAATATTTTTGCTATTTTAAGGCAAATTTTATTCAATCTTCCAATTGAATGCCCCATCGCTGTGCCTTGTCCTGCGGTTGGCGATAGACGCTCAAGCGGAAGGGTTTCTGCCCAAAACTTTTCCTCCTAACCTTCTTTCTATTTCCTCCTCCTCCATCTGCTTTCCCCTTCAACGACAGAATCTTGTGTGTTGCCCAAAACTCAATCATGCATAATAATTGAAAAAAATCGCCGTACATCACCAGCAAGCAGGAAGCTTTCTATTTTTTTGATTTTTCATTTTGAAATCTGCGCAGTGCCAGCGACAGCAGCTCAAATTTCATAATATGTCATAGGAAAATTTATTGATTTACAGCCTCAACTTAACAATAATTTCCTGTTCTGTAAGATAATCCTTTAGAGCAGAGTAAGAGCTTTTATAGATCAATAAAAACCACTTCCTTACAAGCTTTGAGCGGAAGAAAAAAACCTTTAAGAAAAACAATTGAATATGAATATGAAAATTAGCTTGAATACTCTGTAAACGTGTGTAGAGAAGTGTATATTTATAATAGAGAGATGATCAATTTAATTACATGACTTACAGTTCAAGATTAAGAAAACAGAGATTTTTAAATTAATAAAAAGACACAATGGACACAATTGTTCAAAATATACAACTAATTTCAAATTTTGCTGAAACTGAAATTAAGTTTATGGCTGCCATTTCTGTTAGTCCGAAAAGTTTTTAATTAAATCTCCGAGTTTGCTGTGTCACCTACGGTTTAGTTTATGAGGTTTGGAAAGCAGCCTAAATCTCAGAGATTTCTGTGGCACCCCTGTATAATTTAATTCTCGTTTTAAGTTTTGTTTTTTCATAACTTTTTTGAATCGCATTCTTAATCCTTACACGATGTATTTTTTGTAGCTTCAAACGATTTCATTAATTGATAGTTTTAAGCGGCTTTTGTTCGTCACTCAGTCACTTTGTCATTTTGTCCGATTTCGAGCTGGTTAAGGGATTAGACAATTGGTTTTTTTTTGCAAATGCGGGTGCTGGGTCAAAAGTTTTAAATACGCTTTGATGCTCGGAAATATGTATGTGGGCAGCTGTTTTTATGACTTTCGTTGTGAGCGGAAAGAATCGACTAATATAATTAGCGGGAGACGCAGTTAAAACTCAGTCAGAGAGCTAAAAATCGAATCGCTATAAGGGTTACACACAGTCTAAAATTTGATTGTAAAATCCGTGTACACCCTCCCATCCTCTCAGGGGGTTGTTGCAACAACCCCCGGAGCAAATGTACAACAAACAATTCGTTACAATTGCAAACAATTTGGAATGCACGAGTTAAGGATTTAACATTTTCCGATTCCATTTTCCGATGATGGGGAGTGTGAGTTTTGAGTTTTGAATGCAACTTGCGATTGGCAGGAAACTTGCAAAGAGGAAATAAAAAGGGTTTTCCTATGCCACAAAGGGCTGCAAGTTGCATTGTTGCAACACTGAAAGTCAAGAAGCTGCAGGCACAACTTGGCCCAGAGCAACAACTATTGTTGGTCTTGTTTGCAGTTCCAAGCGACACATGCAGAGTCTACTGAATTCTGAACACAAATTTCGAATCCTAACTCGAAACCCGAATTCGAAACCAGGTGATGCTGAGTTTTGTCTTTCGTTTAGCAGATGTGTTGTCCTGTTGTCCTGTGTTTCTGGCCGGGATGCCACACAATGGAAAATGTGTGAATATGTGTGTGCGAGTGTGTTGCAAGTTGTTGTTTCTGCACTCACATATGTGTGGCACTCTCTTGTCTCTGTTGCAGTTTCATTTTAGGGGTTGCTTCTTGCCACGGGACGTCCTCTTTTGAATGCATTAAATGTAAAGTGCGTTGCGATTTATGGGAAAGATATAAAAGATCCGAAGAACTGAATATGCCCCATGCCCAGTGCCCATTCAATCCAATTATAGAGCCGACTATCTAAAAGATCTATTCAACTATTCTGCATAAATTAGTCAACTGCTGACGAAATTCAAGCAAATTTTTTTGGGAAATATGAATGAAGAAGACTTGAGATATTTTTGATTTTGAAAGATATGGACAATTCGAAGAAACTCTATAAATAAAAGCTGTTTTGTGGGTGCTTAAGAAAATATTTAGATCTCACTAATATTAGGTTGATAGTGTTTTACAATCGATCACATGGCTTTTAATTTTATAAGGAAAATTTCACTCTGAAACATTTATTTTCATTATTAAAACAGTATAATTGGCAAGAAATAAGCATTCTTTTGGAAAAAATATATACAGGATAAAGGGTAAAAAGCGTATTAGTCGAACCCTCATCATCATCAAGAAATATAATTAAATTACTCACTAACAGAATATATTTTATGACTTAAATTAATACAGCTATAATAAAATCAGTTGTTTCTTAAGTAAGTAAAGGATTTCTACTGCCAATAAAGCAAATGTTTCATCAAACTTCCTTAACTTTCTCTTCTGCTTCATAATTACAAGTTTCTCCAGCTACTCTAACGCCCCCTAAATACCCTTTATACTCGATTAAATACACAAAACGCCCTCGTAACGCCCCAAAAGGTAAGGTAAAGCACACTTCAAGTGGCCAATCAAAAAAACCGCTGATTATATAATATCATAAGAGGTTTTTTGTCTGAGAAATTACCCTATCGAAAAGTACAATTAGCTTCACGCAACATAATCCTTTTGGCATACCCTTTTTTTGTGGTTAACGGAAGAGGCGTTCAATTTGAATAACAACCAAAAGTCAACAAGTGGCAGTTGATATTAAAAAAGAGAAGCGTTACCCTAAGGGTTACCGTTACGGTCTAGGTTAGGGTTACGGGTAAGCGGGTAAGAGGGAAAGTGTGAGGTAACCCCTTCAATATTTGGCACACGCTTTACACCTCAGCACTATTCAAATGATATGTTAAATAGGAAGCAACAGTTGATTGGTTCCTCTTTTGATAATAGGCCACAACCCTTTCGTTTTTTAAGGGTCTGCTTTTGTTGTGACATATTTAAATATGCACCCTAAACGCGACCTCACTTAATTTGCGTGTAAACCAATAAAAATGCAACTCTAATTGTCATTTGTCAGTCATTTGCCCCAAGCTGGCAACCCTGTTAATTTACCTCCTATTTAAATTGAGGGTTGTCATTTAAATTTCGAAACTTAACGAGGGTTGCCAAACTGCGCGTTATGCATGTTTTTGCATAGATTATTTACAGTTTGTTATGGCAGGAGGGAGAATATGGAGAAGAGGAAGAGGGAAGGTCGTGTGTTAGGGTCGCCTCTGTTGTATAATTGTTGCAACAATCATTTAAATGCGCAGTTTTTGTGTGTGTGTGCATCATAGAAAAAGACAAGAGAATTTACATTTTGACAAATTGTTATTTTTGTTGTTATATTTGCATCAAGGGTCACGCGGGGGTTCGACAGGGTCAAAATGTCGATGTGTGTGTGCATAACCTTTTGCATATTTGTCTGAGCTCAGGGTTGTTGTGCCTCATGTACTTATACAGTTGTTGTGAGGGTCTAGGGTTGCAACTGCCCATTGTAGTGGGTGTCGGGTATTTATATTGAGTTGAGGGTTCGATTCGGGGAAATTTTGCAATTTTTTCTAGATATGGTATTTCGTTCTGGTCAAAAGTTGAAGGTATTGAATTTAAGTAACTTTTGAGTTTATTTAAAAAAAAATTGTGATATCACATTTTATTAAGTAAAATAAATGAAGGCCAAATAATAATTTTATACAAACAAATTTTTTAAAAACAAATACTCAAAATGATTCTTAATAATTTTCTAACAGAAGAAAATTATCTATCTTGAAATTTTTTTAGCTTGGGACTTTTGAAATTGTTGGAGACCTAATTATGTAAAATTTATGTTTTTTTATTCTGTATAAATCCTCTAGTTTTCCATTTACTCTGCAGCCTTTTCTTCCTTTTCCTAATTTGCCAACAAATATTTTCATTTGAGGTAACTCATTGGAGTTGCCTGAGCCAAAAGCAGGCTGCATTTTAGGAGCACACTTCAGTCACGTGCGTTGGCAGTTGCAGCACCTACCTAAGACCAAGTCCGCTCTTGCCACAAAGCAGCCGCTCATCCCGAGACTCATCCCGACTTATTGGGGTTGCATATAAAACTATAAAATTCCTGACCCCCGAGCTATATGTATAAAGAGACACATCAATAAATGGCAACGACGCGTCGTGTCGTGGCTCGTGTGAGTAATCAATTTTGCCACAAAGTAGCCACGTTCCGAGAGACACGAGACTAAGAAAGGCAAAAACCCAACTCCGATTCCTATTCCGACCCTACTATAGTTTTTTTTGTTTTGGAACATGTCTGTTGAATATTGGCAAAGGATTACGAGCATACCTGATAGAGATCGTAGAGGTGATGGCGGTGTCGGTGAGTTGGACATGTGTCGCAAAACTGTAAAGAAAGTAAAAATCCAGTTGCTGTGGTTAGTTTTATTTTTTTTTAAAGAAATTCCCTTAGCATAATAAGGTCAAATAAGTGATCATCATTGAGTTCACTATCGATTAGAGCGAGGACATGCAAATGGCACGTTCTTATCCTATTTTGCAGCACGGCTGTCAATTTGTGCCACACCAAGTTGCAAGTACAAACGAGGGGAGTATTGAGTGAGAGTGTGTGTGCTTGTGTGTCTGGCACAGACAGAGAGTCTCCCATGGTCATCGTCTGTCCATTTAGTCTTCGTTTGGCTCGTAAAATGTCCATTAGTATTTACGGTTCTTCTAACGTGGCATGCAAAAATGCTATGTCCTATTGCTGTTGCCCTCTCTGAGTGAGTGTCCTGCGTTGTAAACTTTTTAAGGTCCTTTACTTAATGTCTGGCAAATGGACACAGAACACACACTCTCAAAAACTATGATGAAATCAGCGAGAACTGCTTTTAAATTTACCTTAAAGCTCAAGGAACAATTCTTCAAAGGAAAATCTAGGAAAAAGCTGTTTTATCCGAACTTTATAATAATAATAAGAATAATATTAACAAATTAGTTTAATAATGAATTTAAAAACCTTTTTAAACAATAATATTGTTATTATTATTATTATTATTTAAGGAGTTGAATTCAAAAACTTCTTAGTTATTAATAATATTAATATTCTTATTATTATTTAAGGATTCTTTGAATTCATTATTAAACTAATTATTTTATTTAGTTTTTTCTTTCATTCTTAAAATACATTTCAGATACGTATATTGCGCATTTCCAATCCTAAGCCCTTTGTCTTCCTCTTTCACTATTCAAAATCCAGGATTCACACTCACACACACTCGGACTCACTTATGTGTGCTCGTCCGAGAGGCACTTGATGCGTAGTCCAGTGTCTTGTGTCCTGTCCACCCTGTGGATGGTTTTTTGTATGCCATTTTCGGTTTTTTGTTTTGCAAAGTAGATATTTAATTTATAGCTCCCCCGGGGCGTAAACAAAGTGTAGCGCGTCCTTGACGACACACAGAGAGATACAAACACACAAGTTGGCACAACAAAAAGTAACATATTTTTACGACAATATATTGTAGATGGAATGTTTTGGAATCCTTGTGCATAATGTCCAGAGCGTCGCATTATAAATATACAGATTACGACATTGGACACTCTAGGAGTGTATGTGTGTGGGTTGGTAATGGGTTTTTGGCTTGTTCGGGCTTTTGGACTTTTGCTCCTGTGTATTTACTTGAAGGGGGGGAGTCAAGGATGAAAGGGAGGCTTATCTTCAATGTCCCTCCCTTCTCATAGGGTGATTACAAGTGGAATTACGAAGGTCTCAACTGATCTGCATGTCATCTGACTGTTCGACTGTTCGACTGTTTGGAAATTATGGGTTTTTCTTCGACGTCCTTTTTTCATGCAATTAAAAAGGCAATGGTCAGTCGTCAGATCCTTGCACACCTTCGGCTTAAATGTAATTACACAAAATTTGGCTTTTGTGGCTAACTGTTGTGTAGGGCAAAGGAAAAATTAAAAATTAAGGGAAAATTGCACGCCTCAAATTGAAAAAAGACGCATCTTCGTTTTTTTTCAACGTCCCTTTTTTTTTTAAGGACATATGCATGATGTGTAAGAAGAAAGAAAAAACAAACGTTTCCTTTTTGTGTGGTGAATGCAAAATACCTGAGACAAAGTCCGGTTTTTGGTACAGGTAAAAAAGGACACGGCCAGCATGCAAATGCAAACAAAAGTAAATGATCACACGCTCTGTGGGGAGCAAGGATGTGCGGCGGCATCAGCTGCACCAGCAGGACATCTCATGATGCTGAATCAAAACTAAAGCAAATGCCATGAAATTTTAGATCTTGATAGGGAAATTCGAAATGCACAAAACCTTACAGGACACTTCTCGGGAGCCGGGAGAGTATTGTGCGGGCGTGTGGCATTTTAATCATTAGTCTTTGTTGCAAGTATTTTTACCGAGTGAAAGTGAGAGCCACAGGTGAAAGGATTGTGAGAGTTTCTTCCCTTTAGGCAAAAGTATTCTAGATCTCCTAAATATATTAATGCATATGCCTTAAAACTTCCATAAATAAAGATTTGTCAAATCAATACACTCAATATATTAAATGGAAAAGACTCAAAAGCTGGGCTTAAGATTTGATACAATAGTATCAAAAGGATTCCCAAATAATTTTTTAGATAATTGTTTTTAAAGTGTAGACTTTTTTAACACGATTAAACATTTTCAAAAACAGACATTTTTGTCTAGCAGTGTATTCCTCCAAATAACCTCAGCTTAGAAAAGCTCAAGTTGGCTTTATTAGGCAGCCATTTAATAGAGAGCTCTTCTGTTAGTGTGACAATCCAGAATACGTATTTATAGTATAACTTTTATACTTATGTTAATAAAATGTATTATTGTAAATAGAATCCTACATGTGGCATGTTGTTCCTTGTGTTGCAAGAGTCGCACACTTGCTTCAACATCAGCAACATTATCCGTTTCCAATTTGTTGTTGTTGGCAGTAGTCTGTGGTGTTGTTGTTGTTGTTGCTGCCACATTTGTTGTTGTTGTTGTTGCGCCTGCTGTGTTGCCATCCCACAAGCGTCGCTGTTGTTGTTGTTGTAGCACCATCATTTTACGAAATGATTTTTTAAAATTAAATTTAACACATAAACACGAAACAATTTCAAATAATTCACTTGCACTTTCTGTTTGTTTATGCAAATCTGAGAAATGTCAAATTAGTGTGTGTGTGTGTGTGTGTGTGTAATTTGCAAGTCACTATGAATGCACAGTGTTTCAATGTGTATTAAAAACTTCGTCTTTTTTTAATTTATGCTGTTGTGCATTTTAATAATAAAAAAGCGGTAAATACGCTCAGCGTCAAATGTTAACGACAAATGTTAATGTTAATGTGCCGAACCGACTTCGTCGACTTGCCGAATGCAACTGAATTCGATAAACGACAGCGACAAACGGTACCCAATGCAGCGGTTGCCTGAGTGTGTGTGTGTGTGTGTGTGAGTGTAAATGCTTTATGATTTGCAGCAGCGTGTAGTTGCTGTTGTTTCTTCTCCTTTTGCCTAGTTTTCTTTGTTGCTTTGCACTCAACATGCTCACTCTCTAACACACACACAGACACAAACACTCACACATTTGTTTACCCCGCCGCACTCAAACTTCAACTCAAAGCAGCAATCAACCCTGCACCGTTAGAGAGTGAGTGTGAGTGAGTGTGAATGCGAGTGCGAGTGTGGAACGTATTCGTTGTCATTGCCTGCATTCTGATTAGACTTGCTGTCATTGTTGTTGCCGCCGCTGCACCTTCCCCTGCACATTAGCATAGACTTTTTGGTTGCCTTGAGTGAAATGGGTGTGGCCAATGCACATATACACAACTATATGTGTCTGTATTAGTGTGAGTACTCGTATGCACATGCAGTTATAGTTGCGCAGTTGGCGTTCTGTTTTCTTTTGCATATTCTCTTTTCTCTTATTGCACTCAAGTACATAGATCATAATTAAGAGTCTTCACACACACATGCCTACTTTATTGGAGTGTGAGTGTGTCCTGCAAAGGTGTTTGTGCTTATTGGGGCTCTGTACATGGGCTAAATACATAGGAGTTTGAGTAGAATGCAGATGTGTGCAACATAATAAGATCGTTATGAACAGTGGTATGCAAGAGACATTTGGAGACATTTCAAAGGCTATAACTACTTAATCTTTATATAATTTTAAATAAATTTATATTATTTAATTTTTGAATAATGGGAACAACTTTTTGTAGCTTAACAATATTATTTTTTTCAGATTGATCCACTTGCTTTTAATATTTATTTTATTTCTTGCAAGTTAGTGTTTAATTTGTCCTTATTTTCCTACATGTATATATTTTGAACAGTTATTGAAAATCACAAAAAAATATTTGCATAAAATAGTTAACATAGAAACTAGAGTCAATTGATGTCGAATATTACACAAAACTATTACTGACTTTGATAATAAATACAAATTGATATAGCATTTTATATATTTCACCGCTTTCGCTGTTACCACTGTGGCCAAAATCAGTATTGAGAATCCCGAAACACTCTGGGATCCCCATAAAGTTGAGCATTTCGATGTGATTATATAAACACAAAACCCATTCATATAAACATCAGAGCAGACGTTGACTTGAGAGTTGGGGAGTAATTACAACAAGTGTTGGACTCGTTGTTGTTCTTGTTGTTGTTCCTGTAAGCCAGACAAGGCAGCTGTGTAACAATGTGAGTGTGTTTATGTATGTGTATAACTAGGAGGTAAAGTTTTCTGCAGTATTGTAAGAGGAAGTCGAGAGCATTTTTCACATGCAGGCAACGTACTAAGGATAGACTAAAGGATAGGGATAGGGACAGTGATAGGGAGGTCCTTTTGCCTTGCCTCGGTGACAGCGCATACATTTTATGATTATGAGTGGAGATTCTGCAGTCTTTGTTTCAAGTTGAAAGCGTAGGAAATAAGAGTAGGAAAAAGAAAATCTTGTGGGCGAAATGTTTTAATTAAAAGTGCAGAATTAATGCTTGGCCTGCCAGGATATGACTGGACCAATGACCAATGACCATCAGACACTGTCCTGAGCGCACATTAAAGTGCCAAAATGATTTAAGGGCCCAAGGCAGGAAAATCGATAGAGGAAAATGCTACCCTCGATTGCTAACTGACCAAAAACTGCCTAACTAATTTCAATAGTTATCCTTTTGACTTTGCTGCTGCTGCACGTAGCCTGATTAAACTTGTCACTCGACAGGGAAAATGCGAAACAAAAGATAAACAATCTTTAGTTTTTCCTCACTTCTCTGCGCATTTCTCATCTCACTAGAGCTTGGGAGTTTAGTCCTGGAACAGTTGCTGTCTGGGCAATTTGATTATTTGCCAAAAACAGACAACGTAGTTACCAAAAACAGGGGTTACACCCACAGACATATAAATGTATATATATATGTGTATACACACATGTGGCATGTGGCATGTAAATACCGCACAAAGGGGCAACAACAAAGTTTTTGGGCATTGAAATTAATCAAGAAAATAAACGCTTGGCAGCATCAAAAATACGATGGCAAAAGGGACAGACGTACGGCACTTTGCATGAGAAGGACCAGAAACAGGACTACAAATTCAGGACAAGGACAATGCCAGAGGGTTGAGAGGAACTAGCTGTCATCCTCCTCCTTCCGCTTTTCTTCTTCAACTACTTGTTGTTGTTGTTGTTGCAATGCATTAAAATGACATACCAATTTGCGTTAAGCAAATAAGACGAGACTAGTTTTAGTCTCTCTTTTCTTTTCTTTTTTTTTTTTTGGGGTTGTGTTTCTGTGTCCTTCGATGATTTTGGATTCGGTTTGGGGTTTGCTTTAATTTTTCTTTGGTTTTTCATAGAGTTTTCAGGGTTGGCTTTAAGTTTGTCGAATTTAATTGCAGATAGTGTTATTGCAAACTCAAAATAGATATGATAAATGGCGCTAAGATAGAGAGACAACTATGAAAGCTGCATAAAATAGATAGGAATATTATGAAAATAACATATACAAAGATTTTGAATGGAAGAATATTAGAAATGGAGCTGATAGTAGTAGATTTTCATTTAAATGTATAAAGGATATGACATAAAGAAATACTTTAATTCTTAAAGTCTTTTATACCAATAAAAAATTCAATAAACAAATTTAATAAAAATTGTAAAGGGATTTATTTAATTAAGTTCTTTTATCTTAGTGATATTATATTAAAACCTATCTTAAAAAAGTCTACCCTTTGACAATATTTCTGGAATAAAAACGGAATCCAAGGGATGTATGCCTTAACTCGTTTAGCTGCTGAAAAAGCGCGCCAAAAAATTGGTACAAAAAGATTGAATTCGATAGGAAATCAAAGGCAAACCCCATCCAATTGTTAGTTAAAAGAAAAAAAGAATCAATGCCCGAGGACAAATGTCCCTTTACTTCCGCATTTTAGCGCCGTCTTCCGTCTTCCTTCTTAGAGCCTCCATCTCCTTTATGTTTTGTCATTATTTATTAACGTTTATTGATTTCGACTTGCCTGGAAATCTGCCACAAAAAATCGCTGTCAAATGCAACCCTTCGTCCCTAAAAATCGACCCGAAAAATTCGAAAAAAATAAGATGCATTTTCCTTGATTTCTTTGTCAAATTCGCGCCGTTTTCTGATTCTCACTATTTTTTGGGCTAGAAAACAGGCAAAAGAAAAGTAAAACGAAAATCAAGGGTAAAAATTGAGGATCACTGTCAAGGATTACCGAGGATCTTCCACAGTTTAGCTGTAGCGCAAACACACTTGTAGTACGGTAGGGTCTAAGAGGGTAGCAACCCTTAGCTGTACCTTATGGTGAATCTATGCCAATAATGCGTAATTTTTTAACGTAAAATGAAAGAAATTTGTGTAACATATGAGAAAAAAATAGGTAAAAACGGTATTTATTTTTTGGGTCGAACAATGCAATTTTTCTGGGTGATTTTTTTAAATTTTTTATACATGGGTGCGAGGGTAAGAAGAAAAAAAGGTATTGCGGTTCTTTGCTACCGTTTGATTAACCATGGCATTGCCTAACGGAATTTTGGCAAAATTTTCTCACAATTTCGCAGAGATTTCTCAGGAAATTTCAAAGCGCCATTTTGTTACCCCTTCAACGCTTGAATCCCCTTCCACCCTTAGGCATATGCAAATTTAACCCTTATGGTGGCTTTTCTTTATTGCGCAACCATTTTTTAAAAACCAAATATTTCCGTAGGCAAATGGGATTTATGATGCGTTGCTTTACAGCTTGTAAAGCGGTTTTATTGGATTTGTCTTTGCCACCCTCCACCCTCCGCTGCTTCCTTCTCTTTTTCTCCCCCTCGGCGAACTCAATTGGCCATAAGCTGCTCAGGACCTGGCACAGTTGGTATTGACACCAGTTCACAGTGAGCTTTATTTTACGTTTTTTCTATTCTTTCTTTCTCTGATTTTCATGGGGGTGTGTTTCCATTTTTTTTATCGTACAATCCATGTCAAAGGTTAGACACATGCAATTGTGGTTCTTAGACGCCGCAGGCAGCCACAACCACCCACTGAAAAGTGGTTTTAAATTCCATTAAATAAAGTTGTTAAGGTCTTGTCTTCTCGTACTTTGCCTCGGCATTTTCACGCATATTTTCTTCGCACTTTTGTAAAATTTATTAATATTTTAGTGATTTCAAATGGAGTTTAGATGTAGCTTGGGGTTACACGCCCATACACCCATTCTCAGTGGGGTGTTTATGTTGTGCGAATGTGACAGACAGACAAGGTAGAGAATTACATAATTTGGTATGGGTATTGTCATTGGTATTGTATTAAGTGGAGTGCTTGTAATTGAGTTCAAGTTTTCAATGGGAGCGTAAAATAAGGGTTTTTAGTTATTTGTGCAGAATGACTGGAACTTAATACTCCCTTATCCATATAAAAAAGGTACAATTGAAAGTTTTGAATAAATTTGTAGATCAAACCATGATCAAAATGATATTCCGCATAGAAATCGATTAAGATTGGACAAGTTTTAAATCTGGTAGCTATTAAAACCTCAGGATTTGTTAGACAACAAAATGTATAAAATATTAGAGTTAAAATTAAAGTAGATTTGTTTTCCATTTGGCTAGAGAAATATTGACCGATTGGAGGTACTCTCATTCATTGTGATGTTACTTTTCCGATTTGAAGCATCACTTTTATTGTCATATGACTAAAATGTGCACACGCTGTTAACTAGTGTTATAGTTAATGGTGGCAAGTAGCGCTTAGAAGCAACACAGCATCAATTAGTAAATGTAGTAAAGAGAAAAATAGAAGATGAAAGGAGAAAGCAGACAGAAACTTACCTTTGTTCGTGATTATTGATGTTGTTGTTGTTGCTGTGGGGCTGCCAGGGTTGCCATCGCGACGGTGTTGACCATTTGGCTGCTGCTGCTTGGCAGGCTCGTAAATATTTGACTCCTTTTGGGTAGAAGAAGCAGCAGCAGCAGCGAGTGGAGTGGCAACTACAGAAGCTGCCACAAGGTTGCCGTTGTGCTGTGGAGTTGTTGTTGTTGTTGCTGCTGTTGCTGTTGTTATGGCTGATGTTGCTGTTGCTGCTGTCATGGCATTGCCATTGCCATCATAGACGACACCATGCCAATGATTGTTATGGCCATTGGACTCCAACTCTCGTTCCTCCAATTGCTGTTGCTGCTGTTCGTCCTTGTTGTTGTTCACATCCTGTTCCTGTTCCTGCTCCTGCTCATGTTGCTGCTCTGGTTCGTGTTCCTGTTCCTGCTCCTGTTCGTCACGCAGTCGCTGCTGTTGCAATTGATGCTCGCGTATGAGACGATCTCGTTCGTGAAAATGACGCACGAACAGATGCTCACCATTGTGGCGTGGACGTGTGGCAAGTGCGGCAGTTGTTGGTGGCACATTTAAAGCTGGTTGCTGCTGTCGCTGTTGTTGCTGTGAGGTTAATGACTTTGTAGCATACAAACTGGCATTGGAGCTGGCAAATGTCTCTCTCGGCAGACTATTAATTAATGTGCCCATTGTGCTTCCCCCTCCTGCTGTTGTTGTTGCCACTGGTTGCCGTTGTTGTTGTTGCTGCTGTTGTTGCTGTTGTTGTTGCTGATAATGATGTTGAAACATGATTTCATGCAGTGGTATCAAAAAGTCCGGCAGCGATTTGTGCGCTTTGACGGCTGCTGTTGACGGCATTTCCATGCCAAAATATGGCAGACATGTCTGCGATTCTCCAACTCCGACTCCGACTCCGAGCCCAACCCCCACATCTACACCTATGCCCGTGAGGAATGGTGGCAAGCTCTGACCTGTAGCTGCCACATAGGAAAGTAATTCATTGTCCTTGTTATTATTATAATTATGATATGCTGTCCTGCCATCGACTGGCCTTAAATACCAGGGATTCAACATTGTTTTCGTACGACAGCTTGGTCCATTTGGCAGACACATGGACGGCGGTGCTATAAATCAAAAGAAAAGGGGTAAAAAAATGGGTAAAATTGGGGTAAAAAAAGCATGGAAAACGATTGCATTTTTATAGACACAAAATGAAGTGAGAATTTGTTATTTTTTACACCAAAAAGAAAGTAAATAGAGAGAGACAGAAGTTGTAGCATGTGTTAAAGGGTTGCAACATTATCATTATCAACACCCGGTTCATCCCCCCGCTCCCTGGTACAACCCTGGCTCTATCATTTGCCTAACTTGGGTCTAGGCAGAATTGTTATGTCACTATCAATTACTCATCATTATTGCTACGCCTTTTAGGCCTTGTTTAACTTCCCCCTTTTAGCCTTTCTCTTTGACTCACCCTCACGTTAGGGGGTTGTACGCCATTTTTTAATGTTTAATCAGCTCGGATCATCATTCGATTCGTTTATGACTTTGATTGATTATCAATCTGTATATAATTTTGATTTCAAAGCATTTTACACGTTTTCCAAAGTAAAATCTGAACATTTGCGCAAAGTGTGGGCGTTGTAAGCATTAAGCGTGCCTGGACACGCCTACTTTATATCTTAGGACCAGGCTCATTTGAAAGTGACGTTTTGTAACTCTATTAAAGAACTGTTTGATCGGAGCAGGAAAGTTCTATTAATGGGTGGGTGATGATATTTCATATTTTTAAGCGGAAAATATGTCGCTTTTTAAAATGGAAATGGAGAGACAGCTATCGAAAAATAGAGAGGGAGAGAGATAGATAGAGAAAGGGAGAGAGAGGAGAGATAGAGAGAAAGGTAGCGAAAGAAGAAGAGAGGAGACAAATAAAATCCACGTATAAAGTCAATCCCAATACAAATACAGAAGAAAAACAAATAGGAAATTAAGCTGTCCTTTTTAAAGTATTATTAGTATAAATTATACTTACATATTTGTTTTTCTGAACTCATAATTATATAAAAAATTCCTTTGTATATATGTATATATCGATAACTTATGAATCTAACCAAATATGACAAATGATCTCTTCATATTCTTCATATATTTTTAGTAAAGTTTCAAAAATATTTAAGTAAATAAAGCTATTTATTAGTATATTACTTGTTTATTAGTTTTAAACTGAATATTAACAATTTTTATTAATTAAACTTAAGCTGTGTGAGGTCCTATTTGAGATAATCAAACAAAAATGAAATAAAAGCAACGAAACTCCCAACTGACAAGATCATAAAAAGCAGGAAAAAGAGAGAGATGTTTTGGGAAAGTATATTAAATGCGAAAGGAATAATTGAAAATCGTTAAAAAGGGATCTTTAAGCAAGGCGATGCTGTCACTTTTAGATATAGGGAATCTGCCCCCGCTGCCGCTTCTACTTCTGACATTGAGTTGGTTTCAGCTCGGTTGCAAGTCTAATGTGTTTGCCAGCCGGTGCATGCAACAATGGCACAAAGGATAAAGGATAATGCCGCAATAGAAATCAAGGCGCATATAAGAAAGCAATAAAGGCAGTCAGCTAGGAAAAAGTTGCAGGGGAAGAGCTCCAGGTAGCAAAGGCAAGGATGTCGAAAGGATGCGTGTTAATCGCCATGTTGCAGGTAAAGTAATCGCAATGTAACAATGCCAAAAAAAGAAGAAAACCAGAAGATAAAAACCGCCAAAAAAACGCATAAAGAAAGGCGAAGATGGGGGAGGGGCGCAAGAGGGGCAGGGGGAGCTGGTTAGCCTTTGTTGGCGCGCTCGATTTGGTTGGCACAGCTTGCGTTAAGATGCAGCCAAAAGGATGCAACAAATTGAGCCTGAAAAAGGATTTAATTTTCCAGTTTTTTAACAATTGCCGAATGTGGCTTGTGGCCTTGTGGCAGCTGCTACAGGATACGCAGGATACGCTCAGGATTGTGGCAACTGTCTAAGCAATAGAAAGTAAATGCAGCCTATCGTCAAAACTTTCACCTTTCCATCTTAATTTTGTGCAACAAAATGTGGCCTTATGGTACGTTCTACAATCGATTGAATGCCATTCACCTTTGACTGGCACATGCATTGAGGTCCTTTGACAGGCATTGAAGAACGAGGTCCTTTGCAGTAATTTGAAGTCAGCTTTCGTTGCAAAAGCCACGCCTTCATTTCATATGGCATCACTTTCCCTGCGTTCACATTTCATTTTCATAATCCTTGCCACACTTCCTTCTCCTTTCCCCCCACCTCTCTCTCAACAGCTGCCTGGCAAATTTCCTGTCAACCCCGAAGTGCGGAACCCTTTTTGCATCTTTAAGATGCGTCGCGTGTCAAACACACGACCTAACCCCTCTGAAGGGAAGAGGAAGGGAAAGGGTTAAATGTTAACTAATATTTTTGCTATTATGCCAAAAAATTTGTTGACGCCGCGTGTCATCGGTTTATGTATTTCTAGGTCACTCGATGACTTCCTGCCCCCAAAAAGTTTCATTAATCTCTAATATTTCGCTTTGTTCTACCTGATCATAAATCAACGGCATACCTTAACATATCTCCATTGTAACATCTTTGCAACCTAGTAGCCTGCTATCTATATGAAGATGTAAATCTACTCTCATTATTCAAGTTTTCTGTATGCTTTTTTATTTGTTGCTCTAATGAACATTTTGTGGTCAACTCGAACTGGAATTCTCCATGCATCATTAGCCCTAATACCATGTTTTTTCCATTCATGAAGCGATTAGAGAGGGGTAATCCCCCCGTTTTTCCAGCAAAGAAATGATCTCACAACGAATCCAAAAAACAGTAGCCTGATGACTTTACAAAGTATCCAAATAAAAAAGTTTTGAATTAATGTTTTTCAGAGTGCATATGAACATGTTACTATAGATTATTTATAAATTACATTCGAATATTTTATATTTAAAACATTGTAATACTGTTATGATAAGTTTTTAGAAAATAGAAAACAATATTTTACATTTTATTTTTATTTAAGGAATTTTATTCACAATTTAAAGTCTTTTGATTTGCAAAGAAATCTTGGGGAAAATTCTCTTTAAAACAAAAATCTAGAAATCTAGAATCTTAAATACATTTCAAATATTTCACAGAAATTATATATAAAAAGTTTTCGATGCAGAAATCTGTTTAACATGCGCTTATTATATTACTTTGAGCCTTTCTAGAAATGTTTAAGGTAACTTTTTTAAAGCTGAAAATTCTATGTTAACTGAAAAAACTCAAAGGAAATGTGACACATTAAAATAATACCATTGTCAATAAGAATCAATTGCAATAAATCAAAGTTAAAAGATTTATTCTATTAAAGTATTTAAAGACGTTACCATTGTCCAAAAAATGATTTGTCGTAATGAATCAATTTTCATTCAAACTCTTTAATGTTTAAAAAAAGAACAAAACTACTTGTATTTAAATAAAATGCCAACATTCAAATACCGAGCAGAAAAGCATTTAGAAACGTTTTGCATTATAATTACGGCTATTATTTTGGAATGGGGTCATTAACATGTGACATTCAATACACACAAAACAACACAACCAAAATAAACAAATACAAATTTAAAATCGCTACAACAACAACAAGAGAACTTTGATCTATAATTAGCGATAAAATAGGTTATAAAATAAAAAAAAACCAAATGATAAGTGAAGAGTGATAAGAATGTCATTTAAAGTGCTTAAAATAACATATATAAAATTTCTTTAAGCTTTGCGAGCTTTGCTTAATTGGGAGAATGTATTTCAGTCTCAGTCTCCGTCTCTGTCTCGGAGAGAAGAGATTTTGCTGAAGATTTTGCTCAAATCTGATTTCGAATAACAATAAATTTTTCCGCCAACTAATTGTGGTTTCTGTGGTGAGTTTGAAGAATGATCTGGGATTAGTATAACAATAAAAAAAAGGGCTAAAAACAAATAACAAATATATATACGCGTCAGCTGTGCCAAACAAAGCGTGGCTTAGAGATGACAGCGTGTCGTGACACGAATATGGAACGATCAAAAATAATAATATAATTAACTTATAATAGCACTTAAGCTATTTTCTTCCCTTCAACTAAAGTCTGAAGTGCTTATTTACTATCGTGATTTCTCTCGTATCACGAATATTGGGTAACCCAAGCGTCTTAAATGCTACTAAAGATAGTTTATAATTTCTAAACATCTAGAAAATCAAATCTTATATTTTAAAATAAAACCTCCTTACATGGTATCAAAACTCTATCCTCGAGCTGAAAGAATTTATTTATTATGTAGTCTAAATATTTGAAATTATATAAAAAGTTTAATATGTATTAAAATAAAAATAAATTGAAACAACAAATATTTAACTTCGTGTCCTGTCACGCCCTGATCTTTAACAGATATTTAAAATTATATGGAACGTTTTAATAAATTAATTTGTTATTAGAATATCAAAAATATTTTTGCACATCGTGTTTCGTGTCACGTGCTCATCTCGAATCGATTTAAGTCTGGAGTAAAGTTCATAAAATATTTTATTTTTTGGTGGATTTCAACTGTTGCACGTGTGTATAAATTGGCGCTGTGAGTTGATTGAAAAGTTTAGAACATTTTCGGCAGTTGTTGTGCGCGTTAGCCATGGCTCATACGCTCTTAGCCGCGTTATTACTAGTATCGGTTGCTTTGTCATACGCTTTGCCACAACCCCCGTCCGTAGATGTATTTTCCTTGCCCGTGGAGTACAAACACAGTGAAGATCTGTTGGAACATTATGGTGACTTTATGTTGTCCATAATGAATAAAAGTGTGGATCCTTGTGAGAATTTCTATGATTACGCCTGTGGTAGCTACAAGGAATCCAAGTTGTTGAGTGAAAAAGAAAGAAATTCGAGCTTTTTGCAAGGCATACAATTTCGCATAAATGATCAAGTATTGAGCTTTCTTAAAAATTACACTCAGGAGCAGTTGTTGGATAAAAATCAATCGAAGAAAGCGGAATTCAAAGCCAGACAATTCTTCTCCAGCTGTCTTCAGATGAAAGCAAATCTTTCACTGGGTTATGAGAGATTCATGGGGAGTCCAGATGATCGCTATGGAGCTCAGGGAAAGCAGCATTATCACAATGCTAGCCAGGATTGGATGTATATCAATTTCATGTCCAACTATGATGTTTATCCTTTGCTTCCTCTGAAAATACACTACAATACGGCTGTGAGAAAATTTGATATCCTTCTCACAACGCCAAGTAAATTACTTTCCAGCATAAATGACGAACAGTTGCAGAACATAACGCGGGATTTTCATCCGAATGATGAGAAAAAGCGACAGGATTTTTTGTCTCATTTTGCGAATCTCACTCAGTTTGAGAAAAATCTCACACAGTTGGTCAAAGCTCGCAATGAAACAGAGCAAGTGACTTTGGGAGAATTCTTGACACTTCACAAGGAGGATCGTTTAAATTGGACACGTTACTTTGATGTGGCTTTTAATGGCACTCAAAAATCCCACTGGCCAGTGCTTAATCAACTTCAGGATGTTGGAGAGCTTGTGCATTTTCTGGAGCGGACGGAGTTGCAACTTTTACGTTCCTATGTGCAACATCGTGTGCTGCTCAAGTTCTATGCCGTGTGGAAGACGAAGCCCAAAAATGAGACCTTGGAAAGCGAGTGTCGTGTTGTCACAGAGCCATACTTCAACTATGCCATGTTACCTTG
Source organism: Drosophila testacea (assembly GCA_035043265.1). Taxonomy (NCBI): domain Eukaryota; kingdom Metazoa; phylum Arthropoda; class Insecta; order Diptera; family Drosophilidae; genus Drosophila; species Drosophila testacea. The sequence goes on from JAWNND010000151.1 coordinate 47,577, forward strand.
GTTTATTGGCCAGGTTAGTAAACGACTTAGTCAAGTTTGCCATATGAATAACGAATCTAAGATTGTTACATGACTTTGCAAAGATACTATATGTTTTTACATGTTTGTTTTATAAAAATGTTCCAGGTCTTTGACAAAGATCAACGAGCAGATGTGTTGACTTTGGCCAAGAACATTAGGGATACATTCTATGATCTGCTGGAGCATTACACCTAGTTGGATGATGAGACACGTTCCCAGGCCAAGACCAAGTTGGCATCCATGGATGTCCTTGTTGGTTACAGTGATGAACTGCGGCATCCGGAGCTCATCGATGCAGTTTACAGTGATATCAATATGACCAACAATTGGTATGAAAATATGGAAATCTTGGAAAAGAATCGCGCTAGAACAAAACTTCGATCTGTGGACAAGGCGTTGATACCTTTACTGATGCCCACACGTACAGTGAACGCCTACTATGCAGACTTTCTCAATCAGGCTTTTATTACCATTGGCATGTCACAGTGGCCACTCTATCATGTGAGCTTTCCTGCCGTGTTAAAATACGCAGGTATTGGCAACATTGTGGGGCATGAAATGGCCCATGGTTTTGACTCCTACTGTTACCAATTTAATTATGATGGCAAGAAAGTTAACTGGTGGTCAGCTTCATCCCTGAGGAACTTTAAGGAACGTTATCGCTGCCTGGAATCCCAATACAACAAGTATATTCTGTTGGGTGTTCAAACAAATGGCACTTTGACCTCTGGAGATAATATTGCTGACAATGTGGGAGCTCGGATGGCGTACTACGCCTACAAACGACACATGGGCAACAAGGCGTGGCAGGAGAAACCTCTACGGGGCATAGACTTTAACAACAAGCAGCTCTTCTTCTTAAAGTTTGCTCAGAGTTGGTGTACAGGCAAGGATAATGCCTACAAGTTGAGCAAACTTAAGAACGACGATCATGCCTATGAGGAATTCCGTGTTGTGGGTACTCTTAGTAATATGCCCGAGTTCAGTGAGGCCTTCAGTTGTAAACTGGGCACTGACATGAACCCAATGAAAAAGTGTGTTGTCTGGTAGTGAATAAAGTTAAGATTGAAAAGTGAAAAAACTGATTCTTAAGTCTTTGTAATGGGTAGAAGGGGAAAAGTCTTGGAATATATACAAAACAAGTCAAAAGAACATACTTTATACGAGAATTTCTTGAGAGATTAATATGTCATTGTCATATCGTGTCATTTATAAGCGATGCGATTTCGCAATTTCAGACTGCGTTCGATTATAATCGATGTAATTATATATGTATAATAATTATAATTATGCAAATAATATCATATGATGATCTGTGTTGAACCCTTGAAAAGCACATTTATCTCTGTTAAAGTTCTTTATTGTATCATATTCAGGCTATAGTCTTGCAAGATTTATAAGATTTTGCAAGTGAACTGATTTTATGATCACTTAATTGCCATTTTTAAGTTATCACCAAATAAGAATTATTCTCTGTTAAAATAAATCTGACTTGTTTTGATCAATGAAGTTCTCAACTATCCCTGATTTAGATCATACGATAACTAATCTTTCCAGGTCATCTCTAATACATACAAAACTTTTATTTAATTGTTTGTTTATTGAGCTTTATAATAAGAATCTTACTGATTGACTCACCGTTTCTATAATTAATTCGATTAATAAAGATTATGACTGGTTGTAAGAGCGATTAGTAGACAGTTATCATAATTTTGATCTAGCTTGTTTTGATATAAATAATTTATGCAATATTTTTATCTCATATGCGAATTAAAAGAAGACTCAAATATCGGTCAACTAATTCAGAAAGAATAACGAATGTTTATTTAATTTTGTTAATAGAGATAGCAAAGATCTTTATGTAAAGTCAACACATTCAAAGTTAGTCTCATAGACTTTTTAGTCTCTTCTAATTTGTAAATCTGAATATACATATAGCGCATTCAAAATCTATTTTGACTATTCTAATTTTAAATAATATGCAAATACTATGTATACTAGATACATAAAGCTAAGTTAACTTAATTGATCTGTTGATCGGAGTGGATATTATCTAATTTTAAAGATCTAGATTCTGACACACAATTCGCAATTTCTTTCAATTCGATAAACAAAGACAATCCAACATTTCAGGCACTTCACAACGCCCCCGCTAAGAGTATGAAGAATATAAGACAATTGTCCAGAATTTAGTACAGCTGATGATCATTTCTTTTTAGAATAAGAACTAATTGATTTTAAGCAGAACCTGCAGCCTGCAATAGAAAATGGGCGAGTCTGTTAATATTTGTCTTTGACTTTGACCCCGGGGTGACACCTTTCTCATTACGAATTAATGGTATTTGAACAGAACCGAACAATAGACAGGACAATGGAAAGAATAGGAAAGAAAGTCAGCAGAAAACTACCGAAAGATCGAAACGAAAGACAAATAAAAGGTGTAGAAAGTGAGGTGAGGTTCAGGTGGTGATGATGCATGGACATGAGAGCAATGTCTTCAGCTGAAAAATGGAAATAATCGAGTAAAAGAATAACAGTTTTACTATCATTAGTCCGAGGACCGAAAGTCAAGAAACGAGATCGTACTGAGAAAAGACAGAAAAAGTCAGCAAAAATGAGGCAGAAAGGAAGCGTCGATGCCTGTTGCATACGAAATGATCTTGGTTTCTTATTTGTTTAAGGATCGGATCTACTTCAGAGTTTATCTTTATGTCTGTCGGCCTAACGGATTTTCATGCATTTGTTATGGATTTTCGGCGCCAGGTCTCTTATTAGCCCCTCGATACCAGGTAGTCAAAAAATCCTTGCCAAGTCTCAGCAGGACTGCGTGACTGGTCTGACTTGTCTGACTTGTAACTCAAACTGACTTTGGTTATAATCTGCAGGTCATAAAATCAGCACATTGCCATACATCATTAATTTTACAGTTTTCTTGACTTTTTTCCTTTCCAAAATGCAAAGTGTACTTAGTTTTGTACTACCTAAAGACCTTCTAGGTGGTCTCTTTAATGCTATTTCTATCTTACCTATTTCTTGACTACATCAAATTGCAAATCTTCAATTATTTAGCTGGGAAATTCAAGTGCACTTTCCCACTTTATCTCATAATTGCATTCGCAACACAGCACAAAATGCCCAGTCAAATTAGCCAAGATGAGCGACCATTTGTAATCTTCTAGCCCCAGAACCAAGACCCAAAAGCAGACTCTAGCTTTGACTCTGACTTCGACTTTGACTCTGGCTTAGGATCAGATTCAGGTTCAGTTTCAGTTTCAGTTTCAGTTTTCAGCCAGAGTCTGTGCATTGAGCGCATTAATTTCATTTATGTAAACCATTGGGAACAGGGCTTGTCTTTTAATATGAAAGGCGTAGACCGCGTAATAAAAAATCAACTTGCCGAGCGATGCTCAAGTCGCTGAGAAGCTGAAGCTGAAGCTGAGTGGGAGCCGCTCTGCAGCAATCAGGTCTGTGGGGGAATCAGGGTTGCCAAGTGGACTTTGGTTGGCAAAAGTGCAGAAATTAACAAAGAAAAGTATTAAAAAAAAGTATTAAAAAAGTGAAACACATCTTTTAGAATGAATGTGAATGTTTAATAAAGTGGAAGTAATATTATTTCAAGTAGATGTTGACTCTTAAAATAATCAAGAAGAGTTTTACTCTAAAAATCTAAGGCTCAAAACCAAAAGTAATCCCCATGAATATATATTAACAGCTTCAAAATTGGTATCGCCACACTACAAAGTAAATCTATACATTCATAATAGAAACTTTATTTAAAAGAGTTAAGAGGAAGTTAACTTAAATCAATATAATCTTTGTTTCGAAATAATAGAACCAAAATTTAAAAATATCAAAATATTTAAATTTATTTTAAATGATTCTTATGCTGACGATATCATTAAATTATTTAAAACAAATTTCAATAAAAATTGTAAGAGTTTTGATATCTGAACTGCTTTTTAAATAGCATCTTTATTAATTCCTGTAGCATCTTTATAAAAAACTGTAGCTATCTTCAACTCATAGAATGGTGAAAGTGTTGGTATAAACACCTATTCACAAATTCGACCAACACACGAAAGTTGACTATGAATGTAATATTAATTCGTGAAATAAGTTTCAATTTATTGAAATTTCTGACATTTTGTGAATTGAAGGAGGCAATATTTTATTTTACAAACTAAGGAATTCATAAATGCTCCGTATAAACGTATTAAGTACTTATTACAACATCCACGCACTTGTTGGGATAATTTTTGTATAGTGCCGACAACCCTGGCTGGGCGACTATTGTATAAACAGCTTGCCAAAACCATGTTACCATAATTACATGCAGAAAGTCTTTTAAGCCTTGGCTGGCTTCCGCCGCAGTTGCAGTCGGCGTCGCAGTCGCCGCTTAGCCAAAGTCAGCGCACCCACTTCCTGACACCCCCAACAGAAGAACAACCAACAACAACAACCAAGAACTAAAGGCGGCTCATCATCTCATCCTTATCCTCATCCTCTGCTGGCATCGAGGAGCTGCAACACAGAAATTGAACAAATGGGCGTCACGGCAGCAACAGAGACAGAGGAGAAAAGGAGTTAAGAAGGGAGTTGGGAACTGTAAGGGGCATGTGGCAGAGGCAAGTACCAACTACCAAAACAGTTGCAAGAGCCACACAACCAACCACCAACAACCGCGGTGGTGTTCATGGTGAATTATGAAAATCGTTGCGAAATTAAGTTAAGAACTTGCAACGGTTGCAAGCAAGTTGCAAGTTGCAACAACGGCAGCCACGAAATCAACCGAAGAAGGTTGAAGGCTTTGCCTTTATTAAATGGAGATGATCAATTTAAATATTTTTTGTTGTTGTAGAGATTTTAGTTGTTCTTGTTGTAGTTGTACGTGGTGCGTGCGCGCTGGAACAGTGTTGTCATTTAAGCTAATAAGTAGCTAGATTTAGTAGTTTCATAGTTACAAAATCTACAAAATTTGGGAAATTGTGTGAGCTAGAAATCTGGACATTTTTATAAAATGATTTGACTAGATTTTCAGATTGAAAGAAAATTATCTTTTTATAATAAGCAAAAATAAATAAATATTAATAATATTAAATATTATTTAACACAAACTTTTAATTATAGTAACTGTTAAACTAAAATAGTTTAATTTTTAAAAATGTTTAAGCAGTGTTCAAATTAATGTACATATACTCTTCTTAAGAAATCTCTATCTCTTTACAAATTTGGCATATTTTAATGAAGTAAATAGTAAGATGAGTTAGCTCTTTTTAGCTACTTTTTTAGCCCAGGAAATGCTGGCTACGTTACACCTGACCTGAGACTGGGTTGAAAAACGGAGTCGGGGACTTGCTTGCATTCCCATCTTGATGCAACCTGCTGCTGCTACTCCTTCTTCATCTTTTCAGCCTCTTCTTTCTCCGCCTCCCTCTCCTCCTTCTTGTCCACCTGCGATTTGTATAAAAAATGTGCTTCATTTTATTTGGACGCTCTGCCGTCCGCCTTCGTTCAGTAAACGCCCCACAAAGAAAAAGTATATAAAAAAAATGATTGCGCCGAAAAAGCGGCAAACAAATCGCATATGGATCGTTGGATCTCTGGACTTGTAGTTTGGACTTGGTCTGAGTCTTTGACTTGGCTTCTGCATTTGCTCCAACTTCCAACTTCGTTTTAGATACTCATATTTTCTTACTCTTTGAATTTTTTGCAAACGATTATCTAAATTGCATACGAAATTATTTTAATTAAAAATCTAATTTTGTTTTCTCGACTACTCTTGGGATTCTTTGGGGTTTCCTTTGGGTTTAGTTCGGGTTCTTTCGGATTCGATTAGTACGCCTACTTATAGAACTTGTTATTTAACATATTGCATTTTGGGTTCTGCACTCAATCGATGGGAAAGTTCTTCATTTCTTTTGATGTGCATTGAACCCTTAATTTGACGCGATTAAAATGATATTAGTGCGGCTTTTATATGGTCACATATGTTGCATACTCATCTATGTTATGTAGTATGTTGCATGCCTCATTGAAAAAAGGTTTTTCCTTAAGGTGTGAAGTTGATATGGCGTCAGCTGTGTGCTCCTTACGTGACGCATTTCTACGCTCTTTATTGATTAATGATCCATTATTTGGATATATACTCAGACAGTACTATTAGTTGGGCTAGCCTCTTTTTCTCCATCTTTCTCTCTCTCCCTCGTACTACTTCTCTATTTGTCTCTCTGTACATGGATAATTAACGCCTTTCCGGTTGTGTCTTTGTGAATTTCTGGGACAGTTTTTGTGCCTAGTAGGAAATGCAACTAGTCTTGGCCTGATGTATCATTAAGAAAAGCAGGAAGAAGGTTCCGACTTCTGACAATTAAGACTAAAATTTGTATACTAACAACAGGTGAAATAACAGAAAATGATCGACTGTAACATACTCTACTCTAAGTTGCTTAGTTCCATAAAGTTTTTAGATCTGTTTAAAGAGTTGAGCATGCTCCACTATTAAGTTCCTTTACAACTACACATTCAAAGTTTCCTAGGGTTCAAGTTATCAATCTATAGCTATAATTAGTGTACAACTTGGATATAGTCTCAAAAGTAAACGACTTGAAGTCACCCAGCACTGCACTATAAATACATAGATCTCTAAAAATAAGACTTCCTAGACTTTCAACGATTTAAACTCTTTCGAAACTCATAAAATTTCAAAGAGTGATATTTATTTGTTCGGCCTTTGAACTTTAAATTGATTTCTTCTATAACTATAGAAACCCATAGATAGCGTCTCTGAAGATTGCTATCGAATATGATTAATTAATTGATGCAAGTGCAATTTAATTAGCCACCAACCGATGCATAAAATTTAAATAAATGTTTGATTTGAATTTAATTGCCTAGCAGATAGATAGAAAGAAGAACCTATCTTGATCTCTGATTGAATATAAATCAAAGCTGCCAGCTCTAGCTCAACACATCATCAGCTGCAACAACAACAACAGCAGCAACAACAGCAACTGAGAGGCAACAACAACTGAAATGTGGAGTCTATTGGAGATCATCAAAGGGACGCGCTAATCACACGCTGCGCCAAATAGGATCTAATTTCCACACGAAACTCATTTTTTACATTATGATATTCAACAATGGAATGGAATCGAATGAACATATAGAGAGATCATAGAGTTGTGTGGCAGCCGTTGCAGTTGCAGTTGCAACCACTGACGGATGTCGGCGTTGCATTCAAATTTTGCGCACCGCACGAAGATAAATGATGAACCTCTAAAGGGGAACAGGTAGGGAACGGGAAAATTAACAAGCAGAGAGAGAGAGAGAAAGAGGCAAGAGGGGTTACACAGGTTGCCACTGCAGTGGCAGGTTACAGGTTGCACGTTGCAGGTACGATTTGAATTTCCAACAATAATTAAGCGCAACAATGGATTTATTGAGTTTTCTCCGACGAGACGAGAGTTTTTCATAATCTTCATTGTAGTTAAACGTCGAGTTGATCTGCGGTTCGGACTGAGCCTACAATTAGTTGTGCCCCCTCTACTTGCCCCTTCATCATCATCATCAACAGCAGCAACAGAGGCAGCATCAGCAGCAGCAGCAGTTGCCATTGCAATTATCATAATTATTTTCATTCATGCGGCGATCTGTTGAGATACGGAGCTCGAGTTTGAGTTTGAGATGCGAGTATCTTTAAGGTTTTCAGTTTTCTGTTTTCAGATGGATTTGCCGCGATAAGTTTTTGTATCTGCATTTGTATGCTGTACTCTGTCAGATCTTTCTTTGTGAATGAAATGTTGTTTGGTTTTCCCTGACGTTTCTGACATGGAAGCTTAACGCCGTTTCCTTTTGTCTTTCCGCGTTCTCAGCTCTCAGGATGTGCAACTGCATTCAAATTTTTCTTCTTTTTCTTTCTTCTCGTTTCCGGCCGAACACTTGGCTGCCTTTAAAGGGGTTTTATACACTTGATATGGGGTGCGCAAATCATAGATATGGGCAGATAATTATGCTGTCTAGTAACTACACAAATTTCAGTATCATTAAAACATTTGTATTCAAAATATTCGATTTCTTTTGTTGTGGCAGCTAATAACAAGTGAAATTGAATATTTTGAATACCAATATTTAACAAATTTAATTTTAATACATTTATTTATTTATTAAGATATCTTTTGATATTAGTGGTAGCTTGAAATTTGCTGATAGCGCACTTAAAATAGGTACAGAAATGTAAGAGCATGTATGTATTTAGTAATAAATACTTTTTTAACTGTGAGTTTTATTGTTTGAATTATATAATAATAATTTAAGGCCCATTTTTTCAATTTCTATATAAGGTTACATTTAACTATCCGAATGATAAACTGACGTAAAATGTATAGAAACTAATGTCAAATGTCAAAGATATTTATCAAACAAATTGAAAAACGGGCCTAAATCTTTTAGAATTAAATAATTGTGATATAAGTATCTTTTCAAAACTGTCCAGTATAAATAAAACCCTGACTAAAGTTTCTTTTCAAGTTCCTTTTCCCATTTAAATTGTAATCGAATAAACTAAAATGCTTCCCAGGTTAATAAGTGCATATCAACTTTGTTGTTTTCCCCAATGATGTTGCTGTTTCTGCTACTGTTGTTGTTGTTGTTGTTGTTGTAATACTTTAATTGACAATTAAGAAAATTATGTTATCATATTGTGTATCGCATTGGGTTTAATTCGTTTGCTTGTTGCACTTTCGACAGCCATTTACGCCTTTAGGTAATTGTTTTTCTGTTTTCTGTTTTTTTTTAAGTTTTGCTTCTCCCAGTTCCCAAGCCAGAGTTGAAGTGTCTGTGAATGTAACTATAAATGTACGAGAGAGTATCTGTATCTGCCACTTGTATCTGTATCTGTATCTGCAACTTGGCGCCAGTTGCAGTTCGTGCTGTGGTTTCCCATGGTTAAACTATCATAATAATATTATTGACGAGGACGTCATATTGTGCCATTTGTACATGTAACTCGACTGCACATTTAAGGCAAATTATGATGCGATGTGTGTAATGGCTTATGAGCCAAGTTAGCAGCGTTCAAGCCAACAACAACAAAACGAAAGAAAACAAGAAAAAAACCAAAACGAAAATCTAACATTTGCTTAAATTGGATACAATTTCCGGTCGCGTGCGTTTTTTTATCTCTTTTTTTTTGGTTTACATTAAATTTTTTAATAATTGCGCCACTTAAAGTTGTTGTTATTGTATTCCTTAGCATTGTTGTTGTTGTTGCTTTGCATGTGAGCAACGCATTTCCGCGAGAGGAAATAGACAACGATTTGAATATGAAGATGAATGTATTTTTTGTTTTTTTGAAGTACTTTAATAAGCCTTATTCAAATATTGGTAACAAAATAACAGCCAGAAGGGGTCGAGGCTGCATAATAATTTTGGGTTTTTAAACACAATTGAGGTCACGTGTGTGTGTGAATACAGTTTAGTGTTGTTGTCTCTGTCCCTCGAGTAAGATCATAAAATGCCATTGCGAATGCCATTTCAATAATCGAAAGAAAACAAGATGTTTCCTTGCCCCTCCCTTCTTACAGCAACAACAACAGCAACAGGACTTGCACCCTTTTCTTTCTTATAAGTATATTTTTTTCGCCAAGCGGCAACCCTTTTTTCTATTTTTTTTCTTTTGGGTCGCGGTTAAGATGGATGAAGTGTTTGACAACCCTTTCAATCTTCATAAATGTTGGCACTCGTGGCCAGGCGTCGATTGTGCAAATGTCTGTCTGTCTGTTCCCCTCCTCGAGTGTCTGTCTGTCTGTCTTACTGTTTGTCCTTCGATTGCGAGTCCTTTAGCAATATTAGCCAGTTTGCCCAACTTCTCCCTTGTGTCACATCTTTTGGCTCTATCAAGATGACGACGACGTCGACCTTTTGCCTTCTTCTTCAAGGGGTCGGCAATAAAAAATGAAATCTGTTTAAACGCATAAAAAATTGAAAATCTCATAAGCATGCGTATGGCACGAGTTTCGGGTTTTCTTTTGGGTTCTTCTTGTCAAGGGGTTAAGGCCATGAAAAATGGCAATGTTGTTGTTAACACATTGTAAATACCTCGTTTTTCACTTAACGGGTTTTTAAGTACATATGTATTTGATTTCAAGCAGCGAAAAAGTGCGTCTATTAGATGGGGTCTATTTATTGGGAGGGTGAAACTTTATTTTGGAGCGCAAGAAAAAGGTTTAAGAAATGTTCCAACTTTTGAGAGTATTTAAGAACTAATAAAAATATTATACAATATTAAGTGTTTTCTAACAACATCTTAAGTGATTGTACTTTTAAAAGTTAGTAGTTAAACTTTTGGGAGTATTTTAAATAAAATTATTCAATACAATATGTCAGCTTAAAGGATTAACAAATACAAATTATTGCAATATAATAATAATAATTGCTAAGTATTCATATTTAAATTAGGTACCTAATAGATTATTTGTACTAAACTATATAAATTGAATCAGAATTTATGATTTAAGTTTATAATAATTAAATAAAGTAATTAATGTTTTAAAAATAAAAATTGATTTATTTTTATAAATCTAAATTTATTACCATTATTTAATACTATTATTATTTTACTATTTCTTTAATTTTTTAAGTCATAAATTTCGTCAATTATAATATGCACAAAAGCCCGCAATATTAACATTTTGATAAATTTTATCAGTTCATTTAATTTGTGGAGTGAAATCTAAATCTTTTTTCGAAGCGTAGAATTCTTTTGACCATTCTTTTTCTCACTATTAATCTCATTACTAAACTATTTAATTCTGAATTTGTATTAACTGTGAAGTATAAATCAATTCTGGGACTCACCTGAATGCTTGTTGTTGTTGATGTTGTGATTGTTGCTGTGCTCCATTAGCTCCATGAACTCCTGTTTGACTTGAATCTGAGGCTGTCTGAGCAGCATGCTCTCAAAGTTGTTGCTGTTGTGTTTGCCATGGCCAGTGGGTGTAAGAGGTGGACTGTGATGCTTTGTGCCTGGATTTGGATTGTGACTGTGACTATGGTTGTGACTGTGACTGTGACTATGGTTGTGACTGTGGTTGTGACTGGGGTTGTGGTTGGGGTTAAAGCCATTCAAATGGGCGACGTAAGCGGCATAATTAACAGATGCGGCTGTTGGCAGTTGATCATTGACTGAAGTCTCAGTGCGAGCAACGCCTTTGCTAGTAATTTGAACATTAACACCTGCTCGACTTGAAGTTGCTGTTGTTGCTGGCAGTGTAGTTGTTGCCGCTGTTGCTGCTGCTGCTGCTGCTGTCGTTGTCTTTGCTGCCGAGTCCAGCAACAGCATTGCTGCTGGCTCCAAGTGTTGACGATGGGAATTGTGATGTTGCTGTGGATGTGGCTGCATCTGTTGCTGCCCAAGTGTTGCCAACAATAATGGCATTGCTGCTGCTTGTTGTTGTTACTGTTGCTTGTTGTTGTTGTTGTTGCCGTTTCGCGCAGTTCGTCAGCAGCAAATTGCGTCGCTTTGATTTATGACGCCAGTTGCTGCCTCTTGCTGTCTTCTACGACTTGTTGCTGCCTCAGATTATGATATTGACCCATGCACCAGCGGCGATTTTTTCCCTGGCAGTTGTTGCTGCTGTTGGTGATGTTGCTGCTGTTGCCTGTAAATGGTTGATAATTAAAAATGTCTTCTTTTTTTGCGCTGTTGCTGCTGTTGTTGTCAGTGGTTGCTGCTGAAAGCTTAATTTGCTGTTAAGTGCTTTTTAAAATGTTGTTATTAAAAAACCGTTGAATCCCCACTACCTGTGACACACCCCTCCCCTTAACCCCTTGGTTGTCCCACTCTCTTCATGGTAGTCTTCAGTTGGCGTTGCCTACTCTATCATTTATGGAAGCGATTCTAGTGCCACGATAACGGAAGTAATTGATTTGCTGTCTGTGCACTTGCAGCTCCTCCTCCTCCTTTTCGCCCCCTTTCCCATTTCCCAATCTATTGATAAATAGTGTAACTGACCACCCTTCAAATATTGTAGTATTCCAGAATTTCACGTGACCAATTCTGACTAATTCGCGAATGGCTTTAATAACAATGATACAATGAATATTATTGTGCATTTATAGCGGAAGTTTGTTTAGTCTGGAGTTAACTTTGGGTTTGACCATAAATATAATCAAAGACAAGATATAGCAATGAGTCAAGGAAATTTTAATAGAACTTGGAAGCACATTGTATTGTTAAAATTATAAGAATTGAATTAGAAGTACAATTTTATGCTCAAAATTAGCAAAAATTACAAATTAAAATTCTCAAATTTTAATAGGAAAGTTAAAAAAGATAAGCACTAATAAGTAAGAAAAATTAGCTTACTTCCAAATTGATTTTTGCTGATATCAGTTTTTAAAAAAAACCGATTATAGCGCTTTTATGATAATCAACAGACTAACAAATCTAGGCAGCTTTGAATTAGTTTAATTAGAGAAATACTATTACTATTAAACTGATTTTTGCTGATTCAAGTTTCGTTAAAAATAATATATAGTAAAATGATCAACTGCAGCAAAAACCTTTGAACGGATCAATTAAGTTTACAAGTGCGCACATCATAAAACGGAATAAAAATATAAAAAAAGAAAATATACTTTGTAGTCTATTATGCAAACAAAGTAAAGTGACAAATGATATTTACAGATACTTTAAACGGAACGCGTTGAAACGAAATTGTTGTAAATTGAAAACAAATTGAAGTCGATGCGATAAGAACTGTAAGTATAGGAAAGCGATGAAATCAAAGGAAATGGAAAATTAAACTACAATGCTCTTAATGTTGACGTAGCCAACGATCAAATGACGAACCCGAAAGGTAGACCTCCCCTTCCCCCTATTCCTTCCCTACTAGGTGTTCTATAGACAAACAATCTGATAAGATAATGGAAAGTGCAACGCTGTTGATCGAGGCATGGGTTCTATGGCATATATGGAAATGTAACGGTGACAAGGGGGCGGCATTTACATACACCTGTCATTAGGGGTGAAGGGAGGATGATATCACAGGTGAGCAGGGGGAAGAGTGAGCGGTGATCGTAACATTAATGGCACTTGTAAACAAATCAATCGACAGCGCAAATTGCCGGCTTGCCAAAGTGCCAGGTCCATCATAACATTGATTGTTATCAATCAGAGCAATGGACTGAGTGAGAGTGAAGCGGGGAGGGGAGGGGATGGGAATATGAGGGGGATACCACATTATGTACTTTGCATGTCAGCAAGTAATTTCCAAGTGCGAGACTCAAGAGACGCCGCCCTGCACTTCAAAGAAGTCCGACTTGTTGCAGTCTTTTCCCTCTCTCTATCTCTTTTTCACCTTCTCTCTTTCTCTTTCTGCGCTCGTGAGCTATTTTTAATAATTGTTCATAAAAATTGCTTATTTGGTATTGCTTATGGCCCTGTTTATGTTAAATTTTCGATACCCCTTTTTGATTTCCAGCTATTTAAGTTTGATAACTATCGTTATTTTTGGAGTGCGTCGTTTTTATCTTGTTTTAAAATTAAACACAATTTGTTGTTGTCACACAACGACAGCTATTGCGGTTAACGGTTAACATATAGGCACGATTGTTAATTTCTTAGCACTGTTTTCATATTAACTGTTGGTAAAGATAATGTTGTGTTGTGATTTGCTCGATTGTAACTTGTCGTCAGTTAAATCGATTACAGCGATATTGTTTTCGATAATTACAGAAAGATTTTTAAAATATGGTACTAATAGTTACAATACTACTTACTTAATGAAATTTGAATTAGAACATAAGTATTAGCGCATATTATTATATGACTTTGCTGGCTCGATCAAGCAATAAAACTATTATTCAACAGTTAAAGAGGTCGCCAAATCAACAAATTTTACTTTAAACTATTTCTAAGTAGCTCATTTTAATAAATCTGTTAAGGAGTTCTAAAAATGTATAATTAATTGGTATCAATAATTATAATTAATAATAATTTTAATAATTTATAATTATAAGCCAGATTTGACAACTAGAAAATTGTCTCATAAAGCTGTTTTAATATCAAAATTTTAAGAATTCGAAAGTATTCAAAACAATACAATATTTGGAAACTGTCTCATATCTATGGAATTCTTAGACATCTGGAAGCAAATGTTGCTAAATATTTAATACTCTCTAATAGTATTTAAGCATTTGAGTCTCTTTACGAAAGACAAACGAAAATTTAGCGATATCAATTTGCATTTTTATTTGAATTCATAAACTAACCAATTTTCTTATAAAGGCTTTCAAAGTTTTTATTGTTAATAAGTCCAAAATATTTTGAAAATATTTTTTTTCTATAATATTTTGGCAAGCATTTATCTTTAACATTTATAGTATTAAAATATATTAGAATATAGAATTAATCAATAGGTTACTGGAAAAATAATTTACAAATCTTTTGGAAACTGATCAGTTTAAGAATTCCTTTTTGTTGCAGTAATTTTGGCTCAAGTAATTGAGTTGAGTTCTTAGCGAAAGCTTAACGATTGTTAAATGACAGGGAATTGAAAACACTTGTTGTCACTCCCACACACAGACACAAAAGCTCATTAACAGTTAAAAAATGGATGAAACAAGTTAAGAAAATGTCAACATAAGGCAATCGATCGATTCATCTATTGATAGATCGTTTGGTCTTGTGACTTAACGAAGAAGTCGAAGGCGTTTATAACAAGCTCCTTAGTACACACACACACACAGTCACTCACTCACACTCTCATAACTTACACGCGTGTTAAGATCTTTTTTTAGCCGCACCTTTATTTTTTAAGAGACGCCACACAATCGAATCGTGTCGAAATCGAATTTCGGATTTAATTTAATTGTTTGTTTTCGGGATAAATTTAATTGCAACAATGGCGTCGCCGCCGTCGTCGTCGTCGCTGCCTTTCACGCCCTGCAAGCAACTTGGCAACTCTGGTGGAGCTGTGTGAGCGAGACACGCTTTTTGATTGACTTCCGACAAACGACTGACTTAAAAAACGCAAGAAGATATGAGCAAAAAAAAAACAGTTAAAATAAAAAAAAGGAAAAAAACATACACACACTAACACATACAACGACGTCCACAAAATGTCAAGCGCGCGCAAAAAAAAGTAGATGATGTTGAGGCAGCGCAGCAGCTGCATATGTGCGTGTGTGTGTTAGTGAGAGTGTGAGAGCTTTTGCTGTGCCTGCGTGTATGTGTGTGTGCGCTCTTTGCCAGCAGGTGGCTCTGTGGGGAGGGGACGTTGACGCTGACGTCGCGACGTCGACTGCGACGCTGCTAACTTGGACTTGGACTTGGAGACTGGTTGGCGTTTTTGGGAGTTGGGCGCATTTTATGACCACGCTTCGTTTTTGTTGTTGTTGTTGTTTCTTTCTTCTCCTTTATATTCTTTTTTTTTTTGCACGTTTCTTGGCACGAGGTTTTAAAATCAAAAGCGTGTATTGTGTGGGTGGCCTGTATGTGTGTGTGATGTGTGTGCGAGTGTGTGTGAATGTTGGTGGGTGGGTGTTTCTTATCGGATTTGGAATTATGTATGTATTGAATGCTGCTGAGGGTTGCATGAGGGAAAAGCTTGATTTGTAGTTTTATTTGAGCCCCAATACATTAGATATTAATAAATCAATTCTATGAAAATGCAATAAAAATTTGTCATGAATATTTTTCATTATTATATAGTAAATAAAAAAACACAAATATTTATAAATTTTAAAAATAATTAACTAAATTTAAAATTGTTTATTGGCAAAGGCTATAAAAAAGTGTTATGCGTATAATAATTATACATTTTAATAATAATTTAATGAACTATAGACAGGTAATTTAATAAAGGTGGTCTGCAAACCTCCAAAATATTGGAGAAAATATGTTTCGGTACTACGAATCACAAAGCAATTTAGCGGTTCTATTCGCACACCAGGTTAAAGTGCCCCGGAACCCAAGGTTTTTTTGTAAGTTAATAAAACAAAAGAATTTTATTTGCCCAATTGTTTTAAATTTTTTCTTGAAATTCGTAGGCCTAGATTGAAAAGATTCTTGCTGAAACTTTTCTATTTTACTATTTTTTTCACTTATTTTTTTCTAAGGTTTGTGATATAGATCGGTTTCAAGGGACCTGAATGAATAAGATCATGATCTGGTTTGGTTAAGTCAAAAACCCAAACCAAAAAGTGGCTGCAAGTTTCAGTTAAAAATATTCTTGAGACAACAATTAAGTAATAAAAAATAGAATAATAATAAATGATTAAAATATTGTTACAAATGCGTAATATTATTCCAAAACTTTGTTGACGCAAATTAAGTATACGCACAGCTATGCATGTGTAGAACATAAAAGAATAAACAAATAAAATAAATAATCTTAAATGTAAAACTTGTTTTCAGAGTTTATTATTATTGTTATTAATTATTTTATTGAAAATTAAAGTCTTTCAATTGTTTTTTATTATTAATTTTATTTTGTTCATGTATTCAAATATTTGCCCAAAATTTGTCAAATATTTTCTTTTTGCCGTCGCCAAATATGCATAAGTATGTGTGCTTGTGTGGCAAAAGAAATACCATGAAGAAATCAAAAGAAGAAGCTGCAGCAGCAACAAAAATAACATAAAGCAGCAAAAAACAAAGCTCAACTGAAAGCTGAAGACAAACAGAAAATGACATGGCGAATTGGCGAATGATGCAGAACCGAGAATTATTCGCTGCCTGTCAAAATGTGAATGTCAACGGACAAGGCAATGGCAAAAACAAATACAAATACAACAAACAGCAGTTGCAAAAAGAGGAAGAAAACGAAGAAAATGAAGAAGCAGAGGCAGCTACAGAAGCCAATGGCAGCGACAGCGGCAAGCGTAAAAAGCGATAAACGCATAAATTAAAATAATTACAGAGCTGATTTCGCTGTTGTTGTTGTTGTTGCTGTTGTTATTGCTGCAGTTGTCAAGCACGCACAATGACAACACACACAAACACACGCGGGCACACACACTCAGAGAGAGAGGCGAAAAAAATGCGCGTTGCGGCAAAGCTGCTGCTCCCGTTGCAACTGAGAAATGCAGCTGAAGGAAGCATCCGAAAGATGCCAAGTGCAAAGACTTGCGTTCCACACACACACACATTCACTCAATTCACATACATATATAGCAGATGCAGTTGTTGTTGCTGCTGTTGATTTTATTCAAAATGGTTTGTTTATGCTTGAACAGCAGCAGCAGCAGCAGCAACAGCAGGCGAAGAGAGGAGCAGCAACAACTGGGGAAATGTCATGCTCTCCTCACACTCACACACACACAGACACTTACTTGAAGACAGCCAATGGCATTGGCGCTTGTCGCTCTCAGCGCGCATGTGCTTGGCGCTCTCTCGCTCACTTAACAATCAAATTCGCCGTGGCTTCGCTGGAGCTTCAATTCGCCGCACCTTCTCGCAGCATCTTCTCATTTTTTTCTTTCTTGCCTTTACCTTTTGCTTTTGCTAATTTCCGTTCATTAAAGTTGCCTTCTCGTCTCGTGAACTATTTCACTTTAGCATTTTACCATTGCCGCTCTTTGGCGCTCTTCCTCTCCTCTCTCTCTTCTCACTCATTCTTTTGCTAGTAACTCTTAAAGCTCTCTCGCTTGTCTGGTTTTATTATTTTTGGTGTAATTTCTTTTTTCGTGCTTTAATTTCATTGATTAGCAAAAATCGTCGAGCCAGCTGCTCTTCTTCTTCATCTTCTTCGTCTTCTCTGGCTGCTCCTCTATGGTTGTTGTGTAGTTTTTCTTATTTTGTTTCTGGTTTGTCATTGTCTGTTTTGCGTGTTTGTGTTTTTGTGTGTTGTGCTTTTATTTTTAGTTTCGTTGCCAAAAATATGTAACTGTTTTTGTATCTTTTGCCTCTTAAGCACTTCAACGTTTAAGATACTTTTAGTTTTTTTTGGGGCTGCTGCGGCTTAAACCAACTAATCGATAGAAATTGTAGTTGGAGTATCGAATATTTACTGAACGGATTGAAGATTAAATGCGCTTATTGAGTTTGTATGAAAGAACGCATGAAAATTCATATACTTTTGCACTAGTTATACTTTAAAGTCCTTTCTGTGTAGAGTTGGGATTTACAATATTTATTGTACAATGTATTTTTTTTCAGGATGGTTACTCGTATCTTAGATTATCTAAGTTTAATCTTGAAGTTAACTTAACTTAAACTAACTAGCTAGCTAACCAAACTAACTTAAATTGTCAATTTTGTAACGGATAAAACGATGTACATATGTATAATAAGTAAAGTTTGATAATTTCAAGTTTCTCCCTATCAAACCTTTATTTTATTTTAAGTGTATATTCCATTTTTAAGCACAGCTTTAAGTTTTTTATACTTAAAACAATTAAGAATCGCACTTGTTTGAAGTATTTTTGCTAATAAACAATTTTAGTGGATTTTAGTGACCTTTTTAATGTTTAAATTAAGAGTTTTAGCTGACTCGAGGTCTGAGTGTAATAATGTCGATATGACAAAGCTAAGTAGTTCTAATAATTGTTACAAATAACGAAAGGTTTAACGAACGCAACTCTAAGAAATCATCTTCCAATGGCAATACATATGAATTTGGCTTAAAAGAAAATTACTTCGCTTTATCAAAAGTTCAATCTTTGCTCACTTCAGCAAAACATTTATAATCTCTAGCTGAATATGCATTAAAATCTATAACAATTATCCATTCATAGCATTTTTTCTTATCGCTTTTTCCCCATTTTACCCCAAAAACCAATTCCATTATAACTTTCATTGTGTGTGTACATTCATGCATGTGTTTGTGCAACCCCCTCCTATCTGCGTCACTCCCCCGCCACTTTACATTCTTTGTACCACTCCCCATTTAAAAAATAAAAGAAAACCTCCCTCAATTTTTTTTACTGCCAAACAGATTTGATCACATAAAAAAGAAGAATGTCAATGGGAGTGAGTGAGATGGCATAGAAGTTTTTAAAATGTATAGGAAATATTTCAATAGCCTCTCGGCATTTGACTATATGCAGAGCACAATGCGCTATCTCTCTCGCTCACTCAAATAGCCACATACGCCACGTTGTACCCGCTTTCTGTTTTGAAAAAAGAAAATCATTTTTCATATGGGGAAAGGGACGCACCTAACGGTTCACTACGGCTTTTCTAAGTTATAGCTCCCATCACCCAACTCTCAAAACTTTTTAGAATTTTTTTTGCACTTTTCTTTTGATATTTTCATACATATTGCAAACATTTCCTGTCTCTTTTTATTTACATTACGCTCGGGACAAGCGACATAAAAAGTAGGAGCGTGTGTGAGTGTGTGTGTATTTGTGTGTGTGGGTGAATACAATAGGAGGAAATGCTATATAAGGCAGCCGAGACCGAGGTAGAGACTTTTCCAAGTTTTCCTGCTTATTTTTTTTTGATGTTCGTTCCACAGTTGTGACTTTTCATTTTTCATATGTTGACTGCCTCACACACACTCACACACACGCTTCTTTGCCTGCTCCTTCGCACAAGTTTTACGTATGCTTTTCCTTCCTTTATTTCGCTTTTTCTCTCTCCTTTTTCAGCACATTCTTTGCCCTGTCGCAAGTAAATGGCTTTTGCATTGTAAAATGTTGCATACATTTTCCTCTATTTTGCGTAGGTGTGTATGTATAGTACACACATACATATATATATATGCTGCCCAAATCTGTATATAGATATGGTACATAAAACCCATGCAGAATAGAAAGAGAAGAAGTATGAGCGAGTGAGATAACTTAACCTCGCACAGTCACGGGAGCAACAGAGAGAGAAAGAGAGAGTAAGTGGAGCTCGGCACTCGCTGCTCCTTCGTACGGTATATTTTAAAATTTATGAAAAATAATATTTTCCATCTCTCAACACACACACAAACACACAGATGTAGAGTGTAGTATAGCCCGTAAGGCGCACAATCAGAATACAATGGCTGCCTTGGGCATAAAACTAGACAGAGGTGAGAGGTAAGAGAGCTGGGAGCTGTTGAGCAACGGTTTAGCAGCGGAGAAGCGTTGAAAGATGCAGGGGCAGCACCTACTTTGACTTGCCTCCATTCGCATTTACGTATAAACACATATACACACATACTTTACATTGTTGCAGTCTTGAGTGAGACAGGGTTGTCAAATAGTTAGAATGTTGATCAAAGTAGTTTGAATCTTTTTAGGGAAAATCAGGTGCATTAAGTATTTTGGATAGGTCTACAGATTTGTGAACTTGAATTATTATGATATAATAATTAATTAAAATAATTCGACAAGTCCTTAAAAAACTTATAATTTGAATAGAAAAGTATGATTATTTCAACAATAAATCTTTAGTTAGCCTGGTAAATATTTAAATAGTGAAATTTTGTTCACCACAATTCGAGAAATATAAAAAACTATATAGTGCTAGTGAGTATAGATGTCAGTTTTTAAGAATAACGCCATGGATATGACTATTTTAATACGAAGGGTATTTCGAAAGTCTCCTAATTAGCCTTAAAATTAAGTTTTGAATAATTAAGATTCTTTTTTTATATTTACAATAGCTTAGCATTATCAACTATTATCCAATATATTTTAAAGTTTATCTGACGAATTTAAAACTATTTGACAGAGATACTTAAAAGTTTAAAGCTAAATTGAATTGTTATTCTTCAATATAAAACTCAAAAATTTAGCTGCTTTAAACTTGCTGAAGAATCTATGCTAATGCCGTCCTAGATGCAACTAAAGTTGCCATTATATTTCAGAAATTATGGATATTTTATGTTAATAATACTTTTTGATAGTATGCGACAACTCTGGCACTCAAGTCAAAACCATTTCCATTATGATAATGTAAGTGCACAATTTCCCAACTTGAATGTGCAACATACACATACATTTGAGTATACATACATACATATATGTATAAAGGATGCGAAAAAGAAGTAGATGCAGAAAATGAGAGAGAGAGCGAGAATGATAGAGCGAGTGAGAGAGAAAGAGCAAGGAATACGCTTTGGAAAATTTTCATATCCTGCACATGCACATGAACATGAAAAACTGCACAAATGGCAGAAAATGTTGCAAAACGACATCGCATGTGCAACATCAAGTGTGTGTGTGCTGTGTGTGGTGTGTGTGTGTGTGTGGCAAGGAACAGGACAAGAACAGACGGGGCATATCCGGAGGAGCACATAAAATACGATAACTGTGGAGCAAAGTGCTACATATGAAAGGTATTTCTTGCTGTCCTGCCAACTACCCCCCTCTTTTTACCACACCCCTCACCATTCAACAGATCCTCTCTCCCTACATATACATATGCAAGTGTGTGGTTTTTAGAATATAAAAGCATTGGGTGGCTTTGCACCACCCACACCTGACGGCGCTTGTATGTAATTACAGTTGCTGCCTTCTGTTTGCACCTTTACTACACACACACACATACACCCTCAGACACACACACATTCATATACAAATGAAATATGATGGCATGTTATATAAGCTAGTTCTCTTTCTTTCTCTCTCTTTGCTTGCTATCTCTGTCGCAAGCTTATATAAAACTTTGGCATTTATGCCATAAAATTAAGTATGAAATTGAAAAATGACTAGCGGGCCAAAAGCTTCTTCTTACACCCAAAAAAATAAAAATAATCGAAAAAAAAGAAAAACTTGCTGCCAGCATATTGTGAAATTAATTTTTAAATATTTATGAGCAACTGTTCGGGGCAGCTCCAAAACGTATTTGTTTATGGATAGGTCAGCACCAAGGCAAGGAGCGAGTGGCCCAGTCCTTTCTCTCTCTTGCCTCTCCCTCCATCAGCATTTTCCCATTTTCAATTTGCCCAATTTTTACTGAATTTTCAAGCATGTTATATGTATTAGTGTGCATTAGTGTGTGTATTTCATTTTTAGTTTTTTACATGAAATATGAGAATTCGATTGAACGAAATTTTAGCACAGCTCACGCGCCACTGGGCGTATGAGTAATGCGCTTTTGTGTTTCAATAGCCAGCACAAAAAAAGAAGAAAATTTAAAAGTGTTTAGCTATTGGCATAATACTAAAAAGACAAAGGTGTACTTCTATAAGCCATGACTATAGGTATTTATAACTTTAATCTTAAATATGTAATCTCAATAAATTTAAAGAAATATTGTAATCTCATGATAAATATAGTTTAATTGATAACTCAAAGGTTAGCTGATAACTAACAAGAGCGCACTTATTAAAACAAAATTGACTTTACAAATCAGATGCTATAGTCAGGAATTACTATCGATATCAGATTAATTTAAGTATAACATACATGAAGTAGTTACACATTGGTGTATTAAATTTTTAGAATACATATATTAGATAACTCTCTTATTTGTTTGAATCACGTTATTACTTTTACTACCTTAGAATATATAAGATAACTCTCTTACTTACTTACTCTTTTATTCTTATTAGTTGTTCATTTATTGGCATACGTGTAATCAATAATTATAATAAATAGATTCAATTAAAAAAAGTTCCATTTCTTTTCATACCTTTAAAAATATTTCAAGAATAATATCTAAAATAATTCGAACAATAAATTTTAAAAATTAAATCAATTTATTGATGAAATTTTTTCAAAGTAAAATATATTCCATGCTTTTTCCTTTGCCTTTATATAAATTGACAAATTTGTGTTGACATAATAAAGAAACGACAAATAAATTGATAATTGTTCTCAAAGAGTCAGCTCTATAAGTCCCCTACATATCATTGTGGAATTTCTTGTTAAATACTTTTAGTATAAATATTTAAGACATCATCTCTTACCTGTTCTTTTAATGATACTATCAGATCTCTGATCTTAATGCTTTCAGCGTGCCTTACGCGCTGATAAGACTGTGATAATGATAATGATATGGAAACTACTCTTTAATCTCGTTCTTTCACCTCCTTCTTTGCGTGTTTCTACTCCACCCACTCCTTCACTGATTATGATAATAATGCGTGTCGCTGTTTAAGCACTGAAATTGCTACCTTGGCCTGAAGCGCGCTTTATTTGCCTAATAAGCACAGGCACAAAAAAAAAGGCTAAAATGCAGGCTTAAAGTCGAGCAGACAATGTGCCACTTTGTTGTTGTTGTTGTTGTTGTTTTTGTTGATGTTGTTGTTGTTGGTGGCACAAGTGCTTAACAAGCTGTTTTGCATGGCCCAAGACCAAGAGGTAGCCAAAAGACCGGTAGCCAGGCCCGTAGCTGTTGACCATAACAACAATGCAGTTAATGTGGGAAAAAACGTCAAGAATGCGCGTTGAAAATTGCACGCCTGGCAAGTTCCAACCTCAACTCCAACTCCAACCTAAACTTTAACTTAAAGTCCAGCTCCAGTTTAAGACTTCCCTCGTATCGTATGCAAAAACAGCTGAAGGCTGGCAACGAGATCAGCTCCAGTTGCAGCTGCCTTTGACTTCGACTCTGCCACAAATTGTGGCTACCTGCAACTTGGCTTTTATCTGGCAACTTTTTTTTGGCTCTGGGCACGAAACAATTCACACTTTGCCAAGGCAAAAAAAAACAAGAGGAGACAACGGGCTAGGGTATAAGTAAAGGAAACTCGTTGCGTGTTGGCGGCTGTTCATTGGATTGCTGATCATTTGCTTAAATAGCCCAAGGGGACACAGAGAAACAGGCAGACAGATAGACGGACAGACGGACATACAGAAGGCATTTGGGTGGCTGCACAAATCTCGGCCAGAAGATGAGCACACAAAGGTGTCGACTGGCAATGAAAGAGATTTTGCGTGTTTATCGCGATGAGTTTGGAACCAAAAATTATTAGCTCCTTAATGCCACAGCTGCTGGGCAGGACTTTCCACAGGTTTTTTTTAGTCAATTGCGTGAGCTAAGAGAATATATGTAGTAAAGAAATTCTTGAGTACTATTATTAAACTAGTGAACATGAATAAATAGTAAAGTGTATAGTTATTGATAATAATGTAAAAATGCAGAGAAACTTTTCTTTTAAAGTGACCAAATGTTAAGAACATGCTGAACATATTTTCATGTTACATTTCTTATGCTTAGAGTACTTAAATTTGATATTAGTTGTACTAACCAAGAAACATGAGTAAAATCTTTGAATGAAATACTATGTTGAATCATTTCAATGATGTACTTACTTATACACTTTATATTACCTGTTATGAAACTAAGCTTAAGTATATCAACTAAATATTTGTACTATTTTTCGAAAAAAAAATATTTGCTTTTTAAGATGGTATATTTTTTACAAAGTATATCGACCTTTCTAATTTAATAATAATAAGGGGTATTTGGCTGACTTGAGCTTTGTTATATTTGTACTTTTGTTTGACAGTTGCCATACCCAGCTTCGAGGTTCGCTAGTTAATACAGGGTATAACAAATATTTATTACCATTGACAGCTAGCTTTAATTAATTTTAAGATTTTAAAACAGCAGCAAGAATTATCAAGAATTTTTAATGATTCTCAACAAATCAAAATATAATATTTTTTCAAAATAGTTTACTGATTTATAAGTTAAACCAATTTATTTTTCAACAACAAGCGATGAAAAATGTTTGCTCGAAAGCATAACATTGACTAAGCTGAATGAAAAGTCGATTTCAATAATTTTAATGTGACTTTTGTAGAGAGCAAAAGCTCGTGAGGCACAACCAACAACAAGTTCATGTTGCATTGCAATGTAATAAAAATGTTGTTGCTGTTGCAACAACGGAGGCAAGTTTGTGTAGCATTGCCACAAGCTGCACAAAACGATAACAAGAGGAAAAACCTTTGCAAATAAAAGAAAAAAGAAAAAATGTAAAAAAAAATTATATATATAAATAAAATAAATAAAGTAAACTAAAAGCCAGGCAGAGACTTGGAGACTTGGAGACTGGGAGATTGGGAGACTGGACGACTTGGGAGTCTGAGAGTCTGCGAGTCAGAGTCGAAGCCCTGGGTAAGTGCTGCTAAATGGGTTCCCCATTAAAGCTCATTTGAAATCAGACACGTCCGATTAAAATCTCATTTCTCACCTTGTGGCTGCTGCCTCAACCTCAAATTGGCGTTGCAGGCGGCTATGTGGCATGGACTTGTGGCCAGGGCCAAAAGGAAAAAAAAGGGAAAGACAACAAACAGCTGCAGAAAATCATATTTACAGGCAGCAATAGCAACAGCAACAGCAACAGCAACAGAACTCTCTGCCACATTGCTGCAACTGACAACTTGCAACTGGCAACAAAAAGCAACAAAAAGTGCAACCAACCATTGATAGTTGGCTTAGCGATAGAGGCCCAAACCACCTCGAGTATTTCACGCCTTTAGCCACTTATTAAAATAGGCAAAATGTCTATTAGCCTGCTCCGCAAACGTGGCCACCAACAGTTGCCAGTTCACTCTGTGTGTGGGTTCAATATTGTTAGCCATCTGCAGAGACAGTGGTTGCTCAGCGGTGGCTCAGTGGTTGCCTGCAGGCATTCATAATAATAATTTGGTTGGCCCATTATGATGATCGGTAGCTTGGCATTATCGCTGATGTGATATCAATTGTTTTTCATTGGAATAGAGTCAGAACAGGTCGCCTTTAAATATAGCAAAAGTAAATAGAAAATAGCCAGAGATTAAATAGATTTACATGTTTTCAAAAGTCACTTGACTGTTACTATATAATAAGTAGATAAACTATAATTTGGCTGATATTCTTCCTAATAACTGTCAAAGCTTGCATAACTTTTGCAAAACTTTTTTGTTTTTTAGGCGAAATGTCCTGTAGACTATTTTACATTTAAATATAGTAAGTTTTTGAACATTTTATTTTTTTGTTCTAAAATATTGGTAAGGGGACCCTATGGAACTTTCGGAAAAAAAGTTTTAAATATTAAACCTAGATTTTTTACTATTAATCAACTCCTGGTGCCTAAATTAGTAGAAGAGATGTTGATGATGTTGATTTAGAGGAATTTCATTATTTTGTATAAATTCATGCCAAAAGCAACCAAAATTTGACTGGTCAAAACTAGACCGATTTTTATGCAGAATGCCATTTTAAGCATTGCTCTATCTATAAATTAATTTTACATATAGAAATTGTTCGTTTTCCAAGTAATATTTCCCAAAATTTTTTAAAATATAGATAATGTAAATTTTATACCCTTCATATACACATTTGTCTTCTTAGGCTTTTTTTTTGCCTTCCTTGAAGAAAATGCATTATAGGTTATTTATGATCAATGGACTGTTCCTTGAACAACTCGATTAACCACACAGTTAATCTTAAGCTTATATCTAAGTGATTTGGCCGATATTTGTAATGTCAAGTTACCCACCCATTGACTGACCGTTTTTTAATTAACTCCCCCGCACTTGGTGCTACGTTCTAATCAAAACTTATTAGGTGCGTGTCCAGAGGAGCTGCAAGGCATGCCATGGGTAACCCTGCCTTCATGGAGGAAGCAGGCATGAATGAATGAGTATGAATAAAAAAAAAAAGCAACGCACACACGCGAATGCAGCCTGGGGCATGTAGTAAGAAAGAGCGAGAGGAGAGAGAAGATGAAAAGTGAGGGTTGGGGCAGCTTGTTGTTGGGGCCGTCTGCAAGGCGACGTTTGCGCGCATGACTCGTAAATAAAATTGTAGCCACGAGCAGTTGTTGTTTTTAGCCATTTGGAGGCTAAGCGGAAGCTGCCGACCAGTTAGCCACAGTCTTGGGGCCAGTCTTGGCCAAGATCAGACCGCACAGCAGCAGCAGCAGCTGGCCAAATGAATTGTGTAAGGTTATGGAACGGTTGCAGTGCAGTAAGCCACAGTTTTTAGGCTGTAAATTGCTGGTCTTCTCTCTGTTATCAGTGCTGCCAGATCGCATAACCAAACAGACCAACAACAGGCTGGCAATGCTGGCAAGTGCCGCTCCACTTTGTCTGTATGTGTATGTGTGTGTGTGTGTGAGTGTGTGTGTGTGTGTGTGTGTGTGTGCGGGGAAGTGTGTATGCGAGTGTGTGTGTCTGATCTGTGCGTGTTCCCATAATATTTAAAAATCACAAAAATTGCCCAAGTTAATTGCAATTCCTTTTTTTCGAACTTTTTTTTGGTTGACTCTCATTGCGTGCTGGATGTGTGAACTGATAAGCAAGTTGGCCAAAAGCAGTAAGGAAGTAGCTTAAAAAAACCAAAAAAAAAAATGTACACTAATAACAACTGCGGGGATTAAAGCTTTATGAATAGTTAGTTGACTTTTAGTGATGGGGGCATATTTTTAGGCAGTTTTCTTAAGAAAAACATAAAGAAAGACGTGAATTGAATCCGTTTGTTTGAATGTTTTGTAATTTATTTGTTTTCTTTTTTATAAAGATTAATTTTTGTATTAAATATGTTTTGGTATATTTATTATTTTCTATTATTTTATTTTTTAGATTTAAT
Organism: Drosophila testacea; assembly: GCA_035043265.1. NCBI lineage: Eukaryota > Metazoa > Arthropoda > Insecta > Diptera > Drosophilidae > Drosophila > Drosophila testacea. The sequence goes on from JAWNND010000151.1 coordinate 75,046, forward strand.
AATGAATCCATAGTTATTAACTTTTACTTCTTCTTTCCAGAAAAATGAGAGACATAACATTTCAAGTAAGTCGAATTTAAAGTAAGATAAAAATAAATAAAGTTGCATTCAAATTAGATATTTAAGATATTTAGTTATATTTTTATATATTAGTTTACACTTCTTTATTTTTAAAATAATATTTAAAATATAATTAATAGGATACTTTAATTAAGAAATCGAACTCGCAGTTCTTTGCATACCGACTCCCTCAATGAAATAAACTAAAAATGCCGTCGGTAAATCTTAAAAGGCTAAAGTGCCGTCTTAAGACCTTGCGTAATGCTCACAAGTGGCTCTAGGATTGCAACTGTGGCTGGTGACCTTCAGAAAGCACAACCACAGTGCACAGTGGTGTAATGGCCAGAAGTTGATTGTTTCACTTTCACCAGAAAGTTGATTATATTTTCGCGCAATTTTCGCGTTGAACTTTGGCTTTCTTTGACCTCTTGCAACAAATGCGATCCGCGAACAAATCCAACAGCCTCAAAGTCCAGACTGTTGTGGATCTGGGTCGGAGTCGGGGTCGAATAGATGGGGTTGGACATGGGTTCTTTGTTGGCAATTGCAATGTAGGACTTGCGGCATGTCCTTGACTGTGGCCATTGTATCGTGTTTCCTTCTCGCCTTCTCGCGCAATTTCACTTTTTCGCTTTGCCTCATAAAATTGCAAGTGTTAAACAGTCTCGTAATGTATCTATGTATCTGCCGGAGCATGTATCTAAGTATCTATGTATCTATGCAAGAAGTATGTGCGTAAGTTTATTGACTGCTTTGGACATTTTGATTTGGCCATAAGTGTTATGTAAACCGTCTGCTTTTATTTGACGCTTTGCTTCAACGGTTTTCAGTTACATTTAAACGTCGCTTATTGCGTATCTCATTGGGTCAAGCTCCTTAGCTCCTCCACCCAAACCTATTATCCTAGGGATATTGCTCCTATGAGTTCTTGACCCTTTGTCGAACTTTTTGTAATCGTTTCATAATGATTGAAATCGATTCCTTAGAAAATTGCCTATATTTAATATCTTTTATGAACTCAATGAACTCGATGAACTCAAAGATCTCAGAGATCTATCTATAAATATATATAATCTAAATAACACAGTTGAGGCAAGTGAGAAATTTTGCAATTGTCCATCTTCTAAGCTGCAGTTCAAATATTTTTTCCAGAACCGCAGCTTAAAATCTACATCCTAAATTAATTTTCAATATAGTTTGCCCCTGTCGAGAAAGCTTATATTTTGATGTATTAAGAGTCCAAAAGCTCTTAAAGAAAACAACCGTTTTATTTTGAAAGCTCCGTATATGTGAAAAGCTTTCTCGCCCGGGGGTAAATTATTAAGAATACTGACTCACCATTGATCTAATGAATCAATAAATAGATTTCTAAACTATCCACAATTTTCAGTGAAAAAATTTAAATGGAGTATTGCAATGCTGAAACTTTAATTTGTTTTGTAAATTTCAAAGTAATTTTCTTACATCGACTCAAGAGAAAATTCTTAGCTCACATCAAAATGTTCCTACTGTTGGCTAGTACATAGTAGTATAGTTTTTTTTGAAGAATTCTTTACTTTATTCCAATTTTCCTGTTCCCTCTGCTCACCTTCTGGCTTGAGCTTCATGTTGATTGGTGACAAACGCCAAGCTAAAACATTGTCCATTCCATGCTGCGAATGACATGGGCTAAAGGCTTTTGCGTATGCCCCAAAGGCGTTACCCAAAATGCGAAGAAGCCGCAAGTCACAGTCAGAGTCGAAATCAGAGTCCGAGTCCGAGTAGAAACTCCACAGAGATATAAGACGATGTATCTGTAGACTGTCGTTGTCTTTCATTGTTTCCGACTGTCTACTTTGATATGCATCCAATCACTGCGCTCCATTTGCTTCATGTCAGAATCTGGTAGAGTTGTTGTTGTTGTTGGCTTTAGGGATCCTCATATGAGTATATTCGTATATTCGTTTATTCGTATACTCGTAGTTTATGCCACCATAACAATTGTACTTTTTTTTCACATACTCAGGCGTTCCCGGACCAGATTCCACCATTTTAGCCGTCAGTTGTCAGCTTGTTTATTTTTCCCTTTATCTCCTCTGTTATCTCTCTCTCTCTCTCTCTCTTCTTCTCCACTTATTTTTCTGCTCTTTTTTGTCGTACATTTTTATTGCATTTTTCAAGCAATTACTTTGAATATCACCAGGAGCAGAAGCTTGGTCTGCCTCTTTGTCTGTCTGTCTGTCTGTCTGTCTTTCTGTCCTTCTGTCAAACGCACTGTCAACGTGCGCCTGTCAAGGCTTCAGCCAATCTCTTCAGCAAAAGAGTCGCATTTTGTGCTGATTTAAATCTGTTCCCCGCACTTCTCACCGCACCTCTTCCACAACTCTGGTAAAATTGCGACTCATGGTAATTGCCCTGCAGCCTCAGAAGCTGAAGTTGGAGCTCTTTGCATTATGGCTGCCGCCTTTTGACTTGAAAGTCGACTGCCGCCTTCGTTGTTGCCAGGCCCTGTACTGTTAAAAGTACAAAGGGTATATTAAGTTTGTCAAGAATAATGTAAAAAGTATAATATACTTATACACATTATAATGCTGATCAAGTCAGTTTTAATAATAGATTTTTTGATTTTTAAGCATATATAAATATAATAAAATAAGAAACATTATTAAATATCCAGGATATTAATTTAATTTAAAAACACTCACATGACTTACTGGACATTCGATATAAACATGTCAGTATGAACACGTAGATCTCATTGCCAGAGATAATAAGAGCTAGACATACTTTTCATATTACACTATATCCTAGCAAAAATTACAAAAAATCTAATTACAGGAACAGTTCCCTCACAATATATTTAAGAAATATTTTCGGCCCAAAGAGGAAGAGGAGATCACTGCAACTTCAATGTATTTACAAGGCTTTCGTGATTTTGTTCATTTGCAGTTTTCAGAATTCGGAAAAATAAAAAGAAGATGTTTTCTTTAATTTATAAAATCTAAAAAATCGAGGAAACGTACCTTATGTACTTAAAATTAATATCATTCTCTGAAACTCAAGTACTTTCGTTTTATAAACGCGTTGTAAACACACTTTATATATTTTGCCTATCAGCTCACAGGGTCTCTTACAGTCGTGCTCCTTCGACAGTGGTCCTTGGTACAAGTTGTTGTTGTTGCTGTTACCACTGGCGTCAGTTGGCGACCAGTTGATGCGACCTGTCCCTGTCCTGTCTTCTGCCTGTCCTGTCCTCTTCGGTCCTGTCCCGTTCTGTCCCTCTGTCCCGTCGTTTTCAACGTTCTGCAATGGCTTTCGGGCAATTAATGGATGAATACTTTAAGTGAGTGATGGAATGACACTTTTGTGTACTTGTAAAGCATTTTTATACTCGTACTTCGCTCCCTCTCTCTCTCTCTCTCTCTTTTCCCTTTCCAGCTCCATGTGTAAGAAAAATCCGAAATGTTTAGCTTGTATTAATTGGCGCATAGAGTCGAGCGCCAATTAGACGTCCATTGGTTTTTAAGTTGAATGGATAGTTGGATGTATGGATACTATGCTAGAATTTATGAAAATTATCTGAATATGTGGCAAATCGTTTCATAATGAAGCTCTGTGGATAACGACATTTTCAGAGCATTGAAAATATGGGCTTAAAAAGTCTCAGGGAAAATAATACGTGACTTGATTAGAAATCAGGAATTAAGTAGAAAATGTTATCGGGGACTGGGATAGAAAATAAATATTTCGTTAGTTTTATGCTCTTTTATAGCAAAAGTTATTATTGTTTATGCTTTTTAAATAGTTTGCAACAATTGAGCTTAAACATTGTGGAAAATATAGTTATTGATATAAGTTTAAGTATATTTTGAAAGTTTCTATAATATTTTAATATTAATAATTAATTAATATTAATACAAATGCTGATATTTTTGAATATTGGAAATAAATAATTAAATAAAATTTATTTCTTAAGATAAAAACTGATTATCAAAATATTGTTTCTGAAAAATTTAGTTCACTTAAATCATTGGAGAAATATATCAGGATTATTCTTTTAATATTACAAATTATACTGCCAAACCATTGAATATTATATAATTAGTTATATTATCTATGTATCCATGCAGGAATAGATTCTCCATTACTGAACTTTTTCTGTGGTTAAGTTTTTCACTTTGCCGTCCAACTATTTCAATGAGTTAAATTACTTAATAAGGTCTTCTTCTAATTACTATCCTTGTATACTATTGTTATCCAAACAGACTGTGAAAATTCCTTTTCTCTTATTTCAATCTTGCTTTGAATTCTTTTATTTTGTGGCTAGAACAAGTCAACACTTTGCCAGCTTACAGCCGCATTCCTTGCACCAGTTTTTACACCCAGATGGAGTATTCTTTTCGTACTTAAAGTTGTGGAACCAAAAACCATCCCAAGCCAGCGTCATAATCATAATGAGTGCACGAGAAAAAGCGCCAACATTCAATTTGACAGGTCGTGCACGCGTTTCGTAGCGAATCGATAGCGATCGCGATCTTGAAAGTAGTAGGAGTAGGAGTAGAAATAGGAGTGGGAGTGGGAGTGGGAACTGGAAATAGTAATATGTAGTGGAAGAAGAAGGAGTATGAGCTGGTGTAGAAGCTGAAAAGACGGAAACAGCTGCTGCTCTGCATAGAGAGCCAAGTGCAGTTCAGTTCATTTTTGAGTGCTTACCATATCGAGGCTGACAATCTAGCTAGGAGTTAAACTTCTACTCCTGCTGCAACAACTACTCTTTCCGCTCGTACTCCTCTTTACTCCTAGTTATGTCTAGTTGCCTGCTATCGCAACATCTGTGGCCTCATTACAGGCTAAAAAGTCTCCTCGTCTTTTGGCCCTGTTAATGGCCAACTTTTGCGCAGATGTCGCGATAAATATGCGCTGATCACGTATCTGAAGCGATATTCTGACTACCTTTTTGTTGTTGTTGTTTTTATCATCTTCATACTTTTTGCCTGTTGCGTGTGCTACAACACCTCATATTGCCCTCTCACTCCCCTCTATTTCCCATATCACTCACTCCTTTTCCTTTTCAAATTAAGTAGAAAATTGTAAGCTGATTCATGGCACATACCAAACACATTTATCATTAAGCAACAACAAGAATTATTAAATTCAAAACTTCAGTTGATAAGCTGAGTTTCTATTTTTCTCAGTTCCCGCTATCAACGTAAATATTATTAATGAATTTATGTTCAACCAAGCTGGTGGAAAGGGGACTAGTTGGGGAGTAGGAATATCAATCTGATTTTTTGGTACATTTTAACAATTCTAATTTCCACACAAATCCACTTAACTGCACACGTTGTTCCACGTAATTTAATTAAAAGCAAATAATTATATGTACATGTGGAGTTATCAGACAGACACCCCTACACACCCCTCTACCCAATCTTCCCACTCTTCTCCCTCCATTTCCTTCTATTTCCCGCTTATCTAACCATAAGGTGACATCTTTTTCATTTGCTCAACAACGACAATAATATCATTGAGGCATTTAAGATTTTTAATACGTGTTTTAGTTATTGTACGCATTATTGTAAATTTAATGAGTTTACCGCACACACACACACACTCACTGTCAGCTATAGATACAGATACTTTGTGTATAGATACAGATACAAAAGTCGTTGCTGTTATTAATTTTTGTGTCATGTTGTGTGGCCGTGTTACGGTTTTTGCCTCATTGCCACTTATAGACCTGTTTCTGTTATACTTACTTATAATGTTGATGTTGTTGTTGCTGTTGTTACAAGTTGTTGTTGTTGTTTTTGTCATTGGTGACACATTTGTCTTGATCGTAAATACATTAGTAATACTCTCTGCTTATAGCCAAGTGCATACTAATACATACATCTCAAACACACACCCTGCCTATACATCTATAGATACATATATACATATTTAATCACTTTGTTGGTCAACAAAAATATAAAAGAGAGAAAAAAGAATTAATAAACATTTACGATTACGAGTGCTCACTTGTACCTCCATTGTCAGTTGTTCACTCTTAATTAATTTATGCGTACAGTTTTCGCATTAAAATTATCATAAATGTTTGTCAAATCATTAAAAGAGAAACTTATCGTTATGCGACATGAGGTGCAAAGTGCGTTTCAATTGTACGATATGATATTTAACTAAGAAAATGTATAATGTTAGAAATACAAAAGAGCTAAAGTTTGTTAGGGAATTATTAAAAAGGTGGAAATGCAGAGCATTTGATTCAAAATAAATACAGTGGAAAACTTATACAAAAACTATCAAATGTGATCATGAAAGCAGCGACAAAAAAAGCTGCAAATTTCATTATATGACGTGTTGACATTCGAAATGACAACAACAACAACAACAACAACGAACGAAAACAACAACTGACGGTGTTGCTTGGCCTGTCAATCATTTCGGGTGTTTAGCGCAACTTTTATTGGTTATGCCAATTATTCATATTGTTTCATTGAATCGAAACGGAACTCTTAGAATCAACTGACAGCTGTACTTTATATTGGGAATTATTCCCTTTTTAACTACAACAACAACTATGAGTACTCGTACTTGTATTCGTTTCCTTGGCCTTTTTAATCGTAACCAAAAGTCACGCGACTAATTTAACTTAATAACTGGAAGTTGGGAATATTGGTAATATTTAAAAATATTGCTCTACTTTTATTATACTTTAATATAAATTCTAATAAAGTGTTTTATTATTATTAAGTAAATCAAAGATATCTTAAGATAATAATTAATTATTTTTAAATAATTCATGCTTAAAGTTTTATATATGTAGAGTCTACATACATTTTTACATATTCTTACGTATTTATTTAACATCACTGTACAATAATTATGAAATAATTATCACAGTTTGCTTTCACATATGAGTAGCAATCTTAAAAGCAATTAAATAATTATAGGCTGATATGTTGAGATTAGGGTAAAAAACATTCACAGAAGTAATGCGATATATTTGAGTTATACTTATCGCCTTAAATGATATGATAAACCAAAGTGAACATGAAATATAAATAGTCAACTTTTAAATATTCACGAACTTATCTTAATTCTCGTGTTTGGCAACAATTATAATATATTAACTGTAGCTTTATTAATATTCGGTATAATTTCAGAGTTTATCGTGGAAAATAAAATCACCTTACCCATACTTTGTTCTTTGGGACATTCAGCATGCAAACTCAAAAAACTTATAATTCCTTTAATTTCTAATAGAAATGAAATTTCTATACTTTATTTAATTGGCGACCAACACATAAGTGTATAACATAAATTAAAAAAATAATAAACAAACGATTTAAGTCCAAATTGGGCAAATGCCTGAACAGAATTGTATTAATACAGTAACATAATTTAGACAACTGCATGCAGATTTGTTGTCCAATTATTTATTTATTATTTTAATAATTATTTTCAAAAGTTTCGTCTAAACTTGAAATTATTTTTTTATCCCCAATAAAATTGAAACAATAATGCATCATATCCATCTTATCAACATACACATACGCTTAATATACATTCTCTTAGGTTCTTCTCTCCAAAAAAGATAATCGCTTTTACAAATCTGTTTGTGTGTGAATTTTCCATTGAAGTTCCTAAAAAATAGAAAGAAAAAAATTGTAGCATTAATAAAGAAATTAAGTGATTTTTAGAAACAAAATCGATAACCATTACTTACAGTCGTATCGGATTGGGACAATCACTTCCTTCCCCGGAATAATTAAAATAATTCAAATTCTCATAATGACGCATCATATCTCCATCACTTCCTTCATAAGCACCCAACGACTTGAGTTTATATTTCTCATCTTTGCTGCCAACAACAAAGTTGTCATATCGAGCAAAATGGAATTTGTTATCATAATCAAACATTTCTATTTTAAGCTCATGTTTTCCAGATGTTGTAATTTTGTGAATTTTTTCCAGTCCAAGCCAAAATTCATCATTGGGGTCCCCAAATCCCTCTATGTAAGCATCCAGTCCTCTATCAAAACAGACATTACCTTTAAATCGGCGCTGAATGAATAACCAGCCTGCTCCGGATGCTCTTAGCTCAAATGGATCCAGATCAGGATAATGTATTACTTTAATAGAAATTTGATTTGGGATAAAAATTCGAGCTTCCTTTATTTTGGATTCAGTATTGCAATCTGGTCATCTTTCTTCTTGAATTCGGTTCCATCAATGCTACTTGGTCATCTCTTTCCTTTATTTTGGATTCCAGCACTGCAATCTGGTCATCTTTCTCCTTGAATTTTGGTTCCATCAATGCTACTTGGTCATCTCTTTCCTTTATTTTAGATTCCAGCACTGCAATCTGGTCATCTTTCTCCTTGAATTTTGGTTCCATCAATGCTACTTGGTCATCTCTTTCCTTTATTTTAGATTCCAGCATTGCAATCTGGTCATCTTTCTCCTTGAATTTCGGTTCCATCAATGCTACTTGGTCATCTCTTTCCTTTATTTTGGATTCCAGCACTGCAATCTGGTCATCTTTCTCCTTGAATTTTGGTTCCATCAATGCTACTTGGTCATCTCTTTCCTTTATTTTAGATTCCAGCACTGCAATCTGGTCATCTTTCTCCTTGAATTTTGGTTCCATCAATGCTACTTGGTCATCTCTTTCCTTTATTTTAGATTCCAGCATTGCAATCTGGTCATCTTTCTCCTTGAATTTCGGTTCCATCAATGCTACTTGGTCATCTCTTTCCTTTATTTTGGATTCCAGCACTGCAATCTGGTCATCTTTCTTTTGATTTTGGGTTCCATCAATGCTACTTGGTCATCTCTATCCTTTATTTTAGATTCCAGCACTGCAATCTGGTCATCTTTCTCCTTGACCTTGAGTTTATTTTCAGTAATCATTGTAGAGAATAGTTCCATCAAGTTATCCAATTTGTTTTTATATAGGTGGAATCAAGAGATAATGCCGCTATTAAATCATCCTTGTCCTTAATTTTTTCCCTATAGATATTTTCTTTCTCTTTGTAAACAGACAGTTTTATTTCAAGCTCTGATAACTTATCCTCTGCGTCCTTTATATGGTTATCTTTTAGTGTAATTAGATTTGTGAGCCCTTCAATTTCTCTCCTTGTGGCAAGCGAATTCTCATGTAATTCGGTCAGTAATTCCCATGTATTACTTTGCTGAATTAATTATATATTATTATAATGGTGGGTCAACTTCATTTAAACTTATTTTCTTACTGAGTTATTCTCAAGACTAGAATCCAATACATTTTCTTCCAACTGAATGTTCAATTTCTTTCTTTCCATTATGTAATTGCTTCCCTTATTAAACGTACGTCCAAATATCTTAACGATCGATTAGAGAATGAACTGGTAATTTCAGTGCTGTGTTATTTACAGTGAGTCATTTTGCATAGATTCGCTATCAATTTTTAAAAGAGATTAGAAATTCTTTTCTTTTGTGTTTATGTTATCTGGACAAACAATCTTTCTCTCTATATCACCCTATTATACCCTTGCATAAGGTATTATAACTTTGTCACAAAATGTGTAATATTATATATGTTCTTGATCAGGACAGTAGGTTGAGTTGATAAGGCCATGTCCTTCTGTCCGTCTGTTTCAATGCAAACTAGTCTCCGTACCGTGTACCATTCGAATATATTTGTTCGCTTAACACAAACATCAGAATGAGGGACAGAGTCACTAGAGCTCGACTGAAAGATTCCCTGCACTTACATATATATCCAAAGTGTATACATGAAATAAATAAATTCATTAAATAAATAAATCATAATAAAAAATAGTTCTAAATTCAAGGAACTTCATTCAGACTTTTGAGCGAATTTATTCAAAATTCTTAGCTGAAATAGCGAAAAAAATCATTTATCAATAAATGCACTTTTATAGTAAATATGATAAACTAAAATTTAATCAAAAATGTAGTTTATGTACATAGTTACAGTTACATTACCAGCAGCGTCCCTTCTGGTAACAAACAGAATCGAAAACATTTTCCAGCTCGTTGTTATAATTGAACTAAAAAGCAACTTGTTGTAATGCAGTTTTTAATAGCTTCAGTTTACTTTTGCAATTGAATTTCCGTTGTTTACTTTAATCAAATTTAAATTTGCAGCCTTTCAAGTAGGCGGCAAGCAGAGGCGGTGTAAAAGAAAAGTTGAAAGGGGTTCATTAAGAAGAGCTTTTAACTATAAAATGCTCAACTCTTATTTGTAGAATGAAATAAATAATCAATAAATATGATATTTAAATAATACAATAAATAAATGTGGGAGTTGAGCTTCCTGCGATTTGAAAAGAGGCTTATTTGGAAACACTTGCAACTATTTAAAGTTTATATTTTGTTTGAAAAACGGAATGAATATATAGGAAATTAATTTGAGAGTATCAAAATAAAGATTATATAGCCTAGGGTGGCACCCCCTTTGACTACGTCACTGCTGAGCCGCACTAAGACCCTCTGAGTGCGTTTGGTATCAACAATTAAACATTAAATGAATTTGTTTGACTTTCGTGGGAGCGCCAAGTTGCCAAGTTGCCAAGTAGCCAATGAGCCTGTTGTTCTTGTTCTTGCTGTTGTTGTTGTTGTTTTTGTCATTTCAGCTCCTCCGATCTTTCAATTCGATTATATTGAAATAAATTAAACGTTCTTCAATTGAATAATTAGCTAAGCTAACTCGAGAGTCGCATCCATATCGATTTCGAGTCAGCTACGCACAGTCCCTGTTTGTTCCCTCTTCTGCCACCCCCTATTAAAGCCTCCACCCTCTCTCTGTCCTCTTTAACAGCCCCCTTTGGCCAAGTGTCGCCCGTTTGTCGCCGCTTGTTGTCGGACCTTTTGCGCACATCTGGGCGTCAGTTACAATTATCCACTTCGATTGCATAAAAAGCAGAAAGAAAAAATGTTGTGGGAACTATTTGAGGGGACAGGGGAGGGAGTCACCTCGCCTATTGATTTGCTTTGACAAATTCGTTGACTTGGCTCGCTCAACTTGCGGTAATAAATTCTCATTGCATTTCATTTATGTAAAAGCAGCTCCCTCTTCAGGGGTGTGTGTGTGTGTTTGGTGTGTGGTGTGGTGTGTGTGGGTGTGTGGGTGTGCGGTTGTTTAATTAATTAATTGGCTACGAAAAAAATTCAGATCTTCGGTTGCTAGCTTTATTAGAACATTACTGCATTGGCTGTCAATTGAGCGCATAATTGTTATGAGGGTCATTTGAATATTTCTACAAAAGGGCAAAGAATAAAAGCCCTAAAATCATGACTGTCAACAGCAATAAAATACCTACGCTTAAGTTTGATTAATTATAACAGTTTGGTTTTTATTTAGTCATTTAAAATTTGTTGAAAATTATTGTGAAAAGAGCTCTTAAAAGTTGAATTGCTTCATCGGCAATTCAATTCCAAACATATGACAACTTTTTAGTCGTGAAAGCTTTTGTAACTACAAAAAGAGTTAAAATTATAGATCATAATTATTGGTTAATTTTGCACATTGAAATCGGCTCAGTTTTTACAATCTTAGAAGTTCTATAAAGTCATCACAGCAGTTTTTATTTTTTGCTCTCATTTGATCTTCACAATACTTACAACTTTGTATGTAGGATAATCTTTACAACAATTTAAAGTTTCTTCAACTATTTTTTGAAGTAACCTGACGTATTTTTCTATAACATTCCTACACTGTTATAATGAAATTGTGTAATTTAAAATTTTTAATTATTTATATAAGAAATTTATATATTTATATTATATGTTTATATTTTCCCTCGTATGCTTTAACATTTCCACAAAGTTTCCTTATGAGTATTCCTACTCTTAGTAAACTCCCGCACAATCTCAACAACAGGTGGCGCCTTTTTCTGGTATTCATACATCTTTTACGCAGTTTACGATAAATAATTGATGCAGAAAGCGTTGAGGATAGCTCAGAAAGGAGCTTGGCAACTTGGCTTGAGTACAACATTAATTGATGTTTTAATGTTGTCAAGCAGCTCTTATCGTGGGATAATTTTGCATTTTAAATGTTATTTATGTAATTATGTTTGCTTGCATTAAGCATAATAAATATTACAAGATAAACAGCATACCAGGCACAGGCACAGGCACAGTCACAGAGATAAGTCCAGCTGAGGATGGTACGAGTCTCTGTCACAGTAGCTGGGGAATCAAACATGGACCACAGACTTGTCATTAGACAACAACAACAACAAAATTGCATATCGCATAAATTAAGAAAATGTCAGTCTGTAGACTGCAGAAGACTGTGTGGCAAGCAAAAAGTGGCAACTACAGAATGCAGATACAGATACAGAAACGAACGGAATCGTTTGGAATCGTTGTCCAATGGACAACGCTCTGTTGTCCGTTGTCTTGCCCCTTGTGGCGTACAGTTTGTCAACGCTGTTGCATGCCACGTTTGGGTCTCATTTTACACCTGCACAAGGAGAGAGTCCTCTAAATTTTTGATTAAGCTTGATATAATCGGGCTAGGGTCATAGCACATTGTGTTAAGCTGTAGACAAATGAAACTTTGTTCTATGAAATCCCAGGTTCGATTCTCAATAACTGAAATTATTAACTTTGCGGTGAGCTGTCGGGTTTTTCAGCTTCCAAAGTGTTTTAATCAGTTATTAGAATCTGTAAGCTGGAAGCCTTGACAGCTCGCTTTGAAGCTGATATTTTTAATAGATTCAATAATGAAGATTAAAATAAAATAAGTTCCTTTTTTTTAGAGAAAAGTAGAAATTGGATAAACCGATGCTTATCTACATAAAATAAGATTTGTAGAGGAATTTGGGATTATTACAGGTACAATTTTATTATTATTATTTTAGTTTATTACATCGATTTATTACAAAAAATATTCAAATATTTTTCAATAATAGTTTCTGAGTTCTTATTTAAGCTCTTGTGACCAGATTAAAATTGAAAATTTTCGACATGCAATAATATTTTGTTTAAAATAATCAAAAATAAGTAAGATTCTAAGAAAACATTGTAAGTTTTATAATTTGAAAAATATAAAATCTATCTTATATTTCGAATTTGTACTTGTCTAGTAATAGTCTAGTAATAATATATTTGTATACAGTTTAGTGATAGTGTATGTAAAACTTCGTGTGGTTAAAGTTATTTTGAAGGCCTCGTTGTCTTTTGCACCTTGCAATGTAAATTTGTGCGAGTGAGTGCCTTGGATGTCCAGTTTTTATAGAGTTTTGACTTCTTCCTTTTTTTTTTTTTTCCTTTGGGTTGGGGCCTTGCATATTTATGTTGCGATGGATGCCTCCATCTTGTCGGCGCATGCAAAAGCCTCAGCGATGGCAACAGAAAAGCTGAGCAAAAAAACTTGATTGATTGGCCTGCCAAGAGCCAAGGGCCCCTGTGGCTGACAACGCCGCAAAAGGGGGGAAAGGAGAGTCAGAAGGGGTTGAAAGAGGAGAAGATGTAGAATGCAAAAATCTCAGAGATAAATACAAAATGGCCGAAGCAAATAAAACTGATCATATAAAGCTTTGAACTATGTCTGGTTTGGTATTTCCGTTTGGGAATTATAGAATCAGGTGACGTTAGAAATGTACTCATTGAATGCATAACCATTGACAATTATTAAGTTGTCTTGCATTCGTAATTTTCTATAAAACATAGCGTATTGGGGCGTTGCATTTCCTAGAATTTTCAATATTTACTACTTATATCAGTTGGAAAAGATAAAGACAAGGCGACTGCGACTTGGACTTGGACTCCTCGTCACCTTGTGAAAGAAGGTGCCAGCGTAAACACCAATAAATAAATAAATAACTAAATAAATTTGTTTATGCGTTGATAACAATTACAACTCTCATTCTATCTCTCTCTCTCTCTCTCTCTCTCTCTCTCTCTCTGTCTCTCTCTCTCTCTCTGTATGTCTTTCGTAAAGCGGAAATTTATTAATTGCTTGTTTCCCCAAAAGACATTTGAATTGAATTACTCGCCTGATTATTAATATAACTATTATCAGTGAGACATTTCTTTTGTTTATTTAGGGCAATTTCACATTTTCCCAGTTATATTTTTTTTTACTTTTTCGTTGGTTACTTTTTTAATGAAGTCATGTACTTTTTGTTATTTTCCTGATATTTTATACATGATATCAACATCTATACAATCGGTCACTTTATATCAGTCTTCGGTCAATTTTTTTTAAAGAAATTATGTTAAACTTTAATAGATAAGCAGACTTTGAATGATGACGACTCTATGAATTGTTTCTACCCAGCGTACATCGATTGGGTTGGGTCTTGCTATCGAATTTGTTCTTTTGCAGTGATAACACAGCTCGTTGATTGGTAATTTGTGCATTAAATATTGAACTCTCAAATTCTATTATGAATGAAAGCTTTTTCTTGTCATTTAAATGGCTTTTAGCAAAAGTAATATTCAAAAAATTATGTCCGGCACAGGAAATATAAAATTTTAGATGAAGAAATCAATGAGATCAACAATTAATAGATGTTTAAGGTGGGGATTATTTTTTTCAATTTGTGGGTTTTCTTCTTGAAATTACGACTTTCTAAATTTAATCTTCATCTTTTATTGTTCAATGTTTTACTTTTATTTAAAAGAAAGGCATTATATAGAAATAGAACTAGTTAATTAATTAAACAATAAGCAAAGATAATTGTGTGTTAAATTAAGGATTGAGATTTCCAAAGTTTACGGGGTATAATAAATAAAATTAAAATAATACTCTACAAATTTGTGAAATAAATTTAGTTGTCAAATGAAATTTGAGTATAAACTTTTGTAAAGTAGACCTCAAGTTAGCTAAATACCCTTGTTGAAGGAATTAAAAGGTCTATATACTTGCTACAAAATATACCATATTTTGTTTTTAAAAAATTAAAAACTTTAAATAATCGAAAGCGTCTTTGAGTAAGTTTTCTAACAAAGCTACATCAAAATTTGTACTCTGAGATATTAATGCAAACTTAAATTATATGATCTTGAAGATATGAAATACAGACTACTTACATTTTTCAACTTATCTAAAGTTATAGTTAATAAATAATTGCAAGTTAATATATGTAGCTATATTTGTTGCGCGATTTCTTTAAAGTTTTGTCAAGTTAGGCTTTTTTTTTGAGTTTCAATGTCCAGTTCTCAGTCCAATCCTGATGACTGCCATTTAGTGGGTCAGTGGTCAATGATATTAATCGGGAACACACCTAGATTTAGGTATGACGAAGCTGTCTCTAACAAAGTGTTATGCAACCTATGCACTGCTATTTACTTAGCAAATTAACTAAAAAGCAAATGGAATTGATGATGAGGGTGATAGAGATAGAGAGTGAGAGAGAGTGGGGAAATGGGGGGTGAGGGGTAAAGCAATTTGAAATTGAAATTCAATACGCTGGTCTAGCAAATAAACGGCGGGGGTGTGACTACGCAAAAGGCAATTGGAATACAAATAAATTGGAGGCGATAAACGTTGCAATCAAAGGTAGACACAAAAATGAGGACGGACCAATAAGGATTCAAGTTGAATCCTAAGCACGCCATGCGATACTTTGTGACAATTAATACGCTAAACGATGGATGGTTGAAAAAAACAACGATCAGAGACTGCTGCGAGTCACAAGGACATGACATTCTCACGACGACAGGACAGACAGACAATGGGCAACGGACTGAACTGGTAAACCAAAAGACGACCGCAGTGAAAACAGGCTGAAAATTGCCGCAGGACACGCGTCGCGCTCGTTTGCGCAACTAAACTGAAATTAGTTGGAAATTATATACCCTACCCTCACCACCTCCCCCTCCCCTCCGCCTCTTCCTGGTAAAGCGCCACGATGATAAAAAGATAAAAAATGGAATGAAATTGAACGCAAGCATAGAACCCGCGTGGCCGGCCCTCGATAATGACTGTAATAAGGATTCAATGATTGTCGTGGATTTCTCAGTCCAATGCCCAGTTCCTGCCACCCCTTTCGTCATCACGTTTTTGATAGGGCGCCTTCCCCTGCCCCCTGTCAACGATCTAGCTGCTGCTCCTGCTCCTGATACTGCTCCTGTTTCTTGGGGTGGGTTTCGACTGGTCTCGTTAGCTGGTCCTCCTGGTGCGTGCCCAGGCGACATCATTGGACAGCGGGCGGTTTTTTCTCTCGACGCTTCGGTTTTTTATGGTGATATTTATGCGTGTTTTGCATGCAGCTCTTTTGATGATGATTTTTCTATTCTTCGCAGTTTCCAATACATTTTCTTTGCTTTCGGAAAATTTGCGTTAAATGCACATGGGAATATTCCATAGCTATGGCTATCAAAAATGCAAATCATTTGCCTTTACATTGGACAGCACATTATGTGCCATTTAACGCTCAATTTTTCTGATGATTAATGTTATAGATGCGAGTACAACTATGCTGGGAATGTGAATATTCAGAATTCTAAAATAAGTATTTGCACTGCTTATAAAATATGCAAAGTACATTTTATTTAATTGTGTTATAATAATATACAAAATGTTCTTTACAATTTTGTGTGTTTCCGCTTTATTCTAATAAATATTATTATTCCCTGTTATTATTATTTCGTTCTTGCGGAATGTGAAATTCCTTCAATTGAAGCGAAATTATTAATTCCCGATCTCAAAGCGCTTGCAAAAGATTTGTCAGGGAAAATGTTTATTCGAAGTGCAGATGGTTAAGTAGAAAGAGTCGCTTGCGCAGGAGTGTAGAGGTTCGGCGGGGTATACATTTCCGCTTTGTTTGAATAAGATAAGATATTTTCATGGAAGTTCTTATATTTCAGAGCTATTGCACTAGTTACTGATATCAACATTTTTGGACTCAGCGGTGCAATAATGATTACGGATTTACAGCGGAGAGCGAAAGAGCGTGCTCTTTAGCTGTCAGCGGACAAGAGATTGAGTTGTGTACAGCGATTAGACTTGAATACGCTTTAAATTCTATAAATGCACAAAAACACACTTCGAAAAAAATGAATAAACATTATTAAAGTATTTAACATAATATTCTATACAATTTCGTGTTAATTCTCTATCCTGTCACAGAATCACAGCTCTAATCCTGTGGTATTATTACTTTTAAAAAATAAACTACAACATTTTCTCTATAGTTTTTATACATATTCTTTCTGTTCCTTTGGGAGTTTCCGCACTTCCTGTAACGAAAATGCAAATCATGTGTGTGATTCCTATTTTTGTGCCCTGTCATAGTTTACATTATATGCCATTTAATGGTCAATTGGATTTCGAATGCCATGTAAATGTTGTATTTGAAATTTTGATTAATTGCAGTAGCCCAAAACATTCGCCTAGTCATCTGACAGTTGCTTAAGATGGATGTTCAGTAATATTTTCACAATACCCATAGAGTTGTCTCCGGCACGCTCAACAAACTGTGACCAACAAGATTCGCTTTTCAACTTTCTATGAGTTATTACAGTAATTTGAATACGCACTAATTTACCTAATTAAATTAACGACATTTCTCATTAACGCAATTTGAATATGCACATAACTTGGCTTTCATTAGTGGCAACTCTGAAGAGGAATAAACCAAAAATATGCTGAAAATCAACAAGCATGAAGCTGTCGTTAGACATGCCGTCGGAACTCACAAGTGGGTTAATATACAGTGTCCCAAAGATAGCTTCCAAACTAAGAGACTAGTTTGCATTGAAACAGACGGACAGAAGGATATGGCTATTTCGACTCAGCCTACTGTCCTGATCAAGAATATATATACAATATAAGAACTGCCTCCTTCAATGAGTTACACATTTCGTGACAAAGTTATAATACCTTATGCAAGGGTATAATAGGGTGATATAGAGAGAAAGATTGTTTGTCCACATAACATAAACACAAAAGAAAAGAATTTCTAATCTCTTTTAAAAATTGATAGCGAATCTATGCAAAATGACTCACTGTAAATAACACAGCACTGAAATTACCAGTTCATTCATTAATCGATCGGTAAGACATTTGGACGTACGTTTAATAAGGGAAGCAATTACATAATGGAAAGAAAGAAATTGAACATTCAGTTGGAAGAAAATGTATTGGATTCTAGTCTTGAGAATAACTCGGTAAGAAAATAAGTTTAAATGAAGTTGAACCACCATTATAATTATATATAATTAATTTAGCAAAGTAATACATGGGAATTACTGACCGAATTACATGAGAATTCGCTTGCCACAAGGAGAGAAATTGAAGGGCTCACAAATCTAATGACACTAAAAGATAACCATATAAAGGACGCAGAGGATAAGTTATCAGAGCTTGAAATAAAACTGTCTGTTTACAAAGAGAAAGAAAACATGTATAGGGAACAAAATGAGCAATACGTTTACATGAAAACATATTTGATGGAACTATGGATCTCTACGAAAGAAGACCAAGAAGCATTGATGGAACCCGAAATCAAGCAGAAAGATGACCAGATTGCAATGCTGGAATCCAAATTAAAAGAAAGAGATAACCAAGTAGCATTGATGGAACCGAAATTCAAGAAGAAAGATGTCCAGATTGCAATGCTGGAATCTAAAATAGAGGAAAGAGATAACCAAGTAGCATTGATGGAACCCAAAATCAAGAAGAAAGATGACCAGATTGCAGTGCTGGAATCCAAAATAAAGGAAAGAGATGACCAAGTAGCATTGATGGAACCCAAAATCAAGAAGAAAGATGACGAGATTGCAATGCTGGAATCCAAAATAAAAGAAAGAGATGACCAAATAGCATTGATGGAATCCAATATCGAGAAAATAAATGAAGAGTTTGCAATACTGGAATCCAAAATAAAAGAAAGAGATAACCAAGTAGCATTGATGGAGTCCAAAATCAAGAAGAAAGATGACCAGATTGCAGTGCTGGAATCCAAAATAAAGGATAGAGATGACCAAGTAGCATTGATGGAACCCAAAATCAAAAAGAAAGATGACCAGATTGCAATTCTGGAATCTAAATTAAAGGAAGCTCAAATTTATAACCCACTTGAACCGTCTTATAAAGTAATACATTATCCTGGTCTTGATCCATTTGAGCTAAGAGTACACGGAGCAGGCTGGTTATTCATTCAGCGCCGATTTAAAGGTAATGTCTGTTTTGATAGAGGACTGGATGCTTACATAGAGGGATTTGGGGACCACAATAATGAATTTTGGCTTGGACTGGAAAAAATTCACAATATGACAACATTTGGACGACATGAGCTTTTTATAGAAATGTATGATTATAATAGTAAACACCATTTTGCTCGATATGACAACTTTGTTGTTGGCAGCAAAGATGAGAAATATAAACTCAAGTCGTTGGGTGATTATGAAGGAGATGCTGGAGATATGATGCGTCATTATGAGAATTTGAATTATTTTAATTATTCCGGGGAAGGAAGTGATTGTCCCAATCCGATACGACTGTAAGTAATGGTTATCGATTTTGTTTCTAAAAATCACTTAATTTCTTTATTAATGCTACAATTTTTTTCTTTCTCTTTTTTAGGAATTTCAATGGAAAATTATCAGACAAACAAATTTGTGAAAGCGATTACCTTTTTTGGGAGAAGAACCTAAAAGAATGTATATTAAGCGTATGTGTATGGTGATAAGACCGAGATGATGCATTATTGTTTCAATTTTATTGGGGATTAAAAAATAATTTCAAGTTTAGACGAAACTTTTGAAAATAATTATTAAAATACTAAATAAATAATTGAACTAAAAATCTGCAAGCAGTTGTCTAAATTATGTTACTTTATTAATACAATTCTGTTCAGCCATTTGCCCAATTTGGACTTAAATCGTTTGTTTATTATTTTTTTAATTTGTGTTGTAAACATTTGTGTTAGTCGCCAATTAGATAAATAGAAAATTTCTATTTCTATTAGAAATTAAAGGTATCATAAGTTTTTTGAGTTTGCATGCTGAATGTCCCAAAGAACAAAAGTATGGGTAAGGTGATTATATTTTCCACGTTAAACTCTGAAATTATACCGAATAATAATAAAGCTATAGTTAATATATTATATTTGTTGCCAAACACGAGAAATAAGATAAGTTCTTGAATATTTTAAAAGTTGACTATTTATTTTTCATGTTCACTTTGGTTTATCATATCATTTAGGGCCATAAGTATAACTCAAATATAATATATCGCATTACTTCTGTAAATGCTTTTTAACCCTAATCTCAACATATCAGCCTATAATTATTTAATTGCTTTTAAGATTGCTACTTATATATATTATATGTGAAAGCAAACTGTGATAATTATTTCATAATTATTGTACTGTGATGTAAGATAAATATGTTGGAATATGTAAAAATGTATGTAGACTCTACGTATATAAAACTTTAAGCATGAATTATTTAAAAATAATTAATTATTATCTTAAGATATCTTTGATTTACTTAATAATAATAAAACACTTTATTAGAATTTATATTAAAGTATAAACAAGTAGAGGATTATTTTTAGATATAAACCAATATTCCCAACTTCCAGTTATTACGTTAAATTAGTCGCGTGACTTTTGGTTACGATTAAAAAGGCCAAGGAAACGAATACAAGTACGAGTACTCATAGTTGTAGTTGTAGTTAAAAAGGGAATAATTCCCAATATAAAGTACAGCTGTCAGTTGATTCTAAGAGTTCCGTTTCGATTCAATGAAACAATATGAATAATTGGCATAACCAATAAAAGTTGTTGCTAAACACCCCGAAATGATTGACAGGCCAAGCAACACCGTCAGTTGTTGTTTTCGTTGTTGTTGTTGTTGTTGTTGTCATTTCGAATGTCAACACGTCATATAGTGAACAGCAGGTTATAAGAGGTGAGGGGAACATTTTGTTTGCCTGTTGGCGGGCAAATTAATTTTCTTTGGACTTGAAATATATGTTTATGAATTATTTGTCAATTGTTTGTTGGTCAACAACAACAACGAGTGTGTAGACACCTGATCGATTACATTTAGTCTGTTTCTGTTTCTGTTGAAACTATATTATGACATATTGCATGTTTGTACATAATTTTGCGGTTGCGTCGACATGAAAATTATTATTAATATTTCCGTTTGCGAGGCAAAAGGATCGAGCTGAATATAATATGATATGATATGTGTGGCTGAAAGGAGGAAAATATATCCAATTGAAATTCAAGAACCAGTTGGGGCGCCACCTTACCTTGCCTTGTCCAATTGAAATGCCAAAGCTCTGCTGGCAGTCACGCCCCACTTTGGGGCATGCAACATGACTCCACTCTCCACTCCACTGAGGAGTCCAAGAGTCCAAGACACAGACATTGCAATAGCTTTCAATACAAATTAATTCTTTGCATATTGTATAAATTAAATTTGCTTACAGTGTCACGCCCCTTGCATGTTGTTTAGCATATAACACGCCCCTGTTTCTGTAGTTGATGCTTTGTTGGCCGAGTTGGCCAAGTTAGTCGCATCCTTTTTAGCCACTTAATTATAGCTTATCACATTTCCATAGCCGCGCATCGAGCTCGTTTTTCATCTTTGTCATTCGCTGCGATTCACAGTCCACAAGTTTCATAATTGTGGGGTTTGTAGCCTCCACATAAATCAATAATAATAAAACTCTGTTTCAGTTTCAGTTTCAGATTATACGAGTACACCCATTGACCATCTTCACTTACCAGTTTTATTCTCAGTTTCCTCAGTTAACAAACATCTTTTTACTTCACTCTCTTGACCTTGACATTCATTTGAACTTAGTCTGGAGGCGCTTCAGTCTTGATTTTAGCCTTACCGTTAACTCGCTGTCGCATAACTTGAACTAAACGTTACCTAATTGCATCCAAGCTAACCGCACATTCCACAATCCCAGTCGATTTCTTGGCCCCCGAAAAAAATGTCGCAGACATAAGGGAATGCAGCGGTATCTTCTCTTTTCTCTACAGTCTCCTCTCCTCTCTTCTCTTCACCTCTTCTCTTCTCATCTTTTTTGTGAAGATTCTGTTTGCTATTTAAATTTTGATGGCATTGTGCACACCGCCAATCGCCGGCTGTTTACCCGTTCAAAGCGATGCCGATCTTCGAATCGAATACTGAAATACTGTAGAGGGAGGGAGATTGGAGGAGGGTAACCTGGCGCGGAATACAGTAGCAAGATTACTGGGGAGACTTGCCGACTGGACATTAGCATCGATCCATTTGATGGGACGCGCATTTGGCATTTCATCATCGCACAACCACAGCACAAAAGGCGACGGTTTGTAGAACAGGGTTGTCGAGTTCATTTTATTTCATTTCGATTACTAAAAATGGGTTTTGAATGCCGGAATAATATTTAAGATATATTTTTATGCTGTAAAGAAGTTTAGTTGTAATAAAACTACAGTAGAATTTCTGTAAGTCATAGGCTCTAAACTAAAATTTAGTTTAAACTATATCTTAGGCTTAGACTCTGAAGCACTCGATAAAGTTAAGAACTATTGAAATTGTAAATTGCTATATTTCAAATTATTGAGGTTATTTAGATTACATTATAAATTCAAAAAACAAATGTAAATTCTATACATATAAGTTCTATATTCAATAGAGCTTTTGGAATATAGTCAATAATTTTTAAAAACTATTGATTTGTACAAAATTAAATTTTGTAAAGTTATTCACTTGTTGTAATTCATTTTAAATATTTGTAGGAATGACATTATTCAATCGATTTTATAAATCTGAACTCGCGACTGTTTTTCAATTCGAGGTTTTGTTTCTAAATTTTGATCATTGTTGCAATTAATATAATTTTAATTTAAGGTTCTATTTTCTTACCATCTGTTTTCTTTACTTGATTTACCTTCATTATAAAGTTTTTAAAATTAGATGTAGTAAGATATACAAGACATAAGACCAAGTTAAATACATTTTTGTTGTATTCTCCTTTTAGTGCTAACATTTACAAATGATAGTTCAGAGATCTATTTAACATGAAGAGATAAATCTCTTTTATTAATGTTTTACCTTCCGAAATTGGCCTGACAACTCTAGAAAAACATTTGCGCCTAGCGATTTAAATTTTGGCCAAGGCAGCCGGCAACAACAGTAAAAAGAGTCAAAGACAATCGCAACAATCAACAAGCAATTCAAGCCAAATCTATGGGACAAAACAAACGGGGTAGAACTGAATGCAACAACAACAACAACAACAACAATAGGGGATAACAGCAACAACAACAAAACCAAAAGCAACAACAAGAGGAAAAAGGCCAAACATTTATGCATTTTGATGCGGCAAAATGAATGATTTGACTTTGACGAAAAGATGTCAATGCCAAAGAACAACTGAAACGGCACACAACGAAATAAAACAAAAAATAAAACAAAATAAAATAAAAGAGAAATCAAAGAGAGATGAGTAAGAAATATAAAAACAAGAAGAAGAAGCTTGGAATGCTTTGGGGAGCGACAGAGAAGAGACTTTTTGGTGGATATTAGCGCAAAACGCTTGGATCCTGCCGACAATTTAAATGCGCAAAGCCCCAAGTCGTGTGTCTCCCAATAGCAATCACAATCCCAATCCCAATGCCAGACTCCCAGTCCGATTCCGAGTCTGAGTCTGAGTCTGAGTCGTAGTCAAGTTCCACGGCCTCGAGTGGCAAACAATAATCAGAGAACAACGTTGCCCCAACGAGAGTTTTGTGAGTCCAAGTTGCAAGTTGCCATTGTGGCAAATGTCGTCAGGAGGCAGCCGCTTGATGAAAGCGTCAGAAATTGATGGATGTGTGTGCAGTCAGTACAGGAATTGCCACTGTTCAGCTGTATGTGTGTGTGTGTGTGTTAGCCTCTTTGGCTTTGTGCCGCAACGCAAATCTTTTGGCTACTGGAATGAAGTTGACGGCCCTTTGAAGTGATTGCGGTAGCAATTTGTGCTTTAATTTCTGTTTAAAAACTATGCACAACTTGCAGTTCCATTGTTAGGATGCTGCCCATCTTCATCTTTCTCCCCTTGCTTCCCTCTGGCTCTTTCTCTCCACCTTATTCTGTTCACATTTCCCAGCTACTGTCATTGCAAGTGATTGCTGTTATTTTCATATCAGTTATTAGTATTGTCAGTGCTCAAAGTGCTTAAGCCAAAAAATAAGCAAAGATAATAACGATACAAAATATATGTGCTTTACTAGAACATACCCTACCTTTAGTCATAGTTGGAAGAATGTGCTAAAATCAAGATACTATGAGGGTTTGATATTTGCGGGGCCTCGAAAGAGATTCTATAATAGATCTTATAATGTTAACTAAGTACGAAAATCAAACCATAAGGCTTAGAACAGTGCTATTCTAAATGTTGCCCTGGTCGGGAAAGCTTTTTCTTACACTGACCACGAACACATATAAACAGAAGCTTTGTCGTCCAGGTGCAAATTTTAAAGTATTCAAATTTTAATTCAGTTTTCATATCAAAATAAAATTTATTAAATAATAATTATTAAATTTATCTTAAAGTATAAAATAAACTAGCCCTACTATAAAATATTAAAACAATTTAAAGAAAAGTTTTCCTTAAAATTTCCCAAATAAAGTTGTGAACTTTAATAACTCTGGTGTTTGTGAAACGTTTGTTTTGAAATTCGCAGAATACTAGGATTATAGAAGATAAATAAATACTTAAATTTTGTTGGGCTTTTAAAAAACTGTATACCACAATTAAGGTGTAAAACTTCTACCAATCTTCTCTTCGAAATTTCTTCCTCATTCCTATTTAAAGTATCAGAAATAAAAAATATTAAAATAGTTAGTTACAGCCAACTGTTACCCATAGCATAGCATTCAATTCACTTACAGCATACCCTCTCTTCACTCACCTCCACTTTTACAGGGTATGGACAAAAGAAATTGTGTAGCTAGTGAAGTTGTCGTTCTACAAGTTGTCGTTCCTCGAAGCTGCAAACTGTGAGCTGCCTTATAGCAAACACTCAACGCCCACTTCAACGCCCCATTTATCAATATTCATTTAGTGTCGTCTTCGTTGTATCAGTTGTTGTTGTTGTTGTTGTCGTTGTTGTTGGTGTTGTTGCTTTTGTTGGTGTTATTGTGGTTCTACGTTGTTGATGATCATCATTAAAGCTGAAGCAGCAAACGGCAAACAGCATCGTCTAAATTAATTGACGGCTCATAATGACAGTTTATCTGGAAAAAATTGTTTGCCTCGAGTGTTGAGTTTTAATTAAAAATTATTGGATTACGTTTGCTGCGAAAAGTCACGCATCGCCGATGGGGCCAAAAACTTCATTGCAGGCTCCTGAGAAGTTACCATTTTAGTTATGCCTAAGCATAAGCCAAAGCATTTAATCATTTTAATGGCAAAAACTGAAACTGAACTTCTTTCATTCGCGGCGACAATTGTCAGGCAACTCATGCAGCATTTTTCCAACGGAAAACTACAGAAATAACTACAAAGGATGAAAGGAATTGCACTTTAGTGACTACTAAATACTCTAACTGATGATCTTTATGAAAAGTCTGTTCAAGGTTTAAATAACTCAACTCTGTAAAAGGTATTTGTTGCATCAAATATTAAACAGACAATTTACATTTTAAACGACAGTGTTGATAGCTATTATATAATATGATAAAGGGGTTTCGATTTTATATGTCTATGTCATCAGAAAGAAATTGATCAACTGGTTGGGATATACTTTTTGTCAACTACATCTGTAAAAATCGAAGATTTTCATACAAAAACTCAATAGAAAGAGACAAATTTAATTGTGTAAAATTCTCAAATTTTGATAAAAATCTCTGATATTTCACAAATTTCTTAAGACTTTTGTTTAGTAAGATTTTAATAGAAATTTTAATAAATAAGTTAACTATTCTGTTCTTTTGATTAATATATTTTCTAAAATCAAATGAACTTATCTACAAAAGATATTATTTCGTTATATCTGACAGATAAAACATTAATTTAATTTTGATTAAATTCTCAGACATTTTAAAAATGTCTTATCTTGTCTATTAAATTAACATTTTATACAAAATAGATTATTATTAAATAAGTAAGTTTTTATAAAATAATTGAATTGCAATATGTACAAGTAATGTCAAAGCTATTGCAAGTTATCTTAACTTATCATAAGGACTCTTTGCTTTGTAGGGTACTTGAAAAAGTCATAATTAATATGGAGTTCGCCCATCTTTGACACTGCCTACAAAATTGGCTGCTAAGCTCCGCGGTTCCACTTATCCAGTTTCAGTTGCCTGCTGTGTTGACAACCTCATCATGATGGCTGGCTTCTCGACCATCTCGACTTGGCCGAGATGGTTGGTCGGTTTGGTTTGGTTTGGTTTGGTTGGCTTTTGGTCGGTTTGACTGTTTGTTCATCAGTCTTTTCAGACTTTTACCTTGACTTTGAGGGCCTGCCAAGAAACTGTCGGCTGCCTGATTTTGATCATGGTGCCTCTACAAGTTTTTCATCTTCTCCTCATCTTGTTGCTGTTGTTGTTGTTGCTGTTGTCGGCTGGCTTTAAGGAAGCCATTACACGCATATATAACATCAACGATACGACGACAATTCACATTCACATTCACAATCACATTCGAAATCGAATTCACATTCACAATCGCATTCGTTGTAGAGTTTTGCTTTTGCTGCGGTTATGAACTGCAATCATTTTTGTTGGCCAACATCGTCGTCTCTTGGCCAGGCTTAAAACCCTTTTGTTGTGCTGCTGCCAATTGTGGTTACGCTTTGTTCCTGCTGCACTTTTGTTGCTCTTGTTGTAGCTGTTGCTTTTGTTGTTCTTGTTGCACTCGCAATTTATTACAACAAATTTAAATGTTTTGCTTTGTGTTCGGCATTTTTATGCCGATTTTTCATTGTCATTCAACATGCAGATGTACTGAGATGAAGATGAGACTAAGCAGAGAGAAAGAGACAATAACTAGTTGAGTGAGGCAAGTAACAAAAAAGAAACACGGAGAGGAAAGTAGGACAGTATTGATATGAGATCTTATATTTTTATATCTACTATTTTATTAAATCCGATTTTTGCAAACTTATTATATACATATATAGAAATAGTATTTACAGTTAGACTTGATGTTTTCAATGACTTTGATGATTTTCATAATTTATCAATTAATTGAACCTATCATTAAAAATAGACCTAAAAGCAGGAAATAGGAATTTCGTATATCTTTTTCATCTTCATACAAATTTATGAAATTTTTAATGCGCCATCACTAAAACTATTCAAAAACCATGTAAATACTTACAATTTTCACTTTTCATTCGAAAATGTATTCTCGTCTTCTAAAATTCTCATATCCTATAATTCATTCACGCCTTTAAATACTCTTTATATCCCTTAGGACAAGCCTTTTGTTGATCTTTCAAAAGCCTGACAGTAGTTTTAACCAAAAACCCCATTACCACTTACCACATGTTGTACTCCCAAATGCCCCAACTCTAATAGCATTAATCCCAACACACACACACTCACACACATAGATAGACACCGCTTATTAAAACCTTTCAACACGCGCCAAATGTCATAATAAATTTCATTGAGAACAACAAGAAAATTTCTAGAGGTTGGGGGGGAGACCTTAAAAACACCCTCGCAGTTAGTTAAAGCGAGGCGAGTTCTCATAGAATGACAAAGCACTTTTGATATGATATTACACAATAACAATAAAGGCGATCGCGATAAGGATCGGAAAACACACACACAGAGAAACCGAGAGAAGGAGAGATAGGGAGACAAAAGTGAAAGAGATACATAGATGGACACACGTTAAGGACACGCCACTCGAGAAATTAAGAGACGCCTTAAATGCAACATTTAGCGGACAGCAGTGCGGGGTAGGGGGTGGATATGTGGAGTAGGGATACATAGGAGTCAAGGGTAGGGGTACACTGACAACATTTTTCGGATAGAAACGATTTAAAAGGTGTGAAAAGTTGGCTGATCTTGAATTTTGTAAAGCTGATAATTGATTAAACTGTGGTTTATCAATTTTTTATCAGGATATATTTTGATTAGCGTACACCATAAAAAAATTATAAATCATTTATATAATTTAACGTTTATTAATGATGCTCTTCCTAAGTGATCTGTCACCTAAAACTGATAAATTCAGATACAAGTCACAATAATTCACTAACAAAAATGTAATTAAACTAACATAATAGATAATGACTGTATATTATATAGATATATCTATAGATATGTAAATACTAACTTAGCTCTAAAAAAAACTATCCGATAATATTAACATTATTATTTTATTTACTTCATAATTTATTTTTAGCTAGATTAGCGCTGCGTTAGTGATATTGCCTTATATTTATATTTAAAATACATATTTATAAAGACCAAGTTAAGGACAGGAACTTAAAAATTGATTCTTAGAATGAATGTTTTCCTCAGTGTAGGGGCAGTGGTAGGGGTTGCCCAGTCAACACCCGCGCTAAGATCGGTAACAAAAACTGAAACAAAGAACGATTGCCTGGGTAGGGTTATGGTTATGGTTATATATAGAGCTAGAAATATAGTATAGGGGCCAAGGGACCAGAGAAAAAAAAGGGAACCAGTGGTAAGGGAAACTGGGTTAGGGGCAGAAAGCGTGCCAAAAGTGCGTTGGTCAAACATTTCCCATTGTGTTGGGGGATGATAAAAGTAATACTGCTGATGATGAGGATGACCACAGGCCAATGATAATCATGATCATGATGATGATGATGGTGGTGCTGCTGTCTGTATTGCAGTTGCAACTAGGGAAATACTTGGAAAGGTGTGGGCCAGCCTCGAGTGGCATTTAGATCAAAAGTGTATTGACGCCTACACAATGCACAATTCCGAGCAGTTGGTAACAGCCGAGGGTATCTATGTAGTTTTGTTTGCCAGCCTGAAAAGGGCGACTATCATAAATCACATGTCGCCGAAAGAGACAAAAACGTTTGGAAATTGTTAGTATTTTTTTTTTGCACCTGGAAACGCTTGTGGGCGACCAGGTCAATTGGGTTGCAGTTTTGCAGTTTGAACTCAGCTTCAACTAAATTACTCAACAACATCTATTGCTGTTGCCACTGTCGCTGCCTCTGTCTCTGTCTCTGTCGCTGCCTCTGCTTCTGTCGTTGCACGCACCATTTGACAATGCACTCGGAAAGAGAATGAAACAATTTCAAAAATTGTAAATAGACTTGATGACTTTATTTAATTTTTATTGCATTCTCCAAAGCATTTTTGGCTTTGTTCATTTTCTGTCCCATTGTCTGCCATTTGGCACACTCGACACACAATTTTGCCAGCTATTGTTACAAAATAGTTAAACAATTTCCTTCGTTTTTCACATCTCCAAATCTTTCAGCAGCAATTGAATCCGAATAACGCCTGCAATTGCCAAAAGGCCACAATTTCATATGGAGTTGCAGTAGAAACTTCTTGAATTTTGTGGTCCATAGATGGGAGAGATCTAGAGATTCATTTGCTATGCAAATTTAATTAATTTATTATTATAATTTATAAATAAATCTCTACAAGAGATTAATTTTAACAGTCTTACAATTCTAAGAAAAATAGTTAGTATTTTAAATAAATATATAAAGCAATTTAATTGAGTTAGTTTAAATTGACTTTTAATTCAACTTAATATCTTTGAATTTGACATAAGTTACTATATATTTTACTTCAGTTTATCATTCGGATAGTTTTTTAATATCTTACACAGATATTCAAAAAAAAAATAGACGCGTAAGACATGTTTTCCTTTAATATAGTTTATGTATTATAATTTATAATTAACTAAACTATAGTACATTCAATTCAACTCTCAAAATATTCAAACAAGAAACAATAGTGTTTATTATTCGTCAATTAAAAATTATTATACAACTCTTTCGGCAGATTCCTTAAATGACAGCTCATTCGGAACACAGGAAATAAACAGATACTTTGTGAATATTGTTGCAATGAATACAACACGTAGTCAGTCTCATATTCGTACTCATATCGTATATGTTGCAAGTCGGCAGTGGCAGTGGCAGTGGTCACTTGGCAATTAAAAACGCAAATTTGCCATTGTCTTAATTTAAATAAATTAAATTTTATGACACTTGCAGTTGCAGTTCGATGTGGCTGTGGTTCGTCTTGAAAGCGCCTTTAATTGGCTTCATGTAGACCGCCAGCTACAGTTTTTGTGGATGAGTTAAATTCAGTTAATCATTAAATGGCCCCATCAAAGTGTGGGAAGAAGTTACGAGATTTTGACCCAAACATGAAAAAACAATTAACATTTAAATATAACTATTAAAATAATGCTGTTCAGTTATTCTTTTTATATTTTCATTATTATTATTATGAGAATGAAGGAATTAAATTGCGATTTTCAGTTAGCGTGTCAGTTGAAAGAGGTTTCCTGTTTTATTAAAACCCCTTTTAATCTAGATTTTCAACTCATTTGATGTCTCTGCTTTCGTTTCTAATCCAATTGCAAAATGCTATTCACTAATTAACACAATTCATTATATATTTTTTATATCCAAATGCTTCCCTCTGCTCCCAAATCCCGACTAATCGCAGTAGCCACTGACCATAACCATTGCCCATATCCAACAATAATCATAACTACGCCCAAGTTCGCACTCGGACCGAAGAAGAAGAAGAAGAGTCCCTCTTGATTATTGCAATCATAAAATGTATATTTGTTCATGTTGATGATGAAGCTTTCTATTAACACGATTTGGCTACAAAGATCCCAAACAGATAGCAAACTTTATCTTAGCCTGGCTTTTACACTGCTCTTAACAAGTCTTGATCGTTTCTGGCATAATGCACCGCCCCCATCTGTCTAAAGAATTTTACTGTCAGTTTAAGACTTGACTTCCGCACAGTGGTGTAATGCTTGAAGAAAAGTGATTAAATTAAATTAATATGTATATTTATTATAAATTCAATTTTAGTTGGTCATCTAAATGGGATACAAAATGAGGACTGATTTATTAGGGGGAACCTTCATATAGTTTTACCTCTTTATCTGTTCATTGTATTATTTTTTAACTGATCAAAAAAATTGTTTCTTTCAATGAATTGAAGTAAACATATTTTTGAGAATATACTTTGCTGCATAAAATTTAGTTTTAGACCCTGTTCTTTATTTTATATATTTTTTTACTTCTATTATTTTAAAAATATTTATTATAAATCAATTTCAAAGAAAACATTAAATTTTAAATAAATTTAAAAAATAATTGTAACAAACAATTCACATAATCATACAATCTAAATTAATCCGGAAGGCTTTAAAACTACACCTCGCACCACTGTGCAGCAAATGCATATGACTAAATTACTATAGGCAATGGCATAATGTAGCATTAGCTGGGAAGCCATAATGAAGTAGGTGTTGCTTTTGGCTGCCTCAACATTAACATTCCAATTTGCAACAAGTTGTGGCACTCTTGCAGTAAGTACTTACCTAAGAAGGAGGTAAGAAGGTAGTTGGTAGTTCCGTTGTGGCAATCACATGCTAAGACGTCAGAGACATTGAGGCATAATGAGGAGGCTAGAACTGAGCTGTAAATTAAATTCACAAATAATATGCACTAGGAGACGGTTGCAGACACGCCCACAACCTCCACCTGCCTTGTTGCAGATTGCATGTTGCATTTGCAGTTGCAGTTGCACTTGGAGTTGCAGTTGAGGTTGCTGCAAGTGGCAGGCTCACATGCAAAGTGGCTGGTGGCAGCTTCAGCGCCACTTTTGCGCTTCGTCAGTCACAGACAATTCGTTATAAAACAATTAAATTTTCTTAACGTGCAACAAGAATAAAAAATAAACAAACAAAAAACCAAAAGCCAATTGCGAAATGCGCCGAACAATGCAAGGAGGCGAAGGAAAATATTTACAAAACTAATTTATAATTAGTGTGGCCAAGGTAAACGAGCTTCCCACTTCTCCTTCCCTTCCCCTTCCTCCCTCTCTCACTCACCTCAATGTATCCCTTGCCAGCAAACGGGAAGTTGCAACAGAGTTGTGTTTGCATGCTCGACCTTTTGGTATAATTTACAAATTGGCTCAGCCCCGAGACCGTATCCAGAACCAGACCTCAATGGTAATGCAATGAATGCTAATTGGTTCGATGGTTAAGGCATACCCTGTGTATAATAAACTGTACAAAGAGGGTGTATTGAATTAGTAAAAGCAAATAGAAGAGGCATTTCTTAACCTAAAAAGCCATTACTATGTGTTCATAAAGGTAGTTTAGCTTAATGTAGGGTATTTTCGAGTTGATCATTGCATTCCTTTCTCTAGCCCACTTTGAAGGGCGACATGAATATTGCATAATGTGGATTCGAGTACCTCTAATATTCGTAGTTAATGTGAAACACCTGCATTTATTGACTTTCAATCGAAACATTGTCGAATATCTCATTTAATTTATTTTCCTGACGTTTTTGTGGTTTACTTTTTTTTCGAGTACTCGTACTCGCATTGCAGTTGCATTCATTAAACACACGCAAATGCATTTCGAGTATTACTCATGAGTAGTTTGTATAATTTAAGGTCAATATATGAGCACATGTCCATCGATTGGGCAATACTAATATGATTATTAACTATATACGAAAATAACGTATTCCGTTTGAGGGTTCCACCAAATGACTCACAGAGTTCTTATACAAATGTTTATTTTAGTTGGTAATAATTGTGTATATAATTACTACTATTAAGGAAAAATTTGCAATATTTCTGAATTGAATTTATTCATTACTTCAAATTTTGTCGGTTGTCACTTTAGTACCTTATGTTCTCTTCATCCTCAAAATCAGACAGTAGTATTTTTATAATTTAAATATTTAGATTGCTAATCAAAAATTTAATAATATGCAGTTAACATAAATATAAGTACTCCTTATAAAATTTACATGTAAAATTCGCGCTTAATCTTTTAAAAAAGTTACACAGTTAATTTTGATTGAAACACCATATTTTTTTTAAACAATAAATCTAAAATTTTATAAATTTTCTCATTATTATTATTGTTTTTTTTTTTGTAAGTAGACCTTGAGTCAGCTAAATACCCTTTATTGAACAAATGAAATATTCAATATTAAATGAAAAAAATTTGTTTTATTTTTTGGAAAAATTATCGATTTTATTTATTCTTAAATCTTATTTGTCAAATCGATAATGACTCGGTAGGTTGCAAGTTATTTACATGTTATTAAAAAGTTAGTTTAATAAAGTAATCAAACTTTTTTAAACCTATTTTAATTTGTTAAGACATTAGTTCCTTTGTGAAATGATAATATATCAGTAAACATATAAGATATGATGCTGACTTGTAATCCGCTAGGCATAATTATATTTTCTCTGGATAAAAAGACAAGAGTGGAAAGTAATTAAAAACAGTAGCTTGTTGAAATAAATATTTAGTTTAGATATGCAGCTGAAGCTCGATAATTCAATTTATGTGTAGATGTGTAGGAATGCTCCTCTCGTCTGAAGTGGGGCAAAAAGTGGTTGCAGTTGCACTTGAAGTTGAAGTTGAAGTTGCAGTTGAAGTTGAAGTTGGAGTCCATTCAGATTTAGTGGTAAAATGCAGGAATGGCATAAGTAAATGCATGCATGCATATTCATGTCGACAGTTGAGATGCCAACTGTGTGCTGAACTGATAAATTAAGCAATTCCCCAACTATAAAATTGCAATGCATTGCAAATTTGTGGTAAGAAAACGCGACTAGAAAGTCACTTGCAAATGCTAAAATGCTAATGGAAAATGGAAATTGAAAATGGGAAATGGGAAATGCGAAATGGCATTGGCAAATAAGAAATGTAGTTGCTAAATTTATGCCTCATACTCGTTAGTTTTGATGTCTTTGATGCCACCTGACAGACTGACAAGATTTAAATGTGAAAATGCCACAATTGAGCCCACGACCCGCCACCTTAAAGCTATAATTCTCTCTTTAATTTAATGCGCCTCTCTTGATAACTCAATGAATATTCAAAGTTCTTGCAAAATTCTGACAGGCTTTCGGAGCTAAGAAAGTTAACTCTGGGAATTGTTGCCAATTGGGGGTCGTCATGTGAAAGCGTCAAAAGATTTACACCAATTGCAATGTAGCCTGTGACTGGGGCAGTCTATTTACACTCTACACTCTATACTTTACACTCTATACTTTACACTTTACACTCGTATGCAAATTGAGAAAAGCCTCGTAAAATAAACAGCAAAATTCTTGTGAAATCGTCGTCATTGTCGTAATTACTGGCAATTTTCCATGAATTTATTAACAGCAAACGCCAAAAGTTGCTGCTTAAGTGCCTCTCCCTATCCCAAACGATCTCAGCTGATCTACAGTGAAACGTCGCTATATGTAGTATTCCCTGTTAGTTGACTGACTCGCACTGACTACACAAACAAACAGACCATAAATAGTATAAATTTCCACATGACACGCGATGATTATGCACATTTAATGCAAACAAGTGAAGTCCGGGAAATGGGAAAAAGAGAACAGGAACGGGAAAGGGAAAGGGAAGGGGAATCGTCAAGCTGCATCTTCCAAAACATCATTTGCGTATGCGATCGCGTTTGTCTTGGGGCAACTTGCCCACAACTTGCCACACAGCTGGCAACGTTTTAATTGCCTCAAAGCTTAAGCGACAATGATGCAAAGGCCAGCGGAACAGCCCCCCAAGTCTCAGTTCTCAGTCAGAGTCTACACTGATAGAAACAAGGGTGCAGAAAGATTTGAAATAAAAAACTATAAAACTTTCTTAAAATCAAGAACTGTGTTCTTTTCTTAAGAACTCATGTTCTCAAACAACTTTATACTTTACTTAAATTATTTTTCTCATAAAGCTAAGAGGTTTTTGGCCTAAGAAATGTGCTAAGAAAACTGGGCTCTTGATATGTGGTGTTTAAATATATTTTTTTTGAAAAGTTTTTCTTATTTCTTAGGCACGTGTTTCTTGCAGTGTAGAGAATCATTCTCATTCTTATACAGATAGTCCAAATCGCAGTGCCTTCATTTGGCGAGTCGTCGGCTTTTCATTGATAGTAATGTGTGGGTCATGCCACTCTCTCCCTCTCTCTTTTCCTTTCTCTTCCCTCTCCCGGTTCTGCATTTCGTGTCATGCTCCGAGCTCATCTGCATGCTCATATCTTCGTCATCTTCGGCTACAATGCTTCAGTTGTCCCCTACTCTTACTGTCGGGTGTCTGTTTCTTATTAGCTCGCATTTGCGCTTTGCACGCGCTCCCGACCACAGCCCAAGTCAGTGGGTTGGGAAGGGGCAATGGAAGGGGGTAAGGGGTAAGGGGTATGGTTACTGGGCAATCAGTAGGCAAAAATTCCATGAATTAATTTCAGTTTTGCATGTTGTTATTTATTAAAATTGTATTTTGCGTTTCTCTTTTATAGCTGCCGCTTTCTGTACCGCTTTTCATGCCCCTCTTTCTGTACCCTTTGCATGTGCATGTTGTGTCTCAAACTCATACACTGAACTAGTTATTTTTCATAAATTTTTTTTCGTGATTCTTATCAGTTGGTTGTCTGTCACTATGTGTGTGTGTTGTGTGTGTGTGCGATGTTACTGAATGGATTGCCAAGTTGAAAGATGGACGAACTTGAACATGTTTCTCATACATATCAAATCTGAGCTGAAATTTATCACAATATATACTTACTTTTAGTTTGGAGTGGTAAAATAAATTCTTCAAGCTTTTGTTTGATATTTATTGAAATTTTTATTGATTTTTGTTTATTTTGTATTCTTGTTTTAATACATTTTAAAATTCTATTAGTATTGGTTTTTTTGTATTTTTTCTTGTTTTTTGTTTTGTTATTAGTTTTATAATTTACAATTACAAATGTGTTTCTGATAAATTCAAAAAATTTGCTTCATTAAGTTAATTTAAATTTAAATTAAAATGGTATTTTTGTTAGTTTTCTTTTTTTTACTTGCCCATACAACATACAAAGTACTACTAATTAGTTGTGTGTTATTAAATTAAAATTAAAAATCATTCAATTGATTATCACAGTATTCACGAAGAAATAAATATGCTTAAAAGTTGATAATATGAAAATTTAAAAATATGTTATTTCCGTTTTTAAGTGAAATTATTCGCTAGAAACTGATTTACTTGACTTTAAAAAACACTGCACCCTGTGCGCACACAGGGCGACAGACGTCTTAGGTTAGACTGTACTTAAATATTAATCATACGCCATGTAGCACACGCGACATTTAAATTCAAATTAAAAGCAGTTGTCTCGTATTTTTGCACACAAGGCAATTGTTTCAATTTGTATACTTTCAAAAATATTGGTGTTCAAGTGAACCGTGGAACTAGTTCACATTTTAGTTCACTTGAGCAGCTATTTTTAGAGCTATTTTCCCATTTGTATTACGTACTCTCATTATAATTAAATACAATAAATACCAATAATAGTTAACATAAACAAACCACATGGTTGTGCGTGTAGGTGTGTGTGTGTATATTACACACTACGTATGTGTGTGTTTGTGTGATTCGTTGTTGAAACCGAATCATGGTGAAGAATTAAGCTACTATTTGATGTGTTTGCGACTTTGAACCTGCAATGAATAGCAAAAAATAAGGGGTCAAGTTAGTTAATACAAAAATGTTTTAAAAATTTTATAAAAATAATATTATTATAACTTGATATTATTATAACAATGATATTATTATAACTTCAAAATAAATTTTTAGCTCTCCATTTAAAGTTTTAAATGCTTCAATTAAATACTTCTAATTATTCTTAGGAAATTACTTTTACACACCTGCTTTTAGTTAGTTAAATTGAGCGCTGTTTGTATCCTGCGCCCATTGCACTGTCTATGTCCCAATCTTAGACTCCATTATACAAATTTGGATCCCCTTCTAGTGCAACATGTAGGGCGACTCGTCATCATCGGCACCCGTTGGACTGTCAAGAGAGGGATTGATGCGTTTCTCCTTCTGTCGACGATTACAGAACCAGACACGAACCACTTCCTTCTCCATGCCGAGTCGGTCGGCAAGTTGACTGATTTCCTCGGAGGTGGGTTTCTGATTAGCCATGAAGGCCTTCTCGAGAGCTCCCCGAATAGTTGTCTCAATAGAAGTACGCTTCTTGCGACGCCTTCCAATTATTTCCGGAGTACTGACCGTGGCCTGCAAAGCGGCAGGATCAAAAACTCCACCTGTAGCCTGAATTGTGCGATCGGCATCATCGAGCCACTTTTGCAGCAATGGCTTCAGTTTGCACATGTTCTTGAAGCTAAGATTGAGAGCCTCGAAACGGGAAATTGTGGTCTGAGAAAAGTCATTTCCATAGAGTTTTCCCATGGCCAAGCCCACATCTCCTTGAGTGAATCCCAGTTTAATACGACGCTGTTTGAAGGTCTTGGCAAATTGTTCCAGCTCCTCCAGATCGGTGGTTTCTTCGGGCGAAGGTTCGCCTGCAGCACGTGCTGCAGCCGCACTTGCCACAGTCTTTGGCTGTGGCGTTGACATGTGCGTGCCACTTGTGGGTGTACTTGGTGTCAACATGCCACTCAGTTTCAAACTGGCCGCAGAACTTGGCGGCGTGATTTGCAACGGATGTTGCAAGTGCTGTTGGTGTTGTTGGTGATGCTGCGGCAAGGGAGAACTTGCCGGACTACGTACATTTGGGGCAGGACTTCTGGCATGTGGTGTGGAGCTGCGTGGTTGCAACAATGGGGATTTACAAAGGGAAAGCGACTCTTGTTGCTTCTGCAACGCTTGCAACTGTTGTGTGGCCTGTGCGAGAGCTTGCAACTGACTCTGCATGAGGAACTGGGCGGCTGCCACCTGTGTGGCAAGTGTAGGATCATCCTGTGGCAAACCCAACGATCCACTGCGCAACAATTCCATATAACTATTGAACTGCTGTTGCAATGCCACCTGACGTTGTTGCAACAACTGTTGAAACTGTGCAAAATCCTGGGGAGAAATGGATCCCGTCAAGAGAGGATTATTCAATCCTAATCCTGCCGCAGCAAATTGAGCTTGCGGCGAGGAGAGTCCAGGCATTGCCAGCAGTGGTTGCATGCCACTTGCCACCGTGGTAGCAACAGCAGCTGCTGCTGCTGCCGCCGCTGCCATTGAGGTGGGCGTGGGCGTGGCTGTCACACTAGGTGGCAACACTGGCGAGATCAATGGTGCCACTGGCGATGGTACATGCAACACACTCGGTGGCGATGTTGTTGCTGATGATTTCACAGAGTTTGCAGGTGATTGTGTGCTGTGTCTAGAGTTGTCGCTGGTCAAGTTCAGTGCCCCACCATTGGCATCATCGTAATCCTCATCTGGCTGCTCCAACTTGTACACCTGATGATTGTGATTGTTGTGGTGCTGATGTTGATGTTGATGTTGATGCTGATGATGATGTGCCGGATGCGGTTGCATCGACAGCAATTGTCGCTTCGCCTGTTGCTGTGTCAACAACAATGCCGGACTCAACGGAGAACGACAACGATCGCTGGAGGTGCCAACACTCGAGTTGTTGTCATCGCAATCCGAAGCTGTAAATGGAAGTAAAAAAAAAACTAATGTTGAATATGATGCTGTATACTGTAGAAAATAAACACTAAAAAAAATCGGAGTAAATAATAGAAAGAGCCGCTGGAAAAATCACTGGGAAAGCTAAGAAGAGAACGCACAAGGAGAATATCAGAGAGGTTCCCTAATGCGCTTTCTAAGATTCTGCTGTCATTCTTAAACCCTTCTATCCCAGGATTAATTAAAAGAATATTGACGCACAATAACTGGGTGAAGAAACCTTGGAAAAGCTCATGGGTGGTCCCATAAGGAGAATATCAGAAATAGTCCAGGATAAATCTAAAAAGAACTGGGTAAACTGCAGAAAGAATTGCCCTTTCAATGACAAGAAAGAGGCAATTTATACTTAAAATTAAAAATGTTGTAGTTTAAGTAAATTTAAAAATTAAAATTCATTTACTTTAAATGTTGAAAAGATCCGAGAACAAAGAGATTTTTATTTATGATTAAGCTAAAATAGACTTCTTTCGGTTTCTAAAAATAATAGTATAAAAGGTTTCGATTGCAAAAATTTCAGCTAATGCTAAATTAAATGCCCAGTCCATCCTGTCAACTTATCATACGATGTCCTTTGCATAACTTT
This sequence comes from Drosophila testacea, assembly GCA_035043265.1. NCBI lineage: Eukaryota > Metazoa > Arthropoda > Insecta > Diptera > Drosophilidae > Drosophila > Drosophila testacea. The sequence goes on from JAWNND010000151.1 coordinate 114,285, forward strand.
AGCATACAGAGCGAATACGTTTGCATAATTTTGTTTCAATTTCATAGTCGGTTGAGTTTTTGGGTGAAAGGCTTTTCACGTGGACCACACAAACACCCAGGGAAATGGACAGAGAGAGAGAGAGAGAGTGGGAGAGAGAGAAAGGGGGAGAGAGCTACTCGTTTAGCTCATATTATGCCAAAATGTAGCCTTTGCCAAACTGTTAGTTTACATAGTTAGTTTCACCTTTGGCCAGGGATGCATATACATACATAAAAACATCTATAGAAATATGTGTGTGTGTATGTGTGTGTACATCAAATGGATTTCTCGTGTTTTCTTTTCATTTTGGCTGCTTTTAAGTGCCATTTTAGCATTTCAAATGCTTTTGGCCAACGATTTGTATAAATTTGCTATTTGTATGCATTTTATTTATACACAAAAAAAGGTGAGCAGGGAAGGAAAGAGGAGGAAGAGGGAGGCTTCGCTCTGTCAATTGATTTGCAATAATATTTAAATGCGTCGCAGTTCATTTTTGTATGCCACCCTCAAGAAAGAAGACTGGCAATCAAAAGTTAGGTTAGCATATAACCCTTTTCAAATTCAGTAGCTCCCCTTTGAAGTGCTTCTTCCCTCAATCGACTTGAAATCTCAATTGTGCCATTTCCATTTCCCATTTCCCACACATTTTTCCCACTCGTTTGGTCAGCTGTGTCCGCTGCAGACACAATTTTTGCATATGTTTGTTGTGGCTACTTTATGACTTGTGGTGTGGTGTGGTTGAGATTCAGGTTCGCTTCTTGGTGGTGGATGCTACGTGAATTTGATGACTTATTCGTCCAAGTGGGTGCCCCACATGGTCGGTCCATCCATAGTCATCATCCTTTTGGCTTTTGCAGACTCAAATTTTGTGTTTTCTCATATGCGCTGGGGATACGTGCGGCCATTTGGTATTCAGATGATGTGCAAATTCGATTTGTATGTGTTGTGTGAAGACCACAAGCCAGAGGCGTAGTTTGTTATTAGTTGGAAATTGTTGAGGGAGTAGCTGGACCAAATTTCATTTATCTAAGGCCAGTAAGAGCTGAGTTACAATAGTGTGTGCACAACTAAGGATAGTATTTTTTAGCTGAATACATAAACTAAATGCCATCTTTTTACTTTAGTGTAGATTTTCTATTCCAAAGTTAAGTAGTTGCCAGAGTTATTCAGATAATCAAATTTACTTAAATTTTAAGTCTATCGTTCAGTTAGACTGAATACTTTTGGTGAGGTTATCCTAATAAAGACCCCTTTGTGGACGCCCCTGATACTTTGGGCAACCAATAAAAAGCCAAATGGTCAGTTTGACTTCACATTTGTGTACCCTTGTGTGTGTGTTTGGGTGTGTGTGTGTGTGCTCCCACACTCGTGCATAACGGCATAATTTTTGCATAAAATATATGTAAATATGTGTTCAAGGGAGAATTGAACTCATGTGAAAGAAATCACAGCAACTGTGTGTCGACTGCCCACACACACACACACACACACACACGCACACATATGAGAATTCAAATCAAGCGAAATGCTGTCAATAATATAAAAGCAGAAGGAAAAAAAAATGAGAATAGGGGGAAAAAAGGTTCTATTATGGCCAAAAAGGGATACGCTTGGACCAAGTCCGTGGACCAGGCCGTGACTAACGAAGTTCTTGGCACGTGGAACGTGGGCGTGAATATTGGTCGAAAAATCTATAGACTTGATTATGATGTTGATGCCATGAAATTTGTAAAGTGTGAATTGCAAATTTTACGCAGTTCCAAGACGAGAAATAACGAGTTATGAATAATAATGAGCTACAATGCTGATAAAGTTACATTTCTAATGCTTAAAAGTAGAAATATGAATGCAAATATTACTTTCTATTACTTTATTATCTCAGATATCAATCACTGTGTAGCTCTTGCAATTAAAACGCCCCTACAATTTGACTTTGCTCCCTAGAACCTCAATTAAATACGCCCTTCAATGACACGACAATTGTCACCTAATGCAGTCAAGCGAAAACTACTTAAGAAGCTGTTAAGTCACACACACAGAAACACCACACATTACACACGCACAACCATTTAATAAGACATCAAAATCAACTTAAAGATACACCCGATTTTTGTTCAGCTTCTTTACTTTTTCCCCCTTTTCCCAAAATCACAGCCAACTCGACAAAAGTTTTGACAGCCATTGTAAAAGAACTACTCTTTACCTCAACCCCTACTCTACTCTAGTTGCCGATTCCAACCCCTACTCCATTTGTAGATCTAGCTCTACATTTACCCCCTCTATTAAGTTGTATGCCTATCCCTATTTCAATCCCTAACCCTTACCATAAAATCATGTCAAGCGCGTGGCCAGCGAGTGCTAGGCATCAAAAAGTACGTTACGAAGGGTTGCTTTGTCACAGCTCTAAACTTCTCCATTTCTCACTTCTCTCTCTCTTTCCTTCTCTATTCACAATTCTGTTTATTGTGAAACTGATGCCACGGCAGATGTTTCGTGGACCCAAAAATATAACATATATTTTTCAAAGTGGACAAATCGTAAATCTTGGCAAGGGGTTTTTTTTGAAGAGGACTCGGACAACAGCTGATGTTCTGCGTATGTCCTAATGGACTTTGGAGGTTGGGGGAATTACGATAATAAGTAATATTATAGAGCACTTACCGTTCGATTGCAGTGGTGATGGCGAGCGAGACAGGCGACTGATATCTGCAAAGAGAGAAGAGTAAGAGAGAGTTAGAGATAAATGTTAATTGGGAATTCTTGGAATAATACTAAATATAATTAAAAATGCAAATTTTTCTGCTATTAAGGAATAATTAAACAAATACCTAAAGCTAATATATAACAAAATTAAATTTTAATAAAAGAAAATAAGTATTATAAATTTTAAAAATTAAAAAACATAATCAAAAGTAAATTGAAATGCAAGAAACACAAAATTAAAAATAAATCTTAGTATTAATAAAGTTTAAAGTAAAAAGTCACATATAATTTAAATTATTAAAAATATAAATACACTTATAAATTTAACTTCAAATGCAAGAAAATTAATTATAAAAGTGAGCCAATGTTAATAAACAGAGTTTTACAGATTATAAAAACAATTTATTGTAATATTAATGTAAATAATTGAAATAAGACAATTTCTACAATATTCATCTGAATTCAAGTTCTTGGTAATGCACTTAAGGCTAGCTGTAGTTGCAACTGCCACAGTCAGTGCCACAAGGGGCAGTTGCAACACGACAACACGTAGCAGGCATAAACTGAGCAATTTTCAAAAAAGAAAATTCCAAGAACTGTAAACTTAACGCTTTTTAAGAGAGCTGGAGAGGGGGAAGGGGGTGCTGCATGCCTCCAAATCGATATCGATACATTTTAGCTAACTGACCAAATGGCCGCAGACAGGACACGCTGCAGCATAAAAGGATATTTTTATGGCACTCGCTTGGGGAAACACCTGGTCCTTGAAACATTCACATACAGTTTACCTCTATCTTTCTCATTCTCGCTTACTTCTTATATCTCCCTTTCTGACTTTTCTGCCTTTTCTGCTTCTGCTTTCAATTTGAATTTGAAATTTTTACGTCGCACATTTGTTGGCCACATTTTATGATCAAATATCAGGGAGCGTCTTCAACTCAAGGCGACTTTGGCTAATTTATGAGTTTGTGGCAACAACTTGGCTGCTATGCATAGTTTGTGCCATGCAACAACCACTCATTTATAGTTACAATGTCTGACTAAGCGAAGCAATTTTCATATTGAATTGAAATTGATAGACGATAACAATATATGGGAGAGAATTTAGAAAGATTGACAAATATTTACAGATTTTCTTAACAATTCAAAAGACATAGAAAAAAATAGAACAAAATTATGGATTCTAATAAAAGGGTATCATCACAATCTGAAATAAGACAGAACTTTGTTCAATCATCAAATACATACAGGGTATTATGAATATGCATTTTTGCATTTCTAAAAATACTGGAATAAAAAAAGTCTTTTTAAAGCTTAGCACTTTGTGTTTGTTATGATTCTAAGTATACAATTTTGTGAATAATCTTTCCTTTATCAAGCGATTATAAATTTAATCTTTTCTTAATCAAATTTTGAGGTATAAATCAGTTGGACTGGATCAGGGAATACCCATGATTGACCATCATAAAGATTAAAGACTTTGGCGCTAACTATTACATAATATATGTAGGATAGTTTATGCTGAATCATAATTAAAAGAACTGTGAACTATAAATCTGATTGATATAAGTGAATAAAGTGTTATTCTTGATAGTTACTCAGCTTAATTTCCAGAAATCATAAATATTCCATATATTTCCTTAAGAGTAACTTATGGCACACTTTTCACGCGCTTCTGTTTTCCTTTAGCTAATTAAGCAACTGTATGAGGCAACAACTGTTGTTGCCACACGACAAAACTCAAGTGGTCTCAAAGAGATCTCAGAACTCTGCCGACTTTACTACTTGCAACATGATGTGGCATATGGGCCGTAGCCTGTAGCCTGATGCAACTCTGTTAACATTTTTCCCTGCCTTTTGCCACACGTAACCCAATCATGTTGCAGCACTTAAAAGGCGTCGGCGAGGCAAACTAATTTTCAAAAACTGCGCTTTAAAATGCCACATAAATTATGTAACACATTTGTGAGTGTGGAAAAGCCACCCCCGCCTTGTGGCAAGCAGCAGCAGCAGCAGCGGCAGCAGGAATGGGGATGGGGCAAGCAGCGTGTGTCCAGCACAGGGCAGAAAAGAGCAACATTTTCTTTAGCATTTTGTTGGAAATGGAAATTTAGAAAAATTTTACAATTGCTGGCGAAATGCAAAAACCACAAGCACCCTCTGTGAAAATCGGAAAAATCGGGGGAAAACACACACACAGCGGGTGGCAAGAGAGCGTGTGGCAATGAGCGTGTTGAAAGTTGCGAGAGCTGCGAATCCATGAGATACTTTTGCACAATTAGTCAATGACCTCGACTGTTGTGTGTGTGTGTGTATGTGTGTGTATGTGTGAGGAGAGGGGAAAAAGAGGGGGAGAGTGTGTGTGTTTGTGGCAACATCACGTGCGCAGACTGAGTATCGATTGAGTCGTCGCCGTCGTCGTTATTTAGCGGCGTCGGAAGCTGCGTGTCTTGAACTCTTGACCCCCCGAAATATAATGTGTGTGTGTGAGTTTTCTTCTTTTTTCTCTGTGTGTGTGTGTGTGGTTTGTTGTGCCTTTTGTTTCATATGAATTTTCGTAGCAAAACAAAGCGCAGACAGACAGACAGAGAGTGAGTAAGAGAGAGTCTGCTTTTAGGCGCTAAAACGGAAGTCGTCGATTTCCGCCCGAAAGTTTATTTCTCTTGTTGTTATTTCGAATTTAACTGTTTTTATTAGGCAATTTCTGAGAATTGGCCATAATACTCGTACCTCATACCACTGTGTACAAACACACGCCCTCTTTCTTGACCAGTTCACACTTGTTAGCCATCGCCATATCAATAGGCCATTTACGATAAGCCGCAGCCTTCGAGTCATGTTCTTTTGTATAATTCTTATCAACACCCATAATGAGCTCATTGCAAGTTTTGACTAAAAATAATCCATGTTCAGGTTATTTTTCTTCTGTAGTTTGTCGTCAATCGGCCCAGTTAAATCGAAGTATATTAATTTAAAACTTATTGTCGTGTTCGAGCGAGCAATCGATTAATTTATTATAATCAACCTGCAGAGAGCTATGACGAAATTTGTTTACTCAGAATTTTAAATGGACTTTTTTTTCCTCCTTCTTCGTTGTGCAGGTGTCCCTTGATAAGAAACACAAGTATCAAGATGCGATAAGAGTATATGGAAATCATGAGACATATATACAAGCATGAGCTTTTATTTCTTTTTCTTTTCTTCAAGATACGGGGGCATGACTTATATAAAATCAACTCAAGAGTTTGGAACCATTAGCTGTAGAGCTCTTGAAATCTCTATCTATCTATCAATTGGAACTATCGAAAGTACAGCTCATTAAAGTAATAAATTATCGGTTATTCAAGACCCCATTAGCTATAATACGCATATACCTTTGCACTCTTCCCTCCCCCTTTTATTTAATGTTAGACAACTATTTTACAACCAGGTGATAAGCAACTAAATTGAATACATGGTCATTTGAGTTGTGCAAGAAATGCGTCTTCAATAAATACTATTTTTTATTATTTCTTTTATAGACTGCATTTGTAATTCCTCATGAGGTATACAAGTTCCAGTTCTAGGTGTAGTCTATGTACGACAAGTGTTCAACTAAGTGGGTCGAGATGGGGAGTTGATATTTGTGATATTTTTTTTGATATGGACACCTGAATTCAAGCAATTGTTCAACTTTCTGTTTGGACAAGGGGCTTTTTTGTTTGTTTTTTTTTTCGGTTCCATGGGGTGCTACGAACGGAACTAATGACTCAAGCAATGCTAATTTTGTTTATGATGAAATCAATTCTACTTCCATAGATTGGAATAAGGTTTCCGATATCACAGCGGAAGTACTGTCTTTTCTTTAATTTTAATAAATTGAGTCATTTGTTTTTGAAGTTAAGAGCGGAATCAATCTTGCATTAAAATAATACAACAATTACTGTATAAGTGTTTAGAATGCTAGTAGACATATCTAAATGTTTACTAATTTGAATACAACAAAAGATAATACTTTAATTAGAAAGAGAAAAAATAAATATCATACTGTGGACATTCTTTACATTAAATTGTTTAATTAAAACTCTCAATAATTGTCTTGAGCTTATTGGCTATTATCTTATTGTCCTATAGGATATCGAAGAGAATTCTTGAAGCAACAGGATTTTAAGAAAATGAAAAAGAAAACTAGAATATGAAAGTAATTACTCTATGATTCACATTATAAATTGTTTAAGAATAATTTTAAAAGCTATTCATGAGCTTATTGAATAATGATCTATGAATGACAGACGAATAGATAATTGGAATACTAGATACGAAAAGTACTTGTACGCTAAGAAATAAATCATTAACAACTTTAACTTAATATTAAATTAAATAAATCATCAACAATTTTAGAATATCTAAGGATTCTTGTGCCTATTTACTAAAGGTTTCGTTTTCTAATATTGATATCACAGAGCATGTTTAATGAGTCCTTATTAAATATGTTTTAAATAGAGAACGGAATAAACAAATCACAATTTGAGATAATATCTTATTTAAGATATTTAAGAAAGAGGAAGACGGCTTTCAAAGTACTCTCAAGATTACATTGATAAAGAAATGTTTATTTGAAAAATACTATTGATACGGTATCATATAATATTTAAATATAATATCATAGATCAAATCAAATTAGAATTTCTTTAATAACTTCAAGTATACGACTAAGAAGTTTAATATATTATCACATTAAATATATGAAAATAAATTGAATTTCAGCAATATCAATTTTTAGTATTACCAAAGAAATATATTAAAATCATATCAAAGTTTACAACTTACATCGATTCTGCATTATATGGACGGCAGCGTCTCTGGCGCTGTTATTGTTAGTCTTTAGCAAATCATGCTTCAAGGAATTGTTATTATCCTCAGGACTAGCAGTGTGCCAACGTAGCTCCGACATAACCATTTTCACAGGACAGCAATAGATGGTATATTATTATATAGTATTTGGGATATGTTTGTCAAAGTTTTGTTTTCACTATCGAAAATTTGCAATTGTCACAAAGATGTTTCTTTAATGTTTTTAATATTTTACAACACTTGTCATAACACTTGCGAAAATCATTCGCCTAGAGAGCTTTCTTATTTTCTAGTTTTTGTATGTTTTCCTTTTATCTTTCTTTTTGTTTTATTCTGTTTTATTGCGCCGGCCTGCGTCCAAACGCGTTCGTGTTTCGTATGAAACTGACAACGGAGAAGCGATCCAATATGAAAGGACAACTCTCAGACGGATAATCGTCTAGGCCTGTGATGAAAATGATGATGATATGAGCTATAATAATGATGATGATGATGATGACGTTGACTGCCGGTACACGTTGTCTTTGTCTGCTCTCTCTATCTCTCCTTCTCCTTCTGCTTCTCCTTCTTTAATGCCTTCCACACTCCCTTGCCGGCATTGACTTTTGTTTGAGTGCGATTTGTTGTTGAGTTTTGAGTTGAAAATTTGTGTTTTTGCGCCCAAAAACGTTTGCAGGGGAATGTTTTTTTTTTTTTGTTGGTTTTATAGCCACCCCAAAGCGGTAAGGGTTGATTTCTTGTCTCGGCTCGCACTCGTCGTGGGGCGTATATGTATAAAAAAGAGCGTGCTTTTTTAGCTTATTTATTTTTTTGGGGAGCTTGTTAAAAAACACACGAGCTGCACGATGTGCTTCTGAAGAGTCAACGCGTTTAACTGGTTTCACGTCGGCGCGGCAACTGCACTTGGCTCCAAAAGCCGCCAACTGGGTTCCACTGTCCATGAGAGTGTTTTGTTTATGTGTGTGTGTGTGTGTGTGTGTGTGTGAGCGAGCGCCAACGAAGCCCACAGAGCTTATTGAACGAAAGCACACGATACACATGGCTCGCTCTCGCTCTCACGCTCGCGCTCTTGCTCTACCTATGCATGTGAGTGAGTGTGAGTGCGAGTGCGAGTACTATGTGCGTGTGTGTTAGAGCGCACGCTCATTATTTACCGTTCTGACTTTGAATGCCTGTTAGAAACGCGTTCCACAATTCAATCTCATTCGCTGAGCGGAGAAATGAGCGAGAGCGGGCGGTTGAGTGTATTGGTGAGTGAGTGAGACTGCGTTTGCATTTGAGTGAGCGTGTGTTTGTGTGATTGCTCCAACATTTTATACGTTTTAAAATTTTACTACAATGTCTTGTCTCGTGTCTTTTGTGGGGTGGGGGCAACGTTCGTTGCTTCGGTTCGGCTCGGCTCCATTGTCATTGTGTAAGCGTATGAGTGTGTGTGTGTGTGCAGTATGCGTGCGCTTGTTTGGGGTGTGGCTTAAAATTTAAATTTAGCTTTCAAATGGCGTTGGCGTCGACTGCGCTGCGTGTGTGTCGGTGTGTGTGTATATGTGTGTATGCATATTATTTTATGATTGGCGCACACGCCTCAAAATACGAGTCAAAAGTTTGTATGTGTGTGTGTGAGCTATGTAAAAATATTTTAAAGCTGCGTCGACGTTGACTGCAGCTTCCACTCACTCCACTCCAAGTGCTATTGTCGTCTGTTTTGTGTGCTTTGTTCTTCAGCTTCTTCTTCTACTGCTGCTGCTGCTGCTGCTGCTGCTGCTGCTGCTTCTGCTTCTCTTCTTCTTATGCCAATGCCCCTGTTTGTTGTTGTTGTTGTTCTTTGCGCTCTCGCATTTATTTGCCATTCATTTATGCACACATGTGCTTTATGCAGACTTCCAACAGTCCCACCTCCCCACACACCCACTTACATTCCACTCTCCTTCCCCTGTGACTTGCCACCCACTTTGCTTCGCTGCGCTCTTCAGCTTGGGGACTTTTTATCATTTTTTCTCTGGCTCTGGCAGCGTTTGCCACTTCGTTTATTATTATGATTTGTTTTGGATTTTATTTTATTTAGTTTTATTTTTATTCTTGTATGTATGTAACTAGCAGCACATGATATATAAACGTGTGTTGCAATGTGTCGTTTATAACTACAGTCAAACATTGCTATAACACACCTCTGTTATAAAAAAAACTGTTCATAAACTGATGTTGCAACTGTTTTGAAATTGTTAAATAAATAAGTTTTAAAAATGAAGAAATCGTTTAAAAATGTACTTGTACATACAGTAAAACTTTACTAAAATGAAAACTACATTGCCAACTAAATTTAACAATCTTCACCTCAGAATGATTATAAATTGTATAATTTATCATCCATTTATAAATTCAATAAATTTCGTTAAAATTAACACCACCTTGCAAACAAAAAATCTTTATCAATGAAAGTCTTAAAATTAGTAATATTTATTAACATTTGAAATCTGTTCTGCTATAATTACAAAAGCAATAAATAATTTTATTTGTCGCTTTACAACTTTTTGACTTTTCAACTCGAATCATAAAAAACAATTCAAAAACTGTTTTCCCACTTAATTTACAATATTCTCAGAAAACATAAGACACAACAATATTGAGAGGAAAAACAAGAAAATTATAGCGAAAAGTCAAATTCCAAGGTGACCAAAGAAAAAATTAAATAAAAAATATAAAATCTTTCCATATACATATATGTACATAAATGTATGTATTAAAAAACTTGGCCTGCAAGCAGGTAAAAGATGCACACAAAAAATCATAAAAAATCGTTACAAAGTCATAAAAAGAAGTCAGTAGTTGTCAGTTTGCCAGGTACAAGAAAATTGTACAAATTCATTTGTCCTGGCAAAGCGTTTAACGCCCAAAAGGCGCAACGTTTCCGTTAGCGATAACCACCTATAGTGTTATGGGTCTTAGGATCTTTGGTACTTGAACTGGATATGCTAGTTAGTATACCCTGTAAGAGAGAGAGGAGTGTAAAAAAGCGAGTTTTGAAAGTGAAAAGAAATATTTGTTCTAGCACCAGCAACTTTTTTAATAGTCTTCAACTTGTTGAGTGCTTCAGCTAAAGCCTTAAGACTTGTTATGTTTACTTCTACAACTATTTTGTACATATCCTGGAAATTTCATTAAAACGTTTTATGAACAACTTTTAATTTTAATGATTTTATCTTTATCTTCACTAACAAAGTATGCTTTTTATTTTCTACAGGGTATCCCTTAGTTCACTTTTATTCAACTTACAGCTCTGTAATTGTATAGTTTTTGCGCTGCGTTGCGTTTTTTACGATGCACACACGAAACGGTCAAGAACCGCGCTCTGGGGCTGTAAATTGCGGCGATTTCCACGTAAATCATAAAAAATGTAGATACCTTTTGTGCAGGCCATACCCTGGAACTGAACGAGCAGCATCCTGCGCTGGGTCCTACATGTTAATTAGGCCTGACTGTTTTAGTATTGGGTTGTTTCACTGTTTGACGGTTTGGCAATTGGCTACTGGTTCTGAACCATTTTTCCATCTCTCTCACGTTCACAAGGACTTGCTAAAAAGGCCAACACTTTGACTTACTGACTGAACCGTTTGACTTTTTTATTTGGGCCTTGGTTCGCATATGGCCTACTGTGCGTGTTCATAAAAAGATATAGTATGTATTTGTAACTATTCGGGCAACGTTTTTGGTAACAGGGAACGTCCTTGCCCCGGACCATCGTAAATGTTTAACTCATTGCCGAGAATTACTTAAGTCAATGTAGGCAAAAGATCATAAAAGTTCGACTAGAAGAGTTCAAGGTGTTCTTCTTCTTGTTGTTGTGAGAATGATTTTTTATTGGGGCAGCCGGAAAATATGAAAAAAAACTGAAACTGAAACTACAACTAAATAAAATGGAAAGGTGAAAAAAGGGAAATGCGTGTGTACTTGGTAAATAGATTGTTCGACTGCTTCTTCTTGCTCATTTTCTAGTAAAAATTTTTGTTGGGAAAAAACACTCGTAACTAAAAGTGAAATGCGTAATGAAGTCATAAAGTGAGCTAGGCCTTGGCACATGCAGGTATTTCGAGTGCTTTGTGGGTTTGTTCTTGTGGCTTTTCATTTTAGTGGCAATAAATGTGTAAGATTTTGAAAATGAAAACAGAATTCTCAAGTGATTTCTTATCAGCGATTCAATGTGGTAATCTCATATCATTTCGATGAATATAAAAACTAAAAATTAATGAATGAAAGGATGCTGACACAGGAAATGATTTAAAATAATTATTTTCTCACTAAAATCTCGTCTTTTATCTTAACTTTAAGATTAAACAGTCTGCTAAAAGTACCAAATCACCCCTAAAACAATACTTTATTAGCAAATCGTCCTAATCCTCTGTATAATCAAGCCAAGATTTGTTTTTTACCCTAAAAATCGTGGGAAAAACTCTGGCAAAATAGGAAAAAGTAAGAAAAATTGCTCATAAATTTTCAAGAGCTGCAAAAATAAATCAAAAACCGTTAGAAAACTCAAAGACGCAATTAAAAAAAATGAAAAAAGAAATTGAAAGAAAGTTCCCTAAACTAAAAACCACCCCATAGGAAAAAAAGTGGGTAAAATGTTCATGATAAAAATTGCATAAAAAAGCGGAAGAAAAACGCGTAAAGAAAACAGCAGAGGTTGGGGGTAGGTTGTAAAAGAACTTGCAACGCATATGCATATGTGCGATAAGGTCGACTACCTGAGAGTCCTGCTAGAATGTCCTTGTGTGCCGACTCGGCTGGGGTGTCAAATGCACGCAAAATACCGTAAACCGTAACGTGATTTCTTCGATTTCTTCCACTTTTTGTGGCTCGTTACCTTTCTTTGTTGTGTATTTTACCTTTTTCTATATACTTTTTAAGAATATTTCCTTATCGACAAACAACGCAATTGATTTGAGTCGTTTTTTTTTACCAAAAAAATGAAATCAAAGAGAAGTACGGAATTTATTTGTAAGGACATAAATAAAACGCTTGATGTCATTGAATGTCATCGTCGTCAATGCGGTGCTTCATCATGTTACCAGACAAAGCCGAATTAAAATCGTCATTGGAGATATGCAGGCAGCCTTCGAATTCTGTTTCAAGGATGGAATAAAAAACCCAAATCGAGTGCTATGAAAAATGAGGCACAAGATCATGCATAATTTGCCTGAAAACAAGAAAAAAAAGAAAAACTCGCGCCAAATTGGGAATGAAAATAAAGGAATAGTTTCGTAGACAAGCTGCATCAGCTTTGACCTTAGGAACCACCCTCCTAAACTCCCTAACTACCCAACTAATAAAATGTAACTTGAGTTCTACATTTTCCGGGAGTTTTCAGCAAAGTTGTTACCGATTTTAAGATACTTAGCTGCCGATTAGAATGACGGACAAATTTAATTAATACACACAATCACACATACTCTTACAAACACATACATGCTATTATACTGAGGGGGTGAGTCTATACAATAGCAGGAAAAGGGGTGCTTAACACCCCATTGCTAATATTTTGGAGCAAAAATGTGATTTTTATCGGTAAAATTGTTTTGCAAATGAATTCGCACGAGGAAGAGGGTGATACAAAGGGATTTTAATGTGGAATCAGTGCCTGAGCTCTATTGTATGCGTTGGTGACGAAAGTACAAAATTAAATATAAACAGAGTTGCTATTTGAATACGAAATTGAATATCTTCAACTCTGTTATGAAGGTAGATTTGTAGAACAGTTATCTAAATTGAATTGCACTAAAATAGAAATGGGTTAAACTCGAAAGCTGAAGACAACTCAGAGTTATAAATCCAAAGTCAAACAAAACTAATAGTGTTGGACTAGGTTCTTTTCATTCGCTGGTGATGTAAGAAACTCTTAGAGATAAATGTTGGAATGCAGAAACTGACAATTAATCTACCAAATACGCTGGTGATGAAAGTATATAATTTACTATAATTTAATACTTAAAATCCTTAAGTTATCTCTTATTTCTCAAGTTAATATTTTGCTCACCATTTTGGTCCTGTAGCTTTAAACACACATCCTTGGCACGCGCATTGCTGAAGTGTTCATAGAGTGCCAGTTCCTGTTGCTGCTCCTGTTTTTCCTCTTCTTCCTCCTCTTCATCCTCCTGCTCTCGTTGCAATTCGGGTTCAGTTTTCAAGTTGAAAGGCGACAACAACGTTGCAGCAAGTTGTTGCTGTTGTTGTTGCTCGACAAATTCATCACTTGACTGCAGCAAGGAGTTTCCATTGTCCTTGTCATGATGTTCATCCTGCTCCATCGAATTGTGTCTGTGATTTGCGCTGACATCGCGCATATTTGTGTCAACATCTTCGTTATCCTCGCAGCTCGTTAGCGCCTCGCTTTTAGCCATCACCGTCTTGGCCACGTGCTGTTGACTCTTCAATCGAACAGAAGCCGTGTCGAATTTAAAGTTAGGAACTGCAAAGAGAGAGAGATGTGGTCGCCATTTTGTAAGTGGGCTTCATATTTGAATAGATTACATAACGAACCAATCAGAAATATCTGCTTAAAAGGGTTGCCAACGCACATTTACATAAGCCCCGTTATGAATACCCCAACAAAAGTCACTCGAAAAATCACAGCAACCCTTTTTTTACGACTCGTCCGCCATTTGAATAAGCTGCTCATAAAAAAACGCCTCCCTTGTGTGTCGTTAACCCAAAGAAAAGGGGTTGATTTACATAATAAAAAAACGCACTCGGTTGTGTCATGGATTTCATTTTACTATTTCCCCCGGGATAGTCGACCCAATCTCCATGCGCAAACTCCAGCTATGAGCTCGACAATATGCTGATATAAAAAAATATGTGAGGAACTCTTCAAAAATCAACCAGGTCAAGGAACCATTTCATTGGCTCAAGTGGCTTAAAGTGGCACGGCATGTGGCATTTATATTTTTGGGAAAACTGAAAAGTATTTTCATGACAAGGCGTTGAAGCTTGAAATAACGGCAGGATATTCCTCTTTAAAGAGGGAAAAGTTCTTAAGCAACCGCTCATAAGGAAATAATTTTAATATGAAATCTTCTAGAGTGTGAGAAATGGGGAATAAGGAAATTAGGAGAGATGTAGAGTTTAAAATATAAATATGTAACATTATGTGATAGGGAAAAAATTTAATAGAAAAGGCTTATATGAAATAAATCTGAGGGTTTGAAGGGTACACAAAATTTAAGTAGAGGAAATAATGCAAAGATTTCATCAAATTTGAATATATAATATTTGATATATATAAATTTCAGACATGGCCATTAAATTTTGGAGAAAAGAGTTATACTATATCATATTATTATATAGAAGATCATTAAAACATTCAAAGTATTTACTATCATTTGCTATTCACTGCTACGATTATCTATCATAATCTCATATATCTTTTAAATATGGTCAACATTTCGCAATCTCTATCTACCATTTCTTTCCATCTCCCATTCCTTCACAATAGTATCTTAACTGAACTTGCGGTATTTTAGACCAATTTCTCGCTTCACTGACCAAATCCTAATTCCGAGCCTGTTGCGCAACCTGAAACCGATAACTTCTAAGAACACGCCGACAAGGATAATAAAACCTAGCGATATTCTTGGCATTTGGCACTAAGCCACTAAGATACAAACAAAACACAAAAAATAAGTATATAAAAAACTGCAAACGAATTGCATTGTAATAAGGACGATGAAATTATTAGATGCTCTACGGTTTGACAGAGGTGCAGGAGGGGGAGTATAAAGAATAAGGTAGGAGAAGAATAGATTTTCGAAAAAAAAGTGGCAACAATTACGAGGAAGTGCCACCCAAAAAGATTGCATCCCTGGCAGGGGCCATAAATCTGATGTCAGTTTTGGGTTTTAATTAAGTACCAGGACGAAGGACAAGAAGGACACACATCAAAAGGCAAACCTGCAACATCAAAAAAACTGAAATAAAAGTGTCCTCTTGGCCAGGTGTAAATCCATACAAATCAATGGAGGTGTTTTTGTTCTCCCCTCTGCCCTATTTCTCTCTCTCACTCTCTCTCTCTCTCTTTTTGGCTCTTTCTGTGTGTCTCTTTCTCGGTAGCTGCAGCGTGGGAACAGCAGCTTGCGTAAGGACAATGCAAACCAGGACCAAGTGCAATTTCTGCCATTGTCTCTCTCAGTCACTCCGTCAGTCACTTTGTCAGCCTGTCAGTTGGACTGCACCCGCTGCGTAACGGGCTCAAAGTGTAACTGTAACAGTGGTACACTGCAAAAAATTCTCAGCCTCAAAGTAGTCTGTATATACATTGTTCATAGAATAAATTACTAAAATTATAGACGTCTATAGAATCTAAAAAGTCTTTATTTCTTATTGCAAAAATAAAGAAATTTGAGAGTTCTATACATTTTAAATATTCCAATCATTCTACTTTAGATGTAAATAATCTTTATCTAATTTTTGGAATTAATATCTTGAAAATTTTGTTTGTTCTCTCAGTTAGAATTCACAACTGGTTCTAGCTGCAGAAAAGTGATGTCACCTTTTATCTTATTTTAAACGCTTTTCAGACAATATGTTTTTTTTTTTAAGATTTTTAGATTTGAAAGCAAAATCTTAATTCCAGATCATATTTTTTATCAGTGTAAGTGCAATAGTGTTAAAAGATACTGAGAGAATAGTACAGATGAATTGTTGGATACGCAACAAGAAGTGATTAGTATTGTTGTTATGCTTTTGTGTACAATTTATTGCAGGCACATTGATCTTCTGCTCTTTCTCTTTCTCTGCTGCTGCCTACACTCTTTTGTCGCGCACATACAAAACAACACACACAACACTTCAACACACACACACACACATTTAGACCGCCCAATGCATGTTGGAGTCGTTAGGCCAAGCATAACATAACTCCTAAAGCTAAGCTTAAAGCTTTTGCATCTGCGCCTATTTAAATAGCGGGAACCGTCTTCCTTTCTCCCCTCTCTCTGTGTGCTCTGTTTAATGCGCTCTCGACACGCAATCGAGTGTTGGGGCAGTGTTGACACAAATTAAAGGGCTAACATAGCTAATTTGCTTAAAATTTGTGGTAAGAAAAGCTAAACAAATTGCAAAACGTTTGCAAAAAATTATTGTATGTCTGTAGAGCAGTTATCTGCAGGAAGTTATCTTGTAACCTGGTAATGGAGTTAAATCATTTTAATCAAGATATTTCTAGCTAACATTTCTTTTAACATTTGTTTTACACTTTCAAAATTGCTTAGCCTCTTTTAAGACAGTCCAATTAAATTTATAATCATTTATTTTCATAACCTTGAATTTTCGATTAATTTTTACACAGTTTAAGCTAAAATGTATTTTAGTTTGTTTTTATAAGAGCTGAAAGAGATGGCCCTCGATCTAGCTACTTTATGGCTAAGTTGATAGCACTGATGTTGATGCTTTTGCATACGCAAACTTCCATTCCAATTCTCCCACTCCCACTCCCTTTCTCCCCCGCTCACTGTACAATTAGCGCTTTTAATTTGTGATGCGTTGGCGTCGACGTCGACTTCGACTTTAGTCTGCGCATTCTCGTTGCTCTCCACTCTCCGCTCTTTGTCTCTCATGGTCTCACTCCTGCGCGGGCATTACACGCCTTTCTACACTTCGCTGCTCGTTTGCATAAATTTCGTGCCAGGCACCTCTCAGTTTACCTCTCTCTCTCTGTCTCCTTCTAACGCGTTTTGCATGCGCAGGTGCAACGGCTCGTGACGTGTGTGGTTGTTGTTGTTTTTATAGTTGTGTGTGTGTTGTTATTGCGTTTGCTTTGTGTTCGTTTCTTGCGTTTTGTAATTGCAGTTATTTAGTCCAGCAAATAAAACAAATGCCAAAACAGAAGCAAAAGAGCAACAGAAATAATTGCGTAAATTTATATAAAATACATATATTTAATTTAATCTATATTTCTATTTAAATTCAATTTTGTTGAAAATTGAGTGAAAATGTGTTTGAGTTTACCAACAATAATTATGGGGAGTATATAAACCAAGCAGAGGGCGTTTACACATTATCATATTAATAAGAAAAGTAGTGAATATATTAAATTCAGATGATATATAATTACTTTAACTACCGTTTAATCACATAATGCGTACCTTTTATAGCTCGATCACTTTGAATTTGTTATTGCTTATAGGCATTTAAGAAACTACAAAATATGCATTAGGATTTGTGGCTGCTTTGAAGCTTTCGCTCTCAGAGAGAGTACTTAAACGTGAGAGAGCATATTTTTAATATGAAGGCTGAAGGTGGGAGTTTAATAATAGTAGTTGACTGACAAATGCCCTATAGTCCAGTCAAGTATCATATCTACCAACAAAAAGAGTGAAATTGTTATTTTCGCTGCCCTTTTCCCATTATACATAGATGTATTTTAGTATCATTTTAAATTACTTATTTGTTCAGGACATTGTTAAAGGAATATGTAGACCAATGAACAACTTTCTGTAGGACACATTAAAACCTTCCCAACTCTTTCTTCCCATTACACAACCCGCAATATTTTTTATGACTTTTATTACTTTTCGCAATTTTCTACAATTTCCCAACAATTTAAAACAAATTTTTCCCAAGAATAAACTCGTTTTTATGCAGGCAAACATAAATTTCGCTTGCCAAAAAAATACGTTACAAAAAGAAAAACGCATCAAGAGGTTAAAATGTCACTTAAGCGGATTTTCGATTTTTTCCGTAGATTTTTCATTCAATTAGTTTTTCATTTTGCACATTTTTTAAGTAAAATTGCGCGCAAAAAAATACGAAATTCTTATTGCAGCTGCCTAACGAACATTTGGCAAAAGGGGTGGAATCGAAGGGGCGCTATAAAATGTGGGCATGGCCAACGTGAACAATTTTCAACCCTGTTTTGCATTTATCAAAACTTTGCTTTTCAAATGATAAGCTAAAAATAGATGAAGAAGCGAAATCAAACGAGAAACGAAGGATCATAGGATCGTAAAATGGCAGCTCGGCAAGGTGGATGTGGGCAAAAGGGGTGCGGTTAGGCAACAGTAAAGAATAGCATAGAATATAGTAGTTAACATTTTTAAACTCGCCGAGATATCATTGTGCGCATCACGCAGTTATAAAATTCTGACAGAGGGGCGAGCCGATAAAAAAAAACAACAGAAAAAATGGAAAACAACAGAATGTATAAAAAATAAAAATCGACAGTCGAAATTTAGCGCGTGCTCAGCGCACCTTTGACATGTTTTTCCGAGTAGCGAATTGTAACCCATGTGTAGAAAAGGATGCCGAAAGGATGCGCCGAGCGTGCTGCGCATGCGCCCTGCTTTCAGTTCTTGTTGTTGTTGTTGTGTAACCCAATCGGCATGCTAGGGTTACCAGCTCATTCAGCGATCTCGCCATCTCACTCGCTCACCAATTTTTTCAAGTGAGGCATCGATTTTGAAAAATATTTTGTCGCTAAATGTGGCGGAACTTGAGCGTCGCATTTATCATCATTAAAGGCAATCCAAAGTCAGATGGTATAGTATGGATGGTATCTCCCACTCCTTCAAATCCTGTGCCACATTCTCAGCCTTTCACTTTTCACTCTCTTCCTGTCTCTCTTTCTGTCTTTCTGTTGTTGCCAAAAGGCTTGTGGCTGCGGGTCGGACAGAGGCAGCTGCCTCTATTTGTATAGAAATTTAATTTGACATGCAAACATATAGAAACAGGGGGACAGTTTTGAGAAAGGAGTAGGAGACATGGTAGGGGATATCGGGGGAACAGAGTGAAAGGATTCTGTCAACATACGCGACTTCCGATTGTCGCCTGTAATTCGAGACGAGTGAAAGTAATTTGCGACAAATTTCCATTTCCATTTCTCATTTTTCTTATTTTTCCATCTATTCATTTCAAATTTCCATTTCCATTTCCAAAGTGAAAGCCATGCAAATGTTTTTCAGCTGCTTGTGGAATTTAATTTAAATATTTCTTCTGCAATTCGTCTGGCAATGTGCAAAAATCGCAAAAAATAAATTTGTTCACTGCAAATGTTAACAAGCAAAATTAATGAGCCCTGAAACATTATAAATTATAATTCATATTTTGCGCTTTTACACTCGTTGTTGTTGCAATTGTTGTTGGTGTAACAATTTCTACACAAATTTAATTTCAGATGCTTAGCTAAGATATGTGTTAAGTGCATAATTATATGTTGTTTCACAGAGGATCATTAGGTAGTGTCTGGACTTGGGAAAGATGAAACTTTTGGATAGTCTTTAAATATTGTTAATAAAATCTGAATGTGAAGAATTATTACTGAAGAAATGTAACTTCTAGTAACGTAATACTATAAGTTTAAACAATACTTAAAATCATCAATTCTTGTGATGCTTAAGTTAGAAATATATTTTACAATACGTTAACATTAATAATCGTTCCAATTTAGTTTATATTCAATTGTTTATATGTATTTTAAAATATTGAACAAAATTCCGCTTGTTTGTTAGTTAATTTTCATCAATAGATACAGCTGTCTATCCATCAACCATTTTAATATGCCAAACAAAAGTGGATTTTATTTTCTTAACAAATTTTTCAATTACAAGACTGGCCAACTGAGACAGACAATCAAATTATTGGCTCAATATCCGCTTGCATTGATTTTTAGGACACAACAACATTGAAAGGACCCACGCAGTCAGAGGAGGTCCTGTCTGGAGGCAAGGGTAGCTTCCTGGTTCTTTCTTATTGCCTGCCTTTAGCCAAAATACAATTAAATTTCGTTTAAATTTTGCTTGTTTATACGCCAAGGGGAGGTAAATCTTTTTGCAAAATATAAAAATGAAAATGGAAAGAAGGAGAAAAGAAAATGCAAGACAAGCGGACTTGTTTACATTCCCACGTCCCTTGCAGCAAGGTGCATGCTACATGCTGCATATTCAAAGTGCATGACAGCAATAATAAATAATAATAATGAGTGCTCATCAATGGGATAATGCGAAATGAGTTCCAGGTCCTTTCGTTCTCCATTCGAGTGTTAATAATGCCAAACGACAGTAAAAGTCGTCCTTTCCTAAACTCCTACCTGCTTTTAACAATTTTCCCTCCTTCGGATGCTACAGATTGCAGGTGATTGCCTCAGTTCATATTGTTCAAGTCCTGCCCCTCCTTGCGATTTCACTTTCCCAGCATTCTTAGGACTCTTTTAGGACAATCTTATGCAAAATCATTCAGAAATTTGCATGGGAAAGTGTTTTGCAATGCATTCAATTGAAAGGGAGCTGGATTTCAAGGTCCTTTTTTCGTACTTGGGAATATGTTAAAGAGGAAAGTGCAATTTCATTCTGACAGGTTGCAGCACTTTTGGGTATAAATTGAATATTTTTAAGATTGATTAGCAGGGAAATATTAAGTAGAAATAAAGGAGAAATTTATATAAAGACATCTTTGTTCAGCACTAGCCTCTGCATTTTTGACCATATATGATAATATTAAAATGAGATCTATGAATTTTGGTGAATACATTGTAAAGTTTTTGATTGAAAACCTATGAAAGTAATGATTTAAAAAGTCGGAAATAAGCATTTACAAAAGTATTTTCCAAAAGTGCTATATAAAATTAGTTCTTCAAGAGTTCTCGTATAGGAAACAATATGATATCAAAATAATTCTTGTAAATTAAGTTATGAATTCATATAAATGCATTTATCTTAAAAAGTTTTTCATTATATATTCAATTGTAACTCAATTTAATAGCGGATATATTACTTACTCAGAGAATTATTCGGAGCGAAACAACGAGATATGCAAACTGATTTGAAATTACAATAAATAAACTCGCAATTTCCACATTCTAACGGAACGGTTTAGGAATACAAAATTCAACTCTTGTTTCTACATAAATCTCATTGCATTTGCTAAAGTTTTGCTGATGTTGTTGTAATTATTATTGTTGTTGTTGTTGTGGTTGCTTGAGTCTAGCATATTCGTATTATTCATAACATTTTGCCCCACATTAGTCATGGTAATTACAGCAATATAATTGCAATAACAATTAGTACAATTATTGCAATTTACGTTTGTTTTGTTGTAATTTCAATTTGCAAATGCGCCTCATTATTTTTACACTTTGCATTCACACTGAAAATCAAAATAAAATTCAATTGAAAAAACTTGAAGAAAATTAAAATGAAAATCGTAGAAAAACTAGTTGAATTTGTAAACTAAATAACTAATCACATTTAAGTTTTACGCGCTATAAGATTAAGCAGCTAACTGTAGTTTGTTTATTTGTATTTAAAATACATTTAAGTATCTTCTTTAAGTTGGCTTGCCCCGCTTCTTTGCTTTCCCCTCCCTCCACCATCGACTGCAAGTTTGTAATTGCAATTTTTCAATTTCGCTTGTAAACTTGCTGCATTTTTCGCACTTGCCGCAAAGTCGGCAACTTGGCAACACGCAACAGGCGAGTCATAAATTTAATTCTGTCCCACCCCTCGTGCCGCATACCTAGCCCTCCCTCCCTCTCCTTATACCCTAACCCACCCGCTGAGCCGCCTTTTTGCATATTTACGAATGCAAAGCGCGCGCCCCAATTCGTTGCACTTCATAAATTTTTACTAGGCGGTGCTTGCAGCTGTGGCAGGGGCATGGGCAGGGCTGAGGGGAAGTTGCAGGGGCACAGTCCAATTGCAAATAGCAAGTTTATGCGGCAGCTTTAATTAGCTTTACTGTTTGATGCGTGCAGCTGAAAATATGCTTTCAACTTTGCCGCATCGTGTGGCAGCTAAAGATCAAAGTCAAGGATCAAAACGATCGACAGAGCCCCAAATCCGTAATCCATGCTTGTTATGATGATTTTTTGCCAGCCTCTCAGTCTCTCTCTCTCTCTCTCTGTTGGCTTTGCCATTCATAACAATGCGAAGCAATCGGCAACAAAAGTTGCACAAATCAAAGCGGCAACAAGACACAAATGTCAAAACGAAAACCCAAAAGCCAAAAAGGCAGCAACTACAACAATAAAAGCCGCTCAGCAACTTGGCTGACAGCCAAGACCATTATTTCCCCTCTCTTCACCGCTCCACTCTTCTCACTCTCTCTCTTTCTCACTCTCGTTTCCTTGTCCGTACTCTGCATTCTTCCAGCTTCGTAGCCCATCATCACATTGTCTTTTGGCCTGGTTTATTTTAGCTTTCAGTTGGTTAACAAAGCAAATTGACACTGAAATAGTTGACTTTGATAGAAATGTCACTTGAGCCACGTTGCACCCACTGCCATAATCGTTATCGTTATTGTTATCGACACGCAATCAACAACAAACTGTGTTTACATTGTGAACTTCACAACAACATGCAAATTGCAGCTAGCCTGATATGACCTTCAATTGTTTTTAACTTTATTTTATTTTCTTTTTTTATATTTGTTTTCTGCTTTTATTTTTTACTTGTTAAATTGACATTGCTGTCGCCTTGTTGCAACTGCAACATAGCTCTGTGGTGGTGCAAGTTTTATGACTTTACTTTAGCTGAATTTCAAATTATTTAAACTATACAATGTATTTTTAAACATTTTTTAAATGTTTCGAACTGATTTATATAGGAACACTGTTTGGCATTATTCTTTAAATGTAATTTATTAAAACTAAAAAATGAACACATGTTCAAGCATAAGAGTTAGATTTAAAAGGAAATTTAGAGTTAATTTGGATAAAATATATATTAAAATTGACGTGAAATTCAAAAATATCAATCAGATTAAAATTAAAGTGGGCTAAAAAATGCAACTTTAGATTTTGACTGGCTATTGGAAATATTAGTCATGACAAGAACTTATTTCTTACACAATCGTATATGTATTGCAACAATGTTCCTATACTGATGGACTTTCATCAAGCGATCAGGTGTACTATATTGTTATAATTTTAATTCAATTGAAATATTCTCAAAAATTTTAAATTCATTCATATTGCATACGGCGCAAAGTACTTTTGTTTTCATATGGCTTCCAAAAAGAAAGATGCGATTTCTAGTTATAAATCGATTGCAAACATTTCATGCAATCAAATTTAATCATATATCTCTTTACGCATTGAAAATTAAATAATTGCTAATTATTACAACTTTTCAAATTTCATGTCTAATTTGAGACTTTCAGCAACTGCTATTTTTTTTCTATTTTACAGTTGAATATTAGTAATTAGACGCAATAAAATTACAGTTAGCAGAGCTCTCTGCTGATGTAAATGGTAGCAAGGAGCAACAACAACAACAACACCAATAACAACAACAACAACAAAACCAGTAACAACAACACAGCAAACACGAAATGTACGCAAATAAGCCAAAGGCAAAGCAAAAGTTGTAATTTTTCAATTGAATGCACAGCTCATGTATTTGTTGTTGTTGCACGCATATTTGCAGTCAGGGTTACAACAACAATAATATTAAAAAAAATTATATTAGCAACAACAATAACAACAACAACAGCAACGGCAAACAGGTAGAAGAACACAGGCGAAGGGGATAATTAGCATGCACTGCGATTAACATATAATTAATTGTAGAAAAATGCCAGCAAAGGTAAAAATTATATTACGCTGTGCACTCCAACTGAAAATTACTACAACAACAGCAGAAGCAACAACACCAGCAATAACACCAGCAACTGCAACAACAACAACAACAGCAGTTATCAGCATTGGCATCGCCATCGCATGCAAAATACATTCTCTGGCACAATTTCGTAGCAACAACAACAAAGTTCGCAATGCCGAAATAAGGTTACCCTATAAAAGAAATGAAGTGATATTTCTTTATTGTAGATAAACTTTTCTAAGTTTTTAAAGAAATTTATACTGCAAATAATATGTAAGAAGAAATTTGTTAAAATTTAATTGTATGATTTTAATTATTTGTAGAAATATTTTCAAATTTTTCAAAATTTTAGAAAGGAGTTTCTTAGGCTAAGTTAAATTTATGTAATTTTTACAATATAAATTAATTTTTTATTAAATTAAATTTGCTTCTACAGTCTGCGTTTAAATCAATAAGTTAGTAATATTTTTCAAGCAGTATATAGAAAGAGAAGTTTATTAAATAAAATTAAACCTTTGATTATTTAGATAATTGTTAAAAATCTATTACTTAATTTTAAATATCCCTGCAATTACCATTTACACACCTAATGTACCAATAATTCAATATATTTAAACTGTAATTAAGCGGCAAACTATCTAAATCTGTAAATCAAATCAAAAAAAAAGTTTTTAGCAAATTTTAATTGATGAAATACATTAAAAATATAATGTGCCCCAACTGTTAGAGTATGAGAAAAACATCAAACAGGTGCAGTGTGCACTAATTAGTTGCACAACAGACCGAAAACAACAAAAGATACGCAAATATTTTTGCGACGTCGCTGTTTTCATAACTGCAAGCCGCGTGTGGCAGTAATTGAGACTGCGACTGCAAAAGCGACTACAACTGCAACATCGAAAGCGACGTTAGCCGCGCTGTCGACGTCGACGTCGACGTTATGGCACGCAGCATTACAGTTTGTCTCGGAAAGTTCAACTAACGCATTTTCCTAGCAAATAACTTGTAATGCTGCCTGTTGCCGCCGGCGGCGTCGGCGCTGTTAGCCACTTAAGCGCTCAAACAGGCCAGAACGTCTGCGAACAAACGAAAGACTCAGGCAACGAACTTGCCACAGAGCCAGC
This sequence comes from Drosophila testacea, assembly GCA_035043265.1. NCBI lineage: Eukaryota > Metazoa > Arthropoda > Insecta > Diptera > Drosophilidae > Drosophila > Drosophila testacea. Next base: position 139,546 of record JAWNND010000151.1, read on the forward strand.
AATCGATAAAAAATAAAAAAACACAGCGAGAGTTGGAATTGGATTTGGACGCGAATAAGTAATGTTTAGCAATGTTGCATATGCAAATTTTGCTATAAATCAGTTGAATCTATAGAATAGTTGCAACACTTGCAACATAGAGTTGCACCTCCCGCTGTGTTATCGAAATGAAGTTCTCAACAGTTGGTCGCTCAATTAGCCGCCACTCGAGTGCTGCCCCACTGTTGCAAGCTCTGTTCTTGTTCTTGTTCTTGCCCGTTCTTGCTCGCTTGTTTGGTTTGCAAGTTGTCATTGCCAGGGTTGCACTCACTGCTGCTGCTGCTGCTGTCGTTGCAGTTGGAGGTGGCAATTTATGTGGCAGCTAGGCGCACATTACGTCTGTTGTGTAATTAGCAAATGCTTAATTATAGTGCACATATCGCCTCCTTTTCATTTCTATCTTGAGCTCCTTTTTGGCTTCTCTTTGCTCTTTTGGCTTAACTAATTGCTCACGGTGCAAAGACGGCAACTTGCAACTTGCAACTTGACTAACTAAATGACTGACTGACTAACTGACTGACTGAAGGAATGAGTGAATGTTGTTGCCACTGGCTGACACAATTGCCTGTCAATTGTAATTAGTTGTGCTTTTTGAGCATTGACTTACAGAAAGGGGAATCATTTGTAGTTCTTAAAGCACAGGTATTGGGCTAGCTAATAGTTTATTTGCTTTTCATTTATTAACTGAAAATTAAGAGTTACAGTTAGACAGCTAATAACTTTAGGGCTTTATGAAGAATGCATTTGTCGTGTTAGAAAGTATAATTTCAAAAGTTGCAGCTTCTTTTACATATGCCTTCTTCGAAATAGCATTTTTAATTTTGATTAAATTTTAATTTATATTTACATATATATTTTATGTATGTATTTTTCTCCTACACAGCATCTGCCATCTAGCGCTAGGTAGCGGCATTTTAAGAACAGATGGTTTTCAGATTGTAGGGTAGATTTTCTAATAAGCAGATCAATATGGCATTGGTTTTTAACAGGAAAAACTAAGTGTGATTCCAGTTAGAAGATTTAAGGGTGAGAAAAACCGTATGTGCAGAGATGAGATGAAAGATTAGGTATGAAAAATCTAGTAGATAAAGTTGAGATCCAACTGCTTCTAAAAAAATTGTAGTAAATTGTTAATCGACTTTAACTAAATGGAAAGCATGGATTTAGTTAAAATATAATTAAAATATTCAGTTAAATAAATAAAATATATTAAGTTGTTGGTATGTAAAATGTATATAATAAAGTCTGTTTTAGAAAAGAAAGTACATTATAGTAGCAGATAATTTATAATAATGGTTTTCCCAACTGTCAATAAACTGAAGGCAATATCAAAAACTCAGATTTGACATAAAGCTTTAAATTTAACATAAGTATATAAAAATATTACACGAAACTTTCACTCATCATTTATAGTAAAATTGTGTTTAAAAATTATGTGAAATTTTCGTGAGTTTTCAGTATATATTTAAATTATCTTAGGTCTATCAGACTTTACAGGCTTGTTAAATTATTGTAGTTATGAGTTAGTATCTCTCATAGGAGATAACCAACTCAATAGTAGTTGGTCAACAAGTCGGCAGCTTAATGGATAAATTGTCTGGTTATTTGTCTGCAATTCCATTCAGGTGCAAAAATCAGTTAATAACTCTTTATAACGCAGACAAATAACAACAACAGCAACACCAACAACATGTGGGCAACTGTCTGCAGTTATGTACATGATTCATCAGACACAACAACAACAGCAAAAAGGCATGAGATCTCGTGACAGAAATTGCCGGCAGCAACAGCAGCAATTGACAGCACAGCAGCGACATCTAGCGGCAGCTGTGGTGGCGTTGACGACGTCTCGAATGGAGTGTTAAATAACAATTACAACTTTATGAAGTTATTTGCGTTTATTGTTGTTGTTGTTGTTGTTGTCATTGTGTTTATTGCATTGAATAAAACTTTACAACCAGCAGTAAGAAGAGAGTGATCAAGAGGGGAAAGACTGAAGATTGTAGAGAGTCTTTTGGCTAATTAGTGCAAGCAGAAGAGCAAAGATCGTACCTGGTACAAAAAGGTATCCAAAACTAATTTCAGATATGCATCTGTTATGTTAGTTGTTGCTGTTGTTGCCAATGTTGTTGCTGGCCAACAGCACGCCCTCCATTGTGGCCAAGAAGACAGAGGTCGCCGAGTACGTTAATACGGGCCAGGCTTCTGTTAGGCAGATCGAGTTGAGACTGAGTCTCAAGCTGAATTAAAACCAATCACAGCAACATGCAAAAGAATCTACAGCAACAACATGTTGCTGCTGCCGCCGCTGCTGCTGCTGTTGTTGCTGTAAAGAAGTTGCTGGTTGCTGTTGGTGCTACACCGATTTTCTTTGGCAGCGTAAAAGTTATATACAAAAGTAATATTCGTCATAATCATAATGATAGGCTTTCAAAGCGTAAAGCAACGGCAACATCTCTGCAGCGGCACCGGCAGCAGCAGCAGCAACATCTCTGCAACAGCAACAACAGCAGCCGCCATGCCAGTTGATTATGATGATGACTCGCGATCGTCCTCCGTCCTCTGTCCTTCGTGTCTTGTTCCTCGTTCTTGCCGCGTGCAACACACAGCAACAACAGGCAGGGAAGGTGGGGCAGTGTGGCAGCAATGGGGCAGCAATGGGGCACGGCTGTGAAGCTCTGAAGCCAAGCGAAGCAATTCAAAGTCGTCAGTCTCAACGTACGACGTCCGCACGATCCATGCAAATTAAATGAAACGTACGAAGTTAAGGCTACAAAAAGTTCCCATGACTCGAGGAGGCAACCACAGATGGTTGTTGTTGTTGTTACTGTATGTTGTTGCTGATGCTGCACAAGAGTCGGGCACAGGTCCAACGTGCGGCCGCCTCTTGCAACATGTTGTTGCTGGTCTTTTTTTTTTAGTTGCGCCTCATTTTCCCATTCATGCATTCAATTCGCTCTCAATGTTGTTGTTCTTGCTGTTGCTGTTGCTGTTGCTGCTGTTGTGTTGTTGTTGCTGCCCGCGTTCAAGTGTCATAAATCCTTTGGCTTAATAATATGCACCTTACCTTGCCACATGACTGTGCCTTTTGCCGTTACCGTTGCTGTTGCTGTATCCGTAACTGAAGTTCAACTTTTGTTGCATATGGTTCCACATGCTGTGGCACATCTTTTGACTCTGCCACATCGTCAATTATGTGCTGTTGTTGTTGCTGTTGTTGCTGGCGTTTATGTGGGCCAATTGTGGCACAAATTTATTTACACGTTGTTTAGTTTTAGCCACAAAATGCGGCTAATAAAACACAAATTGGACACGTCAAATACACAGTTAGACAACTAACTGAAAAGACTGCTGCTTCTTGCCACATGTGGCACACTGTACACTAAACTTGCATTTTTGTAAGGTAATACTACCTTAAATTTAAACTTAAAATTTAAAAAAATAAATATTGCATTAAATTTTTATAAACTTTAGCTATTTTTGTTTGTTTACATTTTATCTCAATTATTTAATCAAATTTAATTTATTTTTATTTTTGTTCAATTTTGCAGATAATGGAATATTTGACTCGAATCTGAGGTAATTATTTTTTCTAACTCTTTTCAAAAATTGAACTAAAATAACAAAATATGTTAGTTATTTATTTCAAAACTAGAACAATTAATTTATTTGCAGTATTTTTATTACTATTTTTTTAAGTTTAATATTTTGTTGTTTATATTATTATATTATCTCTTAATAAGCTGTGAGTAGTTAAGTTTATCGTATAGTCCTGCAGATCTGTACAGATTTAAAAAATAATTCAATGGTCTAAATTCAAGTTAATTTTGTGAAAGTTATTAATACATTTTTATACTTAATTTATAGTGCAATTTTTGGTTATAAATATCAGCAAAAGACTAATGAACTTTTCCTTAAACTTAACTTACAACAAACTAATTTCACTTTAAATCGAATTTGACTAGTTTTTAATTTATTTGTGGAAATCTTTTTTATGCAATTGCTTAGGATATTAACTCGCTACTTTTGGAAATGGTCATAAATAAACATGTAATTGATGCAGAGAGTTAAAGCCAAGCTTAGGCAGTTTTATGTTATTAACATGGTCTTTGAGGGAAAATGGCCAGTAAATCCGCCTTTTTGCTAATGAAATGGTTCAACATGATGATGCGATGCGATGCGATATTAAATGCATTTGCAATGCCAATGGTAATGCCAATGGTCAATAGTAATGCCAATGGCAACGCATCGTCACGTTTGGGCAGTTAAATTTGTTGTTGGCCAATGGCCAATGGTCATTGGTCATGTTGTTGCCATGTTGCCATGTTGCAGGCTGCAGGTTGCAGGTTGCAGGTTCAGTGTTTACCATAAAAAATGGTAAATCTGTGCTACGTTTTGTTTATATGAATTAAGGATTTTGGTCCAAGCCATGGCGCTTATGACTTGTGGTGGTCTCTCTTCAGTTAACTGAAGTTCTGTTGTGCCGCATCATTTCCAGGTAACTGCAAACATAACTCATACGCGGCATGGGCTGCCGCAATTTAATATTGGCAACAGACGTTGCAGACACACAAGAGAGTCTCTCAGTCCAATTAGCAATAATAAAGTTGAGACGTGATATTTCATTTTAAGAAAATTTGCCTACGTCCCATAAAAACAGCCGACAGTTTCCACAGAAAAGGCAGCTGGCCAAATTATATGCATAAATAATAATTTGAAAGAGCCAAAGAACCAAAAAACCAAAAACGAAACGATTTCACAAACAGAGACAATGAAATAAGAACTATAAATTTGTTTGTTGTGGTACGTGAGAGCCAGGATGCAAGGATATGTTTTATTATTATTTTTCGGGCAACCCCCCATCCCGCCAAAAAAGAGAACTTCAGGCTAACCCTATCATTAGCATTTCCGCTTTTTATTATTATGCTACGTATATAATACCATATTGTATGGTGCCAAGCTGCGCCAGATGATCATACTTAATCATAATTTAAGCTACAGCGCGAAAGAATAATACCAAGAGCGAGAAGGAGAGAGAAAGAGTAAAAGAGAGGCATTCAAATTGCCCATGTTGTTGCTTGTCATATGAAAATTGCAGCGCCATTATCCAAACTCATCCAGAGATCGGAGTTTTGCGAGCGGATATGTTGTCTGAAAATTTGCTGAAATTATCAGCGCCTTTTGGCAATTTCAAGACTCCAAAAATTCATTGACTTTTTGGAGAAACAAAAGATGTTTCGCGTAGGCAAATTAGCTGGATCCAGGTTTCCTGGGAACACAATTAACCCCAACAACGGCAACGGCAACTCAAAAAGCGTTAGAAGAAGTTGCCCCTCTTTTACAGTTAGTTCGGAAATTGAGTTTTGCTTTCGCTAAAGGATCCTAACTCTACCTGAAAACAATTTGCCTGAACCTACAGCCAAAAATACAAAAAAAAAAAAAGATTAATGGATTCCTCCGATTGGGATTCCTCTTTCCTCTTAGACTACAAAATTCAGTGGCGATTGCTTGGACAGTTCTTGGTATTAATTTCAAATTCATAATACTACACAACAATAAAAACAACAACATTTCATTTCGGGAGCCAACAAAAGTTATTCGTTCTGTCGGCAAAACTCCTTTTGAAAAAAAGAGCCCCCAAAAAATGTTCCTGACAGCATTTAGTTGCGCCCGATTGACCTTCAGCATTTTGGAAGGCGCCTCTAGAGCAACAGAGAAGCCTCGAGGAACTCTTGAGGAACCCTCTTGACTTGGCCATAACCACATGACGCCAACTGTTGTCTGTTCCCTTTCCCCTCTACCCTTTTCCCACTCTCTTTTAGGCCAAGTTCTTTAACGCTCCCTCAACTCTTTGTTAAAGTCGCTTTGCGGTTATAAAATTGTGCCAACATTTTTATTACTTTTCAACACATTTCCAAAAGACTTGACTACGTTGCGTTAACCCTAGCACTTGTTGTTGTTGTTGTTGTGTGATGTTGTTGCTCCTGAGTGTTGCTGTTGTTGTTGGGCGCCAGTTTATTGACTTTATTGCCTGCTGTGTAGCTAATTTTAAGCCACATGATTGATCAGTCACTAAGTTCTCATATAGCAGGTGATAAGCTGTATATGAGTACAGTGTTAACTTACTAAAAGGATTCAAAATTTATTTATACTCGTAGATTGATGAATTTAATGCTCTTTTTAGTTTAAATATATTTGCACTAAAAATAATTGCTACTGAATTGTTAAGGGGTTAATCCTTGTCTGGATGCTCTGGAGTTTTAAATTTTTATAAAAGAATATTATTCTGTATGACTATAAAATTGTTTCACCTTTAATTTTCTTTCTGGGGATAGAAAACTAACAACTTTTGATTTTAATATGAAAAGTTTAATTATAGTTTTCACACATTTTTGGCGTTAATAACAAGAAATTTGTCTTATTTTAAGTTAACTTTGTTTTGACGCACTTTAAAGACGCTAAAATTAATTCCCTGAAGATTTTTCTTGTCTAATTGTCAATGCTTATCATAAACGGAGTCTTTATAGACAGACTTCCCAGTTCAGCTTAGAACAGAAACTTGGCTAAAATCATTAGCTGGCCATTACGCTCTCAGCCTAGCTGCAGTCATTAGGCCAAACTATTACCAGCTAAAAGCCTTGTTGAATGCATTTTCAAGTTGCAAGTTGTAAGTCGCAAGTTGCCAGTTGCAAATTGCCTATGAGAAGCAAGTTCAATGCTCAAAACCATAGCACACAACGCAAGCAGTTCATCAAGAGGCATTGCCCCAACACAGCAGCCATTAAGCAGCAAGGAGTGGTGCGGCAATGTGGCAAGGAGGCAAGAAGGGCATCTCAACTACTTAACTGAAACCTGAGACTCGGCGACTCAGCCAGAAACGGAGCTTGAAGCCTGACAACTGTCAGAATTTAATGGCGGCTTCAATTTTTATAACCAAAGCACGACTACCGTCAGCATTTTGTGGCAGCAACAGTTGCAGTCGCAGTCGCAGCAGCAGCAGCAGCAACGTTCATCATCAAGTGCAACAGACAAGTTCAACTTGTTCAACTGGCGCAGAGATTACAGACAACCAATCTGAAGGCAAGAAAGAAATGCAAACGAGTTGAAAACTGTGGGGCATGCAGCATTTGAGACCAAAATGCAGATTTCTGCAGCACGATATGACGAGAGGCGGGGTGTGTTGCTTTTTTTTTTTTGTAAAAAAAAGAGAGAGAGTTGTATGTGTGCTGCATGCAACATGAGTTCCCACAGTCGCCTCTGCGGTTGCGGTTGCTCTTTGGCAACGCCTTCAAAAACTGATGACGTTGTAAGAGGCACACAGATGATGCCACAGCTTCAACTTGAAGCTAAGTTCAACTCCAACTTTGAGCTCATATGCATGCCACAGTCTTTGGCCATAACCATCACCATCATCAGCTTCCCCCACCACTCTTCCCCCCGCTGCCCCCTTTATTTATCCTCCCTTTGTAGCTGCGTCTGCAGCGTCGCTTATCTCACAAAATTTGATCAACGTTTTCGCAATTCGGGAGCTCCGCCCCGAAGGTATTTCCATAAATATTCCTCTCTTGCCAACTTTTCGTTTTGCCTGCTTTGCTTTTGAGTTTGCGTTTGCCTCTTTTTACTTTTATTAGTTGGCCATTTGTTGTTGTTGTTGTTGTTATGCTACAAATAAATTAAAATTATGCATGCTTAGGCACAGGGCCTGGGAACTTTTCTGCTTTTTTTTCTTCTTTTTATTTTGGCTCATGGGAAACTTGCTTGATTTTTTTGGCAATACTAAAATACATACAAGTTTTGAACGTATTTTTTATGGGTGGGAGTTTTATTTAACTGGCTATAAAGTTAAGTACGTTAAGTACGTTAAATACTAGTCATTGTTTAATGACAATAAATAATTATAGTGTTTGTGCTCGTAAATTATCTAAGATTTGTTTGTTAATTGGGTTTGTTAGGATCATTTACTTGAGACATTCTTTAAAAATATTTAAAAATAATAGATAAGTAAATAGTGAAGATTTTAGATGTCTTAAACAAGTTTAGAAAACTTATTATTAATTGACTTCGAACAGAAAATGTTTTAAGTGCCTAAACCTAAGCGTAAAGGACTTCAAAATTAGAGTTTTAAAGCTTCAAGGCACATTTTTCAATGCCTACATATAGACTCAAATAACTATCCAAATAATAAAATTGATTCTACTTATAAGAATATTACTAAAATTTTGAAAATTAGATATTAAATTGACAGCCCGTATTTTTGTAAATAACTGATACCAAGATCCAAAGGATATATATATTTTGTATATTATTTTGTTTGTATAAATATATTTACTATGCCATCTTTAACTTGCTTCTTTTGTTATTAAGTACTTATAGTACATCATAGCTTTGTTTCCTTTTGAATATCTATTCGACTTTGTCCAAAGTTGGCTCTGACAATATCCGTTACAGTCTGAAGAGCCGAGAATCAGTTTCAGGTAGCTACAATACCTATCAGTCAGACCTGAAGCTCTGATGATGCCAAATTGCTACTGCACTCTTCGAGACGTGGGCTCATCTTCATTTATCATTTTTAATAATAATCAAATCATAAAAGCAAAAGGCGTCAGCCTCAGTCTGTCAGTTTTCCAGACAATAGCTGGAGAATGGAGAATGGAGGCTCGAAACTTGAACCTCAGACTGCAATCAGTGGCAAGGGACATACAAAAGAGTGAGAAACGTGAAGAGAGTGGAGAAGGGAATTCAAAATCAACTTTGAGTTTTGAAAAGTGCGCCTGGGTTATTAAAAAGAATTTGCATAAGAATCGAGAAATATCACGGCACGAGTTCTCAACTTAAAAGCTCTAAGAAAACCACAAGGATTAAGCAATAAATAAAAAGAAGGGGGGAATTAAGGGAGGGGAGGTACTGTCAGTAATATTCTATGAAATTATATTCAAATTAGTTTGAAGTTTGCCGTCAGAGAAGCCTCTATACAAATGGTATAATTATGGGTATAGAGTCAAATACAAAAGCACTTGAGCACTTGAAATTATGCTAAATGCCAATGGAAGAGGTGTGTGTGGTGTGAAGCTGTGGCTGCCACAAAATGTTGCCTATAGGTGCAGTGGCTGCCACAACGCGGCGCTCATCAATTATCCACGTGCTTACAGCTCTAGCAATTTGTTAGATGTCTATGTTAGAGACCCGACCCAAAAGAGGGGAATGGAGGTTACTTTTGACACCTTTTGCATGCCTCATAGAGGCTGGGCTTGAGCCAACACCTTTGACGTGATTATAACAGTTTTACGGTTAGTTATTAATGATTCGCCTTTTCAATTCGGAGTATTACAAAGCGATTTCTTCAGCTCAACGCACTGCATAATAAGCAAAGTTTTTAATTGGCATATTTATCTGCTTCAAATTGGATTTACAAATTTGTGATTGATTCAGAGAAAGTGCAAGAAGTGATAAACAAATTTATTAAATGCTCAAAAGAAATAGATAAAAAAATTTAATTAATCTTACAAGTCAATTGTAAATTTTTATTGATTGATAGAAAGTAATTTAATGGAGATGAATAAAATATAAGATATAATTTAAGAGTTGCAAAATTGAACAAGTTGTTCAAATACAAAGTATTTTAATAGTTGAAATTATTTTATAGAAAATTCGATGAGATGAATATATTATTAGATAATTTTATCCCAGTCATAACTGAATTTTCCACAAACTGAGAGAGTGCAAAAATTATAGACAAATTATGTAAATACTGTAATATTGAAAACATTTGTTAATAAGTAGATAGAACATTTTAGAAGATGTTTACATTTTTAGATACTTCTTAGCTCATTCTTAATTGAAATTCTGCAGACTTCTGTTATGAATATTTTAAGAAAAAAATGTTTTCCAATATAAAATAACTATAAAACTCACTAAAATAATTTAACTTTAATATTTTCTCGAATTTGAAAAATACCTTGTCTCATTTTTTTATGAAAGTTCCTAGTTAATTTTTAAATAGTGTATTATGCTAAATAAAATACACTTTTTATAGTAAGAAAAAATATAAAAAGAACTTATTTCGTTACCTCAAGAGTCTTTAATCATTTCATTACTCAACAACAAACATTTTCATTTTATTTCGTGAACTGAATAAAAAGTGAATAAATTTTAATTGATTGAATGCTCTTAAAATGGCACGAATTGCAAATTTGCGGCCTTAAGGCTAACGAATAAAAATCTACATAACGATGCGATGCGATACGATTGTTATCGGTCTATATAGAGAATATAACATGCGATATTTATTTAAATGATATCATTTCCTGAGCTGGTTTCCAAAACACCTCGCGGCATGTTGTGCTATGTAAATTGATGTATGTATTTCTGTGTGTGTCTTTGTGTGACTGACTGCGTGTGTGTGTGTGTAAGTGTGTATATGTGTGTTGTCCGTCAACAATCAAGTCATTTATCAGACCAACAAATATTCAAAACGTGGCCATAGAATGCTCATATTATGCATGACGGTTTCATGCCATGTCAAGTTGCCTCCGATAGCCCCAAAACCCACAAATATTGCGTGCAGACATAAGTAATAATTTCGTGAAGAAGAGGAGAGAGAGAGAGAGAGAGAGAGAGAAGTAGAGGAAGAAGACAGGGTTAAGAAGTAAATCAGGGCCAAGAGAGGAAACAGAAGTCGAGCAGACGATTGGTTGATGAGAGGCCTGGCAATATCGCGTTGGCGGTCAAATGAATGATAATAATGATGTTCCAGCTGAGACCAGGACGGAAGTGCAGCAACTTGACTCAGGCAACAACAGCAGCAGCAACAGCAGCAACAGCAGCAACAGCAACAGCAACGTGTCTGCTGATGAGGCTAATGATAAGTATGAAAATGAGTTCAAGTCGCAGATGACACGACACAGTCCGAATGTGGCTTTTAGTGGGTATAGAGAGAGGGGCTTAAAGACAGGTTAAGGGGCGTGCAGAAGTAGCTTGTAATTTCATTTATGAATGAAGCAAAAGGCCGCATAATAAATCAAAAGACACACACGTTGCCAGAGCAGCTCAAAACAGGAGCGTGACCAGACAGGAAATGGAAATGAGATGGCAATATTCAAAAAAGTAAAAGTCAAGGCTATACCGAATAGTTTTGAGAATCAGCGACAACAAATGAAAAGAAAAGGAAAGAATGAAGGCCAAAAAGAGACAGAGACAGAGAGAAAGAATAAAAAGGATGAAATAAGACAGAAAGGAAAGAGAGATAGTTTCCTAGAAATAAGAACTGTTCAAATTGGGATTGAATTGGATAAATTAAAAAAAATTATATAACATATATTCAAGTAATTTCAATGGACCAGATAAACCAAATTTAAATACCGAATTCATTGTGAAGTCAAACAAAAACTTCAAAAATATAGAACTTGATATATGAAGTCTTGAGAGCTAAAACTTTTTGAAACTAAATCTAAAACTATCCGAAAATGATATTTTAAATTCCTAAAACAACACTATTTGTATAGAGAGTCAATTAAGGGATCAAACAATTGTAAAAAAGACTGAGTTATAAAAGCTCGAGATTATCGAGAAAGTTAATGAAGGAAGAAAACTAGAGAATAGTGAATATTAAAGTAAAACTAAGTAATTTAATTAATATTTAGAAGAGAAATATGTATATTTATAGAAGTACATTTAATGGACTCATCATAATTTAAAATTAAGTTATCACTGTTTATATGTGCGTGTTCTGCAAACTTAACAAACACCTCTCGTTAAACCCAAACTGTCAGCAATTTATATATATGAAAATGAAATAAATGTATGTAAAAGCAACTTCAAACTTACCGCCAGCATTTTGCATGTTGTTGTCATCATTATTGGCATCGTTTGTTGCTGGCGCCAGCAGCGATGTTGATGTTGCTGCTGCTGTTGTTGGCGATGTTGCCGCTGCTGGGGCTGGGACTGGGGCTGTTGTTGCTGCCGTCGCCTCGGGCGCTGCATCATTTTGTTGTAATGCGACTAATGAGGCGGCAAAATTGACGTGTTGCTGCGGCGTGAAGCTGAACACAGATGCATCATCATCTGAAGTTTCGCGTGTTGCGCCTCTCGATGCTGTTGTTGTTGTTGCTGCTGCTGCTGCTGCGATTGCTGCAATTGTTGTTGGCGATGGGGATGGCGATGGGGCTGGCGATTGAGTTGTTGGCTCGTTTTTAATTGTTGCTAATGTTGCTGGCGTGCAACGTTGCTGCCAATACTCGGCGGTTATCAAATGTTGCAGACTGTGCGTAGGCAAATGTTGTCCAAACAAATTGCTCAGATGTTGCAGCGGTGAATTGTTGGCCACATGTTGCTGCAACAGCTGCTGTTGCAACAGCAATTGCTGTTGTTGCAATTGTTGTTGTTGCTGCTGTTGTTGCTGCTGTTGCTGTAGATGATGATGCTGCTGCTGTTGCTGTTGCTGCTGTTGATGATGATGATGCGGATGATGATGATGATGGTGATGATGATGATAGAGCAATGTTGCTGCTGCTGCATTGTCTGTGGCATCGCTATTGATTTTATATTTGCTTGTTGTTGTTGGCGTTGACATTGTTAGTGCTTCCGCTTTTGCCAGCTGCTGTTGTCGTCGACGATTGCTGCTGTGACTGTTGCTGCTGCTGCCGCTGCTGCTGCTGCTGCTGCTGTTGCTTTGATTTGTGTTGCAAGCGTTTTTGTATTCAAGTAACATGCCGTTGATGCTGGCTCTAGCCCTAGCAACCTGCTGTCGATGCTGTTGCTGTTGCTGATAGTAGTTTGCTAGCAACAATGGCATAATCAATGTTTACATCAAACCGTGACAGCAGCAGCATACACCTCACATACATAGATAGCAACAGCAGCTACCACATTCAGTTCTTATAACGAATAATCCACTTTTCACTTCGTCCTCCAATTAGCCAAGTTTCTGCTGAAGTTGTCTACAATAGTCCAAAATAAAACTTATTTGATTAAGTATTTTATTTCTTGCTGCTTAACTTAAGTTTATGTAAGTCTTAATTTGTAATCCAATTTCAAAAATCTAAACAAAAAAAGCTTTGAGCTGTTAATTCTAGTCCCAACTTTTTGATCTTCTCCTTCAACATCAATAACAATAATTATAAATGCAAAGACCTCAAAGTATTCCATTCCCAATTCACTAATCCTGTTTTCAGCTTAAAAACACATGAAATTAATTAAATTAAGAAAACAAAAACAAGTTCGAATTATTTATTTAAGACTGACATCAGAAATACCCTAGAATCGGTAAAAGATGGACAAATAAATGAAAACTAAGACTTTAAATTTGAAGAAAGATTTATATATGATAAAATTTAAAAAATATGCAATTTAAATTATTAAAGATGGACTCAGTAATAGCTCATTAAAAATCAAACAAAAATAGCATTAGCTTGTATTACAAGCGATGTAAATTCCTTACTTACTTTTCAAAGATTACAGGGTATATTTAGAGTATAAAACTGCAAGTTATGCAAACTCATTGAGCGCAATAAGTTTGATGGACATGTGAAGTTGGCCAATAGCTTCAGTTAATCATCTCAGGCGACTTTTTGTCATTTTAATTAGTTCAATTTCAGTTTGTTTGTGTTTTTCGGCCTATAAGTCGCACCTCAACACTCACACACACACACACACACATTTAATATTTTCCCTGACAACAACAATAGAAACAACAATGACAACAACGGTAAGAGCAACAACAACAATAGCAGCGTCATGACTTGTCGGTAAATTATAATCAGAAAATGCCTAATCATTGCTACTTTTGTTTAGCTTATCGGAGCAATTGAAGGAGTTGAGGAGCAAATGAAGTGGAGGAGAGGAGGGTGAAATGGGGGAAAAGGGGGAGTGGGATTGTGGGGCTGTGGCCAGAGACAGAGGCTGAATTTGAGACTGTCGACAAACGATTTGAAGGTAGCTGTGAAGTCAGGCAATTGAACTGAATATACATAATCGCCAACATTCTGATTTTTTAAGATACACTGTGTGAAATAGACACGTGGTATAATAGACGCAAATAGAGGAAAAAGTTAAATAGAAATATATTTAAAATTATAAAAAAATCATAAAAATGTTTAATATAAAATTGTGAAACATTTTGTTGAAATTATTTACTTCTTTATATTATATCTTTGAGAAACAATGTTACCAGAATTAAGCTTTGACTGATGAATATTAAGATTTCGACATTATATTTGGTGTCATAAAGTATTTTGGTGTAATAATTTATAGGACAACTACAAACTGATTTCAGCTGAGTTGTAGATTGCATTATTAAATACATATATGATCTCTTTGATATCTTCCTCTTGTTAATTTCCACCTTGTTTTTAATAATTAACATGGTAACCAGGGAAAATTTTTATTGATTCTTAAGCATTATACAATCTCTTTTTGATTATTTCATTTATTATCATCCACCTTTCTTGTATATGTACTATGTTCCTCTGTAAACTTGTCAAATTTCTCTGAGTGCATCAATTGATATGGCAACTACATCTACAAGCACCATGGCATTAAATTCCTTAGCTCAACACTCCGGACTAGGCACAAAGTCGGCACATAGTTAGAGAGAGGGGCATTATAATTACAAGTCATCTACCTGATGTTTTTGACCATTTAAGCTACAAAACACGAACAAAAAGCCGTCAAACAGTAGCCAAGAGAGAATAGGAGAGTGAGAGTGGGAGAGGGGGAAACTGGGAGTTGTAAGCTTGGAGACGGCAGCCGCCAGACGGTAATCATATAAAAATAAATAATAATCACACAATAAATACGCACCGAATAGCCTCAAAGATAGCAACAAATTTCCATTCTTGTATCGACATTAGGCCGCATAATTGTTAATACCATTTAAATGTGCGTAAAACGCAGCCCCAAGTCATGTTCTATTATTACTTTTTGACTCGACTCGACAGCAGGAAGAGGAAGAGGTACATAGAGTATCTTTTACTTTTGCAGCGGAAATGTTGAGAAATGACAAGGTTCATTTCTCTTTTTATTTAGATCATTTTTTTGGGTACTCCCATATGTATCTCAACTTGACTAGTTGAACTTTATAATGCGCTTAAATGAGACTTGGAAATTTCATTCAAAGTAAACTAAAAAATGGGAACAAACTGTTGACGATTTACAGTTTAATCAGCGGAAATATTTGGACAAATAATTAATGAACTTAAATTTCCAAAATACAGTCTCTTTCTGACTATGATTCAGCTGTTTGAATAAACTTATCAATGAATACTTTGTAGCTACAAATGTATTAAAGAAAACTACTAGATTTATAGATACATGCAGTTTTCATTAAATATGTCAAGTTTAATTGAATTAAAAATTAAATATTTACATCTATAATGAGAGGTTAAAAATCACTTGAAATAGGAATTGCAACTTGTTTAGCAATAATATCAATTTCATAAGCCTAAGTATAACATTCACTATAATTTAACAGACCCAATTACCAAATACCAATTACCAATTACTAATGATAATTTGCAGGCCTTGTTAGCTATTGACTACTGTATGACTTGCATTTGCCTTGACGTTTTACCATAAATTTATAGCGAGAATTGTATAACACAACTGGATCCAAGTGTCCATAGTTATATGTAAATATTGATTATATGCATGGACAGGTAGACATGAAAAAGGTGTAAGGTGTGAGGAGCACTTTTGATTTGAGTAGCGTGACGAAGACCTTCTAACAAACAACGAGGTCTAACAATGTCCCAAACAGAGTTCAGGGTACTACTATATTTTATTTATTTATATTTTTTCGTCAGGGTGATACATTTAGTTGGGCTTATTAACTTACTTATATCAAGTGACAATAAATAGAAATACTTGTATTTACTTTAATATATTTTTAGCATGCAGCTTTAAATGCTAATTGAAGTTTAAAAGTTCAAGTTAAAAGTCCACGTACTGCGCATAAATATTAAATATTAATTATATTTAATGCATAACCAAATAACATTTTGCTGGCAGCTAGCGCCAATCGATATATGTCACAATTGTTAAAACAAAAGAATTCGAAAATCTCTTCTTTTTTATGAATAATGGGACACACACACATTTTTGGCGCCCCATTAATAAAGTGCCAGAGCTGTGGGATTCCTTCTGGCTTATATCGGACTTAACATGCGAGCTACATTAATTGACACGCCCCATCGCAATTAGGCATTAAACAATTTTGACTTAGTAACTAAGACAAATTAACCCATTTACAGTTCTTCAGCTTTAGAAAATAATGCTAAACAAATTACTGATTGCCATTTGTCATTGGCATTTGGGCACATTAACAAAATAACAAAAAATATCCATAAACAATTTTTGATATGCATAAATATTTATGGATTGTTTTCTTTTAGTTTAAGTAAACTCAATAAGCAATAGACAGAATATAATTGAACTAATTATTCTTCTAAATTGCAGTAAACTTTTGCACTTATTGCAAATACTAAAGAAAACTGTAAAACTGAGAGAGAAGTATCTTATTTTAGCAGATAGTTAATATATACTATGTATATGTATCATCATTATTTAATATATTCTGTAGATGTATTATAATACATATTCAATTCATCTTAGATATATACATCCATACTTTATCAAATCTATCAAATATTGTATCTAAACCAATATCAAGGCTGTCGTAGTTTACCTTTTTTTGATATCTAGAAAGTTCGACTGGTGTATGTACATATCTGATGTTTCTTATTGTATCTAACTTATATATTAAAATATCAAAATTACCAATATCTTATTTGTCTTATCTACCAATATCTTATTTGTCTTATCTGTATACTAATTCAAACCTATGTCTAGACCGTCCTATCTGTTTTCCTGCTTACACCTTTTAAGAAACTACGTACTTCCTGTTTTCCACAGGGGATTACCCTATTTACAGTGTAGTATTTGTATTTGTACAATACATTTATATTCAATTGACACCTGCAACTTCGGCGTCATCGCCAATACCATAATTATTATCATCATCAACATCATCATCGATGTTTGACTCATTTCCATGCGATATCTCGACACGTTCCGGCGCGGCGTCTTGATAACAGACCCACTTAAATAGTGCTATTATCGTGTCCAAGTTTTTGGTCAGATTTTACTGCAATTGGCTAATGAATGGCACTCGTTGTTTTCCTGTTTTTGTTTCTTCAATGCAACTTGTGACAGTTTTCTAATTGTTATTACTATATATTTATTGCAGGCATTTCATTTTCTTAGAAAAACACTTTGGGCCAATAAACGATAATCACATGGTACGTTTACTTATCAATACAAACCATATTTGAGTATCATGAATGAAGCGAAAACATGTATAAAATGGGAATTTACCAAATAAAAAATATAACAATCTAAAACAATTATAGGGTTTAAAGTTCAATAAATATTGGTGAAATTGTTATTTGTTATTAAAAGAGGGAAATTTCTTATCAAAACTAAATCATGTCATGGGGCAGAAGTTCAATAGTTAGAGATGGGAGAGAAAAGATCATGAATCTCATTCATTTCAGAACTTAAAAGAAAGTGAGCTTAGTATTATAAAAGGATTAGCTTCTACTGAGGGCATCGTTTATTTTCAAGAAAGTTTTACCAGAATTAGAAATGAAAATGACTTAAGTTTAACATTTAAAAATATTTGCTTGTTTCTAATCTTATCTTTAGTATTTTACTTTAAATATTACATCATGTTGTTGACAACTGCTACAGTTGTCGTTAAATGAATAAAATAAAGTTATGTATAAGTTATCTTTAGAAAGATTTCATCATTTAAGTTCATAAGCCCTTAACGTTCTCAACATTGTATAATCGTAAGTCAGTTTAAATATGATCCTAACCTTGCCCAAAACAATTGAAGAACTCTTTACCAAATCGAGTGTTAACGGGTCCAAGCACCAGCCCCAGAGTACAATCAAAGCACTCGAAGATTGAAAATTGAACTTTGATCGGACTAACATCAGCATCAGCCCATATAAGTTTGTTTACCCCCATCAAAAATTGCAAAAAACCCAACAAATAAAAAATGAGTAAAAAATTCTATGAAATTAATTGAAGTGGAGAGTACAATAAATGAAATCAGGTGAATTTAATAAATTCTAATCACAAGGCTTGCTCACCTTTGTTAAATTCGCAAATTATATTTTGTTAAGCATTATCTGCTTCCGATTGTGAGTGTGAATTGTTCAAAAACATGTTCAAAATGATTATATGAGTGCTTACTAAGTTCTTCGATACTTGCGTATCATTTTATGGCAAACCTGCGAGGTGTGATCGAAAAATTAGCTTATCTTAAGCTAGAAATCCAAGAAAACCCTACAATTTATACTTGTAAATACGTTTTTTATATGCAGACACGTGTATCTTATCAAACTTGTCGTCAAGCTGCCATTTGAATGACGGCATTGTGCTGACAAATCCACGATTATAATTTGCGCAAGTGAATATTGTGAATCATATTCAAATTACATACCAAAAAATGTTGATAAGATTTCAACTATTACGATATGAGTGTTTAAAGTTTAACCATGAAATCATTGCCTAAACTCACAAGTTGACACTATTTTATTTATTTCAATAAATGATTTAATTATGCAGAAAAAGTTGTGAGTAGATAAGATATAAACTGAATGACTGAATAAATACAATGTGGTTTTTTAATAATTATTAACAAGTATATTATATACTTCAATGGAAAAGAAACTGAATTAAAAGTTTTTCTTAAAATTACAACAAATTTTTCCAGCTCCCTCAAAAGATAGAATGTTCTACAAGATATTCTTAAAGTTTTTAGGAAGCTTGAAAAGTAAAAATATTTTAAAATAAATTGTCAACATTAAAAGCTGTCTCTTTTTGTTACTTAAGGAGATAGAGTTTTAGGGATGTATTTTTAAATATAAAATAACATTTTGGAAAATATTTTGAAACTTTCAACAGTAGTTAAAACATCCTTAAGATATTCTAAAAGTTATTCTTTAATAATATAAGCAGACTCTTGTAGATAAGAAGTTAATATACTCTGGAAGTTTACTCATGATTTTAAGTGTTAATAAATAACATTTTTATTCCACATTTAAATGTTAGTTTTATGTCTCTTTTATTCAATACTTTTATATTCAAATTTGTAGGGTGTTTCTGCCTCGACTTTGTACTTTGTAATCTAAATTTGTGCTGTCAGCCTATTGATTATTTTGTTTTTCAAGTGTCAATTGGTTTGTTTTTTGTTACGAACGTCAGTCAATGATATGCAAAGTGTTTGTTAACGCACTTGGTTTCTCAGTTGTTGTTCTAATGGGTCCTATTGTTGTTCTTGTTGTGGGTCTTATAGGGTAGGGAGCATTATCTAGTGCTTGCCTTCGTCCTCGCCTCGATACTTCGATCGGTTCTAGGTGTCGTCTTATCAGCCCAACACAAACAAATTGAACTCATTTCTTTAAACAGCTTCGACGCAATTGTTAGCTACAGCAACAGCTACAGCTATAGATACAGCTATAGCTACAGCTACAACTGAAGATACAGATACATACATAAATATTCCAATAAGTCTCAACTTGTCGACGTCTTTAACTGTCTTCGTTGTCGTTATTGTCGTCTCTGGCTAATCAGTTCATGTACATGCAGATACCGAATATGGTAAATGGAAAGCATGCAAGATAAAGAGACGGCACCGTAGAAGTATGTAACGTGCAACGTGTGGCATACATATAAAGAAGCATACGGGGTACCATTTTTATCTAATTAGGCTAAGCAGCAGGCTGGCAGGCAGGCCGGCAGGCAGGTAACAAATATTTATTATTGTACAAACAACAAGTACAGTAAAATAATCAATCACTTGATCGTTACAGCAAATGGCCTGGTATCTGTATCTGTAAATGTATCTGTATTTGTATCTGTTGGCTGTATCTATATGGTGCATATAGCCAGATAACGGCATTTGAATAAGGTAAGGAAATGCAGTTCACTTCCAACTTGTCGCTACAAGACACACTCATACTCACACTCAGTGCAGTTATAGATACAGATACAAATACTGCGCCATGCACTCAATGCGTATCTGTATCTTTGACGCGGCGCACAAGTGTTATGCTAATAAAACAAATCGAAGTCAACTTATCAGTAAGCTATATACACATATACAATATATGTATATTTACATTAAACAAGACGATGACGGAGACAACGACAACGACAACGACAACGACAATATTTAAAGTGTAAATCGATCGATTTTTTTTTTGCTTACACATTATTTTTTGTTGTTGTTGTTGTTTATTGTATTTATTTCAATTTCAATATTATTTATCATTTTTATATTTATGGTGCTGGTGGCGCTGAGCACTGAGCATGATTGTTGCCACTGTCGGTGCCACATTGCGAAAGCCACTTCAACATTTGCTCGTTGTGTAGTGTAAACTTTGCTGCAGGTACACGTACTTTCGGCTCACAGTGTTTACACTAGACTTATAGCACACTATTTACGTTGTGATGTTTCCTTCTCTACCCCTTCTATTCCCTTTTTAGCCACCTTTAATGACGCAAACCATTGCCAAGTGATTTCCATCTGCATTGCGAGTTTGTAAATTTGATATTTTCGCTTATTTGGGGATTTGTTTTGTTTGTGATAAACATTTTGACATATTTTTATCGCTTTTAATGGAAATTCTATGGAAATCAATATTTGTAAGGCATACTTGATATGATTGTGAAATTGTGACAAGATTTGCAGGCACCCAAGTATAAACAATCTATAATACAATATTGTTTATCTTACGTCATATCAGCTTTATAATTGGTTAGCGAAATTTATGTTTGAAAGCATAGTATTAGATATGTATAACTGAAATTGTATTAAGCTGTTTTAGATTTTCTTAATATACGAACCATGGGTAATAATATCAGTTTACTCTTACTCTAGTATATTAAGCTTTATTTAAAAAGATAAATTATACAAATAAATTTATTGCAAGCTGTCAAGTAAATATGTTCTTCAAATTGGCCTTGATTTATATATATTATCTGACGCCTAAGATTTATAGTCAAGTTAATGATATAATATTAGCATTAAATTTCCAAAAGTAAAATTATATTTTAAAATTTTATCTTGATTAAATTCTTAAAGCTTAGCTGAAGGCATGGAAGCTTGGATAAAATAACAGATAAATAACATTTCAGAATTGTGATTTGAATTTATCAAATCTAAAGATAATATAAAAAAATATTGACTATTAAAAACAGACGTAAAATACAACTAACAAAATAAATAACAACAATAGCATTTAAATTACCTTTTAAAAGTTGTAATTCCTTGGCTCAGAAAATGTTTCTATTTTCAGTTCACAATAGTTAACAAACTTTAAGCGCACTTTTCATAATTGTCTACCAATTGGTAGGCAATTATATTCATTTGTATGATTGATAAGTAAACAATTCGAATTGTTAGCACTCATTCGTAAATAGTTTTAAATAAGCAATTTTATCGAGATACTTTTCAAAGATATTCGCGTTGACCGAAAACGCGAAATGCCGTCGTTAAAACGTGTCGGGGAAAAAAGTGCAGAGCACATACAAAGCGCAACACAAAACTTGAAAATGAATCCAAAACTGAAGCTACCTCAATATGTGTAGGGTTCAAGCTTAAAGCAACCGGCTGTGTCCAAGTTTCAATCCGATTCCGAATCCGAATCCGAGTCGGAGATTTTGAGGAGTTGGGAACAAACAGCGTACTTTAGTGCAAAAAAAGAACGTAACGCGCGCGCGCACTTGAGTTACAAACACTGAAACTCAACTGAACGGAGTATCTTAAAGATGCGCAGATCAAAAGCGCAGCACGAACGCCTCGCCTGGTTTTGGCCTGGCCAAAACAAGCGGCAACAAGTTTTTTTCGCGATACAAAAGCAAATAAACAAACGGCGGCAACTGCAGCGGGCGACACAACAACAACAACAACAACAACAACAGTACTAACATTGCCTTGTATCTGTATCTTTGTATCTGTATCTGTATCTACACACACATGCATTGGAGCATGCAACACGCTAGCAGAGCAATTGCAACCTGTCCTAGAGAGAGTGATAAGACATACGTTTGTTCGCTCTCTCTCTCTTTGCCAATTTTTACAACTCTTGCTCTTACCAATACTTGCGATCACTTTGCGCTCTCTTAGGTTCCACAAAAGCTGCACAAGTGTGCGAAGCTCTCTCGCGCGTGTGACAGAGATGGCAAGTGTGGGACGCCCGCGCAACCCGCTTGCGTTGATTTACCTTCCACTCACAAACACTATAGCATTATTCAAATTAGCCAAAGGTTTGTCTCGCTCGCACTTGTGCCTTGCCTTTGCTTTTGTTTCGCTTTATTTAAATTTATGATTATCGCCCGTTTGTATTTGTGTGTGTGTGTGTGAGTGTATGTTTAATCCAATTGGAGGTGGAGCAGCCGCTTAGCATGCTGCGGTGCTCTTCTAGCCCATGCCTCTTGGCGTGGGCTTTGCGTACGTGCTTCTCGTAGATACTTTATCTACGCCTGCACATACTTATAAGCCTCAACTGTGGCACAATTGTAGATATTTGTCGTTTTATCCAATTGGATTTGTGTTA
Organism: Drosophila testacea; assembly: GCA_035043265.1. Lineage (NCBI taxonomy): Eukaryota > Metazoa > Arthropoda > Insecta > Diptera > Drosophilidae > Drosophila > Drosophila testacea. Next base: position 162,207 of record JAWNND010000151.1, read on the forward strand.
ACTGTAAACAGGTTTCCACTTAGCTACTATTGGCACAGTCACATTTGAGTGTTAACAATTTATTCTAATAGGAATAATACCTTAATGGAATATATCACATACAATTTAAAAAGTACTTTAGATAACTTGTTTCTGTATATTTTATCTAACATTTTCTTATTTATAATACATATATGTAAAACATGTTTGTTTAAAATTCTGTCATAGTTGTATTTATTTATTCACAGTTTTCTAATTCGAATAATTGTCATGTATTCATTTATAGCAAATATAATTTAAATATTATATTTTCTCTATAAAATGTGTCCTTTATTATTTATTCGTCATATGAACTATTTGGTATTTACACACTATTTCATAATTTGTAATAAATATAAATATTCAGTATGGATTTTCTTAAGCCTATTTTTTATAGAACAATATATATTTTAGAGAAGTATCTCAAATATTTATAAAAAGATATATTATTTAAATAGATACATAGAAAGATTTTATAAATATTTTCAAAATTCGTTAATATGTTTATTGTTTTGCCATTGTAAAAAAATTCCTAACAGTATATAAATAACATACTAATTTACATAACATACTAACTTTATGAACTAAATTATAGTTACTTTTAAAGTAAAAATCATATATTTGCTAAAATACCTAAAAGCTGACTTAAAGGTCTAATTGATAATATTTAAGCCACATACGGCTTTCATATTCTTAAATCAATAAAAGCTATTGTCAATATTCTTTGTCATAGAAATTCTTTTAGTCAATTTAAAGCTCAATCTTTTCCTTTTATGTCTTATAGATACTCTGACAATATACTTTGCTCTGTATCTGTAACTGAAGTAGTTAACTTCAAAGACAAAGTCAAGTTTTGACTGATGTTCTCACGCTGTTCTTACGGCACACACGAAAAAAATTAACCAACAATTAATCGACAGAAATTTCAGACAAAGCTCAGACTCATCTCATCTCAGAATTCAACTTGTGCCAGTTTCAATGCTCAACCGATCAGTTTGATTCGTAGTATAACAAAGACAATGCCTTTGTTGTTGTTGTTGTTGTTACTGTTGCTGTTGCTGTTGTTGTTATTGTATCTGTATCTGTACGCACGATCTGTGTAGATTTTGCTTTTGATTTTATCCGCAGAAAAAATAAAGCGGCTGACACAATTCCACCAGCAATTAAGTGAATGAGCCAAGCGATGCCTTCTGGTGGGTTAACAACTCAGTGGTTCAGTGACTCAAGTGGCTTTGTGGCTCAACTTTTGACTCTGCCTTCGGTCAATTTGCCGACTTGTGGTAGCGGTTTTTAAGGAAGCTGTCAACTGTGGCCGGCTGTGTGCATAATAATGTGGCCAACAATTGTTTACCATATGCAGCGATCGATGGCATACCAAACTGTCCACTTGGGCTTATTAGCCTGTCGTTTGCATTTTGCGGTATTTTCTCTCGCTCTTTGTGCCACCGACGATCGGATCGGATCTACAGCGATCTACAGCGATCTACAGCGATCTACAGATCTACCATTGACCACCAGGAGGGGAAGATCACAACGTTTTGCTAAATTTCAATTTGAATGCGTCGGCCAAATTCCATACATTGCTAACTTGGCCATTCAAATGTTGCCGGCATTGTCGTCATGGCTCTTGAATCTTGGCTCTCAACTTCTTGGCTTCTACTTTGGGTATTGAATTGGACTTTGTATCTGTTGATAATTAAGATAGGAATTAATATAAAGTTAGTCAATTGAATAACTAAGATGCGTAATTTGACTTCTTTTTATGTCTCAATTTCAATTTTGGTCGTATTGATAAATTGATATTCACTATCAAACATTGTTGTTCCCCACTCTGACAAATTTTACTATCTTCCACATTTTTTCAGCATTCATTTGAATTATTTTAACTTTGTTGTAGCATTTTAATTTTTATTAGAAATTAATGTTCTCAGCAGCTTGAAATTCTCCGTTTTAACACATTATTTGAGCCTCGTTTGGCGCTCGTTCAGCATAAAATTGCAAACACATTATTGACACATCATTATCAATCAAAGCTCTATGTAGTAATGTCTGGCTATAAGGAAAGTGGAAAGGGGAATAATGCTTCCGCAAGTTTTACCAATGATGGGGACTTCAAGTACCGCTTGTCTTGTCGTTGGGCAAGTTCTTCTCTTTTTCTTTTTTGTTGTTGTTTAATAGCCATGATTTATGGCAGAATTCTTCATAGGCGGCCGTTCTGGTTGGCCAAGTGCCACTGCACCATGAAGTAGCCACAGTAGCTGCCACTAAAGAGAGAGATAGAAGTCAGAGAGTCTCAAGCTACCGCAATTGCAAAGACACAGACACAGAGACATAGACATAGTTGCTGACACGCACCAAAACCGAAAGATACTCGCACTCTCAGATACAGATACAAGTGATACATACAAGTGCTTGGTCAGCTTATGCTTTATGGCTAATACCCGATGCTAGTTTTGTTTAACATAAACTGACTGATTTGATGATGACCATTTACATGCCATAGAAAATTCTTAAGAATTTCATTTCTAATTTTTATTTAAGCTCTTACCGCACGCATTTTAATTCGCAATTATTTTCACCATTTTATGTGTTTATAGAACTTGTTAAACAAAGAAATGCTCTTATCTCAAACGTGCAACGGCAATTAAATATTGTAATGGAATTTTCATTCGAAACAAATATTATATATGCAGCTATGATTAATTGCATTTATTTACATTTGTGAGTTAAACAAAGGGATTACTTTCATCGTCATGGTTTTTCTACAGAAGTTTTCATTAATAATGAAAGCGGGGATTTAGGAATTTAAGGCACATGGAGGGAAAAGTGAATACTTTTAAATTAACAATCGATGACAGCAATTAATCGACAAGTGTTTTATATCACTTCCATATATTATTGCTATTTTATTTGATAGATTTATTATAATTAATGAAATACAGCTTACCAAAAAGATAAGGCTTAAAACTCTAACTGATTAGATTAATAGTTTCCACATACTCTTTTCAAATAAATATAAATTTTGAAGTGTTATATTCTCTGGCTATTTATGTAGCTTTTTGAGTCTTTATCTAGAATAAATATGTATACTATCTTAAAGATCTTCTCAACACTTGGCTTTCGTGTCATTCCCACAAATCTCTTGAGATGGCCAACAAATATTTCAGTTCACACTTTGAGCACGCAATTGCATCGCATTTCAGGAGCATTAATCTTATACGCACTTTAGCCAAAGTCAAAGTCTGGTTAACCAAGTAAAATTTAGTTTAACCAAGTTAAATTTAGCATTTTAATTGAAATTCAAATGAATGCATTAAGAGGTATTTGAAAGGGGCTGTAAATTGTTACCACATTTAATGAGTCTATGCCTCGAGGTGACTGTTGTCAAATTGCCGTATTATGCAAAAGGCCAGAAAAACAAAGTTAACCAACTTTAATTGTCGCATTGTAAATTGCAAAAAATATGGAAGAAAAAAGTGCAGACATGAAAAACACATAAGAAAGAGAGGGAAACAAAACAAAAGAGAGTCGAAGTAATTAGCCTTTGGGTAGACAAGTTGTGGAGCATTACAAATGAGGCGTTGGCGTGTGCTTCTTTAGGCTAGACTTTTGCTTGATTATCACTATTATTATTACTATTATAATGATAATTTCAATTAGATTGCAGTTCGCATTTTAATTGTTTTTTAAGCAAACATTTACAGTCATGTTAGTAATTAATCAAAAGCAACTTCCATTAAAAATATGTACTTATAAAATTTCACCTCTGCTATGTGATTTGCCGTGTAAATGTGCAAATACGTGATAAACATGCCAAACAGCATGGCACATTTCAATTAGCATAAAATACGAGTAGCTCGTAATCGTAACTCGACTCCGCCCCAAAAGCGATCTTAAAACGATTTCAAAACGAATCCAATTGCATTTACAAGTTGCATTGCAAGTGTTACTTCAACTAGCTTCAAGTTTTCTGATCGTTTCATTGAGATTGTGGCCCGTCCCCTTAGCCAAACAAATTACTTAGATGATCTGGCAGTATTTAAACATTTCCAAACAGTTTCGAGTTTCTCGATATGCATCTCAATAACTCTAATTACTTTTCAAGATTTTCCAACTGCTTGGCGCCAACTTGAGTTTTCGGTTAATTTTCTATATTCATATCTCTAAATCAACCAATTATTAATTACGAAAGAAAAAACTTACAGAGAGAATCTTTTGAAAATTATAAATCATGGTGTACTTAGATGCACTCAATAAGTTGTTTTATTGTGTTGCACTCGATCAAATAATTGATGAGGCATTTCAACAGTTTAAACTAATTCGAATGCCTCTCTGAAGTGAAGAAATAAATCATTGCCAACAACTGTAATTACTATGAAACAAATTTGTTCCCTTGACGAGCTCGTAAGTTGTTTTTAGAGATATTAGATAGATTTAGTCATTAAAAGTACCTTGTTGTGTGTAAATGATAGAAAGCTTTATATATTTTTCCTTTATATCTGTGAAAAGACTGACAATTCCGAGCAGTCTTAACTTTATATGTAAACACACTTCTCTCCAGTTGATCTTTTCCAACAAATCTTTATCTTATGTACAACTTTAGTCTGTCTAATTAGCTGTTCAATTCAACTAAGTGAAGCAACTAAAATTAACAACTCTATTACCACACACACACTGAGCTTATATAAGTCGTTTAGCTCTTTGAGCTTTGATGATGACACAAGTTAGTTGATAGGAAGAATTATCTATGCATTTTGTCGGCAAAATGTCTTTTGAATGTTAAATGGTCATAGAAATGGCCAAAATTCATGTCTTGGCGTTGCAGGTCTGCAAATATGTTGTACGACAAGCGCCAAGTTTGCCACAAATCAAAGAAGTTGCCGTTGTCGTTGTTGTTGCCGATGATGTTGCCACTGTTTGTTGCCGTTGTTGTTGTTGCTGTTGTTGTCTGTACCACTTGGACTTATATGGCAAAATTAGTGGGATGCTTGAGTTACGTTGCATGGCGGCTAAAGGAAGAGGGAAGGGATTGAAGTGGGGCTCCAAAAGTGTTGCCGCCAGCAACTTGGCAACGTCTAAAGATTGGGTCGCCTGCATTGAAGGTGTCGTCGTCATTAGCACAATGTTCGGCCAGTTTGAGACACAATTAGGTTGGCTTCACATTTCAGTTAACTGCAAAAGACTGTTGACTACAAAACAACGAAATTTTCATCGAATCATTTTCAATTGTGCTTATGAAATTTTATGCACTCACCTCGAGAAGAGTCACTGGCAACAAGTCTTCCCCATGGAGCATCGAGCTGAAGTTGAAACATTTCCTCACGCCAATAAACGCACAATTATAATAAAAATAATCACCTATTCTCAGCTGTAGGCTGTTGGCTCCATTTGGTCATAACCAGACTGGGGGCCAACATAGAACCGTTGTCAGGTTACAAACTCCTCACTCTTTACTCCCTTTACTTCCAACTTCCACTTGGCGATTGTCGTCGTCTGGATTATCGCCTTTTAGACACATCTCAGGTGGCAAGTTTTTCTCTCTTCAGTTCTTTGGCAGTTTTTTTTTTAGTTGCTCATTGTGACGACAATTGGCGAGTAATTGCTGCTGCATAATAATTTTGATCGCACAACTCGACAACTCTGGTGAGTCGACAGTTGGCAAGTTTCTCAGTTTCTCGCTTAGACAATTCAAGTTTTTTGCTCAAGTCTTTCGTTTTGCTCCTTGAAGGCGACGCACGTTAATCCATTTAATCCGTTTTTGGCATTAGTTAGACGAGTTGCCTGCGGTCAAATAAAAACTGAATATCATAATTGATTCCATTCGAAATAGAGCTGTGTGGGACTTTTTCGATAACCAAAAAAAAATAAATAAATATTATAGCTAAATCAAATATGAACAAAAACTTAATTAAAACAATAAACAATAAATTAACACAGCTCGCAAATGAAACTGAGAATGCAATTAATATAAAATAAATTCCAGTACAAGGCAAAAATCAACTGACTTTATATGGCGCTTCAAAGACACAAATTGCAAAACATAATTTCATTAAAAAAAGTGCTGGTGTTTATTAAATACTATTCTATTAAAAAAATGGATTATGTATAGAAAAAAAGCCTTTTAAAATTTAAATTCAGAACAGCTTCTAAAGTTACTTTTAAACTAATATTTATAAAATGATCATTTGTTGCTTATTAACAATAATAAACTATTGATAGAAAAATATCTTCTCATATTTAAATAATAGGTCAGTTTTCAATTATAGATTTTAGCTGATATTTATTAAATTATATTTTGTACATATTTAGTTAAGACAGGTACTGCCTTAGCCAGGAAAAGAAGTAGGACTCTAGGGAACCATATCCTTCCGCCAGAAGGTATGTATAGTTGGCCTAAATCCATCCAAAATTCATTCATTCTTGAATTCATTGAACAAATAGGGTTGGTTAGGTGAGCTATAAGCTTTGAAGGGGTACAGTAGATCCCATAGGCCTCAGTAGCACTATCCCTCAACATAATAATAGTACTTATGTATTAACTTGTTTGTAAAGTTACTATTTATTATAAAATCTACACACAAACTAAATATTGATAATATTATTAAAACACTCTATTCTGATAAAGCCCAAGTTACGTGCTTAGCTGCATTTGATGTCTCCTAGTTGTACTTTAAAAATACAATATTATTATAATAAAATGATAAAGACCGCATTTTATGAATTTAATGTAAAATTTTAAGTTGAAGTATCTTAAAATCAACTAGTCATCTATTGATTATATAAATATTAACGCAATCAATAAACTCCTATTATTACTTCAATTAAAACATTGATACTTGTCGCTGCTAGTCAAATGAATTTTCACGGCCAACGCATTAGATCAAATCAATATTCAAAAGTGGCCTCCACCAAAATGGCAACAATCTGTCAGATGCTTTTCACAAAATACACAACAAGAAAACAAGTTGACTAAATGCTACTATAGACAATTTATGTTATAAAACATTGGACAGCAAAAAAAGAGTCGAAAATTGCTTTATGAACACGTTTCAATTGCCAGTTGCCAGTTAGCCAGTTAGCCATAGCATGTTCGATGTCATGTAGACCCGATTCAAAGCCTCGAACCGTTGTGATCCGTTGTGATGATGCGAGTGGTCAACGGCAATGGCAACGTCAACGGCAACTGCATGCAACTCTCCCAAATCGCAGAGCAATGAAATCGATCATTTTCCCACGATCAGTGTGTGTTGGCTGTCAACTCTGCAAGTCCATTTCCCCTCACTCCCCTCCCCCTTCAATCTATCTCTTCTTCTTCAGTCTAGCTCTAGCGAGTGTCCAGTCTTGGCCAACTGACTCTGAGGTAAAAAGAGAAAAAAATTGCTATAAACTTGCCCAAGTCAGCCAATGGGCAGGCATTGCTTAGTTTGTATGTGCTGCTATGTAAATGCTATAAAAGGATTTTGATTACCAGCCCAGACCAAGACAGAAAGACAAAAAGACAGACGGACGGGCAGACGGACTGGACTGACTGACAGACGTCTGGCGACGAGGTGTTTGAATTCTATTGGGGCCACAACCTGAAACGGAAGCCAAGACGCACCTTTTCAGCCACCTTTCACAATCGATCGCCTCGGGTCTTGGCTCTTGGGCCTCGGAACATGACTCGACCATTTCCATTGTGATTGCGATCAATATCGCGAAGCTGTGAAATTAAACGAATTTAAATGTTTTTATTATTTCTTCTTCGTGTATTTTGTACTTTGTGGCCCCGTCGCTTAATTGTTAATTGCGTTTAAGCCATGAACAAACAGTTTTCAGTTTTCAGTTTTCATTCAGCTTTCAACACTGTCCTATGAACGCGTCGGCTTTATTCTAATTAGCGTTGTGCCCCGGGGGCACGAACCTCTGGTCTTACGCAGCCCCAACATGACGTGGCATTGTTGTGTGTCATGTGGCGGACAGTTATACTACGTAATACTAACGTAATGTGGGGAGTATTGGTTCCTTGTTATGGGCAAGCACTAAAGAAAGGCAGAGTTATATTAAAAAGAGAAGTGGAATATGGAAAATATATTTCAAAAGTCGACTAATAAAAGCAATCTGAGATAGAAGCATACTCTCCTTACAGGATGTTCTTTCAAGCAATGTAAATACAATGGAATTGCTTTAAGTTAGAGATGAAAAGGTTTCAGTATAATATAATGATAATGTTAATAGTATAACTACTTGGAATATATATTTCAGTAGCTTCCTTTATGATAGATACTCCAATTGCAGCATTTCTATATTACAGGGCATTTACTAAAGTGAATTGAATTACTGAAACTGAATTGCAATACAGTGTGTACATAATTCGGAGTAGTAACACATTGAATAAAATTATACCACTATTAAAATGTAGAAACATAAAACTGCACTTGGAAAATATTTCTTAATAAATACCGGTTCCAATCTTTATACGGTATTCTTTCAAGGAACTTATCTAAAGTATAGAGGTGGAAATTATAGATTACAGAGCTTCCTCTACAGAACTTTTCTTATGTCACATTTACTTCACTCTCAACTACAGGGTGTTGTCCTAGTCTATCACAGTTGCAAACTGCCATCACTTAGCTGATCTCAGTTGTAGCGGCGTGCTGCTGCTGTTGATGTGTGCCTGTCAAGCGGCTTAATTGAGCATGCAGCTCAGTTCTTTGACATGTTTTCTATTTGTCTAATTTGTCAAGTTGCCTTGTCTACAGTCTCGGGATTTGGAACTGGAACTGGAATTGAAATTGAAATTGGGATTGGGACAAAACGGAAATGATATGCCAAAAAACAAAATAAAAACCAAATCCGCTGCTTAAAGATTTCAACGCACTAAGCTTTCAAATCAGTCAGAAGCGTGGCCAAATTGTGCACTCAAGTTGTTAACAAAAATATTTAAATTGATCTCTTGAGCGCGTGTTCAAACAATGCTCACTTATTAACCAGTATTGGGATTTGTTTTGGGCTTAGATCAAGTGTGCCTCTTTGTTGTTGTTTATGTGGCACAGATTCGTGGCAAGGCATAGATAAGTTGGCTTTATATGATCTTTTAAATAATTAAACTGGCAAGTTGGTTAATTGAGCTTAGAATTTTGTGCATAGTTGTATGGAAATAAGATTAAATGGAAAAGAGTGTGAAAACTAAGAAGATGTATTTGAAAACTTAAGAAATTATCAAAAACGTTGTCGGATCGAAGATACTTAAATATATTTAATTAAAATATGTTTAATATATTTACCAACTCCATCCAGAAGTCAGACTTCTCCAGAACCATAGCAAATTCATTAAAAGACATCACCTAAAATATATTTATGATTATTTGAAAGAAAAGAGAATATTATAAAGTTGTACTTAGTCCTAACGATCTTTTGTTGTATGTAATCCAAAGTTGAATTTTTTTATTTATTTTCACAAATATTTAATATTATACCGAGTTTGTCCCTTTTCACGAACTTTACACTTCCATTAACAAAATCTGACTGAAAGGTAGTGGTAAAAATAAAAACATTGAGCTCTTTTAACAACCCTTCTAAAAAACGGCTTACTTTGCAACCCTTTCACTTCCAATAGGACTATGTTTTGCATAAATGGAAACGTTCTATTTTTTAGAACACTTCCAACCCCAGATTCTCTAGAAAAATACAACAACTGTACGCCAGATGGCGCTTGTGTGCGCTGCCTATCGCTGTGACTGTTTAAAAAGTGCATTTCTAGGATTTTGTTGGCTGCGGTTTTCACATCAATTAAGCGCAAAACTCTTTGAATAATTTATATAATTAATACCCCGCTACGTTGGCCATGACACAGCTGGCATTCGCAAGAGAGACAGATGAAGAGAGTGGGAAAGAGTAAGAGGATGAGAGAGAGAGGTTTATAATAAAATATTTTAAATAATTCCGTAATCTAAATGCAGTCATCGTCAGCATAAGAAGCAACAACGATGGCGTTGGTTTCCATCTCCGCTGTGACAAACAGGATGCGTACAGAAGAAAATTCTAAATACCAAAGAGTCGGTCGAGCCGAGGCACAAATCACAAATTGTCACGTTAATAGTTGCAAACCCCCCCCCCCCCCAAAGAAATCCCCTCGCTGAGACCATGCAACACATAGTTGTCATCATCTTGAAGATCTGATGCTACCTTGTCGCATCCGTCTAAATGCAATGTAAATTTTTTTGTGCGCGCCATTGCATATGTCAAGACAACAACAACAAAATACGTTGAGAGACTCACAACAGACGAGACGAGATGTGGCAAGAAGCTCAACTGTTGCAAGTAAGTAGCAAAACTGCAACCAACAGTCGTCTCAGCACGTTTCGCTGATAATTTATGAGACGCCTTATTAACATCAGTCAGTCAAAGAGGCAACAGACAAACGGACAACGGCCAACATTGGCTTTCCTTCTTGCTGCTTCTTGCTACTTCTTGGAAAGACTTTGCGGATGCATCTCCGCTTTTTGCACTCGGGCCACATTTCAGGCTCATTTTAATGTAATTTCTGCTCTTTAATTTGTAAATTATTTTAATGCTTATCATAATTTATCGTTTCGCTTGCCAAATGCGTCCGTCGCCGCATCCGTCAGATACATTTCTTTTGCCTTACGCAATCCATGTGCAATCTTTGGTCAACCTTCGCAATGCAAATCAAGTTAACCAGAAAATTAAAATAAAGAAGCGAAATCTCAACATTTGCGTCATTCTATGCAAATCATCAGGCGTTGCATGTGCCTCGTTTGGTGGCCAGTCCAGAGAGCTCTGGCATTTGCATAAGTATGTTGCCAATTCAATTAAATGCCAACCTGGCCAGTTGTTAGCGCATTCCAAATGTTAATTCTCAAGTGCATTTGACTATAATTCAATACAAACAACAAATAATTTAAATCACATGACAATTTCACGACATTTTAATGCACTTTATTTATTATACAGATTGTTAAAAATAAGTAAACAAAACAAAAATTATTAATACATTTTTAGTTTAGCAAATTACTTAAATTAAACATTGCAATTATATTCATAATTTTTTATAAGCCACAAATGAGTCTTAAAAATGTTTCTTTAAATAACTTTCACGCTTCAAAGTAAACGATAATTTTACGCAATTTATTTCTATGAATTCTTTGGAGAAAAAGTATATTTTAACTAGAAAATATTAATAGTTTTATCCTTAAAGTTTAAATTATTTCAATTAAAATTAATGTTCATTTTTGCTTATCAATTTTATCATAATATATTATAATTGTGAGTGAAAGATAATAGTAGATTAGAAATTCTAGTGAGAAACACAGAAGCTTTTTAAATATTTAAAATAAAACTAATAAGTACATCAACTAAAAATTAAGCATATGTTTTTATTTCATAAACTAAGTAAGACCAAAAAAATTAAAAATAAAACCAAAAGAATTGAAAACAATTTTTCAGATTAATTTATTAACATGGAAATGCAGCTGTTTAAAAATTAAGAGCAATATATTTTCCTTTTTAAAATTGTAAAAATAGCATAATAAACTTAATTAAAATATGTACAGTTTATATGTTATTCAGATTAACTCAAATTGAGCCACATAGTTTATATACTTTCGACTTGTGGCATATCAAACAACATTCACATTTAAGTACAATCCGAAACAATCGGTTCAATGACAAGTTGCACAAATATGTAGGTTTTTATATCGATTTGATTGGATTGCCAACGCTTTGTCATGTAGAACACTGAGACTCAGACTCAAACTGAGCTGAGAATTCGAATGGTTTGCATAAATTTGCTCGTAACCATAATTGTGCATAAACAATTATCAATAGTGTTTAAGGAGAACTCTGATTGTGGCCTGTGGCTCTGACTTGTAATTATAATTGGCTTGAGAGCAGCTTAAAAGGATTTCTCGACAATTAGTGGCATGATTTTTCATAATTCTCAAAACCAAATTAGCCTCATGACGCCATGACGAATCCATGATAAATTAGCAGTCTACAGCAGACAGCAGAGAGCAGACAGCAGCTTCTCTTGGCCAGTTCTCTTTCTGGCCAAATTACTGTATTTAAAAATCTTTAATAAGCGCAAAATATGGCACAACCAGTCGACAGACCCACTTTTAGATGCACTTTCAATGTTCCAGTGGAAAATAGGGGCGTGGTCGGGGTGTTGCAATCTTGAAAAGTGCCGCCATCAACAGCACATCACTCAGTCTCTCCATCTCTTTCCCTTCTTCTTCTGCAGTCTCCTCTCTGTGCAACACACAGTAGCTGCCACCGCATATTTAAATGATGAGACTCTTTTGCCTTATAGCTATGGATTTACCCTCACTCATTGACAGGTCCGACAATTAATGTCTGACTAAAAGCAATTGGCAATCACATTAGCATCAGATCAGCGAATGTTGCTCGTAATTGCTGACAGCTGGAAAACTGTTTGTTTTTTTCACATTAACAATGAATATTTAAACTGGCTCTGAATTCATTTAGTTAACTGCTTGGATAATAAAATGTTGAGTATTACGTTAACTTCTTTAATTAACCATTACGTGTTTGATATCTCTGGTAATTCATTAGAAACAAGTAGTTAATCAATATTAAAAATGTGATTAATTTTAATTGAAATTTGACATTGAGATCAGTATTCACAAGTATGCATACTCTTGAAACAATCAATTAAAATATAATAATATAATAAAGTATTTTAAATAATTCCGTAATATAAATTGTGTTTTATTGTGATAGATTGTAAGATATATATTGTTCTCTAGAGCCTGGTCGGTATAATAACGTATTTAAAGATCAGCCTTTCAATAGGACCAGGATGTTTAATCTTATATTGTAGGATAAAAACTTTCTATTAAGACCTATGAACAGTCCGTGTTCAGATTAAGCATTAAATAAACACTGAAGTAGTCCCTTACCATACGGAAAATTGACAGTTGGTTTCAAATTCTTATATCTGCATAGCACATCGAGAAGCAGTCAAAGATTCAATACCAATATGCGTTTAAGCAAAAACCGGTAAAAAGGAAAATATGTCCACAAATAAGGAAAGAAATCAAACAACGATAAAATGATATCACAAATTAAAAAGAATCCAAATATTATTTGGTATATGATGAAAAATAACAACAACATCAACAGAACAACACCTCCTAACGACAAATCGAGAAATATTGATAATTATATTTATATTCTAAAACTCACCAGCTACAAAATCTCGATGACATAAAAAGCATGAGCTGCTAAGAAAATATTTTATTTAAAAATGAATTTGACTTAAAAAGCATGAGCTATTTAGAAAATATATTATTCTATCATAAATAAATCCAAAAATTGATTGTAGTACATTTTAGATTCATCTTAAACTATTTTTTCTCTTTACTCGTCGAGTATTTATGACACCTCCAAAAGTGAACTTTACGCTTATTTAATTGCAATTGAAATTGTTTAATGAACGCCACAATCGACTGCGATATTCGATAAATAAAAAGTGAGTAACAATAACCTCGTGATTTCTAAATAATTATGCAGATTTCGCTTGGCAATTATTACGTTACGTTAATAAGCAGCAACAAACAGACTGCAAAAAAAAAAACAAAAAAACAAATCTTGGAAAACTTGGCAAATTATTCAAACGAAAAATTGTTTAGCTGAATTACAGCTGCACTCGAAATGACACAGAAGCTGGGTTGGGGACAAGGCGACACATTGCAGTCGACTCTCGACTCTCGATTGTTGCAGCTACGTCCTCGTGGCAAGCAGGCAGCTGTCAGTCACTCAGTCAACCAAATAGTCAGTCTGTCAGTCAGTCAGTCAGTCAGTCAGTTTGGTTGATGTTTTTGACCAAATCGTGTAAAAACCGTTGAAACACGTCGCCAAGTTGCAGCAGCTGAGATGCCACAGTGGCAAGTACACCTTTCCTTCCCCCTCTGCACTTCTACCCTCAACTGTTGCAAGCTGTTTTGTTTTTTGTTTCTTGTCACCAAACTAAAGGTAGATTTTTATACGCAGCTCCGATTAATTGTGGGCAATGCGAATCGTCTGTTGAGTTTACTGATTTCTGTTTTCTGTTTTCTGTGGAAAATGTAAATTTTTGAAATATGTGCAATGTATTTTTCCATAGGCTTGGCGCGACTCTTTTTAATGAGGCAACAGGCAACATTCAACAATCAACAATAAACAGGCAACAAGGCATTTGCATTTTGATTGACAGCACTGGAGATTGTTGAAATTGGACAAGCAAATGCAATACGAGTACACGTATTTGGCAAATGTGTTAATGATTGCAACAGCAAGCAAATCAAAAATACTTACAAATTACAAATGAGATGAGTGTAGTCGACTGTGAGATATCCTTCAAATAACTTTATCAGTATGTCAACTTAAATTTACAATAACTCAAATAATTGCTAATAATTTTCAAAACTTATTTTATATGTAGACTCTCATTTTCTATGATCATTTGATAAATAAAAAGCAAGCAAATCAGAAATACAAATAACAAAGGAGATGACTAAAGTCGGCTGTAAGATATCCTTCAAATAACACGCAATTACTCTCTCAGTATTCAATTAATAGTTCAATTTGTAATTGTAAGAAACAACTATTGATAATTACCATCATACTTCATTTGAAATTTAGTTTCCATTAATTTCAAATAGCATTTGATATATATCTAACTCTCTCAGTAAAGAGTATTGAGAAAAGATCTCAGTTTGTCCAAAAATATTAACCTTGTTTTCTTCAACACATTTCGTTTAAAAAATGCAATTTTTAGTGTAGTATATATTTTTTATTAAATATTTCTTTCAATTTAACGTTCTCTGCTGTTGTCTGGCAACGCTCGACAGCTTGTTTTAATGGGTGGCAACACTATGTACTAAAATATCCACTTTTTCTTGAGCTGGCAATGTGCTAAAAAAAGCAACCAAAGGGGTAGCTATACTTTTTATGGAGTAGGGGTAACAGCTGTTTAACTTCTTGTTAGCAACTCT
Source organism: Drosophila testacea (assembly GCA_035043265.1). Classification (NCBI taxonomy): domain Eukaryota; kingdom Metazoa; phylum Arthropoda; class Insecta; order Diptera; family Drosophilidae; genus Drosophila; species Drosophila testacea. The sequence goes on from JAWNND010000151.1 coordinate 177,224, forward strand.
TTTTTAACGCATTTTTTAGATGATGATGTTCAAAGGGTTGTTCAGCATCCATCCCTAAAAAACGCATACAACTTCCAGTTCAACACTGAGCTGACATCTGTGCGCATATTCAAATTTTGCTTTTAAATTGGAAACCATTCCAAGGCGCAGAGAAATTGTATAAAAGCAGACGAGGACTCTTAAACTTGCCTCAAACAGTTGTCGACAGTCTACAGATTCGGTTGCAAGCGAAAATATCTGCATAAAAACACCAACGAATTCAAATGGATTACGCTGAATTGGATTACTTATTGGATATACAACTAATATTATTTATTTTATAAATTGTTATGGACAAATTTGAATGGGATTTAAGGACAGTTTTAGCCTTGTTAGACTTAAGATAATGCTTTCATTCTTCACAAAAGTAATTAAAAAATTCAGAGTTTATTTTAAAAAGTCTGAAAATATTTCATTTTTATTTATTGAATTATATTTGATTCATTAAAGTTTGGTAATAGTTATAGCCCAGTTTGTAATCAGGGAAGAGTAGTTGCTAAAAATAGAATGAGAGGGATATATGTTTGAGTACATATGTACATATATTTGTGTTGCATAGTATTTGTTGTATTATTTTTTGATGTTTATCTGTTGTTATTAGTGGTAATTTGTGCTACAGCAAAATTTAATAACCCGCAGCAGCAATAAAATGCAAACGCAGCTCAGTTTCTGCCTCGTTGGCGGCTTTAAGCAAATACAAAGACACGTAGGTGTAACATTTATAAGACTTACTCCACATTCACAACAAATAAAACTAAAACAAAAAAGAATGTAAAGAAAAAACTTTAAGTAAGAAATAAACTCAACGATTTGCGTGTCAATTTGCCAACAGAGGCGCAACAAAAAAAAAATGGCAAACTGTGAGTGCAACTGCAACTTCAACTCCAACTGCAACTGCAACTGTTTATGCATTTTGTGCAGGCGAGTGCAACAAATTTAATTGTAGTGATAGCTGCCTGCAAATCAGACATGCATTGGCAGTAAAAACAAAAACAACCAAACAAAAATAATAATAATAATTTCGAGCCGAAGACTAAGTGGCAATAAAAATGCACAACACCGAAAATGCAGTTCAGCCAACCCATGCAATGATATCATTTGCTGGATGCTTTTGGGCCAATTCACCTGCGTGTTGTTAATTAAACTCATTAATTTGCCTTACTGTCGTTTGCCAGGCACACACACACACAAACACACAGATACAACAACAACAACAATAAGTCACAATCACACTCATAACATACATAGTTCTTTGAGCAACAAGGAAATAAAGTCGTAAGCTGACATTAAAATGTACGAAAGTTAATTTTCAAAAAGTTAACTTTGATACGCAAACTGCACTCAAGTCACTTGAATTTCTATTTTATTTATTTATATATAATTATATTTATTTTATATATATTTACTTTATTTTAATTTTTCTATTCATTTCCTTTTTTTTCAAACAATTTGTTGTTTTCCACTTAAGTCTTCAGTTGTAGCTGTAAATGCACTGTGAAAACTCCAACAATTTTCAAAAACAAGTCAAATTGCTCTACTAAAAAAAACTCGAAGAGTAGTCACCCTGTAAAAGCTGGCAGATATATAAAATCTACATCATTTTAACTAACACAAAATTGATAAATATTAACAATAACTTAGTTGTATATGCAATTAATACACCCCGTTATACAATTTTACAATTATAGGGTATGCATATACACATAATTCAGCATACAAACAAACACATTCATAAACTCATTTGGTGTTATATTGTTTTTGTTTTTTGGCGCGTTCGTTTCTTAAGTCTTTTGTTGTGGCACATGCAGCAAGCGGCACATATAAAAAAGCATTTCAGTTGATTTATTTGCAACAGTCATATAATATAGCCATTCATAATCCGTTTGCAACATTTTAAATTCACAAAGACAGTAACAAAAGCAGAGAAAATTGTTCATGAAAAATTTGCAATTATGATAGGAAATTACAGATAAATAATACTTAACAAACATCTTGGAAAGTGCAATGACTATTTGTGTTAAGATTTAGACCAAGAGATATGGTAGTGCTTAGAAAGATCGTTAATGATTATTCTTTCAGAATAATTTAGTTTTAATTAGAACAAAATGTTGAAAATATGAAAGCGCTTTCTTTATTAATCATTTAATAAATGAACAAAAAATAAATAGTTGTAGAAATTTGTTGCAAATGTTACGATAATTGACAAAAAGATTTAATTACCTAGAGTTTGTCATAAAACAAAATAAAATAAATTAAAATGTAATATATTAAATTTTAATTTATATAATTTTAATTCCTTTTGTCTTCTTTCTGATAATATTCTTTTTAAAATGTTAATATGTAAAATTAAGCTTATTGAGTATATGAATGTAATTGATTTCTTAGCTTAACAACTGTAAGAAATTTTATTTATGAAGTTTATTTTTATTTGTAATCAGACTTCTTCAAAATCTGTATCACCAAAAAATACAATTATAAAAAATGTACTTACTAAATGTTAAATAAGCGGAAATTTCAGTTCAGCGGAAAATGTCAGATCTCATTAGTTTCCTTTAGATAAAAGCAAAATACGTATTTAAAATAAAACCCTCTGCATAAATAATAGTGCATGATTTAAGTGGCTCTAAGAATTACGCCTATAAGTTAATCCAAAGCAAATTGTGAATTGAGCAAATGGGTGTTGAACTTGCATTTGATTCTTAAAACTTGCCACATATTTAAGGCAATTCAATGCATAGCTAAATTGAAGCACAAGTTACAACGTGCCCCGTTAAACATTCGGAAAAATATGCGCATCCAAACAATGGAGGCAAAAGCCATACAACATGCCATTAGACCGCCCAAGATGCATATCTAAGCATGAGTATGATTAGTTAGTAGATAATACTAGGCATAGTAGGCGCCAATTGGCTGACAAGAAAGAAGACATCAAATTATGCAAACTATCAAAATTGACAGACTCTTCTGCAGAAGGTCACAAATTAAATTAGCCTCATTTCTCATTAATTCTCATGCAAATTTTTGCATACGCTGATCACGCGACTTGAGACTGGGTTTATTTATATGTAAAGTCTGAACATGTTTGAAATTTACACTCGAGAGGCTTAGTCACGCCTTAAACAGACTAAAGCTGGAGTTAATTTGAATACTTAAGAGTCATTGAATCAGATTTTATGAGGCATAAACATGCAGAATCTCTTCATGTTAATCTCCGAGTTGGGTAAGAAAGCTTCTAAGCCAATTCAGCTACCTTTTGGCTAATAAACACATTAAAACTCAATTTGTTTTTAATAAAATTCATAAAAAAAAGAAGCTGAAGATGGAGAGGAAGTAGAAGGGGAGGTGGGGACTTGGAGGAGGTAGAAAAATTGCATCTTTGTAGCACATGAAGTTTGCAATTTGCTATTTTTGCTATTAAACTAAAGCCAACATATTATTAGCTGGCTTAATAACAGCTTGGCGGCATAATTTAATATAAATTTTTTTTTAGTAGCCTCGTCTAGTTAAGAGTAGTTCACTTCAAGTGGTTGGTTCCACCTCTGCCTATTTACCCCCTCTCCTCCTACCATTTGCCAGTTGCCACTTGCCACATCAACATGCTGTGCTTCCGCTTCGCCTGGCAACACATTCATGTGAAGTTTGCAGCCAGGTGCAATATGTACGCGTATTAGCAATTGTTGGATAATAATTTTCTCGGATTTAGTTGTGGCAAGGCGTGGCAAGTCAGTTAATCACATAGCAGTAGTATTAGTAGTAGTATTTCTTGTAGTATTACTCGTAGTAGTAGCTGTTATTTTAGTAGCATGTATTTTGCATAGTGACGGAACTTATTATAGTGTGAGCAAACTGAGATGGATTAGTTACGAATGGATAAGATAAGCAGCAGATTAATAGATGCACAACTGTATATAATAAGTCTATAAAATATTGGGTAGTTATTAGATAGATATTACTGAGAATTCAACTTGTTTATTTAGCTTTTTAAGAGAATATATAATAATTTTAAATGCTGATCAAAGCCTGCCGATTGGAAATAGAAATCAATTATGATCATGTGGATAACTTCTTAATCAATGAACAAATATGGTTTCAATTTGTTATTAAAAGTATTAAGAACTAATGAGTTAATTTATAAAACAATTCTTATTTAGTACGTTGACAGTAATTTAATCAAATCAAATGTTTGCTTCTAAAGTTTATTAAAGATTTCTTGAACAAGCCAAGCATCCAACATTAATTACAGCATTTCTGGTTTACTTCAGTTTATTTAACACATCAGCAATACTCTGATTCTATATCTACTATATATACTCCATCTATTATATATTTATACACATTCATTCTTTATGTAATTCCAATAAATGTACAATGCCAATCGCTTGTCTGACAAGGTGCCATTAACAAGCGTTCACTGCATTAATTTGTAACTCTAATCGGGATATATCATATCATATTTAATATGTTGCAAACGAATGCAATTAAAAGATAACTCAGATCCTGAGGCCCGAGAGGGGCAAGTGATCGGAGACCATAGACCCGAGCACCGAGACGATAGATAAGAAGTCTATATTCGTTCGTGTGGCGCTGATCATGCAAATTTACTAAAGTGTGAAATATTGCAAATGCATGCAGACCTTAGTCTGCAACTGTTGTTGTTGTTGTTTTTGTTGCAACTGTGTTTGGTTGTGTGTGTGTTGTTGCAAGTGTTGCAAGTGGCGCTGCATGTGGCCACCACCGATGTTGCATCCCGCGACGATCCAGACCAATAAATTAACACTCCATTTTCATACACAACTTCTTCGAGGCTTCTTGCCTTCTTGCCTCGCATGCAAACTCTTCTCTCAATTGTTTTCCCCTTTATACAATTAGCTATGCATAAATATTTCATATTTGTTACAATTTCCACTTTAACATGGGGCACGCCATGGCAATGGGCCCAACTTGTAGAAATAACATAGATATATTTATCGAGAGGTTGGGTTATAAACCAAATAAAATAAAAGAGTTTCAAGCCAGTAGCTACCCTGTAGTAAATGAAAAAAGAAAAGAAGAGACTTTATAGGTTTTCGCGTCTTATAAACATTAGGATCTAGGTTTTCATAAAGAGAGATGATTTTATTTACTTATTTTATTTTAACAAATTAAACCTATATGTACAATACTAAACTTAATGATATTTAACCGAGCACCAACTTCTGGAGCATTTGACTCGTATTTAAGGCCTTTGCTTAGCTTTTTGTGTTGTTAGTTGATGGAATTGATAGGAAGTTTATTTCTTAAATCTGCTTATGTATTTAAAACCCATTCTTCTTCCGACTTTTTCATCCAAGATTTATCTTTCATTTCTTAACTTAGGCATGGACAAACTTAACTAATATAATTAAAATCTATTAAACTAAAATTCATATACTCTTCAAAGCTACAGTTCTTGGTTAATTTCTTGCATTTCCACCTTGTCATAATCTTAAGTTGGATCTTAGAGAAATTGTTAAAAAATCGAACTAAATCAAAAAATTCATTTATTACTGGAATACTCAGTCAATAAAATGTATTTTTAATATAGTTAAGAGATGCTTCATTCTAAAGTTAAAACATTATTCTCAGCTTTGATCTCAAATATGTATAATGGGTTTTTTGTACTCAAATAGCCCACCTAGAAAATCATTATCATTTCCCAGGAGTTTCAACTTCATTCCAATTTGTCTTTGGAATTTTCCTAGAGATCCATTCCAAAATGAACCAGGCTCTGTATACATATGGTATATGATATACATTAAAATTATACAATTTTATATTAAAAGTAAGTTAAAGGAAATGATTAAAAACAAATTCGATTTGTTAGCGAAATCAACAAACAAACAATACATGTCTATACTAGGAATTTCTTAAGCTGTAAGAAGACAACAAAAAAGGAGTTGCAGTTGGGGAAATTAGGGAAATGGAAGCTTATCGGATGCCAGCATCGACAGATTGACTGAAACTTCCGCAACTCTTCGTTTTCGTCTGGTGGGATACAACAGATACAATAAGTAAAAGTATATCGAAAGTAACGTTGACAATGGTCAGACAGACAATGAGCATTAGCATTAGACATATGTCTGTCTCTGTATCTGTCTCTCTGTCGCTGTCTGTGTGAGACGATTTCAATCCCAATCCCCTCTCATACTCACACTGTTGTCTACCGTAAATAATATAAGAAATCGTCTTAGGCACGCATTTCAGTCGACTGATGGACACAGGACACAACAGGACATCACTTTGAATATAAAGCAAGCGAATAAAACACACACAAGTACACACGCACACACGCACAACATCAATGCTTGAACGTGTGGCATAAAAAACACTTTAGGGAGAGAGAGAGAAAAAAGGACTTGGAGTAAGAGGCAAATAAAAAAGAATTTCTTATTACAGTTATTTTGCTTATCTGCAGCAAAACATTCGTTCACACTTCCCACCCACACACACACACACACACACACATACAAGAGTTGATGGCCGGGTGGATTTCCACACACACTCACTCACACTCACACCCACACAGACACACATACGCAGACAGACAGAGAGAAAGACACAAATCCGCTTTTATATTTTCAACTGTCAATCGTCGTCGCAATTTCGTCCTGTTCCCAGTTCACTTTTGTAGGTGTTGGAATTATAATCAAAGTGTACTTGCCACCCCCTCAACCCACACCATCCCCTCACACACACACACACACACACACCTACACTCGCACACACAGCTTTGCCCCACTCTCTGGATTTTATTTTATTTCTGCGCAAATAAACATTCTTCGTTCGTTCTATCTCTTTTCACTTTTTTTTTTATATTCTCCACACAAATTCTAAAGTGAAAATTCCATTGGCAGCAACAAAAAATGCTTCTTAATGCCATTTTCACTTGACTGACAGGCGGGGCAGTGAGTAAAGTGGGCGGAGAAGTGTAGATGGGAGCGTAGAAGGAGCCAAGGGGATTTTTTATTCTATGACCTCTTAGTTGTCTATTATTTGTAGCTTTTTGATGTTGCGTCGAATCAGTTCCTTTGCAATTTGTTGCATACTTTGTGGCGTTTCATTTACCAAATTAGTTTTTAGACTTTGAATTAGAAATCAAGATTCAACTCGAATTGGTTCTGTGAGCAAAACCAATTAATCTTTGACTATAGTAAGTGTGTGTGTGTTCAGCGCGTGTTTGTTAACATCAAAAGAAGACCTCTCATGGTTAGATGATGTGACATCAGTGTTTTTATTACAATTCTGGTCTAATGTGATGATTGGAATGATAAGGAATGGGATTGGGAGAAAAAATAGTTGATAGAACTATATTTGTTAATGTAATTCAGATTCGTTACTTCATATTCGGTCTGTAGACTTGAAATTATAGCAAGCATAGGCCTTATGATTGTATTACAGTAATCAATACATTAATCTATTGACGACCCACTCATCATAAAGAGTTACTTTCATTCGATAATTTAGACTAAGATCCGAGAGATCATATTTAGCTCAACTGATTGGTTTTTAATCATTACATTATAACCTATTAGAGTTGTCATGACTGAAAGAACTGTACAACGAGTAGTTGCTGGATCTTAAGGCTTCATCTTTAACTATAGAAATTAGGTCTTATAATTAGGACTCATTAGAAATTGCATCACTTATTTCATTAAATGAGATAAATAGAAACCAGAATGTAATAAAATATCTCTAAATTATTTGTAGATTTCATATATCTACTCAAACCTTACACTTTATGCTTAATATTAAAGAATATATTTTAAAAGAGTCAAGCTCATTGTTAACATCATTGCATATTTCATTATCTATAATGTTAAGCAAAGATCCCAGCCAAACTCGTAGAAATCTCACTTCTCTCTTTACTAAGAAATATTTCTGTGAATTTTCTTTATTAAATGAAAACCCACAACAGACACACACATACCCCTCCCCCTAACTCCCACACACACACACACGCTCTCTCACACACATGAACTTATGCAAATTATGGCATATTTGGTTTTATGACAACGCAGCACATAAATCTAACAATAAGCGTAAATCCCAAACGAACTGAAAGTAAAACAAAGACTAAGGGTTGTTTCATGCTAATGAGCTCAAGGGGGAGAAGGGTGTATTGTGGGTTTTACCTAGACTAAAGCTTTTTGCCAAAACCGCAACAATGAATCATAAGCAGCTCCACGCCCACAGCCCCCCTTCATTCCTCCTCATATTTCCTCATTTACCCCTCAGTTTGCACCCCGCTGTGCTCAACCTGCTGAAACATTATTACTGCCAACTTTGCAGAAAAAAAAACGTTGGGAAACAGGTCCTGCTGCCATTGCTAGCTTTATTTTCTCCTGCATGCATAATAATAACAATCATAAAAATTGCCAAAAATATGAGAAAACTGAGAAATCTGGGAAATCGGAGAAATCATCTAGAATTCTTTCAGCGAATTATGCATACAATCATCAACATAATTTTGAGCTGGCAAACTTTTATGAATTTATGACTAATCAAATGCATATAATTTTTACTAGCCAAGATTTATGTGCGCTGATTTGCAGAGTTTCTCCCCACATACTATGCTGTGTACTGAATGCCACCCTTATGTAAATAGCTGTCACCCTTAATTTAAATGCAAATGAGGTAGGAGAAGGGGTAAGTCAATGTACCCCTTGAGGGTTGTTCTCTTGGTCTGAACTTTGTGTTGAGCCAACCAAAATTCAAAATATCAAAATAAAAACTCTTGTATAAAAACTTTACATTTTTCAAATGGCGGCATAAAAAATGGAGCCGAATTTGTTGTCTCTTTCAGACACACAGAGAAGAAAAAAACAGAAGCTAAAGAAGGCAAGGCAATATGGCATTTTATTTTTTATTGGTCGTTGCTTTTAAAATGTAGGCGTGTTTACAGATACCAGGTTTTTTCAAAGTATATGTATCTGTGTCCGTGTGTGTGTGTGTGTGTGTGTATGGGTCGGCTCATAATTGTGATGGCCTATGCAAGACAGAGGCGCCCTCAGGATACAGGCAGGACTCCATTGGAGACAGAGTACAGTGCAATCGGAGTATGTGAGAGGAAGTGGGAAAAGAAAATCGATTTTGTGTCACTGCCATTGCTTCGTTTTATGTATATGCAATATAAGCACAAAGGAAAATTCCCTCCCAAGACCTTTCCTCTCCTCTTCCTCATTCTTCACGCCTCTCTGCTGCTTCCTCTGAATGAGGTAAAAGTTTTGCACGAAGCAAAAAGTGTTGCCTGCTTTTATGCGAGCATCCCAATCTTTCTCTCTTTTTCTTTCAATCATTCTCCCTCTCTCTCGTTCTGTCGAAAACTTTGCATGTGAGTTCTCTGTACTTGTTGTTGTCCTTTCCGAGGACAGCAGACTGTGCGTGTGCGATAAGAAGTAAGTAAAGGACAGTCCAAGAAACTAAACGGAACAAAAATGCTCAATTTTCTTGGGGTTGAGTTCAGCTCATGTTGCATCCGTACAACGTATGAGTGTGTGTGTTTGTGAGTGTGTGTGTGTATATGTGTTCTTTTTTCTATGTGTGTGATGTCTGCGCTGTTGCAGCAGGATATCCGGTTTCTAACGTAGACAGACATTGACAGGCGAAAAGACTAGCAAAAGAAGGCAAAGGACCAAGTAGCAACTGACTAAAGAGAAATGTGAATAACTATCGTTCACTACATCATATTCAACGGAACTTAGTTGAGATTTATTAAGGTCTTTGAATATATACTTGACTTTATGAATAAATCTTAATTTATATTAAGTAATTTATAATTATTATTTATTTAAATACACTCTCCAAAATTTAATATAAAGTTTTGTGACAAATAAACTAAAAACTATACATATATAAAATATGCATTTAACTTAACTAATATATTTCAGGCATGTCCTTGAAAGTCCCCTTTATTAAATAATTAAATAAGTAATATTTCAGCTGAAATGTGAAATAAATGCATGAAATATCTCTAGAGATTTGTGGAACACAATTGTGTAGATATTTGTTATATACTTGCAGGTTGTTCTTAATTTATTTCCATTAAAGAACACATTTTAGGGCTTAATTTTTACTTAGATTTCCAAATTAGATTTAATTGCTTACCGATTGTGTCTCAGTGTTTAAAGACATTATTGGGTCAAAAATTAGCATATAAGTAAATTTATGGTCTCATTAAAATATATAATTCGAGTAATAGTCTTCCCTTACCATTAATAACTATAATTAATAACAAAAGTCAACGCAATTCGCGATTTTGTAAACAAAAACATTAGCGAAGCAAATAAAAATAATTTATGTTGCAGGCTTTTAGGCAAAAACTAGGCACACAAAATGGGCACCAATTGAATTTTATGCTCGACGGTTACATAAAAATTACACAAAATTACACGAAATTACGGACTGATGACAAGCTTTTAGTGCTAATGTTTTAGATGGCCAACGGTAACGGTAAATTCTGCTGACCATAGGCCAAAAACGAAGGAGACAAAAAAAGGAAACCGGGTCATAAAAATCTACAGATGCATAAAAACCTCTTTCAATTAACATAAAATTAGCATTTCAATTCAATTTATTTTTATATATAGCTTGCCACAAAGCAGTGCGGCAAAGAGTGGGTGAGAGGTGGGGTGGAGGGGAAGGAAAGATGCTGCACAAATGGGTTGAAGTTATTTACGCGGCAAGAAAAACAACCCACAACACAGACAAACAAACACATTTACATTTCTGGCTGGCCGCTAAAAAAAATGCGCAAAAAAGTCCACACAAACAAGTGGAAAGGGTAGGGGGGATGATTTCGAAGAGGGTGGTGGGAGAGGGGTGTGGGGTTGGGCAAGTTTGGAGCCAAAATTCATGTGTTTTTGTGGGTGCTGGGAAATGTAAGTGGTCATAATAATAAAAATAATGATGCCCGCAATAAAGCTGATTCAAGTCCTCGCACTCAGCCTCCCATCTACTCACTACTCTCTGTTCTCTCCCTCTTTCCGTGATATCTCCTCATTCTCATTCTCTCCAGCGGCTCTTGGTTATTGGCTCTAGCTTCATAGCTTCGCTGGCGATTTGCGTAAAAAATGGCAAAGTCCTTGTGCAGATAAAAAGGAAAGAATCGTAGCAAACAAACAAACAAACACAAGGCAAAGGCTCTGTCTTGAATTTTCTTGCGAATCAGCGAATTTTTCATGCTGCAGCGATTATTCACCACGGGAATTAGGACTAGCGTTGAATACACTGAAAAAAAGTTTGAATATACATAGGTATATTTGATTACTTTCTAACGGATAGCAAGCCAAATCGCAGGGTTGAAAACATAAATGTGATTTTATAGACTTGAATATCCACATAGCATCAGTATGAAGTATTTTGAAATGTGTGTATAAATATTTTATTCTAAAGATAATGATTAAAAGGAGTCGCATATAAAAATACTCACAGTCATCCTTTCTTCTGAATACAATTTCAAATTTATAGCATTAAAAACTCACTATTTTTGGTTTCATTATTTCTGATTTGATCGCTTTTTATCGCTTTTATCAATTATTAATTATAAAATTAACAACACAAATATCATGTCATCCTATTTCTTAAATATATTTATAGATTCTCTGAATGGGAACACTTATTTCCGATCTTCGTTTTAAAACCAGAAAAGAAATTAGAAACGCTTTACTAATTTTTACTGCAATCACTTATTGATTTGCTAATATACATATTATACCTTCAAAGTGAGTACTTTTAGGCAGATAAAGATTAATTGCAGTAGAGCATCAGTTGTCCTTTGCATTTTTATCAGTGTATCAGTCGAGTCTGCTATATCGAGTTGAGTTCATCCACCCGCTCATACATCCCGGCCAAGTGTCATAAATTCATAATAACGCAAATAAGCACCGGCAACGGGCAACTACAACAACTACAACAAATACAACTATAGCAGCAACAACTAGGGAAAAAACTTATCGAAGGCATCGTATCTAAATCGGCTGAAGTACCGCGTCACCAGCAACAGTCCAGAGTAAAAAAAGAAAGGAAAAAATGCCATCGGCATGCTGCCAATAACAACATCGATGGTTGAACGGTACCAGCTACTGCCCTGGTATTGGATGAGTATCTCTGTACATTTATATGTATGTGTATATGTGTGTGTGTGTAGCGGCAAATACGTTTTTTACGACTTTATGCTAAGCACTTTTTATGCATAAAAAAAGAGCAGAGAAAACGCAAGCGCGAGGGAAGCAGCAAAGCAGCAACCACCATGAAAGGAAGGATGTGAGGCTGTGATGTGGCAGTGGGGTGGGGTAAACCACCACACAGGACACGCTCGAAGCCATTGCCATAGCCAGGACATAGCCAGGATCCTTATAGCCATAACCGTTATTTTGCTCTCCGACGGCCCTTATTTATGCGTTTTTTAGTATGGAAAGCAAATGCTCAACACACACACACACACAAACAAGCACACACACATACAACTGCTGCTGATATCCTTTCAGCAAAGTCCTGTGTCCAGTGCCATCATCGATGTTTGTTTGCTATGTAAAAAGCAAAGTCGAGCCAAACGCGTTTTCCTTTTATGCTTTTGGGTAATATATTGAAAATAGCTGTCGAGTGTAATAAAATGTATGTGTGTGTGTGAGAGAGTGTGTGTGTCAGTGTGTGTGTGAGTGTCTGTGTTTGTATGCATATCAATAAAAATGCCAAATGTGAAAAGCAGCAGCAACGGCAACAACAAAACTCAATTTGTTTACTGCACTGTGGTAAGCGCAGCAAATACTGTAAACATTTCTATTACATGTCAAAGAATTATTTTATATAGAAAGAATTTTAAATAAAAAAATTAACCAAACTAAAAAAAGTTTTCATTTACCAGTTCAATTAATTTTATGTATATATTTAAGGACTCTTTTAAAACAGGTAAGTGTACATTTCTTTACTTTTGCAATGCATGGAATGCATTTTTACCGATTTACTCAACAAGAAAGTAGACAAATTTACCTGTAAAAAAATCTATTTTAACTAACTTTTGCGTATATATCATTAAAGGAAACTAAAAAGGCACTTTTAAAACATTCGAATCATTAACAAAAACTATAAATATGTGGATGTAGTGTCGAAATTATGGTTACCAAAAACTACACAACTTTTTAGACAAGAGTTCAATTTGAGATAGTCAAAAAATATTCTTGAGATATTGTTGCAAAAATCATAGCTTGCTGCCCACTGTGCATCAGCTGAAGAGTGCGCTGACCAGACCCTCAGTCATTGTCATCAGCATCGTTCATCGTTCATTGTTCAGGGCAATGTTTTTGAATTGAGCTCAATGAAATTGCATTGATGATTACTTATGTTGATTTTTCGCTTCGCTCTTCAATTTCCAGCACCAGTTTTATTTCATTTCATTTTCGTTTCATTTTTTTCTTTTTGATGTTCATAAATAAGAAATAGTTTTTGGTAAAGCGCATGGAAATGCTGTGCTTTGAATAATTTATGGCTGGTGGGACATCAGAAGCCAGAAAGTCGTAGAGCACACAAAGCAAACTCAGTTGATGCGTCATGCAATGCAATAAATTTACTTCTTCTATCTTCGCATTCTTTAGTACCGATGAATAAAAATGCTGAAATCAGCAGAAATTCATAACAATGTAGAAACTGATACTAAGAACAAGTAGAGCTAGAAAACCAAGAGCGAAAGCAGTGAAAAAACTTGTAACAATAATCTTTTGACATCATTTGTAGCTAGAAATTGATACTTAGGTGAGGGTAAAAATAATGCAACTCGACAGTGAGATACTCCTTAAACTTATTTTTACCAAAATTATCGGCAGTAAATAATCTTTTGTTATTGTCTATTCCTAATTTTCAAGTCCATTTCCTTTAGGTTGAAAAGTTTTATTACAAAATATACTTAATTAATTCTTGCTCGTTCACAGAAAATCTAGAGTCATAATGTCGTATATTAAATAGAACAAAAGATATCCTAAATAAATTCATCATTTGACTAAAAGTATTCGTTAAGATTATATAGAAATTATCAGAAACCCATATCACCATAACAGGTAAAAGTGTTAAATCTATTGATCAATTTAAGCTATTAGCAAATTAAATTCATTTAAGCTCATTAAAAAGCAGACCCCACTAACAATAATGCGAGTATATGTACACTCTCTCTATTATATGTAGAATTAATATATGCTTTTTAAATTGAATTCCAGGACTTTTATTATTGACAACTCGAATAGAAGCATTCTTGGATACATTGTAAGTGTTGTAAGTCTTTATTTACCACACATTCTAAACATTTTCCAAGCTACATTAACCCCCTCCAAACATATCCACACACATATGCTAGTCACACGCAACTAATACAAAATAGATTTAAATTCCATTTGCTGGCATTAGCACTCAGGTCACAACGGTTACACAGGACTCGACAACTCCCCAGAGTAAGATATTAACAAAGCAAAAAAAAAAAAAAAAACACAGGAAAATATGCGACAAGGGCGTTGAGAAATTTACTTTTAAAGTGTTTCTCTAATAAATGCATGAAAATTACAAGAACAACATGCGAATTTCTATGTGTGTGTGTGTGTGTGTGTGTGTGTGACCTCACGCACATGTTTAAAATTCTTTTCCCCTTCGCAGCTCGACAAAACTCTAGTAAGAGAAATGGCAAACCACAAAAACTTTATTTTCTCTAGCAACAACAAAAACTGCACAAAGAAAATAAATTTACAAATAAAATTCCACACGGAGTTGAAGATGGAGAAGTAGAAAGAAAAAAAAACTAAAAAGATATAGAAAATTTCCATCATGCTGCATGAAGGGTGGTGTCTGGCTGTAAATCCCGCATGAAAGATTACCCGAGACAGCACCACCGACAAAACCCACCGAATCCACTTGATGCCAGACGCACACAAGGGACAATGGAAGGGCATAAAATGTATCTGAAAACGGGGGAGCAACAAAAAAAATGAATAAAATGTAAAAAATAACCTCAAAAAATGTATAATTTTGTATGCCTAGGCCTGGACCTAAGCCAGAGGCGAATTGTTAACAGTGTTGTTGTTTTGTATTCTCTCCCAACCCAACCCCGTCGACCCCGTGTCCGGAATTTGACATGTTATTATGCTGAAATAATTTTATAATTTATTTATTTTTCTCTTTTCTACGTTTTTGGCATTTCATTCGTTACGCCTGCCATCAGTCCATGAGACAGACGTAAGCTTTGCCAAATGTTATACTATGATTATATGGAGTATGGGGAATCCTCCTCCCCCCTCTCACCAAGTTGGAAATCATTTTCCGTTGCAAGCATTGGACATCGGTCAGCCCTTTTAGTTTTTGGCATTTCCTGACGCTGATGGTGACATCAACTGACATTTTTTGTATTTCCTGTTGGTATTATTATTATTTGTTGTTCAGACAGAAAATAAATGTGTATATACATAGTAAGTATATAGCCATATAGCAGAAGATGACTAATAGTTATATCCAAAGTAAGGCAAATCTAGTAAACAGGTTGTTAAAATTACATGACCACAAGATCCTTTACTATTAGAATTATAATACACAGATACATGAGATACGATTATTATAACGTCAATAAATTAATAATCTTAAGTATTACCTTGTTAGTCTTAATGAGCCGAAGGCCTGTTCGCTAATGGTCTTCAATTTGCTATAAGAATAATTGCATTATTAAATACCAATAATAAAATAAATGTTTAGGGTTTTATATTTACTTTTTCCCTTCAATAATATATCATATTATTTTCCTTAATGTGTTTGTTAATATATCTACGTTTAAGTAGAAAAGGTCTAATTGGCCATATTCTTATGTATATCATAATTAGGGGAATTACCCTCTAGTGCATATTTTAGCCCCGTTGCTCTTCCCATTTCGTCTTCACGGTGATATCAGTGTTGGTAAGTCAGTGAGTCAATGATTGATTCAATAATTGTTTAACTTAACATTATTTAGTTTTATTAGAATTTCTTCTCAATTAACTTTGCATTTATACTTACCAGCGAAGAACATTTTATCAAAAGTTCAATTTACCATCAATAAAGTAAACTTTATTTCTGTATTTAATGTTTCTTTTAAAAATATGTTTAGCTTATAATCATTAAGAATGAACTTTATGCTGACCCTTGTTGAAAAATATATGGTCACTTCAGTAGCCATAACTTTTTAAATCAAATTAGGGGCAGTTCCCATTGAGAATGTTGAATCGAAGTCGAAATGAAAGTCAAACAATTTATACGCAACATTAGGCAATTGAAAATCGAATTGTGTTTTCATTTTCATTTCATATACAATTCGGCAAATTAGATTTTACAATTTTTTATATGCCTCAATAAAAAATTGCGTTTATCGAAAAGTCGAAACGAAATACAAAGTACAAATATTGTGCCCTAGAGCACAATAAAAATGCTTCTTGGTATTTTATGCAGACAGTTGAAATAACTTTGATTACATATTGGGGGACAAAAAAGCTAGAGGCATGGGCGAACTTTAAGTGGATGCCACAAATTTACATAAAGTCAATCAATCATGGGCATCAACGCCATTTTGCATGTTGCGAGCTCATGGCAAGATTTCATTAATATCAACTTGGTGGTTGGTTGCTATTCCAGCTCCATGCTCCACCTTCTCAACCAAGATTAGCATTTCGTCGCTCATACGCCTCGTTTGCCCCCGCCTAGCTTTGATTGCGGCACTGGCCCTGATCCATGAGCTTGCATAATAAACGAGTCTGAGGCCAAGACTCGAAGGGTGTCATGATGAATGATGCGCCGCCTCTCAACTCTGCTTACTGTTCCGGGATTCTCCTCTCTCCGCTTCGCTTCCATTCTCTTTATTCTCGCTTCTGTTTCTATTCTTGTCCGGAAGAAAATTCGCATCATTTTTCATGCGTTTAAAAAGTGGCCGCTGGTCAAGTGTATGGCCCTCTTGGCAGCTGCAAAACTGTTCAAATTTGATTTACCCACCAACGTGCCACACAGCCGCTTGCTACATGCCACTTGCTACTTGCCACTGATTTAGCTCTGGGCCAATTGTCGAACGACATGTAATTTGCGTAAAAATGTCATATTCATATTCAAGTTGATTTTGATTGATGATCATTGAGTTCAAGTGCACATTGCGTCGAAAATAAAATGTTACACAAAAGTCTAAGAAACACAATCAAGACTTGAAGCTTAAAATATTATATGTATATATAAGAAAAGTCAAAATTAAATAAAGTTTTAGTTAAATATTTAATAAATCTTATTAATAATATTATCAAAATATTTGTTGTTCTTTATGAACGACACCATAAATTGCGGGACTTGGTCGATTGACAGCTGAAATATATTTTCGGTTGATTTTTCGCAGATCGTTGCCAATTGATAAAGTTGTTTTTTGCCCACAACCTCTTCCAAAGATTCAAAGAGAACGCGTGCAAATATCCTCAGCATCCTTGTAACTGAAAAGTCGAAATACTCCTAGGTTATTCAAGGTTACAGCATCCGGAAGCTTTATGTCCCTGTTCCGAAGCACTTTTGAGAAGGCTTAACATTATTTCGAGATCTTTTTTAATTGATTGTTCGCAAATTGGAATTGCTACTTCATATTTTCCTTCAGCTGCCTTCTGAATAACAGTGCTACGAATTATTTTCAGCCAAGGTGGAATATTAAAATCTGGAGTTGGATTTGTAGATTGGTCTGCCATAACTTTAAATCTTTTATATTTTCTTTTGTGCAGCAAATCCTTTGAAATCTAAAAAATTCTGTCAGTATAATCATTTTATAACGTTAGAAAATAAATTACCTGTGTTTACACACGACGACCCGACTCTTTTTTAAGTGTTTAAAGCACCTGTTCAAGTTCATAAATTCTTTTATATTTTCATGTGCGCTGCAAATCCTTTGCAATCTGGAAAATTCTGTTGAGTATTTTATTTTAAAACGTCAGAAAATAAATTACCTGTGTTGTTCACACGACGATTCTTTTTTGAATAAGTAAAAGTTCTTACCCCTGTTCTAGTCTCAGCTCTCTAAATTTGATCGGCCTACTATGTTCCTAAACATCGAAAAATACACCATTGTAAATTTATAGACTAAGTTGACAAAATTCAAATAATAAACAACACTTAAATAAAGTGTTTTGATCCAAAGGCAGCCATCTTTTGACACCGTTTCGAGTGTTTTTATTCCGAAAATTCAAAATTTTGGAATATTCCAAAGGGATAATACCAAGGTTTTTCTATTTAATGCCTAGATCAAGTTTGCTTAAGAATTCGCCCACGTTCCATGCAGCCTCCGCGAATAGAAAAACAAAATTTTAAAGCCGTATTACAAAAGTACCTTTGAAGCTAGTGTTGTGAGTTTTTGTTCATATATTATACACTGTATTTCGAGCCTATCCCTTAAATTTCATAATTTTTACAGATCCTAAAAGGACTCTAAAGTACTTGATCTAGGATCAGTTTCAGTCTGTAGATTCCAAATATCATTTAGATTAATTTACTTGGATAAACACCTTGCTAATTCTCTATCGAGGCAACAATGAAAATAAAAAGCAATCTTTAAATCTAATGAAAATGAAAGTTTTTCCGTGAAAAAGGCGGTAGCTGTGGGCGTTTTAGGGACAGACAACTGGTCAAATAGTGGACCCAAAATGACGAAAGTCAACAGAGAAGAAAAGGCAAAATGAGAATGAAACGTAATTTAAAATTTAGAAAAGAACAAAAATGCGAAACTCGTAAATCCAAAAGAAGCAAAAAGGACACACGCCTGATTGGCACGCACAAGGCACTCACACACACATACACACACACATACACACACACATACACACACACACACACACTCTCCCTACACACACGCAGCTCCCACACACAACAAAAAGTCAAATATTTGATGTTGGCGCATTTCAGTTTCAACTTTTTCACTTTTTATACCCTGCAAAGTTAGGGTAGAGGTATGAGAAACAAAAGTAGAATTTGCCCGATCTTTATTTAATTTTTTATTTTTTAATTATTTATTAATTGCTAGTTCTCTCAATATATAAATTTCTTAAGATAATTTATGAATAATTATTGTGCGTAAGCTTTTCATCTACGAAGTTATACTTAGAATTTAATTGACATATGCATTTCATATTTTATATTTATTTATAAGGAAAAATGGGAAAATTAAATTTAATATTATTTATTTTTTAAACTTATTTAAATTTATCTGTTTCCTCACTCTGAAGATTAGCATAATAAAAAAATTATAATCATTATTCCTTACATTCACAAAGCTTATAATTTTCATTATTTAATTTTTATAAATTTATTCATATTTATTCACAATTAATATTAGTTTAATCAAACTTATTTTATATAAGAAACTTAAAAAATTAATAAAATTTAATTAATAAATTAAATTTATTCATATTTATTTCCAATTAATATTAGTTTAATCAAACTTATTTAATATAAGAACATTATAAAAATTAATGCGTCTTAGTGTAGGGTATATTCTAGTCGTTCCCTTTTTCTAAATATATACTACTTGTTGTTTTTGTTCATTTAAAAAATAAATCTACAGCCCCAAACTGGGAGCTGCCTGCAACAATGTAATGAAAATGACTAGTGTGTGTAAGTGTGTGTTCGAGTGTGTGTGTATGTAAGTGTAAGTGTGTCTCTGTGTGTGTGAGCTGTCTTATCTGCAGGCCAAACCATTCACATTCACATTCACATTCAGTTCCAGGCACTCGTGTGTGTATTCATGTCTGTGCTAATTTCTAAGCATTTTCCTTTCGATGAGCAGCTTTCCCTTCCCTCCCCCATCCATGACTTTTCCCCCAACTTGTCTGCCACAACTTGCCGCATATTTGTGACTTTGTGATAAGCAGTCAGCTAGAAGGTGGACAGCGGCCAGAGAAGGGGGACAGCAAATAAAATCCAAGTTGATTTCTTGCGCATTTAAAAGGCATTTTGATTAGTCGCAAAGTGGCGCGTGGCATTTTATTCTTTTCGTTTTTTTACCAATTGAAATTTTGTATTTGGAATCAAACAAAGTTGCGCAAGTATTAGTTTATAGTTAGTAGAGTATTAAAACTGTTTACTTAACTTAATTGTAAGCCATACTCCAGCCCCAAGTTCTCAGTCCTCCAGGCATGTGATCTCTAACCTTCCCGTGTCAAGACAATGGTCTTCAAATTTCTTTAAATAAACGTCTCATTATTAGCGCAAAATGTCAGTGCCACGCCCACTACACCTCCAACTCCTACACACACACACACGTGTCAGTTCAGTTCAGTTTAGGTTTTTTTTTTGGATGACCATTTCGTGTACCTGTTTTCAAATATTTCAATGCCGACATGTGTCCAATCAGTGGCAACGTGCAGCCAACCATGGCATCCCCTTCCCTCCAATCCCCTCTCCCCACTTCACCCGCCCACAGTCTGGTCGAGGCATTGGTGATTTTTGCAAAATTTGTAACATTTTATTTACAGTGAGAGGGACACAGAGATATATGTACACTCGAATATGTGGCCAGGGCATTTCTTGTTCTTATTTGTCTTGTGTCAACATTGCCCCCTGCATATAAAGAAGCAACACACACAAAAAAGTTCAATTTCAATGCTGATGAACATGTTGGCAACTTGTTATTTTTCTTTTCATGTTTATCTAGCGTTCAAAATTTATACAATCCCAAATGGGCTAGATAAATATTTGGAAAATCTCCTGAACCTCTCAGCGCAGTCAGCGAAGGAAAAGAAAGTAAGGCTAAGCAAAAGTACAGTCGAGATCAAAACATTGTTAAAGGTATAAAATACGGTCATTTTTAAAACGACAAAGACTTTACCTATATTAGGCTTTCGATTAATGACAACCTAATGATCCGAATTTGGTCAGGAGTTATAAAAAAAACTCTTTTTAAAACGAAATATTTTAACATGCAGAATTCACTTATAGAACCAATCAAGATCAACATGACACTCCGCATAAGAATCGGGTTGGTTTCAACAAAGTTATGCACATTTAAAATCTGTAATCCTTTGGGACTGGCAACTTTTCAAGACAAATTTTTGCCACTTTTGACATGAAAATAACTATTTTTAAATGTAGAATCAATTTATAGATCAAATCCTGGCTAAAATGACATTCCGCACGAAAATCGGGTTAGATTTGACAAAGTTATGCAAGTTTGAAATCTGTTGATCCTTGGGACTGACAACTTTTACAAAAAATGAAACTTTTTAGAATCAAATTTGAAGTAAATTTCTTATAAAACCAAGAAAAGTGTTCTCAGAATATATGTATATAGTATTTGCTCATAACGAGGCGTAAATCATTAAACTCATTCCTCCCTCAGTTTGTAACCACGATATCATTTATCAAATTCATACATTTAACAGCCTTAGAACTGTCAATGACTGAAACATTCATAATTTCAAGGAAATTAATATGAAATCAATCAAGTATTATACTCACTTTCATTGTGCCGCATCATGTGCGACATTCGACTGGCGATGATGGGTTAATGTTAATGAAGAAGTTGCGCTAAATAGAAGAAGAAGAGTTAAAAAGGATCGCAAAATGGGAAAGGAAACAAAAGAAAAGGAAAAGCGCATATGAAAATTTGTATGTAATTTTTGTCATGCTCATCAGTTTGGAGGAAAGTTTTCTTGGTAATTTGAGCGCACACAATGGCGCATTAACCCCTTATCGCCGATTGTCCTTAACCACACACCCTGTACTGTGAGCTGGGGCAACTTGAGGCACGACGCATTCATTAACTACGCACCGCGTAATTAATCCTTGGCAGGCGTCGTGTCGTCCTGTGGCAAAAGCAACCCCCGCAGCAATTGCATGTTGTAAATTAGATTTTCGTTTGTCATGACAACCCTTAGGTTACTTTTTGGAGGGTTGCAGCCACCTCGTTTGAATGCAAAACTGTTTTTGGTCATTAACCTGTCTCGAGCACTTTGCAAACTTCTATTTCTCTCTCGCCTCGACGTCTTCCTTCGAATATACAGCGAAATGCTTTCAACCAAACTTTATCAACCCCATGAAACCAGAGTTTCCAGAGTTTTCACAATGTCATGATGCGGACGCCATGTTGGTTTGGGATTTTCGCCGTAGAAAACTTCTTAATGAACTTTAAGCAGTCACAAAAAGGGGTTGAACGTGGTGTGTTGGACTCACTTGGAGGCCATAGTTTCATAGTAGTTTCAATTTACACAAAAGGGTTAAACAAGTGTTAAGCGCAACAGAAATGAGTTCATCAATCATATTTCTACCGAATAGCTAATGTCGAATCATTAATATGATGATGAGGAGACGACCTAATGGATTAACAAAGAGAGAAGGGAGTTGAAGGAATCGTTATCAACATAATTAAAGTAAAGAAAAGTTAGAGTACATGTTATTCGAACTGAAATTCTTCTCAAAATAAGAGCTAGAATTAATGAATAGCACTAAGATATAAAAGAACTACTAAGTATATTGAAATGAAGAACAGTTCATAAACGGTTTGGATTAAAGTTGAGAAAAATAGTCTTATTTATAACCTCCTCTTTTCTTATTTCCCGTGTAAAGTAACTCAACCTTTACTAATCCTAACTCAATTGCTTCAGCCCAAACACGTCGCAGCCTACATAGATAACAATAATAGCAGAAAAAGTGACATTTCTACGTATAAATAAATCCAATAAGAGTTATAATGCCTTGCAAATATCATAAATATCAATATGAACGACATTTGAGCACATTTACCAAGTTTTTTATTTCACCAAAAACAAAAAACAAAATAGAATGAAGAGAAAAAGAAAGCGCATTAAATTTTATTGATATAAATTTTATTTTAATGGTCAGGCATTGCGACAGGATAACATGAATGTCCTATTTAAAGGATTAACGCCTTGAATTATGAGCAGCAAGGCCGGAATTGGGCATTGCACATAAAATATCTTGTGAATTTGCTTTTTAAGTTAATTTTATTTTATGTGACTCGCCGCCAAAAACGGAATTGTCCAAGAAACGCGCTCGGTTTTTTTAATGGTGATTTATACAGAGTATTTTTTTTGTATACCCTGTAGGGAATTCAATAAGAAGCAAATAAGGTGTCCTTGAAGGTCGAAGATCAGAGAACATTATATGAATATAAGCAGTTAAGTAAATGATTTAGATGTAATGACTATATGGGTTTATATAAATCAGAATAACAGTGTGACTTTGAAGTATATAACCTGAATTGTTAGTAAGCTCCAACTTTAAGAACTCAATCTTATCTATATACAAATATTTGTCCTGATTAACTTAAACACTGTTTCTTTAATCATCGTGGAGCCGAAATGGGAAGAGCTACGGGGCTGAAATTTTCACACAATATAGATGAGATAAAGTATCCCATAAAATTTCAAAACGATCTATAGTAAAATTCAGAAATTAATCAAGTTCGAACTTCAAAGCCTTCAGTTTCTTCCCTGTTTTGAGCTCTTATAGCAGGATATCTCATAGTCATTCACTCTTGCCTCACATGCCTTTGTTTTTTGTTGGTCCTTTCGTTTTTTATTGCCCTTTCACGGCCATCAAAATTGACAAATGGCAGGCACCAGGAAAAGAGAGGAGCGAGAGAGAGAGAGAGAACCATTAGCTAGAGTTGAACCGACTAACGTGTTACATATTAATTGCACATTATTTATCGCTAGCATTACGAGAAGCTACAACAATTTAGGCCGCGATTGATACGATTTCGATTTCGTTTTCGATTTCAAACTAATTTAGACACAATACCAGAATCAATTTCAAAGCTCATTAAATTTTCGATGTCAAGCATTTGAGTTACTAAATAAATAAATAGATAAGTCTTAAGTCTGCTTCGACAATCTCAGCAAATATCACAAAACAGTCAACAGACGCTGCTCTTAGAGGTCTTCTTCTTCATTGGGTTGGAGTACATAGTCTGAAGGGAAAGTCGCATCTCAATTGCAATCATATTGAAATGGATTTCTAAGTACATACAAGTATAATATCCACTGAGTTTTTGGGGGTTAAGGTCGTGCCAACAATCATAAGTAACACAATTGTTGCCTCCTTTCTCACACTTATTTAGCTGTTGCGCTACATAAGTTAATCATTTTTATTGCAATATGCGTTTTGTCAGCAATTTGGGAAGAATAAAAGAAATTTGTGCCTTTTATTTCGGAATGAAAAAATAGTTTCTGTGAAGCCCAACTTTTCGAAGCTATTCTTTAAGGACACATTCAAATTTATCATTTAATTATAGTTAATTAATTAAGTTAGCATATTATTTCTAGATTAGGAAATCATTAAGAAAGCTAAAAAAATCTACATTAAAATAAAATTTTAAGGACATTTCTATATAGAATGAATTTAAATTGAATATAGAAATATTATAAAAACTTTCTTCAAAATAAAGACTTTAGAGATCTTTAAAAAATTACACTTTTATTTTAGATTAAATTCAAATTCTAAAACCTGTTAAAGATACTAATCAAGAATTGTGCTAATTGTTGGTTAATGTGAAAATCCTTTCAAAAGCGGAAGAGACCTACCATCCAAATACTTTGGTGGCTAACTTTTCAATAAGAAATTAATAGATATATGAAATTAAAGACAGGATATCTCTACCAATTTCTATAACTTGATATTCGGAATACAATGCTACTTTACTTGAGAGATTTAGTTTTTCTTTGTATCATAATCTGCAATGAATATTTCTAAATTATATTGATATTATATTTTATTAGATTTTGATACAATATTATTTAATTTACATTTTGTATAAAGTAATTTCTTTCATTACTTTCTTTCTATATTATAACAATTATTACCAGCCCTATCAATTATACTTTTCTATATCTCCACATATGTTATTCCTCAACATTCCTCTTTGATTTCCTCCCAAAGTAGCGCATTGAAGCATGAACTTTAGTTCACCAAACTTCTGAAAGTACTGCCTTTGACAGCTCATGCCTATAGATAGACATCGTTTTTATCTCTCGTCAGGCCGAAATCTATTAGACTCAGACGAAACCCCTCTTGGACAAAGTACAAGCTCACACTGCATGTCCCTGGCCATTTCTTTGTCCCTTTCTCTCTCCTTGTCTCTATATTTCTGAACATGTCCTTGCACGTCGCCTGCATTTCTAAGTTTGCACATTTGTTTCCTTTTAGGATATTTCTCTGCTTTCTTACTTTTTTCTTGTGCTCATCTCTTCTACATATTTACAATTAATATTCAAGCAACCTTTCTGCGCAGTGTCGAAAGGAGATACCAAGTCCCAATCTCCCCCACTTTCTCCCTCTTTACTCCCTATTTCTCTCCCCCTTTCCACTTAGTAGTTGAACTTGTGCTATGTGTTTGGCTTCACGCCCGACATTTGATGGGGTGCGAATTGGGTTCAGGGTGCGATACTGTTGCTGATGTTGCTTATCCTCAATGTCCAGTGTCCTTACTTCTTAGTTCTTATTCCTCATTCCTTCTGTCCCTTCTCTCCTCATTCCTGCTGTCCAGTGTTGCTCTGGGGTTGGAAGGGCTATTCGCTCTGTAGCCGCATTAAGTGTAGACATTATTCATTTTTGATGATGAATTTCCATGTCTCACATGTCTAGAGTTTTTCCGTTCCCTCCCCCTTTGCTCTGCTAAAGAAGAAGCATCATTTCTGTTACTTCAGTTCTCTCCGTGTGTATGTGTGTGTGTGTCCAGTAATAAGTAATAAGTGCAGAGTTGAGCAAGAAAATCCAACTGGTTCGAATGGGGATGGCACATGAAAAAACTTTTAGTTCTCTTGCTGTTTGGCATACAAATGAGTTAAAGTTACAATGTGAATCTATGGCCCTTATTCTATAGCATTTCCCAAACTGAAGTGAAGTGAAAATGAATGGTTATGGCCATGGTCAGAGAGCATAATATTAAAGTGTCATGATTTTTAGATTTCTAAAGAAAGTAAAGGAAATTTACCTAACTAAAATTTACCAACTGGGATGGGTTCCACTTCCGGAAAGTCAAGAAGAAGTCCCTAATGTTTACTATATATATTCATATCTAAAGTCCGATGAAGGTTTTCTGAAATGTCTTTTACTTAGAAGATACGTAAAGTAGTTACTCTGGGCATCTCTTAGGAATCTGGGTTAAACAATCTCTTTTAAACGCTTTTACAATCCCCAGCAAAATAAAAATAAATACAAATACATATCTTTAAGGAGCAGAGTTTCGTATTTCTCAAATGTCCAAGGATTTACAAAAAATCGTTTGCCATAAATTTATTTAAAATTTTAACAGAACTATTAATTTGAGGTTCCTATATATAAAAACTCTTTGTCCTGATTCACTGAGTCATCATGCTGGTGACGAAATGGGAAGAGCTACGTGGCTTAAATTCTCACACAACATAGCTGAGATATAATTAGTATTTTATTTGTTAAGTATTTTATAAATTAGGAATATAAATTGGATTTTCTAAAGTTTTTAAGTATGACGGAACATGCCTGACTTTCTTATTTATTTTAAAATTAAAAAAATGTATTGTTACTTAAATATAAAGTAAACTCTGCAAAAACATGCGGAAATATCAGAATAATGCCAAAAAAATCTATGTCATTTCTATATAAAAAGTGAAACAAGACAAATCCCAAGATGCCAATTGTATGCCATTTTGCTTTTGGCCAAAACCCAGTGAAGATTCAGGCCTAAAGCAATTCTCTGGAAATGTAGGCATAAATCTTGTGGCTCTAATAGGAATTTGTAAATGCGAAATGTTTATTTTTATGCGTTCTCGATGCCAATTTAACAAGGGAACAAAGAGAGTAGAGAGGGGACAAGGGAAGTGGAGAAATGCGTTCTCTAGGAGGAGAGGGAAAGAATAGAAAGCAATTTCCATTTCGAGACACAACGAGAGCAAAAGCAACGAGACAAATCCCCAACAGCGATTTGACCATTAAAATTATACCCACAGGACAAGTCGCATAAAAAAAGCGTTAGTATGAGGAGTGGGAAGTGTGTGGGAAGAGGAGAGGAGAGAGAAAAGAGGGTGGGGAGTAGCAACACTGTTGCTGCTGCTTGAATATGAAATCGCTTGGAAATGGTCAATGTCTATAGAAAATTGGCATTAGAAAGTGCAAGACAACAACAAAGAAAGAAAGCAAACCAAAAAGAGTTTTTCGGTTTGTTTTTTGGGCCACATTTGTGTTCTCGTTAACGCAAGGGGGATGGGGATGGGGATGGGTAGTGGAGGGGGAAGGATACTTTCTTACGTGTTGGCTGGCCATATTTTAGAAACTAATGTGACATTTCGATTATTCGATTGGATTTAATGTGTTTTATGAGTTTTACACGTTCCACATTGCGTGTGGTGTGTAAATGTGTGTGTACTTGGTGTGTGTGTGTGTGTGTGGAAAGTGATGACAACAGTTACAGCCAAAAAGAGGGTTGAAAAGGCCTAAAGAGGTTTCATCATTGATACACTCTTAAATGCAAGGGGCGTGGACTGTGATGTTACTAAATGGTCATGGATTTCAATTGAAAAATCGAAAAGAAATATTCGAAAGTAAAAATAATTGAATTAATTGAAACATTTAAATTAGTTCAAAATTGTCTGTTAAGTTAAATTTAAATGCAGAATTGTTTAAAAGGTTTGAGCATAATTAAATTCATTCCACAGTTTGATCTTTATTTGACTTTTGAAATAATTACTGCCGATTAAAAATCTTAATCATTTAGAAAGTTTAACTTTTAATTTTAATTTTCAAATAGTGGCATAATTTTTTAAAATCCTTTTAGTATCTCTTAACTTTAAATAAAATTAATCGACTTACATACCATTAAATGAAGTCTGCATTTAAATTATAATTATAATTAATTATCATATGGAAACATTTAAATTTCGAGTTTTTTCAACCCCTTAATGTATGTCTTAAATTTGCACTTAATGTATGTCTTCTGCACTTAAATATAGTTTAATTGAAAATTTTACTTTGTCTGAATATGTTCCTTTATTTTCTAAACCTATTTTCAAAAGCTTCGAGCTCTCATAATTTTGAGATAACTAAATTTGTTCTTATGCGGAATGTAATATGAATTACTATTTAATCTAACATCCTTTATAGCTGGACTCTGGTAATGGTAAAAAAATATTTTTTTTTTTTTTTTTTTTAAATATTTATTAAGTGTAGATCCTGTACTAACATAAATGTACCTTAACAACACATGGATGGAACATTAAAAGTGGACCAAACAAAAAAAAAATTTTTTTTTTTTTTTTTTTCATAAAAAATTTGTATATTTTATTTAAACTGGTTTCCTGCTACCATTAGTGGCAACTTAATCTAGTTTTACATTTAAGGGAAGGAACAATTGATCACAGGAGATACATATATAGAATTATATTATTTACAGTATATTATTTACAAAATTTACAAATTAATGAAGGAACCTAGTAGGGAGATCCAATGGATGGCACCTTTTGAGTCTTCTCTTTCTGGGTTTGGTAGTTAGTCGTCTGGCTAGCGCGTTAGGATGACCACCAAGGCGTTGAACGTAATTCGATGCCTGTAATTGCATAAGAAAAAAAAAAAAAAAAATATATATATATACATCAATAAAAAAAATTATTTTAAAAAGTTGATCTGTTTCAAATATTTATAGCATACTTACAGGGTACCTCGTAGATTAAACAATTAAGAGTTAAATAAAGTAAAACAAGCTATTACTTTTTAAATAAAATATTTAATTTTCCGTTGCCTCACAATTACGTTAGAAATTCTTACAGTTACTAAATTTGTAAGCAAACTTGAAATGCTAGAATATATTACAGGGTATTTAATTCTTCCTCATACTCGTTTGCGACATTTATTGATTTTCTCTATATACTGTATTGAACAAATGCCGCCACGCGTTGCCGGAGAATCGATGCAACAGATAATATCCTGCATCTCCTTGCCCTGCTGATCACGTTGATCAATCCGATCGTATGTAATACCAATAATACCATATCTTTTGAATTTCTCGCGAACCAATTCCTGATTATTGTCAGTACCCCAGGTGAGGACCTGCATGTGAAGCTCACGAATCTGGCCGAGAAAGAGAGGATGTTTCAGAATGACGCTACTGTGGACACTAAAGCCAAAGAACTCCATGTTATGGGAGAAATATAAAGCATTATCCAAGACGCTAACACGTACATCCAAAAACTGTACAGGATGATCTACATCCATGATCTGTAACATTACAGGATAATAATTCTGTTTAAAGCGTAGCATTAAACAAATATCAGCATCGAAACTGGAGAAGAAAATGCGACGTTTTCCAGCCAGTTGGAAAACTAATTCCAAGATTGTATCCACATAGAAATTTCGATCAAAACTGGGCTTACAACTGTTATGCTCCCAACGACGACTGTTGTCCTGTTGAGGCCACTTGATCTCAATATGAAAGCCCAATTTCTCTGGTAATCCTGAAGTCTCCAAGTCAAAGAGATTGCGTAGGAGTGAAAAAGGCTGCTGATTTGCTAGAAATTTTTGACAACTGTCATTACAACCATCATTGCTTGCGAATCGTAGAGCTGTCGCTAATTGTAGATCATCAAAGGTCATTGATTGTATGGGCATTATTATATACTCTCCACGCTTTATTCCTCCCATGGAGAGTAGCTTTATGCGATTTAAACTCTCATAAGGAAAAACAATTACATCATTTGAAGCTGCCAATTTCTGTATAGTTTCACCACAATTCTGTGCAAATTTCAGCACAAAATCATGAAAGACAACGACTTGAGCATCCTTAGTCAACATCACATCCAGCTCAATCATATCCGCATGATTAAGTAGAGCACGTCTAAAGGCAAACACTGTATTCTCCCGATAAACATCATCGTTTAATATATATGTTGGTCCCGTTCCCCGATGTCCGATCTCCATAACCGGATGTCTGCATCGCCAATAATGAGCATAGGATAACTTCAAATCACATTTGATTGTGGGTAAAGGTCTTACAAGAAGATACTTTAAATTCATCTCGATCAGAGGACGATGTGTAGAGGCACAAGTGATCTTCAAACGTAAAGATCCCTCGGAATTGATCAATTGTCTGGGACAGATAAATCCATAACCATAATGATAAGGTGGTTCATCAAGTGCTGCCTTATTTGCAAACGTATACAGATCTAGGCGATAAAGTGTGCTCTCTGGATTATAGATGGAACAGTGAAATATTTGAAGATCCTCGGGACCACAACGTGCTCCACTTGAAGCCTGAAAGTGCAACTTTACACCATTTTGCAGGTTTGTGACCTCCGTAAAAGCCAATTGAGTATTCAGAACGGTATCGGAGACGGAACGCTTTTTATACAAACTAACGGTAGTTAAACGAACCGTTTCCACGGAACAATGAGCACATTGAACCGATTCCGATTCATACATGGGCTGTAGGTGCACATAAAGTAGGCGTGGCTTCTGTTTAAGCCAGATAAATGGTGCGTTGAATATCTTAAATTGTACAAAGGTTTCTCCGGTTGTCCAACCTCGATCCACATGATATTCAGCTCCCTCCATATTTTGCACCCCAAAACAATCGCAATTCTTCAACAGATTGTGACAAGTTCGTATGATTCTAGGCACTGGATGAACTTCCCAAAAGCGTATAATACTCACATCCAATATCGGATCAAATGCAACAATACAATAACGATATTCAATATCGAAATTACGTGGAATTTTTATAGTTGCCGTGAACTTGAAGGCTCTGTAATCAGTCTCACTATATTTCGGGCATCTGTCCATTAAAATAATTCCCTTGGGATCCCAATTTCCCAGTTCATCACAGTTACCACTTATTGCTGCATATTCATTACCTTCCAAGGGTCTTCTAACAATCACACAAAATGGCCAATCTGTATAGATCGGCACTTGTTCATTTTTATCCTTTGCATTTTCCGATTGAACTCCTACATTGGGATCCTCCGACTCCTGCGCCTTTGGCACACATTCCTCTCTTTCATTAGCAAAGAACCAACGATGCATAGTTCTCTCTTAATTAGATTATTTAATTTAGCGAATATTCTTAATTGTTACTAAATTTAAACATAAATTTATCAGACAATTTGGAAAATGTCAGTTGAGTTTACTTGATATTAATAGGAAAATCTATTATAACTGAAAGAAAAGCATTTTATCCTGAAAAGTCTGAAATAAAGTGAAACTTACTGACCATCTAAAAGGAAGAACAACGAATCTATAAATAAATATATTTTACTATTGAAAATACCTAAAAATTGCATCCAAATTTACTTCAAAAATAAGCTCTATATAAAATTTCAGGATATTTTTCTAGATACATTTGTCAAGGAGTTCTTCTTAGAGAAAGAACTAATGAACGAATCAGAAGAAAGTTTTTTAAAAAGACAACTAACGAACTAAGAAACCAAATTCCACTGGTTCAAATACTGATTACCAAATTGTTCCCAACATATCTAACTATATAAAATTGGTATTATTTAGTAATTGTTAGGTTAGGTTGAGTTTTTCCTCAGCAACAAATCTCCTATACGTATGTAATGAGTTTTGCTTCCTGCTGCCATTAGTAATGACCTCGTATTATCTAACAAGTTGGGAAATTATTACTCAAGGCTCAATGTGCAGTCAAGTTTACAATCCTCCCACAAGATTCGATTTACAGTTCATTACTTTTCATAATTTTGTGCCTTGTACGCGTCATGTTTAGGCTTTTTCCTTTTTGTGAAAATGCCAAATGTTCAAAAATCCCACGTGCCGTAGAAAAACTGAGGAGAAAGGGGAAGAGAAGAGCAGACGGGCTGACACATGTCCATGTTAAGAGGCGGGGACTTGGCCAAATCTAATTGGGCCCGTGTCGTTTTATGTTTGACATTTTGCCCTCTACAGCAAAAAAATAAAGAAAATGAGGAAAAAAATTCTATTTAAATTGTGAAAATCCGCTTAGGTCCTTTGCAACGCTTTGCCATGCTTCTTTTTTTTTCATCCTTGAACTCAAATTGGCTCTTAGGCCTTTTGGGCCACGTTTAGTGTCGAATTTCGGCCGCCTCGAAATCGTAAATCGAATTGTTTAGTTTTTCTGCCTCTACTTTTTTATATTTTAAGCTTAAAAGCTACTTAAAGCATAGAAGAACAACTAAAGTCCTTACTCTCACTCTCTCTTCTCTATAAAACGATAACTACGATATGTAATTGGGTTCTCTTTTAAGTTGTATTTTTTCCAAAAGATAATACGCATCTATCTACTTTACTCACATATCTAATGTGTTTCCATAGAAATCGATAATATGCAAATACTTAAGCCAAGTTTGGAGGGGGGATGAAAATCCTTACCAACACACACACACACACACTCACACACATAAACAGCGCATAAAACAAACAGCAAAGCGAAGAGTCCTTCGTCCCCTGCCCCTTCCCTCTCTCGCACACACACACATAAACTAAATAACTAAATACGCATTAGCATCCTGTCGGATTTTCCTTTATTATTGCTGCTCCTGCTCCTTCGACCTAGAAGAAGAAGCCAGTTGCGAGCATACAAACGTTTCCTTGCACAGTGGTGTGAAAATAACAAGTTGGACACGTCATGAAATTAAAATATTCGTTGATTTTAATCGATATGTTACTTGAGTTTATTTATTAATAATGAACAATTCCTAAGAAAAACAAATCCCTTCCATTAACCATTTTTCAAATGTTTAATTTATTATTAATTAATTAATTTAATTTTGCAAGACTTTTATTTTATAATTCTACACTTTCAAAACTTGTTCAAGTTAATTGAAAATCAAGTCTTACTAATGTGCAATCAAAAATCATTTACGTACAATTATTAACATTTATTTTTAAAAGCTCTATAAATTTGTGGTACATTAATTTAGGGGACATACAAATTTGTTTAATTTAAACACTGTGTTCTTAAACAATTTTTTGAAAAACTATTAACATATAATATTTAATATTTGAATATTCAACTTTATAATTTATTAGTATTTATTTTTGAAATGTAAGGCAGCTAATTTAAATTATTTATTTAATTTTCGAATTTATTTTAACTCTCACAAATTTTTAACAAACTCCCAAATAATTAAGTTCATATGTCAAAATAAATTTTTTCCAGCATTGTTTTTTGATCATTGAACACAATTACTTGTCCACTTTTCTTAAAGCTTTGCCCCACTGTGCCACTGGCAAAACTTTAGTGGATCAAATTGGGGGAATGGCAGCAAATTTCAACGAATGTATGCAGAGTGTGACCGAAAGCATTATTAATAGAGAATGTCGGCACACACACACACACACACTTAAACTCTCTCACTCTCTCCCTCTCTCTCTGTCACACACACACACACACTTTCGCTAGCAAAGCATATAAAAGCAATAAGGACATTCATCTTCATAATTATAGGCAAAGGGGAGAGTGAAAGAGACGAAAGTGAACTAAAGTTTTGCATACGTCTGTCGATGAGTGCGTGGGAGTGGGAGTGTGCGTGTGTGTGTGTGTGTGTGTGTGTGTTTGCCTAGTCTGGGATTTTATGGAAATGACAGTTAAGCTCAGGCGAAAACTGGACACTGGTCACCCTAATGAATGCTGCGTGTTTCTTAATGTGCGTGTGCGTATGCATGTGTGTGTGTGTGTGTGTGTGTGAGTGAACCGGCGTCGAAATGCAATCAAATGGAAATTGTTAAAGAAAGCAAAAATGCGAAACGAGAAACGAGAATTCAAGGTATACGCTCCACTGACGTCCCCTCATGTGTAGTATTGATTAGGGGTGGCAGCCCTGCCTATGTGAGTGTGTGTGTGTGTATGTGAGGGTGCACTACACCCATTGGTTTTTTTGCACTAATTACGCAGAAAACATGTTCGACACCAGCCTTGGGCTCCTGTTTTTGCCATTATCCGTGACGTTGGCCCTTAGCTTCCTGAGTTTTTCCTCATTTTTCCCCATTTTTTTAGGCGTTGCAATTTAAATGATGCTTTTATTTCGGGGTGTTGCAGTCTTCAAAGGAATTGTCGAACGTCGTTGTTATTATATCGGCTTAATTCTAATCCAAAACACGTTCCAACGCAGACACACACAGTCGAGTGGTCAGCTATAATTTAGGGGTGGATTCTCGATCATTAGCACGATTTATTTGGTCAAACTGATTTATGTATTTTAATTCCAACAGACAGCAACGTGGGAGAATAGTTTTTTCGAGTGTACAATTGTACAATAATATATTTTTTGGCTAAATAAGTTTGAAACTCCCCTTTTAAATTAAACCGCCAATTAGTGTATCAGAGGAGCAACCGTTGATAAGTCTGAACGCTACTTTGGGATGCTCAGCAGTTGCTTAACAGCTACGTACGCCGAACGCAGCATGTAACCCCACGTTAACACAACGATACTGAGGTGAAATATTTGTAATGCGCCATCTGTTTAGGTAAAAAATTCATAGGTGGCGCGTCGTAGTTCCCAATGTGACCAGTGCCGGCGCTTTGTAGTTCCCAATGTGACCAGTGGCGGCGCTAACGAAACTAAAGTGGGTTTAAATAAAATTTATTTACTAACCAAGAAAATGAATTTTTTTGAACAAAATAAAACAATTCAAAAATAGAACAAATTAATCCGCTTCTTTTAAAATATGTCTTGATTTTCTAGCTCCACTGGGTGTCAAGTTTCGTTCAAAGCTGTCTGCAAAACCTGCGCTTCTCACGAAAACGACAGAAAGTCCGGCAAAGTTTCAACAAAATCGGTGAGCACCGTCATTTTTTTTGATTCCACTCAAAAATGGGGTCATATTGTCATACAATTTAGCTTTTTTCTGTCATTCTTCGCTGAAAAAATACCGAAGAAGAAAATGTCGTATTATTTTGGTATATTTTGCTATCAATATAGTTTTCTTTTGTCAATTTGGCACTTTCCAGTTGTTGGTCTCACTTGCAGCAGTCAGTGTTGCATCGAGCCGAGTGTCTATCGCCCGACCGCCACAATCTGTCGACCGTTCGGAGCCTGCCGTAAAAATTTCAAGGTGAAAAGATTGTAATTGAAAATAGCAACAAATACCGCAAGCACAAGCATAATAAGTAAATCGCAAGCAAAGTGTTAAGCACAAAATATATAATGAAATTGCACACACAAAACAGCAGAGCATACATTCGTATCGAATAAAAAAATGTGTAAAGTGAGTGCATGTGTGTGTTGGTGTGCTGGTGTGCGTGTCTCTCTACATTTGTGCCCCTGTGTGTGTGTGCGTGCAAATTGAATAAGAAACGGGCACAAAAAAGGCACCAATGCATGGTGCATTTATACGCTGAAAATGTGAATAATTCTGTGTAAAACTGTTAACAAATCTTAATAATTAAGCATAAATGTGTGTGCGCGTTTTGTTGCTGGACGCCGACGACAGTGTGCGTGTATATGCATGTACATGTACATATGTATGCGTGTGTGTGTGTGTAGTGAAAAAACTAAAAAATTGAAATTTTTTTGGAAGCCATTTGGCGACGTCGTCGTTGCCGCAAATTGTTTAATACCCTTTATTGTTGTTGTTGTTACTGTTTAAAGTGGCTTGGCCTTTTCTTCTCTTCTTCTGCTTTTTTTTATGCAAAATTTTTTTGCAAATCTGCCTTGCACGAGCTTCGTTTACTTAATGCTCTCCCTCTCTCACACACGCTCACGCTCTCTCTATGGTTCACTGTGCTCTCTCGCACTCGTTTTGCGCTCTCGCTCTCTTGCTCACGTCAAATTTTATTCCTTTATTCCGATTTTTTTAGTTGTAGTTGTTGCAAAACGAAAATTCAACATATTTCTTTTGTAGCGTTCAGTTTTCGTTATAATTTCATTGAATTTAAATGCATAAAAAACTGGAAACTGCCAAGTGTAAGTTGGTTGCATTTAAAAAGTGCTTAAAAAATGCTACAAATCGATGTGAACGTCAAACCAAAGAAAAACCACAAACAACAAAGATTGTGTGTTCGTGCAAAGTTTAATCAAATTATTAATACCAAATTGTAATAAGTGTCGTAAATGTAGTAAACAAATATTAAAATTCATTTAAGAGTATTGCAAAGTAAGAGTGTGTGCGTGTGAGTGTGTGTGTAGCTGTATCCGCCCATCCTTGCAGCTGTTGTTGTTGTTGTTGCTGTTGTCATTGCAGCCGCAACAGAATAAAATGCGTTGTTGTTGTTACAATTTTCGTTCACTTTCGCTTCATTTTCGTCGCGTTGTTGTTGTTGTTGTTGGTGTTGGTTTGCACTTTGTACCTTTTTACTTGTTGTTTCTTTCTTACACACATGTGTGTATAGATTTTTTCCATTCTGATTGGATTTGCTATTGGTATTGGCATTATTGTTCGCACTGAATAAAAAAGAAAAAAATACGCAGAAACAGCTGTCAAAGCAATTTAGTCATTTTGTTTATAACTAAATCAGCTGTTTTCACATTGTTTACACTCAAGTAATCATTGTGATAACTCCCAATAAGTTGTTGCAAATACTACAGGAATTCTCAATGCAATCAGTGTCTAATTCCCAATAAGGTAACATGAGTCTGAACGTTGTTGTCTACTTGGAATAACACCTATTATGGAATATTACCAACTAAACAGTGAGTGTGTGCTTTATAAATACAATAAGGCGGAAATCGATGATGTTTTAAAGTCAAAAAGAGAATTATAGAATCGTTTAATTGAATTGCTTTAATTTTAATACAAATCAGTTCAAATTGTGATAGCAATATTGAGATTTCTTTAAATGAATTATTGAAGAATATTAATTCTATGAGATTTTATACTTCATGTTTTGCTAAATTAGAATAGTAATTTTAAGAAAATGTTAAGGGCTGTTTTAGTAAATAAAATAACTTAAGATACTGTACCGAAGAACTGTTTCCCAAATTTAACTCCATTCTAATTCTTTCTTTAATACTTTCCTATACAATAAAGTTGAAAGTACTTGCTAATTGGAATATTGTGTCCACTTTAAAGTCGTCCGTGGTCTTATACGACGAGTTGGTTGCAACCAGTCTATGATTAACCTTGAACTGATGTTGATAGAGCAGCGAAAACAGAAGAGTCTCTTAGTCGTAAAGTTGTCGTCTCTTCGTCTCATATTTCAATTTGAGATCCTGATTGGTGGCTACTTTATATAAATGCTGTTTCATCATGTTCTGATTGGAAAGCATTTAGTATTCGTTGATTCTTGTTTAGAAACTTGATAGCTATCGATAAGTGTTTAATCGTTAATTTTTGGTTGGCTGGTCCTTTATGTAATAACTATCATGGTTGACAAACCAAAATGTATTGTTAAAATATAAATGAATTTGTTATTTTTAATTTATTTACTTTATTAATTGAACACTTTCATTCAGTACAAGATTTGTATCTTTCGGATATGCCATATCTTATTGTTAGTGTGCTCTTTGCTACTTCCTTCTTCTCTTTCTCGTTCTCTTTCTCTTCGTCCTCCTCCTTGTACACGTTTTGTGAGTCACATTTCTCTTGAGTCTTGATTCGAGTGTTTTGTTTTATATAAATTAAATTGCATTTCAATTCCTTTGTCGAGTTTTGATTTTGCATTTCACTTTGACCTTTTCCCTTTTGGTCTTTATCTTCGTTGTCGTTGTCGTTGTCGCTGCTGCTATCATCAATATTGATTACCGGCAGCTGTCTTCTTCGTCTTCGTCTTCTTCAGTGCCAGTGCCAAAGAGAGTTGCAGATTGAGAGAGAGTGAGAGTAGAAACGAGTGAGACACAGAAAGAGAGCGCACTGCGAGTGCCGACAAAAACGATTCATACTCTCCGCATTTTGCACTTTGTGCTAGTGTTGCCATTTTAGCCAATAAGCAGCTGGACTTAGCCATATTGTAATGGTTAAAGCTATACTATTTAAGGATATGCAATTATCTGAAAGTCTCTCTATTTTTAAAAAGGATTCAACTACTTTTTGTCAGATAACATCAACATACCCATTAGTATAATTGAGGCATTGACATAATTTAATGAAGGATATATTAGCAGATCTTTTTTCAACTGTACTACTAACTTAAATTTTAAAACTTTTGTCAATTAAAGTTGCATAATTCTCAAAGTTTTGTATGGACTTAATGAAAGTGTTTTGTGAAGTTTCATTTACACATTGCTCAACAAATATGTAGGTTCTGCTATCGTTAATGTTATCAAAAATGAATTAGAACTTTCTTAAGCATATTTAATATTATTTAAAGCTAGTTCAGCTTCTTTTTAATTAAAGATTCGTATCA
This sequence comes from Drosophila testacea, assembly GCA_035043265.1. Lineage (NCBI taxonomy): Eukaryota > Metazoa > Arthropoda > Insecta > Diptera > Drosophilidae > Drosophila > Drosophila testacea. Next base: position 215,532 of record JAWNND010000151.1, read on the forward strand.
TTTTGTTTAGCAGACTTAATATTTTATTTATACCTAATTTTGCCAACTTTATTTTATAAAATAAGCTCTTTTAGTGCAAGAAATTCTAGCAACACTGTGGTGCTCTGCTTTCTGCTCTCACTCTGTCTCTCTCTCTCTCTCTCTCTTGCTCTTACTGGCTCGTTCAGCCAATTTGCACTGTTTGCTTGCTATGTTGGCCCCACTGCAGCCCTTTCCCGCCCACTTGTAGGCGCCCACGTTGCTGACTGCGTTACGCGTGTCTCAGCCTCTGTCTGTGTGTGTGAGTATGAGTGTGAATGTGAATGTGTCAATGTATGTAGGCAGGAGGCCAACAGGCTGCCTCACTCTCTCCCTCTCCCTCTCCCTACACCACTGTCTCTCGTTCTCTTTTTAGTTTTTTCCTCCTCTGCTCTATGGGAAAATTGTTGCAATTTGTTTAACGCGCATTCGCTCTCCATCTGTAATATTTCTTCTCTCTTTTGCTCTCTCCTATTCCCTCTTCTGTATCTCGCTCTTCTGTCGTTCTATCTGTTGTTGTTGGTGTTATTGTTGTTGTAGTTGTTCTTCATTATATTTTGTGCTTCATCGATTTTATACTTGGTCGTTGCAATTAGTTCTTCTGCTATTGCCATTTCTTCTACACTTCGCTTTGTTCTTGGTGCAGTTGCAACTACTAGCAATTGTTGTTGTTGTTGTTGTTGCCCCCTTTGTTGAGGCAGGCGTCACAAAGCAGCGGCACCTTCCATGGCAAATTGTATCTGTCGGATACGTTGATAAATATACTCATATGTAAAGTGCAATTGTAGCACCTAGCAGAGATACATTGATTATGGGCCACTGCTCCTATAACACACTTGGTGTGGCATGTGGCATGTGATGTGGCATGTCTTTGTGGCAAGCACATAAATATCAGTTATCTTGGATAACGAGTCAATATTAATCTTAATTGTTCCATGCTGTGATTACCTGCATTTAAGTCATTAAGGTTTTTATCATAAAAGATGTTATCGATCAATGATATTATCGATTAATTATTGATGTTGAGTATGGCTTCGTAGGAGTTCAAAATGTTACTATTGATTACCATATAGAGAATAAATACGGATGAAATATCCAACTTGATTGATTAACTTCAGTCAGTTAAACCCACATTCTAGAATTGTTTGTTTCGCATTTGCAAAATGATCGCTGATGAATTCTCTGATCTTAACCTCCATTCTCCAGCAACAACAACAACAATAATAATATTGGCAACAATACCTGTGGAACCTGTGCAAGAACAAGGCCAATAGACTCTCAACATCACCTGCTGAGTGCTCTGACCAGAGTTGACCTATAACTGATTTGTTGTTATGTTGTTTGTTTTTTATTGTTTTTATTTTGTCATTTGCAAAAAAATTAGTTTTGTTTTATATCTGTTTTTTTGGTCAAAGAGTTGCTTCAAGGTCTTGACTTTGCCTTCGAGCTGGGAGCACAAGCAAGAGTTCAAAACGTCAAACACACGCGTCCGCTTACACACGCTTACACACACTCGCACACACACATACACCTACAAAAGTTAAACAGTTCAGGCAGTTTATGAATGATCGGCAAAGCTTACGGCTATTAACAAATACAAACATACAAATATAACGCGTCCGTTCATTTAAGGTTTTTTTATTTTTGGTTTTTTTGCGAACTTTTTTGGTGACTTTCACTGCAATTGAGCATATACATTTTTAAAAGGAGTTTGTGACGCATTCAAAATGCTTTTAGCATATCATCTTATAAAAACTATATAATCTTTAGCTAGAAAGATAGATAAATAGGAAAGATAGCTAAATGGTATTACATTTTTAAGACCAAATCATTAAAATTACTTTCAAAAATAAAAGTTTACAAAAGTTAAACCATTCTGCGATTTTAAAAATTAGATTTGATAAGGCTTAGTATAGATCTGAATTATCAAGAGTGTTAACGCTTCGATTTGCTTAACTTTTATGTGTATTCCTGGCTTTGTTGTTGTTTGTTTTGGCAATCGTCAATTGCGCGTTTATTTCCGTAAACGAATTCAATTAAATAATACATGCAAAGCAAATGAAAGCAACAACAAAATTACCCAAAGAAGCAAATATTGAAAATATTAAGATTGTTGAGAAAAAAGGAGAGCAGCAAGCGCATCGAAAATCAAACAATTTGGCAAAAAGACAATGCAAAAAAATTCAAAGAAAAACAAAAATCGAAACAAAACAAGAAGAGAAAAGGAAGCCCGTCTAATGTGGCACTTAACTAATTCAACAAACTACGACGCACGACGGAAATAATGAAATCAATAATAAAAAAAATAAAAAAAAAAGAATCGAGACGAAGAAGAAAATTTAAAAATCATCAGCATGATTATCATCTAAATACTTAATAACGAGCAACAAATGAACTACGCAGTTATGAAACCTACTCGTACTACCAGCTACACTCAACAAGCAGATACAGATACAATAAAAAAATAGCAACAATCATTGACATAGAGCCTCAAAGCTATAGCTTAAACTAATACACATAGAGAGAGCATAGTGAACGGATTGGATTTAGCATGCCAAGATACAGATACAACTGTAGCTGATTGTGAGAGTAAAAGAAGAACTTCATACAATATTTTTATCTGTTCATAAATTAATTTTCTTTTAGTTAGTATATTTGTTGTTTGCAGATTTAAGGTTTCCAACCATCCATTTTTGCAGTCGTTTTTAGTTATTAGCACTTTCGAAGATCAGCATTGGATATAGCTAAATTATTTGAGATTATAATGCTTAAGCTGTGCAATTTGTTATTTCTCAAGGTTTATTATTTAACTATTTTATGCAATAAAATAAAATAGATGAGGCAAGAAAAGTTCAGTATCTGAATCGTAGGATTTTGAACAGATTAAAGTAGAATTCTATTCTCTTCAAAAACTGAGCTAAGAAAGTGTATATTTCGTTTGTAAGTTAGAATTATTTGATCTTGAACGACTGAAATATTTTCGGAATCTGCTTTCCAGTTTTGCTAATTTGTGACTTACCATGATCTCTAAGGTTTATGTTTCCGGAAATTATTATAGTAAATACTTGAATCTCTTATGTACCTTTGACTTCTTGAGTAAATTGATTTTTCTGTAATTGAAGTCATTATTTTTGTTGATTCTTCTTCCCCTTTTCCATCTTCCCATCTCTAAGGTTTTTCTTTCCGAAATAAATACATGAATCTCTTATGCATAATTGACTTTTTGATATAATGGATATTTCTGTAATTGAAGTCATTATTTCTTAGTGAAAGCACATTTATCGCAATGTTGTCAAACAATTCTCCAAAGGATTCGATTTAATTAATAAATGGTTTTTCTGCTACACCAAAATTAGGCACCCCTCAAAAGGGCGACCAACGTTTGTTCGTTACGTATACGTCGCGTTGTGCACTGCAATTAATTATAAACGAAATTGAACACGCATTTTATATGAATACTAATATTTATCTTTTTTATTTCTATTTACAGGAATTAAATTTCTACAGCTTACTGCATTGCTAGTAAACCGGGCACAAAGAAATTGTTGAATAATTCCGCGAAACAAAAACAAAAAAAGAAGAAAAAGAAAACAAATAAATTAACATAAACAAATGGAAATATTGTGGAGTGAAAAGTGCAACCAAGTTTTTAATTTCATGCTAAAGTTAAATTAAAAGTCTTAGTTAAATATTTAACACACATCAATATAAATATTATTATTATTATTATAAATATAACATAAAATAACATAATATAATTAATTTATAAATATTTGTGTACCCAATTGAAGTGCTGATTTAAGTGAATAATAATATTTAATGATAACAACAACAACAACAGCTGTGCTGTGTGCGTGTGTGTATGTGTGTGTGTGTGTGCTTATGAATGTATGTGAAAATTGAAACGCCCGCTAACCAAAGTCAAGCGCTAGATGGCGCTGCGGCTGGCGGCTTATGTAGTTATTGTTGTTGCTAATAAAACGCGGAAAGGCAAATTATAGCTTTGCAAAAAGAAGAAGAAAAATAGCAGCAACAAATAAATTTAAATTTATTACTTAGCATAACAAAATCAACACAATAATCATAGCAACAATAACAACACCAAGCAAGCAAGCAAGCAACAACTGAATTTTCGCGGGCGTCTCTCGTTTTTCGGTTGTCGTCGTCGTCGTTGTCGGTTGTCGCGATTGTCGCAGTTGTCGCAGTTGTCGCGGTTGTCGATTGTCGTCGTTGTCCGTCGTATAATTCGTCAGTCAGTTGATTGCACCTGGAACCTAACGATCGCTATGTATCGTCGTCGTCGTTTGGCAGCCGCTAGTTTCATCTTTGAAGTGGGCAAATCGGCTGCAATAATTGCAGCCCAACAGCAGCAGCAGCAACCTACAGTGTTTAGCGACAACAGCAACAACTAGTTGCACAGACATTAACAACAACAACAACAAACAAACAAAATAAACAACAAACATTTGACCATAAACATTTAACAAAACAAAAAACAAAAACAAAAATACAAGCATAAATAAATAATTAACTTAATTAATTCGTTTCGTAAAATAATCCAAAGTATTGTCAGCAATCTGGATTATTTGCTGAAAACTTTGCGCACGCTGAAATCCAATTCGATTATGGCCGAGAATCAAAGCGCTGCCAACGAAGATTCCGGTCAGCAACAGCAACAACAACAACACACACAACATCATCAGCAGCAGCAGCAACAGGTAGCAGTAGCAACAGCAGCAGCAACAATTGCTAATAGCGGCCAAGCAAGCGGCAGCAACTCGGCCGCCTCATCGCCAGAAAACTCACAAGAATCGCACAGCATTGTAGCAAACACAACAGCAGGAACAGCAGCAATAACAACAACAACATCAGGCACAACGGCATCAGCAGCCACAACACGCCGGCAACAGCAGCAGTCGTCACAGCAACAGCAACATCAACATCAACGCGCCAGCAGCAACAACATGTTTGATCGTCACGTCAATGCCAAGTTGAAGCCAACAGGTGGCAACACTGGCCCAAACAATGCAATGCCAGCTCGTCGCAATTCAATACAGACACCATCACGTGGTGTTAGCATGGTGAACACCACCAGCATTAAGAAGCCACCGTTGACCAAAGTGAATTCATTGGGCGGCAGTGGACAACATCATCATCATCATCATCATGTGTCGCATTTGCATCATCATCACCAGCATAGCAACAACAGCAACAGCAACAACAGTAATAGCAACAATAGTAACACTAACAGCAACACTAACAGCAGCAACATCCAACGCACTACCAGCGAAAGTTTGCGTTTAAATGCTTTAAGTCGCAGTGTGGCAGCTGCTGCAGCTGTGGAAGCAGCAAGTTCAGCAGTGTCGCGTGCAGCAAGCACATTAACACTCAACAGCAGTGCCTCGAGTGTTTCATTGGCGCCCAAATCGAGCAGCAGCAACAATTCGACGGCAACAACAACCAACAACAGCAGCGGTAGCGGCAGCAGCAACAACAGTGTTACAGGCACCAAGGCAAGTTCACCCAACAATAATGGTGCAACTGCCACACGTGGCATCAACCAGCAACAGCAGCAACAACAGCAACAGTCGCAGCCACCACCACAACAACAACAACAACAGCCGCCACATCATCATCATGCGCATCATCATCATCACCATCATCACACCAGCCACAGTCAAGGACATCAACCAACAACAGCTGGTGCGGCTGCTGGTGGCAGTGTAGCAGGTGTTGCTGCTAGCGTCGGCAACAATCGCAAACCAAAGACGACTTCCTCATTTCAAATCACATCTGTAACAGTGGGACATGCCAAATTGAATGCCGCTGGCGATACAGGCGATGAATCCGCTGATGATTTGGATGAATCTCATACCGATGATAATAGTCGCATTACGGATCTAGAGAATGAGACACCATCAATGTCGGAAGATACCTTCTCCAAAGAGGAAGTATTCTTTGCCAACAATGCATTGAGCACTACAGCACCTGTAATACCCACCAGTTCACAGTATGGCCTCGTTGTGGTGGATCCCATTGGTCCATCCCTCGGACAGACCATACAGAATGTTCAGGTCAATGTCTCCGATAATATTATCAATGTGGTGAGTGCTGCTGTCACACCCGGTGGCACCAAGAAAAAGGACGACATGAAGGAGACACAGCATCGGAGTGAACGCTTTAAGGTCGTTAAAATTGAATCGACGGAACCGTTTAAACGTGGTCGTTGGATGTGTATGGACTATTTGGATCACTCGAGTGTGGGAGCTGCCAATAATAATGAAAAGACTGCGAATTCGGAGGCAACTGGAGGCATTGCTGATGATGCAACAACAACAGGGCCGCCAAAGACAACACAGAGCATGATACTGCCGCCGACAATGTTGCATGAGAATCATATGGAAGCTGCCTCGGCAGATGCCAATTGGAATTTTGCCGAGCATCAACAGCAGCAGCATCAGCAACAGTCGCAGCAGCAGCAATCACAGCAGCAACAACAATTGCAAACGACTGCAACTGTTGGTGCACAACTAAATGCCACGCCCAGTGGCGTCATGACAGCGCCCGCCACAGTGGTGCATGGCATGCAACAATTTGTTGCCGATGCACAACAGCAGCAGCAGCAACAACAACTCTATGATAGTGTTAATGCCAATGCTGCTGCTGGCACGCCCAATGCAGCAGCAACGACAACAACAACAGATGGCACGCCCCATGGCCAAACATTGCCCATGGATTATGCCACGGCAGCAGCAGTACAGCTGCAACAGTCGCTGCAGCAATTGAAGCAACAGGAAGAAGCAGCTGCGGCAGCAATGGATGTGGCTGGTAATGCAGCAGCAGCAACCGTTGCTGGCTATTTGCCGCCAACGCACAGCAGCAACAACACCACTAATAACAACAACAACAACAATGCAACAACAGCAAGTGCTGCTGTGGCTGTCAGTGATCCGCCGCCGCCGCAACTGACAACAATGAGCAGCAGTTATGTGGAGCAACCATTGTCGCCGACGGCGCCAACATTTGCAGCTGTTGCTGCCGGCCAACAACAGCCGCCGCCCAACTTCCAACAGGAGCAACAACAACAGCCAACATCGCAAATTGATGGTGTTGCACCATCAACAGCACAGTTTCCTGCAGCAACGGCTGCAGTTGTAGCATCAACACCAACTCCACAGACTTCAAACACTTCCACAAGCACACCAGCAACAGCAGCAGCAGTAGTAGCAACACCCTCAGCAGTAACCGCAGCAGCAGCAGCAGTAACTGTACAGACACAGGGACAAACATTACCATTGTTGTCGCACATGAGCAACTATGAGTCTTCAGCTGGTGTAATTGCAGCAACAGCAGTTGCCGCTGCTGCCGGTATACCGACGTTACAACTGCAAAGTGCACCGTCAACAATGGTTGCTGATGTCCAGCAATTGGTTGTCGCTGGAGTATTGGATGATCAACAATCAGCAGCAGTAGCAGCAGCAACACAACCCCAACAACAACAACCACAAATTCCGCCAACAAATATCGCGAGTGTTAGTGCCAATAATAATGTTAATTTAACGAATCCAAATGTAGCAGTAAACGCAGCAGCAACATCAGCAGACGCAACGACAACATCGCTCTCATTGAGCGATGAACAGCAATCGACATCATCGGCAACAGCAGCAGTAGGAGGAGGTGGTGGAGCAGCATCAACAACTGCAACAGCAGCAACTGGAAGCGCTGCAACAGCAACACAGATACAACAGCTACAGCAGCAACCAAATGCAGAATCCGAGACTGAAAGGTAAGTTCAACAATCTCATTATCTATTTGATAAGTAAGGGAAAATAGTTGACGAAATTAATTGAAATTTCATTTTAATGTTTAAAAGTGCTAAAAGTCAATATATTATACCAAAGTAAGGGGATTCCCCTTTTTTTTTTAGTAGAAACTATGCTTATTTCTACTCTTATTGCAAATTGAAAATATGTTAACTAGAATTTTGTATCAATTTATTTCTTTGAAAACATTTTTCTATTGCATTTTAAAAGCCATGCTTCATTGAGTTGTTCTCTTTATCATAAATTCAAATGAAGCGCCAACGAAATGAAATAAAATGCATTCGCTGTATTTTCTCAAAAGTGAAATCACAATCTTTAAATAAATGCTATGATAAATCGATATTTGCCAACATTTAATGTGACTAAGTCAAGAGATGCGAAATGTGGAAACAGAAATTACATATCTATACCGATGTATTTCTGAATAAGCATTCATTTAATTTGAAGTGACCATAATTGATAATGATCGATCAGCATGTATACTATATACTAACAATGGTCTTAGAACTGTACTATATTTCGATGAATTTCTCGATAGATTTGAAAAGTGCTTTAAATAGACTATCGGTTAAAATAACAGTGGTTGTTGATATGAAATTGATATAGAATTAATTAAATAGGCAATATTGCTTATAGTTTTTTATAGCTATATAGTTATATATAGTTATGCAAATTTCAATTGAATTAATTAAATTATAATCAAAGTTTTGATTATTTCATTGTTCAAGTTTTGTTCCGTTTTTGTTGATAAACATCTCTCAACTATTCTCTTCCACTTTCATTCACAAAACTCATTTCATTCATTCCACCGACTTTGAACTTTGCCTTTGGGTCTTGGTACCGCGTTTCTTCCCACTTCCCTTCTCTCTGTCTCTCTCTCTCTCTCTCTCTCTATTCTCTATACTCAATTCTCCGTCTTATCGCCGGATTTGTTTGAGCTGACCAAACATTTGCTTCAGCAATCGCTGCCTTGCTGTCTACTTTTGTTCTTAATCAATTAGGTTAGACCCAACTATTTATAGAAGACGAACCCAAGTTTAAGCTTGTGGACATTGTCTAAGTTGTCTATTAATAGAGACAAACTATTGTTTGGATAGGTTAAATAACTTCCCTCACACTCTTTTTAAATCGGAATTCATCCAGTTTTTGAGACCACACTTCGGGGTTCGCTAAAGTGCAAACACGCGCCACGTTTCTACGTTTCCATTATCGCCAATTTCTTCCACTCGAAACGAAACATTTTGTGCCAAATTTTGTTTCTTCTTTTTATATTTTTCCCGTTTTGTTTCTTCTTTTCTTTATTTTTTTTGTTGCTTCGTCTTTTTTGCAAACGCGTTCGTTGACTTGCAACGGGCCTCTGGCCTCAGCGCCACAATCAACAACAAAATCATCATCATCATCATCATCAAGTAGCGACAACGACTGCGAATGTGCCTCATTATAATAATTTATTTAATAAAAATTCATCAATGAAAATTAGCTGAGAAATGTTGTTGTTGAGTGGGTGGGACAGCTAGAAAAGGGTTGGAGAAGTGCGGGGGAGAATTTGTGAACAGAACACGGGCGTGACACAAAAGGTCGCTTTAATTAAGCGCACTTAAAACCCATACACAAAATGTGGATGAGTTACTCTAGAAAGTTCAAGTACACTAAGATCTTAATGAATTTTGTATAGATGCTAAAGTTAAGCAGTAAAGAAATGTGATTCATATGTAAAAAAGTTAATAGACATGATTATAGTAGACATTTTTGGTACGATACGATCTTACAACCGGTTCAACTATTAAATATAAACTTTTTAACGCGAAACAGGTTTAAAAAAATCAGATAAATATTATTAAAATTAAACAGATAACTTAATAGTCTAAAGGGCCGTTTTCTAATCTTGCCTATAACCTTAAAGGGAAGATAAACCTGCAGTTAAGAGAACAAAATCTTAAGTTTATCTTCCCTTTAATGTTAACGGCAAAATGAGAAAACGGCCCTAAGGGCCTATGTCACATCTTGCTGTAAGTCTTACAGTCCAGATACATTTGAAACAGTGTTCCCTTATCGGCAACTTTATCCAGACTGTGACTGTGTCGGCAAGATGAGAAAAAGTTCCTACTAGTTAAAAGGCTTAAATATTCTTTAAAATTTAAAAAAATAAGAAGACAATAGTCAAGGTATACTTTGTACCCTACTTTATCAAAGTTATAGGTGGCTTAAAAGTAGGTTTCATATATCTGTTAACTCAAATTTAGTGATAAGCACCTTTATTTTAAAGAAGCAATGATTAATTTCTATAATTGAAGACAAAAGATGCTGTGCTCTATTTAATCAAGTCAATCTCAGAGATGATAAGATTTGTTTTAACTTGTCATCTTCGTACATACTGAGAGCTTTGAGTTGATATTCAGAGCAGTTGTTTAGGGTAACTCCCTCTTTTATGAATATAGGCTATTATAAAAGTAATTTTAAATTTCTTGTCATGGTTTTTTTTAGTTTGTTGGCGACAGTTTGTGTCATGAAGCAATGCGATGACTAATTTGTTTGCGCCTTTTGTGGATTGTTTTTGAATGCAGAGAGAGAGAGAAGAGAGAGTGTGTTTAGTAGGCACTGTAGATGACTCATTTCTATAGAGTGTTTGTCTGTGCGGTGATAAATTGATTGATGAAACTACTGAAACAAATGTGGCAACAGTAAAGTTTGCAGTTATTGAGGGCAAGATTAGTCAAAAGCAAAGTCAAGGCTTCTTCTCCATCCACACATGTAGTTTATAGGCACTTATAGGGTATGTATATATTTATATGTGTGCAGATTGCGCATTTGCGTGTGACGTGCAGCAGGAGAAGGACAAGGAGAAGGAGCAGAAAGAGAAGTCACTCAAGTGAAGAAACAGAAGATGGAGGTAGTCGTAGTCGTGCCTCAATCTTCTACTTCTACATCTACTTCTTCCTCCTGCTGTGGCACGTCAAAGCCATAAAGACAAATGCAACTGGAAAATGTAAAGCGGCAGGCAAATTACAATGAATTATGTGGCTTGGTATTAAAAATAACCACAGTCAAAGTCAGCAGCAGCAGCAACAGCAGAAGAAGAAGAAGCAGCAGACTCATTGCCTGACAACATGTCGTATGAGTAATGCGGCAAATGTCTGTCTGTCCAGCTTGTCGACTTAGCAACAGCTCTGTGTAATGCATGTAAAACAACAGCGCAGACTGTTAACATAATGATTACACAACTAAACGATACCCTGGAGATCTTGTAAGACTTTACTAAGGATCTCTACAGAAATAATCCTGGTAGAGTTACTATAAAGTTTAGCAGAAATATCTAGAATTTTTGATGGATTTATTAATTAATAATCTATTTATTTCTTAACAATTAATCAAATCTTTTACTCCATTTTACTCCACTTGCACTCCAATTAATACAACTCCTCTCGTACAATACTCAATGTTTACAGGGTATGCAAATGAACTGGGCCTGCACTTGACAACTCTGCTGTGTTATGTATTTAGATATTTTTCTTTGCCTCTGCAGGCGGAAAAGTTGCCTCAAAAGCGGACAGACAGACAATTTGTCCAGTATTTTTTTTCTTTTTTAATTTTTCTTCTTTTTTTTATTATTGAAGCAACGCCGCCTGATTGATGCAATGTGGCAAGGGCACTGTTGCAAGTGGACTTGCGTCACGAACTTGAAGTAGAAGAGAGTTAGGTGGGAAGGGAAATGAAGGGAAGGGTCAGACAAGCCACCACTTCAATGACTGGTTTTTGTGCCTCGTGAGCAGCTATTTCTCATCCTCCTCCTCGCTTCGCTAATGAAAACGAAAGTCTTTCTCAATGACACTTGGCGTGGGCTTTGTGCAGTGTCCAGCGCACAAGTTGAACAAGTGCATTGTGAAGAGCATTTACTTGATGTAAGAGGGAAGGAAGAGTAAAGAGATCAGAGCCAGATTGAGTTGGAGCTGGTTGGATTATTCAAGCGGACAATTGGATAACGAATGGTCAGCAAAATGGATAAATTGATAGGCAAATTGCGAAAATGTCTGGCTTGGCTTTTCTTCTTCTTGATTAAGCTTAATTAATTGAGGGCGCGAAAAGATGCGTTCAAGCATTTAAATTGATAAGAATGTTGAAGGAAGGAAACCACACTCAATAGAACTCTTTGAATTCATTCTCTGATGATTTAGTATTGCAGAACTTTAGTTTAATATAAAATCCATGTCTTTGCTGACTTGAATTAAATGCCTTTATGTCTGTGTACCATATTACAAATATATGACAAAGCATATTTGCAAATGGTCAACGGTTCAAGTTTGTCTGTTGTCATCGCCCTGTTGCTGAGCTCATTGAGCTGTCGTTTAAATTAACCCAGGGAAATGAATGCCAACAACATACTATATACAAGAATTACCCATCATTTGCAGAGCAATACCATGAAATAAAGCATATCAAGCACGGAAAGCTCGCTTCAAAATACCCTGTATTAATTGTAAGACTGGAATTAATTCTGATCTCAAGGTTGCAATTAAAGCTCATTCTTTTATTGCCATATGAATTATATCTATGTTAAACAATACTTTATTTAGACTGTGAATACACCCTTAAAAGCTTTCACTGCCTATTTCATAAATTTGTTAATTTATGCCACCCTGTCTGGTAAATTTGGCGTGTTACAGGGCATTAATAATAAACAAGCTGAAATAATAAAAGTAGCCAACTTTTATAGAGCATTACCAAAGAATTGTAGAAAAACTATGCACTGATGGACTAGCAAAAACCCTGTGCATATAATTATTGCATATAAAAATTATAATATCTTTATACTATTTTTATATCTATTGAATATAAAAGACAGAATAGAACTTGTCATTCATTAAATTATTTAAAGAAGTGCCCAACAGTTATATTTATCCAACTTTTAATGGATTAAGTAGATGGAATAAAACTTCCTTTGCATGCTTTGCTAAATTTGTTGATGCTTTGCCAGCCTCTTAATACAATTTGTCTCTACAGGGTATTTAAAACATTCGAAAAGTTTTATAGTTTTGTGGAATTGTCGCAGTTTATTTGCTGCTGCTGGGCAGACGCGTCGTATACGTAATCAACTGTTTTTGGAATGTCTAACACGAGTCTTTAAATGGTCAGCTCTCACTCATTGTCAGTTGTGTGTGTGTGTTTCTTTCACTGTCCTCCTCTGCACACATTTCATTTATGAGTTTGTTGCGACCTTTTCCGCATTTTTAATTTATTTAACAAAAAACAAGAAAAATGAAACAAATACACATACATATTTCTGAAACACACACACACATGAGTAATTATATTGAGCGTCTGTTTGAATGAGTGATATATGCAATAAATACATACATATACATATGAGGACTATCGACAGATTTACTGCAATGGAACGCACGATCCCCAAGCAGCAGCAGCAGCCAAAGTCAACGACCCGTCGATGCAGTTCCCACCAAGAAAGAGAGAGATACAGAGACAGAGAGAGGTAAAGAGAGCGATAGAGAGAGGTATATGCGTCATGTATGTTGTCGTTGATAAGGCAACGAATGCAAAGCATTGCTAATCCCTGGCATGGAAAATTGATTACCTCAACAAACTCGTGTTCAAGGCGAGGCCAAAAAAAAAAAAAGAGAAGAAAAATACGTAGTCATATGTCAAGTGGTGTTATTTGGAAAGGAAGGGCGAGTTCTAGACGCGTGGCATTGACCAACTTTTATAATTGTCAACTTTTATTGGGAAATGGGAAGAAAATTGAGAACCTTTCCCCCTTTTTGTTTCCCATTTGATGACAGACACCCTGTCTCTCTCTCTCTTTCATCAATTCATTTAGGCTCCATTACTATGCATAAACAGCACGCGCTGTCAACGAAAAAGTCATAAAAACAAAAACAAAACCAAAACAGAGAATGAGACAGGGAAACAGCGAAAGAGAGAGAGAGAGAGAGAGAGTGAGAGAGGAAATGAATTAACAACTTGAAATAAACTGAAATTCGCAACGACGTTGATATCTATGTCAAAGTCATATGGCTGTCAACATGACCAGCGTGTTACCTTAAAGATATTCCTCCCCTCTCTTAAAGAGCTTCCCCAAAAAACGAACCAGAACAAAAACCGGCGAAATTCTTGACACCTGTCCAGTCTGCTTGAATTTCCAATGGCAACACACGTTGCGATCGCTTCGAGTTTTCCAAGGCATCTTATTTAATAGTCATAGAATAATGTGATTAAAACAGGTTTCGAATCAGAGAATAAAAAAGTCAGCAGTTAAATAAAAACACAACTCTATCAGCTAGATATTGTATTAAAAATTCCTGATAATATTAATATTTTAGAGTCTAAACAGAGAGATCGTAGAAATAGCTCGACTTTTTATTAGTAACTCATCAAATGTGAACAAAGTCATAATTAATAATTAATTATCATAAGTTATCATAAGAAATTCCATAGGTTCTGCATAAAATAATTTATTTAAGGAATAATAAAGCAGTGATCTTTATAAAAGAGACTTCTTAGATATCTCTAAAGCTCTTATAAGAAATTCCTCAGATTCTGTAAATTTCCAAACATTATTTCATATTGTTTATTTAAAATAGTTTTTACAAAACCGATTATTTATGTAGAAAAACTAAATTTCTTAAAGATTTCATTTATTTTGATATTGAAAATGATTATGAAATACTTTTAGCGAACTTAAAGACTTACAATAAATCTTTTCGATTGTCATAATTATCCAACTTTCACAGATGTTAAGAAAATATTGAAAATATTATTTATGCCATGTATTTTTGTGTGTGTTTTGTGCAAGGTCGTAAACATTTCTTGTGCCAAAATATGCCTTGACTTCCTTCTGGTTTTCGCAGTGCTGTCAATGACGCCATTGACTTTAGTTTTTATTATTTTATATTTTGTTGATGGTTTTCGCATGGTTTTGACCTACTAAGAATAAGAACTGTGTCTCGTAATTAATAATGTAGATTATTCCCGAAAATTCCATTAGTTCACAGAAGACAAATGGAAGAAATGCCACAGAACAATAGAAATAGAATAAGTATTGTCACTTCCGTTTTGTTTCTTATCTTAAAGCAATGTATGCTTTGTGTGTGTGTGTGTGTGTGTGTGTGTGTGTGTGTGTGTGTGTGGAGAGCTAAAACCACTTGTTTATCTAAATTATCTAGCATACTGTGTATCTATTTGCTTGAACCAAATTGAACATGAAAATTTGATAGAACACAAATTGAAATCTGAAAAACAAAATTTAATAATTTCATATAAAAGCGTCTAACAGCTGTGACAATAGAGAAACTGAAATAGAAACAATGTTGAACAAATTAACGTCATTAGATCCCATAAAAGAAGCCACCAAAAACATGTGTCAATATCAATATATGTATCATGAAATCATTTACTAATTTGTTAAATAACTTTAGTCTTTAAATTATGAAATTATATTTGATATCTTATAGTTTTACAAATACAGGATATTAAAAAGAAAGTCTGTCAATGTTTTATTAACAAATACAAAATTTCATATTCCGGATCTATTTTAGATTTTTAAGCTATCAGCTTTTATCTGTCTTCGGATAAACAATTTTTCTGCAATTCCGAACTTGCCACGTTCTCTTTAGTTTTGTGATAAACGAGTTGGTTGAAAGTACTCTACATTGTTTATATTATATCTGTAGTATAAAGATACATAATGCTATATTTCACTTTCACTTGAATTTTTGTACTCATATCCAGATTAATCTGCAATCAGCAACAATTTCGCTTGGATAAGAACTCTGCCATAAAAAAATAATCAGATAATGAAGCGGTATTATCACGTTATCATATGCCGCCTTCAATCTCAGAATGTTGCCTTTGTGTGGCAGAGTTGAAAAACGTCACGAACAGTTACATCAGCATTTTTTTCGAGACTAAGATTAAATGATGCGTGTGAAAGTGTTTGCACAGTGGTACGCATATGATTGTAGGTGAAAAGTTGTACTTGAAAATTGAAGCAACTGTAGTTGAAAATCGAAACTTAAGACTTTTACTAGCAGTTTTATTTTTAATATAATTTATTTTTGCCTAACCTTTTAAATCATATTAATAGAACTTGTGAATAAAGCAGTATAAATACCTTTATCGTAAAGAACCTTCGAATTATATGAAAATTCCTGTTATAATCAACACAGGAAGTTTTTTAAAATACATAATTGAACTTGTTTTTTGAAAAATACTTTATCTTTTTTTGGAGAACTTATTTTGTAAATAATATTGAACTTCGGATTACAATATGCATGTGTAAACATATGTGGCTCGCACCAGAAGTGATTCCCAATAGCTTATTTCCTTATACGCAATATGCATTTCTAGATGTACATATACGTTTGTCTCTTTTACACCTCGAAAATAGTTAATACAGTGCGAAAGAGGGAGGGAGAGAGAGTATCCCACCCGTTCACCTCACCCATTTACAGTTGTGTAAGAGCCACGCTTTCCGTTAAATGAGCTTCGCCTTATGCGCACTTGCATACGACGTATTGTATAGTATTGTTATTGTAAATGTATTTGCACATGTGTATACGTATACGTATGTGCAACCAAGTTTTGTTGAGAAATTCAATGCAAAAAAAAAAAAAAACTAGAAATACGTAGAAACCAAAATGTAAAACACAGTTTGACCTTCAATGAAATTTGATGCTCGACTTAAGCCATAAACACGGCTCAAATTACCTCTAGGGGATGGTAGGGAAGAAGGGGGTTGCTTAGCTAAGCGCCACACACGATAAAAGCAAACAACTTTCTAATTGATGATGACGTATCCATTTATTCACTGGCCATGCAACATTGTAAACAGTAAACGAAAGCAAATGTGACGCTAATAATAATAATTAGTAATTAGTAAAAAGAAAAACTAAGATTTATTATATTTACTAAAGCACAAACTGCAATTTAATTGTTATCGATAGTATCGATTGCTTGCTTTGTTGTTACTTGGAAATGATTCAGTTTTCTCTATTATAATTTTTGCAAAACCAAATGTGTCATTCTAAAAATACAGTCATCATTCTTATGGTTTCCACTAAATGTTTGCTTATTTATTTAATTTAATTAAATTAATAAAGAGGTTGAACTTTGGCTTGTCAGTAAAATTATATGAAATACAAATTTAAATTATATTATGTCGTATTATATATTTTATAACAGATATTTAGTTTCAGTCAAATAACTTTGTTATTTATAAAATGTGAAATCATAGAAACTTTAATTATTTAGTTTATTTAAAATATTTACAATGATAGAGTTTATATTTCCCTTGTCAAAACTATAACTATAACCATAAATCATATAAATTAACTCTTTATCTTGCTTTATTTATAATTTCCTAAATTGTGAACATTTTATAGTTGCTCTTCAAAGAGAGTATTTGGAATGCAGCTTTACATGAGATTCTCTTTTGTGGGCTCTGCTTCTGGTGCTTCTGCACCGCACAGACAATAATAACAACACTAACAACAACAACAACGGCAACACTAACAACAACAACAACGATGATTACAGCACACGCCTTTGACGTCGCGTCGTCTGTAAGGCGTCTCGTCACCATGGTACTTGCAAGCACACACACACAAAGACAAAAACACGTATATGCATGTGTGTATGTGTGTGTGAGAGCTTTTTGCAATTGTGGCTTGTTGTTGGTTGGCACTGCTGCAGCGATCGTTGAGCCGGCGCATTACAACAAATGCTTTGCTTGCCTGCATTTACGCTCAGTTAACTAACCACTCTCTCTCTCGCTCTCTCTCTCTGCGGCGCTCTCTCACTGTCGCAGTCATACACACACACATACATACGGTCATGCGTTTGCCGTTCATTCGTATTGTGTGTGTCTAAAAATAGATACAAATATTGATGTAGATTTTTATACGGACGTCGACGTTTGCTTGTTGCTGTTGTTATTATTGTCGTTGTTGTTGTTGTTGGTGCTGTTGCTATCAACCATCGCCTATCAATGTGCGACTATTTGTTGTTGCTTTTATTATAATGCGCACAGTGTGTTGAGCTTATTGTTGTTGCTTAAAAATAAACTAAACTCAGCTGCGCGTGGCAATTTTTTTGTCGAAGCGCCGCATGCTTGTCACCCTCTCTCTCTCTCTTTGTCTCTCGAAGCTCTGCCGCTCTCTATCTATTTCACTCGAGTTTTGCTTATTAAAAATCAATGAACAAAAATTTGTATTAAATTTTAATTCATGCTTTCGCTTCTCTCACACGCTCTCGTCTCTTGTTAACTTTTCACTTTGCAGCATTTTCAAAAAAACAAATTTGCAAATTTCTCTGCAAAATAAAAAGTAGTAGTAAATATTTTGTTTTGTTGTTGTTTTTGTTTTTGTTAATGGCGCTATTTTTTTTCTTTCTTTGTATTTCACACGCGCACATTTTTAGCATCTTTGAGCAATTTTTTATATTTATTTTTGCAGTTGCTTTGTTTGTGTTTCCATTTAACGGTCTGCTCAGCTGAGGGGCGTTGCATGTCTGCATTATGTTAGTTTTAGTGTCTGCTGTCGCTGTCGCTGCCGCTGCCGCTGCCAGCAGAAGCAGCGACGTCGCGAAGTTGTTGCAACAATGTTGCCTTCTTTCGCCTTTTAAACTTGCTCAAATTATGAATGCAATGAAAGAACGAGCCCAAGTAAAAGGGGGAAAGAAATAGAAATGAATTATTTAAAACGTGCTTGCCAAGCTTTTAAGAGAACACAGAAAAAGCTTAACAAGTTTTTGCAGAATAAGGAAGTTAGTTTAAGTTTATAACCTAACTTCTTAACTCTTTTTATGAGCAAAAGTTTTAGAATTTTAAATGTAAACAAGGGTATTTTAAGAAGTAGTCCAATTTTTACATATTTTACTGAATGTGTACCTAAGCTTTCTTTGATTTCATTTCCTTCCTCTTTTTTAATAACTTTAATTTGAAAAATTATAAAAAGGAATTTAAGGAAATACAACTTTAAAAATCTTGTTTTATGACTACAGCTTCAAGGCTGAATATGAATAGCTAAAAGCTATCAAGTTGCTAAGCTTATCAATCTGTGCTTCATATCAATAGACTATTTAACAAATTTCCCAATCTAATCAAATCTTTTTATACACAAAATTCCGGAATTCCATTTCTTCGTTTTCATTTTCTCTTTCTTTTTCATTGTTTTTGGTTTTCTACTCATTTAATTGATTGTTAAAATGCTTCAATTTAAGACTGATTCATATATAAAAGAATTTCATTGTTGCCAGGCAGACGATTCTAATCTTTATCGCAATTTAGGAATTCAGGCACAACCTGCCCCACTGTGGAGCAAAATCAACTGAACTGCAAAAAAAAAATAAAAAAAATATAAATAAAAATATCATACAAAAATTGTTAAACAGGTGTTTCCATGTGCAAAAAGGGAATACCTCAGATTACGTCGATATGCGGTCTTTCTATAGCTTGTTTAGGTTGGCTTTCATTTGTTTGTTGTTGTTGCTGTTGTTGTTGTTGTTGCCTTCAAATTGACACCTTCGTTCACATGTCTGAACGTGTCTGCCTTTTGCCTTTGTTGTTGTTAAAATTGTGACAGGCGCCAAACGGTGATTTTTATTGATTTATGAGCAAATGGACGAACGTTTCGAATGATTGATTGATGATTGGCTTTGACTTTCGGCTTTTTGATATTTGCAAGTCAAATTCAACCGAATTCACAATGAGAGTGCAAAGATAGAGAGCACACAGAGAACCAATAGAGAGCAATGCAAAAGATACAGATAAAACGAAGAAAACGAAAAAAAAGCAAAAGAAATTATTGATAGACGTCAGTTGGCTGGCGATTCTATATAGAGCACATTCTAACTGAACAATTTGGGCGTTTTAGCGGGTTATTAGGAGGGAAGAGACGGATATGTATTTGATGATTCGAATATTTGGGGATTGGCGCACGAACCGAGGACAGTTGAACGGAACCCCGAGCACATGATTTAAATAAAAACGTATAACAAAAGAATCCCAACAAAAAGGAAAATAACAAAACAAATACACAGGAATACATACATATGTACATAGATATTTATTCATTTATATGTATGTGTATTTATTTGCTCATAAATTTTTGAGCCAGACGAGTGAAAGATCTACTAAAATGATTTCCTCACCCCGCACACACTCACACTCTTTTTCCCTATCTCTGCTGGCTCTCAATTGTATCTAATGTCACTACAGTGTGTCAATAATCAATGTTATCAACGCAAAACTGTAACTTTCGATAATTATAGCGATACATCAATACAGTTTGTCAGCTGTTATCGATATTTGCTAAAATACATAACTGAAATTTTTAGTTGCATTTATTTTTATTGGAGATTTCCTTGTTTTTGAAAAAAGCACAGCTGTATCCTTGGATAATAATAACAATTTATCAATATTTTTGACGTCTGTTATCGATATGTGCCAAAATAGATGTCTTATTTGATTATTGTTACTTGTTTGCATTTATTTCTACGGGTTATTTCCTTGTTCCTTAAACAACTTTATTGTTGAGTTTCCTTTTGTGTTTTTCTCTTCCTGCCTTCCTTTTGCTCCCCCGATATTTACTTGGAGGAACTTTGCCCCCATGGTTGGGTGGTATTTCCGCTAGTCGAGTGAGTTGTCGGTGGTTTAGTCATTTCCTGGGTTCTGGCT
Organism: Drosophila testacea; assembly: GCA_035043265.1. Classification (NCBI taxonomy): domain Eukaryota; kingdom Metazoa; phylum Arthropoda; class Insecta; order Diptera; family Drosophilidae; genus Drosophila; species Drosophila testacea. The sequence goes on from JAWNND010000151.1 coordinate 236,058, forward strand.
TGTAGCATATGGCACTTCAACTGCCTTGTCGGCCTTTTTGATGCAAGGTGCAGGGGTTAGTCCGATAAATTGACTTTTATACTTGTGTTTTGCTTGTTGTCCCCATTGACCATAACCTTGATATTGTATGGTATATGGAAATTGAATGCGGCACAAATGGCATTTCATTTTCTTGGCAACAATTTTATTGCAATCATTTATTAGTCGGATCTAAATGTGCGCCGAAATCCATAGGAATAATATTAAATGTGAATTATCTTAATTTAGATACTACCAAGAAGGGATTTGTACATGATTATGCAATGATAAACATTTGTATCTACATTTGACATTAATCTGCGTTTCATTTAATTGAATCATGTTGGCACGTGTCTGTGCAATTATATGCGATAAACTACGAATTACAGTTAGTCAGTCAGGTTGGTAAACAAACGCCAGAAATCGAACCAACAAACGAGGCAACGAGGCGGTATGGTCGGGGAATCGGGGAAAGGAAATTCAACTTACTGACAACTGTTCCAATATCTTGTTTGTCCTTGAGATTGATAGGAAAATATATTTATTAGCGAATTTTACATTATTTCTATATCAAAATTATTTCTAAAATATCCTTAGTTTCTTTTCCAAGTTCATAATATAAAAAGAAATTAATACAGCTTTAAATTTATTTTCTAAATATTATAATATTTGAAATCTTTAGGACGGATGTCAGTTTTTCTTTACTTTATGAACTAGCTATTAAATTATTTCCTATGTCTTTTTGTTTTATTATATTTCATTTTCTTGCTCTAAATATAGTTAATTTATTCTATATAAATGTCAGGTTAATTTGAAAAGTCTTTATTATCCTCCTCAACCTGCAACTACCTGGTTTAAATTTCTGGTCCTTACCAGCTCTAAATTTGATTTGTTTTTTTCGACAACTGCTGATTTAAAATTGGAAATTCCAAATGTCAGTTTCATGCCGACATTGCCCAAAGGGGGAGGAGTTTGTGGTGGGTTCTGTTTACCTTTAGTCGGTGGGTTCGCTGCCATGGAACGACCTTGACAGCGAAAAACTTATTATCGGCTATGTAAACAAACAATCACAGCAAGTTGATTATGAAATTGCATTTTTGGGCACCAAACAAAATGGAAAATGTGTAAATGTATTTTCAAGTCTTGGTTGCGTCGCTAGGAAAGTTACTTAAAAATGAAAATCAATAAAAAATGCCCATAGAGACAGAGAGAAATGGGAATGGAAATGAAAAACAGGGGGAAAATGTCAAATGGTGCTACAAGGCAGCGCTTAAACTGATTGTGAGTGAAAAGCAATACCAACTGAACGTGAAAGTTGTTGTACACACAGCTCAAAATTTTACACCGTTTTGGCCATGTTACGAATGGGAAACGCCTTCTCTTTCATTAGCGTCAGTTTGCCTTTGAGGCGCGATTGACGGCGGGGGCGTCTAAAGCAAATGTTGTCACTTTTCAGTTTTCACACAAACAAAAGCGTCAAAATTAACTGAGATTAAGTTTTGCAGCTGCTGTTAATGAAATTACAATTGAACTTAGGAAAGTTTAAAACAAATTGAGTACCAATTGTGCTTACATATACTTAAATAGTTTTTCTTTCCGAACTTTAAGTCTTTAGAAGTTAAAGTCGAGTTAGAAAAGTACGAATGTACTTTGTGCTTTTATTGGCTTTTCTAGTTTAGTTTGAGTAATTTGTTTCCTTGTGAATTTAAAACTAAATATCATTTAAGTAAATAGATTATTAACCTAGTAAGAAAATTTGTGTAACATAACAAGCAGTACAAAAATTATATTTAAAAAGTAATATATTTAACTAGAATTATATAGCCTTTATCTCAGCTAGGTTGAGTGAAAATTTCAGGCCCATAGCACTTGCCATTTCTTCTCCACGATGATGAGTGAATAAGTCAGGACCAAGAGTTGCTTGATCTTGTAGTCCCTCAAAATTACATCTACTATTGTTTCTATGTAAGTTCCTTAGAATTAATTCCGAACGAAAACCAAATGCTAAATAGCTGTGGCAAATGAAGATCTCATTTATATCAATAAAAAGAGACTTGTCAGACTGAAATACTGAGAATGCTATGACTCAAAATCAAATTCTTTGGATACTTATTGAATGACAGAACCTTCTCGGAGAAACGCTTGAAACTGGTTCAGTCGAATTTTAGACTATTGGTAGAAATCAGTTTCTACAGATATTAGCCTGTCAGCACTATGCTTTAGGGGCACGTCGTATTGACTGCTTTTCTCCTCATTAGCGTCACTTTGAACTACACGAATCTGGAAAGCACTCGCTTTTTTTGTTTTGTGAAGGCGTTTGACGTCTCGAATCCACAAGTGTGCGAAAAGTTAATAAGCGTGTCGGCGACAATAAGACTGCCCTGTGACGTATGCAGGTGGCTCCTACATATATTCCTATACCTATGCCTATGCTATATATGTGTTTGTTTTTTTTATGGTGGTATCAGATTCTGGTTGCGCAAATGAGGCTAGGCATAATGTGCGTGACAAAATGCACTTCTTATCACGCCGCTTTGCATAGCCTAATTTGGTTTGAGGAACCAGGGAAATGGAAGTAAAGAGGAAGAGTTCTATAAGAAGTTTTCCATTTTCCATTGTATTTTCGCACCTCATTACGGCAACTAGGGAGAAATAATAAGCGGACTCTAAATGAGGGGGACCATTTTTTCAGTTTGTTTATTCATTAAGCATATAATGTATGAAGAGTTAAGAGGATGAGATGTTGTAGTAGGCTTTGTGTGTCATCAGATAAGGGAACGTTTATAAGAACTTAATGGTAGCTTATGTGTTTGGTTGGCTATTGATTATCTCAACCCATTAACAATTCAACGCTGCCTTCATTTCACTGAATCACATTTGTTTGCCTCAATGGCAATGCAGGCATTTCCGTTTCATCGAACACAGGTTATTGTCGTCTTCCAGCACGTGTTAATATTTAAAAAAAATATATAAACAAAATTTATTTCCACAGCATTGCAATCTTTCTGTTGAAGTAATCCATATTCTGACAAAGAATCTGTTAACAGAAGCGGCCATTAAGTTTATATTGAATATAAAAACTAAACTAAAACTGTGATAAAAGATTTTTAATTACAGAATAAGTTCAGTCGAGTTCACTCAAGTCTTTCTTACTAGTTTTATTTTTAACTTGACTCTAACTTGAACTCTTTCCTGCCCGATTTCAACACTTTATGCTTCTGCGAAAATACTTCCTCTGATTGTTCCAAGTGGTTAATGGGCAATGAACTCTCTCCCTATATAGACTTCCACCGCAACGATGACATAATATCTCATATTGATTTCAATTAATATTAATAGTGTTGTGAAGTCAGACGACAGTGCGTAGTGTGAGTTTCTGCCATTTGTATAATTTTGCAAACCATAAAAATAATTGAACAAGATGCAGGAAAACGATAAAAATCTCGCACATCAAAAGAAAGGACCATCATCTACCGCAAGCATCCCGAGTAATATATAAATTACGCTATCAGACTCACTATCTAAGCGACATTGTCGATAAGGCAGAACAGACAGAACAGGATGGGTCTACAATATAAAAGCAGAGTGTCAATTACATTTGTAAGAAACTCTGTCGAGTGTTTTGAAGGCTTCAACAACTACATTCGGAATAACAAAGTTTGAGTTCATTCAAGATGAAAATTCATTATGGTAAAAATTCTAAGCTCAACAATCAGGAGACTTTTTTGTTAACCTTGTTAAAAATTTTGCAGTCCTATTGCCATTTGTGGCTCTTCTGGTGGCCAACACCGGAGCTGCCAACATTAGAACACCGGTAAAGGCAGTTAATAATGATCTTTACCGTCGCTTTGTTTGTGCCAAAAAGTCAGATGGATTTCGCACTCTGAAGCCCGGAAGTTGTTCACAGTTCTACGAGTGTCAGGCAGGAGTTGCCATTCCCAAATCCTGCCTACACTTCTTTGATTCTAAAGTCCAGAAGTGTGTTTCCTACAACAATGGCTGTGTCGAGGTCAAGCAAATAACGAACAAGGACATTGACGCGGTGACACCACCATGTGAAACAACCACATGCTCAACTCCTGTTGACAAACCAACAACAACCACATGCACAACTCCTGTTGAGAAACCAACAACAACCACATGCTCAACTCCTGTTGAAAAACCAACAACAACCACATGCACAACTCCTGTTGAGAAACCAACAACAACAACATGCACAACTCCTGTTGAGAAACCAACAACAACCACATGCTCAACTCCTGTTGAAAAACCAACAACAACCACATGCACAACTCCTGTTGAGAAACCAACAACAACCACATGCACAACTCCTGTTGAGAAACCAACAACAACAACATGCACAACTCCTGTTGAGAAACCAACAACAACCACATGCTCAACTCCTGTTGAGAAACCAACAACAACCACATGCACAACTCCTGTTGAGAAACCAACAACAACCACATGCACCACTGAGAAAGCAACAACACCAACAACAACCACATGCACCACTAAGAAAGCAACAACACCAACAACAACCACATGCACAACTGAGAAGGCAACAACACCAACAACAACCACATGCACAACTGAGAAAGCAACAACACCAACAACAACCACATGCACAACTGAGAAAGCAACAACACCAACAACAACCACATGCACAACTGAGAAAGCAACAACACCAACAACAACCACATGCACAACTGAGAAGGCAACAACACCTAAAACAACCACATGCACAACTGAGAAGGTAACAACACCAACAACAACCACATGCACAACTGAGAAAGCAACAACACCAACAACAACCACATGCACAACTGAGAAAGCAACAACACCAACAACAACCACATGCACAACTGAGAAGGCAACAACACCTAAAACAACCACATGCACAACTGAGAAAGCAACAACACCAACAACAACCACATGCACAACTGAGAAAGCAACAACACCAACAACAACCACATGCACAACTGAGAAAGCAACAACACCAACAACAACCACATGCACAACTGAGAAAGCAACAACACCTACAACAACCACGTGCTCGACAACACCGAAAACAGCGCCAACAACAACCACCTGTTCAACAATTCCTTTCACGACACCAAAAACAACCACGTGCTCCACCGTACCACCTGCAACGACACCGACAACAACCACCTGCACGCCACCAACGACAATTCCGTGTACTGCAACGACAACAGTCTGTCAAACACCAGCAACAACCACCTGTACAACAGTAACAGTAACAGCCGCCTCTTGGTGGAGGTTGTGGTAGAAAGGAATTAAATTGAGACAACATTTTGATGAAAAGATTTGATTGACAACTATGGACCCATTTGCGATCATATTATTAATGATTTGATAAATGTAGATATCACATTTATCTTATCTTTGGACACTTTTCCTTTCGCACTTGTACCTTCTCTCTGATAACTAATTTAAATATCTATTAAATACCTGAGCATTTCGAATTGAAATTTTTAATTCTTCATTTTAATTGACAGATTCTGATAGCATTAATTAATTATTCTACATTTAAACAGTTGAAATTGGAAATTAAACTGAACATTTTGCGAATCTGGTTTTTCTGCCAATCTTAATTTGCATATGTTTAATGTGATCCAATTAACAAATATTTGCAAAACAATTTTATGCACAAAAAAAACTTAATAATACACTGTAGTATTTTTGGGAAACAACATTTAATTAGGCAAACAACATTAAACACAAAAAAATAATAGAAAACAGAGCTAAAAGTTATCGTCATAAATTTGCAGCCATAAATAATTAATGGCCTGGATTTTGACTGCCAAAGCTAGGAATTCTGTCTGGAGGCGTTTATTGGATGCCATCCTGATGTTTGTCGCCCACGTTTGTCATCCCCCTAGACAGAAATTGTCAGATGTGAATGTTACTGTCTGGAAATTCTTAATTATTTCTCGATTGCCACTGATAAAGGCTATTGGAGAAAAGCAATTTGCAAAAGTGAAAGAAATGTTGATAGATACATACACTGATATTTGGCTAGAAATTTATCATATTCTTTTTTTAGACACTTCCGAAAGTTGTCGGAATTATTTGTCATGATTCTGCGAATAAATGGAAATTTCTTGTTCTGTCACAAATTAAACAAGGACTGAAATTCTTTAGTATTTTGATTGAACTGTGCGAAATAAACAATGTTTAAGAATACGACTTTAAAAAGGCTGTTAGTTAATACAGTATAAATATAGCCGATATTTTTAATTAAAGCAGAAGCCGGAAAATATTTATAAAGTAATCCAGTCTATATTTAGAATCGCACTTTTCGTTTTAATAACTCTCTGGAAACTTTAGTTTATATAACAATACTAAATTAAGATCATTAAGTTTCGAGATTATTTTTTTTATATTCAAAATTTCACCTTTTTTATTTTTCCTGCAGCGCCTCCCTAAGCGATTCTCATTTCTAGATTACTCCTTTTCTTATTAAGTTGTGTTATTGTTTTATATTTTTTGTCTCTTGTTTGGCGACTCTTCGCTTAAGTAGAGATCTTTATGTATGTATATAATATGCATATATAAGTGTATGTGTGTATATGTGTTTGTGCGAATACATGCATAGTTTAAGCCGGTTTTTTCTTTGTTTGCAGCTTGTTGCCATTTTTAGCTATTTTGCCGGTTTTATTGTTGTTGTTTGTTGTTGGTTGCTTTAACTCTTGTTTTTGTTGCCATTTATTAGTCATCATCAAGCACACACATAAGTGGCAAACCACCCCTCGCCCCCTACCCAACCCCACTCTCTGACCACCCAAAACCAACAGGCGGCCATTTACAAAACTCCATTAAAGTCTCTCTTTATCGTCTTTCGCTCTCTAGTTCCCTCTCCTTTCAGTCTTTGTTTGGCAGTTTTGGGAGAGTGAGCTTTTTTGATTGTGTGCGTGTGTACGTTGACTTAACGAAGCGCTCAGCTGACGCTGACAAAGCCATGCAGCTGTGCGAACTTTACTTTAACAGCTGTTTTGTTGTTGCTGCTGTTGTTGTTAATGCTACCGGCGTTGGGTGACAACGCCCACATGGCATCCAGACCATCACACACACAAAGCTAGTGAATAAAAGTTGAAGTTTACTCAGCTTTTGTGGGCGGACTGCAGTTTTTTGTGCATGTCATTGCAGTCTGTCGCAGAGCAGGCAGCTTTTTTTTAGCTGCATTGATGTATTTATTGAATCTTCAAATTTTGAAAGGACCACAGCTTTTGTATAGTGAGTTAAAGGTATTCACAGCAAGCAGCTTACGTCCTTGCTTTTTATAATGCATCTTTAATTTATGTAAGGCACTTACATAGCACTCAGCCTTTGTGCACTTGCATTGGTTTTTATTTATTGCATTTTTAATGCATTACCGTAACTAATTAATAAATTGATAATTGAATTGAAACACTTTGCGGCGCGGCGCCTTGACGCTCCATTAATTTCGCATTAATTTTCTTCACACGCCAAAATGTACAATTAATTTATTTACTTTGCCTAATGATTATTGTTGCTGCTGCTGTTTGTTGTTATTGTTGTGCCAAATTGATATAGACACATGCATTTGTCACGCTCACACATACACACACACACACACACAGATTTAAAACAAAAGACAAGAACAAATATTCCCAGCCAAAATGCAAAAATGAATTCATATAAAATAAATACAAATACAAATTTGTTGAACGTGAAGCGCCGCGGAAAATTAAAAAGACGCAAGCGACTGAAAAAAACAACAAAAAGAAAAACAAGAACAGCAACAACGACAACACGAATAAAAACGAAATGTAAATTAAGCTAAATTTTGTATGCAAGTGATCTTTGTTTTATTTGTTCTTAATATACCCCACAAATGCTGTGGGGTATATTAATTAAGCAGAGAAAAGGTCTGTCTCTTTGTTAACCTAAAATTTAAAGAAATTACGACTATCGATTACAATTGTTATCGATATTTTGTCTAATTTCATTGAAGCAATGAATAATTTCCGAACTAATCTTGGTTTAAAATATAAGTTTTCTAAAAAATCGAAAGTATTGTATACACTTTATTAATTATGTGTTTATTTATCGATCTGACTGCCTATCGGTATTTATCAAAATGCATTCATTCGGTATTTCCCAGTCGTCTAGAGATTCTCTATCTACCCACAGCATTTCTTACTTATTTGTTTTGATCATTTATTTCATTTTTCATTGCCAAAAACGAACGCAGCCGCCCATGGCCAACGCCAGGGGGCGCTGCAGTGTCGGCGGCTTCCGCACAGGTGGTGGGTGCAGCGTATAAATTAAAAACGAAAAGAAAAGAAAAGAAAAAAACTAAAACTGAAAGCAATAATAAATCAAATCAACAACTACACGAAAAAAGAAAATTGATCATTGATCAAATTTTATTACAAGTTTTTCACGAGAACATTTTCAATTACGTTCTGCGTGTATGACATACTGAGGTCGACGCTCCACTGAATTTGGATATATCTAGATTCTAGAATCTAGAAGATCATTAAACATTTTTGTAGTATTTTTATGAAAACTCGAATGATTTATTTTCATAGTCCATAGTTGCGCTTAATTGTGGCGATCATTAAAGCAACATTTGCACATTTTTATGTTGATCAACTGAAAAATATGCTTCCTGACTCTGCCACGACGTTTATTGCATTTTCATTGGTTTTTCTTCTTATTGTTAGTTGAAGAACAGGTTTCCATTTTAAATTCTTTTATTTTGTAGTTAAATTAATGATTAAACAGGAATTACGACTAACAAACGGTTTGTCATAATTATCAATTTCTGGAATTTAGTTTAGTTCACTTTGCAGCTTTCATTGCTGAACTCAGGGGTATCCGAAGGGGGATTCTTATCAGTATGATAGCTGCAACCCCATCGATTATGCGTGTCTTACGTCCATGTATGCCAAAAGTGTACTTGGGTGTGATTGTGTTTGTGTGAGGTGTACTTGAATTTTGAAGGCTTTTGCAATGTGCACTTGATAACATTGTATTATGAATAATATTGTATAATAATAGTGCACTTGCTGATATTACTTAACTTGAAGATACCCTGCAATTTTTGTGTTTCACTAAAATTTACAATTTAAAGTGTTGAGATCCGCATATTATTATGTCCTAAAACCAATAAAATGTCTTTGTATAAAATTATTTTAAAAGCTGATAAAATTACAAAAAGCATTAATTATGTAATAGTAATATTTTTTATAATTTATCTCTATAAATTATTGTGTTGTTATAAATATTGTTATAAATATTAAAATCGATATTAATCGCTGCAACTACAGCTTCGATAGCTTGCAGTTGCTGGCTGTTACGTAGCTCATATATCAATATACCCTTTATTTCACGCCATTGTCGGGTAAATCAATTGAAAGAAAAGAAGAAGACCAGAAACTTTGTCGCTTGTTATTTTATCACTTGGCGCCAGAGGCGCTTAAATTGCCATGACGATATCGTGGATCAATTGTGTGGGTGTGTGTCCATGCTAAAAATTCACACACAAATGTACACACAGTTAATTTGGAAATTGTTTTGACAAACTAAAAATATATATATTTGTTTAATATTTTTATTTTTAAATGTAATACATTATTTCTAGCTATTATGATTATTCCTTATTTCTTTTCTTGTTCCAAGATCCATAAGCAAGTATAATAAAATAAGCAATGAAATAAAATTATATCAAAGGGAAACACAGTTTGTCAAAGAGTTGTTTTGACAGACTGAAAAAATCACATAATTCATTTTATAATACTTAAGAAACTTATTTTCATTGTGCTTAACTATTTTTTAAATATAAAACGTGAATTATAAATTGTTTTATTTTGTCAAAACACTTAATTGACAGACTGTATGTAGAATCTACATTGTAGAAATAAACTTCTGTTTCACTTCTTGTGGAAGAAGTCTTTTTTATGTGTTTATATATTTTGTTTTGCATTTGACAATGTTGTTTGTTGTTGTTGTTGTTGTTTCTGTTTGTTGTTGTTATCTGTTAATTTGTTTAATTGATTGACAGCAACAACTAAACTAACAACAAATTGAAACAAGGCGATGGTCATGATGCCAAAAAAAAAAATAAATAAATAAAAGAATTGCGAGAATTGCAAAAAGTCGAAAGAGAACGGCGACAAATAAAAAAAAAAGGTGGAAATTAAACAACATTTTCAAGACATTTAAAAATAGTGCGCAAATTGCTATTTTTATATTATACAAAACAACAACAATAGTCACGAAAAACAATAACAAAAGTTGATAACTCTCTTGCTCCCTGGTTGAGAGAACAACAGTTATTTTGTCTCTTTCTATCACTCTCCTTCTTATCAACATTACAACGCTTTACACATGTGTATAATTCTCTCGTTCTCTCTCTTGCTCTTTTCGGTTCTCTCTCTCTTTATCTTTTGTGTTGTTTATCTCTGTTGTGCTTACGTCTAATTGCATTCTTTCAAGAGTTTTGTTATTGTTTTTGTTTTTGCTTCTCCTCTTCTTGTTCACTCATTTCTATTGCTACCTCTTTTTTGTTGTTATTGATCATTGCACATTATCGCCATGTTTGTATTTGTTGCCTTTATTCGTTGCGCTAAAAAAGGAGAAAAACGAAACAAAACAAACGAAACAAAAACGAGCAAAAAAAATAGAAAACACATTTTTTATTGCGTTGCGGGTTTCTGTATGTTTTTTTTCTGCTCACAACAAAAAAAGAAATCCAAGCAAATGACAGATATTCAATATATATTTGGATACAAGTTAAAGAAAGATACAGATACATTTTGTGTGCTCAATTTGTTGAGGATTACAGTTTATTAAAATCTTTAATATTTTTATCTATAATTTAATTTTAATTTTTACTAATTAATTTACTTTTTCTTTAGTTTAAATATCAGTTTTTTAATTTATTATAATCAAAATTTAATTCATAAGAAGTATTTAGTATTTTTGGTGTGAGTCTTGGCTGCCTTTGGTACAGTTTTAGAATCACTGCACACTTATATAATTTAAATTCCCATAAAGGGGAATTTCTTAGGGAATTTATTTAATGCAAACACCCGGAACGGGATCAAATCATAATAAACTTTTATCGTAATATATCCCACACCGGCATTTGGTGTACCCACTAACAAACGGAAGAAGGCGCCACCCGCTTTAGTCAAGACACACACCACTAAGGCAAGCAGTGCGCATTGTACGTAACAGTAGATAAGCAGTGCATTTCATTACGTGACAGTAGAAAAGCAGTGCATTTAATTTACGTAACATTAGACAAGCAGTTGAAACGTTCATACGTTATTTTTAAACTTTTAATCTGACATGTAAACTAATTTCATACAATTTCAAACAGTTTAAATTAAGATTTAGATATTGATTGCTAACTTAACTAATAAATATTTATTCTTTTCATTACAGGTAAGCTTTAATGAAACAAAAATCACATATTGCTAAAACTGAGTGAGTAATAAAAATATACCTATATATATTCCCTACCCGCAAAAACAATTGAAAACTCTTGAAAAATCCTTTTCACATTTCGCATTTCTACAAAAAAACCTCATGCACAATTTTTGTGAATACGAGTACTAACAAAATGCATTAAACATTTGTCAAAGTTGCACATTAATTTACTCTCTGTTGTTATCGTTGTTTTGTTATCGAAACTCTTTGTGATCTCCTTCTTTATGTAATCTCTTTCACTCTCTCTTCTTCTCTCTGTATCTCTCTCTCCTTAACTTTTGTGCTGTTCCTTTGCACTAATTGTGCTGTCAATTTAAACAAACTGTTAACATGAGTTTTCAGCAAAATACAAATAAAAATAAATTGTTGAACATTACGTAAATTTTCAAAAGAAAAAAAGGAAAATTTAAGAAATTAAAGTGAATTGAAATGAAAGAAAATTGAATTTATTTTGGCTAGGAAAAGTATGAATACTCTTTCTTTAGTTAAGATACGGGTATCTACATTCATTAAATAATTAGATAATCCAAGTTGTATGGAAATATCTAAAGACGTAAATTTGATAAAAGAAAATAAAAAAAATAAAAGGGAATTTAATTGAAAGAATTCTTAATCAGTCTATTTTGTTAAGACAAAGTACTCTTAAAGCTATATAACAAAGATACATTTATATTAATTAAAACATGACTTTGATTCTTGTCTATTTCCACTAAAATTTATTTAAAATTTTTACAGTAAATATATAAAAGGTTACATATTTTCTGTCTTTACCAGCATACTCTATGGTAGTGTATTTTTTAAAACCAAGCTCAATTTTCGGGTAAAAGCAGCAGCCAACGATGAAAATGTTGAGATAAAAATTGCAATGCATTTTATTTTATTTCATTTTTTCATGGTTAATCTCAGATTAAAGTATACAGACTTTATTTTTTTTTGCTTTTCACAAGCGCATTTTCCTTATTTTTGTTTTTCTCTCAACTCGTCGCTGGGGCAACAATAAAAGCAACAACAGCAACAATACCAACAACAACAATTCCATTCACCTAATTTCTTCTTGTTTTGGAAACTTTTATTTCCTTGTTTTGATTGTTGTTGTTATTGTTGTTGTTGCAGCGACACACTGAACAACAAATAACCACAAATGCAACAACAATAAATGCTGTGTTTTTGTGTGAGTAGAGAGAGGGAAAATGTAGAGGGAGTGGGGTGGGAAGGCATAGGGGAAAACATGTGCGACGCTCGCATGTAATTTGTGCATTTAACTTGCAACAACAGCAGCAGCAACAACAACAACAAGTAGCATAGACAGTGCCACAACAACATAACTAACAACAACAACAATTACACATTTGGGCATTTTGTATTGCGCGACAATTGTTAACATATTTTTGTTGCTTATGTAACAGAAACAATAACAACAAATTACTATTGTTTGCTAGTCAAAGAGTTTAAATATTTAATACATGCATAATACATTTGCTTAGTTTAATTAGACGAATGACTAAGCACAATTATATTTTTGTCTCTGTTTTCATTTAAATAAAGTTTGTCACTGCAAAGGAAACCATTTAAACTTCCCCATAGGGCAGCAACAAAAGTTAAAATGGCTTAACGAACATGAAATACTCTTTTTTTAATAGAAATTGTCTCTTAGCAGATAGACTATCTTAATTATATTTAATTATTAAATGTTAACTTAAGTTAAAGGCAGTTTAAAAAGTTTTTTAGGTCATTAACTAGTCGAGCATTTATTTCTACTGCTTAAAATTACAAAAATAGAATGCATTTTGTATTAAAATCTATAAATTTTTAGTTAGTCCCATCATATACTTAAAATGCATTAGAAATTCCTAAAATCTTTACTAACAACTATCGATAACATGGTATCGAACAGAAAAAAGTATACCTATGCTCTGCAACTGACTTATTAGTTTAACTAGTCATTAATTTTAAATTAATGCTAGCAAATTTGACTTATTATAAATGTAAAATGTAACAGTCTATAGAAAGCAACTTTAGTATTACATATATCGATTATTTGTATCGTTCTCTATTAAAATCGATAACCATTTAACTTGCTATTAAATAGACAAAGTTAGCTTATTCCCCACAACTAAACAGTGTTTAGTTTTCTAGTTTAGCTTAGTTTAGTTTACTTATATTACAATAATAGTTTAGTTTTATATTACACTAATCAATAAAGCTGCCTTTGGCATGCTATAGCTAATATACCCTACAAACACATTGGATAATTAAGTGAAAAGCGCGCCAAACGAAATGATTTTGTTGTTGTTGCAGTTGCTGCTGTTGCATGTTGTTGTCGCTGTTGTTGCTGTTGTTGTAATTGCTGCATTTATATATCCCGGATGTATGCGGCGTTGACTGAGTGCTGCTAACAGCAATGCTTGCAACTGCAACTGCAATTGTTGCTGCTGCTGCTGTTGTCGTTGTTGTTGTTGCTCCTTTTGCCACAGCTGCGAGCTGAAAATGGGGGAAAAGTTTTTGGCTGCTGTCGTTGTCGCAGTCAATGTTGTTGCTGTTGTTTCTGTTGTTGTTGTTGTTGCTGCTGTCACAAGATCTTTCAGCCTGGTTGCATTTTATTTATCGTTTTGCTCGTCGTTGTGTTTAGATTTGAGTTTTGCGGCCAAAAACGTAAGAGAGAAAAAACCTCTGGAGAATTGCCTGCCCCCAAGTTGCAAGTTGCAAGCAAGAAAAAAAAAAAACTGTTGATGGAAAATGGAAAATGAAGATGTTTTTATTAGGTTCGTCAACGTGGGACTTCAAAAGGGGCCTGGCGGAAGCGAATTTTTGCTAAATTAATTGGCTGCACTTTTGTATTATTTTGTTGCTGCTGCTGCTGTTGTTGTTGTTGTTTCTTTCATTTTGTGTTGTGTTGCATGCAGCAAAGTCATTTGACAATTTCCATTTCGCTTTTGAATTGTTTTTATTTTCCTTTTCAATCGCATAAATTGCATTTTCATGTTGGCGTTGCCCATTTGCAACAATCATCAGCAACATCATCATTGCCGTCATCATTTCCATGCCACATTCATCAGTGGCAGCTTCTCTATTTGTTTTTGTTGTTGTTGTTGCTGCTGTTGTTGCTGCCACTGTTTATGCTGAGAACTGGAGCGCATCGGCACGTTGCCTCAAATGTTGCATAATAATTTTGATGTCACGTCATGGCCTGTACTTTCGATTTAGTTTGAACTAAATATAAATATGTCTTGTCTAGGTTGTAATTGAAGATACGATAACATTATCGATAGCCTAGCAAACTAATTTAAAAGGAATTGGTTTAAGAACATTATTAATATGTATGTTGAAGAATGTGTTGTTGGGTGATTGATAACATTCTCCATAGCTTTCAATATGATAGATTAGTTGAAAGTTCTTATGTTCAATAAATTTTCAAATTGATTGCATTAAAGAATTTAACACTTACAGCATCTTGAGCGAACAAGAGGAAAACAAAACTCTGTTTTCAAATAACTTGATTCAATTATTTATCGAAAATTCAAAGTGTATGAAATTTGCGCGCTTGTTTTGTTACTTCAATTTGTTTATAACAGCGTTGTCAAATCTGCAGCTGAAATTGTCGATAACCTTCAATTTATCGATAATTACACAACTTATCGATACCAATTTAACTTATCGATACTAAAATTGTCTGCTCTGTGTGTTCACTTTCAGTATCAGTTACAAGTGTTTAGTTTTTTTGTATCTCATCTGATTAGATACTATTTGTAGTATACATTTTATACTATTCACTTGCGCTTATAATTCCCAACTGGTTTAAGCACTTTCAGCATTTTCAACTCTCGTTTACTTCCCTTGGGAGAGAACCATTTTCGACTGGATTTGTTATTTGTTAGTTCATATCATTTGCCTGCCTGAAATGTACACAATTCAAAATCACAACCACAACCACGACCATGCCCACAAACCCGCTGACGTTGTTGGCTATCGTGAAACATTTTTCATTCTATCGTTTCACAATATTCCTTCCCCTCCAAATATATCCCCACACTCTTCCCAATATTGGCAAATTGACACACACCAAAGAAAATAAAATGACTATATTTTGATTTGATTTCGAATTTCGAATTTGGACTCATTTCTCTTTGAAATATACATATATATCTTTCTGCTTTTTTCCCCCCTTTCTCACTCTCTTTTTCTTTTCTTTTATTTGGAATTTTTGCGATAACTTTCGCGCGCTTTACAACACTATAAAAATGTTAAAATACCCTAAATTGTACACACAATTATGAATACAAAAACACAAAACACAGCTTTGTTCGTGCCACGCCCAGCAATAGTCGCAAGCGCGCCTTTAGCAATCCACATATCGCCTCAATGCCGTTACTTGCCCCCGATGGGCGACACTTGCAACCGCATCTCTATTACTTCGATAAATCCCATTCGGGACGCAGCTCTTTTTGTGTGGATGAATCATTGTGGCCCATCAACAACAACAACACTGCAGTTACCACCAGTGATGGCAATCTGTTTGCAACGCTGCCCACCGAGGAAGATCCCGAAGAGGCCATCGATCAATTTTCACCAACACTGTACAATCGGTTATCGGGACAGCCGATAAGTCGTGCCATTCCCATACCACCAAATAGCAGCAGCAGTGCTGGGAATAGTCCACAACATCATCATCATTATCATCATTTGCATCATCATCATCATCAGCAGTTGCAACATCATCTTCAACAGCAGCAACAGTTGCAGCAACGTTCACTGAGCACTGGCTCAGCTGCACCTGCAACTGCTGCTGCTGCCGCTGCAGCTGCAGCTGCTGCTGCTGCCGTTGGTTATATGGCCTTCAGTGCGAGTCCAACGGGATTTGTTCACGCCTATTCACCGTTCTATGGCAGCTCACCGGATACTCTATGCTCTCCGGTGTCGTTTAGCTATGATCCGGAATTTGGACCAGGCATACATCGATTGCAGGTACCCAACAGCACTACCAACAACAACATCAGCAGCAGCAACAACCACAACAACAATAACAACAACAGACGCAACTCGAGATCACCGCTGGATGGCGCCACAGTTATGAGTGTCAACAGGTCGGTGTGTTGAGTTGTGTCCTTTATTTGAGGTTTAATGCGGTTTCTTCTTCACATTATGATATTGTTCAAGTTTCCATACTATCGATTATTCTCTCTTTCTCTCTGTCTGTCTCTTTCTCTGTGTTGTTACTAAAAAATAAGAAATACATGTTGCAAGCCACTTGTTGCTGTTGCACGTTCTTTCACCAAGCACCCCAGCAATAAAGAAAACAAATTCTGCAATTATTCACATTTCAAATACATTAAAGTGTTTCAAATAAATGTTATTTATAATAATAATAATAATAATATAATATATACCAGTATGTCTGTGTGAATATAGACATTATATGATATTATACTGTGTGTACTATGTGTAAATATATACATCTCATTCAGCTCGATTTCTTCACAGATTCGGCATGTCTTATTTCATCTCATACTTTATTCTATGTAATATAATTGGTGTGGCATGAAATTTGATCTATGTTTTTATGTTGTTCTTTACAATTTTAGAATATATATGATTTAAGGCTCGGCTTGCCGTAGCTTAAATACAATTTGCAGACTGTAAAAGGAAATTGTTTATATTTAAAAAAAAAAAACAAAATATCTCTATTTTAAAATGGTATACTATGTAGTAAGTATGTTGACCTTTATAATTGTTAAATAAAGGGTATTTAGCTGACTCGAGGTGTACTTAAAAAATTGTTAATGTGAAATAGTAACCTTAATCTTATGCAAAAACTTAAAGGGAAATGATAAGCTTTTTACACATCTTTAATAATCCTAAACAATATGCTTTAAAAACTCAAAAAATTGCACCGATAAGCTTTATAAAACTAAGTATTAGATTTAGATTCCGTTTGAAAATTTACCCAAAACAAGAGTTCCTGCAACTCAACAACAAATATCAATCATAATAGTTTTTGATCCGCTCTAAAAATTACCTCGATCCACAATTTAAGAATTGAATACCCTCTGCAAAGCTATAAGAAGTGTAAATACATTACATAATTTTACTGCATTACGCGCAAAATAAAGCTATAAAGTTCATTCCATATTTAAAAAGACATAAAACCGAATCCATTACTTTCATATTGAAAGTCTTTAAGGGCATTAAAAAGCAATTCGAATCAACTTTTAGGCAATATTGCTTTAGGTATTCAAAAATTGAAGAGATGTCCATATGTAGAATTATTACAATATTTAGTTATCTACATTTTAGATACTAAAATATGCTTTGTAAAATTAAAGTGAGTCTTTTATCCAATAGCTAAAAAAATTAGGTTTTAAGTTTTTTTCCTCAAACTATTAATATAAATAACTTACTTTAGACACTATACTTTAAAAAAGTACGCAGGGTCCATTAAGTTTGTTTTCTTATAAATGGATTATAAATTCTAGTTTTATATTGGTTTATCTACCATTTAAAGTTGAGAAATGGCATTAAAAATCTTTACTTCCTTGCCAACTTGCAAGTACACCAAAGATCTTCATTGCAAGATGTTGGCAATAGATTTACAAAAATTGCTTTCTTATGCTGTCATCGCGTTGAGAACTACAAATTTCCGGTTTTAACCGAAACTGATGATGCCACATTCGTCATGTATGTGATTCATGTGCGAATCGCGAAGCGAATCCTTTCGAGGCGAAACGCAATTTATTAGCACGAAAGCCACGAAAGGAAGCCCTTTGAGTTTCTTTAATTATAAAAATAAAAAAGCAAAGACGAAGAAGAAGAGAAAGCTTTTTCCTTCCTCCTTCCTCCTCCTGGGGAATTGCCCCGAAACTATTCAATCAGAATTTACGCATTGAAACTCTTGTCATGTCCATGCCAAAAAAAAAATAAAAGTTAACTTAGGATCTGTGGGTTTTGGCTTAAGGTCTTGGCTTGCTTTTGGCTTCTGATATAAAAGAGTGGTATGTGTGTGAGTGAGAGTGTGTGTGTGTTTGTGTG
Organism: Drosophila testacea; assembly: GCA_035043265.1. Classification (NCBI taxonomy): domain Eukaryota; kingdom Metazoa; phylum Arthropoda; class Insecta; order Diptera; family Drosophilidae; genus Drosophila; species Drosophila testacea. The sequence goes on from JAWNND010000151.1 coordinate 254,583, forward strand.
TATGAGTGTGTGTATCTTTAGTGTAGTGCGTTTCCCTTTGAAAGCTCGACCTGCTCAATGTCCAAATGATGTCATTTCTAACTTGGGATTTGGTTGTAATGCTTCTCCAGCAATTCTCTGAGTTTCTCGCGTTTCGCATTTCTCTTTTTTTTCGCGCCTGTCTTTTATACCCTTGCAGAGGGTATTGTTATTATGACACAAAGTGTGTAAAGCGCTAAAGAAGAGATGGCAGACAACATATAAAGAATATATGTAAATTCATGATCAGCAGGACAAAATCTATATATGTACGTATATATATAAATGGAGCCAGAAATGTTTAGGTATTCATCAATTGCTCAAATCATTTTTCAGTTGTTCGTAATTTCCAGGAAAAGATTTCTAAAAAATAAAACTTTGGGAGAACTTAACAGAAGTACTCACTGTTAACTTTTACAGCACTGTTAACTTTTACAGCACTGTTAACTTTTACAGCACTGTTAGCGACAACAGTCTGAAGACGTTAAATTGTAGCTAGACAAATTTCGTTGGGTCTACTAGTTTTTATATGAAAACTTCCTTTGTTATCAAGTTATTTCGGGAAAATGTATTCCCTTATTTTGAAATTAGATATTTCATGTTACTTTGTATAAAATATAAAGACTTTTCAAAAGTACAGGGAATTAAAACATCGGCAAGTGGCAAATAATTTATTATATGTGGTCTTTTTTTGTGGATTGTATAACTAACTCCATGCAGATGATGTCGTTGATGATGATTCGTAATAAAAAAGCAATTTCATGTATGAACTGCGACGCAGTTTTCCACTAAACAAAAACTACGCAATAGTCCAGCCGATGTCAATGCGGAAATGTGTCCCTTAGGCATAATAGGAATCCCCACAATGGGGATTACAACTCCCCCAAAAACAGGAGAGAACCAGCAACAACAATAGCAGGAACAACAACAACAATAACATTTGGCGTGGTGTCTGATAAACACCACATAATGAGACCGAACCCAACATTTAACACAGCTCCACATTCCTTCCATTCACACACTCTCTCTCTCTCTTCTCTCTCACTCTCCCTCCCTCTCTTCTCTTCTAATTTTTTATTGGCAATTTAGTTTCGGTTGGTCTATCTTGATTGGAGGTCTTCGAGGGGGTTTTTTTCTTTTGGAATGCGCAACAAATTAAAAAATAAGTCGCAATTGCATGCCATGAGGCATTTTAATGTGTTTTATGTTGTGGAAAAGTGGAAAATTGAAATGGCTAACTGAATAATAAATTGTAATGCTAAGAAGACAATTGTTTGGTTAAAACTTAAACTTAAAGCAAATGAATTCTTAACAGAATTCCACTAACAGCAGATTTCACATCCACATAGCAAAGTTCAAGTTAGTAGACGTTGAATTTAAGTGTGTGGATATTTAAAAGGGTTGCCAGACTTCAAACGTACATAATTTGGTCAAACTAAAAGGTATTTCATGCGGTCTATAAATTTATTCATTATTTGATCTATTAAAAAGAAAAAGTATAGCATTAAATGGTTTCAATTAAAGGTTTCCAGGCTTAGAGTATGTTTAGCTAATCATGTAGAGGAGTAACAAAAGGTGCTGTTTAGGATCATTAGCTAGATGAGAAATAGATTTATAAATTACTCCTCAATTTCGTAATCATTTTAGTCAAGTCAAGAACTTGACCAATTTAACCTCTATCAATTCATGATAAGTATATTACATTCTAAATAACATTTTAGCTTGACAGCAATGTTATATGTGTTATTAGACTATCATGTAGATGAGAAATAAGATCTGCTGTATAGGATACGTAAATTACTTTTCATTATTATAATAATTTTAGTCAAGAGCTTCATCAAACTAACCCCTATCAATTAATGATAAGCCATATTCGAAATAACCTATAATATTCTCGTCTAAATAACTCCATGTCTTATACTTTTTGTTTCTTAAAGATCTTCTTAAAAAGACTTTTAGTCTTCAATGAAGTGGAAATTCCCAAAAACACAGATTTGTCTTTAGTTATAATACACACTTTGCTTCTAAATCGCATGCTATATCACAACATTCCAATTCATTAATCATAAAGTACAGTCTCAGTCCAAAAATACAAAGAACTGTTTAATCGCCTGAGCTTATCGCGACAACTGCAAAGAGTTAAAAAAAAAAAAAAAAAAAAAACAAAAAGCGAATGCACCCGAAATCCACTTAAGAAATGCAGTAAATTATACTCTGAATATATCTGCATAAATACAAAGAAGTCTGGGCGATAAGTCTGCAGCTCCATCAAGTGAAAAACTCACTCAATGCAATCGCCAAGTCAAGTTCAAGGTTAAAAAACCCCAAATTGCATTTTTCGAAAAGACCAAAAAAAAAAGTTGTTTGTTTTCTTTTATTTTGGTTTGAGTTTTAATTATGCAGCTGAACGAATTCTTCTTGACTTGAAACTTGTATAGCAAGTTATTGAGTTGGGCAAAGGGGGTAAAATACAGGGGAAAGTTGGAGAAAGAGAGGGAATAGGGGGTATAAATGGGGATTAATCGGTATACACACACACACAACACACACACATTCACACACACACGATGTTTGTTTCGTTTCATTTCATTTTTGGTTGTCTTTCAAGAGGCTCCCAAACAACCATAAATATAAGTGAGCTGCGATTCATTGTCGACATTTGGCGTTGGCCTGTAGACGCTTGGCTGCGCCGATGATGTCAGCCTTTATTTTTGGCCAAAGCGCACAACAAACACACACATACACACACACACACGGACAGACAGACAGACAGACACCAAAAAGCCGCAAGCCTCAAAAAAAATAAAATAAAAACATGCCAAAAATAATATTCAATGAGAGCGCAACCAGAAAAACGCACAGAAAACCTCAAGTATAACAAACAACAATTACGAGAGTCTTCCTCGAGACATGGTCTAAGGCTAGTCTTATTCAATGTGTGTGTGTTTGAGTTTGTATCTTGTGACCACCTTTGGTATCCATAACTCGGCCCATGGGTCTTGAACTTGTTTGGCATTCGCGTCGTAAAGTTCTTGCCAAAAAAACACAAGAAGAAACCCAAAAGACAGACCAAAAGCAGAGCTAACCAACTTAAGTGTGGCATGTCGAAGCACAAATTACCCTAAAGCGTGACTTTTACACGTTTTTCATGTCAGAGTTAACATGCAGTTGAATAGCATTATTTGGTTGTTGCTCGCTTAATTTTAGCTTAAATTGTATGGGAAATTGTTAGACTTCAATTTAGCCACATGTTAAATGTGTGCAGTGCTGCCAATTAGTTGGATTATGATCATCTGGCAAGTGGGCAGAGTTTTTTTCTTGTGCTTTTAAGAAGACTTCCTAAAGCTTTCGGTCATTCTTTGACTCTCTAGAGAGCGCAACTTATACCTTCATTCCTTTTGGTTTCCTCTTTCTGAAACGTTTTTAAATGAAAGAAACTTACCTGGCACTTTATCTACAATTTAAGTTTGTAATAGTAGGAGAAAAGCTTTTATACAAATATTAAAAGAGCACATTCATGAGCTTTTGCTCTCCTGCTATTACTCTCTTAAGAGACCAATATTTGCCTTCTTCTTCTCAAATGTGCCACCATAAACCAACTAATTTTGTTTAAAATGCATAGCTAATTGTTTTGCAAAATAATAAACAATTGTGTTGAGTTTGTACTGTGTTAAAAGCACGTCATGGTAATTAAAGCAAACTTTGTTACAAAGGCTTTAAGCCCAAAGCAAGGGTAGACAACAAACAAAAAAATAAAATAACACAAAATTTGTTTACCTTGGCCACGCAATTTATCTGCGTCTGAGTCTGAGTCTGAATCTGCGGTGTCTCTGGGGTCTTTTTTTGCATTCGCTTACTTACTTATTATCTTGAGGTTATTTTTGGCATGCTGAGTGCAGCTTTCCATTGTTTACCAGACTCTTATAGGCCGGCAAAACAACTTGAAGAATTTGCTACACTTTTTGTCTTCATATTTGTTGAGTTGGTTTTGTTTTGTTTTGTTGTTTTCTTGGCTCTCTCTTTTTTGGGATCTCTTATGCGACGCCCACTTAACCCGTAACAAATTCGACTCTTTTTTTGCGGTTGACGCAGCTGTTCTTCTTTTTGGCCATCATCTAGTCTAGTCATCATTCTCTAGACTTTAATGCTGTCCTGACAAATAATTGCCTATCGATAACTCATTTTTAACATTTACTTTATGCTCTCATTAAGCACGATATGCAATAAATGCTTAAATTGTTTTGGATTTGTTTAAATTTTAAGAGATTGCACTTTATATATAACTTATGAAATGGACTTTATTAACAATTAATCATTTAATCTTTGTGTGTGTTTTAATATTTAAACATTTGTGCTTATCAATATATTTTTCATTTTATTGCAGGTATGTACAATCTTTAAATGGGGGTTCAACATATATACGACTTGTGTCTGGTGAGTTTATTGAGAATTATAAATAAAATTGAACTTTTAACGCGATCTGAAAAGATCTTAATCTATAATTAAATTAAATTAGGTTTACCTGTAGAGGTTTAAGCTACAAATAAGCTTAAAATTTTTATGAATATCTAAAACTTTACATAATTCGACCCAAAAATATTCCTAAGTCTGGTAATCAATCGAGTCTTGTCTCATTCAATGGCTTCTAGTTTACTTGAAAGCACATTAAAGCATTTAAGAAAATTAATTAAGCTTATGCAATAAAGCTAATTTCCATCAGAAGGCTTAATTAAGAGTATTGCTTTGTCACGTTTTTATTCAAAGTGCATTAAAGCTCTGTCTTGTTATTAAATTAAGCACATTCAAGTTCCTGCTTGATTTTGAAGGCTCATGAAAGCATGATACGCTTAAGCCTAAAGCCTTAACAAATTTATTTAACGACGGATATTAAGCTTTTATTTTAAAGCTGAAAGCTGAACAAATTGCCAACAATCAAAGTAAAGTTTAATAGCTGGCATTAACCATATAAATGCAAGTTTGGTCTTTAATTAACCATACTTATACCCTGTACTTTGTGAAAGTACTAAAGTTGTATCCTTATTCATCATCAACAGCCGCTATCTAGGCATGCCCATCTGTCCTTGACCCTTGGGACCGTCAACAGATTTAAAACTTGTATAACTTTGTAAAAACCTGATCGATAATTATCTGAAATGTCATTTTGTTCACGGTTGGTTCTATAAATTGATTCTACAATTAAAAACTGAACCAACTTTAAACATGACTTGATCTATAAGTTCATTCCACATCTTAAAGAAGGTTGTTTTTTTCTCCCAAAATTTTCCGTGTTTGTCTTTCGACATATTTTTTCAACACTAAACACATTTGCTTTTCTTTCCACCACTATTTAAATTTTCCATAAGTACAGGGTGTCCCACAGTCGAGCTTACTGCACTTTATGGATACTTTTAATTGCAATTGCCTTGAACAAAAAGCTTAAACAAAATTTGCCTATTAAAAATGAATAAAAACTGGCAAAGCACAAAAATTGCAAAATGTTTGAAGCTGCTTTGTCATTTGTCAGTTGAAAATGTCAAAGATTTGCCAAATGAAATGTGGTTTTTGAGTTTTTGATTTGATTTTCTCGCGTAAGGCCAGAAAGAGTATTATAATCATATGGACATCAATCAAAGTCGAGACGTTGAGATTTCACAAGTCTTGTGACGCAGCTCAAAGTGAGCTTGTAAATCAACTTTTATATATTTATTTTTTTGTGGACAAGTATATAATTAAGAGTTGGTCATAATAATAATAATAATAAATGCTGAATAGTTGTTGGAAATTAACAATAAAACACACCCACAATGTAATAGAAAAAGACAGACAGTTCATGAACTATAATAATGATGATAAGTTGAGTTGAGTTGAGTTTAGGAAACTAGGAAGTGGTTGTGAGAGAGACCATAGAGAGTCATAAGAATTAACTGTCATTCAGGCAAATCGATGTGATTACATTAGCATTAAGCGGAAGAATAGACAATAACTGCGAATAGAGGCGACAAAGTAGACAAAGTCGACTATGAAAAGACCAACAAAACAATAAAATAAAAGCTGACAATAACAACGACGCCACAATGTCTGGAACGTTCAGCGTTCACTTGGGGAATTGTTAATTTCCACACCAAAGCGATTTACAGATACAGATACCGATACCGATACAAATACAGATACACGGTTACAGCTACAGATACAACTGCGTACAACAGCTATAGATACATTTTTGCATTTGCAATGCGCCGCAAATTGCATTTAAATGGCCGCCACTTAAGCTGCCAATAAGTGAGGCAATACTGGGTTAACAATTGGCCCAAAAAGAGGGGTTGGGAAGGGTTAAGGGTGAGTCTATTAATTTTCACTAACTAACGACACGTGTGTTTAATTTTGTGACTTACTGTGAGGCAACTTTATTGCATTACAATTGACATTTTGCAGGCACAGCGAGTGTAGGCTGAAAAGTTCCAAAGAAAGCTCAGTCTGGAGAAAGAATTGGTGTCAAAGCTTGAGTTTCAGATCTCTCTCAAGAGTACAATTTAATCTAGCCATTTGGCATCTTAAGATTCGTAATCGTTTCACTGGAGGTAAATCTCTCTCTCTCTTGTACAAGAATTTGTGTCAATGATCTTACAAGGGCAAGTTTCTGTCTCTCTCTCTAACGCTCTGAAGAGTTCAATTTAATATAACAATTCTTTATCTTAAGATTCGTAAACGTTTCACTGGATGCACTCACTTGTTAACCTTTAAAACTCCCCTCGCTTTGGTGTGTCATTTGTGGGCGTTTCTGTTTTCACTTCTATGATTCATTGCGAGCTTGTGCTCCTCCTAGTCCATAACTTTTAATTACTACTGTAACATTTATTATTGTTACTATTATGCATTTATTGCATAATAAAATAGAAGCTGTAATAATAAATAATAAATGCAATTATTACAATCCCCCAAAGGCAACTACGGTGATTTCATCTTGGAATAATTTGTGTTGAACTTTGCAACTGACATTGAGCTGATTCCAGTAAAATGCAGTTTTTTTTTTAATGTTAGCTGCAAAAATATCCCCGTTAATTCAAGGTTTAAAGGTCACACTTGACGTTTAATTGACAGCTTAAGTATTTGATATAAATGCACAGTTAGCTGAGTGCTAATAGTCTAGTATTCTTTAAAAATATCTGTAACTGAGAGAGACTTTTATTCAAAGGTAGGTTTCTTTATCAAGATTAATAGTTAATAGTCTAAAATGTATCTAAAGTGTTATATAAGAATACAATAATTATAAGGAAAGATGCGAATTTATATTGAATTAATCGCAATTAGAGAAAAACATTCTAATAAAGCTTTGATTAAGATTGATTTCCAGAGAACTTAAACTTCGTATACAAATTGAAACATTAGTTTCAGAATCATAAATAGAATCAAAACCAAATCTTCCCTTTGTATACAAAGTTTCCAGACCGACTGTAAATATGCATTTTATAGGTTTGAAATCTCTTACTCCTGCTAAAAAGTTGTCGGCAGATTCTAAAACAGTCTTTAGACCAATTATAATTAATATAATACAATGGGGCTTACAGTTAATAAACTCTTTGATATTTTAGCTGAATATAAATTAAACTTTCGCTCTGACATCGACATTTGTTTTGGGACCAACTCTTTTGTTGACCCTTTGTTCATACTTTGGCCAAAAGCAAACATTTAATTACTTTGCCAAGCAGCCACGTGGGCAATGTTTACACACAACCACACACACACACACACGCACATACACTTGCAGACACACACACATTCAGTTAGGCAGGCAAAATCACATGGCTAGCAAAAGCAATTTTGAGCCATTTTCGTTGCGTTTATTTGGCCAAGCTAATGAGCTGGCGGCAAATGGTGGCCAGTCGCGCCTCCAGCCCTCTTTTAAACATTGTGTGGCACAGTGGGTGGGGGATGGGGGGTGGTAGGTGGTGCTGAGGGGCATTAAAAATAAACCAAAGCTGTTGGCACATGGTGCGCTTCATTAGTTTCCACAAACAAATGCAAAGCAAAAGCAAAATCAGCTAAAGAAGCAAAAAGAACAACAACTAATGAAATACAAGTACAACATTTCTATTACTCTAGAGCGCTTAAGTTCATTATGGTTTCGTGTTTCAATTTTAGTATAGTATTTTACTATATACATGTGTGTTTGTTTCGCATATGTACATATAGTATAACCAGTCTAAACACACGTTGTTTATATAGACGTATCCCAAGCAACATGGCTAATGTGACAAATGACGGCAGACAGCTTGGCGACATGGCAAAAACTGTGAAACGCTAACAAGAAAAATTGTTTTGCGATTTTTCTAGTTGTTTTTTTCTTTCTTTCTGACTTTCTTTGCATAATGCAACGCCCATTGTGGTGAGTGAGAGGCGTGGCCAGTCACGCTAGTTGGGAAATATCAAAGAAAATTGTAGGAAAATGGCAAAAATTTAACGTAATTTATGACAATTATTGTGCAAATCAAATGAAGTTATGAAGACTGAATACGCTTTCAATTTTAGTAATAGTTTAATTAGATTTGAGTTGAAAGTACAGTGCTTAAAGTATAACAATATTCCTTCAATGTAATGAGAATATGAGTAGTAAATATTAAAGCCTTTATTAGTCTTAGGGCCATATAAGCTTTATTTGATAGATATCTTTGAATTTGACATTAGTTTCTATACATTTGACGTCAGTTTATCAATCGTATAGTTATTTGAGACCTTACTTATATAGACATTGAAAAAGTGGGCCTTAGAAATATTATTAAGCAATTGCATATTAAATTTTTACAGACAATCCATAATAAGAAACCACGAATAATAACAGTTTTATCATCATTTAAATCGAAATAGCTTTGCACATAAAAAATACCTATAAATTTGTGTATAATACCACTCAGATAAACTTTCAATAAATTATACACTCACAATATAATAATTTATTTACTTAATCCTCTCAACTTTAACTGCTTGTCCGATCTGGCAAAGCTTGCAATTAACTCGAACAAGCTTGATAACTTGACTAACATGCCCCAATAAAAGTTACAACATATACTAAGGGGAAAAGTTTTACCGCCTATTTTCGGCATAATTACAGACAGACAGACAGTCAGAGTTGAGTCGGAGGTTGCAAGTAATAAGTGCAACTGCCACTGCCACTGCAACTGGCAACTGGCAACTTGGCACGGCTGCAACAAGCCGCCAAACGAGGCGGGCATAAAAAGTTCAAAGCGTTTCAAGCAAACAGCGAAAAAACACTAAAAAATTATTAGTTGCTATTTGATTTGATGGGCTTTCTACAGTTGAATTTAATTATGTGCGAATTTATGCAACTAAACAAATGGAAACTGTATGACGAACTTACAGAGTGTGTGTGCCACAAGTGGCATGTTCAGCTAGACCGTTACTTGCGGCATATATTTAAATTGAATTATTGATTAAGTATACGTCAACTTAAATCAGTCGAAAGCAGAGTTTATTTAAAAAGTATTTAATATATAAATTGAATTCAACTAGTTTTCATTTGTTAAATATTATACAAATTTTATATAAGTATTGCAAATCTTTCAAATTTTCTTATTAATTGAATTAAATAAAATAATTAACAAAATGTCTCCCGAAAGTATGCAATGTTATTTTTATGCATTTCTATATACTTTATAGGCTCGGGTATTTTGTAGTCGAATATGCAAGTCTTGCAATTGGTTTTGTTATGACTGCTCGAATCCTATGTAGAGCAATGAACTGCAGTTAGTGGGCCGACACTGTGACTTCCTTCTCTTCTCTGTCTGTTGTTTGTGTATTCAAATTTGCATTTGGACATTTGTTGTTGTTTGTATTCGACCGGAACTATGAGTTCATAGTGCCCATTTACGACAAACGGAGGCGAAAACGGAAAGAATAGCAAGGCGGGGCACTAAATATGTAAACATTCCAAATTTATAGCGACAACAACAACAACAGCAACAACAGCGGGGAATCCTGTTAACCCACAATATTGGAGGTGATTGCACTTCTAGGATTACCTTTATTTCAGCTCTCTTCTTACATTCCCCTATGGTTGTCCATTTCTTGAAATTGTCCTGACACGCGATGTTACTCAAAACGTACAGCAACTTTGTGGGAAATTGTAAAATGTTCCTGGAATTCGTAGCCAGTTCATTCATTGTTGTTGTTGTTGTTGTTGTTGCGTGTCAACAAACTGCATTTTTAATGAAATGCATTTTGAGTAGTTTTGTAGGTCTTTATTCAAGCAAAATATATAACTTGTAAGTGAGATTACTGTGACTGTAACTGTGACTGTTACTGCGACTGCGGCTCGTATTGAATTAACCTAGTTTCAATAACCCCAAGCTGACGGTCCGAAGTCATTCATGTTGACCATAAACAATAACAAATAACAAAAGAAGTTGCAAGTACAACAATAATCTGTGTAGACTCAACTGAGTCATTGTTCAGACCAACATTTGGACAGTCGTAATGTACACAAAAGAAAGATCTTCATAATATTTGTCCATTTGCTTGAAAAACAAAGCTCCCCTTTAGCTACAGTGCTGGGCAAATGCATAGAGCTCAAGGCTTGATTTGAAATTAAATAGGTTTGAGGCGCTTTGACCTAAAATCAAGAGTGATGTATTTTCTTCTAACATACTATAATTAAGTAAACTTATTTCTAAATTTCAAAACACATTCAAAACAATGTAAATTGATAAGTAAGATTTTATTACAATTCTATCAGTATATTATGAATTAAAGGACTTATAGAGTTGAGCTTCTGTAAAAACTCTACTAGTTAAAGAGAAGTTATTTCTTTGAATTTAAATTAATTGATTTATCATTTTAAATGTGATACTATTTGTTTCAATCTAATATACTTATACATTTTGAGAAGAGCTTTCACACATACACAGCTCACAGACACACGAATGTAGCATGAACTCATTGGTATTGCTCTGAGAGCTTTCAAAAGCTCACTAATATTTGCACAACTGTTTTTTTCAAAGTGTGAAGAAAGAAACTTCCTTATGGCTACGCCACTTTCTCTAAACATATAAACTATTCCCTTATATCAAAAGTATAAAAATTTTTTAAAAAGACACAAATATGATCTTTATTTCTCAACGGCTCTTATTATCGTACCTTTTTGCTGTCCTGCACTGTGCTATATGCAAAATTCCTGTCATTGACACCTGGAGAGGAAAACAAAAACAAAAGAGCATTGCAATGCATGGGGGGAAAACTGTTGTTGTTGCCCCGCCTTGAAAAGATCAACAATTTGCTTTGTTTGCCTTCAATATTGATAAATTAATGCATATTGCTTGATTTACAACACAAAAATAAAGCCGAGTTAATTTCTTTCAGTTTTGTTTGATTTAACGTTGTTTAATTAATTTATTGACTGAGTTTTTTTTGTTTACTGCCCCTGCAGAAGAGTTGACGCTTTTGGCCATGTGTTAATTTAAATAACCCGTTTTCATTCGTGTGGTTTTACATAATTTAATTCAATTTCGTTTAACTTTGTCATTGACACGAACCCAGCCTCGGGACGGGCCCCAATAAATAAAAGAAACCAACAACTATGTTGTACAGTGTACATCCCGAGTGCAAATATACGAATATACATTTCTGTAATAATAATTTCTGTTGTCCAAAACTTTCACTTTCGTCAGCTGCTGCTGAAAATTGAAGTACAAGTAATTACAGCTTGTACATGTTGTTTAAACAATCTCTCAAGTGTCGGCAGCGGCGCCCAACAAAAAAAAAAGTGTTAAAAATAAATGTGACACACAATGTATTTAATTCGGTGCTCTCAAAATTGTGTGATTAATTTTGCAAACTGCGTAGGCCACTTGTTCATCCAGAAAGACAGCGCACACTCCCCTTTCAGTCTCTCATTCCATTCCGTACATGATTATTTTAAATAAGAATTTCCCTGGCATGTTTTCTTTTTGCAATAATATCCTAAATAAATATGTGGGCGTTGCGTTGGAAATATGCTGACAGCGTTTGTTGTCAGATTTATGAAAAATGAAAGGAATAAATTTTTATTATATTCGGGGCTCGTTATTCTTGGAAATGTCATAGAAAGCAAACGTGGAAGCTCTTTAATATCGCGAGCTCTTACAATTAGACCCTGTATTTTAAAAAAGTACAAAAGGGTCTATAAAGTTTGTCGGCATCAAGAGCCGAGTCCTACGTCTGTCCCTTTTTGTGATACCTACATTTTAAAAACTATAAGAGCTAGAGGCAATAAACTTGTTATGAATCCCATTCTATATCTTTCCCAAATCAAGTTTGTTTTAGAATTTGTACCACTTTTCTCTTTCACTATATTTTACTCTTTCCCATAAGTACAGGGTATCCTACTGTCGAGCTGGCTCCACTGTAGCTTTATGAGTTCGTTTTCTATGTATCATTGAAAGTGATATTTATGCTTATCACTTGCATAGATAGTAGGAGTTGTACCATAGATAAGGATAGTTATTACCACGCTGAAGAGCTTTTTAGATTGTCCAACCAACTGCCAGACTGTGTTGCATTTCTATATTGACAGTAGTATACTTTGTACCCTAGTAATCGCTCTTTGTAATCATCATTATCACCTTTTTTCTAAAAATTTCCTTGTGCTTTGTTTGCTGTACTGATTTGATTTATCGATAAGTATTTCGAATGGAAATGCTATTTTAAACACCTTTCATGATATTAGTTGATAGATTCTTATATGAGTCATTTCTCTTGTAGCATCTCTCAACTGTTAAATGAGTCAACAGACAGTAATTGACAATTTTGCAATTAATCGAAAATGTTGATAAATATTTAGGGATAAAATAAAGCATAGGAAAAGACATTCTTTCTCAAAAGTATAATATGCTTATGACAATATTTAATGACATTAGTAGAATACCGATTAAATGTCGAAATGTTGCACCTTTCATATAATAAACCCCTTGACCAATTTCCACTCTCACCTGTTGAATGTCACGTTTATGCAAATTACGCTAAAATGAACACACCGTCAATAATTGATGAGATTGTTTGTTTGTCAATAAATGTATTTTATTTGCACATGCGTAAAATATAAAACTTAACTAATTAGGAAATACATGTTATATATGTATTTATGTATGTTTATATAATTAATATTTAAATCACATTTCAACATTTGTGGTCAACAAGCTTACAAAACTATACAAAAAAACAATATATATAATGTTAAGCAATACAAGAAGAAGAACAATCTGTAAAATGTTTTCTTTTGTCTCGCAGCTGATTTGTCTTTAGATTGTTGAATTCAAAGCACATTTTGAATAGGAATATATTATCAAAGTAAAACGGGCACACTGCCAAAAGTGTTGCAACTCTTTAGTACATTCTTCTTTTTTGGCTAGTGTGCCCTAATTTTTTTTCTCCCCCGACGCTCTCCCACACACACACACAGACGTACAGACACACGTTCTATAGAACGGTCATGGCGATGAACATGAGCAAGACGATTATGACCCAAGGGCAAATGAACATCAGGCAGGCAACCTCAATCATGTTTGCTGTAGGCGGGGTGGCAACTCTGCTGCTGTTGATGCTGCTGATGATACAGATCTCAGGTGGTGTCCACAACTGTTGCTGCTGTCAAAAGGTTGTTGCTGTGTTTGTTGATATTGTTCAGCTCTTTTTTCTGCTATTGTCTGTGCACTTTGTCACCCAGTTTTCACGCTGTTTTCACGGCGTTATTTAATTGTACTCTTTGTTATTGTTGTTACCACAATTTGCGCTTTTTTCTTTAGCTTTGTTTGTTGGTCTACGTCTACAACAGCTGCCATAACACACAAAACACAACGTACGACGTTCACTGTCACACTGTTGAGCGTACAAAAACCGTTTTGAGTGTCGACTGCTTTGCTGCTTCACTGCTTTTGCTTTGTTGTTGTTGTCGTTGTTGTCGTTGTTGTTGTTGCTGTTCTTTTTCTTCTTATTTTTGTTGTTGCTCTATCTCCTTTGCTCTGTTGCGTCGCCGGTTTGTTTGCCTTGTTATTGCTGTGTGTGTGTGTGTGTGTTTGAGATACAGTCAATCAGCCGCTCTGAAGAGCGTCAAAGTTGGCTCTCTCCCACACTTGCTCTCTCACACCTTTACATTGTGTGCTTTTGTCTTGTTTATAGCTTTTACGCTCCGATCGTTGAGGCGCTCTCTCTCTCACTTGCTGCGGCTCTCTCTTCTTTGTCAGCATTAACTTAAGCTGCCATAAGCATGCTTTTTGCTCAGCACTCTTTGCAGGTATTGAGGGAGGGCTTAACTCTAGCCACAATTGCGTTTTATTTCATTGACCCCGTCTAAAGGTGTTTCCACTCCCACTTTGTTGCAAATTTTGTTATAGTTAGCATTTATGGTCTGTTCTCATTATGACTGCGAGCTTATCAAGCTTTAAGCTGAGTCGCGGGATCAGCAGTAATGGCCTCGCCAGGTGAGCTTTGACTTTCCTTTGTGTGTTATGCACTCGTGTACACTTCTTAGGCTTCTAGAAATGGTTTATACTTCAAACTGATTGAATTAATCGAATTTTCTCAGTCGTTATCAGTGGTTACTTTTCCAGGAAAACTATTGACAAAGAACTTTATTTATTTTGGCGATTTACAAAAATATAAATTTGCCTAAATTGTTCTTCAACTATTCAAATTTAACAAATTCTGGAGTATGTACATTTCTTATGTAGCTTCTAGTGTTTGTCAAAATTTGTCCCCGGATGAAAAAGCTTTTTTGTTGGCTAATGTTAGGACTTACAGTGGGATTCCCAGACAAATTTGCAAACTGGAATGATTTCTATAAATTAACCTTACTTTTTGTTGGCTGATATTAGACAGTAAACTTACAAAGAGCTTTTATTTTTTAAAATCTCTGCATCGATAAAATACTTACCTCGCCCGGGTGCAAATTTTTCCGATCTATACTCTAGAAATGGCTTGTTGGGTTTTTTCTGGACTTGCATTGCTGTATCGAACATTCTCAAATACAATATTTATTAGCTTTACTATTAATATTAAATTCTGATATTCCTTTATATTCCAAAATTTGTACAGTATACTCGTCTACTGTAAATTATTTTCTCTTAGAAAATACTTTAAAATAACCGATTCTCTCAATAGTTCAAATATAGACACTGTGGTATAGTAACCATGCCATGTGTTAGGCACACTCAAAGTAGACCGATCAATAGTATCTTATCTTTTACAGAAACTTTTCCACTCAATGCCAACAAATTGAATAATATGATCAAATTCTGTTACGACCTTTCCACAGAACTGGTCTGTACGAAGTGCAGCCATTGGCATATGGAAAATTACGGCCAGACAACCAGTTTCTCTCGAGTTGATTTTTATTGTATTTCGTATATATGGATGTGTTTTGAGCTCATAAGTAGTTTTCAATATGCTCTCCATTAATAAAAGCACAAAGCAGTCGACGTTTAATCTTATCAGGGCTCTTTACCTACATATGTGAGCTGCTTATAGGCTCTATATACCTATGTCTTTGTATTTTATTCATACACACAATTCAATGCCTTCAAATCAGATTCGATTGAGCTACTTGAAATTGGTTAATTGTGCTAAAAATATAAATGAGCCATAAAGGCAAACACACCAAATAATAATAATAATAATAATTAGATATGAACACAGCTCAAATCAGTATTGGAGCAATATCAGACTCAATGGGGATTTTAGCGATAGTAATAAATTGATTGTGTTAATTAAAGTTTTTAAGTACTTGAGTAGCATTTTAATACAATGTTTGATTTTATTTTCCTTTCATTGCAGGTATGTTGTGAATCACTTGCCAGACATGTTGTCACCACTTTTATATAAACCAAATGTCTATTTATATTGTAGTGTAAGTATTAAAGGTTGACAAATTTATTAATAGAGAAAATACATTATTGATAAAATAGGGGAGAAAGTATAAGGTTTAAAAAGTGTTTCCTAGAGCCGAAGTGGCTCAGATTTTTTAGATAACTAATAAAAAAAATTCTTTATATAAAATATATCAGTCAGAAGACCAGTTAGTAGTATTATTAACATTTTACAATTGACTAGATGCTGCTTAAACATCTAAACATCTGAAAGTATCTTTGTCTAATAAACTCTCTAAGAAGCTGCCAACTATCTACTTAGCCTTTTACAGCTTTGGGCCATAATTCAATAATAAACTTACATGTAAACTACATAATGAACTATAAACTTTGAAATTTGAGCAAACTTTTTGAAAAGCTCAAACTGAAATTCACAATCTATCAAGGAAATATCCTGAAAGTTATTTTATTGTTGTCAGATAGTATATGTGCTTGTTCTTAAGTACAATTGGATGGACAGCTCAACTTTCTAACCAATTGGCTAACTTTCCAACTAAGTATTCTAAGCAGTTGATTGTTTATGTTTTTGTGGCATGTTGAAGCATATGTAGGTCATGCTCTAGTTAAGATACCCAAAGAGGAAGGAAATGCGAAACCACATGCAATTAACATACTTTTCTCAGTACAAAGAAGTCTAACATAATGATGAAGATGTACTGTAGTAGTAGTAGTAGTAGTAGTAGAGGAAGAAGAAGAAGTTGAGCAGACAAGTGTACTTAGCATGTCCTGCTTAATTTAATTGATTTGGCAATTTCTTTAATAACTGTAATATTACGATGGAGATTGTTGTTGTGATAAAATATTTAGCTTACGTTTGTTTTGTTGAGGTCCTTGCACAAGGACCTTAGAATTGTGCGCTTCGTTGATTATTTATAAATTGGCGTAATTAGTTAGATAGTCAAGTAAAATTAGGACAACAGCAGGCGAAACACAGAGAAATGAATTTCTCTCTCTCTTTCTCTTTTTCAAGTGTGTGCAGCGTTCATTTCTGCAAGGCAGCAGCTGCCTCGTTCTCTCTCTCTGTCTGTCTATTGTTGTGACTCTGCTCCTGCACCCTGCCCCACATTTTTTAGGGCATTTATGCTAAATGAACGCGCAGGCGCTTCACATAACCCCCTTTTTAATGTACTCTCTTACATTCGCTCTCTATCTGTGGCGCTCTCATTGTCTATATTTATGTATGTATCTGCGAGAGCGCACATCAAGCATTGGCTAATTAGCGTGTGGGTGGAAGGGAGGCAGGCTGTTTAGAAACGAACAGCAGCGTTGATATATTCAGTCAACCACCCACACACACACACACGCACACACACTCACACTCACCTAATCAATGTGCGCCCACTTAACAACAATTGCAACATAAAACTTTTGCTCTCTTGCGCTCACGTGTCAGAAATGAACTTGCAGTGAGAGAGGCCAGAGAGCGTGTCTGTGTGTGGGAGAGAGTGCTTTGCGCTCATCTGCATGTTTCGCTTGGGCGATGAACGCGCCAAACGGGAAAAAAAGCTACCCTCAGAGTGCTGCGAGGCTGTCAATCTACACTTTGGCTTCTTTCTAACCAAAACCAACAATCAACACACACAAAACACACTGCATTTAACCAACAAAGTAAAGAGAGTTAAAAAATATAAAAATATATTTTTGTTAATTTGTATAAATGTAAATTTCCTAAAAATATAAATGCTGTATAGTAAATCGTAGATACAAGCAGCAGCAGCAAATAAAAAGAAGAAAGAAAAAAAAGTCTTATCGCGCCTCTTGCAGAGTTCGCGTTTCATGGTGTTTGTGGCAAATGCGGAAGTTGTCGTCGTCAGTCTTCGTCGGACGTCGCAAGTGTGCAACGCAGTTTTGATGAAATAACACAAATCAAATCGCATTCAAAATAGCTAAAGTGCAAAAATATAAATACAAGTGTTATATAAAATCAAATAAAAAGAAGAAAATTTCTAGAAAATAAAATAGAGCTGTGCATAAATTAGTTTTGTTTATAATCAAAACGCACACAGAGAGAGAAGCTAACAAAAATTCATTAGCAAACGCCTCGGCCAGCCCTAAAAATTCGACCAGGCGACGCTTTCGTTTCGTTTATTCTCTCACGCTCTCAGTGCGTGAGTGTATGTGTGTGTGTGTAAGTGTGCAAGTGCGTGTGTATGTGTGTTGTGTATTGGTGTAATTAAACGTGCGTGCCACAAGCAGAGTCGTCTTCTATCTATCTCCTACAACACACACTCCACAGATTGTTGCGAGTTTGCGAATTCAGTTCTAGAATTTCGCGCCTATTTCTCGTTTCTCGTTTTCTCATTTCTCTCGATTCGGTTTCGTCGTGCAACGTGCACACAAAACAACAACAACATTTCATTCATGGAAAACAAAAACAATCTAGAAATTGCTTTTAATAACGGAAATATATTTATTAAAAGGTAATGTGGCCCTTCATTCAAATTATCTTATCTTGCAAACTTTCTGTTTCTCTTTTCTTTCGATTTATATTTTTAATTTTCAGAAAATTTTAAAATTTATCGAAATTTATCAAAATATAATCAACAATAATTATGACATTTATTATTTTCACACCAACAAAAAAAAAGTGTCTGGCAAATTGAGTTTGTTAATTTCATAAGGATCTCAACATGCAAACAAATCGTGTCTATAATCTCACATTCTGATCTTCTCACTACATCAATTACAACTGCATAAATTCCTTCACGAAGGGAAAAGGATTAATTAATGAGGCATTTTTATCGCTCAAGGCTACGCATGCGCTGTTAAGTCGAGTCCTTGCGTTTGAATGCCAATTATTATGTCATTTCTACAAAGGTTGTCGAAACCTTCAATCGACAGTAATTGTACAATTTAAAAGTTAAAAATGTACTAGAATTTCTGAACTATTTTGTGTCAATGATAAATTCAGCACGTTTTCAGATATATTTAATTATTTCAATATATATATATTCATATAATATATTTCATTTAAAATATAATATAGTTCACTTGAATTCATGATTTGTTCATTCTACATTAAGTCCAACTTGTAGCTTCATTCATATATAAAGTTAATTTACTTTTTCCATTATTATAAAAGTACATTTGTATCTATAGAATTCTCAGCAAATCGACATGTTTAATAATGAAATAAGTATATTAAAAAGCAAAAAAAACATTTAAGCGCCTTAGGTAAAAGAGGGTATTAAAGTCTGTTATCGTTCATACTTAACTTCAAGGTTCGTCTTTAATCCCACACGAGCTAATTATCTACTCATTATCATGTTCTTAGAATCTCCCCAAAACTCTTCCCTAGATTGTTTTCAAGTGCTTAATAAATGTTAGGCTATGTGTATGCCAGGAAAACATACAACAAATTGTTTTTGGGCGTCTTCGTACTACGAAATGAACAATATTAAGCCAAAGGTAAACATTTTTCGGCAAGACGGAATTAAAACTCAATGTCATGACGAGTGTCCTTAACATAGTACGACAAAGCTCTCATGGTTCTAGTAATTCTTTCTCTTTTTTCTTTCCCTTTTCTCTCTCTGTCTCTGCCTCTTGGGCGATTCAATAGCCTTTGCATACTTCTAGGCTCAGGGTCTGATAAATAATGCCGATAGTAAATTGCTTTTCCAATAATTTTCAGCTTGAACTTGAGTTAAGGGCAATGTGAAAGGCCTCTCGGACAGTTAAATCAACAACAATTTCTGTGTTTTCTTACCTGCTCATTGATTTTCTCAATTTTATTGATTGGCGTTGTCCTCTTCTTCTTGTTGTTGTGTTCTTTTTTAGGTTTTCTTGGATTGTTGGCAGCGCATACTCGACTGTGACTTATCTTAAAATTGGGAACAAAGAAAAAATAAATTAATTACAAAAAAACATAAATTTACTCAGTTGTGAAATGTTGAAATAAGTAGGAAAGAAATCTCGTTATGGTTCTCAGACACACAGCTGTCATTGTTAGCTACCTTTCTCTATAGCTCATATAACCATTTAAGTCATTTTATAACTACAGGGTATAGAATCAACGACATTGCCTCGAAGTCTTTGCCGTTTGTTGTCGTCATTTTCGATGGCTTCGTTTCGATTACGCAATGCGCACTTGAAAGTTGCTTTTATTCATTTTCCCATTGTGGGTTGCCAGCAACAACAACACAACAGCAACGACAACAACAACAACAATAACAAATACAAATACTAAGACAGAAACAACCAAGCAAGCAAGCAACCCCTTGAATTTTTTTTGCTTGGTTGTGTTGCTTTGACAGCCGCATTGGCGTCGCCAGCGTTGCGTATACGCAATATTTTTATAACTCTGACCACATTCTTTTCTTGACTTACATTTGGGGGTGACCTCAACCTAAGTCAACACACCCCGAAATACCAACAACCAACAACAACAGTAACAACAACAACAACAATGAGAACGTCAAACAATCATTAGTTTTTCACGATCATCATCAACATTTATGCAAAGCAATAATTTGCTTATTTTCTTTTTATTCGCTTGAATGCAACTTTATTGTTGTTGTTGTCGTAGCCAGTTTTGGCATTTTGGAAAATGAATTTGAGATTTTGCTATGCTGATAATTTGGTCGGCGTTTATTATAGACATTTGAGTCTTTATTTCTATGATGCAAATCCACTTTGATGATGGGATTCAACCAAGACACATAGAGAGATTGATGTGCATATATAGATAGGAATCAGAGACAGAGAGGGAGAGGTTGAGAGGTAGCTTTAACATTTGCCATAAGTTAATTTACCTAATAGCCGTTGGGCCATTAAGGAGACACGAATTGAATTTGACGTCAGTTTGGGAATTTTTTAGTCAAATTAATCGCGGCAAAGCCGTTTGAAAGCTAGAAAATAGAGAAACCCATTAATTTGTATTTATTGACTCGAAGATTTTATCAATCAGCAAATCGACAGATAAAGTTTTCTGGGAATTTACAAAGAGATTGTAAATACGAGAAAGAGAAATTAATAGATCAAACAATTCACAACACAATTCAGCGAATTGGAATTTTGTAAATTTTATTGCGAAAACAAGCTTCCAAGCTTTGTAAAAATTTGTTTTGTATTTATTTGTCTCTAGAACTTTTTAAGGAAGTTGTTATCTCATTTTATCAATCAACAATACGACAGTCAAACTTTTCTTGGTATTTACAAAGGAACTGTGGATACTAAGAAAACAACTTAGTATAACAAAGAATGTGAAATAAATTCAGAGAATCTAATTCCTTTTATTTATTTTGTTTAAGAAATTTGTATCTTCAACTTATTTTTTTAATGCTCTTAAATTTAACCAGTTATAAACTGTTTTCATTGAACAAAAAAGTGTGCTTTGAGGAATTATATCTTAGTCTGAATTTCTAACAAATTCTAAAAACAGCAGTTTCTATAAGAAACATTGTGAGTTTAAATTAAGGGAAATGAAGTTCGATGCGTCATAAAAATTCTTTTAAAATGTTATTTATTGCGCATACGCAATGTGAACGCTACACAAACATTTTGGCCATGAAATATTTGATGGACCAACTTTGATAGAAAGAAACTTGCTGCAAGCGTAAAATTGTTGACCGACAAAATTGAAACAACAACAACGACAAATGTAACATGATAAATATCTCAGTTTACTGGACTATCTTTTATTTTCTGTACTATTTTTGTTGGCGCCACATTTACTGTTGTTGCAACAAAGTTGAGCTAAAAATATATCATAAAATTAATGTACGTGACGGGGTTGCATATGGAATATCCCAACTGACAAATGTATCTGTAACTATGAATGTATCTGCTTCTATGAATGTATCTGTATGTTATGTTGCAACAAAGAACTAAACTCAAATGGCAAACATATTCTCAATGTGCTGTGTCGTATTTCTCTGAATTTTGCTCCCCAATTTACCGATGTGCATCTCGCATGCCGCCCCCTTTATGCACTGCTGCTCTGCTTGCCACATGGTGTGGCAACATCGTGTTTCCAGGTCAAGGTTGTGCTTGACTGTGTAGCAAAACGATTTTTTTCTTTTCTTTTTCCCCATTTTTTTTTTATTGTTCTCTTTTGTTTGCCGCTTCTTGTTGCACTATAAAAAATTGTTGTAGTTGCAATGCAATGCGCTTTTAGAAAGTTGACGAGTCCTTTGGCTTCGTCCTTGCTGCGATTCTATAGCGCAATGACGCGTATGCAACGCACACAAACACACACACACAGAGAGACACGTGTGTGTATTTGCAGAAAATACTTTGCATAATTTCGTTATTTATGTTTAATCCGTTTCACGTTGACTGAGCGTAAACGCGTCTTTCCTGCCATCCTCGTATATCCTGTCATCATGGCATTGTTTTGTCCTTTATGACGTGAATAAATTTCACGCTTCAATGCATTTATTACTCATATATATTCTATGGACGCGTATCCTTGTCGCTTATGTGCGAATTATGCCAAGGAATAATAGATTAAACCTCAAGCTCTTGTCTGCTTAGTGTTATTTAGATCAAGATTCTTAAATGTCTTAAGACATTATTATGGAAAATATATAGCTGAAATGGTTTTTGGTCAGAGCAATGTAAATTCTATTATACTCTTACAAAGGGTATAATAATAGTTGATCCCTGAAAAATTAGATTCTTGTATAAAGACTTTGTATTTTCTGAAAATATCTCAGCCAAACTCACAGATTAAATATTTTCTTAAATCCTACCAAATAAAAATCACAAATTCAGTTTGCAATAATATTTTTTTACATTCCCATCAAACTTATTAAAAATGGGACCATTATATTATAGACCTACCATAGAAATGATAGCTAGATATTTCATTTAGTATAAAAGTCTTTTTGGTTATTTCAAATATTTCAAACAATTACAAACAAAAATGTTTTTGTTTTAAAAAAAAAGTATACAGTGACCCAAAAGGGTATTAAAACTTTGTCATTTCAAAGTCAACATATTCTTCTTGTTGTATTTACGATTACCTTCTTAATATGTATTTTTCTCTGTCGTGCCTTCTTTAGCTTGACATCGTTGAAGGTCCAGCAGCTGTAAATGTCCTTGTTACACAGCTTTGCTTTTTATACGTATACGTAATATTTTGTATTTTCCAACTGCATGACCTTGTCAACGTGGCTGAGAGGCTTGAATAACATTTTCATATTTTGTGTAAATTTCGGTTGAATAGCGAATATTGTTTCATGTTCATGTTGTGAATACATTTTTGAGTGGAAGACGACATTTCCACATGCTGTGTTTGTGTGTGTGCCTGAGTTCTTTAGCCCAAGGTCTTTTCTAAACAACTCCTGCACTCGAAACACACTCAAAGACCCTACCACTGACGTCCCTCCGCCTACAAAGCACATACATTACGAGTCGAGTCATCAAATGCTCTGTGGTCGGGTCTCTCTCAAGTGGCTCTCAGAACGTGACTTGTTTTTGGACTTAACTGGGCGGAAAAGTCAAAGTCAGGGTCGTCATCTAAGAGCCTCAAAAATATATATAAAAATACTCGTACTCGACTGTAGTACCTTACATATAATAAGTCTCTCCCAAGCAACGACCACCTGAGTAAGCATATCAAGTGGTTTTTTATTCAACCTTGCCTTCAGTTTCCCCTTCCTTTAAATACAAGTGGGTTTTTGTTTTGTAGGCCTCGTTCGTATAACACGCATTTAATTATGCATCAAAAGCACGTGTGCTTGTCTCTTGTTTTAATTAAATATTATAATTAATATAGCTGATAGTGTGTGTGTGTGTATAAACAAACATTTTTTATGTTTTCATTCTACATTCTGCGGTCATGTTGTGTCGTTATCATTTAGCGGGCATCTTTGAAATACCCTGTGACCATAAGTAGTGTAAAAGAGGGCATGATAAAGTTGAGAAAAATAGAGCAACCAAATTATGACGATTTTAAGAAGTATGTAGATGCTTTGACATTTTTTGTTAAGGAATGAGAAGTAGCTAAAAGCTTATAAAATTTTAAGAGACAAAGGAGTTCTTATCCTTTTTATCTTATCTAGAGATCAATAGGTTCACTCTGTATTCAAATGTTTAACAAAGTGATTATAATAATCTAAGAATTTCAACAAAATAGTTTAAAGAATATAGAAGCTGTGTAATTTACAAAGTTCATTTTAATAGTTCAAAATATTAATGCAATGTTCTAAGGCCCATGTTTTCAATGTCTATATAAGGTCTCACATAACTATCCGAATGATAAACTGACAAAAAATGTATAGAAACGAATGTAAAATTCAAAGGTATCTATCAAATAAACATGAGATAAACATTGAATAAATGTGCATACAACTTTCAATAAAATCTCTTAATAAATACATATACATATGCATATGTTTAGTAAGGACTGTTCAAATTTACCTATAGGGCATCTCTGAATCCTATATTTTACTAAAGTATTCTTCCTAGTTCATTTAGCAAGTTGTTACTGCTGTTATGTTGTACAGTTGTAAATGTCGCTTGTTAACAAACAACACACAAGAACACCCACTCACATAAACACGCTTATAGAAAGAGAAAGAAAAAGAGGGAAACAGAGAGAGACAGAGAGAGATAGGCACTCCAACTCGAAGCTGTCATAATTCTAGCAACTGTCAACTAACTGTCAACAGGCGACATTCGTTGCTGTCGTCCAACTGCCACAGTGCCTCACTAACAGAGCTATGCTTTATGTGGACACAAACATACATACATATAAATATGTTTTTATGTACATTTAAATAGTTTGCAGTTTGACATTTACTTGTGGTGTTTTCTGTGTCTGTGTCACATTAGGATGACTCAAAACATAAACAGACAGGCACAATATATAAATGTCTAATAACCTAAAAGTAAATCTGAATGTTCTTAACAGCAACATCGTTTTTAAACTGAATGAAAAGGCATAAGAAATGTTTTAAATAAATTTATTGATTGAATGTAAAATATTAATTGTATAAATCTAACAGTAGCTACTAAATTTAATCAGAAAAACCAAATATTTATTTAGATTGCTTTCAAAATCAATTGCTAACAGCACCTTTATAGATTAGTGGAACACACTTAATAAGATTTAAACTAAAATCTAGTTTTGTTAGTGTATTAGTAAAGTCTACATGTATAACCACAGGCTGCGATTTAAAAGCTTTAAGCTTAAATAGCCTTAGTATCTACGTGAACAATGCGTGTGTATGATTAGGACACGCCTGTCTTACAGTAGCGTCCAATAAATCGAAACAACTTACGCTTGACACTATGTACCTATCTCTACTCTCTGATTCTCTCTCGCTCACACACTCATTTTTTGACACTTGCAATTTGAAAATTTGATTGCCAGTGGCAAATCAACGTCAACTAACCGGAATGTTAATTAAATGTTATGCTCATATGAAAATGTCACTCTATAATGACGCATGCAATGCCTACACAACAACCACAACAACAACAACATATACACATAAAAATACATACACATGACTTTGAAATTGGCAAATTTTTGGGTAATTTACCAATTGCGGCAATTGCTTTTTGTAATTGAATTTTGGTTGCACTTTTTGGTTATTTTCCTCTTTTAACTACACACACAATCACACAAGAAATTGTATTCTAAACCATGTAATTTTTGTTCGGCTAACAGTTGAAATGCAATAAAAAAGTGCTTATAAAACGCACAGCTAAACCACACAATAACAACAAAAACAACAAGAAAAACATTAAAAACAATAAGAACAACAACTTCTAAATCGACAAACAAATACCGTAAAACATAAAAAGACAATTGCAAAATTGCATGTGATTTTGCCAGCATGACGGCAAAATGGCTGCGTTAGCCAACAAAATGGCTGCCAATATGGCGACCGGCAGCAGCACGAGCAGCAGCAGCGAATCAGCGCTGCAGCAACACCAACAACAACAACAGCAGCAGCAACAACAGATCAACGGCCTTATGGCTGCATCCGTCATACAACCCGACTATTTAATGAACAATGATCGCGGTTTATTTAAGGTTTATTGTTTTATCAAAGATTTTATTGGGTAAGTAAGAAATGTGAGTGTTCAATTCAATATTTGCACTGCACAAACAATAGCTTCTGATAGAATCTTTATAGCTTCCATACAAGCCTTAAACACATCCATAAAGTTACATACATATTTACATACGGATATTTAATGCAAATATGAAATAAACATTGCAATTGTGAAATTTCATTGACTTTGTTAAAAAATACATCATAATTATAATTATGTAATATTCATCAAAATTAGAAGTTGAGTTCCGGTACAAATGAAGTACAAGGGATTAACTATTAGAGATTTACTATTCCTACAGAAATTTATCAATCAAAAATTTAAAATTAATTATGTAAATAAATTGTTATTAGTTTGAGAACAGTGGAACACAAATTTAATTTTACATAATTTCGATTTTATTAAAAATTATTATTAAAAAAAATTTCAAACTATACTACATATTTTTTAATTTATTGTTATTCAACCAAAAGTTTAGATATCGTTACTCAAAGCCAAGAAAATTGTTTAAAAACCACCCGTATTATTTTCATTTTGTAACAGAATACAATACTTTTGGGAAAATGTGTATGTTTTAAATTCAAGCCTGAAACTCATTTAAAAATGCAGCTTACAACAAATTTAATTTATAATACATAATTAGGAGTGTATTTTTGTGCTAACATTAAAGGAGTGTACTAATTGTGGTTTGATTGAAATAAATTGAATTATACATTTAAAATAATAATTACATTATTTATTAACAATCACTCAGTCAGAGTTCTTTATATTTTCCTTCAAATAAAAGCCAAAGAATACATTAATATCCAAAGAAAATAAAAACATCTATGTATATTCTAAAAATAATACCTTTTCCAAAGTAATTTGTTACTCTCACACCAATTGAATAATTTACTTAAATTGACCAAATAAATGATTTATACATATAAATAAAAGAAGTAGTAAATTTGTTTAAAAATGTTGTTAAATACACAAAGTTAGTACAAATAATTGCTACTGCAAACGCAGTGTAAACACATTTATATTTGTACAGAGTTTTCTTGACTTTGCCTCTAACACTTTTCTCTCCCCCTTTCCAAAATTGTTGACTACAAAGGCAACACCCTGTATATAAATGAAGTACATACATATATACATTTGTTTGCCTTCCATTTACTGGCGCTTATCATTTTTCACTCTTGTGCTGCCTTCACTTTAAATGTGTGTGTGTGTGTGTATTTGGTTGTGTGTGTGTGAGTTTGTTGTGTGCCTTTATTTGTCTGTATAATTCATATTTAATCAACTGATAACTGCAAAAATGTACAATGTGTATACACTTTGGGTTGGAATATTGTCAACCAACTGCTGCCTGCTCCAGTTTGCTGTTCTCCTGATATTCCCACTGCCATTATCACCTGCCATTCTGTACTTGAGAGCTGGAATTGTGGACTGAGTTTTCAATTTCAATTTCAATTTGATATCAACGCAGTGCCAGAGACACTTGATATCACTTGATATGAACTGAAAATGCGGCATGTTTGTTATCACAGTAAATATTTGTATATTTCGGCATGCGCAGCTGTCAACTGTCGAGCCCCAAACGAAAAACAACCAAAACTGAGCGACTAAGAAGTACCCTTTAATTAAATTAAAATACAATAGAATCAGAATTAAACTGCCAGCAACTGCGACTTTGTTAAGGAAGAGAAAAACTTTCTAGACTTGCATAAATATCACGACAGTTTTACTAAGAAAGAAAGCAGAAGAAATCTAACTAGAAATTAACACTTTTTTCCTATCTGATTATACCATTCTTTCTACATTTCATACCTACAGGGTATTTGGGTATATTGTGCAATTAGCATCTGCTTGAAATAAACGCCAACTGTGATTAAACAAAAGTTTCAAAAAACATCAATTTCCCAGTTTATAAAAACACACAAAGGTGGCCTTGAAAATTTAAATAGTTTAACTATTTTTAGTCACATTACTAGATGCTGTGTGAAACGATAGATCACTCAAAGTACAAAAATTTAATTTTTATAATTGATAAAATAAAAACAATACCATAAAATGTGGTATGCCTATTGTATTATTAAATTTGTCAAGTATTTGGCGATGGCCATTTTGGGTTTCTTATGTTATAAGGAATCAAAGCTTAATCAAAAACCAAAAATCAACTACGTGGATATGATGGATCTCGCAGAGATGGTCGCGTTTTGATTGCTTTTAAAGGTTATATATATGATGTAACAGCTGAAGTCCAGAAATTTGGTTCGAGAGCGTTCTAACCCATGTGGCTGGAAAGAATTTTCCAGATTACATGAATAGCATTTTTCAAAACTCTGGGTTTAAAATTGATTTATTAGAACACTGGGAACGTCTGTTGGATAGAAAGGGAAAGAAAGTTGGAGTACTTATCGATGATGAGGTTTATCAAAAGGAAGCAACTCTATCCGAAAGCGAGAAAAGGGAGTCTCGAGTTTCAAATGCCTCAGATGAAGTCACATCCAGCGTTAAACATAGTTAAACATAGATGGAATGACTTTGATGAATGACAGGACTATCAATTCAATGAACAGAACTATGTCCGATGATGTGATAGATCCTTGTTTGAAGAAACACTTGTAAATTATTTAATAATTTGGTTGTGGCTGTTGTTATTGCTTTACGTTGTTGCTGTTGACAACACGATACACATACACATTAAAAATACTGATTGAAACGTGTAAAATGCCATACAAAGTATTCCTTTCTCTTTAAAATATATAGAAGCTAAAGAAACATCTAAAAGTCAATTAAGTGAACGCCCACTTTGTCATAAGGTCCCTTTGACATTTTGCTTGAAATGCCAAATGAGAAAATAAGAATTCTTAATTATTCACACTCGACCAAAGATAAACAAGAAGAAAAAATTAGAAAAGTAGAAAATAAAAAGCCGTTAAGCGGAAAATGCCTTGACTCATCCACTCGCCTTTCGGACAACCTGATGAAATATTCTTGTAAAAAATTTGAGCAAAGCTGAAAAGATGAGAGGGGATAAGAAAATGAACCTATATCTATACTGTACTGTATTCTCACAACACCTGCCATATGTGGATATGCAATTTGCAATTGCATTTTACAGATGAAAACTATTTCCGAATCAGAATCAGATTTGCTCGGTGGTCTTCTTTACATTTCATTGACAACATTTTCATTCTCGTCGTTGCACAAAATTGCATTAAATTTCTTGGCTCGTCGCCCTGGATGACGTCTTTTGGCACAAGTGTAATTTGATGTTTATTTATAATTTTATTGGGGTTGGATTCGGTTCCTTCTCACGTCAATTAATTACGTTATACGTATGTAGGTAGAAATGTACACGCGTACATCATGAGGTGAGGTTTTTGCGTCTTGAAATGAAAGCACGTTAATTGACAGCAATTTTGTTTTTTAGTCACTTTAGTTAGCATTAATTTCTATTTAAATACGTTAAATTGATTCGATTTGAATGCCATTTATTGATTACTATTTACTTTTGCATTTATTTGCAGGTGAGCGATAACATTTCACACTGACTGTGACTGTCTTAGTCCTGCTTAGGCCGACATACATATGCTTATAAGGGCAGTAAGTACAATTTTCGGGTACAACTGAGAAGTTTTAGGAAATGCTTGACACGTTTTGAAGTTTTTATTGAGTTTTCTTTAATTGCTAAGTAAAACTAATTGATAATTTAAAAAAGAATCTAGCAATTGTTTGCACACTTAACCATAATTTTAGATGTGAAACCACGAGTCATATTCAACAGATATATTAGTCAAAAGCATTGAGGCAAGAATAGGAAATTTTACTTTGGATAGAAGGAAACATCTACGAACTCTTTAATTAAAAATATTACATAAATTGCAGATGCATCAATTAAGTGCAATCCCTTTGAGCCAACTAACTTTTTAAGCAATTTCAAAAGCCTCGAGCTCATAAATAATACACCGAAATATGTATTTCCTGAATAATTCTTTTACTCTTAGCACTCTTAAGCAGAAAGCAGCTGAAAGTCAGAAGATATATCAAGAGAAAAGTCAGTATTCAAGTTAAATCAAATGTCGTAATTGACAAGTAAATGTTGTTCCCTTTCCTTTAAATTTCCTTCTTCAATTACATTTCTATCAGTTGATCAGAAAGCTGCCCACATTGACCATTAAAAGTACATGTCCATGTCGTTGTTCATATCTCTGTCCATGTCTTTGTTCATGGTTGTTTGTTCAGACTAAGCCCCATTACTAATCCTCTCACAAACTCCTCCTTAGAACTCTCACTCACACTCACTCAATAGCTTGATATGGTTTCATAAGCTGTGCTACAGTGAGTACTCTGTATATAGACAGAAGAAAAAAAGAAGAGTTTGGAAGAAGAGTCGAGAAGCACACACACATATTGACTGTTAATTAAAACACGCCTGTCTGGGGCGTTAAGCAAATATTGACAATTGTGCCGTGTTGTAAGTGCTGCAAAAACAAAGCACACAATGTGGCTAGAAAAGGAAAGCGATAAAGTGTGTAAGAAAGAGAGAGATAGCAGACTTTACACAAAAGTCTAGCCATAAATGAGTCACAATTCAAACTTATCTAAAGCTTATCAAATGCATTGATAAGCTCTTGTCTCCCATCATAAAAATAAAACTCTTACTTCCTGATCATAATTAAAGGCCAATTAGACAAGCTAGAGAAAGAGACAGTTAGAGATAGAGATAGAGAAAGAGAGAGGGAGAGGACTGTGTCTATAAATTGAGTACAATTTGTTGTGCTTACGTGCGCGTTTTGTGCAACTCTCTAATGAGCCAATGAATTCAGATTACGTATACGCGCAGGTGGCCCGCGGCTGCAATTTGCTTAAATCAAAAGCAAATTATTCGCTGCACAATTTTCTTCTGCAATTTCTTTCTATTTCATTTTCCTTTGCCACTTTTCACCGCGATAAATTTTTCACGCCATCTCAACACTTGACGCTGCTTGCAATTATAGTTGCAATTTCTGTCTCCTCTTTTACTTTCGTTCCCTCTTAATTTTTGGCACATAATAAATGTCAGAACGCTTTCATCAACAGGTTAAAACGCAGACACATAATCGATAATAATCGTCAACTTGTCTCTGCTTGAAAACACGTATTATGTGCTTTAATTCGACACTATATATATATACTATATTGTTGATTTTATGGCAACATTTTCAATTGACGTCTTTGTCATGGTTGTTGTTTTTATTGTTGCTGCATTAAGTGACTTGTAATCAGGCACACGCTTTGCTTGTCAGGCGATTTGAAATAAAATTAAACAAACTGTGGACTTACTTAGGGTTAAGTACTTTTATAAAGGAAACTGTTAATAAAAAGCCTGAGCATTTTAGTTTTCAAATGCAGTTTGTTATAGTATAAAAGAAGGAAAGAAAAGAGATATCTTTTCTTACTTTAAAGAAGCTTTAGAATTTGCGAAATAACAAGTATACGTTAAATCTCTATCTACAACATGGAAAGCAGATATAAATCTCTAGCAGTGAGATCAGTATCCAATGTTTTTCTAATGACACTAGCCTTTTTATGAATATTATTTGATTTATATGGTTAAATTTTCATAGCGATGTCGAAATAATGTCAGCATTTTCATACAAAACAGGAAAGTAAAAGTGCTGCTGTTTATGTGAGAAATAAACAAAAATTTGATAAATACTCGCAATAACTAAAACAACAACTTAATAAAAGCATTCAAAGGCACCAAACGATAAGATATAAAATGATATGAGCTTTAACTGCTGGATCAGTTAAAAGGTCAATAACGTGTGTACATATATCTGCCATATGTACTGACCGACTTAGTCTACTTAGAATTCGCTGCTGTAGGGTATTTGCAAAGCACGTAGAACTTGTTATTGAAGATGCTCCACAGTTTGAGTTTAAAGGTTAATA
This sequence comes from Drosophila testacea, assembly GCA_035043265.1. Lineage (NCBI taxonomy): Eukaryota > Metazoa > Arthropoda > Insecta > Diptera > Drosophilidae > Drosophila > Drosophila testacea. Next base: position 286,442 of record JAWNND010000151.1, read on the forward strand.
ACGTGGGTATTTTTAACAACTTTTTCGACTAAGTCTCCTTAGAATTTGCAGCTGTAGGGTATTTGTAATGTACATAGAACTTGTTGTTATTGAAGATGTTCCACAGATTGGATTCGTTTGAGTTAAAAGGTCAATAACGTGGGTATTACTACCTTATGTATTGTCCTACTTAGTCTCGTCAGAATTCGCAGCTGTAGGGTATTTGTAATGTACATAGAACTTGTCGTTGTTATTGAAGATGTTGCACAGTTTGATTTCGCTTGAGTCTCCTTTAAGAGACTTTAAGAGTTTAAACACTTTGATAATTGATGATGATTGCTTTTCAATCAGCCCGTAGACTTGTTTGTTTGCGCAGTCAAGTGTTATATGTACATATATATGTAGTATTTCTGACAAACCACTGAAGCCAGCCACAAATACACTCACAATATTATCCATATAAAATGGTAATTATCATATCGCGATTAGATCGCAATGTGATAAGGTTGCTGGCTGTTGAGTTTACACTAACCCCACGCCCTCTTCACGCCCACAACTTCTACTGCTAATCGCTGATGTTGTTGTTGTTGTTGTTGTAGTCGTAACGACTACGAAGCTGTCGTTATCGTTTGTCGACTTCGACGTCGCTGCCTCTGTCGGCGTCGCAGTTGCTGCTTATCGATAATTTTGCTCTTAATTTGGCTTTTTTTCTGCTCGCATTTTTGTTGTTTTTCGCCTGTTTTTTTCTTGCCTATTTGCCGCCAGCCTTAACTAAAAGCCGAGTAACGAAAAAATTTGTGTATTTTTGAAAAATATTTTATTGCTCACAAAACACAGCCGCTAGCTGCGCTGCCAACGCCGTCGTCGTCGTCGTCGTTGTCGTCGCAGACGGTTTTTGGATTTTGTGCGCCGCATTTTGTAAAAATCAGTTTTCGGTTCGAATTCAGTAAACAAAAACTTGTCGCCGGCGTGAGACGCGAGAAAAGAGAAGCATACTCGAAAGAAATATTGAAAGAAATACGAAAAAAAATCTACACAAAAATATAAAGTTGTTATTGTTGTTCCGCTATTTGTTTAAACAATTTGCTATAATTTAAGTTGAATGTACGCAGAGATACAGATACAGATAAAGATACAGCTACAGATACAGATACAGGCAACAGCTGAAGAGTAGCTCTCAATCCGTCGTGTTGATTTTTGTTGTATCTTTCGAGTGGCCAACGAACGATGACGTGTGTTAATTGTTGTTGTTGTCGACGCTGTTGTCGCTGTTGTTGTTGTTGTTGTTCGACGCCCTGACCTTGTTACTGTCGTCTGTCTCTGTACTCGTTGTATCTGTGTATCTCTATGTATCTGTGAGATTGGTTCTTACTTAGTTTGATTTGTACTTTGCCGAGAGCGGCGCCACGTTGCGCATTTTAATGAAAACTAACCAACTATAGATACATTTGTATATAGATACACAATCTCTATCTTTATCTCTATCTTTATCTGTAGCTGTAGCTGTATCTCTATCTATGTATCTGGACACAACGTAACGGAAAGCACACACACGACGAACTACAAATTATTTAAATATAGGCTAAAAATAGCAACAAAAAAATACAAAACCAACAAACACACTGACAAATCGAAACGAAACGAAGAAAACGCAACGAATTGTGGTATAAATTTTTAAGTTTGCCTCGTTGTTTTTTTTTATTTCGTCTTCCTTTTATTGTTGTTGATGTATTTCTGTTTTGTGGGCTTCCACAATTTGTTTCACATTCAACGGAGTCGCAGACAATAGCGCAACATTTGTTTCTATTCATTTGTGCAAAAAACAGTGTTGGATGTACAGCAAAAATCGTTTAAAAAACAATTTACAATTTATAATTTTGAAAAGCTTTGTAAACTGCAAATTAGAGTTTTCCAAATATTGATTAGAGATGTTAAGAGTTACTATAATAACTCTACCATAGCATAACTTTCAAGAAATTAAGTATGTGGGCAGTTATTGGAGAACATATTCTGACCAACAAATTAGTTTCAAAACTATTTCAACTTCGAACTTTCTTAGATACACTATTTACTATCATAACTCAAACATTTCTTAAGCATTACCGCTTAAATTTTAAATTTAAATAGTTATAACAGTATATATTCCATCTGCAAAAGCAGTGCAACTAAATGTATTTTAAAATAGTTAAAAAAAAATAGTTAACAATATCTGCAAATTCTGTTAAAATCCAACTATAAAGAGTAAAAAACGCGCCCAAGTCCACAAGTAAACATTTTGTATCTCATTGCGCGCGGCTGCTGTGTATCTTTTGTATCTCAAATTAATTTGTTAATATTTATTTTTAGTCAACGTGTTTAGCGCTTGATTAATTGCAAATAGCAGCGCTCTCTCTTTCTCTCTCTATGTTTCTCTTCCACTCTCCTATATTCATTTGGATATTTTCTATAAAAATAATGCTAATTATATGAAAATATTAGTTGTTGCCATTTGGCACGACGCTAAACAACTTCCAGTTACTCGCGCGCTCTTTATATATTTGTTTATTTATAAAAATAAAAATAAAGTACAATATTGAAAATACACTTAACAATTGCCATTGCTCAATACACGATTCGTGTTGTCGTTGCCGTTTTGTCGTTTGTTCGATTCGTTCAAGTGCATGTTTCGCATTTCGTTTTGGACATTTGCTTTAGATATTCAGATACATTTTGCACTCGTTCGACGTAGCGCAGCGTAAAAAGCAAAACAACATAAAATACAAATACAAAAAAAAGATCGCAACGTTTTATTTGATTTTGTTTTTTTTTAGTTGTTGCTCGCTTTGTGCTGATTGAATAATAATTAAACATTGTCTTTATATAACAGTTAAGTAGGGCGTGGCCAAAAAAAGAAAGAAGCAAAAATCATTATAATCCATAATTTCTAGCAGTGAATTTGCAAAAATAAAAAGCACACAAAGAAAAATCAAATAAAAAAGTAATACAAATACTCAAAAAGGAGAAAAATAAAAGTCGCAGCCCAGACAAAATACAAACAAATAAAGCAAAAATCGTCTTAGACACAACAAACGCGTAATTGTGCCAAAAATAACCACAAAACAAACATAAAAAAAAAACGAGTTCAGACAAAAGTTTTGTTCAAACTACAATACAATACACAGCTGTGAATATATAGAGTTGTTGTTGTTTTTTGTTACTCTATTATTATAATAATTATTATTATTGTTGTTAACAACAATTCGTAATCATGCTGAAGTATCCGCGCACCTCCTCATCAACCTCATCGGGTTATTTCGATGACGACGAGGCCTTAATGAATCCCTATCAAACCCCACCGGCCTCTCCTCAATGTGTGCCACAGTATTTACAACGTCACATGGTGCGAATGTTCAGCACCGAAGAGTAAGTACAATTTCGAAAGAAAGAAAAGATAAAAAGACAATAAAAAACAAAGTGATAAATGATTAGGATATTTTTAAACACAAAAATAAAGATACTTTTGCAGTTATAAATAAGCTTAAAGCTATAACTAATTGGTTTTGAAACAAACCTAAGGGGGTTTTTCTCAACTTACAGGGTAGACAAACCTGCACATAAGAACACAAAATCTCAAGTTTATGTATATTCACTGTAAAGTTATCGGCAAGATAAGAAATGTGTTTGAAACTGCTGTCAGTTTAATAATTTATTTGAATATATATGAATACAGTTTTGCATACTGACTAAATGTAAAGTTTAACATTTTATCGTTATATTCTAAAAATGTCATAACGATTGAATAATTTACTACCAAGTTATTCAAGTGCAGTGGGTGTCAAGTCGAGGTATATCACCTTTAAGCGTCTAAGTCTAATTAGTTTGCAGTATTTTCCAACTCATATGGATATTCAAATTTATGTTTATTTAACCATTTCAATGTCTAGGTAAATAGTTGCTAAATATCAACATTTAGCATATGCTTGACAGAACTTTGACCATAACTTGAAAATCTTAAAAACTTACTCATATTTTATATAGGTAAACTTTACAAACTGACCCCAAAAGCAAACAAAAAAAACCTGTTGCAATTGTTATTGTGAATAGCTTGAGACTTGCATATCTTTATTACAAAATCATTTTCCAAGCAATTTGCATAATTAATTCGTATATTATACAAGAGAGAGGGAGAGAGAGAGAGAGAGAAATAAAAGTGAATTGCAAACGCGTCTCGTTTTATAGAAATGTGCAAAAGATGCAAATTTTAGACTACTGAACTCGGACAGACTGCAACACAAAAACAAAACCTTTCAAAAAAAGTCGCTGAAAAGTCAATTAACAAAAAGAAAATGAAAACAAGTAGGATAGACTACAGTCAAGCGAACTATACTGTGAAAGACCCTGTACTCTGGCTCCAAGCCGCTTAAAATGGATTCTTTAATAACTTGCTATTTGGTTATTCAAACGTGTTGAAAGTTTTAGTACTCATAGGAACTACAATATCTGTAATATTTACCAGATATGGCTAAAGCTTTAAATTGCTATTTATAATCTCTTTTCCCAGCTTTGGTTTCCGATAAAATGAGCATGATAAAATTGTAAAGCACACTTGCACATAAATAAATCTACATAGCATGTCTTATGTCTCTGAGAACTGGGTCAACAAAAACACAAACTCTATGGACACTTTGTACTTTTCAAGTACAGGGGTAAATATGTCAGAAATACAAATTCGCTTAGCATTTTGATAGTGTAACTGCAATCTCCAGCCGCACCCACTTCTGTCTGTCTGCCTTGTGTGTGGTTCATGTGGGTGGCTTTTTATTTACTTTAAAAGCCACACGCGCACATGTGCCTCCCTCCCTCCCCCTTCTTTTCTACTTCATTCCCCTCCCTCCACCGCAAGGGGAGTGGGTCATTTAGCTTATCACCTTCTCTGTATCGACTGCATTGCGCTATAAAAACAATTTTCACAACTGCATACGAGTTTAGCGTTAAGGAAGTATTAATGGTTATTGTGACTATTGTGTGGCTTTTGTTTAAACATAGAACTGTATTTCTTATTTGGATAAAGTAATAACTTTTGCCAACGTGTTAATGATAAGTTCAAATGTTTCTTCAAAATGTACACACAGTATTTGAAGTAACTGCTTAAATACTCTTCCTCTATTATAAATATTAAGATAATAATGAAAAATAACAATAAATAGTATAGTGTTCGACCTTGTCAGTTGAATTTGTGCAAAAATGTTCCCAAATTTAGATTCTTTAAAATCTTAGAATGAGTGCTAAATTATTCTGTCTTAATAAATAAAGTACTACACGATAAATTCATTTTATAGAACTGCTCAACTACAGTAAACTTACTCATATGATAAATACAGTTGATAATTTGTTAAAGTCTATCATTCATGTGCACATTGCTCATTTAATGCACGTGGCTTCCATTTTGTTTTGATATTATTTCCCCTCCCCTTTTTTCCCCAGTCTGGCAACGCCATTAACAACATCATTATCTGTGGGCTTTGCGACTCGTTCAACTCAAGTTTGGCACGCAACTTGAAAATAGCAAAACTTTAGCTAGCTTAGCGCCATCTCACTCCATCCCCTCCTACTTGCCTCCCCAATGACCCACCCCCTAAATGAAAAGCACTAACAATAGGAGGCAATTAGGCAACGTTGCCAGCTTGTCTACTCAGTGTTGTTTCTTTTTTTATCAATGAACTGCCTTGAACTGACTTTTAAGTTTGGCGACGAAGCCTCTCCACTGTTGATTACCTTTGCCAATCTAAGACAGAACTTTACTTCAACTACATATAATAATAACAAAAAGCTACAACAAACATCAACTACAATCTACAAAATAGCCATGTGCCTTTTTTATGTGAGTCAACGTCTGGTTTTGAGACCAAAAGGTAAATGCACGCTGCGTCTAAAAGGGGGACACACGACCTTTGACCTTTTCGTGCTATAGCCGCAGACTTTTTTATTCACTTGAGCTGTTCCGATTTGAACTCTGTGCCTACAAATCCAACGCTTGAATAGTGTGCGTTCATACGGAAAAGCAGCGTGAAACTCAAACACATGTTTCCAGTAAAAAACAAGAGAGAAGCTCTAGTTCTTTATTTTATCGAATGTGATATGGTTTATTAATATGCTATCGATTACTTTTATTTTTAAACAAATCACAGCTAGTCAGGAGATTTTAGCTAGTATTATTCACTCGACCTTGAAAAAGGGGTTAATGTGGTTCAAAGTAATGTGGTTAATCTCACTCTCTCACTCTCTCTCTGTCTCTGGCAGTTATCAGGCTTGTTAACAATTCTATGCCCTTGTATTCAACTAAGTAGATAATGATATAGTGTATATCTGATCTTAACTCGTATCTGTGTCTTTGTGCTTTAATACAAATGTATCTATTGTTAAAAAGTTCTTTAAATACTATATACATATATAGGCTTATATAGTCCAAGAGTCATGTTACCCATTTCAGCTAATCCACTACCATGTGTGGGAATTGGGGAACAAGGCCGTTTAGCTAGTCGTTTTAGACAGTTATCAGATAATCTTATATTATCTAGATTCTGGAAGGATATTAAGTCCAAAAGTCTTGGCCATATATAACCCCCTTCACATTTTGGCAAGCAGATAAACATTAAACATTAAGTGAATTTAAATTTGCGCTCTTAACTATTTATTATAATGTGTTAATATATATTCATTTAGAGCGAAAAACAGAAACTGTTTATAAACGCATATATTTTGTTTTAGCACACCTGAAATACACACACATACACACACACACACAGTTGAAGACGCAGCTGGCAAAAACATTTTTCATGGTCAATTCAATTTGCATGTATGTACTAGCTAAACTTCTTTGTATGTGTTTGTGTAGGGTGTGTGTGTGTGAGTGTGTTCATATAGATATATATCTATGGATTCATAGCTATATAAAGACCACAGATGTTTGTGCTTTCCGTAGGCCTGCAAAATGTTTTTAGCTACTTTTTGTTCGCTTTTTTGTTTTGTTATTTTTTTATTTTTTAGCGAACGCTCTAGGCAAACAAATTAAAGCGTAACATTTTTGTCGAGTCTGCAGAAGGTGTACAGCTAGAAGAAGAAGAGCATAAAGTAGAAGAATAACAGCAAAAATATTTAACAATTTTTATTTGTTTGTTTATGTCGAAATTAACTTGGCCAAAAAGGAGGAGACGCCTTTTGTGTGTTGCCGTCGTAATTAATTAGCATCAGGCAGATGAAATTTATTTCTCATTATATTTACTTGTTTTTCGCAGGATGCAAATGTTGCAACTTCACTGGGAATACCCTGTGCAGTAGTACAATGGGAGATATTGATTTGTTTATTTATTATTAACTTTAAAGTGTATACTAAATATAATTGTATAACAATTGCTATATTTCGTCAGATATTTTGGACTTTAAGTAGAGTACAACTTTAAGAAAAGCTAGCTGATGTACCAACGAAAAGTAGAGGGTATTCTCGAATCAAGTTTTTCCTTTTAATAATTGTACAACATTGTAATCTTTCGTAATATATTTTGCATCTTATAGTAAATATAGTAAAAGTAGAGGGTATCCTAGATCGAGTATTTTCTTTTAACAATTATTCAACAATTGTAATCTTTCGTCGTATATTTTGCACTTTAAATAGAGTAAAATCTTGAAAAAAGTCAGCCGATGTACCCACGAAAAATAGAGGGTATCCTCATATCGAGTTTTTCCCTCACCTATTGACCTTCTTAATGCCTAGCCACATGTGCTGTGTGTGCTATTCAAATTAATCGACCACATGGCCTCCAGGAATGGGCAGCTGTGTTGCCTGCCCCAAAACATTAATAATTATGGGCATAATTTCGTGTATTACAACAACTGGCGCCACATTTCCATTCGATTCCATTTCCATTTTGGCATTAAGTAAGTCAAATTTTTTTTTATTATTGTACTCGATTTATGATTTATGCCTACCTTCTGGTTTTGTTGATTTCCAACGGCTTTTGTTATTGTTTATTCCCTGCCAAAAGCCAAATTAACAATACAAGTGAAAACAACAACAACAAAAAAACGTTGTTTATATTAACCGAAAATTTATTGATTTCGTTCATTAATCTTGTGTGAATGTGTATGCAATTTGAAATTGTTCGGAACTGCGCATAAAGCTATTGAATATCTGCGAAAAATGAAATTGCATATAAAAAACAAGTGAGAGGTAAAATTGTATACCCTGTAGTAAAAAAATTGTTAAGGGAGGTGTGCTAAGCATGCTGGGAACAATAGAAGATAAAGTATCCTATCCAATGAAGTGTTTTTTATAAACTTGAGACAATTAATTAAAATCCTTATAAAATACGAATCTTAAACCGATTACTGAGGATGAGGATGAGACAAGTTAAAATGTTTTAATATTAATGTTATTATAAATAAAAAATATATATGGGTATCTTTTCGTCGATCACTCTGAACTTCTTGCTTTTTTTGCTTATTGCAGTTTTTTTTTTGGTTAATTTATCACAGTTTGACATTGAACAAATGTCAAGGTTAATGCACAAAACATGGACACTCAGCTCCCCCGTCAAACGAACAACAAACTGTTGTTGTTATACAATTGTTGTTGTTGTTACTGCTTGATGTTATTGTTGTTGTCACCCACCGAGACGAAAAGTATTTGTGAACAAAAGATGCTGAAATTTTGTTGTTGTTTAAGTACAAATGTCTTAACAATAATTGAAATCTTTTGTTAAGTGCGACACGTGGCATATTCATTTGCAATGACATCCATTGTTTTCACCAGTTTCATTACTGAAAATATAAAAATAATACCACAGATTGAATTGCTAAAATTAAATATATGTTTATATCTCAACTTTTAATTAGAGTTGATTATAGGTTCGAAGCTGAATCCGTATACTTATCAAATTAATTCCTCATTTCATTGCGAACTTCTTATATTGTATTTATAATAATTAAACAATGAAATCATTTATAAATTTAGTTAATCATCAATAAACAAGCTTATCAGGTTATATTATGTAATTAAACAGCTGTGAAATGCAATTAATTATTTTTATAAATCTCAGAATATATGCTTCTACGTAGTGAATTATGGGTACTTTTGTATATAACACTGATGATTTCAATATGTAATGTGTTATGTGGAGGAAGTTTTGATTTGATGATTGATTGATTTTCTTATTAAAATATACGGGAACTTTTGATAAGGTTTTCTTATTAAAAATTAATAGTTTAATTAAGTTACTTGACATTGTTTAATGAATATTACTCATTCCTAAGATTCAAAGCTTCAGTTTCTTTCTGTTTCTACAGCCAGCCACATACATTCCGAATTTATATTTCATATGGCATAAACATTTGTTACAAAAGAAGTTCCTAGGTATATATAAATTATTTCTAACGATCGCAGTAATCAGTTCCTTAAAGAATATAATATTGTTAGATATCCATTATAGAACTTGCGGAACTCAGAAAAACGGTTTGAAATCTTGTCTATATAGTATCTTATAGTAATCTCTTTAATATCTTAATAAGTCAAGTTGGTTAAGCTATTTAATTTCCGACAAATAGAACCATAACTCACAACAGCTCAACCATTTGAATACCCGCACACTCGTATACATATTCATATTTATATTCATATTCAAACTCGCACTCGTATCAGGCACTCGCTTCAGCTGGAAAGCGTTATTGGAGGTAAATAAATTGATTTGCTTACAGAAACACGTTCGCAAACTTGCAATTTGCATATTGCACATCAAGTAGTATATGATAAGGGGCGTGGTCGGCTTGAGGGGCTGACCGGCTTGTCTAGCATGTGAAAGGCGGCTGATAGGAAGGCAGTCAGTCAAGCAAAAAAGGGGTTGGCAAAATGGTGGGACGGGGTATTTGCTGGGTCATTACGTGCCTTGACCAACAATTTGCGGTCAACTTACGACGCACATGGCAAAAAAAAAAAAAAGTTCTCCTATAGGAAACATTGAATTAATATTGCTAAAACGTCTCACAACTCAGCTGGCTAACGATGATGATAACGATTGATAACGTTCTTGTTGTTGTTGTTGTTGTTGTTGTTATTGTTGTATATTCTTCCTCTTGTTGCTTTTTTTCGATTAGCTAAAGACGCCAGGCTGTCTCCCTAGCAACATTTGCTGCACTTTGGGTTGAGTTTGAGTCTTTGTATAGTTTTAAGTTATGATGTCATATTACTCATTGTGCTAAGTAAGTCGCACCACCAATATAATTACTCATAATGACACTGAAAACTGAGTCAACTTCAGTCAATTTTAATGCCAGTGTGGACAGTGCGGGGGAGGAGGAACTTGGGCTGCCAGTAGGAGAGTTTACATTGACTCATGGCTTATGTGTTTCGCGACTGACATTGAACATAGTAGCTCAGGGTTTTTCACTATATTATATTTATTCGAGCATAATGGTTTTGTAATAAAATATGTTATACAGTAAGCTAGCTGTTAAAGATCATTACTTTTTTTAATGAACATAAAAAGCTTTAGTTTATTTAGTTTATTCTTTAAACTAGTGTTAATTAAGTTCCAGTAACTTTACCACATAGAAATAATTTAAAAAACATCTCTGTTAGGGTATTTAGTGTTCTACTTTAGGATTAAGGATTTAAGATTAAGATTTAAGGATAATTACTTTTTGAATGAAAAAAATAAACTACATAAAAAAGCTTTATTTTATAAATTTTATTCTTCAAACTAGTGTCAATTAATATCTAGCCACTTTATCACAAAACTGACATGGAAATAATTGAATAACAATCTCTATTAGGGTATTCAGTGTTCTACTTTAGTTGGCAACTTTTTATTTCACTTTAATTTGTCTTATGTTTTTATTTGATTCTCTTCACTTTATGCTGCATTCACTTCTCGTACACGTGACGTCAGTAACCCAAAAAAAAGGCTGCGAGTAAAACGATATGCAGCATATTGGGTTTTTTCTTCTCTCGCCTTTTTGTGGGCAAATATTTTGCTTTTATCTTGCACTTCGTTGCCTTTTTTATGACTCAATTAAAAAACAAATAGGCAGCAAGTAAACATATTCATTTTTTCGGTTTAACCCTTCTCATATGCGGAATCTGCCGAGTGTCGAGTGCCGATGACGTCAGTCAAAGTCAATAAAAAGATTTATGTTTACTTTAAAAAGATGAAAGGAGATGTACATAGTTTTTTGTGCCATGTCACCAATGCTAAAAGCATAGCCAACATTAGAGAATTTCGTAGATATGACTCACTATTACAATTATTAAATTTTTCTTTAGTTTACTGGAAGACAAATACCTTATATATATATATTTTGCATTTTCTGCTTAACTGATAAAAATTATGCACGTCATTACTTATTTTATTGATTTACATGAGGACAACGAAAGGTAAAAGACCCCGTCAAGATCGAAACTCAGGGTTTAAACAAACACGAGATGCATTTACGTCATTTCAGACTTGATTTCTACCTTTTAAAAGAATTAAATAAATTAAATTTGTATAAGATACATATTAATAAAGCATGATCATAAAATTTCTTCACTACAAAGATAAACAACATGTAATGTGAATGCACAGAAAAGTTAACTCAATGCATTAAGATTGCATTGCATTAAAATTTTGTATTGAAATTTGGGAGTCTAATGAATATAGTCACTTTAAGGCAGAGGAGATTACAATAGCTCTAAAAGAATCTTTGGAAAAATCTCTTGAGACATCTTGGGGAGCACATTTGTCAGGACTGTAATAAGCTTAAGCTCGGGAAATTAACCTTTAGCCTCCCTTGTTGAGTATTAACTTTTTTTTATTGCCTGTTTTTAATAGACATTAAGTTTGAACTTGACGTATAGTTGTTGCCTTTCGCTTTTCAACATGCCAGAGGTCAGCCACGCCCCTGCATTTCCAACGCCCCCTAATGGGACCACAACAAATGGCAGCATTGTTTTGGCATCAAGTTGCATGCAACTTTGTGGCTGAATGCATTTAATAGAAGTGAAAAGAAAAAGAAAAAACGAAAGTTAAAAAAAGAAAAATGCAGTGCTGCCTCACGATTTTGTCTAAAGTTGCCAACGGCGGCATCGGGATAATTTGCCGTTTAAAAGATGTTGTTGCTGTTGTAGTATTGGTTGTTGTTGTGATTGCTGTTGTTGTGGTTGTTGTGGTGGCTAATGTTTCATAACAACAACGAAACAATGCCTGGAAATGGCTGTCAGCAGCAGCAGCAACAAGAAATCATTTTTCAACAACATTTCAGCTGCTGTTTTTTGTTGCACAATGCATTTTTCTTTCTTTTTTATTGATAGTGTGTGTGTAGGTGTATGTAAAGGTGTGTGGGTGTCTGCTAATTGATGGGGCGTGCCCCATCAAAATGTTGTTTTGTGCGAAATATAAAAATCAACACTTAACGCCTCTTAACGGCCAATAAAAAGTAACACCAACATTCTCATTATTAGCAACAGCAACAACAACAACTTGACATGGGCTTGCCCAGCAACAATTACAACAGTAACAATAACAAAAACACCAACAATAACAACCACATCAATAGCAACAACACCTGACACACGCATTGTCAACAACATCTATAGATACAATTGTATCTATAGCGCTTGTAACATGCACAAATCAAGCTAATTTGTTTTAGTAATTTACCAATTGTTTAACGTGTGAATTAAAAGCATCAACAATAACAATATGTTATTCCCTTGACCAGCAGCCATAAATAACTGGAGAATATAATAAAATATTATACCAATAAATTATAGCATTTATTACTTATATGAAAACTAACGATAAAATGTCAAATAAAAAGCAAAAACATCAATTTATACCCTATAGCAGGGGTGCGCAGCGCCTATGCACACGACGCACATTTGTTTTTGCTTTGCACATAGCTTATGGGAGAATGAGGCTTGCACACTGGTAAGGTTCTGGCGCACATTGCAAATTACACAAACAATTTTGCGTCCTTTACCCTCCCCTATTTTTCGTTGCCTGCAAAGCAAAAACAAATTTTCACTGCACGCTTTACGCCGAACCTTCGCTTCTTGCAAACCAACAACAATTTTGATGCTTTGTTTTGTCTTCGCTATTCCAAATGTATTTTGTTGTTGTCTTTTCGTTTGCTGTACACTGGAAAGTTTTTTTCCACAGGTTCTTAAAATGTGTGATCAACTGGCAAGTGTTCTCTTCGCCGAAAACTTTATATATGAACTGCAATGTTCTTATTTTTGTCAGTGTACACATTGAAATAAAAAAAACTGATCGTTACATGTGTATGTGCGACTTTCTATGTTTGTATTGGTGCGTGCACATCCATAAGGCAGCTTTGCGCACCCCTGCCCTATAGCTATAGATGCAAGGGTATAATAAGTTTTTGTATAGTTAAAATTCATCTACGAAGCACTTCTACATATATCTGTATCTTCATAATTGTTATGTCTTATTCCTTAGTATCTATTAGCCCATCTCTTTCGGCAAAACGCTTCCACTTGGTTTTGAATATTGCAATAAGCCATCTTTTTTATGCCGTAAGCCATTTCAACATAATCCATTACGCCCCCATTTCTAGCAAATTTTGCTACCCATCTCTACAAAGAAAATATGTATTTATATAAGTTTTTCTGTGTTTTTTCTTTTGGATTGAAAGTGTTACGCACATTTTCTCTGTTAAGTATTTTATTGCGTGGTGTCCGGCAACAATTTTCTACATTTAATGGGATTTCAAAATTGTTGCTGGCGTTGCCAAAGTCGTAAAAAGTTAAAGGAGAAGAAAACAAAATGAAAATGAAAATTGTGAAGCTTTGCGGAAGCCACGAAATGTTTATACATATATCTATCTATTTAGCGATTAAGAAATTGAAATGTATATGAAATATGTTTTATTAATATCAATTTTTCCTTCTCTTTTATTTGCAGGTGAGTTGTTGTTTTATAAAAGCCAAAGCAGAAAATTCCATAAAGAAAAAATGTATGGTAAGCCAAGTTGTAAGCTGTAATTTAGTCTGGGGAGAGAGTGAAAAAGCTTTCTAGAGCTTGACAGGTTGTGCACACACAAACAATGCATACAAACAGCTGATTTTGCCTGCAGGGTCTTCCTGTCTGACGATGACGTTGCATACAGAAAACTTCTAGGTTTCTAGGCTGTGGGTTGGGGGTGGCTCTCGTATGTGGGTTGGGTTCGACTGGGGTTATTGAGCCGCTCACTCTTTATGTTCTTTATTTCTTTTTAAACAACGTGGCAGGTTGTCATGCTTCTTGTTGTTTTTATTGTTGTTACTGATGCTGCGACGCTTCACTGAATTTCAAAAGTTCTTTTGCCGTTAAACGTGGGCTCTCTCATTTATGCTCTCGCTCTCATTGCTGACAAGTTAAAGTTTTGTATGGTTTCGTGCTCTCCTTCGCTTGCATTATTCAGCTGAAAAGCTTTTCAAGCAGCCATGTTGCTTTTTGTGCTTGCTGTATATAAATGTGGAAGTGTGTGTGTGTGTATTGGGAGAGAGCTGTTCTTGTCAGAAGTTTTTTTTTATAATTTACCTGGCTGCAGCCGAATAAAAAGATTTGTATTTGGGTAATTCTTGTTGTTGTTGCGTTGCTTGTTTTGCTCGTTTGTTTGTTTACATGCGTTTTGTTTGTTTTGTAGCACGAGCCACAAACGTGGCTGCCATGTGCACGCAAACATGCATACATACATTCATATGTATGCATTTACATTCGTTTTGTATGCATGTATGCGTGCGCTGATTAGCTTTTGTTCAGTTTCAAGCTGTAGCTCCAAACTCTAAGCTTTGCTTTGAGCTGCCGCTGTCGCTGTCTGCTGCGCTGCCCTGCCCTGCCCTGCCCTGCCCTTTGCCACCCAACGGAGTACGAAACTTTCAGCTTCAGCAGAGTGAACGCAACTTCAAAAAGCAACCACCAAAAGCTGCCGCTGCACAGTGGTGCAAAAAATGCTTCCTAGGGAGTTAGTATACTGTACCCTCAAATATAAATAAAGTAAAATGTAATAATGATTCTACAAAATTAAGGTTAGATATGGATTGTACGAACAACCTTGTTCGGTTTTCGCAGGAAAGGAAAATACATTTAAGGGTTCTTTATTCTAAAATAATGTATCCTGAAAAGTTTTGCTAGACAGTATTATATTTATTAATATATTTATAAAATACAGAAATGTTGAGTTTCATATATTGTTTTATGCCCTATGGCAGATACCACTGTGCGCTGCTGCAGCTGCTGCTGCTGTTGTAACCTGGCTGACTTCATTGTTGTAGTTGTTGTTGTCAGTCAGTCTTCGCTCTCTTCTCTCATGGAACCAGCAGCAAAGCAACCAAAAGCGAACGCTGTTCAGTTATGCTGAAGAGCTCTGGCGCAGCAAACACGAAAAAAATCACACACACGATAAAGTTTTAGTTGCTTTTGGCATTGTTTTTGTTGCATCGCGTTATATACTATTAGTTATTTGTTGTTCTTTGTGTTTGCGTGTTCGCTTCAGCAGCATTCATTTTTGTTTTAGTGTTTTCAATTTCAACTGTTTAAATTGTGTGTGAGAAAAAAGTGAAAGAGCAGCTGCAATTGTTTAAAAAAGCTGCAGATGCGTACAAATAAAAACAATTATTAAACACACACAAGCGCACATGCACATAAAAGTTGTTAAAAGTTTTTAACAAAACGTCTCGCGCGCATTTTTTAATATTTTCACTCAGCAGCATTAAAAGCTGAGAGAGCGAAACAAAGCAAAAGAGAAGGAGTGTGTTAGTGCTGAATAAGTACAACTTCGCTCTCCCTCACTCTCTCGCTCTGCTGAATTGCAGCTGAGAGAGCGCTCGCTCGGCCAGCATAAAAATACTAGAGAACATCGTTGTTGTTATTTTATGAAAAGAAAACAGTTCCATAAAAACAGTGCAAATAAAATACATAAAAGCTCGTTGAGGCTTTTTTAAGCATACAAAACGTCGAAAATTACAATTACAAAACAAAGCAAAAAAGTGAAACGCATTCAAATAAAATTGCACGGAATTTCAGAAATTACAAGTGCAAAAATAACAAAAAGCCACTTGAAGAAGAACAAGTGAAGAGAGGTCAAATGTAAGAAAAAAAGAAGAGAAGGAAGCCTAATTAAGAAAAGGCGATTAAAACAGCAAAGAAAACAATTGCAACGGCATTTATACATAACTTTTTGTTGTTTCCAAGTATACACCAAGTAAAAGAGCAATACTAAGAGAGTAACAAAAGAGGCAAATTGCAAGAATACTTACATACATACTTCTATATGTATGTGTATATAGCTGCACATCATACGATCAGACTGCATAACTGTTAAACCGAATCACACATTACGGTACACATTAACCCGCATTAGCCCAATTCGATAATGAAAACTGAAGCCGGCTCCAATAATAATAATAATAATAACAATAACAACAGTATCAATATCAATATCAATACAAACAAAATGGATTTCGATATGTATCCCAGTATTTCGGGCAAGCAACAAGATCCCGTTCGGGAAGTTGTTATGAAATACATTGATTACTTTCTACCAGAATCCGAGTGAGTATATCTTAAGAGATAAATAAATATAGAAAAAAGATGATGAAAGAAGATGATGAAATGTAATAATATAATGAGTGAGAAGATGTCTAAATATAGCTTAGTCTGATAAGTTATCCTGTATACACTGATGTCTTGCTTTTAAGCAAAACTTTCAAAGTTTAACTGGGCAAGATAAGCTTTACTTAGTTGGAAATTACAAGCTGTAATTGAAGGAAGATGTGAGAAAAGACTGCTAAATATAGCATGACGTGATTAACATAATGTAAAAAGAAGGCTGAAACTGACTTAAAGATACTCTGCAATAAGCCCAGATCTTAAGCTGTGGAGGGTATAGGGTATAAAAATACTTTAACGAAATCTGTATCTTTATTATTTCAAAAGTTTTTTGCCTGACTCTGAGATACTCATTTCCAAATTTGAAGCTCTGTAAATTAACTTGTCATACTTCTGTGTTCAGCATTGTGTTAATTTTTCTATGAAAATGGGATGTTTCTTTTTAAAAGTTACCTTACTTAATTTTTATTACTCAAGCCATTGACAACTAAAGACTCATCTAATGTTCAAGTTTATCCTCCAGATAAATTTTGTATCTCAAATTACAACAAATGTTATTTATTTAAACATATGCATATGTAAACTATAAAGCGAACAATATTTGCAGTTTTGACACCTGTCTGCTCTCTCTCCGTCTACAGGTTATCAGGCGAATATGACAAACAGAGCGACAGTCAGACATAAAGTCAATATAGGGATGATACTACATGGTGTATATCAGTCATTCTGTCATTGCTAATTAGTTTTTTAAATCTACAGTGGAAATTGTTATTGAATTATTGTGTATGAGTTGTTGCTTCTATTTATAGCACCTGACAATTGATGTAAATTTTCAATTGAATTTGGGCATAAATTTAGCTAAAATTTGCTAATTGGTTTGGTTACATGGCGCTATGGTAATTGATCTGGCGTCTAAAATTAGCTAACCATAGTCAATAAGCCGCCTTGGTATATAGGTTAGTTATCCAAAGAGACTATATAACCAGCTGTTGTTTTTGTTGCTGCTGCTGTTGTTGTTGTTGTTGCTGTTGAGTAAGGCACAATAATTTCGCTTGATTTGAAATACGTGTATCTCATAGATACAGGTTATGCACGTTGAGCTTCCTGTGTAAGTCTGCGTTCCGCATTACATCAGCGCCTAACGCATCGTTAGTTGATCAATTTTCTTTGCATTTACTTTTATATAGTTTTTGTTGTAGCCTGACCTCATTGCTATTGGTCCGTTACGTCCAGTTGAGCAACTTGTTGCAAGTTTTGGCAGATGAGTTGCCAGGCAACAACAACGCGAGGCATGAGGCCAGGTGGAAGCTGAGGCAGAAGCCTGCCAAGTTGGCGACATTTTAGACACTTTAAGGCTTCCTACAACTTTAACTGACAAAGTCGCGAGGCGTCTCTTTTCTCAGTTGCAAACTGGTTTCCAACTTGCGGCTTTAACTGTATTTAGAGGGCCTACAATGATGCTCGATTCACTGTGTCTTGTAATTGTTGTTGTTGTTGTTGCCCCTTTTTTAAGATTTGTTTTCTTCGTCGTTTTTCATTTAAGGTTTTTTGTATCGTTTTCATAGCGCTAAACGATTGACTTTTTAATTGGGTCAGGGACAGAAAATGAAATTGCATTTTTTAGTGATTTATCATTTTTAGGTGCTTAATCAAAGTGCGAGCTTTGCTATAAAAAAAGCTCATACTTTTCTTTTCATCTCTTTCTCTTTGTTTACTGTGGGCTTTGTTTTTCCTGGAAAGCGTCGTCGTCGTAATTTCTAGAAAGAAAGGAAGGTGCATTGTTTTGCTAATTGTTGACTGAGTTGCAAGTATTTCTATAAGTATTTACTTCTTCATACTTTGACTACAATTAATGCTACTCAGCTCTGAGTTAAACTTTGTATGCAATGTGCCGACTTCCTCAATTTGTATTATTTTCATATTTGCGCCCTACAATCAAACAATTTTTATGATATTGTTCACTTCCTGAAATCGTAAACAATGCAAATAAACACTTGAGCCAAATGCTCTAAAAGTTGTCAATACGGAAAATGCGCATAAGAAGATAAGAAGATTCCAAGACAGTATATATATATAAATTATAGTATATACAATGTACATGTCAGCTCTTCAGCTTTAAGGTTTTGTTTTTCATGCTGACTTTAACAGAAATGTTGCCATTTCACTTTGTTTTGTAAAAAACAAAATTATGTTCATTGTTTGTGTTTATGCAACGTCAGCAAAGATGATGAAAATGTTGCAACAGCAAATTGTTCGAAATGAGAATAGAACTGACAACAGCAGTTCGAAGTGGGAACTCGAACCGGGAACTGGGAACTGGGAATGTGGAGTACAGTGGGGAAGGAGTTGCTACATCCGCAAGTTTAACATATCGGAAATTGTGGAACTCTGTCTGGGAAAGAAAAGAAACGATGAGGGCAACTTTGTTATTGTTTATCTTTTGATATTTGAGTGGAATTTGTGAATAACCAAAATAGCACATCAAATGCCAAAGAGCAGCGACACCAACTGCAGTCTGGCCATACTGGCAATTGGCCAACAAAATAAAGGGAACGAAAATGAGGAAAGTGTGAGTTTGCAATTCGATTAATTTGCCTCGCAATTGGCGTGTAATTTGACGTTGTTGCTGTTTTGCAGTTGCAGTTTGCAGTCAAAACAATCACAACAACAACAGGCAGGCAGGCAGGCAGACAGAAATTGGCACGTCGACATCTTTTTTGTATTGGCGCCTCAAATCACAGCACAATCAATATTACGTATACGACTTGTTGGACGTCTTAAATAACCCGAGAGCAATAAGAATTGCAACTTTGTATTGAACAACAGTTGAATAATCAAAATTATGAAACTCTAATAACCCAATTTCAGTTTATAAACAAAATTCCTTTCAATTACCATAACAAATATATGAACATTTGTTTCTCTAAAAATTCTTCACAATTGTAAATGTTTTACAACAGAAAAAAGACTTGAAAACATATGAAAAAACGAAGAAAAAATGAATTTTAGTAATGGAAAAATGCATAACAAACGCTGAAAAAGTTACATATAAATAAGGTCAAAAATGAATAATTATTCAACAAATCCCGGGTTAGGGTATAAACAGCTTCGTTGTTTGTATAGCTCAGGTTTCGTTGTCTGACACATTTAATAGTAAGCGATACATAAAGTTGTACTTATCACGTGATTTGAGGTTCAACAAGCAATTGGAAACGTGCGCAACAGCAAATAAAACTTGTATGTTTGCACCAAAAATCAAATAAAATGGAAAAACGAAAAATCCAAAACCAAAAATCAACACAAGCAACCAACAACAGACAAGAGCAACAACAATAAAATGACATCATTGTTTCTGTTTCTTTTTTTGTCGCCGTCATCGCTTGAACTTTAATAAACTTTGCACATTTTTTTTTCCATTTTGTATCTTTTTTCTTACTCATTCATCACGCTGCGTTTTGCTGTTTCTATTTGACGTTTCTTTCTTATGTTTCCCTTCTGTGACGTCAGCAGCTGTAAAGCAGGTTTAATTATTCTATAGCGTGTTTTGTTAACTCTCTAACGATAATGATAATGATACACCTAATACAAATACTATAGCTTCTACTAATAAGTAATAATGATAATGTTAATGATGCTGTTGACGTTTCGAAATTGGGGTGTGTTCATAGTTCAGGGCGAGAGATCAACGACAGAGAAAGAGAGATTTGTCTACAGATATCAATTTCTAAAGATTAATAGAAAAACAAATAAACAATTTTGAATAAACTTTAAAATATATACAAATTAAAATGAAATATTATTAATCATCTATGAGCTAATAAAACGTCAGTTGCTGTAGTAATTTATAATATTCAAATTCCCACTTAATACTATTACAAAGGAAACAAACAATGGAATTTTCGACTTAAAATTCCCAAATAGTTCTAGCTCAAAACAAAACTTTTACTCGCTGAACATACTAAGATTTCAACTGATTCCTCTCTGATAAAAAGAACAACAACATGCTATCTAGAAGGCTTACTAAATGTATATGCTTTTAGTTATTGAGCAACGTTTCATTTTTCGGTTTTTATTTGTTTTGAAATTTGTTTTTATCAAATGCGATTTACAATGCCATTGACCTTTGTCCGCAATGACATTGGGCAATACAATGCACAAGTCTACATACTGTATATGGCAATATATACGTATATGTACGAGAATAAAACACATACTATACTATATAGTATATCTACAGGAGTGTATATATTTTGTTGGCGTTAACCAACCAAAGAAAGAGAACAAAAGTCACGCCATGAGTCATTGCACTCTACATGGGATGGGGTCGTCCAGGCTGTGGGACTTTTACTTTTTTTTTGTTTTTGTTTTGGGGAGATATGGGCACATGTCATACAAATGCATTGATTGCATCCCGTCTGAGTTGTGTCTACAAGGGCGGTCGGTTAAGAAACTTTCGCATTTCGTCCTTGTGATGTCAGGCAACTGACTCTGACTCTGACTCTGAGAGTCACAGTCACACTCACAATTCCAGGCACTCGGCCTGTAACCCATTAAAAAAAACATCATCATTTTGCTGTGATGAGCGTCGTTTTTTATAGTCGCTCGACTTTAATTATTTTGCAAGCTCACAAATCCATCCATATAAATGAGTCGCGTTTCATCAACCACGACAGTAGCAATAATCATGAAAAGTGAACTTTTTATTATTTCGCTTCATGTGTGTACTGTGTTGATGTTTGTTCATTCGACGCGACATCATCGACAGTCGTAAATAATATAATTAAGTTATTTTTAAAGTTAATAACGCGAATTTCATGTTATTATCAGGTTGTTAAATTCTACAAAATATATATATGAAATTATATTTACATAGCTTGAGTTAAATGCGGTAAATGGGGAAAATTAAATTAAAAGCTAAAGGAAAATATGTCAAATGTCATAAATAACTTAAAGGGGACATTTATTATATTTATAATTAAATCAACCTCTGCAAACCAAAAGCTTCATTTGGGTTTATCTATAATATAAATATTTAAGCAACCATATTTCAACTTCATTTCCGTTTGATGTTAATCAGTTATGATATGAGATATTCTAGTTTTCATGACTCAATCCCTTTCTTATCAACTAAACATTTGTGGAATGTCGTTTACCTTTGACATTCGCATAGAAAACTGCAATTGCCATGCGAAATAGAAAATTCCCATTTCATTATTGACTCATCAACTACTACTTCTTTGTCTATCTGGCCTGATATCTATTGAAGCCATCTTTATGATGACACATTAAGCAGGGCCATTTCTATAATTGAAGATTGCGTGACACCTCAACACATTAAACGTTGCGCCTTCCATTCTATCTAGACTCATATATTATCGATTGATTACAGTTTGGTAGTAGAGTGAGCTTCCAATATACGACTAGACTTCTATTCACTATTGACCATGATCTATAACCCATTAAAACGTGCGCTTAGTTCAATGTACTCATTTCAATACAACAACACAAAAATGCTAATCACAGTCTGTCAGTCTGTCTGTCTGTCAGCTATTTCGCCGCGCTTTAATCAAGAATATTGTGATTATTACTATCGCTTGGCAATTGTCCAAAATCCTTGAAAGGTTTTTTCAATTTACCAAAAAACCCGTCACCATTTTTTTTCATCTCGTAGCTCAAACATTTGCTCAAGGTGAACAAATCTGGCAACTGGGCGAAGTTGTTTGCCATTAAGAACTTGGCTTTAAAGTCTTAACTTGTGCTTCCAATGTTTGACTATCAAAGTTGTGTTTTTTGCGGCTGTTTTTGTGTAGAAACTTTGTTAGACAATGTGAGACAGGCTTTGAAGCAAGCGAAAATTTAAATGAAACAATTTAAAAATGAGATAAACTTTACCTTAACAAAAAAGCCTATTGCTTGTCTGAAAACTAATTAAGAATCATTTTGAAAAGTTCACCTATTAAATTGAAATTTAGTTTTAATGGATTAATAATTAACAAAGTTTAATTTTATTGGATTGAAAAATTAACCCGATTGATACGTGTTTATTTGAAAGATATTTGAGTTCTAGGAAAAAGTCGCAACTTCGTAAAATTAATTTATATTAAAAATGTATATTGTTCTAAAATATTTTCTTTTCTTTGATTTCTTTTGAAATCAATTTTTGTTTTGCGGTAAAACCATTCAATTTTCGCCTAGTTCATAATTCTTAATTGTATATTTTCATGTAGCTTAAAGTACTTCAAACCGAACTTTAAATGCTTTTTGCTTTACGTAATCGACAAATAAATTTGCTGAGCTACTATTAACTGTTATTGGTTTCATCTAGTTTTTTATTTCGCCTCTGTTACATAATTAAAAAGCGACTCGAACAATGATAAAATGCTATAATATGCAATTTGTTTGGTCACTCAATTATTAAGGAAATGTATGTATTTAGTTATTTGCAGCTGCTCCACTGACATGTTAAAGCATTTGAAAAATTGACAGACCGTTGCAGAGGGGATGGAGAGACAGACAGACAGACAGACAGACAGACAAACAGACTATTCAATCATTTTAATGAGACCCGTTGGGGTTTTACTTTTTTGTATTCATGTTTTGCAAACACATTTGATGGGGCGACTCTTTTATTATCTCTTTTTTTTATCTCACAATTTTTCGGCAATTTTAATGCGAAAAGCTGACAATTTAATTGCGCATTTGACATTGCATTTAAATGGGGGCTCTTTTATTTTCCGATTGTGCCAAAAGTTTGCAATAGTGTAGGAAGTTTTATTATTATATTGACCTCAATCCACGCAAGGTCAAATTAAATAAACCACATTTTTAAATGCTCTCCCCAGGGGCTAAGCTTAAAGTATCCAGTTTTTAAACTGATTAAAACCGCATCTCAAATCGCTTGATGTGATTTTAATTGTCCGACTTTAATGTTTGACAATTATTAGGAAATCAAATTCATTTTATCGACATTTATACTTAATTATCTAATATTAATAATTAATTTATCCTATTTCTCCTTTATAGTGCATCTGGAACAAGTGCAGTTGCGATCGACAACAAAATCGAACAGGCAATGGTAAGTTGAATTTATCATCATTGTGCTATTTATAGCTTATAGACCTTGCCTTTTATAATATTTAATTTGTGGAAGAACATGTCATTCATTCTGATAAGCACACATAAAATAATCTTTATAATGTGCAATGTTGTTATTTAAAAGCAATATATGAAAAGTCCTTATCACAGTTCTTGCCGCGAACTTTTGGCCGTGAAAAATACAATAATATAAAACAATATAATAAAAATGGTTGTTCAAAAAGAAAACAAAGACATAATATCCAATTGTAAGAAGAATATAATTTCAAATAAGCTTTAACTTACTTTTTACAGAAAGAGCTTAAGTTTCAGGAAGATAGATAATACTTTTTTACTTAATTTAGACTCAATCCAATCAAAGTCTCAACACAATTCAACTGTAGTTGGTTCTATCTGAAATCTTCCGCTTGTCACTGGTCCAAAAATAGCTTTGCCACTTCAAATCCATTCGAAACACATTCGCAGAAAATGCTACAATTTATAAAAAGTACTCTTGAGTGCGACTGGCCAAAGACCTCCAAGTTGGACTGACCCTACGGCTTGGATTCAAGTGGACTTGTGCTTCTTCTCCTCGATGCTCGATGCTCGATTCGTGATTGTCCTTAGGAAAGAACGAGTGCAAATTTAGTTCAATTGAATTGATGTGCGGCTGTGGCTGTACATACTCGTAATATCAATGTACAAGTGCGCAGCTATTTTTAGACTCAATTAAAACGGCAACATTCAACTGAAAGATGCCAATTGATTATTTGATCCCCTCCTCCTCCCCCTCCTTGACAATCTTTTTCCTCTTTGGTCTCTTTCTTTATGTGTTTATGATTTGCAGAAAAAAAGTGCGTTGAAATCCCCCTTTGAACAATTGTGGCTTCAATTGAATTGCGCTTCAGTTCGTGGGCGGCTTTTGATTGACTCTGAACTCACTCCCCATTGAGATATTCATAGAGCATTGATTGTTGTTGTCGTTGTTGTTGTCGTTATTCTTGGAGTGACAGAATGGTCACTTTAAGCCTTGACAAGCACTTGTGTGTGGTTGTTTTGAAAGCTATTGAATGAGAAAGATTATATAACTGAATTTCATTGTTTTGCGTTGCTTTTTGCCACGTGACCCCAATAAACTTTTTACGACTGACTGTAAGTCAAAGTATTTGATAGCACTTTTCTATTTTAAGCCCTCTTTCATTTATGAACTGTAATTAAAATTAAAAGAAATCGATTATCAATCAGATATATAATGTTAAATTCAAAAAAGAAATCTACACGTTTAATAAGAATTATTCTAGTTCAGACTCAATTTCTTCGCCAAAACTCATTACTTAAACCACTCAATCTATGTAAAATTCATTCACAACTTTAATCACATGACACAATCACTTATCGTGGTATTTTTATGTTAGCTATTCAATCAAAAAGGACCCATATATCAATTGGAAAATAAAACTGACGCAAATCATAAATAAAACAATTTTGTTTGGTCAGTTTTATTTTCCCTTAGCTGAAGAAATTGCAGCTCTTAACTAATCTTAAAAACGATTGAAATTACATTTTATGGGCTTTTAATTAACCGATCAGAGAACAAACAGTGGTAGAAATACTACTTGTATGAAAAAGTGATTGCCACATTTGTGTACAACATTTATGGAGTTTGTTTTTTATGACGGATCTGGCGATGGTTGACACATATTGGTTCTACTTGTTGCATGCAGTTTCAGCTGGTTGTTGTTGCTATGTTGCAGTGGCAAAGGCAGTTGCAGTTGTCTGTCGTTTAAGTCAATCAACTTTTCCTTTTGAAATCAAATGTGTAACGCTCCAGAGAGCAACAGTTTGTCTCTCACTCCCTCTCTCTTTCTCTCTCTGAGTGTGTGTGTTTCTCTACACACATGACAACCACAAGACGTTGACCATTATTGGTCATTTGGGTCAATTCAATTGCTCTGCACTTTCATCGGGCCAAAAAAACAAAAACTATGTACATAAAGAAGAGAAGATGAAAACATCATTTATCAAAACAAAGCTACAATTCTGTTGTTGCCTTTCTATTCGTCTGAGAAGTTTCTTTCTTGCTGTGAAAGTAATTTTCATTTGTTTCACTTTTCCTCCATTGTAACAGGATTCATTGTGTGTATTTGCTGTTGACCTTGGTGCAAATAAAATAAAATAAATATAAAATCATTTTTAATCGGGCTGGGCCAAGTTCTTATCAGGCATGTTGTTTACAAAATGGCAGACATTTTGCCATGCTCTCACAATGCTTATCGCTCGCCACTTGAAAATACCATAAATTGTTAGCCAAAGCACAAAAAAAAAATAGAAATGAAATAAAATAATAATAATACAATCACACACACACACACACACACAGACATAGAGTAATCACACTTCAAGTACATTTTTGTGCCATGATATGGCGAAAACAATTTCTGAAATAATAATAATAATAATTATACATTTTGATCAAATGGCCAAAGCCAAATCAACTCTCACCTAAAAGCCCAAAAGCCTTTGCTTCGTCCGCCTTTAAAGTGAAAGTCATCGAATTATGCATCATTATATCGATACTTTGACTCAAGTGTGGAGGAATACTATCCACTTTATTGGGGTGTGTGCCTAAAAATAG
Source organism: Drosophila testacea (assembly GCA_035043265.1). NCBI lineage: Eukaryota > Metazoa > Arthropoda > Insecta > Diptera > Drosophilidae > Drosophila > Drosophila testacea. The sequence goes on from JAWNND010000151.1 coordinate 312,752, forward strand.
ACCCGAGACATGGAATGCGCTTAGGCAAGTGTACAATATGAGATAACGAAAGCGTTACATATATGTTAGTATAATAAAAAAGATATTAAAAGTGTTGTAAACTTTTGTAGTTATAGTAAAGTACATAAAGTAGTTTAGATTTGGTAGAAGATTCAGCAATTGAAAGTATCTTTCAATCTCAGTCTACAATTTCAATCTGTATATTTAATATTTATGACCCGATCTTTGTTGAAACTGTCCCAACAGATAATATACCCTCTAAAATACGATTGTGATTAAATATATTCAATCTATTTTGATTTAAGTTTTTCTAAATAAAGTACAAAAAAACAGTTAGGATCGGGGAGAAGATTCAGCAAGTGAAAGTATCTTTTGATCTCAGTCTACGATTTCATTCTATATTTATTACCCGATCTTTGTTGAAACTGTTCCAACAGATAAGATTCCCTTTAAAATACGATTGTAATTAAATGTTTTCAATCTATTTTGATTCACATCAAAAATATAGTATATCATTTGTATTTATTAACCGATTCCTATGAAATTTTTAGTTGACATCCTTAATTTAACGATTCTACTAAAAAGCATTTAATATTTTTGCTACTCAACTTTTCTTCCACTTATATAAAGTACTTCAGACTGTATAAGATCTCTTAATGATAGAGTTTATAGCTTGTCAGACGTGAAAAGAAAGAATTCTCTTTGATGATGATTTACACTCGCTGAAAAGTCATTTGTTTTCCTCAAACAAAAACAAATTTCAATTAAAACAGAATTTTACTCGCAGATATTTCTGTAATTTATGTGCAGCAGATACTTTTCCTGTTTTACAAAGACAGGAACAAGCGATCGTAATAAAGTATATAAACACACGCCCTTCGTGTGGGCGGAAGTCGGACAGCTTCTTCCTTAAACGATGTTTTCTTTATTCATAAACAATATGCATTTTTTATTTAAATTAACATTTAGCTTATCAATCAATGCGAAGCGATAATGACGTCACTTTCTTTTTGCGCATTTAATAAAGTTTTTTATGTTTGTTTTCATTTGTTTTTGAATTTGAATATTTTGGCAAGGCACACGACTCACAGTTATGAGGAGAAATAAATCAACAGATGCGATAAGAAAGTACAAAATAAACAGACAATGTCCACATTGTAGACATGGTAAAGTTATCAGCATTTGTTATATGTATTGTGAGTAAATACATATATGTGTGTGTGTGTGTTTCACTCGCACGTTCTAATTATGAGTACTATGCTAATCTCGTGCTCATTGCGCATATATATGTATGTAGTCACATCTTCAATCTGTTGAAGGAACAACATTTCAATCAAAACAAAACAAAACAAAGTCTAGGCGCCACTTGGCTCTGAACATTCTAATGATTAAATGTTTTTCTTGCTTAGTTGATAACGTTTTTAGGTTATACTAATATTTAATAATTGATTTGACAACTCTGCAAAGAAGAAGCTTATCAACAACTAATGGACAGTTCAAAGTGTGGACAAGACCTTGATAAGTCTATATAAATAATAGAAAGAGAGGAATAACTAAATAAATTAAAGATTAAATAAAAGAATTCTCAGACACTTGAAAGAATGTACTATATAGAAATAAAGCATACTTTTGTGCAAATACTATTCTTCTCTTAATTCTTATTTATTTATTATGTATCTAACTGTTTAATCATTCCTAAACTACCTTCGATCCATTTGAAAGCTAATTACGAAATATTCTCTTTTAGTTCCCAAACAGTTTAAGTACAAAATTCTTCAAATACTTTCAATTGATGTGAGATCTATATTTATTTATGATATATCAAACAATTTCAGACTTTTTCATTCCACTTTTAAAGCTTATCAAGCACCAAGCTAATTATCAAATTTCCTCAATATGTGACAGCAAAAAAACACATACTTAACAGTTAAGGAAACAAGTTGAAAACAACATGATAAGATGGATTGAGAGATTGTGTGTGTGTTGGAAGAGAGAGAAGCACGCAATAATGCAACTTAATGACTTAATGACATTTATGGTGTTAAGTTTTCAGTGCTTCTAAGCCTATTTGACTCGGCTGCGGGTAAAGGGCGAGAATTATATTCGTATAATTGTTCAACTGGTTGGAAAAACAACTCAAAAGCCATAAAGAATAATATGTACATACAAAATCTATGGGGAGGGGTTCAAGCAATAAAAGGCGTCGTCACACAGATAAGATAAAAACATTAAAACAAAAAAAAATAAAAGAAAAAAACACGTTGGCCAGGTTCAGTTGCCGGGTTTTTACCACTCTCTGTTTGTTGCTCTATTTGTCCAAGTGCTTTTGAGGTTCGAAAGTGAAAAACAAGAATTGTAGAACAACAAACTGATGTAGAGTAGAAAATGTTGCTAAATACTGTATTTGTTTTTTTTTTATGCTCAGCCAAAGATAATAGACAAGTGGCTTACATAACAATGTTGTTATGACATCTGGTAAACATATTTGGTTATTATCAGAATTGATGGAATGCCCAACAGTTGTCTGACAAAGAGTTATCTCTTTTCTGCAATTTGTTTTTTATATCTATATCTTTGAGAAACGCGTTTAATTGCGAAATCATAGCTGTCATAAACAATCAATTTATTTGTCTACTAACTGAATCTGTAGCTGTATCTAATGTTAAGTATCTGTAGCTTAAGCTTTAATTGCACTTTGAACCAGTCGACTGACGTCAGTTGAGCCAACGTCGCTTTATGGCTTAGTCTATAGTGCTAATTAGTTGCGGCACCGACAGAGGCACAAACACAGCGTGTTTATCATTCAATCTGAAAAATAAAAAAAATAGCTAGCTAATAGCATATTGAGAGCTGTTGATTAGAGGTGGAATCGTGAGTAGAGAGCTGTGTGCAGTATGGACAGAAAGTATGATGAAAAGTCTGTGTATTTCAAGTAAAAGTCAAAGTTAAAGGATGCAGCGTAAAGTAGAACAAAATAAAAGTATCTGATGTTGTGAGAGTAAGAGTAAGAGTAGAGGAAAAAGGGTGAATATAATTTAAAGATGAATTATAGAAAAAAATGAATTTTAAAATGGAAACATAGTATAAATATAAGAGTAAGAATTCAATCTGAATTGATTTTGAACATTTGTTACTTTCTCAACAATAAGATCCCACAAGAAAAAGAGTTAGAAAAGATACAAGAGCATTACTATATGTTTAGAAACTTATTTCTAAAGTATATCTTTAACTCACGCTGTCATCTCTGTCATCTCTAGTTCAACATGTATCTATTAACAATAAAAGGCAGCGAATAGACTTTGTCACTGTGCTGACGTCATTGCCTGCAGCTTCAGATTGCATCACAATAGCAAAGGTGCAACATTTAATTTTGTTGCAGTTGCAGTACAACATCTATTGTACTCTTATGAGAACTGAGAACTAAAAATGACGTGTTAGCATAAGTTACTTGTAGAATTTGCCATTTGATGCAGCTTATTGTAGTTTCTATTGTTGTTGGAGGTCGGCGACTTTCAATTCGTGTGAAATGTAAGCCAAGAAAAGGAAAATTGGCATAGAATTTTCCAAACAAAAGTTTAGCTTAGCCCGATGAGCTCACTTTGTTACCGCTTTTGGGGAGGGGAAAAAACTGTGAGTCAGTCATGCAACCAATTCTCGGAAAAATGTTTCGATGCTAAACTTTGTTGCAATTAACTGCATAACATTTAACATTTGCATGGCAAATGTGTGGCCAACAACAATAAGAGCGACAAAAAGGCGACATGCCACTTTTGTCTTGCCACGAAATGTGCATGAGATACTTTAGCTATTTAGTGGTTTCGTTTCGTCTAGAATTTTCATTTCACATTCAAGGTCATGTGTGGCTTTTGTTTTGTTTGCCAAAAACAAAAAGGCACCCCCAAAATCATACACACACACAAACACAAACAAACTAAACTTGTTTAGACAATGTGACGACATTGTATCTTGTACTCACAGATACAAAAGTATCTACTGGCCTAGACTGAGACATCTATCGATAGCCTTAGATGCATTTTTGCCCGTCAACGCCGAGTTGAAAGTGGGTCAGTTTTATGTTTTTTATGCTTGCCATGCACTCAAACTTGTACTCACTTGCATTCGTTTTTGTGCGATCGTTTTTTATTTGTTGCTAAGCGGACTCAATTTTCAAGTCAAGACAAGACTGCGCTCGTTATGTGCAAAGTGCGCTCTTAGCAGCGACACTCGTAACTCTCTCTCTCTCTCTCTCTCTGTCTGTATCTACTTATCGCACTCTTTCTTTGAATTGCAACGTCCTTGATTAGGCAAATAACGCCCAGTAACTAAACGCTTATCAACAACACTCCAAAAAACCCTAGGGAAGTAGACAATGTGTTCTATTGTGGGGCTCTGCTTATCGTATAGATTAGTTGAGTCACCAATTAAACAGTCTGTATACTCTTGCAAAGGGTATTATAGTTAGTTAGTTAGCCATACAAGTGTATTTAAACTTTGCCATGTCGAAGATAAGCATCCATTCTTATTATCTAGTATACAACACACACAGACAAGTATCTAATACACAGCTGCTCTGGTTTTCATATATTTTTCATGCCAAAAATTAATTAGACAGCTTCAGCAAATGACGACGACAAGCAGAATACAAGGCAATTTTCAATGGTTTCTATTCTTTTGCCAGTTTCCTGCTGCCTAAATCTCGACAGACACGGAACTAGACATGTCGACGATATTTAATAAATCACATTTGATTTACTCGCATTGCCACAAACAATTTGTGCCAATTTTTGGCAATCATATATTTTAAATTATTTGCTTAAATTAAAGAATGACAAGAAAAGAAGAGAAACAATAGCAATGCGAAAACAAAAACCGGCTAAAACCAAAGTGGTCCACACTTTAACTTTCAGATACATATGTATCTATGGATGTGTATCTGTTTTGTAGCTATGCATGTGAGCATATATAATTTGTGCCTTATTATTATTATTTGTTTATATCATTGGCGGCGTCAACAATAAACAGATTTATGCAAATTAAAAATCGTAACAAACAATATTTTTTTGTTTTTGCATATGTGAATGAATTTTCACCCATTCGATGGCGCCTGAATACAAATTAATGGTAAACAAGTCTTAGAAATGAAAGAAAGGTTAAAGAACACTGAATAACAGATGCACTATACTTTAATCAAATTGGGAATTTCCTGTATAATAAGAGACAGAAAAAGAAAAGTTTAGATATAATATATAGATATTAAAGAGGGAAATTAGTTGAGTTTAGAATTCAGCCAAATATATCAAATTAACATTAACATATAAATGTTATTATACAAATAGCTAAATTAATAGAATAAAAACCGAAGAGAGAAGCAATTTTCAAATAAAGAAATTCAAATAGTTTTCTATTCTTTTTAACATGTTTATTACTAAAATAAATTTACAAATCATATATCAACATATTTAGGTCATATTTTCCATTTCAAATTTATTTTTGGCTTTCTCAATATATCATCATAACACACAGGCGTTTATCAACACTGTCACTTAACATAAAATAGTCTTCATATACTGTATGATTAATATGTCTCTTCCTCATTTGCATAGCATCAACATTAGTCTGAAAAACGATATTCACCTCTGAACTGAACTGTGTATAATATATTTTGATATATTGACACAATGACCTTTGTGCCATATATACGATCTTTAACACTGATCTGATATCTTCCGTATAAAGTTAATTGCATTTGATTCGAGTTCTAAATCGACATCAATTATACTTTTGTATGAGGAAACAAAATGAGAAACAATCCAAAATTGCTTTTTATTACCATTTTCTCGACTCTCTGAATAATAATGATCCAAATGACCTTTTAAAGTATTTTCAACTTGAATTCCATACTAACTTGGCCAATTTCTGATTTGCCATTGAGCTGTCAATTGATGATTTGATGCGAATAACCCAATAAAATGGGCGTCAAGTGGGCGTGTCCCCAACTTGAGGTTATCTCTACTGTTGGCAGCAACAACAGCTGCAATCTTTCAGAGTTGACAAATTTCTCTCTCTCAACATTTACACCTCAACAACACACGTTGTTGTGCCACTTAACAACAACTAGAAATGTCAATCAACTGCCAACTGTCAACCTGCACTTGATATACCCCCAAAACATACAACAATAGCATTTACAGTCACTCGCAAAAGTTTTACCACGCTTGTGTCTATACCTGAATATATTTTATATATATATTCTTTATATATTATGATGTTATGCTTTATTTATTGGTTGCCAAGCGATCAACAACAACATGTTGTTGATGTTGTTGTTGTTGTTGCTTAAAAAACAACTTATATATAAATAATAATGCTGAAAAATGACAAAAACAGTTGTTGACCTAATTAACTTTTTGGCATTCGAGTATAAAATGAAACGATACCAAAACGATATCAGCTAAAAATCAGCTCAAAACAAATTTGCTAAAAATAATTCAGCAAACAAAAATAATGTTCATAAACATATATGCAATTATTTATAATTATAGAAAAGTTATAGATAAATGTGGTATTTGAAAAGTGAACTTGAAATGCAATTGAAAAGGCTTTAGACACGATCATTGATTGGAAAATAACTGATTACACTTAGTAACAAGTTATATATGATAAAAAGCAAGCATAAATTTCTAATTGTAATTGAAATAATAATGAATGTATTTATTTAATCACTAAATTAACTAAAGACAAAAGTATCTAGTAATGCCTAGATCACTAAACTATTATCTTTGGAAGTCCTTTCACTAAATTTATGATACATGTTATGAGATAACTTAAACTCCCAAATCTATGTTGATTCTTTATAGAGCATTTTTGGTTAGACTGTATAATTTCTCCATATATGTTCATAAGCATTATTGAAGTGCGTTTTATTTTTGCAAATGTCGTTGTCTGTTTGCCAGCAACTAATTTAAAGGCGTTCGTTTATCGATTCAAGTTTTATTGAGTTGGGGACCAGTTGAACAAGTTGCTGGCGAGTCGTGAGTTGCTGTTGTTGCCTTTGTTGTTGTTGTTGTTGTTGCTGCCTCAGCGTTTTGCTGCGTGTGCGTGGCATGTGTCTGGCGACTTTTTGGCCGAGACACAAACGCGCGACTCTCGACTCGACTCGACTCGATTTGAGAGACACACCTACCTACCTGAGTAACCTCGTCACAATGTACATTCGTTTAGGCCATATACTATAGACTATATATGCGATATACGATATATATTTGGCCATGATCGCAAACACCAACATACGAAAATATATGAAACGCGTTTGCCTTTTTTGCATATTTGTGAGGCGATGGATGACCAGATGGATGCGTTCACATTAATTTCTCAGTTGTATTGTGAGAGCAACGTTTAAAATTAGATGCTTTTGCAATACAATGATTAATATTGTCTGCCTTCTTTCAACATCACGTGTTTGTGGCTTATACTCGTTGTTGTTGTTGTTGTTAGCGTTGTTGTTTTAGGCATTTCAAATTGGCACCAATATGCCATTTAACATTTGGCAAATTAGGCCCAACAAATTCTTCAACATGTGCCGCACAATATTGGAAAGTTTTTAGCTCAAGGTAGGAAAATCTAACTGAGGGAAATCAAAGAAACAAGTTGATAAACACAACTAAGAAATTTGAATCTTTTTATTAATATCCAAATATTAAATCTTAAAAATATATCTACATCTATATCTATAATAGTGACTAATCTATATTCTAAAGTCGACTGCTTTTCATTCGACATTAAATCAATAATTAATATACGCTTTTCATAGACTTTATGGATTTCGAAATGCCTTCGTTTGACATTTGTATTTAATATCAGGCTATATACATATATAATGTATACATATTTGTCATGTCTATGAAACGTGCATGATTCTCTATAGCTCAATAAACTCTATAAAGCAGGCGCTATAAAACCAAACACGACGCGTTTCTCGTTCATTTGCTTCCGCGTTAATAATTTAGCTATGAAAAACTAAAAACGGGGAAAAAACAACAAAATTTGCCACGTTCAATTTGCTTGATGGGAATTTTATAATTAGTCTTCAGAGGAAATTAATAAAATAAAATGAAATGGAGGGAAAAGAAAACATTTTTATGCGAGATACTTTCGCATGGTCCCCTATATCATCAGCTGTTGACAGTTTGATGTCTAATTTTTCCACGAATTCTTTAAGAATACATAATTTACATTTTGTTTATTTATTTTTGACACAATTCCCTCATTCTCTTCTCTTCTCTTTGCAGGTAAGCAAAAAAACATAATCAAAATAATAAATGAAAACACACATATGGTCTGCGTAAGTCAATTAGTTTTTTTTCTTTTATAGACAACGACATTAAATTGATATTTTTCCAGACTATTGTCAATGTTCTCAATGAATTTCAATAAAGAAAATAGTAATATTCCATAGAAGAGCAATAAATTGAACAGTTTGGCAAAGCATCGAGAACTATTTGATTATGAAAGGGGGGCTCGATATAAACAAATAAAGATCTTTTGAGCATTGCCAAAAATAGCCAAAACGAAGCGAAGGAGGCAGCAAAACAAACAACCGAAAAAAAAACAGAATGAGAATAAAATGAAAGCATAACAAGCAAAACTGAACATTTTGGTTAGCAAAACAAAATAATTAAAATATTTCGCATTAACTATGCGATGAGATGGGAAGAGCAAGATATGCGAGGGCTGTTCTACAAGTAACTGACAAACTTGTTTTCCTTTTTAAGTGATTAACTTTAGTTCTATATCAGTTGAGTTAGTTCTGAGTCAACCCTCGCAAATATCATCATCAGATCGTCAGACTTCCACGCTGTAAATAGGGTCCAATACAGTATGAAATAATAGTGGTCTCTGTTATTGTGTTTTTGTTTTTGCCCCTTCAATCATTGGCCTTGAATAATTCATGATAATTTTTTTTCTTTTATTCTGCCTTTTTTTTTGGTATTGTTGTTGTATTTGGTGAGCCTTTGTTGTTGCTCTGTTCAAATTTTCATTAATTTTCTGCGTGTTCTCTGCATGTCTTTTTCATTCCTCTTTGGAAGCTTATTTGTTTACGAACTATTTTTGTTATGCATAGGAGCCCAAAGTGTAGAGGTATAGAATGACTGAATGAAGAGAGCAAGAAAGAGAGGGAGAAAGAGAGAGAGAGAGAGAGTGATGTATCTGGAGAGTGCTGTAATGTGATAAGCAAAGCTCGTTTAGGGTCCATAAATAGTGTCAAAAGTAAAAAAAAAAGAGTCGTATATCAATTAGAAGCTCTTTGAATTGTTATATAAACAAAAGTGATAGAGAAAAGAACTATCACACTATATAGATATTTATACCTTTAAAAAGAGATAGTGTATGAAAATATCACATATTTATAGATATATTTATTATGTACATATATACTTTTTATACAACATTCTTCTACATTTAGAATAACTTTTGTAAGGCCTTTTGTTCCACAGAGTAATGTCTGGTTTAAAGGATTAAGCATTAAGCTGATTTATAGATGATCTTAGGTACTTAAAAGATAAGATACCATTTTAAATATTGTATCTAACTGTAGACAAAAATGTACAGAGCTTACTAATCTAATTTGTTCTATTTTAAAATCCCAAACAAATCAGAGAAGAAAACATTTCCAGTTTTTCCTAACAAAATTTCAAATTGTAGCCTGTTTACTTTCAGTTTCAACTGAAACCTCATTAAAAACATAGGCGAAAAGTTCTTTCAGAATACCACAGAGTAAATAGTTTAAATATAACATTTTACAACTCTTGACAGTCTGTCAAACATTTGCTCAAATGCAAACCTCATTCACTAAAGAACTGAACACCACATTCCACATCAAAATGAGATCATATAAAGAAGGCTCATAAAACTAAATAAAAATGCATCCATCAGTTTTGCTGGCAACGGTCGGTCAAACAAATTGAAATGCACCAAAATAAATTCCAAATGCAATTAACTCAACTTGCCAGGCAGTTTGAGATTTTCAGTCTCAGTCTGTGTCTGTGTCTCTGTTGCAGTTGCAGTTGCAAACACATAAAACGATTTAAAATTTATGATTTGGCTTATGACCGCCAGATTGCGGATTAGCATGTGGCACAGGTAGTTAAAGTGGTAGTCTGTAGTATCTCTATCCCAGACTCTGTACAACTGAGACAGAGTCTCAGGCGAGAGACCCGCTAATTGCATTCGAATGCGCAAATTAGCTGTAAAAGATGCCTGAAGCTAAATTGGTTGAAGGCGCCGCACGCGTGTGGCAATTAACTGAGTTTGAGTCTTGTCCCCAAACGTGGAAAATTGCTAGTGACGCATGTTTTTGTTGCTCGAGGTTCCCTTTCGTTCATAGCCGAGGTCATAACACGTTCAAAAATAGCTGATCATAAATAAAGCATACTCTGTAAGAGAGAGAGAGTGAGCATTATTAAACTGTGAGGAAATATGTAACAGATTGAAATTTAGAAATCTTTAGATTGGGTAAATTTTAGTTTACTTAGAGGACTTTATTCTTGGTTCCTAACGATATAAGATGTAGTATAGAAAAGCAATGCCTTATGTCATAAATGATCTTGATTCTTACGATGAAAAGACTTCATCTGATAGTCCAATTCACAGGTATCTTAGAGAATCTCTCAGGTAACTTACAAAATCTCACAGGTATCTTAGAGAATCTCTCAGTTCTCTAGATTATATCACTTAGTTGCGATTGTTTTCGAACCTTGGCAGGTCCAACACATCTGTTCTCTCTTGTTTTATTAGCTACACGTGTGTGGCCATTAACTGCGCATCCCTTCTGTACACGGCAGCCAAAAAAAAAAAAAATAGAAAGAAATATATACATATATTATATTTATTTTGCTTGAGGTTTATTTTTGCGCGTGTCGGTTGAATAAACTTTCCCATTGACCTGAATTTGTGCATTTTGAAAATAAATGAAAATCCGCTACGGCAAATGACAATCTACATGTATATAATGTTCTTTAGTTGTACATCTGATTGCATCTCGGATTTATTATTGTTGTTAACTTAACTCAGTTATCCTTGTAACCATTTCAATTCTTCGCATTGTCTCAAGTTTTGGGTTAAGGCCAGAAATTGTTCTAAAAAAAATGCGAGTGTCATGTACAATTATCAAATGTTCCTTTGTACTTTGCCGCCGTCTCCCTGAAGGAGAAATTTGTGAGTAATGTTTCTTATTTCGGCACCGATCAACCTAATTTAGAACTGTCAAAGTCTTTGGCAAATATCTTGATCCCCACACAAACCGTAGGCTGAGCTGTCAAATTTCTTTCTTTGCCCCCTTCTACATATTATAAATGAGCAAAATATTTTATTTTCATGTTTGTTCGTAGTATACTTGTATTTTTGGCACGCTTTTAGCAACAATTTTCAGGCGAAAGGAAAAGTTTTCTTTTTATGATCACATCAAGTGCGTCATCTTATTTCCCTCTCTTTCCCCCTATTTTCCTCAATTTCCTCAAATGTCGCGTGGGTGGCACATAACTTGTAGTTTCGAATGCAATTTAATTGCACACAATTCGTAAAAACACTTGCTATTCATATATTCATATAAACTAATTGCCCAATTTCTTAGCTAAATTACATTTCTGAATAAACATGTGTACACTAATTAATCAAATTGCATTAAAAGATCACTAATTGACATGATCAAGGCATTTCATTTCTAAATAATATACTAAGTGTAAGGTTAAAAGTTGTGGAAATGTTGTAAGAGGTGTATGACTAAGAAAGATCGATTTATAGAACTCAGAAACTAATTCGACAGTTGTAAAATATGAGTAGTATAATATTAGCAATGTTTGATAGTAAGTAGTAATATATTTTTAAGTAAATAGTGTAGATTTATTATGTACTATATAGTGATATTTTGTAGTATATATCATTTGATATTACAAGTACTTGAGTCAAATTTTTATCAAGTATATTAGTAACCAGAATTGATTGAACATATTACTCAAAGTTTTCTTCGGTTTGGATCTTTCTGAATATTTTTCTATACTACCTTTTCATTGTCTGGCAATAGTTTGTTTCATTTTTTTCCTTTCTACATTTTGATGCCAATATTTCTCTGTTTAGGGCTGTTCAAACTGCTGCTATTGAGCTCGTTTAGCATTTTATTAGTATTTCCTTTGATTGGCTCTATGCATCTGTTACTCGTAGATACAATTGGCTTATTGACTGCAGCTGTCTCCTCTGTGTTATTGTATATACGTGTATCTGATGTGAGTTCTGAGTAGTTGTTGCTTGATAAGGCTGGCAAACTGCAAAACTAGTCGCTTTTTTGTTTGGTTACACGTGCCACAGACACAAAAAAAACTACTAATATAAGAAGTAGATACAGATACCGTGTATCTTTTATAGATGCGCAAAGAAGCTGCCAGTTATTGTCATTGACAACTCGGACGTTTCATACTAATTTCTATGCAAATATCAAGTCGGACTTTAGCAATTGGAAGCTCTATTTGTTATGGTCAAATATACAAGTGTATTTTAGGCATGTCAAGCAACACGCTTGAAAAACAAATTCAACTCGAAAGATACAAATACAGATACAAATATCCTTCTCATTCTTTTGGTAAATACATTTATGCGCTACCTGAGATAAACACAAAATTAGCATACATTATACACATATAGTATAGAACTCTGAATCTGTGTGTGTGTTTAGCATATGGAACTCATTCGCAACTCAAGTCTGTTTACCTGTTGTGCCGTTTGTTTTTGTAGTAGGTAAACAAATGTGTTAATAGTTGATTATGGAGCTGAAATAATCTCTGTCGACTTTGCTGTGATCTATTTGCCTTTGGCTTAATCACGCGTAGAGTGTGTGAAGCTGATAAGCGCACCAGACAATTGGACTAGCTGATAAGGCAGCAATAGTGATGAGCTGCTAGTTAACTAACTAATCGCAATAGAGATTCCACTTTTTTATAAGTAGCTACTTTTATGAATACCCTATGTTTTTTTAACATCTCAAATTTATTTCAATTTGGTTTTTTCTATTTTTATATTGTATGTTTAATAATTACTTAGCTGACACTTTCGATTTTTATGTTATTCAGTTTAATTATAAATGTAAAACTCTTTCTAATATGTTTTTTTTTCATCTTTAGCTGTTTTTTCAACAAATAAACACTTACTGCTACTCAACATTTTTGTCGTTTTATGGTTATTTGATTTGTTTTTAATGAATTTCAATTGCCAACCATTTAGCAAACACACTCGATACGTCAGCAGTCCCCATAGGAAAGCCAATTAAAAATGCGACTCGGGCACTTACCCAAAATCAAAACAAATACTCAACCAACTCTCTATCTCTCTCTATCTATTGCCTCTATCATCTATCTGCCTCTCTTTCTGTATAAATGTTTATGCATGGTAAACGAAACAAGTTCGAAGCGAAATTCTCAGCGATTAAACATTTTTTTTTAGCTGATGATAAGCAGAGGTTTGTCCAGTTCCGTTTGCCAGATGTGCTTCAGTGATAACGGCAACAGAATATGAGCCAAAAACGGTAAAATCGTTGCCAAATTCAATAAATAGCACAGCTGTCAATACATCAAAATCATCTCTGATGTCACTTTGCGGTTTCTTGGCAAACATTTGCCATGGGAAATGCTCGGAAAATCTCTTGAAAAGTTGTTGACAGGTGGCGTGATTAGAATGAGAGAAAGACAGTTTTTTCTATTGAAATAATTTTAAAGAATCGTGGAACTGTATATAATGTATACAAAGAGGATCCAGTTATGACATCTCTAGGGTCACTTTAAAGTTTAAGCTACATCTCTCTCACCTTGACTTACAAAACTATAGCAAATACTTGATTTTTTCCACTATTTTCGCTTTACATTTGTATTTGCGTCTGTTCTCTTGAGTCACTTTATAAGCAATGACAAGTCCTCCATGGTCACATAACGAGACAAAACTCTTTGTTCAACTTGTTTGTAAATGGCATTATGTAAACCTCATTTCAACTGTTTACACCCAAGTCGATTGTCTTAAAGTAATATTTGCACTGAGCACAACAATTATAACTTATATAAAACTTAAAGTTGCTCCCCTTTCTGAGTAAACTAAACTACACCTCTGTGTTGACCTTGACTTGCGGGAGACTGCATGTCTAGAGAAAATATTATATAGCCACAATTGTTTTTGTGAACTGTAAAGTTCTTTGTAAAATGCATGATGTTTTTTTCTTGATAAGACCAATTATCTTATCGCTCGTCAGTGCAGTTTTTTCTATGGCTCAAAGTGCATTTTGAGAGGCTGCAATCCGTTAATTTGAAGTCCACACGCGCGTCTTAATGTGATTCAGATTCAGAATCGGATTGAGCCGGAATATGTGTATATACGTTAATTGGTCAACAGTATAAACTGGCAATCCATTCAATACTATACATCTATCTATATAAATTCTCTAGTTCCCACATCACGTCTCCACCCTCGCATTACACGCGTTGACAGCGTGCCAAATAGTAGAAAACAAAGCAACTACAAAAAATACATAATAAAAATAATAGAAATTCTGTTGTAATTTTCCACGCGATGCAGCGACTTTTATTGCAATTGTTATAGTTTTGTTTGTAAACAACAAAATAAAAATTTCCACATGCTTTTACAATAATTTTTGTTGCAATCACTTTTCAACTATTATATTTTTGTCATGCGGGGGAGTCTCTGCCCCTAGAGGCTCGTGCTCACTTAATTGTAGTTCTCAATTCTCCTACACACTTACCCCTTTTACAAGTGCTTTTAAGAGATTTATAACCAATGCTTATTGTTTGTTTTGAATTAATAAATATATGTAGTTTAACTATATTATTGGCTGCCTTCCAATAAAGTTTATTATAAAATGTAATTGCTAAACACATTTTATTGTCTAGCATTTAAATTTAAAAGGAATTTTACAGTGATGCAGCCAGTTGTTTTTAACAGTTAAATAACATTTATGTTAACTAACATATTAAACAACGTTATTATTTCATATGTTAGATTATTCTTTTAATAAACAGATGTCATTATAGAATATATGAAATAAGTCGCTAACTTTATGAACTGTCAAATGTATTACAAATATTAATAAAATTAATAGCAAAAGAATTTTCATAGTATTTTTCTCACTGCTGTTTCTAGCATTTACATGTTATTTCCACAATGGAAAATTTTACATTAGAAAATATATAAAGTAGAGCTCTGCTATTTAAAACAGTCAAATGTATTGTAACCCTTTCTAAAGCCCTTAATACCCAGACTTGTGTTATCTATGGGGACTTGTTTATGCTCTTATGTCATTTAAAAAAGTTTCCTTGCTATGAATTCTACGCAGTTGTCAGTTGTCAGTTTTGCAATCGACTTTTGTTTCTGGTCACACAAATTGTTCAGATGCGAGAAGAGTTATTGCTTATTTGTTTGCACAAATGTGCATTTAATTGTTGTTTGTTTATTTGCTTTTCTTTCATTTATTACATATTTGTTTACTTTGCATGAGTTTTGCTTTATTTTTCAACTTTTTTAAATTATGCCGCCTTAATGCGGATGTTTTTTTTACATTTTACAATTCGTTGCCGGCTTTTGGTTCTATGGGAAATATTAAGACTTGTGTATATGAATTTATGGGCTTGTATCTGTATCTGTAGCAGTATTTGTATCTGTATCTGTAGCTGTGTGTTGTTGAGCTTTGCTTTGGGGTTCGTTGAGAAAGAGGAAGAGCAGGAGGATTCTTCGACATGCGCATGAAATGGATACGTTCCATGTTCACATGTGTTGAATTTGAACACAGTTGTTGTTTGTTGTTCTTTCTCTTGTTGTTGTTGCCGTTGTTGTTGACAATTTGTTTTGCAAATTTGCAGGCCCTTGAATTTAGTGTGTTTACTGGTTTGTTGTTGTTCCCTCTTCACCAAAAGCGGAAACAATTGCCTCGATTATATAAACTGCATTCCAATTTCAACTCAAAACAAACTTTGAAGAAAGTGTTTTTATTTTTTTTGTTGCTGTTGTTTTGTGCTCTCAGCATAAAACGCAATGCGCAAAAGGTAGAAACCACCACCACCACCAACAACAACACCACCATGTTGTTGTTGAAAACCACCGCATGCTTGCTCAAAAAGTATCTATAAGAACGCGGCGCGACATTCGCTCACTGAGCAGTTGAGCATTTTGTATTTTTTTTATGATAAAATAAAAAACAAAACAAAAAATAAAGAAATAAATTGTCGTAAAGTTTTTGCGTCGCAGCGCAAAAAGTGTCAAAGAAACAGCAAACCAAAAGAAACGAAGCAAAACGAAAAACAAAATAAGCAAACCATTTTGTCAAGCTGAAAATGCTTTTTCAGATACTCCATTTAAGTAAATGAGTTTTTTAAAACATATATAAAAAATAAAGACAATTAATTAAATATGAAATACATTTGCTTTTTAAAAATTATTAATAAATAAACGAAAGTGTGTAAAGTTTCAAAACAAAGAGCAAAAACAGAGTTTAAAGAAAATTCTTTTATGTAGATAGAAACACGCTATAAGTAAATAAGTATCTTAATATATATGACTGAGAAGTATAGTTAAAATATTAACAACAAACTAAATTCGCTTTTGCATAGTTTGATTGTTAAAGTAAATAAATACAAGCATGTAAATTATTTAGAAGAGCCGCCGTCAAAACAAACAGAGAGCAACAGCAGAGTTGAAAGAAAATACTTATAGATAAAGATACACACCCGTCTATAAGATACACACACACACACACACACACAGTTGTGTGGCTGTGTAGCTGTCGCAACATGGCGCGCACTCCCAAAATTAAAGCGAAAATAAAAAAGTATCTGGCAGATACACAGGCAGGCCCGCTCTCTCACGCTCTCTCGTTGCGTGCTCGCTCTCTTGCTGCTCTTGGGAGAGAACGGACAAACGGCGCTGCCATTTTATATAAAATCCGACGCTAATTGCAAGCAGACGTTCAGTCGCCAGTTCAACTCGCAACACGCTACAACACAAAAAAAAAATCAAAAAATTGATGCAAAAAAACATTTTTTAATAAAATACTTGATAATTAGTCTTAAAGTATTTGTGCAAGCCAAAAAGAGACTGAGTTTTTATTTCAAAAATTCAAGAAACACATAAATTAAAATAGAAAGAACAACCGTAATCATAAAAGTAACCGTAAACTTGATGCAAACAAAAGCAAACATACAAAAAAGCTCTTTGAATGCAAAAGCAATCGCAAAAGCTCTGCGCCGGTCTCATAAATTACCAAAAGCTACGCAGCGAATTCAGTCATTGCTGAACTTTTGCAGCTAAAACAACGCAAAACCAAATACGGAAAAGAAAACGGAATCCAAGACACAAGAAAAGCAAAGAAAGCACAAAGAAAAAATATCATATTAAAAGAAAATCTTTGCAACTGTGATATAAATTAATATAGAACACACAAATAGTTAAAGTGTTACAAAAAAAAAAAGAACAAATCAAAGTCTCTATTAAAGAGACTGAGTGAAAGAGAGAACACAAAAGTTGAGAAATACCAAATATTAGTGTTTAACTAAAAGAACAGAAAAACTATGATGGGCACAATGTCTCTACGCCAGCCAGAAAATTGGCTCTACGAAATTTGGCAGAAGGGTTACGATAGCCCCTGCTACGTTATGGTGCCAAATGCAAAAGTATGTATCAAAAAGACAAAAAACAATATATATATATATAAGAGAGTGAGTGAGCGAGAGAGAGCGAGGGGAAGTGGGAAATTTCACCTTGCAGTTGTATTGATTTTTGTGCATAGAAATGAAAAAACCTTTTAGAGCCTGTCAAACGCATATCAAAATTGACAATCTCTGTGATTTTTGGCCAAGCACAAATTCCTTAGCAAAGAGCCAAAAAAAATATGTAAAAATGTAGAAAGAAAAAGCAAGAAGAAAATAAAAGTAGAGACAACAAAAGAGCACATGGAACAAGTGAAGACGCCTCTTGGTCGCCATATTTGTATGTGTGTGTGTGTTGAGCAAAGTGCAACCAAAAAAAATTGAAAAAACAACAACAAGAAGATGAGTTTTGTGTCTACCTCTGAGACCTGTACCCAAAACGAACCGCGACCCGACATCAAACTCAACACAAACTCAACTCTCGAACAGACAGACAACAAAACTCTCAACTTCAACTCTTAACTCTCAACTCCCCAAAATGTTGTATGAGAAACGCATTTCCATTTTCTATGCTATTTTTATTTGTTTTGTGAATATATAAATAATGTTAATGTTATTCACACCTGTCTCTGAGCAATAAATTATTTGTATATCCCCCAGAGAATGCCGTAAATTATATATTTTCATATTGTTTTTGGCTAAATTTGTCGCCTGAATAATTATTAATTGTCAAGCCAGTTTAGACCAGTTTTGCACTCAACCAAATTGATTAATATTTATCACCTTTTTTCCACTGATTTTTATATGCGCAGTTTTCTGTGCATTAATTGATATATACGTTTTTATTTATTTATTTAAGATCAACTAAAAGCAGTCGAAAATGATACAAATTAACTTAAAATATAAAATTTAAAAAAATCAAATTTGATTCAATTAGCTGTATAAAGCAAACACAATCTATACAAAGTATTAGTATTTAAAAATAAGATTTTATTTAGTCAGTGAGTTAGTTAAAAGGTTGATAAAGTTAATATATTAATTAAATTAGCTGTAGATGATGTTATTGCCAAAAATTCTATCTTTAAAATGAAAATATTTCATAGTATATAGACTTTTGTTATTTTTGGCATTTCATTGACTCGCATTGAAAGATTTATTTATCTACTATAGTATTATTCAAATCCCCGAAAATTCGCACAATGAAAAACGTGCAAATATTTATAGAGAGCTCTGGTCAGAAGTATTAAGTAGCGCGTATTGTTGATTTGACCATTTGGCAGTTGGCCCGGCCAACAGAAGCAGCAAGTGCGAACATGCGAGACGGCCATAAATTCTAATTTGCCACATTTGATGACTAAGAAAAATCGCACACGAAACGCGCATGAAACGCGCGCGATTTGCCAACGTGGCAACTAAATTGTTTAAGCCATTTGTTCTTTGTATTAATATGACGTGATAAATGCATGTATAGTATCTTTTGGCTGATCGAGAACCTTCCGACTCTTAATATGGACAACTTGGTGGCATTATTTGAAAAGAGTGAAAACTCAGGCCACAAAACATGTGAAAATGGTTAAAGGAAAAGTGCGTTTATTTATAGAAAGAAAAACGAAAAGAAACCGCACGAATCTCTGTTAACAATGGAACCACAAAAAAGAAAAGAAAAACTCACCTGCCTCTTTTTTATGTTGCACGTGCCACAAACAGCAGCAGCACATACATGCAATTGGGAGTGAGAGAGACAGCGACATTTGAACAAAATCTGTCATTCGTTTTTTTTTTTTTTATATACCATTTGGACTTAGTATTTAGCTGTCTTTTAATGGCTACTACTAAATTTTCATGACACTCAGAGGGCACGCGTGGCGTGTTGGCATTGACATTGGGGCACGAAATTAGTTCCCATGCCACATTTCTTAATAAGTGCTTTGCGCTTTTCCATTGAAACACGCCACACGGTGAGCAAATATCGAAAATGATTTATGAATGAGTCGCTGCCATACATCAAAGTACATACATAGTATTTAGTGCGTTTCCATTGATTTTTCGCAATTGTTCTACAGTTTGAATATAACGCCAAAGTTAGTTTGTTATCGATAGACTTATCGTTATTAAATGCAGCGCACTGTTAACGCACTACTGAGTCTGTTAATTAACATAACACCAAGATCGCACAAATGTGCGCTGTTATGCAACATGTTTGATCCAACAGCTGTTAAAAAGCTGTTTGTTATATGAATTTTAAATAAATGTTAATCCCTTTTATGTAAAATGTAATATTAATGTTCCTAATTTAAACACATTTACTAACTTTATATTTTTATTTGTTTCTTTTTTAGGATCTGGTCAAATCGCATCTCATGATTGCGGTGCGTGAGGAGGTTGAGGTCTTGAAAGAGCGCATCTCTGAGCTAATGGATAAGATCTCCAATTTGGAGCTTGAGAACAACATACTCAAATCAAACATGACGCCAGAGACGCTGCAACAATTGCAAATGCAACTGCAAATTGCTGGTAGTCAGCAACCAGCTGCAGTGGCAGCACCACCAGCAACGCCAGCAATTCAAGCGGCGCCAACAGCAGCAGTAGCAGCAACAGCAACGCCGGTAGCGGCAACAAGTCCAGCAACATCTGTAGCGCCAGCGACAATTATTGCCAATGGCAGTGCTGAGAACGGCGGCAACAGTGTCAGTGTCGATGCAACAGTTGCAGCGGTAACAGTTGTTGATGCAGTGCAGCAGCAGCAGCAAACAGCGGCCAACGGCAGCAGCGGCGTCAGCGTCGCAGCAGCGGCCGTCAGCACAAATGGACCAATGTCCTAAGCTGTTTGTTAGTTTGTTTTAACACGTAATTATTTAAAAACAAAAAATGTAAATGTGGCCCTTTTAAGACTGGGCACTGGAATGTCGAAATAATGAAAATGTCAACTAAACTTTGTCTAAATTTGTTGTAGCTGAAAACAAAAACCAAAAGTCAGAAAAAAGCTGCAAGAAATTAAGACAGAGCTTAAAGCGTTAGCAGCTCCCCCTCCACAACAGCAACAACAACAAACACGGCATGCAACATGCAGTTAACAAAGTATTAAAAGAAAACTAAGCTCAAAAAATTGGGTAAAAATAATAGATAAAGTTTATGAAGAAGAAGAAGCAGTAAATGCTGCTGTTAAATGTTGTGCGCTGTTAAGTGTTGTTGTTGCTGTTGCTGTTGCTGCTGTTACGGTAGCAACTGCTGCAGCCGCCATTTTGTTAATTTCTCGATTGTGATATTTGTTTAACACATACCTTCACACATACATACACACACATACACCCACATAGACACTCATACACACACATACATAGACATAGCTGGATAGACTGCGTGTTAACAGTCTGTTAACGAGCGCTTTTAACAGAGAGAGAGTTTTGTTTAGTTTTTTTTTAACAGTTTTCAGTTAACATACAATCAATTCTTTTTAATTTAATTTTTATACGCTCTTTATTTTGTTTATTGAATTTGTTTCATGTTATTAACTCTCGAAGAAAGTTGTGCAAATCATAAAATAAAAAATTAAAAAAAAAAAACTCAATACACATACAAGCATTGGCCTCAAAACATACTTAAAACTGTAGAAGTAGAATTTGAGCCAAACAGCAACAAACAAAAATGTAAACAACAAATGCAAAATGATGAATAAATTGTTGGCAAATGTGCATGGAAAAGGTAGATTGGAAAGGAAATGTAGAAAAATATGTGATAATTTGCATTGTGCATTGTAAATTGTAAAAAGCAAAAAAGCAAAGCAAGGAAATATCAAAGCAAGCGCTAAAAAATACATAAAAATAACAAGAAATAATATAAAAAAAACATTTGAGAGTCAGATGAAGCAGCAGCAGATGAGATCAACAATTTTTATTCACTTAATTCTAATTAATAATTGATAAACAAACAAACAAAAACACACACTGATTATAGATACATTAAATATGTAAACAGCAAGCTGCTAATTTTATATAATTTAATTATTTAATTATCATTTGTATAGTAAAAGAAAACCAATCAAATTGATTAACTTAACAAAATTCGTAATTGTGCATGTTTCAAATTAATGATAAAAGAAAAACAAAACAAAAGATAATTAAAAATTACACTCACACACGCGTAGAAAATGTTGTAGTACTTTAAGAATATTTTGAGATTCTGCTATTTTCACACACTCTAACTCACACACACACACACACACACACACACATATGCAGAACAAAGATAATTATCAATTTAATTAAAATAAACAAACAAAATGCAATTACTGTAAATATATAAATATGCAAAAATGAATGTGTGAAACTTGAAAGCTATTTACAAAACTGCAACTCAAAATGCGTGTGTAACTTTTAAAGTATGCACCACATCTCATAAGACCTATAAAACATACAACAACGGAAATCTAAATGAAAATGGCTAAAAAATATAAAGCCTAATCTGAAATGTATATTATTAAGCAAAAGTCGTCCTATTTTTTATTGTTATTGCAAATATTTAGTTAATAGTTAATATTAATTTCGAAAAAGCAAATCTGTTGTAAGATTTCTGTTACTCTCACTCTCTGCCGCATAGCCACAACTACAATTACAACATAAATAACAACAAGAACAACATCAACAGAAGAGCATTAACTAGCTAACTGAAAGCAAATAATTAAAGAACAGAGAAAGTGTGTTGATCACCTGCCCCCGATTCGAACTGTGCCCCGTAGATGCCACAAGTTTTGATTGCAAACCCTTGCAACATATGCAACAACTCAACTTGCCACCTGCGGAGACTCAATTTGTCTAAGGTCGGCTTAAAAAATCTATAGATCCCACAATTAAATCAAAAAGTGGCCAGAAAATAATGATAATGAATATATAGACATACTCTAAATGAAATGCACAAAACTTGAGATCTACGGGCCACATTCATCCACGGGACAGGTGGCAAACCTATCGCAGCCATCCAACTAAAGTAATTGTTTTAAAGTATTCTTTTGTTTTCTTTTTTAGTTATTTTTTTAGTTTTTATTTAAGGACCATTTGTCATGCGTTTGCTTTTCATGTTTTATTTTTGCCCCCCCCATGATTGATTTAGACGCGTTAAGTATCTTGTTTAAGTCTAACTATTAATTTATTAATTAGTTTGTAAGCGATCAACAAAAGATTAAAACAAATAAATCAAATGCAAAACATATATTATTAAACTAAAGGAAACAACATAATTATAATAAACACCAAACAAAAATTCAAAACAAACTATTTCTTTTATTTCCGGGATTAGTGTGGAATTTCAGATCTATATTTATTTTCTAAGGAAAAAAAGGTAAATATTAATTAAAGATGCAAATGGATATGAGAGTATTTTTTCATTGCTTAAGATAGAGTTCCGGCAGCGAACCATGGATGGCGCCACTTAAGTTATAGTTCCGGCAACGAACCATGGATGGCGCCACTTTTCAGCGAAGCGTTTTTAGAAAATCGCTATATCTCCGCCATTTGAAGGACTATTTTGATATCCTTTGGTCAGTTGCTAGTCCTGATTGAGCCGCTTTTTTGACATAGGACTCGTCAGGATACGGCAAGGATATAGAAAGTTGCATGATCTCTAAGCATGCTAATTTGGCTGTTTGAAGGACTTTCGTCCTTTTGATTACATATTCTGATTCGGCAGGAAAATGACAGTCTGTGTGCAAAAGGACATCAAAATCGTCCTTCAAATGGCGGAGATATGGCGGATTTTCTTTTTTAAGACCAAGAATTTCTTCGAAAATTGGCTCTAACTCGGCCATATCCTGCAGGACTTCAATTTTTCTGATGGTGCTCGACGGAGGTCGTCCTTACGAATCAAACAAGACATGTCCTGTCAAAATGCGCAAGGATATGGCCGAGTTAGAGCGAATTTTCGAAGAAAAATTTGGTCTTCAAACAGAAAATCCGCCATATCTCCGCCATTTAAAGGACGATTTTGATGTCCTTTGGCAGACAGACTGTCATTTTCCTGCCGAATCAGAATATGTCATCAAAAGGACGAAAGTCCTTCAAACAGCCAAATTAGCACCCTTAGAGATCATGCAACTTCGCTATATCCTTGCGTATCCTGACGAGTCCTATGTCAAAAAAAGCGGCTCAATTAGGACTAGCAACTGACCAAAGGACATCAAAATAGTCCTTCAAATGGCGGAGATATAGCGGTTTTTCTAAAAAACGCTTCGCTGAAAAGTGGCGCCATCCATGGTTCGTTGCCGGAACTATTACTTATTTTGCTCTGCCTGAAAGTATGCCACAGTCCGATCATGTTTTTAATGTATTTATTTATTCACTGTTATTCGCTTAGATAATGTATTATGATTATTACAATTAAGTGCTGATTCGTATTGACACATTGCAGAATATATCTTAATCCAGCACTATAATATTATGACATGAAAGGGATGCTAATACAGTATTAATGCTATAAATAATCAAATGTAAATGCTAAGAATACAAAAAGCTCAATAATACGAACTGAACTATGCAAAATAAAAAGGGAAGTATAACAAGTTGTGAATTTTCTTAGAAATCCGTTTCAGGACTCTGGGGTCTAAGATCGAGAGTTTCCTGATTACTCGCGACCGTTGGAAGTGGGGAAACCACACTGAAATTTCCTGGTACATCGTGACCCTCTGCCTGGTGAGGTTGTTCCTCCATTAAGGGCTTTGCAGCATTGAAGGATTTAAGTGTGCCAAGTTGAGCACGCACATCCGATTCGGAGAGATGATGCAGTGGGACATTGGCAGGTACCGCTAGGCGCTTTGGACTGGTGCTGCCATCGTCGGGCTTACGCTTATCGGGCGGAAAGATAACCTGGGCATAGGTGACTCCACTGCCATTTGGCTCAACAATACTCTGGGCTCCAGAGGAATCGGTAAGGTTACTCGGATGCCGGAACACTGCTGCCTCGGGGCGTAACTCATGACTCTCTGGGGCATCCCGACGATGCATGGGTGAACCCGAAGCTGCTGTTGTTGCCGTTTCAGGGCTGCCTCCTCTTGCCAGTGTCGAGGCTGGGGCAGAAACAGAATCCTCATGTGGTACAGGGGCATACAGCGAGGGTGTGTAGTCATTGTCCGTGACCTTACAATTGTAGAGATTAAGACCCTTGGCATAAATGAAGACCAAGATATCAAAGAGCACGGCCACCAATAAAAGACCGGCTGTCAGAATGTCAAGAATGTTGCCGTGCTTAGGCGTCTCCCGAAGGAGACAACGCTCGTAGTTGGGAGCCCAGTAGACGCAGGTAGTGCCTGTTGAGAAAGGAAAGCATATAAGTGTTATATCAAAGATAGTATGGCATGTTCTAAGATACTTAAATAGTTTGACTAATTGTTTTCTTAGTTAATATAGAAGTATAGAGATCATTCTACTTACGTGTGACAAGATCGTAGCTGAGATGAACAGGAACATATGCAAAAAGTCCAACGATCATCAGTTCAAAGGCAAGTGCCAGAGTTTTATCCTGGGGCAGAACAGCACGTAGTGTAATCAGAGTTTTTCCAATTGTGCCCATGCCGATGATAAAGGCAGCAGAAATGCTGAGCACCTGGAAGATGATGATCTTGCTTTCACAAGTGTCGGCACTACAAGCACCTGGAGTGGCTCGTGAAGTTCCAGCTGAATTGGCTGTCTGATCTCCCATGCAGCTGCAACCCTCGTAGAGTGCAAAGCTATTGATGGAGGACTTCTTGGTGCATCCAGCGTAGCATGGAGAGAAATAGGTGATAGTGCTGTTCTCCGGGCACACAGGCATAAAGGCAGTCGGAGTGCAAAGACATTGACTGGCGCAATAGGGTTGAGTTAACTTGCCACCAACGACACCAGCAATCGCACCCACATCACATTTGATAAAGACATAGCCCACAAAGATAATGATCAATTTGATACCCAGACTTATGTTGATCCCTGTGATGGTGCGTGCCGAGAGTTGAGCCTTGGATATAACCAAACCAGCGACAATCATGCCAACAGCCATAACTGGAGGTCTAAGGAAGTAGGAAACAAAGGCAGCTCTCCATTCTTGGGTCAATCCATCCTGTTCATTGTAGGGCAGAAAGAAACGACTCTGCAGATAGTCCTCCTCCTGCAGGGCATAGTTAAGCACTCCACTCTGCAGAAACATGATGCTGAGCAGGTTCAACATGAGCAGACGATTGCTAAACAGACGTTTCAACGATGGCCAAAAGTCCGTGTCATCCATGTAGGTGGAAAACTGGCTACCAAATCCACGTAGATTCGTTTGCTCCATTATCCTTTGAGCTGCCTGGTGTATCACAGTCTTGGGCAAACGCTTGGGGAATAGTCCCAACAACACAGCTCCCACAAAGATCAAGGGAGCCAATATAATCCAACCGAGCCACCAACCCACATTTGTCAATCCCACGCCGAGCACCAGAAACGAGCCCACCTGCTGACCAATTGCCCGTGCCGCCAAGATGACGCCAATCACAGCCGGACTGTCCTGTGACAACGAGTTATCATCAATATAACTGACTCCGAGTGTATAATAAGCCAAGGATCCCATGCCCAATGCCAATTGGAGTACAAATAACATGGCCAGAGTCAAGGTGCTACTCTGTGCATCCGTCAACGTTAATTTCTGGAACTGTGCCAATGATGTGGCACAAAGATTCGCATCTACCAAGGCATCTGGAGACTTCACACCATCAGCGCTAATAAAATGAGATGTTCATTAATCAATTATCAATAAAAAGATCAAAATACTCACAAGTTCATTATAGAGGGTATTACAGCGATGACACAGGCTACAGATTGGAGCATCAAAGTGCCCACGAGCCACTTGATCGGATGATAGACATCGGCCCAGTAGGCAAAGGCCAAGGCGAATATAGCCTGAAAGAGTCCACTGCTAACCAAGAGCCAATCTATGTAAGGAATAAAAGACATTGCATTTTGATAAAACAAGAATATATTAATAAAGTAATAATAAATACGGCCATCTTCCCAATTCCATACTCTTTCAGGACCAGTATTCAATATTTGACATATAACAATAGTTGGTTGGAATTTAGTTGGCAAATCAAGATGAAAAAGATATTCCATTTGGAAATCGGTTTGGTTATGTCTGGTTTAAACTCTTCTTGTACTTTGTTAGTGTCTAAGAACTTTTACAAGTCAAATTTTATCTTACATGTTGGCAAGATTTTGAGGAAAAAGATTACCCAAGGCTGTCTTCAGCTATGTTAAGCACATTTATATTCAACTATATTCGAAATTTAACAATTCTTGTTCTTGTTTTTATTGCGGAATTAAAGGTTGGGCTCTGCTATTAATTGTCAAGCAGTCAGTCATTCAGTCAATGAGTTTTATATAAACAGATACGTATAGCTATGACGATTCTGAGTAATCGTAACCGTAAACGTTTTAGACAACTTCGATCAAAATGTGCTACAACTTGGCCAATTGTTGTTATGATTACACATTTTGAAATCCAATAAATGGCTACAAATACACACTACTATATCTGATGACACACTCACTCTCTCACACACACTCTTGAAATCATAAACAATATCGCAAAACTGATAAACTTCTCTATCTGGAAAACCTCAGCCCCATTCGACCATTGAGGCCAACACCTACGAGTAACAGACGTTGTTTTTGTTTTTTTCAACATTTTTTTGCGATAAGTGTCGGTTTTGGCTTACTCACCCACTAGGAGAGGATTGTAGCCATACTGGAAGGCAGCCTGTTTGGCCGAAACCCGGAAATATAGTTCACAGGCTCCCTGGAGTAGACCGGAGCAGAGGAGGACTATAATAAAGGTCCGTAGACGGGCATATTTCTGGCAGGCAGGACCACGACACCAGCCCAATCCAATGATGCCACAATCGACGCTGTCTGCGGGGAATTACACAGGAAATTTCAGATTAAATGGGTTTTAAACTGTGAGCCAAGTTAACACTAACCGGTAGGAATATTGTTGGCATTAACCGCTATCTGTGACAAGTCTGAATTTCGCGTATTTTGCGCCATTTTGTAATTCGCTATTCGTAATTATTCGAAATTCGATGTTTCGTTTCGTATACTTAATTTTCACTCAATAGTTAAGTTTTTTTTTTAATCGTTATCATTTATTTAGTTTCATATTCGCGCGACTATTCGAAGCGATTGTCGTTTGTAGACTGAGCACAGGTGAGAGAGAGTACCGCTATGTGTGCGCACCTTGCCTTTTGATAAGCATTCTTTATTTATCTTATCGCTTTTTCCATTTCATTTCATTCCTTATTTTGCTGCCTGATTTCGTCTGTGTTGCTCACTTACGCTTGGCAACATGCTTACAAGCCTGGCACATCATGTCTGATAAGAAACATGTTCCCAAGTTTTCGATCGACTATGTTGATAACAGCATTTGATGTGTTGCAGCGAACACCTTTTGTGTTGCAGCAACACAAGGCTTGGCTTGTGCATAAAGCATGATAAAAAGCTGACAGCTACGCTTAAATTTAAATAACGTTCGTTTAATAGATAAATTAACATATTGCTTAATAAATATTAAAATAAAAAATAATATATATATTAATTTTTGATTTAAAAATAAATCGAATGAAAATAAGTCAACAAAACCTTTTTCAGTAAACAAGCTTTGCCATTAGTTTCTGAATAGAATTCAAGTGAACAACGTTGCTTTTGCTTTTCTTCAGCATGAATATAATTAAATTTGTTCTATTTTTGGCAACTATTGTTGCAGCGGATTTACCCGTTACACCGCCAGCTATAATTTGGGGCGTTGAATTGTAAGTTTTGCCATCTAAATTAGTTTCTACTACAATAACTTGTGCATGCAACACGCAGACCCAAATCTCCGAGTATTTTCGAATTTTTAAACACCAAAATGCTCGTCGATATGTTGCGTCCATTGCAAAAGGAGCATATGATTATTGCCTATTTTGCAACCGAGGTAAGTGGCAGTTGCAAGTTGCTGAACACAGCTTAAACATTTAATTTGCTTGCAGTTGACAGCCAAGGACTTCAGTTGCCTGGAACCCGACTGTTTTGAATTTCTGCGTCAGGTGAAGCCTTTTAATTATTATATACAGGTGCATCGACCGCTAGCTGCATTGCAAAAAGTCTCCACTGTGATTTGGGATGAGAGGGAAACATTGATGCAATTGTCATGTCAAAAGAATGAAATACATGCCTATAACTTTACTGATCGCAACTTTAAAGATCATGGTAATAGAAGTTACAATCACGAACCAACATTTAAATTCTTTCCTCACAGACAACCTAATGAAAACTGTCTCCAACAACTTGACAGCCTGTCCTCTTATACAAATCTACACAGCTCACTCGGAAGAGATTTGGGCATTGAAACGCCGTCATGATCGCTTTTATCTCAAAAAGGATCGAAGCCAACTCGCCAGAGAAACTTCAGGCCGTCGTGCTCCTGCTGCAACCGTTTTACGACATTTCATGGGTGTTGTTTCCGTGGAAAAGATATTGTTGGCCGAGGAACTAAAGAGAGGCTTACTCATTAACTATAAACGCACTGAGGTCATTGTTAACACTAAACCCTTGCGTTTGAATCCTGTGGATGGACAGCATATTCAGAATGGATTCTATTTAGTAATTGGCACCTCATTGGGTCCTCTCTCTATAGAGGTATTGCCCACAATGGGCAACTTTCGCCTCTCTCGTATTCTTTTCCACAACAATGTGACATTTATACCCAGAGACTTGTTCTTCTATAGCAAAAAGTTTAGTTTCTGCTGTCGATGCTTTACTGCATATTCAGAACTCGGATCACGTCTCAGTCTGTACATGTTCTACATGGATGTCGTCTTGAATGGTGAGTACATACATGATAGAGATCTATCACTAGGATTATCTTATTTATTTAAGGATGTTAATAGATAATAGGTTGCTAAAACTAACATCAAATTAGGTGTATTCTATCTGTTATACTTTTTCCAGATCTATAAGCAAAAAGAAAAAGCTGTCCACTTCTCATTTCCTTATCAATAGAGTTTTTAATTAT
This sequence comes from Drosophila testacea, assembly GCA_035043265.1. NCBI lineage: Eukaryota > Metazoa > Arthropoda > Insecta > Diptera > Drosophilidae > Drosophila > Drosophila testacea. The sequence continues at coordinate 342,484 of JAWNND010000151.1, forward strand.
TGCGAAATTCTGTTGTTAAGTTGGCTGCACTTCAATGATAGTCTTTTTATAAGTAGTATTTAAGATCGCAAGCAACAAGGACTTACAGCTGATATAAATCAATTTCTAGTTATATATAATTAAATAACAAGATTCTCTTTAAACAGATCAATTTTCAGCACTGGACCCGGACTATAAACCGAAGCTATGTTGGCTTTGTGAAGCCTTTCTAACACCTGGACTTACACAGGGAATTTTTACAATCTTCATACTGATTTTTATACTAGGCATGGGTGCTTCCATGCTCCTAAGTATTGGAAAACAAAAGAGATTGGCTTCAGCAAGTGATCCCGAGCTATATGTGAAGGGCCATTCCGAACACTAATTGTAGGCTCAACCTGAGTTAAACTTTTGTGGAAGCTCTCGCACAAACACTCACACACGAAACCGTTGCACATTCTACATTCTACATTCCACATGGTACACTCAACTAATTCACTTGCTTACAAATCTAATCATGATGTCGCGCCACAAGAGCAGCTGAGAGCCTGAGAAAGGGAGGACAACTGTGGAAAGAGGGGGGAAGAGAGGGATATTAATAGTAATAGTGTCATTGTCGCATTTGTTATTGGTATTGTTGTACGAGTATGTTTATTGTTACTCTTTACATCAGCGAATAAACCTCGATTTGGCTGTGAAATAAACCGAATATGAATATAATTTGATTTCATTTGATTTGATTTGATTTGATTTGATTTGCACGTGGGACATTGAGTACTACGGGGCGTATGAGTAACGCAAACGCAACTCTTCATTTTGGCCGCATCGCTCGCAGTATTTACAGCGCGTATTTGCTGATAATGATAATAGCGTATTATCGAGCACCAATTATCGCAACGTTTATAACAACAATAACTATATCACCTGGCCAACTAATTTTTCAAAATTTTGAGCTGACAGTTTGATATGCGCCACGCGGCTGCACGGTTCTCATTTCTCCGTACTTTGTTCGCTACGTCGACGGTTTCGATTCCTGATCGCGTCAAGCACTAACAATCCTCCCGAAGATTGTAAAAAACACGTTATTGCCTATTGCCAATTGACAAAAGGAGCTGAGCCAAATTTAATTATACATAAAGTGCTTTCGAGTGCCGATAAGATTAATCGTCATTTGCTCGCCTTGTGATAAAATGTAAATAATATTCTTGAAAGAAAAGAACAATAAATAGTATCGCTTTAAGTTTCGGATTGTTGCCAGAAGGTGAAGTGGTCTATTAAATAAATATCCTGAGTTCAATAAAAGGCAATTTAAACACGCTTATGGATTTAACTCGCAGTTTCTTTGTGTATGCCTTTGTTGAAGTATTAAAGGATACGTTTTAGATTATATAGTTGACCGTCCTGCCGATCTGCCAGGGAATAAATCATATCTGTCTGTGCATTTAATTAGATTGAGGAAATCATAAAAACTTTATTGTTTTTGCACTTATTTCAATCAGTTTCGAATATGGAATATTCGGATAAAAATAGTGAAATTTTAGTGATCGAACACAGCTATTCTTCTAGTAGTTCTATAACAAAATAAATATTGACTTGATAGCTTGACCTATTTGTTTAACGTCTGATTAAGCATTACCTTTAAGAATAAGAGTTTGAACTGAACAAAGTAACTTTACCAAATATTGGTAAAAAAGAAATATCAAATATTTTATTTGTTTTTTTATATTTTAAGTAAAATGTTTGAAACTTTAAAGTTATTAATTTCTTTTCTATTTATTTATTGTGAAGTATTTTTGTGAATATTAATGTGAAATTGAGTAAAACTTTTTCAAAAATAAAAGTTATGCTAGGTCGTTTGTAGCCAATTTCACATTTTAACTCACAATTAAACAATGGAAATTTATACGTATTAATATAAATTTATTGCCGAAACGCTCAACTTAATCTTTGTTATTATTTGCAGCCAATTTGCTGGTCATTTAGTAAGTCCAGTCCAAGAAATATAATTTCTCTACTCTCTACTTGAGATTTCTAGTGGTATATTATGAACATTCAATTGGTATAGTCTACTATAAGTAAGTCGTGGCTAGATTATAGTTTATTACAATTGAATGTAGGGTAAAAAATAGTCGAGTTCTTGAGTTTATGACCTGTCCAAGCGTCGTGAACACGATTAAGGAAAACCTAGCGAAGAGTTCTGATAAGATAATGCTTTGTTACCAGACAGTCTCAATAAGTCGATCGTCGATTGTGTTGCCCTTAGTTGTGGCTATTCTTTAAGAGGGATCGAACTCTCAGCATTAGTTGACGATTTTGTTGAAGTAAAAACAATGAAAGAGTTTTGCAGATCAGTTTATAGGGGTCAATAAATGGTCAATGCTGAGGAATTATCTAATCGTTAATTTGAGAGTAAACAGTTGCCTATTTTAATCAATATTGTATCGAACCATTTAAATTTTTATATGTCCTATTTAAGTTAAGAACAGTCACCGTTAAGCGACTTTTTCGGGAGTGTCGCACGATTATATCGTTAGTGTCCGAATTCATGATGCAATCAGGAGCCATATATATTGTAATACCCCGTTTGTTTCTATTATTTTGCAGCAGAGCTATAAATTCTCGTTTTTCTTAATCTTATCGCGACATGCTCAAGTGCAGCCACTGAAAAGACAAACCATCTATATATCTAGACATTTGCCAATAGAAACAACTGGCCATGGCGGAGTTGAGGAAACAAAATCCGCCACCAGGCCACTATTTATGTGGCTTGGCCAATTGGCATCCAGCTTGGCTACAGAAATATGCAACAACCAAGTCTTTTATTGCTGTTTATGGTCTTCTGGGCACCATCCAGGCAATGTCCTACATGTATTTCATGGTTACGTTGACCACCTTGGAGAAACGCTTCAAGATAACCAGCCAAACAACAGGTGAGTGAGCGTGTCTTTGGGTTCAGGAAATGATTTCCACTTGATTGATAGGCCATCATTTGTTACGAATCCCATTTATCAATTCTTTCGACTGTAAGAATCATTTTCTATAAATGTAATTTTCACTTTAACAAATTACGCATTTCTAAATTTAATTTACAGCCTATACAATTATTGTAGCAAACATTTACTAAAAATTAATATTTAGTTTGGAATGACACTATAACTTGACACAAGACTGATTTCTTTTTCTATATTTTAGGTATTGTTCTCAGTGGCAATGAGATATCTCAGATATTGCTGTCCCTGATTTTATCCTATATCGGAGGACAACGCAATCGTCCACGTTGGATTGCCTGGGGAATTGCAATCTGTGGTCTCTCCTGCTATATTCTGGTATTGCCACACTTTATCTATGGTGCTGGCGAAGATGTCCTGCAGTTGACTAAAGAATATCAGAACAGCCTGTTTAATGTCTCCACGGATTACAACTTTACTCTGGCTGTGAGTGCAAAATAACTTATATTTTTAAAACTCTAACTGATCAAGTTATGTTTGTTTATAGAGTGCAAATACATTGAGGAGTCAGGCGGGTCAGCTTTGTGGCGTGGGCAGCAAGGATGATAATTGCGATAGTTTTTTCAACTACGTACCCTTGGTGTTAATCTTTTGCTCACAGTTTGTGCTGGGCATAGGTAATACCCTGTACTATTCTTTGGGTCAGACTTACTTGGATGATAATACTAAGAGAACAAATACACCTCTAATGTTGTCTGTTGCCATGGCATTGCGCATGATTGGACCCGTTTTTGGATTCATTGTTGGTACGTTAATTGTCTCTTTTCACTTCCAAAAAAAATATATAAATACTTATTTCAACGATTTCAAACATTTTTCCATTATTAACAAACGTGTCGAAAATATACTAACATTTTTTTTGGTGAAATGAAGCTATAATTTTAAGAATAATTGAAGCCTGTACTCACCTGCTAATCCCTTGTTAATCTAGGATACGTTTCGCTGAACACATTCATTGATCCCACAAAAACACCGCTGATCGATGATAAGGATCCTCGCTGGTTGGGAGCCTGGTGGCTTGGTTGGGTCATCCTGGGCACCTTAATGTGCCTGCTCTCGGTTTTGATTGCCCTCTTTCCCAAACAGTTGCCCAAGAAGATGGACGAGAGACATAACTCTCATTTGCCGCATGTATTACGCACTGAGGAACTCAAACGAGAAGAGGGTATATCTCTAACCAGTCGATCCTCCTCCAATGCCGCCTTGGATCACATTAGCGCTGCTGCCCATACGGATTTGCCCAAGCTAAAGGATTTTCCTCGTGCTCTCATGCGTTTGTTGCGTAACAAGCTGTTAATGTTTAACATTATTGCTGGCGTCTTTTTTGTTTTGAGCGCTTCAGGATTTATGACTTTCCTCAGCAAATACATGGAGGTGATGTTCCACAAGTCTGCACATAAGGCTACAATTATTGTTGGACCAGTATCCATCTTGGGCATGGTTGTGGGTGTCGTAACCTCCGGCTTGGTGTTAACAAAGAAGAAGCCTTCTGTGAGCAAGGTTCTCATGTGGAATATCTTTGTAGGCTGTGTCTATATTTGTGGTATGTTTGCTTTGATATATCTTTAGATTTATCCTGTTGAAATTTTCCTTTACAGGTCAGATTTCGTACGCTTTTCTGTACTGTCCCGATTCCGTATCCATGGCTCATGTGGGCAAGTAAGTAATAATACCAGGTGTAAACTCCAAAACTATAAAAATTGAGATTTCAAAAGAATTTAGGAGTTTATTAAAAGTAGTGAATAAGGTAATTTTTACCAATATCTTTTTTAGATTCAACTTGTCTACCAACTGCAATGCCAACTGCTCTTGCGAAGGCGTCAGTTACTCACCTGTCTGCCATGAAGAGACTGACACCACCTACTTCTCTGCCTGTCACGCCGGATGCAGCAGCTGGGATCCCGAAACGAAGGTATATAACAATTGTAGCTGCCTCACTGAGACTCTCAAAGTGTTGCCCAAGTTTGGGGCTCCGGAACAATTGATACAAGGATTCGATACAACAGTACGACCAATTGTGGAGCTGGATTTAAATACAGGATTGCCTTTGATGGGCATGCCAGATGAGAATCTTGATCTTAGCAGCGTTCCTCTGCTCAATGATGATTATTCAGCAGAAATTGACGATGACATCCTTTCACGCAGTAAACGTGCAATTTCTAACCTTGTGCTGGAACCAGGAGTTTGCCTGAAGGGATGTAATACGGCTTTCTTGACATTCTCCATTACCTCGTTGCTAATCAATTGGATAGGTTGTTCCGGTCGCATTGGAACTATCTTGGTCAATTATCGTGCAGTGTCAACCGAAGACAAATCATTTGCTCAGGGTCTGGCATTGATGATGCTTAGTCTGTTTGCTTTGATTCCTGGCCCAATTATCTTTGGACGCATTATTGATGCCACTTGTCTGGTATGGACAGAGACTTGCAATGGCATTGGCAATTGTCAGCTTCATGATCAGACCAAGTTCCGATTCTCGGTTAATTTTGTATCCGGCCGTAAGTATAATATTAACTGAAAAGAAACATAAACATTAATAACACTCTTATAACCCATTTAAATAATATCTTTCGCAGTTCTCACCTTATTTGGCATTTTCTTTGATTGGCTTGTCTGGTATTATGGCCGTGATTTGGATCTCTATGGTGATAAGGAGACCAAACGCCTTGAGGAACTCAATAGACGTGACCAGCCCATAACGCCGTTGTTGGCCAGGAAAGCTGAGCCCGCGGATCGCAAATACTCAATTTCCTAGAGCTCCACATCAAATCAGATGGATGATGGCAACATCCACAGCCATATGTACAAACATCTCGCAATTGTATGTAGTACTGGAAGATACAGAAAAGTTACATGATTTATCATCATAAGTTTTGTTAACAAATTTAATTTTAACTCTTTTATAAATAATAAGATGAATTTATGTATATTGTATATTATTTTAAAACGAAAACAATAAATATTCGAATCAGATTTTACTGATTCATTTAGTTCAATTTGACATATTTACCTATAACAAGTCGTTACATTCAAGTCCATGATTGAGTCCGTTTTAACTACAAGTTTTAAAATTGAAAATTTGAATATTTTTAAAGTCTTTTTGTTTTTGTTGGTTCGTTTTAGTTTTCATCTCATTTATTTGTTTCTTTTCGCTTTTTATTGATAAAAAATGTTCAAATTTATACGGATCTTTTTTGTTTTTGTTTTTGTCAATATGTATACATACATGTATAATAATAATACATTTAATGTTGTATAAATATTCCCGTTTTTTGTCTATATAATTTCTATTATTTCGTTTGTATCTATTTCATACAATTATATATTTATTTATCAGTTGCATAGTTCTTTGTCGTATTATGTATGTATATATTCAATTTAGTAAGTGTCTTGAGAAACATTTAAATATCATTCATCATCATCATGTATAACTGTCGGAGAGATTTTTAACAACTGTATTTTCATTATTTCTTTTGTTCGCCTTGTTTAATAGAATGCGCGGAAAGCGTTTAAAAGCAGGTTTCATGTTAAGTAGAGTTTTGCTTTTTAGTTTTGTTTAGTATTTAAATATATTTCAAGTTAATTGAATTAACTCAAATATGGGGCGACTGTTTAACTTAGTTTTGTTTTATCCTCAAACATTATTTATTGTGTAAATGGTAACAACTTTTCAATTCAACTTTAAAATGAGCCATTTTACATTATATAGATACGCAAATATGGAGGATTAAATTGAAAAATATAAGGGTACAACTTGAAAACTAAGAACTGAAAAAAATATATAAATTGCTCGATCGATGATCGCTTATAACGTGAGTAGCTGAAACCGTCTTGGCGTCTTGGTCCTGGATATGTGGAAATTATACAAGAAATAAAAGTTCTTTTAAATCTAAATAAGTTTTGAATGTACATAATATAAAATTGGATTTTGAAATTGTTTTTTCTTTGCATAAGTTGGAGCAAAAAAGGCATTCTTTATTTCGGTTCATAGTTGGTTTGTTTTGCGATTCGTTTTGTTTGCCTTCAATTGACTAAATTAATTTTTTTAAAATTTAATAGTTTATATAAATCAAATGGTGAATAAGCAGTAAATGAATTACTGTATATTAACAATGAAAGTAAAAGTTATTAATTTCCGTTTAATATTTTCATACACGTTAGCAGTTTCATCATGTTGAGCTTACAAATCAAATCAAAACGTTCTCCAATTTTAAGCTTAAACTTAATTTAAAGCGTTTCTTACATTTTTCTTAATCTTTGAATATAATAGAATAAATTGTAATATTTTAGACATATCCATTTAGGCGGCGCATAACAAAATGAAAGGCAGAGAAGCAAAAACATATTTAGAGGGTTTCTTTTGTGGGGGAGGGGGGGATTGGCAACTATTTTATCGCTTACGTTTTTTTGTTTTTGTATAAATATAAAAATTGTTTTTAGCTTGCAGCTTTAGTTTAAAAAATTCACGACTCGCACTATATAATGATGCTTAAGTTACAAAGTTACAAGTAATAAACTGACGTCTGCGCAGCTGCTCAATGTCCTTGAGAGTTGGCCACAACAAAAGCCAATTACCAATTAAGTGGTGCTCATAATAAACGTAATCATAACCCGACAATATCTCTCTTTCTCTCATACATATGCATGTATGTACACATATATGTATATATAAATAGTACATCTTTGTTATGTTCTCATTTTTTAGTTATACATAATATAGTTTATATTTATATATATAATGCATTTCTGTTGCTCTCTCTCTCTTTCTCAGTTCATCTTGATCGTTCTCTCTATCGGTCGAAATATTTCTCACGTTTGTCTCGATTCGTTTTCTAATTTATATACTTGCTATAAACCTTCTCTAACCATTATCATTATCAATTGCTATTGTTGTTTCTTGTTGTTATGCATACATAATATTGTGGAGAAAGTAACTTAATTGTTGGTGTGTGAGTGTGTGTGTATTTAAGTGTGTGTGTGTCAATTGTGTGTAGAAAGCGTGGCGTTGGCGTTGGCGTTTTATCATTTCTGTCGTCTGGCATACGTTGAATGGTGCATGGTTGCTATAAAGCTGCAGCGAAAGGCGGGGCGCTCGAATGTAGCTTGGCTCAATTTATTCGATCACCTTGAGTACCTTGCCAATGGCAATGGTTTTATCTGTAATACAAACAAATTACAATTAGTTAGATGTACTAAATAGTAATGCTATCAACATCAACTTACTTTCATCTCGCAACGTAAAGCGTCCCATTTGTGGGAAGAGCTTAAACTGTTCAAGGCAAATCATTCCGTAGCATTCAATGCGCATTATTGCCACCTGATCCTGTTTAACGAATCTTGGACGTGTTTTTGATTTGTCACCACTCTTTTTGTCGACCAAACAGATGAGTGCCTGCAAAAGAAAGAATCACATTTAGTATTGGGAATCAATTTAATATATTTTGACAGATAGTTAATGAAGTTATCTTACCTTCACCGTTACTTCCTCAGCCGCACAATGTATGTGCATAACAGCCGAGTAGCCCGCACAGATAATTGATTTGTGTTCTAATATTACGACCTGAGCATCAAAGATTTTGCCCGTTTTTATTGGATTGGCGGCATCACAGAGCACAAAACCAGGCGATACGTCCTCCTCCTCGATACCCTGTGGAGACGATTAATTGTTCTAGTTAAATAATTCATTATTTTATTGTAGCACACTTACTTTCAGCTTGATCTTTACGTTCTCGCCAGGACCCACAGAGGTCACTTCGTAGTCATCTGAAAACAGTTGATCCACGGCCACTTGTGTCTGTAATTAAGATTTAATTAGATTGGTCGTATCATTGACTTCATATTATTATTGAACTTACCCGATTTGGCATTACGAGCAAATTTTGACCTTTGCGCGCTACACCGGACTCCACTTTACCCATGACAACAGTGCCCATGTCCTTGTATTTGTCGACAATGGGCATTATAAAGGGACCATCCTGGTTACGATTGAGCGAGGGCAGCTCATCGATGAAGGGTATAAAGGCAGGACCTCTGTACCAGGCGCACAGCGACTCTGGTAGTTGATCCTTGAGGCCATAGCCGCTGAGGCCCGAGCAAGGCATAAAGGTAAGATCCTTGGCTGGATTGAAGCCCAGCTTCTTGAGGTATGGTAGTATCTTGTCTTTGCATTCGTTGTAACGTCCCTGATCCCAATTGACAGTAGGATCATCCATTTTATTGACCAACACGACCAAATGCTTAACACCAGCTGTTTTGGCCAACATAGCGTGTTCACGCGTTTGTCCGCCACGATCAAAACCCGTCTCGAATTCTCCCTTTCGCGCTGAGATGACAAGCACAGCGAGATCTGCTTGCGCCGCACCACCAATCATGTTTGGCACAAAACTCTTGTGTCCCGGCGCATCCAATATGGTGAAGTGCTTGCGTTCTGTTTCAAAAAAGGCGCGTCCAACCTCCACGGTCTTGCCCTTGTCACGTTCCTCTTGATTTGTGTCGAGCGCCCATGAGAGGTACCAACTCTCACGGGATTTCTCACGTGCTTCGCGTTCATATTTTTCCAGCGTGCGTTTGTCTACCATGCCCGTGAGGGACATGATTTGACCACCAATTGTTGATTTGCCAGCATCTATAAATAGTTAAAAGAATTTAATTAGTTTAATTGTTAATACAACTTTATTAATTCAACTTACCAACATGTCCAATGAACACAACGTTGACATGCTCGCGTTTGCTTCTGTTTTCTTCCACTTTAATGACCTTTTTCTTTGAGACCTTCGGCGTGGCTTCGCCCTCCGTGAATTCAGCGTCCTCTGCCTCCTCATCCTCGGGTGTTATGATCGCATCTTCTTCCACATCCCAACTGTCAGCAGGATCGGTTTCTGTAAGAATATCCATTATTAGTATATTTCAATTGTTACAAGTTTTTCTTCTTAATAATAGTGACTCATGCTCAGGCCTTGACATAAACTGGTATCAGTGCAACTTGCAATCTGCATGCACAAAATATGCAACAAAAAAACTACACACAGTTAGCCAAGTAATTGTTTTGACAAAGAAAAAAATTTATATATTTTCTTTTTATTTTTAAGCCAATAAATTATGCTAAATTTGTAATTTGTAAATTGTAATTAACAAAATAAATTTTTTTGTTTTAAACAAAATAAGAAAAATATTTGACTAAAAAAATGTCTGAATATTTATGCTATGTCAAAACAATTACTTGACATACTGTATCTTATGGCAACGCAAGCAGTTTTTAGCTCTCTTTAGATATAAATTTTCAACACTAATATATTTATATGCAAGAGAATTACAGACATATTTGATTTTATTTCTAAATTTTCTGTTGAAATTGCACAAATGTTATCAATTTATAATACTCAAAAACAACAATGAAGTGCTTATCATTTTAAAAGCTAACTTGACTCAATTGAACACAGCTGGTTATTTCCCTTTTCACCGCGATCGAATCGATAACGCGAAGCGGATCGCATTGGATCCTTACCTAATGTAATCGACATGTCCTATCTATTGAGTCTATCGATATGGAAGTTATCTGTGAATTGTTATTTGCATTTGTTGTTGTGCAATTGATGTAATATCGTGAGTGTAGGAGAAGGGGGAAAGATGAGGAAATTGATGAGCAGCCTTTATAATTAACGCCTCGTTGGCGATATGAGTCATGGGTGGTGCGGTGGTTGACACAAGTACGTGCTAAACGTGCATTTGATTGCTAGTAATATTCCAGGGTAACACTTGCCAGCTTGCCTCGTGGCAAAGAAAGGAACAGTTCAAAAGCCACAATAAAAACAACAACACACACACGCACGCACAAATTATGTTGGCCTGTATTTATATAGTATTTGTGAGCCCACAACTTGATGCTTGCAGTTCATACTGGTCAAATCTGGTCACACATTTAAAGGCAACTGCGCGCGCAGATCAATTTTTCAATTTCGGGCACATTTGCTTTACCGTTACTAACTTTTGTGTAGTTTTTTGAATAAATATAGCGAGTGCCACCACCGCCGCCTTTTTTCAACATTTGTACAAATTAAAATTAAATGTAAACTATATAAAAAATATAAATTCTGTCTACGCTGGCGGCGCGTTTCCAATGTTCGACCGTTCAGCGCGCAAAGCGGAAAAGCAAAATCCACAAAATAAAAACTAATGAGACGCTCGCTACGTTTGCTGCTGTTGTCGACGTCGCTGCTGTTGTTGTTGTTGCTGCCGCTGTTGCTGCAAGCAAGCGACTAACATTCAAAATCAAGTTGAAAGCGGTTCAAACCGCAAGGGAGCTGCAAAAGCACACACAGACTGCCATTTGGGCCAATACAATAACTTAGCCACAGTCACAGTGTGAGCGATAAAAACAACAACAAACACAATCATAACAACAACAACAACTGTCTTGTGCTTGGCAACGACAGCAAATACATACGCACAGCGTGTATTCGTTGTAGTTTGAATTGGGGAGCAGAGAGAGCGATGTGACGAGTGAACGTGACGAGTGCCCCAACTCCGTAATCCAGCAAGAACCGCTTCGAGTGTTCGACGATCGACGAACGAATAACCGTAGACAGCAGCAGACGGCAATGAAGGCGAGTGAAAAACGAAAACGTGTCAAAACAACAACGGCAACGAGTGTTAATAGAGATGGTCACTAATACAACTGATAACTAATCTACATTTAGTATTTTTGACGAAAAGAAAATTTACTTTTATTTGTTATATTTTTAGTTTCTTTTTTTTATTCCTTTTTTAAGAATGGTTCAAGGTTCTTATATTCAATTAACAAAATAAATGATTTTTCATTTTGTCAAAACTATTTTAATCTTAAATTGATTAAATTATTTTATTAAAGCTTCTTCATAATTCATAAAAAAAATTCATTCGCTTTCGAAATATATAAAGCTTTTAAAGTCCATTGTGATGTTCTCAAGAAATTATCAAAACTGTTAGATCACTTAAAAAAACGCAAAAACAAAAACAAACAAATTTTAAAAGTGCGATATGCACATCACTAACAACAAGTGAATGACAAAAAAAGTACGTGAATTGCAGCACAATGTGAACAGCTGCGTTGATTGGGATGAGCGCAACGCGTTGGCGGCGGTGGGTTGGGGAAAGTAGTGTGAAGCATAAAAATGGCAACTTGCATGCAAAAATTGCCATTAACAATACAACACGCTAGCACACATACACTTTACACACACACTCAGAAAGAGATGCACACAAATAGACAAGGCAACATTTTATAGGTTATGTTATGCGATAAGCCGATAACCTAAGCGAATTTGCATCTTTTTTTTTTTTGGTTGTAGGGGAGTAAGAACAACAATAACAGGTAACAAAGCTGGTTGTCTTTGTTTGCCACTAAATATGCGTAGCTAGACACGTGACGTCACAATGACAGCAACACAGTAAAAGTTCAATGCGCCCAACATTTTCTAAACTACCCCCACACACACACGCATGCACACAGGTCATATATATGTACGTGTATGTGAAGTCTCCCTTTTTTTATATTTACCATTGTTGGCTGTTGTAATTTTGTCCGCTGCATTTATATTCTCAATGGGGGCTGCTGCCGCTGCTGTTGAAGGCGTGGTAACTGGTGAGCCTTGCGCTGGCGACGCTGAATTTGATGCGGCTGCCGATGAAGGCGCTCCTGTTCCCGTTACACCCCCGCCTCCTCCAGCGGCATTCAGTGCATTTGTGGAGCCAGCGCTGCCCGTGGAATCTGGCGTTGTGGCAGGTGTGGCACTTCCAGATACCGGCACAGATCCTGATCCACTTCCAGTTCCAGGCGCAACAATGTTATCCACTGGCGGTTGTTGTTGTTGTGAAGTAGGTGGCGCTGTTGTGACAACCGCTGCTGCGGCCGCTGCAACAGCACTGCTGTAATTAAAGCTGGGCACAAATTCCACTGCATTCACATTGAGTGTGGAGAACTTTGTTGTAATTTCCGTGTTTTCCTGTGCGGCCATTGCTGCTGCTTCTGTTACAAAAATCTCTTTCAATTCTTTGTGGAAATTTTCACTTTTTTCGCCTTGCACACACACACACACTTCAACAACAACGACACACTTTCGCCCTCCTTCTTCCAACTACTTCTTCTGCTTCACTCTATCACAAACACAAACACGCGGTTGACTTTTGTCTTTGTCGTGTCGCTGGCGGGGGAGGGAGGGAGAAGAGACAACCCAGCCTTTCGATTTGTGATATTTTGTTATTGTTGCAACTCAACGGCGTAGCCAACTTTCTGCTTTTCTCGTGCACACTTCACTGTCTGGCAGCACAACACAAATTTTTATTGTGTGTGTGTTTGTGTGTGAAACAAACTTTTCTCGCTGACACCTTTTTTAGACTTGCTCAGCACTTTTCACAGCAACGCTTCTGCTCATTTACACTGTGTGTGTTGCCTTTCCAACAAAAACAATTTGTTTATGCGGTAAAATTGGCGAATTGTTGCAAAATTCTTAACAAATTTTACACGTTTCACCGCCACGCGTTGACAATGCCAGGGATGGAGAATATCGATAGATTTCTGTTATCGATGCGCATATGCATTTGCAGACCTGCCAACCTTATTAAATCACATATCGGTACTAATCGGAATCATTACCGATAATATTTAGGGAACAACTCTTTCTTGAGCAGGCGCACGCAACGAAAAGTCAGGAAAGAAAAAAGCAAAAATTTTGCAAAATAATATTTAATTTAAATAGTGCGTATAAAGCTAAATAATGAGCACCGGTGGAAGTGGAGGTGGTGCGGGTGGGGGAGCTCGTCCACCGCCAAGAATTGATGGAATGGTGTCGCTAAAGGCAAGTATAAAATATTAGAAAGTACAGCAACGCGGCAGACAAAATGGCGGCCGGCGATTACTGTCTTTGGTTAGATAACCTTTCACATGCACATGTACATATATGATTGTAATTGTATTAATACTTGTTTTTGTTTAATATATGTTTATTGGCTGCAGGTCGACAATCTCACATATCGAACCACGCCCGAGGATTTGCGACGTGTCTTTGAGCGTTGCGGAGAAGTTGGCGATATTTACATACCGCGCGATCGGTATACACGTGAAAGTCGTGGCTTCGCTTTCGTTCGGTAAGTAATAAACCCCATTGAAATAGCACTCATACCAATCTGCCATTTGTGGACGAAATCGAAATTGTGAGGTTAAAGTCGACTTTGCATACTTTGCGTATAAATGAATACGAATCACGCACTTTTTTGTGGTCGTTTTCCCAGCAAATGCGATGCCAGATAAAATGTGTTCACTTGCAACTGTTGCCTACCAAATTTCTGCTAGCCAACATACTGAGAATACGACAAAACCTTTTAAGTAACTATATGATTGTAATATCATTTCTGCATCTTTGCTGTTACTTGAGCATAGTTAACTATATTAGTTACTATACTCCTAGCAAAGATGCCAGATAAAATGTGTTCCTTTGCAACTGTTGCCTACTCTAAACTTTACTAGCCAACTTACTGCGAATACTACAGTTTCAATGCGTGCAAAAGACAAGAAAATGGTAGATTAATAAACTAAAAATGATGGAAAATAAGAAGCCAGCCATAACTTATTTGTACATTATGTTTGTCTTTTGAGTTTTATGTTTTGTCTTCCTAAACTTGTCAAAATTCTTATAGGAAATCCAAGAAAGTATGTAATCCTCCTTGCATATTCGTATTTCTTAAGTATGATCATATTATTGGTCATACTCCATGCGAAAATGCTACATTAAATGTGTTCCTTTGCAACTGTTGCCTACTCTTAATTTTACTAGCCAACATACTGTGAATACTACATATCTTTCTAGTAACTAAAAGTTCATTACCAAGAAGTATGTTCTTGTAGTAGAAATATACTATGAGCTAACCTTAACAACTTTCATTTCTCATTTTGTTTCACAGTTTTTATGATAAGCGTGATGCAGAGGATGCACTAGAGGCCATGGATGGTCGCATGTTGGATGGCAGGGAGTTGCGTGTACAAATGGCCCGCTATGGCCGTCCGTCATCGCCCACAAGGCGCAACAGCAGCAATAGTCGTCGTGGTGCTGGTGTAGGAGCTGGTGCTGGCGGTGGAGCTGGAGGACGTCGAGGACGATCACGCTCTCGTTCTCCCATGCGCCGTCGTTCACGAAGTCCTCGTCGTCGCTCTTCGTACTCACCACGCTCACGTTCTCGTTCCGCTGGCAGTCGCTCTCCCGGACGTCGAAGCAAGTTCTCCCGCAGTCCTGTACGTGGCGACAGTCGTAATGGTATTGGCAGTGCTTTGGCAGGAGGCGGCTCACGTAGTCGTAGCCGTTCCTAAGAGAGCCATATGGCTTAATACGTTCCATTTTTTATACGTACGATAAGGTAAGAATCTAATACCACCTCTCCACTACGATGTTAAGGTACTTTTTACTTTTTGAATAAACAATTATAATATCTTCTTGTTTTCTTTTTACAGCCTTTAACTGACTTGTGGACAACGCCAATCTAGGGATCTCTTCAAGCGGGCTGCAAATCATCTCATGCTGTGTACCAGAACAGCAGGTATACAAAATACACAGTCTTACACCTACTACTATATACTTATAAACTAAATACTTATAGTACACTATTTTAAGTTGAAGAAAACAAACAAACAAATCAACAACAAGAAAAGAACAGAGCATAGAGCAGATAACAATTTTTCCACTTTGTTTTTAGTTTGTTTTCTGAATTTTAAAATTGTCTTCATCAGAGACAGAAAGAAATGTTGAGAGAGGGGTTCTTAGGGATCTATTTGTAGCATTTAATTTGGTCGCCATTACCATTTTGTGTAGCACTTCAAAATAAAACTCAAAATCAAATTTACTTGTATCGTTAATAACTATCAATTAATAATGTGAGACACTTTAATCTTCGTAGAAGGACCTTTTGTTATTATTTTCATTTTGTGTTTTGCTCGTTTCTGTTTTGTTTCTATCTGTATTCATTTACGATAAACTTTATTAACAAGCTTTCCAACCATTTTACACATTTATATATATGCAGGCAAGTGTGCGGCGGTTGTTGCAGTCCTTGCTGCCGTGTTGCTGTTGCAGTTAATGTAAATGTTATATTAATATGGCTGGCGAAAGTATATGGGAGAGAGCGATAGAGAGAAAAAAGAGCGAGCCCAAGCAAAGCAGCGTTCGGTTTTATTTACTCACTGAGAGAGTGAGAAAAAAAAAGAGATTGAGCGGCGCATATAACTTGAGCGGAGAGCGGAAACAACGCGTCGCTGCTACTGCTGCTGCTAAACATAACTGTTGCTGTTACTGCTGCTCCTCCTCCAGCTCCTGTTCTTCTTACTGTTGCTGTAGCTGTGTAAACTGCAAACTTCGCTGCGCTGCCGCTGCTGCTGCTGCTGCTCCTCCTCCGATCTTCCCCACACCGAAATTGTTGCTGTTTCGTGGCGTCTCAACGTCTGCGTATGCTACAAAGCTGCTCTCCCTGCAGAGATGTGTGTATGTGTGTGTGTACGCAGCTACAACAACTATTTTCGCTGTTTTGTTTGCCGTTGGCGTTTCTCGCTGCCTTCTTCACTCCTTGTTCGTACTTGTTGCTGCTGTTGCCGGCGTTGTTGGTGTTTAACTGGTGTTTCCTGTGTAGCGAGCGGTTTGGGCCTACTTTTGACTTTAGCGAAATTTGTAGCTGATGACCAGACGATGCTCACTGAGAGAGGATAAACCAACTGAGGCCCCTTCTAATGTATTAGTGCGAGTGGAAGCTTTTGGTATTAGCATACCAGGTAAGTGTTTCATTAACAAATATGGCTAACATTTGTGTCTAGTTGCAGCCTAGAGTCTTACTAAACTGATAAATGCATTTACAAAAATAGTATAAATAAAATAAAATGAAACAAAATAAGAAACCATGTCTTTTCAATGATTCTGCAATTAAAGTCCCTGGAATTTTGGACAAGCTCTGATCAGTCAAAAGCTTTGGCATATGAAGCAAAGCTTTCTAAAGCTATCCGTGCTGTGGGCAACATATAAACAAATTTTGTTTATTGACAAAACGTTTCCAACACAACAAGTAAGGAAAATAACAGCAGCAGCTGATACAAATTTACACAATTTTCTAATTTTTTGTTGAAAAATTAAGAAAAATCAAAAAAATAATTGATTCTTAGATAAGTTAATATGACGTTCAGAAATAAAATAGCCAAAAATGATTCCTATGAGCCGGATCTGCGCATGGAGGGCACCTACGTCTGCCGCATGCCACAGCCCCCTGCTCCACCTAATGCAGGTGACAACTGGCACGCCCATTTGAAGCCCCATGAGCGTTTGTTCTATCACCAGACAATGAGTTCAGTACGCTATAGCAAACGGTTTCGTGGCAATGTGAATATACCAAAGGATTCACTGGACTTGCAGTTGCAATCCCGCTATGATCATGGACGCGAAACGTTTCCGGATAAGATAGATGTTTTGTTGCAACGGGATACTTGTGCTGCCATGAGCAGTTGGGCGGCGCCACATGACCCAAGGGAAGTGGGCGCGGTTGACAAATTGAATTTGTTCCGTGTCCTTAGAAATACTCGCGTTGTGCGTGTTAAAATGGAGGATGCACTTGGTCATCCCCTGAGAATTGGTGAGTAGCTATAATACTGGTGGAATTTATACAAGATGACTTATTCTAATAAGGCGAGACACTTAAGAAATGCACACTTACCTAACACTTAATTGAACTACACAGAAATTTAGAGAAAGCCTCCAAATATCTATTCTCTTGCTCCTTTTCCTAAGCGGATGAATAAGTCATCTTGTTAATATGTACACCATATCAGTGTTATACCAATTATACATTTTAAATTGCTCTCATTGCTTGTAGGTGGCATCAAGGAAAAGATTCATCCGTCGAGTGTTAAGCTAATCTGCAGTGGTGTCCATACGCAACTGGTGAACAATGGCTTCTCTCGCCAGACTTCAGATGGCAATTTCTTCCGCTATTAGTGACCCCGTTCCAGATTCTTTCCCACTTTCCACAGACAGTTTTAAATTGTTTAAACTTTACATAATTATTGGACAAATTGCAATAAAAATTGAAAGAGCGACGACATAAAACAGGTCACGCAGTCGGAGCCAGTTTCGGCTTCTTGATGGATTGCTGATCCAATCGTAGCTGATCCTCAGAGGCCACCTCCTCCTCTGGCTGATCATTGTCAGTTGCCGTCTGGAGTGCCGTTTTTTGACGTTGTTTTTTGTTTTGATTACGATAACTCTTCGGCAGTTTGTTGTCACCAATCCTGCAAAATATTGGGGTTAGATAAAGATCTATGATAGCTTTTAATTCACAAACTTACATAATGGTGGCTCTTGTGCCAGGTCCCCAATGTGGTGTCGGATTCTCCTGGAATCGTGACAAGGCCTTTTTACGGCTGCTGGGATTGGCATCTACATGCAGCTGATCGAACTCGTAGTCCTGACTGCAATCCTTTGCGAGTATAGCCTGTAGAGGAGTGCCAGGTATCTTTCTATCTTCACGCACCGGATGCCGCTTACTCCAGCAGCGTAAGATATCCCACAGCACAGCTGGAGGAGCATCTGTCTTCAGAGAATTCTTGCTGGCATGGGAATACGAAACTCGATATCCGGCATGCAACAAGGCAGAGCGCATCTTTAGCATGGGCACAATTTCTAGCTTGAGTACACAACAGAGTTTGTCCGGAGTGTAATACAAAGGCACATCTGGTAGCTCCTCCTGCACCATGGATAATACACCAATAATGCGACGCTGAGTTCCTAATTTATTGAGAGGACTAGACTGAACCGCCTCCAACAGATCCTTGACAAACTCCTCATTGTGTATGGGCGCTGACCAAATGGGACCGCCCAAATGATGTCGGTGATTGCAATGCTCGCATTGAGTATTAACAGCAGGTCCCGTGGGAATGCCAAACTTGACTAAATGCGGTTGCTCAGCGGATTTGACGCGCACCGTACCCAAAGGTTGGAGTGTAAAGGTTTCACAGCCAGTGCATTGATAGATCCACGATTGCTTGCTCATGCTGTATTTGCACTGTGCCTGGCCAGAATAAACTCGTAAAAATATACGCACATAGAAATCCGCAGAGATACTCAACAGCGGTTCAATGTATTTGCCATGTCGATTGGCGTGTGTTTCGATGCAGTGCAGCAGTATACGTAATGCCATCTCGTGGCAACACTTCATGCGCAACGGCACAGATCCATATTTCACGTAACAAGCCTCCGGAGCATTTCCAGCTAATACAGCCATATCGGTGGCAGTGACGAGAAGCAGACCACCATCAGCAAGGCACTGCATGGCGCCGTCCAGAAAGCGGTTCGGACATCCATAGGGATCCAGATCGACGGCATCAAAGCGCTTCTCCGGCGTGGTTGATGTATACATAAGTGTCCTGTAAGAATCACAAAGGTTAACCTTAAGAGTAGAAAAATAAGATTTCTTCTCAGGCTTACATGGCATCCGCATGACTTGTCTCTATCAGATGATCCACACCATTATGATGAACATTTGTGTTAATGGACTCCACTGCCTGCCTTGACAAATCGTTGGCTATGATTTGTCGCACTCCGGCAATCTCCTGTGCATATCTTATGCTCCGCAATCCTGTGGCCGCAAGTGCCTCCAAAATACGCAAGCCATCGTCATACTGTGTGCCGGCAGCATAACTAGTTGGCACCGTTGTATCTATCGCCTCCTGATCTCCATTCTCGCAATGTTGTTGCTTCTGTTTTCGCTGCTGTTGCTTGAGCGCTTTTTCGGCACGCTCTTTCACCAATCGTTGGAAATATACATTTAGCACCGATATGCTCAAATCGCGATTGAATTCTTGCACGGGATTATAGAAGACATTGCCTCCTGATATAATTTTGGCATTTCGTTCAGTAATTATGTGTGCATTTGGATTTTCCGGGGCAGATTCCGTCGCCTGTTGCACTTCATCCACTTCCATTTCTTGTTTTCACTTTTATCAACACGTTTTTTAGTCGCCTATTATTATTGAATTATCGATATATCGATAGGTATTCTTTCCTAACGATTTTTTTTGGACAATAATCGTGCGATTTAATTAGTTTGAAAATATGTACGTTAAATCATCAAAATGGTTGAAACTCAAACAAACTTAAGCCCCCTTATAAAAATATTATTTTACATTTTATCACAAGGAAGTTTTTATTAAAAACAGTTTATTATTCCATTACCAACATTTAAATATACTGTTTATGGTTCTACTAAAAGAAACCAAGTATAAAGCGTAGCACCATCCAGATCATAGCAGCAACAATACCGTAAACAACAGTTTTTGATACACAATGATATGTGTATAATCTGTTAAAAAATAAGAAATAAATAAAAGGTTCGATTTTGAATGCTTAACTCGATTTTTGTAGCATACCGCTTAAGCTTTTTCCGTGCTTTTTGGAGGGACTCATCAGTCGGCTTTTCTTTTGCAAGGTATTCTCGCATTCCAGGCATTGTCTCAGAAAAGAATTCAGTCCAAACTAGACCGTTCATGTCACACTCAAATAGTTTTCGGTCCTGTGTCGACATACATTGCATAAGTTGATCCGTATTATGCATATCAAAGGTCCAATTGGTAAGCCCAAATTTTGATACTTTCTTAACGTTCCTGTGTATTTTATCGTAGATCTTGATCAATCTAGGCTTTTGACCTTTTAGGCGCAATCCTATGTCCATAATGTGTCCGGGCAGAATGTGATAAAAGAGGATCGCCAGTTGATAAGCCCAAGGACTGGTATAACCTTTACAATATGGGTACCATATCCCCTGTTCTAATGGACACAAATATTTTAGATCCTCTAAAGTCGTAATAAATTGTTTCCAATTGATGGGATTCTGCTCGGTAGGAACATAGTTATAAATCGTCGGCTCTTTTAAGAGTAACTTGTCAGTAACACGTTGGACATATTTTTCCGCTGTTTGCCATGCAGTGACCAGAATCATATTGGCACAGTAGTCTACTGGGACAACATTGGCTCGGGCGTTTTTATCAACGTGCATGACGCGCAGAACTCCATAAGAAACTGCGAACAGTATCGATACGGGTCCATACATATTGTCGATCCATCCAGAAATGGGCTCCTTGAATGTAGCAAGAACTTGAAAAGATATCCCCAATCAGCAATAAGTATAGGTTTATATTAAAAAGTGACATACTCATGGCTGGTCGAAATATTGACACCGGTAAACCAGTAGCTTCCCTCTGTATCACCTGCTCAGCCAAGGCCTTTGTAAAGGTATACGTATTGGGAAACTGCCCAAGAAGTGCCGGTGTCACTTTGTCAATGAGATCATCGCTAAGCGTTTCTCGCAGCTTAAGAATTTGGTCAAAAGAACAGTTCAAATTCTCAGGATAGAAGGCCTCTTTTATATGAAGGATGCCGCAATTTGAGAACGCCGTAGACACATAAACAAATGCTTCCAGGTGAGGCATCTCTTTGGCAAGCTGCACCATTAGGATCGTGCCACGGGTGTTGATATTCAGTGCCACATTGAGTCGCTCATCGAAACTTACAGTGGCAGCAGAGTGAATCACGATCTGCACCTCATGTACCAAGAGTTTCCTGTCCTCCACGCTAATCCCCAAGTCTGGCAACTCACAGTCTCCTGCTACAGCCACTATTCGATCAGAAAAGTTAGGATTTGACTTAAGCAGGACAGAAAATACCTGTTGTAAGAAAAACAATTTTAATAAAAGTATTTCTGGAAAGTTCAGTCTACTTACCGGATCATTATTCCATGCACCAATGCGATCTTTTATGGTCACCCCTTTTTTAGGTCTAATTAACACATAGATCCGTTTAACTTCAGTTGAACGCAGAAGCTTTTCAATGGTTACTGCAAAAATTCAATGTAACTTACATATGTTGGATTCTTATTGTTGTGATTAATGGCTATTACTAAAGATTTTGACATATATATTTACTCTTTCCCAGAAATCCAGTGCCACCAGTTATAAAAACGATTTTATTTTTATAAAATGTTTGAATTTGCGATGTCATTTTGTGTGTAGCTAAAATAAATTCGCTAATTTGTTAAAGAAAAAACACTTAATGATATAGTCAACCCTTGCGGCTTGATGAGCAACGATTAAAATTGAAACATTGTCTTTCCTGCCTTTTATAGAAGTTGACTAAATCATTTGCATATACATATATAGGAGTATATGTACATTATACATACAAATGTATATAGTGTAAACATATGACTGTTCACGTGGCCCAAATTAAGTTCGAATATTCAGTAGCAATGAAAGTCAAGCCTTGACTTTGAAAACCGTATTCTTCTTAGCATATTATATGCTTGAATTACGCAACAAATTTTGACCTATTTACGTAACCTGAATCAAAACCACTTTTCCGAAACAAATGCCCCGGATGAGAAAAGAAAAACACTTCAAAAAAACTTTCTGTGATATTTTTTAATATTCTAGCTTTTAATTATGTTTGAACCCACTTTAAACTTACAGCTTTTGATTCAACCGGCAACATGTCGATAGTTAAAATTACCATTTTTCTCTAGCCCTGGTTTTGATAGGGAAAAAATCGGAAGTCAATAAGTTGTGGCGGAAAGTCGATAAATTAATTTATGACAAATTGCGGCAGTTGGTAACGCGACGTACTCAGCTGTTGCCAGTTGTCGTAATAGGCAGCAAGCATCGGTCAACATTAAATTGCATTTAGTTTAGTTTTTTTAAAAATGAATAAAATAACGCGTGCATTCATTAGCGTGTTGTGGCAAAGCAACAAGTCCTACAGTAGTGCCACTTTGCTGGGCCGCCAGCTGTCTTATAAAAGCGATTTATCGCTAGACAAAATCTATCCAAATGCTCGCCTGCAACTTTACACGCCGCCTCCTCCTCCAGTAAGTTTTAAAAGTTATTGCTGTATGCTATAATTTACAATGCTGACTAACTCTTTATGTTTATAGTTAAGCAGCGGAGACAAGTTCAATGGCTATATACCCATGGATAAGCTCGAAATAACCTATAGTCGCAGCTCTGGACCCGGTGGACAGCACGTGAACACCGTTAACACAAAAGTGGACTTACGTTTCAAGTTGGCCGAGGCTGAATGGATTCCAGAAAAGACACGGGAGAAGCTGCTTAAAGTATTGGCCAACAAAATCAACAAAGAGGGCTACTATTTTATCAAAAGTGATTTAACCCGCTCGCAGCAAATGAATTTGGCTGATGCTCTGGAGAAACTTCGCTCGATTATACGCGCCCAGGAGGTGGAACCCACGGGACCAAGTGAAGAGACGCTAGAAAAGCTTCGTCGTCGCCAGGAAAAGGCAGCGAGACAACGTCTGCAACTGAAACGTGATCGGGCTCAGGTTAAAGCCGATCGTCAGGCACCAAGTGGAGTAGATTTTTAGTTTCTTATTGCAAAATTCGTTACATAAAGTTTGTTTTGTGAACAACAACTTGATGGACTTCTTTCTGTAGCATATCCTCCGAAGCGGGTGTAACCGTAAAACGTGGTGCAGGCACTTGAATAATAGTTTCCGGCACTTGCAGTTCCCTTCGATTTTTATGCGAGGGCATGCTGGCAAAACGGGGACGCTATAAAAAGAGTGAAATCATTAGAAAGGGTAAGTTCTATTAGTTTTTCAGTTACGATACTCTTCTGGAAGGGTATACAAATTTATATGACTTGACTGGATTACCGTTTCCTGAATATCACCGGCACGCGTATGTCGCCGGGCAATACCATTAGTTTTCCTTATCTCGGCGGGAATCGCCAACGTCTGTGTGTAGAGCTCCTCCAGGCGTTGTATGGTAGCCTCATCACAAGAGGGCGACAACTGGGATGAGAAACTGTGACGCACGCTGCGTGGCGACCATGTGTGTTGATAGGCCGACTCATCCAGATGACGTAGAAAGGCCTCATTGATGACCTGATTATCTTGCTTAGTCAGATTTGCCAGCATTTCATCAATAATTGCGGCATCGCCTCGGGGCACCTTAATGTCATGCATCCAGAATTGTCGGTTACTGCGTCCAATCACGGGAGCAATCTGTTTAATTTTCAAAACTATAATTCCCATCACATAGATACATAGAATATTGGACAGTGTGAGGCACATGCTGATGCTGCCCAAGATGGCCAATTCCGTTGCCTGATTCTTGGAATAGTCTCTAGACTTTACGACATCAACGTATAACGAGTCGTCGTTCTCAAAAACCTTGTAAACGCAGGCCAAGGCCCAGAGCAATCCAGAGTTGACAGCAGGCGGTAGTAGGGAGGCGGATATGGCCACGCCCACTAAAGATCCTGTATTACCACCCAATATTCCAATAGCAGCCGCAGCACCAGAAGGAATTGCCGTGAATATGCCTACAACAAGTGAGTGCAAATCGCAGCGTGACAACATCTCCTCCGTGAGTCCTTCACCAATGCCGTACTTCTTATCCGTCGTACAAACGACAAGGCCAAAGAGAAAGCCCACCAATGTGGCCAACATAATTCCAATAATTTCATTACGCATGCCCAGTCGTCGCAGTGAACGCTCCTCAATGACAGTGCCAAAGATGGATGCAATAATGGGACCCATTAAAGGTGATATTAACATGCTGGATGCCAGAAAGATGGTACTATTCTCAACCAAACCAAAGGAAGCCAGCACACTGCAAGAATACAAATAGATTAGCTACGAAAATAAGCTGTTAATAAGAACTTGACATAGAGCACACTTCTGGAGGGTCTTTCGAAAAAGGATGGTAAAAGCAGAGCATGAAGATAAACATTCACAGATGAAGAATTAGAACAAAATTCTTCTGTTAATAGTTAAAGGATCTTTTCAATTCTGTCCTATTTTTTAACCCATAATTTAACATTTTTCCTAAATTCCGTTTTCTAATTTTTAGATCCTAATTACAAGCTTCCTTGTTTTGTATTCCTAATCGCTCAAATTTTAAGAACATATAAAATATTTTTGATTTAAAATTTTTATAATATTTGCCATGGTTAAAGTTCTCTAGTTTGGTATGCCAAATTAGTATTTTCTACAATTTATGTATTTCTTTTAATTATTTTGGGTTCGAAGTATTGTACTCTGTGGCTCTTTTTGTAAATTTCTTGGGAGGATTCTTGCTTACGCGGCCGAGATGAGGAGTATGCAAAAGTCAAAGGTTATTGTC
The DNA here is from genome assembly GCA_035043265.1 of Drosophila testacea. Lineage (NCBI taxonomy): Eukaryota > Metazoa > Arthropoda > Insecta > Diptera > Drosophilidae > Drosophila > Drosophila testacea. The sequence goes on from JAWNND010000151.1 coordinate 367,663, forward strand.
GCATCCTGTCGAACATCACGCACAATCTGTGCCACATTAAGACGTGATCGCACCGAGTTCATGAAGCGATTCCAGGTTCCATGATTATTGTTATTATTTCCACTGTTGTGAATAGAAATTGTTGTTATATTTTGAGTATTATTGCTATCAGTCGAAGTAACTTACTCACTGTTGGAGACGCCAGCAGTCTTTTTCTGCGTTTGTTGTCGATTAAACGCCTTGGACGCTACGCAATTCGTCACAGAGACTGTGGATCCCTCACGATCGCCAATTCCCCATTGCTGCAGTGCCTCATAGAGATTCTCATAGACTTCATTAAACTCCAAAGTGAAACTTATATGAAATGCATTTCCCTCCATACTTCGCATCCACACGGCATTTGCTACTTGAAATTTACGCAAAATCTGTCGAAGAACTTGCTCCATGGCGGTATCCAAAGGCATATCCACAAGTTGGACTTCTGCAGCTCCATCTGTCAGCTGCTTTGGTAAGCGATCCAGTTGTTGTTTTAAATGCTCGCCTCTCTCTCTTTCTCTGTGCTCTTCAGCATGAGTTGACAACGTGCTCCGCAATGTATTTGTTGTTGTTGTGTTGCTTGTTGTAGTTGTTGTTGTTCCATCCTCACTTTGACGCATATAAGCTTCCTTCAGACGTTTTTCCTCCACAGCAGTTGGGATTGTAATCGTAAAAAGCACAGCGGGTGCGTCCAACATTGTATTTTATTATATTATAATATTATTTGACACACACACACACACACACATACATGTTACATAAATACTACGCACAACTTTATAAAATGCACATAGAACACATTTAAGTACGTTGGGCAGCTGCAATGATCTTTTTCATACTAAAAGGTGCTATGCATTTGGCGCCTTGTTGTTCTCTGATTTGACTGATAACGGTTCTTCTTAGTTTTAAGTAGGCCACACACGACACAATCGGCAAAGCTTGGAGCTTGCTCCACAGTAGAGATACTTACGCTGCTGAATAGCAATTTACTGTATAATCTAATTCATCATTATAAAGCATTTAATAAAATATAAGATTGTTGCGATTTTGTGACTTTTAAACTCTGTGACACACTTATGCTTTTTTATGTAGGCCACACACGAGACATTCGGCATTTATACCTTGTAAATGAAGCAATCTTAAACTAACATACTGTTAACTTAACATACCAACATCTTGCAAATTTAAAAGTTAAAACTTTATTGTCAAATGAGATTTTACTATACATTTTCACTATTGTCACATAAATTGTATAATATATGTTAGATAATTAATACACCTATTACGTAGTAAATGTTAAGTTTAAGCTTTAATAGCCCATTGAAGTTATTTACAATTAGTGTTCACCTTAATGCGATTATGTGAATTATGTAAATACTAGCATACGAATAATGCACAACCTAAGCCTCTAGACTGACGTTCATAAGATCCTTGGTAATGTCAGCACTGCTTTTTGTGGGCCTACTAATGCCCAAGGAGTTTGTGTCCTGCGTCAACGCAGGCGGTGGCAATTTAAATCCACTGGGGCTTTCTAATTTTAGGGATCCTTCCAAAGAAGGCGACTCAGTTGTCGTCGACGTGGATGTGGTGGCCATTTTGTAGAGCTGATGGAGCTGCTCTACTGCATCCGATGGCATTTGTGGTTGAACTGGTAGTGTTTCCTTTACTATTTGCTTTCTAGGTTTTCCTTTTACTTTTTCCTGCGGTTTCATCCCATTTGACCAGGTCTCCAGCCAACTTGCCGCATTACGTTCGGTGGATGTTAACAATTCCTGTTCCCGTAGATGTTTACGTTGTTCACTGGAGCTCACTTGGCGCTTGTTAAAAGATTGATCGTTTTTCCCATCACCAAGTGGACGTGTTTCTCTCTGGGGTCCCAGTTCAATCATCACCTGAAAATCTGCATGATCGCCAAGCCGATAGCCAAAACCAATACGCGAATCGGTGCCTATATAGAAGAAGATATATATGTTTAATTTAAAATTCAAGCCCGTTTTACGGTAAACTTTTTTGTTGAACTCAGACTTACCTTTCTTTACGGGGGGTATATTGGAGTAAACCACAGAGAGTAGCGATTGTAGTTCCTGCGGCACAACAAAGCCATTCGCATTTGGTACTGCAAACAAACATTTAATTTACATTAATTTGCTGTTTAAATAATGACGGACGCTTTCAGTTTGGGGACCCAGTTGAACATGCCAGCTTTAGGCCTTTTTGTATTATGCAACAATAGCTTTAATGGGCTGGATTTTATGACACGCTGTCTATTTATGACAGATTGGTGAGCGGATAAGCTGTGATGTTATCCAATCGTTAAACTTGGCTTAGAGGTCACACCTATAAAACGCTAGCTGAATATTGAAATGTTGAAACCTAATTCAAACTGCGATTCTCGAGTTAAGGTTAAAAATATCTGAAAACAATCCAAAAAATTACTTGCAGGATTAAAAAGTATGTTGCCTAAGGTGTAAAAAGTCTAAAGAGGTTTATGGATACCAAATTCAAATAACTTTAGGATAATAATTGACTGCAAATTCAAATTAAAATAAATTTGATTTTTAAGCAAAGCTCGTTTTAAAATTTACTGAGCATATTGAAGTAAATAAAGTTTGATATTCTTTACAATTCGATTTCTTCGGCATAAAATTATAGTTACTGGATTTCATAACTACATATCTGATCATTAGGTGCTATAGTACTTTGTAGTATGATATCATATTAACACTTCTTTATAAGTACTTATTCATTTATTCAAGGTGAAATCCATAGCTCACTTTGCCTTTCTACAAAACTGAAACCGAAAACTGACCTAGCCAACTTCTACTACAGTATTTGAAGCACGTCAAAAGCCGAGTACCTATTCTAATTTAGAAGTGCACTCTGGACTTCCATTCTACATTAGCAAAAGTTAAATAAGCCAAACTGTGAGTAAATTAAAAATAACAAATCTGACAATAACAAATAAAAGTAATCTGACTGGCTAACAATCAAGTTAGAGCAGCTGCGAATGAAGCAAATGTGAAGAGACGTGATGACGACCTTGACACAAAGACCGGCAACAACTTGAGACTGAAACGCGCTTTGGTGGCCCGGCATGGCCTGCTCTGACTTAACTTAACTTAACTTGGCTTGGCTTGGCTTGGTCTGGTCTGGGCCAGCGTAAAGTCTAGAGTATGCTTTGGACCCAATCAAGTGGCGTTTTAAGTTGTCGTCAAACCGGTTATTGCGATAGTTGACCAAACATATTTCAAAAACGTACTTCAAATTCGTTTGAAATTGATTTTTGGTAATTGTTGTTGTCGTTTTTGGAATTGGTTTACTTACAGTGGAATAGGCAAAGCAGCAGCCAAAGGCTAACAATGCCCAGGAATTGTTTTGGCCAAAACATGATCAGCAGCTGAAGAATTTGTTGCTTGCATTTAGCTCAAGCAAAATGGTCGGAAAAGCCAGGTGTAAAACTAGAAAAATTATAAAAACATTTAAAACACACACACACACACTCGATTTCAACACATTCGATTACTTCATCCGTTTACAAATTGTTGCAGAATTTGCCAAGTTTTGCAAACAGATCTTGGGCTGGTTTTCAGTTTTCTGTTTTGTTATCTTTTGGCCAAAAAAAAAGTGGCTGCGTCATATGAAAAAGTATTTCAAATATGTTAAAGCGACGCGATATGCAAACTGTTTGCCTTTTGGCTCGAAAAAAAAGCGTCAACAACAACAATAAAAACGAAAACAGAAAATCAAAAAAATAAAAGACGACGGCAAAAAGCAAAATAAAAAATAAATATAAAACTGTTTGGAAATCACTCTCACTTTTGTTCAATGTGCTTTTGGTGATGTTGTTGTTGTTGTTGTTGTTGTTACTGTTATTGTTGATGTTGTTGTTAAGGTTTTGCCAGCAACGTCAATGAGCTCAACGTGTTGTGTGGTATGCGAGTGTATTTTATTTATAATATATTTTTAAATTTTTATTGTAAATTTTTGTGATTTATCATTTAAATTTGAAAGAGTTAAGATTGTTATGCGGCCTTGTCTTGATTGCTTTTTTGTTTATTTTATTACATTTTTTCGCTTTTCGTTTCTGTTTGTTTACTTAATTTTAGTTTGTAACTTAACACATTTTAAGCGCAGTGAAGAAAATTAAATAAAATTGTTGCTAATCAAGAGCACAAACACAGCGCGTTCCGAATTTGTAAAAATGAAAGCGAAAACTGCAGTTGACTCAAGTTGGACTTGAACAATTATTTATTTATAATACGATAAAGTATTTGAATTTCTTTTTGGACCAAATTTGTTGCCACCTTGCACTGGACACATACAAATGGCATAATTACTCAATTCGAGTCGCCTTACGTTTCGTACATTTTTCAAAAATAATTTTGTTCCAAAATATGTTTTTGTTTTATGCGCACATTTTGTGGCTTTAACAACCTGCCCGATTCGCGTCTGTGCCGCAACTGAAATGGAGAGTGAACAAAATGTTGTTGGACTTGCAACAAAGCTTCGGCTTCATTTTGGGTGGAGTACAACATTGTCACGTAACTTTGTTGTTACTGACGCTTGAGTGACTGACTCTCTGACTGTCTCTCCAACTGACTCTCAGACTGAGTTCGAGACCGGCTCTTGCTTCATTAATGACACCTCGGCTTAAATTGGCGCACTTGGCTTGACTTTGCTTAAGTTAACTTAACTCAGCTCGTTTTGCTCAGTTAAATTTTAGTTTTTGGCACATTTTTGCAATTGCACATCTCGGCATCTTACGTGTGAAAGGTGAGTCGAGTCATGTGAAAGGTTGCAACTGTCCTCATTACATTTTCCCTTTTGTTTTTGTTTATATTCCTCTGACAGAATTTCTCCGTATTTCCGACAACTTTTCCTTAAATTGAATCATCTTTTTGGCGAAGCAGCTGCTGATTAAATTAAGTTATTATTGACTTAAATCAAGGACTGAAGTTAATAAACAAAATATTTAATGGCCTTAAATTTCTCAATGTATTTTCTTTTCTATCCTATAATATTTAAGAGTTTGTTTGTCTGTCAGTATTCGTTAGGATATATTTAAGAATTTTGAAGTAATTTTAATTGAATTTTAATGAAAGTATATTAAAGAATTTGTATGCTTACTTTTAATACATACGTATGTCCAGTAGGATCTTTAACTCTTAGTTCTGTAAAATTAAACTTTGATAAACTTTCACAAAGATGTTTTGTGCTTATTTCTGTCAACTCGAGAGTTTTATTTTTATATATATGTATTTTAAAATTCGCAATGGTAGTTTTAAAAAATACGAATAGACAAGTAGAGTAGATTTTTCTTTTTAGATCCTTGGTTATGTCAGTACTGCTTTATGTGGGTTTTCCATTAATTTCGGGCTCTGTGTTAATGCAGGAGATATAATTTTTAATCGACTTGGATCTAATTTCAGAGATCCTTCAGGTGAATGCGTCACGGTTGTTGCAGATGTGGAAGTGGTGGCCATTTTATACAGCTGTTGCAACTGCTTCACTGCAGCCGATGCCAATTCTGGCTGCTTTATGGGGTTTCCTTTTGATTTATCCTGTGGTTTCATACTATTTAGACTGATTTGTCGCTGTTCACTGGCGTTTTCCTCACGCTTTTTAATCGATTGATCGTCTTTTTCAGACATACCAAGTGGACGCGTATTCGTTTGTGGTCCCAGTTCTAACAACACCTGAAAAAATCCATGGTCACTTAGACGAAATCCAAAACCAAGACGCGAATCGGTGCCTATTTAGAAGAATATATTCAGATTTCAGTGTCTAGATTTCATATATTGTAGTCTCACCTTTCTTAATGTAAGGTATTTTCTGGGAAATATATCCTTGCGCCGTATACACGTCCTCTGGTACAATAAAACCATTGACATTTTGTGCTGTATATAAAAATGTAGTTTACGATAATCTGTAGTTTACAGTTGATTAAATTCTAGAAACTAAAATATAAATTATACGGAATTTAAACTGGTTTTCTTACATTGCAGCAGACAAAGCAACAACCAAAGGCTAATAATTCCTAGGAATCGTTTTGTCCAAAACATGATCAGCAGCTGAATAATTTGTTGTTTATATTTCCACTCGTTTATCCACTTGCTTATCGAACAATTGTTTAATTATTTGTAAGTTTTTCAAGTAATTGAACATCTTTTTGGACCAAATTGAAGTTTTCGTTACTTTTTCAAAATATTTCTAAAACATTATTAATTGAACACGGACATTTGTGGTTTTAGCAACCTTTCCGAAACGCGTCTGCACTGCAACTGAGTAAGAAGACTAAACCAAACATTGTTAGACTTGTGACAGAGCTCCTTCTTCAAATTGGAGGTGTACAGCATTAGCACGTAAAAACTTAAAATATTTATGACCCTACTGTGCAATTTGTATACCCTATACAATGGTAAGCATCAGGTAGTATACGATTGCGTGGCATGAGTTTACAGTAACATAAAGAAGACATTTAGTTGAAATCAGCATCAAGAGACAAGATTATTAAACCTGTTGCTACTTATTGTTCGTTCTATCTGTGTCCATTACTATGTATATATTCTATATACTCACATTTTCATCTATTACACTTAAGAGACTACCGTGATACGCACTGATTGCAGCTTAAAGTGAGTATTTGCACAACCAGTTCATTTGGCTAAAAGTCAAACGCCCACCAAATTAAATTGCCTCTGCAATTAAACGACGACACATGGTTGACATTTCGTTTAAAAACCTTTTGTATAATTAACCAAGCAAAGAAGACTTGCGTAATAGCCACACACATAGATATTCACAAACACATTGAAAACCATTTAGTTAGAAAATAGCTGTAGCCATTGAAGCGCAACAAATGGCCAAAACTCAAGTGCATTGGCATCTGCAGACAGACGTTGCGGTCAATGTATGAAGTGCAAACAAACTATTTGCCTAAAGCTGGCAAAAATTATCATTGATTGACTGACTTTTGTTTATTTTTTAACTGGTTTTAAGGTTTGTTAAAGTGTTTACAAATTTACTGTCTACACAAATGTCAAATCAATGCAGTTTGTGACTATAAATACAGTATGAGTCGAAAGATTTTGCACTGAGAAATACCAAAACATGTAATTATGATGAATTTTGTAAATAATTAATAATAATTAATACAAAATTGTATAAAATTACGTCCATAGATTTTTTAGACACCGTTTTAAGAAATAGGGCCTTAGAAGGGCAGAATAGACGATACATATTTTAAAAGAATCCGCTTGAGTCTATCTAATTTATAATTAAATTAATTTGTATTAAAAAAATTTAATTTTAATTTAATTTTTCGTTTTTAAAATGCACGCGCTAATCAAGTCGAAAATCTTTTTTGTTGCATACTTTTTAATCCACTTTAGTCATCCATGCTAAAGCTGTTGGCTATGACAGCTGTTGAAGTATATATAACACAGCTTTTGAGAGCATTCATTTAACTCATGTGAATAAATATCACGTATACGGATCAAAAAAGTGCACGCAAAATTAGTTAAATTAAATTCGCAATTGATTTTTATTATTTTACTGTTCTTATGCATTGACTAATTTTTATGATAACAAATTAAACAACTAAATTTTTTAAATAATTCGCACATTAAACATTTAGAATCTTTAGTGAAATAAAAGTTCGTTAGAAACCAATTGATTTTGTTATTTAATATATACTATAATTGTATATTAATTATACATAATACGAGCAGCTATTATTTTAGCACAGTAATTGTTTGTTCCATTATACGTACATTTAACATATACTATAACAAATTCTTTCACAGTTCAGCGACATTTTCATATTCGTTTTTCTTTAAATAATTACAATTACATATAAATTGATTTTGTTTTTGTTTTTTTTCTTTTTCATTAGACTACGCACTACACTAACAATGATGTGTAAAAATAAATGTGATTTTTTATTCTTAGTATCATTTTTGTCTTATTATGTTTTTATATGCTCGTAGCATACTTAGAGTATGCTGGTAATATCTCGAAATTCCTTGTTTCCAGCTCGTCTATTCCTTTTGTTTTTTTTTTATAATTATTATAATGTATAGTTTGAACTGCAGCTGATATTTTGCACAAGTGTCGAATGTTTAACATTTTGCTCTAGGTAACGAGGTAAAGTGCGCCTTGTTTAGAAATCGACACAGTCAATTCCAATACTGCCGAGGGCCATTTATCAATGCCACGTCAACAGCGAATGCGAGAGCAGCAAATAACCCGTTGTCACAATAATGCTGCCAATCATAATGGGAAAGCCAACCCTATGGGATTAAAGAAGTAAAATGGATTACTTATTTATGAGTAAGCCAGTCTTTAACTCTTCAAATACTTTAATGGCGGATAAACTAGCAAGTCGATTTGTAATTTTTCCTTTTTACTCACTTGAAGAACTCCAGAAACGTGAATTTGTAGCCATGCTGCTCTGCAACTCCAGCACAAACCACATTTGCCGAGGCACCAATCAGTGTGCCATTACCTAGGAAAAGTTTAAAAGTAGTTAGCTATCAAGTAACACTCCCCAAGGTGTTGACTTACCGCCCAAACAGGCGCCCAAGGCAAGTGCCCAGACTAAGGGCTGCAAAGGCAAATTCAGGGTGCTGTTCTGAGCCAAAGAAATGGTAATCTTGACCATCATTGTGGTCAGCGGAATATTGTCCACAAAGGCAGAGGCAACAGCAGAAACCTGCAATGGACAATAAATTGTAAAAAGGATTCCCAAACTTTCAAAAATTCAAACTCACCCAGAGTATTATTAATATGGCCACCGTCAAACGCTGATCCTCACCGACTCCCAATATAATGCCCTCCGTCATGTTGCCAATCCACTCAATCAATCCGAGTTCAGTCAACGCTTCCATAAGAATAAACAAGGCGGCAAAAAAGAGCAATGTAGACCACTCCACACGTGCCAATATCGCCTCTAGATCCTCTATATCCGCCAGTATAATTAAAAATATGGCACCCAACAGAGCAGTCCAACCCAATGAAAGACGTTGCAGTTCCGGCACCGAATGCAAAAAGAACAAACTGATGACAAAGACTAAGGCGGCTGAGCATTTGTACAAGAGCTGTTTATTGCGTATGGGATACTATAAAAATAAGAAAGATAATAACTTGTTATTAAAATTAACTTTAATATAATTTGGAATTAGTTAAATTGAAAATTTCTAGAACACAACCATATAGATATAGACAGAGTTGAAATTGAACTTACCTTCGCCTGAAGATTAGCTAAAGTCTGTTCATAGTTGGGAGCTGGTGTAATCACAGCTGTCATGCGTTTCTTAAGACTGCGCTTCAGACGATTCACTTTCTTCATCAGAGTTTGACGCACAACCTCCTCGTCCTTGGAATAAGCTGACAAGCTGGCCGCAGCACGTTTCCACACATGAATCTCATGGCGCAGTTCCTCCACCTCTGGCGAATCCTTGAACTGCAGATCACTTATATTACGAAACTTGAAACGCAACTGTATATAAGTTTGCACCATGACCAGAAGGACGCCGGGCAGCATGTGCAGTGTAAATACTGCAAAATTGACGCCCTGACAAAGAACATTTTTAATTAGTAATATCATCAATAGTACTTATAAACAAATATAGAAGCTTCACTGAAAGGATTTGTCTTTATTTAGTTAAATACTCACATTTTTGGATATGTAGTTATTGGAGGCTATTATCACATTGGGAGGATCGCCAACGGGCGTCAAAGCGCCGCCAATATTCGAATAGATGACCATGCACATCAAGATGGGCACAGGATTGAGGGACATGACCTCACAGAGTCGTATCGTAACCGGTGTCATCAGTAGCACAGTGGTCACATTGTCCAGAAATGAGGAAAGCACAGCTGTGAACAGGCACAGGCAATTGATGAGCGGCCAGACATGTCCATTGGTGATCTTATAGGCATACACAGCCAGATAATCAAACACGCCTGTCTCTGATAAGATCGCCACAAGAATCATCATGCCGAAGAGCAGGAGTAAAGTCTCCACATCAATCCAACCCATTATAGTACCCATTGAAGGCCTCGAATTAAGAGCCGCCAGAATTCCCACTGATAAAGTTGATGCAATGATTGCGGCAAATGTTCGATTTACAATCTCCCAGATGATCATCACATAGAGTCCACAGAGCACAGCGGCTGCATAGAGCACACCATGCTTCTTATAAATGGGAGATTCATCTACATTTAACTGAAGGGGCAGTTCACCATCAATGCTACTGGTGAACTCAAAGCTCAGCCTTGTATTGTTCGCCGTTGTCAGCATCGAGGGATCACTTGGGACCAACTCAAAGGTCTTTGATTTTTGGAATCCTTTGTGGCATCTATAAGATCAAAATAGACAATATCCAGTTGCCACAGCTGACTAGCATTCTCCGTATATATCTCCATTCCAAAGACATCGTAATAAGTGCGCGTCACTTGGACTTGCAACACCGGAAGTGGCACGGTTGCATTCAGTTGCAGCTCATTCTCCTGCAACCGGAAAGGACCACGTAAGGCGAGGCCAATGCGCTCCAGCGTAGGCGTGGTAATGGGAAAGACTATGGTAGAATGAGAAAATATTAATTTTTTCAGCTATAAATTTAAAAGTTATTTTTATATAAAATTGGTTTTCCTTGTGTTTATTATATGTTTAGTGTCGAATGTTTTTGTTGAGCTTCAAAGCGTTGAAAGTAACATTTATTCTATTTAAATATAATAGTGGTTTTCTTTGTGCCGAATGTTTTTTGTGGAGATTCAATAAGTAAATTACTTGTGGCTTAATAAAGAGATTTTTATAGCCTTAAATGAGTAATGCTTTAAAGTAGGCATTTCACAGCCTACAAAGAACTGTTCGTCAAAACTTGCCTGTGGGTAAGAAGTCTATTTGTGTTCTATGTGTCATTGTTCAAAAGCTGCCAAAGCTGGCATTAGTGGAAAGGTTTTCAAACTCGAATTATTTCAATAACTCACGAAGGTGATAAGGAAACCGAACTAAATCGATATACTCATGTTCCACTGTCTGACTATATGTCCATATGTTTCTTTTTAAACTAGTCTCACAGTTTTAAAGCTGACAGGTAGAAGAACTCACCTCTTGTGGAGCCATTTTTAGGAACACTTATGAGACTCAGTTGATCCACATGCTCGTTGTTGGACATGAGGAAGGCGGTGAAGACGCCCCAAACCACCAACAGAATTGATATCTTGAACCAGATAAGATACTGTTTGAACTGGAAAAGAGAATAATTCATTAGACAGGCTAAAATCACTAAAGAAAACCTGAACTTACACTACTCTTGCAGTGGGTATCGCCATCGTCATGCTGATCCTCATTGTTGTTTTCCAGATCCCTAGAGATGGGGGGTATCACAGAAAACTGGTTGCACTAATTACGTAACTGACAATCGAAATGCAAAGAACTACGAACCTGCCATCAAGGACATGTACCTGTCCCGCCTCATTGGTCACATTGATGCCAATCTGTGTGAAGGCATTAAGGCCATCGTTATGGCCATTTCGCTGCTCCTGCTGCTCAGGCTGAGTCCCATCTTCCGTGGGAGGCAAGGGCTCCACATCTGAAATGAAAAATAAATATATTTACACTGCTATCATCTTACAGCAGCATCTAAGCTGTGTTTATTTTTTCTCTACCAAGGCCGGGGATTGGTAAATATTTGTACGTCAATTGATTCATTAGCTATGGCCGCAACGAAAGGACATTGATGACTGCTTCAGGACTTTACTTTGGCTTCATATTATTTCAATTTTATTAGCTTAAGCGCACGGAAGTGTCTAGAGTTGTTCTAAAAATATCTTAAACTGACCATGAAACTGCTGACCGACCACAAGGATATATGAGCTGGCCAAAGCAATTTAATTTTCCTTTACATTTCTTTAATGCTTCAATGCTCACAGGCAACCAAACTGACGGATATACAGACGGACAATCTGTCCCTGGCCCGACATCACATTACGGAAATAGTAAAGGCCGCGGCATTACCATAATATGCAAAACCCAAAAATAGTACCTCCATTAAACAATTTAAAGTGATAAACATTGTCGCAACTTGAGCAATTCGCCATGCAAATCAACTGACAAAAATACTGGATAACCTGAGTCGAGCTGAATTTAGCTGAGCCTGTGGCCAATGTCAATGCTACGCCGACGCAAATGGCAATAAAAAATGCAAACAATAATTACAGCAATAAAAATGTGCCAATAAAAAAAAGTATACACAAAAATAATCTTAAATTCTAGTATGGCTAGCCGCACATTTTATGCTCTAAGGTGGTTTTGTTTCACTTTAAGTAGAGGTAAGTAAGTGAAAGGTGTAAATAAAGATATACTAGAACTTTTTTGGAATATAATTTAGGATATGTGATCTCATAAACTTTTTGATGTATGGGTCTTAAAAGACTTATTTTTATAAATATATTAATGTACATATAATGTAATTAATATAACAAGCTCATCTATTGAAAAGATTCTTTCCTTGCGTTTTCTATTACACACCTCAGATCTTCAGTTTTCTTTTTATGTTCAATGTATCACAATTCCGACTTTAATTAAAATATTTTCAAGGATTTGTACAAAATCCACTTTAAAATCTGTCAGTTGTTATTAAATTCATTTAAGCTATAAATAAATAAGTTTATTCTCAAAGCTTGTTAAAGGCTTCAAATTAATATTACTATTTTATATAACACTTTCTTGGAATTCTTTATCTTATTTTCTGAATAGTAATATATATTATTCGCCCAACTAACTAAGAGATTTGCTCAAAAGCATCATTGTCAAAGAGCTTAACATGCGTATACTTGTTTTTGATGAGATTAAAGATGGCTGTGTTCTATGGACCTGCAAACATAACGACAAAGTTCTAAGAACTCCTGCTATACTACAAAAACATAAGACATAAGACAAGATAAATAAATGTTGTTGCTGTTGTTGTGGTAGGAGGAGGGGCAGGGGGCTTTTGGCCAAAAGGTAGCTTTGTGCAATGGGCCAAAACAAAATACTTACCGCCATGTAAACGTTCGTGCTCCTGTCGAAACGTAGCTAGACTGGGATCCTGTCGTATGCGTTCGGGCAATGCTCGCCAGACTTGTAAGGCACCTTCTGTTACTTCGCTGCATATGTCGAAGGGATGGAGTGAGTGTTGGAGGTATCCATAAGTTGTGGGTTTGTGGCACGTTGGGGAGCCATGAAATGTGGACGCAGGAGAGGCGGAAAAAAGAGAAGAAGAAAACACAGAAAGATTTTATAAGATTACTTGACTTTAATACAAATACTTGTACTCATACTGATTCCCTTTCTTTCGCATAAATACGAAAATTTGTTTGTTTAGGCGTTAGGGCGTGGCATTTGGATGTTGCCACGTGCACCCAACATTTCGCTTCAATTGTGAGAAATTCAATAAAACCAAATATTGATTTTATGTGCGATTTCGACAACAATTTGTAGATTTTATTTCGACTTTTCGACTCGGGGAAAGCTTTAAATTGGTTTTTAAAGGGTTTCAGCTTAGCGCTTATGAAGTGGAAATTCAATCCTACTTTTAGCATACACATTGACAAACTGATTGACAGTTACCCAAAAAAGGCATTTGGATGGTTAGTGAGATATCAACTGAACCATTTATATCACTTTTACATATTTGGCTTAAATCAAAGCACTATCAATAGGCTTAAAGGATAAAAAAAGAGGAAAAAGCTTAAGCTGAAGCAGAGTGAGAGAAGCAGGCGTATATACTTAGCAGAGACTGTGATAATATGAGTGAATCTTTTTCAATTCACTGACTAAGAGTTACCCTGTAAGAGCTGTAGACACTTGGCAATTGACACTAGAGTTTATTTTACCAATGAAAAAAAAACACTTACAGTAAAAATATCTACATTACATTACATTGCAAATGCTTAAATTTGCAACTAAAAGCTATTAAATACTAAAAAACATAAAAGTTGTCATCACTGTTTACTAATTTCTGAATAAATTAATTGAAATGTAGTTAAAAATAAACAATAACAATTCATTAGCTGTTGAAACAATTTATTTGTCAAATGCTTTCAAATGCTATTCATTTAATTGAGCTAATTAGTAATTACAATATTTAAATATGCGAGTATGTCTGAGGAGGAGGTAGTTCAAGCAAAGCTTCAATAAGATTCATGAACTGATTGTAATTCTTATGCAAATTTCCACACAATTGCAGCCACTGGGGAAAAGCATTTTCAAAGTCATGGAGATACGAAAATTACCTGCCACTAGAGACTTTTCATTTACGGTTTTCATACTCGTCGCTTGATTAGTTGGCACTTAATTAAGTCACGCTTTAAGGTCATTCAGTTCTAGAGACTTGAAGACATATTACCCATTGAATGCTCTCAGCTGGTAATTGCCCCGTTTTTAATTTCAATTTCAGTTCCAATTCAAATGCAAGTTTAATGATTCTTTTTGCAATAATTAGAATGTAAACGCAGCTGTGGTGAATGAAACTGAATTGAATCATTTGGCATGTGAATCTGAATGATTGTGAGGATTCACTTCAAGTCTACTCACAAGCCACTCACATCACGTGCGTCGCACAAAATAAATGCAATTTATGCACTTGACTTAAGTGGTCAGAAATCTTAATTTAGTTTAGTTTAAATGCCGCTTAGAAAGACCGCACTCAAATGGAATAAGTCATAAATTATATTTAGTTAAATTTAGCTTATGAACTTAAGTGTATAGTAGAACCTAAGACAAAACAGAGAATTTGTAAAGAAAAAGTAAAGCTGTCACAGATCATACATGATTTTTAATGAGGCAATCTCACAATTTGATGATCTCTTTGAGTACGTGAGCCGAGAATCCGACACTTTTTTTTTTGCTTGAACTTGCTAAATTGCTCATCAAGTTGGATAGCTCAGATCTATATACATATTATAGGGCATCATCTTCATTGGCTTGATTTTTATGTGCGGCAATTTGTAATGCACTTGGCATAAGTTAAATACGAGTACGAGATTTGTTTTCATTTCTAGGTGTATTGTAAATCTCACTCAGACCTTGATCAAAATCTATTATTCTTAAGATTATTCTGCTTCACAAATCTTAAGTTTTATAGTGTTTTAATAACTACATATGTAAATCAGGTATAAAGACCTTGATGGATATTTATTATTCTAAAATTTTGCTGCTGTATAAATCTCAAGTTTGTAGTCTTATATTAATCAGCTTTAATGGAAAATATAGCTGATTGAATTGATGATCAATTCCCATGATATTATATCTTAATGTGGAATCTTTTTTAATTCTTCAAAACTTTCTATTTCTTTAGTTGACAACAATGCTTTATGCAAATTTGAGAGACAGTTTTAATTACTCGGAATAATCAAGCCAGCTATGTTTAGATAAATATTTTATTGTTGCATCGTATAATCTATTCATCAAAATATCTATTCTAAATATAATAAGTATGTATGTAGCTTATAAAAAAAGTTTTATTTTACTAGAACTCAGTTGAAATACAAATTTTTGTGTAGATTCTGTAAAAGATTAGTTGGCTATATCATTAAGATAATATTTTGGTATTCCTTAGTTATTCATTCCATCTTTTATCTGAGGAAGTAACAATCTGATTGGAGCACATGCATCTTAAACTCACTCTTATCTTTTTCTGAACAGATTTCATCTGTCTATTCACGTGACTAAGATAATTTCAGTTGATTAACGGCAGTAAATTCTGAATGATTGATTTATCTGCTTATGATGGTTTTGCTAGTGATTGTAACCTTCTGACTAACTGCTACCTTCAATGTGAGGGCCAAGATAATTGTAGGCCAGGTTAACATACAAGAGGCAAAGTTAAATGAATTTTCTGCTTGACTGCGGCACTAAGGATAATTTGTTAATGGGAAGCAGGG
The DNA here is from genome assembly GCA_035043265.1 of Drosophila testacea. Taxonomy (NCBI): domain Eukaryota; kingdom Metazoa; phylum Arthropoda; class Insecta; order Diptera; family Drosophilidae; genus Drosophila; species Drosophila testacea. The sequence continues at coordinate 383,608 of JAWNND010000151.1, forward strand.
AGGGTTGAGGCGACACATATCATCATCAAATGGATAGTCATTGGAGGTGTTGCTGAAATTGTATGACATCCTTAAAGCGCAAGTTCTCAGGTTGCTAGGATATACAATTATGAAGCGCACTGTGCAATTTCACGTATTACGTAAATAGTTTTTTTTTCCTTGCGGTTTTTGCTTTTGATAATTACACTTTTGCACGCAAAACACTTTTGTAAGTGAATCTGAATCAGTTTTTGTTATTAATATCTTTGGTTAATTAAGATTTATATGGATTTCTTTTATGATATATCCGTTAGTCGCGTGCTCCTTGCTTTGTGTGATATATATTTAGTATTTATGGCGATCTTTGATCTGTGAATGCGATCACAATGCTCACTGCATAGTTGGGACGCCCTCGCGGTACTAACTAGCATGCACAGTTATTTACCCTATTTTGTAGGTTTGAATGCGCCACGAAAAGTCGCGAATCAGAAGCCTGCAGACAAATAAAGCTACAACAACAATACAATAACAAGAACAACACACACGCAAAAAGAAATGAAAAAGTTTCCTGATATTTTGTTTCTTTATTTTTTTTGCGCCAGTTAGCTCTTGCTGTCTACGCTTTGCTCATTATTCGCATTTATGCGTTCTCGACCGCCCCCTTCCTCCCACACTGCAATTGCAGCTGAAGTGAACTCAGCTCAACTAAACGGTTCAGATCATAAGCTCTCTCAGCACTCTCTATCTTTAATTCCCTGTCTCACTCTCTCTCTCTCTCTCTTTTTGAGCATGGCTTTGGCTTAACCGAATTATGCAGCAGTTTGTCAAACTGTTCTTTTGTTGTTGTTGTATTTTTTCATTGCGATTTCGCATTTGCCTTTGCGTGTTTACTTTATCGCTTGTCATTTGTGCTTTATTCTTTTCTCTTCTCTTGTCACAAGTGTCTCAGTTTTCATTGCTGGCGTTGGCTTATTTGCACTTCTTTCAATTACACTTGATTTATCAAATTATTGTGCGATGCTTCTGATCTTGCATACCCTATAATCAAGTCAACCGAACTTATTATTGCATTGTAATAAGTTCAGTAAAGGGTGCACAAGAATAACACAATGCGATAGAAGTATGTATGTATCAGAGAGCTGCAACGAGTATGAGAGTTTCGCTCAGGCTCGAACACATACTCGAACTCGGTATGATTTGTTCACTTTTTTTGAGTGAATAAAGCGTGAACGTTTTGAGAACAGGCTCGATTCGAACAATCAGTTCGAGACACATCGTCCGAACTGATCTATACTTGTCTATGAGCGTTCGGTTTTGTTCAGCAATGACTCATGATCGAAAATGTTTGAGTCGGGTACCAATCGAGTGTCTGACGTCATAGGGTCTCGTGTCTCGATTGTGATTTTTTGCCTACAGTCCCGAGTCTCGATTGTGAGTGGTCTGATTTTTTCTTCAAAACAGATCAAAAATCAGATCATGAAAGCGAGTGGCTCGAAAAAATGATGGGTTAGGGTCTCGCTTTTTGAGCGTTTAGAGTCTCGCTTTGATTTTTCTGTTCGTTTTGTGCGTGTATAGTTGGGCTGCATATGTATGTTAGGTAGCAAACGCGCATATTGTATGTTTGTGTGCGTGTACATTTTATGTATGTTATTTATATTACATATTTATTTATTTGTACATTTTCATTTGTACATTTTAAATGATATATTAATTATTAGAATGTAATATATTCATATAGGCTATATTGATAAAAAGCAAATGAGGAAATTATGAGACACACATTTAAATAATATAAAGAAAACATTTTTATTAAGTTTTGCAATATATTCATTATAACATTTAAGTAACATATCTATGTATAACCAGGGAAAAGATCAACTTTAACCTTTAAATTTTAGTGCAATTGACAAAATAATTCAAATAATTGTTGAACTTCTGGAGAGGTTCCAAAATCAATGAAGATCAGGTAGTGCATTAACAATAGCATTTTTATCTAGCTCAACGACTACAACAGCTTTATCCGTGCCAGGTAGCTCTGTTTCTGCTTCTGTACCTGCTGCAGTTACTATGGCTTCTTTTGTGGCTGACGATTTGCCGTCGGCATTTACCTAATCATTAAGCGCTTTCAATTCAATGCAAACAACATCATAACATATACATATATAATAAGATATTGAATAAAAACGTTTTCTTTGTACATATTAATTAAATCTGTGTCTCTAAATTTCCTTTTTACTTTTTATTAATATAACATACATATGTATATGAATATATTACATTCTAATAATTAATATAATATTTAATATGTACAAATGAAAATATACAAATAAATAAATGTGTAATATAAATAACATACATAAAATATACACGCACACAAACATACAATATGCGCGTTTGCTACCTAACATACATACATATGCAGCCCAACTATACACGCACAAAACGAACAGAAAAATCAAAGCGAGACTCTAAACGCTCAAAAAGCGAGACCCTAACCGATCATTTTTCGAGCCACCCGCTTTCATGATCTGATTTTTGATCTGTTTTGAAGAAAAAATCACAACACTCACAATCGAGACTCGGGACTGTAGGCAAGAAAATCACAATCGAGACACGAGACCCTATGACGTCAGACACTCGATTGGTACCCGAATCAAACGTGGACAGTCTCGTTCGAAAAATCACTCATAGACCGTACGCAAAGCAATCGTGCTCGACACCCGATTGAAAGCAAAGAGTCTCGAGGCTCGAACGAACATGTTGCGGCTGAGCGACTGAGTGGAGTTGATTTGATTTTTGGAAGGGGTGATCAATCATACTCGAACACACTCGTTGCAGCTCTCTGGTATGTATACCCTTTTTGCAAAAACATAAATAGTTTTCTTAGTTCTATGAGAAAAATTCTAATACTCAAAAGTTGAATTCAGTTATTCTTTTCATATTTTTCTAATAATTTCAAACATTTTTCTTATTTAATTAACTTTTCTGTATCCGTTTAAACTTTAAAACTTCTTAATAAGCAATAATACTTATATTCACATATACTCCTACAACCAGATTAGCGGTAATTAATGCAAAGGCAAAAGTTTTTTAGTTATAGTTCACATTATGGTCTCATAAATTCACTAAGGGACCTAACCTTTAAAAAATGTTTTACATATGCTAATACCAAAATGCAATATTTATCAAACTTTTAATTCTTTTGTGATTATAATTATACAGAGAGTAACTGTTTCTTAAATAAATGCATAGTCACATTTTGAAGCAAATTTTTCTTTATAATTGTTATTTCAATTACTTATTATAATTTTTTTGATGTTTGAATTTTAAAATAACTTTTTAGACAGAGTAAATAGCTTACAATTGAATTTCGTCATTTTAGGAAAATTAGCTTAAACATTTTTTGAATTATATATTATAATATTGTAGATAAATTGTTATTCCATACAAATCTATTAAATTATACGCTTAATGCCTAACTATTCCAAATCCAATTTTGGTTGTTAGTCGAGGCATAGACTAATCATTTTTAATACGATGAGACGAGCTGAGTTTTTTATTAGTGTGGGTCAGGGCGGGGTTTGTTTATGCTTGTCAGGAAAAGTTTTCAGACGCATGTGCAAAATATTTGGCAAATCAGCTAAATTGAAGCTTCTAAGCTCTTGGCCAGCTGAGAGCTACGTGACTCAGGTGACGTCACAAGCCTAAAGACTTGCCACAGTTATTGCGAGTAATACAAAACCTTTTGCAATGGATCCGCTGAAACTGATACTGTCCAACCTCTTAATGAACACGATAATAGTAATAATAATAATAATGACGATTATAATGTGTTATTGTGACTGACCATGGCTCTAAATATTTGTTGTTATACTGAGAAGTACTGCGCATATGGGAATGAAATTGCAATGCAATTTCATTAAAATGAAATGAAAGCGAGTCTCGCTTTACAGCACATGACCTGGCGCTAGTGTGTGCTCTTTTCTGTAGCAAGAGGAAGAGCTGTAAATGGAAAAGTTTTTTTAGTCAAACTGAAATGGTTTTATTCCATTTAAATGAGATGATCGCACGCAAGACTCTGTGGATTGAAAAGAACAAAGAGACAGGGAGAGATAGAAAGAGATTAACTGAGATAGCCAAGAGGAGAGAGATAGAGAAAAATAGAGAGAGAGAGAGTGAGAAAGCGTTATTAAGGATTGAAATACCATTGGACATAGGACATGACATTAGAGATTTAAATGTAGACTAGAAATTATTAAATGGGAGAACATGAGAGACACTCGGAGAAATAGAGACAGTGCAATGAACACGAGATAATGGGGGGAATTTGAATAAGATTCTAATATCACCCATTTAAATGTTGCTTATTTTGGTTTAATTACGTTCATTGTGCTTCCCTTTGAACTGCAAATAGATTTCAGTGACAGTTCTTCTACGTAATACTCATTGATTGACCAGTCTATAAAAGTCTAAATTATTTAAACACTTGATCTATTTTTAAAGTGTAAAAAGACAAAAAACATAAACTTGTATATATAACAAAAGGTTTAAGTTTGTAGTTAAATTCTCTCAAGATAGCCAAGAATTCAAGAAAAATAAGAAAATCTTAATAAAAATCCATAATTAATATTATCAGAACTTTTAAGACAGTTCCTTGCCAGTCTTTCCAGTTTTAATGCCAAAATTGTGAAAAAATTCAAGCAGCAATTGGATTTATGTATAGTACTTCTAAGAATCTACAATTTGCATTCATAAATTTTAAGGAAATTTTCTTAAATAAAGTTTAAAGTAACTCGTGTATTCGGAGTATTTCTGTATACACGTTTATAATTATATACTCTTCGCAAGACTCTGTGTGTTCTGTTCTTAAATTGAATAATCCTCCCACACTCTCAATTAACTTGTTCGCATATGTATGTTTATAAATTTAACGAATCTACTTTTGGTCGGACAAACATTGTATATTGCACATTAATATAGGTCATTGTGCGACATGCTTGATAACAAAATTATAGAGCCGAAAATAAAAAATTGAGGGGACGTCTGTCACGAGTCGCTTTCAATGTGACACGCTTCATTAATTTTTAACTATTTGTGTTTGAAGAAAATTGAAAGACTCAGTTTGAGTGTATTGTGGGTGTGTGAGTTCGAGTACTCGCAGTACACAGTACAGACAAACTACGATAAAAGGTTATTTTTAAATCAAAGCTGGCGACAAAAGAAGCTTTGATTAACATGTTAAATCTCTTGACAGCCGTAAACTTCCGTTTGCCAAAAATGTAAGTTAATTAATTGAAATTCGCGCACGCTCTTCACACATTTCATTTGCTTACCCAACCATAGTCCCCTTTGATCAACGAAACGATTCCATGAACTTGCACACGTTCCTAACGACTTAATAGAGCCACGTATCGAACTTCAGCTGTGAATTGCCAGAAATAAAATGCATATTCCATTCTCTCGCATAATGAAATACCCGTATGCTGAGCTCGACAATGTTAAATAACTGATAGTTCCTAGCAGGAATTTTACAATTTACACTGTGCTCTAACGTACTTTGAATTTCATTTAGTAAAGAATGTTTAGAATTGTGTATGCAATATTTGCATGAAGGGGTCTCTATTTTAGCTCAGGGAAGCTTTTAAAAAGACTTTAACTAAGGTTGTCAAATTATAAAATACGTTTTATTTTGTTTAAAAAATTATTTGCCTTACTAAAAAATTAAATATATATAAAGAAAGGCTAAAGATTCTCAATTATTTTTAAATTTAATATTATTAATTTAGTTCAGTACAAATAATAATAATTAATAAATGTTTTAAATACTTTCTTTCTATTAATAATAATGTATAGCAAACTATAATTATTTAAGGACCATTCAGTGGTGAGATATTTAAACATATGTCCTGTTTCTCGTCTTAAAAATAAACTTGAGGATTTTTTAAAATTAAATTTCAAAATAATTATAGTTTGCAAGATAATACAAATAATTTTTTATTTATTTATTAAAAAATGTTACTTTTATTCCCTTTAAATGCTTTTATTAAAATATACTTTGTAGCATACTTTAGGGATTCCATCTTCAGAACGATCTTTCTTGAAAAAGACTTTTTCAACTTTCTAGCTTTAAATAGGCTTTAATGCTGTCACCTGAACTTTATTCCTCACAAATGTGTACAATGTGGCGTATACGTCATACGCCATTTACTAATTCCCAATTTTGGCATCAAAATGTTTTAATTATGCATAATGTTTATGACACTTGCCATTTCGCATTTCTCACGCACAATAGCAGCACACATACACTTACTCTCACACATGCACACACTTTGACACACACCCCACACACACACATACACACACACAACCTTTGGCATGCTTATAATCACATTTTTAATGTGTTCACAACAAGCTGCTGGGCGACAATGTAAAAATGGTGCTTTTGGCGCACTTAACTGTTGACCTTGTTGCTTAGACGAGGTCGTCATCATCATCATGATCATTAACATCGTCATTATCATTGTCATTGTTGTTGTCGTCATCATTTGCAGTTTGTTGTTTGTTGTTTGTTGCTGTGTTGTCAGTATTTTTTGGTACATTTAGTGATGTTGACCCACATTTTGGTAAGCTTTGACGCCAAACACGTTAATGACTTATTTCAAAATGAGACGCCAAGTTGGCAAGGCTCAACGGGGCGTATGAGTTATAAGCCCTGACAGATATTACGCATACGCCTGCTTGGCTTTAATTTGGTAGCATGGCCTGCGGACAACCTATCAACCATTGTCTATTCATATTGTGCTGCTTAAGCACACAAAGTAAATTGAAAAATAATTGCTGAATAATGCGATGCCAAAGGCAAAAAAAACTTTGATGGAAAGGAAGGAAAAATAAAGTAGGGTGGAGAGAAAAGGGAGCATTTTGTAGCTGGCCCCTTAACTGTATGCAAATTAATTAGTGTTTGGCTTTGGTCTACGCTGTCAGTTGCTTTGGCTTTCTCAACACGTTTAGGGACAAGTTACCAGGACAACGTGACTGACTGAAAACCAAAACAGCAGCAGCTGGCACGCTTCATTTGAGTTCCGGATTGATTGATGAACGGTCGAATTGATGCCACCTGATTGTCGTCAAGTGGAATCTGTCACATTGCCTTTGAAATCCAATGATGCTGTCAGTTTCTTACACATTTCTTCTTTACATTAAATCCATTTTAGAAAAGAAGAAACCTGTGTAAGCACATTTGTCAGTCTTTAATCAGTAAACGGAAATTAAATATATGTAAGGTATTTCATTATATTTAGTTCATCTCCCTCTCTTTCTGCGGTTGCTAAGCGTTGTTTGCTGCCGACACATGTCTCTGCCATTTACTTGAGGTAAATTAGTTTGCTCACAGCTTCAACAACATCATACATATTTATATTTATGATAGCACGCAGAGTCTACTAAATTTGGTTTCTCTTTTTATTTGAGTTGGGTCCATGGCACGTGCGTTCAACTGCCCTTTATACGTACTCGTATAAATAAGAGGGACAAATATCTTGTCAAGCAAAATAATACAAGTAATACAATAATCAACATTTTGGGATTCACTTAAAGCTTAAGCTGGAATTCTTGAAAATAGTCCTTAAACCTAAGTAAGGTTAAAGATGCCGAGACAGCACTACGATTGAGTGTTTCTAGACTGAAGTGTTGCCTTTAATATAACATAACTGACCAGAGTATCGTAAGGTTCCCAAATCAATATTTCCTAGATTTTTGAAATAAGTGTTTTTAATAAACGAACTATTTTTAAGTGCAGAATCAATTAATAGATTTAACCTTGATTAAATGACATTTCGCAAGCAAAAACGGTCTTCTTCTTTTAGACAAAGTTATGCAAGCTTGATGTCTGTTGACCTTTGGAACAACTTTAAAAGTTCCTTTTGGTTTCTTTTGACAAAAGATATAAATGAAACCTCTTAAAGTTCATTTGATAATAAATGTCAAGTTTGTTGAACATAAACAGAATTTATTTGGTTTGTTGATTCTATTACTGATATACCATAAACTTACCTGGGCTGCGGAAACTTCTCACTTTGACTCGACGCCTGTCGCTGTAGACAGAATTTTCCGACCTTAACCCGCATCTTGAAGGGCCAAACGTAACGCTGCCTCTTGTGGCGTTCAGTTTTGTGGCCAACGGCGCCGCTGCTGATGATGCTGCTGCGCCTTGACTGGGTGCGAATTGATTTCTGGCTGTGACCCACGCTGAGGCCGTTGCCGTTAACGTTCACACTAAGCTCAATGTTGTTGTTGTCGTTGCCGTTGCCGTTGCCGTTGGATTCGATTTGCGTTGACGCAATTTTGATGATTTTAATTGAAGTTAAGTCTAGTGAATGTTAATTGAATTAACGTTTAAGTTTTAATTAACTAAAATCACAAGTATTGTTGAATGCGCTCAATTATTATTAATTATTATCGCAAATCACATTTATTTTGGTTTCGTTATCGTATTGTTTATAAATATTTCTGTTGATTTGTCAGCTGCAAATTGAGTTAGCTCGCTGCTTTAAACCTTTCTCTTGTACATTTTGATTATATTATTATTGCTGTCGTAATATTACATAGAATTTTGTGCACGTTTTTATGTGGTTTTGTGCGTCGTTTGAAATGTCACTCACATTACGCATACACCACGTTGCCTGCACTTGCGTCAACTATGAAGCTGTAAAAGTGAATAAGAAAACGTTGAGTGTACAAGTCAGCTGCCTGCCACTTAAAGGTCAACACACGCAACTCCCTGGATTAATAATGCTCTGACATATTACCAAAAATAAATAAATAAATAAATAAATAGAGGAGACAGCAATTAGACGGAGGGGCAGAAACAGAGTCACGATCGAAGAGGAACACAGCGTGTAATTTCTTAGTGACACATCGCCTGCTGAGCTCAATTGATTAGAAATCAATGAATCAATATTAATTTATTTAGTTTTCTTTTTTTTTTGGTTAATAAACTAAACTCAGTGGATATGTCAACAATTTGTGAGCACGTTCCGTGTTCCAGTTGATCTGTAGATGTGTCGGATTAGTTGGAATAAACCGAGTGTTTGGTCTTGCTTTTGGTCACGTAGCATCGAGTTTGCTTCTCAATTTGGCTAATGCGTATTAATTTCCATTTGATTAAGTTGTTGTTGCCACTATTCTGTATAATCGAGTAATCAAGTAATTAGCACAAAACATGGCCAAAATAATTGTGCGTAGCATAGAGTAATTAAGAATTTGTCTGGGAACTGGAAAATATGCAAAATAACTGACCGCACACAAATTAAGGCCACGCGCCTGTTGAGAGCTGATAGCGACAACATGATGGGTTCTGGGACCATGGGGATTATACTGTCGAACAGGAGATTGTGCTCAAATGGTTGCCCAGCCATGTGATGACCCAACGAATGACCCCGTTTCCGCCTCCGCTTTAGCTCATCACACATATATAAATATCTAAATATATTCCCGCATGTGTGGGCAAGTATTTTAGACCCTATGCAAATTGACTTGACGTTCAGTTCGTTACATTTTAATTATGTGGCAACTTTAATGACTTTGCAATTCGCCAAAAAGTTTCCACATTTTGCCCGAAAAATATACAATATCTACACACAAAATAAAGTTGTAAACTGGTTATTTGCCCATGGCAATCAGTTAAAAATTTGTTTATGAAGAAATGTAAGCAAAACGAGTCAAAATATAATAAAAGTAAACAACGGAAAAAAGTTACTTGGAAAAGTTTTGTTTTGTGACACAAGTAAGAAAATGAAATGAAAGGATGTGTTTTGTCATCTGCCCATAAAAAGACTGAACACAAACACAGACATTACAAAAATACATATTTAAACACATTAACTGTGCCAACAAGTAGGTGAGACTCTTGGCTAGCAGAAGACTAGTAGATGCTCTTTACGAGCTCCTTCAACTTGAACTTTAAGTTTTTTTTTAAGGCATTAAGAAAGTTTTTAAATCAAGGACTCTAACTGTTTTTTTTAACTTTTAATATCTTTCAAAAAGGTTAAATTAGACACTCTTTTATCAGCAACTTCAAGCCCTACTTTAACCTTAATATGTGATACATTTTCGAGCCTTTTTAGTCTTTTCTTTGACTTAATCAGTCGAGTATAAATATATAATATCTAAATAATATAGAAAAGATATATTCTATTTGGGAAATTTCATACGATAGTCTCCAGTACAAATTAACAACACTCAACAAGTAGATAACTGAAGGTACATAGATATTTGTAATAAGTAGAACTGTAGTTATTTGTCTTTCACACACAACAGCTAATTTAACTTGAAAACATTCACTGTCACTTTCCACAACTGTCATTTAATTGCGCCCAAAAACTTTTCCCATTTAGTCAAGAGTATTTTTACTACGCATTTACTCCTTTCTTTGCGTAATTAACTATCATGTGTGGAATAGCATGTGTGTTAATAGGTTTTATAGCTATTCTTAGCTGAGAATGCTAGACGTACGCATACACACATGCGTGTCTGTAGCTGTCTGTGTTTTTCTGTGATGCCTGTCAACTTTTTCGTTGCCTACTATTCAGGGCGTCATTGAAATAGTCGTATTTTTGTGGCCAGCGAGTTTTTTTCCTTTTTTCTTGCTGTCCATTTCCTAATGATTCTGCGTGCGAGTTTATGTATTGCTTATTTGCGTGGTCTACGGCAACTATTGACACAAATGTTTAGCTGATAAATTATCATTATATTGTATCGAAGCAAAGGTGTGTTTTCAACCATCAACCTCAATAGATATGATGGGTATTAAGTATGATACATTTCTTGACTAGTTGCTTAATAAATTAGCTGAGTCAAGGACTGTCTCTGCTAAGGTTCCATCGAGCTTAGTTCAATGCTGAATAAATTCTAAGCATTTTAAGACAGCTGTGAGAGAGTCCAACATTTCGCAGGCCACACATGAAAATGTAATGAAAGTCGTCCAATTACTGACAAATTGTATAGTTATATAATTAAACAAAGTTGGAACATTTAATGTATCTTATTGTCTGTCTTTAGCTAATTAACTAAATTGAAACAGAAATTAGATATCTTTGCTACTTGGCAGCAGCTGAAAATTCAAGTAAATTCTGATTGTCTAATTTACACATACATATTTTGTGGTTTTTATGAATTTGTTTAATTGTTTTTGTGCACGTAGAAATAATTAATTACGTTTTGTTAAATTTTATTTAATTTATTTGAGGTTTTTTTTCTTTGTATTGTTGCTCGCCCGTGCTACGCTCGCTTGACAACCGACTTTTGCCGACACTGTCGACTTTGCCACACACAACTGCCGCACGTCCGCTGCAACCGAGAGTTGTAAACTGAATAAATCTCTAATGCTACGCGGTGTTTCTATGTAGTCATGTGTTCGCTCTACCAGCCGGTCGGCTGCTCTGTCGACGTGAACGCAGCTGTGTCGATTGAAAGTCGCTCAATAGTTGACAGTTGAATGGAATGACATGGAAATGGAATGGCTTTCAATCTGTCTGTCGCTTGGCTTTCAATAGCTGTTGCTCTCAGTATTCAGTATTCCAGTGGCGACTCTTTCACTTGAACTTGAATGTTTTTCTAGCTGGCAAAATTTTAATAGCCCTCTGAGAGAATATCTACATAATGGGTCACAGCATTGACTATTGAGCTGTGACTAATCGGTTCACATTATGCGGTGTATAAGTATATATATATGTACACCTTAAAATGTCTGCATAATATTAAAAAAAATATACTGAGCAAAAATAAAGAAAATAATTCAATCAAAAGTATCAAATTGAAAGCAAAAATATATAAAAGTGAGATATGCTTTGTTTATTTATAGAATGACAAATCGCACCAGAGCTCAAGCCTTAAATCCTAAATGCTCTAATTCTGTTCATAAGACCACAAAAGATAAATTTATTCGAATTTGCATGTGTGTGTGTGTGTGTCGACTTTTGATGTGCGTCTCAATTCTCTCGATCTCTTCGCATTTTCAACACAATCCAGTCAAGTGTTATTGAATACACAAACTAGTCGAATGAAACCTACAAAAATGACAAAAAAAAGAAGACGAAGAAGGAAAGCAGAAATAGACATAAACGTGGGCATAGATTCAAGAGGCAGGCGAGCATCCCTGGCGTATGCGTATTATAGCAAACATACCCTGTAGAGAGTGTAGAGAGTGTAGTGAAAGTATAAATAAATTGTTTGATTTGTTAAGGAAATTTAAAGCATTTGTTTGAGTTTGATATTAAGGGGTATTGCTTAGTCGTACTTTTCTTGTTCCTAGCTGGCAAATGGTTGCTACGTTTCAACAGCCACGCGCTGTTTGGCACTTAAGCCGCTTTCAAGTAGAATTTACGCTCCTTTATTTTGCAATTTCCCCTGCCCACGGCCAATAATGAAACTGAAAGGCGCAGTAAGTGAAGTGACTGCAAAAACGGTGACTGTCACTGAGAATGTCACTGAGACAGTGACTATAGATAGACATGTACACATATTTACGGGTATGTATTCAAGGTTTAAGCAGTTTGCCATTTAGATTAGCATGTGACATTATAACATACATATGTATGTATGTTTGATGGGTGCAGCCGCATTCAATCGAATGTTTGCTCATCGAAAGTGCTGGAAAATGCAACCTGGCAACAGGTTGTCCCAAGGATCAACAGTTGAGTTGACTTTTAGGAGTAAACAGGGACTCCACAGGATTCAGAGATAGACAACAGTTGGTCGAGAAATTTAAGATTGTATAAACTGGCATTTAAGAGGAGGATTGTAATGTAATTTATATAAAATAATTGACACAAAGAGTTGGGTAAAAAAAGAATAGGCAACGAAATGCCATAACATATGGAACACTTAATGATTTGATAAACACTTGCCCAAGTCGCCCTAAATAAAATAAAATAAAACATATTAAATATTTAATAATGCTCAAATTCATATTTAATGAAAAGGTGGCGATTAAAAGGTTTTATACCAAGTAAATTTAAATTAAATCTTTTCAATTATTAAATATATTAAATTTTAAATTTCAATTAAATCTGAATAAAATGGAATGTTTCTCTGATTATAATTATTTTCAAATATTCTCAATTGACTTTACCAGCATTTTCTTTTCCAATTTGTTATTTAATTTATAAAGTGTTATTACTAAATGCTATGCTATCTAATATCTTGTCTTTTAAATTGTATTTCCAATCTATGTTGTTAGATTCCCAAAAAAAATAGCTGTACCTCGGCTTTAACCTCCCTCCTTGCTTGGCAACAATTGGTATTTTCATTTGATAGAAAATTCTTAGCGGAAAACCCACATGTACATAGGGCGTTAGAAACAAGCAAACCAGAAACCATGTTAGCTCAAGTTTCCGCAAACTACACACAAGCAAATCATTCAACACACAGCACACTTATAGTTAGAGGAGAAGAGGGGAATAGGAGAGGAGAGGGGTGCTGTTCCTCCCTAGAAACTAAAACAATGTCATGGCACTTGGCCGTCATATCATGCCATCGTTTTTGGTTTTGCTTTTAGTTCTTCTTGTTGCTTTTGTTTCACAGTTCTATTAAAAATTGATCACGTGGTAATTGCTTTGCCTTATTTTATATGCGTGTGTGGATATGTGTGTGTGCGTGTATGTGGTAAGTCAAACAACTTTTATGCGTGGCTGTTTGTTGAAATTGATATTCCCGTCCCTTAGTCTAAGACTAAACATGTATACCAATGCCAAGGCCAATGTATCTGACCCATAACCCAAAAGGAAACAGCCCTGGTATTTGATTAAAATTAATGACATTTAAATGTGAGAAGTTCACAGAATGTAATGAGTATTATCTTATGAATAATTCATATAATCTTAACACGATTCGCTTGTCAAAGGCGGAGCAATTCAATGACTTAAAATCTGCCTTTGTTTATAATACAGTTTTAACATCCAATTTTTTTTACGTTCTTGAAACACCTTTTACTTTATTAAGAAATGTAAATTAACGACTCAAATTCCTTCCCAACAGTATTGTTTATATTATTAGTAATGGGAAAGAATGTGTAACAATTTAGAAAAGAATTAAATTAAACTATACCTAAGCACAAAAAATCTCATGCTTTAAGTCTTTCTCTAAAATCTCTACAATTAGAACTAGCTACAAATTTTTACTATGGTCTTTTAATATAGCGGAACTTTTAATTGAAATTCGCGAATAATACAAACTACGTAGTTTTTTGATCCACGGATAACGCACTCTAATGCCTAAATTGGCATTTAAATGCCTCAAGAGCTAGCTTTTAATTTGTTTGCCCCCATATTTATGAGCATGAATATTATTTATAGCGCTATCAATTTACTCGCTGTAAAACTGGAAAAAGCACACAAATTATACATTAAGATGCTGTGAAGTGCTTAGTCACATATTTAAATTTGTTTACGAATATCTTATAGCTTAGACCGAGTGCTAATCATGTGACTATCCATAAAACTTACTCATAACTTAATCCGAGTCGTATTTCTATAGCTTGTGAAACAAAATTTGCGTATTTTTCATAGATTAGCACGTTGTATAATAATTTAGAATATGTTCTAGAAAATTTATATGATGCTGTCAACCTTTGCATTTTTTTTACAGCTTATCAAGTTATTTTAATATTTAAGAAAATGGGAAGCTTTGTTCAGCAATTTGTAACGCGTGGGTTTAATAACTTGGAAAATAGTAAAGAAACTAGGTGAGAAAATATTCTAGGAAGCTTAAGTCTAATTATCCAAATATTTTTTAGTTAAACACGTTTTTAAAATATCTCAAAAAATAGTTAGGAAGCTGTACATAAATCATTATACAAAATAAATAATAAAACACAAGCTTATAGGTTTAGCTTGGGTCGAGACCAGGTTGACTAACAAATACTCAGTAGTCGAGTTGGGGCTTTAGAGAATTGAGTAGTCAATATGTGAAGATGTTAATAATCTCTAAGACTTCTATCAATAGTTTTCCCTTTACAGAAGTTGAGTACACCCTTTGTAATTTTCTAGGCGTGGAGTATATTAAGTGCTTGACAGTTGACATTCAAAAAAAAAATCGTGACTTGCTGTCCCATATTTAAAAACAAACTCGTTGCTACTGGTAATTAGTTGTAATTAGCTTTAAGTCATTTACTGTCACTTAAGCTGACAGCATATTCATATATTAAATTTTTTCAGGGAATCACTTTTAGCACCATTCTCTGCATAGTCCATAGCCTCAGTCGTGATAATCAATGATGCTCCGATTATATCGGTGGCATTGCTTGTTGTCCTTAAAAAAAGGGACATCCATCTGGGTCCTGTTCAAATTTCAGTGTCCGGCAATCGTGTCGATTAAAACGTGGTAGGTTTAGGAGTTCATTCCGTTCATTACATTCTATTTTTTCTATTAATTGTTGCTCTGTTTAAATCGAGGCTGAGGACGTGGTTGGCTGAAACAGGCTGTCAATGAGTGGATAGAGACGCCAGGAGGATTTGTATTGCTGGCCACACGACCGTGTTCGACTGCATACTTTTTGCGGTAACTGCGTATACGTCGCTGGACTTCTTGCTTGTTTAGCCTATGTTGTTGCAAGTCAAGAGCAATATCACGAAATACTTTCAAGTTCTCAGTGTAAGATGTTATTTTGCTAAGATTATCGCGCCACAGTTTTACAATCGTTGCTTCCTCGTGGGAACTGTAGTAGCGCAGACGTCTAGGTTTGGGTCCACGTTTCTGAATTGTTTTGTCCTTTTTTGGATAACTCATTTTGTAATTCGTTATAATTTAAGAGTTCAATTTTCGGCACGAAAGATAACAAAATTTGTTCGTTTTTGAAAAATATACACTTGAAGTGACATACTTAGATTTAAGTAAAAGTACTTTCTGAGAAGCACTCTAGCCACTTAATTTTATCCGCATTATATTTTCAAAAGCTCTTATCATATTTACAACTGTTGCTGTTCACATGATTTGTACCTATTTTTTTATTTAATTGGATTTTCCAAGTAAATGTAATAAGAAAACCAAAAAGTCAGCAAAAACTTGTCCACAAAAGTTTCTAATGGCGAATCAAACAAATGCCTTCAATAATTGTTTTTGTCCCAATTACATGCTTGAGCTAATTAATTGAAAAACTTTTCCGACGAAAAGTGACAGTAGCTAATATTGGGTACACGCGACGTATACTTAATGTGTCTGTAGAACTTACCGTTTGCGTCGATGCCTCGCATTGAAGTGCAGCCAGCGTGTTAGCTCCTGTAGCTTTGAATTCCGTTCCCTTTCCTCCTCTGCATCGTTGTCATCCTCAGGAACTGCTTCCTCCTCTTCTGGCAAGTGATAAGGATCGTGGGAATGGTCGGTTATCATAAAGGAGGGCTTTGTATAACCATAAGAGGAAGACATTTTCTTCGACACTCAAACTGTACACTAAAGAAAAAAATATTTTCACTTTCTCCTTCTCCTTCCACTTCTCCTTTCACTTTCCACTCTCACTGCCACTTTTATTGCTCTAATTATAATTTCATTACTGAATGCAAACAATTTAAGGATTCTGTTTGTCTAGCATTTTTCATTTGTTTTACTTGATTTTTGGGCTGAAACTGGGACAACTTAAAAGGCACTTTTAAAATGACCAGCCAGGGTTGTCGGAGTTGCCAGGTTTACCTGGAAAATTAATTAAAATTCGTAAGACAAAGCGAATGCCATCAAACTGGTGACGAGCTGCGCCGGAAAAACACTGTCGTTGCTTAAATTGATTTTGAGTGAAAACTTAAAATGAAATTTGTTTTGGAAAATGTTGTGGAAAGCGTGGAAAGCGAACCAAATAAACAACCACAACAAATTCCCAAGTCTTTTTCCTATTTCCTCTTTTTTCTCAATAATTCTTTCCGTTTTTTCTATTTTGTTTTGCTTTCCACCTTTCCGAGTGTCTACTTAAGTATGTTAATCTAAGTGAAGGACTTGTCGCTATTTGTTGTCACTTGACAGCCTAAATTGATTGTTCATTTCCTCAATGTAATAGATGGAGCTCAATTTTAGACACTTTTGGTAAACAAATTGAAGAAGTAATAAATCTTAAGAGACATATAGATAAACAAATTTGTTTTATTTCTTGTACCTGCTGTTTGTGTTGATTGTGAATTATTTATTAAGAAGAGTTATGACTACTTTAATATCTTTATCTTGTTAGCATCGTAAAATGTTATGAGATAAAGAAAGAAATATAAATTGTTGACCTTGGAAAGGAAGAAATTCTAGAAAATCTGATAAACTACAGCTTCAGACAGTTTAAGGAAGGAAGGGGTGAACTTTTATTATCAGAGTTAACATAAATTGTATCTTATTTATGGGAATTGGAAGAGCTAACATAAAATTAGACTTTATATTTATCAACAATCATTCAAACAATTTTAATATCAATTAATCATTTAGGTGTTATTTTAATCTAAATTCTTTATTAAAAATATTAAAATCACAAACCAACAATTTTTGGGTTAAGTTTCTAGACATCAAGAAGAGACCAATTTCAAAAATTACTTAAACATAACGAGTACACAGACAAATTGATACTTTTAGTTTAAATTCCATTGCTTAACTTTAAGATTATAGATATTAAATTTTATTTTAATTTAAAATGGGAAACTTTTACTTGACATAAATTAAAGTTAACTGCCGTGATTAATCCCAATTAAAGACAACATGGGAGAGCATCAAATAGACCGTCATGAGGGTGATTTGACCCAGCATCATGGGCAGCACTGTCTTGAGATAACGTGTAAAGGATAATTTATATCCATGCTGCTCGGCAATGCCCGCAGCAATGACATTAGCCGAGGCGCCATACAGAGTGCCATTGCCACCCAGGGAGGCGCCCAAGGTCATTGCCCAGACAAGTGGTTGTAGGGGTAATTCTAAAGATTGCTTTGCCACCAACGAGGTGACCAGTTTGACCATCATGGCCGTGACAGGAATGCTGTCGAGAACGGATGAAGCCAGTGCCGATGTCCATAATATCATAAAGATGGCAACAGCGAGTCTATAATGTTTATCCACTGATAGGATGACATGTTCTGTGAGTTCACCAATGCTAACAAGTAATCCAAGACGCTCCACGCACTCCATCATCACAAACATGGCCGCAAAAAAGAGCAAGGTGGTCCATTCCACACGATGTATTATGTGTTCCAGGTCCTCACGATTGAGCACAATTAGGAGCAGAATAACACCCAATAAAGCCACCCAGCCCAGTGGCAAGGTTCTCCAATGTGGCACCGACTGTATGAGAAAGCAGACGATGACAAAGATCAAGGCGCCAGCTGATTGTAGAAGCAGCTTCTTGTTCTTGATGGGATACTGAGGAGATAAGTTTAAATATTAAAAAGAGAAAATGAAAAGTCAAAGATAAGTCTGCCCACCTTCTGTTTCAGTTCATCCAACGTGCTTGTATACATTTCAGTGGAGCCTACACCACGTTCCTTGCGTCGCAGTGTGCGCTTCAATTGCTTCACCCTGCCCTGGAGTGTGCCACGCACCAGCTGTGCATCCTTGGAACAGCTGGCAACAGCATTCAGTGCACGTTGCCATACTTTAATCTCACGTCGCAGCTCACGCAGCTCCTTGGGTTCATTGAGACGCAGTTCATCAAGATTGCGATAATATAGACGCAGATAGATGCAGCTCTGGATGAGAGCTAACACTACGCCAGGTAGCATATGTGCCACAAAGGTAAGAAAGTTGATGCCCTGGAGGTACATTTAGGTAGATAGAATACCTCATAGATTACTTCCACGAGACTTTGTTTACTTACGTTCTCCACTATGAAATGATTAGTGCTGACAATGATGCTGATAGGATCTCCGATGGGAGTCAGAGCACCACCAATATTTGCATGGACAATGATGCCCATGACAACGGGAATTGGATCCAGTTGCATGACTTCACAGAGCCTTATGGCAACAGGAGTGAGAAGCAGCACAGTTGTCATATTATCCAGCACACTGGACACCAAACAAGTCGTCAGACACAAACTGTAGATCATGGGCCAGATCTTTCCACCAGATATTTCAAAACAAATAACTGCCAAGTAGTCAAAGACACCCGTCTCAGTAAGTATAAGAATGAGTATCATCATGCTGAAGAGTAATGTAAGAAGTTCCATGTCCATCCATTGCTTAATCTCCTCCATATTGGGACGATCATGAAAGACAGCTAAAGCTGTGACAGACAACACAGAGCACACCATGGCCACAAAGGGACGTTCCAATTGTTCCCACACCAACAATGCATAGAAGATGAGCAGTATAATCCCGGCCAGAATGCTGCCAGTGCGTGTGTTTATAATCAATGGATTATAACTCAACTCAACAGCCAAATCTTTGGCAACATCGCTATAGATATGGAGGCGTATTTGACTATCCTTACGGGAGAGCAGATCCTTCAATTCTGTGGTCATGTGATAGGTGTGATTCCGGGACACGGCGGGAGCACTGTTCAGCTGATCTTCAGCTAACAGAGGCAGTTGCCAAGGATCCAAGATGTCCTATAAAAAAAACAAAAAAATTATTTTATTTCTTGATAAAAAACAAAACATTATTTCCTCTTTCTTTCCTTCCCTCTTTTTAACCTTACCTTAAAAGTTTGATTTTGATTCTTGTCCAACGTGAAGATCTGAGGCTGCACAATAAGATAGTTTTGGCTCAGAGTTTCATTCTCCCTCCCATCGCCGTTGACCAGGATCGTGGAGGATTCCTCGAAAGCGCCGAGTAATTTCAGCCGGAAATCACCAGTTGGTTTTTGTTGCAAGTTAAAAACTGCAGAAAAGGATTATGTTTAAGGATAAATAAGATTAAGGTAACAAATTTAAAGCTGCCGCTCACATTTTCCCTGCTCTCCCTGTGGCACCTCGATAACCTTTTCCAGCAAATGCTTCTCACCCACTGTTATTAATACAGTGGCTGCAAATCCCCAGAAAAACAAGAGACCACAACGTTTCCACAGTTTATCCCGCTGCAACTGTTCCTTCGAACGCTTGGATTTGTGATGAATGCGTCTGGCTAGAGATTTGGCATTTCCTGGTCCATTAGCATGTGGTTCATGATCCGAGTGCGTTGTTGTAGCCTCATCATCAGTGCTCTTATCTCCTTCACCACCTGGCTTTTGTTTGATATCCAGAAAGTCAGAGCCGGCATAGCTGGATCCTAGACCATCCGGCAGCTCTTGCACTCGGCACACGGGCTCCTCATCCTCTTCAGGCTCATCGTTCTCTTCCTCGCTGTCTTCTGCCGTCGAGCCTATGTTATTTAATATTTGAATTATTAGTTCAGTTGTAGATGATATTCTAAATGTTTTTTCTTGTTTGTCTCTCGTCAAATATCTGTCAATTTATCGATTTGGCGACGTTTTGAAAGTCGATTAGGCGAAAGACACATGTGTTGCCTACTTTAAAGCGACAGCTGCGGTTAATCTCAAGGATTTCCCACGGTTTTAAATGAGGTTTTAAGTATGAAACTTGGCAATTTTGATGATAATTTAAAGATGAAATGAATTTGTTAAATTAGTACTTTAGGTTTTTCTTGGACATCTTTTTCATTGGATCAATGAGTAAAGAGTTCATTAAACACTAAAGACTTTAACCGAAAAATAAAGTGCTACATCTTTATAAATTGGTCCTCCCTTAGCCTCTACCCTCTTCTTTATGAACTTGGGACTTCTCCCATATGAATTCCCACTTCTGCGCTTACTTGAACTTTTACTCATTTTAATCTTCTCCTTCTTGGATCTCCATTTAATTTTTGTTGTTACTTTTTCTACGACTCATTTTACTTAAACCTACTCCTTCTTGAACTATCTTTCTTTTAAATCAGTCTATCTTATTCCGAACTCCACTCCTTTACTCACCATGTATGCGTTCATTCTCCATTTGAAAGCTGGCCATGCTGGGATCATGACGAATCTCTGCAGGCAATGCTCGCCAGACCTGCAACGTTTGCTCTGTGACCTGTGGCTGTGACTCTGGCAACGGTTGAGGTTGCACTTGACCCTGATGAACTGGTTGATTGGCTTTGTTACTGTTGCAACGTCGCTGCAACTCAATGCTGCACCTGCCACGCGAGGGACTTCCCGGTCGCAGTTGACGCAGTGTCTCCAGTAAACCCATGTCAGTAAACGAAAAGTCGCAAAGTGAAGTCAATTGTGGTGCAGAGTGCAAGTTTCTAAAAGTTAAATCGGAGCACTTGAACCGTCGACATGTTTGCGGTGCTCGGCACGAGTTGCGACTAAATCGAGAGTGTCCAACGAGAAACTGAAACATTTGTGCGGCTTCGTTTCCGAACATTCCGGCCTTCCAACAGTTGACAACGATTGCTTTCAATATTGAATGAAGTGAAGTCTGTCCACGTTTATCGTTTTCCCAATTCCAGGATGGATTTGACGCCTGCGCAATAGACAGGCGCATTCTTTGGCATTTCTTTGTTTTGCTCTCCACATTCGTTGGCTCGGTTTTTGTCAACAAGTTTACTTTGCATTGTACTCGCAATACACACACCCCTATGTACACCCCCCATGCCGTGCAATATTGATGGGCGACGCGACGTGTCAACAGTTCGCTTAGCTGTCCGCGGTTGCATGATTAATTCACAACCTTTTTTTTCGTTTGACCTATTAATTTCGACTGCATATGAGTACCAAGTACATGAAATTGCGCATACGCCATGTGTGTACTTTGTAAGCACGTACGAGCATTTTAATTCTATAAAAACAAAAAAAAAACTATTCGAGCCGCTTCAATGACAGCTCGACGTCATATGGCGACTCCAGGGATTTGCCGATGGCCTCGACACAATCCAATTAAGCAATTACCTGAAAACGGCACATGAAATCCATTTAATACATTTCATCTGTCACGTGTCCTTAAAAAGTCCTTTAACTTTTCTGTCATCTATTAGTTATGCTCTTGGATAAGAATCCAAAGAATCCAATCTCCTGTATATTTAATACCTATAAGCTATAAAAATAAACATTTAAGAACAATTCTATATACCTACAAAAGTGCACAAGCTGAGCGCTACTTAAATATACCTTGTATTAAGTTTACAATTTATCACGTTAAATATTAGTTATATAAATAAATTGCATTTTAACTTGGCTAATTAGAAATAATAATGAATTAAAATTTAAAGATGTAAGTTTACAATTTATCACGTTAAATATTGAGTTATTAGTAATATAAGTAAATTGCATTTTAACTTAACTAATTAGAAATAATAATGAATTATAATTTAAAGTCTGAGAGAAGAAGGAGGCTTTTTTTACATTAACACAAAACAACAACATTTGAATAGCATGTCTATGGCCCAATCGGCTATGAAAGAGGAAAGGAGAGAAAGCGCTACAGCTCTGAGAGCAACTTTCAATTGCATGAACCTACTCTGTAAGTGTGAGTGAGCCTGCTGCACTAAACGTACAGAGTGGAATATATATGCATGTGTGCGTGATCAGTTGGGCAAGCTCTCTGCAGTTAACATCCATGCAGGTGTGAGTGCATGTGTGAGCAGCTGAGCTCCACAGAGGGAGAGCAGTGCAGTGATGGAGAGCGAAGGAGAGCTCCATGTACTTAGCATCCACATTAAAAGAGAGTCCACAGCGCAGGGAGTATTTGTTTCTAAGTACAGCATTCCGCAGGCAGTAGGCTTCAGTTGTGGGCCGATCAGCGCAGTGCACAGCTGAAGCAATGAATAATTAAATTTAATAAATGTCTTATTAATATTTATAAATTGAGCTACCAATTTATAATTTATTATTGAGAATTAAATAAATTGGATGCTTTCTTTACATAAATACATTTTTTTTTTTAAATATGTATGGTTAGCAAAAATATAAAATTGTTTTCTTCTAATGGAAATTTAACTATTCGGCTGAGTGGACTTGAATGTTTATATAACGAAGGTCTAAGCGTCAAATTAACGGTATATGCCTGCTTTGTTTGAGCCCCACTCTCACTCTCTTTCTCTTACTCTCTCTTTTTCTCTATGCCTTTTTCTTTCCCTATTTTAACCTTTCTGGGCGTTGAAGACTATAATTAGTTCGTAATTTATCAAAATCTAGATGTTTATCCTGTTGATGGATTATGTTATGGCCCAATTGTGGGTCACTTTGTGACCAACTTGCAGCATAAGTTAATATTAAATAGTTGTTTAGTTGTTGCAAGTTTAATACAGCTGTTATAATTTGTTATTCTGTCATTGTTATTATTATTGTTATATTGTTCTGTACTTGTTTGTCACATTTACTATAGAAATCGCTAAGTATGTGCGCCACTTTACAATAAAAACAAGCCACAATGGACATGCAAGCGAGCAACAACAGTGACAACTAATAGAAAATGCTACAGTCGAGCGAGCACGACTTTAGGGGACCTTGTTCACTAATAGAAAAATGAATTTTAAGAACCAGGACTTAAAATTAATAATTTTTAGCCAAACCAAATGCTTCGAGAACACAGTTTATTTAATCAGTGTAGCTATTGTGTAAAATTGTTTAAAATATATTAAAAAACAAAACTTTTTTAGTATTATGATTAAATTTTTAGAACAGTATTTCTTTTTCCAATTTATTGAATACATTTTATTCTACTTAGGATATACAACAACCTACATACCGAGTTTAGTGTCTCTAGATCTAGCCTCTGAAATCCAAATGGCACACATACATCGGCCTCTAACTATTTAGGTACAGGGTCTAAAAACAAATATAAATTGTTTACACACACTGTGAAATGTGGTGCAACCATGCCCCACTGCCCCATCATGAAACACCCATCCACCTATACCCTTAAGCACCACCCATCGGCAGCCCACTAATAAGCATTAATGGCAGTGGTTTGCTATGAATGGACAAAATGAATGGATGAATGGATAGGTAAGTGGGTGAGTAGGGTGGGGTGTGTGACGTGTGGTAGGGTGGTGGCATTTTTGGCTTGTGCTTGACAAGTAACGCGCAAAATTTTGTTGTTGTTCCATAACTGGACAAAAAGGCGGACAGACGGACAATGGCCTCTCTCATTCGACGTGTGGCAGGCGAGCGTAACGGACGTGAACGGACGTGATTGAACGTGATTCTTCAAATTACTGTTATATACCTTGCAATTGCAAGGTCTGACGAAAATGTCATACCATTTAACTGCATGATGGGCTGCGGCTCGTCTATGGAGACACCGAGTGTTACCGAGCAGGTGCCAAATGCAGTGCTGCGTTCACAACAAAATGGCGGCGGCAACGTAACGGTAATTTCTTTAAATACTATAAAACTACTCTGATTAAGACAAGTGTCTAAATAACCAGAAAGATTTTTCAACAATAAACAATACCATAACATTAAGAACTAAGTTTCTTGCCGCATTTCATAGTATTTTTTACAATACTAAGAACTTTATAGGATAATTTACTTAATTTATTTTTTAAAACAAAAAGTTCTAAGTTTTTTGAAAAAACTGAGTACATTCCTCTAAAAAAAATGTGTCAAGAACATTCGTTCTCAAGACACCAGTTTTTGATTCCAAAGGTATTTACAAAAATTTGTTTTTAGAAAATTTTCTGGTTTTTAAGACCCGTTTTTTTATCAGTGCTCAAATCCCAACTCTCTTTATTGTGTCTTAAGAATATTGTGCGGCAATATGTGCGTCTGGATGAGCAGATCAGCAAAGTGGAAGGCGCTTGTCCAGGTCCGAGATCGGCCACCGCCGAGGCATGGATCGAGCATTTGCAGGCCAAACGCGACGCCATGTTGGGACTGGAGGGAATGCCCAAGACACCGCAAACGGAAACGAATGCTGGCGAGGCACGTGCCGAGTCAGAGGCACTTCCGTTGACCTTGAGGAGTGAACACACAGGCAACGACATTGTCGCCAATACGCCCACCAACGACCTGGCCCAGGTGAGTGGCATACAATTAACGCCTTAATGACCTAATTTTCTGAGTTACTCATTATACCCGTTAATCGTAGAGTATAAAAGAATATTGTTGTTGAAATTTGTTGCAAAGTAGCTTACTTTTATCAGTATACATATTCTGCTCTCCATGATTCCACCTGGATTTTAGAGACTATTTATAAATGTTAGAGGCACCAAATAGCTCTGCATCTGTCAATAAGCTTTCTTGCCCACGTGCAAGAAAGAACTCCGATTTGAATCGAGTAACGGGTATTTTATACTCGGACACTCTCTTTATTGTAAAACTTATAGTAATGATTATTGTAAATGTAATATGGAAATGATTATGACCTCGTTCTGAAAATTTTAGCTGGCGCACAATCTGGGCGTTATTGGGGACCCACGTAAGGCTTCCATGCACGAGGACTTCTTTGCCAATTTGAGTGAATCGGCTCTATATCTACTAAGCATACGTTACTATGGTGAAATACTGGAGCACACAAAGCAGCGAGTTAAGACACTTGCCGCAGATTATGCAGAACTAAATGAGCTCTATGTGAAACAGGATGGCATCATAGCTTTTATTAGCGGAGGAACTTATATGACACGCCTCGAGGAGAGCTTCGACGAGCAACTGGAATCAGCACGTGATACTCGCGACAAACTGGGCAGTGCCTTGGAGCAATGGCGTATCTGTGGCACGTTACTTCGTACCGCCGCCAATTCATCCACACAGGCCCTGAAGCAGTGGCGTCAGCTGGGCAGGCTAATGTAAGTAGTCTTGAATGAAGACCAACTTCTTTGATAAGATCTTTGTTGTTCAGGACCAGAATTGCGGCATTTCTTCATTTACCCATGTTAATGGCCACATATCGTCGTGATCCACTCTTTTTAACTTTATTAAGCTTCAATTTTTTTTCTGCAGCAATCCCAAACAAAAGCTACAGTCGGCTTTGGAGTGTCGCAGCTTGTTGCATGCCTCACTGACGTCACTGGAGGCGGCACAATTGGCTCTGCCTCACGTGGAACTCAGATATATGAGTCATCGCCAGGTGCTGGCAGTCAATCACTGCAATACTTATCTAATCACAGACATTTCCAATCCATCACGGTAACGGCATTTAACTTTTCTTTAAACTATTTTTCATAATTTTCCGATTTTTTTTAGCTACGAGCACACGAGCCGCGTTTTCAACAGCTACGAGGCAAGCATGTCCAAGACCTGCACCTGGCTCTATGATACATTTAACAAGACGCTGCGTAGGGACTTTGACAAGGCTGAGGATGTGGTGCGTCGTTTGGCCCAGACATTGAGGGAGCACCGTGAGGAAATCTTTAATGGGGCACGCAAGTGAAGCACATTTTGTAAACCAATTAACTTTTTTTTTCAATTACATTTTATAAAAGTCAAATTGATTAACATTTTTATTGCTATTAAAATTAATAATGAAAGTAAAACAAGGGAATTCTATTCCATTCTATCTTTCCCTACATTACCGATTGCTCCAAGTTTGAAATAATTTTATAATTTTTATTTATAATGAAACAAACAAGTTATGGACCTAGTACCAATAGCTCTTAGCCGGCGTACGTTCCTCCTTGATGCCCATCTCCTCCATAATGTCCATTTCAAACGTGCACAGCTTTGGTTCGAAGGTAATCTCACCCACCACGGCAGCAGGTGTATCCCTATCACGCTCAATGTACGCATTGGGCGTCTTATAGTCGTGTGTTTGATTGTTGGTCTCCGGAATAGGTATGATGCGACCGGAACGCAAGGAGACACGCACCTTTTCACCTTCTTCCGTAAACCGCCACTCAAATTCCGTGCCCTGAAGATCGGATGGATCTACCAAACGAATATCCTTGGTAACATGCAGTGGAGCTTCAGATTTTATGATTATGCCAGGGAATTCTTTCTCAGCACCGACGCGTCTATAATGCCAATTGATGCCCTCCACTATAACCCAATTGCGTTCTTGGATTACCTGTGTGACAATGCCTTGCTTGCCCTTATCCTTGCCCACCAGCACTTCAATGCGATCTCCGCGGAAGAAGCTCCAATCCTCTGAAAGTGTAAAGAGTGGCTTTTAGAATATTGTGTCTGCATTTATATCGGTTAGGTTGGACGTGGAAAAAACTAAGTTGGAAACACTAGACATCATCTCACTTACCAACGGGCTCCACAAAGACTTTTCGTCTCATTGTGCCCGGCATGTTTTGTTGTCGGAAGTGTCCGGTCCATGACCGGTTTGTCGTATAACGAAATCGTTTCCGCTCAACAGTGCTAGGTAGATAATTTACTGCACGCGGTGTTTTCCAATAGACCTGTAAACATTTCACACATTATCACAGAAATTAAAACTTGAGTAGCCACAAACGGAGCAGTTGTTACGTGAGCGCAAAGAACTCTTGTTATTAATTAAAAACACAATTCGCTTACCTGCTTCTTGCTGCGCTCAATGTATTCTTTTGGCAGGTTGGAAAAGTTTTTCAATTTGCTGGCCAGAAACTGTGTGATGCGCATTTTTCTGCCTTTTTTTAATATACAAAAAAAGCAAAATAAACTTATAAATGCGGTTTTGCCCAACAGCTGTTTGTGATTTGACTATCGATCGATATCGATAGGTATCGGTACAGCGATAGCACTGCTGCAAGAACTAGGGGTGCAAGAAAAGTTTATTTGAAAAATCGATTTATTAACATATGGAGCATCAATAATCGATTTTATCGTCGATGTTTTTGCAGCCCTGCAAAAAGAACCTGAAGAGAAGAGTCTTGTCTTTGCTGCTGTTTTTATCTTTTCTATTTTTCTTTGAGAGCAATGCAAAAAACCGGCTTATAATAACAAAAAGGTAATGCTAGACTATTTAAGTATATACACGTGCCAGTGCATAGTCATTAACTTGCGGACCGTTGCGTCGACGACATCTCCAACTGCAAAGAAAAAGACGTCGCTTAGTCATAATCAAAACACATACAAACCAAATTTGACAAAAGATAAACAATCGATAAGCAAAACCCAATATGTCCTACCACATTGTAGATATGACAGATACCTCCGAGCCAGAGCCCGTGCTGCTCTCCAAGCACGCCCAGAACATGCTGAGATTTCTGCACTTGTTGCCCGCCCGCATGTCCTCGCATGATAGCACCAGGTAAGGATTAAAAGGACTCTGATAAACATTTCTACATGTATATTCTACTTTAAAGGAGCACTATTGTGTTCTTTGCCATCTGTGGACTTGATGTGCTTAATTCGCTGAATTTAGTATCCCCTAAATTGCGCAAGAACATCATAGACTGGACCTACGGTGGATTGGTCGTGCCACGCGAAAATGAAAAACGTTGCGGCGGATTTATGGTAAGCATAAATACTTGTCACTCCCAAAGAGATACGATAGACAAACAAACCCAAGACAAACACAAATCTCTATGACTTTATCTTTTTACGTGGCGTTGCAGCAGCCACTGCGACAGTCGCTCGATCCTCTCTAGAATTAACATAGCTTTGGGTAACTTTAAATATGATGTCAAGAAAAGGTTGACACTTTAATAGCTTCCTTAATAGATATACTTATTTATTATCGCCCTCTCTTTGAAATTAAGTCTGCATATAAGAGTTATGAGCTTTTAAATCAAGCACTCTAAGTCAGTATTAGATTAAAAGTATTTTTTTTACAATAATAACAATGATTTAAGGAAAACTCTAATCAAGTTATATATATTATATTATTCATAGATGTTTTTCCCATCTCAGCGAATTTTTTATTCAAAATGCAATTAAAATCGTAACAGGTCTGATTTGTTCTACGCTGTCCGCCGACATTAACAGTCTGAACAATAATGGTTATGCATAATTACCTTGAGCTGTATTTGCGCAGCGGCAACAGCTTCATCGTCGCAGTCTCTTATCAAATGAACATTTTATCAGCACGACAACATGCATAACCACTTTGAGGGAATACCTTTTAACACATCAGTAACCATTAATTGTGTGTTTTTGTTTTTCTTTTAGGGCTGCCGCAACATGTTGCCACAGACTGAAGATGTTGAGGTGATGGAATGCATGCGAAAGTACCAATGGGGACATGTGGCAATGACGTACACCAGTATCGCAGTCTTGGTTACACTTGGCGACGATCTGTCGCGTCTAGATCGCAAGAGTATCGTCGATGGAGTCGCTGAGGTACAACGTCCAGATGGCAGCTTCAGTGCCTGCGTCGATGGCAGTGAGAATGATATGCGCTTTGTTTACTGTGCTGCCACAATTTGCCACATGCTTGACTATTGGGGCAATGTGAACAAGGAGGCCATGTTTCAATTTATAATGCGTAGTCTGCGCTATGACTACGGGTTTAGTCAGGAATTGGAAAATGAATCACATGGTGGCACCACATTTTGTGCGTTGGCTGCCCTGGAATTAAGTGGTCAACTGGATCGTCTGGATGCAACGACAATGGAACGCATTAAACGCTGGTTAGTCTTTCGTCAAATGGATGGGTTCCAAGGACGTCCCAATAAGCCTGTAGATACGTGCTATTCCTTTTGGATTGGCGCTGCGTTGCGTATGTTAAATTGCTTTGAACTGACCGACTATGCCCAAAATCGTGAATATATACTGAGCACACAGGATAAGCTAGTTGGCGGCTTTGCCAAATGGCCACAGTCCACGCCAGATCCCTTTCACACGTACCTGGGCCTCTGTGGTCTCGCCTTCACCGGTGAGCCGGGCCTAAATGCTGTAATGCCGAGCTTAAACATCTCCATGGCTGCCTATGCGCATCTTATTCAATTGCACGAACGCTGGCAGGCCAACAATAGTCTTACCAACGACCTTACAAATTTGATCTTAAATGCCGTCGGCAGTAGAGATGCAAATGAATCTGCAACAGAAAAGACTACCTCGAGTTCGCCTCTAATATCAGCACAATAATGGGAAATGTTAATGCACACACACACACTATTTAATTGTACGCTTATAATTTGCATTTTTTGTAAAAACAGTAAAAAGTTGGCAAATTGTTGTTGAACTTGAGCGGGATTTTAATTACAAATATTGTATTATACAAATCATCATTGCTTGGCCAATGACTTATTTTAATTGTTTATTAAATTTATGGAGCCAATTAACAATAGTTGGATTTTAAGCAAGACTATATAAATTTGTATACTTATATGTAGATGTATTTTTGCCTCTTTTCCACTAAAAAGTTTTATAAAATGTTTTGTACACATCGGCATTGCTTGAACAATGATTTAATTTAATTGTTTCATAATTTATTGGGAACAGTTAGCAGCCAATTAACAATAGTCTGGTTATTACTCATATTATGTAAGGTTCTATACATTTCGGTTTTGCCTCTTTCGACTATACAATTTATCTAGCTTTTTACCTTTTTGCACATATTTTTCTATTAGTAAAGAAATCTAATTTGTTGCAATCTTTTATGTAAAAAGTTGACAATTGTTGTTGGATTTAAGTGGGATTGTAATTTATCTTATGTCTTAAAGCTGATCTATATAATATATAATACAGATATGCATTGCATGGCCAATAACTTAATTTAATTGTTGCTTAATTTATGGAGCCAATTAACAATGGTAGAGTTTTTAGCCAGAGTATGTTAGCTTCTACATATTGTATTATTATTATTGCGTCTTTCGACAAAAAAAGTTGCTACAGATATTTTAAGTTGTATTCTATTATAAGAATTTCAATTTTGTGTTTTTACAACTCGCTACAAATGTAAATTTCAAATAAAGCATAAACATTGAATATTTAATTTACGAATTCATTTGATGCCGGTACAACCAACATACTATTTACAACTTTAATAAATAAATAAAAAGTAAAAACGTAGAAAATCAAATAATAAACATCCATTTCTTACAAACGTAAATTATTAATAATGGAAAAAAAGTGTAAAAACGTAAACTTAGAAGAGAAAGTGTGTATTATTAGATTAGCCTAAATAATTTTAATAATTTCACTTAAGGTAATCAATTTGATTAAACTACTTATTTAGCTTGCCATTCAGCTGCCTGTATTGTAAACATATTTACAGATGAATCGACCATCAATTGCCTCTTTGGGGTATACTTTTATTAGACGGCTTTCTCTTCACACCTGGAGATAGAGACGATGCTGCATAGGGGGAAGATTGTATCCCATGTTGGGTCGATCGATGTGCAGATGTCCACGTAGAGGAGCCAGCACGCGTTCCGTGACCTGAGGACAATGATTCACCATCAAGGATTGCAGTTGGGTACAGTTCCTGGTCAATGCACTGCAGTTGGACAGTTGATAAGTAGAGAAAGGTAGGCAGAAAGATGTTGGAGATAGAAAGAAAAGAAGGGAAAGCATTGTTGGGACACTAATAAACAAGAAAATCACTGGGATAGAAATCGTTTAAATTGTAGACATTGTGGGCATCCTGGCGTGGACGAGGTCGATCAATATGCACCCGCTGACGCAGTGGCGCCAACGATCGCTCCGTGATGCGATGGCAGCGTTGAATAAGCAGCGATTGCAAATGTTTACACTGTACGCTGAGTGCGCTGAAAAAGATGCAGATGCAAAGAGTTTTTTTTTCTGTGCAGTTGAGTCGCTGCCAAGAGACGCCACACAACAAAGACGCAGGGACCGTAACGAATGCAAATTTTTAAATAATATTTTTAAAATAAAGAATAATAAACTTCGAATTTTGTTTTAGTTTTTAACTCTTATTTGCGATCCCTGCACAGATTGTTATACTTACTGAACGCCGTAGTCGGAAATGGAGGAGCAGCCAATGAGATTAATATGCTCCAGTTCGCGACAATAGTTGCCAATCTGTATGAGCACTTGATCCGTCACACTGGGCGTATTGGCCAACG
Organism: Drosophila testacea; assembly: GCA_035043265.1. Classification (NCBI taxonomy): domain Eukaryota; kingdom Metazoa; phylum Arthropoda; class Insecta; order Diptera; family Drosophilidae; genus Drosophila; species Drosophila testacea. The sequence goes on from JAWNND010000151.1 coordinate 415,407, forward strand.
ATAGGATCGTCAATTTGTTGAGCTTTCGAAAAAAGATGATGAGACAACGTTCTCCAATTGCACCACAATGCGATATATCGAATTCCACAAGTTTGCTTTGATGCAGAGTCAGGGCATCTACTGCCCCCGTTGTTAGCCATTGGCATTTGGAGAGCTTGAGGACTCGCAGCTCCTTGCACTGTACAATAATCGGTTGCAAGGACAGTGCTGTGATATTGGTGCATTCATTCAAATTGACAGCGGTTAGACGCTGTTTGTTATTGTTCAGCAGCGGCAGGAGTAGTTCATCCGTTAGCCACACACATCTGGCTAAATGCAGTTGCTCCAAACGGCGACAACAACGTGCCAACACCTTAAAGCCTAGCTCGATATTGCTTGTGTTATTGCCCGACAAGTGCAGCTCTTGGCGTTTCTCCAGCGCTGATTCCACAAGTCTTAATGCCGTACGTGAACAACTACGCAAATTGAAGAGGTCCTTGAGCGACAGATAATTGCACATTTGTGGTATAAGCACATCATCCCAACTAATATCGAATAATGAAAGTTCTCCATTGTGTGGCACTCGCATACGGCTTCCCATGGCAGCTAAATGTGTCTCCTCCTCGATGTGTAGCGTGCACATGGTTAATTCGTAATATTACGTGATTACGCTGCACTCTCTGCTCTCGATTTAATGTTATTCTACGCAATAGCCACTAGCTAATGTATTGTTGTTTACAAATGAACAGCTGATTTACGCAGGCGCCACAAGAACAATTGATGTGAGAAGATTGCAATGTACAATATATCGTAGTCTGACGTCACAAAAACGTGACTCTTTCACCATTCCTATCGCTATCGTGATTGTTTCACCTTTCCGATATGTCAAATGTATATCAAGCAAACCAATAGTAAAATAATCGATAATTAAGTCCGCTCTATGGCGATTTAAGTGTTTTTTTGTAGCAAGCAATTAATTTCATAATAACTCACAAGTGGCTTTGCACAATGTCCGTTTGCACATCCGCAGAAATTGCCGAGAAGCGGCGCATAGCTATGGCCAAATTGCAGGCGAAGAAGGCCCAAGTGCAGTCCTCAAATTCAAGTACAAATTCAGCAACAAGTGCTAACGAACAATTGAGCGCCAAGACAGCAGCGTCCAAGTTTTACAATTCTCCGCCACAAAACAATAATGCGAATCCAGTTGCCATGTCAGACACTAGCTCAAACAAGAGTTCAGCCTTTCTAAATGCACTCAAAGCCATCAAATCCACAAGTTCCCGCGAATTGAGTCGTGCATCAGCTCATCCATATCAACGTCCCAATAATGCAGTACACAAACCCATATTGTCGCTTAGTCCAGAGAAACAAAATCCACCTGCCGCCGTGGCGCCCGTATTTGTGAAATCCATCACCTGCCGCATATATTTGATAAGCCCCAGACGATTTGCCGTAGACGCTTCGGGCTATCATGAGAAGCTGATTGATGTATTTAAGAAGATGCCAACTAAATCCTACGATAATCAAACACGCATCTGGAGTTTTGATCTGAAGGATTACCAGGCACTCCAACAACACGTGGGCGATCTCAAACCGCATGTTCTCATTGGCACAATACCAAAGAAAATTATTGAGATGTGTCAACAAACTCCCAAACCGTTGGAACGCAGCGTGTTGGCTTCAATTAATGCCACTCTATCCGAGAAATTGATGCCCTTTCAACAGGAAGGTGTATGGTGAGTGTAGTCTTATTTATTTATTGAGAATTAATTATATTATGACCAACTACATTATTTTCCTTTATTGTAATAACAGTTTTGCCATAGCTCAGCATGGACGTGTAATGATCTGTGATGAAATGGGCTTGGGCAAGACATATCAGGCTCTTGCCGTTGCCGACTATTTCAAGGAGGATTGGCCACTGCTGATCTGTACCACGGCCAGCACACGTGATTCTTGGGCCCGACACATTGCTGAATTGTTGCCATGGGTTCCTGTACACTATATCCAAGTCTTAGCCAACAACCAGTCCTATGTGGGAGATGCCAAAGTCATAATTGCAAGTTACAACATGATGGAGCGCAATATGGAGAAGTTGTTGCAGCGTCAATTTGGCTTTGTCATCTACGATGAATCCCATACACTCAAGAACAGCAAGGCCAAGTGCACTGTCGTGGCCAAGCGTCTGGCAGAGAAGGCGAAGCGTGTCATTCTCTTGTCTGGCACACCTGCTTTATCACGTCCCCTCGAGCTTTTACCCAACTCCAATTGGTCGACAGTCGCTTTATGAACTTTATGGAATTTAGTGAGTTTTAAGTGATTCTCTTTTATTTATTGTGTTTTAATCTGAATGTTTTGTTAGCTTCACGTTATTGTGATGGCAAGCAGACGACTTTCGGCTGGGATGCTAATGGTCAATCGAATCTGGATGAACTAAAGGTCATTCTAATGCATAAATATATGCTAAGGCGAACTAAAACTGAGGTGTTACCGCAGCTGGCCGATAAGAATCGGTAAGTAGAGAAATAGTTATTATTACTATTTATTACTGAGTAAATATATGACTTTACTTATAGAGAAACAGTTGTGCTGGATCCAGCGCTGGTGTGGACAAATGATGATGCCAAAACAACTATCAATGATCTAAATAAAGAAATGCAATCAGCCAAAGGTAGATCCCGAGAGGAAGTCTTATTGCGTTTCTATGCGCGCACAGCAGAAGTCAAGGCAAAAGCGGTGTGGTAATACTATATATCTATTCTATAAACTCAGCACTTTATTAATATTTTCTTTAATCAATTCTTTCATTAGCGCCTATCTGAAGACATTGGTTAAGGAGAAAATTAAGTTTATAATCTTTGCACATCATCGTGTAATGCTAGATGCTATTACTGACTGTCTTATTAGGCTTAAAGTCAATTATATACGCATCGATGGCCATACACGCAGTGATCTCAGAGCTGACTATGTGGACACGTTTCAAAAGAATAGTAGCTGCAGGGTGGCAGTGCTTTCACTTAAAGCCTGTAATTCCGGCATTACGTTGACTGCAGCCGAAATGATTGTATTTGCCGAATTGGACTGGAATCCAAGTGTACGTTTTTCTTGAAGATAAATCTATAATTATTACAAATATGATTATTCTTAACAGACGCTGGCGCAGGCGGAGAGTCGTGCTCATCGTATTGGCCAGACAAAGCCTGTGATTTGTCGTTATTTAATGGCTACCCAAACCGCAGATGATACTATCTGGAATATGTTAAAGAACAAGCAAGAAGTGCTAAGCAAAGTGGGCATTTTTGCGGAGAATCTACAGCAGGCAACCCACACAACTGCACCCACAACGGTAAGAAAGATATCTTAAATACATATGCTTGTAGTCTTATATTTCTTATAATTTCTTTCTAGTCCCACAAGATTGATGAGTTTTTCTCACCCGCCAAATCAGCAGATACCAAAACTAAAACTGGAACAATGCAGCATTACTTTTCTCCGGTTCCGGCAACCTCAACAAATGGTGAAGCAAACAATAATAATGATAATAAGCATAAAACTGATACAGATCAGGATATAGCAGCATTTTTCAATGAAGATGATGATGATGCTTTTAAAGATTTGGATTTCTGATTGTTAAGTATTCTTTATGTAATTATACGAATATATAAATTTCAAGCTGTAAATGCGAAGAGTGTGGATATAGATCTGGATATAAAATTTGGAAACGGAACCGGATGTAGGTAAATTTTTAAAGAGCTCGATTTTCAATCTGTAAATTCCAAGAATGTTGATGCTTATCAGCATATATTTATCATTCCTCAATGAATTTTTGATTTTTCAATTATTAACTTCTATTTATTTAAATTTAAGAATATATTAAATATAAAAAATAGCAGGATGTAGCTGCATATTTCAATGAAGGATTTAATTTCTGATTGTTTAGTTCCTTTTATGTAATTATACGAATGTATTAAATTTAATCTGTTAATTTGAAAGTTTTGTTTTCGGAATGGTTGTGCTCTCATGAATTATGTACCTGATTGTTTAGTTTCTTTAATGTATTAATCGGTAAAAATATTACGAACCTTGGAGCGAGCTGTTTAGACTTTAACTGGAAATTTTTGTATCGAAAAACCTTTACACTATAGTAACAATTAGAAGGTTTCTTATTGTTATTCAGTTGTTAGACCATCTTTAACTAGCATTCTAAAGAGATTTTCGCGCATGCTCCGTGGGATATGCGGGTTTGGGTTTATTTGGTGGGTAACTAGTTTGGTAGTGTCCCTGGCAACAAGTCAGATAAATAAATAGTCAGGAGAACTTTTTGATTTGAGTCAAAGCCCAGAAGCTAAATAAATAAATAAAGACATGGACTCCTCACTGGGCGAGAATGTTGAGCTTATGGGCGAGGAGGAGGAAGAGTTGGTCGATGATGAGGTCGGAGTATCATTTCTTCATGACATCATAGAGTTGGAGTAAGTGCATACAGCAACTGATAAACGATTCTTCTAAAATAATTGTGAATATTTTTGCAGACACTCCTTTGGCTATGACTGCAAACGGTTGTTTAATCTGGTTATGGTGGATGATGATACGTTGATCTTTGTTTCCGGCAACTTTCTGCATTATTTCAGCATATCCCGGCGTGAGGTGACGTTCCGGGAAACTGTCTTTGGCTGTGGCATTGGTTTTATAACAAAGAATGAGCTGCCGGAATATAAAGATCTGTTTACCGTTGGTGAGAATGGACCGCGTCCGACAATCTTCATCTATGAGTATCCATCGCATGATGTACGGATTAAATTGACGGGTGCGGCCAAGTCTTGCTTTACGGCGGGATCGTACAATGCCAGTGGGGAGTTATTTGCCTCCCAGGCCGGTTATCCAGATTTTATCATCACCATCTGGCGTTGGGAACGTGCTGAAGTTGTGCTGCGTGCCAAATCCTTTCAGAGCAACATACTCTTTGTGCACTTCTCCGAACACAATCCCATATTGTTGTGTTCCTCTGGCCTAAGTCATATTAAGTTCTGGAAGATGGCCAATACATTTACGGGTCTGAAACTCAAAGGAGACTTGGGACGATTTGGCAAGACGGATTTCAGTGATATTTACTCGATGTACATGTTGCCCGATGAGAATGTCATCTCGGGTTGCGACTGGGGAAACATGTTGCTCTGGGAGGCGGGTCTCATTAAGTTCGAGATTTGTCGGAAGGGAAGGAAACCGTGTCATGCGAAGCCCATTACACGGATTACCATGAAGAATGGCGAGGTGACCACAGTGGGCATGGATGGTTATGTCCGTGTATGGTATTGGGAGACTGTTGATCTCGCTGATCCCCCAGAGGATGATTTGTTTGTCGAAATCGATCCGATTTATGAATTCAAGATCTCGGATGTTGAAATACGTGCCATGCAAAAGATCAAGCCCTTTGAGGAGAAGTATTTTGGTTATTATGCCCAGGATGGTAGTGGAGGCATCTGGTTTTGTGACATCAATACCTATGATGTACCTAGGCCACCAGTTCGGCTTTACTCCTGCGTTGGTGGGCGTGTCCTCGCCGCCCAAATGTCTCCCGTTTCTCCTCATATGTTGGCGCTCTCCGAAACTGGCAAGATCTATGTCTATGACTTTGAGGCACAACGTCTGCTTCTAGAGAAACAATTTGCAGGGAATGGCGTGGATATACTTTGGATTGATACACAGGTCTCTAGCTTGGGCACGGAGCTGGTCGCCGGTTTTGAGGATGGCATACTGCGACATCTCTTTTTGGATCTAAGTAATCCTGCAAAGGCATCTATGCATCTTGTGGCGGCTTTCAAGGCACACACGGCTCCAATCACCAGACTGACCATCAATCGGACCAGCACACTACTTCTCAGTGGTTCCGCCGACAAGAGCATGTTCATCTACGCCTTGAGCAGTGGTCCTTCGGATCTGGTTCAATTGCGTCCACTGGGATTTGTGGAGTTCAAGGCGGTGCCCAATTGCTTCTATTGGCATCTTGAGGAGCAATCTGTCGTCTTGGTTGGCTGCAAAACTGGCGAGGTCTATGAGTACAATATACGCACAAATGTCACCGAGGAGGAGACCTATTTGTCTTACAACATCACGGATTCTTCCCGCATGCGTAGCACTCGCTTTGTCTCCGTGAAGAGTCGCATCCGACGAGAACTTCGGCGGGAGAAGATCAAGAAGCGCAAGGAGAAAAAGCGAGAGCGTAAAATGCATGAGATTGAGAAACTAAAGAAGGCAAATCCTGGCTTACAAATAGATATGGAGAGTGCTTTGGCTGATTCTGAGCCTGATGAGGAGGAGGAACCACTTCACATACCCATCGTACCCAATCGCATTATCTGGCTACGCTATACTGAGCGTAATACCATCTGGGTCTCCATGGCCGGCTACGATGCCGGCTACGTCTATGAGCTGGAGTTTGATGCTCCGGAACCCACGTACTGCACTTTGATCACAGATGCCGATGACATTGAAATCCACTCCTACCACATCGTGTAAGTTCATTGCATCAACGTATTTTCATTGATTGATTCATGTGCTGATCCATATATTGTTCTCTACTGATTACTCCACTGAACTCTCTATGTCCCTCTATGGATTCTTATGGATTCTCTTTATTATTGATCTTTTAACTATTTCTTTATATTTGCCGAAGAATTCTATTAATGATGATAAATGATCACTCTGCTAATTTTTCTACTAATCTCTTCACTGATTAATTTCTTTAATTATCTTGATTTATTCTATATATCCATCTATCTATCTATTAACTCCACTGATCTATTAACCGGCTTTTCTATTGATCTCTCCTTATTCTCTTTTAATTGATCTCCCCCTAGCGACGAGTACATCTTGTTTGGCATGATGAATGGCAGCCTTCGAATCAATCATTTTAATCCAGAGAACTTTACGGATCTCGCAGACTATCGAAACTATCCGATGCACGATGCCGTTAAAGGAATAATTCCCTGCATTATGAGCAGCTATGATGGACAGCGACTAGTCTCCGTTGGCTATGATGGCAATGTGTTTCTGTACAAGTGGAATGGCCCAAGGGTTGCTAGAAATCCATTGAGGAAGCCCCTGCCTCCCATGCCAAGCATTGGTTCAGTTGTCGATATACTCGATCCAGATTCGCCTTCATTGGAGCAGGAGAAAATCAATGAGGAGTTAAAGCGACAACAAGAAGCAGCTGAGGCACATGATCGTGATGTGCTGGCCAAGATTGGAGCCCTACAAAGTGTTTACTTTGAGATTGTGCGACGTAACGATGAACTGCCGCCTGGTCTGCGTTTCCCCGACAAGGATCTATTGCTCGATGAACGCATCACTCGACAAATCCGTGACGAACTCCAAGCCGAGTTGGATGATGTGCGTGAGGATCTCGCCTACGATCTGGAGTTTGCCCAAGTTGGACACTCAAAGCTCTACAATCATTTTCTCAAGAAATTGGATCATATACCATTTACAATAACGCCACTTTAGTGAGTCCAAGTTAAATATAAAATAGTTTCTCTGCCTAACTTTTCTGTATTCTTGGTAGTGCCAATGTGGAGCCCGTGTCCACATTTCGCTTAGAGACCTTGGGCGAGGAATTTGAACAAATTAAACGTGACATTGAGGATCGTCTTAAAAGGGAGCAGGATATGCGGTAAGTCAGCTTGCTTAACTTCAACTCATTCCAAACTTTTAAACCGCCCTTATAACTATAAGGGTTTATAATCTAATACAAAGATACTTTAACTTTTATCATAACCAAGCAGCAGAGGCATCGGGGAGCGTGTGCCAGAGCAACCCGAAGTGTAAGAGTAGAGAGCCACTTTTGTTTAAATGAAAGCACTGAGTTTAAAATTAAATTAAGACCAAATCAAAACTTACTTTTTTATTATTGTTAGTAAGTATTCGTACTTTTAGTTTTCAAATATGTAAAAAGATTTTTTTAAATAATTTTCAGTTACTTTTACTTTCTTTTTTTAAGAACTTTCACCCTATTTGATATTTAAGTTTCTCCTATCCTAACTGTCTTGATTCCAGTTTATCTCTTCCTATTTCCTCTGTTTCAGAATTCCTTTTATTTAAAATTATCCTTCGTCATCTCTTGGCATTTAATAGTTCTATTTCGTTCCACTTTAGAGAGTATTAACTTTGTTGTTTATAAATTCTAGAACTTATCATTTATTTTTATACAATATTTTTGAAGTACCTAAATTAACTCAAATACCTTTTAATAAAATAATAATGGACAGCTTAACCGAAGTAATAGCCTACGAGGAGAAGGAGGACTCCATAACTGGACCCCCACCGGAGACCTTTTTCTTTGGACGCGATCCAAAGAGCATAATGCCGAGGTTCAGCAAGAAGATGATGAGGCTCCTCCAACGTTATCGGAAGCGTCAGCTTTTTGAAGTGCGACGCATTTTCGACTGGGACAAGTTGGAAAGACAGAAACCTGATCCGAATCGTAATCATCCCGATGATGATGCAAAGATTGCCGAAGCACAACGAAATTTGGGTGATTACAAGTTAAAGATCAACTCGGATTATGAGCCCAAGTCCGAGGAGACATTGACAGCGAAATACATTGAGATTGTGGAGTGTCGTGAGAAATACTTTGACATGTTGGATACGTTTAATCATCGGGTTATGGCATTACGTGAACAAAAAAAGGAACTGATGGAGTTCATAGAAAAGAGACGAGCTCGTTTGGAGCGTATTCATGAATATCTTCCAGAAGTAAATCGCATACAGTTGAGGAAAATCAATGAGATTGACATGGAGATGGAGTATCCAGAGCTAAATCTCATTGAACACTTTTTGCCCGGCTGTGGAGTGAATGTGGATGATATACTTTACTTGGATCACACTGTGGAGGAGATTATCAGTTTCAGGAAACCATCTCCTACACTAGACAATGTGAGTCTGTATGAGATGGCATCATTGGATAATCCTGATCTTCAGGAGGTGACCAAGTTCAAGGCGTTGCAGATCTCCAAGCTGAGCAGCACTTTGCCACCGGATGAGTTAATGGAATTCATTCAGAATCTGCCAGAGGCAAGTGATCCCGCTTACTACGAGTTGAATGAGGACCAAAAATTTCCTGTAATGCAGGAAATGAGACATCGTTGGCTACGTCTATTGACCGTCGAGCAAATCCACATTATTGCACAGATCGAGGAGCAAATTCGATTGTTTGACTTGCAAATGGAGAAGATTCATGTGGAGCGTTTTCATACAAAGCTGGATGCAGAGTTTCTCACCTCCTTCATGATAAGCCTGAATCAGGAGTTGTATATATTGAGGGACAGTGAGGAGATTGAGACGCAGTTGCTCCAGAATGCCAAGTATGCGATGGGCACACGTAATGAGCTCCAAGTGCAGATCAATGCCACCAATCGACAATTGGATGAACTTCGGAAAGCCATTGAGAAGATCAATGAACAGATTGCCGGTCTGCAAGTTCTATTTATGAACACCATCAAGGGGCATAAATTCTATGACTTTTTGCGACGCATCTTCAAGAAAAAGTGGCGACCACCCAAGCGTGTTCATGGTGATGATGAAGAGTCGTCGTCCTCGTCATCATCATCGTCTTCCAGCGAGGACGAAGGTGTTGATGCCCAGAGTGTCGACTCCTTAGATATGACCACTATACGTCTCGATGAAGCCACTTGTCCTACGGGTCTTGATCGTGTACTCTATGAATGGTCCTTCACCATGCGCGCCGATCGTCATGCCCTAGAAAGGACTCTCGCTGATAGCCTTCGTAATGTAGATCGCAAGCGTCGAGAAATTGCAGAGATGCAGACCAAGATGAAGTACCACGAGGAGGTCTATCAACGTGAGAAGAACACATTGCTGGAATTTAGGGTGAGTTTTGGTTAGAATAAATTCAGTTAATATACTCTTAACTTTTTTGAAAAGGTTATTAATTTCGATTATGATGAAATGATATATGATAATCTTTACAGCGCAACAGGCAACAGGAGATCAACAAGGTGCAGGTGAATACGATTCTACGCATGGATCAATTGCAGCATTTCTATGAGGGCCACGATTTCCGGGATGTCTCCCAGGCAATACTCTTTGACGCCGATATGTTGGTTGATCTACGTCGTCGGGCCGAGAAGCTGCACGAGGAGACGTTGGCCACACGACGATGGCATCGTATTAACTTTGTGCACTTGCGACGCATGAATCGGGATATTAAGTTCATGAGATTTGAAATAACACGCCTCGAGGAGGAAATCAAACAGGCGCAAATGAAGCGTTTTGGATTGATAATAAATCTGGATGAACTGGAGGAGGAAGTGCTGCGACGTTACGTATTTGAGCTGGAAACAACTGCGGAAGAGGAAATGCGTGCACTCGAGAAGGACCTGCAGGAGAGAAAGGTAAGAGATGACAACAGAGTCTAGGGAAATTTATATACATATATTTTCCTTCTTTAGATTGAGTTGTCGCGCTGCGAGGAGCAATTGGTGCAGGAGACACAGAACAACACGGAGAAACTCAACATACAGACTTTGCTGCTGGAGCAGAAAAATGTTCTAGACTCTTTGCTAGATGTGCAGGAGCGCAATTATGCCAAGTGGGCAAATCCTCAGGTGCTCAATCTGAGTTATGACATTGAGAAGCTGATGGGCATTGAGAATGCGTTGCTTCAACAGATTGAGGTATGTTATATAATCTTAATAAGGATATATTCTACTCTTAAGTTGAGTCGATAAGTTCAGGTCTCTCTGTTTCTATTTACTTAATATTAATGAATCCCTCTCTTTCTTAGTGCCTGGAGCGTGAGATTTGCACCCTTCGCCTGAAGGCTAAGCCACTCCAAATCAACGAGTTGGAGCCAACGCAGCCACAAGTTGTAGTCAGCGAACTGTCGCCCATGGAGCCGGAGACTGACATGTGTCCGGCCATACTAAATGTAGAGGCTTATATGCTTCCTCCCATGCCGGATGACTTCATAATGGATCGCGTGCACACGATTGTTCAAAAGAGTTTCAATCAGTTCTTTGGCCGTCATACAACTGCCGAGAATATTCGTAAATTCGCGCAAAGATCATCGTTGTATATGTGCCAGGCGGCGTATAGTTTCCAAGGCAGATATACGGATCGCATTGCCGAGTGCATCACGGAGCATTTGGAGACAATTGTGCCTAAGAAATATTTTATTCACATCAGTGCTGACGAGTTGCGCAAACTCTTCCATGAGGTGGTCGCCGTCTTTGATTACGAACGCTCCGATGTCAATACGGAAGAGTTAATCTCTGGCATTTTTGAGCATGCCAAGGATTCCCTTTGTGCACGTGGTGTCTGTGAGATTGTGAACCGTACACAGTTTATTGTCATGCATATGTTTAAGGAGTTGGCTGAGGTGCTGCCCTTGGAGGAATTCCAATCGGACGAAACGTTGTGCATTATTGTTGATGTCCTGGAACGTGAACCGATGGCAGATCCTCGTGCTATCAACGTGGAAGAACTGGTCTCCAGTACACTGAAGCATGCCCAGGAGAATCTGCTGGATCACATTACAGCTTTGCCTCTACGCCAAGTGGGCAATAACATACAAAAGGCACTGTTGAAGCGACGTCAGTACAAATCTCCCAATTGTCAGTCTCCATTGTCTGTGAGGATTGCCAGCAAGAAGCCCAGTTCCAATACGGGATTACCCTTTTAGGCTAGAGATGTTTTTAATTTTGTTTTGGACTATATTTAACAATATATAAAGCTTGGAAATGCATTAAAATTGAGAACAATTTTGTATTTTAAATTCATTCTAATCTACGTTTGACTGAGACAATCTTGAGAGGCAGGAGCTCCAGCATCTCACGCACCACGCCAATCTCTCCGTGCATTGGTTTTGAGGCTTCCTTGTGCTCGGCACATGCCTCACTAAATCTTTTATAGTATCGAAGACATTGATTCAGTTGCTCCAACTGCTGCTGTGGATGAGCGCTAATTAGCTTGTAGTAGAGTCTTCCAATATGAAAATGTGCATAGAGCATGAGACGCACTTCCTCCAACTCCATGTTGCTGCGCCATTGCTCAAGGCTGTCATCAGGTGATGTTAGATACGATTTTAAAAAGCTTTCGAAATGCTTGATGGCCTTTAGAGCTGCCTGATTAATCTTTTTGACTTCTTCGGGTGTTGGAGATTGTTGTGCCTTCATGCTGTCTAGACGCACGTCCAGGATAGCGGCATGGGCTGTGCCTGCCACATACCAACATTCCCGGCAGATCTTTAGATAGTATGTAGTGTCGAGTAGTTCTAGAAGATCTTCTAGATACTTGGCACGACGTTTTTGCATCTTGGCTTGATTTTCTGGGTTTTCCTCAAAGAAGGCAATGTGCTCGTAGCTCTCTGCATAATCCTGCATAATTTTCGCATACTCTGTAGCCTCGCTCTCCGCTCTGTAGTAATCCTTGGCCACATCCAGCCACTCGTTGATGAAGTGAAACACTAGCTTGGCATCGTCAAAGGTTAGACAATAATCACAGCTAACGCGACTTTCACAAGCAGCCAAATCCAGATCCACAAAGCGATAATCCTCATCAGCTGCCAGGGCAAGTTGCTTGGTGGCCTGTGTGAGCTTCTTCTGCTCATCCTCTTCCTCATCATCGTCCTCCATTAGACGCTCCTTGGAAGATTGCAACAGATACAAGCCATATTTAGCCCAACAACGTGCCACATCTGCATAACGATGCTTAAAGGTTTCTGTATAATCCGCACGTTGTTGTTCGCTCATCTCCGGCTTTAACATTGTGGCTTCATGCTCAGCCATAATGATAGTGGCAGCTGCCAAATGATGACGTGCCTCTTTGTAGCGATCCTTGCCCAAATAATACTGAGACAATGTTGCTGTATTCAAGGCAAAATCAATGGCATCATATGATTTATATTGCAACTGACGATGTAAAGTGCGATGACAGCATTGTGCTGATTTCTCTGGCTCTCCTATATGACCATACATCTGTGCCAGGTAGAAGCAACATAGCGTGTAGAGATTCTCTAGCTCCTTGACGCCTGCAGCTGCTTCCGGATCCTCTGGTGGACTGTACAAATCCACTACAGCCTGTGCAATCTTTCCACTCTCCTTAAACGCCTCATAACTTTGTTCTGCCTTTAGCAGTAGTTCCGCAGCGGTTTTATACTCTTGCCTGGAGCCGAGAACAATGCTCAGCTCGTTGACAGCCCCCATATAAGGTATAATGCCTTCGGCATGCTGCTTATAGGGTTCCATTAACTCTAGGCAGCGGTGAAGAAACTTTTGGCCGTCAGAAGACTCCTCGGTGTAAATATAAATACGGCCCAAATCACGACAAACAAAGCCCAGCATTGACTTGTAAACCAGCTCCTCATCGCCACCATCACCCTCACTAGCCTTAACAGAGATTAGTTGATCATCAAGCAGCTTTTTTAAATCCAAGAGCACGTCGCGCGCCTTGTAATGGGATCGATATGGGTCCGTTGGTGGATCGGAGCTGCTCTCTTCCTCAACCAGTTTGTTGGCTTTCTCGAACAGCTCCTTGTAGTCACTAAGCACTTCCTTTGGAATGACCATAGTTTTGTCTTGATTATTAAGGCTATTTAATTTAGAAATAAATTATTACTTCATTTATTTTTCTCTCAAAATTACGGAAGCTGGGCGATAATTCACTGCAGCCAGACAGCTGATAAAATCAATATATCGATTACTAAAACAGCTGACGGATCTATCGTCAGACTAGAAATATCGTGCAGAAACTTATCTATCGATATTTTCGATTATCGCACCAAACGGTGGTGGCGCTTTCCTTTGTTTGTTAGCGCCGCCAGCTATCATGTGGTTTACTTTTAGAAATAGATTTTTATTGAACTCTGGCAATCATCTGTTGTTTATACACTTGTGAAAAATAAATAAAAGGTAAATAATGGCTTCTGATGGCGAAGAAATGGACTTGACATCGGCGGAGAGTGAAGTTTCTGCCGCGGAAACTGATACTGACACTAAGGAAGATGCACATGTACTGGATTCGGAAACAGATGAAGAAAGTTTGGATGTGGAAGTTGTGCCTGCTTCAAGTGACGACGCTGATATGGAGGAATTATTGGGACAACTGGAGGATTACACTCCTACTGTGCCAGATGCGCTTACTATGCGCATATTGAAAAGCGTACGTATAGTGTTTGATAGAGCTAATGAAAATTACTTTAATTTAATTTTCCATGCAGTCTGGCTTTGCATCTGTGGACCCACGAATTGTACGCATTATTTCTGTATCAGCACAAAAGTTCATATCGGACATTGCTAACGATGCCTTGCAACATTGCAAAACGCGCACCACAAACATTCAGCATTCCAGTGGACACAGCTCTAGCAAGGTAAATATTTTGTATTGAATTATAGAAGATCCAATCATAATACATGTCTTTTTGTAGGACAAAAAGAACCCAAAGGATCGCAAATACACTTTGGCTATGGAGGATTTGGTGCCTGCCTTGGCGGATCATGGTATAACAATGCGTAAACCGCAATACTTTGTTTAAAAATTATAAGTGTAACTACTATATAAAATAAATATTAAAATTATAAAACAGAAGTCTTGTTTGCGTGAGTTGATAGCAGTTACTAAAAATGGTTACAAGTAATTGCAGCAGTTGGCAATCCTATACAGGTTATCGAAATCTAACAAGTTGATTATCGTTATCGGTGGCAACAGCTGTTCAGTTACAAGAAGCAGCACAAGATGGGAGTGTTTTCGTTTCTAGTGATACATTATTATTTTTTATTTTCATCGCACTAAATAGTTGCAATTAATTGTTAAAAACACTTGCAAACGTATTCTCATTAGTGCGCATATCCAATTACTATATTGGCCATAGTGTAGTTTCAATGATAGCTGGTGAAAACCACAAACGAAAATTGCTACAACGACGACCTCCAATACAAAGTGGGAAAAATCGAACTTTGTATACGCGTGTGTGTGTCTGTGTTCAATAAGTTTACATTTAAGAAAGAAAATCAAATTTGCAAAGCTGCCAATGCATTTGTGTAGCCAAATACGCAATGTATATATATATAAAATTAATTTTCATATTGTGCAAAATGATTGAATAATCGATAATTTAATAAACGACCAACCAACTCCTCCCCCTTAACACCAAATAACTGTGAGGAAAACAGCAACAAAATGGATGATCTGGAGGAGACTAGCGAAAATGGCTTCAAGCTGGGATTCCCAGAAGTGGGCACATGGAATCGCACACACAATGTCCCTCTGGAGAACATGAAAATCGATGCACCTATGGTAAATACATATACATATACACTTGCTGCACCCCCTTTCATACAGAATTCCATACACATTTCTCTATATGTATGTGGCATTTGATTAATATGGTATGCGATGAGACAGCGTGATTCAGCCGAGGACAGCTTTATCAACATAATGTCGAACGTCTATAGAGTCTATAGTGATTACTGCCCCTTTAATAGTCGCTACCACTTGGCATACAATTGCGCGATCGCAACCATTCCATGCTTCTTATCATGCTTTGGTCATTGACACACTCAGCTACACTATCAAACCTGATATTTGACTCGAATACGATTAGAATTTCATATACTAGAGCTGTCATGTTTCGTTTATCACCTTGGTTCAGCATAAGTTCAAATAAAAAGTAGTTAAAATGCACGAATTAACGTTTTCTAACTAGCTTTTACTATATCTTATTTTATAAAATTTGTATAGATAGATTGTACAACGATTTTTCTTAGAGGTGAAGATTTTCTTTAATTATAATCTTAATCAAGATCGAATACATATACATAATAATGGTAGTTATGATTGTTTTAAAAATGTAAATAACTGCGAGCGCCGGAAAGTATCCATTGATTATTGTACCATTTAAGTTGAGTAACGAAATCTCATTGTCTCGACTATAGCTTGATTAAAAAAATTACTGTATGTTTTTATTGAATTCTGCTTAAAAATTGTTGCTTTAAAGTTTTTGAATATTCAGAGTCGACTTTAGTTTTAACTCGTAATATCCTAAAACTTTTCAGTAACAAACTTCACATTGATCTACTTAGAACAAATATAGTAGACTGATAAAAATAAGTATAGGACTTAATATTAGGCAGCCTTTGTTTTTACTTTAACGAACATACGCAACTTATATTCAAAATTATTATAATAAGAAAGATTTTTATTATCTGTTTTCTCGGTCTTCAACAAACGATTTTGCAGTTAAAACTTAGAATAGAAACTTTTAAAAGTTGTTTTAAAATTTTGGTAATATTGTTTTTTTTTGTAACGAATAATAAAATAATGCAATCAATAAGATCTTTAATGCGCTGTCTGAAGGAGAAAGTGGTTCTTAACTCGATCTGTCGCTGCACAAGCAGCAGCAGTCTGCCTAACCCTATACTGGTAGACATAGACGAACAGGAGGATGTGGAGGTAGAAGATGATTTAAGTATCAATCCAGTATATCCCATGTTGGAGAACCGATATTCCGATCTATTCTATATGCCTCAAAATGTGGGTCCGGCCTATCAGGATCTCGCAACGACCACCGATCACTTTGACTTGGACAAATTGTATGAATCCGTTGGTTGGAAAGGCATTAAGCCCATCAGAACTCAGGCGGTGCAATGTCCCATGTTGTTATTACCGCAAGTTAGACGGATCTTTTCAATACCCTGCTCACAACTTAATGAATCGGAAAACTTGAGCATATTTAATCTATATTTTGACAGTGATGTGAATAGTGCTATCATTTGTTCTCATCGCTTCTAAGTATTCAGTGGAATTCATGCAGGATGGTTATTGGTCGGACTTTGTCAATCCATTTACGGGTCGGGCCTATTTTAGACCCGCTGCTCGCCGAAAGTTCAACAATGAAGCTCGTTCTTTAGGTCACAATATGCATTTCAAGGAAGTTAATGGTTGCACAGTCATTAAGGAGGCAAAAGGATGCACATTTGCTGGTGCTATTTTTAGTGATGTTCCTGTCAGTTAATTCTTTATCATTTCTTCATCAATGCTCGTAAATTCATTTCCTTAACAACTGTTTTGTCTATGTCCTCCAAAACTTAATTAAATGTTTGCATTTCACTTTAAAAGTTTGACTAAATAAATACAAGCTTAGGAGTGTGTCTGTTAGCTAATTAAATTATATATAACCTTGAAAGGTGCTGAGATTTTATTGGATAATTTCTATTATTTAGTTTGTGTAGTGTTGGGGCTAAGTTCTAAAAGGAAAATAAATATTTTGTATTGTAAGTATAATAGGAAATATATTCCAATTTAAAAAATTATAATAAATATTAAAGAGTTTTAATAGATAATTATATTCTACCACTGTGTTCTACCACTAATGCGCCGCTGTTGTAGCTTTGGGAAGGTAAAGATTGCATATTCAATTTCCCAGAAATGTTGCTTACATTTCGTACACACGATCGGAATTTCACCGACACTTTTTTAAGTGATGGAATAGTAGACTTCATTGAAATAACTACTTAGTGGAATGAAACTACTGTGCAATTTTTAGCCGTCTAGCTCTTACCGTCTAGTTTCGAGTCGATTTTTTTTTCTGAATATTTCATACGGATCGAATTATTAAAATTATAGTTAATTCATCTTAAAAATGTTACGTTGCCTATATTGAATTTCTCAGTGGAGCTTTGTGCGCACATTACTCAAGATCTGTGACTAATGAAATAACTTTTTAGGCTCGTAAATGTGTGAGTAATAAGCGGGTAATCAAATATATACATATATATACACTTACACCCAATGTTATTATTCTTTTTTGTTCTTTTGTTCGTATTGTTGCGTTGTGAGAGGTCACAACAACATTAAATCTAATTGAAAATGATATGTGACACCTTTGATACTTTTATACAGATATGGCTGCTCTGCTCTTTGCTCACCACAATCACCTGGGTTACCTATAATAACTTTTACAATTCGCGTTTAATCGGTGTGCTGATTACAAAGATTGCAAATCGTTGGTTTATCAAGGGAGCCTATTTTAAAATCGGATCTGTGGCGTTGAACCCTTTGGCTGGCAAAATCATGTTTCGTGATTTTGTGTACATCACGTATGATTATACGATGCGGGTGCAGGATGGATATTTCATATTTCGCTGGTGGCGCTCCTATGTGCCCAAGGATGTCTCTGAAGGTATGTATAAACACATTTATAAATATCTTAATATTGAAATTATTTAATTTATCTTTTTCAGATCTCTCACACTCGGATACACGTTTGTCCGTGCAGTTAAATGGTTATGAACTTCATATTTATAATCGTTCGGATCTGTATGATAAGCTGGAGAAGACTTTTGGACTGGAACCATCGCTGTTGATACCCACAGATGTGCTCAGCACTGAGGAGCGTAATAAACTGCGAGAGCACAACATGAACATGGAGAATGCACGGCAAAGTCAACGTGTGAATGCCGTAAAGAACTCTGAGGCCATGCAGGCAACAACATGGCGTGATTTGATACCTGTGATCAAAATAGACATTAGTTCAGGTCGCTTTGTCTTTGGCAATCGCCTCACACCGACCACACTCTCCATATCCATGGAGGAAGCCCATTGCACATACAGCACGAAGCCGGCAGTTTGTCGGCTCGATCATTTCATGCATTTTGTCAAGGCGAAAGTGGAGAACGCCAAAGTTCTCTTCTGTCCCAGTCCCAAGTATACGGGTTTGATTGATGAGCCGCCACGATATATGGGCGAAGGTTTTGTAGTCATGATGTCCAACCAAATGGATTTGTATTTCTACATGGATGAGCCGGGTGTTGTGCCCGAGGAACCTGTACAGATTGTACTAGCTAATGGCGATGTGGTGGAGCCTTCTCCGCCGGTTTGGGGCATCAATGCTCACTGCCTGAAAGGCACAGACTTTAGCTACGGTCCCTGGGCGGACAGGCAACGTGATCATTTGTACAAATACTTTTATCCATCCGACTGGAAAGAGGCAGAAGTAACGCCCACACCGCAACCTGGAGAATTGCGCAGCTATCAATCGTTTGATGTGACGCTCTGTGTGCTAAATGAGGCTACAATCGATATATTGTTCTCCAAGGAGAAGGAGACGAATGCAATGCACATAACTGTTGGACCCGCCTCCTACGTGGAAGTCACAATACCTTGGGTAACGCTGCAAGATGGTTATACGTCAAAGATCCAGGGTCAACTGTTTCATGTGGAGGCCACAACATCGTTGCAATATCGCAGCTTGGCAGAGTTTGAATCGTTGGAGTACAAGGTGCGAATACATTATCCAACGAAATGGAATGCACCGCAGGATTGGAATATTTCATTGGCCGGCTGCAAGACGAGCGCGTTCATTGTGTATAAACACAAGTGCTTCTTCCAGGATCTCATTGAGGATTGGGGCGATAAGGCGAGACCCGATATACTCAGTTTTGTGCCATATACATGCAATTTTAATATACGTCTGCATGAGTTTGAGATCCTCATGTTGTGCAATGAATACAATTGGATTGATTGCAGTAGCGCCAATCAAGAGAATAATCATTTGGCCTTTTGTGGCGATGTATTTGAGATGAGCTTTGCATTGCCCTTTGATGATTTTCTGCCAAAGACTGTGACACTCAAGTTCTGGATACACGGCGAAGGTCTCGACTTGAGTCTCTACGTACCGGAGGTCTCCTCGGTGCGACCCATTGTGCTAGCCATAGACGAGAACGCAAGACTGTTAACCCGCGAGGGAAAACTTATACGACGCCCCGAGCTCTACACCAAGAAATGGCGTAAAATATGCCAACGCAGTGCCGGCTGGATTGATTGCTGGGCTGTGCCCATTTTGGCTTTATCTATACAATACGTATATCACCCTGTGCCGCCACTTGGTCCTGATCCTCAGGCGGATATAACGACGCCAGAGAAGGAGGAAATACTTCTTAGTCCAATGCGCATACCCAAAGTACGTAAATCTCCCGTCAATGGCAACTGGCAACAGGTTGAACACAATAACTTCGATCCAGGCACCTTGCCTGCGGATCATGTCACTGTTGAAATAGAGATTGGCAGCTCTGTGCTGATGGCCTATGGAAATGTATTGCGTAATTTTATGAGCCTTAAAGAGAACATCTTTGGCGAAGATCAGAGTTTTACAGATATGGAGCAATCGAATGTGAATTTGAAGGAGACAAATACCACACCCAATCCAAAGGATCAGCTGCTGGCTAAAGAGAAGGAGTTGGCTAACAAATCCATATCGGAAACAACAGCTCCGGAGGAGAAACGGAAACCCTTCGATCCACGACTCTATCGACCTTTAGAGGTGATGGTTTCCGTAATTGTACATGACATACAAGCACATGTGATGAAGAATTGCAATCCCGATGATCCTCCGTGCCCGGTGGTGTTAATTGAACGCTTTGGCTTTGAAATGAACAAGCGGTATCATGAGACAACGCTGCAGGTCCTCGTCAGTCCCGCGTATCTGCTCACATCCGACACGTTGCAGCGTCAGAGACGCGACAAGCACATCCAACAGGGTCATCTCTTGCTATCGGCGGTTCAGGTGCGAGGACATGCCATGTTCAGTAATGAAGGACGTGCCTTGGATGAGGATACACTCGAATATTCGTGGTTGGTGGAGGTGCAACTTGGCAAACTAACTGGAAAACTGACACTGCCACAGCTGGTGAATGTTGTCACTGGATTAGAGACACTCATTCTGCTGGCCATTGATCCAGAGAACTGCCTGAAGTCACCCAAAACGGTGCGCAACTGCCATCATGGTGTGCCCAGTAATTTGTGTCCGCAAACCAAAGAAGAAAACAAATACAAGTGCCCTTCATCCGAGGATATCAAGTACTTGATGACTCGCGTCTCTGTGGACGCTGTAGATGTTTATTTAATAGAGAGTGGAACGGCGTTGCATGCTTGGATTTCTCCCATACGCCTGGCCAACTGTAATCTGCATGGACAACGTGTCAAGTCGGGTATATCTGGACTACTGCCTTCAATATTGTTGCGTCTCTTCATGTTGCATGCAGGGAATGCTCCAAATAGCACCTATAACACTAATACCACAGGCAGCAATCGCTCTGGCAAACTGCGTCGTGCTGATCAGGATTCTCTCAAGTCACAGGATGCACCCAGTAGCTCTCATTATGCCCATAAGGCTGGCAAACGCAGCTCCAACTCATTTTCCCAGCGTCGGGATTCACGTGAGGAGGGCACTCGTAGCAAACTGCGGGATAACTTCACAGACACGCATCCAAAGCGAACTCCTGAGACTGTAGAGCTTAGCGAGAATTGGGTGGAAGTGGGCTGCACCTCGCTGGGTCCCATACTCCTCGAAGGCGCCTCCGCGTTGCCCATACCCGATCACCAACTGCATCTCGTGCAGCACAAGTGAGTTTACTTTTCTATTTATTTAGGAATTATTTATTTCAACTGATTTATTTTGTAGTTTCCTGCGAGAACATGATGCCAAGTACAAGCGCCTGTGGTTTTTGTGGTCCAACAATGGCATCGCTCTCACCTCGGGCACGGAAATCTCTCGCTGTGGCTGCATTGGCGGTTGTGCCTTCTTTGGCAGCAATCGTAATGGCCAAAAGTTCTTTAAGCCAACTGCCCAGGATGTCACTGATAATTACAATATTGCCCGCTATTTGTGAGTATTTAAATGGAAGAGAGAGAGAGTTTATATGGTTAGAAAACTTTTAAAATCACAGCTTTAAATTAAATTTTTATACTTTTGTGCGATTCATAAATTTTGTTGTACTTTCTTTCTGTGTGCAGCATCATTAATAATAACAAGGACTTTGGCTTTGGCGAGAGCATACTTCATCAGGGTCAACTGGTCTTCCATACGCCACCCTACAGCCTGCACTGCGTCTCTCTTTATGACTCGGCTGATTTTAATGGCAAGGGCAAACTGTATAGACCCACTGTGGAGTTGCGCAATGGCAGCTTAAAGAAATCCGAACTGTGCACATTACCCGATGGTGCCAAGTTTAAAATCGGCTGTGGAGTTGTGGATAAACCAGAGCTAAGCAGCAGTCGGAATAAGTCCCGAGAAAGCATAGGTTCACCAAATACCCTGGAGCGACGTAGTAAACGTTACACATGCACAAGGCAGACCTCAGTGGAGGTGCCTTATTCACGTTTGCTGGACAGTCCTTCAAAGAAACTACAATTGCAGCATGATTCCGTCGATGGCGGCAATGCGAGCAATCATAGACGTGGCTCAGATTCCCACAGACTGCGTGTGTCGCCGCCAAAGACAAGCATATCGGACTCAAGACTGACCGGAGAGGTGGCAATCGATGATGACCAAGAGGTAGGTCATTAAAGAAATCAACTATAAACAAATCTAAATCAGTTTTCTGTTTCGACAGATGCCCGATGAAATGTCACACTCGGCACCGCATTCGCATCCGCTTGAATTTGAAATCGCCGACATTGCCTTGCATGTTGGAGATCAATTGCCACGTGAGGTGCAACGCACCATATCGCTAACATCGGAAAATCCATCAGAGATGTTCTTCTCCGCAGAGGAGGATATTTCCAATGTATTGTCTCAACGTGGTTCCATGAAACAACGCAGCGGCAATGGCTCCATCATTTTGTCTGGCAGAAAACGCTTCTCCTCAGACTTGAGGTAAGAGTTTAGTGATTTCTTCTTAATTTAATGTTTTATTAATAAAATCTTAATCTATCAGCATTGGCGCCCAGAACGAGAATGGCAGTCATACTCTGCCCACATATCGCAGTGATCTGGAGATTCATGCGCCGGAGAGCAACAAAACATTGCCGAAGCGTCCACAGAGCACCACAGAACTGGTAAAAATAGTCAAGTCTAAGCCAATAGCTTTATATCTACATCTCTATGTTAGGTCTTTACGTATTCACTTATATATTATATACTATATACAACTATATACACCAATGGCGTTTAGCTTTACTGCTTTTGAGGCCAAGTTTATGTTTCACATTCACAAATAATTCAAAAACGTTTCGGTGAAAGCTAAAAGTTCTTTACACGACTTGAACTTATGATGATATTTCTACGCATGTTTCTTTAAGTATCTTTAAGTTCTCTCTCTATAACTCTTTAAATGTAAACTATGCTATATACTATATAAAAAATCCACACCTAAATTCTATTCCTCTCCACAAACTCAAACTCTCGGTTCATCCAAAACTAAATAACAATTAAAAAAAAAACAATCAAAATAAATACAAAACTAACAAAAAACTCATCCAGAACGAAGACGCGAGACGCATTCACGGTCTTGCCACACCAATAAGAAAAATAACAAATATCTCATCACGACCCGAGTACCGACATTTTGTTCACGATGTGAGTAGTTTTTAGTAACAGCAAAAGTAAAAACCAAAATACAGTAAAATATAAACCAACTAACTAACTAATCTTAACTAACCACGTAGCGCAACTAAATTTAAATCTTTTGTTAGTAAAAACTATCTTAATGTTTAATCTAATTTCAATTTATGAGTATCTTTAACAAAATAAGTATAATCTTCGGATTGCCGAAGCTTAAAAACCTTTGCAGATGCTTAAAATATAGGATTTCTATATATTTCTAAAAAGAATATCTGAAAAAATATAAATTTTCAACAGTACAATGATTTATTTTCTAGATAAATTTCTGTTGTAAAATCAATTGATTTTCTCAAACAATATTTCAATATTAATTTATTTCATTCCTCATTTAAAACCAATGTTTGCCATAACTTTGATATCCTCTGCAAAGGTATAAAAATATCTCAAATTGGCTGCATGTTCTGAAATTGCGCATGTCCTTGGAACTAGTCTAAGTTGAATAATTTCCTAGTTTAGTTTTAAGTGTAATTTTACAAACTTGATTAACACCATTTAGATGCACTTTTTTCATCCACCCGCAACTTGTGCTTGTGCCACTTGGTCTGAATACATATTTTTGTGGTAGCAAACAAAATTCTACACTTGATTGATTTGTTGATTAATTTATTATTGTTTGCTCTGCATTTCACAGGCGGACTCGCGAGGTTCCTCGTCGGGTACACCTTCCTTGTCATCGAACTCTTTTATCTCGGCAATGTCATCGCAGGAGGATGTGGCTTTGGTCAATCTACATCAACAGGTTAATCGACCAATTATTGATTCACCGCTGCTTATGGCCAGCTATTTGAATCATCTGTCGCAAGTGAAGTGCTTCAATTGGAATGGTTGCTCTTTTCCACTGGGTCCGGATGTGTTCTCCACACCACTTTTCCACGAGAACGAAGATGGAGGTCTCACCTACATTGGCAGCAAAATGTTGCCACATTTCGACTTGTATTCCTGTTGGCGAGAGATTAAAGTTGTGCCACGTTATGAGAATACCACGGGCAGCAACAGCTCAGCCACATTTATGGGCGGTCCAAAGTCACATCCCTGGGATCCCAGTGTGCTGCTCAAGGAGGAGGAATCGGACAAGACAACAAATGGTTTCGATGATGGCGAATTCATGAGTCTGCAAGCTGAAGGCGGTGCTGCATGCACCTCAGTGGTGGCCAGACTCAAAGGGCAACTGAATGTCTTCCTCACCCCGCTGCTTTTGGAGGGATTGCAACGGTGAGTACGACGTTATAACGAAATTTCCGTTTAACAGTCAGTTTCGAATTCTGAAGAAGATAGTTTAATAAACTGACAAAATACAATTGAGGCTGTTATTCGCACATGAACCAACAAATTTATTTGCAAATGCATAAAAAATATAAATCACAGAAATTTAACAAATGGAATTATTAAAAGTTAACAACGTTTAACGCGCAAATGAGCGCATTTTGCCTTCCTAATGGCTATTTTAAGATTACTCTGGCTGCCCTGGTCACGTGGAAACGAGTCCATCAGTTTCTTCAGATAGCTCTCATTTGTATTCTGAAAGCGAAATTTAAATAGAAAATATAAACAGTTATAAATTTGTTTTTCTATTTTAAACGTACCTCAGGTGCATCGTCGGTTTTCTTGTTTTCACGCTTTAAGCGTTTGTATTGCAGCTGATCCTGCTGGATTTTGGCATCCTTGGAGAGTTGATAGTTTTCATAGTTTAACATTTCACTGTGTTGTTTATCAGTGCGCAGTTGATGCTCTCCAAGTTTATTTTCGCTCTTTATAAGTCCATTATCGGTTTGAATGATATAACGCAAAGGTTCACGTGCATTTTGGGCAATAAAACTGCAACAAATTCAACAGCAACGTGTGGAAACAATAATGAAATTTAGATTATTGTAATTGTGTAATTGTAAGTGGTTTGTTGAGACTCTTAATTGTATTTAAGGCGCCAACCTGTCGCCATCATTGGCTGCCATGTTGTCGTTGGCCAGCAGCGGTGGCTTCCCTCCATCCTCTGTCTCTTGTGCGTCTTGTGAAAAAGCTGGATAAGCATTCATTTGCATATTGTCTTCCAAGTCCGAGTTATCCAACTCCTCCGGCTGTTGCTTCTCTTCATCGGCTTTTTCTTCTTGATGTGCCTCGTGTGCAAGTTGATGACGCTCATAGGGTATCTCAATCTGTCCTTGTTTAAACTCCTCTTTATTTTGAGCTGGCTGCCCTATAGGTTCTGCCTCTTTTACTTGAGCCCAGCCTCCTGCCAGCTTATTCAACTTTTCGAAATCATTAGCATTATTATCTACAT
Source organism: Drosophila testacea (assembly GCA_035043265.1). Taxonomy (NCBI): domain Eukaryota; kingdom Metazoa; phylum Arthropoda; class Insecta; order Diptera; family Drosophilidae; genus Drosophila; species Drosophila testacea. The sequence continues at coordinate 441,074 of JAWNND010000151.1, forward strand.
TAGGCACCTTGTATGGATACATATTAAATAAATCATCTTTGGTTTGCCAGCCATCGAGATCTTTGTCTTGTTTCATTAATTGATCCTGTTGAGCTTCAGCTGCTAGTTTCTTCAGGCTATCAATATTATTTTGATCCTGATCCAAAGACAACTCGTCGAAATCTGGCAAATTTGGTCTTTGCTTAACTCTATCCCGATTTCGTTGTAGACACATGGCATCTTCAGGATCACATTCCTCTAACGATTTGGAGTTGAGTTTTCTATACTTCATTTTATAAGCACGTCCACCATCGAGATTATTGTTTAATAAACCATCCAAGGACTTACATGATGTGGTAGAACATCTTCGTGTGGATGTGCAACGTTTTGTGGTTGGACATGTGGGTTGCTTGTTGCACTTTGGCCGCATTGTGCAGAGATCGTTTTCCTTATCAAGATCATCCTCGTCATGACATTTATCATCAGCTGATTGCTTACCAGAATTCAAAGAACTTTCCTGTTCATCATCAGCATCCTCTATATCATCGTGGTGATGTTTCTTGGCCTGCCTATGATGTCCTCTTAGGCTTGCTTGCTTTGAAAGAAGTAAGTTATTGATAGACACTTCTTAAACTCTGAACTACACACCCTCTAAATTAATCGGTCCATTATTAGCATCATCCAACAACTCGTTTAGCTCATTGAGCTCGTCCAACGATAGCCCATTAAGAGTTGACATGACTTCGGCGTCGCTTAAACCATTTGTTAGATCAGGATAATCAGCTGGATCAATGGCTGGACTCTTTGCTTCCTGTTTCACTTGCGTTTGCTAGTTAGTTATGTTCTTAGCTTGATATTGAAGGTGGGTATAATGCACTTACCACTGGATAAGCTGCCAAATAGGACAACAAGGACAATAGCAGACTCAGCCGAAGTAGCAACATTTTAAGAAACTTTCGTCACTTGAATTTGTATATTATTTGAGTCTAATTAAATGACAATATTAGTTAATTTCAGTTGGTTAACTTTGAGTGAAACTTATCGGGTGAAGTGATTTATTTATAAATCAAAGATTTGAAAAGATTCTGAAAGGGGAATCTTAGATTTAAGTATTTTTGCAACCTACTTATCCTAGGATCAGTCTTTGATTAGTCTGACAAGTTACCCAATTTATTCAGCTATTAAAACTATATTTATTGGTTTACAGAATGGTAGAGGCAGCCGTTCCGACTATACAGTCCATGCATCTGCTCTCGGTGGTCAACTTTATACATTCTTCGTGTATTGCCAAAGTGAAGAATGATAATATTCTAAAGCGTGATCAGAGTCTTAGCTATTGGTCACAAGTTCATTCGAATTCCAAGCGATCGACTACGGAACGTCATTTGCAAGGACCTGGAGATTCCTTTTTGAGCGATGTCTATGAGGAAAGTATATCGACAAAGACACAAGGATTGATTGTGCTGCCCAAAGTGAGCATAACCATGTTGCAGTCATCCATTGTGGAGGAGATTATATCTGTGGCAGCGTTGGATAATGTTCAGGTAGGTGGATTACTTCTGATATCTATAAACGAATAAACACAGATGTAATTGATTTACAGGATCTGAGCTGCGTGTCGTTGCTTACATTTTATATGGAAGGAATTTCCACAAAGTTTCATTTGGGAAAAACCACACGTGCCTCCATGCATAATGTCTATATTCAACAGACGGTGCAATCGGGCAGCAGTCATAAGAAGGGAGGCATCATGAAGGGAACTCGTGCCTTGTTGGCACATCTTTCCTCACAGACACGACCCGATAATGTCCAAGGTGAACCTATACTCATTGAGACATCAGAGAAACAACTGGAGGAGCTGGTGATAACCCTAGATATTGGAAGAGCTCACGCTCAATTGCGGCGGCTCAAGACTGAGGGACAATCGTGTGCACCAGAGACTCCTGTTATTGTGACTGCGATACCGGAGCACAAGAGTAAAGTTCTTTTCGAGTGCCTTAAGATGCCTGAGAGCACGGGCATTGAAAGCATTGGCTACATTATGTTTGAATGTGGTCTGGAAGGAGTGGGAGTTAAGATTGTGAAACGTTCGCACTTTGAGAAGTCGGAGAACAGCAAAGAGGAGCTGGCGGAAATGACGGGTGGTGCAGAAGGTGTATCAGCAACTGGTGGTGGCTTTAATCTCAACGAGCTGGTGGCAACAACGGGAAATGCCGGCAACGAAGCCGCAGCTGCGTCTACAGATGTCACTGGAGCCACCTCCAAAGCAGAAGCGGCTTGGCGTCTGATCACCAAGAAGCCACCAACACCCAAGACGCCCAAGGAGAAATTCCAGCATGCTTTGGACAACATTATTGTTACTGATAGCTCAACAGCTGGCGCAACCAAAGCTCCAACCGATGAGGATGTGGAAAAGGGAGCAACAGCCAGTGGAACCGGTCCAGGTGCACAGAAGCCAAATGGCGCTGGAAGTGCACCCAAAGATGGCTACGATAAGGCGCTGTCGAATGTCAAGGGCACGGACAAGACTTCCTCTTGTGTTATTGAACTGAAATCCGTGTGGTTTAATTTTGCAGCGCCTCCTTGTGTGCCCATCACTCGTAAAATTGATTTAACACGCTTGGATTGGAATCTATTGAGCACTGCATCGCCAGCAATTACAGCCTGGATGAATCCGAGCAATCGTTTGGCCATGAAAATTGTGTCCCTACTGAAGGTATTGCACACACGACAAACTGCAGTTGCCGCTTGTCTAATGGCTGATGCCATGGAGAATGAGAAGATTCAGCGCAATCCCAAGATAAAGAAGGTAAGGAACCGAAATCTGAATAAAAATAAACGCTGCAGATATTAAATTAAATGTTTTTTAAGTATATAACTATCTGAAACATAATTTATAACTATTTTTATAACTGATAAACATTAACAGATAGTTTTCCAAATGATATGTATTTCTATAATTACTTTTTTAGAGTCGTTATGCCAACAACTATACGCTGCTGTCCAAGACGCTGCAGGAGGATCCCAGTTGTCAATTGTGCTACATAATGCAGAAACTAGTGTTAGACGAAGGCGTGCAACGCATCGAGCAGATCTTTAAGCATGGCGAAGTGCCTCATTTGAACACACTACGTCAGGTAAGTAACATTTACAATACAGTAAATCTATCAAAGTAATCTAATTTATCTTTTTTTAGGGCATCATTGTGCTTAGTCGTCAATGGAAGAATACCTTGTACAATCCCATACTATTTGAGCATCAGTACAAGAATAAGTTGGCACGTCCCATCAATGTGACATTCTCGTTTCCGCAAAACGAGGAGGAATGCGAAGCGGATGAGTGTGAAGGTGATGTTGAAATGGGCGCCTATGCGGGCGTCGGCGAGAATCCGGAAGAGAGTGAGAATGCTTTATTACTTGGGCAAACACAGCATCATCGAACTCACATTGGTATTCCTTTGATTAACGCTGTTCAGCTGCAACTCCTCACGGCGTGCAGTTTTCTCCTTTTGTTATAACCTATTGATATGTATAGATATAGATATTTTTATCTCGTTCTTGTTTGTTATAGTAATGCACGTATTTGTTGTTACTTTTTCGTGTTCGTTACTTTTAATTTACAAAAGCAGTTAGCGAAAATTCCCACTTGACGGATATGCTTTTTTAATTTGCTTTAAATGTTTCCTTTTTCTTGCTATCCTAACTTTCCTTTTTTCCTACTTTTCTCACATAAATCCTCTACAAGAAAACGCTTTAAATGTTCATGACTTCATTTTGTTTGATGCCTTGCGTTTGCATTATATATTCCAATACTCAATACTCTATACTTTTTGTACTGGCTTTACTATCTTTTCCAAATTTAGTCTTTAATTATATACCAAGTGCTGTGTGTGAAGCAAATATATTTCTTAATGATATCTTATGGTCATGAATTACTTCACACACAGCATTTAAATTATATCAAATTTCTGTCTATAACTCCACAATAGTGCAAAATTGATATATGAAAAAGTAATATTAAAAATTGAACTCCAAATACTCAATTATTTTAAATCCCTCTCAACATTTAGACAACACACAATATGGTGGCATGTCTTATGCCCATGATGCAGCTCATCAAGGTCCAGCTTCCCAGCGTTCGACTTCGACATCGCCCAATATTCATCACACCCGTCGTGGGTAAGTTTCAATAAATGTTAAAGCTCTGCCTTGTGCTTGTGCATGTTCTTATATATTAATGTCATTTGCCTGTGTTATGTTTTTCTTTTCATAATCCCCTTCTGATAACTGATATATAAATCCATCACATCAATATGTCGCCGTGTTTAATGCGCTTCAAAATGTTTATGATAATATGCTATAAAGGCTGAACAAAGTGCACAGCAAAGCATCGAATTATTCACATGGCAATTCATCTCGTTCTAGCATACAAATGTTGCCCATTATCTCGGGTCTTGTGGAGAAACAAATGCCAGAGTTTGGTAAGTTTGAAAATTGATTAAATCCCTGGAAAATGTACTCAATGAAGTTTTCCTCTAGAATACGGCGCATTGCAGGAAGGTTCGTTGAGTTCAACGAATTCGGTCAACAAGTTTTGGCTGGGCGCTGAGAATCATAAGGAAGACTTGTACTTCTGGATGGCCAAACAGCAGGATAGCAACAAGAAGAAGGAGAACGCAACTGAAAAGGAGCATGCACGTCCTGTGCCACCAAAACTTCCTGGTCATAATCAAACACGCAGTGGAATTATGCAAGACTCTATAAAGTTGCTGGATGCTCATCTAATCTTTGAGCCACTGCTTACATGTTTAGGTGTAATGCCACAACAAATGATCAACAAGTTCTCCAACACAGACATCTCTTCCCTGGAGAACTTTGGCACAAATCTATCGCTAATTGGCACCTTTGATTCAATACGCGTAGATATTGTAGTCAGCGAGGCTGGAGACAAAAAGAACAATACGAATACAAAACCCGCTAAGCTGAGCAAGAAAACAAATGGTGGACGTGCTTCCATTATGATGGATACTCCATTGTTTTTGTGTGAACGTGTTGGCGTTGAACTGGAGGTTCTAAAGATGTCCGATGGCATGGTGGATCAAGCACGACAGAGTGTCATCTACATGTCGCGGCGTCAACTGAAGAAGCATACAAGTACTGTGATCAATTTAAGCTTGAATGTGCGATTCATATCGCAACAAGTCAACATGCCGCTGCTTAGATTGTTGCATCAAATCTGCAACATGTATCAGAATGTCAAGGATGCACAGAACGAGTTCCATGAGCAGCCCGAATTGAGCAAGAAGAGTCAGACCAAGGATGAGTGTAGTTTGGGTAAGTTTCTTAAATAGATAAATTTATGGCATTCAATTAATTACATTACATTTACAGCTTCAGAGCCAACAGACTTGCTGCCGTTCTCTTCAGTTGCTGAGCGTTTTGGTGGACATGGTGGAAGCTTCTCAGATGAGCGTTATGACAAGTTCAATGAGACAATGCCTACAATGCCAGCGACTAGAAATCGTGGCAGTGGGCTGGCCCCAATAATACAATTGACACCCTCGCCTAATGCCAAAAATCGACCACAGAGTTTCGCACAAAAGCTGCGTTCCACGGGCAAATCCGTCAAGGGAAAACTGGGATATACTAACCTCAATGAATCAAGCTCCTCGCCTATGAGGGATAGTCCCACTTTGTCGTTCCACGATCAGAATATTCTTAAGATGTCCACGGAGTCAAAGGCATCCTTGAATGGCGGCTGTGCCACAAGTGTTAGTGGGGATTACAACAACACGTTGACAAAGTCAGGAATGGCACCATTGCCTCCTCTTTTGGAGACTCCAAACTGCTGGAAGACAATCTATCATCTGCTGGAACTATATGGCACCATGCCAGAGACCAAAACTGTGGTGCAGCGTAGCTCGTTGAATGAGCACAAGAAACCGGCAACAACCTTTGGCAACAACGATGATGATGACTTGACCAGTGCACCGACTCCATTGCCACAGCATCGCGAGATGCATTTGCTTGATGGTGTGCCTCAGGAGCGGACTCGTTTGATTGTCTTTGGTGTGGCCAAAATACACAAGACACGGTTGTTGGCCACGTTATCTGGATTGAAGCTAGAATCGGAAATCACAACGCTTAACAGCACGGCAACGTGGCGCAAGAAAGCGAGACCAGTTTCTCTAGAATGTTCCCTTACTGGGCAGGTGGGACGGGCTATGATTGTGCTACTCGAGGGCGTGGCACCCAGTCAGCAGTAAGTGCACTTCACTTTTCATTTAGTCTTATTTATTGATAAACATTTACTTCTTTCTTTCTTTTAGAACTGTTGTCAAGGTTACTGTGGGCAAGAGTCAGACGCTCTACTCCAGCCTTTCAAAACGTGGAAAGGACAAAAACAGTGGCCTGCTTTCCATTGGTGCCGTTAACATTGACATACCACAACATCCGGTGGCATTGCACGGCATGATGACGCGTAGTTCAAAGCAACTTTCATCCACACTTCAGGAACTACGAGTTAAGCGCAATTCAGGACGCTCTACGCTACGTTCTCATACTGCAGAGGAGCCAGAGTCTCCATTCCATGCACGCAATTCAGGAGGAGCCGGCAGTGGCGTAGGGAATGCAAGTGAAATGAGAGAAAGAACTGTTTCTGGTGGTGCACAGCAACAACCACAGATGGCTGCACGACGAGCAGCACGCTTGGCACAATCCAAACCGGCTGGTGCCCATCAAAATGGGTTACTTCAACCGCTTGTGATGCAGTTCAATGTGCTGCTGCAGAGTTTGTCCATTAATGCAGCTTTGCTGCCTTCACTGCAGGCTCAATATCGCATGAATCATGTCAGTTCCATGGGTGTAACAGGACAAAGAGCCAAGTTTGTCATTGATTTGCCCACGCATACGCTGAGCTTTAACACTAAGATACAGGTATGGAAAAGAGTATTATTTATGTATAGTAGAAGTTTGCAGTTTGGAATTCTACAGAACATTAGTAGCTAATTTGTAGTCTGTCTGTATTTAAGAAACATCACTTACCCTCCTTTTTTCTTTGCAGAATGAAATGAACCTGCCATCGGAGGCATGCATTGGACTTCCACCTGTCCATGTGCTGGCAGAGTATATACCAGACAATCGACAGGAGCACACGGAGAGCATTGAGGGCATTGTACTGCGACAAGGAGGCTATGTGAATGCTAGTGCAGAGATAGGAGAATTTGAAAGATGTTTGACTACCGATCTACTCAATCACTTGGTCTTTGTGCAAAAGGTTTTCATGCGTGAAGTTAATGAAGTGCTGCAAAAGGTTTATGGAGGTGAGAAGCCTGTGCCTCTCTGGACAGAGGAAAGTGGCGACAATGCCAGCGTACAGGAGTCCACCTTGAAGCGTATACTCTTCTCCATAAACATATCCATGAAGCGTATTCAGTTGACAGCCACAACACCGTGTTCTTCGGCAGTGCGTTTTGAGACAGGAACTTTGGAGTTGCAGTTGTCGAATCGTGTCAAGAATCTGGGAGATTTGAGCAATCGTAAATTGTTCTTCAAGGCACATATTGATTTCAATCTATCACTTGGCCAAATTATACGCAATGTGATCTTTGATGAGGCCGAGCCCGAGTTCCAGCAATATGCCTTTTTCCATACGACCATCGGTCTGCGTAATGCCTTCCAGGATGAGCTGCCCAACGAAGACAAGGAGCTCATATTGCTGACGCTCAAGCGTCCCCTGGTCTACGTACAGCCGATAGCCGTGGATAAGGCCATATTGGTCTGGTTAAATTACAAGAATGCCTACGAGTATTGGGCCGAAAAGCGAGCCAATCTCTGCTACGATCACACTCCACACACTACACAACAGGTCTTTGATCGAGTTGCTTTTGGCCAGATTGCCAGCTCAAATCTATCAACGTTATTCCTACAACTGACCGTCGAGGATATGGGCATTTGTTTGCCACTAAAACAGGTCAATACTGTGGTATGTAGAATATAGTACAAAATAATAAAACGTTTCATTATAGAACATAGCTGAATATGTTACTAATCTACACATTTTCTTTTACAGTCTTATGGCACCCGACCATATCATCAGGACTTTGATTCCAAAGGCGCTGTGGTCATTACCTTGGAGAATACAATTATATCAGCCTGCAATTCAGGTTCTCTGGTGTCAAAGGGAAAATTCCAAGGATTATGTCTGCGTTTTGCAGATGACTTCGAGACAAATCTGGATGATTGGAAACCAAGTTGTGTGGAACCCATAATGAACGTGTGTGTTGTGTCCGAGGGAACCTTTGAGGTGTGTTCCCGCACCACAGCAGCAAAGAAGGGAGAGAATGCCAAATGGTTGCTAAATGTCAAGTGGCAAATGGAAGGTGTTGACATTCATTTAGATGTGAATATTGGCAAACAGTTGTCCTCGTTGGGACACACACTCACCATGCTTACTGGCTTTGAGGAGGATGAAACTCAAATGGAATCCCCGGATAGCGATGAGGGAGATCAAAGCTGTCGGGATACGTATGTGCGACGTCGTGGAGAGTTTGATAATCTTCCCTCGTTTGTTTTTGATCCCACAATTGATTCGAAGAAGCGTTCGTTCATGATGGAGAAGGAAATGGCCGAGCAGCTGAAGATTATCAATGATCTGCGCACGTTGGGAGCTTCGCATAATACGGTTGCCCATGAGGAGCGTCGTCTGCAGGAGTTACAAGCGATTTGCTATAAATACTTCCGTCGTGACATGATACAAAAGTGGAAGCGTCCTTCATTGAGGAGATCTCTCAAGAACTACAGTCGTTCCCATTCCTACATTGGCACTGGAGGAGTTGCTGGAGTCTCTGGTGTTCCAACACGTGAGTTGCCTTTGGATAACGGCAGTCACAGCTATGCGGGCAGACGTCTGGACACCATAGCCTCCAATGATGAGATCTCCAGCTTGCAAAGCACGCCCGCCTCGTGTCATTCAAGGAGTGCATCTCTGAAAACAGGAGTGGGACGTGTAACCTTCACAGATGCCATGAGGCAGACATCTTTGCCAAATGCTGATACGGATACGGAAACGGCGGACAACGAATTGGATTGGCGCACAGGAACACAAGGAGATTGCACGCCCAGTGAGATAGATGTGGATGGCACGTCTGTGGAGATGAGACGCAAGCATGCTCATGCCCAGAAACAACAACCAGAGCCCAATATAGACTTTGAGCTGGATGTCAAAGTCCTGGTCAACTCGGGCAAATGTGTGCTGCACACCAAGGATAACAACAGCGCCGAGGAACGTGCTGCAGGCCTTGTAGCAACTGGAGGAGCAGCTGCCTCCAGCGTGAAGACTCACAAGCGGGAACGTAGCATTGGCAATGATTGGGGAAGTCCAACTCCATCGAGACGGCATCGTGATAAAAGTAAACTCAGATACACTGCAAATGCACATAATAATGCTCTGTTGGCGGATTTAACAATTTTTCACATACCCGGCTTGGATGTCAAGTTGCACTATCAATCACGTACACTTCCTGAGCCACAGGAGTTGCAACACACGCCTTCCACAGGCGGATCCTCAGTGCGTCGTCTGGGCAACAAACGTGCCACGTTGAGTGCTTGGATGACACTGCAGAGCATTCCAGAGGAGACAATCATATCGCCGCATATCTTAGAGTTTCTGGAACAAACTCTTGAGCCGATTCCAACGCGACAGGCGAATAGTGTGCCTGCCACGCCTTCGCATCAGGCAGCGGTTAATCTGGATATTTTACCTGCCAATTACGCAACCTACGCCTCGTTTCCTGTGGATGTCATTGTCTATTTCCACATGCAACCATCCACATTTAGATTTAGCTGCCTGCCTGTATCGAGAGTGGAGTGCATGCTTCAACTGCCCAGTTTGGATATAGTTTTCAGCTCCAAACGAAGTGGAGATGAGGAGCAGCAGCAGCAACAACAACAGGCGCACTCCTCGCAATCACATGCGGATCAGCAGCTGCCCACTGGAGGATTAAGTGTCACTGGTTGCCTGGCTGACTTTAATGTCTATATTTTCCATCCTTATGGTGGCAAGAAGACCTCCAAGGAGACACAGTTCTCTCCTTTAAGCGACACTGAGCGCAAGGATTCCCTGAGCATTAATGTGGAGTTTGTTAAATTTCACATTACAAGATGTCGAAAGGTTTACATTGAACCTCTGCCCAGTTCGAAGCGAGCTCTGGATCAATCTCGTGCTGTCATACGCTTCTCGACAATTGTGGATATAGGAAGTGCAAGTTTCAAGTACGATATGCGTCGTCTTACAGAGATCTTGGCTTTTCCTAAAGCCTGGTATAGGCGTCGCATTGTAAGACGTCTCTTCCTGGGAGATTTGAGTGTTCACCAACAACAGCAGCAGCAACAACAACAGCAGGCAGGATCAGAGACGCCCACAGGATGTGCGCCAGCCACGCCCACACCTAGTGAGGGACGCAGCAAGGATAAGCTAAGACTGGACTTTGATAATCAGGCAACAGCACAACAATCACAATCTGCTCCACAGCCTCTAGGACACTTTGGCGCAGTGCGCAAACTGAAATCCTTGGGTAAATCCTCGAGCGCTGAATCCTCGGGCACGCCTCCATCGGAAAAGAATCAGATTACCGCCTGGGAAACTCTAGTTATCTTTGCCGTGAACTTTACCAAGCTGAATGTGCAGATGAACATTGGCAACGTGTGTGGTAATGTGGTGTGGCTAACAAAGGATTTCCGGTCGGATGGAAGACTCTCTATTGGCAGCACAGGCTATAAGAATATGTATGCTGGCATCTATTTAGGTGGCTCGGCCTTGGATGCCAAGGGTGGCATTGTGGGAGGCAGCTTTGAGGTCAACAAAATCAATAAACGCTTTCACATCAAGGAGGAGGCCGGCATGGAACCGTATCATACTCTAAGCTTGAGTTTTATGGCATTGGAGTTGCGTTTGGATTACATGGGTACCTCGGTCTTGATGACACGCATCAGCACCTTTGCCGCAGCCATGAAGGATGAGTGGAGAACTGCTTCACAAGCTGCAGCATGTGGCAAGGATCAGCCACGTGCTTTGATCTTTATACATGGCGATCTTAGCTGGGATCAATTGCAAATAATGATATCTAAATCAACAACAGCGGATCTGATGAAAATGTACTTTAAACTGGAGGAATTCTTTACGCAACAATTCAAGTCTTCCAAGCGTGTCTTCTCCAGTTTAGAACCACGTCTTCAGGATCGCACGGCGAGCATCAAGCGTCGCCAGCAGCTGAAGAAGAAACCAAATGGTGAATTGCCAACAGCACAAACAGGAGCTACTGTGGGAGCTGGAACCTTTACTGGAGTGGTGGACAACACGGATGCCCGGCATCATCGGCATTGGCAGAAGCCCTTGGCTCAGGCAATTGGTCTGGTGGTACCATCGCTAGTCACTCGCTTGCCACGACATGGTAATGTCCTTGGTGGCACTGTGGAGCTGCGTGGTCAGAACATTTCCCTTGCCTGTTTCCATGGCATTAACTTCAAGTCTAAGGCTTGGGCATTGTTCAGTTTAAAGTCGCCTTCGATTAACTTTGCCACAGAGGCGCGCCAGCTGGAGGACACGAGTGAAGTGCTTGTTACCCAGACTCTCACTTCCTGCTTGGGACAGACAACAGAGGTGCAACAGCAGCAGAATCACTCAATGGCCATTGTTAGTCGGATTACGAGAAACATCATCTTTCCACCACAATTCAAGACCCTCAACGAATGGTTCCATTATGCATTCGCCAACAGCGAAATCGATGGTGAGTTGGAGAAAGATATACAGATTATTCTTGGAGATTAACTTATTTTTCCTTTCCAGCTGTCGATCGTTTCCCTATGCTGGAATGTGAGCGTGAAATAGCTTCCAATTCTATAGAGCGTACTCGTGCCTCGGGCAGCAGCAGCTCGGCCAAATCCCAGGAGCACAATCACAATCGCGAGGTCATCTTTGCCTTGCCCAGTCTCCAGCTGCACTTCAAGACCGAACACAAACAGGGTCCAAGCACGCCACAGCCAACTGGTAAGCTTCTTAGTTATACACTTTTAAATAAGTAAAGGAGGATGTTTAGTTTTTTATTTATGTTGTTTTAGTTCCAAGTTCATACCATGCTTACTTACTTTTCCTTCTTGTATTACAGAAACTAAACCGGAAGTACTTTGTAGTTTCATAACCGAATTCGACGATCATATATTTGTCACAGTCGATGCGGATGCGTTCTTCTTTCTGCATGATCTGATTACATCGTATGTCACTGAAAAGGAGAAAGTGGTGCGTCTAAATATACTTACTTAAAGCTCATACATATATTTTTATATATCAACCTTTAACTCCTTGCAGATTGGAGCACAATCAGCGCGCGCAGCCTCGCCTAATCTTTCACAGAAAGCGAATCTGAAACCCTATTTAACGGATGAGATACTCAAAGAGAAGAAAAGCGCTTCTAATACGAATTTGACTGTGCAGGGCAAGCAGCTGAGTGGAAGTAAAGCAGCTTGGAGCCATTGCAGGGCAGTCATACGAATTTAGCCAACTCGATGAACGCAACGACAACAATGACGACAACAGGAGCGAATACAACGACAACAACGACGACGACGACGTCGACAACGGCAACAACGCCGTCAGCGACAACAACAAATATGTCCACAAGCGATGCCAAAGATGCAGGAGGAGCACAAGCGAAGGCAGGACCAGATGGAAATGCCCAACTGCCTAGCTTTGATATTGAATCATTTGTGCGGGATTGGCGGCACTTTGAGTGCCAGACCTGGCATCTGGAGCCCACAGTGCGTCTTCTATCTTGGGCCGGCAAGTCTATTGAACCCTATGGCGTCGATTACATACTCAATAAGCTGGGCTTTAGTCATGCACGTACCACTATACCCAAGTGGTTGCAACGTGGCTTTATGGATCCCCTGGACAAGGTGGAGGCACTCATAATGTTGCAATTGCTGTTGATGGTGCGCGAGAACAAATCGGATTCTGGTAATGCAAAGCAGAATCAAAGACCTTCAAGTTAATTAGCCATGGCAAGGCAATAAGCCAGCATTGAGAGCAGTTCATCAATGACAATTAACAATTCTTTGGACATGTTTATTAATTAGTTTTAATCAGCAAATGTATAGCAATGTTTCACCAATGTAATTTTGTAATTTGTAATTTGTAATTTATTAATTATGTAATTTGCATATCGATTTGTATTTCGATTTCAATTTCTTGTGAGAATGTTCAATTAGACTCAAGATACTCGTATTAATACTATTATTAGCCAATAAGGCAGCTTTGTTGTAAATGTACATTTATAATTGTTTGCTCGCGTTCTATTTTTTTGAAATGAATGTATGAATGTAAAGTCAAGTGCTTCATGTAATTTGCTCAATTTTAGCGCTTTTGTAATTATCAGATATATACTTATATTATATTGTTTGTAAACAGAGAGATTGTGCAACCCCATGAGCAAAGCCAATGTTTAAACTATAAGTAGCTCTAATTGATATATATACATACATTATACATATTGAAGCAAACTGTGTAAGTTTCTAAATAGATAATAAAGTGAACTTTTCAAAGTGCATACTTACCATAAACTGAAAAACTATTGGAACAATTAATTGCCAACAATTAGTCTATATATTCCCATATCATATCTGTTTTTAAACTAATATTTTATTCTTAATGTTTGTTATCTCTAGAACATTTATTTTAAATTTGAATATTTACCGTGAATATACGAAGCAATTATTTTTATTGAACCAGGAAAATGGGCTACACATAAATTATTAATTGTCGACAATTTATATTGTCAATTTATTATTTTATTATAGTTATTTAAAATAATTGATTCCAAATGATTTATTTATCTAGATTAGATGGAAGTATAAAAGATATCATTTTATGGGAAGAAAAAGTTTTTGTAATTGGAGCTGCAATCTGTTAAATCGACAAATTATTGTAAAGAATTTAGTTTTCCATTTGTTTCTATAATTCATTTTCAGTTCAAAAAGTTTGTTAGTTTAAAAAATATATTTATTTGCCTTCTTTATTCTTCATAACTCTTTTAAGTATATGTTCGTATTTAAATTTGAAACTCATTTTATTAAATTTTGGACCATTAAGTTTTGGCTGCTGACAGCGCAAGTTGAACAGCTTCGGGTTATGGATTGAGCTTAAGAAGAGTCTTTATAGTTTCCAAGGATTGGGGATATTATTTGGGGAAGCATATGGTTGGCAGTTTGAATAGCGACTGTCATTTGCTTGGCTAAAAAGAAAATTTCTAGTTAATTTTTGCTTGACTTTGCATTCTGCGTTTCAGTTGCCTTCGACTCGCCTTACCTTCCTCTAACCCTCCTTCAACTGCCACGCCCCTCCTTTTATGTACGCCCCACGCCCCCTCCCACGTCTCGTTTGCTTGAGTAAACTTTGCATCCGTTGCGTGTATCCGTTTTGTTTTCGTTTTGTGCCGCTGCTTGAGCAGCGCAAATGTAGCTTGTTTTTTTTTCTTCTTCTCTCAGTTCCTTTTTTTTTCGTGTTATTTTTCAGCCTTTCAACAATTTCATGTTTTTTTTTTCTTGTCACAGTTCTTTATTTTGTGCGCTTGTGTCTTTGTAAACATTTCATTTTCATCAAGGTTGCGTTTTTAATTATTTTTCCTTTCTCTTGTTGCGACGAGTTCATTCCGCTTTTTGTGCTTCTAGTTGTTTTCTTTTTTGCTTCCTTCGTTTTTTTTGCCTTTGCTTAGCATACTATTAGGTTCGGCCTGTTTCTACATCATTTTGTGCAGCACATCTTGGCCAGCTAAAGAAAGACAGAAGAAAAGTAAAAAAAAGCGAATAAGAAAAATTCGTTGACTTTTCTAAGAACTCGCTTCCATTTGATGAGCTTTTCACGCACTGTAGGCGCGGACCAACAACAGAGCCAGAGTCAACTTACTGTGGATAGGGGACTGACTTTGGGGCTGTGTGAGGGCGTGGCAGTTTTGGGGCCACCTCCACCTCGGGCAGGGTCGCGTGCTCGCACACACACACACACACACTGATACAAAAGGCCATGAATGCGAGTGGTTTACTTTGGAGATTAGTTTATCTAAAGTTAATGAGGGTTAAAACTAATAGGCGAATGGCTTAATTTTTAATTATGAGACTTGGTTTCTCCTCGTTTGTGGGCTGTGCTCTGCTCTGTTCAGTTCAGCTTTGCTCTTTCAGTCTTTGTGTCTTGTTTTTCTTACATTTTTTCTGTGTGCCTTTTTTTCTGCATCTTGACGTTGTGGCAGTTAATTTTTGTCATTTTGGCCCAGAGCCGCAGGCAGTAAACATGCTGGCTTTTAAAATGGCTTTTTAAAAAGCAACCAAATGAAAAGATTAGCTTAATTTTAAGTTTACTAAAATGGGATACAGTGAGCTTGCAACTAATCCTAGACTCAACTCACAATATAAAATACATATCTGAACTTTAAATCACATAAATAATAACTGTTTTATTTTTTTTAAATCTATTTATCCTTAAATTCTTTTAACTGAATAGATTTTCTAATGTTGGCAATTATCCTTCGTATTTGTAATTAAATTAAGTATACGCAACTTCTCTTAATATAATATACTTTTATAATAGCAAACTAGTTTATTGATTGGTTTTATTTTAAATGGTATCGAGTTTAATATCTGCTTGATTTTTTTTTAATTTAAATGGATTAACGTATACGCAACATATATTAAGTAAAATAAAGTATACGCACCGTTTCTTCGTATGAACTGCTGGACAATTAATTTCTTAGCCATCCATCTTTAGTCATAGATTGACGTAAGCGCAACATACATACATTTAGTTAAATAAAGTATACGCACCGTATCACTTGGTGGACATTTGATTTCTCAGCCAGCGGATTTTGTAGCCCAAAGCGTGTCACTTCAGTGGACATTTGATGCCGCTAATGGATATTTGGTCATACAATACATGGACTCGAGCTCGGACAGAGTTTTATTAGTTTTTAGTGTGAATTGGCTATTGGCCATATTGGCCATTGGCAAGTTGCACGGGCCAGTTCTCACATTTCCATTCGAGTTCGAGTTCATCAATTGCGAACGCGCCTGTTGTCTGGCAACGGAACATTTTTCAATTAAATGTGCCAACGTTTTTCGGGGGGGAGACGTGTGTGTGTGTGTGTGAAAAAACTTGAAAATTTGACAATTTATTGGTACGCACTTGGCAAATTTGATTTGCTCAGTGGCATGTGAGAGCCAATACGTATTCGTATAGGTTTTGGTTTACAGGTTCTACAGATTGTGTGAAATATGAGTTTGGGGCTGTCATAACAATTGCACCTCGTACATAAATTGCAAAAGGCGTCATTAGAAGCTGCTGCTGGGAAATTGAGAACTGTGAACTGTGAAATGTGAAATGGTAACTGGGCTTTATTTATGTAGCAACCCGCAAGGCAATCAGACACAGCCTGTGCCAGTCAACCAGACAGTGCTCAAATTTATGCAACAACCCTCGGGGAGGGACAGGACAGCGAGGAAGCGAGGGGAGCTAAATTATTTTTTAATTTCTCTCTGGGTTGAGCCTAAGAAAACTTTTTCGTTTTGGTCGAAAACAAGCAGCAACATAATAATCAAGTCAATAAAAATGCCATAAAAAGCAAAAATATATAGCTAAAGGCCAAGTCAAGGCGCCTGCCCATGTCCAAGTCTATTTGTCTATTTATCTATATATGTATATATGTGTGTGTGTGTGTATGTGTGTGGCCATTGTGGCATGCTCCACATGCCATGGGAACGACATGCCATAGACAAATATCAGACAAGACAAGACAAGGGCAATACCAAGAAGAACTTGTAGAACGATAAAGCAGGCAATAAAAACCACTGAGCATAATAAAAATTACATTTTATTTTATTTCTGTGTGTTGTGCGGTTGTTCATCTTCTTCTTATTGTTGTTGTTGTTATTGTTGTTGCGAAAATACAACATTTTTAAATACATAGTGAAAGGCACGCACATCAACAGGCGACAGTCTAAAAGGCTCGCAAATTACGCCAAGATATTTTTGTCCTTTAGATTGCGTGGGCAGCAACAACAACAACAACAACTACAGACAACAATCGACAACAACAACAACAATGTTGAGACATTGACGCCGCATACTTTGAATAATGTTGCCCCGATCTGTCCCCATTGGACAGTTGAGTTCGTCGACTGGCCAAAATAACGACTCCCCCGTGTGCTTGGCCTGCTGCTGAAGTACGATTACAATTTGTGGACATTTAACTGTTTCTAATAATTATGTAAATGTGTGTCACCCTCTGCAGACACCCCACCACAATCCACCCCCAGCAACAGCAGCAGCACAATTATGTGCCGCATATAATCAAGTGGTCCATAAAAAGCACTCAACAACTGGGACATTGTCAACTTTAATGATGCGCCACTGTACTCAACTGGGAGTTACTTTCGGTTTTCGGTTGTTTCTTAGCAGCAGAAAAAAAGCAAATGTAGATAATTATTTTAAATTAATGCGAGTATTTTATTTAACGAGCCAAGCTTTCTATAGAAATTGTCAATTTATTAGCATTTCTTTAAAGTTTGATTTCAACTTTGAGAGATAAAATCGACATAAAAGCGTTTAAATTTGGTGATTTAGAATATGTTCTAAGGATGTTAAACTTTTGATAATTTATATTTTGATTAAATAAATAAAAGATAAATAAATAAATACAATTAGTTTTTATTCATTATATCCTGGAAATTTAAGCATTAATTTAGAGTAAGTTCCACAAAAATATTAAGATGTTCTTAACTTACCTTCAATAAATTCCAATTCCAATATTAAACACACGTTACAACTGTAACAGTAAATATATAAATTGAACCCACTTCGCCTGCAGTTCAAGTCCACTTTAATTTTAAGGGAGCTCCGTTTAAGATTTAACCCATCAACAGAATTAGTTTTCCACTTTGTAAAGAAATTTAAACAATTAATTCTTATCAACAAATCCAAGTGTTCTCCTTGGAACAAAATCAATTAAAACTCTGCCGCCAAAGAGGAAAATTGTTTATAGTTGCAGCTTTTTTTTTTCTCTTTTTGCCAAGCCGTTCTTCCCCTTTTATTTTTTCTTTCACTTGACCCGCACAATGCAACATCTTAATGGTTCCCACTCCGCTCTGCCCCGCCCCTGTTGACGCCCCCGTCTGCGTCTAAGCCACCAACACTTCTGACTGCTCATTAGTCTTACAAACTATGCACATGCTTGTTGGACCCGCCCAACTGTAGAACCGTAGAACTGTGCTCCATTGTGTGCTCCTTTTCCGCTGCCCAGTTGCAGCTTTGTAGGCTGAATCCCCTCCTCTTACCTCCTCCAAATGAATGGGCACCCTCCACAGACGCCAGACTTTAAGTGGAAAAATTGTGCTGCCTTTTTTCTATTTTTCCTATTTTTTTTTTTTGCTTTTTATGAATGAGCGTCGTGCATTTGCATATTAACGGCTTGTGCGTCTAATGTGCACACTCTCTTCCCCTTCCACATCCCTACCATCCCATCTTGAACACCTTCTCCCCCTCAGTATTTGCATAATAATTTTATGGCTCGCTGCAGTCGAATAAGAAAATCTAGCCGACGGCATTTGGTAGTGTTGGAGGCCAAGTGGCAATGTTTATCAGGCTATAATGGTAAGTCTCCCCAGCGTGAGGTAAGTGGCAAGTGTGAGGACTCAGCAGGACGAACATTGAAAAATGATGCAACACAGGTGATCGCCTGACGTCTGTTAATGAACTTCACACGTAACAAACGGGTCCCCTTTCCATTCCCCCCTTTCCTGCTCACCTCACCTTCAAAAGGGGGAAGTTCTTTTACATAAGTAAGTGGTAAACATGCAACATGCAACATGCTATCAACTTACTTGCCTGTAGATATCATTTCTAACTAATTAATCTGGTCGCAGGAGCTTGTTTTTTTTTTGTCTGCAGAGTAAAGGGGGTTTTAAAACAATATTTTGTTAAGGGATAGCAGGGAAAATATCTAAGCTTAAGAACTTGTAAGGACACCATTATTTTCAGTATGATTAATTAAATATTCTAGCTAATGTACTTGTGTTTAAACGATAATTTTAGTTGAAATTTTCATGTGGATAGCAATTAAGATAGGAAGCATTGAATCCCTCTTTAAATAAATTCTTTAAAGCTTAGGGAAAAGTAATTTTATTTCTATACAAGTTTTAAGAGCTAAAAAATATACATATTAATCAGAGTCTTATGAAAATCGGTTAAACTATCAATGAGCAGAGCTGAAATGTTTTTTGAATATCTATACTATACTTGTTCGTATTTTGCATACACGTTGGAAAATAAATATTTTATGTATATTTTTTAATTTTAGAAATAGATTTTAAGGTTACTGGAAAGCTTAAACTAATTTGTTAAGAACCAGATTCAGTTATACGGCTTATAACTTTAAATTACGTTTACGATGAACAATTCCTTGACTCCATCACAAAAAATATTTAAAACAACTTTAAGACTTTATTCATTCGGAATTCATGTGTTTGCCTCTAGAATCACTTCTGCTCTGGTTTAAACTAATGGCTTATATCGAATGAAAGTTTGGCTTCATGATTTAGATATTTTTATAGAGCTATATTCTTATAAACATTTTTATATCTCACAAAATCCTAAGACCATAAATCTGTTACTATCTAAATTCAACAGAGGAACTCTAAAACTTTCTTTTCATCATTATAAGTTTGACTTTACGCATTTTTGCGTAGATTTCAGGAAACGAAACTAAAAGAATAGAGTGGTATATATAATACTCTTGTATTCTATACTTACTTATATACATCGTCTATATGCATGTATGTGAACTGTATGGAATAGAGTGTGAATCACAAAAGAATGAACTAAGGAAGTGCGCGTTGTTTGCCACTTGGCGGCAAGTAATTTTATAATTATGCAAGCACAAATGGCATTGTGT
Source organism: Drosophila testacea (assembly GCA_035043265.1). Classification (NCBI taxonomy): domain Eukaryota; kingdom Metazoa; phylum Arthropoda; class Insecta; order Diptera; family Drosophilidae; genus Drosophila; species Drosophila testacea. The sequence goes on from JAWNND010000151.1 coordinate 461,040, forward strand.
GACCCCCTGGACACACACACAGATACACACACACACACACACACATACACACACACATACACTGTGAAGTGCATACAAAGTGTGTAATTATTTTTTGCCTTGTAATTTTTCACTTAATTTGCATGGTCGGGCGACATCCGCTTTGGTGGAAAGTGTGCAATTATTTAAAACATTTCTTTTGGATTATGAGCAAAACAGAACCCCAAGACTTTAAGATAGTACATGATAAAAAAGAGCAAGAAAATATAGAAAATTGTGTAAGAAATTGAGAGACGTAAATTTATATACATTCAAATTGAAGTTAGAAAAGCACTATTCATGTGAAATATTATAAAATAAATAAACTTATCAGTAATAGAAAAACAAACAAATGAACCTATAAACAATCTTATGAAGATCATATCATTTACTAACCACCACTAGATGATTGAATTGAAGTCATAATTAGGACATTTCGTCAAGGCTTTTCAAAATGCCCATCAAAGTGCTGTCGGTCAAAGTTCACACTTAAGATTTAATAATCGCACAGTGGATAAATTAAATTTGGAAACTGTTAAGGACAAGGAACCAAAAGAAGGATGCGGAGGTAGGCTGAGGAATCGAAAAGGGTCGCTGCTTGACATAAACAAGCAAATAAGCTGGAAAACGGCCGCGTGCCGAGAAGAAACCGCCAGGCCATGAATAAATTTTGGCAGCTCGGTTATCAGTCAAGTTAAGATATACGTACATAAAGTATAAGCCTGTTTGCCCTGCCAGCCTCAAAAATACTTAAACCAAAAGGAGCTTGTAATCTTAATTATATATTACAAAGTGTTGCGGCTACCAAGGGGGGAGTGGTTTCTTTTGGTGGTGCGAGTTGTGTTTTGTCGTGAAAAGTAAGGCAGCAAATGAATGAATTTTTCAGTGGCATAATCCGGCAATGTGCCAATGTGTTGCCACGCCCAACTGCTCAAGCCACAGCCTTAAATCTGTCCTTTTCTCTCCCCAATCTACCATTCTTCATTCTTCACCCCTCGCAGCACTTGTCATAAAATATTGTCTGGTAAGAAAAGAAAAACTTTTCAATGCGTTGGTCTCCCCCAGCCACACCTCTTCCACCCCCTCCGAGCAGCACTCTCTGTTAGTGTAAGACATTGAAGTGTATAAGAATAAGTGTTGGGATTAGGCGCTTGACTTGAAAATTTTATAAAACAAAATTTTTGCATAAGCTCTGGCAATGGCTCCTCAGCTCCAGCTCCATCTCCGTCTCCAGTTCTCAGTTTCCAACACTCCTTGGGTCACATCTACGCAGGGGAGAATGCCTTGACTGTGGTTGCGACAGCTAAGCGCGTTAGCTGTTCAAGGATTTAATGGAAAATCGCAGCGCGTCCTTGCCAGGATTTTCCAGCAGTAGGAGATTGCCCAGCAACGGCAACGGGGTAAATCACGCATTTAATTCCAAAACATTTAACAGTTTCTGGCTCTTATCTAATATTTTACAAACCATTTATATGATGATTAGCACAAAGTGACTGCGCCATTTTTTTTCGCTCAGCCAACAGCAAAAAATGAACACAAACTGCAGGGAGTTCAAAAAACACCACGCAAAAAAAAGTAAAAAATGTTGTGTACATTTCTGGTTTATGGACAGACTGTTGAAATGGGATGCTGGGAAAGTTCTTTAGTTGGTTTGAAATAATATTTTGTAAAATTGTTTTTATTAGCAGGATGTAGTTTAGGAGAATAATTATGCATAGGGTGAAGTGCAACTTTTCAACTGTAAAATTTGTTGTATCAATAAATTTGTTGCTTATTTTGTAACAAGCAACTAAAACGCATTAAAATTATATTTACAGTGTTGTGTTATGTTAGTTTATGTACCAGGAATTTAAAACTCGAAAATTTAAAACATTTGTTTTCAGAAAAGTTAAAGAGCAGAAGGGGAAAGAAATAATTTTCTTTTTCTCAAAATTAACTATATTTGTATCCAGATTAAACTTAAAATAAATATCGGTTTTTTATGACAAAGATGTGTAAGTGTAAAGCCTACAATTCTAATTTATATCAACCAATCAAATTTAAATTAATCTTTAATGACTATTTTGATATCAGTATAATACTTCAGGCTTAACATTTTTGGATTCTCAACTCTCTTACCGTCTTTAACTGAACTTGGGCACCTTTAATGAAATTGTAGTACAGATAAAACAAGTACAAAGCAATCAAATTACACTCACGAGTGCTATATATTTGATTGTAGGACCAAGTATATTTATTTAAGTATCAGTTAATAGATATTATTTCATCATTGTAGAGTTGCCAAAGAGCCGTAATGTTGCAGCAATTTGCCAGAGAGACAGAGAGAAAGAGAGAGAGAGGGGAGAAGGTAATACAATACATTTGAGTCTGGTTCGGTTTCAATTTGTGTGACGCATTAATCAGCATTCGATTTGAATCTCATTATCAATGAGAATTGCCATCCAAGCCACCCATGCCACCCAACCACCCACCCACTTATACAGTTACCCACAGCAACCACATGCAATAAATTTAAGCATCAAATGGTGAGTAATTTTCTTTTTTGCGATGCGATGCGATGCGATGGTGTAATATGCCATCATTACTTACCGGCGGGAGCAGGACACCACCCAGAATCTACCTGGACGAAATTAGTATGCGAAAGCATGAAAATCATTAGGACAAGGGCGGTATGGGCGTGGCACCAAACTGTTGCCACTGTTTAACTGTTGTTGCTGTTGTTGTTCTTGTTGTTCTTCGTGCATTTTTGGGTGTCACTAATTAAATTATACGCAGCTAGCTCTTGAATGAACAGATATCCCTCTGTTCCCCTCTTTTTCCCTGTACTTACATCTCCCTTCCTCTGTGAGTGTATGTTGCCGCAGGTGTAATTAAAACGCGCCTAATGCAATAAATTTGTGCCTGGTTTTGTTGTTGCCTCATGTATAAATAATTTAAGTTCATTATCAGCCCAATGTGCAATAGGCTCAACAACGATGTCCTATTGTTGCCCTCGACAAGGAGAAGAACTAGCAAGGGAGGCTTTGATTTGATATGCTCGACTGCTTAGTACCCTTTAGTTTATTTTATTAAACTCTGGTAATACTGAAATTTTCGTAACAGGATGAGATTTGTCTTTCTCTATATGACACATCTTATCAAGCTTTTATCCTGCCTTTTCTAAGGACAAGGCTATAATTAACACCATTGAACTCCTATCTTAACAAAAAGGCTATGAATGCAGCCATAAGTCTTTTTATTGTATGTTACATAGATTAATTACAGGATAATATTATATAGAATCTACAATCTTTAACTCTAACATTTATTTAAGTAGTTTGTTGAGCAGCAACTCTGATTTTTTTTCTTCTGCTACCAAAATTCATACACCCCTTTATTGTTACTTTTATAGTTACAGGGTAGAACAAACACCGTTCAACTAATTAAAGCTAGAGCCAAAGGCAAATGACTTTTGTGGTTTTTGGGTACGAGATTGTTTTCGATAAAAATTATAGACTAGTATCTGAAAGTGCGGTAGGCCACATTTTCATTCCCATTTTCATTTTCCTTTGCGGATCTCTTACCCTGCATCATTTAGATGCTTAATGGGGTACCCTTCTGCCAGAACCCGAAACTGAATAAAAAAAGAAGAAAACACTTTTCCATTTTCCATTTCCATTGCCATTGCCATTTCCATCTCCATTTGTGTTTCAGTTTTTTAATTCGTAAAGATTGCCTACAATTTGGGACTGCGTTGAGCTTGCTTGATGGGAAGTCGAGTTTGGGGCACCCCAAAGCAATGGGTTAAATCGCTTGTAATTACGCTACATAAATTTTAAATAAGTATCCGTTTCTTTTCGCTACTTTCTGCGTCCTTGCACTCGCAGGATATACTTGTATCCTGGCATTCGTTGCCCCTTCTTTTTTATTATTCTTTGATATTCCCTTTGTGTGTTAATTGCGCTGGTTAGTGCGACTTTGACTACCAGTTTTGCGGTTGTTCACTTTAAGCACAATGCCAATTTCGAGGTTCATGTACTCCAAAACCTACCCCGCTACCCACCCCACCCCATACAATTTCCTGTTTGACCTTTCACCATTTTTTATGCATGAGCTTTAGTCTGGCATGTCCTCTGCATCCAGCTTACATGCTAATTGTAGCAGAAATCCTGTTTATTGTGTGCACATCAAACTTTTAGTGTTGGTAAGCGGCTTAGTATTCAAATTGAATGTAATACATTTTGGCTAAATTGCATGCGAGTTGGTCTTAACGTAAAGTCCTTGGATTTCAACTGACTTAAGCTGCCATTTCAGGCAAAAGTCGGAGATTGGGACAATTGGAGAACCGAAAAGGGTAACGTTTGTTTATTCCCTGTAGAGGGGAAAGCGGGGTCAACCTGAGATAGGGGGCAACTGTGTGCCTTGTTATATCCCAAGCTGAGATCTAATATGTCAGAGCTTATGGGAGAGTAATGTCCACAAACATTATCGTTATCGTCGTGGTTTCAATAAAGTTTTGTTATCCCAAAGATTTTTATGTGATAGAAAAACTTCTAAGTAGAAATATACAACAATTTTCTTAAAAAAAAAACATCTTCAAATACATTCCTGCTGATATTTTTCAAACTCTTGTAGATTTTGAGTTACTAATATTTTTAATTACTTGAAAAGACTTTAATATTTTCAATTATTAAAATAATATAATATCTTTTTTTAAGATAGTAAAATAATTCATTTTATTATTTGCTTATATATCAATTTTTTATTTGTTAAAATATCTTTTAACTTTGAATTTATTGCTTACGAACATTTTTAAGCATTGTAATACACTTGATCAAGTTATACTTTCCCATATTTCATCTGTTGATTAATCGGCATTTCATGCTTCAAAGCATTTCAATTAGATAATCAAATTTATTTCGTTAATATCTGAAAATATTTGTCTGACACTTGACATTTGAACGTGATAGACAAATTGTTGCTTTTTACAGACGTTGTTGGTTTAATTTTCTTAATAAATTCACCTTTTCCTCCAATGTGATTGCCTGCTGAGGCCTACACCTGTAAAATTGTTTAAAATAATCACATTAAGTATAACGCCCACTTCAGTACACGCCCACAGAGGAAAACCTACATATAAAGCGCATCAATTTCATGCCTTGAACAAAAATTCTCGGAATGAGAACGAGAATGAGAACGAAAAAAGGCGACCCATCGAAAAGCATTAAAAATTGTTACGTATACGCCAAGTGGGAGCCGTACCATGCCATGGGCGGCTACCGTTGTTGTACTTGGTAAAAGCGGATATTGATAAATTCACGGCAATCAATAAAAAGTGATAAATGACAATTGCGTGTAAGCAAAAGTACAACAAACAAAAAAAAGTAAATAAAAAATGAAAACGTAAAAAGAAATGCGAATCAGAAATAAGTAAACTGTGTACGGGCATAAATTTAAGACTTAACGAGTGAAGAGTATGTCCCCATCCCTTCCCCATCCTCTCTCACACTCTCTCTCTCTCTCTCTCTCACTTCCCCTGCCCTTAGGAGAACTAACTGTCAGGCGTTAATTGCAATTACTTGTATGAGCCTTGGTCCTGGGAGTAGTTGAAGTTTTGCAATGTTACTAATTGCTTTCTAATATCAATTTCTCAAATGAATTCGTTTGAATGCTTTGAGCTTAGCTCTTTGCCTTCTGACTGCACATTGTAAAAACAAGTTAAAGTTTTGAGCTATAGAGTGTCTAAGACTTTAAGATACTCAGCAGTCAATCAAGGCAAACAAAAGTCACCTTCATTTTAATTTAATGTAAAAATAAAGTATATTAATTTCCAATGCTTTTGAGGCTTTATTGCTGCCTAGAAGAAGTGTGCATTTATTTTCGATGACAGCTACCCTGTTCTAGGTAATCTATGCATACAGGGTATATTAAACCAAAAATTGCAGTTAGAAAGCAGCCTGCAAGAAGTTTCTCTATTTGTTTGTCTTTTCTGTATGTGTGTGTTGTGTCTGCTCCATTTTTATGGCATATTGTTAGCCATTGTTTGTCTCATGGCTCAGTGCACCAGGGAATTGGGAAAAGAGAGAGAGAGAAAGAGAGAAGGATAGAGAGGTAGCTAAAAATCTAGAGAAATTCTCGTTTCGTCTGTCTGACTGTTGACACAAAAACCAGTTGCTGTTGTTATCAAATTGTTAACTGAAATAGGAAATCTTAGTTATGCATTTGTTCCACATAGTTGTCTAGTTGTCCAGTTGTTGGCATTGTTATTGCTTTCTCTCTATGTTTGTGTGTGTTGTTTGGCATCATTACACGCGTTTGTTAACTGTGTGATATGCCTTTTGTTTATATATTTCTTCTTTCTTTTTTTGCCTCTGTGTCCAGTCAGTTTGGGCGCTTTTATATCCTGTGGCCCTTTTCTGAAATGGTCAATAAAATTGCTGTTTGCTCCGCAGTCGAGCGCAAAGTGCTTTCACTTCAGCTGGCAGCAGGCAGCCCATATGACAGGCAATCACAGTTAACATAACAGTAAAAAAAAGGAACACCAATACGAAGAGTCTTTTGCAATTATGCAAGAGCAAAGTTCAAATTAAAAACTCATTCCCCAAAAGGTTTGCTCATTTATTTGATTTTCAGTGCAAAAACCAATGTTGCCAATTAAGCAGCTGCTTTTCCAACGGACACTTGAATTTTATGCGCCATTACAAGTTTATTAATTTCCTTTTTATGTTATTTGATAGGTAACAAGGTCCTATTGTTCCCGATAATTGTTTTGTACTTGTGGATCTCTGATTGTGGGCATAAATACAGTATACTTATCTGGATTTGGAATTAAACATAGATTACATCGAATTTAAATAAAAATGAAAGTAATACTCAACAATTTTAAATTTTTAATAAAGGAAAAAACTTTAGATGAGGTATTAAGTAGGTAAATTAATTATAATTTTTGAAACTACGTATTATTATTCATTGTATGTATAGTTATTGTAGGTATAATTACATTTAGTAGAGCGTAAGAACTATACAAGAAATAAATTTCTAATTCCAATTATGTCTAGTAAAAAGTTCGAAAAGTTTAGTCGAAATTGAACTGCCTGATCGGTAGCTTGCTTAGATCTATTATTAATATTTAAAATAAATAAATAAAGGTGAATAAAATATAATTAAAAATATCTTTACTTTATTTATTAATGAATGTGTTCTGCACTTGGAGAGTTTGTTTTCTTTTAGAGTTTTTCTGAGTATTAGTACCTCCAGTAGAGAAATTCAAAGAAATTAAAGATTTCTTGTTTTTAACTTGTTGCACTTTTCGGTCTGTTTATTCACTTGTAATCAAGGACCGCACGAAAACTGTCAGCGTATTGCCTGATAATTGAGACATTGTCGTACAAGGAAAGCAACAGAAATACAACTAGCAAATGTTTTTGACTTGCCGCAAAGTGTCACTGAACGCTGCAGTTAGCACATCAACACACACAGAAATAAAAATACACACACACACACGCACACACACAAAGATGTGGTAGCTATTTGTTGGCCAGTAGCCATTTTGGTCCGCCTGGTTGGCCAAAAGAAAAGGACACTTGAGTAGCGCAACACGCGATAACCGCAAAAAGTGCTGAAACACACATATACACAAAGACACAAGAGAGGAGAAAAGAGAGGGGCAGAGAAAAGGAAAGAAAGAGAGAGAGAGCTGCAACTTGACTCCATTTGCTTTGTGCAACTTCTTTCGTCCTTCCCCCGAGCTGTATATGGACTTGTATCCCTCGGGCGTTACGTCTTTTGACACGTTTAATGGACTGCGCCTGACCTGGGCCAACATCTTTTCCCTCGCATCCCCCTCGGTTCCCTCGGTTGCGACCGCATTGCGGCCTGTTCCAGAGTCCAACTGCAGCCAGGTAGACAGAAACTGGGCACCTGGCGTCATCATACTTTGATTTTGCATTCCCTTTTGGCTTTCATTTTTTCCTCTTTTTCTTCTTTTTTTGTATTTTTAATGCTGCACACTGCAATTCGTTTTCAAGTTTCGTGGAAAATGTTTCCCAAAAAGTTTTCTTTTCCCTTTTTCTCTTTTAGTAACTCTGCGTAAGCAAAGTGATTACTTAGCGGCTTCGCATGCGGCTTTCTATGTGACCAGAGAGAATGACAAAATAGAAAGCGAAAAATTTGACAACAATGGAACAGAGATAAAAGACAAATTAATGGTTTGATTCTCTTTTTCAAGCCCTGAAGCGGCTTATTCCCCCTTCCTATAAAAAGTTAATGTACTTTTATGTGCAATTTAATGCAGTCTTTTTTATATAATTTTAAAAATATTAATTTGCTTTTCATTCTTTCCGTTACAAAGTGATTATACTTTCATCTGCAATTTTTCGCATATTTTTACAGAATTTTAAAAATGTTTGTTGTAAATTATGCAGGTTGGTAAATGTATTTTTTAGTTATGGAAAGATAACATTAAATTATTTATAGGCGCTAAAAAACGGTACATACAGACAGGTGTGCTCTACAAATCTGTAAAGATTTTCAATTTCTTTCGATAACACCGATTAATATGACATAGATTTTATTGCTCAAGAATGTTTTCAGATTGACAAAGACAGTTACCATAGATTTATTTAAAATCTTAACAAAATCGAGGACTCATAATATAATGTTAATTTTATTTAATTTAAAAACTAAACTGAATTTAATTCAGATCGAATTCATTCTTGGATTGTTAGAGATTTTGTAAATATGTCTGATAATTTGATATAGTTGAAAAAGTTGTGAATGAGCAGCTAACTGGTTGTACTAGGCGTATGCTCAATATGAACAGTGACACTTTTAAGCTTAGAAAGGGGAAGGGAGAGATAGAAAGAATGACAGAGAGAGAGGAATTAAATAGATGTTAGAAGCCCCTAGATGTTGATTATGACAAAGTTCCTGGAAACATTTCAATTTACTTTTCAAGGCAAAAGTTGCTATTTGATGTCTGAAATTGTCTTGAAGACTTCAAAGTCGCTGGCCACGCCCTCTCTGCCCACACACCTACATCCACACACTCACACATAAATGGTACTGTATATGCACATGCAGCTTTTGTTTTGGCAGCGAGTTGTCGGTTTTCTTTTATGCTTTATTGCAACCTCACCGATGAGCCGCATGACAATGAGCAACTGCCACGCCCCCCCGTCGCCGTTTTGCCAGCACATCAACAGCAACAACAAGAAGAAGAGGAACAGAGCAACAAATGATGACAACGACAGGAAATTGTCAACAATCGCAAACCGCGCTGTCTGCGGGTAATTTTGACATTGGCGCTGGGCGTTGTTGCCATTGTTGCACGAACGAGTTGCTGCCACTCACGTAATCAGCCATTTTGCATACCACATGTATTCTCTATCACTGTAAATGTGTACATGTGTTTGTGTGTGTGTGTGTGTGATTGTATTTGCTAATTTCCATTGCGCCTTTAAGTTCAAAGACAAGTTGATGAAATCAAATTGAAAATGCGTTTCTGACAAGTGATTTATGAGCTTTCTGTCGCAATAATGTCTAAAAGATCTTTCATTTCATTTGCCATAATGGTATCAATATTTGCTATCTGTCGAAGCCAAAGGCATATCCTGGCCAACACACACTACACACATACACAGACATACACCCACGCCACTTGCTTAAATGCACTTCACTGATTTAGTGTTTGTGACATTTCCTGTTTCCCTTTTTGTTGGCTTTCGTTATAGTTGTTGCTGCTGTTGTAGTTGTTGTTGCTGCTGTTGTTACCGTTGCTACTGTTGCTGTTGCAGTGGCTGTCGTCGTCATTGTCATCATGTCGGGCCACTTCAAAGCTCCATAATATCAACGTCTGACCGCGCTTTTACTCTCGCTCACTTTTCACACTTTCACTGCAACAACAGCAACTTGCCACTGCAACAGCAACAGCAACATCAGCAGTAAAAAAGTGTTGCCAAAGCTGCCACAGTCTAACCATGCCACACTTTGCTGCGGCGTTTTCGGTTATCCTTTGGCTATTAAGGCGTAATTGACACTTACTCCAGTTAGGCGGCACTTCTTTTTGTTATTCTTGCTTTGTCCCCAGTTCCCAGTCTTTCTCTCTCTCTCTATCTCTCACTTAGTCATCCTCCTTTTTTTTTACTCATTCTCTAACTATATCATTGTTCCCTGCAATTGGCAGCTGCTGTCTGTTGTGAAATTATACGTGACATTTGACCAACGATTTAAATGGGTCTAGACAATAAGTTGCCTGTTCTTGTCATTTGCTTAGAAAGAAGGAGATTTTAAGAAGAAATTGCATAGCAATAAATAATTTAGAATGGTCTGGAAAAAAGGTAAACAGTAAAATGTTGTCCGAAAATCTTAAAATTAATATTCGTTTGAAGAGAATGAAGAAGGAACAGATAATTAACTTCGTTAAAACCTGTCCGAGCATGATTTAATGACTTCATTGTTCATTTACAAGTAGTTCGTTTTCTGAAGAATTGGGCTAAGAAGTGCAAAGAATGTTAAAGTTAAGCCAAGCTTTAAGACTGTCCCACCCTTAAGTAAACCAAGTTAAACCAAACTCAACATCCACTACAATATTCATGCTTATGTTTTTGCTGTGAGTTGTGCCAGGTTGCCACAGCTGCAAGAAGTTGCAAGTAGCTCTGGGCCTTTGGCTAAAAGGAACAGCTGCTGCTCCAAATACTGTTGCATGAGAGGAGCAACGAACCTGAAAACCGTATCAATTACTTATCGAATCGAGGAAAACCCGAAAGGACTTTGACTGTGCGTCTGTGTCAACCTATCTGCAGCTGCATAAGCAAACATAAATGAAATGTCAATGTAAACAACACGCAGAAAAATGAATTTTTAATAAAAAAAATAGTTGTTGGTGAAAGGGAAGATGAGGAAATGGGAAATGTGATGGCAAGAGACAGGGGAGTTGGGGCAGGTTATGCTGTGTGTTACATGCAGCCAAGTTGCATACATCAAGGCACTCGAGCGGCACAAGAAAAAGCTGCTGTCGTTGCTGTTGCATTGCAAATGCATAAACACAGTTTGATATTATTCCAGTGTCAGCTGCGCACATTGAATTCTGAAGCTGAACCTAGTGATGTGAACAAATATCGTAATATCGATATTAGCAACTTGTTCCGATTTTAATATGAGGTTTTAATTTTCTATGTCTATTGAAAATCTTGGAAAGAAATCAGAAAATATAAGTATATCATTTTGAATATAATATTTAGAACGTATCAAATGTTTAAACATAAAATAAAGGAAATGGGATATCAAATGTATACAGTTATCATATCCAAACAGAGTATATCTTCGATTTTTCCATTCATTCTGTCAATTTATATACTATTTAAATCGATCATAATGATGTGAAAAACATCGAATCACAGATTTTTGTATATGCCATATATTCCGAGCGATGTTTTCTTTGAATTTTTTAAATACGATGCTAAAATTGAAACTCTCCTTGGACTTACATCACTAGCTGGTGTTTCCTTCCCCTATTGGAGGCAACACCCTCCTCCACCATAACCATGTTGCTGAAATGATGAAGCACGGAAAAAAGGGACAACATGCTGACAACTTTTGTGTGCTGACAGCGACAACCATTGACAGGCAACCCAGCAAAGCAGACCACTTAAAATGCAGGGTATCTGGTCGTCTGTCTGTCACAAGCAATCAACGCTTGCGGCATTAAATATTCAAAATATTGTAAACGTTGAATGCAGCGCGAACTGCGAACTGCAAACGGCGAATACGAACTGCAAACTGCAAACTGCAAACTGAAGTTCTTTTGGAAAATTCAGCATTCGATGTGCATAATTTCCACTTCGATTTGTGCAAGTGCAAAATGGCACATGTTCTCCTGCCCCACCAACCAGTCTAGCCCCTTCTGGTCTTCTTTCTCCTATCCTCATCTGTCGCCCAGTGAATTATTTATGCGTTGTATTCTGTTTGCTCGGCAAATTTAACAGCTTATTAATAATGCATTTTTCTGCTGCTATGCTACACATCACAGACAAATATATATATTGATGTATGTATATATGTATACTTGTATTGTATGTAATCAGTCTGACAATCGGTTCACACACGTACTCCCTTCATTATTTGTATGTTTTTGGCAAGGTCTATTGCCATTTATTATTATTATAGCATTTTGTTCAAATCTCAACTGTCAATAATTTTGTGATTATCTGAATTACTTTTTGCCTGTCTCTCCATCTGTCTGCCAGTCTGTCTGCCAGTCTATCTGCCTATCTGTTTGTCTGTCTGACATGTCTAGCCTAGCTCAGCGCAAATTTACAAATTTCAACAATAAGTCAGCACAAAATTATTATGTTTTGTCGGCATTAAGCCAAAAAGCTTGCCACCAACTGCATACCTGACCTGACAGTAGTAACAATTTGTGAAACAATGTGAAAGATCCTAAAAACAATTACAGTCAAACTTGCCTTTATTGAATTCTGGTTGTTTATAATCGTAGGCTTAATTCAATCATTGTTAAGTTGTTTTATTTATTTATTATTCTATTCATTACCTAAATATCAGACTTATTACCACAGTTCTTCCTTAGTCGTAAGCTTTATTAATTAGAATTACTGCAAATCTTAAAACTAACTTTCTATTATTAACAGTAGCTTTCTTTTGAGGAACATGCTTAGAGCACAATCTATTAAGTTTGTGTTACTTTCTTCCCAAACTATATATAAACTGGCTTTGCATAAGTGGCCTTTAGGCCTGTTGGGCATTCACTGACTGCAACCACTGTAAATTTGCCTGCGCCCCGTTGTGCCCACAGATAACCATAACTCACTCAGACTGCCACCAGCCGCCTCTGCCTCTGCCTCTGCCCTGCCACTGCCACTGCCACGCCCCCTCTTTACCTCTGCCATCTTGTGAGTGTTGTCTGGTGTGCGCTCTTTTGATTGACAGGCAACAGCGAAAAACGGCGGCCAAAAAAAAAGTAGGAAAATGCCAAGTGTTGTATTTTTTGAAGTGTAGTAAAAAACATGTAATGCCTGACTGAGGATATTTTTTTGGGAGGGTTTTTTCCTGCTTTTCTCTTTTTGGGTAATTGAACTGTAAGTACTTTTGTGTTAGTATTCGAGATTTGTGTGTGGCTCAGAGGCAGAACTACGCCCACTTTGAGTTGAGCTGCCAGTAGAAGAAGAAGCAGTAAAAGAAGAAGCAGCAATTGTCTAGCGTTAGGCAAATGCAATGCGCACCGTGAGCAAACAGTAAATAAAGTTTAAAATTCAATTACAAGGCAATGGCTTACAAGTTGATTGCAAGGCTAACTGACTAGCTGACTGACTGACTGACTGATTGACTGAGTGACTAACTGACTGACGAATTGACTGATTGACTGCCTGGTTGGCTGGGCAAAGCAAATGATAGAGCCTGCAATGGACTGAGATTGCCTTTTGTCATGCTGGAAAATCAAATCCTTTATTGCTGCTTGCTGTTGGATCAATTAACGTTGAATGTGTGTGCAAAGGCAATACCGCAAAAGCTACATACACAGACACACAGATAGATAACACACATACATATAAGTCTATATGTTTGTGCGTGTAGAACAGTGATGCCAACTACTAGGAACAAGAATAGGACAAGCAATCAGAAATAAATGGGAAAAAGCGGTAAAAAAGTAAACATATGAGAGAAAAATACTTAAATAAGTTTTAAATAAAATAAAAATAATTTTCGTTTGAAGTGGTTTATCTTTGCAATAGTTAGCGACTATTACTTTAATAGTTGTTTACTTAAAATGTCTAATTTACTTTTATAAAACTCTTAATATCGTTTAACTTTTAGTTAAATATTTAAGTGTGCTTTGCTTTGCAATGATCTTATCAATAATTAATAAATTTCCACATTGGGTTTGTTTTGTATTTTCTCAACTGAGTTAATTTCAAGTGACACCGATCTAGCTGGAAAATGGTTATAATGACAACACTGATATAGAAACTGAGCGAGTGGTGCGCCAACCACTGACAACCACTCAACTGCTGCAGTTTTTCGGTTAACAATTTTGTGGATGTACTACTGTCAATGTGTGCATCTATGTGTTTGTGTGTGTGTGTATATATCTGTGAGTGTTGACAGTGCAATTGGAATGTGCAGCGCTCTGGACGCTGGTCAGGCGAACAGTTTTGCGGTAAAACGTTAATTTCCCGCCGAGCACTTGTCAACACTGCAACACACAGAGTGAACAGAGAGAACATCGCGGTTTATTGTTTCAATAACAACCAAAAATGGTCTCAATGAAAATACGAAATGCCAAATGAAATGAAAATTGTTGCAAAATTCATTTGCCACACATACACACAAATACACACACAGACACACAAACAAACAATTACAAAATGCTGCAATATTATAAAAGCTTTGCATATTTTTCTGGCAGTTATTTTACAACATTTCTTTTGGGCTAAAAACACAAAAATTCTATACGATTTTCTCTGGCAATGAAATTTGCTTTAGACGCAAATTGAAAGTGTTTGCTTACATGAAGTACTTTGGTAAATATCAATTAAAACTGATTTACCCTCAGCTCGATTTTTGTATCTGTATCTGTGTGTGTGTGTGTGTGTGCTTTCAACTTGGGCAACTTTACGTTAATCCAAACCGAGCACAACGTGCGATTGGGAAAACCGAATTTTTGTGGTATTGCCTTTACCTTTGGTTTTGGTTTTACCTTGTACTTGAGCTCAGGTATACAGTTACCAGTTAACTGGTAACAGTTACCAGTTAACAGGTTACAAGTATTTTTCTGGCTTGTGGTAAAAGTATTCAATTTTTTGGCTGCTGTTTGGAAAATGTTGGCCAAAAACAGTTGGTACTTAAGTGAGTTTCCCTTTGGCAGTTAATTAATTTTGAAGCAGCTGCGTAATCGTATTTGCATTTGACTTAGCAGCCAACACATTAAGCATACGCCCCGTTTACTCAGTGTGTGCTCAATGCGTGAGTGAATAAATGAAATTCACAACTCGATGAAAATTTGTGTGGGGTAAATTCAATTTGTAATGCTAAATAAATGGAAGAGGATGTTTTTAATATAATTCAATTCAAAAATATGTACATATATTTTTGGAAATTATTTAAGAAAGCATTCCGTTTATTTGTTACTAAATAAATACGTAATTCTTAAAGTAAATATTAAAAGATTGCAACACTATTTAAAGTAAATTTGCAATGTATATCCTTTAGTCTTTAAGTCATAGGTATGGTCTTAGAATAAAAATAATAAAACTATCAATATTTAAATAATATACCAAACTAGTAGCACATATTTCATTCTAAGTATAGTTTATTTACGTATCTTTTGAGAGTTCATTCAGTAAGCACGTTTAGACTACATCAAAACATTTAACAATAAATAACAAGTTTTATTTGATTGCCTTTTTTATTTATTAGCTTTTGCTATAAAATATATCAGTTTATTTTCAATGGAATAATAACAACAACTACCACAATAATCAATAACAATTGTGTGAACAGTGACAACAAGTGAATGGGAATATATAAACAATACAAAGCAATGATGTCGCATTCCATTTGCACTTGTTATATAGGTAAGTAAATATACTGTACACAAGTTGCTTCTCTATTTTTTTGTTTTAACATTTGTTATGTGTTCTATGTTGATACTGTTCTTGTTGTTGTTGTTGTTATAGTTATTGTTTTATTTGAGGTTTCTGCTGTTGGCCAGCCGTGGTGCACCTGAAATTTCACGATTGCGGCGCCTTTTTTTGTGATTGCGCAATATGCGGCACAGTCAAGAAACTACAACAATGCTTCATACATTTATATATGTATATATAGTTATATGTAATAACAATAACAACAACAACGATTCGTTTTGGGCAGCAAAAAGGGAATGCAACGTATTTATTTCGTAGCATTTTTCGTGCAGCACAAATGTATGCTACGATTTTATACTCGACTGCTTACTTGGCGAACCTCTCTACAAGCCAATGTGTATGTATTTTCTCTTGTATATATATATATATATATCTGTATGTAGGCATTTTGGTTGGACAGCTGCTTGGTTGGTTGGGGTTTGCTTTTGGGCCGATGGCAGTGCATTGATAAGACTATGGCAGTCCATTATGCAGCTCACTTGGCATGTATTGAAGCTGATAAAACTGAATAGTGTGTCGAATTGTTTTCTTTTTTTTTTGTTTTGTTTGGACAACGTTAAAGTTGTTTTACATGTGAAAGGAAATTGTATGGAGCGGTAAGCAAAATAAAATACTTAACAAAGATCATTGCTCTAATAAAGTCCTCACTTTACATTCAATTAACTGGAAATGGGCCTCGTGTCTCATTAAATAGCATTAATAGCCGTAATAATCGTGAACAGTAAAGCCTTTGAAAATGGCCAAATCAATTGCCATAAACTTGAAAATTCGGTTCGTTAAATTGCGCTGTTTTGGCTGATGCTGCAATTGGCATTTGCATTTTCAAGCTTACGCACAATAAACTTGACGCACAACACCAAAAACATTTTAGACAATTTGTGCAATTTTCATAACAATTATAATGGCGAGTTTTCGACTAACAAATACCCTATGAGAGTTGGCTTAATATCAGACGTCCTGTTGTGCTTTTAAACATAAGTAAAGAGTATAAAAACATTTGCGGTTTGGCAAAAACCAACAAAATTATAAGAGAAATGAAGGGAAAAATGCAATTGGAATTGGAATTGAAATTGAATGCATTTGGTATAACGCACATGGGTAAAATCAATAACAATAATAATATTCAGCAATTAAAGTGGCAAAGCCGCAAAATGGGGGAGTTCTTTCTATTTATATACTAATGTGGCAAGCGTGTTGCATGCTGCATTTTAATGCACGACAACCAAAACACCAAGGGATATAATTGATGCATTAGCTCGAATATTGTACACTCCACACCCAACTCAACTCAATGAGCCACCCCCAAAAAATATAGAAATGTCAACTGTCGCGCTATATTCATAAATCAAATGAACTGAAAATGCGTTTTCAATGTTTTTGCTGAATGTTGATAATGAGAGTATTTGATATTTGCACGGGACTGAAGGGGGTGTAATATTGCAGCCAAGAGCGCTTAGTTAACAAAATATTCATAATGCGGCTTACATGTCGTATGCGTGATGTGTTATTCTTTTTGCGGCTGCCAGTGTGGTTTGATGTGGTGCGGTGTACTGCGTGCTTAGTGGTTTGGTTATGCTGCTTTTTAGCTTTGATGTCTGCGCATTAGCTCGTGTATGTAAATTCACAGATCACATCCCATAGAATATAAGTAAATTGCATCGGATAGCATTAGATGAGGTAGAATGAAACGGGAATGCGTGTAAATGCATTTTTGAATTGACATAAATTCAAATGAATTTTTGGTGTTTGCCAAATTAGCAAATAATGCACACACTCAGTTTATCAGTTCCTGGCATTTGGTAAAATAAACTTGAACATAGTTTGAAATGTGGTGAAATTAAAGTTGAAAATAATCAAAGGCGTTGACTTTTTAAGATTTATTGGTGCATAAAGTGCTTTGGAAATACATTGAAACTGACTGGAAAATTACGTTCAAAATGGCTGGGTTGCGTCTTAAAAGTTACCTAACTTTAATGTTGTTTTGAAAATAAGCTACAGTAGAAAATGAGCAGGCGATATTCCAAAAATTCAAACGCTGCACCTTACCAATTATGTTTAACAATAAGCCAAATTAAAAGAACTTAATCTGTCTTAAGCTGATGTTAATTTACTTTTAAAGTGATTCCAATATTATTTCCTATTTTGTAAATATTTCATAAGTTATAAAATTTAAGATAGGAAAATAATGTTTGTAATTGTTCAAAGATTCCTACCCTGACTCATATTTAATTTTAAAGCTTTTATGCCGTTGTAATATCTACCTTAGTTCTCGTTGGTTACAATATATTTTGATTTCCTAAGTTGATTTACAACCTTATTAAAAGCTGAGAAGTAGTTTAGTTTCGTACTTCAAGATTTATGACTTAAATTTCAACGGTCTGCTACTTAAATTATATATTCAATTAGAATTTTAAGTTACTCATTAGGTAATTATAAATACTCAGTATTTTCTCAGCATTTTCAATTCAGAAAATGAATTGCATAATGAATGTTGTATATTAAGTTTTCTGCTTAATTTTAGGATGACCTTCTAATATTATAAGATAATATAAGCTTTGACGTAACAAGAATTCTCAGACGAATGTGCTGAAAGAACCACAAATAAATTAATAAAATTAAATATGCAGTCGAAAGTCTACAGATGTCTGGCTTTTGAGCTTTTTGTGAGTTGTCTTGAGGGTTGAGGCAAATCAATTTTAATCAATTTTTGTTGTGCGAGAAGCCGAAGTGCTTGCAAATAATTGATTTGTTCGCCATTAGCGGCACAAATCGCAGACAATCAATTGCGAGTGACTCGAAAGAAGTCGGGGATGTACAATAAAGTGAGAGGGTGGGGGGCGTGGCAGAGGAAGGGTAACTGTTGCTCGCAGGCACAAACAAATTAAGGACAATTATTTCAATTAAGCAAATGCAAATAAATCGAGCCGGCATTAGGCAAACAAAAAGCAAACAGCAATCGTTTGGTTTGAGCTTCAGCTTTCTCGCCAATTTTTCTCACTTTGTAGTTGGAGAAAGTAGAAAGTAGGATGATAAGGGAGGGAAGTAAGATAGGGTCTTGTTTTGGCTGTTTGCCTGTTGAATTGCAAATAATTTAGTATTGGAGTTTGTTTAGGTTTTAATTAATAATGAATTGAGAAACTCATTACGCGGCAGCAAACAGCGGTAACAGCAGGTAACACACTGCGGTGGCATGTAGCATGTGGCAGAGGGGCAGCCTAAGCGTTTTCCTATGCCCCACTTCAGGCTAATTACAATGGAGCCTACTGCGTTTCAGACTCCATTGGGTTGCCAGGTCAACGGCGACTTCAGCTACTTACCTAATGAACCTGTTGAGGTTGATCCAACCAAATGGATGGCAGTTTGGCATTTGATTTGGTTCCACATTTCCGCTATATCAACAGGCAGCAACTTGCTCCAAAATGCTCAGAACAGTTCTCATGCTTATGCAATTGTATACGAGTACACTGTTCAAATTCCCAAACCGGATCGTAAACCCAATCTTCAGAAATATTTACTCCCTGATCCCGAATTGGACTGCTTTTTTAAGACAAAGATTCGGTTCGAAGGAGAAAGATTTGTTAACTACAGGCTACATTAATGAAATCAAATGTTGAGTTAGATTTTTTAAGAAATAAGAAATTGATTTTTTAAGCATAGAAAAAATGTAAGCAAATGAGAAAATTAAATTTTAATTATTGAAGAACTAACTAGTAAACTTCAAGGTTTGATTAATTTTAAATTTGATGAATTTAATTATTTGTCAAATTAAATAAAAATACATGAGATACATTTTGTATAAATTAATTTGTATGAAATTTACCAAAACGTTATTATTTTTAAAAGCAACTTAAAGTTAATTTATAACTTTTAAAAAACACTGACATTTCAAACAGTTGTCTTCGAAATATCTAGGGGAAGCTGCGAATCTGTGACTATAAGTCTGTCGATAGCATAAATATCTGTAGCAGTGTATGTGTGGGTGTGAGTATGTAGGCATATTGGCTGTTTGTGTGTGGTTTATTACGCTGCTCTTGGCAATTATATTTGTTACCCAATTAGCGTAAAATTGTGTTTATTGGCATACGACGAGCGCATTGTGGCTTGGAACATCGCCTCACGTAACGGCCGCATTGAATTAGCTAATGAAGTTGTAGTTGTAGTTCCCCACCTCCTTCAACTGCTCTTACCAACTGCTTCATGTGTGTATCTATTAGTTTGTCTAACCTAATTTGCTAAAAACACACACATACGCTTGTGGGCTTGGCTAAAACTCAGCCTGAGATGCCATAACTTCTTAGCCTTCCCCTCAATGGACGATGCGAAATTGTAGTTGTTGCAGTTGTTGTTCTCATAGGTGTTCTGGCTAATGCCTGGATAAAGTATGTAATTAAGTATTGTTAGTGCTCAGTTATAAATCGCTTTTGGGCTTTGGCCGAAACAACAAGAGTACTTTATGTGGGCAGAGATTGAGGCTCGATTTGCTTCCTCAATTTGTTAGCCAAGTTTTAGTGTAATGCAACTAATGTATAGCTTTAATATTAGTTAAACATTTTGGCTTTATAAATTGTTACAAATGATGATCATAAAAAAACAGAGTGAAAGCTGAGAAATTCTTGATGGATTTTCACTAGAAATATAGTTGTAAATAATTATGACCAGATTAGATATTGAAAAGATTCTTACATTGGAAATCGTGGCAGAAATAATGGTTAAAATAATATTAAATCATGTAAAAATACTCAATTAGTTACCCACTTATCAATTACAAAAAAAGTGTTAACGGGAAATATTTTTGTCCTAAAATTTGATTTATAAATTGTTGTGTTTGCCCTTAAATAGAACTACTATTCACTTGAACTTTGTTGGTGCTTAGACTTCCAAATTCGGACTGCTTAATTAACCCTTTGTTCTGGCCAAAAGCAACTTGAGTTACGGCCAACAATTGGCGCTAATTATTTGAGCGGAACGCGACGTCTTTTAAAGGCATTTAAAGTCTCTGCCTGGCATATCATTTCCAAATGGGTTGTAAAATATTAGATAAGTCCTCCCTGTTTAAGTGGGCACGTTTTATGCTGTCTTTGTTTACAGTTAAATGGTTTGGAATTAATTAAAAGTTGCTATGCCAAATAATACAGTGGGCATTAGATATTTGTGTACATATTAATGAAGGCATTAAAATTAAAATTGTATCTGCTTTTGTGGACTTAAGCAGAAATCTTTAAATTAATCTAATTAACAGTTGGAGTAAGTATTTAAGTATCAATAGCAATAAAGTTTGCATACCAGAGAAATTTTAAGTTGTTTACTTTCTTATTAACCCTTTTGCAAATTTTACACTAAATGGTGCATTTCTTGAATCTTATTCAATGTTAAAGGGCTTACGGATGATTAAAGACATTATTTAGCTAAATGTTTAACGATAGTCTTCTGTATCTTAAATTGTTTCAGTAAACGAATATTGTATTTTTTAATGCGAAAATCGTAAATTAAACACTGCTTATTTTCAGCATATCCACATTAATAAAAAATTTTGTAATTATTTAAATCATAAATATAATTTTATGTAGAAAATACCGATCTTAAGTTTATTTATTATTATATTTAGTCATTGGTATTTAAGAGGAGACAACAGAGTTGACGACAATAGTTAGTCTATGGTTCAAAGAAAATATAACTTACTCAAATGCACCCAACCTTCATAAGATTATCTAGGTATAGATTAACTAGCAAGTGTAAAGTTTTTTTCCCTCTCTTTGTCTTTCTCACGCTCTTCATTTCTCTCTTGTCTTGTCTATGAAATATGTGTCTACGATATCTGCTTAGCGCCTGGCCACAGACGTTAATTTCTAACAGTGACTGTTGCTAAGTATTTATACGGCATAAGTAAGAAGACGACTGGAAGGGTCCAAGAGCAGACTCAAGGCATGCATGATTTATATATGCTTATTTATGTTGCCATTGCTGAGGGAATTTTTCAGCCCGTCGCCGTTTGTTGTCCTTCGTCCTGTGTGCTTTGTCCCAGCGTATAGGCGTCTATGCTTTGTCTTTGCTAACCAGACAATTATTTATTAGCTTCTGTTGTGGCTGCGATTCCTGCAACAACTTCTTCCCCATCCTCTGGGATGTGTGTGTATTGTTTGTTATCCTGGCTGCTTAAGACAGCTTAAGACAGCAGGTCAGACGCAGACTGAGCGCTGTTGAAAAATTCATTTTCTTGTTGTTGCAGCTTAAGTAATTTTTCATAAACATGCGTCGCAAAAGACGAAGGGAGTACTACTTGCTACATGCTACATGCTACTTGCTACTTACGAGTATGTGGGGCAATGCTTGTTGTGCTTACCAAATTTAATTTCAGCAACTTATGCATACTGGCAGATGTAAGCTGCTTAGCCGCTCCATATGCTGTCGAGTTGAGTTCACATCAATCATACGCCATGTGAGGCAGCGTATGCTCACATTTAAAATGTCAATTACAACGTATGTACGAGGACGGCAAAGGACCAAGGATGATGGCCAATGGCCAATGGCCGATGCTCAATTAAGCATGTCCCAGTCGCTTTGAGTTTTTATTTGAGCTGCTTTTGTTGACCATAAAACAGCTTTAATGACGGTCGTTTGGCTTGCATCTCCGCCTTGGCTCTGGCATTTAACTCTTATGCTCATTTATCATCCTTTCTGAAAGCCTGCTGTGACCCCATCAAGTGTTTCCTTCAACCCATAACTGTCCACATATGTGTGTGTGTGTGTGTGTGTAAATGTATTGGCTTTCCTTCGCTCAGTTTGTTTTCGCTGTGTGTACAAAACATTTATGCCAAGTGCTTTTGGTAAAGTTGTGTGCCGTTTATTTAAAACATTTTTATTGCACATATTTCGCGATTCATTTCAATATTTCTCCTCTGTCTTTTCTCTCTCTTTCTTTCATATGCACGGCCATTATCTGTCTGTCGTAAGTCGTAATCATGTTGCAATATGGTCTCTTAAAATGATGGACCCATCCAAGTGGACAACTTGTTTTTATTTGTTTGTCTCACATTAATAACTATGTAATTAATTGCGTATACGTCACGTTTGGCGGTAAAGATGCAACGTTCCATGCTGCTTGCTTTTTCCTGACCTCAGCAAATATTCTTGTAAGTTGACTTCAGCTTACGTGCTGAAGACACATTGCTCCATTACGTAGCTTCAATTCTCAACTACAAACTGCATTCGTTTTAAATTCTATTCAGAAACAGAGAAAGGGTATCATATGGAGGTCAATAGATTAAGGACATGCTTGAACAAACAGACTGAAAAGTAAAGAGTTTTGTCCCCATCGACTTATTAAATAAATAGAAAGTTTAATAAAGAAAATTCAGAATATCTTTACAGAATTCAATGTCAGTAAGATCTAAGAAGTTAAGAAATATAGGAAAAGTTTAGAGATAAATATAGCGCAAGCTAACTTTGGCGCGCCAAAGTTTGGATACTCTGCAGTGCCCTGTGTAAGCCGTCAGATTTTTTACAAAATTTGTTAAATGTTGATTTCGAACCGATCGTTCCTATGGCAGCTATATGATATAGTTGTCCGATTTACACCATATTTGGTCAGCCTGTTTAAAACTTAATCAAACACACAATGTTTATATTTGGTTGAGATATCTTGAGAAACAAAAAAGTTTTTCATACTAAATGTTTATTTCCAACCGATCGTTCCTATGGCAGCTATATGATATAGTTGTCCGATTCGAACCGAATTCGGTAAGGATGTATGAAACTATACCAAACACACAATCTATGAGTTTGGTTGAAATATCTTGAGTAACAAAAAGGGGTTTTCATACTAAAGATTGATTTTTGACCGATCGTTCCTATGACAGCTATATGATATAGTTGTCCGATTTGAACCGGATTCGGTAAGGATGTATGAAACTATACCAACACACAATCTGTGAGTTTGATTGAGATATCTTGAGAAACAAAAAGTTTTTCATACTAAATGTTTATTTCCAACCGATCGTTCCTATGGCAGCTATATGATATAGTTATCCGATCCGGCCGGTTCCGACATATGTACTGCGTGCAGCAAAAAGACGGACCTGTACCAAGTTTCATCAAGATAGCTTCAAAACTGAGAGACTAGTTTGCATAGAAACAGACGGACAGACGGACAGACGGACAGACGGTCAGACGGACAGACGGACAGACGGACATGGCTATATCGACTCAGCTCGTCGTCCTGATCAAGAATATATATACTTTATGGGGTCTGTGAGGCTTCCTTCAATGCGTTACACATTTCGTGACAAAATTATAATACCCTCTGCAAGGGTATAAAAATGAAGAGGTATAATTAAAGTGTGGTATATTCTCTAGTTAATAAGGAAATTGTAATGGCTTTTATAGAGTTTTCCAAGATCAATTTGTATTATATTTTAAAGTTTTAAGAGTTGGGAAACTAATATGGTAACAAATTTCAGTAACTGCAGAGCATTCATAGTTTGTTATGGCCTACAAAATATTTCAATTTATATTTTTGCATCATGATGCAAATACGAGTATATTGAAATATTTGCCAGGCGTGCTCAAATAAAATAAGAAAGGAAAAATTGTTTAGAAATATAAATAAATATGAATATGTAAGTGTATGTGCATATGTATGAGTATGTGCATTTATTCATATGAGATGTGTGGATATTTGCGATGAGCTGCTGCTGCAATTGTGTATGTATTCACATATATCAAAGGAAGAGGCTAAAATGCAACTTGCTTTTGTGGCACACATCCGTTTCCGTTGAGTGACAGAGAGGGAGGAAGTGTGTATAGAGGGGCGTGCAGAAAGGGGGCATCCACCGATAGTGTCAAACACAATACTTGCTTAACACTTCTTGTTGCTGATTGCATTGCCTTGTTTGGCCTGTTGGCATGGCATTTGAATATTTCATAATTTAAATAAATATTTTTATGGCAGTTGCAAAGATTTCAACGTGCCACATAAGCTGCGAACGTGTCTCTGGCATAAAATGTGGCAAATGTAGTTTGTTTTTCAATTAGCAAATAGCGCTTAGAATAAACACAAGATACAAGAGATAGAAAACTGTAGACAAAATCCACTAATTGGTATTTTATCTTTTAATTTCTAGCACACATTTTCTCTGGCCCAGCTTAAACACTTTGCAATGCTTTTCCTCACAGTTTTCATTATTTGCATTAGCATTTCATATACATTTCTGTGAATCGTTTGCTCTTCGGTTGGCCGCATAAATTATATTATTATTTCATGCTCGCATTAATGACTATTGAATTTGCCTCGATTAGTTTAAGTATTTCTACATTTTATTAATGGTATTTACCAGCATTTTTTTCAGGCTCTTAACCGGATTATTCACAAATTAATGTCAAAGTTTAGCGCATTATTAGTTCAATTCCAATTTGTTTGTTTGATATAGAACTGCCTAATTACAAAATTAATTTGTTTTATTTACAGTTGTTCTACAATCGCTGTGAAAAATAATTATTAAATATTTAATATTCTTCATGTCTTTTTAGGTTGCCATTCGCCAATCTTTTGGCTTGATAAACGATGTGACAATTTAAATCTATTGGGGCACGCTGCGTGATTAATTGGTCCCAGCCAGCAGCACATCTCTCTTTTGACGTGTACCGAAACAAATACATCAACAACAGCACAAAACAACAACACACAGCAATGGCTTGGTGCCCCGTGCAACATTTTTGCGTGGCCCTGTCAATTTGATATTAAAATATTGCACAGCGTTTTCTAAAAACTGTTAAAAAATGTTTTAGTTTGAAATAACTGAATAGTGAATACCCTGTAGTTAAAATGGAAAGTGCGTAGAAATTTACTTTGGTTATTTTTAAAATATTGAAACGCTGAGAGTTTCGTAGCAGAAGAAGTGGCAGTCAATTGGTCGTATACTTGATATGTTTAAGTACTTAAATGGGGATTTTATTCTCTTACAAAGTGCACTTGGTGTTGATTGCAATTGTATGGTGAATATCGAAATTGTTGCTAGAGTTCCAAAGCAATGCAAGTTGTTTTGCAGTACAACTAGTCGTATACATGATATGAGTTTATCTGTAAGAGGAACTAATACTGAAACAAACTGCAACTGGTGTTGCTAGTATTCACTTGAAGACATTTTGTAATTCAAATTCCAAGAAATTCAAATTGATAAGGTGGAATATTAAGAGTATCAAACTTAAGTCTGTGGAATCAACTGAAGGAGTATATACATTTACATTACATAGTTCTTGTATGATTATTATACATATAGGCAAGCACAAGGCATAAAGGGCCTTTAGCTAATTGGTCGTATACGTAAAAAGAAAGATATTCTCCATTTCAGGCGCTAGCTGATTGATAAGCAGAATTCTAAAGAAATAATTCTAGATGCAACTACTCGTATACTTAATAGGCTCAACTATCAGTATTTTACGATACGCATAGAGCTGGAACGTTGGCAATATAATTAACAATCTAGAATAAAATTGGCAAAGCAAGACGATTTGTTATGCCAAAGAGGCGTAACTAACAGAACTAACAGATAAGAGTCTAAAATGAACTGAAATTATGAATGATATACTGAAAACTAGGAAGAGGAAAAACGAATATAATTTTGCAAAATATTTAGAGCTGCCCGAAGCTATAACCAAAGCTGATTGGCGTGCTAGAATGTTGAGTGTGTTTAGTTGGTTAGTTGGCTAGTTAAATTGTGATTATTTAAATGGCATAAGATGAGCCATAATGATAGCAAGCAGGCACGTATTATGGTGTTCTCTTCGCCGATTACAGTCAAACTATCAGAGAAAGAGTCAAGCAACGGGCCACAAAATGTTGGACAGAAATTAATTGCATCTGTAGTTTGGTTGCTTTGCAAGTCTTCCCTTTCCCTTTCCCTTCCCTTCCCATTCCTGTCTCTTGTCTTTCATTTAAGGTTGTAGTTATTGCAGTTGTATTTGTATTCGTTGTCGTAGTTTTGTGTATGGAGAAACTTTTGAAGCCGCTTATCTGGCAGTGAAGCGAAGTTCAAAAAGCCCGCAAGTGTGTGGCATTAAAAAGTTTTTAAATTTACGCAAAACGTTCGTTATGATGCGACTTAATTGTTAGCTGTTAAGATTTAACACACGCACACACACATGCATTGACAAAAAACGGGGACAAGTTGAGCAGAGGCAGAGAAAATGTCACATATATATTTGAGAGTTGTTCTAAAAGACAATTTCGACTTGATTTCACAATGAATTTCATACAATTAGTAATTTTGGGAGCAAGCAGAATTTAAGTCTGTCGCCATTTTATATTGAAAATATAGGTTTTTATTATGTTTGTGAAATTAATACGAATCTGTTTCATGGAACTGTCCTCAAATTTGCACTGCACTCTGTTGTTCTTGAATTTTAATGCCCAGCGGCAGATGAAAACTTCATGGTGCTTTTCCACTTACTAGAAAACACAGCTAATAAAAACTTGACAGTGCTCTGTTTTCTATAGTAAGCAACTTTTTTTAACTTATAAGTAGATACACATATTAAGTGAAATTTGGAGGTGATTTTCTTATAAACCTATTGGATTTTTCACAACATTTTTATAAAAATGCACTAAGCTACAGTGGAGCAAGCTCGACAGTAGGAGACCCAGTACTTTTTGAGTGCAAAGCGTTCACTAGATTGCATTTCAATGTTGCGTACCATTCAACAGATGTCGCCACTTCAAAAACATAGAGGTCGCTGGCGCCTCTTCTTCTTCCTTTTGCCCGTAACATTGTTAGTTGAATTTCTTCCGCGTTTATCATCCGATTGGAATAAAATTTGGTGGACTGGTTTGGACTATAGTGTTTATTATATGTACCAAAAATAAAGACGCTAGCACTAAAGGGGCTCTTGTAATTCGACTTTTGAAGTTTTGTATTACAATTTCCGCAGGCGGAGGTGGGCGTGGCAAAAATCTAAAACAAACTTGATCAATGCAAGATATAGATGAACCTACATGCCAAATTTGGTGTCTCTAGCTCTTATAGTCTCTGAGATCTAGGAACTCAAAAAGGGACAGACAGACAGACAGACAGACAGACAGACGGACAGACGGACAGACGGACAGACGGACATGGCTATATCAACTCGGCTGTTGATGCTGATCAAGAATATATATACTCTTTGGGGTCTGCCACGCCTCCTTCTGCCTGTTACGCACATTTTTTTTGCACAAACTTAATAGACCCATTTGTACTTTTTAAAGTACTGGGTCTAATGAAGCTTTGTTTACCTGTCATATGAATCTGTCAGAGAGCAACATTGCTAAGTATCCAGCAGTATTTGTGAACATTTATAAGAGTTTTATGTTTTCAGTTTCATAAGCTGCTTTATGTTTGGAAAAAAGGCTTTGCATGCGCTCTTTGTATGAATAATATTTGTGATAACCATGAAAAACCAAGGAACTGCAAAAGTGGCAGAGCTGATAGAAAAAGAGAGAAAAAATGCAGTAAGCTACAGTGGAGCAAGCTCGACAGTAGGAGACCCAGTACTTTTTGAGAGCAAAGCGTTCACTATAGATTGTTCTTCAATGTTCCCTACCATGCAATAGATGGCGCCACTACGAAATAAGCTAATTAACACAGAGGTCGCCAGCGTCTCTTCTTCTTCCTTTTGCCCGTAACATTGTTTGTTGAATAACTTCCGTGTTTATCATCCGATTGAAATGAAATTTTCTGGACAGGTTTGGATTATAGTGTATATTATATGTACCAAAAATCAAGGGGCTAGCATTCAAGAGGCTCTTGTAATTCGACTTCGAAATTTTGTATGTCAATTTCCGGGGGCGGAGAGGGGCGTGGCAAAAACCTAAAACAAACTTGATCAATGGGAGATATAGATGAACCTACATTCCAAATTTGGTGTCTCTAGCTCTTATAGTCTCTGAGATCTAGGCGACACAAAAAGGGACAGACAGACAGACGGACAGACGGACAGACGGACAGACAGACAGACGGACAGACAGACAGACGGACATGGCTATATCGACTCGGCTGTTGATGCTGATCAAGAATATATATACTTTATGGGGTCTGACTCGCCTCCTTCTGCCTGTTACGCACATTTGCACAAACGTAATAGACCCATTTGTACTTTTTCAAAGTACTGGGTCTAATAAAGAGAATGTGCAGAAGTAAGCCTTAAGAAAAACAATGAACATTTTGCACGCTGTCATCGGTTGGTTTTCAAGTTGTTCTGTTTAAGAATGGATATTGCAGCTGCACTTAGCCATAAAGTAGCTAAGGCAAACAATATTAAAAACAAACACGCTGAGAGACCAAAAATATACACACTACTATACGAGTAGTAGAAGGAAAAGGCGGCAATAAAATACAATGAGGGGAAAAAATTGTAAAAGCGGTGAAAAATTATATATGTATTAGCTGAAAAATATGCACAGCAGGTGCTGCAAGCAGCTGACTACTATCTGAGAGAGTGTGAGAGAGTGTGTGACTGTTAATGTGTGTGTGTGTGCTGGTGTCTATTTGTGTGCTCGTGAGGTGCATTCGCCTTTTTGGTCTAGAAGCCGCAGCACTCAGCAACAGCAACAGCAACAACAACAACTATACACATTAATGTTGTCCAAGTGCTATACTAAATTATGTATGTATGTGAGAGAGAGTGTGTGTGTGTGTTTGTAAGTATGTAGGTTTATATCTAAATGTGTGTGTGTGTCTATGCGCAAATAGTTTTTCAAAGTGCCTGGGCCAAAGCTGGCTGTAGTTTTTCTTGCCGTAGACACACACACACACACCACCTGTAATTATGTTGAAAGTAAAATGCTAGTAAAATATTAACTGCTGCATGCCACATGCTGCAAGCCTGCACACACATATACACACATACATATACGCTCGATGTGTGTGCTCAAATTTAATATTTAAAATGAGTTTTCTGTTGTTGCTGTTGTTGCAACATTTAACTAACAGCGATTTGCCTTGGCCGCAGCAAATTTGCCTGTGCGCGCGCCCGTTCATTGAAAACCATTTTTCCCATTTGCCTTAACCCCCACCAACTCTCATGGCTGCCGCATTTTCCAGCACTGGCACTCGCACTCCTTTCTCAGCAGTTTTTCATTTAGCCAGTCGGCCAACTGGTTTGCTAATAGAAATAAAAACAAAACTGCACACAAACTAAGCCAAGCTAAATGCTCAAAGGCTTCGACTCCCGTTTCTCTGTGTTCCCCTCCTCTCTCTCTCTCTCTCTCTTTCTCTACCGTGTTGGGTTACCCCTCTCTGTTCCCCTTTCCACGAACATCTACAGTGCCTGCTTGCAATGAAAACAAAAAGCGATTTGCAAGTTTTCTATTGCGCATAAAAGTATGCTGTGGAACATTTTTTCCCATGACGTTTTGCTCAACATTCTCGTTTTCTTTTTCTCGCTCGCTTTCCATATTTTTGTTGTTTTTCTTTCTGTTTTTTGTTTTTGTTTTTTTTTTTTGCTTTTCATAAAACCAAACTATTAAGCCAAGTGTTAAACTCATTTAGCGCGGATTTATGCGCCCGAGTGCCCCATACAAGATGGGTGGCGCTTATGGGGATATTAAGGGTCATATGTGTGTGGACCATGTGTGTGTGTGTGCGTGTGTGTTTGTGTGTGCACTAGTTTGTTTTGGTCTATGTGTGCGTCTGCTTTGTAAACGTGCCGTTTTCTTTTATGCGCTTTTAATAAGCCTTTTTGCCGCGCTTGTCGTTGTTTCTTTGTGCCCCGCTTTTCGCATTTTCCCCATGCTTTTCCCATTCCCGCATGTCGCATATATGTATATATACACATATATATGAATATGTTTTTTCTATTAACAGCTTTGCATTTTGATTGTTGGCATTTGTGTGTGCGAGTTTTATTTCATTTCACATTTTTTTTTAGCTCTGAACTTGAAGCGTAAAAAATTTGAGGGACAGCAAATGCATCATCAAGGCTGCACTGCCATTTTGGGCTGTAATAAAATACGTTATCCTTTCGATATTATATCGAAATACGATGTGCTTAATTAAAGCACTATTATAGCTGCACTGGCTTTTCGGTATTATACCGTAATACGATGCGCTGATTGGAAACTCTGGGTTTTGTTTTGGCTTTAATGCTGGAGTTGTTTTCATTTCGAGGCCATGTCAACATTTTGATTAATTTGGTTTGTAAACAAAACTTTTTATTATCAATCGACTGGGAGATACCTACTAGATAGGTCTGCATATCTGCTAGCTTAGAAAAATATTATAATATTAATATAATAAGATCTGGCTGGCAAGCAAGGAGAAATTTAACAATGGCGAAAATACAGAAATGAAAATCATTAAGTTCATTTTCACATTAGTATTTTTGGTAAGCTTTCGGTTGATTTGATTTTCTGTGGCACCCATGATTATATTCGATTGAAAATAAGGACAGGGTATGCTGAAAGTGAGCACTCAATGCATTTCCTTAAATATGCAGTTGTAAAACAATACAAAATTCATTAAACTGCTTACATTGTAAATAGTTTGTATAAATGTGTTTGTGTTTGCGTTTGTATTTATATCGTCTGCCTTTGCAGAAAAGTCATTATTTGCCTGATGCCGTTACCTGATATTGTCGTATTAATTTTTGATATGTAATCTGATTTATTGGTACATTTTTGCCAGACCTTTATGTGTGTGTGTGTGAGTGTTTGTTAACTTGACATGCTTTCCTGTTGTTGACTCTTCAACTGAAATAATAAATCCAAAACTGTTGTTGTTGTTGTGGCTGCTGCTCTGTTTAAATTTCGAAGAGAAATGTTATTTGGCTTCCGTCTGCTGATACGATTTTAGCATAAGGTCCCAAGTGCAAAAGTCTATCTTTTGAACATGTCCCTAACGAAGGCATCATCTCTTCGGAAAACCACAGCCAGGCCATTTACAGAGACATCTCTCAGGATATAGAGACAGACAGAAAGACTGTGAGACAAAGGGACAGACAAGCAGATAGCCAGTGAAGTGTGTAAGGAAAAGTGCCAATCAAAGTTAATTGAAAATTCATTGAATGTTGTATATTTAAGTAAGGCACACAAAATATACCTATATACGAGTGAGAATACAATACGAGTATACAAACTCTTGTGGTGTTGTTGTTGTTGTCATCGTTACTGTTTGCAGTTCAGCTTACAATGTAAACATTTTTGATCATGGCATAAATAGCTCAAACTGAGAGAGAGAGAAAGAGAGAGAAACCGAGATGCAAACTGAATAAATTAGTACTGATTGTCATGAAATTTGTATGAACTTGAAACAACACTTTCTTACACATTTACAAATAACAACATGAACAATTTATTTAAATAAAAATATTTATACATTTCTTCTCTTTTGAAATACATGAAATTTTCACATTTCCTAATTCTCTAAGCTTAGTTTGATGCAATAAATATTTTGTAAGAGTCTTTAGAGTTATTATCTAAAGAGCTTACATTTTTATTTAAGTTGTTCAGTTACATTTGATTGTTGTTTTTAAGTAGAATTTAGTAAGTTCAGCTGGCCACTTATATTGTAAATTTTGATAGGAATAATAATTTAAGAAGTAGTGGATATAGTTTTGTTGCACTCATTTTTATTTTCTGATTCCCATGTACTTTTTATAGGTTTGTAGTTCATTCAGCTATGTGTTAAGTTCTGCTTTCAGTCAGTGTCATTCGCACAAACTACTTGATGAATTTATTTACTACCACAATTGCCTTTCGCAATCTTTATAGTTACAACAGCTGCCTTAAAGTTTATTTCACAAGTTGTGGAAAAGTACTGAAAGCCATCATTAATGTTTACATATTACGTATACGTATTGCGTGCTACGTGTTATGGCTATCGATGGGATTGCACATTACGACACATTTTGGCATACAATGTTCGGTTAAGAGCTTTTTCTTCCTTTAAAAACGCAGTTTGTAATGTGATTCGCATTTTGCTTGCTTGCAGTGAAATCTGTAAAAATGTGTTCTTTTTATTTGCCATTTCCGTTGCCAAGCCACAAATTGAACTGCAAATACTCGAAAGAAGGAAAGGCAAGAAGAAAGCGTAGGCTGCAAGTGATGTGGCTCAGCTCAGTCTGAACCTAAGAAAGAGAGGGGCGACCCACTCAACCACCCAACCACTGTCATTTGCATTCTGCTCTCAACTTGGCAGCTCTGGCTACATTTACAGTTGTGCCGAACGTAGCCGCTAAAAGTGTTTACCTTTTACTTAAGAAATTACACTTGGGCAAACAGAATTTGCGTGCGACGCGGGATGCGGTGCGAAGTGGTGCGGTGTGGTTGATTCTAGCCCCAAAACGACGGAAGTCCAAGTGGCTGTGTAAATTTTTTAGCTAGAACGCAAGAAATCAAACGCAACATCCGGACGGAAAATGCTGCAAATAGAAATGGTCTGCCAAGTCCTGAATCCCCCTCCTGAATCTTCTGCAGAAATCAGATTCCACAGTCGTTTGTCGACTTTGGCGGAGCAGCCTACAAATTGAAAAGTTTTCTTACTCCTTGGATTATTTGGTTTTGTTTGAAGTGTGCGGTGAATTGGACGCCAGTAAGGATGTATTGGTATACAGTATATATGTGTGTCTGTGTATTTAATGTTGACTTTTGTACGCTAATAGCCAAAAGCGTGCCTAGCCTCAGTCAGTTTTATTGTGGTTCACTGCATTGTGGGCAAAGAAAGTTTCCAAAGTTCGCACTAGAGATAATTTGTGGGTCTTAAAGTTTTTAATAAGAGGTCAATGATTTACATTTGCCAAACCGAAATTTGAAATTTGTGAACTTCTGCTGTTGCGGTCGAAATCTTACACAGCATTCCATTTGCTGATTGTCGGTTAACGTGGCGTATGCGCAATCTGCAGAAAATCATATTGTGTGTTGACCTGAGTTAAAATTCAAACAATATATGTATACATGCATTTGGAATCGATTTAAACTATGGAGAATCTTAAGGCAGTGTTAGGTCATATATTTGGTTGATCCTTTTGCTTATCATTAAAGTACTGGGCAATTTCCTCAAACACTTAATGTTAAGCCTCCCAAGGGACTCATTGTGTCAACTGCCATAGTCGTAAACGGGTTTTTTATAATGCCCAGTCCTATTGATTGGCCACGGGTCAGGCCAAAAATAAATATATATACTTGTGGATGGGCAAGAGCACTCAATATTTATGACCATTTTAACCGCGAACAATTGAAGCTTAAAAGCCAAACAATGAAATTTAGAACTTCCAATTAGAAGTTGACCAAACCCCCAACAAGTAGTATAACGAGTAACAAGAATAATAAAAAAATGTTTATGGCAACACAAAAGGCGTGTCGTGTCCTTAACAACAACAACAACAACAGCAATGACGACAACAATAACAAGCTCATAAAGCTTGTGTTCACCTGCCAAAGCAGAAACCAATAAGCAGCCATAAAGGCTACAGCAACAGAAAACAGTTAAAAGCGAATGTAGAGAGAAAAACCCAAAGTCAAAGAAAGGAAAACTGATTGAGCTCTGATTCCATTTGACAACTACGCATACCTCTGTATGTGTGTGTGTGTGTGTGTGTGTGTTTGAGTGTTGTATGTGTGTGATAGTGTTGTGTGTATGTAAGTCAGCCACAAATTGTTATTTTGGGCACCAATTGCGAGTTGGTCAAAGCAAAAAGTGCCACTCTGGCAGCTACATAAAGGAATTGGTATGAGAAGCATTGGTGGCTGAAAAACCAAAGCTATTACATTCAAATCAGACAGTGCAGTTAGTTAGTGTCCATTGTGTCCAACGCAGTGACAAAGGGCAAAAGAATAGGAGAGTAGAGACTATGAGATATTCTACTTATAATTATAAGGAGACCTGTAATAATTTTGAGTGCTATTTTTATTTACATTTTATTAAAAATTACTGTCAAGTGAGCTTTGATATAAAAAGAAAATTTTAAACATATTAAATATGTAATTTTCAAATTTATAACAAAATTATGTTATGTGTTATGTTAGTTTCACTATGTACTTTTGTATGTTTTCTGTAATTTAAAATACTTCAATTACAAAAGTATTGTATAAAAATAAAATCAAATCAAGTCATATGAGTGAATATACCCCATTCATAATTGGTTCAGTAGAGTATATCAAAATGCAATGTATCGCCCACACTCATACACACACACACACACAGAAGTCAGAATGAAAAGCTTGAGCGAGAAAGAGACACCTAGCACATATCAAGCATACGCAGTGTGGGTACAGTTTATGGCCACAGATCTCTGTGGGCTGACTGAAAGCCTTTATAGCAACATTTTATTGATGCTCTCTGAGGATGAGCTCCAGCCTGAGCCGAGTCCATGTCCGCGTCCGAGTCCGAGTCCGAACATGAGCCTGAGCCTAGGCTCAGACTACAGCTGAAATTGTCGCAATTGTCAGTGTCGGCTGCAGGGTGTTGTTAATGCATGTTGACTATACTCGTCCTGTTCTCTGTCCTCTTTGGCCTATTGTATGAGCATTGCATTTTGCAGTTTGCATTCTGCTTGAAAATTAAGTTGAATTTTTGTTATTTTGCATGCCAGACGGATGGATGTTAACATTCGATCCGCTCGAGCGACACACAGTTCAATTATAAGCTGCCAGCAAATGTTGTTGTTTGCTTTAGTCAATTGTTATCATTGTTGTTGTTGCTGTTGTTGTTGTTGCTTTGTTTGTTGTCCTGTTCAGCTTCAGTGCATTGTTTGGCATTTAGTTTTGTGTTTGGTTTGTCTTTAAAGAGACCCTTGCCAAATTCGTGGAAGCATGCTCAAAGTGAATTGAAGTTCCCCAAGCGGAGAAAACTACAAAATGCTGCGCTGCGATGCTCGGAAAAAGAAAGAAAGAAAATGTCGAGCCAATCTGCCCATTGGCAACCGGAAATGCAAATTGTCGTGACTGCGCATGTTGTTACAAATTCAAAATGGCGCTGCTGCAGACGCTCTAACTAACCATTCCTAGTCAAAACGAGTTGCATGCCGCAACAGCAACAACAACAACAGCAACAACAACAACAGCAACAAAAACAACAACAACAACAACAGCAACAACAACAACTGTTTCTATAAAAAGCTACTCACATGACAAGCAACTGCAGCAATTTCTTCTCATTCTTCTTCTTGACAATGCCACACTTTCAGCTGCAAGCATTCTAAAATTAGATAGTTTTGCATTGACAACGGGCAATCCTTAGAATCCTTTTTTACTCCAGTCAGCATGCTGCGAGTAGTATTAGAATATATTTCTTTTCATCTATATTTAAGGATACGCTCTCTTTTTCAAATATATAATTAAGAACACAAAAAGCTTTGGTTATTATATCTTTTTAATTTTTATCTATGAGAATGCTAATGCTTACAAGTGAATGTAAAAAGATTTTGAATGTTTGTTCAATAGTTTTTCGATATTAATATTACATGCAAATCCGACAAGCATTGTATGTATTCAATATCAATATTCAGAGGCAGCTTAAAGTGCAGTGTTTCAATCGTAACAAAAATTACGAGATTCTATACTTTTAAAATTCAAATTTCCAATAAATAAGGTAGTCCGGTAAACAATGAAGCTGCAATTTATTTTCTTAAAACAAAATAATTAATTTTTATATCTGTCAAGTCTTTTATTTTTATAAGTAACATTTTTAGCCATATAAAAATCTATTCGCTCCTTATTAGTTTTGTTTTTCAAATATTAAACTTTGCCAAAGCTTAATTTTTATACTTAAATGTTTGATGTTGGGTGCTGAGCTGTCGCTTAAAATGCCAAGGATGCATCTGCTGTTGCCACTTATTTTCTTTGGCCTTCTTTGCTAAAGTCTTGTGTTGACTTTTTTGGGTTGCCACTGAGACACTTGGCAGCATCTTGGCTTAGTTAATGAAACTCGCTGCATTTCTATGTACTCGTAGTTTTCCAACAATTTTTTTTTTGCAGTTCGCCATTTGTGAAACTTGGCAATTATTTTGTTGTGGCTGTGCACAGAGAGTGGACAGTAATTATAAGGCCATTAGCAATGCTTTATAAAGGGTCAGTGGGTGGGTTCAAGGGGGGAAGGGGGACTTGACACGATGCATGGTTATTGTGTAAATGCATTAAGCGTAATGTTAAACAGAAAATTAAACAAGTGGTCGCTGAGCAATTGCCACTCGAATTTGTTACCACAAAGTGGCCAACAGGATGAAACTGAGTTTGAGAACAAATGATTAATGTTTAATGGTATTGGGGTACTTCAAATATGAAATATTTCATATATGTCTAATAAACAGATATAGATCCAAATTATATTTAACTTAATAGTTAGATATAAAGGATAACAGATATAATGTTATGACTCTTTTATAGAGTCTACTTACTTTATGGCTTGTAAATAGCTTAAGTAAGTAAACTCTTTAAATAATTTGAAGGCTATAAAACTATAATGATAATTTTACAAAATTGCATATAAAAACTAATTTTAGCTCGTAATTTTCCCATTACACTTTCAGGTTAATGTTTTCATTAAATTGTACTATCTTTTGCTTCTCTCGCGTTGTAGATAAACTTTATCTCTGGTATATTTTACAAGTTGTTTCTACGCTATAGTGCAATCTTCATAAATGTAGTTTGGCATCTTCTATCGCGGAAACATTCTCATCTAGCTCAAGGTCATATGTAACTTAACTTTTCACAATTTTACATTAAATTTCATGTGTCATTAAAAATGCTATAAAGCGCGCTAAAGCTAATATGCAAAATCAGCAAGAGAAGGAAATAGAAAAGGAGATGGCAGATAGATGAATAAACAGTGAAACGAGCACAACATGTTGGTAATCATTATCAAAAGAAATGGCTGCAGTTTCTGTGAGCATAAAAATCACTCCAATGACAGTGCTCACATTTGCTCGATGTGTGTGTGTGTGTGTGTGTTATGTGTGGGTTGCCAGGGTTGTTTGGACTGTCGGGCTTTGTTGGGTTTTCAGGTTGCCCTGGACGACCCGCAGATAGACTTACACTAGCACAAAGCAGAACCCAACCGACCGTAATTGCCGCATTAAGCAAATAACGAGTTGTACATACCATTATAGCTGCTTACTGCTCGGTAATTGTCATCAAATTTCGTCAAATGTTTGCTCTAACCCTGAAAAAATATAACGAAGGGGAACGGAGTAACCTGTGCGTCAAACTAAACCCGTAACATTAACTTGAACTTGGTTATATATAGTTTTATCAGGGCTAAAGTTTTGCTGGCTCTATTAAAAAACAAGCAAGTTGAGTTATCAGTAGGAGTAGGTGAAGCGAGTTTTCTACTTTCTCTTTATTCAGCTTACACCTTTAGCGGATTTGTAGTGTTGTCTTTTTGAAGTGAACAACAATGATAGACAAAATAACATCGTGGTTCATCATAAACTGTTTTATTTAGCTTTTATGCCTTAAGTAATTTACTGACTGGATTGATATTGATTCAGAACAATACGAAATAAAACGTAGCTTTAAAGGAAAACTTAAGAAAATACATAGTAAGTATTCACAATATCTTTAGTTCAGTAAGAACTTAAATCTGATCCTCTTCTGTATATTTTGGTTATCTCTTCATTATGCAAGCATCAAGAAATGTGCTACCTCCTTTTTAACTATTCAATATTTCCATTTATTAAATTGAATGGTCACTCTGCAATGATAAATTTCCCTTAAGTGCAAAAGAAATATTTTTATGGAGCACCCAAAAGAATGCAGTAAGAAATTTAGCATGATAGATTAAAGTTAGAATTTCACATAAATTTATTAATTCCATACTTAATTAGTATATCCCCCATACTACGATTAAGTATAGGGTATATGCGCAGCATTGGATAAACACACAAGTTGATATGATATTGGGTAAAATTTATGTGCTTATCAGCAAATTGTGGCGTTCGTTGTCTTTAGACAATTTGGCCGTTTGTTTTGTTGGCTAATTAAACCAAACCCATTTCATGTAGCTATGCTGGAAAGATAAACGTGGCGCTATCAAAGCAACAACGTGGGGGACTCTTGTGGGTAGGGGGGAAAAAGAAAGAAAACTTGACTTTTTTAATGTGCAAAAGTTTTGTGTGTGTAATAAATATGAAGCACAACGTTACCAAGTTGCAGCGTCCAATAGAGAGTGAGAGAGAGAGGGGAGGAGAGAAGGAAACTGAGAGACCAAGAGACTGAGAGGGCGGTATGCTGCGGGCAGCCTGGTTTCCGTTTCCGTTTCGGTTTCCGTTGCCATTTCCGTTGACTGTGACAGCAATATAAAAAGCGCACTGCCAAAGTTTGTTTTACTGCTTGAAATCGGACTCTTTCTCAATAGGATGTTGTAGATGATGTTTCTGTTGCTGTTGCTTCGACGTTAGTCAATTGCAATTGCATTTGAGCTTTGATTTGTGCTCTGTGTGTTTGTACTGTGTTCTGTTCCTGTTTCTGGCTTTGGTTCTGGCATCAGTTACGCCTTTGGCATGCATGCAAATGTCCAAGTCAGTCAACCTTAAATACATTTCTATTGCTTCGTCGCAACTTTCAATGTACGAGAGAATGCTTTGCCTCATTGAACTTACAGCTCAATCAAATTTGTCGCTAGGAATTTACTAGCTGGATCTTTAAGGATCACTTTAATAGTTATCCCAGGCGCTGACACAAGGCTGGTCTCCAGCTTGATTTATGCACCAGCCCAGGACGCAAAAATAACACAGTCAAGTGCATGGCAAACACTTGGCCCTCTCATGCTCTAGCTCTTGGCTTTTTGTATAATTTTTCATATAGGCAGCTGCAATGGCAGTGGCAGTGGCAGTGGCAAGGGCAGCGGCAGCGACTGAGGCGGCACAAATGCATAAAAAGCCAGACAGTTGAGCATAAAATATTGTTGTTATATGAAAAGCAGTCTCTGCCCAGCACTGCACAAAGGGAACCAAAACGCCAAGCAGCTGCATTGCTGCTGCCTCTTTCTCTGCCTCTACCTCTGCCATTGCCTTTGCCTCAGCTTCAGTCGCTGCCTCTGCTGCTGTCCAGTGTCTGGCGCGTTGCTTTGTGTGGCCACTGAATGCATGAAAAATGAACTGAGCCCCAAAACTGCTTGGCAAGTGTCGTTGGCAGCCAGTTAGGCTGCGTTTTGCGCAGTCATTGCACATGGCTAAAATGCAAAAGTTACGTATACGCAATGCTCGCCAGCATAGACTAACCACTACTCAACTCAAGTCAACCCAACACTGGCCAAATGGCTGTAAATGCTTGATAAGAAACAACTATTGAGGGTTTGTTAAACTTACGTACATAAAGTACCAGCATAATGTAATGTAATAGCTTCCATTCTTTGAAATGCATAATAAGACGACATTTGAGCTATTTCTTATGCCTGAGATATGAATTGACTGTTGCCAACTATATATTATTTATTTATGGTACTAATGTAAGCCAACGAAAATCCATTTTTTAAGTGAGCATTTGAAAGATTTTTTCACTATTAAATATTATAAATTATTATTATTGCAGACTAAAACCAACTACATTAAGTACTATAACATTGTTCGGAGATATAGAAACTCAAGAACAAATAAATTAGACATGGCACTTATGTTATTGAATAAATGTAATATTAAAGATAATTGATATTTTTACTATTTATTATCTAAGAATTTCAATCATTCTCTTTCTTAATGTCTTCCACTTTATAATTGACATTTTCAAATTTAAAATAAACAATTTAAAATAAACAATTTTATTTATTTTTTATAATTTTAATAAATTTGTATGTTTTTAATTTTCAAATAACTTCTTGTTCCAAATATAATTATAATTATAAATGTTAAAAATAAAATAATTGAAGTCATGTTTAGGGATTCTCTTCTTCATAAATATATATTCACTTTTCAATTCAAAAATGTTAAAATTACACTTTGTATTGCAATAGAGATGTGTTTGGTTTGGTTTACAAATCCATCAAAACAAGCGTGCTACACATAGTTTTGTGGCATGAAAAGGTTCACCTGAGGCGTGAAATTTAATATAGTTGTTTCGCCCGGAGAGGCGTTGTTGCAGTTGCCAGTTGCCAGTTGCCGGTTGCCAG
Organism: Drosophila testacea; assembly: GCA_035043265.1. Lineage (NCBI taxonomy): Eukaryota > Metazoa > Arthropoda > Insecta > Diptera > Drosophilidae > Drosophila > Drosophila testacea. The sequence continues at coordinate 501,760 of JAWNND010000151.1, forward strand.
TTAGTAAACCATCTAACGTGGCAGGTAAAGCTAATGCCTCAACCTGCGCCAAATTGACACGCGCCACTATTAAATGTTGGCGCAATGAGCTCATTGTTATGGTGGCGCCTCCAAATGAGCGGCATAACTCAATAAAAGGCATTGTTGACGCAGCCAGTGGCAATGATGAAAGGGATGAAGGGATGTAAGGGAAGAATGTTTGGATGGCTGGCAGGTTGATATCCAGGCAACCGTGCACATATTAAATAAGCAATATAAACAGTCGAGGCTGCTGAAAAGGTAACCTACTGATTGGGTGGCATGTGGCAACTGGTCTGAAGGGTGGGTGGCAGGGGGTGGTTCGGTTTGCCGCAACATAAATTACGGCTAACGCTCGGCTGCCTCATCAGTCAAGCGTCGCGTAGTTTGTTGCGCGTTTTATTAGCTGTGCGCGGTGACGGCATAATTTTCAGCAAACAGCTTAAAAATTTGCATACACACAAATACACACACACACACACAAAAACACACACATAAACACGTTTATTCACAAACACATATGTGGGCTGACATTTAAAATTACCCGAGTAGAAGGAAGGAGGCAATGCCTGGTGCCTAATTGAAACTATGCGGCTGCTTAAATTGAGACAATTAGAGCCAACAACCGACAAGTCGTCCTCACCGTCCTCGACAACAACAGCAACAGCAACAACAGCAACAACAACAACAATAACAACAACAACAGTAACAACTTGATTGCCATCTCCTTGCATATTTTTCAATTTACATTTCATTTCATTTCATTTCATTTGGTGCTCTGTCTGAGCATCTGTTTGAGTTTCACATGTGCACTGCTGGAAATTAACTAGCTGACAAGTAGTTGTAGTTGCCGCCAAGAATAAATATAAAAGTTGGCAATAAATTGACAAATTTACACTGTCGAGCATAGTTGAAATCAGTCTAATTGTTGACTGTTATTGGAATAATAGTATTTTCATTTAATAAATTAGGGACATAAGTAGCTTCATATAATAAAGTGAATTTTGTATTATTTATTGATTGTCAGACACAAGAACTAAAACACAAAATGAAATATGAAATTAAAATTAAAATTTAAATTTTAAATTGCTTAACTAAACACAAAGTGTGTATGAAAATGTTTCTAAAAGAATTAACCATTCAACAATGACTGTAGGGTATTTTGATATATTTTTAAAAAGCAACAATCATGCTTAACTTGATAAACTTCTCACATACATTTACAATTTGATAGTCAAATTTACTTTTTTCTTCCGATATGTGAAGCATGCCTGATAATTTTTTTAGTGGCATGAGTATGTTACCCTAGTATTAATAACTATTTATTTATTTATATCAATATAGGATTGCCTGTTATTTATTATGATAAGAGTATATCAGTTCCCGCTGTGTCTGGGTTATAATAATAATATAGACATTGTTGAAAAGAAGTCTATCGGAAATAAAATCGGTTTATGTGGGCAAATTAATTACGCACTGTAGCGTATTTTAGATAAATGATGTGGATATGAAATTTTTTTATTCTTTACTAAGAACTGTTAAAAAATTGAATTATAATATACTTAGATAACACTATCAACATTTATGAAAAGTAATTAATTTTTTTAATTGTAAAGCAGCTGCCTATCCATAAGTTGTAAAGAACTATTTTTGTTGTATTAGGGCCAAAAACAGTTAACTGTGTATGAGTTGTTATATATAAATTTGCCAAGGAATATTATAGTAGAATACATATTTTATAGTTGTATTTAAAATATTTAATATATAATTAAAGTAACAACATGTTCCTTAATCTTACACTTTCAAACATGCACAACTTCGACACATTGACTTTGCAGTGCATGTGGTGAATGTCTTAAGCCAAGTGGCCCTCAAGAGCTGCCAAGTTAATTTGCCAAAAAATTGCTACTCTATTCACATTTACACCCACACACTCACACACACCCTTACACTCAGAAACACTCATATAGTGAGTATAATGGCATTCAGAACATGCATAAGCTGGCTCAAAAACACGCATATTTTGCAAGAGCGAGTGTCAAATTGGTCTGGTTGTCTCTAGGTTTCTGGTTGGACTTGGATGCAGTTCTATGAGGGTACAGTCGAAGGACATTAGCATAAAAGCGTTACTAATACACAGCTACAGAGAGCTAACAAGAAACACTTAATGAAGCAATTTTTAGCAGCAAGTTGCAGAAGCAAGTTGCAGCAGCAACAACGGCAACTGCAGCTGCATAAAAAGCAACAACTCAACTTCCTGGCAAAGCCGTAAAGCCTGTGCTCTCTTTCATTTCTCTCTCTCTCTCTCTCCCTCTAACTCTGTTTCTCTTTTGCTTTCCACCCCTCCCACTCGCGCTGTGTTTGCTTGTGCAAAAGTGTATACAGGTGACTTAATCAACATGCAACTCATTTTGTTTTCCATACATCTACGTAAGTGTGTGCGAAAGTGTGTAAGTGTGTGTGTGAGTGTGTGCATATGTTGTGCCTTGTTTGCTTAGGCTGGGGATGTGTTTGGGTTCATGTTAGACGCTGTTGTTGCCCCTGTGCAGGTATTTAGCAAAAGCTCCAACTCGTTGCATGCAATAACAGCAGCAGTAGCAGCAGCAGCAGAAGTAGCAACAACAACATCAACAACATTCTACATATGGCATAAGACACTAAATTGTGTTGAAATCAACAATGAGCCCAAAACACAGCACCCACAACAAGTAAGTAAGCAGCAGTTGCTGCTGTTGCTGTTGCTGCCAAGACAAAGACTCCAATACGTGCTCAGCTGGGGCTCAGTTAGGCAAATGCATACAAATGGCTTGGTTGCATCTGCAGCGAGTTGTTGTCTCTAAACCTCGGCCTCAACTTGAGCCTGGGTCCTAGACCTCCTTGCTGTTTTTCTCGTCCTGATGCTGCTGCTGCTGCTGTTGTGTGATGTGAAATTATGCACATTGACAATATGGTAGATCCCAGCAATGGATACTTTGGGTGTGGACAACATATTGATGCAGCTAGTTGACACCAGCAGCTGCAGCAGACAACTTGACTCACAAAGTTGCCCCCAAGCGGTTACCCATTGTGCAAATACATCATGAAGCCGAGAAACATGGAGAAAAAGAGCAAAAGGGTGACGAGGAGAAAGAAGAGTGTGCCTTAATTAAGCCAACAACCGGAAACGGAAAGAGTTGCCCCGCTTTGTGGTGCATTGTAAACTATGCTACAAGCCATTTAAAGGATGTGAATGAAAGTCAAATGTGAGTGTATATATGATCAATTGAGAACTATAGCTTATGGGACATTTATAAATATTTATTATGAAATATGTAATAGAGAAAAAAGTTTTAGAAACTGGAACAAAAACCTATTCAAAGCCACAAACAACATATGAAGTTAAGCTTCCTTACGTATTTATTTATTACATTGGATATTTTATAGAATAGGGTGTTTAGTCTAAAAGTGCTTGGAACATTTTTTCACAGAAAATATAGCTTATTTTGAAACTTTCTTTAAAGGTAGAGTACATTTTACTAATCGTAAAATGTGAGTTATAAATGGTTTGTAAAATTTGTTGTGTGGAATAAGGAACTAATGTTATAAAATAAATCGATTACCATTGTATCAGGTATCTATTGTGATATTTATTTTTTAACCTTTTTCTTATCCTTTCAAAAAAGGTTGGATAAACTTTAATTGTTTTTATACCCTAGCTTATCTGTCCAACTTGAATTTTAAAGATTATATTAATAATTTTCATTTATTATTAATTATTTCCAAGAGATCAAAAATATGTTTTATATTTAATAATAGTGTAATTTATTTTGTTTGTGAATATTAGTATAAAGGTTGGAAGAATATAAAAAGTTTGTAAGTAATTAGTCTAATTATTGGCCTCTTGGCCTATTGGCCAAGAAATGTTCTTTTGTTGCCTGGCGATTCGTTTTGCCATTGGGAAGTCGCTTTATGTCGTTGACAATAATGACGCCAGCATGGAGGTTTAGATAGTTGGCATCCGTATTAGCTGCCACGTATTTGACAACATCCTCGCCTGTGATTTGAAAACCTCTTTTGGGTACAATGGCGGCAGCATTTACCATCCAATTGATTTCGTCATCAATGCCAAAAACACAGACCTCAGCAACGCCTGGAATTTGTGTGATGATATCCTCAATTTCACTGGGATAATACATGATGCCCTGATGCTTTAACATGTCCTTGATGCGACCAGAAATATATAGGAAACCATCATCATCAACGTAACCAGTATCTCCGGTATACAACCATCCTTCCCTGTCCTGTACTTCTCGCGATTCCTGAGGATTGAGATAGTATCCATCCCAATATTGACCGGGGTGAATGCAAATCTCACCAAGTTGATTTGGTGGCAGGGCCTCATGCTCTGGGTTGACAATCTTCAATTGAATACCTGGCAAGACACGGCCCACAGAATTGGGTTTCTCATCGTAATGCTTGTTCAGAGTACAATTCGTAGAGCCCAACTCGGAGAAACCAAAGGCAAACTGGAGAGCACCGCGGTTCAGACGTTCACGGAAACGATCCTGAACATCCAGGGATGCACACATGCCACCATACAACAAGTGCTTAAGACTGTCGATTTTGGTAGTCTCAAAGTTCGGAGCATTGGCCATCATGGCCATTTGAGGAGGTGAGCCCAGGAACCAAGTGATCTTGTGCTTCTCAATAAGGCTCAGCATCAGGACAGGATCATAAACACCGTCAGCAATAATACGAGTTGTGCAATGAATACCACTGGAAATTGTGGTTGTCAGACCCGTAACCCAGTCGAGAGTATTGTGACAATACTGCACATCTGCGGTGGTTAGATATCTATGAAAGAATAGTCGGAAAGTGAGAATTAGTTATGGAAGATCATTGTTTTCTCTTTCACTTACTTGGATGTCATGAAGAACTTGTGGGTACTTGAGTTGGTCACAGCCTTAGGGACTCCTGTGGTGCCTGAGGAGCAGATAATGGCCAGGGTTTGATCGTTGCCCTTTTCCAACTTGTAAGGCTTGAAGTCTTCTTTAATTGGCGTGGAGAGGACATCCTCAATGGGAATCGATCCTGGTTTATGATTGCGGAAAGTGACGATCTTCACATCCAACTTAGCTGTTGCAGTACTGATCTTCTCGTATTCCTCGCCATCACAGAAGATCACTCGGGGCTTCGTTATATCGTAAAGCTTCTCAATTGTTGCCTGGGAATGATTTATATTTATACAATGGAAAGCCAGTCCATTGAAAAGGCAGCCGTACACTGCAGAAGAAGTGTGCGTTGAGTTTCTGGCAATGATTCCAATTATATCAGTTTGTTGAAGGTTCAGATTGCGTAAATAGCTCGCTAAGCTTTTGGAATTCAGAAATAGTTCCTCCCGGGTCAGCACAGTATTCTCCGTGGCCGAAATCTGTGACAAAAAAATATAATTCATATAGTGTCCTTTTTCGATAATGCTTCTTCAACTCACTTGAGCAATCAGCTGAGGATGGCGACGCATTTCATTAAAGGTGATCTCTCCCAAGGAGAGATTCGGATTAAAGATAGGTTCCTCATTGACTCCACTCCATATTTTCAGATCTGGATTATAGTTAACTTCTGGTAGGAAAGGCATTGTGATCGTTGCCAGTTGACTTTTGCAAATGCTGAAGATTGACAGTTTCGCGTTGGCTTTATATTCAAAATACTCAAGTCGTGGATTGCTTATCAGCTCTTCCTGTTTTTCTAATCAATCTTTTTAATTAGAATCGTCTACTGTATACCGGATATAAAATGGAGACTAAAGTCCAATTAAGCGATTAGAATTAAATATCGTCTAGTAGTCTAGTTGTTATCTAATTTAAATATGATTCTTACTGTCAATGTTTTTGTAGCAAATACAAATATTTTTATTTTTTAAATCAATTGTCGTTGAACTTTCGGTTAGATACAAAAAGGAGAGTGAGTTTCAGAATGTACTAGTATACATACTTGGATGCCTGAATTGTTGTTTTAAATTAATCAATATAATCGCATAACTTTTTTTCAGTAGCCGGAAACTGCTCTAGCAGTATTTGAGGGGGCATGAAGGCTATAAAAATATTAGAATTGGCGGAAATAACGTTGATTGAAATAATCAAACTGTTTCTGGTTTGCTTGCACTAAAGATACTTAAAATAATGATAAGCATGGCTAAGACAAATAACATGCGATCCCTAAAAGTAGACCCTAGTCAAATAGCACTTCCTGTTTACTTGCTGCACAGAGGTCCTTTTGGTAATTTTAGCTTGAACTAATTAATTGCTTTGTCAAAACGTGCCCGATATTTATTTTTAAAAGAATTTTATGAAGGAGAACTATCAGGCATGTTCTACAAAGCTCTAGCAACCCAAAAGCAACTCCAAAGCAATTTTTGGTGTTCCTCAAAACAAGCATGCATTGCTTTCAAATGTCAAACAAATTGTTCAGACATTTGATAAATCTTTAAATTTACTGAATTAACTTTAAATATTTTTTAAATGTATTAAAATGGCGTATAATACATTTAAACAAATCTATAAATTTTAGAAAATACAGAAATATTTAATAGTTTTGTAAAAACTCGAATAAAATGAACAGCAGCAGAATTTCTTACTTCGAAAATCTGTAGGAAAAAATAAAATTTCCGACATTTCAGGAATACCAGCATTTAGAACAGTTGTTTTCAAAAGCATTGTAGGCAACAGATCTAGAGCTTTGTGAAACACCCCTGAATAATTAAAATATGTTTCTCTAATAAAATTTCTTTTTCTTTATAATAAAATATCTTCTAGGCATTTGTTTTAATGTATCTTATTTTATAATTTTTTTTAAATTGTTTTTTTTTAAATTGTATTTTCTATTAATTTACAACAAAATAATTTACAAAAGATATTTGATAAAATAGTAATTATTATACATATATACATACATGCCAAATAAAACTTTTTAATATTTTTAAAAATAAATTTACGTTTTAAACCATGTGGCAACTTTAAACGTTTACAGCTGATTACATTTATGACCCAAAAAAGTTTCAAATGCTCTTAAAAAATCCAGTAGTTTATTTTCAGTAAAGTAAAAATACTACAAAGATTAAACAAAGAAAATACTAGCCCTTTATTTAGATAAGCGGAAATAATTTGTTTTACATTTTACTTCATAAACACATAAAAATAATTCAGTAATTTTAAATGTTAGCTTTATATAAAATTTAGGTGCATTAATCTATGTATCGTAAGCAGCGTAATAGTTCTTAATATAAATTTGTATATTTATATTTATAATAAAACTAATACAATCTTTTTCATTATTTTTATGTATACTTTTAAGCTTGAAGGCATTAAAGTTTTTTTACTGAACTTCCGGGTGAAGTAACTGATTATTGTTGGTATGTGTATTTGAACAAAAAAAGAAAGCTTAATGTGGATAATCGCAAAATTAAGAAAACCTATAAATAAATAAGCTAGATTCTTTAGCCAAGTACCTCGAAGAGCTTTCGGTTAGTGGATGATTGTATATATTCAGTTTTTGTGGTGTGGCCTATTTTAGGGCAGTCTGAATACATTTTTAAAATGTTGTGTTTTGCCCTTAAATTGACCGACAGACTACAATGGGGAATCTTTAATATGTATAATATACAGTATCAATGCTACACAAGAAATGTTATTAAGTCTTTAGGTCTTGAGTACTTCAAAAATAGATTTTATTTAATTTATGTATAACATAAAATTAGGAACTAATTTAGAAATCAACTTTATAGCCAGTAGAAACTAACAGCGAAGCTAGTTTCCACTGGCTTTTATTTTATTTCAAAAGAGCTTTGATAGGTTGGCCAGTTAAACTCATTGCGTGTTGTGTAAAATAATATTATCTATGGTCACATATTCGCCATAAACAAACCCTGAATGAGTAACTTTTTGTAAACAATTAAGGTAAAAACTACGCACTTAAAATTCACGACGTAGACTCTTTATCTATCTAAGCTAATTGGGGGGTCAATCAATACTTTACCTAAAAATAACTTATCCACAAGTCTATTTTAATACTTTATCTGTTATTATTTCAGATAGTATAATATTATATTATAAATATAAGTGCAGAACCATTGAGAACAAAGTCTCTTTGTAATGTTTTCAATTGTTATATGAAAACTAGATTTTTTGTTAACATAAAATATTATTTAATGATTAATATTAGAAAGTAAAGGGTTTGGAATACATTAAAATTCTACTTATATTTGTCTAAGAAGTATTCTTTTGCTGCCTGGCGATTGGTTTTTCCATTGGGAAGACGCTTGATATCGCTCACAATTAAGACACCAGCACGGAGTTGGAGGTAGTTGGCATCCGTATTAGCTGCCACAAATTTGACAACATCCTCGGCTGTGATATTAGAACCTCTCTTGGCCACAACGGTGGCGGCATTTTCATACCAGTTTGTTGCGTGGTCAATGCCAAAGACACAAACCTCAGCAACGCCTGGCATTTGATTGATGATATCCTCGACTTCGCTGGGATAATACATGAGTCCCTGATACTTCAGCATGTCCTTGATGCGACCAACCATGTACAAGAATCCATCGTCATCAACGTAGCCAGTGTCTCCAGTAAATAACCATCCTTCTGCGTCCTGTGTTTCTTGGGTTGCCTCCGGATTAAGATAATATCCATCCCAATATTGACCCGGATGAATGACGATCTCGCCTTGTTTATTCGGTGGCAGGGTCTCACCCTCTTGACTGATAATCTTTAGTTTCGTGCCTGGACAAACACGGCCGACGGAGTTGGGTTTCTCATCATAATGTACGTTTATCGTGCAATTCGAAGAACTCAATTCGGAGAAGCCAAGGCCATACTCCAAGACACCACGCCCAAGACGTTTACGGAAGATATCCTGTACCTCCAGAGAACACATGGCACCTCCATATATAAAATGCTTAAGACTGGTAAGATCGGCACTCTCGAAATTGGAAGCATTTGCCATCATATTCATCATGGGAGGTGAACCCAGGAACCAGGTGATCTTGTGTTTCTCAATAAGACTCAATATCAGGACGGGATCAAAGCCGCCATCGACAATAACACGAGTTGTGGAATGAACACCAGTGGAAATTGCGGCTGTCAGACCGGAAACCCAGTCAAGAGTACTATGGCAATACGAAACATCAGCAGTTGTCAAATATCTATCAAGGGGTAGGATTCAAATGAGTAAAGACTATATAATATGAACTGATTCTCTTTCACTTACTTGGTTGACATGAAGAACTTGTGGGTACTTGAGTTGGTCACAGCCTTAGGAGCTCCCGTGGTTCCTGAGGATGAAATAATGGCCATGGTTTGATCGTTGCCCTTCTCCAACTTGAACGGCTTGAAGTCGTCTTTAATTGGAGTGGCCAGGACATCCTCAATGGGAATCGATCCTGGTTTATGATTGTGAATCGTCACAATCTTAACATTCAAGTTAGCTGTTGCTGCACTTATCTTGTCGTACTCTTCGCCATCACAAAAGACCACACGAGGCTTTGTAATTCCGAAGAGCTTCTCAATGGTTGCCTGGGCATGATTTATATTAAGGCAGTGGAAGGCCTGTCCATTGAAGAGACAACCATAAGCTATAGAGGAAGTGTGTGTCCTATTTCTGGCTACGATTCCGACAATGTCTTTCTGTGTAAGTTTCAAATTGCGCAAATAGCTTGCAACACTTTTGGAATTCAGGAAGAGTTCCTCACGGGTCAGCACAGTATTCTCCGTAGCCGAGATCTGTCAAAGAAATATTATTGATATAGTGTCCTTTTTTCGATAATCCTTTCTTAACTCACTTGAGCAATCAGCTGAGGATGGCGACGCATTTCATCGAAGATGATCTCTCCAATGGAGAGTTTGGGATTGAACATGTAAGCCTCATCCTCTCCACTCCACACCTTCAGATCTGGATTATAAGTAACTTCTGGCTTGAAAGGCATTGTGATCGTTACCACTTGACTTTAGTAAATGCTTAGGATTAACAATTTTGCGTTGGCTTTATATTCAAAACATTTAAGGCACTCAGAGCCTATCAGCTCTTCTTATTTTTGGGTGCATTTAATCAATATTTTTAATTAGTTTCTTTTATTTGTCCGCATTTGAAGTGAAGGCTAAAGTGCAATTATTGTTCGAGTTCTATATTTGAATATCTTATGATATCATAAAGTGCGAAATAAATTATCAAATTGAAACCAGTTGACAAGTACAGTCTTACCTAACTAACATGAATATGGACAGTTCAAGAGAACTGACTTTAACAGTCAATTTGCTATTGCCATCCAATTTAAAATTAAAATGAAATTATAAAAGTCGAGTAGCTTACAGATAAATTGGTCTTCTAGTTTTGTTATTGTTCCCTAAACATTCAATTTAACCTTGGTTTGAGTTGTGAAAATATCTGTTCTGAAAGTTTGAGTGTAAATTTAACATTTCTATTACAATCGAACCATCCTTTTTTTCCTGTGTATGGCATGCATGACGTTATTAAAGTACCCTGAGTTAGAACTACGCACTTGATTGACCATTGAGACTTTATCTTTTTAAACTAAACTCATCGCTATCTTTGCAGGTGGCCATAAAACTCTTGAATGGGAATTTTTGTATGTTTTTTGTTTTGCCATTTGAAGGCAATTGATTTATTTGCTTTAATAGTTAATTGAGCTAATACTTAAAACATTCAAGTTAGTAGCGCGTAAAATGTTTATAGATTGACAACATTTGTTGTCTTATATATTTAAAAATAAAGAAAAAATAATGTAATCATCAATTGGGAACAGCTGAGCCGATTTGTCTTAAATTTGTTTTCAGATGTTCGTAAATGCCAGGATGAAGGTTTGTAGAAGAGAAAATTTTGAAAAACTTTCCGTTTATCTGATGTACTCACAGTTAACGTTTTTAGCACTGTTTTATATGTAAACCTTAAAAATAAACTGTTCGTTTCTAAAGCTAAACATGTGCAACTGTATTTAATCTATAATTTAAATTTAAATTTGTAAACTATCATCTACTTGCGATAACTATTACAGCCTTTTTCTATTCATATGATTATTTTAATTCTTTAATTCATTCATAAAGATAGTTGCAATTTGCTACTTATATAGTATAACTTTATAATTATATCTTATCCTATCGTGCATGTTATAAAATGATATAACCCCTTCAGTCCCATCGCACTTAAATTTAATATAAATAGATAAGCTTAAAAATTTCCCATTTTAATTAATATGGTATCAAAAGGCTTTTTTGATAACAAAATTGTCACTAAGCTATTGTAGCTAACATTTATGGCGTGTGTACAGGTACAAGTAAGATAACTTTTTAAACTTACGATAAGGTTTTTAAATAAATTGAAACTAGTTTAGTTCAGATAAAATGCTGAAATTAAAATATAAAGTTGATATGTTAAATGTGTAAAAAAAATGTATTATAAAGATATAAATTAACTATGAGCTGAGTGCATTTTCACATAGTTACTATTATAAAATATTTTAGATGCGGTGTAAAATATTGACTCTAATGAAAATGTTGAATTAAAGAGATATGAATAAAGAAAGAGTTGACTATACTTTCACATGTTTTATTTAAAATAAGGAAACAAATTGTATGTGTGTTAGAATTGACAGTGAAACTTGTTTGATTGATTGACTTTGGTCAAAAATAAAGTTTTGATGAAATATTTTCTTGATATTTTTCTGACAGTTTCTAAATTAATTTGACATTTTTTTTGTTAAGTAAATATAATTATTATGCATTGGTTGTTAAGAAAATGATTTATTTGAAGAGATTATGATTCTGAGAAGTAATGCAATTTGTGAAAGTGTCCATTGTGCCAGCATGCAGCAAACACAGCAAAAACTCCATTAGATTGCATATTAAAAGAGTCATGCAGCCATTTGAGGCAAGTGACAGGCACATACCACATGCAGCCAGTATAGTTAGAAAGCAGTCGACAGACAGACAGACAGACAGACAGACAGACAGACAGACAGACAGACAGACAGACAGACAGACAGAGACACTTGCAACACCTTTTGGCCATTAGAAAGCAAAAATTTAACAATGTCGCAAGTCAAGCTGCTCAGACCTCCACAGTCAGTTGTCTCTCTCTCCATGTGAGTAACGCCACAGGTCATAAATTCAATTTGGCTAACAAACATGTTGCACACAAACACACACACACACACATACGCATATGAAAAACATACAAATAACAAATGGAGATGTCGACTATGTAACAAAAACCAATTGCAGCCATGTGCACAATTGTTTGGCAGGGCAATTTTTCATGCTAGTAGTTTGAATGTTTTTCACATTTTTCTGTGTGTATATGTTTTTCTTTTTGATTTGAGTTGTAAACACAACCGTAAACTAATTAAGATGATTAAAATCTTTTGTTTTTGTGTGGTCCATTCTGTGGGAAATTGGCAATACAAAATTTTCAGGCAGGGCGTGGCCTAAACAAAATTTCATATAAAATTGAATTTATTTATTTTAGTTGTTGTCGGTTCGTTTTCGTTTCGTTTTCGGTTTTAGGTTTTCGGTTGGTTGTCTGGCCAAATGGAATCTGTAAAAATCTATAACAACAACTTGGTAAAATAAACTTAAATAATAAAATGGTAGCAGCAACGGCAAATATCCGATTAAATTATGCTCAAAGTCAAAAGCGCAGACAAAATGGCCAGCAAAAATGTAGGAAGTACTTTTCGGCGTACTGCAGCAAATAAGAAAACTTTTGCAGAGACACACACAGATACAGTTGCACCCACACACACACACACTCACATTTATAGTACTTATAGAGGAGTGTGTGTATGTGTTCCTCTTGCCAGCAAAATAAATCAAATAATTCAATTTTAAGCTAAACTTATTTTCGTATTAAAAATGAAAATCAAATAGAAGATAAAAAAGGATCAAGCTGTGCTTGCACGCTACCGTCCGTTGCTCCCCCTCTGTCTCTTTCGCTGTACTCTCTTGCCCTACATATATCTCTCTCTATATATATAGACTATGCTGTGACAGTGGGCGTTGTGGGGTCAGCTCGTTTTGTGGGCGTGGCAGCAGCAACAGCAATGCCAACGCATAAAACTGCAACCGCATGCCATGTGTGTGTTTCTCCCTCTCTCTTCTCTTCTCTCTGTGGAAAAGTCATATCCTTTTGCAATTTTCGTTGTTGCTGGCCACTAACCTCACTCATATCGCATTGTGCATGCATGAGGGTGTGTGTGTGTGGGTCTCCCAGCACAATAAAATTGTTTGTCGTTTGTACGTTGAGCAAAATGCTCGCTGGTTGCCTTAGATTTATGCAGGCTGTGGCAAGTGGCAAGGGGAAAGAGGGCAAGAGGCAAGTGGCAAGAGAAGGCAGCCGAAAGTAGTTTACTTTAGCTGTAAATTGCATGAAAGTTAAGCAGTTTCAATGTCCAGCTTAGCTAATACCGCGCTCTGTTGCACAAAAGCCACAAAATTCGAGAGCAGAAGATGGAGTTTATTTCTCGCCTGCAAGTCAAAGACAAAATCAATTAACAGTTTAAATAAACTAAGCCGCAGGCAGAGGGGCATTTAATGCCTTAATAAATCTCTCACTCTATATCGCCCTCTCTAAATATCCATCAGATGCTTTCTTTCATTACGCATACGCCTCGTGTTGCCATCGAAAGTGCAACGCAGCAAAGTATGCTACTGTATTTTTTAAGATTATTTTGCTTGCACAAATGTTGTAAATGTTTATTTTTCACGCTGTCTGCGGGCTATAAATAACAAATAATAAATAATAATATATGCATAATCAACAGGGAGAGCAATGTGGCTACAACAAAGAACGGAAATAAAATTTTTCATAATCGAAAACGTGACTGTAATTTTGAGTTTTGGCCAAATATGGGCCACAAAGCGGTTCCCAATTCTCTCTTCAGATCTTTTTCGACACTGTTTCGACTATTTAAAAAAATTAATTTAAATAAGCTATATAAATTTTCTTTTACAGAGACCTACTGATTAAATTTTTTAAAAACCAATTTTTAATAAATGTTTGACAAACATGTTTTTTTTTAGCGTTTTTGGGAACAACGCGTTGTTCTGTGTCTTTTGTTTGAATGGAATCGCAATTTCTCGTTTTTTATGATTGGCATGTGTTAATAAATTTTCAAGGCTCACGGCGTGGCACGTTGTCCGTTTTCCTATTTCCACATTTTCTTCATCTATGCGTGAAAGCTGACACGTGTTTTCGAGTGTTGTTTATGTGGTTGTGTGTATATGTGAGTGTGTGTTTTGTTGATGATGGCTGAAAATTAACTCACACTAATTTTGTGGTTCAATGAGCACACTTCCAAATTGTAGCCTTTCCCCAACCAAAAGCTGAGCTGTAGCATGAGGATTTAGTTGAGTCCGAGGTGTGAACAGCCGGCCAGTCCTTAGGATTGACTGTCAGTAGGTTGTCAATGAAATGGTTGGCATGCCGATGCCACAAAGAGGTAGGGGTTGACTGGCAAGTAAGTTCCACTTGAGTGTAAGGGATTGATGGCTTAGAAGAGCTAAAGAATTGAGAAGTCTGATGGAGTGAAAGCTGATCGAAAGTTGAGCGAAAAAAGTTCAAAGGATGTATATGATGTATATGATTTAAAATAAATAGGATCGTTTTAATGGTATATTGAAAGCTAATGTTTGACTCTAGAGTTATGGTATTGATTACCTTCTTTTGGGTTATTTTTGGAATTCAAAAATAATATAAAACAGACCAAAATATAAAAATTTTGATAAGAAATTGATGCATGAGCAACTATTGAATAAGTATACTAATCATAATAATAATTAAAATTATCTATAAGGAATTACAGTCTTAAGAAAGTTATTAAAATGGGAGCAAAATAAAAAGTAATTTTATTAATTCATGATTCTTAATTGTTCAAATGGCAGCTATAGGGAATACTCTTTACTGAGGTCGGCATAAATACTTATATAGAAAAGGGGCATTAGCAACATAGTGATAAATAAATAGTACTGCCAACAAATATGATCAATTATTTACTTTATTCAATTTGCTACACAATTCATTAGAAATAAAATGGCTATACAAGTTGGCTGATAGAAAAGTACCATAAATGGGTTATAGATAAATATTTGAAAGGATATCACTTCAAACACTTCATGGCAAATTAACTTAAAACGTTTTTTGCATACGCAAATAAACAGCGTCAAAATGCATTTTGATATATGTATGTATTTATGGAATTTTGAATGTATGTATTTTTTTCGGGTTTGTCCGTATTAGGGAATAAAAACAAGTGCCAAAAATGGTGGCCAAATATATTTTCATTTTCATTTATGCGTTTGTATTTATATTTTCGATACGCATTCATCAAATGTTTGACAATTTTATCTCTCCGATTGCGAATGCGAGTGGCAATTTTGGGCCCAAGCTATGATGTCCAGTTCTGTTCAGAGCTGACCCTCCTCCCCTTATCATTCCCTTCCTTAGGAGGTGACCATTGGGCAACCCAAAAAGTAAATTTATGCCATCGCCATGCAGGAAATGCGTGTTTAGCAAATGTTTTAAATTGTATAACGAGAATTTATGACAGACAGCAGTTGGGAGAAGGTAAAAATTGCATGTTAAAATTCGTTTAATATTTTTATTTTCATTTCTTTCGTTTTTCTTTTCATTTTATTTTTTCTTACTTTTTGTAGTATTTTGTTGGGTGCCGAAAATATCGCATATAAAAATGACAGGCGTGCGTTGAGCGGGCACATAAATTGTCATTTATTTGGGTCTTGTGGCATTTGAAGTAGGCGTCATGGCTGTAGGAGTGTGTATTTGTGCAGCATTTCAATGAGTAAATGCAAATAAATTAAAAATACACGCAAATAGAAGAAGGTAAACGAAAAATATTGATGCTCTTTGCGCTCTCACTCTCTCACTCTTTATCTGTATATCTGTCTCTCCCATTCTCTCTATTTCTTCTTATTTTATGTCTACATTTTGGGAAACGTGACGAAATGTGTTTTCTTTTTGGCAGTTCCGCTTGAGAAATATGCGCCATTTTCTATAAATTAGATGGCTTTGCATTTGAATCGAAATGCCGGCTAATGCGTCGTATACGCAATGACACGCACACACACATACAAGACACACGTGAAGGAGTGAAAAATTAATATAAAAGCCCAACCGACAGCCAGCTCGACAGTCAGTCAACCAGCCAGCCATAGCCTTCCAAGGACTTGGAGCTTAAATTAAAGACGCTGTGGTTTTTGGGCTACAGACATATGTGAGTGTGGAAAGAAGAGGAAAGGAGGCGCCAGAAATGGAGGAGGACTGCGGTTCGATGTGCTTCTGTGGCATGCTGATGAATGCGTGCAAACCGCTTAATTATTCATTGAAGGCAATGCATTGGAATGGCAGAGTGTTTTGCTAAACCCGCAAGCTTATAAATAGCGCGGCCCAAAAACCCCATGCAATTGTGGTACTCGGTGGCTCCAAGTGCTCGACATTAATCAGTGGGGCACATTGATTAGAGCGCTCGAGTGTAATAAATGCCAGACAAAAGGGGACAATGAGACAATGAGCTGCAAAATGCAAACAGAGCGCAAAACCCAAAATCAAACAAACAATCATAACACATGAAGATGTGTAAACAATGAATGGACTGAAAAGATTGCAGCAATGGGAAAGGGATAAGAGAGTAGGCTACAAAACTTCTCTCAGTCGACGGATGTATGTTGCCTGAACTTAACTCAACTCGACTCGACTCGACTTGCTGCATTGTTTTTTGCCTGATGAGCGAATCCCGCAGGGCATCTAATCTTATTTTTATGGCAATTTTATGTTCGCTCAACTCACAGTACAAGTGACTGAAGTAATAAGTCCTGCTCCAGGATGTGTGAGCGAGTCCTCATCATGCATTTACACACATCATAAAGCCAACGATAATTGCAGTGAAAAATAGAAAATTCTTGCATTGTTGTTCACCCTTCTACCATCACTTCTCCTCCTCTGTCTGCCCTCGTATCCGCCCCTTGGAGTCCTGTGTGTCAAGTAATAATATGCCTGTAATCATTATGTGCCAGCGTGCAATGACTCTTACACACACATACAGAGACACAATGGGCATATGGGTTACTTGTAACAGCCGACAAAAGTTTCGATATCACTTTTCAAGGAATGCAATTTTAATATAATTTAAATTGTAAAGCTAAATTATATTGTTTTATATTTTATATCTGTTTTTCTCATTTCTATTCTTTTCAATCGATTTCGATATATTTTTTAATGTCGCCTGCACCACACATTCTTCTCTGTGTGTAAGTGTGCTGTTTCTTCCTGTACGTGTTATTTTCCTTTCCTTTTTTTTTAATATTTAACAGCAGCAGACGCAAATGTGCTCTGGCTGCATTTTGTGAACCCAATGACCGACTTCTTTGTTGTGTGGGTGTGTGTAGGGAGTGTGTGTGGTTGAGTGTAACTACAATTTAAGGCAGACACATTCTTCGTCTGCTGGCAACACTTTCAATTGCTTGGCAAGACAATAAAATGTTTGTAATAGAAAATAGAGCGTACTTTGAGCTTTCATACATCTTTAAGATGTAGCTCAGCAAATTGCCTTAGTAATTTTATCTGTATATTTATAGATTTATCTGTGATTTATTTATAAATATTACAAATAAAAATATTCTTTTTAAATATTATAAACTTTACAGCTTTGTACTTACATTTAAAATGGTGTTTGCAATCTCTTCGATCAGTAAGAACGCAGATTTTGTCTTTTGGGAGACACAATTAAACAAGGACTTGTTTTACATAAAGCACATTTTGTAATCAAATGAAACATTTAAATTATTTTGTAGGCTGCCTCTGTGCACAAGCAAAACATAAAGAAAAGTAATTTGTATGCAAAATAGATGGTTGGAAGCTGAGTGAATGTCATAGACTCTGAAGTGGATGTGGAGGCAGACGTAGAAAGACACTAAGAGACACTATTTGCCACTGCCTCACATTTACATGCTAAATAGCTGCAACTGACTAAATCCGTTGATGACTACAAACTCACATTACTCCTTGACAGAGGCAGAGTCTGAGACAGAGTCAGAGTCAGACTTTGAATTAGAAGAGGAGACAAAAGCAAAGTCCTTGGACTCATAGACTTAGAATGGACCCATTGTCTGATCTCCTAAAATAAGCCGAGAGTACAAATTTGATTTTGAACTGTCAGTTCTTATTCGTTTTGTCTGTGCCTTCTCAGTATTAGTCTCATTTCAAGACTCTGCTTGCCTTGTAATTGAAACGTTAAATAATAAAGCCTGTGGAGTGTAAGAGATTCAATCAGTTCATGAATACGGCATACAGACGCCAATTAGGCAGAATTGCGTAGATTTAAACGAATTTTAGCTGCCTCAGCGACTGGCAAAAGGACTCAGCTGCTGTACAGGACACGTTCTCTTCATGGAATACCTAGATAAAGGATATGGCCTGCAAGTGGGAGAGTACGAAATTCGATAATCAAATTTATGCAATTTGCAAACAAGAATGAGGAAACTTGAAACAAAACAGGGACACAGTCGGTGTGCGTATCGAAAAAGTTGACGCAATCAATTTCAGTTCATTTGCCTTCCTTTTTCTACCATTTCTTCACACACACTCTATCACTCTCTTTCTTTCTTTCCAACTTTGTCTATCTCTCTTTAACTGGGCCTCTTAGGTCACACATACAGGGAAAGAGAGAGGTGGCTAAATTAGCTTGCAGTGCAACCTGCAAAAGTAAAGTTTTGTGCTTAAGTAAAAGTGCAAATTCTTAACTCTCTATCCTTTCTCTTTCTCTCTTTGCGCTACTTTATTTCTGTCTTTTTCTATTCAGAAATTGTGCTCAAATTAGCTCAAGTTGAGGCGCGTTTCAGCGTTATGACTGTCAATGAGCCGCAACTGCCTGCCTCAACTTCAACATGTGCACTAACAATTTTTGCTTTAGGCCCTCAGCTTGTGGGCCTGTTTGGGCCAAGTTTGAATTCAGTCTGCCAATATGCGACAGTCAGCAATTTTTTCTGTTTTTAGGCTAATGATGCGCAGCCTGAAGATGATGCGGGTGTGTGATGGTATGTGAGACTGTGTGTGCTTTAGTCTGTTTTTGTTGTTTAACACATCGCTGAATAGACAGTAGATGCAAGTGAACTTCACAATTTTTAACATATTGTGAAGAGAACAATTTATTTTTACTGTGTATTGAAAACTGACAATTCGGATACATTAATTTATAAGTTTATTAAATTGTTATAAAGTTGTTTATTGTTTATTATTATAGCTGATTCTATTAGGTATTTAATTATAGAAAATAAATATAAAATTTATAAATAAATCATAATAATAATAAGTTAAAAACAAATCACAAACAATTAAACAATTAATATAAAATTTATAGAATTTGTATGCTGATAAACTATGTTGAAGTAAATCTGAATATAAACCAAAATTTTATTTATATATATTATTAATAAAAACTATACATATTTAAATTTTATAATATTTAATATTTATTAAATACTTTTATTTATATATTTGATTATTTTATACTGCAATTACTTCATCAGGCGTAAATTTCCCACTATTATTCAAAAAGTAACAGTCAAATGTTAGTTTAAAAGCTGTGAAACAAAATGGAATTGGAACAGGCAAGAGCACGGAACAGGCAACAACTTCACACCCACCGAACGGCCTTCACTTCGTGCACGAATGTTCTCCCAATCGTACGCTCTCTCTCGTTCTCGTTCTCGTTCTCTTTCCTTGCTCTCTCTTATTAGCGGACTCTCTCGCTTGGGGATTCGCAACCTCAGACAATGTGAAACAGGTTTGTGCGAGCGTATTTCCTTTTTGGCCAAGTTAGCTCGGCTTTTCTTATCCTGATATCCGGTCGTTGGCAGCACGGTGCGTCATTCGGCAACTCCTGGCTAGCGTTGCGTCGCATCGTGGCTCGTATTATATTTTTGGGGTCCTAGTGCAAAACCAGGTAATGAGGAGAGCAAAGCTTTTAGTCTTGGTCGGTTATTGGTGCTGTGTGGTTGAGACGACGACAACGGCTCCGAGGCCGAGACAGGAGACAGCGAAGATTGCGACAACGACAACAACGACGACAACACAACGACAACGACAACGACACTGATTCGTGAGTGTGTGTGAGTGCGTTCTGAGTGTGTCAGTGAATCAGCAGTGAAAAGGCTAAATTATGAATATATGAGTGTGTGCGAAACAAAAACAAAATAGCAACTATAGCAACAACAACAACAACCAACAACAACAACAATTGCTCTATACATAAGTGGATTGCAGCTAAAACTTTAACCCAAAGACTAAGCGAGTACAATTCATATTCATATGAGTACCCATATTCAAATTCATATTCATAAGCACACGGCGTCTTCTGTGTATATTTTGGCTTTGTTTTCCCTCTCTTGTTCTTATGAGTGTAAATGTGAGTGTGTGAGTGGCACATTTCGCTTGACAAATTAAAATGCATAAATTATGAACGAAAGTACCGTTACGTGCGTGACAACTAATAATTTGTTATTATTATAATGCACATGGCCAACGCCAAGTTGAAATACTTCGCACCCCATGTTACTTCAACTCCAACTTTAACTACAACGACACCATCAACTTCAACTCCAAAATCAACATCAACATCAGCTTAAACTTGCACAGACAAGGCCAACAGCTCTCTCCACTTCCTTTTGGGTAAAGAAAAAATATGCCAATTGCCGGCAAAAACCAGAACAACAACTACAGCAACAATAATAAAAACAACAACAACAGCAACATCTGTAGCACAGGCAACAGCAAGTCTGAGCCAAAGCTGCCTTTTCATTGCCAACATTGTCGACTTCCTGGCCACAAAGCATATTAAGACCTAGAGAGGAAAGAGAAAACGTAGAAAAGTGAGTATTACAATGAGTCGCACAATTTAAGCCATATTTCCCCTGGGGATGTTTTTCGGCTCCCCTAAATGTCCTGCACATTTTTGTAATGGCGCTGCACACAAATTTCAGCTGAACTTTTACTCGTCCTGTGCCACAATTTGCACACGCGCCTCAGGTGTCAACATAATTTATAATAATTATGAAATTCTACCTATAAAATGGCTAAAATAATGCCTATTAATTTTTCCTACTTGTTTCTTCTTTTTTTTTTTTGGTAAAACGATAGAACAATATTTCATGAGGCCAATTTGGTAATTGGCAGCAGAATCAAATTATGTACAGCATAATTGCTGCTATTTTTGGAGAATAACTTGTTTTCCGTCAACCCAATTAAGTTGTTAAAATACCTGTGCACATGTTGTTAATTAGGTTAACTAAAACAATGAAATATGCAGTACATGAATAACTACTGAATATCATGTTAATTTTGCAGAGCTTAAACAGGAGAGTTGTCGAGTGGAAAGTGAGATATAAATTTAACGAGAAATATATTTTGAATGCTTACAAAATTTGTTTCCAGCTCATTGTTCCATATAGTTTAGTATAATAAGAACGAGTAAATTTCAATCAACCACTGTATGATTATGACATTTACATAGCTGAAAGCTAAAATTATTTCCACCTGATCATTCCTACAGTAGAAATTTAATAAACTATAATTTCACAAATTAGAATGTTGCAAGATTAATAGAAACAAATATTATACTTATCTGAATCGCATCGTTAGGGAAAACGAGTGCAAAGAGGAATTAATTTCATATATTATTATAGTTAGTTCTCAAATGATATGTGTGTATTTCATCCTTTTAGCCAAAATAATAATCCAAATTGATTGCTATCTGAATAGTATTAAGTTTAGTAAGTAACAAAAAAGATTAAATTATTTAAATGCCTATTTTCATTTACTTTTCTGACTTAGCAGCACTTGAAATCCTTAGAAATTCTTTTGTTTTGCAGTCATAGCTTAAATTTAAGGCAATCATTTGTCCGGAATCCAGCCAAGGGGACACCATCGTTGGCCATGGCCCTAACAGGCGGCAGACACAGCGTTAGGACAAAAACAAATGGCCGGGTCCCGAGCCACGGTTGCCCGTCAGTCCACCAGTCCGTCAGTCCGTCAGTTAGTCAGTCCCTGCAGGCATTCACTCATTTTTTCATTCAGTATTCAGCTGAGTTTGCCCTACATAACAGCATGCGCTTTGGCTTAGCCTGTGTGTATATGAGTGTGTGTGTGAATTGAGTGTGCGTGTGAGTTTTTGTACTATGGCACTCTTTGTATTGCAAGCCATTGAACAGAGCAATAGAAAAACCTTTATTTTTTTGCGGTAGCAATGCCAAAGGTTTGAAGGTAAACTTTAAACTGCGACTGCGGCAAACACACGGCGTATGCGCAATTTAATTTTATTAAGCCAGGCTGTCAACGATGTTTTCAGAGATTCTCTGCGAAAGCTATTGCCGTGGCAAGTGACTTATAAACTGGTAGCCAAGGCAGCAACAGCAAATAGCAGTAGCATCATCATCGGCATGTGAGTGACCTTTAAGAAGCGTCCTTCGGGGACGTTGGAGCCCTGCGTTTGGGATATTTGCATATTTAACAAGGCAACGCGAATCTAGTCACATAATTAATTATGCAAAAGGCTGTAAGAAACAGAGAGATAGCTTGCCTATGTAAATCTGTCTGAGCTGCTGTGTTTTAACTTAGCATATATATATACACATACACAGCATCAAGTATACGCACTGTGGTCCAACTATTTTGCATAAGCCACTCAATGGTGTTGGATGGTGGGGCATGTGCGTCAGTCAGTCAGTCAGTCTCGTTTTAAATAACTGACAACAAGGTGCTAAAATTATTCATAGCTTCTAATTACGCAACATGATTTTCATTTGAAAACTTTCTTCAGCTACAGTTGTTGTAAATTGTATATCTCTGTCTGTGTGAGTGTGTGTTTGATTTGAGTCTATGATTTTCTTATGCTTTGCTTTGTTGCACAGACAGAGACATAGACTGAGTGTGTATTTAATTGATTTTATGTAAATTAAATTTATCCCACATCAACACACACACACACACACAAATACTGGAAGAGCTATCGTCATATTTCGCTTTTGAATTTACCAACATTATTAATTTATGCACTTACTTATGTTTGTCATTCGGTTTTTGAGCTGCCAAATCGAGTTTATTATGTGGCATACTCGAAATAACCCACTGTTGGGTCAACTTATAGCCACTTCATTTGACTCCAAGCATCATTTGTTTGAAGCATATTATTAAGCATATTAATGGCCATTGACCATCATGTGGGATTTATTAATTAAACTAGGATCGAGTTTTCATTGTATGTAGTATTGAC
Organism: Drosophila testacea; assembly: GCA_035043265.1. Classification (NCBI taxonomy): domain Eukaryota; kingdom Metazoa; phylum Arthropoda; class Insecta; order Diptera; family Drosophilidae; genus Drosophila; species Drosophila testacea. The sequence continues at coordinate 525,107 of JAWNND010000151.1, forward strand.
TAGATATTGAATAACAGCGTGTGTTGGAAAACAATTCTGGTGCTATTTACTGAATAGAGATTGGTACAATTGTAAGGCATTGTACTTAAGCTTAGTAATCATTTGTTTAAGCTGTAAATAGGCAATACAAATTCACAAATGGATTAATAACATTGCATTTCAAAATGAAAGAAGAGAGGATCTCTGCATTAAAACAATACTAAACCTTGATAAGACAAATGCTTGTATTAAATATCTGGCTTGATTTCAGTTTGTTTTTATTTTCTGAATTTCTGAATTGAAATATAGATAACCTTTTAGAAATTAGATGCACTATTTTATAAAATTAAATAAAATAGCCTGAAATTAAATTTGAGATTTATTAACTGAAAATATTTTGTTGTGTATTAATAAATTGAGGCATTAATTGTATATTTTGTGTTAAAAATCCAGTTAGATTGATGTAAATTAAATTTGGCAATTGAAAGGTTTATTTTATATTTTATAAGCTACAAAAATATAGAATTCTTTGTTGTAAAAATAACAGCTTGATTATATAGTGTTAAATTGCACTGAATATATGTTTATATTAATTATTGAGAAGTTATTAAGGTTTTAAATGTTTAAAAATAATTTTTAAGAACAATTTTTATAAAAAAATCATAGAATCATATTAAACTGTATTTCTTTCTGTTTCAGTTGAATCTTTTTGACTTAAATTGACGTTGGGATGTTGGATATGTACGATTTCTAGCTGACACTTTGCTGATGCTTCAATTAATTTGTGCACACGCTAAGCGAAGAGGAATAAAAACAACAATAACAACAAGAATAACAACCAGCTGAAGAATAACAAAAAGCAGAAGAAAAGGAGACAAACTCAAATGGAAATGAAAATGAAAATAAAAAGGAAGCAAAGACAAACGCGAACAAATAGACAAACACAAATTGCTGAACAAACACAGGCAGGACGCATGTAAATGTAACTGTGAATACACTTCCCATTACAACTACACATACACGTGTAGTGCAACAGTATAGGTGGGTGTTTGTCAGTGTCTCTGTGTGTCTGTTTGTGTGTGTCGAGCTCATAATAAGAAGAGCAAATAGCAGAGAGCGCATGGAAAATAAAAATAAATAGCAAACGACAAAACGCAGACCACAACTAAAAGCAACAAGAAACTAGTCAAAGAAGGAAGAGGAAAAGATAGAAAGGCAGAAGGGAGAAGGCAGAAGGACATCAGTTTGCTGGTGGGTGACGGGTTCCTCGTTGGCGGTCAAGTGAAATTTATTGCATTGCACAAATGAGACAACAACAAAACGACGTAAACTAAAACGCAAGGCAAACAGCTGCAAAAAAAGAAGTTAAGAAAAAACCCCACAAAAAAAATAGTAACAAACACTGCGTGCCCCAAATTGTAGCAAAAGAAAAATAACCGAAAATTCCGCAACAAATTGAAAAATTAAAGTTTTACCAACACCAACAAGCGACGAAAGAAAAGTTGGCCAAGAAAAAGCACCAAAAGTGTTACAAACAGCCACGTAGAGGAGAGAGAGGGAGAGAAACCAAAATAAGTACACAGTAAAGAAGGAGAAAGGCGAAGAGAAAGGCAACGCAACGGAACACATTAATGCAACAAAATGGGTGCAACTTTGAATAGACGACGCCGTGGCCGTTGCCAGGAACAGAGTCCTTCCAGCCGTTGCCCTTTCTACTTCACATCCTGCTCCACATTGTGGAACCTGCTGCTCGTCCTGGTGCTGGCAACCCTGCTCTGTGGCGGTGAGTAGTTTACGAGGGGAATGGGGAATAGGGCTGGGCATGGGTTTGAATGTTTATTTAATTTATTAGCAACTTTGGCGAACGGCGAACGCCAAACGAGCCCTCGCTAAAATTGGCCAAAAAGTTTGCTTTTTTCGTTGCCCCGCCTTCGGCTTTTTGGGCGTGCAAATATTTTAGCCAACAATATTAGTAGCCAGCCCGCACAAAAGTTTTAGCCACATTTTGTCGCCCTTAAAGGCCATGTGGCACACTGCTGATACTTCGATTACGAGTACTTAATCGATTTAAGGCCGTGTAGAGCCTTTTACGAGATGCCAAACAACTTTGACAGTTGCCAAAGTCAGACAGACTGAGAGACTCAGAGACGGAGGAACTAAGAGACTGACTGACAGACAGTCGAAACCTTTGAATCCATTACCAAAAACGTCTCAAATCTCAGCTGACTTGACAAACTTTGTGTCATGTTTAAACGTCTGCACGACCTTCGCTTTTTCCCCCAAACTTGCATTAATAATAAGTTTGCCTTATTTTTAATTAAGTTCATCAAACTACTTGACAATATAAACAAAATTAACTGTCGCCTTGGCGCTGTGGTAAACTCATTTCGACACAGATACGACTAATAGACTGGTAGCTAAAAGACAATATCTTTGTATAAAGCAAACGTTGCGTATACGCAGCGATGAACCCAACTCAAAAAACTTTCAGTGGTTAAATGAAGATTATTATTTTATAACGCCATCGAGATTATTTAGATTATTTACAATAACAATTTGATGAGTACTTTTCAGCTGTGAGGATGGAATTAAGGACAAATCAGAAGATTATATCGAAAATTTATTAAATTGATTAATATTCTTGCATGGAACAAACAATTCTATTCATTAGCTTTGGTGACCTATTAAATAATTTGTAAATTTTTTTCCCTTTTGGCGTCATTTAATTAACTTGATTGCTTAGCCTCGTAATGGATGCGCTAGTTGTCGAGTGCTCATAGTAAAGTTTCACGGCGTCACATTTAATTAAATAAATAAACATGCACAAGTTTTTGTTTCAATAATATGTACATAGTATATTTGGTTTTTCTCTGCACTTCAAATTGATGCTGAAAGTTGTCATAGCAAAAGTTTTTGTGGACTTTCTGTTTACTATTTAAGCAGGCACTATGAAAAAGTCGAGTTTTTGTGCTTTGTGCGGATAATTTGCTCAATTGGGGAGCAAAATAATTACTGACAAATACAATTTCGTCTAGACAGGCTGAAGAAAAGAAATGATTGCTATAACTGCGACAGCAACTTCTGTGTGGCACTTAATTCTCCCGGAAAGCGCGTCACTGAATTATAGATAAAAATCTTACTTTGTTATTATGAGGTCACGTACGCATGTCACAGCATTGAGAGGAGAGGGGCCAAAAAGAGAGAAGAATAACAGAAAAACAGAAAATTCCAGAGCGTACGAAAAAGTGAGCAACAATAATGAAATTAAGCAAACGTGGCGCACACTTGGCCAAATGTAACCAAGCAGAAGGAAAACAGCTAGAAGGAAGTACATATTTATTGGCAGTACATGAAACTAATGTTAACTGACACGCAGACCAGCTGCCAGTTAATGAAAAGTAGTCGAGCAACATTTATAAGGGGGGCCCACTTTCAGTTTATTAAGCAAACTGATTGAAATATATACTTAAATGCTCTGCAAATATTATGATAAATCTCTTTAATCAATTAGTAATAATTGGACTTAATAAACAACTAAATTGCAATCATTCATCGTGTAGAAAAGGGTTTTTAAATAACTTTCAAGCTAATGCGCCTAAAAGCATGCAATGTTAATTTACATATTCTCATTGTCTAAATGTTTAAAATATATTCTTAAATACTCTGTAAATATTATGATAAATCCATTGAGTCAATTATTGCTGCCTAAGATATAACTACATTCCAACCATTCTTTGTCTAGAAAACACTTTCAAGCTAATAATATAAATGAGCCTTAAAACCATTTACATATCCCAATGGCGTCTGTCAAATTTGTATGTCCGTGTGTGTGTGAATGTGTATGTTTGGACATGTAATTAATCATAAAACGGAAAATTGATATTTTCAATTTAATTGAATTAATCGATTTCGAACACATTGCCATTGTTATGAATCAGCTTTCGGTTGATGCAAGCACTTTTTGCCGCCAGCCAATTTACAAGTCCAAATAAATTTTAATTATATTACGACGCACACACACATACACATATTGATACATACTCATTTGTGTGTGTCCACTAATTGATATCCTAATTAAAGAAAATAGGTGCTGTTGTATTTAGCCTCAGACAATATGACAATCACAATTTGTACATTGTCACAGCTGGTTTGATTTATACGGGACATCATTTCATTATGATTAGCAATTTTGTAATATTACATTTGACCCTGGTGTTGAAATCTGTTGTAATCATTTACTATTAATTACGATGAATATTATTGCTTGGGAAATTTCATTGCAATGACAACTGAAAGGGAGACAGAAAAAGAGAGAGAGAGAAAGACTGGCTTGCTGTTCTGGTATAACTGCTTAAAACCAGAAGTTTCTTTAAGCCAAATTCTTGTGCAATTCTTTAAGCAAACAAACAAATTTGAAACATAAATACGCGACACAGTTTTTGACTTTGTAGCTCAGATTAATTCGGCGTCGTTTGCATTTCTATGCGCAGACTTCAGATCGATGACAAAGTTTTCGAGTTGTTCGCCCCCCAACTGCAGGAATATGCAAATGCAAGTGCGCCTGCAATGCAGCAAAGGAGCGAGGAACGTGCCCCATTTACACCAGCAACAATAGCAAGAACAACAATCTAGACAAAAAGAACGCACTCATCGTCAAAGAAAACGAGACTGACACAGACACAGAGCCATAGACTGGAATACCAGACAGGGATATAGACAGGGATATGAGACAGGGACATAGACAATAGACAGCCTGACGCTGTTGCCACTGCAGACTGAGACAAACTTCCGCTTCTGATTGCAGATTAAGCACGTTCCCGACTCTCTCGTCTGTCTCGTCTGTCTCTTCTGTCCTGTCTGTCTGACAGAAGGGCCTAAAAAGGGGGTGGAATTGATGCGTATTGATGCTGAGGGCGTTTTTGAAACAGGCAAAAACATTTTACTTTGCTCAAGGCTTGGCATCCGGTCTAAACTGATCCACAGTCTAAGCATAAATCATCATCTCGACTGCATCATAATTTGTAAGCCTAAATTTAGAGTGTGGGAAGCAGCTTCCTAGACAGTTTCTAATAACTGTAATCAAACTTGTTAGATTTACGACATAATCTTTAGCATTTAGCACTTTACATTTTATTTATCAAAGAAACTGAATAAATTAAATCAAATTGTTAAAATACATATATGGATAAAATTAAGGTAATCATGAATGAATTCTGTTCTAAATAAGTATTGAAAATATAACTTTATGTCTGTAATTTTTATTTAAAATGTATTAAGTATTAACAACAAGCTCGCTTGGCGTTGACAATTTAGAATTTGCCTGCCTTTGACATTTGGCCTCGAGCGGCAAATGAAATCGTTTAAAAATCAACAATTATTAACTGCGAAACTTTTGTGTTGAAACTTTATTTCAAGGTAATAGTATTTAGAGCGTAACACGACATCAAATGCAAAACTGTTCGACCGACTTTATGTGAGCTTTAAGTGCTTCCCTTCCGTAATATTGTTACCCCTTTCTTCCTTATTATGGCACTTCTTAATTAAGCGCCTGTTAGATGACAAAACTTTTCATGTTGCATGGGAATTGAAGTCGTTATCTTAATAATTAGCCAGGTTTCCTATTTTGGTTGCTGCTCTGTTGATGATTTGTCCAGATTATGCCGCCCACTTGGCATTTGTTAACATTATTTTTAGATCAACAACAATTTGAATTTGACATTGTTATTTTCTCTCTTGTTGACGGAATTTTCAATGACGTCACTTGGCTAGGTCAGTTATTTTTATATATTCAGAGAATGTGTTTTGTTCAATTTGAACAAATGATGATATAAAACCTTTATGCCAATCTCAATGAAGAAAAACAATTCACGCAGTAAAAGTGTGAAAATCAAATTGTGGTATTCAGTTTGAACACACGTGGAAAACTATCAGGCTTTCTGTGGACAAACAGCCTGAAGGCCAAATTGAAAGAGCTAAATAAAGCGACTGTCATGTGTGACTTTTGAATTGTGTAGGTTAAAAATAAACTTAAGTAGATATAAAGAGAGGGAAATCAAAGTAAAAAAACCGCTTAAAGTTCAAAGCGGCAATGTGAGTTCGTTGAAAAGTGTAGTATACTTTTGTACGCCTTTTGCAAATGCATTTTTGTTTGAGCTGCGCGGCGAGTGCATAATGCTAAATCATACTTTATGTCATAAATACTTGGCTCAAAGTGTTCACCACAAACAGAAACACAAACACACGCACTGGAAAAGCAGGAAAACAGGAAAAACAAACGGCGACCGACGCCGCCAAACGGAACTGCACTCAAAAGGCGCACGAGTTGGTGACGCCATTTTTCACTTACTACTCAGCATTCTGGTTCTCATCCTGCTTCCTGCTTCTGGTCCTGGCTCTGATTCTCGTCCTGCTCCTGCTCCTGGTTATGGCCGGCGTCGTCGTCGCTTCAATGGCGGCTGTTTGCCTTTGTGCATTGTGCTCGGCGCACGCTCTTTGTACTTGTTTATTTTACCGCCAAAGGCTGTCGGGCGTTTTGGCATTTGGTTTGATGGTTGGTCGGTCAAATGCCTTTAATGCTGCCGCTTCCTCTGGCATAATGAAAATGAGCTTTTATTTTTAGAAAAATGCCAACCCACCATACAAAAACACAAGAAAAAAAGAAAGCCAAGTTAACCACCAGCAGCTGGAATTGAGCATTGTGTTGTATTTATAGCACAACCATCAGACGGGTTTAGTCTAAATATAAATTAAACTTATGTGGGTTCTTAGTAATACATATTGCGCTACACATAAGCCATTAACTAATTCAGTTTGTATTAAAACAGCATTAATTAGTTTGATGTGCTTCTAACCAAAATAGTCAGCTTGGAGAAAACTGCATAAAGGTTATATATATATTTAACTAAAGTAAAATTTAGTTTAGTTGCTAGAATGGTTCTAGGTACTTTACAACTATGATAATTGGTTATTCAGATATATTACGTCTTTATTTATTTAACTCTTTTCGAATATCTTCTTTATTTATGTATTATCACCAGGAAATATTGCAGCAAGGACTAGTGAAATAACTCTGCTTATTATGTGACTCTTATATAGTAATATGACAAAATTGTTTTTTAAACGATTAAATCTTCTCAAGTTCTCAGTAACTTAAGAACTAAATCTTTTTTTAAAGCAATATTCATTTTTGAATAGAAATAAATCTGAGTATTCTTTTATGTATATCGATTAATTCTCTTCAACTGCTTAGTTACTTAAGAATTAAATATTTTCTTAAAGCACTTTATAGGCATACTTTTCATCCTTTTCTTGGCTTTCATGCAGTTGCTCATTGCTTCTGCAATATTAATTTCATATCTAGATTTTCGTGTCATAACTTTGACCCAAATAGTCTAAGCCTACCTATTGGGCTTTTGTGTGCGTTTAAAAGTCGGCAACTTTTCGTTTCGTTGTCTCGAGAGCACACAACAGAATCCCTATCAGCGAGATACTAGTGAAAGGCAATGAAATAGTGAGAAAAAATGAAAAAAAAGGAGAATGAGAGAAAGACAGAGAGAGAGAGAGAGATAGAAAGAGAGAGTGAGTTCTTTGCAGTCACGTTTCGCACGCCTCAAGTTGCCTGCTTTCATTCTTTTGCTAGTTGGCATTGTGTTGGCAAAACAAAAGCGCATTGTTTTGGCTCGCCAGCGAATTTCTTTCGATTTCCTTGACTTTTATGCACTTGCTGCAAGTTATTTATGGGCCTGGCATTGAGAAGAATACGTGGAAGAAGAAGAACAAGCCGAAGAACTTGAGAACTGCAGGCAAAAGATGTCATTGTTCTAATGCATATTAAAGAGCTCGAAAAGACATCGTCACATAGTTAGTTAATCGTGTGGCTTCTTTAAATAACTAATCTTTTCTACTGTTCCTATTCTATTGCAGTGAATGTGGAAAGTCTGACAATGACTGAGATTCGCATACCAAAGCATATCATGAGACATGAGGATGCCGTACTGGGTTGCAAATTCGATTTGGATGGCGAGAGTTTGTACTCTGTGAAATGGTATAAGGATGGCTTCGAGTTCTATCGTTATGTGCCACGTGATATGCCACCTGGACAGGTGTTTCCGTTACCGGGCGTCGATGTGGAGGTGAGTGAACATTCAACTAGAAACATCAACTAAAACTGATTCAATTCAATTCAAGTCGAGTCGAGTCGAGTCGAATCGAGTAGGCAGGTTTTACTATTTCTCTCCTGCCATAGCCATCAAAGTCAATTACTAGTAGGTAGAAAGACAGGAAATAGTTTATTCGTTCGTTAACAATTTCGGAACTCAATGTAATGTACTCCAAGAATAAATCGAAACTTCTACAGGCACTGGAGGAGTCGGTGCCACCGCTTAACCATGAGGATGCCATCGAAATGATAGCTCAAATGGTCCGACAGCCAGAAAGCAATCCAATTGAGGTTGGCCTACGTCTAGGCAGGATTGACAAGGACCAGAGCATTATGCATTTGGATAGTCAAATGAAACTTCATGCTGCCATGGAACATTTCGATGCTACGCCGGAACAACTGGACACTGTTTTTCCAGTCACTGATAAGGAATTGACCGATTTGGTTGAGACATCAACATCATTCATGGACGATGACGACGATGATGAAGACGAAGAGGAGGAAGATGAGGATGAAGTTGATGGTGATGATGATGACGAGGATATTGATGGTGTTGATGAAGGCGATGCTGGTGATTCTGTCGAGCGTTATAATGTGAATCATAAGACGCACTGAGTGTCAAAGAGTGTCTTTAATGAGAACTAACTACACAATTTCCAATTGATTCGGTTTATCAATATTTGTTGTATGCAAACATGTTTCAAAAAATCATTAACTAAATTAAAGTTACTTGCAGTCAATCAAGAAGGGCTTTTTGTGTTTTATATATTACTTTTAACCTTTGCAAAATTTTGATTATAAATATCTTATTGTTAAATGGTTTTAGTGAATTGGAAATTGAGTGGAGAAAGGTTTTACAAGATGAATATTAATTTGATTAATCTTATAGAAATGGTAAAACATATTTTATCTTCAACATATTGTACTTACATATATAATATTTGATTTCCTTCAAGTGAAAGGCATTTATTTGATGACCCACATGCTGTCTTTTGACTTTCACTTATTTCCTTTCTTTTTTTGTATATTTATATTTTGTATTTTCTGTTGCAGTTGCAAAACTCGACGGACATTTCTGTTGTCCTGCGCTCGGTGAGCCTACAGTCGACGGGTCGTTATCGGTGCGAAGTGTCCGGCGAGGCGCCTTCGTTCCAGACAGTTTCCGGTCATGAGGACATGATTGTTGTGGGTAAGTGAACAGAGAAAGAAAGAGCATGTGAGAGAGAGAGAAGGACGCCAAGCAAGATTAATTGCTCAGCACGGACTAAGCGATGAAAAGTAATCTGTTTCTTTGTATAGAGTGTGTTCATATACACACAGATATTTACACAAACATACACATATATACCTATAAAATATTTCGCATTTATTTAGTTTATGCTTCGGCATTGTTTCTCGCTGCGATTTACAAATTCTCAAGCATGAAACCTGTGCCAACAAAAAAAAAAACAGAAACGAAAACGAAACAAAAACGAAATAAAATAAAATAAAAATAAAAGTAAAATATAAAACAAAGAAAAGACAAAAAGGATATAAAACTGACTATGCAAGGCTACGCAGTCAGGCACTTGGCCAGTTGGGCAGCGTTCAACAACCTTCACACAGATACACAAACACACACACACACATACAGACAGTGTCTGCAAATCTGTCTGCGAGTGTGAGAACGTGTGTGTGTGTGTGTGTGTGCGTGTGTTTTGTATTATTTTCCTGGCAAATTGCCCATGTACGTGATGCAATTCTGTTGCTCACTTACAGCTCCAGACCTGTGTCCGGATATGGCCACGACTACGGCAACTACTCCGTATACGGGCATTCGCTTCGGTCTGGGATTGGGACTGTATCTGGGCATGGTCCTGGGCTAAAAACGAAGCTGAAGCTGAAGCTGACGGGGCTGTGCAGCAACTTAATTTGAAATTTTTGCGCAATCCAACAAAACATGGCGAAAATATGGCAAAACGCAATATGAAAAAGTGCTTTGGGGAAAACTTAGAATAAACGTGTTTAATAACAGCCGCAACGGCCGTTGAAACTCCGGCAAACCTCGTCACGATAAATCCCAGTTGCTATTCGCTATATTTCGCAGTTTGCCTCTTGCCAGCCTTTTCATAACGGGCTACAGTTATTGCAAACTTGATGCTTAGCACACAAATAAATAAGTTACAGATGTGGCCTGAACGAACTCTGAATACACTACGAATAAGTTAAGAATATAAAGCAACTTATTAGAAAAAGAATACGATACAAGTATATTATTTAAATAAGAAAGGTTCCTTAACATATAACAAATAAATGAAATTTAAGGGAAATATATAAAGATTAATTTAAATGAAGTGTTTAATAAAGTCCGTCTTTATTTTCCCAATACACACTTCTACAAAGTTTATCGCAGATAAAAATACCTCGTATTCTAAGCGTTATTTGCGTTGAGCCATTTCAAATATTTATTTGGCTATTTATAGTCAGGCCCACCTGTATATCATTGGATTCTCGCACCAGTTCAACATGAACATCGTTATGATTACCATTGACATCGACATTGGCGCTCAATTGTTACTCCCCAGGCAATTTCGTGTTCATTTCCGGCAGGAGTGAAGAGTAGGGCTATCAAAATGTGTATATCGCATAATTAGGCTAACTAACTAACTGGGCTTATAAGCTAGTTTATGGCCCAATATGAGGCAAACATGGCATGAGGCAGCAATCAAAGCTACACGTTTCCGTTGTGCAACGGGAATTACTTAATTATGCTCGACTTTAATGTTTGCCCCCAATGATCTGAATCTGAATCCGAATCAGTATTTGTATCTGTATCTGAATCAAAGCTCCCACATTACAGTCACACTCTCGTACGTTGATGGGACTCTAGCCTAAGCGGATTATGACTATGACTGTTGTCGATCTATAAAGTTAATGAATCACCTGTTAATGGTAGCTGCAAAAAAAGAGAAAGAAATAAAGTCGATTACTCGCAAGCGGAAGAAGCTGAAAAAATATGAAATGATTTAAATTACCGGAATATTGAAATTAATGCGGCAGTATATAAGCCTATGTGTGCGTTGTGGCTGAAATAATTGAATGTGATTACTGGCGCACAGCTAAATGACGAGGCAAAATATACATTTGACCCAGTTAGTGAGCTCTGTTGGCTTTGATAGCTTCTGCTGCGTCGCTTTCCACCTGCCAACTTCCCTTCCTCCTCCTCCTTCCGCCTGACGAAAGGGATAATTGAAGTGCAGGCGCGGAAATTGAAAAACAGAAACGGAAAATATCGTCGACTGGGCAAAAACTAAAACAGCAAACAAAATTTGATTATCATAAGCTGCTGACTCAGCTGCAACTTTAAGTTATAAATGCAAGAAATTTATTGATTTTTTTAACTATATTTTATTTAAATAGTTTGAAAATTAGCAATAATTTTAAGACTCTTTGAAATAAAGTTCTATTAGACTTATAAAGCAATTTTAAAATGTCCAGCAATTACCACAATGGCAAAAAGAAGGCCATTCTCTTAAAGAAAAGGGTTTACGTCTAATGACCATAATAAAACAAAATGAAACAAGCCTAATAAAAATAATAATAGCAGATAATAAATAAAAAAAAGGGAAAAGTAACAAAAGAAAGTATCAACAGCTCAATCAATGTCAGAAGAGTGTCAAAATAGTCGCGACACATAAAAGACTCGAAATAATAATTTATGCAGTTGAGTAAAGCCGAACAATGAGAAACAAACAAAAATAAAAATAATATTAAATGGGAGAAAAATGAAGCAGCAGTGAAAATATTACAAGTCTTGCTCCTTTCTTTTCTTATCCTTACATTTCGTTTGGTTTCTCTTTCCTTTTGGTATTGCATTTATTATAAAAAGAGAGAGAGGGCAGAGGGTAAATATTAATACCAGAGCAATCAAAATGATTATCATTATTAATGCGAACGACGACTGCAATAAAGAAGAAAATTATCAAGCAATTTTACAGATGCCAGACACAAGATGCAAAACTACTTGTACTTTTCTAACTGCGTTCAATATATTTTCTCTATCAGAAAGTTTTGATTGTATGTGTTTCCTTCGATATATTTAGATTCATTTTTTGCATTTCAATTCAAGCTGAATGGCTAACTGGAATGCTGTCTGACTGTCTGTCTGTTCGTTTCACTGTCTGTCCATTGGTTGCCTGACCCAATTGGCAAACATCCAGGTCAGAGCCAGACACGATGCTCGAACAACAACGACAACAACTCCAACAACTCCAACAACGTGCCACAATTGCACACGAACTTTACAGCAATTGTTGTTGCAATTGTGCTTGGCTATTTGGAAAAAGTGACCAGGCCCTCCCTCATTTCCCCTGTTCACTCTCCGCTGACGGCTTCAAAGGACTTATATTCCGATATTTTTCCATAACGAATGTTTTTCAGTTGCTCAGCTTATTGCACAGATTTGAGCTGTTGTGCAGCTTATTAGATATTATGTTTTTGCAAACTTTAAATCGGCTACATTGCGTATACGATAGGGTAACTTTTAAACAGAGAACACAAATATGAATTATGAATACAAAAAATGTAACGAAAGAAACGATTTGAATGACAGAGAAAAATCGACTAAATTTGATAACAATAATTTAATTTGTAATATAAAGAAAATAATATTCGTACCAGTTTCTTCTAGAAGATGATAAGATTTATTGACTATTATTTAAAAAGAAATTTGGTGCTTTAACAAGTTGTTTTTTAATTGAAGTTAAATAAAATTAAAATGCTTAAAGTCCCTGTTTTAAAATGGTAAGGGTTATTAATGGTATGCTTAATTGCAGCGTGATCTGTTTGCATTCCATTTGGTTGCCATTTGAATTATGCTATGACTAATCGATGTGGCCACATTTACCACTACGGCCACTTGCCACTTGCCACTAACCAAACACTTGCCTCTACTTGTTGCAGTTACGCCCAAGCATGGACCACAAATCACCGGCGGTCAGCCTCGATACCAAATTGGCGACATGGTCCGCGTCAATTGCACTTCGGCGGCATCGAAGCCCGTCTGCCATCTCAGTTGGCTGATTAACGGTATGCACGCGAACCGTTCTCTATTGCGTCCCTATGAGCCCAAGGTGGTGGGAAGGGAGGGTCTCGAGGTGGCGCGACTCGGATTGGAGTTTCGTGTACGCGGATGACATTTCAAGCATGGCGACATGAAGTTGAAGGTGAGTTATGGCTGAGTGAACACACTGCAGGGTGTATCGTTGCCGGATCAGCTTTAAGCTGATTAAGGAACACACTTCCTTCCCTTCTTTCCCCATCCTGAAATTGATACATTACATTGACCAACGCCAACGCCAACATTTTGATTCAATTTGCGACAACATTACATGACAGCGCATGTTGATTACAATCTGGCCAAGAGGCAAGTGCAAATGTGTGTCGTAAAGGCCACAAAATTTCATGGACTTTTATGATGCGACGCATGGTCTGACCAGTTGGTTGGTCATTTTCCGTGGTCTCCCATTTCCATATGCGGGTCATTTTTGTGCCAGTTAATGAAAGCATAAAACTTTTAGTGTGCCGTCAACGCGCCAACACATTTCCTCTGCCTGTTTCCCCAACTCCTTCCTGTGAGCACAGATTTCATGAGGTCTCTATCTACTTTTCGCATTGCAGTGTGTCGCCAAAATCTCCTCTGTGTACTGGCAGAGCAATGAGGAGAGTGTGGAGAGTGACAAACATCAGCGCATACCTGTACTGGAGTCCAGGGAGACGGTGAGGCAACTGGACAAAACAGCGGAAGGTGAGTAGAGACATCAATCATCCACAGACCTCAATGCTAGGGATGAGTATCGTTAAAAAAATATCGATTAAAACAGCAGGAAACGTTTCAATAAATATGGGCTATTGAGAGTTTAAAAAATGAATTCATTTTCTTTAATAAATACAACACACTACAAGCAAAAATAAAAATAACAAGAAAGCATTTAAAGATAAAATAATTTGTCAAAACTGGTTTGCAACTAGCACAGCAATTATTCAAATTTTAAGCAAGCCCTGTTCAAAGGCTGCGCTTACCGAAATAGCATTTGTGGACGATGGAGTCTTCATATATGTATGTGCTTTCGTTGTCAAAATTGCCAACAGATTAGAAAATTTCCGATACATAAACAAATAAGGAAGAAGGTATCGCATTGAATGCCATATCGTTTTCTACTTCCAAATAATTTCTCTATATCGATACCCATCACTATTTAATGCAACAGTTGTCCACAGTGCACTAACTTATATCAATCCGCTTTTCTACACACTCATAACTCAAACACTAAAGTAGACAAGCAGCTCAAGAAGAGTCGTCGTCCTGCGGCAGCAACCTCTGCTGCCGCTGCCGCAGCTGCCGCATCATCATCGAGTGCGTGGAAATCGGAATCCATTGCACGCATTTCACTTTACGCGCTGCCCGTCTTAATAGCATTTCTGTGTAATGCCAGCATCAGTCCGGCCACGCCCACCAGGCAGACGAGCAGACGGAGGAACATGGAGAAGAGCAGCTGGCGGCAACATGACCACGGCCTGTTGGCCCAATTAAGCGTCGACTCGGACTCCGACTCCGACACCGACTCCATGCCGTGCAGATAACAATTAACGAAGATGTATGGCCACAACCAGGCATTTTCTGCAGGCAACGCCAAACTCATTAAATCTGTGTAAATATTTCAACTTTGCCAACGCAGAAAAAAAGAGAAAAATATGAATAAAACCAAAAAAACAAACACATTAAGTATACGCTGCGTTTGTCGCGCAGCTAATCAACTTTACAGCTGCTTAGATAATGTATATATGAATATTCCAAATATAAAATCATACTCTAGAACAGACAAAAATGGCGACAGGGAGTGAGAGTGAGAGAGAGGTAGTTAGTTATAGCATGTCGTTGTTCCTTTCGGGCTTTGATGCTGGCGAAGAAATTGCTCAAAAATTAATGGAAATATTAAGCTGAGAAATTAATTATTAAGCTAATTAATGTTCAATATCAAGTACTTAAAATAGCCAAATCTGTACAAGCCTAGTTTATAGAAACTAAAAAACGAGTCCTGTTACCGCAAAGAGGAGCCTCGAGTAAGGATTAGCAAAGAATTATTCTGAATACAGTCTTCGTTATTAATCAAAATCACTTTTCGTGTATAATACAATTAGTTTAGTATATGCGAATCTTCTTTAGATTCATTTTAATAGATAATTGTTAAAATTAGCTTAATCTTAGTCGACAGCCAAACAGAACTTTAATAACTAAGAGTTTAGATTGTTGGGCTTAAAAAATAAGAGATCAATTTTAAAACATTTTCAGCTTGAATATAAATAGGAAGCAGAAAGCATATCTTATTTATACAAAATTTTAAACTTTTCAGCTTATGAGCGAAATTGATTGAAATTTCCAGTAGAAGCTAATGTGTTTTAATAATAATTGCTAGGTCTAAAGAGGCGCCTGTACATTTCCACAGCATAAGCTAAACTAGGAATAAACTGTATTAACTGTACAAATATTTAATGAATTTAAAATTAATTCCTTACTGCACACACTTTAGTACTTACAGAAAGCAGGCACTTGTGCATAAATCTAGTGCATATCTTGATGAAAATATCCTGTATGAAATGCAACTGTTGTTGAATGTTTAATGTAAGCCCGAATATAAAGCATATTTAGCAAAAAATACATATTTTAAAGACTAGTACAATTAAGAAAATCACATGTGTAGCGATGTAAAATATTAAATAATAAATGAATGTTATTAAGTCTTTAAATAAACGCAATGAAAATTGATACCCAAAGTAGTTCTTTATGTTGCCCCAAGAAGTAGGCAACACCTATTTCTTTTGCCTGCATTTGAAGGAAGCTCAAACTGTGCTGTCGTTGTCGTTGTCGTTGCCGTTGTCACTGTCGCTCACAAAGCAATTGTCCTTGTCTTTCATTGTTGTTGTTACTTTTGTGATTGTTGTTGCTACTTTGTATGTTTTTTATTGTTGCTGGCACTGCCATAATATCTCGCCTTGGCTGTATTCATGCCGCTGCTTCGTTTTATTGTTATTATATTTACTTGTCGGATTTGCGGGGTAAACGTTCACCTTTTTTGCCTCCACTTTCTATACGTTTCTTTTGCTTTTAATGCTCCATATTTATTTTGACTTATACGTTCAGCTTAGGGGCTGCATTTGTGGGCCAGGGTCGGTGCTGCGTGTGCCTTGCACTTAAAACATTTGATTACGTGTCATATATCAACACATTGTACGATTGAATTTCGGCTTTGAGCTCGTGATTGGCTACCATTAAGCAAACAGTCCGGAATATCTACAAAAACCGAGTCGAAACCCAATGGGAATTATGAAATCGAATTTTTCTCCAAGTATTAAATGAGTTCATTGACCATTTGATATGTTTCTACAAACAGATTTACATCACATCTTCATAGTATTTGGTTTGATTTAATCTATAACAATTTCTTTATTTTTCTGAGGCAAATAACGGATGAAAGTGTGGCGCCAATTATTGTGTTATAAAAAGCATGTCCAAGTGTAAGTTAAACTATAATGAATTAAAGTATATTTAATAAAATTAAATTAAATTAAGAGCAGGCACAAGGATTCCGGCTACAAAGTTGCCAGGACTCAGGCTCTCTGTGTGAATATGAGCTCATGCTCGTGCTTATTTGCTTAATTTCACAGCGCGCGTATGCACAAAAGGACATCAGCAGCAGGCGCAGGCCAGAGGCAATGTATAGAGAGAAGAGCAGAGGAGGGAAAAGAGTGAAAATGAAGGGACTTGGGAGCTGATGCTGTTGGGTTTTTATTTATCACAGCCACTTGCATTGCATTTTGTTTATATGCTTTTAATGCAATTAGCACGCTTTTCACTTTGATTTACGCCCAGGCGTCTGAGTGCTTGAAAAGCATAGAGTGAAACAGACAGACAAAAAGGACATGCGAGAGTAAAAGAGAAAGGGAGAGTGCTCTCTATCTCTGTCAAGGCACACACGAGTGGTTGGCAGTTCTGTTTTTCTTTTTCTTTTTCTGTTTTTTTCTATTTGCCTATTTGTTTGTTTGTTTGTGCCTCTGTTTTTGTTTTTGTCAACGTATTTATGAGTGGAAGCATGGCTTTCATCTTTTGTGACGCCCATTTTGCCCATTTGTTAGGGGCGCCTCCTTTTGTTGCTGCTCATGCTTCTCATGCTGTTCATTATGTGCTTGCTACGCTTGTTTATGCAACCATTTTCATTAGCAGTGTCAGTGCATCGGCGACTGCAACGTCATTGCCATCAGTCAGCAGTCAGTTCACTATGGGTTTGTAGTTTGAGTTCGAGTTGGTGAAGTTGACGGAGTTGGAAACGAAATCGTAATAGGAGTCCTTGTCGCTGTCATCTGAGTACTTTGACCCTATCCCTTAGCTACGGCACTAATGCATATTGTTTGTGCCTTCGAGCGTAATTTGTTGCGTTGTTTTTGCGCTTGGCGCAATTTTAATTACGATCTGCTCACTTACATTTCATTTTGCTGCTAATACTAACATGCCACTCTTATCCTCACTTTACCATCCAACTGGCTGACTGCTGATTACACTTCAATCAAACGCGCGTAAATATCAATCAACGAGGGAAGCTTGGATGGCGCAAATAGCAAATGGATAAAGGAGAAATAGAAAAGGAGATGTGCGAAATGAGAACGGACAACAGCAAATGAGTTAAGAAACGCCTTGAGCAAAACTCATTTAAAAGTAATCAACAAGTGGCACGAGATTGCTGCAAAAGTGTTGCAACAAAATAGAAAGTAATCAAAGAATTGAAGATTCAGACATTCGATAGCCAACGAAATCCATAATACTCGGCAAAATCAAAATGCTCTTAGCTGGTTAACTGAACTAAAACTAACATGTATTTATGCAACGAAAATTGTTACAGGAAAGCTAATAACTTAAGAGTTCTTTAAACTTCTATTAACTTGGCTTAGGAGCATTTTAAATCATCATCTTTGTAATTAAATTCCAATCTGTTTTGGGTTTGCAAATGAATCATTGGAAAGATTGTATTAACTTAATATAATTATTTTTAACAAAGTTAATACTTTTTATCAAATTATATAAAGACCTTTCATACATATATATAAATAGAAGAAGAAAAAGCTGCTTAGGCAGTTCAAAGGACTCATATATGTATCACTCATATCAGATACGTCCTCTCCGTGTCTACTGAATTGTCTACTGAAATTATATTGAAAACTATCTACTTACCAAAATAAATCACACATAATTCTAAAAGTGTTTTTAAATAATGAAATACTTTATTTGATAATGGTCCAAATTACGCGTTTTATATTGTATTCCTTTTCCCGAACTGTTTTCAATAATGAATAACAATAAGTTCATAAATAAATCATCGATTTCTGTTTATAACTTTAGAGATAGATACTGATTACTTTCTTTGTACTGTGCTTAATTTTAGACTGAAATTATTTCAATAGTATGACCCACATTTGCCCCTGCAGGTATTTAATATTAACACTTTCCATGGAGACATCTATGCCATTCAGGCATCTAAAATTACCACTTTCAATAGAGTTATCTATGCACAGACCACTGCTTGACCCTTGTGGTCACTTGCAACACCTAAATACCCACACTAAAAGCCATAACGAAGACCAATACTATCCACAGGACATAAAGTCAGGGCAAAGCAACAGCATAGAAAACATTATAGCATACTTCTCAGCGCTTGCGCTCTCGATTTCAATGAGTTATGGGCATAAATAAATGTCAGCATCGCTGCTGGACGCTGTCGATAATTTATGTTTATTGCTTATGCAAAACGCAAGTCCAATAAGCACAAAATCAAACAAATTGCTAAAAGTTCAGAGTGCCCTCACACCAAGAAGAGGGCAGGAAACTTAAGAAGCCGCTGTCTGGTGTCAATTGAGGTCGAAGGGTGGAGCTAAGGGAGGACTGAGGAGTTTTGAGGGGTTGACTGAGAGTTTTCTCGTGTCTCATGCTAATGGCGGCTCGTTGATAAGCCGTCGCTCGACTGAAATTAGCAAACAAAATGCGTAGCTGTAAATGCTTTTGCCTTTATTTTTTTATTTTATACATATTTTGGTTGGTTGTCTTCTTCTTTTTCTGCTAGGCCGGCCGCAAGGTGAAAATTGTGTGCGAAAAATCGTACGTGCGTGAAAATGAATGAAGGGCGCGTGCACAAAATGTAATTGTTTGCGGTGAGTGGAGAGATCTGTAAATGGATCTGTGTGTGGTCAGGTGGCCAACAAAGATATGACCGGGCCTTGTATATGATTTAATGTTAATCACTTTTAAGAGCCACCTGGTCAGAAGGAGGGTGGGGGAGGGAGTTGTTGAGAGAGACGTGGATGGATGCTTGTGGCCATATTGAAAATACAAGCTCGTAAATTAAATTTTACACCGGCTGGCGCAATGAATAGCAAGAAGTCAACGGCAAACGCAACCAAATGATGCTGCCACATCTTGTGCTGCCACTTCCACTGCTAATGCTGCTGCTGCTTCGGTTGCAGCTTCTTCTCTACCACAGGCCTTCAAGTTAGCCCATAAATTTGTGCTAAGCACACGCAGTGCGCTGGTCATCCATTGCCATCTTTCTACTTTACTCTACTCTCTGAGGCCATGTCTGTTGCCCTTTTTTTTATCGTTTAATTAAAATTCGCAACACGTAAATCCATTTGAGCCGCTGCTGCAATCTTTACTTTAACCTTAAGGCATTCGCCTTCTTAGCCACATCCCAAGTGAACAGGCTCTCTTTCTCTCCATACCATTCTCCCTTTATCTATGTGTGGTAAATCCTATTTTTCTATTTTGTTGCTCCATAAAACCACTTTACACAATTTTCGTCTTTTGTTTTTCGATTTGCTTCATGTTGTTTTGGCTTTATATTTCTTTTTTCTTTTTTCTCCTTTTTTTGCTGTTGCTTTTCTTCGACTTTTACCAATTATTGTGTGCCAGGCAAGCAGCTCGCCACTCGAATTAGCCTTTGTTGGCGCTACCAATCAGGCAGCCTCCAGCCTCAGCTGCTTCTCTGCTTTTCCTACACGTCCTTTTGCTCTTTGTTCAGCTATTGCTCGACTGGCTTTCATTACTTTTCTATCAACGTACTTAGGCCCCATTGTTGTGCAGTTATTTAGCACAATCAACACCCGATGCCGCTGATAGCTGCCTGTGTAGTTTCTCCCTCTCTTTCTCTTACATTCTCTCTCCCTCTCCCTCTTGTGCACCTGAAGGCGTTGTTCCTTTGTTCATTTACGTTTCAGTTGAATAGCACCCAGAATTAATGGAAATTGTGCGCCATAGAGATGGGCATTAAAAAATTAACAAAAAACTAGTAGAAAAGGTTACAGTCAAGAGACTATGACTGTTAGAGACCCTATAGTTATCCGGCAAGAAATACTTTCATATATCCAAATGAAATTATCAGGTGAGATCTAGGTGTTTATAAAACGAATCATATTTCAACTTGGTTGTTGATGTTCATTCAGAATTTATATACTTGAAGAGATCCGCCATGAAAGCTTTCATAAACATAATGCACCCTTTTTTCCTTCATAGGTACAGAGTCTAATACAAACTCAACACATCTACCAATTGGCATTGGTTTGGGCCACGTTTACGTTGAGATGCAACTGTGTTTCTCTCAACTGAGCTGTAGCTTACAGTCAATTAGAAATTGCAAAAGCACCGAGCTGGCTTCAAGTAGAGAAGTGTGCCTTGACAAGGCACTCAAGTGTTTGCCAAGTTTATAAGCCAGCCTCGTTGGGGATGCAGTTGAGTTTAGTTGAGTTGCCAGGTAACAGTGAGTGTACGAATGCATTCATACTCGAGTCTGTAGGATATTGAATGGTTTAATCATGCATTCATATAACAGCTAACTCACAAACGATTTCATGCCTGGCCAGATTGGTAGTTGGATTAAAATCGAGTTTTGTTTTTTTTGGAGAATGCCAAATATCTTTCAGTTAACTGGTTTGTTCATCAAGTCCAGGAAGAATGTTATTAGCTGGTCAGATGCTGCTCGTAAATGTTATGGCCAATGTTCATCTGTATACCTAGAGCTATGGATTTGCTTGGGGCATGCAGCTGTGGCATGCTGCTGATTTTAAAGCGCTAACTGGATAAGAAGGAAAAGCAATGTGGCAGGCAAAGTAAAAGAGTAAAAAACTTTTGCTAATACAATAATAAAAAGTTGCAATGTGCATTGTTGCATATCTAGGAATCAGTGGAGAGAGGGACGAAGGTGCAGAGCAGCGGCTGATGATATAAAAATGTAAAAAGAAGAAAAAAATAAAGTAATGTCAAAATTTAAGTGCAACTTTTGCCGCCGACAAGTTGGAAAGTTTTGCGTTAACCTTAAAGGTAAACAGGCTTGGGGGCTGCCAGAGAGGGTAAAGAGTGTGGGCGTGGCCGTGGCTGCAACGCGGTTTAATATTGCATGACGGGAGCGACACTTATTAGATTTATCAAACGCGGCAAAATGAAGTTGCACACGACAACAGTTGCAGTTGCAGTGAAGGAGAAAGAGAGAGAGAGAAGAGGGAGGAGGAGATTGTGAATGGGGCAAAGTGAGACTTATTGTGAGAGGAGACAAGTTGTCAGCATAATTGCCGTTGAGATGTTTGGCATTGTTGCGTTGCAATTTATGCAAAAATGCCAGGCAACAATCAAAATTCAATCAGACAGCAACAGTTGTCAATTTAATGCAAACTGTGCTGCGACACTGCGTATACGCAATATGCAAATCAGTCAAACAACTGTGGCAACAACAGTGTGGGTTGATTATACGCGCAACATGACAGCCGCATGTTGCAACTTGTAATGAGTACACAACACGACCCAGGCAAAAGGATGTCGACACAAAACTTTGCTGTGCACATTGCATTGCGGAATTTGTAATATGTTATGAGGCATAATTTAATGTTATTTCCCACTCACTTGCATTAAAGTTATGCGGATTATTTTAATATTGATTGTTTATTTGTCAATAAATAATTGGGATAAATTTAAGAACATAAAGAAAACTTTAATATTTACAATGAGCTTTGTTGCATTGTTGTCCCCTAAAATAGTTAAAATGTGTACTCCCTAAATAAAGAGATGGATAACATAAATCTTTTGTATAAAATTTTTTGTAATTTAAGATTTAAGTTTATAAGTAACAGTAACTATTTAAATTGTATGAAAATATAATTAAATTAAAATTGATTAAAAATCAAAAAGATAAATAGATCAAATTTCTTTTTAAGGGCATTAGTTATCGTACTTCAGATTGTGTTTAACAAGCTGTCGATAAATACATTTCTTTGTCATATTTATTGAATGTGTTCTAGGAACTGACATGAAATGCGAAGTAACGGCAATAAACACAACCCCAACTCAGCATCAACTTCAACTCTAAGGAAGCGTGTCCTTTGCGTTGCTTTCCATTTGATTTTCGATATGCTGCGAGTTGACAATGTCTCTCACAAATATGATGTGCGTCCAAATCATAAATGAGCAATAAATAACACATTACCACATGTAAAGCTGCCACAAGCCTGAGAGAAAAGAAGGAAAGAATCAAGACCATGTCACAGATGAAGATGCGAATCAGTATGAGAAAATTCTCTCATATGAACGTCTCGTACATAAATACATTTATAGATGTCGTCGAAGCTGTTGAACGTGCCTCATGTTGCCTTTTTTGTTTGGGGTTGGTTGCAGCCACTTGAGTTGGGGTTATGCTTCACGTTCTTCTGTTGACTGTTGGTCTTCATCTCGATGCTTGTTTTTGCTTTGTTGTTGATAAAATTTAATCATATTACACATATTTCGCTCTTTACGGTCTGTTACCCCAATATGACTGCAGGGCATGAACATACTCTGTATGTATGTTGTACACGTATGTGTGTGTGCTCTTGTTTACATGCTCACCGACTGCCAAATGGCCAAAATAACCAATTTGAAAATTAATGCCTTTAGGATATTATTCATAAAACTCATGTACTCATGTACCGCATTCTTGTTGCTCGGTGTTTGGTGCTCGGTGCTCGGTTGTCGGTGTTCGGTGTTTGTTGTTTAAAGCAACACGAGCCTGTGTATCGAGGAAGCAAAAGAGAATACGTGAATGAGACCAGAAATGTAAGCAAATCAGTTAGGAACTGATGCACAAGACCATCCATGGCCTGACCAATGAACGCTTCCGCCCTGCGGCCCCAACAACATATTTATGCATGTAAATTTTTGGATTCCCCATTTCTCTCTCTCTCTCCCTCTCCTCGCTTCTACTACTAGAGCTCTGGCCAAATACGGGTCCGGGTCCGGGTCCGGTTTGGTGGCCCTTTTATGCTGTAATTGCCCTGCGGTATTTGGCGCGTTGAAGTTTTGCCAGCGACCGCAAAAGTTTATTGCGCGCTATAAATTTAATGCAAAAGCATTTGACTGAGACGACGACGACGAGTCGACGGAATATGCAGCGAAATGCCATAATTCAATTTCAAGCAATTTTCGCTAAATGCCAAAACACAAAATGAAACCGAAAGTTGACTGTCGGCTAGGCTAAATTGCCGAACAAAGCCAGGCCAACAAAAACTAGCTTCAAGTCTAGAAATTGGTATCTATGTGGAATTTGTGCAATTTGTTTGAAATTTTGTTGAAATAAAAAAACGCAGGCCAAATAAAATGTGAAATCAGCCAGCTGCTGCCAAGGTTAAAGGGCTTCAGTCAAACATTCAAACAGTCAACCAGTCAGTTAGCCAGTTTCTTTTCCTCTCTTTCTCTTTCTCTCTCTTGGTTTCACTCCTTTTGCTCAGTCAGGCAAGACGCGCTCTGGGTATCGTATCAATGTGCGCGGCGGAATAAAATGCTGTAGGAAATGATTGCGGAAATTACACTAAATCGCAGTCAGGCGCGTGTGTGTCGCCCACACACATACACACACACACATACACACAGCCACACACACTCGTAGCATGTGCCGGATCAGCCTTTGGGGCCGTCAAGCAAATGCTAGGGAACATGGGCCCAAGCGGCGGATGAGTAATGCAAATATTTTGTTGTGGTCTGCGTTGAGACATTTTTGATATTCTTTCCAACAGAGTATCGTAAATGTTAGAAAGAGTATAATCCAGGAAAGAACAGTCAAGCATATCATAATCATATCCTGTGTAGATATTTAACAAGTTTACACAAAAATATTTTTGAAATACTTTTAATTTAAATTTTCAGAAACTCTGATCAATATTTGTCAACTTAGTAAAAAAGAAAATAGGAAATTAAATTGAATAATGTTGAAAATATTTAAATTATATTTATATTTCTATTATTTATTTATAAATAATTATAGTGCTGTTTCCAGTTAAGCCAGAAAGCAGTTAAGGCATTACTATATCAACAAACATATGCATATCAGAATATTATTTTAATTTTATTATAATATTTATATTACGTTTAAGCTTGGTTTTAGGCAAGACTATACTATTTAATTATTATTGTATTTTAAACTCTTTAATCAAATGGAATTAATTAGCTCATGTTAGGTAAGAGTATTTGAAATTCTTGTTCTCCGCATTTTATTTGTATTTTTTTTTGCCATCTTGTTGTTGCTGTTGTTGTAGTTGTTGTCAAGGGCTGTCGCATTTTAAGTAAATAAAAGCAACAGTAAATATAACATGTTGCTCCTGTGGCTGTTGTCGCTGTCAAGTGGTTTTTGCAGTCTGAAAGTTTAATAAGACTTTCACTTTAATTCGTGGCACGTGGCACGTGGCGGGCAGACCCCAAAAGAGTTGCAAAAGTCAAATACGGCAACAGCAAAAAAAAAGCTTGACAAAAAAGAAAAAACCCAAAAGAGCAATTTGGTGCACAACAAATACACACCCACACACACACACACACATACTAACACAGACAAAGTCTCTTGGTTGTAAATGATGTCGCTTATGGCGATCAGTTAAATGCCTTGACTTGACTTTTGCCTGTCGCGTTGTGATGCCAACTAATTTATTTTGGTCGCGTGTGTCAGCCGGGTCAAAAGTCGCTCTCAGTCGCAGCTGTATTAATATTTTTGTCAAGTTGCCATTTGAACCAAGAGTAAAGTTCGTTGGCCTGGCTTAAAACTAATCGCCAACTAAATGCCTGGCCATAAAAACGCTGCATTCATTAAACAAACTCTTGGTCAATATCAACATAATTGCAGTGCATGCATTAAATTATTATTCAAAATTGCTATGGTTTTTATGCAACACAATAATTGCCAAATATTTGCCAGCAAGTACATAGTTTAGTGCCGTTTAGTTTAGTTATCGATTAATTAAAACACTGCAAAATGCAAATTAATAAAGCTAGCTATTTATATAAATTATTTAATTAGAAACAAATGCATTTCATGCTGTTATTTGCCATTAAAACAGAAGCTCATTTTGATAGAGGGTAAATATTTATTTATGTGTTTAGCTGTCGCTGATTGAGGCTCATTTAATTTAATCTAATTAATTTAACATTTATGGTATATGCTGATAGGAAATCTAAAATAGTTGAAGTAAATCTGAGTTGAAAGCAATTTAAAAATTCTTTCAAATCGCTTGCCGACCAATAAATTTAATTAGTTTAAGTACTATAGCGCTCTGGTTTTGGCGCTTGTAACCAAAGCAGCTGCCAGAGCCACACGCAGTGCAGACCAAAAACTTTGCCAAATTAGTTCAAAGTTCAAATTTGGGGCAACACCACGACCAGCAACAACAACAACAACAAGAACAACAACAAAAAAACCAAACAACGCCGAGTCAATTATTAAAAATAATTACTTTAGCCAAGTTGTTACAGTGCAAGTATTTGTATAGTCGTATCTGTCTGCCTGCTTTTTTTATTCTGTCTAAACTTGCCCCACACACACACACATACACACATATAGAAAAAAAAGTTGAAGAGCAAAAAGCAAGTTGAGTCATTTGTTATTTATAAAAGATTAAGCCACAAAAAAGCAAGGAGAATGCGCGATAAAAGCAAAAATTATAATAATATTTACCTAAATGTGCCTACAGCTCTGGCTCAGTCTTACTCTTTGTCCCCTTAAGTCTGTGTGTGGTGTGTCTGAATGTGTATGTGTGTGGATGTGGGTGTGGCTTATTTATGACCACGTCCCTAATTGAATTGCAGTTTATTTGGTCAGCATACTTACACAAAAGCTGCCCGCGCAGTAAGGCCACAATTTTTTAATTAACTTTCGGTGTTGTGGCAAAGGTCATTTCAGTATGAGTTAAAGTTAAGGATGAAGTTGAAGTTGGCTGGCCAAATGATTTATATGAAACAATTATCAGTTTAAATGGCTTATTGAAATACGCAACACATTTCACCTGAAGCTCACCTGCTGCTGCTGTCTGCGCTGTCGAGTGCCCGCATCAAGCTTTAATTTTATTATTTTTCAACGTAACAAGATTAAAAAGTTTGCGACAGGCTTCTGCTTTCCCCCCCTTCTTCACGCCATTTGCCATTGTTTTTTTGTCCAGCGTCGGGAAAAGTGGAAAATGCATACTGGCAAAGTGTTTGCGATAGTTGCTGAGCTGTTGCATTAGCAGCCACTGGGAAAAACTTGTTGCTTAATGAAAATGGAAATCATACTGAGCATTTTCAACTTACTGACAAGTGCCACGCCCAGTGGACGTCCCTTTCTTTTTGTTAGCCACACAAAACCAACCGCAACAAGAAATGAAAAGTTCAAAATGCAAACATGCAATACAAATTAAATAAAAGCTAAAGCCCACAGTAAAAATGCTAGAAAAAAGGAGAAAAAAACTTCCTGTGACCTACGGGTATTGTGGTATCAAAAATAATTAAAAACTATAAAGAATACTGCAGAGAATGTATTGCTATTAAATACCCTATGAAAAGATATTTACATTGAGTAAAGTATAAGCTGTCTTCTTTATGACAGTCTTTATTTATATTATTTTCGGCTTTTAAGAGTGGCTTTTGAGTGCTTAAATACTTTTGAATTCTTAATATTGATCACAAATTGAATTTTCCAAGGCTTACAGCAATATTCAGTTAAGCCAAAGCTGGCAGTCAACTCTTCAAATAATTGTTAAATTGTTTGTCAGCAAAAGTTTAACTGAACATTGCTTTTTTTAGATTAAACTGTTTCCTAAGATCTAGCAGTAATGATGATGTCCTGGCAACACGAGCCCATAATCGCCATTAGTAGTTGCTGATGGTTTATATTTGGTCATGTGGTTCATGGACCAGACCTTTTTAAAGGACTTTCTCTTGGGATCATCGATGGCTGCAGTGTGAGTGGAACGCAAAGAGCGAAGTTTTGCATACTTTATGAACTGATCTTCCCCATATTTTTCCAGACTTTCCTTATAGATCTCATTGAAATGCTTGTAGTGCTCATTCTGGGCAACTGGATACCAGGCAAATAAATCATTCCAGCGATCTCGCAACTCATTTATTTTTTGCCAATGATCAAGTGATAGTTCAGCTGCTCAATTGTTATAATATCGTCGTGCTTCATATTTATTTCAAGTTAATTTTTTGTTAAACTAAAGAAAACCTTGTCCTGTTATTTTCGCAGTGAATACTGAACTTAAATGAGAGAAAAAGAAGAGCCAACTAAATATTTAAATTACATTTGCTAAATGCTGTTAGAAAGTCAGCATTAATTTCATTTCAACGTATGAAAATTAAACGACAAAAATAGCAGCAAATAAAATAATAGTATGCTGAGGTATGATGAATTCTGGATACCCTTATAACTAGTCACTAGCCAAAATATTTACATTTTACCATGTAAGCTCAGCTGTTATTTATTTCAGTGTGAATCTTGTATGAATTTTTGATAGAACTACAATACCCTATCCTAAACCCAGGACACTACAAAGAGAAAGAACTAACCAAATGCTGTGTGGTTAACAGAACTAAAATAAAAATGGCAGTCAGCGAGTTATTTGGGATTGTTTATTTGGATTGGCATTCAAGTGCGACCAATGCAACATTTTTTCTGTCTGCCAAGCGAAATTAAATGCCATAAACTGTGTGTAATTTGCGAAATACTAGCTGAGAATGAACTCTCGTATTTCACAAAATTCAACGACAAAACAATTAAAACTGCACGCTGAGCTTGAATTTAAATTTAAATTCCAAAATCTAAATCTAAAACCATTTCCAAATCCAGTCAAACACAAAATGAGTAGCTTCCGCTGTGTTATGGAGGCTGTGGGAATAGAGAGATGGTTGGTTGGATCAGTAGACAGATGTGAGGGGTTGTCAGACAGCTGCTGACTGTGGATGGGGGTGTGTCACGTTTTGTGAGCCATAAATTTTGCATTATTGCCCGCGTATCCGTGCATAGATTTTCATGCATTTCGGTTAATAAAAAGCTGCTATAGTAAAAAAACAAACAGTAAATGGATCAGAAAAGAAGAAAAAATAGAAAACAAATAACAAACGCAAGCGAAATGCCAACAACAGCAACAACAACGGCAAAAGGCCATTTTGATGGGCAACATGGCGTATGCTTAACCACATCCGACTACACACTTCCGCGCATTTGGTGTAACAAAACCGCGCGCTGGTTGTTAACAAATGACTCGATGTGGTCGGCGCCTTGCCAACGCTGTGGGTTAGATCCCGAAACCAACAACAACAACAACAATAACAACAAGAGCTACAGCAACAACAATACCAATGGCAACAACTGCACAGACAACAACAATAACATGAGAGCCGCGGACAACAGTCACTGCCTGATTGCATATCTGTAATGACTCATTTCACATGACCATTTGGTTGCCATGGGCATGGGTGTGGGCAGTGGGGTGTTAGTGGGTTGGTTGCCTCCCTCCCTTGAAACTCTGCTGGTTTTCACATTAAATCACATTCAAATAACGCGTTGCTGGCTGCTGCATCAGCACTTGGCATTAGCGCAGCATCCAGTGAGTTGGACAACAGTTTTAAGTTGCAAATTACAACAGCATGTCGACTGCTTTTACCCTGTCTCCTCTCACAAACAAAAAGTAGTTGAAATGGCTGGAGTTGAAAGAACTCGACTTTAAAAGAACCTGTACTTATTAAATATTTTGGAAATATGGGATCCTTAAAATAAGTAGCATTAAACAGGTTTAAAAAAAGTTTAAGTAAACTATTTTAGTTTTATTTTTACCAAAGTTTAAAATGCATGGAAACTTACAATCTTTTAGTTTCCGAGTCGGACAGACGGACATGGCCAATTCGACTCTGTTGTTGATGAATAAGGAATGAAGTGTATGCCTTGTGGAATTTGCTAGATCATCGATTCTTTGTACCATCTAAGTACAGGGTATAAAAAACTGTATGTTGCACTTGTGCTATAATGTGGCCTTCTCCACAGCTGCGGTCAAAGTGCAGCCATTAGTCGTCGCCAAAAATGAAATCTATGCTGCTGCCTCAGCTTACTCATCCTGCTCTTAAGCATGCCTCTCTTTCTACTCCTTTTCAGACTCCTGCTCCTACTCCTACTTCAATTCATACTCCCACTTCGGGCTGTTGTACGTGCGCGGCCTTTAATTAGTCGCGTTGACCATACAAGCAAACAGACAAAGTCTCTTCTGCCTTTGCAGGTCCATTCACCCACATGGTGTCAAAGGGTTATCACATGCACGCCTCGGCCTGACTAACTGTAATTGGCCTAAGTACGCGCACACCTAAGGGCCATATGACATGTCTCTCCCTCCTCTTCGACTCTAACTCTTTTCCTCCTGCCTCCGGCTGGAGTTAAAGCTGCTGCTGCTGTTGCTGCTGATGGCAACATGTTTTGTTTATGCATTGAAGCGCTGCTGGCGCATGTTGCCATTTGCCAGTTGCCATTTGGCATTTAATAGCCCCAGTCAAGGGGCCAGTAATGTCAGTTGCTCTCTGACTTCATTGACAGTTACATGAAGTCACAGAACAAGCACTTAATGCCTTATAAATGTCGCTTTCAAATACACAACAGACTCTTGACTCTGCGTCTTCATATTTGACACAGTTTCATACTCAGTCAATATATCTATCAATGTGCTGATAGTTCAAATACCATCAATGAAATAACTTGACTTTCTCTATAATCTGTTACTAAACTTAGTAATTATTTAATATGTGAAAACAATTCGACCTGAACTCATCTTTCGATAGATGAAAACACAATGATATAGGAGTTCAATTTAACAACAAATTTGGTGAGTAACTCTTAAAACGAATCATTTTTAATGTAGAATCAATTTATAGATCAAACAATGGTTTTGACGAAGTTATGCAATTTTGAAGTCTATTGACCATTAGGACTAGCAACTTTATTAGTACCAGAACTTCACATTCAGTTCAACTTAAAGAAGATTATGAATCAATTAATTAATAACTAATAAGTTTAACTATTTACGATTTTTTAAAGTAAGCAAACATCTGTTGTTTCGGTAAACCGAGCGTAGTTTAAATATTGAAAGCCCGCAGCTAATAGTTTTTAATAGTATTTTTCTTTTTTTGGTGGCAACTTCGGGGCATCCAAAAGGTCAACTACATGCGCCAGATAACCGAAAAATCTGCCAAAGTTTTTGGTTAGCCTTGTTTTTTCCATTCTGTAAAATGCTGACAGTGGCAGGCACAGAGAGGACAGTTTGTAAAATGCAAGGAGCCAATTGCAGGCGACGCGTTGGCTGCAACAATTTTGAGTTTATCACACGTGCCAAATTGTGCGACCAACTCGCCTGCAGCGGTGGCGCCTCAAAAAACGTGCAGCAGTTGGCTGCAACAACTACGTGAGAGTTGAAAACTGCAACCTTTCTCCCTCCAACGAGTTGTGTGTGTGGCAGTTTAGCTACCATTTGTGATTTATGCTGCGGGTTCAATGCAAAAAGTCAACTAGCCAAGACATAAAGCACATAATTTATGTCGATTTTTCTGATGGTTTCAGTGGCCAAAAGCATCCCTAAGCTTTCTAAAGCACCCCAAAGGGACTGAAGAGACCAAAGGCAGAGAAATTCCGCCTAATTGACTGATTCTTGCTGGCAATTTAAGAGTCTAAGCACATTAGCTTATTTCCTCTCCATCAGGCCATCGGGCCATCAGTTCCATAGGCTGACAATAGGCAGTGACCCTTTTTAGTCTAGGTCCGACATACCCTATGTTTGTTGTTAGCTGGAGTTGCCATCTACTTGAAATTCGATATAGAAGTGATGAAATTACTTTATTCTCAACTTAGTATATATAAACTATATTTTCAATATTGATTAGCAAACATAGTCAGCTTTATAATGACTTAAGGGAGGCTATCTATAACAGAGTATTCTTTTAATTTGAGGTGAGTCATAACTATTAATGATATTAATATATTTTTTGTTGATTAACAGCTAACTAATATCTCTGAATTTGTCACATATATTTATAACTAAAGAAATAATGTAGTCATAGAAATCTAGCTGACAACCTACTAAAATGTTAAGGTTTTTATATCTGATATGTAAATGAATGAATATTATCACTTTATTACTATCTACTCTGCATTTCACTTTAGTGTTATTTTAGTATCTATTTAAAGTTCTGTTGACTGGAAGTGTATTTATGGGTCGACTTTGAATAGTGTTAGGAGAAAAAGTTGTTGCTCGCTTTTTGCTAGCGAGTTTTTACTATTATTGTTTGGCTTTTATTTAGCCATTTTCATTGTTATGCGATTTTGTGGGCCATATTATTGTTACGGTTGGCCGTTACCCACGCTTCAATGCCATCACTTGGCATCTTTTCATTCTGATTCTGATGCTGCTGCTTCCTCCCTTCACTCACGTAATTTAATTCAATGTAGCGTTTCAAATTGAATCTGTTGAAAGCAGCGAATAAAGAAAATAAGCCAGAATTCCTTTCTCATTTTTCCTCACATTCATTTTTTTTGTTATTCTGTTGGTCAGAAAATTTCCATTAGCAACGAAGAAATTAAAGAAAAACCCAAAATGTCCAACAACGGCAGCAACTGATTCTAAGAGTGTTGCCAAATTTAATTGAGCAATGACAGCAAATGTGTTTCTTACACTTTTTTTCTTGACCACATGAGCAATGGGACGCAGCTGACCAAAAGTTAATGTAGACAGCCTCGACAGAGGACTTATTAGTCCAAGGAACACACCCACGTGCACTTGAAACAAAAACTAACTGAAAACTGAAACTGAACTCCAGAAAATTAATTGCAATAAACGTGGCAAGAGCTTGTGGCTCAAGGAGTAATAGAAGCAGGAATAGGAGAAGATCCTTACACGCCCAAAACTAATGAAGTGTCGCAATGGGATAATTAAGCTTTTAATCGCTCTGCGTGTCCGTCCCTTTGTCTGTGAAAGCGTGTTAACGCGCTTAGTTTGCAGCTAGTTGGTAATTAGTATTTTATGATCGATTTGTGTGCACACATAAGACTATAATTTAATTTGTGATTTCCTCGGGCAGAGTTGTGTGAGTGGTGAGTGGTGAGAGTGAGTGGGAACCGGATTTGAGAATTAAACTTTAAATCACACCAGGGGCGTCATGTGTGACCAAAGTTTTTGCGGCCTTTGCCTAGACAAAGCGCCAACTTAAACAGTCAACCAAAAGCAAACAAGCAAACATCCAACAACTTGAACAACAATGAGAATACAGAAGCAACACTGAGCATTTGAGACGGGGGCCAAAAGCTTCTTGGCAAAGATAAACATTGAAGGCGTCGTTGTCCTCGTTGTCGTCGTCGTCTGTCCTCCTCTAGCTAATCCTGCAGTCGTGTGAAAGTAGCCAAAGCCGCAGCCTTGAGGCTGTTAATCCTTTAAATACAATCACAGCCAAGTCAAACAAAGGGGGCTGCTTCTAGGAATCGAAACAATTTACAAGACAAGTTTAAACAAATATAGGCTAATTTTTCTATCCTGTCAAGTGGCAAGTAAAAAAATACACAAAACTGAAACTAAGCCAAAATATTTTAAAATGCGTGTTAATTATAAAATGACAGACAATTAACATTTTATGGAAATGTCAGAAGAATCGCGCATAAACTTTTATTTATTTTGAGAAACTTTTAGATCAGCCCACGTTACACACACACACACATAGTTGTAAAGACATGAATATCTAAGTGTGTGTGTGTGTGTGTTTGTGCTGTCTGACATTAAGCTGATTGTTTTGTTTGGCTTAGCATTGAAATGTTGATATAAATTAATTAGTAACAAAGGTTGGACGTGGCAGTTGAAATATTTATTTCTATTTATAAAGGTCCAACACAGTTGTTGTGCACACACAGCATACACACACACACCATATGCTAGCTGTCTGCCAGCTCTACAAATTTGCAACAAACCCAACAGCCACAGTGAAATAAATAGACCAGAAATATTTAAAAGTTTTGTCGTTTTCGACACCCTTTCACACAGGGAAAAAAGCATTTGCATAGCCCGAGGAAAACTTTGCTTTATTTTTTCTGAATTATTCATGCACTTTGTTGAGATTGCTTGGCTGTATTTTAATACTATTTCAAGCAGGAAAAAGAAAAGAAAATAATTTATATATTTACCTGTCTGCAGGGTAACTGCAAGTCTAGCAATCTGCTTTACAGCAACATTTATTTATGAATTTTCTGTGACTGGGCTTCTTTTGCTCGCATGTAATTGCACTTTGATTGAGTTTTTGTGCAAGTAAAAGATAGATTTAAATGAAATATAATATAGCCATAATATGTAAGAATTATGTGTATATTTATTTTCGTTTGTAGACACAATAATTGCACTAATTGAAATGTGTCAAATGGCAACAATGTAAACTGATAAATGTTGACATGAACTCTTGTGACTCTACCTGCATTCGATGCTCCAGCATCGTCATCATCATCATTATTTATATCAATTTGTTTTGTGGCCATCTCTCCCTCGATGTGTGTATATATTTAAACAAATTTATATTAATTTATTGACCGACCATTGACTGATTACAAAGTTTCAATTGAATGGACAAGCATTATGTAACAATGTCAAATATATGTTCAATGCATGTGTGATTGATTTTGTAACTTGACACAAATGATATTTGATTATTATTATGAAAATAGTTTTGTTGATTGAAAAACTGACTTTGACTGAAGGGACTTGATTTGGAAAATTCTCGAAATATTCCCGTAATAGTTTTTCCTAGATTTACTGACTGATGACCATTTGAAAGAATAGTTAATACATTTTTCATGACAATTCTTTTAGCTTTGAGCTCAAATTTCTTTTACAATTACTGTTGTCCATCTCTCTCTCTCTCTCTCTTTCTCTTCCTGTCTCTCTGTTGGTCTCATCAGTGAGTTTGCTCTAATTCAATTGCAGCCAACCAAACATTTTCTTACAATTCTTCCATTTTTCATTCAACTTTTTACGCTTCTCATGTGCAACAACAGACTATCGCTAGGCTACACACACACACACACACACCACACACACTTTCACACACACACACCTCTCTCACACACATATAAATTGGACTATGTTGTGATGAGCGATGCTCTGTCGGACGCGTGTCTGTCCTTTTGTCGTTGGGGTAGTTGTACTTTTGCCCATTCCATGTGCTAGTTGCATGTTTAATTGCAACTAAAAACAGAAAAAAGACAAGCCAAAAACAAAACACTGGCAAATAAAAAATTGCGCTTCCAAGTTCTGTGAACTGTGTCAAAACATAAAGAACAAGGCTAGAAGGGAGTGGGAGAAGCCAGCTCATAATACGTTAGGCTGCTAGATGCCCTGAAGTCTTAAAACTAAAAAATTCGTTGTAAAACAGATTTTTACTCTCTTTAATTGTATTTGTGATAATAACATCATTAATAATGTCTTTAATAATACCCTGTTAAACACTATATCAGTGAGCGTTGGGTATAGCCCCATCTTACTAAACCTATCTTAGTAAATTTAAGAGTCAATTGCAATAGTTCTTACATAATCTTGACTTAAAAGCTGATTGCAATCATTTGCTTTAGAATGGTTGAGAGATTTAAATTGTGACTTTAAACAATTCAGTAGCACTGTCAATGAATGCTGAATAAAAAACCAAATTACAGTTCTATCTTCTGTAAGTATACCCCTCTGTATGCACTCTACTATTACAGGGTATTTAAAAACAGTGCGCATAGTTTGTTGTTCAGCTTACTCGCTGACTGTTTGTTTGCTCGGCTGTTTGTCGCTCGTCGCTTTCCTTTCGGCTTTTGCCGTTCACCGTTCACCGTTCACCCGGTTGCCCGGTTTCCTGCAATTTGCGCTCAGCCAACGTTTCCTCTTAAGCACAGCAGCGCTGTCGCGCCGCAGGTGTTGCCACAACGCCAGCGTCGTCGTCGACGTCGACGTCGAAATCAACTGCTATCTGCTGCAAACAGCGATACTGACGCTGCTTTCCTTTTTGACACACCATTTTGCATGTTGCATGAGTCGAGAGTGTGTGTGTGTTGTGTGTGTGTTTGTGTATATGTGTGAGAGTGTGTGTGTACATAGATTTGTGTATGTGTGTATAGCGCATATGTCACTTGTCTAAATAGCAGCGGCGTTCACCTGTACAACTAGCCGAGGGCAAAGAGAACGCAGGAGACGGAAATGGAGGTGGTCGGGGAGGGGAAATTAAGGGTGGAGCGGGATGAGTAGCAAGAAGAAGAGCAGTCGAGGCCACTAGCAGCGTCTGGCCATGCATGCAAATGCAACATTTGCAACTGTTTGTGCGGCCATGTTGTTGTCTTCCTACCATTTTTTTCCCTCCTTTTTTTCAGCTCTGTGCCTTTTTGATGCTCTGTACAACAAGGTGGCAACACTGACACCAGCTACAACAACAACAGAAGCAACAGCAACAACTAGAAGAGCTACACATACCGGCAGTAATTTGGCCACCTTGTCACCGTGTTTGTTTTGGGCGTCAAATGAACGCAACGAGGTGTGGAAAGCTCTGCTTCAGGTTGGACTATCAAATTCAACCGACTGAAATCAGTAAACAGTCCGTGAGTGAACATGTTTGAACATGTTAAAGAGCTTAAATTGCATTGCTTTAAGCTTATCCTATCTTTCTAATCCCCAGTTTAAGTGTATGCTAATAACTTCATTTCTCTGTAATCATTTTTAGTAATTTCGACAAAGTTTTAAGCCTAAATTGTAGCCACAATATTTCCGATATTTTCTGATTACAAATGCCAATTTAAGGACATTTTATTCAGAGTTCGCATTTGAAAGTTAAGCATATCGAATTGTGTATATGTGAGAATGTATGTAAGTATAATTTAAATATGAAAACAAACTGATAGCAAAGTATTTTGATCCCCTTTTCTCTCTCCTTTTTCCATTTCTCCTTTTCTCAGACCTTCGATATATTGTTGCCCACTCACATGAAATTCAAACAAATGGCAAAGTTAAATTTGAAAATAATAGAAAAACTTTTACAGTCGCTCTGGCAAACGGCAACAGCAACAACAAAAGCAACAACAACAACAAGACGAACACGAACAACAACATCAAGTAACAACAATAACAATAATGCAACTAAAATGAAACTATTTCGAGTGAAATAAATCTGTTAGAATGTGCAAAACTCCGCCATCGCATTGCGGCGGGCATTTTCTAAGGGGTAGTTGGAAAATTTTGGGGTAACGGTAACTGTAGATGCCGCTACGGAGCCAGCTGAGCAAAGGGTGGGAAAGTGGAGGAATCAGTTTTATTGCCAAACGTGTTTGTTGCTCAATTTAACTAAAAGTGCTGGCATCGTTGTCTGTCGACGAAAAAATATCGAACAACAATTTTAGTGACGGCCGTACGACGCAGAAATACCCTTTAAAAATTGACAAATATTTTAAGAATTTTTTTAAAATATTAAAGCATTTCAAAGTAGCTTTAGGTAAGCTTTAAATAGTTTTACACATTTCCAAAAACGATCAAATAATTTAGATTTATGCACATATTTTATTGCCTGAGATATTTATTTTTAAACTTATATTATTTTTAAGTGTTTAAATCATTTTCTAAAACGAAGCAATCAACTTGCCAATATACAGCCCATTTAATAGATATTATGCGATAAACGGATGTGAGGAATAACAAACCAAAAGTTGTTGGTTATTGAAATGAACACTAGTTGTCATTTAAACGATGCGCTATGATATTTATCATGAAATATATAAATATAAATATATTTATATTCATATTTTTATTTATCAACTATTGCATTAGTCATTTTTGCATTTGTGCGCATTTCGAGTTTGTTTTTCACTCTTATTATTTAGTTTTTGGAAGTTTTTGTGATTTGAAATCGATGCATAAATAATAAATGGTATTATTGTCGGTTAGCTGGCGGCTTTTTGTGACTTGAACTATTATAAATATATTTTTGTTATATTTCTATTTTGCTTTTAGTGGTTGGCAAACAGCGAATTTCACTTATACAATAAAGAAAAAGTTTGATAAACAAGTTGTTTTTATCAATTGCAGCATGAATATGCATGCAGCGACAAGTTGAAACAAAGAAACAAACAACCAAATGTCAACAATCAGCGGCAGGGCCGAAAAAGATCGCCAACTTTTTGGCCTAGAAAAACATGAAAATAAAAACAAAACAAAAATGGAAAGAAAAGGAATGCAGGGAAATTCTCCATGGCCAATTGCCTGGCAGGTGACGTGCCACTTGACAATTGCTACGTTTTCGATTTGCCGAAAAGTGGCAAAGAGAAAACAACAACAACAACAACAACTGGCATCAGAAGGTGCCGCCACGCCCACTTAGACCGTGTGCTCAGTTCAACGCCCCCGCAGCGAGGCAACGACATTTACGTGACTTGTTTCATAAACAAACATCAGGCAAAACTGCACGAAATTGCCAACTGTAGGTGCTAGATAACCAGACACAAAGAGACGGAGAGACAGAGAGAGAGACAGACAGTAAGAAGGGACACAAAATGGGGCACACATCGACACAGGTGGCTCATTGGGTTCCCTGTTCATATGTGTGTGTATGTGACATTGCTAGCAATTTGCACTTTTGCATACAAGTTGGTAATTGTTTCCGCCAAATTCAGCAGCTGTGTCCATTTATGCTTCATCTGCCTGCCTGGCTGTCTGTCTGTCTCTCTGTCTGTCAGTCTGTCAGTATTCAGTGCAATTATGGCCGCGAGGCCATTTTAATCATTCAAAAGTCAACCGACCATCAGGGCCAAGTACAGATGCGTCCACTTTGTAGATGGTTCTGTCATCTTATTGTATTTTGGCAATCAACGGGGTCTGTTCCTGTTGCTGTTGATGTCATTTAACCAACTTGTATAACAATTCAACCTACATTGCTTTCAGCTCTAAATGAGACATGAAAGGACATGAAACTTTTCTCATTATGCCTACACACATACACTCACACAAGCACATACCAGTGTTGGCAGAAATTTGATAGTTAAAAGTAGCTAAAATAAAAATAAATATTTATAAATGAAATAAAAAGAAAGAAATCTACTTTCAGTACGATGTTGAAAAAAATCGTTGAAAATAAATGCATTCAAAATCAAAACATTTTTGTGGTCTTAGTTTGTGAATTTAATCCAAAATTCAATAAGTTTTATTTTTAGAAATTTATATATATTACAGACTTACCATTGACATAGGTTAGTATTGTGTAATATTTAATTTTGTAAATTGATACAATTTATATTAGACTTTTAATATTACCAGTGAGAAAAATGGTATTTCTGTGGGTTCATCTGGTAACTTCTTGGAATAGTTTTAAATTCCGCTCTTTCTAAAATTTTATTGTTTTAATTTTCTGTCTCATGACAATTTGAGAGAATAGTAAATGCATTTTTCATAACAATTCTTTTAGCTTAAAACTTATATTACTATTCAAAACTTTGTCCACTCTCTCTATTTTTAAATAAGCTAGAATCCAAATAAAAATAGGGATGCTAAGAAAATGGCAAACCTGAAGTTAATTCAAACAGAATTAGTGGATTTGTTATTTTTATTTAATAAAAACACATAATTCAAGTTTTTAAAATCTGCTAGATCTAGCTTTAAATTAGCTGAAATGGCAGCACTGTCTCACACACACTCTCCGTTTAAGCCACTTATGGGCAACTGAAGAACAAAAGTGCCAGAGCACCCAACACAGCAGACAAAACTTGTCGCACAGACACAATGTGGATGCAGCAGTTACTGGGAATCTCGTTGCAAGTGCAACCCTGCTACACTTAGGGGCAAGTCAGCGATGCGGGCAACTAGAGACAGGTGAGGCAGCAACAACAACAACCTGTAAAGGGGGATGGTTAGAAGGGATCAAGGCAAGAAGCCAAGTTTTGTGCCAGCAATTTTCGCGTAAGGCAAAACTTTCAATGCATATTCAACATCATTAGAAAGTCAGGACAAAGTAGCTTGGCGGATGCTGCAGGCCGTCGCTGAAATGTAGGCTATAATTTATGTCTTCCTCCTCACACTCGAGTGGAGAGAAATTCTTTAGCAATTTGCTCTTAAATATAGTGAGACAATTCTTTAATGAGTATAGCTGTCAAAGTTACAAGAACATGCAAAAATATCATTACATTAGAGCACAGGAGGCACAGCAGCGACCTGTCGATACTGATTCAATATCTGGTTCACTCTGATCCTTAGATCTCTGGTGCAAAGATGGCTCCATATCGCCCACAATCTCAATTTCATTTGGCAGCTGCATCACAGGCTCAATGTCACTTCCGTTGTGTGCTTCCTGCTGTGTCCTTGGGCGACTCTCACGCCAGATGCTATCGTATCGCGGTCCATACGATACAATATCACCCGAAGCATTGCTCCAACTTGGAAAGATCGGCACTGAAAAAGAATCCTTTTAAATCTCATCTCTCTCTTTCAATTGGTAACTGACTTACATTCATCGACTATTTTTACGGCCAGCAAGCGAGCGGATAAGCCCGGCACAAAATCGGGAGCATGGGGATTTAGACGATTGTCCAAAGTGCGACTTCCACTTGGCTGCACAGAGATTTCCTCGTTGAACAAATTATATTTCTCGTCCTCTGAACTATCATCTAAATCTGAACAGTCCTCTGTGGCTGTCCCCACATCAATACCTTTCCTTTCATTGTGCATTTTGGCCAAATTCTTATTCCACGCAGAATTGAAAAAGTTTCAATTTTTACTGCTCACATATAAATGCTTTCTAAACAAATGAGATCAGCTCTATGAAGTGACATTTAATTCATGGCATAACATGCATTTGAAATGTTTAAAAATTAAATATTATTTTAGTTTTATTTTGTAACTATGGCATTTGTTAAATAAGAATTTACGCGATTCATTTGTGAACGAATATCTGATTAACTACCGAGAAATTTTGGTTCTGAAAACTACTTTAAATTTAGTAGAAAAAGAATCTTTAGAATTTCTGTCATCTGCAGGTGAAAAGGTACGAATAGAATGTGAAATTTCAGCAAATTATATTTCAAATTGCGTTCATTGACTGTTCCATTGTCCAATCTACACTAAATAATATTCTTTTGTGAATATTTTTACAGTTTTGAGCCTGAAAAATATTCGTACACAAATATGTATTTTCAAATAAGAAGAATACTCGTACATAAGCCCACACAATGCACAGAGATAGTTTTAATGCTTTTGTGCTATTTGAGCTGCTTTTCGTGTTGTTGGCATCTGTCACGCCCACCAAACACCCACCGCCTACCGCCCCTCAGCTGGCACTAATGTAAACAGCAACTATTGTATACATATATTGCATGTAAAACCATTGCCCAAAACACAGCATAAAAATGCCGTGCGTCAGGACTTGCCAAATATTTTGCCAAACCAAATAAATCCATTTCAATACTGTAGCAGTTTCCATAAAAGACTGAGAGAGAGAGAGAGTGAGAGAGAGGGGGAAGACAGAGTGAGATAGAGGGAAAATTCGTAAAAATGAAACCAGTTCGGGAATCAATATAAAACGCTGCGAATCCGAGTCGGCACAGTTGGAGTATTAGTGGATTAGAGAGAATACAGTGAGCTCACAAAAGCACCGTCCAATGTGAAAACCGCATAAACAACAACGTAAATAAATCAATGTAAACAATCGAAACAGTTGTCGGTAAATTGAAATTTGAAATGCAACTCTGCAGTTGCCAGTTCAAAATCTCATGACGTTGTCGTTGTAGTTGTAGTTGTCGTTATCGTAGTCGCTGCTGTTGCCTTTGTAAACAACAAAAGAACAACAAAATAAAAGACAGCTCACATATGAAATTTGGCATCAACTCTTGGGAATAACAATTAAAAGAAGAATGAGACTGAGAACGAGAAGCAGATGGAATATGAGACCGACACAATAAGCGTTAATTGACAAATACATTGACTAAGCTGCTGGTTGGCCAAGTTTGCATTAGTTTGCCCTGACAGCTGCCAATTATGCCAGGACTCGTCTTACAAAAAGAAAGCCTTCCATTAAAAACTGAAGATGTGTGCAGTATTTGTTGCCTATCCTTTGCTCTGCATACGAGGAATGCAAGGCTTTAAGTACAGTGTGAAAGAAACATATCTTTATCTTTATTTAAATTTTTAATTCTCGCATAAATGTTTACAGTTGATACTATTAATATCAATAGCACATAAGTCTACTAATTTAATTAAATAAAATAAATTATATAAATATTTTATTTTTATATTTTATGTCATTATCATTCTTATCTATATATTGATCCTTTAATAATTTTAATAATAGATTTTGATATTGAATTGTTTATTAATTTTGAAGCTACCATACTGCATATTCCTATATATGTTCTTATCATAATCTGTAATATTATTAAAGAACGGATAATATCTTTTTCTATATTCAAATCCGTATTCCTACAATATTCACAACCTTTTTATCTATGTTTTCAACTACCTTATCTGTACATAAAGTTTTATCGTATTCTTTAAACTCCTATTCTAAAACTTTTACTTTTCATTGTCTCAATTTGTAATGTAGGTAAATTTTTATTATTTTCAATATCTTCTTGTGTTGACTTTATCTCTGTTTTTTAATACTCTTATCAAATCTTGAATTATATTTATCATTGACTTTAAATTTTTTAAGTTTATTATTACCTTTGACGTTATTAGAATTCACGAATTTAGGCTTAAAATGTTTCACATTAAATGTATCTTGATCTATGTCATTAACTATTTGCATCTATCCATACCATTGTCAGTCATTCTCATCAACCCTTTTGTTAACAAATTTTTCAAACAAAGTCAG
Organism: Drosophila testacea; assembly: GCA_035043265.1. NCBI lineage: Eukaryota > Metazoa > Arthropoda > Insecta > Diptera > Drosophilidae > Drosophila > Drosophila testacea. Next base: position 567,466 of record JAWNND010000151.1, read on the forward strand.
AGCTTGTCTGGATGAGGGGTGCGGAGGCGTCATGTGACACGTGTCATGTGGCACTGCAGGAACTGTTGGATTGTTAGAGACACAGTCGTAGTCAGAGACAGAGACAGAGACAGAGACAGAGTCACAGAGTCGTTGTCAGAAGAATGTAGGAGTAGGAAACAAATGCCAACGCATGTTTTGTGAGTGCTGTGAATGAAGCAGCGTAAAATGAACTGTGCCTGGAACAAAGTCCTGGCAACAGACAACTCAAATTCACTTGCTGCCCTGGCGAATTTCAGGACTTACTCGAAATACAACAACATGAGCAGGACAATGGCAACTGGCATGTCCAAGTGGCATGTTAACGCTGTCCGGTTGCCATTTCACACCGCATAGATTTTATGTTCTGTGAAATCTTCAACGCGCCAAGCCAAAAAACTTAAGCAATAAAATAAAGTAATTAAAAACCGCAATTTCTCCCTATCCATCCTCACAGAGAATTGGCTTATCTGAAGCGTTTTTATTGAGGAAATACAAGTAGGTAAATGGAAATGTAAATGGGAATGTATCTGATACTTAGCAGGTGCCTTTTCCCCTCATCTTCCCTTCGGCGGCCCACAAAAAGAGACAGAAAAAAAAACCAACATTTTATGATGGAATTACAAATTTTAATGTTTGCTTGTTTGTAATTAAATTTGCTTTTGGCCTTTGTTGTGTTGTTGATGTTGTTGTTGCTGTTGTTGATGTTGTTGTTTTCTGTGTTTATAGTAACTTGTGTTGTTGTTTTATGTGTGACTTTTATGGGCGTGACACGTGAGCTATTTTTATGACATTGAAACGGAAGCAGTTGTTTGTTGTTATTGCTGTTGTTGGGCTTTAAACTTTTTAATCACGCAAATGCGCCTAGCGGGCTAGTGAAATTTTAATTAAAATAAATTGCCATCAAATTGGCCTTATTGTTGCTTTCCACTATAAACGTGTCCTTTATGTCAGCTGGCAGCTTTAAAATGCTGGCAAATTGAATGTAATTGCCACTCATTGCAACTTGAATGGACAGCACATAGATAATAATAGACAATCGATATGTGGGTCGCAGTTGCACTTGGCCATTGCCATTGCAACAATTTTTCCAAGTCAGTTAGCCACGATCTGGACAAAGTTATAACTTTGCCGGCCAAGTGTCAGAGTCAGAGTTAGAGTCGAAGTCGGAATCAGAGGATGCCAAGTTATCCACTGAGTCAACATTTATATTGGTGTCTTTTGTGGTGTGAAAGGAAAATAGCTCAAAGCTTCAATTCAGCCACTCAACAATCTACACTGTCGCACAAACTTAAGAACAACAATGCCTGGGACGCGTACCACAAAAAGTAAGCTGCGGAAACTGTCAGAAGTGACTGTAAACTTTTGGCAACAACAAGTTAAACTCTTTGCTGCCATTTACTTGTCTTTAGTTTACTTTTTTTCTCCTGCCCAATGAAGCCACAAAACTGTGTGGCACTTTTGGCGCAACGATCGATGTGAATTGAGATATCCCAAAAATCCTAAATATATACGATTGTACGAATGCTTGCACATACGTTTACAGTCGCATATGTATACATTTACACTCACACACAGACAGACAGTGCTATGTTTGGGCGATACAAGTCAATTTGTTGCGTATACGCCGCATGGTCGCACAGGGATTGCTTACGGCACAGCGCCCAGCGGCCATTTTAAAGCCAAAGCCATAGTATTCGTATCGCATTCGCATTCGGATTCGCAATTGCGTTTCCAGTATTTTGCAGGTTGGCCGTGTGCTTCCATTGCAATGCATTGCTGCAATGCTCCGGAGTGCACTGCAATTTCCGGCCAAATCGAACGCAAAGCAGTTAGTTACTCGCATGTTTTGGCGTCCCAATGTGAATCGTTGGCTAATGGCTCTGACATTTAAAATATTTACTAGCATTACAACTAGTTTGTATCATCAGAGAGTGTCAATGACACTGACAGCCTGTTTATTGAGAGAAGATTTGATTAAGTTAAGTTAAGTTTGGTTCAGAATATTTAAAGCTTGCATGTCTCTTAAAAGCTTAGATCCCACTGGATATCCTAATAATTTTTATTGATAACTTCCAAATAAAACGTTTTCTTTAAAAATTCAACTTATTAAGATAACGAGTCCATTGGCAAACTTTTACAACTGCTAATAATTACTTAAACTATTATTAACTATACCATTAATTCTTGTGAAAGACAATCAGCATGTACAGTCTATTAATTAGTAAATTAAATAATTTAATAAGCTGAGGATATTCATGTATTTTCAAAGCTGTACTGATAGGGTTCTTGATTTGATTGGAAATCTCTATCGTTCTTTAATTCATTTATTTTATGTTGGTTAACTAATTCTTATCAAAGCATATCCAATGCTCTTCTATATATTTTTGCTGTATACGAGAACAAATGCACGACATTGCAACGAGAAACAAATCCATGCGTTAAATGTATAACTTAATAAAGTGAGAATCAGCATGAAAACTAGAACTAAATCTAATCGCAAATAATCCCATCAGCGTCGAGTGAAATTGACATTTAAAGGCTAAAACTCTTCATCAATGATAATTCTCTGTGCTGTCAGTGTGAATTTCAATTTGTTGCGAGTTCTATTTGACGTGTCCCTTAGCTCAATGACACATGCCAATTATGGATATGCATTTTTTATGATGTTTAACATATTCACTTGGATCATTTTTTGACCTTCGTTTGGTAATTTGTCAACGAGAGAGTAATTTGTCCTTGACAGCATTAATAAATCATTTAAAATGAGTTCATGTCGTTTCCGCTCTTTGCTCAGAAAAAGAAAGGGGAATTGAGGCTAAAGGAGCAAAAACAATAAGCAAATGTAAATCAACGGAATGAAAAAGGCTTTCAGATTGTCAAGCGCGGCGCAAAAGAAAAGCGGCCAGATTATTAAATCCCTACATGATAATCGACAGCAACAGCAACAACAAGAACGAGAACAACGCCAACATCGAGAACAATAACAATGACATACTTCAACCTTCAGTCACGGCGACGACAGCTCTGTCAGCAATGTCAGCCTCACTTTCGCGCCCATTGTCAGGATGTCCAAGGATGCATGGATGCATGGATGCATGGATGCAAGGACACGGACAGCCTGCCAGTCAATAATGCCAAAGTGGAACCAATAAAAATTGCCAGCTCAATAGGGGGTTCACATGCTATATATATAAGTGTGTATGCTCCGAGCAATTATAATTTCTTTTCTTTATTTCCCTTGCCTTTTAAATTAAAGGCAATTAACCTTATGCAAATTATGCAGCAAGGACTCACAAGACTGACAGGTGGCAATTCAAATTGCAGTAGCATACTCTCAACTCTGTCAATTGGCCAATGAAATGTTGCCAAAGGTCCGAAGATTCTCCGTCATATGTCCTGTTAATATTCTAATTGCCTCGTACAATCATATCTTCATCAATTGTGCAAGTAGTTATTTGATGCCAGTTGCAGTTAATTATCTTTGGTCTGACAAAAAGCATTGTTCAATAGTGAATATGTTATCAAAGAGTTCTATAATAGTCAGCTAGACATAATTACACCATTATTCAATGGAATATTTATTGCTGAGCTTGAAATTGACTAAGAAAACTGTTGTAACATTTTTAAAAAAGAATATTGAATTTAACAAAAGATGTATTGGGTTTTTTACTAAAATATCATCAATATATTTTTGGAGCGTACTTATTTTATTTTTGTATATTATTTCAAAGCAGTCATAAATTGAATGGAATATTTCCTTTACTCTTTTATAATTCTTAACTTTGAAATTGTTGATATATTGTGTACTCACTTCTTCCCTATTTTATTACAATATCTTGGACACATCATAGAAACAATAAATTAAGTATTCTTTTCTACAAATTGTAATTGCATTTTGCTTTTATTTCTTACCTCGAATAAAGTTGACTTAGAATATAATTGAGCTATGGAAAGCAGCTGTGAGAAATTGGTTTTATGCTTTCTTTTGCACTTTCACTCTTTTCACTTTAACAGAAAATGTATTCAAAACTTTCATTTTAATACAAGTAAAAGAATAAAGAAATAGTTACTTAAAGGAATATGCTAATAACATTCCAATGCCACAAATTTTGTAGCTCTTTCGGCTCAAGTTTTCGTTTCTCTTTGAAAGCATCAAATGAAACTTGTGGCAAGTCAGTTTTGTGTGGCTGCTACTTCTTCTTGCCACTTCTGCTTCTGTTTCTGTTTCTGCCGTTTCTCAGCTTTTGTTGCTCGAAGAGAAGTTTTCTTTTCGATAGAATCTCGATGCACAAATGCTTTTCACGAATAGAGAAGAAAAAACCACCCAAAAATTTCAATGTGTTGAGTCAAGCGTCGCAATTTAATTTGCCTTGTGTATTAGTTGCCTGGCCGTTTTACTAGCTGATTCAGACAGATTTTGACCATAATGTTCCAACATTTTCGTTCAAACTACGCAATAAGTCTTGCGGCTTTTTAGAAATGCCGCAAGTTTGTTGCTTGCCACATTATTTTATGCTTCAAAAACTAAATACATTTCATTTGCTTAACGAAATATGTTAGAACAACAAACATATCCCTTTTGTCTGCATCTGTGATCTTTCGGTCTGGCCTGGCATATTGCTTTGATTTTTGGCCAAAAGACCGCATTATTTTGGTTGCAAGCATGCTTTTCACACTGACCAAGTCTGCAATTCTCATTGTCAAGTGAAATCTGTCTTGTCCATGCATTCAAAATTCAATTTATTACACGACTGAATGCATTTAACAACTGCTTTAAAATTTGCAACAAATTACTGGCAACTTCTTCTATCCATTATTAACCATTGTTAATTGACGGATGTGCACATGAATAAATTGCTCATTTCCGACTTTGTTTTTTGGTCCAACAAAGACTTAATATCCATAATTAAAATTTGTGTATATTAAATTGAAAATGTTAATGGACAGCATTCGCTTAGTTACAAATTAAAACTGAATATGAAATGTGCTTCAAATTCGACTAAGAAGCTATAGAAGTTGGCTTCATTTTGATAACTATCCCATATAATACGGTGTCAGAGTATAATGACGTCGATGTGTGGATGAGATCTCCCCAGGATTTATCAGAATAGCTTATGGCAGAATATAATGCAGGCAGTGTTGAGGTTGATTGGTCTGACTGGTGGTTTGCTTAATTAAAATGTCTTCAGAGGAATTCTATTTGCAGCCAACATGCTTGTCAAATGCACTACGAATTGCAGTAGTATATATGTATGAGTGTCTATATATATGTATGTGTTTGTGTGTGTACACTGTACAGTAATGTCTACTCAGGCGCATCAGTTGTTGGCTTGAGAAGAGACCAGAGAACTCACACCTCTGAATGCTGTATAACCGCATATCGATGGTTAGCAAAATTTGCGTTTGTATTTGAGTCAATCACAGTTACAAACACACACAGACTTACACACACCCACACACTCCGATGTATGTACAGATATTCCCCTTTGCATCTGGGTGCTGTAATTAGCTCATTTATGTTGATTTGCTTTGACAACGCACCTTAAAATATAAATTGCTTCAATTAATTCGGCTTATTCATTAGATTCCAACGATGAAAGGCCCCGAGATGAAGCCACATAACCCAAAAACCAATGCTATTCATAAATTTGTGGTAAAATGTTATCGACCATATTCCAAATGTTGCGGTTTGTCTGTTGAATGCAACTGGAAAGGGTGCCAAATGACATTTTGATCAGTTTAACAGGCAAAATGAAGGCATTACAACAGTTGATTGTTGGATATCTGCAATTTAAATTATACTCCAATTAATTACTCCCTTTTTCTTTTACTTTATTACAGTCTATGGTTTCAGCTTATATATAGATAATGCTAAGAAAAGTTCCCACATATATTTAATTTACATAAAAAAATTTCAATTACACTATAGCATTAACAAGAGGTTAAGTTCAGTGGCCTTGTTCTTTTGCTGACCCTTTGTAGTGTATTTTGCATTCACCAAGTGTATAACATGGCGTATGCGTGATGCGGCCAAAGCAACCGCTGCAACTTGAGTCTCGAGCTGTATTACAATCAAAAAGCTATTTGTGTGTTGCGCCAAAAACCACAGAAAACCGAATGCAGACACTGAGATACAGAAAAAGACCGAGATAGCGATAGAGAAGGGAGAAAGAATGAGAGAATGAAATGCGTTTAATAATCTCATAATTGCAACTATGAAACTTAAGCTGCGCAAATTGAGTCTTGAGTTGGATTGTTGAAGCAGCTGGCATATGTTTGTTTTTCCTCACATAGAGAGAGTACACTCGATTTTGGGTCTGAGTTTTTGTGCAATAAATAGAAAATACTTAAATTGGAATTGCTAAAGCTGCAGTTGAAGTGGAAACTGAACTAGAAACTGAAACTGTAGAATTGCGCATACGCCATGTGTAGTCGTTGGCTTAGTCGTTGCCATTGCCGTTGCCGTTGCCGCCATCATCATCGCTGGCTGCTTAAAACAATTAGAAATGCAACATTGTTTTAATCTCTTTCGCATTTAACGCAAATTGCTTGGCATTAAGGCGCTGCCAAACCGCACTTAGACAAAAGCAAAATGCCAAACGAATGAGTATGGCTTAAAGATTGTGGCACAGCATGAGGCAAGCTCTGTCTGTGCTTCAACTGCAAGTGCAATAATTCGAATTTAAGCATTTTAACAAGCAGTCTTCTCATCCCTTTTCCTCTTGCATGTGTGCTCATAAATTCTTGATGCCCAAATAGTGATGAGTATCGGTGACAAAGAGTCAATGTTGACATCGCCTTAAATATTAGATACATAGAATCCTGTATAGGTTTAATATATATCCTTTCATATTCATATTTCGTATCATTTCAATTCATAAATTTGAATTGTAAAGCATAATTAGATAACTTTTTATCAACAATTAGTAAGTAAGAAAAATTCAAAATATAATAAAAAAATAAAACAATTAAAAAAATTTAATCAAATAAACTGGGCTGTAAAATTAAGCTTTTGCGTAACAATTATTCTTTTTCAAAAATTTTTTCTTATTATACCTTGCATGTGTTTAACGAAATTGAATCAGTAAATTAAGTTATATTTTTTTGCTTAAAAATACCGTCACAAAAGGAAAGTAACTTAGAGATGAGAATATCTTTCAATATACCGTATCAAAATTCGATTTCTTGTTATATTTCGCATTGAGTAATATAATTTATTTTCTTAAAAATATTTTCCTTTAAAGTACAATATCGATATCATCATAACAGTACCCATCTCTATGTTCAAATACTGTCTGTAAAATTCAGTCAGCTGCTTCTTCTGCTCATATTTGTTCTTGTAGCTTGTGCTTATTGCTCTACGTATTTTATAAGCATATTCGCGACTCACCAAAATTCACTTGTCTGCCACTTTCCACTTGCCACTTCGCCAGTTGCAACTTGCAAGTTGTGAGTTGAACGCTGCGTGATGTATTGTGGGTTAATCATTTGGGTTTGCATAGCTATTGACGTGATGCATTTGTGGCTACCAAATGGCATCAGTTTTTTGGCTTTTCCCAAAACTCTATCTTCATACTATGCATCAGCGTGGAAAACCGCTCAGGGAACTGTGAATTGTGGTCTTTGGATGAAGCTGCAGTGAACCAAATGAGAGTCTGTTGAAAAAAGCAAGGAAATTCTTTACACATTTCGGCAATAGAGAGTGTAGATCAATTGCCATTATTTAAGTTTATATTATTAAATATATTTACTTCATACTTTTAAATTAGTTCATCAGCTAAAGTAGCCGTCAGTTATTTATTTTAGCATGTTTGGACTCCATGAATTTCAGCAAAAATAACATCGTAGGTAAGTGAGTTTGTGAAAAGCGGAGGGAAAATGCAGATACCTCTGCATAAATGCATCCCATGCATGTTAACTGTCCAGAATTTGTGATTCCATGTATATGTGATGTTTGTTTTCTTATTTTCTTATTTTTTTGCCTCGCAGTTGTGTAGAACTTTTTCATGTGGCACACATGATATTTTAAAAAATAAGAGAAAACCGCCTGGAGGGATAACATCGCGAGGAGCATCGAAATAAAAACACAGAAATATTTAAATGTATAATGAGCAGCTGAAAGCTTTTTAATGGCTTTTCAATTAGACGAGGTCAGTGCGTGGGGGGCGGGGCAAAGAAGAATAAGCCAGTGTGTGTTTGTGTGTGTCAGAGAATGTGAGAGTGTGTGCCGTGAGGAAATTAGGTAGTTGCCCAGGTAGCGGCTGCAGTATTCTGGCTAATTATGCACAAAGTCGAGATTTGTATTATAATGAACATGCTTTCACACACATACACACACCTTTACTCATACACTCATAATTGACCCAGTGACCCCTACCCACGGGGTTTTTTCACCGTCGTCACACAACAAGCTTAAGCTATCAGCTGTCGACCAAAACCAGCTGCGCTAACTGCAAATTAAAAGTTCTCCCGACCAAAGAAATTTCCTTTTTTTCATACATACTTTATCCTTGCGGCTTTTCTTTGATTTTCCGGTTATGTCTGGCATTTTATGAAGCAAGGTGGCAGCTGTAAAAGATTTTCTAAATTCATGCTGATCGATTGCCAACATTGTTTAAATATTAAACTAAAGTTCAGTTTGTATTCATGCAGCTCTCTGTCACCTTTGCAATTTATTTGCAAATCAAATTTGGCAAAAATTTAATTAAATAATACACTTACAACAATTTTAATAAGCCATATAAATAAATTAAAATAATTTTGCCTACACAAATTCAACTACAAATGCAAATACAAATACAAATATAGGCTGGCATGCAAATGGCAAACTATGCCTGACACTTGTCATGCCATAGTTTACTGTGTGTGTGTGTTTGGATGTGTGTTTGTGTGTGTAACAAATTTAATTTTGTCAAAACCACAAATTGACAAATATTTTAATTTGCATAACAAACACAAACACTACACACACACACACACACGTACTTATCGTATATTTTAATTGATTTGCGCTGAATTTATTGATTTCATTTTGTCAACAGTTGTTGCCAGAGAACCGCAGAGCACCACAGAGTGTCACAGAGAACACTATCCAAGTCTGCAAACCCAACTTGAACTCATTTCGGCTCTTTATGAGCTCCCAGCTACTGCTTTGCTCTTCTCACCCCACCCCTCACAATATTTGCATTTATTCAGCTAATTTGCATGTGCGACTCTGTTAAAATCATAAATTACGAGTAGTTCGCGATATACCAAAGAGCAGACGACTGTTAGCTGTTGGCTGTAGCCTGTTGGCTGTTTAGCATTTAGCCATGTTTGCAATTTATGGCCCAGCTCAGTGCATTCGGCTTGAACCCACGGCTAATGGCATCGACTTTTGCTCTCTCTGTCTCTATCTCTATCTGTTTTTTAGTTAATTGCACTAATTACTTGCGCTTATTTATGGCTATCTGCGATATATGTGTGGCTGTCATTTGAATGATGTAGTGTTGAAAAAATATTGGTGTACTTATTTGGTTTATTGCCAAATAAATAATGTAAATTTAAACTGTTTGTATTCAATTAAATGTGCGATAATTTGAGAGCGACTGATGTTTTATCTAAGATAACATATTTTAAATAGAATTCGTGTATATAAAAGCTAATTAATTACCTCAATATGTAGTTTTCCAAATGTTGATGATCTTTTGTCTGTGTAGTTTTTACTGGAATTAAATTAAGAAAAACTTTATGACTTGTTAAAATTCATTTTATAATATCTTATACAAGTTTGAATAGATATATAGTTATATATAGTTTAAACAGATATATTAATAAGCAAATATTGGAATTGAAATTTATAATATGGTTGTCTACTTCTTGGAAGATTTTACTGATGAATTCTTACTCATCGCTTTATTCAAATTTGGTTCTTCATCCTAAAGTTGTAAGAGTTGAAATTGTGAATTCAAACAAAATTATGGCTGTAGATGTTTCTAAACTTAATGAACTGTGTGTGTGTGTGTGTCTGTCTGTGTATATTTATAGTGTTTAAATTTAAGCAATTAAACTGACCCATTCTAAGGAGCACAAAAGACACTTGAGGATAAAAACTGCTTTTGTTTTCATCAATTTTGCTTTGCTGTCTCTGTCTCCGTCTCTGTCGCTGTCTCTTTCTCCGTCTGTCTGTCTACTGTGGGGCTTCTTAGCCGTTAGTTGTTATTGCAGTTGTTGTTGTTGTTGCTGCTGTTGTTGATTTTATATATTCAAATTAGTTCGTTTTGCACGAGTGCCACTCGAATAAAAGCTGCCACTACTCTACAGCGATATTTTTCAACTATGACTGACTGACCAACCAGGCAACTGACTGACTGACTGACTGACTGACTGACTGACTGAGTGACTATCCTTCTGAGTGGGCTCATTCAGCAGGGCTATCAAGTTGCCTGTGAAGTGCTTATCCTCAAATCAGTGACACTTCAATGTGCAGCACAAGTGACTGACCAAGTGGGTGACGGTGAGCTCAACTCTCGACTCTGAACTCGACTCTGGACTCGACTGAACTTAACTCAGTAGAGGGCAAAAAGCAGACCTAGAGCTGTGACAAAAGTGCGAAGCTCGCCTTCATTTATTTACTTTGCCGTTTGCCATTTGCCATTTGCCAACTGGTCAACAGACCAAATGCCGGCATCTGAAGTGTTGTTTGCGGCCCTGATTGAGTAGCTAAATAAAGTTGGTCAAATGCCCCTTTGTCGCTGTTGCCATTCCCATTCCCATTCCCATTCTCACTCCCATTCTTATGGCCAAGCTGAGCGATTTATGGAAGAACGTGTAAGGTCTGACGATGACGATGACGATGATGCCTCAGCTAATAGACTTAAGCGTATCAATTTTATATCCCCAACTCAAGTTTCAACCTATGCGACAAATGGCCACTGAGCCGTATCGAAGTTTGTTTCAATGAGGAGAGGAAAATTTATTAAATTAATTGAAACAAATCTCAGCTCCTACTCAAGTTAATTATTTAAGAATTTATTTGGAAACTTTTAGAGACACTCTTTTAGTGAACTTGTTTTTATTAAAGGGAAACGATTGATTTATTTTCATTTTCGTGAATCCGAATTATTTTTGTTATTCTGTAACTATAGCTAAATAATTGTTTACAAATAATTAATAGTTGTTAAAGTTTGTTTCAATATGAAAAGAAACATTTAATTAAAAGAAACCACTTTCCGTTTCTTCTCAAATTAGTTGTTTTAGAAACTTTTAAGAAACTGACATAGATGGTTCTTAAATGACTTTGTTTTTATTAAAGTTTAATGATTGATGGTTGTAGTAGTTTTTCAACTCAAGCTTAATAATTTGTGCAATGCCTGCAATGTCAACATTTTGTTAGAAATGCATGGCGCAGCATTTTTAAGCCGCTTACTGATGCATGCGAGAAACGCAACGGGTCAGGCTGAAATCTCAAATCCTGGACTTTTAAGGGTTAAGGGAAAGATGGGGAAATAAAGGGTAAGGGTCTGTAAGCCAAGCGCAACTTATTTATAGTTGGCCGACGCGACGCGTCGCAATTTATCGTCATTAGCGGACACCGCAGCGAATTTTCACTTGAAATTTTCACGAGCTGAAATGAAATGCCTGCGGTCATTCGGTGTGGTCCTGTCGCCTTTGTTAATGATGCCGCCTGTGACTGCGACAACAACAACTAGAACGATGACTGCGACTGCGACTGCGACGACAACGGTAATGATGATTACTGACGGTTTTAAATCATGCGCTAATTATTGCAATTGTTGCCCCCGGGCCACAATCCGCAATCCTTGGTCCACGGTCCTCGGTCCATGAACCGTGGTCCTCAGCTCGTTGATGACGCTTGAATAATTGATGATGGGCAAAGCGACGAGGCTCGGTAATCAAATTCTGAAAGAGTTGACTCGCTTTTTGAGCAATTTCGCGGTGCCCGCAAAACAAACCATTTTCCCATTTCCCGTTTCCCATTTAACCATTTTTCCATTTTCCCCCATTTGCTTTGTGACTTTTGTGGACGCTTTGCAAGCAACCAAAAAATATACAACACATTTAAAAAAGAACAACAATTGCGCAGAGGGAGCTGCAACTGCAACTGCCTCACGGCAATCAACCTAATTTATTATTACACTCCCCCCCTGCCAATGTCCTTGCCACGTGCAACACGCCCAGCAATTGCCACAAAATGCCAACAACGTTGCCGCCATTTCGATATGAATGCTAATACATAATTCCAAATTGCAATTGCAGTTTCATCCCCGCAACATATTCAACCCATCTATTCACCTGTGCACACCTGAGCTACCTGCCACAGTTGTGTTTGCCACAAACTGTTGCGGCTCTGTATTCTATTGGGCTCGTTTCCCACATCCACTTGAAACCCTTAAGGCTGCCCTCCAGTCGATCGTAATAACAATTAGTAATATTTTGTGTGTTGCATTCGGCGTATGCGTGATAATTGGGTATTTATTATATTTACTCAATTATAGAGAGCGCAACAAACTCTTTGAATTGATGCACCGAAAGTACACTTATTGAACGTTATTTTATTAATACAAAATATTTTGGTTTTAATTTGAAATGAGAAACATTTCATACTCAAATCTACCCTCTTAAATAAATTGTTAAATTAATAAATTATTTAAAATGTTGCTGTAACAGAAAAGTTTTCTTAATTGAAGTTTATTCATCCATTATTCATTATTCATCAAGTATATACTTATGTATATTTAATAATTTTATAGAAATTGTTATTCATTTATTACTATTTAATAATTTGACATTAGTTCTGCAAACTATGAATTAATTTATTATTTTGACAAATAATTTAAATAGTATCAAAGTTTGGCGAGAACAAACATGTGTACTTTACATATTTATCTTTAGGAATTTACATTTATTTTATTTAAGATTTGCAATCTAAGTATATTTGAGAGCATTAAATACTCTTATTGTTATGGCGGGTATTTATTTTAGATATAAAAAATTTTATAATATTTAAAACGACAGTCAATCTTTTAATCGTTTCTCTCTGAATTTAAGCCATATTATTTATTTATGATTTTAAGTAGCTTTTAAAGCGTTCCAAATATGTAATAATTTAGAGATCTACTTAATATGAATTTAGAATTACATTGAATTGATTTGTTGTAACTACAATTTCGTTGCATAAGTTCTGTAATCTGAAGTTATACGTATATTATAAAATTATTAACAAATTAGCATTGTCAAATATATTTTTTTTAATTCTGAGAAATTCTGAATCTATTTAAAATACCACAGAAGTTGCTATAAGTTTTGTTGTTTGATATTTATTTCAAACCGAGCTCAACCTTTTGTCACAATGGAACACGGCACAGCCCTGGGTCATCAGGTAGGTCGACGCTTAATGCCCACACATTGGCATAAATGTGAACTCACATTCAGTCACACATGTTGGCCTTGGGGTGGGGATAGAAGCCGGGAACAGAGGGCAGACAGGTTCAGGCAGACAAACAACTCATTTCGCTCAGTGAACTCAACAATAAGCATAAAAACATTCATCACTGATTCACTACGTGAGCTGGTTGGCCAATTATTAGAGCAAAAGGTGCATACAGAGAGATGTTGCTGATGATGATGACAATAATACTGACGATGATGATGAGGATGGAGATGAGGATGTGGATGATGAATATGATGAGTGGCGCTGATTGAATATCAACGCCAACATGGCCAACAACACAAAGGCCAACAACACAAACGCAGTTAACACTTTCGAGTCTCGTTTCCGCCTCTTTGCTGCATGTAATACAATATTTGCCATGTGTCAGCTAAAGTGTGTGTACGTGTGTGTGTGGGTATATGTGAGTGTGTGACTCTATGTGTATATGTGAGCATGTAGCATATTTTCTGCGCTAGTCAACTGTCAGATTTTGCGTTGTGCCAGCATAAAATGTTAAAATAATGCCACAGTCATAGACAGGCCGTCTTTATTTGGGCAGTGCCCGCATCAACAACATGGTGGCATGCGGGCAAGAGAGGGGAAAATGGAGGCCTTGGGGCATGCCACATGCTCATCATGCCACCACACAGCCAGTGGCAACCCCTCTGTAAATCCCAGTGGCAGTCAGTCCAAAGTCCCAAGTTCCCAGTCCTCAGTCCCCAATCCCCCGTTTGCTACCAGGCAACATTATCAGCCATTTGTCGCATACAATCTGCTTGCTTTCTTTTTCTGCCAGCTTTCTCTTTTTTTTCCGCTTTCTCCATTTGCTTTTTCATTTTCTTTTGCTACTTCCGGTGACAGCGTAATATTGTAATATGCTTATGTCTCTGTCTGTTTGCTTGTCTACCAGATACGGCTATCAAAATGGCAATGCGAATGGGAATGAGACTTCACTGATATACCGACTAGATGTAACTGCGGATAGTTCAGTTTGAGTTTAGAGTAGAGTTAAAAGGGAGAAGTAGGGTGTAGTTTCTGAAAGGGGAGAGCAGGGTGACATGTACGCAAATTTGCTTTGTCAGCAGTTGAAAGTTTTCAGCATGTTATTTATTATTGCGTTGGGTTTTTGTGTGTGTTTTACGCTTTTTGCATGGAAATCAATCAAATGTGGCAGTGCCTCTCCCACTTTCCCACTCTCTGCCTCTCTCTCTCTCTTCCTCTCTCTATAACTTGATCAAATTAAAAGGCAGCCAGTGTATCTTTATCCGTATACACTCCACTCTCACATATGTATGTGCAAAGACATTGCAATTTGAAGACATGCAGTTGAAATGCATTTCATGTTGCCTGCCTGTTTCATGGGGCAGCAACAACAACAACAACAACATCAACAGCAACATCGAGCACTTCATATTGTATGTATCTCCATTTCCATCACCATCTCCAGTTTCAGCTCCCTCTTTTAGCTCGAGCTCCATCTCCATCTCCATTTCCATTTCCATGCACACCCAGTTACGTGCTAAGAATTTTAATTAACAGATAAATCAATAAGAAATATGGACGACGGCTGTCAGAGTAAGTCCCTCCTTGTGTATGTATTGGTGTCTCTTCTTATATGTATATGCGTGTGTGTGTATTTGTTAGAGTGTATAAAGAAGCATTGCTCACCCAACTAAATAAACTTCTGAAGCTGAGGCTGAGGCTGCCTTTAGACAGCAGTAGTTAAAGAAAAGCGCAAGTGCTAAAAACCCCATACAAAAATGGCCAACAGCCAAGGCGAAATACAGAGAAATTAGAGAAAAGCGGCAGTTAAAATTGCAGTTGCAACAACAAAAATAACACTAACAACAACAGTAGCAGCAGTGGCAGCAACGGCATCCTGTGTCCTGCATTTTGAAACTATTGCCAACGGCTTCTTGGCCATGGCAATGCCATTGGGCCAACTTAATATCCCAGCTGGCTATGCGAATGAGCTACAATTCGAGCAGATGGCTTAAGATGGAACTATTGTTTACTATGGATACAAGCTTAAGATTGAGAGAAAATACCTCTTTTCATATTATAAAAGCAGTTCTTAAAGATAAATTTGTGTTATCATTAAAAGCAGAGCTAATTTCAAATTTGAAAATTGGCTTAGGAAATACTTTATCCAAGATTTTGAAGAGAGATAAGAATATAAAAATAATATACCGTTTTTTAAATAGTATTTACATGCATTTATTATAATACTATATCTCATTGAATAATATATAATATAATAGTAAAATTCTTAAATAGTTGCTTAGGTTCTTAAATATTTTAAATAAGTAAATAATTTAAAATAAGTTCAATGTTATTTCGGTAATGAATTTTATATAAAAATTGGTTCAAATAAAAATAAAATTTTTTGTAAATATTATATTGCAATTTGCAATGACCTTTTTTTTGTTTTAATTAAAACAAAATAATTTTTTAATGTATTACTTAGACCAGACAAGAAGTATATGTTCATATACTTATCTAGTTCTATACATTTTTCAGGAGAGGACAGAATTTAAATTGGTTTCTGTCTTAAAAGCCGATGCAATGTATTTTGCAATGGTTTTAAGCCACATTTAACAGCCGGGTAAATTGCTGCAGCGCATTTTGGCCAAGAACGTAGTCAGCTTAATGGCAAATGCGGCAATAAATAGAATTACAGTCAAGTGTTTGATAACTTGCTAAATGCGCTGGCTTTCCACTTTAACCGAGACTGCAATTTTCATGTATTTCAGTATTTCCTTTTTCGCAATTCTCATTGAAAGTGCCAATTTATTATTTTTAAAGCGGAAATGGCAATGACTAAAAGAACGATCTATTAATGGCGAGTTGGAGGCGACAGGCGGCTGTTGAATGACAAAACGTGCCACAGCTTCCGTAAGGCAGGCATCACAATCAAATGTGGCAACACACATATATATACACACACACGTGTGTGTTGCCCGCAAGCAACAATTTCTTGATTCGAATCGACGAGGTGGGGCACAAAAGTTTAATTTGAATATAATAGAAAAACTTTGCACTTAAAATAGCCGAAAGCCAAACGGCAATAACAATGTGGCCGAGTTCTCCAAAAAAGCAACAGCCAAAATATGCAGCAGCGTTCGTTCAACCAAAAATAGTTTTCAAAATAAAATACACACGCACACACACACATGCACACACAAGCAGAGAGACAGCGTGTATACGTGAGGATATATAAAATGTTTTATGGCATTTGTGATTGTTGTGTCATTAAGTTGAAATTGTGTAGGTGGTCAGACACACACCACACACACACACACATATATATATATATATTTATGTATTTGTTTGTATTTTTTTATAGGGGGATAGGTGGCAGGGCGTGGCGTTTGCTGCCAATTTTATTCCTATTTCCAAACGCACGAAAAGTTGTAATCGAAAAACTGACTGCAATTCCTTTTTATTTGGCTTCGTTTTGTTTCTCTCTTCTTTTTATTTATTTTTTATAATTATTTTGTCGCAATTTTATTTATGTGTCGCGCCCCTTGCTGCAAACTTTGCTCATATATTTATTTGCGTTCAATAATTTGTGTACAAATTTTTTGGCCAACGACGCGTCCCTTTATGGCCATGAAAAAGCCAGCCATGGCACGCACTACCAACATAACATACACACGCTTGGAGGGCGCCAAATTCAGGACAATGGCAGGACCACAAGTTTCACCTGCTTGGCTTTTGGGCCAAGCTGCGCGTTCATTCATATTTCCCCCAGGACAACAGTGTGGTGTATCTGGCTGTATGTGTGTGTGTGTGTGTTACAAGTTTTGTTACAGATTTGCCCTTGCTAAATGGGGTGTTATTGCACTTTGAGGATGTCCGCAGTCAAATCGGTAAT
Organism: Drosophila testacea; assembly: GCA_035043265.1. Taxonomy (NCBI): domain Eukaryota; kingdom Metazoa; phylum Arthropoda; class Insecta; order Diptera; family Drosophilidae; genus Drosophila; species Drosophila testacea. The sequence goes on from JAWNND010000151.1 coordinate 584,796, forward strand.
TTTTCAAGCTTTTAGAAGATAAATATAATAAAATATATTTTAATCTTTAATAAGATTAACAAAACTTAATATAATTTAATAAGACAAACACATTTAATGTCATTGAAACATATATTATTGATTGATTTAGCATTTAAAATTAACAAAATAACATTTTTGAAAATAAAATGTTAAATAAATTTAAGTTATTTAAATAAGATAAGCATTACAAATAAAATTTTATGTTTTTCAATAATCTTATCCAATTAGATAAACGTTTTACAATTCATAATATATACCTTAAATATATATTCTATGGTTTTAATTATCTCCTCCTGTACTTTTCGCATTTCATACCTTTCATTTGCAGTGTACTAAGCTTTTCGGTTCTAAATTTGTTATGAAAATTATATTTGCTTCGTTCTTTGTCAGTGTTCTCGCGTATCTTTTTTTTTGGCTTTCGTGGCTTATTAAATATTCAAAAGCAACTTCAGTTACCTGCCAACAACAACGAGAACAACAACTACACACGGTGGAAACCACAACCGCAATGCAACAAGCAAAAAATTAGTTTAAGCCGAGATTTCTATAGGCACTCAGTTGAGGCGGCAGTTGCTGTCGATTTGTTGGCCAATTGACGGCGGTGAGCAATCGAGTTTCATCTTGCCATCTTGCCATTTAGCTTACGGCAAAGACTTTTCTCTTACTTTTATTTTATTTTCTTTTCGAATTTCTTTTCAATTTTCGCCTAGCGCTTGAGCAAGAGATTTTTTGTTATGTATGTTGTTTACGTGGCGTATGCGCGTTATATTTGCATACATTTGCGGTGGGCTTTTGTTGAAATTGCGCATACGCCGCGTTTTGTTTTCAACTTTGCTGACACAGTTGCTGCGCCTGCCGACCGAATCAATTTGCCCTGCATATTTGCATAATAAGCACAGGCCCAGTTGCCGTTTGCCAGTTTGTTTGTCACTCAGCCTGTCACTTGATCAATATGTGCATAGCGTGCTCATAAAATGTCACCCATGCCATGCCACGCCCCCCTTTTTCTCCACCCACATCCAACTGTGTATTACTTTGTTTTCTTCGACAAAATTTGTGTCACACAAATGTTGCGGCAAATCGCTGGATGGCTCTGTGGCTTAGGGTTTTTTTTTTTGGTTTGGGTCAAGAGGCTGCTTAAAGTGGCAAATTGCAAAACTGAGCCACGTCTTCGAACTTTCAACCTTTCAATTTCAACCCTTCACGCATAAACACAAGCTGGCGTCCCTTCTCCAAACAGCAGCCAGCAGCAAGTGCGACAAATGTAGTGGAATAATGACTTTATTACATATATTATATTTATTATTATAGACGATGTGTACAATGTAAATACATGTGTATGTGAAGTGTTTCAATTGATTTTCGATGCGGTAAGCATATATTTATTAGGAAAAATAGCTTTAAATGTAGTAACTCAAGCTGATCTTAGTGAAATTGTAATAGTTCTTGGGTGAATTTGATATGTTAATTTAATTTATTTCGTGTGTTCATATCACTTACTATGAAAATAATAATTTAATAAAGTTATTTATACTTATAATAGTTAACCAAACTTTGGATAATATTTTGTTAACCGATTTAAAATAATTATACAATTTAAAATATATAAACAAAATGTTATGTAAAAAATACTACAAAATTGCAAATATAAATTTAATAATATACATATAAAAGAAGTTTTTCAAAAAATTAAATCGTTTTTTACTTTTAAATACGTTCTCAAATATTTTTATAATTTGATCAATATATAAATAATTATCGAAAATTGCCGTTAATTTAAAACAAAACTGCTCAAAACCTTAAATTTGTTTATAATTAAATATACTTTTTGTTAATATATTTTCAGCAAGTTCTTAAATTTCCATCTGTAGCTTTATCAATTCCTTATTTATGTGTTTATATCGCAAGCGAAAGACTTTGATTTAATTTGGTTTTCCCGACTTGAATCGATTGAGCATGAAATCTAAAGGACCTTCAATTATTACAAGTATGAGCACAAGTTTTTGAACGATGACGATGCGAAAACTTACGGCTCAACAGTTTCTGTTCCACAAGCACTTAAGCTTAAGTGATTTTTATTGGTCACTTAACGCACCCAAGACCTAACACTCCTTGGCGTTGTGACCACAACAACCAAATCGATAAACAAATTGCCAAATTAGCACATCGCCCCCAAAAGCAGATAAAAATTAATGAAAAAAGAAAGACAAAAATAAAGGCAAGAGGAGAAACCAGGAAAACGGATCTGTTGGGTTTGTTTCTTGGCTGGCGGCTGCGGGCCAAGCAATTCATCTATTCAAACAAAGCCATCCATTCAGATGGTGTCATTCATACGGCTGCCCAATCGTGCGAGGTTCCGTGGCCATTCATCTAATGCCACCAGTCGATGTCTGGTCCAATCCCGGACCCCTACCCTTCCCCGGCACCACTCGATGCTGTCTGCCGTTGCTGCGAGTGTAAGATAAATGGCGCTCAGATTATGATCAATTTGTAGCAGCGGCAACTGCGGCCTTGATTGCCACGCCCACGCAACTGGCAGGCGACGTCTGCTTATGACAAAGTAAACATACTCCTAAACCCAGCCTGACACACCAAAACAAAAAAAAAGGTCTCTTACTATTTTGTGATAAATTATGGCAGCTTAACTGCAGCGTGTTTCTGATTAGCATACGTCAAACGGGACGTATACGTAACATAACATAGTCCCAACTCAAATCCACAGCTTGAAAATGTGTTGAAAAAAGACTTGTGAATAAGTTATAAAAATCCATTCACTTAATTGCATTTAATGCTCAACATTTTCCTTACTTTGCAACACCTTTTTTTATGGTAGGGGAAAATGTGGGTTAAACTGTAGACAAACCTCTTGAAATCCCAGGCAGGTATGTGTACGTTGTCTGAGCGTGTGTATGCGTTATTTGGCAGGGGGCACAAATATTTATTTGCGCTTTTATTGCAGGCCAAAAGCTTAGCGCTCGCAGGGCTCACATGGCGTATGCGTGATGTTGTTGCACACAGGACACGCAATGCGGGCGCGTGCGTGCGTTTAACTGCTGCAAAGAACGATAAGGGAATCAAAGCCAAAGTTCCTGATGTTGTAGTTGCTGCCGATGTTGCTGTTGCTGTTGCTGCTGTTGTTCTTGTTTATGCGTGTTAATTCCCTTTGATAAAATAATGCCATGGATAACCTTTAAATGGTTTTGGCCCGCATTTGCTACCCATAAAGCAGAGCTGCCCCATTTCCATGCCAACTTTTTGGGAGTTACGTTAGGCTTACACACAATTAAGCCTTATTTATTCTTGGCCTAGTGCCGGCTGCTGCCACTGTGTGTTGCTGTTGCTCCCTGGTTCATGTTCCTGCCATCGATTGCTGTGATAAGCAATAAACGTATAAATAAATATTATTGAGTACGAAGAAAAATAAAAATCCATCAGCCATACGAAATCAAAGGCCGTGTTAAGCAATATCAAAATCTCTTTCCTGCCCGACACAGCATTTTGGCCGTTCACTAATTGTTGCCTATTGTGCACACGCACACTAAGCCAAAGTCCCCCCTCTTAACTATCCATTGGTTTCTTCGACTCTGGCCAGGCAGCGGGTTCAGAAAGCATTTAGCAAACATGACAAAGTGTTAATACCAAGGCTAACGCCGTTGTTGTCGTTGCTGCGTTGCGTCAGAAGCTCACAGTGGTTTCGGGCAGCATGTGGCAGGTAGCTGCTAGCTGGTAGCAGGTAGCAGGTGGCCGGTGGCAGGCAGCTCAAGTTGCTTAACGAGCTTGGTTGCGTGTGAGCACAGCAAGAAATTAAAAGAGGTTCTTTCTTAAAAGCAAAGCAAAACAACTCGTATGTTGAAGCTTAACGCACTGTAAGCTAAGCTATGCGTGCACAGGAGCCAAAACATTTTCGGGGGCACCCTGCTGCTAGTCAAATATGTTTCATATGTTAAGCATGTCGTATACTTGATGTTTTCAATGCGTGCAACGGCCATACTTTAACATTGTTTATTTACTAACGCTCCACTAAAACTTCAAGGCCGTAGAATTTTAAGTTCAATCTGTAATTAAAAATACAAGTACTTATTAACATGTGCGCTCTAAATAATTGTCTAGCTTGTATATTAAATTTTCAATGCTTAACATTTTCTTAATAAGGTGAAATAATTAAAGTTTAAAAAATACATAAAATAAACATATACATAAAGCATTCAAATTATACGATAAAGAATTATAATTTAAACTGTTTTCTATTTCATTTATTTTGGAGTAATACAACTGTACACATGGAGGAATATTAAATTATTCTAAATTAAATTAAGAATGAATAGCAACTTCTTTAAGAAGATGCATGTCTGGCAAATCAGAAATAACTTTTGGTATTTACTACCCATTCTATTTTGGAGCTCGACACGTGTAGATGCCGCTGCTCACAAACTACTAACCGCTAATGTCATAAACGCCAGCCAGATTGCACAATTATGACAGCAAGCTTCAGCACACACTCACACACACACACACTTTCTGGTAGTACCATACACAGAAGAGAGCTGAAACGGTCAACGGAAAAGGCTTTAAGCACTTAACGAGATGAAAGCGCCATCAAGTATGCAACACAAATAGAACTGACTGAGTGTGTGGCAGGGTCAGTAAACGAGCGAAAACTGAAGCGGGGTCGACGTTAAGGGAGTCAACATCAAATATTAATAATTTTGTGCACAAAACTAGACCAAAACCAAAAATGGCTGGGCAGGTGTCGTGCTCGGCTTACACAATAAGGCAACGCATCGGAGTTGCCTGCTGCGTGCCTGGGACCAGGTGAGGTAAGGTGAATGGTGGACAGGGGGGACAGGGGGTGATGGGAGGTCTCAGACAATGCCAGCGACTTCTGGCTGATGGCATCCTTTGGGAAATTAGTTTAAAAGGGCAACGGCAACAAGAGGCACAAAGAAATTAACTGCGTAACTTACTTGTAAACAGATTATTTATGATGCCAACTGAAAGGCAACAGAAAGCGGTGTGAAAGGCCTGTCAAATGTATACTATATATGTATAAGTATATCTAGCTTACTACCACACCTCTTACTTCTCTCTTTTATTTGAGCCACTTCACAGCCTTTGGCCAATTTCAAAACAATTTTATTACACTTGCCAAAATAAATTGCACTAAAAATTAACAACTTCACAAACAATTCCACTTAAAATGTTTATTGCGCTCATTAATTTTTTGGACTTGGACTTTTGACTGTTGAATGTGAAATGCGGCCATTGTTGTTGTGCCAATTTCAGCTTTGGCTGTTGCTTCTGCTAGTTTTGGCCAATATACGAGAGCTTATAAAAATGCTAGAGTCAAGCGCAAAGTGGTCTGAAATTGCATTAAACTTTCAAGTGCTTTAATTCTCTCTTTCTTTCTCTCTCTCTCTGTGTTTTGTTCTCTTTCTTTGGCCTTCTCTGTCTGATGTCTGTTAACGTTCAATAAAAATGCACAACAAAATATAAAAATATAATTTATGCCTTGTATATGGTTTATTGAGTGCGATTTATACGATAACAGACGCCGCCAGTCGATTGACCAAAGACCCACAGCTGGGGCCAATTGTCTGGTTGCTCATTCAAACAATAATAATAATAATAATAACAGCAACAACAGAAATTACAATATCATGCATATATTGTGAATGTATAAAAATATTAATATTAATATTAATGTCGCCTGCTCACATATAAATAAAGCGGACTTAAAGTTTTAATGAAGCGCATAAATAAAATGCGCAAATAAAGTTAATTTCATTTGTCAGCCAATGTACAGATACACACATACATAGATACACCACAAGAGTGTTAAATTCCGGTCGGGGAAAGGCCAAATGAAAAGCCCAAGCGGCAGCTTAAAGGCGACCAAAGCTGCTGACAGCTTCGAAAGGATGATAAAGGACGAAGGGAATGCGCCATTAGGCAGTCCGTGAATGTAGGAAAAGCTAGTAAAATGCAAAGACGATAAGCACACTCAGGTGCCTCTTAGTAAGTGTGTGTGTGTGAGTGTGACTGTGTATGGAAAGTGCAACAGCATTGAGCCAAGAGATGCGTGCAACCAATTGGAATGAAGTGACACATGCTGAGTCCTGTAGACAAGCAGCTGAGAGGCAACGGATTGAATGCGGAACAAGCCAAAGCCAAATGGATGAAAGACCCTATAAAAAACAAGAAAAGAGGTGAGAAAACTTCAAGATAAAAGATAGAAACACTGAAGTAATGGAGAAAAGATAAATAAAATTACAAGACAAAGTAAACTCGATTTCAACAAGTTTTAAGCGCAGACAGATTTAAATTCAATCAAAATCCTTTAAAAACTTAAACGCAAATTTAATTCAATTTAAAAAAATTTTTATATTTAAGTGCATTAAATTATTCAATTGGCTAATTTCCGTCTGACTTTTTTACATACTACAGCTATGCAGCCAAAATGGCCATAATCAAAATTCATGGCAATAAGTTTTGGCGTTGATGTTGGACTGCAAGCAGATCAAAATAAATATGCGAGAATCATTTTATTTGCCATAAAAACTCACAAATTGTTTAATTGGTTTTCAACTTTTATTTTATTTTATTTTTATTTTATTTTTTCATTTTGGCTTGGGGAAAGCTTTTAAAATATCATTTGGAAAAGCGCCTTCAACTGCAAAACTTTTCCATTAAAATGCTTAATACAACAAAAGCAACACGAAAAAAAAACAGCAACAGCAGCAGCAACAACAACAGCAACAACAACAAAAAAGAGCTGCTGCTGCAGGCGTAGCCAGTGCCAAAGTTGCAGCCACGCCCACTTCTAAAACAAGGCGCACGTCAGAGCTGCAGCAACAGCAACAACAACAACAAGAACAACATTGAGAGTCGCCGCCAAATGCACTTCAAACTCATTTCATTTGGAAAATAAAACCTGAACCGAGCATAAAAGACACTAAGGCAAAGCAGCAACAGCAACAACAACAACAGCAACAAGCTGAGTAACAACTACAACAACAACGAGAACTACACTGGCATTAGCAACAATAACAACAAGACCGACGACAAACTTAGTATTTTTTCTCGCTTTTTCTCCTTTTTTTGGCCGTCAAGTGCGCGTGACTTTTGGAGACTCCAACAAATTTCGGTTGAATAATTTAATTGTTGCAAAAGAGACGCGAACCCAAAAACCTTGACAGCAGCAGCAGCAGCAGCAGCAGCAGCGAACGCAATGGCATAAAACCAGAGCAAAACTTTTTCCAGCTTCCTCCTTTTTTTATATTTTTTTTGTTTTTCGAAAATGAGCGCAAATAAAATATGCAAAAAGGCGTAGCGAACTTTATGATGTTTGACTTTGTACAACGCAAAAATATCCCCCCCACCCTCTCCAAAATACCCACGAATTACCCAACCCCGCCCTCCAGACCAGTCACCATGATTTTGCCTTGCCCAGAAAAAGGCAAAACTTTTATTTTAAGTTCAAGTTAACTTTCTGGTTAGCCTGCCGCCAGGCAAAGGGCCTCAGTAAAGTGTGTAGGCAGTCCTCGAGAGGGGATAGAGGGGTAAAGAAGGGGGCTAAACTCCACACCCATAACCGTTCATCCTGCACCTCTCACTCCAAACGTTACTCCAACATCAAAACAAGCAGAAACACTGTCGTAGGAAGTACTTGACTATTAGTTACCCTGTGTAAACATTTTGAATCTAAAGAGATTTTCAAATTAGCTTGTTTTAGTCTTTTTAAAAGATAATCAAAGAAATGATTACTGTTAAATTAAGTTAGACTGATATCTGAAAGGCTATTATTAAACTTCACTCAGAATATTTTATCGAAAATCAATTGAATTCTCTTTATCAATTGGATATTTCACAAATAACAAACTTTTGTTAAGTGAAACTATAAAAAATTACTCATAATCTTATGTAAATTTCTTTGAGTTCGAATGAAGATCACATGGTATAAAAGATAATTCATTGAAAGACAAGTATACTCTAAACGAAAATTTTAAAAAAAGCAAAAGATCAGGAAGGGTTTTCTTGCATAGCCATTAGTAATCAAGAAGAGTCACTATTATAAAAGCTATTTACATTTACCTTAGCAAAATTTAAATATTCTATTAAACCTTTGAATTCAAATTTTGTTATGCCTACAGGGTATCCAAAAGTATTGTAAATTTAGAACGCGTTAGCGCCGTGCTACCTTGCCAGAATTGCCTGGCAAAAGGCACAAAATAATTTATTCTCAAATCAAAGTTAGCAACGCGTTGCGTATATTAGCAATCTGCACTCATTTCAATACACTCCCAAGTATATATACACTCAGACACACACACACACACACACACACCCACATACATGCATACAGACACATATATTGAGGTTAAAGAAATGTGTGTGTGCCTAGTCGAAAATTTAATTTCCCTGCTCTCTGTTTTATTTATGATCCAGATATGCTTATTCGTACCTTTCTGCAAGTTTTCACAATTCGACTTGGAGTCATATTTCATATTTTTTTCCATCTTTGAGTTGAGCTCCAGGAAAACTTGGCCCTCTCCCCCCCTTCCCCGTCGATCCCTTGTTCCTTTCGTCCCTTACTTAGTGAGCCTGCCTGCTGGTTTTGCTACCTTGGCTCTCTGCTTTTAACATATGACTTCCGTAATGTTTGCGTGCACAATGAATAACTTACTCCAATGTTATCCTTTTGTTGCCAGCGTGATGTATGCAACTGTGCGTACCTCTCTCTATTTTTCTGTGTGTGTATGGAGTGTGTCTTATAGAGTGTGTAGAAGAGTGTGTGTGAGGGGAGAAACAGTTGGCAGCCCCAGCTGCGCTTTAAGTAATAATTTTGCATGCAGGCAGCGACAGCTGCTTAAATATGTAAGCACAGCCAAGTTAGATTAAGTCGCTCTCAGGATCTGGATTTGCCTAAGCTTTGACAGTCTCAGAGCCCTCTTCAACCTCAGTCTCATTCTTCTTATACTTGTCTTTAGAAAAAACTCCACTTTACCAACGATTCTTATTCATTGTCTCTTTGGATTTGATTCAACTTAAGAGGCATATAATATTACACAGTTACCTTCGTTAAAAATTACTTAAAAGGATATCACACATATCCTTACAGCTTTGATTTTATTAGAAGTCTTTTATTTTAATACAGCTTTAAGTGGAAATTACGAGCTGCACTCTATTCGGATTCCGATTGAAAGTCCTAAGGATCTGCGTGGGTCTTGAGATTCTAAAGATTTATCAGCCACATCCTAAATTTAAGTTGTTTTATTTATCTTTAATATTTACATTGTTATGTATTACTTACAAAAATACTTTCCCACTAAACAAACTCTAAGCAAATGAAATATTCTCAACTTTGCACATGATTTGTAATACAGATTTAAAAACTAGAATTAATGTTCTATAAGTGATTTAATATTATAAAGAAAATTCAAATATAAAATAGTTAGCTTAAAGTATATCACACAAGTAAAATATCGCGTCTCATTCTTGATTCTTAATATAACATTTTTTCATTGGTTTGATTTCAACTTTTTTAAAACAAAAACCGATTTTTTGATGTTAAACTCTTCGCTCTGCATTTCTTTAGCTCGTTAGACAGCTTTCCTTTTTTTATTGTTTGCTGTTTATTATAGAAGTTCGATGTCTCTAATCAGCAAGTTTGGATAAATTACATTTATCAAAGACAAACATGCAATGTTAGTAAGAACAACAACATTAACAACAACAACAACAACAATAAGAAAACGTTAAACAAATTACGCTTCTTTTTACAACTAATCAAAAGTAATCACTTTGCAATTTTCGGAGCCTGACAGAAAGACAAACAAAAAGTGCGTCAAGAAATTGGCTGACACAAAGAACAAAGAGCTATTTGTTGCTGAAGGGAAAGAAGTGAAAGAAGGGGGTGTATTAGGGTTGGGTGTCTGGTGTCGTGGGATGCCATCAACAGCTGCCATTTGCTGCCGGCATTCAGAATAACAATGGCAACAACAAGACAAACATTTGCCGCCTATCAGACTTCACACACAAACACACACACACACACGCACACACGACGACAAGTTCGACAAACAAATCATGATAAATGAACCAACAACAAACGAGCTAAAGAAAAGCAAAGAAAAACTTATTCCTAAAGCTTTTTAATTTGACAAAAGAGCGCACAGGAAATTAGCGTGAAAGGACAAGAAAAACACAACTCAACAACGAGTTATTCTCGATGGTTGCTGATTGAAAGGGTTGTCAACTCGACGATTTTCGACTTGTCATAGATACTTTTCAACAATTCTAAAAATTACTCTAAACTCTCGGAGTGACTATGCAAATTTCTTCTTTGGCAAACTCTTGGCAAAACATCCTGCGGGTCGACAGAGCTCTTGAACTGAGGCGTTTCCTTTCGTTAAATCGACACAATAATTACACGAGCTAATGCAATGCTAATTACTAATTGTCATTGTCAATTGTTTACCCCTCTTTAACCCCTGCCATGACCATTTCATATATTAGATACAGATATTTTATAAACACGACAATTGCAACACATTTGCAACTCGCAGCTTGCATAAATTTGCACCAATATCTCCCCTCTCTGTCTCTCTCTCTTTCTCTATCTGCCTACTGTAACCAAAATGCTTTGCAAATTAACGATCTTCCATAGGTCATAAATTATTTGTGCTATTTACGTGTTTAAATGAACTTATTGAAATTAATTTATGCAATGCCAAATACGAAAATTCAACAAAATAGAGACGAAAGCATAAAGTGCCATAATGCAAATTTAATTCGAGTTACAATTGATGATAATGCGCACTGAAATTCCAACTCAATTCGCATTTAACGCCAACTTATTTTATGGGGTTAAAGTTTAAAAATTAAAAAAAAGTGGTTGAATAACTGATAGTAACTCCCTTATAATAACTATTGAGTGGTGCTTTGGTTTGAAAGATCTTTAAAATTAAACTTAATTACAAAATACAATGAAAAATGCTTAGCCGGCAAATCAAATATAGCTTTGAAAATAAATATAAATTCTTCAAAACCGGATCCATTTAATGTGGTCCATCATTTTGTTAATGGTTTATTCTATATATTAATTCGACATTTAAAAATAGTTCGTTTCGAAAACTTTTTTGATAATGTTGCCTTCGTAAAAATTCATGCCAAAGGTGGGCAAAAATTTGACTTGTATAGTTGCCAGTTCAATGGGTCAACAAATCTCAAACTTGCACAATTAAATAAATAAATTAACAAAAATGTTGCCCATATCAAAAAAATTAAATTAAATATACAAATACTTGCATTTTATATTTCATAAAATATTTTAATTATTTATTTGCACAACAAGTTTTTTCCAATTTTTTTCCAAACTTTTCATTTGGTCTCCAATGAATTTGTAGACCTTGGTCTTACGGCTAATTTTGTAATATGCTTGCGATTAGCACGCATTTAAAGCTATCCCCAATGACACACACAATCGCATACTCACACACACACACACATACACCCTCGAAAACACACACCCTTAAACAAAGTCGTACCCAACTCAAGGCAAATCAAATTGTGTCAGTCGCTGAGTAAAACGGTCACTTGTGTTGGTTGTGTGAGGGGCACAAATGATTGAAATGTATTCAATTGTTTGATTGACTGACTGAATGAGTCAGTAAGTTGGTCTGCTTGTCCGTCAGTCGGTCCGTCTGTCAGTCTGGTTACAACAATGCATGATTAATGATCTGAGGTGGCTTTCAGTGTAAATATTAAAAAATTATTTGCTCCTAATTTGCAGATACAAATGTAAAACGTTGCGCATCATTATTGTAATGGTTATCGATATCGTTATCGCGAGTCGTTATCGTTATCGCTAACGTTTGCGTGTGGCCATGAAAAGCGAATTATGCATCAATTACTTGTCGACTGTCGACTGTCTCTGTTTAGCATTTGTCGGTCATCAATCAAACAATTTATGTTAATTGATTTGACGGCGATTTAAGGCAATTTTTCAATCACAGTTGAAGCTCGCTTAGCAATAAATAGACATATGTATGTACGTAGCTTATGCAAGCTCATTATGATGATATTAACAATGACGTTGATGATCATTATGAGAATGATAGTGATGATGATGGCCATGTTGTAGATAGTTTGCTATCCGCAGTGACATACTTCCAGCTTGTTATATCTGAGGGAGGCCTGTCTATCTGCTGCCTGTCTTCTGGTTTATAGCCGAGTTTAGCGCAGCAATTGACCCAGATAACCACACACAGATACACACACATACAGATACACACACATGTTGATAATATACATTTGAAGGATAGGTGCTGCAGCTTATCCCCAAGCTGGCAAACTTTAAATTTACCAAACGTAACGAAAACTTGGCACATTGGCACTTGGACAGACTTGGACACTCAAACCCATATTTGTTTAGCTTGATTACAGCCCAAATGTGATTTAAGGCACGTTAAACATACACACGCACACACCCAGTAACAACAACAACATTCACACACACACACAAAAGCACAAGAATAACAACTAAAAGCAACCATTACAGCCCCAGAGACAGAACTCTGTACACTGTGGTCAGCTGCCGAGTTCATCCTGTTTCATCCCTATACATACATACAGTCTCCTCTATATGTATAGACCCGTAGACCTGAACCCATAAAATATGCAAGCACACGGCACACAAGCTTGTTTACAGTTAGCTAATGCATCAACCTGCATTTCCACTGGGCAGCATCATGTTGCATTTGCAGCAAGTTGCAACAGACAATTCTTTCCACTTCAACTTCTTTTCAACTTCCAGTAGAGTGTGCTAGACTGGAGGTATACTCATTTATCTATTTTTGGATGTAAGAAGGCTTTTAGCTTTATTTGAACTTTAGAATTGTGGAGTTTTAATTTCTTAAACTTGAGATAATCAGAGAATAGAGTAAGGTTGACTTGGCCCTGCTCTGTATGCTTAATTGATACAACCCTGTTTTTTTATGCCAATTTGTAATAAAGGGAATGATTCACAGGAAGTTATTCTGTAGGCACATGTCAAGTACCCTTCCTTGTTCCATTTTTAACTAGGAGAGTGTTTTATTATTAGAGTTACACCTTTGTAAGATTACACTTTTTAAGTGGAATAGCAATAGACTTTTACTTCTCTTCTAAACAACAACTGAAGTTCGTTTTATTGATTTATAGGCTCAGAGTTTCCCTGTAAGCTCATTTAAAGCATCAGTTTCACTTCCAAACCAATTAGTGAGTATTTCGATCATCTTCAAATATGATCTTCAGAGCTTCATTAATTTGTATCGGAGTTACAGGGTATACTCATTATCTTTTTATTCCACTCTGAATACATAAACTTTTGACCTGATGCGGTTCAGTGGAAACGCTGTAACTGACAAGTGCACAATTCGATGCATCGAATGATGCTGTCAATGTTGTTTCTCTTGTTGTGTTGATGACATCGCTGTTGAAACCGCAGCCAAAACAAACCAGTGACACCCTCACACATAAACATACACACCCTAATGCACACACACACACAGAGACAGACACAACAGTTGCCAGTAGATGCTTGGGTACACATATTGGTATTGGTATTGGTATTGCTATTGGTTTGAACGGGAAACTGCCGAGACTGGCCAATGGCATTTGCATTTGAATTTGGCCAAAAGCGAGCGTTGAGGTTTTGAAAATGCCAGCGGCTGTCTGTCTGATTTTGGCCGAGGCAGTTAACTTGTTACAGTTTCTGTTCAAGTCAGTTTAGTTCAGTTCAGTTCAGTTTGACATTGTTGCTTATTTTCTGTGGTCTCGTTTTCTAATTAAGTGGAATTCTTTATTGTACTCACTGCAGATTTGAGGTTGGCTTTCACTTATTTGGAAAGTCAGTTTAGGACCAGTTCTCTATCTATCTATTTCGCTCTCTCTCTCTCTCTCTCTCTCTCTCTCTCTCTTTCTAAACAGGCCCATAAAATGGACAAATCTTTTGATTTGTGGGCATTGCATTGCCAAATTGCTTAATCCCCTCAGCACGCATATGCCACTTGACCCAATTTTTAATCACTTTCCATGCACACCCACTACGAGTGTGTGTCTGTGTGTGTGTGTGTGTGTGTGTGTGTGAGTATGTGTCGCATAAATTTGTTCCCTAAAACTTACAGGTAAAAGTTTGAGCTGCACGTTCTAAGCTATTCCACAGAGTCACAAAACAAGCTTAAAAACCCAAAAACGTTAGAGCATAGAATCAAGCAATGAAAATAGCACTGTGAAACAAAGGTAAGCAAATGTTGTAATTGCACCTAGAGATGAGCAAAGCAAATAATATCGTACGGAGTGTCAGCCATCTGAAGATATGTACATTGTAATATGAATAGTTTTACATAATATTGAAAGTTTATCAACAATCATTAGTCAAAGATATTCCTACTCTAACTTTCCGATTACGAATCCTATTAACCAGTTGAGATATCTTAAGAAATATCGAGTACTTTGTTAAAGTCGAGCAACTTTTAAAGTCAGAACTTTTTCCAATCTTGGCATTATTTTTAACAATTAAATCTGCTATTTTATTTCACTTATTTATGACTTAAGAATTTGAGTAAAGAGTAAAAAGAAAATAGTTTTATTTAAATATCAAATTGGGTAGTTTTTTGAAAATATAAAAAATATTATTCATTTCATTAATATATGATCAATTATTGCATTAGTCTTTATAAAACTTCAATTACCATAAAGCACTAATCATCCATACAATTGTTAGTTGCCTAGAAAAGTATGAAAATTTTGACTTTCATTGTTGATTCGATTTTTGGTCACGTTGTCATCTCTAGCTCTTTGCAGCTGCATACACTCAGGTAATGTTGAGTTACAAAATTTCTAAAAATTCATGCATATGCAGCGACCCAAAGTGGGCAGCACATGTTGTTGTTGTTGTTGTTGTTGTTAGTGCTCGTGTTTTGTTGTTGCTGTGTTTTGTTGCGTCCTGTTGTGGGCGCAAAAAGTTTAACAATAATAAGCAAATGCCCAAAAGCCAAAAACTTTCAGCCGCATGGCTACAATTGGCACTAAAACCAAACTCATACCATATCCTCCTCCATGCCCCTCTTTGTCCTACTCCTTTTGGCCTAGAAATGTTGTTGGCGTTGCAAATACGATTAAATATGGCAAAAGTTGTGCGTACACACGTCGCCCATTTTATTTAGATTGCGCAACAAAGCCAAACGACAACTACAACAACAACGACAACAACAGTTACTGCAACAACAACAAAAAGAACAACAACAAATGGAAGTATAACAAAAACATTAAGGTCGCTGAGAGGCCTCGCATTTTGTATACTCCCTAACAAGGCTAACACATGTTTCTGTGGCCAAAGCACAGCACAATTCTGTTAACAATTTTATTATTAAAATGCTGTCAGAGCTCCAAGTGTGTGTGTGTATGTGTGTGAGTGTGTGTTAGTATTGTTATTTCTCAGTTGCAGAGCAATTTTCAGTTGGCCACAAAATGCATTAGTGGCTTACATTCCCCTCCCCAAATGCATACGATAAATGGTGCTTTTAAAAACTGTTGCCATACATAATGCTTAGAAATGGGGAGTACATGTTAAAATGCTAATTATAATCCATCTATGGATGGTAAGCCACACTCTAAATAACAATGCAATTGTTAATCGACAAGGCATTAAATAAATGGCAGATAAAATGTATAAACGGATCCTTGTTGAATTTTAAGAGTGTGCTCATTTCAATGAGGATGATGTGTTGATTTTAATATTATTTTTTTACGTACAATATAGTTTTAGCTCACTATAAACAGAATTATGCAAACTAATTTTACTTTGTTAAATGGAAATCAGTTACACAAAACTAATTGTATATTACATATCTATATCTCTAATTTTTTACACATTTATCTATTTATTTACTTGCTTTTTTGGTTTGTTGTCAAACTATTCACAGTCGACACCATGATAAAACAAAAAAGATGAAAAACTAAATTTTACAATTAACAAACAGATAAGTACCCGAAAGATATTTAAACATTTATAAAAATTTAGTCAGAAGGAAATTTATTTACACCAAGTAAAATTGGTTTTTAAAAATTAAATTTATGCATTTATTGTGTGAAATTCAATTAAGAGAAGTCAATTGTAAATGTTTTCTGCTGAAGATCCAACTAATTTCAACTTCAACTGAAAGTAGTTCAGCTTAAAATTAATTCAGAACAAAAGTTATTATCTACAAAGAATTTCGAAGCTGATTCACAACATTTAGCTACTTTAAAGTGTATGTGTGTGTGTATATTTGAGTAATCAATTCACATGCACAATATTCTGTTTGGTCGTATTGTCATTCTGCCTGTTGCCGAGCACTTGACATGTAATTATCGCTTATTAAGCCTGCGCACTTCAAAAGCGCCAATCAACAGTTGCAACAAAGGGACAGGAGAGAAAGAATGAGAGAGGGAGGAGAGGAGAGGAGGGATGATGGCTGGTAAATGCTACTTAAATATATTTAAATGTGGCTCTCCATTAAGCTTGACATGGCTATGCAGATATTGAGGTCCCTGCAAGTATGTGAAATGAGAGTATTTATAATTATAATTATGAGTCTGAAAATTGAGCTGAACAACGTAAAGTTAACAACGTTTGGTCAATGGGACAACAAAAAGTCAAAATGAGCCGCACATAACAATGAATTTTAATTGCCAACAACAACAATATCGACACAACAACAAAATTGACGACAACAACAACAGCTGCTGGCAATGCCTTCCCGCAATTGGTGTTGAAATTTATGCGTGAAAATTTTATTTAATAAATGCATTACAATAAAAGCAAGCCAGCAAATATTTTGTCATTAACTTGCCACACAATTGTTAGTGGATGTGTGTGTGTGTGTATATAACTGTGTGTGTTAACAATAAAAAGATCAGTGGTTGTCAAGTCAAGGAGTTGGGAGAGGGAGACAGCCATACTCATAAATATTATTGTAATAAAGTATTGTGACATAAACTATTGGATTGTAAGACTCCATTTAATAAATTACCCTTTGCGTTCACTGTATTAATGATAATATGGTTTCAAATTGTTTGGAATCCAGACGAAATAAAAAATATTCAGTTTGAACTTTGCTCAACATTTTTGTCACTGATTTCGACAAATTTAACATTCAAGTGCTTACTTTAAAAATACTGCATTCTTTGACGACATTTCTGTAAATACATCCTTATAATTTGTTTGAGAATATTTCATTGTACTCATCAATTTTTCTAAAAAAGTTCTTAAATTTATATATTTAGATTTCAATCTTTTCATTTAACTTTTTATTTTTTATCCTCAATTTGTCTCAGTAAATAAGAGGTAAACTTTAGCTTAAAAGCAGAACTTGACTTTCTCAGATATACAATTTTTGTTTGTCATATAAAGTTTCATACTTTTAGCAGCAGCTGCATTATGTGAGACTTTTCTGGTTCAAAGCACCCACTGAACCAGCTCGGAGAAGCACGGATGCATTAGACATGTGGTACACGTAAACACTTAGCCAGAAAATGTCCGAGAAACTCACAGCTGGTCGTGGGAAGGCAAACACAGTTAACAGTTGTCAGGTGAGGTGTTTGCTGATTTTGTTAATTTTTCACCTGCTTTCACTGCAAACAACATTTGCGCTTCACAGTGAAGCGACTAATTTGAGTCAAAAATCATTTTGTCAGAGACGTCAGTTGTCAGTCAACAGGGTCACGGAAGTGACTCAGTGTCCAGTCTGGATAAACTATTAGATGTTGTGTCCTTCACCTGCAACTGCTTTTTGGAGTCTATGTGCTCTTTGAAAGGGTCACCCCCAAACATGCTCATAATGTGCGCTAATGTGCATAATGTAAGCGACACGCACACCTGCACATCAACTCACATAGACAAGCAGCAGCCACAACGTGCCACAGTGCCACTGTGCCACTTGGTCGGTCAGAGCTACAGCCAGTGGCAAACGTGGCACGCGGAGACGACAAACACGAAACTGGCAATTTAACAGGCCATCAACGTTGATGGTGCCGACAATGATGTTGTTGATGGCAGCCTGCCTAACAATAACAACCAGCCAATAACTAGAGCAACACCCAGAATATCAACAGCAACAACAACTCTACAACTGCCACAACACGTACAAGGTTCAGTTAACAAGGCATATTCAAAACATTTACAATATTACAAATATTATTTGCTAGACTTAAGTGTCCCCAACTCTAAAGCAAAGTTCTTAAAGCTTTTCAAAAGCTTAAGCATAATAATTATTCTAAGGTTGTCATTTATGGAAGTCAATCCTCCAATTTTGTAAATATCACTTGGTATATTCAAGTAATTCAATTCAATTGAAGATTAATATTCAATATAATTTTTTCAAATTTGTTTCATTAGCATTTGTTAAACTTTTCTATAAAATGTAGGAATACTGTTTGTAGTTGATAAGAGTACACGTATTTGCATAGTTTTAACCATCCAGGTTGTACTACGGGGCGTATGCGTGACGAATTGCTTTGCACTGACTATAAACGCTCTCAAACGGAAACGAAAATGAAGCGCAATTCAAGGTGTTGGCACCTTTTGAATGAATAAAGACAGAAGAGTCACGTCTTCGTCCGGAATTTAAGTTCCAGATGGCAACTCGTAATGCGCACGTAAAGGCCACGTTAAAAGGAATGCCTAATGTAAAACTTTAGCCCGGTTGCAAGAAGAGTGAGAAAGCGAGTTATCTTTTGGAGACAGCACATATAATATTTATTGCGCATACGACGCGTTGTCCTTTTTTTGAGGCTTTGAGCTACACAAATTATTAAGTGGCTTAATTAGTGACAAAGTGTTTGCCAATTGTGCTTGACTTTAGAAAAAGACATTGTATAAACTCCTGTGGTCTTTAATCAGCTTACAACAGCACATTGTGTCAAATACAAGTAGGAAGCTGGTCAAGCACCTGCTCTGGTTACCGTTGGTATTACTTAAGCCGCTTTGTTCTGGCCATTGGCTGATGCTCTTTGAGGCCACGTTTGCCACAAAGTGGCCCACATAGTTTTGTGTAACTTACTTTTTTATATTTTAGTAAATAAAGTGTTTCAAAATTGTGTATGAAAGTGTGTAGAGTATTTCAGATAAGTTTGAATAAAGGCATCGTAATCTATGAAAATACAATTATGAAGTTTTTTAATTAGAATTATTTTTGGAGGATATCTTAAATGTCTTGGAAAAATCTAATCTTTAGCTGTTAAGAGTCAACGTCAATTTAAATCGAAAAATGGTTTCACAAAATATTTTTAACGTTATGAAAGTCTGTGTAGTTGGTCATTTGTATCTTTAAGCAGTGAAACATTTCAAGATGAGTTGTCTATTCAGTGTAAAAACAGAGAGCTTACTTTTAGATATGTTAATCGATCATTAAATAAATCAAAATGATTTTAATAAATCACTTTGCCAATAAAGCTTTACAATAAATTTTATCTGTGGTTTAATTAAAGCGCATCTTAAAAGTCGCAAGAAATTCTTTATCGAGAACTCAAGAACTGTTCTGTTTGACTATCTACGCTTTTGCTTTTCAGTTGCCTCGCTCTCAGTCTCATTCTCAGCGGCGGCTGCTTGTGGCATGCACAAAAGCCAGGAAATTGAATAAAATTGCCATGTTATGATTATAGAAAGGAAGTGTGCAAAAGTCAGCAACCAAAGGAGCAGCCGCCGCAGTGGCAAAGGCATGCGAATTACAAACGTGGAATGCGGAACGTGCAACGTGCAACGTGCAACTCGAAAAAAAAGTTTCTCGTTTGTGGCTGTAAAAGTGAAGCACAGTTTTTTTTGGGGACACATTTAGTAACTGTGCGGCTTAACTACCAACTGATAATGAGGCAGTTGACAGTTACACTTTGACTTTAGTGGCAAAATGCATAATTTGCAGACAGCATGAGGCATGCAGCAGTCACCTTGTCAACATGCACCACAGTCAACAACAAGCGTTGGGAATATTATTAATAATATTATTATTTTATTTTTATTGTTATAGTTGTGTTGTTAATAATGGGCGAAATCAACGCACAGCAAGAGGCAATATTAAATTTGTGTTTTAATATTATTAAACAAGAGCGTCCACTTTACACTTCAATATTGCCAGGACACATTTTCCAACTCCAACACCAACTCCAATCCAACTTCATCTCCAACTGCGACGCGGCTTCAATTGTTGCCACTGAAAAGCCGGGAAAGCGAGCAACAACAGCAAAAATATGGTTGCATCCCCTGTGTCCCTTGTGGCTGAGCGTTAAAATATTGACATGTGCTGCAGTTTCTCCTTCCCCCACTTCTCCTACTCCTCCTCCTACTCCTCCCCCTTTTGGCAATGTTGTTATTGGTAGAGCTGAGGGCATGTCCAACGTATCATATGGCCAGCATTGTTGTTGGCCGTCGACATCGCGTAAATAAAGCGTAAAATTGTTTTTTATTTTACGCGCATTGTTTGTTGTGTGTCTTTTAAAAATGGAAAGCACAAACAATCAAATGCATTTCACTAGGCGTATATATATATGGATATATGCAATGCATATGAGCATGTGTGTGGTTGTGTGGTTATATGAATGTGGTTCTGTGTATGTGTTAAAATGACCTTTGGCTTTCAGTGTCGCCACTGCAATAGCCTAGCCATTGCCACTTTTGTATACCCATTAAATGGCAAGCTTAAGGGTATACCAATAAGAGGGTAGCTAATATATGTACATCTTTAACTTAAAGATACCTCTGGGCTCCATTAATAAGGACATGCAGTAGTTTCTTAGCCACTGCCTTAATTTATAAGTTTTAAGTCATGTACTCTCAATTTTATTGATTTTAAACTATCCAAATTACCATACAATATATAGAAGTTTATAAAGATAACACTTCTGTTGAAAGTAACAAAGTTAATTAAATAGGGTATTCAATAGTCAGTCAATCCCAAGGCTGTTGTTACTTTGGTTGCTTTTCAGCCTCAAGCTGTTGCGTTAATTGCATATTTAAATTTATGTTGTTAATTGTTGCCAACCCGTCAGGATGCATTGCCCGGCTCCTTTTAAGTTATGGCTTCACCATTGCTTCATCACTTCATCCTGGCACCTCCACCCCCTTCAATCCTCTCCTCAGTGTTTGCTTCTGCTGCAGCTTCCGTCAGCTGGTGACTGAGTAGCTCAGTTGCATCAACTGGTCGACATCCATTTAATGAAACCTCACATAAAAATATCAAAATAAAAGGAATGAAAAGGAAGCCAGCAACTGCAGAGATCCTTTTGGTCAGGACAAGTGAGTGGCATTGAGATGCCAGGTTGATCCTTGGAGACCATCGCAGATTGCACTTGCATCCCGAACTGGATGGAGCTTAATTGATTTAGTTTGTGCTTCAATTCATTTAATTAATTTTACATTATTTTTTTATTTCGACATTTATAATTGGTAACTGTTTTTAGCTAATTTCAATTGTTATGTGAAAGGTGAATGTGAAAAAAGGTAAATAAACTTAATATGTGTTTAAATGGCATTTTTAAATTTTAAATCAATCGGATTATATAAAATAAGAATGTTGTTGTTTGATTGAAAGATATATTTTATTACATTTATTGTACCATTTATGTTACATATATATGTTTGTAAAATTCTAAACACTTTTGTTCTTTTTTTTAAATAATATTTATTTAGAATTAGCCCCACTTCGAGAGTCCAATAATTTTTAGGTCTCTGCTGCAATTTGATTTTATTAGAAATTATATTCCATAAGTGCTCAACATGTGTAAACAATATACATATTTAGATTAGATAATTAGCAAATTAACGAGACAAAGCTCAACTGGAAATGCAACTGGTTGAACGTTAAAAAAGGAATAATAACAACAAACTAAAAGAATAATATACAAAGATCAAACAGGATAACAGACTGATGTGAAACGGTTTGTAAAGAAAGTCTATGGCATATGTTTGAACTCTACATTTAGGCAGCTATTTTGATAGAAATCCCAGCATGAGAAGATCCTGACCAAATTTTGGCTTCACTAGTTCTTGTGGCTGTGGCTCCAAGTTGAGCAGTTCCTTCATCTCGTAGCGCTTCACAGATTTGGTTGGTATCGGCAGCTCGAAGAATTGTTCAGTAAAATTATTTGGATCCTCATGCCCAGAGAGGGTAGGAGTTGGCAGCAGACCACAATTGGGAAAGGCACGTGAAATGTTGCGAACATGGGTTAAGTTGCCACGTCGCTTCTCGCCACTTGCCACCAAGGGAGCTGGTGGCCGATAGCTTGGCATAAATACTTTGCGATCTTTGTCCTGATGTTGCTCCTTGTTGCTGCCACACTGGCTGCTGATATTGCCACCAATGCTGCTGTTGTTGGTTGTGGGCATAATGTTGCCGAGACTAGAAGAAATCATGGCACGATGAATGGTAGCATTCTCCTCAGTTCGAGTTGGATTTTTGCCAGCCATTGTATTCTCTTTATTGGCAGCTGCCACATTGGCCTTGGCCCTGCAACGTTCATCCCATTGTTTAACAGTGGGTATATAACGTCGAGGTGGCTGCTTCTCCGACTCAGACTCCAACTTCGTTTCCGCCTCCAGTTTTGCCTCCATCTTCGTTTCTGGTTCTGTCTTGGTGTCTATCTCAGGATCCTTTTTCACAGCGCGTTGCAGGCCAATATAGCGTCCTATTGATTTTATAGGTTCAGTCTTTAGTGATTTCGATTCCAGCTCTTTTTTCATCTCGCGCAACACACGCTCAATGTGTTGCTTTTTTATTGCACGCAATCGATCCACACGTATACGTTCTTCCGGCGTAAAATCTATCGGAGATCGAGTGAGATGCACAAGGACTTTAGGCATTTCCTCGATCGTTTCACGCATGCGTCGTTGCTCGACAAGTTTCAGTGCCTCCAATGCCACTTTGCGCTCTTGTTCACGTTTCTTTTCATCGGACTCGGAATCCTTTGCCGAGGTCTTCTCCATCGATTGCTTTTTGAGTGTGCCGACCTCTGCCGTCTCTTTTTCATCTGTCTGTGTGCGTTTCAATCTTAAACCGCTTTTGTTTTCATCTGGAGTCTGGGATAGCTTCTGCTCACTGATGGGTGCTGGAAAGAAACGCGACTTGTCAACTGTCAACAACCAAATTACTATATGTCATAGAAA
The DNA here is from genome assembly GCA_035043265.1 of Drosophila testacea. Lineage (NCBI taxonomy): Eukaryota > Metazoa > Arthropoda > Insecta > Diptera > Drosophilidae > Drosophila > Drosophila testacea. The sequence goes on from JAWNND010000151.1 coordinate 607,993, forward strand.
CTACAAATATCAGCATGTTATATTGTTCTCACCTGGACGTTCTGCCCGCATGGGTTTGGGGAATCCTTTCCAGGGCAGCATCAATTTTGTCTGCGTTGGCTTTCGATCCTCCAATGTCTCAAAGTGACGCGTCAGCTCGCCTAGAGTTGCATTCTCTGGTTCAACCTTCAAGCGTGGCACAAATTCGGAGGCATTTACATTGAGTTGCCCCACAGTGTTGTTGGTTTCATCTGTGCCACATGTTGCATCAGTTGTTGTTGCAGCTGTCTTCTCGCTGTCGCTATCGCTATCGCTCTCGTCTTCGTTTTCGCTTTCTCTGTCTCTCTTCCCGTAGCAATGTGGAAACTTGGACAGCGGCGTCTTCTTCAATATCTCAAAGGCTGAACGGTTCTTGATAAATCTCTGCATTCTGGCAATATACAACTTATGATTATCTCTATATCTTAATTCTTAACTAGGAAACTGGGCTAAATAAAACAAGTCTGAAAGCTACTGTTTGTTGACTGATATGATTTTATACATGCAATGACTTGAGTGTTCACAACTTTGACAGTTCATGTCAAGCCTGCTCAATAATTATCGATAACTATAGAGTTGCAACGGAAAGTATACGATAAATACTGTTGAGGTATATACTGCGTTTAAACGGAGCATTCATGAATTCTTCAAGTTGCAAATAACTACATTAAGTTTAATAGTGACAGGATTAAAATAAATTAGGCCATAATGTTTAGCTCTAATTTAAAAATCTGTGAGTTTTAAACACATTACCAATGTTTGTCTGTTATTTAATGACAGAATTATGCAAATAGTTTACCAAGTATTAAATTGGTATCCATTGTGCAGTATTTTCTGTAGTTGACTACAGTATTTTCACAATAAACGAGAGCGTGAGAGGCCAAGTAAACAACTCGGTCAAGTGCAGTCAGCTTGAAGACGACAGTAAGAACGGTAACGACATTCAATAAAACGTTTGGTATTATTATGGGAACACGTTCAGATATATATACATACACACAAATACACACACACGTACACACTCGTCTAGCACTGTACAAAATGAAATGCAATGAAATGAAATGAAAGAAACGCACAGAAATATGCAATTTCACCTCAATCACAGCTGTAAAAAACAAACAAACAATGGGGATAAATGCTGAGCTTCTCTGGAAGGGGTTTCACCCTCCATCGCGACTCCTGTTTCTCCAACCTTTTCCTGTTTATGCTGTTCGTTCTCGTCCTTGTTGTCGTGTGAGCCACATGCTGTTTGCTCAGCTCCCAACGCTCTGTTCTCCATATCATTTTGCAAGAAAAGAGAGAAATGAAATGCAATAAGTAAAATGTAATTACTGCCTCTGCAAGGGGATCCCCATTTGAAACCCATGAACTGAAGCCATGTTTGATATATAAGAAAATACTGGCATTTGCAATATTAATCCTAAGGCACAACAAATTGCCTGACAACCGCATACATAGTGCTGCAACTCTATAATATTGTAATCAGAGTTGAGTAATATTTCTTTATTTCAATTATAGACTACAGATTTATTTCAGAGAGAGGCAGGTGTTAATTGTGTAATGCTGTGAAATACTCATTTCAAAACATAAACTCAGTTGCGGTTTATCATCAAATGTGTTTGTGAAAAAATAGGAAAGTATTATGCTCAATGTTCGAAAGGAATGAGCTTTCAGCGGATTAAGGGTAGAGTTCTTTATGTGGATTGTTGTTGTTCAATCAAATTGATGCTAACTGTCACACAACTTGTAAATTTTATAACTCATTAAATTGACTTTAAGCCACTTTTTTTGTACACATTGCTCTTTGGCAACTTTTCGCATTAATCCGCTTGTTCAACTTTCATTACATTTGCGCTTATCTGCATAATTGAAATGCGTGTTTAACGGTATTTGTAATTTAAAATTCGAAATTAACAGAAAACACAAGTGAGAGTGGTCTAAGTGAAAGTGCAAGACTAGAAGTTATCCTACAAAAAGGGAGAGAGAAATAAACTTCAGGCAGAAATATAGAATTAAATTTGAATTAAAGGAATGAGATTTTTATTACTTCATTTATTTAAAACTTACATTCTATTCACTTGATGTACCTCTCTAACATTAAGTTACGGGGTATAGAAACGAGCGCAAATGTGCAATGACATATGAAAAACACATCATTAATTCACAAATAACCAAATTAAACAATTAATTGCTAAAGACAAGCACTGCTGGAAAAAAATTAAATAAATTAAATATATTGCATACATAACTACATGTATGTGTGAGGCAAAAACTTAATCATGGACAAGTGCAACAAATTTAATATCGCATTTGAATGCACAATTTAAATGCATTCATTGGGCTATTCAAACACTCACATTGGCCTCATAAGTAATTAAAATTTAAATAACTATCACTTGAGCGTACACTGTCCAACAAAACAGACATTTGCTGGCTAAATAAATAAAATAGAAAAAAATTATATAACGTATACGCAACGAAGGCGAAAGTGGTCAGGGAAAGAAAAGCGAAAAAGGAGGGAGAAATAAAATAAAAAGCAAAAGCGTCGACAAATAAAATTCATTAACATGCTTCTAATTACACCAGACAATGGCAATGACAAAGAGGGACAGAATGGTAAAGGGGGCGTGGCTGCTGTGTGTGCATTTTGCATACAAATTGCCAAATTAATGAGCAAAATACACAGCCGCAGTAAATAAAAGCAAATAATTTATAAATACAACAAAGCAAGCAAATAGGCATCCCTAAATGTAAAGTGCGTGCCAAATGCTACGAATATCGTGGCCAAAATGGCTCAACCAAATTCATAACTTTTGCTGGCAGGGCTAATTGGAGGCTAAGCAAATATTTGCACTTCAATATTCTTTGGCAAGCTGTGTTAAATGGTTGGTAATGAGAACAATTTGGTGAGCAACCCTTCATCAGGGTATCTGCCAGTTAAACAATTGAAACAGATACTTTACAATTCTCTCAATATTTAAAGTCCAAATAAACGAAATTACAATGTTAATTTAATTGTTAGATTTTAAGTACTTTTGGTTCTCTCAAGTGAATTTTTCATGTGCATTTGCAGTTGAGAATTTTGTGTTTCACATTGGTATGTTGCCTCCACATGCTTCAGTTAATAAGCTTGCCCCATTTTGTAGACCAGCTGCATTTTACGAGCTTAGCTTTTTGGCTTTGCCAAACGATTTTGGCCATACCGCAGCACACTGGCAAGGTTAATCCTGAACTCGGGCTCACACACTCGTCTACTCGTCCTGTTGCCACTTGCAAGTCAGAGTTACGCTCGTTTGCCATGGTACAGGGCATTTTGAGGTATCTCTGATGGTCGAGTGCCAGTTGTGGGTGCATATGTGGCGTATACGTAACCTGGGCGAACAGCCGCAAACAGAAATCGAGACGCATACACTTACATGTGTTGCAAGTTGCTGTTGCTGTTGCAAGTAGCTGTTGTTGTTAATGGTGCACCAGACAGCAGGCAGCAGGCAAGTAAAACGCAAACAAAGCCAACAAACAGACCAAAAATCTAGTTCACTTAAAATTTCTCATTTCCTTCCGCTCTGGACTTCAACCAGAACCCAAACTCTTACACACGAAAATTGTAACAGGAAGCCCACAGAGGCAGTTGTTGAGAGGAATGTGGCGAGGGGAGTGTAAAACTTTATGTATGTGGCAAAAAAGCTTAAGTTAACAACTTATGCCCTTTAGATGTTGAGAGCTGAGAGCAAGCTTGGGTCGCCTACAGCCCGATTGTCGCCAAACGCATTTAGGAAGGAAATTAGTACGTAAATGTCATAATTTGCAAAAGGACTTTGTGCACAGGATTATTAAGTCATTATACACCCACACATACACACACACACACACACTTACAAAATCACACATTGAGCTCGTAAATGCAAATAGAAGCACACCTCGGAGTGTCTCACACATTTATTGGCCAGAGTCCTGAAACTGTAGCCGAAGCTAATCAAAATGCAAATTTCAATTTGCCAACTGCTGAAGCAAAAGACAAAGAGCAAAGAGAAAAAAATGAGTACAGACAAACAACAGAAAGAGAGAGAGTTAGAAAATGAAGTGAAAGCTAAAAAAAGAAAGGTAAATCGCAAAATTCAGTCAACTAAAAATCTTTGACTTTTTACCTGGGCACAAAAAAATAATCATGAAAACGCAGTCAGCGTTGGACCCCAGGGTCACATTGAATGTCCCCAAACCAGGACACGGACACACTCACCCACACACTTACCCACTCACACACACAGGGATACACACACAGTTACACACTGCCTCGCGGTAATCCTTTTCAATGTTAACTTCCGATTTGCCCACATTGCCTTTAGCAAATTACTTGTATCCTTTTTCATGACTCGCTTGATTTCTTCTTTATATTTTGTTGCTGCTCTTCTTCTTGTTGCTGGTTGCCCACAACTTTTGATAACGTCAACAGCATTGAACACAGCCGCAAACCAACAATAACAACAACAACAACAGCAACCAAGTTTGGCATATTTCTTTGCTTTGAATTTTTATTTGCTCTACATATTTTTATACATTTTGTTTTGTCTGCGTGGGCTGTGGATTCTGGAGAAATCCCCAAAGCTGCCTTTATGCCCAACGACGAGTTTGTCAATTTGTGGCAAATGCAGTAAACACGATCTAATTGACGTTGAAACTACCATTGCCACTCATTTCCCTTTCCCCTTTTTTTCTCCTGCAACTCCTGGGCTTGACACATGTCCAATGAGTCTTTCTTTCTGATTCTTGTCTTGTTTCCTTATTTCTGCGCCCCACGGCCATTTTAATCTCTGTGCTCGCAGCTCGCTTGTCATTGCTGACAGCTGCCTGATTGGTCCAATGGGGACCCAACCAAACCAAACCAAACTGATCCGAACCGATTCGAGTCGAACCACATCAAACCCGACAATATTGAGGGGTTTACAGAGTCCACCCACACAGCATGTACATGTCAGTTGGTTTATGTGCTTTCCATAATGCTTTTAATTGAGTGATGTACGTACGGTATATATCAAATTGATATTGATACGGATATGTTTCATAACTAGCATTTAACTCAACTCAACTAAATTAGCTGCCACTTTGCCACTTGATAGTTTGAGTTGGGCTAAAATTACTTAACTTGGTTATTTTTTATAGCGCCACCAAAGCTGTCACCACATCCAACAAGTCTATCAGTCAACTATCAAACGTCTGTGACTTTTCCGCTGGGAAAACACTCACACACACATATACAAAGGATACACAACACACTCAAGTGTGACTAAGCCAAGGTTTATTTAGATTAGGCTTGGAACCATGACGAACTGTAAATGCTCTATTGAGGTGAGTTTAAAAGGCGAAATTACTCTAAGAAAATTTTTAAATAGTCAATTTTTTGTTGAGCCATTTTTTCTATATGTTTTTTAATCATGGGTATCATAATTATAATTTTTTTAATTAAAATATAAGTTCTTTTAATTTTTTATATATTTTAAAGTATATTCTTATTAATTAAACATAATTGAAAGCAAAATAATTGTCAATGTATTCTTACTACTTTTAGTTAATAATATGAGGTATAAAATGGTTTATGGGAATCCTATTTATTAAAAAATATAAATTTAAATTTATAAATATTTTAATATTATTTATTTCTCCTTCAAAAATATAAGAAGCTGTTCAATATTTTACAGTAAAATAATTTTATGTTTTGTCTTAGAATTAATATATATTTTGATAGCATTTATATAACATTGTTATTAACATAATAATTAACATATTGATGCTATAAATTAATATATAAAATACTTTTTTGTATCTATTCAATAATAGTTAAATCAATCTTTGGTTTAAGAAACGGGCGAAATATTTCGTGAAGATTTGATTATTTTAGTCACCTCTTTCTAAATACATATGTATAGTAGTAATGCATTTAAAATTCATATTGGATTGAGTTAAGGATTGAGTTTATACCCTTGAGTAAACAATTCATATTATCAATAGCTTACTTTTAAAAATACTAATCGACATACGAATTACTTACATATATAAATATTGGATTTTTGCATACCAAGAGCCAGAGAAGTAAATGTAAATTTATTGTAGTTTATTTACATTTATTCTGATTATTATATTTATTCAAATAAATACTTAATGTAGCCGCAGAGTAGTTAAGACTAAAAAAGTAAATTTATTTAATCAAAATGTATATATGTATACACTTTTCAGCAAGAGTTTTTAATAAGTGTAAAAACTAGGTTTTATTTAATATTAAATAAATGTATATGTATATAATTAACAACTTTTTTGCTGAGCTTTTGCCATAAATCCTGCTGGCACATAATCAGTTCTTTAGAGTATGCCATGGTTTGCCAGGTTTTTATTATTATACCTTTTTAAGTTTTTGGTTTTCTTTTTTACCTTTTGATGTTGCTTTGTTTTTACTCTAGCTATTAGCGCTGTTGTTGCTTGATTTGTTGCTGCTGTTGTTGTAGTTGTTGTTGTTGTTGGTGTTTGCGCTTTTCGAGCTTTACTTGGTTGCGGTTCAACGCGCACTTTCCCATTTCCCTTCGTCTTTGCTTTTCGCTTCTCGCGCATTTTCATCATCAACAATTTTGGAACGAAAACTTTGCCAAAAACTTTTGCACATGCGAAAGGGTTTCGCATGCGTGCAGCTGCAGCTAACTTCAGGTGTGTGTATGCTAGCTAAGGTGTGTGTGCAGGTGTGTAGCGAGTTTAGCTTAAGTTTTAGCATACAGCCAAGGCGATGGTTAAACTTCCACAAAAGACCAGCAGTCAGACAGGAGGCGTTCAACGCTCCGCTCCGTTGCCGCTGCGTGCCAGGCACACCTTGAGGAGTTTTGTGTGTGGCTGCCACAAGTAGACATTGGTTAAAAACTTTTCAACTACCCACATCCACACACACACAAACATACACACACAAACGCTCACTCACACACACGCTGTAGTTTGAAAAATTATTATAACGCGCCACGTTGGCAACCTTTTCATATGCCAAGAACTTAGACAAGAAAGTCAGAAGGAGGGAAAGAGGAGATACTAGAAGTTAACGCCGGGTCTGAAATACTTGTATAGATATAAAATTATGCGCGTTTATTCGTAAATTAAGTGCTGGCTGTTGCTTTCTGAAACTTGGCCAAGAATACAACGCCAAAGTGAACGCGAGCAAGCAACTAACTTGCCCTGCGGTTCTTCCACTCAAAGGGATTTGCGTTCGAGTGCATTTTGTGGAGCGTTCCGACTTAACGGGGGAGGAAGAAAGGGAAGTCTGGCCACAGATCCACGTCCGAGTACTCCAACAATTTCAGCTCCAACTCCAACCACTCTTTGACTTGGATGCGTGTAATGTCTTTAAGACCCTCTGAATTTTGTTATCTCTCAAATAGATTTCATTCGTGTCGCATTATAAATGTATAAGGTCTAAGTGCTGTTGCCTATCAATAGCCACAAATTTAACAAGCCCTATTTATAAATAAACTTTAATTTACTACACTGCACAGCTCTACAAATAAACTTAAAGTCCATTCAACTCTGCACACGTGAGCTGCTATGGTAATAAAGCAATGATAAGAGCTAAATTGCATGACCAAATGCTCGGCATGCAACTAAATGTACTAGTTTGTGAGAGGGCGAGACAGAGACAGAGAGAGAGAGAGAGAGAGAGAGTGTAAGAGCGGAGGAAGGGAGGGGAACTGGAGGAGTATATGTATTATATTTAATACATAAGCCAAGTCTTCATGTTGGCTAAGCTTCAATAGCTTCACCTTAACAGCATACAAATAAATCGAAAATGAAATTAACAACCCATAAAATACCCTACACACATAGAATTATAATTGACATAGAAAAAATAAGACACAAATGAGTTATTTAAAAAATAAGTTTTATATAAATTAATACACTTTAGGACTCTAAATAGAAAATATTTATTTGTTGAAAAAAATTAAAATTAACTATAATTTGTACTTAGGCCTGAGTACCTGAGCAGGCATTAAAAACGGTCAATGAAAATTTTACTTTAGTAACCTTAATTATTCACAATAAGGAAATCCAGTATTAATTATTTTTAGTGTTAATCATTTGCATTCCAGCCTTATAATTGGCTTGAGAGGCTAACGATATTTCAATCGATAGCTTACACTGAGCTGTAATCTGAATAAGTAGTCGATTAAAAGAGTTGTAGGAGGGAGTTTTATAAAACGAGATCTCTAGCTCGATCACCAGCTAAAATCATTTATTTAGGACATTTTTATTGATAACACTTTTATTATTGTTGTAACCTAATAACAATATTATTTACAATTTATTAGCTCCGTCATAGCTCATACAAATTACATTGACAAATATGCTCACTCGAGATGATCTTTATGCAGCCAATCGAGAAAGAAGACCCAATGGAGATGCAACAGAGCAGCAGAAAATCCCAGGACATGCAACAACATAGACAACATTTACCTGTGGATATACATGTTTCTGTTGTTGCCACACATCAAGTCTTTGCCCCATAGTCTCTCTGGCTTTTGCAGCATTATTGGCAACCAGAGACGGAAGCAGCAGTAGCATCAACATCAGCATCAGGAGTCGGGATCCATGTCCCTGGCGAGAATGGGGATGAGAATGAGGATGAGGATGAGGATAAGGACGATGACGATGGTGACGATGGAGGCGGCATATAACGAATACAACGCTTTGAAGCGCGCTAAAAATTTCAGATTTTCAGAACATAACATTTTACGGTTTCACGGTTCATTGCCACATGCAGGAAAGTGAAAGATTCATCGACACACACACACACAGACTAGATGCAGCTGTGTGTGTGTGTGTGTTGGCATATGAAAGCGATACTCTCGTTTGCTCGTTTTTCCAAAATCGTTTGAAGCGTCGGCCGCCATCACAACGGATAACGAGTGAAAAGGGGAAAAGAAGGAATGTTGCCGTATTAAGTGGTGGATGAAGAGGAGTATAAAGAGGAGCAGAGAGAGGGGCAAGAGCATGTGTGGGGTCGGGTTACCTTTTAGGTTTTCATTGGTTTTGTTTCTGCTGAGCTTCAACAAAATATTTTAAGCAGTTTAGAAAGTGCCTGGCCAGTATGTGTGTGTGTGTGTATGAGTGTGTGTATGTGAGTGTGAGTGTGTGGGAGTATCTTCCATATCAGTTACGCGCATAAAAAAATTTTAAAGTCTAGAGAATTTCCCATGTATGTTGGCATGTGTGTCTATGTGATATTGATGCAACTTTTGCCACAGTTGCTGCCGCTGCCGCTGCTTTCAGTGAAGTTAAACCTTTTGATTTGAGCTGTAAGCTTATCCGATTTTTCGAAATTTTTAATTCGTTTACATTGAGAGCACTACAATTTGCACTATAGCTTTAAGCTGGCTCTTTAATCAGTTTCTTATAGTCTCTTTCTAATGCATTGCTAAGGTACATTTTTCGCCATTAATTCGCTACAGCCTACAAACATGTACTTTAAGTAGTGAAAATTGATATTTTGGAAAAGTGGGAAACTGTACAGAAAAGCCTTTTGTAAAAAGATAATTTATTTAATTCCTATGACATCGCTGGTAACCAATTTCGTAATATATAAAAACTCATTTTCCTTAAGGCTGTACAAAATACATATGATTTTTAGACCCAGTACTTTAAAAAAGTACAAATGGGTCTATTAAGTTTGTGCAAAAAAAAATGTGCGTAACAGGCAGAAGGAGGCGTGGCAGACCCCATAAAGTATATATATTCTTGATCAGCATCTACAGCCGAGTCGATATAGCCATGTCCGTCTGTCCGTCTGTCCGTCTGTCTGTCCCTTTTTTGAACACCTATATCTCAGAGACTATAAGAGCTAGAGCCATCAAATTTGGCATGAAGGTTCATCTATATATTGCATTGATCAAGTTTGTTTTAAAATTTTGCCACGCCCATCTCCGCCCCCGTAAATTTGAAACAAAATTTCAAAGTCGAATAACGAAAGCACCTTTAATGCTAGCGATATGATTTTTGGCACACACGATAAACTTTATAGTCCAATCCTGTCCTGAAAGTTTTATCCGGATCGGATAATAAACGGATAGTATACGGCTGATCGAAATTTCGAAAATATGAACACCTAGATCTCAGAGACTATAAAAGCTAGAGACACCAAATTTGGTATGTAGGATCATCCATATCTCTTGTTGATCAAGTTTGTTTTAGATTTTCGCCACGCCCCTATCCGCCCCCGGAAATTGAAATACAAAATTTCGAAGTCAAATTAAAGAAGCCCCTTTGATGATAGCGCCTTGATTGTTGGTACATATAATATACACTATGATCCAAACCAGTTCAGAAAATTTTATTTCAATCGGATGGTAAACACGGAAGTTATTCAACTAACAATGTTACGGGCAAAAGGAAGAAGAAGAGACGCTAGCGACCTCTGTGTTTATTAACTTCGTAGTGGCGCCATCTATTGTTTGGTACGCACTATTGAAGAACAATCAATAGTGAACGCTTTGCACTCAAAAAGTACTGGGTCTCCTACTGTCGAGCTTGCTCCACTGTAGCTTACTGCATTTTTATTATTATTATTATTATTATTATTAAACTGTTGTCTTCATTGAGCCGAGGGTTCTTAAAACTGATCCGCGATCTGACCAGAAATCCTGCTAGCTGGTTTCATCCAAACAAACAAAACTTATCCAATATTTTAAAGGCTTGAAGCCTTGTTTTTAATTCTCGTTTTTGTTGGGTACTGAAATCACTCGATTGGAACCTTTAAGGTTTCGCTTTTCCATTTGAAATCATTGAGAAGCTTTGTTTTCGCTACGCCACATTGTTGCAGTCAGTTGAGAGGCCACGCCTCTACAGTGCCTCAAATGGGCGACTGAGAAGTGCACTTATGAGTGGAGTCGTAGTCGGGTAGGTTTCCCCAAAAAAAAAAAAGAAGTGGAGGCCACTTGACAGCCACAAAGCGTCTGGCTTGTCACCCGGCTCTTGGTCAAAGCGTTGCCAACCAAGTGCTCTCCAAGCAGTTAAGCAGCGTTGCCGATGCCATAAATGTTGCAAGTTGGCGACGCAACGCGACGCCGTTGCAGACACAAGCGCCATACCCCTCACCAACTCCTGCCACTCAGAACTCGCCGCAAAGTGTTTAAGCATGGAGGCAAGTGGCAAACGTTTGCCATTTTCATCTCGTTCTTTTGCACTTTGTGAGCATCTTCGAAGCTGAGTGAGTCACGATGGCCCAACAGAGGCAGGAAGAAAGATGAAAGTAGATGGAAGATGGAAGAAGAGGAAGGCATACAGACAATTTCACAGCAATTTAAGTTTTGCTTTTGTTTAAGCAACACTTCAATTAGAGCATCTTAAAAACTATGTCAACTGCCGCCAGGATGTGCATCTCAATTTGTAGACATGTTTCTTCGGCACTTTCGCAAGGTGATTAAACTCATTTGCCACACTAAAATGCTTCCTCTCTCCCTGTCTCTCTTTCAATTTGGTATTGCTTTCTCTGTCTATCTATTCATGTTTTCATGTAAAAATGCTTCTTGTTCCGTATCTTTTGCCTGTGCGCAGTTGTAATAAATTTGGCAGCAAAATAGTTTACAACAACGCATTCAGCACGTAGCAAATTGTTGCCATGTGCTCTTCACATGTGTGTGTGTGTGTGTGTTTAGTGTGTGTATAGTGTATGTGTGTGTGTGGTTATGCTTGCCACACATGAACAGGTGCGCTTTATGGTTGACTTCAACTTTTGCCGTTGCCGTTGCCTTTCGCCTCGACCGCTGTTCTCATGAAATTGGTTTTTGCCACACAGCAACACCAATAACCACCACAACAACAACAACAACAATAGCAACAACAACGTCAACAATTTCTTATGATTTATTATTTTTCAATGTGCTTTCAAGGATAGCTTAAGCCTTTGGTCTACTTTAGCTGCCACCGCAATTTTGTCACATTTATTAACTGATGGATTGGGTGTAACCTTAACAAAACTTTGAGCCAACACAATTTTGCTGAGGTGCTGACCATTCTCTTTTTCCTTTCTTTTCTTTTCATTTCTTGACCGTATGTGCTCTATACTCTTCACTGAAGTTGCATAGATTTGTTATTAAGATTCTTGATTGAAAATTACAAAATATGTTATAAGCGCTTATCTATTTATATTGTTTAAATTGTGAACTGCATAGTTTTGCACTCAAAATTAATTATACGCAGTGTTGTCGTTATTTTGACAGTGTTTAATAGTTTAAATATAATGATAAAAAAACCAAGGCATATATGCACAAAAAAAGATTTGGATTATTAGTTCATGTCATTAAAGTAGAGTTAGGTAAAATAAATTATTTTTAAATAATTTTTTTAAATATTGTTCATATAATGTTACGAGCTATAATTTTTTATTTTTATGTATTTATTATTTATAATAGCTAAAATTTGTTAAGTAAGAGAAATATTGTTTCATATACTGGAGGGCAGCTAATATTGATATGAATTATATGAGAACAATTATTTATATTACTCGTTTAATTTTGACTTTACTTAATTTTATATACTTTACGAGTATGTTAATAACAATACATTATTTTAAGTTATTTGTATTAGTTATTTTCTACTCTCAATATATTGCATAAGAGCATTCTTAATTCGTCTGTTATTCACCGCTGGCTTACATATACATTTGTACATATATCACTGCCAATATTCGACTACTTTTGCTGTTGTTCAGGTAGTTTGGTCAGCGACGCCCATTAAACATTTAATGTGCCAGCCAATAAGAAAGTTTTGCGCTTAGCCCCGGCTTATTCCAACAGTTGGGGGTTGAGCTCTGCTGGCATGTGTGTGTTTTTGTTGGTTGTTTGTTGGCTGAGTTCTAAGGGCACTATCCCTATACTTATAGTATGTGTATATCTACAGATATATATAATTAATTACTGTTCGAAAACTTTGACACATTTAATTATTATTTTATTAGTTTGGCTATTAACTGGCGGCAGAGCGTGCTAGTGCCAGGACAAGGCTTAATGCCTCAGTCCTGTCAGATATAAATATTTAAGAGTGGAAAGCTACACGGAATGGTCAATAGTCAGCGTAGAGTGCAATTTCTAATTGCTTGCTTGGGGTGGTAAGTTACTTGGCTTTGGTTTGGCAAATCTGGATAAGTCTGTGGAATGTGGGGCGTATTACTCTTTGGCTTTATCAAATGCATTTAATTGTTGCCACAAAGTTCCAACTTTTGTGCAGCTAGAACACATACGTGTATGCTTAGATATACACTTTCTTGCATTTGCTTACTTTGCTTCACTGGCTTTGGGGGATTTTCATTTCATTTTCTTTCATAAAAGTTTTTGTGTACTTTTGGCAAATCGAAATCGACTCGACTCGACTCGACTCGACTGCAGCAACTCTTGTTGGCGCAAATCTTGTAAATCCTTTTGCCGGCCAACGTCGAATGGAAAGCGCTTTTCAGTTTTCGCAACTATTTAAAACTTTTGCAGCAAATCAACTTGTACAGCGTGGGTAGCTCTAAGAGATGAGAGTATCGAATATTGTATTGAATAAATCAATTAAGAAACATCTAGAGTTTTCAATTTACTAAGAATATCAATTAGCAATTGAATATACAAGAAATGTATATATTTTATTTGTTTATTATCTTAATTAATTTAAATAGTTATAAGTCTGCATTTAAGTTGAAACTTTTCTTTTATCAAACTCTGCTGATATTAAATTTATTCCAGATTTCGGCATCAATGCCTAAATTTGCTACAAAGTTGCTTTGTTGCGTATTGAATTTACTTGCCACATGCAGCTTTTGTTGCTGCTGATGCTGCTGCTGCCACCAACGGTGGCAGCTGTGGCAACTGTGGCTTATGCAAGCGCATTAACAAACAGGCGGTGCAGGGGATCTGCATTTTTAACAGCATATTTTAATGGCTGATTTTTAACGTCAACTCACTGCGCACTTATTGACAGCTGCGACAGGCATGTGACACGCCCATACGCCCCCAGACCCCGACCCCTCTACCCACCCGACCCTAGCCTTGCTACCGCTTTGATGCATATGTCATGCGATACACGCAACGATACAAAATTTATTTGCAACGCGCCTGTCAGACTCTCGCCATATGCAGGAACCTGAACCGTTTCCCCCTCTTTCCCTTTCCTCTTTTCCTTTCATATGCCTCACTGTGAGGCAGACATAAAAAATGTTTAATTTAATTTCTCTTCGCAAAAAAATGCTGTACCCCAACCTTTGTTGAGTATGTATTCGCTTTTTTTCTGTCCTGGCAACTGCTGTGCAAACATAAAATGCTTAAACAATTTTTATAGGTAAATATTGACAGGGTTTGTTGCTGAGGGATGGGAGAGAGCGGGGCAGAGAGAGGGGTTATACTGATGCTGTGCTAATCGACGTACGTCAACTTTAACTGAATTTTAACATGAAATATCGCAACACTTTGGTGGCGTGATTGATAAACTTGCCGTTCAGCTCAATCAAATTGCACAATTGAATTAAGTCTGTCCACAAAATATGGACACTCAACTAAGGATATATAACTTAGTTATTCTAATTAAATCAAAATTATAGAGCATATGTTCTCCTGCAGCATCTTGTAGTGTAAATTTGCATTCTGTGCATGGTAATTAAGTGACAAAGAAGTGAATGTGACTCGGCAACAACTGTATTCAATTGCACAAAACGCAACACGTTCCAACAGACACATAAACACACACACACGTTCGATATGTGTGTGTGTGTGTGTTTTTGAGCCACTAAATAAACAAATATGCTCGCAATGGGCTTTAATTTATACAATAAACACACAAATTGGGGCGTCTAATGTTCGCACAGAGACAGACACCGCATTATTGACCCACCCTCATATAGCCCCAAATAGCCTATGGAACACACACACTCACACACCCACACACATGCACCCATACACAAAGATATATGTAGGCTGGCACGTGACCCGTTGGCATTGAGTGCTTTTGTTTACGTTGCGGCCAAATCAATTAAAAATTACGCATACGCACTGTAAATATTTGGCACGCTCAGCGCCATTTGCACAACGTACGTAAAATATTTGCTAATTTTTGAAGCATTTCGATAATTAAAGCAATGAAGCCCATATTCAGCCCTTACACACACATACACCTACACATGCATATAAATCAATTGTTGTACACACACACACACAAATCAAAAACAATGGAAATTGACGCATAAATTTTGTGAAACGATCACATTTGTGTAGTGCGTATAAATTCTGTGCAATTCTTAAATCAAAGATTGATTTAATGTTAATTAAAGGGAAATTGTTTGCTCTCCAGCATGTGCATATAAATAGTTCTTTCTCCTTTTATTTCTCCCATTCTCTGTGTTGTCTTTACTCTGTGTTTCGCTGTGACAAGTGAAATGAATCTCTATGCTCAATGGCACAAAGTTTCTCTGCCTGTTAAGTAAACACACACAAAGCATAGTCAACTTGCTGGCAAGTAACAAAACTTTGCCCATGTTGCAACCACAACAACAACAACAACAACCTCATCTCTAGGTGTTGGTATGCGTGCGTATGTGTGTGTGAGTGTGTGTGTGTGTGTGAAAGTGCGTTTGCTTGTGGGGTATGTCACAACTTTTGCATGTCTGTTTGTTAGACTGCGAGTCACTGTGTGTTATACTCAGTCTCTGAGAATATCTATACATCTGTCTCTCTGTCCTTCTGACTGTCTGTCCTCTGTAGTTTTGTTTGTCTCTCCGCCTGTTTCTGCGTCAGCGTGTATGTTGCTAGTGCCGCAAAAGTTTAGGGCAAATATGCAAGACGCTTCCAAAGCTCGTGGCATGCGGCAAACATCAACAACATTCTTTTTATTCTTTTTGACTACTCACGAAATACCAATAGGGAATTTTCACTGAAAATAAATATGCTCCTTCCAAATACACTAACAATACTTGAGCAACAGAGGTATATTATTAACAAAAATTATAGAAATTAATCAATAACAACCACTTTAATAAAAGTACATCAATTTCGCATTTAAATTATATACAATTTGTAATACATTACAAAAGCTTTAATAGATTAACTTATATTGAAGTAAATTTAAACATATTTTAAATGAAATACATTTAAAACAATTATTAAAATTAAAAAAAGTTTGCTATAAAGAAACATATTAAAAAATGTATTAACAAACTTAATAAATTATTATTATCATTTTGCAACTATTTTATTAAATGACAATAATTTTTCACACAAAATTAATTTCCTTTTATGCGCTTGTTGCTATGATGATTAATTGAATGCTCTTTGGATTCTCCGGAGAGCCACAAGTCGATTAGGTTAGCTAAGTAGCACAATTTGACTGCGCTTATGGCTGCATAGAGCATTATGGTACCGAAAATGAACTTGTGCATTTATCTTGACGCAGACGCAGACAAGTTTGGCTGATTGCAGCCACGCAGCGGAACAATCGCAATGGCGCCGAGTGTCGTGCAATATTTTCAGTGACATTTATATCTGGTCGCTCCCTACTCCTCACTTCTTAAAGTCTCAGACATTTAAAAATTTATGCAATAAAGTTAGATGCCAAGGCAAATACATACATACCTACGTATATATGTATACATAGTATGACTTTTTAGCAGATGGTAAGTGCATACATAAGATTTGCCAGGCTTCTTGAAGGTCAAGTTGAGCTGAGGCTGCCAAAGCGCCTTGAGTTTTAATTGTATGAAAAACATTGAGGCAGGCTGTTTCTGCTTTTGCTTCCACTGCTACTTGCCCACTAGCAAATAAATCAGCAACACTTGACAGACGCACTGAAGTTACTAATTTAATTTACATTTTTAATTTATTTTTTTGTGCGCCCGTCAAGTGAATAAGTAATGAATTTACAACTTCTCAAGAATTTCAAATTAAAAACAATAACACGAAATGGGTGCGACCGACTCCAAGTCCAAGTCCAAGTCCAAGTCCAAGTCCAAGTCCAAGTTGAAGTAGAAGCTCAGGCAGCTGGACCCAGGAGTAAACGCAAGCGCAGCCTGTGCAAATTAGAGAAGACGGACAAAACACGAAACAGGTGCGTTTGCATATTCATCTCGCTTGCCATTTTCTTTCAACGCAAATGACTAATTAAAAACTGTAGTGGGCGTGGCAGTTAGTCAGCACCAGCGACAGCATTACATAACACACACACACACACACACAATTTGCTGAATGAGAATCAGCGCAATTTGAATTCTTACCCAGCGGCGCTTTAAGACTTGACTTGACTTTAAGAGTGGCGCTGAAAAGTATGCTACAGTTTTTGCTGGTCGGACATCCTTGTTGTTTGCGTGGTGCAATCATTGCGCGCTCTCCCTTGTTACTGTCATTTGCACCTCTTACAACTGCAAAAATGTCGGCCACAGTCTCATGCATATGTAAATTGCATTTGCGCTGCACCGCTGCAGCTGTCCCCCCTTTTTAAACCTGCCCCCTCAGGTGAGATCAAGGCAGGAACATTGCCACTGATGCTTGACCATTGCAAGGGCAAGGCGTTGCACTTGTATATGCGTGTGTGTGTGTGATAGAGTGTCCTTGTGTGTATGCGTGCCAAAAGTCACGCCGAATGACAAATCAGAGATTGTATGTGTGCGCTGTGCTGTGCTCGCTGAGATTGTAAAGGAGGACTCATAACCGAGATTAACATATGGGAATACCACGTGTTTGTCTTCAGGGATTCAGCCTCAGCTACATGTGTTTCTGTTTCTCTTTTGCTTAAGTATCTTAAATGTTTTTCCTGCAACGAAGCCAAGGGTAAATGAATTAATGCTAAACAAGTCGTGCTTTTAAAAACTTTTTCAGGTTGAAGCTGGCGACAAAGCAGCGACGTTGTCTAAAAATAAATAAATAAATTAAACGAAATTACAAACTCAAAAGTGTATATAATCATGAAGTATAAGTAGACTTAAACAAATCTTAAAAGCAAACAGCAAGTAAATGTTAAGTGTCAATAATTGCGCATACGCCACGCTGCCTGCATCGCTTACTTATAACAATTAGTTTGAAACTCCCGGGTCGGTCACTTGACCTTCTTGAGTATAATTAAAGAGCTTTGCCATTTGGAAGCCTAAAAAAACACACAAACACAACCACACCCCTTTCGACTTGTTCAACAATTTTTATTTTTATTTTAGACTGCAGTTCCATGGTTTGTAGGAGGAGAGAGAGAAAGAATAAAAGGGGAGCAGCCGACAAAGCAGCAGAAAGCGAAGCGTAAAAATTAACTTTGTTAAAAAGTACGCACTTTTGTGAGATTTTTTCTGCTCAAATGTCCATTGAGCAAAAAGGCAGCGGCAAAAGCGAAAAAGTTACACACAAAAATAAAGAAGAAACACAGAAAAAGAAAAAAATTGGAGCGCAAAATGAAAATTAAACGATGCTTAAAATTACTTTTTCGTCAAACTCTTTACTCGCTTCCAAGCACTCACCATAATATTGTGGGTTGCCCTTCATATTGTTTTTGTTTCTGCTGGGTCAGCAGCAAATTTGTTTGAGCTTCTTCAATTGGTCTGAAATTGTTGTCGTTTTAGTTTATACAATAGAAAAAACAGGTTTAAAATTGAACAAATTAGAGCTGGAAAGGCATGGAGAAAAAAGGGTGCGCTAGAAAACCTGTTTACTGATTTAAGCTTATCGTTTGGTAGCAAGGACTCTTTTTTTAAGTGATCCTGAATGTAAGGTACTAAGCAAGTCGTTCTGGAATGTTGAACTAGTAGGCATAATTGAAAAGGTGTTATTTTGATAAGCCTTTGATTCATAGAGGGTTTTTTTTTGACTAATACCCACATTTTAAAATACTAATGTTTCTTTCCAACTACTAACCTTAAGAATAACTTTATTTAGTTTAAATATTTAAAGGTTTATTTGCGTTTATTTAATTGCAATTTTTAATTAAACGAATGCGAGCACAAACTGTTGAGGGAAACTTTGAGAGAGATAGGGAAAGAGACATTTGTGCTACTACTATTGGGGCTGGAGGACATTAAAATGTTAATGAAGCTACATTAACATATGACGCTCATAAAAAGGTATTAGCTGACAAACACACACATACACAGACACACTCACGTACACTCAAAGCGCATGCATTTAGTTGAGCGCGTATTTAAGCCAAACACACACACACACACACACAGACACACAGAGACACTTGAGGAGAGTCGGGACTCAGCAGGACTCACCTGGTAGTACCTGCTGACCGCATAGCTTTGTTGCCGCTTTTGCCTTTTGTCGCATAATCCCCCTCATGGAGGGTGTGTGCTCGATGAGTGAAGAGGGAGGGACACACACACATGCTGACAGACTTACTTATGTCTGAGGTCAAATGCCATAAGGTTTAAATAAAAGTTGGTAAGCAGCGGCTGCTTCTGCTACCACAGGATATCAACTTTTACTAAAATAATGGGTGGTTCCTTGCCTACTACTTGCTGATCAGAGTGGATCATAGGGAAAGTCTGTATGTATATAGAGTTAAGTTAGTTGTAAGCCAATTATCAAATAGTTGGCCCTTGTTATCATACCAAATTATTTAAAGCTGCTCAAAAACTTTCAAAAAAAGCTAACGAAAAGAACTTTTAATCTATTTAAAAACATAAATTAATCTGAAAAAGTTTTAAACGCATTTTGAATAGCTGTAACCCAATAACCTGCTGCTAAAGATTTTAATTTCCGATTTAGTATATAACTTTTGACGTATTCTAAATCACTTCTAAAATACTTTAATTAATTCTCAGCTATCATTATTTTGTCAGTTCTTTTTATTTACAAATCTGTGAAGCACACCTCGTACAAAGAAAGCAGTCATATGTGTACATATCTATTGAGTTAGTTACCATTTCTCGTTTCCATATTAATTTTGTTGCTTTGTAGTTTTGGCTTTTGGCCAAGTTAATTTGGTGTTTTTGCTAAGCCAAATACGAGGAGTATGTATGTATGGAGCACAAGAAAAGCGCGCATAGCACTAAAAACTGGCTTTAGTTATGCCTGGCTGGGTGCATGTATATTTATACGAGAAACGCACATAAATTGAGAGCCCAGCTCGGCTGGAAGCGTTTACATTTTTATGCATAGAAAATGTGCTGAGCCAAGCGCCGCTAATAAGTTGGCTTGAATGGAACAAAGGACCTCGCCTTGGACACGCCCTCTCCCCTCTCTAGAACCATCATTTACCACACATTTCACGCATTTTGATATGCAAACAAATGCACTGAATAAACCAGGCAGAGTCAGAGCCAACATGAGAGTCAGCTGCATGCCACAAAAGGTGGCCAACAAAACCAGCAAGCAACAAAAAATTATAAAAACAAAAAGAAACTAAAGTAAAATAGAAAATGAAAATTCCAAAATTTGCACGTTAAAACAAAGGAACAATTTAACAAAAAGCAAATGGCAAATAGGAGAGGCAGAGGCAGAGGCAGGTAAATGCAAACAGGTGCATGCAACTGCAGCTGAATATGGGAATACAAATGCATATGCATAATATGCATTGCATATATGTATACATATAAACACACACACATATGCACACATACATAATTCACTCGGGTTGTTTATTAAAAGCACAAGCAAAGACTACAAAAGAAGGAGTAAAAGGAAGTTGAGTGGTAAAGAGAGAAAAGCGACAACAAAGACGTAAAAGCAGCTGCAACTTTTTAGTGCACATTTTATAATTTATACTCGTAAATTTGCAGAGCGCATAAGGAATATATACACTCTTGATGGATATATGCAGAACGTGACATGAAGACAGTCGAAAAATGTGTTAGTAAATAAAAATTACTCATATTGTTTTCATTGGGAAGGACGAGTCACAGATACCCTTCAAAAAAGTATTGCCCAAACTCATTTTAACATAAAAAGAATTGCTCATATGGGGAGAAGTTTGAGAAAGATCTTTGGGCAGTTGATGAAATATGAGTGGTATACTGTAAACATTAAGAAAACTTGAAGGAAAATATTTATTCCATTGCTAATCTATTGCATGAACTAATTTTGAATACAAAAAAGTAGTGTCTATAATTGGAAGGCCAATATATAACTGAGCTAATAGATTTTGGGATTATTTCTATGACAGCTTAATCATTTAATTTCACAGATGAAAGTTTAGGGATTCTATGATATTTTATAAGGCAGCTAATTGAAAAAATAACTTACTCTCAACTATCATAGTTCTTAGAGGAAGAGAGAGAAGGAATCGAAGGCGGTAAACACACCACACGACGGTCTCTTCTTTCTTAAAACAACTTAATAAAAAATTAATGTAGTTAATGAAGGATGCGACAGGATGTGCACCATAAATGGAAACAGACAACCGGAATTTTAATGCAGCATACAAAATTTATTGACAATTGTTTAATGCAAGTACTGAAATTTTAATCTTTAAGTGCAACTTGCTGCATATTTAAGGATAAAGAGATGGTGACAGTGGGAGAACGCTATACTACTTACTATGGATAACAAAGTAAAAGTCCAGCTGAGCTAAGCTTTATACTTGTAAGACACGTGCAGCTGCTTATGGCATATGCTGGTATGTGTGCTATGCAACATCATAAATGCCTTAGAAAATCAATTTGTGCCATAAGAAAGCGGCTCTTCAAACTACAACCCCAAGTCAAAGTAGAAACACGAAGACGAAACGTGCAAAACTCAAAAACAATAACAAACAATTTTGCGCAATAAACAAGAGTAAAATCAATCTTCTTTTGTGTGTTACTAGAACGACAACAATCACGCCAATAGCAAGAGAGATAGGTACAGCAAAATTTTCCTTTCGTTTCACCCTGAGCTATCTGAAAAAACAGTTTGATGCACGTAAAGGAAATCTGAAAGGCTAAGAGGGAGTAGGAACAGGGACTAACTTGGACTGGACAGTTGAGTGGTTTTCAATCAGCTGACTGTGCTCACCTGTTGGTTGTCTGCTTGCCAGGCAACTCACGTGCTTGTCCCCCGCTTCACCCTCTAAACCGTTTCACCTCATCAACAGAAAGAACGCCTAGAGCCGCAGCTTGTTGTCACTGCCAATGGCAATCTCATTAGCCCAACTGAGTGTCGTTGAATTCATTAGAAAAACAAAAAATGACAGCAGGCATTCACAATAAAAAAGCCAAGAAACAAGGCGTCATGCGAGACGTGCGACATGCGACCTGTGACCCCAACGCAGCCAACAAATTAAAAGCCATAAAAGGCATCAAATTATGTGAGGCACTTGGGTGTTGCGCTTAAATGGTCACCCACACCATAACAACAGATAGGAGTATACACCCAAAAAAAAGCATATACTATATTAGAAATTTGTATTTGTTAAAAATAAACATGATATATATGAAAATATCTATTAATTGTACATATTTTTCTAACTCTAAAATGAATAACTTAGACAGAATTTAAGAAATCATAGCTAACAATAAGGTATTGAATAACAGTACCTATCTAAAAAAATAGCTGATATGCCTTCGGTTCTTTTCTAAATTGTAAGTTGAATTAAGGAACTACTTAATTTTAGAATAGTTGCTAGTTTTGCTTCGTAGAAATTTATTTCTTACAATACAAAATCAAAATCGTATTTTTGATTTCAAGTGCAAAGTATGGGTTGTTTTTTCTGAGTGTAGCAATACAGTCAACCACCCAACAGCTGAACCACTCAACCCACTCCACCCACTCCACCCACTAAGCCAGTCAGTCAGGCTGCCTATTTGTTAACCCCAGCGCGCCGGCAAACAAAGTTTTTCAATTTCTGTCGCATAATAAGCGGCACAAAGTCGTTGCCGCTTGACTTCCCCATTCCCTTGATCCTCTTGTGCCCTTGTTGTACCTTTGTGGCGCCACGGGAAAATGAAATTATGAATGTGCGTTGGCACAACCGCACCCCAGACACCATCACAGCTCGGCTGCTCACCTGGCACCGCTTGGTGTTTTCCTTTTCCTTTTTGTTTCTGTTTTTTTCTTTCTTTCTTTTCGGTGTGTGCTCATTTTTCTGTCAAGGTGTCATAAATGACGCTGACGGTGACGCTGGAGGAGACGCCTCCGCATGCGTGTAAGTAAAATAAATGAGGCTCGGCACAGTGGCAACGACTGTCAGGCCAACAAAAGCCAAATGAATGACACAAGACTCAGCCACAGAGCAACAGTTCCAAAAAAAACACATACAAAAACAACAAACAAATTAAAATACGAACTACACTCGACAGGAAGATACCCAGCAAACAGATAGAAAATAAAATATCTTAATTAAAAATGTTAAAAAATGTCTAAATAAGCATACAAGATATAACAGTACATTTTTGGAATCAATCACATTTTATCAGTGTATTGTAATGTTTTGCAAAAACTTTTCTCATCATGTTAAAATAATATAGGATATTTTCAATATACTGCAAACTTCTTAATAACAATCGATATAATTAAAATCATTTAAATAAAAACTTGTCTATTTTTAGAGGGTATCAAATGCCAAAAAGGTCACACACTCATTTTGTTTATAGCATTATTTGCATATACGCAAAAGCAGGGCCAACATTATTCATGTGGCCAAAACAAAAAGAAGCTAAGGGAGAGAGAGAGAGAGAGAGAGAGAGAGAGTAAATTTAATTAAAGAGATTTACTCTGTAAATTCAAGTGTCTACAAAACAGAGTTGAACGCGTGACTTTGATCAACATTTGTCTGTATTCACAGCAAATCACGTTCAAAAACTGAATCAAAATGTGTGTGTCTGTGCGTATCTTTAGGTGTACATCAGGAGTTCATACTCCTACCAAATTATCGTATATATTTATTTGATGCCCAGTCGTATACTTAATTTAATGACTGCCAACACGTGCTCATCTCTCGGATGGAGGGAGAAGTCCTGTTTTTGGTCTCCTTCTAACGTTGACTATTTTAACTGACAATTTCAACTAATTTGCTCAACTGACGCCCAATAAATCTCCGTGTGCAAATCAACTGTGCAAGTGCCACGCCCACAGCTCACAGCCCACAGAACACATCTTGCATCCCAGTATATTCAGAAGCCACAGGAGCCTGTCTTCATTCCCACAGACACAACTACAAACTACAATGGCGTCGTTCTCGGTACTGCAAAGAAATGTAATTTGATGTAATTGAAACCATTTTCGTGTTAATTAAACTCTTCTTTTTCCCCCTCTTCCGCTATCCTTTTTTCTTTGTGTTTCTGCTCCTGCTGCTTCTTACAGCATTTACTCGTCCTGCTCCTTGTGCTGTTGCGGGCTTAAAGCATTTTACACTTGCCATTAACGTTCCGTGCGCCCAAAGTGACAGCCACAATGAAAACAAAGACGCGGGCCAAGCACAAGTCATCAGCCAAAGGCAAAAAGGGTGTCAAGAGGGGGAAGAAGCGTTTGAGTTGGGTCCGAGAACTTCATCGCCATTGCAGTCATTAAATTGGATTTCTTTTTGTGAGCGCTAGCACTCCTTGGTCTGAGTCTCTGTTTCTGTGCTCATGATGAAGGGTTTCTCGACATGGACGAGAATGAGGACTACGCACTTGAACGCACTGTGATTCCAAACTAAATGAGTATTTTGAATAACAAGCACTTAGTGCCTTAGAGCGCATTACACATTTTGTTCTTTTAGGTCTTAATGTGTCTCTGCCATGTGACTTATAATTGTATCAAAACATCAGGTCTAGAAATGAGACCTGAAATTGAACAAGTTAATTCCCATAAATTAAAGAGGAATGTGAAGCGATTTAAAAATATTTATGTTTCAAATTTGTTACCATTTTTATCACATAATTGTTACATTTATTATTCATTACAATTATTAATAATTAAATAAATTTATTAATTGCAATATTATTGTCTAATTTCGATGGAGATAAATCAACTTTTGCATACTAAATAGTTTCCGAATTAAACGCCCAGATCGCACTTGAATGTTTAGCAATTGAATTTGAAATATAAATTACATGTATTTAACTTAATATATTTAAACTGTATTTATAAATTTTGATTCTTTTTACAAACCAAGTGCAATCTTCTAAGCTGACTTATCATAGCAATTCCCTAAAGCTGCAATGCACTCTGAAAGGATTTTTATTTTGAACTCAGTCGTCGGTCGTTGGTCGTTGGTCGTTGGTCGTTGCCATTATTGACACATTAATCAAACAATGGACAAGTACTTTCAATTTATTTTACCGCGACACACAGCTCCATTCAATTTTTAAGCGTCGCATTTATATAGCAGAAGCACAAAAGCAGACAAAGCACAGACAGAGAGATATATAGAGTGGGGGAACAAAAGTTGACCACTTCAGAAATGCAGGAAAGAAAATAAAAAAGAAGGAAAAAACAAACAGACACCGACACATAAAGAGGACACTGCAGTTTTTGACCCATACCAATGCCTAGGCCAGAGCTCTATTCTGGGCCAACTTTTGTGCGCTGTGTGGCTCGCAGTCGCTCATTAGCTTTCATTATAAATATTGACTGGCTGACTGGACAAGAGTGTTTGACTGACAGGCAGGGAGACAGTCAGACAGGCTGTCTGCTGGTCGGGTGGTTCGGTGGTCGGGTGGTTGGGTGGTTGGATGGTGTCAGGTGAGCCGGGTGCATATGACAAATTAGGTTGATTGCTTTGGGAGCATCGCGATGGCTATCGCCAACGCAATTGAAATCGAGAAATGAGAAGACAGGAGTGCGACTGAGAGGCAGGACTCTTGTCAGCAGTCGACGGCTTTCAATTAAGCGACTCTTAATGTACTTTTCATTTAATTTGATTCATCTATGTTGATAACAACAGCTTGCCAGGTCATTTGCATTTTAGCGGCACAACAGAAAAGCGAAAAATTAAAAGAAGAGCAAAGAGAGAAGCCAAAGCAAACCAAGCAGAGCATAAAATTACGATTGCTTTGCATATTTTTAACGCTTTCGCATAACTTGAAACGCTGACGGCAAAAATAGCAACAAAAGCCACATACTTTCAGCTTAATAGTCATAAATTTTACTTTATGCCCAGTTCCAGTTTCAGTTCCACAATCTACTCGCCATCTCATTTCTCTCTTTTGGCCCTTTTGGCATGCCGACAACGTCTTTGCCTTCTTTGGCCCGACCTCATTTCATAGAAATTGTTTCGCCTTTGCTTTTGTTTTGTTTTGTTTGGTTTTGTTTTGTTCGGTGTATATATTATTTTTGTGCTTTATTTTTATTCGCACTGAAATTTAACGCCACATATTTTACATTTGCACATTCATCACATTGCATTGCATTTCCATTTGCATTTTGCTTTGACGCCCAGTGCCACAAAACATGCATAAAACATTTATTGAGCCCAGCCCCAAAATGTACGCTATGCTTTTTTTGCTATTCTAATCATCTATTAAACCACAATTATTTACTGGACTCTGTGCGTGTGTGTGTGTGAAAGAGTGTGTGTTCGATTGTGTGGTTGCCTTAAATCATTGAACCATGCCCCAAGGGCGTTTATAATTGTTTTCGCTTTACCACGCCTTCGATTTTGGTTCAACAAGTTAAACGATTTGTGCGTAAATTGAATATATTCAATTACCATTTAAATCTATTAATAAGTGTTGACTGAGTTAATTAATCCTTAAATACACTGTTGCTCTACATGCTTTTTTTGCTTCATTTCATAGTCCTTTCATAATTAAGTTGTCTCATTTCGACCCGCTTATTTTTAATCCACAAAATTTTAAGAAATTGTCAATTTAAAAATCAAACTGTTACAAAAATAACATTCCATGTTAAAGTTAGTTATTTTTTGACAAAGCTATGTAACTTTAAAGTCTGGTAATTTTTGACTGACAAAAAGAAGAATCTGCTTGCAATTAATAATAAATTATTAAAATATGAATTATTACTTTATCATATTTTATTAATATTCTATGCCTTTTAGTTACTTTTAAAGTTTGCTAATAAACAGCTTAAGGTTTTTTTTTATTTATTACAAAAGTTGCAAATATGTTGTGGTTAAATTAGCTTCAGTTACATGTTTAATGCGTTAAATAATTGGCATTGCTTTGGATTGGAATGACAATGATAGCATTCACACATCAAGTGAAAGGGAGAGTGAGAGTGAGAGAGACGACACCACATATAATTCACACCCAGCGGGAACTGACCCAACATTTTAACTGCCATCCTCGAGAGAAATTCCTTGGCTCTTTGTCTCCCGGCATTCTCGAGGGCATTTAAATTTTTGAACAACCCATAAATTATGCGCTTTATCAGCGATAAAAAGTAAATACAGTTGTTGCTACAAACGCCTACTAGGCGGGGCCTCACCTCTGAACCACCACCGCATTCCCCAGATGTCCCACTGTTTGGCTATGTAAAAAATAACGTGTAAATGAATAATTCAAAGTGTCCTGCAACATTGTCCTCCGCTCTGTGTGTGTGTGAGTAATGCGTAAAGCACGCAAAAGATTACACATACCAATGCAAGCACGCATGTTTTCTTCACTGTGTATGTGTGTGTGTGTGTGTATGTTTGAGACTGTAGTTAACGCTTTATCTGAGGGGTGCCAAACCAAACGACGGCAATGGCGACAACGCCTGGCAAATATTTAACATTGGCATATTTTTCACACACACACTCACACTTACACAAGTTGCTGTTGCTCTGTCTGCCACGCCCCTTGACCAGTTTCCACCTGGCTTATGCATGTTTTATCTTGCCCACGTGGAATTTGCGTGCGTTTAAACGTTTTCGATAAGGTTTCGCTTTTAACCCGCAGACGCTGCCCCAACCACACACACACACACACAAGTCACATGTGTGTATGTTTGTGTGTGAGTGGCATATTTGTGTATGCACGCTAAGACCTTTGGCTGATAAAAAGCATACCTTTGCTTGAACAATGCACAAAAGCGTTAACTTTCATTTGGAGTTGGGAAAATTTAAACAAATTTGCGAAAAGTGTTGCCCAAAGTGAGAGGCCCATAAAGTGCTTAAAGCAATTGGAAATATGCCCCAGCTATCGGCTACGGTTGTCTGGCCTCCTTTCCCACCACTATCGCTTCCTCTACTCCTTTCTCTGCTCTCTCTCTCTCTCTCTCTTGTTGCTCGCTTCGTGTTATTAAACACGGATTAAGTGGCAGACTCCGTGGCTTGCATGCGCATAAATTATAATGCAACGCTTACTGCCAGCCACGCCCATTATTTTTTTTGCATTTCCCTGGCTTTTCCCATTTTTCACATAGTCCAATTTCTCATCCTTGTTTGGCACACAATTTTATGCTTAATATGTCGGCAGTCACATGTGTGTGGCCCCAAACGATATCAAGCTAACTCTTGGTCCTGCTTCTCGACCTGAACATGAACCCTGCACTCTGGACCTGTACCTATACCTACACCTTTACCTATAGCTGAAATTGAACCAGCACCTTCTCTGACCGTATCCTTGTTCACAAATGGTTATCGTAGCAACATGCAATATTTAAATTGCAGCTATGTCGCCCTCATCCTTCTCAAATACCTATATATGTATATTGACATGGCCCACGGCCATGGCATTGATCGGAGCCAGAGCATATAAGGACTGCATAAATTGACAAAAATTTGCAAAAATGATGTCAAGTAAAACAAAGAAACAAGGGAACGAAGCATTGAAACTTCGACCATCAGCTGCATTTGGTAACTGTCACAACAATCGATAACAACGGCTGCTTAGGGGTTAACTTGTACAATGTACAACACAAACGTTGCATTTTGAGTACAAATTATTCAAAGTATACCAAAAATTGACAAGGACAACATTGTAAGATTTTTACTTTAATATTTCGATTACTTTAGGGCTAACATTTTTTCAAGCTAGCTGAATATGCCAAAAAATATGGGTCGTATGCTTTATAAAATAAAAGTTTTATAAATTATTCGATTTTACTTTATTTGATCACTTTCTCATATATCTAAGATTAGTTTTAGTTCCACTAGAATTAGAATACATATTTTGTATAACTTAACCAAACTCTTAACTTTGATACAAGGATTGTTCAGCTAAAAGTTCTTATAATATTTGAAACATATATAAATTCTAATAAAGTAATAAAGTTACAGAAACATTTCCTTTTACACTGCTAACAAGATACTTTTCAGTTACATAAAGCTAATTTTGAAATGAATAAATAAATATTGACCCAAACTCGCATTTGAAAAACAATTTTCCTTTTTCAATTAGGACCGAGTCCTTTTCGATATGCACACTTTAACATTGCAGTACTCAAACACATTTCAAGAGACAGCTTTCACTCAGACAGTTTACACATGTCGCTCTGTTGTACATTCACTTACACATATATATACACAGATGGACACAGATACACACACCACACATATACATACACATTCACAGAGGGAGACTCACTGGCTAAAAACAATAGATTATTGGCATTGATGTTGCATAAATTTGAGCATTTTGTTGGCTCCCTGAGCTGCAGCTTCGACTCTTATTGTTAGCAGTTGCATGCCACAAACGCTGAAACAACATGCACTTAAAAAACCCCCGCCTCCCCACATACCTCTTCAGTCTCAGTTGCTGCCCCAGTTGCCAATCTAATGGCTCTTTGTATTTGGTAGTTGTCGACGCTAAGCAAATAAACAAAATGCTTGTTGATATTTTGTGGCAGCCAATGAAGCAAACAGCTGTCCGTCTGTCTGTCCACAGTCTATAGTCCAGAGTCCATAGTCCACAGTCTGTTGTCCGCCTGTTTGTCTGACTGTCTGTCCATTTTATCCGTCCATTGGCCTGTAGCAAAATCGACAAAATCAACAAGAAGAGAACTCACAATAAAGGACAACGCATTGTTTCTCCACTCTCTCTATCTTTGTCTCTGTCTCTATCTCTATCTTTGGCAAAACAATGCAGCCCTCAACTGCAGCATAATTGCAAACAAAAACTGCAAATACTCTTATGCATTCAGCTTTCCAAGCCAATGCTATTCTGGTTTCTATGTGCCCCAATTGATCCGCCAAAACGCTATCACATTTCACTTATAGCTGTCACGGCTTTTCATAGTTGTTAAGCGCATCAAACTTTAACACGTTCAACTGTCCCACTCTCTTCCTTTTATCTTTCTCCCTCTCCCACTGTTTCATCACCGTGAAGACTGCTAAGTTCTCTCTGCCATGGATCGACTTTAATAACTTGATACCCAATAAAGAACAATGGGCAGCAACTCGTGAGAAAATACGTTTTCACATGAAAATCTATTTTCCCTTTACTTCCATATTTTCAATGTCTACTTGAGATTGCAGTTAACTTACAAAATGATATGTTTACATAAAATGCATAGAAATAAATGTTATATTCAATAATCTCTATCAGATAACTTTTATCTGGACTATGAAAAAAATTAATGAGTTTTCTTGTCAACAAAATAGTTATATTTCAATGAATTACAGAATTTTTACGAATATTTTAAGCATTCTTGTATACAAATTATATGGTTATTTTTGCTGTCTAAAATTATGGACTTCATCTTCTTTTCAATTCGCTTTTATGTAAAATTATGCTACCAGTTGAAGACAGAGTTTTCATTAAGTATTGTTTATCAACTTAATTACTTTATTTTAATATTTTAAAGTTTATAAAATCTTTTTTAATATAAATACAATTAAGTATTTAATTTCTCCTTTAATTTGCTTTTCACTCAAAGCTTGCTTTCAAAGGGAACTTAATTGAATCCTGAAGTTCCCTGAAACCTTTTAATATATTTTTCAAGCAATATTTATTATGTTTAATTATATTTATTAAATACTTTCTAGCTGCAGTTAAATTAAACAAATGAATTTATGCGAAAAATGGATTTCATTATTTAGCTAGACTTGTTCTTAACTAATATAATTTGAACTACTTATTTATATAATATAGATGTATAAATATTTCTAAAATATTAATAAAATGGTTTTCAATTTAATTTAAATTATGCAGAAGTTTTCTTTGCAGCTTCTGTTATAATATGTATTTATGTACATAGTTTATGCCACCAGTTGCCTTGCCACAAATTGAAACATTTGTTGCCACTGTTCAATGAGTTCGCTGTGTTTGTAAGTGACACATTTCAGCCGCTTGTTAGTGGCTGTTCCGTGCTCTAAAGCAAATCCAACTACGCAGCGCAGCTTACTGTACACTCTTTCATAAATCCAGGGGCGTAGGGAGTGGCCTGAGGAGAGCAAGTTGGGGGTGAGCTGTCACATGCTGCGCTATTTGGTTTTCGATACTTTGAGCGATTTTTTGCAGACTCGCCTGTGTTTTCTGCGCAACAAAGCAACGTTTACGGCATAATGCATGACAAGAGAGAGAGAGGAGAGGAAGAAAAATAGGGATACGTTGTGTATATAGGGAGGGCAAAGGGCATAGCGACCGCAGCAAGGTACACACACACATACACACACACACTCACACATGGAGAGCCATATAAATAAACAAGCTACTGTTCCAGTTGCCAGTTGCCGGGTTTGTTCGTCCTGGGCCAGGACATCAGCCCTCACGCACTTTGTCGTAGAGTAAAACGAGAACCAAACTGTCGAAACTGTCAGAATGTCAAATAAGCGACAGAGCTGGGAGTCAGCAGCAACAACGACAACAACAACAAGAACAACAAATGGAACACAGATCAACAACAAGAACAACAACAACAAGAAGAAGCTGCCTAGGCCACCCTAGGCATATTTATTGGAAATCTGAAACAGCTCGAATATCCCTGTATCCCTGAATCCCAGTATCCGTATCTATACAAAGATATATATGTGTATGTGTGTATGTGTTTGTGTCGCATGTCCAGCACAAAGAATTTGTTACATGAAATTGTTAACGGGCTATAGCAGCAGCTTCGCCTGCGTTTGATGCCTTCCTGATATATGGCCAACCTTTGACATCCTTTAAACGAGCAACATGATGCTCTAGATTATGCTTTCACGACTTGCTCCTTGATGCCTCCTCCTCCTCCTACCACCCGCCTCCTTGCCCAAGCGATACGTCAATGTGACAGTTTGATAATTTATTTTGTTCAAATTTGTTGCTCCACGACAAGGACGATGGCGTCGCTTAAATAAGTTATCAACGGCATATCGCAATGTAAATGGCAGCACGTAAATGAATGAAATTATTTTGCAACAAATTAAGGCAAATTTATGCGTCAAGTCGACAGAGAGGGAGAGAGAGAGAGAGAGACAGACAAGAAACCCGGAATCGTTGCCCTGTAACAGGAAACACAATCCACAGACAAACAGACAAAACCGAAACAAAATTGAAACGACAACCAACAAACAAACAAAGCGAATCCCGAACCGATGAGTTTTCCCTAAGAGCATCTACGAAATCTGAGCAAAAGCTTTTGCAACCAGATCGGAACTCTGCGAGTCAGAGAAGGAGTCAGGGAGGAGTCAGAAGAGACAGGGAACTCATCGGACATCGTGGTGGATAAGCGGCGGGTTGAGGGAGTCCCATTTGTTTTCCCTTTCTTCCTTTTTTTCTTTTTCTTTTCTTTTTTTTTGCCTGCCATTTTTTGAATCAAATGTCAATAGAGAGTACATTTCATTCAGTTGGTGCTGTTACCAACGCTTGTCTCATCCTTGCAACCATACACCCATTTTCAATTCCATCCTGATTCTGATTCCCATTCCCTTTTTTATTCCCCCTCTGCCCCCATCAACCCAATGTCTTGTCACGCCCCGCATTGTTGCTGTCACAGTGTTTGTTTGCGGATTTGACGCTTTTTCCCGCTTTTTTCTCTTTTCATTTATTTCATCTCTTTTTAAAGGGGAGTATTACACATTTGTGCAACTGAATGTTACGCAGAATTGGCAGATTTACTGATAAAGCATTAGGCAAGCATATAAATTTAACATAGTTGACATATACTAAATGAAATCCAACAGAGATTTCTTAAACTTATCATAGTAATTGAATCTCTATGATTAGTTCATGCTTTAAACTTATCCAACAGAATACTTCTAGTTTATTTATTTGCATTTTTAAGTTTTTATTTTAATTCAATTAAAATAAAACAAACTTCAATATTATTGAACTATAAACTACATGATCTCTACATCTTACATCGCTCAAAAGATTTAATTTTCCTGTAAAAATTTATGTTAAAATTATTAATGTTTAACAGTTTCTGATCAACTCTAATTAAATCAGTAGTATACTTATATAGTATATTTCATTAATATTGTTTCAAAATAATTCAAAATAAATCTTTCGTTAAAGAGCATACTTAATACCAGAATTGTGTTTATTTGTTAGTTTGTTTGTAGCCATATTTCTTAATAGAACTAATACAATCTTTTAACATTATTAAAACTTAATTAACTAAGTATACGTATTATTGGAACTTTTCAAAAGTACACTTCTAAAAACCATAATTCACATATAATATCCCTTTCTGTCTCTGATTTAGCCAAAGCTTCTTTTGCACCTTTCTCTCCCTAAATGTACTTAACTTAGTGCATTTCATATTCGTCAATAATTTAAAAGCTGAGTTTTCTCTTAGCTGCTTTTACTTTACTCGTAAGCAACTGCTGCTCTTGCTACTCTTCTTATTATCGTTGTTGTTGTTGTTGTTATTGTTGTTGTTGTAGTTCTGGTTGTTGGTGTTGCTGGTTGTTGCTTTGGTTTTTTATTTGCACGGAAATGTATAATTTTTTCCAAGTCAAATGTAAATACTTTTAGCGTATTTTTGTGGGTTTCATTGGTTGTTGTTCCCATTGCTGTCATTTCGTTTCTTGCATGCAGGCGAAAAAGAGGCGGTTGGAGTTGCTCGATTTTTTTTTGGAGTGGGCGTGGCGCATGCAAATGACACGCCTGATGCTGCGTAAATAATTTTAGCGCTTGCCATGCGCCAAAATAAAATGCAAAATAAACATTTTATTTCTATGTTGGCTGACGGCTGCCGACTGTCGACTAAAAACGGAAATTGAGAATGGACAGAGAGAGAGAGAAAGGGAGTGTGAGAGAGAAAAGAGAAAGTTAGAGAGATAGAGTACGTATTTGGGTCAAGTGGTTGTGTGCAAATCTTACGCAATCCACAATGGAGACCAAGCTGCAAACACAGAATTTAATTATGCATAAGACAAGTCGCGAGTTGCAAGTCCTCGTCTTAGCCACAAAGCGTCAAAATGCAGCCAAAACCAGCTGCGCTTTTTCCAAAAGGAGTGTATTTGTGTGTGGGTGTGTGTGGGTATGTGAGTGTGGTTGCCAAATGTCACGTTTCAACGGCTCAATTTGGCTTAGAGTGGCTGCCATGGCAAAAACTTGCAGCTGCAAACCAATTAAATTCACAAAATAAAATGGCCAACCTGACAATTTATGCCTCTGTTTTTCGAGAGATTTTTCTTCTTTTTTTTTTTGTTGTTTGATGGTAAATGTATTTATTTGCATTTGAACTCAGACGGTCGACGTATCGATATATCGATAGCTAGACAATGCTTGCCACATAAATAACGCCGTGTGACAGAAATTAAATGAGGGTCGTCCTGGCCCACATAAATATGCAACACATTTTTTGTTTGCCTTGACTAGCCGAAGGACAAACCAAGGCAAGTGGAAAACAGAAAGGGGTTGGTTGGAAGAGGGTGAAGAAAGCGAAATCTGAGCCAGCATCGAAAAACATTGTGCTGACAACTTGGCAAACAAATTTCATATCAAAAGAAATGCGATAAACGAGAAGCGGGTTCGGGATTGGCGACCGTCTCTTTGTTGACAAGCGACACAAGGTCAAACATTTAACCCAGAAGAAGGGTTTAAGCCAAAAACGAAATTGAGCATCAAATTATGGAATTGAATGATGGTGGAAAATGATAAAATATGTATTCATACTAACGACGCTTAAATATTTAATAACTGGAACAAGCAAGCAATTTTACAGCTCGTATTCGACAATAAGAGATGAAAAGAAAAGAAAGAAACTCGAACTCAAATTTGTCTCAGCTTAGTCCTAATAAAGCTCTCAATTCTTACAGTTCTCGTAGCAATGTACTCTAGTCTAATATTTGTCTGTCTGCGACCCTTTCATTATATCAGTTACTTGTAGAATAAAAGGTTGTATTAGTTTTGAGAAGGAGAGAGAAGGAAAAGTGGCAGAGTTTATAGAATAAATAAATTCTTAATGAACTAAATGCAGAATCGATCTAGCCAAGGTTCATCTACCATGTATGAATACCTACATTTATATAAATAAAAGAGCTAAGGCAACTAGTTAACGACAGCTCGTAGAATAAAACGTCTTTTTAAGGAGAACAGTTCCTTTTACTTTAGTCAATCAATCTATTTAATTTTATCAAAATCGTATATTTAAAACAAAAGTTATGACTGGAGTAATGAAGTTTAACATTGGAGCTTATATAGATTTAATTCTTATACATTAAAACAGTGTAATGGGTATCCCATAGTCGGCTTTAGTGCTCTAGCTTATTCTCTTAGTTTGTTCTTGAGTCTGTCTATCAATCCATTATACGCACTTATTGTGTGTGTTGTGTCGTCAGGGCGCATTTCTTGTGCCTTTATTGCCAGAGTTTTGCCTGAGTTGCCAATGGCCACTGTTGACATTTCCGCTTCCAGACCTGCCCCCTTATATAACGGGTCGTCTTGTCATGCTTACAACATACAAATGCATATCATGCTGATGGACTCACGCACACAGTGAAAAGACCTTACACATATGTGTATGTATAGTTATGCATGAGTTGTCGTTGAAACACGCACACACAAAGATTCTCATACTCATTGAAGAAGACGCAAAAGGCGATAATGTTAAGCGTCAGCTTTTTGAAACAATTTCAACACATAGCTACTCACACACACACACACAGCCAGAGGGATAAATACAAACACGTCGAGTGGCAGAGAGCCATAATAGCCAACCCGTTATGTGTGTAGACGTTGCCATTATCGTTGTTCCATACTTAGTTATCCTTTTGAATGTCACACGCAATACATTGAAGCAGACAGCACAATACATACATGTATGCATGTATGAATAGGTATTTCTTTGGTTGTGTTCATATAATCTTATGTGTATTCATCGAGTTGTGTTTTCAGTGGCAATTATTGTTGCCCAAAGATTGTGCGGTTGAAGACAGCAGCCAGATGCCTTGATTGCTGTTGCTTTTCAGGGCTTCCTAAGTAGACTTTAATTAGATTTTGACAGTGATGTGGCAACACAGATAAAAAGTTAAATAAAAACTTTAATGCTATTAAAGTAAATATCCTAAGAATGATCATATTAAAAAATTATGAAATATTTCAGTTAAAACACTAACTTAAAGATGACTGCCAGAATTCAGTGTAGTTTTCTTTTAGGCTTCTGAAGTAGCCTACATATAATTATATTTAAAAAGCTTACACGTTAGACCTACTATAAAATTAAATATTAGCATAAATATTTTCTTTTACTATCATCCACTTCGCATTCCAAGTTGTCAAAGTATATCCAGAATTCAGAAACAAGTTTTCCTTGCTGTTTACGCCTTTGACTCGGAATATAAAAATCATAGCATACTTGTGTGCGCTCCGTCGCGCAATTAAAACATACACTGAGATTTTGTCTAATAAAGGGGCAGCCAGAGCGAGAATGGAGTTCAGGTTGAACAAGTTTGAGTCTGTGTTTGTTTTTGTGTTGCTGATGTTATTGCGCTATCATGTTGTTTTTGTGCTTGCTCAGCAGCTGACCTTCAACTACACACAGACTGATACATGGATAGACGCCCACACATACTTGTACATTGGCAGTTGGCCATTATTTCTGTTGACTATTTACGGAATTGCGCACAAATTGATGAATAAGTTGTTTTGCGTTGTTGTTCTACAATGTGTGCTTGCTTCTTGACTCCAACTTAATCTTGATCACAATCACAATCAGAATCAAAAGCGTTGCTTTGTCTGCTCAACCGTGTTAATGTCTCCATGTCCATTCGTCCTGCAAGTCTTGCTATGTCTTAATCAAGTGTATTGTCTGCCTTTTAGCTACAAATGTGTGAGTGTGTGTATTTTGCTCATTGCAGCAATTTGACCGTGTTTTTCTCGCACTAAGCAAACAGTTGAAATGACAATGACAACAGACACCCACAACAAGAACAACAAGTGAAGCAATTGCCAGGCGTGTGTGTATCTTAGACTAGGCAAAGCAACTATATTAATAACAATCAACTTGTAGTCCATGCAGATGTGGATTTTGGCCAACAGCAGCAATAACAACAATGCCAAAAGTCCATTCAAGTGAAAACAACAAGCAAATTGTTGTAGCTGAACACACATTAGAACACACATAAATACTAGACTCTATTCAAGCAAATACACACACTAACACACTCTCTAACATACATACACAGACACATACACACACACTTGTACATATGTGAAATTGTTTCTTTATGCGCTTTTGGCCCCATTTGCAGCTGTTGAATTCGAATTTTGATAGTTTGTGCTATAGACATGTATCTATTAAACATTGTCTTCACTTTGTTAAGGACTTGCTTTTGCTTGTTTAATGGCCTGAGAAATTATAAATAAAACTACTGATTGTTTGAATACTGAATGATAGCGATGTAAGCACTTGTGTTAAGCAAGACTTACACAATTTAGTAAAGAGTAAGAATTTGAATAAGTTTTATTTAGTTAAATTATAAATTGACTTAAGAAATTATCTTTATAAAACGACATGTTTAGATTATAAATCATAAAATAGAAGGGAACCGGAACAGGCCTGATAGTAGTAAAGTATTGTTAGTTGTTTTCTAGCATCTGATGGTGGAATGTTAACTCAAAAGCTCAGAAGAGAGCACATGAGACCAACGCACATTCTCTTAGATCTGTTCATGCTTTGATACACTAAGAATCTTTCAATAGAGAATGTGCAATGTTCTGTCTTTCAATCACCAGCACACAATGATTGGCCAAACTCAAGCTCCAACTCATAATGAAATAAGAGCATTACTGCCATATCATCAATTAGGATTAATGAATTATGCTGCTGCTGATGCCCCAAGTTTGCTTAGTGCAGTCCTTGTGCCGTTGCATTTTGGGGGACAACAAGGACACACTTAATCAGTTCGACATTATCAGCGTGACTTGCATAGCACTTGGAAGCCACTTGACGATTAGGAAGCATGACTTGTCCCTTTTGAGAGCTCATGCACATAAAGCAGAGAGCAGTTGAGTTCAAGTGGAGCCAAAATGCTGTAAACATTAATTACCTTCCAAGCGACATACAATGGCTTTAAGTGGAGCCTTTCAATTTTTGTGAGGTCGACATTTGGGAGATATTGGTTTTGAGTTTCATTTTGGAGCTCAGCTGTTGCCATTTTGTGCAGTTCTTTTTATTCGCAAATCAAATGGGTTCATGAAACCCACAATGTCTAGACAAAGGCAGACAACAAAGTCTCCATTAGCTACTGTCGACTGAAGATCGTATAACTCATTTGTATAAATTTTATTACTGCCTCGAAAAACACACATATGTATAAATGATATAAAATTAGCAGCTCAGTTTCTGAGGTATTGATTTAAATGGAAATTAAGCTCATGCCGTCTGACCTCCAAGTACCTACAGGTTTGAGCATCCCGTATGATTGTAAGAGCTATCAGTGGAGGATCCTTTTCACTTACACCCTTGTCACATCTTTTAAGCGCCTTTCCAGACTGCCAAATTAATTGCAATTGCAATCAATGTTGCCTGAGAGAAGGCGTGGATGCGTAAGAAGATGCCGGGAGCGGGATCGGGTAGTAACATAAATTCGACCCAATTAAATTCTTTCTGGCATCGTTGTAAACGACAGCATCCAGGCACTCAATGGAAAAGTATACAGCAAGTGCAGGAAGAAGCTTTTCACTTGCACAAAAATAAATCAATAAAAAAATTCAAATGAAAGCGAGACCAAATGCAAAATCACAGAAACAGAGACAGATTGCGAGAAAAGTAAATGTAGGAAAGAAATAAATTAAAATAAAATAAAATAAAATAAATAATTTTTTATTTACATGTCACACCTCTTTCATCGATATCGTTTTATTGATCATTTTTGCACCCATTTCAATGTATGTTTATTGCTTTTCATTTTGCTTTATATTACTTTCAAAGATTCATTCAATTAAACAACATAAAATGTATACAAATTTGTTTTTCTTCTTAACCTTTATCGGTTGATTTCAAAATAAATAAATTTTTGTTAAAGGTTTCGTTAACATTAAAATTTAAATATATTTATTGAAATCACAACCATATGTTTAAATTTATTATTTGCATAAGTATATATGTATGTTGAGCTCAGCAATTTTAATATTGAAATCAGATTCAAATTTTCTCTGCCTTTTACGCAATTTGACTGAAAATACAAAGTGCGTATTGTAAGCCTCTTCCTTTCATTTGACTCGTTTAAATATTTATTTAATTAACTGAAATAATATTCTTTCAAATAAATGCTTTACTGGCAATTAAACAGAAGTAAACAGGCTTGTTTAACAAAACTCTAGCAACACAAAGCTAATTGTTTGTTAAAAACTTTATAAAATACATTTGAGATAATTTTTATTTATTCGCTTTTCCTACAGCAAATTTTTTAAATTTCTCGAGATATTTTGGAACACATTGATTAAATGCTTTAAGAAGCTAATCACTGTCATGGTATGTAAATGTGTTTAAGGCTACTAAATCCCAATGCCACTACTTAAATAAAACCATAAATAAATTATAACTGACAGTTTGGGCCTTAAATGTACGACTTTGAATTGTCAACATGGCAAGATTCGGCGAGCTTACTTCAGAAATTGTGACAAATAGTTGTGCATTGTTGCAATTTGTATTGTATCTATTTACACACTGGGCTTGCACAATAATTATTGTGCTAGGCTTAATTTAAATAATTAATAAATTATACTGGTTGCAAGAGAACTAAGAGAGAGACACAGAGAAAGAGGTAGGCCAGAGCAGTTAAAAGTTTCTCATTAAACAAATATTTTCACAGCAGTTAAAATTTATGTTGCAGCACCCACACACTAAGACACATACACACACACAGGGGCACACTCTTACCAAAATATAAAATATATGCATGAAAACTGCTTGGGCAATGAGGTGGCAAGTGGAAAGTGGCAAGGGTGAGATGGAGGTGGAGGTGAGGGCATAGAGAATGCAGCAAGTACGTAGTGTAGTGTAAACAAGCAGAAGGCAGAAGCTAGTCAGGGAGCTGGAAAGCAGCTCAGCAAGGACATGCCAAAGGACATATAATGCAAACATGTGACTTCCGCATGCGGGTGCAAACACTTACAGTACACACATACACGCATACACACTCACAGCATTCATAAAGTTTGTGCCATAGTCTCATAGTTGTTAACAACTCGAGCGGCAGGCAGTCAACTCCTCGTCCTTGTGTCCTTGTGTCCTTCCGACCGCTTGTAGCTTGGCTTGTAAGCACGCCCCACTGTTTCGGGCTTAACTCACTTGCCACACACACCAACAGACACACTCGCACACACTCACACACACAGATAGCAGAGCCACAAAGACATAATGTGAAATAACTTATTGCCCTTAAAATGTCATTTATGTCAACGGTAAGATAAGTTACGCATACGCACCGCACACCATATACTACAGTGCAATGTGCACCGC
This sequence comes from Drosophila testacea, assembly GCA_035043265.1. Taxonomy (NCBI): domain Eukaryota; kingdom Metazoa; phylum Arthropoda; class Insecta; order Diptera; family Drosophilidae; genus Drosophila; species Drosophila testacea. Next base: position 648,648 of record JAWNND010000151.1, read on the forward strand.
CAGTCCCCCCTCCTCTCCTCCTGCGTCTTCCCCTGCCATATCCTCTACCGCTCAAGCAACCCTCGTTTGCCTGGCAGGCTTGACAACAATTAAAGTCAACAGGAAATGTGACACATTTAACTTGGTAAATAATATTTTCAATTATTTAGCATAAATAATATTCAACGCATATTTACACACACACACGCATATGCACTGCCGAAAGCACACACAAATGCGCATGTAATTTAACACATGTTTTGCGTTTCCACATTGAAATATCCTGCGGCATTTCCAAAAACTAATTAGCTACTCAGAATTTGCCGCTGCTGTTGTTGCTGCTGTTTGCTTTAACATTTTGCACTTTACGGGTTTCAGTTTTCAAAAGCAACAACGACAACAACAATAACAACAACAACAACAACAACTACAACAATAGACTTATGCAAATTTTAAGGGTTGAGTTCAATTTGGTTTAAATGTTAAAACGTGTTTCGAATGTCATTCGTGAATGACCCTTGTCAAAAGAATTTCAAATGATATGCGAATTACTGGCATTTAAATAACTGCTTAATTAATTAAATTTATATCAAATGAATAAATTAACAAACACATTACAGCAATAAAAAATCCAATCAAATAAATTTAAATGAATTGAAATAGTTCTGTCACATGGCATTACTAAATTACAGATTCAACAGTTCATCAACAGTTTCAAAGTATTTATAAAGTTATTTAAAACTAGGAAGTATATTTTCAATAAATAATTAAAGTAAACCATTGTAAAATTTGGAAATATACTTTACACAAATAGTAAAAAGTTTATTTTAAAAATATTTATTAAAACTTATCAAACTAAAACTTTTAATCAAACTTATGAATTTATTAAAGTCTGTAAGTATTTTAAAATATATGTATATAAATATACTTTCAACATATTATAAACTGCATGAATGAAAATTAAACGTTAAACATTTTTATTGATTGTATATAAAGATTGCTTGACATGACTTGAGTTGCCAGAGTTGTCAGAGTTATTTACGATGCATCTACACTCAAATACTCGAGACTTAAATGCAGGTTTTCAATTAGACCGCCAACGAGCGAATATTTCCATTTGGTTTTGGCCAAAAAACAAAGCCACAATTTTCAGTTGCTGCCAGCATTTAACCTGCAGAGCACTGCGTGTCCCCTCTTCCCTTCCCATCACTCTTTCTCTCACACACACACTTGCAGATAGATAGACACACACACACATATACAATTACCAAAGATTTATCGCTTGTGCACTTGGAATTGATGACCAGGGCCTAATTGTCATCCGATATGACTCCACCGCATGACTCGCATTGTCGGCCGAGGCGACGTTGTTGTCAGAAGGGGGATCCCAGCTTGGAGTAAGTGCAGCTACCTCTCGCCAGAGGCCGCCACCAGCACATTTATACACTTCAAACGGCACGTGCATAGTTTTGCATGCTGCGCATAACTTGCACGCACACCAACCCAACTCACACACATATACTCAAACAGTCACACAAAACCTCACTCACACACACACACATACAGACATGTTAGGGTCGTAATTTTTACACACATACAAAGACAGCCACTGTGGGAGCGATTTATGTTTGACTTTCGCATGTGGCTGGCGGTTTGGGTGGATTTAAAAGTCTCCCAAAGCGCGTGGGCAGCGAGAGAAAGACAGACAGAGGAGAAGGAAGATAAAGAGAAAGAGAAAGGGTGGGCATGAGTCTCAACTGGAGAATTCCTGTTATATGCTGTCGCCTGCTGCTTGCTATTGCCATAGTCATAGCCAAAGCTATTGCCAAGGCTTTGTTGTTGCAAAGTAAGTTAAGACTGTAGCTGAGAATGCTATAAGAGAAGAGAGAGAGAGAGAGAGAGAGAGAGAGAAAGAGAGACTTTGTTGTTGGCCACATTGGCTGATAAATCGCCAGCAATTTATTATTGATAACACATTGGTACATTGATTGTGTATTAACTGAAACTGTTTGCCAAAGTAAAGTGACATTGATATATGGCATGTACATGAAATATCGCTTGTTACGACTACATCCAGCAAGTGTTTGTATTTTTCCTCTCTCTCTCTCTCTCTCTCTCTCTTTTATTCTCTCTTCTCTGTCGCACCAAAAATGCCCATTGTGGCAATCAACACCAGAAGTTGACGCAAGTTATGTGGCCATCCGTCCGTCTGTCCATTTGTACGTTCATTCGTCCGTCATTCCGTTAGTCAGTTGGTCAGTTCATCCGCCCGTTAAAAACTTAATGCCCAAACATTTGACATGGCCTTAAAAATTATGACAGCATTTTGTTTTCATTTCGCAAGCTGTCATATGTAATTATTTATAGTTGTATTTATATCAAATGAATAAATATATAAATTTTTATTAATTTACGCGGGGAATAAAATGAAGAAAAATTCACACCGTACCAATTAATGACACTGTTTGGTTTCAATCCCTTAGATCAGCCACAGACAAATGCATCAATTAATAAAAATACATCAATGAAAATTAATTATACTTATAAAATATATATTCCCAATTAATTGACGGCAAATTTTTACGGCCTTACTGAAAATTGAGTGCCAATTAAAATGCTTGTTTTACGTTATTAAAAACATTTTTTAATCAGCTAACTATTTGCCAAGTTTTGTATTAGTTATTAATAATTTACTAAATTTAATAATCATTTTTTTGTCATTTTGTTGTACACATGACAAATAACATGAACATTATTTAGAATCATTTAAAAATATTTTAGCTCAACACTTAAGCAGTTTTATTAAAATGTTATATAATAATTCATTATTTAAGAAGCCTTATGCAGAACCCTTCGCTATATTAAATTTGTAAAAAACTTCTATTGTATTTTATTTTAAATAAATATTAAATAATTTTATTTATGACATCAATTAATCATCTACAATTATAAAGCATTGTAGAAATTGTATAAAACATTAACATATTAAATTCTTCAACAGTTTTTTCGTCGTTAATTTTCAAGTTGTGTTTTTTTGAATAGTTATAAATAGTATACACAAAATATTATTTATGGCATTTTCATGTGCAAAGGAAACGGAACATTTAATAAAAACTCACATGCATTCACATGCCACAAATAGAAGAATAGAGTGTGTGTGAAGAGCTTATAAGCAAACAGGCAGCTGTTCCATATTAACAATACACCAGTCACAACTACAACTACAAGTTAAACAACAACAACAACAACAACAACAACAAGAGCAACAACGAGAACAACTACAACAGATACAGAGTAGTGACAACCAGTAGCAAACACGAAAGTGTAATCAACGCTTAAACACTCGCAACAACGAGACAAACATGTCGCTCTTCTTCTTGCCCAGCCGCAGACAATGGCTGACTGGATGACTGCCTGAATGGATCTGGCTGTCTGTATGACAGTCCGTCCGTCTGTCCGCCTGTCTGTCTGTCTGTCTGGCAGACAAAAAAGCATGGACAAACATTGCGACACATTACTGTCAAAACTCATGAAAATATTTCACAACAGCGACAAGCGAACTGCCGCTGCAAGGAAGAATGCCAAAGAGGTAGAGGGGATGCCAGAGAAGGGAAGAAAATATGTATAAGAGCGGCAGGAGAAAGAGGGGAAGAGCAGGAGAGAGCATCGCATAAAACATACAGCAGCAGTAAGAAACAAAAAAGTCACTAACAAGCATCATATGCCAGCAGAAATGTCAACAACAATGCACACACTCAGAGAGAGAGAAAGACTCACACACACACACACACACACAGCTCATTAGAGCCATGACAAGGGGGTGTAGGGCAAAAGGCAAAAAAGGATTTAGCATGCCGGCTTAGCGGCAGCCGGAAATGCAGCAGGATAACATTCATTTGTTGTCCTTGTTGTTGTTAGTTTTCGTTGTCTTTTTCTCATGCATCTTGTGCCCATTTTTGTTGTTGCTGTCGTTGTTGTTTCACCATTTTATGACAGCTACAAAAAGTTGCTGATGATGTAATGTTTATGTGTCGCTGACACTGTCAGGCTCCCCTCTCCACGCTCCTCTCACATTGCCAGCGTCATAATTGCACCTGCAAGGCTAACAGATGCAGAGGCAACAACAGCGGTGGCAGCTGCAAAAAGACGCACAAGCAACAATGACAGGACAGAAATATGCCAAGTAGCTGACTCCACGTTGCACTGTGACATCGAGGTAGATGGTGATGGTGATGGAGGCGAGAGCAGAAAGAGGCGTGGGAGAAATGGGGCATATGATGCATATCGCAAATGTCGTTTGCCGTCAGTTTCCGGTTGTTGCAGCAGGCATTTTGTTTATGCATGAACACGAATCCAACGACAACTGCAGTGGCAATGGCAACAGCAACAGCAACGGCAGCAGCAACGTCACCTCTTGTTGAACGTACCGCTCAAATGTTGCCCCTCTTTGCAAAGCATGCAGCATCTGAGTGTCAAACAGAGTTCAACCTTGGTGCAAGTGTAAACTAATTTCAGGTGCTGCACTTGCTCGACATTGAGTTATGATTTCAGCGGCACGTGACCCTCAGAAGATGAGCAAAGCAAGGAGACTAAAGATTAGGTTGCAATCAACTGGCCACAATTTGTTGACCACGTGCCACAATCACTTGGCATATCTGGTTAAATTAAAGACCTAATAGAAGACTTAATTTAATTATTTCATTGACCTATATTCTTTTTTTTATCCATCTAGTTATTTTAGGATCTTTTTATTCATATATTTAATTATCTATTCATTTTAATATATATTTTTTATAATAAGTTAATGACTGTCTTTATTTAATTATTAAGTATTAAAAATATTTGTTTAATAATCAACTAGCTGTTTTTTATTTAGTAAACTATTTATAATTTTTATTTACTTGATAATAACTATTTTTATTCTTAACATTTTTATTTATCCATCTATTGATTTCTATTTTGATCCGATTGATTACTACAGCCAACTTGATAAACATTATTTATTTGTGATGACAACAAGAATTGATTTAATTGAATTGAACCTCGTGTAAGGTCAATAAATATTTGTATTTCCATTGTCATTAGTTATGCGAACAAGGCTATTTAAACAGACCGAAAATCGAATGTAAACTTTATGCCTGTCGTTACGTATGTATATCTAACTAATTTGACCAATTATGTACACCCTTTTCTATGGGGCAGAAACGAAAACAAAAATTGTATATTAATTTTTCGTGGCAGCAGCCACATTTGACCATTACACACAATTAGGCAATGGCAACAATGGGAAATGGCGGCGGCAACAACATCGAGATATCTATGAACACGTGTAAAGCGAACAGGAAGCCGCATTGATAGAGGCAATTAACAGCTCGACACGCCATATTTCCTATGCGTATATACAATATTCCTATACGTATGCGTATACGTAATATTCATAGAAATATATGCAGACAGACGTGTGTGTGGGGGCCAGAAAAATTAGACACATAATTAAAAATACAAAGCATAAAGCGTAATACAAAGACTAATGGGTGTCTGGCTTCTCTTTCCACAACCAAGTCAACGATTAATTTATTGTTATTGCTTAGGTAAACAAAGGAGCCAAATCAAAGCTAGTAGAGAAAGGGAAAGAGAGTGACTGCCCTTGCCATGTGATTTGGGCCAGTTCGATGAGCGGACCACGAGTCGAGAGTATTATTAGTAAACCAAATGCGTAGCCATAAATTACCACTCAGCGACCAATGCTTGAGCGCATCTTAAGAATGGAATCGTAGTCTGACTAGGAGTTGGAGTTCGAGTTCGAGTCAGCGAAATGAAATGAAAACGCGCACGCTTGACAGCTCCAGCTCCAGCTATTGCTTCAGCTCCAGCCCAAGAGCAAGTGGGTCAGGAAACTTCGTCCCTCAGTTCTCTTGTGGTACGTGCGTGCTGCGGAAATGCTCGCAAATTTGCGCTTTGAATTTCGTCGGGGCGATCGTGGACTCGCATATTTTATTTGCTCTTTCAATCAGCAAAAAGCGGAAAGCCTTTTGCCAGCAATAAAATTATTGAAAGATTGATGAAAGCCACCGCCCAAAATAGGCCCAACAAATTGCCTTCAGTAAGTAAGTTTAGATGTACCTTAAAGTAGACCCCAAGCCAAGTAAAAGAACTTAAGAGACACCCAAGGAATGTCGAGTCGTTGACATTGACATGGGACCAAAAAACAAAAACAGCTACAACCACACACACAAAAACTACAGTCAGTGCCAAGATTTATGGTCAAATAATTAGCAATGCCGACGGCTACCACGCCCTGCTCTGATACGCTATAAAGGTTGAGACGTTTGGGGAAGACAAACGATGCTTTAAATAATTAAATATATTAATTAAATGCTACATCTTAAATAAGTAATAACGTTTAGATATTTTTGGTATAATTAGATTATTAGATAGCAAAAATAGAAAAAAGGAAAATCAACTAACTAATTATAGGATAGTAAAAATAGATACAAATTTTTTTTGAATTGTAGCGGCTAACAGTTAAATTATTAAATGAGGAAAATCAATCAACTAATTAATTTGTATTGAAAATTTAATAAGATAATTGTCGACTTTATTTATTTAATTTATTAATTGTTGGATGCAATTAATGTTTAAAAATGTCTTTTGTGAAATAAAATCTTTCATAAGTAGAATAAAATATATTTATTTAATAATTAGAACAATAAATATTTATATAAAGCTTTATCTTCAAATATTTATAATATATAATTGCTCACGTATATTCAGTTCTTCTAAACATTGTAGGGTATTTTGCAGTCAACACAACTTTCATTGCTTTAAGTACAAACTTACACACACCGCCCATACACATACACTCCCTCCCACACAAATACACACAACGATATACAGTGCTGACCGAGAGGGAACGCTGCTGGCGAGGTGTTTTAATTAATTAGCTTTTTGTTTTAATGCTGAACTTTTGTCCTGTGCTTTGTGTCCAGCGTTTTCGATTGCGTTTTTACGACTATGCGCGACTAATTTGTGTAAATTAAATTTATCGACCAGAAAATGCCACACAGCAGCCAAAGCGAAACACCTTCAATTGGCATAGCTTCAAGGCTTCAGGATTCGCTTCAATGCTGCTGCTTAAATTAATCATACGCAGTGTGCGCCAACATTCTGTATAATAGCTAACTGACTGGGGCCAACAACTGAGTGCACTGCAGCTCTCCCTGTTTCTCTGTGTGAGTGTGTGTGTGTGTGAATTTGGGTCAGGAGTGCGCTTCGATTTCAGTTTCGTGCCCGTTTTCCATTTCGAATTTGTTTGTTAAGCATACGCAGTGTGGTGCGAGTGGGTGCTTCTCATCAATGGGCTTTGATGGCCAGTGTGCCTTAATGGCACACCTCACTCACAACCCATTCTACAAATGACCGTAAATAGCAACAACAACAACAGCAGCAGCACCAATAAGAGCAACAAACATGGCCGAAAAGTGTTCAACGAGTGCCAGTAAAGTTTTCCGTTTCTGGCCCGTTGCCAGGCCATACAGACGGCAAACGCTCATGCACTTTCATTAAGTTTAATTAAATTCTCACTTTGTAAATGTCACACACACACACACACCTTCACACAAACACACACACACACACCATGACTATCTCTCCGTTGTGTTTGTAACGAAAAAATGCGCCAACCTGAGCGAATTTATGGCCCTTGGCGCAAGGCGACAAAAATCTCTGGGATACTTTGACTCTGACTCTGTCGTACAAATAACAGCACGTCGTACTCGTAGTTTTGCTTCATTTGCTGGCTGTTTGCAGACATTGTTGGCTTTTAATTTGGCCGGCACGCAAGCCTAGTAACTCTGCTTATTATGCAACAACTTTTTATTAATTTTTGCGTATTTTTCATGAGACGACACTCACAAAAGGAAACACAACAAAACAAAACAGAAATAAAAGTAAAGCAAAGAAAATGCCAAGAAATTTCTAAGCAGCGCACAAAAATAAATTCAAGTCAAAAATTTTGCCATAAACTTAACCATAAATAATTCAAAAAATGTGCCTCGTCTTCGCTTTCCCTACCTTACTGTGTTTATTTCAGTATCTGGATATTTGTGAGGATATTTTCGTGCAAGGATATTAACCCCAATTGCGCTTGGCACTTGTCGGCCTCACAGCCGCAGTTTGACTCGAGTTTTCGTTTTTGTTTTTGCTTTTGTTTTTGTTGCTGTTTTTGTTTTTGCAGTTTGCCTGCGTTGTTGTTACTGTTATGGTTGTTGTTGTATCTGGTTGGCTTTTTAAGTGTTTCTTTAAGCGCCATAATCAGGCGCACCAAGATCGCAAATATTTTAAGCGACACGCAAATATGCAAATACTCCTCGTATATGTATGAAGACATACACATGTATGTGTAAAATTACATACGTATACATACATATGTCTATGTGTGCTCTGCTACTTAAGCTGCTTAGCAGCTAAACAAACAACAGGAATTGCTTGCTGACAATACCCTAAGGTCACAGCAACCAATCGATGTATTCATAAATGTGACTAGGTAAACATATTGAGAATTTCTTTAAATAGCGAAGCGACTTCTCTTTTATCGCAAGCGCTCAAATTCATTGCATCAAAATATAAAGCTTTGACCAGGATAAGAGAAGAGTGTAGAGTTTGTTAAATAATGTTAAATAAATGAAATAAAAGTGAAACGGAATTTGTATTACGAAAATCAATAAATGGCTTTTATTTAATTTCATTTATAAATTTACTAAGTTGCTTTACTTAAAACTTTAACTGTCGAAAGCTTAAACACTTCTAACTCTCAGTTCTTAGCAAATTCTCAAAAGGGTATACAATATTCGGGTAATTTCAGTAGATTTTATACCCATTTTGCTTGTTCTTTTCGTGCTTTCTGTGCTTGTTTATGTGCTTGTATTGTATTCTGTGTTGTATTTTTGGCCTATGCATGTTTAAATTTTATGTTTGCCAATGTGTTGGGACTTTGCCATAAATGCACACCCCAATGCCTATCTTAGTCTCAGCCAGTGTGTGTGTATGGGTGTGTGTGGGTTGCTTGTCGAGTCAAATGTTTGGCAACATGTGCCACGCGGTGGCAACATGCGGCTTGCATATAAATTTCCAAGTGACTCGCTGTTTTACTTAGATTTGTTCTTTTATTTTTGTAGAAGTTACCAGAGATGTCAAGCATTGCGGAGAACATTGATTTCGGCTCCAATTCAAACATGAGGCTTAATTAAATTTGCTTAATTAATGTGAGAATGTGAGAGCGTTCTGATTGCGACCTGAAGCCTTTGACCTTTTCCCAGGGAGGTCGATCCTGTGGTCACAATGCCTCCAGCTGTCAACGTCGTCCTGACAGCAATAGCCGCATTATGATGTCAACTGTGAAGTCAACTGTAAGAGAATACTTCCACACACCCACACACACACACACACACACTCACAGACATTCTCTAACACACATTCATTAATCATTACACAAAGCTGGAAATGTTTTCGGTGCTCTCATAGTCATATACGTAGTGTATGAGAAAGTGTTGGACCCTAAAGTACATAAAAAATAATTCATTTGTGCTTAATTGCGCATAAGTGCATCTAGTAGTTACATGCGACCTTTGACTACCATTAGAACTAACTTTCAAAATAGATCAACACTCATTAATGAGAAAAAGCATGTACTTAAATAGCTAAATAAACCAAATATAGATATACTTTGTAGGCCCTTTATATTTAGATAGACAGACTAATTAATTACAAATTAATACTTTTGATAATAAGAAAACAGTACCATTAACTCACCATTCTACAATTAAATTGATTTTAGTTCTAAAGTAGAACTTAGGTAATCATATAAAAATTAATAACTAATTAATAAAAACAAATAACAAACAATTAATATACAGTAATTTTTGTGTATTCTCTTGTAAGTGGACCTAGAGTAAAATCTGATCTGATATCTAAGGGATATATAATTTTAATTATAGCTTAAATCAGAACTCATTTCCAAGCAGCCTATATCGCTTTAATTTAACATAGGACTTACCTAATTTACCTAATTGGTCGGAATGATCTAAAGTTGATAAGTTTCTTATATAATTTCAGTTTTCAAATGCATTACATAAATATAAGAAATAAACTTTTCAGCTTAAGTCTTTGCCATACAATTTCCAGCAAGATAATATTTTAAATAATTGTGTTAGTTCTGACAAAGAAAAAGTTTAATAAAAATAATATGACATTTGAAATCCGCCTGCAGACTTGGCCAACATGTTCAGTGTTGGCCACGTTGCGCATTGAATCAGCAGACATTTGACACTAAAAGTTGCGTTAAGTCGGCGTGGCCTAAAGCCAAAGTCAAAGCCATAGAAATGAGAGCTTGGCCACTGCAGAGGCGCTAACGAAATTTGCTCTCCATGGAGAGAGACTTGGCCAAGTTGTATACTCTCTTCTCCATAATTCCTCTCTTTTAAGTAAGTGTGCTCTCTCGTTTACCATCTCTCTCTCTCTCGTTTTGTGGTCGTAAAGCTTTTGGCAATGAAACGACGGCAGTGAAACAAACCAAAGCATTATCCACATTACCAAATGGCCAAGAACAACAACACATTTGTTGGCCAGCACCTGCTGATGGTCGCTGCAGGTGGCCAAAATTTTTGTTACTTATTTTTTCAACTGCTGCTTTGGCCAGAAATATATATTCACTTAATGCGCTCCCGTGTCCGTTTTGCTTGATGCACCACGTTCTCAGTTTGCCTGCAGCCCTGCCACGCCCCCTTGTCACCGTCTCTTGGCCCTCACTACATCCAGCATTTTTTGGCCCGTTAACGCGTGACTTCGAGTGCCCTTAATGCTGTAAATGAATATTTAATGTTAAAAGCACTTGTCGAAAATGCAGTAGCAGTGAGGAGGGAAAGAGGGTGAAACTGCAGCCAATGTCTACGTAGCCTCTTTTCCCCTCTTCCTTCTCTTTTCCCACTGTTCTGCCGCTTCACTTAACGAGCGAGTTGATTTTAAATTGTTTTTGCAATTGGAGCATGCGATTAAAAATAAATAGTTGCAGTTTGTGAGCCAACTTGAAGGGCCACGCAAATTAGCGTTAACTTAAAGTTGGCCTGCTGCTTGTGCAGCCTGTTTGCACAGCAAACATAGTTAACTGGCCCAGTTCAAGAATTCCTTACCAAAAGTAGAAGGAGTAACAGCAGCAGCAGCTGGCATAAATAATGCGTAGCCAGGTTTTCTTAACTCAACTCTAAGCTGATAGCTGAGATCTCTGTTTGCCCAGCCGTCGTCATCGGCATCAGTTTCTGGTTAGGTTTCCTTCCTGGGTGGCTGAGACAAATGTTTATAAACCGCTTAATTATTCACTTGGCCCAGTTTTTAGCCAGCTGCGTGCGTTGCTTCCCTTTTCTTAAGGGTTCACGCAAAACAAATTGACAGAGCCCAGCACAGATTTCTGCGGTGTTAAGTTGAGGCCACATAAATCACAGCCAAACAACCAAACAACCAAACAACAGAAACCTCGAGCTACTTCTGCTTGCCAACATTTCTCATAATTGTTTAACTTTCTTTTGATTTTAGAATATAACAAGTCCTACACCTTAATTTACACCTCTCCCATTTTCTAAGTTGCAGAACAAATGAGATGCAAATCAAAGCAAAATTGAACTTACCTTTGAAGAAATTCAAAGGCCTTGTTTGAAAATATATTTTTTTATTACATACAATGTAATACTCCATATTTAAAGTTTAAAGTATAGCTTAATTTGTAGCTGCACTTATGCGTTGATAACATAAAAAATACTTTACAGTTACTTACTCAAATATTACAACAAAAACACATATTTAATTCTTAAGATAATGTTTATGTGTCCGATAAAGATTCTATAAATATTATTGTAGCCTTGCGTCACGGAACATTATAATTAAATTATATATATACATTAATGATTTCATTTTGCTTGCGCCATGCGTCATCTAATTAAGCAATAGTCGAAACAGACTTCTCTCCTCTCTATCTCTCTCTCTCTCTCTCTCTCTCTCTCTCTCTCTCTCTCTCTCTCTCTCTCTCTCTATCTCAATCTCTTCAATGTCAGATATACTTCCTTAAGCATCAACTAAACATATATCTCATATAGAAACAACATTGGAATCAATTTAAGATCCAATATGGTATTTAAACTGTATGACTCCAACCGTTTATATTTAATTTTTATTATTACACAGCTAAATATATTTATATATTTAATTTATGAGTATGTTTCATATGAATCGATTTCAGTTCAACATTAATTCTGAACCTCTACGGTTGCTTTTCGATTCACATAAAATAAAAGTGCTAATAAAATGCTTCAACTGAAATTAAAACTCCTGCTTTTCATCTCTATCTGTGCATCAATTAAAGCTGAGGAAATCGAAAATTGTGATTATTTTGATACTGTCGACTTGACAGGCCACGAAAAAGTGGCAACTGGCTATTATGAATATGAAGGAGTTTTAATACCTCCCGAAGAAACAGGAACCTACAATTATAAAATACTTTTCGAAGGCACACGGACAACTGTCAAAGAGCACTTAAGGGGGTGTGTGTAAAATTAAACCCTGCATTCGATACTGTTGTCATCGACATCGACTTGATCCATCAGACGAAGAAAAATGCACAAAAGAACTGAATGTTGTTAAAGTAAATCTTACCCTTGAAGATGGAACACAACAAGAAGTAGACATAAGGGAACAGTTTGTGGTACAACCAGGAATACGCATACAATGTGATAAAGCTATTCACCTAGTTTCCTTTACCCAAAATGATGACTGGAAACTGTTTGAAGTGAGATCAATCTATGTTATTCAATTTTATAAATAGTTATTTTTGCTTAACTGTATATAGAATGGTACTCTTTATCGATCGAATGATGATGCTTATCTGTCAAAACGAGACTATTGCATACAGCCAAAGGAATTGGCAATTCAAGGACTAAATTACAAGCTATTGCCAATGGATTGCTTAAATGAATATGACTCTGTTTATGGTATTTGAACTTATATTCGTTTATTTTCGTTTCTTAAAATACTTAATTGTAGTTAATTTGGTCTCAATAATTATTTTGCTGCTGACCATAAGTGTTTACATATTTGCACTGAAACTGCAGCACATACATGACAAGTGTTACCTTTGTTATCTCGTTTGCCTGTCGGTCAGTCTCTTTGTTAATATTCTTACTAAAGTGGAGTCATTTCTTTTTGGAGCCAGCTGCTATTTTGTGGGTAAGACCTTCCATTTATTTATATAATTGATCATAAATAGTAGCACTTCTATTTTAGCTTATCTGGGATACTTTTTTAGCATTTCCATCTATCTTTGGCTTGCCGTAATTGCTTATGATTTATGGCGAATTTTATTTAAAATCAATCTTGAAGACAATACAAATAATAATGGACGCTTTTGGATCTATTGTCTCGTTGTCTGGGGCACGGCATCTGTGCTTCTATCGATCTCAATAATGGCAGATCAATTTCTGGATAATCTTGATATCGACAACAATTGGAAAATGGGCTATGCATACTACGAATGCTTTGCTAAATGTAAGCTAAAGTTCCAGTAATAACAGCTGAAATTACAATTAATCAATTCCTCATTATTTCTTTTTAGTGACTGATTGGTCAAGTGTTGTCTATTTCTTTGCCCCTGCGGCCTTAATGGTTACAATAAACATAACATTAATTATCATGACTGTCTGGCGGGTTCACACTGAAAATCAAAACAATCGCCAACAGCTTAAAGAACTAGGACAGCATAATATCAAAAACAATATGAGGTAGTTTTATATCCTTTTTGTTTCACAAATATATTTTTATCGAATTCTGTTTCTTTACTAGACTTATAATCTATCTGCGGTTCTTTATAATCGCATTCATGGACTGGCTTATCGAATCCACTGCAGCTGTTTATAGTATTTCAGGAAATTTACCTCGATTTGTTTACCATATTATGTTCTATCTAGCTCTAGTTCATTGCATACTCATCTTTGCCGTAACTGTCTTCAGGAAGGATATCTTGCAACTACTTACTCGCTGGTAAATACTAAAGGAAGACTTGTGTAAAGCTTATAAATAACCTAATTACTTTCTAGGATTCCTGGAGCAGAAAGTAAGAGCGCAGCCACTACGAACTTATCGCAACCGACTTCGGTAATGTTGCAGAATGTCTCAGATAATTAAATAATTAAAGTAAACTTTAATTATCAATATTTATGCATTAGCCTCTTTTTATTGTAATTAATTCTAAACTTTGTTAAGGTATCATTATTATTACTGCTTTTAAATAAAAAAATTATGAGTCATTCAGTAATATGTTGTGGCAGCTCCTTATTATAAAGTGCGCTGTGGTGTATAGTGTATGAATGTTTTCCGTTCTGTGATAAGCTTAGTAGAGGCAAATCGAAAATAGCCAAACACGTGTTCTTTATCCTATATTGCAAAACAATATAACACAATATGAAAGATCAGAATTTAAAAATTCTTTGGAGCCCACAGAATTTGCAGCTGCTATTTTGGATGCTGATAACAAATCAAATAGCTCATTGAGTTTGGCAATTTCAAACCTTAGATGAGTAATAGTTGACATAATAAATACGAAAATAACGACATAAAATCATATCAGTTCGCATACGTTTCATATACAACAATCGTTTTCAGGTCAAGTTAAAGTCCGACCCAGATAGAAAGCTGATCGGTCTACATAAAATGTAAATGCATTTGAATTTAGCTTAAATTAAAAGTAAAAATGCTAGCTGACTAAACTTATCTTTTTTGTAAATATTTAAACTTTATTCATCATGTCGACTCTTAGTTTTATTTCTAACCCATTTGCATGTAATAAGAGGTTCCACTTACTCAGCTCTTGCCCCACTCTTGAGTCAGTTGATACTTGGCGCACTCTCATATTGACCCTGTTTACAATGGCAATGCAATGCGAGACAGGCGCGGACCCAATTGGCAGCCATGTCAAGTCAGCTGAAGTGAAATTTATTTGTAACAGCAACCAGCCAGAGGCCAGACAAGACAGCCCAACAGTGAAGGGTGAAGTGAGATAGGGAAGAGAAGAGTAAGAGTAGAGTGGGTTGGGGAGGGGAGGGAAGTCAGTTATTCAGGCAGTCATTGTGGCAGCATCTAAATATAAACTGCTCTTCAGTGTGGGACACACTGAGTGTGTTCCATTTTGCTTTTGCCTTGCCTGTCAACGCAATTGCTGTCATTGCTGTTATTGCACTTAACGCACTTGCACCCACACACACATACGCACACATGAGAGACTGATAGAGAGAGAGAGAGAGAGAGGTAGGAGGGAAGTGGGTGTTAGACTCAACTACATGAATGCTGGATGACACACAGACAACTGGCAACTGGCTGCAATTATGGCGTCTCAATGCGTTTTGTGCGTGGCTTTGGCAGTTAGCCTACAAGCCTGCCATTGCATATTTGCAGCACCAACAGCAACAGCAGCAGTTGTAGCTGCAGCAGCAACTGTGGCAAAGGGGGCAACTGTGGCAGCTGGAAGCAATGGCAGCACTGTCACAAAAGCATTTTACGAGACAAAAGCATTGAATGCCCACGGGGCAACCATTAGCCTAATAACGCCACACACACACACATCGTCTGAGTTGCGTTTTTGAGCTGCTGCTTTCACATGTGTCCCGCCAGCAACAACAGCAACAACAACCACCAACAATAACCAACAATGACAAACAGCCAACATGATGAACGTCGCCTCAGCTTCAGCTTGAACAATTAACATAAATAATAGCCAAGTGGTTGGTTACCCGACATTGTCTACCTTTCAGTAACTCTTGTCTTTTTTTTGTTGTTGTCCAAAGTGGAAATATATTTTTCACTTTTCATTTCGACTCGTAATTGTGTCCCTGGCGAGACGCTCCAAATACCAAAGACAATTGTTGCATGGGGACAACAAATGAAAAGGTGCGACAAATTGTCGACTCTTAATAGGCCTTTTAATTATTTTGAGCAAATCTATATGTACATATATGTATATGTGCTTTATGCTAAATTAAAATAAATGTTTCCCCGGGAACGAACAACAAACTGATAACAATGAGAGCATTCAGTAAGTAGATTTGATTAACAATCACAATACTTAATTACCAATTTTTATATTTGGCAGTAGAAATAACAATAATAAGGTAGTGTAATAATAACAATAAAACAAAGTCACATGGTTGGAAAAATAAATTTAATATTTTGTTTTAATTACTAAAAATTAAATAGAACATTTTAAAATATGAAGTTTTCTTTTAAAGATATACTTAATTATATTTTATTCACTTCCAATTATACAAGTTATTGAACCAATTCTTATGCCATTTTTCCTTTCCGAAAAACAAAATAACTGAAATTGTTGGCAAAAGTTTCATGGAATTTCAAGTTGAAATTTTCAACCAAATGTCGCCAAGCTTACGAGATTTTTTGTTTTTTTTTTTTACATGTTCTTCTACATGTGACCGAACTTAAAGTCAAAATTGCTTGGCCAAATTGTTACTCAAAGTCAAAACGGCCAGCAGTTGAAAGTCGATGCTGTCAGAAGATGAAACTGGGAAGCATTCTCGGCTTTAGGTTTAGTGCCCCTTCAGGCCACAATGCATGGCTTGGCATTGGCATGGCAGCTGTAGCATTTGTGGCATTGGTGGCAGCTTGGCTTACGTTACGTATACGCAATGTCTGAGGTTTCGCAATAAAATTGCGCATTGTTGTCGTTGCTTTCGTTGCTGTTCAACGTTGTTGTAAAATACCAACCATTGCAAGATTTATATGTTTAGCTTGCTTAAGTGGCAGTCAGACATTGGTTTTTAGGGGCCGCATAAGACAACTTTATAAGCTAAGCTCATGGCTTGCAGTCTAGACAGACGTTGCGACGATTCGGCTGGTGAGACTGTCGAGTCAATGGTGACATTCAAATGCTTAGGGTGCTGCTGCTGCTGCTGCTGCTGCTGCTGCTGCTGCCTGTGTAAACTTCAAGCCAGCCTGCAGAGATTTATGCCAACTGGACAAAATCAGCTACGGTTTTCTCCATCTACAGGGTCAAGCAGCAGCATTTAGGGCTTGTCGCATAGTTTTTGGGACGAAAACTTTTGCACATTTCCTACAGTACAAACATTTTGGGAAGGAGGTGGGGACACATCCTTTAGCTTTATTATTTTGTTGCTTCATTTTTACATTATCGGGGGCAACTTTTCTGCTATTTTGGGCACAACTTATGGTGCAAAAAGTGAATTGGACGGCAGCGTCGAGTTGCTCGTGCCAACTTCCTACTATGAAGGAAGTCGCAGACCGTGCGAAAAGTTTATATTTCTGTTTCTCTCGTTGTTGCTGCACGGAGAGGCACATTACAGCAACTTCCTTTCACACAAAATTTGTTTAATTAAAATTTTTGTTAAAATCAGTAAATTGTTTTGTTGTGTCGGTTTGCTTCGCTGGCAACGTCGTCCAACTCCAACTCCAACTTCAACTCCAAACTCCATTTCAGACTTATGCTCGTTTCAAAATAGTTGAGACAACAAAATATTGCCACAAACTATGAAATTAAATAATTGAACTGTGAAAATGTGCTCGGCTTTTGACTCGCAACTGTTTATCTGGTACGGAAAGAACTTCAACTTGAAGTTGGCTAAAATTAATCTTAATTCATTTTCTAGTTCTGATTTTTGATGTCAAAAATGCAGCTTTAATCAGAGAAAATAAATAAGTTATGCTTTCATCTTAAGCTTCCCTCTCTTAATAATTCCCATTCCGTACTATCTTTCATGTCTCTCTATCTCTTACCTAGCCATCAATTATTTACTAATGCTCACATAATAGAGTTATATAATTTAACACTCTGCCATTTTCACAGACTCTGCATTCGGTGACAGTTTTTGGGTTTCCCACAAACGACCGCAACGATTTCATACAGAATTCATCAATTCATCATGCGAGGAAAAAACCAAAAAAACAAGGAAAATAAATAAGAAGGACGAAAAACAAGAGTGAGAGGAGACAAACTATGCGTTGCGACCCCAAAACGACAACGCACAAAATTATTCAAGTCAATGAACAATTTAATTTATCATTAATATAAAATCCGACAGTTTGTATGTAGAAGTGTCGCCTTGGCGTGCTGCCATCCAGAGCCACTTGAGCTAATCTCATATATCATCGTTGATCTGGCAGCGAAACGTTGCAAGACGCCAGCCAACAACGTGCAACGTCTGTTTGGTTCGAACATTTTTCTAATATGTATGATTTTACTTTCAAATATGGCCAGGACATGCCACCCTTGTCCTTGTCTGTAGCTGGATCTGTGGGTGAACCTGTGTGGGTATCTGTGTGTGTATCTGTGGGTGTATCTGTGTCTGTCTGCCATAATTCTAAGCAGGAAACTTGCTGGCATCAGCAGCCGGCAGTCTGACCATTAATACTCAATTGGCTGTGCTTCCCGTGCGGATTGTGGTCGGTCCTCGACTCCTGTTGGACTCCTCTCATCTCCTCTATTCCTTCTCTTGCCATCATCTTTGTCGTCTTGTGCTGACACTTGAATTGAATCGAAATTGGTTATTAGCAATTCTTACGAGACGAGATACTGCGTTGCGGAGAGTTCTACTTGAAAGCGAATATGTTGGCAAATAAAATTGGAAAATGCGAGTACAAGTATATTGCGTATACGTTCAGTTTGCACCTTTATATTATGGCTTACTTTAAAGCGCTACAAGTTATAGGAGCCCAGGGCTGTAAGTCATGTTGCAAGTTGCCAGTTGATAGCCGATCTGTGTCAATGCAAACAACACCAAAGAACGAAGTCAGACAGACAGAGAGACAGAGAGACAGTCTGAAAGAAGCCTCTGGCAAGTGAATATATCAAAAGTTATTCGGCGCAAATGAAATCGTTTTGTGCAACTTCCGTTTCCGTTGCTGGCAACAACAACAACAACAGCAACAACAACATAACGGCAAATCGCAGCCATGTTTACGACTGAGAGTCGCATTCACACACGATTTTGATTTTGATTTGTTTGCGAAACTCACTCGCACAGAGCTCTGCACATTGCGTGTGAGTGCATTCGCTTGGAATATCTAAGTTTTCTAGCCCAGCTAAACTTCTGCACACTACACACAACACACCACACACTACAGAAATAAATAGAGAAAAAAGAAAAGGGGAGAGAGCCTCATCCTCCACATTCTATGGTTACTCTGCTTATCAGAAGAACACCCTGCATTCTGCTGATGTTCGCATAAAGCGCAAAAATTGCATGCTTTATGCATAAATAAACAAATCAGTGAAATCAAAAACATTCAAAATGACTTGAAAACTCAGCTCAATTTCTATTGTCATGTGTGTCTCTCGATGTATATGTGTGTGTGGATGTGTGCATTTGGTTATTGTCGTATTTATTTTTAGGTTTAGCATTTGGTTGATTCACATGATTTTTCACAGATATTTGCAATAGAATTGAGGACATGTTTATTTGCTCTTTCGCTTTAAAATCATGCCATGCATAAGAAATAAAAGAAAAATTCATATTTTAAAGAACATATCATAAAGAACCCCAGAAGACTGAAACCTTATTCAATTATTTATTTTGTTCAAGAATTTGGTAAGAGCGTTGTGTTTTCAACAAATTATGGTGGAATAGAGTACTTAAATAATGTTTACAAAATTATTTTCCCCATACCAATAATAGTTTCAAATGTTCTACTTAAGATCCTTGATTGTATGAATCAAATTTTGTACTCTTCTTGTGTCTCTTCATAATTAATTTGACATTTCATTCGGAAACTGACTGTTTTCACCATAAGATAAACCATTTTCAAAGGACAGTTCTCTCGTCTAAATCCTAATTTGCATTATTTCCGGCAACAGAGAAACTTGAGAGTTGACTTTTGATTTAAGCCGCTCAAGGTGCCAGTCACTTGAGTCGTTGCAGCCTTCTAAATAGAGCCTTCAAATGTACTTAGACCTCCGAGAATGTTATCACATAAGCTCGGTCAGACGTCTGTATATCTGTCTGTCTTTCTAAACTGGAGCATAGACACAGATAGAAATACAAGTACGGATAGAGATAGAGATACAAACATGACATATTAGACCATTTCGTTGGTCTCTATAATTACAAACTTATGTTAATGACTTTCACTCTCGACTCTCAGGCCTAAATGAAGGTTACGGCCTGGCCTTCTTGTGCATATATGCATATTCATGGTGCAGATACTCATACATCGGACCTAAATGAAGTTCCTCAAATCATCATCCAATTAGAGCTGTAAAATTATACTAATTACAACTTTGGAATTAGAAATATGCAAATGTGTTAGCCTCGACGCGCCGAGGCTGAGCCTGAGTTGACTACGACAAAGTTTTGTGATTAAAAATTGCCAAAGTTAAATGAGTCACACGCACACACATACATATTTTCTATATAAAGTTGCATAAATTTGCCTAAATTATATTGACATCTGAGAGACCCACTGCAAGTCGTCTGCAATGTTGCTGATAAGTGCGCTAAGCTCTGACATAAACTCTTACTACGAAGAGAACAAGGACATCGGGATAGAAGACAGAGAGAGAGAGAGAGAGAGAGAGAGAGAGGAGAACACTGACGGCACATATGAAAGGCCGACAAAGCGAAGCATAAATTATGACAAAAGTCAAATCACAGACGCAAAAAACAGCTCGTAATAATTAAAACAAAATATGCTTGAAGGGAAACTTTAAATACAGACTCGTTAGCACTTCAAATACGATATAAATCCGGGAGTGTGTAAAAATTTAACATTTTCGCTATATTTTAGAGGCAGAGAGAGAGTGTTGAGCCTGCTGACAAGTAATGAACTCATTTTGGCAACTAAGACCTAAAATAAGTGCAAAATGCTGGGCTGACAGTGCGTATACGTAATATGGCATACGATGCACGTCGCTCGTCGCAAGTCACGCGCCCTGCTAGTAAATTCAATCAAGTCGCCCCTGAGTACCAACTAGTGACAATTGTTGCAACTGGACACGGATAATTTGCGCTAATTGTAATGCATTTAGTGGCACAGTGCATTGCAGGTCACCTTGAAAGACAACGCTCCTTGAAAGAAGATGCTGTCTTTGGGGTGGTGTGAAGGGGTGTGAAGTGAGAGTTCTTAAAAAAAAATGAGAAACTAACAAGCTTAACATTCGTTACTTGAGGAGGGGAAGGACATCCCTTGGGATTGTCAACGCCATTTACAGTTATCTGTTTCACTTCCTATGCCAATTTCCATTTTCATTACGAGTATTTGAAAGACGCGCGCGTCACTTTATCATTTTCCAATTGACAACGCACACAGCTGTTGTCAGCTCTCATTTCTCCCCTTCCTTATCACTCTATCTCATTCTCTCTCTGCATCTCTCCCTCTATCTCTCTCTGGTTTTCGCCCCTACACTTGCCAGCCTGTTTTCCAATTGTCAAATTAAAACGGAAAAATGTTGAATTTGATTAGCGACGCGTTAAAGAAAAGAAACGGCGCAGCGCACAGACAAATGCAAGAAAAAGAAACCAAATGAAAAGATAATGAGCCTTAGTTCGGGCCAAAAGCAGCGTTTAAGCAAAACTTTTGTCAGAACCAACAGGCGTGAAAGCCAGGGCTGCAAATGCGAAACTTTAATTTGCAACTAAAGTGCGTAAATTGTGATGAAAATTAAATAAACCCCAAAATTAGTTATATTCGAGTTCTTTGTTATTTTTCAATGAAAAGAAAATTAAACTCACTTAGTTATTTTCTATTTTCTCATTATTTTTCAATTTTTTACCTAAGTAACATTAAATAAACTATTTAAGAAATTTTTTCAATGATTTCTGTAAATCTTTTCCACATGGTTTTATACAAAATAGTTTGAATTGTTTACTTTTATTTTCAATAGTTATTGGTGAATTTAAACTAATAAAATAAAGATAAATAGTTTTTTTCTTTCTAGAATGAGATAATTTATTTTTTTATTATGAAAACAGTGATAAAATACTGATTAATTTATTTTTAATAAGACTTCAAATGCTTTATCTCATATATTTTTTATATTTTTTTTGCGTACTACTTATTTTAGAAAGCCACCACCTATAACCATAACTTATTTTTAAGAGTTTGATTAGCCCTGGTCTAATAGTAAGTCAGTCAACCAGGCAGCTATCATTGTCAGTTACACGGAAAACTGCAGCTGCTGCTCAACTCGGCACCGTGCTAAATGTCGTCTCACCAGAGTTGCCACTCTAGTAAAACAAACACGCAGTGAGGCGCACACACAAATACAAAATTTACACACACACACACACATACACATTCGCATTCAGCCACACCCAGAGCCTTTGAGTGCTGGATAATTTTGTAATTATTTAACTTAATGGAAAACAAACTTAATTTTCGTGCAAAAATTAAAAGAAGCAACTTGGCGCGTGTCATGAAAAAGAGAGTGGAAAATGGTAAGAGAGAGAGAGAGAGAGAATTGAGGGGCCAAAGTGTAACTATGGACGTACTGCAGTTTTAGACAAGTTGAATGGAGAGCTGCCAAATTGTTGTGTGCAAAATTATTTAGTGTATTTGCCAGTGTGTCTGGCGAAGCGTCTGACAGACGATTGGGATTGGGCAAACAATCAAGGCGATAAGACTGGTTGAGGAGTGGGAAAGGAAGGGAAGGGGTGTCTGGCTGAGTGGCGTGTTAATGTGATTCGGGCAACAATTAAACAGTAATTCTATTTAATTATGTTCCGTTGAACAACCAACCAGTAGGAGGTATGGCAGCAGCTAATTGACAGCTGAGACCACCGAAAAGCGCACTTCATAAAATCGATGAGCTAATTGTTAAAACTGAGAATCTCAAGATGCGGCGAAAAGTGCAAACTAACCACACCCCTCCCCACCAGCTCACACTCACACAGCCTGCTCAACTTATTGCGCTAAGTTCAAAGGTTGCCATCGTGAAAAGCGAGCTGCAAAATTGATAATCCCAAAACCCGCTTTTTCCATTCCCCTCGTTGCTGGTACTCAAAACTACGGATAAAGTTTGAGTTGCACAGCAGAACCGAATCCTTGCAAGACACCGTCTCCATCTACGACTCCGTCTCCGGCTCGTTTATTAAGTGCCGCAAAAGTTACCAGCACACAAATGATAATTGGGCATTGAGCCCAGCACCACCCAGTAACAGCCAACACCACCATGGGCGCCAGGCGGCGAAAGATGCATAATTAACACAAAATAATGATAAAGTTCAGGACGCCGAGTCAGCACAACGATTTCTTATTACTTGAGGACCACCAAACCATCAAACACCCATGCAACACCCACAGAAAAGTCGGATCCACTTTTAGCGTCCCAGCTTCTGGAACTCCCACTCGCTATTGTCCAGCGGGCAGACGGAACGAGATTTTAACCAGCGTGAAATACAGTGGAAATGATAGGCGTGGTTACAAACGCCCCAAGCAACGGTGCACTCCTCGAAGGAGTTTGAGTTTGGATCTGCCTGACACTCAATGCACAGATCCATGATGGAATTGCGGCAAATGGCGCAAGTATCTGCAGCAATATCTATAGAAAGTAGATGGGAAAAGTGTGAGGAATAGAAGCACAAATGGAAGTAATAGTAAAAGTGGAAGTGGAAATTGGAGTAGAAGCAACAGTCGGTTGACCACCGGAAATTGTTTAATAATCTGCTTTTTAAGCTACTTAGGGCTTTGCCTATCTTACCCCAGGCCCACATGGCCACCGCATTCCATTTCTTTACTGTAAATCTCTTCTTGTTCTTTTGCTGGCCATTTGTACTACACATAGGTGCCTCCTCCACATCCACATCCACATCCATCGGCTCTGGCATCTCATTGGCCTCGGAAAAATACTCGCTGTCTGTATCCATATGGAATGCTGAGCAACTCGAATCACTTGATGGTTCCATTGTATAAATTTTGTAACGCTCTTATTGTTCTATTTAATAACTATAAGAATTGGAATATATTGTAAACTATTCTCTAAATGTTGCTATTGTTTAAGGAGTTTACTGTGCTGTCGACTAACTAATATTGAAGAGGCATCTTTGTTTGCTTTACTATGAGTTTTACAATAGGTTGTTAAAGCAGAATCGTAATTTTTTCATCGAAATTTACAGACTACTACTGATATTGATCACATTTATTCTATTCAATAAATATACTTGTTTACTAAATCGCTTTTACCTTTGAATTCATCCTATTTTATCACGTGTTCTATTCGTTTGTTTTGAACTACTCGTCACTCGTCATAGTAAGTTTTTGTCACTCTTCTCTTCGCTTAATATACAATCTAGTCACTCGCTTCGTTTGACTTACTTTACGCTCGTTGTCAGTGGCCAAACATTTTTTTAGAGTGTAGCCAACACGGCAATGCATTGCAATGGAACAAAGTTTTAAAAAAATCTTTAACGCATACTTCTAGGCCCTGTTTAACACTTTTCTACTTGGAACTCCCAAACAGTTTAAGCGCAGACTTGGTATAATAGGATTTATATTGACTTTTACCAAAAGAACTGCCTGAAGTTTCGTTGTGTTGATTCATTATGTTTGGTTTTTATTTAAAAGAATTTTTTTTGCATATTTTGTTTTTATTTTATTTATTTTTATTGCTTATATTTTTTTATTTTTTGTTGTTTTTTAATGTTATTTTTGTTTATACTTGGTCATATTTTATTTTTAATCGATTTTCTTTCTGCTTGGAAAATCAATCAATGCCGGCAGGTCGTCGGTATAACTGTTTGGCACTAGAGGTGCAAAACCATCGATGTGTGTGTCCAACGATGTTTTCGATGTAAAAAGAGTCTGCAATACTTCGGTTTGATCCGACGATGGATTCTAGTAGAACTAAAATGTCAAAATAGGACGAAAAAATTAAATTAGCTCTTTCGTCACTTGTTTTCTTTCTTGAATGCACACTTTTCACCTTCTTCACCCGCCATTATTCTTAGAGTCTGCGTTCAATCGATCCCTCTCACTTTTTCTGTCTCGCTGATTAAATCGTACTTGACCCCAGAGCCCCACTCGTTGCAATTGCGCAACTCGTTGCTTGTTGTTGCACTTTGAGTTGCCTTGAAATGGTTTACGCATTACGTAGTTAGTGACTATTCCCCCCCCCCCAATATTGTCATCTTTGTTGTATTGCGAGTATATTGCGTTCTAATTACATGACGAGCGTTTTCGTGCTACATCAACGAGTACGAGTATTGCTCCATTACGAGGCTCACAGTCAGGGTCCTGCAGTGCATTATGCTAATTAAGGGTTGTCCTTCCACATGCACGAGGGGAACTGTAATGTGCAGTGGCTCCCTGGTATAAACCCTTCCCCCTCTCTCTCCTGCTGCGAACTGACTTCCCTCCCATTTGCAATGGAATTTTTCAGCTCTCCTTGCGCCTTTGCTCGCCAAATGTTTTGCTATGACGCTTGAGTCAACATTAATTTAAATGAGTTGCCACTTAACTTTTAATTAAAAATTCACTTTTTATTTATTTAGTTGGAAATGGAATGGACTGCTGCACCATCAATCCCCTTCCTCCACTCTCTTGTACCCATTTTTGCTATGCACTTATGGCTGCCGCCCAACGTGGAATGCCTCGCACTTTGATTTAAAAGCAGCGCCAAACTAAAATAAAAATGGGCAGACAAAAAAACAGAGATCCTAAAGGAAACTAAGAAAAATTCTCCGACTGACGCGCGTTCATACAAATTAAAGTTTTGTGTTATTTTATTCTGCTTGAAATGAAGCCAAATGGTTTTATATTTAATTTTGTATGCTTTAATTGCCATCTAAATGAATAAATAAGTGCACATAAGTGAGCTCAACTTATGCAGCGAGTCGCGTATTTGAGGAAGTGATTGCCTGCCACTTCTTCCCTCCATTCCTCCTCCCTCCCTCCATTCTTCCTGCATCCTGCGACTACCGCCGCAACGATTTGCATAATTAATTTGCACTAATTAAAACGTTACGCGCTATTTTTCTAGCCATTTATTTATATTATTTTTAATTTCAGTTTGCGTATGCATTAGTTTGCGTATATGTGAATGGGTGTGTGTGATTGAGTTTGTGTGTTTAGTGAACTAAAATGTCTGTGAAAGTACTCAGAGTTGTGGGTTATAAAATATATAATTGTTCTTAGGCGTAGCCTACCCCGTACAGAATAGAAATTCTTTTAATCTGTCAGCTCTAATTCTTTTAAATTAAATATTTATATTTGTAGATTAGAATCTCCAATGTAGCAAGCATCCCATAGACTTTGCTAAAAATATTCAGATAAACTTCGTCTTAATAAGTTTTCAATATATCAACCTTGATCCTGGACTATTTCTCTGTTAGTTTTACGCTTGCTTTTACTATTCTCGAACTTTTGCTTAGCCAATAAAAACATAATTCTTACTGGCAAACCGTTTGAAATAGCCCTAAAGCATTTCTGGCAACTTCTTCACAAAGCACTTGGCATGCAAATTGAAGGCACTTGAAGTGCAGTTTGCCAGAGTTGTCGAATTGCCAAGTTTCCAGAGTTGCCATGTTGTAAGTGGCGATTGGCTTCAATTTATTTTACGAGTAGCAATTGCCAATTGAAGGCAAATGTGTTAATTTTGTCCGCAAGACATTTGCAATTAATTGCAATCGATGCTTGTCAGCATCAACACATACATACATCTGTATACTCTTGTACACACAGATACTCACACAGACACAGACACAAAGACATGTAAATAAGAGGTAAATTGTCAGAGGCTACACTGTCCACGCATATTAAATGGTTTGTATGGGTTTATTGAACTATTTGATTTGGTTGCAAGTTTGTCATGCATTCAGCGCCTCCTTGATGCCAGTTGCATGCCACGCCCACCTATTTGATACTATTGAATGCACATGCTCTTCATTTGGAATTGATGTATTTACATCCGTTTGTAATTTCCTACGTGTGCCAGAATATATTTTCCCAAAATTTGGCAAACTCTGCAGTCAGTCAACCAGCCAATACACTAAACAACACACACAATGATAATGACAGACACACACACATACTATAATACACACACTCCTGGGACCAATGAAGCGTTTACCTTTGCCCCAATGTGGTGTCTATTTCTATATATATCTACAGCTCTTTCTATCTCTATCTCTGTCTCTGTCTATGCTTGTATCATCTATGACTGCACGTTGTATTGCTTTAATTTCGTCATCATTTTACCTGTCGCAGCTCAGCTGTATGCAAATTCAGTTTCACCTTTCCTACCCTCTCTTTTCCCCCTTTGTGCACCATCTTCCGGTTGACAGGGGGTTGAAAGTGTTTCTAGCAGCTCAGCTAATATTATTGATCAGGCATCAAATTTTGGCAGCGACGTTACCTGTATAAATTGTAGCACACTTCCATCGTCAGTTTCCCTGCCAGACATTAGTCCCATGTGTGTGAGTGTGTGTGTGTGTCTTCCAGACATGAACAGGTTATCAATGAGGATTAGGAGTTGAATTCGGGCTGGAGCAGAGACGGAGAGATAGGGAGCGGTACGAGGTGCAAATCGTTGTCATTGTGTGTCTTTATAGCAATTAACATAAGCTAGTGTGAAGCAAGAAACTAGCCGATAAATCATTATTTTCGACTAAGAGATACCCTGAATAGAATCAAATAAGAAATAATAATTGCAATTATGCTGTTTATTTAGAAAATTTAGAATCATGTAGATAACATATTTATGGAAAAATTAAAAAAAAAATATTCTAAGAAGAAACATGTTTTCGTGTGATTTCTTTGAATATATTAGGTGGAAACTTGAGCTCTCATGATCAATTAAATCAGTGTTTTTTAAGTACTGTCAAACTAAATCCACATTCAGAAATGTTTTCAGATTTCAGTTTTTAATTAAAATTTTCAGTTTTTGACAGCAAATAAATAAACAAACACGATTTTATTGAAGTTGGAGAAAATAAACAAAACAGACTTGGAAACAATGCATGTATCTAAATAACTCCACAATGGAAATAGTTAATTTTAAGTGAGCTCATTGTGAGTGTTGAACAGCCCTTACCCAAATGCTTGGTAGTAAAGTGAGCTTGCATTTTTTGCTCTATTAATTTTTGTTGGCCATATTGAGCACAAAGACTCCGGCGTCGCCTATAAAATTTAATTGAGAGTCAAGCGAAGCAAAAAACTGAATAGAAATAGAAATAAACTGGCACACGCCACACTACTTTCTCACGCACACACACAAAGAAAAAGAGACAGACAGTGGTGTAGAGAGAGAGAGAGAGAGAGAGGGAGACATAGGAAAAACAGAGACAGAGACTTGCTTAGATAGATCGACACACAGTTTATTGCACAACAACGCAGCACTTGGTTGTCGCTTTTGCGCCTTATTAATAAAACAAATACAAAGATAAAATAGAAAACAGAAATTGGCAAAGTGAAGCAAAAGAAAAGACCGGAAAGAAAAGAAAAGTAGAGAGAATAAGGAAAATATTTAGCCACGGCATTTCCATATAAGCCGCATTTTCAATAACAAACGACGCCATCGGCAACTGCGGCAAAGTCAACGGCAACGGCAACGGCAACTTGTGCAAAGTTGTTGCTTTCCACAAGTCTTTGGCTCTGCCACAAGTTTATTTCAGCTGCTGGCTTTTGCCACACAAACACACACATACTCCTACAACACCCCTACTTCCCAATACACTCCCTTTCCGACTCTCCACCCACTGCACATTGCTCTTGCCTCGCTCAGCTCTTATTTCTTGCGCGTTTTATTTTCATTGAACATTTCATTGACACTTTGACAGCAACATTGACATTTGCGTGACTCGAGTGATTAGAATATGCGCCGCAAAGTAGGCAACCAACAAAGTTTCCACTTGCCACCCACCTAAGCTACCCCATCCCTCTCTGCATCCACCGCCTCTATCTAGCAACCATACTCATGAAACTCAATCTTGTGCGCATAAAATTCCTGGCTTTGTATTCGTTAGGTTGTTTAAAGCATTATACTAGCCCCGTTCTCCCTCTCTCACGCTCTTGCTTTCCCGCTCTCTCCCACATAACTGATAACAGCATTTCGCTTGTGTCTTACAAATCGCTTTCTCCACAAATTCGCCAACTTGTGGGTGGATTTTGGGTGCCTTATCGCAGTTAAAAATATTATAACAAAACAGAAATACTTTATTTAAGAACTAGGTGAACTTGATTTTAAATTAATAGCATCACATATTTGCATATCAGACTAATCTTCCTTACTAAATTTTATATTTAAACTAGAATTCCTGATAAGCTGTCATTTCTTCAGAAATTCTTTTAAATTGTGCAACCATCTCCTAAACACAATTGATTTCAAATTCAACTTGAACTATTAGACTCCCTAAAAAGGGGTTGCATCTACTTTGGCTAAAATACGAGGAAAACAAAATGTGGGGAGACCCCAAGAATGTCTCATTGTTTGTACAAGTATAGGAAAATTTATTTGGTACTGTATATAGAAAACCGAAGCTGAAGCAGCTGCTTGACTCACGACTCTCTAGATTCTCGGAGAACTGAACGCTTGCCGTGAAATTTATTTGGCTTGTAATGCGATTCAATTGCTTGTCGCTTGGATAATGCAGGCGTATCGCTTACCCAGTCCAAGATAAACGAGTTGCGCTTAAAACGCTTGATGTGCCAATTTTCATAGTTGACTCTCCACACACACACAGATACTAACACTAATACATATAGACTATAGACAATACGCTTGATTTAGTGTTTTATTGTTTATTGCTTCAAGTTGCTGACTGTTGGGACTCCAATACTCAACTTGAGCTCAAGTAGCAATGACAGTTGTTAGTTGTTGCTGTTGTTGTTGTTGTTGCTATTGTTGTTGCTGATGCTTCTGTTGTCCAGTGAGTGGCAGAAGTTTTTGCATTTGCTGCACTTTATGCGACTGCTGCTCATTTTTATTATTTGGCTGCAGCCATGACAAAGTTTTGTTAAGCCAACTTTTGCACTTTACTCAGTTGAAGCGCAACTCTCTGCTCTGACGTCTGCCAAAGTTTCCCAGTAATTCCACAACAATAAAATAAATATATAAAAAAAAATAATAAAAAGGTAAAAAAAAGAGAGTGAGACGAACGAACGGCACAAATAATAAAGCAGATTTACCTTAAATGATTCAATTTGCCACACACAACAAAAGCCGAATTCAATTAGCGATAATTGAGTTCTACGTTGTCGCAAACGATAAACATCACAAGCATCGCAAGCATCACAAACTCGGCCAAACACTCAGTAGCCAACTCAAAATAATTCAATAAAACTCAATAAATTAAATAATATGTTATAAACCATCGGGTGAAAGAATGATGCCAATCACAACATATGTTCTTGATTCTACAAAAAGGTATAAATAAATTATTCAATTACATAAAACAATAGTTTTAATTGGCTGAAACATGACAACGAATCGATGACAAAGAGAAAAAGTTAGACAAGCTCACAGACATGTCTTTAATTTTAAGGCTAAGTTACTTGACCAAAAAGGTTTGTGGATTTATTGGATCTACACAAGTTAAAATTGTTCTAAATTTTAATCAAAGATTAGTTCAGTGTGAAGTTCCTTAGTAGAATATTTTCCCTAAAAAGTAGTCTTATCAAGGAAATTATTTAATTACATTTTCTAAATTACATCAATTGGAAAGTTTATTATTAAGTTTATAATTTAGCAACTTTATTATTATTTTCCTTTTAATACAGCTTTGCAACAAGTTTTATTTAATATTTTAGAATTATTAAAGCTTAAAGCAGCTTAAAACAATTCAAACAAGATAGATTAAATATTTAGTTATGTTGCATTCATAAATTTATCTTTTTGGACCTCTTCCCAACTGTCAATCGTAAAGCTTAGGAAATAAAAAGCCGAGCAACAATCAAATGGCAAAAGGGATGGAAAATGTCTTGCATAAAGCCAGACACAAACTAACTAACTGTCTGTCTGACTGACTGACTGACTCAGTGACTGACTGACTGACTTACTGACTGGGTGACTGGTTGACTGACTAAATAAATGACCGAGTGACTGAGTGTGTGTCTATTTTACATTTTTATAAGGCAGACATCATGATAGCTGGAGGGCATTTAATTGAACGAGTGAGCACTTTATTAAGATGTCACTCAACGTGTTTAGTTGGGGATGTTGCCGACGTGGCCTGTGCAAATTTCATTATCGTTGTGTCAGGCATTTTGACAGCCGGTTTCACCTACATTTAACGCTTCCCATACTCTCTGCCCCATTTGCTCGACTGCATTTCACATACAACAACAACAACAACCACTACAGCTACAACTACAACTCATATGCATACATATTTAATAATTTGTTGTTGCTGTTATTTTTGTTGCTGTTGTTGCAACAAAAGTGGAAACCCGCAAGCCGGCCGGCAATAGAGAAAAAAAAGTACAATGTAAAAAGGGTTAACTAGAAACTACACTACACAACACAACACAACAGAAAACAGAAAAGAACAGAGAGAGCTGAACTCGTATATCATTTGAGCCATTCTCCCTGACCCTTTGGCTGGGTTTGGGTTCAGCTTGGCTAACAAGAAACACAACACAGCCAAACACTGGCAAAAACTTTGAAATGAAAAAGCAGTCAGCATATGAAATGAGTTTATTACTCAAAATGTGAACACACACACACACCACACACTCATACACACACAAACATATATATATATATATATAGTGTATACTAATGTTGCAAGTAGGAAACTGCGACTCGCTTTAAGTGGCGTGCAGCGTCGCTAACGGGAACGGATGACGTCCTAGTTGGTTGGCTTGTTGGTTGCCTGGTTTGTTGGTTGGATGACTAGTTGCCTCGTTGTTGACTTAAAATGGAAGAGAAGGGAGAAGGGAAGGGTAGAAAGTGATGCGTGCCTGTTGACGCCATGCAGTCAAAAAGTTGCATTTATTTATAAATATTTAAAATATACAAAATTGTGCTGTGCTTAATCAAATTGCATGTAAATCTCAGTGTATGTGTGTGTGTTTGTGTGTGTGCTATGATATTTGCAAAATGGCGGAAACACTTATGCAACGTCATCATCAAAATGGCATGAAAAGGAAATGCGCCAAAATGCCACTGTGTTAATTGAGCGCGACGAGACAACACCAACAACACCAACAGCAACAACAACAACAACACAGTCAGCAACATAGATAACAACAACACAAACAGCAACATAGATAACAACAACAACTGTAAACAGGAATAACAACAAATCGGATATGTTTTTGCTTTAGCGACGGAAATTGGTTTATAGATAGATCGCATTGATACGTATTTAGTCGGCATCCAAATTGTAAATTGAAGATGCGAACGTGCATTGCATATGCAAATTGTTTGTCGTCCTGAGTACCTGAAATTGCTTTTACTAGCGAATGACGCCCCAAAACCAAATACCCGCTAGCTGGACGAGGGTCCATCAAAAAATTTAGATAAAATTAAAGTTAACTAAGCAAAAGGTCCCAAAGAACGCAGAAAAACTTTAGTTTAAATAGAAGATACTTTAAAAAATAAATAAGCTTAAAATGTTATTAAGTTACTGAACTTTAAACTGAAAGTAAATACTTCGTTGATTCAAATTGAAAAATTAAATAAATTTACAAATTTTTTGAGGCATGTTATACAAAATAAATATATTTTTATATAATTTTAATCTGAATACAAAATAACTCGAAAAAATTGTATTATTTCTAAATTGTTTAGATATTTATCTTCATCAATAAATTATATAATTTTATAAAGAGTTTATTCTTTATTAAATTCGCAATTATTTTATTTTAAGAAAGTTAATTATTATCATACATACAGCTCAGATACATCTATTGGACCCGATTTCTTATACTCCAAAGAGTATTTTTAAATGTGATATTAATTCCTCTACACTTTACCCCAATTATTCAAAAATGTTTATTAAAAGTTTTGAAATGCTTTGAAATATACACACTTTATTAAAAACATGATTATTTCGACCATAAAATTTGTTAACAATATCAGAATCAAAGTACTTATGAAGCTGCCCTCGGCTGTGGTATGCAGAGCACATTAGCTTTATCCTTTAGTTTTAGTTTTAGCTTAAGCATTTTTTGCAGCTACCTCTTCCACTTGGCCAGGTTAGCACATACATGCAAACACTCTGGAGAGACGTGGAGAGGCAAGAGGGGAAACTAAGTGAGAGAGTTGCCTTTGGGGCGTGGCAGTTTTGGCCGTTTGGTCGTTTGGCTGATGTGGCAGGTCGTTGCCTGCATTAGCTGCATTTTCTGCAAGCGGCTCAAGTGCAAAATCGAATTTACTCGTAGCTAACGGCATTTCGTCTTAGCAGCCAAACTGAAGTACAACCAAACTCCTCTGCCTCCAACCAACTTTGAGTGGTTTCCCCTCTCCTTCTTTGCATCTTTCTCCATCTCTATCTCTCTTCTCTACTCCTATCTACACCTCTTTCAAGCGCTGCGACGAAGGCGATAAGCGCTTGCAACATGCGTGCCAAACACACGTGAACGCTTAAATGTGGGAAAAAAAAGAGACGAAAAAAAGAAAAGAGAAAGGAAAAAATGTAGACTACACTGAAAACAATGGGTGTCAAAAATCAGTTCGAATAGATGCCCCAAATCGTTGGCAATATTATATATTGCATCTAATAATAATGCTAATAATTGTAATAAAAATAATAATCTTTTATCGTTATAGTTTAAATATTTAATTTTACAAAATATATATAGTTTCTTTATTAATTCAAACGTTAAATTAAATTTTGAAGCATATGTCCCATTTTAAACTAAAATACTATACTAATACTAATGTTATAAGTTAACGCTTAGTTTTAAAATTTATTAATATTTTCAACTTCACAGTTGTTTTAAGAATAAAAGATACTAGGCTTATTTGTTGACTCATTGAGTATTATAATAACTATTGCATTTTTTATATCTATTTATATATCCTATTGTTATATTAAAATTCTTTTTTCACTGTAGTATTTAAAATTTGTTTGACAAAATATAATATGCAATGCTTTAAATATTATGAACAGTCATTTTTTTAATTGTATTTCCTGTTAAATATTTTTATTTTAAATAACTTTGGATCAACAGTTCTTAGCTGGCATTAATTTAATTAATAATTATTTAAAAAGAACATGCTAAATTCAGATATAACTTTAATTTTTAAATGTTTATTTTTTGCTGTGTGTAGTCAGGTCAGGGGGTCAGGGGTTAAGGGACAGGCAACATCAGCACCTTTGCCATTAACCCTGCTGGCTTTGGCTGTGGCTGTCGTACTGGCTACGTTGCATGAAACCGTTGGCGGCACAGCTTCTTTGCTATAAGTTTTCGCCACTGGTTTGTTATTGTTGTTGTTCTTCTATTTGTTGTTGTTGTCGTTGTGCTTTAAGTGCAACATGAATTGTGCATACCAAGAAGAAGTCCAAGTCCAGCTTCAGTCCCTGGTTGCTACTCATCTGCATGCAGGTGCCACTAAGGTGGCAAGTCAGCCTACCTCTCTCTCTATCTATCTATCTTTCTTTCTTTCTCTCTCTTTCGGTCTCCATCTACTTTCCCTTCTCTTACTTCTTTACTCTGTTGTTTTTGTAGCTGTCGTTAGTGCTGGCCACAAACTAATACACTGACAGTGTGCTTCCACCTGGCATGTGTGTGTTCCGGTGTGTGGAGTGGGACCTATGAGTGTGTGTGTGCGTGTGAGTGTGTGTACACATGCAGTTGACTATGTATCCAATGTTTGTTAGTCTTGTTTTGGCCCCGTACTAAGATATATGGCAGCTGCCAAAAGATGCAAAACATGACTTTTCTATATGCGAGCAGGCAGAACATGTCCCGCTGTGTGGTTGCTCCAGAGAAAGCCACAATATGCAAAGCCAGACAGAGGAGGAAAGAGAGAGAGGGAAAGAAAGAGAGAGAGAGAGAGAGAGAGAGAGAGAAAGATAGTCAGGTATGTCGTGAGGAAGGAAGTCTGTTAGCAATGGCCATGACAGCTTTTGCCATCGTTGTTATTATGTATTTAGTAGAATGGCACTTATTATGATATTGGTCTGAGAATGGGCAGGAAATTGCAGTTCTCTATAAGAACATAACGTATACTCCACTGTTAAATAACTGTAAGACAATGCTCCGTAAGATGCGATAAGATAAGATGTAGAATATAAACAAGGTGATGGAATGTAGGACAACATACAAAGGATCAGAATACAATAGAATTTCATAGGCACTGTTAGATTACAAATTCTGCAAATAAAATAATAGAGCATAATAAGACATACAAAATTATAATAAATTAAGATAAAATTAAATAACGCAAAACATATATATTTAAAAAAAAATTGAACAAATATCAAGCTTATTATTTAAGATAGTTTTAATTGAGTGACTATAACTGCTGGATCCAAAAATGCTATATGACTTGTTCGCCTCGAAGTTCTGGCACTTTTTTTAGTCGACTCTAGTAACTGCTCAGCTACTTCAACGCGATTGAGCAAGTTTTTATAATTATGCCGAAGTTTCTCGACAATTTCACGCTTAGCTCGCAATTCTTTCACGGTATCGTCATAGTCCAAGAGAAGAACAGGATATTGAAGAAGACTGCCATCATTTTTTAGTTTGTTCAGCTCCCTTACAAAGGCATTATGTTTTAGTTTACCCTGATAGATTTGCTCTCGAAAGTGATTCTTCCATTGAATACAGCTTAGTAACTTGGCCTTCATGTGATTATGTGTCCTACGGCACATGTGCTCCTTGCACTTTAAATGGGCCAAAGCATGAACATCATAATTGATTTTCATATGCAGGCGAGTTAGTTCAGCATTGCGTTCTATAAAAAACCATTGAAAGTTATTAATTTAATTAAATAAGAAATATGTGTGATAAGACAAACCTTCAATTTTTAAGGATAGCAATTGGGCATCGGCTTGTCTGGAGAGATATTCTCCCATTTTTAGACCATAGCCAAGATCCTCCAGCGCCTCAGATCTCTAAAAAATAAAAAACATACTAGTTAAAAACACATTAAAAATCTTCAAATATTTACTTACATTTATCATATCGGCAAATCGATGTTGAGTATAAAGAAGTTCCAGTCGCATTTCAGAAACTTCATTACGAACCTCAGACATATTTTTCAACACATTATCCACCATATTCTTCAGATGTGAAAAACTATCATTTAAGAGCAAAGTTTGGGTTACATTTTTCTCAAAATTCTTTAGTATCTCTTCATTATAGTTCTGTTGATCCTGAAGTTCCTTTTGTAAATCTACCATTTGAGCCTGAATCTTTTGATTTGTTTTTTCCTCGATCTCCAGATGTTTGTCATATTCGATTAAAGCACTTTTTAATCGCTGGTAGTTTATCTGATCGAAACTCTTTGATGGTTTTACGTAAATGTATCGTTTCTTACGCAGAAAATGTTCGGTTGTTAATCTCTCTAATTTCTCTCGAATTAAAGACTCGTCACACAGATCATCTAGTAATGATCCCAGGGTCTTCCACAACTTTTCCTTATCTAGCAAGCGCTTTAATTTCGCAGTCTCTTCTTCACATTTACTCACAACTCGACCGATCATCTCGTCCATAAATTGTAAGCAAATAACTTTCGTTATTTTACGCTTTTCCTGTGCCTCGACATCTATAAAATCTACCTGACTTGGTCGAATTCTAACTTCTGTGAGCTTTTGGGCTATATCTTTGGAAAATGATAGACTTCTTTCATCAGTTGGGTGTATTGAGAACAGATCCATGTCACTTGCAGTTAAGCTAGGCAAATCCATGAGGGTGTCGTCACTTCCGTATAACGAAGAGCCGCTGCGGGAACTTGATTCTACGGAAGCCATTACATCTTCATTTTTCTTAGCTTGACGCTCAACCGATTGTATCTCAGGAATTTCATCAAAAAGACTTACAGGCTCAACAAATCTTCCCTGGACCTCATCTGGAACTTCTTCTTTTTCTATTTCTACCATTGTAAGGGAATGTAAACTCGTTTCGGATATATCATTAATATCTGGCAAGTCCTTAAGCAACTCTAACATATTATAGCGTAGAGTAATTGACTCTTCTTCATCTTCCCTGTCGTATAATATTTGTGATACATCTGACGACTCCCTTTCCGAGTGATCCGAGTGCAGTATGTCTTCCTCTTTTTTCTTCTTTTCCACATTCATCATAGTGTGTGAAGATTTCTTAGCTTTTCTCAAGCCCGCAGCCAAGACATCCATATGAACTTCTGCAGATAGAGATACAGATAGTCGAGAGCTACGAGAGGCTTTGCTCGATCGAAGTAAACTCGTCCTTGAAAAGATACTGGTTTCACTGAATCTCTTATTAAATATCGAATGATCCATCTTTAAGTTGTATCTCGAGCTTGGTGAACTTTTAGAGGTCACTTTATTGACTTTCTTCTTTTTGGTAGCTGTGGAATGTTTACTTGGCCTAGTAGCTTTACTCGCGGTAGTTGTTTTGCTTACTTTACTAATTTTACTTCCCTTACTGCTCACACTCATTAATGATCGTTGCTCTGCCCTTTGTTGTAACATCTGCTGCCTCGAGGAATATTTTTTGTTTGATTTTAAAGATGAAGCCGACACATCTTTTTCTTGTGTATCTACAGTTGCTATGGACTCTTTAGACGCAGACAAGTGTGTTTCCTCGGAGAGTCTCGGATTTGGTGATATGTCTTCAGATGCTTCTTCGTTTGATCCTTCTAATAAATCGATTAGATCCTCAGCATTTAGCAACTTATCATACTTTTCTCCATCTTGTTCAGGATTCTCCTCTTCCATCTCTATATTGGGAGCTTCTGAAGAAGCTGCGAATGGATTGGAATCTACAGACACAGTATCATCTATTATCAAGTCTCTTTTGGGGGTTTGTGAGGAAGCTGCTAAGAGACTGGAATCTACAAAAACAGCATCATCCATTTTCATGCGTTTAAATTAAAACAAAAAGAAGGAAACAACCAGTAAATCAATGATTTAACAAAAAACGAAAAGTGTAATGAAGTAAACTTGTGAAAATTCAATTGAAATTCTACATCTCTCAAAAAAGCTACTATGATTTCACTTTCAACTGGTTTTGAGTGTTAACTCATTGGGAACTACGAATTCTACTCTTAGCATCGACATTGGATTATCGAATTGCTTTTGCCAAAAACTTCTTACTTCAAGCGTATCTTTGAGGATGTGGAGCCAGTCAACCCACAAACAACTTCTTCTGGCTCTACACACACAATTACTGCAATATGTTCCCCCATTCTTAACCATGCCAACGGCCACTGCAAGTCCTTTATTTTTGTACCCGACACTCAAAGAACGTAAGAGTAATCCAAGTTAGTGTCAACGTAAGTAAAAGTCAGAAAAGTCATACTCGACTCTTACAGTAATGCTGTAAGAATCCGTAGAGTGGAGTGAAAAACGTAGACTTAAATTATAGGTATCTGCAAGTCGAGCAGACTCCTGTTTCTTTATGTTTTTTTTGGCCAACTGCCTGGTTGACTGACTTTGCTGTCCCTGTTCGGTTGCCAGCACCTGTTTCGAGCCGCAGTCCCTGTTCGGGTGTCTCTTCCTGCTCCCATCTCCCAAGCCTTCCGCAAGCGTCAGTTTCTCCGTCCTTCTACTCCGCATATCCTGTTGTTGGTTAATATCATCACTCATGTATGCCGCATACTAAAGAGAATTTATCATGTCTGCTGCGGCAGCTACAAAAGCTAAAAAAAAAAAGAAAAGAGAAAGGATATAAGAATGTGCTCTCAAACGGGTTTTTGGGGCTGCCATTGTCGCTCAAGTGTTTCGTTCTTCTTCCGCTTACATATACATACGAACAGGAGAGAAATCTATCTATATATGAGAAGCTGACTCTGCCGGTGTACTTTCTGTTGGTTTCGTCTCACCTGGCAATGCTATGGATGCTACTGCTGGTGCTGCATATTCGCAAATTCGTTTAAGTTCAGGTTTTGCCCCCATCTGCTAAGTAGATTTCGGGCTACCTGCATGCAGTTGAGCTCGTTACAGCTGCATCGCATGGGGAATTTCTGCAGCTCTTTTTTTTATATTATTTTCCTTTTTTTTATGTGCTGCTGAGCGAATTTTTTGGCAAATTGCCTAAAACTTTCTTTATATTTGATGTAATGAATTCCTGACGTGCTGTCGTTGCTCTCGTTCACGTGAGAAATGTTTTCACTAATGCAGACTCTGTGTGTCCTTGCCACAACCAGTTACCACTTCTCTCTCACTCTCTCTCTCCCCTCAATGCTCGACATTAAGCGTGTCTATTGATGCAACACCTGCATTGAAAGCAGCACAAAAAAGAAATCAAACTAAGGCAAAGCAACAGCCATACATTGCGTATGCGTAATGTGTAACAGATATGCCTCTTGTCTTCCTCTCTATCTCTCTGTTTCTCTCCTCACACACCCATGTGTGTATGGCTTTGTGGGTGTGTGCGTGTGTGAGTTCCGTTTCCGCAATTAAAATGTTGATTACATGAAGTACGACTGCCGCTTGTTTGTTTGCCGCTGCTGTGGGCGCTACAAAGGAAAACGGAAATTATGTGTATGCGGGCGTTAGCGCTTAGCTGAGCTTCACCACCACCAACAACAACAAGAACAACAACAACAACTGTAACAACTGAAACAATCGCAACAGTAGCTGGTACAACAACTGGCGCATAAATTTGAGCCATTCACTCGTGCGATAAGATTTGCGAGCTTGCGTTTTATAACCAGAAATCCCGGACCTGCTAACAATTAACTGAGGCAATGAAACAAAGCGATAAGCACTTTGCAAATTTCTACACATGCATACTGATAAAATTAAACAACAAAAGACATTGACAATTCAGCAAATTTGTGTTATATGTACAACAAATATGGACAGTTAAAAGCATTTGATTTGATAAATAAATGAAAATAAATGGCAAGAAAATGCAGCTCATATCTATGGAAATATTTTCAAGGAAGTGCTAACAAACAATGCCAAATAATTTGAAATTCATTTCAAGTCCATATTTGTTAATTAAGAGCTGCAAGTTTAAATCATTTTTCATTAATAAAGGATACTGAAGGATTTATGCACCAAAAACATTGTAATTTTATTGCTTGTGAAAAAAGATACATTAAAAATACTTATTTATATTGTTCCATTTGGTCTGAAATAAATTTTTAAAATTATATCAAAAATTTAATAAACAAATGTCTTATCGATTGTAAAAAAGCACAGATTCTTCCATATATGAAAAATCCTTTAATTTATTTCCGAACAGACTCAAAATCACATTCAAGGCTAGAAAAGAAAGAAGGAATAACCGAAATTTGGTTTAAATGAATTAAGTATATCATATTATAAGGTCTGAAAATTGATTTTGAAATGTTGTACGTTCTTAATATGCCACCAACTGGAAATAATTAAGATAAACCAATAAAAACATGTTTTTTAATACTAATGGCAAACTCATTTTTACAATTCATGTTGATTTCAGCAAATGAAATGTCAGACTATATAAATACGGAAAATGCCAGCTTACAGCAGCTAGTTAATAATATATTGTCCAGGCTTATATATTACATTAAGTATTTTATAATCTTATTATTGGCACCCCCAGGGGAAAATGAAAATGGAAAATGATAATATATTCATGAGAAATATGCGCAGTTATTTTGCTTGACAGAAAGCATTTTAATAATTTTCCACAGCCAGACTATTTACATGGCCCGCTCAGCTGGAAAGGGCAAAGGTCACGTGGGGCAAAAAAAAAATGGAGAGTAAAAAATGAAATACGCTGTAAATTCAATGGCAGCGAACATTTGGGACTGAGTTGTTTGACAACTGGAACTGTGCGGTAATTAAATCAATCATACGCCCTGTGGTGGCACCAGCAGCCAGACGGAGATGCAGAAGAAGAAACAGAAGCAACAGTAGATGCCACACGATGTGGCAACAACAAGTTGGCTAAGAACGAGGCGCACACAGACACCTGCAAATGCTCACGCGTCGGCGCTTAGCATAAATGAATATTTATAATTCAGTGTCTTGGCAGCGTTTCTGCCCCTGCCCCTTGCCACTTGCCACATACCTTTGCCCCTTGGTTTTCCCTTTGCTGTGGCGGCCAAAGATCCGCAAAGTGCTTTTGAGAGTGCAAAAATATTTTTTTATGAATATTTATTTGCTGTGGAAATCGAAGTTATGCATTTGTTGCTGTTGCCGACACCTACTTCAACGTTGCCTGCCCTTTGACCCCATCCTTTCCCCTCTCCACACCTCCCTGTTCCCACTCTTTAAGGTCGTCAAAGTTTTTGCCCTTTTGCGAGTTGTCTGAAAGGTGCGTAAGACAATTTAATTTATTTGATGCATTAAAGCAAATATATTAACGCTATAAATCAATAAAAATCTTGCCGTTGCAGACAACGGAGTGTGGTTTAGGGTTGATACAGGGGATGGTGCGGGGTTGGTGCAGAGTTTCTTTTCTTTTCGCAAAACATATATATTTTATTTTTATTTAAGTATGCGGCAAAAACAAAGTTTGCAGGCAGCAAGAATAGGAACAGCAACAGCTTCTATTAATTTATGTGCCATTTGGAGAGCCTTAACCACGCCCCACGCCCCTCTCCCCTATAATTTCTGTTCCCCCTTTTTGCACATCTCTTTAGACCGTGGCGCATTTTTATGACAGCTGCAAAGTTGGGACAAGTCAAAGTTGCTTTATGTTATGGCTCTTTTGGGCATTTGCTCTTAATACTCCCTCACCTTATTGAGATTCCAAACTGAAACTGAATTCTAAATTTCTTTGAAGCAACGAACTTTCAGTGATCTATTTGATAGCGTTTGAACATAAGCAACAGCTAAGAAAGAACAGGTATAAGCTTTCTGCTCAGTTTGGCAAAGCAGCTAGAGAATCTAGACTCTAGAGGATATTGTAGAGTTTCTAGATAGCCTTGAGGATCTGCTCAAAGATCATCAAAGCATGCTGTCTAAGGAGAAGACTCCATGTACTGAAAGAAGAAGAAGCTTTTTGGATCTGTTCATAGTATTAAGACAGTTGATTGAAGTAATTTTAAATATAAAATACGATTTGGAAATTTCAATTTATAATTTACATGAATGATATGTCAAGTTGGATATTTGAGCTGAAAGAAAAATTAGAAATGTTTGGCAAAGTGTTGTCAACATAGGTTTCTAAGATCTAAAATTAAATCAAGTTCAAGTTTGTCAACATAGGTTTCTAAGATCTAAAATAAAATCAAATTCAAGTTTGTGAATCTTAAATCACAAGTATTCTTTTGTGATTCAAGCTAAACAAAAAATTTTAAAAAAAACTATTTAATTTATAGAAATATTATGCTTTACATCAAATTTATTTAAATTCTTAAGATTCTCTACTTATATGGCATTCTCGTAGTGCATATCTGGCTGGTCGGCCACCTCGTCCCTACCTATTGGCTCTATTATCTGAGCACACAAACGCAACTCCTACCAGTGACCAGGACTATTAGCCAAGTATGCAAAGGAATTCCACTGCCAGAAGAAAGAAGTTAAATGTCATTGACCTACAGTTGTTGTTGCTGCTTCTACTACCAGGATGCCATGGATACAGCAGCAATGGTCAGCATTCACTTTTCCGTTTTTGATTTTTCCTACAAAATTTGCATACGTGTGGCTCGACGTGGACTAAAGGGAAGTGTGTGAGAGTGTGTGTATGTGAGTGTGTTTGTCCATGTCCCTTGACTCGTGGCGACACTTTTGGCAGACCTTCAAGTGCTGCAAGTTGCATGTTGCATGCTTCAAATGAACGACAATAAATTCCGCAAATGCAATTTATAAATTGCACAGTTAAACACTTTCAAATGCCGGACTCTTAATTAACGCTCAATACATTTACGTATTTGCTGTATTTTATTTTATTTAATATCATTTAATTTTCCTTTTATATCCGTTTTTTTTAAGCCAGCGTAAAATTTAATTATTAATTGTGTACTATAGAAAATTTAATTATGGCATTTTTAACCAACTCTGAACTTTTCACATTGTCAGCTGACTGACATTTTTCCCTATTCGGTTTTCCAGAGTCGCCGCCGTGTGCATCCAATAGATAAAGTCATATATCATGCATTTTATTTTAATGCGGGTTGCAGTTGTTGTAAGTGTTGCTGTTGTTGTTGCTGCTGTTGTTGTTGCTGTTGTTGTTACAGTTGGCTTTTCGGTTTGTTGGTTCATTAAATATTGTGATAATTTCTCATATTTATTTTCAAGTGGTTTTCATAGTGACAGTAAAATTTACATTTCATTTATTTTTTAAATCCCCGTGTGAAACTTTATGCAATCCTATTTTATAGTTAGCCCACTTAATAGCAATTAATTGTGCGCTTAAAAAGTAAACACAAAGATTAAACAAAGGCATAGAAAATACTTTCATTTAGGCAGCTGCTCAACTGTGCGTATGATTGATTTGAAAACAAAAGGATATTTACAGAGAGCTCGACTCAACGTTTAAATGTTTTAGAACTCCCTTTGAATATCATTTGCTTATAGGATATTAAAAGTATAAAGTCACAATTATTTATTATATAAATATTAATAGCAGAAATATAAAAATAATGGAATTATTTCAACCTAAATTTTAAAAGCCCACTATTTATTTAATTATTAAGAACCATTATACATATGTCCCTAATTTAAAATTTGTATTTTAAATATAAAAAAAAATTGGAGAGCTTTGCCAATATTTCAGTAGTCTTAGATATTTTTCTATTTTTGTATAATTTCAAAGTAGAAAGCTAGCCCATTTTGGCCTTATATTTTCATTTATTTTTTAAATAAGAACTTAAATCATTTTCTATTAAAAAAATTGCTTAAAAGCTAAAGTTCAGATTTCTAATAAATGCATACCAAATAATTTATATTGCTTTAAACAAATATCGCTTAAAATACATATGTAAGTTGAGCGCCAAATGAAATCCCACTATTTTAGCAGCAGCAGCAGCAAAGAGCTTTTATCAACTCTGTTAACTGACGGAGCGGAACGTGTGTGCAACGAAACGAAATGCAAGCGAGTGGGTGGCAAAGAGAGAGCGCTAACAAGAGAGCCAGCTTCAGACTAAAAACGCGCTCTCAATAGCCGAACTGTTCGTTTTGTACTCTTCGCTCCTGCGCTTGCTCAAGCCTGCGCTTTGATTGCACTACAAGCGTAGTTCCAACTTTATCCGCTAGAGGGCGCACCATCAGCTCGTACAAGAAGTTAAAATTTTTTTAGTTATGATTTGCACTCCGAAACGAACGCACGTCGTTTTTGTCGCGTGCGCGGTTCAACAT
This sequence comes from Drosophila testacea, assembly GCA_035043265.1. Taxonomy (NCBI): domain Eukaryota; kingdom Metazoa; phylum Arthropoda; class Insecta; order Diptera; family Drosophilidae; genus Drosophila; species Drosophila testacea. Next base: position 693,008 of record JAWNND010000151.1, read on the forward strand.
CAAAACGGTTAAAACTGAACCAAAACCGAAACCGAAACCAAAAAACCAACGACTGACAGTCTCACACACACACAGATACTTATGGCTGGACAAGTGTCGTGTGCGTGCACTAAAAGTTATTTCGTGTTAGTTTTGTTCGTTCCATAACAAAATAAAAAAGAAAGCAACAAAAAAGAAGAGAGCCCAAAAAAATAGAGAAGAAAACAACAGAAATCAAGTGCAAGTTTTTAGTGCTTGAATAAATTGTAAAAAAAGGAAAAACAAACACAAAATGTAAAAATAAAATACTATATAAGTGTATTAGACATAAAAATAGAAGCGCTTTGCGTGCTTCAAACATTTGTCAAGCATTTTGTATTATTGCTGCTGTTCTTGTTCTTGTTGTTGTTGAGTTAGGAACTTCCCTGCGGTTGCGGTTAATTAAAACAGGGCCTAAAAAATGTCACAACAAAAAAATATAAGTGAAACAATGCGCGGGGCATAATTTTATTTTATATTCACATTTTACTTTCTGTTCCTTTTATTTTCATTTAGTTCATTTAGGCTTATTATAATTTTAATTATTTTTATGTCTTCGCCGCGCATTTTTTCCATATTTGTTTTGTCTGTTTCGTTTTGTTGTCTCTTTCACTTTTTTTCTATCTAATTTAACCTAATTAAGTTGCCTGCTGCCTCCTGTCAATTTCCACTCTCCACTTCCCACTTCTATTATTAAAGTTGTGGTTTGAGTCTTTGCTGTCTGTTCATAAATATTGTACTGCATAATTTTGGGCGCGCACTCGAAACAATGATGCCGCGTTTTTTGTACTTTTGACTGTGTAGTTATTGTTTTTGTAATAACAGCACTTGTCTGCTGCCCTTTGTTGTTGTTATTGTTTGTTATTATTGTGCCTGCTGCCTTTTGTTGTTGTTGTTGTTTTTGCTTTATTATCTCTGCTCGACTTGTTAGCTGTCGTTTTGTCATTGTTTTTGTTGTTGTTATCATTGCCATTGTTGTGCAAACAAATTGACAAAGAAAAAAATCGCTTAAATTGCTTTTTTGTGTGCGAAAAATACGCGTAAAAAATTTGTCAAGAATTGCATTTATTTATGTTTATGTCGTTCAATTGTTGTTTGTTATTTGTTGCTGTTGTTGTTAACATACAACAATGGCAATTGACTAGCATAAATATTTAATGCTAACTAGATGCCAAAAACCCTGACCTATCCTAATGGAAATCGGAAATTCTTTGCTCTTTACAACGTTTGCTGTTACATTCAAGTTTTAAATAAATGGGATATCTACTTTGATAAATATGTATTCAACTTTTATCGCTTCTTATTTACGTTTACTTGTTTTTAGATTATATAAGTTATTGAATGAATTTTCACAATCTATTACTTATTAACAACTTTAGACGAACGTTCACTAAAGTATATGTATGTATGCATTTTTGAAAAAACTTTTGTTGAAATAAAGTTAAAGAAATTAAAATCGAGTTTAATTTTAATTTACTTAATTCAATTGACAAGCATACGTTATATTTTAAATGTATTTTTGTGTAAACTGTATTTATCAATGATCTCAACATTTGTTTTCCAATATTGTTGTGTTTTTAAGTAACTTTCTCAATCTTTTTTCATTAAACTTGTACAAAATCGAGTCATGAAATTCTGTATATTTTCTTTGTACATAATTAAGTTAACATCTTTGGTCACTTTTTTTGTTAACTTTTCCTTTTAATTTGCATTTTTAAATCTTTGTTGAAATAATCATAGCATACAGTTAGGCGTTCAATAAATTAAATAATTAAGCTAAAAAATAGTTTTCATAGAGGAATAATGCAGAGTAGTTTTTTAAATGTTCATTTAATTAAATCAAATTCTTTGGAATTCTAAATTGTTTAAATGAAATTTAGCTAAAACAATTTCGTTGCAATTTATGCAGATTTGCGTAGCATTTGTAAATTGGCATTGGCAGTTGCTTTTCGGGGCAAGTTCGGTTGTTGCCGCTGGCCTTTAACGGCGTGTGGCAAACACTGGCAGACAGACAGACGGACGGTCAGACGGACAGTTGTCGCTAATCAAGTTTGATGGGCACTTGGGCATGATGCTCTATTGCTGCATTGTGGCTCATGTGGGTCAGTGGAGCGTGTGGCATTATTATTCTAACGGAGCATTGACTGTGACAACGACAACGACAACAACAACGACAACGACAACAGCCTCAATTGCCTTGTTGTAAGCGTTTGCCAGTTAGCCGTAAATCAAATGCTAGGCACAACAACAACTCAGAAGTGCTGAGGAGCAGAAGAAACAGAGAGAGAGAGTGAGAGAGAGAGGGAAGGGATTTTGAATTTATGTTGCATGCGCCTCAATAGTCGCTGCCGCCATTGCTGCGTGGCAAGAAGGAGGAGTGGCAGGAACAGTGTGTGGAACAGGGAGAGGGACAGGGAGTGGAAGAAAACACAGAACCAGGGCTGCTGTGTAATTAATCTTTGCCCAAAATGCTGCAAAATTTATGTCTTTAACTTGGCTCGTGTCGGCGCTTTGGGACCGTTTAATAGTTTTTCCCTTTTCCTTCAATTTCTCTTACTCTTTTCTTTCCGTTCCTTGTTTTTTTGTTGCATTTCGCGCGGTGCGATTAAAAGTGATTAATTGCCCTGTAAAAGCAGCAATAACAACAACAGCCAACAACAACAACAACAGCACTGGGAGTAACAACTTAATGTCTAAATTAAATAAGTGAATTTCTCTTTCACACACACACACACACATACAGAAATTAATATAGACATCGTCTCGTGGACACTGGACGCATAAATAAATATAAATACTAAAGTTCGCCTTGGCAAAAGTGAAAGTGTTTAATTGCCAGAATGTGTGCGCTGGAGCCTTACACACACACTCACACTCACCCACACACACACACTCACACACAATCATAGAGACAGAGGCACACACAATTCGAACCACAGTCAGCCACAGCTGGCGACGCACCACCGACACCACCAGCAGCAACATCACTGCCATCATCGACAACGGCAGCAACAGGCAGCCCAAACTGTTGGCCCGGCCAAAAGGACAACAACTACAACATCTACGACAGCAACTACAACAACAACAACAACAGCAACAGCAAATACACATCTGCAACTTTGGTATATTCTACATGTGATATTAGTGCTAATCGGTGAGTGCGTTAGAGACCCAAACTTGCTTTTTATAATTATTTTAAATGTCTTGTAATTAATTCTCCATGTCTTCAACCCCCTTTCCACCACATATAACACCCTTTTGCACCCCTCAAATGGCGAGTAAATGCCCCAAAAAGTTGGCAAATATTTGTGAAAATTAAGATGAAAATGTTTGCTCATTTATGTAAAGTGTATGTGTATTTGTGGAGGTTTCTCTCTGTGTCTGTGTGTGTAAATGGTGTGCTATCATTACAAATACATAATTAATTTCAATTGCCACAGGGCTGCAAATGAAAATGATCTGATAGCAATGTCTAACTCAGGCATTTTCTTCTGACTTGAATTTGCAGAAGGAAAATAATAATTTTCGATTATCTCAAACCATTTTTCAAGGGTTTTCTAACCAAAATACAAAATATATACACGAAATAAGATAAGGGACAAAAATTCACAGAATAATTGCTTAGTACGGCTCTTTGATCTATCTACAATATAATTATATTATAACAAACATTCTTTTATCATTTAAAGAAGTTTTGTTATTCAAGTTTCAGATTTACATTTAATACGATTAAAAATGATTTCTACTGATTTTATGTTCAACATTTATTTAATCTATAAATCGGTTTAATAAACAGCATTTAAATAATTCAAGTTGCTTTTATGCAATGCGATAATAAGGACATAAATCTTGCATTCATTAATGAACTTTATTTGTATTGATTTAATGCTATTGATGTGAAGAGTAATTAAGAAAAAAGAGAAATTTATTAAGATAATCAAATCGTAGGCTTATGCAATTTTATGGAAAATATTTTAATAAACTGCAAGCTGTTTTACTGATTTTAAAAGTGACTAAAATTAAGTTATAAAATTAGCAGAAGCAGAAAGTTGCTTAAGCAAAATAATATCAAATTAAATTCTTAATGCAAGCTTTGTCTAAGGAAACAAAAAATATGAAATATATATTAATAAAGAAAAAAGAAATGCCTTAAAAATGCTAAATTGCCTCTTAAACAAATACGCTTAATGAATGCCTAACAGTACTTCAAAGTGCCCTAGATAATTAAGGTCATCACTTTTCTATCTCATTTTTGACGAAAATGAAATGAATTCTTTGAAAATTGTAATCCTCATTCACTTTGCACTTACAAATGGAAGCCAAAACGCTATATTTTAAATGATAATGTGTATTCCTTAAATTAAATTATTATTGACTTAATTCTTTAGAATTAAAAATAAATTGCTTCATATAAATCATTTTAGTTAGCAACGGAAATTGATTGGATTTTACTTAGTTTGTTTCAACTGTCAGAACAGACCTTAGTTAAGAGCATCCTTCAACTTCTCCACTCGAAACACGCGCTGTCAAAAAAACTAAAAAGTGCTGCTGTCCACTCCCTTCTCTCCTATTTCTTTTCCCTTCCCCTAGCTGGCAGAAAAGCGATAAAAAACAATCAACAAATTGAAAGCAAAGTTCAAACAATCGAACCGGCAACTGGTACTTAAGTAATTTTCTGGCTAAGAAAAAAGCAAACAACGCAACAAATTACGATACGCACGCTGCATAGAAATTAATAAATTGCCTTTTGCCGGACGAAAGAGGGAGAAATTGAGGGGAGAAAGAGAGGAGAGAGAGGTTCCAGAGAGGGGCCAGAGGGAATCTCTCGAGGGGTTCGACAAAACAGACATTTTCCAGCTTAACTTTGCTGTTGTTGATGTGTCGCAAGCAAAAAAGTTAAGTTGACATTTCCGCACACACACACACACACACACGCACACAAAGAGAAAGAGGAGAAAAAACGCCAGTCACGTTTAGGGAGGAAAGGGAAGGGATGGGATGGGAAAAAGGGAAAACATTAAAGTCATTGAAGAGCGTTGGCTTTCATTATTTTTAAATCATATCAAGGAAGCAAACGGAAACGGATATGAAACGAACTGATGTTTGTATGGGTATGCAGGGTATTTGTGTGTGTATAAAGGCTGTAACTCTGTGTGTGTGTGTGTGCGTGGGTATGTGAGCTTAATTCAACGTCTCATTTGCATACATTAAAATGTCACATTTTACATGCCGTTTGTGCGTCTCTCGCCCTTAAGCCAAAACAGCCCGTCAGTTAACGTTAAGAAGTCCCCCTCCCTTTGTCACTCACCCTCCCTCTCCACCTCTCTTGTCTGTTACACATAAACTACATTAGCAATTGCTGCCAGGACGAGGAAGGACGAAGTCAACTGTGGGCCAAAACAGCGGCTACAGTCTCGTCGGCATTGCGGCCATGTTAAAATGGCTTAACGCGCAAATCTTTCAACTAAACATTAATCCTAATGGTTTTCAATTTTTTCTCTCTTTATATTTTCTGCTTCTGTTGTTGTTGTTGTTGTTGTTGAATTTTATGCCCGTCTGTGGCAAGTCAACTTAGTGGCAAGCTGATGTTGAACAGTAGCGGAGAAACAGGGACACGATTCCTGCTTTGCATGTAAATACGCTCTTTGATATTGCCACGCATTTCGCCTGCAGCCTGATTGCTTCTGACATTCCCACTTTCCCTCTACATTCCCTCCACTTTCCCCATTCTATTCTCCATCCTCCACATTTGCAGATTGACTGACTTAAATATGAATTTCAGCGAAATGCAAAAAGCCAACTCATAAAATTGTGGCCCACTCTCATTAGACAGCGCCATTAATCAGACCCTTGCCCTTGACTTACTCTCTTAACTTGGCCAACAGCTGCTCATCTATGTGGCTAATTTCAGGCCATGCACAGCAGGCAGCTCAAGTCTTTAATATGCATAATAAAAGTTTAATTAAGTCGATACAGCATATACCCTGTAAGCAGATGATGTAATAAGAAGAGGGTAGAGTTTGTTTTCATAAAGCAAGTGCTGAAAGTTCTTTTAAGATTTTTTCAATGCAATATACTTAAACATAAACAATATACAAATCTTAAACTTAAACCAGTTAAGGATAAATTGGGAAATATCCTGTAACTAAATTAAATAAGGACATTCTGATGGGCAATTAAAATATGTATGCTCCTTATTTGTACATGTATGTAGAGTGAAGTCTCTGGTAAGTAAAGGTAGTTATTATTATTTTAGTTCAGACCTGAATAAAATAAAAGCAACGTGGCAATACCCTGTACTGAGAAGACTAACGAGTCTTTTGTAGGTACATGTATTATGTCTACAATTGCAACGGATTAGTCTAAGCTTTTCAAATGGGATTACATGTGTGATACATACCCTACTACTTATATAAATAAAATAATAAAAAGCTTTTGCAGGATTAATCTAGGTTTCTTTTAAAACTTTATTTTACAATGAATCTTAGCTGATATTAAAAAAACGGCTAGATAAGTCTAGCTACCCTTTTAACTGTTTATGATAAATACTGGGTATACAGTGCTCGACAATATGGTATAAATTTAAGCTCGTCGCATACTATCGCATTAAATTGTTGCTGCAAACTGAGCAAAAGCTCAAGTGGGCTTTTGTTTAAATAAAACTGTGTCGCTTCAATGGCACAACTCAAGTGTTTTTGTTTTGATTATCCACACACACACACACACACACACATACCCACACACATGTACAGTGACAAAAGCTGATGATAGCTGTCTGATTGCGAGATATGTGCACACTTACACTCACACACACTCACACACACTCGCGTATCTGTGTGACACATAAAAAACATTTGAGCCAACTAAGCTATTGTTGAAGTTTATCTTTTGCATTTACCAAATGATGTTAACTTGGCTTTTGTCATTGTTCCCGTTTTTTTATTGCATAAGTTTTCCTTATTACTGTTTTGTTGTTGTTGTTGTTGTTGTTTTGGTTGCTGTTTTGGTTGCTTTGCAATTGACTTTGATGTTGGTAGCAGGTAGCTTAAATACTCATAAATTCAGTTGTCTTAATGCCAATCTGAGCAAATCTGTCAAACTTGATCTAATGTGACAGTAAGTAATAGTATTTGATTACAAAAATGATCTATCAAATAGAAGGAAGATGTTGGGAAAATAAATGTAATGCAGTATACTCTAGATCAAAATTCGTACTATGAAGATATCCTCTAAACATATAATTCATCTGCTGTAAAAATTACAGTCTAACAACCATAAGTTTATAATAATACAAGGATATTCTAACCCCTTATTCTCCATATTTAGACATAATGTAGTCAGAAAGGAATCTCTCAATTAAACTTTGCTTCTGATATTATTGCTTTGAAGTTTGCTTAAATTGTTAATATTTTATGTCTTTGAAATATCAACATATCCATTTATCGTATTTATCGTATAGTTTTGACCTATATATTTCTTATTAAATAAATTTTATTTTTCCAATTTAAAGTCCCCTTAACAAAGAGTGAAACAACATTAAATTGGAAAGAATTGCACAATTCACAGTCAAAGCATTTGAATACATTTTTCAATTGTATCATTATCCGAGAACCATAATTTATATGAGTTTTCCCTTTCATCGAACGTACAATTATTACTGAAAAGCATTGGGGAAATTCATACAAATACTCGAGAGACACTTTTACTCTATCATTAAGTTAGACTGACCGCAATTTGGCCCATTAAGCTGCATATCAGCCTGTGTGTGCTTTGTGATTGAGATTTTCAAAAGGGAATCAAATAAAAAGGCAAATGATATTTTCCCCTGCTAGTCACTTAATTTTCTTTTTTGGGGTAAATTGATATGCGTCGTTTCCAAAATTGTAACGTTTCAATTAAAAATGATAGCTGTAGCTAATAGGCACACAAAAAAAAATTAATTTGTATAAAAAAAAATTGGAAATGAAAATGAAATAAAATGAGTCAAGACAAACAGTTGAAGGCGGTCTCAGAGCGGAGGTCGAGGTTCGACTGCCAGTCTATCTGACCGGACAACGCCCCAAAAAGCATGCTAAGCAAATTGAAACAAACTGAAACATGCAGTAGGTGTGTGCGTGAGTGTGTGTATGTGTTGACTTTTTTCGATTTATATTGAAATCATTAGAGCGCAGACAAAAAACAGGAAAAGCGAAAGGGAAAGGCATGAAGTCGTAGACATTGTCGAATGTTCAAGGGGGAGAAATGAAAGGGAGAGCATTAATGTCTGACGAGCAAACAAACGAGCGACTGACGCCTATTAATCATGCAGACTTTCCGTACCATTAAGCACGAATATTTCAACAGGCCGAAAGCCAGTCAAAAAGTGAAGCCATTTCGACTTTTTGGGATATCATTGAGGAATGATATGAGAAAGAGAAATTAAGTGAGACAGAGAGAGAGAGAGAAAATTCACTTTATTCCCACACTGACCAGATATGTAACTAGCCCTATGATTAATGAATTGTTCGACTCAAATATACCCTGTAGTTTACAGCCAACACATTTACAACTTGAGTGAAAACTAAGGCGAACCTTTTTGGCAGTCAATGCCTGGCGGGGTTATAAAAAGGTTCAAAGTGTAAGCGATACCAAACAAAAAAGAAAAATAAGAGAGCAACACCTAAACCTAAACTCCCCCTTTTCCCTTCTTTGGCAACACAAACATTTCGAAGCAAACAAAGTAACTGGCCGCATTTGGCCATTTGCCTGCCTAATGGCAAAAATATTGTATTACAACAATTTGTGCAGTCAAAAAACCCGAACCCAAAAAAAAAAAAACAGAAAGAGAAAGAGAACAAGCATGTATAAAAGGAGCTGAAAATGAACAGCAAGCAGACCTTAAAGCGCACTGAACATCCAACCCAAGGGTCGCTAACGATATGGTAAATTTATCAAAAATACAAGGACCTCGCCAACAACAACAGCAACAGCAACAACAAAAATAACATGACACCAGGCTGTGGCAGCAGCAAGTGGCAGGCATAAAATAATCAGCCAGTCGCCACCAGAAATGGTCCAGAAAGGGCAAATGTTATGGCTAAAAGGCTTTTCAGGTCATGCCATCAGCTTGCTGCAAATTGATTTGATTTCCTTTCTCCCATCTTCCATCTCACATCTCACATCTCCCATCAAAATGTGCAAACGTCAAATGCCAAATGATTTTGAAATTTGCACTTGTGCCAAGAACCAAACACTTGAATATTTTAAATATTTTGTTAAGCAATCGTTTTAACATAATCAATCGCAACTAAACAAATAGTTTGAGTGGAAAAATAAAAGAGGGAAGTGTTGAAAATAAAGTCAACGCTTAGTTTAAGACCATGTAAGCAGTTCACAGAAGCGTAAAAGACAATTCAATCGATTTACTAAAGTGTGAGTACGAGTGTGCGTGTGTGTCCAAAAGAGTGTGTGGGAAAAAATGTAGAAACGAGCAAACTGCTTGAAATATTTTCACTTTTGTCATTTCCTTGAACACATTCCTTAAATTCAAACAAAAAAGCGGCAGCCGCTCTCAAATATGTTAACACACAAGTCAAAGAAAATGAAGCATACTTTTCCGGGCAAACGCCATCTGCAAACTATGCTGTTCGAGATGGCAACGTGAGTCTATAAAATCTCAGAAAATAACTTAAAAATAGTATACAATAAACTGTTTTGCAAAATGTGTAGCATAAGTCTTAGTCAGAACTGTCAAAGCATAGCATCTAATCAAAGTCAGAAGCAGAACATATTGCGTAAGAAAATTCAATTGAAAAATGCTGCTTCCATGTATTTTCTATTAGAGTTAGACGGAATTGACACAGGATGGTTTCCTATTTAGAATATACAATTATATTGGACATATCGTAAAGAGGCTTCAACAGAAAAGTATAATGTAATTTAAACTTTAATAGATTGTAAAGAAGACTTCAGTGGAAGGTAAAATAATACACAAACTTAAGAAAAGTTATTGCAACTTTAAATATTTTAATACTGTAAAAGATAAATACCCTTGGAAGACGGAACTTAACTATTCCATATCTATTTACTAAGGCTGCTGAGCAGTTACTGTCAGGAAATGTTCTGGCACGATTTGGGTTTTGTCACGTGGCCAGCGCTAGGTGATAATGGCAAATTGTGGAAATGGTGAAAGGGGAAATCGTGCGAGAAGGCAGTCAATAGAAGGAATGCCGCGTCCAACACTATCATCCTCGAGACGCACTCAAGCGATGTTGGAAAGTGCTGGCAAATGGCATCTCGATGTTAGTTTTAGGTGCTTGCAGTGAATTTGGCAATAGACGAGCGCAAATAGAGCAGAAAAATTGCGCCTCCGGCTGTCGCTGATGCCTTGAATTGAGAACAAAACTGTAACTGGGACTGGACCAGTGAAAGTTGTAGAGAAAGTTTGTTGCAACGAACAGTTGAGTCGGAGGAAAACCGTTGTCCCTTCACTCCTTTCTTGTCCGCTCTCTCTCTCTCTCTCTCCGTTGTCCGAATGTCGAGTAATTTATTTGGTAAGTGGTAATCAATGGGCCGCTGTCCGGTGCCGGCGTTGATGGTGATATACGACAAAGCGGATGGGTTAAGCCAACTGCTGAGAAAGGAAGGGAAGACAGGAGTGGTAAGAGTAGAGAGAAGAGAAGAGAGAGCTTATCGCTCCCGTTGGCTCTTAAAGCTGTAAAGTAGCCAAAGAGGCAGTTTTATGGCCGCCAGTTGAAAGGTCACTGCAGATGGGCGATTTGTGGTGAGGATTTATGACAACATGCTGAGCATTAGCATTCCAAACATGCTGTTAACATCAGCATTTGCATATGCATATGACTACCACTCATAGGGGTACTCACACTCACACTCATACTCACACTTACACTCAGAGTCATATTCATTTGAGTGTTTGCATCATATGTGCGAATAATGTGGCGCAGAATGCGGACACAAAAGTATCCATAACAATAAAGCAGCATTAGCAGCTGTCCTTGCAACAACAGGAACAACATCAACAGCAACAATAACAATGACAAAACAAATTTTTAGCTAAATTATGACCATCATTTAAAGTGTTGTTTTCCCTTTATCTTCCCATTTTCCCATCTCTGTCATATTTTACTTTCCTCTTTATGTTGTGATCTAACAAAAAGCAAAGCTCAGCACTAAAATTGCGGCGAAAATTATGCAAAAACGAAAAAAACACTGAAATTATTATAATAAAATAGCTGCGAAATATTATATGAGAGCTGGAGCTGACTAAAAGATGCTCTTGCAGAATAGATAATGGAAGAAATTATAGCTCAAAGTAGAAGCTGCAAAAGAAGGTTAAAGGGCTAGAGAATTTGCAGTCAACTAATTAACAATTTAGGTATTAATGTTAATCAAATATTAATATTTTAAATCCAGAAGTATAGTAATTAAATATTTAAACTAAAAAACATTTAAACTTTATAATATTACATTTGAATATTTGGTTATTCAAATAACTCAATAAGTTGAAGAAGTAAAACTTAATTGTCTATTTAAACGTCCTATTTACACATGTTTGGCAAATGCTTAGCGTTCTCTATAAACTATACCATATGGCTATAAATTGCACAGCTGCAATTAAAATGTAACTCAAATCATGTCCCATCACTTGGAATTACAGGGTATGCTTTATGTTACTGCCAAATGCGCAGCACTTGTGTGCAGTTGTTGCCACCGCAGAGCTGCCAATTGCCAGTAAACTACATATGTATGAGTAAAGTGTGACTTTGTAAGTGTATGTGAGTGTAATCTATATGTGTGTAGTGTGTGTGTGTGTGTATGTGTATGCCTTGGCCTGACTATGCAGCTGCTTTCATTATGCCAGTCAACAATTTCAGGCCGAACATTTGGACTATGCGCATTTGTCGCGAGTTTTATGCGCTGCTTTCCCCATTTTTATGTGCCTCTTTGTGTGTGTGTGTGTATGTGTGTGGGGTGTGGCATGATTTTTGGTTTTGTTTGTAGATCCTGCTCTTCTCTCCCTGACCTCATACACCCAGGGACAGTCGCTTTGTGAAATTTTAATTGAATTTTTGCATTTTATTATGCGTATTTGCCAGAAAGAGACATAGTGACAGAGAAAGAAAGGGAGAGGGAGGTAAGCAAATGATGCAGAGAGAAACTTTACAGTTGTCAATAGCTTTGACAGTGTCACTTGTAATATGCAAACCCCTCAGCATCATCGCTTTATGAGGCCAATGCAGCACTCATACGCCACGTTGGCCGCCTGTCAAAAGAGTTGCCCAGCTCAGCTCATCCAGTGACAACTACTTTTCGGCTTTTGTATGCCACTTGTGTATATATATGCGACCCAAATGCAACTTATTCAGTTATTCAGATATATATATGTATATTCGCCCTCTCTTTGACAACATTCATTCATTCATATTCAATTTTTTATGCTGCACTGCGTAGGTTTGCGGCTGCGCTCGCCATTTCATAGAGCTGAAATACTTTTTATACATTCGGATTTATTTTTAATTTTATGTATTAATTCGACAAGGGAGGACATGCCTGGTTTGTAAAGGAAAAACAACATTTGCATGGCATTTTTAATGCAATTTTAATATGCGCGCGCAGCTTAATTAAATATTTAACATTGCATACGATTGAAAATGCGACTGTCTGTTGATTCATCATCTGACTTTCGGTCTTCCATTCCCACCGAATCGTACAAATTGGCTTTTTTCATGCCTCTGCCTACGAAAAGTTAATTATCAATAATATTTGCGCGTCACTTAATAAATTAAGTAAATTTCATTAACTGCGAGTTGCCTTTGACTTCTTTTTCATCTGCAGACGAAAGAGAGCCAAATAGTCGAAAGTGAAAATCAAAATGTTTATCATGATTATTGAATTAAAACGGAATTATTTTTAAAGTGCGAATACATATATCAAATGAGACTGTACTTTACTTAAACCCAATGAATACTTATACATTTAAGCAAAAGAAACGGTAATTATTCGGATGAATACTTAAAAGCGTGTTATAGCTGATAAAAGATTCAATGAATACTTATACATTTAAGCAAAAGAAACGATAATTAATCGCATGTTGAATTAAATGCCAGTTATCGCTCATGAAATCATCAGTTGCACTGCTAGCAATATGTATTTTCTCGAGTTTGAGTTTCACTGAAAATGTAAAATTGATTTATTTTTTCTGCATATGATATGCAATAAAGAATGCATTACATAATTGTTTGGGAACTGTCAGCACTTTTAAGCTGAACAGATAAGAAAAAAATAGGTAAAAAGAAACAAATGGTCAAGTAAAAAATTGCAATAGGTTATATAAGCTTTATATTTATTTACAACTTAATCTAATTTAGACTTAACATCAGTAAAAAATAAGAGCTTAAGTATGTTTTAAATGCTTTAAAATATCTGATTGTTATTCCACAACTTCATTTTCTTTTCATTGCCTTCTTTTCATTAAAAATTTAAGCACTTTATGGCATTAGGTTCATTGAACAAAACTACACTAAGAGATTAAAGCTACACAACTAACCACAAGTTTAATCAATATTTTAAGTGCATATCCAAGTTTTTATCAAGCACTTGAAAACTGTGAAAAGTCTTTTTCACAATATCATAAAATGCTTTCATTAGTGTTGGAAAGTTGACATTGCTCAAGTTGGTAAGGTCAATATTTAGTGAGTATTCGTATGTCAAACAGAAAACTCAGCAAATCGTGCTGTTAAGTGCCATTGGGTCTTAAATTTCACTTAAGCCTTTAAGTAAATTATGGCTAATGGCTTGCAAACAGCCACAAGAAAAGCACAGATACACAGACAGGAAGATCCCAGAGTGTAGAAGATACGTCAGACAGAACAGAACGGTGCCAAGATGTGGCACTCCAGTAAAGTAATCACAACATTTGATTGATTGAAATCAATTTCCCGTCAAAGGCATTTGATGGTGTGTGCATGTATCTGTGTCTGTACATAAGTAAGTATATCTGTGTGTGTGTGTCTATTTGTCTATGCATATTTACTTAAACTTCATTTCATTCATTGCGTTTGTGTATCTGTGTGTTTAGATTGTGCCGATAAACGACGATACGCTTGAAATCAAGCAAAGTCTTCTCTGTCTCTGATTTTGCTCTCTCTTTCTCTCTCCCTCTTTCCTTCTCTTTTCTCTCTCTGAGACTTATCATAGAGGACCTGCTATAGATGCCAGGAACAGACATGCGACATGCTTCAACTCTGTAATGGTTAGAGATGAAGCTAAAGTCTTGTGTCCCGCTGCTTTCTTCCGCGAAATTAATTTCAAATGAGTGACTGATGTCGCCAAAATATATATACATGCATATAAGAATCGTATAAATAATAAATGAAATGCATATGCCTGGAAAAATATTCAACTCTAAATTCTGGGTTTTGTCTAGGCTTTAAGATTCCCAATCCTAAATCGCATTTCTCGCAGACAAAACACACACAGAGAAAACAACACAAAATACGTGGTTGGGATTTTTATAACCAAATCAGGACTCGGTCTTCACTCTAACCAAGTGGCTGTGGCCCCATTTTTTTTTCTTTTTTTTTTTTTTTGTGGCGCATTGTTTTCTCTTTGCCAAACTCCAGATGCTTTTTGGCATTGCTTTTTATTGTTTTTTATGATCATTTGTATTCATCAATTTTGTATTGATTCGATGCTGACTCCATGCCAAAAATTCCCATCCTCCAAGTCAACCAAAAGCAGCGAAAGGATAAATATATATAAACATATATATATATAGAAGTTGGCAAAAGGCAATGAATTCTGATGTCTTGACTCTGGGCACTGCCAGTGCCTTTTGCCAATTCGCAAACAGCATCTTACGAATTTATGAGCTATAAAAACAGCTGCTGAGCTGCCCTCCCTCCAAAAGCCTCCACTGCCCCCCTCCTCCACTGTACCAAATAATACTCCGATAAGGGGAAATGAGGCTAGGGGGAAGAAAGACAACAGCCAGCGTAAAGTGAGCCAGTTTTTTGATTACTTTTGTTATTGTTTTTATGCTTTTCGCATATTTGTTGATTTTATGCTTCTTTATATTTTAATTATGCGCCAAATGGATGATAAACATAAATAAATGCTTATATCTGGCCATTATTATCTATGGTTAAATTTAAAGAAAAGTGCCGGGGCTGATTTATAAAATTTATTGATATAACTTTGACTATATTAAAGCACACTCCTTGCAGCTTTAAAATGAGAATCTCTCCTCTTTTTCTGGTATTTATAAATAGTTGAACTCCTAGTTATTATTCAACAGCTTAGTCGGTAGAAGCAGAGTCTGGTATATTGCAATAAAATTATAAGTACAATATTTAAATTAAGTAAATTTATGTTTTAATTTGTAATGATTTAGTTGTAATGACAAGAAGATAATAAAAAGTATGTTAATAAATTGATGGAATTCTAACAACAATTATTCATCTGCAGGATTGACTGTAAGATACTTTATCTATAATTAATACTTATTAAATATGTTCAAACATTGCTGCCCTAATAAACGATGATTTAGTTTATATATAAGCATTAAATTGTAAAGTCATTATTAAATCAGTAGACTCCTCGAGTATATTATAATATTGTCCTTTTATCACATTGCCATTTGTCATTAGGTTGATATTCTAAATGTCATTATTGTGTCTGAGCAAATTCAAATAATTCATTCAACTTTTAAAAGGAAAGAGTCATAGAATAGCATTGCATTTCCAAATGCAATGATAATTCTCTCTCCCTTTGAATATTACTCTATCTCTGTCACCTTTACAGTTGTATGTAGCATTTGGCATTAGGCTAATCAGCTCGTTAGCCAGCTCAACTGTCAATTGCATTAGCATTAGCATTAGCATTATCATTAGCTGCAACTGCAACTGTTGACTGAATCAGCTCGTCACACATACATACATATATACTGACAGTAGGATACTCCTGGCTAGTTATCATCCTTTGGCTCTTTTCTCCTTGTTGTTGTCACTTTTGAGCTGGCTTTGGGTTGGCTTCGGCTTATGATAAATTGATTGATATTTGAATTTAATGATAAGCGGGACTTTTATCAGTGGACACTCTGCATTCAGTTGGCAATTCAATTTGTGTGTGCTTGCGTCCCTTTCATTTTTCAACTTCAACTTCAGCACAAGCAGACGGCGTTACATCTTGCTCCTTGGTTCTTTGTTCTTTATCCTTAGTTCTGAATCCTCATTCCTAAGTCCTTGTGTCTTGTGAAATATGCAAATTTGTTTTTTACACTTGATGCTTGATATAAGCAAAACTTTTGCACTGATAATGACATTTTTATAGTGCGTTGACGAGCTTGCCAGCCATTAGGGCCACGACTTTGGGGCATGAGTTATTATGCCACAGTTGCCACAGCATCAGCTTCAGATCCAGCTCTTGGTCGAAAATGTCACCGGTGTTGAACTAACAACAATTTGTGGCTTTGCTGGCGATTGCCAATCGATTTATATAACAATTTGCATAATCATTAAGTTCACACAAACACAGACACAAATATATAGAAGGACTAACTGTTACACACACATCTAGTTTGCATACATTCTAAGCCTTACACACATTTACACTGAGTCCCAGACATATTGGCAATAACTTTGGCTCGAGCAAAAGGTTCGCATAAAATTTGCTTGAATTTTTATATGAAATTGATTTTCTCCTGCATTGCGGGATTCGTTCTCGTTCCGACACTTCCGCCAGACATCAATGCCCCATCCCTCCCTCAATCCACCCGCCCGCCTCTTCTTGCCACTCCTTGATGCCCCCGAAATTTGCATGCTGTGTGTATTTACCTTTTGGGTCCTCAGGAGGCAGCGCTAACGACTTCAACTTCAACTCTTGCCACATGCGAAGGCGAAAAGCGAAAGCCTTGGGACTTGAAGTGATTTTCATGTCCATCTTGTTCTCTGTATTTCCTTCGCTTTCCATTTGTCTGTGTCTGTGCCTGTGCCGGCGTCTGTGTCGGTGTCTTTGTCTGTTAAATTTTCATAAATTTCAAATTTTTCAACTTATAAAAGTTACATAAATTGTTTAAACTTCGGATGGCCGGACTGCCAATCTTCATTCATTTTGGCCTCATTAAAGCGCCCCGGGCAGACTTGGCCCACTGAATTATTTATACAGCACACTGGGCTAAAGAAATGTACAAGTATAATATACGTATACGAAATACGTATACGTAATATACATACTCGCAACGTATTCTCGGACATGGACATGAACATAGCCTGGCCATGGACATGGGCATGAACATGGTAATGTGTACAGACCGCCTCTTTTTTTGGGGCCCACCGTGTGTATGTTCCCCTTCCCCTCCCCCGGCCATGCCCTAGGGGCTACAAAAACTTGAATAGAAGGAAGTCCTGCAAATTATGCCGGTAGCACTTTTCGTTAGCAGCAGCAGCAGCAGCAGCCAAAAAAGAGGATGTCAGGCGTTTCACTTTGGCCTTTATTTTAACTGGTATATTTAGGCACACACCGGACCACACACACACACACAGACACTTAGACACACATACGCTTAACCACACTGACACACATCTATTTATATTTAAAATAGGCTACACCTCAATTAGGTAACTTGGCTATGGGCATTGAGAGGTCTTTCAAATTAGAAATACAAGGATTTGCTTTTGTGTGTGCTGCTCATACAGTGCTGCCAGGCTAAAGAGATATATAATAAAATGCTTAATTTTAATACATGAATAAAATTTTAATTGAAAATTCGATAGACAAACGGTTACGTTGCAAGTGCATAAATATGTATGTGCTTTACCTCAATTTCGTAGAAAATTTAGCTGAGAGTATGAAAATATTTTAATTAATCGTAGATTTAAGTATATTACGTAACGACAGAAATGAAGGAAAATAGATAGATAGATAGATGGAAAGAAACATAGATAGATAGATAGATAGATAGATAGATAGATAGATAGATAGATAGATAGATAGATAGATAGATAGATAGATAGATAGATAGATAGATAGATAGATAGATAGATAGATAGATAGATAGATAGATAGATAGATAGATAAAACCCAAAATATTTTTGCAGTCAGGAAGAAAACATTAACTGACTCACTTTAATAAACATTTTATATTTTCAGAAATATATTTAAGCGATTTTATCTTATCATCTCTAATACCATAAATTCCTGCTGAAGATTTTAACAACTGCTTCTAATAAATCTTTTTAGTTATCATTATCCTTGATTAAGCTTTACTATAGCTTCAAGCTAAACCGTATTTAATATGTTTTATATTTTAACAACTCCTTTGCTGCTTTTAACTCATTCACTTGAATTTTAAGCCGCTTTAAACATGACTCTTCACTGGCAAATGAGAAACACGTCTAAGTCCATCTTAGTCTTGCTTTTCCACTCTCGAGTTTAATCCGCACACTCATTGCTAGAATTGTTAACTGCCGAGGAGAATGGAAAAAGGCAAAGGCAAAGGACTCCAACCAAGTCAAAGGCGTTGCACAGCCACAGTGGATTCCCTTTGATGGATTCCCTTTGAGCCGTCTTTTTTGAGCCACAAATTGCATTAAGCGTATTAATTTTGCCCACTAACTGGATTTGCTTTATAAGTTTGCTGCATGTGTCGACGGCGGGTATATACCAAAAAAATCCTTTAGCTGTTCATTTTTTAATTGTAACGTGACTTAACTTGGCTCTAAGCCTTCAACTGCATTTGCCACTTGCCACCTGCCACTAACAATTTTTTCCCACGGCTTAAAGATGGTACGCAGCTTTATAGTTGATAAGGTGCTTCGCGGCGCGCAGTTTGTTTCTTTTCAATTTAGCGCCACTTGAAGCGCCACAATTGAAATATTACGTTTGATAACTGTCTCCCATTTAAGCGACAAGGTAGCCAAGTTAACTCCTGGGCCTGGGTTCACTGTTCTGGCCCTGGTAACATCCCCTCCCAACTCCTCTCATTCCATTGTGCACTGGGCCCAAAGCACGACAGTCAGCGAGCCGTGTCGCAATGGCATTTGTTACTTTGCCTTTTGGCTTCTGACTCTGCGCGCTTTGATGTCGTCGTCGCTTCCCTGTCGGAATTGGACTGGCATTGGGTTTGAGGTTGAAGGTTGAACCTGGGTAGAGGTAGGGGTGTGAGTGGGAAGGGAAAATGGGGGAGGTGGAGGCGCGGAAATTGTGCGCCGCAATCTCTTAAGACCGGCGACAAATATACTTGAGCGCCGTGGCCCGACAGGGCTTTGGGCATTACCAAGATTTAACAACAACTTCCAGGCTTTTCTCTCTCTCGCTATAGGTGTCTGTATTAGTGAGAGTATCTGTGTGTATGTCGACAGTCGGTTTGCGGGTTAAACGACGCGACGTCGCTCAGGTAGCACAGGCTCGTAAATAATTAATCTGGCCACAAAGTGCGATTATCAAAGTGTTGGAAAAATGTTAAATAGCTCCCTGGAGGCAGTGCGACATTAAAATGTGGCGACAGTTGGCTAAATCCCCCCTATTCCAACTGCTTCCCTCTTCCGAGCCATTGTTAAGAGGGGCTTGCCAGCGGCCATTTTGCTTGGCTAGAAGTTGCCATTTTGATATTTGTCTGCCAGCGTCACTTGATGTTTTTCAATTATGCAAATAAAGGGATTAATTTGTTGCCAGAGTGAAGGCATTCAACGGGGTGTGCCCGCCAGCCAGACACCCTCTACTAGAAGGAGGCGACACTAAAAATTGTTTTTAAGAGTGCGCCAAGCGCTGATAAAAGTTTCGCCCCCGAGACGGCGACAACTATAAAAATTTCAATTACATGGCAAAGCAGTAAGAAGAGTTTGGCTAAGGGAAAGGAGATGGAGATGGAGGTGGAGATGGAGGCGTACTCAAATTGACTTCATTAAATTTCAAAAGAATTTAGAGAAAAGCAGCAAAAGACGTGTGAGAATGACAAGTATAAAATGCCAGAAAACTGCGATAGCTAAAACGATGTTTCCACTTCTCGGCAGCAGAGATTCTTTCTGAAATGTTCAGAAATCTTAACTGATAATGATTTAAAACAGTTAAGGGAATCTTTATTATAAGGCAACAAAGTTAAGCTTACTTTGAATTAAGTTTACAACAGTTTTTTGTAATCTAATAGATTATACAATCAACTGTAGTTTAAACAAAGATAAGTAAATAAATAACTTTTATATTATTTATTATACTATTATTTTTACCACTTCTTAGTTTCAAATCATTTTGAATTTGTTTTATAACATTCAATTTATTTGGCAAATCCAGTGTTTATTTAGATTTTAAGCAGCTTATTATATGATATATAAAGGCAAGCTACTTTATGTTTCTGTAAATCGCATCTGATGCTGACGCGGATGCGGATGCTGGCAAGTGGAAACATTGTAAAAGGGTTGCTTGACACGCAAGTCAAAGGGATGAGCATTTTTAGACTGCGCTTCATTTAATTTTATTTGTCTCAACATTTTTAGCGTCAATTTCTGTTGTGTGTATGTGTGTGGGTGTGTGTGTGTGTGGTTGTGTCTTTCGTGGGTGTTTGTGAATTTTGTTTAGTTGGTGTCTGTTGGCATTTATTTTATTTGCCGTTTCAATTGTGAGTTGACGCTGGAAGTGGCTGTTGGCTTTTGGGTATTAGGTCTAAATGGGGTATTACAACATTGTAACAACAATAAGAACTGCCATCATATGATATGGAGAGTTGGTTGTTGTCAAGTGTGGCAGGCATAGCTTGTTGGCGACGGGGACAACGGGGTGTTGCACAAATTAAACCCGAATGAAAATTAAACGATGCATGAAATTACTTTGGTTCTTTTTGTTGTTGTTGTTGCTGCTCACAAACTTCTGATGCTTCAACTTTTTCGTTAGCTTTGGCTTTGCCTCTTTTCCGGCCTCTTCCCCTCTGTCTGTGACTTTTCCTTTTGCTTTTCCCGCTGGCTGCTTCTTCGTTTACCAGCGTGGAAAGTCAACGTCGTCGTTGGCTTTTTAATTTTTAATGTGCAGTCAGTTGTTGTTGGCTGTTGCCTGCGCTGACTTGACGCGTTTTTTTCGCCGCACTTGAGGCAAAAAGAAGACGGCAGAGACAGCCCTGTAGAAGTAGAAGGACACACGCCATTTACGCAGCTCGCATTGCACTCGAAAAGAAAGCAAAGAAGAAGTCGAGGATAAAAAAGCACAGAAGGGGCTGACAGCCCAGCCAATTTATAAAGTCAAATGTCAGTAACTGCAATTAAGGCGCATTTAGCTGAACGAGAGGGTAATAGGAAGTGGAAATAGAAAACTAGGCAATGGGCGTAACCATACGACTGTTGACTTGAGTAGCAGCTGGACAGGGTCTAAAGAAAATAGTCAACGAAAACATATTGATAGTTAGGGGAAAATATGAAGACCAGAACACTGCAAGTTAAATGGAAAATATATTTGAGTCTACTATATAATTTAAAGCGTATACTTTAACATATGTACTTTCGATCTATAATTTGAGCATACAGTAAATGATACATCTATCAGCGATTAAGAAGAGTTAGAAACACAAGAAAATGCTTATTCTAATAATACGTCGAATATATATTGATTTAAAGCTGATACTTATTACTGATCTAGGATTCTAGGCATTAAATAGCAAAATTATCTGAGCTCATATTATACAGAATATATTATATTTTAAATGTTACAGACCTTAAAAAATCCATATTGAAAACCCCTAATTCTTCAATTTAAATAAAGTATATTTCACATTCTTCTTACCTTCAAATAAATAATTTTACCTAAAGCAAAAAGCTTAAAATATATTGTTATAGGACCTTGATATGTAGGCCTCAGAAATAACATTTATACAGAAGATGACCAAAATTTAAGTTACAATATGCCATTAAAGGGCATGTAAATATTATACAAATAGACATGAATGAATTCTTATAGAAATAGTTAGTCACAGTTTGATAAAATAAATAATTCAGCATACATAAAGTATTTTTAATGTGACACATTAAATATGCAAATAATCTCAGGCAGTTGTTGTCCTTGTTCAGCCTTCTTTCAAAGTGACACAAATCTTGTGCTTATTAGCACATTTTATTGCCTACTTTAACCCATTTTCATCGTACTCATCGTTGTTGTTGTTGTTATTCATATTGTTGTTGTTGTTGTTGTGCAACTTTTGTCAGCTGAACAAAAGGCAAATCATGAAATCAAACGAAGCAAAGCCAACGAAAACCTCGCATAATACATAAACGGAAATGAATTTATAATGTACGATGTCTTTTGTGTTTATCCTTCTGCTTTTTATTTATTTGTACTTTTTTTTATTTTTTTTTTGGCTCTTCTGATGTCTGCCATAAGTATTTGGGCAAAAGCAAATGCATGACAGGCGCACACTTATATGCTTACAGTGGCTGTAAAAAGACGCGCACACATTTGCAACTGAACTGGCAAACAACTAACTCATTTTGTGGTTGCCACCTTTTTTGTTTATGTGTGTGTGTGTGCGAGTGTGTGTGTGTGGCAATTGTCTGGTTTGCAACGTCGCGTTGAAAGCGTTTTCCCTTTCTCCTTTTCATAGAGGTAACAACGATTCAGATGCCGAGAGTCTTTCTCTCTCTCGCTCTCGTTTCCTATCTGATGAGTTTTGGCCTCTGTTCAGTCGATTTGTGTGCACATTGTTCAATATTAAAGGCATGTGTGTGTGAGCGTGTGTGTGTGCGTGTGTGTGTGTGTGTGTGTGTGTTTGGGGGCTGAAGTTGGGCGTGTGACAGCTCAATATATTCGCCATTTGTCGCCGTCGTTCGCGCCCACAGGAGCAAGGTGTACGCTCGCTTTGCGGTTGCCCCATGTTGCAAAACTGTTGAACGCTGCCAGAGACAACACAGCATGAGGCATGTGGAACGAACAAGTGTGTGGCAGGGAAGGCCATTGGCATTCACATGTGGGCGCGTTCAAGTCTCAACTCCTTCGCATTGTTGTTATTGCCATCGTCTTCGTTGTCGTCCTCGTTGTCGTCCTCATTGTTGTTGCTGTTGTTATTGTAGTAGAAATGCAGGAAAATCAATTTCGTTCTCCATTTGCAGTTGGCAATTTGCATAATAAGGTCGTTTGGCGCAATTTGCATGTGAATGTGATAAATTCAACGGTTGGCCGTGGCGCACGCGGCGTATACGTAACGTTACCCCCTTCAGCCATCAGAGTCGAAACAAATGTGTGCCCTGCTCCAGTGCGACACTGTACGTATGTGTGTGAGTGGTGTGTTTTGTGTGTGCTCGTATTTGTTTTGTGCGCCTTTTCAGTTTCCACATTCGCTTTTTCACCTTTGAGTTTGAAAAATGAAAAGTGTAACAGTATATTAAATAAGTAGGTGTGTCCATGTCATGGCAATGCCAACTGCCAACTGCCAATTGCCAACTGCTATTGCCGACGACTTTTAGCCACAGGCAATACATACGTACATTCTACAGGCTAACAGCTATGCTTCTCTGGCCAAAACTATTCAACTGCTGCTGCAATTGCCGTGCAATCATAAAATGTGAAAAACGTGCAAAACGTGAAAACGTTCAACGCGCCAAAATGTCGTCAAAGCAAATATGAGAATTTTTGTGATTTAAACGCTTGACTATTGGCTTTTTTCTCAGTCTCCCTTTCTTTTTTTTTTTGAAGGGAAAGAGGAGAATATATCTGGCTAGTCAACAAACTGACGTTGTGAATTGTAGACTGCAGTCGCATTGACTGTCCACTGTCGACTGTCGACTGTCGCCTGTCGCCTGTGGCCCTTTCGTTCAGTCAACGGCTTTTACGTCTTTAGGCCATTTTTTGGTGGTTCAACCGATTTGTTATAATGGAGCTTCAAGCTGGCCTGCAACTGCCACAGGCTTTGGTAACTGCATATGCATATGCAGCGATGCAAGCATAATTCATGTGACAGCCGGCGGTAAAGTTTTTTTCTGAATCTCTTTTTTTCTGATACCGCCCGACTGCACTTTCTATTTTACATGCAAAATATGGTCAACTGGTCACACTGCTAGGCATAAATTCAACAAACAACAAAAAGAAGAAATGTGTAGATAAATTTGCTATGTTTTTCCTTTTTTTTTTGGTGGTGCTTGGGGATGACTCCCCTTTCATGACAGCTCAGTCAGTTCTATACCCAATAGCTAATAGAGTTGAGTACCCTATCGATATATTACAAATATCAAAACACTCTGCTTTATTAAAATGATTCCACCTCATTTCAGATAAATCTAAACATAAGTATGTGAACAATCGTCATAAAGTTTAATTGCTACTCGAAGCTCATTACAGCACAATGCTATAATTTATACAAGTAAAACCATTGAATTTGATCCGCTTTAAGATATGCTGACCTTTGACTGTCCTTCTATGAGGAACAGTCAATTCAATACCTTTCGTGTCGATTAAAGATACGTGCGTAGAGTCACTAAATTAAACCAAAATATTTCCTAAATTATAAAAGTACTTACCAAAAACATAGTTAATACGGTAACAAAGCAAATCCCTATCAAATACGGTTATTCGCTTAGAAAAGTCTGATGTATAATAATATTGACACAATTCAGTGTTTAAAATTTGACTTACTTTAGAATATTGATTGTGATTGAAAGTGTCAGTTTGTGATTTAGCTTCTATGGTTAGTTAACCAGATGTCAGCTCGAATGTTTTATTATACAACTCTGCATAAGTTCACATAATTTGCATAATTTGTCGATAACTGTTGAGATTTCCATTGCGAGCTAACTTTATGTTATTTCCAACATTAAAATTGTAAACCATCTTTGAGGTAATATTAATATATTATTATTTATTGATATTACAATTTGTTATTGATCATCATCTCTTGGCGAAATGGAATACATTTGCTTGCTATAATAAAACTATATTATTCATATTCTATTAAAAAAATTCTAAAGCCTTATGACTATGGCATATGATATGTCTTCAAAATTCATCCTCCTTTTAACGTCCATCATCCATTTGCATTATACTCGTTCCTAGCACATCAAATGCAAGCTGGAAACATGGTCAGCACTAAAAGTTAACGCTAGCCACAAACTTGACCATAAAAGTGAACTAAACTACCAACCCAAGTTGTGAAAGGGAGGATATAGACATAAAGAGAAGGAATAGGAGTTGGACAATGAGAATTGTTCGAAAAAAAGCAAAAACTAAATGTGGCTGCATTAAAAATAACTCATACCTTTAACTTAATGTTAACGTTGCTCTCTTTTTTTTTCACTAATTGCAGACATTACCAGCTCGCTGACAATGACCGAAGTGAAGATACCCAATCACATAATGCGACTGAAGAGTGCTCTGCTGGGCTGTCGTTATGCTCTGGATGGAGAATCCCTGTATTCAGTAAAATGGTATAAGGATGGACACGAGATCTATCGCTATGTGCCGCGAGACAAGCCACCTGGACAGGCATTTCCATTGCCAGGCGTAAACATCGATGTAAGTAGAGAAGAGTCCAAAAAAGAACAGAAAAATGGCAACAGGTGCTCTAAGCACTCGGCAAAATTTAATTTAAAATTTTATTGCAATTTATAAAGAAGAGATGGAAGGAGGGAGGAGGAGGTCAAGGGGTGCTGGGCTTAAATTTAGTGTTATGACCTTATCATAATGATTATTTTTAAAGCATGTAATTGCCAGAGCAGCGGCAACAACTACTAAACAACATGGCGTTGCATTGTTATTGTTGTTGCCCCCTCCTTTTGTTGTTGCTGGCCAATCTCTTTGTTGTTGTTGCCCGCTCTCTTTGTTGTTGTTGTTGTTTCATGTGCTGATTACGTCGTCGCAAAATGAAATTGCTGCCACGTAGTTTTGCCATTTAACTTTAATTTAATGTTGATGTAATTTTTTGTTAGCTATAAAAATGTTTGCTTGTATCTGTGTGTGTTTGTACGTGTATGTGTCTGTACGTGTTTGTGTGTGTGTGAGTGTGAGTGTGTGAGTGTGTTAACCTGGGTTAGCTTAGGTCACGTTGCGGTCTATCCTGTTTCCTTTTTTCTGCCTTTTTTCCGCGTACACGTCACTCAGTTTCAATTGCGATTGAAAAGGTTGCCACAACCAAAATCACTTAAAGCTGCCAATTCTGCAATCCTCCACTTAAAAGGACTCGGTATCCTTGCTTAGCTGCAGCTCAATGTTGTTATTATTGAGACTCCGCACCGAACTCTAATAATAATAATTTGCTAAAGCACTTAAGTGCGTCTACTTTGTGTGGCATTTTGTTGACAGGCGCGTCGCCAATACTTGCCCCCATTTCATGGCCCTGCCACACTCTCTTGCCCTCTCTCGCTCTAACTCGCTTACTCTGCTGCGTAGACGAAGGCAAATAAAGCAAAGCCAGCAATTGACGTACGGCTAACACTGCGTATAAGCGATGTGAATGCGACTTTTATGACCTGTGCGTGCCATGTTAGCGTGCTCTCTCTTTCCTTTCTCTCTATGCGTAATGTGTAGGCGTAAATGTCTGCATTTTAACATGAAAGAGTTGCCTCATTTCCTCTCCATCTCTTTTACCCTCTCTGCTTCTCTCTGTGTTGAGTTCCTGTCCAAAGAACAAATAATTATTGTCATATGCGTGATCGAAACAAAGTCAAGTTGCAAACGGCACACGCAAGTGGCATTGATTGTGTTTTGTTGAATTGTATTTGAGATAATTGCTGGCTCTTTATGGATATTTATGCTCATACAGTATATATTTCAATATTTGATTTGGTTACTCCCTTAAGAATACAAATACAAAAGCAAATAATGAGGTAGATGAGGAGGTCGAAATATTGGTCACACTAGAGGCTAAATAAAAGATGATGAGAATTTGTTAGGCATTTGGAATTTATCACATGTTCAGACTGAAACTTTTAGTAAGATAAATGAGGTAGATAGACGTTTATTATCTATATGAAATGCTAGGAATTGATATAATTTGGACAATCGATAAATAGGCGTCTTATCTGGAGTGAGTAGCAGTTCAATTGCAAACTATTTACGTGGTTTTCCAAAACTTTGCATGAGTTAGATGAAAAGGTCATACAACAGGCAATTTTCTCACCTTGTCGTTAACAGTCTAGAACAATTAAAATTTGTCCTCCATGCAGTCCAATTAAACAGAACGCAATTTGAAATTAATCTAGACTGTAAGGCAGTCCAAGAAGACTTTCTATATGATTAATTTTCGGAATTATTTCCCTCAGAACTCTTGTTTAAATTGCGATTATTCAAGCTTTTTAATGTTCAATGTAATGTGGTTGGGAATAGAATAAATATAAGCTTTTTTGAATTATTAGATCACTCTCTAAATTGAGGTAAGAACATGCTTATTTAGATCAGATTTCATAGCCTAGTTTATAGTCTTGTCTTTCACTAAACTTGCACAACTTTTACACCTCTATCAATGCCTCTGCTTAGCTGAATCACAATAAATTGTATGAATTGCATTTTGTTGCAGCCATCATAAAGAAAATGGCGCTCTCACGTAACGAGGGAATGCAATAAAAGCAACCAATGGCGAGGAGATATCCCCTTCACTTTCTTCTCTGCTCCTAAAAGTCGACTACAATTTGAATTGTGGTGAGGCGATTTCTCCATCTTTTCCGTCTGAATTTTCCTGCTGACTGTTTGTACAGCGGGTGCGCTGACAACTTGAGCGTTCAAAGAAATTGGCAAGAGGAAGTCGACCACCTCCCTCTACTAACTCTTTCTCCTCTTTCTCCTCCTCATCCTCATACTATTCTCTCTCTTTTCGCTTGAAGAAGGAATCGGCTTAAGCACTAGAAAGACACAAACAAAAGCCAGTTCGCAGTCATTGTAACGGGGTAATGGCAAGTAACCAGGGAAGATGAAAAGTATGAGATGGAGACGGACAAGTGAGGGATGCGGGCAACAAGCAACAAACCAAAAATAATGTTGAACGTGACTTTTGTGATTGTTTGCGCAGAGCAACATAGAAAGCCAGAAGAGTGAGAGAGAGAGGAGGGGAGACAACAGATGAAAACTGAAGGAGGAGCAAAAGAATTTTCATAAAAATTTGCTCGACAAGTTTTTCGGGTAGCCCCGTCAAGTAAAATGGAAAGAAATGAAAACTTTTGCCAGCACTTACAATTGCGTATGTGTGTGTATGTATGTGGTGTGTATGTTTGTAGGTGTGTGTGTGTGTGGGATAATAAAACTGCAACTTAAAGAACTTGACTGCAATTGTTTCTGGCAAAGATATTGAGTGACTTTTACAACAGCCACTCCTACATACATTTTGTTTCCTTCACTTCCCTCTCTGCTTACATTCTCATGCGTTCTTTCATCGGCTACAGAGTTGCGTACGTATTTTCCCACTTGATGTGTTGTGGAAATTTTGCGATTGTTTCTAGATATTTCATAGCTTTCCCATCTCTCACACACTTGACTCCACGCCTTATGACTTGTGCTTTCTGCTCTTGACCAAATTACATTTTAGCCACGCCCGTCTGTAGCTTAAACTAATAATAAATAAACTGAACTGTGCTGACGTCTTTCCACACACAAACACAGGCACACACAACAAATCATCATCAATCTTAATTTTTCACACACACACACAGAAAAAAAAAGCCGCAAATCTGCAAAATCCAAATTGTGAAAATCTGTAAATCTAATTGTCCTCATTTTGTTGGAAAGAGGGGAGAATGTCGAGTCATGGCTTTGTAATTTATTTGAATTTCGACTTGCAAATATTTAGAAAACATTTTCACTTATTTTCCATTTCCATTTCCATTCCAATTTTAGCTACGCAACTCTTCGGATACGCAGGTAATGCTGAAACGCGTAACACTCCAAAGTTCTGGACTTTATCGCTGTGAGGTGTCAGGAGAGGCGCCAGCCTTCAATACAGTTTCTGAGTCGGAGACAATGATCGTTGTGGGTAAGTCGAAGATTTTTCTTGTTAATGGAATTTTCACTCACAAAATGTGCAATACGAAAGTAAAGAGAGAGGTAGACGAATGTGTGTACGACATGAAAATACAACAAAAATTTAATTAAAATGCTAATAGTTCAGAGCAGTCAACAATGTTGTTGAATGACAGCTCCAAGTGGTCTTCTGATGTGGGTGTGACCCAACAGCAATGCAAAAGAAGTGCAACATAATTGTGCAGGCGGATGCAGAGTGAGAAAAAAAACGATAAGAAAATAAGAAAAACGAAGAGAAAGTTGGCAAAAAGCTGACATAAGTTGAAAGGACAAATGACAGGAGTAAACCAAGAGATGGCAACAGATTTAAAGGATATTACATATAGTATATACACATTCTTTACAGATTGTGTCACAGATAAATTTCAACTGTTAAGAGCATGAATCAAGAGTGAAATATGCGAGCAGGTGAGAAAAGGGAAAATTCAAGGAAAATATCTTAATTATTTTTAACTACAAATGGGGGCAAGACCTCAGCTGAGACCTTGCAACTTGACGCATAATGGAATTCAGTCTCGGTCTCTCTCTCTCTCTAAGGATCCTTGGCCTCAGCCTCCGTTTCCACATTTAAAGCCTTGTTTTGCTCTATTTTTATTGTAGCTGGCAACCCTGGTTCACCGTCTGTTCTGCTTCTTTCCTTTTTGCTTAATACAACTGCATAATCTAAGCAAACAATTGAAATGGAATTTTTGCTGTCGCAGTCGACTTTCTTCTTACAACAAAAGGCAACAGCGCACTCACATATGAATGCGACTCTTTATGTGTGTGAAAGGATGTGTGTGTCTGGGTGTGTGTGTGTGTGTAGATAAAAGCACTGCAAGTGTGTGGGCGTGGCTGCTGCAACTGTCATTGCAATTTGAAGTAAAATTATGTTTTCATGTCGTGCGATTTAGTTGAGTAAAAAAATGGGTTAAGACAAAAGCGCCAGCTGCCAGTTGTGGCAAAAAAAAAAACTCCCTAGTTTGTCTTGCTTTTGTCTCTTGGTGGCAGGAGCACTTGTAAAACTTAACATGCAAAGTGTGAGCTTGGAATATTATTTAAATTTAGCTCGCCTACACAAAACCACAGCGTAACTCAATCAGAAAATACCAAAAGGCACCACATCCCACCCGTCGTGAGTTAATCACAAATTTATAAACTCATAAAAAATCAAACAGTTATCAATATGTGCAGTAACCACAACCCACAACCCACAATGGCAAACCACTGAAAGCCTTAGTTCCCCTAAGGCAACAGCTCCCCATCATAAGCATCATCAGAAGCCTCATCATCATCAATATTATCATCATTATTATCATTATTATGATCAGCTCTCGGCAAATGGCAACACAACGCCCACATTTCATGCTGATTTCGCAGCCTTTGGCGATTCCTCATACTTCTTTCTTCTGCTGACACAGTTCCATAAGAGTTGCGACTTTTACTCCAACTCCAACTCCCAGTAAGATTCCGAGAATCGGAGACGCATTGGTATGCTGCGGAAATGGTTTTGCATATTAAACAATGTGCCTGGGCTGCCAATTGGGCGACATGCTCGAAGGATAAAGAGGAAAAAAATAAGGCTGCTTCTATTCCCACAGTCCCCAAAGAGCTGTGGGCGTTGCAAATCGAACCAAAATAAAAAGAAAAGGGGCAACTGACTCATCATCAACAAAAACTGCGCCAGCATCATCATCATTCTTGTCGTCATTTGAATTTCCCCCTTTTTGACCGACTTTATCCCCTTCCCTGGTTCTGCTCAACTCGGATGCAAGTGAGCCATAAAATATGCTTTAGTGCGTTTACTTCGAGTGTCCCACGGCCCCATTGCCAAAGCCATAGCTTAAGCCAGCACAGTGGGCATATAACTTAATAACATGCTCAAAAAGCATGCCAAATAAAGAATTAGAACAGAATTTATTGCAATAGTTGTGGATTAATATACATACTATAAAAAAACGACTTTACTCACTAAAGACTTATCTTTTTCAAATTTTACATGCTAAGTCAAAGAGTTTTTTAATTTCTTATGATTATTTAAAGTATAAATATATTTAAATAAGAAATATTATTTAATAGTTTTTACTACTTACTTTAAGAAGTTCTTAATTTTTTACGAACCTAAAATGTATTTTGAAAAATCTTTGAAGAGTATTTTCTTAATACTTATAATGTTTTTTAATATCTTATGATCATCTTAAGTATCAAAATAATTATAAAAAAGTATTCATCCGATCTCCATTTCACAATGACTTTTACTTCGTTTTAAACAGAAACTATCACAATTATTTACTTTGCTAAAGAAATATATCTTATAGAATATCTTTAAGAATCAGGTACATTTTCTTTTCATCGTCTTGATACTCAACTCTTCTCTAATTTCAATTATTTTTACCAAATATGCTTGTATGTTATACTCCTTATCTATATAGAAATTAGCTTATTAATAATAAAGTGTCCCTAATATAAATTTAAATTCTTTATCTTTATGAAGAAATCCTTAAAAGGAATTTACTTTCCCTCCGCGTTCATTTCGATTTTTACCTCTAATTGGAATTTCCTTACCAAAAATGCTGGCAGACTCTTTTGGTATTTCCCTCTGGTTAACCAAGGTCCTGTAGGGATTCCTTTTGAGGCTCCCAGCCAATTGGAATTTACATTATGCTGGTCGCTGATACTGCTGTTCCCTCTGTTGCGGTCAAAATATGTCGCACTGCGCCTCAGCTTTTCTCTCTGTTCTCTCTTTTCTCTTGGTTCACTGTGGCATCCATTACTCATACGCCGTGTTGGCCGGCTGGGAGCATTGGCGACAACTTTAAGTAAAGGCAACAGTGAAAATCGCGACAGTTGTTGCTCAGCTCCATACAGTTGAGGCATCCATGCCCACTTATGTCTTCCCTTTCCCCCCTCCTTTACTCTCCTCTTCCCCTTTTGTTATCTTTGCTTTTACATATGGCAACGATTTTTAATGCGCGATACGCGTCGCGTTTCGTTGTCGTTGTCGTTGTCGTTGAGGGCATGTTTGAGTTAAGAAAACATTACTGTAACCAGTTACTGTTACAGTTACTGTTATTCCATAGCCCGAGAGCCAGCCGAGTCCTTGCCGTATCTGTATCTGGCGCTGTGCCGCACCAGAAATAAAAGTAACACGCGTTGTTTTATAATTAATGAGCACGCAAGGCTGCTAAAGGAGGAGGCATCCAGCTGCATATGTCCTGTCCCCCAAGTACATACATATACGTATGTATATATATATAGATGTAAAATCGTGTGTGTGTGTGTGTGAATTTATGGTTAAGTGCACTTTAAAGGACAAACATACATATAACTCACTTGGCTGCTTCCTGCTGAGTTTCTTCTTTCGCGCTCACGTTCCACATGCACACATAATGTGATCGCTTATCGATTTTACAATATAAAAAGCAATTGCCTGCATAAGGACTAACCCCTCACCCTATACCCTCCACGTAGGCAAAAAAGAAGGAAATAAAATATATAAAAAAAAAAGTTAAATGCGATTTTTATGAGCTTCGAGTGGCCAAGCACCACTTACAGTCTCATATTTATAGTTGTCTCCCAGTTTCCATTGCTGGTTTCGCTAATGAGCTGTAAACTTTAAAAGTAACAACCTAAAGGTCAGCTCTCAATAGTTTAACAGGCTCTTAAAACTTAAAACTTAATGATTGCAACATAAACTTAAAGCTTCTGTTAACTGTTTTTCTAGTTTGACTTGAGCTTAATTTATTACCAACTTTAAATAGCATATTTATTTCAATGGCCATTCAGGTGAAAGCCATAAAAGAAGCACTTGGATTTTTGCACATAATTCATAGCTGCAAATGTTTATTAAAATTTTCGAGAAACACTTCACAACAAGAGTCGGAATGTGCGACTCAAGGCTCAACATGTGCATAATACAAACACACATACACACACACAGACAGACTTTGCATATAGATCAAGTGGCAATCCGCTTTCTCTTCCCTTCTCTCTTCTCTTCTCTTCTGCCCCAGCTTATTGACTGCTTACCTGCCAAAATAGAAAAGAAAGAAAAATATAGAAAAGAAGGAAAAAAATAGAAATCATGTAAGGGAGAGGGAAGAAACATACCGCAGCATATTAAAAGGCACCCCCAACTGTGTTGACTAGATGCGCAGCTTGAAAGCAGACCTCCTTCTTTTCAGGATATTCCCCTGTCCCCCTTCGAAGGTTTTGCCACTTAAAATGCTCCCAGTTGTTGTTCTTGTCGCTGGCATTTGGCCGCCTGCAGGCAGCTGGGCTGCTTTTTCACCTTTTCGCCATGATTTTCCTACTGTTTTCACATTTTCCTTTCTATTTTCATTTTCTTTTCCTTTCGGCTGCACAAAAGGTAGCAAACGAGCAGCCAAAATGCGATCCCCAAAACTGCTTAGTCATAGGAAATAGCTTGAGCCATGTTCCTTGTTCCATGTTCCACATGCCACTTCCCACTTGCCACTTGCCACTTGCCACATATTCAGCAGCATTCGACTTATTGCAGCTGCCCATGTCCAGGCCACTATGGGGTCCTTCTCCCTCCCTCTTCCCCTGCCAGGACCTATTCCTGCTTCTTCTGCCAGTGGTCGCCGCAGGTTCAAATAATTCTGTTGGTGTTGTCGTTGCGTGCAAAGTTTTTGCCAGAATAAATTGTAAACACACTCGCAACGCACACATACTCACATATGTATGTGTTCATATGCGTGTTCACATGTGTCTGTGTATGAGGTGTGTGTGTGCTGGGGGCGCCTTTAGATTTATGCCACAAATAAAACTAAAGTGCGACAATATGGCGTTGGCTTAAAAAACAGCCATATAATATAAAAACAATTATCAGAAGCTGCCTAGAGGTGTGTGAAAAAGGACTTTGATCTTAACTGCCAGACATTTAAAGTGCTCAACAATTGGTTCATAACTTAAAGTCATAGTTTTATGGGAATGAAAAATTAAGATTTTTATGAATTGATGACGATATTTATAATAAATAGAACTATTAAGTTGTTAATGTGATAAAGAAGGCAATAGTGGTATAGTGGGATTAGAATTCAATTTATTTGTAATTATCAATTAACTTAAATGGCAAATGCAATTACAGTATAGTTATTCGACTTTACATTTATTATAAATTTAATAAATATTCAATTTGATTAAATCTGTTGATTTAACTCTTTATTCAAGCTAATTCTCTTTATGCTCAATTTCCTGCTGCATTTGTTTTCTTATTTACAGTTGAGAAATCAGATTTTCATATTTTGGGCTTATATTTTCTTGCCATTCATGTATGTTTGTTACAAAATATTTGCATTTACTGTATTGCGCCTATTAAAACCAATTTTCTGTGAATTTAATCACAACATTTTTACAAATGTAACCTTAACTTAACTGTAGTCAAACAGAAATGCAATTTACAAACCAAATGCAATTGCCATCCATTTAATATGTACGCATGTAAACTCTTCCCCTCCCTTTGCCTTAGTGATTACAATTTTCATATATATCTGGTCATATTTTATAAAGCTTCATATTATCCATATGGCCATGTCCACGCCCACACAAGAGGCGGCTGCACTAAATTGAAATTCTGAAAAGCAAAAAAAAAAAGAAGGAAAATAAAGAAAAAAGTGAGCAACCAAAGTAAAGTAAACTTCACTTTATAAATTACAAATAAGCAACGAACCTGGGCACCTCACTTTGACCTACAACTGTAGTCGAGTTGTGAGCTGGGCAAAGATATATATGTATGTATATAACCTATATGGAGAGCTGAAAGTGGATCTCTGGGTCTGGGAATGAGTCTGGGTCTGTTTTCAGTTCTGTGCCTGTCATGTGGCCAGTGGTGGGATGAGTTGAGAAGCCACAACAAAAACTCTGGCAACTTCTAAAGAAAATTAATTTTTTTTGAAAACCATTAAAAATTAATTTTATTTTATGGCAGAGCCAAAGCAAACACACACACACACATACAGATATACACAGATACACACACATATGAAAGGGGCAGCTGCAAATGTTATGAAAATGTGAGCCTGGCTAAAATGAAACAAGAAATCCTAAGCCAGTTTTTATTGCAGCCACTGCATGTGTGTGTGTGTGTATATCTATGGTTTTGGCATGGTATATGGTATATTTATAATGCATACAAACACTCGACTGCGTCGGGAGCTGCCTCACAGTGGGCGTTAACTGGACGCCAGGGGGCGCCACACTTGACTTGATTCCTTTCTTTCCATTTTTGTTGTTCCTCATGTTTTTTTCTCTTCTCCTCTGTTTTTTTTTTTCTTTTCGTGTATGCCCAAAAGCGCTAAGCAATGAGCAAGCGTGTGGCCAAGTGGTCGTGGGCGTTAGTCCTAGCCATATCCAGATGCCTTAACACCCAGCAACACACACACCTACCAACACACACTGAGATACACACGCTAAAATAAACTTTGAATAAGCATTTCGTATGCGTATAAAATGTGCTCCTCTCTCATCTGTAGGTCTCTGTGTGCCGTGTTTTGTATTTTACTGGCACAAATCTCAACATAAATCTTAAGTATGCCCCAGTCCCAGTTCTAGTCCAAGCCCCCCAGCACAAGATACTCCTCACATGGCTTTCATTATGGCAACGAAATGGGCACAAAAGTAAGCCAAATACTCGTATGTGAAGCTGCATATAAAATAATAAAACAAACGGAGCTGCCATCTGGCTAAGGCTAAGGCAATGCTAAATGCTAAAAGCAATGAAAGCTAGTGCAGAGCCAACAAAATATTCAATTTTCTCGACTCATTAAAATGAAATAACTGCGCTTAGAACAAACACACAGAAACACACACACACACAGACACACTCACAAGCAAACAGCAACAAAAAACTTGAACAAACGTAAATGCATTGTTTTATTTATGAGATTTTCAATGGGGTAAATATGCGAGAAAATAGAAAATAAACTAATTATAAGAGCTTATTAAATAAACTGATTGCAAATAGTTCAACTAGAAATAACTCAACCCGTTTGAGCTTTCACAACATCTTAATCTTATTACCACTCGAGAGAGCCTTTCTTTCTGCAACTATTTTATGAATTGTAGAAATTTGTTAAGGGTTCATTATTTACGCTTCTAACATAATTAACATTTTGTAAACATGTTATGATAAAGGGTTTCTTTCAAAAATGTAAAGGAAAAGATTCCGTCTCTGAAAAATATTCATATTCTGAAAAATTTGTTTTAATTTAGTTTTAAAAAGAAAAGCAAACTATTAAAATAAGGAACAGTAATCATTATAAGTTTTATTATAAACATTTCAACAGAATATTTATTTGTTTATTTGATTGATTTACTTACACAATAATAACAAAATAAAATCAAAATTAATTTTATTTGTTAGTAGCCTGTAAAACTTATATTATTTGGGTACAACTATAAGTTAGAAAAAATTTAAAGTTTTGAACTTGGAGTTTAAGTGGAACACAAGTGTAAATTGAGAATTTAGTTATACATTTTTATGTTAACATCTCATACCATATCGGCTCCACAATAATAGCTGAATTTGTGTATTGGTTACTCTATATACTTGTTAGTTTACTTTACGAAATTCACTTTGAATTAATCATATCAAATTATTTTCTGCTTACAGTGACTCCCGCTCATGGTCCCAGGATAACAGGCGGACAGCCGCGCTATCAGATCGGAGACACTGTGCGCGTTAACTGCACCTCGTCACCGTCCAAGCCAGCTTGTCATCTGAGCTGGCTGATCAACGGGGAGCCGGCACAGAAACAGCACCTCAAGCAGTATGATAAGGTTGTGGTTAATCGAGATGGACTAGAAATGTCCCGACTAGGACTGGAGTTTCGTGTGCGTGGCTATCACTTTAAACATGGCGATATGAAGCTCAAGGTGAGTACCTAAAGTAACAAATAAAAACATATACTAACTATTCTTGTTCTCTGTTTACAGTGTGTGGCCAAAATCAGTTCTCTCTACTGGCAGAGTAATGAGGAGAGTGTGGAAAGTGATCGTCAGCAGCGTGCACCTGCCTTGGAATCACGTGAAACTGTGGCTGCCAAATCCAGCACAATTGGTAAAACTATCAGGGAATGGGGAGGGAGATTTTAAAGCTATTGTTGGCTAACATGTGTTATTCTTACAGCTTCTGCTGCTTCGAGGCAACCGTCGCATGTCATCTTGCTGCTTCCAGCACTGCTCCTTCTCCTTTGTGGCGCCGCAGGATCCTCACGTTGGCCCCCTGAAGGCACCGGAAGTTAACTGTCTTCAATTAAGATTTAAATCGAACACCCTGTCAATGTAGCAAAATGCATCAAAATGTTGCTTAAAGTGAGGGGACTCTGTCATATCTTAAAAGAAATTAAAGTGTAAAAGCAAACATATCCTATGCCAAATTTCATAGAAAAATCTACATACACTTACCGAGTACGTTGCGCTAAAATAAAATATACATATATTAAATTCAATTGATGTGTATGAATATTATATGCTGGCAAAAGCAAGCATCTTTCAAAATTAAAAAAAAACTAAAATAAAAATATATCAATACTATAACTATGTAACTATTTAAATATTTACATAAAGCAGAACTACTCAATTTGAGCATTTAAGTATATAGTAAGAACTTGTAAATATTAAGTGTTAACAATAAGCCAGATAAAATGAAAGAAACGATAAACATGTTAAAATTCAAAGAAGTTCATTAATTATTATGAAAATGTAATTTTCATTTAGTGTACAAATAATCGATTAGTTAAAAGTAAAAGCTAATGCAAAAGCTCTGTAAAATATATTTTTTTAATGTTCTAATCAAATTAATGGACTAAGCATTTTGAAAGTTGAGTTCTTCTAGTGTTTTTTTATGATTTCCTCATGTTTCTAGACGAATACTTATTGGTCATGTTAAATCGTTCTCAAATTGTTTATTCCAAATTGTATTGCTAACTCATCACTTGATATTTATCCGCATTTGGCGCATATCAAATTTAAACATTTCAATTGTATAAAACGCACACTTCGATCTACATATTTGAAAGCTAAACCTTAAATATAATTAAAACCTAATAACATTAAGAATGCACCCCTATTAGTCATATTTTAAGATCATAAGGTTAGATTCTGTAAGAAAACTGTAAAGCCAGCCCGATAAAGAAATCCCTAATACAAACAAACAATTAACCAACCTAAAGAATTTTCCCCAAAGCTACATGTAAATAGCCAATAAATGAAGCTGCAAAATTAACTTCAAGCAGTTGTCATAATTATGAATGGAAAACTCACTAAGATCAAATCTGTAAAATAGGTTATTTGCATTTCTGTGTGTGTAAAATTCAATCAATGTCAAGCTGCATAAGTCCAGTCCAGCTGGGTAGTCTTAATCATATCTGGGTTTGGTTAGAATCATTTACTTTATTGAATGGAGTAGCTTTTAAAGAGTAACAGAAAAGCTTAATTACCCTAAACCAAGTTCTATATAGGGCTAATATCACATTTATTTACAAAAAGTATTAATTTAATAGTATTTTGAAATTCTGAAATAAATTTGTATGAAGACTCCACCAGTTAAAGAATTTTTTATACTTTTGTATGTAAATTAACAGATGCTGAATATTTAACTTGTTCACAGATAAACTCCTTAATACTTTAATCAATAATATTCTTTACTTTCAAATGTGTTCCATAAACATTGTAATAGACAACTTCTCAGTTTTTTATCCCCTGTATAAGTTTAGAAAAAGTTTAAAACTGCAATTTTATTTGTGACGCATTCAGTTTGCCATGTGCAAAAGCCATAAATCATTTGTCTGATCTCAGTTTAAGCCCTAAACTAAGATAATAATCATTTGTTTATGCTAATTTTTTAAGCTTGAGTCACAAAGGCCAAAAAAACATGTCACACCCACTTTGAGCCTGCGAAACAATTTGTACCAGAAACCAAAACCGAAACCGAACCAAAACAAAGTCCAAAAATGGAAATTGACAAAGAGGGGAAAAACAAAGAAAACGCGGCAACACGAAGGTGTGCAGCAAACCGCAAAATGCATAAGAGCCAAGACAAACAAATAAGGTCAAAGTGGTTTGGGCCAAAATGACTCATAAGGCTAAAGCCAGAACATGCCACAGGCTCGACCCAAAGGCAGGCTGACAGCTGCGAGTGGCACGTGAGAAATGCATTGCAATGAGAAGGTGGCATGCAGCCTACTCGAAGTTGTTGTTTTTGAGGCATGCACCTCATTTGCATACAAAGGCGTTCGATTGTGGCCAAGTGGAACAGTTGCAAAGCACGCGAAACTCTTTTCCCCCCTTTAAGTATTGGCTAGTTTGGTCTTTGAGCTTATCACACTTGTATTTTTGCATTAGCCGTCCAAATAGTCCGGATAGACACATGCAGCTTGGCATTGGGATTGATATTGGATAACGATAATGATAACATTACTGATAGATTGAGGTGAATGGAAACTAGCCAAAATAAAAGACGAAGAATTGTTTATGTAAATATGCAAAATGTAAACCAAATGCGATAGCATTTTCCTAGTGATTAAGAACTACTCTTAAAGAACAACAAGAAGCAGCAGCTCCTCAACATATTCTCCATTAAATCTAAGCTAAACTTGTGCGTGTTGTAAATTAACAAAAGATAATAACAGAAAGCAGTTTACAGAAAACGGAAAATAAATAAATTCACTTTCTCAACGTATTCTTTGGGCTCATCAAAAGTTCTGTTCAAACTTTAACTATTATTTTAAAATGATTTTTTATAAGCGACAGTAACGTGTTTAAGATTAGTTTGTAAAGTGAAAAACAAATAAAACAAACAAAGCAGAAATTTCTTTAAATTAAATCAAAGTCTATTATGATTATTTTATTTCCATCAATGCATTTTCAGTCGGCTGCAAGCTATTTCTTTATTATATTATTTAATATGCTTAACTCATCAAATGAAATCGCTTTGGCAGCTACAAATATTTAATTAAATGTCATGTAAATAAAAATAAAGAGAAAGCAAAAGGAAAACATCAAGGACATCGTGTAAATCAACAAAGTTGAACACAAAATTCCTTGCGGGCAACCGTCCGAAAATTATTTGCAATTTCATGGAAACTTTTATACGAATATTTATTCATTAGATAAAAATACTTTTCCATACATAGCCTTAAAGATATGGCAGCTAAATTTAGGCTATATCTGGACTATAGCTAGGCTTTATCTAGGCTATATCTAGGCTATTTCAGATTTTAAAGAACAAAGTAAGTTCGATATTCAATAACAATGCATGGGTTATGAATCCAAAATCATTTTTTACATATGAACCAACAAATGGATTAATTTGTCCCTCGACTTGATTGGTTGATCGGTTGATTGTCCCAAAAAACCTCAGTTGACAGGAGTCTCCAGGCTATGGCCAAGTTAGGGAAATTTTATTTAGAGATTGTTTTTTAATTCTTGCTCTTGAAATGACTTTAGTCCTTTAAATTGCATAATTTGTTCACGGTTAATTATTGGAATGCATTGTAGTAGTCCTTTCCTTATCAAAGATACAATCGAATGTGTTAATTTGGAATACTCTGCTTAGCATTCGATAATTTTGCATTGTAAGGTTCCTCTCATATTCAAAAGGTTATCAGTAGATTATAGATCAATAACCGATATCATTTGAGGTACAGTACATTTTTTACTAGACATATTCCCAGCATTAGTTATTAACAATAAAGATCTATTAGCTTGGTAAGAAGAAGTCTTTCGCCCTTGACTTTATTTAAGTAAGAAAGTGATTGTTGACAACCTTGCTACGAAATTGATATGTTCCAGACTATTCCTCATGATATGTAATTCAAATTACGTTTAGTCGTAAATTAAAACTTCAACGCAAACAAACTGCAATGTTCACACACAACCTTCTACTCTCACATTCACAAGATGCTTATTTTTCACAATTCCAGAGTATGATTCATCAACGGGGTTTTGGGGAATAGAGCGGGCAGGAAACGCGACCACGGCGCATATTGCATTTCCGTTGGATATTCATGGTCAATAATCGTGGACTGTGCATGCAATGCAGTCATAAAAGCAAAATTCAATGAGAATTAAATAACAACAACTCTTTTGCTTTCTGCTATTGTTGTTGTTAAAGTCAGCGTCAATGTGTTTATGTTGCAGTTTTGTGCTTTAACCCAACACCCTTTGTCCCTCTTCCACTTTTCCGACCCACAGCGTGTGGTTCCTGCTTAACTTAACTGATTGTGAGGCTCATTGGCTTGTGGGTTCAAATTAGGTTTTTGCCATTCAGGCCGAAAATTGTGTCAGCAAATGCAGAAAATTTAACAACAATAAATGTAAATTGGAAAGAAAAATAGGCAAAAAAGAAGCTTTGCCTACTTTTCAGCTGCTCACTGAATAATTTATGAATTAATTTCTGTAGCGCATTATTACGCTTTATCTATTCGATTGTAATTTAGTTTATCAATTTCATTTAATTTGGGCGCCTATATACAGTGCCTGCAAAAATTGCTGACACGCGCACACACACACACCCATTCACACAACATTAAAGAAGGCTGCAAAGTAAGCATGTGCGTGCCGGTTTTATCAAATTTACGCTTATTGCATTTTAATTAATTATAAACAGGTAATTATGGTAAACAGGCAAAGGCACCCACACACTCACACACATAATTGTATATACAAGTACTTATATATTTTGCCAACAGCCCATAAACAGCGCCCGTAATTATCAGACGGTTTAAAAAGCAAAAAAAAAGAAACACATTTCCCCCTTACGTACGAAGTGCTTAACGTTAAAATGTTTTGGTCTGGACAGGACGAAGGGAAGGTTGTGGTTTAGAGGGCGGCATAAAATTAACTAATTTAAGCCATGTCCGTTGCGTTTACTGCACTTTTAAGTGCCGTGCCCATAAATGTTCATTGCCTAAATGCTTCCGCCATAAATTTTTGCATAATGCCCCCACATGTGTCAATAATGTGCGGGAAATCGTTTCCGAAATGCAATCGAAGGCTGCAGCGGAAAACGCTTTATGACAACAGCAACTGTGGCACTGCAAATTTGCATTATCATAAAAAAGTAGCTATTTTTTATAGCTACACAACAGCACTTCGTTTGGCATATAAAACTATTTCCTTTAGGGTTTTGTGCTCCCTATAATAAGACAGCTGTTTTTATATCAAGTATACGCACATTGATCAGCAGGATAAACTGAACTTTAAAACGTTTTATTAATTAAATCATTAACGTTAGTTCATGTACTACTTTTGCTATAGTCTTAAAGCATTTCTGAAGAAAGAGTAAGAGCGAAGAAATAATGCAAACAAAGCAGTAATTGCTTAAAAGTGTATCAAAGAAAATAGAGACAGCAATACATTAAACTATCTTCAATAATATTTTACACCTCCTTTATTATATTAAGTATACGCACATTGATTAAATAGCTGTTGATCTTTTTCCATACTTTATTGCTACAAATAGTTTTTATATATTTTTTTAAAAAGAAAAAGAAATAAAATTAAATAAAAACTTTTCAGTCGCGTTAACCAAATGTGCTTTGATGTGTTTGGCATAAAGTT
Organism: Drosophila testacea; assembly: GCA_035043265.1. Lineage (NCBI taxonomy): Eukaryota > Metazoa > Arthropoda > Insecta > Diptera > Drosophilidae > Drosophila > Drosophila testacea. The sequence continues at coordinate 735,557 of JAWNND010000151.1, forward strand.
AAGGTTTCCTTTCGTTTGTTTGTTTAGGTTTATTGTGCTTGCTGCTCGACAGTTGGCTGCACATAAATTTCAATTAACATAAATTTTATGGCAGCACAAAGTTTGGCTAACAAACGCAGCAACCGCCACAGCATTTTCAATTATTGTCTGCTGGGAAAAGTTTGGAGCGTTGCTGTTTTTATTATGTTTCTAGCTGTTTTGAGTGCAGTGTGTGTAATGCACTTGACTGCCAAAGCTTTAAGGGCAGGATTTAAGGCACATATGTGTGTTTGTGTGTGTGAGTGTGGTCAGAAAAGCCTGGCAGGAGAATTGGTAAAAGGCGCTTATGCAAAACGATAAAAGTCGAGTTAAGGAGTCAAGAAGACGACATATCCGTATAAAAGCAAGACAAGCCAGCACAAATCTAACCCCAAGGCAATAAAATCCATTTGAAATTGTTATTTTAAGCGAAAAGGAAATCGCTGCAGCAAACAAAGACAGCCAAGTCTGTTGGCCAATAAGCAGGGAAAAGGTAGAAATCGAACCAAACCAAAAAAGAAAAAGTAGCCAAGTCATAAAAAATCAAATATCGGTTGAGTTTTCATTGCGTAGGCAACAAATGGACAGCAAAGTAAGTTCGCCTTGGGTTTGAAATCAAATGAAATGAAACATTCTTGCACTTCGGCCTTGTGGCAGATAAGCAAAGAAAAAAGATACGCAAAGCTCCCTCCGCATAACGAGTGTTTGACTTGTAACTGGTCTCAAACAAAAAAAAAACACATACTCTTCTATGTAGATAAGAAAGGGGGTCATAAAAAATCAAGGTAACGAAATGCGTTTTACTGGCGTTTACTGATGAAATCAGCAAAAGATATGTGTGGACTACAGCTTTCGGGTTGGCCATTTGTTTGGCTGAAAATCTTTAGAAGCTAATAAAATTGGCAAACAATAATGAGGCACACGCGCAGACAGTCAGACAGGCAGACAGACTTACAGAAAGGGTTTCCATGAAAAGGGATACAAAAATCTTGATAATATGTAAATTGTGCGTTAAACATTTGTTCTGTCTTTTACTTGCACCTACCCGAATACTTTATTAATAAAGTTAAGAAAGATAAACCTGTTTAAAATATTGGTAAGAGTCAAGTTGAAGTAATTGGAAAAACTCTGTAGAGTAACTATCTTCAACTCATTGAAACTTGGCCGAACTTATAGAATACTCCTCCCAATTTAGGTGAAAGTGTTGCTAAAAAACTATCGCAATTTTGTTGAAAACAATTTACTTGAGTTGCTGTTAAAGTAGCTGCTTTTGCTACCTCTTCAAAGTTTGTCATCGATTAGCTGTCAGTGAATGGGGCTTAACAATTTTCAACAACCTGCAACTGCAACTGAAAAACTCTCCTCTTTTTTTTTTTTTTGGCAATTTCTAGACTGCAGCTCATTGACTTTTCCGCTCGACTTGACTGAAGATGCAGATACTTCAATGGATATTTGACTGCACACAGGCAAACCAACAACAGCTTTAAAGTTTAGATGCTGGCTTTAATGTGAAATACTTGTTTGTGATCTCCCAGCTGCCAGTTGTCGTGACACTCCGCATCACGTAGCTGCAATGACATGAAATCATTTCCATTTCCATTACCAGGACTAAAATGCCTTTTAATGGCCAAACATGCGAACGGCACTGCGACAATCAGTCCAATTCAATACTGAACAGTCCAAAGCAGTCCGGATCTGGTCGAGTCCTCGGCCTGCCAAAAAATTGTTGTGCAGATTCTATATAATTTATGGCAACATCCAATGCCAAATTATGTGCCAGCAATTGCAGACGAGCAGTCTGTCTACCCAGACAGAAATTGGCAGCCAGCATTTTTATGAGTATTTTTATTTTGCCACGCATTTTTATTGCAATACAAAAATTATGATTGTATCTACGATTCTTCTATGCTTTTGCCTATTGCATTGTCCTTTCTCTGTATGTGTCTATCTCCCTCTATATAACTCTGTTTATTTATTCTTTGTTTTTGCTGCTCCTTTCAAAACATTCGTTCTCATGTTCGTTGCCAGGAGTGTATCAGGAAGATTTTCGCTTTGGGCGCTACGAAAATACACGTGGAGTTGCATAGATACAACAGAATCCGAAACATGTTAGACATGAATCCATTTAGGTCAATGAATCTTAACATACATATATAATGTTTTATTAGAAATACATGTGGATCACAGTCGCTTTTTTAAAAACTTGGGCATATTCTTAAGGATTTCAAAAGGACATACCTAATACTTTGATACTATTCGGAGACAACGCTATCAATTGGCATTCATTGTAGAAAATAAATTAATTGTATCTGAAGCTTGTTTGACAGGTATCTATATTAATTTTATATTAAGTCCATAGCAAGATACGTGCATTAAAAAAAGTCAAATAAAAAGTATGCAATCCTTCAGTTAAGATTGGGGCGCTTTTTAACCCGCAATACGTTCCAGCATGCGTGTACAAAAAATAAAGGCAAATAGCTATAGACAAAAAATAAATAAACAAAGACAATGAAATTACGTGACGGTGACAGGGACTATGACAATGACAATGACAATGGCTGGCTACGAGGCCAAATCAGCAGTAAGAGCAGCAACAGCAGCACGTAATTTGCCAATGGGGTGTGGCCAATGGACAGCAACAGACACTTTTATTGCAAATCATTTCAAATGCTGCAAATGATAACAACAACAAAACACTGCAAAAACAAAGCCATTCTCATAGTAAAAGCAAAGGACAATACGACTTGCAAGCAGACATGACATTGTGTTGCATGGAAATTGATGGAAAGGGGAAACGATAAAGGGGAATGAGAATTGGAACAATGTCTGAGTGTTGTCTATTGGTTATGGGACAAACAAAGGAAACTGGTTGCGGAAAAACTGCGTGACAATTGAGAATCGAACACAGCATAAAATTAAATGAACCAAGATATGAGTACAAAGTGTATTCTCATATTTGCTTGTATCTATGTAATGCATTTAATGCTGGTATCAATTTAATCGTCTACCACTTGAAGGTGTAAGCGAGTCTATTTCAAATTGATATATGTACAAGACTCAGCTTTCGTTGATTGCCACTTGTGTGTAACTTTGTTAACAGTTGAACTTATCATTAGGGCAATCAAAACTTTACCTGAGCGGCAATTTATGCCGTCTTATCTGTACGAAATCAAACACAAAACTTTTAAGCTGCCGACAATTGAGCATTATATGCAAAAGGTCTCGCTTTACTTTTCTTTTTTTTACTTATTACTTACATGTGTATGTGTCATGAAAATGCCACAAAGTAGGCAACGCATATTTTCACATCGACTAGGACTTGGAGCTTAAGTGGCAAGTGGAAATGAGGCTAAAAATGTTTATAGAAAGTCTGTCTAATAGCAGCTTAGGCTCAACTTAAGCTCTATTTGACACAAGAATTTTCCTTAACGAATTTACCAAGCTCACACACACAATGCTCTTGCCTTTTGTTGTTGTTGTAATTAAATGACAAATCTGATTTATGTGACATTTGATAGCCGCAGCTAGAGCAAATGGCTAAGATGCTTGACCAACGCCTCGGATTGTGGCATTTTGGGGGAGCTTTTCTTTGTCATTCGACGACAGCTTCAGCTGCAGGTGGACAGGTGGGCAGGTGGACTTCAGCTCATTTGTGGCTATTTGTTGTTCCCGAACATGGCCAAGATTTTGTTGGCTAATAAATGTGCCAGCACCCCAAGCAGTTGCCGCTTATAATTTGTTTGGCTTTGTCATCTATTTATCAAATGTGCTTATTTTTGGCAGCTTATTAGCTGTGCGACTTTTGGATAAGACAAACATAAATGCGACTTACACAATATTATGGGATGTTTGTCTGTGAAATGGGAGAAGCCAGCTACAAATACAGTAGATTCTTTTGCTGAAATATTTCGAAAAATATTTAGAAAAGTAAGCTGAACTAGTTACTTACTGAACTTCATTCCAACTCAGCTGCAATTTCAACTACGCTGCAAAGTTTGTTCATATCACCTATGTCCAGGATGCTCTTTCCTTTTTTACTGCTAAACGGTTTGGGCTGTCCTTTCTTCTTATTATTGCCGGACAGTCGTTGGAATGTGTGTTGTCACGTACGTGCCGCCCATTTTCACGTATTTGAAATATTTTCTTAAAATTACCCAATTTTCTGTGCAGCCTCTTAAAAAAGTATGTAAGAATTTGCCAAGAATACGACGCATACATAAATAAATTGGGCTCAAGATTGCTGAAAATTGTGCACAAAAATGAACCAAAAAGGCCTCAGTTGATTTTGAAACAAATATTATTTTTGTTTTTATTAATTCTTCTTCAAGATTTTTCGTTCATAATTTTTGTTTGATTTGCTTTTGTGTCAGATACTCTCGTATCGTACATTGAATTATGCTTAAAGATATTTACAGAGTTTTCAGTTGTTTGTTGTAGCTGTTGTTAAGTTCAAGTTAAGTTACTTTATGGCATTCGTTTTTGTTGTTGGTTTTTCTTCTTTTTTTTTTTAGTATGCAGCTCTTTATGTTTATATTATCATACTCGTATATATGCGAATGCATTTTTATCTTACTTTTTTATACATCTAAAAATTGATTTTTAAATACACAAATAATTTACACTTACAATTAGCACACAGTTATTTCTTTTTTATGTTTTTGCGATCGTTTAGCCCGACCATAATGGATTCTATTATATTATACTTTTTTTTTGTATCAATATATTTTATGTTAATTGTAGTTTATAGCGTTGATACTAAGTGAGACTTAAAAACAGTTTACAGTTTACAACAATGCACATTTATTTTTATTAAAATTGCATACATTATATAAATAGATTTAGACCTACGCTTAATCCCACACCTCATTCACTCACACAAACTCTCTCAAACACACAAGTGCACATTTAAATATATCTCATAGATAGATACTCTTGCAGAGAGTATTCGCTATTTATCAGTAGATTTATGGAAGTATATAAGAAGTTTAAGAAAACTTTGTAGCTTTGCTAATAAAACTTGGCACAAATGCTTCTATTTGTTTAAAGTTAAATATCTGATAAGTGAGCTCTCTGCAAGGGTATCTCATCTTCGGCTAACCGAAGTTGTCAATTTATAAATTGATTTGCTTATTATTAAAATTGGCGCATTATTTTGTTTTGCACTTTGCTATTGTTAGCTGACATCTTAATACTAATTTTGTAATCATTTAGATAGAAGTATTTACACATAAAATGTATAATTATGACACTCATTGTGATTATAATTATAATTGAAATTAAAATACGCCCAATCGGCAATCGAAAATCAAAATATAGTCATATATATTTATATATACATTGATACACATAATTGTATAAGGAAATTGCATTAATAATTGTAATGGACAAAGCATTTCATTGTGGCGCTGCTCTCGGGCTATTTACATAATATTTAATTGTGTTTGAATTATTTTCAACTCTTCATTAAGGCTTAATCACAATCATTTTGCTATTGTTTTGTATTTTTTTCTTTTTGTATCTTTTTTAATTTTAATTTTCGTTTTTGTTTTGACTTTTGCTATTGTTTCTAAATTTGGCTAACTAAACTGTTACTATTTTAACAATTTATCAATAAATAGCGCTTTGTTAAGTTTCTTCTTTTTCAATGGATGATAGCAAAATAACATGGAATGTTATTAGTAGTTATTCTTTTTGTTTAATTTTTTTATTTTATCTATGAACAAATAAAAAGATGTGCTAATACGGACAGAGAACGGATTGAACATGGTATACTTAAATAGTAAATAGTTTCATTATAATGCTCGTATATCATTTAGTATTCGTATAATGCATTCCGTATTCATAATTGAGTTCACACATACATATACATAAAAACTTTGGCAATTTATAAATTTACGATATGTTTTTGTTAGTTTTAAGACTTTTCAACAGTCACCAGCTTTTAGATGCTAAGTTTGATTAGATTTCATTCAAGTTTTCATCGTTTTCTTTATCAACTTTATTAAATTTAAATCATGTGCTTCCATCTCTCCCACTTTTTATTTGAAAGATCTTTGCTTTAATGTACACAAATATTCATTGAGTGCAATAATGGTAATATTAAATAAATACAATTTTAGAGATTTGACAATGTCTTTCGAAAATGAATTTATAGCCTAAATAATTATATTTGACTTTAATAAAATGTGCTTGAATCAATTGAATTCTGTAATTATATTTTACATTCACAAATTACTTTTAGATTACAGTTAAGTGTTGCGCATTTATTCAATATTCCATTAAATCTTCAATGCTTAGTTTAATATTGTTATTTAACTAGAGAATGCTTACAGCTATTCATTATTTTTAAATATATATATTTGTTTAAACTCTTTTATTTGCAATGCACTACATTGAAATTGTTTAATTCTTTGAGCCGTATCTTTTGTTTTTACTTATTCATATTAATTTGTTTTTGTTATAAGTTTTATTTTATTTTAGTTAGTGCAGCGCCGCTTTATCCTTATCTTTTTGTGTGGAAGTACTTATAAATTAATAACATACAATACATACATTAAATATTAACTATATACAGTTTTTCGTTTAATACGCTTAACAATTTTGTTTTCTCTCTTTGTTTTTTGTTTTAGTTTCTGTTTTTGTTTTGTTTTGTTGCTCTACACAATGTCAGAGTTGCTTTTGTTTAAATTTAATTAATTATATGCATATGAATATATTTTTGTTTATACAAATTAAATTCAAGAAAGCTTTTATTAACGACATAAATAAATTAACGGTTTTCTCTGCAAATTTTCCATTTTTTATTTATATTTTTTGTAAACTCTTTTTTTTGCAACATTTTTTTGTTCTTCTATTTTATTTTGCGAAGCGAAGACGGAAATTCAGTGGAAATTTGTTTTGTGGGCGGGGCTGAAATGCATGGGCGGGCGGAAATAGAAGAAGAAGCTAACTTAACTCAGCTACCGCGCAGACAACAACACTTGCCCCTGCTGCTGTTGTTGCTGATGTTGCTGCTGCGTCGTTGCAGTTGCAACTGAGCAACGCAGTTGCCGCACAAATCTCTTGAGCTTTTGCCTGAGCAACTCTACAACAGCAATAATAGGTTTATCTTTATTTAGATTTTTCTCTTTCTTTTTCTGCTTTTGTTTCTGTTTGTCCTTATCTTTATCTTTGGGCTCATTAGCAACAACATTATTATTATTATTATTATTTATATTATTTATCGAATCTCGTATCGATCTAACCTCGGCCTTGCTGCTGTGCATCGCCGTTGGCCAACTGCAATTGCAACCACAACCGACGCCAACAAATGTTGCAGCTGTGGCCAAGGCGAGCAACAGCAGAGCACTTGGTGCACGGGCCATTAAAAGTGAGTCCGTTTTGCTGGCTGCATTTGGTTGAAGGAAAAGCGATAAGAATTGTGTAACAAATAATTCCCGGTATGACATACCTTGCACCGGATCGGCGCGTGAATTGCTGGCAAAGGCGCTGTCACTTTCACGTGACTCGAGCACCGGCGCCTTCTGTGGTCGATCACCTTCAACGGACTCCTCATTACTGCGCCAATAGAAGGTAGACAACGAGGCCACACACTGTCGAATCAAACAAGAATTAATCATTGTATTTACAGAATGATAACAAAAACTCACCTTTAATTTCATGTCGCCATTGCGAAAATGTTGCTGCTCCACACGAAATTGCAGTCCTAGTACAGAAGTTTCGAGTCCTTCTCTTCCGGATACTATGGTGTCGTATTTACGCAGCTTTTGTGGCTCGGCATTCTCACCATTGATGAACCAGGACAGATTGACAGCCGGCTTGGATCGACCAGCAGTACAGTTGATGCGTACCCAATCGCCAATTTGATAACGTGGACGTCCTCCACTTATTTTCGGTGGTCCCTGATCCGGTAGAGCTGCAAAAATAAAACAAGACAAGAACCAATATCCACTTGGTTAGTTTGATGCTTCGACAAGGCTTACGTATTCAAGCTGTGCAAAATTTAATTTACGGCTAGTTGCAGCAACTGGACAGATCAGACAGGACAACTGGACATAGCGACTGTGCCTAGTGAACAAGCACACAGACACAGTTGGAAGCGTCGAAATGCCGTAATAAACCAAAAACCAACACCCCCAAAAAAGAAAAACCAACAAAAACATCAGCGAGAACAACAAAATCTCCGGCGCCCAGCCGGAAATTCAATAAAAGTTCCAGCCGCTGATGCACTGACAGACTGCTGATAAAATTGCACAAAAAGCAAAGAAAAATCAAAATAAAAGTAAACTTAAGCAGAGAACTTGTGAATACTCTAAGTGATGTGAAATACTTTAAAAGCAGTAACTGATAATAAATAAAATGAGATATAAAAGATGATTATCTGCTTGGTTAACATATAAAAATAAAAAACAAGTTCCACAATTCAAGTAGCGAAATTAATAATACTCTAACAGAGGCAACTTTTATTATTTAACATTGAAGTAAAATTTATGGAAGTCTAACAAATATAAAGCAAAAATATTTAATGTAAAAATGTCAAGGAGAACAGTTATAAGAATATGTCAGCTTAAAATTAAGCGACAAATGATTAAGTAATTAATTATCTGTATTAAGTAAAGTAGACTCAATCTAGAAAATATTTAAGAAAACATTTCTTAAAAGAATTAGCAGATAATAAAAGTGTAAGTATTAAGTTTCTCTTATAAAATACCCACATTACATTTTTATTTAAAAACAAACATTTAACATAAATATATGCTTAAGAAGATTATAATTAAGCCAAAACTTAAACCATTGATCATTTGACAACGGAACAAAGCAGAAACAGAGCTGATCTTTATACTTCCTGTCATGTTGAGTGTGTTTCATGACAAAGTTCTAATACCCGTCCGAAGACTATAAATCGTTGCTAAGCAAAACTATGCGAACGGAAACGGAAATGGTTTTTTTTTGTCTCTGCTGCCAAGAGGACTAACGGCATCTGTGGGCGCAGAGAGTTGGGAGCCTAGAGAGTTGTGAGCTGAGAGTTGAGAGCTGTGAGCCGAAAGCTGTGGCATATGCGAGCAGTTTGTTGTTGAAGCTTTTAAAAACTTTGATTGAAAGCCAAACAGGCAGGACACAATATGAGCAGCAAAAAGTCAAAAAACAAAGCACAACAAAAGCGCGTTAGAACAAAGACAAAGAACACCAAAGCACAGCACATGTCGGTTTGGGGACTAGAGACCTGACAGAGAGAGAGAGAGAGAGAGACAGGAATTGTTGTAATAAAAGAAAGAGATAGCCAGATGTGGGCACGCCCACGCAAAAGTTTATAATTGAACAAACGAAATGTCAACGGCAGCTCAAAGCGTTCCGGTTGCCTGGTCCACGTGTGAGCCGTTGTCCGTGGCAATAAGCGTGGGATCCTTTGCCCCGGATAGAAGTCATGTCCTTCCTTTTCATACTAGTTCCTTTCCTTTCCTGTCGTGTCCTGTCCTGTCCTGTCCACACCCATCCAGCTAGTCAGCTGGAACTTAAAGTAGCTGCAAAATTTTGTTCTGTTTGCATTTCGAGTTTGTCGCTGCGTCTTCAAAATGTTCCTGTAGTTGTTGTAGATTTTGTGCCCTCAGGAAATTGTTGAACAAGACAGACAGTTGCAAAATTGAGTTAGATGCTAAGCTTTTGCAGGTTAAGGGTACTGAAAGGAGGACACACAATAAACATTTCCTATGTCTTGTCTCCAGACGCTTTGGGGGACAGTTGAGAGTTCAGTTGAATTTCCTAAGCTTATTATAAACATGAAATCAAATGAAGCCTGTCAAATGCAGTTAAACAGTTGAGTTGTTAAATGAGCGATTCAATTGCCCAAATCAAATGGAGCTGAATTAACCTAAGCAATACTGTAAATAACAAAGGTCATAGGCTTTCTTTAAATAAAATGTAGTTAAAACTCACAGATTATTTGTAAGGACAGGTAACTAAAGTTCACAGGATAATGGAAAACTAAATTAACTATAATATTAACAGCTTATTTAATTTCTTCAGATGGTATTCTTTTCTGTCTTTCTAAACACAAGCTCTGAAAATAATTAAGCAATTGAGCTAAAAAATTCATTGGTAATAAATCATCTGACGAATTCACTTTACTTTCACTAAGACAAAACTCTCTAAATTAAAACAAAAGTAGTTGAAATTCGACAAAAGTATTCGTTACTGAAATTCCAATCTAAAGGTTCCTATGGTAAGCAGACTAAGTAAACCATCTTTGATTACTGTGTTGTAAAGATAAATGATGTCCAATTTACAGCACGCCAAATAGATTTAACTTTTAAGAGGCTTAAATCTAGAGAGAAGCCATTAACTGGCTTGTGAATAGTTCGATGTTCAAATTCATGAAGGAAAAAAAGCTGACTTGATTTAGGTTGTTCCGTATCGAAAACAATTCAGATTTGATTTTAAGGGTATTCAGCGATATTGGTTTAGGCTCTGCTAAAAATAAAAGGATTTGACTCGACTTGCAAATTGATATTAAAATCATTTCTAAACAACATAATTATTAAAACATTTTCATAAATTTTAAATGCCACTTTATATTTTATGATTAGTTCCGACTTCAAACAAGTTCTGCTTCAATGTGCAGTAAGCAAACCCTACTCGAAAACAACTTTCTGTGGCAAGTTGCAGTTGCAGTGACCACAGCTTCCTTTTGCAATTTCTAATTAGATTTATAAGTTTTCGCTTGACTTTTCCCAAACACACAAGGGCATAAATAGAAGAGAGAATGATACTTACATACTACAACCATATCGCCATGTTCGGTGACCGTTTGGAAAGATGGCGCCTCACCGGAAACCTCGCAACGGAAACGCCCCGCCGATTGTAGATTGACGTTGTGCAGGTTAACAATCGCATCGCTCGAGTTGTGCAACTGCAATTAAAAATTGTTGAATGAGTATAAAAATAAAAAAGACGAAAAAATAATGTGGAAAATGAAAATTAAAAAAGCACAAGCAGAAACAGATTTAACAACAGCAACAATAACAACAACAAGAATACGCGAATGTCAACGAAAAGTGGCAAAAGTTGTAAGGCCAAAAAGGAGTGAAGAATGTCGTCGCTGTCTGTGCCGAAGGATCCTCTTCTCTGACTGACGACTGCCTGCTTGTTGGCAGTTTCAATAGCAGCCACTTTGGACGTTAATGTAGCGTAATTGTTTTTGGCCCCGACGTATTTCAAAATGCTTTTTCAATGTTTGCGCTTAAAGTGTTGTTGGCCACTTTAAGGGTCAGATACAACGCTTGGAACCCAAAAAGTAAATGTTAGGCAAATATTTCACTTGAACTTTAAGCCATTAAGCTGGCAGTTGCCAGTTGGCAGTAGACTGTTTGCCTGTTACCCGGTTGTTGAGGTTCGCTTTTGCCTCAGAGTCAGAGTAGAATGGGTTTTTGTTTATCTGGCCAACGAAAGGTGCACTTTGTTATCTTTTATTGCGCATTTTTTATCCGTTTGTGCTCATTGTGCTGCTGCTTCTTCAGCTGCTGTTGTTGTTTTAACCTAATTTATAGTTTACCTAGCACACACACACAAACGCATACACTCTCACACACATCACACACACACACACACTTATGACCCTTAGGTAAAGCTCACGTCTAAGCAGCCAACAATTTCCAACTGCAATAAAACAAAACGAAATCCAAACAAAACCAAAACAACTACAACAATGCTGGCCAAAAAGTTGTTAGCCTGGCCACGTCAGTCACTTGAATCGATTATGCTAAAACAATATCCGCCAATGGACTTGGATATAACCATTAGCATTGGCTCCCAGCCAAAACGTATCCGCAGCTATCGCTTTCATTGTATCTCTTTGCAACATGTTTCGCCTTTTATCTGCGGCCCAACATCAAAGTTGAGAAGGCCGCAGTGCGTATGAGTGTGTGTGCAGGTGTAGGTGTGGGAATGTGTATGTGTCAGTGATGCCAACAGAAATAGGAAGAACAGCTCAGAAGTTAACTGAGATAAAGGTCTGTATATCAACTTAAATAGAATACCGAAGATGCGACAATTTGTTTCATATTAAAAGTTATTGAAGTATAGAAATGTGGCTTAATTTATAAAAGGAATTCTTTAGATTAAACTCAGAGTTTAACTTACTCTTAAACTCTTAAATAAAAGTTCTTTATAACTGTCATCATATGAAATATAAAATAAAAACTAAAACTATTTTAAAGTTTATAAAAATAGAATAAGGCATGTGTGCTTATTTCCCATATTTCCCTGCTAAAGTGGTTTTAAAAAGGCCAAATCTTTCTAAAAAAAGGCTGAATCGTCAACACTGGTGTGTGTGTATAGATGTGTGTTTATTCAACTCGCTTGTTATAACGCGCATTATAGACACGTTCGGCCACGCCCAATCGCCGCCAGTCACTAGTGAAAAGCGCAACTTGAATTTATTGCGCTCGCAAGTTGAAACACATGTAGAACTAAGGAACAGGAACTAAACAGGATGAGCAGGAGGAATAGAAGTGGGAGTAGCGGTAGAAAGATGAAGAGGAGGAGTAGCCAGGACATGCATGCCAAGCAGTTTCACTTTTTCGGTAGACGATTAGTGTTAGTTCGTTCATACGAGTTTGTACTATATATAGTTATAGCTCGACTCTCAGGTTGGGGCGTCTGCTCTGTGCTCACGTGCTTATCTTGAACTCACTGAGCCGTTTACCAGCACTGCAAGTGCCACTGGCACTCTAAACGTGTGTTCACCATGCGTTCGCCATTCTTTTTTTTGGCAAGAAAGTGGATAAAGAAGGGGTAAAGAGCGAGAATAACCGGGTAACCGTAGCCTCAACCGGTAACGTGCATCGCATTTTACGTGCAAAAGTTTTAGTGGCAAAAATAATGGAGCAATGGCATTTTAGTGCGCTACTTCTATACGATAGTTCTAGCTCTTCTCCTTGTTGTTGTTGTGGAGGTCTCGTCAGTCCATTGAGTTTGGTCTATGATCATTGTTCGATTTGGGGGAGGGACTTAGTGTACAATCGGACACATCTCTAAATGCCAAACTGATGTGCACTTTATTTTGAAAACCATGAGAAGCTCTTATTGTCAATGTGGACTGAATATACAATTAAATAACAAGTATAGGTAAGGACTTTTTCTATAATAGGGTCAAAGTATTAATTTAAAATAAAATCCAGCTAAACAAGTCAATATTGAATGATGACTTATCATCATTGATTAGAGCGCCATTAAAGTAAATAAAGAAAAACTTCAGAACTAAGTCATTTGTTACATAGACTTAAGGTGTTTCTTTTGGAATTGTTAATGATTTATATATACAGGTATACACTTCGAACTAATATAATCAAAATTTAAAATTTCGAGACCTTTATTTAAATATTTCTCTTAATTTTTAAACGAAAAGATATTTATACTTTGTTTTGTTCTTAAAATTAATCTAATTTGAAGTCTACTGTGTATCTAATAAATTTTGCTTCAATTATAATAAAAGTTTTAAGTAAGTAATTTTTTTAACTATTGCCTATTTAAAAATCCCTATAGACATCCCTCTCTCCATATCCCCCTGACTGACAACAGGTCAAAGAACCTTAAATTGTTTGCGACGAAATAGACCTAAAACTGCGTGAATCTTAATTTCAGGAGTTGGGTCATTGTTTGCGTTCCTCTTATAGTATTTATCTGCCTGCTTATAAACAACAGCACGAAGTGGATGTTTTCTTTAGAAGAGAGTCTTTGTCTGGAATTTTCAGTATTAAATACTCGTATGCAGTGGCAAAGGCCAGGCAAAAGCTCGAGTACAAGGTAGCGCATTGTCTGCTCGGTTCGACGCAGTGATAAACATTGTTGTTATCGTTGTAACTGTTGTTGTTGTTGTTGTTGTTGTTGTTGTTGTTGTTGTTGTTGTTGCAGTTCATTTTAAGTACAGCCACAAGACACAGGCCACAGAGAGACATAAGGGAGGAGTCACAAGAGGCGGTCTTTCTATTGTCTGGCAACGCCGCAAAGTATGCAATGTTGTTTTAATGTTTAGTTCTAGTGCGCACAATGGCGCCCAACGTGGGTCGTAATTTAATTTTTTTCTCTGTGCATTCTCGTTTTCTGGTTTTTTTTATCATTGCTTTTTTAAAGGCATACTCACATCAACGGCAACACCTGGCAAACGAAACGTTTGCGCCGGCGGATTATCCCTGGGCACATAGCGATAAAACTCATTGCCATCCTTGTACCATTTGACCGAATACAGGGCCTCACCATCCAGATCGTAGAGGCATTCCAACTGCGCTGTGGCGCCCTTAATCACGTAATTTGGTATGCGCACCTCGACCAGACGCAGTCCGGCTGTGAAATCTGAAAAACGAGGAATATTTAAATAGTTAGTATCCTTTATCCAAAAGGGCTGGATGTTTAAATTTTTAATGTCGCTCTGTACCCAACTCATGATTGATTTATGTTTAAACAAATTGCCTGACTGGACGCCTGAACGACCCTCTTGTTATTTTAATGTTAATTAATTATAAAACTTTGTTTGCTACTCTGCATAAATGTCAACCCGTTGGCCAAATGACTGATTGCATCGGAGTTGTTCACCCTTTTTGCTTTTATAATTCAACACAATTTATGTATATTTAATATAATTTATAATAACATTTTATCATCGAGTCAGGGCCATTTTATTTATTTTCCTTCCTGTTTTTTTTTTTTAATTTACAAAAGTGCACAGCTGCATAAAAGGACACAAACTACTCGAATATATATGATGTATAATGTGTGATACAATATATATAAAATTTGTATGGTACGAGTATATTCCCGATTAATAAGTCAATGTGATGACATGTGGGTTTGGGGATTGAGGTTGCTTTTGGCCTTCAGATTGATTGAGTGCCTGATTTATGTGCCCTCTTTGGGCTGAGCATTAAACTTGTTGTCCTGCCACTTGAATGCTCCACTCGACTCCTTCCACTTAACTCAACTCTAGTCGACTCATGTAACATTTTATGGCAAACTTGTTTATTGTCAATATTGACAATGATACACATACATACACACATTTCGAGATACAACTGCCACCTATAGTACTGCCACATGTAGGTCATTGTGCGTGTATTATATTATTAGAGAGCCTTGGGCAGACAAACATTCCAGCAAACATCCTCAACTGTAGACTGCTCACTTGGCTGCTTCTAAGGACTCGAGAGGACCTTTTGCTGCTGCTGATGCTGTTGATACTTCTTCTCCCACTCATAAGACCAACCAATCGTTGCACATTACAAGTGTAATAAAATGTGAAAGGATATTATTGTACTAGGAGCAGAAGACTCTTCAGCTTCCACTGTTGATGCCCAGCAAATGTTGCCTGCAAAAGGGACATTCTTCAGCATCTACGAAAGCAAGAAAAATTCGTTGCAACTGTTGTTCTCTTGCAACAAAATGAGTGAGATGCGGAGTGCAATGTCATGTTCTTTAGGGGTTCGATGACAGCTTAAGAGCACAGCAAATGTCAAGTAAAATAAGTAAAGAACAAAAACTCTGCACAGAATGCAGCAAAAACAAAGTAATTAAAGAATCTTAACGATTTTGTAAATGTAATTTTGCCATGGAGAATTAAATTGAACACGTACTTTCTTCTATTAAAATTAAACGAAAGGGAATTAAAACTTGAATAAAAATAATCAAGTTTCATATTAAATTTATAGTGGATTATTGCAATAGAGAGAAAAGTTAGAAAGTATTCACTTGAATTATTAATAAATACTGTGAAAGAAGATCCAGAAAAAGTAAATACCTAATAATTGTAATTTTAGCAAAAGGAAACAATTGAACTTAATAAAATGTGTAGTAAGCTTAACGGGCTTTAACTTGTTATAAAAACTATAAATATTTTTGTTTTGTAAATGTTCAACTCAATATATCAATTTTGAAGCTAAATTTCATTAAAAATAGCCTGAGCACAAATATGTAAATAAATGTGTATATATTTTGATGGCTTATAAAATGTAACAATAACTAAAAATGGCCACAAACTAAATCCCAGATGTAAATGCATGTTTGTGGAAATTTTGAGACGTATCAAAGGCGTTGATCTGGCAGCAGATGCAGATACAAAGTGCATAGAAGCAAACACACAAAAGCAACAACAACAACCTGGATAAAAGTGCTTTCAGTTAGAACAACAAGAGTGACAACAATAACAACAGACAGTAACAAGAACAACATGAGCTCGAAACATATCAAGTGCAAGTGAAAGACATTCATGACTCTGAGGGCAACTTTAAAAAGAAAACGAGCCTTAGCAGGAAACGGTAGTTAGGATATATGTACTTACACACACAAACACACTCTCACATGTTATAATAAAAAGTTTGCAAAGTGCAATATATGTATGTGTATACATAGAAAACATATAGAAACTTTCACTCGACTTTTGGGTTCTCTCAAAACGTATTCTGGGCTGCATGGCTCGTCGGGCAAACTGAAGCAAACTGCTTGCAGTGGCATCTTTTGACTTTTAGCAGCAGAAAAACAAAGAAAATGTGAAAGGAAAACCAGCTCTGCACTCATTAATTCTGCTTAAGAGTCAGCATCGGCATCGGCAATGGCAACTTCAACGGCATTGAGCTGAAGCAAAGTAAGCGCAACTAAAGTTTTGTCTGGTAATTTAAGTAACTTTGTCATTTGGGTTACACACACACACACACACACACACACATGCTCGCACATACACTCTCACTATAAGAGGAATGTCAACGCACAAAGAGCAATACAATGTAAAACTTGTACACTGAAAAAAAGAGTAGCGTCTTATGTGAAGAATTTTATTCTTACAAAGATTTGATTGAAAATAAAATTATTTAAAATTTCTTAAACCAAGAAAATTTATTATATCAAATTTTAAGGTTAGTAGTCTCAAATTCTTTACAATATTAAATAATGCATGATAAAAAGAAATACATTCTTTTAAGATATTAAGAATTTCTATCTTTTTCTTAGATTTGTGAATTTTGTGTCTGCAATTTCCATTGATAGAATATGTTTCATATTTGAAATGTTCTTAAAATTAAGATGCTGTTTCTTTCTCCTTCTTTTTATCAGTGTATTAACCGTAGAGAACCCAGAGTAGGAGACTGAAGAACTGGGCGTGGTGGAATTAATATGCTCATGCTGCGACCTCGTCCAAGTGAAAAATCAATTTCCCCCTCAGCCGCATGCGAGGACAAAATTTCTTTGCGCTTTTCTTATAACATCATCCAGAGACAACTTTTCGCCGGTTCGGAAAAGTTTTTCACCATACCGCCGGCTTTTATACTTCATTGGGGTTAAGTGATTAAATTTCCACAACAAAAAAAAAAGGAAAAGAAAAACGTCAAGAAAAACTTAACCAAAAGGAAAAGCGCAGCCCAAGAAAGAGAAAAAAAAAAGAAACTTGAAGACACATGTGACACACACGCATCGTATGCCGCATAATTGCTGCAGAGTCAAAAACTTTATGAAGCACACACATTTTTTGGGGGTACGCACAATTTGATTATGCTGATTATGATGGGGAAGGAAGTTTTGCATCTTGTGCTCTGACGACAAATCATTTGCCAGGCAACTTTTGAATGGCAATTTACCCTTTTCGGCAAGTCCGAGAAATTCTCAGAACTGTCGATTCAAACTGTTGCTGGATGGGAATTCAACCCGGAGCAAGGTTTTCCCTTTGCTTGTGTTCAAGCCATCAGTTGATAAGCAGGCAAATGGAGAGCCTATTGGAATGGCTAGGAGATTGACAAAGGGAATGGGAAATGGAATGGCAACAGGAGCAGCATGACCAGTAACAGATCCTGCCTCCTTAATGTCGGTCACTTTTGCTCTTTTTGGCCAACTTACCGACCGTCTTTTCCTCCCCTCCTTGAACTTTACTTCATCACACTTCTCATTGGTTAAATATTTTTTTTGAGGAAAGAGGGACTGTTGTCCTCGGGGCAGTTTCAGCTTAATATCCGTTGCCATTGTTGTTGCTGCTGTTGTTGGTTTATTAGTAGTTCGTGCACAGGACACACAGAGTCAGGATGCGAGGCTGTGAGGATGCCAGAATGCCAGGATGGCAGTGTCTGCGTCTGCTGGGACTGCGTCGAGCTGCCACATAAAAGCAGAAGCTGTTTGCTTATGTAAATGTCTGCACATGAGCCTTGCACCGCATCCTGCCCGAATCTCCTCTCTCACTATCACAGTCCCTTCGTCCTGTGTCCTATGTCCTGCCAACAGCCAAACAATGCCTTTCATGTGTGTTGTTGTGCGTGTGTTGCTGTGTGTGCCGTTGCGGCCACCGCCCGAGGTAGCAATATTTGTTTTCTTGCTTTCATCATTTGCATATAATGGAGACGTAAAAGTTCATAAGATGTCCTGGCAGCAGGAGACCAACAGGATAACTATTGCCTAGCTTGCATTCACTGCCTGCATTTCCACCCTCTGCCAACCTCTCTCTACCAGTCTCTCGATCGAATTGATGAAATTTAATAAGCCAAACTATGCATAGCCTTTGGAAAATTGAAAATATCGTTGAAAATTGAAATTGATTCAATGATGTTAGCGCGGGGAGAAAATTCCTTAACAGAGTTTCTGTCTTCAAATCAGTTGGCCACAATAAAATTCACAACTTTTATTGCCATAAAAACTGAACAGAAAATGAAAAAATATTTGACTAGTATTACGAGTCCGCGGCGTGCTTGAGAATTCTCTTCCATTTCCAATGCAATACGCCAGCGAAATGAGAAAATATGCCCGAGTTTTTCACGCTTTTCACTCGCATCGAAATGGGAATGGGCAAACGAATGGGAATGGAAATGGGAATGGGAATGAGAATGGGACTGGGATTGGGATTGGAACTGTGACTGGGACTCCACACTGGCCCCGGCGTGGCTTTAATGTGCGCTGTGCCCAACTTGCCGCAGGGCGTGGCAAGCGCAACAATTACTTCAGCGCTCCCCAGGGCAACATCAAAACGGGAAAAAAACGAAGAGAAAAATGGGAAATGGAAAATAAGCGCACAGACCAGCAACAACAACAACAACAACAATAAAGACAACGTCTGTATAGAAAATGAAAAGAAAACAGACAACATGGAGCGGCCTTTAAGTAGTGGCCTCTGGGCCTTTGAGTTCAACTGGAGGTTAAACTAGGCTTCGCCTGTAGTTTTGAGTCCTGTATCTGAGAATCTTGTTGTCTCCTTCTCTGTTGTTGCTTGAAAAACTGCACTGCATTAATATTTAATTGTTTTGCCGCTCGTCTGCAAGATAAGACAATTGTTGGCCTAATTAGACGGGGCTATCAAATAATTGTGATTGGGCAAAGGCAAAAGGGAATTACGAATAAAGATGTTGACTTATGCCTGACAGTTTTTGAACCGAATTATGAGATGTGCTTGAATTGCAATGACACTAGCTTCAAAACTAATAAAGTGTGATAACAAAAGTTTCTTTTATATAGAAAAGCTCTCATGAGCTTTAATTTAAGCATTGCTTACGAATTAAAAATGTAGGGACTGAAAACTAGAAAGCGTCAATAATATTAAAAATGTTTAAAATGATTAAATTTAAGCAATCAATAAGTAAGTAAAATAATACTTAAATAATTTATTATTCTCACATATTTACTTCAAGAAAGCTTAAAGTTTATTTACTTTTTTACTACAAAAAAATTTTGGTCGGTAAATCAACTATTTATATAATCTTGCGTTTTTCTCTAATAGGATGTTCTTGGAACTTTAAATTGATAAGTGCTAATAAAGCTGTTAAAATTATTAATTAAAAATTAATAACTTTTTAAGTACTTAATTCGTTTTTCTTAAAAGACTTTTAATCAGATTTTATTCTATTAAATACTTGTTAAACTTAATGAAACTTAAAAAGGGCATAACATTATTCAAATAACACTAAAAGCTCAACCGCATTCATTTTTAATTGGAATCTCGTTTGTATTTGTTGCTTAACCGACTGCGAATCCCCAATTAAGTATGCTATCTAATTTTTGTTGCTGTCAAAACAGTTTTCGCAGTACCTTAATTAATTTTTGCTCCCCAATATGAATTTGTGGCGCACTTCCTGTAGTTCAACATGAATTTCAATGTGAAACCTTTGGCTGTCCAAATATATCGTTTTCCATATACGATGTATGAGAACGACAACGAGAACGAGAATTGGGTATTGTGTTTATCGTTAAACCATGATTTACGCTCATTATTTGCTATTCGCCCGCATACACAATTACACAAAGTTTCCAAGTGTTTCTCTCCCGCTCTTTCTCTCTCTCTCTCTCTCTTTCTCTCTAGACTGTTTGCAATTATTGGAGTACTATATATAAAATTTCCCACACATCAATGCCAGCAAGAACAACAGCAACTAGAATGGTTGCTAGCTCTCCAAACAGAGGCCATGCCGCCATTTATGTAACGCCATTATATTCATTAGCGCCCACACACACTCACTCACACACACACAAACACACACACCCTCAGTACACACACAGACAAAAGCAAACGCTCAAAACCAAATTGTTGCTATTGTTATGCAGTGCGCGAATTGCCTTCTTTCCCTTTGCCCCTTCTTCTCTTCTCTTTCCCACACTTCCTATCTATGTATGTATGTGAATGTACGTGTGTGTGATTATATTTATATGTATGCACATGTACATAGTTGCGTGTGTATGTGTATGTGTTTATTTTTTCGCTGGATGGCGTCAGTAATTTGCTCCTTATTGAGATGTTGTTTATTTACCAAGCAATTTGTATTCATTGTGTGCCGCCCAGGCTCATGCTACCAACATTCACATGCAGTCCCCCCTCCTCATCACTCCCGTTTCCTCCTTCAAGCATTGCCAAATTCTACTTGAAAAGGAGTGGAGTGAGAAGTCGCCCCACTGTAGTGTTGGTTGATCCTGCAGCTAGCGCTGACTCGTAAGTTATAGTTTCCGCAACTCATTTGCTTGTTTGTCGAATTGATTTTGATGCCACCACATGCCACATGCCGCATGCCACATGTTGGCCACTGCTTCAACTTTTGCGTATTTAAGCACAAAATAATTATTTTCTTTTCTTTATTTTTCTGCCAAGCTGTCGAGCTGGCCCTCACAACAACACAGTAGCCATAGCTGTAGCTGTACCCGGCCTAAGCCATTAAAAGCCAAGTTAATTTATTTGCAATTAGTTGAGCTGTGTTCTCATTTTTTTTGCTATTCGCAGAATGCTGCTTCATTAGAATCTTTGCCTAGATTTTAACAACAACAAGTTAAGGAAGTGTGCAAGGATTTGATTAATACGGACTATAAATAAATTGTAACTAGTATAAACTAATTTTAACTAAACTCAGAAACTTAAAAGTTAATTTTAGACTACTTTAGAAGCTCTCACAACAAAAAGCTAATGTAGAGAAAAAGTTTTTGTTTTATAGTACACTAATTTTAACTAAGCTCTGAAATTTTAAATGGATTAAGGAATCCTCATTAGGAACTCAAACAACAAAATGTTTAAGCAGATCAAAATATTTTTTAATGAGTTCTGTAAATAATTTCTAGTTATATTAACTGAACTGTGAAAAACATTCTAATGTTTGAGTTAAATTCAAAACAAGGTAGACTGTTGAATATCCTGTGAGAAAAATTCATGTGCATGAAAACGAAATTTAAAACTAAAATGTTAAAGGCATTGATGATGCGCAAGATTAAGTACAATATTTATACATTCGTATACTTTATAGAACATTTGTATCTACCCTACCCAATTACTTTCCTAAAGTTATAAAACCCATTTTGAAATATTCTTTAAAAGTCTTAAATAAATTGTGGATATATTTGAGTTACATTTTAAACTTGGCCAACTGTAATCTTGATTGCATAAATTACCTTAAGGTAACTCACACACACACACACATACAAACATGTACAGAAACACATACAGATGCACACACTGAGGGCCAACAGAGCATGTCTTCTAATTTATGTAGAAATTAGCCAGGGTTCGCCTTAGGTAAGCAAAAGTTTTCTTCAATGTCCAAAATTTGCCATGCTTGTAATATGCATTTCATATTATAATAGAGCACACCGAGCACAATAACCAACTTTTGTTGCACTTGAACTTTGCACACACACACACACACACACACAGAGAAGAGAAAGATGGAGAGAGTGAAAGAGAAAATACACTTGCACTCGTTTGCAGTGGGTTTGCCACACGTCGCCTCGGGTGCGGTGGCTGTAACATTTTGCTAATGGAGCTTAAAATTTATGTAAGCCATTGTCAGCCCTACAATGGGTATTTGTGAGAGAGGGAAAGGGAGAGGGATTGCTGGATGTCATGCATGCATACATAAGTGCAATTGCAACGTCCGTGTGTGTGTGTGGTATTGAGAGGGAGGCGAAGAAAAAACATATTGCATACTTTTGTGCATGCAAGCTGAAAATTAAAAGCGCTTACGTTGGCGAAAACGAAAACGAAAAGCGTCCGAAAAATGGCAAAACGACAATGAAAATGAATGTAACGAATAAAACGAATAAAACGAATGCACAATGCTAGCCAAGTAAATGAAGTTGTCTTTCAACACACACACACACACACACACAAATGGAAATACAAATACACAAACAGAAATATACACAGACAGTTGACAGTTGAGTCGTTTCTTTTCGCATACCCTGCATAAATAATTCAAAAGGGTATTATGTATGGAAGTCAAAGCAGCTGACTAAAGAAAATTAAGAGAACTATACAAATCCCTAAATCACTTTGAAATGTTTAAGTTTTAGTTGTCATTTAATAAAGTGGGATTATATTATACTTTCAAAATATTAAAAACATATTTATTAATAAGTAGAAAATTATGGTTATATTTATTTTTAAATAAATGAATATCTGATAATCAATTATAAAACTATTTATAGGATATCATTCGGTTGGTCACTGACAATTGCAGCATTCATATTTGACTTTTTTCTCGTTGTTATTCTCTTCTTCTCGTTATAATTTGCGCATATTAATGAAAGGCGCCAAGTCGAGTGCGAGGATAAAGGAAGCTTCCGCTTGTAAATTTTCTTCTCCTCTTTTTTCTTATTGTTAGTGTTGTTGTTGATTTTTTTTATGACTTTTGGCACGAGTCGCAGTCGCAATGGCAACGACAACGACAACGACAACTTCGAAGGCAGCTGTTGATGCTGTTGACGATGATGATAATGTCGCCGATTTGCCACATGAATACAAACAAAGAAATGGAGAGCTAAGCTTCAGTGTTGAGCTCTTTTCTGGATCTATTCACAATTGGTATTTGTAAACGTATTCGTAAGCTTACTCGTATTCACATTCCCATTCACATACTCATTCGTTCTCGGATTTTGTATCTTTTGGCTGGCAAACAAAGCGCAGGAATAATTTAGTGCTCTCTGTAGAATAAATGTTTCTGTTAAATTTAGCAATTCGTTGCCAGAGCAACTTCAGTCCTGAGGCAACTAGGAAATTGTTTAATTTTTCATTTGTCAGCATACAAATACAGATACACTCTATAGTGACCTACTATTCCATTGGATTTCTCACTTCTCTCTCTCTGTCTCTTTTTGTCTTAGTTCTTAGGTCGTTCTTTATGTCTGTTCTTTGGGTTGTAATTACTCCTTGGATCTTCTTTTACCCATTTGTTTGACTTGAAATTTGTCAGGATATTTCGTTTGTTTCCAGGCAAACTTCAGTCACGTATCTTCCAGATACATTTAACTCAAACAATTATTAATCAATTGAGCCGTCAATGCTGCTGCCCCAAATCAATCAGTTACACTAAGCAACATAAATTAGGAAAGTTTCTTTGAAATTAGAGTTTCTGTAGAATCTTTTTTGGGTTATATTTAGATTTATTTACAGACAAGTTGAAGAAAATTCAAATCGTATTAAAAACCACAAATTATAATTTGAAACAAATCTTTTTTTGCGTGTTCCTTATACCTTTTTGAGGTTGTTCAGTGTAATCAGATAGGCTGACGGAAAAAGCAACAGTCTTTGGAGTGCCGATAGCCATCAGTTGGTTGTGACCTCTTCAGAAGAGCTGAGAGGCAGGAAGTGCGTCTTGTCGCTGGCTGCTTATTGAGGCTTAGATCCGATTTGGCAAAAGACAAGCCGCCCATGAAATTGTTTGTTTATTGAAAAATGATTGTGCGCTTGGGGTTGAGAGAGTGGCAGACAGCATAAAATTTATATAAGAGTATAAAAACAAACCAAAGACAAGGAAACCGATATCGATACCCGAATAACGAGATGAGCAAGAGGAAGGAGAAGGAGAAACTGGGATGAAGGCTAACGCGACTGGCAAGCGATGCGATTAGGCGATAACCCCAATACGAACCTTAAGCCGCCAAATGGTCTGTGAATGTTGCCAGTTGCCATTTTTGTTGTTGCTGTTGCTGTTGCTGTTTTTGTTACGTTGTTGTTGTTGTTGTTGTTGCTACTTGTTTCTGGGGGCTTTGCGGCTTTGGCAACGAGCTGGCTAAAGCACATTATCATTTTCGAAATCAATCTGTTAACAACACTTTGGGGCATGCCCGAAGACACATAATAAGTAAGTAAATACTCACAGATATGTATATGTATCTTACAGATACATAGATACAACTGGAGCTGCCAACAAGTACAATGGGCAGCTGCATTTTTTATTGTACTTTGATTGCTTGGTTTTTGTTTTCTTTTTTGCCACTGGTTTTTGCAAAAATTGTTTGTTGATTTGACCATTTCCATTTTGGCATTTCACTTTGAGCCACAAACTTATCTGCAGCACTATAAATTTTTTGTTTGTGCTTTTTTAGTGGCTACAGTTTGTTGTTGTTGCTGTTCGTGTTGTTGTTTGTTTGTTTGTTGTTGTTATTTTTTGATGAGAGCTTTTTGTGTTGAGTGTTTGGAACAAAAGGCGACTGTTGTTGTTTTTGTGCATTGATTGAGTGCATTGAGTTGTGGGAGCTATTGCCAACATGCAATACTCCCTCCTCTTTCTATAGAACACACTCCCCTCCCACTTCTCTTAGCTATCCATAAACAACAACAGTGAGCAAGCTGGCGAACAAAGTTTGTTGGCTTTTTGCGGTTTGCTGATATGGCCAACAGACAACAGAAAAATAGGAAAAACAGTTGACAACTGAATGCATTGGCCACTTTTTAATGGACAAGTTGAGCGGGACACTTTTATGACTGAGATTGTGTGTGTGTGTGTAGTTTCAAGTGGGTGTGGCTATTAAACAACACTTTGTTGGGGTAATAGCACTTTAAAGTTAACTTTCAGTGACCAGCAAAGACCCTCCTTCGGAATATCGTTTATTATCACCAGTCATATCAACAGTTAAATACGAAAAATATATATTATCTTCCAAATAATTCTTTTTTCATGAACTACTTATATCTAACACTTCTTTTAAAATACCTCTACATTTTTTATTATCGGTAGAATTACACAGTGACTTACAATGCATTCAATTTATCCCATATCATCTCTTTTGCAATCTTCATATTATGCATTTGCCTTCTTGAACTAATTTGGCACTTGGTTTCAACAATTTCCAAGTACTGTCCAAATTACCCAAGCACCTGTGCTTAAGTACCAATTTTTATTTTTGTTTATCGAAAGGCAGAAGCTGTTGCACTTGGAGTGAATTGTAGGCAAAATACTCCAAAAATGTGAGAATGCTTCAGAAAATGTTGATTGAAATTGTTTTCTATTTGCATTTGCTGCAAAATAAACTTTTGCATGCAAGTGTTGAAGTGCATTTGAATGTTCCAAATGGAGAATAGAACTTTATTCCTCTTCCACTGTGCACTGTGACTGAGTGTGTGAGTGTGTGTGCATTCAATGAAACCATTAATGGAATTAGTCCTGCTTGGGCTAAACCTCCTGCTGGGTGTGCAGCCCAATTAGTAATCCCCACGATTTCCCATTCCCTTCTCCACTCATCAAGTACTCAACTAACACGCCCAACAGGAGCTATATGAGTTTAAGGTGAAGCCAAACTGCACATAAAACCAAATTACCAAACACTCGCTACCTTTTTTGGCATTCATTAAACTTTGTGGCTTTTGGTGATGCCACGCCCAGGGAAGCCAACCGCCCTCCATTTGCATGCTGGCGTCAAAAGTTCAAAAGTCGTCGCACCTTTTGACAGTCAGGGGGGTGGGGGGTAGACACAGACAGGCAGAGTGAAAAAATAAAAAGAAAAGGAAAAGAAAAACACCTTCAGAGAGACATTGAAGTGGCTGACATTAATGTAAGTACTACGGCAAACGTCTACGATTACCAGAAAGGAGCGGCAACTAAGCAGAGGGACCTCACCTTTTGACTAATTGTATTAGATAAATTGTGAAACCTTAATCATGTGGGCACCTCTTCCTCCCGCCTAATGGACAGACAAGGTAACCGAGAGGCCTGTCGACATGCCAAAGTGCAGCGCCCAATGCCCAGCTACTGGGAGAGTATCTTCCCCCAAGGGAGAATATTTTCCAGTGCACTGATGAAGTCTATGGAATATATAGGCAGGTAGGGAGTTGGTTCAAGAGGTCTCCCAATGCCACCACCAAGTGTAAAGGCAACCAAGACATTGTGGGCACATTTTGCCGTTGATTTTCGTCTTTGGCATTGTTTTACATTATTTTTCCTTTGTCTTGGTTTCACTTCCGCCACGGCCTTCGTTTCCGTCTACTCGTCCCGCCACGGGCTTTATTCAATTTCAAGTTTCTCTAACTGTGCACGGTTTGTCTTTTCTGTTTTTATTTAACTTCTTGGTTTACCTTTTTTCCTTATTTAATTAATTTGTGTCTGCGTATGTGTAAATGTTTGTCTGTACATATTTACTAGTGTGTGTGTGTAATTTAAACCCTTTGCCTTTTGCCTATGTCAGAAAACTGTCCGCTGCGGGTCATTTATTTTAAAGCTTCCTTTCACTCCTTCACAACAACATCAGGTATCCAATTTAATTTATCCACCCACAAAATGTACATATTTTTTCAACAAAACTTATTTGTTGGCCGTGCTGCACATCAAATGTATTTAAGACACGCGCTGACTTGTCGACGTTGCCACGTTGATCCTGTTGCCAAAAGGTAAAGCCAAAGCAGCTTAGCTCTCAGGTTGTCAGGCTGCCACACCGCGTTGCAGTTGCAGTTGCACGCACTGCACTGCAGTGCCACAGTCCCTCTTTTGCAAAAGTTCAACAGTCGTCACAGTTCTTAGTCCTAGACTTTTATTTGTTTGCTTGAGCGCTATTTTTGCTCTTACATTACAGAATGCAAACAAAGCACTGGAACACTGGCAAAAGCAAAGGCAAACAGTTCAACAGCAGTCGTGGCACAAACTGAAATCCCTCAAGGAAGTCGCTGGCACAAAGGGCTCCACAAACAACAGCAAAGCCAAAAAGCATTATAATGCTGCAAAATACCAAAAAAAAAATAAATACGGAAAAAAACTGTAAGCTGTGAGCTGCCACGCCCACATGCTGACAACAAACAACGCCATGTTTCAAAATTCATTTATTACAATTGCAAGGCATGTGTGCGAGTATGTGCGAGTCAGTGTCAGCTCATCAACTGTCTCTTTTCACCACTCTCCCTTTTCCGCTCATGATGAAGCCCAGAAAAATAGAAGGCAAAGCCTCAGCTCCCAAAGCGCTGCGGGGCGCCATCAAAATGCTAAAGAAGTGTAGATTGTCTAAGTGTAGAAATTGCATAATATTTTTCAACAAACACACACACACACACACTTTCCCACACACACATAGATCTGAGAGTTGTGGCTGTCTTTACAGTCACATATCGGGTTAAGCGAGGCGACTTGCCACAAGCCAAAAGACAATAGTTAAGCACAGATTGAAAGATGACTTAAAGATACCCTCTTAAAACTGTGATTTAATAACCTTTAAATATTATTTTCAAACGACAACTTATGTCTGCCAATTTTAATTTCTTTTAATTTTTTTTATAAATAAAAATTTCCAATATGTACAGATGGACCATTTCCGTCTAGAAAAGATTCTTCTACCATAATAAATTTTTAGTTTTCTTTTGAGCTTAAGAACTTTTGATAATCTTAATATGGAATAAAAATTAAATAGTCATAGCATATTTTCTATATTTTGAATAAAAGATAAACCAAAGCTACGGTCTTAAATATCATATTTCATATCCTTATTTCTTTTCCTAAATTTAGTATACAGCAAGAAACTTTATAAAAGAGAACTAAGAGAATTATCTAAAATGGAAATTCATCTTAGTTTTACTTTAACTTATCCTTTATCTCATAAATCAAAGATGGACCATTTCCGTCTAGAAAAGATTCTTCTACCATAATAATTTTTAGTTTTCTTGGAGTTTAAGAACTTTGATAATCTTACATGGAATAAAAATTAAATAGTCATAGCATATCTATATTTGAAGAAAAAGATAAACCAAAGCTACGGTCTTGAATATCATATTTCATATCCTTATTTCTTTTCCTAAATTTATATACAGCTTAAGAAACTTTATAAAGAGAACTAAGAGAATTATCTAAAATGGAAATTCATCTTAGTTTTACTTTAACTTATCCTTTATCTCATAAATCAAAGATTCATTTACCCACTCTCAGCATTATTTATAGGGTAGAAAATCGCAGCGCTGCGAGCTCTAAGCCATAATCAGACGACAACGAGAACGACAACGACAACGAGTGGGGCGTGTCGGCGACAGGATAAAGGGATAGGAAAATGGTGGGGGCAACAGTTGAAGGACGAAATTGCAGTAAAAAAGGCAACTCAAGTGCGCAGCCTTAAATGAGGAAAGTTTAATGCTTTCATAAGCACAACAAATCCTAAGACAAACCCCCCTTGACAGACCGACAGACCGTCGAGTCGGTCCGACCAAGTGAAAAATAGACGCTGCGTGAAGCCTTCCGCATATCTTAGCGTTTATGCCCCGTTATCCTTTCCATTCTATTCCGTATCCTGGGCGGCTAACATCAGGAAGAGAGCAGCAGGTATTTCTGCTCCTTAAAAATCAAGAGTTTGTTGTCTTTGCTGCGGGGCAATATTTTCTTTTGCCGTTTGCATTTCGTTGCCTCGCGTTTTCTTTTACCAGCTTTGCAATGAAAGTGCACAAGTTTTGCGTTTAATGGGTCATTTGTCTTTTTTATAGGGTCCTAGAGGGGAAGGTACCTGAGGGTAACAACGCTGCGGGCTCTTTGTAGTACAAATAGTCAGCATATAGGCAAAATTAAATATTGCTATGGAAATGTATTCCATGCGCAAGTATGTGGCGTACTTAAAGAATGTAACATATACTGTGATTAAATTCAGATATATTTTCCAAATTAGCTATCGTTAACTTGATCCAGGGTATCAACCTTTCCTTGTCATTTCAACTTCAGTCAGAGAATCTCTCTTCAGTTTTAAAGCTAAGTTTAAGTTTATTGTAAATATTAAAATCTTTATTCGATTATATTAAAGTTTCAATAATCGTTTAAAAATATCATATGGAGGAAATAAGGATATATTCTGTTATGTATCTTAGATATAATTCACAAATTGGCTGTTGTTATCTAAACTTTCATTATCCCTCTTCCATTAATTTTATTGAATTTTTCGTAAACTTTATTAATCGCTTAATTATTTTATTTTTATGATGAGTGCTTAAAAAGCTTTAGCGCACAAATTGAAAGTTATACAAATGCGAAAAATTAATTCAGGAATTTAAATTTTGTTACATATCGCACTTTGTTTACTTTTCCCACTTGATTCAATTAATAATTATATGTTCAGCTTTAGAGATTCGTTACGTAATTTGATTTTTCATAATCGATTTAATCCACAAAGCGGTTTCAAGAATTTGCAATTCATATAGCAGGCTTACAGGTTCAATTAGACTCTCATATATTGAGGCTGAAACAATTTGGCAACTCTAATGGCCTGAACCTGAACCGGCTGGCCAAAAGGGAAACGTCGGCTTTGCCAGCCATTTTGCCACAATTAAACTCACACAAATTGTGTGGCACATAAAAAACGCTTTGCTTTCCAACAGCAAAAATTATGATCTCAAGTAAAAATTAAAGCGAGCTTAACGAGCGCCACTCAAAAAAAGTAAAAAAGTAGGAAAACAGGCGACAAAAGGAGCAACAGCAGCCAACGGAATTGATGCAGCTGGCAAAAGACAGACGCAGTGGCCATTAAAATGCACAGAAGGAACAGAAGGAACAGAAGGAGCACAAGGAGCTCACTGTGGTAACAGGATATGCGAAGGAGCGGGAGGAAAATGTGAAATGGATATTAAAAATACACGCAGCAAAGAGCAACGAAATAATCATAATTTCTGCTAATAAATTTTATATATTGCTACCCCCCACTGACCACTGCGCCCCCCCTTCTGTCCACTGTTCAATTGGCCATCATCAAGCCAGCTGGAAATGGAAACGGGAAAAAATGGAGTTACTGAAGCAGTCTGTGTGTGTTTCTCTGTATATAGAGTGGCATAATTTTCTCGCTGAATCGGCTGGAATTGAAGCTGGTGATGTTGATGGTAATGCGGCCGCTTATGTGGTCATAAAATTTGAAGAGCTCTTTCTCTCTGAAGGAGCTTGCACAGCATGTGTACACGGCTACAAGGATAAATGATAGACACAAGCATTCCATATAAAAATACATATAAAAGGATAGGAGAAAGGGGGAAAAAAAATGATGTTGCAGCAACTACAGTTTCCCTTTTGAGCTTTTACAATGCACAGCAAAAACTGTGCTCAAAATTAACTCACACACACTCAAAGGAACGCAACATGAAATGCACTTGCAACCAAATGAGCTCAAAAACAACAACAAAGAGACAAACAAAACTGTGTGTGTTTTAATTAGGTTTATGCAGTTGTCTTTATGAAGAACAACAACAACAATTTGAATTAAATTCTTTCAACTGGAATTCTAGAAATATAGTGATAAACTACAACATAAATTCATTCATTGACTTTCAGAGAGGTATTAAGAAATGTTAGAAATTATGAAGATTGCTTAGTAATTTTTAAATAAACGAAACAAAAGTTGAAATATGCATTCAACAAAAGAACTTGGGAAAACAAAAAAACAATATATTTAATATAGCATATTATTTAATAATATAATAAGCAAAAAGGTATCGTAAGCGGAAATTAAAATAAATGCTCAAGTTTTAAACTTTAATTGAGTTAAGCGAAAAATATTCGTTTAATAAATAAATTTTGGTTACTTTCAAATATTTACGATTAAGCACAGATCATGCTTAGACTACGCATAAACCAGATTTTGTGTGTCTGTATGAGTTCGTCTACAAAATGTTACGTTTCATAAATTCCGTTGCTTTAATTACAAATTTGACTTGGCTGCTGCACAAACGGAGAACCGGGCAATGAGCCAACAGCCCGTCAGGAATAAAGCAGCAAATGCCATGTCGTTATACAGGCAACTCACACACACCCACACAAACACACACACACACATATAGAGAGATACTCATGTAACCACCCACATGGAGAGTCATGTCCGTCCCAGGGACAGGGAAAACTGACTTCTCAGGCGTTCACTCTAACGGCATGTAATTAGTGTGGCTCTATTAAAATGGCAACGCCTGCCAGACGGCGGCATCATCGACAGGAGGAGGCTACAAGGGGAGGAAGAGTGAATAAAAAAGAGGAGAAAGAAGGGAAGTGCCATTCGTTTACCGCTTTTTTTGCTACTTTCATGGAAATTAGTATTTTAATGTATGCTAAGCGAGCCATTATCCCGGGCATGTCCCTAGCTGATGCTCGTAACTCACTGCAATTGGCTAAAACGAGCAATGGCATTCACTTGACTTGGCTAACATCTCCTTTCATGTCCAGCTGTTGCTCAAAATAAAGACATTCTTTGGTATACTGTGGCATTCTCCGCGTCTGCTTAAGGCCATCTTAATGCATTCAAGTCATTAAACTATAAATAACATTCAATTAGCAGGTACTTGGCTAAGTTGACTCTTAGCTCTAAACTTGGCCAGCAGCTAAACTCTGTTAGCCAATTGCTTTGTAATTGACTCAGCTCTACATTGGGCGTGACAGTTGCCATTGGCAATTAACCAACGATTGTTGTGTTGGCCTAAAGCAGCTAACTGATTGGCATTAAGAGCACTTTGAGGATCACAGATTATTAGATAGTCAATCAGGCAAAAATAACTGTACTCTCGTATGCACATTCCAATCATTTCAGATTTAAAACTACATAAGAGATATTTTTATAGTGCTATAATATTTTCCAGCTCTCATTTATCAAAGCACAACAAAATGTCAAACTACGAGAAAATTCGAGTGGAAAAAGAGGGAAACAAAATCCAGCAGAAAAATAGAAAAATAAATATGCGAAGCTTCTTTTCTTTTGTGCTCTGTTTGTGTTTTCCTTTTGCCAATTTATGACAAGTAGCAAAAGCAACAAGCTGTACAATGGAGCTGTATAGAGGGAATGCACAGCAGTTGCCTGTCTCGACCAGGAGTCGTCTCTTTTTGAAGATGCAACAAAGTAAAAGATGCACAACCAAAGATAAGCTAAGCAAAAATGCCAGCCAGAAGAGCAGAAAGTTCTTGGTAAGTGTATAAGTTACGCTAAATGAAATATTTATGAAAATTGCAGAGAAAAAAAGGAGAAAAAGGAGAAGTATAGAGAGAGAAGAGACATTTATCGGGCAGTGTGCATCTCGATTTATATGCATATGTAAAGAAAAGTACATATGATAATGGCAGGACGCGACTAAGCTCAGCTGTTGCCCGGAATATGAGACAGAAGAAACTGAGATAGCAGTTGCACATAAAAATATAAAAACAATTTTATTTATGGCCGAAATGCTTGCAAACAAGTGCCAAAGACAGGCAGCTAAATAAAATTATGGACACTTGACAGCAGCCCTTTGAGGTGGATGTTGCCATTGCAGTTGAGGCAATTGGCAAATAGCTGTCAATATTTAAAATACGTTAAGCAGAGAAGAAGGATAGATAGATAGAGAGAAAAGAGAAAGAGAGGGGGTCCATAAAGCAAATGACAATGCCAAGTCATGGATGCAACTGCGACCCTGACTGGCCACGCTTCGTTTCCTCGACTCGCTCAGCGCTGTCTCCGGCAGATAAGAAGAGCTGCAACAGCAACAAGAAGGGCAACATCAAGGGTCTTGTGGCAGCAGCTGAAAGATGTTGCAGATAGCAAAAATGTTGAATGCTGTATGGGTAAATGGGGTAAGGCAACTTTGGGTCTTTCATATAAATCGCTCAAACGAGTCTAAGTGGCAAAAGAAAAAAATAAAACTGTGGCACAAACTGTGGCATAAACCAGACTGAAGAAGCAACTCTAGCTGATGCTAGATAATTTCCAGCCACGCTGCGATTCATTACTAAAATTGTACGCATAAGAAATTGCTGAATGTTGAATGAATGAGGGAAAAAAGAAGAGAAAAATAAGTAAGTATAAATTTATTTGAAAATATACTCGTAATTCGCACTGCGTTTTGTCAGACTCCCATTCCAGCTGTCTCTTTCTCTTAAGCATAATGAGGAGTGAGAGAGAGAGAGAGGGAGAAAGAGGGGGCAAGCAAATCAATTTTAATTGATTTATGACTAAAGTGTTTTCGGCTGCAATCAGCTTAAGGCATGCCCCAAGTGCCCAAATGCCACTGCCCCGCGATTGATTGACAGGCGTCTCTCTTTAAGCGGCTCAGTTCATCTGTGTGGTCGCCTCGACTTTGACTTACCCTGTTCCTCTTCCCCCTCCGACACACACTTATGCCTGTGGTTAGGGCTGTGGCTATGAGAGTGTTGTTGTTGCTAGACAGTGACTCATAAAGTTGCACTCTTAATTGCACTTGAGTCCCATTCGGGTGTTGATACTTAACAGCCCACAAGAGGTAAAGGAACTAATGCACCACAGTTATGGAGTTTTAAGTGCAATGGATCAGTCATTACTACCCTAGACTTAACTGTACTTAAAGAGTGCCAAGTGCTGATAAGAAGTGCGGGTCGATGGAGCAACAACGTAACTCGAAGAAAATTGAGGGAGATATTTTAGGAACAGAACAGCTCTTCGAATATTAACTTATAATAATAATTTAAATTAGTAAAGTTTATTATATAATTTTAATTATCATATAAAAACATTTTTGCAAAATATATTTCAATTTGTGGTTAACATAGTTTAAAGTTATTTCATGAAACTAAAAATATGTTTCATTCAACTGTTGTCAGTAAATTTGTCTTATTTTCGATGTATTATACTCACAAAAATAATATAAGAACCAACTTATAGCCATATAACACAGAATTTAATTCAGACCCATTTTCATTCTATATATTTGGTTTATATTGTCAAAAAAACTTGAATGTATTTAAGCATTCTGGTAAAAAGTTTTATTAAATGCAGAATTGTGTAAAAAAATGCTTGTGATTATTTATTGCAGACAGAACAAATATTAAGTTAATCCAAAACTTGTTGCAAAAATAAATATACACAATCTCACCAGAGACAAAACAAACAGATACACAAAATAATTTAAATAATTGATAGATTTATTAGTTTGACAATTTGAAATGCTGAAGAAAACGATTTAAAGATGGGTTAAAATAAAGCTGTGATAACTTTGAATTTATCAAATTTATCTTGTGTCAATTTTGTAAAAGAAGTCAACTTCAATTGACATAAATAAATAGTACATAAATAAATTAATCTGTAAACTACTCGGACTCTTTGGACAAGTCTTAGTGCTTGTCTAAGTTAGTAGAAGGGGCGAACAAGTACGAACATGTTAACTTTGTTGACAACACAAATTAACACTCATAAAAGTTTTTGTGCCGCAAACAAAATGTAACGAGAGTGCGAAAACGAAAAACTTCAACATAAACAACAAAAATACGAATTTATGTGCATATTTGGACAACTTGGCCTGTGGCAATAAGTGATGGGGAAGGGGCAGGGCAGGGCAAGGCAAGGCACGGCTTGTGGCAAGTCGAGTTGGGAACAAACATTTACTTTCAGAAATTGCAATTTTGTCTAATTGACGCATTTCGTGGCTGACAAGAACACAATGGCAACATGCGTGCAGTGGCATGCAACTTGATTTGGCGGCACGATCCTAACGAGTGCCACATGGCTGAAAAACCAACCAAAGGCAGCAGCTACAAACTGAAACTGAAACTTAAGCTCAAGCTGAAGCCGAAGCTGCAAACTGGAAGCTGGAAACTGCAATTGAAACTGGACATGGCAGCAACTGGGATTTGCAGTGGCAAAGGGGCATGTGGGACCCTGCCACGTAGTGGCAATGCTGGCAACTGTAATTGAAAATGTCTTACGCTTGTCGAACCGCAAGTCACATATACACACAGATACTTAGCTCAACACACACAAACACACACAACAAACACCCAATGCTGAATGTCATTCCCTGGGCATTTTCCGTGAGCCGTAACAATGCAATTCGAGCAAAAAGGGCACAAAAAAAATGGTGGAAAATAGAAGAGAGAAGACGAAATGCAACGCCGCCATTGCGAAAAGCGAAAATGAGCGCAAAGCTCGGAATGACAAGCGGAGAGAGAAGTGAAGAGAAAAGCTGCAATACCGGAGATGGAGATGGAGATGGAGACGTTGCCGGAGTCGTGCCACTTGCAGTGCTGCCAACTCGGATATCTCGTGACTGCACACAAACACACTCAGTGTTGTCATTTTAGCTACTTTAAAGCTGGATTAGCGACTAGCTAAGAAACTGGTTATTTTAGAAAAGGATTTGACTATTTGTAATATTAGGATGGTCAATATATCTATATTAATATTGTAGTGAACGATATATTGTATAATTACCATTGCTATAAAGACATCCCGTTGTTTATAACAGGAAATTACTATTGACAAGGCAAAATACTGACCAGAGAATTTTGAATACAAAAATGTGGGAAATAAAAAAATATTGGCCCAGTTAAGACCTTGGACTTTGGAGAGTGTTGATAAAATATCATTGTTATTAGTTAGTATAAAAAGATAAGTAGCGTATCATATTTAAATTACTAAACAAAAATTAGACTTTTCTTATTATAAGAATACATTGTTTGGCATTTTAATGTAGCACTTTTTACTATTTTTAGCTGTTTCTTGTGTTGGGCTTTAATCAAATATGCTATCTTTGTTCTAAAAATTTGGACAACACTGCACTGCACGGTTTCAATTCGAACCAGCGACCCATTGCTTGCACTGTAATTTGCCCCACAACAACATGAACAACATGAACAACAATAACAACTTGCTGTGGCACAACTAGAAGTGAGGTTATAGTATGTCGCAAGGCTGAGCCGGAGAGCAGCTTTAGCAACTTCATTTGCACTGCTTCGTTTCGTTGCATGCCACATCATCCTCTCAGTTCAACTCCGTACTTCATTCCTCAATTTCTTTTTTTTTCCATTCTTCTCTCCCTTTCTTTTTTTGGGTTGGTGCAACATCATTTGATGTCTCTTACTGTGTGCTGGCTTGACAGTTTCAGTTGTTGTTTTGTTGCAACGTTCTGGCTACTTGCGATGAGGTCAACTAGTTGACACTTTTTGCTTCATTTTTTTCCTGCCCCAAACTGTGCGTGCCACTCGCGTTCTTTGGCTCGTTGACTGTCAGGCAATTTCTGGAATTAGTCGTTTGGTAAAATAATGCTGCAAAAAAATGGTTGACGTTGCAAACGATTTTTATCTTATTAAACACATATTTTCCCATTCAAATTGAAGTAGCTTTTGAGTTCAAAGTGTTTCTTCCAGATAAAAGTCATTTACTAATTAAACGACAGACTTGCAAAATTGTAACGTGGAATCATTTTCTTTTCTCCGCTAAAGTTTTCAATGAACTTAGTCTGTTTTATTGTAGTTCTTCTTTTTGCTTGGAATCCTAAATAAATCTAAATTACCGTGTTAAATTCAACTAAGCACAGCTATCAACTATCTGATATTGATTCGGAAAATTAAACAGCATAACTTCAAGCTCGCATTACTTAATCAAAACCAAACTGATATCATTTTCATCAAAGCTTGATCTATAAAATTGACCTCTTATAATTTTAGGAAAAATTGATAAGGGGGAACAAAATGTTTTATATTTAAAATCTTGAGTTTTCACTTGTAATAAAATTCTGGCTTGTGTTTGTATTTATCTAGAACACTGAAGAATATATGAAATATCTTATATAATAAGCAAAATTGTATATGAAAGGTTTATAAACTCTACCTTAACTATCTGTAATTAATAACTAGCAGTTTAATTACTAATAAAAGAGACTAGCTAGCAGTATATTTAAGTCAATTTCAAATTCCTTTGATTGCCCGATATTGTGTTTAGACTTTAATTAAGTCAAACATAAACTTGGCTTGTGGTCTTTGGTTTAATAAAGCTTATTCGTAGCAAAGAATCTAATCATAGGCAAACAGTCATCACACACACACACACACACACACACACACACGCACTTACGACAACAACAATATCTAATACCGCCCACAAACTGTTGTGTAATATTCTCTATTTCCAATGAAAATCATAATTTATTATTAATTGACTGGGGGCTGCACAAGGGTTAAGAAATGTGTGTGTGGGAGAGTGTGTGTGTGTGTTGGTGTGGGTGAATTTAGTCATTGGGGGAATTATGTGACCAAACATGCGATGCGACTTTCTGGCAATATTACGCCCGTTGAACATTTCAATTAAGGACGAGTCGAGCGGCAACAAAACATATTGATAAAATCACAATCAAATACAAATAAAACAGAAATTGCACATAAAAATGAACGCAATTTAACAGCTGTGGCAGTGGCAGTGGCAGTGGCAGTGGCAATGGCAAGAGGGGTTAGTAACCCACAAGGGGAAGTGGCTGTTGGCCACGTTTGCTGGCAGCACAGTAGTTGGTAGTTGGTAGTTGCGTGTGAAAATGAAACAATGACATGACCACAAAAGCCATGACAGACAGATAGACAGACAGTCAGACAGACAGGCCTACAACAACTACAGCTAAACTAACAAAAGTTTAATGCCCATGAAAATCGAAAAACACTGGCAGTAGGAAGGAGGAGAAAAGGAGGCAGGGACATGAAAACAGAATAGAGAATTGACATTTGCGCTAAAATGGGAAAATGCGATGTCGCTTGCCAGATGCGTTGACCAGACAAAGTCAATAATTGCAGCTATATGGGAGGTGGGAGTAGGAGAGTGGGAGAGTGGGAGCATATAAGGACTAAAAGCAAACAAAACAAAACAAACACACTGCATTATAGTTTGTAATCGTTTTTCGATTTAATAGACCAGGCCCAAGGGGTTGCGACTTCATTTTTGGCTAAGCCCACTTGTGGGTGGAATCAATGTGAGGGTAGGAAATTGCGGTAAATGGAAATGTCCGTTGCAGAAAGAGAGAGAGAGAGAGAGAGAGTGAGAGAAAGCGTAAAAAAACAAGAAGAGTGCGTGCCAACGTCAGGAAGTGCCAGGATATGCCAGGCCAGAAACACGAAGGCGTGCCTGACATCACACAGCTCCGGAAAATGCTCCATGGGGACACAATTTTGGGCCTTAAATGAGTTTTGCGACTGACAGGCTAACAACAACAACAACAAGAACAAGAACACAACCCCAATCCTCATCCCAAAACTAGTTTCCAGTTCCAGTTAAAGCGCATTATACGCTTCGCTGGTAGCGCTTTTCTTTTGACCAGTTGTCAATGTAATCCGCACGCGCCCAAAATAAAAACTGCAATTAAAGCGTATTGACCATGAGAACTTTATAATTGAATTACGAAAGACGAGAGACGAATGATGAGTGGGAGGTCCAAATAAGCCAAGTAGCTAGCCAGAAAAGGGGTTGTCTGACTGTCCAACTGTCCAACTGTCCAACTGTCCAACTGACCAACTGACCAGACACAATTCACATTCAGACTCAGACAGCGACCCAAAATATCGTAACGCATTCAAGCGGAACTTCTGGTCAAAGGTCAGGCTGACAGAAGGTCAGCAATTAAATGCGGGGGTGAGGCCTCGACTCACTGATGAATTGTGGGATGAAGGCTTAATAAATAGCCAAAAGATTCAGAGCATTGGGGGTGGATTCGCATTTGATTGTTGACCAATGGTCCGCTCTTTCTAAATTGTGTCATCTTCAGCGCAAATAACCCTCCGCTTTTCTCTGTTAGCCCCTCTGACCTTCTGACCCCTTGCTGGCCAAGGGTACATTGACCGTTGACTGCCTACTCAGAGTGAGAGTGAGAGCCTTTAATGCGCTTACAACAGATGTTTCTGTGGCAGCAAGTTTTAGGGATGTTCGGACCAAAGGGAAAATGCTTCAATAGGAAAAAGGCTAAATGAATTTTTAAGCTGTAAGTCAAATACTTCGCAGAGGGCTGGCTAATAATATTATCAACGAATTTTGCAAATGGAAAGTAGATTCCGAATATTTTGTAAAATTAATTAAGATTTATTTATGTTAAAAGCTAACAGCTTAGTTCGGATTACATTTAAAAATATACAATTTTATCAGATTTTACTCTGAGAAGAAATATTTTATTAGAATTTTGTAAATACTTTAATGTATCAAAAATTTTTACATGTTTAATTTGTACTTTAAGCCATAAGAAACTAGTAATAAATAGATTTATTTTAATTTAAATGGATTTAACTTAAGAATTAGATATCATCAAAAAGCGTATTGAACAGCTCGAGCTTAATTATTATGACTTGATTTCTTGGCAGACAGCTGAACTTACTTAGTTTATCTTATGTTCTAAATTGATCCACATTTCCTTTGGCCTATTTCTGTGAATGTCTATGTCCCTAATTAGGTTTTATTTGGCATCAATTAGGCAATAAATAAACCGTCTATGCTATTCATAGAAACAAGTCTTTCCCTAGTGACAAATTTAGCCATGACAATGGGCCATCAAATTGAGCTCAGCTTGATATAAAAATAGTCACATTTATTAGAATTATATTTAGTTAGCAGCTGTGCGTCAGACGGAAAAAAAACATGCAAAGAACTTGAGTGGATTGTGTAGAAACACAAGGAGAAAAGGTGCAGCTGCTTTTGGCTGGCCAGGTAAGTAAACACACACTCAGGTAGAAGGTGCACATAATCAATACAAACATCAATATGGCTAAAGGACCCTTGTACGGGGCATAAAGGACATTGTCCAAGTGGCAGTGCCTGCACGTGCTAATAAATTCATTAAACATTCATGTGGAGAACAGGGAGCAGCAAGTGCAGCGGCAATAAAACTATTAGCATAATGACAGCATTAGGCAATAGAATGGATGGAAGTAAGGATCGAAGGAACAGCTGACTGAGCTAAGAGCTAAGAGCTCCTGTCAAGAGCCGACATAAAAGCGCCGCATTGGGGGGCAAATTTGTAATGCTCAGATAAATTGTTATTTTATGTGCCATCGTAATAAGCGCATTATGAGACAGCAGCTAAAATGTGTGTGCGAGTATGTGTGTGCCAATTCATACAGAAAACTACGCACGTTTCCACATGCACAAGCATGTTATTGAGACGAGGACGACGATGACGCCTTGGGGACATTGAACCCTATTCCTTTTTTGGGGGGAAATAGGAGGAAAAACCTTGGCGCGTGCCGAGGCCAAAAAGGAGCCATGGCCCAAAGGCACAAAGGTGCAGACGTGGCCCAGACAAGCTGACTCGCAACCTCGCAACCTCGCAACTCACAACGCGCAACTCGCAGCTGTGTTGCATGCCACTCAAAAATTATAAACATTTTTAAAACACTTTTTTGGCAGAGTGTTGAGAATTTATAGCCAAAAACTCGTACGTGCTGCGGTCACGCATCAATTTCGAATGTGACCCATACTCACAATCAAAAGCAGAGTCAGCTCAAGGACCACGGCCATACCAAAGCATTTATCCAGGCGTGCGTGAAAAGGACGTAGGAGGACAGCACACACTCACTTAATAAAGTGTTTGTTTGAAGCCCCTGGAAAAGAGCCCCACAGCGCCAATGACTGAATCCTGTTGCTGTTCCTGTCACTTGGGCGACTTTGACGTTTCAATTCTGCTTTTCAGCTATTTGGACTGGCATTAAGTTTGTTTAAACACAGGATTCGATCGGAAATCTACTTCATCTGTCACCTGCCAAGAGTCTCACAATATATAGTTCTTTAACCAGTTGCGAATTATTTCTGTACATTTATTGTAAAAGTAAGGTAAACTTGGGTGAACACTAAATTATCATGTCATTACACTTGGGTTACTTTGCTATTGATTACATGGCATCTTTTGAGTCAAATAATAACGACATATTTTGATCGAAATATAAGGTTATTCTTAATTTAAATCATTGTAGATATGAAGGCTAATCGAGGTTCTTGTAGAATCATTATTTAGGGACAGTTTGCACTCTTGTACTAAATATTTTGTAGCCAAACAGGCTTTAAATAAGACTGTAGTTAATGGTCTAGGTTGTGTGCACTTAACTAAAATTATTTTAAATATTTTATACGCAGTAAAATTTATAAAGCTATGTGCAGGGTATCATAATTGTCCCGATATGTATTAAATAGACTTGCCTGAATATACATCTATACATTTATAAACCATATAGTTTACCACGTTTCCATAGAACACTGTTCAGCAAATTTAGCAGCAGACGATTACACATCATTACAGGGTTGCGGTCCGGATTCTGATCCGGATCCTGGATCTGTTTAAGGGGTTTTGTGGGCTCAATTCGCTGGATGCTTTGCACTTCTATTTACATTAAAACATCATCAACATGTTTATATCAACATCAAACTCATTTTACGCATCACCAAACTTTTCGTAATCCTTTGATCCGATGCAGAAAAAAGGGTCGCTCCGGTAGGAAAAAAATTGGAGAAGTAGAAAAAAAAACACATTGAGCCAAAGAAAAATCAAGGCAGAGCTCATAAAAAGCTTGGCGCTCCAATTTTTTGTTCCTGGGGGAGCAGACACACATAGAGAGATGGTGAAAGGCAAAGGCTAACACAGAAAAGGGTTTCATATGCTCTGATTGTTGCTGTTGCTCCACATCTTATTGTTGTTGTTGTTGTTGATGATGTTGTTGTTGTCAACTCATTCGTGTGCCGCAACCCAGTAATATAAATCCAAAATAAATCAGTAAACTTTTCGAGCCGAGTGCTTGTTAATTTGAAATTTATACGAAAAACAATTTAATCGGTTCAACCAAAACATTGTCCCTGAAAATGGAAGCCCAAATCGGTGTGTGTGTTGTATTTATGACCTTGCCAAGGCCAATGAGTTAAAGTTCTTTAGGGCCTATTGAGGTAGGTCTACCTCAAGCAACCTAAATTTACACATTTAAATAAATGCACCGTAAATTCTTGGAAAAACTTGTGGGTTTGATCTTGGGGTTGTCTTTGCTGTGAAAAAACCCCAGAAATACTCAGAGTCTTTGGAAACGACTTGAGTTAAAAGTAAATAAATCCAAGAGATTCCAGGTATTACTTGAGTGTATTTTTGTATCCTTTCTATAAATATTTTATTAGATCAATGACTGAAAGAGTTGTCTTAAATATATTGTCTGAAATGGCTAGACAGTAAATCCCAGATAAATATCATGATACAAAATATGCAGGTTTCTTATAAAACAAAAAAAGTTTTGTTATAAACACATATATAAACATTTGCATATTAATGAATAAACACTATTAACACCCATTCATCTGCCGAAGACTTGTGAAGTAATCTTTCCAAATGACTTATCTGACTTGAAACTGATCCTTTCCGTGGACGAGGGATTCTACAGAAATGGACACTTTTTGTTCAACTTTCAAGTTGGTCGCAATTATCCATTTGATCCGCCAAAGGTGAAATGTGGCACCAAAGTCTATCATCCCAACATCGATCTGAAAGGTAATTTGTGTTTGCGAGAGGACTGGAGTCCTATGCTGTCCATTAATTCTGTTATTCTTGGCTTGCAATTTCTACTCTTGGAACCCAATCCAAGGGATCCATTCAATAAAGAAGCTGCCTATGTACTACATAGCCTCTCAGCATTACTCAACACTGAATAAAGCCACAGCCTCTGAGCACTGTCAATTAGCTGCCAGTCTGTCTTCCAACCTGTCTGTCAGTCTGTCTGTCGTGTTGCCTGACGCGGTCTTGTGGCCCAACTAGCAAACAATGTCAACGTCATAAAACCGCAGCCTCATTACGAAATATTTAATCATATTTAGCGAGGAAAATGAAAAGCGCAAACGTGCGGAGCAGACAAGGATCAAGGAAATGAAAGGAGAAAAACCGCAGCCACAATTTGAACAATACAAGAAGTGAAAACCTCAGCAGCCACATGCCACAGATATCACAGCTGCCTTGGCTCTGCTACAGTTAAGTAAATGTGACAAAATGGCAATATTTTCCACACACAAGAGCAGAGAGGGCATAGATATAAAGATACACACAGTTACATACTTGTAGATACTCAGGTTGTAGTATTTGAAAATCCCGACTTGTTACAGACAAACTGTTTCATGTGACGCTAACAGTATTTGCTATTTGGCAATAATATCAAATTGCACTTTTCTGCACACCCTCACACACTTACACACCTATACACACATAGATACATTTACAAGCCAGACAATTGCCATATAGCAAAAAAGATACACAAATATCTGGCAAATACAAACAAATGTGCAAACAGAAGTCGCAGGAGCACAAGCCAAGCAGAGACAGAGAGAGCTAAAGAGAGTGAAAGAGGGGATAGAAAGTGGCAACTGCAGCTGAACTAAACTGCAGTCGACGACGACGTCGACGTCAG
The DNA here is from genome assembly GCA_035043265.1 of Drosophila testacea. Taxonomy (NCBI): domain Eukaryota; kingdom Metazoa; phylum Arthropoda; class Insecta; order Diptera; family Drosophilidae; genus Drosophila; species Drosophila testacea. The sequence goes on from JAWNND010000151.1 coordinate 779,374, forward strand.
CATCTCTGCGGCTTCGTAAACATCATTTAAGTCTATTTGTGCATAGAGCAAAGCCACATTCAGACTCAGAGTCAGAGTCTCTTGGAGTATCTCACAACTCGCATCCTCTCGCAAATTCTGCAACGTTCGCAAAAGTCTCTGCTCTGTTATTTGATATGCGCGCTTATTTGATAATAACAGCTGGCTGACAGCTGGAAGAGGGGCAGAGAGGGAAGGGGTGGATGTGTAAGGAGGGAGGGTGTCTGTCACTACGGCATCAATCAAAAGTGCCACATTTGCCGTGTAGTTGGCATCATCGTGTTGCTGATGAGGCAACTCAATTGTTTGCCAACTGATTGGCAAATGCAACTACAACTATGGTAAGTATCTAACAGATACATTAGCTTAAGGCAAACAATAACTACTTAGATACGATAGATATACATAGATTGTTGAATAGATACTACAAGCTGATTAACCAGACCCCGTTTAAAGAGCATTGTTTGTTGGCTGTCTGAAAGGCAAGTGGATTTATGGCCTGCATTAGAGTATAAGGAAAAAAAATAATAAATATATTAATAAAATTCTGTCTAATTAATCAGTTGTATTTGCCTGTCGGATTTTCGACTTATCTTTATTCCCTTACTGAAATATTTTTAGCTTTAATTTAGAGCAATTTCTTGTCAGATAAATATATTAATCTATTAAATTCGACATTTGCTCCACTTTCATTTAAAAAGACAAACTCAACATTTGGAGGGTCAGTCTAGGAGTTGGGATTGAGTTTCGAGTCATGTTTGTGGCGATGTATGTCAATTAAATTCAATTGAAATTAATTTAATGTTGTTATTGTTTCGTTTTTGTAAGACATCCCAAAGCAAAGGCACTTAGGGATGGAACAAACAAAAGAGGGTCGGAAGGGGGGTCAACAAATCAATGTGCTACCCAAAAGTTGCACGTGCGTCACTTGACTTTTTGGCTACCTGAAACTGGACACTTAATTAAATTGGGGCTGTGAGTTGTGTAGGGATATCCGATGTAGGGTAACTAAGTTAGAGTTGGAAAACCCGAAAGCAAATTTCATTTGCACTTTTGCTGAGTGTTGGAAAGGGGGGTTCGTGGAGGGCGGGGCAAACATTAGAAATGCATTTGGGCGAGTGGAGCTGGAAGCTAAATAATTCATGTCTAACACACGGCCTCAAAGCAGCATCGATAATGTATCTACATATAGAGGCAAACATAAGAATATGGTATGTGTGTGTATTGTATGATTGTAAGTGTGTAAGTGTATTTGGGTCTGCTTGCATTTTTATACTCTTCTTTATGCGTTGGAAATTTGTGGTTTGTTTGCGTTCAACTCGTTCCCCTTTCTCATTCACATTCACATTCACATTCCGCATTCGTTTGTTTCAATCGATTGACATAGTTTAGTTCTAATGGATTTTCACGCCAGCGTTGACACAATTTGTGGCAAGCAGCAGCAGTGGCAGTGGCAAGCAGTCTGTGCAACTTGAGTGTTGGCTTCTTGTTGTTATTGTTACCTTAGCCAGAGCAGCAACTTTTGTAGCAAACTTACCTGCAACGAAAAAGAAGAAAAAATAAAATGAAAATTGCATTAAAGTTTCAGTTTCAGTTTCAGTTACAGTTTCAATTTTATTTTCAATTTTAAGTTCTGTCTCTCCTCTCTGCTTTTCTTTAGCTCATAAAGAGCTCAACTATCAGTCGCTGCATATAAACATATATTTCTTTAAACCTAATTGCCAGAGATTATCAATAAGGCGAGCGACCCCTAATCAAGTCAAGCCATGGCATTGATGGAAAAATCTTTCCTATTCTATTCAAATGATGTACGAAAATAAAAATAAAATTTGATATATTTATGAGCTCATCGAGTAAATACGGAAGAGCTGTCTGTGTTTTCATTCTCTGTCATGGCATTTAAGATTAAAGTATAAAGAACTTTTGAATGCGAGCCACAAAAAGTTATCAGCGATGCGTTTTACTTTTAATTAAAAATTCAAGTAAATCTCCCCAAAAAAAACACACACAAGTTCAAATATAGTATGTGTGTATAGAGTATAAAGAGACAAAAGTTGGAATATTATTTAAGGCAACCTCTCTCTGGCGCTTTATCACAGCTGTAATCTGTCAGCGGGACAGAGACCAACAGTTAGGGGCAAAGAAGTCGAGTGTTGTTGGTGGCAGGGGAAGGGGCAGGGGTAGAAGCGGGGGCAGACAGACAATGCGAGTGCTCTTGCAACTCTCTGCCGGGCGGTCTCTGCTCCCCATTGACGAATGCTGCAACAACAACAATTACGACAGCAACAACAACCACCATGACAACAACAACAACAACAACAACTTCGTAAGAAGTGCAGCAAGTGAAGTGCACTTGTTGTTGTTGCTGCTGTTGCTGTGTTTAGTTATTAAAACTGACAGTTTTATTTGTCAGCCCTCGCCTCGTGTGTGCACTCTTCCATCTGCAGCTGGAGTTCAACTCAAACTTGGAGTCACTGTTGTCGTTGTCGTTGCCGTTGCAGTTGCAGTGGCAAATGCCTTATGACACTTTTATTTTATACGTATTTGTTTTTTTTTTGTTTTTCGAAAACCGATTTTTTTCTTCATTCTTGTTTTTGACATGTGTCATGAGTGCGTGTATGAGTGCAGGCGATTGGGGTGAATACAATCGATTTTTTGTATACAAAAATAACTCAACTTTTTCAGTGTTGGGTGCAATGGAAAAGTTGTCTGAACTGTTTGCCGAAAAACTGTTGACAAATGCAATTGAAGTGCTTGAAAGTTGACATTGGCATTGCCAATCAGATCAGTTCAATTGATTTTTGAAAATTGTTAAAGAACATGGCAATACACTGAAAATCCATTGAATCCAATAATGGATAGTAGCTAATTTATAATAATGTATCTATTTAAAATAAATCAATGAAGTAATTGTAATGGTGCCAAATTAATTTGTTTTCATATTAGTTTGAGAAAATTAATACAATTTAATAACTTAAATGCCAAGTCAACAACTTAACATCAGATTTTTAAAAGTATTTAACATAAAAACCCTTTAGAATAAAGAATTTTGCAATAATTGTGTGGATCAATTTTATTATTAAGCAAGACTAGAAAAAAAATTTGTATTCATAAGAAATAAACAAATTAATGTTCTCTACCTTTAATTTAAATACCAGAAGAAAATCTTAGAGTTGAGCACAACTTAAATAAAATTTATGACAGTATCAACTTAATTTCTTAAATTAAATTACTTTTCAAAACACAGCAAATCAATTAGCACCAATAAAAACAATTTACAATAGTTGTATGAATGAATTTGATTTGTTACAATTTTCTTCAATAAAGTAAAAACTTTACAACTAATTTAGTCATAATAAAGTAACTAATTTATGCTCTCCACACATAATTAAAATAACAAAAAGAATCTTAGAAATGGGCACAAATTAATTGGTATTTATGCCAGTTTGAGAATATCAACATTATTTATAAAAATTAAATACCATGCCAACAAATTAGTGTCAGGTTTGTCCTAAATCTATTTAACTAATGATCTAGCTGTAAAAGAAATGAAAATAAAATATATAGATGCCATGAAAATTGTAAAATAGAAAAGACTTTAGTGATTTTCGCACTTTTCATTCATTCCAACTAAAAGAGACAAATGAATCGTGTAATATTTGTTGTCGTCTTGTCTATTTATGATAATTAAGGTTTGACATTTTTATGATATTAATTAATTTGAGAGATGGGGGAAAAGTGTGAAAAGAAATTGCTCCCCATCACTCCACACTTCTCCTACTCCCCAGCTCCCCTCTCTTCTCAGTCACCTCACTCTTTACTCACTCACGGCTCAACGCCAACGCGCTTCTAATTTTGTCAACACTCGACGGATGTCGCCGACCACAAAAAGTTAATAGGCCCTGGCATGACCCCAAAAATGAAATGGGATGAATATGAGAAAAAGTAAATGCAACGGGAATGGGAATGGGAATGGGAGCGGGAGCGGGAACGGGATCTTGAAGGTGAGAAAAGTGTTGTTGTAGTCTTTGCTTTTATTATTGTTGCTGTTGCCCCACTTAATGAGGGGGGCTTTCCATCGACTGTGGCATTAACACTGATCGTCAAGCATTTAAAACTGCAGCGGGGGCGACTCGGGTCATAAAACTGACAATAAACTATGCAGATCCCCATAAAAATGCTAACCTATCTCTAGACTGGCGCTCTTCAGGCTTATGTGCGTTCTTTATGCCATCTCTTTGACTCACATTGCTTTAGTTCAAGCGTTAAATTAAACTAGTAATATGGTTTCAGCATCCATAATCAAGATCAAATAGAACATATACCAAATTGGCTTTTTCTTTGATTGGGATCATAAGGTGTCTGCTTTAAAATTACTTTTCTATATAACTCAAGACTAGTTCTTTAGTACAAGATTCACAAAAGAATTTATATACTAAAGAATAGCTTTATGTTCTATAGTCACAAAGATCCTAGAGCTATGCATGAGTCTATATCTCAAATTTCCTGTCTCCAGCTTCAATTCTCACTGAGTTCACAAGGTACAGAAGTATCTGTTGAATTGTTTCCTTTCTCAAATTTGTATAATCAAAATTCACTTTGCCAAGGAGCTTTAAAATCAAATTTGTGCCTGTTCCTTGTTCTTTCCATATGTTTCACTGCAAGAATTATGTGGCGCAAAACTAATGCAGCAAATTTATGCGTTGTGAAAACTTCTTTTCTTTTTATTTTTTCTTGTCATTCTTTCAGCTTTTCAGTGGGAGGCAGTCACTGGCCAGCTGTGAAAAAACTCAATGGAGTTTTGGCCAGCTGTAAGACAGGCCCAACAATATTTTTTGGCTCTCTTTCCACTTTTTGGGTTTTTGCAAAATGAGGCGCAACGAAGCGTATGACAAACAGATTTTTCTCAAACGCAAATCCGTGCGCTGAAAAGAAAAGGCAAGAAAAAGTGTAGGAATTTCCATAAAATTAGAATAACAGCAGTGATTCTTTACGAAGCCCCTCAAACACAGACAGACGACGGACACCAAAATTTATGAGCAGCACCAAAAATGTGTAAGGCAAAAAAAAAAAGAAATGAAAGAAACAAAGAGAAAAGAAAAGAAGTTGAGAAAAGAGAGATGGGAGATCGTCGCAACAGTCGGCACAAGAGCGACAAAAAAAATGAGTGTCGCCTCGAAAGAGACAAGAAAATTGTGTAAAAAATAATTGAAGCCGAGGCAGCGACAGATTTTGTACACGCACTAGACGCTGGAAGGGGAAACAAGAGTTGGGGAGGAGTCCCCATAAAAAATGGGACTAACGCGAAACCCTTTTCAAACCAAAGTCTTGCTCACAACCCTGCCCTGTTTAGTCATGGCGCCTCGACATTTTTGGCAGTACTCGTAGATTGTAGCTCCCTTTCCTCTCTTGGATAATTCCATTTCTTTTTTCAGTGCATTTTTCATGTTGTGCACCGGCAGCCGCGACGCCAACTTACATTAAGTCATTTATCTTGATAGTGTACTTTGTTTTGTTGTTTGTGTTGTCTTCTACTTTAATTCATTGTAAATTCATTTTATTATTTTTATTTATTTTGTTTTGACTGCACAAATTGTGTTGTCATTTTCATGTGGCGACCAGAAAAATTCACAGCAGGCGCCAACGCTAAAATCTATACACGATTTTCAATTTGCCGCACAAATTTGCATTCCCTGCGCCAAAAACCATTTAGCTGCATTTATTAGATTCCTTTCATCCTGCCAACATTCACTGCGAATTTTGGAAATAGCTTTCAAATTTTAAAGGTATTTTCGGAATATTTGCGCAATAGTTCACAAAGCTTTTCCCTTAGATAATATGTCAACGTACTGAGATGACTTTTTGGTAGGTGACATTTTATATTTGATAGATGATGTGGATTATATTTAACATTTTAAAATTAAATCAAACAAAGACCGATTAGCAAAGTAATAAATAATGTTGGATCACACTTTTGAACTTACTTGTTGGCTTAATACAAACGCTATTAAAATATAATTTAAAATTCTAAATTAAATAGAATTTGGGTACAATCTTAGTATAACTAAGATTTGACATTTGAGTAAAAACTTTCAGTATAGATGGGCAATTTATATATTATTTTTAAAATTTCAGAATTTCATTAAAATTTATTAATAAAGATATAAAAAGTTTTTTGGATCTACAAGGTATCTCCTCGTCGTGCAATCTCGTTTATGCACTTTCAATTGCCTATGCAATCTCTTGTATGTTGGGCATTTGTGGCCAACGGGTTTGCACTGATTTTTAAAGGATTTTTTCTGCATTGCATTTCTGAACTTTAAACTTTGCTTTTCTATTTTTTTTGTTCCATTTTAATTTTTTTTCACTCATACGTTTTGGTTTTTGTTATATTGTTACGCCGTTTGTGGTATTTTGGTGATATTTGGCGTTGAGCAACTTTTGTGTTCAGTTTTCATTTCATTTTTTTCGCTTCTCTTTTTTTGGCTTTGGCGTTCACTGAATTGGAATTACAGCAATTTTTTTTATTACTTTGCGGGGTTTTCAGTTTTTGGTTTCTGGACTGTTTGTGTGTGTGTGTGTGTTTTTTTCATAAATCTCTAAATTGAGATTTATGTTAGTTTTGCATATTTTAGCCATGTTGAAAAAGCGCTTTGGCGGGAACAGAAGAGAGAATCGCAGAGAGAGAGAGACGACTGAGTGGAGGATAGTAAAAAGGACAAAGGACCAAGAGGAAAGAGGAAGAACAAGCGTGGTTACAACTTGGCTTGACTTTTAAAGTTTAGGTTTCTATCTCCCTCTTTGTGTGTGAATGTTTGGATGGGAAACGGGATTAATAAATTAGTTTGTGGTCGAATTGTCGTTTGGCTCTTAACTTTTTGATTGCTGCCGGAGCGCGGTTAGCTGACATATGGGACGTAATTAAGTGTTAAGAAGGATGCGCCATTTAGTTTTCCCAACATTTAATGACATTTGTGAGAGTGGAATTAGTAAGGAAGATGAATGATGAATCTTTTTTTAAAGTAAGCAAACTGTGTTTAAATAAATGTAATAGAACAGCATAAAGTTTACAGACTTGGAATTAAATTCGATGAGCTTTAATCAATTTAAAAACTAATACTTATCTAAATATTTAAATAACACTAAGTACTTAATGAGCTTTTAAAGCTTAAACTTTTGTTAACATCTAATTTATTTCAGATACCTAAGTAGTGGCACCAAGCTCATTATAGTATAAATGATAACAGTAATATAATTACGTAGCTTTTTCTTATTAGGCTCTCTAGTGCTTTCAAAGCTCAAATAAAAGCTCTATTAACAGGCCATAAATTAATCAGCTTTAAGAAACACAACTGTATTGAATTATTTAGTTCAAGTATGATTTGCATAGACTGAGCTAACAATCAACTTATGCCTAAATGAATAACGTAAATTTTGGCAATATCGACAGCACACCTCCAAGCTGGCCAATACTCTGTGAGATGGTCAAGCACCTTATCCAAGTGGAACAATAAGCCAATAGCCAATAGCCAATATTGCAGCTGTAATATGCATATGTGGAGCAAATACCTAGCCACGTTTGCATAATGAGGCACATTCTGGTTGCAAGTGCTGGTCCCTTTACTACCTGCAGGTAATATATAGATATGAAAGCAAGCCCTGTGTTGCCCTGAATCTTATCACAGTGCGTATGTGTGTGTATGTGTGTGAGTGATGCCAATATAGGCCAAAACCACAGCCACAACGACAGCAACAACAATAAGGAGCAACAACCGCAGCAAACTTGAGACCACACTAGCCAAATGCTGCCTATCTAGGGTTAGAGTTTGAGTTGAAACCTTTGGGATCTAGGTTATAAAAGGGGGTGGTTTTGGGTGGGGTATATGTTATGGCCAGGTTGCGGCTTAGCCGAGTCGAGCAATTTTAATCCCAGGCTGGAGCTTAAACAAATTTTGTTTAGGCCAAGTCAACCCAAGCGTCCAGACATATGGCATAATTGAAGCAGAGACGAGCACACACAACACACAAGTTACAACAACAAGCACACACAATAACACACACACACACAGATACTCTCACACACACATAGGAACCCCCTCTATTGTATTTGCATTAGTGTAATGCAAAGTGTTATAAGCTTTATTATGGTAACCAGTAGATCCAACAACCCAACGACCTGCCGTCTAGAGTTCTGCCTCACTTTGGGGAATTTTATGTAATGATGTGCTTAAATCTACCCTACACACATATATACACACACACACACACACACACAGAGAGAAGTGTGCGCTCATGTATTTTGTTGAGGGTAAAACCCAAAAATGGATTGATAATATCCCACAAATGATTAACTTGGCTGAAAGTTTTTCGCATGCCTTGGGCCAGAAATTGCTAACTGGAATACTTCTCATCGCTTCTCTTCTTTGGCTCTCACATATGCTAATAGTTTTTGGGTGGCCCGACAGATTTGTCAATCTTTGTAAAGCCCTTTTGTTGGGTTTTTGCCCTGGAAATTTGTCGCACATTTAAATCAATTGGCATTAGAAGTTTCAGTTCCAAAGCCCCCAACTTAATGTTAACTGATCCCTGAGCTCGGGCATCGAATTACATTTTATTGGCCTTGCCAAATTGACAGCTATAATAGGCTTGCATTTTTCTAGCCACATTAGCTCGTAATTGATAAAGGGTTGAGTGGCAGTGGTTGATTACTTTTAGCCAGCACTGTAGGACAGACCACATCTTATTTTGTCAGCTGATTTATGCAACTATGTCAATGTCAGATGGTTGCCATAATTCAGACTGAAAGAGAAGCGCAATAAATATTGTATCACATGCTGGCATCATAAGGAAATAATGATAAATAACCAAATCAGCGACCGAAATGACTTCATTTCATTGCATCCCCAATGTGTCTGAATATGCGACACATTCACTTTCACATTCATAAACATAATACACAACAACAACTGAGACACATAGATATATACACAAGAGTCCAACTCAAAGATGGAGATGAAGTTCACCCCGCTCTTGATATGCGTAAATCTTTTATCCGCATAAAACGATAATAAATCTTTGCAGCAAAACGTACAGATTATTAGGCGCCCTCCTTCCGAATGATGTTGCGACAAAACATCTGGCAACATCAGCAACATCAACAACAACAGCAGCAGCAATAATAACAATCCCAGCAACAACATTAAACATAATCGCATGCTTACGAGTGTGATGACATTTTTCCACTGGCTGGCAGCAAACAGCGTTAGCATTAGCATTAGCATTAACATTAGCATTATCAGATTGGCAATGGAGCGTAAGCAAGCGAATTCAGTAAGTGTATACATATCGGAATTTAATTATACTCGTAAGTAGTTATCTGCTTTTTGCCGCTTAAGTGGCCATACATCAATCTGACCACGAATAATAATAGCTGAGTTAGAAATTGAAGTAGGTCAGCAAGGCAAAATAATACAAAGGAGCGAGAAGGAAATAAAAGCGAACAAATTAAACTTAAGAGTGATGGGGAAAAGCGAGAGATTATTAAGGATTAGAATGTAAGATTTATTAGAACAGAGTTAACCCAAGAGCAAACGTTTGATTGACTAGTAAAGGAGTGGTCAAGGAGAGTTGCCCAACGATTAAAAAGCTAGTTAGCGAGTATACCATTTGAATATTGAGAGTAGCTTAGATAGTAGAATCTTGAGTAGCGAGTACACTGTTGACTCACAAGAAGCAAGAAGAAATTTAAGTTAAGAGTTGCCACTAAGCATTTAAATATTGAACAAACAGATGAAAGTTACTATCTTAACCAGTTAATAAACGAGTGATCCATTAACTGACGGGTAACGAGTTGATTAATGAATTACCAGTTGGTAAATTACTCTAGAGTGTACTTCGCTATGAAAAACCCAAGCTCCCTTACCCTCTATCTTTTGATCAACCTGTATCCAGATACACCAAAATTCAAGGTATTAGTAGTATCCATTTTTCTTTGTTGTCAAATAACGCGATTGGGATACTTATGCTAACCTTAAGGGGTTAAGTTTGAGGCTCGCACATTTGTGCAATTTTATTGCCGACAGTTTGCCGTTTTGTGCTGACTTAACACTTTAAGACTGCCACACTATGGCACTCACATATGATTTATGGCTGCCAACGAGCGCTTGAAAGTATGCAACACAAAAACGATGCAAGAGTCGACCAAGTGAGCAATGTTTCGGGGGGAGAAATGGGAAGAGAATGCAGAAGAGGGGCGTGTAGGCGGGAGTCAACAGTCGCGACGGTGGCAAATGTCGTCGGCAAGTCACTTAAAAATGGCTCAGTCAAAGGTACATATACACACACACACACACACATGTTGCAACAGAGACTGAAATGTGTGCGGTGTTGCACCGAAATGCACTTAAAATGCAAGGCAAGCTCAGCGTCAGCTGAGAATAAAAATAAAGTTAAATAAAAATGTATAAAAAATAGCGAAAAGGCGGAGAGAAAAAGAAGGAGAGAAGAACCAGAAGCCGGCAAAACCGGCTAAAGGCGGGCAGCATAAAAAAGAGCAAGAGCCCAAAACTAAAAGGCATGTCACGGGGTGTGTGTGTGTGTGTGTGTGTGTGTGTGTGTGTGTGTGTGTGTGGAGTGCTATAAGCAAACACTTTGGAGTGCATTTAAAGTGTGGCACAAACAGTGGCAGCTACTTCAGCTGCCTCATCCGGTATTCCCACTACTTCCCCCTTCCTCCATCATTCTATGCCGATGTCTCTCTCTTAACATCCACTCCAACTGGGATGTTAAGCTCAGACACACACTTGAGAGCTGCTGCTGTTGCTGCTGCCATTGTCACTAGAATCTTGGCAATTTTTTCGTTGTTGCCAATAATATTTACTAAAAAATTACATACAAAATGCGCAACGTTGCAAAAGCCGACAAGCCGGCAAGAGTCTGCCAAGTGCAACAAGTGAATGCCTCTCTCTCTCCCTCTCTGTCTCTTTACCTCTGTCGCTCTCTAGTGCAACCGCCATACTGGCAACATCGTCCTGCCACTCAGCTGCTTACTTCCCTTGCTAAATTCACACTTGAAAGTGGCAACAACTTTTAGCTCGCATATGCCTGCCAAGTTGTGCGCCTTTCCTCCTCCCTACCACCCTGTAGTCCAATTGCCTGCCTCCTTTTGCCTTCCGGTCTGTTTTTGGGCTTAAAGTGTCCCGACTGTGTCTGCAACTGTTACTGCCTGTGGGGATCCCTTTTGGACCGGCGCAACAGTTTGAATTTGCCTAAATATTTTCGGCTAAAAGATTTCCGGCAATCGCTGCCGGAGTTGTAGTCGCAGCCAGAGCCAAAGCCCGGAGTCGAGCCGTGCGCATAACATGAGAATAGTTTGCTAATTTTGGGAACCTAATTTGAGTCATCCTGTCTCTAAAGTTTCCAGTTGCCAGATAGTCAGCTAGTCAGTTGTAGTTTTTGCAACTGGAGTCTGGCAAAACGGTTTCGGATTGGGTTTGGGATTAGAACTTGAGTAGAGTTGACTCAGTTAGCAGCATATCTCGATGTGATTGTCACATATAAGTAATTGGACAAAGGATAATTAGTTTGCTGTGGAAAGTGTTCTCTTTTTAAGTGGGGGGAAATGGGGATAAAGGATAGATAATATCACACTTAATACTCATTTACGTATAGACAGGAAAATGTTTGTAAGGGGAAAAAGGGAAAGAGTCGTTGACAGGATTCGAGAGTTGATAAGATGGCAGAGAGTTAAACATAATAAGTATGTAAATTTCACTTGTTTGTTAAAGTTTGCACCTGGACGAGAAAGCATTTTGGCAAATACGAAATATTTAAAATGCAAAAGATTTTTTCTTAGTTGACTAAAAAGTTTGTACTTAATATTTAATACAAAAATAGATTAGTTAAACATGTGATAGTTTTGCAATCCATTATGTATCTAGCCTGCACATCTACATATGTATCAAACTAAACAGCACATCAATAATTTCAGCTCAAAGTCAGCTCTGCAACTTTTTGTCTGTCTCCGTAAACTAGCTGGAGCCAATTTTGGGTACATCTGTAAATGACGTAAGTTATTTGCTCACATTTCCCATTCACATTTATTGTGGTCCCAATACAATTTCTCTTCTCGCGCATCCTTTTCATTATATAAGACCCACCTAAAATACCCAAAGCCCCTATGAAAAACTTTCAGCCATTGGAAAGGCGGGGTAACAAATGTTTCTACCTGTACCCCGAGCACCTTAACGGAATTGCTGAATCGTCGCAAAATCACTTTTACGATTTTGGTTTATATAGCAATAAAAAAGAATCTGCTCTTATTTGCAATAGTTGTTGTTGTTGTTGTTGTAGTTGTTTTTACTTGTTTTTGTTGCCAACGGCGGCTCATTGCTCGAAAACTAGCGCAATACAACTGAGAAATCTTTTCTGACTTTCTCCGCATCCTCATGCCCACCATCATTTACTGAGATTCGCGCGAGCTGTGTGAAAACTTTTGGCAGAGCGTGTGTGTGCTTCAAGCTCAATAAAATTGCATGAGGCAAACAAAGTAATTTTTATAGCGCCTGCCAGATACGCGAAGGAGTAGGAGTATGAGTAGGAGTAGGAGTAGGAGTACATAGTACATCGCATGTTTACTTATATGGGAATACTTTCGCTCTGATTTCCTTTACTTTGCTTTTCACATTTGCCTGATCCTTTTTGGCAGCGTCACGGCGAGCTATGCCAATCTGTTGAGGCTGCTCCTACAGCTCCTGCTCCTGCTCCTGCTTCTGAGCCCTGAGCATTGCTTATGGCCAAATTCCAACGAGAAAAGGTGGAGCTGTAGTTCAATTCGTTAACAAGCTGTGGCAACTCGGGGGCGGAGGGTATTCACACTGACTGACTGAAAATTTACGCGTCGCCTTACATAAACTTTGCCATTTCATTCTGGTAAGGTTTTCTTCTCCTTCCCAGACTGAGAAGTCTCAAGACTTCTACGGTCTTCAGGCTCGTGTAATGTTGGCATTGATGACGCTGCGCGACAGTCAGCATGACTATTCAGTTGCCCTAGATATATATATACATTTATAAAGCATAAAGAATATATGGTATGGCATCTTTGGGTGTGCTAATTTCGCGCTCACTGTACATCTATGTGTGTGTGTTTGTGGGTGTGCGAAGTTATTGAAAACGAATGGCGTGTGAAAAATGTGAATTACGAGTACTCGTTTCTTATCCTCATCCACGTATATGTGTGAAAGTTATTCTTTCTCTCACATGGGCTAAGAAAAAAAAGGGCTTCCTGTCTTGCATGACTGTCAATGGCGCTTGTTTTATATCGTTTGTTTTCCTGAAAAAGCAGCACGTTGATAAGACAGCAGGAAAACTGAATAAGTTTTTAGCATATCGATTTTCTTTTTGCTTTGTTCAGCTACATATATCCATAACATAACAGACACGTGTAATGTCTTTAGAAGATGTTCTAATATCACAAGGGGTTTAGGATTTACTTATAACTAGATAGATTTTTGTAGTAGTATTTAAAATTTGTTCATCAAATTTTTAAATACTTGAAAGCTATACTGCAAATTGTTTTTCCATTTCTTTCTATCTTTAAAATTTTAAATTTCTCTATAATAATTTTGACTTCTGCTAAATATAAGAAAAAAATGAGTTCAATTCTGCATAATAGCTAAAAGTGTCTTAAAATTATTTACTTTATTCTTTGATTCATGAATATATAAACTGTACCATTCATTTCTACTGCAAATTTTGTTAGCTCAATAGTTCTTTTAATTAAATTGTTATATTTGAATTTCAAATTAAAAGTTTTTCTTTTAACAATATTATGCCAATTATAAAACTGTTTCACTTAAACTTGAATGAAAACTCGACCTTGACAATGCTGTTGCACTCAAGTGTATGTCAATTGGAAACTTTTTATAAACTGTACAGAGAGACAAAAAGCAACAGAGTGAAAGAGAGAGGAAAAGGGGAGCGAGGAGGATAGACGCCAATGTCGTTTGGAGCAGCAGCTGCCGCTTAACCCTTCAACACCCGTCTAATTAACCCATACTGGTTTATTCAAGTCCAGCTGTCCCATCGTCCTGTGCTGACTCAGCTGCCATTGTTAGCTGAGCTCATTGGCTTTTTGCTTTACCCCCGACTCCCTCCTCCCACACTAGGAGCCCCTCGGTTCCGGCACATATGTTTTTAATTATAATCACATACAATACCTCCTCTTTCCTCATCTCTCTCATCATCGCATTTCAGTCTCCGGCGGGGCTTTAGTCTGGCATTGAGAGACTCTTTCGCTCTCTCTTTCCTTGTGCTCCTTTATGAAGTCGGTTTGCTCCACTTTTTGTTTTATTTTTTGGTAGCCGGCCTCGTTTGCCATAATTTTGCGAATTTATGATGCGTTACATTTACAACAAACGAGACATTTTATAGCAGATCATCAATCAATTTGTTAGCTTCCTAGAAGCGGCTGTGCCCACATTGACAATTATGGAGTGGCCCATGGTCCCTTTGCCCCATTTGCCACGCCCCCAGCCGGTTAGTTAATGTGGCTGCAGGGGCATTGCAATAATTAAACATTTGCCTTGGGCGCCCATAAACTTATTTATAACGCTGGCACATGCTATAAAATATAAGTTTATGGCACAAACCGCAAAATGCAGCAAAGCGTGCTCTTTGGGGGCGCCTCCAACCTCCATGTTGCAACCAATGGCAAAAAAAAAAATAAAAGTGAAGGGAAAGTTTTCTTTCGCACGCCAAATATTTTATACCCTTACAGAGCTCTGTATTTAACATTCCAATGATGACAGCTATTTATTTGATATAGTTGTCCGATATTAAATAAATTAGGACTGGATGTGTAAAACAACACCAAATATGCAATATCTAAGTTTCTTTGAGTAATGCTAATAAACAAAAACAGCAAAAATAATTTTGTATATTTAAAAGTTGAATATATATTAATGTAATTCGTTACATATTTCGTAACAGATTTATAACATCCTCTGCAAGGGTATAAAGAAGCGAAAAGTGTCAAAAGCAGCAACAACGGTCACGGAAGTTGCTGCCAGTTGACGGCCAGTCAGTTGAATGAGAAGAATGATCAGAAAGGCGGGTTGTAATAGTTACAGGGGTGAGGAAGTAGTGAGGTGAAGAGAGAAAGTGGAGAGGGTAAGGTGATGGCAACTTTGCCACATTAATTTCCGCAACGTTTTCTTTTTTCTGGCGACGTTTGCTGTCGATGTTGCTGGCGTGTCGTGCATGTTGCTGGCGTCGGGATGTTGCCGCTGCTACTGCTACTGCTGCTGCTGCAGTTTGACAAGCACAAACAAACAGTGAGCGATGTTGCTGCTCCTCATCTGCCTGTTCTTCTTCATTTGCTTCTTTTTGCTGTTGCTGTTGCTGTTGTTGTAATGTGACAAAATGAAGACATATGCTTGCTTGCTGAAAGCTGTGCAAAGTAATTAGACAAACATTTGCCCGTGGTCGAGGCCAGCTGCAAGCTGCAACCCTCACATGCCACATGCAACATACAACATACACACACAACGACAACTGCTAATTGCTTCAATCAACACGTCGCCGCAGTTTTGTCGCCGTCTTTTGTTGGTTTTAACAGCTTTGGCCCCAGCTGGACAGATAGACAGACAGAAAGACAGACAGACAGACAGAGAGGCATAAAACAAGTGAAGTCGAAAGTTTTTAAAAATATATATTCTTCAGCAAATGTTTTCAATATGCCACGCCCACTTCACTTCGCCTTCATTTCGCTGTCTGCGTTTATTGCAAAAATTTGGTGAACTTTTTGGAAATTGCCACGAAAATTGCACCAAAATTACAAATTATGCGCTGTGGCAACAAGAGAGTAGATAGGGAAGAAAGAGAAGACAGAGCCGAGAGAGGAGAGTCAGAGAAGCGAAGAGAGAGAGAGAGGGAGGTAAACTGGCGTTAATGACAACGCCATGGACAACAGCCAACCATGGGACGATACGCGGCTGTTTCTAATTGTTTTAACACTCGTTGAGTTAGGGAAAAGTCCCCCCCCCCTTAAAAGTAAGGTTATTGTTTTTGTTTCGTAATTGTATGTTGCTAATAGATTTGAAGGGCTGCTGGTTGGCAGGAGGGAAACTTCAATTACAACGTCAGCATTTAAGTTTTTAGTCTGCGTGTTTGTGTGTGTGTGTCTGTGTCTGTGTAAGTGTTAATTACAACTCTGCGACAATTTGAAAGATTTTCCTGTGCACGAACCAAATTATTACCGATCTGGCAACGCCATGCGTATCGACAGGGAATTACAATGGCAAATGAGCTTTGCGGCTTTGAGGTTTCCGGAAGGCCTGAACCACCCGCTGCTCCATTTGGACAATGAGTGTGTGTGCGGTCGTAACTTTATTTAAACAGAGTTCAGTTTTGTTTCGTGTCCGAAACACACAATTCGAAATTTTCGATTATTTGTTAAATGTATCTCATTAGGGTTACAAGAGTATACAGTGCGTTTCAATAGTAATCGTAATTTGCAATTTGGGGTTGCGTTTTGTGAGATTTACAGGCCGCCACAATTCAGTTAAGTCTGATTGAAAATTGGTAATCATTTGCAATTTTCAAATTTTTTAAATTTTAAAAATAGGCTATAAAAATAAACAGTTGTTGAAAGTCAAGGAAGATTTTTTAAAAAAGATTTTAGATCATTAATAGTAGTTTTCTTATATGTCAATCAAAGTAATCTTTCAGGTGTGGGTACAGTTTACTCAGAGCTGTGAGAATTATTTCAGAACATAACAAATCAGTTAAGTAAATATTACAGATATTATATTGCAGAGGTTTTCCATAAGTATATTGATACATTTTAAATAAAGTTACAGTTGTACCTTAAAGTAAGTAAATATTATAGAAATATATTGCAGAGGTTTTCCATAAGTATATTGATACAGTTTTAAATAAAGTTACAGTTGTACCTTTAAGAGTCGGAAGATATAGAATTTTGGAATGTCAGTGCTAGCTTTAAATAAATATTTTGTATCTAAATCAACAATAAAAGTTGACTTTCTGTCTGGGTATTGATCCATTTTGGTCGAATTATGATAATTGGAATTCGAGGAAAACCATTACTTCATTTTGAATTGAGACTGGGAAATCCCAATGATGACATATCAATCTAAAGAATAAACCTTGGCAAAGAAAAAAAAAGTTTTCGCACAAGTAAATTGAGCAAATTTAACAAAGTTTTGGGACAAATAATTCCAGGAATAAACTGTCAGCATTTATTGGGAGCTTGGCATGCTTTGCAAGTCAAAAAATGTTACTTTTGCAAAGTAAAGTAAAGTGAAGTGAAGTAAAGTTGCTGCTAGGGCAACTGTCACGCCCACTCAAAGTATGTTCTTTCCACTTGAGGCAAAGCTAACCAAAAATACAGAAACAACAAGACATGTAGCATCAGTATTAATTTGCACAATTCAATGTGCCACTTAATACCAAAGACGTGTCAATTTCATGGCTGACAAACCGTTTGAAATGCCGATGTCGTAGCTATGGTTCATGTTGTTGGTTGTGGTTGCTATAGTTGGTGTTGTTGCTGTTGCTGTTGTTGCTATTGTTGTTGCCAAGAAGATGAAGCAACACATGCATCAAGCGTCAAGGCAGCGCTTATGGGAATTAATTACAGCCATCAAAAGTTATTAGGCGCAATTATCACAATGTAGGCGACGTGCAAGTGGACGATGACCACGAGATCATCATGATGTCTTCATGTTGTTGTCAATGAGGATGTGGATGTGTGGATGACAACGCATTGTGGTCATTTTGGCCCCAGTCAGTTCCCTGTTTCGAGCTGATAATGGCCTGCTTTAAGGGCAGCATAAAAAGAACGAGAGAAAAGTAAAGAAAAGTAGAGACTGGGAGCTGCCAAATGTCAAATGAGTTGTGCAGTTACCGCCACTTGAGACACTGACACGGCCCTTTGGCCGCTGGCAAACTGAAGGAGAAATATATTAAAAAAGAAAAAAGAAGTATGGCGAAAAATACGCCATAAATTAAAACTAAATGCCGTTTCGCCTGTCAGTGGCAGAAACTGGAGACAGCAGTGACTGCAGCGAAGATTAACGCACAAACACATACGCAGCTCACAGAGGCACGCCCACAGCGTGCAAAAGTGGGCGTTGACACCCACACACTCACATAGTTACACACACGACAGGCTTGGCTGGCAGGCAGAAAACAAAAGTCAAGCATTGCCTGCATGATTTACGGCCCAAATGGAAAATTGCGCATACGCGACGTTGCCACCATGAATACTCACACACACACACTCACTAAAAATTGCTCATAAATTTTCACGCACAGTAAAAGCGTTTGATGCAAATAACTAGAAGTTGGCTAAAGAGAAAGGATTGAAACTTGCAACTGAGGCCTGGGTGGTCCTTTCTGACACTTGGCAGACATTTGGTCATTTGTTGCCACCGCTTGTTGCTGCAAATTGCAAACAGTATATATCGAAAAAACACAAAAAAGAAAAACCAGAGAGACTACTGTAAGGGACGCCAACGCAAAGACCACGACCATGTCACAGAGACATCATCTTGTTAGCATTTTGTCAGCCAAGTTGTCACATTCGGTTCTCTCAGTGCCCCGCAACAAGTTGACTAGGGCAACAACGCGACAGGCATTTCCCAATCCCCCATCCTACATTTCCACTGTGTTGGATTTTCCTCCCATTGCCTGCAGCCCGTATACTTGTTCTTCCTCTCTCCTCTATTCACCTCTTTCTCCTGCCTCGTTTCTCCTCCACGCACTTCACGCCTCACTTGACTTACATTTGGGTTGACGCAGCTGACGACTCCGACGAGCAAAAATCTTTAATTGTCGCGCAATTTTCCAGTTACTGCATTTCTCGCTCTCAACTACACTCTACTTTTACTGCTGCCCAATTGCTATGGAATTCATGTATTCATTCATTTGCCACCCGGTTGCACAGTGGTGCCAAAACACGAATATTTATATTGGATTTTATTTTAATAGTGGTAGCGACATAGCGAATAATTACAATTAAAATTGTAACACTAAAAAATATGGATTTCTATAACTGACCCTAAGTTTGGGAGAAATATTAACAATATTTCTCAGAAGACATCTCTGAAAAATAAAATATAATGCCAAAATTATTCTCTACAGACCAAAAAGCCTAAAATATGTGTTTAAGCTTTATAAACTTTTATAAAAAATGTAAATAAAATGAAACGCCTAACGCATTTATCATCAGTTAATAGTTTATGGACTGAAGAGTAATAAAAACCTAAGAAACAGTTCATTAATAATGTTCCCTCTGTCCCACCTCTTTCTCTTTCTCTCTCTCTCTTTCTCTCTCGCTCTATTTCCCTCTTTCTTGAAGAATCTTATAATTATGAAAAGCGTAGTAGTAGTTTTATTGTTCAACAGCAAACAAAATCATAAACTGAAACTTAAATTTTATAGCATTTTAAAATATGTGCGTTGGGCTATTAAAATAAAATTCTTGAATTTACGAAGTGCTTTGGAATCAGTGTGCGAATGCCTTTGGAAATTCATTCATATATTTCTTTTCCTCTTTCATTGTGGAATCTGCCCGTTGCATTCATTTGGACGCCACTTGCGCATGCAACTGATATGCCCGAGTCTCCAGCCTCCAGTCTCCAGTCTCCAGCCTCCATCTCAGTTGTTGCCCCAAGACGGCGACAATGTTGAATGTACTCGGCACAATGGAGGACTGGGCCACAGTGAAGAGTAACTACCAATTAGGCGGGTAGCGACAGCAATTTCAATTAAAAGAATTAATTGCGTGTGCAGCAGTCAAGCAATTGAAGTACTCCAAACAGTAGAGAAAGAAAGAGATAACGAAATGAGAAATAAAAAGAGACAGAGATGTTGCAACACTTTCGGTGGCGATAAGCGCCACTTATCTAAATACATATTTACTTTTCTTCTTTTTTTTGTGAGAAGTTCACCATTATTCGCCTCAAAGTATGCAGAGAGCCCGCATTGGCAAACAGCCCAGTTGGGAGTGTACAGAATAATGGCATGCAAACGTAGGTGGGAAATGCAGCAGCTTGCGATTTTTATCGCATTTCACGCAGCTTGACAGGCGCCAGCAACACTCTTAACGTCTGACAACAACTTTTTATACACAATACCGACAACAACAACACAAAGCTTTTTCCTGTTTCCGTTGTGGAAGCTGTCGAAAGCGGCTTTCGGCAGCCGCAAAGAACTTTGAATTCACTTCATTTTCCTCTTTTTATTTTGGATGGAGTGAAGTTGAGGCTGTTGAAACCGGAACAAATTGTACAATATTGAAACTCCCGGTTAATTAGTGCCCCACACACAGTTGAGATCAAAGATTTAACAAGCATAGCATAAACTAACAATAAGATAAACATTAAGAACTGCAACTAAACAATAGGGAAATCATTGTGCCAAAGGTGCCAAGTGAAACGGGTCTGGGATCATAAAATTAGTCAATCAAGTCAACAATTTTTCAGTTTCTCATCAAGAATAGCCAACAAATCAATGTCCAGAGATTCTGTGAGAATGGGAACACATAAAATAGAAATATATAAAAGAGTAAATATATTTTACGATCGAGTAAAACTAAGCTAAAAGCATTGCTGACTCATGAAGGCTTAAGGCGGGGAAAGGTGAGGAAAATGTAGGTGAATTTTCTACGTGTAAATGTGCATGTAAAGTGTCACTTAAACTCGCTCAATATTTGATAGGGCCACAGGCAAATTGAGCCACCTACGAAAATCGCTCCAAATACCCAACGGATGCACACAGACAACAATGACAATGAGATGCAGATACAGATGCAGACAGAGATACAGATACAATGTGGGGACGACATCGGCGCATTATAAAAATGTTTTACGATTGCCGGCACAAAGAAGCGTTGCGACCCAACGAAAAGCAGAGAAGAAAAAAAAAAACATAACAAAACAAAGACTCAGCAACTGGGCATAAAGCGAGTTTTATTATGTCGTCGTGAGACAGAGCAAGAGCGAGAGAGGAAGAGTGTGGCAGAAAGAGAGGGATTGTGTCCACGCTTTGCATTACGATGGAGTCAACTGGCGTTGCATTAAGCAAAACGGCCACTGACGACGATGACGACGATGACGACGACGACGACAACGACGATGTCTGGACATGAGCGTGAACACATGAATAGCTGCCGGCAGCTTAATGGATATGGATATGGATATGCTACACCAACAAATAACAAATAAGAAATAACAAACAACAAGAGCAACTACAACATCGACAACGCACAAATGGAGCGAGTATCTATATGTATATTGCTTTGCTATACACTTTCCTCAAGCTATACTAATTTTTTGAGCGAATTTGCGGCAAATTGAAAGACTTTAGATTGATTGTATATTGAAAATAGAAGCAGTTTTAAAACCAATAGTTTAAAAAATGAATTAAATGAATAGTTAAATTTGTATGACCCCTTTTAACAAGTCTATTTAATTTTAACTATCTCATAGTTAATTTTAACTATGAGGTGCTTATGAATTTAACATAAATTTAAATACAGTTTACGTCAAACTATAGCTATTATCATTTGCAGATATTTTTAGCAAACTTTTGTTTCGCCGGTAATAAAATACATTTTTTAAATTTTAAGACCTTTCTAAAAGACCTTTCCGTATAATACATTATACATAATTTGGTTTTTACTGTAAGTTTAGATAGCATAAAATAAACAGTTTAATTTATGATTATTATAAATTATTTATTATTATTATTTTTTAAGCATATATGAAAATATTTTGTTTTAAATCAATTAATTTGTAAACTTTTCATCGTTTATGAATAACAGACAAACTGAATATTATTATACTATTTTATCATTCAACATATTTAAGTATATTTATTTAGCTTAGAATTCAAAGTCTGGTAGTGTATTTAAATTTTCCTTATGCCTTTGCTTATGTGTTTTCTTTCTTGTTATTTTGCGTGGCATTTTTTCAATTTCATTATCAAGTTTTATGCGATGCACCGCGGATCGGTTTACTTAACAGTCGGAAACATATGGGAAAAAGAAAAGGTCTTTGCGGTGACCTTTGTGACGTCTCGTCTGAGCATCGACTTCAACTCGTACTCGAACTCGGATTCGGACTGATTGCTGGTTAAAGTGATCCACTCGATTTTCAACTGTCCATTTGTGTGGTGCCCGCATTTTTTCCTGTTGTGCCTTTGAGCTTTTTCGTTGAGGCATTTAATTGAATATTGTGGCTGACCAACTGTCGGCTCATCGGCAAAGTCAGCTGAGCCCAACTTCAGCTCGTGGCATGCTGCCTGTTGGTTGTCTGGCAACGCTTGTCCGTGTTCGGACATGACCATTACAACAACAACAACACCAACAACAAAAACAAAAACAACAACAGCAACAGAAAACAATACGACAGCAACTTTAACTTAACAGTGGCACATGGAATTGTTGTTGCTGTCATATTAAGCATGAGCCACAACAGCTGGACATGACTTGAGATATCTTTTCGTTTGTTTTATTGGTCTTTGATTTCAATATGGGATTATTATGGCAAATGATGTCATATGTTGAAGCATACACAAAGGAATGAGTAATAAAGAAATACTTGAATTATTCAATTGTCTGAAATATGCAGAAAAGATAGAGAAAATATAAATTGAAATAGATTTAGAATTAGAACTAACACAATTTGAATGTAGTTAAAAGATGAATAAATCTTTTGATGAAGAATTTTTTAAGCTTTGATATAGAACTTTGTTTGCTATTAATAATTTTTAAACTCAGCTTAAAGCTTATAGATTACATTGGAAGATGATTTTAAAACAGATCTTTTCATTTCACAAATATATAGGGCATATTTAAATTAATTTCAGTTCTGAAAATTCTGAATTCACAATAATAAGAATACTGTAAAAAACATAAATTAAGTTTTGTTATGTAATTCTAAATGTAGTCTATCTAAAAATAACATAATCTGGGTATTAATATGTGTATGAAATGTCTTCCAAAAATTACATAAAAGATCACATCAGCTTTTACATTTCATTTCAAATAATACCTTTGATCCTTTTAAGATAAATACTAGAAATTGTTAATCTATTTTTTAATTAATAAATCAGATGCAACTATAATTAATCATTTGAGAAGTTCTGATTTGGTTTACATAACCGGAACAACATTATTTATTGCCAGTAGCTTTTATTGTTTTAAGCAAGAAATTACATTTATTTACATGAACATGAAAATAAATCAAATAATTTCTTTGTTGTTCTTGTTGTTGTAATTTATGTGTGTGTGCTAGTTGTTATTTTCATTTCAATGAAATAAACTTTGTATAAAACTATTATTCATATGAATTTCCCTCCATTGAGCCTTCAAGCACTCGAGCAACAACAACAACAACAACAAAAAGACCAACAGCAACAACAATGAGAATAACAACAAACACAAATGGTCTGCTCTCAATATGTATGTAGTTGCAACCTTTTGCTTCGGTTCCCTTAACTTTTCTTTTAATGGCAACCAAAAAGTGCTCAGCAGTTTTACAACGGCAGCAACAACAATTGCTCTTGTTGTTGTTGTTGGTTGAACACAAAAGGAACGATAACAACGATAACATTTTAGCACATAAATTACAAATTCATGAAAAATTTTACGCTCGTGTTGTGCAGTTTTTGTGTTTTATTTCGTTGTTGTACCCTATGTTGTTGCTGTTGTTGTTGCTGCTGTTGTTGTTCTTCCTGTTGTTGTTGTTGGTTTTGTTTGGTTTTCTGTTTTTGGCGGCAAACGCATTGCATGTTGCCGCCGTCGTCGTTGTCGTCGTCGTTGCTGGTGCTGCTGCTGCTGCTGGCATTTATGCTGCTCGCCGGCAGCAACATGCATATAGAACCGACAGATATCGCGCATGGATTGTATGTGTGTTTGACTCTGTGATGTGTGTGTGTGAGTGTGTGTGGGGTTAGGCTTCGCCTTAGTTATCCACAAAAGGTGGCACCAAAGGTGCAGTGCGGTCAATGCGTTATTTGCAATTCATTGCTGCTGTTGCTGTTGCTGCTAGGAAATGGGGTTTGCGACTGTGCAACTGTGACACGGCAACAACAGCAACATTGTAGTGCTGGCGGCATCTGTTTAGTCAGCAGCAGGCCAAATTGTTGGCCACATGTGAGGTTTTCCTTCCTTCTCTTTTTTTTTGGCTGATATGGCTTCATTTTTATGCCACATTGCAAGCAATTTAAATGTTAATCAATTGCCGGGCGAATGCGAAAAGCGAAACTAAAATATCCGGACTTGGAACTCGTTCAAATGCATTTATCAAATGTCTGACAAATGAAATAATAATCATAGACCAGGCAAATAAATAAACCAAATGCAAAATGTTCACTGCGAATGGAATTTAAATCAAAATAAATGCAACAAACGCGATTTGGCGATTTGTTTGCTTGTTTTAGGGGCGAAAGTTGGCACGATAAATGACGAGAAGGTGCAGAGAGAGAGAGGGAAAAGGCAGCGGGTAAAGTGAAAAGTTATGAGCAGCGTCGTGTCGCGTCGAGTCCGGAAAAGCAACACGTAGCATTTTCACGCTGTTGATTTTTAGCCACACCAACAACATTTTCATTCACATACGAGCCAGACTACAGGAGGAAGCATCAACAACAACAGTGGCAACAATTTGTGGCACAGAGTTTGATTTATGCCTCTGTATTTTTGCTTACCTCCAGAGCAATCACAATCCCAGCAACGGCAACGGCAACGGGTGGCAACTTAATTTGCAAAAACGCATCAAGCAAAAATATTTATTCAACAAAAAATATGCAACAAAATGGCGCCGCATTCGTCGCATTTGTGCAGCCCTGGTTTTTAAACAAAATGAACAGCAGCCGGTTGTCAGCTAAGAACCGAGATGAAGTCCTGAAGACAGGACTTCAGCTGGCTAAGAACAGAAAATGCCAAACGGCACTAAGCAAAATAGAGAAGGAAATGATGAAAAAATTCCATAGCTAAAATTGCATTATGTCGATTTTGTGGATTTCTCATCTTTTTCTCTGGGACTTAATGCAAAAACAGACTGCGTTCACAGGGAGCATAAAAAAGCCAGATAAAAAGATAAACTTAGGGGAAGAGAGGGAAGGCTAGAAATAAATAAGTCGAAGCTGGCCTGCAGTGCACTGCAGTGGCTTAAAGAGGGAAGGTAGAGAAAGGAGTTTCTCCCTCTTCCCCCTCGAGCTATGAGAAACGCCAACATTGGTCGACAGTCCATAAAAAAGTTGTTTTTTTTTCTGCATACCATAGATGAGCTGTTCTTTATTATTGCTGTTGTTTTTGTTGCTGTTGTTGTTGAGCAGCTTCGTAGAATAAACAACAAAAATTTAAAAGACTTTTATTGGTTTAAGCTGGAAGCAAAATGCGGAAACAGGTGCTGTTCAAATCGGTTTGCTAGTTTATGAATGAATATCTTGTTAAATGAAGACTAAGAGATTAAAGTTTATATGCGTTTGGTTTTAAAATTAATGCATATTGTTTATTGAGGTTTTGCAAATATAAGAGTTATTGAAAATGTGCAAATATAACAATAAGTGATAGGACTCTTAAAAGACTTTTAATAAGTTTACAATTCAAAAAATGTGATAAAATTTTTAAAACTTGACTGTTGTCATCATCAGTATTATTCCTTTAGATTCAATTTAAATTTTTAATCAAGATAAGATTTCCATTGGGTCTCCTTATATAGATTCCAAAAGTTTTGAAAGAAATTATTTTCAAAAAGTTATGCTTTGAGGAAGTTATGCAAGTTTAAAGTTTCGTAACCCTTTGAACTGGAATCTTTACAAGACAAGTTGTTGTCGTTTATTCATTTTTTATAATGCAATATTTTACTTTATTTATGCAAATGCAGTTTGCAATATTTAGTTATGTGTATGATTTTCCATAAGACTCTATGTTTACTTTCATATTTGCTGACCTATGACCTAGATTTACAATTCCAAAGTCGTCCGTCTTTTATTACCCATTTTACTGCTTTATCGAGTAGCATAAAAGGAGTACCTTTTCTCTATATAATATTCTATTCAACTCCAACATCTATATCATTTTTCCAACGAGTGCAAACCTTTGGACAATAAATTTGTAAACCCAAAACTTTGCACACTTTAATTTTATTTGTTCTTTGAGTTATTGTTGTTGTTGTTGTTGTTGTTGTTGCAGATGCTTTTGTTGTTGTTGTTTATCTCGGCACACGGCCGAGTCAAAAGACAGAGCTGCTGGGCGTGTTTTTAATTGCCGGGACAATTAAAAACAATTTTGCAGGCACCCAGAGCGGGGCAATAAATTTAATTGGCCGCTGTGACGCCCCTAAAATGTGACGCCCCCTTTGACTTTTGTTGGCTTACACGCCTTTCTCCACTTCTTACTCTTCTCTTATTTTCCTTTGTGCTGTCTCCATTCTCCATTCTTATTCCCATTTCCAGCTTCATCTCCTGCAAAGTCTACGTCTCCGGTTTTCTCTGCCTTGGCAGCCCATTTTCACACCTACTGACAAGGTGTCTGTGGGGCGCGGAGCAATTTATGCGGCTGTCAAATGCAACCCAGCTTGATTTTTATTGGCAGCAAGCACGCAGCCCTTGGCAATCACCCCACTTCCCACTCCTCACTCTGTGTTCCGTCCCCTTTGCTTTTCGGGTAATTGCATTGAGCACATAAATCAATTGAATTGCATTTTCATGCGACAAGTTTGGCCAACCCTTATGGACCAAGGGCTGCTGTTGCTGTGGCTGTTGCTGGTCGCGCCCTTGGCTGCAAGTGAAAGCTAAAGTAGTTTTTCTTTCCAACTGTCTTTCATCTTTTTTGCACACTTGCCCCCCACCCGTTCTCCATTTTCCCCTTCTGTCCTGCTGTGAAACCCTTTCAAGCGAAGCATAATCAATTGAAATTGCATGCAATGCGTCATCAGCACGCCAAAGTCAAAGCCAAAAACGATGGATGAGAAAGTCCTTGTTTCCCTCCTCTCCTCCCTTTTGGTTTACCCTCCCCTTTCTCGACAACCATTAGTTGTGGCTTGTGGCTTGGCCCCATTTCTAAAAATTTGACTTTCCCTGCACGTAAAAAGATTATCAGAACTTCGTTTATTGCTTATCAAATTAAATGATTAATGTTGTTTGGTTTTTCGTCGCTTTTCCTCGTTTTGCTTATGCTACGAAAATGTCAGCAACAGTTTTTCACAGTTCAAATGCTTTGCTTTTTCTTTTACTTGTTATATTTATTTATATTTCTTGTTGTTGTTGGTGTTTGTATTTGATTCAAATTGTTGAGCATTTTATTGAGAAAGTTTTGTGGGCGACTTTGTGGTTCTTAACGCTCTGCTGAATTGCTGTCTGTGCTGTGGAAATTGGAGGCGGCAAATCATATTTTACATATTTTGAATATGAAATTCTCTACGACAGTTTTCGCCAAAGGCAATTTTATATATTGCAGTCAACAAGTGCCACAAGCTGAGCATTGAGTTTCATTTCTGTTTGAGACAGCAGAATAAAGTGGGTGGCAAGTTTTTGTTAAATTTAAAATACATAAATATAAATAGAAAATATTAGGATTTAAACTTGAAATCCACAAGCTCCACATGGATTCCACTTTGTAATTTCTGTTTGCTGCAATATTGTTACCATCCACATACAATTCTTGTTCTTAACCAAAATATTTCATTAGTACTCTACAGATTTCAAAAAGCTTACTGTACAAAATACAAACTGTATGGTATTCACACACCATCCACATACAATCCACAACAAATTTCATTATATTTCGTCACTTTTAATGAGCGATCCAAATATAGCTCGCACTTTGACATCTACGCACAATCCAGATTCATTATACAACTATATTTCAATAGATTTATTTAGATTTTAAAGAGCTCACAATCTACCAAATGACATCCGCACACAGTCGACATGCGTTTCGCAACAATATTCCGTTAGATTTGCTCAGCTTTTTAAAGAGATGCCACATAATTTGTGTTAACTTGTAACTAACGCACCCGCATGTACAGCATATGATCCACAGCCCATTAATCAGTCGGGGCATCCAAACAAAAGTATAACTCATCAACGCACAAATTACAAAGACAAACGATGACTGACACGGCGAGAGGCAGCAACAGCAGCAACAGCAGCAACAGCAGAAGCTGCAACGTCAGCGTTGCTCTTGCCACCACTTAGTATCCACACACATACACACACACAATCACATAGACGATCATGGCTAGGGTTTTTTGTTAATTAAACAAATGCCGCAGTGACATGTACACATCAGGATGATGACTGGCGTTTGGCGAATGCTGAAGTGCAACGCAGTTTGCGGTTATGCATCTGCATGGCAAAATGGTGATGAGGAAAGGGATGAAATTGAGGACAAAATTGGAGTTAGGGATGGACTTTTTTTTGGGGGTTGGGGCTGGCTTCTGAACACTGCACACATTCCGGTTGACAAAATAACGAAAAACTGTTGTTGGCCAACGCAGGCGCCTCTAAATGAAAATGGAAATGGAAATGGGCTCCACATGCAATTTAATTTATTTCAATTGCAGCAGAATTATTACGACAGGCGACAGTCGACAAAGTGCCGTTATTTTGCGGCACCGCAGCAATTTGTACATGTGTGTATGTGTGTGTGTGTGTGTATTTGTTTTCTTTGTTTGTTGCATGGTTCTTCCTCTTTCACTGCTTCTTATTGTTCATAAACAAATTCTCAGTGTGAAGAAACCAAACGCAGTAAGCGTCAATTTCAATTAAACAGACGCGTGTCCCTTGCCAGTATCATAATCATGGCTGATGATCATAATTTGTATCATAATGATGATGATTATGATGATGTTACCACCAGCTGGCCTGGGCTTTTCCCTCATATGTGTTTGTTATCTTGCCACAGACGCCACTGCGTCAAAACTCGCGCCCAACTTGCAACTAAGCGGTTCAAACTCTGGCAGCGGTTTTCCCACCTCGACTGGCCAAACTCAGCACGAGATTGGCAAACATGGCGGAAAATCGAAATTATCATATATTCCCCACTTAACTAGTGGATCATTAAGAGGCCTCAGTAAACTTGCAACTACTAGTAAATTGGTAGTTGGAAAGGAGAGCACCCGAAATATTTAAAAAAAATTTTACACAATAATGATATAATGATTAAGAAATAAATCTCTATTTTTTAAACAATTCTAGCTTAAGCTTATTTAAATTTATATATTTACAAAATAATAAAGTTTTGCTTCATATATGGGTGGGAAATAAAATTGCTTGAATTTCAAAAAATTCTGAATATAATCTCAAAAGGTGTATATATAATTTAAATTAAACTTAACAACGAAATTAAAAATTGTTATAGAAAGTTTTCCACCTTTGCTAAAAGATTATAATTATTGCAAATTAAATTTTAAACTTATTTTTAGCTAATTTTAATTGATGTTATGCCAGCTATTAAGTTATGTTTAATTATGATAATTGAGAGAACTACTCTTTATTTATAAACTTCTCATATTAAACATTTTCTCAATGTTTAGTTATTCCCAAAATATATTGTGAGGTAAAATGTATAGAATTTAGTTTAAAATTCAATTACTGTATATTTCGTCGAGAATGTACCTAAAACACTTCAAATATCATTATTTATTTATTTAATTTATAATAGAGCTTCTGCTTTAAACATTCAACTTCATTACTTTAATTAAAAACGGTTGATTAAGAATTAAAATTAAACTCACATATTTTTAATTACACTTTCACTTTTACACCGCAGTGCTGGCTGCTGGCTAGTTGTTTCTCCCCTTAAAACAGAATGTCATGCAACACAGCAATTGCAACTGCAACAGCAACAACAACAACAACAATGGCAATTGCTGTACAGTTCAATCTTTAATGTGGCCATAACGAACTGCACTTGGCCCAAAACACCGCAGACTTTTGCAATGCCATTCACCATGGGTGGCAGCAGATTCAGTTGCATTTGATTTTAAGCTTTTAAGCATTATTGTTGTGGTTGTATAGTGTTCATGCTCTTGTTGCTTTTGTTATTGTTTTTGTATTTGTTTTTGTTTTCGCTGTTGTGGTTGTTGTCGTTTTGTTGTTGCTTCTGGTTGCACAGCGCCGCAGAGTTTCAAGTGTAAATTAATTTATGAGGCATGCGGCGTCAACGGCGCCGCACTGTGCGACTGGGGTCAAATTGTAGTTATCCGCATTGCCCCTCTCCATTCTGAATCCCCCATAGCCACCCTCCCCCCTGCTGTATGTCCCCTTGCCATTTTGGCCATTCGCCATTTGAAATGTCAACCAAAGTGTGAAATTTCATATTGAATGACGTCGTTTGGCAGCGACAAATGAAGCTGACCAAAGCAAAATGCATAATTGAGCACCAGACGGCAGCAACATGCCACACACACACACAGCACAGCACACCAACAATCAGCAACACCTATAAATTTTGATTTATGAATGTTTTTTGAATATACTCACTTACCTTTCAATGTGAGAAGGACGACGATTAAATGGAAGCAGGCAAACATTTTGCTCATTGAAGTAAAAATCGTGTTCATTTAAATCATACAAAAGTTATGCTCAATCTGCAAAGATAAGAAAAAGAGAGAAATATTAATATTATTATATATTTATTTGTTTATGTTGAAATTTTATGTAGATTAGGATATAAGAATTTTACTGTTTTTCTTATTTATATTTCAATTCCCTGATTTATTTATTTATTAGTTTTACCTGATATGTTGATTCTTTAAAATTAAAATTGATATCTTGCAGTGAGTGAAAGAGTGAGAGTAATAATCAAATGTTGATATGCATATCGTCATCATCATAATAATTGTTTTTGTCGGCCACGCCTAAAGACGCCCCGTCGCTGTGGCAGACACATGCAATTTGTCGCTTGTTTAGCACGCCATAATAGAGACATTAAGGATAGCTCTTCCCCCCAACTCCTCTCCCCTATATAATTCCGGATCTAAGCTTCGTCTCTGTTTCAATTTCTGTTTCTGTTGGTGTTTCTGTCTCTGCTTTGCCGAAAACAAGTGTCAGGCGGAAGCGCCACCTGTGTCGTTGTCGTTGTGTATGTTGATGTCGATGTCGATGTCATCATTCAAATGTCATTCGCTCTTACAAATTGTTGTTTGACATGGCATGCCGCTAATCAAAACGGAACACAAACACACACACATATACACACACGCTTATACACTTGCAACATGTGGCACATGTGTCAATGTGCCATTGCCATCAACACCACAGTCTGCCACACACACACACACACTCCCATACTCATGTGCAATTAGGCGGTGCCCCCTTCTTTGTTTAGCAAACGCCATGCCACGCCTTCCAGTTTCGAAAACAAAAAGAATTTTCATTAGTTTACCCATTGTCCAAAATGTGAATCACTATCTGAATTGAAATCCAAATCGAAATCCGATTCAAAATCATCTACCCATCTTCCCCAGTCCATCTACCCGGAACATCTCTCCATCCAAAAGGCTTTTCATTTCATTTGAAAATCATTCGATGATTGTCATCGTAGGTGTGACTAATTGTTGGTCATTTATCTTCTTGCCTTTGCTTTTAGACACTTCTCTACCTCTACTACCTCTACTACATCTACTACCATTTGGAATACGGTTCTGCCTTTTGGTTTTAGCTTACACTTTGTGCCTTTGCATTTGGTTTCCATAGAAGCCATGAATTATTTCCGTTCCATTTGGGCTGGGGGTGTTTCTTTAACTGGTTAGCTGGGGCCATTGGTCTGTTTGTCTAAATTAGATACATTGGCCTTATGCTACATTGCCTACCTCTAATTGATGGCCAATTGTTTGGCTTGAATAGATGTTTAGCTTACGCAGCTTAAAGCCGGAAGAAGAGCCAGAATTTGAATGTTGAAAGAACAGGTAATTGATGTAATCAAGACTATACTCGTATTGAAATGAGCTTAAAGTAGAGTATATATAAATCGAAATATTATTATAGTAGTTACCAGCCTAATATTACTTATAAGAAAGAAGAATTTTATGTTTTCTGATGATCTAAAGATCATATTAGTATTATATGATATTTGTTATACTTATCATTTCATTTTATGTACATGTTTATAAACAATATCTATAAATTGTTTTAATTCTCCTTGCTCATAATCTGATGAACTGTTTTAATATACAGATATTTAACTGATATACCTATAATATGATACCATTTCATTATGTGTTCTCACTATCATCTATCCCTTTCTCACTTTCTTTATCTTTTGTTATGTTGTAACATATGTGCTATGTTGGGCTCGATTCTTGATTGACAATTGCTGTGAAGGCGGCCACATGGACTGACAAATATTATACCAAAAATGATTGTCAAAAACGAATCGCATGCAATATTTGTTCGGCCCAAGGCCCCATATAGAATGTGCACAGAGCTACAAATAACTAGCCCCTAAATGCCCCAATGACTTGCAATACATGTGTATCTGTCTGTCAGTCTGTCTGGTTGTTCGTTGTGTAGCTGACAGATACATAGATACTCAGATACAGATACAGATACAGATACAGATAAAGGTAGTTGTAGTTGTCGTTGTAGTTGGAAACAACCCCTGGCAAATACCATGGTAACATTTACAACAAAAAACAGACCAGACCTGTCCTGCCTTTGGGGTGTGTATTTCCTTACTTCCTTATATCTTTTTTTTTATTTTTTTCTGTTTTTTTTTTCAGTTCTTTTAGGCAGACAGGTGCACACACACGTCTCCGTTTTCAAACTAATTTCAAAGCAAATGCCATGCAGTCAGCGGGAATTGACTGATAAGAGGGGAAGCAAAAAAGGAAGCAGAAGGAGGAGGAAAGAAAACTCGTGCTATTCGCGTGTCTTGGCTAATTTACATAATTTGCCCGTTAAGTGGCGGGAAAATGTAATCGAATGAATAGATAGGCACCTAAGGTGCCAGCTATTTTTATAGCCCCAACTGTAATTAGAATGTAACACAACATTTTGTCAGTCGATTCACTTGCTCATCAACTTGAATAAAAAGCCTGTAACGAGTCTCGAATGTAATTTAAACCAAGTTTTAAAAAGTAATTCTCCCTCTTTGCCAGCATTAGGCCAAATTCAAGCCCTACAAGTGACCAACTTGGGGGCGTTCTGTCAACCTTTTTGACCGTATTAATAAAAATGTGCTAACATAACAATGTCAAGATACTTTTACATTTTGCTTCATTGGTTTTTTGTCTTTTTGTGTGTGACTTTCCAGCTGAAGTATGTGTTACAAATTCACTATGGATACTGTAAAGTTCTCAATTACAAGAACCACTGTGTGATTGTTTCGGAAATGTTTCAATTCTTGGCCTCAAGACAATGGAAAAGTATAGTCTATCATTTATATAGTATATAACAGCTTCAGATGCTGGCTTAAATTACCAATTGTCTCAGTAATTGAATTTGGTTTTCTAAATTCTATTCTCACTTCCTTACGAAGAGTCGTTAAATTCAAGATGCGTCAAAGAAACATAGCTAAGTAAAGTTTAACTAATTTTCATTGTTGAATAACAGACAGAATTTAATATGAAGTTAAAATAAAATAAATATTCATTTACTAAAATGAAACACTAAGATAAACCATTCTGTTTTATATTTCCTTACGAAGAATGATGAATTTAAAATGAATCACTATCTCAAATATGTAAAATAAAATATATATAAAAATATTTAATAAATTATTACACTGTTAATTTTGCTGTTGTCGCTTACGTTATTTTTGCGGTTTTTGCTCGTTATTATAAATAAGTTATTAACTCAGGGAAACATTTCTGTTCAAGCTTAAACAAAAAGTGTGGTAAAAAATATTAAATAAAGCATTCTGTTATCGCAACAAAGTATAAAAACATTCTTATTATTTAAAAGTAACTCCCAAGGGCTCAGTTCTCTTGCGACTATTAAAATGAAAGCATTACTTGGACTAACTTTGCTGCTTTTTATTACACAGATCAGCAGTTCGGAGAGCACTGCATATATAGATGCAGATAAAAACATAAGCCCAGATCAATTATCCTGTATGAGTGATAAAATAAGAGAGGAGTTTGTAAAGCGAGATCAACGGTATACAAGTTGCTGTGTATTTCTATTATCGATGGACAATTCGAACGAATGCAAATGGTGTGAGGAATCTTTTTCGAAGGAATTATTAATCCAACAAGTGAGAGATGAATGTTTAGTGGGTTGTGGTTCCCTCAGAGCTTGTTGCAGGAAAAGAGACTTTAAACAAGTGTAAGGAAAAGTTTCCAAATAAAAAGAAAAAGAAGAAATTTTAATGAATCATTTGATTAACTCATTAATAGTGTGTTGAACAAAAATGTTTATAACAAAGTAAAAAACATTACGAAGTATAATATTTGTTAAATTTAAATTTGTGTTGTTAAATAAAGATTGAATTAGCTTCTGTTTAATATTAAGAGATAAATATTTAAGTGGACTATTCCTGTTCTTAAAGTTGTATTTATAAAGATACCTAAGATTCAATGTTTTGATGAATTTGAGAGTCGATTGACTCAAGTTAATAAGAAAGAAGGATAACTAACTAATTGGCTCTGCTAAGCTTTATTTTACTTAACTCTCTATTTTATTTCACTATTGACTTTCAGAGTCTGAAGTTTAGTTTTATTTTGAAAGGCAATATGAGAACATTTCTTTATTTGTTTCTAATTTTGTTAGTCATACATAAAATGACGTGTAATGTGCATAACTGTGACAAACTCAAGGCGGAACTTAGAAAAGATATATTTGTAAAATGCTGTTTTGCTTTAATAACTATTAAAGGTCCAAATAGCTGTGAAGAGTGTAAGAAATATATTAGTATCGATGTTAATGAAGAAGATCAAGAAGATGAAGAATGCGAAGTCCTGATTCCTAATTATCGAGTTGCAATGGGAAATAAATGTACTCATACAGGAGTATTTTGTAGATGGAAGAGGTTAAAATTTAAAGATTAAAAGAACAACTCAACATCTTCACTTCATGCACAAACTGAAAGTTCATGAATCGCGTTATGATTGTAATTGAAGTATGGCCGATAATTAAAACCAATTAATAAATCAAGCGTATAAAAATCGAAACTCGACGTATTTTCTTTTAATTAAGAAACACAAAACTTGCCGCATTTGCAGAAGGGATAGGGTCTCCGCCCACTTGCTGAGTTGCCAAATCGATTTCAAAACTACTCATACATAAACAAGACGACGAGGAGGCCTCACAAATGGCCAGGCCATAAAAAGAAGGGGCCGCATAAAAAATCTCAGCTAATAAACTAACAAGAATCGAAGTTGAAATTTATAAACAAAACTCGTGAAAACTCATTGGAGGAGTATGCGAGTTTATATTCTCTCTCTCTAATTTGTTTATTTTGTGCTAAATGCACAGCAAGAATAACAACAACAGCAACTGCGAGTGCCATAAAAAATCAACAGCAGCCACTGTGCGATTTGTATTATAAATTTATACACTCAAAAGGGGGAGAATTGGAAAATGCTGTAAGTACAAGTTGGAATATTTATGCAAACGTCAATGCAATTGAGTTTTTCGGTGTTGCCAGCAATACTATTTTATTACAAATCATCCAACACACTCCCTCAGCGTGCCAAATTGATATGTAGTCGGGCAACGTGACGTATGAGTGATGATGCCTATGTAAACATGCAGAGTTGCCCTAGCTTCTGACTGTGTGTGGTGTGTGTGAGTGTGTGTGTGTTTGTGTGATTACTCACAGCATATGATTGCCATGCTTGATGTAGCGCCACTTGCTGGATTCAAAATTAGGTTGCAGTTGGCGGTGGCGCCCATTCAAAGACTCCAAAACGTCAACAAATCAAGCGAGACATTGGCAGCAGTTCCTATTTCCACTCTCCTCTTTCCCACTCTTGCCTTGTTTATGCACATTAGAGCCACTTGAGGCTGCTTTTAGGCCCAGCTGACAGACAGACAGACTGACTGACTGACTGATTGTTTGCTGCACACATTTTGCCCATATTGATTTGCATTTGTATCTATTCGATTGATTCTTTATTTTTCTCCCTCTTCTCCACTTTCCCTTCTCTCAGTCAGACATTCCATAATTTATTTGATTGATATGGCTTTTCTGCCGGGCGCTTTTGCTATCATATAATAATTTTATAAATTATCTAGCATACGAGCAGCGAGACCTCCGTTTGATTGCCGCTAATTTGACTGTCAATCAATGGAAATGTTGCAGTTTTTCCATCGCTTTTTCATCATTTTGTCCCCATTTTACATGATACATTTGTTTATTGGCCTCTTTTATTTCTTTCCTTCTCTTTTATTGCTTTTTTTATATTTAGCCTGTTTGCTGTAGCGTGTTTAATTCTCATGTGTTATGCATGATAATTCGCAACATGCATTTGAATTCTGTTTATGCATAAAACGAATTGTTTACGAGAATGTTGCCTATAGTTTCTGGGCTTAGCTGCATTACTAATATGATCTGAATATATATAGAGATTATTTAACTCTTTCTGATTAATAGCATTTGATTTTTTTTTTTTATTTGACAGCTTGAACTGGCACTGGAATTAACTAACAATTCAAACTTTACAACTAGCATTTATTCAGCAGTTTATTTTATTTACTAAAAAAGTTATTTGATTGAAAAAAAAAACGGAATAATGGATCATAAAATATTTCTTTATGATCGAATAAATATTTTTACCTACTTTATTGCAATGTTTCATCCTGACGAAGAAATAAATAAATTATTTTAAATAAAATGGATGATGTTGTCTACAAATCAGAATGTATCCTCTGATGATTCTCAAAATGCTCCTAAATGTTTACAAAGCTATTATAATTCTCCCACCACTTTCAGACTACTCAAATATTTTCAGTAAATCGACCTCAGAATGTCGAACTCTTGAAATTGCAGCCACTTTATTTGAGAACTCGTTTTTACTATTTGTTTATTGATCATACCTAGTGGTTGCCCTTGAGTGCCACTTGAGAGGAGTGTGAAAGGAAAGAGGAAATGGACTAGAATTGATCTCGGTCCTTTCAGAAACAATACTAAAATGTTGTTTAATTAAAACTTTGTTAATATTTGATAAATGTAAACTATGAAAAAACATATAAAATAATTTACAAAACTTCTTGACCAAAAATACATATATCATATGAAAGTTTTATTGAATGCTGAATTTTATGCATAAATTTTTCAATATATTCATTTGCCACAGATTTTGAAAGCCCATGTGTGGGAGCGTGTTTGAGTCGGTGTATTTGTGTGTGTATTTATGTGTGTGTGTGTGAGTGTGCATAAGGCAAGTTCAACTTAATTGCCTGCACGATATTTGTCTTTCATTTTATGATTTTCAGCATGGGAGTAAGTATTTTTAATGAATTGCCAGAGCAGGGAGATGATGAAGGCCTAGACAATTGGGAATATGTATGCCATAAATTTGGTTGAGATTTTTCTCTATTCTCTGTTTTAGGTTTAGTCAGAGAAACGAGCATCAATTATGCATGACAACCCTGGCATCTCAGGAGTGCAACCCATTGTTGTTTTTGTGCTTTTATTTTTGCTCTATTATTATGAGCAGAATATCATCGTCGATGCAAGACCATCAATAATGCAATTACGATTTTCATGTTCGTCACAAATTGAAGGAGAATGAAATAAAAGTGAAAACAATTTAACCAGACAAATGCAGCAATGCATAATGCAGAGTATTTTCATAACTAGACCTCAAACAGCAAATTAAAAATGAGGGCGAAAGCCAAACATAAAGAGAGAAAACTATACTTAAACTAATGACACTAGATGTAAGTAAAAGCAATGTTTAAAGAATAAATTAATAAAAGTATGAAATAAGATTTCTCTGAACAGCTTTGTCAGCGCATTTATTATTTTAACCGAAGAGAATAAGACATAAGATAAACTGATTGATTGTAAAGTCCATTAAAGCTTTCAATAATATTTAATGTATTTAAAAGCTTCTTATAATTATTCCTATGTAATGAAAGTAGAAGAACAGCGTTAATATAATTTTGAGCAGCAAAAAAACAGTTTTGAAAGTTCATTAAAACCTTTTGTGTTCTGCAAGTTTTGTAAGCGCCAAATAAATATTAGAGAGCGGAAATCAACAGCAACAGCAAAGGACTGCTTTATAAACTGATTAGGCTTATTTGCAACTAGTCATAATTCAGATTTAGTTTGGAACATTTCAACTGAGCGCTAATTAAAGAGAGAGAGAGAGAACCAGAGAGGCCTGCTACCAGCTCGATATAATTGCACTTCAGCACTGCCAAACTAATCGAATATTGAGAGGTCGCTGTCAGCTAGTGTCATTGCATCATAACCGCCACGTCCATCAACAACATTCATCGAAAGGGCAAAAAGGGGTAAAGACGATGATGACGTTGTTTCAACTGTGTAAATGAGTTAACCGCAAAATGTCAGTGCTCAACTAGTTCACCTTAGGGCCGACTTTCCTCTCTCTGCCCCTATTTTCTCCTCTCTACTGCTGTCCCCCCCTTTGACAGTTACCGCCTAAAAGCCACAGACACGCACAGCTATTTGAAGGGGTCTTGGAGGAGAGTGTGAGAGGGGAATGCAAGTGGAAGTCGAAGTCATGTGGGCGGGAGTGCAAATAAAATCAATCAATTTGTGTGGCAAAGCAATAACAACAAACACAGCAGCGTCTAAGTGCACAGCGACACTGAAATCTATTTACCAGAGTGTTGAGAAAAGTTCAAAGAGTTGGAGAAAGTCACAGAGAAAGACAGAGAGAGTGAGTGAGTAAGTGAGAGAGCGAATAGTTCACACGCCCCAATAAGTTATACTACTTATATGGTTAGAGTTTCGAATTAGGGGACACACTTCAGTCGTGTGAGTGTGTGTTCACTGATAAAAATGGGTGTACTACTAAGATTAAGAGATTAAGATACAACTAAGTTATGTATTTGGTCAGCAAATTTGTCAAGTACTGCATAAACTAGAAAAGAAAGTATTATATGTTTTAAGATTTAAATTTTTAGTCTTAAGTTTAGAAAATACGACTTTTTGTATTAATATTCTTAGTTTGAATATGTGGTGTTAAGATAATCTTATTTATGGTAACTTGACTTTAGTCGCTGATCTTTAATTTTTGGTCAGAGAAGACATCGTGATTAATCCCTTTATGTAACATATATATAAGTAAGATCTTATTAAGATTAAAAACTCTCTTTTTTTTAATATCAAAATTAATGTTAGTACATTAAGAGTTTAAGGCTTTTAAGATTAATAATATTAGTTCTCCTTTTAAAATTTTTTTTTTTTTCAAAAACAATGTTTTTAAGATGAATATTTTGGATTTTAGACGCTATTCCATTTTTTGTCAGTGTACATCTGTATTTGTGTGTTTGGGTGTAATTAATAAACACAACTAACCCCAAGACAGACAACCGAAAAATACAGCTCAAGTGTCGATTGATTTAGCAGCTGAGTTGAGCTGAAAAATCCTAGAGTCTCATTTTCATTAGGCAGTGTGAAGGGCAGGAAAAATTGTGAAAACCGCAATGGAAATTTCGAAATGCAGTCAAATAAAAATCAATCAACACGCGCGCTTAATAGTCAATGTTAAAGAGGAGGGGTGAAGCGAAGATGCTGTTCATCAAATGTATCTGCCAGATACATTTCGTGTTGCATGTATCTTTAGCTATGTCTGTAAGTATATTGAACAATTGCCAAAGACAAATTGCCTTTGTCTCTAATTTTAAGACAACTCTCGTCGCCTGTGCCTTTGTTTTTACTTTAATTTGTCTTTGCCGTGGGAGTCGAAAAAGTTTCACACGGTTTTTCTTTATTTTATACTTATATATATATTTTGTCTGGTTTTTTCCTGCTTTTGAGCCAATTGATTGGCGCACGTTTTGCGCGTGGCGAGACAAGCCAAAAAAAATAAGAGAATTGAAAATATAAAGAAAATGCTCATCTTGTTTTTATGGGTCTGAGCTCGCACCTAGAAAATAGACAAGCAGAGACAGGAATGCATTTACAGAGCTGAAACATTTTCCTTTTACCATTTACATTTTCAATTTTTCCTACTTTTTTTTCGGGAGGTTTTTCTGTTTTTGGTTTTCTCATCTGTGCTTCAATTTTTATTGAAATGTGGTGGCAGTGTTGTTGTTGTTGTTGCTGTTGGTGTTCTGCTTGTTGTTGTTGCCTCAACAGCACTTTGTGGGTGCTTAAAACAGCTGACAGGCCCCACTGACAGATTGATGAATGTTTATGCTGCCTTTTTGCTTGGCCCTGTTATTTCAGCCCTCTTACAATTTATATATGTATATTCTCTCTCTGTTTTCGTATTTTTATTTGTTCATTCTCAATTTTAATGAAAATATTTTGGAAATGCGCTATTTTCATTTAGCGTTGCCAAAGATTTATGGCACAAAAGACCCGCAGAACCTGCAACATCGGATGACGCGACGTGCTTTTCTTGGCCCCTTTTGGCCATCAGGTTTAATTTGTTGTGAGCCTAATAGCCTGGTCCGAAGCAGAAAGATCGACACAAATGCGTTAAATCGTTGACAATTGGGATCAATTTGGCTCAAACTGAAAGAGATCTCTTTCCTCTTTTATGTCTTTCTTATTGTTGTTATTGGCTTTTTATGAGTGTGGCAAACGTTGGTTGTGTGTGCCACATACATTAACACATGATTCAAGGGCTTTGTCTAATGCGCAACTCATGGGCATTAGCATTACATGTTCTGGGCGGGTCTTTAAAGAAGGTCAAGCTCATCTATAGCACATATGGAGTCAAGTCAATTAGAGTTGAGAACTTTAACGTGCTCCAGTTAATGGAAATAAATCATTGTAGAGGTAAAACATAAAAGAGAAACATAATGAAAAAGATTTGGGATTTGGGATTAAGTATTATGCATGTTAATTTTATCTTATTTGTTTATTGTTAAAATAGACTACACATCAATTTAAATTTTAATTAAACTTCAGTTTATAGGTAACAGATTTAATCAAAGTTTACAAATGAATATTTATTTGATAATGTAAGTATATTTTGTGTAAAGAATACATAAAACATTCTGACACAAAGAGAGCAGTTTTTTCAAACTTTCTCAAACTTAATTAATAAAAGAATTCATTTACTTAGTTTATTTAGATAAGATGAAGAATAAAAAGGTTTCATGGCATTTTCAAAGGTTTTTACCGCCTACATTTAGGGTAGAATATTTGAAAACAATACAGATTACTGTCATTTTTTGAGCTGTTTATGAATGGTAAAGCACTCAATCAACCTGTCAATCAATCAGTCAATTCATTCGATCGATCGTCACCCTAATTTTGTAATAAAGAGTTAATAGATCTTAAAGGTTTCTAATTGAAATCTCGATGTACTTCATTTTTAGTACACAAAGTAGACCTTTATATGCAATCAATCAATATCTTCATTAGATACAAAGTTTCTTAAGCAAATCAAATATTTGATATCTTACAATTACTTTTTGAACTAATATTTATTTTTATCTTCATTAGATATCTTTATAAGATACGAGGTTTCTAAGATAAAAAATATTTGATGTCTTACAATTTTCGTTTGAACTAATATTTATTTTTATTTGTTCAAGAAATATATAATGTCAAACTTATTTCAAGAATTTTTAAAAAATATAAATTGTTACAAACTTAATCATTATTGTTACTTTCTTATAAAATCGTATTTAATTTCAAAAGATTAAACAATAGAGTTCTTTCCAATTAAATTCACATATTTAAAATACTCTCTTTTTAATATTTACAGAGTATTCAAATAAGCGCTTGTTTACTTGATTTTATCTATAGATTATACTTTGGTTTCGGTTAATTTTCCAGCTGTTTGTCGCACATTCAACACCTTTTTTTATTGAGGGCTAATCTAATTGAAATCTCAGCTTAGGATCGTTTACTTAATGGAGACATTTGTAGGCAAATGTTTAATGAAATCAGATCAAACTTTTAATGGGCTATCTATTGTTATATTCTATTTTTTTTTCTATTTTTTTCTAACATTGTCTGAGTATGTCTGAGTTTGTTTTCTTTTGAACTGAGGAATGAGAGATAAAATATCAACCGTAACCAGAGAGAAAAGGGTTTAAAATCTTTGCCAGAAATTTCTTTTGCAAAATGTGTAAATAATCGAGAAAAACTTGTGAAAGCCCACGCACAGCATAAACAACAACAACAACAATGACAAGAAGAAAAACAAATATACAACTGTTGAAAATCTCGCGCGGAAAAATTGGACGCATTTGCTGACCCAAAAAGACAAATGACCGAAAAGAAAATAAAGCAAAATAACAGAAAAAAATAGAGAAACAAAAGGGACAACATTGGGTCGCATTGGGGATACAGGGATAGCATTTTTCTGAAAAAGGCGGTAAGCGTGGCAGAGTGAGGAAACTCTGTTTATTTTAATGCAAATATTTGTTTATTTTTGAATGGCAGAGGCGTTTTCCCACTGCTTCTTCTTCTATCTATTTGTATTTTTTTGTGTTTTTTGGGTTCTTATAAAGAATGTAAATTTCTAGGGCATTCGTTTTATTTAGTTTTGTTATTGTTGTTTTTTTTTACACCCACATATTCGCGGATTTTATACAAATTCGTCGAGTTTTATTTGATTTAAATCGCTTTACAATTGTCTTATGCTAATTTTTACAGGTGGACCAAGCTTACCTGGAACTCTTTATGTTTTTCTCCCAATTTTCAGATAAGTGACTGGGTGGGGGCGGTGGAAGATGAGTGAAGAATTTGTTCTGTTTTTCGGTTATTTGGCTTTTTGGTTTTTCGGCTTTTGGTTTTTTCTCTGTTTGGCTTTTGATTAGGCCGAAACTGATAAATGAGCGATTTAAATGCTAATTAATTGTTAGGCACACAATCAAAAACACATACACACACACACGCAAATACATGCAGAGACACGCACAGACACGCACAGTGTGCGAGTGAAATGGGATGAGAGACACCAATTTACATCGAATGCAAACAAATTGTGGAACGATACGATTTTGTCTCGTTTGAATCTCAGTTCATTTATCAACAAATGCGCTTCTCATTTGCTTATTTCCCGTTATTTTTCCGACTCTGATTCAATTCGATTACACGCGCTTTTCGTTTTTCTTTTGTTGCGTTT
This sequence comes from Drosophila testacea, assembly GCA_035043265.1. Lineage (NCBI taxonomy): Eukaryota > Metazoa > Arthropoda > Insecta > Diptera > Drosophilidae > Drosophila > Drosophila testacea. The sequence goes on from JAWNND010000151.1 coordinate 822,597, forward strand.
TTCCGATCGGCAGCATCTTTGATTAATATATTTTCGAAATTCGAATTCAAATCAAACCGTCAAACGGTCACACAAACACACACATGCACATGCACAGCATCACGATTACGACGAGAGCACGAAGCTGAAGCCGAAGTCGAAGTTAACTGTAAATTGGATAGCAGCAATTGATACGGATACTGACTGATAATAAACACAGGCGTCCGTGACTAACGTTCCGTTGCGATGCACGCGTCGTGAAAGACTAAATCAGACTGAATCATACAAGTATAAGGCATAGGGACAAGGCAGCGCATACAACAAAACGCACGAAGTGCGTTCGTCAGCGGTCGGCTGGATAAACGAGGTGAACACACGAACGTTGCGTGGAACAGTTGCAGTGCCGGCAACAACAACAACAGCCGAATAACAGACAAACGAAGTAACAATCCGATGTGCGAAGTGGCTCCATCTAGCGTTACTTGCTCCGTACTACACTCTTATACGCTGTTAGTGTGCAGTTAACAGTGTGTTAACATTACAGCATACTGTTGTGCTTACAACACGCGCTGGTTCGAAGAGGGGAAACCCAAGGAGCTGCTGTTAAATGATGGCACGAGGATAATTATTACATACTCCTTTTCCTGGATAGGTCGTTGTAATTAATTTCTGGTCTAGATACAGCCACATCAACAACAACTACAACAACAAAAATCGTTGATGCATTGGCAGCAGCTTGTTGCACTAATACACACATTTACCGAATGTGAGAATGTCAAGATGCAATTATTTAGAAGGGAATGAAAATAGATGAGCTGAGGGGAAGTTATGTATAAGGATCATGTGTAAGTATAAATATGTGATAAAGTGTGCATGTGTGTGCGTGTCAGCGGTATAGTTGTATGTGAATTTGTTGATGGTCTGGAATGTCCCTTCAAAGCGGGATAGGATACAAATGTACAGATTGTTAAATACTTTTTTTGACAAAATAATATATATAATTCCCAACTCTTCTTTCTGCCCATGCCTATACAATTTCATACACAAATGCTTTAATCTAGTCACATTTTTTTGACACAAGAAACCAATGTAATTAAGACGTGTTTTGTTTCTATCTGTGAACTTCAGTGAAAACCGCACCTCTAAAATTTCCTCTGTTTACATGACTCAAAAGATTTTTTTTGTAAAGAAATTTCGGTAAAAAGCTATATGACACTGGTTTTATTGTATGTTTCAGCCTAAATTTTTTCCATTTTTAAATTGGCATTACATAAGATAAGTAAAATAATATGTAAAGTGTTTGTTTTTTAGGACTTTGTGAAAATTTCACATATAAGAACATTTAAGCTGTTTAAACTTTAGCCACTTTTGTTACGTAAATATCCTGTAATTTTTGGTAAGGGTTGCCTTAAATGGTATCTTTATTTAAGAATACCATAAATGGTGTCTTTCGTTAACCAAAACAACTGTTATGAGTTCCTTATCAGTCTCAAGGCGATAATATGCATAACAGACAACATGCTGAGCAACAATCAGAGTTGGTACCGCATTTTACCTCCATTGATAAGACTTTCAGGATGCCTCTCTCCATCTCTCTCACTCTGCCTTTCTCTCTGACTCTCCCTCTCTCTTTCTCTCAGTGTGTTTTCGTTAGGCGGCACGCCCATAAAACAATTTGCTAGTCGCATAAAAACCCAAGACAACAAATATAACACTTAATTGTATTAACAGGCTTGGACAGAGGCACACAGCCCAATCTCAGGTCAAGAGCTACTGAAATTCTTGTACCCCGAGGGAGGAGTGAAAGGAGCAACGACGCGTCGTGTGTTTGCTTTCACAGTTAACAGTCAGGCGGACAAACAAATAGCCCAACACAAAAGGCCGAGCCAAAGTCCGTGTCCGAGTCCGAGTCGAAGTCGGAGTCGGAGTCGGAGTCTGAGGACGCACATTTGATTGATGATTTTATGACATTGTTTACTCAAGTGATGATGAGCAGAGCCAGCGGCACAAACTAGCACAGATAAATGGGTAGGGAAAGACAGAGAGAGAGAGAGAATAAGAGACAGACACTGAGGAATGCGTGTGTCCTTTGGCTGGTGTCGAGTTAGGCTGAGATTTGTACTCTGACTCAGACTTCTTCTTCGGCAATTTCAATAATTTTTAGCCCCTTTTATGAGGCAGGGCACTTGAGGCCGTTGATTGTTTTCCCTGGAATGCTATCAATCTTTTGCTTATTAGGGATAATATTACAATTACTTGTAAGTGAGATAAGTCCCAAAACAAGGATAAGCACTTTCAAGTGGAAAACAGGCAACCAGCTACAGTCATGGGTATACAGATGGTTCTACAAGGAAATGTAACTTTAAAAACATTTTTAAAACCGAAAAAATGTTTGAAAAGATAAGATTTTTATTATATTTTTAATTTAAAAATGTTTTGAATACTATTCCCTCCTTTAGATCTAATAGAACTAATTGATAAATAAATTATTTTACATAGAAAATAATATTTTCATTTAAATATATTAGTTTTTAAGAGTTTGGCACAATTACAAAGACCAACTTGTTGTCTATTGTTCTATTTGTATGTCCATAGCTGTAGTGCCGCGTCTTACAACATTCAAGTGCAACTATTTGGTGTAAATAGATACTTGGAGACGCCACAGTCAGAGAGAGTGTGTGTAAATGTGGGTGAGCATGCACAATTGATTGACAAATTGACAGCGGTAAGGAGATTGCTTTCGCCTTTCACTGGAAAGTCAAGTGAATGTCCTACTTCCTGCCCCCTTCCATCCCAGCCGACAACCTGTTTCAATTTAGCCATAAACTATTAAGGTTAACTGTAGGCTGCCCGCAGCTAAAACGCTTCTTGGCCAACCAGGAAGCCAGATGTTCCATGACCACACTTTGCCTTTGGTCCTTGGTGTCCTTTTGTGTCTGCTGTTTGATGATAAATTAGACCTGGCCAAATGCACTAAACAAAAGTGAACAAAAAAGTTATAAAGACACACACATATCCATTGACTGTGTGTGTGCAGGTAGCATTTGTGGCTCTTTAGTTCACCATTTACCTGCCTTGTTTTTTATTGCTTTATTATGAGCTCGACTGGCTCTATGCTGTGTTGCCTGTTGTTGTTTATGCTGGCCTAAAAAGGATGGCCAAAAGCCCTGGGACTGTTAACGTCGGCAACTCCTCTTTGAGTTGCTGTTGTTGTTGTTGTTGTTGTTTGTTACCAATTGGCAACGTTCCATCATCAACGCATCAAATATAGTCTATAGTTAGTTTTGAGCCATCTGGCGACAGTTGCTTAGAGATTGGTTTCTATGTAAAACAAATAATTATATCATTAAGTTATTGTAATTAGCAGCAAATAACTATTAATTAAGCAAAGAGTTATTAAAATAGTTTCTACGTTCTATAATTTCTATGTGTAGTCAAAGGAATAACATGAAAATAATAGGAAGTACTTTTGTGTATGTAACAGTGTGTTAAAGTAGTAATTCTTAATATAATAATAATAAGAATCAAAATAATATTACTAGAATTAGTACCAATAATGAAAACAACCTTAAATAAATATTTTGAGCAATCAATTAACAATAACAATTTAAAAATTTTAAGTTTCAGTATACATTAACTTTATTACAATCAACATTTTTAAGTCTGCTACAAAGATATTGTTCAAAAAACATTTTTCTAAAATTTCTAAAAAAACAATTCTATCCTAAGAATTCGTTTTTATTAATTTTAAATTACATTTAGTTAAGTCTATATTTTAATATTAGTTTTTTATTTAGATAAACATCAATTGTTGTTAGTTTTCACAACACTCATTAAGGAGCCTTGACTTTAAGATGCCTTCAGAAATCTCTTTAAAATCTCAACAACTTAAAAGCTCCTACGCTTCGTCGGTACTCACAGGTTTATGCTGAATTTACATACATACCTATCTTGAAGGCTTACAGGTAGCTGGTAATCGTAGTGCTGCCATTTCCATTTCCCATAAACGGGCGTTACGAAATCAATTTGCACGCCTGTCTTGACTCAGGCTGGAACTTAATGCACCTTCTGTGGATTCACAGTAATTCAAGTCACAGTCACAGTCACCGTCAAAGTTGTAGTTAAAGACGCAGTGAAGCATTCAAGCCTGATGACAGACTGCCGCCAATAGTTCCCTAGGGAGGCAAATGGGGAAGGAAAGGGAAAGGGGAAACTTGGGAAGTTGCTTTTAGCGGCTTTGCAGCCGATAAGCGCAAATTAGTGGCAAATTAAGCCATCAATTGTGCTGCAGCTGCTTATATTTTGGGGGTACAGTCCGCAATAGCTACAGTGAACCCCTATACCTTCCTCTTCTTCCCTTTTGGGCCACCCTGAAACCTCAACCACATTTGACAGACGCGCACTCAACACTTTCGCCAGCTGACAGTTACACTAATAACGACCAGCAAAGAGGCTCCCCTCTGGACATGCTCCCCCTATGTACAATGGGATAAAGAGTTCGTTGTGTTGGCATTAACTCTAAACGATAGTTAAGTTAGTCATTATTATTGTTAAATAATTTTTAACTAAATTAGAGTTTTATTATGCTTTCAATCGAAAAACATTTTATCGAAGAATAAAAGATAAATAATTCAAAATATTTCAGTTATATACACACAGATAAACAAATATAATGTCCTTTACTTATGGTAGTCCGAAAATGTAAAAAACCATAAATATTTTCTAAACTATCTTAAGTTATAAGAACAAATCCAAAATACTGAACGGCAATAAAATGTACTGTATGCCAAAATATCGCTTTATTTACCCATAGTGCTTTCGGCAGATGCCAATAGCAACAACAAGCAAAACAACAACAATATCCTAAACAAACAGGGTCGGCATCCTGTGGCTCGAGTCCTTCACGAGTCCTGCCTGGCATACGCTTATCAGTTTTCAATCACATTTGAAACACATTGGTATTTGTGTGCTCATAAATCAACAGGAACACACCGTAATCCTCAGGCTCGTGTTCGAGTGTCAAGGAGGCACACACACTTTTACACACGCTTTTAGACACACTTTTACACTCACACAAACACACTCAAAAACACACACACGTGTGGCAAAAGCAATGGCACCTTCAAATAGATAAACATTGACAGCTTGACATATGTAGAATATATCTTGAAAAAGGAGTGAGATGAAGGAAATAAAAGTAAAGAGATATACGATATAGAGGAACAAGAACTAAAACTAGAAAACAGCAAAAGCAGACGCGTTTTAATTTTTATTTTTTATTTTTTTGCGGTTACTATGTGAGTGATAAGCGCGTTCCTTGAATACGACTGAAACAAATGACATTGTCAGCATTGGCACAAACACTCTGATATTGGAGGCCGGCATATCCTTTTAGCCAATTGATACGCCCATCACGTTTCAGCCACGCCCACGAAAACAATTAGACTTCAAGGTCTCCTGAGCAATAAATACGTGTATAACAAGTTAACTGAAAGCTCAGCTGGTGGCACGATAACAAACTACCTATAAACGATAACTATTTATTTATAAGAACTGCGCTTTTATGGAATAGAAGAAAGTAGTCTTTTTGTGAGTATATCCGTAATATATTTAATTATGAAATAAAGAAAGGAAAAAAAGATATAGAAATTAATTGTTTTAAATTCCATAAATATTCTCGAAATTTCTTTTTAAGTCAATTGTTTCTTATTTCTTCATTAAGTGTTCCTTAATTCCTTTAAATTCTTTTCCAATAACATTGACAATCTATCTTCTATTCTCTTTAAAAGTTTCCTATTCCATATTTTGTTTTAAATATTATCTATGTAATCTTACTTTACTTTATTAATACTTCTTCATTTGATTTTTTTGTTGCATATTTTCTATCAAATTATTTAATATCTATCAATCTGCATATTCTTCGCTGCTGAATATCATATAAATCTAATTTTCCTCGATTTCCTTCTTCTCCAAGTTTTCTGTATTTCCACCTAGAAGCCCATTTGCTGGGTTGGTATAGAAACGAAATTTGTTCATGCTTAAATAATTAATGTGAATTCAAAATACATGAGTAAATGTATGATATTATGCTGATTTGGCGGCTGTCGGAAAAAAGTAATGTTGCAATAATAAATACAGTTAACGGTTTACTCTTTCGGCACAAAGGAGCTGGCAAGAATGTGTTTGATGTGGAAAAGGGAGGGAAGGAAAGGAAAGGTATCGGGGGGGTATTTGTTGTTGACGCAACGCGTCGCAGCGTCAGAAATTAAGTGGAAATGAAGTACGCACTTGAATTTCAATTGAAATGCTTACTCTTTTGCCCCCTGACCCGCAATCAACCTCCGCTGAGAGCCAAATTCAAGTCAGAAGTAGCTATTAATAATAATAAATTATTTTTGTTGTTTTTTTTCTTCTTTTTTCTGGCGGTGTTTTTGCGGTTTTCAGGTACAAAACAATTCCTTGGGGCTCAAAAGGGTTTTCGTTCAATGAGAATGAAAAGAAAAAATGTTGACTAATGATTATTTAACTGAATTACCATTAAGTACTGTCGCAAACCTCCAACGCTCTTCTATCCCGTCTTATATGCCATTCGTCGTTTTTGCCCCTTGGGTATTTTGCCTTCAGTCGTAATTGTATAATTGTTACCTCCTCTTTTTGGCATTATTGTTGTCCTTCTTATTGCCGGCAGTTGTTTTGCTTATTAATATTAATAAAGTTGATTAAAAGGCTTATGCAAAACTAAGCACACTCACAGACTCATTCACTCACTCACTCCCATACACTCACATACACTCACAACTCGACTCGTTGACATTCATCTGTGTTTTTGTGTGCTTCACTCAAGTGTTTTCTCATATACTATATATTGGCCTCAAGTGGGAAATGCGTATATTTCTGGGATTTGTGTCCAAGTTATACTCTGATGCCAGCATTTTATTTGAGCTATTACGTGAATTATTTCATTGTTGTTGATTAAGGCTCTTATGACATTTAATGTGGCCAAGTGCCAAAACAAATAAAGAGATCAAACAATAGATGTTATTGGTTTTGCTAAATAAGCTCTAAAAAGCAGTTGATGGCATTTGTTATGCAGCAACATTTCAATATAGATGTTTATATTTGGTTTGTTTAATTGTGATTGGGATTTTCCAGCAGATGTTGGGATTACAGTTTTAAATCTACTAAATGCAAGGTTGGTACTAAAAAGAGTTTCTTTTCAGGTCATTTTCAATACACTTCTTTGAATAAATCGGTATTGCTTATAATCAATAATATAAAAATTATTATCCAACACAAGGTTCAATAAAAAACGAATTGCTCTCTAATAACATTTACAAATTGAGCATAACAAAGTATTATATGTATGTTCCTCTTATTCTCTTAGTAAGAAAAGTAAGAAAGAAATGATCTCTCCCAAAATTAAGAACAAAATAATTATGGCATATTTAAAAATAAAACGCAAAGATGAAGGAAGATTAAATAATAATAAAAAAACATTATACAAACATGATATTCTATGTTTTTAGGTATTACTCTTAATTGGCTCCAGTTAGTATAAATAGTTTAGAACAATTTTCGCCAAAATATGCCAAAAATTGGAGGAAAGAGCATATTCATATTAACTTATATTACTTCAATTCTAAACATAAGAGAGAGAGAACAGAAATGCCTCCAACTCGCTTTATCTTTTTTCCAATCCATTCTTCAATATACATATCGTAAGTATAATATAAAGAAATCAAATAAAGTTTTTCATGTCATATTGCATTGTGAAGAGTCATTGCATAGCCAATGCTAACAAACGAGCTCAATTCCGCACATAATCATTGTGAATTGCATTCTACTCCGTTGTATTATCAGTTGTAAGTACCAAAAACTTTTGCTTTTTCCCTCAAGGACATACACGTGGGTTGACTAGCCCAAAAAAAAAAAATAAAGTTAAAAAAGAAAAACCACAGACAATCCCCTTTCCAAAACCCGCACATGGGCAGCACGCGACAGAAATGAGTCAGCATTCACGTGAGTCGCTTTTGAATGTCTGTTATTCTGTATGTCTAGGGTTCAACAAACCAAATATAAAACATGCTGACCATAAACTATAACAAAGAATTCAAATAAATACTTAAAACATGCATTTCAAATTGAAGTTTATAGCCAGAGCAGGAGTTGAACTTTATAGTCTAACTACGATTATACAGATGTGTGTGTTGCGGGTTCTCATTATTGTTGTAATTGTTGTTGTTGTTTGTTGTTGTTGTTGTTGTCAGAGGTCATGCAATTCGCAGACGAGGGCGTCGCAACCTTTCTCATAAAGCGAAAGTGAAATATTGTAAAAAAAAAGTAGAAGGAAAATAACTCAAATTTAAAAAGCGATTCCGCATAAAAACAAGAAAAATGCAACTGCAGTTGAGGGAGTGTTGAGGAAAAGGGGAAAAGGGGAGTGGAGAGACAACATATGACGTGCCGACAGCAGGGGAATTAATTAATTTCGACACGCGAATAAAAAGAATTTTATGAATACACTCATAAGTACTCACAATGATTCATGGCAATGAAATGCATCAAATATTTAACTTTAGTTGACTTTTACAAACAAGGAAGTTGCCAACTACTATAATACTGCAATGATACATGCAACATAATGTGGCAATAAGATACTAAGGGATGATGGGGGTACAATTCATATCCATTCGAAATCCTTTGTTGTCACATTTGGCACGCGTCATCAGGTGCACATCGAAAGAAAAGGGTCCAAGTCTCAGAGTCTCTGTCTGTTTCTCTGTCTCAAGATCTCTGTCTCAGGGTCTCTGAAGGTCTCTGTCTCTGTGCCGTTGTTGTTGTTATTGTTATTCTTGATTGCTTTTATTGTTGTTGTCGACGCGTTTAAACACGAACGCCTTCTGCAGAGCGTGCTAAAGGTAAAGATGCCGACAGTTCAATGCAGGTAGACAGACCAGTGGCAAAGATAGTGGAAAAGGGAGGGAGTCTCGAATTGGATACTGGAAACTTATATCTGCCACCGTCTGTGTCTCTGAATACGTATCTGTATCTGTAGCTGTCTTGGGCAAGCTGCTTTGCATGACAACCGGTTGCAATGTGGATTTTTAAGCATTCTCCTTCAGAGTGTTTAAATTGATTGGAGGATTTAATTTCAGTGGCAGCTGCCGACCAGGTGACCAACTAAACGGAACACCTTTGACTGTCAGCCTTTAACTAACTATGTTAAATTGCTCTTTTTATGAACACGCATTATTTTGAACTTTTTTTTAAGGTATCAATTTTGCACATGTTGTGTAATATAATCAGCTTGATTTCAGCAGTCTTTAGGGTAGTGTGTCATACAGAGTATTAGGAAGTTTCAAAGTTCGAATAAACACATTTTGTAGCAGGAAATATTGCCAATAGTAAGTTAGAAAATCAGCTAAATAAACTTAAAGCCTCGTTACTCAATTTAAAATTATTTACGATAATTTAATTCATTAAATTTTATAGCCTTAACTGAAGTGTTTGAAATAATATTATGAGCATTATGAGTTTTAATCTAAAGTCTTCGTTTAATTACAAATATTTGTTTGTTTCCAAACATCTTTTTATTAATTTTTTCATCTCATCGTCATCAAAAAAAATTCCTATTTATCTTCTAACTTGATCAATACATGATGCTACATCTAATGATGCTATAATATAAACGCAAATCTTGGTTCTGCAGACACAACCCAGTTATTAAATCAATTTCCCATTTACATAAAATAGTTAAAAAAATAATATAATAAAAAAACTTTAGTAAATTAGCCCGTGGAAATTAAAATCAATTGCGTCGATAAAAAATTGAGTAAATTAATAACAATGCTTTCAGGTAATTTTTGCGATTTATATTCATAACACTCAATCGCCAGTTAACAGATTATTAAGCGGATCCTTATATAATCATATACATTTATTTATATGGCTATCATATTACTGAGATTGACATAACAATTGATTGCCAGCTGTCCAGTATTGTTATGCAATTATTTACAATTGTTTTTCTTTTCATGTCGCGTTTTTGATTTGTTTGCTGAAAAAATAATGTTACAAATTATGGTGAAAAGAATATAAATTAATCCACAAACTAATTATGCGATTTTATGCATTTGCAACAATTTTCAATTAATTAAAATGCATCAAGTGCGTATAAAGGGTATAATAGCTTCTATAGGCAGTATGTAACACTTTAAATAAAATTTGATAAGTCTCTATAAACTAATTTCTATAAATAGAATCTATAACTTACGTATAAAATAATCAGCAATTCAGATAAGCCTTTGTGGAATTTTTTATGAATATTTAAAAATTAATACAAGTTTTTACAATTATTCCTATATTAAAAAGGGTATATTTTTAGGACTTTGTTTTTATGTCGCTCTAAAAAAATTCTTAAATTTGGTTATTAATTAATTTAGAAGCCTCGCGCAACTGAAACCTGTAGGCTGAAAATCCTGATTGAGTCAGGGATATGAATAAGGGGAAGAAGAGGAATTATGGAGGGACTTTTGTTCAACCAAAGCGAAAAATCAGCGCAAAACTTAAAACATTAACGAGCCATTAACAAGTTGGGCCAATAAATTTGTATTATGGCCAATTAAAAGCGAATAAAAATAACAACAGAGACACGCACTCGATCCCAATGCGAAAAATACATAAATAAATTCTATAGAAAATTACAACAAAAATACCAGAGAAGAAGCCACAAAAAATATATAGATATGTATGTATATAAGAAATGAGCACAAATGGCCAACAAATTTCGATTAGGCAAGCGGCGGGCGAGAAAATTTGTGTTTGTCATGCGGCACAGACCCGCCCCCCGCCCGCTCCTGCCCAAATGCCCCCTCCTCTCTTAGGGCTGGCCAGCGAAAAAACACTCATCAAGTTCACTTACACATTTACGCCACAAAATGTTGCTACTGCCGTTGCAGCACGTTGCATTGATTTATTGTGGCTGAATTAGAAGTCAGCAGATAACGAGCCATGAGAAGAGGCAACCACTGGGAGTGGCAAGAGGCAACCGGAGACTTGCCACCAGGCATTGTTCTAGGCGGCATTGTTGACTCTTGGAAGCTGTGTAGTCAAAGGGGGAAACGTGGAGTGGAGAGCAGAGGAGAGGATGTGGCACACACAGTGGGTCGCTCTCGGTTGGGGCAACTTAATACGCACGCGTAATCGTATATTTATTTAAATTTATTGCCACCAGCTACCGTGCTCGACCAATGGTTTGGAGGGATTCCAATGATAGTGGCTATGGCAGGGGTATGGGTAGGGAAAGGGGTAGGGTAAAGGGAAGAGGGCGGTGGGGATAGGGGTATACCACGCATTGTTCGCTTGGCGGAAGAGTTTTCCAGCAGCATAGAAAATTTGCCAACCGGCCAAAGTACTCTCTCATTTGAGGGCAGCTCCTAAGTGAATTCAACAACGACGTCGACGTCGACCAGTGTTGCCATCTTGGCTTTTTTAATGCTGCACAGATAATAAAATCGATCTTAATTAGATGTACAGAATTCTTCAAATTAGCTTGCATTTTTTAGGCATGAATTCGGGATATTATAGTCAAATTATGACTCAACGCTTAAATACGCCAATAAGTACAAGATATTTGATTCAAGTAATTCTTCAAGATTGATTCAAGTTTCCTTTTTAAACCCTTGTAATCAAATAACTTTCTAAAAGTGAAATAGCAAACCGATCTTAAATCCAATACTTCGCACTTAGTTTAACTCGAAAGACACCACTTGGATTAGTTTACGCCCGGAATCCATAACAAAACTGGATGGTTCTGTTTTATATTTACAATCTGTTCTTAATTTACGCACTCAATAGCTTATCAAATAAAACACATTGTTTTGGAGTAGTAAATAAATTGTGTATTGTAAATTAATTTTAATTTATAAAAAATCTAAGACCACCAAATATGTTTGTGTATTTGCATTCATTCAGGCTCAAACATATATATTTATACCCTTGCAGAGTGTATTATAATTTTGTCACGAAATGTGTAACGCATTGAAGGAGGCGTGTCTGATCGGCTTATGCAAAACTCTGCAAGGGTGTTCAAACTTTGGGTCGCCAAAGTTAGCTTTTGTTATATTTAAATATGCATATTTAATTTCAGTCGTACTTATTAATTTGTTACTTGTCTGTTTAATTTTTGTACTCATTTATTTAAAATCTAGCCTAAGTTCACCTTCTAAATTCCGGCAACACTGGTCGCAGGGGCAGGAGCAGCTCAACTCCTGCTCTATGCTACGTGCAGCATAAGAAATATTCAATTAATCACACTTTATGGTTTAGTTCAACATTTGTTGCAATTTTTCTTGCTTTGCTCTTGACGCTTTATTACAATTGTTGTTGTTGTTCTTATAGCTTGTTCTTTGCCATGTTTCCAACTTGTAAGCAATTAAATTTGTATGTGCGTCTCGCTTTCTCTCTCTCTCTCTCCGTCTCTCACTCATTATGTGTGTGTGTATGTGTGTTGGGGTAACTACGGACTTTGGTGTGCATGACTTTCAGCTTTGCTTAATTAATTGCACTCAGTGTAAAGCTTTCAAGTGCTTGTCCAGTCACTATCCAGACCGTATTTATTCTCCCCCTCTCTTTCTCCATCCCTAGCTCACTATCTCTTTCTATCTCCCAAACTTATTTGTATAGAGCTACAGCATTTTGCAGAAATGTTCCACTAATGTGAGAGCTGAAGGCGTCTCAAATGGCATTTGATTTTACGTTGCACTTCTGAAAGTTATAAAAAAGCTCCGACTCTGTTCTTAACTTTAAGCAGACGCTCTCATTAAATCGATTAAACGTCAAGTGAATAATAATGTTCTTAGTGTAAGAGTGGAGTGTAATTTGACCATGGACACACAAAGAATGATTTCTAGTTAGAGTCCAGGATATATGTAAATGACAACTGTCTGTCAAAAGGGAAAGACTCATAATTACTTATAGCAACTTTACCACATTCATTTGATGATTTTGAAACGAGGAGCAGGTTTTCAATTTGAGGTTGACCATCGTTTATGAATGTTTGCAGATATTCTGGATTCAGATTTCAGCTGTCGATCAATCATCAAAGAAAGAATCAATGAATTCATATGAATGAGTGAGCAACTTGCTTCACAAAACAACTGTCATTCAGTTAAAACAAAACATATATGTATTTTCACTCTACTTTAAACTACACTCAACTGACAATCTATACCTCATTCTTGCAGTCAATATGTACTCAAGAGCACTTTTCAAAGTGACCATACTTATGTGAAATTAACATATTAATTCGTAGTGATTTCATAATTATAAAATTATTAAGTCAAACTAATTGTGTATATTAATTAAAATGATGAAATATCAATTATAATTTGCAAGAACAATAAGCTATCATTTTCATTATTTGCAATATATTAATACTAATTAATATTTGAACATAATAATAACAAATTTTGGGATCATTTACGTTACCAGGACCTTTTTCTCGTATCAATCATTAATCCCTGCCACCCTTTGTGAACATTCGATGACCTGCATTTTAAATATGCATGGCAATTGCAATTACAAAATCATATTTGCATATGCGAATCCTTTCATTTGTCACTTTCATAAATAAGCGCCAATAATTTTTCATGTAAAATTTTATAAATTTTATACGAGTGTATATGTACATAAATATATATTTGTATGCCATGTACCCATTAAAAAGATTAAAGTGGGGATATGATAGACAGAAAAGACACTAAGTAAAAATGTTAACTATATTTATAAGCTTGAGTTTCTCTATTAAAACATTACATTACATTAAAAGCATTTACGGACCATGAGTATAATCTTTTATGTCTAGGTCGTTAATTGTATAAATCATAAAAAAAGCTTAGATATAAATATTCAAATAATCAGAATTGACCTAAAGTAATATCAGTATTGTTGTTTAAAAACTTCTGCCGTCTAGCTCGTCTCTACGATGATGACTCAGGCAGTGAATCTTATACAAAGGGTATCTGCTGTCGATTTTTTTAACTTACCTATATGGATTTACTTGCAATTACATGCAATTGCGATGGCCGCATAATTTAAAATAATTGAAGGCTGCGTTGAGTTTGACTGTGCGGAAGAAGTGACAAAGGCAGAAAAAAAGAGATAAAAGAGATAAAAAGGAGAGAAAAAAAGAGATGAATCATTATCAGTGCTGATAAGCGCATGAATTATTTCACATTTGGCAGGCATTAAAAGTGCATTAAAAGCATTAATTAATAAAAATGTAATTTTAACTTAATAGAAATGCAATGGCAATGCAATTCTCACAAATCAACTCGACAATCTCTTTATTATTTCCATTTCTTTGTTTGTTTTTTTCTTCCATTATTTTTTTGGTATCGCATTTCATGCAAATCTAACATTTAGCTGAAATTATGAGCTGGGCACAAAAAGTAGCACAAAATGCCAACTCAGAGCGGCTATAACCGCTAAATAGCCATTTCGTGACTTGCAGCTGAGTCTGCGCGACGGTTTCCCCATTAAAAAGAAGGGGGGGGAGCTAATTAGACGCGGATTGGCGAAAAATAGAAAACGAATCTGAACAGAACCTAAAGCAACAGTGGCAAAAAAGGAGAAAACATCATACAAATCGCATCAGAATTTGCAAATCATGCGAGGCGGTTGCCAATGTCCGTATTGTCCGCAGTGGGCGTGGCTGCTTTTACGCCCCTTTTTGGCTGGGCGTAAATTAGAACAGGAAATTAGCACGTTAGCGTGATTCACGCTACAGTTTTACGAGCTCCCATCCAGACCCGCCTTCTGCTTTGCCCCTCGATAATCTCCCCGACAATTCCCTGGACAAAGTAACCAATCGGGAAAATGTTTTGTCTTTGAAATAATATGGAACATATGTCGAGGTTGATCAGATTTGTTATGATTGCTTGTAATATATTAAATTGATAGATCAATAATCCAAGCAAAATTTATAATTTACTTAGGAACTGTGTTACAAAAATGATGAAAATATTTTTAAATTGTTGTCAAATAGTAATAATATAGGTCATAATTCAGTTAAAGCTAGTAGTAGGTGATTTAAGAGAATAAATAGAATAAGAATAAAAATTATTTCCATGTCTAGTAATCAGTATTAGGCCCATCTGTCAATGACATGATCGAAATCTTACAAAAGAGAAATATTCTTTAGATTGTGTGCTGTTTCCCTTCCGAAAATTCCTTATATAAGGTCTCAAATAACTATTCGAACAATAAACTGACGTTATTTATATAGAAATTAATGTCAAATTCAAAGATATCTATCAAATAAAATGATATGGTCATTGAAAATATGGGTCTTATTTTAAGACCATTGTAAATTAACTCCACCATTAGTTTTCACTTTTATAAAGTAATGTTGAAGCTTTTCACTTATTTCTCTATCAACCCTCGTATTTAATTCCGCAACAAAAACGCAAAAACTTAAATTGAGTAAAGTGTTTATGTACAAGTATGGTATTACACAATTTATTCACACTACCCATTCCAATATTAATAATTCCTTTCCCCTTTGCATTCACCTGTCCCCTCTGCTCTTTAACAGTCATACAAAAGCGCCGTATTTTTATTGAATTTGTGTAAATATTTTACAGTTTTTCATTTCATTTTTTTTCCTTTATTATGTTGTTGTTGTTGTTGTTTAATATTCCTGATGGATGACTGTGGCAATGATAAGCCGACTGACTGCATGGCAGACCAGAGTCTGCCTGTCCTTCTCTCTGTATGTCTCTCTGTCTGTCTGTCTGTTTGTCTGTTGATTGACATTAAACCAATTTCGTGTTGCATATTGATATGTTTATTGACAATTTGTGGCAAGACTGGAAGCTCGTTTGCCGTATCGTTGCGGGTGGGCGGGGCAAAGTAAATCAAATTACGCAAAAATGACAAAAAGGCAACGGCGAATGACAACATTTGCCTGGCTTTTAATTGCACAACAAACATTTACAATTGTTGCCTGTCTTAACTTACAACACGCAGTGGCAACAAGATATGGCAAGCCAACTTGGCCAGACGGCATGACCCCCCTCCACCACTCCATTATGTTGCATGCCCCTCATGCCACATAAATTACCAGGCAAAAGTGCAAAAGTTTAGGCTCATTAATCATAAATGTAAGGCCTTTGCGTGGGTGGCTCCCAAACGAAGAGACAAGAAATGGCAAAAAATGAGAAGACAAGAGGAGAAGAGGAGAGGAGGAAAAGATAGCGATAGACACAGAAAAAAGGACAGATGGATGAGCAAGCAAAAGGCACGCAAATTATTTATAAAGTTGACTGTGGCGTAAAACTGTAAATTGGTTGGCAATTCTAGATATTGTATATTCAGACTGTTTGCAAACTTTCTATTTGACAAAGACGGGGAGAAGTATAAATTAAAGGGGGAAGAAAAGTTAAAAGGCAGAGCGAAAACGAGACGAGAACATCATTCAATCATTTTATGCGAGTTGAGAAATTAAAAAGCAGACATATCTATAAATTCACACAGGTGGAACTTTAATGGGCTTTTGTCCTTAAGTTGAAAGCTTGATTGAATGCGTGAATGAAGCGATAAGCTGCGGTTGAGCTTGTTAAGCGTAACTTATTGAAAGTTGCCCACAGCTGGCTTAAAGCCGAGCAAGTAATAGAGCGTGTAATCAATTAAACTCGACCATAAGTATTTCCTATAATCAGATAGAGGTTGTTGGATTCCTTGAAAATGTAAAGCAATTCAAGTGTCAGTAATCCTCATTAGTTAATGACACTACAATGACAAGACGATGCAGCTCTGGATGTTTGAGTATAAATATATAGATAGATATAAAGTATTTAATGTATTGCAATTTACTGTTTATTATTTTAAGTTCATTACTTACTATGCGCTATTTATCAATTTGAAACTACTATTAATGAATTAACTCAAATTAAGGCAGTATACAAACAACACTCTCAAAAAATTTAATTTTTGAACCTTTTACTTTGTATCAATAATTAAAATAAAACGTCAAGTTAAAAAATGTTTATTTAGGCGAAAGATATTATAACGGACAACTGTCTGTTCAAGTGTTTAAGATTTGTATTGACATTATATATTCCTATAGTTATGTGTGTCTCACTCTTCTTTGACTTTCACTGAAAGACCCAATCTGATTGTCTGTGTGTATGTGGGTGAGATATATATACTGTATGTATGTATATATAACTCTAGCATGCTTCAAAGAACATCGAGCTCTTAGAATTTGAGCCTCAATAAGTGCAGTTGGGAATGTGCCTATCTTTTTTCTAGTCTCTTTGTCAACCTTACCTTTCTCTTTACTCTTTCTGCTTTTCCTTTCTGTTACATTTTTCTATGCATTTAGAAGGCATTTCTACGAATGAAAGAAGAAGAATTCACAGTATAAATAGTACTGACGTCTGAATCGTGGGTGTCACTTGTAAACGTCAGTTGACGCAATACAGAACTGAGGTAAAGGGAGAAGTTGAATGGTCAGGCAGTTAAGTTAGTAGTTAACTAATCAACATTTACTTGCTAAAAGTCAACAATGGCAGTGAACACCAGATATCAATTTAAAAATAACATTTTAATTTAATTTTAGTAATAACTATAAGTATAAATTTAAACTAAAAACCAACATTTAAGTTAAACATTGTATAATAAGAAGAATATAAAATCCCTTACATACTGTATGTATGTATAACTCAAAATCATTTAATAAATGTAAGAACTTATTTTGTAAAAAAATGAAAATTATTAGGAGAAATTAAATAATTTAAAACGTTATATTCCTTAACAGTTTTCATATTCTTTACACAATAACATTATATTGTTCAACTTTGTTTACTTAAATAAAAGATCCGTTGAGTGAGTTTTTAGTGAGATATTAACTTAACGCAGCAGTCTTTATTTAAAAAACAACTAGTAAAATCATTTCTCAAGTAGTAAGTAGAGTAAGTGGTTATTTTCATTTTTCTTTTCCTATTGCACTTAGGAGCATTATATTTATATATATATATATATATATTAACTCTATATTCGTTTCTCTTAGCCTGACTGACAGGATGTATTCCCCTCCTCCCGATATGGCTGCCTATTTAGCCGTTCTGCTTGTTGTGTAGCGTGACACACACATCTACATTTCCTCATGGCTTATTTAGCATAATTACAGTCCATTACCTGGTCACGCGCCCCTACAGCTTACTCAGTCCCTCATTCTCTCCCTCTCTCTTACTCTGTCCAGTTTCTGTATTTCGTCCTACCCTCTCAACGACTGAGGTGCCATATGTTGTCAACTGTCCTTTGCTGCATGTTGACCAAAATTGTTCCAACTTCCCTCTCTCCTCTAGCTTATGCTACTGTCTCTCTCTCTCTCTCGCTCACAGCCTGGCGACTTTTTTAACTGCAAAATGTAAATTTAATGAAGGTGCCGCGAAAGGCAACAACAACAAAAATATTTAGCAAAATTATTCACATCAAAGGCGGCACAGCTGCGGCTTCTGCTTTAGCTTCTTAAGAAGCAATTGAAAGGGAGAATGCGAGGAAGATTAGAAAGGACCTATAAAAAAACCCAACGCTAATCACAGGACCAATAAAAAAGCCTATGTCTCACTGTGCCCCAACTACAACAACAACAGCTACAACAACAAACAGCAACCACAACAATGGAACACAAGTTTTTCTAATTTGTTTAAAGGTTGCTGCGGTCAGTTGGTCAATTTAAAGCAAATTTCCACATGACTGCCATTGTGTGTTATTATAGCCAAAGGCTATTGGCAGCAACAGCAGCCACAGTACAGCATCTGGACCAAGGGAGGGTTGCCACAGAGGGGGGTGATCAGTAGGGGAAGTAAAAGCGATGGGGGAGAAACATTTGACATTGGCTTGGTTTTTAGTCAGTTTAATTAAAATGCAAGTAGGCAATTTATATACACTTCATGTCCTTTATATGGCTGTCGCCTGTTGGCTAACAGTTAGACAGAGAGTGCAAGAGATATAGAATGAGATAGAAAGAGGGAGAGAGAATGTGAGAAAGAGAGGGAGATAGTAAACTGTATGTGGCCAGCCAGACTGGCTGCTATTAGGCCATGCTTTTTGATTTATGTTTTTACACGCTTAAATGAACTGTGGTTGTTGCTCTCTCATTCTCGTTTTTGTTGTTGCTATTGTTGTTGATCTCGTTGTTTTTGTAGTTGTCCATGTTGTGGTTGGGG
Organism: Drosophila testacea; assembly: GCA_035043265.1. Taxonomy (NCBI): domain Eukaryota; kingdom Metazoa; phylum Arthropoda; class Insecta; order Diptera; family Drosophilidae; genus Drosophila; species Drosophila testacea. Next base: position 841,811 of record JAWNND010000151.1, read on the forward strand.
TTTGCTTTCGAGCTGGTTCAGCTCGAGCTGCCATTGAAAGAGTTTTGCACATGAATGGCTTAAACTCGGCAACAGCAGCAACAACATAAAAATGTGATATAAAAATAAAAGACAAATTTAAAAAATGAAATGGAAAAGCGTATCAAAAAGGCGGAAAATGTTTGGCCACATGTCTGTAATACCAATATGCAGACCGTTGAGTGAATCGTCCTTCAGTCAGCTTCAATTGCTGTAAGTAGCTTAACTAATTTGCAACAGGCCAATCAACGTTTGTGTAAATGTAAATGACTCTGCAACCAGGCTAATAACTCTATTGCAATGAAGTTGCTTTAATTGAGTTGTAAGCAATGTATTTAAGAATGTGGGGATATTTAAAAAACAGTGAACAGATATATGCTGAAATCAGCATATCTTTAGATTAAGAGACTCTTCTGTATATAAAATTAAGATTAAACTGGTTTGAAGTAATGTATTTTGTGAATTTAAGAACTTTAAAAAAATACATGGTTAGCTGAAATATCCGAAACTCTTTATAAAAGCAAAGAACTTCTTAACTGATTGTAAGCAATTCATATATGAATGTATCAGTTACATAAAATACTATGATAGCAGGAATAACTATACTGAACTCAAGCTTCCAAGTCAACATTAAAAATAATGGATTTCTATGTAATTGTTATTAAACACCAATATCATTAAAAGCATCAAACATTCATAAATATTACCAAAAACTTTGCAATTGTTGCCCACTCAATTTAAAATTAGTATTACTAAAAATCACCTAAAGTTATTATTTTTATTTTTGGTACTCTTATTGCATTATATTGGTCTATGGCATTTAATGTTCCTTAAACATCAAGTAGTGCGTTTTGATGCTATTTGAAATTCCTTTGACGACTTTACCGAAATTGTGCGATTATTTATGCCGAATTTTAATGTTTAAGAAGGACGCCAAAGCAGCAAGCAATGGCCAATATGGAATGTCGAACATCGAACATCGTTTTAGAATCGGTTTACGGGGTTTTAGTTTGAATTAAGGGAAAACGCAAGAGAGTGAAACGAGGCAAAATGCATTGTCAAACTATCAAATTCTTAAATTGCAACTGACAATCAAGTCACGTGCTGCAGCGGGGACAAAAGAAGAAACTAAAAGCAAAAGCCACCCACAATAAAAGCGGAATTTAGAAAGAGAAAAAGAGGACATGGTAGAAGTTAAAGCACAGTGCCAGAACAAATGTTGTTCATTTTGATGGAGGTAGGTCAGTGAAAGTGGGAAATTATTTAATAAACTCTATGCTGGGGCTTTGTGTATGCAATTAACTTGGGGGCTTCATCAAAATTGATTAGTTGGCAAAAGCCCGAGCTGAAATTCCAGAGAAAAGCAAAGCATACAACGGCGGGGAAAAAACTAAAATAAACAACTTTCATTTTGCGGTTCACTGAAGTTGTAATTTGCTTCTGCCGACCGCACTGAGATATTTAAGTTGTAATTAAAATGCAACGCCAGGCTCTGTGGCAGAGGCAACGTCAGAGGCAACAGCAACAGCAAGAGCAACAGCAACAGCAACATGAAGCAAAAGCAACATCAAACTGAGAGCTGCACTTTTTATTTAGATAAACAGCTGTAACTCAATTTGCGCCCTGCTTCTTTTGCCCAAAATATTTGCACAGGTCTAATTGAATTTTCAATTAAGTCGCCGAAATGGCAGCGAGAGAAATTCTCTAGAGAGTCAGCCTCGAAATAAAAGCTAATGCAAACCAAATGAGGCGCATGAGGTAAAAGAAACACACTCATACACATAAAACATAATTTCAAGCGGCTTCTCAAATATTAAGCATTCGCCGTGTGCAACCGCAAAATGCAAACCAAAATACAAAAAAAAAGGGAAAAAAAGAAATCCATTAGCTAAAGTGTGCAAACAAATGAAGGACGGACGAATGCCTTTTTGAGCCTAACCAAGCAAATGAAAGCAACGACAACATGCAAATAAACAAGTTACACACATACACAAATATACATAAAAAATATAGAAAAAAATAGCAATGGAAATAGCAAGAGTGTAAAAAATGAAATAAAAAAGCCTGTAGCAAAAGCAGCTGTAGCAAATGTGCCATCAACAGTCAAATGCCGAGCAGATTTGCATGTTACTGATCAAAATTCGGGGAGTCGGAGTAAGTGGTAAGTGCTGCATGGAGTACTTACATATATATACTCCTTCTATACGTATATACAACTTCTTCCATGTGCAGTGGAGTGAATTGAAGTTGTGGGCATGTTTGCTGCCCACCCAGCTGTTCACATATTGTAGCTGCCCAGTGGAGTGGTCGTATTTTGTCTGAGAAGTCCACAACACCAGCATATCAGAGTTGCCAAAGATTGACCAGAGGAACGGTCCAACTTAGGTTGCATTAGTGATAAATATTGATATTCTGTTTCTGATTATTTAACACCGCCAAGAACAATACACATGCGAAGATTGTAAAGCCCTTAAACTCTGATTTATATTGCATGAATACTTGATCCTTAGTTTTCTCAATTAAAAGTTTTATAGTCCCTTTTAAATTTGTATGTTAATTCTTCAAGAAATCTTCGTAAATAACAAATAATAAGTGAGGAAAAATAAATGGTGAAAGTATCATAATAGCAAGAATGTAAAATCAATTGAACTAAGACATTGCACTATTCATTATTATTTTCATTGAACTTGGCCTTAAACCTTAGCTTGAAAAACAATAATTACTAGCTATAAAGTGGACAACTACCCATCACTGATGGCACATGCAGCCATAAAAGTTTACAAGTGCGAAACTGCATTTCATGAAAAGTGTCCTTGGCTTTAGCATGAGCTCCTATTTTCCTGATTTTCCTTTTTTGTCCACCCACTTTTTTTTGTTGGTGTTTGCTTTTTGGCCGCCGCCAACGCTTTTTAAATTCACTTATTCAAATTTCTTTTAGGTGCCCATACTCACATACACACACACACATACACACAATGCTCTTTGGGTGTGTTTGGTGAAGAGAGGAGACTCTTTGAAGTGTGAGTGTGCAGTGTTGACTGCTTTTTGGACATGTCACGTGCATTTGTTGCCGAAATCTGTTTTTGATTTAGTGAACAGCTTGCACTTTTTTCTTGCCGTTTTTGTTGTTGTTTGTGCTTTTTGGTTTTCCTTTTTGGAAAACTTGAAATAAATTGAATTTGTCGGCCTATGCAAAAGTGCATGTCCAACATTGGCCACTTGACAGTTAGCGGTAATCAAAGCCTCGCCAAACTTTTCCTCTGTGTCTGTGTCATGAGTGTGTCAGTATGAGTGTGTGTGAGTGTAGTGCTTGTGCGTGTGTGTTTGGCTGCCTAATTTTGCTGGCTGGCAAGTTGGAGCAGCAATCAGACAAGCGCAATGCTGATTAATGTGCTTCGAGCAACCAGAAATCAATCAATTCTTCAAGTTTTTTGCGCTGCTGCACGAATATCTAGAATTTTATTGGACTCGTTTTTATTTCTTTCGCTTTTATCGTTGTGTGTTAGTTTGCCTTTTGTTAGATGTGCGTAAATGTGCCAGGAGTAGACCTAATTAACACGTCCATACATCAATCATCTGGGCTGGGGCAATGGCAAAAGCAGAGTTCAACGAAGCGCATTATTGTGCGTAAATTACTTAGCTGGTATGGCAATTTGTGTGCTGACCCTCCTCCAACTCCAACTCCTCCTCCTCCATCATTCACTCCTATACTCACTCTTTATCTTCATCGAATTGTAGTCGCAGTCAAGCTGAAGCAGCGACATACGTGACGTATACGCAGTGTGCACACAACTCTGCTTTAAGTGGCAAACACTTAAAGTTGCACATTATTCATGGTGGTCCCATCATTCTAGTGGTTGTCTCTGTTATTGTTGTTGGTATTGCTGTTATTGTTGTTGTTGTTGTTGCTGTGGTCTGTCATGTTAAGGTTCAAAGTTGTGCCATGCAAAAACGTCAGTTTGCATTTGTTGTCGCGTTATGGACAGTGTCCAGCGATGGAAGTGAAGATTTTCTGACAAAAGCAAAGTTGCGGGGTCGCCGTTTATAAATGGCATGGCATCAAAACGTAACAAGCGGCACTAAATCTAAACGACACACACATACACTGCCTCACAAATATATACACACATACACACGGCAAGCTGTAGAGCTGTTAAGTCGCCATCGGACAGCGCAGTCACATTCACATTCTGATGCGTGTGGCCAGTCGGCCATTTTGTGGGCACTTTGGCTTTAGCTTTCGGGACTCCATATACACCCGGAACTCCCGTGATATTCAGCAATAACAAATTTCTGGCTCTATGCAAAATAGGGCAAGACCACACCATTTCAATGAAACAGGAAAGTGGAACAAGTGTTGATGCAAATTGTCACAGCTTTCGGCTAAACTTAATTATCAGCTAAATTTATTATTTCTTTCAGCTGACTAAAAATTGTGTTAACTACAATTTTATATTTATTACTTAATTATTAAATTAGTTGAGAGATATCAAACAACTTGACTCGTAAATGTTTCTATTTGCATAATCAACAAAGTTATTACAATATTAATATTTTATACTTAAATGTAACTTTTATACTCTGTGATTATTTAAAATGGCATAAAAAGGGTATAATGTCTTGACAAACATTTTTTTAACAACCAGAGAGAGAAGCCTGATCTAAAGAAAGATAACAACAGAACCCATCTGTCTGTATAAATTCATTATTCGAAACAAAGATCCAAATTTGGTATAGTCTCTATCGATACTAAAATTCAAAAGTTATTCAGCAAACTATTTTCATTTCACTATCTTCAGCACAGGGTGTTTTGCAGTCGAGCAGATTCTTCTCTAATCTATATATCTACTGTTTTTATTTAATTCGAGGCACACTGTTTAAAATGCTTTATCGAAAAAGTGTGTCAACTGTTTTTGGTTGTGAGAAATAAATTTAAAAAAAAATATTCTCACTCTGAATTTTGTCCAAATATGAAAATCATAGTCAACCTTTTGGCGCAGGTAAAATTAAAATTCGTTTGCCATAAAATCAATGAAAATATTTATGGTGCACCTAAAAACAAATAACAGCATATTTATTTTGCATTTCACGCATAAATTTTCATACCAACCATAAAAGTTTTTTTTTTCACCTGAGCTTTAAAGTAAAGCAAAATATTTCGATATATACAGATACGAAATATGTATAGTAAATATCTCCCAGGCCTTTGTCGATGAACCCATTAATATTATTATATATATGTATATGTACATGTATATTCTGTTACATTTATTTTTATTTTTATGCTTGATTTTTCATTAAAACTAAACTAAACGGAGAGCTGTGTAAACAAATGTTGACTGCGCTGGCTTTTCACAACATTTCCCAAATCCAATGATAGAAAAAAATATATGCATATAGTATAAAGTGAATCTCAGTGTGTTGCATTGTTGCACGTGCTGTTGAGTGTATCAAAAGTGCTGTAAAATAATGTGCAAACTGCAAAGCGAAAGTATTTGTTACATTTCATTGTTGTTGCAAACACTTTTGACCAGCTTTTTCGTTAGCCCTATCAGCTTTCATTGGGGTTTTGCTATTTTATGAAATATTCACGCAATCAAAACAAAAGCAACTGAATTCTGTTGGAAATACAAAGCTTTAGTTGGCTTTAGCCATCTACCAAAAAAATAGAAATCAATTGAAAATAACAAGTATTTTATTTTCAATTTGATCAATGTTTTCAGTGTCAAAGGCAAGTTGGAAATAAATTCTCAAATATTTACGCGTTGTTTGCCTATGTCGCTTTTGTTATTTAATTTTCAGTCCATCAAGTGAAAGTTTTGGGCCTTAGTTGAAAATTATAACGCTATTGTACGGATAGTTAGTTACTTTAGCCCCAAAGTTTGCCGCAAAAGTTTTGCGATGTGAGCTTGTGTGAAGCCAAGTGGTTTAGCCATGGATTTTTTACGCTTCTTCTCCTTAGTCCTGGCGCATTTGCTTGAGTCCAACTCAAGCCGGAAGTGTTTACATATGCGCATAAAGATGCAGCAAAAACCAGAGAGAAGGCGAAGGAGCAACCAACACACAAGCAACTTTACTTAAGACAAACTTTGTTTCATTTGTTATAAATCGTGACTGCATTCTGCGGAAATAATTTACGCTCAGCTTTCCCTACACATATGTGGGAAATCTCTGCAGATTTGCTAGGCATTGAAATGGAACTGAGACTCCTCTTCTTCTCGCTCATAAAGTTAGTTCATCTCCTTAATCCCGAATGAAAGTTGTGTGCCTTAAAAGATCTTATCAACAGCTTTTGAGATAGAGTAAGACATCTAATTATGATCTTAATTTTAGCACAGCACAAGTGCTCTGCAAATATGTCTTACTCTGCAAAAACAGCTAATCACAATCCGGATTTCATTCGAAATTCAACAAAAAAGTTAACCTTTTCCCATAAAATTCTTTCCTCCCACAAGAGTTTTATTTCTCTCAATTTCAACTGCAATTGTACTTCATTATTATTATATTCTCTGTTAATTATTCGATAATTGTAGAGTAATTGAAACTATGAGCAGTTAAATAATATTTTATGCTATTACGCAAATAATTGATTTAATTAATCTAGTCGTATATTAGATTTCTTACCCAAGAGAATGCAAACATTTAGTTGAGTTTCATATAAAAATTGCAAACCATTTGCATAAATTACGCAACAATTGCGTGTTGTCTCATAATTATTTTTGTTTTTGCTTTCGATTGTAAATAACAAAATGTATGCACTCATTGAGGGCAGCTGTAAAGTACCCAAAACAACTAGTTAGACAGTTCAGAGACCGAGACAGCTGTCCTACGATATCTGATAATTGATTACAAATAAACACAGGGAGAGAGGGAGGAAGAGAGTTGGTTACGTGCTCAGTACATATTTACTTAGGCGATAGAAAGGATAAAATAAAACTAAGCATAAAGGGGTGTCCCGTTTGACCCTGACCCCTCGGCACGAGCACATATGCGTAAAAAACCTAAGCCTGACCCACCCTAAAGTCGTAGTCTTAGTTTGGCTTGACTTTTTGTTTGACCAGGTGCAATAGTTTCCCAGTTGCACAACAAAAAATCAACAAACTTAATTTCCATGTAAATCTTTATTAGCTTCATTTGTGTGCTGGCCACTGAGCGTAACTTCAATTAATTAGACAATGTCACTTGTTCTGCAATTTACATGATGTTCAAGCTTCCACTAAGCTGCTAAGCAATGCACTCAACAAGCAGGACATCAAGGACTCCAACAACTGCAATGACTCCAAGGACTCCTTGGAAGCAAGGCATTAACTAGAAAGTCGACCAACGCCAAGTGAACATCTTTCTAATGAGGCTTAAGCTACAGACAGCAATGACTTTCATCTCTTTATGTGACAGAGAGAGACACAGAAAGAGGGAGTCTCACTTTATTTCTGTCTCTTTATTTCTATCCTTTTTAGTGTTCAATCAATTAACTAGTATATAGTTAGTTCAGCTTCTCATGAGGCGAAGTCAAACTTAACTGAATGCATCATTGATGCAATAGTATTAACCCAACAAATAGTGGGAGTAAAGATCTGGACCTAAATAACTTTCGAACATAAGAATACAATTCTGTAGGTTATAAGAAATTCTGTAAAACATATTTTTTATCTATTATAAATAAGAAGAGATCAAGTCTACTTTTAGCAAATCGTAATATTTATACTACGAAACATTCACACAATATAAGCAAAATAGAACATTTATTACAATTTAATCTCTTTGTTCAAGCTAGTTGATTTTTTAACAACAGTCCCGTATAATTTTTCAAATTCATTTTCGAATATTTGCAATGCATTTTAATGTCACCTTTGGGTTAAGTTAGAGAGAACGAGGCAATCCATTAAGCTGCAACTGGCAGCATTGGCCATTTTATAATTTATCAAAATGAAAATTGATGTTCCCGAGCTGAGTGTACAAGTATTTGTCGCTGTCTTCCGCCATCTGTCCCCTCCCTATTTGGAGCAGAGCATTCCACACGCTCCAAAATGGGCAGGGGGCAAAGTAGAGGGAAGTCGAGCTGCACCTTCGAGCCGAATGCGAATCCCTTGTGACCAAGTGGCCGCATACCTCACGAAATGCCGTCGTAAATACCAAAAATGCTTTGGCAAATATTTAGCTGCACTTGCAATGACACGAACGCGCGCGTGTGCACCAAATCCCCAATCCCCAGTCTCCGAAGAGTACTCCTACCCTACTCCTTGCCCTCTCCCTTCTTTTAACCGCTTCTTTCACACTGTTCAGTTTCTTTGTACACTTCCTACACTAACAGAGAGTATTATGAAGTATTTAAGAAAGCATTGCATCTTAAAGACGATTATGTATCTATAATATAAAATAATTCCTTAGTCTTAAAGCTATCTTTATCAAACTTGGTAGTGATCTGACTATTTACTATGTATAGGCATACATGTAGTACATACATACGTCAAAATCTGACTACACTATCACTTTTAAATAAATAACTTATTAATTTTTGCTCAATCATTTTTACTAGATATACAAGATCGGTCAATATGCCACCTTAAGTACTGCAAATTCTACTTCGTTGAATTATATATCAACCAATCTCATATATTTGGTGTCTCCTTATTCATCAAGTACTAAATTGGACTACATTTTAATAAAGCTGTCATTGAAAGATCAATCAAGAATTAAGTACAGAGCTCTACAAGGGTAACAAATCTTCGACTTTAAAATAACTATTAGTTCTTGTTTATACTCAAAACAAGCGCTTGGCGCCTGAGAGTATGCAATGTCTGCTTTAAGATTTTGTCTATTTGTTGTGCGGCTTTCCTTCCATTGGCAGTGCAGTTTTCTACGGACAGTTAAGTTTGTTGTTCTGGCCAGTTGGCCAGTTCGTGACTGCCGTTTCTTTTATTTACGCTTGCATTTTCATTTGTGCCTGTAAATGGCATTAAAAATAATTTTCCGGCTTAAAACGCAGCACACGCAGCGCTGACAGGCGACGGCTTATGCACTTAATGAAATGTACACGGCAATTGTCGACCCAAGAAGAAGAAGGATACTCGGAAGGATATAAAGATAGCTTCGTCTGCGGCTATGGGTATGGATATAACTGTGGCTCAGTATCTGAATGTGGCTACCGCTCTTGGCCAGGCTATAAATTGGGCCAACTTAAATTTCATTTCGCACATGTTGCTGCCAGAAAATACGTATTAAAGGCTTTGTCTGCAACAAATACGTGCCACCGATTGCAGGGGCGGAGAAAAAATGAGTGAGCAGAAAGGAAAGCAGTGTCACCAGAGGAAAACTGCGAGAAAATTGTATTAAGCGACATATTGTCTGCTCATTTAAAGTGTTTTTCACTTAACACGAGCTTAAAGCAAAAATAAATAAGCTGGTTTAAACAAAACGATTACATTTAAAATTCAATAAATTATATTATTTGATTATGTTAATAATATTCCTTAGTTGGTCTATTTATCTAACTAATTAAATCTAATAAGACACATAGATTATTTTTATCTTATTGCAATTCCTTTTATTCTCTAAATCCAAAACATTTTATGGCAAACTTAAGCGTTATGCAAAATTATTTTAAGTGGCCAATAAGGCTCTTGGGATTTAAGCCACTGATAAACTGAGCAAATACGTTAACGATGCCAGAAATTAGTTTTGCATCTTTCTCTGACCAAAAATTATATTTGAATGGCGTCATTTGTTAACAAGTTTGAGGTGCACCTGCAATAATAAATCAAAATTAATTTATTTTGGAAATCCTCCTTCAGTCCGTAAGGAAGTTGGCCGAATGGAATTTTCAATTATGTACGTTGCAAGGCAACAAAACAAAATGTCGAAATAAGTTATTAAACAAAGTTTTGCGACAGTCAATGCACAAAACCAGACAGAAGAGTTGAAGTGAGGACCAAATAACAACAAGGATAAGCCTAAGAAACTGCCAAGATACAGAAGGAGATTCAGATTGAAATTCAAATACAGGAAACCGTCTGGGCCAGTAGAAGACGTAATTAAATATTCAACAGCTAAATGAGCTTGGACAGGAAGATAACACAAAACTGGCTAATCATATTGCAAACAATTGGCCAGATTCTGAGAATTTGGTCAAACGTATGCGTAGACATTTCCGGATTTGGGACCACGACTTAAAACAATTTTAATGGACATTTAGGTAGCAGTCAGTTTTAAGTGCAGAACATAAAATACGGATACAAATGCCGATGAAATTTTAAGGTTTAGATTAAGATTGTTGAACAACTAACGTTTATTTGCCAGTCTCCTCATTGTTCTTTGTGGTGTCCTCCGTAGTATCGGACGTGGCTTTTGGGACTAAGGCTGCTTGAGCTATTAGTTTTTGATAGCAATGATGATCGGGTTGAAATCCTGGCTCAATTTCAACTGGTGGTGGTATATAATCCACGCTATCCTTTATCGAGATCTGGGAAACACTTGAGATCGGAGATTGGTTGCTGTGTTGAGTTGACGGTTCGTGATGACTGGAACATTCCTCGGGAATGCAGCTTTCCTCCTTTGGTGGAGTTGATTCATCAGACATTGTGGACTCAAAGCTGGTCTTATCCCCAAACTCTTCGGCAATGAGACGAAGTGCTAGGGGGACGGACAAATACTCCCTGTCGTGCAACTTTCGGCGACGTTCGAACTCCAAGCGACGCACCTTCTCATCAATAGACTCTGGATAATCCTCATCATCGGAGGAGTCATCCGAGTCATTATCAATACCAAAAGCCGGAGTCTCTGATTGTGCAGCAAGTCGCAGCTTCTCCATCAGAGTTTCTGTATCCAAATCATGTGGCAAGTCACTATCAAAAACAAACGGAGTCTTTGGCTCATCAATTACCATATGACCGTAATCCTTATTAGCCGGATGAAAAGTTTGCAACACATTGAGCTCATCGAACTTGGCAGTCTTCAATGTATTACTTGGAACTCCCTTGACCTTCAGTATACTCTTCACGTCTTCGTTATCCATTTTATTAAAAGTTTTCTCTTTTTCTTTTGAAAAAATAATGTTATATTTATATTTTAATTCTTCTCTGCGAGGTAATTTTGATTACTGTTTGTTGCAGTGTGAGTGAATAAAAGAGTTTGTTTCTACAAACTGCAAAACTGACAATCGAACAAAAGCCTACTTACATTGTTTAAATTTTATAAAAGTTTACAAATTTTCTGGTTTACTGTGATAAGAAATCATTTAATTACATTAATCATAGCTTGAAATTTTATCCAATTAAATGCACAATTCCAGGTTACAAATTTAAGAGGGGAATGAGAAATGGCTATTGGAACTTCACAAAATAAAGTAGATAATTACCAATTGTTTATTAAAATTACTGATATAAGCTATAATTTTTATTTAAAAGCTATGAAATTTCATTTCTAATTTTAATAATGTAATAATTTTCCTTACATAGAGACTTTTAAAAGATCTTGTCCAATTGTTAAAATTAATTGTTGCTCCCAGGCAGAAAAAATATTTTATACACTTGATTACCAACTTTCTTTAATAACTACTGCAATAATCTTTAGTTAACATACAAAATCTGCATATTGACAATAATTGCAGAAGTAATAGTAAATTTAGTTAAATTTGGAAGCTATTTAAGAATTTACGCATTTGGACTTAAGTACCATTTAAATTATTTGAACTAATGAATAAGCTGCTTAATTTTAATCCAACTTATTGTTTGGCATAAAATTAAGTAGCCAAAGAGTTATAATTAAACAGAAGAGGAGAGAGAAGTATCTAATTAAAATGCCACTTTATGACTGTAAATTAAAAGCCAAAACCAGATTTGTAGCACAATTGCACTACCACAAAGTGCTCTTATGGGAGACTGCTTCAAAATTCGAGGACTTTTTATAGCTCAGAGCGAGAGAGTTGGAGAGAAAAAGGGAGAGAAGGAGAGACTAATCCTTGTTGTGTGGATATTAAGCACAGAAGGAGGATAAAGGAATGTTGCTGCCGCTTCAACTGAAAGTCGATGGTTGCAATCGCTGCTATCAAACCACAAAGTAAACTCATTCTGACATGTTCATCAGCGGCAGCTGCCACATGCGTTGCAGGAACTGAAAGTTGTGGCAACGCTTCATTATTGACCCGAGTTTTTGTTATTGATGTAAACATATTCATCACAACATGCCACAAAGAACTGTTGTTGTTGTTGTTGTTGTTGCTGCTGTGGCAGCTGCCGCTTCAAAACACTTGAGTGCACATATTTTTGCGCTGCAACGAGAATGTGGCATGTCTCTTGGGGAGAGAGAGAAAAGGAAGGGAGGAGAATAGAGTTCATGTATTGCGAATTGATTGCAGCACATTATTTCACAATTTTGCTAGCAAATAAACAGAAGTCCGGATCCGGGTCTGTAGTCTGGATTCTGGAGTGGAAAGGCCGGATCCAGGCACTCAGGCATGCATATTACGAGCTTTGCTTATCAGCTCTCAACTCAATGCGGCAAGCATAGAAGATGATTAAGTTTACGAATGAAACTACTCATCATAACGATGATGATGATGATGAGGATGATGACAGAGTCGAGATCGAAGCTGGACAACTTTGATTGCTTGCATTATGCTGAGAATACAGAATCCAGAATCCAGAAACCTGAATGCAACTTGCTGCGGGCTAACAGTTTTGTTCGATTTACGCAATTGCAGTTTGCCCGATTGCATTTCTTATGTACTGTGCCTAGTCTCGACAACACCAAAAAGAGAGGCCCATCAATTGCAACAATGTGTATCTATTCCAACCATATAACTATGTATGTGCAACGTTCTATGAGCATAAGTAACAGCTCTCGAGCTGAGCTCAGTTCAGGCATCCGTTGAAAGCAACGGCACAGGATCTACTTGCCACACATATTCACGCAATTTTATGGCAATCATAAATTTCACTTGATTTTGGCTTTTCCGCAATTTTTACGCAACACAAAAGCAGCATCCGTTGCAAGTCCGTATCCGTAAGATGCTCAACGCCCACCCCGACGTTATTGATATTAGCTGTTGAGGCTTTAGGGCGTGTCCAGTTTATGCCGGTTGCAATTTCATTGCAATCAACCTGCCACTATCTATCTTTATCTCTCTCTATCTCTCACTGTATCTCTTGCTCTCGCTCTCTTTTGGGTTGGCAGCGTTATGCATATTTATTAAAAACTGTCTGCTGCGATTAAAAGCCAATCAGGCCAATTGCAAATTCCTTTTATTGGCCCCAGCTTTATAAATATTTAAAATTTAATTTCGGTACCACAGCGCGTATACTTGATGCTGTGGGTGTTGGAATACATTTTTCTGCAGCTAGATTAAAATATGTGTGTGTGGTTGCGCATTTCTGCAACATCTGTATCTCCATGTGTACACACAGTGTGTGCGTGTGTCTGTTTATCTCTCTCCTTCTCTGTCTCTCAGGTACTCTCTCTCTTTCTTTCTCCACTCTACACTGCAATGCAATCGAAGCGTAAAACGTTGTAGCTCACCAGCCTCGCAAAAGGCAAACACGTTGAGCGCAAATGTAGCGCGTTTCCTTTTTGGCTTTTACACTGTACTCGCACCCGGGACAAGGACCACTACAAGGATCCCAGTCCCTCTGTTCCCCCTTCCCACTTCCCACTTCCCACAAATCCAAAACCCAAAGTCCCCAAAAATGTTCAGCATGTGGGTGGGTGAGTGTGTGTACTCTTGTGTGTGGCACTGTGGCAGTTAGCTAGCGCTTGACAGCTTGGCAAACAGTTAAATAGAGTTGGCAGCACTCCCGCTCTGTGGTTGGGTGACTGTTATCCCTTCATGACAGCCTGATGCACATACGACGTATACCCAAAGTTGAGGATTTTAGCCTTATCGCAATGTTTGCAACTCTTGGCGAACAAGAAGCCATATCTTTGTTGTTATTATGTCTCTTAGTGAGTCAAAGTACAGCATATTCTGGCTATATCTTTTTAAACATTGAGCTTTTATCTTGATCTGTACAATATCTGTATCAACAGCTTTCTGTAATATGCTTATCATAATTTATTTATATTATTTATTCTTTATTTATGAGAGCATTAACAATTCGTGTTGGCTGTCACCGTTACTTCCTCTTTAAATATGCCAAATATAATTCTATTATGTCAATCTAATCAGCTTGTTGTGGTTATTTCTTGCGGCTAAACTCAAATTTAATTAAAAGCGTGTAAACAACAGTTTAGTTTAATAGAAATGTTGATTTATGCTTCGTAAAACTCATCCATATATAAAATTATGCCATGATTTAATAACTGATTTTAATATTACATTTTTACATAAAATAAATATTAAAATACTGCAATAACTCAGAATTTTCCTTATACGCTGAGCATCTTTCAATATTTAATATACACATTTTTGCAAATTCAATTCAACCAATGAATTTTTTTAAATGTAGTTTTTAAAGGCTTCTTTAATTCAAAAGAAGTTAACTATGGAACAAAATATACTTTCTTAATTTTAATAATATTTATAAATAAACTTCTTTATAGAATTTTTACATGTTCTTATCATTTTACTATTCCTCTTACTGACATTTTGGTCTTATATGTCTATGTGTTTTATATGTTTTGTGTCTCGGATCGAAATATTATCCTAATTTCAGCGTCGGAGTGGTTAATAAAAACTATGGATTTAGGATTTAACCGTTTCAGCATGAAGGTCCACAGCTACTGCAACAGCCTCCACAAGGTCCACAACAGGATCCACAGGGACTACAGGGGCCGCAGCAGCCGAAGCATGGTCCAGTCGCATAGCACGGTCCACATGTATTAGGTCCATAGCAACCACCGCCAAAACAACCACCGCATGGTCCACAGCAGCCACCACAAGGTCCACAGCACATGATTGATCCTTTAGATGTTCTGTAAAAAGTATGAAAGAATCTTTTAGAATATATTTTCGAATTTCTAAAATTGTATGTAGATAATTTTATATCATATTTTTTCTTACCCAACAAAAATTGAGACTACAAAAAAATTTAGATGTTGTTTGTCGAGGCACAAAAGTAAGAATGAAATATTGTGAAAAGGCAAAGGCTTATGTGTAGTTGGATGAAGTTCTTTTCAGAGGTAACATGATGATATGTTTGAATTTCAAATAATTGCTGGAGCTTTGTTACATTTTTCTAAAAAGGGGATTAAGAAATGTAAAATTTTAAACTGTAATTGACGTACATATGGACTTCATCCCTTTTCTGCTAAAAACAGATACAAGTAAGTATATCGAAATAAATGAACAAAACTCTTATGCATTCAAGTTAACGACTGTATATAAAAGTTATTTATATGATTTATTGGTCAGCATTCGCTTTAGTTTTCAACACAATTCTCAGTGGCACAGCTGCAACTGTATATTCAACTATTTGTATGCATTTAATTGGTGGCATAATTTGGAGTCCTATTGCAAATTCATGGCACACAATGGAGTGCTAATGAATATGAATAACAAGAAACTCATGTGAGGCCACAGACAGACATTCGCGACAGAACACAAGTTGACAACAAACAGGCGAAACAAATAAACAAAAACTTAAGACAGAAACGGACGGACCGTCGCGACGGACAGACGGACAGTCCCAGAAAGAACAACCGGATCCGGACAAACTACTTACTTACTTACGAGTACTTACCCACTTATGCGGGGGCAAGGAGATTGGAGCACAGAGTGAGACTGGAACTGAGGAACTGAGAATGGGAATGGGAATGGCAACAAACTTATGCGGCAAGTTGGCCCATTTGTTGTTGTTATTGTCTGCACTCTGCAACAGTCTTTTCACATAATGTCACTCGTTGTTAAAGTTGCCTTTTCTATTCTATATTTTTTTTTCAGATCTCCCTGCTCCCTTCCTCTTTGTCTCTTTCACTCTTGTGCCCTCGAAGCCAAAGCAAACTTCACAGTGCAAAACTCACATAAATTACGCGCGCGGCAGCAAAAGTCACAAAATGTCAAATGCAGCAAACACAAAAACTAAAACTCAAATTGCAGCGTATAAAGACAGAACTCGAACAAAACTAAAAAAAAAAAAGCATTGAGAGAATATTTTTTTCCATTTCAAGGAAAAATTATGCCAGCCCGCGGTTGAATCATCGTCTGTCGTTCCAGGCCCATCCACATCCAGAAACTCTCCTGTGCTCGGCAACTTTACGCAAGGAAATGCCGCCAATTTGTAGTCATCGCTGCAATATAAATGCCACGCCTCCTGCTGTTGCACCTCCACCTCCCCTTCAATTCTCTGTGTGGCCATGGGCTGGTTGGTCGCTGTGTGGCCAGCTTTGTGGTCGATACGCGCGTGTTGGCCTTCAAAACTGTCAGCCAAGCCACATCAGCCGTAGGCCCAACAATAAAACCCCAAAAAAAATATAGTAAAGTTAACTATGATTTATTGCCTCGAAGCACAGGAAATGGCAATAGAACGTTGCCACAAGGTGCCAATTAAATTATTGAATATCCGTATATTCGAGGCTAGTGTATAGTTGGCAAGAGATCATGGCAACCAATGACACAAAGTTACAAAATAAATATGAAATAGTTGCATATTTTTAGTCATTTCTTGTTCAGATAAAATTGTTAGGAAAATCGGAGAATTATATTTTATTTCGTTTATAATTTAATTAAATTTATAAATTTATTACTGCTCTCTTAAAAATAAGCCGAGTACAAGCAATAACTGCTTGTGAAATATTATTTTAATTTATTTATTTTTGTTTTCCAATTTTGTTTCGGACACATAACATTTTTAAAAGTCAAAGAAAGTGCAACTTAAGAATTCGAGAGCTAATTAATAAACTAATATTTTGTATAAATAAATCACACAAAATCAAACAGTAAATGAATTTACTAAAATTGATTAGAAACAACATTTGAAATTTACTTGAATTTTATTCATTTTTGCGCATAACAGGAATAAATTCCAGTTTTCAATTGGCAGTCATACGAATAATTTTAATAAATCATTTAGACTTATGAATTATTAGATTTTAAGTTTTTCTTTGGGTGTTTTGTAGGCTAGTGTAATGAAACTGGATATATAGTAAAGGAAGGCAGCCAAAAACCATGCAAATGAGTTTAGCAACAGAAATGCAGAGAAATGCGTGGCCAATGGGTCGCCATCGTTCATGTCAGCTTCAGTTCGAATTCTCCGGGTCCTCTGTGTCGTAGTATACCCGAAATAATGGTCATGAAATGAAAACGAATCAGGGCAATTCACTGCCCGCCAACCAGACAGATAGACGGTCAGACAGACAGACGGATAGACAGGGATTCAAAGCTACCAAAGTCTCGGCAGGAAAGGCAACCAAAAAAAAAGAAAAAGTGACCAGTCAGTGCCAATGATAAAGATTATGATGATGATGCAGCACAACCATGATGATGATAATGATGATGATACGGATGCGGATGCTGACGAGCCGTTGCCAGAAACTGTAAATGTTGAATGCGATGCGATGAGATGTGATGGAATGGGATGCGTTTTCGTCAGCCATGCAGTTGGGCGTGAAAATGCAATTTACTGACGAGACGAAAGTGGAAAATGGGGTTTCAGGATCAACAGAACTTCGGGTTGCTTGTGGACTTTGTCTAAGGGCAAGAGCAACAAATAAAAACAGTACAGAAAAAAAAAGAAAAGCTTACCACAACAATTGTAATTAAAAGCAACGCAAACCAAAATGATAAATATCTTGGCAAAAAGCAACTTGGCAAAAAGTAAAACAAAAACTTGTACTTTTACTTTTGCTTTTTTGCTGTTTTTGTGCGCTTTGTCTGGACGTTGAGCTGTTTGTTACTTTTCACACAATCCACCAACATTCTCTCACTTCTCATTGGCCAACACATATACACACACACACACACACATACATAAAATGGCCGGCCTGGGAGCTGCCATAATACAATTTATACGACAACACTTTAGTGCAAAGTTTATGCGCAGTGTTTACAACGTGCCATAAAAGCCGGACAATGCAAGGTCGGGATGAGGATGAGGTCTTCAGATGTGAAGGGAGGATAGTACAGTTCAGCTCAGGATTAGGGCAACGGTTGGCTATAATGTTACCCGTAAATGTACTCGTTGTCCGCTGCGGGTGCGTAACAAGTGCAACTCACAACCCGCATAAGCAGGATGATCTACAGACATAGACGAAGTCGGAGTCGAAGTT
Source organism: Drosophila testacea (assembly GCA_035043265.1). Classification (NCBI taxonomy): domain Eukaryota; kingdom Metazoa; phylum Arthropoda; class Insecta; order Diptera; family Drosophilidae; genus Drosophila; species Drosophila testacea. The sequence continues at coordinate 860,024 of JAWNND010000151.1, forward strand.
CCGGTGTATTACGGAGTTCATTGCCTTGGTTGAAGCACAAAATTGTCGCCTGAAATTGGCAGCTAGTAAAAATTAAGTAATAAACTAACTTGAACACAGGTTGAGCTTCGTGTTGTGGCCAAAGAACAAATATGTTTTAGAGCATAATCCCAGACAATTTTAATGCCCCCAAAAAACGACATTGTCTGGCAGTTTGTAAACATTTAACTCAAATGACATTGAAGTTTGACCGCAACTTTAATTTGTTACCCAGTGTCCAAAAGTTTAAAGCACATCAATTAATAATTGACTAAAGTCACAAGTAAGAGTGTCAATAAAAGACTTAAAAAGAAGTGTCTTAAAGCTTAATATTGGGCTTAAGTGGCATTAACAGAGTTTGAGTGGAATAAATGTTGTGATATGTTAAATTATCTCTATTATAACTTAGCCTGCACTCATTAAACTCAAAGCATACTCTATCTATTAGACTTCTATAATCTTTTGCTCTGGCTTTCACATAAATCATTAAATTAGCTCCTATAATACTTGGCATCTGGCTGGAAAGTGTTTACAAAGCTCATGCCACATATACATTCAATTAATGTTGTATAATTCGAAGCATAATGAAATTAGATAATTATGTAGTTCATGGAAAATAGAAAATTAATTAAAACAAACAGCAAAACGCCAACGGGGCTGCGAGTCAGTTACAGTCGTTCACTTTGTCAGTCAGTTAATCAATTTACAGCAAAATGTTGAGCCACTCAACCACCCCAACCACCCGACACTTTAGTTAAACACCACCACACTGAAATGTTATGGTGGGAGCTGCCTATGAAGGTGACAATTGTTGTAGGTAAAGAGCTGAGTGAGTTTCGTCATTACCTGAGGTGGCAAATGCCGCAATCTAATTAAGTTTTTGCCGCTTCACAATTAGGCTGGCGGGAAATGAAATCAACGCTAAATAGGCAGGAAAACAAAACAAATTATAGGCAAATGAAGAACCGGAATGAAGCTATGAATGACAGCTAAATGGAGACAAATACACAAGCACTTGGGCAGATTGAAGCTAATGATTATGTTCAACATTCAATATAAACAAACGGCTGCTGCAGATACAATTTGTAATCGGTCGAGCAAACAAATCAATAAATTTCATCAGGCTATCAAAATTAATGTTATATTCGCAGGCAATATTCTTGGCTCTCAAATGAAAATGTGAAAGGCAAACACTTGCAGCAAAACTAACACACGCTCCATCAATTTCAATAAGGCCCATGCGGCTAATCAAATCACTCTGCCACACTGTTATATTGCCACTGCCACGTGCCACACTTAATTGCTTTCAATTTAGACACTCAAAGTGCCACAAATTACACGACCGGCAAAGTCAGTGAGAGTGACCACAAAGAGCCTGAGAACCACAACTCTGCTTATACTTTCTCTGTCTTTCTTTTTTTATTTGTTTTTGTATCATCATCATTTTCATAAATTTTCCTCAAATTGACTTTATGACGCGCCGCAATTCCGAATCTAGACATTTGCGTCTAATTTGCCACACGATTCACTCAAAACTTTGCAACAAAAAATATTTAAATACAAAAGAATATAGTTATAAAAAAAGTTTAAGGTGGTAGAAAATACCTGACTAACAGATACCTTATAAAAATGCTGGACTATGTGAAAAAATAGAGCGAAAAGCGAAATTTAAACAATTAATAAACTTTCTAAAATATGTATGTGGTAAGTTAAACAATAAATATAAATATAGATTTGAATAAACATATTTTAAATTAAAATTTTGTAGATGTGCTTTATTTATCTTCCGTGACATGGACAACATTTGCTTTGAAAACTGTTTTAAAATTCAACAAATATATTAAAAACAAATTTTTAATTAACCAACATAACAAATACGTTAAAACAATATAAAATGTTTTATTTTGGCCTTAATATTTAATTTTAAATTAGTTTTCCATGCACTGGAGTGAATATTTCTTTGCTCTTGAGCTGTTAGAAATTTCTGGATCATGGCTGATAAAAAATAAGCTAAAGCTAATGAAGCTTCATACTGTCAAGAATAGTTTCTCTTTTATCAATTGACCAACGTTTAACTACCCCTTTCGTACACTCTACAGAGTGTAATGGGCAAAAAAGGAAATGACAAAAATGACAAAAATCAGTGCACAAAACTTGTGTCAGCGACGACAAAAAAAAAGTGAACAGCAATGGAAAGCAATGAAAAACACAAGGAAAGCGCAAAGGCAGCGTTGAAAATTAAGTGGAAATGAATTGCACGCTTGAATTTCAATGGGGCGTCCGGCACGTTAATGTTTACTCAAGTGGAAATCGAGTCACTCGCGACTTGGACTCAAGTCCAGGACTCAGGACCCATCACAGATCCCACACCATACGCTCTCCATTTCCGACCGACCACAACTTTCTGCACAACCACAAAAGCTGTAAGTTGACAAAAAAAAAAAAACAAGGAACTGGGAGAAATAATGAAAAATATTTTTGCAAAGGCAGACAAAGCCCAAAAAAAAGCTGATGGAAAAGTCCATTTCTAAGTGGTTGCTTGGCGGCAAAACTGAGCCTACAATTTAAGGACTACTCCAAAAGGAAAGTTGGTTTCAGGCATCAACGATTCCATATTTAAATTGACTGCCATTTAAGTGTTGAGCTAGTTTTTAATCAAGTTGAAACTCTAATCGAAATTAAATTTAGATTTCCTTTAAAGCTAATTTTTAAATCCAGATCAGGAAGCTTTTTGGAACAAAATTGACCTTAGCAAGAAATTCAGCTAGTTAATTAATAAGAGCAAATGGATTTTGAAAACGAACGATTATTAGACATACATAGAATAAGTTTATAAATGAAATCTCGATTTTTGATTTAAATAAACAAAATGAAACTCTTCAAAATAAAATTTAAACTGATAGTAAAAATATTAGAAAAAACATATTTCTTCAGTTGAAATTTAACTTTTTTCTAAATTCTAAACCCCTCTTCATTTGATCTGTCTAAATCATAATTTGTAGGAATTTTCAACGAGACACAATTTAAAGACTTACCTCTTGCGAGACTTGGAAGTTGTTCAACTTAAGATATACTATTTGCAAATATTATTGTTGCTGCCACAGATGCCATAAGAACGAGGTCGACTACAACGGACATTGTTTTTATTGTTGTTATTTAGGAAAAACTTTTGAGCAGCAAGTTGAGTTAATTTGTATCCACAACTCAATTGCAAAAGTTTAAGCGAGCAAAAGATTTATGAACTTTATATGCAATAACATGGCAAGAAAGAGAGAGAGAGAACAAACCAAAATCGAAAGGCAGAACAATGGAAAAGGACAAGACAGTGGGACAGTGTGCAATATAAGTATGCAGAAAGATTTTATTGCAGCAACAGAAAGCGAATCAGAAGCTGAAAAGGAGCAGCTACATTAAGGCCTGGGGCATTTGCAATCAGCTTTGATAAGCAGCAAATGGCCAGTCAAATGATAACGATAACGACTCTATCGATAACTGCAGCCCCAACCAAACTGGCAGAGAGGAGTAGAATCAGAGGGAATGGGAGTGGAAGTGGCAGTGGCAGACTAAAAGCCAAAGTCAATGCCGTTGCCAATTGACTTTTATGCCAGGCAGCGAGCGAAAGAGAACGCCACAAAATTAGTTTAGCTTGCGGCTAAAAAGTCAATTTTCATAACAATTTTGCTGGCTGCCATAATGAAGCTTCATTTTCTTGTTGATTTTACTGCTGATGCAGTTTCCAGTAACAGATACAGTTACAGCTACAGTTGCACTAAGAGTTGTAGTTATAGTTACAGTTACAGTTCAAGTTATTAAAATGCATGTTGATTTATCGCGCAGCTGGCAACGATTTGTGCTATTATAAAATATGTATTTGTCAGTGTGTATTATTAAAAAAAATAGAGTAGGTGCATTGTTAGCAGCGTGTATGGCATTGAAAGCAACTCAACAACTTTTGCCGTATGTGGCGTATACGTAATATCAACTTTGCATATGCATGCAAGAGACTTCGAGTTGTTGCTGTTGCATAATTTCGCATAAATTCCGCTGACATTTTTTAATCTATGTTGAAAGTTTGCAGCACACACACACGCACACACACAAGAGAGAGAGAGAGAAAGAGGGAGAGTGAGTCAGATAGAGGGCCCCTCATATATAGTATATCACCATTTGCATAAATCCCAATTGCAGTGCACTTTGCCATGCCCGTGTGTCTCAATGGCCAAATAAAATATCTGCCCCAGCGAAGTGAAAGAGTAAGAGGTAACGGCAGCTTAGCTCAGCTGCACTTTATTCGTTGGCATCTTGAAGATTCATAAAATGTGTATGAGTGCAAAATGTTTTAAATTTATTACAATAAAACGAGCTGGAGCGCCGAGTACGCAAATGCGACATAAAACGGCTAAAAGATAAAGCGGGGCCCAAAACAGGCCCCAAATGGCAATGGACATTTTTATGCGCCTTAAAGTTCGCTACATAAAAATGGCAAACACACAAACAAACACAGAGAGCGAGAGAGAGAGAGGGAGACGGAGAGACAGGTAACATCTGACGGAATGCATTGATGTGACTACACAAAATGTGAAAATTGTTGCAAGCACGCAGGAAAAACAAAAAGGGAAGGAGAAACGTGCCACGTTTATGGGCCAAAGGCAAAAGTGAGGCTTCAGTTTCAGTTTCAAATTTCGACTCTTGTTGCTGTTGTTGTTGTTGTTGCTGTTGTTGTTGTTGTTGTTGCTGTTGCTGCTGTTTCTATCGGTCGCCGTTTTCATCATTTGCCTGTTTTACTCCTGCCGCTCTTCATCAGTTGATGCCACACAAAGCAGACGCATTTATTACATTGCTTTTTCTGCCTTTTTTCCATTCCCCGGCCTTTTAACTGAAAAATTGGCACACTGCGCCGCTTGGCATGCAAAGCAACCATTTCAACGTTATTCTTTTCCTCTTTTTTTATTCGGTTTTGTTTCTCATTCTTTTGGAATTTCCTTTTTTTAACTTTTTCTGGTCTCTGCCTTTTGCTTTTGTTGCTGCCATTGTCAGTTGGCCACGCGCCTGACACGCTTCACTGGCCCTGACTATGGAGTCTTCCCCCTTTTCTCCTTCTGCTTGTCTCTTAGCTTATGCCGCGCCGCAAATCAGCTTCATTTTTGCAAAATACCCTGCAATTTTCGAGCTTTTTCGAAGGTAATGACAGACTGCAGATGGAAGTTGTATAAATACATACAATTAAATTAAATTACTTATTTATTTACAGATTTCAAATTAATTCATACGAATCGTTTGTTATTCTCGTACCTCAACAATATCAGTGATAGATTGATAGAAAGTTGTGTAACTAAATTAAAAAATATGTAATAAAAAATTGAGTTGGCATGTTTTTTCTGGGTATATTTCTCTTCTGTTTTCCTATATTCATTCATTTACTTAAATTTATTTTAGTTATTCTAGCAGTTAATTTTCGTATTTTATTAAAACATAAATAAGTCGAATATAAATAGTATTCTAAGAGGTATCACTTAGTTTTTCATTTCTAGTTTTCCAGCTAGTTGTAGTTTCTATGCTGTAGGTGTGTGTGTGTGAGTGTGCGAACTTGATTGTTCATTCAAGTGTGTTGGAAATCAATTAATGTGCTGTTTCCTTTTCAAGTTGTTTTAAAAGATTTACGCATGGCTTCAGCATGTGTCAAGTGCAACTCAAACAAACCTGTGACCCGAGAGAGCAAATCAATTTTGGGTTAGCAGCCTTATACTCCCATCCCCTTTGGCAATAAGGGGTAAGGTTTGAAAGGGGGATTGACCAGAGATTCTCTGTTGTGGTAATTTTTGTAGTTCGCTTTTATAATGAGATCAAGAACACAATACTAGTTGGGAGTTGAGTTCAGACTGTGACTGAAGGTTGAAGAGGAGATGGAGAAGGGGTGTGGCAGTGGTAGAGGGAGGGTTTTTGGGGTACATATTGAGCTGGTTGAGCAAATATTTGGCTGCTTCGCTTTTTGTTGCTGACAACTGACCACAAAATTTGTTTAACATGCCAAGCAACTCAAATTTCATGCCGCATTGCCTGTGCAACTGACCCACTTTTGGACCAGCCCCGCCCACTGATGCCCCATCCCCCTTCTGGTGCAATGTTAGAGCTCTGAGAGAGGGGATAGGGGACTCGGGAATTGGGCAAACGCCTGAGCAAACAAGCGAGTGCCAAAGATGATGATGATGGCGATGATGGCGCTGATGACTCTGACGTTGACGACTCATCCGAACCGCAGACTTTGCTCTGTTCCCTGGCAACTGAGCTCAACTTGGAAAGCCGCAACAATTTCATTAAATTTACTTGATGGTATGCCGAAAATATGACAAAGGGACTATGCAATTGTACCCAAGTAATATGCCAGCTGCATATTTACACACGAGTGCATCTATCTCACTTCTCTCCTTCTCTATCTCTATCTCTTTCTATCCCTCACTCTCTCTTTCAGTGTGGAATGACACAGGTGTACATATCTACATCAAAATGTTGGTAATTGGAAAAGCGTCAAACCACAATACAATGCATTATTCCAGTTGTTAACTGCAAGGAAGAAAATTCAAAGAAATCTCACATGTTGTTGGAAACAAAAACTTTAATTACGAGCTGTAACTTTTAATATTGGTAAAATAAAATTAAACAATTAATTAAATAGTATGCTTACATTTTAAAAACAATTAATGCAACTAGTTACTTTTAGGAATGTAGTGGCTACATAATAAATTTTTGGATATTTTTTACACATTCTATAAATATTAAGGCTGTGTAAAACTCTTTTATTTTCATAAGAGCTTGCTTAAGTTAGTACCTTAATTTTATCAGCTATATAGGCTTTTTCAGATGACTAACTACATTAAAGGTACCAAGTATTTCCTCACGTAGAGCTAATTATATTATTATAAAAATTGCTTAAAAGCTTTATTTTAAAAGTAGTTGAATGAAAACCTTTTTAATTAAATGAATGCTAAAATTGTAACTTGTTTATTAAGTTTACTATATATAATCTCTAAAATTCTAACTGGTAAAGTAAATAATGTGTTTAAATATTTGCTAAATACAGAGTATCTTCCTGTCATAGCACGAACTCCTGCCTGTCAATATACTTTCCATCTTTTGTTTTGTCTAGATTTTTAACTTTACTTCATCGTGTTTTTTAGTTTCAGTCTTTCGCGTTGACTTTCAGTCATTTATTTAAGCAATTCTAGCAATCCATTAGTTAAATCGCAAAGCATTGCTTTCACATTAATTGCATGCAAGTCACTGTCCAAAGTCATTAACCATGTGTATTAGGGGAGACTGTAGACTGTAGAGAGAGAGAGTGTGGAATGTGCGTGTGTTAATGCGACTAACTGTTGCTTTGGCTGTTGCTTATCGGCCAAGGCTAACACGGAGGCAATGGCAATGGCAACTGGCTGGATTTGAGGATAACATTCAGCGCGACAAAGCGCTGGGCCAATTATACGGTTTGTTAACACACAAAACAGAAAATGTAATTACATTTGGAGCCAGGACTATGTTGAGTCCTTGGCGCTGGCGTTGGCGTTGCCTTTGAAATCCGATTTAATATTGTTAACTGTGTGCAAAACTTTGTCATTTAATTTTGCAAATTACACTAGAAGCGCGACAGATACTAGAGTGAGTAAAGGGAAAGAGGGGAAGAGCGGAAGGGGAAGACAACTACAAGATACAATCGGGTGTATGCAAATTGTGGCAAGACGCTGCCAACTGCAAAATGCAAATGCAACGCGACCAATTCAAAGCGTAATCCCTTTGCCTCGTAATGGTGCTCATAATACTGCTTTAATGCTCCAACTAATGAGCCTACATTAACAGAATTCGGGCACGCAACGCCACGAGAGCCACCTGCTGCTCCACCTACCATTCCCTATTCCCCGCCACCCTTTTTCCTACCTCCTGCCATTAACTCCCTTCCACTAAAGAGCTTCCTTCTCCTGGTTGTCCAATGTGTAAGCCTCATGGGAAGGCTTAGAGCATTGCAGTTTGTCACGTAATTTATTAAAATGCTACACACATACCCATACACACACTTGCAGACAGCACATGCACGTACATTTACAGCTAGGCGTGCCGCACACACACACACACACTCACACACTCATATACAATTGGCGTAATCATCGTTATGGCATCGTCATAATCAGTGCGACCATTGTATTGCAGCTCATTGATTTGCAATTATGACACGTGCCAGGTACGCTTTAAAGTCACACTTACCCACAGACATACACACACACCTAAGCTCCCACACACACACACACACACACACACACACACACTTCATAAACACGCAGTTATTCGTCAAGTATCGTCATTTAAAGTCGCGCCTCTCTCCGATCAAAAATATAAAACCGAAAATCGCTTTGTGAAATTCGCAATTTATGTGTCCGTGTCGCCATCAAATTAAAAGCGATTTGGGACTTCATCTGAATTATCCATTTAACAAGCTCTTTAAACTGGACTCAACTGGAAAATATGTTGAGGAATTTAAATGGCATATGGCAAAAGTCAAGCGGTTTGGCTGTGATAATATAAAACCAATATAATTACAGTTGAAGTGCATCAATTAAGCTCTCAGAAAACTAAAATATTTTTGAGTGCATATTAAATATTTAGATAATTTTTTAAGTGTACCTTTCTGTTTGGCAATTAATAAACTTAGTTAATAAAAGTACAAAAGAATTTATTGTGATAAAATTTGATAGTTTTGTGTGATAATGTGATAATAAAGACAAACTAGTTACATATAATTTCCTTAAATTTATAACTCTGAAATCACATATCACATTGAAATAATAAGTATATTCTGAGATAGAAGCTATAGAACTTAAGAAGGCTGAATGAAAGGATTATTTTATTTTAGTCGTTTTCCCTCTTAAGATTAATATCGGTCAAAATATGCATTGCTAATAAAAGAACAAAATTTAATTTAAATATTTTTTTCTCAATAGCCATGTCTAGTTATAACATTATTTCGTAACTACTGTTATGCCCACTTTTTCACACAATTTTGTTTGCTTTATTGTAAAGTCAAATCAGCTAGAGTATTTCTAATTCGTTTTGTTTTCAGATTAATTTGATTTGTTCCATTGTTCCACAATTTTTGTATCACCATATTATTATGCTTAATTTTATTGTTGTTTTAAGTATTGTAATTTTGTAAATCTTTTTGTGAAAAACTTTTGCAATTGTGTTTTCTTGCCGTTGCCGTTGCTATCTCTGGTTGCCATTGTTGTTACTTGTTCTTGTTGTTGTTGTCGATGTGAATGTTGTAGCAGTTGTTGTGGTTGTTGTTGTGTGTACAAATTAGCATCATTTTGTGTGTGGTTGTTGGCTGGCTTTTGTGTTTGGCTGCCTAGGGCCGAGTCGAGTAGGTTTGGAGTTGGAGTTGGCCTTGTTGGCATCTTGAGCAGCACACACACAAACATACAAAGACATAATGAACTGTTTGAGTGAGAGAGAGAGAGAGGGAGGGAAAAAATAGCAGAAGAAAAAGGGAGCAGGAGGCAAAGAGACATGCTCAAAGTGCGCAGTAAATCAAAAGTTGAAAATTATAATAAAGTCACTTTTGCTGTTGCTATATCATGCACTCCCCTCCCAGAGCCTCGTCTCCACCCACGCATCCACTCAAGCTCTCTCTACTCTCGTCCTGGCTTTGGCTTAACTTTTATCAAGTTCAGTTGCAGTCGCAGCCGCAGAAACTTCTGTTGGCTAATAAAAACCAACATTTAGATTAACTGTAAATTGTGTTATTTTGTTTTGCTTTTGTTGACAGTTCTTGTTGTTGTAGTTGTTGCCGTAGTTCTTGTTGTTGCTGTTAATTTGCAATGGCGCGTGCTGCCCAGAAAAGTAGGCAACACTTTTGTGCGCAAATTAAGTAAATTGTGCCAAAAAGGAAGTCAATACTTATACAGCTGCTGCCAGTTGAGAAATTATGCTAGAATAATTCCAAAAAACATGCACAGTTGATTTTAATGCCCAAAAATTCTGCTCTGTGAAAATTCTGTAATGCTGTAAGTTTTGCATTTTCAAAAGAGCAACTTCCGCAAGTTTATGCTGTTGTCGTTGTTGTTGTCGTAATTGTAGTTGTTGTTGTTGTTGTTGTTGCTGTGACATTTGGGCCCCGTTTGTGCAGGCAGGCAAGGCTTTTAGTCTTTTGTATAGAGTTCGGCCCCATTCAATGCGCTCTGTTAATTTGCGCTGCTCTAGAAAAGAGCCAGCGTCTCGAATGGGCCCAAAACAGGGCACAAAAAGGGCTTAGAGGCAGTTATCAGCATGCGCTTGAATTATTTATAAAAGCCATATTCATGGTGAATTGAGAACCGAGAGCTGAGAGCTGAGAACTGGGTAGCTGCAGGTAAAGTGCCAGTAGCGGAAATGTTAACTAGTTTTGAGGCAACGCAGCTTGACAATGGCATTAGAATGTCGAAAACTTAGTCACTCAATTAGCACGGCCAGTGCTACTTTCTATGCAAATCTGTAGACAGTTGTGGCCGGAATAAAACCAAAAGGACTCTTTGGTCTTGGCCCAAGCCCATTACAATGTACATCAACTGTACATTAACTTGTCTGTTTTTGTTTCATTAGTGAGGACAGCAGTGGCAAAGGCAGTTGGAAAAGCAGCTGTACTCGCTGCAGGATGACATCCTGCGGCTTCTGTCTCAAGTTGGTTGCCGCCCCCTAAAACCTCCGACAACTTGACACACTCTGACAACCACCCTGACTCAGCATACTACATTTTTCGTCACACCATCTCTCCTTCTCTCATTCACTCTCTGAATCTCTTTAGCAGACTGCAACCATACAGAAAGAAGATGCAAATAACAGTTCTATAATCGAGTGCCCAACTATGAGATATCTGTTAATTAATTACAAAAAAATTTCAATTGTCTCTACGGCTTTTATACTCGAGCATAATAAATTTAACTGATTACTTTTAGGGACTGTTTAATTTTCACAAGCTTGAGGCAATTCTGTAGAATTGTTATAACCAATAACAACAAGAAGGTTCTAAATGAAAAATCGTAGAAGTGGAGCAGATTAACACTATTTTGGAAACTTCATAATGCTTATAAAACTTCATTTAAGCGAACTAGTTGGACTCTTCTTTTGATTCTAATCAATAATATATTTACTTAATAAAAGGTTCCTGTTATAAACATTAAAACAAACTACAATATACCATTGTTCTCTACCAGTAACGGGTATAGTAGTTGGAAAAGGCGAAATGAGAACGCCTGAGACCAGTTGTAGATTGACTTTTGCATATGCGAATCGATGAATGTTGATAACACTTTTAGCAAATTGCGAAAGATGTTCAACAAGATGATCGAAGTGCTTGAAGCACCTGATACTCGTACTTTTAGCTGCTGCAGTTGAGTCAATAAAAATAGAACTAGCTGATAGGCAATGCTCGTAGCTCTCGATAAAAAGAAGGCTGAATTGTGCAGAAAAAAATACTTCCGAATACTTCCTGACTCACAGATAACCTATGCTAAGCCCAAATCCGAAATACCCTCAATGATTCTATATCGATATACAAACTTCTTACACGATAAGAGTGATAGATGACGCTAGCTGCTCCTTCTGCTCTACAGTAATAGGTTTAGATTAATAAATAACATTTAACTTTAAGGTTAATTAAATTACTTTCTTCCAGCCTTCAAATTTATTTGCATAAATATATAATATTCGTTTCTCTATATAATAGAGAAGATTCTACAACCAACTCTGCAGTAACAAAAATCGACACCACAACTTAATCATGCTCTGTTCAAAGAGAACGGTTGAATAAAATAATGGTGTAATAATGTTTGAGAGAAAAAAAATGCTTAATTAAATTGTGTTTATTTTGTAGAGTTCGAAACGTGTAAAAAATGTGTAAAACGATTTTGCGAAATATCGAGCTATTTGTAACCTTCACAAAAAAACCTTGTAATGCATTTTGATATCACCAGTTATGACAAGGACATACAAGTAAGGGTGTGCTCTTATCAACTATACAATGCCCTATAAAAGTTCAAGTTCTGGGTATCTTATATAGAAATAAGTAAATTTCAGTTCATATTCCAACCATTTTAATAACACAAATAAAACAGCATATACCCTTTTTGTACATGCATTCAGTAAAAAGCTGACGTTTCCTTATGCAAACAGTAGAATTTCGTGGAATTTTCATTTCCCCATCTATTATTTCCACTTTCAATATACCCTTTGAGTTTATGCAAACATGCGGCCATTCAATAAAGTTATGTTTATTTATCAACAAACGATTCACCTTAATGCAATTTGCTTTTCACTTTAAATGGGCGTATGAACCAGCACACATACACATGCACAAACATTTATATATCTACCACAAACGGGCCAAAAAAAGTGCGTTCCACTTTTTTCACACACAGTCGAATGGTTCGACAAAGGCTCATGTGTCGCTTCCATGTATATAATACTTTAACTTTATTTGATTTATGCATCATTCACGCGCAATTTATCGAAAAGGGGAAAGGGGATAAAGAGGTATGTAAGTAGACGGCTTCATATTTATATTCATATGCATATTCATATAGTCAAATACTCGTTTGACTTTTTGATACATAATGCAGCAAACATAACTGATTTTCAATGTTTACTCGACTTACAAGCATTTTGATTTATACTGTGTGTACGTGTGTGTACGTGTGTGTGTGTGTATCAATAACAACATCAACATGCAGCTACAACAACAACAATAATGACAGAGAAACTGACAGTCAGGCATGCGTAAGCCGCTGTATGTTTATATATTTACTTAACTTTTATAGCGTTGCCTCTTTGTTTCTGTATGTAAGTGTATTTATTTTCTCACGCACACAGCACATTTGCATAATGTTATGCACAACTGTACACACACACATACACATACACAGACTCATACAACCACAATAATATTTGCATATGTCACACGCACAAAGAGAAAGAGAGACATTGGGCATACGCGCCGTATGAGTGATGCCAGCAACGCCTATTTTTATGCAATATTTTTTTATGCCTGCCACGCCTACAAATCAACATTAAGATACATGTTGCGATTGTCCTCATTCCATACATATCATAATATTATAATATTGACTTAATGCCAAATGCAAATGATTGATAAACAACTCAATTGATAACCCTGAATTGTAAAGGCATCAAGACTCCAAACAAATTGACCGATTGCTTTGATTAAATAAAATATTGGCGGTAAATGTAAAAATAAAAGCTAGTAAATGGATTGCTGAATGTGACACTGATATTTAAAAAAATAAATAACAGTATCACGAATTCATTTTATAGAGCAATTTCTATAAGTTAATAAGTTGGGAGATTGAATTAAATACCTCGAGATAGCCAAAACAATCTATTAAAAATTAAATAGAAAAGAATCTTCATACTGAGCTATGAGGTTTGGTCTACTTTTAATGTTCCATCCATGTGTTGTTAAAGTACATTTATGTAAGTACAGGTTCTACACTTAATAAATAAATAAATAATAAAAAACAAAAAATTAAATAGGTCTCAAAAACAACCCGAATATAAACAAACAATATTAATCGCAGAATAATTTAAACTTTCAACTAAACCATCGCCACAATCAAAAGGTTAGATTTCGGTTTGTAATCTAAGAATGACTTTAATATATGCAGAAGAGTTATTAAATAAATAAATAAAAGAACTTGGAAAGTACAGAAATTGACCTGCTGCATTCATTTAAAAGTTAAAGATAAGAATTGGGTAATCTGGGTAACAGAATATTTAATATGTATAGTATATTAAATGCATAAAAAAATGAAAATTAGATCCAATAGATGCACACCATTTCATTTATCATTTCTCAATTTAGTCCAATTGACTTCTTATTCCTTAACTGTCTCAAAATGTTATCCAAACTTTACTCATCGCATTTGAAAAAGCTTGTTCGCTAAACAAAACCAATTAAAATGTTATTAAAGTGATCATTTATTTGAACGCCAGCATGTCTGGCAAACTGGATTGACTTCCTCCTAGTGCTGTCTATTTACATGGAAGAGCACAAACACAGTAAATGCGAATATGGTGCACCAAATGTGAAAGGATCCAGTGTTATAGACATCATAGTACATCTCCAGAACTTCTCCCCGATGACTGCATCTCGTGGGGCAATAATTATTGCCAGCCATGCCGGAATGTAACTTAAATTTCGGTAATTTTTCAAAATATCATTTTGTTGAAATTGAAAACAAGGCTTATTTCGATTAGGTTTTCCATTTCCTCCCATTTCCCTTACTTCCTATTCTCCTATCTCAAAATGTTTAACAATGATGAATCATCAATTGTTGATGTGAAGCAGCAGTTGCCCGACGAAGTGACTCCTAGAATTCGTCCCTGCCTATGAGATAATTGAATTTAGTGCTAATGATGACATTGATGATAATACATAATATTCAACATTAATTCAAGCAGACATTAATTGATTGATTGTTTGATTGCATTATTGTCATATCGCAATTGCAATTTGGCCCCGTCAACATGGCGTCTATATCCTATTGACATACAAATTCTCTACAGTTGTAGATTGCGAACAGTTTTGATAATAATTCAGACAAAATGTACACGATGACAAGACTAATTAACCACACACCCCAGACACACAGAGCTGTGTCTGTTGAGTTGTGGAAAGTTTGGCAGTTTCAACAAATACTAATTAATCGGTACCATATTGATATGTAGTTTCATCCAATTATGTATTTACTTTAATATTTCATCTGTAAAATATTAAATTCTATTTGACTGATTGACTTGAATTATTTAAATCAGACACATATTCAGCGATATTGATGGCTGAAACATAATACTATGATTATTTATTTAAACAAAATATGTGCTCAACATTTTAAATTATATGTATAATTTGCAATTTCGGTCAATAGTTAAATTAAATTGGATATGATATCTCCCATAGTTTAGAATCTATTATTAAGCACTTAATTTCCATTGAGTAAGTCACTTGTCAGCTTGTCAGTTAAAGCATCTCCAGTAAAGTTTATGGCAGTTGTAATTAAAAGCTAACTTTTATATCAATATTCTCAGAAAACAACAAATAAATCTACTTAGCTTTAATCTCTCTGCAATTACAATTTAATTAAGAAAAGTTTGCAAAACTGAAAAACAACTTTAACTGTTCATCAATTCTTTTTCTCACTTTTGAACTTGCACTTTTTCCTGTGTTTACTTTTGTTAACTTGATTGATTGCATCTAATTTATAAAATTGGTTGAGCAAACTAAGGTTTGTCATCTCTCTTGAGTATATATTTTAATTGTAAGTTATTTCTACTCTGGGCAACTGTCGAGTCAGACAATCCCTTAGCAGTAAATTGAGATCTTACGACTGGCAATTTATATGCGAATGTGAATAGGAATGCATTTGTAATTTCTATTTAGAATGTATGTACAATGCACATATGTGAAGGAGCAACGTTGAATGTCATGGCATGACATTCGTGTAACATTTATAGTTTGGGGCCAGCCAACCGTGCGTATGCTTAATCTTATGCACACACGTTGCGCATACGTCAAGCCACAAAAGTTGTAGGAAACTAGAGAAACTAGAAAATGGGCAAAACAGGAAAATGTCAAATGGCAAATGGAAAATACTAAAAGCAAAAGCAAAATGGCAATATTTTCGTAAGCAACAACAATGGCAGCTAAGAAAAACATATTTGCTGCAAATTTAACACAATTATGTTTTTGAAGCCTGACATGTTTTCATTTTCTATTTCGTTTACCAACGTCAACAGCAGCCGACTCCAAGGCATTTGTGGCAACTGACGAGGCAGCGGTAAAAGTGTTTGCAAGTCGAGCTACTTGCCACAAGCTGCTGCCTGTATAACTTGCACATTAATTAAGCTCTGCTTCATTTCGCTCCTTGGTTGCTTAGCTGCTATCGTTGTTGTGATTCTTGTGTATCTGTGTAATGTTATATGCAATTTCCTGGCCATAATGAGCTTTATGACTACCAACTTAAGCAATAAAATAACAAGACAACAACAGCAACAACAGCAACAATAGAAGGGGGCAACTGTCGCAATGTTGACTTAACAAAAAGCAACAGCACTTGGTTGCATCTTGTGGTCGTTTCTGGTGTTGCATAAAAATCTCATTTACACTTCATTCGGCAGGGACACCAAGGACACATGACTCGCAGCTCAAAAACGGCCTGCAACTGCAACAAGGGACAGTGTGAAGGGGCACGCGGCATGTGGCACACTTGCGGTTGCCTCTGCGGCTCTCTGAATTTAGCTGCTGTGGTTTCAAGTGCAAATTAGTTTTGTACACGCTACAAAACTGTCGCTCTCAAGTTGCGTGTGGCAAGTACTTTGAGCAAGAGGGAGAGAGAAAAAGAGTAAAAATTAGTGCCACAGTAGTCTGGTATTTCATAGCACAATAAAAATGACACATAAATTTGCATTTACACACTCTGCCCGTCTGTGTATGTGTGTGTGTGTGTGTGTCTGCGTGTGAGTGTCTATCGCTGTGGGGCCTAACGACACCATGGCTAAAGGTCAAAGAAAAACTGACACTCGCTTGAAAATTATAAATAATTAAATAGAACTAATGAGTTTACTTTTGACACGATTAAAAATTAAAACAAATACAATAAAAAATTCATAGACTTGTCATTTTTAATGAAATAATGATAAAGGAGGAGGGAGAGGGAAAATAATGAAAGCCTTACACGTTGCTCTTTTAAACACTTTATGTCGCTTTTTGAACTTTATTAGCTAAAACAATTTAACATTTAACAACAACAACAACAATTTAAAAATTTATTTTAAAGGTATTTAACAGTTACATGTACATCAAATTTGATTAATTCAACTTACCAAGAAATTAAATCAATATATCGAAATTTTTACATCCACACAATTCGAATAATTATTATTGTGTAATAGGCCTGAAGCCTATTCATAGCTCAATTAAAATTTACAACTTTCATTTTGTAACTAACTATTATTTGCTTTAATTAAAAACAAGTGAAAGTAATTTAATAGATTTATGTCTAGAAATTATGGATAAATGCACAAACTGTTTTTGAACGCTTAAATAAAACTCATTTAAGAGAGAAACAAATGCGGCCTGTTGTGGTTTCGAATTTCAATTAAATATAATTAAAAGGCTGCGAAACTGGCGCCAAGTGCAACATGTGACGCAAACAATTTTGGGCAGAAGGCGATGCCAACTTTGGCGACGACTTTTCAATGTCTTTGGCTTTAGATTTGGAGTCTTGCCACATGCTGCATGCCCCTTGACAACCCGTCGACTGTTGCCTGCGACAAATGTTGCCAATTTGTAGACAATTAAAAAACTTTACATGTTTTGGCAATAAACGAGCAAATTGTTTTAAAATTGCTTCAAAACACACACACATAGTGTAAGCAACAGATAGAGAAAGTCAGAGGGAGGGTGAGAGGGAGAGAGAGAGAGAGAGGGAGTAAAAGAGGAAGAGTATCTGAGAAAGGGAAAGACAAATTCAATTCAGCGCTGCCAAAACTGATTTCAATCGCGCACATGTGTCGTGGCAACAACAGGAATACTAACAACACACGCACACCCCACCCAGCCACGCCCCCTAACCTCCCTCTTCACACCCACTGCATGCTCGGGCTTTCCTCTAAGAAACTTTGTTTGGAAATTGTGTACATTAATTCAATAAGTAAGCAATGCCACAAAAGTAAAAGCATAACCAAACTCGGCACCTACCTTTACACATACCTATATTTGTATTTAGGTATACCTATTCACAAACACACTCCCATACTCACTCACTCACATATGTGTACAGCTTGCCAGCCTACATTTTTGGCTACGTAACATGGTGGCTTCACTTTCTCAACGCATTTCTCTTCCCCGTTGCTGTGGCAACTTCTCTCTCTCTCTCACTCTCAGTTTCTCCGAAATTTGCACAAAGTGCCGCAAAAGCGTTTAAGCTTTGAAAGCGTATTTGATTGCACCTGACACATGTCATCGGTAACTAAGCATCAGCACAAACTCAAAGTTTGTATCTTGTTGTGTTTATACGAAGTGTTGCAGAGCTTCGACTGCCAATTGCCAACTACCAATTAATAACTTGACTTAAGTATGTTGCTAATGCTAAAGGCGCTGTTAGTAAAAAAAGAGAGCAAAAACAATAAAGGAAAAATGAACGAATTAAATAAATGGTAATCGAAAGTAAAAATTATCCGATAGATTTTCTGACGTAAAAGCTTTTTTGACTAAAGTCAAAATCAAATATATCTATAAAATAAAATGTATGAAGACATTGCAAAACTATTTTAAACTAAGGATTGATTTCTGCGACAATTTTCTAGGAGTTATGTTAGTTATACAGCGCTTAGAAAATTTATTATTGAATTTATAATTGAGGTAACGATATTAGGTAAATGAGTTAATATATATTTAATCTATTTTACTTTCCAATAAATAATGTTCTTAACAGCTAAATAAATTTTGTGGCGTTCGTTCCTTTATTACTTTATGCAAATATATCTATATTTTAAAATACTTAAACATTTTAAAATATAAATTTATAACTTTTAAGTACTGTCTACCAGTTGACCAAAAGACTTACCTTGTTGTATTTTTGGCAATATATTTATGGCAATCACGCTGCAGGCCATCAGGCACTTGTATGCCATTCTCATACACACAAACACACACACACACACCTGCCTTAACTTTCTCATTTCTCTGGACAAAAATAACATAAGTATCTGTTGCAGAAAGCAATTGGGGCTTACAAGTTCACGGCGTGTAATACGAGTTGTTAACTAAATCAGAGACACATGTAGATGTAATGTAAATGCAAGGCCTACAGGGTAGCAGAAAAGAGAAAGAGATGGGAGGGGGGCAGGTTGCAAAGAGGCAACTTTTATTATGTGGCACTCTGTCTGGCCGTAGGCACAGAATAACATGAAAACTATAAACACAGCATAAAAGTCTCTGAACAACAACACAATGACAATGGCAACGGCAATGGCCGCAAGGACAAATGGCAGGACAACCAGGTCCAAAGCCTCAAAATGGCTTAGAGTATTTGCGTAGACAAGAAGAAGAAGAAGGAGAAGCAGGAGAGTAGCAACAATAACATAAGGGAGGTGGAAAAGTAGCTGAAAATTTACTTTTTAGTGTCAACAATGAATTGAATTGCTGCTCGCTTGGCTCGTGGCTGCCACAAAAATGTTGATACAACTGTCAGGCAATTGTAATGCAAAAAGAAAATTAATTAAGTGTCCTGCATTGAAGTGAAGAACTGGCCAGCAGCAATTTAAGTGCATTTTAAATTGCATTGTGTTAGCATCAGGAGCAGTGCTGCAATCATTTGCATTTGCATAATTATCTGTCCCCTTCTTAAATCCCATGAAATGTCCCTGCGTCAGCCGTTTGTCTCAATAAGGACGCGTTGCACGTCAACTTCATTTGTCATTGTGTATGTGAGGTGTGTGTGTGTGTGTGTGTGTGTGTGTGTGTGTGTGTGTCTGAGGGTAAAATGTCACCCAAAAGCAAACAAAATGCATTAAAACAAGGCAAGAGCAAGGACTCGACTCTTCGTTGAGCCCTCGACTGTTGCTTGGCTTGTCTCACGCAGTTTCTTGGCAACTGACCCGACCCACAAAAATGCCAACCCAAACACACACGCACACACACACACACACACAAGCACATACACAATTCGCCTGCTTCGTACAAAATCCATTAGCAACTAAAGTGAAATTCATTGTTTCAAAAGTACATGTTGAAATAAATTGAGTTGTGGCAGCAACAGCAACAACGGCAACAAACAAAAAATGCTGCATGCCTGCACCTGTTACACAGTCAAAGGAGACAGCTCATAGATAGAGAAAGAGAGAGAGAGAGAGAGATAGAGAGAGACAGGGAAAGAGAGATATGAGAAACCAGAACTCTAGCTGGAGCAAAAGGCATGCATCTGTTGTCGACAAGCAGCCAACAACTGCTTGAAATGCATTGAAATGGCCAAAATGCTCGAAAGTGTCTGCTGACAAGGCAATAGCTTGTGTTGTATGCGGTAACGTTGCGTATGCGCAACAACATTTCAATTCAATTTATTAGCCAACTACCGCCACAACTCAAAATTAAAAGCTAATATTTTTGCAAGTAACGCTAATAAAAATATTGTCAAAATTCATGCAACAAATTAATTACACCTATCTATCTACATATACATATTTAAAAACAATATATTAACTTTAAACAATAACTTTGTTCATCAGTTTTGTCAAGAAAAACAATTTTGGGAGAGTCCACCAAAAACAATTACCAGACTGTATGCTTTAAAAATTATTATTTTAGTTTAATTGAAGATATGTATTTATAACCTTCTTTTAACATAATTCATCTACCTCTTGCGAACCTTCAAAGATTTTAATTGAAAGTTAAACATAATTCTTAATTCTTAATATAAAATCATATTTTCCAGTTTTATTATAACTAATATCTGAAAACTGAAGTCGCTTTTTTGTTTGCACCTTTTTTTTTCATATTAATAAAAAAAAAGCAGATTGAAAACTTGAGAATGAAAATGTTGCGAGATTCCAATTAAAGCATGAGAACATTCGAGGCTTGATTTACTGTGGCATAAGTAAGTATACCATGCCACACAAATTGCTGCTGTTGATGTTGCCACGCGTAATTGCGTATACGACACGTGCAACGCACTCAACGTCCATAAAAGTTCAATTGCGACAAGTTGCCGCAAAATTTCAACAGTTTTTTGGTCGAAATACAAGAAAAATTTAATTTTAATTTGCGTGGACATGAGCCGTTGTGTGTTCGAGAGCAGCTTACTTAATTGGCCAAATACAGTTAAACACACAAATTCTCACACACAGACACACACTCACACATACATACACATACATGTGAACACCCCCAATGCCACAGATAGGCGAATACCCCAAATTGTGTCATCTTTGGTTTTGGATGTGCGCATATTTGGATTTAGGCTGGCGAGCCGAACATCTGGCAGCGTGTGCAACTAGGCCTAAACAATTTGTGGCTAATTACACAGCATTGCCATCAATTGTAGGCAACCTAATGTTGTTCTTCTTGTTGTAGGCCAAGAGTGGGCGGCATACGTAATTCTTTTGCACATGTGCATCGTCTGTGCTCTGGCTGTAAAACTGGTCAAAGTTATTTTATAATTAAAAACTTGTTGACCAGAGGCTTGCTAAGTAATTTTTTGGCTACACTTTTGTACATTTCACTATTTCAAGTTGGTAATAAAATGGCCAAAATAGATGTTCCTATTTAATTGAAGTTTGTAGGAGACAATTTGCCCTTTAATTGTCAACAATTTTGGAAAGTATTATGTACTGAGATAAAAGAAATAAATACGTTAACGTAGTGATCAGGCTTTAAAATAACTTTGAAAACGGCATAAAAACATAGTTTTCCTTACTATAAAACGTAGTGAAATTTCCCAGCAATTTCTTTGAAATGAGATTCCGATATTTTTAATGAGCTAAGAGTTTATCCCTTCAAACCTATTAATTTTAGTTATAACGTTCTTAGATTGATTGTATAATATAAACTACTCATGGCATTACTGGTATACTCCAAGATTTTTACAATAAATAGAACAAAAAAGCTTTCTTTCTTTTGGACAAGAGATGAATAGCGGGAAATAAATGTCATATTCCCACAGCATTGGTGTCCACTTGAAAAATGCAAATAAATTTCATGAATTTTCATTTTATTTTCTAGAAAAGAAAGAAGTAAAAAACTCTCTGCCCGCATGGAGTTGCCTGCTTTGTTGCCTCGTGCCACAGTTTCTCAGTTACTCACAACGTGGTGGCATGAAGAAATTAAACCTGAAAACTTCTTTGTCCCGCAGCAATTCACATGAAGTTAAGCACATTTAGTAGCTGGCAGCAAACTGGCCAAAAAAGTGCAGCTGAAAAAGTTTAATCAGCCGCCTGCCATAAAATGCATAACTTTGCAGGCCACACAAAAAAAAAAAAAGACTGAGCAAAATGAAAAGTGAAGAAAATTAAAAGTAAAGTTTAGGAAACACTTGAGATTTTTCTTGTGGCTCACCTGCAGATGAAGTGGATGCCATCACTTAATTAGCAATTTTTTCATTTGCTGCTATTGTAATTTGAAGTTTATGCTAGCAACTTTATAGAATAAAGCTGCATAGGTTACGTATACGTCACGTATGCGGGCCAAATTTAATCCGACCTTATCGAGATTTCTGCCATATGGAGAGTTGCGTTTTTAATGTACCTTTGTGGCGTATAATAAAATCAGCACAAAATTGCCAAATTATTTAGATTTACCGGCAACATCACAACAACATTTCCCCTAGGGGTGGCAGACACAAGGGGTGCAAGCGACCATATTGTCAAATGAGCAATAAAAGCGCTTTTATGGCCAGCAGAAGAGCAGGTACAGTCTACTCCCTCTCTCTATACATAAAGATGCTCAGATATACCTGGAATACACTCATGCATTACCCAAATTCATATATATATATTTACATAACTCTCTGCGAGCTTAGAATAAATAGGCCGTTAAGGGTTGTGCTCCAACTCCCAGCTAGAATTATGTTTAGAAATTGCTTATTAAAATAAACAATAAAATTATAAAACACATATATGTGCGTAAATACTTTAACTGTATGCAAAAGAGACAGCTGCAAATACTTAAGCCTGTAAATGGCACAAAACACATTATGAAATACTTTGTGTGCACTTGAATCAAGTTATATTTCAATTTGAAGCCTGCTTTGTTTGTTAATTAGCAATATTCACTAACAATAAGAGAGCAGAAAACAAAGTATACTATAGATGTGAAAACGAGCTTAAATCTTTTTGTTTATTCGAACGCCCAGACTATACCTCCATTTGAGAATCAAGACTAAAAACTTTAATAATAACTAAACTTGCTCAACGAAAATCAAATCCAACATAAATAAAATTTTCAACACGCAAAAAACAAAACAACAAAATAAAAATAGTGCAGAAAATTGCTGTTGGCTATCGACAAAAGCGCGAAAGCGACGCCAAAGAAGTTTGTCGCAATGTTTTTGGTTCGATAAAAAGATATGAGTGAAAAACTGAATATCCAAGTCATAGGGGAGTGTGAAGAAACAGCAGAGGAAAATGAAAAGCAGGAGACTGCAGTAAACTTGGCATATTTGCATAAAAAATGTTCCACTCTGACACCGAAACATAAGCAGGCAACCGAGCAGGTAAATAGCGACACAAAAAATGTCTATATAAATATTGTCAACAGCAAAAGCGAGTGATAAACAATGCAAGCTGTGGGTGTGAGAAATGTGAACATACTATATACATACATATTTTATTCAACAGATTTTACTGCATATAATTATGTGGGAAGGAGAGTTGCGCCTAAGCACGTGCTAGTTGTTGTCGTTGTTGGGCTGTTCACGTATTTTCCAACAACAACAACAACAACAACAGCAACAGCTGCAATCAAAATGAAAAGCCGCACAACTTTGCCAACATCGAATGCAATATTTACATGCACTCGCATTGCGCTGCATTGTTGTAAATGTTTTACATGCCAAATTATGCAAAAATACCAAATACAATACATATTCAAATATTTGCAGAGAGAGAGAAATCTATAGTAGTTAGACATGGCATGTTTATTCGTGTATTTGTATATGTTTTTGACACGCCCCGAGGCCAGGCAATCGATGTTGAATTTTGAATTCGCCTGTCATAACAACATAATGACATCTAACTGTATTTCACTTTTTTTTTATCTGTACATATACACAAACGTACAATAAATGTATATATTTTCTGTGCTTACATGCATTAACTATAAATATTACGACTAGTGTTTGCTCTCACTGCAAGGTCATTGTTGATGCGATGTTTTATGTGAATTCTGTAGATTTTGATGGGTTTATATGTGTCTGGTTATGTGAGTGTGTATTGCATATTGTTACACTGACATTTGAATGTGTAATTATGACATTGACAAATCGTTTTGATGACTGAGCAACAGCATCTATAATAAGAACGAATGACAGCTATATTTTTCGCATACAAATACAAGGACTTAAAAACTGATAAGAGTTGCATTCGATTTTCTATTTCATTTATGACAATTTATCGCATTTGGAGTATTGTAAAGTTTAATTAAATCAAAGAAAAGTAAATTTAAACAAAGTTTAAGTAACCATTTCAAAAAAAGTTTATAAAAACTGTTAATTAATCCGAAAATAGTCCATAATTGACAGCTTATGAGAATCTTATCAATCATTCACTGCCTGTTTTACATTTCTTTAAGCTTAAATTTCTTTTGCATTTTAATATTTTCATCGTTTTATTAGCTTTACTCGGACAAAGCCTGCTTTTATTCGATTTTGACTAGTTTGAATATTTTGCTGGACATGAAGGAACCTAAAAATACTGTAGCATACTTTTCAGCTGCAGCTCGACTTTTTAAATAGCCACACGATTTGTTGGCTACTAAACCGAACGCATGACATTACTTTACATATGTAGGACTTCCTCCGCCTTTCTCCCCCTTCAGTCACTCTTTTTGACAATCTCTCTTTCTCTCTGAACCGTAAATTCATGCCACTGTCAACGACTCTGTTGGTTTGGGGCTGCCCAAAGACCATTAAAAATATTTTTTCTGCCCATTCAGCATTCAATAGAAATTTACATCACGTCTGAGTTTTTACATATACGATAGATCTATGCATATGTGTGTGTGTGTGTGTGCGTGTGTGGTAAAAGGACATTTTTGATAGCAGAGTGCCGCGTGGAGCATACTAACACTTTTTTGCATGCCGTCCAAAATGTTTGCTTAGCTTACGTTATACCTGATGAACAAAAAAAATATACAAATAAAAGCAAAAATAAAAAGCAACAAAAAGAAAGGAAAAGAAAGCATAACAGAACGAAGGTAACAACAATAAATGTTGAATACAACAACAATAATAACAACGACAACACGAACAACATTTATGTTGAAAAGGAGAGAAGAAACTATTGCCACATAGGCAATTTCATTGTGCGTTTTATATGGCCAAAACGTATTTTGGCCAAACGAACAAAATTGGTTACCCTTTTCACATCATTTTATGTTGCCAACAAATTGTTGTTGACAATGAGGCAAATATAATGTAAGGGTACCAGAATTTACCAGGTAGGGCAAAAGGCCAAATTGAGGGCGTGGCCTCAACCGTCCCCCCTCAATTTTGTGGCTTGTACAGGCGCCAATTTGCTAATTAACACAATCAAAGTTTCGCCGCATATTCCCCAAACAATGCGCCCAACTTCAAAGCTGAAAGCTCAAAACTTCAGCCCTTAGCTGATAAATTATAAATTAAAGTGAATTTTTGAAAGTGCAATGCGGTTTGCTAAGCAGTTAGTTGAGCATATTTTCTTTGCTCTATACCCTGTAAGCAGTAAAATTCTAAAAAAAGGATCTGCTGTCTCTATAAAATATTCAGCAACATATCAAATTATTTACATTATTTTAGAGCTGAGAATATCTGCCTTGACGTATTCTTTTATTTATAGGGTATCTTACACTTGAGTGAAGCATTTGCAGTTGGTTTTTCTTGAATAATTTAAGAATTCAACTCGCTTTCAGCTGCCAATATTTCAATTACGTTCGCCATTTTTTGTACTCAGACTTTAGTTGCCCTGGAGCCAAGACGAGCCGAGTCAAGTGAAGTCAGGCCAAGAAATTCCAAGTCAAGTTAAGTCAAGTCAAGTTGCTCGTACTCAGAAGTAGGCGGATTTAACTCAAGGCGAAATTAGTGGCCAAAATGCGGCAGATTACAGAGCACCAAAATGTAGTTCAAATATTTATTTATGCTTTTAATTTGTAGCCAACGCTCTCTCACTCTCTTTATTCATAAATTATGCAAGGCAGTGGCAAAAAGTGTTTTGGCTAATTGACTGGAATACAAAAATTGTCCAGCCCTCTAATAGACAGGCTGCTTAAAGTTGTTAGCAAGTTGTAGCTGGACAGTTGTCAAAGGACTCTATGCAATTAGCAGCAGCAGTTTGTCATTATCCTTAAAGTCTAACTGATAGCTAAGGTCTTGGCCTTGTTGCTGTTGCTGTTGCAACTGCCACATGTTCTGGACTTGACTTGTCTTGAGCTTTGGGGCTGCACTTAACGCTCAAGTTGCAGTGTCCTTCACTGAATCCTCTTCCATAACAAGGATGCCCGTTGAGACAAGTGTGTGAAGGCAGCCGCTGAATGTCCTTGGCATGAACTTTTAATTTACAACTGCGGCAAGTTGCAACCAAGTTGCTTGCTTCTTGATTTCATTTATTATGCAAACGCTCTTGTATGCGTGCCTTTCAATATGTGTGTGATTGTGTGTGTGTGTATATGTGCTATCCATCTGACTTTATTTCTTTCTCAAAAGAAACGTCCATTATTCAAACGGAGCTGGCTGTTAACACGGCCTAGACTGACGCAACAAATGACAGCCAAGAACGTCGAAAGTTTTTTCACCTCGATTTTTCATTCCATCTATGTTATTTGTGAAAGACATGTGTGTGTGTGTGTTCTCTCGAAAATGTGTGTGCTCATTTTCTGGCGCTTATCAGTCACATAATGCCGGCATGCTGACATCATAACTTATAACATGATAAATAACTATGCGTTCTTACCCTTTTTTATACTCGGCACTGAAAGGGCACAAGAGTAAATCAACTTTATGGCAATGTTTGTAACAGACACAAGCAATTTTTTCGATTCTTTTATTCATGTACAAAAGTTATGTACAACATTTTTTATAATAGCTTGCTTATAAGTTAGTTAGAAGTTGTTATAATTAGTTAGTAGTTTTTTGTATATTTTGTTGAATACATTATATTTATTTTGTAGGTATACATATTCTTTAATATTGTTATTATTTAATTTAATTTATTAAATTATTTTACTTCATTTATGTTTAATATATTATATGTAAATTACTTTCTTCACTTAATTTATTCTATTTGTTGTCCTTATTTGATTTATATCATTTATACCCAGTGGGAGCATATAACATTTGTTTTTATTTAATATTCTTATTATATTATTCATTCTATTATTTTGATTTATTTATATATATTTTGTTTATTTAAAATATGTTATTTATTTAAATTTATTTAATTATATTCTATCTATTTAGTTTATTTACTCAATCTTATATCTTAAAAGATTTTGAGTAGCGAGTATTTCACAGCCGAGCTCGCTCGATTGCAGTATTCTTACTTATTTCTTTCCCTGTGCGAGTCCAAAACGAGCGTTGATGAGACGGCTTCGCATTCAGGCAGACAAATGACTTGACTACAGACCCTGCCAAGGATATACTTACTTGCCACAATGTGTGTGTCTTCCTCTGTCTGTTTGTGTGTGTGTGTCTTGGTTATCCAACTGCAGTATGCTGAATTACTCGATGTCTGCGCAGTTTGTTTTGTCTGCTTCGTTGCTTCTCAGTCACGCAGTGCGATAATTTTTTACCTTGCCTTTTTTTCAAACAGCTCTCATAAGTTGTTGCTCTTTAAAGCAGCCCCTAGTTCCCTCAGCGTCCAAATTAATTAAATATAAGCGTAGTTATGTATTTATTTGGCTACCTGGTATCATTAACATACCTGAAACCCAGTTAACTGCAGACCTACTAGCTGCAATTATGTTACCGGTCTAAATGCCCACAACATCAGCGTTTGGCCAACATGACGTATGAGCATTTTACCACCATGTGGCCAACAACGAAAGTGGAAGCAAAGGGCGCACTGGGTCTGGCCATAAAGTTTGAAAAATATTGTGCAGCTTTGAGCATGGCCACCATAACAAAAAAATAGTTTGAACATGCAGTTAAAAGTCCCGAGCACATGTGAAATACGCTTAACTTTTATTTACCTACAATGCATACCACAAAATAGTAAAAATGCGGTGCGTAAGTTCTGACTGTAAGTACATAAAATGCTGACTATTATTCAGATGTGTAGCTTAAAGTGCATATGATTAAACTAAGTCTTATATACACTTAATTTTATTTTAAATTTGAAATAATTTGTTTAGTGAACGTAAGAGAAATACATTATTAAATTAATCTTTAATATAGCATAACCTTTAGTAATATGACATTTTTCTATAAATTGCCAACTCTACACGGACAATGCCGTCCATAAGTAGTTACCTACTATAAATTGCATGTCTCACAACAAATTGTGCATAAACGGGGGCGTTGGTGTGTTGTCAGTCTGGGTCTGCCATGTGGCATGTGGCATATGCCAACGCCAGCTCACAAAAATATGACTAGCTTGATAGGGGGTCGAGGTGAAGAAGCAGCAGAAGAAGAGGGAGTGAGTGAGGTGGAGACTGGTGAAAGTGTCCGTTGGGCAGGCAAACGAAAGCAACGAAGTTTTAATGAGCTACGTTGACTGGAGAGTCGCTGGCTCGTAATAGGCTGCAACAGAAGGAGGGCAGCCCAAGCTGCCTTCGAACTTGGCTAATATGCCACAGTAGCAGGAGGTGTATGTGAATGGCAAAAGGGACGGAGAGGGCAACCGTTGCAACATGGGGGAGTTATGAAATATTAAAAACATTAAAATGTTGTTTACTACTTTGGCATCAGCAAGGAATCTCCCAGTGTGGGCGAATAAAAAACGAGAACGCAAAACGAAAACATTTATTTATGCGCTGCAGTTGGAACGTAAAGGAACCTAATGAAATGAGTCGACATTATGCATAAACTATGAGTTAGTAATGCACTGGGAAATGCTCAAAACTATATAGCTTTCATAATTGCAATTGCACATTGCATATTGCACATGGCACAAGTCAAAGGCAACAACAGTAAAAGTTTTTTTGTGTTGTGCTCCCGCACTTTAAATGCGATACTTTTCAAACAAAATAAGGATGAGGTCCGTAAAATAAACAGCATTAAAAGTTTCTCACACTAAAAAGGGTGTGCGTGTGTGTGGCAGAACAAAATCCACTTAAATGTGTTTTCCAATTAAAAAAGTTTTCTACACTTGAAAATTTTCAAGCATGTGCGAAAATCTTTTATGCGAATGCCATTCGGCAAATGGCAATGGCAACAGTCAGAAGCAGAAGCAGAAGCAGTAACTGAATGAAAATCCGAATCCGAATCGAAGCCAACATCAGACTCCAAGAATCCAAGACTCCAGGCCACAAAACCTAATGAAAAGTGATTACAAACATGATAGATAAATGCAGCACAGCCACAGCCAATAGCTAACATACACCTCCTTATACACCCCCTTACACACACACCCTCCTCTCATACTCACACACACTTACAGACAACAGTTCGGTTCTTAAGTAAAACATCTTCAGCTGCTGGCTTTAGCCAGGCGCCACTAAATGGCCAAATAAACTTTTGGCCAGTTGCCTCTCTGCTTGGCTATTGCTGTAATGAACTTCTTAAGAGCTTTTCATTCTCACAGTTTCTCTCTGTTTCTCTGCTCTCTCTCTCTCTCTTTCTCTCTCCCTCATTATTCTTCCTTTCGTTCATTGTTATTTTTTGCATCTCTATCATTTCACTTAATGAAAATCCATTAAAAACTACAACAATGTTGCGCACAGCTAAAGTATCTTTTCGGCCATGGCTGTAATGCTTACTTATAGCCAGCAGCTCAGCTTTTGGCATTCTCGCTTGATGCGTGTGCAACCTGTCGTATGCGTAATGTGCTTCTGCTTGGCTTAAGATCCAAACACACACTTTTTGCTTGCAGGCCTTTGTTCTGGCAATTTACTGTCCCAAAATGCCTAGCAATCGCATTTAAATCTTTTGGGCAAACTCCAAAAATAGACAAGAAAATGTAAAATTATCAATAGAAAAACAACAAAAGTAATCATAATACATATATTATTTTAAGAACAATCTTAAAAAAATATTTCAATATTTTACTTACTAATATAACTACATACATATTAAATTATATTTACCTTTAGTTAAAAGTTTATTTGCTCTTCCTCTTTTTTGCTTACGATAATATCATTTGTAAATTTTAATGCAATATTTTCTGAAGTTTTCGAAACTAACCCTTTAAAAACTGTAACAAAAAATTGTATTATAATAACTTCATTTACATGATATTTTTTATTAGTTTTTACTTTTTGTTGAATGTTGATTTGCTTTTTAATTTTTATAACTAAGCCAGCTTTAGAACTGATATACATATTTTAATATTTTTGTTTTGTAAATTTATATATATATATTTTTTTTTAAAATAGCTTAACGTTACACAGTTAAATTAGCATAAAAATCCAGGATGGCATAATTTATGTGTTGTTGCCTGAAACAAAATACAAATTTTTTCCTAGCTGCAATAAAATATGTGGACGCATCTTTTACGCACCATTTCCATGTTTTAGACTTGCTTGAAGCGGCATTAAATTACAGGGCACCCACATACAATAACAGACCTTTACCTCTGCCATTGACTCACCTCTGGCTACACATACACACTTACTTACACGTTTCTAGGTAGGATCAAATATAAAACAAAGCGGAATTGTTGTTGTCACTTTGAAGCTGCTCGAACGCCTAAAGTGTCCTTTTCACTGGCCATTATGAAACGTTCAACGAGCAACCTTTTTGGCGACATCCAACAAGGGGGAAATGTTGTAAGATTGCTGATGGTAAACAGGGGGTGAAGGTTGACATATGTGAGGAGCAAACAAATCGAAAAAGCACACACATAAAACCAATAAAAGTTTAAAGACGTTAAAATGTCAAATGCATTTGTTTTTCTGCCCTTTGAAATATGAAATTGTCCATGCTCGATGAGAACTTTGCCAAAAAATAACTCTTGAAAAATACAAAAAAACAAGAAAATCATAAACTACACTTTATTGAAAAGGACACACAAAACTTTTGCAGCTCAACTCTGATACCCCGATACGGTCAAAGGTTCCAAGATTCATTTCAACTTTTTGCTTTCTAGTTAATTTTGATATTATTCTCCATTTCCTGTTTCACTTTCACATTGTTCAGAATAAAGACAGAAAGAGCATTC
Organism: Drosophila testacea; assembly: GCA_035043265.1. Taxonomy (NCBI): domain Eukaryota; kingdom Metazoa; phylum Arthropoda; class Insecta; order Diptera; family Drosophilidae; genus Drosophila; species Drosophila testacea. Next base: position 891,140 of record JAWNND010000151.1, read on the forward strand.
ACTTGGAAGTAGTATTGTATTTCACGCAAGTGTAAAACAAGTTAACAGCAAATTTATGAACATTTTCGCTATATTTTTTCATTTATCTGAAGAACTTTTAAAAACACCTTGCAAGCTCTGGGCGCTAGATGGCGCCAGTGCTGAATTTGCTACATACTATTAGAATAACTTTGTCGAATAAGTTCTGTGTTTTTATCAAACGAAAATCAAATTATTTGGGCAAATACATGTCTTGGTGAAGTACTTTTATTCCAAATCAATCGAGAAGTTTTAACCTTTTAATTTTGAATTTATATTTTTAAACTTTCCTTTAAAACTTTCATATATTATTTGTCCACTGCTTGTTAAATCAATAAATAAATATGGTCTATGAAACGCCATTTCGACTATTTGGGTTTAAATATAGGGCAGTAGAGCATAATTTGCAAATTATCTGTCGAAGATAAGTTGGCCCTTGAAGTTGGCGCAAACTCACCTTTAAGCCATTAACTTGTCCTCAATATTTAGCTTTGCTGCCAATCCAGTCAAAATGTCAATTTATGCTGCCACATGGCAGCCGCTAAGTAACCGATATTAACAAACATACTTGGCAGCTGTTTACAGCACACACACACATATATACACACACACATGAACGCACACACAGAGACACACGAAGCAATATACATTTATTTATAGTCAAGCTCATATCGGTTTTCGGGAGCCCCTTGGCATAATCGAGTGACAGTCAGTGCCAATATTGACGCTGATGCATTGCCAAGTGGCAGGTGTCGAAGGCAGACGCTTAACTGTTGCATACTACTTTTGGGCGCGACAGGCGGAAATGACAAACAGCAACAACAACAACAACAGAAACAACAACAAGAGCAAGAAGAACAACAACAGCAACTACAGTACAAGGACAGAAATGTAATTTAGTGCAAAGTTGAAAAGCGACCTCGGGTTGGGGCAAAAGAGGCGTATACATAACGACCACGACCCCGACCCCGACCACAATGTTGCTTTGTTTGGCTAACCTGAGTCTTTCAAACACTTGTGAGTACACTCACTATGTGTGGGAGGAATGAGTGTTTCAGGTAAATTTACTTTAATCACTGCAAAGTGCGACGCGGTGGCAAAGAGGGCAACACTTAAAACTGGACTCGAATGCCTTTTGTCTTATGTTAATTACTGGTGTCAACTTGCGCGGCATGAAATGCAGAAAACGCAACTTTGAGTGCGCACTCATATATCCTTTGAGCACCCAAAGCCCACTCACTATTTCCACCCCTCTCACTCTTTCTCTCTCTCTCTCCCTCTGTTTATTCTCTCTTTCTTTGGGTCTCTGGCATAAGCCAACTGGCGTTTCTTTTTGCCAGTTTCCGCGTTTGAAATTAAAAACCAACAGTGGCCAAGGCCCGAGCCACGCTTAACCTACAATAACAACTCTGGCTTGTTGACATTTTCCATAATTACCGTGCGCAAAGTGAAGCAAAATTGTTGATTTTATTTTGCATTATGCTCGGCACTTTTCCTTTTTTTCACCCATTTTATTACATTTTATTTTCTTACTATTTTTTGCAAATTACTTATAGAAAGTGCAGCGCAAAAGCTGAAAACACAAGTCAATGCTGTTAAGACTTAACATTAACATTAACAGTGTGGATGCTGCAGCTACTGTTGCTGCTGTCAAGCTGCTGCTGTTAAAGCTCTTGCTGCTGTTACCCCAGCCTGGAAGCAATACAACCCCTAACAGTGTTCATTTCTGGAAACTGCGCACTGTTGAGTTGCTGCTGTTGACTGTCCTTATTAACATGGCTCTGCTATTAGCTGTCGCTGTTAATATAGCCATTTGTCTGTTATCTGTCTGTAAACAATCACACACACTTATGAGAGCTCTAGCTTTTCTGCTAATAGACACAACTTTTTAAGCCAATTTCAGTTGTGGGCGTCACTTGACGCTTGCGGAAATGCATTTAAAAATTATGTGAAAAGTCGGCACAAAATGAATACACATATATGTTACGAATATATTCACTTATTCGAGTACTCACTAGAAGCCGCTTCCACTGTTGCTGCTTGCTACTGCCACCCGCTGTGTTGTGCCACCTCTTCTGCTTCCTTTTGCCGCACAAACTCACAGCAGCCGTATGCATATTTGCATAATGGTTCCAGTGTTTCAAAAACTTGCTAAACACTCTTGATAGACAAGATAAAACACTGGCTGGTTGGTATTTTTGCGCATAATTTATGTTGTTGCTATGCAGATTTTTCCTCCAATGAAGCCGCGTCGCGTCGCGTCTCGTTGTCTACCCTCATTTAATTTCCATGGTGCACAGTTATTCACCTGCCACAAGGCACTTTATTTTTTTCCCCCTGCTGCGTTGAATTTATTTTAATTATTTTAATTAGTTAGTACAAGAGATTTGTGGCTTTCGTTGAGATTTCAATAGAGAAATTACAAAGAAATTCAGGTAAATCGTTTAATAACTAATAATATTATGTAGTTAAATTCATTGAATAAATGCTTGAAAGTGTCTCTCCTTTCGTTTCTATTGTTGTTTCCCCTATAAACAATCAATAAAATGGATTTGCAAACGAATTCAACTAAATTTGATTCAAGTTCGTATGCTACGACAAAAAATTGGAATATTTATTTTGATTGAAAAATAAATCGAGTCTATGAATTTATTATGAAAACATAAGCGCCAACAATGGCAATGACAGTGTGACAGCAACCTACGACATATGACCCCTGACCCCAACCCCAATCCCACACCCATCACCCACTCTTCACCCACTTGCCAGGCAACTTCAATTTTGCTGTGCACTGAAAATTTCTTCTATATGTTAGCTGGTTTTCTTTGAGGGCAAACAACTTTTGGCCCTTCCCACTCCCTAGCCTTGACACTTGGCAAAAGTGAAATTTGGCATGTGAATTCTTTGGTCTTTGTTGTCATTATTGTTGTTGTTGCCATTAGGCTTAAGTAATGCCAATGAATATTTACTTTAAGCGACACATACGATAATTTTCTTTACATATTTTATTATTTGGGGCAGGTGGCACATGGCCTACAATAAACTGTTTGCTTGTATGCCACTTGTAATTCCATTCAGTTTATTTGCCTAATCACAAATTCAATATGCCAAAGTGTGTATTGGAATAAATTGCATTTTCAGCCGCATTTGCACTTGAACTTTCACTTGCTTCTGCTGCTTTTTCTACTTCTTTTTACTGTTGTTAAAAATGTAACATGAATTTAATGTTTATTAGCACTTGGAACAAGAATGGCGCTGCAAATTGTTGTAGATGGGCGACAATTTTCCTGGTAAATTGCTTGCTGCATTTTAAATGCCAAAGAGTTTTTTCCTTGAGTTCTTATTCGACGAATATTTTAATTAAATACCTGAGCTTGCATTAAGATGTAATGTAAAATTGTTTGTGTTAGCTGTACAGAAATACGAATTTTTAATTTCCATATTGTTCTTAATATAACAAAAATTTCGAACACCTTCATAGGAAAAAGCTGTCTTTAGGCTTTATATACATTTAAAATTGCGCATTTATTTATTTAAATTGGTTTATTTACTTAATAATGTAGTTTGCCGAATGTATATGCAGAAAATCTCAAATGATTTTGTCCAAACTTTTTGACTCTTTAATAATGTATTTCCTGAAATCATAGTTTTAGCGCTTATTTATACTTACAAGATTTTCTGTTACTCTAAAATAGTGATATTAAACATACAGGTCAAAATTTTCTTATAATATCAAAAGCAGATTTCTCTATTTATTGATAATACATTCCTTAATTTAATATAGTAATAAAATATGTATATATTCGTACAGCATTGATTATTTAACTACTTTGTCGGCTGCAAAATGTTGACACAAAAACGCCCGAGGATAAAGTAATATAAAATTTAAATGAAACCAGAAAGTCAAATAGTAGACACGAGTACCCGTCACAGTTGTGGTAAAAGTTTCTTTATAAGGACTGTGTCTACCCGAGAAATTATCTGGAAACATAGTGAGTAGACCAAGGGGCAAACACATGATTTCAGGTCAACAGCAAAGATGAAAGTGCATTTTAATTGTGGTAAAAGAGAAAAATTAAATTTCAAAGCTTTTCTCGGTCTCGGTTTTAAGCTACTTTTGAGTTTATTAGTTGTGTGTATATTTTTTGGAAACTGGTTGAGTAGAAGTTTGGCCAAATGTTGTTGGCCAGTTGGATGGTTGGCCTTTTGCTTTTGGTATTTCGTATTTGCTTGCGGCCCTTTCATTTGTTAAATTGCTTGAGAACATTTTTAGCCTTTTATTAGCTCTGTCGAAGGGTAAATAACTTGGAGTAGTAAGTGAATTGAATGAGATTTTCCCAGAGAGAAAAGCAGTCTTTAATTGAAAGTTTCGCAATTGAATGGATGGGAATTTGTCAAGTATTGAGAGCAGTATGAAAGAATTGTATAGCTGATGAAAATTTATGATGATATCTTCTCTTCTGCATTTCGTCTTTCATTTTCGGAGTTTCCCTTTCTCTTTGCTCTGCTTTTATGTGATTGCTACATTTGCTTTTGGTTGTTGGTTGCCATAGAAATTTCACAAAATGCGCTTAAAATCTTTACTTATGGTTTGCCGACACAAATAGATGCAGCAAAGGAGTGCGAAAGGGGAGGGGGTGAGGGAATTGAATCTCAGTGCTACCACAAGACAGGACAAACAAACAAACAAACAAACACAAACACACACAGGACAACAACAAGAGCAAAGATGTGGCAGGAACAATGGCCAAAAGCTTACAATGCACAGCCGGTACAGATGTGCATAAGCAAACATATTGCGCATACGCCATGTTAACCATAAGCTTGGCTCGTTGTCAACAGCTGTTTCTTTGTACCGCTTGCCGCCTGCTCCAAAGTGTTTAATGACAAATGACATGGGCCACTGCACGTCAGCTCTGCTTAGAACTGGAATACCCTCTATTCTATATCACTCTATACAATGTTGCACAGTTGCACACAGAACTGAGTGACCGGTGAGGAGTCGAAAAATGTAATGAAACATGGAGGATAACAACAGACAAGAGCAACTCTGAAGATGCCAGGACATTTTGTGACCCGGGCATGCATAAATTGTCTCGGCTGGGCGACAGCTGAGATTGATTTGCATGCGACAGTTTTGTAAATGTTTTTTTGTTTTTTTGACTGCACAGCAACAACAATAGCCAGTTGTAACAGCAATAACAATAACGTAAATTAGAAAAAATAAAATTTAAATTAAAACATATTTTAGTTGCAGCTGGAAAATGCTTTCGGTCAAGTTATTTATCAAAAAATTGCATTGCAGGCAATTTAAATGGAATTCATGGTAAATGTTATGTTTTGTATTAAATTCTCTTGTCTCTCCAGCTACTACTTTCTCTCTCTCTCTCTCTCTCTCTCTCTCTCTCTCTCTCTCTCTCTCTCTCTCTCTCTCTCTCTCTCTCTCTCTCTCTCTCTCTCTCTCTCGTCTTGTCTCTCGTCTCAGTCTGTCTTTAAATATTGAAAAACGATTTTGTGGCAACGTCAAAAAGGCTTTTGCCACATCGTTGGGTTTTATGGTTTCGCGCACGCACAAAACTTTGCCAACAGCAACAGAATCAACAACAGCAACAGCAGCAACAACAACAGTTTTAATAACAAAAGTAACAACAACAGCAGTAAGAACAATAACTAAGCCAACTTCTGTCTTGAAGTTTAGAGTTTATAGCGCCGAAAATGTTCATTTTCGTTTTCATTTTCCTTCCCCACCTCTTCCGTCCTTCCTATCCTTCCTTCCTTGCAAGCAGTTGCAAGCTCACCTGGAGCTGCTTGTAGTGCAACTGTTTCTTCTGTTTTGCATTTAGCTTGATGCACCAAAACTTTTACGCTGAGCAGCCAATCAAATTGCGGTTAAGCATGCGTAACCGAGCACCTGTGGGAAAAGGTGATGGAGAGGGAAGGAAACTAAGAGTCAGGAAGCAACTACTACCACGAATAGTTGGCAATCAAAAATTTATGGTAAGCGAAAAGTGGCGGTTGCCTTAAATTACCAGTCAGCCAGCCGCTGGGGTCTGAGCCTGGTCCAGCATTAAGTGCCACATAATTGCTTAATCTCTGCGGCTTTTACACTACAGTGTAATAATTTATTTGACTGTCAGTTGGGCACAAAAGTGCAGAGAGATTCAGAGACGGGAGAAACATGAAAATTAAAACGGCAAAAAATTGCCAGTGTCGAGTTGAGTTGAGCGGAAAAGGACAACGGCAAATTATGCAGTCACGTCCCCAGCTTCACAAAAAGGGTTAATATTTTTTGGGTCACTGAAGGATTTATATCTATATATGTACTGATATATATAGAGCAGGACCAGACTAGCCGGTTATGAGCCAGTCAAATGGAAAGCCTTCTTGTGGTAGGTCGAACCACTCTATGAGTAACTGTTGCTGTTTGCTGTGCAATTGAGCATGCCTCGTACTTCACTACCCCCTCCCACGAAAACCAACAACATTTGCACAATTACATTTGACTCTCCAACCCTCCACTTTTAATTTATTTACGTAGAAAAGGGTATCATCACACTGAAAGTGGTGATGTTGCAGACGGAGCGTATACTTGATTTGTTTGTGCTAGCCGATTAAGCCCTTTCCGTATCTCTCAGATAAGAATAAGAATTATAATCTTGATGAGAAACATGCCATCATTCTCTTTATTTATCCAAAAAAAACCATTACATATGGAAAATAAATACAGATTTAAGTTTAACACACAGGGTATCTCGCAGTCGAACAACCTTCAGTTATTTTACACATCCTTTAGTTAAAATTTTAAACAATGCTAACGATATTTCATCAAATAATAACCTTACTCCGATTCCAAGAACTTTAATTTTAAAAATGTCAAGAATTTTAATTTAGAATCAAAAAGTATGTAAAATATTCTGGATATACAAACATATTTTGGAAACACATTCATGTAGCTGTTAACAATGTGAAAACCAAACTTAATAATTCGAAGATTTAACCTCAAGTTGAGAGACGATTTAAGTGGCAAGAAACTCAACCAAATCGCAAATCAAATACTTAACCGCATGCCAAGTTTTGGTTAAAGGAACGTGCATAAATTATGCATAGATAGTAGCAAAATTCAAACAACAATAAGGCCAACAATAAGAACAACAATTTGAACAACAATAAGAACAACTCATCATATGGACTCTGCATAAATTTACACCTAATCAATGCAATATTGAAAGGAATTTGACAGAACGCCAGGAAGTATGCTAGATAAATGCCAAATACACAACCAGCTGCAACACCCAGCAAGCATTTGCTATCACATTAGAGTCTTAAAAGACTCTTTTTACTGATCAAAATGATCTTAAATGAGCGCATTTAAGAGTCACATATGATAGTTTTCTGTGAGAAAATGGTACCCTAGCAAAGACTCCTTGGGCAGAGTCTTTTAAGACTCCTTTTGAAGAGTCTTTTTTGACTCTGTTTTTTGATCAGTTTAGACTCATAATAGAGTCTTATTTGTGAGTCGTATTTGAGTCACATATGAGTCTTATTCGAGTCGCAATTGAGAGTAAGTTTGCTGTTAATAAAATAAATAGTTTGGTTTTGAATTTCTTAAATTTTTTGTTTCATTTATTTTATTATGTTTATAATTTGTTAATAATTACTCTTTTCTCTTTCTTTTTGATGCTACGCGGTCGCCAGCTTAACGAAATGTTTTTGTAATACAATATTCATATCCTTATCCGTTGAAAGAAGTTTCAGATAGCAAACGTCTAATAAAAGAAAAGGTGTTGATTAAGTATACTGAAGATTTAATAAATATATATGTACGTACTTTTAATGGTCGTAACCACGAACGATTTCTCTGCATAGGGTTTTGTGCAGGTCCCCTTCCAACTGTATGTAACAGCCAATAAATCGGTGAAAACCTTTCGCACGGCTGTTCTAAGAAACTGCGCGGCTCCATCTCCACCAATTTTCCCAATGAATTCCTTCTGAAAAATCATAATCTAGTGTATTATGTGTTTGAGTATATTTTAAATTATGTAATTAATACTTACAAATTTATTGAGTTTGTCTTGATGCTCCTGCATTCCGTTCTCGAACTTTATATATATATTTATGAACACAAAAAATTACAAAATTGCTCGCACAAAAACAGTAGCGACTTACGTGACCGTCAGACAACTACTAAACCCAAAACTTAAAAGCAAACACTTAAATTTTGACGAAATGCAAAAAAAGGAAAGAGATTAAACAGTTACAATTCCAGTTGCATCGTCAAAAAACCGAAAAATTGCGGTAAAAATCCCAAAGAGGAGAGCGAATCTCATTTGAATCCTTAAACTGTTCAAAATATGAGTGCATAGAAAGAATCGAAGCAATCACATTTTGCTCAGTTGAATGATCAATTTGAGATCACTGTATATTTCGTTGTTGTTAATTTCATTTGAATCTTTAAACTGTTCGAAATATGAGTGCACACAAAAAATCAAAGCAATCACATTTTGGTCAGCTACATGATTCAATTGAGATTCATGTATATTTTGTTATTGTTAATCTCATTTTAAGCATACGTATGAGTCATTTTAGACTCTTTTTAAATCACACAGGAGACTAATCTTATTTTAATCATTGAAAAGAGTCAAAAAAGACTCTCCTAGAAGATTGCAATCAGTAAAAGATCTTACAATTGCTTGCTGGGCAATAACAAATTGTCTTTATGAGTATGTGTGTGTGTGTGTGTGTGTGTGTGGTGTGTGTGAAATATGCTGCATAATAATGTGGCATTTTGAAGATTAATAGATTTTAATTAGAGAGCGAATAAATAGACAAGTGCATTGGCTTTTGCCTGAGTTGAGTATGTGTCGACTCAATGGAGATTGATTGATCGCAACAGGACTAAATTATATATACTTACTTATACAGGCATATACAAATGTAAGTCCTTTGGGAAAGGGGCGTGATTGTGGGCGTGGGCGTGCAGCCGCCATGTTTGTTTATAACAGCATTTAATTACAAAATCATAAGCTGTCAGCAAACTCACATACTCACACATGATTGAAGCACGCCTTTACCGAAAGGGAGACTCTCTCACTCACTTTCCCCCTCTCTCTCTCTCTATCTCTCTTTCTCTGTCTATAACTATCTGCATTTGACAGGCGTCTGCCTAAGGCGTTTATCTGTGTAATATGATGATGATGTCTCCTGTGTGTACCATCTTCTCTCTCTCTCTCTCTCTCTCTCTCTCTCTCTCTCTGCTCTCGCCCATGCTCTCTGTTTCATGTCCTGTTTGCTGTGTCCTGTGGGTGGAGCACATAAAATATGCACGATACTGCACTTTGATATATGTATGCGACGCCATGTTGTCGCATTTATTTACCCAACCATTGGAACCACTTCACTTCGTACTCTCTCCCCACCACCCCTCCATTTTCCATTTCCCTCGTCAACTCAACTTTCACAGTGAAAAGCGCAAAAAAGTGCATATTTTCAATATGATGCCGTGTCAATAACAGTTATATTGCCCGCCCATACCAAAGTACATGCACATGAGTAGATTCACTGTTACTGAAGGAGGAGTAACAAAGGGAAAGGGGAGAGGAGAATGTGGTAAATATATATATTTGGCTCGGTTGTGAGGTGTCACAATGCGCTGCCATTTTACGTGTCAGTAACATGCACTGTAACTTTTATAGCTAAAGTTTATGCATAAATATTATAGAATATTTATTGAGATTGAGCTGGCATTTAGTTAAAATTTGCCAGCAGGTTAACGGTTTTCTCATTAACATGTTAACGGCAAGAATAATTTAAATTTGTAATGCCAAGATCATTTAGAAATAGATTAAAGTGGTAACTGATTTAACAGGTTGATGAGAAAATATTAAAAGGATTTTATTTCTAAGGTTTTGAACAACAATATGGACTTATTATTTTTTATATATAAAAAAAATTTATAAAAAAATATAAATACATAATTAAATATAAATAAGAATAGTTTTGTTAAGAACAAAAATAAATTTTATTTAAAATGGTATATTTTTGTTATAGTAATAATGAGAAATAGAGTTTTTAACCGATAAAAAGGAAGAGAGACATAAAAGACTTACCTAACTATTTCTCTATTTTCACAGATGATATTCCTTAATTATCGGAGCATTTACCTAGTTCCTTTGGCACATTAATCACCAAAGGCAGCCGACATCAAATTCAGCTTCAGGCATTGCAGCGCATACGAAAGGAAACAGCAGCTAACAAGCAGTAACAAGAAGAGCACAGAGAAAGGCATGAAGAAAGAGGAAGAGATAGAGAGAGGGAAAGTGGAAAAGCATGCAGGCAGCTCCCAAAGCCAGATGCTTGGTTTCCTTGAGAACTTCCTTCTACTTCCGGTTTGATGGCAGGCAAACGAAACGCTTTCTCGCTTTCTTGGTCGCCGCCACAAAGTGAAAAACGCTACAAGCGCCAAATATTTCATGGAAACTGCACACACACACACACACCCCTTGCCGCCCACCTACCATGCATGTGTGGGCGTGGCATGATGTCTAGAGGAATGTTTGTTTATTTACAATGCCTAAACAGAAAGATTTTTTGGATGTCAGCCAAAAGACAAGCGCAACACAAATACGCATATCAAATTTTGCACCAGCAGTAAAAACTAGTAGACATATAAAGAGGGAGAAAGAGAGAGTGAAGAGATTGGAGCAACACACTCAAAGAAACTTTTGACTTTGCGTGCAACTGAGCATATGAGCGTGATTTCTGCATTTCCTTTTGCCCGTTGCCAGAAACGAAAGTTTGGTGTTGACCCAGAAGCCAGAGACTGTCCAGATTCCAGGCCAGGTCCAGACTCTCTCTGTCTCTCTTTCTTTCTGTCACTTGCTTTCTCTCTCTCTCTCTCTCTCTCTCTCTGTCCTCCCATTGCGTTCCGTTTTGTGTTGAGCGTGTTAAGCCTGCTGAAATTTCAAGCACTTTTGACACTTTTACAAACATTCACCCAGAAAGAGTGAACGCTAGTGAGTGAGAGTGAGAGGGAGTTATGTGTAACCAATACCACCCAAGCGGACAGTGTCCCTTGTATATGGCAACCCCTTGACACCCTCGTGAACGCTCTTTGATCCCCTTCTGAACCCAGGGCCAAAGCGTTTGGCATAGTCTTACACAAAGATTTACGTACAACATGTTGACATAAAGTGCGCAAAAGTGGAATTGCATTTCGTATGAAACTTGAGTATGCTCTTTTGTTAACATGATGATGATGAGACTTCGTAATACACACATATACACACACACACACAGAGACAGACTCTTATATACACCTTTACAACATTTCGCTTCAGTATTTGTGGTGCTTTCACTCTTTGGGCATTTTTAACAAGGCATAATGTGGCACACACTGATGAACTTATACACGCACACACGCACACACGCACACTGAAACAAACGCACACAAACACATGTAATTCACACTTTAAGTGTTGCAGCTTAAAATTGCTGACATTGTTGCATGTTATGCCAGTTGACCACAGTCAAAAATTGAATGTCAAAAGCAAAATTCGAATCACAAAAATTCCAAATGGGTAATAAAATAATAAATGAAATAGTCAAGTGACTGCATTGAACAATATTTACTGAAATATATTTAAGAATTTCAATGAAATAACTAAAATATTTGATTACATTTTCATACAATTTAAAAGACAACGACATAGTCGCGCTAGGTATCGATTAAAAAATAAATAAATAAACAAGAGAATTCGATATCACCCTGTTATTTAAAAAGTGTATTCTGAAAATATTTGTGAAACTTATAAAATTTAAGATACATAATACAGCTTAACAGTTTGCTTTGTACATATACTAACTACATGTTGTTTAAAGCAATACAATTTATTGTCATTTCCGTTTCCGCTCTGTCTTAAACTTCCTGCAAAAAAAGCTACTAAATAATTTTAGTTGGTTAGTTTGCAATAAGCGCAGTTTTCTGACTATGAGCATTTTATTAAACTTGAAAATACTTGCAATTTAATGGAAAATGTTTTAAATGCTGTTGCAAGCTAGGAGCTGCCACATTTTTCTAGTTGTTGCCACTTGTTTGTGCATTAACCCAGACACCTTCTACTCCTTGGCTACCTTTTTTAGTATGACGTGGCCAGGTAATTATGCCAGGTGGGTTGCTGCAAACCGTACTTAGCTAAAGCTCCACCTGCTAGCTAACATTTTTCAGCACTTAAGTGGCCTTTAACACCCGTTGTTGCCGTCCTTCTTGTTTTTGTTATTACTGTTGTTGCTTGTGGCAGCTGCATTGTTGTTTGTTATGTTTTGCAACCATTAAGAAAAATCTAAAGCAAAATATAAACGCTACGTGACCATAAATAAAATTGACAACTGTCGCCAGAAATTTTTCAACATATCTTTTCATGTCTTTTTCAGGGCCAAAACCAAGCGAGCGTATTTTCAGTTTGTGTAAATTGAGTTTGCGGATTTAGAGCTGAGCAAATTTGTTATGCAAAACTGTGCGTGATAGATATCAAAAAATCGGTATATAGTATATACATTTAATATTCAGTTATGATGATATCCAGAGTCAGCCCAAAGCAAAGCTGTTAACTCAATTAGAAGCAAAGCACACACACACACACACATACACGGTCACAAAATGCAAATCTCGCATAAAAGATTTTGTGTAAAAGATTTGCCATAATGATTGCATAATCATAATCACAACATGCTTCTGGCACTTATCCGAAATTTGGACGAGTTGCCCGACGGACACGAAAAATTTTGATTTCATTGAGCACTTGATTGGCATAAGTAAGCATTGCCAAATTGCCAAATTGGCATTGTCGATGATCGGCCCCGGGAGCCGTTGCTATAAGTATCCGCCAATTTCTTACTCCTTCTCCTCTCCCTCCCTCTCTCATTTCACCAAGCTCTCTTTAAAAGCTTACATAACATTTAATTTGATTGCTGCATACGTTCAGGCGCTCAAATGGCCATGAAAACATATTGAGCAGCGCCCCATAAAAGGCAGTTTTATTAACTTCAATACAAATAGCAGAGGGAAGAGTGTGAAGGTGAAGGGAGGGGCCAGATGTAGGGAGCCAGAAGGCAGGGGCATTCAATGGCTGCAGCAACAGCCACAACAGAGCAACAACAAAGTGGCCTATAAGCACATTCACAAACAGAAACAATTGAGGCAAGCCACCCGACACAATTGTCAAAGCCAAAGTCAAGGTCTTCAGAGCCAGCAATTTATTAAAATTTGTTTGTGTACCCTTTATTTATTTATTTAAATATTTTAGCTGAAGCTGAATTCTTGTATCTCTAAATTCCTATATTGCTGAAGAAAAATTCTTTTTTATTTATCTGGATTGCTTAAAGTGTGATCCCAGTTGACCAATAAATCGTATGTCTTATATTATTTTAGGTACCTTCCATATTTTAATTATATTTTATTTGTATTTATAAGATTTTTTATTTAATTTGCCAACAGAATTTCGCCATGAGTTTATTTTTGAAGCTTTCCAACATTTTTGTCGACTGCACAAGTATCTGACATACTCATACACACATGCATACTTGTGTCTATATGTGTGTGCAAATATGTATACTTGAAGGTACACATATAAGCACATACAATTCAATTTCCTCAAATGTTGTATTTATTATTTCCTCATTGCACTGCCGACAACGTCGCTGTCGACGTCCCGTTTGGAGTTTAGTCCGTAAATCGCAACAGTTAAACACAAGCGGGTTCACACAATCACACACATATACAGACAAACATAAATACAGATAGTAATACAGGACTACAGACAAAGGCAACACACACACACACACAGAGAAACAGGAACAGAATTGTGTATGAAATTTGACAATATTGTTGGTACACAAACACACACAGAGGCAAAGAGACAATGTTGGCCTGGCTTGCAGGCAGGTAATCTGTCTGTCTGTCTGTCTGTTTGTCTGACTGTGTGGCAGACAGGGAGCAGGAGAGGGGGCAGTGAGCCAGAAGGCAGTCAGGAGTGCGGCTCGTATCCTGTGCACAGTGCAGCGCTTCATGCTTTAAACAATGCGATAAAATGGTATTAGTCACGTTAAATTGAATTTATTTAAGCGCGCTTTTAGGCGCATACACAGGCAAGACTCGACATAAGCTCATGCTGCCTCCTGCCACATACCACACGCCTCCATGCAGCCGCTTTATGGCACACAGTGTGTATGTGAGTTAAGCCTCATTGTCAGCATATCCTTTGAGTGTTTTATGTTGGCGGCACAGCACAACATGAGGCACAGCCGGAGTCGGAGCTGTTGCCGGAACCAGAGCCTGACGATTACCTGCCGCGAACTGTGGCAGCTTCAATTGCTTTGGCTACCTGATATTGTTGCCTCTGCCTCTTCTTCTACCTCTGTCGCTGACTGTCTATTAAATACGAGAATTATGCAAATTATGCGGGCGTTATTAGATTTATTTGTGGCATTATTTGGCCGTCAAGTAGGTGGTGTACGTGCATGTGTATTTGTGTGCATAGAAGGGAGATGTATACATGTGAGTGGGCGTGGCACTACAATTGCTCGTTTTAAGTAACTCACAAGGCAACTCACGCTCCAGGCATGATTTACACGCTTTACCTCCGCAACACTCTTATGAGACAGTGAATTATGGCTACAGTGACATTTGCCGGGAAACTCAAAGTCACAGTGAGCAAAGCGACTGATAAGAACTGACTGATAGAGTGACTGAGAGAGAGCGCAGAAAATAGAGACAGATACATAGAAAAGGTAAGAGAAGGGATATAAAAGACAGTTTGAGGTAATTGAAATCAATTTGTCTTGATTTCAGCTGTACCTTTTGAGCTAGCTCAAACTAGGGTTGCTTTCTAAAAATACTCTTCCATCAGCTGTGTTCTACAAACTTATAGTAACACAAAATAACTTTTTCGGTAGTCGACTGCATTTAGTTGACATAAAACAAATAAATAAATAAATACAAATGTGAGAAAACAACACAGCAGTTTATGTATTCATAACAAATGAAGAAGATAGTAAATACTCTTTCTATATTTCGTTCAACTCTTCCACAACTTCTTAAAATCTAGAAAGCCTTTCAAACTACACTTTTGGCAATTACCATTTGTGCCGTTTGCCTTAAAGTAGAATGTGGCTACAGTTTTTGAACAGAAAGGCTGATCAGAGTATGATATGCAGACCTTATGCTAATCCAGACACTCGGAAACTGCAATTTCAACAGAAAACAGAAATATACAGAAGCGGGATTAAACCATTTGGTTTTGCAATTGTTTTGTTGCAAGTGTTGGTGCAGAAAGTGTTGCTGCTGCTGTTGTTGTTGTTGTTGCTGCAGCTGCATAAATATTTAAAATTTAATTGAAATTGCATTTGCCAGCCGTGGGACCAGACACTGAACGAACAGAGAAAACGAGGGGCAATGGACAATGTGGAACGTGCAACGAGGTCACGGTAAGATCAAAAGACAAGCGTTTGGCAGTTGTGGAAATCAACGCCTGAAAGCATGCAACACGCATACACTCACACACATATGCATGGAGGAAAAGCACAAAAGCGTGGGCAGCGTTGACAAGCGCCAAAGTTGTCCCCTAGCACCAGAGACGGAGTCAGAGGGTAAGAGTTGGAGGTCGGAGAACATGCGGTAGTCTCTCTATCTCTGCGTGCTTGTTTACTGTTGTCCGGGCTTTGGCAAGCGATTGTGTTACTTACACACACACACACACACACACTCACACTCACAGAAACACATGTATATTGTAGGGTAGGGTTACGCCCACACATGCGCTTCCTTTTTGCATAAGCAACGCACGCCTGCACTTTGGGCATACGGTGCGTATGCGTTATATGGCTTGTTATTTATCTTTAGCTCATTGCTCTCGGGGTACTCTTGCTGGTAATGGCACTGGCATGCCAATAAACTCCCTCACAAAATACAGACGCAGTGAGAGAGGAAGAGAGGAAATGGGGAAAAGAGATAGTCTCGAACTGATGTACGCCCATAGGCGTGGCCGGCACTCAAGGGCGTTTAATTGAATGTACGTGCACCCGGAACGTAGCCGTAGACACATTAACAGTGCATCGCCGTCTGTTCCATGTGGCACCTTGACATCGTTTCAATGCAACATGGAAGCTGCCACAATTGCAGTTGCAACTGCAACCAGCAGCTTGCAGTTGCACTTACAGTTGCACCTTATAGTAGCATAAATCAATGCAAATTACGTTGCTTGAACTCTGACATCGCTTAAAACTTAACACATGACCATGTGAGTCTGATTGTGAGTATATATGTGTGTGTGTGGATCTGTGTGTCTATGTGTGAGTATGTGCATGGCTATGACAATAGTCGTATTTCAACCTCGCTGTACCGCAATTTTTACATTTTTCATGTACGCATTTTAATCACTCACTCAAAGAATGCTTACAATGATAATCTTTGGTCGTTTTGCTTCCACATTCTGCTGCCAGGTTGCCATTTTTTATACTCGCATACACGAAGCTATGCAAATGCAGCAGATTGCATATGTATATATGCATCCCTCTTTCTCTACATAAAATTCTAGAGCTCTCTCTCTCTGTCTGTCGCTTTACGATATATGCAATTCCCATGCATGTTCAACATGATTAATTTCTGTAATAACTCGATTGGAATCACGCGCCAGCAGCAACTTTTCCATCACGCATTACATGCACAGTGGCAATACAGAGCGAGGGTTGCCACTAAAGTAGGATAAATTAAGATGGCAAAATTCTAATACAATTCTAATTACAGTAAAGCAATCTACAATTTATAGAAATGTAGTGATATAAACAGTATTTTTAGCTTAAATTATTCTCCTACAATAACATTAAAGCTGATATTATTAAAATTTATTATTCCTTATTTTTATAAACAAATAAAGAAAATTGTTCGTTACACCTACGTTATGCGTATCTTACAACTATTCCTGTCTATATATTTTATATAACCACTATTTAAAATGTTTCAATTTTTTAATTAACATTAAAAAGTATTTATTTACTCGTTAAAGACACAGTTTAGAGCTTGTGTATTTGTAAATTAAAACTAATTAAAATAATAAGAAAATGCTCTTTATTCTAGAGAAGTTAATAAAGAGATGCTGGACTTTTTATAAAGTTAAATTTAAATTAAATTATAGTCCCATATTCGGAAGCTACATCTTTGACCAATAACTCCAAGAACATCCCTCGATTTTCATATGCGTATATCTGTATATCTGTCAGTGTATTTGTAGCTGTATCTGCTGGCTGTCCCCGGTGCTGGGGCACGTTCCTTTTCCTGTGCTGCCGCGTACGTGAGTGTGGATTGTACATGTGAGCGTATGTGTGTGTGAGAGTGTTGGAGTGACTGTGTGTGTGTGTGTATTGGCATCGCCTCTGTGGCGGCATTTAGCATTTGACTGCAGTCAACCAGGCGAACGACACAAATGCTCCGACGGGCACAGACGCAAAGCCCGTGTGCTAGTTAAATAATTTTGCATGCAACTGGAAAGTGCTGGTCCCTTGCAACATGCCACCAAGCTGGCACCTCCTACCACATTCACTTCCCTGCCCTTCTGTCTGTCGTCTTTCGTCTGCAGCCTGCCTCATCCTATATTCTACTCCTCTTTTCATACAGTTCAATAGGTTTTAATGCACTTAATTAATTCCCGCTGCGTCTGTGTATGGAAGGAAAAGACATTTGCCATTTCAAATTCGATTTTGAAAATATGTTTGTTTTACTTCTTTTAATTTATTTTAAATTGTCAATAACATTAGCTTGAGGCCTTCAACAGACTAGTTTATCATCTCTCCCTGTCCTTCTGTGTGTGAGTAAGTGTGTGTGTGTGTGTATGTGTTTACCTAATTTAAGTTATTCTAATTCAATTAGTTCATCTTCTAATTAATCGAGTTCGATGTGGTCCCATTTTACAGCAGCTGTGCCCAATCACAAGTCAATTGGAAAATGCAATTTCGTTGGGTAAATATCGAATTTGTTAGTTGCAGTTGCTGACAGAACTTCTTCTACTAGAAATACAAATAGTTGGAGCTAAAGAACTTGAATGAAAGATGAAATACTGTAAGTACAATCGTAATTATACCTGTTATGTATAAAACTATTTATTTATTATTAGATTTATCAATTAGCATAACTTATCAGCGTCCAAACAAACCTTATCAGGCCTGATTAAATCGGGAAATCCCACTAGAATAACTGTCCTTCTTGTTACCCACTACCAGACTGATTTGTCTAAGGAAGCTTATTAAACATGTACTAAATAATATTTTACACAGTTACTCTATCTTCAATTTAAGCTGATAACAAAGGTTGTAAATAGTTCACAGAGTTATCAGTTTATACTCAAGTAATCAATCAGAATTTTGTAATTATAGAATTTATTACAATACAGATAAGTACATACATTGTAAATGCATTACGACGCTGAATTTTACGATTTAAAATATGGTTCCTTTATTGAACTTTCATATTTCAATGTATACAATCTTGATCCAGTTTTCGGTTTTACTTTCGCAGTCTCGTCTGATTTACTATATAAGATTATGTATTTAAAATTTCTTGATTTTTAGAGGGTTTCTCAAAAATATTCGCACAAATAGCATTCTTGCTCATAAAAAAGAGGTGGATGCTCCCATAAATATGACCACAAAGAGAATTCAAACCATTAACAATCATAAAAGACGAAGAAAGAACTCTTTTTTTATTATGAGCTATTTTGATTAATATTAACGAGACATGATCCGAAGAAATAAAGATGCAAGCACAGCGCAAAATCAGGAGAGCAATCGCTGGACTTAAATGTATACATTTTTATGGCATTAATTGAGTTTTAAAAAAACAATACAAAATAGATTCCAGTTTTGCGCAGAGAAATTTTGTCATTCTTAATATAGCTCTGTCTCTTCCTTTCCTGTTATCTCTTGGTCTCTTGACCACTTTTAGAAATACGATCGAGACATGTCTGAGAGAATCTATAATTATGTCAATCCACAATAATTAAGATAGGTCAGTATTATAATCTTAAAGACACAGAAATTTTACACAATTTTTTATGCTCTCAATATATTTATTTGAATACTTTTTATATATAATGAGGTATGAATAAACACAGCTATATGTATAACAAATATGCATTATTTATTTATTTGCAAACAAGTTCCAATTGTATTGTTTTGCACTCGTTGATTAAATGAGGTCACAAGATAGTTAATCCGTTCTCTTTAGTTGTATTTGACTGTAGCATTTTATCACTTTGTGTCTTCGGGCCTGAAACACATTAAGGCGGTAACATCTTAGTTCTTTTTTGGTTTCCTTTAAATATTAAAAGAATATTTAATGTTTGATGGGAAAAGATCCATGTGGAAGACTGAATGATGATTGACACGAATTTTATTATAAGTTAAAATTTAACCTACGGTTTATTTCCAAATACTTTTCGGTTTTATTATTAACGCCAATACTAATAGTAGCGACTAAACTGCAACTTAACAACAAAATCAGACATACAAGAAGTCTCAGATATATATTCATCGTTGAGCTGTTGTTTTGCGACTGACGATCAATGTGAAAAGAATACAGTATAAATACGTGAATTCAAGTTTTATTAGACCTGTATTCGATTAAAACAATGCTTTTTTTAAAAAAGAATTTGTGTGAATTGAGTGTGACGTCTCATTTTGGGCAAATGGCAAAAGATCAATGAGATATTTGTGGGAAAATAATTAATTGTCGGGGGAAACTTACACTATACCTAAACGTACAAGCCTCAAACTAATACTTATTATCCAGTTTACGATTTCACTTTTTTAGATTCTTGTGCTGTATACCAGCTGAAATCTAGCTAATCGGGAATAGCCCAGCATTTCTCAGATACGTATTCATCGTTGAGCTGTTACTTTACGACTGACAATCTTTACAGATTTACAGAACTTAAACATAATTTGATTGAAAACGACAGCTTGGCCTGGGCTTATTAAACATGATTCTAACTATACAATGTCGTCACTGTTCTTAAAACAAAAACAAATTACTCTCTTATGTCTTAGTCAGTATAAGGGAATACGTCGTCAACCTGCTCATACTTATTTTCCAGAAAAATGCGCACACTTCTCCTAAGATTTAGATCGAGATCAACCAGTTTAAAACCAATATATTTAATTGATTGTGTTAATATTGCGTGTGCTAAATAAATTTTTAATCAACATTGTCTGAGTCAACCAGTTCACAAAACAATAAAGTATAAATATATATTTAATATGAATTGCGTCAAATTCTTAAACACATTAAAATTCATACGTCATTGTTCTGTTCATTTATTTTTAAGAAAAATCTGATGCATTAAAATTTAAATGTTAAACAAAAATACAGGCATAAAGATACAGAAAATTTATAAAACTTTTTATTCATGACTGTATTCAATCTATTCATTTTATCAAATTTAAATTTAAAGAAGAAATAAAACCATATTTATAAATTATTGCAAACATTACATAAAAGAATAACAGAAAAATAATATCATATCATCAGTGCATTATAATAAATGTATTATCATAGTTGTAGCTATAGAAAGTAATTAATAAATAACTAAATAGTCACTATACTGTGATTAGAACCTGTCGATTAAGATAGAATCCGTGATTACGAACTGACATTAAATCAGACAACCAAACATTTAACTAAAAATACACAGATTACAGTGTTGATGTACATATAATAGTCTGTACTATATACTTACAGATATGATCCATTTATAATAATCTATTGCAAAAAGTAGAACATTCAAAACCAGTCAAAGTCAAAGTCAAAGTGTTTCGCCAGTAGATTCACACATTTTGCATAAAAACTGCCGTATTACCAGTAAAACTAGTTTTTATGATAAAAAAGATTTATTTATAATAAAATATACCTGTTTTGAATTTTATGATAATGCTAAAAACATTCAATGTTATTGATCTCACAGGCCAAACATGCGTAAAAGTATGTATGTCATAGATTTAATATTGTTATACTTAGTACAATGTTAAACTAAAGCTTATCACTAATGTATTTTGCTTTCTTTTTTCATGTTCTTAATTCAATTTTGAATACTTATAAACTGAGTTTAGTTGTTTCTGTTGTGGCGATTTCTAAATACGTTGAAGCGTCTGTTTACACCCAAAGATATTCTATCCTCGATTGAAGTTGGCATTATCTCACTAACACCATCACTTTCAGATTTGTTCGATTCCTTAGTGTTTCTCATTTCAGCCTTGATCTTTGCAGTTGCCGCGTGCTCCGCAGTTGTATCACAGCCTTTGCACTCATTATGGGAACTTTCATCGCAGCACTTTTGATAGAATTCATCTTTAAGTTCGTACCAACGTCGCACTAAGGCCCGACAACGTTCCTTATGATCATCGCTAACCTTAGCACACTTTTGACTTAATGCACTGCAAGTGATCAAAAAAAA
This sequence comes from Drosophila testacea, assembly GCA_035043265.1. Taxonomy (NCBI): domain Eukaryota; kingdom Metazoa; phylum Arthropoda; class Insecta; order Diptera; family Drosophilidae; genus Drosophila; species Drosophila testacea. The sequence goes on from JAWNND010000151.1 coordinate 912,652, forward strand.
TCCACAGATTGCGAGACAGAGATACGTATTCGAATTCATCTTTGAGCAGCTGTCACTTTGCGACTAACGTGAATTCCGATTTTTATTCAATCTATAATCGCATCAGCTGTTTACAGCTTTAAGCTGTTTCTCGAGATCTCGCCTCTCTCTCTCTCTCTCTCTCTCTCTGTCTGTCTCTCATTGTTAGTAGAGCTTTTGCATCGCTTGAAAATTCAGTTTGTTCTACTTCTCTGGAATTTTCAAAATGATAATTGTGTAAACACGATATTAAATATGCTTATGAACTCATTGCCATTTCTGAGGAAACACCCGATTTGATAGCAATTAAGATAAAAATTGTGTCATTAATGATTCACTTACTGTTTATATAAAGGGAAAGGGAATAATTACGTATGGGACTGCTCTAATTAAGAATAATTGAACACCACCGGGGAATTTTTTTATGTCATGTATATTAATATAGTACACAAGATTTTATCTATTCAAGTTTTTGCTGCAAGTCATGTTTGGCAACATAAATAATAATCTTAGAAACTTTAAAAAGAATTTTAATTCAGATAAATCGCTGTGCCAAGTAATGTCTAGACTTTGGACTGCATTAATTTGTCTATTAGTATTGTGCAAAATCCAGACTTAAATATATAGTTATAATTGATTATAGTTGACGACAATTTACACCTCAATCCCTATAATAACAAGTCTAGAGTCTTTAGGCTTTTAATAAGTGAAGCATGATACTTTAGACTCTACAACATTTTTAGAGATGTTAATATATTGAAAGTGTAGATTAGATAATGTATCAATATATGGGATAGATGAGCTTACCTTTCTTGAGCCCTGTAGAATAAAATTAACTCTCTAGGTATAAGACCCTGTCCTTAGACCCTGCCTATATATGTCTGCTCTTTCAACAGGGTTTACATGTAGTCTATGACATTGGTTTGCTCAATCTTGTATTGCCAGCAGGATTTGCAAATCTCAATGACCGCTGCATCAAATCCCTTGGGCATCCAAGGCGATCTGCAGTTAGCTTAAATTAAAAGCAAAATTACAACTGCAACGACAAATTGCTGGAGAAGCGTTTATTTGTCATAGGATTGGGTCACAGCAGCGAACAGTGACCAAAGCAACAGTACAAACAAAATACATACATTGACAGGCGGCAAGAGAGACAAAAAGTGTGGCAGGAAAACAGGAGGAAAAACTGGGAAAATGGGAGAGGGAAGGGAAAAGGCAGCAAGAGACACCAGGCAACAGCCACAGCGGTTAGCAGTGGCGATGACTTAACGGATTTTCAATCTCAGCCGCGTCCCGGGCCACGTTTGGTGTCCGTTTGGCTGGTGGTTGTTGGGTGGTTAGGTGGTTGGGTGGTTGGGTGGTTGGGGGTTGGGTGGTTGGGTGACATGGTGCTCAGCTGTGGGATGTGGTTACTGACCTACCTCTTTCCCCTGATGCTGTCGCCTTGGCCACTTTGCAGCCGATATTTATATATATTTTTATATTTATTTTATTTTTATATTTACACTGTCGTACATGTTTGCTTGTCCCCGTCTGTCCATCTGTCCAGTCTGTCTGTCTGACGCTCTGTTTGTTTGCAGCGTCAACTTTTGCCAGTCGAGGCAATGGCAATGGTCACGGCAACTGGAAACTGCAAAACTGTATGCGAAGGGTGGAGTTCACTGTACGGTACGGGGCGTTACATCCGCAATGCATTTCCTTGCGGAGTTGAAATAAATTGCGAATAGTAAAAACCACCAATAAATTGTCATTTCCGTAAGAGGGATATTACATTTTTAAATTTATGAGCGTGTGTTTGTGTGAGTGTGTGTGGGGTTTTTAACAAAAAGTAACAAGCTGTATGTAGTTCGGTTTGCATCTGCCCATTTACGAATTGTTTGCAATTTTTTGTTGTTTTTTTACTCCTTTTATTTTCCTTATGCGTTTTGTTCTACTTCTTTTTTTTTGTATCATCATCAGCCTTGACTCAGGCAAGCGAAAGTTAAATTGAAACGGATGTGCAAAAATTTGCAACAATTTTTGTCATTTCCGGCCTCAAACAAACAGACAGACAAAACAGACTTTACAACTTAAATGCAAGGCAAAAATTCTAATTAACTGATAAACGCAAACAAATGCTACATATCAAAAATATCAAATATCGAAAATGAATTATTAGCCATGCCAAAAATGCGACCAGACCAAATATGCGGATAACATAGCGTATGCGTAATATGCACAAATAACCAAATTGCAGCCCGCACCAATAACAAATTATAATACAGTTTATCGATTAATCACTGGGTGGTAATAGGAATTGGAGAGTGAGATTTGTAATAACCGTAGCACCAACAGCCACGACATGTAATATGTTTCAATATGTTACCTCAACTAAATGTGCCCCAAGCGAACAAGTAAAACAACCCAAACAACCAACACTGACACACTGTTGCAGTCAGACAATTTATGTTGGCTTTAGAAAAACAGTTCAATGCATATTTTAATGCATTTTTCTTGTTTAAAATCTATTTTATAGATTAAAAAAAAATTCCTTATACACGAAATTTGTTTAATTTAATTATATTCTGGTTGAATTTGTTTGTTTTAATATTTTTTTAATTTAGTAAAGGGCATATGATATTCGTCTATTCCACATATTTTTCAGCTGGCTCTTATTATTTTATTTATACATTTTTTTTCTGTTGTGGTTTGCTGCAAATTTCGTTTTGACATTCCAATCCCAGGCAAACCTCTTCTGCCTGGCGCGTAGATTATTATTTGTAAATTTTCCAATCTGCATGTGAGTGTGTGTGTGTGTGTGTGTGTGTATGTGATGTTGTGGGTTGGCAATTTGCATGTGGTTATGCGCAAATTTCATTGTTAAGCGCACTGAAAAGCAATGCAAAAGGGCAGGGACAGCCCATTTGGTCTCAGGTCCAGTAACAAACATGCAAACAAATAAACAAACAGGCAGATAGACGGACAACAATACAGAACAAGCTTTAAAAAAAATGCTACTGCATGCAGATTTGTATTTCAGTCAGAGAACAACTACATCGAGAGAGAGAGAGAACAACTACAACATATTGCTGGTAATGCAAAATAATGAAAAACTATCCAGCTTTCATTTGCAATAAGCTGCGGCGACGATTGCGGCATGCTCTAAAGCTGATTTTTGATGCTACTTCCATAGATGCTGTTGCTGTTGCACAAATATGAATATTCATTTTGTAATTTCTGCATTAGGTGTGGCTGTCGTTGCTGCTGCAGCTGCAGTAATTAGAGTTGCAAGTGCTTCTGCGGATATTAGGTAATTGGATGCGGCAACTATCCAGCTAATTATACCCGAAAAACCAAACTCTCTTTCACTTCCACTCTATCTCTTTCTCTCTCTCTCTTCTCACTCTTACACATTTCCCACTTACCCACGCCAAACAACCGTAGCAAATACGTTACAACAATTTGGCTTTTTTATCCAAACTAATAGCTGCATATAAATCGCGGACAAGGAACAGGAAACCGAAAGACAATGGCAATGCCAACAGGCAGGGTAGACTATAGAGTGGGTGTGGAGGGAAATAACAGCGGCTAAAACGCCTTAAGCCAAAGAATACGCATAAAATTTTCACGATAAATTTCACAAACAAACACCTGAGATACATCATTAGATTAAATAGAATGATACAGCGCTCTAAAGACAAAAGTCTGAATAGAAACGCGTGCCACGACAGTTTACTAAAGACACCTACTGCACAGTGGTAACAATGTGATTAAAAATTATTAAAATTGTTTCATTTAAAAGTTACTCTTACAATATTTTAAAAAGCGTTGAGTACTAAAAAATAATGTTGTCTGAATAGATTGTTTCCAATTTGTTAGAATGTCTTTGCAATTTTAAGAAATTGATACAAATCTACTGACAGAATTTATCAACAATATTTATTTTAATTCTTCTGTTTACAACTTGTTTACAGTTTACAATTCAACAAATATCAATTAATTTTTTTTTTTATTATTTATTTATTTATTAAGTGTAGAACCTGTACTAACATAAATGTACCTTAACAACACATGGATGGAACATTAAAAGTAGACCAAACCTCATAGCTCAGTATGAGGATTCTAATATCAATTAATAAATATAATTTAAATCATATACCTTAAATAAAATTTAGAATGTTGTTAAACTAAGCCCACTGTGCTGGAGTTTACCTGGTAGCTGTGGCAAGCTCATTAGTGAAAAATTACTTTTGCGGTGACTTATGTCATTTTGCATGAATTTGTATTTGTGCTTTTATTTGCGATGCGGCTGCTTCTGTGGCTTTTGTCTTGTTCTTGGCTAAGAAATCTCAGCTCATGTATCATCCGCCAGCTTCAGGGGGATGAATAGACGACAGTTTATTTGACTACAAAAATATGACATTTTGTTGCTGCTATTGCTGTGTACGTCAACGTTCACTTGGCAAATTTAAAAGCAAAAGGATTTTCCACATTGAAAATAGGTGAAGTAAGGTATTATACATTTCTTCATGGGTACAATAGTTTAATAGAGTTTTATGTCTTTAAAAGGTTTACATTATTTTGGACAAAGAGAGAGTGTATCTGATATGTAAATATTAATCTGCTTACCCAATTAACTTTAATTTCCGGAGCAATCAAGAAAATTTACTGTTCTATAAATAAACCTTAAAGTCTTTTATCATTTATCAAAGGAAGGATATCCTAAAGTCTCGAAGTTCTTACTTCCGCGTTCTCAGTTATTTTTTTGTTGGTTTTTTTAGTTATTTGCTTTTCCGGCTGCTGTTTTCTGCTTTTCCGCTGAGCCACGCAATTTCCCGTGCCGTTACGTGCTGCAATTGCAGCCCCGTCAAAAATGTCAAACTCCGTTGAGACTTTTGTTGCTTTGGTGTCGGCATGTGAATCATTAAATAAATGCTTTGCATGTTCGTAACGTCAACTCTGGCAAAGATTGAGCTCAGCAAATGTTGTGGCGCTTAATGAAGCCAAAAAGACAGCTCATAAAATATATTAACGTGGCGTATGGGGCGTATGTTTAATTAAAAAATTGCGCATACGTCACTGAAATATTTTTAATGTTCAACTTTGTATAAACGTTGCGCTTACGCCGCACAATAAACAACAAATGATTTAATGTAAAAATACGAGCAAAAGTGGCACATTATTTATATTAAAACATTTTATAAACACTATAAAAAATAACTTAACGTTTATTGTGTTGCTTTCAAGCGTTGACTTGACTTTTGGTCCTCTCGTTGTTGGTTCAACACATTAAATTGTTGCAAGATTATCGGCCCAGAAACAGATTGTAGCGCCTTATCAATGCCTCTCTTGCTTTCTCTCAGTTGTTGGCAGCAAAATGTTGGCAAATTAAATTAAAGTGCCAACACGCCGCATGCTTCACGGCATGCTCAAAAGGTTTGTTGCACATTTACAGCTGGTGTTGCAACTTGCAACTTGAACTCGTACTTGGCTGGCACGCTTCATATTGCTGTACAGTGTACAACATTTTCATCAGACCTCCGCGGTGTCATTTATCAAAAAAGCTAAAAGAATATATTTGCATTTTGAAATATGGCATTTTTATGCATTGGTGTGTTGCATTTTGCGCTGCGACGCTCCGCTGAAATTACCCATGCCACAGCAGCAGCCGAGGCAGAGGCAGGGGCAGAGATAGAAGCAGAGGCAGAGACAGAGGGAACATCTCTCACACACTCACACACTCTTTCCACAAGCAAGCAAAATTCATATAAAATACGAATTCATAAGGCGAAAAATATGCGAGCGTATGCGCGTTGTGAGTTGTGCGTTGTGTATACGCCACGTTGGCCGCAATTTATGCATACATGTCCGTATACATTCACATTCGCATTTTACTATTTGTTACACGCTTTTTTCTTCTCTCCTACTTTTGCTTAATACGCGTATGAAAAAAGTTTGTCATAAGTGCATTGGCCGTTCATCCTGCAGACTGATTGCTGTCTCATTTTTATGCCACGAACGCACTGGTGTATGGTATGTGGTTGATTAAATGGCCAATGAGGTGGCAATGCTACAAGTTGCAGACGGTAATTACATAAATATTTAAACTATAAAGAAAATTTAACAATTGGCAGTGCACTTTTCATACATGAATACAGGAAAGTTTAGTATTAAGACTGTTTTCTTTTTAAAGGAAGTTTCTTTTAAGCTAAAGTTCTTCAAAAGTTCAAGCAAGTTCTGCAATGTGGCTGTGTGACAATTTAATTTTTACGAAAGAAGAAGTGAAAGTTTTTCAATTACTTTGAGAGTATGAAGTCAGAAACAACTCACACTGATGAATATCAAACAATTGACAATTGGAAATAAGTAAGATTAATATTGTAATTCCTTTGAAAAAAAGACAATTGGGCAATGTTTATTAAGATTTAATATCCGACAAGCTAATAAAAGTATTGTTATAGGTTTTCAGTAGGAAGACTAAAAGGGAGAAAGATATTTAAATACATTAACGAATTAATTGATAAAACTATTAAGAGATTGAAAGCTTACATGACTTTAAATCATTTAATTGCTCAACAAATTGTTGAGGGATCATGGTTATTGCAAATTGGAAATAGTTTAATATATTAATGTATTAATTTATTTGAACAAGTTTCGTGCGCTTTAAGAACAAATTAACCACAAGCTCTCATAAAATACAACACTTAATGCTTTAATAAAACGAAGCTGGGGGAAACACATATGTTATTCAATTGTTGCCTGTTTCGAAGGCGGAGACAGAGAATGAAAGGTTTGGCAGCAGCTATGCCAACAAATTAAGCATTGACTATTCTTGCCCCTTGCTGTGGCATACACTTGGCCAAAAGGCACCGACGAGTAAAATAGAACTTTAAGTATAGTTCAAGCTTAACACTCGGTTCAGTCTCCCTCTCTATCTTCCTCTCTTTCTGTTGCTTTCAATACCCTACGAAAAGTAGCAATGTGGGAAAGTTCTCTTAGAGTCAAAATAAGTATTTGTATTGTTTCCGTTACGGGGTATCTTATATTCGATCACTGTTTGAGCAGAGCCTGCTATTTCCTGTTTGCTACTCCTTTTTTCTATTTGTAGCTCGTACATTTCTTTTCGTTTTTCTTTGCTTCTTTTACTCTTTTTCTGCTGTGTTTACTAATTAACCGAAACATGCGCTCCTTGTAGTTACGCCTTCCTTTGCCACTTTCTTTGGTATTCCTTCCTGTTTGTGTGTATGTGTGAGTAGGTGTCTGTGTTTGTGTGTGGCATTGATGAAAGACCCAACACTGGTCCCTTGGCTATGTGTATTATTTTGCAATTAGACTGCCGGCCGTGCTTGTTGGTATACACACACACACACACACACACCCACAAACACCAACACGCCCCTTTCCACCTGCCACGCCCATTCACTTTGTTATGCGAAAATTGTTTGGCTTTAAGGCTTTTCACATGCCCCAACAACGACTGTTGAACTTTTTCGCTTACGCGCATTATTAATTCGCTCTTTGCTGTCATGTCAGCAGTTTTTTGTATATTTGGCTTTAATTGCGCTGCAGCACAATATTGCGCATACGCCCCATGAGTCTGTCGTTAATGAGCTGATAATGAATTTATTAAATTTACTACACGTTGCATTCTTCCCTTTTTGTTATTTTTAACTCGACAAACTGCACATAGATAAATTAACCGGCCATGTAATAATAATATTGTATTAAGCGAATGGACAATGGGTTTATACATGGATTGCTTGGAATTACTTGAGTTTGGGGTGGGCGGAACATAATTTATTATTTATGCAGGCGCACCATAAAAATTGATCTGCGTTTTTTTATTACTCTTAATTTATGCACTTTGTTGAATTACTTTAATGCTCTTGTTACAAATGAGAACAAAAAAAAAACAAAGATATGGGGAAACAAGTATGTAAGCCAATGTGGCGTTAATATATCAGCATTAACAGCACCAGCCAGACCGCAATTTAAAAATCATATAAAATTATTTATATACAAAATAAAACATTAAAATACAAACACACAAATTCACAAATTAGTTCGATAATAAATGGACTAGCACACACACACACACACACTTCAATGTCCCCACAAATTTGTAAACATTTAATGCTAATTTCATTTAAATGCAATTAAGTCGAGTGCTTGATTTGTGCGAATTCATACCCCGTACAATGCACAATCAATAGGTTATGATGTTGTTATAATTCTAAAACTGTCTGCAAATCATAAATCTATCCTTTTTCAATAACATTATTTATTCAGAAGTCATTTTGACATTGTGATTGATAAAGTTTATATGATATCCCTTAGTCGTGCCATTTTTTAATATCCATTTAATATGTTGTTGTTTTGAACTAAACGTTCGGTTTTTGAACTGAAAACAAACACAATAATTATGCATTTGAATGTTATGCGCGTTCTCCCATTTTGACCCCCTCAATTAAAACGTTGATTCAATTAGCTGAACGAATTGCCTTGGCTGTGAAATTGTGGCCAAAACTCTGGCGTTGATATCACTGCACGAATACATACTATAGATATGTATAGCTCTTGATAATGACAACTATAGCAACAACTATACTGAAAGCAAGGCTTAGCTAAATATTCATAAATTGGAACTGCTTTCAAAATGGCTATGAAAATAGTTCTCATCAATTCAAGTTGAATTGAGAACAATAGGTTAATCGAATTGACTTCAATATAGCCAATCAATTATAGTTTTGACATTAGATTAAGCTGTCCATAAGATTTTTTAAAACAGCCTTTGATTAAAAGCAAAAGCCAAACAAAGTAGGAAAAGCTATTAATCCGATAGAGTGGAATTTTCTCTGAGCATTTTCCGGCAACTCTAAATTTTGTTGTGCTGCAGAGCTACTCGTAATTTAATAAGCTGAAACGACAAAAATTCTTGGTAAGTCGGAATAATTCTCTGACTGCGTCAGAACTATAAAATCTCTTGCAGACCACACACACAAACGCCTACCCCGCCCACACACAAACACCAGCATAACAATTGAAAATCAGACCACGCCCACAGGCTTGGCCCAAAGCATAATAGAAGTTATACCCATTCTGCCCACAGTGTGTGTGCTCTTTGTGTGGTTCTATTGTTTTACGTACACACGAAAGAAGAAAAAAAACACTCACATATACTAGATACTACTAGGCGTAAACGCATTATCAGGCGCATAATAAGCTGGTTCCCAATGCCACGTGCATTATTTATTTATTTAAAAACGCCGCCTGGCCACAGCTCAATTATGCTGCAACTGGAAGGGAGATTGGAACTGAGAGGCATGGAGAAGGGGGGCATGCAAGCAGTCGGGTAGTCGGGCCAACCTTTTTAGCCACTTTCGTTTTAATGTAATCAAATGAACGTGCCTGGCATTATTCCGTTGTCAATAAATTCCACGCGCCAAATAGACGAGCGTTGTTGGTTGGCACTCATTCCGTTCCTGCTCCTGTTTCTGAGCTGCTGCCCGCGGGAACACCCCCTACTCCTACTCCTGCTCCTCCTCCAGGAGCTGTGCTAGCAACACAAAAAATAACAATGAGAAACACTCGTCGATGGCTTTTCTTTTCTTTTTGTTTTTTTTCTTCTGGAGACGTGTAAAATTGAAAAATGCTTGAGTAGCCCAAAAACCACAGCATTAAGACGAAGTGGGATTGGTCCTGGTCCTTGGTCCTTGTCCTGAGCTTGGCCTGGCCTGGTCTAGCATAATTGAAAGGGACAACACGTCGAGGCGAGGCTATTAGGTTCGCCAGCTATCATTGCTCCTGGGACACGGCAGAAGCTCTCGAGTAACAACTAATGGATTTCGATCCATTCGCCTACACTCAAATGCAATCGCCGCATATTTATTTATATTTATTTATTTATTTATTTTTACTTAGCGCAAGTACTTTAAAATGTTGTCCATGCAAACATTGTAAAAAAATAACGGAAAAACATCTGTAAACGCGCATCAAAAACATTTTTCGACGTCCACCTTAAACCGGACTACAACGACTATATGAAAATATGCAAAATAGCTGTGAAAAATATTTCTATTATTTATTTAGTCGCACTTTTATGTATATGAATGTGTGTGTGTCTGTGTGTGTGTGTGTGTGTTTGTACGTACGAGTACAACTCAATGATGCGAATGGAATGTGCTTAGAGAACATTTCGTATTGTATATTTTTCATATTTTACTCTAACACCCCACGGGGGAGAGAGAAGAGGAGCAGGATGAACCAAAGGGAAGTGTCCAGGGTCACGTTAGTCCACATTTGCCCATATGTGGAAATGTAATATGAAGCGTGTGATTTAAAGCATTGAGTGCATGTACGTAGTATATTCTGAATTATGCAGATTTCGACCTACAATTTATTAGATTCTCTTGTACTTTGAACTTTATTTAAATATAAGTTGTTTTAAATATTTTCTGTATATAGTTTAAGCACACCTTTATCATTCATTAAGTTTGAAACATGATAATTTATTAAAAATTGTAAGCAAATGGTTTACCAAGCGTATACTTAATTCGCAGCAACATGCATTTCCCAGCTAAACTTCTCCTCCCCTGTCTCCCTCATAACACTTAAGAAATTAATCAAGAATCTCTGTTGTATTTCTACAGTAGAGCTGATAAACAGACTTAATTCAATCTATATTTATAAAGTCAATCTGTAAACATATAGCATATAAACATAAGTACATATAAAGTTTAATTAACCCCAATTTATTCTTATACATTTATTAAGTTTATTTTTAATACAATTACTACTCAATGATGATCTATCTTCCAATTCAAAGGAAGTCGTTTCGGATAATAATGTTATTGTAGCCTCCTGTCGTGACTTTGATTCACACTGAGAATAGATACATTGAAGGCCGATTGAAATTAGAGCTTCACAGCATTCCTGATAGCGTTGATCCTTTAGTATGTACCAGCGCCGTACAGCTACTCTGCATTTATGAAATTCCTCCAGACTTTTGACTTGACTACAATTTGGATTGGCTTTGGTTGTTATCAGCAAGAGTAGTACTACATATATTCCGAGGTACGACCTCATTGTTGTGCGATTAAATGATGACTGAAATCACTTAGTCATATTCTATGCCATAAATATACTTTATTTACATTTTGCTTGAACAATTATTATTATAGTACATTTTACTTGTGTTCTTTGTGACAATGCCGTGGGTAATAGATGTTCTGTTCAAGTCTCCTATCATATTTTCATAGAACTTTAAATACTTTCTAGGGAAATTTTAAACGTATCATTCTGCCTCTGAAATCCCGACGTGCCTTTTTACCCAATGCAGTTTTATCCGCAATTTCTACTGGCTCAAGAAACATTTCTGTAGCATTTTTCTTGGCACTCGCCTCACAGTAAAGTTTTAAATCTAATAAACCGCTGTTTTCAATCTTTTCACAACACTCCTGATATAATTGATCCTTTAGCTCGTACCAGCGACGAACAATAGCGTAGCAAAAGTTTAAGGACTTGTGATCAACCCCATCACAGCTTGGATCCGATGCGATAGTCGTTATATATATCAGGAGAATAAAATATGAGTATGTTCTCATCTCGACAAAGAATGTTCGTTGACTGAACCGACAAGAAATTTTTAAATCAACTCTGGACTAATTTTTCTTATCAAGTTAAACTTTTATTTTGAGATTAAGAGAGTGAGTGAGAGCAGCTCTGGTTTCGGAGAGCATTTCAGTAATCAAATGTCCCCTCGTAGAATGAACACTATAGCTAAATTTCTATCAACTTACTAACATTGTACATACATACATATATAAGTGGAAATATTTTTCATTTTCCTTTCTGTAGCTCTCAATTGAATCTTGATGCACGTGGCCTGGCACAAAGCCCAATAGAATTGTGTGTGTGGCAGCCATTCCATTGTCGAATCGTACAGTCAGTTCCCAAAGGGTGCAAACCACTCCAGCCAGGAGTCGTTAGTTGTCTCCCTTCCCTTCTTGAAAGCAGGACTAGAAAAAAAGAGAGATGCCCAATTCATTCGCTCAAGGGCTTAGGCAATAGGGGCCAATGGGTTTTTCTTGTTCTTGTTCATTCATAATAATTTTTATTATGGGTCATCGGCCATTTGTTTAACGCAACACACACACACACACACACACACACACACACACACGCACGCACACGCACTCGCAAATGTTGGCCTGCGGGTTCCTGGCAAGGCCCATTTCATTCAGCACATCTATTAGGCCAAATGTATTCTGGACCCTTTTTCTCCCTCAGCATGTTTGTTGTTGGATATTGTTGCCGGTTATATTTCAATGGTTTTTATACTTTTTATTTTGCATATTTTTGTATTATTTGTTTTATTTATGGGACTTGGGAGCTGATAAATGGCTTGGCCCCTGTCCCGTGTCCAAGCTATCAACGTGTTGATGTGATTTCTTCTATGCAAATTATTCACATTTTCTTTGTCGGAGCTGGAGCTAAAGTAGATCGATTGATAGATGGTCCTCTATAAGCTCAGCAGCTGTGCAATACTTTAGACTTATTAAGGACTAATGGCACAAGGACTAAGTACTAATCACAACACGTAGCAGCACTCTCAGCTGATTAGCACTCCCCCTAAATGGCACTGATTGAAACACCTTGAGGCTAGGATAACGCCACGCTTGACTTCCTAATTCCCAGAGAGCATTTAAAACTTAATTCAATTGAAGCAACTGGGTCTTTAGCAAATTTCATGCAAAATTATAATCATAATTATTATTGCACAATTTCAAATTCAATACAGCTCACTATTTGTTAAAGTGTAATTGAAATTGTTGCTCCCTCTCTTTCGATTTCTTAGATTCGCTTTGAAAACTTTTGTAAAAAACAATTCAAAGATAAATTTTCTGAAATGTAGTTCAACAATCTTCCTTTCTGAACTTGTTTGGGTTTCCTTGGAAGAAAGGAAATTTAAATTTTTTGCATTGAATATTTACATTTTGCCAACTGTCGTCGTTAAATAAATGAATAAATAATTTATTAATAGGTTACACCTGTCATTTTGTCAAGCGTTCAACTTGATGAAGCAATCAATAAGTACTTATTTATTAATATAACACAGAAAACAGAAAAAGAGTGCAAATTGTTATTTAATATTTATAAATTCACACTTCTTTCTTATTTCGAGCACTGAGATATTTGTAGTCACATTTACTAGATTATATTGAATAAAAACACAAACTAGAAAATCCCCTTCAATACAAAAGTATTAAATGCAAAATTGAGTGATATTCAATTTAGCTTAACACCAGCAGTTAAATAGCTTTGCCGTTTGATTAGCATTTGCATAAATTAGTTACAAATGTTGTCCGGCGACTGTAGAGGAAAGTGATTGACCTAGTTACTAACACAAGTATTGGCCAACATTCATCACTGTCTACACTTCTAGACCCAATAAAGCAAAGTGTTTCAGCTTGCCGAGCAGTCGAGCAGCTCTCAACTTGCAGTCTGGCTTTAAATGCACACTAAGCACATCATTATGTTGCCTCAACTTTGTGATTATAATACCCTTACATTAAGTAAGCAGAAAAGAAAATCCTTCAGCTCGAAGAGCAACCAGTTGAGCACTCGTATCAAAGTCAGATGGGAAGTGTATTAAATCTTCGACTAGCCTGTGTTGACTATTGCTTATTGCTTTTAATTACTCGTACCTCACTGCCAAGTGTGCACTTTGTTTTCTACACTTTTCAACGTCTTTTTTTCTCTCCTTCCTCACTGTCATTAATTGCTTTAATGGAAGAGAGCATTAATAAAAAATATGTTATAAACGCAAAATAGAAATAAAAGCTAATGTAATTACAGGCAGTGCTTGTTACGCCTTGTTGCCTGCAACGTCAAGTCAATGGCGGCAGCAAAGCCAGCTATACTAAAAATTAAATTCAACAGCTTGTTGCCAGTTTTGTTGCATTGCGCATACGACGCGTTGGCTCGCTACCCGCTGCCAACTGCCAACTGGCAACTGCCAACTGCCGGCGGCTGCTTAAAAGCTTTGCATTAACTATTAAAGCCAACTTATATTGCATAATGGGCACCGTTACTGCAACGAGGGAGAAGAGAGTGCTAAAAAGGGGGTGTGTAGTTGGCAGGGGGGGTCAGGCAACAAATGCGAAACAAATAAAATGTAAAGTGTGCACCGGAAAATTGGTGTCAGCAAAGGACCCGCGGCCAGACACAAGCGAAAGCGAAATGCAAATAAAACTCTGACTAATTTATATGAATGGCAGCCCTTTTTTTTAGCACCACCAACTCACACTTTCCCCTCTTTGGCTACACCCATTTTCGACACCATTTACTTTTATGATTTGTACCAATAAATTGCAGCCAATAGACGTGGGAAAGTCAGTTTGCTAAATAAATTTTTATTTATTTCTATCCCCCAAATTTAGACAAAAAAAAAAGAATGAATAGCACCAGCAGCTTTTAGATATGTTAGCTGAATGTTGTGAGCCATTTTAAAAAATTCATTCGTGGCACAAAGCAAACAAACATCACTCTCCTCATCTGACTGGGGCGTGGGAAAAAGAGATGTGGCAGTTAGCAGAGCACAAATGCTATAAAATGCAATCAGCTGCAAAGAAAATAGGTTTTGCTTCACCTGCCAGAAGCTACCAGTTGCAAGTAGCAAGTTGCAAGTTGCCAGCCAAACGAGCATGTAAGGACAACTCTTGTCAGTGGCACGGCAGCAACAGCATCGGTTGGTTCCTTGTGCCGCATGCCACTTGCATGGCATAAATTAAAGCGCAACAGCAACGTGGGTGAGTTGACGAGCAGCATATGCCGTGGCATGTGTCATGTGGCATGGGGTATGGGGCAAGGGGCATGAGGTATGTTGCAAAAGGCGAGACGGACGGATATTGCGGCAAGCTCAGCATGCCAAATGTCCTTATGAATGCTAACAGGCGTGTTCATTGGACAAAAGCATAACTGACAACTTGTTGAAATCGGCGATTAAAAGTCACTTAACAGCAGCTTATTGCTCATTTAGATGCCTTATCAACTTAGCTGGACCATATCACAGAATGATTTGACAGTAATGCGAAATTAAGTACTTGAAATAATTTATTGAAAAGAATTAAATGTGCTAGTTTGTAGAAAGATTACACTTCAAATGAAAGTAAATAAATTCAACTAGGTAAAGAGTCTTTACTAAAGACAATATTGAAATTCAGACCATAGTGAAATATTAATAAAACATTTTCTTAAGGCGAATAAATAGTTCCCACATCCAAAAGGTCTATCATCTATTAAAGAGAAAATGCGTTCACTTTTGACATCAACAACATCACTTTCTATATCGCATTCTATATCTCAAATAGCTATTGTCTATTATCCAAGTATCAGTTAATGCAAGTCAAAAAGAAATTGCATTGGAATTTGTCAGAAAACAACTGCATTTCTTTGGCCCAGTTAAAAAGAAAAAAACCTGTAAAAACAAATCGCAAATAATACTTTTAGGATTTACGAACTTATCCTCAGTTGAAATGTAAAAATGTAAATAATTTATTCATTTTGATAGTTGTCAATGCTATCAATGTAAAGTTTTTATCAATTGCTTTGCAGCACATTCAACCGCAAAATGCATTCAATATGGCAAAGGAATTGGCATTGAAATTGCATTGCATTTCATTTATTGTTCAATAAAAATGCTCAACTAAAATGCATAAAAGAATATGTTAGGCAAAACTTTCAATTGCTGTGGTAGTTTTCCCAACTGCCTGGTCAACTACGACTATTGAAACCGAAAAATACAAAAAAGCAAGAAAAGAATTGCAATTGCTTTTTTGTGGCTTCGTTTTTGCGAATTGATAACGAAAGATTTTGATGAAGTTGCCTTTGTCATGGCGAACTTTATTAAAAACTCGGCAGTCTCCTGATGTCAGCCAGCTAATATTTTATTCATTTCGTTTTCACGCATTGCAATAAAATCGCCATCGCAATCAAAAAAAATGCAATTTTAGCTATTGTATAAAATTGTTGAAGTGTGAAAATAGCTCAAAGTTATGCCAATGGCTTTCATTTTTGTTCATAACTAAAAAATCAAGCGAATGATTCATACAAAACTTTGGGAATCTCTGAAAAGTATATTAAAAGCATATTTTAGTTGATCATGAAAATAGTGAATACTAATCATATTCTATTGTACAACTTTAATTTAATATTACTTTGAATATCATATTAATATTTTTTGCAGCCAAGTTGTTTTAGATATTACGTCAAAGGACTAAATTACCTTTAGCTTGATGGCAAATAAATTTCCGGAATTTTGACTGAAACTGACAACTGTTTTCCACAGGCAGCTGCCAGTCAAAAGTTTTCTTAGCCGTCGTCAATGGTATCGTCTTCTCAATCTCTGCTGCACATGATTATTACACACATATTCTCACACACACGCACACACATATCTACATATACAAATAGCTAGACAGCTGGGCTGATAGACAGACATCAAAGTTTGGCATGAAAAAGTTGTTCGCAAAACGCCAAAAAGTTTTTAAGTAAACGCGCAGCAGGAGCAGGACGAAAATGATAATGATGAACGGGGAAGGGGAATGGCGGGGTCTTAAATCCCGCCCAGATCACAGACCGCAAAACTAAAAATCAAACTTTAACTTAATGAAAATGCAATATTTGCTTTAAAAACTTTTGCCAGCCTGACGCAAATTTATGCATTGTGCGAAAGCTGAAGCATGTTGATTCTGTAATTGAAACGAGAAGCAGGCTAAACACAAATGATCTCAATTTAAAACTTCAATATCAAATCTCAATTTGGAAATTCTCATTGTAACAAAAAGCACAAAATTCGAATGGCTATCAAACGTAAAAAGTCCACAAAACGTAAAACTCATAGAAATACATCTTGTCTTCGGAATAAAAACTTAAAAGCACCCAGAGTTGGAGGAGTACGAAAATTGGATGAGTTGAGCAGCTGCGAATTAAGGCGCTTTCATTCAGCCCTAGATGCAGCTGCTAACTTGAATCAGGAAAGACGTCCTCTGATGACATCTGATAGCAATATTGGACAATCAGAATGTTCTTCTCAACTAGATATATTTGTTGAAGCAATCCAACTATTTGTGTATATGATAAGTCTGAGGAAGCTCGATGACAGCGATGTTAGCGAAGACAATCTCAGCCAATCTCAAGAGTTCGATTGCGCTTCTAGAATTGAAAACGAGTCGAAAACAAATTCAAAGTTGAACAACAGTCTTACTAATACAAACACCTAACATGTGCACAAAAGCGGTTCTTTTATTAATTTCATATTGTTAATTTTTTGAAAATATATATAGCATAAATATAATCATCTAATTGTAAGTATATACTTAACTTGAATATAATTTTTATATTATTTGGGAATATATGATATATGTGCACAAAAGCGGTTCTTTTATTAATTTCATATTGTTAATTTTTTGAAAATATATATAGCATAAATATAATCATCTAATTGTAAGTATATACTTAACTTGAATATAATTTTTATATTATTTGGGGAATATATTTTCATTCCTTTGATTTTATTATTTAAATTTTTAACACGAAAATAAAGAGTCTAGAAATAATAGGAGAGCTTAAAAAGCAGCTAAAAAAAACAAAAATGCTGCTCATTAAAGCTTTAGCCCTATTTCAGCAGTCGCATAATTTGGTAGCCTGAAAACTTTAGCGTACGATTTTTTATGCGTCGCGTTGCACGTAAATTTCGGGGGCTGCAAGTTATGTGTCTGACTTTGTGTGTGTGTGTGTGTGAGTGAGTGTGTTAGGTAGGGCTGCGCAGATAATCCAAATCTCATTACGCGAAAGTCGTACTTAAGATTAAAAATAATTATTGCAATTTTTGTGCCGCGTCGCGCCATCACGTAGCCGCCATGTAAACCCCTTAACTCGCGCCTAGGCTGCATCACGATGCGGTGAACAAGGGCGGAGCAAAAGCAGCGAGAGAGTTGTGAGAGAAAAAAGTGAAAATTCAATTAGAATGTGGCAACTTCATGTGAACAAGCTCGACTGGCAGGCAGGCGGCTCTAACTGTCTGGTTCTTGTTCAGACCCCATTCCCAATGCCTTGGCCTGTGGCACGGTCTGTGCTCAAACTGCAATGGCGACATGTTACAGGTAGGAGGAGCAGGAGAACAGTAGCAGGAGCAGGAGTAGGAGCAGTCGCGTAATCCTTTTGCACGCCCGGCAGCCAACGGGCCAGGACGAGCCCAACCACAATAATTTGATTTTACTTTGCTTTAACTTCATGAAAAAGTTTCAAGTTTTTCACACACACATTCCAACACACACAACACACACACTCACACACGTGGTCACAGCCCTGAACACACGTGCGTTTGCACGCCCCTTTTTTTTGCCTTCACACTGATAAAGTTTTTAATTTTGCAGCTGAAACTCATTTAGCGCAATGAAAGTGCTCCAGCTCTGAAATCTGAAATCTGATACGTGTTTTAGAATGTCTGTTGAATATTTAATGTGCTTTAATCCCAACTTTAAAGACCTTTCTCAGCATATATGTAGAACAAAAGCTCTATATTTAAAAATATACCGCCTTTGGGGAACGACCACGGAGTCAAGCTGAAACACCAACTGAAACTTTGGCCAAACAATTTTCCAAAAAATGTGCCGCGAACTGGAAAAATACACAATCTCCAAATTCATCTTCATTACGAAAATGCATTCAAATGAGTTTCAGTAAGCGGAAGAAACTTTTCAAAAGGCTTGCTTGTTGGGGTTGTCATGCCAGAGAGTGGAAAGTGGAGAGAATCAAGGGAGTCAGTTGGAGGCATAACAACAAAATGAAGCCAATTGAAAAGAATTCGCTGCGAATTTTGCACAACGGCTCTGCAAAATGCCTAGGCAAATTAAATACAATTTTCCATATTTTTTGAATAAAATAATATTTAAATAGCATTGCCTAAAAGGCTCTAACTTAAGTATATTGTCTACATCCTTAAAAGGATTGCATTTGTTGAGATGCAAAATTTAAATATTTATATCTAGATAAAATTGTAAGTAGCTGATATTTTTAGAAATTCGTATCCTTCTGTACCTAAATAATGAATAAAAGATTGCTCAAAGTGGAAACTCATAAATTTAGGCATACCTCTGTTATGTTATGTTATGATGTTCATGTACTCTTAAACGGTTTTATTTAGATGATATTAAAACAAAGTTTGATTATATGCTGAACATTTTTAAAATGAAAGCGAAATGCAAAATGTAATTTTCTAAATTGTTTGGAGATATAATAATAGTTAGCTTTAAAAATAAATGTTTAAAATAATGTTATTTCAAGTATAGCGTATTTTTACATTTTAATATTCACAAATCATTCTAATAATCAAGGATACCTAAATATATTATGCATATACTTAATTTTCCGTTTGGTTAATTATTCCAATCCTTATTTGAAATCCTTAATCCTAGTTCCAAGAAAGGACATCATTGTTTATAAATATAAATTAGTGCTGTTGGCTTAATATACAAAAGTTCCCCTTCATTCTTAGATATTAAGCAATATCTAGAATTGTCATCATAATAACGTTGTTGTCAGTTTCTTTCCTTTAGTGATGTCAATTTGTACTTGCATTAGCATTTGACTAGCAAATAAATTGTATTGTAATTATTATTATCTGTTAACTTGACTTGTGACTCATTTGGTAAACATTTGGACCAAGTCTTTGGGGTTCATTAGCATAAGTCACGGGGCACAATTGTCGTTTGACAATTTGCGGGCCATAAACTAAACGATGGTGAGACATAAACTAAGCACAATTAGTACTTACTGTTTGGGGTCAGTCATCAATTACGACAGCTCGTATTGGGCCTGCCCTAGGTAATGGTATCGCTTATTAATAATTCAGAGCATGAAGCCATTTCTCTAGTTACCAGTTGCCAAGAGCCAAAATAATAGAGACAGAAAGAGAGAGAGAGAGAGGGTAAAATAAGCTAACAGAGTAACTGACTCATTTGTCACACTGAAATTTATTAAAATGATTATCTCGTATCTACATTTCGCACGGAATGCGTAATTTCTGTCAGTTGATGGGACTCTGTTCCTTTTCCTCTATTTATTTTTTGCCTGCCACAAATTGCACTTGGTTTCTTATTAGAGGCTTCCCCTTTTGGAAAGACAACAGCTTTTGGCATTTCCTGCTGATAAGACCCACAGTTGGCATTGTGTGTGGTTTTTTGTCCTTTGTCGTTGTGTCCTTTGCTTGGGCATAGTTTAATTGTAGCGCGTGTCGGACCTGGGGATGGAGAAGACACAAGTGGGCGGGATTAAGGGAAGGGCAATTAGTTTAACTGTGCCCTGGGGAATTGCGATAATTAAAATGCTGCTGTATGCCGCAATATTTTTTAAGCTGCCATATCAGACTAATCAGATTGCTCCTATTTCAAACCAAGTCCAACCTTTCTTTTACCATGTCCTTGAAGATCCCTTCCTTCCTTCCTTTCCTCTGTCCTCTCTTCTGACACGCACTTGCCACGCTTGTTGGTAAATCAACATTTGCGTTTAATTTTATGGTAAAAAGCACTTTAATTTAGTTGCCAAAGCCATCGAGCTGGCATCAATGGCCATTCCTCTAATCCTATTAATTCAAATCCAAAGCGAATGCCAGATTGGTAGAGTTTTTCCTTTTACCAGAATACTTCTAGACCCAGTTGTTGTCGCTGCTTCTGCTGCTCCTGCTGCTGTTCTTTTTGTTAGCCAAAAATTGAATGCATTGTTTCCATTCGAAAATATTTTTCGCAACTATTTTTTGAACGTTTCATGCAATGCGACGACTTCTTTTGTATTGCCTCTCTCTCTCTCTCTCTCTCTCTCTCACTCTGCACTTTCTCTTTCTCATTTACTCATTGGGACTTCCTTGAAGGAAAAAGACGACTAACGTTGGCCAAACTGCCACCTGACGCAATCAAATCAACCACTCGGACATTGGGTAAAAACGACTCTTATTTGAATGACTTTTGTGAGTGTTTGATTTCGATTATTACGAATCACTTTCAATTGAAGTTTTCTATAAGTGGACGAGAAAGCTGAAAATTGCTTTAAGGTTTCTCACTCTGATTCGAAATGTGGCCACTAAGGAGTTAATTGAGATTTATTCATTGTGATTTTGCGGTTGCAGCCACGTATATAGCTACAAAACTGACAAAGGCAAAGTTCTGTCAGGTAGAAGGAATTTGATTTTCTTATAAAGAAACTATTTACAAATGAGATGATGGAACATAAATCGAAAAAAGTGTCTAATTCACTTGATATGTCAATTGAAACAGAAACGAAAGATTCAGTAAAAATATCCATACTATTTTCTTGGGTTAGGTAGTAAAATTATCAGTTGTATTATTTATTAAAATTGTTAAAAATAAAATATTTTTTGTGTTAAATCTAAAACGAAATTATAAGTAATATTGAATATAGTTACTAGTTTAATAATTCCATATTAACAGTATATATAAAGGCAAGTGCAAATTTGTATAGATTGTTCATTAAAATATAAATATGAAATAGGAATTTGTTTTGTTTATAAATGTTATGGCCAGTAAATTCTGTAGACAGCGAGCTGGAAACAATTGGATTAGCATGTTTACGAATAATAAGTTAACTAAACGTATCCAATCAAATTTGACATGGAGCCTCTCTTAAGTCTCCATAACTAAAGCAGTAGAAAGATTTAAGTTTTGGTTTCTATAAATTACAACACAGCTTTTGTCACCTTATCTGACGTCTACAGGCAGTGTAACTTGACTCAAGTTAACATACTTGATTAACCAAAGCTAAGTAATAAGTAAACCCTGCGGTTATCAAAATTTAATGGAAATTCCTTACAAATATTTGTTATTCTACCAACAGAATAAGCTTTATTACTCCAAGATGAATACACATTTCATCACCTTGATTTGTATTCTTCTGCTGAAAGGTTGCATTGCTTCTGAGCCAAACTGTGATCGTAATAATGAAAGCTGTCTAACTAAAATTAGTCGCTATAAGGAGCTGTGGTTTGAATACTATTCAAAGTGTTTTTCCGAAAATGGCAAACGGGACTGGAAAAAGTGTAACGAATCTGCAGATAAACATGCAACAGAAAACTTAAGTGAACAATTGAATCTGCTTTAATATAGTTAATCAGGAAATTGCCTTATATAATTATAAACCAAATAACTTACACCTAGAACTTATTGATCTTAACTTAAATAAGACTACTTACAAAAATATAAAAAAAATCTATACATATTTATTATTTATACCGTATTTATTACTTATACCATAATAGAATCATTAGGCATACAAAGTTCAAATTAACAAATTAAATGTGATTCATTTGCATTAAAAAAATATTGTTGATAATTTAAAATTGATCGAAATATTTGCCAGGCAAGCGCTTTATCGATCAAGCGACCGCAATATTATTGCTGTCGTCAGGAAAGTCTAACTATACAGTGGAACCTCTATAATACGTACAAACTTTTAGCAGGAACTGAATTAGGAAAATTTTGATTTCATTTTTAGCCAGGTTATTCTTTAACTATATTTTCATTCCAAAGTAGAGATACAATTAGTTAGGAGGACAGAGTATCTAATAGGAAGAGTTTACTGTATTTAACAGCATACTTCATCATTTCAAAGTTTTGTAAACCACACAACGTCGAATAATTGATTCAATCAGAGCTTATAAATAACTACTTTTCTGCCTCTATCGACAGTAATAAATTAACAACTCAACGATGAGGTTAAGTCTCTTTTATTGTTCTGTATTCTTTTGCTGAAATCCATCATTGCTCCTGAGCCCAACTGTGATTATAATATTGAGAGCTGTAAAGCTAAAGTGCATCTTTTTTACAAGCTGAAAGATGAGTTCTATTTAAAGTGCGTTTTTGAGAATGATGAATTTAACCAGAAGGACTGTAACGAATATGCAGATGCATTTGCAACAAAAAACTTAAATGGACAAGTGGATCCGTCTGAAGTCGGTGGAAGAACAAGTTTAGGCATTAATATCTCTCATCAGAATTTAGAAAGTTCTAGTCAACATAAGAACAAAATAAATATGATTATGTTTGTTTCCTTTTTATTATTGTCCTTAAAATGTACGTTCTAAAAATTTGTTTTCTTTTTTAACATAATAAATGCAATAAAAACTACTTTTTGGAACCTTTCACTTATTGTATTCCGAGTGTAAGCTGAAGCATTCTTCATAGTAACAGATAAATAAAAAAAATGTATATAATATGTACATATAAACAATAAATATCTGACTAACTAATAACCTATACCCAATTAAGTAGCTCTTATGATTATTGTGCAACAATTAAGTATGCGTTTAAATCATCACTTACATTGTATTGAAAAATATAATATTAGGTAATACCTGGAGTATTTATTATGATATTGTATTTTAAATTTATTATATACATACTTTTTTCATTATTTTTCTATTATCATAATTTATACTGTTTATCTTGTGAATGAATTTACCCCAGCAGTTTAAAATAGCTTGGCGTGCGCTAAAATTATCTCAGGCATTTAAATTTATAGATACCAAACTGGTTTACGTGTATTCTAAATTGAATAGATGATGGAGACTTCCAACTGGGGAACAGTTTGATGGGGCTTCCCCGTTCAGTATAGTAAACTACTTAATGTAACATAGTGAAATAGTAATTTACATATTCTTTTAAAATCTTCTCGATATAAAAGTCTCTTTACTTTCTCATCGATCGTCAGTCGTCATACATTCGCTTAACGATGAATATACATCAGAAAATTTGTATTTTTTTATGTCTGCTTTTTCTGATAAGCGGTGGTCCCAATTATTCCCAACTATTTAGAAAATTTTGGTAAGTCAGACTGCTATTTACAATCAAAATAATATAATTCCTTTCACATTCCGTTCCCAATTCAACATTTCCAATATGGTTGTTCAGCTATAAATTTAGAAGTATATAAACCCATAGTTAACAATTTTTTATATTTTTAGGAGACGTTCAAATGGCTAAAATGTTAATCAGACCGGATGTCACACACTCGACCTCGGATCGTGTTAGGACAGAGACAGGTCTAACTTAAGATCTTAATCTTGGACACAATAATTGCTTCACTTGTCTACATAAATATCATCAACAGATAAGTTAATTTAATTTTCACATGTTTAAAATAATAATAAATTAACTGATACAATAATTCTAATTTTGTTATGTTATGTTTTAATAAACAGACGCGATCGGCTGGACGAATAATGATAAACTAACTTTATTCGGATCTGTTCAACGTCTTTTATAGGCGCGTTCGAAAGTTCCCATATTAAGGAAGATTCGATTAATTACGGTTATTTGACTGTTTAGCTGGTTATTAAATTGCAACCGGTTTTGAATAGCGTAAATACAAATGATAATAATCATTTGACCGAATTTATTTGACAAATTTATTGTATTCTAAATATTGAATAATATTTTAATTATAATGCAGTCTGTCCAGTGTAAACGTCATAAGTAGACTTGATCACACTCAAAAAAAAGCAGTACGATTCGTTCGCAAAATAGCTTCTTAAATTGATCCCGTATAAGTGTAGAATCTTTTTTGATTCTAGTACAAAAATACTTGATTTTTCTCTCAGTGCATTTGACCGATTTTATTTACCAAATTTAAATCATTAATTATAATCTTGTTATGCAGTCAATCCAGTGTAATTGCGACACATATTTAGAATCCTCAATATGAAACTATCTGTACAGGACCGTTTTACTGCATTGTGTACTATATGTCGTAACTTGCCAGATCGGAGTACTTTATCGAGTTGGCTTAGGTATTTAAACACGAGCTGCAGTGCACCGATCGTCAGTCAAAAATCTCAGCTCAACGATGAAGACATATCTCAGGCTTTTTATATTTCTGCTTTATCTAATAAGCGGTACATTTGCTACAGCCATAGGCGTTAATATTCCACGTGTGAATGTAAGACAAATTTAAAATTATAGAGTAAACAGGACTTTTAAAAATCTCATTCTTTCTCTTTCTCTCTGGGATATAAATCATTATTGTCCTTCATTTAAACTCGTTTACTTGGACACACCTTTTACAATCAGTACAATAAAATCAATGACAATCCATCATCGACAAATATCTTCTTAATTAGATTTTTTTCCTTTAATCCTTAAATTTCTAAAATAATATAATTATAATATATTTTATTTTATTATTTACAGATACTTTTCAAATTATTATTAAATTCATTTTATAACACAAATATGTAAATTTAAATGTGAAATATTTCCATTCTTTTGGAATACAGAACATAAAGATGCAGACAGACATTGTTTCTATTGAAGCTGAACATTTTTTAAAATAAAAACAAACCACCAAAATATAATTGTATGTATTTCATTTTAAATAGCAAACACATGCTATTTGAGTTTAATCTTTCATACTTTTTCTTAAGACTTATGAATTTGCTATTCCTTGCCAGCAGAAACAATAATTTCCATCAATTGCTTGCGTTGCGCATTATGCAAATTTGGAAAACTATGTGAAGGAAAACCTTTGTTTTCTTTATTTTCCGTTGTTCCGCAGCTGACGCAGAGTAAAAAGTCGTAGGCTGAAAATTAAAATCCTTGGAAAAGTCGCCAAAGAAAATGTTAGCTTTTGGTGAAAAGAAAAGAGTATTTGACAAATTGGAAAAGCGCGAGTTTGTTTTTCTTGGCACCAAAGAGTTGGAGGGTGGGGAAAACGGCTCTGCTTTAGGCACATGTGTGCAAACATTTTGAAAGGCAACTTTTGGGCATATTGGGAAACAAAAGTTGAATATAAAAGTCGAGTTTACGTATGACAATTTCATTTTATTTGATATAATCGAAGACTTACAGTTTAGTGCATATTTCGCTTCGTATAAATGGGCTGGTAGAAAAGAAGTCTTTCTACAGGCTATAGTTAGGACTAAGCTACATAATCATTATATAAATACTCGTATATGTATATGACAAATGTTATAATGTGTTAATATGTATTGATTGATCGTTTCATACTTAAAACAGTATTTATTCAGTTAGTTACTATATCTCTATCGAAATTTTGGCCAAAATGCGTTGACAAACAGCAAAAAGTATAACAGAAACAAATGGCTGGATGTTAACATACATAGATGAAGTGCATTCAAAACCTTAAGCCAGTCTATGTAATTAACTAATAATATAAATTCATATTATGACAAATTTAATAAATACTTTTTGTTTTGTTTTCTTTCTTTTGTGACTCTAACTCAAATTCGTTGGTATATGTATGTGTATGTATGTATGTATGTATGTTGTTTTGGTTTCATTGTGTTGTTGTTTCTTTGTGTATTTACATAAATAAATAAACTACATGTCTAAATGAAGTTTAACAAAGCATATGTTGAGTGTGTACCCATATCTAAATTAACTTGACTACAAATACAACAAAATAAGGGGCCAACTTTCAACTTGTTCACAACAATATGCAGGAAACCCATGTGTGTCCATAAGTAGTTGTCTAAAGTAAGTCCAATGAAAGTACACGCTATCCAGCATCAAAAGAGAAGCTCTCCTTCCATCGCTCTCCTCTCTTTCACTCTCTAGACTAGAGGTGTGGGTGATAATGTGGCACGTGTTGTTCTGGTCGGTGATTTAGTGGGTGTGGCAGCTCCACTGCTGTTACCGCTGCCACTGCCACTGCCGTTGCTGACCAAACCACTGCGATGCAGTCGAAAGAGTTCACCCACCGTGATGGAAACCTGGACGACGCCTTTGCCCTCCAAAACATCAGCTGCGCAGCAAATTAGATTCTGTGTATTAAGTAAAATGAATGACAAACACATTATTATTAATTCAGTACAATAACAATCACAAAATCACAATAACAAAAAATAGAAAAAGTCTATCCTTGGCACGCCAAAGATTTTATACCCTTGCGGAAAGCTGTATTCAACTTTTGACTGATATATAATATATGATATAGTAGTCAGACATTAACTGAAATTTTTGAATTTTAACCAATTGTTCTTATGCCTGGTATATGAACAGTTTTAAAATATAACACCTGTAATAAGATTCTTCAGAAAAGTTTTAGAAAAATAACTTTATGACAAAATTATAATACTCTCCGCAAGGTTATAACAAATTGTACCTCAATAACTTTACAGCTTAATAGATTTGCTTTGGCAACAGTTTGACAGGAACTGTTATACATTGTTGGGTGTGCGTCTTAGCTATGGTTTCACAGTTCTTGTCAAACTGTGCGCACTGTGGTTAAAGAAATTACGTTTTCAGCTTATTGTTTAAATATTTATGCGTATATTTCTTTGATTTTCATATAGTTGTGGTTCTTGTTGTTGTTTGTGCTTACAATAAATGCAACAGTTTTCGTTTGGTTTAAATGACTTGGCTCCACTGTGCCATACATATATTGAATTTAGCATTATTTCTTATAATAAATGCAACACTTTTGCTTGTTGTTTGGCTTCATTAGAATTAAATATGGGTCATAAGTAGATTCATATATGTAATCGTGTGTTTCCTGTTTCTGATTGTTTTTCATTTCGTTTACAGTGTCCAAAATTTCTTAGTTTATATATACTTATAGAGCATAAATAGCTTGTCTTTGTTAAATGTTGTTTATAAAAATTAATGATCTATAAACTAAGTATATGTTTTTATGCAATTCTTATAGCTGCCTGAATGTTTATCTCTTTTCTTACTTTGTTCTACAATTTTGTTAGACAAAATATAAATATGTGTATATATGATTCGTTTTTGTTTTTGTTTTAATTTTTACTTGTTAAGTACTATATAAATATGCACATCTATATATACATATATGTATATACGTATGCAAGTTGTCGAGTGTGTATGAGTGTGTGTGTGTTACAGTTTTGTGTTTCTTTTAGAAATTTGATTAGCTTTTCATCGAGAATTCATTAAGTACTTAAGCAGAATATTGAATATATATAATTTATATAGTATAATTCTTAGGCAAATTATATATGATATTTTTAGGAATGTAATTTTTAGTAATTTCATTATATAGTTATACATAAATAATACATTTATAGTCATTTGGGAAAAGAAGCACTCGGTTTACACTCAGTAAATTAGTAGAAATTATGTTCTTTTAGTTAGTCAAAATCAATAAATTATTGCTTTAGATGTGTGTGTGTGTGTGTATATATAGTTATATAGCTGATTTGGACTGTCAACTGGTGCACAGTCAAAGGCACTATTTTTGTGAATTCTTATTTTGTGTGCGTTGAGAAGCAAATTTGTTTAAAATATTGTGCGCTATGGAAAACTACTTGTTGTTCTTCAAGTATATTTTGTTCAACTTTTTTTATAACTATTTCACGCTTGTCTCTATAACTATATTGTGTCCCTGCTTCTGTTAAAACCATCCATTGATCCATAACAACTAACCTTTCACTGGTAACTGGAAAACTCTCTCTCTCACTCATTCTATTCTTTTCTCTACTTTCTACTTAGTTTAACTAGCAAACGGAACTCAAATCATTTTAATAGTTCGTTGTAATATATATATATAATTGAAGTCAAGCGTCTTTATAAATAATAGTTGTTAAATGGGAAATGATTTTGTGTGATGAATGAATAGTTTTTTATGTTTTATAAATCTCACATGAGAGCAATTACAATTGAAAGTCTCTTTAAAGTCTTTGGGTTGAATATATATCAAATAAATGCCTCAAAATTGATATTTGTATTTTTGGGGAACTACGGCTAGAGCTAGTTATATATTTTTAGTAGCTTTCAAACAAAAAGCAGCCTCAAGAACTCACTACAAGAGTTAAATGTATGTCTATCGATTAGTACAAGCGCAATATAAGCTGCGAGTTCTTTTAAAAACTATTGGCAATACATAAAGGCAGTAAAAGCTATTATGGAAACTAATTTCCCAGTCATTGCTAGCCTTTCAATGGGAAGAAGACAAGCCACAAAAAGGTGGCAATGAAGACACAGGATAATATGATGGTCAACGTATGGGAATCGTGTTTCAGCAATGAAGTGCCAGCTTCATGTTGCTTCAGTTTCTCCAGTTTATGTTGCTGCTGTTGTTGTTGCTGATCATCAATGCGACAGATGCTAAAGACTTCCAGTTTGGGTTTCGGCTCGAAGAATTCAATGCGTTTGGCCAAAGGCTTGACGAGTGTTGGGTCCTGTTTAGACTGTTGCTGCTGTTGTTGATTATGTTGCTGTTGCTGCTGTTGCTTCTCGTCAATTAGTTGATAGTGTCCAGCCGGTCCAGCGGCTGCCACATCGTGTTCATGCTCTATGATTGTTTGCAGTGTGCGATTGTTGTTGTTCAATTGAAAACTATGCTGGCCATGTGGACTTATTAAATTATGTTTAATCTTCTCAAATGTCTTTTGTTTTGCTGTGCGCAGCAGTTGTCCCACTGTGCCTAGCTGTTGTTGTTGCTGTTGCTGCTGCTGTTGTAGGTATTGTTGTGGCTCATAGAGCCAACAAGTTGTTGTTGACACATCATCAGACATATGCGCTTCTTTAACAAATTCACAATTCTCATATAATGCATTTTCTAATTGTTGTTGCTGTTGTTGTTGTTGCATTTGTTGTTGTTGCTGCAACATCTGTTCTGGCTGTTTGGTGCAGGTTACAGTTAATTGCTCATGCTCAAAATGTTGCGCAACAATCAAATTCATTGGCTGCTGCTGCAGTTGCTGTTGCTGTTGCAATTGCAACTGTTGCAGCTTCAGCTGCAACTCTTCCTGCTGTTGCAGGTAGCGCATATGCTGATGATGTGGATTTGAATCCAGGGCAATCAATGCGGCCACTGTGCGTAACAGAGCCACGGCATTTGGTACTTGACAACTTTTATTATGGCCAGCATTGTTATCAATGTTGTTGTTGTTGTTGCTACTGTTGCTGCTGTCGTTATCATTGACATACACATCAGCATCATAGTCATCGTCAGCGCGTTGTTGCTCGCTTTGTTGTGGCACAACATCTGCGCAGGAGCAAATCAACTCCTGCAACCAACACCAATAACAGATTTTATGCATCATTCATCAAAGTGTATTTTTTTTTTAAAGAGAGTTGAGAAAGGGAAAAGGGTAGGGGGTATAGGAGGGGAAACTCTTACAACTAAAACTATATTTAAAGCAACTCTACAAAAGCGGGAAAGCGTTTAGCGATTAAAGAAGCATTTGAATTGCCCCATAACCGAATGATATCATGAATTGTTCTCAACTGACTTGACTTATAATTAAGGACTTTATCGGATATGATTATAAAATACACACCTCATCCACGCCAATGCGACGACAGGCCTCCAAAAAGTTATCTACATTGCGTCGACAGCGCGCCATTGACAGTTTATTCTATGAAATGGAAAATTTTGTTATTAATAATGATTACAAGATCATAGAATAAGTAAGAACTGATTAAATTATGTGGTGCAACCGATAAAGATTAGTTTAAAATTCTATAAAACAAGTTCATTCGATGAGCTAACAAATTTTTAATTGCTCAATAAAACACTCTTTATAGTTTATTTATCTTTTGAATAAATATAGAAGCTACCTCTGAACTCTACTTAAGTAATGTACACAAAGTTTTAAATCTAAATAATTATGCTGTGCAATTTTAAATTTGGTGACCTCACAGAGGATCAAGAAATGAGTTCATTTTACACAAATTGCATTATATTTTATATCTTTATCTTTTAGATTACATATGCACCACAGTAATCTAGTCTGAACCAGAACACTTACCACACCAGGCGATGGCACATGAATGCTGGCCACAGAACGAGGCCGCACATAGTTGGCCAAATGACAAAGAATGACGCCGTCAGTAAGAGCATCTGCAATGTCCTCCGGCAACGTCATCTTCAGACGTGTCTCAATGATCTGCAAGAGAATAATAAATATTTATTTTACTTATAAGATTGTATTTAAATATATGTACTCACAATGCGCAGTTGTGACATGAGTTCAATTTCTTCGCGATGCCGATCGAATTCACGTCTCATGGTGAAGCTTAGCTTTTCAGTAGGTATGTCATGATTCCAGGTGACCGTGCGATGAGTTTTCACTGTACCCAATTTACTGGTGGCACTCACAGGTGACTTGATGACGCTGCTTGTGGCAGCACCTCCATTGGACGTATTAAACTTGTTGCTGCTGCTGCTGCTGCTGTTATTGTTGCTATTGGTGAGAACACCAATGCCATTCTTTAAAGGACTATGCGGCTTGACATAGCCGAGACAATTGGCACCATTGGCTTCTGGCGAGGATGTGGGTGATGATTTCAATGCCTGCGATGACATTAACTCTGTGTTGCGTGAAGGTATCACTTTTTGTATGGGTTTCTTTGGTATAACAACATCATCGATGCCGTTGCCGATGCTGATGCCATTTCCATTATGGCCATTACTTCCATTGCTGCTCGGCTGTTTCATAATGGACTTTGGCAGTGTTGCTGTTGATGAGCCGTTTGTAAGACGCCCCAGTTCCTCATCATTTGGACTCTGATTGGCATTGGGATGCTTTTGCTTATAGACGCTGCTAATCTCCTGATTACGTTGCTGCTTCAGCGCCTCCTTGTACTCCCTGAAAAGGTAAGAATAGTTATATTTAATTGATCCAATTGAAGTGAATTCAAGTCTTTTATCTTACTTGTAGGTCTGAATGTTGTTGAGACTCTTGTTTAGCTTGCCATTGCTGCCGTGCACACTGCGCTCCTGATGATCCAGCATCAGATCCTCATCCTGATCCGGCGACGAACCATTGCTGGAGCTATAACTGAGTTGATCCGCTGAGGAAGTCGTGACTCGCTTACAGGGCGATGCCATTGGTGAAATGCCCGCACTCAACGTCAGACTTTCATCCACAATTGTGCTCGTGCTGGAAGTTAACGATGCATCCATCAAATCACCACTCAGCGGCAACTGTTGCTGCTGTTGATTGTTGCTGCTGTTGCCGCTGGAGGTCAATGCCCGTGGCAATGTGGCACAGTGCAGTGGCGAGTCTGTTTTGGATTTGCCGGGTGCATCGTGGGACCAACGTTTGTCCAGTCCATCACTGGTGCTATAACCCGAGTCGATTTGGTGTCGTGCCGCATGTCGCTGAGCAGTTGTCGTCTCCAGCATGTTGCCACTGGAATTGTGACGTGGTGCACGTCGCAATGTCGTATAGCCATCGTAATTGCCACCAGCTCGAGCACCTTTCTCCTCCCTCGTTGCTTGCGTCTCCAGAAACTTAAACACATGCACAAGGCCGCGCATGCAGAGCTGTAAAATAGAATTTGGGATTAGTTTTGGATGCAACTGGGGATTATGTATAGTGAGTTCTATAGATTATTAGCTGAGGTGACTTAATTTATAAACTATTCTTAATAAAGAATGAAGTGATAATTTGTAAAATGTGGATAACTAAAGACTTTGTTTTCTTAATTTAGTTTTTTATAATTCATTGCCCTAAAAGTAGATAATTATGGAATGGAACTTTAGCGGCATTAAGGGTTAGTTTAGGGATAACAGTCAGTGCTTAAGACTATCAGAAACTATTCTTATTAAAGAAATGTCTTTGATTGGTTAGTTGCCAGTTGATAAGATACTAAGTATCTCACTGTCGAGCACACTGGACTAAAATGCTTATATATTGTCTTACAGTTTATGTTTCTTTCTATGAAATATGATAACTAATAACAGTATTCGGCATTGTAATTATACAATTGGTTTTTTATTTATTTACCTACAATGACATAGATTTAGAACAAGTCAAATATGTGACCACATGAACTGATCTATTTTCTATTTTCAATGCACTTGAAGTTAGATAGCTTTCGAATTGATAACTTATCTTATCTGTTAACTTGGTGATTATTCTATTCCTTTACTGTTTGTCTATATTATCAATCTATTGGTTACTTACACTTGCCGGCGGAGCAGTGAGTGGATTATTCTCCAACTGCAATTCAACGAGTGTGCTCATATGTCTGATCTCCAATGGAAGACTGGCAATGCGATTGTTGCTCACATCCAAAGAGACGAGACTCAGGCAGGTGATCTCTCGAGGCAGATACAACAACAGATTGCTGCGCAGCGAGGAGAGCGAAGAGTACGTAATTCTCCAAGACGCACGGGCAATGCCGTCAGTTGATTGTAGGATGCATCCAGATCGGTCAACGTCTGATCAAGTCTTCCCAGTTCATCGGGCAATGTGGCCAAACGATTATTGGACACGAGCAACACTTGCAACGGCAGGAAACAAATCTCACGTGGCAGTGAACTTAACTGATTGCTACGCAAATCCAGATACGTTAATGAGGAGAGTTGCTTTACGGACTCGGGTATACTACGTATGGCATTGTGATACAACATCAATGTCTCCAGAAAAGCAAATGTTGTGATCTCCTCGGGCAGCTCACAGAATCTATTTCGGGACAGATCTGTAAAAGACAAGGGGAATATGACATTAATTAGGAACAGCAGAAAATGCACCCCTGCTTTGTTTAAAAAAAACGCAGGGAGCGTAATAATTATAATTTGATTTTTTAAATTGAATTGTTATTTGTAGACTTCTTCCTTTTTTCCAATTTTATGATAGTTCCTAATTTAATTGAGTTTTCTTACGTTCTCGAATACCTTTTATCATGTAAAGAACTTTTATAACCTTCCTATTTAACTATATAACTATCTTGGGTTTGACTTTTATTAACTCTCAAGAATTTTATACTTATTTTCAATCCCTACTTGTGAAAAGAGAGAGTGTACAGAGGGAGAGACTAAGGAGAGTTCTCCTTTATCAATTTACCGCTGCTTGTGGCATGCTACTTTGCCACGCATTACGATTCCGATTACGATTCCGATTCCGACTCCGACGCTGCCACGCGAGACTGGAGCGCATGACCTCAATATGTGCCGGCAATTCAAGTTGCCCGTTGCCCGTTGCCCGGTGCGGGTTTTTAGCTCGAGAACAAGTGGGAATAGCAACGTGGAATGGGCAATTAATTTGCTAAATGAATTTGCATGCAAAATGAGCGCAAACAACAACGAAAGGGGAGCGTAAAGAGAGAGGAGACAGGGGATGTAAGTTGAGGCAAGGCAACAGAATCAAGTAGACAATGCGGTAAACAGGCAAAATAAAAAAACCTCAACTAAAATTTATTGTATACACGAAATTGTGCGTAAAGTTGTGGAGTGGGCGTGGAGTGGGAATCGTAATGAGAATGGAAATGGAAATGTGGCTGGGAAAATGGGAAAATACGTGTTTAGGTGCAGCTTCATAAAATTATGTAATTCAAGTGCCATAAAACAAACTGGAGAGTGGGTAAAAATCTAATTTAATTTGAGTATTTGGAATTCCAAAGTTAACAGTGGAGAAAGGACACTGTGTACAGAATAGAGTAGAGTAGTGTAGATATATACTATGAGGCTAAGATTGGCAGAGTAGTTAAGCAAATAAAAAATTATATTATAAAGCCCTAACTTAAAGCTTGTAGGTTCGACCTTACCCATGATTTTTAGACTTTAAAAAAAGTACAAAAGGGTCTGTTAAGCTTGTTTATTTGTTGTTCAAAGTCTTTGAAATCAGTTTAATGATCTTTTAACTAGTTCAGACCCTATAAAAAAGACACACACATGAACGAGTCATAAAAGTTTTTTATATGATGATATCTTTAAAAGAGTTTCCGCACCTTTTTTAGCTTACAGCGGATGGGACAGAGATCAGAATTAAAATTCATGAAATACTTAAAAAACTAAATAGATTTTTAATCTAGATAACAGGGTTGTAAATAATTCTCAAATTGATTTATAATTGAAATTTTGTTTCTCCTGGAATACATGTGAGGATCGGACCATCAAGGAGTAACTTCTGTTTGGAAATAATAAAGGTCCCCAAGGACCTTCTCTCTTATCGGGGGACTAAATAGAGAGTAAATCATTTGTTCAATAGTGCGATTGACCGAACTAGTTCCCTGTTCGCACTTCGAACCAGTTGCGTATGAATTGAGAAATATTCATTAGTCTTTGGCTCAACTTATGCAACACTCGCGAAACCAGAAATAAGCGAATTCAAATCCATCAGAGACTTCACATCACTTCACTCTCAAGTACGCTGAAAACTCAACCATTTAAAACTGGCTGACGACAGTCAGTTGTTGTTGTTAGTACTGTTGTTGTTGTTGCTGGGATTTACGCACACTCAATGACTCCTCAACCTACGTTGTTTATGGGCCGAGTGAAGATTGCTTTATGTGTTTCCTCTTCAATGTTGTTGCAACAAAAGTTGCTTGGGGTGCGGCTTGGGTAGATTCTCGCTATGGCTTCGCATTAGTTAAGTCTCCCCCTTTATCCACCTCCCCCACTTCAGTAATCCCCCCTGTTACACTGTTACACAAAAGAAAAATGTCAGACAAAGGCAACGCTTAAGATGGCAATGGCTTGTCGCTTGTTGCAGTTGCAATTTGCAATATTTTTGCTGCACCCACATGCTGCAGCAGCACTCTTAGGTTGAATAAACTTTGCCTGGCAACAGGATGTGTCGAAGGACTCCACTCGTGACGTCATTATCTGTGGCATATTATCAGTTTCAATGCTGATGACTTTATGGGGCTCAACGTAACTTGCGGAAATTGGATTCCGTGCAGCATCCGAGCTAACTGGGCCAGCGACTTTGTACTGTGAACCTGCCACACGTCACATGCCACCACCACCACCAGCTACATGCCCGGGCAGCACTTTGCTCATTGGGGATATGGCTGTTGGCCAACAACGCAATGCGCCAAAAACAATTCGCAAAACAAAAACCACACAAAATAAATCACATTTTTATATTCACTCTTCATTTATTTTATTTTTATTTTTTTAAGTGTCTGTCGCGACAACAAAATTGGGAACTGGATCGCTTTGGGTGTGAGCAATTTAAACCTGAACCACACCTGAGCCTAGGGATGTGTATCTAAGAAAATGCCATAAGAAGAAAAAGTTTTATTGTAACTTAAATCTTTCAATCATGCATTGAGTAAGAAATATAAGATAAAGACCCTAAATAATTGGGATAAATTCCTCAAGAAATAATTTTAAATAAATTAAATTCTTTAAATTTTAAAATAATTTTCAAATATTTTAAAAGAGCACTTCAGATAAATTAATCTATTCTGATGACAAATCAAAGAGATATTTTAAAAATCGATGCTAGAATATTAAAACCCTTTTTCAAAATCAAATTTATACTAAACTTGTTTATTTTTAGAATCTATAAAACCTGAAAATCGTCCGATTAGGGAATGCTTGACATTTTTCCAGTCTGAAGTAGTTTTTAAATGATCCGCATTTATACTCTTCCGATATCAACATATCGATACAATACCATCCCTAGGCTGCAACAGCAACTCATAAATATTGCAGGAATGTATGTGCCACAAAAAGAGGCAAACAGCAATTACCTCGAATTACTCATATGTATGACAACAAGGGTGCAGCTCAGGATCAGGCAACAAGCAAAAGGACTCAAAAAAAAAGCTGAAAAGGGAACGAGAAGAGTAGAGAAATGACCAGACGCCATTTGATTTTTTGAAGGGCGTCAACGGAAGCAACAAAAAATTTAATTGATGGCGCCACATTCCACACAACTCAACTAAAGTCGACTCGAACTGTGTGGCAACAACACGTGCCCCTTAACTAAAAACAACAACTCATCGCTTTTTATGGCACAACGGGGCTCTCAATTTGGAACTGCTCCCCTCTTAGTCTCCCCCTTCAGAGAGTGGGTTCCTCTTCTCCCAGAGGAGAGTCTTTGCCACTGGGGACCATTAGGCAATTCCATCAGTTGCTGGCTATTGATGGATTTATTGAAATTAATTTACTCAATTTTATTGCCGACGACACACGCTGTTTGGAATTATGATTCATAATGCTACAAAAAATAAAAAAAAAGGGCCAGTTTCCCGTTGCCTGCCTTTTATAACCTCGTTGTATTTGATTATGGTTACTTCCTAATAGAAAAAGACCAAGAAATGGATATGGTTACAAAGAGCAATCAGACCTTGTATGGCACTACACCTCCTAATAAGTTTGGAATGCGAGTAAACGAAGAGAAATGCAGTTTATCATCATCTTACAATGTAGAGAAAAGTTATTTGCAAATATGGTAACATTGTAATCATTATAAGTAGTCTATGAAGTTTAAAAAAGAAATTATTAATTAGAATTTAGTGATGATTTATTTTATTTAATGAGACTGATTGTGATATTTATATGCAATCTGTTTTCAAATCATCATTGAATTCTTTCTGGACTTTTCACAAAGAAACAGATTGACAGATTGAGTCCCAGGCTTTTGTCAATACTCCACAAATAGCTTTGGACTTAATGCTTATCTCGGCATAAACTTTAATTGTAAATACGCAGCTGAGAATACAAACAAAAAGCAGTTGCCATATGGTCTGTTTCTCTGCTTCTCAATCACAATTCTCACAAACAGATTGAAACGGGACAACAATAATATCATTAATAAAGTCCGCTTCGATGTCTCATGAATTAATCGCTGCAATTGATGACATTTCAGCCCCCTTCAACCCTCTTTTCCTCCAATTAACACACACTCAACACACAGACACACCCTCAGAGAGCACCTCTGCAATTCCTCGCATTTTTCCCGTTTAATCATAATGTAAACTTTTTAAAAGCAAATACAACTTTTTGTTTGCTTTAGTTAAACAACCAACAAAGTAAATATTTAAACAATCGAAGCATATCCGATAGCAACTCTTGTTGTTTTTGTTTTTCATGTTGTTGATGATGAATTTTCCCTTTTAGCCCCGAGTGGCTTTTCCGCTTAGACAGCATTTTCCAGTCTAACTGGAACAGCTGTGCCAAGTTTACAATTTTTCATAGACAAATACACAAATACACAACGGCTGGCATTTGTCTGGCGTTTAATTTGTTGTTGTTGTCGTTTGTAGCTGTTATTATTATAATTGTTGTTGCTGCTGTTGTTGTTGCTGTTGTTGTTTTTGTTGTGGCTATTGCCCTTAATTTATTTGCAGTTGTTGTAAGCTGATACCAGCTGCTGTAGCTCAAGTCGCTCAGTTCTTCTAATGTTTATGCAAGGATCAAGTTCATGAATTCATAATATT
This sequence comes from Drosophila testacea, assembly GCA_035043265.1. Classification (NCBI taxonomy): domain Eukaryota; kingdom Metazoa; phylum Arthropoda; class Insecta; order Diptera; family Drosophilidae; genus Drosophila; species Drosophila testacea. Next base: position 950,826 of record JAWNND010000151.1, read on the forward strand.
TATTAGTTTATAATATAGTGTAAATAATTAACTTGTTGATTTAATCATATGATAAAATCAGAAATTAACAACTAAAATATTAATTTACTGCTGCGCTAATCACAAATAATTATAAAATATTCAGGAGTTAATTAAAATGTACTACATAAATATTGTAATATGTTTCCAGAATTAAAGTAATGCTCAAGGAAAAAAATATTACTTTGTAAACTAAGTTCTCAAGCTTATCAGGAAAAGATACAAAATATTAAGATATATTTTTATCGTCGTTACTTTCTCTTACAAAAATATGAATTGGTACTTTCTTTTTTTATATTTTAAAATAATTTGCACTATTTGTAAGTAAAACCACAAAGAAGTTGACTTTCTTAATACTTATATTTAAATTTCAGCTTGGAAAATACCAAACATTGATAAATTTAATTTTAAATTGAACTTGATTGACAGACAACCTACCTAATATTTTTATACCCTGTTCTATTTTGAATCTCATGATTTTCAATATCACGTTTAGCAGCGCATAAACGTAGGTCTTGTGTATTTGTGAGTATTGTTGAACGCGTGCTATGCTCAGCAATTAAACTATACATAAATTGTTTATGCCTCGACATTGCTGTTGTTGCTTTTTGCCATTGCTGCTTTTTGTTGGCACACAATATCTGTGGCATTAAATATTGCTTACACTTACAGATGAATTCATAAAATTGACTCAATGAATGCTCTTTTTCTGTGTCAAGTTTGCATTCGTAACCAAACGAATGGCCTCAATCCGAATTGTCCATTTATCTATAGATAAAAATGCCGTCAGTCGTGCAAATTATCTAAAAATTTCATTTATCGCGCATTTATGCACAATTAATAGAGATAAACAAACGATAAACAAATATTTGTAAGTAGTTTGTTTATAAAATTGAGTGCATTCTAAGGAATTTACGTGGTTCTTCAAAAGATATTAAAATTATGTCATCAGTTTCATTAAAATTATTCTTTCCATGAATTTTTCAATTTAATCTTTTCAATTCAAAATTATTCTATTTTATCTTGTCAGTTTTAGATTAAATTCAATTTGTACAATATTTATTATTATTATTGTTATCGCTTTAAAGGCGAATGAACTCAGCTTGCGAGCTATATTACATTAGTGTGCCTTAGAATTCCCAAATGGTTCTCACAGTTAAAGAGTGAGACTTAGCTAGGATCACAGACATATGAGTATAATAAATTCACCCACGGCGATGATTTTAAACCCGAAGTGTAATCTCTAGTAATGGTAGGCTATTTTTAATTTTCAATACATTTTAAAGTAATTACATTTTACTTTAGTGATGTTAAACATTGCATTAGAATTGTGCTTTAATTTTTAATTGTAGAAATCACATGCGATAAAGATCTCTCACGCATAAGTGTCATCTCTATTCCTAATACATACTTTTTTTCATTCATCGCACATGCAAAACACGCAGTCACAGTTTGGCAGCCATTGTAGCGTGTGTACAGACAAACTACGTGCTCGTCGTTTCCTCTCTCACTCTTTCTCTGTGTTCTTTTGCTTTTATGACGGAGCAACAAATAATAATAAAAACAACAACAAAGCTGTCGCTTTGTGATTTACACATTACAGCAAAAAGAACAACAAAGTAGGGAACAACAACTATGACAGATACACACAACACACACGACAGTTGTTGTCTTTTGCCCCCCACCACCCCCCAGCCATATGTTTTGTTTGCCAACTCTCCAACAAAAACAACAACAATAAGTCGTAAATTTCTAGTTTAGCTGCAGACGCTTCTGGATGCTCAGCAACACTGGCAGCAGCTTCACTGCGCAGCTGTCAATGACATTGCTACTACCTTTTCTGCGGATGCTGATGCTGCTAGTTAATTACTTACTATACTACTTTCGAAAATAGTACTGCTAAAAAGTACTATTAATATACTACTACTACCAAAGGCAATAGCTTTTCTGCTTCTGTTGCTGTTACTTCTTTTATACCAATAACAAAATACTTTTAAACTACTACTAAATTTATTTTACTACCTATGATGCTATCTTTGCAGCTACTACTAAAATAGAAATATTCAAAACTACTACGAATGACAAAGCTACTAACTTTTCTATTACTTTGGCTGCTACTACTAAACTACTAATACTTAAACGCTGCAACCGCAACAGCTGCACTGCATTTTTTACTTCCAGTTTCCAGTTTGCAACTTGCAATTATTTTAAACAATTTCCTGCACGTCGTCAAGTTGATTTTTCAGGCTGCAGTTTCTCATTTTTCATGGCTTTTGTTTGATTTACGTGACATGCGTCTTAATCACGTGCTGCGAATGCAGTCAAAAGGGAATGAGAGGAAAGAGGAGGAAGCGTATCACAGACCACAACAACAAATGGTTTTAGGAAGCGTTGACAGTCTGCCAAATAAGTATGGCTCCACCTTTAAACTCTCAGCTGCCTTGAGGGTTGTTTTCCAAGCAAAAAAAAAAATAAATATATATAAAGAAATACTTTTCTTATGGCTCTCATTGATTTCTTTTGGCCAAGTCAAGTGGTTACTTGAAACCCGCCCGGTCTGAGCCGTTTTCTCCATTTTATTTTGGGGTTGCAGCTCTTAACTTTCCATATTTTCACAAATACATATTTTAGCAATAAACAATCTTAGGTTTCACTGCCCTCTTAATGAAGTTCTTCACACCAAATAAGGGGGCAACAATTTAATTGCTAATTAGTCACGCCTTCGCATTTGGTCTGATGACTCAATTGAAGTGCTGGCAAAACGCATTGAACCACAAACAAAAAACTTAATTGAGAAAATGCCGGAAGCAAAAGATACAAAAAGCGTAGGAGGAGGTTCAAAAAACAAGAATCTTGAAAATAAGTCACGATTTCAGTTAAATCACAACTTTCGTAAGTTCACGAGCGGAGAAAATTGATTTTGAGCTTCTGTGAAACTTTCTCACGAAATTAAGCCAGAACAAGTTTAGGAACAAAAGCTATCTACAACTGATTCATTTGATTTGTTTTAGGAAATCATGGAATGAAGAGAATTTGCATAAGAGATATATAGTTTTCATATACTATTAACAAGTAATGCATTATCAGCATCCTGTATAAGGATCAGCAAACTAATAAATTTCATAGATATCTTTGAATTTGACATAAGTTCCTATACATTATTATTCGGATCATTCGGATAGTTAGTGAATACCTTATAGAAAAAATGGGCCTTAGGATATAATGGGATATAATGATGAATGTTAGCTTATTGCGGAACAAATTACAGAAAAAGAAAAAGAACGATAAAGAATATAATGAAAATAATATTATATTTAAATTTAGCTTGGTCTACTTTATCGAGTTTCTTACAAATACACCCTTGGGAAAAAAAAGTTATATCAACAATTATTGTGGTTTTTGCTTAATAAGTATAAGTTACGTTTTATTTTAAACTTTTAACTTATCCAAGAAAAGAACTTTATACATTTCTCACATACCAAAAAAAAAAAAAGAAAAGAGGAAAACGGAACAAAGGAAATACAGCTGAAAATCGATGCGGGACGTCTATTAAACAGATGTTTCAGTCATCAGGGTGGTTATCATTAGGGTGGAGTGGGTGGTTGGGTGTTATATGTATATGTGTGGGTGTGGGTGTGTATGTGGATTGCATTTTTGGGCACAACAAAAACGAAAGTTGGCTGAACTTGAAACCACCCAAAAAAAAAAAAGCATGAAATGCAGACGAAATAGTGCAAATGGAAAATGGCAAAACGAAGCAGAACGAATGGGCAAAGAGAAGATGGAAAAAACAGCTGCAATAATTACTGTCCTTGGCAGACCAGCAAACAGGGAGTAAATGAAAGAGAGAGAAAGAGATACGGTTAGCCAGAGCAAGTGCGTGTGAACGCAATAAAAAAGGTAATAACTTGCCGGCAGGGAGAGCTAAAGAGCAAGAGAGAAAAAGTCAGTGAGCTGCAGGGCTGTGTTGCCAATTTAGACTTTTTCTGGACATATCTATCCTTTTTAATAAAATAGACAATGATTTGGCTAAAAATACATATGCCTAATGCTAACAATACTCAACAAATAAATAATTGCAGAACAATGAGAAGTCGAAATTTTTAACTGTAAAATTCATTAAATATTTATCTATTTCGCTCTTTTTTGGTTGGCCTGTTCTGCTCTTATCGCATGTGGTTGGCAACACTGATGCAGGCTGCTGCAAATTATTGATTTTCATACGAACAAAAAGCTGAAATTCAGCAGATGTAAATTGTTTTGGGATGGGAATCTCTAAGGATTGCCAACCGCGCCCCAAAGGCAATTGTGCGCAGAGGTAGAGAGGGGAATTTATTAATTTACATATATTAGCTCACCTGCAATAACCGTATCCGTTAAACTGAATTTGGTGCCCATTTTGGGAAAATCCTTCAGCTTGCGATTGGTCAGTATCAGCTCCCCGCTGAAGTGCGCCTCCTCCAGGATACGTTCCAGAGAGCGCGTCAGCTGAGAGTGTCCCAGCATGGGAGAGGAGCCGGCAATGGAGGCGGGGGAGTTGGTGGAGACCGTTAAACCGCCGCCTCCGCCAATCTGTAGGCGTTTATACACTGAGGCTGCCATACTTGTGTGTGTGTATTTGTGTGTGGGCGTGGTAGCAGCGACGCTGGCGTCGTCACGCACACAAACAAACAAACTACAACGACAACAGCTAGGCTAGACGTGTTAGATTTGTTGGCATTTTCCAACTGTGGCAGACAGCGAAAAACTCATTGATAAGATTTCCAAGAATTGGATTTTCCTTTGCGGCTTCTTTCTTTCTCACACACACACACGCGCGCGTGCATATACAAACACAAAACGCCAAAAAGCGAGTGAAGTAGCACCAGAAACACAAACGCACGGCACGAAATCAAAAAAATACTAAACGTGACAACTGAGCGTGTGACCAGCCAGTGTTTACAAAAAAATACCTTACAATCCACAAAGTATCAACGTTTGGTATTTGCGACGGCAGTTGGCAGGCCTACATGCTGTCATACATAAAAGCGGTAGTGGCGCCATCTCTAGTTTGTTAGCGCCGCCACCCTTTTTGTTGTCTACTTTTAATACTAGATTCTTGTTGAACATCTGGCAATCTTGTCAGTGCAACAACAAAAATTCCAACGCAGCCAACTAAAATTTCATAGTAAATTGAAAATTGTTAAATATAATATAAACGCGTTTGTATAATCAATTCGTTTTCCTCGCTATCGGTGCACTGCGGTGCAACACTTCTGAATAACGTCGCGGGGACGTGCAAACACGTCAGCGCTGGGTTTAAATAAAAACTGTGTCAATCGAACGGACGCAACAACAACAACAACGGCATCTTTTTTATTAGTTCAATGTTCATGCTCTCAATATTCGCAGTGCATTCGTGTGATCTACAACAACAACAACAATTAGATTCAATAAGTGCCCAGTTAGTGATTGTGTGAGTGTGTGTGAAAATTATGCATAATTAATTCAAGGCGTTAAAGCGTCAGTTCCGCATATTTCAAATAATTCCAAAAGAGCGGTCACACCGAAATCCAATCAAAGCCAATCCAAAAAAAAACAACAACACCAAACAGCGGTTATTGTTTGTGTTTTTTTCAAGCTGCCTCCAACAGAAAATAAAAGAGAAAAAAACAGCTTCAATCAGCTGTTTGTTGTATGCGCGCAAGCCGACGCGAGTGCGAGTGAGATAGCCTGAGTACGCGCCAAAACGACAGTTGGCCGCACAGTGTGTCAATGTGCTACGAAAAGCGAATGAAAATATTTAAATGAAATACATATATTCTTATTTTTAGACTATTTGAAGGTAAGTAATCAGCATTCAGACTAATACAAATTATTTTACACGTTTATTTTTGGCAGTTTATATTAGCCAAATTTTTATATCGTTTACATATTTAATACGCGTGTGTCTTATAAAAAAAAGTTTATAAATAAAAGTGCAAAATGAGTGAAACAACAAATGTGGATGCGGCAACAGTTCCTGCAACACCAGTTGCAGTTGTAAAGCCTGCAACAGAAGCAGAAACGGAAGGAACTGCATCGAAAATTCCAAAAGGACCTATTCGGTCTAATATACCCACTCCGGCTGCGTCTGTAACGGGTATACCTATGAAGCCAAGGCCTCCGTCTAATTTTGGCTCCTCCAATTCCATATCGAAAATTGGAAGACCCTGCTGTACACACACCACACCAAAATCGGGACCTCCACCCAGAGGTGAGTTGATATTTTACTTATTTCTATTTAGTTTTTAGATATAGATATATTACTATTTCAATCGAGCTTCCAATATTTCTATATAAATTACAAAAACTGAGTTCTAAGATCATTTTGTCCCTTTCTGATAATTTTTAATAAACTCAGATAGGCATGAACTAGAATATTCAAATAGGACAAATGTTATTATGATTATAAAATTAAAAAACCAAGAATAATACTTAGATGATTTTTATATAATTGTTGAAGTATTCTTATTATTATAAGTAAATATTATTATAGATAATGTAGTTGCTTATTGTCTATGCACATTTGTGTCATCTCTAAGCGATTCATTTCTTGCAATTCCGGTTTAAGCCAGCTGGTTTTAGGTATAACACCCACTATGCAGCGGTAAATGCAACGATCTAATCTAAACGATGACGCACCCACGACTTTCCAAAAGGCAAAATAATAATAAAAGTTAATTTGCAAATGACTTTTCTATGAACTTGCTATGTTTCGAGGTAGACTCGAAAACTGGAAACTGTTCAGCAATTTAAAGAGAAAAATTAGATCAACGCATTGTCAACTTCAATTCAATTGGATAGTTGACCAACAACAATTGGCACTTCAACTGTTTTGTTTGTAAACAAATGAATCCGCCTCATTTGCCCATTAAAAACTTAGAGACAGACAGACTATAAACAAACAGACTCTTTGAATTGTTTACCACTTGACAGACTGTCTGTCTGTCTGTCCATTTGTCTAACTGACAGTTAAGAGCAATTATCTCCCACGCAGATCTACTCATCATAATTGCATAGTTTTTTTTTGTTTATTTTTTTGCTCCCAAATTGAAACATTTGCGGGCAATTAAATAAAGCGGCTACCAATTTAATTAAGCCATGATTCACATGGAGGCGTCTGAGACATATTTCATTCACGTAATTGTGTTAAACCGCAGCTCCATGTGAATGTATCGCTATCGATCGTAGATCGACCTAATAGCCCATATACTTGGCATGTTTTGTATCTATAAATATATTTATTTATTTATGTTAGTCGATCAACCCAGATCCTCGTCGTCTTTCATTACACGCTGTCCCATTCAATTGACGGACATTGCAACCGCAGCGCATTAAATCCGGCGACAGTGTCTCGTTTCCAATTCCTAAGCTCTCTATAATCCCAAAAACGCAGCGAAATTGTAGAGGAACTATTAAGCAAATTTTGTATACCCTTTAGGACGTTAAATATTTTAAAAAGATCAATATTCACTATAAACATTGTAAAGGAATACATATTAAGAAATTTTTTGGGTACCCTTTAGGACGTTAAATATTTAAAATAGGTCAATATTAATTATAGAATTAAGAGGATTTTTAACCAAATATTGTTTTCCCTTTTAGGAGGCTTTGTATTCAAAATAAATCAATATTCATTATAGAAATTCAAAAGGAATATTATGAAAATTTGGTATACCCTTTTGAATGTTTATATTTAAAAAAGATAAATATTTCTTTAATTGAAAGAAAAACATTGTTTTTAAGGAAAGAACAAAATTCAATGTTAATTTATCACATTTATCAATAGATATTATTATTCTCCTGAAAAATGTTTTAGAAATCTGTTTTTTAAAACAGTAGGATATTTTAAATTTAATGTAGGGAATAGTGAACGAACATTCAAGTTTTTTGATATACAAAATTTGGTTTTTTTCTGAAAAACTAATGTTCTGAAAAACTGCAGAAGCGGTATGAATGTTCAGAACTGTTAGTTAAGAAATATTTGAGTTATCTAAAGTCATACCACTTCCAAGTATTTTGACACACATTATCACAAATTCCAGCCAAAAATAAATTGTAAACTTTCTAATGAAGTGATCGTACTCCTCTAAAAGGGCATATAAATACTTAGTTACCACTTTGAAGTGAAACACTTGAATGTACCTGTCATTTATCTCTCATCACACTCCTCAATGTCAAACCCGCAGTCGAATGAATGATCACCGAGCAATCTTCAATCACCGCACAGTGGCGCACATCATTTACTCGTTTATCTATGTGAGAATGTTGGGAAGAGAAAGAGGTTTGGGGAGAAAGAGGATCGGTAACTGGCAACTAGGGGGGCTGCTTATAAAAATGTAGCACTCATAATTGAATTTGTGTTCTGTGTTTTCTGTCTGTCAGGCGAGGCGATGATGACACACATATAGTAGTTGTTCTTGTTGTTGTTGTTTTCTATATACTTATTTTTGTCAAGCTTTTGCACTGCGCATTTGAGATAGATACATAGAAAGAGAGACAGAGAGAGATAGAGAGATCGAGAGGTGTCGCCCTCCCTCAGCTACCTTGCCCCATCTCTCGTCGCACAGTTTCATCTCTCACTTTCTAGCTGAGCAGCTTGTGGACGAGCTTATGTCATTTCATATTGATCTTGATCGGAAACAAGCGTGCTCTCCACATTAATATTAATATAATGAAAAATGTGTGTGCTACAAAAAGCCGAATGTTCATTTGTCTTTGACTTAAGATCGAATCGTCGTAAGCCTCTAATGGGTGGGTACATCCGTGATCTCTGAGAGGATAATGTCTTACAACTTGAGATCATGTTGACCTTTTAAATGTGGCGTATCTCATTGTAAACAATTATCATGACACGGCAAAGAACTTTAATGATTCACGTACATATTTCTACATTTATTTATAGCTTCTATAGAAATTGGTTCTACAATTCTTTGTATATAGTTGCACTGCCCTTGGGTAAGATCCCTTTCTTTAGATTCTTTTTAGTGGAAACATTCACTTTTTGCCTTGTGGCAATAAGTACTTAAAAGCCAAACGCAATTCAATTTCAGCTTCGGATTCAGACGGCATTATATGGGCGCCATAATCATCAATCAGTGCACGCACCCATTGCCAATATCAAAATATTTATGGACTTGATCGACTAACAGATACTCCTTGTATACAATAAAATACATTATCTAGCTAGAGAAAGTCGATAAATAACTCTCTATCTTAATAACATTGACAATAATAGACTGAAAGACATCCTCTTATGGATTTAAATATTAAATCAGACAAACAAACATTTAATGAAAGTGTCAGCAATAACAATCGACTTTTAGATACTATTTTATGCTTTTAGGTATTATAGCAAGCAAAATGCTAATTAAATAAAGTATCTAAACTATGATATTTCCTTTATAGTAAGCGGAAATAGATTATTATCAAATTAGCGGGAAACCTCTTATGAGAAAATTAATCACAGTAACAATTAATGAATTTCGACTTGTCTGTTTAGTTATTGTTAGTTATTGTTGAATCAGTTGGAACAATCGACTAAAAGATACTCTAGTACTCTCTAGATATTCAATATTAATATAATATATAAATAACGAATATTTGTTTCTTTTAATCAAGTGTTTACCCATTTAGATATTTTATTTAGATATTGTGTCTTAATTTTCTAAAAAATCCAACGTAATCGACTAAACTATATCTTCGTGTGTATTTATTTAGCTCTGATCAAGTCAGGGAAATTATAGACACCTCTGTTCAGTTTTGCTACAGAGTATAAAACTCGTAAGATGTGGCAACTCTAGCAGAGCTTTGCCCTGAAATAAAGAGACGATCAGCGCTCTGCTTTTTGTTTGCGAAAATTATTAAAGTACGCGTCCGTGTTACGAGCTGAAATAAAAAAAAATAGCTTTACGGTTTTTCGTGTCGTCGTTGATTCAATAAAAACAACGTTGCCACACACACGTACACCCAGAGACAGACACACACACACACACACACACACACACACATACATAACAACACTGCGCTACAAAGCTTGGTTCATAGACGTTCTTGCGCTCTTGTCTACACACACTCTTATTCTCTCTCTCTCTCTCTCAACAGTTCTCTCATACTCTCAAAGCTCGCTAAGTGCTCGTGCCTCTTGGCAAGTTTGCAAAACTTTGAGTTTTCAGTAACTTCAACGACTTTTCGCGAGACGGACGCGTTTTTTTTATTGGCAACAGCTCGATAGATACGGGCAACAGATCTGGCCAACACTGGCTCTAACTGAAAGATACGGCTACTATATACAACAATATAGTGAATACGCTAAAACAAACAACAAATTAATTTCAATCTCTACAATTAAAAAAGGTGAATTTGCTTGATAAGCGTGAAACAAAAGACAGAAAATTAAATAAAATGAAATAAAATAGACTCTGAAAGTAAAAGTTGTGAACCTTTTGAACAACAAGTTGTTGTTATTGTTGTTGTCCCTCAATGTTGCCCTAAATGGGATATGGGAATATGCGAAACTGTGCTTTGTAAAAGTGTGCTGTGAAATTGTCTTTCTTGCCGGTTGCTTTAAAAAAAAGATACTTTTGTATGTCACATACAATTCAACGATCGATCGATTGATCAGCAATAAACTGTATGCGTATCTGTATCTTGTATCTTGTATCTGTTTCGATTGTTGTTTTTATCATATTTTCCATATACTTTTGACCTTGAATTTTGGTTGGATGGTTCTTTTGAAGCAGCTATTTTTACATAGCATATTTTGAATAATTTTGTATTATTTCACAAACTTTGCTAACGATGTCTCAAGTTTTCTGTCAAGTATTTCATATTTCATATCATTGGTGATAAGATAATATTAAATGGCCAACACTTAGTTACTGTTTTTGCTATCTATAATCAATTTTTAAAAGCATGTTTCTTATCGTTTGGCCGCACAGATTTAGTGTCTTTTGTGGGTTTGGCACAGTTTTATGTCAGGGGATTGGTTTTTAGCTCAAATTTGCAGCTCGAAAGTTATTTTAACATATCTGAACTATTTATTAATTATAAATAACAGGTTGTTCCCTGCAGTTATCAATAGATTTTGGCATAAAATATTATTCCTAGTTTCCTTTTTTATCTGTTTACTTAATATAATATAATACTTATAAATAGAGAGTTATTCCCTGCCGCTATTTATTTCATTTAGTTATTCGTGTTTAAATAAAAGTCATCAGTAGATTTGCCTGTTCTAAATAATTTAGCTATTTATAAACAAAAGGAAATTCCCTGCAGCTAACAATAGAGTTTTCCCCGTATTTATGACGTTAACGTTCTCTTGACAATATTAACCCTGACTTTAGCTACTTTAATTGTTTAATAGTTAGTTGTTAGATTGTTAATGCAGCAACACGTTTACCTGTTTTTATGAGCACTTAAGAATTGTTTGCTAATCGCTTTGATTGCAATTAAGCAGACATTTGTTGCCACTAGCTAAGACGGTAATACTCTTTAAATAGGCCAACTTTGTTGTCTCCAGTCAGTCTCGAGCATTGACAATCATCTGGCTAATAACGTATTTGGTTTTGGCCACAATACTAACCTTAGTTCGCATTCACTGCGAAACTTAAATTCAAAACTACAACAAAGTTGTCGCCGCATCTCAAGTAAAAGCTCAACAACAACAGCAACAACAACAATGACAACAAAAAACACGAGCCGGATTTTTTTGCAATATTGAAATTTGCGGTTAACCGCTAATTAGGTATAAAAATGTATTATTGTTTATTTATCTTTTGACTGCATAAAACAGACACGAAATGTAAAGGCTAATAAGAGAGAAAAAAAAAAACAGTAATTAAAAACTGATAAAGCAGCTAAATACCCTATGGCAATTTAAAGGGAAATAAAAGAATCAGCTAAATACATACTTCATACAAAATTTCTGTGTAATTATTTCTTTGTAATTCAATAAAAGAATCAGTTCTCTTTAAATTAAAAAAATTAAAAGTTTACTGGAAACTTACCAGCTACATTGAGTTTTGTGAAGGTCAAATTGAATAATGAGGGCAAATGCGGGCGGTTCAAATGCCACATGCGTCATGGGTTCTGTAGATATCAGCTGTTATCTGTCTCTCTCGCATTACAGGGTATACAAATATATACAATATATACTTGAGTAACTTTCCCATGCGACTGCTCAACACACTTTTTGCACTTTTTAAATTGAATGCAAAAACGTTGTTATTAACATATTGCGCAAATGTTTTGCATTTGTTGTCAACCAAAATGCTGTTAATTGTTAATTTTGGCCATGTGTTGTGACGTCTTGTAGCCAAATCGTTAGACTGGCTAATACTTAATGCAAATTAGCCGGCTGCCAAACTTTCTACAGTTCGGTTTGGGCTTTCTTTTCAGCCGGACGCGACTTGGACAACAACGCATTGTTGTCGAATGTTAGAGGAGAATGTAGAGAGAAGACTTTCGTTGTAGATTCCACTCTCAGCTCAATAGATCGCATAGCAATTGTTCGTTTACAACTACAAACATTAAACGAGACAATTGCTTAGCATTTTGTTATTGTTAATGGCATTTTATCAGCAAAAAACCGAATTTTTTGTGTTACGTTTTTTTTGTTCTTTTCTTACTATCGCCCCGGCAGGTCTCGACAACTGATAAAGAGCCCAAATAAACAGCATTTTTTTATTTTCATACAAACTGCCAGCATTGCCAGTCCAAAATTTACTAGTACTAGTTGTACACGCTATCTTGAAAGTCCCCAATTGAGAGGTAAACATGTCAGAACATAAAACAAATGCATTCAAGCAGCAGTCACATCTGAGCTCAATTACAACTGGCAGATGGTCTTAGCTGATGAGGTCGTTGTAAAATGTAAACAAGCATAGATAATTCACAAAAATCATAAACACAAAAGATCTTCAAGTCTTTGGTAAACTGGTTTTGTAGCGCCACTAACAAATGTCTTACATTTCCTATCTTTCAAAGGTTAATATCATATTTTATCATGTCTTTATTTGAATTAGAATCTTGTACGTGATTTAGTGCAAAGAAACTTTAGATTTATGAAAGCGAGATTTTAAAATATCTGCTTAGAAGTCTTCTTAGAAAATCATATCAAAATTATGATAAATCATTGAGGTGCTTAACTTTTGACAGCTGAAAGCTTTGCGCTATTGCATTTGGTCATTATCTAGAGCACAAAAGACTGCAAATTGACATCATTAGAGTATGACTTTGTCAACAGTTCTTAACAGCTGTGATATATGTACTTTTTATATGCAACTCTAACCTAATCTAAAATTCAGCTTATGTAAAAGAATATAATAGATTTAGAAATAATTATTTATGTCAAAAATGCAGTTGAATCCATGAAAGAACATTCGTAAACTGAAAAGATATAACTAAAGGAAAGAAATGTTTATTTTAAAATATTTCAATAAACAAATCAAACTTTTATTGTAAGTTTTTCAGAGTAGAAAGAATTGAAGGATATGATTAGTAAGAAATGATTTAGACTATTTTCCTGAAAATAAATCCACAAAGAACAAAAATAACTTCCATTCAATAGTTGGCAAGGTTTGTATTATATTCTTTGCTTTAATGTTTAATGAGTTTGAGAAACTTAGCGATATTTTATATGCCTTCCCACAAACTTTAAATAAAACTACATTAAATTTAATTAGAGTTTAGTTTTGTGTACGACGCAAAACATCTTTTCGAACTTACAGAATATATTTATGGGACTCCCATATGGAGACAAGGCGGTGACGTCGTCGCCTCCCTCGCTTACACAACTGAATCTAACCAATTTGATATATATTATATTTGCTAGACATTTTAAATGGCAGCTGTTTGTGTTTGTGGGCGCGAAATGTTACGAGTCTTTTGCCATATTTGTGTGGCACCTTAACAGAAACCCATTAAACTCATTCAGAGGGCAACGCGTGCTCATCCCGCAACTGGACAAGACCATGTGCCATGTAGAACCATTTTTTATTGGTAGAAGTAGATGTATTTTCAGTTTGTTCTTTTTGGGTTTCTTTTTTTCGTTAAATTTTAGTGAAAATTTAACAATAGATTCTGGCGTCATTCTCAATGTGTCGCTGTTTGAACGGTTTGTTTACTTATTTGTTTATTATTAATATTTTTTATTTATTTTGTAGCCATTTTAGCGCAATGAGCTCAGCTCAACTTCCACACTAAGTTGTGTATTTGTATTTGTATTTGTATTTGTATTTGTATTTGTTCTAGAACGCAACGCGCATCCGTGTAGGTGGCGTATGAGTAATGTTGTTGTTGCTGATGTGTTACGCATACGCATCATTAGCCGGCAATGCTGCATGCATTACATGCTGTACATGCTATAAATTATTACGACTCTTTAATTGCTATACGATCCCAAAAGGTGTGAGACTCCCGGAATTATGGCAATCAAAATCGCTTGCTAATTGCATTTCCACACACCTTTTTGTGTTTTGTTTTTCCGCCGGCACCTTTTACTTTGTTGTCTTTTGTAATTCACTTACAGTTTCTTTTTGGCCCGGCTAAGGTGTTGCCGCTTTTGGTTAATTAATTTTTATGACCCACCAATTTTGGCCAGCCTGTATTTTTGTTTTGCCTTTGCAAATGTCATTGAATTTCTAAACAAAATAAAATGAAGTATAATTTTTTATATTTATTTATTTAAGTTCTTTTGCGCTTCGTTGCTTTCTTTTGCGTTGCCAAAAAAGTTCTAAGCCTCTTTTTGCCGGCTTCTATTTTAGCGTAAACAAACCCATTATTGCTTTATATTTTGTTTCTTTTACGCTGATTCGACAAAGAAAATGTTACCTGGCCAGTTGTTGTTGGCTGTGTCCAATGAATTATTCACCTTTTGTGCTTGTAATGTGCCTCTAATGACAGAGTTCATTATGTTTATGATCCAGAGGATGTGGGCCACCCAACCATTAACTTTAAGCTGTATAAAACTGAGATCTTGTGCAAATGCTCAAATCTTTGATTAAAAGAAGGAGACAGAGGGAGAGAGAGAGAGGGTGAGAGATTTCACTGACTTCATGCTCTAGCAGCTGCTGAAGTTCAAAAATAACTTCAACTGCCTACAAAGCGTCAAAAGTTATACGCTTAACAATTAAGCAACAATTTTAATCACTTGCGAATGGTTTTTACTTTTTCGTTTTGTTTTTGCTGTTGTTGTTGTTGTTGTTTTGTTTATTTGTATTGTTGTGCGCACACTCGAGTGCTTTTAATTATTTTGTATGCGATATTGTTCTAAGCTTAAGGCAAATAAATTAACGTGTCACTTACCGGTACTAAAAAACAAACAAACACAGAAGACTTAGTCTCTGAATGCTTTGTAATTATTAAAAATGGCACTCCAAAGTTTTATTTAATATATAAAGTGTTCTTTTCCATTGCAAAGATTTCAAAGTATACCTGTAATCACTCCCTCTGAATTTAAATTTAACTGTAGTGTATTTTCTACCGAAATCAACTTGATTTTATCTATATTTAATCACAAGTGTTTGCCACCTAATTAATGCCCCGATTTGTCTGCATTTTACTCCGAAAACAGTTAGCCAAATTGCCGATCGCCCACAGTTTCAGTTGATTGAATGCCCAGCCCCAAAAGCGACTTTCAATTGTGTGTGGGTTGCATAATTTGTTACAGAAATATTAAAAAATAAAAAAAGGGGGAAAAAATAATAATAACATATTTGTTGTATTATTTATGGCTACTGGCCATAAGCAACAAATTACTTCAAGTCTTAATTGTATTTGGCCAAATTTGAAGGCTCTTTTCATAATTTTTGGCATAAAGCGCAAAAAGAAGTAATTAAGTTGTTTTTATTTTTCTTTCATTCATTTTGAAAACTTAAGAGACACGCGGCAACTGTTTACCTATCGTATTGAGTTGTACATAAATATATTATTAATGTTCAATCATTTAAGCAGACAACATCAACAACAAATAATCGAATGAAAAGACAACAACAACATCAATAACAAATGCTGAATTCTATATTCAGTTGTTGTCTTGCACGTTTGTTTATTTTGCAATCTGTCGTGCCTCATTTTGTTGTTAATTATTCAGCAACCAAACGATAAAGAATGCTGTAGTTAAACACTGATTGACTTAAAGATACTCAGTATGACATTTGTGGAGCATCTGATTAGAGATAGAAGGACAGAGTCTTATATCACAAATAATCTAGAAAACTTTATAGGTTTTAGAATAAGAAACAAACATTGATATATGCAAAGACAAATTTAATTCTGTCAAGAAAAATATTAGCAAATGTGCAAGGAGAAAGGAAAGATGCAAATGTGAAATATTTCATTTAAAAATAATTTAAGCTTCAGAAATATTTTAAATAAAGTATAAAGTTTATTATTAAATTTTCATGACTAAAATATGAGCTAGGAACAACATTTGATGACTATGATTAATAATAACTAATTAATAGATATGGATAAAATAATATGAAGTAACTTGATAGGGTTAAAGATACTGACATATTTTATAGATACTTTTTGAAATTAATGAGGCACATAAAAAAGAATTAAATCTTTAAAACTATAAATTATATTGACAGAAGAAATAAAACCGTATAGTGTGGATGTTATTTTAGGCACATCTTATTAGAGTTGATTACTTAATTCCTCATCTGTCTGTTATTTCTGTCTAGGTATCAATAATTGTGCTGGGTATTTTTTTTATTTTTTATTTTGTGTACGTAGACAATTTGCAATCAACCGGCATTTTTTGAGTGTCTCACGAGTAAATATACATATGTATATTCGAGACTCGATTGCCGGCAAAAAATCAAATGTCGGAGAACGATTTGTTGATGCGACTTTGTGATTTTGAGTTAATTTTACTGAATACGTATTGACGTATTTTATAGGTCATTAAAATGGTGTCTAGTTTCGTTTGGGGAGGAAAACAAGTTTCTTTTTTTTATTTTATAGTTAAAGGTCTTGAGTTGATGGATTATGTTAGATGGAACTAAAGAAGCTGCGCGTGTATCGAGTATCTTTAACATCTGAAAAGTATCTTTGAGTGGATATCGCTTATACAGATGTACGAGATACATTCACCTGTCTGTCTGTCTGTTTGTCTGTCTCTTGTTATCTCAGCAAGCGCGTTGTTTATATAACTTGCTTAACTGTGCAATTTGTTAACTGCGCTTGTACCAGCCCACACACACACACACAGACAAAGATACATACAATGTTAGTTAGTTTATATTGAGTCTGAGTTCGAGTCTGAAACTTTGCCGGTCAACTAATTGCTATTTGCACATTTGCGCTTTTGTGTTGTTGTGCCGCCGTTTGCTTTCTTGGCCAATTAGTTGGCCCGTTATGGCCTGAATATAATGAACCTTTTGAGTCTTTTCTTAATATCATATTGACGCCCTTTATTAATGGTTTCTTTCGCATATTCTCCCCATTGTGGTGCGTAAGTAGCTTTAATTTTAATTTAATTTTTGGTTCATTTTGAGTGCTTGCATGTGCTCTCCTCGTTATTGTTATTGTTGTATGTTATTTGTTACTTTGTTATGTCTGAATTTCTTGGATGTATTTTTTTCGTATTTATTTATTTATTTTCTTTTTTTTTCTTTGCTTCCGTTATATGTTATTTCGTTTTATTTATAGATACAAACAGCATGAGTCGTGAAAGCGATGACAATTTGAGTTCGATCAATTCGGCGTATACAGGTAAATAATCCATTTAATTAATTTGCATATTTATCACTTTTATCTTCATCTTTTACATTTGGCTTTATTTTTTAAATGCGTTTCATAAGATGATTTAATTCATGACATGGCATTAATTAACTGCATATGATGGGTTAATTAACAACTTGATTTAAACTGGGTTACTTTTCGTTAATCAAACACTAAAAGTGCAATAAAACTCACAATCAGTTTTATTGTCACATAATAAGGTTCTTAATTTAACAAAATCAAACATTTAACTGTCTCTGTTGAACTTGAAAACACATTTGATTGATATCTACAACAATTTAGGCTAATTTGTGTAATATTTTATACCAATTAGTTCATTGATCTATCCCAACACCAAATAAGTTAAGGGGAACTTACTTGTGTATGCAACAACTGAAGTCAATCTACAAATGTCTAAACAGTTCCACGATCACCTCAATTGGTGTGTGACGGACTCTTTACGACTTTCCGGCAACTATATAAATACCTATTGAATTAGCTATAATTTTAATCGCTTATTGCCCTGAAAAGTGAACGATCCAAAAATGATTTTCATTAAGCAAATTTGAGAAACAAATATCAACTGAATTTGCCCTTCTCAGTGGAGGTCTTTCCAGTTGTTTCATATGCTAAACACGTTCTAAACATATGCGTACAGAAATTATACAATTTAAATTGTAATGTGAAATACGCGACAGTTCGACGAGTGTAGACATGAGGGGGGAATAGAGTGGGTTACCTCTATAGATTATTACCGGTATATCCCACTAATTTTGGGCTTTATTGTTTTGTAGCTGTCAGATGTTTGCTCAATATTTATATACTTGTATCTATAGTATATAATATTTAAAGTAACGCCTTCTAAAGTGGTTTGGGCGCTTCGTGAAAACCTGGCCAACAACTACGCAGCACCCGCGTCACGTAAGCAGCCAAATTCCATAACGTATCCAACAAAAACAACAATATTCTAGAACCAGTTTTCCATTTGGTGAAATTTTAAAACATTCAACTGGGCGTCATATGATGACAAAGGCGGGTGTTGAAAATATCTAAGATTATTATCATAGAAAATCAAATGCAATAATTGTCTGCTCACTAAAGATAATTAAATAAATTGCAATGCAAAATATAAATACTTTTATGGCATTTAAAAACTATCAGAGTGAGCATTAACTAAATGCAATTTAAACAATTGATTTATAGTAAATAAATCTTTTGCAAAGTCAAAAACTAGTCTCAGTAAAACAATTTCAAGAACATGAATTTATTTTGCATGAGCAGAATTTATGTTCGAATTTTATTTATTTATTATCAACTATTAACTATTTAAATTCAAATTGTCTAGAGATATTTATATGTTAGAGGCTGTAGTCTTTTTGGCGAGGCCGCACTGTACTTAGCTTAAGCTTAAGCAATTCAGCGGCGCTTTGGGATTGTGTTGAATGCTGCCCACAGCCAGTAAAAAGCGGCTAACAACTGTTGTCGGCAATTGCCACAAAAGCAACAAAAAGAGATTTGCATTTACATGCCGAAAAGTCATGTAAGTCATGCACAGTGTGTCCAGGCAATAACAGAAAACAGAAAACAACAAAAAACAATAACTGTGGGACGAGAGTCGTTGAACGAACGAGTTAGGCGACCAGAGTCCAAGCTCAGATACAATTGTATCTGCATCTTAAATTGAGATAGCTGGTACAACCTACACGCTATGCGACATGCATTGACTTGCACAAACACTCACACAGAGTTTAGTTTAATTAAATGTTGTTTAATCATTTCAATAGATAATGAGCCACTGACGTGGCTTGATGATTTATCGTTTAAACGCACGCCCGATCCACATTGGATCCACATCGGTTCGGATCGCATTCGCATCGATTCGATTCGTATGGGGATCCATAAATGGATGCGTCCATCCATTTGGCGAGAATCGTGCGCAAAGTGGGTCGGCGATTGGTGCGTTTTTGGCCAAAACCACATTAGGCTAACATAGACTTGGGGCGCCACACGAGTGAGTGTGGCAGTTGCTGCCTCAACAACAACAACAAAAGCACGCATCTAGACTGCGGCTGCTTTGATGATTCATTGCGTATCTGTCAGATACATGAGTTCATTAGTGTAGACACTGAATGTCAACTGCAAGGAAATTGTCAACACAAATGTATTTTTAGCAACTCGCATGACGTTTCACAGTTAAATGCTAACAAATAAAATATATGTATATAAAAATTAACAATTCAGATAACCAGCAAACGTTTACTTGGCCAAGTGCGATTACTGAAGGTTCTAGCCGTCTATCTATTAGCACGAAACGACAAACAGACTGACATTGAAGGGGTCTGCTTTTCATTACTAACTAATATCGTATAATATGATATTAAACAGTCGTTCAACTATTTGAGGGAGGCCTACAAAAATGTATTGTTGGCTAAAAGCCAATTGAAAAACTCGAGAGTTTCGCCTGCTTGGGCACCGAGTGAAAGTTTTCGTTTTGTATTTGGCGTAAAAAGAAAAATTGAAGGGAGCCATATAGAGTTAGATACAGATACATTTACAGATACAGATACATTTGCCAGATCCAACGGCTTGTTGTGATAATTAAAAAATTGCCAGCGTCACGAAATATAATAGCAAATAATAACAAATTGTCTTGACCGTTGAGCACACACACAAACACACACGCAAAGCACTCAGACAGACTGGCAGACAGTCTCCCAGAGGGGGAGAGGGATGAGGTAGAGGCATTGAGATCAATGTATGTATCTTTTAAGCAACAATTGAACCTTGAAGTTGCTTTTGCTTATGTTTTGGTCAAGTCATGCTTCGGCTACCGTTCGACTGCCTGATTAGCTTGGCTTAGATACCAAACACAAACACAAAAACCGTCAGTAGCATAGGCCCGAGGCGCGCATCTTCCAGATACATACATTATTTTTTGCCACATACACAATACACTTGGCAAAATAAATTGTATGAAAAGCGGCAATTTGAGCTGACAAAAAACACAATTAACTACGACAACATGGCGTATACGTCATGTGGCAGCTGTAAATTAAGCGGAAACCAACAAAGATCGTGCAATTGAAATGAAGAAAAATGCTTTTTTAAAACATTTGTGCTTTCTTACCTGCAGTTGTTGTATCTCTCGCAAGCTGACAAACAAAAAAGCAAACGTTACCAAACCGTCGACAATATAATTGATTTATGCTTTTATATTTTGGCTCTTGATAATTTACGACAATTGATTTTTGAAAGTCAACCACAGTCCGTCCACAAGTCGACAACTGCCACAACAAATTGGCCACATTGCAATTTGTGTCGTCCAAAAAAGAGAGAACGTCTCGTAACGGAGTTCACTTTATAGCTATGGCTATGAAATTTCATAGCTGTATCTACTTTTCCAGTTACTGCAACAAATTGAAAATCAATTTCTTTTGTCCAAGTTTCTGCTTAAGCCGCTGTCGCATGTTGTTAATGATTTCCAGAGTCAATCAAACGGTAGAAGATTCTTGATTGATTTCGGTTTTAATTAAAAACGATTATGTTGGAATAAATAATTAAGATAAGTGTTGAAACTGAAGATATAAACGAAAGGGCGATAAGAGAGATCCATTAATATATAAAAGATTAAAAGTTAACTCTTTCAAAAATATTCTTATCATCATTAAGTTAGGAAATAGAAGACACATTAGCATCTGTTTTCGTTATTCTTTTGTTGGATTTATTATTAAAGAATATTAGGAATCTCTCTGAAATATTGTAGACCAACTTAATGTTAGATTGTGAACTGAAGCAACTTGTTTCTGCTTCTCCAATTCTTTTTCTGCTCTTCAGTTGCTTTCAATCATAATTTTTGCAGCTTCTTTTGAAGTTCTTTTCGACTCACCTGTTCTTTTCAGTCCATTCTGACAAGTTCTTTCACTCAAATATTAAAAACACTTTCAAGTTTATAAGACGCACCTTTCTAGCGCTCACCTTTCAGTTTGAGAACTTCTTTCTCCTAACATGCTTGGGGGCTAATAGCTGATTAAACAACCATAATATGAAATTACACACAGAGATCAGGAAAAACTTTCACATAATAATAATTTTGCCAACATACCGTTGTATGTGATTAACACAAATTCGCTAATTATTAATTATTAACTAATAACAAGCTCAAAGTAAACAAAACTAAAAAACCAGAAAACAACAAACTACTTTGCAACTTGAGCGTTGTTAACACACCCACTAAAAAAAAACTACAGCAACAAATAGAAAATGTATTTATTCGTAACATTTTATGTAAATTGCATGCATCTGCGAAACGTAACGTAACGTAACGTAACGAAACGAAACGTGTCCATACATGTCTATACTCGTAGATCTCTATCAAGAGACTGTAAAGCGCTTTACGCGCTCCTCACTCTCCCCCACATCCGATTGGGAACGCTTCTCGTCCGGCCGCGGATCGCTTAAATCTCGAACAACGCCAACACTGTCCGACAATGGACGTCGCACATCTTGTAAGTGTCCACCTTCTTCTTCCTTTCCCCACCTCCTTAGCTGTTTGCATGCTGTATGTGTAACTGTAAATGTGCTTTGTTTTTCCGTTTTTTGTTTCGGTTCATAGATGATTATTATCTTGAGGCCACAGGTCGACGTCGTAGCTCAGGTAAGCACAAAAGAGCATCAATGTATCTGTATCTGTACCTGTATCTCAATGGTGGTATCTGTATCTCAAATTGTATAGAGCGGGTGCCAAAACATATACACGTCAACAGTGTTGCCAATTTAGCTATTTTGCAGCTGTAAGCTGTACAGTTTTGAGAAGTTTTTATTTACTAGAAATCCTACTATTTTTATAAAATGATTAGTTGGTCAGTTAATAATAATGTATCTAGAAAATTAGCAGTTTCTCATTATAATTATTGGTTGATAAAACTGATAGCAGTTTCCTGAGCAGATTTAATCATTTGTTTGCTATTTTTAGCTACTTTTTATTAAAAAATTAGCTACACACACCACACACACACACTTATACACAACATGTCAGTTAACTATTTGCGCAGGTGGTATATTTCTATGTTATGTCTTGAATCTATGTCTGTTGCTCGCACCTTAAACGGCCATTGGACGTAACCCACGATTTATGGCATCTACAAAAAGATCTACAGTATGTAGATTTTGTCAGTACCACGAGAAAAGCGATACTCGGTTGCTTAGTTTACTGTAACACAGGCAGCCCAAATATTGTCAAATTAACAAAGCCTAATGAGCCGTCATCTATTATGACAATGTTTGTGGGTGATGAACGCATAACGTGGCAGTTAATATGTAGATACATCCATTTGTTAAGTGTGTGTGTACAGATTGTTGATTGTTATATAAGCTGCATTATGAGTAAATATAAACAAATGATGATGCGTTAGGTGTGATGTAAATGTATTTAAATTAACATATAGTGTAGAAGCTTTTTATGCAAATTTACACCCTCAGAATGCACCATGTGATACAATTTAAGGTGTTACAAATACTTATGTAAAAGGTTTAATATTTGACCTAAGTCTCTAAAGTTTAGATCTTTTAAACAGACTTTAAAAAGATCAATGAAAATTCTAAAGCCTTCAATCATAGAAAAACCACAGGGTATAAATTTAAAAGATATATTTGAAGGCTACGAATATTTAAGAACCGAATCCGTATAAATCAAATTAACACTACACTCAAAATCGGTTTTGTTTTCACAAAGCTATGCAAGTTTGAAGTCTGCTAGACCCTTAGCAACTTTACAAGTCAAATTTGTCGGAACTAATCAAACTGTCCAGTTGCTATTTAGCGATATTAAGTTGACTAAAAATCAATTTAAAGTTAAATTGAAATACGCTCAAAGCATTCTCTTTAGCAATCAGTTGGAATGACACTTAACATTTATCGAAGCAACAACTTGTCACCTGCTGAACTTAATTTATGTTAAAATATTTAAGAAATATAATAGCTCATCCCACATCGATACATAGATGAATTGATACTCGTAATCATCTAATGCATATGCATAAGTATTTATTTTGGCAACAAAAACTTGACACCTTTATGCAAGAGACCGAGAAACATGTCTTGCGTAGCACGGCAGCAAATACTTTGTTGCTAAAACCGAAAATGATGAAATGAAAATTGTTGTTTTTTGTACATTACCATATAATACGTGGGTGAAGTTGTTGCAGTTAAGAAATTCAACAAAAAAATACACATATATGTATATTTATATATAAACTGTGACTTCATGGCTGCAATTTATTGTTATTTTTGTAATTTTCCACTGAATGATTTTTGTATTTGAAAGCCATTTATCAATCATCAACAAGTAATTTGTTTAATCAAATCTTCCCATCATTTTAAGGCGTTGTCTCAAAGTAACAAAGGGGGAAATCAGAACTAGAACCAGAGCCAAATGATCTTTAGATGATCTGTCAAGTGCATTGGGTTTAATAGTCAATATCCGTTTTAAAGTCAAACACTGCGGGGGATCGTGTTGTAGTCATTTTGTATATGACAGCTTTAAATGATTTTCATTGAGTGCGACAGACATATGCAAATTGCACTAGAACAATTATTTTGCATATGACATCATATTGTTTATTTGTATACCATATATGTATACTATATACAAAAAAGCGACTTTTATAGATATTGTACTCAATTGTAAAGATTACGAAACGCAGCCAAAACATATCAAGATGATTGCTGATTGATGATAATTTTTTATGAACTTTAACACAGCTTTAAAATTCTCTTATTCTTCCCCGTTTCATTTTGTAACAGATCACAACAGCACCGTGCTGACAGCCAACACAGAGCAGTTTATAATTGGCCAACGTGTGTGGGTGGGCGGACTGCGTTCTGGCCAAATAGCCTACATTGGCGAGACACACTTTGCCCCCGGCGACTGGGCGGGCATTGTGCTCGATGAACCAAATGGTAAGTGACAGATGACAGTTAACAATCAATTGACCTTCATTATACCCTTGCAGAGGGTATTAACAATGTGTGTAGTGTATCCATAAGTGTAGTTTCTTGATCGGAACGAGAAACTGAGTCCGCCTGAGGCTGAAGAAAGTTGACAAAGATCCAACCTAAGATACGATCGTTCCAAAATCAGAGTTTAGTATGAACTTTTGTTTCATAAGAAATCTCATCCAATCTTATATTTTATTATCTTACAAATCCCTAGCATATTTGGTTATAATTTGGTTACTATGTCATTAAACTGCCTAAGGAATAATCGTTTAAAAAACTAACCTTCAATGCTGTTTCTTTACCCATTATACATCCTTATCAAATTCTTTTAACTTCGAAATACTATAACATAAAGCTGTCCTAGGAACAATACGTCGAAACTTAAATTTATTAACTCTGCAAGGATATTAAATCTTCGGCATGCCGAAAAAACCCTTTCTTTTTTACTTGTTTTTCACAAATTGTTACTTTTGCAGGCAAAAACGATGGCTGCGTCTCGGGCAAGCGTTACTTCCAGTGTGAGCCAAAGCGTGGCATTTTCTCTCGTCTCACACGTCTTACCACATATCCGCTATCGGGCGCCATGACACCCACTTCACCCTTGTCTAAAAACTCTCCAGAACGTTCACGCACAGTGTCCCCAACAGCCAGTGTGCGTAGCTCCATGATGCGCAGTCCTGGCATTGGCAGTAAGTTGATCAATTAATCAACTAAAAACATTATTAATCCATTGGTGATCCTTGCAGAGAATGGTCTGACGGTGGGCGATCGTGTGATTGTCTCCTCGGGCTTTGGCAGTCGACCTGGCATCTTGCGCTATTTGGGAGAGACACAGTTTGCTCCGGGCAACTGGTGTGGCGTTGAGCTGGACGAGAACAGCGGCAAAAATGATGGTGCCGTTGATGGCATTAGGTGGGAAAATATTAAATATCTATAATAAACTCGAATTCTTAATTTGCTGGCTTTATATTAATAGTTAAATTATAATTAGTTAAATTACATTAATTTGTAAATACAAATTTTAAGACATCGATTCAACTAATGATCGAACTTGCTTTCTTTTTATTTAAAAAAATGTATATTACTTAATTGAATCACATTTGCGTGTTTAGATGACTCTAGATCTAATAAATCTGTCGACAGGTGTAAAACTCTTGATTCAAAGTCATTTAAATATTTAAATTCTCTTCAATTACACAAATTTAACACAAGCAAATTGGTTTGGAATAAATTATAAGGGACAACATTTTTGATTCATTAAAAGAAACTTCTATTGTATTAAAGTTTAGCTAAAATATCTTCAATATCTCAATTTCAAGGCCAAGCAAATAACAGATTTTTAAGCAATTTAATTGTTTTATATGGTACATTGTTATTTTAATCAACTGATCCTAAATATTTGCAGATATTTTGAGTGCAAACCGAAGTATGGCGTATTTGTGCCAATTGCCAAGGTTTCGCTATCGCCATCCACAAAGAAGACGCGTTTATCTCGCACGGGATCTCGCGAATCTCTAACCTCGATTGGCACCATGAACAGCATTGCCACAACAAATACGTCGCGCATGCGCATGAATGCTCAGGTATAAGACGCAGCAGCAACAGAAAAATATAAAGACACAAGCAACTTCACACTTTAGTTATCCAGTTATGTCCGTTATCCAGTTACCTGTTATCAGTTGCCAGTTATCTGTTACAGTTTTATACTTACAATGCTGTTGTTAAACGTTAACCGTGCTCTGTTAATGTTAATGTTAATATTAATGTTAATTTACTAACGCCTTCAAATTTTACTTTTAATCCTCCCTTCCCAACCCTCGCAGCGCAAATCGAGCACGCCCATAAGGCCAATTGTAGCGACGCCAAAAAGTCAATTTTCAATGCAGGTAAACAAAAAACAAACAACAAAAGACTCAAGTTAGCGCGCTGTAAGTTAACATGCACGTCTACTGTACCCGCTGTTAAAGTCGCTTGAACGTGTGTTTCTATATGTCTGTAAATTAACTAAAACTATTAACTAACCTTAGACCTTAAGCCTGCCACAACTGACATACCTAACCATGCCACATTACACACTTGCCACAAATGATATTCCCTGCTCTGCCAACCACCTAACTGATGTACAAATAATATATCTATACTATATATCTATATCAAATATACATGACAATACAGTTTTTATGCACCATTCTTTTTTGGCTTTTTTGATTATCTGTATCTGTATCTTTTTATGTGTACATACCTTTATTTTATAATTTTGTGTGCTTGTGCATAATAAAAAGTGGATACAAAGTTATTTTTTATGTGCACGCTTTTCTGTTTATATTTTTGTTGTTTTTGTTTCTAGTTTCTATTGATATTTTAAGCATGTGCATTTGAAATTGTGTTTTGGTTTATTGTTATTATTATATTCCGTTGAGTTGTCCTTCTTTATATATTTACACAGTGTGTTGAGTATTTGTTTTGACAAAGAGAAAAAGTGTTGGAAAAAATGCATTGTTAAGTTATTAAAGTTGTTTATGGTTCTTAAAACAAATTATAAGATTCGTTGAGCTTAACTATTAATGTAATATTTAAATCAGCATTAAAAAAATAGAAAAATTATATCCAACAGTTTTTCAATGTTATCTTTGATATTTGTTTTTTTTATTTATAACACAAAAACATAAAAATTTTCAAATGAAAATTATAGTTGGGTTTTAAAGATAAACAATATTAATATTGCACTCTTTATCGAAACAATTACTTGACATGTTGTATATATGCTACGCACCCTGTACATACACACACCATACACACACACACCTACACCTACACCAACACTTGGATCTCTCTCCCGCTCTCTTTGTCTCCCTCTCTGTTTTTGTGTAACTCTTCACTTGTAACTCATGCGCTTGTTGTGCCACAAACACGCACACTTTCTGTATCTTTTCCTACAGGACTTGCTGCGCGAGAAGCAACAGCATGTGGAGCAGCTGATGGTGGAGAGGGAACTCGATCGGGAGGATGCACAGAATCAGGCGTTGCAGCTGCAAAAAAACATCAATGAGGTAATTATCTTCACCGACACAATGTACATGCCGTTGCCCTATGCGGATCGCAGCCGTCCTTATCGATTGCGTCCCACGAATCATACCAGCAGTCGTACAACAATCAGTAAACCAACAACAGCAACAACAACAACAGCCATGAAGACGGCAACAACAACAACAACAGCAAGACAACAGCAATCATCATTACAACTACAACAATTGCCGCGTTCCAATAAACCAAAGAAAGTTTGGTTTTGCGATAAAAAGAAATTATTTCCAGTTGGCTAAAGACACGGCGCTGGTCTCTGATGTTTTGGCTTTAACTCAGCTTTGATTTTGGGTTTTATTTTATTTAATTTTTAGTTTGTTATGTGCCACAGCTGTTGTTGCAACTGCAAATAATGCAAAACACCCACACACACACACCCACAAACACACACACAGACATTATCTTCACTTGGTTGGTTTTTCTTTGTCTGTGTTAACCTTTTTTACAGTTTTTTTTTTTTGGTTTCTTATTATTTTTTAATTTTATGTTGCCTCACATTGTCTTCTTGTTATTGTTTGTTAATTTTACACACTTAATTTGCGCACGTTCATATTTTTGTTTTTGTTTTAATATTATATTTGGGGCTCTCTAAAATTGTCAGTCACTTGAAAGTGATTCATACCAATTTACTCAATTGGCTACAACAAAAACCGTCAAAAAAGAACTTTACACTCACCTAAAAACAAGTACAAATTTCATAAGTTTAACTAGGCGTAGTAAATACTCTAACCATTGCTCTTCTTACTCGGCCAAGATTCATGTGGGTTCATCATCTTAACTAGGCGCTAACGAGCTTAACAATTTTCATATTGTCCATTGGCCAAAAGAATTGAAATTCTCAGTCCGTTTGAATGCAAATCTTATTAACTTTAGACATGGTGTTAATAGACTTGAGTATACAATTTGTTTTAAGCCAGGTGCAACTTTTAAGTTGTCCATAATCTTATAATAACACAAAGTATTATCATTTACAGTTTTCATTAAAATTGCATTAAAGTCTATAAAAAATTATTCATGCTCATGGTAAACGCTAAAAAGTTTTTTAAATGATACAGACATTTCTGTAGATACTTCAAAAGAAATGATATCATCCAGCTGCACGTTTCTATTATCATCTTATTTTTCTTTTGGTATTTGACATACAAATTATACACTGGGTGCAAAAAAAATAACTACCGATTCAATATTTGCAGCATATTTTTAGCACAATTGCACAGCTTGATAGGGGGACTGACATTAAGAAATGAGTCAGAAGTGTATGTTGTGTACTGCTTTTGTTTAGTTTTTGTTTGGTTTTATTGAATAAATTATTGAGTTGTGCTATAAACTTGGTTATACTATATCTATTATCTATATAAATGTCGTGCGCACTTTAAGTTGTGTTTTCTTTACCTTTTTCTTTAATTGGCAACAAATTTCACCACCCATCCACAAAACCAACCAAAGAACCCTATTGAACCACAGTTCTAATCCCTTGCTGATCTTTTTAACGCAAAATCAAAAACAAAAACTGAAAATTTTAAAACTGAGCAACGACTTTTACGCACCACTGTATGTACCTGTTCATTTTTATAGCAACTGCTGATCGAGGCCGATCGCTGGAGGCAACTGATAGCCCGCCATAGCATTCGTATATCTGATCTGCGACGCGAGTTCCGTGGCTGGTCGGGAAAACATGAGAGGCACTGTATACTGCACAGTGTCCTGACACCATTGCGCATCAAATAGGAGGATATTCATCCCCCCATACATGTGCTCAAAGTTACCTTTGATGAATGATTTTTATTCGCTGGCAACCATGATGAAGATCGAGATGAAAGATGAAAGATGAATTTGATGTTAAAGCGGAAGTCTGCACAGCGTTTTATGCTGAAAACAACCAAAAAATATTTACGATATCTTCTACTTATCACAACAATCACAACAACAACAACAACGATAACAAAAACATAGAGCCACAAAAACCAAAATTGAATTTCAGATTTAATTGGTTTATTTTATTTCTTATGGCCATTGTAGAATGGGAAGATTGATAAATGAATATCTTGATGAATATACATATATAATATAATACTTAATATGGAAATTGGAAAACCTGTATAAAATTATTTGTATGAAAGCGAATTTTCTTGCTGTTGGTTTAGTTGTACGATCTACGATAAAAAAATAATATACTTAACTATTTACGATATGAAACAAAAGTGAAAAATACATACATTAACGATATATCAAATATACGATATAAAAATATTATTGCAAAGCAATTTTGCCACCTTATGTTGTTTTATTTCTTTTGAACTGGAATATTTGTATCTAATCTTCAACTTTTCCTTGCTCTCTGCTTTTCTTCTACCCGGAAAATAGCTCAAGGCACGCGTTATAAAATTGGAATCGCAATTGGGCGATGAGCGCAAGAAATCCGAAGAATTGCAATTTTCTATAGATGAAGCCCAATTCTGTGGCGATGAAATTAATGTAAGAGCCATATTCATAGATAGGAGATGTGCATTGACTTGAAAGTGCTAGAAATTTATTTCACGGATTTTGGATTAATATTATATTATGATATATGAGGGCAAGGAATACATTCTGAGGCTTTAAGTTTTAAAGTTGGCAAATGAAATTATAAATTAATCAATGATTTTAGTAAAACATTTCTTACGTTTTAAGAAAAGTACTGAATTATTTATGATCTTAATTCAAAATATATTAGATATATTTTATTAAAAAACAGTATTCAAAATTGTTTATTAAACAAACTGTAGCGATTAGATTTCATTATATTAATATGTTTCCTTACAAAATTATTAACAAACTAGAAATGAACAATTGTAGATGTCCTATTAATATTTGCTCAATTATTAGAAAATTATTTCTCTCAAACATCTTTTCTTAGAAAATATTTATTCTTTCTGCTTTAGTCTTTTATCTTTTTAGTTATTACCGCAATGGTTTACAGATGTAGTTTTTTAAATCTAAAGGTAGTAAATCTGTCAAGACAACTGGACGAGGGTGAGATATATTGATAGTATTTATGTAGATGGATTGATTTCTAAAACTCTAATGAGTCTGTAATGTTTATATTTCCCCACATAAATGTTCTCTTACAAATTAACTTAGTTACACTATCCATCATAGAAAATAAATTAGTTATTGACGTTTAGTCAATCACATTAAATTATAGAACTAACAACAGTTTTTGATTTTCTGTAGAATAGTCTAAAACCAATTCTTACCGATTCTGTTTTCAATTCAATTAGAAAGCTCAAGAAATTATTTGAAACTAATTCCTACTCTATAAATTTTATGTTTTGTTCTGCGATTTTACACATTTTTTTCCATTATTAAAATAAAGGCTTTTTAAGTGCTGTACAATTTTATTACAAACGTTTAGGTTCCTAACTGTTCCGATAATAGTTTTCTTGCTTAAATTTCCAGGTATACTCAAAATATTAATAAAATTACTTATCCTTCAACAAACTTAACAAGTCTTTAATCCAAAAAACCTGGTAGTACAAACAAGTCAATGCACAGTCTCTAAACTAAATGTTATCCCAAATGTTAGTTCAAATTAAACCCATCCACCAATTATTCCACTAACAGGCTCAATCCCAGGTCTATAAGGAAAAGATACATGATCTGGAGAAGAAAATAACACAGCTAGTCTCAGGTAAGCAGTCCACTTAGCACATTCCCTAGATATGGCAACTAAACTCTGCCCTTCTTCCTACAGCCACGCCCAGTTTACAGAGCGTACCGCCTGTTGAGGAAAGTGTCGCCTTGTCTGCTGCCCAGACACAAATAACTCAATTGCAGGACAAGTTGAGCGAGCAGGAGAAATTAAGCGAAGCCCGTCTAGCCGAGTCCCTGGAGGAGGAGCAAAGACTTCGAGAGAATATAGGGTATCTACAGTCCCAGAATGCAACGTTGCAATCGGAGCTGGTGGCCAAAGATGAAAGTCTGGAGAAATTCTCGCTTTCTCAGTGCGGCATTGAGAATCTACGACGAGAACTGGCCTTACTCAAGGAGGATAATGAGAAGCAGGCACAACAGGCAAAGGCAGACTTTGATGCGAAACTGGCAGCTAAAACAGAGCAACTGCAGCAGGTCAGCAATGAGCTAAAGAAGCTTAAAAGCAACTCGGATACATTGGAGAGTGAAAGGGCCACAGTCACAGATGAATGTGAAATACTGCAGACAGAGATTCGCATAAGAGACGAACAGATTAAGGAACTAAGTCAACAGCTTCATGAGCTGACAACAGATTTAAATGTTCAAAAAGCCGACAGTTCAGCGCTGGACGAGATGCTCAAGGCACAGCAGGTGAATAACAATGAGAATAAGTCGCAATTGGAGCAACTGCAGTCAAATAATAATAACTTGAAGGCATCCTATGAAGTGTTGGAGAAACAGAAGCAGGAACTAGAACAGCAACTGAGTGGCATGCAACAAGCATCAGAGCAGCAACTACAAGACAGTGGCAATCACAAGACGCAGCTGGAAATGCAAAAGGCGGAGAATGCTCTGCTAAAATCTCAAAAAGAAGCTCTTGAAGAGTTGATGGGTACACTAAAAAAAGAGCTGGATTTGTTGCAGCAAACTGCAAAAGCGCAGCTAGAGGACAGCAAAGCAGAAACAACTGAAAAAGAAGCTATGCTCAAAGAACTATCGCAATCCTTGGAGCAAGTGCAACAACAACTATCAGAAAAGTCCAAACAACATGAGGAACTAATAACTAAACAAGAGCAGCTAGAGAAAAGTAAGCTGGAGCAAGAAAAGCAGCTGACGGAGGTTCAATCCAAGTCAACAGAGACTGAAACTACACTCAAGGCAACACAATTGCAGCTGGAACAACTGCAACAACAGGCAACAATTAGTGGCGAGGCAGGAGCACAACAACTCGCCAAGTTGCAAGCAGAGCTAAAGGAAATACAATCCAAGGAAAAGGAAACACAAAGCGCTTTAAGTGAACGTTCCTCGGAACTGGAGACAGCAAAGTTGCTGGTAGAAAGCACACAAGCTGCATTGCAACAGCAGACAGAGGAACTTGAGGCAGCCAAGTTGCAAGTGGCACAAACAGATGGTCAGCTTAAAGTTAGCACAGAAAACTGTGCACAGCGTGAACTTGAATTGGGAGATGTCAAAAGACAACATGAGGCATTGCAACTTAAGTGTGAGACATTGCAACAGCAACATGAAACGCTACAAACAGAATTGCAGGCAACACGTGGTAACGTCTCACAGTTGCAAGCAACAGTGAAGCAACTCAATGATGAGCTGTTGGAAAAACAACAAAGCCATGCGACATTGGAGAGCAAAAGCAGTGGACAGTGTCTGGAATTGGCCAGCGATAATGAGTTGTTGCAACAAACTAATGCGAGGTTGCAACGTGAACTCAAGGAGACACAGGAGCAACTAGAGAAACTCAAATCGGAATCGGATTTGAAACAAACACAGCTTACTGAACAGGAGCAACTTGCCACACAGCGGGAGCTCGCATTGGGAGATGCTGAAAGACAACGAGAGCAATTGGTGGCACGCAGTCAAGCCTTGCTGCAACAAAATGAAACGTTGCAACAGCAATTGTCCAATTTACAAAGCAGCTCGACTGACTCCAATACGGAGCTAGTTAAACTCTCACAACAGCTTGTGGAACAGCAGCAAACTAATGAACAACTTGCCACAAAGTCAAATGAGGAACGTGCCGCACTCGAGCGGCAGTTGCAATCAGGACAACAGCGTCTAGATTCTCTCTGTGCTCAGGTGGAATTGCTAACCCAAGAGCTGGCTGCCAGCACAGAGCAGGGAAATCAACTCAATGTTAAGCTCAAAACGGATCAGGAACTTGCCGAAAAACAGACTTTGGAGTTAAGTGATGCCACACGCAAGTTGGAGGCAGCTACAGGCAAGTGTGTGCAACTGGAGCAGCAGCAGGAGAAGCTGCAACAGGAAATCAGTCATGTGAGAGCTGAACACAGTGAGCTTACCACTAGATTAAATCAACTCACAGAGCAATTGTCGACTTCACAAAAGGAACTGAGCACACAAAAGGATGTGAGTTCCGAGCAACGCTTGCAACTGGAAAGAGAGTTGCAAGAGGTAAGGCAACAGCTACAGTCCAGCCAAGCCAACATGAGTGAGGCACAGTTGCAGGAAACCTCCCAAAGGGAGAAACTTAAAGCGGACGCAGAGAAGAGGGAGGCAAAGTTGCAAGAGCAACTAAAGCAACTAGAAGAAAAACTGTCTCAGTCCCAAACCGAGCAACAGCAGCAAAGCAGCGGCAATGAGCTGGCCATAAAGGAGCTTCAGGAACGTCTAGAGATCACAAACACCGAGTTGCAGCACAAAGAGCAACTAGCTCGAGAGGATGCCCAAAAGATCACGGATCTAAAGACACTCGTAGAAGCCATTCAAGTGGCCAATGCAAATATTTCCGCTACTAATGCAGAGATGTCCACTGTGCTGGAGGTGCTCCAGGCCGAGAAAAGTGAAACCGCCCATATATTCGAGTTATTTGAAATGGAGGCGGACATGAATTCGGAAAGATTAATTGAAAAGCTACAAGGCATCAAGCAGGAGCTGCAAGAAACTCACAGTCAGCTGGATATACAACAAAACAGCAACAAGGACTTGCAGGAGAAGCTTCAACAGATGCAACAAAGTGAGGAAAGTCTACAAGGCACAGCTGTGGAAGCCGCTGAGCAACTGCGTCAGTTGCAACAGGCCAATGGCGAACTACAAGATGCAGTTAAACAAAAGCAGGACAAGATTACGGAAGCAGAACAACAGCTACAAAGTCAACAAGCTCAATTGGAGTCCCAAGCGAGCAGCCATAAAGACTTGCAACAACAACTGCAGCAGCTGCAACAATCCGGTCAAGATTTACAGGCAACTAAACTAAAATTGGAAGAGCAACTGCAACAGCTTCAAGCCGACCATGTAGAGCTACAAAAATCATTGCAGCAGAAGCAACAGCAGCTAGAAAAGGGCAATGAATATGATGCACAACTGGCAGAGTATCAAAAAGTCATCGATGAAATGGATGATGCCGCCAAAGAGAAGACTGTAAAGATGCAAGAGCTTCAAAGTCGCATTAAAGAAATGGAAGCGGGATTGCATCAGGCACAAAAATCCGAGCAAATGATGCAAATGGAGTGCCAACAGTTGACACGGCAATTGCAGGCTCTCGAACTAGAGGAGGCTCGAGAAATTATGGCGCTGAGGGCCAATGGTACACCATCGATTAAACCGAATATTCAAGAGGTAAGATTTGTTATTATAAAGATAAAAGATTAGAGTCAAAATCAATTGTTTAATTTATCACAAAATAATTTATATTGTGAAATTCGTAATTTAAAAGTCGACTCCTTGTTTTTTATAGGAACCGGATACGGAAACCAGCACAGCAAAGATAAATTTCCTCAACTCTATCATAGCTGACATGCAGCAAAAAAATGATGCTCTAAAGGCCAAGGTTCAAACGCTGGAAATGCTACCAATGGATTTCACAAAGTAGCCTCCTTAATATTAAAATACTTGGTCAAAGTAATCCTCATGCTCCTCTTTATTTATTTCCAGACCTCAAGCCTTTGATATGCTGAGCAAACGCAAGCCGGCTCCACGTCTTTTCTGCGACATCTGCGATGAGTTTGATAAACATGAAACTGAGGATTGTCCACTGCAATGCAGTGAGGATCGGGATTACTCTCCACCGCCGCCTGCCGAAGCCAATAATAATGAGAAAAAGGAACGCAAGATCCCTGCTCCACGCAAATACTGCGATTCCTGTGAAGGTATACATTGAAACATAGTCTCTAAATTTTGGTTTAATATACACAAATTTCTTTATATATCCCTTACAGTCTTTGGACACGATACAAGCGAGTGCGCCGATGATGAAACCTATTAGAGCTAAAGCAATTTTGTTGGTTGTTTAAACACACAAACACACTATATTATATGCCAATCGATCGGATGAAACACTATTTACCTCAAGGGTGCTACGATTAGCGATGAATTCTACATACCTTAAACTAATGCACCGAAAACGTGGGATAATCATTAGATTGGCAATTTTTTAAATTGTTTTTTTATTTATTTATACAAATAGTGAAATTATTTCTATTGTTTCGTAAATGTCTTGTAAAAATAAAGAAGTAACTAAATTTAATCTCCGCCTTCCTTTTTCTCTTTAATAGCGTCCTGTAAATGACAAAAAGTAATGTATTTATTAGTATTAGGTATACAAACATATATAAAAACTTACCTTAAATCTCTCCTCAAAGAGGGACAGTTCAGCGAGCAGATCGGTTATGGCATTCATGAATGCCTCCTGTGGCGAATAATCTGCCGTAGTCTGAATGCGTATGACGAACTTGTGCTCCAGAGGATGCGGCACCTTGTAGCCGGCAAAGAGTACATTGGGATCCTTAAGAAGTTGGCTACAAAGTGTTGAAAGTTGTTTTATATTTAGATTACTTTCAAAAATAAACCTTGACTTACTTGCGGATCATGTTTCCCAGTGTGTGATCCTCCTTGTTTATGGTAAATATCGCTGCATTTGTTACCTTCGTATCCAACTCCTTAATGATTCTAAACGCCGCCAAAAGCAAAACACTTGTTGTATTACTTGATTACAACAGTTTCCATTACATTAATACTCACTTCTTTTCGCCTTCATACAGCAGAAATGATTCAAATGTGGGTGGCGCATTCATTTTGAGGTTTTATTTCTTTATTTTAACAAATAAACGCAATATTATGAAAATTGTTCGCACACACGAAAATGCAATGAATATGTGTTGTAAAACAGCTGCAGTGCTTGCACACTTACCAGCACTGTTACAATATCGATATTATTCATCGCATAGTCGGTGCGAAGCATTAGTGCTGAACAGAGAACTGCAACGAGTGTGTTCGAGTATGAGCGGATCACCCCTTCCAAAAACCAACAACTCAACTTTCAACTCAACTCAGAGTCTCTCTGCTTTCGAATCGGGTGTCGAGTATGACTGTGTTGCGTTTGGGTATTGAGGTTTGATTCAAATTCGGGTGTGATGATGTATGAGTCGTTTCTTCGAACGAGACTGTATATGTTCGGGTTGAGTACAAGTACGAGTGTCTGACGTCACAGACAGACACTCGAGACCTGAGTTGGAGTTGTGGTATAGACACTCGTACGGGTAATGGGTTGCACACTCGTTCGAATACCCGTTCGATGAGCTATTTGAGCGTTTGATGCGAACCAATCAAGCAACCGACTGGGCTTTAGTATTGCTTTCTGAATCGTTTTGTATGCGTGCATAGGCATTGTTATTTATATTACATATTTATATATGTATGTATATATTATAATTTACATATTTATAATAATACATATGTATATATAAAATGTTATATTAATTATTATATTATAATATATGCATATATATATATATATATGCATATATATTAACAAAATTCATGAAAATAAAGTAAGAGACACGGATATAATTAAAATAAAGAAAACATTTTAATTCATTCATTTTAGGATTACAATATTATTATAATATTTATATATATATTTAACTAACAACTTGGGATAGCCCTGGGTCATACCCTGCCTGGGTTTTATAGAAGATAGTTTTGAGGTTAATATTTTACAGCCCCTTTTATTTCAAACAAATTTCGCCTCTTACAAATTACTTGCATCTCAAAAAACAGGTAGGTATTATTAACCTAATTGGGTAGGTAGCCCATGACCAAAGGCTTTTCCAATTTGTTAGTTTAACCTGTCTTACCCAAAGGCAGTTGACAGTTTGTTCTTTTTAAACTCCTTCTATAAAAATGTAATGTATAAATATGATATACATAATTACAGTAATATTTTAGTAAGATTAATTAATATATAATTATATTCATTTTAATTAAATTAGATTAGATTAAACTCAAAAACATGTTTGCAACTTTAGTTCCTTTAAATTTTATTAATATTTGAAATATTAATAGTAATTATACTTTCATTTTTTTAATATTTGAAATAAGTAGTTAATAAATTTAGTAAAAGAAATGTTTGAAACATTGGTTCTTTCCTTTAATACTTAAATATTATAATAAATGTAATACTAAAATTGAATGAATTAAAATGTTTTCTTTATTTTAATTATATCCGTGTCTCTTACTTTATTTTCATGAATTTTGTTAATATATATGCATATATTATAATATAATAATTAATATAACATTTTATATATACATATGTATTATTATAAATATGTAAATTATAATATATACATACATATATAAATATGTAATATAAATAACAATGCCTATGCACGCACACAAAACGATTCAAAAAGCAATACTAAAGCCCAGTCGGTTGCTTGATTGGTTCGCATCAAACGCTCAAATAGCTCATCGAACGGGTATTCGAACGAGTGTCCAACCGATTACCCGTACGAGTGTCTATACGCAACTCCGACTCAGGTCTCGAGTGTCTGTACTTCAACTCACATTCAGGTTCGAGACTCTGTGACGTCAGGCACTCGGTACTATACCCTACCCGAAAATGTTCGATACTGATTCGGTACTGAGTTGAAAACAAACGCTCAGAAACAAGTATGCACCCGTTCGTGAGCGGTGATTCAAACAAATTTTCGGTTCGAGCCTTTACAGTATACAACTCACAACGAGTTCGACTCAATACTCCGAGCCTGAGCGAAACTCTCATACTCGTTGCAGCTCTCTGGTGCTGAACAGTTTTTCAACAAGAAAATTCGATAGGTTCTTTATTTTTGCACGCGATACTGATGTGTTGACCGCGCTTATTTAAAAACGTTAAGCAAGAGTAATTAAATAATGTAATATGCAGAAAAACTAGAGAAAACTACAAGAAATGCGTGAAAAATTCTAGATCAATCGGTTTTGTTCAGCAATTTCGAGTAAGAAAAATTTGGCCGTCTCGTTTCTGGAAAATTCTCAAAATACGGACAACGTTTTCGCAGCTGCTCTTGCTTACTAGCACCTCCACTAAACCATACGTTGTCTACTTTGAGAACTAAGGGCTTTTGATAAATCTTGTTGCTAGCGCCGCCACTAAGAAATCTGTCTACTTTTACAACTAAGGGGAATGAAGGATTTATTAAAGAATTTTGCGCCAAAACATTAAGCGTTCTTGCTGTTTTCGAAGTAATTAAAACAGTTTATAAATTTTATTGTACAGTTTAAAGTCATATATAGTGTCTGTGGGAAAATGAGTGACACCAACAACGCTGCGAATGCCGCAGAAAGCGGCGAAGTGAATCCGTTGGAGCAGTCAACAATTACAATGTTGGATGTGCTTGAAGAGGAAAAGGAGATGGAGGAGGAATATGCAGCTGTTCTCGGTGCCTCGGATGAGAAGTCCTGCACATATGTTAAAGAAGCTATCAAACGGCAGGCGTTGTACTCCTGTTTGACCTGTTGCCCTGAGGCACGCAACGATTTGTCAAAGGCCGCCGGCGTCTGTCTTGCTTGTTCCTATCGATGCCATGAAAATCACGAATTGATTGAACTCTATACCAAACGCAACTTTCGTTGCGATTGCCCAACGTTGCGCCTTGGCAGCGAGAAACGTTGTGCTCTAAATCCACAACTGGATGCAGTACAGCCACCAAATGCTGCTAATCAGTATAATCAGAATTTCCAGGGATTGTACTGCAAGTGCAAGCGTCCTTATCCAGATCCTGAGCGCACCACTGAGGAGATAATGCTGCAGTGTGCCATATGTGAAGATTGGTTCCATCTGGCCCATATCCAGGCGCCGGGAGCCAGTGAGAAATGGCTGGATGCCTGCAGTGAAATGATTTGCGACAATTGCATGGAACACCATGAGTTCTTGCGGGATTACACGGGCTTGGCATTACAGCCAGCAAAGGAGCTCAATGATCCTAAAGTAGAGGTTAATGTTGAGGAGGCACAGCCGAAGCAGGAGGAGGAGCAAAAGTCGCAGGAGAAGGAGCAGGAGTTGCCTAACAAACGCTCCAAGCCGGTAGAGCCGGACCAGGAGGAGCAACAGTCGCAGGAGCCGCCTAACAAACGCTCCAAGCTGGCAGAGGATGCCTGTCGTCGTCCCAAAAACAAGACAGAGCATAAGGGTAAGTCTAATCGTGTGAACTCGACTAAGAGAATTCCTGTACCCATTGTTTAAAAAACAAAAGGATGGTAAAAATAAATGACGCGCTGACTTTTGAAGCCTAGTAAATTGTTAGCTTGTGCCCATTTGGCTCTAAAAAAATCGTACTCGACTAGCAGGTTACCCTTTATTTCATGCTTATAACTGAAACTTTATTAACAAATTCAATACATAAAGAGCAAATCAAAATTTTTGCGTCCGTCGCCCAGGTAGAGGAATCCATGCTTGCGTGAGTTCAACTTGTGAAAGAAGGTCATCCCCAGCCAGACACATGATTTAATCACTGCAATGCGTTCATTGCTCTGCATATTCAAGGAAAATGCCTGATTTAGTGGTATAACACCATCAATAGTATCCAGAAAATCAATAGCATAATTGTAATCGCTGCGCTTGGACAAGTTTGACTTTAAATCATTGCGCGGCAAGCGATAAAGTTGATAATAGGATAAGTTATCAATCTGCAGATCATTTAAGCCGCGAAACATCTGATTGGGAATGACACGTCCATCCACAAGCTTGTATAGAGCACCTCGTGGACAAATGGCACACTCCTCACTTATAATAAAGACAATAGCCGCCAGACGTTCCTCCTCCTTTAACTTGATCACCTCGGGTCGAGCGATGCTTACAACTTGATTGGCCACAATATTAAATGTTGGATCCTATTAAAGTCTTGATTAACAAAAGCAGACACTTTCTTCTTTTAAATACTTACCAGCTTAACGTAGGTTATCAAACTGGGATCACCGACAAAGGGTTCAGGTGCCAGGACAGTGGCCTGAAAGATTTTCGGACTTTGCACAAAAGGCAACAGCTGCCATTGATATTGATCCAAGCTATAGAAATACTTGCGATCCTTCAGGCAATCATTTGTATAACCAAAAGCAATGTAATAATCATTCTTGGTAGCTGTAATGCGACCCCAGAAATACATTCCCGAGAATCGGTTCTCCTGCAACAGCACAATCAATGAATTCTCAATAAGTATGCGCTGTTCCGGCGAAAGTTTCCTGCCACAATACATCAGGCACTCC
The DNA here is from genome assembly GCA_035043265.1 of Drosophila testacea. NCBI lineage: Eukaryota > Metazoa > Arthropoda > Insecta > Diptera > Drosophilidae > Drosophila > Drosophila testacea. Next base: position 991,857 of record JAWNND010000151.1, read on the forward strand.
AGTCCCTCCGAGAAGTACTCCACATTCATGTTCTCTGCTAAATTTGAAACGCACACACAAAATATATATACTTGAATAATAGAGAGCTCTAGCTAGCTCAGTGAATTATGTGGAACTGTTGACTGATTACTGAGAAAAAAATTGACTCGCATCATATCAAGCTTTGACAAGGATTTAAATTAAATCAGAAATAAATCTCATATTGAATTTGTATCAATTTAATAAAAGGTAGAAAACATTTAAACATTTTTCTATTGTTAAAAATTTACAGTAATTATGGGATTATGTAATTAATCATATTTAACTATATACATTTTTGAATATTATTTATCACTATTTAAAACAATTGCTATAACATAAAAGTTATTAGGAAAATATTTATTTATCCTCAATCTCAATTTAAATTTTATTCAGGATTGTTTTATTACATACTTAAATGTAATATTATAGGAAGAGGATGTTAAATAAATATAACACTAAACAAATTCCTTTTAATTACTCAACAGGCGCCGCTTTCTGGACCAACGATTGGCGTAAATCTCTATGTCAGTGCGAAACGTGCATGGAGCTCTACAAGGAGCAGTCGTTGCTATTTTTGCTGGATGCTGAGGATTCGTCCAAGTCGTATGAGGAACGTGGTATGAAGCGTGCCGAGGAGAACTCCAGCTATGAGCAGGGAATACGCGCTTTGGCCTCCATAGGACATTCTCAGCAGATTGATGCTATTACCGAATACAATCGCATGAAGGACAAACTCAAGGATTATTTGAAATCGTTTGCTACCAGCAAAAAGGTTGTCACCGAGGAGGACATTAACACTTTCTTTGCCGGCATGCGGAACGAGAACCAGAATAATGCCAACACCCCACAGAACTATTTTTGCCGTTAAATAACGTTTTGAAATTATAAATACTTAGTATTATAACATAATAGTATTTATGTATGCGCATTCCCAAACGAAGTCAGTAATTTGTTTTAATTTTATTTTCATTTATAACGTTTAAACAATAAGATCAGAAGAAATGCTTAACATATTAGATGAGATTCATGTTACATGCTACATAAACTATTTAGCCAAAAATATCTACAGGTGGCTCTATGAATATATTAGACATACATATACATATATATAAACATATTATTGTACAATTTTGTTATTTTACTTGGATGGCCATCCATTTGGAAAATCATTCTTTATATCACTGTCGACATTACACGCCATTAAAAGCTCGTTTATTAAACCAGAACTGATTTGCAGAGGCAACTCCTGTTCCGCCGGCTGCTCCTGCTGTGGTTGAGGTTGAACTTCGGTTTGAAGGGACTGTTGGACGGTTTGTTCACATTGCATATAATGAGGGTTTGGGTTCATATTAGGACTAAAGACATTATTGTTATTCATATTATTAATATTATTGTTCTGGTTGGAATTTAAATTCGTTATGCTGCCTCCATTAAAATCCGTTGGATTTCCGTTAAACCTATCATCAAATGTAAGGAACGGATTGTTGTCCGTCATGGTGAGATGTCCTAGAGAATTCGTCAGATCCTGTTCATCAGGACAGCTCGGTTCAGGAAACTGTAACTGCTGTTGCTGCTGCTGTGGCATTTGGAATGTCGTCATTGGATGATAACTCTGCGTCGTGTTGCTAGAACTGGAGCTTGGCGAGAGGGGAAAATTTGGACTTGCCACACAATTTGGTTCAGGAAACTGTAACTGCTGTTGTGGCTGTTGCTGCTGTTGCAGTAGCTGCTGCTGTTGCACATGCTGCTGCTGTTGCACTTGCAATGTTGTCATTGGAGGATAACTCTGCGTCGTGTTGCTGCAACTGGAGCTGGGCGAGAGAGGATAATTGCTTGGACTTGCCACCGAGGGGCAGTTGCTTGTGATGTCCATTTGATAGGTCGTCTGCTCGTATTTAATATCCGGCCCATTCGTGCTCTTTGGACTTAGGTTATTCGTATCCTGATAAGTGGATATGGTCACAAATGGCCATGGCAACTGTGGCGAAGTCAATGTTTCCATTGCTGCAAGTATCAGAAAAAGTTGATTAGAAAACTGTCAATAGCATACAACTTTTGTTTACAACTGAGTTAATGAGTAGTGCTATGGAAACGAAGCATCAGTAAAAAGAAAACAAGGATTACCAATCAACATGTATTAAACTTAAAAGGTCACACAACAACAGTAACAACAACAACAAAAATAACTTTTGTTACAACAACAATGACAACATCATTATCATATACTTAATAACTTACTGGCCAACAATAAGTTATCATACATCATTGCTGCGGACCCATTTGGCTTGCTAAACTTTAAGAAAAACTTAATGGGGAAATAAGATAACATCGTATCTTCGGTGAACCGAAGCTTAATGACATTTCTAGAAGGGATTAAAGCAGCTTAAAAACTTTTTACATAAACTTCGTTTACTTGAACCGGAAAATGACTTTGGTCGACAAAAATATGTTTGGAAATAACCATTTAATATAACCAAAATTAAGCTTTTCAATTAGTAAAACAGTCATAAATATCTTCAAATCTAAAGAGCCTAAGATGTGAGATTAACTAAAGTATTTGGCTATTTCAATTTGTTACTCTATAAAAACACTTTGGAAAGTTTACTTTGTCGATGTCTTCTTATAAGATAGAAATTAGTCTTAAGGCACTATTAAATTTAGCTTATTTATTTTAATAATTGGATTTTGACCAAATTGTCATGTAAAGAACAAGTAATTTTTAAACAGAGGGACAGATACTATTAAGATATTAAGCTTTATAAGAGTATTATTTGCCATATTCTAGAATCACCATGAGATCACCAACCACACCATGAGGACAAATCTTTGCCTTGTTACCAAAAATTTTTTATTCATCAAATCGAGTTACACATATCAATTAACTTTTTCTATGGTTCTTTTTTTTTATACGACGAGGCAACAGAAAACTAGGAGAATACCGAAGTATTGAAGACCGTGTAATTCTACGAATTTCAAAAAAAAACAATACTGGCCAAAAATGATTTGACCATTTGGTCCACAATGGGGGTTATGTTTATGTGTTTATAACTAGCAATACGAATATCTTGAACTATAACATTGAGAGACAAATTTTGCGACTATGTGTGTGTGTGTTTGTATGTTTATGTGTGTTGTGAGGACTTAAGAACTCTGCTTGAAGTAGAGAATGAAAGACGCTCAAATGTAGGCAATGTTTATGGAAATTCGTGAAGTTTGTTGATACCCAAATACCAGGGAATATCGAATAATGGGACTTACGTAGCATTCGCGATTGCTTGAAATTCTGTTTCAAAATATCAGGATATTTGCGTTTGATACTTTCGGTGGAAATCTTCGCATCTTGACGGCATCTCTGGGTTATGGTTTCTATAAAGACAATTGGGTTTAAGATTATCAAGCTGTGTGTGGGTGTGTGTGTGTGTGTGTGCGTGCCTAGACTATAAATACATTTAGTATATATGCCATATATAATACTGAAAGAAAAGACGACTAGACAAAAGATTATGTTTAACTATTAAAATGTCCCTCTTTCTCGATCTCGATAGTATTTTCGATCTCCGTTTTATTCCAGCCCATTAGCCTCAGCCAGACGCCGTGCAATCTCATCCGCACTTAAGAAATCTCCAACCTCCGCCTGTCCACCAACACCACCGTCCATTACCCGTTCCGGCTCGGGAGATTTACTTGTATAGAGGGCAAAATGCTCCGCCTCGGACAGATCCACACTGGGATCGAGTATTACACCATAGGCTCCTTCACATAAATTCTTAATGCTCTGACGATCGGCAATGGCCACCAACTCCATGTTGCCGTCACTAATGGGTATATCTGCCAATTGCAGAGTGCTCAACGTCTTGCGATCCAAAGGACGTCCATAGGACAAGGTGCTGGCATTTGAGTAACTCTCGGGACGCAGCAAACTGTTCTCACTGTCACCTCCCTTGAGAGGGATGTGGATGACATCCGCATCCAGGTGAGCGGGTCTTTTACCCGACACACTGCTGGAGCTGCGACCCACAGGACGTCCGCCACGTTGGGGACTCAAGCCAGGTGGTTGCAAGGATCTAATGGAGCTACGGTTGGGATCACCCAGTGAAAACTGAGCCAGACTGGGTTCACGGCTGCCCGTGGGCGTAGTTGCCTTCGAATCCTGTTGCTTGCCATTCACCGAGAGCGTCTCCTCATCCTCGGCCCGACTGCGACGACGCGAGAATAATCTAGAAAAGAAACCCTGACGCTTCTTGGGCGAAGCTGAAGCTGAGGAGGAACTACTGGCCAACCCTGTGGGCAATCTCTTGGTGGGACTCTGATCTGGTGTGCGCATTATAATAATGGGAGAGGGTGTAGTTCTTGTGGAACTCACACTCCCATTCCTAGATCGACTCAAGGATACGGAATTCGAGACACTCTGCTCGCTGACACTTAAATCTTGAGAGTGTCGTGGCTTGGGAGGAAGTGGTGGTAATCGATGATCGGGATCGGGGGAAGGTGTACGCGGTGGCAGCGGCAGAGGCGGCGATGGAGGCGTTGCTGGCGTCTGGGCAGCATTCACTTTAATCTTGGGTGCTGGCGGATTGGTCAACACCACCAACTCTGCCTCATCCAGTTGACTAAAGGGATTGCTGGCATGATAGGCATGATCGGGCTTTTGAGTCTGCGGCATTTCTACCGGATGATTAAAGGCAATCTGTAGACTCGTATAGGTTGCGGTCTCATCAAAGTTCTCATCTATATCCACAGAGGCCTGAGCACTGGCGCTGACTGGCTGAGGTTCCTGCTCCGTCTCCGGCTCGGGCAGAGACTCCTCTCCGGCGGGCAACGATTCCTCTTCCACTGGTAACGTCTCCTCTCCCACTGGGAGCTCCTTAAGTGCAGCATTTTCCAAAGTATCTCTTCGTGAACCGCTACCATCGCCATCCTCTAACTTTGCCTCATCCTCCAGCTGATTTGTTATGGTCGTATTGGCGGTCATGCTGCTCACATTGGTAAATGCCGTCTGTGCGGTGCTGTGGGAGAAGGTGGGAGTATCTCCGTTCTCTACGGTCAGACTGTCTGTCCGCTCAAATTCGCTGCTCTTCATCCATTCATTGATCTTGTCCACATTGCTCAAGGGACGCGAAGTCAGCTGTGGTTGCTGAAGAATTTCCTCCATGGGCGTTGAGGTCTGTGTGCAATCATCTGCCAATTGTGGCAATAATTGAGGCACCTCTAACTCAATGCCCATATCCGGCTCCTGATCATTATCATTATCCAAACCATCGGTATACTCTGTAGCCGTGGCATCCGCCTCGGATTCCCCACGATTACGTAGCTGCAATTTCTTAACAGCAATCTCGAACTCATTTAAAGTTCCCGAGCTCTGTTGCTCATCCGATGAAACCGTATTCTCATCCTCGTTGAGATCCACAGGTGGACACGAGTATTTCGTGGCCGTGGTCTCGCTATCTAGAGAAAGTATCTGCTGGAACACATCCAGCTCCTGTTTGCGCTTCAGCTTTCGCTGCAGACGCGCAAATGTTATCATACCTGGATTGGGATAATACTCGAAGGGCAGCGGGTCACTTGTCGCTCCATCTGAAGGTCGAAACAGCTGCAACTGCACCTGTAAAGGACAATGAGATATTACTAAGTCATCTTTAACAACGAGATAAAGGTTTTTTCATTGCTTTAATGTTTCTTATCTACAAACCTCAACGCTATGCTGCGCCTCGGGATTATGATAACGTGGTGTCTTGAATGCAATCGCCGTCTGATGGTGAACATCCGTATCTGTGAATTCACCTACATCACTCCAGACCTTTTCGTTCTTATCATTCGTCTCAAAGAAATGTATCTGGATGTTCTTCTTTACGACCTTCTCGCAGAGCAAGATGATCCTATCACCACCACTCATCCTTGAGGAGCAACTGCACAGCGAGTTGATGGTCAGCTCATTGCTCTTTCCATAGATTGGAGCAGAGACGACGGGATCCAAGGCCACTTTGGTTTTGCCCACTGTGATGAACGCCTGATAGCACAGACGCAGTTGGTACAGATTCATGTTGGCCAAGTCATCCATGTGTCGAAAACCAGCTGCAAAAGGCAGATTAATCAGTTAAGAACAGAAACAGTTTAAATAAGATATAATCAATTTGGTAGCTCTAGCTCTGAAATCTACATACTGTTACAAATGGACAGACGTACACATTTGCCTGTAATTGATTTAATTTTGCTTTGTAATTGTCACGAAATTATGTTTGATTACTTAATGTAATTTTTAATTGAATTCTTAATTTTTTATTTTATTTATAAACTCTATTTAATTTCTTGCCGACTGCTTTTAGTCGATGTTCAATAAATAAATAAAAAGTGAATTACGTATACGCACCGTTAAATGGATCAATATTTTTCTCCTGGCGTTGCAACAGCGAATCACGTACTTCCGTCTTCTTGACACATTGAATACCCACTTTTTGCAATACCAGTCGACGCTCGTCAGGTCCCAGACGCTTGGTATAGACACCATGGCGGCAATTTGCCTCCTCTTCTTTGCTGACCAAATGATGTGGATGTTGGAAATGGGGCCAATCACGATAGACACATGTTACAACCACATGGACGGGTCCGTCGCAATCGCATATCATGATCGTGGGATACGTCTTTGCTTCCGGCTTGGAATTCTGGCCCGGAATGGAACCCGCCGTGCGACCCTCGCATTTGTATCGAAACCGAATCGGTTTAGTCGCCGGCTCCTCAAGAATGCGTATGTGAGGACGACGCTGGGCGGGCGCAGGATTCGGTACGTGGGACGGTATCGCCGGCAATGAGTTGGAAGGTCGGACTGAGCGATTAATGATCTCCTCTGGAGTGGGGTAAAAAGTTAAAAGAATTGTCAATAAGCAAGAAAATCAATACGGCCGGCAATTTGGCTTGAATGGCAGAAACAATTTAGCAAAAAGGCCGTTGCCACTTGGCGGCACGAGTACGTGTGGCATGTAAGTAGAGCAATAGCTTGTGGCATGTATCCATAAGATACATGTCGGCCATATATTTATGAATTATGCATCTGTGTGGCATTAAATTGCGGTGTGCCATCTATCAAAGCTATTGTTATGCTCTACTCGAAGTACGGCTAGAAGTGCTTTGGTTACGTGAGGGTGGGGTGGAGGGCCAAGCTATAGGCCTTATTGGCCAGATGTTAACGTCTGACGTCAGAAGAATCTCAAGCAAACAGACACAAATATCTTAGCATTATTTTTTTTTTATTGTTCGTTGTTGTTATTCTGGCTGCTGGTGGCAACAAAAAAAATAAGGCACAACCAGAAGCATGATTATGTACACACAAGTACAACTACAATTGGCTTTTAGCTGAGATTTAATGTGGCCACTAAAAATTCCAGACACTAAACTGACCAAACAAATTGCAAATCTAATGAAGCTCTCTGACGATTGACTTATTGTGGCTAATTATTCATTAGCCAACAACGCACCACCAGCTAAACCATCCTCGGAAACCACATGTTTGTGCTTGTTAATGATTTTATGTGGCTTAATCATAGCTCTGGTTAGTTATTAATTAACCGTATTTGTTAACGGTCGCCTCGTTTATACATACGCATATCATCAAAGTCCTCATCCGCAGCCATTGGAGATTGATTGCCTGTAAATGAAAATAATGATAGATTAGAATAATCTGTCAGTTTTACTTACATGATACATACATATATGACATATAAAATGTAAAAATATATTATCAGCGAATTGAAAACAAAAGGAGGTTTGATTAAAATACACTCTTATATAAAGTATAAACAAATACTTTTTATTGTCATCTGCCCATGTTTACATACGACCATTAATATATCTATTTCAATTTGTAATTTCTTAATGCTAAAATTTCTAATTGATAGTTTCATTTATTCATTGCCAAAGCCTTGACCTAACGATCTGACTTTGCATTTATAATTTTTCTAATCTATTTCGCTTAATTAAGCTATTTTGTTTAACTCAAAAGTATTCAAAAATAGAAACAAACCATTTATTTTCAATAGAATTTCGTCAACCTCCCAAGCTTTTTAATCTAATTCCGGCAACTTATTTATACTTCTTATAATAATCTTAAATACTATAGTAGAAATTCCCACACAAGGTCTGGGGATTACCATTGTTATACGATTATCAACTAGAAAATACAGTTTATACATTTATTTTGGCGATTAATTTTCGTCTGATTAGAGTTTGCTTTACATTTTATAATACGAAAATGATTGATATGTACATTTATTTATTTAATGGGAATTTAATCCAACTAAACTGTTTAATTTTTAAAAAGAAAGTTAGTAAGATAGTGATCTTTGTAAAGTGTTCACGTTTGATCTTTTAGTTTATTATGCATACGCAGCATAAAAAGGTCAATATTATATTTGATAGTGCTTAAATATAAGAATTTCCTACATAATCTTTTTAAAATATTCTTTTTTGTAACAATAATAAACCTTGTTTTTAATTTTTGCAAAGCACGACTAAAGTTGCTTTTATAAACTTAGCTAAGCACTCTTGTTATGCAAAATACTAATATTTCATAAACTTATCTAAACACTCCCCCTGCATTCTCAAGTGAGAGATACTTATTTATTAAACACTTGCAGAAAGAAAAAAATGTACAAGCTCATAAAACAAATGCAATGACTTGCATTAGTTTATTAGCTGTAGTCCTTGGCACCTGGAGAAATATGCAAATATTATGCAAATAGCAATAACAACAACTTCCGTTCTAACTAGAAGTGTTTCTGCACATGTTTTACGAGTCGTATACGTAATATTTAGCTGTCTCAGATAAGCACTCAAGAGTTAGAGCGAGAGAGGAGGGAGAGTAATAGGATAACCGGTTATTTATCAAGGTTATCATTTTGGCCGTCTAATAATGCATATTTAATAGCAGCTTGGGAGTGAGAAAATACAAGGAAATGGGGAGGAAAAGTGCAGCATATGCCACTACGCCCATTTGCATTTTCTTCACATAATTCAACTTTTCAGCAGAAAATCTCGAATGGGAACTGTATCAGGCCTCTCAGCCCCGCACAACACGCGACGCAGCTCTCAGACAGGCTATTTGTCTATAGGCCAAATACACATCAACACACAACACACACACACAACATACACACTCACACACTGGGAACTGAGTCAGATTCACATGGACACACGTGGGCACATGAAAAATTTGCATATGTTAATTTTGTTTACATTTATAACATTGCAAAAACAATTTGTACACAAGTCTTTTTGTCTTGCTTTTTATTTCATTTTCTGCTCTACACGTTTGCAATTCACACCACACACACACTCACACATTTAAAATACACACGTTGCCCGGAGTGTGTTTACGGACAACACGTTTTACGGCTCTGCTTTTTTTTTTCTTTTTTTGGCCAGTTTGCCGGGTGGTGTCGAACATCTGAACTTTGTAATAAGTGAAATGTGGGTCGACTGCTCATCGCACTGACATCAGGAACTTTTAAGTAGATGATCCATCCGCCGGTATTCGCCTGCGGCCCTTTGTTCACTTACTGCTAATAACACTGGCCAACAGGAATTTTGGGGTAAAAGGGTTATATCTTTTTTCCTTCGCTTTCTTTTATTTGTTGGCTCATTATCTGCGGCCATAACGCTTATGTAATCAGCTGTGTGTGGCAGAGTATTGGGGCAGGTGCAGGCAGGTAAATTGCTACGCATGTCAGGGAACCCAGGGAAACCAACTGTCGTTGTTAGATCGATACTAAAGGCACACACAATTTATGTCTCTCTTACATATTTAAGCAACATGCTCTGAATTATTCAAGTTTCAATTATTAAAAATTAAGGAATTTTAAGGACGGCTTTGTTTGTGCTTCACAAAAGCATATCAAAATGTGAAACAAGTGTGTACACTTATTTTAAAGCTATAAGAAACAACCATAAGGACTTTATACTTTTATTTAATTATGCATAATATTAATCTAAGCTTTCGTCTTTCATGAGTAGAATCTTAAGTTAAACGAGGAATCCTTTAAGTCCTTAGACTCCTCTTCTCTTCTCTCTTTAATTCCCACAAAGTATAAATAGATATTTTCAATTGGCTTCTCCATAATTTAAGCCACAAGTCGTAAGGATTTTCTGCATTTCTAAATGATTAGTTGCTCATTTGGCTAATTGGTAAAAAATATACACATAAAGACAACCAAAGCTGTGTACAAATTGGAGCTTAATTTTTAGATTCCAATTAAAAATTTGCGTTTAATATGTCTGTTATTCAGTGTAAATTTTATATTTAATTAAACGCCCAACGGAAAGCGCTTTAAAATTGCGCAATTGCTTGGGCTCATCCAAGGCAGGCAAGCAGCCATTGCCCTACCCCTCGTAACCCCTCCTTAAAATCCACCCCCTGGCAGCCACTGAGCCGACGCCTGTGAGCGTTGACTGAGCTACTAATACTTTAAGACAACCTCGATGTGGCACTCAGCTAGAGAGAAACAAATTTAATTCGCATTTAGGCAAAACAAACATTTTTTTCCGGTTTAAGTTTTTTATTTATACTTTTCAAATACTCTTAAAGAGAGTCGATGGAAGATTATTTGTTCTATAACTATTACATGTCCTTAATTTGTCAGTCATATTAGTAAAGCTTTGAGAAAATCTCTGCTTAAATATTTGTGATTGAATTAGTTCATTATGTGAGCATTAGTTCTTTTTTAAATCAACTCAAAATAACATTTATTTAAGTTTTAAATCTTTGGCTTAGAAAAACTGTTATCTTTTGTGATAAAAATATAAAGTGCCTACTTTAGAATCAATCTTGATTCAGCAACATTTGAATAGTTCTTTTTTTAAAATCAAAAGAAAGAAAGAAGTCTTATAATACATTTTTATCCTTTTTCTCTCAGCAACGAAAACCTTTTATTAGAGTATATAATCTTTGGCTTAGAAAAGCTGTTATTCTTTGTGATTTTTTGTTTGGGTTTTGTCTATCTTTTTTTTTTTTGGGAGCCGGCGACATAAATCAGCGCTACAAATTGATGCGTAAATAAATGGCAAAGTGAAAGCAGCAACAACAAAAAGGATGTCAGGCCAACAAGCAACAACACAAAGAAAAGGGAAGAAAAAAAAAATAAAACGAAAATAAAAGGAAAATAAAATGTTAATTAAATATGATCAAAAATAGAATGATATGAACAACAGACAGACAGACAGACAGGAAGACATACAGACAGGACGGCATTTCTAATGGCAACGGGGCAAGTTAAAGACGGTTTCCATTTACCGCACAGTTTTGAATTACTTGGCCAAAATGTCATTTGGTCTATACGACAGCAGCCGGTGCCATATGTGTGCCATGGGACACACACACACACACACACATACACCCAGCCACATACACACATACAAATATATTAATAAAGGTATGTGTGGGTGAGTGTGCTCAGTAGCTGGCACTGTAGGTTGTCATGTGTTCAATCGATTGGAAAATCGCGTTCTGAAGTGAAAATAAACACAGCTAAATAGAGAAAATGAAAATGAAAGCTTTGGACACCCGAGGCAGACTGGCATTCTTCAATGAAAGGACTTCAACCAAAGCGTCCCCCAAAAAAAAGTGTGAACTCCCAACTCCCAACTCTCCACCATGATGGCCTAATCACACCCAACAACACACACAAACACACACACACCTACACACCGGTTGCGCTTTATAAGGTTCTACATCAAACACAGATACACAACATGAACATGAGCATGAACAGAAGCAGGAGTTTGGAACTGAAGCTGGGATCTAGACTAGGACATTTGCCATTCCCATTTACACCTCAAGTACTTAAAGGAAAGTTTGTCATAAGCTGACATGTGTGTGCATGCAAGCGTACCAGCATGTGTGTGTGTGTGTAGGAGTGTGTGTGGGTGTGTGTCTACTTTTATGGCCACTTTTCATTTCATTTTTCAAACAAAATTTACATATACATATTTCTATATGGATAGAAAAATTTAATTGAAGCACTCAAAATCTGTGCGTGAAAAGTTTCCAACAGCCTGTCACAAATATTGTTGTTTTTTGTTTGCCGCTGACTTTTTAAGTGTCCATCAAGCATCACGTTTACAGGGTATATTTATTTATAAGTATGTGTGTGATAATCGATAGTTGTAGAATTGATGATATTGTTTGTCTGACTATATCGATGACGTATACGAGTTGATAGTTTCTAGTGGCCTTCAGACTGTGTGTGTTTGCTTTTAGCCTGTCGCTTACAGAAAATCCATTAGAAGCCAAGTTGAGTCCAACTTTACTATTAAGACACAGCTTTCCAGTTCCTAACTGTTTACTTATCCCCTTTTTCACGTATCTTCAACATCAGACAAACAACACTAAAAAGATTATTCTTCCCACAAACTTAAAAAATATAGATTCAATTATTATAGAGTTAACGTAGGAAGAATAATATAAGTGGTACTCAATTTGTATTCTTCTGACATTCAGTTTATTCAGATATCTCAACACCTGTCACAAGCCAATATAAATATAAATTTCTAACCTGTCGAACAAACCCTTCCACTTTTTTAAAAACATTTAAAATTATACAAGTGTGTATTTATTCGCTTTAAATTTTCATAACTTAATTTTGTTTTAGCAAATACTTTATTTCACGCATAACAATAACACAAACATTACTTTAGGCCACTTATTAATTTCATTAGTATTACATGTAGCAAATTTGCATTTAATTAGAGCCGACATCGGTCAAAATAAATTCATGTTAAGTTGTTACACTTGTGAGGGAGAATTTCTCGTACACAGATTACCGAAACATTTCTTCCATTACCTTAAGGCTATAATTATTAAATTATCCAGCCGAAATGATGTTTGCTGAACATAATATGACAATGAAACATGAATTCTGTAAGTTTCCCAGTGAGATTTATTTCAAAATTATTCGGAATAGCCCAGCCAATAAAACGAGATTTACCTGCTCTATATAAAAGCAAATTGACTAAGGATTTCGGAATAGCCCAATACTCCATTTGTAGACTCTGAAATGTGGTAATTTTGTCAGTCAGTTGGACTTAATTGGCCAGCACCTGAAACAGGTGTCGAAAGTTAAAAATAACTTCATAGACTTGAATTCTCTTATTCGAAATTGTGCATACTTGTTGCCGTCAGTATCGGAACTCATATATCGTAAAAGTTTTTGGCAAATTATTTAGAACATTTCTCCCTCGTGTGAACGGCAACTAATTAAAAAGCAATTAATTCAACGGCTCGTATGACTCGACTCATGTGTGTGTGTATGTATGATTGTGTTTGTGTATAAAGTGAATTTTCTCGAAATGGCCAAGTTGATTTTCGGGCTTCATGAATTACAAAGAGACTTGAAACGTGAAAGGTGCCAAAACGTTAAAGTGTACAACATCAAATACAATTAACACAAAATCGATTTTCATGTCTTTGCCAGGCAATCAAAAGAAATTGTGCCCAGCACAAAACGAACACCTTACAAGTTTTCTAGTCAAGTATATAACATCAAAAATGAGAAGACGACGGAGACGAAGCAAAAACCATAAACCAAAAGCATTTTCAATATGCCGAAAAACCAGACGAGCGTACCAAATTTGTTGAGCTAGAAAAATTTCATTCCATTGGCAGAAAGATAGAAGGAAAATTCACACGCGATGCCTGAAAACCGCAGCATTTGATTGTATTGCGATAAAACTTTTCACAATTCAATCAATTCAACTTGACAGCGCCCTCTGTGCGATATTTTGGTCTTCATTTTGTGTACAACGTGGCGTATGCGTGCTTCACGTTCCAAGTTGAAACATAATGACGTCCGGCCTGTGGGACGATCGGCAAAGTAGTCCCATGGCCCTTACATAGTTAACCAAAGGACAATGCTTTGCATTATAAAAAGTTCTAGCCTCAGGCATAACCGAAAACGCAATAACGGTCATTTGGGGCAAAGAAGTCAATTCGAAAATTCGTTTACGCCGGTAAATGTTTTATTATTATTTTTTTCTGCTCCTTATTGATCTATATAAAGTTCAGGCTGAACATTGCGAAACGTTTGCTTGTGCAATTTGCAAGTAAATTATTAAATTATAAATTATTAAATTGGAAAAGAAGTTGCTAAAAACTTTTGCTTTTACAAATTAACAATTTTGCTAAATGACTTAAAAGAGGAAAGAGGAACTAGAAACATTTTCAGGTGTTAATGATTAAGCTGAAGAAGTTGAATAATGTAACTCTGGAAAAGTTAAAATAGATATGAAAGTTATGATTTAAGCATCTAGACTATTCGCCTACAATCAGGGATTATATTTTGGTATAAAGTTAATTATCAAAACTTAATTGATTTAATAAACATTTAAAAGATATTTTACTAAGTATAACAAGCTATGTGCATTGTCTAAATTGCTTTAGCTTTAAGCAAGAGTTTACTACAGTCAAATAATAATAAGATTTAAACTCTTGTAGGGCACTCCACAGTCGTATATACCCCCAATTGCTACTGGTTTTAACTGCTTTTTTCCTTGCCGCTGTTTATTTTTCTTTTAGCTGTTGTTCTTTTGTTCAGCATTTACTTAATTACCAAAAGAAAACTTTGCACGTTATTTTCGTTAAATTTAAATCTTTTCGCGTTTCTTCTACACGTGTACCTCGATATATATGTATTTAAATACCTCACTGATCTGACTGTATATACACATATATGTATATATTTATGTATTTATGTTGGCCTGATGTGCGTGCAAAGGTGTGAAATTTGTGTTGTTTTTGTTTGTTTGCTTTCATCAATTGGTGAAAACAATTCCATTCCGTTTGCTGCCAATGCAGAATTCAAGTTCCCACTGTAGGGGAAGCGTAATAGTGGTAGAGGAGTAGGTGGGAAGGAAGGAAGGAGGAAAGGAAAAGGGGGTACAAGTTTGATCTGGTATACTAAGCAGATAAATCGATATTCAAGTTACTTTGACCATGACTGTCCGCTGGCAACGCAAAACGTGCACTATTTTTGTGTATTAGCCATGGCCAACACAGCGCCTTAAAGACTTTATTGAATTGGGTTCCTTAGTTCTTTTCAATTGGCTGATGAGGCACCAAAGGCAAAAGGAAAATAATAAAACAGAACCAAACACCAGACACAGTTCCATTGCGTGTATTACGTGAATTGCTTTGATTGCAAATGAAATAAACGAAATGTTCCAGATGCCGCAGCAAATTTTTATAAACTTTTTTTTCATTTGTAAAAATATTTACAAACTGATTATCTAAATATTTGCATTTGGTCAATGGGTAGAACCTTGGAAAAATTGTTTGCCGAATTCGAAAATGTATCGACCGATTGCGGATATATCCTCAAATTAAATATATAAAATAATTACAATTATACTCGAATTTCTTTAAACTTACCATCGGGGCCAATGTTTTGAGCCATGCCTTTGCCTTTCAGTTATTTGTAGTTATTAATAGATTTCCTTTTTAAATTCTCTATGGACTTTTAACACTTCACACACTCATATGCACAGTTGTGCGCTTTCTCAAATTCGTTTATGGTATTTTTTATCAGTGTTTGCGAGTTGTTTGTTTCTCTTATCAGAAGTTTCCTACAAAATGGAAAATTATAAGTCACTTTTTTTATTTGACCGATCGATAAAATCAAGGAAATCAAAGTAAGCAGTTAGACGAATTCTAAATTAGCTCCACACTCGATAGTCAATGCAAATTGTTAGCAATTTTTGCCATTTGCCATTTTCCATAATTACGCTGCCAATTGCCATAAAAGGAACACACAACACACACCACAGACCACACAATTGACTCGTTAAATTAACTATAAAAACTATGATAAACACAATAAATTGCAGTTGTTTTATAAGTTAAGGAACCGCATTTTATTACAGCCATCAACCAGCTCCTTGACACACGGAAAAAGAATTGTTCTCGGCATTTATAAGCTGTCTGTTTTCAATGAATTGCTGTTGAAAGCATTTGAATAACTAGAAAATTGAATCGAAATGCAGCTAAACTTGTTGTAATTAATATGGGATAATCGACAGCTGTGCCAAATCGAAGTTTAAATACTCTTGCTGAGCTAAAAACTATATACAAATAATAACTGTACCTTTTGATAGTAAATTACCCACATTCATTTGTAATTAAAAGAGTAGAAGTGCTGTTCAGGATATGACGACTATTGAATGTTCTTGCTGATTTAAGAAGCTGAATATGTTTATTAATTTGAATTATAATACTTTGATTTCTGTGCGAATTAGACAAACATAATGTGTTTTATTATTTAAAAGACTTCGTGGCAATAAAATCTGATTAATTAGACAAACAGACTTGCATAGTATGTGGCCTGCATCCAGGGTTATCAGTAGATAACCTGTAATGCATGTTAAACGACCTTGCCTGAATCAGAGAATATATAGAAAAGAAAGTAAATACTATGTTCTCGAATTATCCAACATATTACACAATTTAATGAATGGCATTTCATTTACATTTTGTAATAGTTGAATTGTAAATTTATATTAAATTCAAATTATAATTTAACCATTGTCAGTCGTCACTGAAACTACAGGTAGATTGTGGAATTTGCTCTCTATATACTGATTTATATATGTACATATATGTTTTAAATATAATATAATCGACTTTAGATAGTTGTGGAGCGTGTGGGAAAAACTGCGCGTTAGAATTGTTGAATTTGTTTATTTTATTTATTACTGCTAACCTTTATGGATTGTAGTTATTGTAGCTGTAGTTGTTATTGTATTTGTTTAAAACTTGATTAAAACGCGCGGCGAGACAATGCTATTAAAATATTATTTGCTTTTAGTCTGCAACTCGATTTAAATTCAATTTTCCATTTGATTGAATTTGTCCTTTCAGTAATTATTGTTGTGACACGTGTGAATATATTTTATTTATAAATATTTACTAATTTACGGTTGGTATAGTTCTCATATCACCTGAGTCATTTCCAAAGACCAAAACTAACCGCCAGTTTTGGTAAATGTATAAAAAGTTAGATTTGCGGCAATTTATTAGACAAGTTGAACTTGTTGACGTTGTTATTATTATTGTTGTTGTTATTGTTATTGCACTGCAGTTAAATTACTTAATAGTCTAGCCTGTTGTTGTATGAAATTTTAACTAACTTTCGTGTCGTGTCTCGTACAATTATCAAATATACACAAAACACACACACACACACTCACACACACACACATTCACTCGCTAACTGAGACTTGCACAATATTCGAATGCGTAGTCAAGTTTTGCTATCGTCAAAACAGATATTTTAGTTACAAAATACAATCACATCCGTTGCCGTCGGAGTTGACTCTCGAACTGAGCATTGAGCTGACCGCTTGTGTATGAGATCGACTGTTTACCCTGTTTTAATTCAACACGTTAACTGGGTATGCTGGTTTGGGTGTACTAGATAGTTATTTAAATACATAAATTAAAAAAATATATGCTCATGTGAATAGATATATATATACATAGTTATATACAAACATTTTAAAATATATTTCTTAAATATCTATTCTAAATTATTATCAATTTTTGCTGGGCGTGCACAATATTTATTTGGTTTTAAACAGTTTATTCCTCTTCATTCTGCTTCTATATACATATACATCTTTCCAGGGTATGGCCTAGTCGAAATTCTTCTGCTAACACACTCTCAGCAAATTGGCTTTGAGGTTCGGTTTGTCAAGTTCGATTGAGAGTTTGATTTTCTTTGTTTATAGCAACAACATTTGGTTTGCAACTTGAGGCATACAAAAAGTACAGTTCGAAATTCCATCGTTATCTCTGCACCTGTTTAAATGTACTTTTAACCTTCTTGCAACCGAAATAAGAGCATGATTTCAGCTCTTCTGGAATAAAGTTTTATTCTAATTAATGATGCATTTGATTCTAATCTTGCCTTCTAACCTCTGGGAAATCTTTTTGTTTTTGACAAATTTAAATTGCCGGTACAATCCCAGTAAAATTCAGAAGTTTTAATGTTCTGGATCTGGGAATTCTTAAACTGAAATTCTGACAGATTTGCATTATATTTGACAAAAAAAATATGCTGCCTCGTAATCTACATTGAAGAATGTTTCTTTTTTTCTGCTCATTTTTAGAGTGATTTTTCGGCACTCACATTTGGTATGTTTCAACAAACATTTATCAGATACAGCAACACTTTGGAGACTCGGTACTTGTCTACGTCAACGTCTCGTATACGTGATACTGTGTATTTAATGACGACGCTATCGTCGAACGATCGGCAGCCATTGAATTACATGCTCTCACTTACAGCTAACTTTTGTTTTCGTTTATAATTGTTGATTGTTTTTGTTGTTATTATTGCCTTTGTTTTGTTTTTTTGTTTATTGATACATGCGGCATGTGTTGTTCTTTCTTATTTCTTGTTTCTCAGTTGTAATTAATGACGAAACAAGCGAAACATTGAATTTTTTATACAAATAGTTCTATAAGTATCTGTGGCAAAGTGTTAATGCATTTTTAAATGCCTTAGAACGCTGCAAATTCATCACATAAAGAGATATCTATCGTTAGTAGAAATGGGATATAAAGAGCTTACAAGTACATTGAATACTTTAAATACTCAAGAGCCGTATAACTGAAATATGAATATGCAGACATATTAATAGATGAATCAAACCGTCGATGTAAATATAAATATTGTTAAATATATCTATAAGTGTTATTAATAGGCGGACAAATGATAAGATCTATTAATAAAAAACAATATAGGGTAACACCCAAAAAGTTGACACCATTTTTGGGTTTACGCACAAAATTTGGAAATAATTCGAAATAGATCAGCCAATATGGGAATATTAATTGGACTTATTTGTTTCTTTATTAACATTTCTTAAGGTCAAAAGTTATCTTTCTTTTTAGATTATTTAAGCGAAATAGAATCAAATTTAAGATGAAGGACAAACTGTAATGTTTGCAAATGAAATTTAAAGCAATTTTACTGTCGTTAAATAAATAAATAGGGGAAAAGTAGAAATATAAACACATTACTCAATCGATAGATATTTATCCTATTAAGACCCTAAATTGTTTCCCAGAAGAAACTAACTTGTCTGTGACTGACTGACCCTCGGCAAAACGTAAATTATAAAATCTATAAACTGACGCTAATTTAAACACAAAAATTCCATATTTATGTATATTTACATACGTAAATAAATAGGTATATATGTACATATGTATTTTGGCTAGAAGCAGACACAACATCTAAGGTCATAAGTCTGAGCAGTTATTGACTTAATTTTTCGGCTGCCATTCCATCATCGTTGATTTTAAATCATTTAAACAAACTGCAAAAATGGCCAAAAACTGAATTATTTGAAAACTGGAGGCAAGCAAAATATTGCTGTTCATATTGTAAATGGTGCAGAAATATTTGCAAATACATGAATACATGAATATTCAAATTTATTTGCTAGTGTGTTTATGTGTTGTAACTAAAAACAAAGTTTAGACAACATCAAGTATACGCAGCGTGGGCAATGAATGCATTTGGCAAGCAAATTGTAAAATTGCATGCACAGCCAAAATGTTTGCACACAAATTACGTTAAAAACAAAGGAACAATTTTTAACAAAAATAGACACAAATCAATTTTGATGGCTTTCTTGCTTACAATTAGATGAATGAATCAATGAAGCTGTAGAAGATGCTCATTTGAGTATGTTACTTTGGCTTTATTCTTTTTGCGGTCAGGTTGCAACCTCAATCGTAAATCAATTGATTGGGTTTTGTGACGTCAGCATGATGTGATTTCAAACAAAACAGAGACGCCACAACAAAATCGAAACTTGTTTTTGTCTTATCGCACAACGGCAAAAATAAAATCAATCACAAAGACACAATACAAATGTAAAGGCAACAACAAATAATACCTTAGCTCTTGGCTCTTTGCACTCCTCTTTCCAAGCCGGACGCATATCTGCAATTCTGGCACATGTGCTGGCCCAAGGTCACACGCTTAAGAGCCGCAAACAAAGCGATGCCAATGCTCCAATGGGAGTCAATAGAGTCAATAGAGTCAAGAGACGTCAGAGACGAATAACATGAGTAAAAAGTGGTAGCAATTGAGCGGCTAGTTGGGCAACCACTTGTTGTTGTTACGAGTAGTGTCTTCATTGTTGTCGTCAATGGCTTTTAAAGGCCAACACATATACACAAAGACTCAAAGGCTCACAGACTCACAGACTCACACATGCAGTGTGAAAGAGTCGAGCAAAAGGTCGTATTCGTCGACGCCCTCAAGACAAAGACTCTCTTGCTACTTTTGGCATTAAAATTCAAGACACTCGTCCAACAAACAACAGACCCCAAAAGCAAGTGAGTCTCAGACCCCAAAAGAGCGTATCGATATCCGAAAGAAAAAAAATGAAGCAGATGATAAAAATACCAGATGAGCAAATTACAAATGAAAATGAACTCAAATATTAGCCAACTTATGGAATTGCAATCAGGTGGAGAGTACACGACTAGCTGATGCCCTTATTCTTTATTATACAGTATTTTAAATTTGTAGCAAAAGTATAAATTAATCAGAAATTAACTCCCATGGGATAAACAGTCTAATCAACTTGAAAGTATTTTCTATGCTCTACTATACATAAATAATAATAATTAATAAGCAGCTGCTATATCTTTTTTACTCTTTGCTTGCGCTGTTTGCTTATTAAGATAAGCTTAAGAAAAGTATATAATTGAAGAAAAAAGTCTACGATTAAAAAATGCGCATACAATATATGTACAAATACTTGATTGCACCCATGGGACTGAAATGTGTTGTTGTTTCCTATTTTGATAAAGTCCAATAATAAATAATTGCTAATTATTATAGAATTAAATTATTTAGAAATAGTTTTTTTGTCCACACTTATATTTAAAATAGAATGACTTTTAAAGAATTTTTAATCAACTTTGAATACACAAATTCTATAGGTTTATTAACTGATTTTGAATCATTCAATAAGTTGTTTAAATAACAGTACAAATAAATTTACTTTTTGTTTTTAGTGTGTCAAAGCACATCATAAACTGAGTAGGCTTCAAATTCATTAACTAATTTTCATCACAAAATCAAATGGCGGAAAGACAAACTTTTGGTTTTGACTGCTTGAAATCAGAAAAGAAGAAAAAAACCTGTCGACAACCTGATGTTTGATTATGCTTGCAGCACTTTATTGGTTTCGGTTTCGGATTCCCCGAATTGAGTATGAATCATCATTTATCAGAGAGCCAATTGCGCTACTTGTACTCACAGATAATTGTATTTCACAGATACATAACCAACTGAGAGTGAGAGTAAGTGCGCTCATGTGGAAACCAGACGATGCTCTCAACAACGTTGATCGTAGATTGTTTGGCTTTCCAGTTGCCATACAATGAATACATAACTTTCCAGTGCCAGTTACTTTTTTTGTTTTTTCCCCTGTTACGTCACAGCAACACAAAGTGGCGTGGCAACTGGAAACTGCAACAGATTTCGAGGTGGCAACTTGAGTTCCGCATGCAACGCGCTTATGTTGCTGCCAAACGCGTTCGACTCAAGGTTGTCTGGATCTGGATCGAAGTATTTAATATACAATTTCACAATATCATTCTGTGACTTTGTTAGAAATTGAACAACAACATCAAGACATGAATAATCTGACACACAGACTGACAGACAGACTGATGGTTAGACAAACACATCCATAGATTCGAAGTAAACTTTTATTTTGTTTTTGCGCGAGCAACAAAAATAACAACAACCACAATGGCAAACCGCAACGACAACTCACATACACTCGCATATTTATTCGAATGCACTCACACAGCTATTCGCTGAGTATTCAACTATATCTGACTATTAATTAATTAATGCGCCAGCGATTTGCGAGTGCCATCGTCAACTACATGAACAACTTGCACACTGCCAAAGGGAATGTGGGCGAGTCTGGAGAACTGGAGAATTAGAGAACTGGATTTAAAGGTTGCAACTAACTTGCAGCTACAGCTTTTTAAACAGAATATAGTCTTAACTACTTAACATACTAAATAAGTATGTCTACAATTAAGTGTTACACAGATGTTTTCTTTATAATTCATTACATATTCTCTTTTTTTAAAGCTGACCTTAACTGAAACTAGTTAGATCTAAATGATAAAGAGCTTAAGAGAATTCTTAATATCAGTTTTAAATAAATTTAAATAATTGATTTCTCTTACAGATTGTGTCTTTTGCATTATTTCGCTTTACTAAAACTTGCATTTTGGAAAATTTATTTTATTTTTTGTCTAAATTTAATCATTTGTTTCTAGGGCAGCTGGTGACACAAGGTTATTCCAATCGTTTTTTAGACTGCTATCATTCGAAATCTAATGAAGCTTAATCTGTTGAGTTTACTTATCTCAAAAATTTTCAACAACTTTTTAAAGAATTTTTTAATAAAAAGAAAACTATAACTTAACTTTATTGGTAACTATTGAGACTTTAATTTCATTTAATTGAGCTTGTTAAATTAAGCCCAAGCTCATAACCTGATCCAGACTGTTTGTGGAATAAGCACACCTACTTGAATGTTGCACCCATTTCTAAGAATATTAAAGTACTTAACATACTATATGTTTACCTTATTTATTAACTTCTATTGAACTCATGCAATGAATCAATCTAGAGGTATTCGAAATCTGTAAGATAACTTACTCAGCAAATGTAGTAGGTCTTAATTAAAATCTCCAATTCAATAAACAAAAGATTAAAAGTCTCTAAAAATTATGCCTTCTTTTGTTTATGTAAGATCCTTTGATCCATTTCACTCTGATTAGCAATAGTTTTGATCTGTTTCGTTATGTTTCTCGGAACATTGTTAGTTTCTTATTAAACTCCATGACAACTTTCTGGGAACTGTTTATTCGCACGCGTCGTTTATCGTTTTATAAAGCTAATCGTAAATTAATTGAATTCAAAAATCAAACCGCAAAACTGGTCACAGTCGATGACGTATAATTTCATCAGAGTTAAGAAATCCAGAGATGACGTCCCAATTACCCATTTAGTTTAATTACTTTTTCCCAAGACGCAAGTTTTTAGAGAATTATTAGAGACAATAGATGGGAGGGGCAGAGATCTCCTCTGACTAAGCCAGCTAGAATTGAATTTTGATATTGGGTTGGGAAAAACCCAATTTCATTGAGACACACCAGATACTAAGAGTAACACTTTGCATAACTTAATGATCAATTATTTATAAACAATATACATATATGTTGTGTCGAACTGGAGTGCATCTGGGCAGGCACAGAGGAGAGGGGGAGGGATTGTTGCTGCAATACCAAACAATATCGGCACACAAATCACAAGACATTATTTATAGCTTTAGAACTCACCCAAAAGAATTCCTCGCGGTGTTCAATATTTATTTAAGGTATGTTTATCAAATATGTTCGTTTTCGATTTTCGTAATACTCGCTCACACACACACACACACACACACTCACACACAAACACACCTATGCACTGACGCAAGTAAACAGAATAAATGCACGTTTCGATATTTTTATGGGGCTTACTTAAATAAATTTTCGAATATTCTATGTTTAATTTAAATTTTCAACTGCATTTTGTATTTGAATTTCCAGTACTACACTCAATTCGTTTTTCGCACCTGTCGATTTTCCGACCAATGAACCGTTTACCAGCAGCGTCGCGACGTTAATGAAACCGCCAACGGCCAACATTGTTGGCCACCACAAAAGCGGCCCAAAAAACACTTTTACCAACAATTTTAAAACCAGAAGCAGCCCCAAAAAAGCTTTTGTACACTGCGCAAACGCAACTTTTGCCACCGTGTGGTGAATTACGTTTTTCGTGAAAGCTCTTTTTGGGTTTGAATACTTTTTTGAAACGGCCAAAAGGCGTGTTGGCCGTTAAACAAACTCGCACATTTGGCGCCCAATCTTGTGGAAAGGAAAGCAGAAGCTGGGGACTAAGGGAAAGGACATCGACTGTTGCTTCCCACAATTGGCAAATGACCCACAATCAATGAACGGATGCCATGTTAAATTGAGTTACTAAGAGAGGAGTGTTGATGAGTGTATGAGGATGTCTGGGAGGTAGTGTCTCTGGGAATTTGTCGGATGTGGTAACTGATACACCGAAAACAAATAAGAACACTTTAATCAAAACGGCATGACACATACTTATATCTTATTAGGAGAAAAGATATACCAATTAAATAAGATTTAACATTTTTTTTTAGCTTTTTTTATTTAATATTGAGGAACGTACTTTTGAATTTCCAAAACAGTTAAGCTGCATTGAGTCGCTCAATTTGCGGATTCCGATTTTCATTGAGAGAAGTTGACGGTTTATCAGCCTTAATGAGCGCCTGATAACAGGTACAGATTTATTTTGGTCACGTCGTTTCAATTCAGCTGCAAAACAAACCGAAATTGTTCAATTGAATTATAGCACAAAAAAGAGTCAATTTAAAAAGGAAATATGATTATTCAACTTCATCTTGTGAATATTGTATAGTACCTGAATTGGGATAATACTCGAAGGGCAACGGATCACTTGTAGCTCCATCCGAAGGTCGCACCAGCTGCAACTCCACCTGTAAGGGGCAATATATTCTAATATCATAAATAATTGAAATAATATAAATGTATAAATTTAGAGAAGTAAAAATAATATTGAATAATGAAATTAAATATATGTTTACCTACCTGAACTGAGTGTTGAATATTTGGGTTATGATAGCGGGGTGTCTTGAAAGCAATCGCCACCTGTTTATAGACATCCTTATTTGGCAAGAAGATCCCAAAGTCCCGCCAGACCATTTCACCCTTATCATTAGTCTCAGTAAAACGTATCTGGATGTCATTCTTTGAGATCCTATCGCAGAGCAAGATGATCTTATCACCACCCATCATCTTCGAGGAGCAACTGCTTAGTCTGTTGATGATAAGGTCGTTGCTCTTTCCATAGATTGGCGCAGAGACGACGGGCGCCAAGGCCACAAAGGTTTGGCCCACTTTGATGAATGCCTGATAGCATAGACGCAGCTGGTACAGATTCATGTTGGCCAAGTCATCAATGTGTCGAAAACCAGCTGCAAAAAGCAGGTGAATCAGTTAAAAGCGCTACAGTTGGGAATGTTCCACAGAAAGCACGTGTATCTCACAGAAACAGTTAAAATAATAAATAAAATATATAATTAAATTAATAGGTACATAACTAGATAAATTAGAAAAAGTAATTTGATAGACGTACTAATTTTGACTTATTTTGCTTATATTATATTTACATATATGTTTGAATTGTCACGAAGAAGCATTAATTCGTAATTCCTTATTTTATTTAAAGACTCTTTTTAATTTCTTGCCGACAGTTTTAAGTCGATGTCTAATAGATAAATAAAAATGAATTCAGTATACGCACCGTTAAATGGATCAATATTTCTTTGCTGGCGTTGCAACAGCGAATCACGTACTTCCGTCTTCTTGACACATTGAATACCCACATTTTTCAACTCCAGACGACGCTGGTCGGCTGCCAAAAGCCTGGCATAGACACCATGTCGGCAGTGTCCCTCGTCAGCATTGCTGACCAATCGATGAGGATGTTGAGAATGGGGAAAATTCGCAGAAACACACGTTACAACCACATGGACGGGTCCCTCGTAGTCGCATATCATGATCGTGGGATACGTCTTTGCGTCCGGCTTGGAATTCTGGCCGGAAATGGAACCCGCCGTGCGACCCTCGCATTTGTAGCGAAAGCGAATTGGTTTATTTGTAGGCTCCTCGATGATCCGTATGTGAGGACGACGGATTAAGGAATTAAGGATTTTCTAGACGGGATTAATTAGCTAGATATAATTAAAATAGCTAGTTTAAGAAACTTACCATCATTGACTCTATATTGACCCATGTCTACAATTTGGGTTTATTTTTATAATTATTGGCGCTTATCACGAATATTACGTAACGAAATATTTATGGAAATGATAAGTTTGCTTCCGTTTTAAGGTATTTAACACCAAAACACATCCGTCTCCGATTCAGTTCCGTTTCTAACTGAAACTCTTCAGCTGTCCAGCTTTTTCTAAAAAGAAATATATATATATATATAAGTATTTAAATCTGTATATATGTGTTTACATACATATGTGCATTTATTTGCTGGATCAAGGCCAGACCCCTGAATATTTGTGTATAACGGCTCAAAATTTGGTTATCGCTTGTTTTTGCGTCTTGATTTATTTTTGATGCAGTACATCAATTTTTTTGGGTCACAAGTCAAAAGTTTATCTAAGACTGATTAAATAAGGGAAAGCCCCGGTTGGTTGATTAATAAATAGCCTGCATATTAGAAAGAATCATTTTGAAGTCATTTTACTCGTCCATGTAAGCATTGCGTGTATCTATGTATTATAGGGTACTAATTTAGTACTACTCAATGAGAGCGTTATAATGATTCGACCGATTTGTATATATTATACATATGTAAATGCTTTGAACACCAAATCAATTGATTTATTCGAAACTTTCAGTAGGCTTTGATAAAGTTACTCCAAGTGTTGAAGCATGTTTAATAGAACTCAGTTGAAATTTCCTGAACAGTCTGAACGCATTGCAGTGATAAAATAACAAAAATAAAATTAAATAAAATAAAATATTTAATAAATAGTTATTAACAGTGAGATCAAAATGTGGTCAAAGAGTCCGCGTCTACGTAAAAATGAGCAGAGCGAAGATTCGCAACGTTCCAAGAAGAGTTCACCACGAGTTTCCTATAATAAGACTTCGATCAATTCTCAGTTTAAGAAACGACGCTCTCCCGACTATGGACAGCGAATGCAAAAGAAGAAGCACATGTGAGTTTCGGAAAAACCATTAATTGATCTTTAACGATTCTTAACTTTGCAGCATTGATAATAAGGAAATGTTTACAAAAATACCTCAGGCTGTGTTTCTCACACCTTCCTCCTCGGATCAGTCGCTCAGCACAAGTGCGTCCAGCTCACGAGAATCTGTTCCCTTGGTGCAGCCCAAATTGGGGAATGTACCTTCAGCTGGACCTTCAGCTGCTCCTGCTGTACTTCCTCCCTACTTAACACTAAAGCGACAAACAACAGCAGCCATCTTGAACTTTCGAGCCCGTAAATCTGTCTCACAAATGGATTTCAAGGAAGCCCGACGCACTGGAAACTATCAACTGGTGGCCCATGTACCCAACTCTAATGCACTGGTGCCGACTTCCAAGCAAGAGAGTCAGTTAACCATTAAGGACGAGAACTTGGCTCAGTTACTACTCCAGGATGCCACTCAACTTTGCAGTGGGCGACAGAGAAATGTACGTTTTGTGGTCAATGGGGACCAGGATATGCGTATTGCAAGCTTACGTATATTTAATACAATCATGTTGCGCTCCTGGCGACGTCGCCGTGAGGAAGTGCGTCATCTCGTCGAGCAGGTAGAGGATTATAAGCGAAACGTAAGTCAGGTTTCCAAATTCCCTAATTCCTTTTACGTATAGCCAACTTTGAGCATTAAAAAAGATATTTTATATTTAAAACGAAACAAACGGAAAGGTTTAGATTTAATTTTAATTGACCTAACCACCCCCTCCTCCCTTTGCAGTTCGTTAAGAATCGCAATCAGTTGCATGTGTACAACACACTTTTTGCCGTCGAGAAGCGTCGCAATGACACCCTTAATGAACAGCTAAAGCAATCTTATATGGACAGCGCCAAGACCAAGTTATCCTACAATGAACTCAACATACTCTTGGAGCAAATCAACAAGGAAAAGGTGCAGTTGGTGCAGGAGAATGTCCAGAAGCAACAGGAGATTGACAATCTTCAAGAGCTACTCACGACCACCAAGACGGAACTCTTTCAGGCCAACAGACTGCAGCGTGAGCAACTTGAGCAATTGGCTCGGGTTCAGCTCGAGTGTCAGGCTGCCAAGTTTGATATTGAGGATCTAACCGGGCAGTTGCAAACCCTTAAAACTGAATTGTCAGAGAAACAGGAATACGTGGAGAAGCTACGAAAGGATATTTCTCTTATTGTGGAACAACTGCAGCAATCTAGCACACAGCTAGTAGAATACAAATGTGAGACGGAGATACATATTGGGTGAGTTTTCTTTGTTATTCATTTATTTATGCAAAAGCAGACGAGCTGTAAACTGTAACTGTTAAAAATTAATGTAAAAATGTTAATTATAAGTTGATTTAATTATGTAGCACATCTGAGCTTCAGATGCTGAGATACATATTTGTATCCAAACAATTTTCTACGGATATCTGTGTATTTGTTTCTTAGTATTTAATAACCTTTCTTTATATGATACAAATTTAAAATTAGTGTTTTGTTTTCAGGACTTTTTATTACTCGTTAAGTATTTAATTTATAATTTAATGCTATTTACACTTTTCAGTAAATTGATGAAGCAAGCCGAGGAGCTTGAGCTGGAGATCAAACAAAAGGAGGAACAAGTGGTGACCTTACAGAATTGTCTGGCCGCCACAGTGGGTCAACGCATCCGTAAATGCTTTGCCCAGAGTCAACCCTATCAACATGCCACATTTCGTCTGATGCACTTTGTCGCCTACTGTATGCTCCCCGGCACGCCTCCACCTCTTCTACCTAGCTCCACTATTCCAACTGCAGTTAAAAAGATTCGAGGAATATTCAAATCTAACGATGATGAGAGATCAGATACTAAATTAAAGGACGCTCTGACAATCAAGAAATAGTTTATGAACAAACTCAAATTTTAAGTAGATTGTAGACGTTTACTCTTATTTATATTTTCTCAGCTTCAAGTTATATGTTTGCATTGCAATTTGATGTTTGTAGAATAGTTTAAAATGTATACAACTTTGTATGATAAAATAAATGTATTGTCATGATTATTCAATTGAGAATATTACAACTTTTCGGACAATTAAAATTAATTTCCAATCCAAGCCAAACCGAAGAAGTGCCTCTCAGAAAAAATGTGAATAGTGTACTTCTAAAACGATAAATTTATTCGTATTTAAAAAAACATTATACTAAAAACACATTTTACATTTGTATCAAACACACACAATTTAATGACTAAGCACTGATTTAGTAAGGTATTACGTAGATATTGATAGATTTGATATTTGTAGATCTTCTGAATTGAGGCGCAACATTTGCTGATCCTCTGAATTAATGCGAACCAACTGTTCACTATCGAAACTCAACAAGTTGCTGATCGTTGGACCGTTCTCATTGTTGTTGTTATTGTTGTTGCTATTATCGTTGTTGTTGTTGCTGTTGACATTGTTGTCGTACTGTTGTTGCATTTGCGCGCCATGTTGCTGCAACTGTTGCTGTTGATGCTGCTGCTGCTGTTGTTGATGTTGTTGCAGGGTATGCTGATTTTGCTGCAATATTTTTACTTGTTATAAATAGAACTTTGGGTTTAGAGTTAACAATTTACCAAATGATTTGTGGTCAGATTCCATTGCAGATTGCTGGGAGCGCCCGCGCCGGAAGTCAGCAGATTGTGCATGGTGAAGGGATTGTTGAGATTGCTTAGATTGTTGCTGTTGGTACCAGCAGCAGCAGCTGCTACAGCAGCAACTGAGAATTTGTTATCCCAATGTGCAGCGTTGCCAGCGGTGATAAAAGGATTCGGATTTGGATTATATTGCAGCTGATGTTGCTGCTGCTGCTGTTGTTGCTGCTGCTGTTGCTGTTGCTGATGTTGTTGCTGTTGATGTTGGGCGAGCAATTGTTGCGTAAAGGGATTGTAGTTGTTGCCCAGCTCCAAGTTGCCATTGCCACCACCAGTATATTGCTGCTGTTGTTGTTGCTGTTGCTGTTGTTGCTGCTGTTGTTGCTGGTGATGATTGGGCGACATCAACTGTTGCTGCTGTCCATTGTTGGGCGCTGCAGCAGCCATGTTGTAGGGCGAGGGTGTGCTGTTCTGATTGTAGTTGCTCGACGGCGACAATGGCTGCGGAGAGGGTGTCAACTCTGGTGGTGCACGATATAAACCAAATGGTTGCGGTGAGGTATCTACAATAATTGAAAATATATTCTATTAAATGAAAAATTAAATATACAAATAGTTTACTTACCTCTCGGTTCGGTTTTAATGGGCGGTATATTCTGGGCATTCCAACAGTTCAAGTTGTTTTGTCCTAAAAGCAGCGCAGAAATATGTTAGCAACAATCAAGCAAATGAAAAATTAACAAACATAAAAAGCCAAATACTTAAATAAGTAAAGGAAGAACTAATTAAGGAATGTATTTGAGTTAATAAACAAATGTAATTCATTATGCAAACAAAACTAAGCCAACTTTAAAGTACCTTTAAAAGCAACAATAAAATATTTATAGCAGAATTAAAAATGGGAAAGAATACATTTTGTCCTAAAAACAAATGCATATTGTATTAATTGTTATAAATCAAGCAATTTGAAATTGAAAAGCATAGCATAAAATAAATATATTTGAAGGACTTATAATTATAAATAAAAAGCAGTAAGATACTCAATTCAATAGAAAATATTTTAACATAGTGAACGAAATAGCAGATAAAGCGAAATCAAACTATAATAAACACAAATATAATTAAAAATAAATAAAAATATATTAAGCCATGCTTAAGCTTAAAGAAATACGCAAATTTAAAAATAATAAAAAATGCTCTTTAGGAATTCATGCTTTGAAAAACTTACTCGGTTATATTTTAACAGACTTTTTCTCAATGATATAAAAAAACTTTTAGTATTTATTTGTATTTTTTTATTATTAATCTACATATATTATAAAATATTTTGAAACATTACGTTTAAAATTTTGGTAATTTCTTTTTCTTTCTTTCTTCTTTTTTTGTGTATAAAAATATCAAATTGTTTTCGGATTAGCAAAGCGACAATTTTCAACAACAATATTGCTATATTTATTTATATATTTCTACTACATATTTAATAACTTATATTTTGTTTATACGTTTCAAGTTGTTGCATAGTTTTTTAATGTTGCGTATCGTTTCGTAATAATTGTGTTTAGATTGTTACCATAACTTTAATATTTTCTAATAGTCTATTCGATTAATACATCAGAGAACTTGTCAAGTCTTTGGTATACGAGAAAACAATATAAGAAACTAATTTGGTACGAGCATACTTTAATAGGTAGGATCAGTTTTTCTTTTCCAGATTTTCATTTGACTAGTTTGTTGTCTTCAAAAAGGTAAAAACATCTGCCGAAAATCAGAGCAGAGTTTATGTATTTCCAAAAACAAATTCGCATTGTGACACGTTTGGTCAAATGCAGTTAATAGATCCAACGGAAATGACAAAGAACTGGACAAAGTACAGTGAACAACAGATATAGAGACTAACACCACAGATTAAGATAGCTATTGAACCCGAAACCAACACCAAAATAGAGTAAATGGAAGGGGGAACTTACTACCATCCTGATGATCATTTTGATGCTGTTGTTTCTGTTGTTGCTGGAGCAACAGGTGCATGGGATCACCGCCAGTCTTTTGACGTTTTCGTCTCAAATGTGCAGGATCTATAAAAAGAGTATGGGACAATTTCTTTAATTGCCAACTTGGACAAGTCTGGACTCTTGGTTTAACCCTTAGATTACGTGTACTTAGACAGCTATATATATTAAATACAAATTCGGATGGGGGCGCTCTTTTAATCGCCCCACAAGAAAAAAACAATTCCAGCCTCAAGTTTCCTTGGGGAAAATGTGGCACAAACAAGTTTTCGATGGGTAGTTTCAAAACTACCGCTTACAAAATTGCATACCAATTGAGTACGGATACGGGTATGGTTTTCTAAAACAAATACAAATACAAATTGGGGCGCAAAAACTAGTCCTGTTTTCTTAAGGCCAAGTTGCGCCCACTGCCAAGTGTACAAATAACCATACAAAAGTGTTTTAGTCGTTGATTCGTAGGGCTAAAAAAAAAACAGTATTTATCGTGCCCCAGTGTTAAGGGGCCTAAACAAATCCGCTCCTGAGCTTCAGTTACTGCTTTTAGCCGCTGCCAAGCGTTTGGCCACCTGATCGGGAGTTAGAATCTCGCCAGCATCAACGGGAGCATAATAAGCAGAGGTTTCATCAAACTCACTGGCCGTCGCCTGTGGCGGAATACTTGTATATAGAGCAAAATGTTCCACTTCGGTAAGATCTAAATTGGGATCCATTTGGACATTGAAATGCGCCTCAATTGAGCTAACCAAATTGTGTAAACTCTGGCGATCGGCAATGGCCACCAACTCCATGCCACCTTCACTAATTGGAATCTCGGCCAGTTGCAAAGCTGATGCAGTGCGTCTGTCCAACTGTCCACCCACTGTTATTGTGCTGGCATTCGAATATGCCTCATTGGGCGCCTGTTGCAAGCTGCTCGAGCTGTCACCCTTTAGGGGAATATGCACCACATCCGCATTTAGATACGAGGGTCTCTTGCCGGACACACTGCTCACACTACGTCCACAAGGTTTTCCTGTCTTGCCAATCTTTCTCGACACTGCTGAGCCACCATTTCCTCCCAGTTTCGAGGGACTCAGATTGGCGGATTTATTTTGGTTTAAGGACTTGTTGGATTTCTGTGAAGCACGCAAAGAATCACGGACTGCAAAGTGATCCAAACTGGGTTCACTGCTTGCCGTTGCACTTGTATTCTTGGAGCCCAAACGGGAACAGTTCTCATTGCTCTGCATTAGGTCCGGTTTGCTCTTGCGACGGGAGAAGAGTTTCGATAGGAATCCTTGTTTCTTTTGTCTGGGCAATGTGTTGAAATTGGGATTTTTGGGCTTGGCTTTAGTCTGTGGCGGCTCTGGCAAACTCTTTGTGGGCGCAGGTGCCAAATCACATACTCTGGGATGGATGATGGGTGGTGGTAGGCGTGCCTTTTCACGCACTGGCGGAGGAACATCATCTCCATTGTTTGCCTCTATTGAACGATTCTCTGCATTGCTGTCCTGTTTACGAAGTCTCTTTGGTGGCAATGGAGGACGTTTCTCCTCCTCCATGGCCATCAACATGGCAGCAGCATCAAGATCTATTTGTTCCTGCTCCAAATCATGTTCACGCTGCAGTCGCTGTTGCAATTGCAAATGCACCTCCTCATGTTGTTGCAGCTGTTGCTGCAACTGTTGATGTTGCTGTGAGTTTACCTCAACGGCATCGTAATGTTGCGCATCTTCTGGCGCACACTGTGACATGGGTGGTGTTGGTGGCATAATATCATCCATGGGTATGATGACAGGGTTCTTAAAAGCAATCTGCAGACTTGTGTAGGTAGCGGTATCATCAAAGCTTTCCTCGACTTGCAAAGGAGGTCTGTCCATGCTCTGCAATTCATTCTGTAAGGTATTGTTGTAGGTATCGCGTTGCATTACAAAGTCCGTGTAAATCTCATCCAATTCGGCCACCTGCTCGAGCAGATCATTCAGCGTCTTGTCCTCATCCGTAACTGGCACTTGAGTCTCTCCTGTGGCGCCAGTGCCATCGCTGTCCTCATCCTCACCTTGACTTGGACCACGCAACTCATTCGAATTCATCCATTCATTGATCTTATCATTAGCTGTGAGAGTATGGGAATCCGGCTCAGGCTCGGGCTCTGGCACAGGCACAGGCTCAGGCATTGGCAGAGGTTCCGGCTCCGGATCAAGCTCCTTCTCCTGTTCTAGTTCCGTTTCTGGTTGAGCTAGAGTTGCTGACACCGCCAATTGTTGCTCCAACTCAAGTTGCTCCAATTCACGCACCTTCTGATCAATAATTGTATCGATTTCTTGCTCTGTGCGCAATCGTTGAGCCTCAGCTTCCGCTTCCGCTTCTGCTTCGGCCGCAGCATCAGCTGCCTCCATATCCTGTGGCACCTGCTCCGTAACATCCACAGCTGCCATGTTGAATTGTGGCAACTCTGGTTGCTCTATAACATCCACAGGTGCCATATTGAATAACGGCAACTCTGGTTGCTCCAATACAGGTGTATTTAAATCAATAACCTCAATCGTTGGAGTCTCACGCTTCGGGGTGGAACTCGTGTCGATCGATAAAATTTGCTGAAAGATGTCTTCATCGGGCTTCCGCTTGAGATGCCGATGAAGATTCCAGAACGTATGCCTACCTGAATCCAATGGCACATATTCGAAGGGTAATGGATCGCTGGTAACCTGATCCGATGGTCGACGCAACTGTATGAAAACCTAGAGAACCAGAAAAAATAATTATTTAAATGCATTTCAAATTTAACAAACTTCAGAGAGAGATTTCAATCACACCTTGGCGGGCTCCGTTATCTCTAGAGAACGATATCGCGGCGTCTTAAATGTAATGGCAGTCTGCTTATGCACATCCGTGTGCTGAAAATCACCAACAGCTTCCCAAATACGTGCACCATCCCGATTCTCCTCATAAAAGACCACTGTGATATCCTCTTTGGCAACCTTCTCGCACAGCAATATTATTTGGGTATTGCCCACAACACTGGCCGAGCAGCTGCACAGTCGACAAATAACCAAATCCGACATGGCCTTCTTATCAAAGATTGGCTCTGACACAACCGGTGGCAGTGGCGATGTGAAGCGTCCTTTTTGCTCACTCTCCATAAATACTTGAAAGCACAAACGCACCGAGTTCAGATCAATGCTCGAGGGCTGGAAACGATGCGAGAAACCAGCTGAAAAGTTGAATTAAATTCATTAGAAAATTTCTTCAAATTTAAAATGTGTAAATAAAAAAAATAGCTGGTAAAACTTACTTTTGAAGGGATCCACGCGAATCTCCTCGCGTGCCTTTAGCGCTGCTTCGATGTCCTTTTTCTTGACACACTGGATACCGAGATTACTGAACACAGCACGCATTGTCTCGCTGCTGATCTCCAATGTACAGACACCCTTCTTGCAGCCCTCCTTGCCCACCAGATTGTGTGGATGTGGACTGCAATGCAAAGTGAAATGTTAGGAAAGGTCTTTTTAAAAATGTATCTATAAGATACACTTACCGATATGGCGCATCCTTGGTGACACAGGAAACAACGACCACGGCGCGTCCCTTGTATCCCACAATCTCGATGGTCGGATAGGTTTTATTTTCAGCCGTGGAGTTAACGCCGGGTATGGAACCCGCCGAGCGACCCTCGCATTCATATCGAAAACGTAAAGCTTTACCGGCGGGTTGCTCCGTTATCTTCACATACGGTTTCTTTCGCACGTTCTTGGCAGACTGTGACAATTGTTGGGTTGTTTGTTGTTGTTGTTGTTGCTGCTGTTGTTGCTGTTGTTGTTGCTGCTGCTGTTGCTGTTGTTGTTGTTGCTGCAAACCATTGTAGTTGAGGTTCTGTTGCTGGGCATCGTTTGTTGCAGCCGCAGCGGGCAAATTATTTTGATTTGGAAACATTTCAAGGCCAAAATATTAACTGCAAAGATCAAGAAAACAGAAAACAGAGTTACAAAAAATTTAATACAAAAACTGATAGATACAATAGATATCGAAATTCTTGGCAAGCAATGACGCTGCTATTTGGCCAAGGCGACAATGACGATATATAGCCAAAAATAATGCCCCGAGACAAATTTGTTGGTTCAATTTCCGCAACAATTTCTTGTTAAAAGTACAAAAATATTCATCAAAAGGCTGACATTGTTGGTGTGAGACTATTGGGCAATAGCTTCAACTAGGGACTATAATAAGTATGATTTTGAAAATATAAATTCTAAACTGAAACAACATTTATATATAATAAATATATTTTTGCTATTTTATATAAACTAACAAAAACTAAAGACTATTTATGCCGTTTATTAATAAGTATAATCAAAAACTAGCTAGGCTCAGATTTTCACTAATTCTGACAAGTCTACTAAGATTTTCGTATTCTTTTAGATTTCTCCAAAGAGTTTTGATATTTTACAACGAAATCTCTGAGAGCTTAACAATTTTAACCAAAACTAAAAGTCAGCTACTTCTGTTCAATTTGATCAATAATTTTGAGTAATCTACAATGAATTTTTGTGCACCTTTCAAATTCTATAAGATCTGAGAAATTATTCAGAGATCTGCGGTCTAGACAAAACCGCCCACCTTAAAACATGTGAAATGTGGGCGTTTGTGTACATTGGAACGGAGTGTTTTTCACACTACGGCAACACTGGCAACTTTAGATCATTTTGCTTGACTGCAAAAACTGCAGTTGACCGCGAATGTGTGTGTATTTTGAGAGAGTGTGTGTGTGCTTGTGTGTGGAACCGGCTGCTGGTCTGGGCCTGGCCATAGTCATGTTAGCTTCGGACAAACATTTAAAAATAAAATTTTGCGTAATGCGGTACGCGACAGAAACGCTCCACTAGAAGCTGATCTATATACCAAGCATCAGCATGTGCCTGTCTATATAGCAGGTAGTATAGATATATATGTATATATAGCAGCTAAAGATATAGATATAGACTGGCCTCCTCAAAGATTTTTAGCAGCCGTTGCGCCGCTTCCAAAGAGACAATGTTGCGGTTTATCAATGATGATGATGCTCTCAGATCCTAATAAGATTGTTCACTAATTTTGTTCGTTGTCATTGTTTCTTATACGCAAATATATAGAACTATAGATTAAGTATATAGTGACTAGCTCTATGACCTCAGACTTTCGTTACGTTTAACGTCTAGACATTGGTCTGCCATTAAAAGAACACGTCAATAGATTTGAAAAATTAATGCCATCCATTGGTCTGCAACGGCATGAGGTAATTTCAGTCAAAAAAAGAAAGAAATAAACCTATATAAACAAATAAAATCATTAGTGTGTTGCCAATTCTGTAATCTGTTGATTAATTAATTGAGATCAAATATAGAAAAAGTTGAGAATAATTTATGGCCATTTGTGGCATAAATATGTCTTAGACTTTATTAAATTGTTTAAGGATACTCTGCCAATCTTTTTTAGGTATTGTATAATTTTAAGAGCTTTTAAACTTATCTTAAATAATTTCTAACTCTGATCAAGTAAGTTTATTATTACTTTAAATCGATTTTTATTGTAGTCCATTACTTATGTACTTAATTCTTTTTCTAAGAAGCATAAAAACATAGCTATAAAACATTTAAAAATATAAACTAAAGGCCTACTATGACAGATTAATGTTATATTTTTTGTCACTTAATATTTATCTCTAGAGACTAATTATAAAAGAACGAAAGAAATATAGTTTTGGATTTTAATTCATCTCAAGAGCGTGCACTATAAATTGTCAATTAGGAAATTTTCAAAGGAAAAAGCCCATGTGACAGATGTTTTTGTGTATATTTTTGGAAAATCTTGTTTGTAGACTCATAAATCGAATTGAAGGCAGCTAAACATACGCATTTGGGAAATCAAAATAAACCTTTAAAACATGAACTCAACACATAAAACCAAAGCCAATTCGCACGTCATACCAATTGTGCCTGTCATTTTCAATTTGGCTTTTAGCAATCATATAAATACACACGTATATATACTATATATTTATATTAAATTATCGGAGAATGTGCATTAGCGTACACTTCGATACACACACTAAATTACATATAATACGTCATGAATATGAAAACGCAAAATTGGCCAATATCCAACTATTGTAATATGTGCATATAATTTTTGCACATTTTTTAATTAATTTTAACCAATAAACACTTGATGTTTTTTAAATTTACCTTTCACTTGA
Organism: Drosophila testacea; assembly: GCA_035043265.1. Taxonomy (NCBI): domain Eukaryota; kingdom Metazoa; phylum Arthropoda; class Insecta; order Diptera; family Drosophilidae; genus Drosophila; species Drosophila testacea. The sequence goes on from JAWNND010000151.1 coordinate 1,029,649, forward strand.
CCCCGATACGAAGTTTCCGCTTGGATCACCGAAAGTTCAGTACAATTATTATGTTGTAGAAATAATTGTTTTATATGCTTTTGGGGTGAGATGAATTTTGGCTACCCAAAAAATATTGACAATAATTAATGAAAGGCCACACAAAAAATTTGATTTTCGTTTCAGCGGTTTCAACCGGTTTGCACAGGTCCGGAAAAATGAATAGAATTATAACACGATTTTTCTATATATGTACGTATAAATATATATGCATATATATGCTCAATTTATATACGAGTATGCTTGAATATACTATTTAATTTTATTTTCGAAACGCACGTCTTGAGTTCTTGACTATCGGCTATAAACTGAGCAAATTGAATACAGAAAGCGAGCAAAAATTTTCGAAATATAAGTATTTAAAATTTGTGTACGCTCCTGCCGAAAAGTTTTTGTCGTCAAAGCTTTCTGCTATTTTTATTTTGTCTTTTAAATTCTTAATTTGTTAAATATATTGAGTATGTGTGTTTAATGTAGCATTCATGTATGTTTCTCTGTATTTGTTTTTGTTATTCTTGGGCTTTCGAGGAATCCATCTTTTGCTTATTTGTAAATTCTGTTAAGCAGCTGTCCCATTTTCAACCGAAAGATGGGTAAGTATACAATATATTACGTATAGAAATTATTGGGTATATATTTAAGCACGTGTCTGGTTAATGAAATGGTCAGTAAACTTTGTTACACTTGTGTCAACAAATCATTAGAAAAATACTCCGCATTAACTACGTTACTTTGTATGCAATAAACAATAAACAAAGTTGCTATTAGACAGCTGTTCATAAAAAAAAATGTAATTGAAATCCAGTAAGGAGACAAAAACAAGTCTTTTGACAATTAAAATAACATAAATTCGATTCCAGGAATCAGTTTATTTACTTGGCAAGCAATGTCTTCTTGATACTGATTATAATAAGCAAACATACATATTTTTCTTAGTATACGTGATCGTATATATTTAAATTCCAATCAACCTGAGTCACAATGCCAAGCAGAAAACAAATTCATTGAGAAAAAAAATCTAGTACCTATATAAATTAATTCGGCATGAAATTCATATGAAATTTGTTAATCTGATTAAAGTTCATTCTATTTATTTATTGTATAAAAACTGCAGCAGTTCATTGAATGCAGTTCACTACCCAGGAGTGTACTGATTTTGTCATCAAATATGTAAGTTCTTAAAAGATACTATAAAGAACCAGTTGAAGAAAGCTTTTAACATAAATCTTATTAGTAATAAAGGATATATTGAATCCATGGATAATAATGCTCATGTCAATCATTCTTCTATAAGAAATGCAGTTGTTAGTCTTTTGCATCTTATAGATACAATTGCTGTATCTTTCATGCTTGCTTATAAACAATCTTCTCAGGTATTTAGCCGTATTTAATATACATCTGGCAATGGCATTTATTGGCATTTCCGTTCAGTAGCCAAAACGAAAGACACTTGTCAACATTTCTTTCCTTTCGCTTTTTTTGGGTCACTTGGCGCCGCTTCATAATGAAGACAACACAAATGCTACTTAATTCTCAGCCCAATATAATATAAATATTGTATGTATCTTTGTATCTCTGCCCAGCACATGTGCATTATAAGATATGTGATAATTATAAACAATATACGACTTATTGTACAAAATGTTTTCGCTTTTAACAGCGAAATCTCAGCAAATTTCCAAGAAATAAGGTGATTCATAAGGCAAAGATAATTATTACGTTCAGATATTGCAGAATCTACCATATCTACAATTTCGAATATGCCAGGAATTTGGCTCGTGTGGCCAAAAAACAGCAAAGAATCATTCAGAAAACGCGTGTTTTTTCGGGCATTTCTGTGATGACATTTAATGAAAGACACCTATAGATATTTTAATGGATGTAAGGTCAGTTACCCAAGGATGGAATTGATTCACTCTAAAATTTCCCCAATTAATTAGTTGAACAATGAATGGAGACTTTAACTATAGTGAGCATTTTATCAGCACTATTGATATTAATTTTGGACAAAGCGCCTGGCACATGTGACAGATGATTATATGGCAATTTATTTGTAACGCCATCGTTGCCAATATAATATAACGGGAACGTAACGGTTCGCACAAAGTGTTTTAGATAAGCTACCGAATTGCCGACTTTGAGATATGGCCCGAAACATTGCGTATCAGTTCAACTGATATGGACACCTGTAGTATAAAAATAAAATAATCGATGATATAAAACGAGTCTGGCACATTAATGGCAATACGATAGTCCCGGGGATCGAAATAGAATGAAGCCAAACAAAAATTGATTCACAAAAACGTAAAAAAAAAAACCAAACAAAAAACAAATAAATAAAGAAGTTTGCAAACCATAAAATTGATTAATGATAGACTGCTTGTGGGGGAAAAAAAGAGACTTTCGTTTAGCAGAGTGAAAGAGTTAGACAGTAAAACAATCTGTGGGACTGAAAGAGATGGATAGAGAAAAGAATGAACTTGAACGGCGCCAATCCCGCAGTAATGGGCGATCAACCAATGGCATAGCAAACAATTTGTTGATCATTTAATATTCAAATTATATGCAATTTTCAATAAAACGAGAGAGAGAATGAAAATAAAAAACACAAAGCTTTTGGCGCCAGGCTCAACAAATTAAGATTAAGATCAACTTCAAAGTAGCAGCGAATTCTTCAACCTGGTCCAAATCAAGCCCAAAACTAGTTGGGGAACCACAAGATGATCGGCCAGAGAATGTCCGGCAATCCGAGACGCCGACTAGTCGCCAATCTTTTAGTTAAACACAGGGGAAAAAAATAATATTTAATGATCGCTGGCGTCAAGCAATTTACAGCTAAAATAAAAATACAAATAAATAACTGATAGGCTGTCGCTGTTGACAAATCTTTGGAACTAGTTCCGACTCAAGAATATACAAGTTTAAAGTAAGATATCTGCTGTATTATTCATAATTTAAATGTCTGATGACTTGAAATGAATTGACTTGATTTTGGTTGTTTTTTTTTCTTTTTCCAATTCCAGTTTCCACAGATAAGGCATATAGGAATCTTCAACTTCCACTCTTATCTTGTATACTTTTAAACATGGCAAGTCGAACTTAAGCACTGTCGAAAATATTTATACACTTAGAAAAAATCGAAGTATATATTTGTTGTATTTAGGGTGTTTGGCAGTCGATCAACTTGGAATCATAGCGCATTATTTGGCATTTCTCTTATCAACTGCTCGCCTAAAGTCATGTCACACCTTTTGTCTTTCGTGGCAATTGATCTTCTATGATTGATGATTGAGCATTGAAAGTTTGGATCCTCTACATTTATATATATAACTATGTATATGGTATATAGTATTTGACGGGGCCTTACCCGCACTGCGTGGGCATCAATCAAATCTTGGTTTAGCATATGTGCGAAAGTTCCGAGAAATGCCATTTATTGACATAGCCTTTAGCTCTAGCTTCAACTCGAGCTTTGTGTATTTCTGTATATCGCACAGTTGAGATAACTATACTCGTGGTGACTTGCAATATTTGTAGGAGCTGTTTCCACTTATTTACACACACCACAAATTCATTTATATACATATATATATTAATATGTATGAGTCAGCAGCCGGTTTTGCATGTTGTGTATGCAATATATAAAATTACGTCGAATTAGCTAAAAGCATCACACCCGTAATTACCTGCAATGGTAGCCAAGGACGAGTTAAGACATGACTTGGTGTTAATTTTTCATTTATTTTAACAATTTATTTTATGGTTCCTTTAACACATTTCTCAGGCGTTTTCTTAGTATATCAGTTTATTCAATTTTAACTTGTATTTTTAATCAACTTTTTAACTCGCGCACAATTGTTTTAGATTAATTCAAAGTGTTAAATTCCGTTGTGAATTTTTCCGGTCAATACAACCGCAAACGCATCGAGTCGATCTTAGAATGAAATACAATTGAAAATTCTCGTGCCGTTTTCGACGTGCCCCAAACAAAATGCAATAGAATCGAGAAAGCTTTTCTCACATCCCACACACGTATTAAAGCAGCGACTGCGGCGCCGACTGCGACAGCGACTGCGCTGTCATGTACACAGGTGTTTTAGTTTTCCGTTTCAATTTAACGTTTATGCTAGATTGTTTAATCCAAAAGAAAAAAGAGAGCGCGATAGAGAACAAGAGTGTGAGAGTGGAGCTTGTTTGTAAAGCTTTTCGAGGGGTTGTAAATACACTGAAAACTTATCCAGCAACAGTTTATGAATATAAACATATTGTTATCAAGTATACGACGCATATGCAGTTCAACTGATGTACTTGAGTACATATAATTGCATGAGTTTATTCAAAATTAATTTATAACAGATAATTTTTGATAAGCTTTCATCTCATATAAATTCTTTTTGAAATTTAAAAACAATTATCCAGAAATGTAATACCATTTCTAATACAGCGATTCATACATACATATTAATATGAAACAGCACCTTTAGTTTGACTCTAAGGTCTTTTATTTTTTTTTGTTAAACTCCTGACTACAGTTTTAATATAATTGTTATCTTTTAATTGACGTATTGCATTTAAGTCAACACGATTCAATGTATATCGGTATTGATAAGGTCCAAAGCTCGACTCATATTTAAAGTTGAAAATGGAGAAGGAGGATGAAGTCAGTTTGTTTATCATTTGTGGTTTAATTATAATCCTGAGAATGTATGTAGACACCAAACATAGTTGGAGGAATTATAAATAAGTCGCACGTCTCGTTGTATGAAACCCTGCAATCATTAGATTAAGTAATTTCAATGTCATGAATTGGCAATAAATTACTAATTAACACTTGAGCATCTAATGAAACTGATTTCTCTACAGATATTCTACATATTCATTAACAGCAAAGTAATTCCCCTCCCCAACCATGAATCGTATAAGTAGAAGATTTGATATCTGTATTTTAAGCTTACCTTTTGAGTTGAAAACTTAAAATGCATTGAGCGTTGCTCTTTGGTTTCTATATGTTAGCTGTATTCCAAAATAAAAAACTTTCAATGCAAGTTCAGGTCTAAAAGGGAGAACACGAACGGGGATCTTTAAAACAACAAAACACTTGAAGGGCTAATTTTCTAGCGGGGAAATTAGTTCGCCGTTATGTAAATTAGTTAAATGCAAAGTAATCAACTTTTTTAATTATTTATAGCTTCAGCACAACGACAACACAGTATACATATATTTTTATTAAGCGTTAATACTCATTTGATCAGACACTAACACAAACGCACACACACAAAACTATTACAGAAACCGGTTCTGAATTTAAGTAATTTTTTTTCTTTCTTTCTCAATATAAATAATTTTCTTTGGTTATTAAAATTTTTGCGCGAAAAAAAGCGAGGTTGTCTAAGAGACTCAAGGCGGGCACAATAAAGAACAGTGCGATGCGATAATACATCTTCGGAATATATGTAGAAAAGAAAAATAAGAATAACAACAACAACACAACGGCAACAACAGGAAGAGCAAGAGCAGAAATGTCAAAAATATACAAATTGTACAAAGCAGAAATTGAAAACTAACGAAAAGCTAAGAAATCAATGTATTGTCGAAAGCGAGAGCGTGGTGCAGGAAGAGCATGAGATAGACATAAATTAAGAGAGTTAGAGATGAAAAGAGAGAGTAAAAGAGCGAGGATCGCGCGCTTTTGTAATGACGTCGTTTTCTTGTTGGGAATTCCGGGCTTTATGCTTATGCGATCATCATCAACGGCTGTTTTTTAGCTTGTTTTTGTTTTTGTTACAGCGGCGGCGGATTTAATTTGAATTCAATGTATGTATGAATGTCCATACACATACACTCTCATATGCATAACAGTTGTTGCTATTTGTTGTTGCCTAATAAGCTTTGCCATAACTTTTGGTGATCCAAACAATTTGGCAATGCGAGAGAGTGTGGCGTAATCTAATCATCAAGTTCTAATACAATTTATCAACTCAATTTTGTACGTGCACTATGGCCCGTTGTAAATTTGTTGTTATTTTTGGGCTTAGCTATTTTTAAATATTTGTTTTCGTATTTTAGATGTTAAAAAAGATGTGTGAAGCTTGCAAGTGAAACTTTGCGAAACAACAACAATTGTGTATGCACCTTTTTTACGTTTTCATTTTATTTTTATCTACAATTTGTCTACACTTGTCATGCACAGGTTTTCTTAACTTGACTGCGCCACAAGTGCGCACTGTGACAGAGAGAGAGAGCGAGTGAGCGACACGCACAGACACAGATAACGTAGAGAGTTAGATAGAGAGAACGAAAAAGCTTTCAGCACACACACACATACACATACACGTACACGATCGTGCAAAGACGTTAAAAACACAGTTAAAAAAGCAAAAGCGCAAAAAAGCACAAGATAACGGCGTGAAGCGAACAGAATCGAACCGATCACGACGCCAGCGAATTGAAGACTAAACCGAATGCCAAGAAATACAAAAGTAACTTCATCGACGCCATTTAAAATGCCGCCAAAGAGTTAAAAAGCTTTTCGTTTGAAGTCGAACAACAAAAACAAAGATCAAAGTTGAGCTGAAAATCAAAAACAAGACAAGTGCAAGCCCAGCTTAAGAGAGGAAGTTATAAAAAGAGAGAGTCCGCTTTAAAGAGAGTACATACGTCACGATCTCCAGCTGAGATCTAAGCCAAGACAAGTTAAGCTGAGCTGAGTCACGTTGACTTGAAAAAATGCATAATAACAAGTGTTGTCACTGTAACTAGATTGCAGCTAGATATAGCAATTTTGTAATTTGACTCAAAATTATTAAAAGCCTACAAATCCGGTTTTTTTCAAAATTATTCAACTACTTTTTCATCAGCCAGATAACATCAATATATTGAGGAAATACATGTATATTAAAATTTTAATTGAGATATTGAAATCTGTTAATAAAGAAGATATTAAGTACATAGTAAACTTTGCGGCTTGGGAAAATCCATTTGGTCTAGTAGAAAATTACCACTTACCAGTGAACAATGCTTCATTTACATGTTATTTAAAAATATAAAGATTCCGTCATTGATAAATATTTGTTGATAACAAAGTTCAAGTCTTAAAATTTTAAAATAAGCATTATTAATTCTTCATAAGATATTATAACTGTTAACTATTTTTAGCTGCTTTTCTTATTTAATTAGCTATCTTAGCCAAAGATCGTCAGACAACACTAAGAATACGGCTAACGTTCATCCGCTCTTGACACTGGACAATTTCGCACAGTGTCTGCAAGTGTGAGTCACACAAGAGGAAAAGCTTTTCGTTGCTTTTATGAATGAAAATGTTGTGGCACACGCTTGAATTGTGGCCTTGTGGGTGGGTCTTGGGTGTTAGCTGCCGCTTGTTTGTCTGCGACAACAGTACTTGCGACTGAATCAGCCTGCGATTCCTGGAAAAAGGATATCATCATGCGACGGCATTTGTTGTGGCCTTAACCATAGCCCGGAGTCGTGACTCACTTGGTTCCTGCAGCATGCCTTTATACTACGCCATATATTCACTTTCACTTTCCGCTTGAACTCTGACATTCAGGATGCCAATTTCCATGGAATTTAGGAAATTGTTCAAATATCTTTGCGTCTGATTCATGCAACGAATTAGAGACATGATACGAGTATTAAGTTTCTTATCAATACAAAGTTCCCCAACGCAAGAAACTAAACTGGGTTTTTTCTATAATTTTTCTATTTTACTGTCGTAATTAAACCAATCTTTGAGTTGTACTCATACCTTGAATCGGCTTGCACCCATTCATAAATCAAGAAACACACTTCTTAGTAATGTTTTGCATATAAGGAATACCTTAACAGTCTCAGGGGACTGTTTATTGAATTGTGCTGATATCAAAACAAGTCAAGCACGATTTGCATTTTTAAAGGGGTTGAATATTAAATACGCTAACAGATTTATTCTTAAACAGTTGTAAATTGTTTTGATACGAATTTTCTTTATATTGTTTAATCAAAAGATTTGTATTGCTTAATGAAGACTATATTATAGCAATGCACATTTGAATTAACTATTTACTTAAAAAGCTACATATAATTTTAAGAAACTGAATTTACACACATTTCAGAAGTGAGAAAAAGTAAGAAAGAGTATTAAAACATTAATATTAATCTCAACTTTCAGGATTTTGACATAGAGTTCTGTTAATTTTTCTAACACCCTTCATAAAAATTTGTCATTTCGCAGAGCCGCTCGGCACGCAACCTACTTACATATATGCAACAGTCCTTAAAGTACCAAAATTTCCCAAACAACATTTTCTATGAGCTCAACCCAAATTAATAGAAATTATGTCAATGCTATTGTTTTATGTATTGAAATTTCACAACAAACCCCGGACTCATAATGAATGTATTATATAAGGTAAAATGCCTTGATAGTCGTATCATGATAAGGACAACAACAATTGTCCTGACTGGCTAATAGCACCCGGCAACTCAACGGGCCACCAGACATCGATCAAACAAACATCCAACTCCCAAACCTAATCGTATAACCAACAATCGGCCAATCAGAAAACGTTTGTCGGAAAAATCACGCGATACATGCCCAATGTTTACTTAATGCCCAGGTTTTTCACAGCAGGGTATGACTAAATATCCAATTGGGGTGAGCTATTGGGTTTACGGCCCTATAAAGCTGACACGTGCTAGGCATGTAAGAAGTCGCTTGTGATTGTACCTTATATACACGACATATTGATTTTCCTTATGGCCAGGGCTTAAACTCTTTGAACTTCCTGCGACTCGTGTCCTTGACGCCAGACCTCGAAGAGGGTAACTAACTATACAAAGTAAAGGCGTTCAATGTGAAGGTGAAAATGCGGTGAAGGACCTTGTAAAAGTTTTTTTGTTGCCTTGCAGATTGCAGACGCGATAGTTAGGACTACACTGAGCTGAAATAAATTGAGGGAAATGTAGAGTTTGGATTATTAAGAATAGTTCTGAAGATTTACCTATACAAGAATAATGAAGTTTAAAAAAAATGTTGTTTTGTGGAAAGCAAACCACTTTTCATTTATTTAAAAATCCAATTCTTAAACTCTATAAACTCTTCATAAAAACTTGCTCTTGACATTTGTAGGATATTTCATATTCGCCAGGACCTTAACACACTAATAACTTTTGCTCCTTACCCTAAAACTCATTCTTGGTGCCGCCGCCTGCGGAAGTGTGCGTGCAATTTGCTACTTAACCTGCAAGGACCTTGGCCAATTCCTAGTATTTCGTTGTGGAATATTGCAAACCTGCTAAAGCAATTATATGGCATAATAAACGATTTAATTAATGTTTAAGAGGCTTTTAATCCTCCCAAGTATGCATCGATTCAGATTTCAAATCAAACAGAACAAATTCGGTGTAGACATATTTTAAACATTTTTATACAACAAGTGAACATATTTAGGACTCGATTAAATAACGTTTTTATTTTGTGTTTTTGGCCATTTATATTCTTAAAAATTGCAGTTGAACCTATAGAATTTTTGTGTTTTTAGTATTTGAATGCAGTTTTCTCTTTTACGCCATGGATCGCATGAAAGTAGTTCAAAGTATTAAAGTGAAAGGTGACAGCAGACAGGATAATTGTTCAAACAGCAATACGGCAGCCGTGTGTCCAACTCAAGGCAGTCTTAGAGAGCTCTGGAGCTCTGATAATTCACAGGTATTGGCAAAAGCAAATAATCTTACTGAGCATCAGTCTCAGAGTTCCAATGAGTTCCACCCAGAGACAGACATGAAAGCGTTCACCTCGGTTATGTTAAAGGCTTGGCGAAGACGACGAGCCGATGTCCATAGATTACAGGGGGTGGTGGAGCAATTGAAGACGAGTGTGAGTATCGAGTGAGATTAATAGCTATAGATTGCATCTGATATAAGCATACCCTGTAGTCCATGCACACCAAAAACGAGTTGCTTGTTTGCAATACTTTAATGCGCGTGGAGCAAAAACGATGCAAGGAGCTTCAGGTGGAGCTAAAAAAATCCAATTTAAGCATAAATCAAGTACGCAACTCTTGTGAAATGTTAAATTCATCTGTGCTAAGTTTGACAGCCGACAAGCAGCAACTAGAGTTGGATCTTATCAAAAGTAGAATGGAGGTAAGTTTACTCTTCCAAAACAGTCAAAGATCTAACCTCTGACCCTTTTCAGTGTAGCGAACTAAAGAAACAGACTAGAAAAAGTAAAGATGATCTTCTTGTTTCACTTGTGGAACAACGTAATCTGCAGCAATTGCTTGCCACCGAACAGAGACACGTCAATCAATTGATCCGGGAGAAAGAAAAGCTGATGGATGAGTTGTTGTATCTACGCAATAGGGAAAGCGTAATTTTAAGAAAGGAGGCAGTTTTTCTTCAGGAGTTGGAACAGAAGGATAATACGCTGCTTAATATGAGGTCAATAATCGAGGAAAATAAAATTAATCGGAGTAGGTAAGTGAAAGGTTTACTGAAAACTAGCTTTAATAATTGCCAAGTTTACATTTCAGGCAATACACCAATCAATGGCATCCTCCAATAAATGAGCAGAGAGATGAAGAGCCTCAACAGAAAACTGAATTGACTCGATCTACAATTAATCCGAGATTTCAATCGGAAACATTTAAAAGAAATTTTTACCAATTCATTGAATGGTATGGCATCGATCACCTCTATAAGAAAGTGTATTATTATACAGTAAGTGCTGCGTACTTACTGTGGCTTGTTCTACTGCCCCAAAAATCTTTAAGAAACGGTTGTATGCCGCTAAAAATATGCTTTGCCGAATATTAAAGATATAACTATATTAGTAAAAGTAAAATAGAAGCAATTTATTCACAATTTACATATATACTGTATAGGTGGTATTAAACTGAAAAGTATAGAAATAGTTATAAACGGAGGAGGGAGTAATATTTGATAAATAAATACAAAAGTTATTCAGGTTCAATATAAGTACTTGTGTAGATACCATCTATAGATACTGCCTATATTCGTAAAATATACTGCTTATTAGTTGACAAATGTGTCTTCTTTTTAATAAATTTTTGCAAAAGAATGGGCAAATTGCTCGGCAATGCCACGTACATGGAAGTGTTCTGAACAGCAAATTTATTACGAAAATCCGAAGCTAAGCTACAAAGTTACTTAACCAAGAAATTTTGAAAATGGCTGACTTGGGCAACTGTTGTTTGGCTTCAAACACTAGCGCCCCCCGTCCAACCCCCATTACCAAAACGCATTTTCAATCTAGCTGACAATTGAGATGCGTCGAGATACGGGAGATTGGGCGGATGAGGTATGCTGATGCATCACCGTGCGTCTGTTGCTAATCGACCCGTCGTCGGTAGCAAAGGCAGCGGAAAGCCAATCGAAACCTGTTGCCACAGCAATGCCAGGCAGAATTACTGGGAAACAAAGTGTGACGGAGGGTCGGCACTGAGCAGATCTGATAAACAGTGGTACTCTATATATCGATCAATGCACAGAGAACAATCACAGAAGACACTTCCATCGTACACTGCAGCGGACCTTCTATTTATACTCAGTTCTGGGGGAACAAGCACTTGGGAATTACAACGCGACTAGCAGCAAACAACTACAGCCACAGCCACAACCAGGGTGGGTTTTTGTTATGCGCAGTGCGCAGTGTGAGAGATGTATATAATGCTTAATTAAATGAATTAAATCTGATTAAATGTGACAAAAATGTTACAAATAATTTAAAAATGTTAAAATAATATTATAAATTAATAATATGTTCAATTTAAAAGAGTTTTAAAATTGGTATGCAACTTGCTTTCACTGGGTTTCGAACCGTGGAACTGTGCGCAGTGTGAATTGAATTATGAATTTCATTTACTTTGAGATACTTTTGTGTCTGCTGCATAAACAAGATACACATAGGGAAAATTGTATATTAAATATTTAAATTTAAAAATATATAAATATAAATAAAAAATACAAAATTTTAAAAATAGAAATTATGTTTACAACTCGGCGCCGCTGGAACTCGAACCGCAGAACTGCACTTGGTGTGAAACGCAACTACAACTACAAACGCATAAAGAAATTCTTTCACCATGAGTACTTTTGTATCTCTGCAAATATTTATCAACAATTTTTAATAAAATCTTTTATAAATCAATGAAATTGAATAATTTCTAAGGCCTGAAAGCATGCTATGACTTTAGCTAAATATTTTAAGCATTTGCATTTGAAATACAAAAAATTAACAGATTTTTAAAGATACTCGTATCATACTCAAAACAAATTCGCTGTATGTTTGTCACTTTCCTTTTGTTTGTCCACACCTAATTCAAATTCAAATAGCAGCGGAAGTGAATAAAGAAAAAAAGTTGGAGATAATGAACTGAACTATCAAACAGGTTCTGTGAACTTCGCATGCAAACAGTTTGATCCAAACATCCAAACGGCAGCAGTGTCCAACCAACTAGGCAAAGCCAAGAAGAAAGTATATCTTTGTTTGTGTTTTTATACCCTGTGGGGTATAATAAGTTTGTTAAAAAAAAAAAGACAGGCAGAAGAAGGAGTGAAAGGCCACATTAAGAATATATGCATATTCTTGATTAGCATCAGAAGCCCAGTCGATGTATCCATGTCCGTCTGTCCGTTTGTCCCACAAATTGCAAAAAGCCATAACTCTGTCAATTATCAAGCTGGAGATTTGTGATTCGGCATGAATGATATTTAGGGCCGACTGAATGTTATGTTTTTAATTGAGATAATTTCCAGACTGTATCTGACGCTCGAAACATTTCCGATTACACAGCCAGTTCGTGTCAATTCAAATATTTAATCAAGATAGACGGTGAAAATGGAAGAGTTGCGATAACTAATTATTATGTAGTGAAATATACATATTTTGCATTATCCCAATAAGATATTATTCGGGATTTAAAAATTTGATTAAAGAATATTTTAAAATGATCCATCAAATCATTTTTGGTGTGATCTTTCCAATGCCGACAATATTCATCTCAACTATTGTAAGCATACGTAACAACACTTTATAATACCCTGAAGGTAAGATATAGGGAAAGCCATCACCTGTGAGCTGACAACTACGAAATCTGTAAATTCCTTTGGGCCATGGTGCCACAAATTTCCCTTCGAGTTTCGGGAAGTTCGAGCAATCGCCGATATTCGGATATATTAAGTCCCTATAATATTTGTCGATGAAAGGTTCTAATGTGCTCTTTGGAACTTTATAGGGCGTCTCATGGTAGTCGTCATCTCTGCCGCTGGTGGAATAAAATACAAACATTTCAAACTGTTTGAAAATAAAAAAAATGGTACGTCAAACAAAATCATTAAATTTACATTACTGACCATAGCATTTTCATCGATGTCAAATTTACAATCAGCTGTTCCAGAAACAGCCGATTCACTGAATGAGAGACGATCAATTTGTGCACTGACATTAAAAAGATTTTCATCCGATGATGTGGCGTTGACAAAGAGAATTTCAAATTTCCAAGCTCGCTAATGAATAAAGATGATATTTAATATTGAATATATTTCAGGATAAAACTTACCTTTGTAGAACAGTTTACACTTAAACAAAACAGTGATCCCAAGAAAATCGCGAGCAGAATCATTATACTTTCTCAAACTCAGATGAGTACAGTTAAATTTTTAGAAATGAATTGTTTATATAGTAGTCAATTTAATGCAGATATTAAATAAAATTATCTGGTTTTAATTGAGATTGTTCCCAGACTTTATCGGTCGCACGAAACATTTCCGATTACAAGGCCAGCCCTTGTCAAATTAAACATTGGATTTGTCGGTGAACATTTCAACGGTCGGATAACACTATGCAACAACGAAAACTCTCTCTGGCCAAAAAACCACTCTTGTTACTTCAACAGCGTATTTTACTGTCGGGCCTTCCCGACTGAATGTTATATTTTTTTCGCTGAAATTTCTGCGGTCACGACTGCGACTTTTCTGTGAATCTTGCAGCAAGCCTCCAGCGCCCACTAAAAAAAAATAGAAAAAAATGTAACTGAGCTCAAGTGAGGCACAAGACCATTCCACTTGGCTGACGATAGGTTTCAGTCTGTATTGTGAGTTCAGCATAAGCGGACGGCACAGATTTGATCGTGGCTGGCAAATAAAAGAGATTGAAAGATACAAAATTACTGTGGAACCGCTAACGAATTTTAATAAATAAAACGCGCCTGCGCAAACTAATAAAAAAATAGCATAATAAGAGACAATCGCACATAGAGAAATTCAAGTGGATTTGAATACAAAAGTGATTGACGTCGCGTCGACAGAGCCTGGCTCAAAGTCAGATCATTAGTATGCAAAAGTGATCAACCCACTAGGCTCAAATAAAAGCCATAAAGCCACAAATTTGTATTGTGTGCCAGTGCCTCAATCAACGATTCGATTGCGAACGCGTTTCGCATACCAAATAAAATTCAACTTGCTCCACACGTGTTTGGCAGCACATTACGAATATTACGAATATCATTATTACAAGGCCCCAGTTGGCTTAAAGTTCACAAAAGCAATCGAAACGTAACGATCATTAGTGCAAAAATTTCAGCAAAATGACTACTGCCACGCCCCCTGACCTGCTGCACATGGATAAGCCATTGCGTGCTTTCTATCAATTTTTCATGGATTTAATTATATTCACATTGAAATCTATTTATTTCATATTGGAATCTTTATATTATACAATATTGCCACAGCGATTTAGAAAGCTAAAGGTAAGGGGATGGATAAATCAATTCAAATACCAAAAAATGTGGACACAAAACACAAATTTATGTAATTAAATGCAAGTTTTATATCTAGTTGGTTTTTGTGTCAAGTTGTTAACTAATTTGACTCTTGTCGTAAATTTAAGTAACTTTAAATTAGTTAATTTTATTTAACGATACCGACAACTTCCCTCCAAGTTACCCAATCTTATAACAAGCTGCGCTCGATCACTCCACTGTAAGTTTAGCCCTCGTACTATTATTGGCAATACTTAGCGTTAAAAGCTATAATAAATTTCAGCATTTTTTGTTTCAAAGCCCTATGTCAGAGAAAAGGGCTTTTGTTTTTTTTGCATCTAGTTTAAATCAAGTTTCATTGCATATACTTCTTAACTTTTAAAGGGTATGTGCTAGTCTGACCGTCTCGATTGAAGTACTCTATTTTTGTTGCATTGTTTTCTTTATTTCTTTTTATTATTTTATTATTTTTCTCTTTGCAATAATAAAAATACATCATTGACACTCATTAAGCAGCAAAATAGAAAACGTGCCAATTTTATGACGAAGGTTAAATACGCTGGACCAAAATATTATTACAAAATTGAATTAAGTTATTTATATAATGACTATACTTAAAAATCATCAAGATAGTCTATTATTAAATAAACTGCTTTATAAATAACAACTAATATTATTAAACAAAAATAAAAGTAGAACACAATGAATAAAAACTCTTTTAGATATCAACATTTGGATTGAAAGGGTAAAAGTTTTTGAAAGAAACCCGTTTTCTTTTATAGAACAAGAATATCACTAGATACAAGTTCTTTGTTTTCATCATAAAGTGTTTCTTTTGCAAGTTGTTTCACATATTTAAGGTTCTCACACACATTTAAGATTCAAGATACAAGTTGTTTCACATATTTAAGATTCTCACATTTCGCTAGAGTAAACTTCCAAATATCGTGTCTTCCAACTTTCCAATTTATTTGCTTTGTATGCCATTTTACAGCTGTTGTACATTTAATTTTGGCCAACACTTAAAGACTTCGAACAATACGGTGGCGTTGTTTAGACATGGCTTAATGGTTACCAAAAAAAAGATTGAAAAAAAAGAGTTAAGTTGATATATGTGTGTTCACACGGCCCTGCGATTTGTTATATGGGTTTAATGTTTGCGTTTTGGTCAATGAATGAAATCGTCTCTTTTTCTTCGATTTTTATTTCGTATTTATTCGTAGACGTCACTTATAATACGATTGCCCACTCAGTGTTAGCTACCACAGAGTCTGCAAATATTTATGATTGTTTTTTTTCGTTTGCACTTCAATTGGGGCAGCTGACATTGAAATGAATTTCGGGTTAAAGAAAACAAAAAGATTCAAACAAAGTTAAAACATTTCCCATGTTTTCTTTAAGGCCAGGCAGATGCGCAGCTGGTATAAACAACCAGTTGGCTATATAATTATTACCAAACCAATCTAAAGGAAGCGCTTTTCCTCTTACCAACGGGTTTTCCGCATGCAATGCGATGCGATTGGTTAGTTTTTGTCATTGTTGATATTTTTCTGAATTTTTCTCTGGTTGGTATATAATCAACGGGCATAAACCACAACCTGACATTATACGCTTGATGCAAAAGCAGAAAAGGCACAAAAGCAAAATCATGTAAAATAATACGAAATTATCAAAATATGCACTCTTGTAAGCCTGGCCAACAGTCTAAGCCGCTTTTCTTTTAGCAAAACGCTGTATGTTTACTAATATGCCGCACTGTAGCGCCTGTCTAAACTTGATTGAACTTTGCGGATGTTTTTGTTGCCGCTGGAAGTTAATATAAACAGTATGTCAAAATAGCAACAGCTTGCAAAATACTTTTGAAAACATAAAAGAAACATCTTCATGTTGCAATTCGCTCTCCAAACTTGGTTGAACTCAATCATAAATTATTCAAAACATTACTCGGCGCATTTAATTTTCGTGTCGCACCTTTTTATCTTAAATATGCATAACTAAACGTAGTTGGGGTATGTTTGTTTAAACATACACAGTCTGCAATTAAAATTAACCAATTAAAAATTGTATACACCATAGACTGCACAGAGACTGACACATTTAATAAATTTATCAGAATTATGAAAATATAATCTCATAAGAGCTAATTGTTAAAGATGATTACAAATATTTATATCATCTAAGCCATCTGAAGCGGACTTAATATAAGTGTCCAACAAAACAGATTAATTATCATTACGTTATTTACTTAGAAATTAAAAAGCAAACAAACTAAGTTTGAATGTTAATATTATATATGAAATAATAGTGAAAACCGGTAAAAGAGGTTCAAACATATCGAAAGATTCTAAAATTAATACATGATTCAATTGATAACCTACTTAAGTTATTTAAAATATTTCTTAAAAACTAAATAAACTTATTTCACAATATAAATTGTTGACAAAATCGTATTATTAAGCACAGCTGTTAATTGAGTTTCACTTTCGTTTACGACACATTTTCCACACTCTTTGACAGAACATATCGGGGCAGGTGGTGCTCATAACTGGCGGAGGCGGAGGTGTGGGACGTTTGATAGCTCTCAACTTTGCTAAGCTGGAGGCGCGCATTGTCATCTGGGATATCAATCAAGAAGGTAGGTTGCGCTTCCATACGTTTCGCAACGTTTCAGTTAATTAACATCACCAAGCTAAGTACTTGGAGCGTGAGAGTTTTCAATTAACAGATCTATTATGCGATAGGTTAAAGACCCCCTAGCTTGGAGAAAGCTAGATGTGTTACACTTACAAATTGATTAACCAACTTATTTGTTTTGACAGCTATCAAGACGACAGTTGATCTGCTAGCCAAACATGGCTATCATAACTGCAAGGGCTACGTGGTGGACATCTCGGATCGGGAACAGATCTATCAACGTGCTGCACAGGTCACCGAAGAGGTTGGTCATGTTGACATCTTAATTAACAATGCGGGCATTGTTTGCTGTAAACCCTTCTGGGAGTTGCATGATCGTGTCATCCAGAACACGTACAACATCAACATTATCTCGCACTATTGGACCGTTAAGGCCTTTCTGCCTTATATGATGAGTCAGAATCGTGGTCACATTGTGACAGTTAGTTCCATTACTGGCATGTTGGGCACATACGGTTGCAGTGATTATGCAGCTACCAAATACGCTTGCATTGGCTTCCATGAAAGTCTGTTGACCGATCTGAAGGCACATGGCTATGATCAGATACACATGAGTCTCATATGTCCGTACTACATCAACACGGGCATGTTCTCTGGTGTCAAGCCCCGTATGCAGCCCATGTTGGAGCCTCAATATGTCGCCGATCGCATTGAAGGCGCCGTACGTCGCAACGAGGTTTGGTGTGTCCTGCCCAACTCCATTCGCCTGCTGACGCCCCTAAAATGGTAAGAGAATAAGAACTTTGTAAATAATCAAAGAAATAGTATTTCTAAATGGAGTAATTTGGAACTGGATAGATACCATTAGTAATTTTTATTATATACAAGAATTTTATTTTAAAATTGTATTTTAAGTATTATATTTTAATTAAAATATGTTTTTTTTTGCAGCTTGTTACCTGCCAAGATGTGCTGGGAGCTGATGTATCGCGTTATACGCGGTCCCGAGTCCATGATGATGTTCCAGGGACGCGGACGTGTTGCCGCTGGTTAATCAAGATGTTGAGTTTTATATCACGGTTATGCTTTAGCTTAAATAGTTTAAGAAACATTAAATATTGTTTTATTGATACAATCATTGCCTCTACTTACTTAATGTTATGTCTAGAGTTTAATCTCTAACTGTGGTTTGTTGGTAGTAATGTGGAGCCAATTCCGTTAGCCATTCTTTCTTGATAACCGTCAAATTGTTCATAAAGAGCTTTGTTGTCTGCAACAATTCTCCGTAGACAACATACTGTGCTTGTGGTAAAGTATACAATGTGGAATTTGGATGTACTGCCAGCTCAGTGCCACTGCTGATTTGTCTGTAGACTCCCGAGTGATGAAGGTAGGCAACCTGTGTGAAGAATCCCGCTGTGATGCATTTACACAACATTTCCACATCTCCCTTGCAGGAGAATATGGCTATGCCATATTTTTTGCGAGCCAGTGTTATCAGTTGCTCCCTCAACTCGCAGGCACGCTTTAAATTGCGATAGATGAGATAGTATTGACCACAGAACTCCTTGGTCATGCCCTCCTCCACAAAGGCGCTGTATATGTTGAGCAGTGTAATCAAATCTCCCTCGGCAACCTCAAAGTGTCGATGTGCAATGCGTCCGCTTTGTTGAGCCAAGGCCGAAACTGGCCTTGAGAAAACAGACTGTACTTGCAACATGGCTATAATGGTAATAATTTCCTCGGAACAGCCCATTTTCCCGGACACATATAACATCTTGGATAGCATTGCGCTAAAGGGCAGCTCGGCTAGCAGGAAGCCCACAGGTTTAGTCAGTTGTCCCTGATCATCAATGGCATCCAGTGCGTAGAGAGTTTCCAGAGCTGACAACAGATTTTTTGCGGGAGGTGGCGAAGGAAAGTCAAAGCGTAGAATGTTGCCAATGCCTAGGGCCTTTAGTTGAAGCACTGCACCGCTCATCTCACTGCGACGCAGCTCTGGAGGCTGCCGTGGAGCCAAACCATCATAATCCTGCTTGGTGTAGAGCCTGTAGACTTTGCCAGGACGCACACGACCAGCACGTCCTGCACGCTGTATAGCCGAGGCTTTGCTAACGGGCACAACAACGAGACTGTCACTGCAGGTGGCAGGATTATACCATTTAACCTTAACGTAGCCACAATCGATGACGTAGACAATGCCTGGTATGGTTATAGAAGTCTCAGCTATGTTGGTGGCCAGCACCACTTTACGTACACCTTTGGGTGGTGTAAAGAACACCGCCAACTGATCATTGCTGGTCATGCTACCGTACATGGGCAGCACCTTAAGATTGGTCGACTCTGCGCTAGCTATATATTCCCGTAACAGATCCAAAGCCTCCAATACCTCCTCCTGGCCAGTGAGAAATGCTAGTATATCACCAGGTGGCTCCTTCTGATGAAGTTTCCAAACTGTTTCCACTGTTTCACGCACATAATCCGCACAAGGTTCGTTCAGATAGAAATGATTCACTGCGTGCATTCTTCCCTCGATGCTTAATTTAATGCTGACTTCATTGGAAGCTCCTGGCCAGCTAAAGAACTCACTAAAGAAGCTGGCATCAATAGTGGCCGAGGAGATGATTAGCTTTAAATTGCTGCGTTTGCGTAAGATCTTTTTAAGCAGTCCCAACACCATGTCTGTTAGCATATTCCTCTCATGTGCCTCATCTACAATGATGACTCCATATTGGGTGAGCAAAGGATCAGCTAACAGTTCTCTTAAGAGTATGCCCTCCGTCATGAATTTGATTTTTGTGTCGCTTGAGATGCGTTCTTGGAAACGCACCACATAACCCACTGTATCTCCTACAAGTTCACCACGTTCTTGAGCCACACGATTTGCCAAAGTCACCGTAGATACTCGACGAGGTTCCGTGATTCCAATCATGCCTTTGGTATGCCAACCCAATTCGTAAAGATACTGTGGCACTTGGGTACTCTTGCCACTACCCGTCTCACCCACTAAGATGACCACTTGATGGTTCTCCAGGCAATAAAGTATCTGATCCCGGTACTTACGAATGGGCAACTTTTCACGCTGTTCTATTAACCCCAGATTATGATTGGCATTAAAGACAAATGCAGAACCTTGTGGCTCCTGTTCACCGCCGCCTTCATTAATTGCATCATCTGTATCTGGTTTAATAAATTTTGGCTTAAACGTTGCCATTTCAATTAATAAAACGTTGCCTTTTTATATTATTTGCCGCTATTTCGTTTGTTTACTGAATTACTTTTTATCGATGTCATAATTCCGACTGACGTTGCGATTAATCGATACTCATTGAATCAACGCAATATATCGCATTCCCAGTAATGCAAGTATTCCGATATATCGCCATTAGCACGAGTAGTGCTGTAAAATGAGAAATCAGAGCGCGAAATTGAAATAATATCTTTTACTCAATCTTCTGTCATCTGCTTTCTAACAGAACCTGAGCATAATTATGTGAGTTTGTGAAAAATTGGATTTCTAGACTTAAATTCTTTATTTCAAAACTTCAAAATAATAAAAATATTCGCTTAATATCACTGATTCTATAAATAAATTTACATTGTTTAAAATTGTTTTCGAGGCGATTTCCTTTATAGACAGGTGACTTCCGTCACGTTTTACTTGGGAACAATTTGTGTAACGTTTTATTTTTTAGGGGACACACGAGAAAATGAAACTCGTTAATACTTATGAAATAAACTTACATAAGCTGTGTAATGCAATATCTTAGAGTTGAAAATAATTTCTACATACTTATTAATCATAATACAACTAAAAGCGACTTTATCTGTAATATGTATTTTGAATGTGGAACTCTGTGCTCTGTTCAAGTTTTATGTACAATGTTCTACAATATTTGTAACGTCTTGAACTGGGTATGTATTTGGGGACTTTCCATGAAAGTGCGTTTCGCTAGGTGCGTGCATCTAAAATGTATATTAATATGTTTTTCTGTTATATTTTGTATAGATATTTTTTTTCTTTTTGTTGTGTGTTTTGTGATATATGTAAATTTGATTGTATTTTTATTGTATTTATCGTTATCTTTCTTAAATGTTAGAATTTTTAAGTATTTCTCCCGATTTGTATTTCATTTTAACGGCATTTCATTGGCTTAACAGGTATTGTTTGGTTTTACTATCGATATTTAAGTGCATTCTTACATTTGATGCATGAATGTTTCATCAGCTGTTTTTAATAAAAAATAAAATAATTCAAACAATGATGTAATCTTTATTTATTCACTCATTTTATTTTAACACTTGAGTTTTGATTTATTTTGTTAATACACCATAATTTCGTATACTGTCTCAGCTGTGCATGTGATTCTTCATTTATTCATGAAATATTACCAACATTTTTAATCATTCAATCCATTGTCCATCAAAACTGAAAATAAAGCCCCTGCTAAAACATTAGAAATCTAGTTTGCTGTTAATTTTATACTAAATTGCATTTAGTTGTATTTGATTTTAATTAATATGTTATTTTAATTGGTTTTTGGCTTGTTATTCCCTAAATATACATAGAATTATGTTTGTATTTAAAATATGACCGCATTTTATGTTGAGTTAACACTCTATTGGTTTTCTATTTATTGGGCCGTAAAACGATTTTAAGCTACAGTAAAATATTTTCAATACTTGCTGCGAAGCTTAAGTCTTAACAGTGTAATTGGCTACAATTATTGTGTATAATTTTGAATTCGAAAACTTTTTGCAGAAAGTTTTTATTTGCTAAATAAAATCATCAGAAGTATGGTGTTGTGTTAGATGCTCGTATTGTGTTTATTATCCTTAAACTGGTAAATTTTTGGTTTTCGCTTAGCAGTCTAGAGAGTTGAAAAGCATCAGTAGAGTTTTAATTGCTGTAAAAGCGTTTTGTACACTTGTACACAATAAGCGTAAAATACAATACATATAAAGAAACAATTATTGTTACCAGAAGAAAGCTTTAAGTGTGGTTTTTGCGAAGGCGAAAGCAGTTCCACGACCTAAAGCCATAATTGTTGCTGGGACACCGATAAATAAATATATAGTTGAGTAACACTTTAATTAAAATTGCTCAGGGAGTGAAGATCTCTGCCATCTTGCTATAGGCGCCATCTTGATGCAAACGCCATCTTGATTGTAGTGTTGTAAAGATGCGTAAAATGAAAACTGAACAAGTAATCGGCGTCCCCACATAATAAACCTTGATCCGTTTTGTCATTATTTAACTGCTAGACAATAAACCTATAATTCAATAAATTGATGGTTCCCATTTTCGTTTTCTATTGGCGAATGCTTACACTCACAAACTAAATTGTTCACACAGTAAGCCATTTTTATTTAATTGAATCTGAAACTACGCTTTAATTCAAAATGAAATTAATTTAATTGGGCTAAAAACATGCTATTCTATCTCGCCAAAATATTCGTTTATAAAGAGCCACTTCAATAAACTCAAAAGTTTTAAATTCAAAATAAAAATGTTTTATAAAAATGGCTTACTGTGTTAAATAGTTTAGTTTGTTAGTGCACATACTTACATACATATCGTAACTTATCACATGCTTTGCATTTTTTTTTCGGCTGCTTAATAATTGTTTGTGTGTGTGTGTGTTTTTAGTTGTAAAGTTAAGCTTATAGCTTGTCTAGGTCCGATTGCGGTTCAGTTGGACTTATTGGTGACATTTCAACGCTATCGAGGAGTGGAGTCTTCTCCTCACTGCAACTGCTGCCGGGTGCATCGTCCATGTCCATGACAAAGATACGCGACAATTCGGCTCCGCTTAAAGTTCGCCTTGAAGGAGATTCATCCAGAGAACTGTTATCCTCGGCGGCGGCGCTGTTGTTGTTGCTGCTGGAGCTAGAGCTGGAAGTGGAGGTGCTGCTGCTGGTGACATTAAGGGCCTGGTCAAGAGATTTGGATGGTGTGCGATAGCTGGCAGTTGTGGGCTCATGGGCGGAGGGAGCATTGGAGCTTAAATTCGTTTGGCAGGTGAGCGTGGCCAAGGATGTGGTCTTAATATTGGTCGTCTTGAGATGGTTAATGGAACAGCTGCTCCAGCTCAATTTGCCAACACGACTCTTTGGTGGTTGCAGCTGCATTTGCTGTTGCTGCTGTTGTTGTTGTTGTTGTTGTTGTTGCTGATGATGTCCATGACTTGCATTATTGTCATCGTTGAAGCTCATTTCATCCTCGCTACCACTGTGCGTATTATTAATGGCTGTCTGCTTGAGTCTCACCAAATGCCGTTCCGAATATGATTTACGTGCATCCATGACACGCAAATAATCCGAAGATTCACCCAGATCCTCACTCTTGGAGCTGCAATAGCGACGTGCATGTGCATGTCCGTTGGCCGTGCCACAAAAACTCGTGGTCAC
Source organism: Drosophila testacea (assembly GCA_035043265.1). Lineage (NCBI taxonomy): Eukaryota > Metazoa > Arthropoda > Insecta > Diptera > Drosophilidae > Drosophila > Drosophila testacea. Next base: position 1,053,513 of record JAWNND010000151.1, read on the forward strand.
ACTCAACATTTGTTGACTTCCGCTGAGGGAACGACGACTTCCCTGTGTGGAACAGCAACTACTCTCATAATGATTGTCCCGCAATGAGCTTGGAGAAAGTCGAGCCGAGTGTGAGGAATGATTCGGTGAATGTTCCAACAAGGAATCATTACTCTTGGCAATACGATTCTTGCGATAGAATTTGCTGTCTCTCCAAAGAGTTTGTCTCTGACTACCTGAGGAGCTGCCTGTTCTTTGCAGCTCCATATTGGAGGTTGGATGTTCCGAGTCCTGGCAACAACCACTAGATGAAGTCTTGCTAATCCTAAAGGAGGCATGTGTCAACTTCTTGTACTTCTCACTCTGCATGTTGACACGATTGTCGGAGTGTGTGCGATCTGCCATGGGCATAAAGCATTATCAATACGTCTTTCCTCCTCGAGGGATCGAAAGGCCAACCGATTCACGTGCTTTAGATGTTGTTTATCGGATCCTGTGCGTTTGGGTGACATGTCCTCAAAGGAACTGACACGATACTTTTGTGAGAAGACCTCAATCATGCTGGAACGCTTTGAAGGCGATGTGGTGTATATAGAATTCTGATCATTAACAAGTATTTTGGGCGGATCAAACTGTTGTTGCTGCTGCTGTTGTGACTGTTGTTGTTGTTGCTGCTGTTGATTGCTGCTGGAGGCAATAGAAGAATTGCTGGAGTTACTTGTGGCTGTCACGAGAATCTTTGGCGATAAAGACACAGGAAAGTGTTGCGGTCTCATGTTACCCAATGAACCACAACCGGAACCGGATGAAGTAGATCCTGTACCGGACATGGCATCATCAATATGTAGGAAGTTGCTGGGAGAACTCTCGCGACAAGGTGAAGAAATTGCTGAATCCTGTGAGACCATGCTACGTGGAATGGTGGCAAGTTCCAGGCATGTTTCATTTCCCCCTGTTGTGGTGGCTATGATAATGTCCTCGACTCCCTCATCGATTGGCGAGGAGATGGATTGGAAACTACTCAGGCGTATACTTGAGGAGCCAATGGACAAATCATTGTCTGTTAGTGAGCCAAAGGCCGAGTCCTGCGACGGATTGCTGCGACCATATTTCAAACACTTGAGTGAATATTCCAGACGACGACTCTTGGAATTCTTGTAGTTGCACATGTCGGCTGTCAGCTGATGATTGAAGGAGGCTGCTGCTGCCGAGGCATGTAAGCGTTGTCCTCCCCCCGAACCACTGGCCACCGCATCATCTGGTGCTGTCAGCGTCAAATGTTCATCGTCATCTTGTTGCTCGTGCTCCTCGTGTTGCTCCTGGTGCTCCTCCTCCTCGGTTTCAACAGCAAGAACGCCTTCGGCGAGCATCACATTCAGATTACTCTGACTACTCGTACTACAGCGAATTGTGGGATGTGTTGTGGGCAGCTCCTGGGCAATACCACTGGCAATGGTAATGTTGTCATCCGAGTAGAGTGCGGCATGGTCACAGTAGTGTATGGGCGACTCAGTCGGTTCATACTGTTGTCTATGCTGTGTCCGTGTGAACGAGGCAGAGGCGGAGTGCCAGTGTTGATAACGCTGCAAACGCTGCAGGCTTTTCATGTGACAACTGCTTCTGCTGCTGCTGCTGCAACAACTGCCTCCCACGACAATCTCTTCGAGCAGTCCCTCCTCCGAGTCGCTTGATATGTCAAATGAGTCCATTGTTCGGCTGATGCTGTGCAAGGCGAGAATAACAATCAAACAAACAAAAAAAAAACGAATATATAGTAGAAGGACTATAGAACTCTAGAAGTATAGATTTCCAGCTTGGCATCGATGCAGGTCACGATGCCCTATGGCACCTGATTCTATTGTTCCCCATCAATCTCTCTCTCACTCTGTATGTTATTGTTTAGGCCATTCATGTAATATTCGTTATGAATATGCGTGAGTGTGTGAATGTGAATAAATGTGGGTGTTTATGAATGCAGTTTGTGGGCGCTGCCATCGTGCTGCAGTTGAAGCATCAATATAAATACGAGTACTCGTACATAGACAAGTGCAATTCGCAAGCGTTTTCTCGAGCATTGTTCGTGTTTTAACAAACCCCTGGAATTTGATTAACCCAAGACCAAAATACTATAGACAGACCTAGTTTAATAATACTAGTGCTTTAGCCTCTTCTAGTTACTAGCTCATAAAAGAATTAGTTTGCTCAATTATTTATTTTCTTTTACTCAAGTTTTAATGGCTTGAAAAATACAAGAGCTACTAGCAATAGGAAAATTGGATTTTTAGAGAAATAGCTCATTATTTATATTATAAACAAAACATTATTTCTCTTGTATTTTCCACAAATTAAATTAACCCTTAATAAAATAAATAAGCTTATTTAAAGCTAACATATATGATTTTATAATGGAAAGCAGTGAGTCAAGCTTTTAAAATTTAAATATTTAGTTTTAGATAATAAGTCACACATTCAGAGGGTTTTAGATTTTTTAACAAATAATTTAATATCCTAAAACACCCCAAAATAGTTAACTAGGCATTAACTTCTTTTTATTCATGCAAATTAAATAGCTAAGCAAAATAATTACAACAAATACATTCGTGCATTAAGATTAAACATTTAAGCAGCAAAAGTTTATTAAAAAAGTATGATTTTTGATTTAAAAAATTGAATAAATTTTAACGATTTTAAGACTTTTTAAAATTTTATGAAGTAAGGAAAAGAGCAGCCTTTATGTATGATTTCTAAGGTTCCCAGGACCTGGAAAATGTCTGGCAGGACTTCGATTTGAAATGGTTGCTTGCAAAGTGTGTGGTGCATTGGAGTGGGGGTGGGCGGTGGTGTTGTGTGGGGGCGTGGTTTTAGCATACAAAAATTTGCCACTTACCACGTTTTGCAAAACACTACAACAACAAATAAGTTGGCTTTGTTTATGTTTTTTCTCATTTTTTTTAGCTGTTTTCCATTTTGGGTTACATATACTTTTTTTGAGGGTACAAAAATTGCATTTTGAGTACAAAAAGTTGTTGTGATTGATACAGCTGTTCATATAGGTAATTATTATATATTTTTTATTCATGAATTCATATCATTTGTCATTTGGTTTATCAAGAGTTTTACACTTTATAATTGTAATTGTGAGTGATTTGTTGTGAGTTGTTTTTTTGTTTTTTTTTTATTATATTTCTTGTGGTTTTTGTTTTTGTTTTGCATCTTTTGGTTTCTGTTAATTTGGTTGGTTTTGTTTCTTGTTTTTCTGTTTAGTTTTTTGGTTGTTGAGGTTTAGTTAGTACATACGAAAGACTTCATAGGGCGCAGGCGGAACACTGTAGTTTGTTCGAACGGGTTATGTAAATAAACAAATGCAGAAATGCAACAATTTGTAAATCATAAATAAAACACACACGTATGTAATATAAACAAAAGTGAACGTTGATAGACATTCAAGAGCTGATCTGTATGTATCGATGTATAGATGAGGCTTGTGTAACTGCAACTGGTTCATTTTATTTATTATTGTTGGGTTCGCAACACTAAGACATATATAGTATAGTATATAAATTTATATAGGTATTCATAAGTAATATAGTTTAGAGTTGATTCACATAATATAGAGTGTTTGTTTTTTGGTTGTAGAGAGAAAGAGAGAGTAAACATTGCATACAAAATACTTTAGTTGAAAAATTCCTCTACTACAAAGAAGTTATTATTTTGTAATGTATATATGTATTAGATATATATAAATATATAGATATATTTATAAAGACATGCGTTTTGTTAGGCAGCAAAAGATAAATTTACACTGAGAGATAGAGAGAAAGATGCTTAAAATATACATGAGCAACGACGATGTGAATTGGGCATTTTATATAAGTACTGTATATAGTATAGTTGCCATTCCCCTCTCCTTATTACTTAATTACATTCTTGTCTTGTATGCATAATTTTCAAGCACTTAATACTGACAGCAGACACTCACAGTCTCTGTCGCTGTCGCAGTCGCAGTCGAGAGCTGGAATCTCTTGGCCAGAACATTACCATAATTACCGCAGGCACGCACAGCACAATGTACACAGACAGACAGACGGACAGACAGGTGCACGAAAAATACACACACACACACACACTTACACCTATATACACATTTTACGTACATATGCAGAACATTTATTTTATGACGCCATTTTTTGTGCTCTCATTTTGTGTTAGTTGTCCGCTTAGTTCACCTTTCCTTGTTTTGTTTTGTTTTGCTTTTTTTTTAATTCAACACATCATTCCAAGTTACACACTCATTTGGGCAGCATTTGTGTATGGTTGTGTGTGTGTGTATCTGTGAGTCTGTGTGTGCTTCTTTATTAACCTGAAATGCACTAAAGAACTTGCAGGGGCGTTCTTAACTAAACAGAGGCGCCCAATGGCTCAATGGTGTGACCAGTTAACATCAAACAAATATGACTGTTTTAAATTATATACTTTTCAATTACAATGCTTGAAATTTAAAGAAGCATAAAATAAAATTTCTCATTTAAGACTTCAATGTTTATCATTAAAATTGTCACTCAACGCGACGCAGTTGAAGTTAGATCTCCAAATTTATATTTTGAGAGTTAAATTGTTGACTATAAGAGATAACTTTTAAATAATGCTATAAGCAGCCAGTATCTACACTCTTTAAAGAGCAACTGAATGGCGCCTAAAGTAGCTAATTTAAAATTAATGAAATGACAACTAAAGCTAATAGTAAATACTACTTTTTTAATAGATTAGTTCTGTAGATAGGAACTAGTAAAAATTTTACATTTTCTTTAATCCATTGCTGTTTTAAAAAACACTATATTCTCAAAAATATTCTAGAAAATCAGAAAACTTTATCTAAGTATGGCATGCACAATTTTAAAGCAGACTATGCTAACAGTTTGTTAAACTAGAACTCAGTTATGTAAATGAAGAAGAACATCCCTATCTAAGCTCACTGCACCAGTGTGAAACCTTCTCATATCGAACAAAACCTAAGCAGAGACATTTAACAAATAATACGATGACCATTTGCTGAAAAACTGTTTTAATACGTGGATGTATATGACGAGATTTGAATATGTAATTGCTTGTGTGCGTGAATGTGGTTTTATGTGATTCTGACTGTGTCTGAGTGGGCGTGGGTGAGCTGCATTGCTATGGCAGTGATACGACTTGAAAGTCGTTATAGACACTTACCCAGTGCGTCGATCATGCGGCGTCGAGGGCGGTGTACAGGGTGAACTAGCCTCACTGAAAGAGTTGCCCAGGGAGGCGCATTGTCGCTTCTTTACAGCGTGTAGTAAATTTAGCGTGGAACGGCTGAGGCTCGGCTTGATTGTCTGAAAAAAATAGATAATAGATTTACTTCATGGCTATCAAAAATACACTAAAAGAATAAGAAAGAATTTTAAAATAAACAATTAAATTAAATAATAACAAATTAAAAACTGAATTGATCAAAAAAGTGGAGACTGGTGGTATTAAAAAAAGTTAAATTGATTTTACAAACACCATTTTGTTATATGGTAACGTATTAAATTGCTAAAAGAAATAAATGCCTAGAAAAGGGACAATTTAATAAGGTGTTCAGATTCAAGTGATTCAACAGAATGAACAAAACCCTAAATTAAAGTAACTACATTCAAATTGGAATTGGAATTAAGGTACTTCATACTTACACTGAAACAGGGACCGCGCAGTTCGCGCAAATCGATGCTGCGAAATAGATCGCATAGGACTAGGTCCTCAACGGAGGGGCACACACCGCTTGGCGGCTCAAAGATAAGTCCTAATATTTCCAGAACCTGTACGAAATCAGCAATGATAATCATGTCATGCGGGTCAATCGTAAATTTCTGGTCTCACCTGGCCAATTTGTGGATAATGCTGTAGCTCCATTTCGAGCACCCGTATGGACGGTTTCGGTGTGGTCAGCTCCTGACCGGTGCACATTTCATAGAGCAGATGGCCAAAGCAAATGATGTCGACATTCTCGATTTCTGTTACGGAACGAGACCACATCACGGCATTGATGCGCGAACTGAGACCCAGTAGACCATTCTCAAGGCCTGATAACCTGCAAAACAAACAAACAAACAAACAAACAAAAATTGGGTAAAGGAAAAAAGCGTAAACGAAAAGGGACCACAAAGAAAATGCATAATTAAATGTTGACCCTCCCATTTTCGCATAATAACAACACTCATTACAATTCGCCACGTTTTCCTGACGTTGGTTAAACAACATGTGGAAACGTTTATGAGACAAATGTGTTTGTCACATGGCCTTTTGTGTGTGTTTGTGTTTGTACGAGACACAACGTTTGTCAAACTTCATATGTGAATATATTACAATCCTTCCACTTGATATATAAAATAAGAGCTGGAGACAATGACATAAAAATGTATGCAAACTGTTAGTTAGATTTCTCATTGGGATATCATTAAGAAAATGCGTATTTAATGGAAACTTCAGAGTTACGAATCGCTTACTGTAATTACAAACTTTGTTTTGAGGCCAACAAAGAGGTATTAAATTAATAATCATAGAAAAACAGACCAATTCGATTACCGCAGTGCCATATGAAAATAATTATTTAAATGCCTTTGCCTAGCAGCTAAATATGCAAATTGGGTCAGGTGACCTTTAAACTTTAATAAACTTCTAGCGTATCTTTTATATTTACCGTTCATAATGGCTTATATACAAAAACGCCCCTAACACGCCCACTTTGTTGGACGAATATTTTGCAGTATTTATATTAAAATGGCAAAATGCTGAAAGGGTTTTTTTTATTTATGCCACAGCCATTCAGTGTTTTTGCCAGGCCATGTGTGTAGTTGAGGGGTGTGTGAGTCTCTGTGTGTGTGTGTGTGTGTGGGATGTACACGCCTTGTCGCCTGCCCTGAATCGCATATAAATTGCGAGGGTTGTGGGACAAAAAAGGTAATTTTAGATGCATTTATAATGCCTTCAAAAGAGGTAGCGATTTTGTTGAATTGCCTTTAATTTGGCTTTTATTGTGTTGCCCCAAATATTTGATATGCTACAAAAATGGTTTTTCATTTTATTCCTAGAATATTTCATAGCAATTTAATTGCAACGCTTTGTTTAAACAATCCATGTCATATTTTAATGTTGGTAAATCGATTTTGGTTGAGAGGCATGCAAACCCATTAAGCAAATTAATTTACAGTCTACTGATTGCTGTTAACTCACCTGGCTGCCCCGTTCTGTAGAATGACATTGCCGCTGTGTAGGTGACCATGAAGTGGAAAGCCGCGCTCCTTCAGGAAAAGCAAAGCCTCCAGAATCTGGCGACCCAATCGCTGCACTTGGCTAACGGGCAGACCATTCGGTTTGCGTGTATACTTCCGCGCCCAAGGCTCATTCCATTGGGCCTAAAAAAGGATATAAGAACATTTTATCAATCAGTAAATTCTAGTGTTAATTGTTTATTTTTTTCTTATTTTACTTATTTTAATTTACAACTAAAACAAATGTATTAAAAGTAATTTTATTAGGTCGATTTATCATATTGTATAATAACTATAATTCCATAGCCTATACATATATATGTATAGCCGAATAAAGAAAGAGTATGTGTGTAAGTAATTTTAATTTATAATGCTAATAGATAACTCTATTTTATAGTCAAATCAATGTATATATTAAATATAGGTAAATTAATTATGTGTAATATTAGCAGTACTACTGATCATAGCTGAAAATAAATTAAGTTCTATTGAGTCTAATTAAAGGAGAGTATACTGAATTTTTGTTCAAAATCGTTTTGCTTAGTTTTAAATGCTTTTAGTATCCTAGATCTACGATCGAATCATATTGTTTTTATTAAACAAATTATAAGTAAATAAATTGTGCTGACTTTTAAAACTTCCTTAGTCGACTTCTTTTAGTTTAAGTCAAATTATTTCGACTGCTTATGGAAAATTGATCAAAAATTAATAAGCAAGCAAGACAGAATTATTTCGACTACTTTTTGCTAATTTATATAAAATTGATTTGCTAGAGAAACAGCTCACCTTGAAGATGAGATCCTTGAGACTGCCGCGCGAGTTGAAGGGCGTTACCAGGCAGGCATAATTATGCGAGCTATTGCGCAAGAAGCCCAAATCGAGCACGGGATAAATGTATGGATGATGCAGTGAGCCGAGCAGCTCCATAAGTATATCCCTTGCACTCTCATTGGGCGGCAGATCCTCAAAGGCTACACAATCTGTGGGCAGAGGCAAGAGAGTCAGCAGACGATCCGTGCGTACCTAAAATGAGTTTAAAATAGAAAAAAATTTATAAATATACGCTAGGAACACTTTAAAGTAACGTGACTAACCGATGCATCGGTGACCAGAAACCAGTTCTTGCCATGCCTTGAGCCAATCTCATCCAGATGTGCAATCACCTCGTAACGCCCATTGGCATTCTGTATCCACTCCTGTGTGGCATTCAATGCTCTTTCCCGTTGTGCACGCTCTCGAGGACTTCGCTCCACAATGCCATTGCCACTGTCTAGTGCCGAATATTGATACTTGATGTTGTTGGGTCTGCAAGTTGGTATAGAAAATTAAACTTTCTCCATTTTGACATGTTTTATTTCTGCTTAACAGTTTTCAGTTGAGCGCATACAGGATAATAATTCAAACTATGAAAAGTCAAAGAGGAACTATTAAAACTAATCATGGAAATGTCTACAAACATTTTCGACATTCATGATATTATGATTTATGTACATTAATTAAGCGCTCATTAAATACAATGAGTATTTAGCTTCGCTGAATATTCTCCCCCTCATTTTAATGCCCATCGTGTTGTTCTCAATTGGTCAACTAATTTACATAAAACGACCGCACTTAAAAATTCAACAACAAAAATAATAAGAGAAGATAAAGCATTTCAATTTGTAATGTCCCCACTTGACCCGTTGTTTTTATGCAATCCCTTTTTGTTTAATTTATTTAGCAATGCATTAACTGATTTTTACGTAAATAAGTCTGAACCCTTTAAAGTTCTTAATTCTGTTTTTTGTTCTTTTTTGCCGAATTTTTGTAATTAAACAATAAATAAGGATGTAAGTTAAGAAACCTATTTTTTAGATAAACCCTAATTTTTTGAGTTACATATTAAAAGCAGAGATGTTTATAGATATCCCAGGCGAAGGTCCTTACATCTTCAAAATCTAAGATCTCATCTCTTATCATTTTAAATTGTTTATCAATTTAAAGTTGTTACATTTGTGAATAACATGAAATTCCAATAGGTTAGAAGCAAAATTTGTGTTGGACAATCTTAAAAGCTAAAAGAACATATTTAAGCCATTTCAATAGACCACATACAATGTCACAAGCCACATGACAATTGTTGCACAATTTATAAAGTGTTGGCCATAAACAAGGTTCTGGCATGCCATTGACATGCAAGCCGCATTCAAATTGAACACCGAAATATAATAAAAACTTGTTGAAAAATAATTTCCAGAGCAGGTGAAAGCCTCCAACTTAACCGACAAACGAGCCACAGGGAGAGAGCAAGAGGTGGAATTGTGGGGGCTTAAATGAAAGTTGGCAAAATGTGTTGCCAAAACAGAGAGAGAGAAGCTTGCCAAAAAATATTGGTCTGCGAGGGGTGGATGAAGAGTTGGAAACGAAGATGAAGACAAAACCTGCCTGCACAATGGCGCAGCGGAAACGGAAGCAAGAGTTTAACATGTTTTTGGTTGTGTTGTGCACAATTTATTATTTGTAAATATTGCAGAGAAAGGGAAAGGCAGAGAGTAAAAACCGACAGCAAAAAAGGGCCGTAGAAGCTTTTCTTTATTGTATATACTTTTTCTGGTTGGCCAAAATGCAAATGCAAAGTGGATAAACTGAAAAGGAAAGCGTGTCAAAAACGAAAGCAACTGCAATGTCTCGAGTTGCTGCGGCTTAATTGTGTAGTAAAGAGTCTAAAAAGAAGTGTCAAATGAAAGCAAAGAATGTTAACACAAACACAAAAACTCGGCTCAAGTGCTGCGGGACACACACAAATACCCTCACACATATCCATACAGATACACACATGTGTAGAACACAGAAGAGGCAGGCTCATGTACAAACACTTACAGGCCACTCAATCAAAACAGAGCGAAGGTTAAGCACATCCTCGGGTTAAGTTTAGCATGTGTTTGAAAATTTAATAAGGCAACAACAACAACGACAACAACATCCCAGTCTTTGTCTGTCTGTCTGTATCTGTGTGTGTGTGTGTGTGTGTGTGTTATAAAAGTTGGCCAAGTGACAGAGCTACGCTTTCATTCCAGCGGCCAACGCGGCGTATGTGGTCGAAAGTTTATTACGTCAGACAGTGTGAAAAACATTGCAAGGCTTGATAAATTCAAGCAACACACACACTGAAGCTCACACTTATATATACAATCACACACACACACACACACACATATATTTTTGGCTCTTGTTCTTTTAAATGCATCGCTTGCGCTTTGGGCAGCAGTGCGTATGAGTAACATTTTGTTGCTGCAAGTATTTTTTTTTCAGCCGCTGCACTTTGCAGTTTATTGTGCTGTTTTTCTTGTTAAGAGCCTGAACCTTGACAGTTCTTTTAACGTATAGCATATTTGCAATATGAGCCATGTACAAACTTATACAAAAATGCACTTTTTACTCGTATTTATTTAAGCTAATTTTAGCAAACGCTTTTTTGCAGCTGCCGAAAGCCATTAAAGTTTTTTTTTGCTCCTCTCGTCACTAAGTACTTAGAGGGCAAAAGGGCACCCTGCTCGACAAATATTTGCACAACACTCGACACACTTGCTGTGTGTGTGTATATGTGAAGGCCTGGCTCGTTAGGCAAGCCAAAATATTGGTAGAACAATGAAATAAAACTTGCAACTTGTAGCTTAAAGTTCACAGAAATGTGAGTAACAATTGTCTGAGCAAATTGAAATTAATAGGCGAAATTTGTGCAAGTACAAAGAAGGGAAAACGAGTTTTTCTGTATTTACCCATAAAAATGCGAATGGCAATTGACGAAATCATTTTAAATTATTTATGTACAATTTATAACAACTTAATATAAGAATTCTCAATTTGTTAACAAGATAAAATATATTTTTTGTTTATATAACAGATATTTAAAACCTGTTTAATAAAACTAAAACTTTATCTCTTCTCTGAGTTTCCTTTTTTAATGCACTGCTAGAGATATTCTTTTAAGTGTATTTCTTATCAAAGTCGCATCTTTACATTTGGAAAAGGACACAAAAGGAAAAGTGAATGACAATTAACAAAATGTATTTTAGACAGTTTTCAAGAAAGGAAAACAAACATTTCTAGTCAGTGTCAAGAGATTTTATGTTTGATATATCAAACTTGTAGCTTCCCATTTGGAAAATGAAACACACTCATCAAGTTTGTGCTTTTGACCTTGTTGTGGGCCACAAAAAGAGCTGAATCTATAAAAATATGAACAAATATTGCTATGGCAATACGTGAACAACTTTGAACAGATGCTGAGCGTGTTTTTTTTTCTTTTTTTCACATCCATAATTAACGTGCTCGAGTGTGAAATTTTTTATTGCATACTTAGCAGCGCTGCGTTTGGTTATAGGGGCGTGTATATGTATATGCACACATATCGATGCTCGTTAGGGGCCCGCACACATACAAACTCACACGCACCCACACTCACTCAACTTGAGTCAAAATTGCGAACAACACACAAATAGATGCCTTTTTCGCAGAGACACACACGCGAACAGAAACTTACGCTCGCTTGCACATTCATCACACGGCTCCCCAGTAAAACCTGAGGTAAGTATATTCCAAATTCAGACCTGCTTGACGTATGAAAATTCAAGCTTTTTTTCAGTATATGCCTTTAACTAAGTGATAAATGTACACGCAGAGGCCTGAAAAATAATGCCTGAAATTTCAGGTCTTTGGTCGGCTAAATGCCAGGTCTTTTAAAACGTCGCGAGCGTCGACGCTCTGTTAAAGAGACGAAAAGTCTGTTAACCACCACGATCGAGCGTGCAAAGTACTACAATAGGGAAAAACGGTACTTCTAATTTCGTTTTGTCTCTGTTATTATATGTGCTGATGGTTTGCATTTTCTAGCAATTAGTAAACAGCAAGAAGCAGAGCTGCAAGCAAGTGTACGGAAAACTTTAAAATGAAAGTGTGTATATTGTGAAATTGTTATGTATTCATCGTGTAAGTATTGCATTTATTTGTTGTGATCATTTGCGGTGCAAATGATATAATATACATAATAAAATAATAAATTTACATTTATATTTTTAAATTTCTTTTTTATGTCCTGGATAATGTGATCGCTCGGATTTGATGAGTTGGCCATTTTATCAAATTGTTGCAATAATTAAAAGAGGTAATTTATACAGACATTGTTGTAAAATAATATTTGTAATAATAACTAATTTTAATTTTTTCTCAAGGCTCGGGACGTTCGTCAACAAATTTCTGTACACAGATTATGTGAAAACCAAGCAGCCGCCATTATAACAGATGCAAACAAGAAGAGTAAAATAATCAAAACAACAAGAACAACGACAACAACGCTCTCAACAATAATTTATTATTTTAAGTTATCTGTGAACAAATCTAGTTTATTAAATAAATAAATTGTGTAATGTTATATCTATCTGCAATTTATTCATGAAAGGGATCACTTTTCAGACGTTGCAAAGTAAGCATACAAAAACCTTACAAATGTATGCTTTCTGGATGTAGGATAACTGTAGCGAACGCCTCATGACATGACTTCTCGCCTTCTATTTTCATACATCTGGACAACCGAAAGTAGAAATGGGCATTGGTATGGGAAATGGGCTCTGTTAAGCCATTACAGAGCATTAACAGCGCCCATTCCCATTTCTCTTTACAAAGTATGCTTACTTCTGTGTTTCACCCCTGTATAAAAGCGAATTAAAGAGTTCAGGTTTGGTAAGTACTTCTTTCCTGAATTTTCAGGTGTCGTTCATGCCTTATGGCAAGCTCCCAAGTTTTACTGGGTCAGCACGCGGCAGAGAAGTGCCAAACACACTCACACATACTCACACACACACACTCACAGGTAGAGGTATTCAGAAACACTCGCAAACACTCAAACACATGAGGGACTTTCATCAATGCGCGGCCGCGCTTCCATTTCGCGAGTGAAATTTTCCAAGTTGATAATTTAATTTGCAATTTTTGTGCTTTTGCGTCTAATTTGAGAATTTCACCGTGGCAACTTTTTCCTTTCCCCCACCCCCAGGTTTATGCCCCTGCCACCTGCCACCACACTGCAATGCATTTTATCATCATACTTAATTTCTATAAAAAAAATAAAGAAATTTCAGCATTTCGCTGACTCTGGTTTTTATTGGGCGTCAACACTTTGCACCATGTGGTTTGGATTCTCTTTATGCTGATTCACACATTCAGAGTTTTTGGGGCTTTAATTTAAGAATTGAATATGCATTTTATTTGTTTAAGTTCACCCAAAAAAATGAATGGAAAATAATATTATTATTGGTTCATAATAAAGTCTGAAAATGGCATTTCAAAAGGTTGTATCTGTTGTTTTCAAAAGCAGAAGCATTCACAATCTGTGTTGCTCTTCAAGTTCAAATTGTCAAGTGTTTTATATAATTTGTTTTTTTATTATTTTGAATTGTGATATTTGTGCACTAGATCTAGATCTACGTGAAAGCATTGCTAAACGCCATTAGCCGCTATTTATTGAGCATGCAAAGTGCTTTTTTTGGACTAGGAAAAGAATAAAAAGCGATTGAAACGAAAAAAATGCTCAAGAAAACGATACAGAAACCAAATCGAACTGAGAAACGGATAAGAAAAGTCACTTGAAAAGTCGATTGCTCGCCGGAAACGCAAACAAAAAACTTTCAAACTAAAGCGTTAAATATGCCAATTGATTGTATGTATTATATAAGTAAGAGTATATGTTATGTAAATACAAATGAATTGAAGGTCTCTGTATGTTTGTGTTTGTGTGTGTGTGTGTATTTGGGGAAAGGTGTAGTCAAAAATACGGAAATTAGTTAGGGTTAGGAAATAAAAGATATATGTGATTTAAGATTAAAGATAATACACATTAAATAGAATATGCAACCTTGATGTTAGTACTGAATCTATGGTATCTCTACTTCCGGTTTCCGCTGGCATCGATTTGCTAAAAAAGAGCCTAGCAAGATTGTCTAACCTCGCGCTAACCAATGGCGATTTCTCCGAGTGCTCGGATTGATCTGAGTTATCTTGGTCCGAGCTCGCTGATCGGTTGCTGTAAATAGAAGGACGCGAAAACGTAACGTACGAGAAAGTGTTGGAATTGTAGGCGGAAAAAAATTGGGAATAAATAACAAAATGTACATCAATTGTAAAATATGAATGTGTTGTGGTTTTTTTGTAGTTTTTCTTGATATTTCATATTTCTGCATAATTTTGTAATTTCTTAAATAAGCAGCAATTGAAACTGAAAACAATTGAACTAATAAATCATAAGAATATCATATGAGAAACCTGTGCATTTACTGTGTGGCGTTACGATTTCTTGACGTACAGATTGTGCACACGTCCCATCGCAATAATATATGTTCTTCTGGACTCTGATCTATTTTGCGGTTTTGCATTGTTTTCATGTGTGTGTGTATGTGTCTGTGTTTACTCAGTGACAGTCTCTGACATCAGTTGTTGTACTCACCTACTATAGATTTGGCGTCGATTGGCGGCTGTCAGCGCTGAGACATCAAATTCAATTGCTGAATTGGAGCGTTTCAGTCCATTCGCCTTGTGCAGCTTCTTCATAATGTGTTTCACTTTCCTAATGTGTGTTTGCAGTTACATAAAGTTGATACAATTTGGTTTTTGGGAAGGAATATACGATGTGTGTAAATGTGTGATTTTGATATTCAACAAACAATAAACATTTGTATTTATGAACAAGTATTTTCAGGAAAACCATTTTGTGAAAGTGTCGAAAATGCAAATAAAATATGAATAAAGACAGTTTCATTCAATTATAGTCCCAAAGGGGTAAGAATGTAAATTTAAACAACTTTACCAATTGTTTAAGCTTAGATTAAACTTTATAGTTTATTAAATATGTATCAGAAAAAATCAGATTGTGAAATCTCTAAACTCTGTATAAGTTTATCAAAATTGCAACTGGATGCCAATTCGGAAGAATCTTTTGTCATTAATTCATCGTAAACGTGATAATTATTAGAATTTAAATAAGAACTTTGTTACAAAATAAAGTTTTAAAATGAATATTAAACATTTCTGTTACACGATTTGCAAATTTAACACGTTCCTTCTAAATAATTATAATATTTTGGTTAACTTAAAATTAAAGAACCAGCTACAAAATCTTTTAGAAGATCAGACTTAAGAATAATAAGAATTACCCTGACTGCAAATTAAATGATTCTTCTTTATCTTCAATATTTTTGAATTGATGTGTAAAATTGGGAAATCTGTCTAATCATAAAGTCTTTGACATTCATCAAATACTTCAGAAAATTGCGTATACGACACTTTCAACAAGTAACTTAATTTTTGATGTAAATATTGAGTTTTTGACTGTTTCCAGTTATCGTTGAAAGAACTCACTTTTCCGGCACTGGAGGCCTGACAAATTGATCATGTCCGGTAACGGCGCTGGCTCGATTATCGAGTCGCTGCTGTTGAGCAGCTTTGTTGAATTTGAACATGGTGAATGATTTTTTGGCGCTGGCCACTTCACAGACACGCACGATGATCTTACGGCTGCTCTTGAAGACCGTGTTCAGGGTCTTGTAGACGAGAATGGAGACGGATTTTGAGGGGTGCTGATGGTTGTGATGTTGGTGCGGGTGCGAGTGCAGATACGACTCGCCTGTTGGCTGTTGCAATTGGGGCAGTGGATTGGGCAGGGATTGTTGCTGCTTCAATTGATGCACTGCAGCATGCGTCGACGACGACGTCGATGATTGTGATCGGGTGATGACTTTCTGTACTGTTGGCTGTACTGGCTTCGATAACTGCGGATGCTGCTGCTGGTGTTGCTGCTGCTGGTGTTGCTGCTGCTGGTGGTGTTGCTGCTGTTGCCGGCGGCAGCTGATGATGAGCTCCTGCTCCTGGCTTTGGAGCGTTGGCGGGGCGACTTCGCTGCAAGTGTCCTGATATCGATAACAGTAACGATAACAACACGAACCGATATCAAACATCAAGTGTGTGCGTGTGTAATTGTTTTTATTTTTTTGTTGATGTTGTTGTTGTTGTTGGTAGTTTGGTAACAAAAGTTGAGTTTATTTTTTTTGTTTCGAAAAGAAATGGAAAGAAATATGCAAAAATATAGTTTAATAAAAGTTATGTCCACTGCACACAGGGCAAAACGGTATGAAACACAGCAACAAAAGGGAATATACAATAAACGAACTGATTAAAGCGATTCGTGAAAGTAAAATCAAACATTTTTCTGCGGTTGCAAGTTGCAAGTTGCAGTTGCATTTGCATTTGCATTCGAGGCGTCTCCTTCTATAGTGTTTTGCTGACGTCACAATATGCACAGTTCAATTGCACTGCAATCGATAACGAGTGCTCTTGTGTGTGTGTTTCTCGGTGTATGTGTGTGTGTGTGTAGTTGTGTGTAATTAATTTATTGCTGTAAATGAAACATTTGCTTTCAACTATGGGGGAATTGACAATCACAAAAGCATTTGCCAAGGCTTCGCTTTCTTTCAATTTATGCCTTCAATGACAAACCAAAATCGTAAATCAAAGTATAGAGAATGTAAAAAGAAAATGTAAAATCTCAAATTCAATTATTTGGAATAAATTTTGTGAACAAAATGTTAAGCGATTTATGTAAATAAAAACATGCGATTCAATTTTCTTCAACTAAACTAATTGCAGCCAATATATTTATATATTTTTATAAGAAAAGCGATTCATTTGATGCATTTTGCTAAATATTGCGTGTAAGCAAATTATAAAATATATTTTCTTCTGTGTGTGTGTAGTTGAAAAGCCAATTTTTATTTTATTGTGTTGAGGAAACTGAAAATTGCTTTGTCTTGTTTTTGCGAGTTTGCTTTTTTCATATATTTAAGTAATTGATTTTTTGGTGATTTGCTGACTAAATTGCTTCATTGACATTTGGCTTTGGCATTTGGCATTTTATTTTATTTTTTGGCTTTAAGCAAAGCTTGCGAATTTACCTACCGATCGCTTAAGCAACAGTCCAATGCTCGACACCTAAATCTGTAGTTCGATTATAATACGTTGTATAGGGAGTTTAATAATTGGAATAGAATGGGGAGATGAGCAGTCAATTCACTTAATTATTGTAAAAATATTAAGTTCAAAGTGTTTGTTTCATAACACTTATTGCAACACAACAGTTGACTTAAGTTTCGCTTTGTTTATAAACAAAAACGGGGCTATTAAGATATTGTTCTCAATAGATATAGAAAGCAACACGATATTATAAATTAAGTATAACAATATTCCACTTAAGCTCCTGTATTCTATCTGATGTAAAATATGAATATTTTCAGTCATTCGAATAGGATTTAAAAATCGTGCGGACAAATGTTTACAGCAATCAAAAACTTTACAAAGAAATTTAATTTAAAACAAATTTAATTTCTTCCTGCATGAAGAGCAAACTAATATGTAATTTTAATAACCAATTCAATTACACAAGATCCCCTTTTATTGAGTAAATAGAAATATCTGATTGCATTACAATATATTAATAAGTACTTTCAATCCCATTTATTTACTGTACTCACAATTCGAGCCTAAACACATGTTTTAACAATAATCTTTTAATTAATATTCATTTTGTGTTTACCCCAAATTATTTTAAATTGCATTGCAATTAAATGTTGCTACTCGAAAATAGATAAACGAACGGCACGAATCTGTAATTATATACGGATTTGTATGCCAGACAGATGCCACATAGCTGGCTATCAATTAAACAGTCGACACTGGGCTTTAAATTCCATATTTGTAATTAAAATTTGGTATGCGTTGTGTATGTTTAGGGAATTTGTATTTTTTCTTGCACTAACTAATTGAAAAGTACGCGCATTCTGTTGAGAAACCAAAACCCTGGCAAAACTTTTGAAGCAAAACATTTCCCTCAATGTTGTGGCAACAAAGTCAACGCGTGCAGTTCAACGAATGTCCTTCACACGAAAAACCATAGTAACAACAACAACAACAGCAGCAACAACTACACAATGACAAGAACTTTAATGGACGCTTAAATAAATCATACGCCCCGTTCGCCGCACCATCCCCACCAATTGTTGTTGCTGTGCGTGTATAGTTGTGTGTTTGCTGTGACATTGAGCACTATATGCCACACACATATGCCTGTCATTTACCTTTACCCCCCACTACCCCACTACCCACTCCACCCAAACCCTCTCACAACCCTACAACATGTGCCTTGCACGTGTCCCAGTCCCGAGGCGTCTTCGCCATTTGTCTAATTGTTTAATTCTAATTCTAATTTTACACTTTATATATATTTTTCTTTGACTTGCATATTCGCAGTGTTGTTGTTTTTTGTTGCTTTTGTTTCTGTCTGTTGATTTAATCGCAGTCGATTTTCTTTTTGTTGCAACCTGCCATCGACTCCCTCCCTTGTGTCCAGACAATACTAACATTTATCTAATCGGGCGCGCGAAATGCTCAACATTCGCAATGCTTCTGCTACAGTATACATATATAATTTTTTTTTGAAACTTATTGATTTTCCTTTGTGCCTTCTTCTTGTCTTCTGTCTTGTCTTGCTTTTCTTGATTTCTTTTTTGCGCCAGGTGTGCGTCGTGAGTTACTCGCATTCCATTTTGCCAGCTTGGGTGTCAAACACGGCCTGCGGCGTGTGGCAAGCAAATTTTCGAATCAATTTCTATTTTTTCCAGTCCGTCTGCACTCGTCTGTCTGTCTGTCTGTCTGTCTGTCTGTCTTGAATCCCTGCCATTCTATCATTCCTTGTAATTGCTCACACACGAAATGGCTGCTTGCCTCGTGAAAGTCAAAAGGCACAGTGTCAGCATATATGTATACAAGTTTATAGCCATTTCGATTATTGCATTATCCTGTCACTTTGTTGTACCATTGCAAATTAAATTGTCAATTTGTTTGTGGCACGAACGTCCATACGAGAAAACGCGATTTGCGGAAATGCGGAGAAAAAAAGAAGTTATGAAATTAACGAGCGTTTCAAATTTCATAATCCGCAACCGTATGTGTAGTATTCTCTGATCAAATGCTTTTTTATTGCTTTCTTTCTTGTATAGATTGGTCTTGTCAGTGGCAAATTATTTACAATTGTTTGTGTCTTTTGCTATTGACAGTCTACCCAGTGGCATTAATGGGATTAGTTAAGTGTACACAACACTAATTCTTATTTAACTTTGCAGAGCTTTTGGAGGATTTAGAAAAATTATCGACCTTAGTCATACATATATCATTTTATAAATAGAGATAGTTTTGCGATAAAACGCCCTACGATAGTGATAAAAAGTGTTACTTTTCTTTCAATATTTGTATTCTTACTTTGTGCTTTTTATAGAAGTTTTCTTGATATAATTAGATGCATTCTTTACTATTTTTATCATCAGTTTATTTTACTTTGGAGTACAACTTATACTTGAGTTTGTTTTATCTAATAGATCACTTCATTTTCTTTTGTGACTTTTTCTCTTACTCAATTTCGCAAACTTTACACAAGTTTTCTTAATTTTTCTGACTCATTCTTCCTGACCTTGTCTACTTAGAAACTAGTCAATTTAAAAGTTGAGCACTCCTTCTACTTTATATCTATTCGATCTTTGTGGTTGCTGGCACTTTCAATTTTTATTTCATATTGTTTTTCGCTCTTTTTTGCGTTTTTACGTTAAACGGAAAAGCCCGCAAGGCACTTAAGCAACTTTCATTACCACAACTCGCTGTACTTAATCAAGCCAAGTTTTTACCGCCAACAAAACGCCAAAAGGCCAACAATTCAATTGCACATAAAAAATAATGATGTTTTGCAATAGTTTGGAAGTCAAGTTTTGGCCAAAAAGTGTATGGAGTGAGATGGAAAGTCTTGGAATTCTCATTTGCCAGACCGGTGATTAGTTTGGAACGCAATTTGGCAAAACAAAACACTTGACACTGGAAGAAGAAGAAGAAGAAGACATGCACCTGCTAAGTTTACTCCATCATCTTCATCATGGTTAACATAATGAGCACAGTTAACGATCGCTTCATTAGCGTAGCAGTCATTTCATATTCTTATGAAAATTACACGAAAATCGAAATTAATTTTTAATTTACTCTCCAAGTACTTATTTTTTTGGTAAGGCAGAGTTGTTGTCTCAACGGATTAACACTTTGGTGAAGAAAAGTTTTTCACAACTTGAACTTATGTTGTCTCGATTTTTGTAAACACGCACGTTGAATTTTTGCTGGTTTTTTGGTAGAAAAAGTTAGAGCTGTTTTTGGAGCCGTAAAATAAAACGCGGCCACGCGGTTCGTCGGTTCTTGTGTTAATGAAGGTAAATTTCGAACATCGTTTCGGTTAAAGCGAAAACTATGAAATTTCTTTATTTCCAGTCCGACGTCGACGTCCAACGTCTGTGTGTCTAGCTGGTTGACTATGATTGTATTAGTATTTGTAAGTGTGTGTGTGTGTGTGTGTGTGTGTGTTGTGGTGGTTTCTACAATATGTTTGCGTGCCTCATATCAGTCAGTTCTCTATGTATTTGTGTGTGTGTGTGCGTGTGTGTTGGCTCGGCTCTGCTTCTAGGTCTGTCGACCGCCCCCTCTAACTGGATTATAAAAATTGATTTTTAATTTTTATGACAATTTTCCAACTGACTCATGTTGTTGTTGTTTGTCTTTTGTTATTGCCACTGACAGTTTCCATTCCATTTTATATTTGCTCGTCTTCATTTGACCCCCGACCTAGCAAGCCCTTCTCTCCCCTTTCCCCTCTTACCACTTTCTCTCTACATACTCGTGGCATTCATGCTGAACTCGGCATGTCAGCTTGTTTGTCTTGACAATGGGATAACAATGTATAATTTACCGTGGTACATGTCCTGGGGTTGAGTTAATCAGATTTAATTGCTTTGATCGATTGCACTTTTTGCACTCAGTGGGATTCACATAAATGGATGCATATTGTCATCAAATGTAGTCATTTTAGTTATTTGTTTAAACGCTTATCGAACAAAGGGATTAACTAGGCCACATATTAGTCAGTCAATGGTTAGTTTTTGTCAAGGGAAGAGCTACTTAGTTGTGGTGATTAATTTAGTTAAGTGTAGCTGTCATAAAATTATAAATTAATTATTTAATATTTATTAAAAGTAAATATTATGTAGACTTTGTGTTATAATATTATTCATTATAAATTCACGGGGCATTGTTCAAAAGATATTTTAGCTTGATTCGAAATTGTTCAATTATTTGTATTCCTGTTTTACTTCCTTTATTAAATATTGTAGAAATTGGTTAGAGAAGGTTCAACCATTTTAAAAATTACATTACTTTTGTTCTTTGAAAACCTAAATTATAAATAATTTTGTATTTTTCTTTATGTAACTAATATGTTGAATTTATATAGTGTCTTGTGAGCTTTTCCTTATTTGTAAAAATGTCAAAAAATTGTTAAAGCATTTAAAATTTCAATTTGTCTCCGCTCATGCGTTCTTTATGTAAATAATCCTATTTACTCAACTTTTTGGCTTTGGCTTGTAAAAATATTATATTCAAAAAGTCTAAACAAAGTTTAGCAAATTTACAAATAATTTATATGCTAAAATGTTTCAGCTTGGTTGTTATATTTTTCTTTGATGTCAGTTTAGCTATAATTCTTGTGTAAAAATCTTTTTACCTATTTTACAGTCTGGTCAGTTTGTTTATTAGTTTTTCTAGTCAACTAACAAACACTTTATTTATTTGCTCTAAACTTTGGACCACTGTGCCATGTCAGCCAAAAAGAATCGCGATGTCCACTTCGTGACACATTAATCATGACCCGCTCAACGACTGTTTACCTTTGCTGCCCTTCACCACAACTGAAAACTTCACCACTTGATGCTACGACCTGTACAGTGTACACTACACATATGTATGTACAAGTACATATGAACTTATATATGTATGTGTGTGTGTGTGTCGGCATTTTGGTGGCAGGACATTCGTTTGTATGCAAATATTTCTGTTTGTTTGTTCGTTTACTGTTTGCTGTTTCCTATTTGTGTGTGTTCCATATGGAAATTGGAAAAGTTTTTCATACATACGGATATCTGTAAGTATATTTTTTTTTATACATTTATATATTACGTATACGTCGTGTTGGTCTTTAGCTTTGCGTGAAAGACACTCACTAAAACCGAAACGAAATAAAACGCAGCCGAAGGGAAACTAAATACAAACGTACACTATAGTTGTCCTTTTGTGCGTTTGTCCTTTAATAAATTGTTGGGTGTGTGTGTGTGAATGTTGTGTGTGTGTGTGTGGGGACGAACTGGCGCCAACCATCGTAATAGGCCCCTCGGCGGTGCTCTTAGTGGTCACCACACACCCATGCCCCCAAGGCGGCTTGAATGTCAACTGCGTCATTCTTTGGTTGACGGGGTAAGTACGCTCTCTAGACCCTGTACTTTAAAAGCCCAAAGGGTCAGATGAGAAATATGTTTGTCAGAAATGGGAAAGTGTTCGTTGTTTTATTTTTTGTTTTAAGGCATACTATACTGCACTACATTAGAGCTGTTGATTAGAACTCGCTTTCAAAAATTCTTGTCGAAAGTGAGAACCTGATATATTTTTGATGATAGTTTCGTGAAAGTTTTACTAAACAAGAAACTATTTTTCAAAGCTTCAGGACTTTAACTAAATAAGTACAGGGTCTCACACAGCCGAGTTTGCTTCACTGTGGCTTTTCCCATCCTTTTTTGTTTGTTTTGTTTATATTGAAGAGAAGGGGAGGCTTAGCCCAGTGCCCAGCACTTCCAGTGACCTTGCATCATTAACTTAATTGCTCGTAGCCAGTCCAATTGCCGACTTAAATTATTCAGTTGGCTTTCTGTCCGGCCGAGTGGCAGCTTTTGTCTTTTCTAATGTCTCTCTTTCTCTCTGTCTCTCTCTCTCTCTCTCTCGCTTTCTCTTTGTCTGTCTCTTGTCAGTCTTTGAATGCACTGGAATGCCCATCCCTTCTTTACCCGCTTCACGTGGGGCTTATTGTCATAGTCATAGGCCTTTTAAGGCCCCCCTTTCTTTACCCCCTGCTCAACATGCACGTTGCCTGCGCCCCATTTTCACTTGGGGGCTTTGACAGTCACGTGCTGCGAGACTTAGTGCGATGACAATTTAAAATATTTCACATAAAAAACTATAGTTTTAAGTCCCTGAAAAAAATGCGTAGAATTCATAGAATTTGTTGAGGACAAGCAGACATGTCTCCCTCTAATTGGATAAACTTCTGCATGATGCAATATTTTCACAATATTTTTTGTCATTTCAGTAGGTAAATATTATATACATACCTGCATCTTCTTATCCAATATGAGATGACAACGATTCCACCCAATATTAAACCTCCCAAGGCACACCAAAAAAGGGTCTGTAAATAAATAGAAAATAATATTTATTTATTAAATCAGACGAAGAAAATATTGTAATAAATTTAAGGATGAAATAAGAACAGAGTTTTTAAAAAAATATACATATTTATGCTGTGTATAATCATGAATTTAAGAAATAAAAGTAGAATATTAAAAAGGTAAAAGGGTTTGGGGGCTTGTAAATTAAATGTTAAGGTTTATTTCATTGCCGAGCAAATATATTTTTAACCAGCTTTCAATCCTCTAACAATGTCTTTGTTTCAAGTTTTTCAAAGTCTTTTCCACAATTTCCATTAATTGAATGCATATTTAGGTGCTCCATTAATTTTATTGAATACGCTTGATTGATTGTCTTTAAATGGAAGTCGATTCCGAAATGTCATTGAATCACTTAACAGCTTTATGGCAAAGTTATAGGGTTCATTAAGTTTGGCAGAGCCACGCCTACTCGCATTTTTGACCAAGTTTTTTTTTGAGAGTTTGGCCAAAAGAAAAAGGGTTTCAGCCATTTGACACTGGGACATTGTGTGTGTTTAAGCAGGGAATCTTTGGGAAATATTCTGGCTGGTAGACAGGCAGGACACATCATCAATTTTGCAGTCCGAAATGTCAATTGCATTGGCATTTTGGATCACAGCCAGGCAAAAGGAGTGACATGGCCATAGAAATCTGTTGGAATCTGTCAAATCACTGTGACCCAGGCCTCACAAATGATTTATTAAATTGAGAACAAGATAAACATGTCACAATCTCTGGTAGAGATTCTCTACCATGTGAATATGAACAGCATATAAGTGTAATAAATTGTAACAGGAAACCGGAAAATTTGCGAGCAGTTAATTAAGTGCATTGGCCTCTAAAATAACCATTATATTAAGCAGAGTTTCCATTGAAATCCGGCAGACACACCAGCTGAATATTGTATGGTGAAAAGCCGCTAAATGAAACCATCAAAAGCGGTCTGGCATATGTCAACGGGTTGGCGAGGGGTTCTCAGCTCGGCAATTTGTAATTTTCCAACAATTTCAGCACAATAAAATTCTATCGCCAGTTTTACGTGTATATGTATGTGTGTGTGTGTGTGTGCAGACATTTTCCTAGTCGGCTTTTGTCTTTTCCTCCCTCTCAACTCTGAGCTCTCAGCTTTCAGCTCTTGCCTTTCCGCTGGTTAGAGAAGTTCTTCTGAACTGAAACTGGCAACTGGCAGCCTGCCAATCTGTTTGGGCCAAGAACAATGCAACGTTAGCCATTTTCGACTATATGATCCTGCATCCTGCCATCTGCACTTTGGCAACGATTCGCAGCCTTTTTTTCTTTGTCCTTTTCGAATTTTTTAGTAAATATTAATGGCGCCATAATTGTGGTGGAAAATCTTAAAGTCTTGGCCCAAGATAAACTTCACGATTCGTCATCATCGAGGTCGTGAATATTATAATAAAAAACTAAGAAATAAAGTAAAGTTCAAGGCAATACTCACAATCCAGTAGTGCGTTTCAGTATGTTTGCTTGGATTCAGTTGCATCGCACGTTCCTTTCATTTATGCACGTCACAGTGGGTCTGCTGTAAAGCCAAAGGAAATGGAAATGGAAAAGCAAATGGAAAATTAAAATACAAAACTTTGGTTAATTGAAAAGTTTTTACGCCAACATGTACAAAGTACGAGAAGCCCAAAAAATGCTTTGTGCACTTTTCAATTCAGCACATGGCTTTTATTTATATTGAATTTAAGACGAGTTTCTTTGATTTATAAAAAACATATTGCATTAGTTGTTAAAGACCATTTATTGCGGATTAAGATGTTAAGGTATTACTTAGAAAAACAAAAGCCTGCAACAATATGAATAATCTGCTAGATGGCATAATTTTTTCTGTGTAGCTTTTGCTTTATGTCTGCCTTTAAGTAGTTTAGCTATCGGTGGAGATTTTCATAGTATGAAGTTCTTGATGAAGTATCAAAATTATAATTATAAATTATTTAAATGTTTATACTGTTACTAGCTAAACGTAAAAAACTGAGTAAAGACAAAGTACTTTGTGCCTAAGTAGATTTCGAAACTGTTTTTTTTAAAAACCATAAGTGTCTTATGACTGTATCACATATAAGATATTGTCAGTCAGACATCTTCCATTTATTCTGCCTGCAATGATGTCATGTCTTCTGGCTTATCAAATATAACAGCTTTAACTCAATCCAAGTCATTCCACATGAATTGTAATTAAGAAACTAGTTAACACACTTTATGGCTTCCTTAGTGGACCTATAAGTGCTCATTTACTATTGTAGTATATTAATGTGACATCAATATCCGAGTCATTACATTTCATTGATTTGTTTTACTAAATATAATTGCCAGAATGCAAACAATAACGCCCACATTGACGCTGCTCCCGTTGATTGAGTGAGCTTACAGATTAGCTTTCCTCATCGAATTTCAAGAGCACTTAATTTCGGGACAAGCTCAAGGAGCATCGAGCTCAGCTGGACATCCTGTCGGGAGCAGTGTGAAAGTTGTGGGTACGAACTGGGGGAGGGGATCTGAGGTTAAAGGAAATCAATGCGTTTGATTTACGAGAACTTGCTCAATGAAGTGTTCCAAATATTCCTGTGCGATGTCTGCACAATTATCATTATGACCATGAAGCAACGCAGTGCAAATATGACAGGCGATGCCAGAGAGGATGCCATAAATTATAGGGAGAAAAAGATAAAGACAGAGAGAGAGAAAAAGGAGGAATAACATTTTTGGCTTTTGCTCGCTTTTGGCATTTACACAACGTTGGCAGGAGATGAGCAAATGGCAAACTGTTGATTTAGTCTCGGAAATGCCAGTCATGTACTCGGTTTCGTGTCGCATCGTTCGGCACGCGCCTGAACTTTGAACTTTCACTAGTGGACACACGTTGAGAGGGGCATGAAGAGCTTGGTATTCGACATGACAGTAAATTTACCCAAACCCACGAAGGTTGTATGCAGATATGCCAAAAACTCTGCCAAGTTTCTTAACTTATTTTGATTAATTTCACGCCAGCTTACGCATAATTTAAGCCCTATCGCAGACCACAGTCGACCAAATGTTTACGAATACCAAAGACAATTGTATACCTTTTTGAACTTTCGTTACGCAAAATTGGCCATCAGAAAATTAAAAAGATTGCATCACTCAATTGACTGTTAAGCTCGGAATTAATTTAATTTCCACTAGACCAAGTCAGGAAAAGGGCTTTATCTTTATCTCTCGAAATTTGAGGGATCTTTTGAAAGGAGTTTTGTGCCCCTACACAGTATGTGCAAATAGTTAGCTGACCGTGGGAGTAGATTTTCCAAAAGGTAAATTTTCATGTGAATTTTGAAAGTAACTTTGAATATATTATAATGTTAAAGCTAGTAAGTCCCACACAAAAAGCTGAACAACAATTATTTTCCACTTAACTTCCCTCCGACGATATTTAAATTGAAATTATGTAAAATCAACATCCTAGCCTTTATATTAAACGCAAATTAATCATTTTAAAACTGATTTAATTCTGAATTATTATTGAATCAAAATTAATTCAAAAAGCGATTCAAGTGTCAATTAAATTTATATTAAAAACTCCTCTAATTCAGTCAGACAGCTGTCTGCTCGCATCAGAACGCACTTCAATTACTTTCAGTTACCATAAAGTAATTAACATTTTCTTTGTGCGTTTTTGTTGTAAATTCAAATGAAAATTGCCGCAAAGCAATTAAATAAATTTAACATGAAAATGGATTGCAAAATAGAACAAAACAGAACAGAAAAGTAACAATCGCAAATTGTTGTGCATAACACAAAAAATTACAAACGCCAAATTGTAATCAAATTGTGAACCGACAAAATTAACAACAGGAACAGAAAAAAAATTACAATCCCCAAAACAACAGCAGCAATAATTCCCAAGTTGGCCATTTGCATTCAAGTTATGCGCCGTTATTTACACCACAAAGTATGTGAGTATGAGTGGGACTTGAGCTCGTCAATTGAATGTGACAAGAAGGGGGAAAATGAAGGGAAATGTTGAGCATATGCCGCGAATTAACAAGTTTGCTTTATGAGCGAAAAGTGGCCTAATAAAAATGTCAATAATGCGCCATATCAAAAGCACACCCACACAGACACAGGCACACATGCTTACACGCACGCAGAAATGCGGGCGGAGTAAATTACTCATACGCAACGTACGCCGCATGTGTGCTTGAAATTGAAGTGTGGCAGCAAGTGCAACTGACCGAAAACTGTGTCGTATGCAGTGTAGGTTCATTTATCATCACTTGGGCTGTCAACGTGATTTGTCCTGACGACGCCAGCCAAATCAACTTTCTCCCCCTTCTACTGAGGGTGTGTTTTCCCCCCTCATATTTGATGGCTTCACTAGCGTTCAAACTTTTGTGACATACTTCGTAGCTACGTTGCGTGTAAGGTCATAATTTTGGTGGCAAAAAAAAACACACACACAAAAATGAAACTTTTTTGTTCTAACAAAACGCTCAATTTCGTGCGCGCACATGGAGGCGTGGTTTTGGGGTTTGTTCCCGCCATTTTCGACATAAATTAGAAGGACATTACACTTGAGTGATTAGTTAATAACATTAATTAACGCTCTACTTGGCCAGTGCTTTGATAAACGCTCATCAAAATTCTGTCTGGCATCAAATTTCATGGCACTTACTGTAAGTGAATTTGAGTTGAGAGTGGAAATTTGACGCCAATTTCGAATTGATTTGCAATTATATTAAGGAAATGTATCTATTGATTATAGGAAATTGAGCTTATTAAGTCTCTATTTGAAATGGACGGCAAAAGTGACTATATTTGATCCATTTAAAGATTGTGAAGTGGATTAGAGACATACAATATGTTATCTTAAGTTAGCTGGAAAACTTAAAGTTTTCACAAATTATTGTAGTCAATTTTTAAATTTAAGTGTAAATGTCTCTGATTAAATCGTTTCAAAAGAAGTTCAAAGCTACGACTCCGAAGTATTTGAAATAGGCTTCTTATATTTAGTTTTTTAAAGAACTTTATAGACATATATATTTTTAGTTTAAAATCTATAGAATCAAACTTAATGTTATCAGAACAATACCCCTTAAATGTGGTATTCGAGGCAGTTCTAAATAGTCAAAATATTAATTTCTATTGTTGTTGTCTATTTAATTGAATGTTTAAATAACTAAGTTATGCTGCCAAAAATTGGTAATCAATGCAGCTAATTGTTGTCATTATCTTGCGTATGAATGTTTTACTTTCTATCTTTGAAATGCAAGAAATTCTCAAATTTATATTAATGCACAGGTCCAAGAATAATTCAAAGTCAAGTTATTTAAGCTATGCTACTTAAAGTTGCTATTTAAATCATTTAATTAAACTAAAGAGAATTCCTGCAGCTTAATTCGAATAGCTTTAGAATGTGTCAAACCACAGACAAAACTTGCAATTGCAAGACACACAATGATATAATTTGTTATAAGTATAATTGAATAATGTGTTCAAGGAATTTCATTAGGCAACTCAGAATCACATTCGTATCTCAGCAAATATTTAAGAAGCAATTATATTGTTGTGTTATACAGACAATTAGTGCACTTAGTCTTATTGAGTGCAAATATTGAGTTTCTTTTTCTTGAAATCGCAGACAGATATTCAACTGCGAGCATTTCCGCCTGCTCTGTATGACGAAAGGAAGGGGAAAATAAATGGCAATGGTAATGACCATGGCAAAGAGAAATAGAAATGGCCAGAAGCATTGTTTTCTTTGGTAGACCAAAGAATAATGTGAAATGTAAATGAAATAAATATACCATGTTGCTGGTCAGTTCCGCACAAGTCTGCGCTGAAAATGGACGCCGGCAATTACCATAGAAAAGTATGTAAATTCTGTTCAACTCTCAACAACATGTGTATCAGAGTTGTTCACACAAAAAAAAAACATAATTAAGTAGAGTGTAAAACGGCAGATAAGCTCTAAAGTGTAATTGCAATTTCAAAATGGCAAGCTGAGATTAATGAAATGCATTCCAAGCATTCTTTAAACGTTGCAATTGAAATTGAATTTGAAAATGCAATCAATAAAATTGATTGCTTTACAGGTTGATAGACCAAAAAACTCAACTCAAAACACACTGTGGCAGATGGAATAAAGTGCAAAAGAAAGAAATGAAATAAACAAACTGTGCCACACACACAGGTAACAAACGAAAATGTTTTTAATGGTGAGTTCTAGAGTTGCATGCGTGTCGTGGTCGTGACAGTGTTGAACAGAACAACAAGACGTCTAGAGATGGACAAGTGTCGTGTTTTTCTTTCGTGATAGTGTTGATGATAACAAGAAGACTTCTAGACTTTTGCAATTGTATTTTTGGAACAAATTAGTGTTAAGCTCTTCTTTCCTGAATGTTTTCATTTATTTAAAAGGAATTATTTATTTAAAAACAAATTTCATTTAAAGTATATCGATAAAATTTATATTTATATAGAAAAACTAACACAGTTATGGTCTGTGGCATACAATAGTAAAGTAATTAATCCAAAAGCAAGTCAGATTAATTAAACAAGAACAGAATATATTTATCTCTGATCCAATGAAGATCAAAAAACATGACTTCCGAAGATAAGCACGTGTTCTGCTTAATTTTGTATCACAAGAATGATAAGTTCGAGATTAAAATAAACAAAGTAATAAAACTAATATAGATGAAGACCTTGTGTGACACAAGCTCGACTATATTAAGCATATTATGATTTAACAGAGTTGCGTACATGTCCTTTTTCTATCCTGCACACACACATACACAATTCCATCTCTATCGACTTTTCGATGCAATGCTTTTGTATAAAAACGGATGTGGAATTGAATTCGAAATCGGGTTGAGTGTGGGGCAGGTCAAGAATGTTGTTATCTAAGCCAAAGCATACCAAGTGCTCTCCTCTGAGTGTGTATTGTGTGTCTGTGTGTGTGTAGGTGTGTGGGCGTTTCAGATAAGATGTCCACTCGTTGACCGAGGCGCCTTGACTCGGTCTTATGCGATAAGAGTTCTGAGCACATCTCTCATAAAATGGATGATTTCAAATACGATTTTATTGTCGAGCGCGCACGCCATGTAATGGCAACGTGCTAATCACATACGAATACTTGATGTCCCCAACAACGATGTGAGCTCGAGCTCGTTGTCGTCATCCTGGCATGAAGAACTAAGGCAGAACGGGACTACGCGTTCATGTCCGTGTCCGTAAAACCGCAACAGCTGCCGGATGTAATAAAAGCAGAGAGAGTGGAAAGAGAGAGAGGAGGGAGGGAGAGGGATATATGTACAAGTGGGACACATGCAGCGGAAGTGCAGGCGGTAACCATGTTCCCTGACTCATCAAGAGCAACATTCAACATCAAACCAGTCCAACGAACCATTGACCATTGTCCGGCGTAAAAGCTCCTCCTGGACATGGCTTTGGCTACGTTGTTGAATATTGTTTGTGTTTGTGTTTGTGTTGCTGTTGCCTTTATGTCGATTTACGTAGCACTCGTAAATTTGGGTTCCTGCTGTCGCCGTGACAAGCAGTCCGCGGAGTTTCAACTTTTTTCCCTCCCTCACAATTTTTTTATTTTTTGATTATTTACGGTCTGTTTGATTGCACAACTATGTGTTTATATATGGCAGGTGGCATATATAATTGCCATCAGCAGAGCGGAGTTTACGGAGATGAAGGGGGTTGCACATTTTGACATTTTCGTTGCTTAACAAACACATATTGCCAACTGCAAAGCACACAAGCCAAGGACAAAAGTTTTGTTTACTTGAATATATTAATGCTTTTAAAACATCAAAGAAGTTGAAAAGATAGATATTGTATAAATGAATAAATTGAAGAAAATGTTTGGGATCAACCGATTGGAAAATGTACAACAATTGGTAGAAATACAATATGATCTTAAAATTTACTTTGTACAAGTACAAAAACAGAAACGTAAATTGCAATACTCCATGAAAATATAATTAATCTGCTTGTTCAAATTTTCAATATTTTTAAATTAAACAATATTTTTTTGGGTTTATCTCAATTTGAATTTTGACTGTCCATACAATGTGATGGTTATGTGCAAGTAGAATATATCATATTTATATTCGATTTCATATGCGACATTCATGCCACAAACAAGTGAATACGAGTGGCATATAGATATCGGATAACACGCGAATGCAAACAGAACAAACAAAGTGTTGATCAAATTTATTTTTATTAAAATGTCAGCTCAATGCTGTCAGCTGGTCTGAGGATTCTGTGTCTGTGTCCTGTCGTCCTCAGTCCCTCTCGGCTCTGTTCTGTTCTGTTCTGTGTCTTGTGTCCTGGGCCTTGGCTGTGGGCATATTGGCGCCTCACGTCCTTGCTGACGATATTCGGTGTATGTGTGTGGTTTTTTTTTGGTCGACACACCAAATTGAATTCAACAGAAATCTCTTTGAGTTGCCAATGTGTGTGCCTCTCACACATTTTTATTATTTTATAGCACGGCAAAAAACACAAATCTCCCGGCAGTAAATTTTCCCCTTAAAACCCTTCTTGTCAAGCCTTCGGCGAATTTTAGTGTTATTTTGTTATTGTCAAAATTGAAAAGTTGCTTGTGGCATGTAAGTTTTCGTTGCAACTAACAAATAAGAAGAATAATATAGTGTTTTCCCCAAGCCAAATGCATGCTTCTGAGAGTGAGAAAAGAAAACTTGTCGTTTTTGAAGAAAATTCTGCGTCTAAACTACTTTTTTTGGCTTTCTATTCTATGAAATTTTTACAAGGTAAAATGTAGGTAGGTTGGAAGGTTGGAATATCTTTCTGCCTTTACATGGTATAGTAGATAGGATTTATTTGCAGATAAAAGTAGATAAGTTTTTATTTCTACTGTTTATTAAATAGTCTACAAATCTATTTCTTCTTCTCATCTTCTGTCATACCCCACTTCACACAGCTAAACAGGGTTTATAAAACCATAGATAGTATGCTGATTTTTATATCTGCCCACTTGTTTACTCTCTCGTTTCGCATTTCAAATGTTGCCCCAGTTTTTGTATAAATTTTTTGGCCGACGGCTTTTGATATCCAGTGAAAAATATGGCCCGACCGGCATTTGAATATTATTTATATACATACATATTTTTATTTAATTTGCGAGTGTTGCACTCCAAGGACAGTTGTTGAGTCTGTAACCGGCCCTGACACACATTCGCATTTTTAGTGAAACAAAATTGAGGAAACCCGGCGAATTTCGCATCAAAACGCGCGCTTAGTTTCTTGGGGCAGGCCGGTAAAGAGATTAATTACCCGAATCCGGCTGACAGTTAGCACATTTCCTGTCAGAACCGCGCACAGTTAATTAGCTAGAGATGGAGACCCACACGCAAACCCCAAAAAATAAAGGGCACATGGAGAGAAAGAGAGAGGTGGATAAACATAGAATGAGAGTGAGTGAAAATTAATGTGAACTAAGCAAAAGTGATGACGTCAATCGTAGGCACACAGCGTGAAGCACATCCGCATCCGCAGGACACTTGGAGCCTATGGCTAGGACACTTGCCAGGACAATGGTCAATTACGCGCACCGCATTCGTTCATTTTGCTATTATGGCCAACCACAAACTGATGTCAACAGCAATGGGACTGGGAATCGAATGATGGAATGGTTGGAAATGATTCTGTGATTATTTATTTCCAACTGTCAGACAAAGCCGTCGACAGTTGTCAGCGCTTTTGTTTTACATGTCAACAATTCAGGCTCAAGATTAGCAGGAATCAATCATCATATAGTGAAATTGCCCCAGACTCTCTGTACAATAGAAAACTGGAATCCTTCTTTTCGCTTCTTTTTTGATTGGTTGCAACTGCTGTTTAGCTGACAGCTGTGTCCTTGGGATATATGTATATATACAGAAGTGTGAGTAAATTCTTAGAAATGCATTATGGCATAACTCTGCTTCCACGATTTTTCAAAACTTAGAAGTACATTTCCCGAAGCTGATAAGGACATGTTAACATTTTTCTTTAGAACTTTCAAGCTAAGTTTGAAACTAAGAAGACCTTAATTAAATTGAAATCAAGCGGAACTTTTAAAAGCGAATTTCTAAATAAGAGGTGGATTGTATTCAATTTACTGAAATCTAATAAGTATCGAACATAAATACAACTTATGCACTTGCTTACTTTTAGCTTTGCTTACTTTTAGCCTTCAGCTTTAAGAACCACACGTCGAATGATTTAATTCATAGATCAATCTCTTAATGATTTTGCACAAATTCATTTTATTTAAATCATAAGACCAATTCCTTTAAGTCTTATTAATGTCTGAACATAAATCATTGGCAATAAATCATTTTGTACTTTGGGATACATTCCAAGCTAAGTACGACAATATACAATATTTAATTTTATCATTTCTAGAAATAAAACTTAGTTTAAATATATCTGGACTATTTAAAACCTTCCTAAGTATAAGAAATTTATCTTTCCACTCTGTTGGACAGGTTATATATAATCAAAACCTTTCGTCACCTTTACATAAATTCCAAATGCTAAGGAACTAAGGCAAGCACACCTCATAGAATGTCAGAGTCATTTACAGGCAATGCTCTTACCCGTAAATTACAACGATTTACATATGATTAAAGAGCTGATTGTGTATGCATTCAATTTGTGCCTGGATAAGCGCTTAAAGCGTTGCACGTAAATCACTCAACGCACACGAACACAGAAATTCACAGACGTATAGGGTACATAACATAAAATATATACACACACACATTCAGGCACATACATATACACCCCACAACTTAGGTGTTTGAATGCGAGCAACGTAACCAATTAATAAGGTCGCATATGTAAATGATTAATGATTGACCTTCTATTGGCCAAAGGGCCAATGGATTGTTGAAGCCAGGTCAACGCAGGCTCTTGTGATACGTGGCGTATACATAATTAAAATACACACGTACTCTAATATCAATATATCTCTCTATACAAATATATCGTATATCTATGACTATGCATGTATGTCCACAAATTCCTTTGGTGGTCTTTTACACCCAACAAAACTATTAATTTGTATAGTATTTGCTTTGATTTTCAATCAAGTTAATATCAAATCGTTCATCTCAATTAAGCTTAAAATTACTACAAAGTCTGTTATGTTTTAATACCCCGTTAAGTCAATTAAATATGCTTAAATTGTTTATGCAGCTGACCGAAGACTTAAGTCGTTAAATGGCATGGTCATTAAAGTAGCAAAACGGGTTGATAACGATAAATGTTCCCCAAAGTCATAAAAGTGGCATAAAAATGCGAATTTAAATGCAATTTGAATGCAACAGAGGATTAAACGAAGCGCAGCCACCTGCTAATCCACAAAACAGTCAAGAGAGAGAGATAGAAGGAAGAGTTTGAAGCTGGCTAATACCATTTGCCACAGGTTTATGCAAATGAAAATACGTTGACTCTTTGCTTGAAGGCAATCAAGAGGTGGAAGTGAAATGTGCTCCAGTTTCTTTTATCTTGTGGATAAGTAATTATGCTAGAAATTACAATAACCTAAAGCCATTTGCATATGCATGTCACTCGCATTCAAACTGACCTCTGGGTCAGTTATAGTTATATGTAAGTGTATATATCAATGCACTCGACCCTTTGCCTTTAGCCCTGCCATGCTCTGTTGACCAATTCACCATGATGTAGAGCGTGCCAGAGGGAGAGGACAAAAGATGGGAGAAGTTAGAGATAGATGTGATATTCCTCCCACATCTTTTATGTGTGTGTGTGTGTGTGTGTGAGTGGGTTTCTGTATTTGGCCTAAATGCGCTTGGCCTGCATCCGGTCGCCTTTGGCTTTCAGTTCGCTTTGTGGCAGTCGACGACGGCTAACGAGCATTAGAGCCCAGATGATGCTTTGTGAATGTGTTCAGATTATACTTAGTCAAAGTACGATGAGCACAGTTGTGGCTTGCGGTTCATATGCCAGCCTTGAACATTGCATTTTCTACCTGTGCCTGTGGAGGCTTAATTTTCTGACAACTTGTCCAATGAAAAATTTCATAAACCAATTCCAAAAAACATAGCAAACTAATCCCTCTTTTTCTCATTTAAGAAAATACATTTTGTTTAAGCAGACTGAATAATTGATATTCCTGCAAACCTTTTTGCATTTTTAACAAAGCTTGAACAAAATGTTACATTAAGAAAATATTTTGTTATTTTTTAAAAATTTGTTTGAGATTTTCAAAGAAATAATTAAGTTTTTCATTTAAAATCTTCACTTTGGGCCGATTGTTCTATACGATAAAGTAATTCGATCTGAGTATAAATACTCTCTACAGTTAAAAGCTGAAGTTTACCTTGTTTCCTCAACAAAACTGAGAGATTTTGCTTAGGAACAGACCGGACAAGTGCATACAAATTAAGCAACATAATGTATACGCAACGTGTTGACCTGTTGGTCAATAGTTGGCTGCCATTTTAATTATGTTTTGTGTAAGCCCAAAGGAAATCCAAGAAAATCTCAAAACAAACGATAAACGTTGATTGACCCAGCACGAGACTGAGGGAAAAACAAAACAGCAGGTGATGAAAATGAGGAAGGAAAAATCAGAAAGAAAACAAAAGGTCCGAATATGCAAAAGCGGAAGCCACG
Source organism: Drosophila testacea (assembly GCA_035043265.1). Lineage (NCBI taxonomy): Eukaryota > Metazoa > Arthropoda > Insecta > Diptera > Drosophilidae > Drosophila > Drosophila testacea. Next base: position 1,089,844 of record JAWNND010000151.1, read on the forward strand.
AGGACAATTTGAGTCCATTAGCTGTTAAGCCAAAACGGCAGGGCCAAAAAACAAGAACAACAACAAGTGAGCCACAATAACAACGACAACATCAGACCGCACAAGGTAATAATGTCGTCACTGTGCACCTGCAAACTGAGCCATTTAATGGACTATACTATTGCCAATCCTCATCAACCTCCACCATCTTCTCTGGCAACTGTTGATGAGGCAGTGAGAAAACTGCGAAAAGTTGGCACAGCTCTCAGTACACAGTTCTTTGCTTACCCAGCGGGTTTCTAAACAATGTTATTACCCAGTGGTCATTGTGATTGTCGTCTGCTTTCATAGCTAACCAATAAATAATTGAAACTTTTCCCTAGGTGAATAACTCTTGTTATTTCTGTTATTTGTTATTTGCGTGCGTCGAACCGGAAGTGCTCAATTCGAAAGTACGCCATGTTTTAATTCGTTTTAATTTTTTAATTATATACACTGCAACTAACTGTTAGTTTGTGTGCGTGCTGTGTTTATAAATTTTGTAAATCTGTTCATGTTATTTTAGAGGTTTTCGTTCGCCTGCCAAATATGAAGCGGAAATGCAATTTGTATTTCAGTTTTGAGCAGCGGAAACGGAAATTGTTCGCTTGTCGATCAACGAAAGCCTTTCGGAAAATTCTCATTAATAATGTATTGATACATGAGTTGCAAAGCACTAAAGTACTCTAACAAACATTATTCTTCATACATAATTAAATCAATATTTAAATTGCTTGATATTTGTTTGTTTACTTGCTATGCAAATGAATGCAAATATTAATTAAATTTGCAATTTTAGCCAAAGGTGATGCAATGACTAAATACATAGATATTTATTATTGTGGTTTCAAAATAACCATGTGTATTAATTTACTGTAAATATATCAAGGAAGATTAAGGAATGTAATCACACATTCCTTCTGCAGAATGAATTAAATTGAGTTGATTTATCAAAATCAGAGTTCAAACTGTTTCAGTTTTTAAAAAGTACTAAGTGAGGATTTAGAAATATATTTTAATATGACTGCAAACTTTCCAAAGACAACTTTAAAGTAATTCGTCATTGTCATTGGGTATTACGTATTCCGAAAGCATTATTTCTTGTTCACTTTTTTCATTTGTATATTCCCAAATCATTCTTTTCTGTTCACTGTGTGCCCTTTTTCACTTGAATACTCTTAGCTCGTTAAGAATAATAAAATAGGGTAATATAGCTTTGTTCTAATAGTCGTAATTATATTTACATATATCAACAGATAACTCTAACAAGAGAATTGATTGGAAAGACCATTAGAGCTAAATATCCTTTAAACTTATAAAATTACATCTATTAGGAATCTAATGTAAATGTATGAACATTCTGAGCAATGGGCATTTCTTAGTCTGGCATATTATGCTTTAGCTTTCTAACTTGTTTTGTTTCCATTGGCAAACATAATAATGCAGTGAATGATCCAGTACGTAAATCACTTCTGACAAAGCAAACAAAAGTGATTGGAAATGTTTCTCATTAACTTGTGAACGAGTAACGATATGAGCAGCTGCAGCCAACTAAAGTTAGTTAGAAGGATAGTTTGAAAATTAGTTCGTTAGCTGAAGCAGGACATTGTCATGGATGTGCCTTGATTCATTTAAAGTTTGCATAAATTATAAGTATGAGAGTCTCTCTCTGTCTCTCTCTAGAATGACAACCAACATTCTGTCAATATGTTGACATACAAATTAGCATATTCGAATCGATGCTTTTACGCTGACTGCGAATCAACTGGAGGTCATATTAACTCTCACACACACACACACACACACCCATACAGAGATTCTGTCAGATTGATAAGAGTGTGTGGATGTTTATATTTATAAGGTCGAGCTGCCTGGCAAGCATTGATAAGTCATGGATCTTGACATTTTCTTAAATAAAACCAATAAATTTAACGCTTAAAAATAACCATAAATCATGCAAATTGTGTATTAATTTGTCAGCATAATTTGATTGAGTTTTCTTTTATGATATTTTTAGTGAAATAAGAATTTATGTATCCACATTATTTAACAAATAAAATACAATTTGAATTTCTGTATGTGTTTTAATAGAAGCATTACAGGTAAATTTCAATAGACTTGCATATAGTAGTTTATGAATATGTTTCTTTTAATATGAAAACGAAAACATCGGCAAAATTTGATTGAGTTTTCTTTTACTGTGTCTTAAATTTCAATTACCCCACATATGGTATGTTGACATCTGCCTACTCATCGTTGTCTTTTGAAACTCGATGCGCACAATACATAAACGTTATTTAAGGTAATTTTATTGCCGACATTTGTAAAATGTCAGCATTTTTCGCTGAGGTTTTTGTCATTGATAACAATATATTGTCAGATAAAACAGAGACTTTGCTTTCAATTTGATTAATGTGCTACCATATTGAAATGGAAAGCGTAATTATCACTTAACTTTCGTAAAGAAGGAAAACAGGTGTAGGAGAAGGAGAAGGAGACGGAAATGGAGAAAGGCGAACACTTTGACCTTTAAGTCAAGGAAAGCTTTGCTAAACGTTGTCGATGGCCTCATAAATATTTGCAGACAGTTGAGGCGATAATCTCTTCAAAGACTTCTTTGCTAAACTATGAGATATCCTTTGGGAAATTCTTGATTTATTGGACAGTAGTTTATATATAAAAATTCATGTACTGTCGTTAAAGTCGCTCTTCAAAGTCCTCTTTTCAGACAAAACCATGAAATAACCTCTGTTGACCATAATATAACATATACTCAAATTAAATATTTATTTATATATTTTACGGCTTTTCCTCTCTCCAGGCATAATTTTCAACTTTAAAGTTTGCCTTTGCTAAACTGTGAGACATGCTCCGGTCAATATATTTTACTTATATTCAAAACAAATATTTATTTATAGTCTTTATTTGAAAACTTTTATGACTTTACCTCAGTCAAAGCACAAAATTCAACTTTAAAGTCCTGTTCAAACTGTATCCTTCAATTTTCATTTTACGGTATACAAAAGTTCATAAACTACGTTTTGAGAAAATAACTAAAGCCACGCTACCAAACCAACAAAAAAATATACACAGTCGCCCACATATGGGACTTGCAAAGGCCCAAAGTGAATGCCAAAGCAAAAATGTGGCAAACTTTGACCTTTGTGACTATGCGAAAAAGTGAAATAAACAAACAAATTAAAGCAAACATAAAATAAAGCCGCCTCTAAAGCAAAACAAAATGCCTCAGTGATCGGGTTTTGGGACAGCTCCCTCTGTCGGATGGCAGAGAAAACGTCTGGGAGCTCAGTGTTGTTGTTGTCGTTGTTGTTGTTATTTTGGTAAAGGCTGCTGTGTGTTTGTCTTGGCGCCTAAATGGTTGGGCGTGCCCGACGGGGCGGAGAGTCTGTAACATGAACTAATTCCCTCAGAAAAGTGAAGACTAAAATAACAATTTTTGTGCAAAGAAGAGTGTGGGCGATGAAGGCGTGGCCAAAATAAATCACACAACAAGTATGCTGTCAAACAATTTGTTGTTGAAGCTGAGTTCGGTTCTTAGTTAAGTTAAGAGTTGGGTTATCTGATTGAATATGAAGAGCTTTGCATATTAGGCTGGACACTTAGGGATTACATATTCTCATACAACACATTCAATAATGAATGAGGTGTAATTACAAAGTAATCTACAACATAAAACATATTGAATTCTACTAAAAAGAGAATACTGTCTGTTCAATAAATAATGGCATAAAAATCAATTAAAAGATGTCCCATTTAAATGCTCTGTTTATTTATAATTTTCTCAATTCTATGTCCTTCTCAATAAATACATTTTGAAGCCAAAACAAATCTCGCCTGGCCCTCTTCCCTATTGACAAGAAATCTCTGTTGTGTCTGTGTGTGTATCTGTCAGAGTAGCACAACAGTTCTGTTTTATGTCTAAAAATAAAGTAAAATGCCAAATATTACGCATACGCAGCGTTCGTCGCCAAGGAGCAAGACCCATGCCCCTGAAATGTTGTTGTTAAAACAATGCTCTATGGCATTATGTTGGGAGTTTTCCGCCCACTAGGGATTGTTAGGCGTTCGCATAATTAGCATAAATGTCATAAATACTCGGTACTTGCCCCTGCTACCAAACGAGGCTTTGAGTGTTGAGCGTAGTCGTAATGGGTTTGGTATTTGGCATCTTTTTTATTTTTTTCCGGGTACTCCGCAAAAACAAAGAACATATCGATCCAACTTTAGGCGCAACTTTTCCATCGAAATTAACATGGAAATCAAATCAACAAATGAGACAAAAAAGCCCAAAGTGAAATCAAATAAAAATGTTTGTGCAAACAAAAAGGCAAAGAACAAAAAACAAAAAATAACGCGTTGCCAAAAAGTTAATCAAGGACTAAGAAGAGGAAAAAGGACACCGACATTTGTATTTCGTCATACGACGCGTAGTTTTCAAACCCCCCCTTGGCCAGTGCGTGAAAACTAAAATATTCGAAGTACACATTGGCTGCGGGTTTGCCCAACTTGGCCAACTTGTGGCCAACGGCTAAAACCGGGCGTGTCTTCCTAACTGCTGCTGCTTATGTCCTTGAGCGTCGTTGTTGTCGTCGTCGTCATGCATTGCTCCCATTAAAGTAACAGCAAATGGCATTCACAACATTTCAAGCGCACCACATTCAAGGGTTTTGAACTCGAAGCTGACAGTCGCCTTCGTCACTAACGGACAAAGCAAACAACGATTGCGATTTCACTGTCTCATTAGACGTAATTCAAGCAGCACTCTTGGCTCTAAAAACGCAGCTGGCTAAGTTTCTCTGTTATGCTTCTCTAAAACTACTACTAAACATTGAACTCTTGCGCAAATGACATTTCCCTACTTCGCTGATTCACTTTGTGCTTTGCGCTGCGCTGTGTGTATGTGTGTTTTTATGCTCTCGGGCGTATACGTAATGTGCAGTCGTAATAGTTTGCAAGCAGTTGAACTACACAGATATTACTGTGCATTGTGTTTGCTAAGATATTGAACTGGGAATGCACCAAGAGACAAATGTAGAGAAGTTGAAGGATATCATTAAATATTTATATTAAGTAAAGTTATCGTGCTGAGTACGCGAAGAAAATGTAAAGACTTTAAACATACAACTCTTCAGTGAGATTAACACTCAACACACTCACATTTGCGATGGAAGAGAGCAGAATGTCGCGAATTTGCTAAATCTGGACGGAAGGAATTAAATGACAGTCTTTTATATTTTATTTAGCTGCAGTGACGTCATATAAATAATATATTTTAATGGTTATAGGATTCGCCGATATTATATAAAAGTTCGTATAATAAGTATATAAGATATGTATAAACATATACAGATTTCGGCTTAAAAATGTCTGTATAAAGTTAAATTGGAAGATGTTCTAACTTATCAGGCTAAAACTCATTTAAAAGATCTTAGTGCCACAAGAATCTAACAAATTCCGCTTTAATCACGTACTAAGTCGCAATAACTAAGATAGTAAATAATATAATTATATTTATAGAGAATCTGAAGATCAGAAAACAGTTATTTAATAGAGTTATAGAGTCTTTCCATGAGACATAAATATTTCTAATTATATTCCCCTATTAAGTTATCTGCAATTTGGCTTTCCAAGATAACTGAAAAATGTCTCCTAATTCAGTATTCCGGAGAATACTCGTAAATCATCTTTTTGTCATTATATTTTTACACGTAAATGTGCATTTTGTTTTCAGAATGTACATAAAAGAAAGTATAAAGGAGTTTCTTTTAACACTCTTTTCTTTCATTACTATCTTATTAGCTTATTTACTCAAGCACATTATATTTTATAGCTTATTTTACAAAGCTTATTTAAGCATCAATCTTAGGTTAGCATTTTATTTTAGAATTTTCGTGGCATCTAAAGAATAAATGCATAGCGGCAACATAAATTTAGGTCAAAGAGAACAGCTGCTACACAGTTGAAAGCCCTAGTTTTCGTATAGATTTTTGTTAGATTATATTTTCCATTATTCGCTTAAAATCGACTTTCTTTAAAATACAGAACTATGTTCAAGTATATAATTAAATTTAATATAATATTAATTAATGCAATTTTTAATAATGAACAACAACATGAAAATTGATTTTGTGGCTTCTGGCCCTTTACAATTGGGTCAGAGGAACTCCCTTTGCAATTTGGTAACAGTAACTGTACCAGTAAATCGGGGAAAACTCACCTGTAACCAAACAGGAAAATTAAACTACAGCAGTGATGACAGGCTGCAGGCGGCAAGCAGCAGGCAGCGTGTGGCATGCAACGTTGCGGCTTGTTGCAAGCGGCTTTTAGTGACTCTACGCTAATTGAATTCTCTCACTTGGTTAATTGAATTGATTTTGTTGATGGTTGACTGTTGACTGTTGCAGCCTGCAGTTGTTGAAACTCGCGCGTATCTTTTTTTATTATTATTATCTCACACAAGATGATGACAGTATTTTGGTCCTGTTTATTGTTTTATTTTTTATTTATTTTTTAAAGAACGATGTGCGACAGATGCGGTCAGTTGCTCTCGCGCGACTGATGAATGAGTCTCGCCTTGCCGAGAATTCGTTGCACGGTTGTTCGGTGTTTCTGTGTTCGGTGTTCACTGCTCGGTGTTTACTGCTCGGTGTTCGTTATTCGGTATTCTTAGTATTCGGAAATACTGTGTTGTTGGAGAGAGAAAAAAGGGGCAGGCAGGCAGGAGGTTTTAATATTGTTGTTTTGCTTTTGCTGGAGGCAACTGGCCAACAAAATGCTATTCGGCTCTGGTACTGGGCCAATGGGCCAAGTGCGAGCACAGTGAAAGCTCCAGCAACAACAGCAACAGAAGAAGAAGCACAGTAATAGCGAAAGCGAAACGAAATAAATGCCTTAAATAATTTATTGCATTTTTCAACAAAAAAGGGAAAAAAGCAACAAAAGTGTACAAAGAGAGAACGAGAAGCTTCACAAAAATAAAAACACAAACAAAACACAAGGAAATGCGTGTAGGAAAAGTTACTCGTAATGCCCGATTTTCCTTTTGTTATTTTTAAACTTTAATTATGTTTAAATCAAAGTGTATTTTTGGTTTGACTTAGAACTACCGTTAGAGCGTTTCAGGACACGTTGAGCGATGTGTGTGTGTTTGTGTGTGAGAGTGAGTGAGAGAGAGAGAGCGAGTGAGTGAGGCAGAACTATAGACGTCCACTCCGCTGCGTGTCTCGAACTGAATTGAAAAGTTGGCAACCTCGAGTTGCGAGCGTTTACGTTGCTCTATGTGTTCTGTGCTCTGGTGGAAAATTCTTCTCACAATTTTCTCAAGTGCCGACATTTGATGTTCGCGCTTCTCTTCGTGCGTGTGCGTTTCGTATCTATAAAGTTTATATTTCCATTGACACCCTTTCCCCAAGTGCTGCATGTGGCGCCGCCTAAACGTGCGAGTTTCATTTCCACTTTGTTTCAATTGCAAAGCTTACTGAAGCTTGCTCTCTCTACCTCCCAGTGTCTTTCACTCTCACTCTCTATCTTTTACCTGCTCCAGCTGTTTGCTTTCCAGAATTGCACAATAATAATAACAACAAATGAAGCTTTTCTACAATTTAGCCAAACTTTTGCATTACTTTTGGTTCGCTTCACACTCAGCTGTTACTCTTCGGCATTTTACAGCTGAGCTGCATGGGTCAAAGCTTTTTGAAAGCTTATAATTAAAGATAGATGCAGTGAGACTATGTAGATCAATAGGGTATTGTAGTCAACAGTTGTTGTGATCTTGGCATTCATTTAAATAAAAGTACCTATTACTTAATAAGATAACAAATGGATACATAAATACCACTTTTAAAGATATCCTTAATTTACTTGAAAACTAAAATTAGTTATACTTAAAAGTGAATTATGTATTTAGAGTTGAGCTATACCACTACGTATACGTAACGGCATCTAAAAAGAGGGTAGCTCTCGATCTTAATGAAGAATTACGAATGCATTCTACAAACTTAATAGCTAAAGTTCAAGATAGTCCCTTTGCTAACAGAACTTCTACTTTAAAATTATAGCTAGTGGACTACACTGCGCATACTTAACTTTTTCCGACTGATTTCCCTAATGATTTGAAAGAATTTACACGGAATGTAAATAGAATTTGTTATACAATTTATAAAATAACATAATCATTATTCCTTAAAATAAACCAAAAAATATTCTACAATGTATAGGCAATAGAAAAATATAATCCAATTTTAATCTATCATCAATAAGAATTGTACAGCTCACATACTGATTTATATTTATAATAAATGTTTAATATAAATTACAATTTATGTACTTCTAATTAAGAAAAAATTTTATAAAGTTATTAAATGTAACTGCTTAGTTTACTTCAACAGACAAATTCTAGATACTTTTACGGTATACCAATATATCAATAGAGAGAGAGAGAGAGACAGAGAGAGAGAGGGAAAGTGAGAACTCTGACGACATAGCACTTCCAGTTGGCAAAGCGCTTTTCTGGCCATGTTGTGTGAGAGCACCTCCAAAGCAGCTGAACTTTTGCTCCAGTCGAGTAACAGATAGGCGGCTATGCGAAGCTTTTACTCGGCAAGAACCTCGTCAACGCTGCTCGTTTCATTGATGCCCAAATATAGGTCAACAACGTGCTGCGCTACAGTTAGAGGAGAAAAAGAGGAAGAGAAGAGAAGAGAGAGGAATAGAGATGAAGACGAAGGCAGCAAAAAGACATTGGTCTATGGGTTTATCAGTGCAATGGAAACGATGCTCTGATGCCACTTTGTGTACATGTCTAAGACAGTGAGTGTTTGTATAGTATGTCTGTCTGTATATATATTTATATACTGTATGTACAATTTGTTTGTTTGTGTGTGCAAATATTGTGAATTGCTTAGATGGCCGTCGTTGTCGGTATCGTTGTCGTTGTCATTGTCGATGCCGACATTACCGCAGATGCGGCCGCCATTTGAACAGTGAGGACAAAAACAATTTTGCACAACATCAGCGCATCGCGCATCGCGCATACGACCCGTTATCATCAATGACTGAATTTATGGCCGGCCTTGTCGGCATACACAAATATTTGGTGCATTTGTCATGACTCGTTGTCGTTTTTGTTGTCGTTATTGTTGTTGTACTTTTTGTCCATAGAGTAATTGAATTTTTATTTGCCGACAGCTGACATTTCCAAGCTTCAAGATTATTTCATATGCCTTTTGTGTGCAGCATTTGCTTTGTTATTTCTATAGCTTTCTATTCTTGTTTTCTTTTCTGTCCGAAATTGGGTCAAAAGTTGAACTGCTGCTGGCCCTATGATTGTTGCTCTCTATAGCTATAGCTAAGCACATTTTCAGGATAATCTTAATTGCGCTTTTAATATCTTCGCTCAACCTCCGCTCCGTCTCTGACTAAAGTCAGTGGAAGCAAGTTCGCTGCATTACGACAAGGACTTGCTTAAGGGATAAAGCAAAAGCTTGTTCATGTCGGCGTGTTTGACGCCTCGCTGAATGTGCAAGAAGCAGCGCAAAGGACCTCAAGGATTTCAAAGCACGTTGCCCTGCCACAAGCTTGAAGCTCTGCTCACGTTCACGTGCATTCCAATGCCCCATAGCCCAAGCACAATTACCACCCAGCTCCTATTAAATCACCCCCAAGACGCACTCAGTCAAATCCAGCTTCAACATTTTATTTTCATCCACTTGAAAATCGAAAATCCCCTAGCCTACGCTTATCGCTAAACAATTTGCTTTGGCCAATGGCAACAGTCTTTCAGCCAAATTATCTACTGGAAACAATGAATGAAATTGTTGTTCAACAGCCACTTTACTCAAACTCAATGGCCATAAAAACGGGCAAACAAAATGTGAGAGGTCTTCCTTCCGGGCAGCCTTTCAGACGAAAAATGTTGCCACTGTTGTTGTACTTGTGGCATGAATAAATAATAATAAATCAATGATAAATAAAAGCGGAGCATTGTCTTAAGCTAACAAAAGCTACGATGCAAAGTATTAAAATTAAAATCGAATTACGAGTTTATTGGTAATAAAATTTCAAGTATAATCTGCTCAATTTATGGCCTTTTACTAAAAAAACACAAATGCTTTTTAGGTAGAAAATAGAAAGTGGACAAGCAGGCGTATACGTAATGTTGTCTGAATTCCTTCCACGGGCTTATTGAAAAATACTTGAAGACGAATCTGTTCACAAAATTCGTTTCTGAAAAAGAATTATAATTTCAACTGGGATAAAGGATAGCTATCGGACAGACGTATAAGTATATTTCCTTGAATCCTTTTTACGAGCTTAATAATACAAATTAAAGATATACATATTTCCAGGAAAGTTTATGCAACTTTTAAGGCGTAGATAGTCATTTACCAGACTTCTTCTGTATGCTCTCTAATAGAGTGAAGTTAGTGAGCTACCCGGCGTATACGCAACTTTGTAGAAATCAATTACAATTAAAAGTCATGTATCTTGAGTTTAGCTAGAGTTGTCCAATTACTTTTCCGATTGGTTTTGAGTAGTGTACTGATTTATTAGAAACGGATGCAGCTGTGACACCCTGTATACTCTATATCTTCATGCACTTAACGGCCTTTAATGATTAAAACGGACTCATAGGTTTATAACAATTATAAAGATACAATTGTAAACATAATTGTTGCACCTGAAATTTGTCGCTCTATTTGTTTATGCATCATTTATCATGTTTGCAGAGAGAATAGAAGGTGCACAAACAAATAACTTGTTTAAATATGACTTTTATAGATTACAAGCTCATTATGATAATGTCATTTGGCTCGATAGCAATTTAGCAGTATGACAAATCGCATGAAAACGAAATCGCCTAGTAGAACTTTGAAGTCTTTATCGAATTTCGATTCAAACAAAAACATTGCGTGTGAGTGAAGGAAATTCACAATTAATACTATCGATCAATAACTATAAAGATATCAATCGATTCTATATGGAAATATATATAGGCTTTGATTAGTAATGTCAAAAGAAAGTGCTTTTCTTAAGTATTGCCTCAAATCACAATTTTCACTGCGTAGTTAAGAATTTATTTATTAAACCCTTGTCAAATTTACTCTACTGATTAATCTTGTTGTCATTTCTTTAATAAATCAATACCAGCAACTTTGATTTGTGGTAACAGCTGAAGTTTTCTACTTTTGTCATCGAACAAATTTCATCAAAATATGGTTCATTTCTTCATTATTCCATCTCGCAAGAACTCTGTTTTGCATTCTTGCAACATTTGTTAACATAAATAATGTTTAAAATGGTTTAAGATCTTAATAAACATTATATATCTACATTTTATTTACACTCCACTTAATATCTTGTCAATTTCTAAACCGCTTAAGATCACAAAAACTTATTTAGTGAGTTTATGATTTTTTTATAATAGTATTTTTTATTTAAAAAAGGTTTTTTAAAGGCAGCTACTTAAAAAGTTTAATATATTTTTAATTTATTCCTCTGTTTGCACAATCATAGTTTAATATGTTTAGTACGCCTGAATATATATACCAGATGCCTTATATTTTTGTGGCTATGACCAAGATCAAGCAGAAACATTGACTTTCATTAAGAAAAATTTATTTTTATAGATATAAACTTTCTTTTAGCTACTTAGTATACATAAGTATATACTATAAGATATTTTGGCAGTCAGTTCACCATGATATTAAATATTATGAAAACCAAAAGTAACCCCTTTTGGAAGACACATTGCCTGACGAGCTTATCGATAATCACAATATTATAGATTATTGCAAATTAAGTATAAAAAAAGTGACAACACGCATGACTCATGAGGCTGGTCAGTTATACGAGTACGAGACGATAATAATGGTGTATGGTTCCAGCTCATCGTCAGATAAGAACCAAAAAACGATCGATAAGCTTACATAAAAGTTATGTACATTAAACATGACGTATTGACATGACAAACTGTCAAAAACTTTAACAACTCGGGTCAAGTTCTCGGTCAGAAAGAGAGAGAGAGAGAAGAGTTGGATATGATTTTCGACACCTGATCGATTTTCTAAGCATATGGCAAAAAACGGCGCTATGAGGAGGCGATAAGGTCGACTGCGACTGCAAAAAAGCATTCAATATTCATTATCAATATCAACAGCGCCGCCAAAAGATAAGAAATTAAATGTCAGCTACGGCTTCAGGCCAGAACTCCGTTCATAAGTGAAAGAGACTCCGTGCCGAACGGAACCCAACGGTCGTCATAAAGATAGAACAACAAAATAGAAAAGAACAATTTGATACAAAAAACGGCTGTGAAAATAAAACCCCCAATTGTTGGACAAATATTTGTTAGACAATAAATTAGAATCCACGGCGCGTGTGTCTCGGCAGTGCTCCAACTTCCAAAAACGCAATACGGCGAAAAACCCAAATAAATAAACAATTTCATTGACATGTCCGAATTTCTGCGGGAACATGTAAGTTATCACAAGGGATCGGAGCTTATCACACAACAATGTTGTGATAGCAAAATTATAATTGTGAAGAATTTATGTGGTTTATAAACTCTACTACAAACTATCGCTCATCATATGCCACGCGTGCCACAATCGTAATTACCACAAAAACAATAACTACAAGAGACTTCCGCATAATAGACAGACCTCAAAAGGTTGACGGTCCCAGCTTTTACCCTGAGACCTCAAGAGTTTAAGGCCTTAAAAGGTAGCAGGTGTCTTCCAGATAAGTTTTTAGCAAGCCAAATTTGTGCAGAACCTTATTGATAGCTGTGATAGCACGTGATAAAGCCAGGCAATTTCTTATCAAATATTAAATAGCACAAGTAAGCATGCTGTAAGCAAAGTTGCTAGACGATCAGATACCCTCGACAAGACTATAAAATGTATACCAACCTTTTTACCTTTAACTTATAAAGTTTTCAAAGCAGATTCTTTCTTCAAGAATATAATAAATAAGTATTTCATACACTAAATTCAGCAATGTCAATTCCAGTTGAGGGTGATCGACAAGAACATACCCTTTACGGTACACTCAAACTTCAGCCTCCAAAGCTGTAATCTTTCAAAATTTTCCTACACTTTTAAATACCATAAAACAAATCAAGAAAAGCTTAAGAATCTGGAAGTTTTAAAACAAATTGAAAGTCATTTAAAATGACTACATTTGAGAATTATGATGTCATTAGCAGGCCTAAGCATAAATAATTGATATTTCACATTGCTTAGTCCAAAATTTGCTAGCCACTTGTATCAGCTGGCATTTTAATTATGACTTGTACTATCTGATGATTAGATCATCGTACAAATTATTTTTTAATTAAATATTAATTCACCAACTGTCGATTAAAGTTCAAAAGCAAACGATGACCTCATCTTTGAGTCATTCGATTAGACAAACAAACTTAATGAATTTCCAGGAATTGTTTCTAAATTAACATATCATTGAAAGATTAAAAGTATTATTTATTTTCTTTTGTTTTATGCACTCGTCGTTTATTTTTACAGTAGACATTTGTCTTAATCTTATCATGAAGAGAATTAGACACAGGTGTCTTTAATGTTATTGAAGATAAACAAGGTCATCAAAATTTCAGCGAAATCAAGTATTATTTAAAATCTATAAGACTCTTTCACATATTTTTAGCTTAGTTAACTATTTTAATTATAGTTCTTCTCTCTTCGCTTCCTCCTCTTTCTCTTTTTGGCAATTATTAGCTGTTTGTTGCTGTGTTCAATTTGGCGTCGTTGATTGTAAAATACCGATAAGACTATATTTCGTATATCGGCATTCCGCTGATAAGATAAGCTATTTGAACATGTTAGTAGTAGTGATATCAACTATTTACCTTACGGCTACCGTTTGGTTTCCTTTATTTAAATGACTTTTTAAGGAAGTGAGAGATTTATTGCTTAAACTTCAAAATCGTCTAGAATTTAATCTGCTCATAAAATGATTATTCCAGGAATTTTTATAATATCCTGTACTGTGTTTATGACACACAAAAATTTTAACAATAAGCTAATTACTTAATAATTCTGTTAAGATCTCAGCTGATTTCTTATTGAGAATTTCCGGCTCAAAAGTTGTGCTTTAATTAGCTCATATGGTACTTAAGTATGTGAAACAATATCATTTTTATAAAGAAATTGTAAAATATATAGACAAATTTTATAAAGAACTCTTTATCTCTAATTTTATTGGCACTATCTATAATTTCTATATCTAAGCAAAGTCGTCATTTCTTTTGTGCTTTAGAAGCTATAATAATGGCAACTGATTAGTTTTGTCGAGGATTATTTCCACTGTCCCCGATTGATAAAATAATAAAATTTTTAATTTATTATACGATCAAAAGAAAAACAATAAGAGTTAAATAGTTCACTTATCTATTTACAACTTCCAGGGAGTCTATAATTTAGGTAGCTTCTATCAATAGCAATATTGGTAACGATATCATATACTATTTACGATACCCATTACAAACAACATAAATTGCCTTTACATGAGGGTAAAATAATCTATTTTTTTTCGAACGTTGGGTAATATTTCAAAAGTTTTCATTGCGTCTTTCTCGATGCTCATTAGAAACTTACTATATATCGATATCTTATCGTATTTGGCGGTTGTAGTGAAGGCGCGTGTACATCATGATTATTACATCGATAAGATCTCATACTCCTCATTTTGAATTCCTTCAATGATTTCATTACTTTTTTAATTATAGGGTGAATATGTGTGGGTTAAGCCACAGAACACATCATGTGAGTTCGCAGTGCCTTTCGGAGCACGCATCGTGCGAACTGAGAAAACTCAAACCTTGGTCTGCGATGATGCTAAGAAACAGTTTTGGGTGCCAGCTGGCGATGTGCTTAAAGCCATGCATCTCACATCACACGAAGATGTCGAGGATATGATCACATTAGGGGATCTGCAGGAATATACAATTCTACGCAATCTGCAAACACGCTATGCCAAGCAGTTGATTTATGTAAGTATGAAAATAAATATTTATCTGTTATCCAAAATGGTTAAACTTATTTAAAAATCTTTTAGACATATACAGGATCCATGCTGGTGGCCATCAATCCCTACCAGATACTGCCCATCTATACACATCGAGAGATTCAACAGTATCGCAATAAGAAACTCAATGAACTGCCCCCACACATCTTTGCAATCAGTGATAATGCCTTTCAGCGTCTTCAAAGACACAAGGAGAATCAATGTGTTGTCATAAGCGGAGAATCCGGAGCTGGAAAGACAGAGAGCACCAAGTTAATCCTGCAATATCTGGCTGCAATAAGTGGAAAACATTCCTGGATTGAGCAGCAAATAATTGAATCAAATCCCATAATGGAAGCCTTTGGCAATGCCAAAACTGTGAGGAATGATAACTCTTCCCGATTTGGCAAATACATTGACATACGCTTCACGCCAGAGGGTGCCATACAGGGTGCTCGTATTCAACAGTATTTGCTGGAGAAATCACGCATTGTCTTCCAAAGTCGCGATGAGCGTAATTATCATGTTTTTTACTGCATGTTGGCGGGTCTCAGTTCAGCGGAGAGAGCTCGTCTTCAACTGGAGGAACAATCTCCCAGTCAGTATCATTATCTGGCTCAAGGAGGTTGCTTTACACTGCCAGGAAAACAGGATGCCAAGGACTTTGCCGATATACGTGCTGCATTGAAGGTGCTTTCCTTTAAACCCGAAGAAGTCTGGTGTATACTCAGTCTCTTGGCTGCCATATTGCATCTGGGAAACTTACGCTTTAAGGCTACAGAAGTGGCAAACTTAGAGGCCGCCGAAGTGGACGATAGTGTAAACTTGCAACGTGTGGCACAGTTGTTAGGACTGCCCGTATTGTCTTTAAATACGGCACTCACACAACGCACCATTTTCGTTCATGGCGAGCACGTGGTAACCAGTTTATCCAAGGAGGCAGCTCTCGAAGGTCGAGACGCCTTTGTGAAGTCCCTCTATGATGGCATTTTTGTGCGTATCGTGCGACGCATCAATGAAACCATCGACAAGAAGCCTGAGGCGCCAGTGAATAGCATTGGTGTCTTGGACATTTTTGGTTTCGAGAACTTTGACAACAACAGCTTTGAACAGCTCTGCATCAACTATGCCAATGAGAATCTTCAGCAGTTTTTCGTCGCACACATATTCAAGGTAAGAACTCCCAGTTATCTAAAACCTTAGCCAACGTATAGAAAAATTTGACATTGATAAGTAGACATTTCTATAGTCGCTAATGTCAAAAAGGTTTTGATGTCTTTTAAAATCACTCATTATATATTTTCTTATCCCATTACTAATATGTATATTTATTTTGTAGATGGAGCAGGCAGAGTATCAGCTGGAGCACATCAATTGGCAGCACATTGAGTTCCAAGACAATCAGGATATACTCGATCTAATTGGCATGAAGCCGGTGAACATCATGTCTTTGATCGATGAGGAATCCAAGTTTCCCAAAGGCACAGATCAAACACTCCTTGATAAATTGCATGTTCAACATGGCAATCGTTCAATTTATGTGAAGGGAAAGACGACACAAACTTCACTCTTTGGCATACGACATTATGCTGGTGTTGTTATGTATAATCCCTTGGGTTTCCTGGAGAAGAATCGGGATTCCTTTAGCAGTGATTTGCGAAATTTGGTGCAACGTGCTAGTAACAAGTATTTGGTGGACATTTTCCCCCATGAACTTCCCATGGATACGGCCAAGAAGCAACCTACTTTAAGTGTCAAGTTCCGCAATTCTTTGGACATGTTAATGCGCACGTTATCACAGGCTCATCCCTACTTCATACGCTGCATCAAGCCCAATGAGTACAAGGAACCAAATGTGAGTAGAAATCGTAATCATTAGCAACAGATACGGTTAAATTACTTCTCATAATACTTTTATTTACCGCTGCGCTAAAAAGTATGCTATTGAAAATGTAAAGATTTTAGTTATATATTTTAAAGTACTGTAAAGAGGTATCAGTAAGATACTAAAGTATCTTTTGCATAAAAAAGACTGTAGATAAGTATCTGTAATATATAAAAGTATCTTTCGCTTAGAAAAGTCTCCAGAAAAGTATCTGGAAGATACAAAAAAAACCTTTTAGCATACAGAAAATTAAAATCTATTGACTTATCTTAGTATAATATTGTAAAGAATCATTTTTGAGGATAGTCTCAACATATCATCACCTCATCATCTTCATTTGTATTTACTTTCCATACTAACAAAATTCTCTCTGTGTCTCCCTAGAACTTTGACAAGGAGCTATGTGTTCGACAATTACGCTACTCAGGCATGATGGAGACGGCGAGAATTCGTCGATCTGGTTATCCTATACGCCACGCCTATCGGGCCTTTGTGGAACGATATCGATTGCTGGTGCCACGCACTAAACCCTTGGATCAATGCGATTGTCGATTGTTGGCAAGACAGATTTGTGAGACGGCTTTGCCCGCGAACTCGGATCGTCAATATGGAAAGACAAAACTCTTTCTACGCGATGAAGATGATGCTCTTTTGGAAGCGGAGCGTTCTCGTGTAATGCTCAAATACATTGTGACCATTCAGAGAGGTTTTCGACGTGTGCTCTTCCGTCGTTATTTGCTGAAATATCGTCAAGCTATAATCACTGTGCAGCGTTATTGGCGTGGACGTTATCAACGTATTAGATATCAGACTATGAGACGAGGATTCCATAGACTGGGTGCCTGCATAGCAGCTCAACAGTTGACCACCAAGTTTACTATGGTGCGTAGTAGAACGATTAAATTGCAGGCACTGTGTCGTGGTAATTTGGCAAGAAAACGCTTTGCTGTTGAATTGACAGCGAAGCGTCAGAAGCAGAAGGAAACTCAACAGCAGCTGAAGCGTGTCAAGGAGCAGGAGCTACTGCGTTTTAAGGCAGAGCAGGAGCAGCTGCGTCTTAAAGCAGAGCAAGAGCAACAGCAGCAGCTTCGACTAAAGGCTGAGCAGGAGCAGCAACAAGCTCAGCAGCGACAGGCAGAGGAGCAACGTCTCAAGGAAGAAATTGCAGCTAAAAATGCTTTGGCAATGGCAGCAGTTCATCAGCCGAAACGCACAAAATCCATTAAAAGAACAGAGCAACCTGTGTTGCCTGCACCCACGTTGCAAGCACGCATGTCCTTGCCACCTCCTCCGCCAATGTCCCCAATTGTAATTACACCCATGGCAGCAAGACCAAATAGCAGTGTAGCTCGAACAAATGGCATTGCTGTGGAAACACCTGGTTACGAGTCGTCCAAACAGATTGTGGATGATGTATTTGGTTTCCTCAACGATGAACCGGATGTGAGTGGGCCACTGGGGCCAAATGTTAAGGAGAAATCATTATTATTTGAACGGGAGCTGCGATTGCGCAAAGATATCCCAACGAAGTTGCTCTCCCGACCCGTCAATTACTATGAGGCAGCGCCTCGCAAAATTGTCAATCAGACGCGTCTCTAGCAGTTGCGAGTGCTGGGACAGACCTGAACAAATAGAAAACTAAGTAGATTTTAGAACGAGTACAGTTAAACTTCACTATAAAGAAAAGAAAGTGCGACTGTAGCTGATATTACAAACAGCAATTTGAAGAAATTTCTCCATCTCTTTGAATTACAATGCTTGTGCTGTCACCTTTTCAATGATTAAAGATAATGAGGGAAAGAAGCATGTGTTGTGGCACCTGTACAAATGTTATATAAATGTCGGCTTGTATATACAGTTGGTCAAGTAATTTTTTTGACAAAGAAAAAAGTTTACGTATTTTATTTTGCAGAAGAAATCATTTTCTTTATGTGGTATTTTATTACAGTCACTTACGGTTCTCAAAAGAAGCTTAAGAAATCAAACAATTAAACGATACAAGTCTTAAAAAGTTTTAAAAATGAATACACATTTATTTACTTTCTTTTTCTATATCAAATTAATTACTTGACTAACTGAAAATACTTAAAATGTAGAGAATGCTTTGTTCTTTGTGTTTGTGAATATTTTTCTTACAGTTTCCTACACATATTTGATAAATGTATATTTTTATGTATATTAATTTAATTTAGTATTAAGTAATTGTAAATAAAACCTGCTTCGGTGATATCTAAGGAAATTAGACACTATACTTATATGCAAATCCATTTGTCTTTTTTTCATTACACGTCTGCGTTTCGTTCTGGTTTGTGGTAGTTATGGATCCTACACTTGTCTGTTTCAATTGTTTATTGTTCTTGTATTTCTCATCGCGCTTGTCATTAATAGAGTCACCATAAGCAGGAGCTTCACCGATCAATGTCAATTGAATACCATCTCTGATACTTATCGTTTAAGTCTATGAAATAGGGCACAAGTCCAATATTTGCAACATCATTTGACAGAATTAGAACAACGACGTAAGTGTCCACAGATTTGGATCGCATTTTAACTTGAACTGTATTATCTACGAAAATTAGACCATATTGATTTTATTTCTATTCAAGTTCTATTCAACTTTTTGATAAGAGTTTTAATTGCACCACACTTGGGCAATATTTACATAAACAGGCAACTGATTAGAGGCCTATAATCTTTAAAGTTTAATTGCCACGCTATAAAATGATTAACTTTATTATTTGTTCTTTTTATATTTTATATAAACAAAGATTTGACGATGAGTTCTTAGTTATCTTATCCTAAACTTACCTTCAGCTTGACCTCCTTCTGTTGTCAAATTTTTAATTAAAAGATATTCAAATGTTGATAATAATTTAATTCAAAACGTTGTGGAACTAAATTTTATTTATATAAGTAAATTCTGAAAAGAAATTATAGATTCTCATATTTCGGGATTGGGAATACAATTCATCCCTTGGAAAATGTTTTATGTTTTTAAAATAATTCCAGAAAATCCTGATGAAATGTTCAAAATTCTAAATTTAAATTTTAACATTTATTTGCTCTGAAGTTATACAAAAGACACTTTTAAATCTATCTCAATGTATAAATGAAAATCTATTATTGAATGCATCAACTTTTTAAAAAAAAACACACCAGAGAAATGATCCAAGTTTGCTATAGTAAATTCCAATTTGAATTTTAATTTCAATTCATATTAAGCCCAAACTTTCTTTAAATTTTCTCCTATTTTCAACACAGTGAAAGATTTTTGAAATGAAACAACCAACACCAAAACAATTCTCAATATTTATTAAAGCAGTTTAATTATGAAAATTTTGTGAGATTGTCGCAATGAGTCAGAAACAGAGATGTTCACGCTTTGGTCACTTGTCAGCAACTAAGTTTGGAGCAAGGTTTTTGTTAGTCAAAGAGCCCAGTTATCAGTTATAGCGGTGGAAGTTAATACACAAATGCCTCCCTAGAATGATAAATGACATAAAAATTCGATCGTAAATAATCGACAAAGTCTTATCGCTTATGGCATATCTTAAAGAAAAAGCTTACTATATCAAAACGCTCTGATAGCTGGCACCTACATAGATTAGAGCTGACTAAGTATAGACAGGAGAATTATAAACAGTGTCGATTCGTATAAGAGAAACGTATTTTAAAGTTAACATAAAATGTTATTTCAGTCACTCTGATAATTGTATACCCTTTTCTTACTTATAGATTACATTAAAGAAGAACAACAGTATTAGTTCTGTGGACACTATACGTTTGCCCAAGCTGAGAGCTAGCAATGTGGATACCTCGGACTTTAGTTTTCAGAAATATGCATCCACTTATTTTTGCAGCGGAAATACATCTCAGCACGAAAGGAAGCCCCTTAAGGAACCACTTTTGAAGCTTGATCTTCCCATAGATCAAATGGCAGCCAAGGTAAAGTATATGACAGTTTTAGAAATGATTCAAGTTGATCTTATTTAAGCTTCTTTTCAGGCCATATGGATAATGATTCTACGCTTTATGGAGGATCTTCCCGAGGCAGCTCCAGCTCCAACGAATCATTCCTTGCGTAATCCTCAGCTCATGCAGGACATGTCACGTATCCTGGGCACAAAGCCACGTCGATTTATTCGTCAGACCCTTCGACGTCAGCCCAAATTAATTGGCAATGGTCATCGAGATGCCGAGGAGTTCTATCAACTCTGGTTGAATGCCGGCAGCAGTCATTTGGATAAACTACACTTTATTGTTGGACATGGAATACTAAAAGAAAGCTTGAGGTAAGCTGGAAAGAATCCTGGAGAGAATCCTCCTGAAATGCATTGTTATTCAATTGTTAATTCTTTTTTCAGAGACGAGATCCTCGCACAAATCTGCAAGCAATTGTATCTGAATCCCAGTCGTAGTTCCTACTCACGCGGATGGTTGCTGCTCTCCATCTGCCTAAGCTGCTTTCCACCCAGCTCCAATTTTGAACCCTATTTACGAAGTTATATGAAATTGGGAACTGCCAAGTTGCATTCAGCTTCATCGCAGCAACGTCTAGAACGCACCTTGGCCAACGGAGCACGATCCCAGCCGCCTTCATTGTTGGAGTTGCAGGCTATACGCAGCAAACAACCGTTAAAGTTGGCTATTTATCTGATGGATGGTGAGGCAAGGAAGTTACAAGTTGATGCAGCCAGCACAGCTAGGGAGGCAGTTCAGCAACTCTGCGATGGACTCGGATTAACCGATAGTTTTGGCTTTGGTTTGGTGTTGTCCTATCAGGAGAAACTTATGCCTCTGGGTGCGGGACGCGAGCATGTCCTGGATGCCATTTCCAGTTGCGAACAGCGACAATTGGATGCCCCTTGGAAACTGTATTTGCGCAAGGAACTCTTTGATGCCTGGTATGATTATTGACATAAAGAAAAATCTAAACATCACTGAATACATTTCTGATAAAACTTGAATTTACATCCCTAGGTATGATCCTGCCTTGGATCCTCAGGCCTCGCATCTCATCTACAAACAGGTGGTTAATGGATTGAAGTGTGGGGAGTATCGTTGTCGCTCCGAGAAGGATATAGCCATGGTCTGTGCTCTGGCCTGTTACATTGAGCATGGTCCGGGAATTGTGTCCAGGTTGAACGATGAGCAATTGACAGAATTTGTTCCGAGAGATTTGTTGGCACCTGGAGAGCGTGCTGTGCAAAATTGGAGTCGTCTTATTGCTGCAACATACGAACGCAGTGCTTATGTTAAGAAAGGACAAGATACTCTTTCCCAGCAACGTGCCAAGGAGGATATTTGTCTGTTTGCTCATCTCTCTTGGCCCATGAGGCATTCAAGGCTCTATGAGGTGCTCCGCATATCGGGTCCTAAACTCCAAAGTGATGAACTTATGCTGGCTATCAATGCCACAGGACTCTTGCTCATTGATGAAACGGAGCAGGTTCTTGCCTCCTGCAGCTATGCGGACTTGCTCAATGTAAGTTCTGTAAAGATATCGAGTATCTTCTTTCTGACAATAATATGGCTTTAAGTGTTCGATAAAGTCTATGATGATTGATTTTAAAATATATTATTTTTTCTTCCACTACAGGTTCAACATAAAGACAACGATCAGTTGCATGTGATTACCGTGCAGCACGAGAATTTTGTGTTTCAATGCAGCGAAGCTCTGGATGCTGTGGAGCTTATAGACTACATGCTGCTTAATCTGCGACAACGCTCGAGCTATGGTGTGGTCACAGAAGGGTGTCAAACTGAAGATCAAATAGAGGATCTTTTGATACTCTCACCTGGTGATCTTGTGCAATTCGAGGCGGGAGTAACAGGTGCTCAATTAATGGCCGGAGATTCAAAATGTCTCTGGCGTGGTACCGTCAATGGACAATCTGGTGAATTTGCTGCAGGAAATGTACGGATTTTGGCCACATTAAGCAGACCCAATCTGGCCTTGCAGCAGGTGTTGAAGGAGCGTTCAGCTGGCGTTTCCTTGGACTCCGCTCCAAAACCTATTGATAAACCCATTCCACCAAGACGTCGTCAGCACACACTTGCACAATTTGCAGAGCTGCAGTTCAGAGAATCTCTGGAGTAAGTTACTTTAGAAGTTCTCCATTAAGTTGCTAATTTTCTTCTTTAATTATAGCTCAGAGAGCGTTCCACTTTGGAGATATTCTCCAGAGCCACTGAAGGCGCCTTTGCTCAAATCTTTGCACTCCAATCCGCAGCTCTATCAACAAGCTCTGGTCATCTATCACCATATACTAAAGGTAAGTTAGAACCTAACTAAGGGTTCTTATATCTAAAACCAATCGAGTATTTCTCTTTTAGTACATGGGTGACATAGTTCGTGGCAACTTGGCTGTGAACACTGATCTGATCTTCCAGCCGGCATTGCAACATCCTCTGCTCTGCGATGAAGTCTTCTGTCAACTAATGAAACAGTTGAGTGGCAACGCAATGGAGGAGAGTGAAAAACGTGGTTGGGATTTACTCTATTTGGCAACGGGAATTATGGCACCAAGTGTGCTCATCATGAGGGAATTAATTCTCATGCTGCGCCTTAGATCGGATGCTTTGGCGGATGCGTGTCTAAAAAGACTAAAGAGGACATTGCAGTATGGTCAACGAAAACAAGCTCCACATTTAATAGAAGTGGAAGGCATTCAACAGCGCTGCATGCACATCTATCACAAGATCTATTTCCCAGATGATACTGTGGAGGCCTTTGAGATTGAATCACATACAAGAGGCGCAGCTCTCATCTCAGATATTACACAACGTCTGGAGATCAAGTCTCAATTGGGTTATAGCATTTTTTTAAAAATAGGAGAGAAGGTTTACTCAATGCCCGAGACGGAGTTTGTCTTTGATTATATTACGGAGCTCTTACATTATCTGAGACAACAGAAAACAATTCGTTCCAGTTGCGATGGACATTATCAGCTCCACTTTATGCGCAAACTTTGGCTGGATTGTCAACCTGGCTTTGATATTAACGCGGATCTGATATTTAGCTATCCTCAAGAGTTGCACAAGTATCTTAAAGGTTACTATGCCATTGACATTGAGCAGGCCCTGAAGTTGGTTAAGCTCATCTACAGCTCGGATCAGGATCGTGATGAGGCTATCCCTCTACAGGAATTGATCCCTGAGGATCTGTTGCAGCTTCAGACACTTGCCGAGTGGCATCAACAGCTTTTGCCTCTGCTGGAACAGAGTGCAAATCTAGATGAGGATCAGGCAAAGTTGTTATTTTTAGAGGAGCTCGCCAAACAGCCTTGTTTTGGCTCAACATTCTTTGCCGTGAAGCAGTTAAATGAGGAATCCCTTCCGGAGAATCTATTAATTGCCATCAACTGCCAGGGATTCCATCTGCTTGATGGACTCAATAAGCAATTGCTAAAGTGCTATAGCTATGCTGAGTTGGGTATCTGGAGTTCTGGCAAGAATCATTTCCATATACGATTTGGTAACATGATTGGCGCCTCGAAGCTGCTGTGCAGCACAACCCAAGGCTATAAAATGGACGATCTGCTGACATCCTACATGACATACTTTAATGAAAGTTCCTAGATCATAGAAAATATTCAAATACAATACAGTTTATTGACCTAAAGTTTCTTGGTTTGGTTTTCAGAATAATAAGTCGATCATTTTTGTGATGAATATTATAAAATTTATTACACTTTTTTAAACTTTTTAGCTCATTACCTGGTTATAAATTACTGCCCTATAATTTCAATAATAATACAGACGTGGATGAAAATCAATTAGGTGAAAATCATACTCATCTGCTGTATATTTATTTAATAAATAAGTGAGAGATTTAATCCTAACTTAATGTTGACACATTCAGCATTTATAGTATAAATAATAATGTTATTCACAACAAGTAAAAATATTTTTTATTAAAAATATACTTAATCAGCGTAAGTAAATTATACACAAACATGAACTCTAAGCAGATTTACAGCTGTACTCTTAAAGACATTTTACTTTATTTTAAAATTAGTTATCATAGTTCACATACAAAATAGCTAATAGAGGTACATTTAGCATCATTCATACCAAGAGTTCTATCCTTAGTCCATAAATTAACGCAGTTTTCGTTACCTCCTTTATTATCTGGATTAAAACTAGGATACCAGTTTACATATGGAGCTCTAGTTCCGGTTGTAAGTGAGAGGTATTCCCCTTCGTTACCTAGATCATTAACATCAATCCAATAATTTCGATTAACATTTAAATACGGTTTTAATAGTAGAAGTTCATCCTCATTTTGCAGGTTTGCCAAATGAGCTCCAATTTCATGGCATCTGTGAACTGCTGTAAACCAATTCACTCGGTATTGTTCTTCAATATAATAAGACTTGTTTCCAAGCTTCTGGAACTTTTCCGAGTCAAAACAGCGTGTGTAGCTGTAGCAACTTTTAAGTTTAGATTGGGGTTCTTCCGTATTTTGGCACTTAAATAAAATTGTATTAAGGCATGATAATTATAAATTTAATGTTGCAGATTAATAAACTCACTTCACTCATTTCTATATAAGCCAGCAATAAAATAAGAAAAGCACTTAATTTAAATTGCATCTTGTTTAAAATCACTCCTTTCAGCGACAAAGATAACTGAAAAACTTAGGTCCAGCGAAGAGTAAGCTCTATTTATACGAAAAATACTATTCACGGTGAAAAATATAAAGTATGTATTTCCAATTATGTAGGAATTCACAATATTTATAATTTAAAAAAAATGGGAAATTATCGTTATCAACAAATATATTTTTGAACTGCTGAAACTGTTGATTAAGGAATTTCCAAAAAGTTTTAAGCTCCGTATTTTAACATTTTAAAATATTCTTTTGAGGGGCTTTCCAAACTTGTGAAAACTTTATGTATATATTTGGCAATGTAAACAAAAGTATTCAAGTATAAATATAGCCAAATTATTGCTTAGATTTCAGTTGCTGATTTTTTGAACACGATGAAAATAATAGCTCTTTTAATTTTATCGCTGGCTTTTATAGTAGCCAATCAAGTAAGTTTGTTAATCCCTAATCTTTAATTCTTAAAATTGTAAAGATATTATTTATAATTATAGGCTAAGCCAAATTCAGACGGTATGGAGATAATTATCAAACCACACGAAGTCCCTCACAGTTCCCCAGAAACATTTGAAAACATTCAACGCCAACTGCTCGTACTTCATGTAATATAGTATAGATAAAGCGCTTAGGTTTCAAGTAAAAACCTAATATTGTATTTGAAATATTTCAGAATATTGGAAACAAACATTACTATATTGAAGAACGTCATCAAGTTACTTGGTTTACAGCCATGCACAGATGCCAAGAAATGGGTGCTCATTTGGCAAGCCTACAGGATGAGAATGAGTATCAGTTATTAATATCGAACCTAGATCAAAATCGTAACTATTGGATTGATATCAACGATCTTAGTCATGAGGGAGAATATCTTTCGTATACTACCGGCCGTAGAGCCCCTTTCGTAAAGTGGTATCCAAGTTACAATCCAGATAACCAAGGCGGTAACGAAAATTGCGTTCATTTATGGAGCCAAAGTCGTGGTATGAATGATGCGCCCTGCAACTTTCTTAGATATTTTATATGTGAACTATAATAATTAATTTTTAAATAAAGTTAAACATCTACTCCCCAAAAAAATTGTTTACTTTTACTAAATATTATACAAGATTATAAAAAATATATCGAGATATCAAAATATTTATATACGCAGAATAGATGTATCATCAAATTAAGTGATGAATAGAATAGCGAAACATTTTACCGAAGAGGTTTTGGTACATTGTTCAATAATTATTTTTGAGCCCTGTACTTTAAAAAAGTACACAAGGGTATATTAAGTTTGTGCAAATGTGCGTAACAGGCAAAAGGAGACTACAAAACCTAGAGACACCAAATTTGGCATGTAGGTTCCTCTATGTATATTGCATTGATCAAGTTTGTTTTAAAATTTTGCCACGCCTCACTTCGACCCCATTAATCGAAAAATAATACTTTTAGTTTTAATTAAAAGAGCACCATTTGTACCAGCACCTTGAATGAACACTAAAGGAACTAAAAGGAAGAAGAAATAACGTTAGCGACCTCTGTGTTTATTAACTGATATTTTCGTAGTGGCGCCATCTACAACAACATTTTTAATTGGTGACTGTCACCAATTTCACCATTGCGCTTTTTAATCTTTCCTTTATTAAATTATCTTTAAAAAAATGGGAAATTATCGTTATCAACAAATATATTTTTGAACTGTTGATTAAGGAATTTCCAAAAAGTTTTAAGCTCCGTATTTTAACATTTTAAAATATTCTTTTGTGGGGCTTTCCAATTTGTGAAAGGTTTATGTATGTCTTTTTCAACGTAAACAACAGTATTTAAGTATAAATATAGCCAACTTATTGCTTAGATTTCAGTTTTCCGTTGATTCCGTTGCTGATTTTTTGAACACGATGAAAATAATAGCTCTTCTAATTTTATCGCTCGCTTTTATAGTAGCCTATGAAGTAAGTTTGTTAATGCCTAATCTTTAATTCATAGAATTTTAAACCTATTAATTATAATTATAGGCTAAGCCAAATTCAGACGGTATGGAGATAATTATCAAACCACACGAAGTCCCTCACAGTTCCCCCGAAACATTTGAAAACACTCAACGCCAACTGCTCGTACTTCATGTAATATAGTATAGATAAAGCGCTTAGGTTTCAAGTAAAAACCTAATATTGTATTTGAAATATTTCAGAATATTGGAAACAAACACTACTATATTGAAGAACGTCATCAAGTTACTTGGTTTACAGCCATGCACAGATGCCAAGAAATGGGTGCTCATTTGGCAAGCCTGCAGGATGAGAATGAGTATCAGTTATTAATATCGAACTTAGATCACAATCGCAACTATTGGATTGATATCAACGATCTTAGTCATGAGGGAGAATATCTTTCGTATACTACCGGCCGTAGAGCCCCTTTCTTAAAGTGGTATCCAAGTTACAATCCAGATAACAAAGGCGGTAATGAAAATTGCGTTCATTTATGGAATTTAGATCAAAGTCTTGGTATGAATGATGCGCCCTGCAACTTACTTAGATATTTTATATGTGAACTATCATAATTAATTTTTAAATAAAGCTAAACATCTACTCGCCTCTGTGTTTATTAACTGATATTTTCGTAGTGACGCCATCTACAACAACATTTTTAATTGGTGACTGTCACCAATTTCACAATTTCGCTTTTTAATCTTTCCCTTATTAAAATATTACATTTTTTATTCTGACAGACTGACGGATTCACTGACCGAAACTAGTCTAGTATTTTCCCGACAAGTCTGACCTTACACTGCTAAATCTGATCTTTTCCCCAAAATCTACAGTCCAAAGATGAAAAATTATATAAACTACTATGCATTATGTCAATTCCAATGGCTGGAAAAAATTTAAAACAGCGCAAAGCGGTGTTATCAGAAATGACAAAATTATGCAAGACAAGTGGGCTTTGCCCAATGCTCGGGTCATAGTTCAATAATTTATTTTTTTTTTTTTTTGAATTTTCAGACATTTGGGAATTCTCTGTATTTGTTTTGCACTGTAGACAGAAGCTCTATTTAAGAAAGTTGTCTGTTTGCTGAGAACTTTAGTTTTCTGTTGTTTACATTGCTGAAGGGTGTAATTTGAAACAAGATGCAAATGAAGTTCTGTGTTCTTCTTATTTCTGTGCTGGCTTTGATAGTAGGCAGTCAAGTGAGCTTATTCATCTGAAATCTTCCACTTTATAAATATAATTCGTAATTCAAATTTTAGGCTAGCCCGCAAGAAGAGAAACCAATTGTAATATCTATCAAGCGGCAGATGCCACCACACCAGGCAAGTGAAGTTATCAAACCAATTCCATATCAAAGACTAAGGTTCGAACCCTAATGTTTCAGATTATTGGTAACAAATCTTATTATATTGAAGAATACAACAAAGAGACTTGGTATACAGCTGGGCATAGATGCCGTGAAATGGGAGGTCATTTGGCAAGCCTTCAAAATGAGAATGAATATCAGTTATTAAAAGCCAAGCTAAACAATCAACGCAACTATTGGATTGATATTAATGATCTCAGCGTCGAGGGAGAATATCTCTCGGCTACAACAGGTCTTGAAGCCAGGTACTTCAATTGGTATCCCGGCAAAAACCCGGATAATCAAGGAGGTGACGAGAACTGTGTACATTTATGGAATTTCAGGGAATCTCTTCTTATGAATGATGCGCGCTGCTCCCTTCATTGCTATTTTGTATGCGAATTGTAATTGTTAATTTTTAAATAATGTTAATTGTTTATTCGTTACAGTAATTTACTTATTTCCAAGTTCGTTTTATTATCGATGGAATAAAACTTAAAGCATAGATGATGATTTGAATTATATAATAATCTTACAGTCCATATCTAAATAAAAGAACACATTTTAAATTATCTTGTTCCACTGTCAACACATTAAATTAAATCAAACTTTCCCAACACTTTAATATGTCATAAAATATTTGTATGATAAAGCAATTGTTGAATTTGTAAAAATTCTTAATTTCCATATTTTATTCCGTATGAAATCAGATAAGTGTAAAAAAAAAAATTCCTTTATATATATCCCAGTTCGTTTGTCTTCTTCATCAATGCAATCATGCCAGCCATTAGCTCCTCGCAGTTGGGCTTAATCTGAGCTGGGGGCAGAAGTTGTCCAAAACGTCCATTATCACGGAACTCTATGGTAAAGGCCACTTTTTTCTCGAGAACATTATAGACCCAATCAGCGGAAAAGCCCGTAGCGACATCTGCAAGACAAAGAGGTTTCAGTAAAGATTATTATATACAGATAAAAATTAACTTACATAAAGTAGTGGCTACGGGTCCTGGAATAAATTCAGTACCATAGACCAATCCTTTAATGGCAGCAGCAAAAGCTGTGCCTATTTCCAGGAGCTCCTTGCTGTTCGGTGCAATTTCTGTTGTCGAGTGACCGTAAGGAGAGAGCAGAAACTGACCATAAGAATGAAAGGCAAGGTATACATTGAATTTATCCCTGTTGCTTGTTAGGTAATCCCTAAGCGCCTTCGTCTCCGGTTCCGACCAGGGTGCCTCGCCAGCGTAAGTCTCCGAGCAGGGATTCGAGGATGCACCATTGTTTTCCATCCAGTGTGAATCGAAATTTCGATTGGCATCGACTCCAATGCATGATGAGGTGGAATGTGGTTGACGTGTTTTTCGCCACATGCGATTCTATAAAATATAATGTACACTCATTAAAATGACCTATCACTTTAAAGATAAACACAGTTTATTTGACTTACCTTTTTATGCGTGTACTCAAATCCATCCACATTAAACACAGGCACAATATACCAATCATAACTCTCCGCCAGGTTACGTACTTCCGGATCCTTTGAGTTCAGTAACTCATTAATGAACCATGTTGCACTGGCCGATGTAATCCATTCTCGAGCATGAATATTCGATTCAATAAAGACACCAGGCTTATTAGTTCCATGTGAGATCTTTATGCCACGTATTCTGCGTCCTTCGTAGGATTGACCCACAGTAAACTCCTCTGTTACCTTTGGATGGGCTGCAAAAATGCCATCGAGCCACTCCTCAATCTCGGACAGCTCATAATAACGTGTCCAGCCAAACGTTCCACTATCTCGCTCACTCACCATTTGTTCGTCATCGATAAGCCTAGAATCAATATCATAACATTAACAATGTTCAACCACAATTTCACAAAAGCCAACTATATCTTATCTAATGGGAAACAAAACCTATTTGATAATATCCCTTATTACTTACTTCTGTACATTGGGAATGAGAACCTCGCTGCCAATTCCATAGAGTTTGAGAAGAAGCTGGAAGTGCTTAGTTTCGATGGGATTTACCATGATGTGCATAGTCTTTGAGTGCTCATCGTATTCCTTCCAGATGTCATACTAAATTCGGGAATTTATTTAACGATCATCGACATATTATGCACTTCACATACCTTGGTGTTCAGTTCACAGAATTTAGTTATCAATGATAATTGTATTTTATTACTGATATTCAACTGATAGACACTATAGTTATCGAATCGCAACTTTTGAGGATCCTTAAGTGTCCCGGCACTGGCCAGGACTACCAGGGAAGCGAGCACCCAAACCAAACGCATATCGAAGTTCGACTGTCAATATCACTGGACTATTATATTGACATACCTAGATATACTTAGTTCAAATGTGGTTTATCTTGAGGCAATCTAAATTGATTTATTGCCTAACAACTTTCGTGACATTTACAGCTTGTATTTAGCTTTTAGATAACCAATTTTTTCATATTTAACTTCCCTAAATCATAGTTAACCAGAAAAAATATCAAATTATCTTTAAAATAAAGCAATTGTTTAATTTTTAAATATTTTTCAATATTGTACTTTATTTTAACTGAAAACTCTAGCACTTATAAAAGAAATTCTCTTTATATGTAACCCAACTCGTTGGTCTTCTTCATCAATGCAATCATGCCAGCCATTAGTTCCTCGCAGTTGGCCTTAATCTGAGCTGGAGGCAGGACAAAACCAAAGCGTCCTTTATCCCGGAACTCAATGGTATAGCCCACCTTCTTCTCTAGAACATTATAGACCCAATCGACGGAGCTGCCCGAGGCGACGTCTGCAAGCAAATTAGAATTCAACAAAAATATATATATTCCCTTAAAAATAAACTTACATAAAACGTCAGCTGTGGACCCTCGAACATATTCGGTTTCATAGACCAAACTCTTAATGGCAGATGTAAAAGCTGACCCAATTTCTTGGAGATGATCGTAGTTTGGCGGAAATGTGTCTTTTGTGTGACCATAGGGAGAGAGCAACCACTGTCCATAAGAATGAAAGGAAAGGTACACATTGTATTTATCCTTATTGCTTGTTAGGTACTCCTTAAGCGCCTTCGTCTCCGGTTCCGACCAGGGTGCATCGCCAGCGTAAGTCTCCGAGCAGGGATTCGAGGAGGCGCCATTGTTCTCCATCCAGTGTGAATCAAAATTTCGATTGCCATCGACTCCAATGCATGATGAGGTGGAATGTGGTTGACGTGTCTTTCGCCACATTCGATTCTTTGAAATATAAAGTACAGCCATTGAAATTAAGCCTGTCACTTAAAAGATAGATTTTAGTATATTCAGCTTACCTTTTTATGCGAGTATTCAAATCCATCCACATTAAACACAGGCACAATATACCAATCATAACTCTCGGCAAGGTTCCGTACTTCCGGATCCTTTGAGTTCAGTAACTCATTAATGAACCATGTTGCACTGGCCGATGTGATCCATTCTCGAGCATGAATATTCGATTCAATAAAGACACCAGGTTTATTTGTTCCATGTGAGATCTTTATGCCACGTATTCTGCGTCCTTCGTAAGATTGACCAACAATAAACTCCTCTGTTACCTTTGGATGGGCTGCAAAAATGCCATCGAGCCATTCCTCAATCTCGGACAGCTCATAATAACGTGTCCAGCCAAAGGTTCCACTATCTCGCTCACTCACCATTTGTTCGTCATCGATAAGCCTAGAATCAATATTATAACATTTACAATGTTCAATAGGAATTTCATAAAAACACATTATATCTAATCTTATATCAATGAAGTCCGGAATGCGAATCTATATATATAAAAATCTTTGTCCTGCGGGTTCACAGACTGACTAGCTGACTTATCATCGTGGAGCCGAAATGGGAATAGCAACGGGTATCTTCAGTCCAGTTCCAAACAGTGTGGAAAATACTTTGAATGTGAAAGAAGGAGGTCCTTTTTATCAACTTAAAAGTTAATGTAATTTTTAATTTTATAAAAAAGGTTTAATGTTAAGAATTGTTTTGTTTTCTGATAAAGTAATAACAGTAGAAGCAGCAGCAGCAGAGACAAGAACAATAACTTTAGATGCTGCAGACGCAGCAGAAACTATAAAAAAATTATATTCAAAAATGGTATACAAAAAAATATTTACGTGTGAAATGACCATTGGTGGACATTTGAACTTTGGTAAAATGGGGTAAACAGATATTTCAAACAAAGTTCTTATAATATTCAAGTAAGTTTGAAATATGTATCTGTTCATCCCTTTCTTTTAATGTCTAAATGTTTCCAAACGGTCAATTTAGAATTAAATAGCCTTTACTTAAAATGTTGAATAGTAGCTTTTTTAGTAGTTTACACTAATGGGTTACTAATATTCTTTTTGTAATGAACCCTATTAATTAGTAATTGGTACGGTATTTTTATAAAAGGAATATTCCGATTAGGAATAAAAAGCTTCGTATTCATCATCGTCTTCTTTCACAAACTAACACACTTTTCTGTAAGACTAATCACTCCACAATTTTCAATAAAATAAGTGCTCTTCCTCTATATCCTTAGAACTTGGAATCAATTAGAAATATTATAGGGAGCTCTTTTTTATAGAAGAACATTTTAAAGGATTTTGCCATCCGCCAATTCAATCTGTTCAGTCCTCTAGCCTTTTTGCCTATATCTCAGCTAATCTCAGACCCGTTAAGGTCTAGAGATACCAAAAATTTCAGATATATATTTTTTTATTTTCTTTATATAACCTTAAGAGTTTTTTGCATTCGAATTTTGGACACGGATGTTATTTAAGTATGTTTTAATAAGTTTGGCCCACTATATGTATTTTTAACTAGAATTATTTTATTTTTATTACTTTTATTACTTACTTCTGTACATTGGGAATGAGGAGCTCGCTGCTCATTCCATAAAGATTAAGAAGACGTTGGAAGTGTTTAATCTCGGTAGGATTTACCATGATATGCATCGTCTTTGAGTGCTCATCGTATTCCTTCCAGATGTCATACTAAATACGGGAATTTATATAACGATCTTCGAGATATTGTGCACTTCAAATACCTTGTTGTTTAGTTCACAGAATTTAGTAATCAACGATAATTGTATTTTATTCCTGATATTCAACTTATAGACACTATAGTTATCATAACGCTGTTTTTGAGGATCCCTTAAGGTCCCGGCACTGACCAGGACTACCAGAGAAGAAAGCAACCAAACTAAACGCATATTGAAAATCGACTGTTCAATATCACTTGACCACGATATTTATACACTTAGATATACTGATTGCAAACGGTGTTTATTTTGAAATAATCTTAATGGCTTTATTGCAACACAACTTTCCAGGCATTTACGGCTGGTATTTAAGTTTTAGATAACCCAACTTTTCACACTCGGCCACCAGAGCCACAAGGCCAGTCATAGTCTCCTCACAATTGGGTAATATAAATGCCGGTGGGAGGACAAATCCATAACGACCACGATCCCGAAACTCTATAGTGTATGATATTTTAATATCCAGCTCATTGTAGGCCCATTCCTTGGCTCCGCCCGAAGTCATATCTAAAAAGATACATTTAAATTACATTAGAAAAGACTATGATTTCAATTAAAACTCACAGAGTGTAGTTGCTGAGGAACCATATATAAAGTCCGTTTTATAAGGCAGAGTCATCACAGCATCCGCATAAGCCTTGGCCACCTGCATCATATGATCGTAGTTCTCAGGAAACTCAAGATCTGTATGTCCATAAGGAGAAAGAAGCAACTGGCTGTAGGAGTGGAAAGCAAGAAATACATTCACTTTATCCTTAATGCTAATCAGAAAGTCCGACCAGGCCTTAATTTCTGGTTCGGACCACGGATGCGATCCTGCGTAGTTTTGGGCACAAGGATCATCAGAAGCTCCTCCATTTTCCATCCAATGTGAATCAAAATTGCGATTGGGATCAGCGCCAATGCAATTCGTAGTTTTTGACGGTTGTCGAGTCTTACGCCAAAGACGATCCTTTAAACAGAATATATTAATCACTAATTAATCTTATAAATATTTATGTAGACATACTTTCTCGTGACTGTACACAAATGCATCCACATTCAGCACAGGAACAATATACCAATCATGATTCTCAGCCAAATCTCGTATCACTTCATCTTCGGAACTCAATAGTTGATTGATAAACCAAGTGGCCGTGGCTGACGTTATCCATTCACAACCATGAATATTGGATTCAATTACGATTCCAGGATTTCCAGTCTTATAGGAGATCTTTAGGCCACGAATATCACGAACCTCATATGATTTTCCTACAACAAATCCCTCAGTAACATCCGAATAAGTTTCAAGTATTCCATCCAGCCAAGTGTAAATCTCAGCCAATGTATTATAACGTGTCCAGCCAAATGATGGGGATGTTCTTGCATTTATCACACTTTCATTATCAATTAAACTGAAAATTAAATCAATTAAAAGTTCAATCAACGATTTCGAAGTTCATAATTTTAGCTAATTATTTTGCGGTTTCTTATCAAAGTTTTAACATTTTTATCACAAATTTGGTTGTAAAGATTATCAAATAAAAAATTACGTGAGGTTTCAGTTTGGTAATATTGAAGCAAATAATTAGCAAAATAGCAAAAATATTTAATATCCCTTCATTATTTCATCTGTGAATATTTAACCTGAAAAGTCTATAATTCAACTTACCTTTGTAAATTGGGAATAAGAAGCTCATGGTTTATATCGTAGATATTTAAAAACAACTGAAAGTATTTTTCCTCCGTGGGATTTACCAAAATGTGTATTTGCTTCGAGTGTTCATTATAAGGCTTCCAAATGTTATACTAGACCAGAAAATTATTTAATTAAATGTTGTTCATATTAACCTGAATTAACCAACCTTCTGAGTGAGTTGACCAAGATTATGTATCAGCGACAATTGTATCTTATTTTTGATATCCAACTGATATACCCTGTAGTTATCGTAGCGCTTTATTGATGAGTCCTTGGGAGTCTCGGCACTAGCCAGGACCACAAAGCAAGCAAACAACCAAATCAAACGCATGTTCAGAATCAACTGATTTGTACCAAAATCAATTTGGCAACTTGTTAGAAAAAATATGATTTTTATCTTCAGACAATCTTAATTAATTTATTGTGCAATTTTATTTATTTAAGATCAAGATAGCCTAATTTTTTACATTCGGCCACCAGAGCCACAAGGCCAGTCATAGTCTCCTCACAATTGGGTAATATAAATGCCGGTGGAAGGACAAATCCATATTGGCCACGATCCCGAAACTCTATAGTGTACGACAATTTAATATCCAGCTCATTGTAGGCCCATTCCTTGGCTCCGCCCGAAACCATATCTGAAAAGACGCATTTATATTATATAGGAAAAATCTAGGTTTTATAATAAAACCCACAGAGTGTAGTTGCTGAGGAACCATATATAAAGTCCGTTTTATAAGGCAGAGTCATCACAGCATCCGCATAAGCCTTGGCCACCTGCATCATATCATCGTAGTTTTCAGGTAGTTCAACTGTGTGTCCATAAGGAGAAAGAAGCAACTGGCTGTAGGAGTGGAAAGCAAGAAATACATTCACTTTATCCTTAATGCTAATCAAAAGTCCGACCAGGCCTTAATTTCTGGTTCAGACCACGGATGCGATCCTGCATAGTTCTGAGCACAAGGATCATCAGATCCTCCATTTTCCATCCAATGTGAATCAAAATTGCGATTGGGATCAGCGCCAATGCAACTTGAGGTTTTCGATGGCTGACGAGTTTTACGCCAAAGACGATCCTATAAACAAAATATATTAAACACTAGTAAGTCAACCTAATACATATTTTTTGAGATTTACGTTCTCATGACTGTAGACAAATGCATCCACATTCAGCACAGGAACAATATACCAATCATGATTCTCAGCCAGATCTCGGATCACTTCATCTTCGGAACTCAATAGTTGATTGATAAACCAAGTGGCCGTGGCTGACGTTATCCATTCACAACCATGAATATTGGATTCAATTACGATTCCAGGATTTCCAGTCTTATAGGAGATCTTTAGGCCACGAATATCACGACCCTCATATGATTTTCCTACAACAAATCCCTCAGTAACATCCGAATAAGTTTCAAGTATTCCATCCAGCCAAGTGTAAATCTCAGCCAATGTATTATAACGTGTCCAGCCAAATGATGGGGATGTTCTTGCATTTATCACATTTTCATTATCAATTAAACTGAAAAATAAATCAATTAAAAGTTCAATCAAAGATTTCGAAGTTCATAATTTTAGCTAATGATTTTGCAGTTTCTTATCAACATTTTTATCACAAATTTGATTGTAAAGATTATCAAAAAAAAATTTACGTGAGGTTTCAGTTTGGCAATATTGAAGCAAATAATTAGCAAAATAGCAAAAATATTTAATATCCCTTCATTATTTCATCTGTGAATATTTAACCTAAAAAGTTTATAATTCAACTTACCTTTGTAAATTGGGAATAAGAAGCTCATGGTTTATATCGTAGATATTTAAAAACAACTGAAAGTATTTTTCCTCCGTTGGATTAACCAAAATGTGTATTTGCTTCGAGTGTTCATTATAAGGCTTCCAAATGTTATACTGAACCAAAATATAATTCATTTAAATGTTGTTCATATTAACCTGAAGTAACCTACCTTCTGAGTGAGTTGACCAAGTTTATTTATCAGCGACAATTGTATCTTATTTTTGATATCCAACTGATATACCCTGTAGTTATCGTAGCGCTTTATTGATGAGTCCTTGAGAGTCTCGGCACTAGCCAGGACCACAAAGCAAGCAAACAACCAAATCAAACGCATATTCAAAATCAACTGATTTGTACCAAAATCAATTTGGTAACTTGTTAGCTGAGTGAAGTTGAAAAAATATGATTTTTATCTTCAGACAATCTCAATTAATTTATTGTGCAATTTTATTTATTTAAGATCTAGATAGCCTAATTTTTTACACTCGCCAAGTAGAGCTACAATTCCAGTCAATGCTTCCTCGCAGTTGGGTAATATAAAGGCAGGAGGTAACACAAATCCAAATTTCCCTCTATCTCGAAACTCGATGGTGAAGGATATAAGAATGCCTTGCTCATAAGCCAAGTCATTGGTAGCACCCGTTGCGGCATCTAAAATATTATTAAATATTATTTCTTCAATATTTGTATGACTAAAATAAAAATGTAACTTACAAAGTGTGCTGGCGACTGAGCCGTATCCATAGACTGTGTCATAGGGAAGTTTCTCCACTGCATCTGCATAGGCCTTGGCCACCTGCATCATATGATCATAGTTCTCCGGAAACTCCTCGTCTGTATGCCCATACGGAGATAAAAGTAACTGGCTATAAGAGTGAAAGGCGAGCAGAACATTTACTTTATCTTTAATGCTCAGTATAAAGTCCGACATGGCCTTTATCTCCGGTTCGGAATATGGATGAGGTCCAGCATAGAACGGACTGCAGGGATCTGATGAACCTCCATTGTTTTCCATCCAATGTGAATCGTAATTGCGATTTGGATCAACCCCAAAGCAACTCGAAATGCTCGATGGTTGGCGAGTCTTACGCCACATGCGATCCTAAAGCCATATATTATAATCAAAGATATAGTTAACCATAGGTAAACATTAAGTTCGACTAACCTTCTCATGACTATAGACAAATCCATCCACATTCAAC
Source organism: Drosophila testacea (assembly GCA_035043265.1). NCBI lineage: Eukaryota > Metazoa > Arthropoda > Insecta > Diptera > Drosophilidae > Drosophila > Drosophila testacea. Next base: position 1,128,446 of record JAWNND010000151.1, read on the forward strand.
ACAGGCACGATGTACCAATCATGATTTTCAGCCAGATCTCGAACCAATTTATCCTCAGAACTCAAAAGTTGATTGATGAACCAGGTGCAAGTGGCTGAGGTGATCCACTCATTTGCATGAATATTGGATTCAATAAGGACTCCTGGATTACCAGCTTTATAGGAGATCTTTATGCCACGTATTTTTCTCCCCTCATAAGATTTTCCTATCACAAATTCTTCCGTCACATCTGGATAAGTGGAGAGAATTTCATCTAGCCAAGTCTCGATCTCAGTCAAGTTATGATAGCGTGTCCAATCAAATGAGGAGGTTGCTCTTACATTCGCCTCAGTTTCTTTGTCAATTAAACTAAGAAATGAATTAGTTTTTATCAAATCAAAAACCAATTTATAGTTCAATAAAATTACTTATTATTCTTATCACAGTTGCTTGTGTTTTATCTCAGTGACGCTTATAAAGATTATTTAAAAAAATCTTTATGAACGTTTAACAAATTTTAACTTTACAGAAATCGAAAGTACAACTTATGGTTAGTTCTGTAGAATGCTTTTTTGAACTCTACATATTTTAAATATAGCGACAATAATCTAATATCTAACTTACCTTTGTACATTGGAAATAAATAGTTCATTGGAAATACCGTAGAGGTTCAGAAAGAGCTGAAAGCGCTTTAATTCTGTAGGATCCACCATAATGTGCATCTGCCCCGAGTATTTGTCATAATATTTCCAAATGTGGTACTACAATTATTATTCGCTAAATTAAAGAAAATAACCTCGAATTTCAAGCTAAACTTCCGTACCTTCTGGTTTGATTCGCAGACTTTATTTATCAGCGATAATTGCGCCTTATTTTGTATATTCAACTCAAATACCCTGTAGTTATCGTAGCGCTTTTTTGATGTATCCTCGGATACTCCGGGACTGGCCAAAACCACCAGGCAACTAAAGATCCAAATCAAACGCATATCGAGAGTAAACTGATCCATATATTGTTCCGAGCTAAAACTCGTTCCTTATTGGGAAATGTAAAAACTATTTTATCTTGAAATAATCTTAATTAATTTATTATACAATTTATTTAGGATCTAGATAGCCCAATTTTTTACTCTCAGCAAGTAGAGCTACAATGCCAGCCATTGCTTCCTCGCAGTTAGGCAATATAAAGGCAGGCGGTAGAAGAAATCCAAATCTTCCTGTATCACGAAATTCGATGGTATAGGATATTGGGATGCCCTGCTCATAAGCCCAATCGTGGGTAGCGGCCGATGCTACATCTGAAATAAAATAAAAATAATTAAATTTGTGGTTTCTTTTTTTTTGAGAAAAATAAATGTTAAACTTACATAATATACTGCCAGTTGAGCCATATCCATAGTCAGTTCCATAAGGAAGTTCTTTTATGGCATCTGCAAAAGCCTTGGCCACCTGAAGCAAATCTTTATAGTTCTCCGGAAACTCTTCAGCTGTGTATCCATAGGGCGATAAAAGCAATTGACTGTAGGAATGAAAGACAAGCATAACATTTATTTTATCCTTAATGCTCAGTATGAAGTCCGAAATTGCTTTGATCTCTGGTTCAGAATATGGATGCGGTCCGGCATAGAACGGAGAGCAAGGATCTGATGAAGCTCCATTGTTTTCCATCCAGTGAGCATCGAAATTGCGATTGGGATCAACCCCAATGCAACTCGAAATACTTGATGGCTGTCGAGTCTTACGCCACATGCGATCCTAAAGTAATATATTTTAATCAAAAATATACTTAGTTTTTCATAGGTAAACATTAAGTTCGACTTACTTTCTCATGACTGTAGACAAATCCATCCACATTTAACACAGGCACAATATACCAGTCATTATTTTCAGCAATATTGCGAACAACTTGATCATCAGAACTCAACAGTTGATTGATGAACCAAGTGCAAGTTGCTGATGTGATCCATTCATTTGAATGAATTTGGGACTCAATGAAGACTCCAGGATTACCCGACTTGTAGGAAATCTTTAAACCACGTATATTACGACCCTCATATGATTTTCCTATAATGAAACCTTCCGTAACATCCGGATAAGTCGCAAGTATTTCATCTAACCAAGCTTCGATTTCTGCCAAGTTATGATAGCGGGTCCAGCCAAATGTGGGAGAAGCTCTTACATTCGCCTGAGTTTCATTGTCAATCAAACTGGAAAATTTTAGTATTTAAATTATAAATTTGGCTTGAATATTATAGAGTAAAACTTACCTTTGTACGTTGGGTATAAACACATCATTGCTGATGCCATAGAGGTTCAGAAAGAGCTGAAAGCGCTTTAGTTCTGTAGGATCTACCATAATATGCATTTGCCCCGAGAATTTATCATAGTGCTTCCAGATGTTGTACTAAAAATAATATTAGCAGATATCAGAAAATTGTAGTTTTCAAGCTAAACATTCTTACCTTCTGGTTATGTTCACAAAGTGTATTTATCAGCGATAATTGTATCTTATTTTTGATATTTAACTGATAAACACTGAAGTTATCATATCGTATTTTTGATGTATCCTCAGATGTTCCGGCGCTGGCAAGAGCCACAAGGCAGGCAAACGTCCAAATCAAACGCATATCGAGAGTTGACTGATCAATATATTGGTTTAGTTAACAACTCAATAACTTTGCAGCAATTGCTTAATATTTTATCTTGAAATTATCTTAATTCGTTTATTATACAATTTATTTAGGAGCTAGATAGCCTAACTTTTTACACTCAGAAAGCAGGGCCATAATGCCAATTAGTGCTTCTTCGGCATTGGGTATAATAAATGCAGGTGGCAAAACAAAACCAAAATGTCCTATATCTCGGAACTCCAGAGTGTAGGATATCTGAATGCCCTCCTGATAAGCCCAGTCATTTGTGGTGCCGGATGACAGACCTGAAATATGGAAATCTAATATGTTTAACCTAAAAAAATCTTTTTAGGAAAAACTCACCGAGCGTGCCCGCTGACGAGCCGTAATTGTAAACAGTTCCATAAGGCAGAGCTCCAACTGCATCCGTATAGGCTTTCGCTACTTTCATCAAATCTTCATAGTTTTCCGGAGTTTCTTCAGCTGTATGTCCATAGGGCGACATAACCAACTGACTGTAGGAGTGAAAAGCAAGAAACACGTTCACTTTATTCTTAATGCTGCCCAAATACTCTGCCATGGCCTTGATTTCCGGGGCGGAAAATGGATGGGTTCCAGCATAATTCCATTCACAGGGATCATCGGACGCACCTCCATTCTCCATCCAATTCACATCAAAGTTACGATTGGGATCAACGCCAATGCAGCTGGAAATTTCCGATGGCTGTCTAGTCTTACGCCAAAGACGATCCTTAAAATGGGATTTATAAATATACAAGTAATTCAGAGATAGCTTTGACAGACCTTTTCATGTGTGTAGACAAAACCATCCACATTCAACACAGGTACAATGTACCAATCATGACTTTCGGCCAATTCTCGGATCAAATCATCCTTGGAGCTAAGAAGCTGATTAATGAGCCAGGTGGCTGTGGTTGAAGCTATCCATTCGTGTGCATGTATATTGGATTCAATAAAGACTCCTGGATTATCCGGTTTATAGGAAATCTTTAAGCCGCGTATATTTCTACCCTCATATGACTTTCCTATAACAAATCCCTCAGTAACTTCCGGATAAGTGGCGAGTATTTCATCCAGCCATGTCTCTATCTCAGCCAAGTTATGGTAGCGAGTCCATCCAAATGTTGGAGCTGTTCTTGCATTCGCCTCAGTTTCAATGTCAATTAAACTGAGACAATATTGAGTACATTACCAAAAGACATTCTTATCATAGTTACTCCGGTTTAACTTAATTACAATTACGAAATTTAAAAAACATTTAAAAAAATAAACTTACTCTTGTACGTTGGAAATAAATAGCTCATTGCTGATGGCGTAGAGTTTTAGAAAGAACTGAAAACGTTTTACCTCTTCAGGATTTACCATAACGTGAACCTGTCTGGAGTGTTGATCATAATTTTTCCAGATGTTGTACTAAAAACAATATTCAGAAAAATCTTAAGGACTTCAGTTTTTAAGGCGTTCTCACTTTTTCACTCCGTTGACAGAATTTATTTAGCAGCGACAATTGTGAATTATTTTTAATATTTAATTTATAGACACTATAGTCATCGTAGCGCTTTTTTAATGTATCCTTGGGTGTTCCGGCATTGACAAGGACCAGAAGACAGGAGAGGATCCATATCAGACGCATGTCGAGAATAGACTGACCAATACCTTGACCTATTGGTTAATGAAAAATGCATAGCCATTCTTATCTTGAAGTAATCTTAATTAATTTATTATACACTTTATTTAAGCTTCAGATAGCCCAGTTTTTTGCACTCCTCTAGTAAAGCTATAATACCGACTAACACTTCTTCGGCATTGGGTATAATAAATGCGGGTGGCAGGACAAAAGCAAATTCTCCTCTGTCTCGGAACTCTACAGTGTAGGATATCTTAATACCCTCCGAATAAGCCCAGTCATTAGTAGCGCCAGATGCTGTATCTGAAATAATATATTTGATTATTTTATAACCTTGATAATCTGCTGTAAGAAGAACTCACACAAAATTCCCGCTGATGAGCCGTATTTGTAAACAGTTCCATAGGGCAGATCTCCAACTGCATCTGCAAAAGCTTTTGCAACTTTCATCAAATCATCAAAGTTTTCCGGAAACTCTTCAGCTGTGTGTCCATAGGGCGATAAAAGTAACTGACTGTAGGAGTGGAAGGCAAGGAGAACATTCACTTTATTCTTAATGCTGCCAAGATAATCCGACATGCCCTTGATTTCCGGTTCCGAAAAGGGATGTGGTCCAGCGTAGTCATAGTCACAGGGATCATCAGAAGCTCCACCATTCTCCATCCAATGCACATCATAATTGCGATTGGGATCAGCACCAACGCAACTCGAGGTGCTCGATGGTTGCCGAGTCTTACGCCACATACGATCCTACACAGATACAAATAAAATGTTAATATAAAAAATATATATTCAATAGATAGCATTGACAGACCTTTTCATGTGTGTAGACAAAACCATCCACATTCAACACAGGCACAATATACCAATCGTGACTTTCCGCCAGTTCTCGAATCAAATCATCTTTGGAGGTAAGAAGCTGATTTATAAGCCAAGTAGCAGTCGCTGAAGTTATCCATTCACGTGCATGAATATTGGATTCAATAAAGACACCAGGGTTATCCGCCTTATAGGATATCTTTAAGCCTCGTATAGTTCGACCTTCATATGATTTTCCTATGACAAATCCCTCAGTAACATCTGGATAAGTAGTGAGTATTTCATCCAGCCAAGCTTCGATCTCAGCCAAGGTATTGTAACGTTTCCAGTCAAATGTTGGGGCAGCCCTTGTATTCGCTTCAGTTTCATTATCAATTAAGCTGGTAAGTAGAATAATTAAACAAATTTCGCTAATCACTTTCTTATCTTGATTACTTCTTGAAGATTATCAAGCTAGTCAAACTAATTACAAGTACATTCCAAAAAAAACCCATTCCAATTAAGTATTATGAAACCTTTTCTTACTTCTGAACATTAGCTATGAAGACCTTAGCAGTTGCATTAGCTCTCATTAATTGTTTTTCGAATTCAGACACGGCATTTGGACTGACCATCAAGTGAAGTTCCGAGGGGGAATCATTCCAAGGGCTGAACTGAAATGAAAGAGATTTTAAAATCATTTTGTCTCAATTATATTATTAAAAACTTATATAACTTATATATTTTTAAAAACACTTACACTCTGGTGTCTCTTGGTCAACTGGAGTAGTAGCTGCCTTTGTATCCGATTACTGTACTTGATCTTATAAACAGCATAATTATCATAGCGCACCTTTCCGTCTTGTTTCCTGGCGTCTTCCTGTGACACACTTGCCCCATAAGAAAAGGCAAAGCAAATCAGCAGAGCTATTAAAACACAGATCCGCATGTTTAACGCTCAGAATTCTATAATCGACTATTAATCGTACGCATTGCTTAAGCTACTTATAGCGCAATTGGGTTGTAAAGATAATCAATGATTAAAGGCAAGATAACAAGACTATGTGGCCAGCCAAGTTCTTACTTTACATAACAAACTCATTATACAATTTGTTAAATATTTTGACCTATTACTAATTGGGAAATAATCGTGATTAATTTTTTATGGATTTTATTTAAGCTTCAGATAGCCCAGTTTTTTACACTCGTCAAGTAAAGCTATAATACCGACTAATACTTCTTCAGCATTGGGTATTATAAATGCGGGAGGCAGGACAAATCCGAATGGTCCTCTATCTCGGAATTCTACAGTGTAGGATATCTTAATACCCTCTTGATAAGCCCAGTCATTCGTGGCGCCAGATGTAATGTCTGAAATATTATATTTGATTATTTAATCAATCATATATACTGCTCTAAGAAAAACTTACACATAATGTCCGCTGCTGAGCTGTAATTGTAAATAGTTCCATAGGGCAGAGCACGAACTGCATCTGCAAAAGCTTTCGCCACTTTCATCAAATCATCAAAGTTTTCCGGAAACTCTTCAGCTGTGTGTCCATAGGGCGATACAAGCACTTGACCATAGGAGTGGAAGGCAAGAAGAACATTCACTTTATTCTTAATGCTGCCAAGATATTCCGACATGCCCTTGATTTCCGGTTCGGAATAGGGATGTGGTCCAGCGTAGTCGTAGTCACAGGGATCGTCAGAAGCTCCACCATTCTCCATCCAATGCACATCATAATTGCGATTGCCATCAGCACCAACGCAACTCGAGGTGCTCGATGGTTGCCGAGTCTTACGCCACATACGATCCTACAGATAAAGATAAAATGTTTATAAAATATTATAGAAAATATATATGTTTATTAGCTAGCTTTGACAGACCTTTTCATGTGTGTAGACAAAACCATCCACATTCAATACAGGTACAATGTACCAATCGTGACTTTCGGCCAATTCTCGTATTAAATCATCTTTGGAGGTAAGAAGCTGATTTATAAGCCAAGTAGCTGTCGCTGAAGTTATCCATTCACGTGCATGAATATTGGATTCAATAAAGACACCCGGATTATCCGCCTTATAGGATATCTTTAGGCCTCGTATAGTTCGACCTTCATATGATTTTCCTATGACAAATCCCTCAGTAACATCTGGATAAGTAGTGAGTATTTCATCCAGCCAAGCTTCGATCTCAGCCAAGGTATTGTAACGTTTCCAGTCAAATGTTGGGGCAGCTCTTGTATTCGCTTCAGCTTCATTATCAATTAAGCTGGTAAGTAGATTGAATAATGTTCACAAATCACTTTCTTATAATCATTATTCTTTAAAGATTATAAAGATTAACTAGCTAATCAAACTAATTACAAGTCGTTTTCAAAAAGAAACCCATTCCAATTATTATGAAACCTTTTCTTACTTCTGAACATTGGCTATGAAGATCTCAGCAGTTGTATTAGCTTTGATTAATTGTTTTTCGAATTCAGACACGGCATTTGGACTGACCATCAAGTGAAGTTCCGAGGGGGAATCATTCCACAGGCTGAACTGAAATGAAAGAGATTTTAAAATCATTTTGTCTCAATTATATTTTTAAAAACACTTACACTTTGGTGTCTCTTGGTCAACTGGAGTAGTAGCTGCCTTTGTATCCGATTACTGTACTTGATCTTATAAACAGCATAATTATCATAGTGCACTCTCCCGTCCTGTTTCCTGGCGTCTTCCTGTGCCACACTTGCCCCATAAGAAAAGGCAAAGCAAATCAGCAGAGCTATTAAAACACAGATCCGCATGTTGAACGCTCAGAATTCGATTATCGACTATTAGTCGCACGCATTTCTGAGCTACTTACTTTTGGCACAACTGGATTGTAAAGATAATGATTGATTAATGGTCTTAGATAGCAGCCAAATTCGAACTGTACATAATAAACTCATTATACATTTTGTTAAATATTTTTTATTTCATTTATACATATAAACACGCATATATGTACATAGTATATATTTGTGTTACACTGTGGACACTTAAGCACATGCTACACAAATAGTTTTCATTCTGGTACAACATTTCTTTTGATATTCGATAATAAAAACACATCGGAAAATTTAATACATACGTACAAAAATTGTAGCCATTGCTGGCAAATATTGTTTCTCAGTTTGATATTTGGAAATGCTTTATCGTAAATATACATAGTAATATATAGTATACATACATTTATATAAATATTTATAACTGTATGTATTATATATGGGAGTTACAAATCATATACACATATAAAAATCTACAATAAGGCAATTTGTTTTTAGGTTCGCGGCCAGGGACATACACTTGTTTTTATTAAATTACGAATGAATGACACTGTTTTGTTAGGTCTTGTATACATCTATATATGTTTGGTATCTCATAAATAAAATTTAAAGCTTTTTTGTAAATTAGAATCTGAATCTTAGAAATAAGTACATGGTATGTGCGTTACTAACTATAACATATATTTAACGATTACAAACTAAAACGCTCTCATTTCGTGTACTCAGTTGAGTTGTTGTAAAAAGTTGTCCAAAATAGTTAACATAATACAATACAATTCAATGCTCTGTTTTAAATGCACTTTTTAAAGTTTACATCAATTGTTACAACATGGGCCTGTTTGCATCGTTTACACCAAATATATATGATATAAGTTTATAGTTTTATATGTATTGTGTCCTACTTTGTATAAGATTCGTTTTGACAGCAACATGGAATTTTGGCAAAAATAAAAAGCATACTTTCTTTATAAATATGTATGTTTGTAGGTCTGCGGCATTTATAATTTATAGTCTGTGTGATCTTCCTGCTTATGTCGACCCTTTGCTACCTCCTGCATGCATCAACACCAATGATCCAACCATGGCAACCAGTGTGCGATCTAGCCAAGTGACTGGATTCGGATACAGAAAACCGCCCTCGTAGAATCCCAGGTGTCCGCCATGTGCCACCTCAACATAGGCAGATTTAACGCGTGTAGCTGAAATAATAAAAAAAAATTATAAATATTATAAATTTATTAATTATAAAAGCAAAGAAACAAAATTTAAAAAAGAATGTTTCCAATTCGCAGCCGGTAGGATTCGAACCTACGCTCCCAGAGGGAATCTGATTTCTAGTCAGACGCCTTAACCGCTCGGCCACGGCTGCTTCTTGGTTTAGTTACGCCATGTGTCAACTTATGCTGTTGAAGCGCATATGTTATTATAACAGCACTGTTCATTTAACAGAAAATCAATTTATTCTGTTACAGCCAAACAAATGTTATGTTAGAAAGATGTTAACGAATGATTTGCCACAGATTTATGTTGTTGTTTGATTTAAATAACTAATTAATGAAATCGGTTAAACTTACTTGCATATTCCTTAATTGGACCCAGTAAATCAACGGGTACCAACGGATCATCTTTGGCATTAATAAATATCATGGGTTTCTCAATGGTATCAAAATAGAAAAGCGATGAACTCCATTTGTAGAGCTCCTGTGTCGATGCAAAATTGTAAACACGTCGTGTATAAGCCTCATCCAGTTCTGGCAATGTTGCAGCAGCAATTATCTCTCGCTCATTAAGATTGTGTCGTGCTTTCACTTCATCCGAGAGTAAAACATGACGATGTCGCAATATAATGCTCTTTACATTCTCCGTCATGATGTACAAATAGAAACGGCGGAAGTTCTGCCAGTTTAGCAGCCACTTAGTGCCCCTAAAAAAAGTTACACTACAATTTAGAAAACAAATTATGGAGAAATGGAAAAATTTCACTCACTCGACAGCATTGTAGCCCTGGCATATGGAGATGCCTCCAATGACGCTATTCGGCTTGGTTTTTTGCTCTTCGCCCATGTATTTAGTAACTAGATTTCCTCCCAAACTAAAACCTACGGCAACCATGCGACCCCCTTGATACTTCTGATGCAGATGCTCGACCATGGCAGCAAAATCCTCGGTGTGTCCATAAGTAAAGATCCGTGTTGAAGTCACCTGAACAGTGCGTAGTGCTCCAATGTGATTCATTACGGCACAACGAAAACCATTGCACTGGGCCAAATGCACAAAAGTTCGTATATAAACTGATTCCGAACTATTGGCAATTCCTGGGCAAATAGCAACTGTGATATTATCTATAAAGAGAAGGAAAGCATGAAAATTAATTATTAAAACCAAAGGTTCAATGCCTTACCTTCTTGCTCCTTAAGGGGCTGATACAAATCGTAGGTTAATGTTGAGCCATCTGCCAACGACAGATAGACACGTTCACCCAATGGCCAAGGACAACGGACTCGGCCCACAATGCTATGCAATACGGTCTGCACATGACCACTAAAACCCCATAGACGTGGGGGAATATACCTGAAAGAGAGAGTGAGATAGACAGATATTTAGTAAATTCCAATCGCGTGCAGATAATTCGTCTGTGAGCCAGACAATTGAGTTCTAAAGTCACGACAAACAACAAAATTTCATGCATAATTTACAAAAGATTATCAAATTAGCTAAACAGAAACAAACTGTTGCTCCAAAACAGCGACAATAGTTTTAACAGCGTCCCATTAAGTAGGCAAATCGCTGTCCAAGAGACACAAGCATCGGTGGTTCAGTGGTAGAATGCTCGCCTGCCACGCGGGCGGCCCGGGTTCGATTCCCGGCCGATGCAGAATACTTTTTTTCAATTTTATTTTTAAAAGCATTTTTAATTATCTTATGACCTTGATTTTCGTTGACAAAACGCCAAATACAGCAAATATTTACTAAATAATATATTCAATTGAGGTAATCAAATTTGTGTAGTACAATTAATTTAATTGTATGCTGCAAAAGAACTGAAACTAATGCCAGAAATTTCGGACAATGTCAACAAATGGCGAATAAAGAATACTTTAGAATCAATTGAAATCAATTGAGATACAAAATCAGCGCGCCATTGTTGTCAGTCTTGCAAAAACGTGCAAAAAAAAAAGTACTCTTGTGTGTCATACTTATAACGGTTGTCTCTCTCTCCCTATCTCCCCCTATTCCAATTAGTATCAATCAAAAGTGTGGCGTGTAGGATTGGGGACAATTATTCAAAAGGAATTGCTACAAATGCTAAATTCAAAAACAACACAATCAAAACAATTTAAAAAGAAATTATAACAAATGTCTCACAAACATATCAACTTTTAATCTGTAATGATTATTTATTATATTAACGCATATGGGGGCGTTTATGCCAAGTTAAAGTATGTAGATCAATGGCCATTAAATATTTAAGTAGTTCAATGGAGCTGACAAATCACAGCTGCTGTAATTCCCTCGCCAAGGGAATAAAATACAATACCATTTTTAATTATGCAAAAACATATTGAATTTTTATATAGTAAGTCGAGTAATTATTTTGACAAAGGAAAACAATTCAAATATTTTAGTCAAAAAAGTTTTCTTCTTTGTTTCCTTTTTTTTCGAGTTAATGTTGCTCTCAGTGTTAGATCCCCGGTTAAGGTAAATAAATATACAAATATTCAAAGATTGATTAGATTCAACTATTTTTAGTTCATGAGCCAAACCTCTAAAATTATCGGCTTACCGATTCCGAAAGCGATTTGTACCACTTTCTTATGAATAATTTAAAACGAAAGCTAAATAGAAAACTAATTGAGATATAATTTTGTGGCTGTACAAAAGCTTTGGGTTCAGCGGTTCTTGATCCTGGCCCCTCCGAATCGAAGCTTCTCCAATATTTTGGAGGAATAATAAATGAATTTATATTCTTTATCAAAACAATTACTTGACATACTGTACGTATGGAAATTCATATGAGTGCATGCATGCAGCTGACTCATCAAGTTGTGTGCTCAACCCTTTGCGTTGCAATACAGAATGTTCTTTAGGCTCACATGAATTAGAAATTGCGAGACTGAGACTGAGAGCGATAGTGTGGTGTTGACAAGCTATATTCGCGCTCACTGCGGTTACGTAATCTTTGTTGTTAAACAAAAGCCAGTGAACGACTGGGCAAAACGCCAAAATCAAAACAAATACAAAAAGAAAAGCAACAATACACAAACAGGTAGTCGACCGGTGCCTTTGGCATTTGAGTAAGATGAAGAGAGAGAGCGCCAACAATTTTGCCGGCTTTTTTTATTCTTTTTAAATAAGTATGTGTATTACATTCCAGACAAGTACGTGTTTAGGTAAATATGTGTGTTTACTAAATAGAATTTTACAGCGCCCACTTGAAAGTCTGTTTGGAGCGCGGGACGTTGCTAGGCGTAGCGTAGTCGTTAGTGGATTAGCTTTCAGACTGAACTGCGTAATTATGTTTAGCACTTTGCACCAATCGCTTATCACCATTTGACCGGCAGCAGACAGCAATAAATATGAAGTCAAAACAAAAACAAAATTTGTTGATTTTACAAAAAAAAATTTGCACAGTACTTAATGCCAAAATATATAAGATATATATACAGTGAGTGCTTAAATACATATCTTTACATACACAAAAGTATTTATATGGATTTTGTAATAAAAATGGGTGGAATTTTTCCAGGCGTGTCCAATACACTCTTCAAAAAATGTTAGAAAAGAGAATTATAACAAAGTTCTAATGTATTATATTCTTATTTAGTTGAAGTCGAGTTTAATTAGCAGTTTCCTTTTATTTTTTGTTTTTAGATTAAATTAATTGAAAGCAGTTAATCCAGTTTTTTTGTCCAAAATATTATCTTATCTTTCATTTAGCACTTTTGTTTCTAAGCTAAGTCATATAAGAAATTAATAGTAGTATATGAAGGATTAAGTGCTTTAAGTGCACTCGTATTAAATCATGAATCTATGAAATAATACCCCACTTTCTATACTATAAATAACACCCTATTGAATCTTTTTCCTGCTGATAAGCTTACGGTTATTCATGGGCAACGATTTCCAGTTCCGAACATATAGTAGATAGCAACTAAAAGTACTCAGACAGAATTTGCTGTTAGGCAACTGATATATGTTTGCAATTGATAAAGAATTGTAAATAACTATTGCGCAAATTAAAACTTCCCCCATGACAATGTCACGGTCATAAGCACCTAACAAATTTAACAAATTCAATTTCAATTTCAGGTGTGCCAGCTGATTCTACAGATATTTTGATTATCAATCAATCAGCGCTTATTAAAATTATTAAATTTTAAATAACGACCATAGCCGTTCGTTTAGTGGTTGAAACTAATTGCGGCTCTTAATGATTCATATGTTGTCGCAGCTGCTGACGATTACTTGAACTTTGTGCATGTGAAAATATAACGATGTATGACGGGACTGTGTATATATTTAACAATTTTCAATTACGTTCCGCTTGTAAACAGATTAGCAAGTGCAGTAAATGCAGTAATATTAAACAATATGTAATTGCAAATTTCATAATAAATCATACATATGTATTTGTATAATGACACCAGCTGAAAGATTATCAAAGCTTAATGTGTGATTATGAAAAAAGAAAATTTCTCCTTTAAGAGACTCTGACAAATTAATTTGATTTTAGTCTTGTTCGCCAAAGTAGTCTAATTTCTGCACGGTTTTATTTTTTTCTTTAGAATGTTTTTATAAAATTAAAACGAATCATAAAATAAATCTCTAAGATCGAGATTTCAAAGTAAATATATATAAAACTAGGAGAAATAAGGAAAACTATTCATTTTTTTCGTACTTTTCATACAATATTTTATAGTTTTATCTGATGAAAACCTATGTTTGGGTTTGTTATATTTTTCTTTTATTATGTTGGGGAGGGGAGAAGTCTCATTTACTGCGACCCACAGGATCTATAGTACCCACTTCTGAGTCCATAGCTCTACCATCAACTCTATTTCTGGAATGAATTCAAGAATTTTTGTCGGTTTGAGGACTACTATATCTTCTGGCTGAAGGATATGGTTACTTAGTGTCCTACATCTTTTTCTGGATAAGGCTGTACAAGTCACTACTATATATTCTATATATCCTCAATATCGCAGTACCGACAAGTTCCGCTACTTACTATGTCTAGTTTACATACTTTGATTGCTTATAAGAATCGAAATTCGAATCTTAGAGATTCAGTAAATGCATACAGCACTTAGATTTGGTTTGTCTCAATTTCTAATTTTTTTAAAATTTTAAAAGGACCTTTTAAAAGTACTCTTGGAATTGCAAAATCTAAAATCTTCAACTTTCGTGTGTAGAAGGTATTCGTCTTGACGCACTCAACCTTTTCAACAAACGGGGTTCCTTATAAACAATAATAATAATAATTTTTTACTATGTACCATTTTCAGCCAGTGTCATTGCAGTTATCATTATGTGAATGGTTGCTGTTAGCTAACATTTTGACTTGACTGTAATGTGGACGGCACACGCCATGAACAGCTGTGCGCGATGGAGTGAGGCTATACACACCCACATGCATACATACAGATGCTGTATATAAACAGTATGTATATATGCATTTGTGTAATTGCGTGGGAAGCAAAACCAAAACACAACAAATGTCGATTGCATATCGATAATGATAATTTATGTATGTTTGTACTAATATCGATATTAATACATACATACATATGTATATCTTTGATCTACTTACGGTTCACGCAGCACCGGCGCTATTTTGTACAAACAATCAAGAAATTGTTCATCCAGACACCAAACACTCGGCTTTAACGGCTGGCTGTGCACATTGAGAATGCGAAATAGAATGCACACAATGACGGCAATAAGTGTTAAAAAGGCGGTGGACATCTTTCCAAATTGATTCCTACTGCAGGGAACCTGTAGATGGTGACTTCAGTGTGACCTCGAAGAGAGGGTGATGTGATGATGCGTCCCTTAACCTTGCAGTTGTAACTGCGTTTCTTCAAATGCTGGGCTCAGTTTTCACCAAAATGCTTGTATATTGAGCTCTACGGCGTTGAGTTTTAGTATATTAATTTCTAGTTGTGCACAATACGCTTACTTTGTTTTACAGCTGGTGGGGGCGGGGCAAGGTGGGCGACAACTGTGTGAAATGATAGCGATACACTCACAACCACACAAAACTCACTCAATGCTCAGTCCAGCACACACACTCGCACAAAGCGGCAATTGCCGCTAAGAGAACAAGACCGCGATTCAGGACACAAACGTTAGAAAACTACACATATGTAAATATTAACTTTATTTACAATGTTATTTTCATGAAATACAATTAATTTCCAATGTTGTCAATTCCGCCGTAAACCTTGCTCAACGGTGCTCAAAAAACAACTAATTTGTATTTCGATGAATAATGTTATTCATGCTCAGTTGTTGAAGAAATTTCGAAGTATCGATACATCGACTTATATATTGTTGCAACGATACATTTCTTCACGATATTTTTAGACGATAATATTAATATCGATATTTGCGGGAAACACAACTAATTTGAAGTGGTATGCAAATAAATTGAAGTGGAATCATAATTTATTAAATGCTCTTATAGAATATTACGATTCAAATATCGTCAGTATTAATATTTTATTTAATAAAAACATCAATAAGCATCGATATTGACATTTTGAAAGTAATAATAGCCCTTCATTAAAACACGATTTTATTGTACTTATCCTTCTTTATCTATTAATTATTAATTTTGTATATATAATTATATATAGTTATATGCATATTACCAACCAACACGAGATAAGTTTATGTACGAACATCACTTTAATGAATTTTAGATTAATAGGTTTTATTTCATAAGTGTTTTCTATTATAAAAACAATCAAGAATTTCTTTAAGATTTATAGATTTGAACACATAATAAACTTTATTTAAAAAATTATTAATTATAGCTCACAAATAAAATGGAAAAGAGATGAGCATGGCGTATCATTCATTTGAAATTTTGCATAATTCCATAGATGAACGCAGTGCTCGTTCCCTTTCCAATTATCTGGATTATTGGAATACCAATTCAAATAAGCGGCTTTTAGTCCGGTAGTATGGGAGAGAAATTCTCCTTCCTGACTGAGATCACTAACATCAATCCAATAATTCCGTTCAATATTTAACTTGGCTTTTAGTAACTTAAACTCATTCTCATTTTGGATACTTGCTAGGTGAGCTCCCATTGCATGGCATTTGTGCACAGCTGT
Organism: Drosophila testacea; assembly: GCA_035043265.1. NCBI lineage: Eukaryota > Metazoa > Arthropoda > Insecta > Diptera > Drosophilidae > Drosophila > Drosophila testacea. Next base: position 1,144,661 of record JAWNND010000151.1, read on the forward strand.
AATCCAGCTCGCTATATAGCTTCCTACAATATGATAATATTTGCTTCCAATTTTTTCAAACATTTCCGATTGAACTTGGGTCTTTGGATTAGAACTCAAAGGTTCTAACGAATCTAATTTAGACTGAAGTACTGCCAGCTGGTGGTCAATGTTTTCAAACTTAAGTTGGAAAAGTTGTTTTTGAGTTGTCTCCATAGCAGATTTACTTTGAAGAATTACCATTTCGCGCTCAACATTTCCTAGTTTGGTTTGGGAATTGGCCAACTCCTGCTTTATATTTTCAAGTTTAAATTGAAAATCCACATTTTGACCATCATCGTTGCCAGTGATATGTTTTTGCAAGGAACCCGCGTGATCTAAAAGCGGTTTTACAACCTTAAAGCAGTAACTACCACAATTATCTTCCAGTTCCTTTGATTCCAGGCAATTCTGAAATCGTAGATAGGTTTTACATTTATAACTTATTTAGTATAGATTGATGAGCTCACTTCACTGATAACTGTTAAACCCAGCGATGAAATAAGAAATATTTTTAATATAAATAGCATCGCTCTTAAATTGCACCTTTCAGCCAAGAAGTCAACAAATAACTAATGCTCTCAGCAAGAGGACAGATCATATAATATATTTAAGCGTTATCAATTTCTTTTTGATTAGATGAAATACATTCCCATTTCAAAAACTGATCTAAGTATCTTACAATTGATAAAGATTTTGTCTAAGTATATTTTTATTTTACCAAAGTCATAAACTTATTCACAACTACCGTTTATTGAATTAAATTGTATTTTATTTTGAAAACTTACTTAACATGAATTACATATATGTAAATATACTCATCTATATAGTCTTTATTTTAGTAAAGGATTTATAATCATATTTCACAAATAAAATATAGAGGAGTATCACATTGCTCATCACTCATTCGAAGACTTTTATTCATATTCCACAAATCTACGAAGTTCTCGTTACCTTCATGATTATCTGGGTTCATACTAAATACCAATTTATATAAGGAACTTTGAGACCGGTAGTATGGAAAGATATTCTCCCTCCTTACTGAGGTCATTATTATTCAGGTCAGTATTATTTTTATTAAAAATTAATAATCATTGTTCACAAATAAAATATAATTTAAATGTACAAGACCTATCATTCATTCCAAGACTTTTATGTAAATTCCATAAATGTACGCAATTTTCGTTACCTCCATTATTATCCGGGTTGTTACCGGGATACCAATTCAAATAGGGAGCTTTAAGTCCGGTGGTATGCGAGAGATATTCTCCTTCCTGACTGAGGTCATTAATATCAATCCAATAATTGCGATCCACATTTAACTTTTGTTTTAATGTCTGAAATTCCATCTCATCTTGTAGACTTGCTAAATGAGCCTCCATTTCATGGCATAAGTGTAGAGCGTGAAACCAGGTCACTTCACGGTGCTCTTCAATGTAATAATATTTGCTTCCAATTTTTTGAAACTTATTAGATTGAATTTTAGCCTTGGGCTTGAAACTTGAGGGCTCTAAGGTATCTACCTTATGCTGGAGTATTGCCAGCTGTTGATCAATGTTTTCAAGCTTCAGTTGGGAGAACATTTTCTGAGTTTTCTCTACAGCAGCATTACTTTGAAGAATTGCCAGCTCACGTTCCATATTTTCAAGTCTAGATTGGGAAACAATTTTCTGAGTTTTTTCGACAGCAGCGTTACTTTGAAGATTTGCCAGCTCTCGCTCAATATTCTCTAATTTAGATTGTGAATTCGCCAGTTCACGTTTAACATTTTCTAGTTTAGATTGATAATCAGTTTTCTGATTATAATCATAATTATCAGCTTGGGTATCAACATGTCTCTGTAAGTTTCCCGCGTGATCTAAAAGCGGCTTTACTACTTTAAAACAGTAGCTACTACAATTAGTCTCCAGTTGCTTCGATTCCAGGCAAGTCTAAAATTGTAGATGTGTTTTATATTTATAATTTTATTAAAAAACATTTATAAGCTCACATCACTGATTGCTGTTAAAGCCAGCGAATGGAAAAGTAGTGTTATTATTAAATTTCGCATCTTATTTTAAAATGAACAATTCAGCGTCGGTATCAACTGAATACTGAAGCTCTCTTTCTGTGATTATCAAATTCGCAGATCTAGAAGTCAAATGTTATCAAAGCCAACCAAATCGCCGCGCCGGAAATATCTATATAGACACTATTAAACCATTTTACGGAGACAGTGCTTAATTAAATTGTTATAATTATAATTAAGTGAATGGATCATTTGCTTAATGAAATATATTCGAAGTGTAGTGAAGTAAATTGTAATTTCAAATATTTTTTGTCGCCATGAATGTTAGTTAACAGTGCTAAAGTGTGGTGGAGGTCGATAGCAAACTCTGTTGCAACTATCGATATATCGATGTATAACGATAACATGCCATTCACTGCATAAGAACACGTATGTACGTAAATATGTTTGTATATGTGCGGCCAAAGAAGCAATGAAAAATTAAAGTTCAAGTTATGTTGCTTGCCAGCAGCACAATTACACTATCAGCCGCTTGACATACGTAAGTTCTTGAAAATTAAATAAACAACAGCTGCTAATGTTTGGATACGCCCTTACAGGTTATGTTTGGGTACAGCAGCAGCAACAACACGACAGCAAAACAAGCAACAGGAGTACCGTTGCCCGGCACGTCAACGTCGCGGCTGAAAAAAAGAAAACAATTTCAAATATCCACAATAATTGCAAGCATTCCAAAAGCCAGAAAATGATGCGTCTACTAAGCATAATAATTGGCCGGCTGCTGTTTATAATCCTTGCAACATACGAGGTATTCCTACAATTGTGGCATCGATTGCATGCGATCGCTCACAAGTCATATGACTATTGGCAAAGTGATTATCATCATCATGAGTTATTCGAGCGTACAATGCACGAGTTACAAAAGCTGCCTCAACATTTGGTTGTTGTTGTGGCCCCCGATGATCGTTATGTGAATGCATCCCTGTTAGAACGCATTTTCCGTTATGCTCAAATTGTTGGCATACCATATTTAAGTGTCTACGATACGCGTACTCATAGAAATGGTTATGTGGATCTATCAAGATTCTGTGAATCAAAAGGGAATGAGAATAGCAGATCCTACCTCTGGCCACCTCAAAAAACACAAGAACAAAAAGCCAAACTAAATGGCTTCAAACCTGTCATTTCAAATGGCACAACAAATGGCAACGCAAGCAACGGTGTAAAGCATTATGCCCAGCTGCAGGTAAGTTATCAATTAAAAAGTTGGTTAAATGATAAGCGCTTATCAGCAGACTAACGCAGGCAGTGTTTCTTAGAAATCAATATATCTGTAAGGGGTCTGTAAAGTACGTCATAGAGCTTGTCACAGCGCCCTATCCAAAATTCGGAAGCGGACACCTAATAATGACGCAATGTAAACGTAGCTTTGTGCAATACACAATTTTTACATTACGACATTTAAGCGAATTCTTTCGTAAAAAGAATAAACCGATATAAACTTTATATTTTTGTTTACTACAGAAACGACTTAAAATTTTTAGGAACACTTTTGAAATCTTTTGAAATTCAAAACTACTGTTTAGACATGACGGGTAAATATAATTTACATTTTTTAAGCTCGTCTGGGGATATTTTCTCACACTTACGTATATAACATTTTTCGAAATTCAAAAGGAGTATTTTCAAAAAGTATCCCTTGCTTTGACCTTTTTGGAAATTTCATTTTATTTGTGCACCATTGCAAAATCTTGCGTACATAGTAACAAAAAAAAGTTAGATTAGAGGCCGGAACTAATTATTGTTTATAATTTCTTATCACTTTCATTATTATTTTGCAGGTCTATCAAATCGGGAGTGCTGATGGCCATGCGCTCATTGCCGATGTCTGTCGTGAGTTGTACGAGAATCGGATGACTCCTCAGGTCCAGGAGTTGTTAAAGGTGCGACAAGCACTCACCGATGGCATTAGTGAAAGGTTAAACAAACGTCTTGGTTTCGTGATTCCAGAACCAGAACTAGGCATTATCTTCTCGAGGCTTACGTGTATCTATGGGTTGTTGCCGTGGCATGTGCGATTCACCGAGTTTCATACACATCGCAGTGGAAGCTACTTTGATGCCAAGTCATTTACGAAGGTGCTTTACAAATATGCACGCTGCGAGCAACGTTGGGGCAAATAGTCCTTAAGTGCAACCCTTTAACTAACTATGTTTATTAGTTAGAGTTACTTTATAAAGTTACTTGTATCCTAGGTTAAGGTCATATATTCGCTAGCCTGTTAAGCGAAAAGTGAAAAAGCTGATCAGAAAAGAAAACTAAAAACATACACACAAAACACCAAAATGTTGTTTGTTCATAAACGAAATGTATTTGCCGAGATTTAAAGTTGAGTTATGCATAAATATTGTATTTTAACATAATTGTAAGTTCGTTCGCTTAGTGGCTAGTGTTAGATTTATTTTATATATATATATATTGTTGATTGTTAATGACACTGATGTGGTCTCATCATCTGTGTTCTATTCCCGCTCTGGCTGAACATGTCGCTTGGACAACAGATTCACATCGGTCAGATACTGATTCTTTTCGATGTTATGCGGTCCCGAGCTGCTCGGCATGCGTTCATGTATCATTTGGAAGGAATTACGCAGATCCATCAGTGAATCGGCCAAACCCTTCTTGATGTTGGCAAACTCACTTGACATTAGCGACAACTTGCCCAACAAATAATTCAGATTGTCATCCATATCAATCATATGCTTCTTGGTCTCCTCCACTTTGCTGCTCAAACCCATCATGGTGCTAAAAGTGCTATTCACATAGCCATCATGTCCAGACTGCATAAGGACCAGGAGATCCCTGCTCTGGCTCATCTCGCTGTTCATGATCTCAATGCGATGCCAGACCTGAGTCAAAGCCGTATCCAGCTGTCCACTTATATTGCGACTCGCCTCCTGCTGTGTATTGACCACACTGGCATCCAGTTCAGTGAAACGTGCCTTCACTAGATTCGTCAACTCGGCCAATTGTTGCTCCACCAAGAGGCTAACCTTTTGTACAATCTGTAGAGTACCAAATTCCACCTTGCGTTGTGTGTCCAACACCACCTCCGAGTTGGTCATCATAATATTGTTAAATTTACCCAATGAATCGAAACCTTCGTTCAATTTGCTGTGGCTGGCATTGATCTCCTTGTTGAACTGATGAAGCAAACTCACATCGGATGACAATTGCTTCAATTCGCCTTGAATATTTGCCTCCGTCTGCTGCAGATGCTCCGTGGCCTTACGCAAAGCTGTAAGAGGAAATGAAAAAAGATTGTCAGAAGCAGGAAAAAGGAAAATCTTCGACACGTCTTAAGACTTGATAGTTTGCAAAGTCATATATTCAAGTTATTAAACTTTCTAAACTATATACTAGTCGTTATAGAATTATCTTTGTCAGGATACGTATACATAATATTTAAGTTTGGTAGAGAAATGACAGAATTTATTTAAAGTAAATGCTGAGTTATTATATAGTTTTCCGATTTAGAATATACAAAAAAATTCCTTTCAACAAATATCTGTGAGATTGGGTAAAATCAGGGAAGTTTCAGGATAAAGTCTAATTTTGACAGATCCTTTAAGGAATTTAGTAGTTAATACTGAGTTTGGTTGGGATGTCTCGAAGAATACAAAAGTTTTTCAGACTAAAGAAAATGATACAATAGTTCATTTTAATTAAACTCTATGGGCAAATATCTTGTTAGTAGGAAGTATCGTTAGAAACCAAAAAGTTTATCATGCATCGATCCTTTGACAAATGATATGATATACCATAGTAAATTCCCCTTAAAAGGTTTTAAAATAAGATCCTTCTCACCTGTTTGTTGAGCTGAGGCCGAGTCAGTCTTGAGTGCCGCCAGTGCATTAAGAGTCTCATTGTTGAGTTCCTGAATATACGCCTTGTCCTGAGCATTCAGACCCATTGAAACTGGAGGTGTCGATGGAGCATTACGTAATTGTGCCACATCTGTGCTCAAGGCGCCTAGACGATCCATAAGCTGTTGCTCAAATACATCATTCTTGGGAGGAGCAACTGTAGTTACTGCCACGGCACTATGTTTCTGTAACTTGACCTCGATTTGATTGATCAACTCATCTGTCTTGGGCATATGGCTAAAGCCCTGTTCGGTTTTTTTGGCGGCCTCTTTGCTGCTGGCCAAGAGATCCGTCACTGTTCCCGTTAGCTTCTTTAGCTCCTCCAGTAGCTGTTTATTAATCTGTTGCTGCTCCTGGACAAAGGCATTGGGTAGAGCAGAGGCAGTGGCAGCTACAGGAGCAATTGGAGGTCTCTTGAAGCATTCATCATTCTCACGCATCCATTTGAACATGTGATCCATGGCCTGAGCTAACTTATCCGACTGCGCATTGTACTTCTCCTCTTGCTGTAGGGAGTTATTTCTAGTATTGTTTTTAATTAGTATTTAAATCTTTTACTTACTGTAATCAGCATAGTCTCAATCTGACTGACACGCTCGTCGAGTCTTCCAAAGATGCCATTTATGGGTTCCAAGCTCTTTTGTCCCTTCTGCAAAGATTGCATTGCCTTCTTCAACAGCTCGGCAACTGCACGCTCCCGATGCTCATGCCGCTCCAGCTTGTTATCTAGTTGATTATATGAATAGATCAAGGATTTGATGGTGCCACTTAAGTCCTCATTACTGTAAGAAGAAAGGAAGGAAGACAGGTGTAGAATATGACAAAAACAGAAGCTTATATCCATTCATTTTTTATATCTTAGTAGTTCAATTTCGAAAACTTTTAGAAATTGTTTTTACATATATATTCGAACATGTGTAATTTATTTTAAATGTAAGTATGTATGTAACCCGAAATGTAAAAAAAGTCGAACTAAATTTGGAAACAGTTTTCTTAAACTTTGGAGTTTTTGAAAATTCATTATAATACTTAAATTTAATAGAAATCTGATCTCAGGTAATAAGGAATCTTAGAAGATTTATCTTTTTTCATAAACAAAACTAAATACTTCTCTTTAATTCTGATAATTTTAAAATATACATACTGTGAAGCATTATTCCTCTTAATTACTTTAATCTTTTTCAAATTTATTTACGGATAGCGAAATTTAGTTAAAAATTTAGATTAATGAATATTGGGAGTTTAAATTTGTTTCCAATTGTAGAATTAAAACAGGTAAGATTATCTTACTAATATATATATTTCAAAATCATCTACAAATGTTTTAATTGATACGTTTTTTTAAATTTATAAGAGTATGTACTTTTTTTAAAGCTTTGTTACCAAAAATCTTTAAATTGGAATGATCTGATTATTGCCTAACAATAAGTTGAGGAATTTTTGAAAAGTGTGTAGGAAGTTCTATGCATTTTCCACGTAGAACAGTAATAGTGAAAAAGTAGCTCTGTCTTTCCCAGTATTCAAATTATTTTCAAATATAATACATAATTTAAATTTAAAGTCCGAGAAGTATGGCAATATGGAGTGGCATTTTATGAATTTGAAGACATTAGATTAATCTTCATTAAACATCAGGGGGTAGAGACTGGAAGTGAGACCACCACTGGCCATTTATGGCTCTTCCATCGACAGATGTAAATGTTGATGTTGTTAGGGGCTGTGAAGCGAGGGAGGGTGAAAAGAGAAGAGAAGGCTGAGAGACCGCCTGTAGTCATCATAAATGACTTGTAGAGATCTCGATCAATTCTCGTAAACTTTGAAACAGAGGCCCACCCTGTCAGCTAATAATTTTTCAACTTATCTCAGCGCCGTCTCAGGGTCAGAAACCCTTTTAGTTTATGGTCGAGTGTAGTGTGGTGTTGTGCTGTGTGTGAAATGCATTGATGTTGATAGATATGTATGCAGATGCAGTCAGATTCTAAGTGCAACATATGTATGCTGGCTGTGCAACGAATTTGTGTCCCCCTTCCCTGATTCCATTAGCATTTCCCATTGCATGAAGTGTGTGTATGTTCTGGGCCAAAAATAAACAAACAAACAGGCGGAACAGACTGTGCAACATCTCTGTTTCTTTTGAAGGCAATAGTCATTAGTTTTGGCAGTGCCCTGTCAGGAGGAGAAGAGAGGGAACTTCGAGATCGGAACTGACAGGGCTTAATGCTTGTCGAAGGCGTTGCCCCTGCAAGCAGCATATGGTAAAGTGTCTAGAAGTCGGGGGAGTGTTAGTTCTGCTTTGGGGGAATTATTATTGGTAGTTGGAAGAGGAGTGTTACATGCTCCATGTGGGAATCTTTGACGTCCTGGCGCCTCTCTGATGTCTTGCACATTTCGCGAAAGGAAACATTTCTAGTTCATTATATTTCAAATAAGGGGGAAATTCAAAACCAAAGTGTGAACGCTTCTTTGACATGTGTCAAAATAAATATGTTGACTCTATTCATGAATAAAGTAGACATGTCACATGTTCATGGAAAGATTTTATAGATACTCATAAAAAAATGCAATAAAACATACGAATGGGACTTAACATTTTCATTGACGTTCCGATTGAAGACTAAACAGTATTCAGATTACAATAATAATTGCTTATTATTATCTTACTACTACGTTCTCATAAAAAACTCTTGAGCAAAGTAATCTAATAATATCCTTTAATTTTTAACTTAACTTTAACTTATGTCTGTTTTTCTTTTGAATTCTATTCGAATTATTAAACTTTAAATGTAACACTATTTTTGTATAAATTTCTTAGCTTTTTCAAGGAAAAAATTTAATATAATACCATTAAAATAATAATATTTGAATTTAATTTTTCTATTTACAGCTTTACTTCCTTGCTCCTTTAAATACTCTTGTATTTAAAGAAAGCAATTCCTGCCTTTGTATTACCACTTTTATAACATAACCTTCATAATTCTTCGATATTTGTAAATGTTAAATGTAAATTGAGAGAAGAATATAATATATAATTGGGTATTTATCCGTAGACAATTATTTATTCGTATATAAAATATATTTTTATATTCTTTTATCCTTTCTCCTTGGTCTAAATTTATTCTAATGACTGTCTGGGTCAATTACTCCACCAAAAGTTATGTCTATCATTAGATATCTTAAAATCTAATGTTCTGAAAATGTTCTATGTATGTAAATTGACAGGGGAATATTATATATAATTGGTTATCTATCCGTATAAATTTATACATTCGTATATAATATATAGTAATATATTCTTCAATCCAACTCAAAATATCGTTTCCTTTCTCCTTGAACTAATTTTAATCCAATGTCTGTCTGGGTGAACTCCTTCCCCAAAAGATCTGGTCTACCATTAGATATCATTAAAGATTATGTACTTACGTGACTGGCGATGCTTCCACGATGCTTGATCCCCTTAGACCCAGACCAATTAGTGTCAGGAATAGAAAAACAATTGATCGATGCGTTGCAATTGCCATTTTGGTGCGTGTTGTTCGATGTTTCCGTTGATCCACAATTAGTGACTTCTAAGCAGATTCAAAATTATATAGAAGTGCGAGATCTGTGAGGTTTAAAGAAGAAACTGAATCAATAAACAGAAATATGCATAAATAAACAGAAATTGCAATGGCGCTGTCAATAATTTATTAAACATTTGTTCGTTACTAAAATTTGATAGCTTGAAAAGTGCAGTGAAAATTGTTTATAACAAAATATTTTGCAACGATAAACAAATAGCAGCTGCAGTATGTGAATGCAAATTTTATACTTGAATTTGTTTAAACAATACAAAACGCAATGAATGAATGGCATTTATCAAACAATGAGCCAATTTATTCCTTGTTGCGATGCCATTGTTTATAATTATGTACATATATGTATGTAAGTGTGTATATCTGGAGCTTTGCATATATAGAGTGCTATAAAATCGCCAACAATAATATACAAATGACGCAAATCTTTCTTTCATTTGCACCCAGAATTGAGTTCTTGATTCTGTCTCTCATTTTTCTGTTTAATGGATGGTAGTAAAATGCATTGCGAAAAATTGGGTCAGAAATATGCAAAAGAAATGTTATTGAGTCCAAGCTGGAAATTGTATAAACAGAATTTTAAATTATTTTTTATTTCTTATGAAAACAAACGAAACAAAGTATCCTTATCACATTTATTTTAATTGGGTTAAAGGTTGATAAATTATGAATGCTAAGATAGATCATTCAATAATAAACTACATATTATAGAAACGAGTGTACAAACATACACATAATGTTAATAAATAAAACTTGAAGATTTACAAATACATACATGATTTAAAAGTTTCAAGTGTACACACACACGTATTAATCTCAACTTTAAGATTAAAGAGAACCAAAAACTTCGGGCGCTGCACTGCCGAACACTTTATTCAAAATACTAATGGCACTTTTTTTTTACTATTAATAGAGCTAACAACGTCCTCACTGCACGAGCAGCGCACAGTGAATGAGAATAAGATGCTGGCGCCTGGTACGAAACATTATTTCTGAATCTGATAATGGTCTCTGATGCTGGTTTGTGGGAGAGACCCGAGACTCGAGAACAAAATCATGCTCAGCTGTTTCTAATTAAATGTAATTAAAAGAGCACGAGCAACACTAAAGAGCATCAAGTTTATGGCTTCCCGCATCCTAAGTCCAACTGCCGGCATATCGTAAAAAGCGCAATTGAATCAAAAATCAATTTGTTTTAATACAAAACTATTCAATTCACATTATATCTAATCAATCTTCTGCAATATGTTGCGCATCGGCAAATATGAAGCCAATCAAAAACTAATAAATATGCATACAACTTGTTCATTTGATGTGCAGTGTCATTTTGCACACGCTTATTAAATAACCACATATTTTTTCAATTCAAATGATTAGTTTGGCGCCAGCATTAAAGCCATTCGCTGGTTGAGTGTTTGTGTTTCTTGTGAATACCAAACTTAATGTCTTTCGATATCAAAACGAAACAATAACCATTTGTTATCGATAGACTTTCTGACAACCAGCTGTTGCCGACTTTTGTTTACATTTTTGCAAAGCCAAGAGTTTAATTTGTTATAATTGTTAAAAGTTGTGTAAAATGCCAACAATCATTGCTTTGGATGCATCGCTATCGATGCTGCGTCCTGTGCCGGGTCGCAATGAGCACACATATCAATCTCTGGCTCTTAAAGGCATTCAACATCTGCTGGACAATTTGACGGCAGCCGGAAAGCTGGAACACTTGGCTTTGGTTTCTTACACCACAGTCTGTGAATTAAAAGTGGACTTTACCAGGGATTATGATCAGATACGTCAGGCAATTAAGAAAATAGAGCCCCTGGACAAGGCCTGTCTGATGACAATGCTGAAAACGACAGTCGGTCTAATGGCCTCTTGGGGCACTCAGAATCGGTTGCAAGTTGTGGTGTTTACGGATTGCGGACCGGGTTTTGGCAGCACATCAATTGCCGGATTTTTAGAGAGCTATGCGGGCAAAGCAGCCGAGCCGGAGTATTCTTGGCTAAAAGCGCTGGCACACTACAACTTGAATTTCATCTGTTTGGGTGTCCATGGTGACTTGTATTTTACGCGTGGTCTGACAATTTACCAACAGTTATTGGATAATGCTTCTCTGAAAGGTAGTATTGGGAGTTGATAAAGAAAAGCCCGTAGCAGTAGTATCAAATCTTTGCTATACCAAAGTTAATCTCTCTTGTTATAACTAATCTTTTTGTCTTCATTTAGGTCAGCTTTTTATGACGAAGCCCGTAAAAAGCGCAGAGGCAGGTGATACCACAACTGGAGTTAGCCACAAGAGTGAGCTAGGACGCACGGCAGTCTTTGAGTTAATTGAACGCCTCTGCGAGAACAGCTATAAATCTACAGAGGTGACTCTCAAATGTGGTCATTACTTTCGCATGGAAAGCCAGGTGCTGCTCTGGCCACCTCCCATGCCGTACGAGCAGCCGGCACTTTATGGTGGTGAACCCACAATTCGTCACATAGAACAACGGATTGATGTGTGTGGTTTTCTGGCATTATCCGACATTGGTTCACCGGCTACTTTCAGTCGACATTGGGTTTTGGCCAAGGTGGATCGAGAGAAACCTAGTCGACGCTCTGGTGGCTTAGCTGCAGTTGCAAAGCCACCAAAACTAACGCTGGATACGGGAAATCCACACTATGAGCTTGAGAAACTCGAGCAGGATATACGAGACTTTTACACAAAGGATTCCAAGGATACCGAGGAGAGTGGTGATGATGCTGATGTTGTGGTGCTCAAGCACAGCTCGACATCACAGTCGGAGCAACAAAAGGACACACTGTGTGTGCTGCTTCATGGCGCCCTTAAGCTGGAGAATATGGCGGCGCTTGTCGTGCTTGGCGATAAATGGTATGGCTTCATGTATGCCTATACTGATACCAAGAAGAAATCCAATTTTATGCTGAACATACTTCCACCGGGGTCCAATGTAATACCCTGGCTAGGGGATCTCGAGTTGCTGGGCTTTCCCGAGGACTTGACGCCCGGTGAAACGGCCAGTTTTCCTGTACGCTCTGAACGTCGTTCATATGCACAAAGCAGCGTTGTTTGGATACGACAGGCGAGTCTGCAATCCGACGTCCAAAAGGTGTTGCGTCATGCCAAGAAAATGCCCGACAAGACGCAACATTTCTACAAGGAATTAAATCGCATTCGACGCGCTGCTTTGGCACTTGGTTTTGTAGAACTATTGGAAGCCTTGGCCCTCTTACTGGAGAAGGAGAACGCTCAGTTAACCTTGAATGGCGTCAGCACTGAATGCACCTTGCAACTGCAGCATGCGGCAACTGAGCTGAGAAAAACCTCGAATCGGGACATCAAATCAACAATTGTGCCGCTCCAAAAAGCAACGGCTGTTGAGGCCAGTGCAACTGCTCCAGCAGCTCAACCTACTTACTTGTATTAAGTATTATAGTACTGGATATTAAATTTAATTTGTAACTGATTAAATAAGTAAAACATTTTTGTAAAATCCTTATGTAATTTTTTGATTATTACAGACTAGATATATTTATTACAATTGTTAATTATAAATCATATATCTCAATATCATTTTAAATTTTGCGCTGAAACCGCCAAAAATATATCGATAGAAAAAGATTGAACCAGGGCTGCAACGTTTTTAAACGTTGGTGGCACCATCTGTGGTTTGTTAGCGCCGCCACCTGTCAAGTTGTTTAATTTCAGAACTTTTTTTGTTGTCTTTTTATTTATTTGCGATTTAGTTGAAAGCAAAAATGGGCGGTCCTGAATTACCCACAGATCCAGGAGATGATGAGGAGCATTTTACTACACCAGCAATTGAGCATCCACATGTGGGCGAGCAAAGCGATGACAGTGATGCCTCCGATGCCTATGACGGTTACCAGCCGCTGGCAACGGACATTGAAGATGCGGGTGCAATTGAGGCAACTCCTCCTGGCGAGGATGCCGATGAGGATATCGATTTAATGACAGCGCCAGTGACACATGGGGATCCCAATATGCCAGCAATTGAAAGTGCAGATGCGGAAATTGAACGGCAAGTGTGGAACGAACCGAGGCCACAGGAGCTACAGATGGAACTGGACAATACACGCACTGAGCAAGTGAGTTAAAGTCTTGCCAGGATGTACTGTATATATTCACTACTATCCTTCATTAATAATGTCTCTTTTAGATACTAAATGCCATGTCGAAGATCACTTTGCCCAATGTTACAGTGCCCGACTGGGCCAAAGGTGTGCCCGAGGAGCGTTGGAAGCATGAGCTTCTAGAGCGCATACAAACCCGCAAAGGAACGGGCACAGGAACAGAAGTTGCCAAAGCAACTACTGAATAATGTAAAAACTATAAAGTAGACTAAGCAAAATGTATTTATTAAATAATAAAACCCTCCAAACGACGCACTCCAATACAAAAATTTTAATTTCCAATTAAATGCATGCTCTGCGAGATGATTTCAGAATGCTGCGAGTAGCGCCTGTCCTACCAGGTTGACCTTGGTGAAATTCTCATCCTGAGGTGTATTTGTCAGCTCACGTAGTTTGTCCATCACATAATCCACAGAAACAACCTGAGCAACAGTCTCTTGGCCACATGGAGTGGTAGTTAAATTACCAATGGCCTGCATGGAACGATACCAGGCCTCCAGATCCTTGGCCCACTTGAGCAGCTCCACAACACCCGATGTGGTCACATGACAGACCTCTGACTTGGACACTCCCTGAGTCTGTGATATGGTCACATTTAAATAAAATGTGGCAATGGCAATTTGCAAATTTGGACTTCCAGCTCGTATGCCACTGACAAGTTCAATGATCTGTGGCAGCTGTGCCTCAATCTGTTGTCGTCCCACATTGTGACTCAAGGCATTGGCCAGACAACGACAAACCATAAGCTGATTGGCAGCTGTACCGCTCAACTGTGGCACAATGTAGCTCAAGAAGTTGTGACTGTTTTGCAACAGGCTAAAGATCGCCTCATGACGCACTGCCAGACGGAGTATGTCGAGTACGGGAAAGAGCATGCCAGCTGGCCATTTGAGCAACATCATCAACGCCTCCAAGGCTGTGGGATCCAGCTCGGGAGTCTTGTCTGTCAGACGTATGACGGCGTGAAGTAATTCATCACCCACTTTGCCCTCAGCGCTGGTAAGTTTATTGTTAAACTCCCTAGAAGGAAGGAAAATCATTCCATATGAATACTAACAATAATCCTTTAAAGATTTAATTAATGTAAACTGACTCACTTCATTTTGTCCAGCACTTTGCTGGCATCGCAAGTATCAAAGGTGCGATAGCTGCTCACTGGGAAGTGCTTATCGCTGCCACGCACAAAGTTCACATCCACATTGGAAGGCTTGCTCGTGGTGGAATAGCTAGAGGAGCCAGTAAAAGGATCCATATTACCGCCAACTTGTATATTAGTATTGCTGGAACCGGGCACATAACGTGAACCTCCCGTAAAAGGATCCTGGTAGCCACTAAAAATACAATTAAATTGTAATTAAATTGGTTACTAATCCAAATCACTTTTACTTACACTGCAGCTTGTGTTACAGGCGCTGCTGCACCAGAATTTTTTATTATGAAATTGGCAACCTGATCCAGATACGCTTGTGGGAGATTATTGCGATGTATGAAAGCTTGTGCAGCAGTCCAGGGATCTTCGCCATGATTGTAGGGCAATTTAATCGGAGGCTCCGTATCGGATATATCCACATTGAACACAAAATCATACTCCTTGCCCTCGTGTAGTTTTTTGCCAGAGTTGGACTGTGTGCCGCCTGTGGCACCGGTGACATCGCCAACCAGTTTCCACTTGCCCAATTCCCAGACGTAACACTTAACGCTTCCATCTATTTCACGAACCATTTTGGACTGTCCTTCGCGTGTGCCATTCGACAGCAAAGCCTCCGGTCCAGGCAGACTAGGTGGAAAAGAAAATAAATTAAGATAAGAAAGAATGAAATGGATATCCTCGACATTTCGAAGATTAGATACCCTTGCAAATAGCTGCACTTACTCTGTCTTCTTGACACCGCCAATTTCCTCACTCAATAGCGATTTTTGGGTGGCAACGGCCAAGTTAAAGGCCTGTTGGAGATTATCCTTAGCTTGACGCGAAGGTTCCTGGGTAAAAACGCGCACAATGCCATCACTACAACCAGTGACAATGTCGCCATTCTGCAGACAGGCCACAGACCACACAGAAATCGCGGGATGGACAATTGGAGCTCCCAGTTCATCGCCTGTGATGACATTCCACATGCGCAAAGTGCTATCCTCTCCACAGGAGACAACCACATGCTCTCCCAAGGCTTCATTTTGAGCCAGGGCATAAATATAGTTGGTGTGTCCACTCAGCTCACGGACACATTCTCCATCCTCATTCCAGAAGCGGAGAACAGCATCATTGCCACAGGAGAGCAAGGAATTGGCAGGCAATGGAATCAATCCACGTACACAATCCGTATGTCCTTTAAGCAGGCGTAATTTCTCCCCTTTAGCATTCCAATAGTAGATGCACTTGTCAGCTCCTCCTGTAACATATTTCTGTTGAGTAGGAACTGTGGCAACAGCCCAAACAGCTGCCTCATGTCCCTGGAGCGAGGTATGTGTTACATCCCCAGTTTCACTGATGAACCAAACCCGTGCAGTTTTATCCCAGCTGCCACTGATGATGCTGCGACTCTGGAGTCCAGCTGCCAAGGCACAAACAGTGGACTCGTGTCCCTTGAGTGTTAAAAGCGGCACAAATCCATCATGTTGATAGATGCAAATTGTGGCATCATTGCTGGCCGTGCATATCCACTGCTCCGAAGCCAAATAATAAACATACGATATAAAGTTTTTGTGATCCTGAAGTGTAACGCTCTCGATGTACTCATTGCTGTGAATATGATTAATAATAATTATCAGCTGTGTTTATCAATTTCTTTGTTATGCTAGGTTCACATTGTGTCAGAGGTGCATCTGAGCTTTCGAAATTTGATGCACCCCTGACGCTCTGTGGCGCAATGTGCACTTGGCATTAATACGCACCCAATTGGTTTCCACAGCTTTGTACTTTTATCGCGAGAACCAGACAATATTATTTGTCCACCTCCGGGTGCATTTCCTCCAGCTGCCACGGCTCGCACATCCAAACTATGGCCCAACAATTCGCAGCTAAGTTTGTAATTATCTAGCGTGGGTTCCATTTTTCGCAATTCTTTTTCTGACTTTGCAATTTTTCACCGGCGTTTCTTTTCTTTCTGGCAAATCGAACAGAGTTGTCTGTGTCGTGTTGATAGATATTGATATATCGATAGATATTTATTCGAGATGATATATATTTAAAAACGATACTTTTAGCTGACGATAATAACGTTATAAATATTTTTGGTGCTATTTTACTTTTTACTTGCACAAGATTGCTTAATTACAATATGAAAGTTTATTTTTATAGACAAATTTAAAATTTGTATAAAATAAAGAAAGACCTGAAAACAAGATACGTTTTTTTTTAAATGTTTTAAAAGTGGATTCATTTTGATAGAGTCTGGCAGGTTTGAACGATATATCGATATATTAAATTATCAATATTTTTTCAAGAATCCTACAGAAGGTCGAATTGTATTTTTGTTTTGTTTACAATTAATTAATTGAAAACAACTGTGATTGCTAATATTAAATAAATATGATGTCATCCAGCGCAAATATCAGAGTGGCTGTGCAGCGGCTTGCAATTGTGGCAAGTCGCAATTTTGCCGCAGCAGCCACAACAGAAGTGCAACATGAATCCAAGAATCCGCCTCCTCCGCGGGCTCCACCAAAATCTTCCTTCAGGAAAATGGGAGGTTGGCAATTACATTCTTACGGAGATGTGGATGAGCTGCAATTTTCTGATAAACTCAAGTTGCCTCAAATACGAAGCTCGAATGAATGTTTGGTTCGGGTGTATGCCACATCTGTGAATCCCATTGATGTCGCAATGTTACGTGGTTATGGATCAACATTATTAAATACAGTTCGTTGTCAACCCGACGATCATATTGAATTCCCATTGACTTTGGGACGTGAATTTTGTGGAGAACTGGTCCAAAAGGGCATGGGAGTCAACAAGGGAAACTTAAAGCTTGGGACTCGAGTATGGGGAGTGGTTCCTGTAACAAATACCTCGGGATCTCATGCTGAATATGTTGTGGTGCCCGAATTCTGTGTGAGTATTGAACATAGAGAAATTACAATAATTCATTTTTTTCAATCTGTTCTTATACAACTTTTAAGCTTGCAGAGGCACCGAAGGAATTGGATGATAAGGAGGCAGCTAGTGTGCTCTATGCCGGACTTACAGCCTGGTCTGGTCTATATATAAGCGGATTTTTAGGTGGTCCCTGTGGTGCCACCACAGCTGCTGGCGGTGGTGCCAATAAACGTGTCCTAGTGCTCGGTGGATCTGGTGGTGTTGGAAGTCTGGCTATACAAATCCTTCATGCTCAGGGAGCCCAAGTGCTGGCCACATGCAGTGAAAATGCTGTGGAAATGGTGCGTTGTCTGGGCGCAGATTACGTTGTAGATTACACGAATCCTGTTGATATGGAACAGTTAAGCAATTATGCTCCTTACGATATTGTTTTGGACTGTGCTGGACAAGGTGGACAACATGCCTCTGATTTGAAGTTTGATTTCCGTCAATATATTACTTTTTCCTCACCGTTGCTGGCCAACATTGATAAGCAGGGTCTCTGCTTGGGTGCTTTACAGAATGTCTCCGATCTTCTCCAGACGAATGCTAAAACCGTCTCCCAACATGGAGGATTGGTTAAATGGGGATATTTCTATCCAGCAGCGCATGGAATTCAGTTCCTGCAGCGTCTGGTAGAGCGGCGTAAAGTAAGTTGACTTATAATAGTAATTACTTTAATTTAAATATAATCTCGTTTATTCACAGCTTATTCCCCAAATCGACAGCAGTTTTGAGTTCACTGAACTCCCAAAGGCTTTCGAGAGGATGAAAGACGGTCATTTGCGGGGCAAGGTTGTGGTGAACTTAAAAGACTGATTATTGCTTATGGTGGAATTCAATTTGTTAATTTTTAAAATAAACTTGTTTAAATAGCAACTAAATCAAAGTCAATCTTTAAATTAACGTTTTTCAACGGTTGTGCAACTGTTTCAGCGTGCTTATCGCAATGTAATGAGTATCGATATATTCAACAGCTATCGGTTAGCCCCCACAGCCAATTGGTTGTTTTGGGTAGTTCTCTGCAAAATTAAAACCTAAATAGTGTGTTCAACTCATAAAATGTGTAGATAAGGTGTTAAAAAACTATAACTAAGATGTCCGTTATCAATTTGAACTAAGCATTCATTCAAATTATCAATAAGACTTGAAAGTTCATGACCCCAGGAGATTCTAAGGTATTTTGTTGTTGTTTTTTAAATTCCGCATTCTTGTGCTATATACGCTGTTGTCTAATTAAGTGATTCAGTATGAATTATGTACAACGCAATAAACAAGTCTACAACGATCCAGAAATTTTCTTGTTATTAAACAATTGTAAATTATAAATAAACAAATACATATGCACCACCGGTAGTGATGTTTTTTATGCACAAAATCGATTGTTTGTATACAAAACATCGATGTTTTCACATCACTAGCCGCCGGCAAAAACAGAGAGCGCGTCAATTGAGAGCAAGTGTGAGTGAACAAGATACAAGAGAGCACGCTAGAGTTGTCAGCTGTTCATAAGCGGCTTATTGGTACCAAATAAAAATTAAATATAACCAGTTCTAAACTATGGCTTATTAATGTATTGCTCTACGTTAAATTTTAAATTATTACAATTGTTGTTAGTTACGTTGTATAGAATTGTATTATAATTGTAATTATAGAATCTCAAAGTGCTTGTCTTCTCAATAACAATAGAATTTTATATGTAAATTTTGTACCATACTTCTCTCAGGGCGCACACTCGCCCGCCCAAAGAGCGTGTGGGACGTTGGCAATGAAACGGCTGTACCTGGATACAAAAACATGTTCCAGCAACATGCGCAAACTGTAGCAACATGCTACTGAACATGTATGTTGCCAAGCTTTTAATCCCAATCTCAAAGGACATTTATAGAACAAAGAAATCCATTATCAAAATCTTAAAAATAGTTATAAAAAATGTCAATTAATTTTTATCTCAACATTTTTGTATAAAATTTTTTGCATTAAATTTAACAATCTTTTAATTGTTACTGTTATAAACTTTATTGTTATTTATTAATAGCACATTCTCTTAGCAATTTATAGCACAAAGTAGCCCATAATCCCATTCTTATAGAACATTTATAGCAGAAAAATGTCCCCACAGTTTGTTATGTTGCTGAGTAACTGGCAGCATGTATCTCAACATGCTGCATGAAACGATGAAACGTGCACTGCGCTGGTTTGTACTTCAGAAATGAAACTCCGGCTGAGTTGTTGTTACGTCGTCGAGAGAGTCGCGTGTCGTGTTCATGTGTCGCGTTCGCGTTGCGTTGTCTGATTATGTGTCTGGATGTTGCCACGGGCTTTTGTCTGGTCGCAATGACTGACTGACAACAGAAGAGAAGAGATAAATAACAACAAGAAAATATTATCGCCGCTAAGTGTGAAAAGTGCGTGTACCGTTAATCAATTGCTTTAGTTAAAGTCTCTTGTTGTTCTCTTTTGATTGTGTGTGTGCATGAGCCCCCCTCTCTATGGGTGTGTGTGTGCCTGTGTGCTAAACAACAATAATAAAGCAATCAATTGGCTCACGAGTTTCCATAAATTGTGTTGAATTTAAATTGCACCCAAATAAAAAATGCATTGAATTATGTACATTCAAGTAGAAAGCACATAAGGAAAAATTTCATTAAAGCGGCACAAAACAAATAATACAAACAATTTTTTGGGCAATTTTTCCAGATATTTTTCATTGATTTTTCTACTGGCGCCTCCTGCCGCTAACAAGAGAGAGCAAGTGAGAGAGGAAGAGAAAGATAGAAAGGGGGAGGAGAAGAGAGCAGCAGAGAGCGTTGCCATGCCGCCTTGTGTTTTGTGCACATTTCGGGAATGAAACACTGTTAGTGCATAGTGTGTGTGTGTGTGTGTGTGTGTGGATTATCCTTTTTATATATTTTGTTTATTTTCAAGTGCCTGTTTCCATTTTGTTGCGCACATTTTGTGCTGTCCATTCGTTTCGCTGCATTTCATTCTCGCAGCGTTTCAACACAATAAGCAGCTGCCAGTCCTATGTAAATTTCTCTCTCGCTTTCTCACACTCTCCCTATGCTCGCTCTTGCTGGTGTTTACCCCCTCAGTGAACAGTGCCCATGTTTTTGAACTCTGCTTTGCTCGCACATTCGCATCGTAGCTGGCGCCGTGTGCTCTCCCGCTCTCTCTGATACTCACTATTTTGGTCCATTGCTCTCCTCGCTCTCTGTATTTTCTCACTGCTGTTAAGTTTTTGAATAAAAACAATTTTAAATTAAGCAATAAAATCAAATTTAAATAAACCAATTAAATTATAAATTCAATTTAATTAAGTGAATTATTTGCATGAATGTTTGGTGTTTTTAAGCCCATAGAGGGCAAAGTTGTAAAATTTTTATGATAATTTAAAAATTATAAATTCAATAAAATTTCAACAAAAATTCAGTCAAAATTTTAAGTGTCTAGGTTTAAAATGAGAAAAGTTTCAAAAAAGAGTACTTGTTTGTTTATGGACTCTCGAAAGAGAGCAGCTTGTCTGAATACGTGAACCTTAAAAGTAAATTCCATCTTGTGCTTTTCCTGCAGTCGTTGTCCTTTGGCCGTGCGTTGCGCGTTGCCAACCAATTTACCGTGTGTGTTGTCATTGTCATAATAAGCAAAAAAATATTAAGAAAATTTCGTCTTTTAAAATGTGGATCTGTTTTTATATATTTAATTTCAGTGTCCTGCAGCCAAGAAGGCTAATTAAACAAGAAGAAAAAGAGAAAGCAATCATCAACAACAATAACAATTAAAGAGATTAAGGAAAATCGTGAAAATTGTGAAAATGAAGCAATTGCATTGACAAATTTAAAAGTATTGCATACTTTTCGCGTCGCGTGTCAATTTGATTTATTTCGGTTTCGTCGGTTATCAATCAATCTATCAATATTATCCAACTATCTGTGTGTGTGTGTCTCTGTGTTTGTGTATATTTTATACTGCTCTCTCTGTCTCTCTCTGTACATATGTACAATATTTGTCGTCATCATTCATCATCATCATCGTTGTTGTTGTTGTTATTTGCTCGGCATTTCGTATAAAATAAAAATATAAATAATTTGTGTTCTTCGGTGTTGTCTCGTGTAAGTGTCTATAATTTGTTTAAATACGACAAGCGATCCGTTAAAAGCAAGAAGAAGAAGAGCAAGAGCAAAAAGAGCTACCAAAATTATCATCATCTTAAAAGAAAGCAACAACATTTATCGATACCCATTGTCGATATGGCAAATATTCAATTGTGTCCACAACAATTTGTATCTCAATCGAATCTACAACAACAACAACAACTGCATCAGCAAGCTCAACAGGAAGAACAAGAGGAAGCTGGAAACGCCTAGCAGTTGAAAAGTTCTTTAAATATTGTACGATTCCCCTTTTGAAAACCCATTGGGAATTGTTCAAATTATTGCGTCTTTGATTTGACAGAGAAAAGCTATCAACATTGTTGGACACTTGAAAAAGGTAAGTAAACTTGATATTAAAATGCTCTTTTTAGGCTGATAGATGGATAAGTTCGGAATTAAGATTCTTAGCTATAGCTATGTATTCTATACTATCAGAAAAAACCCTTTTTATAGTTAATCAGTAGTCAAATAAATATTTTGAGAGTAAATTAGATTGGGATATGCATTTATCTAAACAGAATTTCACAATTTGGAATATACATTTATCTAAAAAGAACTTTATAATTTGGAATATTGTAATTATTTTCTGTATACATAATTGGTTAGCTTATCAAGTTTTTTCATTTCTATATTGAAAATAAAACTCCTTGAAGTGAACACTGTTTCTTTGTGTGAGATTTTTGTCCCTCTCCACAGATCTTATCTTAATCTTTAAAACACAAAAACTATCCAAAGTACATAATCAATAACCACATTGGATTAACATAACAATACAAAAGAAATAAAGAAATGAAAAAGATTGAAATGGAATTGAAGAGAATGATAAAAGAGAGAGAGAGAAGAAGTGAGAGGAAATGCTCACGAGCCTCTTAGGTCCATTAAAAGATTAAACCCATCAAAAATGGTGACAATAAACGTTTGTCAAACGAAATATCTTCAAGATGACTACAAGATACTTTAGGTATCATCACTAACCAATGACATAGATGTTGCAAACAGCGATTTTCGTGTTACGCTTTTTTGCTGATCATAGGTCCAAGATCGGTCGGCAAATTTTACGAAGCTTGTAGGTCCAAGCCGAGCGATCAACGAACATAGCAGACCTTGCCGAGCAGAGAGAAACGATTTAAGACTTGATTGCATCAGTATCGTATCGACCTTACAGCAGAAGAGTAGTCTCTGTGTCGCTTGCTGTCTCATGTTTTTTTTTGCGGACAGACAAATGCGCATGTATTTGGGGGTGGGTTTTTATGAAAACTGGCTACAGCGCGTTGCGTCGATCAGTAGTGAGGTTCATTTAAGAAATCTATGAAGCACATAGATTTTGATGGCGCACAGTGGTTCGCTGTGACTCTTTTCTGTACAAAAATAATGTCTTCTGACCCTAACAGAATTTTTTAAATTTTAAAAATCAATTATCAGTTAATTTGTGTATCTTTAATATGAGTGAACATGACTTTTTGTCAATAATTGCTTATAGTTGAATTTGTTTTAATGGTAGCTTTTATATATAAATGCTTTGCTTGATATGCATGATATTCGTCAAATTATTACAATATATACATATGTTTTTGAATTCGAATACACAAAAATATATATGCATTAATAAATATGTTATCTACATATTTTGTCGATCAGAAATATTAAAAGCAGAATACATTATTTTTGTACAGAAAAGAGTCACAGCGAACCACTGTGCGCCACCAAAATCTATGTGCTTCATAGATTTCTTAAATGAACCTCACTACTGATCGACGCAACGCGCTGTAGCCAGTTTTCATAAAACCCACCCCAAATACATGCGCATTTCTGTCCGCAAAACATGAGACAAGCGACACAGAGACTACTCTTCTGCTGTAAGGTCGATACGATACTGTGCAATCAAGTCTTAATCGTTTCTCTGCTCGGCAGGTCTGCTATGTTCGTTGATCGCTCGGCTTGGACATACAACATCGAAAATTTGACGACCGATTCTTGGCTAGTCGTACAAAATAGCGTGATCGTATCTGAAATGCATTTGCATAGGCTGGCAATCAACTGTGAAAACGTTTAACTAATTTAGACATAAATACAATCAAAAAGCAACTAACTAGATAACAGATCCAATCATTGAATCTATAAGATACGTTCCGTGAGATACATTTGAGTTGGTCCGCTGTTAAAGTGCCTTAATTTTCTTGTTGTTTTGCTTGTCAGCGCCTACAAGCATAGATACAGATACACAGATACAGATACAGTCTGGAACTGTGACTACTTCCAGTTTTATCTGCATCTTTAAATGGCTTTGCAGGCGGCGTTTGCTTTTGTTTTGTCAAATGTGCGGGCAACATGTTTTGTTTGTTTACATTTCAAATGGAAATTGTTCTGCTATCTGCCAGATACCTCCTCTCTGTATGTGTGTGTGTGTGGCATCCGCAAGATACAGATACGTCTGCAAATGCATTTTGCTATTTTCGGTCAACTACTTAGGTCCACCAATGAGGCTTCGGCAACTACTTGGTCCACTCGATGAGGCATGCCATCGTGCGATCGTGTGACATTAGGCAAATATCGAGACGACTTTCAGAACCATTATCAGTCGTTCTCTCTTTTACTCTATCTTTCTCTGTCTCTATCAGGTTGTAAGGACACGACGTGTCGCATATAAAGATTGCCCGTCTGTCTATTCCTATGTTGTACAAGCATTAGCGTTTGAAAGAGAAATAAATCGGAAAGACTGTAATCAACTGTGATAGACCCTGTACAGTGTACACTGATAACAAGTTCTTGTTCTCCAGCGAATATTTAGACAAAAATTCTTAGATACATACAGGTACCTAAGTACCAAGCTTAGTATCTCTAGCTATTGAGGTCTCTGAGTTCTAGGTGTTCAAGAACAAGAATTATTTCTTAAATATACATACATTATAATTTATATACTTTATGGGATCTGAGATACGTTCTTCTGTCTCTTTTGAACATTGCCCTTTCGACAACCATATTAGATCCTATGTTCTTTTCAAGTACCGGGTCTAAAAAGAAACGAAACAAGAACGAATTCAAAGCAAAGCAACAGCAACAGCAAAAGCAAAAGTAAAAGAGACAATCAGCAGGACGTCAGCCACACAAAACGTCACGTCCAACATCACATTTGAAATTCCAATATCCTGAATATCTCGGTCTGGTGCACAGTGGACACACATGAGCAACGATTCTTTACTGCTTGTTAAATTAATGAGGCTCTGCTGTAAATGCATTTAAGTATGTTTACAGATGATTAAAAATATCTTTTGCTACAGAAGTGGATTCATCATTTTGTTGATTTTTGTATTTATAAGCAGTTTGCCTCATTAATTTTTGAGTGACTTGAGTTTTCTAGATATGTTATGATAAACAGTGAAAAATACTTTTGATAACTGTGTATAATGTTCTTTAAATTTCTTTGAAGATTGTCTATAGTCTGTAAGTTATGGTGAAATCATATATTACATGTGTAAAGTGTGTGATTCTACTATAGTTAATTAAATTAAGCTGACTTAAGGAATTTGTTGAGTCCGTTTTTCACACCAGTGCTTTTTCTCCAGAAAAAGCTATTTCTAGATGAAAGAAAAGAAAGAAAAGCGCCAAAAAAAGCCGAAAAGGAGCCACAATTTCTGCGTTGGCCTTAAAAAAAGGGGGTTTGGCAGCTCTGCTTCACACACTTATTGATTATTGATTAATTGATAAAGATTCTCTAGAAAAAACATCTCTATTACTTTTCTTTTTGACTCAGCAAATCGTTAGCAGTATTGATATTTGATAGTATTATAATGTCCAGATCCTTTCTCTTTGTTAATATAAATATGTAGAAAGAAAGATTGTCAAAGACAATTGACAAAGATTTAATTGAGAAAACTAATTAAAGAACAATTGATAATAGACTTACCATATAAACTATTACAATAAAACTAAATGATATTATACTTTTCGACTTAATCCTATTAAAAGTACTCATATTTGTGTTGAAGAAGTTTCGACTTAAGCGTAATCATTGATGATTTTTCTTATATTATAATGAAGTAAATATTCTTTTATTTTATAACCATAAATATTTTGGAAAAGGTTTAAATGTATTCTGATTGAACTCAACAATGACTAAGTCATAAATTTTTTTTAATCTCCTAGTTAAATTTATAAACTTTACTCACATTTTAAAGTATAAATTTTACATAGTTGTAGAACATTTTCTAATGATAAGCTACAACTGCTCACAAAGTCATATAAGCTTCTGTTGCAGTTTCTTGCTGGTTTTTTATATATTTGTTTATTATTTGATAATTGGCCAATAAATGTTGAATGCTGCAAAACCCAATGTGCATTGTGTGGCAGACTGTCTTTCCATCTGTCCGTCTGTTTGTCTGTCTGTTTGTCTGTCTGTGTATCAACATGGTAACAGTAAAAGCAACGAATGTTGTCTCCTACCTCCTGCCAATTGTTGGCACCCTGTAAAGTCTGTCTGTGTTCCAAGTGCAAGTATCTAAGCTATGTATCTAAGTATAACCAAAGAAGCCCGTATGTTTTGTATTATGTTACACAAATATTTAAGCTGCCTTAAGTAGATACAGCGAAACGCGTTTAAGATATACAAATAAAGAAAGAGAGAGAGAGGGTGGGGAGTAGAGGGATAAGAGGGAAATGAAAAGCGAGGAAAAGCGCTACAACAACAGCAACAAATGTTAGAAAAGTTACATTAAACTTGCGCCTCAGTTGTGTGCGGGTGCCCAGTAGGAGGCAAAAGTCGTGAAAGAAGTTATCACTACTCAAGATATACATATGTATATGGATATGTGTATATGTATGTGTGTGTATATCTGTGTGTGTGTGTGTGTGTGTGTGTGTGTGTACACATGCCTTGACTGTAACTCTCGAGCGGGTCTTATTTTTTATGTGCTATTTGTATAAGTTGTCTGCTGATGCTCTGTTTTTCTATTGATACGCATATCGTTTGCCATTTGCCAGCTACTCCCCTTTTTTTTCCTCCTCCTCCCACCATACCCCCTCAAAGTCGACACAATTCACTTCAATTCAATTTCTACGATTTCATCTTGGCAAAAAGTCTTTTGGCCAAACGTTTGTTAGCCACTTGGCTAGCAGTCTTTTGGCCCAGCCTAGAAATGTCAGAAAGAGACAGAGAAAAGTTGATAGCAAGTAAGTTATGTTCGTTTCCTGACTATGAGATACCTGTTATTTACTTAATTTTAATATGACTTAAAACAGACATAACTATTGTTACATTAGTCCGATATAGATGCGATTAAGTGGGATGATCAAAAATAATAAAAGGAATTGTTTAATATTAAAAATATAGTTTTGTTCTAAAAGCTGTGGGTATGGTGTAGAATTGCGTAAAACAGACATAACTATCGTAGTATAAATCTGAAAACACTGTCCTTGCAGAGTCTCTGCCTCTTACAATGTATTCTAATGAATTTCGGATGAGAAAAGAGGTCTAAAATTTAAAATTTGTATATATTTTTAACATACAATACACCCTTTTACTCTACAAATAACGGGTATAAATAGTAAAAAAGGAAAAGAAGCAAAAGCTGAAAAAAGAAGAGTTAAGTAAACCTGCATTCATGAGATACATTTCCTAAGTCGCTTGCCATGCATGCTTATGCTTATAAATTTCAATAAATTCATGAATTATTTTGCATGCTATTAGAAGCTATTCGACTTTAGGCCCCCTCACTCATTGCTATTGTTGTTGTTGCTGTTGTTGTAGCTGTAATCCCCACTAATACGCAGCACAGTTAGTTTTGGGCTGTTTTCGTTTCTCGTATCCACAATTTATAGTCAACAGTCAGAGAGAGGGAGAAAAAAAAAGAATCGATTGGTTTTTCTCAACTTGCAACTGCCTCGTGGGCGTTTTTAATCAAGATACACGATTGCCACTGTCCCGCTCTAAAATATTATTGTTATTTGTTTATGCACTTCTTCTGCAGTTGGCCAACACAAGGCACAAGGCACAAAGCAGACGGTAGAAGGTAGAAGGCCAACAGATAACGTTGAGTACGTGTATCTCGTAGGTAGCTTCGATTTATGTGCCTTAAACATTTTTATTTCAATTACCGAAATGGGTGTGTCCAATTGCATTATTGCACTCACAGATTGTGCCATCTTCAAAGCTGGCAATATTTTTTATATTTTGCACTGAGATTTATGTGAGACTTAAAACATGAACAATGTACATACCTATATATTCAAATTGATGTCTTGTATAAGAAATTCGTCAAGCTCTGATTCGATCAGGCAGCAAAAATGATAAGTTTTTGTTTGTCCCATTTTGGTCTTTGAGGTATTTCAATTGGAATATTTGAATATGCTGAATAAGTTTTTATATATGGCAAGAGTTTTTATAAGTTGTCCTGCATTGAAGCATTGAATACTCTAGTGAAACTAAAACCATTGAGTTGATTAGAAGTGCAGGAGAGTGAAAAATATGTAGAAATACTATTTTCTATAACCCAAACTTGAAAATAGTCAACAGGCGATGAAATAAATTAGCATTTGCAGTTGCATTTATATTAATTCCTTACTAACCTTAACTTGTAAATGTTTTCCCAAATATTTCCACTTATATTTATATCAATTATTGAATTTATTTAGAATTTATTTTATTAAATTAAAGTTACCAGAAAAGATTCCCGAAAAACCGCATATATCCTATATTTAACAGTTCCACTTGTATTTATAATACCTTCTATATATTTAGAAGCTCCACTTGTGTGAAAATGATTGGCAAACTACAAAAAAAAAAAAAAATTTATAATCGTTCTTAATGGATCTGCAGAATAAAACTTTGACTTAAAATATATTTATTATAATAATTTGTTTATTTATTTAGAATTTACTTTAATTCACTGTTAGTTCTTCATAAACTGATAGCTTTGAGTTCCAGTTATACCCATATTATTTCTTAACTTTTATTTTATTTATAATATAACTTAACCTTTAAATGTTCTCGCATATATTTCTGAAAAATGCCTAAAGGCACTATTGCTAAAGAGAATGTTAAAGGTAAACTTTCAGAGAGTTGGCAACAATATTTGACAGAAGCCCCGATGTTTGTGTGTAAGTGTGTGTGTGTGTGACAAGGCGGCACCTTCATTAGTTTAATTATAATCATTTTTACTTGTCAGAGGCAGCGAAATGGCAAAAGTAAATAACAAAAGAGAACAAGCAATAAAGCCAAGAAGAAAATGGCCAACAAACAGGCAATATTAGGCGAAATGCCAATATTCAGCTCATGCCGGTGTTTGACCAAATTAAGTTGCAAGTGGCTGACTGCCCAAAAATGATTGATTTAATGAGGCTATCATTGACACTTTGCACGATGCCACACCCAACCAGATTAGGAATCGGATGAGACCTTCAGATATGTCGTATGGGATTTATTCTACGAATCTCTGGCAGCGTGGTTCGAATGACAATTTCCCATGAAAAAAGTTTTGGGCAAAAAGATTGATTCCTTTTTCTTTTATTTTAATTATTAAAATATATCTTTCTTGGTAAATATTAGGTTTGCTTTTCATTAACAATTTATTAAAGCATACTCAATATGACCTTTAAACATTTGGAAAAATTCATGAGGCCAACTTTACGCACACGAACTTCTGATTGCTAACCCAATTTTTTGTTTTTTTGGAGGCTATAATGCTTGTTTGTTTCTAGTTTTTGGGGAGCTTTCGATCCAGTTTATTATGCCATAAACAATTAGGCGAAAAAGTTGGTTGTCCTTGCGTGGCCAGAAACCATTAAATAACACGCAAGTGACCCGCTTCATGGCTCAGCAACTCGGCCAGAACAAAACTCTAACAATGCTACAAAACAAATTGTGGATGTCTATTGAAATTGGACAATAAACACTTTTGGTGTCATGTGTGAGACTGCAACAGAGAAAGAGGGAGAGGGTGAGAGGGAGGGAGGCGGAGTGTGTGGGTGTGTGTAGAGGAAGTGGTAAGCATATTGTGGAAAATATATTTGTACATGTTGCAACCTAATTACCAAACCAATTTTCCCTTTTAAGGATGGGTTTTCAATTTATAGGACTTGAAAACTATTTCAACAAACATATTAATATATAACATTAGCTTAAAGTAACAATAACATAATAAAGTGCTTTTCAACATGTTTCCTTAACAACAAAAAGTACTTAAATTTAAAAATTGCTTAGGAACTGTCTTATTTGATAAAAAGACAGCTAGAAAATAGCTAAAATCTTTTATGAATCTGTTCAAATGTTTGTTAAAAAATCTTTCTATGAAAAACTTTTAAAGTACGCTCTAGTTTTATTAAATTATAATCAAGTGTTGAATTAAGTTTAATGAAAATACTACAGTATTTATAAAGTACTAATGGATACTCTTATCTATATTTGCACTGGTTTAATTCCAGTGAAAACACATTTTACATGTTTGATGCGATTAAATCATAAAAAATGGCAACCATTTGAAAATCCAGCTACATGTTTTTGTAAATATGAAATAAAATATATATAAAAATATGTTCATAATTCGTAAAAACCATAATTTATAATATCAATAAATGGTGGAAACATTCGCTGGATAAAAATAATACAAGCATAAAACAAACGGTTTGAAAATTGTGTGTAGAGCAAAATGAAACAAAATGTGGAGAAAGAAGTAGAAATGTTTTAGTTGAGTAAGCGCAACTAGCAAGTACCCTGTAGTGATGAAATATTATGGTTGCAGTTATAATTTGATAGAAATGTGAATTAGACGTCGATTATAAATCAATGTCTATAAAATTTGAATATAATAAAATCGATTTCGAAAAGTTTATTTAGATACAAAAATTAGATATTAAATAAATTGCTGAAAGTGGTTATCTATTTTTGTTTTGTTTTATTATACCCCATTTAGTTTAATTTAAAGTGTACAGGGTATTAAAATTGCAGACATTGAATTTTTAATTGCTGGAAATTTGTGTTCTTTGGTTTTTACGGTTTTCCATAGGTCTCCTACCCCTCACTATATATTTATGTATAAATAGATGTGTATGTGCATAAATAGTAAATGTATATATATATATATATGTACATACATATATGTATATATGTGTGCATTGTATTCTATGTTTGTATGTGGTTAGCGTTAAGCGTATTTTTGCATTTGCGTTTATTTATTTTCAAGCTCTTTATCGCACTTTTTCCGCGTCCTGCCACACAGGCATTCAAAATATTAACTGCTTTTCATTTGGGCCTTGTTCTTCCCCACCCCACATAATATTTTCCATTTTCATATTTTTTGTTGTTGTGTTTTTCTGCGCGAAATGGCAGCATGCAAAATTTATACGTGCGCGAAATATTGTATGAAATCTAAATTGTTCGTGTTGAAATCATTCAGCATAACTGTACAAATATATTTATATATGTACATCTTTTTATTATTTTTTCTATAGTAAAATATGAATTTTTCGTGGCTCAATGGGAAGCTTCATTTGAATGCCGTTAGGTTGCTTTTGTTGGCCAATTTGCTGCTGTGAATACGATATGAAAATTACATTAAAAATAAATAAGAACACAGTTTGGATATGAATTAAGCTTGCAGATACCAAAAGATATGCTCTGTATTTAAGCAAACCCCAAAAATAACGAAATGTGCATACAGAAAATGAACATTTTTTAAACATTTTATTTTAGGCAGGTTTCACTGTATATGTACATAAATGTTAAACCGAGTTGATTTAGCTGCTGTTCAACATTTTCTATAAATTTTATATCAACATATTTAATTAGTTTTTCACCAAACAATTTTGCATTTAATTTTTATTTTCTAATCAGCAAATATATATTTGCTGACAATTTGCTAATTTGATGAGCTTAAATATTTGTACAATTATTTGCATAGAAACATTTTGCAACGGTTTGAAGTGCAAATTTTCATAGCAAAGCACAATTGAATAAATTGTTAATCATTTGAACCATAAAATAAATACACAACGTTAACAACAAAATCAAATTCCATTAGGGTATTCAAATAAAATTAAACAAAATTGCAAATTCATGGCCAAATTGTAATTTGAAACCGTCTGTGGTTTTGTCTCCACTTGTATTTTGTTATATAACATGCAGCCCTTTTTCTGCCACGCCCACATATAGTCATCTATAGCTGGTGGCGTTTTAGGGATGGGTATCTTTTTTTTGAGGACACTACGAAACGCAGCTGGAGGCGTAACCAAAGGATTGATTATTTTCAGGTCACTTTTGTGTAATTTGTCATTTTAATTTACCGCCTAGTTTGTGTTTTTCGTGTTTAATTAGCAACTCATTGTGCATAAATAATTGATGTAGCTTTTAATACTCTCTAAACATTATATAAGGTATCAAAAAACTATCCGATTGATAAACTGATGTAAAATGTATAGAATCTAATGACAAATTTAAAGTTATCTATAAAATAAAGCTTAAATAGGCCTTAGTATTATATCCTTAAGATAAGTAAAATGTGAGTAGTTCTCAATGGTTTTTCTTTCCTTTAATAAACTATCGAAACAATAAATACAATATCTTTTTATAGGGCATCTTTCAGTCGTTTACTATTTCTCTGCCTATTAAACTTGTTTATTGTCGCTAGTTGTGTTATTTTTGTTTGCTTTATTTTCAACATGCGAACACTATATTAATAAATAAATGTTGTTAAATAGGTTTTACACAAGTTTTATTAATTTACTATTTTTTTTTTTGCTTTATTTTATTCGTTTATTCGTTGATTCGTTTATTCGCTTTTCGAGTGTTGTTTGCTGTGCAATTAACTTCACACGCGGCTTTGTGGGTCGCACAATATGCACTTAATGCAGCTGTTTTGAAGAACTTTAATTATAATTTAATTATTATTTTAATTACACTCTCGAAACGCACATGATTTCAGAGATTTTAGTTGAAGTGCACACATTTTAATTGGATTTTACAATACGGTTTTTTTTGTTTGTTGAAAGATCTTTAATCATATGAAAAATTATATTGCAAAACATCTATAAAATTGATGTGAATGTGAATGAACTTTGCTGATTGCTAAAGTGGAAGCGTGGTTTTGTTAATTTCCCATAATTAGACAAAAAATTAACAAAATCAATGCTTCCTTAATAAAAGATTGAATTAACATAATAAAGTTGACAAACTTTTTTGATGTACAGATTTGATTTCTATAAACAAAGCATTGCTAATGAAAGTAATTAACTATAATTGATTTTGTTATTTTTTGCATAATTACTCAGAAAAAACACATATCAATCAATTGTCTTTTCATTAAACAATATAATTTAATATTTTAATTAAAGTTTGTAAATTTTACAAATGTTTAGAAATTATAAAGTTTAAATACTACTTGTTACTTAAAGTTTGCACATATTCCTAGCTCTTTTCGTAGAATACAGAATGTATTTTTAATTAATACTCTAAGTTTAAAGTTTACTCATTAGATGAAATTCGATTATCAAAACGAAAACTTTTTGAATTTGTATTCCTTTGCATTTTCTGAAAGGGGAATTCGTCTCAAAAAGATCAACGGGAAATGTTCAATGGAAATGTTGTAGTGCTCTTCAGAATGAAACGAGACGTATTTTGCATTTTGTCAGAAGCATCATCAACGAACCCAAAAAAGCATTTAAAGGCTGCAACCCCCAAAAAAAAAAAATGAAAAAGAAAAAGTTTTTGTAATATCTGCATAGTGGTTTTTTGGTTGTTGTTCTTGAACAACCCCCGAAAATGTGAAACGTCGACATATTTAACAAAGTGCACTCGTCGTTGAGGCGATGAATTGAGAAACAGCGACAGCTGCCAAATGGATCAACCCAATGGATCTGAGAAATTGCGTAGCATTTTTCAAGCCTTCCGGCAACGCCAGCGCTTTTAACCCATGTGCGGCCCTTGGGCTATATTCGTGTACATACATACTGCCATAAAGTAGTACAAGTAATTGGAGCGTAATTGAGTTGAAGCATAAGCCCAAATGTCAATTTGCAGTTGGCTTAAATTTAAATCAAATTCGAAAATGCAAATGCAAATTTTTTCTTTCCTTTTGTGGAGTTAACCGATCTGTTGTCCTTGCATGTCCTTGCTAATGGAGAAGCAACGACAACAACAACAACAACTTGTAAAATTAACACTTAAATGCTAACAGATGTTGTACTTTCTCTTTTTTTACCTCCTCTCCCATGTCTAATGGCCAATAGATCAAAGTGTGTGTGTGTGTGTGTGTGTGTGGCACATGTGAGAATGCAAACTGCTGTTGCCCATTGGCAAAAAGCAAATTGTGCTTCAGAAAAACTAATAAAAATAAATTGTTTTACCAATTTCGTAGACACACTTGTCAACATATCAGTTTTGTGTGCTAATGTCATCGATAAGACGCAACAACGGCAACCACAGGGCATTAAATAGAACAGGAAAAATGCAGTAAGCTACAGTGGAGCAAGCTCGACAGTATGAGACCCAGTACTTTTTGAGTGCAAAGCGTTCACTAAAGATTGTTCTTCAATGTTGCATACTATCAATAGATGGCGCCACTTGATAAACATAGAGGTCGCTATGTCTCTTCTTCTTCCTTTTGCCCGTAACATTGTTAGTTAAATAACTTCCGCGTTTATCAACCGATTGGAATGAAATTTTCAGGACAGGTTTGGACTATAGTGAATATGTAAATACTAAATCAAGGCGCTAGTTTTAAGGGTTTTCTTGTAATTCGTCTTTAAAATTTTGTTTTAAATTTCTAGGGGCGGAGGGGGGCGTGGCAAAAATCTAAAATAAACTGGTTCAATGCAAGATATAGATGCACGTACATGCCAAATTTGGTGTCTCTAGCTCTGATAGTCTCTGAGATCTAGGTGTTCAAAAAAGGGACAGACAGACAGACAGACAGACAGACGGACATGGCTATATCGACTCGGCTGTTGATGCTGATCAAGAATATATATATTATGGGGTCTGACACTCCTCCTTCTGCCTGTTACGCACTTTTTTTTTGAACAAACCTTAGGACCCCTTTGTACTTTTTTAAAGTACAGGGTCTAAAAAGGTTTTTTGTCCGGCTGAAAGCGATGGCATAACTAACATCATTTATTTCTATTTTATTTCTTCAAGTGTTATAAGTAAATATGCCACATATTTGACTAATTTGTTTGATAAACATGTTGGATAAATTCTTTAACAACGCACTGCTGAATTCTATTCCTTTATAAATAGAAAGTATTTATGTTGTGCACTGAACTTACATAAAAACTATATCTAATCTAATCGAATTTTGTGTTCATTTTTCAACGTCCTGCTAAGAATCATGAGAAACTAAAATAAACTAGAAACTATAGTTTAACTATTCTAGCTAACTGCTAATTCAAAATTATGCTGCAAAATAATATTAATACCCTGCAGTATTATTTTAACAACTTTTTGTTTTTTTTCATAGTCTGGGGATTTTACAAATTATGCTTATAAATTTCAAAATTTTTGTGCAGTTTTCAGAGTGCGTCAATGTATGAGTCCACTTCGAAGGCAACTTTCTGCTTTACTTTTCCTCTCTCTTACCTTTAACTCTCTCATTCTGCTCTCTCACAGATTTCCTCGCTCTCTCTGCCAACTGCCAGAGCATAAAGCCACTCCAGACACTTGACACTCCCACGCAAACAGTTGGCAAAGAAAAAGACATTGACGTTTCTTTTTTTCCTGTTTGTCTCCTGCCTGGTGAAGAGTAGAATTTTTGGCCAAGCGAATAAGGAAGTGCATTTGGCCCGCATTAAATAACTCAAAATATATACACAAAGTCCGAACGAAAATTTTTAGACTTTACTACGATGTGAGAGGAGTTTTTGAAGGGAAACTTTTCTTTTAAAAAGTTACGTACACTGGATGACACTTCTGTTTTGCGGCCCTTTTGCCATTTTGGCCAAGGAAAGGAAAGGAAAGACGGTCGCTCGATGCTTTTCCAGATGTTGCAACGTCAAAAGTGCAATGCTGAAAACTTATTTAGACTTTTGCACATTTTCCACAGCACTTGACTTGCCAGAGCAATGTGTCTTCGTTTTGTCTCATTTTTGCTACCGGACAGTGTCTACTTGACAACTTTGAAATTTCAATTAAATTCATTTGAACTGCGGCCGGAGTTTGGTATCCCATAATGAGCTGTGGACAGCATCTACTGTCACTGCTTTGTTGTGACTTTTGTGGTGGCAAACAGGCAACTGCAACTGCAACTGCCTCTTCCACTGCCACTGCCACTGCCACTGCAATTGCATTGACAACTCCTATGGGGAACTGGGGTTGAATTCGGACACATAGTATAGTACATGACCTGCCACAGTCTCCATTGCAGTGCGTGGGCGGTACAAACATTTCTGAAACGGAAAATGTCTTCATCAATCAAACACTCAGTCCAGACTCTCCAGTCTCGACTGACGCAGTCACTCAACTCATCTCATCTCAACTGAACTCAACTCAACTCAATTCAATTCCAGTGAGCACTCATTTGATGACCCTTTTCCCCCTGTTTCCCCAATGTTTTTTTTGTTGCTAAATTTCAATTACAACTGCAACTACTAAGTACATCAAGTCAACTTTTCCTCAGTTACAAACTCAAGTCGAAGTCACATTCGAAACATTCTCGTACATCATCAGTCGTCAGTCTTCAGTCTTCAGTCACAAGTCTGCTTCATTCATTTTGTGGGTGCTGTCAGTGAGAATTCGAATTTGATACGAAAAGTTTACTCCAAAAATATCCCATCAGCAAGTTGTCCACACAAAATTTTGTTAACCTTTAGTTACAAAATTCACAACATTCACATTTTGTTGCCTAATTGCCCATGTGTGTAAAAAGTTTCTCTTGTAAGAGATTTAGATGAAAACAGCTTATGTGAGGCTTTTTCTAGGAAGACAATAATATGGAGGAGTATATAGATAGATGGGAGGGGTGAAAGAGATAAAAAAAGAAAAAAATACGTATATAGTCAATCCTAAGGACACCTAATGAAGAAAATAAAATAAATAAAACACAAATGTAATGAAAAATTGAATCCTTATCATATTTAAATTAAATATTTACAAAACCTTTACATTAATAAGAGTTCTGTCTCAGCTTTACATTGGTTTATCAACAGAAAAATCTTTATATTCCGGCTAGAAGAAAGAAGGATATCATGGTCTAGTCATATTTAAATAAACGATTTATTATCAATGAAAATTCTAATCAGCTTCAGAACAAGCAACAACAAATTCTATACCCACATTATATTATTATCTTGATGGATTATTCAAATTACGTTTCTACTTTAACAAATTATGCAACTTGTGCAATTGTTTAATTTGCAATTCCATTCTGTGAATCAATTTCAAATCGAAAGCTAAGCCTGAAATTTGGTAAATCATGCCAAACCCACTGCCCAGGGGGATGTGGTTCCTCACTGGTTACAAATGCCATGATTTAGAAGCTCCCTTTGCTTACCTACTATTTTGCAGGCCCTTGCCTGTCATTGTGGTCAAGTGATGTGCCCCCAGTTGTTTCTATGCAACACCGCATGGCGTCTCCAAGCCAGTAAATTGTCATGTGTGTGCGTGCGTCATCTGATATGTGTGTCTGTCTGTCTGTCCAATGTCCGTCCAATGTCTGATTGCCGACTGGCCGCATTTCCGTTCCCCAGCGACATTTGCCTGTCATTGTTTGGCTTGGTCAGTGGAGTTTGCCTGGGTTTGGTCTGCTGCTCTGGTGCTTAATTATTACAGCATAAATTATCTGAACTCGTCCAGAGTCGTGGGGCTGCATCTTGAGATGCGTTGGCGGCTGCTGTGCTCTGCTCTGCTCTGCATGATTCACATGATTCACTTAACGACTGACTCTCGATTTGCATACTAAGAGGCTTTTGTTACCCATGCGGCGGTGGTCAGCATTCTACAGACTCCGCTGATAAGCTACCACCTCCCTACACAGGCCCCCATTTATCGCTCCCTAAAGTTTCCCAAAACCAGTTTTAAGGCATTGTCATTGCTTACTGGATTTGGGATTGAGCTTAAAACTGAGTTTCAGTTTGACATTGACGACGCCGGTGGCTGTTCGACAGATAATACACATAATTCTTGGCTTTGTTTGAATGCATTTATTTGAAATACCCTGTAAAATGTAAGATAAGAGTATAATTTACAAGAAAGAATGTGTGTAGTAAACAAAGAGAACAAGCTGAACAAGATAAGAGCTAAAAAGACGTGAATAAGACGATTCGTTGTATTTATTGATTATCCCACATTCTCAGGAATTCTAAAAATACCATTTACAGTCCCATTTCTATGGCGAAAGTCTTGATTTTCGACATATCCATATAAAAGAAAGTTATTTCTATTTATTGCAAATTTCATAACAATTGTTTAATATTTGGAAAAGTTATGTTTAATGTTAATGGGTATGCTGGGAAACTCAGCAGTGAACATTCTAACTTGTTTTCTTCGCTTTTATTTGAATTTTTAGCTGCATTGCGCAGCTATTACATTGAACATTTAGGCACTCGGCAATTATTTCTGTTTTTTATATATTTTTTATACTTTTTTTCTCGTTTATTCTTCTTTTTTTATACTCGGCTTTTATTGAACTCTTTGCAGTGGCACGTGATTTATTGATTTGCTCGCACTTTTGTTGCCGACGACTCTGGCCGGGGAATCAATTTTTTATCGCTAATGGCAGCGAGTTGAGTTAGGTTCAATTGGGAATGGATCTGACGAGACATACGATTTGGGTACGATGTTTCAGCATTGATGAGTGTGTTAGCAACTGCTAGAAACATTTACAATTTTACCATTTTACCATTTCAACATTTACTCAATTCTACTCAACTCAGCTTAGTTCAGTTCAGTTCAGTTATCGTCTGATGGATTTGCCGTGGGAATTTGTAATTTCGTATGCACATTGTGTCTGTGGTGGTGCTTTATATGTATTTGTCTGTATCTATATGTGAGTGTGGATTTGGTTACCCTTATATCCTAAGTAAATATGATGGGTAATTTCTTTTTAAAGGTTTTGCGTGAGCCATTAGCTAAATTGCAATACGAGTAGACCTTGAAGTACCTTAAATCAAATTAAATAGCTGCTGTCGTATTGAATACGCTAAACAGGTGCCTCTTGAGTTGGGTCTAAGCTGTTTTATTTATAATAAAGTTTTATATACAATTTTGACTTTGAAATGAAGCTAACTTTTGTCTTGTATTTTCTTTCTCTTGCAGGTAATTATCATATTTTATTAAATTATGGAATGGCAAATATATGAAAACGTCTACAAATAACAACTTGAACGTCAAAAACGTACAGGTTAATATGAAGAGTAAGTTATTAATTTGATTGGTAATGAAGATGGGTAATATAAATAATGGGTAATATAATATAAATACTAATCAAGTTACTTAATGAAAATAAAAGGTATTCACCTATAACATAAAGTTATTAATGGCAAATCATAATTTATCAATAGCATTAAACCGATTCTTAGCCCCGAATCCGTTTAAAACAATTACATAAATCTTTTTCGTATTATAAAATAAACGGGACATCTGTTCCCAACTTAGTTTCTATTTTAATAAGTTTTATTAGTGTGCTAATTTAGAAAAGTGTGTAGTCAGTTTTAAAGTCCGACTGCTCCGATAGATATTCAGATCTCTTCTGAATTCTGATTCCATTTAACTATTTACAATAAGATCTCCACTGAACTCTCATTGCCATTCAAAATAGGTATAAGACTTGATTTAAATTCCTAAAAAATGCGAACAGAATCAAAGTCTTTTATGCTTTATTTTTCCACTTTGATAACCTGCCTACGGATATCCAGCAAATGTTATCCCTATTCCACAACCACATTATCATACTTTTTAACTAGACGGCTGATTGATTACACATGCGTACAATCTATAAGTAGGTAAAAACAGAGAAAAACAGAAGAAATTCATGAAATTCACATGTGTCTGTTTATAAAAAAAAGAAAGGAAAAAAGATGATTTCATATGATTGGAGAGACCCAGAAGCTATTGGCTTAAAAGGTCTGCATGACATAAGCAACCGAAAACCAAAACCCAAGCATTCAAGAAATGACAACAGAAATTTTCTTACTATTCAACTCCCCTCCCTATCGCTCTCTCTTTCCCTCTCTCTGTCTCTCTCTTTCCCTTGAAACGCCCACCCATGCCCAGATTTCCAAGCGAAAAGAAGACGAAGGAAAAATATAGCGCAAGCTAACTTTGGCGCGCCAAAGTTTGGATACCCTGCAGTGCCCTGTGTAAGCCGTCAGATTTTTACAAAATTTGTTAAATGTTGATTTCGAACCGATCGTTCCTATAGCAGCTATATGATCTAGTAGTCTGATTTACACCAAATTTGGTCAGCCTATTTAAAACCTAATCAAACACACAATGTGTATATTTGGTTGAGATATCTTCAGAAACAAAAAAGTTTTTCATACTCAATGTTGTGTTCGAACCGATCGTTCCTATGGCAGCTATATGAGTATAGTAGTCCGATTTACACCAAATTTGGTCAGCCTGTTAAAACTTAATTAAACACACAATGTGTATATTTGGTTGCGATATCTTGAGAAACAAAAAAGTTTTTCATACTAAATGTGGTTTTCGAACCGATCGTTCCTATGGCAGCTATATGATATAGTAGTCCGATTTACACCAAATTTGGTCAGCCTGTTTAAAACTTAATTAAACACACAATGTGTATATTTGGTTGCGATATCTTGAGAAACAAAAAAGTTTTTCATACTAAATGTGGTTTTCGAACCGATCGTTCCTATGGCAGCTATATGATATAGTAGTCCGATTTACACCAAATTTGGTCAGCCTGTTTAAAACTTAATCAAACACACAATGTGTAAATTTGGTTAAGATATCTTGAAAGACAAAAAAGTTTTTCATACTAAATGTTTATTTCCAACCGATCGTTCCTATGGCAGCTATATGATATAGTTATCCGATCCGGCCGGTTCCGACATATGTGCTGCGTGCAGCAAAAAGATGGACCTGTACCAAGTTTCATCAAGATAGCTTTAAAACTGAGAGACTAGTTTGCATAGAAACAGACGGACAGACGGACAGACGGACAGACAGACGGACAGACAGACGGACAGACAGACGGACAGACGGACATGGCTATATCGACTCAGCTCGTCGCCCTGATCAAGAATATATATACTTTATGGGGTCTGTGAGGCTTCCTTCAATGCGTTACACATTTCGTGACAAAATTATAATACCCTCTGCAAGGGTATAAAAATAATCCCCTTGGCACGCGGCGGCGGCTGCTTCCAAGCAGCAAAAATTTGCCAGGACAAGCTCAAGGAGCTGACACGAGAGGAAATGAGGAATGAGGGGACACAAGGACACAAGACGCACGAATCTTGTGCATGTTATGGACTTTTTTTTTTTGGATGGGAAGGGAACTGGGCAAAGAAGGAAGGGTAGTAAAAGCGTACCGTTATACAAACATTACATAAAAATATTAAATTTATGATGCAATAAAAAAAGAGTGTTAAAAGGGAGCGAGAAAGAGAGACAGAGAGAGAGAGGGAGCAATGTCAGCATGCGTGTTGGAAGGGTACGTGACTTGAACTTGGGTTTGGGTTTCCGAAGTTTGACTTTGGGCTTGTTGGGATACAAAAAAAGTGGAAACGAATTAAAGAAAAACGCGCATAATGAAAATTGGACAAAGCATGCCGCAGTAAAGAGCAAACATTTTCATACATCACCAGGGACTGAAATGACCCCATAGAGGGAGAATGGGAGAATGGACTGTTCTAATGATCAACTGGACGAACCGGTTCAACACCCTATCTAAATGATCTTTTATAATGGCAAGCAGCAAAAAAACAATATCGATGTCAAATGTTTTTAGTTAAGCCCTCACGTCAATGATAATAAAGGGATGGCAGTCACATTCAACTATGGAGTAAGGGATGCGAGTTCAGGCCGAAAGGAGAATGTACACAGGGGAGAGCAGAGGGTATAGAGAGTGTGGCACACACTTCTCTCTCACGTACAACTTGTGTGTGTCTGGTGTGTCTGCTCTTAGCCAGAAACTGTCACACGCCGTCGGCTTTACTTTGACTTTTGACAGTCCCAAAAAAAAAGTTGTGCAAATTCATGTTCCACCGTTTGCTTCAATATCTGCGTCTGGTTCTTGGCTCTTGGAGGTATATACAATATGAGAGCACGTGCCAGACAAAACTGCAAAAAAAGGGGGCATCAATTTGATTGGTTTGCCAAAAATGTTCATTATTTCTAATATATAATCAAATTGGCTAACACGCAAAAGGGTGTAAGACAATTGAGTTGGAAAAAAGTGGCACAAAAGCATAAATATAGTACTTTTTGCAATAAGCTAAAACAATGGAACAAACTGGTTTGACTGTCTCACTAAATAATTTATTAGGTGTCAAGCACGCAGGTATTATTTTTCAAAAAGATTGTCATTCTTTCAAAATCATGAAATATCACAAATTAAAAAAGAGACGAATGACTTTGACTTTTCTAATAGATTGGTTGGCATTATACCAGCTACTTTTCATGTTTCACAAATAAAATTGAATTTAAATTGTCCACTAAAACAACGAATAAATTGATATAAAAATATATCAAAAAGTACTTCTC
This sequence comes from Drosophila testacea, assembly GCA_035043265.1. Classification (NCBI taxonomy): domain Eukaryota; kingdom Metazoa; phylum Arthropoda; class Insecta; order Diptera; family Drosophilidae; genus Drosophila; species Drosophila testacea. The sequence goes on from JAWNND010000151.1 coordinate 1,187,222, forward strand.
GAGAAAAATATCAAACTTTTAATATTGCAAACACAAAGCATGAACAAACAATAAACAAAAATTTAATAAGTATCAGAAATAAATAGAAAGTCAGACCTATTGACTATTTTACTAAAAAATTGATTTGAAATCACTGTTTTTCGTTATGAAATTGTTATAAAAACTATAATAAAATTAATAATAAAACAAAATTTGGAAGTAACTCTGAAAATCATTAACTAAAATATTGATTTCATGTTATTTAAGTATTACCAATAGTTTACATTAAATTTTTAAAGTAAGATTCCAGTAAAATACTTTGCAATTTAAAACAAACAACAGCTTGAGCCAATGTATTTAAAGTCACCTTGATGTTTTGGGAATTTAATGCTGAAAAGATAGTTCTCAAACCCCTCGACATTCATGAAAATGTCAATATACTAAGATAGATGCATAAATTTTGGACTCTCTGTTGTTTCGACGCCCACTCTGCAAATGTACTCCCCCATTTAATTTGCATTATATGCATGGATTATACGATCCCTTCCTCAGAAATAAACCGCTATTATGCAATCACGGACATGTGTTCTGACCCTACCTCTGTCTCCCCCCTTCTGGTTGTTGGACTCCCTACCTTATCACGCTGGCAGTAAGTAAATAATCGTAAACACGCGACATTGCAACAACAACATTCGCATTCAAAATCTCGTAAATCAATTTTTATACATTTTAATTATGTGATTAAGTGATTTATGACCTTTTTGTGCTGTTGACTGCGACTCTGTGATGCGCCACCCGGTGGCAAGAACTCACCTTTTGCTCCCCTTCCTTCCTTCCTTCTGTCTCTGTCTCACTCATACCCTGTCGTGCCACACGCCCCGTGCGTCATTTTATGGTCAGCGTGATGTTGCAATTGTCCCCCTTATTCAATAGGAGAATTAGAGTGAGAGACTTCCTCTCAGTGGTAGCATCTCTCATCTTCACTTGAGATTGTTGACCCAGCTCAAAAAAAAAACGAAACGAAAAGAAAGAATACAAGACGGACAACAATTTTTGGCACAACGAAGATTAGCTACCCTTGAAAATAAATAACTTATAGGAAAGCGATTCTAAAAGTAAGGGAAATCAGGAAAAATCTAGAATGGATTAAGTTTTCACAAAGTTATGCAAGCATGAATCTGATTACACTGTAAACAGGAAAGTAACAAGCCAAGATTTTTGTTGTCAATTCGAAAACAAGGTTTTAGTAAATGCAGAATCTATTTATAGATCAAACCGTATTCAAAATGACATTCCACATTAAAATCGGTTAAGTTTCGATAAAGTTATGCCAGCTAGAACTTAGTGAAGGTTCAGCCTGTATATATTTCTTGATATAACTAGGGTACTCTCTGCAAGAGTATCAAATTGATATAGATTCAGCTTCGTATTTCATTCTCGTTTCGTTTCGTTTGCTTTACGTTTTGTTTGTTGTTTGCACTCTTCAAAAAAATTTTTATGGTCGCACTAAAACGCACAAAATGTGTCCGTGACATTTATGATGTGACAATGTTACCTAACAACCCCACAACAACAACAACAACAAGAGTACTTGTACTCTCCTTATACCCTAACCATATTCTAGTTTCTGTCAAAGTCACACGTTATGTTCCATCCCCATCCCCATCCCCATCCCTATCTTCTTTCCTACATTCTTTCCTGACCCACACAAATTGTTTGCTCTTTGGTTACTTTTATGCGGCTCGTTTAGTTTGTTTGTTCAATTTTGGTGGTTTCTTCTTGAGAGTCATCTTCTCTTCCTGTGCTTCACTTTGAAATATGATTGGGTTCGATTTAATTGATGGCTTGATTGATGCATTAAACGAGTGTATGTGTGTGTGTGTGTGGATGTCTGAGTATCCATTTCCCGCTGATTTATTGCTCCTAAATAAAATTAGTACGCGTGTGGCATTTTTGAGTGCTATTCGGATAAATCTTTGGGTTAAGTGCTCACTAATTTGTGAATATATACTAAATTTTTGTTAGGTTCAACCTGTCTGATATGCTGCTTTGCATTATAATAGGCCTTAGCTGGAATCATAAGTTTACTCTTGAGTCTTCTCATTAATAATTTTGGTCAGCTTTTGACACTGCTGTAAATTGTATCGTGCTCAGCTGATAAGGCTTCAGAAAGGTCCATTGATTGATCGTTTGAAACTAGCAAACGCTTTGTAAATGTCAACTTTGTTTAATGATACTCATATTGATAAATATTTGGTTAAATAAACAAGATAAAAGCTTGAATGAATGGCTCTTAATTTGATTTGTAGCTTGCTGTTTTCAAGAAAACTATTGAGTTTAACACTGTCAGTGACTATCTTTGTTTATTATTCCAAAGAACACAATTAAAAGTTATTTTTCAAGGCAACAATAAAGTGGCTTTTTTAGGGTGTAAGAATTTCTGGCTTTAGACCCACATAATTTATGAGTTTTTTAATGCAAGCCAAACAAAGTCAAATGTCCGTCAGTTGTGTCACGCTTACTCTCTGTACGACGAGGACCATACGCAAAATTTAAAGGATTATCAAATGCAAAAGAGCCCGACGCTTCTGATGCTGTTGCTGGATGCTGGCTGCTGAGAGGGTTTCTTGAATCCCATAAATCATGGAATCAAAATGCCACGTCGGACTAAGCGTTAAGCTTCTTGGATGAGGCATAACACGTAGTAAATATGCACAGAAAGAGGGCGACAAAACGAAACGGACGAGGGGTTAAACCTGATGAAGCATAGACATGGCATAAACGTATGCCCAAAACATTAGAATTTAATATTTTAAATATGAGAGATTTCTCAGAAAACAAACAATAATAACTGGCAAAAGTCAGCTCAAGATTTGAGATTTATTTAAAGGATAAATTGAATAGCTTTAGTGAATATATAGCTCTAAACTTTAGATTCACGGTTTGTGTAGCTTCTTTAAATTCTGAGTATTTAATAGAGATGTGATGAATATTAGAATATTATCTCTGCTGTTTGGTAAGTTTTCTGTAGGCATTTTTGTATTGGAAGATTTGATTAAACCTTTATTCTTGCTATTCCTATTTTATATTAATGGGATCATTAATAGTCTGATGACTTGAAGGGAAGATCAACATGTCATCTTTACATTCAATATTGCACTTATATTTATCTAAATTGTATTGCAGAAGGACAGATTAGTATCCATTTTATTTGATTCTTTCTTTCACATTTTATTCAAAATATTTCATACGAAAACAGACGGTGAAAAGTTTGTTGAGTCATAAGTTTTCCCTGGGGAAATTTACTTTTATTTATAGCCACTTTTTATGAGTAGTATGAATATGAATGTACTACGACGTCGACGAGTAGTAGAAGCATTTATCCACTTGGCTAATTTATCTTGAATACTTTTCAACTCTCAATTTGCTTACTTGTAGCCAAAGCGAAGGCTTAAGATTTAAACCTGACTAACGTTCGGGGATTTACATATTTCTTATGCCATGTCACGTTCACGCCGCAGTCAGTCCTTGAAGCGAATTCCCCCTTTCCCTACTTGCCTCTTTTGCTGCAACTTCTACTGCGCAGAACTCAGAGTAAACTTTAGCGCGTTTGGTCGCCTCCTTGGACGTTCTTTTTTTTTTTTTGTGACTTATTTTTAGTAAATAATAGTTAGTTAGTTGAGGTTTTATTTATTTTTATTTGTTGTTGTCGTTGTCGTTGTTGGCAGTTTACTTTGCCTTTCTACGCTTTGTTGCTGTTTTCCTTCATAATTATTATTCCTGTTGGCTGTGTGGTGGCAAATGGCAGCTGCTGCCTGGCAGCTAATGCTTCTTGCAACAAGGACGAGGCAAGCTCATTGCCACACAGGAGAGAGGTGAGAGAGAGGGCAGCGAGGGGAGATTGGTCTTTTCTTTGCTTTCGCCATTTTGTTTGGCCTGGATTAGCATAATGCTATTTATTGTTGTGCTTTCGTTGTCATTCCCATTCGCTATAGCTCCTGCTGTTGTTGTTAATGTTGTTGCTGTTGTTATTGTTGCTGCTGTTGCTGGTTTTCAGTTAATGTTGTTCCCAGCTACTTGTATTTCTTTTCTTTTGTGGTTATGTAAATAAATTTTCAACTTCCGCATTTGCAACTGCGCCAATGCAAACTGCTCTTTCTTCAGTTTACAATATGCATTTGCTTGTTAGGCTTTCTCTCAACTCTCTATCTGTCTCTCTCTATCTCCGTTTCTCTACTCAGCTTGTTATGACAAAGTTTGTTGCTGATTCTCAATTCATTAATAATTCCACCGTCTCTGCCACAGCGCAACTTGCAATAGCTCAAATTTCCAATTTACACTTTATGAACATGCAAATTGAAGACCATGCCACAGACGCCACCAACTATTTCCCATAACCCTTGAAAATATATATATATATAAAAAACGAAGAAATCATGGAAGGGTTGTGGGTTGGACAGAAAGAAGTTCTTTTTCAAGTACTTGTACTTCGCCTTGCAGTAGTTGCATGCAGCAGGCAAAAACTGCAAAAAACCAAACTCGAATCGAGCTGCATAAACAAAATTGGATTGAAGTACTTCAGTTAAGTGGGCGAGAATCTGCAGCAAATGGCTATAACCCCCTATAACCATGGCCAGAAGCTAGCAATGCAATTGGTTTACCAACACAATGGAAAACTGTTTACTCCTCTTTTTCCCACCCCAACTTTCATTCGCTATAACATTGATTCCCTTAGTTTTTGGGGAATAGAGAATAAAGTTAAGGAACATGTAGAACGATTAGAATTGTTAAGCTTAAGCAAAGTAGATCATGATATACCCTGTATTGAGGTTTGTTTTGTCGTGAAGAAATCGATTTTTGATTTAATAAAAGTTATAATTAACTTTACAATGTTGTCATTAAGTAAAGTTGTTAAGTCTTTTCGGTTTTACTGTTCAGATATTATTAAACCAAAACATACCATATATGTATCTATTTACCTATGACAATTCTATTGATTTAGTAAACATTTTCAAGAACTAAAGCTTGACAATGTTGTCAATAAGTGTTAGCAAACTAATATATACCCTCTATATCACTTGTTTGAGAAACCTATTAATATGCAAACAAATTTTTAAAAGTTTCGTTTATTTCTTCAACATTTCGTAAGTGCTTTTTAATTTTAATATACGTAAATTACTTATTAAGCTTCTTATTAAGCTAATGACACTTTAATGAAGACCTAATGGATTTTCCTCATGTAAAATTGTTCGAAATTTCACTTCAATTCAGTTAAGTGCGTAATTTAATGTGCAGAAAAGTCAAAGAAAATAGAGGTTACTTAAAGATGAGAATGTATTGTGAATCTAAAAGTACATTTATTTCCATTTATCCATTGAATAGGGAAATGGAGCTTATTTTATTTATGATATAAATTCCAATTAAGTGACTGCAGTTCATATGAAATGATGTTTTGATAAAACCGCATAACTCATTGTTAACCCTTAGGCAGTAGACCGTATCGAGGCTCACACACACAAACATACACACACACCCAAATACAAATACAAACATATACAGGTTACATGTTAAATTGTCATAAGCCTTAAAAATTCCATTATGATTATTTACTCAAGTACCAAGTCCCCTTTCCTTCAAAAGATGAGACATAAAACACAAACAAAGACACAAGCACAGATAAGGAAACAACGTTTTCTAAACGAATAAATCTGTTTGTCCTGGTGCCAGGATCTTACACACACACACACACACACACACACACACACAGCTTATAAAAATTGTAAAATATTTCTACACACACACACGCACACACACATAGAGAGAGAGAGAGAAATAAAGCTAATAAATGAGAAGTTTACGCGACGGCCCAGGCAACAAATCCCATTTACAAGGATATATATGAGAGGCGCTCGTTGTCGTCGTTGACTGCAGCCCAAACTCAAAACAAAGCGAGGAGCAAGGCAAAAAAAAATCGCTGCAGGATATGCAGACAAGACAAACAAGTCACGAAACACTGAGAAACGACGAGACAACAACGTAACAGCAACAGCAACAACAATAAAATAAAAACAAAAAGAAAAGAAAAAAGACAGAGAGGCTCGGAGACAAAAACAACAACAAGTTGTAGCCACAAAGATTTGCAACATAAATATTTTTGTTGCGCCGACAGACGAGAGTTGGAGGGAGAAGAAAAAAAGGCAGAAAACGATATAAACATGCCTGTATTATTTATATATGGAAATGCGGCATTTATTTGTGTATTAAGAGTTGATTTCTCTGCACAGAGTCCTTCAAAATAGCCGAAAACGAGCAAATGCCGCAACGGCCATTTTGTAAACTGCAACAAAATGGCGGCCGCATAACAAATGGCGCCGCTGATGAGTGTTAACAGTGGGTGCGGTGTAGCTTGTGTGGCATGTGTAGGGTTTGGTTTACAACACTGTTGAACTTAAAAAAAGTAAAAGTAACAGGAAACGAAAGATTTTCTTTTACTAGCCGAACATTTGATACCCTTGTTTTATAAAGAAAAAAAATATAAGAATAATGGAAAAAGAGTTAATATTTTTATAGAGCTAAATTAAGGCATATATCTTAAGCCAAATAAAAGGATGTAAAACACATTTTACATCAATTTTATTGGCTAAATTTTCCAATAAGTTTTCAAATTGGGATCCTCTAAATTGTTAACAAATTAATTCTGTGACATTTCAGAAAAATTTCCCTTGTTTTGAAACGAAAATGACATCAAACTCTTCAAATAACGATTGTAAACTGTTTAGTTCAGATTTCACAAGAAACAACAATGTTTTTCAAATTTACATACCTTGATTTTTAACACATCATTGTTGTTGGGTTTCCTTTGATGTGTTGCAAATTTTGTGACAAAATTATGATACCCTATGGAAGCAAATAAAATATGTGAAATCACAAACTGTCGTCAACGAAGTTTTCAGCTGTTTTTCATTATTTTTGAGTAATATGCGCAATGCATCAGGCTCAGACTGAGGCTCAGCACCGAGCACCATTGTTATTGTTGGCCACAATGAGCTGAGCCTCAGCAATGCGTGTGTGTGTCTGTGTGTCTGTGTGTGTGTGTTCTTGCCACACTTGACATATTCCTGCTGCATTTATTTTGGGTTACCATTTGCACAGAACCAGAGAGAGAAAACAGGACTAAGTCCACAGACAAACATACACATAGATGAAAATGACGTTGACCAACAAAACCACAGACTGCAACGAATGCAGCCAGAAATTGCAATTGTCGAGGAGGGGGATGAGTGGGGGAGGAGTGGGCAAAGGGGTGTTGCAGTGGTGCCTTGTTTGTTGTTGGTTTATTTGCAGCAGCATTTTAAATGCCTGGCTCGCCATTTTAATGCCGTCTCTGAAATGTTTGCTCTGCTTTTGCATTTTCAACTGTATTTTTATTTTTCTCGTAATGATGAAAAGAAAATAAAATAGAGCAACACTCAATGCATAATCTTAAAATATGAGTATGTGTAGCACTCGAAATATTAAAATAATAATAAGTTTTTATTAAAAGTCTATAGCAACAGTTTTTTTCAACTTTAGGAAGCAGTTTTTTAATTTTACATATTTTAATTGAAAATGTTTCATTTTAATATTATGCTTTTCATTACAAAAGATTAACTATAGATACTGTAGATTTTTCGCTGTTGTTTGTTTTTTGTTTTCACTGCAAAATTTCCTTAGTACTTATTAAACTTTCTGCATAATGTATTCATTTATGGGATTTTTCTCTCGAAATTCTTTTTTAATTAACTTTATTGCATTTTGCATTATTTCAATGTGTCTGGCATAAATTTTGTGCTCGATTTAATATGGAGACCAATCGGCTTATTGTGCAATCATGTGTGTGCACACACACACACACACAAACAGACTCCGTCACACGCACACACACACATTCATTGGGGCATTTAGAATGCCTAGAAATGTTTGCCATGCAGATAAGTTGTCGACCTTAGCCCACAAAATGGGGGATTCAAACAGCATAAAGGAAGAACTAGGGTGTGAAAGAGAGGGATAGAGAGAAAATTGTTTAAAAAAGACAGAAAGAAAGAAAGCGCACAAAGCGAGCGAATGAGGCAAGTGAGAACAAATTGTAAGGAAAAAAGAAACTGGCTAAAAAAAAGGTGCCAAGTAGCGTGCACAGTTAATGAGTTTTTCAACATTCTCCCCCCAAACACACACACACACACACTCACACACCTAGAGAATTAAAATGTAGCACGAAATGAAGAAATGTAGCACATACATAGCTGAAAGGGCCTGAGGGGCAAGGAGAAGGTGCAACAGTTTGCGATTGTGGTATAGGAAATGGGGTTATGCGGCGGTGTCATAAATCTGTGCTGGAGGGCACAAAAGTGCAGCGCAATTTGTTTTCAAGTCATGTGTGAGTATGCGTACGTATACATATATTGAAAAGTGTAGGTGTGAGTTTTGTGGTAGGTGCGTTCTAATTATGATGTCAACAATGCGCCTAGACAAGGTGCAAGTCGCTGACGAGGGGGTCGGGGAATTCCAAGTGGGACGCCAGTGTTAAAGTAGAGTGTCCACTTGGTAACACCACTTGGTGCACTCATTTTTGATGTTGTTTTTTCTTCATTGTTAGTTTCGTGTAAAGTGCCTGAAAGTATGCATGCAGAATTTAACATGTAAATCAAACAGAGTTTCCCTTTTTTCATAACTTATTTTAGTCGTTTTAAATGAGTAATATTAAAGGAGGTATCAAGTGTCACTTGTTTTTTAGATAAAAAGATATTCTGAAGAATTCCGACGTTGGGCGCCAATATATCATAACAAAATGTTTTTAGATTAGTCAGTTATTTTAAGATTTCTTTTCTAAAAATAAACTACATTTAACATTTGTTTGTCTGTACTTAAACTATATTTAAGAAGCTATTTTTAAGAATTACGCCTCTCATTGGGCGCCACAATTTAAATATTCGATTTCCTTATGTAACATATTACATTTCTAATTCAGATTTAACTATATTTTCTTTTCAGAAATGACTTAAAAATACCACAGTCAGTTGTTTAAAAGTTATGCACAATAATAAATAAAGGAGGAAACCAAAACAAAATAAATAAAAATAACAAATATAAAAAATCAAAATAAACGCTCAGTTTTTATCAACTTTGTTAAGAAATTTGTTAAATAAAAAACAGTAAACCAAAATTTAATATAATAATACTTAATTATATTTGACAGAAATGAGTAGCATTTAAAATAGTAAGTAAATAAGAGGCAGTAAATAAATTGAATATAATCCCTACGAACACACTCAAAAGCAAACACACACGTGCAGACCGCAACAAAAAAATATTTATACCAAGAAAATTAAGTAAATTTATGCAAAATAGAAATGTTTCATTTCCACAACTCGGTCAACAAAATTAAGCAAAACAATAACAACAGTAACCACAACAGCAAAATCAACTACAACAAAAATAGCAAAATCAACATTAATAACAACAACAACAATAACAATTATATAAGCCACAAAATGCATCTGCAAAGTGCAAAAACACTGAGCCATCGTTTAGCCCAAAGTTATGGGTGGATGCAAGTCTTCCTACTACTGACACTATTCGTGATTGGTAATCAAAGTGCCTGGCAGGAGAATATACGACCAAAACTCTATGTGGAATTAGGTAAGTTGACAAAAATTGTACTGTAATTATACTTAAATTAGCTAGAACAACTTGAGAATTATAATTTAAATGAAACCATTCCAAGCAAGCATATACGTAAATAAATTCAACCTAAGCTAATGGAAATGTCTATCTAAATTTGGAGTTAGGAAATAGAATCGTGCTGAAGATGAGAAATCAAGTGCCAAAACTTTAATAGTTACACTAGCTCAAAAATGTAATTTGACTTCGACTGCAAAGATACATAAAGGGTATATAGAGAAAACTAACCTTAGATAGTTGAACCGGCGTCAAAAACTTGCCCCAAACCAGCTGACAAACTCATGTGTATGTGTGTGTTGCAAGGTGAGGAACTTGCTGAATAAATGAAGCAATAACTTGTAAAGGAGTGTACACACACGCACACACACATACACACACTAGTACACATATCAGACTTTTAGATATGAGACATCCACACGTTTGGTATCTTAACTATAAATAGCAAAAATTCCTGGAAGACATTATTTGCATAAAAGTGGCGAAGCTTTATATACATGTACAGTAGATAGCGTAAGTTGTGGTAAGGGAAGGAGGTACTGAGACGGGCAGTCGGCCAGGCAGACACTGAGAGCTGCCAGCAGATATCTCTAGTACCATCCACCCGGTAATTCCTGCTGCTTCGGGCTACGTCATCATCGTCAGTTGCATATGCAAATTTGGCTAAAAAGTTGTGCGACATCCTCACGTCGAGGCGACACTCAGAGAGGATACACACACACACACACACACACTCACTTTTAAATAACTCCATATATATAAACGTAGATATATGTATATAATATATATGACTTTGTTTGTATCTTGGCTGTGTCTGCTGGAAGATGAAGCAGAAAGTTGCCGAAGAAGAAAAGAACTAAATTCTAAAAATATCTTTTGCACGCTTCAGAAATTACGTTATTAAATGTGCATTTGGCACACACTAAATGTGAATAACACACACACCCACACCTACCAGTTTTCCCTCCCCATTTTCTCACAGCCTGCACTCTTTTGCAGTCTACCCGGAAAAGTGGCAACTGAGACCGAGACTGGGTAATGGCAACTCAGCTGAGCCTTTTTAGACAAGTCACATCAGGCGCACATGTGCTGCTTATAAATGAGCCAACGAAATAGAGTCAAGCGCCTTTCTTCTCTCTTCTTTTTTTTTTGGGTGGTCTCCATGGAACGGGAGTGAAAGGGGACGGGTACTCAAGGGGGCTCATTGCAGGCAGGAAGTAATTCAAATGAATGTGTCACTGCTAAAGAAATGCATAAAGAAAATGCAAGAGATACCAATGAATGTATAACAAGATATACTCGTAAGTAGTATGAAGACAACAAATGGCCAAAAAAAAACTAGAAATGCCTTATTGTTGGTGTGTGTGTGTGTTTTTCTTTTATAGTTAGTCTTTCAGGCTCTGACACAATTGGTAATGTGGGCCAGTCTTTTGGCTAGATAAGCAGAAAACGTGAGCCAAAAAGAAAAGGAAACACTTAGGATTTGGGCATGAATGGTGAAAGCTTTTGTGGTGAAAGCCATCGTTGTATATACAAATTTGATACAAAATATTTATGATTGATAAACTACGAAATACTGTGTATTTTAAAAAGAAAGAGTAAACTTTAAATAAACAAATAGGTTTATTCAAAAGAAAAATAATAAGAGATAGGAGAGATTGAATTTGACATAAGTTTCTATACATTTCACGTCACTTTACCATTCACATTGTTAGTTGAGACCTTATATATACTATGAAAATATTGGAATAGGTATTATTTAGGGCATTTTTATTAAAAAGAAGCTAAATGAATATATTTAAATATAACTATGATTTATTTGTAACTTTTAAAAAGTTCAATTGTAAATACTTTGTTTCTAGAACAATTTCCTTAACTTTCCTTTACAACAACTTTAGCAAACTCTAATAAAATTTGTCACTCAATATCTCATTTTACACAAAAGGATTTTCTTTAAAAATGTTATGCTTAATTTCCCATCAGACCACATGAATTTACGCCCCTTAAAAGCGAACTGATTAGTTGCATTTGTAGAGTGAAGGTTTCCTTGAGCTGCCTTATCAGAGCAAACTCAAGGTAATCTCTGTGAGGACTGCCCCCTTAAAACCAATTACTTAGCCAACGCCCATTTTGGTCACAACGAGGGGGTGTCAAGAGAGTAAGTGGGAGAGATAGAGAGGGAGAGGGGCGGATTGGCGGTTTATACTGGGCGTGGGCACGTGGCATGTGTTAAAGTTCATTTAAAATCCATCAGAGGCGGGTCGTAAAAACCTTCGGGCTTGTGACAATTTTTTCGCACTCATGCATAACAGGAAAATAAGGTTAATGTGCAAATTATGAATGCGCCGAGTGGCAGCGACAGGACGAGAATAACAGAGAGAAAGAGCTGAGTGCCAAATGAGCAGAAGCAGGAGCCACAACGATGCAACTGAAGACGATGACGACAAGGACATTTGTGACCAAGTAAAATGAAAGTGCTACCAGGCAGAGAAAGAGAGAGGAGAAGGAGAAAGAGAAAGAGGGGAATATGTGTGTGTATTCTGGTAATGCATTCATATACCATTGTTGGGCCAGTGCGCAAAAGCAACACGAAAAATAGTTACAGATGAGAGAGCTTGACTGTGAGTGACCCTGTACTTATTCTATTCATCTAAAAACAGATATTCTACCTTTTGTTGCTCTTAGTTAGTTTTTTCTTCGTTTTGCAGGGTCAAAAGCGAGAAAAGAGGTAAACATGTAGAGAAATCATTTAAAGTTTAGTGCCTCTAGCTCTTAAAGTCTCCAAGCTATTTTGTGACAAAACTAAAGGCTCTAGCTCTTGAAATTAGTTTGTTGATTGATTTCGAAGGTCAAAATGGGCAGGAGTTTAAGTAATTGTGTTTTTTAAGATATTGAGGAATCTACCTGCAAAATTTGGCGTCTCTAGCTCTCATAGTCACTCAAGCACATCTGTGATAAAACTCAAGGATCTAGCTCTCTTTTTATGAGTATAACTTTTTGGAGTCTCCCTTGCCTTATTTTGCCTGTTACAAACTTAATAGACCATTTGTTCCTTTGAAGTACAGGATCTAAAAAGGCTGCCACAGTTGTACCTCCACCTCCCACGATGATTCCCCTATTTTAAACCGCACACGCATAAAATATTACAACGCTACGTGGCACGCCCCAGAGTTGCATTTGACAGCCGCAAGTGGTTGTCATTAGGCGAAGCTTTTCTGCAAGCAGCAGCAACACAACGACCATTTAAATGCACAGCACTTGGCCAACTCTAAAGTTGAGGGGATTGCAATGGAGGAGAGTGTATCTTCACTCCCAAATTACTCCTATCAAGTGGGCGGTTAACGTTGATCGTTTTGTGGCACTTTGACGATGCATTTGGACCCCAAACTCCTCAAAACTCATTGGGCTACTTCATTTCCAAGACATTTTCTAAAAAGCTTCTTATGCTGATTTTTTCCTTACGGTACGTGCCGAAAATGCAGACAGTTTCGATTAGGGTAATGCCAAGGGGTAATAGAGATAGGGAAAAATGAAGGAGGTGTGCATTACAATCCTTGATTGAGTTAACGTTGCGACATGCTTCAAAAATTTCTAGGAATTTAGGATATTGTATTGCAGGCATAGTTTAAGCTTTATTCGGAGAAACCTACAACAGATTTTCAATAAGAAGCATGAATTTGTATTATAGTTATTTATAAAATAAAATAAGTAATAATAGTCAAAAGAAATGTCGCATATGCAACTGAATCTGAATTCTAGGTATTTTGAGTAATAAAAACTACTTCCAGCTCTTCAAGTTTAATAAACTACGCTGAGCACATAAATATAACCACTATATATAGTGAAGTTGCTTTTTCATAAGTCCACAAATTCAGAAGCGCTCAAGGAATTATGAATTCACAATTTTCTCAAGATGCCATTCCATAACAGTCAACTGTGCCTACTTAATATAATTTGAATAAAAGTAATATGCAAATGGGCACAAGTGGAAAGAGGGACAGAGACGGAGAGAGAGGAAGGAGAGGAAATTGTGAGAAGAGGAAACAACAGAGCCAAGAACTCAATGTCAGACGTAATATTTTTAGTTGTCGCATTTCCGTCGACGTTGACAACCAAAAATGCATATGCAAATCCACGAAAGGAAGGCATAAGTATAGAGAGTAGGCAAAGAAGTGAGGCTTGGAGGAAGCTACATATAAGTATAAGTATCTGAAACTGTATGCCATATAAGACGTTGGTGGGCGGGATGGGGGAGAAGGAAATTATGTGAGGCGCGTGTCAAGTGACGACAAAACTTCTTCTCGGCGGTCTTCGCAACACAACTGCAATTACATTGTGAATTAAATTGTAATGAGGCGCATGCGGTGAAAATATATGAAAATGAGTAGCAGAAATTGTTCCTCCCTCAGCGAAGGGAATGGGGGGAAAGTAAGGGAAATGGGAATTTCGAATAGCTTCACAGAAAATGGCAATTAACAGTTATGTTTGCTGTTCCGACACGTTGCAGACAGTTTTAATGACAGCGTCGCCCCGTCGCAAAACTATTTTTGGCGTCTTCGATGAAATGTCGGAGACAAGTAGAAGAAAAAGAAGTCGCACCAGGAAAGAAGAAAAGACATGAGGCCATGACCAACTTCCCTTTCTGGCGGAAGCGACTCTGCAATGAACTTGCAGTCTCAATTTCTGAGGTCTGACCAACGTTTTGCTCGCTTAATTGGCTGCAACGGAAGTTCACGTAATTTCAAGTCAATGTTCACCTTCTCCACCTTGTTCAATTTCAAGTTAAATTGTGCGGAAGATCATCGATATACCTTTCTTTATTTCCACACTCCCTCGTTCAACCAACTGTCGCTCTTTGAAGTCGTCTACGTGTCGCGACATACATAACATTGTAGTCTAGTCAGTGTCATTGCCTGTTGAATTATGCGTGATAGTTTGTGAGAGATATGTATTACAGAACAGGTGGGAGCAGGAAGAAAATTCAAGTGGAACTTAAGAAATCAAGTTGCTAATGGAAGCAGAGTAATGAGAGAACTTTAGGAGCTGATCATAGGTCCAAGATCGGTCGGCAAATTTTACGAAGCTTGTAGGTCCAAGCCGAGCGATCAACGAACATAGCAGACCTTGCCGAGCAGAGAGAAACGATTTAAGACTTGATTGCATCAGTATCGTATCGACCTTACAGCAGAAGAGTAGTCTCTGTGTCGCTTGCTGTCTCATGTTTTTTTTTGCGGACAGACAAATGCGCATGTATTTGGGGGTGGGTTTTTATGAAAACTGGCTACAGCGCGTTGCGTCGATCAGTAGTGAGGTTCATTTAAGAAATCTATGAAGCACATAGATTTTGATGGCGCACAGTGGTTCGCTGTGACTCTTTTCTGTACAAAAATAATGTATTCTGCTTTTAATATTTCTGATCGACAAAATATGTAGATAACATATTTATTAATGCATATATATTTTTGTGTATTCGAATTCAAAAACATATGTATATATTGTAATAATTTGACGAATATCATGCATATCAAGCAAAGCATTTATAATATAAAAGCTACCATTAAAACAAATTCAACTATAAGCAATTATTGACAAAAAGTCATGTTCACTCATATTAAAGATACACAAATTAACTGATAATTGATTTTTAAAATTTAAAAAATTCTGTTAGGGTCAGAAGACATTATTTTTGTACAGAAAAGAGTCACAGCGAACCACTGTGCGCCACGTAGAAATCTTAAAATACCCTTAAATTCAGTTGGAACAGCTTTCCGACTTTAGCTTCAGTAACCCCATATTTGAATTACCCTACATTGAACCTTTTTTTTTACGGGGTATGCGAATAAAACGGTATTTAAAATACTTGTAGAACTTGAAGCATTTGGCATGTAATTTGAGCTGGGAATTACAAATCGCTGCAATGTGCTTTAAATAATTCCAAAGGCACACCCTATCAATTACCGGGACACAGCAATTTTACAGACCATTCGCCGAGTCTGGGCCGACTTGGGTTTTTGCTCGAGTTTTTCGCACTCGTGTGCAATTGGAGAGCATTTCATGGATTAAACGGCTTTCTTAATTGAGTGCTCATTTTCCGGTTAGGAAGTTTTTATGCCGAGAAAATAAATTACACACATGAGTGCAATTTGGTAGACTCTGGCGTCAGAGAAGTCGTCCTCGTCGTCGTCGTTGTCGTTCTCAGTTGTCCTCGGGCAAAAGGACATTCAGTGAGGCGTTGTATGCGAGAGAAAAGTCCAGAGAGAGTGAGAGAAGAGGGAGGAGAAGGTGCAGTACAGGATGTTGCAGCAGGCACTGAAGCATTAACCTGGGTCAACTGAACAATCAGCTCATAATAGCGTTAATCAAAAAGTTGCAACTGCAATGTTGCTGATGCAGCAGCAACTGAAACAGCAGCAGCAACAGCAGCTGCAGATGCAACTGCAATCATACAATCGACAGTGGGCCATTTGACTGATCTAGAGTAACAAAAAAAAGAAAGAAGATAATCTTTTGGGCTAATAAGCCAATAAAGAACGTAGCTAAACATTCATTATTCTATTTATCTGCTGCTTTTCATACAAACATAAGAATTGAATATGACAAAAACTAAAAACAGTTCACTTTTAAATTACAGAAATTATAAATATATACAAAACAGTCTCAACACACAAAGTTCAAATTGAACAAAGATGTTTCTTTTCTTTTCTTTAACATGCTGGTATAACAGTAATCGAATACATAACGATTTTAGCGTCAATTTACATCTTGCAATATTTTTAAATAAAACTTTGCTAGATTGTCTACTTCTCCCACTGTGCAGCAGCCTGACAAACCTGCCGCATGCGGCAGATTGAACGTTTAACGATGACGCCAAAGATGTACACTGACGTGGAGTTCAATGGCTCTGCCACTAGGCAACTTGGAACTGGCAACTTGCAACGTTGAACGTGCAACGTGCAACGGCTCGTGCCCATGGTCACCAGGGAAATTAGTAATACGACAAGTGCAGAAGAGGCTACTGCCTCTGCTTTTTTTCTTCTCCCTCCTGCCGTGCTACAGTCCAGACCCTTCTCGACAAATGAGTTGCATGTCGCCAACGTCCAACCATACACAGATATACACACAAACACACACACACACATACACTCACACACAACACTTTTGCCATTTTACTTATTCTCTTTGTTCTGGTTCGACGACGTCTCCAGCTTTTTGTCTCTATAAATTTTGCCACTGATCGTCCTGACTTGGCGCCTGGCCAGTAATTGAAATGGCGTAACGACAAAAATTGAAGCGAATTTCCTTCCATTTTTACACTTTTACACTCTCCATCCCCCTCCCTTTCCACGTTTTCCTCTAATGAAAAAGTTAAAGACCTTCATAGATAAAGTTGAAAAAAAAGATGGAATTGCAGGAGATAAAAAAATCATTGTGTGCAGTGGAAAAAGTTTTGCGCTCACAAGTAAAAAGTTAATATTGATAAATTGATTAAAAGTTTAATAATTGTACATTTTTGTTTTTAGCCTTTCACGTGCGTCGCACTCTGTTACTGATTAGTTTCGAAACCATGGTCAGAGAAAAGAGTAAAGAGTAAAGAGACAAAGAGAGAGGGAACCTGTGGGATTTTATCATCGTCATCAGCATCAAAGTTATTGTCTCGCCACGCAAAAGTTTGTTTTAGCTTTGCAAAATTAAAAATTAATTGCCAAAGTGCAACTTATGCCTTTTGTTGACGCTTTTCGTTTCACTTTGCTATTGCAATTGTTGCGTCTGGTTTTTCCTATTAGTGTTGCTTACAGCTAATATCGATATACAGCTAGTTTGGGTGTAAATCGATTACTTTAGTTGAACAAAGTTGGTTGCATTGTGTTGTAAAGTGAAGAAATTGGTTGTTATTTTTAAGTATTTGTAACTTTTCGAACTGTATATATTTAATTCAATTAAATTTAGTTTTATTTTTCCTGATAAATGATCAGTTATAATTTTCTAATCTTGTCTCTAAAATATAATCGAATATAATCACTAATTCGTATATAAATTCTTTGCATTTGCTTTTGCTTGCCATTTTAACATCTTCTGTCAGTCACTCAGTTATGTTGTTAAATATACGATTTTTTTTACGATCATCGATTTTACGATCATCGAGATAAAGTGTTAATCTCAATCATAAATTTTAGTTTCCTTCTTCCAATCCTTTTTTGTATCTTACTCTTCTCTTAAAAGTCGCTTTACATTTTACACATTCTATCTATCGTTAATTTCTATTCCAAATTGTTTATTTCTTAAAATTGTTTTCTTCCTTTAATTATTAATTTTGCATATATTCGACGCTTCTCTTAATAATTTACTTATTTTCTACTAAATTCTATTGCCCTATCTCAATCATTCAATCCATCTTAATTTAATCATTCACTTCTCAATTCAATTCCTCTTCAATCGTCATTTCTCAATCTTCAACTTCTAATCTTAATTTATATATTTTGATAGCGATAATTTACAATCATTCACTTATCTTTTCATTTTATTTCATTTCATTTTCCAAACATCAATAGTTGCGCATTTTCTCATGATATCGACTTGCCGTACGAATATTTAATTGACACACTTTGGTTGTAATTAATGTGGCCACCGTTTCGCGATTGAAATGCATTTTGAATTGTAAGCAGACTAGAGAGAATTTGAAGTGTTAAAGTGCTTGTTTTCGTGTGTGTCGACTTGGTTGAGGTACTTGAGTGCCATTAAACATTGAAATGTAATTATGCATGTCATTCGTACAGCAACTTAGACATTCCTTGGCACTTTATTACTTACACTTGAGCCATTGCATTGGAATTGGCATTGGCACTGGCACTGGTACTGGCACTGGTGCTCATTAAAAATGAAGTCACGCCTAGGGGGAATATTTAATGGAAGATGGGCATGTGAGAAGACGACACCCAACTATGACTGCGAGATGCCATTGTGAACAGCATGGCATACAAATCACAATAGTACGACATGAACTTTTGGTAAAACTTTTGCAAAATAAAATGCAGTAGTAGACGAAGACGCGAACTCCATCAGGGAAAAACTATATCAAGAAGATGTTGGCAAATAGTTTGCAGGGCCAAAGGAAATGCGCGAAATGAGCTCGGGAAATCAGCATGACAATTATAATGATAATGAGAGTGGTAAAAGAATGTTTGGGTAGGTAGTACTTAGTTGAAAGATCTTGATGAAAATGTCATTAAATGACAGCATGGAATCCACAAACCAAGTCTACAGTTGTCCTCAGTTCAGTCAGCCAACTTTGGCAATGTCATCATCTGCTGGTTCATTCTCTAACTACTCCTCTCTCTTTCTCTTTCTCTCTCTCTCTCTCTCTCTCTCTCTCTCTCTCTCTCTCTGTCTCTGTCTCTTGGGAGCTCCTCAGAGTTCTACTACTCATCGTTGGCAGCTACATTGAATGCAATTAAAAAAGTTTAACTTGGGCGCTGGTTTCATTTTCGTTTTTATACCCGTTTCATTACACAATAATGGGTATATAGTATTTATTTTAATATAGAAGGAGGTGTGTGACATATTTTTAGACCATACTTAAACAGTATCAATTGCCGTGACAATGAATTATCCTATTAAGTCTCATTAATCGTCACCTTAAAACTGCACAAGCAGTCGAGCCTATATCTATAAATCAAACAAACACCAATACTTGCAGTATTTTGACTCCGATTTGATATTTAAATTAGGTAACAGGTATTTTATAGTCGGTGACTCGATTATAGCTTTTCTATCGGTTTTTTTTGGCCCTCCCCTTGACTCCTAGTCAAGGGTTAAGTAGTTACTTGCAGCGTGGCACATTTGCTCTTTTTTTTAACATTGAGGGCAAAATGTTCTAATTAAATTAATTAACAGGAAAATGAGTTGCTCAACAGTTGTCGTTGTTATCACTATCAATGTTATGTTGTTCTTGTTGTTCTTGTTGATGCTGTTGCAGGTAAAAGATTTGCATGTGTCTGCTCTGTCTCTCTATCTCTCTCTCTCTCTCTCTTCTTCCCTCTCTTTTTAAATGCCTGACTTCAACAACTCCGCCATCATTTTAATGTGTGCACACACAGTCAATTCACACTTGAAATAAGCTGTCTGAATGCCTTCATTGCCGACAGGCAAATCCCTCGTTATGCTTTTCTATATATTCCCTGAATAAGGATAAGTGTATAGCCCAAGTAATTGCACTGAGTCTTATCAACATACAATTAGCTATAAGCCATAATTGTATTAAGTCCAGTGCAATCCGCTTAAAGACTATTAAAATAAAGATTTGTTTTTAACTTTTTATAATGAGCGATTGAATATTAACTGTAGGGAATTAGCAATTAGTGCAGAGTTAAGAACAGGGGAACTGCACTTTGTACAGAAATTTACAGAAGTTTGTCTCTTTTTAACTTCAGTACAATATTTTCCAACATTTCTAATTAAATATTTTGGTGGCACCTTTATAAATTCCCAGTTTGTTTATTGCTTTATTGATCAATATTATTCAATCAACTTCGATGGTATTAAAATTTTTGTAAGAGTATTAGAAGAAGGAGTCCCATTTATTTCTTATTCCTATTTCCTGAATATATATTTTATTTATTACCATATTAATTTTTTTTTATAGGGAGATAATAAGAAAGTTAGAATTTTAAACATATACTTTTTCAAGCTAAGATAATCTTCAATTTTCAGTTTCATATTCAAAGTATAAGTTTAACTGACTTGTTATAGAATTTTTCAATTTTAAAAATCTTTCAAAATCATTAAAAATTTCATTGAAAAGTCATAAAACAACACAGATATTTATTTATATTTTTTACAAGGAGTTCTAAAACAACCAGATTTATAGAACCCAATTCAATTTGGTTAAATTTATAGTACTTGACTGATGCATTTTTGCGTCGTAAATTTTCGATATCGCATTTGTGGCATCTGAGATACGAACTAAAATAGAATTGCCTTAGTCATTTGTAATGCTCTAACAAATTGAGCGGTATAAATTTCATAGATGCAACAACAAAAACAACAGTGAGAAGAACATTATTATACACACATTTGGTCATCTATTTTATTGGTTGCTCAATTGAGCCCATTAATACCACTGTGTGGTCAGCCTGAAACTGAAGTTAATATCAGAATCGCTTTCAATTGCCATGAACTGGCCCTTGTTTTAGGCCCACGCTAGCTGCTTTTTATGGCCTGGTCGCATATCGCTGACACCGAATCGTCTCATTTGTCGTGTTGGCCCAGTTAAGAGTCAGGCACAGTGGGACGAAGAGGCAGAAAGGTGTCAGGATGGAAAGGTGTAAATAAAGGTGGTTTTTTATAAGCTATTTCCTCGATTATGTTAAGTTTAATTCTTTCCGCTCTTGAATACTTTTTGCCATTATTAAATATTAAGATGTGGCTGAAATTCTGAAACAGATAAGAACTGATTTTCTCAAGGCATTTTTAGACGGAAATTCTAAGTCTTGCGGTTCAGCTTATTAATATTAAATCCTTTTGCTTTTCAAATTGTTTTTGACTCTCAAAATTAGAGAATCTTCTCTTATTTCTTCTTTTATTTCTACTGAAAGAGGATATTAATTGAGCCCACTGTGCGTTTTTGCCGTAGTTAGTTAGTTAACTGTCTTTTCTTTCTCTTTCCTGCACCTTTACTTCTACCTCCTTTTCTATTTTTCTTTGCTCTCTAACGAAGCAAACAAACAAAAGGCGTTTGAAGTGCTCACATTAAAATAATAAACACTTGGCGACAGCAATAACATTTTTAATGTTGGCCACTTGCCGTTGACCATAAGACATAAATCAGGCTTTGTCTTAGACACGCTTCTCTTCCGACACCCTTCTCTCTCTCTCTCTCTCTCTCTGTCGCTCTTAACTCCCCCGCTTGTCAATGTCAGCGAGGTAAAGTCAAGAAAAGTCGCTGTTTTGGTTACTTTTACTTTGAGCTCTGTCCAAAATAAAAAAAACTGACAACTGTCAGAAGCAGAATCCCAAGTTTGCCTCCATTTAAGACAGCTGTCGTTTATGCCACTCGCTGTTGTGGCAGCAACAAACGCTAATGATCTACACCAATGGCGCCCACGTAGCAAGCTCCTCTTCCTTGTGGCATCAATTGTCGTTGTGGCTGTGTTGCAAATCGCTTACGTGTTGGCTTCAACTGATGCTTATTCAACGTTGGCTTAATCCAATGCCATTGTATTCCCAGTCTTTATTGTTGTTGTGCTATTGTTGAACTTCTTGCATACCAATGATTTGTGTTTGAGATGGACATTAATCGATAGTCCTTTTTAGTGTTGATCTTTAGTTGGACTGCGATATTTTGAGGTTGTTGTGCAGTAAAGTTTTTAAAATGATTGTAAATCATAAATCATACATTAAATATGTGAAATATAGTATTATAGATTAAGTGGAAATGAGAGAACTAGCAACTGGTTCCTATGACTCTAAATAATTAAATAAAACTATGAAGTGTATTAAGCTGACTCTTGGTCTACTCATAAAGAACACACAAAAACACTTGTCAAGGATTAGGACTTCTGGTACATGTTTCAAGAGAGTCTCTGAATAAACCAATGTTTCAAGCTTAGTTTTACTCTTCCACTGTTAGAACCATTTGGGAATTTTAAAGCACAAATAAGAAAAATAGCTTGTAAGATAAGTTCGTCTTTTGTGTGTATTTTTCTTTGTATTATTTTTGCAGAAAGCAATTAAACTATTAATACTTTTATCAATTTTACTTTGTATACATATATTAGAAGTTGTTGACTTTACTTACAATTGACCTTATCAGGATTATCCAAACTCAGTTAGTATTTCACCAAATCATTTATATATCACAGCACAATTTGTTCATTATCTATAAAGTCCTAATAACTATGTCATTCTCTAGATGCATTAATGTATTAAGAAATCCAGTCAATGTTATCAGCTTAGCTGTCTTATCGAATTATTGTTGAATGACATTATTATCATTAGCTTCGGTTCGTTTGGCGACATATGCGTAATTGATACATCTCTGTTGGTAGAGATGAGAGAGAGAGAGAGAGAGAGATTCATTCATCATTGTTACAATGGAAGTGTTGTAGTAACCCTCCCTGTCAAAGTCGTCATTGTAGCCATCAGCAACAGCATCGGCAACTGACAGCACAGCCCATGCATGCCATTCACTTTGTACAAATCAGCGCACGTCATCAGGCATGCCCCCTTATGTGGCATGCCCCAAACCAAAGACCAAAGACACAGTTGGTCGCATCTCCGAAGCCTAGCCTAGTGTGCGGAGCTTGAAACAAATGCCTTCCGTCTTGCCAACTTCCGTCGTGCAACTAACTGTGGCACGTTTCCACACTTCCCCACTTCCGTTCCCTTTTTACGTATCTTCTGTTTTAGCTTGACGCAAATCCGTCGCACAGTTTCTTTAGACTTTTCATTGTTGTAGTTGTTGTTGTTGTTGGTTTTATTTTTCTTGTGCATTTTTTTTTTCGTCTGTTGTTTTTGTTTTTCTGGCCAGATTTATCGCCTTTTATTCATCATTGTCAGTCAGGCGTTGTTTTTGCGGCGACGACGTGAAACCGCGTCAAGAGAAGCTCCTTGCAACTCTGCCAGTGCCACATTGCCACAGAAGGTGGCAAAAGAAAGAAAATAAACCGATGGCAACGCAATTTGCCGCCACGTCGAAGGCCTTCAAAAATATTCTCGGAACATGGGTAAAAGCTAACGCGTCTCGAAATCTTTCACTTCACTTTGAGAATGAGGAATGAGAAGGTGGAAAAGACGCCTTCTGTTTTGATGAATTATTGCTACGCATGTCGCACTGACAATCGGCAAATCAGCGAAGCTTTTCAATATGGCTGCCTCTCAAGTATGTGTGAGTGTGTGTGTGTGTGTGTGTGTGACTGATGATTTTCAGAAAACACATCAAGTGGAAAGAGTATCCATGTACTTTCCTTTGCGTCTAGCTCTCGTTTGAAACTAGATTAGATTTAAAAGTCATTTACGAGTTTTGACCTAAGCCGATTAGAATGTACAGTACCATTCAAGTGTTTGTCCATGTGTGGGTGAGTGTGTGTGTGTGTGTGTGTGTGAGGAGGTTTTGTGTCATTACATTAATTTGCGGGCTTATGTCCTGCTCCGCTGTTAATGAAAAGCTCTTAGATACCTTCCTCTTCCTCTCCCTCTCTTTCTCTCTCTCTCGCTCTGCTTTGGATGAAAAGCACTTCATGAAAACGTTTTACAATTTGCTCTGTTCGTCGGAAATGAGAGGATGCCATTTGCACTGCTTAAAGCGCAAAGCTTTTGTGGGTGGCATTATAAAAAGAATAGTTGTTCCAGTAATTGAGTTTGTTTGTTTGCGGTTGCAACTGGGTCGACAACACCACATAAACTCCACACACAACCATTGAAGCTATGTGGTAACATGGCTAATTCATTTGCTAACTATGTTGCAATTTAATTTAATTTTTTTAAATTACTTAAAAACTATTGTTAAATAATATGTGTCGTTGACCTAACATTAAGAATGTTTTGCATATAGTTATACAAATATATTAATCGCAAATAAAAACCAAGAGGCGATCCTTGGGATACTTTAATCTATTGTATTAACGATAACTTAAATTAATTTTCAGCTTCGAACTCTGTACCTTCATCTTTCTAAATAAATACGGTGCTTCGGATCATTATCTGAATGTTATCTCCTCTTTTCACTACAATCTACATTAAATTGTTTCGTAGAAAAATACACTTATGATACTTGAATATACTGAAATGAAGGATCAAGTTTTTAATTCCTTACCTTAACTATTAATTTTTCAGTTCTTATTACAGCTGACATCCTTTTCTAAAACTATTTCTTTCCAACCTTTCTTTTCTATAGTTTAATTTTCCAATTTAGCTCTTTACTATCATTTTAATAACTTTTTTCCATTACTCGGTCCAACCGCTAAAAGTGCAAGAATCACCTCGTTATTTCACTTATATTCTCATCCGTTAACTACTAGGAAGCTGGTAAAAATAAAAAATGCAATTGCTTAATTTCAGCTGAAAGAACTGAGCGTTTTCATAATTTACAGCTCGTTAGTTTTTATAGATGAATGCTTTTCATATATATATATTTATGTCTTTAGTATATATTTGACAGCCATCTCTGGGCTGATGACAGCTTTTCACTTTTCACCTCTTTTGGGGGGTCAGTCAAGGATGCGGTTATTTCTTTTGTCGGTGGAAATGCATCAAATGCTGTCGCCTTGACAAGACTCTGAATCCTCCATCCTCGAAAGACATTATTGTGGGCATCGTTATGGCCTTCGCCTGCTTTGAAGTTGGACATCGTCATTTCAATGGGCCAAAAAAGAAAAACGAAGTAAGAAGGAAAAAAGCGCTGACATTTCTGTCTGTTCTGGCCATGATGCGACTTGCCACTGACCCTCTACCGTTTATGGTAGGCAGGCAAAAACATTTTAGAATTTTAATGTGCCGCCTTCTGCCTTTTATGGCCAAGCACAATTGACAACAACAGCAGCAGCAACTTCAACAGAGGCAGCTGCCAACTGTCTATAGCTGAATCCACAGACTTGACCATTGCGAACCGCAACGTTCCGTATCCGAAAGATACTTTGCTGTGGCTATGAACCGTCCATGCGCTACTGTTACTGTTAACATGCACATGACGTTTGTCTTTGGGACGTTAATCTCATTAAATAAGCAATGTGGTGCAGAACGAGGCGCCTTCTTCACGTGTGTTAGTGTGTGTGAGTGTGTGCTAAATTGTCAGATTCTTTGAATTACAGTGGGTAAAATCAACAAGTCCAAATTTGTTCTCTGAATATTTCTTCAGAAGTGATATATATTGTCTGATAAGCATTCAGTATTTTAGATTTTTATTTGATTTGTAAAATGTCATGATATTTATATTGTTGACTTTCATTAGCGCATATTAACTGCCCTTTATTCTCAACGTTATCAACGAACTTTCATTCCTTTATCTGTTCTAATATAGCTATGGAACTATTTTGGGGATTGAATTGATTGTGGCCTCGTGAATCCATTGCCATTGACTTTCTTTTCATAATAAACACTGTTTTCTATTTTATATTTTTTCAATATAATTTATTATTACTATAACTTTATTTTTATCGTCTTTTTTTCTATTAATAACTAATTTTCTATTATAATTATATTATCATAATTTGTAATCTTTCCTTCGTTCTTGATCAATTTACTATGATATGATTATTATTATTCAAATGCCTCCTTCATTGTTCCTTTATTCCCGAGTACACAAAATTGTTTGACCTGAAATTGGTTTCTATTCTCAATGTTGACTTTTCACTCACATTAGTTCCATTCACATTAGGATATTGGAAAGCAAGACTTTTAGAATTATATTTAACAATGCTTTTCTTGGATTGTCCACTTTTGGGTCAGTATTGTTCCACTGTACATGATTTTAGGCCTGGTGCCGGCTTGTGGCTTTGCTTTTAATGCAAATGCAAATGCAAAAGCGCATTAAGAGCAGCACAGACGAACACAGGCCGCAAAGTAAGCCGTTTTGCCATGTGCAGAAATGGAAGTGGAAAGTGGAACGTGGAAAGAGGCAGAGGCGGTGGCAGTGGCAGAGGCTGTACTATAGGCAGTTGCAAGTGGCAGTTGCAAGAATGCTGGAGAATGCATACTACTATGCGATTCAATGTGCATCATTTATGACATGCGTGCATGTGAATGCAGTTTGCTCGCTTTGTGTCTGGGCAAATGTTGAGCCATCGATTAGTTTGCTGCCAAATTGCTAAAGCCGCACATTTGCAGCAGTTGCAACAGTTCAAGAGGGGGTGTATGTGGCATGAATGGGAACTGTCGATACCGCAACTTTGGCAATGCTAGGAATACTAAGAGTATCAAGAGGAGCAATAGCAGTTAAAAGCCTCACCTGACCTCGAAAACGTGGCAGCATTTGCATTTTGTGTTCCATTTGTCTGTGTTAGTGTGTGGCATGCAATATCGGTAATTTTATAAGAGCAGAGTTTAATTGATGAATTACTGTTGCATTTGCCTTGCCACTCGCATGTATCTACAAGATACTGTATCTGCTGTCGACATGCCGCAGCGAGTTTTGCGGTCTCCCTGCAATCAAACCCATTTACATATACATAATCCCCAATGCATACCCAAATACATCTAATACATCTATCTATCTGTAGACGTAGAGTTAACAACGCACTCAGCCGTGTGCACCTGAATCATCACATTTCAATTATACAACATAAGCTGTCAAATTGTTGCAAATAATTGTGTAGCTACATTCTGCATCCATATCCTGTCTGTCTATCTTATATCTCTATCTCTATCTATTATCTTTAGCTGTCTCACTCTGTATAGACGTCTGCTGATAGCTTAAGCTGGTTTCTCCCTCATTTCACTTATCGCCTCATTTTACACAATATTTCCATGGCAAATATCGGTTAAGCATAAATGTAAAATTTTCGGTAATTTGTATATCGAAATATTCTCTTAATTGTGTACTTTCGATTTGCGAATAGATTTAGCAATTAATTCTAGATTTTACTAAGCTGTAATTAGTATAAATATGCAAATGAAAATTTAAAACTAGAAAGATGTGATGAAACTTATTTAAAAGAAATATAGTACTTAAATAATATCTAAGTAATAAATATTCCATAAATAGTAATAATTAAAAGCTCAAACATTACAAGTTTTTTGTTTGTTTATGGCAATGTGCTTTTCTGTGTTTAGATATGATGATATGTTAGGATAACTTCGAGCTAGGCACAAGCTACCTCAACTAATATTATCCATTGTTTTTTTCAATATTTGTCTTGAGTTACTTTCAAAGAATTTCTTTGTATGGTTTATAAGCGACATAAGATGATACTTCAGTACTATTCAATATGCTTGTAAGGAATTTCTTAAAACTTTAACCAGGCTCTCATTAAACGTATAAATCTTGTTTCAACTATAGTTTAGAATCGTTAAATGTATTTTTGAATTTGATAAATTTATTTTACGGTCTACATCGCACATTTGCATTGTTTATTTAAGTTTGACGTTGTGTAAAAATTTATTCGTCGATGACTTTTTGTTCAACATGTGTATAAAATTAGTCATTGTTGGCCATTTTGGCTCCCGTCTGTCTGTAGTGCAATCAGACATTGGGAATGGTATATAAAAGAAAGGGTATGAGTTGGAGTTCGGTTTGGCTGAGCGTAACAAAATCGCACATGTCATCGCCAACGGACGGCCCATTGCTGCCCCGCAATGTGGCAAGATGCCGCACACACTCACACACACTCACACACACAAACGCACACATATTCGCACAGTATTCAGAGCGATATTCACATACAGTTGCATTCGCTATCCGTCTTCACTGTTGACTTATTTGCTTTGAGATAAACGCCAAGTTGATTTATACAACCCACCGACAATTCATTCAGCCATTTGCACCAAGCAGCCAGTCATTCACCCACACACTCATTCACTCACTCACTCATTCACTCACTTACTCACTCACTCACTCATTCATTCATTCATTCATTCATGCAAACATGCAGTCAAGCGTAGAAAATGCTTGTTTGTTTGTTTCTTTATTCATTGAGGAAGCAGCCGGATTGTGGATGCCCAATGCCCGAGGTCCAGACCTCAGACCTCAGACCTCTCTCTATGGAGGGAACTACGACTTGGGTAGCTCGTTGCCAGATACTTATCGTTCAGCCAACTAACAAACTAGCAAACAATTGAAGCCAAACCGGGCGAGAGAAACTGTCTGTCCGTTTGTCTGAGGGCAGTTCTCAACGTCACTCGACAATCAATCCGCATCGAGAGTAGAGAGAGAGAGAGAGAGAGAGCGTAGGGCGGAAATTATTCAGGCGTTGTTGCCTCAAGTTGCATTTGAATGTGGCGTTTTTTTTTTTGTATGAACCTTCCTCATGCCACATGCCTCAGAAGTTGGCGCCACCAGACAACTTGTCGACGTGGCGCCGGTTGCCTTTTCCCTAGTTGTTTAGAGGTCAGAGGGCACAAATTAGACAATGATGAGGCAGTCGATTTCTACTCGCACTTTGGTGCGTGCCACACTTGCCAACCCAGACCTATAGACTATCTAATAGTTGCTGCCACTTGGCATTCAATTAAAGCGAAAAACTATTTAGTTTCGTTCTTGATTTAATCAAGAAATTAGTTTCTCTTTATTTGCTGGAAATTGATTTGTCCATTTGACATTTATTCACCCGATTTCGATTTCAACATTATTTGTTGCAGCTGTTTGATTTTTTCTTCTGTATTCTTTGGTATTCTCTTTTTTTTCGATAAGAGTTCAATGGTTCACTTTTGTAACCTTTGCATCCATTGATGATTGATTGAATTTAATTTGCACTCACGGTCAATCCATTACCTTCATCTCATCAAGGTACATTCGCTAATGTTGGCATTTGAATCAATTAGGTTAAGGATTGGAATGAAATTGAAAACGCAATTGAAATGTTGAAGTTCGATTTTCTCTTAAAAATCTTATAATTGAACTATTCTTATGCTAATGTTTTATTTGTATTATTGTATTACCTTAATATTTGAATTTTTATGTTTATGTAAAAAAAATATATCATTTTATATGGAAATTGTTGTGTTCCTTTTCCGTACCGGGTATTTTCAAGTCCAGCATACTCTCACTTGTTTCACAAACGCATGTTTAAGAACTAAAAGTCTAGTAAGTAGCAGGTCATATTGTATGAAATATACTGTGTTTCGGGTATTTTTAAGTCGAACACACTCTGCCATGCTTTAAGAATGGATTTTTGTTATGTGTAGTCTTTATACTCCAAAGTCTGATTTGAACTTTCACCGGGTATTTTCAAGTCATGCATACTCTCACTTGTTTTATGAACGCATGTTTATATATTTTGTAGGGTGACTGGACAGCGGTTTGTGTGTTTAACGGCAATTAATCAGCGGAACCGTCCGCGCCCGAACATGCGTAAACACCAACAAGCACACACGCACACGCACATAACACTCACTCACACACACACACAAACACACATCATAAAATATACACACACCCAGTAATAAAGTGGTAGTTGGACCCTTGAAAAGCAGCCTTGTTCAGTCTGCACACAGCTGCAGAGGCCTAAAAATGTTTTGCTGTAATTAACTTAGATAAACAAGAAACCGACCATGGGACATTAGCCTTTGTCGTTTACAAAGCAAAGCCAATTCCTCTCTCTTGGCCAAAAGACATGGGTTTGTTTATGCGATGCCTTGACTACTGTAAGAAAAGCCGCTTCATTAACCACACCCACACACATCAGAGTGTAGTAAAAAAGGGATGCTGATGACGTCTATAGAAAAAATAAAAAAAATTTTATTTTGTCAAATAAATCATAATTATGCAAGTAAACATTTGACTTACACACATGATGAACATAAGTAAAATGGGTGTGAGAGGATAAATAATTCTGGTGTGAGAAAAGGCATTAATCGTTCATTGAGCTGACTTCTGAAAACAGAGATATTCGAATAGTTGATGAATCAGCAGAAAAATACTGTGTTATGTAGCATCTTATTGAATTTGATAAATTTTTAAATCAATTTTAATATGAGAACTTAAGAATATTGATAAAATCTTGCTGAACAGCACAGTATAGTGTTCATATTGATAAGTAAAGGTCGATGAACCTATTGAGAGCTTGTTTTTGCTTCAATTATTGAAAATATAATATTTTAGAAAATTTATAAATTTCAGAATACTTAGAAAACGAATATATTTGATTACACATAAGACTTTTAGGATCTTGTAAGAGTATGTTTTATTTTACTTAAATTGACATAATTAAACATTACCATCTACTTAAATGTTAATTAAAGATTTCTAGAAGCTGATTTTTAAAAGTTTTTTAATAATAAAATTTTCTTTCTCTCGTTATTCGATCATAAACGAATAATTATAACTATAATAATAATAAATTACTAAATAATTATTTGTGTATATTTTAACCAACATCTTATTAGACCGCCCTAGTCTTATTAGACACCTACTTGTAGTAGTAAAGCCAACTATTCGATACTTGAGCACCGTTAAAAGTTATCGATTGCGACTGCATATATACTTAATATGTACTATCGTGTTGAGCTTAATTAGGCACGTGTCGAACATTTGGAAGTGTTGTTATAAAGTACCTCCCATTGTCTGGTCATCTTTGTTACATTTTATTAGTCTGCTGACGTTGTTCATTTTTGCTAACATTCTGTAATTTTCATAAGCCTAATTACAGCAGCCATTGCTGATGTTGTTGTTGTTGTTGCTGCTACAGTTGCCTGTTGTTATTATTGTTTTATTATTGGTCGTAATGGTGCATGGCATTTGAATTGTTCTCTCTGTCTCTGTCTCTCTCCATCTGTCTGCGTCTCTTTTAATTTCTCTTGCTTAATGATGCGTAAATTACTAGACAGCAGTTTTATTGAAGCCATCGTTTAATGTGTAGGCGTATGCGAAGTCGGGCCAGTCAGTCTAGGTTCTAACCACAAGAGGTCGAGGTCAACGACGCCCCTCCGGTTCACGTCTTTCCTCTCTCTTTACGATCCCTATTTGTGTAGAGAGAGAGAGCGTATTGTGCATAATTGATTTCTTACCTCTTTTGAAAGGAATACTTACTCGTAATTATAGCTCACAATTGTTGTTACCTTGACTTGAGTCTTTATTATTATTGTGGCTGTTGTTGTTCTTGTTGTGGCCCTTTTTATTGTGCACCCCATTGTGTGGTAAATTATAGGGTTTACTTCGACCAGAAAGGGCTGGGCTTCTTTTGAGTGTCGGAAATGGGGCGTTTGCTTTGGCAAAAGAATCTTTTAATTGGCCTATTGCAGTGATTTTTCAAAAACAAGTCTTTCATATCGGTTTCCCCTAATGACTAAGCTGATTTTCTATTTTGTTTTTATAATATTGAATTACTTCTATTGAAGTAGGTATTTAATTGGATAACAATTGATTGGACTCTAACTAATTGTTTGTTTATCTTTTCTTTATTTACAGGTATGTTTCTACAACTGACTTATGAAGTGTGAAGAAGTGCTATGTAAAAGTAAACGAAATTTCCAAGAAAATTTAGTCTATAAAAGGATAATTAAGTATATCGTACTGTACATATTGCATACGATTAAAGTTAAGTAAGATTAGAAACTACAACTGTGGGAATTATTCGATTCAAGGCAGTTATAATTGAATATTTTCCTTTACGACATTTGTCACAATTTTTGATTACATTTCCAATTCACAGGAGTGAAAATTAAATACCTTTTACATCACTAGCAATGCCGGACATTCAACTAGTCAATTGAAGCAACCTGGCTTTATTTCTGCAACAATTATTAGTAAGCTGTTGAGTTTTAGTTGTCGTATTGCATTTCATGGGTGAAAAGTTAAGCTACGCTTCAAATGGGATATATATGTGAGCCTTAGTTATGTAGGTGATCTTCGTAGTAGAGAGAAGGGTATAAAGGGGGAAAACTTCACCTTATGCTGCAATTTATTTCAACAGCTTATCAAGTTAAAGTTTGACGGGATCTTTCATTTCGTTGCACGTAGCGAACGCTTTTTGTGGCAGCTTAACCTTTTTGGACGTCATGAAAAGTTAACTCCACCAGCAAGGGGATTGGGAATGGGAATGGGGGTTTAGTACAAGTGCAGTCACTTTTTGCACTCACTGTTGTCGCCATTTGCGTTGAATGTGACAACAACTTCAACAACAACAACAAATAGCACACTGCGTAATAGAGTCGGTTAGTTGAACTGAGGGCGCCTTTTTTGGCCAGGGAATGTGTTGGACAATGGAGGGTTGAGTGTTGAGGGGTTTAGGGGTTGAGAGGTTGTGAGATTGGGGGGTTGTTGCTCCCCGCGCACCCTTCAATTGGCTGCTGTGTAAGTGAGCGCTGAATTAAGTCTTTCAAGCAGTCAACGCAACAATGAAAAGCTGTGCTATCTCTGGTGCACAATGTTAGAGTTGCACTTAACTTCAGACACAGGAAAGCCGAGCTCACTCCACACTCTCCTCTTCCTCTCTCTCTGTCTCTCTCTCTCCTTTCTTTCTCCATTTCTCTATCTATTTGTGTGCAAGGACAGCGACAATGACAACAGCAGCAACAAGGAGAACAACGGCAGCGACAACAGTTAAGCATGGCAATGGTGTGTGGCTGACAAAAACAAAAGTTGCATGAAAGTAGCATGAAATAGCTGCAGTCGTTGTTGTCGTTGTTCTTGGACCCTGTACTCAAAAATAACAAGGGCTGTAGTTAGTCTGCCACAAGAAAGAAAAATTTCTAAAAAGTAGAATGTATTTTTGTAAATCTTATATATTTTTTGTCAGCATCAACAATTGTATGCACGATACTGTATTTATATAATATAAATATTTATTATTTTTACTTACCCAAATCTGTACAGAGTCTCCCACAGCAGAGTTCGCTCGTCTGTAGCTTTTTCTCTAGAGTTCTTGTTGGCAAAGTCAAGTACCAGGCGATTTTTCTTACACAATAATACACTTTTCCTATTTTGCTGACAGGTTTTTGCCCCTGCCGTCCCCTTCCCTCCCCTCTCCATTCCCCCGCACACATTCTTGCTGCGCCATTTCTTGCAGTCCAAGTCGACATGCCTCATACAGCATGCTGCATGCCGCATACACGCCGTGACGTCACTTAGCGCAGACAACTGTGATAATGATTAAATTAGATTATGGATGCTTTCCATTTTTCACACCAACTTCACATCAGATACACCCAAAAGACCCCCTCTATTTTATGCCCCAACACCCTCCTCTTTCCCCTGATTGCTCCTTCGTCACTAGCGCATTTTCAATTTATGGCGCATCCCATGTGGGAATAGCATGCGGGTGTGCTATATAAATAATTACCAGCAAAGTTTTATGTTACACATATTGTGCATTGTGGATCCATTTGTGGCAACATGTGTGTCTCTCTCTCTCTCTCTCTCTCTGTGTGTGTGAAGTGCTTGCTATCTAGTATCTTGTATCTTATAGATACATACACATACATAACTCTGGCAAGTGCAATGAAGCGAAAATTAAAGTTTATTGACAAGTTTCTCTTCTCTGCAACTGCAAATGCCCTTTGACTTTGCAACTGCATTGTTCTACGTCTTTTGTCTTTGTTCAACTTGCAACATTCACAAAAAAAAGGAGAAAACTTTTGTTCTCATTCGCAATTGTTAGAAAAAATTATATCTATATTTGTCTGCGAAATTTGACACACAAGTTGCGCTTAAGTAATTGAATTCAATTGCAAAAGTGTAAAAGTAAATGTTGCTTCACTCTGTAAAAAATACAAAACCCCGGGCAATAACATAAAGAACTTGTATCTCAGATAGTTATGACTTTTGATATGATGACTGGCAGGTTTAGTGGCATGCAACTTGAGCTTAAGTAAGTTGTATTTGTAATTCGATAGTTTTCTAGTCTATTATCTTCACCCTTTTCCAGACATTGTTTCCCATTAAAATATCTCTTTCTAAATTTCGTAAATTGTTTATTTGTTTCGAATTTCATTTCCATTCAATAAACAGCTGAATTTAAAACTCGAACAATTTAGATTCTAATAATAATAACTTTAAGTGAATAATCATTTCAAGTTAAAAAGCATATTCCGTCCAGAAAAAGCATATCTGAGATTTTCTAATTGGCCCCGATAATTTAATTTATTTATTTACACTTCCTGTTAACCGCTAAATAATTTACAAAGTATTCAAACACTAACCAACACCAAAAAAAAAGAACAGAGTGTTTGTCTCATATAAAAGACTAATTACACTTTACTTCAAAACTTTAACGATGAGTGTCTGCAATCTTGTTGCATTCGAGGGCTATAAAACGAAAATTTTTGAGTGTAAACACACTTACAAAGACACTTACACGTACACACATACAGTCACTTGGTTGACTGAGAGGCGCCACAAAAGTGTTTTTGGGGCGTTGCATGCCACACACAAACAGAACTCGCACACCTACCCGTAGCTACAGACCGACAGCAGTTACAGATACATTTGTATCTGCCGCTAGTCGGAGTACGTTCATCTGTCTGTCTTTTGTCTGAGGAGGGTCTGTGCCCATGTAAATGGCATTGTGGCCCTGCCTACCGGTAGATCTTTGCCGCTTCTGGCCCATTTAAAAAGAGATACAAACTGCGACTGCAAGCAACTGCAGAAGATGCAAACGCATCCGACGTGTCTGGCTTATACGGGGGCTGTTTGATAAGTCCATGTCTTTTGACAGAAAAGAAAGCTCAATTACAAACTTGGTCCCGCCAATAAAATCATGTTATTAGTATTAGTATTATTAATATTATAATTATTTTTTTAGAAAGCTTCAAATATCTACACTTATATAAATATACCCATCCAAACTGAAAAATGTCTGCAATGAATGGAAAAATATATATTTTTTGAAATAAATAAAGGAAAAGAAAATTTGTTTTTTAAAGTATTTTAAACTAAAAGACTAACTAAAAACAATTCTTTTGTCTGAAAAAATATATTAACTATCACAAAAAGTCAGTGTCTTTTCAAACAGCTCTCGTATCTTCTTTGTAGACGAAATCGCGCTCGTACGTGTCTCATTCTCTCTGTCTTTATATCTGTAGTTGCTTCAATTGCTACATATGTTCGGAAGCTCGTCTGTGGCAACGACAACGTCCTGACAGAGTCAGGCAGCGAGGCATGCAACGTGGCAGGAAAACTATTTGTCACGACATTCCTTCATCACTGGGATTAAGTTGACGCTCGCTCCTGCGCAAAATGTTTCAGCTGCACTGAATCCCAGATTTACTTCTCAAACGAGAACGCAACGAAACACACACACACACACATCCACACAAGATAAAGAATTTAATTTAAACAAAAATAAGAAAATGCCAAAAAAGAAAATAAAGAAAACAAGAAAATGAAGGAAAATTGTGATAGTGTCAATTGAGTGGCAGTTGGATGTTGTACCTGACTCTGTGTCGGAGACTGTTGCAATTACACACACTCAGGTTGCAAATCAGAGTTGAAAACAGCCAATCAAGTGGTGAAACTTTTCACAAGTTAATTTACTTTTACGGGTTTTTGGCTAAGAATGTTAACTACATGTTGTTTAATGCGGTAATAAACAAAAATGAGAGACGCTCCCTTCCACTTTTATTAGCTCATTATGTATGAAAAATGTGGAAGGAAAACTTAGATAATTTTGGGGAATTTGTGAGTTTTATGGAAGAAATTAATTAAGCTGAAGTTGGAATTTGTATGTAAAATAAACATGGGAATTTACCAGGAATTATTTCAAAAAGTAAATATAAAAGTAGAAATTGAGTCATGATTCATACTCATAGATGTAATTGTTATATGGTTTCGTTTATAACGTTTAGCTGGATTTATTTTCTCGATGTCAATAAACATTTTTGATGTCTGACCATTTTGAGCTATGGTATTTTTGTAAAGATATTATTCTACAAACTATTTTGTTGAAACACTAGACGACTTTAATGAAAATATTTAGCAATTCATAAATATTTATCATATAAGATTGGTTTTCAGCTCATTGCTTCTACAAAAGACACAATACGTCTCATTTTATGATGCAGTGATACCAAAAGTCTTGTTTCATTATATGAGTTCTTGTATAAAGAAAGGAGTAAAAATTAATTTAAATCATTTTAAAACAGACAGTGCGAGTAGACAGTTTATACAGAACTTATCAATCTCTAAACTAATTTATAGAGTTACTTTATATGGTCAAAATTTAAACTATAATGTTTTAAACAATAAGAAAATATTAAAATATTTTCTTTACTTTTATGATAAGGGAATCAAGGAATTTTCTTTAAATTATTGACTATGTAAATATTTATAATTTTTTTAAATACATTATTTTAATTGAAACTACTTAAAAGATTCATCCATCTACTTCCCACGTACTTCTCGCAACTTATGAAAACAGATTTTCCGCTTACCACGCACACTTTCATTTACTATTTCCTCCTTTGGATTTTTTGTAGCAGTTTGTTTTAATTTAGAGTCAAGACTAAGAAAAAAGTGAAAAACAAGGGAAAAAGTAAAGAAGAATTGCAATAAAACTCGTTTACATGAATACAACACGGCAGAGCTCTCGTAATGTTGACGTTTGATATGTGGAACACGCCCTCCCGCAGTTCAGATACTTGCCCCTCATGGCAGGCAACAAATGGGTGTGGCAACTGGGAGAAACATGTGTCTAAATTCGCATTGGCGAAGCAAAGTCTCAAGCAGTGTACATTAAAATCCACGCTTCCGGCTGAGCTCGCTGTACTCTCCTCCATCCCCTCCCGTTCAGTCAAGGAGGAACACCCACAATAGGAATCCTCATTCTCATGCCAAAGCAGCTTCCATGGAGAATATCGTTGAGGAATGGCAAATGCATTTGGAGTGTTTGCGGCAATGCCAAAATGAAATACAGAATACTTAGCAACAAAAAGTTGTATATGTATATATATTTTGTTGCTGAGTTGCATTATTGCCAGAGGGGGTGGGGAATACGAAATAGGACTTCCTATCTGTAAACCCAAACCATCTACGTATACGTAATATGAATGATTTGTTTTTTTGGGGGTTGTTTTCGTTTTATTTTTTTAATTCAATATTGCTGGGAGGCATATTCTCATTTTAGAGCGACAGGCCCGATGGGACACACACACACACACTTACACACACACCCACACACATATGGAACTTGTTTTGTAATCCGCTTTTAAAATAATGAAAAAAAGAAGATGAAAAACAAAACTGCATTTTGATTTATGTGGGTGAACAAAAATATGTTGGTCATTTTTGTGGACTCATCGAAAATAAAAGAGTTTCTTATTTTTGATTTTTATTTAGAAATTATGCATGAATGCATCAGCTCTGATTAGATAATCAATTGGAGTGCATTTCCACATTTCGCAAACTATTCAAAATTTTCGTAATTTAAGTTTAACTGTAAATGCTACAAAATGCTTTTACCAAAAGTTTATTGCGAAAAACTTTTACGCTTTTTACTACTTCAATACTTCAACTAAAGCTCAAAACAAAAGCATGTATTTTTTTCGCCTGGAACAAATAAATCTTCTGCAGCGAATCAATAAAATTGCTAATTTCACGCTCCAATTAACAGATTATTCTTTCCACAAATCGAAGGAAAATGTGAGGTACACTCAAGAAGAGGATAAAGTAAAGAAAGCAAGTTTAACAAAGGCGAAGAAGGTTCTCATAGTCAAGCAGAAACTCAAATGTTTGTACTTATTTCTTTTTCAAGAAGTATTTATTTATAAGAACTATTGGGGATTGAGTTAAAACCTTCAGTGAGACTTGTACTTATAAAAAATAGAAAATATTTATTTTAATGACAATTGCTATCGTACTTTGTAAGCGTTAATATTGCACTTCAAATTAATCAATTGCTTTTATATTTTCTAGTAGAACGATTGAGTTAATGTTTTTAGATAAGCTGCGTCAAAGTAATTTTAAAAGTTAAGAAGTAAAATGTTATGCTACTCAAAAGTTTGATATTATTTAGAATAATTCTATTCTAAACTTAGCAATGTAAAGTTATTCTTTCCCCAATCTGATTAAATTAAGTTTTAATGATATTTCTTAACTAACTATTTAATCGAAACCTGATAAAGCGATTTTGTAAACATAAAAAATTCTCTGTTAAAAGGAAACCTGCCAAATCCTAGTTTCTTTTTTGATACGCTCCAAATGAATTTTAAAAGATTCTATCCAAAAATGAGATTATACGTGTTTTATCGATTTCAGAAATCTTCTAACCTAACTATTAAATTTAAATGTCAACTATTTGTACATTCAAAGTACTACATAAAATTGAAATCAATAACTATTGCAGAGATTTTGGAAATTCCACTCCCATAATACTGTTAGAATCTGAAAGCATCCCTAAGCACAATTGATCCACACAGAATGGCTGCATGAATTAGAATTCTGGTTGCAAATTTAAAGCCACATTGGCAGAGTGTTTTCACCCCGCACAAGATTCAGATACAAGATACAGTTTGTGTATATTCAGCATTTGTATAAGTAGAGAGTAGCATTTGCTGCATTGCAACCGATTTGGTCACCAGCGACGAATGCTGATTTGTTGCATGCAGCAGGCAATAATTCAATGCTCTATGAAGAGTTGCTGGTGGAGCAGAAGGAGGAGTGAAGTAAAAAGGGGGTGGGCGGGAATGGGACGTAAAAGGCGTCTGTGTATGCAACACACATTACTGAAAATCCAAACACCTTCGACGTTGTCGTTGTCAGCTTGCCACTGAATGGGGCAACACATTTGTGGTAGCAGGCGCCAGGGGCTGCAACTGCAACATCAACTGCAGTCTGTCCCTGCCTTCAGTCTCTCTGTCCATGCATTTGTCTCGCTCTCCGTCTGTCCGTTCGTCTGTGTGTCTATCTGTCTGGGGTTAGAGTTGGAGGCATATGCGCCTGGCTGACGCCTTGAGTGCAATCGCTTGCACCTTTGAAGCGTGTCCGTGTTGCACCACCAACAGCGTTTGCTTTTGTTGTATGGCAGTCGACCCATTGCATATGGATGATGGGCCTGAAGCCCAAAACGGCCCAAATGCCACTCTCAGCTAACACATGCATTTGTATCTGCAACTTTAGCTATGTATCTGTATCTATATCTGTCTCTGTATTTATATTGCATAAGCTGAAAGGCAAATGATCAGCTTGCTCTTCTTCCTCTCTCTCTCTCTCTCTCTCTCTCTCTCTCTGTCTGTCTTTGTCTGCTTTGTACTTAAATTGAGTTCTTTAAAGAATTGCTAAGAGGTTATACGTCTGGTAAATCCAACTAAATCTAACTAGACTTTAATTACAACCAACGCAAAAATGTTTAACATAACATTCAAATGTTTAACTTGGAGCTCTGTTAACAAACAACATAATTAAACCTAACCTAACCTATTAAAATAGTTCAAATAAATGTTAAAGTAAAGATCAAGCATTTACAAAACTCTTCAAAATTTAGTTTCATCTTTAAATATTAAAAATTTGTTTATAAAAAGTTATAACATCATTACATAGATACAAACTATTCTATTAACATTAAATGAACTGCAAAGTAAGAATCATTTAACATTATTTACAGCTGTTAATGAACATAATGTTAATTTTACACTCTTATGAATTGCCAGTCATTTGCAATATATACAGCTGTTAATAACAGGGTATTTCCACGTTGAGCTTGTCACATTTGTACATTTGCGATTTGCTGTTTTTGTAAACACATGCGCGCATTTTCAATGCAACATGCAATTTGTCAGAGTTGCAGCCGTTTGCAGAGCTAACCCCCCTGGGGAAAAGAAAGAACAGGGACGTGGTAGAAAGGGGAATGAAGGGGAACTTCATTTGCAACTCTTCATCTTCACCTTGGTGCACAATGTGTTGCCTTTGCTGTTTGTCATTGCCATTATAATTGATAGCGTATAATTTCGTTGCTTTCCACCAATTCCATTTCCCCCAATTTTCTCTCTTTCTATCTCTGTATCTGTCTCTCTCTCTCTTCGTGCTTCCCTCTTTATCGTTTACTTTTATGCAAATTTTCGTGCAAATTGCTTTTAATGCATTTTGAATGCAATTTGTGTTTTGTACGTTGGAATTGAAGTGGCACAAAAACTCGTAATTGAAACTGAAAGATTTTAATTTAATTTGAGTTTCTGTTTCTCTTATCTTCATCTGTATCTCTGTCTCATCTGTCGTCTGTCGGTCTGACTCTGTCTATCTGTCTGTCTGTCTCTCCCTCATTGTATATGGAATCTCTGTGTGTATGTTCTGTTTGTTTTTAGGGGGAATTTTGTATTCAGAATACTGTATTCTGTATTCCGTATTCTGTTGTTTTGGATGTATTTTTAGCTGGGTGTTTTTCCTGTGTTGCACATGCGGGATGTGTTCGTATCGCCAGCATGTTGCATTTCAGACTCTGTATAGGCTTTCGTATTCATTAAATTGATTTAGATAAAATCGTGTTTTTGTTGTCAATAATTACAAACGAAATGCTGGCCATTGTCGCAAACGAATGCAACTTAATTATGACAAAACGGTCCAAATTTGTGCTTTAGACCTTGTAAATGGCACCGCTTTAAGCGGTTGAAAATTAAGGAAGACCCCGAAAAACAAGAGAAATTAGCTGTTGCTTTTGTGGCGTGTGAAGTGATTTATTTGACGTTAAAAATAACGCTGAGATTTCATGGAACTGAGAAGTGTGAAAAGTATTAATTTGACGGTATTTTGAATAATTAAAGAACAGATTTGAAAAGTAAAAGAGAGATCTTTAATCTTAATTGAAGAAATCCATCATCGAAACACTTTTTGATGAAGGCCAAAGTAATTAGCAGCTTATTTTATA
This sequence comes from Drosophila testacea, assembly GCA_035043265.1. Taxonomy (NCBI): domain Eukaryota; kingdom Metazoa; phylum Arthropoda; class Insecta; order Diptera; family Drosophilidae; genus Drosophila; species Drosophila testacea. Next base: position 1,228,357 of record JAWNND010000151.1, read on the forward strand.
GAAGCAGGACTAAGATAAATGATATACTCGCTGTTGTATGTATTTTAAAGATTTATAATGTGAATCGGTTTGTTTTTCATCGTCCTTGTGATCATAATCTCTTACAAACAATTCTCCAACGGTAGAAAAATAAATATAAGCTACTAATATGAAATATTCGAATTTAGGATATATTTCAACAGCTTCACAGCTTTTATTTAGAATAGAGCTGAGGAAAATCTAAACGCAGTTTTATATCTATAAAGCTCTAACACTATTCAAAACTTACCTGAAATTTACTCAATTCCCTGTGCTCATCTATTATCATAATGCAAAAGCATTTTGTGCAGATTAAAAGGCGCATCAGTGAAATCCCAATTTACTATATGTATAATCCGTATCAGCACTTAAATAAATTGTTGTGTAAATTCTGTTGTCGACCCCAACGGGAACACAGAGAAAAAAGCCATATTTCGACCCTCAAAACATGATCCCAATGGCAATGGCAAAATTTGGCTAATTTTGATTATTTTACTGCCGCTTTTGGGGATTTTTGTTAATTACCACCAACGTGGGCACACACACTACACACACCCACTCACGCAGCTAGAGAGTTTGTGTTTTATGCAGTCTATTAAAATGGTATGTGAGCGTTTTTGGGTCCCTGGGCTTTTGCTGTGTTTTGATAGAATTTGGGGCTCACTTTATGCTTTTTACGGGCTTTGCCATGAATGTGACATTAATGAGCTCTTAGCTTATCCCACAGGCACAGTCAGGACACAGGACATACAGTCGATGGTTGGCATAAAGTTTATGCCATAATTTGTCCTTGAATTAAACTAGCGCATTGCCCTCACAAATATATAGAGAGAGGGAGAGAGAGACTGGGAGAGGAAGAATGTTCATAATTAAATTGTTATTTAGATAGAATGCTAAACTGCCTGCTCTTTTAAAGGTTATGAAAGGTCGTCACCCGTTTTAGCTTCTACTTTTTTGTCTCATTTCGTAACCCTTGTCATAATGAAAAAAAGAGAACTGACTATGGATTAAAAAATTACTTTATGCGGAAGTTAAATGCCTTTTATATAACAGAACAGCCTTTTGGTCACTCGCAAGTGGCTTCTTCTGAAGAGTTGGCAATAAAAAAGTAAATCCCAAACTCGACCAACTCCCAAAGCTGTAAAAGTTTCGATTTTGCAACAAAAGTTAAACATAATCCGCAAGGTAAGTCAACTGCTCAAAAGTTGACTATAACTTGGCATTAATTTCATTAACGTCATTTCCAAGATGTGGCGGGACTTGTATTAAAATGGTATGAGGGTTCTATCTTTAACAACAAAGTGCACATTTAATTTGATTGTTTATTGTTTCTTGGGATTATTTACGTAAGCCGAGAGAGAAGAACCTAACGGTATTTGTGCACAGCTTTCTGAGGTGTCATAACAATCTGCAGATGGTCATTATTATAAGAGAGGGGGACTCGACCGAAACTTCAAGTAAATTAAAAAGTTATTCAAATTACTTAAATCAAATCAACCGGAGTATACATTTTGTGAATAGGGTGTCCTTAAGACAGTGCAATGATCGCTAATGGAATAATCCACAGACTAGACAGTGAACCGTTGTTTTTCTTTGTACTAACTTTCAGCCAATTAAGTTAAGATTTCAATTGAATGTATTGCAGTATAAACTTTTTAAATAAGATTTTCTTTAGGTAGTGCAATGATCTATATTGAGAAAGTAATCAAGTAATAGGGTCAGCTTCTCCATTCTCTAATATATTTGCTACAAAAAAAAACCTACAGTAACTTTAAAAAGTTTAAATACTGTATTTACAAAAAAAAGTCCAGAAAATGTAAACAAAATTTGAAATTTCATATTGTTTTTACCAGACAAATTTACTTTTCTTAGAGTTATGTACCTTAGAGCATAGTTTATTACACGCCAATTCTCCAGCTTATACTGCCACTTTCAACTCACGTTTATGACTACAGGGTATTTATATACTCTTCAAGTATGCCTTTATACTTATTTTAATAGCAACTCATAACTTACAACCTAAAATAACCCAACTCAAGTCCAGTTGAGCACTTCAGGCGAATGTCTTCAAGCCAAAAACTCAAAAAGGGCTCTAACAACTGTGGCTAAAAAAAATGCTTTTGGCTGCAAAAAAGCTAAAGAAGTAGAAGAAGATGAAGAGCAGGTGAAGCTGATGCAGGATACAATCTGCTAGTTATATGAAATGAAAAGGTGCCAGACGCTGCTTCTATATTCTACTTCTATGTTGTTGTTTTAGTCACTGCAATGGACGTAGTTATTGTTGTTGCTGTAGACCAGTGGCTAAATTTATGTTTACCGTCGCTCTAATTAAATTTAATATGCATATTGCCAAGGCATTTGAAGTGGGGCAGACTGTCCGTCAGTCCAAGTTGCCCGTTGGCCTGTCAGTTCACCTCCCTTCCCTCTAGAAGTATTACCAAGAGCTTGTGGTTGGTCTCTCGACCATGTGTGTGTGTGTGTGTGTGTGTAGGTAATAAATTTGATTAGTTGGATTTACGGGCAGACGGCAACGTAAACGTCAAATGTTCGTGGTGCAGTAAATTTTATGCTAAACAGGGACAAGAAATGAAAATGGGAAAGGGCTTGAGGATTTTAGCGTTTGGGAAAAAGTGTGAGTTACTTTATGCCTTGGTTCCCCTGTCGGCATGTCCTCTTTTCTTACTTTACTTTTAACATTTTAGGTCTTTTTTTTGCTTTTGTTTTTGTACTTTTTTGTTACGTTTAACGAGTTGTTACAATAAAATGTTATTGCATACTTTATGGCGCTGCGAAAGCGACAGGCAAAAGCGGAAGTGCAGAAACAGACAACGAGGCAATGGGGAATACAACACACTGCAAAAGAATAAGAGAAAAGGAAAGGATACGAAGGAATACAGCATATGCAGGCACTAAGCGATTCTCGAGCGTCAACGTCAAAAGCTGCCGCAGAACGCAGAACGGAGAACTCCTTTGCGTGCACCATTGTAATTCTAAACACAAAATGGCGACGCGCCGCCATTTAAAACATACAACAACAGAGGGAATGAGATCGAGAGAGAGGCAGAGAGAGTTGTCTGCAGTTGTCTTTGCACTATGGGAAAGAAGGAGATAATCCTAACATAAATATCAATTTGTATATTATTTTTATTGTTGAAATGTAGTGGTATTCTTAATTTAGATACCCAAGATAGAATATAACTTTCTTTGTGTCAAGAATTATAAATTTAATTTACTTTAAATTAAATATTGTTATCCACAAATTTACTTTGCATCGTTTGTTCCTATGATAGCTAAATAATTCAGCCGGACCCAACTTTTATTGACAAATCAATGAATTTCCGCGAGTATTGACTGTCTATATTTTCAAAATTCAATTTTAAGCCAAGCTTTAACAACAATTTTAACTCAACATCCTACAAAAGATTTCCACTAAATACTCTATTCGTTTTTAATATTATCGCATGTTAAAAATACAAATATTTCTTAGGCTACTTTAATAATTTTTTAATTAAAAAAAGCTAAAATATGAACGGTAAACATTTCATGAGGCTGCAAGGCTATCAAATAGCCGTAAAACCTTGATTAACGCATCATAAGTTAAAGTGAATCTTAAGCACAAACATTAAATTGTTTGTACATTTCTGATGTTCAAGTTCCTAGTTGTATAAAGTGTAAATATTAAAGTCAGCAATTTTCGCCCATTGTGCAGCATTTCCGGTAGAGGAAGGGCAGACAACGATTGTCGTGGTTGCCTGTTAAACCAGTTTCGCATATTCCGTAATTAGTGCACCAAAAATTGCTTACAAACTGTTTTGAATCTGTTTTTTTTTGGCCTTTGACCACGACAACGTCGTCGTCGTCGTCGTTGGCTGTCGCTGTCGTCACATAAACAATTGCAGCGTAAATTGCATGCACCATCAAAGCTGCATCATCTCCAGCCGTTGCGTCCATCATTAACATCATCATCAGGCCATAAAAAATGGTATAGCCAGAGTTGCCAACGCGCTGTCGAGATTACGCGATAAAGCACAACGTGAAATGCAGCAGAGAAATGGACAAGCAACGTGGCTAAAATGAAATTTATGCTATGCTTCATATACTCCCCTCTCCCTCTCTCTCTCCCTCTCTGTCTCTCAATCTCTCTGTCTTCCTTTCTCCGTCTCTTTCTTTAACAGTTTGGCACATTTTACAACCATGGCAGTGCCTGCTGTGCCTGCCGCCATTTTGTTTGCAGCCATTTCTTTTCTTTTCTTTCTTTTTTCGGGGCCACAACTAAAAATGAAATGCAATCGCAGTGGTAGGTAGTAGTTTCTGGTTGCACCACTCCCCGCTAGAGGGCTGCCACCACAGCAAAAAATTATGCGCATTGGGCTTCTTTTGGTATTGAAATTTTGGGATTTCCAAGTTGGCATTTGCAATGGATGGCTTGTCGTCGCTTGGTTAGCGATGGATAGATGGCAAAACTCACATTCTTTTTTGGCCAAAAATCCTTTGCGGTTCTATAAAGAAAATTTGGTTTGTTTGTGTGCCGTTTGAAATGCATTTGAAGTATCACGCTGTGGGACACAAAGCGACAGTCAAAAAAAGGGTTCCCAACTAAAGAAAAGATTTCAATAATAAGAGTTTTATATTACAAATGCCTTCTTTAAATCCTTTAATATTAGAAAAAATGTTAATAATGGTTCTACAAAATTTTATCTTTTTCATATTGACAGACCAAAAACAGATATGAAAACGGATTTTAGGTGAAAAGAGGCTTTTAGTAATTATTCATTATACAAACCCATATATTTGAATCATATTATTAATTAATTTTAATTTCATTCTCTTTGCAGGTAAATACGATTTTAATGTATTCATATACAATAACAAGTAAGAAAACTCTTAAAAGCTCATAAATCTAACAATTTTCCAATATAGAAATTAATATGTGCACTTTATTTAATTATTATTCATTCATTATAATTCAAGTATTGGAATATATTTCAGACATTCTTTTTAATTTCATTACGTAATTTATATTTGTCGTCACCACAAAAATAAATTAAGATTTATGTGCACTTAAATAAGTTGGAATTTCAGTGCGGCAAATTGTCGAGCAGCAAATAATGAAATTAAAATTTTTGCCGTTATATGCATATATATATATACACATATAATTAATATTATTTAAAACGGAATATTTAAAACGTGCCACTTGAAAAGTAGGAAACACATTTGGGGCCATATTCATTAAGCACAAAAATGGCTAATAAATCAACGCAAATGAAATGAAATGAAATGACTGAAAAAATTGTCATAAATGAGTCTCTCATTGACATTACAGTTATGTGGCATAATAAGTGCACATTATGTATTATAATCCAGACAATAAAATTGTATTGAAAACCGCAAACAGAAGCTCAACATACGTTGGCAACTATGTATATATGTATATATTAATGCCTGCAAATCAATGGGAATATACCATATACATGCATACATTAAGCATATATCGAATATCGATTAACGTATAAACGAATAAAGTCTTGTCAGTTATGCGCCTGACACTGCAAATTCCAATTAAAGTTGTTAATAACAATTTCAAATAGTTCAAGAGCTTAATGCATTTATAAAGAGCCAAACTGCGCACTTTCATTGCGAAAAATAGCTTTATATGTCAATTTGCATTTTATGTGTGACATTGAGAAAGGCTTACTCGTTGTACCCTGTACGAATTTAAAGTAAACGATGCTTTAATCGAATAACTAAAGTATCCATTAGTCGATCAGTCTCTAATGTAGCGCTATAGATTCAGTTATTGTTATTGATGTTCCTAATTAGATAATTTATTGATTATTATCTCATAAATTCCTAATTGGATAATTTATTGATTATTATCAACCGTGTTTGAGTGGTTGTGAGAGCTACAGGGTATCGCCTAGTCAAATATTCTTTTTTAAGCCGTAATGCGTCATAACATTTGTTAATGAAGCTCTAAGGTTCATAGATTATTGATTAGTGATAACCGTCTTATCTTCAATATGTCTGTCTGATTGTTAGTGCAGGTTAGAGGGCATTTAGATTCACTCTCAACAGCAGCGTTCTCATCTCTAAAGTTCATTATTTTGAATAATATCTATCAATTATTATCTCTTTTATATAAGTAGTTCGACAGACAAGTCGCCACCTCGTCTGTCAGATAGTATAATTTTTACAGGGCATCTGTAATTACGGACTTTTTACATTTCAAGCTGTTATTATTGAGGTTTGAGATTAATCCAGAAAACAGGAAAACTATAAACTGTCTGGTATAAACTGTCTGATTAGAAATAGATTATTTGAAGCTGCAGTATAAGTTACATTGTTTGTTTATTATTGAATCAATCAAATGTTAAATCCATATGTATTATATTTTGTTGATTATGAACATATTGGTGTAGTATTCCGTATAGTTATTATATATAGTTGAATTCCATTTGCACCTCACTTGCCTCCATGCACATTGCAGACTTTGCAGTCCCCATTGATGATCACATTGCCAGGATGCAGCGGCGAGGCTGTAACACAAATATTTAAATTTAGTTTATTAAAATATTCCTTGAGTAACGATCTTCAAGAATCTTCGAGATTGAATATATAAAACCCACCACTTGCCAACGCCAACAGACCGAGCAGAAAAGCAATCGATAGGAATTTCATTTTATTGATTTAGTTATTGATTTGTAGCTTGTAAGAACTCAAGTTGAACTGATGCCTTTGTGTCGATTGCAATGCGCTTTTATAAGAGACAACGATTGCTATCAACCACAACTATCATCAGAGGGAATAACCCTCATCTAACAGATTACAACTAGAATTTCCCAGGCAGTCCAACAGGTTTGTGAAACTACGTTGAAATCAAACTGAGAGAAAGAGATTATTTTGAGCTGCTGTATAAATTACATTGTTTATTTATTATTAAATCAATCAAATGTTAGTTCTGTATGTTATATAGTATATATTGTTGATAATGAACATATTGGCGTAGCTATTATGTATGTAGTCAAAATCCATCATCATCTCATTTGCCACCATGCACATTACAGGTGCGGCAATCACCATTGATGATCACATTGCCAGGATTCAGTGGTGAAGCTACAATAAAGATATTAAAATGTAGTTTAGTTAATTATTCTTAAGTACCGATCTTTGAGATTTCTTATAAATGAAACCTACCACTTGCCAACGCCAAAAGACCGAGCAAAAAAGCAACCGATAGGAATTTCATGTTGTTGGGTTTGTTTTGATTTAGTTGTTGTTTGTAGGTTATAAGAACTCAAGTTTGAACTGATGCCTTTGTCTCGATTGCAATGTGTTTTTATACAAAAAGGTGATGGCTACCAACCACAACTATCATCAGAGGGAATAACCCTCATCTAACAGATTACAACTAGAATTTCCCAGGCAGTCCAACTGGTTTGTGAAATTACGTTGAAATCAAACTGAGAGAAAGAGATTATTTTGAGCTGTTGTATAAATTACATAGTTTATTTATTATTGAATCAATCAGATGTTAGATCTATATATAGTATATATTGTGGATAATGAACATATTGGCGTAGTATTTCGTATAGTTATTATGTAGGTTAAATCCATCATCATCTTATTTGCCACCACGCACATTGCAGACTCGGCAATCACCATTGATGATCACATTGCCAGGATTCAGTGGTGTAGCTATAATAAAGATATTAAAATGTAGTTTAGTAAATTGTTCATAAGTACCGATCTATGAGATTGTTTATATCTAATTTTATTTGAAACCTACCACTTGCCAACGCCAACAGACCGAGCAGAAAAGCAACCGATAGGAATTTCATGTTGTTGAGTTTGTTTTGATTTAGTTGTTGTTTGTAGGTTGTAAGAACTCAAGTTTGAACTGATGCCTTTGTCTCAATTGCAATGTGTTTATATACAAAAAGGTGATGGCTACCAACCACAACTATTATCAAAGGGAAAAACCTTCATATCAGAGATTTGAGCCAGAATTTCCCTTTTATGTAAGTAGTCCGATGGGTTGGATAAACACAATGAACGATAAGCTTCAATGTCTAATGACGTCGGACTAAGTAGAAAAATAAAATTCCTAACGTTCAACTACGTTGAATGAAAACTGGATTCCAATTATAATTGAGAAGCTGAGCTTCTCAAAACGTATGTAGAACCTGGGGCAATTAACCTAGTCTACGGCTTTTCTTTAGAATTAAAACTCGTTTTTTTTTTTAATGCTGCCACGCTATAAAGTTTTCAATTAACTTGACACACGTTACACTGCGTATAATAAATTTGCATAAGTTCTTAGCTTGATTTTTGCTTTGTTGACGGCATTTGCATTGCAAGTTTATTGCTGGAATTCAAGAAATTCATTTCATCATCATCTTCATCGATTGGGAAACAATCTAAAGCATTTAGTTAACCTATGTCAAAAGTATTATTGCCAGCTTGACTGCAATTGATTAGTTAAATCACTTCCTATTAAATTGTTTATTATACTCTGATAGAGTATCCAGGATCTCTCAGCTAATTTGTTCATCCACATTATAAGATTAAATAGAATTGAACTTTGAAACAATGTGAAAAGCGTTTGACTCCTACTTTATATATATGTATTTAGTTTAAAAAAATACAGTAAGCTACAGTGGAGCAAGCTCGACAGTAGGAGACCCAGTACTTTTTGAGTGCAAAGCGTTCACTATTGATTGTTCTTCAATAATGCGTACCAAACAATAGATGGCGCCACTAAGAAGTTAATAAACACAGAGGTCGCTAGCGTCTCTTCTTCTTCCTTTTGCCTGTAGCATTGTTAGTTGAATAACTTCCGTGTTTATCATCCGATTGGAATGAAATTTTCTGGACTGGTTTGAATCATAGTGTATATTATATATACCAATAATCAAGTCGCTAACATTAAAGGGGCTCTTGTAATTCGACTTCAAAATCTTGAATTTCAATTTCCAGGGGCGGAGGGGGGCGTGGCAAAAATCTAAAACAAACTTGATCAATGCAAGATATAGATGAACCTACATGCCAAATTTGGTGTCTCTAGCTCTTATAGTCTCTGAGATCCAGGTGTTCATATTTTCGAAATTTTGAACAGCCGTATACTATCCGTTTATTATCCGGTCCGGATAAAATTTTCAGGACAGGATTGGACTATAAAGTTTATCATGTATGCCAAAAATCATATCGCTAGCATTAAAGGAGCTTTCGTTATTCGACTTTGAAATTTTGTTTCAAATTTACGGGGGCGGAAGGGGGCGTGACAAAAATTTAAAACAAACTTGTTTAATGCAAGCTACAGATGAAGGTGCATGCCAAATTTGGTGGCTCTAGCTCTCATAGTCTCTGAGATATAGGTGTTCAAAAAGGGACAGACGGACAGACGGACAGACAGACGGACATGGCTATATCGACTCGGCTGTTGATGCTGATCAAGAATATATATACTTTATGGGGTCTGCCACGCCTCCTTCTGCCTGTTACGCACATTTTTTTTGCACAAACTTAATAGACCCATTTGTACTTTTTTAAAGTACTGGGTCTAAAAATGTTATAAATAATATAACTAAATTAAATATTTGGGAGGGTATTAAATATACACCACTTTGAATATATGTAGTTCATTCTCAATAAATAATAATTTGGATTTGCTTGTAACATGAACACTATAATGAGGCATTTTTGTAGGCTATAATTGTTTCCAGTTTCTCTATAATACATATATTTGTGACTATTTAAATACATACGTTATTCATAGGGAGAGGACCCTAAAGAGATGGGTGACATAAGTGCTAAGATCAGAAAACTTTATACAACAAGTACTTCCCAGAAACAAATTAAAATTTTATTACAACTATGGCCATTTGTTGACTAATTAATTAAATCAATTTGAGCGTTAAGAACCTTTAGAACCAATAAAGTACTGATTCAAATTTGAATTTTAAGTTTTTGTATAGAAATTCAACCATTTGCAGTCTCACTTCTGTTGTGCTCAGCTGAAATCGTGGAGCTTACCTTATTTGATAGAATTCATTTTCAAATAATTTTTGTGCTGAAATGCAGAACGCAATCAGTGCAACGATGTTTGGAGCACAGGTAAATTGAAAATTGTATAAAAAAGAGAAAAGAAAAGTGAAGCGAAATAGAAGTGGAAATGGAAATGAAAATGGTAAAAGGTGTTGTAAAGTGCGATGAAGAGAATACGCAAACATAAATCAATTCATCATCAATTGGATGTTCTGTTCTATTCTGTTTTCCAAGCGTATCGACAATTCCTCGTGCTGTTTGTTTGCAAAGTGAATGCCAAGTGAACTTGGAGCATTTTTCAATTTTCCGGCGACGCGTCGTTTCTTTTCTCTTAGTTTCTTTTCTTTTCTTTTCTTTTCTTATCCCTTACCTATGCAGCAATAAACATAATTCGTGAAAATCAAGCGGGAAATGTACGACAGGCAAAAAAGGTGGATAAGGTAAATCAAATGGGAGTAGAAGTGGAAATTGGGTGGGCAGGTGGCCAAATGATAAATGCACAAAAATTTACCAACATCAAAATCAAGACGAGTTTCCCTAAGACAGAATTGGAGGATAGAGGATCCTTGGGTAGTGCATTTTTTATTTAATTTTTTGTTTGTACCTTTTGTTATTATTTCGTGCGACAGAAGCTTGTGGCAAGGACACGCTTTGCTCAGCGAATTCTTTTTTGCTAACTCCAATTCGTTTTACATTTTCTTCTCTTAAGGGGGAGTTTTTGAATCTATTTTATTTTGCACTCTGTCTTGTTCTTTTATTCCCCTTTTTTGTTTCATTTGTAGAGCGTCAATTCGTAATGCAATTTTTGTACATACAAATGAGTTATCTGCATACAACTTTTTATGTTCAAATTAAATTTTACCCATGCTATATATAAGGACTTTTCATTAGTTCCATTTGTAGCACATGCAATCACATATGTATTTGTATAAAAGAGTACTGCATACTAAGTATTTACATCCAATTAAGTGGGTGCGAATTCAGCATTAACAGCGATAATGGAAACCAGATAAACATTATCATTTGTTCATTAATTTATCCACTCTTTAAAATTAAAACGCATTAAAAAAGACTTTAACATATGTGCAGTTGCATTACGTATACGTAATTTAATTGATATCATAAGTGAACTCATTCATGCAATTGCACTTAGTTATTCACAAATACTTTTCAATTTCCGCATTGATATTGAGATCGAAATGCGATGACAACCGAGTATTGTGTAGTCCATTAGCTTAAGACTATTAAATTATAGATGAAAGGACAGTCCTTTTTACATCCAAGAAGAGATTATTTTCTCCTGCTGGCAACGCACAGAAGACAACCGAAAAATGATAAATGCTCTTATTAAATTGATAATGAAATGTATAAAATGCTGTTAGCTCTTTAATCAAATTAAATTCTGAAATGCCTGCGATGCATGCGGACAATAAAGTTAATTAATTTACTTGCCAAGGCTTACACTTAACATGCCTGACATCATGGCTGCCTCTGGTCAAAACAGAGCTGTCTGTTGGTGTAGGTAAAGGAAATGTGTCTGCTGCACACACAGTACAGTAAATTAAATTTCAAGTAACGTTGCAAGGTCCTGCCTAACAATATGCAGTTAATAATACGGCCGGAGATTGTTGAAATGTTTCCATCAATTTCTGCTCAACTAAATATGCAAATCACGACTCTGAAACTCGATTGTGGAATTGTAACACAACTCGATTATAAAATATTAATAAATTAATTTAAATTCAAATTGTTATCACGACAACGATGGCATTCACGTGCTTATGCTGTTAATGGCTTCATTTAAGATGGAAGAAGAAGAAGAAACTCTCTGAAACTCCACTCACTTACAAATTCATATCGAATGCGCTGTTGTCAATTTTCACGCCACAATTTATGTTAATTCTGTTGTAACCTTTTGATGGCGTTAGTGTTGAGGTTAGAGGTTCATCCCAAGCGATCCCAAAAGCATCCATTAAGTACACATACACACACATACACACACAATGACTGGCAACAATCCATTAATGGGTTACTAACGGTACCTCACTTGCCTGACGCCATTTTGTGTAACAACTGCAAATCAATGCCCTGACATGTGAAAAATGGCAATGGCGCTATTGTATGCCATGTCTATTATAATATCCCTATATTATTTTATGCATGCAACTTCGCTATGTGTGTGTGTGTGTGTCTCTATGTGTGTGTGTGTACATTTTGTGATTGTGTCTGCATTTTCGTAATCAACCTCATGATAAATCGTTTGCGCAAAATTTATTGAGTTTTTGCATGACATCGCCAAGCGGCAACAGCAGCTGCAACAATCCAACCAATTGGGTACTACATTTTAGGGGGAGGGGGAAAGGGGGTCGCTTTTTAGCTATATTACATGTCACAATTGTGAAAAGGCCCTTCAATATCTATTTCTCTTGGGCTCTGGCCTTATTTTATACTTTAATTTATATTCTTGTTAAAATATTTGCATTAATTACCATACATACGAAATATGTTACTTGAAAGTAAACAAATTGATTTCACTGTGCGCTGAGTAGTTTTTAATGACAGAGGAGGATATTGTGGTTTATATTAACTTAGTTGAGAGCGTTGTTTAAGAATTTACAAGTCTTCTTAAGTTTCACAGCAACATTGAAGGGAAGTGCTCAAGGAAAAGTTAAAGATACTGTCTTTATGAATATGTGATATGTGCCTTATTGTTAATTAATAATTACATTGTCAATAGCGTGATGAGATAATTGCAGGGAAACTGATAAAAACTTCAAAAAGAGATTAAGTAATAGTCATAGTAGTAGGATAATGGTAAAAGTGGTGCTTTTTAAATTAGTAATAGTGATATAGATAGAAATAGTTAAGTTGAAGTGGAATTAGAAGTAGATGCATAGTAAGTTGGAAAAGCTATAGTAAAAGAGTGGTAGAATGTTCTTTTACTTATAATAGTCGACAGATTGATTTATTTTTTAAATTAAAATATTATAACATTAGAAAAAGCGATTTTAAATTGATAAATAAAGAATGCCAAGCTAATTCGAATATAACATTTAAACAAAAGAAGTAACAATAAATATATAAAAAATTTAATTAAACATTGAAAAAATACTTTTGTTTCTTTGGAAACATATACAAAAAAAGATATTAAATCTATTGCACATTGCTCGCAACAACTGTCATCAATTTTCATGAGAAATACGTTTAGATTTTATTTGCTGAGCAACTAAATGAAAGTTTCAAATGCAAATCCAAGCCTACTAACTTTTAATTGCAATGACAATTTTACTGCATTTATTTGTATTGTGTACGATATTCGAATGTCAATGTACCTTATGTAGCAATGTATTTGCAAAGCTGTCGCAGCTAGTTGAATTTTTCACCACCTCAAAAAAACGAAAACTTACATATGTACTACATATATAGTAGCTTATATAAGTTTGTTTGTATATAATTGATGAGCAAAATGGTTGTGGCTGTTGCAATGCCTTTTGTCTGCACGGCAACCTCAGAAATGTTGCAGTATTGTAAATTTCATTTGCTGTTTTAGCATTTGGTATTTGTTGTTAGTTTAGAGTGAGAATAGGAGTATTCCCTCTCTGCTTTCTTGGCTTCCTTGACTCCGACGGGATGATTGATGAACTATTCAATTTGTAGTTAGAATGCACAAGCTAGTCCGTTTTTTAATTGAGATAGAAAATAACTTAAATATGTAGTAAAATATCTTAGAGATAAATTTCAATTGCAACATCTGTAGTTCAAATGTCTTGACTATTTGTTATTCCTTTAATGTGTTGAATTTTAATTTTAGATAAATATTTTTGCTGTTTGCATTTTGACTTAAAACAAAAAATGGAATTGAAATGCTTGAACACTTCTTCACTCTTCTGCTTTTATTGGATGCAAGTTAAATATTTACAAGTTAACAATTTCTATTATGTGAATAGTTTTTTAAGTGACAGGTGTTAAGTGATTGACAATATTTGATTGCAAACTATTTTTGGTATTCAAAAGTGAAAAGAAGAAGAAAAGAAGAATATAAATAAATTTGAGGTGAACTTTAAAAATGTTATATTCTGTGTGGCAACTAAAGAAAGAGCTGGTGTCGAAAAGTTGACCCAGCTATTTTCAATATTATATTGAAATTACGGTAGAAAATTTAAATAATCTAAGAATAAATTAAAATAAATTTGGATCAAGAAGTACAGAATATTCTACACAATTAGAAAGGCTACAAATTATATTTCAAGAATATGTATCTGCTCTTTTCTAGAACTCAATTTGTCAAATTCCACTTGTAAATTCGAGTATCATTTTCACTTATCAGTGTTGCAAAGATTGTTCAACATGGTGATTAACCTATTCTACAGAATGTCAAAAGCACTGCAATTAAAGGAACAACCATTTCTAGGAAGCATAAAAGGAAAAACTACTCAAAAAATATAAACACACTCAGTCTGAAGAGTGATAGCACCACAGGCAGGCCACAAGCTCAGCCTCTGAATGGTCGTCAATAAAGTTTGAAATTATGAGTAGAGTCCAAAGTCCAGAGTCCCAAGAGAGATAGAGGTTATTATGGCTGATGGCCCAACTGTTTTATGTCCACTTTGGTCACTCGACTGACTGACTGGTCATTGTTGTTTTTGTTGTTCTGCTAGCATTTCCGTTTTGTGCAATTTATGGCACAGAGATCAGAGTCAGAAAGACAGAGAGAGAGAGAAAAACAAAAGTTGGCTAGAAATTATTTTGAAATATTGCAGACAAAAGCTGACGTTGTGTGTGTGTGTGTATATGTGTGATGGGAGTGCAGTTTGTATAAATATGAATGGAAAACTATTAGTTGCATTTGTATGAGTCTCTGTGTCTAAGTAGAAACTTCCCCAGGGCGGAAGTGGGCGCTTAATCTATGGCTTCTTTTTTTTTTGTTGCCAACATATCTGATGACTTGCAAATCTCTGTGAGTGGAGAGGTTCTACAGTAGCTCAATAAGCAAGGTGATTCACAGGTCGAAACCGACCAAATGACAGATATTCATATGAGTTTTGTATAGCGGCTTTTGTCTTGCTGTTGACCAGCTTCATAGGCCGGAAATGTAACACGGTCGGACTTTTGTATTGGATCTAAATACGTGAAAATAACTATAGAGATGACTCTTAACTAGAGCCTACCATGCAGCAACATTCGTTGTGTTTTGTGTTCTTGTCGCGTTTCGTTTCATGTTTTTCCAAATTGCAAAACAACATCAGGCCAATTTTGGAATGACAAACAAATAAATTGCTCGACGTGAAGATATCCAGCCTTAAAACTGGATATGTACATACGTCGGTGCCATGAAAATTGGACAATATTAAATGTTAGGTGCGTTTAACAAAATTTGAGCATTCATCTTGACAACTGTAGATTTTATAGAGAGTTCTAATGGGTCAAAACTGCCTGGTTCTAAAATCTAAAATCTACATTTAATCACTCGACTGTTGTGAAATTTTTAGAAAATCAAGATAAATTTGCAAGATTCAAGTATGACATATAAGAATGTGAGATTTTAAATATTCTAAAGTTTTCAGAGCTGTATCTTTTTCTGTTGGCGCTTTCATAGTCCTAGGGTATGGAAAAAACAATTGACAGCCCTGACGTTGTTACCGAAAATATTTGCCAACTGAAAAACCATTCGCCATTGGCCATTGTCAACACGTTTTTTGGCCCTCAACCTGCTTTAACAAGCAAATACAATGGCCGAATATTTGTTCAGTTGACGCTGTTGTTGTTGTTGTTGTTGTCCATCCTGCTGTTTGTTTTCATTTGGTAATCAGGTTCAGGTTTTGTTTTTTACGCCCTTTTGCTATCTGCTTTTAACATGCCTTTTGTTACTCATTGCAGAGAACAAAAAAATTGTATATAACAGAAATTGTTTAAAGCCTTAGCATACTTTTTGTGTGAGTGTACGAGTGTATTCATGAGTGTATGTGTGTGTGCAATAAATTAGCATCAAGTGTGATAGCCTTTAAATTCGCTTTAAATGTTGAAAAGCTGCTTTTTTTATGACCATCAACGGAGTTTACAGTTGAGAAGCTTAAGTTAGTTTTATACTGTTAACATTATTGGTCTTAAGTTTAGTTTTATTAGTCTGCAAACTTGCACATAAACATTAACTTTAATTTATTGCCAAATAATGACATTGTATCATTGAGAACTATTTTGGTTTTTAGCTAACCTAAGGCGCTGAAATGATTTTAGATTGAGATTTATTTGAAAGTTAAAGTGTAATAAACTAAAAGTGGGTAAAAGGTTATTAAAACTTGTACATAGTTGTGTCTCCGACTTTTTAAATGATATAACTGATATCCTATGAGCATTAAATGTAGACTAAAGTTCATTTGAGTGCGGACGGATAAGTAAACATCAAAGTTAAGAAAGAGTGGAGCTCATTGCTTTTAAGTTATTTTCCTTTACTTTTGAAATAATTCAATGTGTTTATTTAGAAACTTATAAGTTCGTGAAAATGTTTTAGGGTATTTTTTGGATATTTTTAGTTGAACAGCCTTAACAACTTTAAATAATTCACACGTAAATCAGAGTAGAATAATTTTAAAGTACTTATCTTTAAGCATGAATGGCTACATTTCTTTGATTGTCTGTCTATGCCATGCCATGGTCTGTCATCAGTATTCATATTTCTGTTATATTGTTGCTCCCAGTCATTTCATATACGAGTATGTGTATAAAAATAAAATGAGCAAAATAAACATGGCGTCCAAAAAATATCAAAAAAAAATCATAAAATAATAATAATACAAAAAAATAAAGCAAGAAAAATAAGAGAAAAAATATATACATATATAATATTTGTAGCCTTATTAAAATTCCATGCAAATGCGCTTATGTGGCCCTGCGGCCCAACGCACCCAAAGTGGGCGTATGTCTGCAATACCCCGCAGTACACCTCACTGCCTCTTTCCCCCGTCCCTTTCCTTCCTCTTCCCCTGCTGCCCTCCTTCAGCCAACTCTGGGCTGCCCTTAACGTTGGCCACTTGGAGCCGAGACACGCGCACGCCCTAAAATCCTCAACATGCTCATCAGCCTGGCCATACAATTCTGAAACACTTTGGAACCCAGCCACGGATGTGTGTATAGCTGTGGGTGTGTGTGTGCGGTGTGTGTGCGTGTGTTATGTTGTTGGGGTTGAGTTTGTGGCAACAATTGTTTCGCTGGCAAAAAAGTGAAAACCTAACCAAAAGTTATTTCATATGCGAGTGTGCGAGACGCAGACGCGAGTCAACAAAACAGACAGAAAACTGAAGGAACAACATGAAGAAGGAAAACAGAACTAAAGGGAATAAGGACTCCTGCAAAGGGCGGTGGGGATAACAACAATTGCAATGTGGGCGGTGAACGCGTTGCGCGTGTTAAGCATATTTAGTTCATTTATTTCAAATTAGATTTTTAAGCGACAACAACACTGAACTGGAAGCTCAAGGGACAAGGGAAATTATTGCCAGGCGAGTGTCAGCGTTGATAAGGATAAAAACAGGACATTCACTCACTAACTTGAACTTGGATTGGGTTGGTTCTTGCATATATTTTGGAATTTATGCAGCATTTATTTCTATACGTTCTGCTTTTCTCTCTTTCCTGCATTTTTCTCTTCATATATTTTTCCATTTGCTGATTAAAGCGCTTATAATAAGGGTGTATTTTTTTTGGTTGGTTGTTCTGTTTAGTCTCCACAAAAAAGGGTTAAAATAACACTAACTGTTTGATGTGGGCTTGTACACTGGACTGCTCTTCTGAGTTTGGGCAACTTTCTGCATGGTTCATTAAGTTATTTGTTTGAGCACAAAGCATGTGATTCGACAGAGCAAATTACTAATGAAATGTGTTTTAAGTATGTGGCGACGATGGTCATCCTGAGGATATCCTGCCTCGTATGTGCCTTCTTCTTCTCTTGACCTTCTCCTTGAAATCCTTTTGGTTTCCTGTGGTTATTATTATTGACATTTTGAAATTTCTTACCACATTTGTAAAATATTTACATTAAATTTAATGCATGTTGAAGTGGAGTTATGTTACATTGTAAAATTGTCGGTTCAAAAGGTTATCAGTTTTAAAGTTTGCATAACTTCGTTAAAATTAGTCCGATTTTCATACGGAATGTCATTTTGAATATGATTTGATCTGTAAATTCACATTACATTTAAAAACAGTTTAATTTAAGTTTATATAAATTTTATACAAAGAAACTTCAAGTACATCTTTAATAAACTGAAAAGGTCAAGTTCAAGCTCTCATATTACAAATCTAATTCCAACTAAGCTAATTTCAAATGTTTTCACTTAAAATGTATATCTTTAATTAACCAATGCGGTATAGAGGTCAGCAATATCAACTATCCTACATCTGAGACCCACTTTCATTAGGCAAAGACCATGGAATATTTGCTGCTTAAAGCTATCCACAGATGCAGATACATGTATTGGCAGATTGGCAGATTGTTGATGTCACCTCCACATCCATAAGCTATCACAATGTGTCCAGCAGCTAACTACAGTAAACATTCCACGTTGTTCGCAGTTTGTGTTCAATCTAGTAAAGTGAACGGGGCAGCTGTAAGTACCGCAAGCCAAATGCCAAAGATGTTCAGTATAAGAGGACGACAGGACAAACAGTGTAGAGTGTAGAAGTGTGCTCTCTAACAAAATGGTAGGGAATGCAGAGGAACACGGGGAGTAGGTGTATATACATACATATATAGTATGTAGAGACTAGGGTGTGGAGTAGGTTGTAGAGTAGCGTGGCATAATGTCGAGTAGACAGAAGAATGCTGCTGAACAAGCAAAAATTTTATGACATTGCGAACAAGTGATGAGTGCCAGTCGAGAAGAGAACGCGGAGAGAGAGGAGAGATGAAAGGTAGAGACAGGCAAGAAACTGAAAAACGCAAACACAATTATAACAAGTGCGGCCAATGGGAAGCAGAGCGCAACACAAAAAAAATTACAACACAGCCGACTGTGCGGATATAACGGCATGAATGAACAAGCAAAATGAAGGACAAGGGAGTGGGGCCAGAGGGACAGTGTGTTGACCAACAATGTTGGTCACAACACACACACACATAGACTCATACACATCATGCTCGGCAGCAAGTGGCCCCACACAACCACTAACAAGAACTAATATTTGACAGCTGCCTCACTGTCCTTTCCCCTCTTTTCCATGTCCTTCATGCTGCTGTTCTGTGTTCAGGCAGAGTTCTCCAATTTATACCCGTTATTTGTAGAATATAAGAGTATATTGTATTCGTTGCAATGCATGTAACAGAGAGACGAACACGTGACTCAGATCTCAGAGAGTATAAGAGCTAGATCAACCAATTTTGTCATACAAACTTCTATGAAGTCCACGCAAATGAAAATTGTTTCTAATATCTTCCATAACCTTTTCTGTTCCCACAATCTGTTTACAACTTATAGATTCTATGCTGTAAGCTCTAGATACTTTGGATACACAGCGACAATTCTAAAGATAGATAAATATTTTATGAATACATTACATTTGTTTTAATTTTAAACGTTATCTTTAAATAATTTGAACCATAATTACATAGTCGTATCAAAATCGGTTATAATGCCTTAAATTATGCTGTTATTTTTAAACCACTGAGATTTAACTTTAACACTTAATATTAATAATGATGATAAAATTAAAATAGAGACTAAAAATAAATTAAAACTATTAATTGCATTTTTGGCAACTATTTTTAAGTGGTTTAAGGGGTATCTTATAGTCGACGACTCGAATATAGTTTTCTAACTTCATTTTTTTCGGCTTGGGGTCGTCGCATAAATGTCGACGGACCTGCGCCATTTTTGGCCAAACGCTCAGCGTTCAACGACTTTTGGCTGATTTCGTAAAAGGCCAACAGAGCGAAAAAAGCACCAGTAAAAATAAAAACAAAGCCCAACAAAAAAATGAGAAGAGAAAAAAGAAGAGAAAATAAAAAGAAAGAGAAGTGGAGCTCAAACTTTTACCGGCAACAAAAGTCAAGTAGCGAACATCGAGGAAAGACAAAAAAAAACAAACAAAAAAATAAATATAAAATTGTTTTTAAAAAATGCCATGCACAACACATGCTGCTCATTTCGATGGAAAATTTTTGTATGAAAACAAAAAGGAGGCAGCAACGGCATGAGAAGGGGCGTGGCAAGCACAACACTTCAGCTTCAGTTGCGTTGAGCAAAAACCAAACACATTTAAGTGCTGCCAAAAGTGAGATAAAAAGCAGGCTACAAGATAACAGTTGGTGGAAGAGACTGAGAGAGGGGGAAGAGAGGAAAGAAAAAAGATGGGGCAGATACGTGTGTATAAATGCGAGTCAGGTAGACATACAGGTATGCGGCAGTAGCACACAAATATGTTGCAGACATTTAGGCGCATGTGGCAGCTCGAGTGTGTGAATAGATGTTCAAAACGAAACGGATACATTCAAATACATTCAGATGGAATCAGTTAATGGCTGCAAGGCTAAAGACAGCTTCAAATTATATTTGAATCAAATCAAACTCGACTAAGAGATACCGTGTACCTTATCAACTAAATTTAGGAAAACAGTTTTCGAATGCAACTTAAATTCATATACGCATTAAAGATAGTGAGATAGTATAGTTAGTGAGATTAGTAAGCTGAAAGTTTCTATCTACATATTAAATTATTAAAATGACAAAAATCATTTTCAATACTTTTAAATTATATTGTTAAGCCAATATCATGAATATAATTAAGCCATAAAGCTTATAAGTAATCGAGGGTCTGAAAAACGCTCTGTGTTTTTAAATTAACTTCTTCCGCTTGTTGCATACCTTTGCACTCAGTTAGACTGCCCACTTCATGGGCTACAGGTTATACAAATTCAGCAGTTAATTGATAAATATTTAAATGCACCAGTCTAAATTAATAATCACTTGGATTTGCACAGTTTAGCTGGCGCTGAGTTTAATTGCTTTATGAATGCGCTCGCCCTTTTCACCTCTCTCTCTCTCTCTCTCTATCTTTCTATCTCTGTCTAAATTTGAAATGATTACTTACTCAGCACTCAGTTTTAAGTTCATATTTAATCATGGCTTATTGTTTGATTCGCCTAATAAATGCCAGGCGCTTCAATTAAATAGCGCAAAAGTTTCGACGCGCTCTTTTTGATTTTGATGCTGATTACATAGGAAAAACTTAATTAAGTCGCTGCTGCCTGGAAACGGGGAAAACTGCTGAGTAACTTTAATAGTTTTACACGCTAACCCAGTTTTCCAAATGGAAAGGGATGCAGCAAGGGGCGGAGGGAATTGGGAGAGTTTGAGAGCAATGTCGAGTCAAATGCATTTTTGAAAAATTGCAAAACTTGATTAGCGATTTGTGTGTGGCTGTGTGTATGTGTGTTTGTGTGTGTGTGTGGCATGCCACTCAACTTTACTATGACGTTGAAGCTGCAAATTTGCACACAGCAGTTGCACAGTGAAAAGTTCTTTCTCTCTTCTCCGTTTATTTTTTTTTGGCCAAAAAAGCAAAGCTAATCTGGCTCTAACTCGCAAACCATCCTGGGTGTGACTCTGGCTGCTGAACCGAGGCCACCTGGGCAGCAGCTGGATCTACAGCTTCATCACGGAAAATGCAATGCGAGAAGTGCGAGTCAGAACTGGTGAGAACTTTTCGCTAGTGCCGAGAGTCCCAGAGTCCCTGTTCACTTATCCATTTTGCTGCAGCTCCAACGAATAATGTTGCGTCTTGCCATCCTATTCCCAGCGAGTGCACAGTGGGCAAAAGCAGACTGAACTAGAATATAAATATTAATATCTTTGAAAATAACAAAGAAATATTTTATATACATTTTTCTAAAAGAAATAATTAAAGTTAAAAATAAATAATTACTTTCTTGTTAAGTAAATTGAACTACAATCAACTAAATAGAAACTAAAGCCAATTTGGACTTTCCGTTCTCAATTGATGATTACCTATACATTTTTAAAAGTATACACAAATATATAAATACATATCAATATTGAAATTACACATTTACATTTTACTAATAAAATGAAAAAAAATGTCTCAACTCGAGATTGGAAAATTGAAATGATTATAAGCTAGTCTATCCTATTTTACCCACTGTCCTAGAGCAGACCAAGCTAAAGTTGGCGAACTGAAACAGAAACTGAGGTTAAGGGGTGAGGTGGAATTTTTCATTGAAAATCCCCATACGTATTTGCAATTTGTCGGTGGCAGAAATGTTGGGGCGCGATAGCGTGATTGAATGGGTCGCCAGACTGGCCATGTATGTGGCTCTCAACTTGTGCGGCATAATGAGAGTTATTGCTAATGCATGGCCCGAGTGCACGACTTTTGGCCAAAAAAAGATAGATGGCCAGTTGGCCGGGTCCTGAACGAAAACCTAACCCTTGTCTGCATCTCTCTGCATTCAAGCGCAAAGCTTCTAATGAAATTCTAAAACGAAACATAAAACTTCCGATTGGACATTGCAGGTGCGTTGACCAAGCCAAAAGATTTGCATAGCAGCAGCAGCAAAAGCAGTTTGAATGGGAATTTCTGGTTTTCTAGCCACTTTGTCTGGCTACAGATGATTCCTCTTACTCTATCCCTCTCACTCTCTCACTTTGATACTATTTCTCTTTCTTTCTCAGTGTCCTTGGCTGGGTGAAAGTTTAATCAATAGCAGCGGGGCAATTCAATATTTTACTTTTATTCGTTCTTTTCCCCTTTTTGCTGAAATCGATGTTGTTTGGCTTTTAATTTATTTAATGGTCGGCAAAGGGCTTAACTCCTTTATATTGCATGAGCACAAAGGTTAGCCACTATATCATTGTCCAGACAGTTGAGTGAACGGAAAGATCGAACACTTAAAAGGATTTCAATGCAGAACAGTTGTTGCTTTCTTTCAAATAGTTAAGTATGAGATTTTTGATGAAGGTTGGTTTTTTATGGTAAGGCTTTTATACATTTAATTTAGTAACATTCGAATTTTCCATATATTTTTATACGGATTAACCGTTTTTATTAACAGCATTTTAAACTTTGAATTATGCAGCTAGTGATTCAATAATATAACGCATACGCACTGTGTGTTGTCAAATACAAAATGTTCAGCTAAAAAGCTAATAAAATAAATTTAATATCCTTTGTTAGAATTAAACTGCAGTACAATATTGTATTATAAATAAAATATCAGTTATTCTATTTAAAATCGAAATCGAAATGTTGTTAAATATGTTCTCTGATGGATTTAAAATATTTCAATTTTCATTCACTTAATATTTGCTTATTTATCTAATAATTTATTAGTACTAATGCATAATTTATATTTTATTATTCATTTGCATCATGCATACGCAGGGTGTACCAGCGAATATGATAAAAGTTCACTAAAAATATATTGAAAAAAATCAATATAAATTCAAACCACTTAGCCTACAATTACTTATTTATTCAATGAATTATAACAAATGTTAATTTTTGTTTAAAGCATGAAAATATTATCCAAATATCCTTTAAACAAATACTTAAATAACAATTGTTTCCTCAGTTCAAAACATAATCAATAGAAGCACTTATAAACACATTAAGAATATATTGTCTTAAATTAGTTTTTATTAGCCAAGCCGTTTTTTATAGATTGTCAACAGTTCTTGGCTAATACTCAGCTATGCCAGGGGCAGGGATTTTGCTCTCTCCCTATTTTTTTATGAAATAGATGCCATTGCTTTTGTGAGCATTATTTTTTATTGGTTAAAGTTGCCTAACGATTTATATTGGACATTTTATATGCGGCAGCTTAACTGGCACGCATACAGATAAATAACCCTATGCACATAGACCAAGACCGAGATATAGTTGGAAATGGAGATGGAGATGAAAGCAGAGAAGTATACAAGACAGCTCTTTTAGCCGTGTTTATCAGACCAGGTCCAGCTACTTGCCTCTACACTTCAACTAGCTGCTGAATTCACACAACATCATTTATATTCAACTTGTTTTCGAGGCGTCTGGAAAACTTTGAGGACGGCGACCGCACACGCAAACTCACACATATATACACTCGATTTATATCCAAGTGTGAGTTGTTGTGGCAGCCATTTTTGCGTATTTTTGTGCATGTGTGAGTGTATGTGTTGCACGCTTCAGTTGAACGCACAAGCAAATGTTGTTGCTCAATCGAAAGTATCAAATTGCCCACAATAACACTTAAATCCAACATCTAAGCTGAAGTCAAGTAAGAGTTTCCACCTCGTCGTCTCGGGTGGGTAAAAAAACTACTACTGCTAGAAGATGGAGGAAAACTTGGAAATGGATATAAAAGAGGGTTACAGTTAGAGCTATGAGCCTGTCAAGTGGCAAGCGGAAATGAGCAGCAATAATAAAAATGTTAAAATCTAAAAGGAAGAAATACAAATTCCAAGCAGAGCCAAAAAGAAAACTAGCAATGTGTGAAGAAAACTGACTAACAGTTTGACATTATAACGCTTTAAACTTGATCATTAAAAGTAGTAGACAAAACAGACAAACAAAGAATAATTGCCAGTATTCAGAGACAGTTTTATTTATTTTAATGTATTACAATATACATTTAAGTTGAAGGAATACAAATTTCAAAGTGTGAAGAAAACTTGCTAACAATTTGACATTAAAACGCTTTTAAATTGGCCATTAAATAATATGTTTAAAATACAGAGAAAAACTATGAATAATTGGCAGTATTCAGAGATATTTTTATTCAATTAAATGTACCACAATAGAAAAGTAGTGTTTCTATGGATCCTTAGATTTAAAGTATGATAAATGTAAACTTGAAATTAATTAAAATTTGTATAATTATCAAAAATATTTATATTTTATACCTTGATATTTAAATAAAACCAAATATTCTCTTACAGTTTTTATATAGAGTTCCCAATGCAATTCAGTACTTTGTTTTTATTATTTTACTGCCAACAGTTGCCAACTTATACACACACCTCATTCAGTTGCAGTTCCTTCGTTAGCCATTTTGTGTTTTGGCCATTAGGAAAAAAAGAAAAGTTTACAGTTTTGCTGCTGTACTCATTTCTCACACTCTGCCGCATCGTTGCATCTTTCTATATTTTCTTGCACAGTTTTTTCAGTTGGTTTTTTTTCCTATATATTTTGCTAGGAAGTTTTTTTTATTCGTTCTCTGATTTGCAATGTTGTTTTGCTTTTTGCTGCCTCTTCTGCTGCAACAGCAAAAATATTGTAAATATTTTGCAACTTATTGTGCACAAGTTTCTTGTTGATTTCTTGCTCTTACTCTACAATCTACAGACTGTGTGACTGCAGCACGTTTAATATTTATTTCATGTTTTAATATTTGACACGATTGCACAACAGTTGCGCTCTGTTTGCGGTGGCATCTCCTGTTCTTCTTCTATATTTTCATCTCTCTCTCTCACTCTCTCTCTCTTCACTCATAGTTTTTCTTGTGAAACTTTTTTTGTAAGCTGTCCGTCGTTTTGCGATTGAGATTTGAACGTTTGAACATTTTTTGTTGTTCTTCCAAGCAATACATTTGTTATTGAATAAGTTGACAGCAGCTGGCAAAAAGTTGTCTGGCCGTCAAGTAAACGACACTTATTGGAAAGGTTAAGCATTTAAAATGTATATCAAAGCAATGATTAATTGCTTGAATTGTTCCTTGGCTACAACTTGGGTAAATTGGGAATAAAGTGTGTGTTTTCTTAAAAGTTTGTAGTTTTAAATTCGCATTTGCTGGAAAAGAAACAAATAATAGACGAATTAATCGAGAGTTGTGAATTACGAGACTGGATGGCTGCATATAGCAAAAATGGTGTTTTGTAATTCTTCAGACAATTCTAAAAAAAACTTTAAATAATATTTCATTATATTTGACTATTATAAAGTGTTGAAAATGGATTAAGGCAAAGCTTTTTGATCAACTACATCTTAAATGTTGACTTAAAAGATCCTAGATTGATTATACCTTTAAAACTTGTTCTCTATTAGCTTGTCAAAGTGATTATGAATACAACATTTCTTGAATAATTGTTTAACTTTAAATTTATAAAAAGCACACATTCATTTCCCAGACCCTCATAGCTTTGTCTTTTTGAATATGATTTAGCTTTACATATGTCTGACCTAACAAAGTCTTCCATCTGTATAGTACTCGATTTTTCTCGACTTTCATAACCATTTGAAAATACTAAATTCCTTTTCTATATTCATTTCTTTTGTTGCCCATCTGTTTGTTAGTTTTGTGCTGGCCCAATTTCAATCAGCCGATAATTTAATGCAACGGCACACGCTGCAGCCATCAAATCAGCGTGCCACGCCACAAAGTATGCAATTTAAGAAATTTTGTTCAAATATTTTGGCAACGCATCGTTGCGGATGCCGTTGGCACTTGAAATTGGCAACTGAAAACTGAGACTCAGACTGAGACCGAGACTGAGAAGTGAGAACTGAGAATTTCAAATGCGAATAGAGAAGATGTAAAAGCTGAAGCTGAGTCTGAAGCTACAGCTTCGACACGAACTGATTTATAAAGTTTACAAATGCGTGGCAAAAACCCCGTGACTTGACTTGACTCACTGACAAACTGACGGACTTTCCGTGAGTGAGAAACGTAGCTTCTTGTTGGGGCTGAAAAACGTTTGCCACTTAACACGTACGCCGCATATTTTGCCACGCCCCCTCCCCTCTTGCCACATGCCGCCCCGTTGCACAGCTGTGCCAATGTTTTTTTTTGTTTTTTTGTTTTAGAGTACAAAATGTTTTTGCTGATTTGGCAGCTTTCCAAAAGACGAGAGCAAAAATTTATACGCCACACACAGTTGCGATGCCTTGTGCTTTGTTTAGCTGATCCTTGAATAATCAACAACAGCAGCAGGACAGAGAGAGAGAAAAAGAGAGAGAGAGAGGGAATAGTCAAGCAGCCTGAGCTAAAAAAATGACTCGAGCGTAGCCAACGTACGTTGTTCAAATATTAATGTTGACCCTCGACTGCTCGTTAGCCTGGCCAAGCTAACTGGCTCACTGACTTGCCTTGTTGGCAATGTGTGTACGAGTGTGTGTGTGTGTGTTGTAGTGTGTGCTGCAAGTGCACACAGTTGCCCCAAAACGCATCTGTTTTCGCTTCTTGTGTATGTTGCAAGCTGACCACAGTAGTTACTCATCAGGATCGTTGCACTTGGCTTCAACTCAGCTTCTTTGCGCTTCAAATCAGCTTCTAAGCAGCCTAATCAAAGCCAACAAGAGAAAGCTGACCACGCCCTGTACTTAAAATTAGGCCAAAAGCAGTTCGTGACATGCCCAGAAGTCTTAAGTGCGGAAGGAACTTGTATTAAAACTACACTAATTGTGTTTGCTCAGAGCAAGAAATTTTAAAGTATAGAGACTAACAAGACTTTATAAATTTTTATTCTCTTTGAAAATTCAGGAAATATTTCTAATTTTTTTAACGTAAGATATTTTCACATTCATTTTTAATTTAAACCTCAAAGATATCGATTTAGTTTTGATAAAGTTCTCAAAATTTTAAGTATGATAACCTTTTGTATTTCTCACTTAACACTTATTTCATTTCATAGAATTAAACAAAGACATTTTGTAAATGTTTTATCCTTCCAAGCTTAAGAAGCACAATGACTTGAAAGCCGTTTAAATTCTTCCGACTAACTAAACTAATTCACAATGAAATACGCTCATTGAATGTCAATTGCAAATTTATTACCTGTGCCACAATTGAACAGAGAATTAGCCATTATAATATTGGCGCATGTCAAGAGCATATTTCGCTTCAATTAAATTGTATGTTAATATTTATGAAAATCCGCCCTAAAATGAATGAATGCTGCTTTGTTAATATGTCTACTTGTATTTGTAATAGAATTTGAGCTTTTCCTTAATTTGTAATCGCCAGAGGGTTGGGTTAAGTTTAGTTTATGTCTTTCATTTGTGGGTCGCATTTCAATTTATGAACAATTGTGAATCTAATCAAATTTCATACGCTCTTATCGTTTCAGGTATGTATATGTGTGCAAATAAATGTCAAATGAAATCCGAAATGTACAATCAATTTGATGGCGCTCTGAAATTGAGTAAGAAATTAAATTAGAGACAAACACACTCACACACACAAGCAAAATCTTCAATAGGTTGGCTAATAAGAAATGCCATTGTTACAACTTTAATTAATGGCCATTAAGCACAAAATGCCATGCCATTTTATACGGCTCTAGACAGGCTGGCGACTGGCCCTGAGACCCGAACACGGACCCGGATACGGTGAAAGGGACACGGAGACGGAACTCGAACCACAGTAGAGGGGGGCGGTGGGGGTTGGCAAATTATACGGCGCACATACAGACAAAGCCAATTGCTTGGCTATTTACGAGCTCACTCTGCTTCGGGGCATTTTCTGCTTTAATAAGCAATTTTTAATTTGCAATTACTCGAGCATTACAAACACACACACAACCACACGCATACACACACACACTCACACCCAACCACACACTCGCATGCACATGAAGGAAAAGTGCACGGGAATTATTTTTAATGAAAATGCGCATGCAAACATATTACGCATACGAGGCGTTGCACAAACAACCTGATGCCGATTGCAGCGGCCACAAATGCCAATCAATGCTTATACTCAAACACATACACATACGTGCATACACAGCACATACTTATGTGCATGCATAATTAGACCCTGTACTTAGATTGTAAAGAGTGTCTAATAATCTAAATTGAAGGCTATTTATTTTTATTGTTCTCTTTAAATGAACTTTAAATGTTCTTTCTATTCGCTTTTTCCGATTTGTGAATGCGAAAGGGTGCGTGGCAAATACTTAAAACAAACAAGATCTGAACTTATAGCGTTCATCACGATTGAAAAAATTATTTGAAAACATTCAAGAAAGAATTTGGACCAGATTGGCAAATGAAGGAAAAGAGTTTATAGGGTATTTGCTCGAGGTTGTATGTGTCTCTGAAAGAATAAGTGCAGGGTCTATTACAGTCGTGTTCTGTGGACTATAGTAGTTTCTTCTATTCATATGTAAGTTTAATAACTTTGCTTATTGCTTTGCCCATGGCACACACATACAATAGGTTTTGCCCCTGCCACGCCCCCGCCGTTGTATACACTCCCCATCCGCCCCCTTAACGAAACTTGGCCCAACGTCATTTCAGTTAAGTCGACAAGTTGGTCATTAGGGAGCTTTGGTGAATGTTAATCACATTACCGCAAAACGTTATAATGTTTGGGAGTAGGATGCATCTACTGCTCAAGTAACAATAACAATTATTTTGACCACACACACATACACTCACATACATATATACCAATACTTACACGCGTGATGTGTCCCATTGAAATAGTAAACCGCAATTTGGTTTCGCCTGCCTCGCCAACTAGTTGCAAATGCAAACAGAAACCGAGATCGAGGTTGAGTTTCTGCACTAAGCGCTCAAGGGGATGGGCCCCAAAAAGCCCAATGCGTATACGCATTATGTTGGTGCGCACTGTAAGCCGCCTGCAACACACAATAACAACAATGAAACAACAAGAGGGCAACAGCAACATAATCAAAGTCTCAGCTAACCAAGCGCCCACCCTCGTATTTTGGACAGACTTTCCCCAAAGGTGAAAACTTTTTCGAGGGGGAGTTCTGATCTGAAACACAAACACACACACACGCATCACATATACACTCAGTCAAAGTTTCACACACACGGATGCACACATACACACAGTGGCATTCTCATAATTGTCGGAAAGTTACATTTCCTGTGTGTAACGTCGCATGCACTGCACCAAATTTTATAGCTAGTTAGAAACTAGTTTTTGTTATTACATTTCTAACAAACATCAAGTCAATTTCAGTTGTAAGGATTAAGAAATCTTTCCATAATATTTTAAAACTGCTTCTGTGTTGTTTTGGACTCTTAGAGATGAAATCTCATTAGAATCAAATTTCTAGACACAGATTGGATTGTATAAGTGATATTTAAGTCGTAGCATTATTTTCAGTTCTGAAATCATTATCTTAAGTTTTTATAGTTTTGTTTTTAACAAACTGACAGTTATCATAAATTCACCTCTCAAACTCTAGAGATACAGATATTATAGATATTATATGACCACAATCAAAGGCAATCCAAGTGTTTACAGCTCTTTCAAGAACAATATCGAGTCAAATACTCACATACTTGAACTCATGCCTAGATTTAATCATCAAATTCGTTATGGGAATCGATGAGAAGTGGTATGGGTTGTGGTATTTCTTCAAGTGTAACACGTACGACGATTCTCAAATGCGATGTGCGTTTCTCTTCTGTCTCTCATTGAAGTAACAAAACATCAAAATCGATCGATACAAATTACAAAACCAACGTCAGCAGCTTTCAGCTTTAGGGATGCTCTATGTTGGTTGTCCTTTCGATGAAGCTGGATGAGGGTGGTCCTTCTGACAATACTCCTCTGTGGTGATGTTGTTGTTGTTGGTGGTGGTGGTGGTGGAGTGGTTATTCCACAGTCTTATAGGGCATGAACCCACCCCTCCTGGTGCCTGGTGACTGGTGCCTTGTGCCTTGTGCCTGATGCATAGTTCCGCATTGATGACGACGCCTGCCACTTTGTTCTACAGTTCGTCCGTTTTCTGCCTGTATTTCTGAGTCTCCTTTGTGTCCTTTGAGTGTGTCTGTGTGTGTGTGTGTGTCGGTCTGTGTGTATGTATTTTACTTCCACTTCAATCATAACTGTGTTCAATTGTTGTTTTTATTACCGCATTTCTTTCACCTTTTCCTTGACGTAAGAGAGAGATGGAATATTTGCTATGTGGTTGGCAAAATTGGTTGGCCCTTCGGTTCATCCTCTTTTATTATGCTCTTTCAGTGGGCATTATAACTTCTTAATGAAGTTTGTGATTTACAAAAAACTTACATGTATGAGTCATAAAATCAGGCAATTAGAATATTATATAGTTGTCACACAACCGATTCTTTTTTAAGGTATCTTGATGAATTCAATTTGTACCGATTTCTAATACTAATAAAACTTGTTAAGAATGTGGAAAGTATGATTTAGTTCGGGATATATTAATGATCTGGCGGGTCTAATTATCTTTCAAATTATAAACATATTTTAATACTTTTCTCTGTCATAATAAGTACTTCACATATTTCAATTACACAAAATAAAGTAGGAATTTCAATTTATTTTAGAAAGAAGTGTCACTTTTCAAACTTTAAGGGTATCAACTAATCGGCATGGCAAATGTAACTTTTCTTCAATGTTTCTGCTCGTTCTCGTTTGTTGTCCTGCTTACATCGTGCTTATCCTGCCCACCTCAGCGTACATTTTCCCATTCATTTATTGCCGATTTTCCGCATGAACAGCATGTGTTCGTCCGAGTCCAACAATTGCGCAAAATATAAATTAATAATGCATCAATTGCATTTTGTTATGCTCGTTCTCCACATTCTTCTTCTCCTGTTGTTGTTATTGTGTGGCATCGTTGATTTCATTAAATATTTGTGGCTGCTCGCCGTTATCAGTTTTTGAAATTGTTTTGCATCAGTCAGAAGCAGGGAGCAGAAACAGGAGCAGGAGTAAAACTACGTGGTTGAATGTGGAACAGGATGAAGGTTCAGGCACATTTCATGTCATGCTTTTATTACCCTTGTCCCTCGCTTTTATGACAACAAGGCTGACCAGTCAGGGTCATAGACATGGTCATCGACTTGGACAGAGCCTGTGGCAGGATCCACAATCAAATGCATTTGGCATACCGACCACGCATCCTGCGGCACATTTGCTTTAACATTTTTACGAGCGTGTTACAACTTCAGACGAGAACGATTCCGATTTTCCTTTACGTTGGATGTTATTGCTGTTTGTTTTAGCAACATTTGTTGAGCATGGAACATGGAACGTGTTGGGCTTTTTAATTTGCAACACTTGCAACTCACACACACACACACTCACTCACACACACATCGTGTCGAATGTAATGTAATTATGAGTCCCTGACTGGGGAATTTCCTTTTGATCTGTCATTCGCTTTATGGACATTGCTCAAACATAACTAATTAAAATGCAGAACTGTGTTTGGCTATGTTTTTTTTTCTAAGGATCTAAAAATTAAACTAATAACATAGATGTTCCAAATGAAGCTGATTGTTCACAAAGCTTAAAATTATCAAAAATTTCGTAGATTTGTGGAGAAGTCGAAATAAAATCTTTACTTGGATCCAAAAACTAAATAATTCTACGAAATTCTATATCATTCCTACAGATAGATTTGTCACAGATTGATGAAACATTTATCGATTAACTTCGAAGACAGATATCTAAAATAGACTTCGATAGACCAAAGAAAAAAAGTTTCGTATAATTTATTTTTAACTATTTCTGTTTTTTCATAATTTCTATAATAATTTGCTTAACATCGTTTAGTAAAAATCGATGAAAATAAAGTTGCTTTGTTAAAAAACAATAATTTTGATAATAACACTTTTTCAACTAAATATTTTTTCAATATTGTGGAATCGTGTATTATATTCTTGGTTTGAATGTAGTATGAAAGTCAAAAATTCTTATTTATGATGATTTTTCCTCTCGTGAGTAAACTTTACATATTCTTAAAATATAAATAGAATATTTATTTGTCATTTTATAGATTTTGCATCTGTAGAACACTTTACTTTTTCCTCTTGTCCATTTGTTGTAATTTTACTGAAATGCTAGACAAACTCCAATCTGTAGCTATGTTATTTCGAATCAATAATAATTGCATTGGGCTTCCAATCAATTAATCCTTTCAACTACTGTCATTCAGCTCATTAAATCTTAATTTACCCCCCTCAAACCAACCATACTAACTTCAATATGCTGGCATTTCAATTAACGGTCAGTTTATGCGCTCCAGTTATGGCAACAAGAATAGAGTAAAAGTTAACAAAGTCATGATGTTCCATTGCTGCTTTTGGTTTTTCGGGGGCCTATCAAAAAGTCATTACTAAGCATAAACTAGAATATAATGAAAGCTGGGCTCATTACGCAGCGACTCTCACCCAAAAATATCAATATTAATTAGTATGTATTACGTGACAACTTGCGTTTTATGTAGTTGCATGATAAGGAAAGCAGTGGCTCCATCTACAGTTGAGAACTTCTGGTTATATTCGAAGTCCCAGTTTGATTCTAACTTCCCATTGGGTTAGACTGTAATTTAGCGATTCATCAACACGAAGGAAGAGTTCTCTGGAATTCTGTGCTTAATTGTTTTCGATTTTCTACTTTCACTTTTGGGGGAATGGGGTGTATCAGAGAGAGAGAGAGGGAGAGAGGGTGTATGGAGGACTAAATCAACTAACCCACACTGGACGGATTAACAAAGTGATTGGCAACGACATTAACATTTTCATCAGGCGTACAATGAATGAGTCAGAGAATTTGAGAAATGATGGAATGAGATGAAGTGCGATAAAGGGTGAGTGAGAGGCAGTTGACGGGACTGTAATCCATCATCATTGCCAGTTGGAAAGCTTTGAATTTTTATTATTATTATGTTTATGTGTTGTTTTTCCCATTTTCTTTTTTTTTTTTGTTGTGTTCGTGGAGGCGGCAACAATGAAGCTAAAATGGTAGAAATTATATCGGTATATGAGTATAAGTGTACTATCAGCGATTTTCGCTGTGTTAGCCATTTATCGCCAACTCATTCTCCACGTTTCTCATTAGTGTGTTGTACTCATCTGTCGTCTGTCGTTTCAGTCCACTTGCGGACAATGGGCGGAAATAGAGATGACAGATGCTATGACAGCCTACAAATTATCGATACATTTCTATTGTAGTTGAAGTAACAAATCTATTAGAGCTTTTAATGGGCAGGTATTTCGATCTTTTCTATGTGAGAGATATGAAGTAACAATGGACGACAAATGTTGGAGGATTTAATTAAACTTTTTAATCTTATAATATTCTATTATTAGATGTCCTGTTGATTAATAAGTAGTATGCAATAAAATAACCTTGGAGGGTATAAAGCAAAAGATATGTAAACTGTTTAGTAAAGTTTTAAAATTTTGATTATTTAACGAATTGGGCGAGTATACTTATATTAAAAGTCCTTGGAATATTTGCTTATATGGTAACCAACTGACCCTAAGGGTCTTTTTATACAATTTTATTTTAAACAATTACATAATATAAAAAAAATCCAATTGTATGTCTTTATTAAGCTATGGAAGACTCAGAAAACACTTAATAGTTTGGTTAATATTGTAAATAACTGCTTAGGCTAGTTATTAAAATATCTTAATTAAGTTATTAAGCAATAGCACAACTTAAAGTGTAAATAATAACTTAGTGAGCATGGAAGAAATTTATAAATTTGTAGGTTTACTAGCAGTTCTCTTTAATATTCTCTTTATGCTCTTTAACGTATTTCAAGCCACAAGAATTAGTTTGTTGTCCATTGTAAGCAGTTCCTCCTTTGGTTCGGTTTGGCGGGTGGCAAAGTGGCGATAATCATGACTGACTTTTACAACGTCCGCCTGCCAGCGACAAATACAACTCTACTGGCAACTTCTCTTCCCTCTCTGTGCCCTTTCTCTTCTTTTTTCACTCTTTCAGCTACTTCTCTCCCACGCGTTGTGTGTAGTGCCATTAGTCGACATGCCTCCTTTTTCAGTGACTGGCGAACACGTTTAATCTGCTTGCCACAGATTTCTATCACTGTCACTGGCTGTTGTCGCTGTCGCTGCTGCTGCTGCTGCTGCTGCTGTTGCTGTTGCTGTTGCTGTTGCTGACGGCGTTGCCATTGTCAGACTCAGATTCAGGCTAAGGTTTGGGTTTGGGTTTGGGTTTGGGTTTGGGTTTGGGTTTGGGTTTGGGTTTGGGCTTGGGACACATCGATAGGGCGTCTGGCTCCGACTCTGACTGGGTTTTTCCTATGGATTAACATCAGCAGCGTTTGCTGCGCCCTGCCGCGTCGCCTTTTTTTAATGATACACAATTAGTGCGATGATAAATGGTCTGTCAAATGCAGCATCAATGGCTGACACAACAACAACAATAACAAGGAACAACAGAGTCGCCTTTCATTTTTATATATATTTTTATTTTTATACCCGTTTCCTGTAAACTAATAGGGTATCTTGTATTTGTTGTAATGTAAGTAACAGACGGAAGGAGGTTCATACATATATTATTAATTTAAATTTTAAGAGCTAGTGCAACCAATTTTATCAAGCAAATCTCAAAATTTAATTAGCTACACCAACTTTATTTAGGAGCACACTTCTGTGAACCTCTTTCCAAGAAACACTACGACACACCCACATTTTTTAAGATAAACCAATCTTTTGGCAGTTGAAAATTAGTCTATCTATTCATCTAATTCATTTTTCTATGCCTTACAAAATCGGACAAATTTCACACTAGTTATAGCTGTTTGAAGTTTCATAAACAATCTGTGCGCCTAAATGTATGCACTGATTCTTATGACAATAGGGTTTAATATTCCAAAGATGCATTTCATATATATAATATTTGAATGGTTTAACGGGTATCTCAAAGTCAGGGAATCGATTTATTAAAATTTTTTATCTGAGCTTCCTACTTAGCCTGACTTTGTTGTATACTCGCCGATTGTTCATTGATATCATCAGTTTTTCTTGTAGTTTCTTTTGCTCTTTAAGTGAAATATCCATCTAGAAGCAGACAGTTGGGCGCTTGGTAAAAACTAATGATGGCAACGCTCAGATATTGGATATTAATTGTTACAAATAACAAGAAGCTGCAACTAGGCAGACAACATGCGGCAAATGAACTGTGGAGAACTTAACTCAACTCACTCTCTGCCTACTGTTGGCGTCTCTTAGACGGGGCGACGAAATCAATTAAAATGAAGCAAATAAATTGTAGACACAAAGTACAATCTATACAGACAGTGTCCTGTATCCAGAGGCTCAACTCAAATCCTGCCAGCTTCATCCTGAACGTGCATCAGGGAACTATTTCTGATTAGCGTCGTTGCCTAGATGTTCCTCCTCTTCTCTTCTTCCCCCCTCACTGGGGGAAATGAAAATGAAACTGGACATAAAATATGCCATACTAAAGTCTCTTTAGTTTCCATTTCCGTACACACATTTTGATGAAATTTGATTCCTCTATGTTAACTTTAACAATGAACCACAACTTGATGTCTGACTTCGGTTCAGTTGTATAGATAATTGATATTGATACGATTCCATGGAGTTAAATGCTTGAATGTGTGCACTCAACTGTGTGGTTAACCTATCATCAAGGACTAAGTAGATGAAAAGTGTAGAATTACAAAAGGACCTAACTTTAATTTGCACTTTCCCAAAGACGAAATTGATAAAATGAAACTAGTTTTTCGATTGGAAAGTTTACAGATAGTGAATAATTTTCAATTCAATTCAACATTTAATAAAATTCAACATTTAATATAACTTAAATATAAAATGTTAAAGTTGGGAGGTATTCATAATTGTACGGATTTACTCAACTTTTGAAAGTTCTGAAGTGAATTTCCTATGCAATTCTAAATAACATTATTTAACCCAAAGATACTTTATCAAACTCAACCAAAATCAAACTTATTCAGCACTTCTTCAGTTTTAATTGGGTGCCGGTTACAATAGGCCAAGAATCTAAAATTACATGAGCAACGTTTCAAACACACACACACACACACACACACCCACACTGTAAACATTATTAGGCTCATAAAGAGAGGGCTTGAAAACCCAAAACCTACGCCTAAAACGCAAACCCAACTCGAACTCAAACCCAAACCCAAACCAAATGTGCAATCTCTGTAATCAGCTGCTGGTTTTGCAACTGGAAATGCAAATGTGAATACGAAATGCGTTTATCGAGGGTCAGAGAGGGAGGTATGCGACATGAGAGATGAGATAGGCATCAGTAAACGAGCTGGCAGCGCTGGCATAACTGTAAATTATCGTTACCAAATCAGGTTGCCACATCGGCTCAGATAACGCGATGTCGGCCTGAGTCTTGTGTGATTTAATTGCGTATTGAACAAGGCGAGGGAGGGGTTAAGAGGCGGGAAAGGCGCCACATCAAAGCCACAGAGCATAACTTCATTTGCATGGCAATCGCAATGGGCAATTGCCTGTCTCTCTCCCCCAACCCCAATTTATGGATATCGAGTATCGCGCCCGCATTGTTATCGAACTGCCAAAATGGGGGTGGTTCACTTTTCAGTGGGGTGTCTGCCTGCAATCCATTTTGACTGCGTAATAACTGCTCTGCTCTGCTCTGCTCTGTTCCCCTTTTCAAGAGGCCGCATTTAACATTTGAACTTTATTATTAGTTTTTGCGGTTGATTTCAATTCGAATGCAATCAGAACGACGTTGCCACAGTTTGCGGTACGAATGACACATTAACCAACATCCATCCAGACAGAGAAAGAGACAGAGTGAAATAGGAAAAGAGACAGAGACAGAGAAAGAGAGAGAGAGAGAGAAGGACACCCCACAGTGGAAATGATAGCGACAGCAGCGTCAAGTGGCAGCGTCATTTGACTTGTCATTCCGAATGAGGTCTTCTCAATTGGTTTTTGTGGCATGATGTGACAGAATCATGGCAAAAAAAAAACTGCTGATTAATTGATAGAGCCAAAAGAAGAAGGAAAAGAATTTTATGTAAGGAAATATATAAGTAGTTAAGTGGGAGTTTCTTTTCTTAAACCTTCCACACAATTGAATTATAAAGAAACTTATCGCTGTTCGCCAAGAGAAGCTGTAATTTCCGATATTATCGAATTACTTATCGATTTATTTAAAAAATTCGAAATATTATGATAAATGACTCTTTAAATTTTAGAGTGCTACAGTATTTTACCCATTTTCGCTTACTTCTATCATGCTTTAAAAGGCCAAAATAATTTGACAACATTTAAAAATGAGTAAATATCCTTTTTTTAATATTAAACTATAATTTGATCTCGATTTTGATACCATCCCAGCTTCCCAATTAAAAATAATATAACCAAAAACATTTTTTTTAAGGATCTTTCAATTGGAATTATTTCTATACTCATTTTTCGCTCTTCTTATCGTCATCTTCTTAATTTTAAAGTATAATATACTCACTATGTATATTATAATTTATTAAACTGATTTACTATTGATACTCCTCCACTTTACCATATCTCCAATTGTGGGCTTATTTCCCATTGATAAATAAGAAAACTTAAATATTTTTTTGATATTTTTATTTATTGTAAACTGGGGTCTTCATCGTTTCGGGTTCGTTGTTTTGTTTTTTTTTTTGGTTGGATTTTTTTGGTATTGCATTTGAAACATTAAAGAGAACTTAGGAGCTAAATCGATGACGACATCTAGTACTCAACGGAGTAGTCGAATTCACCAAAGTTGGCGTATTTCTTTTCGAAGTACTTGGCGAAGTTGTCCTTGAAGTAGATTTTGACATCCTTGAAGTAACCGTTGGGCACAAAGAAGCTGTACTCATCGATGGAGCGATCGAAGGGATAACCGAATGGTTTGCTGTCCACAAAGCGAGTGCCAGAGCCAATCCCAGCGGAGTAGGTGAAATCGTAGTTGGAGAACTGTTCGTAATCCTCGGCATAGGGGGAGACAAAGAAGTAGAATTGCATGGGCATACCAGATTCCCAGCCACGAGGCAAGACTAGACGATCGGGGAAGGCGTTGTGGGGTTCGCTCAAGTCCAAGGGGAATTCGTAGTGTCCCTCGCTGGCCAACATGACGTATTTGTAGAGTTCAGTGTAGGTGACACGATCCTCACCGGTCCAGGTGAAGTCCTTGGAGCTGCGCTTGATGGTGTTCTGGCCGGCAACGAAGGGATAGACAAAGCTGTCGATTTGCACAAAGTTCTGAGCGTTGTACTTCAATGGGATGGAGCGACCGTATTCGTCGAATTTGGGTCCCAGGAAGATGCGAACAACACCCTTCTGCACCTTATCGGAAACGATGTCGAAGTCAAAGAAGAAGGGCTTGTGGTTGAGACGAGCCTGGCGAGCCAGAAGAGTCTTGTCCCAGACGAATTTGCCATCAACGAAGGTCATCTTGTCGTTCAACAGATTGGTGACATCAAAGTCCACAAAGTCAAAGTAGGTGACGAGTTTGCTAACTTCCACATCCTTGATGGTGATGCCCTCATAGGTCAGATCCTTCTGGGTGTATGGAGTCAGGTAGAACTTGTATTTGTAGAAGACATCGGTGAACTTCTGGTAGAATGTGTAGAAGAAGGGATCGCGCATCATGGTCTCGAAGTTGAGGAAGACATTGGGGAACACCTCAGTATCAAAGTAGTCCACATCAGCAAAGTACATATGGGACAGGACATAGTAGTAGTTGAAGAAGTACTTGTCATAGGTATCAACATTGCCTTGCAGATAGTTGCCAATGAATTTGACAGCCTCGGGTTTGTGCAGATCGATGACAACACCATCGGCAGTCTTGTAGAATCCGGTCTCCAACACGTTGTAGATGCGATCGAAGAAGCTCTGGATCTGGTAGAGCATATCGAACTTGCCGTAGGTCTGGTATTCGAAGTAGTTCTTGCGGTAACTGTAGCCAACACCGTTATAGTAGATCAGCTGAGGATCGTAACCGTATTCGACCTGTTTGTACCAGAAGTATTCGGGGATATCGCCAAAGCCGTTAGCAAGACGCTCCTGATAGTAACGAGCCAAGATCTGTTGGACATTGTAGATCCAGAATTCACCACGACGATCCTTCTCCAAACCGAACTGTTTGCCATCAAGGAAGAAAGCGTAGTCCATGTTGAGGTAGTACCAGAAAGCGTTCCAGCCCAAATCTTCGGTGAAGTAGCTCATTTTGCTCTCAGCGTTGAAGAAGTCAATGTCACGGGTATAATCAACAGGCATGTAGAATTTCTTCAGTCCCTTGGTGATCTCTTGGTATTTGGGTTCCTTGGCGAATTGAGCGATGTTTTCACGGAGGAAGAATTTATCCTCAACGTACCAGTGTTCACCCAGACCCATCATCTTCCACCACTGCCATGTCTTCCAGTCCTTGGTGTAGAAATAGTAGTTGTCGTGGAATTCGCTAACATCCTTGTACAGGATATCCTTGTATTCCTTCTCGTACATGATGTACTTGCTCCACACATCATAATCGAACTTCTCGGCCTCATACACGAATTTGCTGTTGAAGAAGTATTGTGGGAAGATTTCATAGATCTGGGGCAGAATGAATCCCTCGAATTCTGGTTTGTGGATGACAGCCAAAGTGAAAGCGTAGATAAACATGCCCTCGTTCACATGGATGCGAGCCCAGGCAACGTTTTGCTTGAAGGTCTCAAAGTCCTTGGCGTAGTAGAAGAAGTTGAACAGACCCCAGGCCTGTTTGTGGTGGGTCTTGACAAGAGCACCGAAGAATTCTCCCTTAGGCAGCAGGGCTCCTAGCTTGTAGGATTCCCAGAATTTCTCCATATGGAAATCCCATGTCTGCGGAGTGTTAAGGATTATAATAAGGATACCTTACCAATGTATTTGTTTTTTAAATTCAGCTCACCGTGTACTGAGACTTGTCGGTGACAAAGTGCTCTCCCAACTTGATGTATTCCTCGAAGAAGAGAGGATCCTCCACACGGTAGACCATCTCCAAAAGGAATTTCTCCTTCTCCAAGAAAGCAGCATCGGCGACCTTCACCTTGGTTGGGGCTGGCACACTGAATGCCGCCACACAGCCCACAAGGGCCAACAGGACAATTGTCAATTTCATCTTTGATTCGTTGCTCTAACTGCTCCGGCTGTTTTTGGGGCTTTGCTCAAGATCCAAACACCTAAAGACTGTTGCTTTTACTGAGTTGCAGCAGCGGCTTTTATACCCAAATCTTCAAGTCCGGCATGCTAAAATGTAGAAAAAAAAATATATAAAAATATTAAATATAATTCGCATTATGATGTGCAGTCTTATCAGCAATTATCGCACCTTCTACCTGGCCGAAGAACCTAGTATTTTAGCTGCGATAAGAACTCAAAATTGCAACAGTCCACAATTCAAAATTCGTGTTGTGTAATAGCTATTAGGCTTGCAGCTGTCTTTTTCTGATACTGTTTCTATGCTTCTATGATAATACGTATACGTATACCTATTAATATATTTGAACTGACAATGACATGACTTTCAGACGCTGCGTGTTGATTATTTCGCATTCCTTGACTCTGATATGATTTTTGATGATGCGCTTGGAGTGCTGCAAAAAGTGTATTTCATTATTGAAATAGGCATATACAATTGACATTAGGAATATGTTTTCTTAAATGCAGATTCTACTGTTCTAAGTTCTAAGATGTTTTAATACATTTTAAATCAATCCTCCATTTGTGTTACCCACATAAAGCAATAAAGGGTATTATTGTTTTATTACACTCTGTTAAGTGATTACAAACTGTTGGAATATATTGAAGAATTCCTTAAAATAGAAATAAATTACAGCTTTCTGTGGAATATCTTATAGAAAGAAAAGTAACTTTGAGAAGAATATTATTAGCATATAAAAGAGA
The DNA here is from genome assembly GCA_035043265.1 of Drosophila testacea. Taxonomy (NCBI): domain Eukaryota; kingdom Metazoa; phylum Arthropoda; class Insecta; order Diptera; family Drosophilidae; genus Drosophila; species Drosophila testacea. Next base: position 1,270,036 of record JAWNND010000151.1, read on the forward strand.
AAGGATGTTATAAAAGTTAATACATTAAAAACCTTTCAGTTCAAGTTCCCTTCTTATCTTTATTCATAAAATAACTTTGAATAGTCAAAAAACGAACTATTTTCAAATGTTGAATCAATTTATAAATCAAGCCATTATCAAAATTACATTACGGATGAAAATCGGTCTAATTTGGATGAAGCTATGCAAGTTTGTAGTCAGTTAACTAGTTAGTTAAACCTAGTTAACTAGTTAGTTAAACTAGTTATCTAGTTAGTTAAACTAATTAGTAAATATTTTAAACCATAACATAATGTATTGTATTGAAAATTGATAGCTGTTTGTTTACAGACAAACTCAGTCTTAATCTCAGGATAACTTAAAAGTATTTTAGATAAATTATATCTACTTATCACCATAGACCAATCATAAGTTGTATTTGATTACAATCACTCCAGTCCATGAACAAGAATTTTTTTCTTGAATAGCATAGACGCATAAACACTACAGAAGTCACCTGGTGGCAACTCATATACGGTTAGTTAACTATTTCACACAGCAAAGGCATCAACAACAATGGACCTCCTAGGGCAATAGGGAAAAACTGGATGAAAAAACTCTCAAAAGAAAAGCAAACGCTGGGGAACATAACAAAGCGTAGAGCACAACAAAACTCAGCGAGTTGTAAAGAAGTCTCCTTGCCAGAGCGAAAACGAAAACTCACTCAAATAAATGCGCAATTAATTTTCATGGCAAAACTCGAAAAGGAATTTTCGTTTCGGAAGCTACGATGAAAATTGTTTTTACAACTACAACTTGTACAATTCAATGTGAAAAACAAAGCAACAACAACAACAAGATTAATAAGAACAACAACAGGCTGCCAGTTGCCAGCTGTCAAGGGGTCCAAGTTCCGGATAGCTTAGAAAAAAGAAAAAACTCAACAGGAACAAGAATTTTTATTTTGTTGCTTTTCAATAAAAACAAGCGTGTGAAATATTTATGTATTTTTTAGCATCGAAATCGTGGAAAAGTATAGCGTATACCCTGTAAAACCGTCACTTTTAGCAAGCCACGTTTATTTGGGGAATGGGAAAGAGAAAGAACAAGTAGGACAGATACCCTTTATACCTAAAGCTTGATAAAGAAATTATTATTAAAACAAAACAAATGATTTAAAGACCAAAAAGGAGTTCCTTATAACAGCTTTTGAAATTAAAATAAGCATACCTTCTTTTGTAATGTCTTTGCTTAGCTGTTTATTTTACAGAGTATTTTCTTAGTCTCTAAATCATTTTGTGTCTTTATATTGGATGTGAGATGTTTCGCTAAAAAGTTTTTTTATTAAAATATTGAATGTTTTTACTTTTACATTGCAACTTGCCCCCTGAGAATCCCCTCCTCCTTCCTTACACTTCCTCCATCCTTTTCCCAGCAGCAATAAAAAGTTTACTATACTCTTAATTTGTTGTTTTGTTTTGCGTGTGCAATTCTTAATTTATTTCTGGCCCTCTGACTGAAACACTAGCAAAAAATCAAAATCGCGCAAATGAGCAAAGTTTTCTGCTGCAACTTTCAGTGGAAAGCTGCAGAATTTATTGCTTTTGAAATGCGGTTGCGCATAAATGTGCAACAACAATAACAACAACAACAACACAAAAGCGGTAACAAACGGTGGCATCAACATCTGCCAAAATAAAAAAAAATAATTGTAAACAAAAAATGTTGTTGTTACTGACTGTTGTTGCTGTTGCTGTTGCTTTTGGCCCTTTAACAAGCTATGTGGTCCCTGAATGGGTCGAAAGCCGCGAGGCCGCAACGTAAATGAAATGAAATGAAGAAACGAGGAAATGAAATGAAAAATCCGCACATAATTGCAAATGCGTGAGATATTTTCCAAATGGCAAAATTATGAAAATGAAATGAAAATGAAAATGTTTCTCTCCCGGTTTTTAAGTATTCCGTTCAGGTTTTCTTTATTTTTCATTTTGTTGTGATCCCCCTAGAGCAATTTTGACGCCTCTTTGTTGGTCACGCCTCTGTCAAAACTTTTATTTGGATGGTCCCACTAACTTGGGACATTTGATTAAATTGCCAATTGGAAAATTTCGAGCTCATCAAAGCAGACTCACACATAAGACTTATAAATAAATAAGTTCTAATCTGACAATTGACCTTCCATGGTCGCCAGACAGCCATAGACATTAGACATTATTCATTGACATGATAAGCTCATAGTTTGCGAAATTGAGAAACTTTCAGTTTCTATAGCTGAGTCATATATAGTTCTTTTGAAGCTGATTAATTAGCATCATTAATAACACAGTTTTCATGAACCCTACAGAGAGTGCTTAAAAAATGTATATATAAATATGGAACCAGAAAATTGTGTAGGTAATCATCAACATTTTCAGTTGTTGGTAATTGCCATAAGAAGGTTTCTAGAAAAGAAACTGTTGGGAAAACTTTCCGGAAAGGTCGCTAGTGCCTCAACAAATGTACTTACTTAACGTGTACAGCACTGTTAACGCATAAAGCACTTACAGCACTTTACAGTCAAAAATTAAACTCTAAATGCTTGAAGTTGGGAGAGACATAGTTCGCCGTCTCCAATAGTTAATTAGATTAACAGATTCTTCAATATATATTTTCTTGATAAGCAATAAAATCGAAGAAGCTTTACCATATTTGTTTCTCTCCACTTGCTTATATTGGGTAATATGATTATTTAAATGATTTTTAATCAAATTATTAATTTAGGAATAACCAATCCAATATTCTTACTATATTCATGGTAGATGTATACTTTTTTAAGTTCATATGCTTAAGTTATAATATAAAGAATATTACATAAAGTATAGCACTTCAGCTGTAGTGATCTTCATGGCAAGCAGTGCACTGCTTATGTGCTGATCTTGAGCAAGCAGTGTGTATGCTAATGTGAGAAGAGGTTTATTGCAGAAATTTCAAGATTTGCATTGACATTAAAACACGCTACTGTTGATGCTTATCAAGAGTATATTTATATGCATAAGGTCAGAGATGACTTCTGCAGTCAGTTGTTTTGCATTCCATTCTATTTAAAATTGCGTACTAAACCTATTAAATATTATTAAATATGCTTAATTAAATAGCATTTACCTAATAAGCTCGTTTCAAATTTCAAATCGCCAATCTAATTAAATTGGCCAGCGATAATTTAAAAAGCAGGTTTAAAATAAATTTATAAATAAACTAAATTCTTATTGTTGCACAACAATATGAAGTTGATGAATTTGACACCATCGACCTATTTAACCAATTAACTGTGTTATTTTTTTCCATTGTAAAATATAAAATTAATAGCCAGCCATACAATAAAACTATTAATCAATGGTATAAAAATGAGATTGTGTGAAAACATACAATTAAAACAAAAGAACTTTTTAAACAACTTTATAAATTTAATGGGGTTTACGAAAACAACAAAAACAACAGCAATTATATTTTCAGAAGTTCGTTACAGCTTTTCATTTTTTTACCATATATTTTTTCATATGTTCATATATGTATGCATGTATATTTTATTTTACTTTTTTAAGAGCTCTGTATTGTGGAGTGGCTGCCTGTTTCTGGCCAAGATTCACTGAGCCCGAAACATAAAAAAATATATAGTCTACGGAAAACCCGCTGTTACTATCGTCCTATGTTGTAGGAGATGAACAAAAAAAAAAAATAGTATTATAGAAAAAAATCGCAGTACATGACGCTTGGGGGCACAATAGCGCAAAAGTTTCAAGTGGACTCCCTTGTGGGCGGGGCAAGGGTTGTGGCAACTGATATGTGTGGCAGCAATGTGAATGTTTGTATGTATGTACATATGTTTGTTTGTATGTTTGTTGCTCGTTGGCATCTGTTCAACGCTGTGGCACATACTCCCACTTTTGCCTTTTATTGCATGTTGTTGCTTAGCCTCCACCCACACCCATTCCCTCCCCTTCCTAGGATCCTCGGCTCCTCTGCTTTAGTACCGCTTTCCAACAAGCAGCTAGTATATGTATTTCATTGTTTTAGAACAATGTAACCCATTTGGCTGCGCAACTGACTTTGATTTATCCTCTCACTTGCACAGTCTTCCTCTCGCTCCTCCTCTCACATTTATTGTTGTTTATTTGCTTGTTAGCAAAAAGCATTTTAAATTTAAAGTCTTCAAAAGTGCAAGCTTTAAAGCTAAAACTTTGAAAGTCAAAAGTGGGAATAATTATCTCATAATTATTTACGCTTTATGCTCTTTTATAGTTATAACTTTGCTTAAAGCTAACGTAGTTTAGAAGGTTTATTTTATTACATATTTCTATAATTAAAATGTCTTTCTTATGTTATATGTACATTGTTTATTTCAACTCTTTAGCAATTCTGTTTTGATTGTTTTGTAATTATAATTCATTAAAAAACCAACTAAGCCCCAATTATAGGGTATTAAATCTGTTTTTCTTGCCTTGTTTTCATTAATCGATTTTTGGCCCCACTGTAAAAAATGCCCAATGCTTAAACGACGCGTGACGTCACTGCCTACGCATCTGAAATGGAATTGGTCAGCGTTCTTATTAGAATTGTTATTGCTGTTCATTGTGTGGTGACTTTGACACTGAAGTGGGAACAGTCAGGATGGCCGAGTGGTCTAAGGCGCTGCGTTCAGGTCGCAGTCTACTCTGTAGGCGTGGGTTCGAATCCCACTTCTGACAAGAACTTTTTTATAATTTTTTTTTATAATTGTCTTATTTGTTTTTTCTAAAAATATACCCTAACTTTTAACAAATAAATACAGGTAAAACTCATGCAAAACAAAAATATAAATATTCAGCACTTGCCGCAATTACAAACACAAACCGAAAAAATACGCAACTTTATTGCAATTGTTGTCGCTGTATTGTTGTTGTTGTTGTTATTGTGGGTGGCCGTCGGCACTTGAAAATGTCTGTGAGCTTGCTTTTTGGAGCACATGGCGAACATTAACAAAGTTTCACTTGAAAATTAAGTTGCTTTTCTGGCTGCCTCTGTGAGAATTCAATAAATTTGCCCTCGGCAATGTTTGGAGCAGTTGTGTTGGAGTAAACACGTGAGAGTGAGAGAGAGAGGGGGAGGTTAAAACCAGCAGCAATAACAGAAACATAGCAAACAGCAGCAACAACAACAGGAAACGGCAACAGAAAAGTTTGTGCAGGTTTTTTGCCATGTTTCTTTTGGTCTTATAGATGCTGCTGCAACATGACGACCACCAAACGGAATACAACACACACACACAGATACACACGAAAGCTCATAAAATATTTAACTGCACACACACACATGTCCAAGGGCTCGTTTGAAATCGTAGAATTGCAAAAAAGTGCGTCCAAAAAATGTTTTTCTCCTCGGCTGTATTTTTCTCTCGTTCAGTTGCTAACAATGAAACTTCTCAGAGCCCTTTTTTTTTGGTGTTGTAGCCTGTCCATTTCCTTTGGCTTCTCATTTTCCGCCATTTGCAGCTGTGCTGAAATGCAAACGACACACACACACACAACACACACAGACACATACACCTGCCGCCAGAAATATCGAACACCAAATGCTGTACTGGAAAAATGTTGCAGAGCAACAGAGTCGCCTCCAAACCAAACCATCCTCTAGCAAAGAAAAAAAAACCGAATCTGGGTTACAAAGTTTTATTTTCAAATGTTGCTTTTGTAGGTGGAGCGCAATGTGGGCGTGGTCCCTTTGGTTAGGGGGCGTACTATCATGCAGGCCAAAGTGAATTTATGCCAAACGCGAATATTTCCATTGATTTTGGCTTCTTTATTGCCATTTTTCGTCGTACTCGTTGTCGGCATCCTCAAAATGTTGTAACAATTGTTGTTGTTGTTGGTTGTTTGTTTCGCTGTAGCAACTAGCAAATAAATTGCCACAGTGATAAAAAAGAAAAGCAGCTGCAACGAAACTGCACAATCTAAAAATGAAGAAAAACAAGTAAATCAACAATAACAGTAAAGAGGGTCGCAATATTTTCTTTTGCTTCCATTTAAAGGCTACAATTCGATTATTTTAAGCTGAACTATAAAACATCGAATGATATATTCGTAAGTAACGAATGCATGGCAAATATTCACACAATTCACAAATTCAATTTGCAACGCGTAAATAAACAAATAAAGTTCAATTTAAGATTGCAAATTTGATTGTGTTTAAATTAGAATTTATATGTGCTTGAAATTTAATATGTATAAAATTGCGTCGTTTATTAAATAAAAATTGAAATAAAATATTATAGCTTAGATTTAATATTTATTGCCAATTATCTGTTTATTTATTTACTAATTCCTCAATATCTTCTCTCTTTGCAGGTGCGTATACGTAATATATGATCGTGTCTTCAGAACCCGTTTACCTTGCTTGACACTGCTAAGTATACTCTATGTTTACAATTGCAGCGTATGTTTTAGCTACTTAATAGTCTATTATGAGATGTCCATGACAATCCTTAAAATATTCCCTTAATATGTAAATAACAAAAGTTCTTCAACTTCCTTTTCTTGTCAGCAAAGAAACGTTCTGCGATGATAAATAATCGTGCAGTTTTCTCCTTCTCATATATTTCTTGTATATTTTCTTGTATGATTTTCCATTTTCATTTCGTAGGAATTTTGCTTTTGCCACACACAATTCTCAGCGTCGTCATCTCCATCTTCATCTTTATCATTGTCTTTGTGCGTTTCATTGCCGCGAGCTCTTTTATCTTTACATTTAGTTTACTTTATTTCTTTTTGCGAATCTCCCTTTCTCTCTCTTTCTCTGTCTCACTCCCAGCCGTCTCTTTCTACATCTTTTGTATAACTGCTACGTGTGCCATAGACGCTGTGTACACTCATTTGTATGCGTGTATGTGTGTGTGTGTGTGTAAAGGCCTTCAACCTTCAGAAATGAAAACCTGCCCTCCCCGCCCGCCCGCCTTTAGCATTAAAATGGCGGCGGCATCACACAGAAAATTATGAAAGGCCCTGAATAGCGTTACAAAACTCAAAGCGAACGCTTTTTCAGCACTTAAGACTTTGGGCTTCATCGGGTTTTGGCCCCTTTAAATAAATAAAACCAATACCAAAGTCGCTCAGGCAAAGCCTTCATAATAAATGGGGGTTGGGTTTGGGCTTGAATCTGGTTTGAAAGCCAGCCACAAGTAGCTCAACTCTCGACTCACACACAGAAGGAACCGCAAAATAATGATAATAATGATGACATTGACGATTTCAATTGTAGTAGAAAACGAAAGACTAAAAGCCTTTTTTCCCTTTTACAAAAAGCACTTGTAAGTCATTCTTAAGTTGAGGGAGAGAGAAAAAGACGCTGATGTGCTGCTAAACAAGTTAAATCCTGGGCATAACAAGAGGCTTTCTTTAACTAGGTGTTGTTATGATTAGACAAATCTGGGATTTATAATAGGGAAAACATTATAGCTGAGGCAGACAAATTTAATATAGTGCTCTGAACTTTCTGCTGAAAGAAGATGCGACTTAGTTTAGCTCATTTGCTGTCTTATTTGTGTGGGATTCTAGGAAACAAGGTTATTACTAATTATAGCCAGCTTTCAAAAGCAAAAACGTATGCTTAATACGTTTTTGGCAATGTTTGTGACCTACACAAAATTTACACCCGGGCGAGAAAGCTGTTTCACAGATAGAGAGCTTTTCTACTCTGAAACAGCAGATTAAGAAAGCTTAAATGAAAATTCATTAATGGGAGCCCTGATAGCTTTTAAGCTTTCTCACCCGATGGCAAATTCGATCAAATATTGATTTAAATTAAACTTTCAATTATTTTGAAACATTTCGTACAGTGTTTTTCTGAACTCTTCGAAGATAGAAATACCGCGCATACCCGACTGCAGTGTTTTTTTCTTGTTATAATCCTAAAGCTCCCTATGGTGAAATTCTACCCGCTCAATTTCATTAGGGTCAACTCAATCGACTAAGCTGCATTGATGCCAATTGGCACGGTGCAACGAGGCAGCAGCTGCATTTCCGGCTCAGCTAGGGAAAGAGGTAGAGAGATATAGGTAGAGAAAGAGGTAGATATAAAGGTAGAGAGACGCTTTCTAACGCTCGATTTGACATGACCCGCTTTATTTTTGAGCGCGTGCCATGTGAACCGCAAAAGCATCGCGTTGACTGTCAGCTTGTTGCAACGGATTCCATGTCCTGTCCATGCCCATGTCCTGTGTCCTGTGTCCGTTTTATGGGTCATTGGAGCAGTAGCTACTGTAGTAGCAACACAACTGACGTGCTTCTGGCTGCCATAGAGGCAATCATTGGGTTCGAGTTGATGAAAAGCCAGAGAGCGTGCTGCGACATAACCTACATGATAATGTTCATGTCAGTCGACAGGATTGTAGCAAAGAGAGAGTGAGAGAGAGAGAGAGGAGATCCTTTAAACGTATCCAAGTTAAGACGATGTTGTAGCTGATGCTGTAGCTGATGCTGCCGGGTTGACAGGCAAACGGCATCATTAAACACGAACAAAGTATCATCGTCATACTCATCATCAGCAGCAGCCATCAGATGGTATACATAAACTTTAGCACGTGCCACATTCACTGCAACACTGAGAGAAATTCTCATGTAGAATTGTAAAACTCAAATTGCTTTAAATAATTGTTAATCAAGTGTTGCGATGCAGCTTTACGATTGAGTTGTTTTTGCAATTGCAGTTTAATTTATTAGTTGAAGTACGACATAAATAAACAGAGATGTTTTGATAAATTACCCCTTAAATTTGTTCGACGATTGTGTTTATTTGCAGTACTTATATTTATTTATAAATTCTTGATCATTGTCATTCTTACCCATATACATTTGTTCGACAATGTCAAACTTTTATAGCTTTTTGATATTTTGTATGCCAAAAGTTGTATAACACCTTCTAGATATCTATACGTAATTTCAAGTTGATAAAAGGTTTACCTTTAAATGGATTTTGCATTTCAAATTGGCTTATTTGAAAATGTAACCGCTGTAATATTTTTCTTATTTGATTCTCTCGAGCTAAAAGAACCTGTTTGGTCGACTGCGTTTGCGTCTTTGTGGCGGAAAATCAGCCCACCTCACCTAAATTTATGCTGTATTCTGAATTTAAATTCTTCCGATTGTTTTCTCACAGTGTATCACAACTCATTTTGTACATATGCTGAATATCGTGCTGTGCATCTCATAAAGAGTTCATATGCCGACGTCTGCCTCCTTCCATAAAGTTGCATCAATTTATAAGGCAATGCAAGTCATTGTTTAATTGTGTTTACGTGAGTGCGTGTGCTTCTCTCTCTCTGTCTGTGTGTGTGTGGCCCAACTACAGGCTCAAGTGCTTGAGCTTGATCAATTACACCCACTGACACTGTTAACCCAGTAGCAAGTAGAGCCCGGCTTTGCCCGGGTTCCTGCTACTCATATTTACTCGGGGCCGCATATCATTGTCAGTATAATAAGTGACGCGTAGACTTAATGCACACACCTGTGTCCTGGAATCTCCACACGTCTCCATTTCCCCTATCTACCTATCTCTATCTCTTTGGCTGTTTGCGATTCATTCATGCATGCCTCACTGGCCCAGTTGTGACTGGGATTGGGATGCGTGCACCTGACAGAGTTGGTTCATGTGTTTGTTTAGGCACATGTAAAGCATCTTATCTTGCGTCGTGTAAATGCTGTCCCTGGATCTGGATTATGCACAGACAGACGCAAGGCACAGATACTTAGGTACTCTGAAACTCAGATGGAAGCTCCACACGTAACAACGCCCAAATGCTTTGGCCTATATGTATATTTTTGGTAAGAGTTTTCCAGCCAACTCATGCCGAAAATATCATTTAGTTACTGTTTTTTTTTGCCCTGTTTGAAGAGCAAGTCATACAGGCGTGTGTTCCTAATGAAGCACACAATTTGGGTAAAAGAAACATGCATTTGCGAGTGAGAATAAAAGTGTTGTGTAACAGCACTTAACAATCCTCTTTTTGAATATGTCTAACAAAGGTACTCTTCCTTTTGAAGGTCAGTCAAGTTGACCTAAGGAATGTAAGGCCTCAATTCATTCATCAAATCGAATGAATCAATGAAATTGAAGGAATGTTATCGGTTAATTACGTTATTAGTGTTGAATAATATGATTGGTAAACAGGTTGGCAGCACCATCACCAAGTTTGAATATTTTAATTGTCCTTAGAGATGCAGCTTATGTTGATTATGAGTATTTATATTTGCACTTCCTTTCGCCAACTTATTGATAATTAATAGTGTTGTAAAATATGAACAAGTTGGCATCGCCAATATGTAGTAACACTAACCACATTAATCTATAGCCAGTAACATATTAACTAATTGTAATATAACCTTTCTATAGTTGATTATTTATCTTTCTTGTAACTTATGCTAGTGGTTAGTGTTGTACAACGATAATGTGCAAACAAGTTGGCAGCGCCGTCAAAGGACACAGCATTAAGCATCCTTAACGACATTGTCACGTGTTTACTCAGTCTGAACTCACTCAGTTTTTATCGCAAGAGTAAAAAGTAATTAAATTTACCTTTTAACATCAATATAAATATCCTTTGGCCTTTCACAGTGCGCATGATAAATTCTCGGAAACTTAACTTGGCTCTTAAATAAAACACCTGGCAATTGGTTACGACAATTTGTTGTCATTAAGAGCTCTGCCCCTTTCAGAGAGGTTCAGTCAGGCGGTTGCTGTTGCAGTTGCAGTTCCACTTACACTTACAGTTGCAACAAGCCACATCAGACAGAAGTTCTTCATCATTAACTGGGGGAGAAAAACAGAAGCTACTCGACAGATCCTTTACAAAGGGTTGTAGAAGATTGCGATGATGCGTAAATAAATGCAAAATAATACAATAATAATTAAAAGTGCATAAAATACGATGGTTGATTTAAGGCACCGCAGGATACCGGGTATTTCGAGAGCACTGTGGCAGGTCCTGGCTGAAGTCCTTGGCCCAACCATGTGTTGGCCTCGCATTTTCACTTGGCGTAAGTTGCGTTAATTGCTGCATAAATGGCGTGTAGTCCATATCCTGTCACAATTCGTGGCTACCGCAGTACATGCGGCAGACCCGAAACCCGGTTCCGTCTTCCCTTTTTCCCCTTCCCAACCACTCAGCCACATTTCAACTTTCAGCCTAAATGAATTTAAAGGCTTTTATGGCTTTTCCTTAACGTATGCCGATTAATTTCATTTTACGCGAAGCACGTACGCAATAAGTTTGACCGCCAGATGGCGTTTAACAGTAGAAAACGGAGTTGCACTGTAATAAGTATGTATTTTTTGAGTATCAGTCACAGTCGAGTCAGCTCGTCGTTCTCTTGGTTTGTACAGGGTATTTGTTTTACATTTTTAATGAAATTTATTGATTTCTCGACGACTTCATCACTAAAAAAAAAACAAGTTGAAAACACTCTTTGGGTATTTATTTTATGAACATTCTTAATTGTTGCAATCATGCATTTTCTGCATGCACCGGAAACCACAAATTCAATACAATTAAATAAATAATTCGATTTGATTCTCAACTCTTTTTCTATCTACATTTTTTTCTTACTCTGTTTTCCATCTTTTTTCTATCGTTTTTCTATTTTTTTTGTACATTTTCAATTGAATTGCAATTGTAATGCAAAGAGTGTAAAAAATTTAAATTTAATTGGCAACGATTTCAAATATTAACAACGCTTCATTGCAATCATTTCATCGCCCAGGGTCGTCGGCAGATATCCTGACCCTTTGAATTGGTGGGGAGGGGGGAAAGGCGTGTTGTTCGTTAGCACACAATGGGCATAAATTTGATTTGCTTCAATTGTTTGTATATCTGTAATAAAATAGCGTTTTGGCATTTATGATTTGTGATTGATTTGGATTTATTTCCATGACAGTGCTAATTTCATAATTTATAGAGATTGTTATGCAAAATTTGATTTCAATGAGAATAGATTTGCTCGTGTTAATATTTGATTGATAGAATTGAAATGATTGTAGATGAAATTTGATATTTTCAAAGTATCAAAGTAAATGGTTTCTTTTTTTAATATCATTAGAACGGCTATTGATTTAATTGTCGGTAAATTGAATTAATTTAAATCCGACCTGTTTCAAAATCGATTAAATGCGTATCGATTCCTTCTTTACAATTTTATTGTACATCTTTTGATAAATATTTTTCTTGGAAATGGAATTTATTCTTTTCGCTTATGGTTAATTTTAGATCAGCTTGTTAGCTTTCTCTTTTAAATTTCGATTCCTTCCTTAAAATTCCTTGGAAACTGATCGGTTAAATGTGGAAAAAGGTAATTTACATCAGCTTTCCATAAATTTCCATCTTGTTTATGATGTTTGTCCAAAAAAATCATCATTTAGCTTCTGTTAAAATTCAGCTCAGCTTTTTAGCCTTCTCTTTCAAGTTTTCTGTATTTCCTATCCTTCAGCCAATGTCATACACTTCCTTGTAATCCCAATTAGTCTCAGCAATAACTCTGTTCATTATCTGTTGTCATATTGCGGCTTACAGTTGTCTTTTTATCGTATATTCTATCAGTTGTCCAAATGTAACCATACAATTACCAAGTGACAGTGCCATAAAGGTGTTTCAGTTCATCCTCAGTTACAGTTTGGAGCAGCCACTCCCAAAAAGCAACAAACGTGTTGCAAGTAAATCCCGAGATGCTATCAAGATGCAAATAGAAGCAGAAAAAGAAAATTGGCAGCAAAAAGTGGATGATTCTGACTGAGACTGAGAGACAAAGTCTGGCAATTGGAATGGGAAACAATAAAGAAATAAAGAGAAAACAAAACAAAGCAAATGAAATGCTAAAGCCAAAAGCGAAAACCAAATCAAACAAACAGTGCAACAGAATGGGGCATGTGGCATGAGGCAGCTTCGATAAGCCTGTGGCGAATGCCGCTCCAGAGATAAGACACCAAACCGAAAGGACGGCGTCGATTTCTGATTTCATTTCGTATACGACTCGGCGGCTGTATGTCTAAATGATTCCTCTTTTTTTTTCCTTTATTTTCCCCGTTCCTTTCTCCCCTGCTTTCTGATATTTGGCTTTCGTTTTGCTTTTCTTTCTTGGCTCTTTGTGTGCGTGGCATTTGATGGCAGTCGCCGTTCGGCGTTCATTTCAATTAAATGCAAATCTCGGCTGGGGATTTTTCCCATTGAACGCCGCTCGGCCAAAAAAGGGATGGTGCCACCGACACGGACACGGACATGGACAGTGAACATGGACGTGGACGTGGACGTGGACGTGAATGTGGACTCAAACTGAGACTGGGACAAAGACTGGGACAGGAAACTCCATTGGGTTCCCTGACTCGATGGCGTTGCAGAAGTCGTGGAATGTTTTTCACGCATCGCTGCGTTTTGTATTCCGGCATGCGAAGTCCTCCTCATCGTATTTGCTTCTTCTTTACATCTTTTTCTTTCGACTATATAATTTTTATGTCGTGAAATTCACATGGCAAGCAACCAGAAGAGGGTATACCACAATTTAAGAGCAGTTTACCAAATTACTTCTGCTGAAGTTGACAAAAATAATAACAAATATCTGAATTTTTGATCTATAAACTCTGCAGACTTTATAACTCGTTACTTTAGTCACCATAAGTAACCTTTTAAGGAAAATTTATTAAAAGTTTAATAATCTTGGAAGCTCCGACAGCTTATTAATTTGATGACCAGCGAATGAGAATATATTGATATCATAGTTTCGTCACTAGCGTAAACTGCTTTTTGTAAAATTCTATTGACAGCATTACATTTGTTGAAGTTAAAGAAGGCTTATGAGTGGATTTAAAGAAAATATGATTAACAATTAAATTCGAAGAGTTTTTCACTTCTGTAACTAGCTTAGGTTTGCCTTCTTGAAAAATTTAATGACATTATTATACATGTTAAATAGTTTAAAAGTTCTTTTTTTTTAAATTTATTGCCTTAATCACCAGCGTAAGTTTTCTTTCTCAAAATAATAATGAGTGTACTATTTTAATCTAGAAATTTTAAACAGGTTTCATTCAAATGATATTTATAGTACTTCCCTTTAGAGAAATGCTGTCGCATCCTGTTTGCTTTTTAATGAACTTTTTATAGTTTATTTTACAAGTTCCTCTTGCTTCCATTAGTGCAACTTTCATTATTTAGTACATTTTTCTTTACCCTCTCTCTTTCTCTCTCGCTCTCAGAGGAGTGCAACATTTTGCTTGCATTTAAAAAGTATTTGCATTTTTAATAAACACTGTCTTTTTGCTGGTTTCCTTCCTTAGCTTTCTCTACGTTTTGCATTCTCTCTCTCTGCTTTTACTTGTGTATTTCATTTTGAATCATTTTCATAAAGGTGTGGCATCTGGTAACTCCCAGAATGTCCACCTACTACAGGTAGCGGGCAGAAATGTTGGTCACTCAATATGAAAATATACACAGTATTTTAAGTCGAGCCGATGTTGGGTAAATATTTCCTTTTCCGCTTGCAAATGTTGCGGTTCACATGCGTGCTGCCAACTTGATGCAAGAGAATATAAAAAATTCATTAAGAAATATTGAATAATCAGCTTTTGTATTCGCTTTCTCTTCTCAGTAATTTGTGTAAAACTCAAGCCAGGTTCTTAAGTGAGAATTCCTTCAGTTAAATTGTGTGCCCGAATGTTTGGAAGCATCATAAGTCGTCCGATCCTTGCGTTGTCACGTTCCGGTTACGGTCTTTGCCCTACGACCGGACGACAAAGTCAAACATGGACACGTTGTCGCCATTGTCACCGCAATGTAAAATCCTTCCTCTACAGTCAGCGCACAGATAGAAGGATAAAGAGAAAGATAGACACTGGGAATTATAGAGAGGGAAGTTGTCCGGCATTTGTAGATTTCGAATGTCAGAATTTACGTTATTTTTGTTGAATTTGCATAATTTGAAGCGGCAGGCCCAACAGTCGACCGTTGGAGTCAGTTGATTAAAGTGATAGACTCTGTCAGGTTATTCTTTACTTTGTTTTTCTCGTTTTTCCCAGTTTTTCCACACATTTTTTTTTTCTTTTTGCGTTTCGGAATTTGCTTCGTTGCTTTTGTGAATCGTCTGGCGGATTCGGTTCGGTCTGCTGCGCCTTTGTTCAAATACATATTTATTTATATATACGTATATAGAGTAGGAATGGGATTGGGATTGGGTTAGAGAACTAAGAGGGATTGTGGAGGCAACTGTTGCCTCGGGATGGGTACGTGTTGAGTTGCAGTTTACTTTGGCGTCGCATACATTTTGAAAGTCAAGGTAAATATTAGATTTTCAGTTGTGAAATTTTTGGCTGTTTGCAACTGGCCAAGCTCTGTGTGTAGTTGTGTGTGTGCATGTGTGTGTGTTTGTGATGTAGGTAAAACAAATATTAGCTTACAATTTGTGGGCTTACCTAGTTTTGCTGGGTTCGGTCAAAAGGCCCGCGGTGGCATTAAACATAAGTTTGGTGCAACTTGCTGAACACATACATACAAAGTTTTATGTTTTGGGATGGATAAGAGAGAGATAGAGAGAGAAAGATGAAAGAGAGAGTAACAGTGAAGGGAAGAGAGATAGTGAGATAGTAAGGGAAAGAGTCAACTTGATCAGTTGCATTTTTAGTAGTAAACATTCATTGAAAATTGTTAAAAGAAGTGCACTATTAATTTTAGTTTTACATAAAATTTATAAGCCGTTAATAACATATAGCGATCAGTTCCACAGATTTTTGCTTTCATCTGATGAAAGGTTTATTCTATAAGTCTGTTAAGTACTAGCTCGAATTTTAATCCCATATATTCATCGGATATTGTTTATATTAACTCTCTTCTTAAAACTCCATCACTTACAAATTAGGATTCCCTAAAGTGATTTCAATAATTTTTCTCACTTCTATTTTTCTTTAAAATTCTTCTTATGATGATAATAATTAAATACTTCTATGCATATTTTTATTCATTTGTTTTAAGGATACTTAACTTCATCTACCATTTTCTCAAATGATAATTATTTTTTGTATTTTAGAAATAAGTTTCTTGCAGGACTTCTTTGCTAGTTTGATTTCCATATCTCGTTCTTCCTTTACTTTAATGTTAGATTAATGCCATATAACATATTTCATATTTCCCTAATTTTTAACGTGATTTCGTTAGTAGGCCTCATATCTTTATACTTTCATCCTTATTCTAACTTTTTCTGCTTCTTTCTCTATTTTTATCCACCTATGTTGATGTTCTTCACTTTTGTGCCATTGCTGCAAATATTTCATTACCATTGCAGCAGTTTCTTTTTATAGCTAACAAGTCTCCAACTCTCATATTCTCACAACTCTCCAACTCTCCAGTTTTTGCTCGTTTTATGTTTCAAAGCTTTGTTGCTTTTAATTAAAGCACCAAATTAAAATTGTCGCTTTATCTCCAGTGTATGTGTGTGTGTGTGTGTGTGTGTGTGTTAAAACTTTCGCTGTACTTTTGAACAACCTCTAACCCCCATCCCTACCCCTACAAACCCCCCTGTCCTTATCAAGCAGACAGTTGTGCACACGTCCCACGTGTCACGTTAAACATCATGCAAACAAAAGGCCTGTCCTATTTGAAAAGCTCGTGAATAAAAGCTTTTTTTCCGCCCATTAATTTTGAGACTGTTCTTTTTTGTTGTTTTTTTGCTTTTTTTTGGGCATCATCCATTGAAATGAAAAGTGTGAAAAGAGAACGAGTTCTGGCTCTATAACCAGGTTGCATCAAGCTGACCATGTCTCCCTCTCATTCCCTTAATTGTTGCACCCTTCCGAAAAGCGCATATATGGAAGGGAAAGGTTCAGGCATTAACACGAAAAAAATATATATGTATGTATAAAAATTCGCTGAAACTTTTTCGCTCTTTGTGGTTGACCGCTTGCAGTCAAAGTTAAAAGCTGGACTAAAAAAGTTCACTGTGACATCATTGATCAAATGAGGGAGCTGACAAAGGGCGTGTTTCTTTATCCGTAATGATTCCACAGCAGGGATGTGAGAGTTTCGAGTCTGTTGACTGTTGTGGGAAAATGTCTAAGGGTTATCTGAGTAAAAAGGTAATGGTTCAGATCTTTAAAAGGAAATTGTTAGATTTGCTTGAAAACAATGGATTTGATAAAGTAAATTAAAGAAATGCTTTAGAAGCAAATCGCTGAATTGTTTAGACTTTTAAAATAAAATTGCTTTTTATTGTGGGGAACTTTTGTTAAAGTTGTTGAGAAAAAAATGCGAATAGAAGTACATATTACAAAAAAGTTAATCAAGTGAATGAAAAATACTTAAAGGTGAATTATAAGAAACGATTAAATACAAACGTTTTAAAAGGTATATGTTAGATTTTGTGTAAAAAGTTTTTACTAAAAACTAAATTTGTTAATGTAAAAGTTTTTCTTTTAATCTGTGAAAATGTCAATGAGCTATTCGATCATAAAGAGAAAAAACGCTTAGAGAAGGCTTAGTAAATTAAAATCTTTAGATTTCTGTGAAGAACACTAGTTTAAGCAAAAGTTTTCTTTATGGTTGTATCTTCTTAAAAAATGCATCAATAAATAAATCTAATGATTAATTAGCACTACCTTTAATGATTTGATTAACTTTCAAAGTATATTTGTACACTGAAAGACTTCTCTTATTAAAAGAAGAAGAAAAAGTCTCCTTAAGAACACGGACAAATACAAATAGAACTACATGCATATGTGTATGGAAATGGAGCTGAAGAAGTGAATTCAATAAATGTTCAAGCTACACTATTCTTAAAGAAGAATTTGAGTTTTCCTTCTATCCATTAAGAAAATGTCCATCAACTAAAAGCTTTCCCTTTGCCGCAGCAAAATGTCATTATTATAGTAATGAGTATCCCTTAGCACAACACCTCAGCATGTAATTACCGACAAGTCCCTGGGAGATTTAAGTAGTTACTTGTTGGTAAGTCTCCCACTCCAATTTCTATGTCTCCTCTCTCTCTCTCTCTTTCTCTCTCTCACACTGTCAGTTAGTTTATCAGACAGTGGCTCAGCTTGTGACAGCTGACAACTATCAGTGGTTGGACGCTAGTTTTTCCAGACGGTAAAAAACTAAATGCTTACTGGCTGAAGCTAAAGTAAGCAAATGATAAAAACTTTAGTTCTTTAACTCTCGTTGTTGTTGTTTTTGTAGATGTTGTTGTTGTTTTTGCAGCTAAACGGGCAATGCTTTGTGCAGCTGCCCGCATTTGCATATCAGAGAGGAGACTCCCAACTTCAACTCGTTTTTATCCGGATACTGCCTGGCAGCTGCATTGTTTTCCTCTGTCATGCCGCCATTTTCAGCTCTTTAGCATTTCAGTTTACTTTTTAGCTGCTTTTTTTGTCGCCGTTAACGTCGCCTAATTGCCTAATTAGGCATTTACTTGCCCTCGTATGTATGTCCCCCGTTTTTCCTACTTTTTATCAACTGCAAGCTTTTAATACTTATTCTTTTTCTCTTTTTTTATTGTCAACTATTTTGCAGGTCCCGAAGATATACTGAAATTTCTGGGCAACGAGAGTGTCGTGGATCACTTCAAGCTCGTCACCAAGGATGGCAACAGCCTTCTCATCGGTGCCAGGTGAGTGTTTTTTCATACTATTTACCATTTTAAGACCCTGTACTCTAGAGGTATAAAGGGTCTATAAAGTTTGTCAAGAGTGGAAACTGAGTAACGGGCAGAAGAAAGTAAAGTAGACCCCATAAAGTATGTGTACATACTGTACATCCTGCTACAAAGTCCTATGCATCAAAGCTAAAAGAGCCACGCAATATCTAAGCAGAAAAAATAAAATCTATAGAGCTAGAGCCTAGAATAGTTTAGTAAAAAAACTTTTAGTTTCAAAACCTAAGAGAAACGAATATTTTTGGTCAATGCTAGATATTTAATTTGTTCAAAGTAACCATATTTTGTTAAGAAGAAAACAGATCTATATAATTAATTCTTGTATGTCTGGTTTTTTTTAAGAATATGTACAGGGTCTCACACAATCTAGTTCACTTTCTTGCTAGTTTCTTTGTGTATCAGTTGAAACTAGAGGCGCGATGCCGTTGCATCAAACAAGCGCGGATCCTGAGGCAACAAGGGAACCAGGGTGTGGCACTCACAGGTCCGACACTCAACCTCAATCCCCAATCGTGCTGACTCAAGAGGCCTTTGGCTTGAAACTGGCCGCCTACTTTTTCACTTTTAATTCCGCTTTGTTATTGTTCTTCTTTTATTGTTCCATTGTTGTTGATGTTGTTGTTGTTGGGGGATGCGGCACATAAGCAAAGGACCAAAAGGAAAGTTTCTTTTTCCGCTGCCCCATTTTTCATTTGCTCAAAAAGGCTCCTCTTCCAGTACGGGAATACGAGGCTGGTATGCTGGTTGCACTTTATGAGTTTTGTGCCAGGCCTTTAGAAAGTGGTTTAGACTCTCTGATTAAAGTTTTATAATTGCATTGCTGAGATCCCTGCTGAGGGTTGGCTTTCAACACTAGACGAGCAAATGTGAATTCAAAAATTTCGAAATTGTTTTAGAACTACAAACGAGGATTTGCTGTTAAATGCATTAACAACTAAAGAATTAGTAAAGTTTGTTGTAAAGAAGAGAAGAAATTGTATAACTAGGGAAACTTTCGCTCATGAATCTTTATCAAAACTGAAATGAATAGAATGTTATAGAATGGAAAATGAAATAACAGAACTTAAAACAATCCTTATATTAAAGAACAATTCCTCAACTTCTGAAAACTTCCCAAATCTAAACAATCACAAATATTCCTTGCTACACCTTGCCTTAAGGCACACCTAACTTAACTGTATCAAATCATATCTAAATCCTAAAATCTCAGTTTATTCTAAAAATACGATGCTTTCCTAAATAATATTGCATTATAATAAAATAAGACCTGACAAGCATATTTTTTATATCATAACCTAAGATCTGCAACTTCTTAAACTTTGTCAACTTTGAAAATGCTTAGACACATTGTAGAAGTCCTTATGTAGTTATTCGGTAACCGAAAAAACCTTTGGCCATTTAAAATTTCCTATAGGGATTCTCTGCGTTTATCTTGAGAAACAATTTTCAAAAATTTCGTATTAAATCAGAAAATGCTGTTGAGCATCTGAAAGCAGAGCAAAAGCTTGACAGGCAACAGTTGAAAGTTCACAGTTGAAGCCTTTAACAACTTAACTCCCCCTCCAACTTCAACTTTAGCAATGTCAACTTTTTCGGGGTTGTATATATAGGTAATATGGTGTGTGTATATATGATGTGTAAGCCTCGTCGTCAGCATTTGTTTAACATGTTTTAAATGAAACTCCGAAAATGCAGCGAAGGAGTGCAAAATCCACATAAAACAAACTTCAATTTACTTTTCGCACACATTGTATTTAATTTAAGTAGAAAATACTGAGTATATGAAAAGTTCGCAAGGGCACAAAAGTAGAGAGCAGACTGAAGTTGCAAAACGGAGTTGAAGTAGCTACAGAAGAACAGAGAAGAAAGAGGGAATCTAAGAGGAAAAGAAGAGTCAGAGCCAGAAGCTAACGTGCGTGGGGTAACTTTGATTTTGCCGTGCTGGCAAGAAAAACAAAAAAAAAAACCGAGAGCGAAACTTTGCAGCAGGTGCCCCAAAGATATGAAAGGTTGACAGAGGTGTGCCCAGACTATCGAAGGGGTGAAAAGAGGGGATAAGAAGAGAGGGGAGCAAAGTGAGAAGAAATTACAAGAGCTGCTAAAGTTTGAAGCTGGCCTGAGCCTCAAGTGGTAAACTTAAAGGGTTGCCACAAGAAGAAGTCGCTTTATTTTTCCCTCCTTCCTTTTCACCCACATAAAGACAAAAATGTAGGTTGGCAAGAGAAGCAGAGAGACAGCAGTCTGGGAGAGACTACACTGTTAAAAAAAAACTGTAAAATTTAAATGTTAGTCTTAAAACCAAGAATTTTAATCTACAAAATTCATTGATAATCAAATTTTTTAAAATAAAATTATATTCTTATGTATAGACAAAATATTTTAGAATATAAATAATATTTGTTGATTTCAGATGGTCATTTTTTTCAGTGTAGCGGGGGCTGCTCACAAAGTATTGTAAATTCTGTCGTTGGACAAAAACCGCAAAGGATGCTTTCTACGAATGTTGTTGGTTGTCAGGTTTATTATATGTCTTATAGACAATGAAAGGGGGGATAAGCCGTCCCCCTTTTCATCACCGCCCTTGTTCCACCCACACATGCAAATGTGCGCCAGCTGACACACATATTAAAATGTTGCATACTTTCTGGCTCGCCTGGTCGAGAAACCAGACATAATAAACTTGTGCGTGTATGTCTTTGTCCTCCCCTTTTCGTCTCTCTATCTTTTTTTCTCTTAGAAAAGGACCCTAGGAATTTGTGCCAAAGGAATGCATGTAGCTTGTAAGACAAGACGTCGCCACTCTTTCCCCTTTTTTTCCTGCTTTTTCTTGCCTCAGACGCAGCAGACAGTGCAAAACTTTCAAAAATTGCAAATAGTTTTTGGTAATTTAATATTAACACGAGTTGGCAGTCCACTTGGGGTATGCACAACTCTGCTAACGGCAATATCGAGATGTTCTCTCTCTGTTTCTCTTTGCTTATTTCACACACTCTTGCATCTCACTCTAAGCCTGTTTGTTGCGGCTTTCTCAGGCCAAACACACACACACAAAAACACACACAACCGCATATAGAATTTTTGGAAAATAGCACAAAATGAATTTTCAAAGGCGCTGAGGGAAAATGTTGGGTTTTCGCAATTAGTGCGGTTTGTGCTTTCATTTTATTTAATATTGAAAAAAAAAGAAAAGAATCACATCGAAACTGTGCCACAGCTTGTGGCAGCTGCTCTTAATAAAATAATTTCATTTTCGGACATTTAAAGTGCATTGTTTAAATTTGATTTTCGACAGGAAATTAAGGTACTCATTTTACATGATTGAAATTTGTAGATAGGAAGTAAATTTTAAAAGCAAGATAATAAAAATGTTAGAATTCATTTATCAACAATACCAATGTGCAAGTCAAAAAAAAGCCTATTTGGGATCCTGGATCTCGAACTGCATCATTACTTTTTGTAAGTTAAAATGTATATTAGAAAACTTTTAAGGAATGTAAATCTAAACCAATCCAATTAAATACATTATTAAAGACTGATGTACAGAGGTGGTCAAAGGTATTTACACAATGCAAAAGTAATGCACTTTGGTGAATACTTTTGAGCACCACTCTACATATTATGTTCTACATGGGTTCTCTTCACTTCGAGCTTTCGCAATGATCTCACTTACAAAATCATCATCACCTTCCACTTGGGAGTAAAACTTGAACGCCTTAACTTTTGCTTTCAGTAGCTAAATATGCAACTAAAAAATACTTCACAGCTGCGTTAAATCAATCTTCATATTTATTATGTTTCTATGCCTTTTTTCGTCTGTCTACAAATTGAGAAATAGTTCTATATTCTCTAATTTTTTTAAATCAACACTTCTCTCTTGCTGCTGTTAACACCTTTAATAATTTAAGCACAAAAAGGCGTCAAAGCTACATTTGAAATGAAAAATGCACACACATAATTCATTTATGACATTCTCACAATTTTTGTCATACTTTCTCGAATGTTTACTCCTTAAAAGTCCAATGAAAACCTCAGGAAAAACGCTTGAAACAACAAGGAATGCAATTTACGACGTCCAACTAAAACATTTATGATTTTCTTCTTTTTCTTTTCATTTTTTTTTCTGTAAATTTAATTACATGCATAATTTCCGGCTTGCTTATTTCGTCGGAAAAACGTAATGAAGAATAGTGTGTTAGAGGTAGAGGGAGTAAGTGTAATGTATGAGTGATGCTACACAGAAAGGGGCAGGGACTAAGAGTGTGAAAGAGAGGGAGAAGGCAAGGAGAGAGGGAGAGGGAGAGAGGACGCATAATGAGCCAGCAAAATGCAAACACAACAGAAACGCAAGCAAACCAGAAAAAATTAAGTGAGCGCCAAACACACGCATACAAATTAGTGTTGTGTTAGTATTGGTATGCTGCAAATGTGTGTGTGTGTGGGAGTGTGGGAAATAAAGGGAGAGAGAGGGGAGAGAAAGCAACGAGAGCTTGTCGGCTTTTTGCTAGCTGAGTTTTTGCACGCATGAACGCATTTGTATGCTGGCTTTGTCGTTTGCCAGAGTTGCCACTTACGTGATTAATGGATTTTTAACAAGTTACACATTCCAAAAGGAGACCCAACTATACACACACACTTGCACACACTCACACACACTCACACCCACTTAGGCAAGCAGAGAGCGTCAAAGTAACCAAAGGACGGCAACTGTTGGTGAAAGCCAAAAACGACGTGTGTGTGTGTGTGTGTGTGAGTGTGTACACGTCAGTGTTGCCAGAATTCGACAGCATAAGCAGGCTAGATTTGATAAGAAATATTTAAGATATATATTTGTTATCTTTATTAATTCTCAGAAGAAAGCTTTTAAATGTATAATCATAATAAATCTTGTTATCTTTGTTTGTAAAAGAAAGTTATTTTAAAAGATTCCCAATTGCAATTCATATTTAAAAGTGTAGTGTTTTATGGTCACATAGAACGTCCTGCAGTACGGTCACTCTGTAAATGGCATAATTGACTTGAAAAAAGGATGTCTACATAGAAATTAAATTATTATAATTGAAAGCTTAAGGGTTATTAATATATTATTTACCTCTTTAATTAACTCCTTGTTTTAGCTCACATATGTATCTGATCAATCTCGTACAAGTATAGTCATTTAGAGCTGTTCCTAAGAGTTCAACGCAGAACTCCGATCCACTGCTGTTATTGGGCTCTCCTTTCCCCCATCTAGAATAAGGCATGGCTGCTCCAGTGGTCATAGACAGAAAGTTTCCTTTTTTCGCCAGACTATTTGAGGATATCCAGTAACGAGTCTCCGATAACGGACCCATAGGTAATGCCGCTAGGACTGCATCCATTTCCTTACTGCTTTCAATGTTAAGCAAATTTCCTCCTCTTCTTCGACAATTGTGAGCTGCCTGATACCAATTTACTTTCTCGTACTTCTCGAAGTAGTACATTTTGTTGCCAATTTGAATTGGAAAGTTGCTATTAGAGCTTCTACCAAACGGACTTCCTTGAATTGTTTTAGGAACAACTTCAACTAGAAATTGAATAGACAATTTAAAATAAATCTCTCCAGACCTTGATATTCACTTACGCGTTTTATTTGGCATACCAAAGTGCCAAAGTTGCAGGAAGAATAATAGAAACCCGATTTTACAGATCATTTTGGTGTCTTTAGTTGAATTAATGGTTCTCTGTGAATGTTTTTCCTATTTATACCAATGAAGAGTGCTTTTATCAAAATTTACTTGTGTAAGATATTGACAAATAAATTTCTTGTCTTATTTAATTTTCGAAATGCATCTCTTATTAACAAATACATAATCACACACAAGATAATAACGAGCAAATTGTTATCGATTGTTTCATTGTTGTGGATGTTATATGAGTTCAAAGACCCCTTGATAAAAGAAATTTCCGGGTGTTCTTATTATGATACAGAATCAGTATTCTGATAAGACTTTTTCACACGAGGGTATGAACATTTAAATCTGTTCTTATAATTAGACCCAGCACTTTAAAAAAGTACAAATGGGTCTATTACGTTTGTGCAAAAAAAAATGTGCGTAACAGGCAGAAGGAGGCGTGGCAGACCACATAAAGTATATATATTCTTGATCAGCGTCAACAGCCGAGTCGATATAGCCATGTCCAGATCCTAGATCTCAGACACTATAAAAGCTAGAGACACCAAATTTGGCATGTAGGCTCATCTATATCTCCAATTGATCAAGTTTATTTTAGATTTTTGCCACGCCCCCTCCGCCCCCGGAAATTTAAATACAAAATTTCGAAGTCAAATTACAAAAGCCCATTTGATGCTATTTTTGGTTCATATAATATACACTATAGTCCAAAACTGTCCAGAAAATTTCATTTCAATCGGATTATAAACGCGGAAGTTATTCAACTAACAATGTTACGGGCAAAAGGAAGAAGAAGAGACGCTAGCGACATCTGTGTTTATTATCTTTTAACTTATCTTTGTAGTGGCGCCATCTATTGAATGGTACGCATTGAAGAACAATCTATAGTGAACGGTTTGCACTCCAAAAGTACTGGGTCTCCTACTGTCGAGCATGGTCTACTGTAGCTTACTGCATTTTTTTAAGCTAAATTCACTTTCAAATTGGCTAGATCTTTGATTGAAAGCTTTCGGAAAAATTTATATGCTCGCTTATTGAAAAATAAGCCAGATCTAGCGTATAAAATGCTGAATTACCAACACTGGTACACGTGTGTGTGTATAAGAGGGGTAGCCTACTCAAATATGTATGCGTGAGGCACCCTACTAAACTAGCATGACAGGGCGGAAATGCGAATGTGACACGCGTTTTGCATGTGAAACGTCATGAACAATGTCGGTAAAAAGGGAACAGGAAAATGCCAAAGAAAGAGAAACAGAAATGAAATAACGGGAAAGGAAAGGAAGCTAAAAGAAAGCACAAAAATATTCACACACCTGCCTGGTAACCAGGCAGCAGTTACTTTCCTACACTTTATTCAATTCCAATCCCAAATCTACAACGCGTCCTATGCAAAGTCAAAGTGAATTTGTTAAGTTGCCAAAAACAGCAGCTTACGCAAAGGAAAAATGGGATGAACCATAGGGGAAACAGAAGAGGAAACAGGCCACAAATTCTAGCAGGTAATCAGGTTTTTCTTTATTCCCCCTTGAGTCAAATTTAATCATGACCGAATTGATTGAAAACGAAAGGCACAATGTCAAAAAAAGTGTTTCAACTGGAAAGCAAATGGTATGAGTTAAGTGTAGCAAATTTTTTAAATCTTTAGAATTATTCAAATAAATTTAAAAGGTATTTTTAAACTCAGTAGTCTTTAAAATGGAAGTACGACTTTATTAGAGTAACCTCAAGGATACTTAAAGTATTTGAATATAATTTCTAAGTAAACGAAAGTTGTCTTTTAATCGTAAAACCCAGAAATCAGTTGACCCACAAAATATAAAATCAATATATATAATATGTAATGAACTGACTGGTGACTGTTATCAAATATAAATTAAGATATTCTTTCTAAAGAAAATGAGTTTGTTTCAAATTATAAGTTCAACTGCGCTTCTGTAATTATGGGAAAACTTTATGGCAATGTCAGCCAAACTGAGTAGCGAAAGTTTTGACATTCATATTGTCAAAAGGAAATTCAATCTAATTGTCAACGTTAAAGTCTGTGCTAAGTATCCTCGTCATCGGGATTTGGAATCGCTTTAATCCTTCGTTTCCCGTTTCACAAGTCGGAACACAAGTCACTTATGCAAATCAGCCAAAGGCCTTGTAAACTTATTTCTACGTTTTCCACCATTTTTCCCACTTTCCCCCACTTGACTTTTCAGCTATTTACGGCAAATTGCATGTGGGCTTCGACCTTCTACTCGACTCGTTAATTCCCATGGAACTTCTTGACTGGCAAATAATCTTAATCGTAATTCAGCGTTAAATTTGTTATTCACGGATTTCGGCGCTTCCCTTTATCTGATCTATTTTCGAGGGTTTTCTCTTTGCCTGTCGAGCGTTCAACATGAAAATTGGGTTAACACATTAAGTCGGCATATGTATGTGCTGCAATGTTCTCGTTTCTTCATCTCCCTATCCCTCTCTCTCTATCCTGCTTCTGCTCTTCCTTTTGGTCGTCCTTGTCACAGTTGTTGGCATCAAGTTGGCAATCGAATGAATGGCGACAAAGGCGGAAATAAAATGGCTAAACGAAAAAACCATTTCAATGCTTGGCTCCTCTTTCGTTCCCTACCTCTCTCTAATTTACCCTCTCTCTATATATCTCTCACTCTCTTTCTATCGTGGCATATGTCGGCCTATCCTTTTGGCTTTTAATGTTTTTTTCAGTGTGCACTGGCCTGCTGCACAGTGGAACACTTTACAATAAAACTTGATCAATATTCAGTTTCAAATGCACAAACAAAACAAAATTTATTACTAAACTGAAATATTAGTACATCATTATTATTACTGTAGCATAACATTAAAATCATAAAAAAATTTTTATAATATGTTTTAAAGTACAGTAAAGTTTCTGAAAACTAAGAAAATATATTATTAAAAAGTCATAAGCATATTACCGTTGAATATTTATGAATATTCTATACCTTTGTTTTTTGCATAACTTCTACAAATTAAGTTTAGGCTTAATTTTAGCGCTTTAATAGGTTTCTTCAGCTGACCTTTTTACTTATTTATTTAATTTAATTTGAATGTCATTGTCTTATATCTTAAAACTACAAGAATTCTCTTTTAAATAAATGTACTATTTCCAATTTAAAAATTAACTTCTGCAGTTGACAAGAAAATTATTAAGAGGTTTGAAATAAAATCTGAAAATAATATTGAACTAAACATTTTAAATCTATTACTGAGAATATAAATAATAAAGTACAGGGTCTAAATATTGTCGTACCAAGTTTATTTCTGAGAAAAACATATTCGACTTCTTATATTCCGATTATAAATTTCAAGTTTATAAATTCAACTCAACTCTTTGAATTGTTTTATATTCCTTTTCATACTCTACCAGTTCTGTTCCAACCACTGTGCACTACTGTGTTTTGGCAATTCAATTTTGTGTATGCAATTTGCCTTTGGCGTTTTTCAGTCGTAGCACAAATGCGTTTACACACACGCTTGCAACACACACATGCCACACACTCATGCCACACACGCACACACAATTGCAATTTTTGTTGCGTCCATCTTTTTATTTCATTTCATTCTTTGCCTTTGTGCAACTGTGCAACAATCATTTTTGCGCCACAAATTCATTTCCGCTTGTGTGTGTGAGTGTGTGCACAACAATCGTCGGCTAATTTGGTGCGATTTATACGCATACGCGATGTGCAACTGTGTTGCATACCTCATGGGACTCGCGGCTACCCGAAATGAATTTTCATGGGATTTTTATCAAGGCGTCTTGTCGTCTTCTTTTTCCCCCTCTATGATTTTAATCTGCGGTCGAATACAGTCCCTCCTCTCTTTTTATTCAACCAGCTTGATTGAAGATTGTAGATTGAATTGTGAAACAAATGTCCTTCCACACTCTGCTTCTTCTCTTTCTCTTCTACTGGTTAACAATGAGGTTTGAAGCAAGAGGCCTTCATTGTTAACTATTGTTTAGCGCCTTTCAAGCTGAGATACCTTGGCTTGAGTGTGCTTGCCAACAGAGAATGACAATTTTTAGACGAAAGTGTGCCTGATTCGTGAGCACAATGGAGCATCAATGATGTCAGTGGGCTCTACAAATATACTATACATAGTGGTTGTATTTATTAAGGACTACTGCTCTACTTGTAGAAAATTAGAAGTATCTGGTGGATAGAGAATGTAATGCTAGAGGAAAGTGTTAAAAACAACTCTGTAGTAACATCTGTCAGCTCTGAAATTAAAATTTATTGACCATTACTAGTGGACAGACAATCTCATCGCTATTATTCTCTTTTTATCTGGATTTTACATTTAAAAATTACACTATTACACTAGCAACCAATTTTACTTATCTCCAATTAATCCTATATTCTATTGCTAACTGTCCCGATCTGCCTTATATACTTATATTATAATTTCTACAGAGTGTAATAAAGTGCTCTAAAAGAGGGGATTTAAATAGAGCAGACATTTTTGAGCAGCAAGAAATCTTATAACCCTTTTTGTTATCTCAACAATCGATATTAAATCTAAATTAATATATTTTAAATTTTGGTTTTCAAGCTCCAAAAATCATTCAGAATTTTAACCTAATTAGTGCTTGCAGTCACACAAATGATAAATTATTCGTATGCTAGCAATTTCCTTTGTCGTTTTATGCAAAGCACAAAACTTTTGGTAATAATAACCCTCATAAATGGCAAACATCTTGAGGCATAACAGAGAGAGAGAGAGAGAAAGTAAGAGAAAAGGAAATGGGAAAAGGATTTGGCTTTATTGTTATAAGTAATTAATATTGCATTCATTAGCCAAATTGAATTTGTCGAGGAAACGAGGTAGAGAAAAGGGATGTGCTCTGTTAACTGGTTTTCAAATTTTATGCTTAAAATATGCAAACGTTTCGAAACGTTGGGAGAATTCCAAATCTGGCAAATGCAGTTGGAGAAAGAGAAAGATATAGGGGAAAATGGACCTTTGATGCGACTAAAAGCTCTTTAGAAATGCGAGCAAAGCCTGACAAATTGGAAATGAGTGACCTGTAGCTAATATTTTATGTAGTCCATGGATAGAGAAGAGGTTGAAGATAATTGGCTCAGTGAAGAGTAGTAGAGTATGCTGCACTTGGACTTTAATCATGCTTATGAATCGGACTGTAACTGGAATTGGCAATGGATCTGGGCCTCGAACTCCAACTCCAACTCCAAGTCAGAATCGAGGCTAACCAACAAAAGCAATTCGCTTTGACATGTTCGGCCGTTGGTCAGGGCTTCAACTGAAATTGAGCCAATGGTGACATATGGCCACAGGTGAGCACTGGGCAATGGCCAATGTCGAAATCTAGCTTCCATCTCCATTTCCAACTGCGACCTGTACCTGCCACCCGGATCCAGGATCCCAAGTCTCGTTCCTCATTCCTCGTTCCTCGTTCCTGAGTAACTTCTCACAGCTCAATGGCATTCACATTTTGCTTTTTGGCATTTGACAGTTTCGACATTTTCTGCTTGCATTGAGTGCTGACGAGGGAGTCGGAAATAGAATGAGTAGCTAGCATAAGCAAAGAGTGAAAGAGCAGGGCAATGCCCTCCCCCGCCCCCATTGAGTTTGTAGGGGCTCTAAAGAAAAACGTTGGTCAATATCATGAAATTCAAACCGTCAATTCGATGCACAAGCTGACCAATCGATGGGACAGGCTGAGAGATTGAGAGATGGGGTCAAGCATTGGTTCTGACAGCTATTCGAATGAATGCATCAGTTGGAACAAGTGGCAACGCTGCATGGCTGATATCTCTCTTACCAACAGATATGCTGCAATCTGAATATAAGTAACTAATTGAAATTGCATAATTTTCACTTGCAATAAAATAATTCAATTAAAAAGAAAGAAAATGGGAGCAAAATATATTAGCTAAGAAGTATCTGCGTTGTGTGATGAAGTGTAAAATTTGTTTTCTTCTGAAATGATAATTGAATTGAAAAAGAATCTACAAATAGAGTGGGTCAGGTGGCAACGCCGCTTAGTAAAAGTATTTTAAGTATTTATTAAGTATTTAATTAAAATCAGGTTTCATATATATACAAATTCAAAACAACAGTTTAAATGGTATAAATGGCAACACTACAGATGCTTTAACTTACAAAAAACCCTATAGTTAGTTTTAGAATATTTAACTACACAGATAGGATTTAAAACTGAGAAACTTCTGTGCTGTGCTTCGATAATTTTGCTGCATTGG
This sequence comes from Drosophila testacea, assembly GCA_035043265.1. Classification (NCBI taxonomy): domain Eukaryota; kingdom Metazoa; phylum Arthropoda; class Insecta; order Diptera; family Drosophilidae; genus Drosophila; species Drosophila testacea. The sequence continues at coordinate 1,300,609 of JAWNND010000151.1, forward strand.
CTGAAATTGCGCATACATGTAATTCAATATGAGTAGATGCTGTAAATGGGGCAACACAAGGCTATTGTGAGGAAATATGAGGAAAGTTTCAGGGAAACATATGGCAAATGACGGGGACATTGACAGCAAACTTTTAACTTTGTCCAGCTGCCAAGCGATATACAAGAAAATGCATAAGGCGTTGCCATATCGGTGAAAATTTGCTTGATTCGCTTAGAATTTTGGCCATACAGAAAAGCCATTTAACGTTATGCGCGTTGGCGTCGTCACTGCTGCCAACATGAATGCAACTCAAACGTGTGGAATGGTGCAGGAGAAAAGAGGTGGAAGAGAGAAAAGGGAATTTCGAACAAAGGCTGTCAAATCCTATGCTCTCGGCCAAAGTCAACTTCTTTTCAAACCTCAAGTGTGCAGGCGTTGGAAAACTGAATGCAGCATGCAAAGATGAAAAAGAGTAAAGGGAAGGATAATAGGAATAGCAATAGGGATAAGGATAGGTAAGGGAATGCTTTCAGACCTGCAGCAACTGATGGCAAAGTAGCGCAAAGTTTGATGACGTGTGACATTGAAAGTTGACTGAGAGTTGTGAGTCAGAGAACGGTAACTACGATTGGCATTGACTGCCAACTGGTGCATTTTCTAGGTTCAGCTCCTACTCCATCTTCATTTCCAACTCCAACTCCTACAACTGTCTCCCTCTATGAATCACATTTGTAAAGTGCCGCAATTTGCCATCTCAATTGCAAGCGATTCGATTCTCAGCACGTGCAATGGGCCCAAAAAAGGTGAGAAATTCATGGAAGGCAAACAACTTGCAACTCGGATTGTGGCAAGTGGCAAGTGGTAACTGGCAGGCGACAAAGAGACTGACAGCCATATAGAAAGGGAGAGAGAGACAGAGAGAGAGAGAGAGAGAGAGAGAAATGAAGTGAGAGATCTGTCAGTGAGTTTGCCAATTTTGTGTTCAGTTATTTCCTTGGAAAACCTGGTCAAAAACTTTGCTAATCGAATTGCAGAGAGAAAGAGGGAGAAGATAGAGAGGTCTGACAATTTGGTCAAAAACTTTTCGATGTGTTTCTAATTTGTTGACAAAGCTGCAGAAAATCTTTGTTATTTTGGGTGAATATGTAAGTGATTAGAACATATATTGAAGCACATTCTGAATTACAATTTCGGCACATAATATATAGCTCTAATAGTTTTTCTTTAAAGATAAGTTGTACCCAAATTTCACAAAAAAGTATGCTATATATTTTATTGCGTTTTGAAATGAATAAATTAAATTATATTGAAAGTTTAATGAATTTAATTTATTTTACAAACCATTTGTTAAGTGCCGAATATATATTATTTTAAGTTGCACGTGAAGAACGAAATTAAAAAAAATATCTGTTGATTTTATAAGCTACACTTTCATTTATTTTTAAGACATTCTAAAAAGTATGCTATATGTATATATCGCTGGACCTTTTGACTAATTTTTCGAGTATATAAATTCAATGAAACTTCTGTCGATTCCAAATTTTAAATTAAAGCCTTGAATTAAATATAAATATTGCTGTGAAACTTGAGTTTCTTATAAAACAAAAATCCAATATTTGCAATTTCAATATAAATTTTTCTTTACTCAAATTATATTAAATTAGTTAATTCTTTTGAAGAAATTCAATAAACTTCGCTGCCAGTAATTGAAGTACTTTTCCAAATTCCAATCCCTAATTTACTCACAAAATTCGCTGTAATACGAAACACATCAGATTTCCTTCTTTTTTTTTAACCGAAATTCGAGTAAGATTATACAATAATAAGTTTCGGGATTAGCTTGTATAACAAATTGCTTAACGCTCTGTTAAATCATGTCACACACACACACAGTCTACAATGCAATGCTCAACAATTTTTCCGAAGCGCGTGCAGTTGCTAATAAATAATCAAGTGGCATAACAAATAAATTATGAACATTATTCAAATGGCGCTAATGATGCTTAAATTTCCCAAGCAAAGCATCAACAAACGCGTAATGTTCCACTTCTCTTCAGTTATTTTTTTTTCTATCGTCAAAATGTGACAATGGCAGATGAACAAGTGGATCAAAAAAATGTTGGAAAATTGTGGAGTGGAAGAAAAAAGCAAAATATGAAAATTAATCAGATCTGAAGTAGGCATAGGCAAGAAAAAATGCATAATTTATATTCATCGTATTTGGTTGCCATGCACAAAGAGCGAGAGTGTGTAATAAATATGTGCGATCTGCTTGGCAGTGCATAATAAATTCTCACATTTTATTGGCCACACGCAAAGGACTCGGCTAAGAACTTGGTCCGAAAGATAACTCCGTGTTGGATAATGATGAGCAAACGCGTCGCAAAGCAACCAAATGGATACATTTCAGTTCCCAAGGTCATACTCTATGTGTTGGGCGGCTGTGTGGGTGGTTGGCTCAGTAGCTCAATGGTTGTGTTCTTTTTGATTCGATTTTGCTTCATTGTCGTTCGCCTTGGGCCATCTTTGCGTTAACGCGTCGTATGAGCAATTTGCATGTTTCTTTCGGGTCTAGACAGCAGTCCCAAAAATGGGAAATGGGAAATGAAAGAAGGGAGGTTGTGGCTTTTGGCTGTTTTTGTTGTTGTTGTTGCTTTTTGGCTTTGTTTGTTTCTGTTTTGTCTACTTGATACTTTTTTGTGGGTCAAGCCACAAAATGGCGGCAGCGCAGTGATGATGATTTTTATTTGTTTCTTATGTTTTGTTTTCCGCCGAAGCAAGGTTTCCTCAATCTACTTTATGGCATCTCATTCCCATTCACGCTTCTTCTTTGCTGTTGCTCTTGCCCTGCAGTTTTAACGTCTTTGAAAGCCCGTCAACCACAATGCCGTTATTTATGTGCATGTGGCTTTTGTTTTGTTGCTGTTTTGCCAACATTTGAAAAGGGTCCCAACACCCCAAACGAACATTTCATGTCCCTTTTCTTTTTTAAGAGCATCCTAGACGCGCATTTTGGAAAATAAAGAAATGTGTTTTCAATGGAAATAAAAATGAAAATGATGACTTGTTACACATCATTTTAAAATTATGGCGAAATCATGTGAATGGGTTTTTGCTTTGCCAAGGCAACAGCTGAAGTCATAAAATGCGTCGAAGCAGCACCCAGAATTTCATTATTAATATTTCAATTTCGTAATATTAAACTTTACATTTTGGACTTTATATCATCATTTATATTATCATTATATAACTAACTGCAATATTTGTAGCCCAGTAAATAAGTAATTTAATTAAATCAACTGTTTTTAGTTGAAAGAATTTCATCAACAATATTTTAATTTCTAAAATCAAAATTAATTCTGCTCACAGTTGATTACTAAATAAGTAAAATAATTGAAAATGTACAAATGAATATTTGCAATTTATGCTTAACATATAATGCTTAATTTAAGACCTCTTTTATTTGATCAAAAACTGTTAGCTCTATATGCATTATATTAAAATAGTAACGTTTTCAATAATAACAATTTGGAAAACCATTGAAAACCACTTGGTTAAAATTGCAATTTAAATATTTTAAAATGTGAATAGCGCTCATTTCTACATAACAGTTCCATAAATACTTGAATTAAAATGAGTGCCATGAATGGGTATTTGTATGTCTGTGTGAGCGTGGGTGTGTGCGTGTGTGTCTGTGTGTGATAACTAGGCAAATCAGGCAAATACATCGACCAAAAATTCAGTGAGGCATTTGATGGCCAGAGCTGCAAATATCTGCGGTTTTGAATGCTGTCAGGCTAGAAATGATTCGCGGTTGCCAACTTGTGCGACTCGTTGCACTCATGAATAAATCGAGAACCATATTCAAATACAAAATGCATTCAATGTGACATTTAACCAAAAAGTACATACATATGTGCAGATTTTATTCTAATTCAAAAACATTAGCATAAAACAACGAAATGGATATTGTGCGATTTTCATTAATAGATTCGACTGAAGTGGAATAACAGATTTAAATATTTGAAATACAGACAGAGAGAAAAATAAAGTATTTGATTTTGAACAAAGAAAACGAATCACATATTCGAATTTTTTATTCAAAATAGCCAAATAGATCTTAAGTTTTCTATCTTGTTCAGACAAGAATAAGCAAATATAACTACAAACTCAACTAAGTATGTTAAGAAATGTGCTAAAAAATATACCATTTAAAATGAATATTCAGAAAATATTTTCATTGGAAAAAAATTACACAATTACTTGGCTAACTGTACAGCGATAGAAAGAGAAAATTCTTAGATTGCTTTGTACATAGGAGTTAAATCTTTCTTTTTCATGGCTACTAAATACTATACGAAAGCAATCGCTATGCTTACATTTTGACAATGTTATCGATAGCTGCTTTAAAGAGCTTATGCCTAAATACTCAATGAAAACAATCGCTATCTTTTTTTATGAACATTGTTATCGATAACTGCTTTAAGGAGCTTAAGCTTTTTATGGGCTCTGATTTACTCTGCTGCAATATAAACTTCTTTACGTACATATATGTACGTGAACTGCATTTAAGTTGCAAAGTTAAGCTAACATGAGAGCAACAACAACAACAAGAGAATCAACTGCAATGCAGCTAAATGCGCAACTACAACAAAACATGTGCAAAGCAGTGAAAATCCTACGTAATCGTTGCGTGCGCCAGCGGCAACACTGCTTGCAGCCAGGACAACAACAACAACCAGTACAACAACAACAACACTAACAACAGTAACAAGCTACGGTGTGGAAAATATTTATGGACGCGGTTTTTACCCCAAATGCATTCTATAGAATGTGTTCCACACTCCACACTGCACTCTTTCCCCTCCCTCTCATTCCTTCTCACTTACACGCTTTGACTGCAGATAACGTTGTCTCTGCTGTGCACTGCACTGCTTTGCTTTGCTCTCCTATCAAGCTTTTCACGCGTAAATATCATTGCTGTATGTATGTTTGTATGTGTACGTTAAGCAGTGCGTTAAAGTGTTTATGTGCTGGCTTGGCTGCGGGTTTTTATACGTAAGTGTTGCCAACTATAGCAACACTGCAGTGTTGCCAACTACTTGCCAGAAAAACAGGACACACCATTTAAAAAAATTAAATATAAGGACAACACTTTGGACATTCTACATTAAAAATGATATAAAAACTGATCATTTATTCAGAAAAATAGGGCAGAAAATAGAACGAAAATTAAATTAATCTGAATTTGAATTGAATTGAAAAAAAAATAGAAACTTTGGACAAAAAGCTCTATACTGTAAATAATTAAAGGAAATAGGGCGAACATTATATCTTTTTAAATTGTACTTGACTTTCGGGTATGTTTAATATTTTTCCCAGCTAGTCTTTAAAAAGACAGATCTATCTGGAAAAGGATTGAGACGGCAACACTGCAGCAGCTATTTCTTTTTTCTGGTTGCCGTTTCATTTTACGCTTTTTGGCACTCAACGGCACACGCGGCCACCTGCCGCGCTTTGGCAGTATCCTCGCTCTCCAGACTCTCCTCCTCTTCTTATCTACCGCATTTCCCACTCCACTTATATGCTAATTTCGTTCAGGACATTTTATATTTATACGCTGCTGACAACAACAGGCAACAAAAGTGCAAACTGCAGCAAAGTTAACTGTAAAACCGCAGGGTTGCATTCGCTCGTTTCGTTTGAAGTTGCCTTTTGCTGTTGTTGTCGTTGTTTTCCCGCTGTTGTCATAATTAAAACGCGCTGCATAATTGCCAAACAATGCCACAGCGAGAAAGACAGAGAGAGAGAGAGAGAAAGAGAGATGTGTGTCCTGTTCCCTGTGGTCTTCGCTTGCGCCCATTGCAATCACATCCATTAATTCGACTGCCTAGCAAAGTGGACCGTGTGCCATTTTGAGACCCTGTACTTAAAATAGTAATAAAGGTGTATTATTTTATAAAAGGACCATAACAGGCAGAAGAAGGTGTGGAGGACAATATATTTATATTCTTCTAGTTCGGATCTGTCCTGTAAATTTCATTTCAATCGAATTATATACTCGGAAGTTATTCAACAAACAATTTTACACAGCGTCGGGCCAAAGGAAGAAGAAGAGAAACATTATCATTAATAATTATTTCAAAATTGTCAATAAATATAGATAATGAATGATCTTATCTTCATTTTCATAAATATTATTAATTTTCAACACCATTTACTTTTTGCCATAAGTGTAGGATCTAACACAGTCGAGCATGGTTTACTGTAGGCACTATATTTTTTTTCTCGCTGCTTGCATTGGCCATGCCATCAACCAACACACACACACAGACACAGAGGGTGCATGCAACGAAATGTTGCCACATTTTGGGGCGTCTTTGGATAACGTTGCAATGGCAAAGCGCCAACAAAACTCTCAAAACATTATTGCACACGGTTGTCACATACGAGGCACAACTAAAAATATGCCGTTAAAATGAGAGCACATAATGATAGTGGGAAACGAAAAAAGCAATATCGAGGAATACAGAGAAGGGGTTTTGAAAGAAAGCAGAAAAGAGAAAAGCGAGCAAAGAAGTATGCAATCACTTTTGATAGTTTAAGAAAAATTAGTAAAATGTTTTTTAGGCAAGGCAGAAAACAGCCTTAAATAAAATACATACAAAACTTGTATTTCTAAGATAAAAGAAGGCTTGCATCCTCTTTTTAAGAACTGCAGATTTTTTGTAAAAAGTCAAGGAATCAACCTAATTACTATCATTTTATTCTCAATTATTTCTTTCATATTTTCGTTTCCTCTTCTCTCCAACTATTATCTTCCTTTGCCTTACTTTGTTGATGTTAAATTGAAACTTGCGCACCCCACAAGAAAGTCGTAATGCATTCAACAGAAGAAGGGTCTTTTTTAATATTATCACAACTGCTTGGCATCTTGGAACTTTGTTACCAAAGAGATTCACTTTTAACCGCATCATTTGGCCCACGACCCGCTCCTATCGAGTAGTTGGATAGTCGGATACAACCCTGGGCCAATTTGCCTTTGCTTTCTATGCAAAGTTAACTACATATTTATTTTAAATTTTCCGCACTCTTTGCTGCATTCAATCCGAAAACTCCGGAAGTTTCGATAAGGTTGCTGCTGCTGCTGCTGGTGCTGTCGATGTTTTTGAGGTGGTTCATATTTGGGTGGTTCGTTAGGTGGTTCAGAGCAAGCTTAGGTGGTTAGAATTCGATTGCCTCGGTCTCATTTTGCCACGGCATGACACGGCAGCCATAAAATATTCGACCAAAGTGCACTCACACATGCACACACTCACACACACTCACACACACTCACACACACCACACACACGTAGTTGTGGTTTCAATAATCAATGAGTTGATTTTATGAAATTTCTGTTTACCTCACATGCCTCGTCTTGTTGCCCCTCATGCCACAATATTATGGTTTTAAACACACACTCGTTAAGCTCACTTGCATGTGTTTGTGAGTGTGTGTGTGTGTGTTGGAGCAAAATTTTATTAACGAGAATTTTGGAATTTTTTGCATACATTTTGGCATTATTGGTTTGGGTTGTGGGTTCTGGGTCTGGGCAAAGCAACCTGACCCAGCACGAGACGTGTTGGTTGTGGCCCAAAGGTCAAATGAATTTTAATTAATATTTTAATTAATGAAACCGCAAGTTTGGCCAACCAAACTGTTGTTCTCTTTGTGCATTCTTGATATAAATGATTTTTAAATAATGCCAAATTAAATGTATATCTATTAACAATATGTTCTATATATCATTTTCTTTTCTCTTTCTTTGCAGAAATACCGTATTTAATTTAAGCATACATGATCTCGCGGAGCAACAACGTCTTGTGTGGACGTCGCCGGAGGATGATACCAAAATGTGTCTCGTCAAGGGCAAAGATGAGGTGAGTAAATGATTTTAGAAATAATCAAAGACAGTTCTTTCAGTTGACTTTAAATAAAACTTTAATTATGCTTGCCTAGATAAAGACATACGAAATTAGTTAAATAATTATAATAGATAAACCATTCCTCTAAGGAACTTTTCCAAAGATATTTGGCATTATTAAATAGAGTCTTATACTCCTATCATAAGGATATGTGCCATCAATCACTCTTTACTTAATTAAAATCTTTTAGTACAAACAAAATTCTTCACTTCATTGCGAATTTCAATCCAAAACGTGGCTTTTATTCAGAGTTATCCTTCTTCCGTTCATCAACATGCATAAAAGTGTTGTATTTGCAAATATCGATAAACTTTTCAGTATTTGACTTGATGATAATTTCTATTTTCGTTTTCCATTTCCATTTCCATTGCAATTTGTATTTTTCGTGGTTGCAAGTTGTTTTGGGGCAAAAAGCTTCCGTTGCAGCGACAACTTTGCGAGCCAAGAAAATGAAAATGAAAAGAAAAACAAAGCAATAAAATGTTTTCCTCCCCTCCCTCCCACTCCCACACCCTCTCTCTTTCACTCTGTCTAAAGTTTTATCGCGCTACAAATGTGAGCAACTGCTGCAACTTTGGGGAAATTGATTTATGCAACTTTTTGCATTTTTTATTTGTATTTTTTCTTCTGCTGTTTTGTGGCATGGCTGAGAAATCGAAATAAATTTATTGTTTGCATTTCTAGCCCAGTTGACCCATTAAGAAAAGTGCTAAAAGTGGAAACGAAAGCTAGATTTGGCTTATAAGCAAAGCCCGAAATGAACTTTCTATCTTGCTTAATGGAAATGGCAAAACATTTTCGAGTTTAATTCGGTTTATTGGCAAGCACAGCAGCAGCTGCTGCTCTGTTGTTGCTCGTTGTTCGTTGGCTTCGCCTTCCGTTTCCGGTCAAGTAAACAAAATGGCGCAGCACCGCAAGGAGAAATGAAGGACATGCCGCCATTTCCCAACTCTCTATCTCTCTCGCTCTCGCATACTCTTGTTGCATGCTCAAGTGCACTTCTGGCATTGCTGGCGCTGACGTAATTAAGCAACACTTTTTGTTGCCCCAAACACACACACACACACATACACACATAGAGAGAGAGTACAATGCTGCAACAACTAGAAGCAGGTGTAATTTGTTGAACTCAATTTGCTTCACTTGACTTGACTCCCTAGCTTGTTATTTATAGCGTCAAGTTGGCCAAAGGAAAGAATTAGCCTTTCCTTTTTATTTTTATTTTTCTTTTCTTTGCCAACATTCAACAAAAGGGTTGCATTGCGACTAAATCTCTACTTGCCCCCTTGTGTGGCATGTGGCGTGTAAGTTGCCCATTTTGCACAAAAGGTTGCGTTCCAAAAAAAAAAGGTAGTAATGAATCTGCAATTGTTTTTTTTTTTGCATATTATATGCGCCTAATGAAAAGTTCAAAATTTACAATTTTAATTAGCTTACATTTTGGCTAATTTTAGACTGGCTAATAGAGATAGAATAATCGCCAAATGCAATTAGAGTAACCAGAGAAATTTAAACAAATCACGCGATGCCTTATCTAACACTCAGTGTTGGTTAACCTCCTTTAAACTAACCTCAACGAATCATAGAATGATTTATGCTGAGGTTATGCCAGAGTTTAATGGTCTGTTAAACTAGCTGCATCTAATTTAATGTTAGAACTTGTTCTACAATTTGTTATGAAAGCGATTTTAAACAATTTGTTACATCACTGCAAATTGCGGTCGCCATCACTTTAATGCGTCGCGTTACGCAACACTGCAAATAATTTGACCAGTAAAAAGAACAAAAAATAAAATAAAAGCAGACGAACAAACAAACAAACAAACGAGACACGCCAAAAACTTTTCTCATTTACGCTGAATATTTTAAGGCCAATTGTTTGGAGAGAGCAAAAAATTCATGGCTGTAAAATTTGTTAAGCGTGGCCAAAAAAGCAACAAGAAATAAAAAAGAAGGAAAACCTGTTCATTTTAATAACGCGCCTCAAAATGGACGGACTCGTGTTGTTTCTTTTTGAATACCCTGTTAACAGATGCAAGTTACAAAGAGTATTAATGATAATGAGGCATTTATCTGAACAAATTTAATATGCGTTTAAGTTAGGAAAAAAGTTGACTGGATTAGTCTATATTTCAAGGGACACATGCGAGCCAATCGCTATAGTATAATAAAAAAATTGATATTTTATTCTATTTCATAACCACTCAAAGAAAAAAATGGTGTAAATAGATAACATTATTAACAAGCCATTTATTATTTATAAACTTATTTATTTATTAAAGGGTATACATTAGTTAATCGGTAGAATATAATAATAACTTGGTTTAGCTCAGTAATCATTATCCTAAGTATATTTCAGATATAAGCTGTATGTTATATGGTTTAGTTGAAGATCATAGTATAAAGAAGCATATTTATTATTTTAATCGGACCAAGACATAACTTTTAGACAGTTAAAAATATGCGTATTGTCTTTGTTTATTTTCCTGTTCAAATTTTCTACTTCAAAGTAACTCAGCTAGTAATCAGATATTTTGCTGCAACTACAATCGCTTTAAAGCTTTTTACAGGGTGACACCTAGTCGCTCATCTCATCCGCAACATCCTTATTTGTTTAAAACCCATAATGGCAGCCATTTTGTAAAAATTGCGAACCGGATGCTGCCAAGTTGGGATATCAAAGCGCTTTACTTTTGACCGTATCGCGGATATGGATTTTTCACACACACACACACTCTTACACACCTATAGGTGTGATTATAGCTGCACCGTTAAATACATACACACAAACACTTATGCATGAACGTATTTGCATTGTCGTTGCCGCTGGTCGTTGTAAATTTTTAATTGATTTATTATTTGCCGCAATGTTTTATTAAACTTGCGTAAACAGCGGTAAAAAGCGACGGTTGACACTCGGCCAGGCGTCAATCCACAGCCGCCGGGGCCACGCCCCTTTTTTTGACAGGGCAAGAAATGAGCAATCGGTCAGCCAGGTCAGCCAGAGTCAGCCAGAGTCAACCCAATGGCTGCCTCTTCCCCCCCTTCCCCTTTGGTCGAAAATCCTGAAATGGTCGAATAAAATGAACATTAAATGCGGTCAGCTGAATGTTCAGAACAATCTACTGTGTGTGTTTGTGGCTGGGCCTGTGTGTGTGTGTGCGTGTGTGTATGTGTGTGCATATGGCGTGAATTAATTAATAAAACCAAGTTAAAATATTTGATTAAATTGTTTAAGGTAAATATTAAGGCCGTCACGCTCTGGGTCCCAAAATATTTGCGCACAAACTTTGCATATTTGCAAAATATTTGCGTAGAAATTTTAATTGTGTTTCGTGAAAATCAATAACAAAAAAAAATATACAACAACTATCTGCGGTATGCAGGAAATATTAAAAGTGTAGTATAATTTATTATATATGTGTGAGAAATTATTTAATAATAAATAAGCTTTGGATTGTGCTTTGTTTGGCATTTGTAAAGGTTCAGCTGGCAGCCAACGTTGCGTATACGTTATGTGTCTTTCTTTAACATTATGTCTGCCTCTCTCTCTCTCTCACCATTTCTCTTTCTTCTATTCAATCTCTTGTAATACTTCTAACTATTTTTATTCTTCTTTTCATCAAATTCATACATGTTTTCATGGTAGTTGTCTTATGGTAATTGTAGATTACGCATACGCACTGTATACTACTTTATTTTTCTCTCCTTCTTACATATTCTTTTCTCTCTCTCATGTGCTTTCTTTTTCTCTTTTCCCTCTCAATCACTTTTTCTCTCTTTTCTCTGCTTTATTATTTTGCCAAGCGTATTCTTTATTTTCGTAAACGCTTCACTCGCTTTGAATAATTTTACTAAAAAATTCCTACTATGCATACACTTTATTTGGGTTTATTTGCTTGTGGATTTCTTACGCAAAAACTAAAATCAATCATTCAAAATGTCAATCGACCAACAACTAAAAATAAAATACCTTCTTGGCCTTATTGTTTCTTTGTTGGCCAAAGGTTTTCCCTATGCTCGCCATACAAATGAAAGACAAACAGACGATTAATTTTGAATGGCAGGCGAAATTTGGTCAAGCCTTGGGCAAGAAAGGAAAAAAGTGAATAAACAAAAGCATAGTTGGAGGCGTAAACGAAGGTGGAGGCGGGGCTAAGGTCAACAGATTACTTGCAGCCAGGGAGGGGGAAAAGAAAAAGGGGGGAACGACTTTAGCAGAATTAATGAAATTCCAAATGCCAGAGCAAAATGTCAAAATGAAATGAGTGATTTGAATGGATGTACGCATTTGAATGGACCACGCCCCCTAAAACCCAACTTCAACTGCCAACAACAAGTGAGATAAATGAGCGAGAGGGAGAGAGCAATGAGAGGGAGATGCATGGATAGATGGATGGATTGGAACAGGCAGCGCCAACAAAATGCCAAAGCACTTTTGCGGTCGTGTCGTTCTCAGAGTCTCGAACAGAAGGCCAAAGTCGATGTGAATTTGTATGTGTATGTGTATCTGTATGTGTTTTGTGAATGTGAATGTGAGTGTGGAAAGTGTTGGCCACCTGTGCATAAATTAAAAGCACTTCCGTACTCCAAATGAACAATAGCCGTGCCACGATCCCAGGCTCTGCTGCTGGACACAAATGAATGAGAAATTGTATTTCTGGTTCTGTGAAAGCAGCAACTAAACATCTATGGCAAACCAAGTCAAGTGCTTAATGATGAGTTTAACACAGGGACAGCCAAAGAGAGCGAGAAGGGGAGATTTTGAGAAATATAGAGAAAGAGAAGTTCGAGAACATTTCAACATTTGGTCAACCACTGAATTGACTGCAACCACAATCGAGACAAGACCCCAGAAATACTTAAAGCATTGAAATTGTTTTGGTCCAATAAATGAGCCACAAATTTGTAAATTCATAATTAAACAGAGAAATTTAAAGGACAGCAAATTTAACCTTTTTGTGTAGAACAAGCAATTGGTATTATAATATAACTGTTGCTCCTTTTAGCCAAAGAGAAGTGAAGGACATTTCATTAATAGCTTGACAATGCTACTCCTACTGTGTCTGGCATTTTAACAATGTTAGAAACCCACCCAAAAAAAGCCAGTAAGCAATACCTGGCCAAAAAGACAAGCAAAAGAGCATGACAAAAGTCCAGTTAATATGCTGGAAAAATATTCATGTTTCAGGTTCGAGTTTGAGTTTGAGTTCGTTTTACCCTAGGGCAATTGTTGTCTGTTTTCCAAAGAAAAATACAGCTGTAGTCGAGTTCTCGACTCTGACATACCTCTTACTTAATATAAAATATGGGCTAATTGTATTTGAATACATCTGTATATAATAACAGCCACAACTTTTATTATGTTCATCCGATTGTTAATGATGTTTGGTCATAATAATAAAAGACGTTCTCTAAACGAACTGTTACACAAATTTCTTTGTATACAATCTACCTTTTTACTCTACGAGTAACGGGTATGAAAAGTTGTCTGACATTCATTTTTCATGCAGCTCGGAAATTATTAAATGAAATGCTTTACAATTTTGCGCAACTCATTTGCAAATAAGGACCAAGTCTCTGTATCTCCTCAACTCATTCTCAATTTTGAGTACACTCTCTCTTGTGTCTCTGTGTTTGCGTATCATTAACAAAAGTTGTTGTCTACCTGTAGGCGTTGCAAAGTGAGGTTGCTGTCAGAAGTTACATAAGTCGCATTTCAAGTCTGCTTACCGTAGGAATATGCCTTTAAATTGATGTCCTGCTTGTCCTGGTTAAACTTTGTTCTATGCCAAAAAAGAAAATGCCAAATGTCAAAATTTCCGAAATTTTCCAAAACGTTTGCTTGCCAAATTGGACTACATTTGACTCGTTCTTCTGCCTTCCCTCTACCATCTTTTGAGCTTGCCACACTTTAAGCTGACAAACAAATTTTACTTGTCGACGTGATTAATGTCAAATTTACTTTATTTGCTTACTCAGTTGAGATTATGTCATGTCTTCTCACAAATGAATGAATCAAAAGTGCTTTCAGCTATGAGAATGAGTCAAAGAATATGCGAGTAACTCTAGATACTTGATTTAAGCAATCAAAAAAGGAATGAAATTCTCCTAAGCTAAAAAATCTTAAGAAAAAATTAAATTATTTAGACAAGCTACAATGAACTTTAAATGTTTAAAGTATGCTTTACTTGGCAACTAATTAAACAAGCTTTACTTTTGTACTTATATTTAAATACAAAGTTATACCTGAAAAGAAAATAAATGTAGACTCTCTTATAATCTGAGAACTTAAGAAGTGGTTTTGAATAAATAAGTACTTCACTAAAAGGTCTAGTATTTAACTAATTAGAACAATTTATACTAAAAGATCTCTTCAAATGGTTTATATACTCCGTAATCGTTGTTAAACCAAAATTCCCAAAATTAACTATCTTCCCAGTTGACTAAAAACTAATTGCAATTTGTCAAACCACCAAATTGTAGTTTATTGCACTTTTGTGTAATTTACAATATGTAAATTATAAAGGAAATCAACTTAAAATCTACATTATTTATTAAGCGACTAAATACTAAACAATTAAAAAGAATTGCGCATAAATTTGAATAGTTTATAGTCTGTAAAAAAAGAAGAAGAGATAAATGAACTCAAAAAAAACCAAAATTATTTATTAAGCAACTAAAAACTGAGCTGAAAACAATAAACAGCAGCCATAATTTTCAAAAGTGTGCAAATTAATAAATTGTAGACTTAATTGCAATCTACTCACATAACCGCCATTCTAGGAATTTTCCCCTTTTGTTAGTACTTATACCCTACTTTACTAATGGTATGCTATAGTATATGCTCTACTCTCTGCTCTGTGTGTCGCTGTCTATGTTCCTGTTAATTACAACAGCAATAATGAAAAGTACAACAACAAAAGCACAAGTGACAGTTCCCAGTCCAGAGTTTCCCTTTCGACAAGCGACCTCATTCCACATGCCGCATGCCTGTGTAATTGTTGTAAAATGTGTTTTGTTAATTTATTTAAATTTATGCGAAAACGCTGCACAAGCCAGGCAATGGCAACAGCAATGACAACAACTCTATAACTAACAGCCTGGCAACATTCAAACCACAAACTAAGCAACGCCATCAACAACAACAACAAAAACAACCACATCAACAACGACAACTACAACAACAAGAACTCTGTAAAGCAGCAGCGCAAACAGTTTAAATATTTAAAACAATAAACAAAATGAAATGGAATATGTTGTCTGTTTTGAGAGTAGTTACAACGAGCTCCCAAGGCATTCGAGCTAAAATTATGAAACATTTGAGAGAAAATTTCAAAATTACAAAATAAAATGCAGACTAAGCTTAGAAAAATAGAAAAATTAACCAACAATGTGTGTAACTTACTTTTAGGTAGCTATTTTAAAAGTTTTCTATAATATCTCATAATATAAATGTTCCAAAAACTACGACTGGCAGGAGAGAACATTTTACTTTATTTTAAATACACTCTTTACTTAGGTATAACTACCAACTAGCTAAAATAATTATCCAACAGGTTAACATAAAGATGAAACATTTCTATTAGAAAACTCTATGCTTTGTTTAGAATGCTTCAAATCTTAATCATACCAATATATAAGTAAAGATTTTAAATTATTTTTTTAAACAGGGTTAGAAGAAGTTATGTTTTCTGCATACTCAAAAGTAAAGATTTCATCCTGAGAGCTATTATAAGTATATCCTAATTTCCTAAACTCACAACTAAATTAAAACAGCCCATAACTTTTTGAAATATATATATAAAATATTCAGATCTGAAGGTCTCAGTCTTTAATTTATTTTATATCCACTTCTTATACCCTTGCAGAGGGTATTATAATTTTGCCACGAAATGTGTAACGCATTGAAGGAGGCTTCACAGAGCCCATAAAGTATTTATATTCTTGATCAGTTAATCAGTTAGCTTGCGCTATATTTTAAACTTATTTTCTTCCACAATTATTAAATTTACTTCTTACTTTCCTACAGTCGTAACTTAGACACAACTTATTTTACTCTGCACGAGAATAAACTTTTTTGATGACCTCCAGCTTTATTTAACATTAAATTTAATGCATTTCCAAGAAAATTTCCTTATTTTCTTGTTATTAAAATAAATTCTAAACTTTTGCGTTGATTTGTGAACTTGAAACTTAAGATAAAATGTGCTAGGCTTTTAGTCTTTTTAATAGTCTATGTAGGAAATGAAAACAATCAGAGCAGAGCAGTTTTTGGGGCATACAGTGAGGTGTTTGGAGTGGGGTCTAACAGGAGGGTGGTGCATCTGTCAATGAGTAGGGTGGTGCAACAAATAAATTGAGAGAACCAAAAACCAAACGACACTAAATATGCGCATGGATTGTGTTTTGTTTTGTTTACATGCAAAACGATGCCGAGTCTAAATTGTGAAAATTAGTAGGCAAACAAATGAAATGTTTAAATATTTTAGCAAAGTAGAAAGAGAGAGAGTGAAATACATAGAGAGAGAGCGAAAAAGAGAAAGATAGAGAGACAGAGTCAACTAGGTAAATGGAAAATGTTGTTGTCTAGTTGTTGAGTGTGCCGGGGAATATTTCAAATCATTTGTCATGACACAGTGCAGTGCACTTCCGTTGTGTACCAAAGGGGGCGGTCGGTGGGCGTGGCACTGTGCCGCATTTGCAACTGGCGAAACTTTTACGCTGCGTATGCGTATTTTATGCCAAAGTGCAAGAGGTGAAATGGAATTGAGAGCAGCCCCGTCGTTGGCATTGCCTTTTAATATTTATTGAGTTGCAAGTTGGTTAGCTTGCCTCTTGCCTCTTGACACACCACCCCCTCTTCCCAACGAACTGCAATTTAAGTGTATTTGTTACGCATTAAATATTTCAATTTGCAAAACATTTATGCTAAGTACACATACAGATACAGATACAGATATAGACACAGACACAGAGTTGGCCTGTAGCCTGTCCCGGTTTCTTTCCGGCCTCGTTAGTCGAAAGTTGTTGCATTCTCTTGCATATTCAGGCCAAAATGGCATCCGGAAGTGCACGTTTTTGATGAACATATGCATATGCTAGCACTTGATAGCATTGCTCTTGCTCTTTCTCTTCATTTCATATTTGTACTCGTATCTGCACTTGTACATATATGTATTTTCACTGCCATTTTTCATATCCCATTTCTATTTAAAATTAGAACGCTGATTGGCAGAGCTCCAAAATAGTGTACATTCATTTAGTTTTGAGTAAAAGAAGATGCAAATTGCCTTTCTAAATTGGATATATAAATTAGCTACTTTGAACTGATTATTCTAATAACAGCTTTTATCCAATTCTATTAAAAATTATTTCAAATATATATGATATCTCTTCTATTGAAGATAGGTATTTACTAATTGTTAGTTTAACAAGTATCTTATTTTTCGTTTGCTCATTTGTTTGACAGTATTACGTATTTCGCAGTATGAATTACTGCCAAAAAAAGTGTTAATATCACTGTTAGTCCTTGTGAATTTTCCTAAGTACTCACTAAGTTTTATTAACAGTTGTTGAAGAAATACATTTTGTTTATACAACAGCTTTTATTTTAATCAATCATTTCTATTTAGTTTAAACATAAGAATTGTCAATTAAACCCGATCTGTCTATCTATCTCCCTATCTGTCTATCCATATATCTGTCTATAGATCTATCTACCTATCTATCTAAGTATAAATCTAACTAACTGTCTAGATGGCTTTGCCTTCTTTCACTTTTTCTGACCGTGTCTATCTATCTATCTACCTTAATTTCTGACTATACCTACCTGTTTTCATTATTTCTGCCTACATATATCTCTTCCATTTTCCTCTTCATTTTTTCTTATCCTGTTAGTATTTCTTTTTTTAATCTTTTCTTCTACTGTACCAACACATACTCAAATATTTTCCCCATTTTCCTGTACATTTTTTTAGGAGGCCTGCCAGAACTATATACGCATCATGGTGGTACCGTCGCCAGGTCGTCTCTTCGTTTGTGGCACCAACTCGTTTCGTCCCATGTGCAACACGTACGTCATCAACGACAGTAACTACACGCTAGAGGCGACCAAGAATGGTCAGGCAGTGTGTCCCTACGATCCACGTCATAACTCCACCTCTGTGCTGGCGGGTAAGTGATAATTTTTTCAACAATTTTTTCAATATTTAGGGGGATTAATATTTTATTATATTTGTTTTAAATGGGATTTCTCGCGCTTTTGTTTATGGCTTATATTAAAAATGCAATTAGCCGCGGCAAAAATAAAGAATATAAATTGTGAATGTGAATATGAATATGAATATTTGCATTCATTCATTTTTTACATTCACAAATCGGATATAAATTGTCATTCGTCATGCAAACCTATTTGAATAGGGCTTTGGGGTGTACCGCCCTCTAGACACCCTCTTTCCCACACCCCTTTACTACTTGCCTTCCACTATTTGTCTTTTTCCCTCTCTTCCACCTTCTTTGACTGAAGCGAGTGATAAATGTGTTGAATGCAAAATATATTTCACAATAAAATTATATATTATTTTTTCTTTCTTTTTTTTATACCCTGTAAATACACAATTGTTTAAGGAAAATGGGTAACCAAATCTAAAACTTGCATAACTATTCAAAACTAACTCGGTTTTTAAGTGGATTATCATTTTGATCATTATTTGATCTTTTGATTAAATCTAACCATATAAAATATTAGTTTTCAAACATTATTTTTGAGAATTTGAAAAGGTTGAACTTTATCCAGGTTATTAGACTTTTTAACTTTGTTAAAACTGAACCGATTTTCGTGTGGAATGTATTTTTAATTATGGTTTGTTCTATAAATTGACTCTACGGTTAAAAATATGTAGTTTGATCTCTTGATTAATTCTGTAAAGAAAGGTTTCCAAATAAAGGTTTTAAAAAACAATGTGCTGTCGAAAAAATTGTGAAGCTTCTCTTCATTCCACAGGGTACCTTTTAGTCAAGCACTGGCAACTTTCTACTTGTTTTTATTATAACAATTTTGAATATTTATTTGAGGAGCTGTTCGATAAGGAGAGTGAAGGGAAGAGGAAAGAAGGTATACCAATATAAGCTGTGGCTTTGAATTCGTTTCGCATTTACGCTGTTGGCGTTGATTTTGTTGTTTGTTTAACATTTTATTGAAATTTATGACAGTCTATGCTGCGTATTTTTATATGGCAATAGGATTAGAAATAGGGCAGAACAGTGTTATGGATGTGGGGGCGTGGCATTGGCATTTGACATTGTTTGTCAGCTTAAATGACAGCCAAATAAACCGCGAATTTTCCAAATGGTTTTTTTATGCTGTATTTCCAATTCTTTGAATAAGTCAATAATAAATGCGAAATCAAATAGGGAAAGAAAAAGAGATGGATAGAGGAATAGGTAATTGTCAGGAAAGAAGTAGAAAAGAATTGAAAATATACACTTTAAAGAAATGTAAAACTTCAAAGATTTATCGAATTTAATTTTAGAAAGTTTGCGCTTGAAATGTTTGCAAATTATTTAATACAATTAATTAGTTTACATTAATTTCTCTGACTTATGGCCAACTCAGTCCGCACATCGCTTTCAATTTATGTCAAAATTCTGTTGCTAAATTTTGACTTATATAACTTTTGGTGTTTCGCAAAACTCAAGTGAGAGAAATCATTGCAGTAAACATGCAATTTTGGCAAGCAACTGCAAACTGACAGCAAACATGGTTAACTCTTGTGCTCTGTTTTGGCTTCTTGCCACTGCTGGTGCCATTACCCACCAGCCCCCTTCCCTTCTCTCCTCTCTTCAGCTCTATTCTTCTCTTATACTCCCTATAATGCTACTCATGGTTGTGATAATATTTCCACTTGGTGCCCATAAATCGACGCTTTTCGCGGCATGTTGAAGTTTCGCCAACGTGATTTGTTTGCATTTCATTGTCTGCACACAACTTTAGCGGGGATGGTACTGAAGAGAGAGGGAGAAGGATGAGACGAAGATAGGGAGAAATTGAGAGGGGGGAGGTGCCACCAAAAACTTTTGCGCTAGGGCCAAAGCCAAGCTGGTGCCTCTTGTGCCATAATATCGATAAACGTTTATAACTAACTTGAAAGTGTTTGTGGTCATATGTTTACAGTTAGAGAGTGTGTGTTTGTGCTTACACTTAAAGAAATCATGCTCTACAAGCGCTATACAATACTTGATTCTTAGATTAAGATTTTAGGTTTAGAAAAGAGCTAAAAGTCGTTAAATTAAAAAATTCGTTTCTAAAAAACTAAATAGATAGAAATATATAATTGCCAACACTTTCTTATATTTGGAAAAGCTTTTTATAATCGCAATCAACTATATCTTAATTTTAGTTCGAGTTTTCTTGAATGTAAACAAATAATTAGTTTGATTCTGACGTGGATTCCCAAAATATTTATAAGAAGATTTGTTTAGAATTTTCTACAAATCTTCTCAGACTGTGAAATGCCTTCGTCTAAAATGTAATGACATTTTTATATTTTGAGTATGGCCTCTTAAGTTGTGGAAAGTGTTTTCTTTAATATACTACATATAATAAGAGATAATAAAACAAAGAGATCTACTTTTTTAAATAAATTGCTTTTGTTCTTTAGAAGCGTAAAAAGTGTAAAATTTTTCAGTGATTAAAAAAATTTACAAAATTTTAGGGATATATAAATTTAATGGATATTTTCTTAAATGTACAACTCATATTTGTTCAGTGTATCAGAGTGTGTAGAGGGTATGTAACGGGTATTTATGGGTGAAGGGTAAGTGTGCGGGTGTGAGTGAAGTGTTGCGGCAAACTTCCGGCGGATGCAACCAACATGTGTGCCACGTCCATTGAGGCTGTCGCTGTTGTTTCTGTTGTTGTTGTTGCCACAGTTTGGGGGCAATGTGGGTCATAAGAGTTTATCATCAACAAGCTGCCACATCCGGCGTCCTGGGCAACCTGAAGCTGCCACCAAGCAGCTGCTCTCTCTTTCTCTGTCTCTGTCTCTCTTCTCCTCTCTTTGTTTTGATTTCACTTTGATTGCATTTTATGGCGTTAATATTAAATCGACATTTTTACATATTGGCCCCATTTTGTTGGCTGTCGATTTATCGCACAGGATTTGGTTATTTAGCAGTGGAGAAAAGCGATTTGGCGGAGAAGTGGAAACAGCCGCCATCTTGTTTAGATTACAAATTGGTCCGGGCGGGGCATAAAAAAAGTGCACGAAAAAAATAAAGCGATGAGAGAAACAAACTGAAAGGAAAGCAGCAGCTAAACTGAATGAAAATGTTATCAATTCAGTTTTCATTCGTGACAGTGGGCGTGGCATTCTTGTTGTGGTTGTGGGCGTGGCACTTGATGGGTACTTTCTATCATACTTTTTTTTTTTTGTGAAGTAACAACTTTGTTCACAGGTTCGCTGTATTTTCCTTCTTCTCAACGTTTTTCGTTTTTTTTTTTCTATATTTTTTGTGGCACTTTTTCTAACGCTAGCGAAAAGTTCGTGGACAACATTTTTGTGCCAATTTCGCTGTGAAAATATTGTTGTAACCATGATGAAGTTTTCAATTGCTTTTCGTAGCAATATACATTCACATTCACTCGGCCATTCATCCATTCAGCATTTGCCATTCGCCCAGGCACGGCTACAATATGGCGGAAGGCATTTATTTTTGTTCGATTTAAAAGTGCATGCGAAATAAATTTCAATGGCCGACAGAAAAAGGAAGGGAGACAAAAACTTTCCCAATAAAGAATTAAGTAAAACTTTTCTTTTTTTTTTTCTTTCCTCATCTTTCTTTTTTTTTTCCTATCAGTCAACTGCAACTGCAACGAAAATAGAAATAGAGATTGAAATGGCGATTGGGATTGAGTTTGAGTTCCAGCAATGAATCGACAATTTGTCAGTCTTTGTCATTTAATTGGCTTAATGTATTCTTTGAAAGACAACGGACTCGACTGAATCATTGAATTATAAATGAGCTGACTAAATGGACATCAATTTGTAGCTATAACAATTACCAAAGCACCGCTCACAATATTGTCGAAATTGTCGTTATTGATAGAAAGATTGAGCTAATGTAGGAAATCATTAGAGATGTGCTTGTAGAGTCTATCGATAACCTATCGATAACACAGCTACTTAAATGGAATTGAGCCAATGATACCAATATAGAAAATCAGACATCTTTATACTTTTTTGGCATTGGAAATGTGCCTACATTGTCTATCGATCTACAATGTAACTTATCTATCGATAACACAGCGGTTTGAAATTGACAATTTGGCACAGTTAGCGGTCTACTTTACAGCTTTACTTATATCGAGAGTGAGCATTATTAAATAAACTAAGGCTAATGCTATAAATGTGAATATATTCCTATTCTTTCCGCATTTAAATGTGCCTACATTGTCTATCGATATACAATGTAACTTATCTATCGAGACACAGTGGTTAGTAATTGACATATGGCACAGTTAGCTACTTATAGCTTTATTTAGATCTAGGTGAGCATTGAAAATGCTGAATATCTATCAGCAGATAATTCAAACTGTTTCCGTATTGAAAATGTGCCTACATTGTCTATCGAGCTACATTGTAACCTATCGATAACACAGCGGTTTGAAATTGACAGTTTGGCACAGTTAGCGGTCTACTTTATAGCTTTATTGAGAACTAGGGTGACTATTTTTGACATTTCGTGTCTTGAATATTAAGTATACGTATTTATTAAAATTTTAATAAAACTCATACCTCCCATTCTCCCAAACCTTTTGTTGGGCACTTGAAAATATGGGCTTAAATGTCTTACCAATTCGTGCACGCCCCAAAGAACAATGCGAACAATAGTAATAAATAATTTATAAGTGCGCATTTGCCACATTAATCACGAGCCGACGCTGCCGGCTGGAAAAGCGAGAGGAAAAACAAAAAAGCTGCGAAAAGAGCTAAAGGGAAAATCCCTTGGCAAAAAGTTTTCTTTTTTCCTCACCCCCCCCATCCTCTTCAGAGTCGACGCATATTAATTTCGGCACAACCTCCAGGGGATCCTCAACTCAAACTCAGTCACCTCCTGTCTCCCCCTTTTTCCGTTGGGGGGGAAGTCGGCGAAGCGTACAAATTGCCATCACTTGCGTTCAATTTTAGACTTTTCCAAGCAAATGCACAGACGCGATTAAAACGCTGACGAATGGCGACATCGTCTGTAGGTGGTAGGCGGTTGGGTCGAGGGGGGACACTGTCCAAAAATGTCAAGGGCCGAGAAGGACATCGTAAACTAAACTAAGCGCCCTGGACAAGGACATGGCCAAAAAGAACGGGCTCGTGGCTCGTTCAACCCGTCAAGCATTTTCCCATTTGCCTATTTGCATATCCAACAGCAACAACAACAACAACAACAAGAGCCACACAAACAACAACAAAAATAAACGAAATTGGTCCAATTTTGGCCGTGTTGCCGTTTTGGGCATTTTAAAGCCTCCAAAAGCTCAGGCCGAAACTCGTATGGGAATATGGCGCATTAACGCATTTGCATATGACCGGAAAGGGTGTGCGTGTGTGTGTGTGTTTGTTGTGTGTGAGTCTGGCAACAACTTGACCTTTTTCGTCAAGTGCCCAGAGGCAAACTTGCCCACCCCACATTCAAATCTTTCAACAATTTAATACCAAACTTAATATAAAACTGATATTGATAATAAGTGTAATTCAGTTCAACTTATTCCATTTTTTAAATTAAAATTTACAAAAATAAATCAAATTTATTTATTTTTCCATTATAAACATGAAACCTAAAAATATGCTACATTATCGAGGCTTCATAAACTGTTCTCAATCAAGCATATTAAAAATACAGCACAAAAGTATCCTACATAATTGCGAATTGTTTCTATAAACATGCAGCCTAAAAGTATGCTGCATTTTGTAACCGGTTTCCCCTTTTTATAAACTGTTCACAGGAAGCATATTAAGCATACAGCACAAAACTATGCTACACAACTACGAGTTGTTAAACCAAATTGTTATACGAGTTTTTATACCAAACTGTTCCTGCTCACAAACACTCTTCAACTGTTCCCACTTAAAGTCGCTGCAATTTAAACTTACAGGTCGAAAGTGCCTTATGTTACTTTGTTTAACAATAAAAGAAATTGTTCCACAAACATTTGAGCAAATCGCATTAATTTTAATTTTTGTTGTCAGTTAATTGCACTGCAGACGCGTTCAATTGCAAAAACAATAAACTGCGACGAGCTTAAAGAGTGAGAAGACCATGCAAATGCTTAAAACCGATAACATATGGGCGTGGCACAAACGGCATACAAAATGAATATCAATGAACTGCAAGAGAAAACAATATAAAAAAAAAACGAAGCAACAGCAAATAAAAACAACATACAAAGAATATGCGCTGACGAGATACATGAAAAGGGAAGGAGACAAAGGAAGGGTGGCGAAAGGGATTGAATATTGTGTGCAGCTGTGTTGGAAAGGGGGAAAGACATTTGTGAAAACTGGGACAACGCTCGCAGCAGTTAAATAAATGATATCCCAGCGCTTGTCTCTTGTATATGTATCCGTATGTACATCTATCTCTCTATATGTGTGAAGAGTACTTGCATGTGTGCGCTGCAGAAACTCATTAACTTTTGCTAAATGAGCACGGAAATAACAACAGTCCCGGAAGAACAAAAGCAACAACTTTGCTGTTAAATTTGATATGATCAGCATTAGAATTAGAGCTGCTTGAAAATAAGAAAGCAGTTAGGCGAACGAGTTTCAACATCCTCGATAGTATAGTGGTCAGTATCCCCGCCTGTCACGCGGGAGACCGGGGTTCAATTCCCCGTCGGGGAGATGTGAAAACATTATTTTTCAATTTTATGCATTGTAGAAATATGCATATTGTTGTAATTTAAAACGATGAAATACAATTTGATTAGTCAGATTATACATATTTCGTTAGAAACTCCCATATGATATGAGTAACAAAAAGAATATTTGTGAAATTATTTATCACTTTGGAATGCTAATAAAAACTTGATTCTTTTTTGTCACAGTAGCTGTTGAATTCTTGTATGTGCGTCATTAGAACATGAACAGCTTGATTTTGAGAAGACATTTTGTCCAACCTCGTTCAACATCCTCGATAGTATAGTGGTCAGTATCCCCGCCTGTCACGCGGGAGACCGGGGTTCAATTCCCCGTCGGGGAGATGTGTAAACATTTTTTTTTAATTTTGTATAATAAAATATTATGAATTAAAATACATAATTTTATAAAATATGTACTGAAAAGAAAAATGTAAGCTTAAATTGTAATAAATATATTGCTAAATGATTTGTTTACTTTATAAAGCATACATACTTTTAGGACAGTATGTTAGTATCACCTTAAAAAAAAACTCGAAGAGTTAACTGTCGTTGAATCTCAATCTAATATCTGAAATCAAATAACTAAAAAAATTTTAATAATATTTATTTAATTTAAAAATTAAAAAGAAGATTATAACATCTCTCTCCCCGACGGGGAATTGAACCCCGGTCTCCCGCGTGACAGGCGGGGATACTGACCACTATACTATCGAGGATGTTGTGTGCTCGCCAGCCAAATAGCCAATTTATTTTCAGACACTGAGATCGTTACGAGGCATAAGTAGCACAAGAAGAGTCCCAAATTTCTCTTTATATAATAATTAAGTGTAATTTTTCCTCAACATTTGCTTTAAAGTTGTCTTCTGTTCTCGACGTTGCTGTTGCTGTTGTTGTTGTTGTTGTTGTTGTTGTTCTTTGTGCTCGTTAAAAGTAAAATACAGCTAATTTATTTGAGGCTACTTAAATTGGCTTAAGCGAATGACCAGAGGAAAACAAATGGCGCGTTATCTGCAAAAACCAGAGGCGGACAATGCGGGTGACATTGCAAAGCGAGCGGTAAAAGCAAACAACAACAACAAGAACAACAACAACTGGAAGAACAACAACAACGGTTGTTGACTACTGTCAGTTTCATTAAAAACAATGAAATCAGCTATGAGCCAAGAGTTTAAATGAGCGGCTAACTGCGCTGAGTAAAAGCATAAAAAACACACACAAAAACACATAGATACACACACACATACCCACTTAACCACACACATCCACTCAAACCTACACACACACAGTGACCACTGTTAAAAAAAAGTCAAAAGCGGCTGCTGTAAAATATCAACTGGAAAACAAAGTCTAAACACAATAAACAAAATGGCGGAAAAAACAAACAAAAGAAACGAAATGAAACAAACAAAAACAAAATACGAAAAACGGAAAATTCAGTACAAAGCAGAAAGGACAAAAATAAGCACAGCTTGTGACCCTTTTTATGGACAATGCACGATTTCTTCCTCTTCTCCTACTGTTTACGACTATTTTATTTTGTTTTCCTCCCTTTTTTTATTTTTATTTTTAATTTGAAGCAAAAACATTAACAAGAACAATTAGCTCTTGAAATGAGAACAGCTACAACAACAACAACAAAGAGAACGAAAACAACAATTGCATTAGACAAGTTCAACTTGAGTCCGCAGAGGTCTTCACATTTATGAACTACAAACTAAAGAGTAGATTAACAATGGTAACGGGACCTTGACTGAAAGGGACAAAAGATCTGTTTAGAACTCGAGTAATTATCATTAGCAATTGCCTTTCTTAAATTGCTGCATTTAATTATCAAAAGTAATGTCGGTTTATTTATTATCGATGGGGATGTAGAGGAAGCTGTTTGAGAAAAGATTCAAAGGGAGGTTCCTTTATCATAAGGCTTCCGCTAATTATGATATCATGAAAAGGTAAAGTACAAAAGATCTGTCAAGACTCCCTCTTCTTCCTCCGCCCACTCCATGCTTACTCAATTAAAGTTGATAAAAATATAATTAAGAGTTTTTTAATATTAACATATATATAGTATCTTTTGTCAATGCAATGGTTTTCATTTTAAACCTCTGAGAAATCGATTATTAGTAGAGGAAAATGTTTAAAAATATATTTTTTTAATTGTAACTTTTATTTTATTTTCTGTCTCCAATTAAAATATCTGTCTATTTACAAACCATGGCAGTTATTTATGAAGAAAATTGATTAAATACAGATATAGAAATGATTAAATACAAATTTATTTATTGCTTAAAATTAGATATCGAAAGGAGGTTCCAAACAGAAGTGAGGCGTAAAGAACATTCTCTCTTTATTTATGAAATAATCTATATTAACTACAATAGCTATTATATTGCCTTCTTATAAGTTATCCTCTTTCTTTAGTAATGTTTCACTACTCAGCTATTATGTCAGACTTGAGTACAAAATATCCTTTGTAACTTTGTAGCTAATTACATTCGGTCCGTAAACTTTCATGGGGCTTAAGGCTATGGCAAACATTTGTAACAGTAACCAGAGGCAATAAAGAGCAAGATAGAGAAATTGGGGGTGAGAAAGGGCAAAGGTCTCAATGATTCATAGACACATTTACAAACAAACGAAACACACACCACATTGAGAAAACAGAGAGAGAAAGAGATGAGCATTCAAAAAGGACATTCAGAGTTAAGTCTGAAGAAAGGAACGCTTTGAGCAATGGCTCTGGTCGCTTTACATATGTCGAAGAAATGGGTATTAAAAGCGTAAGCTGTAAAACAAACAGGAGCCGAGGGAAACGAGGGTCGATGGATTAACAAGCCTGCTCCCATGGATGGAACCTGCCTGGTCTTCTTCGTCCTGCATACAGGAAGGAAGGACACACGGAAGGAAACAACACGCAGAAGGGCTCAAGAAACGTGTCTCTACTGTTGCCGTGGCAGCTTCCTTGCATTGTTTCAACAGGATGTGCGTTCAAGTGTGTGCCACACTGTGTGTGTGTGAGTGTTCAAGTGTGTGCGTGTGTGAATGACAGGTGTGTGTGCGTTGGTGACTGTTAAAGTGTGTGTGAGTGTGTTTATGGCAACCCGCTTGTAATTTATAGTATGTTTAGGCAGGCGACACAGCAGGCAGCAGGCTCTGCTTTATGTTTGACTTGGTTCATATTTTTATACCCTGCACCACATGAAAAAGGCTAACCAAAAAGGGGTATGTTAACTATGTATGTGCAGATGTAAGCATTCTATTTATTTATTTATCCAATGCCATTTTAGACAAACGACAAATAAAATATGGACAGAAGATAAAAAACTAAAAGCTCAAAAGTCTGTTGGTATTTAATTATTATTTAAATGAAGCAACATTGGTTGCACGGACTGAGAAAAACTCAGAAGAAACCTATATCTACAGGGTATCTCCGAGTCATTCACTTGCCACTCTAGCATACTCACTTCTTAACGCTAAAATCGAGTAAATAACAACAGGCAACAATGCGGCAAAGAAACCTCACAAACCAATCCAAGCTGCTTAGCCAACTTCACCTGCTTCCCTCTGCTTTCTCTTCTCCTCACTCTTCTACCCACTTCCTTCCCGCTTTCACGTCATCAGCTGAAAGCTATCCGTGTTGTATCCTGCTTGTGGCATATGAATTATGTTAGATCTCTCACAAAGTTACCAAAAAAATGAAAGAAAGCAAAACACATCATAGAGAACAGAGCTCAAAGTTGAAACAGCAATAACAAAGGATAAATGGAATGATGTTCGAGCTAAAAGGATTTCAAATGTCTCACGATTCATGTGCTTGCTCAGCTAATTGGCAGGGGCAATGAGTATTGGATAAACAGAATATAGCACAAGATTTGGGGTAAAATATCGACATAAACTTGCTATTCTCAGATATGATTGACGTATCAATTTGGGTCAATTTGGCTATCTAAACAAGGCCAAAAAGAGATTTATGGAGTGAAAGCAATAAGGTAACTAAATTTGCAATTGCAGAAGGTCAGTTTAAAGTGGAATAATGGTCAGTTGTACAATAAAATAAAAATAGATTAAGTAATTATAGTATACCCATTTTCTATCAAGTTATAACAAAGCTTAAAAGTATCCAAAAGTATCTCTGTCTACTAATTGAATTCATAATCACACTTTGTTTATCATACTTAAATTTATGCCATATCAAAATACAAATACTTTCTCCCTCCTAAGGTTTCTTTTCCTGTGCTTATCGTATTAATCTAAGCGTTTTGTAAGCTCCTCTTAACTGAAACATTGAAATCATCTAACACAATAACCTTCAGCATGTCAACTGATTGAGATGACAGCCAGAAAGTTTTTGGGTCACTCAACCCAAGCCTTGAAGGCAAAAGACAACAACAACAACAACAACAACGGCAAAAGGTTAACTTAATATCCTAGAAAAGGCTAAAGCTGAAAAGTTTTTCCGGAACGGGAGAGGAAGGAAAACATCAATATCGATGACGTTGAATGGCAGGAGAGGGAAAACCACATAGAAAACTATGAAAGAAAATAATTCATAATTTATGAAATGATACATCCACAAAAGAGCAATGGGAATGTGAGGAAAAACGAAGGAAAATGGTGAAAATGTGGAAAAACACAGACTAAACGAGTCAGACAGGCGCCGCTTATAAAAAGGGGCATTCACATGGCAAAGCAACAAATTTCGTGTATGGTCTCATGTGCCGAAAAGGAACAAAGCAAGAAAGAGGAAAACTAAAGGAAAGTGAGGAAAAAGGGGGTGGCTTTTAAAAAGGAACGACAGAAATGAAACACAGCCACAACTGTCGCGTAAACAAGTTGCTCAACTTTTAATGTTGCACATTATTCGCGTTTTTGCGAGAGGAAAATGGAGAGAGAGGAGTGTGGATAAAAGGGGGAAAAGTGGAAAAGAGGGGGATCGTCAAGTGGGTGCCAAAGCTGTAGCATATTCAGAGGGTTGTTCTGTTGCGACTTAACCTTAATGAGCATCAAACTGTGCGCCATAAACCAGTTGATGCTCCCGAGGACAGCAGCCAGGCCCATGGAAAATGAAAAGGTAAATGAAGAAAAGGAGGCGAAAAAAGTATTGCCTTTTATTTTCATTTTTTGGGATAGCAAAATGAAAGCCATACACAGACAGGGTTAACGGGATTTACTGTGGAGAGAGAGATAGAGTGTAGCTCCACAATTTAGCGAGCCTAATGATAAACAAACACAATGATTTCAAAATAAATGAGTGGCATAAGCTCTTCTGGGTGTAAGTGGAGTCATTTGCTTATGGGACCGCAGACTGTTTCCAGTTTTCAGGGTTGCTCCAGCATATCATTTGTCTATGCGGGATTTGTGGTTTCTCATTTCTTTCTATGGCTATAACTTTGGCTACTTACGGCATAATACGAGTACTTTAAACGATGCTAAATAGTTCCGATTGGGTTGGATTTTAAAAAGGTTTAGGAATGAATTGATTACTAACTTTAAAGGCATACTTTAATATATACATAAATATTTCAATAAGGTTTACTCCGTCTGGAAAAAGATCAGCCGAAGTATAGAAATACTATAAACATTGAAAAATAGTCTTAATTTAGATGGTAGCTTAACTTAAAAGAATGTTTTCTTCATAAATGGAAAAATAATTATGACAGGCTTTAAAGTTTTTCAAAAACTTAAAATTAAATGAAGAGAAATTTATTCAACTAAATAAATAATTATTATAATATTCGTAGAAATAAAATTACCAATTTTATGTGAAATTGTTGGTCAAATTTTCAATCGCCAAAAGCAACTATTTTATTCTAATTATATTTTCAACTCGAAATAATTATGGTAGCATATTTAAGGCAATAAATACTTATTTATTTAATTGTTTGACTTCAGTAGAAAGTTTAGTTTAGCCTGACAAATGTGGACATTGTTTAATTTATCAACTTGATAAATAGTCAACTCGTAATTTAGTTTGGATAATTATTATCGCTTTTATAGACAAACTAAAGCATATTCGGCTTTATGCTCTGCACTTTGATAGCTGAACTGGAATCGAATAGAAGCAAATAACCCGTAAACCGAATCACAAAATCCATTTTCATTGCTTAAGCTAGAAAACATTGGCCATTAGCTTGAAAATCTGAAACGATTTGTTTTATGCTCCACAACGGCGAGCCAAGACATTAACTTTTAATTTGATCATTTCTAAGCAGAACGCAAGCCAAGCCAAGTCAAGTCAAGGAAAAGGCAAAAGCACAGATGCAGATAGAGATACAAAGATACAGATACAGATACAGATATAAGTACGCATTGAGACAGCTGCAGTTGAATACATTTTCAGATTGTAGGAGTTTGGGGAATTGTCGCAAAAACTAGAGCAGATTTTGCACAAAAAGCCAACAGCTGATAATTTTGGTGCGCCAATAAAAAGCAAATTAAGCTAATTGCGAAATTTGCAAAATCCCTCTCCTCAAGAAATGGCAGAACAATAAGCCAAAAAGAAAGTTGTGCGAGGCCAGCCATAAGTCGGTAATTATGCGGCACACAAGACATGTTGCCAAAGTTGAGACCAGGCCATGAACCCCCTCCCCCCACCCCTCCCCTCTCTCTCTGTTCTCAAAAGAGCCTTGGCAGCTGCTTCGCTTTGATAATTCCATTTTGGCCAAGTTACCCAAGTTGGCCAACTTGGCTGCACATTTTTTATCGCCACCAAAGTGAAATGTAATTAGGGACAAAAAAATAAGAAAATGATAACACAAATACTCGAGCATTGGCCTTGCTTTTGACCCAAGAACAATAGAATAGTTGCGACCCAGAAATTCTGGACAAATGCCAATCTTAATGGATGTAATTCCAAAGAGAATATATGTAGATCGGATTTAAAACTGGTTAGTAAAAAATTTGAGAAATCGATAGTTGGGAATCTTTTGCATAAAATTAAAATCGGAGAGTAACCAAAAAAAAATCTTTATAATGAAGTTTTTTCGCTACACTCTAAAAAAAATCTCTCCCAGATTCTATTGGTCAAAAACAGGGTCAATTAATTAATTAAACTGGAAATTAATTTACTTTAAAATTTGCTCTGACAGTTTTCTACTCTACTTTTGACGTGAGGAATGAGGTCGATTAATTCATAAAATTTAACATTTAATTTATTTTAAATTCAACTCCGACTTTTTTGAAGGTTCTTGCAATATTTAAAATTAACTGATATGCTATTTCCATAATAATCGATCGATTTCTATCGATGCATATAAATAAAACACTGGTTAAAAATCAGATTATCGTTTATGCAAACTTTGATACATCGACATTTCTACTTCTACTCCTATTACTACCAAACTCCATCTACTGCCATGGAGCCAACACAAAGCCCATTAAACAAGAGGTCGGCTCAAAGAAAACTAGGCCAACCGCATGGCCGCAATTATCGTAATTAATAGTCAAACACATTTCTCATATGTGTGAGTTTTATTTGAGATTAATTAGAAAGACCCGAAGCTAAAGTTGAACCTAAAACCAAACTGGATCAAGGCTAGTCGTGCATGCAAAATCCTCAAACAAATTGTGTTTAAATATTGGTCCCAAACAAGTTGCCAGACAGAAAGGATTGTGGCAAAAGGCAAAATGAAGGAGTTTATCTGCAGGATTGAGCTTCTAAGTCGCAGCTGGCGTATGATGAAGGATGCAGGCCTAAGTTTTGACAAGGATTTACAAAACATCAATTCAAAAGACACACAGGAAAACTTCATAAACGGAATCTGAGTAAAGGAGAGTAAACAAATTAACAAAACTATGAACGAAAGAAGAAGATGAGATAATATTGAGAAGTGAAACTGGCAAGTGGAAAATAAAGTTGTGAAAATCCAGCTTTGGAACCTTTCAATTTTAAAATAGATGAATTGACGAAATAGATGAATATAAATTTGTTGGGTAGTCAGAATCCATAAGCGAATCCCAACTATTTAACAATAATCATATACTTAAAATAATACTCTTAAGTATTCTTTGAATATATTTAAAATGTTGAAAATTTTCTGTTTTCAGTTTTAGAATTTGTATCCAAATTAGTTTTCCTTAAGCAATTTTCTATCTTACCTTAGTTATTTAATTTTCCGCTTCAATTTTATTTTGCGGATAGAATATCCTTCGAACTGATGATTCAAATCCCATAAAGTGAAATACTTCAAATTTTCACTCCTCAAAATAAAAGCAAAGGTGTAAGCAAATAGAGAAAACTTCAACAGGTCTATATATCTCTTGAAACTATGTCAAAGACTTATCTTACTTAGTTCATTCAATAGTGTGAACAGGAAACTACTTAATCATTTGTAAATTTATAATATTTTAAATATTTCTTCATATTTGAAACATGAATAATCTGAACAGTCCACCACCTCTGGGAAGTGATAGTGATAATGATAATGATGTTGAAGTTAAAGTGGAATGTAAACCATATGAGGGGAATGGTGGATCAGTTGTGGCAATCGCATGTGAAGACTTTGCCATTATTGGAGCCGATACAATATTGCGGAGTAAGAATAATATGATTTACACAACCGAACAGAGAAGACTATTCGAAATGACACCGAAATCGGTAATGGGATGTACTGGAAATTGGTGCGATATTCTTGGACTTTCAGAGCAGGTTAAAGCACAGAGGCAAATATATGAAAATGAACACAAAAGAGAGATGTCTACAGAAGCTTTGGCTCGAATAACTTCGATTCTTCTTTATAAACGGCGATTCTTTCCCAACCTTGTCTATAATATCTTAGCTGGAATCGATCAAAAAGGCCAAGGAGCTGTCTACGCATATGATCCTCATGGTGATATTGAACGTTTCCCTTACTATGCTAATGGAGATGCAAAACAATTGATGCTACGTGTCCTTGAGAATTCGATCGGTTCAGAAAATCTTAGCTCATCTTCCGATAAAACTTGCTCTTTAACCAAGGAGCAGGCAACTGCAATTGTTATCGAGTGTTTCTCCTCGACACATACAACTAATGTGGCTATCTTAAATTTCATTACTAAGGATGGTATTGAGGAAAAACCTATAAATATCAATATATAGAATGAAAAGACATATGAATTTAGCATAAAATTAGTTTTGTGACTCCTTAAATAAATATTCTTGTGTTTGATCTTCTATCAATCAATTAGTCACTGACAAGGATTCACATCCCTCAATTTAAAAAGAAACAGAGGAGAACTTTATATACGGAATCTGAAAGAATAAGAGTAGACAAATTAACAAATATAGTAAGCAAGTAAAACTGTCAGTTGAAAGATAAAGCCAAGAAAAGCAAGCTTGAAACTAGATAAATAGATACAGTAGTGGAATTTGTTGGAAGTTCAGAATCCGTAGATAAATCCCAACTACTTATTTAAGAATTATAAAAAGTATATTCAATTTATTTGAAATGTATAACTCGAATGTTAAGTTACACTCTTTTAAAGATAAACTTTCTTACAGTTTGCTCATTTTGTAATTTAATTTTTAAATAGACTTTTAAACAAAAAGTCTTAAAATACAGTTTCAAAATTCTTAACCAAATTTGTTTACTTTAAGCAATTTTCCTCTGACCTTCGTTCTTTATAACGAGTATATTTAGATATAATTTTAAAGCCATAATACGTGGGTGTCTCTACGTTTCTAAAGCCCATCAATTAGTCACTGGCTTTTCCCTCCCTTAAGTATATGTGTGCTTGAAATGAAGTAATTTGCAGTACATTGAGCTCCCCTGCCCCGTTCACCTTTTAGGAGGTTGAGTATCCCATTTAAAATGGGCATTGTAGAAGGACCTCATAGTCCTTGCTCTCTACTCCTTGTTTCTAGTCGCAGTTGTACTCATATTGCACTTGTGCCAGACGAATATGTGTACATAATTATTCCTAAACGAGCTATTTAACTAACGGCTTTACACTCGACACACACGCAGGTTCCGTAATTAAAGTGGCATAAACCAAAACCTCCCTTATGCCTCCTCACCTTGGTAACCATACGAAAAACCTGTCCAAAAAATATGTTTACATAAAATATTTAAAACGCGACAGCGAGCTATGTTACATACCCCAAAACAAGTCGTTGCATATCCTGGTATATAACCTTTGGCGGTTCTGGGTTCTAGTTTTTGGTTCTGGTTCGGAAATGAGTTCGAGGTTTGGGTTCAGGATATTTTTTTGTTGTTGTTCTTTAGTGCCGTGAACATTGCGGCATGTGGCATGTAATAAAGTTACGCGTGCTTAAACATTCGCCTGACTGTCATTGAAAATGAGTGTAATTTATGTATTAGTTTCTATGTGTGTGTGTGTACGAGAGTGTATCTGTGTGAGAGAGTGTGTGTATCTGTGTGTGTCTGGTGCATAGTAAAACATGCAAAATTATGCAAATTGCCGCAGTCAACGCGATGAACTTCGTGTTGCGCCTTCAGCTCGACAGTTTAAAGAGCCTTTTCCGTTGTTCTTGTTGTGCTTGTTATCGATTGAAGGCGCTTTAAGAGTTTATCGAACTTGTCAGGGTAGACACCCGGACACAAAGTCGGTCAAATATTTGCACAGAAAGTATCTTCAAACTCAAAGTGACTTTGTGAGAAGCGCCAAGAGAGGCGTTAGGATGGAAAAGGATGGCAAGAATGGGTGTGCATAATTTTTGCACGCTAGATTGTCATTTAAAATGAGTTAAGCGCTGCAATTGCTGCATTGCGGACAAGGTGGCAACGCCAGCAGTTGTTACAGGTCCTGGGCTGCAATGTATACTGGTCCTTTTACTTGGTCCTTGGTCCTCGTCGCCAGGTAATGAGCAAACAATAAAAGCAAACGGCAATGCACGAAACAATGGCGACAAGAAAGGGAAAAAACGACAACGACAACAAAAAGAAAAACCAATTAGATCCAAACTGAAAAACCCACAAGCAAAAGAGAGTTAGCAATATAAAATAAGAGAGAGACAGAGACAGGTAGATGGAGTTGCACAACTTTTCGTGTACTGTCGATGTTGTGACAAGCGACAGCGACAAGCTATGACATTGCCAACAAAAGTTTATATTGTGGGGTAGCAGAGGAAGAGAAAGGGGATGGAAAGGGGAAAAGGGGAGCGTGGTGGTTGTGTTTATTGTGCGCCTCGTTAGCTGGCAATGGCGTACAACAACAACGACAATGGCAACTCTGGCCGCGATGTAAATTGCATTTCCATTGTTAATTACCTGCGATTCATAAATTTTGCATTGCCCTTTGACCTCAACGTGCACGGCATCAGCTGTAAGGGTTGCCATTGGCCTTTGACACGCAGCAGCTAGGGTTGTAGCAGTGCCCGCAAATGTATTTAGAGAAACAGTTGCTATGTTGTTAACTTAAGAGTGTTGTAGATGAAACCAATTGGGAATTCTAATTGAAATCTGTAATTTTAGTAAATAAGTTGAAAACTAGCTATAACTTGTCTCCAATGAGTTTCTCTTCTTGAATTGGTGTAGTTTCAACTAACAATTATGGAAATATGCACTCTTATCTATCTATTGCTGCTAAAACCAATTGGGAATTCCAAGTTAAATCTGTAATTAATGTAAGCAGGGTGACAAATAGTTATGGCTTGTTTGGAATGTGCTAACCGCTTTGATTTGATATGATTTCAAATTGTAATTATGGAAATACGCCACCTAATTAGTAAAATCTGAAAAATCTTTCATATCTACCTTTTTTTAATGGGAATAAATTCATGGGATTTTTTCCTCCCCCATTGTTATGCCTCGTTTCATAATTCAATTTATGAAATTTGCATTTTCTGGCAATTTTCAAAAAGTTTAATGACAAAACTTTAAGCTCTAAGCATAGCTTAAAGCAGTGCCGCTTCACGTCTTCCCCTCATCTCTTCCCCTCCTGGCAACTCTCCCTTTGCGCATATTTAGCAAATGTTTTTATTGGCCGTTAGCTTCACCTGGCCCATGTCAGGCTCCTTCAGTTCCCCTCATCCTGCCAACCGCGCCCATGATAGAAAATTAGCATTCGTTATTTATCACCACCACGTGAATGGGAAAATTGTATAGAAACGGACGAGAGCGCTTTTACTTTTCACTCACCGCGTGACTTTTACAGCCTCTTAATTTAAACAGTCGCTCCCGTTAAGAGGGCGGATCACGGGTATATTATGGCCGCCTTGGGGGCGGCAGTGACGTCGGCAGGCGAGTGGCAAAATTAATTTGTACCAGACGACTTTTTTAATGTGTCGACTGCTACTGTTGGGGACAACATTTTGTCGTTTCTCATTTGGATTTGAGAATTTTGCGTTTTTAGTTTCATTTGGGACATTTGCGTTTTGCCGCCTTCTTGTCACGTAATTCAAATTTTATATTCACTTTCGAGTACCTCCCCCACCTCAGGTGAACACGTGCCGTCATGCGTGCGTGAGAATTGTACATGAGAATGTTGTTGTTGTACATTTTATCGATTCCCGCACAGATTTCACGCCCACCAAATCCACAATTCTCCCTTTCTCCTTCCCTCTCGGGATATGTGTGCCCGCGAAAATTAACATGAAATTATAATGCACGCATCAAATTCATGTAAGCTTTTTATAATTATGCAATTTTCACAGTTTTGCATAAATTGTTGGACAGTTTGTGGCATTTATGTGTCCAAATCCATGCTCTGATCCTGTGGCTTAGTTCCTTCCCTCGCAATCTGTTGTCATATTTGCGAGGGAGCCCACTTTAATGATTTCTGATGTGTTCAGCCCAATGGAAAATTGTTTGATTATCCGATAATAGTGAAGAAGATTTTTCCAGATGGAAAATTAATGAGTATTATTGTAAATCTACTGCAAACGAGCAGCTTGCCTGAAAACTTAAAAGATTAAATTAGAATTGTTAGCATATTTGATAATACAGTGAAACCTCTCTTGGGCGGACACTCATGGTCGCGCAATTTGTGTCCGCTCAAGGGGAGTGTCCGCTTATGGGAATAATTCTATCTTGATGGGTTTTTCCCAAATTTTAATAGTTTCTTCATTACAGCGATTATTGTAATAATAATGACTTTAAAAATAAGGAAAATTAACTTCAAATTAATTTACTAAGTAATTAATCATATAAGTGTTATTAATAACAGCGATTTTACAATTTTAATTTATAAATTATTTTAGTTTGTCGCGTTTTCAAGTCTTTTTTCAATTACGCAGGACTGCAAATGACTTTCCAAATAACTAAATATATTCCAACGCCTTGTTGTCATCTTTAAAGAATTTTTCAATTTTGAAATTTTGGTCATTCGTCATGTGTGTGTCCACCCAAGAAAGGTTTGCGTTCTTTTTTGTCCTTTTTTTAGTGTCCGCGTCCGCTCAAGAGAGTGTCCGCTCAATAGAGGCAAAATTGGTCTGAAAGCCCCACCAAAACCAACGTCCCCGAAAAAGTGTCCGCCCAAGGGGGGTGTCCGCCTATTAGAGGTGTCCGCTAAGGGAGTTTTCACTGTATTTGTTTGTTAATTATAGAATTGTCATCATTTTTGTGCAATATAATCATACTTATCTCACAATCAGTCGTATTACGAATTTGCATGTTTGCGGCGCTTGGATCAACATCCTCGATAGTATAGTGGTTAGTATCCCCGCCTGTCACGCGGGAGACCGGGGTTCAATTCCCCGTCGGGGAGATGTGCAAATACTTTTTTGTTTACTTTTTAAAAACATGTTTTAATAAAAAATAATATTTTTATCTAGCACAATTTTCAATGCATAAAAATCTACACTCTAATTTTAATTATGTTATGTTTATTCAATAGAGCTTTATTTTGCAATAATTCAGTTTTAATATGAGGCAACCATAATAGAGAGATTTATTAAGGAAACTCAACGTAACTAATTAAATAAAATTGTTTAAAAAATGTATATGAAAAAAGATTGTAACATCTCTCCCCGACGGGGAATTGAACCCCGGTCTCCCGCGTGACAGGCGGGGATACTGACCACTATACTATCGAGGATGTTGATCCCCAGCTGAAAAATATGAAATGTTACGTTTGCAGCACTAAAGATTGATAAAATATTTAAAACTGTAAATTTGTCTACATAATATTAAAATGAAAAATTAAAAATATATTATTTTACATAATTTCATTATCTAAAATTTAGAAAAAAGAAGATTTTTACATCTCTCCCCGACGGGGAATTGAACCCCGGTCTCCCGCGTGACAGGCGGGGATACTAACCACTATACTATCGAGGATGTTGATCCCCAGCCTGAGAAATACAAAACTTCTATGTACTTCTAATACATATTCTATATAGAATGTATTTCAATTTATTATAATAAGAAACGTTTGTTTGTTTATTATCATGTTTCAATTGTTTGCACAACGTTGATAAATTAAAAAAGATAATTTATTGTCAAAGTTTTCTTTATTTTTTCGCTTACTTTTGCCTGTTTTGTCGTTTTGGTCTGAGTGTGAGTAATTACACAAATTTTATAGAATAGGTTGTGGACTGTTGGGTTTTGGGGGGAGGCTAAAATTACTTTTGATGGTTAGCAATGACAGCAAAATGTCTACCGACTGCTCAAAACGATATGCAAAAATGTTAACAGAATGCTGCAAGATTTGTTTATACTTACATCTGTCTCTGTCATTGCCCCTGTCTACTTCCTTGTTTTGCCTTTGCTTTGAGAGATGCAGCGATAATGCGGTATTTCTCTGTTGCTCTCGAACTTTTGCCCAAAAAATGTCCTACAGGCATCGCACAAAGCCAACAACAGGAATCGATTCTGTCATTGAGCCGCCGGCCTCGCAATGAGCTTCATTGGACAATGACTGTGCCTGTCTGTCAGAGGGAGAAAAAGGGCGTGGCTGCTGTTTCGGGCCAAAGGCAAAGCCATTTCCGGCCAGACAATAAACGGGCAACGTTGCCAGCTTGCTCGGCATTTCCGGTCGCGCGATCTAGTTATTGTTGTTGCCGTTGTTGCTGTTGTTAATGTTGTTACTGCCTGCTGCTGCTGTTGCTGATTCTGTTTTTTTTTGTTGTGTTTTTTCATATTTCTTTGGCTCATGGAATTGAAGTTTGACAATGCCAAAGCCAAAGCCAACAGGCAGTCAGGCAATTCTGCAAGTAAAAAGTTCAGGCTGAAAAAACTCATTTATCTTGTGTCTGGGCCAAGAACCGAGAGCAGATAGAGGAGAAGGAGAAGGGGGAGGGCCTTTACTGTGCCTCTGTGGCCGCAGGGCAATTCAATGTCGCCGGAGACATGTCAAAAGTTTCTGATGTTGTTGTTGCTGTTGTGTTTGTCGTTTAACTTAATTAAATTTGCGCGCAAATTTCGCATTTTCATTTTAGCCCAAACGTACAATGCTGCGTATGTGTAATGAGTGTAAGAACAAAGCAACAATTGATTAAAATTTCATTGTTTTTATTCGCTCGTTTCGGGTACACGTAAACAAATTGCTTAGTAATAAGTAATTCCTCTTCCCTCACTCTCTTTGTGTGTGTGTGAAAAGACTTTTGCATATTTTAGTAACACACAAATTGGCTTCGGCCTCAAAAAACTTTTCCTGACACGCAAAAAAAAAGACATGGAAAAGTTTATTGCATTTCAAATGTGATACAAAAATGGCGCATAAAAAATATCATTTACAGTTAATAAAATGCGCTGCATAATTGACATTTATTAGCGCACTTTTGGGCCAGCTTAATGGGCCCAAAATGTTAACAGGCAAATAACGATGACATTTAGATCATACATTAAAAATTTAAGCAGCAATTTATGTACGTGTAATACCTTAAAAGGTATACCGAATTAATGGTATGAGGTCTATATTGATTGGCTTTTCAATCAACTTAGCTTAAAGACAGTTAAATTAAGCTTTAAGATTAAAGTGAAAGCTGAAGAAGCATTTTAAAAATGATTTTTTTTAGCTTTGTTTAGTCTTTAAAATAGACTTAAAAATACATTAAAACAATTATTATTCGTTGAAATAATATTAAATTCTGTTATTAATAAGTATTTGCGCAGTTATATCTAAACTTTATTATTCCATTACTCATATAACTAAGTGGCTTAAATATGCCCAGTCTTCATATTCCATACTTACGAATTTTCTCTTTTTTGATTCTTTTGTTTACAGACAACGAACTGTATTCTGGCACTGTAGCCGATTTCAGTGGCAGTGATCCGATTATCTATCGTGAGCCTCTCCAGACGGAACAATATGATAGCCTGAGTCTCAATGGTAAGTTGCGTAAATTGTCCCAATTTCTCTTTCCATCTTTTCAGACGCTTTTCCTCTTTCCGCAAGCACTTCTGGTAATTGAAAATGTCCGAGCTCTGTTATGATTATTGTCAGGCATCTGTGTGGTTTCTATATTAGTGAAATGCCTCGCCATTTCGAATTGAATTAAGTCTGATTGTGTGTACTTTGTGAGTCTCTAGTATGTCCTGCAATCAGGACATGGATGTCAATAGTGCGTGCGGTTGCCTTTTGCATATTTCAAGTGCTCGTTGGTTCGATTTTCATATGGCAAACGTCCATTAACTGAATAGACATGACAGCTTTGACTGCTTGTCCGATGCCTGTCCTTTACTATTCTGAGATACGGTCTCTCATTCCTGTCTTCTGCATCTCTTCGTTGCGCGTTGCCTGAATATTTTATGAAGTATCGCGACGTGTTACATGTAACAGGAAATTAAGAACTTTAAAGTCACCGCAAAAGTCCTTGAATATCAAAGAAAGTGTTGAGAAAATCAGACCAATACTCTTGAGGGTTTTAAGAGCCTGTTGACTGAAATAGAAACTCTTCTAGATGTTCACACCTTTATTCATTTGAATTTTAAATCAACAAATGTGCGTGGGAAAATTTGTTTATGACGCAGTCAAATAGATTTCTGATTAGAACTCGACAGAAAATACGCTGTTTATAGTTATGTGAAATCCTAGTCGTATACTTAATATGTTAATCTCGTTACATAACTTTATATGAGACAAGTCAAGTTATGTTATCCACATTTTCTATAGACAAAATTTACTACACATGTTCAACTCATAACATGATATTCGATATGAGTATCGATTGTCTTGTCATCGGCACGACTTGCTCATAAATCCCTAACAAGAATCGTTCGTCCAAAGAAATGTTGTCTATGAAAATGTTTACAACCAACAAAACTATAAATGAAATTTATGACTAAACTTTTTCTTTAACAATTTACATTTGTTTTTGTGACTTTCAAATGGAATAGCGCCAAATTTTGTGAGCTCATTTACCCAAGGAGATTTCGTCTATTTCTTCTTTCGGGAGACGGCGGTGGAATTCATCAACTGTGGCAAGGTGAGTAAATCGATATGGATTTGAATATGTAAAATTTGTTTTGAAACTTTTGAAATATGCCAAAGCAAAAGCAAAACCAATTTCTATACCAAATGCATGTGGTTATAATTGGATAGAAAGGGAGGTGGAAAGTGGAAAGTGGGCAGTGAAAACTCCTCTAATACCGCCATATTGGGCGGCCATTTTGCTTGTGTTTGCTTTATTCGTGCACACTTCCGGCTTTGGTTTTAGCTTTGGCTTTGGTCCATCGCCAAATACAGTTATCGGTTTTTGGATTTTGGCCGGCTATTTGTTTATGGGCCTCGTTTGTTGGTTTTGACCACATCAATGGCTGCATTCGCTTCTCTCTTCTCCTTCCTTCTGGCATTTAATATTTATCTTTTATGTTATTTCAGGCGATTTATTCGCGAGTCGCACGCGTCTGTAAATGGGATAAAGGCGGCCCGCATCGTTTTCGCAATCGTTGGACCTCGTTCCTCAAGTCTCGACTGAATTGCTCCATACCGGGCGACTATCCGTTTTACTTTAATGAGATACGTAAGTGGCAAAAACCTATGGCCTTGATTTGCCAAACGTGAATACTGTAAATAAATTGATATCT
This sequence comes from Drosophila testacea, assembly GCA_035043265.1. Lineage (NCBI taxonomy): Eukaryota > Metazoa > Arthropoda > Insecta > Diptera > Drosophilidae > Drosophila > Drosophila testacea. Next base: position 1,343,377 of record JAWNND010000151.1, read on the forward strand.
ACCCACAGAATCGGCCAGCAATCTTGTCGAGGGACAGTACGGCTCCATGAGCTCCAAATTGATTTACGGCGTTTTTAATACGCCAACAAATTCAATTCCCGGCTCAGCGGTTTGTGCTTTCGCCTTGCAGGTGAGTGCACAATTACGATTTACCATCCTTCACAATTCTCAGCGGGTTGCCTTAAACTTCTCTTTAATTTTTTTTGTGTAATCCACAGGACATTGCCGACACATTTGAGGGACAGTTCAAGGAACAAAGTGGCATCAACTCCAACTGGCTGCCAGTGAATAATGCCAAGGTGAGTATCCCCCATATACATATACATATATATAAGTATGTACATTGTACATACATATGTTCACATACATACTCTTATATGTGGTTTTTGGTTAATGCTCACTTTCAATGGGGGGGCAAGTGGGGTGGCAACACTTGAACGCAGCTGTGCCACAATTTATGGCCACACAAATTTGTTCAGGCCTTGGCATCTGAAAGAACTTTTCTTTTGCCAAAAATTTGCATTCGAATTACGAATGCTTTTGGCCAGAGAACTGGTTGACTAGAGATGACTGCACATGTTGCCAACGATTTGCTTTGTTGGCCAACAATATCAACTTCTAGCAAACATCCTAAACAACTGCACAATTTGCGGTTCAAGGCGGCCCCAAAACGCAGGAAAAGCCAAATTAGAAATTGAAGATGCTGGAAATTCAAAACAATTGCTTTGTTTTCCCTCACAAAATATAAATGCATTAAAACTTTTAATATAAAATACTTAAATTGCACTCGAAACAAGCTGTTTGACTGCTATTCAAATAAGAGCTGTTTTAAGGCGAGAAATCTAAAAACATTTTAAATATTTTTACAATGGAGTTTTACTGAAGAACTTGGTCTGAATTCAATATGAAATATAAGAAATTATTAAAAGTGAATTGAAAATAGTTTGATTGTGAGAGACGAAAAGAAACATAAAGAAATTTAAATCCGATCAAATTTGTTAAAAGAAGAACGAATTTATATTCTTCATGTTCATTTCACTTGAGTACTTTAAGATTGCATTCTGTGTTTACTCGTATCTTTGCTTTTACTTCTTGCTACCTCAATTATAAATATTTGAAAGTCTCGAGTCCAATTACAGTCAAAATGTGTAGAGTCAAATTACACCACAGAAATCAAAACCTTTTGCGCTTTTGCTACTCTCACAGACAGTGGTTAAAGTGGAGTATATGTAAACGTATGTATATCCTTGTACGAGTTTCTCATATGGAAGCTGACTTTATATTATTCACACACGGAAACACACACAACAACACACACTACAACACACACTGTACTCATACACACACAGATAGCTGGCAAGTCAACAGTTGAGCGCGCACTTTCCGCTAGCGATTCATAAACCAAATCATTGCCAAAACAGCAACCTCACAGATAGACTGAATACACACACACACACACACCACACCACACACATATGCACACAGTTATATACATAAGTTAAGGCACACAAAGGACACTTCCCGACGCTGCTTTGTCCGGCTGCACTTGGCCGTGCTGTGCAATTTCCGGAACGTTGTGTACGGGAATTTGTTACGGGTAGCGCGAGAGCTACAAATGCAATTTATACGTACTTTTTACAGCTCGAATTACAGAGGGAAAAGCAGAGAGAGAGAAGAGAGAGAGAGAGAGTGAGAGGGAGAGTCTAAGAGAGAGAGAGGGACTGCGACAGACAACTGACCGAGCATATAACCATAACTATAACCACATTGCAGTCATATATACTTTGTACTAATATTTTACTTTCTTCTCTTTCTGTTTTCCTTTTTTCTCTTTGTTGTTTTCCTTTTTCCTTTTTTTTTTGTAGGTGCCCGAACCTCGCCCCGGTGCCTGTCACAATGATTCACGAACGCTTCCGGATCCCACATTAAATTTCATCAAAACACATTCGCTAATGGACGAGAATGTTCCGGCATTTTTCGGTCAGCCGATTTTGGTGCGGACGAGCACAATGTAAGTACTGACATAACCCCCTTTTATCTTTTCGTATCCTATCCCCTATCCCTATCCCTACTGCTTCCCTTCCTTATTCTGCGGTTTATTCTCTTGTTGCACGGGCACGTCGCAAAGTAGCCCCAAAAACTGTTGCCCCAATAATGTTTGCGGCAATGTAAATATTATTGCACAAAAGCCACAGTCAAGAGAGCGTGGGGGCGGAACGCATATGATGTGGGTCGTGTGGGCGTGGCCAAGGGTAAATTCCATGTGTGGGTTGTAAAAACTTTAACTGCAACGGCTGCTGCTTCAGTTTCTCCTGCTACTTCAACATATTGCCAAGTGAATACGTGACGATCCAATCCAACTAATTTCATTTAAATAACAAATTCTTTGCCATGTGATAGGGTACAACTTTTGCTCATGTTTAAAATACCCTGCAGCGGCTGTCGAATGCATGGGGTATGCATAGGTGAAGAGTAGAAAAGAGTTAAGGAAATAGTGCCGAAACTAGACATAAATAAATACAGGAAGTTAAATTATGGCCATTAATGCAATTGCCAACGTTTAAGCAAATATTTCAGCTTAATAAGCCAAGAGAAAGTTGTAGAAAAGACAGTGAATGGTTATCTATAGCTAATTGCATTTATTTTTAACGCAACGTGTAGCTAATTTAATGTTGAAAACTATTTTAAAAATTTGGTATAGACACAAGTTCAAACATTGTTAATTATAAAAATTATACTTATACTCCATGGCTTATGCTTGCACATTTTACTTGTTAGTTAAGCATCCTTGAAAAATATATTCATAATTTATTCTCTTTCTTCGTTCCAATTTGAACAAACATAGCTATATATTTTAGGCCTTCAAATTTGATTAAAAAATTCAATTAGCAATCAATATGCAAACCAAAAGGAATTTCTTTTAATTTTTAATAACATTTCTCTTTGTGATTTTACATTTTTCGAAGCCATTGAAAGTTAGAATGCCACAAAATGTGAGCTGTCTGTGACTCAATGAAATTGCTCTGCCACACAATTGAACACACACACACACACACACACAAACAGACAGAGAGAGGGAGACTCTGTGTTGGCCACAATATTTGATGCTATAAGCAAGAGGGCAACCTGCTGATAGCTGATAGCCAAAACAGAAATTGGCTGTTGCTGATGTTGGCCCAGGGGCAAGAACTGTAACAGGACGAGAACTCAGGACTCATGCAGCTGCTGTTGACTCCACTCCACTCCACTCAACTCTCGAGTCTTGAGTCTCGGGCTTTTCTGCATGCTCATAAATTATTTTCAAGGCTTTCTCGCAGACATGTGGAAATTTAAAAATTCAATTTGGCAACTTTTCCATGTAATTGAGCCACAATTACGGGGCGACTTGAGGCGGACTCGAAGCGTGGTAAACTTTAAAGAGTAAATCATAAGCGAGCAAACGAAAGGGTCCAGTTGGAAGTTGAAGAGAGGGGAAGGTGAGATGGGGATGGAGATGGAGATGAAGGCGTGGCACCTGCTACAGTTGCCTGGGTTGCGATGTTGCTGCAGTCAAGCGATAGTTTGAACCAAACGAACCGAGCCAGCCAGAAGGAAATGCATGGATGCGTCGAGGCAACCCGTAACGAAAATATGTATGCACAACTGAATAAATTAGAATGAAATATGGAACACGTAGGACAGCTAAAAAGAAGAGAGTAGAGAGAGAGAGTATAGGGGAACCCACACACACACACACCCACACACTCACTCCCACAATTCCACACACCCACAACAAATGCTAGTGCAGACCAGCAACATTAGCGAAGTGGTTGCATACTGAGAGTGGCGACTGTTAGGGTTGAGGTTGAGGTTAGAGTCTGATTCTGGTTCTGGCCACTTACTCATGCTGCAGCTGACTCATTGCGTTTTTGGCTTTTTCAAAAGGGGGAGCTAAAAGAAGGGAGAGGGAACAGCACGCATGAGAATTTAATCATGCCAAACTCAATTGAAAAGCACAAAAATTGCACAAAAGTTACGACAGAGTTTTTTGAGCACGCAAAATATGTACTATATATAGTATATGGCGACCCACTTGCTCTTATGGTCTGCTCCCATCACAAATCGTAAATCGTAACTCGTAAGTCGGTCATGCACAAATGTGCAGTTTTCAGCACCAGCAAACAGTGACTAGTAACTGGTTTGCTGGTGACTGTAACAGTCACAGTTACAGCTGTAAGTGTAGCAACATTTTACAGTTGTCAGAAACAAGTGTGACAGCTGAAAAGTATACTTTAATAATAATAAAGACAAAGAAGCCTTTTTTCGTTTACAAACGAATCTAGATATATTTTCTATACACCATATAGCAAACGATTCCAGAAATGTAACTCCTCAAGCCCCTTTTCCATATTAAACATAACAGACAATGAATTAAACACTTTATATATAAGAATTGCTCGGAATTTAAACAGTTGTTAGGTTAATCAAAGATGTCTCTTTAATGTCTATCATTATGATAATGGTAAATGAATCTCTCTCAATTCTATTGTCAACTTGATAACAGCTACTTAATCATAGAATTCTATTCAAATTGATAAATTGTTCATCCCTTTAAACCAAAGTTTTGTCTGTTAAGATTATGAGCATTTTAGAATTGCTCTGTTAATTAACATCAGCTTTCCATTGTCTTAATTTATTGATAACACAGCGGCATAAATAATCTGAGATTAAACTGTTAATCCCTTTAAATATTAACGCTTCATAGCCAAAGGCTTTACAGCTTAACAAATACATCAAGTAGATCCCTTAAATTATAGTTTAAGTCGGCTATTTGACAATTGTAAATTCATTTATAAAATATTATATTGGAATTTAAATAATGTTCATAAATTAATCAAGGTTAAAGCCATAAAGAAAGGCCACAAAACGACCACATTGATGAAAATTGAATTGGACTGGGAATTGTAGATGATGTTATTTCAGTTTCTATTTCGATTTATATTTCTACATCGATTTCTATTCCAATTTCATTTCGAGTTTCTGTTTCTGGCATTATTGAACGCAAAAGCCAAAATCAAATCAGAAATGCACAAAATTTATGGCGTTCTTTTTATTTTTTTTTTTTGCTGAAGCATAAATTTATTATAATTTTATTTGAACAAAACGTTATGAGGGCCAGAGTTGCCGCAGTCACTTCCGGTAGCCATTTTGTATATGTGAGTGTGTGGGAAAATAAATAAATCACAGAAACGAGCTGAATGAATGGACAGAAGTAGCTGCTGGCACTTGGCACACCCACACACACACACACACACACACACACACAAATACAACCTCACCGCCATATACTCATTTGCATATGGCAGCAGACCAGGGGCGTGGCAGGGTGGTCGCCTAGAGTTGCCACCGCTAACAAAGTTTCTTAGAACTTGAAAGTTTTAGCATCTCGACAAAAGTTAAATGCTTCAAGTTGCAAGTCGCTGGGGTCACCGGTCTCTGGGTCCGGCCTCTCTAGCTCCGGTTTCGACTCCGGCTTTGTAACAAATTGTTTCCTGGTCGACCCGGAAGTATCCATACTCCACAGATTTCTGCCAGCTGGTTGACCATATCCTGGCCATCCTTTTTTTTCGACTGCCATTGCCACTGCCATTGCCACTGCCAAGGTGCCAGCCACAATTCTGTTGTGTGCGCTTATCTTATCGGTCAAGTTTTTATACCTCTGCCACTTTTATTGTCATGGCCTTTATCATGCATGTCCTTGCCCTCCAGCTCCAGTTCAAGCTTCCTCTCTGACTAGGGATGGGTATCAGCCAAAAAGAAATAACAATACCTATGTTGGCAAAAGTAGAACAACTTTATAAATATCGGTCACATAGAATTGAGCAACGATTAGATGTATTTATCTTTTAAAGTCTAAATTAAATGTTTAATAAAAGGCATAATAAATAAGTTCAATAACGCTTGGCATAGATATCACATAGATCTATCACAGCTTCATAAATAATGGCCATTTTGCACTAACAATTTAAATTAGAGTGATGTAAATCATTGAATATAAAATAACATAAGAGGGACACTCTAATAAATTATTTTTCTCCAACAAATATTGGCCATAAGAGTTAAGCAAAAAATAAAATTAAACAATTAAAACAAAGAAACTAACTTAAATATTAAACGTATTCAAAACCCTATATTCTTTTACACACATATACTTAGTACATCAGACCTCTCATATAACATTTGTAAATTGTTCTAAAGTTGCTTACCAAAATGGGCTTCAGAAGTGACAACTTTGGTAAAACTTCATGTATCTAAAAATCCATGTATATTTCATGTATTGTTTCAAATGTATTATCTTTTTTAATTCTTCTTAATCCACATGTCCTTTCTCTATGTTATTACAATATCGATGTCACTATATTTATACACATCGCTATTTTTGACTCTGTTGCTGCCTTTGACTGCTTTCTTACTAATTTCATTCCACAGCGAATAGAGTTGACTTCCACTTCTGACCCTTGTACTTGTCTCTCCTATTTTTGTTTTTGTTATTGCTGTTGCTGTTGCTGTTGTTGTCATCATCGCCGGCTAAAATCATCGGAGCGATACAAAAGTTGGCAAAAATTGTGCAAGTTTCAATTGCCAGCTGCTTGGACCTGAACCTGAACCTGCTGTTGTCCCTCTGAAAAGTGTCCCTTTTCCAAGTTTTTTTAATTTTTTTTTTTATTTTTCTTTTTGCACTTTTTCTGTTTATTTTTATTTTGTATCTTTCATGTGACTCCATTCTATTCCATTTTGTGCTCGCCTGGCCTTTGCCATTTTGTAATTTTCGGGCAGAAAAGTTTTTGGCAGCACTTTTGCATTTCCCCGCAACCTTCTCCTCTCCTCTCCTTTTCGACCTTTCTCTATTCCCTTTTAGCCGTTGAATGTGGCTGCTTTCATTCTATTCTCTGTTCTCTGTTGCTGCGTGGGGAATTAATTTATAAGCCGCCTCAACTTTGCTTTCAGCTCGCATTGTATTAAATATTTTATTTATCAACATTGCTGCTAGACATAATTGGAGACTTTCTCTGTCTCATCAACGATTCACATAAGACACTGCAATTAAAAAGTGTCACTTTACTGCCAGCTATTTTACTAACTTTTCTATCGAGTGGTAGAGAAATAATTAACAAATATTCAATTTCGTTTGTATATTTGTTAATTATATACCATTTAAACAAATGCAAATGATATTAAATACCCGCAAAATCTACAACTTAAAATACTTATATAAGATCATTAAAAAAGTTTTTAAATTTAAATAAGATTTCCTTGTTGAACACTAGATAACCCACACATTTAAATTCATTTTTCCTTCTCTTTATTTAACTACAACTTGAACCAATTTCATTTTAATAAGACGTTTCTTAGTCAAAAGCCTTAGTACTCTATACTATTAAAGACTCTACAAAAATTAATTGATTCTTAGCTTCTGCTGCAGCATATTTAAAGTGTTTTTTTAAGTGCTTTTCATTCTCGATTTCTGCAAACAAATTTTGTGGCAGAGAAATAAACTTTAATAGAGAATTATTTAAACTGAAAACTTAACTACTATTTATTTGTTTAGATATGAAATCCAATCAAAAGTACTCTTATATTAAACACACAATACGAGTATAGAAATTTTGGCTTGCACTAAACAAAACTAACTTTTGTGAGTTTCAGTTTAGATTCCCTATCTGCCATTCTATTTCTCTTTGCCCATTCCCCCTGCTGTGCCTTTATCTGTATCTGTATCTGGCCACTGTACAAGCATTATATATTTCCAAATTTCACATATTGTTCATATGCATATACGTAGATTGTTGTTGTTGTTGTTGTTGTGCAGTTTTGTGGCAACATTTCAACGGGGCAACCGCAAAGCGTCATCACAAAGTGGAGGCCATTTAAGCCAAGAGAGACCGAGACCCAAAAAACGAGCCATTTGCCGGTTGCAAGCCAAAAAAGCGATGCAATTCTTTTGCCATTTAGAAAATTGAGCAACATAACTAAAACTCTAAAAACGAGATTTGTTAATTAACAATAAAACAATGTACAAATGCCCAGAGACAGAGAGAGACATAGTGGGTACAGTTGCTGCTTTAGCTTCTGTTGCTATTGTTGCAACTGCTGCTGCTGTTGCTGTTGCTGTTGCTGCTGGAGTTGGTCCTTCGTTCATTGCGGACATTTGCATTTAAATCGAGGCAGCAACTTAAAAACACACACACTGTTGCACAAAAAACCAACATGGAAGCAACAATAGACAGGGCAACCAAGCGCACAGCCACAAATGTTGCCTGCAACAAGGACAACAGCAGCAACAGCAACAGCAACAGCAACAGCAACAACAACGACAACAGCAAAAGCAAACGTCCAACATTTTTGTGGTGAAATCAGAGAGAAATTTCCGTTTTTATTTCATGTCTTTTGTTGTTGTTCGTTCAAATATGTTTTTACATATAAATGCAATTGCTGTTGCTGTTGCTGTTGCTGTTGTTGGTGTTGGTGTTGCTGAGGCCATGTTGTGTGTTGTTGCTGCCGCTGCTGCTGCTGCTGTTGCTGTCGCAGTTGTTGCTACCGCTGTTGTGGTTTTCTGCCATTCTGTTTGCCATTCTCACCAATGCTTCGGCGACTCTTCTCTCCCTTCTCTCGCCTCTCCCTCTCTCTTTCTCTCATATTTCTCCCTATTTTTCTCCAGCGTACTATTTTGGTATCTGTCCATTATTAATGGCGTCTAACCAAAAAACCAGCCGCCCATCGAGAATATCCTGTTATGTCATTCGGCTGGCAGCATTGACATGTTGTTTGTGGTTCCATTTCGAGTTTCAGCATGCGTGTTCTTTCATTTGAAATCCAAGAATCCATATAACTTTATTGTTTTAACCGCTTAGCGCATTAACTTAACAAAAGATAACTGTTCAAATTAAGTTAGTTCACTAAATATTGTATTAGAATTCTGGATTTAATCTGGAAGTCCTGATTTTAAAAACTATTCAATTCAGTATTAAAAAGTTATGTTAAACTTTAAGTAAACAAGCTGGAATTCATTTATTAACCAACTAATAAATTGAATTATGATCTCAACCTAAGATGAACAAAATCCACATGGAAATTGCCTTACTTTTAATAGAGTTAAGCTAGTCCAAGGAAAGTCTAAAAAGTAGAGAAGAAGGTCGATTTTTAACGTAGTTAATAAACTTAAATAAAGTTAACTACGTACACTAACAAACCAATTAACTGATAAACATATTAATCCATAAAAATAGTCAACGATTCAATTTTGCATGTATGAGAATAAATGTTCAAAATTTAAAGATAGTTTTCAGGTCACTGACTAGCATGTATCTGAGACTTAACAACCCATCTCCAGCAATTTCCCAACTTATTCAATATGCACTTTAATTCAATATTATTTGTATCCACATTTAAGCTTCTGTTTCTTTAAGCTTATCTGGTCTTGAATTTTTCCATTTTTACTTTCATTTCTGTATATTTTCTCTTTCCTTTTTGCAGCTATCGCTTCACACAAATCGCTGTCGATTCCCAGATCAAGACGCCTGGCGGCAAGACATATGATGTGATTTTCGTTGGCACAGGTGAGTTGCATTCAAAATGGACAGACTTATAGACTATGGGCCCCTCGGGGAATGTGTTCTGACAGCGCGATTGTCGATTTTGCTTGATATCATTGTTCGAAATGTTCTGCAGGTGTCATAAACTCGTATACCCTGCAGATGTAGGATTGTTTGGGTATATTGAGCTGATACAAAAGCAGAAAATAAATTTCAAAATTATTTACTTAAATGTTGACTCACTTTTTTGTTAGAAGCAATTAAGCATATCAAAAATGTTTGTTAAATTAAAAAATTGGCTTTCATTTTAGAATCATTTTCAATAAGACTTAAAAAGAAATATGCGTGTTCTAATATTTATACAATTTTATGTTATATTAGATTCCTTTAACAGACCATGTAAAATCATCTTTCGTTCAATAAAAATAAGAGCTAGCTTTAAAAATATCTTTTTGAGAATTTTATATATGCGTATACTTAATATTATGTGTACATACGCATACTTAATATTTGTTCAGCGGTATAAGCATCAGTTGTTAAGTAAAAATACTATAAATATGCGTATACTTAATTTATATGCAATAATTTGATTTAATTTTCCTTAACAGATCACGGTAAAATAATCAAGTCTGTTAATGCCGAGTCAGCAGACTCTGCGGAAAAGGTCACATCGGTGGTCATTGAGGAGATCGATGTGTTGCCCAAAAGTGAACCCATACGCAATTTGGAAATTGTTCGAACCATGCAATACGGTGAGTGGAAACAGCTGACGAAGGGGGAGTTGCATTGAATGCGACTCAATTAAAAAGAAACGTGTAACGAGTTGGCATTGTAAAATTTAAAATGAATTCGCAATTTTGCAGATCAACCGAAAGATGGCAGCTACGACGATGGCAAATTAATCATTGTGACAGATAGTCAAGTGATAGCCATACAACTGCATCGATGTCACAATGACAAAATCACCAGCTGCAGGTAAGCAAAGAGTAAAAAGGGCACCAAAATCAGAACCAGAATCAGAATCAGGATGAGGATGAGGAACAGATTGAAGCGACTGATAGTAGTCAGCAGACAGGACAATGGCATTTTTATTTCATGTAACAATTTGCGTGACTTTCATGCGTCGACTACAGTGTTGCCAATTTAACTTTTTTTCGGAGTGGTCTATCCTTTTTTAAAACTACATAAGCAGGAGAAAATAGCTCATGGAACTTAGGCCAAAATATGTCCTAATTATAGATTAAAAAATAGTTCTATAACTAGTATGAACGCAAATAGTATCTAAATATATAGCTTAATGACTATTTATAGGACAACTAGTACAAGAAACAAATAGTTTCAGGAGTAGTAAAAAAGTAAGGTGAACTTGACTGGTTGCAAACGGACTAGATCTAGGCTAGATAATCAATCACTGTCTCTATAAAACTTCTCACGAGTAGCTGAAATGAGGGAATAAAACTAATTACAATGAGACCACATTTGGGTGAGTTGAACAGCCCCTATGTTTAACTTGTAGAAAAAACAAATAGCTACAGCTAGTACCAAAGCAACTTGAACTTGACTGGTTGCCAATGGACTAGATTTGGGCCAGTTGATCAATAACAAATATTATTACTCTCATCAACTGTCGCTCTACGAAATGAGATGAGTCTTTGACTATTGTCTAAAATACAATTTGCCCTATTTTCTGTAATATTTAAAAAGTCGTCCTCTTTTTTGTGGGAGTCCTTGGCATCACTGGTCGACTGTCAGAGGGATAGCTAAAGAGACTGAGATGTTGTCTCCCTGTCTGGCCACTTGGCCTGCTGCAATATGGTAGCACTTGATGCGCATTTATGGCGTTTTACATTTCACAATTTGCAATATGTTTACACCAATGCCATTTGGCCATTTTCTCATCCTCCACTCTCCAATCTCCATTTTACGTTTTGCAGTGAATGCGTCGCATTGCAGGATCCTTATTGTGCCTGGGATAAAATTGCTGGCAAGTGTCGTTCTCATGGTGCGCCACGTTGGCTCGAGGAGAACTATTTTTATCAGAATGTGGCAACGGGTCAGCATGCGGCATGCCCCTCAGGTAAGTTAAATGACCAACACTTGGCCAAATTAAAGCAACAACTCATTCCCCCTCCCTCTCTCTCCTGCTCTCTGTCTGTCACTATCTCTTAGGCAAAATCAATTCAAAGGATGCCAATGTCGGAGAACAGAAGGGTTTCCGCAATGACATGGACCTGCTGGATTCACGTCGTCAAAGCAAGGATCAGGAAATCATTGACAACATTGATAAGAACTTTGAAGGTAAAATACTCTCCATAATAAAGTTCAGTTTCTTTCCTTAGCATGTCTCTTTGCATGACCTTTATCACGTCTTCTTTTACTTCTGCTATCTCTACTTCATGTAAATACATATTTATCATATTTACCAGTCTGTTGTCATTTTTCAAATCACATTTCCATTTAACTCGCTTTATTTTTTATAAATGTTGCAGACAGACACCAGGTGCTTGCCTGTCTGCCAACCTTTATCTTTCTCTTCGTTTCTCCCTCTCTTTCTGTCTCAACGTTTGCATATTGCCACTTTATGCTTTTCAATTTCAATCAACATTTACCCTGCACTTTATTCTATCTGCCCTATTATCATCTTCAACGTAGCTTCATAGTAAACATATTTACATATTTACATTTATCCATTTCCCACTTATTTTTATTGCATTTTTTTTATACTACATTTATCTAAAGGTTTTGTTTTAAGTGTTTTTACTGATTGCATTTTAAATGTGGCATAATCAATACAAAGTTGCCAATTAAATAACTTCAATAGTTTTTGTTAAATGTGAACAAGTTTTTAATGCTAGTTTATAAATACAAATTGAGGCAGAATTACAGAGTTAAAGACTTGGCCAAAGCAGATACGGGTAGAAATAAAATATTAAAATAAAGGCTTAATTGTGGATAAAAATTTAGAAATATTTATAGATACAGAAGTAGGAAAGGTACAGCAAAGTTGAGATTCAGGGCTGTTGAGATTGATTTACAGAAATAATTTATTAAATAAAATTTAAAATGCAATTTAGTTTTTTCTACAATTTACACTTGTTTAATATTATAGATATAGTCATTATTCATTTATTTACTCTCATATAAGTATATTAAAATTTATAAACATAATAAGAAAATTAAAAGATTCAGATTTATAGAGATTCAGCAAAATAAAGATTCGGGAACTCTAATACTTTGAGGTACTGTTATCAGAGATTCTTCTTTTATTTTCCTTGTTTTATTGTTACTTTAAAAAGTATTTACAAACTTCCTATCTTCCTATATACTAAACATAGTCTTTTATCAACCTAATCAATATTCATTCATTGCATTATTTTAACTCATTCATATTCATCTTTAAAATTATTTCCATTTAAACTTTCATATAATGCTTAACTCTTACTATTTATACTCCTATTTATACATGTATCTATACTTATATGTATTTTAAAGAAAATTGTTGTTGTTCTCTTGTATTAACTCGTTTTGTCGTTCTTCTTCTTCTTGTTTCATTTCATTTTTGAACCTTTCAACATTTTGCAACATTTGGTTAAACAAAAATCAAAAACACACGCGCTAATTTTTGGGCGCTATTCGTTTTACAAAATAAAACAATATTTTCGATGTTTGGATGTTTATTGATGTCGTTACAAAAAACGGATAATATATGTACACCTGTAATCCACACACACTTACACACCCACACACACCTCTCCAACAAATAAACTATTTGTGGTTCGCTGTTCAATCTCTAAATCAACTTTATCAATGTGTTCGACTGTAAATACTGCTGTACATTTACTAATCGAAGGTCCACAAATTTCTGCAGATATTATCAATGCACAGTATACGGTGGAAACTCTGGTCATGGCTGTACTAGCAGGTTCGATATTCTCGCTGCTTGTGGGCTTCTTTACAGGCTACTTTTGTGGTCGACGTTGCCACAAGGATGAGGATGACAATCTGCCATATCCAGATACGGAATATGAATACTTTGAGCAGCGTCAGAACGTAAACAGGTAAGTTTCATTTAACAATAAAATAAACTTATTATTATAATAATAATTTGCTTATTTTCTGTCTCAGCTTCCCCTCGTCCTGTCGCATTCAACAGGAGCCCAAGTTGTTGCCCCAAGTGGAGGAGGTGACATATGCGGAGCCTGTGTTGCTGCCACAGCCACCGCCACAGAATAAGATGCATTCACCAAAGAATACGCTGCGTAAACCTCCCATGCACCAGATGCATCAGGGCCCCAATTCGGAGACTCTCTTCCAGTTCCAGCCAGATGGCTATAATACCCAGCAAACATATCGCGGACGCGACAATTTTGGCACGTTGCGCTCGCATCAGGTGATGGTGAGTCCAAGTTACCCTAATAAATTGAAGATATTTATTATTTAGAATCTTATACTAATATTAATTATTCTTTCAGGGCGACAACTATAGACGCGGTGATGGTTTTTCGACCACTCGCAGCGTCAAGAAGGTGAGTCTTCAATTTGATCTTGCCTGTTTAATATGATTACTAACTACTACATTTATCATTTCCTTTGTTTACTAATCTAATCTTAACGTATCCATTGAGCTCTTTTCGATGTTGTTGACATTTTGACATTTAGTATATACTAAAATATAAGAAATCCTTGTGGTACGCTTGTATTTGATTGAACTCTCTCACTAAATCGTCGATTGGTGTATTTCTTAGACTCACATTTCAACTTGTGTGTGTTTGTCATCTCTATCTCTGTGTGTATACATGTATCAAACTGTATATATGTATGTGTGTGTGTGTATACTAATAAATCTATCTATTAGTACATCTGTCTTAGGTTTAATTCGCACTCATCACCAGACATGTGGCATCTATTCACAACCTATTTGCATGTTTTTAAAATTAGTTAGACTCTTTCTTTACTTAACCCCTTTGTTTATTTGCTTTTGCTAATATGGATTATTTAATACTTTGTTGCTATTTTTGCTAATAAATTACTATCATTCATTTACTTGATAATGGGAAATCAACAACTGTACATAATTTTTGGATTTCTCTTAAAATAATCTTGTAATAATATTTCATTTGTACAAAATAACAAATTTAAAATCAATTGAGATAATTTCTTATAAAAATAATGTAATTTATTGTTGTTTGTCTTTCGTAAATTAAAAGCTTTAAAATGTTATCAATAATTTAAAGGCTTTTTAATAATACTATCATAAATAATTAAGATTCAATTGAATTCAATAAATATAATTCAAATGTATAAAATGGATTTCAATTTGATTAAAAACATATTACATATAAAAAACAAACATTTTCAAATATTGCTTTAATAAAAATTAAGAGTATCAATAAAGAGTTAAGTAAACATATTTATGAATTTTGCATTTTTATATATTTATTAAAAAGAAGGTTCAACTCAAGATTCTTTTAAGTGTTAATTTCATACTATTGTACTTGATTTGTTATCATATCATTTCTGTTTGTGTAAATCATTTCTTAATTTATATTTTCATTTATTTGAATCTTTCTTTCTCCCACAAATAACATTAATATATAAATAGCTATACGCAATTATTCACACATAGAGTAATCGTATGTATAAAAAAATCACCTATTAGCTAAAAATGTATCTACATGTAACTCGTATGTATCTAGTAACTAACCACTATGTATTAACTAATCACTATCCATATTAGCATGTCCATGAATATATAAAATCATAATCCTCATACTCCATTGTATAAATCATGTACATTATTCCATAATTCTGGTTCGCTGATTGATTACTCGTAATTGAATTTTTGTCAGGGGCTTTGTAAATATATTTTTCTCGTAAGTTTTTTACTCGCTGAAGTTCTGGAAATACACCAATCCTTCGATTGTTAATCTCTGCAGGCGTCTCTCTAAGCATTTTGTATAGTTGATTTTCGAATATACTATTTCTCACATATTTCGTAATCTATTTCTCATATTTTGTGCTGTATAAAGATACATTTCAACTCTTACTCTTTTACTAACCTGTTACTCTGCTGAATTCTAATCACACAACAAAACGAAACAAAAACAACAACACACTGTCAAATGTGGACAACAAATACAAAAAACTCTATCTATCTTTTCTTCTTCTTCCCTTTTTTCATTAGGTTTACCTTTGAGACGGGAGTGGGGCGGCTGAAACCAGTCAGGGACTAATTACCCAAAATATGGTAAATACTTACGCATAACTAAAGCAAATTTAGTTCAATTTCTTTATTATTTTTATTCCATTTTATTTTCCCTTTTTTTATTTATTTATTAATTTTGTGATTTTGTTTGTTTATTCATTTATCGATATGGCTGAAAAAACAAAAACAAAACAACAAATACAATTTGCTCGATAGCTGCAATGTGGATACCCTCGATTTCGAGATCAACTGAAATTCGAAACTCAAAAGTAATTTTTGCAAAATCATTTTTGCTCCAAATTGTTTTTATTATGATAATCTGCAAATTGAGTTTTGATCAAACACGAATCTAGCTATAACTTCTTCAACTTCTTCTTCATAATCAACACCCAGCACAGTTTTTGAGAATTTTTGTTTGTTTTTCTCTGTAACGAGTTTATTGTAAATTACGTTTTTGGAATGCCCTTAATTTTTTTGTTGGTTTGTGTATTTTACTTAGAGAGCGACTTACTACGAACCTCAACGAAACTGAAATTATATGTTATCGATCAGTCTTTGACCAGCCCAGTCAGTCAGCCATCCCGCGCCGTCAACTTTTACTTATCGGTTTATCGGCTATCGATAAATGTGGTGTACGAATGTGTCTATCTGTGATTGAGCTGTGTGTGCCTGTAATTGAACATTGTAAACCCCAAAGACACATACTTGCCTGGTTTAGGTTGGCTTTTGAACTCTTCTTCTACTGCATGGGCGCCCATTCGATACATTCGATAATTGTTGCGACATCATAACTTCCCTCCCTCCACTAGCCAATATACAGAATATGTGTGCATTTGAATTTAGATATGATATGATGATAATGATAAATGTACTTGCAACAAACAACTTTCCCCAATATACTCCCAAAAAACAATGAAACATAGATCTACTACTATTACTACTACTACTACTAAATACCTACTACCTAATACTACTACTACTCGTAATACTCGTAAAATATACATTTGTAATGCTATTCAGTTATCAGTTTATTGCTTGCTACTCATCTTAAGAGAGGAACATGTTTAGGTTCTCTTTTTCGAAATATCAATAAATTATACACACACAAATTTGATCAATTAATTAGTTGAATTAAACTTGACATTTAAAGATCAGAATATCAAATGTTGGCTAAACAAAATTACTGTCCAGTCCGTCCGATAACTGGGCTGAAAATGAACTTTAATTGGATTTAAATTGTTTTACAACTTGTTTAATTTAATTCCGATCTTTAAAGCTGCAACCAAAATTAGAGCAAACTTTGCAAACAATTTTTGATTTGAATTTATTTGGTATTTACTCTTAAAGTACAGTTACAAATTCAAAATAAAATACAATTTTCATTTGTAAGTAAAAATACATATTAAAAGTGTATAAACAATTGTATCACAACTACTCCTAGGCTGTAAACAACACAAACACACGTAACAGAAGTCTTGGTCGCGCAAGAAGACAGCCGCCCCGTCATGGTATTGGTAAGTTCTCCCTTTTTTGTTCTTCTTCATTTATCTTTATTTAATAATTTTTATTGAAATTGTGTCAGACACGCATACATATAAAGACGCACACACAGACATACACTATAATTAAAAACCGGGATCAATCGATTGATTAATCGATCGGTCAGTTAGATAAATACCTTCTATTGTCCTTTTTCTGTGTTCCACAATTTGGCACTACCTCTCTTTCACTCTATTTCTCTCTCTCTCTGTCTGTGTTTCTCTGTCTGTCTCTATTGCTCTCTATGTATTCATTCGATCAACGAAACATCAAATTTGAATTTCGTTTTTGTTTATGCATTAAAATTAAAACTATTTTAAGTTGAGGCAATTCTATAAAGAATACTAAAAATTAAATCTATTCAACTTAAAATCAATTAATTATTTTTAAATATTTTCCAATTCTATTAAAATATATCAAAATTAAAAAGAAAAATATTGTTTTATTCAGAAAACATTTAAAATATTTTTCAAAATTCAACAATTTC
This sequence comes from Drosophila testacea, assembly GCA_035043265.1. Taxonomy (NCBI): domain Eukaryota; kingdom Metazoa; phylum Arthropoda; class Insecta; order Diptera; family Drosophilidae; genus Drosophila; species Drosophila testacea. The sequence goes on from JAWNND010000151.1 coordinate 1,361,180, forward strand.
ATTCTTGAAGTCTTCAACTCAAAATATGATCCATTCCTTTAAAAGTTATTTGTTTTAGTTACAATATTATTCTTTTATTTATAATGTATGTGTATGTGTGCGTAGCTGTGAATGTGTGTGTGTGTGTGTCGTTGTGCATGTTGCAACAAGCTCAATGTCTAAAATAGATTTCAAATCGTACACATTAATAATGTATCTGTGTAACTATCTCTGTTTAATGTGTATTTGTAGAGTCTGGTATTTGTATATGTATGTGTATATTGATACCTTTATTGTACTGTATTTGTGTTGTTGCAACATGCTTTAACTGTGTGCAGTGTTGCCAGACTTTTGACTGGAAAAATGCTAGATAAAAAAAATTAAAATCAAAATCGAAAGGTTTGAGAATAAAAATGGAATAAAAATGAAATAAAAAGCTTTATTTATTTTGTAAATGTTTTGAATATTTTAAAAAGTGTTAAATCTAGCATTCAACAAGGTGGCAACACTGCTCGTGTGTTTGTATGTGTGTGAGTGTGTGTTTAGCTTTGCATTCTAACTGTGATGACTGAACCCAATTGACCTGCTGTATTTTGTTTGGTTCCCTTTCTGATATTGCAGTAACTCAGCACCGTTCAAATAGCCCACAGCAGCAGCAGCAGCAGCAGCAACAACAACAACAGCAGCCGCATTCAAGCTCCGGCTCTTCACCCGTAATGTCAAATAGCAGTTCCAGTCCAGCGCCGCCATCCAGCAGTCCCAGTCCGCAGGAGAGCCCCAAGAATTGCAGTTACATTTACCGTGATTGATTGATATGTAACACCAAATCGATGCCACTCATCCAGGCGATGGCCACGCCAACGCCAACATCTACCACACAATCCATGCAACACCAGCAACATACACAGCAGCAGCAGCAACATCAACATCAACAGCAACAACAGCAGCAACAAGCGAAAGTTTTGGCCAGCAAGCAGTTGGCCAAGTCGATGCCCGTAACGCCCATACAGCCGCAGTCACCAACAGATTCCACTATTGCCCATTTCATGCAAATGCCACGTTCACCCTCTTATGAGTTATATGAGGCACGACCTGCACTCTTTCGTCATGCCCATTCTGATGCCACATTCCACATGCAACCCTATAACGACGACGACGATGAGGATGATGATGATGATGATGACATGAATGATGCTGACGATGTCGAGGACACATCATCTTTAGCCATGATTACGCCACCGCCGCCCTATGACACGCCTCTAGGAGCTGCCGCTGCCGCTGCCTCATCGGTTCCTCCTTTGCCACCACCACGTAAATTTCGCTTTGGCAATCGAGAATTATTCAGCATGAGTCCTGGTACACCTAAATCCAATGCCATAACGCCCACAAAGTTAAGCGCCGCGGCTGCCGCCATGTTTGCCACGCCTCAAATGGCACAACTGAACCGGAAGTGGGCGCATCTGCAACGCAAACGGCGACGGCGCAACAGCAGCAATGGCGACTCCAAGGAACTCGATAAACTTGTCCTGCAATCCGTCGACTGGGATGAGAATGAGATGTATTAAAACTGGGCTTAGTTGTCTACGGTAATTGAATTATAATTCCATTCACTCCTAACTAGCAAACCAATAGATATATAGCTCTCATTAACGCATCGATAACACTTATCGATCGAATCGATAGTATGTGTAAATCAACAGTAGCCTGCGATACACTTTACCCAACAAAGAAAAAACAAAACATAAACAAAACAACACAGCGGACACGTATTTTATAGCCATCCAAATTTGCAGTTGATATTCATTTATTGTCAATTTTAGATGCGACTTTACAACACAGCATATAGTAAATCAAAGAAGAGGAAGAAAATTAGCCAAAAAGCAGCCAATTGTCAACAAATGTACAGGATTATATCAATTATAGAACTTATCGTCCTATCGTAAATAACTGAGGATTGTCTAGAAAAGCTTCGACATTAAGTTTTCATTTCAATCAATTTACTTTGTGATATCGAATCAGTTTGAAATATATATATATTCAATTATGTATTTGCGGCATTTCTTTTAAAATGCTTAAGCTCTAAAAACTTACATTTATTTTTTGAAAAGAGTTTAATCTTTTAACTTTTAAATGACAAAAACTTTCTTCTACAATTCCAATATATCTTGAAACTGGAAAATAGCAAATTTAAACTTGATTTATTGCGCTAAAAATAGTTAAATTATAAATTCAAGCATTTAACTCTTTATAGGATTTATTGTTTTTATCTTTTCATTATTCATCTGAAGATACTTTTTCCTTGGCAATAAAAGACTTAACTTTTTTCCAATAACAATAATTCAAAATAAGTTCTTTATTAATTTTTGAACTTTTACTATAAGAAAATACGGATAGTAAGAAAATACGGATAGCCTTAATTTGAAATATTTCTTCATGGTTTTTAAAAACATACGACTTTTTAAGAATCAACTCCAAATCTGTTTACACTGTACTGTAAGCTTTGAAGGACAATCCTCTGAGTAAAAGTATGTAATTGCTGGAATGGCTCGCTGACAGAAACTGAATGATATAGCAACAGTTATAGGTGCATAAATAGTGCAGTTACCGTTGAGATACTTTTTATTCATTTTGGCTAATAAACAACCTACACAAACACTTGTGTTTTCAAGTGTATTCAGATATACTTATAGTATAGATAATATCGCGCATACGCCCCGAAAAGCTACAACTTATTGTTAGTCGCAATCAAAGTGAATAGTTTGCAATTTTTGAAATTATTACAGATTTATGATATATCTACACAAACAATAATAAGAAGAACAACAATGAGAATTATACACACGATTTATAAATAGTTATTTATAGCCTATGCATATACCGAGAGCTGCTAATTATACGAAAAAACCAAGCATATTTACGAGTAGAGGATACCAAACCGATAAAAGGAAACCAACTCGAAAGCTATGTAGAAATCTGAAAAGGACATTATAGGAATGGAAAATGGAGTTCGGAGTTGGCATTGGTATATTTTACAAAAGATACATGTAGGATATCCGTAAAATACCTAGAAAACCAGACATGTACAGTTTTTGAGCGAGAAATGTTAGGGATTTCCAAGAATGCAATTTGTAAATATATAACTCACGGCTAAAGAAAATACTCTACAAAAAATTATACAAGACATACATACAATTTTTTGCATTTAAAAAAAACGACGACAACAAACAAACATGAAAAAAAAATAGTAAAAATATACAAAAAGCAAAAGTTACGAAAATAAAACACAAAAACAAAACGAAAAACAAAAAAAAAAACGAAGCGCTTATTACTGATTTACAAATAAGTAAAATACCAAAATAGTAAGAAAAAAGTAAGGAAAACAAATTAGTTTTTAAAATCTAAGATATAATTATAATGAGATACATCCCTAAATAGTTGAAAGCCAGAGAATATTGCTCTTGTTTTGCGTTGATTGATTTCGATGTAGAAACTGAATTGTGCATTCTACTTTATACGATATATGCCTAAGCTTAAATGGAACTGCCAACAGCTTACCTATAATAATACTATGAAACGTTGCTTATATATAACTTGAAAACTTGATAACTTTATTAAACCCAATCCATACATACTTATATACATATAGTATAAGGCTATCAGTAGATCCAAAACATGATACCTATAGAGTAGCATAGTTGCATTTTCAAATCAAAGAGTTAAATCCTCTTACTGTGTTGGTAGTTGCCAGGCTTTGTTTTCCTCATTAGTCCTCACACGGACCTCAGATATACATCCATATAGGGGTTTCTTTTACAGATCTACAGATCACAAAATACTTGTCAATTTCATTTGCCGCCTTCACTTTCACATTTTTGCTTCAAAAGTACGATAATGCTTAACTTAACCATTAACACTTACATTTAATTGTAACAATTTGATCTAGCGATCTATCTAAGTATACAAACTTGTATAAAATGTACAGCCATAATACAAAATGTATAGGAACTGTACATACATATATATGTGCGATATGTGCCATAAAATGAGAAGGATTATTAAGTGGACTCCAGCATCCCAAAAAAACCATTACCTTTTCTATCTGTTCTATTAATTTTGATTTGAAATGAAAGCAATTTTAAAACAAAAACAGCATTTATTTGCTTTTTAAACTTTTTGATTGTATATATTATAGACAGAGATTGAAAACCATTAGTTACGATTATGATATACACGGAAAGTTTATCGTTTTGATTTAGTTGTAAAGAAAATGGAATTTCTTATAAAGTGATCGATCAAAACGTAGTGAAAATCATAACGTAACATTAGCTATAGAGACTTAACGAATATAATCTATATTAATCTATAGAATATATATACATACACGGGAAATGTAATTAAAATCGTTGCAAATATTAAAAATTAGGGCATTGGCATCGCTAAAAAACAAAAATATGGAGCAAGTTTCTCTTTCAAATAGTGAGATAAAAAATAAAGATATTTTGTATAAATCCGATCAACAAATTACAGATAAAACAAAAAAACACTGAATTAAACTAGCAACAAAAAAAACATAAATCATAATAAACTAAAACTTTGCGTTTTGCATTGCATATACAAATAAGCAAAACGAAAAGAAAGCGTAGTAATATCTAAATCAAAGCAAATGTATAAAGATTGAAAAACAAAAACAAAAAAATGAAAACAAAACAAAAAAAAACATAATACTAGAATAATAAACTCAGTAACTCACAAAATATGCAAACATTTCCCTTTTTCTGGCAAAATAAATATATTATTAATTAATTTGCATTTAGAGAGCCAAAGACACATTTTAAGTTAACAAACATTTGAATATTTTAGCCAAGTTTTTACTTTGTTATTGTAAATACAACTTATTTACATTTAAGTTTTATATTATTTAATTATGGATTGAAATAAAAGCAACAAAATATGGACATTAACAAATTCTTGATTTTTATTCGTCGAACTTTGAAAATATAATTTGTATTTCTCCCTCTCTTTTGTTGTCGTTTTTCCAAAACTCATGTGTCGAATACTTCAAAAGCAATACAAACACGTAAATTTATGAAATAAGAGGAAAAAAATGAGAATAAAAATTACAGCAACAACAAAGACAACAAACAGCAACAACAAAAGAGGGCAACACGTAGAATATTAACTAGCGACTCTACTAAATTCTAGAACTACATTTACATTTACATTTACATTTACATATAACTGCATACTAAGTACATATACGAACTAAATCAGATCATTAACTTTTATACACTTTACATTTTCATACCATATACATACAAGTACATACATACATACATCTATACATACATACGTATGTATGTGTGTGTGCTATGTCATTTAGACTCAAGCTACAATTAAAAGGTTTTACAGAGTATGCCTGCAGCCGAAGAAAAGGAAGAGAAAAGAAAATGAGCAACCAAAAAAAAGTAATTAATTATACACTGAAACATAGATGATGCATATAAGTACATAATTTATTAAACTAATTAGATACTTTAGTAGACAAAACCAATGTCTCGCAATGCTTTTAAAGAACAACAAATCAAGAGGAAAATAAAAGTCAAATGCAGCTTGAGACATCAGCCATAAAGTACTAATAATAATAATTATTATAAAACATTAAACATTTAACAACAACAAAATCAACTCAGCAACTTTTAGAAGCGCAGCAAATGATTATGATAATGATGATGATGATGATGATGAATACTTTAAAGATTAAAACCTAAGCTAATGGACAAGATTTTTAACTTTCTCCACATAAGATGATAATGAAAATGATTATTAACTAATAATGTATGTATTGAAACAATTGTAGCGAGCGCATATTGCAACAACAATTTAGCAACAAATACTAAATGAAATGGCATTAACAAATTAGTGAACAAATGATAACAAAAACAAAGCAGACAAAATGAACATAATTATTATTATTATTATCACACTCAAAGTTTTCATTTATCATTAAAAACGATATATATTCAAGTGCTTCTTACATAAAATAAATAAAAATATATATATACATACATGATATATAGTATATAGTATTATTAACAGGCATTACATACGGATAAACATAATTATAAAAGAAAGCAAAACAAAACAAAAGAAAAGAAAAAGAATAACTACTAATTAGAGTTTAAGCATTAAATTTACTATATTATTTATTGAACACGAAAGCGAAACTATTGTAGATTGAAATGCCTAATCGTTTTTTAATTAGAGTACGATTACGAATCCGTCTCTTCTCCTCATTCTTATCCGTATCCGTATCCGAATATGGATATGAATTTGGTTATGGATCGGATTCAACTGCGTTTGGTTTTTTAATTTGTAAGTAGCCTGCTAATTAACTTGCAATCGTAATCAATGCATTTTACTTCGACACACTGAAAGAAACACACTTGCGAGAAATCAATTTATATAATTATGTTAAGATTTTATAACGCAACAATGATAAAAAGTACATACGATACGATACATACAAACATAACTATATATATGAGACTTTGTAAATACTTGACAAAACCAAATTAACAATTGAAAATGATCAAATAAATAACCTTTTCATTCGAAGAAAAAAAGCACAACACAAAATCGATTTTCTCTATATATAAATATATTTTGGCCATATTCCACACACACTCCCACACATCAACACTCATAAACATAAACATAAACATGGTAATGCAACTGCAACTTTTGGTTGATAGAACTGCAGGAAATAAGTAGAAACACTCTAAAAAGAAGCTACAGACAAGTATGTTATGGATTCTTTAGCGTTAACACACAAATATGTAAGGTACATTTAAATTTGAGATTGAAATTAAATTGAGAATTTAAATTCAAATTGTTGAATATGTAGCGCAAAAGAAATGAGTAATAGAAATACTTATGAGTATATAAACAAACAAACCTACATATAAATATTGTATTTAACCATAATAAGTTACGATACGTAGACAGACACATGAACGGTACTTCCAAGCAACTATAGAGCTACACAAACAAACTCCACAACTTATTCGGAATCCCTCTTAAGTTGTACTTTGTATAATACATAAATACTTATAAATATACATATATATGAATATATATATTGTGGATCTCGGGCATCGAGATCAGTTCGATATCATAGCCCAAACCACTTGAATGAATCGGTTCTCGCAGCCGGACGCACTTTAAGCCTCATTCTATAGAACATTCTTTAGTTCAACAAAACGCTTAAAAAAAAAACATATTATATATAAAACACACAAATACTTACAAAAACAATTCCATACAAATTAATTAACAAAAATGAAGAGAAAAAAAATGTTAGTAAAAAGACTGAGCTACAAAAATAAAAAAATAAAAATTAATTAATGATATAAAACGAATTATTAACACGAGGTATCTTTAAATTGTATATCATTTTTATGGAATAACTTTTCTCCAAATTTAGTTTAGTTTAACTTGAGCTCACTTTACAATTATTTTCTATATATTTATTATAAGAAGTTTAATATTGAATACTTTGTTGAAATGCAATTGTTTGTTAAGAAGTTCCTAAAACGAAATGCATTTAAGTGTTGAATCAATATAAATACGAATATGAATCACTCTTGTAGATTTGTCCAGATCACAGATAATGGAACTTCGGCATTTCTTTATTGACGATTTATTTCGAACATGAATATGAATATATATAACTATATAGTATACTTACGCACAAGTTTCGTCAGTTGAGAGAAAAATGCATTTAAATGAATGTAAAACAAGAGAAATGTTTGTACCCTTAAATACGTAAATTTGTTTCTGAGATTATGTTCTAATGACAATGATGATGATAATGATAATGATGATGATGACATTATTTGGGCTAAAGCATAATCAAGATTTATAAATGAAAGCAAAAATACTAAACTATACAACAAAACAAGACACAAACACATACAATTGCTTTTAGCTTTCCTAGAACTTTGATTTAATTACATACACATGCATACAACTATGTATACATAAATACATCAATACTTACATACATATATGAAAAAAAATGATGAAAAAGAGAAAGATGAGCAAGTCTTAAAGTATAATCTCAAACCAAATACAATCTGACCCAGGCTAAAGAAAAAGTCAAAAACAGATTTGTTGAAATACTTAATCAAATGAGAATTATGGACGAGGTACGAATTGAAATGATTTAAAAATAATTCATAATTACCGATCATAATGACATCATAATCATGATTGATGATTGACGAAATATGATAACAAAACAGAACAGAAACGAACAGAGCGCATTCAAGTGTTAAATTCAACAACAACATCAACAACAACAAGAACAGAATGAAAGAAGAAAATTTAACAATATATTATTAACAATTATTATATTGTACTATTATAACTGAAATATTTAGATGAAATGAAGATTCTTAATTATAACATATTATTATAGAAACATACTGAAACAACAACAAGAAAACCATGAAAAACAAAAAACGAAAAACGATTAATAAATGAAAATATAGAGAATATTATATTATGAAATCAATTTCTTATTCTTACTAATAATATCCTTAGGTCCGGCTGAATAGTAAATCTACTGATATGGTAATAATCTATAATTCTTTTTCGTCAGAATGGGATGTAATTTAATAATGGATCGTTAAGATCTTAGAGCCAATGTTGAAGGCCAATTAATTTCAATCCCATTTCTCAGTGAATTGTGTAATTGAGTTCTTAATTATTTCTTATATTAATGAATTTAGTACTATTTAAATAGATTAAGTCAACGCAGAACTAATGTCCGAGGTTATCAACAGACTTGGACCCAGTGTTAGTGGCACTTGCACCATTTTATAGATAGATAGATAGACCCATACAGTTACGACATTGCAGCAACAAAATTGTCATCTACAATGAGATTAAAACTGGCGACATCGAACTATTGAGAACTACTCCCAAGTGTTGTCTGTTTTTGAAAATATATGTACATACATAGTTAGTCAAGTAATTGTTGGGACATGGGAACATTTTTTGTATTGTAGATATAGTTATAGAATAGATATAATGTCCAAATATTTATCTTGATATTTAAAACATTTATTTCGCAAGAGAAAATTGTATCTGCTATTTTATTTTAATTTATTATTTTTATATTGTTGCTTATGGTTCTCAAAGCAAGTTAATTAGTAGAAATAGTGATGTCTAACTATTTGTCTTACTATTTTTTTATTTACTTAAATTCAAGTGCAAACGTATTTAAATAAGTTACTTCTCAAAAATAAGTTCTTTAAGCTTAAAGATTCGATAATACCTAAAATAAAATAGTAAAGCTGACATTTAAATTTGTTTCTCTGTCAAAACAATTTCTTGATTGACTGTGCCTCTATCTCTATCTGTGCTTGTGTCTGTGTCTGTGCCAGTGTCTCTGTCCTTGTCTCGAGCGACAAATGCGAGATTAAGATTGAACTTTTAATTTCCTAGTATTTGCCACAATTCGAGAATCAGTTTTATTTTGGTCACAATCGAGTTCACAACATGAAGCTCGTCTGGCCGTTGCTTCTCTTAATTATAGGCGTATGCCACGCCCATCCCACAAATGGATTCGATGGTAATAACTTCTTTAATGCGGCTTTTGTGAAACCAATTACGGCAGATAACCTTGAAATAGCCGCAGTAGGAGAACTCCATGGATTGCCAGGATACAAACAGATCAAAAATCGACCGATTGATGCCTTTTTGGGTGTGCGTTATGCTCAAGTGCAAGGATCTCTGGGACGCTTCCAAAAGGCGACTCCTATGCGTTATCAGGGCTATATCAATGCCACAAGGGCAGCTCCCAATTGTCCACAGTTCCCAGAGCTGCAACGTCTGCAGGCGGCAGAGGCACGTGGCGAGAATGTCGATGATTGCCTCACATTGAATATTTACACTCCAACTGGATTTTCCAGTCTGTCTTTGCCTGTCCTGGTCTTTGTGCATGGTGAGATGCTGTTCGATGGAGGTGCTGAAGAGGCACAACCGGACTATGTCCTGGAACACGATGTAGTCCTGGTCTCTGTTAATTATCGCTTGGCGCCCTTTGGCTTCCTCAGTGCTCGCAGCAAGGAGCTGCCTGGCAATGTTGCCTTGTCCGATCTGCAATTGGCTCTGGAATGGGTGAAACAACACATTGGTCATTTTGGAGGCGACTCCAATAGAGTGACACTTATGGGACAGGCAGGTGGTGCCAGTTTAGCTCATGCTCTCAGCCTGAGTCCACAAACCCAGGATTTGTTCCAGCAACTCATCCTCCAGTCCGGAACCGCCTTGAATCCTTACCTCATTGATGAGACGCCAATGAATACACTTGCCACATTTGCTCAACTGGCCCGTTGTCCTTTTACTGGTAATAATTGGAATCCTTTGTACGAGTGTCTGGGTAGAATGCGCACATCTCAACTGGTCAGTGTCTTTGAGCAAATGCATCAACAGAACGAGCCACGTGGCCTCGTTGCCTTGGGTGGCTTCAAGTTGGTTGTGGGTGATGCTCTTGGTTTCCTGCCAGAACATCCTGCAGCTCTGGTCGCCAGCAACAGCAAGAACAACAAGACAAAGCCAATGATTGTGGGAGCTGCAAAGGATGCAAGTGCTTTCATCGTGTCACGTAAGTCTTGAATTACACTTCACTTTTTTTTTAATATACGTTATCAAGTCCACTCATCTGATATGATAAATGCTTAAACTTGTTCAATAGCTTGCTCAAATGATGTTTAAAAATGTACCTTCAAAAAATACTTTGGAGAACATTAAGAATTAAGAAGTGTCTTTAAAAAATAGTTTCATCACCGATAAATTTAGTTATTTTTTTAACATTATTTCTTTACAAAACGATAAATATGAGTTTAATATATTTATTTATAGCACTCTCTTATTCTTTTAGGTTTCTACGATCAGATTCGGAACTTGCAAACCCAAAACATTAGCGACTACATCAATGTGGTGCTTCGTCATACAGCTCCACCACAGCACCACAAGATGTGGCATGATTTGGCATTGCGAGACATCTTCATCCCAGAGCAAGTGCGCAATCCCAACTTCCGCACGGTTTCCCAGGGATTAATCGAGCTGGCTAATCTGATATTGTATCGCGGTCCAGTTATTGATTCCATAAGGTTGTCCCACAAGAAGAGCCCCACATATCTGTATACTTTTGACTATCGTGGCGAGCATCGTCGCTTTGGACACCTGAACAGTCCCCTGCCTTTTGGAGTGGATGCCTCACTGAGTGATGATAGCGTTTATCTATTCCCCTATCCCGAGGAGGTCAGCAACCTTAATCCTGAGGACAAATCTCTGGCACGTGCTTTGGTAACCATGTGGGTAAACTTTGCACAAAATGGCATTCCCAATCCCAATTCAAATGTCTGGCCTAAGGCAACTTCTGAGTACGGTCCTTTCCTGCGGTTTACCAACTCTAAAGAAAATATCTTGGAATTGGATCATCACTTTGGCGAAGGCATTTATCTGCCCAATCTATATCCGAGCTTATATTTGAGTACTGGCAACACAACGGCAACAACCACAACTACCACCACAACAACCACAACAAGACGTCCTTATTACAATTATAGACCACAAACACCTCCACAAACCCCTCCACAACAGCCAGACTATAGGCGACCTGTACCTTATCCTAACCCTTATGCTAAGGCCCAGGAGGAAAGAAGGCAGCAAATACTACGACAACAGCAAGAACAACAGCAGAGAGAGCAACAACACCGTGAAGAATTGTTGCGTCAAGACACAGAGCGAACACAAGAGCAAAGACAACGCGACGAACAATTGCAACGGGAACAAATTCAGAAAGAACAATTCCTACGAGAGCAACGACAACGAGAGCAGCAATCACGAGAGCAAATTGCAAGACGCCAACAGGAGGACCGAGAACAACAACAACGAGAGCAGGAGCAGCGAGAGAATGAAATGCGGCAACAACAAGAACGAGAGCAGCGGCTAAGAGAGCAACAAGAGCGAGAGCAGCAAGAACGAGACCAACGTCCACGTGTAGAACCAAGCGAAAGTGAACAAGAACGAGAACAACGACTCCGAGAACAACAAGAGCGAGAACAACGTGAGCGATCTCAAGAAGAGCGTGATCAAGAAGCAAGAGAGCAACAGGAGCGAGAACAGCAACAACGAGAGCAACTAGAACGAGAGCAACGAGAACGTGATCAGCGGCAGCGATTTGAGCCAAGCGAAACTGAACAAGAACGAGAGCAACGACTCCGTGAACATCAAGAACGAGAACAACGTGAGCGATCTCAAGAAGAGCGTGATCAAGAAGCAAGAGAGCAACAGGAGCGAGAACAGCAACAAAGAGAGCAACTAGAACGAGAACAACAAGAGAGAGGGCAAGTAGATCTCGCAGGTCCCAATCCAGACGCCTTTCCCACATACGAAGACTACGTTCAAGCATACAACGCTTGGATACAAGAACAGGAAAGACAATACAATCCACAGGCCAATGCCAGTTCAGAGCAAGATCCTCCAGAGGAAGAAACACCCATAAACAATCCCTACGAACAACCCAACAGAGTTGATAGTTATCAGCCATATGACGCAACTCAAAACCATCCTCGACGCATCAAGTTAATGCGCAGACATTAGAAGCAAAAAAGGAACTTAACATAAACAGTAAAAAAAACAAAATCCCCACGAACAGCCTAGAAACATCCATCAACACTATACTAAAGCTCAAAATAATTCAGATATTATTTGTTCAAATAATTTTAATATATTTAAAAATAAGTAAAATATGCATGTTTCATACTGACATTTTATGTAAATAAATTAATGAATTGTTCAATAAATATTGCTCTCCTTCAAGGCAAATAATTATTCTAAAGGTTGTATTTTTCTCGACATATTTAGCAGGAAAGAACATACTATTTCTGGTGATCATCCTTAAAAGTCACTTGACAGCCGCGATATTTAAAAGCTAAAGATTATACATCCATATCGTAAACACATATAAAAGTTAAGAATTTTAGTTACGATATAAGCATAGGATTTTAAAAATAAAATGATATAATAAATTGAATAAAATGGCTTATTTTGATGGAATAGAGCTGGGAAGAATTAATAATATCACTAACCAATGAACACATATATGTGTCAAACCTCGATTTTCATCTTTTAACTACTATTTTCATAATTTCTTCTCCTATTTTCATCTTTTCTAGAATACATCAGCAACATTTTCGACATCAGGAACAGTTGGTGCTGCGAATCTGTTCCCCTGGTACTGCGCCACTTCCCAAATACAAAACAAAAGTTGTTTCATTTAAATTATAGTCTCGTTTTACTTTTAAAATCCTATGCTTACTTGGTATCATTAATTCCTAATTGATAAGCTTAGTTTCTGATATGGATGGTATACAACATTTTAAATTAATGAACAGACAATGCAACAAAATACATATAATTTCCTATGCGTAATTTTATATTAATTAAATCATTTTATTCATTATCAAATACATTTCCCATTCTTATCAGTAGTGCTCTATTAAATAAAATTAGAAGCGGATCTTGTTGCGATTTGGACGTTTCACGAGGCTCTTCCTCACCTGTAGTTTCTTTAGTTTGCTGACCACAGTCGCTGCCTGTTTCTTGCGTTGAAGCTGGCTAAGAGCCTGAAGCTGCGGCTGAGTCTTTGTCTTTTTTCTGGGATGGTTGCGAAGATAATAGATTTCCCTTATGAGATTGTAGCCCTGATCCTCATCCTTTAGAGTGGCCGAGAATTCATTGAAATAATTCCCACCAACGGTCAGAGTTTCGTCGATCTTCATGTAGGGACCATAGAGAGTAGTCATGGGTGGCCAGTAACCTGCTTTGTAGGATCCCAAAGGATTCCCGGTAATGACAAAGTTTGTCCAGAGATCAACCATTCTCCGGGCCATTGCCTCATCGGGAGGACTAAGATGCTGGACGTGTTCCGGATAAGGGAAGAGATAAAGTGCCTCATCGGTCAAGGATATGCCTGCCTTGAAGGGACTCTGCATGTTTGTCTCCTCGTCCATATCCTTATAGCGATTAAACTCTCCTGCATAATCAAAGGAATACAGAAACGTGTTGTCTGGATTGTGTTTGTTGTTCATATTGAGTGCCAACAACACAGGCAACTTGTGATTCAAAGTTCCTGCCACCTGAAATTCCAGATGAATTTGATTAATATACATGTCGTATACATAATAATCATATCCATACTCACATCAATTAGCCTTGGTATCAGCAAATCAAAGGTGCCATTTTCCAATAGCTGACGATTGAAAAAGTCATGCGTGATGAAACTGGTAAGGAGCATCGTCTTATCGGTGCCAACAACCTGCCTAATAATATGATCAATGTAATTGTAGGTGTTGTACTCATCATCGGGAATTTTTCCTTCAAAGTCATTCTCCACAATCTCATTCAGCACTCGAGTTCCTGCATTCTTGGGACAACCTCCCATAGCAGGATAAGAGAAATTGGATTCCAACATGAGATCATAGGGATGTTTGGGTAATACGCCACTTGGTCCTCCGATTGTAAATTGTATGCCGCCAGTGTGGCCAATTCCTAGATCCGATTTCTCGAGCTGCAAATAAAAAGAGAGTACAATCAATGGAGAAAAAGTATAATAATCTACCAAGGCTGTTTGATATGTAAGTAACTTTTTGAAAAACAAAATTTACTATAATTTTTTATGCCAGAACCAGAAGAACCCACAAAATTCCCCCCCGAATTGAACTACTTACCGCATGTTCCATGAAGGCATTCAGCAACTCCATTGCACTGAGTTCCATCAGGCAATTATTAAGATCACGTACAGTTACCATCTTACAGTCTGCCTTTTGGGCAATCTCCTGGGCGTGCTTGCGAGGATTATCCTCCAGAAAGATGGGCATAATGGCAGAACCAGAATGATAGATAACCTGACTAAACAGACCACGTTGCACCATCGGCGAAAGTGTAAGAAGGTGTGCTATGGCTGCACCTCCCACTTGACCTGCCACCGTGACTCGATTCGCATCTCCCCCAAAATACTTGATAAAGTGCTTTACAAACTGCAAAGCCAAAAAGATGTCAAGGAATCCGGCATTTCCAGGTATCTCATCGGTTTTTGTGGAGAGAAAACCAAAAGGTCCTAGACGGTATTGAGGTGTCACCAGCACCACATCCTTTTCCAGCAAATAATCTGGTGGTGCCTCCGAGTTGCTGCCCTCGTAAAGATATTCCCCATGTATATAGACGAGTACAGGGTATGATCCAGTTACATTTGGCGTTGTGATAGTCATTGTTAGACAATCCTCCACATCCAACACGTCATCTAGTTTGGTCAGCGAATCCATGGAGACAACAGATGGACAACCAATCTTCTCAGCTGTCGCATCCATCATATCTTCCCAGGGCTCTATTGGACGCGGTGGCTAGAAAAAAGAGAAAAGATAAGAAATAAATAAATTAAAATTAACTAAGATATGGACATTATGTTAATCGGCATTAATTGGTATTGTTAAAAATAATAGTAGTTATTAGGAATATACTATCTGAAATAAAAAATCCTACTCTTGACTTTCAATTATATTTCAACTGTTCTTTGACTCAACGTAATTTTTGGAAGTCTCGTTATTTGATTTTACAGATGATTAGTTTTCGGATGTAGAAGAAATTCATTGATTTCGTAAAAATACAACAAATTATAGCTAGTACTACTAACTGATTACCTTGAAACGATATTGTCCAGTTGGAGGCTCGGCATATCGTAGATCCACAAACTGAAGCACTTCTCGATTAGTCCAGGCAGTCTCGACAACCTTTCCCTGAATAGATCCCAATTTAGGCAACTCAATTATTGTATCCCGCTCATCATCGTATTGTTTACCACGCGCTCGTCCCTGAGCACCAAGGGCAATCAAAAGCGGGACGATCAAAAGAGTCCAAAATTGCATATCAAAGGGAAGGAAAAACTGGAACTATTCCGATATACGAACAGCACTCGAATACGCACAAAACTGAACTGAACCTTGGCAGATGTTTAAGCTGAGTCTTTGCTCTCATCTGCTCAAGCAAAAGAAAAAGTTTCACCCCGGTTCGCATAGATCATTGGTAGAGTCGGGCCGAAATATGCAAAGAAGACTGCAGAAGAAGAAGCCGAAAATGGAATGGAATATAAATATCGTACATATACGAAGTATAATACGGTGTCCCATTGCTTTAATAGTGTGCAAATACTTAATTATGGAATTCATTTGCTCCGGTTTCTGGTCGCGGTCTTCATAAAAGTAAAAGGAAAAAGTGGCAGCAATTTGCTAATTGTCTTCAAGAGGTCAATTTGGCCAGCTGATCTTCGTATTTGGTCAAAACATCAACGCAGCCAGAACTAAGTAATATTAGTCGGCAAATACTCGTAGCTAAGTTTGAGGATGGACTTTGGCAGAGTTTTGTCTTTCTCACGATGAAAGTTCGCAACGAATTGCCAAGGTTCAATTAAAATTTTAAACCTGCGGCCATTTAAATTTAAATTTTAAATTTATATTCAACTCAATTCCACACACGAAATTGCTGCTACTGGTTTTAGGACTTAATATCAATTTGCAAATAAATAAATTAATCACTCCAAGCTGCGGGTGAAAGCATTTACCATTACCATGAATAGAAATGGCACCTTTTTAATCTTTGACAGGTCAACAACCTCTAAAGAGGAGTCAAAGATGTATTTAAACCCGTATATGCGTATATATAATTGTATTATCGCATACGGGCTTCATATTTTGGCATAAATCAAACTCGAGGGAGATAACATTATAAGCAGCTTCGCAGATTACGATATATAAAAGTTTAGTTAAAGAATTCATTCGAATAATATCTCCAATGAATATTCAAACAGTATTGTACATCGACCTGTAAAAGGTGTTAATCATTTTCTGAATAAATTTGCATTTTTTATGTTTATTGAACAATAGAATACTTTTAACAAATTCCAAAAGGAGCAACAAGATTTTCTTTTTCTTGTACTGATTTGTAAATTATTCATCAAATGACTCACAGATGAAATACTGTGTCTCGCCGCATTTATAATCATTCATTAAGAATTGTGTTGCCCAAAAAAATGCACAATGTTCGTTAGTTCCCGCATTGTTGGGTTCCCCGGATCTCCAGTTTAGAAATTTCGGCCTCAGGCCTGTTGTCAGTGATAGGAAATTCCCCTCTTTACCGAGGTCATTGATGTCAGTCCAATATGCATAATTCGGATTGAGTTTCGTACTGATTGCAGTCATTTCCAGCTGATCATCAGGACTGATCAAATGAGCACCGAATGCCAAACATTTATGTGCAGCTGCAAACCAATTAAGTGGATGATCCTCCTCAATGTAATAATATTTAGATCCGATTTTCTGAAATGGTTTACTTAAACTCTTGGTGTTCTTTTCAATCAAACTTTTTTGTTCCGTCAACTTTAGCTTAGTTTCCTCGATAGCTGTCGAATAACTGACATCCTTTGCCTCCTGTGCCACCAACTGACTCTCAATTTTATCCAACCTGGAGCTGGTGTTGGCCAATTTATTTGCATCACAGACTTCCCAACGTGACTGCATAATTGAGATGTGCTCCAATATGGGTTTTAGCACCTTAAAACAATAGGCACCGCATTGACTATCTTTATCTTCAACAATAGCGTCTCCTTCTTGCTGTAAAAGCATTTAAAATGCATAAATAATTTCCTTAGTTTTTGGATACGTATACGTACCGCATGACCAAAGGAGTCCAAAATAACAATTATGAAAATTCTTAATATAAAGTATTTCATCTTGAAACATAAATTGAGCTGTTGCTTTTAACAGACCTCAAAATTAACTGAACACGACTGAATATAAAACTTGTGCAATTCATATGAGTAAAATTAAAACATTATCAGAATACATTGAAGTTTATATAATACTTTGCAAATTATTTCCGTTGCATGCTCAATGATAAGTAACTGACGATTTCGCTGGAGGAAGATATTATATATGTAACTTTTATGGCTTTGTATTTTAAGTGAACATTTTAATCATTTACATTTTGAATTGACTTAAATTGAAAATTGAAGAGAGCAGCTCAATTTAGGAACTTTACGGGCAATTGATGGTTTATATTTCAAATACCATTTTAAGAACATATTTAAATATAACATCAGAGCCCGAGTAATAAATTAGTTTAAAGATTTAGATAGTGTACCTTTAAGTTGACCCACTTATGTATAATTGATATATCCTATGGCCTCTAATAACTCTTAACTGGTTTATAGGTGCGTGATGACTTCTTGGCAATAAAAACTAAATTTTGTCCACGCGCCTCGTTTTCCTCGTTATCTTCATTACTCTCATCCTGTTCGTCATCCTCTTCTTCATCCTCCATCTCGGTTTTATTAGGTTTGTTTTCCTCTTCAAGGGCATCTCGTAGAACAGCCTCCAGCTCGTAATAATCATCGTTGATCAGACTGTAACCCTGTTTCACTTCCTGCACTGCAATACTGTATTCATCTAGGTAATTATCTCCAAAGGTGACTGTGCGTCCTATATGCATATAGGGTCCAGTTTCATCGCTCATTGGGAGCCAGGCGGGAACACCCTCTGCTTTGGGTACACCATCAGTTGCAAAAGAAGTCCAGAGAGCAACCATACGCTTGGCAATCTTCACATCGCGATTGGCATTAATCATGTGGACGCGGGGCCAGGGGAAAAGATAGAGATTCTCATCGGTGAGACTGACTCCCATGTCAAAGGGCACATCGATGGCCTCTTCCTCTCCAGTAGCATAACGATTCAACTCTCCCTCGTAGTCAAAAGTGTAGAGGTATGTGCTGTTGGGCATCTTCTTCGCATTCGCCTGGAGCACCAAAAGCACTGGATTCTTTAATGCAATTGTGCTGCAGAGCTGAAAGAATTGAACATATCATAATATTTATAATATCTATAATATTTTTTCTTTCAACTCACATCAATAAGTCCCGGAGTCATACGCTTAAAGCTGCCGTTCTTGATATCCGCCTCGCTAAAGATATATTCCTCGGCAAACTCTCGCCAGGAACCAGTAGGATCTTCTCCATTGATCTTCTCTATAATCGTTTCTATATACTTTGACCCTGTCATCTTGGCATCGTACGTAGTCTCATTTAAGTTTTCCACAAATATATCTGCAATAAATAGTTTTATTAAATTAGTTGGAGTAAAGTCAATAGCCGGAATAAGAAAGAATTCCATAATAATTTGCATTCGATTCCTTTTGTAACTATTTGCATAAAATATGTATTATATATCAGCTTTGACCTATTTTTGACCCACTTTTGACTTAACTTTTTAATTAATTTTGGATTAGAATCCATTTTAATCATTTCAAAACTGGTTTAGCACTGGTTTTGTATAGATTAGAAACCGGTTAGATTATATCATAGTTACCAAGATTCACTGGATACATTATTTGGTCGGAATTGTCTTAGTTTGTCCCTTTCTTCTTAGTTTCTCGTTCTTCCCCTTTTCTCTGAAAGAGATCATCATATGGTAATGCTTGTCCCTCCTGATACTTTCTCCATCTATTCTCTTCTTATTTTATCTTTCACTATCTGCAATCTTCCGTTATTTTTCTTCCTATACGTATCGCCTTCGCCTCATCTTTATCATTTTTCTTTCTTCTCTCTCGTTTCTCGGTATGTCTCTTAGAAAATTTCTCTTACCCGATCCTTCTTTATTTGTCTTGCTTCTGCTTCTCTTAATCTTCTCTCCCTTCCTGTTTTTTCTATCTCCTCTCTGATTTTTCCTTACAATTTTCTCCTCCTTTTCTTTTACCTCTCATCATGAAAGTTCCTCCGTGCTTCACACTGCCACCCAAAGTGGGATACGCCTGGAAGTTCTCAGCGGCAAGGAGACGTCCTGGATGCTCTGGGAGAATGCCGGATGGTCCACCAATAACCAGCTGGATACCACCATAAGCTCCGGCACTTAGTGATGGTTTCTTCTCGCCATGCACACTGAATGCAGCCAATAGCATGGTGGCATTCATACGATTAAAACACTTGTGCAGGGAATCCACCTTGGTATGACTCTTGCAACCTGCGATGCGGGCAATATCCTTGGTAGAGGCTAGAGGGGAATCCGTGATAAAGGCTGGAGAGAGCGCTGTGCCCGATTGATAGATCACCCGATGGAACAGGCCCTTGGGAACAGCCGGACTCAGTGTAAGAACATTGACCAAAGCTGCTCCTCCAACTTGACCAAAGAGTGTAACACGCTGCGGATCTCCGCCAAATGCGGAAATGTGCTTCTGTATCCATTTAAGTGCCTGAATGAGATCAGTAACAGCTGCATTGCCAGGCATCTCCTCGCTGAGAGTTGAAAGGAAACCGAAGGGTCCAAGTCGATAGCGCACCGATACTAAAACTACATTGTGCTCCAACAGATATCCAGGGGAAGCTTCCACAGTGTCACCATCATAGAAGAAGTCACCATGCACATAGACCATGACAGGAGCAGGTTCGCCCTCCAACTAGGGATAATCATTGTAAACTAATATTACATTTATTTATGGAAAAATCAATCAACTACTTACCGATTTGGTATTGACCGTCAGACGCAGACAATCCTCTATATCAATGCCATTCTCCTCGAGGTTGGCAAACTTCTTGAGGTACTGTATGGAAGGACATCCGGCATGATGCTTATGTGCCTGGAGAATACCCCTCCAAGACGAAGCAGCTTCAGCAGGCTAGTGGAAGAGATAAGGGTTAGAGCTAGGTACCATAATATTTATAACAATTTATTTAAAAATATTTTTAATATTATTAATTGTTACAACAAACTTCAAACAAAAGTCAAAATTTATCCGTTTTAAAAAAATGCCCAATAAATTTTCTAAATTAATTCACATTTCTATATCAAATGAAATAAATGTAAATCCGAAAAAATGCTCACCTGGAAGCGTTCAGCTTTTCCGTAGGGAATATCAAAGAACTGCATGATGCTCCTGCCCGTCCAGTCCGTAAGAGAGGTGCGTCCTCGAATCTTACCCAAATTAGGAAGAGTTGTGGTGAAAATCTTTGAATTGGGTTTATTCTGCTGGGGCTTATTGGGTCTCTGTTTTTGAGGTCTCTGACCCTGGTTGGGACGTTTATTTGGATTCATCCCTTGGCCACCCGGTTTGGGTCTCTGTTGATTGTTATTATTCTTATTATTTCTGCTTCTCTGGGCAGATGCACTATTGATCGCAGCGAGAGCGATAAGCGCTACGAGAAGCAGCAAGAGGACACTGCGGAGATTCGCCATGATTTGACCCGTTCCAGATGCCTGTCCAAGTTCAACTGTTAACCAACTTTGTGTTCTGGTTAAAAAGAAGACTTTCTCGGCATAATTAAGTGTCTCTCAACCGATCAGCCAACACCTGCCGGCGGTTCTACTTTAGATGAGTGCCCCTACTGAAATGGGGTCAAGTTACCGTCAACTTCAAGTTCTTCTACCAGCCATGTTATTCTGGTATCTTCTTAATCCGCTTCAATCGAATTCAATTTTGGCAAAAACATTTGAATATGAATATCTCAAAAGCTGTTTATGAACCAGAAATCGCGCAAAGGGGCGTCACTTCAGAGACTCTTGCATGAATTATGCTTTGCTTTTGAAAGTAAAACACAGTCAACCTATATCTTGACCCCTTTGTACTTTCTCACTGTCTGACACGCTATATAAATATGCTAATCTGGTCGACATTCGCGTGCCTAACAACTAAGCAAATCTATACTGTCAATGAAGAACTTTATCTTATGCCACTTACACTATTTGATTTCCTATAGATCTAGTGCACTTGAAGTCAAAAATATATTTGGACATCAATCAATATACAACTTTTATTATAGAGTATTGAACACAGATTGGATACTTTGGTTTCTTAAATCACTGTGAAATTGGATGTAGATTCAAGATTTTTTTGTTTATCGGTGTAAAATCAGATTTTATATCAATAAATTAATATATTTATTATCTTTGATACTCCTTAATCAAAGTCGTTCAGCAGAACAATTTTAATTGCAAAATCAGAAATGAGAGAACAATTCGAGTGTATTACATTCGTTAATACTTTATTAATAAACTAAACATTCAATTAAAATTATAATTAGGTATTAAAATGCATTAGTCTAGATTCGTATATATGTATATGTGCATGTATGTATGATGGTTTTCACTAGCTTAAAAAACGCACAATTAACAATTGCATAGAAATGCGCAGAAATATATCTATTGGTATTTACTTTTTATATTTCACTAATTCGTCTCATTGCCAAGCTGAAAAAGTTAATTTGAGAACATTTAATGAATTCTTTTTCAAGATGTTGTTGTTGCGGCAATGCAGAAGAATGAATAAATAGCAGCATAAGATCAATATGTATGAACACCTGAAAATGAGTGTGTGCGTGTGCGGATGAGTGTACTGCTGAGTGTGGGAGTGTGTGTGTGAGTGTGTGGGCGCATTCCCCCTCACGATGTCACTTTAGTTTCTATATGTAGTACAAGCGCACAACCGATTTTGTGATGAGTGTTTCGTTGTCATAGAAACTGGTTTGAATTGTCACATTTCCATTTAAGACTTTTGCTGGCATCATTTGGGACTCGGGGGCCGCTTCAATGGTACTCTGCCAAGTGTTTGTTGTATTGGGACCCACAAATCCCATCTCAAAAAACCATTCCTCCATGATGCGTCCCTTGAATAGCACCTTTTGATCGAGCCGAAAGTTATCCATTGCCTCAATTGTGCTAAAGTTGATTTCCCTCGATACAGCTCGCATATCGAGTATTTTCACTGGAACGCGAGCCTCGTGCTCCACATCGGGAGCTGAGAAATCCTTATTCTCCTGCCAGATCACCTTGCCGGTGTCTGCATCACGGAGTATCATGTAGTTGATTTGAAAACCCTTTTGGATTTTATCGCCTGCACTGAGATCATCGGAACCCATTGCTATAAGCCACTATTAGTGTCACAACCAGGGGGAGCTCTTGTCTATTTCTTGTACTCGCCTTGCAGCTCCAGATTATATATTTGGAAATAAATCAATGTTTATTTTTAATTCTAAAATATATGTAAGTGAGCGGTGCCAACAGCACAGCTGTGTCGTTGTGCTTGCAAAAGTATCGAGAAAAATCGATACTATCGAATAATAGTTAAGTATCGATATTTGAGATCCGATGATTATCATCACCATTCCTTAGTTTTAAGCAATGAGTATTTAACAAGAAGAGTGGAATTGACTGGCTAACAGAATTGGCTTGCGGCTATGCCGCGTCAAATGTAGATTTAACAGTTCCATGTTAATGAATTCTGTTAGTTAACAGAGATCAGACGCATGCTTTGCGTTTTTGTTTTGATTTGTGCTTTGCTTGGTGTGTACTCTGTGCACTCAGAGGCAGCGTCTGGCGGATGACCAAAAATGCGCCGTTGCCACATTTCGTGTCATGTTGTTGTTGTTACAAGTCTGAACTTTGCCTATTTCAAAGTTGATTCGAAGCAATGCCCTCAGCCTGCGTTTACCCTACTCTAATCGGGTGTTATGTGCGAGTAAAGTGAAATGACATAATATTAAGTAAATGCGTGCAATATTTGATTTAATTAATTTTTAACAATATTATTATTATATAAAATAATATTTAATTTAATTGTATATATTATTTGATTTACTAATGCTGCATATAAACCATTGCATTAGTCTCTAAATTCTTATAATATAAAATATAAAATATTTTGATTAGTTACAAATTGATATACATATAATAAGAATTCATAATATATATATATCATACTGCTTAAAATAATGTTCTAGAAAAATTATAAATATATTTTAAAAAGGGTATCTGTAGTCGAGTCAGGTGTCGGCAATGTCGAGATGCAGGCAGAATCGTAGCGAGCTCATACACATTCATCTGTGTGTGACCAGGAATCAAAGCACAAAGAAAAAAGACTAACAAACCGAAGGGCGAAGCAAAATATTAACACTCACACATGTTTAAAATCACACAGATGGCTTAAAATTCATCTGTGTGTATGAGCTCGCGACGATTCTGCCTGCTACTCGACATTGCCGATACCTCACCCTACTACAGATACCCTTTTTATATTGATAATAAAATATTTATAATTTTTCTATAACATTAATAAAAGCAGTATAATAATTATTATTAATTATTATTATTTTTTAATTTGTAACTATTTAACTACATTTTTATTTCAAAAATTTAGTGGCTAATGCAATTGTTTATATGCAGCATTAGGAAATCAAATAATATATTAAATTAAATATAAATATAATATTATTATATAATAATAATATTGTTAAAAATTAAATAAATCAAATATTGCACGCATTTACTTAATATTATGTCATTTCACTTTACTCGCACATAGCACCCGATCAGCGTAGGGTAAACGCAGGCTGAGGGCATTTCTTCGAATCAACTTTGAAATAGGCAAAATTCAGATTTGTAACAACAACAACATAATATGAAGTGTGGCAACTTTTCATCATACGTTCTGTAGGTACACACAAAGCAAAACAAGAAACCAAAACAAAAAACCGCAAAGCGGCCATCGAAGTTTGGCGCGTCACAGGCTTTTAACATTATTCTGTTAGATTCTGTCTATACCCACTTTTACACGCCAAACTCCACTGCCTCTGTTATTTAACAGCCGTCATTTCTCCTCTTCATGTTAAATACTCATTGGTTTTAAGAGTAGACAGATTGTTTAGTGGCGCTAACAACGCCAATTCATCAAGTCCCTTAGTTCTAAAAGTAGACAACGTAAGGTTTTGTGGGGGCGCTGTAACAAAGAACAGTGGCGAAAATCTTTACGAAAATATGCATATCGATAATTACAAACAATCGTACAAAAGCAGCTGTTTTTGTCCACTTTGCACAAAACATTCCAAAAATGATTATTTTTGGTGTTTACATAGTCAGTAAATCCGGCGGCCTTATATTCAATCTAGATAACAATGTGCCACGAATAGAGCACGAAAAGACATTCACATACCCGCTGGACTTGGTGCTCGATTACGATCCGAAGAAAGTATCCGTGGTTTTTAACCGCAAAGATGGCATCAACGGTAGGCGTTAACTTTTATTTTTCACTCTCATAAGTTGAATAAAAACAATTGTATTTTCAGTTGGCCATGTGCTTGTTGCCGTCAACGGAATGCCAGTTAATGGTGGCACATTGGAGGATGGACGAGACGTGAAAACTACGCTAGCGGCGTCTGAAAACTTTCCCATAAACCTCAAGTTCAGTCGACCCAAAATGACGACAAATGAAAAAATCTTTCTTGCGAGTATGTTCTATCCACTCTTTGCCATTGCCAGTCAACTAAGTCCGGAACCCAAGAGTTCCGGCATTGAGATATTGGAAGCAGACACCTTCACATTACACTGTTTTCAAACTCTTACTGGAGTCAAGTTCATTGTGATCTCGGAAACGGGCCTTAGTGGCATGGATATATTGCTGAAGAAGGTCTATGAATTGTATGCGGATTATGTACTCAAAAATCCATTTTATTCCCTAGAGATGCCCATACGCTGTGAATTGTTTGATAATAAACTGCAAGAGTTGTTATCTCAGGTCGAGAAAACGGGGATATATAATATTGATAAATAAATATAATAGTATTTTGTTAAATTTTCAAGCATGTGACTGTTTCAATGACTACAATTTTTATACCCGTGGGGGCATATTAGATTGTTCAAAAAGTATAGGTGTCTAACAGACAGAAGGATAAGTGGCTGACCCCATGAGGTGTATACCAAGTTTATATCAGATTTTGGATGCGATCCCCCATCATCAAGAAATCTAAGAGAAAAAAACTATATAACAAGAGCAATACTAAAGTAATGGACTTGAGATTTGACAGGCATAAAAACAATTTTTGATGATTAAGGAGGATTCGGTTTATTTAAAATTTTGGATAAGCTGCTCCTTCTCCCCAAATCGCAAAATACGAGAACTTCGGATGATAAACAAGGAAGATATTGAACGTATACATGTACCAGGAAGCTTCACCCCCTACAACTTAATTTAATACGAACAGACTCAACTCAATAGACTCAGAATAAAACAAACATACTCAAACGTAAATCGGTTCTAAGTACGTCATGAATGATTCAAATTGCACCATGATGCACCGAAATATTGAACTTATATAATTTAATATTTAAATTAATCTTTTGCAAACAATAATTTTGGCCCCTGCCGTTGGGGCCTTGGATACGTGGGACCCGATAAATTAACGGGTGCTTATGCTTCTCAAAGCTTCCTAATTCTACTTAATAAATAATAATAAAAAAAAATTAATAATAAATTCGAAACCTATTCTGGGGTCATTTGCCCCTTGCTCCTTGCTGGGGCCTGGGGTACGTGGACCCGATAACTGAGCGAATGGTCAAACTCCTCATCGTCCCCAATTTAAATTATAAAAAAAAATTAAATATTAAAAATCGAATATTAATACTTCTACACTGGGATTGGGGGCTTTCCCACTCTGCTTGTTATGGGGACATTGGAGACGTGGGATGATAAACATTAAAAATATTCTATGACAATTACTCAATACAATCACGATATTGTTTTGTGCGGGCGTGTGTTTTATATGCTCTAATGTGCTTGCATATATGTATATAGTATATATATATATGTATGTAAATATAGGTACTATGGGGCTTCTCCTTCCACCCTGTTAGTGGAGCAACATAATTGTTATACGACACACACAATCTGAATGGAACAAAGTTTGTTTTGTGTTTGTTCACAAACACATTCAAACGTAACTCGTTTTAGAGTACATCATGAATGCTTCGGAAGACACCATGTTAAACAACCATATTGCCCAACCAAAAAAAAAATTTTTTTTTTATTTTGTTTTCTTTAAAAAAATAATTTTGGGCATTTACTTTTTTTGTTTCATTTTGAAATGAATGAATTATTTTGTTGCAATAATATTGTATCGTTTTCTAGCACTAACAGCGCAATGTAGCGGCCACCCAGACGTATACCAACACTTTTTTTTTTCAGGTTGTGGACCTATAGTTCCCAACTGGTTCTAGCTTTATACTGATGGAGTGTTGGGGTTTTAGTCTCCAAAGTTATCGCTTCTCGGCCTATGGCTAAGATCAAAGTGTAGTATCTGTTCTTATCAGCTTAACATCTGATAGTTCCCCCATTGGGGGACAACAAATGTTAAACTGATTTTTGGAAATAGACGGAGTGCTCGAAGCTTGCTTCACCTCTGTCACGGGTTGGCCCGGTATTGCAGTACCGCCGGGATTCGGCCCAACTAAATAATAAATATCAAAACTAAAATAATTATAATAAGAATCCACAAATGGGGGTGAGGAGTCGCTTGAAAAATATTTTTTTCCTTTCAAATATATTGACCGTATACCGAGTTAGACTGCCTGAATTTTAAACGGTACAACAATAGTGCATTCGACTTCCAAGCACAAGATGTTCTGACATCGAATCACTTTACTTCTTTTTAATTTTTATACATGCATTTGAAACATTTTATTTTGCATCTATATACTTTTTAAATAAGGTAATGTTATTAACAAACGCATAAGAAACCACCTTTCCTGTATCAATACAATGTCATTACACCATACCCATCCCCTTTCTAATCACATTTGCAACAATGGAAAAGTCACACTAGGGGCCGCCAAAGCCCCAACGTGGAGCAAGGGGAGAAGTCCAATTTTGGGGCTTTGGGTACGTATGGCGAGTGGCGAGGCGTAAGCGAGTGCTCATACTCCTCAGTATCATCCAGTTCTACTTAATAATAATAAAAAAATAATAACAATAAGTAATATAAAAACTAAATAACAAAAAAAAACTAAATAATAGGAAAGCACCAATTGGGGGTCTTGGGTCCATCGTAATTTTGGAAATAGTAAAATAATATAAAAACTTAATAATAAATTTAAATATGTGCCTAATCATTTATCCTATAATAGGGGACTGTGGTCCCCATGCTTTCTATGGGGGCCTTTGGTAAGTTGGACCCCATGGGTATCCACATAGCGTAATAACATTGTATTAATATAGGAAAGGTAACCTTATTGTATATGTAAATGCATTATGGATATTCTAAATTAGAATTTCTAATGTAGACACTACACCACCCCCCTCCACCCCTACCGTTGAGTGCCATTTAATTATTTTAGAACTTGCAGCAACAATGAACAGCACGTTATCTTACTTTAAAAATTTATAAATGCAACAACAAATTGTAAATGCATATTAAAAAAAATTTAAAAAAGATAACCGTGGCGAGATTCGAACTCACAATAACTTGCTTGCGAGCAGAATGCATTGCCATTACACCATTGTATTAATTTGAATACGTGCAGTCAAGCTCGATATAGATATAAACGTGGTAAGTGCTTCCAAAAATGTGCACTACTCAAACACAAAACCGGTTTTCTTCCCTTCTTGGGATTGGTGTTTTTATTTGTGAGTATTAGTGATAGCTCCGCCCTATGCTGGATTTGGGCACGCCTGACATACACTCAAACACACAGAACTAAACACTATACACAATTGTATGATTGATTTATTCACTTTGAAAAATATATAGATGCAAAAAAATTATTTGTAATTGCATTTAAAAACGAAAGTGACTGCGACGTGATTCGAACACAACATCTTGCTTTGGAGTCGATTGCATTATGGATATTCTAATCATTAAAATCTAATGCTAAATACTCTGCAGAAACTACACCCCTTCCCCAAATACCACTTCTCGAATACCACTTAAAACATTTGTAAACATAGTTTAGTGTTATAATTTCAACTCTATTTACAAACTCTTTGTAAATATTTAAGCAAAAGTCGTTGTATAAATATTATGCTCTTAAAGTTTATTGGCTTGACATACGTAGTTCATTAAAGTCTCATAGTTTACGACATTCAGTGAACCATTTACCATTTCGACACAATTTATATTATCTTTCTTCTCTCCCGGCTGACCCTGCTTCCATCTGTTATAGGGCATAGGTTCTCCGGTTGTAATTGATAGAAAACTGTTTGATGAGAGGTTATTTGAGGATATCCAGTAACGATTAGAGCCTAGTAATATTCCCATCAAGTCCATTTCTGCACTGCTCTCAATGTTGAGTAAATATCCTCCCATCTTGCGACAGTTGTTGACGGCCTGATACCAGTTAACCTTCTGAGTGGACTCTAAATGATAGAGCTTATTGCCAATTTGAAGGGAAAATTTACTACAACTGCCGACACATTTAGACAAGTCACTTGCTACGGCAAAAACTTCAGCTGGAATTAAATATATTCTCTATTTAATCTAGACCATATTCTTTATACTTGTAGGATTACTTACGTGTTTGGATTGCAATGGAGCAATGCCATAATTGAAGGGAGAACACCAGGAAAATTAGTTTAACGCCCATTTCGAAATTCTAACAGGAACTGACGAATTTCTGAACAATCTATTGTATTTATTCATCTGAATTGATAAGTGAAATTATCAGGGAATTTGCGAATTTGATAAGGGAATGTACCTTGCCGACAAGCACTCTACGGTTGAGTTGTCGGCTAAGTGGGGTTGTTAATATTAAAGGAAACGGAAGTAATTACCAAAAATCACCTATGATAATTGATACTTAAGGTAATTTAGTGGTAATTAGGTAATCTTTATAGATTAGCGGCATGCCGATGTTTTATCTTTACGTTAATCTATAAAGATTTCTGAGAATTTTCGCCAAATCAATCTTAGGTTTTGATTAAGAGCATGCATATTGCTGACAATAAAATCGCTAATTAGGGTAGAAGTTAGGGAAAGCAGTTTCCAAGAATTACCTTTTCAGTTATATTGGAGCCAAAATGTACTCAAATTTAAGACGAACTTTGAGTTGTTTGTGACATTTTGATTTGATCGACTGATTGATTTGTTAAGACAAATATTCTCTTAACTAATTATAAAATTATTTTTACTTGATGTTATAACACAAGTTGTATAGAATTTTTCAAAATACCCATTAAAAATAGTCAAAATGTTTACAAAATAGTAAATGTAGTTGACATATAAATACTAATAAATATTATAGAACGTAACATATACTATAAAACGTAGCAGTAGATTTTAAATTCAAGTCACTTGTTATTCTAAAGTTATTCAATTTTGGGAAAAGTTTTAATTTTAACACTGTATTATTTCTATTAAAAGTGATCAAATTGTCAAAAAAAAAAAAAAACGGTATACATCATTATTGGGTTGTTAACTCAACTTCACTTTTAAAACCCAGAGCTTAAATATTATATATGGTATATTAAATTTGTCAAGGATTAACTTAGTCTGATAAGTATCCTAATTTTTTTTTACAGAATGAGTATAGCGTCTCTCACAGTTGAGTTCCGTAGAACTTGCCTTCTAAAAATAAAGTCTTAGCATTTAAAGCCCAGGACAGGTGTCTTAAGAGATTTGAAAATCAGGCACCGTTTGAGATCTTTTTGGCATTTAATTGATTGACTGATTTACGAGACGAAATAGTCACTCAACGAATAATAATTTTTGTTCGAAGACAAGATAACACAATTTTTATTTGTTATTTATAATCATACATATACGTTTTTTATTTAGTAACTCTTTTATTTGTAAACCCTGTACTTATAAAAAGTCTGTGTGTCAAAACATTACTTTAATGACTTTATTTGTTTTTTGGCATAATTTGCTTAATTTTTTAAGTTTGTTTGGTTGTAGCTTTCTCTACTAGGTTTGTTGTTAAGGTGTAAGATATCTTAGAATTTGCTTGAAAATAAGAGCTTATAAGGATTTCAGGGCTTTTAAATTGTTTCAAACCAAAACAGCTAAATGCTTTTGTCAGTTTTAATTAAAAGAATTACAACAAGTGTACCAAGATCACAAAAAGAAAATTGACGTCAGTTACCGTTATGCTGTACACAATTAAATTTTAGTGCAACGGTGGGAATCAAAAACAGCTTTATTGATAGCACATATTTATAATTTTGACCTATATAATTAATACATAATTTTAGCTTCACATATATATCTTAACTTTCTCTCGCAATTATCATCATTAAGAGCGAAATGTCCAAGCTCAACACAAAATTCTTTACCATCCTTGTTATTGGGCTCCCCTGGCTCCCATCTATTGTAAGGCATGGGCTCTCCAGTGGTTATAGAAATAAACTCCCTCTTTCCTGCCAGACAGTATGAGGATATCCAGTAAAGAGACTTCTTAAAATTCGATAAAATTGCATCCATTTCCTCACAGCTTTCAATGTTGAGCAAATTTCCTCCCATTTTTCGACAATTGTGAGCTGCCTGATGCCAATTTACTAGCAACTCACTCTCAACGTGGTAAAATTTGTTGCCAATTCGAATTGGGAACTCGTTTATACTAGTACCATTCATTGGAATTATTTGCTGAATTGTTTGGGGAGCAGCTTCAACTATAAATGAAATTCGGAATCAATATAAAATATAGGAGTGAATTTTTCGAAGAAGAATTAAGAATTACTTACGCGACTTGGTTGACATTGCCAATTGCCAAAGTTGCAGAAAAAATAGTAGAAGCCCGAGTTTACCGATCATTTTGATGCGTTTAGCTCAACTAATGCCTCTATGTGAATTCTTTCCATATATATACTCGGTAAGTATGCTCTTATCAGAAGAAAAGAAATACTTATACTATATTCAT
The DNA here is from genome assembly GCA_035043265.1 of Drosophila testacea. NCBI lineage: Eukaryota > Metazoa > Arthropoda > Insecta > Diptera > Drosophilidae > Drosophila > Drosophila testacea. Next base: position 1,392,946 of record JAWNND010000151.1, read on the forward strand.
GAAATTGATCTGATTATAGATTAGCTATCTTTATTAATTTATGAAACTTACGAAATTATTATAAGAGTTTTGCGCTTAGCTCTGACATATTTATAAAATTCACTGCAATACAAATTTGTCTACATTTTGGCTTTTCGTGGGTTGAAATTAAGTTATCCTTTTCAAAAATCCTTTAAAACTTCTTGCTTTTCTTCTATGTACTTATTTTTAAAGTATGTACTGAATACAATAAAACTAAACTGAATTGTAAGATAAATATCTTACCTTTGCTTAACTTTATGTAGAGTTTAAGGAAAAAAATAAAGCCAAAGCTTAATTCCAAACCTGAACGCCAAGTCACCTTAATCAATGCATACTCCCATACGGATAGACCAAACATTTGATAATTTATTGGTTAAGTTTTTAAAATTGTTATTTAATACATTATTTTAGCTTCACAAATATACTTGGACTCCCATAAACATTGAGCGTCATTAAGAGCTGTTCTTTTAACTTCAACACAAAATTCAGAGCCACCAAGGTTATTAGGCTCTCCTTTGTGCCATCTAAAGTAAGGCATAGGTTCTCCAGTTGTGACAGAAATAAACTCCCTTTTTCCTGCCAGACAGTTTCCAGATATCCAGTAACGATCCTCTGGGATAAGCGATAAGATCTCGTCCATTTCCTCACTGCTTTCGATGTTTAGCAAATTTCCTCCTAGCTTACGACAATTGTGAGCTGCCTGATACCAATTTACTTCCTGGTTGGTCTCGATATGATATAATGTGTTGCCAATTTGAATTTTAAATTTGTTTTCACTACCAGATAAAAGTGGAATCACTTGTTGAAATGGTTGGGGAATAGCTTCCACTAGAAATTGAATGTACAAATTATAAAGTATAACGAAGAAAAGTCCTCGAATGCTTTGCAATCACTTACGGGTCTTATTTGGCATTGCAAAGTGCCAAAGTTGCAGAAAAAATAATAGAAACCCAAGTTTACCGATCATTTTGATGGCTTTAGTTGAACTAATGACTCTAGGTGAACACTTTCGATATTTATACTCACAAATAGTATTCTTATCAAATGGAAATAGTCATAAACAAGAAGTTGATCTGATAATACATTTATTATCTTTATTGACAATAAAGGGGAAGTTATTAAAAGGGACTTTCTATTGTTTCTTGGGACTCTTTTTTAAAAGTACCCAAAGGTTATATTTCATAAATAGAATATTTTCTTAAGTAGGTGAATAAATAGAATTATTGTTATTTCACAACTTTTTTATTTAGATAAAACTACATTAGGCTACAGTGCAGCAAGCTTGAAAGCGAGAGACCCTATACTTATGGGAAATAGAATATAGCAGTGATGAAATGCGAATAAAGGTAGACTTTGAAATTTTGATTTTATAAATTCTAAAACAAACTGGATCTGGGAAAGATATAGAACAACTTACCTACCATGGTGAGGCTCTGATAGTTCCTAAGATCTAGGTGTTAAAAAAGGAACAGACAGACCGATAGACCGACAGACTGACAGACTGACAGACTGCCGGACATGTCTCTAACCACTCATCTGCTTATGCTGGTTAAGAGTATATATGTTCTTTATGAAGTCTGCCACGCCTTCTTTTGAATGCTAAGAAAATTTTTTTTGGCAAACTTAATAGACCCTTTTCTACATGTTTAAAGTACAGGGTCTAAGAATCATGAAATATTTTCAATTACTTTGTTCCAAACCAAACGTTTTTATACGAAAACGATTCGGTTTGGGTCAATGTTCAAGGGTTTATTAATGTCAAGGGTTCGGTTCATGATCCAGTTCGAGGAACCCAAAAACTAACCATACAGGTCCTAGAAACTCGGTTTATAAGCGTTAAGAAGCTTTTTTTAATTTATTTATAGAGTTTCCAGAGTTGATTTGGTATGAATCACCAAAAACTAAATAAAATTTATCCATACAAGTCAAAGAGCAGACTAAACTCTGACATTGCCCAACAATCGGAGAACTCAAGGACAAAATTACATTCCGCATGAATATTAATGCGGAAATGCGAGATTTGATTCTTTAGTACATAAAAATAAATATTTTCAACTGATATTTGTAATAGAAACATATTAATTTTCTTAATATTTATTAAAGCCACAATTAGATAAATATTATAATCTTAAAGTTTATTGGCTTGACATACATAGTTCATCAAAGTTGCACAGTTTTCGACATTCAGTGAACCATTTACAATTTCAACACAATTTATATTATCTTTCTTCTCTCCCGGCTGACCCTGGTTCCATCTGTTATAGGGCATAGGTTCTCCGGTTGTAATTGATAGAAAACTGTTTGATGAGAGGTTATTTGAGGATGTCCAGTAACGGTTAGAGCCTAGTAATATTCCCATCAAGTCCATTTCTGCACTGCTCTCAATGTTGAGTAAATATCCTCCCATCTTGCGACAGTTGTTGACTGCCTGATACCAGTTAACCTTCTGAGTGGACTCTAAGTGATAGAGCTTATTGCCAATTTGAAGGGAAAATTTATTACAACTGCCGACACATTTAGACAAGTCACTTGCTACGGCAAAAACTTCAGCTGGAATTAAATATATTCATTATATAATCTTACTTATACTTGTATAACTCAATATCCTTGTAGGATTACTCACGTGTTTGGATTGCCATGGAGCAATGCCATAATTGGAGGGAGAACAAAAGAAAAATTAGTTTAACGCCCATTTCGATTGCTTAACAAGAACTGACGACACTCTGTCCAAACTTTTATATTTATACATCTGAATCGGTAAGTAAAATTATCAGGGAATGTACACTAAGTAGTAAGTGATAAGAGAATGTAGCTTGCCTACAATCAAAATGCCGTTTAGTTGTCGGCTAAGTGGTGTTGTAAATATTAAATTAAGGAAACGGAAGTAGGTATTAACCAAAAAGCACCTCACTGTGGTATTTGCTATTTTTAGTAATAGTATTTACGTCATCTTTATAGCTAAGCGGCATTTTTTGTCATATCTTTACGATAGTTTAACGATGTTTTCTAAGAACTTTTACCCAAGCAATTATAGATTTTGATTTAAAGTCAACATATATATTGCTGAAATTAGGGAAAGCACTTTCCAAGAATTACCCTGATATTTTGAGGAATATTGGTACAAAAATGTACTCAAACGTAAGTCGAATTGTGAGTTGTTTGTGACATATTGATTTGACTAATTGATAGATTTATAAAACAGACATTCTCTTACGTAATTATATAAGTATTTTTCATTATGTTCCATCAAAACATTTTGCTACCCATTATATTTAGATAGTAAAAACGTTCCCATGTAGTTTTAAACAAAAATAATCTAATTACTAATGACTATGATTAATAATTAATACTTAACAGGTGTGCTTGACATATACTTATAAAAGATACATTTTTAAGCAAAAAATGTCTTCTGTCAGTCATTCAAAACTTATCAGTAAATATTTTTAATTTAACACCACTTGGATAAAAAGTTATCAACAAATTTTTTTCTGACTTTTTAAGATGTACTTTTTGGAAACCCTTATTCTATTTCAAAACCCTAAGCCTCTACAAACTTGGAGCCTATTAATTACATTAAAAGGTTGACGTTCTTTAATTTTGGCCATAAATATCAATATTCACAACAGCCACAGAGTCTCTCACAGGCTAGATCGCTAAATTGCAGGCTATCCGCCCTAAATTTTTTTCTTCAGGCAATTTACTTAAAGAAAACTAAATTATATAACATAGCTCGCATATTAATATTAATTTTCTAGGCTTTTAACGTTTTCAACGTCTAATAATGTGTCTCGTAATATTTGTCAGTTATATTTAAATCATTGACAAGTTTACCAACTAATATCTCATTAAAGAAAATCAGCACCAGTTTCCTTGTTTCTGTCTAATTTGAATTTCTATTCAAAAATGCTAAAGAGGAAAGCGTCAAAGGGAATATTAATCGTCTTCTGTTAAGACTAATAAACTATGCGATGGTAAACACAACATAAATTGTTTTTGATATCACATATTTATTATTTTTATCAATGTAATTAATACATTATTAATACAATTGATTAATACATTATTTTAGCTTCACATATATATTTAAACTTACAAGCGCAATTAGCGTCATTAAGGGCTGATACTCCAAGTTCAACACAGAACTCCTCACCCTTATTGTTATTGGGCTCTCCTGGCTGCCATCTATTGTAAGGCATGGGTTCTCCAGTAGTGATAGAAATAAACTCCCTTTTTCCTGCCAAACAGTATGAGGATATCCAGTAACGAAATTCGGAAAACGGAACCTTCGGTAGTATAGAAAGAATAGCATCCATTTCCTCACAGCTTTCAATGTTGAGCAAATTTCCTCCCATTTTTCGACAATTGTGAGCTGCCTGATACCAATTTGCTGTTAAGTCACTCTCAACGTGGTAAAATTTATTGCCCATACGAATTGGGAACTCGTTTATACTAGTACCATTCATTGGAATTATTTGCTGAATTGTTTGGGGATCAGCTTCAACTATAAATGTAATTAGGAATCAATATAAAATATAGGAGTGAATTTTTCGATTCCCTTAAGAATTACTTACGCGACTTGGATGACATTGCCAATTGCCAAAGTTGCAGAAAAAATAATAGAGGCCCGAGTTTACCGAACATTTTGATGACTTTATTTCAACTAATGGCTCTCTGTGAAAGCTTTCCATATTTATACACGGAAAGTATGCTCTTATCAAATGAAAAAGGTTTATATAAGCAACAAAATATATACGCACACCAATCCAAATGTAGATTAGTTATCTTTTTTAATTTGCAGAAGCAAATACATATAACAAGTTTTAAATTGTATTGTCTTGGATATTATAAAATTAATAAGTTATAATTTTGGCTCTCTTAATAGAAAATTGGACAAATTAAAATAGTAGGTCGACTTGTTATGTCTATAAGGTATGAGTAAAAGTCTCTGTTTCTCTAGCCATTATGCATACATATAAGAAACTAATTCTCTCCTCTTTTATTTTCTGCTATTGGAATAGGCAATTTCATGCAAAGCAGAAGCATGTTTCACGACTTGTAAGTAACAGTTATATACTTTTAATATTTATATCGAATTGTACAAATATTCGGATAGATTTGGTGATGGTATAAACAATTGTTTAATAGTAAAGTTTTGTTTACATGTTCAGTTAATACATTATTTTAGCTTCGCATATATAGTGGCTCTGAGCTCGACACACAAAGTCATTAAGAGCAGCTCTGAATGAAATTTCAACACAAAACTCAGAACCACTCTGGTTATTAGGCTCTCCTGCGTGCCATCTAAAGTAAGGCATAGGTTCTCCAGTTGTGATAGAAATAAACTCGCTTTTTTCTGCAAGACAGTTTGCAGATATCCAGTAATGGTCTTCTGAAATAAACGATAAGATCTCGTCCATTTCCTCACTGCTTTCGATGTTGAGCAAATTTCCTCCCATTTTTCGACAATTGTGAGCTGCCTGATGCCAATTTACTCTCAGTTTGGTCTCGAAATGGTAGAATTTGTTACCAATTTGAATTGGAAACTTAGTTTGGCCACTAACATTAAGTGGAATCACTTGTTGAAAAGGTTGTGGATCACCTTCAACTAAAAATTTAATTTAAACATTATTTAAAATATCAAATACAAATTTTGAAATTTTTAAGAATTACTTACACGTTTCATTTGGCATTGCAAAGTGCCAAAGTTGCAGGAAAAATAAAAGAAGCCCGAGTTTGCCGATCATTGCAATGCTTTCAGTTTAACTACTTGCTCTTTGTGCATACTTTTCATATTTATACCCATAAGAAGTGCACTTATCGAAGGGTAGTAAAAATAATCGATTGACCCAATAATAGAAATGGTATCATTATAAACTTTCAAAAGGCAATAATTATAGGAGGTTCTTTATTGTTCTTTTATTGGTATTATAAAAGTATACAGACTATATATTCGCCAAATAGAAAATTAGTTAAGTCAATTAGTAGCTGGATTTCTTATCTTAAGTAAAAAGTTGGTAATTTTGCTCAATATACAATTAACTGAAAACTAGACTAATTTTATTGACACAGGTCAAAGCAGTTCTTTGATATTGCCTACTTATCGTTAAGTTAACAGGCACTGTAAGATTCTGTAATACTTTTAAATTATAGGAGGTTCTTTATTGTTCTTTTATTAGTATTATAAAAGTATACAGACTATATATTTGCCAAATAGAAAATTAGTTAAGTCAATTAGTAGCTGGATTTCTAATCTTAAGTAAAAAGTTGGTACTTTTGCTCAATATACAATTAACTGAAAACTAGACTAATTTTATTGACACAGATCAGCAACTAAGCAGTTCTTTGATATTGTCTACTAATCGTTAAGTTAACAGGCACTGTAAGATTCTGTAATACTTTTAAATTCTTTAAACAAAAGACAAAATGCCGATGATGTATTTCTGCATAACAATGAATTCTATTTCGGTTTTTTTCAATAGCAGCTATATAACATTATACATATGGTCCGATCTTAATTATATTTGGACAGAATATATGGATTTGAGATTAGTAAATTCTAAAACTATGCAAGTGTAAATATCCCTTGGACCTGCAACTTTACAAGTAGAATGTATTGTAAAGTTTTTGAATAATTTGGGCACCAGAATTTGTTTAAGTTTAGAAGAAGTTTAAAAATTGTTGATTAAATATTTTCAAAGAATCAATTCAGAGATCAAACAAGAATCTGAATTGTATTCTGTATGAAATATATTTTGGAATTGCGTTCATTACAGATAATAAGAAATATGTATTTTTCTCAATATTTATTCAATTGTAATCAATTAAAGATATGTAATAATCTTAAAGCTTATTAGCTTGGCATACGTAGTTCATCAAAGTTGCACAGTTTACGACATTCAGTGAACCATTTACAATTTCCACACAATTTATATTATCTTTCTTCTCTCCCGGCTGACCCTGGTTCCATCTGTTATAGGGCATAGGTTCTCCGGTTGTAATTGATAGAAAACTGTTTGATGAGAGGTTATTTGAGGATGTCCAGTAACGGGTAGAGCCTAGTAATATTCCCATCAAGTCCATTTCTGCACTGCTCTCAATGTTGAGTAAATATCCTCCCATCTTGCGACAGTTGTTGACGGCCTGATACCAGTTAACCTTCTGAGTGGACTCTAAATGATAGAGCTTATTGCCAATTTGAAGGGAAAATTTACTACAACTGCCGACACATTTAGACAAGTCACTTGCTACGGCAAAAACATCAGCTGGAATTAAATATATTCTCTATATAATATAGACCACATTCTTTATACTTGTAGGATTACTCACACGTTTGGATTGCCATGGAGCAATGCCATAATTGAAGGGAGAACAAAAGGAAAATTAGTTTAACGCCCATTTCGAATTTCTAACAAGAACTAACGGCTCTCTAAACAATCTATTGTATTTATACGTCCATATCGGTAAATGAAATTATCAGGGAATTTGCGAATTTGATAAGAGAATGTACCTTGCCCACTATCAAATTATCGTTTAATGGGCGGCTAAGTAGGGTTGTTAATATTAAATTAAGGAAACGGAAGTACTTTCTATACATCAAGTCATTGTTTCTATTATTTTTGGGTTATAGAGTGGTAATTAGTTAATCTTTATAGCTAAGCGGCATTTTTTCGTCATATTTTTACGGTAGATCTGCGATGTTTTCTGAGAATTTTCACACAATCATTTATAGATTTTGATTTACAGTCAACATTTGTATTAGAAAGATTATTTGAAAAACATGCATATTACTGACAATAAAATCGCTAATTAGGGTAATTCATACAGAAGTTAGGGAAAGCAGTTTCCAAGAATTACCTTTTCAGTTATATTGAAGCAAAAATGTACTGAAAATTAAGACGAACTTTGAGTTGTTTGTGTCATGTTGATTAGACTGTTTGATTGATTTATGTATGTGGAAAAATATTCTCTTACTTAATCATGACAGTATTTTTACTTTATGGTTCAACACAATATACATGCATGTACGTACGTACTTCTGAAAAACCTTTATATTTATATAGTATAGTAAAAACGTCAAAAAAATAGTAAGTGCCTATTTTTCATATATCAAACAAATGTTAACTGATAGATATCTTTGAAAATGAAAATGATTTATATACTTTTCACGACAAATTATCATTCACATAACTATTTGACATGTACTTATAACAGATTAGTATTTGAATTTTTAAAGTTAATTCTACTTGACTTTCCAGTAAAGGGTGAAGAATTTAAGATATTGAATTTCAATGTGCTTTTAAAAAAAAAGATTTATATTTCTTTATAAGTCCGGTTCTATTAGAAAGCTGAATATTTGAAATTTGAGAATGAAAAATAAGATGGCTGCCTTTCTTTACAGTGAGCACATTTGAGACAATTTCCATTCAATTTTTTCTATAGTTTGGGCTCACATTTCACCAATGCTTTAAGACGTCAATGACGGCTTTCAAAAGCAAATAATCCAAAGGTTATATATCGCAGCTACTAACTGGCCAATTAACTTCGGCATTTTGGCTTATTATTTCGGGAATAAATAGTAAGCCACTAGATAGAAGCAGAGTTTATATTTCCATCTCCTAAAGATATACAATTTAGTCACTTTTAAGACTGATAAACTATGCGATGGTATAAACAACAAAGTTATTGATAACACATATTTATTAATTTTGCAAATATAATTAATACATTATTTTAGCTTCACATATATATCTAATCAATCTCGCACAAGAATAGTCATTAAGAGCTGGTCCTAAAAGTTCAACACAGAATTCTTCGCCAGTTTCGTTATTGGGCTCTCCTGGTCCCCATCTAGTATAAGGCATAACTTCTCCAGACGTGATAGAAGTAAAGTAACTCTTTTTCGCCAAACAATTTGAGGAAATCCAGTAACGAGACGACGATAACGGAGCCACCGGTAATATCGATAGAATTGCATCCATTTCCTCACAGCTCTCAATGTTAAGCAAATTTCCTCCCATTTTCCGACAATTGTGAGCTGCCTGATACCAGGTTACTTTTAAGGTAGACTCGATGTGATAAAATTTGTTGCCAATTCGGTATGGGAACTCGTTTCCATGGTAATTCAATCGAGTTATTTGTGGAATTGTTTGGGGATCAGCATCGACTGAGAATTTAATTGAGAAACAATATGAAATAAAGGCGCTATACTCTCGATTCATTACGAAAAACTTACGTGTTTTATTTGACATTGCAAATTGCCAAAGTTGCAGAAAAAATAATAGAAGCCCGAGTTTACTGATCATTTTGATGCCTTTAGTTCAACTAATGATTCTCTGTAAATGCTTTACTTATTTATACACGGAAAGTATGCTCTTATCAAATATACCCACACTAATTCAAGAATAGATTTGTTATCTTTATTGACTTGCAGAAGGAAATTCACATAAAAAGTTTTTAATTGTTTTATTATGTAAAGTAAGCTATGGGCTTGACTTTCTTAATAGAAAATTGGCCAATGTAAAATTGTAGTTTGATTTGTTGTCTTCATAATGTATGAATAATAGTCATATGGGACCAGAGACCATATGACTAAATATACAATGCATTAATTAAGCAAGTTTATATCTACTTGGATCAAATACTTTGTCTTACTATGATCCCAAGTTTTCATAATAATACTTATTTTTCTACATTTTTTTTATATTCTTTGGTCGACGTAGGTAAGAACAAGTTTAAAGCAAATCTAAACATAAACATTAATTTTCTGATTTTGGCTTTCAAAGGTCCTATCACTGCAAGTTAAACTTACTAATAGTAGCTCGTAGCATAATTGTCAAAGGAACAAATTAAAACACAGGACAGAAATCTATAGATTATAAGCTTGTTTTATAATAAATGTTATGCCTTCTTATTATTCAAACATCCATACAAATATTATAATGGCAGATTCAATAATTTTTTGATATTTAATACATTATTTTAGCTTCACATATATAAAGAAGCAGATCAGAACACTTATTGACATTAAGTTGAAATCTTTTAATTTCAACACAAGACCCTGAACCTAAGTTCTGTGGCTGTTCTTTCTCCCATCTGTAGTAAGGCATGGCTTCTCCAGTGGTGATAGAAGTAAATTCCATATTTTTTGCAAGACAGTTTGCAGATATCCAGTAACGATCCAATGGGAATAGCGATACAATCAAATCCATTTCCTTACAACTCTCAACATTCAGCAAATTTCCTCCCATTTTTCGACAATTATGCGCAGCCTGATGCCAGTTTACCTTCAATTTATATTCGGCATAGTAAAATTTGTTGCCTCTACGGATTGAGAACTCGTTTTTAGTATTAGCAGCAAATGGTACCACTTGATCAATTGGATGGTCAACTAAAAATGTAATTTCGATACTGAGAACTATAAAAAATGAGCATTTTTGAAACCATTAAAATCACTTACGCGTCTTATTTGGCATCGCAAAGTGGCAAAGTTGCAGTAAAAATAAAAGAAACCCGAGTTTACCAATCATTGTGATGACTTTAGTTCAACTAATGACTGAAATATGAATTCTTTCCATATTTATACTCGAAAAGAGAATGCTTATCAACGAAGAAATAATCATTACCAAGAAAAGTACGATTATAGATTAGATATCTTTATTAACTTTAAATCATTATTATTTTAATAATTTGTATACAATGATTGTGAAATTTAAATCAGTAGCTAGATGTGTATCCATATTTATATTTAGTTAATTTACTAATTTGACAATATTTACAAGTCTAGTCAAATATAAGGTTGTTCTCTGATAAGACTTATAAATCATCGAATTCACAAACAAAATGAATTTCTACGTTACAATTTAAATCATTCATCAAGTATTTGGATGAATGAGGTTTAAGATTAACACAGTGTTCGCCGTTATTATAGTTATTTGGCTCACCAGGTACCCAGTTGCCAAAGGAGGGTTTAAGACCGGTGGTGACCGATATGTAATTGCTGTTATTATTTGGATCCCAAATATCTATCCAAAATTCGTTGGGAATATCAAATTTCGCACTAACGGCATCCAACTCCTCCTGACTTTTAAGACTGATCAAATGTCCACCTAAATCCCGACACTTTTGCTCTGCACCAAGCCAATTTAATCTTCTTTTCTTACTCAAATAATAGACTTTAGAGCCAATTCTTTCGAAAAGCGCACCTAAAAGAATTTGAGTTAATTCCTTAAATGGAATTTCACATATTTAAAAAAAAACATACCTCGACTCGCCAACAGAATTTCCTGCAGCCTGTTAAAGGTATTAAATTTCTCCTCTTGAATCTTTAGCAATCGTTCAATATTTTGAAGACGGGTTTCTGTAGACGATGTTGGACTTTGTCCACAACTTGCAACCTCTTGTCTAAGAGCAGTTGCATGTTCCAATAGAGGTTTCACTATTTTGAAGCAGTAATTACCACAATTGGTTTCCAGTTGACGGGCTTCTTCACAACTCTGCAATAAATATATAGTTAAAGTCATAATTTCATCTTTAATATGTTTAAGGAGACAATTGTCTAATACACACCGCCCTTCCCTCTTGAAAGGTTAAAGCACAGATTAAAAGAGCTGCAATTATGTGCATTCTGATTCTATGTAAATAAATATGCACTGTCTTGGTAGAGAAACTGCTCAACACTAAAGACACTGAGATGGCAAATCATTCTAATATATGTAGGATTATATTAATAATATAGATTAATTCTTATCAGTTTTTGTCTATAGCTTGTAATCGACAATCTCTTTGAGGCCTTATAGAAACTATACTCTGATTAGGACTGTTGTTTAAGCTAAGAGTTATACTAAGTATAAACCTTTAACAGCTACTGACATACTTAGAGAAGTTCAAGTATCCATTTGTATATATTTGCTCTAAATATGTACAATTGTATTAGAAAGCATGAACTTTAGTTTATTTAAATGGCTAACACAAATTGTTAAACATGGAAGCAAGTCTTTGGAAACTAAACTTACAACGATCTAATAAATGTTAAATTTTTAAATACTAATAAATTACGCGATGGTATAAACAACAGTGCTATAGCTATATCAAATATTTATTATTATTATCTACAAAATTAAGACATTAGTTTAGCTTCACATATATATTTTAACCCCAAGCACAATTAGCGTCATTAAGAGCTGATCCTCCAAGTTCAACACAGGATTCCTCACCCTTAGCGTTATTGGGTTCATCTTGCTGCCATCTATTGTAAGGCATGGGCTCTCCAGTAGTGATGGAAATAAATTCCCTATTTCCTGCCAGACAATTTGAGGATATCCAGTAACGAGAATCATTTAACGGAACCTTTGGTAATATCGAGAGAATTGCATCCATTTCTCCACTGCTCTCAATGTTCAGTAAATTTCCTCCCAGTTTTCTACAGTTGTTAACTGCTTGGTGCCAGTTGACTGCCAAATTGGTCTCGACGTGATAGAATTTGTTGCCAATTCGAATTGGAAACTGGTGTTCACAGTAATTGTTTGGTGTAATCACTTGTTGAATTTGTTGAGGATCAGCATTGACTACAAAAATATGTACATACATATAATGGAAAAATTACACATGAAAAATATAAAAGAACGAATCCTGATATGCAAACGCTTACCTCCACTATTCAAGTTGTTTTGTGGAGATCTCAGCAATTGTTCAATCTGTCGAAGTCGCGCTTCTGTAGATGACTCTGAGTAGTGTCTACAACTTGCAACCTCATGTTGCAGAGTGTTTACATGCTCCAAGAGAGGCTTCACAACTTTGTAGCAGTAATAACCACAATTGGACTCGAGTTCAACCGAATTCTCGCAACTCTGTAATTATTTATAAATGTTATCCTTTCACTAATTAGTGGGATGTTTGGCTGATACACACCGCACCTCCCTCTTGGACTGTTAAAGCACAGATTAGAAAATATGCAATTAATTTAACTCTGTGCATATTTAAATTTTTACAGTCTCAGCAGAGAAACAGCGCAGAACAGAAGCCGGCGACGACTAATCATTGCTACTTATATAGGAACATTTATATTACGTATTATTTGTTATCAGCATTGTATATATATTTAAATCACTTTAATACCTGGTTTGACCTTAACTGTAATAAATATATGTAAAAGATAATCCTGATTATATTTCACAAAAATAAACACTTTCTTTTTTTGAATACGTTTATATTTTGATAGTTTATATATTCTTTTTTTAGCTTACTGCTAAAGCAATACAAAATTATTGTTTAAGCTACGAGTTATATATAGATGTACATATACTATAACAGCTACTGGCATACTTAGAGAAATTATAGTATGTATTTAGATATATATTCGCACTAAATATGTACAAAATGTAATTGTATGAATATGTATGTACAAACATTCTTGTTATACATATATGTATTTATATAATTAATTTCCTCATAATGCTAAAACGCACATTTTATAAAGTTTAGATAATTCAATCTCCTGACTTATTTAATTTTGTATTTAATTATTGCGTTTAAGTCTATAAGTCTAAAGAAATACAATATATGAGAAGTGCGTAGGCAATCTTTATAGCTAATGAATGTTAATAAGTATGATTAAATTACTCTCCATCTCTCCCTCTGATATAGTACATATTTATAATTGTGTAGTTGATATAGTGTTTATAATAGTATTGCAATAGGTTTTGGGACCATCTTTTTAGTTCTTTCATTATTGTTGAGTTTTTATTTGTATTACAACTGCGCCCCATTAAACGTGAATAAGTAGACTACATAATATTGAAAAGAAATTAAATTTGAGATACACAGAAACAAGATTAACCACATTATTAGTAGCTTTGGGAATTGCGTATCACAGATACGCAAAAGCATCCAAAGTTATCTGAAAAAAGTGCTGCAAATTGATTATTTAATAAACATTTGTATTACTCGCATATACATATAAGTTTGTTTAATTATACGTTTTTTGGCAGGAACACTTTGCGGTTGGTTCGTTTTTCAACTGATCCAATTAACAAAACACAATACAAAATGCATTTATGAAACATTTCCAAATATCTTAATATCTTATAGAACGATACTCTCTACTCAGTCAGTTGTTGGCCTCTCTTGGCACCTGTTTGTTCAGATATTTGGTACATTTGCTCTATATTCTAGTGAAACATTCAAGTATGTCTTAATTTTCATGCATTTCTCCATTTGTCAAATGCATTTTTGTATTGTCAGTGTTAATTTTCTAGTCTTTTACACCATATTCAATGTTTCGTTGTGTTTTAAAGGCCCGTGTGTATTTGATTTTTTAAATTTTCTTCTCTTTTTTTTTTTTAAATAATTCCCAAGCAAAATTATTTAGCAGGCTGCTGGGATATGTTTCAAAGCACTAAAAATATGTATTGGGAGATAGTTGCTAATGCTAAAGTTGAAGACATATTCATAGAAAGACTAATGATAACATAATTTGCACTAATTGAAAATTGTATTTCTTTTCAGTTTTACATAATATATATATTTTTTGCTGCATTTTCTTTGTTCTCGTTTCTTTTCATCCTCCTTTTGTTTTTAAATTTCTGGTATGCTTAATGTAAATAAATTATATCACAACAATAGAGACAAAGTTTGTGGCCTGCGAGTGTGTGTGTGTGTGAGTGTGTGAATGCATGTATGTGTGTTTAGTGTTGCTTTCGAGTCTTATTAACAAATTCAAAAGAACATGAAACGACGACTGCACGCAGACTACAAAATATAATTAAATATACATACGATACTTATATACACTTATTGTTAGTACAACATTTGGGATGTTCACACATATACATAAATCCATACATATATCTACTATACACACACACATTTTTGCAGAGACACACACACACATACACACATAGAGACACAGACAAGCGGTCGCTGCAATGTTCCACTGAGATCCAATACAAGAGTAACGCCCCTCGTTGGGGCCCTCGTCCAGCGCTGATTTAATATTAACTCTTGCTGAGCGCCTTCTTTTTTCTTTGTACCAGAATATCGTAGAACGGATTGTGGCTGATGGACTGCGTCAGGCGCTTGATCCATTCCTGTTGATCCTCCTCCGTTGCGGCAGACATGCGATAAACCGTGTGCTTGCCCTCCACCACCTGAGAAAAGGAAATCCATTATTGATACAAATTTATATTTGATGAAGAAGTTATTTATAGTAGCGACTAATATCGGAAAAGTATTATTTAAAATAACAATTTTAACAGAAATTATCCATGGTGTAGATAAGTATCGATATCGGATAAAATCTTACTTGGAATATCATATCGAAGGACATCAATTCACTTATGATAATGTATTACTTATAAGAACTGTTAGAATTTACAGGAATGTGTCTAGATTTAGTTTAACATTTTCCGATGTACTCGTATCGTATTAAAGATCTACATATCTCGATCTACACATCAATGTCACCTTATCGATACTAATGTACACTCTCTCCAGTCTTCACTTACCTTGCCCTCGGAGTCAGTCTTGCATGCCTTGATGATATCAGCGCCGCCTGTGGCAAACAGTTCAAAGCAATGCGGTTTGCTGCGATCTGGAATCTCTCGCACCGATATATTCTCTAGAGGTATTATGCCACGGGGCTCCTTATCCGTGGTATACTCGAAATAATACAGGCAATTGTCGTTCAGTATAAACCAGCGTCGCTTCCACGATTTGTATCTGTTTTTTCAAAGAAAGATTCTCATTAGAAGCTATTCGAATTTGATGGGGTAAAGTTAACTTACCTGCCGCCTTGTTTCCAGAGCCAGCCCTCCTTGTCTGGATTGAAGAAGGTATGCATTAGATCGTTGCCATCGTCTTGGGGTATTTTAAAGGGTTCCGTCCTTATGGATTCATACAGCGATTCGAGCAGACCACGGGGCAAATCTCCGCCGTTGTTGATACCACGATTCATCGAAATGAATTGCTCAACGGTGGGTTTGTCTTTGACCTTTTTATGATCCAAATAAAAATTGAGAAAGAATTGTAATATAAATTCAACACCAATTTGTAAGCACTTTCAAAACGCACTTTTGCAACGATAAATACACTTGAAAAGAATTTAAACTAATTAGGGTTATTCATGCTGATATCATTCCCAAGATGTCTTCACAGCCAATTAGTTGGCACTCGGCAATTGAAACTCGTGTGAAATGCTGTAGACTTGACCTATTTATATCTGCGTCTCTCTGTCTCATGCACATCAATTTTATAATTGCTCTAAAGAGGGCGTGGCCGGGGTGGGAGCTGAGCTGGGGGAATGCGGAAGTGCGTTGTGTGGACCCTCGATAATTGCCAGTTGACAGGCAACAGAGAGTAGTATTCAATTCCGCAATTGTAGAACTGTTTGGGCCACGCGTCGCGTTTGCTTTTCTATTTTGGCAAAAAGACACAAAACACGTACACACACACACACTCACACAGAGAACTTCCTGTCATTGGCAAACACTTCCGGTTCGCAAAACCATGACAGTGAATTGCAATTTGTTGCCAATAAAAAATCAGCACGAAATAAACAACTTTTTGGCTCACAGAAAATGTCAAATTGAAGTACTTAAAGTGTACAGATTAAAAGCTTAACTGCACGAAAGTTAATTAATCGCTCATCTCGAATTTAAAATAAGCTATCTCTAAAAAAATCAACTCTTATTAAGTGCAATTACATTATAGTTGCAAAGTAATGTATTTGTAATTAATCATCGCTGAATATTATGTGGAACTTTTTTCGTAACTAAAAATGTTACTCTCAGTACAATTTATGGGATATTTCTCTGTGGAGATTATACAAATCAGCAATGATTTTTATAGACAAAAAATATTTAATTTGTAGCTGGCAAACGGAATTCCCCTAGATTTTAAATACTATATTAAAATACTATCTTGCAGTACAATTTATGGTGAACTTTACTACATATACAGATTTTTTGTACTTTTTGCCACTTAATATATTTGAAAAAATACAAATTACTAAATTTGTATCTACTAGTTAGCGAAGGTTTCTCTTTAAAACTTTTTTTGCTGACTTTTTTTGACCTAACAAAGACTTCCCCTTTCTAAATCATTTAATAGGTATTTCCCTATCTAGACTTTAAATTTGATAGTTCCAAAAAATTGATAATTCTTAGCAATCACTCACCGATGGATTGTGTAAGGAAGTATTGAGCATAATGATGGCAAAACTGAGCACATAGCAGGTATCCGTGTTGGTAAAAATATCCGGATTTAGTTGACAATAACGTTGGGCAAAGGTTTCCATCATGCGATCGATCTTTTGGGCCTCCCCAGGCAAACGGAATGACCACAGAAATTGCCTAAACGATAAAAATCATGTTAATTCAATTAGCTGAAAGAAAGAGAGAGAGAGAGGAGTTGGAGAACTTACCTTAATGCCTGGACCAGTATCAAATTGGTGAAATCATGCAGAGCCACAAATGCCTTTAGCACGTCCTCATTGAAATCGTTTTTCTCGCCGAGGTAATCGCCTGGAAGAAAATCAAGTGAAATTTATGTTATGCGTTATGTACTTTTAATTGCATTTCCCTCTCCCATTCTTCACATTTACAAGTCGTTGAACTTACCTATTGCCGTTTTGTTCAGTCCCTCGCCCTTGTAGAGAAAATGCGCAACATCCTGGGGATCATGTCGCAAGAGTCGATTCTCTACGAGATACTCAATGCCTGTAAATTGATAAAATAGAAAGGTTTTAGATAAATAAATATGTTTTTTAATAGACATTAAAGCTAATAAATAAATTTAACTATAGTAGAGCAAGCTCGACAGTAGGACATACTGTACTTTATGATATCGGACCCTTTAGTACTTTTTTAAAGTACAGCGTCTAAAAAGTCAGTGTAACTATTCATTTACATTGAAAAATTAGTTTCAATAGTGGAAATTAGTTCTAGAATTATTAGTTTAAGTACTGTAACCGCACCCGGGAATGCAGATAAGAAAAGCACCCGGAAATTCCCATTGAGTCAAGGCAAATGCAGGGCACACCAAGTATATGGGTAGATTGTGTGCTTCTCCATATACATACATACTATATGGTAAGTCTTATTCGTATCGCAACATAAACTACAGTAATCTCAATATAATAATAAATAAAAAGAAAAGAAAATAAAAGAAAAGCAAACCCAAGGAGCGGCATCAATTGCGAGACATCGCTATAGATGTCGATGTCATTATTTGCCAATCAAAAAGCGGAGGGTTCGAGTTCGAGACTTTAGCAATTTGCGATAAAAGCCGGAAAGCAACAGAGCTCGAGGCAACAAAAAGTAAACACATTTGGAGCAAAACCAACAGCAACAACAACAACAACAAGAATAACAGCGACAATCGACTGCCAAATTTGGCAATCGCGTGTGGTTGCGCTGAGCCAACGGTAGGTGGCGCCGTAAAACAAATATACCCTTAAGGGAATGTCGTTACAAATAGATCATATAATAAAAGCGGTTGCATATTAAAGACAAGTATAATAGTCTAACAAAATGGTTTATCAAATTAAAGTATAATACAAACGAGTAATAAAAAGGGTGACCATTTTAAAGAAACAAATTGTGTGTTAAAAGGGCTACCCTATTACAAAAATTAAATTTAATTATGACCTTAAGGATTTAATTTGACTTTAAGATGCATTAAAACAAAATGTTAAAATATAATTTACATTAATTTAATTACTTGAATCTAATGTGCAAGCCTTGAAACAAATGTGTACTTGTTAAATAAATGACCATAGTTGAAATATATATAATTTGGTAATTTAAATTAATCCAAGTAGAATTAAAAGTGCTTTTCAAGTTGTAATAAAGTCATAGAAACATCAGCAGAGAAACTAACAAATTAAGGAGTATATACATATATGGGGAAAAAATAAGAACAAGTGTCTAATAAAAGGGTTACCATGCACTACCTCATATGGAGTGACCATAAAATAAAATAAATGGTACATAAGTTTCTTAATTAAACAGAGTTAGGATACTTTTAACCTGTCTTATAAAGACATTTTACAATATAAGTAAAAAGATGAGCTTTTAACTAAACATTTTAAAGAACTTTTGAATTGTAAGCAATTATGAAAGAATCTCTAGTTTACTTAGTCAAAGAGCAACACAAACTTTTGAAGAGTCTTCTAAACTTTAGACTCGAAAGTAACATTACAATGGTGTAATTTTTGGGCCAATATTAAAAAAATGATTCAACATTTTACACACTATGTAAAGTGTTAAGATTTGATTAAATTACAGTACTTCTTAAATTGATATAAATTATAAACAAATCCTTATTATATCTGTAGAGTATCTCCAAATTCTCGAGCAACCCTCGCATGGCCAACAAGTTGAGCGGTTTTTATTCATTTCACTTGTTTTTCCTCAATAGCCAGACAGATTGGCTTTTCAGATTGAGGCTTTTGTAGTTTCGTTGTTGCCAATGGAAATCCATATACGCCACAATGACAACAACAAAAATCACAACAGCGACAACAATAATAACAACAATAACAACGACAACAATAATAATGCGAAATGGCAACGATAATGACAAAGGAGTCGTCGCCTCGAGGAGACGCGTCCGTGAGGCGTTTGGCAAAAAGTTTTTTTCTTGCGTTTTGTTGCGGGGCGCGTCAGACGCGATTAGCATCAGCAAGTTGGCAGTTCCAACACTATCATCCCCTACCCCCAACCACCCCCTGCCACCCACAAATACCATGTATCTTTAGTGTGCGTTATGGATGGCACATTTGTGAGCTATTAATTTAAGTGCGTGTGTGTGTGTGTGTGCGTGTTGTGCGTGTGTTACTTGGTGTCGCATGATGTGGATAATCGGCCGATAAAGCGACAAATGACGATGCCTTGTAAAATCTAAACCACCGCACCACCAAACCCACCCATTACCATCCCATTCCATTCCATCCCAATAGGGACTATTTCACATTCTCATGTGCAAGTTTTTAATGGGTGTCTCCTCGAGTTTGTATTTTTTTTGAATTGAACTGGATTCCCGCTTTGTTATCACATCACTCGGTCGCTGACTTCAATGTGGATTAGCATTTTTATTGTGGCTCCCCTTCCCTTCCCCTATTGTGGCACTCTCTCCCTCTGTCTGACAATTGGAATTTTATGCAGGATATGTCCCTCTCTTCCTCTTGCTGTTGATGTTGTTGTTCTTCTTGCCTGACAGGCGGACAGATGCGTCGTGGCCTAATTTTGACTTGTCAACGTGAATTTATGGCCTAGAGGACGATGAAAATATTTGATTGGCTCTTGAAAGTGAATGAGGGAGAAAAGCAGGTCGATTGTTAGGCCAGAGATCTTGAGTTGGATGGCGGGTCATGTTAAGAAATGCGAGCTAAACGAATGTAAACAGAATCTAAGATGAATTCAGTTACAATTCGCAAGCAGTTATAACACAAGATGTAAGATCTATACAAAATAATAGAGTTGTATTGAGAAAGAACTGTAATCTTAATAGAGATGTAGATACATCTTAACAAAAGTAAAAGAATTATGCAAAATCAAAAACAGACAATAAGATATATTCATAACTTTTTTTTCATGTCTGACTTTTTTCCCAAGAGTTTAATCGAGAACATATGCATATTCTTTTTTCAACTGTCCGCCCGTATCTTCGACCTTGTCCGTCCGTCTTTTCTGTCAGCGGATTGCCCTTCGCGGATCTCTGCAAGCAATATTGCGACATTGACATTTCCATTAAATTAAACGCTGAAACACTTCACTTGACTCGTGGGATCTCTGCAGCACGTACTACAAATGTCAACGAACTGTCAAATTTGTCAGCATTTTAAGATAGTGTAGGGGGGAAATGAGTGGGAAATCCCTCGATTGGTGGGGAAAGATGTTGATGTGCAGTACATTGACAGCGCATGGCATTCGCATTCGCTGCATCTCATTTCAGGCTCATTACGTTATTAAATTAACGTCGAAATTATCTTGAACCCTCGACACCATCACCAACACCATCACCACAATTGCACCACCATCACCATCGCACCAAACTTTTGGAGCCACCCAATTATGACTGTGGAAATTTGCATGTCAATTTTGCTCTTTGGCGCCATGTCACGCTTTCAATTTTCCTTTTCTTCTCCTTTCTTTTCATCTTTGTCTCATATCACAACGTCATTATTTTAATTCGTCATCATTGAGAATTTATTTAAATCATTCACGTAATTATTTCTCATGACAATTTCCTCAACTTTTGTTGAAGAGGCGTAGGAACTTTCTTTGATTACGCAATCTTACAGATTGATTTTTATTTTTATGTCTGAGTTCAATTTATAATTATTGTTGTAAACCAATTTTTATATATTTAATTGGCTTTTGTTTGATCAGAAAAATGCAGAGACTCATAAGAACTGGAGTTATTAATACCTAATTTGCGGTTGTCCACATATTAATTCTTTAAATACAATTCGTTAATGGGATTTACTTTAAAGTTGATTTAAAATGTAATCGAAAAATAAATAACTCGTTAATGTTATACTTATTTAATGATTTTAAAATTGCAATATTTGCAAATTTCTTTAGTGATTGAAACAAATTGAGAAAAGAAAAGTGCTATAGAAAATGTATCTAAATTTAAATGAGCCAAGAAAACTAAAGAAAAACTTGCAATTGATGTAAAAGAAACAAAGAAAAGGAACTAGAGTATAAATTGAAATAAAGTAACTAAAAGTGGACTCAACTTGCACAATCTACAAAATAAAGTTGGAAATTTTCAACTTTATCCTTGTTAGTTTGCTTATAAAAATAGAAATGAACCTGCAATATTATTGTAACTAAGTAATTGTAAAAGGCTTTAAAGTCTATTATTTCAGTTATCTCTTCTGTACTCACCTTTCTTGGGATCCATGTTAAACTTTTTCCGTCCAATTGACATCTGTTTATCCTTATTGGAATGCTTATCCTCGGGCACATCGAGTGCCTCCATTTCCGAGACGACCTCACACAGTTCATCTTTGATTTGCTGCAAATGAAAGTGAAACAAAAAAAAAAATGGAAATTAAATTTTAAGTCTTGAACTTTCACAGAAATTTGTATGCACAGCTGGTGGAACTTGAGCCAAGTATACTGTTCACATTCGAATAAGTATTGAGTATGAGTATGAGTATGAGTATGAGTATGAGTATAGTTTGAATGCATCTGTATTGAAACGCATAATGTGCGGAAATGTGGCGACAATTGTTGCTAAAAATATAACAAAATAAGACTGTTTACGGAATGCAAAAGTTCAACAAGACAAGTCAGTCCGTTTAACTGCGTAAGTATTCAAATACATTCACATACACTCACATTCACATGATGTAATGTGCGAATAATTTGCATCTTTCCAGTGCCAGAAACCGTGTGGCGACTGGCGCCGAATTTGTTTCACTTGAAACAATTTTCGTGATTCGTTTCAAGTGCTAAAAATATAACAAGAAAAGAAAAAAAGGGGAACAACAAAAACACAGTGAAATTCATAGCGAATTTAATTTAATTGAATTATAGGCCTAGACAACAAGTACCTGACACGGTACGAAACCATTCTTGGGGTCAATTCTGATACAGAGACGAGTGTGTGCATCTATAAGATACTTTTACTTCCCCAACTCTGTACGAAACTGTGCTTGGAATCAATTCTGTAAAAATGAGTGTGTGTTTATAAGATTCTATAGATTTTATTGACAGTCAGAGTCAGAAAACTTGACTGATATAAATTTGTTTTATATTAAAAAGCAAAGAATAGTTATTGGTAATTTTAAAAAAATAAGTTCTTTGATCTTATTTTATGCCTTCTTATTATTTGTATAAGCACAGTTAATTTATTTATAGAAATTTTCGATATATTGAAAGTTAAAAATTGTTTCTACTTTACTTTTACTAATTTACTATTCACTTAACTATGTACTTTTCCATCTCTAAGTTACTGCAAGTCTTCGTGTATGTATTCAAAGATGCGTGACAAATTTGTCAAACATCTAATTGAAGGTACAACAACAACAACAACTGCAAGGCAAAGCATTCAACGAGGCCGCTCAGACACAAAAGTTGTAAATGTATCTGCAAACTATGAGTATCTGTATCTGTATCTGTATCGGTATCTGTAGCTGTGATACAGTTGCTGCACTCAAGTGTCTCTTAGTTATTTGTCAGCCTGTTGACGCTTGACTGGCGAATGGCCACGAGACCGGAACATATCAATTGCCCTCCCCCCCTCTCGATAAGTATTGTATATGAATGACCTTCTGACTCATTTGCTCAGCCTATATGCAAATCAACAGCGGAATGCCAATTAAAACCGATGAGAAAAACAATTGACAACAGCAAAAACAGAAACAGAAACTACATTCTTTTTTTTTTGTTGTTTTCTTTTTGATTTCTCGTCGTCGTCGTCAAGTTTAAAGTAAAGTTATGCGATGAGCTCATTGTGATGACCCCAAGAATTTGCTAATTTTAGAGATTCTCGAATCAGATCTCTATACGGTTTTGAGAATTCGATTCGCTGAGTGATTTCTATGGGTCGTTGACGTGACAACATGACAACTTTATTTTTTTTTTGCTCCATTTCGTTTCACATTCCACAGGAATTTCAAAGACTCTAAAAGCTGCTCAATACTTCCGATCAGCAAGAGTTGATGCCAAGAATAATAATAAATGAAGAAAAACAGAAACGTAAACTCATCGATTGTTAAATAATATATAAAGAAGTATTTTTATATTATCTTTAAAATCCAACGTTCTTTTTATGGAGAAACCACAAAAAGTTAGTAGCATCTTTAGGAATACAATTTAATAGAACAACTTTATATTTTTACGACCATAATTTCATTGTATCGGGTTAACTTACTGATTACTATTTTTATTATATAGAATAACAAAGACATAAGTTGGATAATTTTTATAGTATCTTTATGATCGTTAAATCATTACCAACTATTAAAGAAGAACAACATAGTTAAAAGTAACTTCATAGCATCTTAAAGATCATAAGTTCATCTCAAAGATCTCAAATACTATTCACAGGCATCTTCCACGCTGCTTCCGTTGCACATTAAAAATCCATAAAATATCAGAAAAAACAAAAAAGAAACCTTTCAATTAGTGAGGAGTTTGAATTATGTAAATTTATCGTTGGGTTAAATGATCAACAGAAGCCCTCATCATAAGACTCACATTGCCCGCTGGCTATGAGAAAACATTTAAGAAATGATAGAAAATTACATAAAACTAAAGAAAACATGTTGGAAGAGAGAGAGAGGGACGGGGAGGGAGTCAGTTCTGGGACGGCGAATGCTGATCAAAGAGCTACAGGTGGACATAGGGGGTTATTGATAGCAAACGTAAAGCTAATGAACGTCAAGCTTAAAAATAACTTGAAATGAAATAACAACAACTACAAAGAAGACTGAACGACAGGTAAACAGCGTCATCAAAGGTGTGGGAACGAGGCACGAGGAAGTCTGACACAGAGCAAAACAGAATCAATCAAGAAACCTGTTTCAATGCAATGCAAATTCATTGAAACACTTGAAACAAAGGCAAAGACAGACACACACATTTTATACTTTTACACACATATACAATTCATGTGAGTTATCAATAAATACTTTAAAATAGAAATTATTTCACTCAAATGACAACAAATCATTAAGTAAGGTCATTAAGTAACTAATGTGCTATTCAATTGCTCATTGATAGTGTCGATAGTTATTTAAAAACTATTCAAACTTATTTCGGACACAAATGAATTGCTTTGAGGTGTTAAGTGAACATTGAGGAATTGATTCTGAGGGAGTTACAGAACGTTAGGGAAGTAAATAGATACAGAATAAGAAATAGTTTAATAAAAACAATTCAAGTACTTTGTGGTTGTTGCTAATAAAGTCTTAAGAATGAAGAACAAAAATCTACAATATTACTTTGTGGTTTTTGTGGAAGACAGAAGATTGGACTTCGTTTAGAATACTATAAACATAGACCAAGTACAGAAAAAGAAACAGGAAATTATAGTAAGCTAAGACTACTTTGTGGTTGTTGCTAACACAGTGACCATGGAGGACCATGCGTATAAAGTAACCTTAAATGATAAAAGACATGAAAATTCATAGAATAAATACAAAACTTTGTATTTGACTGGCCATAGTTTTCAATTAAGTGAGCATGGAGATTAGGAAAATAGAATTTAAGGCTTAGAAAGTGTATTCAATTTAAAATTAAAAATATAATATGTACATTCAAATTTCAGTTTGTTTATCTAAAAGTTATAATCACTTCTTCGCTTTCAATAAGTGAGCATGGAGGACGTTTAATTAAAGGCCCCTATCATAATAATATCTTTTTATATATGTACTTGTCTCCATCTGATTTCGCAAGAAAACACAATATGATTGTCATAACCAAATGACAGACTGAGATTAAAGTAATTCACAGAAAGATCTCCAAGTAATTCCCAAACAGATATCAGATAACATAGTATATGTAGTATGTGTGTATAATCCCACAGAGTGTTGGGTTTTGGGTTTATCCCCTCCCCAAATCCCTTTCCCTTTCCTCCCTCACTTGACAGTTGCCTCGGATTGCTCTCATACCTGTGGTCGTCGCAGTATGACGACATTGCTCAGCTCGGCATTATTGCGATTTCTCTCCATGAGCATGCGACAACTCTCACAGAGATTTGCCTGCTGCTGCTGCAGTTGTTGTTGTTGTTTATTGTTGTTCCCATTGTTGTTGGTGTTGTTGTTCAGTTGTTTGCTGCTGTTGTTGTTGTCGGCAATGCTATTGTTGTTATGGCTGAGTGAATTACGCTCCGATTCGCTTTGCGAATTCGAGCTGTCATCAATGAACCGCAAATCTCCCGTCTCCGCTTCAGGTGTCAATGGAGAACTTAACACGGAACTGGGCTCCGTCTCCACCTCATCCCTTGATTCACTTTTCAATGGCTCATCCTCTTGGACATCCAACATGCAGCCCAAGGAATTCGAACGTGATTTACGTGGTGCCTGTGGAGGACGCTTTGAGATGATCTCGCCACGTTCATTGAGCAAGAGTTCTACGGGTCTTGAGACAATCAAAGTGCGTGTTGTTGTTGTCGTTGTCCTATGTGTCAACTCTGAACGAATATTGTAGTATAATGTATGTGGCTCATCGCTAGGTAGATGAATAAGCTGCGCTTTCCTACTGACATCGCTGCAACTGACAGTTTCTGTACTCAAAGTGGGACTTGCAGGCGGAGGACTTTCAGCTTGTAGTGCAGTCACCTTGTAGGTGGCAACACTGGTGAAGGGAGATAGCGAGGGAGAGCGCGGGGATCGAGGTGTCTTCACTTTGGGCAACTCTGGCGTGGAGGTTTTCAAGAGATTGGCTGCTAAATTACAAAAACAACGGGAGCAGACACCACTGCTGATGGTACTGCTACTTCCGCTTCCACTTCCACTTCCGCTCTCCTTGTCCAACAATCTGAGACGATCGTCCTGTTCAGTTTTAGTAGGATTAGTTATATAAAATGTGCTGCTACTGCGACTGCCAGCTAGAATTCCACCTCCTATCGCTGGTGGCGTTGTTCCTCCCACAGAATTGGAACTTAGATCAAAGCAACTTCTTTGCAATTGTTGTTTACTACCAAAACTTCCTCCACTTCGTCCGTCCAAGGAGCCAACACTCTTCTTGGCCTTTGGTTGTCGACGCAGCGAACTGAACCAGTTGCTGATGCTGGGACGCTTCTGATGCAGCGACGTTGTCGTCATTTCTCTGGTTAAACAATTGCTCACTTCCTTTCCACACAGTCTCGAATCTCAATCGCAATCTCAGTCTCGAATCTCCTCTTTTATTAAACGTGTTTCTTCGCTTTTTCACTTTGTTTTCCTGTTAATTATTTGGTGGCTTCTTCATGGCGCGACTCTGAAAATTGTAGAGTATTGTTGTTGTTTGTTTGGTTCGTTGCTTGCCACATTGAAGGGTTGCAACAATTTACAAGTACAAAAGGCGCCGCAAGAAAAGTAAAACAGTAAAACCACGATAATGGAATAATAAACAAGCCAGTATCCAAATTACCGCATAATGGAGATTAAAATTAGACGACTTACAAACCAGAAAATGTTGATTTTATTTTAGCTTTCTATATAATCAAGAACTGGGTTCTACTTTTAGGAACGCATTATATTGTTATTCCAAGGCAAGCGTATCATTAAAATACCTATTTCTTAAAGGCTTAGAAATAAAGATCAATGTTTCTCAAAAGTATTGAAAACACGCTCTGATTATAAAACTTATCTTCTCAGTATTAATTAAACTCTCTTCATTTATTTTTGCAAAGACTTTCCTTTTCTATTATTAATTTCTCCGCAAATTAAAGCTAACAAAATTGCTACATTTTCAGATTACTGATTATATAGTTTGAAATATTTAACTATCCAAACTTTCGGGTAATTCGAATTAACAACTGTTTGAAACGAGTTTGCACTGTAGCATAAATTCATTAGCTAATTATAATGATGCCTACCAAGTGCGTTGACAATGCGAGCGACAGGAAGTGTCAGACAGGGACGCGACCTCAAAAATTGAATTTGTGGCAGCCACATTTTTTGGGTTTCTCATGCCACAAACACAGAGGCACAACGAGAGCGAGACAAAACAAATTACGCTAATGGTGTACAGGTTAAGAAGTTGCCACGACGTTTTCTGTTAATCCCAGCGACAGGACGACAGGACGAGTGTGTGCAGTTTAACAGAAAAGGTAAAAGCAGAGACAGAAATAGAGTTCGAGAGAGAGAGGGTAAAAGAGAAGGAGAAGGGGCTACCACAACAAATTGAAACGCACATTCAACATTGTGTCCTGGCGTTGATTTATTGCGTTTCTTTTCCTTTATTTGCCATCGCCTCTGTTCTAATGTTTGCTCTTTGCATTTAGCTAACAATTTAAACGGAAGGAAGTCAGCACGATAAAGCAACGTTGGCAACTCTGGCAAACTGTGTGACAACTCTGGCTAACACTAATTGGAGTCATGTTGGCCATGTGGCGGCACATACAAAACTCCCTGACAAATAATGGATGTGTTTAAGCCCGAAAGAAACTCACTGATCCATATGCAAAATGTTGCAGATATTCTTAACTTTCCTTTGTTTTTTTTTTTTTTTGGGTGTGTGTTTTTTTTTGCTGTCCAGCTTATTATTATTTATGACATGTTCAGCAACATTACGCAGGGTTGTCGTCTTTTATGCCATACATTGTGTTTATGCGTTGTACGTTTCCACGTTTTTCAAATCATAATTTGTCAGAGATGTGTGTAGGAAAAAAGAGATGGGGAATTTTGGCTAAAGCCATATTAAGGTCTTAAGGAGTTTATATAATAAAAGGGGGATAAAGTGATAGAGAAAGGGGAGAGGAAAAATAGAAAAAGACAGAGAAAGAGGTTGCAATACAAAGAGATTTCTTATTTACGAAACTCGAGAATATTTTCTGAAACAATACAATTAAGCCAATTAGTTCAGATAAATGCAAAGAGGTCAAATAAAAGAGACAAAACGAGGAAGAGAGAATAAGGAAGAGAATTCCTTTTGTGATAAAACAAAGTAGAGAAACATAACTATTAATAAGTAACTTTCGACAAAAATTCATTTAATAAAACAAAAGAAAGAGTCTAATGCATTGTGGAAGAGAAATAAATATTACTTCTGTCCAATATAAACGATATTGAAACGAGCCATACAAATATTATATCAATGAATAAACACAATAGAGTTCATTTAATTAAGTGAACAAGAAACGATGAATAAAATAGCGAGATAGAGAGTTAGACAGGAAGAGAAAGATAGAATGATTTTTATTAAACACAAGACAAAGAATTATTTCTAAATCCACATTCATGTCACAAAGAGTTCAGTTAACAAAGGTGAACATAATAGGAATAAATGGAGAGTGCCTTAACAATAAACTTGCCAACTTTCTAAACAATCTAAAGTCTCTACTTTTTCCATTTTTATTTAAACTATTTACCTTTGGCTTCAATGCTCAAAACTCTTTCAATTCTCTAGTGTCCCATTCCGAGGCTGTGACTTGGCAAAGTTAAAAGACTCAAGCCCCAAGGGAGGAAGAAAATAAACACGTTGCCAACATCAAGTTCAGCTGCCACGCCCACGCACAACATTAGCAAGTTTAAATTACGAGTAACTCGACATTATATAAAGAGACAGAGAAAGAGAAGGACAGAGAAACCTTATAGGTATTCCCTACAGTGTATATCCTTTAGGCCAAAGAACGTGATTTGATTGAATAAACAAAAACAATCAAATGAATACCACAGTCAGATTCTTTTCTCTACAAGTACACACATACTTATATACTCATACATACTCTTACATATACAGAATATATACAGAATATACCACATTAAAAGGCGCGACCAAGTAAAATTGAGAAAAAGAAAAGCAAAAGACACACAACACACAATGTACGTAGCTCAGGTGAATCGCCGCAAATGAAATTTGTAAACAAACTATCAATCAAACAAATGGGCAGAATAAACATAGACAAGCCAGAGAATTATAAATACACACATATATATAAGATGGTAAGATAGAAGCTTCTCAGATACAACTAACAGATACAAAGATACAACGACGACAGCCTCAAGTGCTATCAAACAAAAGGCTACCTGTACAAATTTCAACTCTGACTTTAAATCTCTCGAGTGTTGTGCGAGTGAGTGTGTGGCTGTGTGTGTGTGAGTATCTGTGTGTGGACAGGAAATGCGCTTTAGATATGCCATGTAAAAATCTCCCGGTTTGTGTTAAAACTTTTGTTCCAACATGATGAATAGCCAAAAAACAACCAATAAAAGCTTTAAAAGAAAAGCGTAAAGAAAATTCCGCCTGTCAGACGGTAGCTAAGGCGTTGTGCCACAAAGGGGCGTGGCAATTGGTAGCTGCAATTTATCTTGACATTTTAATCTGGGAACCTCATTGTAAACTGCAAGTACTGTGAATGTTCGTACTCTGAGGCAGCTGGCCAACGCCCATGGGTTAATACGATGTTTAACCCTTCACAGCTCCCCTTTGTCTGAAATCCAATTAGACAATCAGACACATAAACAATGGCCCAAAACATTGTCGAAAACAAGTACGAAAGCTACAGTGGAGAGTGATGGACTGTAAGATACCCGGTAAGCATATTTTTGAAGGTTCCAAATTCAAGATCTTTAATTTAAGGTTGATGTCTTTATATTATTAAATTCTAATTTAAATAAAAATTTAGTTCAAGTAGCAAAAAATATTACAGCACCATCAAAATATTAAAATACCAAGCACAAATTTGTTTTTAGAATTTGTATTTCTATTCTTATAAAAAAACAACCAAGTTGGAGTATCAAGAAAATCTCAAAACTAATTTATTAATAATTTAAAATATTCATATATCCCCAGATTTCATTTTTCTGAACTCGAAACAATCCCTGCTTCTTCATTTTCATGCTACATGTATCACCACAAACTTATTACACTCTTATAATCAAGGATAACAAACAAGGATGAAACCGAAATTGAGTGCTGCCTGGAATGAAGATATTGTCTGGATACGCTTCAAGCTGGCAGAGTTTAGATTCAGTTCTGGGATTTGTATCTTTTCTGTCTTTGTGTCTGTTCTGTTGTCTTCAATTTTCCGACTTTCACTTTCGACGGCAGAATGCAATTAAACGCAAGCTTTGCTCGGCACATTTGCGACTGTTTTTTCTCATTTCATGCGACGCTTTTGTCTGTGGCTCCAAATGTATCTCAATATGTGTATAAATGTATCTATAAGTATGCGCGAGGCGCCGCAGCTCGGTCATTGCTCGTTGTTGGCATGTCTAGAAGTCACATTGTTTGTGTGTGCGAGTGTGTGTGTGTGTATGCCCGGGAAAGTGTGAAAAATGCCTTTTCTTGCTAGTCTTTTGTAGCTCATTTTCCTCTATTGATTTGGTCGCCTGTTTGCGTGAAAATATGCGAACAAACACTTTAACAGAGCTAAGAGCGTATTTTCACTTTTATAAATTGTAAGCATCTTAACAGAACTTATGAGTCTACCCTCTCTCTAATATTATCTCATTGGAAATGTTTGCTCGCTTAGCTGCTTTTAAATACTTTGAACTTAATGTAAGACGGGGTCGAGGGATCATATATCAAAGAATACAACGGAAATTACAAATTATTGATTCACAGCTTGTCTGTGATTGTAAACAATGCAATTATATTCATAACAAGTTTGCTAATTGATTTAATTATAGTAACTGTGAGAGATTATATTACGCACTTGAAGGGAATTTGAATGGAAATGTGAATAAAATTAGATAAAAGAACATATTAAGCTAAAAAGTCGACTGCTGGAAGTTGACGTTAAATTAATAAATATTTCAGCAAAATTAAATTGAAGTAGTTCCAAAATAGATTTTCAATCAATAAAAAGTGGATTTAAATTGAATACAGATTTCCTTTAACTATACTATTCTCTAGATATCTCTGCCATTATTCAATTCTATTATTTCCCTTTTAGCCGCTGCATTTCCCATCATCATTTTCAGATCTCTGCTAAACTCGTGTCATAAATCAGCCCACAAAAACGGATTTCGCCATTTTGGTCTAATGCATAAAAAAGTTGACCAAAAATCATTTTTACAAGATAAACAAATGGCAAACTGAAGGCCAAAACTGAAGGGAGGACAAGCTGTTGCCTCTGCCTCTGGGAGGTCGCCCCACATATTGCGTCAGATACATATGTGTGTATCTGTAGCTGTATCTGTATCTGTACCTGTTTCTCTAGCTGTATCTATATGTACATATAGATATGGTTATGGATATTGCTCATTAGACTTATAAAGGCAGCATCTACAAACCAGCAGCAACTTGACTGTTTGTTATTATTTATTTATTTAACCAAGTTGCCAGACAGTCGGCTAATTTCAGACCAACTGACCGCATGCCAACCTACGAGATACTTTTCTTTTTTTTAATGCTTCCATATCTTCTTTTCACTTCTCCATAAAATGCCCAAAATGTAAATTTGGAACTAAAACAAAGCACAAGCCAAATTTGCATATTTCTCGATATAGAAAAATGACGCAAGTTAAGTGAAACAAATACATGTTCATATCCATATCCTACATATGGCAAAAGTTTATGCTTAAAGCGTCACTCACTCTTTTAAATTTGATTTGTTTTCTTATTTTCGTGTTATTTTGTTTTTGTGTTTTGTTTTATATGGCATTTTAGACTTGTTTCTTTTCCTTTTATTGTTTCGGCCATTAGCAGAAATATTTTTATTTAAGCAAATTTCATAGCTATATTAAGTAAATAGAGTTGAAGCGAAACAAGTAAAAGCTATTTAAATGATGATCAAGCTGGGTGCGGCAGCTAAATTTACCGAATTGGGATGAAGAAGAAAACAATTATGAATATTAATGAATAGAAAATGAATAAGGTATTTAAAACTACATCTTTAATTCAGCTTTCAAAATTCCCTGTTATTATAAACATGGGCAAAACTGATCTTCACTCACTTCCCTTCATATTTGTTCAGCTCTTGTCAATATTATGAAAGCTATAATAGAATTTTTACCCATTCTCATAAATATAGATAATGTGCAAATTGCATTAATTATGGGACTAGAACATGTGTTGAACAACGACGAGAGAATAATACGCGTTTTCCCCGACTTACTGAACCATTAAAACCCAAGTTCGTTGGCCCACTTTGGCAACAGGCGACAACCAAAAACAATGGCCAAAAAAATCAACAACAAAAACGAGAGAAAGACAAAAAGTCGCCGACAAAATGTCTATTTAAATGTGTTTTTAATTAAATGCCTTTTGTTCTGGGCTCAAGAACTATTTGAGAAAGACAAAAGCAAAGACCCGACGAGAGGTAATAGCTAATGCGGGTATAGAAAAACTACCTGTCTCTATGTGTATCTGTATCTTGATCCATTCTTCAGTTGTATCTCAAGCTACGTGCTGACCAATTTCAGTCTAAATAATTGTAAATATCTTTTTTTGGCGGGCATTTCCCACAGCTCATTAGAAATGCCGCGTCGCATTCTAAAATGCCTTAGTGTTTTCCCAATGTAATTACACACAAAATACTCGCTTTTTGTAGCTAGTAGCTACACACAACAAAGCACATTTTTTGTTTGCTTCAGAACAAAAAACAGCTATTGAGAATAAATTGTGTATACATTTTCTGTGGAATTTTGTATTGTATACTAATGCGTATAGCACTAATAAAATGGTAGTTAGACGCGTTTTGCATATTAAACAACAAACACATCTATCAGATACACACTGTCTGTATCTGTAAGATAGAAGCTTGTGAGGCATGTGCCATGCATGCGTTTTTATGGCGCCTCTGTTCGTCATTGAGGCAGCAACAGGTGCACTGACTCCAATAGCACAACATTACACGAGACCAGACCCTCAACCTGTCAGATATAAATGTATCTAGATACTTTGTTGCCTTGCTGTTTTCTGTGGCCCTTTATATTGATTGGGAATTTCCGTTTGTGTATCTTACTTTGTGCGTTTGCCATTGCCATCAATTGTGCTAAATGTCGATACATTTTAGCTACTAACTCTTCATTTTTATAGCCAGTTGACTAAATAAAGTAAATGAATATATAAAATAGCTTAAATAAAATATCAACATCTTCCCTGAAGATCATAAGGTTATCGATTAATAAAGTAATTTCTCTCAGCTAATATAGATATAACCTTGAT
This sequence comes from Drosophila testacea, assembly GCA_035043265.1. Taxonomy (NCBI): domain Eukaryota; kingdom Metazoa; phylum Arthropoda; class Insecta; order Diptera; family Drosophilidae; genus Drosophila; species Drosophila testacea. The sequence continues at coordinate 1,426,740 of JAWNND010000151.1, forward strand.
CTGTCTGTCTGTATATATAGTATATGACATTGTCAGTTTTTACTTGATGCCGACTTTTAGGTCAAGGTAGCTCAGCTGGAATGAATTACAAATTCAATTTGCTAAATTGAAAGACTCGATAGACTGATTGATTGACTGGATATGAATCGATGCGTTTGTGAATAGTTTATATGAATCAATTTCTTTCAATCCTGAAATGTACATTACTGCGTAACACAGAAAATAAACTTGAGTATTGGCTAAGATTTGATTTATCATATTCTGTCTATATTCCGATTATTACACAATGATTAATTGTGGCAAATTAAAACAAAGCTAAACTAAACTAAAAGCTACATCTGTAAATTGTAAACTGCATTTTGAATAATAAATAATTAAGAAATGCAACAGCATTGTTTTATTATTTCTCAGACAGTGTCAAGGAAATGCTGAAGAAACTTTAAGTTTTCAAACTAAAATAATCCGAAATCTTACTAAAATCAGTTTTAAGCAAATGGACTGGAATACAGAAAAGTTACATACAAAAGTTTTACAACCATTTTCAGCTCTTTACAATTTTAATTACAACTAGTAAGTTTAAGTAACATTTGACAAACTTTAACTAGCAAATTTTTCTTTCTTTTCCTCGCAACATCAAATTTGCAATTCGAAATGAAAAAACTTTGTGCTGAAAAACAAATGAAAATCGTGCTTTTTTTTTGGAGCAAGGAAAAACTAATTAAGAAATTGAAAAACAAATTGGTAAAACGAGCTCTTGACCTTTTAGACTATATGTGTGGCCTTACTACAGGCCTCATTAGCTCGGGTGTCAATAATGAACAAATTAGTTTATTATTAATGCTAAACAGAAACAGGTTGTTGCAGATACGTAAATACATCTTAAAGGGTGACGATTATTGTTTAACATATCAAAAGAGCAAGCATTTAAATGCTGATCTTCAAGCTGCCAAGTTGTTGGACCAGTTTCAAGATAAAATAAACCGAAAGCGAATCATTTTAAGTGGCGTGAAGACCAAAACCTCGTTGATATGATTGTTTCTAAGAATCTCGGGGTTTTTTAAGAGCGCAGTTTCCTTTCTTTTCAGAATTTGAAGTTGATTAGCTCTGAGAGCGGACTGTCTTTGAATTTTTTATGACTGATAAAATGTGGCGCATTGCGAAATGCAAGCGGATGTTTTTCTCAGATATACTATATTTAATTTAGTATATATATTCTTGTACTTATGCTTAAAGGTTTATCGCATGTCCGGAGGACGCAGCTGCGAGTGTGCAACATTAACAAGTCGTTGACATTTGAACAGAATTACAATAAAACCCAAAATCCACAAGATAAACATACAGAATCCGCTCAATAATGCGGGGCATAAAGCCAACAGAGAGTTTTTGGGAATGTGCTGCGAGGGCTGCTAAATAAGTTAGGGAAAGTTAACTAATGGAAACAATTTTCTATGAACAACGATAAATCATAACAATCAATTAAGAATACGAAGGGAACTACAGGCTACTCAAAAAGAAATGAGAACTTTATAAGAATAAAACTTCAGTCTTTAACTAAAGTCACAACCTATGAACATAGTGATTATTAACTATGTAAAAGTATTTTCACAAAAATAAATTTACTACAAATTATGCTTCGATATATTTATAAATTCTTTTAGAATTCCTGGAGTAGCCCTCTGTCTATGCTTAACTTGTAGAACACTTTCCATTTTGAATTTGCCAGACAAAGAATAGAGGGCAAAGGCTTCAACGCAAAAGGACAGAACAGACAGGACAGTGTCAAATACGTACTCCCATACTACAATGTAAGTATGTGGCAAATGCATTTAAATGTCTTCAGAGTCTGGATGTGTATTTGGTATTTTCCACTTGCCCCACCAAGTTGCAAGTTTCCCCGTTGCCAGTTGTCAGTTGCCAGACTTGCCTTGTCTGCGACGTGATTTGAACACGCAAAAGATATCCGCACTGGAGTCTTTTTTGTCTTCCTCTCTTTCTCTATCTATTTTGCCACTTTTTCTTTCATTTGAGTTTTGTCTTTCTTCTCTCTTTTTTTTGGCGTTCTTTTGTCTGACTGATTGTCTGTTGTCTGTTGCTTCCTAAATGTGTTTTTGGCTGGTTTGTCAGACACGCGCATCTTTTGCTTACGTTTTTTTTCTCTCTCCATCATCTTGTTTATAAATTTGAGCATTTTATGGCTGCTGAACCCAAAACCGTAACCCAATGGATTTTTCTATTCTATTTTCAAGACACACACACACACATGGGTGTGTTTTTCTGTTTTGTGTATGAAAAGTGAATTGTCGAGTCCTTGAAAATAGCTGTCAGCAGTCAGTTTCAACTTCTTGGGCGTGTTAATAACTGCAATGCACTTTTAAGTTGTTTGAAATTGCGTCGCAGATACTTTTGTATCTATGAGTTTTGTTTATGCCTTGTTGTCTTTAGATTTTCCTGCTGCATTTTTCCCTCTCGTTGCCTGCATCTTGTGGCTTGACGTGTGAATTGCTTTGGTATTTATTTTTGGTACGTTTCCGACATATGTTTTGGATTTAAAAACTCATTTTGTGTGTCAATGATAATTTTCTGTCAACTGATGTGAACGACATTTTTCCATTTTCTATTTTCCCATTTTCTACGAATCATTTCCATATATATACACTATGTTTTTGGGGAATATTCCTGGCTACCAGTTGTCTACTGAATTTCCCGAAAATATATAAATATCTAATCATGTTGCTGATAATAATATTGATTGATAACGTTGACGTAAATGTGGAAGTTCAATTAAGTTTACTTCGATTCAAAAGATAAAAACAATTTCTTTGATGCGAAAAAAGCATTTGTTTGGGAAACCCAAAAACTTTTCACAAATAAAATTGATTTATGAATAAATTCTCTTTGGCAATCATTTTTATTTTTGGGCTGCTCCTTTTATAGCTGTAATTAGTCGCTATTTAAATTCAGTTCTTGTCTTCTTTTCATTTCATTTCATTACATTTCACTTCTTTTTCTTTTGATTTTTCTTTGAGTGCTTTGAGTGTATTCAATGCTATTGCCAAAATACTCAAGGCCATTGAATGGCTCTCTAGATTCTCTATTCACATGGGATGATTCACACCATTCGTTCTCTTGGCGCTACATTCCAATGTCGTCGCTAACTCAATTAATATTAATAATAATAATAACCACAGACGACAAAATACAAACAAATACCATAAGAATTTAAGTTAAATGTCTTTTGATTTTGGCCAAGAACACGACAAGTGGAAATTTCACTTTGAGTTAATTAATAAACATAAATCTTTTCAATTTCCTTTTGATTTTTTCACACACAGTTTTCGTCTGTTATTTTTCGCTTTTGTTTGGCGCATTTAATTATTTATTTTCTTTTTATTGACAGCCAAAAAGGCAGCAAAAGAGAAACGGTTAAAGGCGGAGAAATTCAACAAGCCAGCAAAATATATATACATTTGTATAAAAAATAAATAAACAAAATGTGTAACGAGTCGCCGGCATGTGGAATACAAAAAAAATAAAAACACTTTCGTAATACAATGTGCCAAAAATGTATAACTATACAATAAAACAAACGATTTGAAGATACTCTTTAAATGTTGTGGGTAAAGATACAGATCCATAAAGTTTTATAACAAGTTTCTAAGAGAGACAGAGAGATTGAAAGACTTTTCTTAAGTCCCAAAGATACAGATCTTTAACGTTTAATTACAAGTTTATGAAAGAAAGACTGAAAGACATTTCTTAACTCCAATTTGAAGTTGAGAATTTCTCCTGTCTGTCTTCACATAATGGTCAGTAATATATTAATTTATATTTTCAGTTTAGGGTATTCAATTTTCTGCATTCGAAATAAAAGTGCAACTAAAGAAAGACTATTTTGTTTAAGTATTTCTTAAATAAAATGGCCAGGCCTTCTTTCGGGTCAGTAAAACTTGTATCTATATTTTAGCTTTTAAATTTTTATTTATACTAAATTATAAATGTGCATTAAATGGGAACAATTTCAACAAGTATCTATAAACAAGCGAGGTTGATCTATTTACTTAGTTAACTGCCAAGTATATCGATAAAGTGGTTGGAGATACATGATATATGGCCAGAGTAACCACAACGTGTGGGAAATTGAACACACAATACGAGAAAAAAAAACAAAACAAATAAAAGTGGCACACAAATTGTTTCCCACGTGCATTTAAACAGTTTCACCTAATTACGTTTTTGCATTCATCGGAGAAAAAAAAGGAGAAGCTGCCTCCAATCGTATGAGAATAACCCCCAAAAAAAAAGCCCCCAACCACAATCTGCACCATAATCCCAACCCCAGGCATAATTTCAGCCCCCACACACAAATACACACTTATTTGAACAGGCCATAAACATCAGATGCTCACGTTAATTTATGACCTTTACATGTCCAAATCGCACTGGTGTAACTCGCTATAAAAGTATCTCTATCTGTATCTGTATCTGTATCTGTATCTGTATCTGTATCTGTATCTGTAACGATGCGTTGTTCGAGCGTGTGGATTATAAAGCGTCACTAGATTAGTGCTTTAATATAAATATAAAAAAACAACAAAAAAGAAGCGCTACAAGTTGCATTTTTTTGGGGGGAAAAAATAAGAAAGTCACAAGTTTTCAAAATTTTCTTTTTAGCTTTTTGTTAAAAGGGATGAAAATGTAAAGTGCTTGCCTGCCATTTGGGGGAATCCGCCAAACAATATTTCTTATTTACCCTTAATGTCTTTCTATTTGAATTTGTGAGTTACCCAAGAGCTGTTTTCCATTTTCTCCCTTGTACATAAACTGCACTTTAGTTTAGTTATGAATAAGTATAATGGCAGTTAAAATTTTGATTTGACTTATTGTATAAAATAGATTCAATAGGGAGTTAACCTTTAATTTTAAAATGATCCAACTTTATTTCAATTTAAATTTTAGTTTAAAATATTATTTAAACTTTATATAAATTGTTACTTTATTTTCAAAATATGAAACAATGTATATTCAATAAATTCGTTGGAATCTTGGACTCTAACAATATGTACTGATTACTAAATAGAGGAAATATCTTTTACAATCCAACACATCTACTGAAAACAGAACTATAGTTGTTGATACTATCGATAGTCGTACCACCATTCGCGAGTCCATAGAACTTCAGCCTAATGGCAAAACCATTTGCAGCACTTGTAGATGAAAGGAGCTCTCTCTCTGTGAGTGAGGATATCCTGCAGCTCCTGCTACTTCTTCATCTTCTGAGCAGTCACTTGACACAGAAAAATGTGGCAACTAAAAGCCCGCCAAGGCAACACAAAACACACACACAGTTGTGGCATTGTGAAAGTGAATGCCCCATCACAGGGTAGACCAAATAGTGAATACATATTTGTGAATAAATTGTACTCACTGAGGTGGTATGAGTCAATGTCTACGCTATTCGAACATGACTCACTGATAGACTCAAGAAACGGATAAATAAAAATAAATAAATGGCTTCCAAAAAATTGCAATTGAAATTGGAATTGAAATATATTTATACTTAATATGCAAAGTGTTGCCTTGTGGCAAGTTGTAAACAATTGTCAAAGCGAATGGAAATGCAAATTGCAGTCCAAGAAATGCCTCAAGAGATCAAAGAGGGAGTGGACAGTGTGTACAGTGTGGCAACTGGCAAGTGGCAAGTGGCAGGCTAATTACGCGTGTCAAATATTTTAAAGATACATTTTTGCATAATTACCATTTGCATGCAAATGAGCAAATCAAACAACAAACTAGAGAACAGTTAGTTCAACAACTTGTTGCACCCCAAGCTTAACTCTCTTGTTGTGGCATGCCACATACCACATTTGTCATCCCACAGGCTGCAGCTGTATGCTACTAAGTGCTCCACCATTGTGCCTGCCTATTTGCATAGAAGGGGCAACTTGCCTTGTCGCATTGCAGTTTTAGATGAAATGGCCTAAGATAGAAGCCAAAGACCGGGACGCGCCTATGAAATGCAACGCATTCATTTTTTACAGCGCGTATCTGTAAGTTGGCTCCATGTATCTGTAAGTTACACTGTGACTCATTCTCGATACTATTTGCACTCGTTGCCCTGCCCGGTTCAGAAACAAGACAGGAGCTGCAAGAACGTTGCAAAACGTAGCTGTGAGGCATAAATCAGACGTAGATAAAGAAAATCGCAACAAAACATTAGATAACTGACAGCATATAAAGATACTCTTGTATTAGCGCTTGTTAAGTGCCACAAAACTGGGTTCCCTTGAGGCCGGATGTTGACACAGTGACAGGCCTATCTACCAGGGGGAGAGACAGAGATAGGGAGGAGCGAGAAGGTGAGAGGTGACAGGGAAAAGGTGAACAGTGAGCTTGTGTTGTGATCGACGTCAATTTGCTTGGCAAATACAAGTTCAAAGACAACAAACAGAAGTTAAATGCAACACTCAAACAGTTTAAAATAGCTTCCACAACAGACAACAGAGTAACTTGGCGCTAAAAACTAAGAAGGCATAACAGAAAATCAAATATTTATTGTTGGCAAAGCAATTTCAGGAAACATTCTCGGTTGAACTCGGTTGAAAAGTAAGGATGACACAACGAAAGGCTATCGATAACAGATGTCACAATTTCCAGACTTCAAGGTTGCATAACTTTGTCCAAATTAAAAATAATAAACTTTCAAGAATTAAGTTTTAAAAGTATTGCTGTTTTAAATCTAAAATATACACCTGGAATACTACGTATTAATATAAAGACAATTCATTTTAATTCTCTTTATAGAAAGTTTGTATCCATAAATATTTATATCGTATCAGATAGTAGCATAACTTACATTCTATTGGAGAGCATTTTAGTTATTAAGTTAATAAATTCATTAGAATTTTTTGCTTTCAAATTTTGCTTTCTTTTTGCCAAGGTTTTGTTTATCTAATTTCAAAAGTTACTGACACTTAATTGCTTTATTCAATTTGGGCAAATCTGTTCAAAGTGCGACACAAAGCGTTAACACTAATGAAACAACGACAACAACTACAAGAATAACAACACTTGTGTTGATCAAATAAAAACAATTACAATAAATTAATTTAATGGCATCAAAAACAATTCGCAATGCCTCGAAGCAAAGCAAAAATAACAAAGAACAATAATAGTAGCAACAATAACATGTGAGGGAAAATGTATTTTAATTGCGTATAATAGGAACTGGAATTTGTGCAGCCTAGACAGAGAGGAAGAGGGAGAGAGAGAGAGTGAGACAGAGATATACCCCTAGGCTGATTTTCAAGTCCAAGTACAAGTCCAAGTCTGTGTCCATTTCAAGTCATTGATCTTCGTTTGGCAAACAGCAAATGGAAACACCCCAGACGACAGCAACAACAACAATTACAACAGTAGCAACACTGACGACAACAACAACTACAACAACATTCGCATCAATTTCAAATACAACAAACAGAAAAGAGACATCAATGTCGCCCTTAACATCAACGTCAAAGTCAGAATGAGAATCAGACTAAAAGGTCGAAAATATTTCCTGATGATGATGTTGTTGTTGTTGTTGTTGTTGCTGTTACTTTTAATGTTGTTGCTGCTCTTCAAGTTGTTGCCCCGCCTAAGGGTTAAGGTCACCCAACGCTTTTTTTTTCTAAAGTGCAAACAACATTTTCTGTCTAGTGTTCAATTTAATAGTTTTCTCTCTTATATTTTTTCAAGCATTTCTCATATATGCGCATTCAAAATTCGAACCCTTCAAAACTTGGCGTCATCTGTATGCAAATTTCAAATAGAAAACCAGTTCAAAAAAAGGGTAAACTTTGTTAGGGTTTTGTATTGAGTTTGACTTCAGATTGGGTTTTGGGTCTGGCACGCGAGAGGAAGTTGAAAATGTAATAAAAATTGCTTTGCTATCGTCGTTTTGTTATAATTAGCATTTGCCGCATGGCAGCAGCTGGCAGTGGCAACAAGGCAATGTGGCATGTAGGCAAACTAAGAGGCACGAGGCATGAGGCATGAGGCAAGGCACACACGAAGTCCCTAGTTCAAAGTCATAAAAAGTCAGGTTAGACGCCATTTGGTGGTCGCAGTTGACTGCCAAATGCATTGGCCAACTATTGACTGCCTAAGATGCTCTTTCTTTTGATGGGTACATCTGAAATGTGGCTGCAGAAGAAATGATCATTAAAAAGTGTTGTTTGAATTTATAACAACCTCTTTAGTTACTTATATTCTTAAATTATGAATGAATAATTCATTTAAATGAAAAATTAAAATAAAACCACAATTATGTATATTAATTCCCTTGGTTATTTTATAGATTAATTCAGTGTTCAATAATATCAAATTATTAATATAGAAAGGGAGAATTAGTTACTTCAGACAATATACGACTTGAACAAGTCTACAATAATTATCACTAACATTAATATAATTTTAATTATATTATTTTATTAATTATTAACAAGATAATAAAATCATGTTAAGTAAATCCTAAAAGTGCCCTATAAACAGCAGAGAATCTTAAATAGTCTCTAAAGAGTATTCTTTTAAGTACATTTAATATTCGTCATGTTTGTATCCTCTTAATATTTTCGTGCATTTTAACAACTTCATAATTTTCAAAGTTTTTCCCTTTGTCAGTTGCATTTTCATTTTATTTTCCATAGTGCACCCTCTATCTACAATACGGAATAAGTGCCTTATAAGCCATTATTTTTGAGTTGCCAAGGGCTACACCCCCGATTACCTCACCCCATGCCCCTCAATCACACTTCCCTGACAAGGCACATGCAATTAGCTGTAGACTGTGAGGCAGGCATGAGGGTGTTTAGGTCTCGAATCTCCGGGTCTCGAGTTCTCGGGTTGCCTTGCCCTTGGAAAATGGAAAATACTTATTATGAGTGTGGATAGTTTTTATTGTCTTGATAGTCAGTCGGGCAGTCAGCTAGCCAAGGCACATTAGGGCCATATACGACTAGATACAAACACACACACACACACACTCACAAATATATCTACTATATGCAATTCTATTGAGTCTGGTCGTGTCTCTGGGTTGAGGGAAAAAAAGGCGCTTCTGCGGCTTCTATTACCGTCTTGTTTACCTACGTGCCGTGTCGGGGGACTATTAAATTAATTATGCCTGCTTTAATGGCGCTGACTCGCTTTTATTTTATAGATTTATAAAAAAAAGGCAACCCAATGTTACAACAACAATTTAGAACACACACACACACACAAATATTCATGCCACATCGTTTTTCTTTTAGTTATCATTAAATGCTTTTTCGCATGAAGAACTTAGCAATTTTAATAGTTTACATTGGCCTGGGGACGTACTTGTTGTGGTTCCTTATTTTTCGGTTAAACATTAATGTATCTACTTAATAAACAAGCCTAGACGTAATCTTCAAAATAGTTCTTTTTTATTATTATTATTATGTCATAAATTCAGTTGAACATTTTTAATTGTTATTTGCGGCATAAACAAATCAAAGAGAAGGCTACTGAAGAGAGTGATACACTAGGAAATACTAGGTAGAAATATATAAAAAATCTAATTTAACGTCCATTAAAATCTAATAAATTTTCCTACGCTCATTATATAAATTACTTTGTTATATAAGAATTATATTATATTAAAAAATAATTAGATGGTACTCAAATAGGCATTTGAATACCACGAGTGCTCGACTGGTAGATGCTCTGTAGACATTATTAATATGTAATTATAGTTAGGTCTTTTTATAGCAAGTATAAAACACACAATTCATTTATTAAATTACCACAGAGTATTCTAAAGGCAAACTAATTTAAAATTAAATGTCACGTAATGAATTCGAGATGACTTTCTAGGGAATATAGTATTATGATATCATCAACCCACACATTAACTGTTTAAGCGTTTTGCTGTGCAGTTTATTAATTAGTGCAAAATTGCAATTTGAAATTTGCAATTGGGATGCAATGCAATAAAATGAAATAGAATTTGTTTTTTTTTTTGCATTTAATCTAAAACAAATTGCGATTTAATTGATGACAACGTGCACAGCATCTGAGCTAAACATGTGATTGAAATAGGGTCTGGAATTGACATTGGATTCAGGTTCGGAATGAGGTTTAAGGTCTAGTTCCTGTCCGGATGTCTACATATGTTAAATGTAATCAATTCGCGTGGCTTTTCACGCCTTTTGCTCTCAACAGACTGTAAATTGTTTGTTGTTTTGCTGCCACTTTTAGCAGAGCTCTAATAAGCATAACAACAATAATAATAATTGCAACTACAACAAGTAAGAGAAACATCATAATAACAACAACAACAACAACAACTGTGCCAAGTTCAGTATTGCATTACAACCGACTTTTGTTGACTTTGGCCCAAAAGAAGTTGGCATTTTGTGTTCGTTCGTGCCCAAAATTCGAAATCTGAAATCTCAATTCTGATATCCTCACATTACAACGATCCACAAGATACGACCATAAACAATTACACTTGCACGCGCCTCTACCAAGTATAATATTGTTTTGTTTTCTTCTTTCTTGTTTCTTTGTAAGTTCTTGGCAACAGTTTGTTAAGTAATTCAACAAAATATTAAATTTCATCATATGCAAACAAAAACTTTGCCTGTCCATGCGAAAATTTCTATGCCTCAAAGTCATATTCACCAATTACTCTGGGGTAAAACACACAATGCTCTTCAAGTTACAAGGCAATTTAACAGAAAGAGTTTTTAATAAAGAAAAACATATGTGAAACAAATGGAATAGAACAAGGTTATGAAATCAGGAAATATGATCCATCATAATTAAAAGAGAAGGCATGAAAATAAGCTACACAGTATGTAAATGTTGAAAGAAAGTGAAAAAGATCTTTACAACTCAAATATAAATACTTAATATTAGTCATACTAACAAATATTTTACTTTAAATTTAAGTTAGTAATACGCAAAATCTATATTTAAAGTTAATTTAAGTTATTTTAACATATCATGTTAAAGTTGAGAATAAATAAAGTTGTCCAACTAATGTTTAGTACATTTTACAGAGAAAATGGAAAACAGAAACACAGGGTAAACTTTCTTAAAAGTATCTGTACAGTTGAAAGTAAAATAAAGCAGAAATTTTGTTAAGAGAAACCAATTCCAAGCATTCAAAAGAAGAAACTCCAACTAAATATAGATAAAGAGACAAACGAATGCACCTGGTACGTTGAAATTAAAGCAGCCGGAAAATGTACGAAATACGCTTGAAAAATGCTTTAATTACATGTGTGCAGATACTTGCATGCAGCAGTGTTAACCCTTCTTTTTGTTGTGTTGTGTTGCGTTGTGTTGAGTAGTGTTGTGTATGTCTGCGGTTACCTGGCGACGGTGTCTAGTTTTCGCACCTGCAACCGATTAAAATCGCGCCCCTCGTTTGTGACCAACCAACTTTAAATAGAGTTGACCACACGTGCCCCAAACACCAACACCAACAACAACAAAAACAAGATAGTAAATATAATTTGCTTGCAACTTTTGCTCTGGGGTCGCTTAGCTAATGCACAATTTGGAAATCATGCGAGTTGAGGGCCAAACATGAATGCAAAAATTGTAAAATTGTAAAATTGTAATGGCAAAATGCAATTATTTTTAGCTCATGCAACGAACCGACAAATGTTGCACGGGGCACGGCCGCTTGTGGCACACGCGTTGCGCATGTTTGTTGACAATTAATGTACACAAGTTGTTGTTGTTATTTTTGTTATTATTGTTGTAATTGTTGTTGCTGGTTGGTTGTTTGTTGTTGGGCGCACCCAAAAAGCAAGTTAGCAACCGGCGTCGCATTGCAACTGCACTTTATGCATTAATTTCCGCATAACTTGGACACATTTGAAGCGATTCAGATAAAAACACTGTCAACAATAAGCAAGAATGTCGTATTCGAGTTCCCCTGACTATAAAATACCTGTTACGAAATTTAGATGTATGTAATTTACAGCCAGGTACTGACATAGTAACTATTTTGAAATATAAATTGTAGACAAACAGTTTATTTTTATAGTTACAATAAAAATTGACAATAAAAGTTTATCCTACTACAATTGTTCCTTTTTTGAAGCCGTAACGTTATAGAAAATGTAGCAAACATTGACGTGCTCAAATTTCTTAAGAAATCTAAGCATTGATTGATAATATTATAAGGGAACGTTCAAAATAAGCCTTCTATCCTAAAAATGGTGTCTGTAGAACAGAGTTTTCCGATTTGCAGAGTCGGTCCTTATTTCTACTACATACATTGCCACACAGTCAGTATATACCCTTATGCTTCTCAAGTTCCGGGTATAATAACTGCAACAACAACAGTAACATTGATAAACTGACCAATTGCATAAAATTCTTGCACGGCAACTGTAAATTTAATGAACGCATCCGCCGCAGGGTCACAACACTTGCCCCCTTCTATACTTGCAACTTGGGTGACACAATGTGCAACCAATCGAGCATAGTTCTCCCCATCCACTTCATTCATTCAGTCACTCACTTACTCACTCACTCACTCACTCATTCATTCACTTGTTCACTCATTCAAACTCAACTTGATTATGATGAAACTGGACGCATCGCACTTTGATGTTTTTTAGTGGCTTTTCTGCTGTCAACGTCGTCTCTCGACCAGAGGTTAATATACCCTGATAAACCGCAAATTGTGGCTTCTTCTCCATCTTCTGCTTCTTCTTCTTCTTCCACTTCTCACACTCTTGCAGAGTCTCTACTCGGTATCCCATTGCATCCAAAGGGCATTAATGTCGCGTCACTGTCACGCATTTGTTGACTTTTCTTATGGATATATTGACTAATCGTCATCAGCTTTTTTTTTGTGAGCTTGCGAAATGGGTTGGGAATGAAATGGAAAGAAACAAAATGTAACGATCGAGCAATTAATGCAATACATTTTATTTTAGATGGAAAGCTACGTTTTGTAACAAATTTTTCAACGAGTTTTTGTGTGGTTTTAAGTTAATTCACATGTGTTCCATTCCGAATTGTTCCAAGCTAAAGTATCAGAAATATGGGAAAACAAGATATCTAATGCTAGTGGTTTCGACTGCCTTTAACATTTGAGATGAGAACTTGATGTTTTCCCAGAGTTATAGTAAGTCAAAAGAAATACCAACCAAAATGTATTCTACTTCATTTTGTTTGATGTGCTACCAATAAAAAGTAACAAAAAGTTTATAGCATACAATTTCGGGACACTTTTAATCAAATGAAAGGTGAGAAGAGCGAAAATGCACTCGACATGTTGTCATCGCAACATCTCCGATTCCTCGATTGCAATTCCCGACATCGAAACAGACAAAGAAGCAGTCGAAACGCATAATTCCAGTGTCAACTATCGATTTTTTTTTGTGTGTGTGTTTTTTTTTTTTGGTTATTTGCATCAGAGTGAAATGGTAAAGTGGCCCACAGAAGCCAGAGAATCAAGAGGAATGTTGACACACCGCGTGCCATTTGAATTCTTGGCACTAAAAAAGTTGGCAACACTTGACGGCCCACTTCCCGCTACCTTCCTTTTTTTCCCCCACTTTACCGCAATGTAACCAATTCTACGAGCCGCTTGTAGTTCTCTGTGTTTTTGGCATGTTTCATTGGCAGGCGCGCTTAAAATATGCAGAAAAAGTCGCGACAAGACGCGCAGCAGGTGGATTGGCTTATAAACTAAGAGGGAGCGGAAGAAGGACGAGGGGTCTATGAGGGGGTAAAGGGTATTTGGGGTACTCCACACCCAGTTTTACAATTGCTTGCGCAGTGTTTATTGTACGACACTTGATAAAAATGCCACCGCTAGAGGTCGCCACCCGTGTGGCAATTGTTGTGGCTTGTTCCCATTGCAGGCAGACAAAACTATTGAAAACAAAGTTCCGAACTGCAAAAACACCAAAAAGTTGAATAGTAGAAAAGCGCTAAGCGAAAAACTTTATTTAAACTTTGTTGGCTCGTTTCTTAAGATTAATGTTAGGAAAGAAAAACTATTTGTTTGTTAAACTGCAGCCATATTGTTTCAATTTCATGCGTTTCTCTAGGCTAAGAAAAACTCTGAAATAACATAAAAAACACTAACAAAAATAGACTAATTTCATTGAATATTAAATAAATAGAATGGCAAACCGGAAATCTTTATAAACACTTGATTTCCTTCTTTAAAGATTAATGATGCGGAAAGAATGCAATAAGAACGATTTATTCATTTCGATTTCAAGTGTATTTTCAGCAAGGTATTCTTGGGAATTGAAAAGGCGTTTCGGGATATTGGAACAGGAAGTGTTAAGCTCTCGTTACGACATCGACAAGGGTTGCCACCCACTTCAATTGTGTGCGCGTCAGACAAACTACTATTACGTACATATACACACGTCACAGTTGTAGAAATATATAGTAGTTTTATCTATAAGTCTGGTTAGCAAGTTGTACAATTGCTGCAGCGTCATTTTCGCTTGTCTTTTATTATTATTTTTGCTTTTTATTTGTATTTGACGCAGTAAATTTGTTGTGAATTTATATTTGGGGCCAAAAAGTTTTGGCCTATTGGGAAAAATGGCTAGAGTGCTAGGCAAGCAAACGGGTTAGTACCGAAAGTGTATGTAACTTCACTCAGGGGCGTCATGCGGTCTCCCCAACTAACCTTCGTCTGCCTGCTCGCTGGGCCGTATCCTGACCTTTTCCAAAATGATTTGTTGTGTCCCTTTTCTCTTTATTTTTTTCCATTTCATTTTGCCAAATAATTTGCAACCATTTTCATCATTTGGGCGTTGCTCGGAGTTCCCATCAAATTCGATTTTCTACTGCATTATTATCTACTCTCGTCTCGTGTTTATTTTAGTACACCAAGTACATAAAAAAAAAGGAAAAGCTGATTGTTTTTCTTATGATAAGGTAGGTATTTATTGGACTCTGCTGAATTTTCATGACTCATGATTTGTTTCAGTTTAAAAGTTGTTAAAAATATACCAAAAACTGTATCCGTATAGCAACTAAAAAGACTTAGATATCTATATATTATTCCACTTTATATTTACCCTTAGTAAACAACTTATTGACAATATTATTCTTCTCACCGATACCATCCTATTCAGTATAAATAATATTATCTTATTCCATGTGTTCTATTAGTTGACCATACTCTACAATTTCACTCCACGCAATCGATCTCTATGCTTGACAATCAACTTACTTCATGTATTCTATTCTCTTCGATTATATTCTAGACATATCAGTTATCGATATCATTCCATTCCATACATTCTATCTCTAAGCTCAATAAACAATGTCTTCATCGACACGATATGATTTCCTTATCGGTTACTGGTAAACAACTTGATTATCGATACCATTTCATTCAACACATGCCAATGTTATTCTTTATAATTTGAAGTTTTGGTTTTCATCTATACAAATCACGTGCTCACACCCACACACACACACTCTGACTAAGTGTTAATTATTTACTTCAGCAACAAAATTTCGCTTGATCAAAAGATACTTTTTGGTTGCCACAAAAATCGCAACGCGTGTCCTTATAAATGTTTATTACTCATGTGGCAAAGTTAAACAAATAAATTCGACTGGCGTCAGAACGTGGGGAAATTGTAAAGAATCGTATAAAATCCCAAGTTCTAACTGACAATTATTGATAAAAAACAAAAAAATAACAACAACATCGAAACAGTAAGAGTCAATAAAGCGGAAACATGAAACTGACGTCACAGAGACGTCTATTTGTTTATCAAAGTATCAAAGTATGATTAACCAATAGGTAAGCTACCCCCCAAGAGGTGTTAGAGGTATAGGGGGGAAAAAGAGGGGTATCTATAACTGCCTAGGCAAATGGAGCAAGCGAAACGAGTGACGACCTTGTCTATAATTTATTAACTGAGGTTTTAGCTGACGAGTTTTGCTTATTGTTTTATTTTTTTTTTTGCTTTTTGTACTTTGTAAATTGCTGTCAATAAAAAAATAAATATTTATTTGCAATATTTACATGGAAGATTCAGGGAGAACAGCTCCAAAGTTGGAATATTTCGAGATTTATTTACTCGCCAAGCACTTTTTGAATTGTTTTCAATTCATAAACTTGCACACTTTTCTTACTTTTAGCTTGTATGTATATATATTTAAAAACTCTTACTATCTGCACAATTTTTATTTTCTTATTTTTTTGCGATTAAATTGATAAGGCGGCGTCTTATCACAAAATTTCTAGACACTTGCAAAATGTTTGCATGAGACGTATTCACATAAATAAAACAAGTTTTATTTATTTTATAAATATTTATACAATTTAAAATTCACTTTTTAATTTTTTCACTAATCTTTTGAGATTTTCTTGGTGAATATTTTTGTTGCCACCTTTCTTGTTGTTGTTTTATCAAAAACTATAAATATATTAAAACCGTGCGCCGGGCTCACTAAATCTTTTTTATTTTGGCACTCCGACAAAATTCGGGATTCTCGCGTATAAAAATAACACGAAAATTCAAATGGTTTTCTGTTTTTTTTTTTTTATTATTTTTATTTCTCTTTTCCGTTTTCTAATTTCGAGTGCCGCACGACGCCGACGAATTTCGTCCGTTACGTTGACATTTTGTTTTGGATTCTCGACTGTTAATGGTGCGAGGGCAACAACAACAAGTGTTTCGAGTGAAAAAACTTAACAGCGTATGTTAATGTTATTACTCATGAGCTGTTGTGCTCAAAAGGCAGCGTTAAAGATCTGTTGCGCTCAAACTGTACTGTTATGGCATGAGTATGCAGCAGGTTAACAGGCACTGTTCGTTAACAGCGTAAGAGCGTAAGATTGCTCTCTTTAAAGTCAGTTCACAACAAGTGTCTTTCAATTTTAAGAGAGCACAGTCGTTGGTTGTTTAGAACTTTAAAGAAAATTGTTAATATTAGAGGGTTTTAAAGTCTATAAATGCGAACACGTTGTAAACAAAATGAAGCATACATTGTGTTGCCAATTTACAACTTTACTGAAACGTGTGGAATTGAAACACGTACAACAAACACAAGTGAAGCAATTTGCATGCAGACGTCATAAACTGCAATGCTCTTCTGGCCACATTTGTGCTGCTTGGCCACTTCGATTAGCCGGCCATTGTGTGTTGGCCAAAAGTACAAACAGGAGGGAGTCGGTAAAGTGGGAGGATGTAAATGGTAGTAGAAAACGGTCATTGTTGCCACTCGTCGTAGTCGTTTATAACCTCAAAGCAGACGCCATAAATCAAAGCACAAATTTGCACTTTAAGTGCGCTTTCAATAAGTTTAGCACACGACTTCATTGTTGCTGTTGTTGTTGAAAGTTTTGTTTGTTCTTGTTATTGTTTGTTACTCACATAAATCATAATTTAAAAGCTTTGCAAATGCAGCGTTGTAAAATATAACAACAACTTAATGAAGTAGAACAAACAAAACAAAACTTTGCCATTTGCATCAAGAATATTAAAGAGAATGAGAACAGAGGGGGCAAATTAAGAGAGGAGGAAATCTCACACTGTGACACTCTCAAGATTCGGATTGAACGTTGAACGATGACTAAAGCTACAACAATAAAAAGAATCAACAACTTAAATTTACAATACGGCGAAAGTTCAATGTAACATTTAATTGTTTTATAAAAAATGTTTATCTACATTTCTGTTAACTTTGTCAACTGTCAATCATCATCATGAACATAACGGAACGTATACTCTAAAAAAAATAAGCAAACAAGAACAACAAGAAGAGAAGAGACGAAGAAAGCGTCTAGCAGCTGCGAGAGCGAGCGCAAAAATTAAAACGTTACTTTCTTATCTTATCAGCTATGGCAGAATAATAAAATAATAATTTCGTGAAAATTAATGCAAGGAGAATTTGTTGTGTAAAATTAAATTGTTATTTACGGGCAGACTTCTAAGTAAACGAGAAATACAATAACACACTCACATATTTATCTGTATTCACATGTTTATGAGTTTATTTTGATAAGCGACACTTGAGAATGATTCATGAGATGCATCTGCGCAAATTAAACGGCAAATATTGAATTATTGTGAGCAATTTCCTGGGAACTAAGATGCAGATTAACGGAAAGTCGACATACCAAAAAATAATAATAAGATAAAGAAGTCTAAGTGCTTTTTTATATCTTAAATATACTAAGGCTTAAAAAATATTGAAACAATAATTATTTCCCACATTATTAAATTAAAAGAACATTTATTAAAGGAGTCCACTTTTATTTATTTTTAAAACGCGCGCGAGACAAGCCGAAAATCTTTCTTGTGCATACTTTTAGGCTTTTCTATTTTTGATTCGCCATGTCTTCGTTTACATTAATATTTTTAACTAACAAAATGCATTTTTTAATAAACTAATTTAGATATAAATTAGACAAATTCAAGAGGATGCTTTAAAAATATGTTGTGTCTTTGTAGCCCTTATGGGGCCTAGTTCCTTCAAGAGATACCTTATCAAAAAAAGTAGGCGGATGACACTGCTCTCCTTACCATTAATCAATCTCTTGGCATTGCAAAACAGGCACTTCAGGAAAATGTACGAAACTTTGACGCATGGGTTTTTAAATGGAACATTTGCAACAACTGCAACTCGAAGCAATATTAAGCCCTTTTGGAGGTATAGGCTCCAAATTTATGGGATCACTTACAAAACTCATTTGAACAAGATTCAGGAAAATCTGCAATGCTTTTAGCGCTTC
Source organism: Drosophila testacea (assembly GCA_035043265.1). Lineage (NCBI taxonomy): Eukaryota > Metazoa > Arthropoda > Insecta > Diptera > Drosophilidae > Drosophila > Drosophila testacea. The sequence continues at coordinate 1,445,494 of JAWNND010000151.1, forward strand.
CGATTAGCTATTTAGCGCTAAATCTAGCTTTTTTGGCGGCTAATTTAATTTGTGTTAAATATGTTAATTATGTCTATTAACAAGCTATTAGTAAAGACTTTGTTTACATAGCTCACATTATACTATTTATAGTTGGTTAATAGTTTCTTTGAAAAGAAAGTTGAGCTTAATTTATATTTTAAACTGATTAAGTTAAATGTTAATGGGTTTCTAATGGCTTGGCGTGATTTCTATGATAATATAAAGATTTTGATAGTTTTTGGGCTTGTTAAAATGCAAATATGACTTTGATATATGAGACTATACAAAAAAGAGGGATGTTTGAGCACAAGCCAAAAATTTAACCTAACTTAACCCGAAATCCGAACTCAACTAATTGCCGAAAAATTGTAATAAAGCCAAAAGAAACCCTTCGCACTCTTGAAATTATTATTCGACCAAGGGAAGAAGGCGCAGCCAAGAAGGGATTTTGATTATTTATGCATTGCGGTGAATGGTATCACAGGTAGACAAAGTAGAACGAAGGGAAACGAGGGGAACAGGACAAAAAGTAGAGAATCAGGGTCGGAGGGTCTTTCTGAGGTGTCGATTGCCCGTCAGGTAAGTCCATGAAATACTTAAGAAATGGAAACCGAAATTATGCGTAATAAGCCGTTGTGGAAATTTAAGGGAAAACTCGAAAAACTCCGCGAAAAACAATTCTAGAAATATTTATAATATGATGAGCATATGAAGTGGATTAGCGGATTTCACTTCAGTACCTGCTTTATTTGGGTTCTCGAGAGTTCCAAATTTTGAAACAATAAACGAAATTTATTTAAGAACAAGATCTGAACTGAATATTTCATAATAATAATCATATTTCTTGTTATTTATTATACAACAGTTTATCAAGACATTGAAAGACACATATAGATTAACTCTGGGCTTATCAAGCAGCTACGGATAGATAAGAAATATGACGATATTTTCAAAGAGTATTTCTTAACCTACTCAACAATTGCGATTGGTTTATGAATAAGTATTCATTTCATTCATTCAATTATTTGATAAGAAACTAGTCGACACATTTTCAGCTGCATGTGAGTCATTTTTTGGAGTACACTCACCTTGGGTTTGGTTTTGCCTATGATTTTGCGATATAGAAACTTATACATAGCACAACAACTCGAGCAACAATACAACAACATTAAAGAGATCACGTTTTGCGTTTGAAAATAGTTTTTCTTTTTCGAATTTGACACGCACGATTTTGGCACTAAGCAAACAACAACAAATTCTCAATATTTATAACAATTTTATCGCCTCCGATTTGAACGCACTGCATTCTCCATGGATCGATAGATTATCGCTCTGTTTGTCTTTCAGTCAGTTCGTCTGTCTGTTTGTCAGTCTGCCGGTCGTTCCGTCGTCTGTGGTTTGTGTCTGCCGCGCGAGACGTCATCGATGACTAAGAGACGATATGACCGGGATGTGAGTGAAGAGGGCAAATTTTTGCATGCGGTCGCACAGTAGCGAAATGCAGGTAGATTAAAGAATTCGGGCCCATAAATAGCAATAGTTATTGACACAGCTGTTGTCTATTTACCATGCTAGAAAAATTATATTCATTTGTATAGGAAGATACTGCTTATCTACCTCAATAGGCAATTTCACATGAAGACAAAAGTGGAGTGAAGTGTGTAAATACGTAACTATTCACTATTTAATTTTATTATAAATTTTTATTATTTACTGTTTACGCTTTTATCGGGCGCCCTGAACACACCCCTGAGTGCGCTACTGTAGTCTAGTTTTGTTTACAGTTGCTTTTGTGATGCCGCCGTTTCACTTGCTCCCACGTTATGATGCCAAGAAACAACAACAACGATCAGTTAACAGCAGCAACAGTAACAACAACAATGATCAACAAATGTCACAAAGCAAAAGTTCAAAGCTGGCCACACTTCAACATAACGGTACATACTTTTTATTGATGCTCATTAGGCGAGTGAAAAAGAGTGAGAGAATAGAAGAATGTCAATGAAAACATTAAACAAATCTGAAGAATACGAAGAGGAAGCGTTGAAAAGTCATTAAAAACAATCAAATACATTTTGACAACAAAATAAACTTTTGGCCAGCAAATTGGACGTGGCAAAATGTGAACAAACTAATTAGCCATAACGAAATAAATGAGAATGAAAAACGTGAGACGAAAGAGGAACCTAAATGTGTGTGTGTGTGTGCGAGGGAGACAGAGCCAAAGAGATGGGAGCTTTGACATTTGCAGTTGTTGGGCAAAGGTGAAGGCAAAAAGAGAGATGATGATGATGATGATAAAGAGATTAAAGTGTAAATGAGTTTATGTTTTTGCAACTTACCTGAATCTCGAGCAAAAGCTCCTGTTTCTTTCTGCGCAGCTCAATGAGCAGTTTCTGCTGCTCTGGTGTCAATTCTGCAAGACAAAAACAAAAATAAAAAAGCATATTTCTTTAGTATTCTCGATTGCTTTTGTTCTGTTTTTGTTGTTTTTGTTGTTGGTTTATTTGGTTAATTGGAACAGCGACATTCCACTCACTCTCACACACACAAATGCACTAAGAGATACACAGACACGACGCACGCATGTAAACAATAAGCGCACACACCCACATGTACACACAGACACAAGCTGCAGTCTCCAACATACAGTGTGTCAAGTAATTCTTGTGACACAACAGATGCATGCAACTACTATAGTCGAATAAGAAAAAATGTATTACTGTTGTATACAAAATAGTACATGTGCATTATTTCCATGGCAAAACAATTACTTGACACACTGTATGTATGCAGTGGCAAAGACGTTGCCAAATCAATATTAACACAATAAAAACAACATTTTAGCAATTGTTATTGTTTCACAACGGGTTGCCAAGTAGTCTTAATTGGTTTATTAGTTTAATGCCGCATTTACGGATTACAGATTAATTCAATTGAAGGCCAGTTTAATAGACACACACTCACTCACACATACACTCGACACACGCACTCTCTCATACACATGCACACGCCCACAAACAGCGTCGCTTGTTGCTTCCAGGGGAACTGCTTTTGATTGGGGAGGGGGGGTTTACTTTTATTAAAACACATTGCATTTGCATTTGACATTCGCACAATTTCACTGCAATTGCAGCTTAAACTAATCTTTATTGAGCTTCTTTGTTTTCTTGTTTACTCATTGGCGTCGCGTTTGTTTGTCGTCGTGTGTGTTTAGTTTACCTGGCATCGAGAATTCACTTCGCCCCTTGGAAATCGCACCGTACGATCTGTTATCGAAATTGTCCATTGCGCTTATCATTGTGGCGGGCACAACAAACACACACGCACACACGTTGCACTAGTTTAACATAATTTACAACTTTTAACGATTTGCTAGCGTTTTTTCATTTATTATTAGAATTTTTTCAAAAAAATCAACAACAAAAATTCTTTCGCCTTTTTCCCACTAGGGATGGGCAAATATGACTAAAGATGAACTAAAAGATATATCGAAAGTATATCGATAGCAGTCGTAGGCACTCACTGTTAAGAACATAGGCAGTTAACAGACACGATTTGCTGATATTAATATTAATTTTTATTTTTATTCTATTTATTTACTTTGTCAAGTTGATTTAACCATCGTTAGAAAAATAATTAAATTAAGTGCCTTCTTACTTTAGCGCTGTACAATTTAAAATTACTATTATAAAATAACATTGATACAATAGCGTCGACTCACTTTACAGAATTGCTCCTCTCTTTCGTAACAACGATCTTTTGTCTGTTAGCGAAACAAAATAAATAGGCACCTATGGTTTAGTTTACAATTTAGATTATTATTGAGACAGCATTTCTTCATCTTTTCTCAACTTTTTGAAACATATATGCGTCAGCTTTTACCACTTTTGCGAGACATAAATCGCCCCCTGTCGACCACTATTTTTTGAGTTTCAAAACGGTGGCGGCAGCTTTGGCTTACTAGCTCCGCCACTATAAAAGTTGTTTACTTTTAGAACTAGATTCTCATTCAAGTCTGGCAATCTGACAGTCGAATTGAGTCTCCAGCCCTTACTGAGCACCTGAATTGCTAGAAAATTCTAAATACTTTAATATCAATATCAAAAACTGACTGCGGACAACACAAATTGGCGCGTAATTAACACAGCGTTCACTGAAGACAAGTGAATGCGAGTATCAAGCAGAGTTTAATACAGCAAAGACGCGACAAAGACCATGGCCAAGTGGGGAGAGGGTGATCCACGTTGGATTGTTGAGGAGAGACCCGATGCCACCAATGTGAACAATTGGCACTGGACGGAAAAGAATGCGACGCCCTGGTCCAAGGAGCGATTGCACCAGTTGTTCGTGGACTTTAAAATAGGTGCGTTATTCCAATTGTCTATTGCGAAATTTCTAACCTTACTATACCCGTCGCTCATGGAGTAAAGGGTAGTATTGTTTTGTTGCTAAGTATGTAAGAGGAAGGAGAAGGCGTGGTAGAAGCCATAGAGTAAATACTTGGTCACAACAACAGCAGAGTCCGTTCGACTGTACAAACATATATAGAGTCCCACAGACTAACAATAAGTGGGCAATCAATTTTGCACACAGACTTCTATAAGATTCAAGCAAATCAAGAGTAACGGGTATTGCATAGTCGGGAATTTGATTATACCTTCCATTTTTGTTGTTTATGGCGTAAATTCTAACCTTATTCTATGTTTTTTTCAATTGGAATCCACAGAACAAAGTGATATCGAGTGTGTTGTGGACGCAGTAGACAAGTGCAGCGGAGAGGCGACTGTGAACAATCGCAAGGGGAAACTTATATTCTTCTACGAATGGGAATTGGTACTTAAGTGGTCCGGTCGCCTGCTCAAGAATAGCAAAATGAGTCACAAGGGCAAGCTAACTATACCCAATCTGTCCGAGGAAAATAGCCTGGAGGATGTGGAAATTACGGTGACCATTGACGAGTCCAACGACGAGTCGGAAACACTAAAACAATTCATGTATAATGTGGGACGTGAAAGTATTCGCAAACTGCTAGGCGTCTATATCAAGGAACTAAAGGAGGAATACTCCAAGAACTTGATATTACCAAAGAAAAGCGACGATGGAAATGATACTGCCTTCTCCAAGGATGCTAACAATGCCAAGAATGCTGCCCAAAAGGCAGCGTCTGTGACTTCGGTTCCCTCATCGAAGGCTTCGTCCAACAGCGCATCAAATAGCGTCGGTTGTAAACTGGACGTGCGTACACTCTCCATGACCGAGGAGTTCCATTGCAATGCCAATGATCTCTACAATGCGCTCACAAAGCCCGACATGCTCACTGCATTTACACGTGCCCCAGCTAAGGTCGACGCTGTCCGTGGTGGCGAGTGAGCATTCAATAGTTTTCTAATCCATCTTGTATTTTATCTCATGTTTCTCCTCTTCTTTTTTTTTTGTAGATTTGTGCTTTATGGTGGCAATGTGCTTGGCAAGTTCGAGGAGCTTGTGCCCGAAAAGAGGATCCAACAGAGCTGGCGTCTGAAAAACTGGTCATCTGGTCACTACTCGAATGTCATTATTGAACTAGAGGAAACTGTAAGTTGAAAGAGGCCTTATAAGACCCTTCAATCGCATCTCTGTTTAGTTAGAAACTAGCGCACAGATATGTTAAGTAGAGTAGAGTAGAGTATTATGATAATTGATCGATTTATAATAGAGCAAGCAGATTTACAATTCAAATTTTTTTGCTTTGGGGTATAATTTCTTTTAACAGAACTCAGAATCAAATTAAAAATATAATTGGACCCTGTACAAAGGGTTCAACGAAAATCGTTTCTTGAATAACTTCCGAGTATGTATATTATCCGATCGTGTTAAAATTTTAAGGATTAATCCAAACAAGAGTAAATTTTATATGCGCTGAAGTTCAGGGCTCTGCTTAGCTACTTATGAATTTTGACATAGCGTTGATCTTTTCTATAATTTAATGGTATTTTAACTTTATTTTAAACGATATAGACAATTAAGCAGTAGTATATCTAATGCTTACATTAATGAGATCTTTTTCTAATCACTTTTTCAGTCATCCAGCACAATGATGACGCTGAAGCAAACCGGCATTCCCGCCTCCGAGTATGATGCGATGAGAACAAACTGGCATCGATACTATTGGCATAGCATCAAGCAGACCTTCGGCTTTGGCAGTTCCATATCCGACGCCTTATAAGGAGCACCCCCCTCTCTCCCCTGTTAGATTGGACGAGTCACTCGGACTCCGGATACACGAAACATCAACGCTGCAAACTTGATTAACAACCAACACAACAACAATCTCTAGCTATAATTTCGATCCGTCTCTACACTCTGTTAACAATTTCTTGATTATGGTATTAAAGTATGTTTGTAGACGGATTCATTGTACGACAGCAGCAACAACAACACACAAACCCACATTATAAATGGCAAAATAAATGAGATATCGAAATTAAAGTTCACAGTGCTTGAAGAAAGATTCGAAAATATCTTTTATCTGTACAATTTCCCTACACTCCTAAATAGTCTTAAGCCAGTTCCAAATGTTCGTCTTCAATTTCTGCACAGTTGCAGCTTAAGATTGGCACATTCCGACGCCTCCTTCACAGAAGCATCGGTGGTTCAGTGGTAGAATGCTCGCCTGCCACGCGGGCGGCCCGGGTTCGATTCCCGGCCGATGCAACTTTAACTTTTTGGTTTATTATTAACTAAATAGATGTCTGATTTAAATAAGATGTTTATTAACATTTTATTGATAAGCACGCTCGCAAATAAAATATTCTTTGTAATTACAATCATTATCGTTCATTAAAAACTTGTTTTCATTGTACCACAACTCGCCACAGTGCTCATGATTGTTGTGGCCAGGATTTCCTTTATGCCAGTTTAAATAGGTGGCCTTAAAGCCGGTAACTACCGATCGAAATACTCCCTCAGTACCAAGATCATTAAAGTCGATCCAATATCCCTCGTAAGGCGTCAAATTAGCCACAATTCCATTTAACTGCTCCAGGTTTTTGATACTAGCCAGATGTCCATCCAATGTTAGACATTCGTGAACTGCTTCAAACCAATTCAACTTTTTAGATTTTTCAATATGATAATATTTTGTACCAATTTTCTGGAATGGTTTTCCATCAGTTGATTTGCCTCGATTTTTCAATTTTTTATTTTGTTTTATATTATTAACCTCTGTTTGTTTATGTAACGAGAGTTCAATCATCTTACGCAGATCTTCAAACTTTCTTCCATTTTCTTAGCATGTTCATCAAATTGTTTTTTGTATCAATATCTCGGGATTCTCAACTTGATCGCTGCAATGCCTTTGTATGATCTAATACGGTCTCAAGGCTTAAAACAGTAGCGCCACAGGTTGACTCAAGTTGCTCCCTGCTTCACAACTCTATTTTAAGATAGAACAAGCTATATATACTCATAGACGATCTGAGTAGTAAACTCACCGCTTCACTCTTTTGCATTAAGAGTATTGATATTAGCATAACAATCAAATTGTTTTTCATTTTGACACATCACTTTGAAAGATTACTAAGCACTAAATTTGTTGACTAATAAACAACACCTCAAATACCTAATTTCTTTGCATAGTTCATACATTACTTATCAGCATTCAATGCTTGGGGTTATCTTTAAGATCATCAATTATACCTTGCAAAGAGCCTTATTATTAGAGCATGAAGATTGCCGGATTCTTGATACCCTATAATATTCCACGTTACCTATGACAGCTAAATGATATAGTGGTAGTCAGAGTATACCAAATGCATAGTCTAACACATTCTTTCCATCTAAAAGTTTTCCACAACAAAGATATTTGACCAATTTTTTCAAAATAACTAAATTTATAAAATTTTAGGAGATTTTTGGATATCAGAAACGTTAATGAGTGATCAAAAGAAACACACGATTTGTTGCTTCCAATTTTATTCTTAGTATATAATTTTATTAAGACATTTATTTACATTTTATTGATATTCGGGCTCGCATATAAAGAATTCTTCATATTACAACGAACATCATTCATTAGGTGATGATTTTCATGGTACCACAATTAACTGCCGTTGCCTGGGTTATTTTTATGCCAATTAAAGTAGTTGGGCTCAGTGCCTGTGGTTGCTGAAAGGAAGACTCCCTCCGTCCCCAGATCATTGATGTCAATCCAATAATCCGTATTTTCTAAATTTTGTATTAATTCGTTAAACTCGTTTTCACTTTGAATACTCGCCAGATGTCCCCCAAACTCCTCACATTTATGCATTGCGACAAACCAATTGACCTTTTCAGTAGTTTCAATATAATAATATTTTGATCCTATTTTTGTTAATGGTTTCATAAAAAATTTTCGGAATCAGCTCTTCTTGAAAAGGACTTGGATCGTCAAGTTGGTCATTTAAGTTTGAATTCTGCTCATTAAAGTTATTAATTTGTTTGTTAGGTGCATTTTCAGTTAATCGACTTTGATTTTCGAACTTATGCTTCAATAATATTTGTCGAGTAAACCAAATTTTGCCTCAAGTAATTGTTCAATATTCTTGAAATTTTGCTATCACTAATTGCTTTTGAATTGTTGTTTCAGTTATATTGTTGATACTCTCGAATTTTAGATTCAATTTTTAGTAAGTACATATATCTTTTCCTGCATCTTTTTCGTGTCAAGTAAGGGTCTAAAGCCGTTGATCCAGTGGCTGCTGCAGGTTGATTCGAGTTGTTTCTGTTCTTCACAGCTCTATTGAAAGGGAAAAAACACGCTAAAACACTTCTTATATGATCCGTATACTAAACTCACTGATTTAGTCTCGTGAACTAAGAGCACTATAGCATATTAGCATCATAGATTGAAATTGATCTTCATAATGACAATTCACTTTGTAACACTTCTAAACACTGAACACAAAGCTGAGAAAACAGCGCCTTAAATAACCCAAATTGAACAGTGTAACTACATATAATATAGAAAAAATTACAGCTCGAGTTTGCGCATGTACATTATTATAATGAATATTAAATACTGATAAGTAATGTCTGTCTGGCCATTTTCACCCTGTTACACACTATTACCCAAAGTTTATGTATTCTAGTTACATGACATGTAAAGATTGCACTATGTAACAAAATGTATTCGTTCATATTATGTGTCCTCGGTCCTTAAAGAACTGACTTCTTCCTATTTGATACATATTTGGCTAATTTTGTTATATTTTTTTGGTGTACATTTGGTAAAAGATACACCTAAGAAAAGTTTTTAAAGTTGTTTTTCGTCTAGGGGCTCATTTGTATCATAAAAGTGATTCTTGGCCATGGAGAGTTTTCCTTGTTAAATAGTGTTCATAAATTGATTAAACGCTGATAAGTTATACATATACTATTTGACATACATTACCTATCAGTAATTAATGCAATGTCAGGTTTTTGTTTTATACTATATGTGGGAATGTTACAATGTCTTAATCTTGTAATGAAACCATAGATAGTCACCGTGAAAAATGTTTGAAAATGTTGGTTCTTCGAACTTGACCGACTTCAAGATACTTTTGATAGTCTTTCTGAAAGATGTAAGTTTTTTATGTGTGGTATAAAACGTTTAAAGTTCATTGTTTAAAGATACCATATATAATTACCACCGTTTTATTTGGCATTTCACTCATTTTACAAACAAGCTTAATTACATTTTATTGAGTTCAGCCTCACAAATAAACAAATTTTTTACATTACATTGAATATCATTCATTAGATGCTTATTGTGATCGAATCTCAATTCAATGCAATGTTCGACATTTTGGGAGTTATCTGGATTATTTGTATGCCAATTAAAATAGGTTGCTTCAAGCCCTGTTGTTGCCGAAAGAAATATTCCTTCAGTACCAAGATTGTTAATGTCAATCCAATAATGCTTAAGGGCCTGCAATTCGGGTATAATTGCATTAAAGTCCGCCAGATTTATAATACTAGCCAGGTGTCCACCTAATGAAAGACATTTATGTAGTGCTCCGAACCAATTCAAATATATCGATTGCTCAATATAATAATATTTTGAACCAAATTTCTGGAATGGTGTTCCAACAGTTGATTTTCGTACGTTCATCTGTCTACGAAGGTCTTGTAAATTTTTGTCAATCTGTTCGAAGCTCTTCTGTAATGTATTTTCATTTGACCTGCGTAATTTTTCCAGCTTCTGATCGATCTTCTTATTATTTATTTCAAATTTTTCTTCTGTGAAGTGTTCTAATCTTTCGAACTTTTTCTGCAATGAATTTTCCAATGATCGGCTTAAATATTCTAGCTTCTGTTCTATCTTATTATCTTGGAAATCTAATTTTTGTTGTATTAGGTTCTCCGAGATCTCTAGTTTAGCTAATGATTTCTTTTTATTCATAAAATCATCGACCTGACTCTGCAAAGCCTTCGTATGATCCAATACGGGTCTTACGATTTTGAAGCAATAATTTCCACAGATTGACTCAAGTTCCCTCGAATTTTGACAACTCTATTAAAAATATTAGACATTTTTTATCAGCTCACAGTGGATTAGAAGTCTATACTTACTTCTGTATTTCCATTTATAACAACAATTGAAACCGAAAGTACAATTAATAAAATTTTCATTGTGATTCAATTTACACACACTCTTGTGGCTCAAAGCTTACCAAGAACTAAAATACATAAACAAAGAAGCTGCGTTTGAACACAGAAATCATAATTTAATCGCATTACTTATTTCAATATATGTATTTGGAATTATATACACTTGAATAGCGTTATCAGTGTGAGCAAAAGTATGTCACTGTGTATACCCTGCACCAATCGAAATTTACCCTGTGCCTTGTGCAAAGTTATTCAGGTATCATTAAAAAGTCAATTTCTAAATAATGTTTTAGTTAAAAAGAACTTGTTGGGATCTATTGAAAATTTGAAGACACAATAAGAATCGGTTGCGTTTGAAATTCTTGCATATATTAATATTACATTTATTTTATTCAGAACTTAAATTACATTTGTTGATTTCAGCCTCACAAATAAACAGTTTTTGTGCTTTACAGTCAACATCATTCATTGAATGCTTATAGCCATCGAATTTCAATTCGACGCAATGTTCGACATTATTTGTGTTATCTGGATTATTTGAGCGCCAATTAAAATATGTTCCCCTTTGTCCTGTAGTAAGCGAATAAAATATTCCTTCAGTATTAAGGTCGTTTATGTCAATCCAATACATTTGATTGCGATCTAATTTGGTCATGATTAAGTCAAACTCTGATGAATTTTGAATATTAGCCAAATGACCGCCTAATGATAGACATTTATGTGCTGCTCCAAACCAATTCAAAAATTCAGATCGTTCAATATAATAATATTTTGAACCAATTTTCTGAAAAGGTTCGCTAACAGTTGATTTTCTTATGTCCATTACTCTAAGAAGGTCTTCCATTTTTTTGTCGAGCCCTTCGAATTTCTTCTGCAATGTATCAAACTTCTGTTCCATCTTATTATCTTGTAAATCGAACTTTTGTTGTATTAGGTTCTCCGAAATCTCCAGTTTTGCTAATGATTTCTTTTCATTCATAAAGTCATCGAGCTGACTCTGCAAATCCTTCGTATGATCCAACACAGGTCTTACAACTTTAAAGCAATAGTTTCCACAGTTTGCCTCGAGTTCCCTAGAATTTTGACAACTCTGTAAAAAGATCAGATATTTTATATCAACTCAGAATTGATTATATGTCTGCACAAACTTCTGGATTTCCTTGTATAGCAGCAACTGAGATCAAAAGTACAATTAGTATGATTTTCATTGCGATTCACTTAACACAAACTGTTGCGGCTCAAAGTCTTCAAAGAACTAAAAGATGCGTTTAATCTCAGTAAACATAATTCCATCGCATTACATATTGCAATATGAGTACATATAAATAAATGTAGTTATTTATAGTACATATATATAGCGTAATCAGTTTGAGCAAAGTTTCAGAGATTGTAGCAGAGGGCAAATACATAGATCCCTTTATTGTATTTTTGTATTTTTTTTTTCTCTCTTTTTACAGAGTGTAATTTCTACTAAACTGTGTTTAATTTTGCTTTTAAAAATTGTTGAGGAAAATTAAGAGATTATATGTAGAATAATTTTACAGGCTGACAACAAAAAGTCTATTTGGAAAAATTGCCTCTTACGATTTAGTTTTCTGGCACAGAAAGTCGTTTAAGTGATATTAAGTGGAAAATATTATATATAATATTTATTTATTTTTATAATTTATATATAATATTTATTTATAATCTCATTCCCACCAGGATGTATTATTATTATGTATACTTTAAGTATTTATTGTGTCAGTGTATAGTTTAAATTAATAAAGGTATGATTTAAACAGATATACATTTTGTAATCTTTCTTGCAATTAGTAAAAATCAAATTATGGCGTGTCTAATTAACTTAAAGAACCCATATTTAAATACTATAATTTTAAAAGCATCGGTGGTTCAGTGGTAGAATGCTCGCCTGCCACGCGGGCGGCCCGGGTTCGATTCCCGGCCGATGCAAATTATATTTTTGTGAACGAAATGATCTCTAATAAATCGGATGAAGCTCATAAAATTATTTATTTAAACAAAAGAATAGATTTGAATACAGAATATTTTCGACAATATTTTTTTCTGCTTATTAACATTAGTTCCAATGAAATAATAAAACTTAACATGATGTGTTACTGATTCACAGGTTCGCAGATAAAGTATTTACCTTCATGACAGGGAGCATCGTTCATTAGATGCCGATCATTATGGTACCACAATTCGACGCAATGCTCAATTCCCTTTACGTTGTCTGGGTTATCGCCATGCCAATTGAAATACGTAGGTTTAAGGCCAGTAGCAGCTGATAGAAGTACTCCCTCGGCTGTAAGATCGTTGATGTCAATCCAATAGTTTCGATTCGGCTGCAGATTGTCTCTGATTGCATTGAACTCCGATTGATTTTTAATGCTAACCAGATGCCCACCCAATGATAAACATTTATGAACTGCTCCAAACCAGTTCCATTTCTCAGATTGTTCAATATAATAATACTTTTGTCCGATTTTTTGGTATGGTTTCACAACTTGTGACTTTCTCAGATCCAGAAATATGCGCAAATCTTCCAACTTCTTTTCAATATTTTGCTCTATTACGAGTTTCGAATTTTCAAGTCTCTTTTCATTTATAAAGTGATTGATTTGACTTTGCAATTCTTTCGTATGATCCAATAAAGGTCTGACGACTTTGAAACAGTAAGTTCCACAGTTTGACTCAAGTTCTCTTGAATCTAGACAACTCTGTAAGAATAACAGACAGCTTATATCTTCTGATTGAAAGGTAGAGATCTGCACTTACTTCTGTATTTATTTGCACAATGATTATGCAGATCAAAAGTACAATTAAAATTATTTTCATAGTGAGTCACTTAATATAACTGTTGTGCATCAAAGATTAAAGAATGACTAAAATTCATATACGAGTCAGATGCATTAATACCCTGATTAAGAAGTATACATGTACTTTGTAAGTATAGTATTTATTTCAATCGTATATTATATTTAAAAAGGTTATCTGTACAAGCAAGATGCTGTGTGGCCCTATATGGCATATATGTATGTATTATGTATATATAACAAATCTCAATCATCCCAATCATTAAAATTGTATTTACATTTTATTCATTATCATACTCACAAATAAACAACATATTTGAATTACAATTAGCATCATTCATTAGATATTTATCATGAAACCACAAGCAACCACAATGCTCATTATTTTGGTAATTATCTGGGTTATTTGGATGCCACATTAGATAGGTTGCTTTAAGACCAGTCGTTCCCGAAATGAATGTACCCTCAGTACCCAGATCGTTAATGTCAATCCAATAACGTTTGTTGGGCTCTAATTTGGCAATGATTGCGTTGAATTCAGCCTGATTTTTGATATTAGCCAGATGTCCACCCAATCTGAGACATTTGTTAACTGCTCCAAACCAGCTCAAATTTTCGGATTGTTCAATATAATAATATTTTGAACCAATTTTCTGGAATGGTTTACCAACAGTTGATTTTTTTACTTCTAACATTCTACCAAGGTCTTCTAACTTTTTGTCGAGCAGTTCGAATTTCGTCTGGATTATAATTTCATTTGATCTGTGCAAATCATCTATTTTTTTGTCCAGTGTTTCTAATTGCTTTTGAATTTTATTTTCATCAGATTTGCTCAAATTCTCAAGATTTGCTAATAATTTCTTTTCATTTATAAAATCATCGACCTGGCTCTGTAAAGCTTTCGTATGATCCAATACGGGTCTTACGATTTTGAAGCAATAATTTCCACAGTCTGACTCGAGTTCTCTCGAATTTTGACAACTCTGTAAAACGATCAGACATTTTATATTGCCATATATATGTTTAGATGTCTATACTTACTTCTGTATTCCCTTGTATAGCCAGAATTGGAATAGAAAGACCAATTAGAATTATATTCATTGTTATTCCAAACACTGTTGTGCCTCTAAGATTTTCAAAAATACTAAAACCTATACACAACACATAATTTAATTCACGTTGTTTGTTGCAATAAAAGTATGTATTTAAATACTTATATGCCAATATATACATTTTGTTGGGGTTATCAATCTGAGCAATGACTCTGAGAGATATGAGCAATGCATACCTCGTAGTAATTGAAAGTGGCTATGGGGCATTCTCGGTTACTAGGTGATTTATCTATTTACTAGCTTCTGTTCGATCTTCTTATCTTGAATTTCAAATTTTTCTTCTATTGGGCGTTCGGATCTTTCGAGATTGACAAACGATTTCTTTTCATTCAGAAAACCTTCGACCTGACTCTGCAATGCTTTTGTATAATCCAATAAGGGTCTTACGATTTTGAAGCAATATTTTCCACAGTCTGCCTCGAATTTTGACAACTCTGTACAAAAATCAGACATTTAAATCACCTCACTGATGATTAAAGGTCTGTACTTACTTCTGGATTCCCTTGTATAGCAACAATTAAGATCGAATATATAACTAAAATTATTTTCATCGTGGTTCACATAAGACTGTCTTTAGTGCCTCAAAGTCTTCTAAAAACTGAAATATCATTATAAATAAGAAAAATTTAAAGTCCACAAAAGATAATTTAGTTCGCTTTATGTATTGCAAATAAAAAGTATATGTATGTACATATATGTATACTTTTGTTGGGGTTATCAGTTTAAGTACAGAGGTATAAGCAATTGGTTAGTGTGTATACTATATATACTGTATACCCTGTACTTGAAATTTGTGGAAAGTAATGTCTAAATGAGCATATACAGTGTTGAAAACATAATAGATAGTAAAGTTATGGTACAAATGTTTATTATCAGGGCGTCACTGCTCAAAAAGTTCAGTTTTAGTTCCTATTAATACGGCTATCATGGGCAGTTTTGTTCCTATTAATACGGCTATCATGGGCTTTTATATATATTTTATCAGCTTAAAGAAACCATTTTTCGACGCAATTATTTCACAAGCATCGGTGGTTCAGTGGTAGAATGCTCGCCTGCCACGCGGGCGGCCCGGGTTCGATTCCCGGCCGATGCATCTTTGTTTTTGTATTTTATTTTTATTAACCAACTAAAATATGATTTATGAAAATTTTACTTTATATTTTATTGATTATTAGGTTCGCAAATAAAAAATTTTGTTCTATGACACTGATTATCGTTCATTAAATGCTTATTATAATGCCACCACAATTCGCCGCAATGCTCGAGATTTATGTAGTTGTCTGGTCCTGGAGGATGCCAGTTTACATAGGTGGCTTTAAGCCCGGTGGCTATGGAATAAAAAAGCCCCTCAGTAGCAAGATCATTAAGATCAATCCAATAACTCTTTCCAGGCTCCAAATTGTCTATTATTGCGTTGAACTCTGTCTGATTTTTGATACTAACCAAGTGTCCACCTAACATTACACATTTATGAACTGCTGCATACCAATTCACAGTTTCAGACTGTTCAATATAATAATACTTAGATCCAATTTTTTGAAATGGTTGTCGATCAGTTTTTTCTTCAATCAATCTGCGTACATCCTTAACACTTGCCTCTATCTGTTGTTCCCAATTATCGCGCTTTTTATCTTGTTCTTCAAACATTACATTTATCTGCTGTTCCAACTTTCCGATGTGGTCCAGATATTCCGTTTTATTTTTAAAATCTTCTATTTGGCTCTGCATGTACTTTGTATAATCTAAGATAGGCTTTAGGGCTGTAAAACAATAACTTCCACAATTTGGTTCATTTTCCATTGAATCCTGACAGTTCTGTAAATGAATACTGAAACTTAAAACCATCTTGAAGATTAATATTTCACACTCACATCTTTATTTGCAAACACTGTCAAGACTGAGATGAGAAGTCCAATCACAATGATCTTCATTGCGATTTAATTAAATTTTTAATAAAATTAATAAATTATAATTTGCTCTGTTTCGCAACAAAATCTTCGAGCAACTGAATTTTTAGAAGAATGAGATGCATTTTAATAAGACATAAGTATACTATAATTCACATTATTCAATGTACAATAAGTATGTTAACAGATTTCTACGGGGTTATCTGTTAGCGAAAGAGTTGGAGATCAAAGCGACTGGAAGCAGGTCTATACCCTGTACTATAGAAAGTGACTGTAATCTAGTACTGGTCTCAAGGTTTTGTAACAGTAGCTACCACAGTTTGATTCAAGTTGTCTCTGTTCCTCAGAGATCTATTGAAGGGGAAGAACTCGTTACTTTATTTCGTATATGATTTGTACACTAAACTCATTGGTTGAATCTCGTGTAAACAGTTCTTCATTATGATCACTTTGTAAGAATTGAAAAAAAAAACAGATGTTTTCAGCTGAATGCACACCGTTTTAAATACCTTATTTAATTTATTATTCATGTATTCCTAATCATTTATTGCTATATATTTTGTTGTTGGGGTTATCTGTCAGAGCATTAAAATAATTTAATTCAGCAAATTATAAATAAGATCCCAATTTCTATTTTTACTTAAAGTTCCCATTTTTTGAGACGGAAACCAAGCAAGCATCGGTGGTTCAGTGGTAGAATGCTCGCCTGCCACGCGGGCGGCCCGGGTTCGATTCCCGGCCGATGCAAAACAATATTTTTGGTTTTAAATGAAATATAATATTAATCATATAAAAAATATAATTGATAAGGAATGCTTAATTGATAATTGAGCTATATGATTGCTGGGAATTGTTTAAAGATAATATACCACTTAATTTATGAATAATAATTGAAATATACAATTGCTCTGAATTGTTTCAAGATTAGATATATTTTTTAAATAAATATAAATAGTTAAGTATATAAGGAATATAATTTATAATAGTACACCTTATAATATGATAATACCTTATGATAACTGCTTTTTATGTGTGCTCAAATGTAGTTGATACTCTTTGAAGCTATTGGACTTGAAGATGCTAATCGTCTCTTGATCGGTGCCTGTACAGGTGGCACACTCGTAGATGAACTTGCCTGGATGTTTGCCAGTTTTGATGATATGTTTACGCAGGTTGTCAAAGGTGCTACACTGAAAGTCACAGTGTGGACACTTGTGAGACTTTTCCCCAGTGTGACGAAGCATGTGACGTCTTAGTTGACCCTTGATGCGAGCCTTAAAGTCACACTGATCACAGGAGAACTTTTCGCTTACATGGGATTTGAGGTGTCTGAAAGTGATACAAAAATTGATCAGTAAACAAAAGAATGCGAGCAAGAGGAAGAAGGAAAAACAACAAAACGAGAACTGTTAAGTATTCGCACTGCTCGAAGCCATATTTAAAATCTTAAGCTTGATTAGACCGTAAATTCCAGTGGCGGTTGTTCCACAGCAACGCAACCAGGTAACTAATTGCTAATTTCGCATTCGAATCGCACGCCCGAAATCAAAATACGAATAAGTTGGCAACTCGCCGCTTCAATTGGCCACAACTTTTCGGATACCAAAAGGACACCAAGCGATCGGAACAGGCTGTAGGTGCGGGTGTAGAAGTAGAGGGGTAAAGTGCCTGGCTACCCGTCTACTCAGATGTAGATCTGTTTTGTAAACAGCATCAAAGCGTTCGGATTGGTTTTGGGTCTTTCAGAATATGCTATGCGCTTTCTAGAATCCACTTCTTATGTAGGAAAAAGCATGTATAAAATTGGAAGATTTCCTAGGATTAGAGAAGTATCTTTTTACATTGCAAAAAGTTCCCATATAGGTTTCGATATTCCAGCTTCAGGAAATAACCTTTTATCAGAACTTTTTTTTAAAAACGTTGTAATAAATTCTAATATAAATTGATCATTTGGATGTGTTTTTGATCAAAACTGTCTAGGTCTAGCAATAAGTCGGAAAGAAGCTCCTATTAAGCTGCCTAACTTTAAACTAAAAGAATGCGAGGAATTTTAATGAGAATCTTAAATGAATCCCCATACTAACTAAAACAATATAAAGTGATCTTCTGGGTGAGCCTTTTAACAAATCTGGCCATATCTACGAATAAATTCCTGGCAAAAGATAGGAAAAATGTCTTCTATTCGAACTAGAGAAAATTATCTGAAATATTGTTATGGAAGAATATTGAATAAATGGCCCTAATCAAATTAAATTGTTTATGGGATTTAAGCTGATCTTTAAAATAATATGCTGTTTTGGAACTTAATGATATTATATGGAATCTCTTAAATATTTTTAAAGAAGAATCTTAAATAAATGATCCTAATTAAACTATATAATGTGATCTGTCATTAAATGGATTCTCTTAAATATTCTTATAGAAGAATCTTAAATGAATGTGATGTTGAAGCTGGTTTTTAAACTAATATGCTCTACACACTGTGCTGACATACACGACTGTAGGGTGCACACAGTTACGCGCCTTCAATTACGACCCAACGCCGGCATGGCCTTAGGAGGTTCTACTGACTGTCGATGTCGATGTCGCTGTCGCAATACCCAGAAGCAAATTTCGAGGCCTGTGGCTGACGCTCATTTGTTGCAGTTGCTGTTGTGTCCACTCCAGTTATCAGCTACTGTCCAAACCGAAGACTCACAATTAATTGCCAATGTTCTGCGTGGCCGCCGGAATTGGAATCTGTGTGAAATCTCAAAGCTCCAAAAACGAAGACGAAGACGAAGATGGAGATGGAGAAGAAGAAACGTAGCTCGGCTCATGCGCACTCGGTAGGCTTAATTAGCGGCAAGTAATGGAGCCGCTTGTTGCTGTTGCTGTTGCAGTTGCAGTTGCAGTTAAAGTTGCAGTTGCATATTCGTGCTGCAAGTTGTAGGAGTTACTTGCCTCAAACCGAACCTCTCCACCTCTGCCTGCTGTGCGTCTTCAGGAGTCGCGTCTCTTTGAGCAACCGACAACTCGTCGATCGACCCAAAATAAGACCGAAACTGAACGCGTTTTAAGCCAGACTTTGAATTCCACGACAGACCGCACTTTTTGCTTCTTCTTTTCTTTGATAGCTAATTGAAGATCTTGACTGCGAGTTAAGCACATCACTGTTCTCTCTTTCTGTCTCTCTCTCTCTCTCTCTCTCTCTCTCTGTAGATTTTTGTGGGATTTATGCATGACCTTTTTGCTAGATCTTTTAACTGCAGCACAGGCCCAATTTTAATGAGCTTCACTGCGAGATAGATTTAGACCCTGTAAGAACTTTTAACAATCATTTCATTTACAGTCAACTAACAATTCTAAGAACTTAATGTATTCTTGTTCCCCAACTAATAAAGAAAGAAATTATTCTTTATATAAAAGTGTTTTAAGAGTTTTTAAATAAAATTTGATTATTTTTGAGTGTTTTAAGCTGAGGTTAGTTTTCTTTCTAATGTCTGCATTAAAAAATTCAAAGATTCCTCACTTAAACTGAAGAATTTTGTTTACTTAAACTACTTACTTTTGCGAAAAAGTTTTGTTTAAGCAAACTAACTATATTATTAATCAATTATTTGATATCAATAAATTTAAAGCAAAGAGTCATTATTAAGTAATTTAGATTAAGTAGTGCTCGCAACTTTTCTGTTAAACAGCGCTTTATTAAATAAATTAGTCAATATAATTTTAAAGTTGGGAGAGCCCGACAGTAAAATACCCTGTGGACAAAATTAATAGACCCTTTTGTACTTTTTTAGTATTAAGAATTCCAAAATCAAAGAAAGCTATTGACAAAAAAAAATTATTATTTGTTTCAGGAGTTCATTGACCTATCCCGCAAACCGAACCGATGTTTTCTAGAAATAATTTACAATTAAATGTAAAAAACAGAATTCCATATATTTTATTATTTATATAAAGTTAAATATAGGAAATTCTTTCTGCCTGGTACACACAATTACACAAAGTTAATGTATTTCCTTAAATCTGACATATAAAGATTGATGACAGCGGTAAATGCTGATAAGTCATGTATACAATAGTATATCATGTTAAATGTTCGGTATATAAGAGGCTATTCTCTTAACTTTGTATTCAGTTTTTAGAAGTATTACAAAGTGAATTGTCATAATGAAAAACAGTTTAATTTTGTTGCTAATATCAGTGCTCTTCGTACACGAGAGTAAAGCGGTGAGTTTAGTGTACAGATCTCATAGGAATCAATTTAACGTGTTCTTCCCCTTCAATAGATCTGTGAGGAACAGAAACAACTTGAATCAAACTGTGGCAACTACTGCTTTAAAGCCTTGAGACCCGTACTAGATCATGTAAAGGCGTTCCAGAGTCAAGTTCCAAACCCCCAAAATTGTATGCAAGATATGGATAAGAAATTGGATAATATACGTATATTTTTTGAACTTTCAATGCTGAAACAAGAGGAAAGTGATATCCGGAAAATCGAACTTCAGTTCGAAAAAATGTATGAACATGAAAAAAAGTTGGACATGTTAGAGAATCAAAAAAAATTAACTGAAGACATTTTGCAGAAGAATATTAAAGAACTGCAGGAAAAGATAGGTGAACTTGATACAAAATTGGATCAAAAGTTCGAGAGTATTTACAATCAGCGGTGCTGCCGAAAAAAATTCAGACCAAGAACCTTTACGTTTTCTTAAAACTCTGAGTTTATTAAATAAAATTTAATAATTGTTTTTAAATTATGAAAAATGCACAATGGACATTTTGAATAAAATTGTAAATTGTTTAAAATATACCGCTAATTTCGAATTTTTCGAAAATTGAAGTTAAGTTCATGGCTGCCGAGTTCTGTTACTCCGAAAATATGTCCGAAAAATGAAATTGAACAATTACTTGAGGCCAAATTTGGTTTGCTCGACATGTTTGTTGAAGAAAAATTTGAAAATCAAAGCAGAATAACTGAAAATGCATCTCAGAAGCAATTCAATAAATTTGATTAGCAAAATTGCAAAATTTGAGAATCAAAATACTCTTTTCCAAAAAAAACTTGAATTGCTGCTTCCGAAGTCTTTTGTGAAACCATTAAAAAAAATATGATCAAAATATTATTATATTGAGGATACTAAAATGGTCAACTGGTTTGTCGCAATGCATAAATGTCAGGAGTTTGTAGGATATCGTGCGAGTATTCAAAATGAAAACGAGTTTAACGAATTAATACAAAATTTAGAATATACGGATTATTAGATTGACATCAATGATCTGAGAACGGAGAAAGTATTCCTTTCAGCAACTACATGTGTGGAAGTAAATTACTTTCATTGGCAAAGCGGAGAACCCAATAATGAGTTCTAAAATTTTGTTATTTTGAAAAATCGGTCTAATATCATAATTGTGGAAAACTTACAGATCGAAAGACTGTGCTAGACTATGCATATTTCCGTCTTACCAGACGGACATGGCTATATCGACTCGGCTTCTAACGCTGGTCAAGAATATACATATGTTTATACTTTATGGGGTCTGTCACACCTTTTTCTGCATGTTACATACTTTTACTTTTTAAACAAACTCCCACAGTGTATACAAATAATTAGTTAGCTATAGCAGAGTCTATTTACTGACAAAAAGTCATTTTAAAAAGTGTATGAGGGCCTAAATAAATAGTAAAAGGCATATTAAGCACCCAAAATTGAGCTTAAACAACAGAAAATACTATTAAGTATGAAATAAAGGAAATTTTATCTTTTATAACTATCTTTTTGTGAGCTTTCTTCACATCCCCATTTTCCTCTTCAGCCAATTGGATTTAATAGTATTATTGCAATGACTTTAACCTCTCTTTCTACAAATATATTAGTTGGGGGCAATACAATAAATAGTGCAGCATAAAATTGCTTTCCACATGCAACATGGCAATATTCAAATTCTGTGCAACAACAACAGACAACGGCAGAGTACAAAAGACGAGGCAAAAGTTGTCGCCATCAAAGCTCGATCGTCCAAACCGAAAAGACAGCTTGCAACTTGAGTATGTGTGTGTGTGTGTGAGTGTGTGTGTCTGTTGCAGATCGGACTTGGGGCGGACAGCTGCACAGTGGCAGGCAACGGTGGCAGTGCCATTGCCGGCAATTGGCCCTGAACGAGGCAAGATCGAACGCTGTCGCTGCCCATGCGGAGGAGGAGTTGCAACTTGCAACTTGCAACTGGCAACTGGCAACAGCAACAACATCAGCAACAGCAACTGAGGCAGCTGCAGCACTATCGTCCTCCAGTTGGAAATATTACAAGAATTCAATGCGCATATCAAAGGCGATCGATAAGTCACGATTTTGTGGTACGACTCTTGGCGACTTCTGATTGCCCCTTGCCCCCCAAACCACTTTGCCACTGCCACATTTCCACATTGCCACAGACAGCAGCAACTCCTTTCAGTGCTTGCCGTTGTAGTTGATGCCGTTGTTGTTGTTTTCATCAATTTATGCAATTGCCGTTCAAAGTCTGCAATTATGGATGACATTTTTGCTCTTGTTGCTCCTTTTTTTATTTTTATTTCCATTTCCATTTGCTTGTTTGACTTTTTTTTTGTTTCTATACTCTATAAAATTATTGGAAATTTTGAAAAGAGGATATATACACTATATGTAATAGACTGAAGAACTGGAGAACTTCAATCCAGACCTTTCTACTGGGAGTAGCTTTTAAAGTGTTTGTTTGTCTTATTTTGACTAGATACATAATATGTATGTAATGTAAGAATGTAAGAGCTAGTGTGCCTATAATTCTTGAGTCAATTAACAGCTGATATACGGGGTATCCCGGCAGTCGAGGACTCTCGACGCATCTAAAATTCGGGTAGAAAATATCCCTCGTTTAATTTTTGTTCAAAGCAATTGTATTTCTTTGCCAATGTCTGATTAGCATTTTGTAGATTAGTAATAGTATTAGTCTAGTAGTATGACAACAAGAGCGAGAGAAAGAGGCGATGCGAAAGAAAAAGGAAATGAGAAAGGAAGAGAAACTGGTGAAGAGAGAGAGACGAGAGAAAACCTTGACCTGGCCTATGTTATATTTTGTTGTGCATAAAGTTTTACAAAATAAGTGCTATATATGAAATAAATGTTTTAATAATATAGAAGGTAAGGAGAACTTTGCATTTATTAAAATAAATACGAAATAATACAATTATTTGTAGATTATATATAAATTCTGACACATTGAGAGAGCTCTTACAAAATGTGACTGACTCATAAGTCTGATTATTGTTCACCTTTGGCATCGATTAATTTGATAACACTAGACAATATAATTAAATACTAATTTGTGTAATTGCTAGCTAATCTAAATGATTCACTGATAACAGAAAAAAACAGATTAATAGAAGTTGAAGCAAATTTATTAAAAGTGGCTGAGGTTACACATAAAAAATGTAAAAAAAATTATAAATGTTGAAAAAACTATAGTGTATAAAATTAAGTTAAGTAAAGAACTAAACAGACTTAAATGTTCATGCTTTGATAGTAATTCATATTTCAATTTAATTTGTTGAATAGTGTTATTAAATCGTGTGTTATTCGATGAAATACGTCTAGCAATTTCAGTTTTGTGAAATCTGTCAAACAGAACGGTAAACATTAAGAGAATCACAATGAAAAATTATTTGATTTGGATGATAATCTCAGTGCTCACTGTGCAGGGAAGTAATGAAGTGAGTACCTCTATTCAATCTATTTAAACATATAAATTGTCATATCTTTTCTTAGAACTGTGAAGAATCGAGACAACTTGAGTCTAGCTGTGGCAGTTATTGCTATAAAGTCGTAAGACCTATCTTAGATCATACGAAAACACTACAGGACAAAGTCGATAAAGATGAGTCTCTAGAGAAAAATAATATTGAAAGACTTCTACATGAGAAGTTTCATACACTCCAAACTACAATCCAACAAGAAATCCAAAGTCTAAAGAAGCCACTAAGTACACAACCATTCAGGAGGATTGGATGGAATTATTATTATATTGATAATGTCAAGGCGATGAATTGGTTTGAAGCTGCTCACAAATGTCATGAGTTGGGTGGACATTTAGTAACTCTTCACAGTCAGGATGAACTTGAAGCATTGACTTTAGAATTTAAGCAACGTTTTTATTGGATCGATATCAATGATCTTGCCAAAGAGGGTGAATACTATTCATTGACAACAGGACTAAGGGCACCATTCCTCAATTGGTATTCTCCGGGTGAACCCAATAATATGAAACAAAACGAGCATTGCGTTCAGTTGAGAGAAGTGAATGGAGTTTACACGATGAATGACGCTCGTTGTGCTGATCACTGTTATATTATTTGTGAAAAGGAATTTAATTGAATATTGAATAAAGCGAATTAAAATTTCTTTACAAGTTGTACTTTTACTTGCAGCTATTTATTCATATGCTAACAAATGAATACAAGCAAGATACAACAACATATAATTAAAATTTTTAATCACTTAAGAAAAATGCTACGATTTCTATTATGAATGCTAATTGCAATTCCAAAAACTGTGAAAACTGCCAAAATACTGCATTAGAATTTACACCACCTGGGAATATTTTCTTATTTAATTTTTAATATAAATATTTCAAAAAAATGTTTGCCCAAATTAACCAGATGATGCATCAGAAGTTTTTTTTTAATTGTTTTTAAATACAAAGCCGAAAAGTATTAAAAAAAGTTGTAAATTAATTCAAAATTGATGAATATAAAATGAACATTCTTCCAATCAACATATTTATTTCCATATTCTACACAGAGCTATTTTATCTCGATCCTCAATATAAAGAACAAAACCTTGTAATTTATATGCATAGCCCATTTTTCGTGTATAAGGTCTCAAATAACTATTCGAATGATAATCTCTCCTAAAATGTATAGAAAATAATGTCAATTTCAAAGATTTCTTTAAAATTTACCTCTTCAAGTGTTGCTCACTTTTGCCCACGTAATTGCAGTTCTCATGTGAACACTTGTAACTGCCCTCGGCATGGGATAGCAGGTGTGTCTTGAGAGCTTCCGTAGTGAGTCCAGCATAGTGACAGTTCTCAAGATGACAGCGAAAGCGACGTTCCACCTCAGTGTGAAGTAGTTCATGTTGTTTCAAGGAGAATCTGAAAATGAGAAAATTGGTAAATATAAAATCGAAAGAGATTAAGAGAGTTGAAGGAGGCTCACGAAAAGTTTATGTGACATTGTACGTCACAATGCTCGCATTTAGTTTATTTCAGCTTTTTTTTTGTATTTTGCATTTTATTTGAAAATTTTTTAATTACATTAAATCAAAGCAAAAGTAATTCGCACCAAAGTCACGTCTCAGTGAGAGGCACGTTCAATGGAGACACGAACCTGAACCGACCTAGGCCATGTCCACGTCCATGTCCATGTCCATTTCCATGTCCGTGTCCACTCAAAAAAGGTTCGTTCCGAGTTGTCGGCCCACAATCCACAATGCAAACTCGTAGGCAAAACTTTTGTGCACATCAATTACAGATGCTAATTAATCGAAACAGCTGAGAGTCGTCGACATTCTCTAACGCCAACGTTGACTTTAAATTAGTCGGATTTGGGGTTTCTATTTTGCATTAGTTAAAGTGGACTTTGAATTAAGCTAACAGTACATTTCAAATTATTTCAAAGAACAATTGAATGTCGGCTACTTGATAAAGATATAAAAAAATGTTGCTTTTAAATTATCTCGAAAGGTTGTCAATTTCAAAAAAAGGAAAGACTACGTACTTGAAATGAATGAAAGTAAATTTTTGGGTTGTATAAAATAGCATCAAGGTATAAGAAAACATTTTAATTTAAATTCATTCCCAATTGGTATAAAGTAACACTTTAAATGCCATGCCAAATTAACATAAATTTGGATTTGGAAAGTTCGCAGTCCAAAGGGTTACCAGACTTCAAAACATTACCGATTTGAATGTTCTTTTCGAAAATAAATTCGTTGCACATTTTTGAAAATGTTGTTGGATTCAAATAGAAATAAAATCTCACTTGAATAACAATAGTTTCTTTAATAAGTCAAGGCTCTTATTAACCACATATCATACCAAAGAGATCGAGAGACATGTATTTTTGTTTGAATTGTATGTAGTGCAGTGTTGTTTCGTGTTTAATGCTACAATAAAATACACACATACGTTCGCATAAATATTGAAAGTGTTAATTTCCGTTGCTCATTTGGAATTTATGCAACGTTGGCTCGAGAAAAAGATTCTTCTTAATAATGCGCGACATTAACAAAGTTTCAATCTTTAATCTAAATTCCTCTTAACGTCCACAATGCTAGAGATGGCAAGTGTAGAGAAAGACGAAGAAGTAGAAGGAAGAAGCAAAGATACGTGATACGGCATAGTGTGTTCAATGGGCGGTGGGCGGCAAAGTGGGCGGGGCCACGGCTGGTGTTGGAGACATTGTCATGCATTTCTAATGATGCCTTCGCGTGGGGGGCAACAACAACCATCAACAACAACAACATCAACAGCAACAACAACAGCAACGTTGCCGTTGATATGTGAAATGTCACTTTGTATGGAGTTTGAATAGCAACGACAATGACAACGACAACGACGACAACTGGCAGGATGATGATGGGCGTGGCAGTGTGGCAAGTGGAGATGTGGACACCAAGTCGATGTTGCTGCCGTTTGAGACTTGACAAAAGGATGCCATTTCACCTGCAGGAGTTTACCGTAAATTGTTGTTGTTGTTCATGTTGCTGTTGCTGTTGCTGATGTTGCTGGCGTGCACAGGGATAATGGCGCCGCCGGCAACAACATAATGCTCCAATGAAAGCAAAGCGAATTAGATGCAACAACAACATCAGCAACACCAACAATAACAACGAAAATTATCTTTCGCTCCGTTCGTTCGTTTGCCGGCTTGTATTTTCAGTTATAACATTAACTTTTATTTCCTCAACTGCATTTTACACCTCCTCCCATCTTTTTCGTTCCTTGTTCTCTCCTTTCTTCGGTTCTTTCTGCTACTAAAAACTAAAACTTCTCTAGCTTTAACTGTCTCGTCTTGCTAATTCGCATCTCTCTTCTAAATGTCAGATACTTATTTTAATCCTCGAACCCCAAAGGACATTAGCGTAAATTGAATGTATCTATGATAATATAGAGTTACAAGAGGAAATAGGGATCTTATAAAAGAACTGAGGCTTATTAAAGTAACTTCAAGAAACTGAAAATTATTTTAATATTTTGCACAAGTTTCTCTTCCATTTATGAAAGGTTTTTCTGCTATGGAAGTCGAAATGTATATCAGTTAAGTTTTCATTTAGAGGTTTAGACTGATTCAGCCTAGATAAAAATTGCACCCTTACAAGCTTTAAATGTCTATTATCCAACATCCAAGGTGCATTTTTAGCCAAGATATTTGAAAATCTAATTATCACATGAAATTTAGTTTTATTAAACGAAATATTAAACAAAATATAAGACTTTAAGTTGAAGCATTTAAAAACTGTTGAAAGGAGAAGGAAAATGACAACTTAATTGAGATCTACCTAAACCTTCCTCACTTTTCACCTACTGGGATTTTAGATTAAGCATCTTTAGCTAGAATATTTAAAAATTAATATGTAACTGATCGCATGAAGTTCAAAATTCGCTTCTGGGGGTAGAATCAAAAAATATCTAACTTCAGACTAAAATCAAATATTTAAATGTCATCCACAATAAATAGAAAACTGTAAGTTGAAGCATTTAAAATCTAAACACGCCCCGCAATGCGAATAAGGAGGTGTACTTGTAAGGAGGATGTGGATTACGATGTGGATACGGATACGGATGGTGGTATCGAGGTAGCTTCATTGCGATTAGTTGACGAAACGTTTCACGCCTGGCAACGAAAACTTTGCCCTTTTGTTCTGCAACCAATGGGACATGGAGGAGTAAGGAGTTAAAGGAGGGAAACGGAGAGGAGTTTTTCCTCCCTGAAGGTGTTGCTGCCTTCAAAGTCGAACTGAAGTCTACAGAAATCAGCAGAGGCAGCAACAGCAGCTGCACGCGGCAAAGAAGCTGTTTGGCTTTCGGCTGGCGGTGTTGTGTCAACTTTTGCACGCCATCCATTAGGTAGCGAGAAGGGGAAGGGAAACGAAACGAAACGGGTAAGGTGGGAGACACAGCAAAAGGACATGCTAACGGAAGCCCAAGATGCTGAGCAAACATGTCGCGGGTGCGGTGCAGGTGGCAGGTGCAAATGTATCCTGCTGCTCATTGTCAGCTGCATGCTGCATGTCCTTTCTCCTTTCTTCAACTTATTGCTGCTACACTTGAAAAATCAAATAACTAGCGTCTTAAATCCCGAATGGTTATCTTAAGTATTTTGTTTATAAAATTAAACCATATTACTAAAACTAAGAATACCAATCTGAACAATCTTAAATTCTTCATTTAAGGAATATTCTAAAAGAAATAAATACATATTTCGAACATAAAAAGAATAAAATGAAAGCACAAATCATTTAAGAGATTTGGCGAATTCATCTCAAGATATTAAAAAGTTTAGGCTAATTTTTAGAACTGTACTCTTGAATATTTTATAAGTTCTAAACGTTTTGTTCTACATTAAACTTGATCGCTGAGATCGTTGTTTCTCACACCTGTTTCCGACTAAAATTCTTAGTTTCAGAATCAAATCTAAATTTTATAGCACCTCTTATTTCTATCAGTGTACTTTTTCTTCTGAAAATGTCTTAGACAATCGCATGTGTAGTTTGCAGTGGGTTTTGCTTCCAGTCGCAGTCAATGTTGTTGTGCTTTGGCATTGTTGTTCCCAAAACTCGCATAAATATTTATGACAGCCTTCCTTGTCTCGTGTCTTGTCTTCAGAGTCTTTCAGTCTAAGTGTGTTTGAGTGTGTGGCACAAGTTTTGTGCCGCGGGGTGTTAGTCACCAGTGCAGCGACAGCTTCCGGTGTCACTCACAAGGATGTGAGCTCAAGTTTTACCAGTCAACCCAGTAGCCAGTAACCCTCCCTCCCTCCTCCTACTATACTTATATCCATATAGTACTTTTTGTACTCCTTATTCCCATTCCGTGTCCAACTTTCATGTAATTGGTACGTAAGTCTTGTGCCATCTTTTGAGTTCCAAGTTTTGTTGTTCGCTTGTGCGACATTAGCTGGATTTTGATGGTTCGTCCTGTGCTGCATGTGAAATTAGTTTTTATCAAAGCGAATGTTTTGGTGGGCGTGGCTCTGCACATTTATGCGCCCATGTGTAATTAGGGAAGTGGCCAAACACCTTTTCTTCATTTTCATGTTCATGCTTATCTGCATGGCAACAGAGACTTGAATCGTCGCCGGAAATTACCGTTAAATGTCACCATCTTACCCCTTGCACTTTTATTCTTTAGTCTTCATTTCATTAGCCTTCCATAAGGGGGATTCCCACAATTCCACTTCTTACAAATTCATCTCAACGGATATGAAGCTCTTATATGCAAGCAATGTGACTTAAAGATTTTCATTTAATTACAAAAAAATATCAGAAATTAATAAAAATATAAATCTGTAAAGATAAATATAATATGTACTATAAATTCAATCTTATTCAGTTATTATCTGAATAATATAATTATAACGTTTATAGTATTTTTGATATAAATGATAATGTAATAATATTAACAAGCTTACTTTGGTACAATGTCAGATGGGTTAATATCTGATCGTGATCTTTACTTTTGTAGAACAGAAAGATAAATGGATAGTACTAGGGTCAAAAAGAACTTTCCTGAAAGTTCCATAGGTTCCCATAAATTATAATGCTCTTATACCTCTTTGAGTGTTCAGTATAAGATACATTTGATTACCAGTCGATCATCGTGAGATGTATTTTCTGTAATCTATCTAAAATGAGCTTAAACTTACTCACTAGCCCCTTTGTTAGTCATCTCTTTTCCGATTCAGTGTGGTAAATAGGGTCTGTCTAAGCCCAACCCAATGGACTTGACTTGATATACATTTATGCATGTTGACGTTATACTCATGAGCTCATGCCACAGGCAGAACAACAATACGGAGAAGTTGGAGAAGAAGGCCATCAACAACTACGATTGGAACTTGGAGCAATCCACATCAGAAAAGAATAGAACAGAACAGAACACGTTCTGTTGCCAACCGACCACAAACCGAACAATGTCCGACTCAATTTCGCAGATTCATAAAAGTGAATGAATGCGCTGGGATAGGAGAATGGCAATCCCTTAAATCGATGGATGTGGAGC
Source organism: Drosophila testacea (assembly GCA_035043265.1). Classification (NCBI taxonomy): domain Eukaryota; kingdom Metazoa; phylum Arthropoda; class Insecta; order Diptera; family Drosophilidae; genus Drosophila; species Drosophila testacea. The sequence continues at coordinate 1,476,250 of JAWNND010000151.1, forward strand.
GAGTGAGTTGGCATTGGAAATGGGAAATCAAGTTTTGTGAAATTGACTCTCAAGTGACGACTGGACCTAGACTGGGAGCATGTACATGAACATGGGAATGTGGATGAGGATGAGAACGGGGAGAGACCATTAAAATGAATTGCACTGCACTTTGTGCCATCAACAGAATCAACTCCGGCACAACGAATGATGCAGACTAGGAATGACTTAAAATACAAAATAAAATAAACTAAAAGCGCAGACAGAGAAAGCAAAAAAAAATAAAACAGAAAGAAAAGAAACACGAAGAAAAACAGAGGCAACAACGAATTGGAAATGCGAAATGCCAAAGCCAAAAGAGCCAAAAGAATCCGAATCCTATTCCGATTCCGACTACAGCCAAACAGAACAGAACAGAACAGAACATTGCACGCCATTTCAATAAAAGTGAATTGCCCAACGACGACGAGGATGAAAATGGGAGAAGGAACGAAGAAGAGAATGAGGAAGAGCGTGAGGCTGTGGACGAGAACGCCTCAAACTTTAGACTGATGCTGATGCTGGCAAAGTATCCGCACAGGACCTATCAAAGCAACCAGCCAACAGGAAGTATTCTATCTAGAGATGTACGCATTAAATACTAGAGAAATACTACACCGTCTATACAAATATACCAAAGAAATACCAAACAGGATGGAAAGATTATCTTAATAGATCTTTGAGAATTGAAGAAAAATTTAAAATAGGAATTATGATTATTATTATATTTGTTAACATTAAATTGACTTTTATTGCATCTTTTATCCGAAAATAAATGTTTTTTTTTAGTCCTTCATAATACTTATTTAGAAGAAACATTTCCCACGTCGAAAGTACTTTATAAACAAATTCTATGTTGTGTAAAAATTTCAGCCTTATAGCTCTTTCTATTTCGGCTCCACGATGCTAAGTCAGTCAGGAAATCAGAACAAAGAGTTTCAAAGGTATACATTCGATTTTTTGTTAGTACATATTATTGTTAATTGCATGTTTCGTGAATATCCGTGTCACGGTGTCATCTCTAATGAAGCTAACCAGCTACCCGCAGTCAGCAGCCGTAAAAGTTGAGTTAGTTCAAGTCTGGAATTCCGGAAGTGAGCTGCGCTGCGCTGTTGACATGACTGACGACGTCGCGTCGTCCTTTTCTCGACTGCGGCAATGCTGAAACTTTGTCGAGATTGCCCCCCCTTAAATCCTACCTCCTCTTTTCCACAATCTTTGCTCTCAGTTGATCTGCGAGTCTCGGCTCCTTGGCCGGCCACTTGGTCTCGTTAGTCGTAAAAGCAAAGTATCTACATCAAAGCGCGCACGACAATAACTTCAAATGAGCATTTTAATAAATTTTTCAAATAATCACTTGAAAAGTGGAAAATTCTCTCACTCTCTAGCTGGCAAGCCCTTGCTTTATGCATTCAGTTATTCCCAGTCAGACTTCAGTCTCAAACTCAGTCTCAGATTCAGTTACAGTCTCAGTCTCTGTCTGTTCTGGCGACTTGCAGCAATTCAACTTAATGTTTGCTTAAGGAATTAGTTGCAACTTGGCAGTGAGCATCAACTATAGGATATGGATATGAATGTGATTGTGAATGCGAATGTGGACAAGAACAAGGGGCCAGGACCAGAAGACATCGTCAAATTGCAGACTGAACAAGTTATGATTAGTTATGGCTGATACATAATTGGATCTGTCGAGTCCAATAGCCATTCTGACATTTCCACTGAACCTTAATCCTCTGAGTAAAAACTAATATACAACCAAAGCAAAGAATCGGTTAAGACTAAATATAAACTATTGAGCATTTGTATTTTTGGTTCTTTGTTTTCATCAGAAATGTTAAGTACTTTACTTTTTTGTGATTCAGAAAGCCTTGCTGAGAAAAATGTGTGACCTGCTGAATCAGTAGTACTGATATACATTTTTAACCTTTTGTATAAATATATATACTTATAAACAATAAAGTATAATCAGTCAAATAGCAACAACATTTGATAGATGTGATTGATTGCACTCACACTTGTGATTGCAGTTAACATTTGACATTGACATTATCACTATACTCTAACACTATTCAACAAAAATCAATGTATAACATTTATGAACTCATAACTGTCATAAGTAATTCTTTTTAAACTTTTAATCAAAGAATTTAAGAAAAATGATTGAAAATAAAGCGACGAAATTACTTAAAGAATACTATAGAATGTTATTAAAAGACTTTGCTTATATTCTTACAATTCTTATTACTTCAAAAAATAAAAAGATTGATTGACCCTGTCATTCAACGAACATTCAAATCACTATCAATTTTGTTTATTAGTGTAATAAAATTATTTATTATTTCAACGTAAATCTGAGGATTTGTCAAGCTATATTAAATGTGTATAACATTTAAAGCGCAACAGTAAACATCAATTGAATCGCAATGGGAATTTATTTAATTTTGACACTAATCGCAGTGTCTGCAGTGCAAGAAAGCAAAGAAGTAAGTTATCATTTATTATAATAACTAAATTTATAAGAAATATCGATTTCTACATGCAGAATTGTGAAGAATCCAAACAGCTGGAGTCTACTTGTGGTAATTATACAAAGCTGTTGCAGAGCAGAGTCGATGACAATTTTCAACGAGAGAATTCTATAAGTTCAGAGAAACTAAATAATATCGAAAGATTGCTTCACAGTCTTACTGAAGTTGTCGGTAATAAATTTACATCTCTCGAACAAAAATTAGATGAGCAAATCAAAAAAATAAACAAAGAATTGCAGCCTCTTAAAAGAGACATCGGTTTATTGCAGCAAAAGTTGGTAACCTTACACAGAAACGAGGAAAATGTTGATAAGGCTGATTATAGAAATTTCCAACAAAAGATTGAGAATCTAAGTGAACTCTTAGTCATTATTGAAAAGCGTCCATTTCAGAAAATTGGAACGAAATATTATTATATTGAAAATAGTCAAAGGGTTAATTGGGTTCAAGCTAAAAATAAATGTTTCCATTTGGGCGGACATTTGATAAATCTACAAAATGAAGATGAACTCAAGGCAGTCAGTGCCAAGTTAACCGAACAAAATTATTGGCTGGATATCAATGACGATCATTTTGAAGGCGAATATATATCGGCCACAAGTGGAAAACGAGCTCCTTTCTTGAAATGGAATCAAGGTGAACCAAATAATATTATTCAAGAAGATTGCATTCTGCTTTTATCTGTCAATTCAAAATACCTTATGAACGATGATCGTTGTAACTCTGAACATTACTTTATCTGTGAGAGGGAGTAAAATGTTATGATTTTTGTTTGAATAAAAATATTTATTTTAAGACATTCGTCAACTAACAATTTTGTCGAGAACTTACGTTTACATATTAAATGTAAAGTTTTTTTATTTAAAATTTTGTTTTGTAAAAGTATTTCTGATATTTAAGAGCCAATTTGTGTCACCGTTCGATTATAAATAAATCTAACAATTACTTAAGAAAATATAAATTTGTAATTTCACATCAAATTAAAACAAGTAAATATTTTAAAACAAATAAATGGGTGTAGTTAATTATGTATTATGCGGTTGTTTTAGTCGTCTACTAACGGTCAATAACAATAGTAGTGGAGGCATTGTGAATTACAATGAGAATCTGTTTAATTTTAATGCTAATCTCAGTGCTGGCAGTGCAGGAGAGTAAAGGAGTGAGTTTCCCGATTTTTGACTTTCCGACAATTTGTGAAGAACAACTTTGGATCGGTGATAATTACCGGTTTTGTTATGAAGTCTTAAAACCTGTCTTGGAAAATTCACAGATATGGCAAAGCAGAGACGATGATCATGGAAATGGAGAAAACTAGTATACGCTTGGGAAACTAGATAATATCTAACGATTATTATACAACCTGACTGCGGCTCAACAAAAGATCGAGGAAGAATTCAGGAAAGTTAAAGAAGAATTGGGTCCTATCAAGCGAGACATTTCCTTAGTCCGGCAAGATTATGAGAACGTCAAGAAGAACAAAGAAAAAGTGGACGAACTTGAAGGAAACAGGGAACAAAAGATTAATAATATAAAAGAAATATTATTAACAATTGAAAGGCGACCATTTCAGAAAATTGGAGAAAAATATTATTATATTGAAAACACTCAGAGTCTAGGATGGCACGAAGCAAGCATTAAATGCGGTCAGTTAGGTGGACATTTAATAAGTCTACAAAATGAAGATGAGCTAAATGCAATCAGTGCAAAGTTAACTCGCATACAAAATTGGTTAGATATCAATGATATCGATAAAAAAAGGTGAATACATTTCGCTCACAACTGGAAAACGAGCACCTTTTTTGAAATGGTGCAAAAATGAACCAAATAGTTTTAATAATACCGAACATTGCATAGAAATTACGAAAGATTGGGGAACTTATTTGATGAACGACATTAACTGTAATAAGAAAAGAACCTTTATCTGTGAAAAGGAATAAACATGCGCAAGTTTACAGACGAGTGTAAATTGGTATTTTCTTAAAGTTTTAAATAAATCAAATCAAAGAAAAATAATTTAATTTTAAACAATTCACACAGCTAAATAGAATTATTTGTTGTAGCAAACTTTCGTATTATAACATCTGTCATAATAATTGAGATAAATCCAATAGAAATATTACATTGAGCTGGATACTGAAAGGAGTGGCAGGATTTGGTTGAAAACAACTGCCGTTGGCATATGCGATATTCTAAACAACATAGCAATAGTTAGAGTAAAGACAATTCTAAAATGATAATATTGTCTTTTTTGGAGGGTGTTGGAAAGGGACTAAAGTCCAGTATTCAAAGTTGTATCCACTTTCCATATCCCTTTTATACACTATCTAAGAGTTCTCTAATTTTGTCAAGCATTGTATATCAGAAATATACATTAAATATATTAATTATGTTCTTGATAGGGTAATGATTATATTCATTGATTAAACATATGTAGTAAGATTGTAAGTCTTATAGAACCAAGAATCGTTCATCTCTTTCTCACTTAGCCAATTAAAGTGTGTCCTATAGGAAACATCGGTTAAAAATAAGCTTATTGTATGGGTAAAATTGTTTAATATCCCATGGCAATATAAAGCTTATATAGAAAGAGTATTCAAGTTTCGTAGAATGCATTTCTTTCTTGTTTACTTTGTTTAATTTCTTTGTTTCGTGTGGACAACTGCACTTTTTGGTGGCATAGCCGCAGGCAGGCTTGATTTGCGAGTGCATCGCATACTTTGTGGCAAGTTGCAGTCCTGCCACATGTGTGTTGCTCCCTCTCTCTCTCTCTCTTTGTTGCTCTTTCTCACTTGCTGTTAGTGTATTTTTTTTTTGGCGTAATTTAGCCGGAATGTCCAGCACTTAATGAGTTATTTTTGGTTACTTATTTGGCAATCGCAACAAACGCTTTTGGCCTGGAATTTTTAATTAATGCAAAATGCAAAATGCTCGGATGCACGGATTTCATTTGCAGCGCTTTTTCATTTGTTGCATATCTTGTTGTTGTCCTTATAATGGTCAGCAATGGGGTAAACAATAAATTGTATGACATTTTCATATGTGCAAAACATTAGCGGAAAGGAGCAAAATCTCACATTGCATCTCCTGAGGCAGGTTTACGATTTCTCATATTATTTTGCAGCATTTCTAATTAGCGCATTTTGGCATTGGGTTGAAATATTTGTTGTTACGTGTGTGTAATGAATTTAGTCCTCTATATCTTGTTTAAGTAATTAATATTTACCTCCTTGTAGTTACCGAAATCGTTTTTATAACTATGCACAATAATTCAAAGTGACTCATTAGATTATTAGAAAAGAACAGAAGCAGGCAGAAAATGGACTAGAGAGTATCTCCGAGTCAAGCAAGCATTTAATGTAAGCTTGTTCAGAAAATTGCAAAGGAACTCCCAGTCATAATATTACATTTCAATCTCTATTGCGGAGACACAAGGACAATCTACAGAGAATCTTTCAGTTGATCAATCATTTCATTATGCCTCACTAAATATCTGATGTGGCATTAAAGAGTATTTTTAATACTAGGTTGATTGCTGTATCGTAACCATTACTCTTTAAATTTAACTGCTATTATAGTCATAGAAAAGGTTTGTTATAAAAGTATATTTTCATAATGATATATAGGGTAGAACCTAGGCGAACAAGAGTTTGTGACTATTACTATTAATATAATAGTCGTACTTACTTTTTAGTCAGAATTTTACCGCATATGCCGCATTGAAATTTCTTGCGGGGATTATCCTTTGGTTTCTCAGACGTTGCTTTCTCAGTTGTTTTTGTAGTTGATCCTGTAGTTGTTGTTGCAGCAGTTGTTGTTGTTGTTGTTGCTGTTGTTGCATGCATAGTAGCCATATGATTTTTAAGATTGTGTCGCCTGGCAAACTTGGCCTGACATTCTTTACACTCAAAGATGCGTTCATCCGTATGATTCCTTAAATGAGCACGAAGGGAATGTTTGCGGAACTGTTTGGGACAGCGAGGACATTGAAGGAGTTCGTTTTTACCAATCGAGGAATCACGGGAATGAAAGAAGCCATGATATAACAAATCCGATTCGTATTGAGAGCTAAAGTCGCACAGATCACAGCGCCAGGATTTGGAGTGCAAGTCAGAAATAGAATTGGAAATAGAGTTGGATGTAGAGGCGATGGGTTGACAACTTCGTGTATGTCTTCCAAGTGCCTGAGCGGACTGAAAGCTTCCACCACAACTGAGACAGGCATGATTGTCCACAGGATGCGATTCCCGGCGATGTTCGACCAGTGCCTGAGGCGTCTCAAAGTTCAGATTGCAACTGGTGCATTGTCTTCCCAAGCAACGCCTTTTGGCAGTTAAAGATGTCTCTTTTTCCGGCGGATCCGATTGCTCCCGCACCTCCTGATAAAGATTAAGAATAACATTGATATTATTTATAAGATGTCGCAATGATTTTAAATGCTTTCATCCTTACCTCCTGATCGTCCAGCACCTCACGCAGCATATGCTCAATGTCCTGCTCCGGCTGTGGATCAAACTTCCGTTTGGGTTGTCGTCTTGCATGTTGCACGAGACTTCGATGTCGGCGTGCCTCTTGAGGCGTCTCAAACTCCAGATTACAAAGGGCACAATAATATCTTGCCAGGTGATGTTTGTGCTTCTCGTGTCGTTGCAAGGCCACACGTGATCTTTGTGCGGCGCCACAAGTGTTGCAACGAAACCGACATTGATATGCATCCGATGCGCTGCCTGTGGCAACCAATCCTGAATGTTCTGTGGCAAAGTGACGACGCAACTGGAAATTGTAGAGGAAACTCTCGTTGCACACCTCGCATTGGATGGGACGACGTTGTGCAATGGAAACGGGCACGGATCGATTCAGTGCCAGGAGCACTTCTTTGTGTGTGGCATGCAACAGATGTTGCCACATTTCCTCGTTGCTGCCACATTCGAACTGACAATAGCTGCACCAGAAATCACCGCCTAACCGCTCGGTAAGCTCAACATGCGAGGAAGAGCGCCAATGGACCTGAAAGCATAAAGAGTAACGATGTATATAGATATGGAAATTGTTATGATCTTATCGATGTACTTATCGATATGTCAATATATACATTTTGCCATCGAAAGAACTAGATCCCTAGGTTTCCTATTTCTACAATTTCATCAGCTTGACCAGAACAAACAGAAATATTTTCAGTTGAACTGGATCTACTAATAAGTACAGAACTAGCTAATAATATTTATAAACTGATTTCTGTGAAGGTAAGTACAATTTGCATAACTTTACACAACTATTTTGTTATATATTTATCATAGATGCTACCTAAAGGCAAGTTACTTACTAAACTCCCTTCGGGTGACTCTAAAGAGAAATCGCCAACAAAACAAAAGGAAAACTCTCCTGACATAGCTTTAATCCAGGAGGAGCTAGAACGTTTGAAAAGCTATGCTCAATGTTTGAAGAAATTGAAGCGTAGGGCGAACCCGAATTCTGAATTTAATTCAGAAACTACAAATAAATCGTAAATATATATTCAATTGGCTCTTATGTATTTAAATATATAAACAATAAACGACAAATTTCATTATAGTCTTTAAATTTGGAGGAGAAGCTCGTAAGCCACGGACACCAGTGTTTTCAGAATTTGGATGTGAACTTTTGAAGTCAACCTTTGTTTTCAATATTATTTATTATACTACTTAATCAAAGTATGCTCAGCTATATTATTATTGGGAGTTATGTCTGTTTTAAGTAACTTTAGAGACGCTCTTTTGGCTATATCTACATATCCTACCTGAAAAGCCTGCTCGGTGTTGGCATAGAACCGACAGGGAAGACACTGAAAAGGCGCCTGCCTCACAATGCTGCCCATGTGCTCGAGGATGGCATGAAGAGAAGTCTGGCGATGAAGTTGCGTTTGTTGCTGTTGGAGGCGTCTATAGTGAAAGTGGGAAATGAGATGCTTTCCAATTAGATGCCTTGCCATGCTGTGACGACAGAGTTCACATCGAAGAAGATTGGCTCGACGACGACGACGACGAGGTTGCAATTGTTCCAAGTGCTCTCGGTGCTCACTGTGTTCCTCATGGTGACCATGCTCGCTGTGCTCTGCTTGTGCCACTGTCTTAAAATCTTTGGCAAGTGTTAAGTTAGCTCCTTCGAGGTTTCCCTGTTCCAATTCACGCTCTGCATCTGCCCTCTTTTGATGATAAGCACTGCGTAGATGTTGCTCGTAATTAGTACGCGTTTTGAGGCGACGACAACATATGTTGCACCAATAACTTGCCCCCGGTTGTTGCAACTTGGTCAAGTCTATGTTTTCCCGATATTCCAACTGTTTGCTTCCTGGTACCCATTTGCCATGAGTGTGCTCTGCTGGCGGATGATCATGTGACTCCTCAGGAGGATCATCCCAGCTGGGAGAGATGCGTTCAAGGTGCGTGTGACGCAATTGTGGACGATGTTCGGGTTTCCATTTGCCACCTGTGTGTGTGGCAGGCACAGCTGGTGGCGAGTGACGACGTGGGTCGTAATCCTCATCAGCATGATCATCATGATCCTGATCATCATCGTCAAAATCATCTGGTTCATCATCCTCCTCCTCCTCCTCACTAGCCTCTGGTGAATGCACAAATTTAAGCGGTTTAAAATCAGATTCTTCCTGTTCCCGCACCGCTTTCAATAAAGGATCTGTACAGTTGGTACTGCCATGCCAACTGGAGTCCTCCTTAGTCCTTTCAGGACGTGCACTTGTCTTGCCTCCCGTCGAGACACTTTGCAGTTGCAACGAGGAGAAAAACACATCGGCACCCAGTTCATAGGTTGGATCATAGGCCTCCGTCAGGGACTTGGATGTCTTTCCTCCATGACTGGCTGTTGTCTTTCTTAAATAGCTACTAGGTGCCTCTGGTTCCGCGAAGTGGAAGCCATCATAGCTATGATCCGTTGCTCCCGTTGATGTTGTGGTCACCACTTGCTTTTCCTGCTGCGTCGGATTATTGGCAATGCTTAAGCAACTTCTTTTACGATGTTCAATGTACTTCTCCAAACCCACAATTGTTGCATTGCACTTGATGCACAGATGTGTGTCCTCCAAGTCATCCGATTCGTTATGCATTGTAATTAACTGTAAGGAAAGAATAGGAACAGGATTAGACATTCACAAGTCCGAATTAACAATTTATTAATCTTATTAAAAGAGCTCAACTTGATTCTTTAACAAGAGCCAAAGTATCGTTTCAGAATTCCTTTGCAAAGTATTCAAAATATGCAGTCTGTAATCATCAGAAAGGTCTAACTTAGTAAGGTCTAACGTGTGAGTCTCCACTGTACTTCCTTGAGCAAACATAAAGCCAGAGTCCAAGGGAGAGACTAGTATTTGATTTATTGACCCATCAACTAAGCTCTTTTTCGGTCTCTTCATTGGACATTGGCAAATAGAGAGAGTTCAGTCAGCAAGCTGACCAGGACTGCAACCTAGTGGTCATATTTCAGGCCCAGTTTATTCATTAACCATGTTGGCAACAGCAACATCAGCCAATCCTGTTGCTCATCCCCGCGTTGCATCAACATTCACCACAGCGATGACATGACGTCGCGCCTGTGCGTATTCCCTGCTCTCTCTTCTACTCTATCACCTCTTTTACATCCTTTACTCTCCTCTTCTTTGCTGCTGTTATCCCTTTTGCCTGTTTTGTGTTCCTGTTTATGTCCGTGTCCGCCTGTTGGCATTGCGGCCTGTCACAAATGAAGTTTATTGCGTCTGTGTTGCGTATGTGTCTCGCTCTATACCTTGCTCACTCGCACACATACTCCCACTCTCTCTCTCTTTCGCTTTCTCTCTTTGTCCCACTCTAGCTCACTCGACTGTTGGTTGGGTTACGCTTCGCGATGCTAACTGTAAAAGTGTCATTTCCGCCATATGTGAACGCGATGAACGATGCGTCGTTGTCGACGTCGACGTCGGTACTGTTGTTGTTGTCGCTGTTAATAATTATACTCGGTACTGAAAGCTTAGAAGAGTATTATAGCCTTGTCGCAATGTATGATACAGATAGAAGAAGGCAGCTTTAGCCCTATCAAGTAAATTTAGAGTCAAGTTACTCACAATTTGCACCCGGGTGAGAAAGCTTTTTGTTTATACGTCTCAGTACTCAAAATCTCTTAAAGCTCAAAAGGTTTCAGACTCTATCAAAAAGCTTTTTCGTTAGGGGCAAATTTTAACGATATTTTCTAATATTTCAGAAACTGGAACATCTTATTTGGTTGCTACCAAAATCTCTAAAGATTTGTGCACTTCTCTTGATAATCTTAATTGTATTCGTATCGACTTATCGAATAGATCTCAAAAGTATCTCTCAGTCGTGTCAACTCGACTCTCTAGTGCTTACTTGCTTTCACAGTACAATTGCAGTGGCAGCAACAGCAACAGCAGCAGTTGGCAGTGGCTGTTGGAATTTATACAAACGAGGCCCATGTCTGAGGTTAAATACGAAAAACATAACAATTCTCACACTCTCCCCTCTCCAACTTTCTCTCATTCTCTTACTCTTTCTCTGCGTGGGCGGATGTCAAAGCATTTGGCGTTATTCTGTTGATGATATGGATGTGGATGCGAATGTTGGAAACGCAGCCTGTGTTGCTTTTCATCCATCTAAACGAGCGACAACGACAAGGACAATATTGGCCCAGACTGTGCTAACGGTGTTAAGGATGCGACCATTGTTGTTGTTCTTACTGTTGCTACTGTAGTTGTTGTTGTTGTTGCTCTGAGTGATAAACGCGCGTTTGTTTAACAATTAACGTGCCTGCAACACATGCACAATTATTTATACAACTACTCAGCCCACAGTCTCTCCCTCTCTTACTCCTTAACTATTGCAAGTATTTTGGCTGCGCTGAGCTGTTACCAATTTTTATATGGCTAATTAGTAGGCTGGCTGATTTTCAACTAAGAGCGAGCGTAGAAGGGCGGCAAGAAGTAGGCGTGTGTGTCTGTGATTCATGATAATTGCTTATTACACATACACAAATATTTACAGGGCTTTGTGTGTGTGTGTGTGTATGTGCGTTTGTTGTTGAGGCGTTTAAACAACTAATTGCCGTCTAATTGCACATATCCTGGAATTTATGTGGTGAGAACCAAAGTCAATGTCAAGACAAGCAGCTTTAAATTAATGACACCTGTGAAGCAAGCGAATAAATGAGGAAAAGATTGAGGAACACATCACATAAATCTTTAGAAAAAAACAATCACAAATTAAATAAAAAAGTTATCAAGGAACAAAAATAAATTTGCTTAAATTGTATTTTTCTTTAAAAATCAATTTAATGGATCATAAAAAAAGTTCAGAAGCCATGGATAAGTAGAGAATACTACAGTCTACCAAACATTATAGTACTTTCTGATATCAAATACAACACACTATTTCAATTTAAAATGTGAGTTTTTGAGATTGCAAATTTCAGGCAGAGAAGTAATTACGTTTTATAATTATAATTTTAATAAAGTTACCCAATATAGAATAAGTTTCTTGGAAAGAGATTTTATTATCTAATCTTCTTAAATATGCTTAAAAGTAGGCTATACTTTTTTGGTTTATGTTTAAAAGACTTGTAGTTTTTTTAATTCAATAAACATATAAATTAATTACACTTTTAACTAATTAATAGAAGTACGAAAAATATTAAATAGCAGTTCAAAATATTTGTATATCATTATATACTTAATATATTCAGAAATTATTTTTAAAACAATGTTTTTTGGCATATAAAATTGGGAGAAAATATTTGATCACTACACGAAGTCATTTGAGAAAATCAATTGATATAAATATGTAAAATTGTATAATTTTTATTTTTCAAATTTATAATAAAAAAGCGCTCTTGTAAATGTAAATATGCCAGTGATTACATGGGTATGTGCCACAAATTGTGGCACATACGTACTCGTGCAGCGCCACTAATATTGAGGAATTAAATAATAAAAGCAGTTAAGAGCTGCACAAACACAATTGTGCCATTATTTGCATTTGTGACAACGACAACGGCAACAGCTCCCATCAACAACAATAAAAGCAAAATGGCAATACCAACAACAGCAACAATGGCAAGGATAACAACAACAATAAGAGCAACAACTAAACAACACGACATTGTTGAGGACATCATCAGCAAACAGAACAAACCGACAGGAAGTCAACCAGGCGAATGGCAGTCGAGGACGATGTGGACGAGAAATCCTCGTGGTTGTTTGATTCGAAAATTGAGTTTTAGCGGCGCAAATAAAAATAAAACTTAGAACAACAGCAGCAACAACAACAACAACAGCAACAACAGCAAATGTTGAGCCATTAAAAAGGAGTTATCACCCAATTTAGCACCACAAGCGCGAAATAACGCACACAAACACATGGATGAGCATACAACATATATGTACATATGTAGATATACAATACAAAGTAGGGGTAAATGGGGTTGGTTTAGAAGGGGAGTTCGGGGTATTCGCCTCAACATGCTTTTGCAAGCCATCGCCGTCAGTTGAACAACAAATAGACATACTGTACAACATGGCATTTATGTCAAACCCAAGCGGTCTCCATATGAATGGCATCTGGGTGGGAAGGAACAACTCTGGAGGTGGGCAGAGGCATGTTGAGTAATCTTATTTGAAGTTACGGTGCAGATAAATAAATACACCAGTAATGTTGAGCAGGCAGTAACGACTGAGTGATCAAGAAGGACAGACAGAATGGGACTAATGCCACATGCTCCTGTTGCAAAATCGGAGCTTCCCAAAATGAACAAATGTTCATCAACTTAACAAGTTACTTTTTGTCGAGCTAAAGCTGTTATTGTATACGCATTGGGGCACCTCTTTGAGAGTCTGTTAAAAAAACTTATAAACCAATTATAAATAAAATTTATTTATATTATATATTATTGTTTTATAACATTAAAGTTTAATGTAGGCCAAATAGCTCTGAATTTGCTTCACCAGCCGCTTGGAGTCGTCCCATTCAGAAGCAACCTGGCTTAGCTTGGGAATTATTTGACGAAAATCATCGACAAAGTTGAAGAGTACCACTTGTAGATGTCCAAGGACCCAGTCGGACCAGTAATCCGTCTCCTTCTGCTCAAATGTTTGCTCATGCTCTGTCACGACTTTAACGCAGCTCTCAACTATATTGAGAAGTAGGCAGCTTGCACTTGATGACCGCTCCTCAACAGATCCCACGGAATAGTTCTTGGTATATTTGATGACCATATTAAGTGCTTCCCAAAGATACATTTGAGTTAAGCGTTGCTTCTGTGCAAAAACCCAATCCACAATAACGTTGGCATTTACAATATACAGTTTCAACAGCTGCTCGACCATAAAACACTGAAGTTGCTCTTTGTTGACCCAAAACTCAGAGACTGCGATCAAAACGTTCAACTGATTTACTGGACTGTTGACACACATCTGTTGGGTAGAGTGTGAGCAGGAAGCGTGGTATTAAATTAAAAAAAAAACTCACCTTCATCACTGGCAAATACTTGGTCAAAATGGATCGTACATGAGTTAATGATCTGCTGCCGAGATGGAGAAAAGTCTGCATCATTACATTGATCTTGATGTCGTCATCCAATTCTGTAGCAGCCTCAATAAACCCACCAACTTCCAAAGCACTGGACTTTTTCCTTATGGCCTCCAACAGTTGCTTGGCCAAATTTGCACCGGGCAACAATTCATTAATATACTTGAAAACTGGATCTGGCGACACGGGAACCAATGGTGCAAAGGATTCTGGCAACATTTGCACAATATTCTGATGATAACTGAGACTGTGGAAGGGTTGAGTTAATTTTAAGTTGGCAATCAAAATAAAGTTAATTGCAATCAGATCCTTTAAATTGATTGTAGATTTCAATTTTTAAAACCACTAAACAAGTTTTCAATCTTTATATAACTTATGTGATTGCAATTAAATGAGTTTCAAATTTTCCAAACTCTTATACCCACCGCATGCACTTCTTGAGAAGCTCACGCACAAACATTGCTTTGGGATGTAGATCCGGCACAGTGGTGCAATCCTCCCAATCCTGCCAGTTCCATTGATAGCGAAAGTTGCTCAAATAATGTGAGAACCATTTGACAAATCGATCAAAACTTGAGACGTTCATAAACTCCAATTGAGTGAAAAGTATATCAACTGCCTGATCAACAACTTTAGTGAATTGAATAGGTCGCATTTTACAAAGTTCTATGATTATAGCGCCATAATTGATGGTCGAATATAAAGAGTTGGGAAGGCGCATCATTTGTCCCAATATCACCTCCAAAACGCAGTGATCCAAGGCCAATTGAGGCTTGAAGAGTATATATGATATAAGGAATTCGGCGCAAGTCTTTCTCTCCAAATGATGAAGTTCTAGGATCTCCATAATGTGAGATTCAATCACATGTCGCTCGATGTCGAGCTCATCCGGCAGTCGAATTGTTGGAGGAGAATCGCTTATCTCAAAGAGATGAAAGGTGACCCAAGGGCGAGGATAGGAGACGCCTTCGGGATCCGGCGGAATCAAGGCGGCCAATTGATGTTGAAGAGATGAGCTTAGATTTTCATCAAAAGCTACATATGGACGCTGTAATTGTGTTTCTATCCATTGATCTCGATCAAGACGCAATATCTGCTGCCAAAGCAACTCCAGATAATCGTGTTGTGGCATCTCCCTGTTGCACCAAATGCGCAACAACTTAACACCTTGCTCCGAACAACGATCCTTATTCATATAGAGTTGAAGACGTTTAATCAAAATTTGAAGTGCATTCTCTCGCTTCTCAAAGAGCTCCCGTCCAACCAAAGGCAATGAGCTCAGTACCAAATAAGCATAGAAATCACGACGAGTTTGTGGAGAATTCTCCTCCTCACAGACTGAAGCAAAGTCATTGAACAACTGCAACATTGATGCAACTGTCACCACACTTGAATTGACCAAATCCGAAAGCATCCACACCAGACTTTTTGCCTTCATCCACTGTGCTTCATTTAAAGAGTTCAATAGATGTTTTCTCAAGTAATGTACACAATCGCCTCCAAATTGATAATGACGCACATTCACCAATCCCACAAATGTTGCATAGATGCCACTTTGCATGGGATATGTGGATACACATTCCAACAATATACGAATTATTTCCGATTTGTATTGGGTTAAAGTCTCACAGACAAGGTAACTGACTTCCTGTATGCGAATCGGAATCGTCTCACCTTTGTAGTACCCCAACACGACCAACATACTCTCAACTCTTGACAATAAGGCCTTGGGATCTGCAAGACGTGGACACTTTCTTGGCAGCTTTTCAAACTCCTCATCATCCAGTGGCTCGCGTCTGCGACGATTTTGATTCATTTTCTTTTCAAATCAAATAAAACTTGTCTCAAAAAAAGAAATTCAAATTGTTTTTTATAATTTTATTATAATGTTTGGCTCGGATCTGTCTCCAGTCACTGTCGCTGAACGAATGAATGAATTTTATAAATTGCCTATCAATGGAAAGACTATTTATTTGCAATCCAGCAATTCCAAAGCCTACTTTGAAAGGAACTTTTATTGCTTTTAGCAGTATTTAAACTCAGATCAAACAGAAATCGTTAAAAATCTGTATTTTTTTATTCAGCTAGCAGAATATTAGTATTTTGTTATCGATATACGAGTTCGATATCGATATAAGTGTTATCTACGCTGTTATTGTGGCCGCTTTATATAAATCAGCTGTTGTTGCTGCTTATAAGCAAAACTAATTTAATGCTGCCACTTTTAAAAGGCAGGCTTTCTGGCCTGATGATACATTATAATCATATAATATATTTATTTAGTTAGGCATATCATTTTAATTAAATAAAATAATGCCTAATTAACTTGTTTGGTCGTCAAATTGGACGTCGCACACCACATTTTCCCCAAATTTTACTATTCAAAAGGTCATAATTATATCATTCACTGATGAAATAAAGCGTGAAGGCCTCTTTCATCACATCAAAATGAAATGGCCCGCTAACAGTGCTATTTTAAGTCTAAGGTCCGATTTTTCAATGTCCCAATGTTCATTTCCACGGCGTTTCAGGCCGAGTGTAAATACTGCTTTTGAATGAAATTTCAAAGCCCACTTCGAAAGGAAATTAATTAGATGAAAATAATAGAAAAATTAATATTTTTTCAGGATTTGGTAAAAAAAGTGAATATATTGAAAACAATGTATTAACTGAACTTAAAGTAAATGAAATATAAACTAAATTTAAGGTCAATTATTTTGAAAGAGAAGGCTAAATATAAATGTTGATTGAGGGCAATTTCATAAAATATTGCCAAGTGAAGTTTAAAAGCGGAATGAATGTCATAAATATATAGTTTTATGGATAAAAGAAAAAAAGAAGTCTGCAAATGAAATTTAGTTTGTGGCGCAGCGGGAACTGCGAAGATGCAACAAGCCATCAACAACAACGACAATCGACAACCAACACCAGACAACCAACAACCAACAACAAACAACGACAACGACAACTGCAATTTGACGAACGTCATCAAAAATTTTACGATGCTCTTATGAACGAACCAAATAAAAATTATATGCCACATAAAGCTGATGACTGATCCCGGCACAGATACAGGCCTGCTTAAAACGAGAGGAAGGAGAACAGGTAACTAAAAGTCAGGAGTCATTATCGCCACAGCTTGGGTTCCCCCTCTTCATAATCGGGGATTCGAGGGGTGTATATTCGTATGTAAATGACACATGGTCATCGATGGCTATGCCAATGGCAATGGCAATGGCAATGTGAAGATTCAGCTTCCAATTTTCCCTCCGCTGGAGACAACATCCCACAGAAGTTGCGACAATAAAACAGACACAAAAGCCGACTGCAGCTGATGGAGAGAAATCAAGAAATGAAATGAAATAATAATAAATTCTGCACGGTAAATTACTTCAAGTCGTAAAAGAAAATATGCAAATCGATTGCATTAATTTAATAATGATGTGAATAATTTTTGTTTTTTTGCAAACGATCAACAGGGTCACAATAACGACTCAAGATTGCAGGGGCTTAAGTCCTGTTCGCAAAATTCATTCTAAAATAAGTTTTGGAAAGTAATAAACAGGTAAGGTGCAATATACTCAATTGTTCTTAAGTCTAAGTAATGTTAATCTAAAGCTTTCAAGTGCTCTCAAAGTTATAAAGTGACTGTATACAATTCAGCAGCTTTAAAGCTGCAACTGCCAATTACGTGTTATAAAATTATATACGATCCAAGTATCTACAAGTTATTTTTGGGAACTTTTAAAACCTAAATGCGTTTGCACGAAGAGCTTTAATGAGCTTTGCAAGTTATTATGAGCTTTGAAAGTTATAACAATAAAGCAGAGCTGTAATATAATATTTATACTCCTCATTAATTTTCAAAAGGGTAAAAAGATAATCATTTAAATATATACAAGCATTCTTAAGTAAAAATAGTAATAGTTTTAAGCTTTCAAGGCTTCTTAAAGCTTAACAACTAACTGACAAATTCATGTGCATATTGTAGCACTAAATCTGTGATAAACAGATCAATTTCCAATATGCCAATGACGGACTGATCGAGCCATTAGCATTCAAAATAAAGTCAATAAGAGGCGAACCATGAAATCGAACTGAAAAATTTATGGACCAAAATTAACTGCAAATCGTTAACAATAATTCAACGGACAGTTCGCCGATTGAGGATTGAGAATGCTGAGTGGAGAGTGGAGAGTCGAGAATCAATGAGAGGGGGAGGGATTTTTGTGAAGCTAGTTTGCATTTAAGAATCAGAAAAAGGCGAGGATACTTCGCAGATTCATTTTATGTGCATATTTCACGCCAGGCGCGCCATCTGACTGTTTTTTTGCGGCCCACGACGAATTCATAAAGTATCTCGCACTTTTAATGATTTCTGAGTTACAAGCTAGTCGAGTTGGCTATGGAGTTGCCATCCACACGCAGCAGGTACAATGCAACAATTTGGCGGCAACTTATGACAGGCGCAACGATCGCAAATAAACTCAAATGGCGGCCGGACCAACTGATCCTGATCTCAGATCCCAAAGTTTTTCAGTTTTTTCAGTGTGGGGCGCGAGAATTTATGCAGCTCTTTCGCCGCGACGACGTCGTTGTCGTTGTTGTTGTTATACTCTTATACAAGGTGGTATGATTTTCTTAAGAAATGTGTAATGCATTAAAGGAGGAGTGGCACTCCCGATCAAGATGATTTTCTGTTTTGATATAAATAGCAAACTACTTATTTATATCAGCTTTAAAGCTATACTGATAAAACATTGAATAGATTCGTCTCTTTGCTGGATCAGATTATTATATCACATAACCGATCTACCAACGATTAATCTTAAGTATGATTAGCTTTATTGTTACTTAAAATGTTTTAATAAAATGATATCTATACACCTTGACCAAATTCTAAGACAACTGAACTGCTTTTAATTTATAGCTGATTGTTCAAAAATCAACCATAAGTATGAACAACTTTATTGTTTTTTCCAAGTCGACATTGGAAGTGTATGAAATTTTCGGTGTGTTTAAAATAACATATCTTTCTTGTTGAACTAAAAGTTGTTGTTGTTACTGCGGCGGCTTTCGTGCGCACTTAAATTATGAATATTACCAAATGGGTCAATTCGAAATAAATAAGCAACGGTCCCAGTCTGAGACTCAGTGTTAGTCTCAGTCTCAGTCTCAGTTCCAATCCCAAGTCTCAGGGCAGACGATCGAGGTATCGAGGTATTGGAGTATTCAGCATACCGCCAAATAGAGTTGTCTCTGTCGCAATTTCTCATTGAGCTGTCGTTTGGTTCGATCGGCTGTTTCCTGGCCAAGATATGGGCAGAGGGACTTGGTAACATCGGGTTTTGGCATTGGGCGGCGTTTAATATCGCTCATGCATCTTGTAATCTATGCGCAATTAGCTGCGTACATCAGATTTAGTGTTCTGATTGCATTTGCTTCATCTCCCTGTCTCTCTATCTCTCTCTCTAGTCGGTTATTGGTCATAAATATGATATGAGAATTCTTGTTGTTTTCGATTCACTCCCATCCGCTAAATATTTAGGAGACAAGCGGAAATCTATTTAATTTTGCCATAAATGCAAAATTTGTGTCGGCAATCGGATAAACGAGAAATATTCCACGTATAAATATAAAATAAAACTTGATTGGTTTAAGGAATTTCTACAGCATGAGAAATAAAAGCCTTAACTCCAAAAGAAGAACATAGTTTCTGAAATTCATCGCAAGCAGAAAATAGTTCTAGAACATTTTTAATTAATTAATGCCCAAATATTAATAAAAAAAAAACCCATATTTATTAACAAGACTTTGTCCAAAGAGTCTATTTTAATGAAACAATTAATTAGATTCCACTATAAATTTATCCCTTCTATATGTGACACTTTATTTAGGTATAGAGTTCATATTCTAAGCTAATTTAATCAATTACAGAAGTAAAATTGTAATCATTGGTAAACAGAATTGAATTTAAAATCTGTGTCTAAAAATTCTTTATTTATTTGAAACTTTATTGGCAAGTGTTGTAATTAAATTTTACAACCTATAATTAAACAACATAACAAAATCTCTGATTGATCAGTTTGTAATTTGTTTAATTTTATGCTCAATTAACATGCTATACATGAAGTTCATTACCCGAAAAAGGCATTTCCTACATTATTTTTATGTCTAAATAATCAGTTTAAAAGCAGTTTTCAAGAGTGAGATCCCACTGTCTGTTGATGATCTTTATAGCAGCTCGTAGTGTGGGTGGAGGTAATAAATCCGCGTTAAGTGCACACTTAATAGCAGACACACTCCACACTCTCTTTGCTCCTCTCTCTTCTGTTCTCTCTCTGTTAATTCTCTTGCTCTGAGAAGTTTCAGATGAAGGCGCTTCCGTTTTGTCCTAACAAAGTGCGTGGGATTTTCAACGATCGTTGATCGTAAATTCCACAATTTGTTGAAGTTGCGCTTTGTTTCAAGTAAAGTCAAGTCAAGTCAAGTGAAAGCATAAACTTAAATTGCCAAGAGCCATCAATTTTTATTAGCTTTAACATGGCCAAGAGTGGGCGTTAACCAAGTCTTATTGCAAGCAAATATAGTCAAATGATAAGAACATTGATTTCACGCCTCTTTTTAGATTTGTTTTGTTTTTATAGCGTCTCATCCAAAAGTTCTAATTAAATAAACACCCAATGCCATTTGGGGTGCATTACGGTTTGTCTTAGATTTAACGATTCATTTTTAGGGCTCATAAAATGACGAATTTAACGAGCTTCTCGTCCATTATTTGACAGTTAACAACAAATAATGAAAAACCAAGTCCAGGTGACCAGGCGTGACAGATTGCCAGTTGCACCTTTGGGCCTGACCCGACATGTCACATGTCAAAACTGTTGATGGTCATAAAAATAATAGGCGACAAAGACAGAGACAAACACAAAAACAACAATTGGTTAGAAGTTTCTCCCTCAGGTTCAGTTCAAGAACTCCAAGTGTAGACCATCATCAAAGTGGCTTTTATTGTTCTTTAATTGTTGAACTGTGTTCCTTCGTTCGCTCGCATTAAACTTAATTTTATGTGAGAGCATAAACCCAATGAAAGGGAGAGAAACACTGAGTGAGAGAGAGAGAGAGAGCGCGCCATTTCCAAGTGACCCGCTGTTTTTAGTGTGAAATTCACTTAAGCGCGTTTACCGAATTTACGACTCTAACGATGACGATTGTACAATCGTTTCCGTTTTACGATCTGATGCTATAAGAAGTGCTGTTAAAATGATTTAAGACCGATAGAATTAACTGTCAATTTCCCCTATTTTGGGTGATACGCCTAAAGAATTATAATAGAAAAATTAGTAAATAAAATAAAGAATGCATTTATCAAGCTCTTAAAAATAATATTACATTTTTAAAAATTCATTTTAACACTTTAAATATTATGCACAAATAGGGATGATATTGAAGTAGAAATAGAAATAATAATGCATTTTAGAATTGTATATTATAAAAATATTAGGCAATATTCGGAGACAAACAATCCTGTCAAATTTTGCACAGACTCATATTGTTTACTCCCAAAAATATTATGACTATCATTTTATAATTTTTATTAGAATTGTTTGTAGTACTTTTTAGATATAATTAGGACATTTTAATAAAAATATAACCAACCACAATACATGAACTAGGAGTATTACTTCTTTATACACATTATCACACTATTCTTTTCTACCTTTACTTTAGCCACAAGGTATATTAGCTGCCTCACTTCTCAGGCCATTTTAATAGCCATCTAAAATATTTTTATATCCACAACAGACCCTCCACTCTGGCTGTTGGTCTATTGTGTTCTGGTCTACAGTTGTCAATCTTTCTTAAATCAGGACCACAAAAACATTGGCGACAATATGAAGGCTGCTGCATGCAGCATGAGGCATGCGGCATGCGGCATGAAACATCATGGCCAATAAATCAGTCAAAAGAGCATTTTGAGGCAACTATAAATATTTGTGATTGACACCGCACATAAAAACGGAATTAAAAATGCGTAAAATTTAACACATTTATGGAACACACACACCCCGTGTGGCAATGTGTGTAAATGCATGTGTGTGTGTGCTGATAAGGCCAGTTGCAGATGGCGTGACAATGAATGTGCTTCCTTTGCTGACTTGCAAGCCAAAAAATATGAGAAACGAGAGTGCATTAAATAAAATAGAAGGACTAAAAGATATCCTATACTGACTTATGAAATAATTGAAATATATGAAATGTATGTAAAAATAATACTAAAATAAAATAAATACAATATATATACTATATAAATCTAATGCTAATTTGAAAATATCGAATACGGAATATGGAGAATATGGAACCTCTTTTGAGAATATGGAATATGCAATTGTAATATATCATCCAATTAGAGATGATAATATTTGCTCACCTCTTTTATTACTTGTCACAAATATTTTTGAGTCTTTATTTAAATTCGCAGTCACAGTTACTGTCAGTGAATTGTAACAGTTACAACTAGAGTTTGTCTCATCTCTAGCTGTGACTTCAGCTCTCACAGCAAGATGATGAAAAATATTGAATGCTTTGAAACGAAAAGTGAATATTGAAACAATATTTATGTAAACTTGCAGTCACAGTTACTGTCAGTGAATTGTAACAGTTACAACTAGGGTTTGTCTCATCTCTAGCTGTGACTTTAGCTCTCACAGCCAGATGCTAAAACTGAAACTGACACTGACTGGATGCCATCATAAAAAGCATAATTATGGCATTTGTGTTAATGTGATTTTCTGGCCGCAGGCGGAGCAATCAGTTGTTATCAAGGCACAGGATGTAGAATGTAGAATGGAGGATGTAGGAGTGTGTGTGTGAGTGTGTGTGTGTTTGTGTGTTTGTGTGTGAGTGAAGCCAAAACTCATGAGTCTCCTGCAAATGGGACAGAGAGAAACTGGAACTGAACCCCGTAACCGTAAGCGTATCCAGAACCAGAACCAGAGCTCAACACCCATAAATCACTTATTATGAGGCGTAATTAATGCGACTATATGGCGACCCAAAATTTCTATAAATCATCAGATTAGGCAAACTCTGGCGCATACTCGTCCTCATCGTACTCGTTGTCATCCTCATTCCTTGTATTCGCAGTAGCATATGATGATGTCGAGACAGTGCAGAAATTGTGAGCTTAGTCTATTGGCAACATGACTGAAGATTGTCTAATAATGCCGCAGGAAATACTTAATGGATACCAAGATGATTAAGCTCAAGAAAATGCCTCGTTACGAGCACGTTTAAGCTGCCGTTAAGGAAACAGTCTCATAAATATCCTCAATAGACCTAAATAACAAGTGCATTTCAAACAGGCTATGTTTAAATTTTAAAATTATCTGGATATCCGAAAAGCAACATTCAAGAGTTGTGTTAGTTTTAAAGTATACAAAAACAATATCAACAACTAGACTAAGGCTCTTTTCTAAAAAAATGATATTATGTCTTTTCAGCACATTCTTAGTTAATTTCCGAAACCTAGTTATTATGAAAACAAAACTCTTTCTGATAAATAATCTTCAACTTTTAAAAAGGAAATGTTCTGATTTTTTTAATACTTTTATCATAAGTAGTTCGGAGTTCATTTTTGAGTTTTCTTTCTAATAAATCCATACTCTGTCTACTATTTATCTGCTCATAATACTTAAGATGCTTTCAGATATCTTTTTTTAAGATATATCTTTTCTTTCTAGAATTTGCGTTGGCCTATTTCACAACTTTTCCTTCCTTTTAAATCTAGACATTTTCTCGAGTTATCATCTAAAACTTTTCTAAGATTCTACCCTCTCTTGTTGTAGGGATGAACTGATTGAAGGACAAGCTGTTCATCGCTTGTAAAGTTCACGAAAAGGACATGCCAAAGGCAAGGTTCAGCACCATTGGTCACACTGGCAGCACAACCATCAAATGCCATAGGCAAAAGCTGTTCACTTTTCTTAATTATTCGGATGCTGTTGTTGTTGTTGTTGTTGCATGGATTTGGGCTGCTCCTTTAAAATAACAATAAACTAAAAGGTCTACTCGTGCATAAAGCATTCACATTTTGTCCCGTTTACAAACACACACAGAGAGAGAAAACACAAACTCTTAGCCAGGCCCAATTCCAATTCAAAATGTTGGCCAACGGGGCCAAAACGACGGCAGCGGCGTTAATTTATCACTTAACCTTCTTTAGCAGCCAAGTTTATAATTTCGATGGAAATGGAAATGGCAAGCGAACAACAACAATGATGAGGATGTGGATGGAGATGAGGATGAAGAGAGAGAGAGAGATGAAGCTGGGCACTTGAACGACTTGTGCCCATCAGCAGTGACCAGGACGCGGACCAGTTAAGGGACAAGGACGAAGTGTCTCCGGACAGCGTATAAAATGAAATAACTAACGGGTCTCTGCTCTATCTCTTTCTCGATTCTCTCTGCCATTTGCCAAAGTTCCATTGTAGTACTTTAGCTCAGAGCCTGCCTCCATGACGCCGTCGTATTTCTTTAGCTTACTCTCCCTCTTTATCCACCATCCTCCATCCTTGCCAGTCTCTCTCTCTCATCTACTCTGTTGTCCTTTTTGTTGATGCTTTACGCTGGCCTGACGACGCTCTTTGCAAAATGAAAATGTAAAAGGAATATTCATGAGGAGATTAGAATTATTTTTCGTCCTGTCATTTTCATTTTCACTCCACCTTCTGCTCGGCGTTTTCGCTCGTCTCGCATTGCGCTACTTTCGATGTCACATGTTGGGTCTATGCGATATCTATGATATCTTTGACACTTTAAGATCGGAGTCTTTAAATCAGTTGGTATTTTTTATTTGGGACACTACTTTTTGTTTTGTTTCGAGTTTCTTTAAAATTACATTTGAATTACGATATAAAACAATACCATTCATTAAAGAGAACCTATTTGTGGACCTGTTTTTAAAAATAATTGTTTCCTTTTTGTTCAAAAATTTTGTTATAGGAGCGAAACTGATCCATCAATAAGTTGTATCCTATAAAATAATTAATTTACTCCCTACTTAATCTTTAGTTTCACTATTATTAGATTTTGAGTTTAGTTTAACTCAAAGTATTGCTTATGAATTATATTAATCTAATCTCTAGCTATACTTTCTGAATTTTATTTATTTCAGAGGATTGTTAATAAAATAACAAAACTTTCACGTTAGCAGTTCTTATTTTTCTTTAAATATTAACAAATTTTTTACAGGACATTTCCTTAGTCATCCCAACTGTAACTAAAATGTATTCAATTTGTTTCTCAATTTCGTGTACTACTATTTTGTTATTGTACTGTTTGAGCTTGTTTTTGTTGGTTATTATAATTTTGTTGTTGCTGTTGAATTTCGGCGAGAAAATTATGATTTTTTTGTGCCAAAAGGGATTCAAATTCAAGCTCGTTTGTCCTGTTTATGATGAGTGCTGTTTGCTGTTGTTGTTTTTTGTGCCTTATGCATAAATGTTTAATCATACACACACACACACACACTGACACACACACACATAGTCGGAGGGAGACAGACAGACGGTTAAGGGGAAACTGACATGAATCACATTCATCCTTACATCTCCTTCTCTTTTTGCCTTGTTTCTCGCATTTAAAATATTTTGTGAAATTATTATGAAAATGCGTAAAGGGATTTAATAAATAACTGTAACTGCTTCTCGCTTTCTCCCTCTCTCTCAGTCTCGCTCTCCCTCTAAAACGCTCATTTGCCAGCGCCGTTGTACCGTTATTCATGTTTTTCTTTCATTTTTTTTTCATCATGCTTTTTCTTCTCAGCTTGTGCATCTGTGTGGGTTGCCCTTTCCCTTTGCTCCTGCCCTTTTCCGTTGCTTTTGCTGCTGTGGAATTATGTTTTATCCTGAATTATGGATTTTGTTTTGTTGTTTTCTGTCAAAATCATATTTTCTGCCCACACCCCACTCATTTTCCTCTTTCCCCCCTCCCAACCCCCTTTTCAAGTCATAACCCAAAAGCCGACTCATTTACATGCTTGGAAAAACGCTTGGCGTTTTCCTTTGGCATCGCTTTGGGTACCATTTTGGGTAACTCCCGTTTTCGACTTTTGTGCCCCATTAATGAGAATTTGTTTGTATCGACGTCAGTCTACAGAGGCGTTTGCAAGGGGCGTGGTCCTCACCACCCTCAAAGTGGTAATATTGTTGTTGCTGTTGTTGTTTTTGACTCGTTGTGCTCCGTTTAGTTGTAAATTTTTCGGTAAAACTTTTCCAAATAATTTCTACTTAATGTTTAGAATTATTTTTAGCTAGAATTAGAAATTATTAAGAATATATCACACACCCAGGACCCTGGGCAAACCCACAAAACAGAATTTTGCAGCATGAATCATTTCTCTAATTCTCTCTCTCTCTCTCTCTGTGTTTCTATTTTTTGGTCCATTCTCTTTGAGCTTGTAATTGGCTAGAGCTCGTAAATTGTGCACTTAACAAATGAAATTGTGAATGGAATTGTTTTCTTTGTTGTTGATTAGGATGGAAGGCTTTTGAGCGAAACTTGCATAGTTCTTGTTACCACATTGAATAATATGCATACTTTTATTATTATCCTACCACAAATCATTATAATAAGAGCCTTGTATTCAAATTTTTGTATACTGAGCCGCTAAACTTATTTGATTTTTTATTAACCCAATATTTAGCTAAATTCGGTTTAATTATACAAAAGAAACACCCACATCTTAGTGCAATAAATAATACTATAACTATTTCTAAACCACAAATATAACATACTCAAAATATTTTGATAAACTCCATAGACATTTTCACAACATACACGAATATATAAACGTAGATAGTATTGATAAAATACATAGATAAAAATACCTAAACAACTTTAAAATAGTACAAAAGCAAAAAATCGTATGACTATAATATCTATCTTTGGATATTTTGACCCCAAAAACAAAGAACTAGTCACTCAATTACCAATTTAAATATGCAACAAATAAAATAGGTTCACCTAGACATTTAAATGGAAAAATTCAAGATTTCTGCACGAAAGTAAGCTTCAGTTAAGCTTAAGTTTTGTTCTGCCAAATCATTTCAAGGACCTTCAACGGATGTCAGGACAACGGCAAATGTTGAATGTATCCAGGTGCCAGGCTGCCATTTTAGGTGACAAATTAATGTGAAGCTCATTAACGCACTGAATAAGGATTACGGCGTTTGATTGAAGGTCCTTTGGGCATAAGCGCAGACAAACACACACAGAGTGGAGGATATATTACATATACATAAGCAGATAACAAATACACACTATAACAAGCTCTCTGTATGTGTGTGTGTGTGTTTGTGTGTGTGTTAGCCCGCATATCTCGCCCCCATTTGTTGGCAGCGAAAAGTGTCATTATATGTACACACTGTGGATCCGACTCGAGTCGACTCGAATCGAGGCTCGTCCTGTGTTATCCTGCCCTCCGACTCGGCAACAGCAACATCTACAACAACAACAACATCTACAACAACAACAACACTACAATAAGGACTCGTCGTGCAAAATGTGTACATAAAACAATCTCGTTATGTCGGCATTATCCTGAAGAATTCTGGTTCGTCCTCGTCACTTGCCGAGCCATAAATCACTCACACGCTTGGCATATTTCCTCTCTCGCGCTCTCTTTCTCACACTCGCACCTACTCGCTCTTGCTACTGTTTGTTTTTGCTCTCTCTTTCCCTCTCTGCCTCATTTGTTGTGTGTTGTTGTCCTATTTACACTCACAGACTCACACTGCGCATCTTTCGCGTCCCTCGCACGCGCTTTTGTTTCACGTTTTGTTTAGGGATTTTTTTTCTGTTCTGTGTTTCTCTTTGTTTTTACATTTCTGTTGTTGTTGCTCGTGGTTGCTTGTTTATACCCTGTAAATCTGCGAAGCGGGTGAAAGATTCCTCAAGAAATGGTGTCCGGAATTTAAGAATTTACTGAAGTACTGGGAAACAGAAATAATAATTGAAGACATTACAATATGTTACTCATAACAAATATTTGACTTCCTTTTCTTAGCCTATGATCCCAAAACTGCAAAGTTTTTAGAGATTCAAGATTTTTTACCACTTCAAATAAGTCCTACAAACTTAACTCGTGTTCCATAAAAATTCAAATAAAATAATAAGAAAAATCTCAACTAATTTCATTATCACATTTTAAGCTAAGAATTGTCTCAGATATGGTATATTTTTAAAAGTTTATTAAAATTGTTCAGTTATGTATGTAGTTTACGGGGTATAGCTTGCAGTCGTGCTGCTGTCAGTGATGTTTATTTTGTGTGTGTTTGTATTTGGGCTGTTGTTGGTGTTTGCATTTTTGTCTTGCCAGTATTTCACCTCGCGGTGACATTTTGGTGTGACAGACAAGACGTGTCCTTCGTCCTTTTGCATTTTTTTTTGTATATATTTATTTTTTTTTAGAGCTGTCCTGTCGCTCTCTCGTTCGCTGACTCGCTGTGTGGCAAGTTTATCGTTTTTAATGTTGATACAAGAAGCGAGCGAGGGTCCGCGTCACATTTCGTTGTGCAGGGATAATAGGATGTTAAGTAAATATTTTAAAAGCTTCTCGCCAGGCGTGTCCCTCCTGCTCCTGCTCCCGCTCCCGCTCCTGACCCACCTCCCCCTAAAAAAAGTAAGGTCGTAGGCGAGTCCAAAGTTTCAGGCAATGGCCGCTCATTTGGCAGCTTTGGAGGGAAGAGCACAGGACGCTTGATGTTGATGTCGGGGCTTGTGGTTCTGGATAGGAATAGGGACTGGGTGTTGGTTAGTATAGGGGAACTAGGGGAGTTGGATGGAAGGGGATTTTTAGGGAATGACTCTCGGCTGTGGCACAATCTAATCCAGTTTTGTTGGGTGCCAAGCACTTTTTGGCATAAATCATTTGCATACAAAATGAGCATGGCCTGCAAATGAGAGCCCAAGATGAATGCTCCAACAACAACAGCAACAACAACAACAATAATCACAACCAGAAGTCGAACAACAACAACAACAATAATAATATTTGTGGATCACAGCGAGGTGAGGCATTTCAGCATCCCGGCTAAAATCCTTTCAATTTTCGCACACATTCAATTTATTAATTAAAACATTTTTTTCCTGTTTTCTGATTTCCATTTCCAATGCTCATAGGGAGCGGGAAAGGGACTAAAAGGGGTTGAGGGGGGGTGCTCTGCAATTAATTCCAAACATTCACGACGCTTTTTCTTTGTTAAGTTGGGTGCGCCTGGGCGCAAATTATCCTCGCTATCCTTGCGCGAAATAAAATATCACAAACAGTTACTGCCCCATAAATAATGGGAATTTATGCCTGGCATAAACTGAATTTTCTCCCCCTCCTTCCCGAAACAAAAAAGAAGCAAAACAAAAGGCGGCAGCAACTTTTCTGCTGAAATTACCATTCAATCATTTAGTAATTGCCTCAACTCCACCCTCTGTTGCCCCCTAAGTACTCGTTTTGCTTACCTCATTCAACTCATTTCGCAAGTTCATTTACTTTGCCGCTTAATTTCCACAATCTATTTTAATAAGCCTCCAAATTCTATTTGGCTAACAAATTGGCTGTTTCATCTACTTGTCCTTTTGCTCCTTTGCTCCTCTCCTTTCTCCTTTTTTTCTGTAGGGACACCTGTATCAGTCTGTTGGCTCAGCCAATAGCTGAGGGCTTAAAACTATTGATTTTCTGCTCAAAATGGTCTTAACCATGTTTATGTCTGTCATAAAGTTTTAGACAACCTTTTTCAGCCAATTTCCAAATACGAAAATCTTTCAATCAAACGTGGAAGAAAGATAATTTCTTTTTATAGGCAGCACTTGTCTTGGCTTTAGAAAGAGTCTAAGAAGGAGATCAAAACTCGTTTAATGTGATGGATATAACATTTTAACTTTAAATGCTAGAAAATCACGCTGAAGGTTTTAGTTGGGCATAAAGATAACAATTCCTATTTAATTTGAAGATTGGTAGTATAGCATGTTAAAAAGATCAGATGTTTAGATAATATATCCATGTTAAGATAAGAGAAAAAACTTAGACAAACTTTTTCATTAAAAAGATATCGATAATAGGAAAAGAATAGGATATCAAAAGCTTTATTCAACTATTTAAAGGTACAATTTAATTGTAGCCTTTACTATATAGAACTTGAAAATTTTCCACATTTTCAATATTACTTAAAACTGTTACGTCTATATCCTTCCTTATAACTTATCCTACACTTGCTTTACTTTTAACCTATTCTCCTTTTTCTCATTCCCTTTGTTTATCCTTCGTCCATTCTATTTGCTGTATTTCTATTTCAACGCCTTTTGTCTAACTGTTCCTTGGGCGTCTTTTTGAAAATTTATTGAAAACCCTCAACGTCGCGTCGTTCGAGCCTGAAAGAAAAGGCAATGAAACAGAAGCGAAAGACAAATAAATAAGGATAATAACAGAAAACAAAAAGAAATGTCTGGATGGTCACAAAAGGGGTGGTGGTGGTGCGGGTGGTGTTTTGAAGTGGGTTCGGTGGTTCGTTGATTCGTTGGGCTAATGGCCGAGTTTTCGCTTCTTCGGTATCTTCTTAAGGGCAAAATGCAACGAAAGGCAATTAAAAAATATTTAAACTGCCAAATGGCAGGATACTCGACTCCTGGACTGACTACACGGAAAAAAAATTAAGATTCTCTTAAGAAATAATTTATTACTTTAATTGAGAAAAATTTGTCCGATAAGTAATGTTTAATATTTTAATATAATGACGATTTAAAATATAAACGATTTTCTCATATAAGACTGATATTAATAAAACCCAGAATTTTAAACAAGAATTTAAAAAAAAAAAATAGTTTTTTCTGTGTAGATAACTGAATGACTGACTGAATGTTCTATGTAATGGGGTGGTTGGGTTTTCCGTGGGTCAACAAAATTTATGCACAATTTCGCCTTTTGTTTCTGGCTCCGGCAAAATCAGTTGAGTTGTGTGATTGTGTACGTGAGCATAACGGTAAAATGGGCAAAAACTGGAGCCAGGGAATGGAGGTGGAGTTGGAGGTGTCCCAGAGTCCATCCCCCCACATTTACAGTTAGAAAGATCCGGTGGTTGGCTGTCAGAATTGATTGATTGAATTGCCACTTTATGAAATTTGTGAGTCTTCTGAGATGTGCGTGAAATTCGTGCGCCACATCACCGACTTTATCAGGGGGGTGGTATTTTGGGTAGGGGATGGTTGGGAGGTGGATGGGTGGGTGGTTTGGTGGCACTACCGAGGGTTGCTGCTGATTTGTGTTTGTGTGCGTTTTGGCTACCATTTGCAGCATAAAATACATAAAATTATGTGCAGCGCTGAGGCGGCCATTAAACTTGATAGATTTATGACAGCCAGCAACGGCTGTGGCATCAACAACAATCCTGTGGAGAGGACACAGCAACAGAAAGAGGGTGAGAAGCAGGAGGAGGAGCTGGGGTTCCATAAGGGAGCAAACTCTTGGGCCATCACATAAAGATAAAGCTGATTAAAATTGCAAAATTGTTCAAATGAGATTTGGGAAAAACAGCAAATGTCCTCAATCCACTACAAGTGCGTATATACCCCACTCTAGCAGTGTCACTTCCACCTTTTTTTTGTATATTTTTATTATCGTTTGTTGCGTGTCAATCGATAAAAGTAAATAAATATTATGATTTTTGTATCAGGCTCGTAAAATTAGTTAATATTTCATAAAGTGTTTGCAAATGTTGATAGGGAGAGTAATTTCATAAATTCAAACAACGTTTTTATAGCGAACTCTGCTGAGTTTAACAATATCGATATTGTCGAGAATTTATGATTAAGCAAATATTTTTTATTTAGCTGCCTACTTCATAATTAGAATTCTAGGATTACGCATTAAGAAGTCCAATTATTATTTTTTCTTTGTAAAAGCAACTTAATGGCTAATATTTATATAGCCCTAATGAACACGGAAGGAAATTAAAAAAAATCTACGTGCTGTACATAGCGAATTTAGTTCAATAAGGCTATCGATAGTTTTGATAACAATTAACAACCATTTAATTAATCACTGAAATTAGTATTATTTGTAGTTATGCCTAAAAATTCTTTATCTTCAATATTTGTTATTGAAGTATTGTTAACCGCTTAAATAATATATAATTAAGTTATTTACATATAAATCAAAACCCCTCACCATAAGAAATTCTTTCAAATGGTCAATTTACGAAAAAAAAAGCAACAAAACAACAAATCCAATTCGAATTCGAGATAATCAGCGATGGTTGCTCGCTCTTCGAACTGCCATTGCTCTGCGCTCAGTACGAAATGTGATTGTGTATTGTATGTGTAACTGTTGCGTGCATGTATGTGTGTGTCTGTGTGTTGGACCAGTGAGCGTGGTTAAGTTGACAGGTGATTGATTGACAGGCGGATGAATGGATGTTCGCCGCGTTTGAGCAAGCGAGACAGAAACAGTTTGTTTCGAGATGCTCTCTCCGCGAATGTTAAAAGAGTTGAGACGTTTCTAAGCACAAAATTTCTGCTCCGCCCTTGTGAAAAAGGGGAAGCTGAAATAAACGGGTTCTTGTTGTTGTTGTTGTTTCGGAAATGGGGAATACTTAAAAGCAATGTCATGTTGATATGTTTTACATACAATTATTTGGTGGAGGAAGGTTAAATGAAAGAGAATTTATTATAATTAAAAGAAACAAATTTGTATGCATAAAATAAAAATTATGCAGTGACACAAATAATTTCTAAAAAAGTTCTAAATTGACCTCAATTAAATAGCATATGCGTAGTATTTTTAACAGCTATTCTTATTCTATCACTATTTCAAATAATTATTTGCTGTGGTAAAATATTTCAATATTTCAAAAGTTTGTATGCGCATTTTTATTTAAATATTATTGTAACGGCTTTTCAAATAACACTCAACACGCTGAAACGTTTCGAAATTCGAATTAGCAAGAGAACAAATGAATTGCTCTCGCATAATTTCGAAAAGCTTGCCGCTCTCAGAGCGAAATGCGCTCTCGCGCTCACACTTCGAAATTTGAGCCAAACACAGAAAACAGCTGTTTTGAGTGGCGTCTTTCGGCAACACGCAGCAAAGGCAACAAGCGTTTGTCGACTTTTAAATTAAATAAACTAATGTGATATGATGTTTGTTAAGTAAACACAGCAAGTAACAGTGCTTGCAGATGCAATATAAGACTTAATGTAATTCAAACCAGCTTTGTGCATTCATATTCACAAGTATTTAAGTATGTACATTTGTATGTGTGTTTGCCGCTTACCGCAATGTGCTATGGTCGCATATGATGAAGTAGCAACAGTTAACGT
The DNA here is from genome assembly GCA_035043265.1 of Drosophila testacea. Lineage (NCBI taxonomy): Eukaryota > Metazoa > Arthropoda > Insecta > Diptera > Drosophilidae > Drosophila > Drosophila testacea. The sequence continues at coordinate 1,509,722 of JAWNND010000151.1, forward strand.
TTATCCAATTAATGCACTTTATTCATTAAACACTCACGATCAGTTTGCGCATTAATTTAAATAATACAATTTGTATTAATTTTAGTTATTATTAAATTTAATACACCGCACAGCGCACTTTTCGACAACGCGCGTCATTTCGCTCTCAACAGCTGACGGCCACTGCAAACGAAAATTCGAAGAGCGAGAGTGAGAGCGCTTGAGAGAGTGTAAGCATTGCTGAGTGCGCCAAGTCGATATCGAAATCGTACTTCGAATGTTGAGTGTAATAGTTGAGTGTAAATCATTTGCTTGGGAACAGTTGAGTGAAATAAGCCATTGAGGGAGAATGCTCTTGTTCGAACTTCGAACGGAGTTTTCAAGTTATCGTTAAAATTCAAATAAATGTAAATTGAATTATGAAATTAAGTTGAGTTTTAAGGGCTTTCTTAAGTTTGTTTTTTGTTGTTTGATTCGCTATCGATTTAGATAAGCATTTTTATAATATTATCTTGTACAATTAAGCAAAATACTAAGCTAAATCTTAATCTGTATTCTGGTTTTATCAATTAACCGTGCATTAATCAATTCCGATAATCATAGAGAGGGTATAGTTATTGATTCCAATAAACATTTCCGGTGTCATTAGCCACACTTATGAGGTACAAGCCTAGAATGTTGTAACCATCTACTTGCTACATGCCACAACCAAACCCACTTTGCATACTTGCAACAAGCAGGCATAAAAATCCAGAAAGAGCACTTAAGTCTAGTTCCCGACTATGAGATACTCTTTACTCCATATGAGTTTAAATTTATTTTATTCATGATTTTAAAACTACATTGGCACAGAAGTTACTGCTTACTTTATGAGTTTATTGATAACTTAAAACACTTATAACTATCTATATATATATCCGATCTTGATGCTATTTAGTAAAATGATGATAATTATTAAATGCAAGAGCTCACCACAGGAAAAAAGAGCGTTTATTCTTTAGGTTTGACCATGAATATATAAACTTTATAAGATGCCAAGTTTCCTTCTCTCTATTACAGACAATGATATAGCAGCGCTTTCGACATACCCTTTCCTCTTTTTTTGCAGGGTATACAAAAAAGCTGCCACATTTGTTGAGGCATGAAATCAAAGCGATTTCTAAAATGTTCAAGCTGCAATTTTATGTTCAATTTTCTTCAACTTGTTGTTGTCTTTTTGATGTCTTTTTGTTGTTGTTGTTGTTAACATGTTTCATATGGGAGACTAGAACTAATTGCGTGTTCACTGCGAAATCGTTTCAATTTATCGCCTCGGGTTGATTTTATGCTTCACATTCACCATACTATATATACATATTAATGAGTGAAGAGAGGATTGGACTTTATCATCATCTTCTTCTTATATTGCTGCTGCTGCTGCTGCTGCTGCTTCCTCTTTCAACTCCTCCATGTTCAGATTGTGAGTCTGGGGCTCCAACGTTGATTTATACGCTTCAATCCCACATTTTTATTTCTTTGGCTGCCATTTAGCTAAAATATTTCATATCTGCGCCCATCGCACAACATTCGCCCAGGGACAGCTTTCAAGTTGGACTCGGAGTTGGACTTCCAGTTGGCTCTTGGACTTCCAGTTGGACCATGGAGTTGGAGTTGAAGTTGGAGTTGGAGTTGGACAGCCGCTGCCCCGTAATTATGCGATTTGTTATTCGAGATTTGAGGCGATTGTGACTGTGAATCATGTGCACTCGGAATGGTGAATAAAAAAAAACCAGAGAATGATTTAAAATGCGATTTCAATTCTGGCATTTCTGATTCGCAATTCGTAGTGTTACCCTAGGGAAGGGGGAGGGAAAAAAGGGAGGCTTAACACACAGGTGAAGTTGCAGGTATATTTGTATCTCTTGAGCATCGCATGCTGATCCTGAACACAGCCAGGAGGCGAGACCAAAGCCATTGCATGTGCAAAAGACACACAGACTGAGAGAAGGACAGATTGAGAGACGGACGGACACACATTCATTGACTGAGTGACGTACTGGGGCCTGACTGATATGGGAGGGAACCTCTAGCTTTGTGCCCCAAAGATCTGCAGCAGCTACAACACCAACTACAACAACATGAACAACAGCTTACCATGCACAATCTTCCTCAACAGCCTACACTGAGAAAAATTAAGTTTTGACTATGTACAAATTTATGTGTATGTGTTGCCTAACTTAAATACGTTTGGGAAGAGTCGAGCTTTTTTAGATATCAACAAAGAAATACAAAAGTTAAGAAACTTATTAGAGCTCTATAAAGTAAAGTATTATTATAATTTGAAGAGTTGATTTCTGTTTTCAAAACTCTAGTCAACATATAAGGAGACATTGCTAAAAAAGAAAATAAAGTAAGTATATAAATTTGTTAACAAATTATTACATAAAGAAGAATTTGAATATACAATAAGAATTGAATATAAACATGTAAGAAATTCAATAAAAGAGTTTAAAAATAAATGGGAAATTTCAGAAGAAGTAATATGAAAATAAATGTAAGATGTACAAAAATGGTAAAAATTTTTGTTTAATTTAATTTTATCCAGTTAATTTATTCATAATAATAAAGGGTAACAATAACTCTGGAATAATAATAATTTTTAAAAATGTACATTTATTTATATATATTTTAAAATTCGTTTCTTTCTTATTTTCTTGCAGTGTGCCTGCCGTTGCTAAGTGTTGGCCACGCTTGATTGCGCTGCATGAGGCTCGAGGGTGAGGCATGAAGTATGAGGCATGAGGCATGAGGCATGCGGCATGAGGCCTTCGTCATCGGCATCGTCGTCCATCTTGGCACAACGTCAGAATGTGCGATTCGTTAGCTTTGGCGGTCGTTGGGGCATAAATCACTCCACAGCCGACTTGATCGCTTGCCGATCCTCCTCCTTCTTCTCCTGCTCCTTCTCCTCCTCCTCTTTGTGCTCCTTCCTCCTTTAGCCAAGTTCTTTCTTGGCTGCGTTTCGTTGATTAATAATTAATTTGCGTCTTCTTGCCCGCGGTTGTCTTCTTGGCTTGGCTTCGCTCACCTGACGATCTGACTCCTTTATAATGAACGGTTTGTGTGTGTGCCAGGACATTCGTCGTACATCATCGAAATGCCTTCCTCCCTCTTTCTCTCCCCCTCCCCGTACCCCTTTCCACGTCTCTTTCTGATTGCTTTGGCTCACAGGTTGTTCGTTGTTGAAGCTCCTCCTTAGCTTAATGCATAAATTCTTTTGGCCAGGCCTACTCCTCCTAACCGGTATTTAAACCAACAACAACAACTGTTGGTTGCGGCGGCATAAATTAAGCAAAAGGTGTTTATACATTCGACAATAAATCAATTAGCAAATTTGTAATTATTATGTTCATAAATCTCAGACTGGAAGGCCGCATCAATGCCCACAAATTCACGATTAAAATATTTTGATTGCCACAGCCTCCAATTTCCAAAAAAAAATATAAATAACAAATTAAAAAATCATCAAAAAAATAAAGCTTCATCTGTTGGCCAAAATGATCTACAGTTTATTGTGGGTGTGGCTTGAACTTTGATGTCTATCTTGAGATGAAATTATATACTTCTTTCCAGGTATAATAAACTTGATTAAACTTCTAGCTTTTATACGATAATGAATTGATTAGTATATAAAAATATATACTCTTTATTTATATAGTTACATATAAACATAAGTAAAATACATTATTTTCTCTCTATCATAAAAAATCCAAATGTCTTTAGTCGTTAGTCTTTAACGTCTTTCGTCAACAGCTAGAGATTTTAATAATTATAATTCTAGGTTCAACATTTTATTTTTAATAGTGAAAATGATAAAATTATGATAATTATATTGTTTCATGTTCCAAAACATCTTTTTCACTGGCGTAAATCAAATGCTGGAAATATTGGTCTAGAAAGTAATGTAGCTACGTACTTCAAGATCTCAATTACATAGCTATAAAATTAATCTCCACAATGTTAAGCTTCAATAAGATACAAAACAGATTTTAATAAAAATATATAAATATAAATATATGTTTACTATTCTGTCAAATTAAATACATTTCCTTCTTTCAATAAATTAGCATATTTGTCAAATATCTTTCCTATGTCTCAATATGCGCCCTTTAATGAGGTAATCCAGGTATTTTCGGTGGCATGGCCGCTGGCAGTTTTACTAATGGCCACACATTCGTGTGGCACATCCGTCATTTGTGGCACAAAGGAAGAGAAAGAGAGAGGGAGATATGAGAGCAGAGCAGGTGACGCCCACAATTTGGTTGTATTGTGTTTATGCGCCATTATTAACACGTCATAACTTAGGGCCAACTGCCACGAAAAGTTGCCGAAACTTGCCATATTACAGCCAGAGTTGGAGTCAGGTTCAGTCTCTGGTCCGACGAGCGCCAAAAGTTCCCATCAATCACGTTGAGAGTCAAAAAGGATAAGCAAATGACGATGACGATGACGATGAAGCTGCCACAGCACCAAGTGTAGGTGCATATATGAGGAGGGGGCAGGTGGCAAGTGGCATGAGGCATGTGGCATGTGGCAGGGTCATGGCGTTTATTTATGCATAACACGACGAGAGGGCGATGCCACAAAGTGATTTTAAATGGGGCCCAAACGGAGGCCTTCAAATTTGACGATGTTCTTGTTGATGATGACGTCCACGAGACCATGAAATGATGATCTGACCAAAAAGCTGGCAACAGGCCGTGTTAACAGCAGAGCTGTTGGCCATTAAAAAGGAGCACAAAAAAATGCAACGCCACCGTTTAAACAAAAGCAAAGAAAAAGTTGTACTCGTAAACTGTCAGGTGTGTATTACTTTTAGATGAAAGTTTATGACTTCAAAAAGGAATTAAGAAACCTTTATCAATTTGTTTAATTTAAAATAATACAACGTCAATGGCAAATAGGTAACTCAGAGGTAAAGAGGGAAAATCATCCTGTAATATATTAGCTTAAAAGAAAGTTCGTCTTTTTCTGCCCCTTTGAGAACTCCTGTTGTAAATGAAATTTTGCAACATATTGTCGCACTAATCTCAAATTCCCCTAGGGAAGTTATTAAAAAATCCTTTGCTTGAACAAACTGGAAAATTGGCAATGCTATCAAAGTGATGCCCAAGGATAATTCGAACTAATGCAATTTTCTTAGAGCAATTACCTTAAAGGATATATTTGATAAAAACAAGTGCACATCAGACAAAGAAACTTGCTGGCAAAATTAAACTGAGAATCGAGAGGCGAATCAACGACTTTGTCTGCGTTTTTCAATTCAAATTCAAATTCAATTTCGATGCGCTCGGCAAATTCCCATAGCAGAAATGGGCAAAGGATCTACATGCAGGACCTTCCCAACTCCTCTTTTCCCCTTTTCCCATGCCCACACTCTACTCAATAGCAGGGATTCAATTCGCAAATATTGCAACTACATTGAGGACGAGGATGAAATTATGGCAATGCTGAATGCAGTTGTTCCAGCTGCTACCTCTTGCTAAGGGATGGAGGTAAGAAGGGGGCGGCAGAGTGGAGCAGGGGGTGTGGCCTATGTGGGGTCAGCTTCAGCCTGTTTGAACCGTAAAATGCTACGTGGAGTAAATCTAATTTCGCTGGACAAGTGACTGTCATTGATTGCCGATATTTAGAGTTCTGCAGCACAGCAGCACTTGCTATCCCCATCTCACTTTATCTTTCTCTCTCACTCTCTATGCCTATCTGTTTCTCTCTCTCTCTCTTTATTTATCTCCCTCTCTCTCTAACTCTCGGTGTGAGCGACAGGATTGTAGCAATCGTCAATCGTGTTGCGTGGCCAGCACAAATTTTTCCTATGTGCTGCACACAATTGGTATCTGTGTTGCACAGTGGTATAAGTACAAGTGGTTTTATACGCAAAAATTTAAAATTATTTTATTCGAGACTGTAGTAATAATGTTAGTTGACTCAAATGATTTTAATGTTGGACAATAATAATTTCTTTTAAAAAATATTGATGGAAATTTAAATGAAATATGTTACATTTTTTTATAATAATATCTTAATTCTGTTTCTTTTAATAATTGTTCCTGTTTCTTATGAGATTCAGAAGTTAATTTTAAATAAAAGTGTTGGCTAATTTTGTATTATCAAATAATGTTTGTTTTATTTTTGTTTATCATCACATAAAGTATCTTAGGAGTGATCTATGGATAAAAAGTAATCTATCGATTAAAAAAAGTGTTGCTCTTCATTCCATAATGCATTTTATTTTATAAATATTTAAATCTCATAATTAATTAACTTATAGTGTTGCCTACCTTAGTTTAAGTTTCACAAGCAAATATTTCTCTTCAAAACAAACACATTTTTTAAAGTGACCTTCGATTTACCCATGAAAAATTACCTTTTAAAATTAGATCTATGTCGGTGAATGTTAAGGTTTTTATGTAATTTATTAAACAAGTACTCTAGAAAATGAAATTATACTTAAGCTACTAGTAATCAACACTTAAATATATTCAATGCGCAGTGTCAAATAAGTTACAGCCCAGTGTGCCATCAAATTGCCTGATTAGTCGTCCTGCACTGGAAGGCATCATTTCATAGCCGATTGGACAACGGTCTCGCTGGTCAACCCAACTGGATGCGGATTGGATCTGTACTCTTGATGTTGTTGTTGTTGTAGCTGTTGTTGTTGCTGCTGTGTGTGGTGGAATGTGCGTCTGTGTTTTTAGAAAATAAAATTGCATTTTCATGAACCTTTGGCCAGGAATTTATCTGCCACACAGATTTCACAGAGAGGCCTCCTTCTCACTGCCTTCCTCTTTCAGGACATAGGCTGCTCCAAATAGGCACGCACAATGCATAAAACGCATAAATAGCTGTACAGCCAACCGAGTGCTACGAGAACCCCCTTTACCCCTCTATCAATCCATTCTCCCCTTTTTGGTAGTGCCATCAGCAATTGTCCTGGCTATGGGGCAGGACATGCGTGCATATTTACGAGTCGACTGTGGCGGCATCAGCTGCACCAAAAACTCGATTGCCTCGTCCTGTGCTCTGTGGTGCACAACGCTATGTGGTTGTTGCATGCCACATCTGCCTGTGAGTGTGTGTGTGAGTATCTGTGGGAGTGTGTGTGTGTGTGTGTGTGGCGTCACAAAATAATTACCAGAGCCTGGGCCTCGCTTCGGTGATTGAGTTGGCAAAACGTTGCACTCGATTTGATTTTTTTTAGACCCTGTACATAAAAGGGAGCAAAGGTATTATTAAGTTTGCCAAACTGGAAAGTTGAACATATGTACAATATATATATTTTAGTTTAAAAATGTAAAATAAAATTTTATAATTAAAAATAAAATAAAATAAAATAAATAGTTATTTAACAGATTTTGTACATGAATTTAGATTTATTTATTATTCCATAAAGCTTTTTATTTGAGTAGATGAAAGATATATTTTTATTTAATTTATAAAAAAATCAAAAGCCAATTGTTTGTTTGTAATCTTTATTTTGATAACTATAATTTTTACGAAGCCTTTAAAATATATATTTAAAAAAGAAAATATATATTTTAATAGAAAATATATTTATTTACTTAAGGATATTTCGTTATAATTTAAAATTATGGTGTGTGAATTAATATTAAATGTATAGCTTGTACAAGATATGAATAAGAGTAATCTAAAAACTCGACGTGTCGATACAATTTAGCTTGTTTGCTGAGGTTTATATTAAATCTTAACCAAGGGAAACTATCTATCACGTGTACCAAAATGTGTTGCTTTAATAGCATCCACAATAAAATGTTTAAAACCCTCTTGTTATAATTTTCATTAACACGCTATCAAAGATAACACACCTGATTTCTTTTATTATTTTATTATGTGATTATCTGTTTTTTAATAAGGGCTTTTTGTTAGCTAAGATAAGAAGTTTATCCGATCAGCTTAAATAGGGCGAAAAATTCTCAGAATGCTAGTAGTTGAACTAAAGCCATCAAAATGATCAGTCAAATCGGGTTTCTATTATTTTTCCTCCAACTTTGTCACTTTGCAATGCCAAATAAGACGCGTAAGTGAATTTAAAGGATTCAAAAATTACATATTTATTTTATATGGTTCATAAATTATATCTCTAGTGGAAGTTGATCCTCAACCAGTTCTAGTTAATGGTAGTTATGACAGCAATTTCCCATATCAATTTGGAAAGAAACTTTACCATATCGAGACCAATTCAAAAGTAAATTGGTTTCAGGCAGCTCACAATTGTCGAAAAATTGGAGGAAATTTGCTGAATATTGAAAGCAGTGAGGAAATGGATGCAATTTTATCGATTGTTCCAAAAGATAAATACTGGACATCTGCAAACTGCCTGTCAAAGGATGGAGACTTTATTTCTATTACGTCTGGAGAATCTATGCCTTTCTTCAGATGGATGAAAAATGAGCCTAATAACAGTGGTGGAAATGAATTTTGTGTTGAAATTGTAGTATATGCTCTCAATGACGCTCAATGTTCACATGAACGCAAATATATATGTCAAGCTGAGTTAAGACGTTAATTTACAATATAAAATTGGCTTCACGGCTCGAAATCATTTGTTATGTCGAAATGTATTTTTTTAAGTTACTTTAAACAATAAATAGAACGGCCGTGCAACAAAAAGTTCTATGAAATGTTATGCCAGAAAAAGTAATCTTTTAAATAAAATGATATCTGGGATTGGGACTACGGTTAAAATTAGCCTCAATGAAATATATTATAATCAGCCCTCATATGAATAAGTCTTATCAGAGTGCTGTTTGTCTGTCGAGATAATTAGTCTATTGTGCAGTGAACGATATCATATTAAGAGCACTCAAACATTATCTATTTATGAAGAGTTCTTTAAACTCACAACAAAGCGAATAAAACCCTTTAGAATAATTTGCTTTTATATGTAAGTATGTTGACAAAGACAATTTTTATTATCTTGATCTATCTCGTAATTAAAAATTCGCTTTATGAATTTCAATTAAATAAGATAACGAATTTATAATCGAATCAATTTAATTTTTAAATATATTTTGAGCACTCCTCATTTGTATAAATAGGGAAAACATTTACGTAGAGCCATTAATTGAACTAAAAGCAACAAAATGATCGGTAAACTTGGTTTTCTATTATTTTTCCTGCAACTTTGGCACTTTGCAATGCCAAATAAGACACGTAAGTAAAATTAAAGGACTTGAGAAATTAAATCCTAATTTTATTTGATTTCTGAATTACATTTTTAGTTGAAGTTGATACTCAACCAATTCCATTTGGTGGTATTTATGACACCAAGTTTCCATTTCAAATTGGCAACAAAGTTTACTACATCGAAACTAAGTTGGAAGTAAACTGGTATCAGGCAGCGCACAATTGTCGAAAGCTAGGAGGAAACTTGCTGAATATTGAAAGTACTAATGAAATGGATGGAATTCTATCGATAACGCCGAATGATCGTTACTGGATATCTGCAAACTGTCTGTCAAAGGATGGAAGCTTTATTTCCATCACATCTGGAGAATCGATGCCTTACTACAGATGGCGCAAAGGAGAGCCCAATAGCCTTGGGGGTAATGAATTCTGTGTTGAACTTTCTTACACAGCTCTAAATGATTTAACTTGTAGCGAAGTGCTTAAATATATATGTGAAGCAAAGTTAATGAATTAATTAAAAAGTTACGAAAATTTTCGATTCCACTTTTTTGTAAATATGTCTATTTGAAATCAATTTAAACAATAAACAAAGTGACCGAACGGACAGCAAATACTAAGCTTTTATATACAAATAAAAACTGAGACATAATATGACTAAGATTGACATAGGGCTGGAAAATAATAAGTCAGCATCATATAAATAAGCCTCATCAGAAAACTTGATCTGTGTTAATAAATTAAGTTTAGTTTGCAGTGAATCATATCATATCCTAACCCTCAGTTTTTTTATAGCATCCCCAACAAAACATTTCAAACATTATAATAATTGTCTTTACTAACAAAGATAGCAAATCTTAATATTCTTGATAATGATCATTTATTTATAAATAGCCTCTTTCTGCCAAGAATTAATAAAGATAACAACTTTGATCTAAGCATTTTTTAATGATAAAAATACAGAAATTATTCACAGAGAAACATTAGTTGATCAAGAGGTGTTAAAATGATCGGTAAACTCGGTTTTCTAATATTTTTCCTGCAACTTTGGCACTTTGCAATGCCATTTAAAATGGGTTAGTCAATTTATAGAACTAGAGAGTCTTCACTTTATTTAAAAGTGATGCAAAAGTGATGCAATTTAATGGTGTGAAAACAAGCAAGTTTCCATTTCATATTGGCAACAAATTTTACTACATCGAAACAAACTTGAAAGTAAACTGGCATCAGGCGGTTAACAATTGTCGGAAAATGGGAGGAAATTTACTAAACATTGAGAGCAGTGAAGAAATGGATGCAATTTTATCGATAGCTACCAAAAGATAAATACTGGACATCTGCAAACTGCCTGTCAAAGGATAGAGACTTTATTTCCATCACATCTGGAGAATCTATGCCTTTCTTCAGATGGATCAAAAATGAGCCCAATAACAGTGGTGGAAATGAATTTTGTGTTGAAATTGTAGTATATGCTCTCAATGACGCTCAATGTTCACATGAACGCAAATATATATGTCAAGCTGAGTTAAGACATTAATTAACAATATAAAATTGGCTTCACGGCTCGAAATCATTTGTTATGACGAAATGTATTTTTTTAAAGTTACTTTAAACAATAAATAGAATGGCGGTACAACAAAAAGTTCTATGAAATTGAATGCCAGAAAAATGTAATCTTTAAAAGGAAATGATAACTGGGATATGGACTACTGTTAAGATTAGCCTCAATAAAATATATTATAATCAGCCGTCATATGAATAAGTCTTATCAGAGTGCTGTTTGTCTGTCGAGATAATTAGTCTATTGTGCAGTGAACGATATCATATTAAGAGCTTTCAAAAACTATCTATTTATGAAGAGTTCTTTAAACTCACAATAAAGAGAATAAAAAACCTTAAAATAGTTTTCTTTTATACGAGGGGGGGCTGATAAGTAAACGGGCTTACCAAGAGAACACATTTTAAACCACCTATAAATATTTTATTCGAATATTACCCGATTTCTGCGAAAGTTTCAGACGTTTTTATCAACACTGGTAATTTTAGCAGGACTTTAAGCGAGTTGATTTTTGCATTGTCGTCAAAATGAGTAAAATCGAATATCGAGTTGTCATAGGAAATCTTTTTTTTAAAAAGCAAACCTAAACATTTCTCGTGAACGTGCTGGAAACGTTTTACACAATTTTTTAAATATGAAAAAGCTTTCGTCAAAGTGTCTGCCGCGATTGCTGTCAGTGGAGAACAAACGCAACCGCTTGGACACTGTGAAGGACAGTTTGGCATTCTTTAACGCAAATAAGGACGAATTTGTGACCGTCGACGAAACTTGGATACATCACCATATACCAGAGAGTAAAAACAGTCAAAGCAGTGAATTTCAACAGGAGAAATTGGCGCCGATCCTATTTTATGGAAGTTAAAGAAATGGAGGATTCACCTAAAAAGAGATTATCTTAAAAATAAAAAAAATTTTTAAAAAAAGTAGTGTTTTCTTTGGTAAAGGCCAATGACTATTTATCAGCCCCTCGAATGAAAGTATGTTAACAAAAGACAATCTTTATTATCTTTAGTGTGATAAGTTATTTCTTAATTAAAAAATTCGCTTTATGAATTTCAATTAAATAAAGATTAGCGATTTATTATCGAATCAATTTAATTTTAAATAAATTTTGAGCACTCCTCATTTTTGTATAAATGAGGAGAACAGTTACGTAGAGCCATTAATTGAACTGCAAGCAACAAAATGATCGGTAAACTCGGTTTTCTATTATTTTTCCTGCAACTTTGGCACTTTTGCAATGCCAAATAAGACGCGTAAGTAAAATTAAAGGACTTGAAATTTTAATCTTAATTTGCTTGAGTTCTAAATTACATTTTTAGTTGAAGTTGTTACTGAACCAATTCCATTTGGTCGTAGTTATGACCCAATTTTCCATATCAAATTGGCAACAAAGCTACCACATCAGGTATAACTTGAAAGTAAACTGGTATCAGGCAGCGCACAATTGTCGAAAGCTAGGAGGAGACTTGCTGAATATTGAAAGTAGTTATGAAATGGATCGAATTATGACATAATGCGTTATGATCGTTACTGGATATCTGCAAACTGTCTGTCAGGATATAGGAAATTTATTTCCATCGCTACTGGAGTGCCCATGCCTTACTACAGATGGCACCAAGGAGAGCCCAATAACAAGAAGGGTCAAAAAGAATTCCTGTGTTGAACTTTTAAACACAGCTCTAAATGATATTAATTGTGACAGAGCGATTAATTATATATGTGAAAAAAGTTAATGAATTAATTAAAAGTTACGAAAATGTTCGATTCCATTTTTTTCGTAAAAATTTCTATTTCAAATCAATTTAAACAATAAACAAAGTGACCGTACGGACAGAAAATACTAAGCTTTTATATAAAAATAAAAAGTGAGACATAATATGACTTAGATTGACATAGGACAGGAAAATAATAAGCCAGCATCATATAAATAAGCGTTATCAGAGAACTTGATCTGTGTCAATAAATTAAGTTTAGTTTGCAGTGAATCATATCATATCCTAACCCTCAACTTTTATTATAGCATCACCAACAAAACATTTCAAACATAACAATAATTGTCTTTACTAACACAGATAGCAAATCTTAATATTCTTGATAATGATCATTTATTTAAACTATTATGGTAATGAATACGGTGTTGAACTTTAGGACCAGCTCTAAATGACTATCCTTGCGGAAGTCGTATCAGATATACATATATGTGAAGCCAAAATAATCAATTAATTTAAAATATGAAAAGTAAAAAAGTGGAATCATATAAATCCAACCGGAAAATAAAAACTAACTTACATATATATAAATTTGAATATGCCCTTTTTCTCTGGATGTACAGGGTTCTTGACAGTCGAGTTCTCTTCTCTGTAGCCTTTTCTACTAGTTTTGGCTACGAAAAAGGGGTGCCACAAACATACTCTCTTCCCTCCTCTGCTTTCCGATTTCCCCTTGCCTATTTGGGCAATTTATGCGTGTGCCATTGGGCCCAAAGTTTGTCGGTTTTTAAGCTAATTTGGCGAGCATCCTGGCTGGTCGAGACTGAGTGAGTGAGCAAGATTTAGTGGCACACATAAATGCCAAAACCGAAATGCTCCAACAGCAAATCACGGACAGCATGTGACACGCCCACCTCGATTGCGGTGCTCAGTGCTCGGACTTTTTGGCACACAAGTGCAGACAGACCAGAAAGTCATCTAAATGCTTTTGGGTTTGAGAGTTTGAGGGGCATGCCACAATGAGGCAGCTGAGAGCGACTGGGACTGGTCAGTGCAGCAGGGAACCTCATGATTTCCCCATAAATGCACCAGCCACAACAAAAACAACAACAACAACAACAACAACAATAGAAACAACAACAGCAACAACAATGAGGAACACTTTATGACCATGACATGTTTGTGCACCAGACAAGCACAACGAACAATTTGAATCAAAGTTTTGAAAATGAAAATGAAAATGAGAGCCTGACATTCTGATCAGAGCAGCTCCATGGACCTTTGAGAAATGACGTCAGAACTTCTGAATAATTTCTAAATGAATGGACATGGGTGTTGCAGGCTGCCAGGCTGAAACTTTATGAAAAACTTTTTAAAGTTGCTTTAAGATGACCTTTAAGTAAAAACTAATTTTACTTAAAGTAGAAAGATACTTTATCTTCTTTGTAATATATATTTCCTATTGAAATATGATTGATATTTTATCTCATGATTATTTTTCAATTTTTCAATTTAAATAAATTTTAACTTTGTCTATTACACCAATTAAACTTTGAAAATCTTTAAACACATATTTTTATTACCAGTTAGAGCTTTCCAATTTGTAGGATTACTAAACTACTTAAAATGAATTCTAAGGTTCTATTGTCTTTTGTATATAGTATTTGAATGTCTTTTACGGATCTCTCTTAAGTCTATATTAATTTATTGGGGGACTATAGAGTTCTTTTAATAGGTAATTGTGGCTTTTCTGTTTGACAATATTAAGTGATGTTAACAGATATTTATCTAAGCTAGCCTGAGGTTAATTTGACTTTGTAACGTGCTGAAAATACTTTAGCAATCTTTAAGACAAAAGTACAATTTATTACTCGACAGGCTTAAGTTTTTGAAAGGCCTTTCTATCAACTTCTCTATCAAATAAATATAATTTCATAATTTATTTCGTAAGTTCAACCTAATGAGATCTAAGGTAACTAAAACTATAGTCGAACAAATACGTTTATTTAAACGCATTAGCTTTTTCTGTTGTCGAACCAGTGAGACCTTCTAAATTAACCAGGATATATAATTCTTTGTTAGTAGAGCTGAAAATTTAAAAATTTATTTATTATTTATAAATCTATCTAAATATCTAATCACTTATGAGATACCATGTTCCCAATCTATATGATTAATTAAGTATAAAAAATGTAGACCAGGAATTGAGCAGCTTTAAAAATACGTTTATTTAACTATCTGAAGATTAATAAACTTTCTTTTAGCCAAGCTTAATTAAAATCAGCATCATTAAAGCTCCTTAGCGCTCACCAATCTCTTAAGACTTTAAGCACCTCTTTAAGCTGATCAAGCTTAAGCTTTTCATCATCATCATTGAAACTGTTGTCTGTTGTTTAAAAAAAAGCACCTCAACATCTGCCATTGCGATTGCTTGGATGTTTGTTTATTGTCATCATCGTTAGCCAATCGCTTTTTGGCCAATTGTTTAAGTTGAGAGACGCAGCAAGTGGGCATGCCTGCAGCTGTTTTCTGCATGTGTCAGACGTGTTTCTTCCTCTTTCCCCAAACCCCCTTCTTGTGATTCTTCACACTCCCACTTCCCTGAGAGATCTCCCCCTTGTACCCCATTGTCTTTAACTCTGGACTTGCTCGTCGTCATTGTCGTCGATGCCAATAAATCAGTTTGATTTATTCACCTTCGTTTACTTTTTGGTTTTTCGATTGTTGTCGTTGTCGTCGTTGTTGTTGCTGTTGCTGTCGCTGTAGTTGTTGTTGTTGTCTCTTCACGCGCGTGCTTGCAACTTAAACTCTTCTATGCATCGATCTACCCGATATACCCGAGGCAGTCTCACCTAAAGATCACCTGAGCCGAGAGACCTGAGACAGTGAATGTCTAATCCAATTTCGCATGCGACAACAACAACATCGACAACAACAACATCCAAAACAACATCAGCAACTGCATATAAGCAAATAACCATATCGTGACATTTGATTTCATATCAAGATTATTGCAATTCCTTAAACCAACTCAAAGTTTCTCACAGGCCACAGGGTACTGTACATTGTTGCATTTATGTAAATTTATCGATAATTTGTCTTGAGTTCAACACGAAGCAACCCAAAAGTAACTCGTGCCGAACTTTGACCATTCTAATTACAAATTAATCAGCATCAAGTTATGCCAAAAAGAAAAGTAAGTAATAAAATGTAAATAGTAATATGATGATTGAATGTAGATTTAAGAATTGCAGACAAATATGTAATAATAGAGTATATAAAAAATATATATTTATAATACTATTTATATAAATATGAACAACTTTTGATCTTTAGACAATATTGAATATTTTAATCATAGCTCTCGTATGCAGATTTATTTATTGCATACAAATTAAAATAATAAATGAATATATAACAATGAAATGATAATTATTCGTAGATTTAATGACTTCATTGGAAATAAATGTAGTGTATAAAATAAATTTTCCAATAAATTTAAATAAAAGCAATTAATATTTATGAACATCTTTTTGACTCTAGAAAATAATAAAAAAGTTGTATCTTAAGTACTTTTGAGTAATATCAAATTTCCTGTATCTTTTTGGCACCTTCTCAAGATGCTTGAACCCATCATTTGAAATAATATGCAAAATCAAAATTCACGACAATCTTAAAATCTTGAACAATGGACAGTCTCAGAATGAAAGAGACATCGTTCATTGTGACTGTCGTCTCTCACATCTTTCTGTGAATGTCTTTGAAGCACTTGTAACGTTCTCGCCCCGGTTTTTTTTCTTAGGGGCATTTGGTTTTGACAAGAAATTTATATTAATTTATTACAGTTCAACTGACAGAGAATTAAGCGACAGACAATTTATGGCTTTGTTTTCAGCGCGCATTAAACAGAGGAAAGAAATCATTTATGTAAATGTGAACAGTTTGTCGCGAGTTCCAAAGACAACTTTTGAGGGTCTTGAGCTCATCAATCGCATCAGCTGAGCACGCGACTAAAATGCGCAGACTTCGACTTGGATATCATTTGTTTTACAAGTTGCAAACTAAAAAGTATTATTACAGGGTATTTTTCATCTCATTATTATTACTAGGGACTTGAAACGAATCAATTGCATCTGAGATAACATTTGTGTAATGGAAACATTCAATAGAATTATTACAGGGTAAATACTTTTCTTTATGCAAACTTCTAAGAATAATACTCGGTAAACTGATCTGTAAATAATAATAACTGTAAATAAGTTTAGTACAAATACTTTAGTTTAATAATCACAAATGATTTGAAGTTTGCTTAAGCTTTTAATATTACTGTCGTATATTCAATTGGTATCTATCCTTTAATATAATTTATTAAACAAAGTCATTGATACAAATAATTTTCCTTCTAATTATAACCTAGTATAGCAAAAACTTTCACTTACAATTCCCCTTTGGACAGTCTTATTTTGCAATAGTTTTATCGATAGTTTATCCATCACTAGTTCAGGGCCAATGACTTAATTGCGACGACCCATATTAATTCCCAGTGGACTCCATTCGCTAGTCGTTCATCTGTTGTCGTCAAGCGACAGCGACAGCGAAAAACGACAGCAACAGCGACAGTTAGCGACAGCAACATTTTTGTCGCGACAGCAACATTTCGGCACAACGGCAGCAACAGCAACTGTCGCCAACTGTTTTTTGGTGTCTCCGAGTTGTGGCATCTCTTCTGCTTGATTTGGGTGCCACTCACACACACACACACACACACACACATGGGAGAGTCACTCTCACAAATACAGACACACATTGGCAGCATCATTAGCAAAGAGCTGCGGCGACGTTGATGCTGATGTTGTTGCTGATGGTAATGTTGCTGTTGTTGCTGCTGTTGTTGTTGTTGGCAGCCTTGTCGCAGCCTCCGCTGTCAAAAGTTGATTTACCGTTTTAATTTTAAGTTAAAAACCTGTCAAAAATAAATCATTCAATCGCTGGTTCATTCGTTCGTTCATTCGTTCACTCGTCGACTCTTTTTCCTGCCTTTTGGCTTGGCTCATCTCTCAACTCTCACATTTTGCTTTCCCATTCCCAACCCCTTTTTTGAATATTCACGCATTTTGTAGCGCCACAGCCATAGACAGTGACCCAGTTGCCAATCCAGCACCACACCCCTTTCCGTACCCTCTTCTGTACCCAACTGCACCCCTCTTCTGCATACTTTTCTGCAGTTGACACATCGCATCGCTTTCGTCGCCATTCATTAAAGTCTGAAGTTGCTGCGAGGTCTTTGCATTCATACATTCATTCATGAATACAATTCGTAATTGAAGTACGAGACGATCCAGACACTTTTTAATTGAGAAATTAATTTCAGTTCTAGTTTTCTTTTAATTTTATATATATTTCTTTACTCACTTTTCAGAGATGCAACTTGTAGCTGTTATTAATTGGCTTAGAATAAGGTCATAAAGAGAGAGTATTAAGTCTCAGCGAATTCTAGGTTTCGGAGCATTTTTTGAAACTTAGAGTTTTCATAAATTTTCTAAGCCACAATCTGATCAGCCTGTCTAACCTGAAATTATGATAGGTTTAGTTCAAAGACATGCAACTTTTCCCCATTCTCGTAACTTATCAATCTTCATTTAATCAACCAAGCTGAGTAATAAAATGCCAATTATTTCCATCATCCGAATAAATCTATATTGCAGATTTAAATGCAATGCCAAAGCTTTAGCCGGATATGTAGTATTGATATCAATCCGGTCTCAGACAACAAAGTCTCAGCTCCACACACTTAGAGATCAGTCAAGTCAAGTCTGTCTCAAAAGTGGAAGTGGGTAAGGAAGAGGTAAGAAGGGAGATAAATTAAAGAGGAATGGGCAGTAGCTGCGTTGTGTTCACACGCAGCCAAGTTTGGCCCGATAATTGATGCATTATAATCGCATCGAGATGTGATTGATTATGACAGGTGTGCGCAGTCATGTGGAAAGCCAGGCGAATTCCAATGACGCCAAAATGATTTGCTTGATTGACAAGCAGGTCAGTCAGTCGAAGCCAGTTTCAGTTCAGCTCCAAGTTCCAAATACCAGTTAGGAAGGCGTACTGATATGGTGATATTGAGTTTGCACAAAAAACTATATTCAAATAAGTTCGATCTATTGAACAATATATGTATTTAAATAAAACGCAGCAAAGCAAATATTCTAAACCACTTTATCACTTTATATAAGCCACTTTCTCAAACTTTGCCAAAGTGAATCCATGAGTACATATATAAGTATATTTTATAGACTTCAAGAAGTACAGACAACTTACAACCTAGCCATAACTGAAGACTTTTTCTTTAAATACTTATTTGCATTTCTGTATTTTCTATTTTGTTTTATTTATTTTTTCAACAAAGGGATTGTTTGTTAATTTTTCATAGTTTGTTCTTAACAATTTAACTTTTTTTAACAAACTATATATTTTCTTCTATATAACTATCTTCTAACATTGAATGTTGATGAAAATTCAATAATTCAACTGTTTGTTTTATATTTTTAAACTTAACAGATTATTATTGATATTAAGTGTTAAATGTCTGTTATTTCTTACATTGTAATATAATCTCTAATCGCTCTATGATATACTCTGTAATATTCCTCCCGATATCTATGTTAACAGTAGTTCGCTAATACCTAACCTAGTTCCAGTTGAACTCACAAGATCAAACCAGCTGCTGGTTGTCATTAGAGGTAGAGTTAAATTCCGAGGGCAGCTGCTGTTGGTTTTCTCTACTCTTCCTCCACTCTCATTCTCTCTGTTGGCGACAAATTTACGCATGGTGCGACAGGTTCATTAATTGATGTGCACACTGTCGCCGCACGAGGCTCGTCGCTTGCAACATTGCAACATTGCAACAGTGGCAGTGGCAGCTGCGCAGGCGCCAATGTCGATGTGGCATTGCGTGTGGTGGCCGCTTTTGCTGGATATTTCTTAATCGATATCGAAATGATTTACGTTTGCTGCCTAATGAGTTCGCATACACAAACAGACGGACAACTGGCCAACTGGACAGTGGGACAACATGGACAGTGGGACAAATGGACAGTGGAGCAGACAGATGAACTAATGTCGGATATTTTCCTTTCACGCAAACTCTTGCGGCGCTTTCAGTTTTTAACATCAAGTCGAAGGCAACTGGCTATCAATCTCTGACATGACGTAGCAGCTTCCCTTTTTCTTTTTCTCTCTTCTTTTAACTCATTATACCCTTGCAGAGGTATTATAATTTTGCTACGAATGTGTAACGCATTGGGAAGCCTCACAGACCCCATAAAGTATATATATTCTTGATCAGGGCGACGAGCTGAGTCGATATATCGTATGTCCGTCTGTCCGTCTGTCTGTCCGTCTGTCCGTCTGTCCGTCTGTCCGTCCGTCTGTTTCTATGCAAACTAGTCTCTCAGTTTTGAAGCTATCTTGATGAAACTTGGTACAGGTCCGTCTTTTTGCTGCGCAGCACATATGTCGGAACCGGCCGGATCGGATAACTATATCATATGCTGCCATAGGAACGATCGGTTGGAAATAAACATTTAGTATGAAAAACTTTTTTGTTTCTCATCATATCCCAACCAAATATACACATTGTGTGTTTAATTAAGTTCTAAATAGGCTGACCAAATTTGGTGTAAATCGGACTACTATATCATATAGCTGTCATAGGAACGATCGGTTCGAAAACCACATTTAGTATGAAAAACTTTTTTGTTTCTCAAGATATCTCAACCAAATATACACAATGTGTGTTTGATTAAGTTTTAAACAGGCTGACCAAATTTGGTGTAAATCGGACTACTATATCATATAGCTGCCATAGGAACGATCGGTTCGAACACAACATTTAGTATGAAAAACTTTTTTGTTTCTCAAAATATCTCAACCAAATATAAACATTGTGTGTTTAATTAAGTTTTAAATAGGCTGACCAAATTTGGTGTACATCGGACTACTATATCATATAGCTGCCATAGGATCGATCGGTTCAAAATCAACAAAATCAACAGATGCTACTGAGGTATCAAACTTTGGCGCCAAAGTTGCTTCACTATATTTTAATGATTATTGATTTCTGTTTCTCTTTTTTTATATTAGTTGATTGGCATTTCAATTAACGAATTAGTCATTTGCATGCCGTTGCTTTAACTTGACTTTTTATTGATTTAATACTTCCTGCCATTTTCCTGGCTGTCTTCTTTTTGGAATGTAAAACAATGCTGGTTCATCATTGGTCAGTCTTTACTGTTCTTTCGCTTCTCTTTTCCATATGCGACGCATCTGTGCTCTTGTTAATGACAGCTATCCATCAACTCTGCT
The DNA here is from genome assembly GCA_035043265.1 of Drosophila testacea. Classification (NCBI taxonomy): domain Eukaryota; kingdom Metazoa; phylum Arthropoda; class Insecta; order Diptera; family Drosophilidae; genus Drosophila; species Drosophila testacea. Next base: position 1,530,515 of record JAWNND010000151.1, read on the forward strand.
GGGGTTGTTACAGTTTGTCGGGGATGTAAAAGCAACCCTTAAATTTGATTGATTTGTCTCATGGCTACAATAAGTGTGAAAAAATGTCTGCGATCTGTATTGGCGGACTGCAAAACATGGGTTGAAATGCTGTAAGAAAATTGTATTCCGTAAAAGTTCCATGTCAAATGGGTTATCAGGCTCAAACTCGCATAACTTTCTCAAATCTAATCCGATTTTCATGCGGTTTCATTATTTGATCTATATAGCGCCCACCTTGATCAATTATTGTCATATAAGGTTAATGTTATTAGCTCTATCTGAAAACTTTTCTTGAACCTTTATTCAATGATTAGCCCTGGTATTATCTGTATAAATGTATTGTACTTCAAAGTATGCTTGACTAGGATTTCCTGCAAGCTGATTTAGTTAATTATTTCAGTTCTACTTATCTGGCCCTTGACATCTTTAGCTCTCTCTCTCTCTCTCTCGCTCTCTCTGTGTATCTCTATAGGGCCGTAATTATTAGCTGCCTCGTTGTGGCATTAACATGTCCCTCACAGTAATAGGACAAAGCGTTGTCCTCTGCTATTTTTGCTCCTAGAACAGTGTCACATTTACACGACGACACAGTGGGTATAGTATGTATGTGTCTATACCCCCATACGATATACAACCCCTATCATGAGAGTTACACCCTTCCATCCTTCCTTCACTCATTCTCCCAGTGTCCTTCATGCCCGTTGTCTGCCCTTCAACGCATTTCAACGCATTTTATGCTGAGGCGCGTTTCATGTGCGGGTGCTGTGGACATATTTATGTCGCTTTTGGGAACATTTCATCCTCATAAATATTATTCATGCTCTCGTTCACTCTTTAGTGTTGCTCCCCCAGCTCCCAGTGCTAACCTTCTTTCCTCCTTTCGCCATCACCATTCCCATTTCGGTCTCCTTTTCTGCTGAGCTTTCAAATTGCACAACACGAAAAGTTCGTTACTGTGTTCAACGCCCCGAGAACGATGGAGACGAGGACAACATGTGAAGAAAAATAGCATAGGAATCCATCAGATAAGTGCGAGCCAACAATGTCTATTGCCCTCTCGCTCACTCTGTCTCTCTCTCGCCATCTTTTTCTCTGTCTTGTTTCTCGCTTGGCTTTCAGCGTTTTTGCCAGTAAATTGTCAAAGTGACAGCTCATGTGAGTCGCAGTTGCCAGCAAGAAGGAGAAAAAAAAGGAAAAAAGGAATCCCGGCCATCATTTACTCCCCTCTGTTCCTCCCTTTACACCCCTTCCCTTTACTTCACACACCTTCCGCGTCTTGGGTCCCGGCAATTCCTTGGGTTTGATTTAATGTTGCGTGTGATATATCACAGTCCAGACAACAACAACAACAGCAGCAACAACAACAACAGCAAGAACAACCACCAGCCTTTATTTTACGCTTATCGAACTCTTCTTCCTCTCCACTCAACCCTCTTCCCCATTCTCTCCTCACTTTGACTGCCAACCACTTTGCCACATTTAATTTTTGGAACGTTCTACAATGTGGCAAGAGGGGATAGTGGGTTGCGGACTCTGGGGGCAATGGCGTCGTCACGTCAGTTTGCCAGTCTGTCAGCGTTCACACATCTTATTCAGTTTTATTCAGTTTTACTCTCTTGAATGTCTCCTTCATTTGTTGCCAAGTCAGTGCTCTGTCTCCCTCTCTCTGTCTTTCACTCCTTCTCTCTCTTTTTCTCTGTCTTTCACCATAACTTCAATTCGATTCCCTTACAATAAATCACTCATTTCGCAGTAGTTTCGTACACTCCTACGCTTATTGACCGAACACAGACTACTGTCTCAGGCACAGTGGGTCAAAAACTAAAATTGTTAAACGATCATCGAGGCCCGCGTGGGACACGAATTGTACCCGGGAAAGCTTTCGCAGATGCAGAACTTTTCAAGTGGAAAAGTTCTTTCCACATTATTATGGAGCAAGTGGCTATTAAAGTAAAACTAGTTTTTAGAATTTACTCAAACTTGTTGCCCACTGTGGGCTTTCCTTCTGGCCCGGGTGCAAATTTTAGGAATCAGCTGACGTTATATATCTTAGAATATTTATTTAGAAAAACGACAGAGTAAGAATATTTTATTAAACTGTTAAATATTCCTGTCCTACTCCTATCCTATCCCTTCTTCTCCTTGACGAACACAAATGTTTCTTATATAAAAGTTTCCTCTTCTGGTAATGGAACTTTTAGAAAATTTCATCAGGAAAGAAAACAAAGGATTTGGAATATGAGATGACTTAAGTAAAACGACCTTCAGTTTACTATCTTCTCATCTTCATTCTACCTCTAATTTCTACTCAATAATCTCTCTAGCTTCTCCACTGTGCCTTGTCAAAGTCAGACCACGCATTGACGACGTCAGTATGTCATTGGTCTTCTTGAAGTTCGCCTGGGCTGGCATGAGAAGACACTTTGAGCTTCGAATACTGAGGCTTTGTTGGGTGGTTCTTTGACTTGTATGCCTCTTTGATTTGTCACTGTGGGGGCTGAGAGATGAGGGAAAAGGAAAAGGGAGTTGAGACTTGAGAGTTGGAGACTATGTTTGCTGTCTGTATCGAATGTGGCCTAGCTTTAAATTGCAATGACGTCAAGTTGGCATGCTTCATGATTATGTCGCCTGTTCCAATCCCTCAGTCCCCAAGCGAGGAACCTCTCTCTCTCTCTATGTCTCTCTATCTCTGTTTGTCTCTTTGTGTGTGGCAATGTGGTGTTTGTTTGCAACTTCTGCGCGGTGTCTTCGACGTGACCAAGTTGATTGTGTAAAAGTGCGAAAACGAGACGAAATTCTCTTATCTGTCGGGCCCCATCGATAGATGTCATCTTGAGTGATTTACCGTCAATTGGGGATGTTGTCTTCAATGAGTTTTTTCAGTGCTCTTCTTTTCACTTCTCTTCTCTTCTCTCATCTCATTTCATCTCTACTCGTCTGTCTTCTCTTGCCTTGTCTCAGATTTATGTTTATATTTATTTACGGTACGACTCGATTCGTTTGGGGTCTTAGTCTCTGTCTTGTCTTTTTAAGCACATGTATCTGTATCTGTATCTGTATCTCTTCCAGCTGTATCTCTATCTCTATCTGTATCTTTAAGCGAGTGTAGATGCGATGCTATTAAGAGTGCTTGCCACAAAGCGAGCCAAAAAAATTAATCAATATTAAATGTCTGACATTAAATTAAACTTTTGATGCGAATTTCAATTTATGTTCCCTCCCCTAAAATACAAATCAATAGCTATTATTTAAGCTTGCTCGAATTTGAGATTTAAGTGGATATTCAGTCAGCCATTATTAACAACAAATCAAAGATTAATTTCTAAACATATATAATGCGATCGGAGACAATGTTATTTGACTTGTAGCTCTTTAATTTAAATCGACGTCGACAAAATTTTAGGTCATTTAAGATTAAAGAGTTAACTTCAACTCTTAAACAAATTTAATTTATATGTTAACATCCTTTAATAAATTAAAGAAAAAATAAATAAGTCTGATTATTTATGACTTGATTTTTTAATTAATGATTATTTATTTCCTCAAATCTTTAGATTGATTGTTTTCACTTTGATTCCAATAATCATATAGTCAATTTGTATCCTAAAATGTTAAACTTTCGCAATCATTATATTGCATTTAAGAACTGCAGGGTTATTTAAAAAAATATACCAAATAATCTTACAGAGTATTTAAAATTAATTAAGAATCTTTCCAACAACATTAGATAAAATTTTAATGATATTGAGATGGGATTGGAATATAATTCAAAATAATCATATATGGGCATCTTTTATATAATAAAATTAAATTCTATCATATATTCCAAATCGTATTCAGATTATTTATAATCTTTCTGATCAATAGTATACATTTATATTAAATTTGTATAAATTATAACTATTTAAACCTTGTCAATATCTTAATATATTTGTCAATTTTCCCAATACCACTCAGCTGAAATCATAGATCTTTCATCTACGACTTTAAATATGACACAAATGTGAGGCATAAAATTTGTAGGAATTTGCCAATTGAATGCACCTCGCTGAGAGACAGAAAGATCAGGTAATCAAGCAATTATTAGCTCAGCTGTCAGTTGGCATTGACAGGCATCATTATTTAGACTGAAAACCAGTCTGAAAATAATTTAGGACTTTGGCACCATGAGAAAATAAAATGCAATACAGACAGTCAAGTTGACAAGTGGACACCAATTGGAAGAGAGGAGGGGAGAGAGTGGTAGGAGGGAGACCCACGCAATGAATCGATTGGATTGAGGTGCCACCAGCAAAAGCAATTTTCCAGGTGAATTTAATTGTGGTCAAGGCTAGTTTTAAACCAATCCATAAATGTCACTTTGATGATGCCAATTTATTGATGGATTTCATTAGATTTAGCTAATGCAACTTGCAGAAAGGGGGAAGTGGCAGTTGCATCAATCAACCCAGTTAAGCTCAGCTCAACTTGGCCTCAGTTTGAGGCACGAGCCAAAAACACTTTTCATAGACTATTTGATATTCATAGGCAATTTACATGGCGATTATTAGCATTGACATTCCTTCCAGTCGGTGCCCCAGACAATTGTTGCAAGCACAATCAATTAGGCGTTGAATTGATACAAGATACATTCACACACACACATTATACACACTCACACTCATTTAGGAGTGAGTGTTGTGCCTCTGCCACCCACATGAATATGCAATTATTCGCATTTGTGCAACCAAATTGATTCCTCACTGAGACAAAGGCGGGCACGAGTATCACGAGCATTACGAGTACTCATGTGATTGCGTCTTTAAATAATTCAATGGGTACTCGCTTAAAATGACAGCATGCACTCATTTAATTAGTGTGAATAGGTAGCATATTCATTCAGACATTTCAGTTAACATTAATGTGTATCAAAAAGAAACAATAGCTCTAGGATGAGATGATGACTAATTTTGATCCTTTAGAAAGGAATCTCTAGGAATACCTTTTTATTTGTTCTTTATCTAATCAGCTTCAGATTAATTTAATAATTGGACAGAGTTCGGTTAAAATACCGGTATGAAAATAGTTGCACATTGTTGTCAAAACCTTTTCTTTTAGTACATAGACTCAACTTATAAAACACGGATAAAGCCGTCCTTAAGCAACTAGTTGTTCATACCTGCAACTCCACGCTATTCGCACAATTTCAGATAGATTATTGACTCCCATGGCGAAATTCTCGGCCCGTCAGAGCTTCTACATTTTAGATACTTTAAGAGTTCTATATTAACACCAGAAATGTTGGATCGAACGCCATCGATTGCTGATCGGTGGCCGCTGTGATTATCGGCAATGCCCTTCTACCAAAATGGCCACATGTGGTGCAGTCTTCACTGCAGACTGAATGCAGAAAAGAGCTGCAAGAAGATGCGGAAAAGTGGAGTAAGAAAAGGAGTACAGATGAAGCATGGATCATTGCATGTGGATGCTGATGGCGGCATCGATTGCGTGCACATGATGTGGGCAGTTGGATCTTCAATGTTGTTGCAACTGCAACTGTTGCTGATGTGCATTTGATGATGGTAGTGGTTGTTGCTGTTATGGCTAAAACGCTTCTGGGTTGAGACAACAACAACAACAACAACTGCTAGGAAATTTACAAGCAGACAAACTAGAAAACAACGCGTTCAACATATAAAAACGATGCGATGCAATAATTTAAGCGCTTTTTGAATAATTGCTTGTGGTGCAGCAGCAACAACAACAACAGCAGCAACTGCAACAGCAACATGCAGCTTGCATTTTGTTTGCTAGCGGCTAATCAGCAACATATATATACACACACACACACACAGATACATACTGCCACACATTGCCAACATGCATCAACGAACATGCAACATTTTGAGGCACAATGAAAGTAAAAGCAAAAAACCAACAACTCGACACCAATCGCCATAAATTGTCAAGTTTAATGTGGCCTCAAACGGAGGGAACAATATTCATATGTCCATGTGTCCAGCGTGTTGCATGTTCATCATAAAAATCAAGCAAACTTCAATGAAAATAACTCCAGACAAAAGCCAAACAAACAACTCACAGTTACTTATGATGATGTTGCTGCAACGACAGCAATTGTTACTCCGCAGCAGCAACAATTGCTGCGGCTTACACAAACAAAGCTGTTCATATAATTAAATATACTCTGTTTTTTATGAAAAGAGTCTTTCCTTAGCAGCTTTAACGTGATTTTGTAGAATACCATAGTTTTATTTAGCTATATTTTAATTGTCCTATTATAATATGTAATCATTGCTTTACTTTCCTTAATTAAATTTGAGAGATAAATTTCACAAACAAAATTAAATATTCCAAGGATTACATGATTTTAATAAATATTGCGCCGTCTTTTTAAAAAGGTTTGATTAGTTTCATTTAAATGTCTTAGCAAGGAAATCCGCTCTTTATATAAAAACCATTTTTTAGGGCCTGTAATTAAAAAGTACAAAGTGTCTAGTATGCATATTCTAGCAAGTTATGCGCATTTATTTAACGCCAAGTTAAAGTTACATAAACCAAATCTATAACTTAAAAGATTCGCAGTTTTTCCTCAATCCGTTTTATACATTCACTTTAGATACCCATAAAGTCAATTAAGTTTCAAATCAGTCAATCAATGAATTTCTCTTCTCATATCCACTCACTCCAAATCTTCACTAATCTTTATTTAAATCGAAATTAAACTTAAAATTCTTCAAAATCTCTTAAGCTACCACACAATTTTAAAGACCAGATTAACCCAATCTGTTTAAGGTCAATTTACCTACGTCATTGATTGACTTTAATGAGGAATTTCGCGTCGACTCCAACTAAGATTTAAACCTAAAACTAAATTAATATTCATAATCATGTAGGGGGTAGAGAAACAATGAATCCAATTTGGCAGATGATTATAAATAGTATGGATGTGTATATTTTAGTTTGTGATATTCGATTTGCAATGCAAATTGCAAAGCCGTCGTTAAAGCATCAAAGAAATCAATTCGAACGCACTTCAATGGCCTTAATGACAAACGAAATTGGCATTTGGCAATTTTGGCCAATTTCGGGGCAAAAAGCAAATGTCAAAATCAGTAAAGCAACATTGATTAGAATTATGCATAAACCAGGACAACAAACATATTGTACACAGTACAGTATACACCTGTACAGTAAACTCACACACATACACACTGAATAGACAGACAAGACGATTTGAAAGCATTTTGGCCAGTTAGACAAGCTCGCAATTTCAAACGCTGTCAATTTCAAAGTCAATTTAATGCAATAACGATATTTTTAGCTTCTTTTTTGATTAACAATAAACTAATCTTTCAAATGTTTGTTGTTGCCAACTGAACACAATGTCTGAGCACGAGTTTTGTATTGTTGCCGTCACGAGTTTATACATTTTTCAGCTACAAATCTCAAACTCTATCGAAGCAGATGGCCAAATACAGCTCATCAATGAGCCAACAACAACAGCAACTACAACAACAATGACAACAACTACAGACTTGACCATCAAACTGTGGGTGGTCCCTTGGTCCAAAGAACTCTACTGATTCTCTGAGTCTCTGTCCTCGTCTCTGACTGCCTTGTAAAATATGTTTATTTAGAATATCAAAACCGAAAGTAATCGATTTAATAAACTGTCACCGACATGTGGCCAGGCCACAGTCCAGTTGTGTTCAGTCCAGGCCAGTCCAACTCTTGGTTCTAGCTACCAGCTACTGCAAGCTCAAGTCACGATAATTGCAAATGTATCTCAAAGATACACACACACGTTCTGCTTGTCGAAATGAATGGATAAAAGCAACAACAGCAGCCAGAGCAGCATTTCATAAAGGGTTTCGTTCTTCGGTTTTGGCTTTTTATACTATACTCTTGCAGAGGGTATTATAATTTTCTCATGCCATTTGTAACTTATTAATGAATGTCCATCTCATTAAGTGATAATATTCATTTAAAAATATGGTTGTTTTACGATATATCTCAAAAAAATGCACAAGTTAACTAGAATAGTATAATTATACATATTGACAAAGTTTCGTTTATTATGAACAATGAATACAAATTGAAGGATTAGTTTAAAGTCTTAGTTATTTATTTTAAAACTGCAATATTTCTAATCCGCGTTACAGTTTTGTAACATATCTTAAACAAATTAGAAAATATATACTAGTACAATTTATAAAAGAGAATTTAGTTTAAAAGATAAGTATTAAGACTAACGATAATTAATATGCATTAGCTTGTAGCACTAGGATTATACAAACAAATGAGATACTAGTAATTTAAATTTTAGCTGCAATACAAATGATTGCTAAAAAAAAATTACCCAATAGATACAAAATCCTTGATATTTCTTAAAATACCTTAACCGAACTATTAATTACATGTATATTAACCCGTCCTGAATAAATTTGCTGAATTTTGGACGACTGTATCTTATAGTTTATAGTATTAAAAAATGTATATTATTACTATTAATTCAATTATTAATTAACTTAATTGAAGTATTTGTTACATTATTTCCAAATATTCCAACTTAAATCATGTTGTTTATATATTACTGAGCTAGTTTTTTTTAAAAAACCTACACTATTTGAAAGTGCATCAAATCTTCAGCTTGTCGTGTATAAATTTTAATTTTCTTGTATTTTTTTGCTCTGGGTGGTTGTGGGGTGGGTGGTTGGTGCAACGTCAATGATATCTACGTGTATCTACGTATCTCGTTAAGCGTCCCAATGCGCAGCAAAAATTTCATATGTGTGTCTGTGTGGAAATCCTTTATGTTGATTACATTTCTGGGTTTATTTTATTAAAAATACTCGCATTGCATTGCAAGGATACATAAAAAAAAAGTCAGCAGCAGCAGCAGCAGCAACTGTGGCAGCAACTTGTGGCAGGGGCAGCAACTCGTTCGTTGGCTCAGTCACAGTCAATATTGGCAGCGTCTGTGGCTTTTAACTCTCTTCTTCTCTCATTCTCATTGGCATTTCTCTCATTCTCATTCTGGTTCTCCATCTGGATATTGTGTGGACTGCCAAATGCACGTTGCATGTTCAGCTGGAAATTTGCAATGCAACCTGCCAGGTTGCAGCAAACACAGCAACAACAACAACAACAGCACCAACAACGGCAACGTGCAACGTGCAACTCGTGCAACTCAACACAATAAAAAGGTAGCCATGTCCATGTTCCGTATCCTGTCCAATTCACCGCCTCCTTCTTGCAATCATATGTAAGTATGATGAGTGCACTCGACAGCACAAAATGTTACCTTAACTTGCCACCATGCCTCATGCCACTGTGTTGCACAATTGAAAGCACACTTGATAAGTTCGGAAAAATTAATTTTCTTTCCACACACACACACAAACACACAACATGCGAAAACATTTCAATTTTTATCAGGCAGTTGACCTAATGCAACACACTCGTATTTTAAAACTTGAATATGGGTATTCCCCTTTCACTCCTCTTCCTCTTTGAACTCAGCTGTTTGTGGCACAATCTTTTGGCAGTTGACTGTGAATTGAGCCGAAGCTTAAACTCAATCGAATCATTTACTGTTCGAGAAATCATTGAACAAGAAAATATTTTATATTTATTTTGCAATTTAAGTAAAGTTCTTATTTGTATTCAAATGATTTTTTATAATTTTTAATGTATTCGATTTGTGGAAGCCTTGATATTAAAAACTCTCAATACACAGATGTCAATATAAATAAATTTACGGGATGACTATCTATCATATTTTCTTGTTGGATTTCATATCCTACAATTGATCTTTTCGTAGACTTTCATTTAATGGTTTGTTTCTTCGAAAATTTTAGATTATTGCAAAAATTAATAATAAATATTATTCAATATTTAAGTTAATTTAATTCCATTAATTCTTTTAATTAATTGTTTTTATTTTTATAAAGTTCTTTTAACCCATTTAATTGATATATTTGCACTTCCGAGCTAACATTTAGGAATATACTTAAAATTTAAGTATCTTCTAGTCAATCTTTTAGTTACTATTACTAAATTAAACGCTACCAATAATAAATATTTTATTCAATTATTCACCACGCTAAAATCTTAATTTTATTATAATTTTAACGAACAAATAATACTTAGTAATTCTGTATGTAGTTCTGTAGAATTCACGTTCCAATAAATGTCAAACTTTTTAATTTAACAAACCTCAATGTGTTTTACCAAAATCAATTTTGATAAAAGTTTTTGTTACCTCTCCCCCGCTCTTAGAGTAAACAGTATACTGTGACAACTTTAAGGGCTAGAGGGGATCTTCGGGAGGTTGTGGCAGCTGCCACACTCAACACTTTCCGCATCAATTACGTCATGTTAATCCGAGTGTCCACTGCATGTCCGCAAACTGACCGACCATACATCACACACTGACACGTTGGTCAAGGGGGTAGCAAAAGGGCATAGAGGGGGATAAATGGGGGTATGTAATCTGTGATGAGCCTGAGGGAAGAGAGAAAGAGAGAGAGAAAGGGAGGGAGATTGCAGCATTGTTGCAATGTGCAGTGGCAGCCGTAAAAACAACATTTCAAATGCTTTGATGTGGCCCACAACTGAGTGGCATGTCCAACTGGCATTTCCCTGTCCCCCTGTTCTCCCCTTTTATACTCCCTCTTTTCATCAATCCCCCCCATTCCTCACTTCGTTCTTGTTGGGCAGTTGCAACGCCAGCAAACATTTCAATCAAACGGGCTGTAAAAAGAGCCAACCAAAGGACGCACAAAACATTGCAGACGTAGCGCCAGCTGCATGGACAATGTGGCAGGACCATGCTTTGTGTGGCAAGAGGAGTATGGCAAGGGGCAAGGGGTGCTGAGGGGCAGTCACGTTGGGGCAACTCAATGACGCATATAAACTCCCAACGTCAGCGTTAAATGCGTTCGTGTCCATGTCCATGCTATGCCATGAGTTGCGATTCACTCACTCACTCACCTACTCACACTCACACCCGCTCATTCACTCACTCATTCACTCAGTTATTCACTTTGCCTCATTCGCATGCAAAGGCGACGTGCAAAAAAGTGAAACAGTAGCCAGGGAAATGACGGAAAAGAAGAAAAACACACGATGAGAAGTTGCAAAAAACACTGAACTGAAAAAAAAAAGGAAAAACAGAAAACTCAATTCGATTTAATTAAAACCAATTTTCGACTTTGAGCTGTGCGTTTCGCTTTTTATGTGAATGACAGAATACCCTACAAAAAGGCAGATGGGTAGGGAATGATATGTAGAAAGAAAAGATTTAAGGTGATCAATTTATATAGTATGAAAGAATTTATAGTTATCAAATAGTTATAAAATCAAGCTATCATAGGTTCTTAAGAGAAGATTCATAGCTTTCGAAGAGATATCGAAATAATAAAGGGTTGTTATAATGAAGTCCCAATGTGTAAAGTCCTAATGTATTTCCGGAAAATACTATAAAAATATATTGTCTCGTCCTTCTCAGTTTCCGTGACTGAAGCGTATCCAGAATTCGATCAGTTGACCTTCAATTATTTGCTGAACTAGCATAGAGCAGGAGGAAAGCAATAATAGCAATGTTATAGAATGGATTTGGATATATGAAGGGAATATACACACTATATATAGTAACATATAGGGTAAATGAATGCAATACTAGCTGCGTCTGTTGCAAGTTGCCACATTTACATTTTTATGCAAAGTTTCCTTTTGGCAACACAAATAAAATTTCGACGTGCAGTTGATTTTTACCCATTTATTTGAATGTTGTTCAACATTTTTTCAAATTAAGAAAGAATCGTATTTTTCTAGTTTTTTTTGGTAGTTGATGCAAGCTGATTAAGTCAATGAAACGTGTTTGGAAGTTTAATAAATGCAAACATTTGCCCAGAAATTTCTATTAACAGTTTTTAGCACTACAAACTTCAATTGTTGTCAGTAAAGGAAATTGCAAAATGTTAAAGGTAAACAGATTATTAAAATTAAATTAATTAAATTAATTTAAATGGTATTGATTTTAAATTTTGATATGTTACAAAATGGACACATAGAAAAAATAACTAATTTTATTTCATTGCAAATTATATGGAATAAGAAATACAATACAAATTTCTTTATTTATCAAGGTATGTATCTTAAATTTAAATATATTGAATGTTGAATGTCGATTACTTTTAAATCTCTCCAGGTAACTTCTCCAATTATTACTTATAGTAACTTGTGTATTCCAACTCTCTACACATCTTTCAAATTGTAATTTATTTCGTACGTATACTTGATAAATGTTTTCTGAATATTACACAAAAATCTGAAAAAGTCTTTTGCTATGAAAATTAATTCTTTTTAACTTAAGAAATACAAACAAAGTATAGTCGATACTCCTTAATCAATAGATTTGTAGAGGACACTAAGCATTCGATATTCATATTTTTATATGAAAATACGTATACGTTATATTGGTTACTTATGCTGAATCCCATTTCAAGACAAACAAATAATACACTCTTTAGTTTGCAAATAAAGTTTTTGTCAGTTATGTAGCTAAAGGAAGACTTATCGCTAAAGAATAATTTTAGGAAATCTAAGATGCCTCAACAAAAATTGACTAGTTAACAGTTAATAATTCTTTCAGATAATCGTCACTCTGATGTATTACCTATCAATCTGTAGTATGCTCAACTCAGTTGCCACACCATGTGGCAAGTGTGTGGTTGCTATGCAAATGAGCCACCCTGCAACGCCAATGGGTTAATCAAGGCAGGCAACGAACGCATCATGTTTGGGTTTTCATCCTTATCGCATATACTACTATTTTCGCACAATTCGCATAATATTTTCACGCGAGCTTTTCCGAGTTTTCCATTTGCCAGTTGCCAGTTCTCAGTTGCCAGCTCTCAGTTGGCAGTGGACAGACGCTATCTCATTCAGTTGGATTCGCTACGCTGACGTGGCTGGGAGTGCATTGAAATCCACTTCATTTTCCAATGGGGAAAATTCTGTTGTTGTTCTTGTCAATATATGTGTGTGTGGAGAGGGGGAGGCACATTGAAGGGTATTAACAGTCATTATTCAATGATATCTGGCTGCGGACATTGCAGGACAGGGACATCATCATTCGTGCGGAATATTCGGCCTCTGTAAATGGATCGATTTCGTTTTGGCCAACTCAAAAGCACCCACTTACCAACCCAACCACCCAGTTAAACTTGTTGTTGTTATTTGTTGTTGTGTCCTGTTTTTGGGCTCGACAGAGGATCAAGCCCAGGCAGCCATTTTACTCCCAACAAAAACACAAACACACTCGGAATGCATATGCATATCCTTAATTATGATTATTGTTATTTTCGACTGTGAATGGCGCATTTAATGTGCAGCAATAACCCCCTTCTTTTACCCCTTCCCCTTGCTCCACAGCCCATTCCCTTGTCTGGCTCGTTATGTTGTCATAAATTTTGCGCTTTGGTGGCAGCAGAAAATGACGTCTGGCCCATTAAAATATCGAGCAGAGTCGTCAGTGGACTCTCAACTCTCAACTGTCGACTGTCGCCCATCGTCCGTCGTCCATTACCGCTATCCTATCTCTCGCTACCCCGCAAACAGCTCCTGTTGCATTATGACGCCATTTTTTCTTTCAGTTTGTTTCCTATATCCCTTTAACGTTATTGATGTCCGCCATTTTGTTTGACTTTTTACGGAACTGTACTGTACATAGTCCTCAAATTATAGCGAACTTTCTGTTATTGAAAACTCTATAAGCTAGAGTATGTTAAGGGTTTATATTATCCTTCACTTAACAAATAAAATATTGAAATTTCCTAGAAATCTACTTGAAATAACTATTAAAATATTTTAAAATTTTCAGAAATATTGAGTCACGAAAACACCTAAATTGAAATAAACAATTTCCTCTAGTTCACTTCAAACTTTATATATTTTTTCGATTTACAAATATTTTAGAGAAATTTAAGAAACAAAGGTATACTTTCAGTAACTGTAGTTCCTTCTCACTAAATGTAGTTTAGGCTAAGTAACTAAAAAACTGTCTTAAGAGTACAACAAATCTCTTCTCGGGAAATGCATTAATTTTCCAAAAACTTATACAGCTGCTTCCAAGTAATAGCTGATAATTAAAATAAACGAAGCTAAACCAATCAATGTAAAATTTTCAGCTGGGGTTAAACAAACATTCACATCTTGAAAAGGAATCTTTCGACAACATTTCCAAAACGCATTTGGCACTAACAATAATCTGAGTACTAAGTAAAAAGGTTTCGCACAACATTTCTGTTATGCTTTTTAGTTTCTTTTCCATTTCTCTTCGTTTTTTTCCTCTCAATTTATACCAAGTTGTATTTTTGTTTTGTAAGTTGCGTACGATCCATTGAACAAACATATGAAAAATCATTAGTTTTTAGTGCGGCGGGCAAACAATCAGAAAATTGGCACTTGAAAACCCTTGCAAACAATTGATGTCGATGTTGATGGGGTTGAGGTTGTGGATTGGGAAGTTTTAGAGGGTTTTGTGGGCTGTTCGCTTAGCTCTTTTTGTTTTTTTTTACGGCTTTCCGGATTTTTTCACACTCTCTTTTTGCGCCTCATAACGTATTCAAAATCAAATTGGTTTGCCATTCGGTCGGCTGTGCACAAAAAAAAAACTTTTACTTTCCATTTCTCTAACGGCCTCCCCCTTCGAAAAACAGCCCCGAAAATTGAAAATAAAAAATCATTTTTCGCACAATAAAATACTCGCAATGAAAGCAAACCAAAACCGTTCCAAAAACCGAACCCGAACCGAACCAAATCGCCAGACATTTCACAGAGAGCACCCCAAAAAAAATGGTCTAAATAGTTTTACAGACGATGGCATCGCTTTGGAATTAGTTGCGCCTGAGTTGGCGAACATTTGCCACGCCTCCATCATCCTCCCACCCATCTACCCCTTATATCAACACCTCCTTCTCATTCCCCTTTTCCTTAACCCATTTTCAAACGGGGCAAATCCTAAAGAGATTTTTACCGCTGGTCAATTTGAAACAATGTTTTCTCGCTTGTTTTGCGTTTGATTTTATTTGATGTGTTTCGTTTTATTTTTTGCTGCTGCTGTTGTTGTTGTTGCTTATCCCCCTTTTGTTGACCCTTTGTCACCCCCAACTCCTTTACACTTTTCCAATTGCATTTGAGCTTCAATTGTTTCCCTTCATTTCAAGCATTTATTGACAAAAGAGAAATCTCTGTGCATTGAAACGCAAATGATTTTCAGTCTGAAATCACCCATAATTCCATGCTTTTGGAAGACCTTTTGAATACGTATTTATTACAATATAATATATCGAGTACATACAGAAGTACACTTAGAAAATCAAAGCTACAATCATCGTTATTTGTAAGTAATCAATTTTAATTTATAAGGATATATGAAACATTAATAATAAAAGTACAAATAAATATGTTTAATATAAATTATTTATGCTCTTAGATTTTAAGATATCGTAAAGAATTATATTTTTAATGTAGATAACATAAAATTTTTTGTACAAATATTTTCTACCAAATAAAGAATAACTTAAAACTTAATTCAGCTATTTAAATGGTCGTACGCACTTAAGACTTTATTAAAACTAATAAGTTTAATATAAATATTTTACATTTTAGGTCAAAGGAATTTTTATGAGAGATTTAATATTTTGATTTTATGATTAGGATACTAAATACATTTTTGAAAGATATAAATCATATATATCGAAAATATGGTGTTTGGGATGAAAATTATTTCAGATCTTTTGGAAAACATATCTAACTAGTTTTGTATAGACAGATTCCTAAAATGTCCATTCTTACAGCCTATCTTTTGGAATATATTACTTTGTCTAATACTCCCATGATAATTATGCTGCTTAGTCAGCAGTTCAATATGAGCAGCTTTGTTTAGTAGCGACTACTAAATATAGTAGCTATATATAATATATATATTATTCACAAATACATGTGCATTTATGTACACATATGTGCGATGTTCATTTGAAGCTCCTCTGTTCGCATTTTCTCGTTCATCGTCATCTAAATTTTCATTGGCGTTCTGTGTGTTGTGTTATGGATGTGCATGTGTGTTTGTGTGTGAGTGTGTGTGGATGTTGTGTGTGCGTTTTTCTTTCGTTTTGGCCATTTGGCTGTGTTATTTGACTAACTGCCTGACGTGTTTTCCTCACACTGGTGATAACATAAAATTTTACTATTATGCGTTTTAGCTGCTTTCCAGCATTTTAATACAATATTTGTTTTTTCCGTGCCACACAAGAAGCCAAGGGAAAAAGTGCAAAGAACAGTAGAGAATAGCAACAACAACAACAACAAACAGCAAATAACGTTCTCTGTTCTCTCTCTCTCTCCCCGTTTCTGATGTCCCCCTCTACGCCCCTGCACAGGACTCGACATTGGCTGAGAATTCATGGACATGCAACGCGTCTGAAATTTACATTCAAATGTGTTTCGCTTAGATGCGAAACCTTCCCCCCTTTAGAAGAGGCAAAAAAAAAGTACCTCAGTGCAGCCAATTCCCCCGAGCAGCATATGTTCCAAGTTGGGTTCGTTTGGGTTCAGTTTAAGGGGGGTGGGGGAGATGGGAGTGTGTTTCAGATAGAAGTTGGGAGTACGCAACGGATTTTTGATGAAATTTCAAAAATTTCCCACTTAGCGGCAAAATGACTGACATTAAATTGATTTGCAAGCAAACGACATGACGAACGGAATCGAAAGAGAGCGATGCCAAAAGGCATTTTCTTTTCTTTCTTTTTTTTTCTGTTTAGGGTTGCCAGCAGGGTTGCCATTGTCTTCATAGAGTAGCAATGGGCGGGAGGGGGCAGGTTGTTAGATTGGCGGCGAAAATCAAAATTCCGTGCACACTTGAGCATTTCATTTAGAGTCTAAACTGCATGGCAAAGTGTTGAGCTGAGTTCTGCGAGGAGGAAAAGACGACCCCTGAGGGGGGAGGAGGTGCAGGAGGAAAAAGGGGGTGCGTAGGAGGAAACAAGCGGTATCGGAGGTGTATGTCGAGTGGGTCTTTGGGAGTTGGCACAAAATGGTATTCAGGTTTTCTTCTTTTTCATTTCGTTTTCTTCGTTTTGACTTAACAATGCCTTAGCGATATGTGTGTGTAGTGTGTGTGTTTGTATCTGTGTGTTGGCTCATTGGGCTCTTGGTAGTAATACAAATTTAAAGTTATGTTTGCGCCAGCAGCACAAACATTCTCTCATTTATTCATTTCAGTCAGCCAGTTAGTCAGTCAGTCAGCTTTTCTTTTGTGCGCCCCAAAGCAAAAAAAAAAAAAAGTTTTTCCTTCTTTTCTTCGCTTTTCATAAATTGTTGTATGTATTTTGCATTTCATGAAAATGAGAAATGAATAAAATAAAATTTTATTTTATGCGTGCAACATGTGAAATTTTTTTCGAACGCTTCTTGCCACAGTTCAACATGCCACATCTTCATCTCTCTGTTGTTGCCGCTACTTGGGACTTGGGGTATCGTTCATTTATTTGCCTCTTTCTGTATCATTAAATTTAACGCTTCATATTTATGCCCCAGCAGCCAAGTTTGTCTGTTGATTTGGCAGCCATTTAATTATACTTAATCGGTGCAGAGGGTATTATAATTTTGTCACGTTTCTTGACAAAGATTTCAAGAACAGACGAGACAATTAGATTGATCAATGTCAGACCATCTGATAGCGTATGGAAAAGATACAAAGTATCTTATAGATACATTCATTGAACTGGCTAAAGCTTGAACAGTGATGGTAAGAGAAATGCTAAGTCAGCGATACTATCAACACTTTTAAATCTTCTCTTGTACTTCTATCTTTAAATATACCTTATATAAATCGTTCAATAGCTCTTATTTACCGTATACTATATACATTTGCTGTCACTTTAAGTTGTTTAAAAACTGAATGCAATTTATTTATTTATTATTTTTATAATACATCAATCCGCTTTAAATACATCAAATGTGCCTACAAATGATCATTCTCATTCTCAAATACTTTTCAATCAATTGATGACTCAATTCTGCGTATATTTGAAGCTTAAATAATTAATGTGATTTATGGATATTTAATAATTGCTTGAAGTCTTTGAATTAAGCTAACCAATTAAATGTCAATAATTTGACATATTTCTTACAAATTAATTTAAATTTTCAAAACTTCAATTAGCAATGAATATGGGTTATTGATTGACGTGTTCATTCATTGAATAAAATTCTTAAGCCACACAATGATGACCTCTGTGTATTAATATTGATCATTAAATCAAGTACTTGGACAATTGTATTGTGATAAGCAATATTAGAAGAAAATAAATGGAAGTTAATTGAGTACAATTTTAAAGAAGCTCTATTTATAATACATTTAGATACATTAGAAAAGTAAATATAATTACATATTGTACTGGAATTTAACTTAATAAGCCAAATAATACAGATCTAAAAGCAAATATAGATAGCAGGGAAATTGGCCAGAAAATGTCTTTGAATGAATCATAGAGCTACTATAAGTCTTCAAGTTTAGCAGTCAAATCATATGACTAGATTAATTTGCGATTAACTGCAAGCTTAATCAGTTCGATTAACAATATCGCCAATTGAAATGATGACGTTTGATTTCCTTTCTCATTATCTGAACCAAAAATGAAGCGCCACAAAAAATATGAAATAATAAAGAAATCAAATGCGGTTAAGTAAATTTGCGTTATATTTTTTTTACTTTTGTTTTGTTACTATTATTATATTTTTTATTGTTTTTATTGTTGCTTAGCATTCAGCTATCAATCAAACTGCTACCAACTGTTGCTCTGGCTAAGTGTGTGTGTGTGTGAGTGTGGTGTGCGTTTTCTGATGGATGGATGGCTGGTTAGTTGATTGATCGATCGATCGTCAGTTGACGTTGGCCAAATGTCAGAGCTGTTACCTGTGTTACCTGTGCGTAGTTGTGCCTCATTCATCTACAAACTGATTAACCACAAAAAGGGTTCAGTGGGCGGTGGGTTGTGGTGGGGCAATGTGGGGCAACAACAAGTGCTCACTGCGTCATTCCAAAGGCAACACACGCAACATTCACTCATTCACTCCATTCAAAGTCCACAAAGTCAGTCACTTGGCCAGTTTAGTCATTTGGACATCCGCCAGTTTATTTTGATTGATGGATGACTGAGGCACAGTTCATTTCAGACAAGGCGCACAGATTAAGATACGAATGCCACTCAAAGTGGGTCGCTTAACCCGCCACAAAGGCAACACCATCAATTTGTTAACTTCGTGCAAAGTTAAAAATTATGCAATTGATCAAACTTCAGAGTTGGTAAAGCAGACAAACAAAATAAAATTGTATTTGTAAGAAATCATAGCAGATTTTACTAGAAGAGAGTAACGTTTAATTCTTATTAATCTACAGAATAGAGAGGAAGTTCTTAGCAAAAGGGGAAAGATGGAAAAACTCTACCTACTGAACAAAATTGTTACGCAATTGAAAAATCACTTAAATCAAATAACTTTGATAAGTTAAAATTTGTGAGAGTGAGAATATAATAATATTAAATTTACTTACAACTTATTTATATTATTTATTTACTTATTAGTGCTATTATTTTATATATTACTCTTTTTTTAACAGACTCATTTACTATTTTATATTTATTGATTTATAGATGTAATGGCTCTGAAATCAGGACAGAAAACTCATCAAGTTTGGGAAAATGAGCTCATTTCAAATGAATCGAAATTGATTTCTTCACATTAATGATAATTTTATTGAAATTTTCCTTAACTATTCCAGTGGCAATGCAAATGCCACAGCCAGGGTCGACCGGGAGTCAAAATCAGATCGTTTTTAGGACTCATCGTTGAGGCATGCATCGTCTAATACCTGATAAATCTGTCAGTTAAATGTTTAAATTGAAATCTCTCACCACGCGATGCATGCGCTCTCGCTTAAGAGGAAAACTCGGCGGGAAAACTGTGGAGAGAATTGCGTTGGGATACGAGAGCACTCAACACGGGCCAATCAAACTGAGTGAGAAGGCTGTCAGGAGGAAAGGGAGGAGGGTACACGCTTGGGATATAGGAAAAGGCAACAAGAAAAACTCGGAAGAAATAAAAACAAACAAACAAATCCACAAGATGCATTTGCGCTGTGTGCAGATACAATTTAGATAATTTGTATCTCAACATTGTTGTCAGGACGCGGGTGTTGACTGACAGATGTTTTGATTTGTTTGGTGGAGGGAGGGAGGTGCCACACACACACACACACACACACACTCACACTGTACAATTGTAGATTCTAAATTGTATCTACAAGATACTTTCACTCACTCGCGCTGTCTTTTGCCTTCAACTCACTCTAACTTTTACTCTCTTTGCCCCACAATCTCTCTCCCTCTCTGTTTCTCTCCCTCTCTTTCAGTAGCCTCTTTAAGTGGCACATCTCAAATCAAAACAAATATTGAAAGAATAAAACGCTTAAGCATCCAATTCAATTGCCAGCAAGCGAAACCAGTGAAAGATTTATGAGCAATGCTCCCGGTATTTATGGCTCGCTCTTAAATTATTTTGCAGCCACGCTCATCGTTCAACCCTCCCCCATCCACAACCCCACAAATACGACCACGACCCCAACGGCGACCCCGACCTCAACCACTCCTCCTGTTTTCTCTCCCAAGAGTAAGGTGGCCATTAAAAGTGCATAAAACTCAACTCAAGCGATCTACAACCAAACTAACACAAAAAAATTCAACTCAACTTGTTTATTTTTTCGCAACGGCTACGCAGCAGCTGAAAGTAAATAAATACTTCAGATACTTTTTGGATATACCTCCAAGAAAATATATATATATATATATATTTTACTTACGCTCACAAACACCTGCCAGTGTGTACACATATATATATAATTTTTGAACCAATTAACGCCATTCAAATGGGAACACCCATTGTGATGTTTGAGAGACCTAAGAGTACGAGTCGACACCTTGATGATTGAATTTCTACAGGGAGTTGAGGAACTACGTGGTATCACGTAGTCATCTATCGTAAATCGTTCTTCTAGATGGTAATTTCAATATATTTGATATGGGTTTTTTACTCGGCAACTGAGAGTCAGTCTGTCTACTCAAATATATACTCTGAACATTTGAAAACTTATTAATCTGATTCCCTTTCATATCAATTAAGTTTCTTGAGAATAAAAAAATATTATTTCTGTTGCTTAAATGTATAATTATCGATTATAAACTGAATTTGCAGTCGATATTTTGTTTCATGACAGTTATGATGAGTATAATTTTGTGTTAATTATACAAAAATTATACAACGAACTAGCAACTATTTTATTATGTAAGCTTGAAAAAGAACACCAAAGAGAAGTTTGACTACATTTCTTTTGAATTAAATTAAAGCTCCTTAAAATAAATAAGATGCAACTTTATATACATAACATAGCTATGTCTCCTGATATTTTCTATCAATTTACAAAGTTTATTCCGATTCTTAATCACATTTTAGCCGGAAGAGTTTCGACTGACATTTAAGACTTCCTAAGGTTGCCCTAGTTTGTTGTCTTTTTGTATTTCTGTAGTTTAATAAATGATATCAAAATTGATCGGTTTGACTAGAAGTGACTCAGTCAATTGATCAAATTGCCACCCACAAAGTCAAAGCCCAGAACTACAATACAAAAGGGTAAGGGAAAAGAAGACGGGTATTCACTAAAACAATACACATTCATCCATTCCATACATCAGCGTCACATTGAGACAGTTTATTTGTTTAATTTCAAACCCAAAATTTGTTTTCATTTATAAGAACTTTTGTTGATCTTTCGATTTCGATTTCGATTTCATATGGAATATCACTTGGCACTTGGCACTTTTGTGGAACTGTGTGGACTGTGGGTTCTGTTTGACATCAATCAAGTGTGAAAATGTATTGAAAGGCAGGCAGATTTGTAAGGGTATTTCAATAGAAAACTTTTAACGAATTGCTGAACAAAATAAATTATTGGCGCTTTTTAGTTGGGCCCCCAAAAAAAAAATGAATATAAATCAAAAAGAAATATCAGCTGCTAAATACCTTTGGCCACGACACGAGTTGCTCAATCAATTTTCAGGCGAAAACTTAAGCTCAGTCCCCGAATACAAAAAGAAAATGAATGGAAAATGAAAACGAAACTTTTTTTTGTAAAGATTTGAAATGATGGAAGAGCGAATGCAGGTGATCCATCTATCATCTATCATAATGCTGTTTTAGGCCCGAATCGAGAATTAATCCGTCAGTTTGCCGGCCGATTGCCAAATTCACAATCGATCAACGGTTCCGTTGACTTAAAAAAATATGTTGGTCAGAGAGCCTAAGAGAACTTCAAGCTTCCCAAAGTGCGCTGGTCAAGCAAAATTAAGAGATTTAACATTTAAGGCCTTTGATGGATGACAATGCGGAATACAATACTATAGTTTGTGCCTACTTAACACTTATCAATTACAAAAGGCAGCGACTGGGCCAATTAGCTAGTCAGGCCAGTCAATAGATCAAAGCCTTTGCCGACCCGCTTTGACTGCCACCGACATTGGCGCCCCCTACCACTAAAAAAGAGGAAGAAGAACTAACACCCGAAAAAAACTCAACCCACTTAGTGGGTTACATTTTACCGCATAATCCAAGCGACATTTCTCGTTGTGATTTCATATTTTACATCTGGCAAATTTGCAGTCCAACAAAACCACAACAACAACAACTAGCACAACAGCAACTGTTGACGTCATAATTAGGTTGTTGTTGTAGGTATTGTTAGTATTGTTGTTGCTGTTGTTGTTTTTGGGCACTACTTCATATTTTTTATCGCCTACCGATAATTGGCGGCGCTACGCGTCGATTCAAAATAAACAATGACCCACAACCCAAAACAGAAATCCACCCAAAACCACTGTGCTTGTTTTTGTTGTTCTCTCTCTCTTTTGTTGTTGTTATTATTATTGTTGTTGCCCCTTGTTGTTGTTGTTGTCTGTTGGCTGTTGCGACTCACGTCGCTGTCAAAAATTAACAACCACAAAATCTGAGTTATTATTGCTGCAAAATACGAGTATTTGCGTTGCCTTTAGCCAAAATTATAAGAAAAAAGCTATAATAATAAATTTGTTTAATAAATTTAACTATTTTTATAGATTGCAAATTGTTAATAAATTATGTAAGAAAAAATGCACAACATATTACTTTGCCAGGGCAAAGCTCTACTAAAATATTTATACTCTGAAAGGCTTGTAAATATTTTCAACAATTTTTAGACCCTGTTCTTTAAAAAAAATGTTTATAAAGGTTCAAATAAACATAATCAAAATCAGAATCGATGTTTTTCATTTAGGAAAAAAAAAAGAGAGCCAAAAAACTTCGGGTGACATCTTTTGGCCCACCCTGTACCTTCAAATCCATTTGATCTGACCTTATGAAAAATGTTTTACACTCCAGCTTAAGCATACTTTTTATAGATAGAATGGAATTTCATACAGTCTTTTCCCATGAGAATATTCATTAATTAAATTATTTTCAATTTTATGTATTTTAGTTTATGTTGGAAAAACATGCTCAATGTCTTGTGGAGTTGGTTCTAAACAGATAAACGAATAAACTACAGATGACAATCGTATATCTAATCGTAATTGAGAGAGACAGATCGTAATCTAACACGTTAATAATATTGTTAATAAAAACATTTAGAATATTTGTAAGTCAAAACCAAATAAACAAGATCGTAAAGATGAAAATCAGATGGCTGTTGGCTTCGATAGTTGGAACATATTGAAAAGACTTCACGATTTTATGTGAACATTAAACAAGACTTGCGACAGCATTCAGAGTCATAAAGGGAAATACTTTCTTAAGACTTTCACATAAATTACAATACAACTAGGGATCTGAGCTGGGATCAGACTGATCTTGAGGCTGATCCACCATTGTTAAAGAGAGACAGACAGAGAGAGAGTGAGGGAAAGGAATCGAAAAGTGACGAGCGATTGCCGCCTGCAAGTGTCAATATAAAGTAACAACTTTATTGAGCCTTATTTATTCGAGGGCGAACCAATAAAATGGGCAACTTTATAATGATGCACATAAATAACGATCCCCGCAAGAGGCAAACAAAGCAAGGCGAAGAAGCGCAGGCGCAACGATCACTAAAAAACACCACAAATAAAAAACGAGAGATGAAAAAACAAAGTCAAAGACGAAGACATGTCAACGACGAATGGCATTGAGAATCTCTGAATCTCTGAGAGACTGAGGCGGGAAGATGGCTTTGATTTGTTGCCAGACAAATCAACAACAACAACAACAGCAACAATGACAACTCAAGTGACCGAGAGTCAATCCCTGCGATGAGTAACACATTGAAAGGCGGATGTGTGTATCAAGAGAGCTCCCGGAAACCAATGAAAAGGTTTTGTACTCACGGATTCCTATTTAAACTATTGAAAAATCAGCTTAATGCTGCTAAGGAAAATTTAAAAAGAAAATCTTAAACAAATAGCAAAGTAATTAAATCTCTATCAAGTAAAATTATGTATAGAATAAAAGAGGCAATTAGTAAGTGGAATACTTAATATTTACTTATACATCTCATACTAATGGAAAATGTAGTAAATTGAAACAGGAATAATGGTCAAATAATAAGAAAAGTAATACTAATGAACCAACTTAGAAATTTGTAGTTAAACGAATATAGAATTTAAAAAAAAATTATTTAAATAAGGTAATGCTCAATTAAGGAGAAAGATAATACTAACATAGTAATTGCTATTTAAAATATTTAAAGTCATTAATTATTTGTAATTATTGTTGTAACCAATTGAAAAACATAAGACAATTAATTCTTCTAAAAATGGCATATGATTAAAACTAGTGAATAGTTTTTTTATGATATATATGTTACTTTAAATATAAAAAGTCACTAATGATATTTAATTTATGAATAATGGCTAATTTTTCTTAAGAAATATTTAGCATACAGGTTTTTACTGAAAACAATGACTTATTTGTAGAAGATAGGGGTGTTTATAATTTAATTTTCAAATAGCTTAAAGTTCAATTGTAATAATTATTTGTAAATTAAACTTAACAATTTAGTCAGCCTATCGAAAACATTTCGATATCTACGGCTGAGACAGAAATACTCAAAAGTACTTAAGAATATATTAACAATAAATACATTTATCTAAAAACAAAATTATCTAGAGCTTTACACACAAAATTGACTGCTATTATATTTGCTTATAAATTGTCAGCACAGTATGTGCATAAAGTTATGGGCATAAATGACAAGGGAGGGAAATTATCGGGCCATATAGCTATCACTAATTACGATATTAAGCCATGTGGTTGGGCGTTGTGGGACTAAAACACACACACACACACACACACACACACACACACACACACGGATAAGAGCCACAAAACAGAGAAGAAAAGCGTGAAAAATAATCGCAAACAACGCACAATTTATAAATTTATGCAAAAACTCAAATTTATGACGATGCTCTCCATGAATATCATGAGTTTTTTTTTTTCATTTCTGTTTTTTCGATTGTTTGTTTGTTGTTGCAAATAACAATAACAAATTAATGGTTAGTAGTTTATAACTT
Source organism: Drosophila testacea (assembly GCA_035043265.1). Taxonomy (NCBI): domain Eukaryota; kingdom Metazoa; phylum Arthropoda; class Insecta; order Diptera; family Drosophilidae; genus Drosophila; species Drosophila testacea. The sequence continues at coordinate 1,556,236 of JAWNND010000151.1, forward strand.
TGGCTGGGCTTAATCGTGTTACAGCTTGTAAAATGGATGCATCGATGGGTCGAGGACTTTTTGCAAATAGCAAAAATCATTTTCGACCGCGAGCCGAGTCGTAAAATTATGAGAGACACTGTTAAGCTCTGCGGGATCAGTTGAAGCACCCAACGGTAAATAACACAGCCATCAGCGAGTGAGTTCAAAAGGGACAACAGATGGTGATTGGGAAAGAGGAAAAGAGAGAGAGAGGTGGACAGCTCGCCAAGGGATTTAGGATATTTCGATTTTTATAGTTTTGGCTTAAAACACACGGTCCGAAATTTACGACCATTGAGCTTGATTATGAACCAAATCGAACCGAACCGCATCGAACTGAACTGAAGCGATGCGAAACAATCCAACAATACAATAAACAATTTTAATTTAATGCAAACGATTTCGTATCGAATGTAAAGCCGGTTCCATATACGATATAAACGCACTCCATACCAGATGTATGAGTTGGCCAAAACAAAATGAAAGATTTCAATAAAAAACGACAACGATTTGTTGACGAGTGAAAATTATGTTAATTACGAAACTTAAAGTGGAATGCATTGAAGTATTTTTCAATAAATAAATACCTTGTTATATATTTATAGTTTTTAACTGACTTAAAATAACGTTTATACTTAACTAAAGAACATTCTACTAGATCTACTTACAAGAAGAAGTTAAAGCTACGTTATAAAGTTAATGATTTCCAGAAAGAACCTTAGAAAACTAGATCTATAATTGGAAATCCTTTATAAAGACTATCGACTGGCCCTTATCAAAAGACATAGGCATCTTCTGAATTTAATATAATACTTCACACTTCCTGTACCAACTACATTTAAATTCCTTAAGCGTCTCCCAAGCATTAATACTATTTATTTATTTAAATTAATTCCATTAATACTATTTCAGTTGTCTTAACATAACTAAAAATACCCTCATACCTTTAAACATTCTTAAAGATTCCGCTAAAAAGCTTTAATATCAATAAATAATTTTAGTTAGATAAAGTCACAGGTTACTCTTTGTTATTTGATAATAGTTTATGGATTATTTAATCAAGTTTAAGAAAATGTATTTATACAAAATGAGCTGACAAACTAATTTTAATTAGTATCTCAAAAACTAGAACCAAAAACTAGAAATATTTAAATTATCAACATTAAAAGATACTGATAAAATCTAATTAAGTTAGTATTTAAATGTTTATGGGCATTTTTGAATATTTCATCAGTTGTACTATTTTGTAAGATATTTAAGATACTCTAATTTACAAGCGATTTCAGTCTTTAGAGTTAAGTCTTTAAGAAATAGAATATCCTGATATTATATTATAAATCACATATACATAAGTATTCTACCAGTTTTAATGTATTATAAAGCTCAAAGATATCAGTTTTTTAAACAGATCTCTGCTCTAGATCTTCTCATCTTCAATTCCAAACCGTAACTGTTTCAAGTTAAAATTTCACTCACGTTCCAGCTTTTAAAGAGATTGTGATATGGATCTGGGCCATATTGAAATCGTTGCTATACTAATTACTAGTTAATTATGCCTATTTAGGAAACTTAAAATTTTTAACTGTCAGCGAGAAACGAAACAAAAAAAAACGGAGAAGTGAAGAGAGACTGTTAAAGGCATTCATTTAAATTAATGTTTGACCATTTAAACAGCAACACATTCTATCAAATGGTCTTACTAACTTGTCTACTATTGTTGTTATTGTTGTTATTTCTCTTTTGATGTTGTTGTATCTTTTGTATTTGTGTATGTGTTTGTTTTTTTTTTGGCGTTAATTAATGCGAATATCATGATATCTTTGGAGATCGTCAGCGTCATGGCATAAATGTTTTACGATCTGAACTGTTTTGCTGCTGATTTTTTGGTATTGCCATTAAAAATTTGATTAAGACGAACTTGGCCAAAAACAGAAACGAAACCAGATTCAGATTTTAGATATTCGTATTTCGATTTTTAGATATCAGATTATGAGATGAGGCCAGTGGAGAACTAACTGTTGATGATCAATTAGAGGAATTTGTTTTTGTCTCGTTTTTTTTCTGTGTCCACAACTTTTGGCGCCATAAATTTCTAATTTATAATTATAAAGTTGAGTTTTTTTTTTGTCTTGTGATCTTTCTGTTGAATAAAAGCGCTTCAAGTTTATTGCTTTTGTTAATTGTAATTTATTTGATTGATTTATCGAACGAATTAATATTTATCAGACGAGTTTTGCAATCAGCCTCAGTTCGTTTCATATTTTAGTTAAAAAATCCAAAAACCAACACGTGGACTGCTTTAGCTTTTAATTATTAATGTTATTATCAATTTTGTATTATTTATGAAAATATTACTTATATGATCTTTGATCGCGTCAAAGTCATATATCAGCTTTAGTTGACATTTGCGCGTTGAGTTTTTGAGAATTCTTTCACTTTGGAAGATTTACGTAGCACCCATAATTCAAAAATGGATGCGTGGATCGGACCGTGTTAATCCCCGGGTCCCATGAAAATGGCCATTAAAAATAAATCCAAGGCAATGCGGCCATTCAAAATAACTCGTAGATCTCGCCACATCTTCAGATTGGATCGTTCCATTCTGACAATTTACGTCGTCGCACCGCCAAATCCCGTGGGTGTTCTACAAGAGTCAGTATGTATATAGAACGGTTCCCGATCCCGATATGATCATACCATAAATTGGCAGATATATTCAATATGTATATCCACCTACAAGTGGGATTCGCTTTTTTTGGGATTGCTGCCCGGAAGACAATGACGAATGACGTTGACAACGTTTAAATTTGTTTTTAATCTTTATTCTTTTCATAATTTAATTTGTATTTTAAATGAGTTTTTAATTCCTTTATTGCTTGAGCTTTGTCATTCAGACCATATTTATTCAATAGCTTCCACACAATATTACAATGTAAAAGCTTTTAGATTTATAAATAAATTAGCATAAGAAAGGGGAAGGCGCCCTGAATAAATTCTGTTAATGTTTTCATATTATATTAAATTAACTTTTGTAGTCTAGACTTACAATTCAAATGATGATTGGCAAACATTTGTAACGTTCTTTGGCAAGGGAATTTATTTTTTACAGGGTGTTTACTGCGTCGATAAGTTTAAATTTTGATATTAAGTTAGTCTACTCTTGGTTTGTACTATGATACAAAATATTAAAGCTAAATGTACAGAAAACTCGTTCTAATTTGTAAACAATCTATCTATTTTCTTATAATCTATATGTATTGGTATTCTATTAAATATATTCAATGTACATATGTGTAGATTTTAATCAAATATCGATCATTTATTTCATTAATATCTTGTTGACACAAGTTCAAGAAAAATTTAATTGATTTATAATCCTTTTTCTAAAATAAAATTGTTTTTATTATTAGCTTTTGTTAGCTTTCCATCACACTTCCTATCTCTCTTTTTCCTAAATATAAATATAAAATATAAATATATAATAAATATAAATAAAAATAAATTCTTTTTCTTATTTTACAAGTATATTTATTTATGTTATCCTGATGTTTTTTATCTCTTTCTCTGAAACTCTCTCTCCCCTCTTTTATCCCTTACCATCATCTTCATCACCTGCTTCTTATTATCCAATTTTGACCAGTTATCGTGTTGTTGTTTTTTGTTGCTTTTCTTGTGGTTATTGTCCATTAAGAGTTGAGGCTAATTCCGTAATTCCGTAGCGCAGTGTCAACTGCATTAAGACCACATTATCTGAGTTTTAAGCCGTTAATTGTTGACGAATGCCAACCATAAAATTTGAGGCCTAAATAAGAAAGAGTGTGAGAGAGAGGGAGGGAAAGAGTTAAACGCGTCGACAGTGGAGTGAAAAAAAAATGGTGGACGCTCCTTTATTGATGTCCAATGGCTGAACATCTTCCTCCTGCTTCTCTTCTGTTCCTTCTGCGCTCCTCTCTCCCTTTCTTCCTCTCCTTACATTTGTTGCACTTGTTGCTCCAATCGGAGTGTCTTCACTTAATGCCCCGAACTCGAAGATCGTAAAACTTTTTACGAGTCACCAATTAACCGATGATAATCAAATCACTTGAGTACACTTGCATCCCCTCCTTCTTACTTCTCCACGCCCCGTTTTTGTTCCTTTGTTCCTTTCCACACATAATTCTTGAACGTATCACCATGGAAACAATAAGACTTTTTGGCATTAGCTTTAAATAACTCTGATAACTCAAATTTAACTCTAAATATTTAAGTTCGAGTTTAATTAATTAATTAATTTGTAATTAGCTAATTAACGCAATTAACGCAACTACGCTTCCATTCCTATCCGAAGATAAGGAAAACATTGGGAGTTTTAGATGAACTTTCTTTAAATGTACCATATTGATTTAAAGGACTATGTTGAGTTCTAAGATTTATAAATATAATAATAATAATACTATTTGAATTATACTCAACAATTAATAATGTTATTTATCCGAAATATTTGACTTTTTTCCCATAGTACATTGCTCCTTTCCACGCATAATTCTTTTACGCCTGTCGCCAGCTCGATTGACGACTGTCCACCCGTCCATCCGTCCGTCGTCTTCGACTGTCTCTAGGGTAATAAATACTTTTACGATTCTATAATTTGATTTGGGCATTTTTATTTAATATTTCTTCGTCTTTTTCTTGGTTTCGCTGCTTTTTAAATTGACCTAAGCTTCCTGTTCTCTTGTTGTTGTTGTTTATCTTCTCTTTTTTCTTTTTGCTGCCGCACATTAATTTTTTTATGTGTTCGATCGTAAAATTCGTTTGATAAATTATTATTTGGAATTTCGATACTAAAGGTTTTCATCTACTGTTCCAGCTAGTCCGGTATTCCAGTATGCCAATTGGAATGTGCGCCTTGAGATCAAAACAAAATCAAGTTTTCCTCTTTGAGAATGTAAAATTAATAGATTAATGTCGCATGAATTCCAATAAAAAGTTTTGCATATGTATGTGAGCATAATTTGTCGACATTCTTATAGGTTGTTCATTATAGGGTATCCTAAATACTGAACCAAATCCTTTCGTCAAAGGCCAGGCATCAAATTGACGAAAGCAACAACACTATTTCCATGAATACACAAATACATAGCTGCTTTACATTGTCACACACACAGAGACAGCACGCCCGCACATTGCAAAAAATGTCAGACAGAGAGACAAAATGTCGAAAGCGCGACAGCTGCAGCAGCAAAAGCAGCACCAACAACAACAATAGCAACAGCAACAAATTAGAATGAGCCACCTTCACACACACGCATACAAACAGACAGACTCTGGGGGTGTGAGTGAGCCAGCGCATGCGAGTGAGAGAATTTGTTTTGAACTGTCATAAATCTTAATTGTGGCGGAGTGATGGAATCGGAATAGTGTATATAGAGAAGATGAGAAGAAGAGCAAGCCAAAGGGTGACGCCGCTGACGAAATGCTGCAGCTAATTTGGGAGAGCGTATATGCAGACATACAGAGCGAGGGCGAGCAAGCGCGTTTCCCCTGCGCTGTGTTTCGTTTCCATATCGTACACAGCAAGCCAAAAACATAAACAAGATTTATTGCAGTTCCCAATTGGTTTGCAGGGGAAACCTTGCGCACAAGACTTGTACGCTCTCTCTCACTGGTGCTGTCGCTCTCTCTCAACTAACGCGCTCTCCTCGACGCCGGCTGCGCGCCACAATTTCAGTCAACAACGGAACTTTGCAGCGTAATGATCATGTGCGAAAAGCGCGCTTAGTGAGCGAAAGAAGAAGAAAATACGTAAAGCGTCAAAAAAAGCGCGTGGACAGTTACGCGCTGTCGCCGTTGACGTCGCAGTTGTTGTAATTAATTAGCACAGAGACGCCAGCGTCGCTGTCAGCAGAGTGCGCGGGAGCGAGATAGCAGCACAGTTAATCACAGCACATTTGTGACAGGCTGTGAAAGGAGTGTGGGAAGTAGAGAGACACGCAAACACCAACAACAACAAAAAAAGAAACAACAACAATAGCAGTAGTAACTGTAACAAGAACAACAAATACTGCGCATTGCGTTGCGCCGTCGCTTAACGCAATCGAATCAGAATTTGCCGTCGCTTCGTGTTAACGAACGTCGACGTCGCTGTCGTCGTGTCCAACACTCGTCAAAAAGGCAACAGCAACAACAAGTAGAGGAGACGCCAACGCAGCTTCCAGGCTCTCCCACCAAACTCCCTCTCTCCGTACACACACACACAGAAGCACACAGACACCAACAGAGACAAAAGCGAAACGAAACGAAACGTGCGCGTCGCTGCCACCGCGCTTTGAACTTCATTTTTTTGGTATCAATCAAGCAGGAGAGGCAGAGAGAGTCAGCGTCGCATTGTTGTTGTTTTTGTTTTTGGTGTGTGTCTGATTCTGACTGAATCAGTTTGACAGCCGACGCAGCGGCAGCAAAATGAAGAAGCAGCAGTGAAGTGAAGAAGCAGCAGCGACAGAGCGACAAAAGCAGCGACGCAGCCAGTGACGACACGGCAACGCCGACGCCGACACATTCATTCGCTGTTCGACTCTCAAACGAGTAACGACGGAATCCGGATGAAACGCAAAAGAAACACACGACGCACACATACAAAACAAAATAAAAGCAAAGAAACAAAACCAAAACACACGCATACAAATACAACTAAAAGCGACTGCGACGCGTGTGCTGCATAAAACAAAAACAACAATAATACAAAATAACAACAACAACAGCAGCAAGAAATGCAATTATTTAAATCAAAAATAATTAAAACTGAACGCCAGCTAAAAAGTGTGATAAAAATAATATAAAAAATGCATAATTTAACAACAAAAATTATGAAATAAATATTTTCAACAAAAAACAACAACACATGCAGCATATCTAGTCAAAATTAACAATATAAATTGCACGTGAAAATGTTTAATAAAGACTGAATACAACAACAACAACAGCAACTACAAAACAACAAACAACAACAAATGGTTCAACAAAAGTATACGTAAAACAACAACAACAAATATATATATTTATTAAAAATACAAATAAAACTACACAAATATTTATATTTAACAATATTTTGCTCACCAAAAGAAAAAAAAACAAACAACAAACATAAATGAAAGTTACTTAATAAACAAATCAACAAAATTTAAAACGAAGTATACGATTCAAATGCAATTATTAAATTAAATTAAAAATTACCTAAATATTGAAAAACATACAATTTTCTGTCTGCCATATGAAAAATTATTAAATATATACATAAATAAAGTAAAACTATATAAAATTAATACACTATTTAACACACAAGTTATACGCAGCTCAAACGCTAAAAATTCTATACAAATTAAAAAAAAAGTACCAAGTGCAAAAAAAAACAGAAGAAATTAACAAATATTATATTAATTAGTTACAACATATGAATATTGTGTCAAATTAAAATTAAGTTAATTCTAAACAGAGTGAAAGAGTTAGCAAATCAATTTGTTTGCCATTTCCCCTCCAAAACTACTCCCCCCACAATTTACACTTTCCAACTAAAAAAATTGATTTAAATAACCCGACAAAATTCAACAAAATCTGAAAATGTTGCACGAGGCTTTGATGCTTGAAATCTACAGACAGGCGCTAAACGCCGGGTAAGTTAATTAATTTATACTTTAAAACTTAGAGATAAGATTAAGAAAAAAAGTTGAGTTTTATTGGAATAAAAAGAATTTCTCATGAAAATAGAAAAGTGCGGAAATTTTAAGTGCTGTTAATGTTGTAGATCTTGTTGATAAAGTTAAACTGTATCTTCTAATATTAATATTGTTATATAGAATAACATCTTTTAATATATGTTGCCTTTTACAAATAATTAAAAGATTGAATTAAAGATTAATTCTATTAAAATTATAATTGAGAAATGTTGTATGTTTAACAAATCAGAACTAAGCACTGAAGATTAAAGATATCAAAGTCTATAAAGAGTTGAGTAATTGAGAAATATAGCTTGATATAAAAAATTATTCTAAGCATTATCTAAAGATTTACGAGAAATATAAAAGCCCATAAGGAGTTAAATAAGAATTAAATATAGCTGGGAATAAAAAGTTACTACAAGTATTAACTGAAGATTAAAGATACATAAAGACTATTAAGAATTAAATTAGTGGAAAAATAGCTTGGAATGATATCATGATTTCTTAACTAAAGACTTGACAACTTTTCTCACATCTGTTTATAGTTCTTTTTTAATTAATCAAAGCTCTAATAATTAATCTGTTTAGATCTCAAGTCAAACGATTTATATAAGGTGCTTCCCCAAGCCTATAATTATATTATAATCTAAGAGATATGTTGACGTATGTGAACTTAGTTGATTGCGACATTTACTTATCACGATTTGTGACTTGTTGATTTCATTCAATACTGAATTTATTATAATTTAATTGTTTAATATAATTTTGAATAAATATGGCATACTATTTAATAGCTTAAGAAATTTAATAAGCTATTTTGGAATATTATAAACAACTGACTTGAATATTTTTAATCGCAATAAATATGAATACAAATGTTGAAACTCACTTAAAAAATTCCTCATTATATTTGACATTTCTTTTAAATTAAAGTCAAAACTCAGCAGCTAATATTAGATAGATTGTTTAGAATTTGTGCGATTTGAATCTTAACTCATTATCGATACTTGTTGCGACTAAATTGTGGCAATTGTTTTTGCTTGAAGTTACTTGCTTTAAGTTGAATTTGAAACTGGTTTGCAACCATAAACCACTCACAAATATCCGTCAAATCAAACTGGTTAATCAGAGAACGTATGTGTTATCGTTTTTTTTAAGTAATCCATTAAATTATTGCTCTTGTTTTACTTAATTTTTTTTGCATAATCGATATCAAAATAAATCTGACGATGCGTCGTCAACATTTTCTGAGCACCTGTCGTTATAAATTTTCGATACCAGCCAAAGGCCAAATATATTTAGATATACATATTAAAAAACACCCACTGAATGTCACACAATATTAAAATTGAAATTGATTTATAATGATGGAAAAGATATAGAGAAAGAGTAAGCATGATGAATTATCGTAAACTCAGTCAAGAAACCGTTCTATTAAGCTATAAACGAGTTCAAAATTATCTGTTGCTTAAATGTTTTCATAGGCATTACGATTAAACTCGTTTTTCGATACATTTATCGATTGAAACTGAAGTAAAATGAAGCGAATTGAATTGCAATTGCAATAGAAAACGAGTTTTGTAAACTCTCTAGGGAAGTCACGCCTTGTAAAAAGTGCAACAAATTGTTAGGATTGTTTCTTTTATCCAACTCATATATCGATTTTCCGATTTGTTAGCGCAGTTTTCAGTTTTCATCATTTTTCCAAGGCGAATGACGATGATGACGTACATAATGAATAAATCATCAGTGAGATTTCTCGAGCCAAAAAGCCGAAATCAAAATTCGTTTATGTTCATGTGGGTGTGTGGATCTTTGTATCTTTCTATCTCTGCATTTGTATCTGTGTATCTCTGTATCTGTATCGCGTGTGTGCCTATTACTGAAAGATTTATGCTCGCAATTTGCAGCTAAGAAATGGTCGATAAAGGGTGAAGAGTGGGGAAATTGTGTAGTAATATTTAGTTTTATGCCAGAGATTAGTCATGCGCTCGATGTATCTGCAAGTACAAGTATCTAAGTATCTATGCCGCAGCTATCAGTCAAGTACATATCTTATACAGTATGTGGAGTAATTTTTCTGATAAAGAAATTAAATAATGTAGTCAATATTGTAAAAGGATATACATAATCCTTTCTTATTAGTTTGTTCTTGAATAATAGATATGTACATAGTTGGTTCAATTCTTTTTTAATAGCAATAAATCAATATTTATTTCTTTGTCATAACATTTAAATGTATTTCTTCTCATATTAAACTTGCTTATGGTGCTTTAAACAAGTCAAAACAATTTATTTAGATGCTTTTACCATTAACTTTTTTTATAATAAGCTAATGAATGGATTAATTAGAAAACAAATATCTTACTTTATTTTTATCAAAGTTGAATAATGAAATATTTAGATTTATTGACTTTATTAATTTTGAAAAACATAAAAGCAAAATCTAAATGTTTTTCTTTGTCAATACAATTACATACCTTACTGTTATTACTCTGTAATTTCCTAGATCAACTCGTCAATCTGTTGACCAACTATTTTGTTTATTAATGAGACAATTCCATCTTGTAATTAACTGCATTCGCCACGTTGCGTATAAATCATTTTGATTTAAGCTTCATCAAATAACAAGATTGCATATTATGATTGCTGACGGGAAAACTTGTCGCAGTTGCTGTTGTTGTTGTAGTTGTTGGTGCTGTTGTTGTTGTGGTATTTCTTACGAAAAAATGTTTATATATGCGGGGTCTTAATCACAATTTGCAATCTGTAAATCCAATTAGCCGACTGCACACAGCTTAACGTTAGTATTTTGTTTTAAGCAACTGTGAGAGAAAGGAAAATCTCAACACTTGCAAATGAGTCACATGTTCCAACATTTAGTTAAATATTACATATCAAAAAGTCATCAATATTCTGAGACTATCCATCAATGGAGCTTTAGTTTCTTAGCCAAGTTTTGTGGGACAAGTTAATGCAGGCTAAACAAATGCTGAGTGATCGCTTTGCTGTTGAAGTTGATATGTAAAGATAGTTTAAATGTTAAATTATAAATTGTTTGTGGAGCGGAAAACTGTCAAAGGTGTCTAGTAGCTGAAAAGTATGTAAGGGAAATTTATTTAAAAATCAGTTTAATTATACTTATTGTTTAAATATAAAACTAACTTTTTTGCCCTTAACATCAATGCAAAAGCTGCTAACTTGCTGTCCAGAATATATAGCTTCCAAGCCATATTTAAATGCTAAATTCTACAAAGCTTCAATCAACACTAAAAACCATAAATTTTACTGAATTGACTTTTAAATTCGTTTTGGAAGTGCTGCCAAATTAAAGAAAAGATAAAAGCAGCTCTCTATTTTGAAAGTCACCTTTAATATTGATTTATAGAGAAGTTTAGACTTTGAACTAATGAAATCTTCATCTACATATATTTCAATAATATTTCATGGTTTTAAGACTTCCTTTAAATTACCATAGATACAATTTGATGACTAATTGTGTTACTCACTTATTGTTTATAATAGAAGGCCATAACTCTTTTAAACTTAATGTTCTCAACATCCAACAAATGTCGTATTCTTTTCGCTTGAAATCAAGTCATAATCCGTCAGTTTATTATTGATCAAGTTTTGATTTTGTTTTCTACCATTTCCGGGCAAATCATCAACAACTCAACAGCGAATCATCGAAAAATCCCCACAAACTAAATGAACAATTACACCCACATATTATTATTAAAAATTAAATTGAAACATTTTTATATATTTTACAAGATTTTGCATAACACGAAAGTCACATAAAACTATTTGTTAAAGTGATAAAAATACTTTTGTAGATATGGTTTTTGAGTTATTGTCAAAAAGGCAAAAGAAACATTAAGGAAATCAAACTTTATAGTTATAATTTATAATTCACTGCAATAATAGATATAAGAATACCTAATTTATGCAAAATATGTGGAATGGCTTTTAGTCGTTGCCGTCGTCAGTTTTATGAGTTGCTTGAAGCACAAAAAATGGAAATAGATCTCATCAATAATGCTTATAGAGATACACAGAGACACACAGAGACATAGAGATACACAGAGACACAGAGACAGAGAGAGATCTCTGTTGATAATCACGATGATGAGCTTCGATCATAATTCACGCAGTTCGAATTAAACGCCATTGTTCCAAAAATATGCATACATAGTCCGATTTTAACGATTTTTACGAGCAAAACTTGTCAGACTCACTATGTACAAAGAGGAGGGTGACGAGTGTGAAGAGGGGAACTGAGAGACAGGGGGGCGGCATTTGAAACAGCTGGCCACAGTTTCGTTTTGGTTTATGGGCCGTTGTTAGATTTGAATAACAAATGAAATGTTGACATATGTTTCATATTGTTGCCATTGTTGTGCCACTTGCTCTTGTTGCACAACACATCTATAAATATATAAATAGTATATATATATATGCAATATATAGTTATGTATCTGTAGCAATAAAGTTTTCAGATTTCTCGATTACCTATCAGCTAATCTTTTCGCACTGCGTGAAAGTCTCAAAAAACTAACTTGAATAAAGCTTTCACTAATGATCTATGGCATTTGATAACAAGGGAGAGCAAGAAAGAGTGAGACGGAGAGAGTGAGTAAGAGCGAGATAGCATACAGTGCAAAATTCGCAAACTCAGCTCAAACTTTTAGCTGTCTCTATCTGTATCTGTATCTCTATCTTTATTTTAGGTTTTGTTTTCATTTAATATCTTATAATGTGACTTAATTGTTTTTGCTAAATAATCAAAATTAATGATTAAGTACTTAATCACCTGCTTAAATCTATATTTAGATTTTAGTATAATTAGCGCGATTTATGATTGTCGACTGTATCATAAAAGCTCTCCAAAATTAGTTTAATCTGCAACTCATTGCCTAGATAAAGTGAGCATGGAGGTCAGGCGCTTGATTAATAAATCAAATGTATTTCGTTTATATAAAAAATGTACCTAATAACTGGATTAATCCTGTAAAATATCTGATTATTGCGAAAATGTTAATCTAAGAGAATTGTGAATTTTGTATAAAGGAAAATAAGTTTATTCTTACAATAACATTTCTATTTTTTGAATAGATTTATCCTGAATAAATACAAATAAGTATTTTATTATCAGGGTGAATCAGTATAATTTTAAGAGAAACCCTTGAAAATATTCTTAAATGAATAGCAATAATGTCAATGGCAGATAAATCAAGAGCTAATGTCCTAAATTAACACATATTCATACCGAAAGATTTTAAATTACGCCTTGAAATATTAGAGTAATTAATCTTATTAATATATTAATATTATAGAAATTGATAAATGAGTATACAAATATGTTTAGGTACCATTTCTTTCAATGGCAGGTTTAATCCGCAATTTTAAAATCAAATTTGGCATTGAATGCATAAAATTTCTCAGCATTTTGTTTGTTTTTTAACTTCATCGACTAAATGAAAGGCCGTATAAGATATCGATACTTATTTATAATATTTTTCTAGACTAGTTTACATACTTTATTTTACTATCTTTACTAATTTCTATCCTCTATATCTTTCTCATTTTAGCGCCCTGCCCACAGCACGACCCCGTTCCACGGAATCGGCAAATTCCAGCGAGCGTTGTCCCTCCCACGACTCCAATTCTTCGGACAATGGCGGTGGGGTTCAGAGGGACTCATCAAATCTCTCAGGGGGCGTTGGGATGTCCAACGTGGTGCCAACAACAATGCATTCCACATTTCCAGCGGTGCCACAATCTCTGCCCGCTCAACCTTCCTCAATGGAGGCATACCTTCACATGGTTGCCGCTGCTGCCCAACAATATGGCTTCCCTTTAGCAGCAGCTGCAGCAGCAGGACCACGCCTCCCTCTGCCCCTGCCCAGTGAGGCGGCAGCTCCCTTCAAGTTGCCACCACAAGCATCACCCACAGCATCCAGTAATCACTCAGAGGCATTAGATTTCCGCACTAATCTATATTCAAGGGCGGAATCTGCGGAACCTGTAGCCTCGGAGGAGGAGGAAGAGTTTGATGATGGTGCCAATAATCCTCTAGATCTCTCGGTGGGAACTCGCAAGAGAAGCCATGAAACAGAATCCAACATTGGACAGATTCAGGTGAAGAAAATGTTCAAATCGGAAAGTCCGCCGGCAAATTCTTCGCCAGCTTCAACAGCAGCTCCTTCGGCTCCTTCTCCCTCTGCTTCTTCCCTGTTGCCTGGTGTGAATCCCTATTTGGCAGCTGTGGCAGCTGCAAATATATTCCGAGCGGGTCAGTTTCCCGATTGGAATGGCAAAAATGATCTCGTGGTGGATCCCCTCGAAAAGATGTCGGATATTGTGAAGGGGGGAGGAAGTGGCGCAAGTTTGCATAAGGAGAAACAACAGAATAAGGCAACACCACCGAATTCGGCACCACCTTCTAAAAGTCCCGCCCATCAACAGGGTGGCAACGCCAGCAGTAATAGTAACACCAATAACAGCACCACTGAGGGAGGAGGCGGTGGTGGTGGTGTGACAAAGGCACGTCACAATATTTGGCAATCCCACTGGCAAAATAAGGGCGTGGCAAGTTCAGTATTTCGTTGCGTGTGGTGCAAACAGAGTTTCCCAACACTGGAAGCGCTTACAACCCACATGAAGGATAGTAAACATTGTGGTGTCAATGTGCCACCATTTGGTAATTTACCGAGCAATCAAACACACCACCAACAGCAACAACAACAGCAGCAACATCACCATCAACAGCAGCAACAACAACACCACCAATCACACCACCATCAACAACAACAGCAACGCAAACAGTCTGGCAACGCTGGCAATCAAGCTCCTTCGGCAAATGTCAAAAATGCATTTCAATATCGTGGAGATCCCCCGACTCCCTTGCCTAGGAAACTGGTGAGGGGTCAAAATGTATGGTTAGGGAAGGGAGTGGAGCAGGCAATGCAGATTCTCAAGTGCATGAGATGTGGAGAGAGTTTCCGTTCTCTCGGAGAGATGACAAAACACATGCAAGAGACTCAGCATTATACGAATATTCTCTCCCAAGAACAAAGCATCTCTATAAAGTCTGGCAACGCCAACTCAAATGATCATGGCAAGGATAACGCACAGAATAGTCTCAGTTCCGAGGAGAGTCGTACTCTCTCCGCCGTGCTCACCTGTAAGGTTTGCGACAAGGCTTTCAGTTCTCTCGGCGATCTCAGCAATCACATGGCCAAGAATAATCATTATGCCGAACCTTTATTACAATCTGCGGGGGCAAGAAAACGACCAGCTCCAAAGAAGCGGGAAAAATCCTTACCAGTTAGAAAACTCCTCGAACTTAAAGCTAATCCCGAAGAACAGCCGCTGGAGAAAACTCCTGTTGCTGGAAAATCTGAGAAATCCGAGGCAGCTCTGTTTGCCGAGCGCATGAGACAATATATTACTGGGGTAAAGTCTCCGGAGGAAATTGCCAAAGCCGCACAATTGTTGGCCAAGAATAAATCCCCAGAGTTGGAGAAAAATGGTGGAGCAGCAAGTGCTAATAATACTGGAAAGGCTGCAGGTTCCTCCTCCGTTCTCAGTGCCATTGAACAAATGTTTACCACAAGTTTTGATACGCCTCCACGTCATGCCAGTTTACCAGCAAGTTCACCATCGAATTCATCTACGAAAAACACGTCTCCAGTGGCCAGCAGTATTTTAAAGAGACTGGGAATTGATGAAACTGTGGATTATAATAAACCCTTGATAGACACCAATGATCCTTACTATCAGCATTATCGTTATACGAGCAGTGAACGCAGTGGCAGTGAATGCAGCGCAGAGGCGCCACGCCCACGTTTAGAGGCGCCTCCAACGCCAGAGAAGCAGCAGCCAAGTCAACAGGTTTCACAGCTGGAGGCTCCCATCAAACAGGAGCCGGAAACGAGTCTTAAAATGGAGATAAAGTCCGAGTTGAGCGATGATCCGCAGGAGGATGTTCCGAAAGCGGACTCGGAAACTCCGCTCCTCAATGGCAGCTACAATAATAATAATAATAACAACAATAATAATAATAACAATGGCAGTGGTTCTCCTAAATCCTCGCCAGCTGCTGGCAGTCCACAATCTTCCTCGAGACTCCTTTTGCCTCCTCGCAGTCCGGCGGACAGTCAACGCTCTGGAACGCCCAAATCTCCGGCTTCAAGTCATGGCAGCAGCGAGGGAGGAGGCGCCTCTAAGAAGAACTATCCCAGTGATTCTCTCAATGCTCTCTCCTCCATGTTTGATTCTCTTGGGAGCAGCAGTGGCGCCAATACACGCTCCAAATTGGCAGCAGCGGGAGTAGGAGGCGGGGGAGGAGCAGCAACTGTTGATGCCACGCCCGAGAATCTGAGTGCCAGCAATTCTCTGGCGGCACTGCGTCAATTCTGCGTGAAGAAAGAGAAGACCGCCTAATAAAAACAAAAACATTGAGGAATTGCCACCGAATCATTTTTCGTTGTTTTGGTACAAATAAATCTCTCGATTTTTTGTCAACCTTTTTGTTTGCCTCCTGACTTCCTCCCTGCCCCGGGGAAGTGGGCAATGTGGGGGAGGGGGTCGTGCTGCGGGTATCAATGTCCAACTGCGCCGCTTCAAAACAGCTTTTCAGCTTCTTCAGCGGCTCGACAATGACGATGACAACAACACGACATCTTTGCAAAAGACAACAACATGCATCCATCATGTTATATGTATATGATGACAGATCGGCAATTGATGAGGAGTTCTTCTCCAGCCGCCCATTATAGAGCGCCACGCCCACCTTCAGCCTGGCAATTGGGCCGACTTTTTCAAGGTAACTATCGGAAATTTTACTCATTACACTTTAAATTCTTTAGTTCCTTATGAATCTGTTTAAAAGACATAAAAATTAAATGTTAAATAAGATTTAAATATAAAAATTGAAAAAAAGATTTATTTTTTGATTTTTATAGCGAAAAAGAAAATACCAGAGTTCTTTTTGACTTCGATAAAGAGTTATAATAACTTTGGTTTTTAAAATACAATTATTTAATAAAATTAGTTGAAAATGTTTAATTTTACAAGTTCCTTCAATTTTTCTGTTCTATTTTCTACTATTCTCTTAAATTATTCAATATTCATTAGTCTACTCAATTTTCATTTTATTAATTCCCAATTTTCCTATTATTTTCTTTACAGGATTCCTAAACTGCGCCTCGTTCGACATCCTTGAAAGACTTTGGCTCTGAGCTGCGCTGAAAAATTGGCTTTGAAAATCTGTAACATTCGGGTCCTTTGCCCAAGTAACCAAAATGAAAATTGTAAAAAAAAGAACTAAAGAAAAATTGAAAATAGTAAAATGGAAAAAAAAGATGAAAATAATTGGAAATATAAAAGCCCTTCTCAGGGCTGCCAAATGCCTGGGCAAAGAGAATGAAATTTGGAAGAAAAAAAAAATGAATCATTGTGATCAAAATAAACCGACTTTTATTGAATTTATAAAATGCAATTTGTACTTTTTACTGAGGGAGGAATTTATTACTAATTTTATTACAGTGGTTATGAAAAGTGGGAATATTTTCAGATAATGCAAAAATAAGGAGAAGATAATGTCGAGCTCTTCGTTGAATCCATATTTCCCTTGGCGTACTTTTTGATGGATTCAATCTGTGTTCAACCCTTAATTTTATGTTCCAAAACATCTCGTTGATTCTATCATGATGAACATTTCTAAAGGCCCGCCTTCAAAAGAAGGAAATAAATCACACAAAATCAAACTATGAGTATTTCAACCCCTAAGTAAGTGTTCAAAAATAGCTGCTAATCAGTTGGGAATTCAACTACAAATAAGTACAAAATGGTTGCACTCACTGTAGAGATTGTAAATAACTGAAGGAATTGTGTATATTTAACATTGGAAACGGAATTTCCCTTAGGTTCTCTATTCTTTCGAATAGGACTAAGATTAAGTCTTGGATCTTAAATAAAACAGTTAAATCGACTTCAACTTCAACTCAATTATTATTCATTTGACAATAACAATTGGAACTTTACAAATTATATTCTTGAAAGAGTTTTTAGTTGCGTTTTTTATTCGGAATTCCAGCAACAGCTTTCTTCTGCTTCGGTGGAGGTCGATTGCCGGCAAGGAATGAAGTTAGCATATCGCTTATGTCAGGAACTCCATTTGGAATCTTGGGAAATTGTATGTTGTCAATCTCACGCTTTGTCTCGGGGTCGACGATCAGTCGAGGAAGTAGAAGCATTAACACTAAGGGTACTACCATGAGGAGTATCATGGGATTCATCACATAATCCATAATGTTCCATTCTTCCCGAATGCGGAAATATCTGCGACGTTGAAGAGGCTTCAGATAAAGAGGATAAGGCAACTTCAACACTTGATTTGGCCTAATGTGACTCAACTGGCGAGCTCGGAATTTGCCCCTATTGGAGATATCCACACGAATTGGTTGGAAATAAATATCCGGATGATGGACCTCTATCACATAAGATCCGTAGGGTATTCCGCTTATAACAAAACTGCCATCCAGTCGCACAAATCCCAGATACTCTCCGCCATCCACAGAGATCGTTACATCAGCTGGCCATTTTTCTCCTACGTACCTACGTAACTCCGGATCAGGTGGAAGTACGAGTCCCTCAATAGTGTAGAGCTTATGGGTCTTATTCTCAGCAATCAACTCGTTATCTTCCTCCTGAGAGATTGAAAATCCCTCAAACAAGCTGAGCAAGAAAAGAATTAGTAAATTTTTCAACATTTTTTCGATTTGGCGTCCGAAAACGAACTGAGTCAGAAAAAGTTATAGCTGACTGCGACTAGGGAAGTACTTATTACAACTAAAGCAAAGCTTAGTAAGATGAACTTTCAATTCTCTCTAAAACTTGTTTTAAAAATTCATGTTTTATTATTTAAACTCAAACTGTGTTCTCTGGTGTCCTCCATGGTCACATTATTACCCCTCATTAGAATCGTAATTAAACTAGACACATTAATTTGCTATAACTCAGAACACTAATTTTCTCGAAATTACCGCTTCCTGAATACAATGAATGACTCATTTGAGTGGCATGAAGAGACACATGCCACACCCACAACTGCTTCTGCCCCGTGCCCCGTGTTTCCACCTTCCGTTGATCGTGACCATTGTGACTTTTTATTTGGTCCGATCGACGGCACATGTGGAAGCGGTTTGGAACCTTTTTTCGCCGTTGCCTGGCTTGTGGCATCCGTGGCAGCCACAAGTAGCTGCCACAAATTTGCACTTTTTGAGGAACGTTCTGTGTGCATGCAACACGTTGTCGCTTCTGTGTGGAGTTCGAAGAAGCAACCTCATTGAAATTGCCACAAAATGCGGCAAACACGATTATGCGATAATTTCGATTTGCCGTCTTTGCAACATGTGCAATAATTTTTGTTGTTTTTTTTTGTTTTCGACGTTGCAAGTAGCAACTGAGATTTCAACAAGTGCCTCCAACGATTTTTCCCCAATAATTTTCTCAAGCTGAATGCACCGCTGAACCACTGAGGAGCCACAAAGTTCCATGCTGCATGCTGCATGCTCATCATCATTATTATTAACATTATCATCGTCATTATCATCGTTGTGTGTCGTCATTATGGCAATTTCGTGGCCATCGTTTGATTTAGCGCCATTTGGAGCCACAGTGGTTGTGGTGGCTCCTCAGTCTGTTGTGGTTGTTGTATTTAAATTTGCTGCTGTGGTTGTTGTAGTTATTGTTGTTGCTGCTGTTGTTGTTGCTCCTCTTGGTCTCTTGCCATTAAACTGAGTTGTTGGCTGCACTCAATTGACAGCCGAGGCGCATGAAAATTTAAATTATGGCTCCTCAATTCTGAATGTGCTACCTATTTACGAGTACCTGGAACTGAATGAATTGAATGCATTCAAATGCAATCTCAAACCCAAGTTCGATTTCGTCTTTGGCATTTGAAATCGCGTATTCAGATGTAGATTAAGTTGCTACGATTTTGGCACAAATCATCAGTTTGCCTGATAGCTTGAAAATTTGTGGAACGTGATTTGCCATTTACCAAAAGCGTTTGTCTAATGCAAATACAGTGAGGCATGGATATAATGAACTTAGCAGTGGACTTGAAAATTTGTGGAACGTGATTTGCCATTTACCAAAAGCGTTTGTCTAATGCAAATACAGTGAGGCATGGATATAATGAACTTAGCAGTGGACTGACTTAGTAATTTATATAAGTAATGTATATAATTAGAGAAAATGTTAAACGAATTAATGGAAAAATGTTTGATTTCTTAAGGCAAAGATTAGCTTTGAAATTATAACTTTTTAGCTTACTAGTCCTTTACAAATAAATTTTTAAAAATAATAAAACACTAACTAATCTATTATTTTTGTTAGTTTAAATATTAAACTATCAGCTGGCATTTATATTATTTAATTATGTGCGTTAGATTAGCTTTTGAGGACCCAAATATCTTTCTTTTAAAGTCCTAATACCTATTAAGTGAGAATTGAAAAAAAACTTCTACGCATTCTCTTAAGCTATCTTGGTTTGCAGCTCATTAAAAAATTAACTCAAGATAATGCATTAAAATAATCTTAAGAGTATAAACAACTTTTTGGTATCTTTAGATACTTCCTGTAGGGATTCCAAAGGTGTTCTATGAACTGGGTTTTCTGGGGAATACCGAAATGTGTTAAGTTATGCAGGAGACGTCAGCACGACGACAAAAAACTTGATGGCAAACAAAATGGAATTGGCTGCTCGTTTGGGGCCAATAATTTCAGGAATTGACACAAACTAAATAAATCACTCAGTGGACCCAAAATAAAAAGGGCAGAGAAAACGAAGAGGACGAAGAGAAGAGTCGAAGATGAGGACAAGGACAAGAGGAGCCCTGACAATTCGAGCTGAAGTCGTGCAATACTTGTTGGCTGTCAGGATCGGTAACGTTTTGTGGTAAGTTAGCCTGGCCCGAAAGAATCACAGCCAAATGACCCATTGTTATTGGCATTTGGTTCCTAAACAATCGACATTGGCATTGAGCTGAAACAAAGGACAAGTCAGGAGGACAATCGATCGTTCCATCGACGTGGACAACTTGCGAGATCTGTCGCTTCGACAAATATCGCCCATGAATATTTAAAAGTTCTCCTCGATCTTAAAAAAAAAGAGAACTGAAAAAAACAAAAGGTTTCAGTTTTTGAGCTGAATATTTATGGCTGTCAGTTTGGATATTTCATTGGAATTACCATGCAAATCATATTACGAAAAAAAGGGAGAGTAGAGAGTTATGAGTACTCTTATTCATTAGGTATTCGTTGTGTGATATATGACTATAGCAATCCCAACTGATTGATAAGAGAACTTCAAGTTGTAAATCCGAGTCTTATCTTAAACAATGCTATTAAACGATTTTCTTACAATCGCTCAAATGTTATACATTTCTATGAATATATAGTATATGATAGTGCTAGGGGATTAAAGACTTCGTTGACTCACTTGCCAATCTCAATGTTGGATTTATGATCGTTTTGCAGAAATATAATAATAAATATAATAGTAAAGACATAGTCCCCGATTATAAATCCGTCAAGAGGCTATCAATACGTTTTGATTGATTTATAAGCTTTTAATCGTTGCTGATCATATTTCTTTAGAGAATTATTGTTTATTCATTGCTCGTGATTAGATTAAAATTGTTTATGGAACCATATTGTTGTTAGGTTCAAAAGCTGACATTGATAATATTATATATAACGTGCATATTGGAACAGGTTAGTTCTTTCTCACGTGAGTGTGCTCTGTATTTACAGCCTAATCTTCAGATTAATTCAAAAAGTTTATTTTTAAAGGTTGACAGAAGATTACTAATCAAACTCGATTGGGGAATACCCTGTACTTTGGGTACTAGTATTTATATAACCTATTTTACGCGTGAAAGTTGATTTAGTGTTCATAAGGTAATAAATTAAAATATGAACTACATGACTAAAAGATTCCCTATATTCGTTTAGATGCTCCCTAATAATTAATTTCTTTTGTTATTACAAACTAGAAAATAGTTTTATAAAATAAATACTCTATATATTATTTGATTGTGTCGAAATGTTCAAAATACTAAGCGTATACCAAATTTTAAGGTGTTACTTTAAGTATACTAAATTAAGATGATCCTATAAGAATCTCTAGTCCATAGATAGGAAATTACATAAGGACAGGGTATCTGGCATTCGATCTACACGAGCTTATCACTTTAGAGTCGACAGTATCTCAAAGTTCTCAACTCATCATGCCCGATTACAAGGTGGCCCTGTCCGCTCCGGAATGCACTTTAACCAAATTCCCAAATGACATAACATATTCTAATAGGCGCAAAAATATCTTCTAATTAAAAGAAAATTGTTGAACATGTCTTCTGGATAGCTGAGCAATTTTTGCAGCTTTGTTTCAGACTCAGCTCGTAGTTTCTTTAAGTTTTTTTAGTTTTTGCATCGAATGAATCAGGCAGAGTCCAGATATGGCTGCATTGGATGCATTGATGACCACGACGAGGCAAAAGACAACAACGATGAGCATAAGCATGAGGATGAGGTTGAGAATGAGGATGATGATGATGATGATGGTCATGGTGATGAGGAGGTTGCAACAAGATGGAGTGAAGTTGGGAGGAGGTTGGGATGTGTGTGAGTGCGCGCGCATTTAAAACAAGTTCAAGATGCAAACAATGGATCATTATCCAGATACAAAGAGGCAGAAGAAGAGCGAAAGAAACGAAAAAAAAAAACAAAACAGATACAATCGAGCGCAATCGCCAAGTTACCCAGCATTCCCATAGGTTACACGAGATGCCTGTCTACCAAGACCAAGAGAGCGAGAGAGAGAGAGAGTTCAGGGTAGGGATCGGGTTTTGTGGGTAGGAGGTTCTTGAAGGGGGCATCGGATCGTAGCTTCGATGGCTCTTGTTGTTTATTGATTACACGCTTTTTGGGGAATGCGCTATGCATTCGCTGGGCAGGGACTGAGGACCTGAGGAGCTGAGGAACTGAGGACCAGGAGACCTCAAGACCACTGTGGACCCAGTTGCCAAGTTGCCATAATGGTGCGGATGCCAGCGGCTGCAATATGCGCCTGTCATGCGATCGCCGCCAGAACATAACATCCATTACAGCAACGAAGACGACGACGACGACGATCGAAACTCTGGCGACTTTGGAGAAGCTCCGAGACGAGTTTCCCCAAGTGCGACGCTTACGATTGTGAATGCGATTGGACGATTGCAGGATTGGGTGATTCGGAAGGGAGGGACAGGTAGGGAATACAGGCCGCATTCGTTCCTAGACGGTTACTCTGGAGCGCGCAATATGAAATTCAATGCCACATTTGCGGCATGAACTAGAAAATAAGCAGAAGAGAGAATTCAATAATAGCCGACAAGGGATATGCTCTTTTAACAAATAGTTAAACTTATATATTAAATAAAAAACTTATATTAAAAATATTATACTATAGTGAAGTAACTAAAGTAAAATGTATAAGCCCATTAATGCAAAAAGAACAAACTTGTATTATTTTTTGTTCAAAATGAATAAAATAAACCTTATAAGTAGTAATTGTTAAAGCTTTTCCAAACAAAAGACATTTTAACGCTCATTAATTTAAAAGTAATAATCAATCAATAATCAAATAACTGTCAAAAAAAAACAATTTAATTTTTTATCTGCAAATAAACTAAATATTATTTCAGTTATTTATAAATTCGCAAAAGGTTTGAGCTGAAATTCTAAATAGACTTTAAGGATCAAATTAATAACTTTGTGGTGAGAAAATCTCTAAAACATGTTTAAACATAGTTAATTGCATAAATTTAAAGAAAGATATACATATAGTATTTTTTTCTAAGAACAGTTTAATTCTAATCACCAGGTATAATGCATAGAAAAATTAAGTATAATCGGATATAGAAGCTGTGGCAAACAATTGCTCAAAGCATATTCAAAAAGCTAAAAATATTAACGATAATCTGAATGAAGTATGCAAGTTCTACTAATTGTATAATATAAACCTACTCAATATTGTGAGATTGTTTTAATATCTGCTAATTTAAAATTTGAAAATTACATGTTCTATGAGTTGGTTTTTCAGCTGTAACAAACCGCATTTGAAAATCATAGATACCTTTTTGCTATGTATCTCATAAAGTGTAAGTGCACCATAAAGTTCTATGCCGTGTGCATTTCTTTGCCTCCTGTGCATTTAAATACAAAATATCAAAATTAGCATTTGTAACAATGGCGAATTGGCCAGAAAATAATGGAACTGACCTGGCATAACCGTGGCGACGATCTTGGCCACGGAATCGGTTCCATCGGTTGGGGATCGTAAATCAGACATGGGGCAGAGTCCAAACTAGGGAAACAGAGATGAAGGAGGGACTGTGGGAGGAGTAGGAGGATCAGGACTAAGAGAAACAGGGGAAATGGGGGAAGTTGCCACGACAATTGCACCAAATTCTACACTGTCCATGGTCAATGTGTGATGTCGTCTGTGACGACAACGACGACGATGGCGACAACATTTACAACGGGAGCAGGCTACAGGTCGTTCAACAACGAGAGGATGACAACGACAACAGCAACAACATCAGCTACGAGAGCAACAGCTACAACACCAACAACAAAAAGGGGAAAACAGGCAACAACTGCTTTGCTATTGGCACAAAAAGCATTTGCTCAAAGGCCAATCGGCCGTGACTACAACGGCAGCAGCAACAACGACAAGAGCGACAACAGCAACAACACTGTCATCAGCAACAACACTGTCAACAACAACAACACTGTCTACAACAACATATCGCATTGCATTTATTTTAAACTATTTCCATGCCATATTTGTATCTCAACTTTTTAGCGACCTGACTCAACTCTGTTGTGATTGGCAAAAGTCAAGATCCTTCTGGCCAAGTCAATACAATACAATAAATACATGGAATTAATGGGTATCTTATTTCCCTGTCTTTTTCTTTAATGTTCTTTTATTTATAAGAATGTTAAATAAACAATAATAATTTATATAATCCTCTATCTTATACATAAGTATATTATTTAACTTTTAACATTAGGGGTCTTGCATTTTCACCAAGCTCTTCACCTGCAGTCTTTTCTTGGGATAGAATTTTTCAAACTCAACCACACACAATTTCCCTCTTGAGGAGTGGAATTCTTAGGGAGTTGTAGAGGGAACAACTTTATGTTTTTTACAAAATAATTATGTTTATTACTAATCAGCAACAACTCGAGAGTTGTTATCTTAATTTTGTGAATGTTGCCGCAACAGTGAATGAAAAACTTCAATTGTTATTTTCCTTCCCAAAAAAAAAATAGGAAAAATTGGAAAAACATTTTGTTAGTTCGTGAGGCTTTGAACAAGTTGTGAATGGCTTTAACACGATATTCAATCGGGCGTATCAATGTGAACTGAGACAAGATCAACGATTTAACTTGTAACAACAGCAGAAATCTAATCTAAACTGGATTGATAAGAGGCTGGAATTTGCGGAAAATTAGCGAGAGAAAAGAAAAGTGGAGGGAAAAGAGGAAGATAGAGAAGGAGTTTAAGTAGCGCTAAGAAATTAACCCGCAGGTCCATTTTAACAGTGAACCGATAAAAGCGATCTCATAAACAAAGCCAATTTGGAAGCGGGCGAATGGGGCATGCAGCTTGGGGCATGCGGCTTGCCGCCTGCTTGGGGGCAGGCAGGCATACGGCTGATGTTGCCACAGTTGCCCACAACAACACAGAAGCAGCTACTTTAAATGAACAATTTTATTTTTATCCCGCAAACAAATCTTGCCAAACGAAATGTTTTACAATTGGCCATCGAGTCCACACTCCAAGTTGCAGTTGCAGCCGGTGCAGGTCCAGCGTGAGGCACCTCCAACCCCTCCTCTTCCTTCTCCTTCTCCTGCTCCTTTTCCTTCTCGTTGTTGCAACGTCCACAAGCTCCATCTGCATCTGCGTCTCCATCTCAAAGCGTATTTAAGCAACATTATTGCCAAATCGTGACCATAGTTCCATGAAACTGATATGGAACAGCAGTTGTCCTAGCCCCCAACCCCTCTCCCACCATGCCACGCCC
This sequence comes from Drosophila testacea, assembly GCA_035043265.1. Classification (NCBI taxonomy): domain Eukaryota; kingdom Metazoa; phylum Arthropoda; class Insecta; order Diptera; family Drosophilidae; genus Drosophila; species Drosophila testacea. The sequence goes on from JAWNND010000151.1 coordinate 1,582,097, forward strand.
CTCTACCGTCCAACCCTGCGGGCAGTTTCGCTTGATGTGGCGCTGCAATGTGAACTTGCCCCAATCTCCTGCCTCCTTCCACTCCCCTCTCATATTTGCTATAAAATGTGCGCCGTTTGTTTGCCGTACAAATTAAATTAAGTGCAAAATGTTGCAGCGCCGCCGTTGGGCATCAAGCGCACATCATAACGGTGCTCTCCTGCCACAGCTGACATATGCAACATACTCCCCATAATCTCCACCTCCTCTTATTATTACCCCTATCCTTACACTCTACAATGGGAACAAAGTTTGACTCTGTGGCATAAATACAATATAATAAATAGAATTTGTATGTTGTTCAGTATTTTAAAATAATTTGAAATTAGTTTGTAGGGACAACCCCTAATCTTTGAAGCTTAATGCATATTTTTTTAGCGAAGATATTTTTCTCCCTCAATCTTCAACTTAAAATTTAGTTCATCAAAAAACGTAAGCTAGAAAAAGATATGTAAAATAATTTTTTTAGCTATATAATTTTGTTGTGAAGTTTTCCAAGTTAAAATCAGTTAATTTTCTGTTAGTTAATTTATTTTGTACTTTTTGGGTTAGCTAAAAATTATACTCAAATGTTATTAACAAAAACCATCTAATATCAGATGTTGTTAATGTTTTTGTCTCCTTTTTTCGCTTTTTCATAAAAGTAAAAATGAATTTTGCTTATTCATTTAACAATGTTTGATTTAATAAAATTGTTAATTCTATTTTAAGTAGCGTTACCTTAATAAAAAGTATATATTTCTCAATTCATATTTAGAGATTATTACAAACAAAATCAAACTTTTTCCCATAGTGCTCTTGTCTCCTTTGCAGCATTTCGGCATTTTTTAAGCGTCTCCATCCACAATTTCAATCGCTTCTGGGCTGCAATGTTGCACAGTTGCAGTTGCAGTGGCTGTGGCAGTTGCAGTGGCAATAGTTGTGGCAGTTGCACAGTCGCATATGCTTAACTTGAAATCGATCGATCGTAAATTGCATGCTTACCGTGCATGTTGTTGCATTTATAGATTTTTTCCTTTCGGCCAATGTTTTTTTTCCAATTTCCTTTTTTTTTTTTTCCTATTTTCTTCAGTTTTTTTTTGTGGCCTTTTGTTTACTTTCTGCGAGAGGCGCAGCTGGCGTCTATAACTGCGACTGAGACTCAGACTGAGACTAGAGTTGCACTTGGTCAGCGACAAAGAAATGCGAAACATTTGAAAGGAAAGTCGCCACTGGCAAAACATTTCAAATCTCAACTCCAAGACTCTCATGGAGACATTGCAAAAATATGGACAAGATTGTGAAGACTTCACAAATTGTAATTAAATATTATCAAGTCAATTCAATTTTATTGCCTCATATTAATATTCATTTAACGTTATTACTTTGTTATTACTAGATAGTTTGTAATTTGGCAATTAAGGCAATATGTGGAATGTGGGAAAATATAAAGAAAGTAATTAGCTAATTTGTATTGTTTACACAAATAATTTTATATCAAAGAAATCGGATAATTATAGTATATGATTAAAATTATAATTAATATATTTTCATTACTTTCATATATTAAGCGAATACTGGGTTTAGTTATTAGACAGATTCTTTTATTAAAACATTTACTTAAATTGTAGGCACTGTAATTAATATATAATATATTCTCTTATAGAAATTGAAATTAGATACAATTTAATTTTTAATAATTTAAATTGAAACATTTACATACAACATTTTCTAAATGCACTGTCAAAATTCAAAAATAAATCAGTTATTTATCTGTTACCAATATTAGTATGATTGGGAATAACTGAAGTTAACCCCACAATTGTTGGCCATAAAAATCAACCAGAAACTTATCCGTCTGTATTTCCGACAGAACGTATGTTTTCATACTTGAAGGAATAGAAAACCCTTGGAGTGCTTTATAGGTAAGAAGAAGTTCGATATGAGAGGAAAGAGTAAAAGCGGACAAATTGAAAAGAAAGCCACAAGACTTCCTTTTTCCTGCGGCAGGCTTTGAGAGTCCAAGAAGAAAAAAAAAATAGAAAAGGCTGCCAATGCCAAGTCGAAGTGGAAGTTGAAACCAAAATCCAAATCCAATCGAAATCCATGTGTTGCGGGTTGAAACGGCAGGAGGCAGTTTAGAAACGGAACCAAGAAGAACTGAAGCTGAAACGATATACCAAAAAAAAAGATGAAGAAGAAGAGAATTTTCGTCTATTTCGATGGCAATAATTCAAAAAATGAAGACGGCTCGATAGTCATAAATCTGTCAAAAATCCATTTCTTCCATTTACCAACAGCTTGCCATGGCGTTTCCTTTCTTCACACACACACACACACACACACACACACACACACATACATGGAGTGTATCTGTGTGTGTGTGTGTGCCTGCTAAGCGTATCTTTCAGATACATAAACTGGCACTTCAGAAAAAAAATGAAATACTGTGGCAGGAGTCGCCCATTTGCCCGTTTGCCGTCTTTAGACACATTTCACTGGCTTTTGGGTTGAGTTTTGGTTCTGTGTGTTCTCTTTTTTGTTTTTTTTTGTCAGAGATGTTTGTGGCACTGCTCAAGAGAGTTGCAACATTCGGTGGCAACAACAGCCAAGAGTCGCAGTCAGAGTCAAAAACCCGAGAACAGCCTCATTGTTCAAGCATTTCAATTCCCATTCAATGCAGGGAGCGTAACTAAAACGAAAGTGAAGCAAAGTATCTGTAAGATACTTCAACCGCTCTGTTCCCTCTCTCTCTCTCCCTCCCTCTCTTTCTCACACACCCACAATAACCCGCACAAAAGTCTAAAATATATATACGTATATAATTTTGTTCAGTTGATGGAAAGCAGCCATCGCACCATATTTCAGTCAATTAGAACTGTCATAATTCATTCTTCGGAGTTATTTAGCTGCCTCTCTCTCTCTCTCTCTCTCTGCCCCACTCTTCCTCTCTCCCTTACACCCACTGTCTTACTCCTTCTCTCTTTGGTTCATACAGACCTCAATCGCTTGCCTTTTTTTCTATATCTCATAATTTATGGTTTCGCTTATGACGAGTTCCAGAAAATTAAACAATTTTCTTCTTTCCAGTTTTGTAAATAGCCACACATAAGCATCATTGTGTGTGTGTGTGTTTGAGTGTGTGTGCATCTGCGTGGTATTGTTAAAATTTTGAGTTATATTATCTGTTCGATTCAAGTATGTCTATAAGTAGAGTATTTGATATCTAATTACCACGTGATATTAAACAAATTGATTTAATATTACTTTAAAATAGAAGGGAAACTAAAGAGATACTCGAGATGGTTTTTAAAATATATATAACTCAGTTAATAGACTTTGTACTTTTTTAAAGTACAGGGTCTAAAGTTTTCAAATTTTTTCTACCAAAAGTAAAACCCATGACAACTCTTCCTCCATCTCGATATGTTTTTTTTACTCCTCAGCTTTCCCTATCTATAATATATATTTATCTTTCAATTATTTTTCTTGCCGTATCCTTAAATGTTTTACATATAAAGAAAGATATCTTCTTTTTCTATTATTCCGATGTGTTTAAAACTTTTTACTTGCAAAAAAAAAACTTAAGAGCATACAGATTAAAGTTAATAGTTTAAAGAAAATCTAGGAATATTAGAAATATCCGATTAAATGTATTACTTGGAGTAATCTTATTTCTGTTTGGCCATTTGTTGTCGAATCCTTTTTGCTAATTAGGCTAAAAATTATGATGCAATTTCCAGCTCAGCTCGAATGTGCAGGCCATCAAAGTGCAACTAATTATATAGCGCAATAAACCACGCCCACACGCCAACATGGCCAATACGCCCACAGTTTTGGCTAATTTTGCAACACACAATTTTCACTTAAGTACACTTAACATAAATTAACTGGAAATCATTAAATTTCTTTAAAAATAATTTCGAATTGCATTGCAGCAGGCAAAGAGAAAGAGAGAGAGTGAGTGAGTGAGAGAGAGAGAGAAAGCGAGAGGGGAGAAACCTGGGCCAGAACATACACAAGTGGTAATTGCCATTAACGCGAAATAATTTTTGAAAAGGCAATAAGAACGACAATTTCCAACACGCATGCACGTCCAGGACACAAATTGCAGGACAATCATCAGTTGTTGACGTCGACGTTGACGTCAGCGTCAGCGTCAGCGTTGGCAGCGACTGCGACAGCAGGACAGCGAAATGGCGCAGGACGCATAAAATGCACTGGAAAAAGGACTAAAAGCATAATGCAGTGCACGAAGAGAGATGGGAGAAAATGTGGAGCAAAATGAAAAACTAGAGGGAAATCCACTCAAATGAATTTGTATTTGTATTTGTATTTATATTTGTACACTGATAGAAATGAATGTGTACCTGACACATTTTTCATACGTAAAGTTATTAATTTTATGTAAAAAATGTTTATAAATTATTAAAAGTACTAATTTAAGATCATTTGTGTAATAAAAAAAGGCCAATAGGCCACAGTCTATATAAGAAAACTAAATTTTTATTGTGTTTCTTGTATACTACCTACAGCTTTACAGTCTAGATAAACCTGCTGATAAGAGAACAGCATTTCAAATGTATCCAGACTATAAGGCTATCATCAAGATGGCGAAACAGTTGATTTTCAATGTTTACAAAAAGTTAAATGTATAGGAACTAATAAAAAATATATCTATCAGGTAAACTTTATGTAAGACCTAGAAAACTTAAGCCTAAAAGTTTCATTATTTAAAAATAATATTCCTTATTTTTTGTAACCGATTTTTTATCAGTGTATTTGTGTTTGTTTTAGGAATAATGTTTGACCGCCGCGGCAATCAAAACAGTTATGGAGCTGCAGTGGGAGAGAGAAGTTTAAAGAGAGAGGGAGAGTGTGAAGTGGGGAATGTGGAGAGTGTGACTGCGGGCTGGGGAGAATGAGGAGAATATGGACGCTGGTCAGCTCTCCAGCAATGGATTTTTATGTGGTAATCAACATTGGATTGTGTCGAATGTTTTTGAGTGGTGATGTGTGTGGTTTTCAGTGTCGATAGAGCGGTCGACTACCACGCTCCCCCCCCCCCCCCTCTCTCCCTATGCTCCCACACTTTTCTCCACTTTTCCCACCTCTCTAACTTTTCATGCACTTTTGGCATTTTGTGTGGCTTTGACAATTTTAGCAAAAATTGTATGAAAATGCTTTTCCAACGCCTCTTAATTGGCGGCATCAATTTTAGTTGGTAGTGTAGGAGAAAGAGTGAGGGAGAGCGAAAGAGATGTAGAGAGAGAAACAGAGAGTACTCTATTTGAGCCATATGGCTTTTGAGATTATGACAAAGTTGAAAATTGGCTTAATATGTTTTTAATGCAGCTGACAAACTAAATAAATTACTAAATAAACTTACTTATACTATTTTAGAAAGATTTTTGGTGGTTTTGACAGTATTTATGGGAAATATGCTTAATTTTTGGTATTAGAAAGTAAACTGAGAGCAAGGATAACAACTATGGAGGTTTTTGAAAATAGTTTAGGGAAATTTGACTGATTTTGGATAAGGGAAAATGTCTTTAAATCTAGAATAACATTTTAGGGTAGTTTTGGGATGTATTTGAAATTTTTTTTTATCTATTTTGTGTTCAAGAAAAGTACGTAAGAGGTGGTATTATAATTTTAATGAAGAAATCAAGAAGGAAAACGCTCTCTCTACTGAGAAAGAGAGGGCAGATATGCCCTTCATATGCAGTCTCAACAGTTAATTACTTAAATTATTAAACAACATCTTAAAGAAATTAATTCCCATTTAATTTAAGTTAAGTTCATAATGGATTTTTCAACTATTTGCAAGCGAAATTTCGTTATCTCATTTAACGCTGAAAGCAACGGAAGTGAAAGGGGGAAGGAGGATAAGAAAGAGGAGGAGGATGAGAAGTTAGAGAGGAGCTTATGAGAGAATGCAATGGTGTTTGAATGAAGCGTTTGAAACGATTTTGGGGAGATTGGGCAACGCTGAAATGAAGTTTGAAGTTGCAAGTCTCGGTTGCATGAAAGCTCACAGCTCGCGGCAGCATCAAGGGGCGTGGCGGGGAGGGGCGGATACATTTGGCAGGCAACAATGGCAACGAGAAAATATCGAAGCAGCAACGATAACAACGAGCGACAACAGCAATAACAACAACAACAACAGCAATTGAAAAGAAGGCAGCGACCAGCAGAAAAGCTCAAGTGGCAACAGCAGAGAATGAAGAGGAAGATGATGATGAAGCAGAAGAAGAAGAAGAAGAAGCAACAACGACGAATCAACAGCAGCAGCAGGAACAATGAGAGACAACAACGGCGACGATGACGTTGAGGAGTAGCAACATATAGAGGAGTAGCAGTAGAAAGGGAGTAGTAACAGAAAGAGGAGTAGCAGCAGAAAGAGGAGTAGCAGTCGCTGTAGAAGACGAAAAAGTCAACGAAACGAGACAACGACAACAACTTCATGTGTATGGATTATTTTATACATATTTTTTTTCTTCTCTGCTGCGTTTTCTTCTTCTTCTGCTTTGTTTGTACTCTGCACATTTTTTGATGGACAGAACAATGAGAAAAGGGGTGGAATCGGCAAACAACTCACAGCACACACACTACAATACAATAGTATATATCTATGGATGTGTGTGTATGACGATATGAATTTCGATTTGCATTTTACGAGCTCTCTCTCTGTCTCTTAGAGCAAATACGGCAAATACAGCAAAACAGAATCGACGAAAATGTCGACCGAGGGCAACATAAAAATTGATGGATTCTTCTTCAACGCGTCCACCACAATAACAACTACAACTACAACGACAACGACAACAGCAACGCCAGCAACAGCAATAACAGCAACAACAATGGGGACAGCAGCAGCAGCAGCAACAACAGAATAAGGATGGGCTACAAAAGCGCCAACAGAGGTGAAGTGCAGTCATTTTTTTGCAATTCGCTTGGCTGAATGCACAGCAGAGGGCATTCAAAGAGAAGCACTTCAGAAAGAAGTAAAAAGAAATACTTGCTCAAAATAAGTTTATGGTATGACACTTAAAAAACACCAATCAATCGGCTAATTTTAAGTAAACTTTCAACAACATAACTAATTAATTATAATTATTAAGTTAAAGTTTAATATATAATTACTATTATGTATATTTGTTTTATTATAAATATCAGTATACGTATACTTAATATTAGTTGTAGAAAGTTCTAGTTGTATTAAATAAACGTTTTTAAATACTTTTCTTTTGTTTCACAAGTGCTCTTATTTATTTGTGGTTAATTGTTTTTATTTTTGCAAAAACTTCTGCTTGATTGTTGTTGCTGCTGCTTCTTTTGCTTTTGCAGTTTAACTTTGCTGTATGTGTGTGTCTCTGTCTCACTGTCTGTGTGCTTGTGAGTTTTGTTCGAGCGCATTGAGCTGTCAACTTCATGTCTCAGCAACATTTCGTTTTCGTTTGTTTTGTTGTTGTTGTTGTTGTTGTTGTTGTTGTTGTTGTTGCTTCCAGTGCTTGGCTTTTGTTGTTGTTCTTGTTGCTGATGGAATCTGGCAAAGAGCAGAAGAAGAGTCGGCAGAGCGAATACTGATGCTGATGCTGGCAGTCAACTACCAATCAGGTCGGTTGCTTTAGCTGCTGCCCCTTGCCAAAGGATTTCACGTGCACTTCACAGATACAGATACAACGATACAAAGACACACAGATACACTCACACAAAATGGCAGACATCTTCTTCAAGTGCTCTCAGTCTGCAACCTGTATCTGTATCTGCAATTGTATCCGAATCCGTATCTGTATCTGTCTCTCTGTCTCACACACACAGCCACTCGCAAACAAATCGCGCCGCTTAATTGAGTCACTTGGAAATGCAACTTTTCAAATGCACTTTGCCACCAAGGTTGCCTTTTTTCGTGGCTGCTAATGAAAAATCGAGCACATCACAACATCGTTAGGAGCAGCAGCGACTTTTCAAAAACTATACAAAACTACAATGCTAGGGTTGGAGGCAGAGTTTCCCTTTCCAACTGACGGTCCGACTCATGATATGATTTAATTAGGAGTTTCCACGCGCAATTAATCTTAAGGCAATCGGTATGGAAGCACTTCAACTAGATGATGTTGCATGCAACGTATACACGCGACAACAAATCGCGTGAAGAAACGGAAAATAAAGATCACGAAAAGTATAAAATCGTAAGGTTATAAAGTTATTTGTACATTTAAAGTTATAAATACATTTGAATATGGTTTTATATAGATTTATACTATATGATACACTTTAAAAAAAAACAATGAATTTAATTTAAGTTATTTGATTTACAAATTTGTTCTGTATAGAATAGAATAATGCTTGTAATTCTTTACGCTGTTTTAGTTAAATTATATAAAAAAGTGTTAGCGTACAATACAATATTTTGGTGTATTTATATATCCGAACTATTAACTCAACTTATTGTTAGTTTCTTGATCATGATCATGAAATTTCTCTGCATAAACGTAGATTTCTCTGTCTCCACCTACGCCTCTGCCTCTGCCTTAGATACTTACCCTTGACATTATACGGGTACCTGTTTCGGCTTCATTGAGTGTGCCACTCAAACTGATATTTCTGACTCTTTCTAATGACACTATCTCTTTCTTTCCGACATTTCAATTATGGCAGAGAAAAGGGAAAAAAGGAAGAGAAACACATGTTGGAACAACCTTGCCATCATGACGTCGTGAGAGAGAGATTAATGCGCCAATTGTTCCCTTCATCATTTTCCCATTTCCATTTTCCCCCACTTCAGAAGAGACCCGATAATAATGCAATTACTATTTGAAAAATGATCTCTGACAGTTTTGAATTTGTCATGGTATTTATCAAAGTCGCCTCAACCAAAAAGATCCAAGAAACAGCTCCTTCCTGCTACGACTCCGATCCGACTTTGACTCCGTGTCGGACACCGACTCCATCTGGCGATGTCTTAGTCTTCATTGGGTTGAAATAAAAAATTAACATGTCACTTTCATCGCAGGTAAATCAGTTGTTCTTTTATGGCTGAAGGATTTACGTATACATATTCCATGTGCATCTCCATCTCTGTCTTCATTCCCAACTTGCATCTCCAACTGGCATCTTCAAGGTTGCATCTGGCGTGGAGTTAACTTTTGATATCAACGCTACAAAAGACTTATTAATAGCTCTATTAATTCACCGATAAGACCAACATCTTTTTTCAGCTTTAATTCAGTTGTACAAGCATAAAGGATTGAACCAGACGACCAAGCGGGTCATTTGTTAAACCATCTGAGCATGAAGACGAAAATGTAACTTCTTTTTTGCTTGGTCCTGTTCTCTGCAGAATTTTAACTGGTTTCTTGGTTTCAAAATGAGCAAGTTTGCAATATAGGAAAATATATGGTAAATGTACAGTTTAGACACTGACAATAAAATTTAAATATTCTATATTAGACATAGTCTCTGATTACTCCCTATTTGCTAAGTGATGTAGTTTAGTTTATAGATTGACAAAATTTTAGCTTTGGCAGTATGCCAAATAATCTACTAAATACCACAACTTTGACAAAACTCAACTGATTTTTATGAGAATAGATTAGATATGTATATAAGGTTTAATCAATATTAAATTTGGATCTCAAATTTGCTCTTATGCTTACTAATCTTAGCTTTCTTCATTTTAGAAAATGTATATAAACGCTATTATTTTTTCACTTAATGAGATTAAAAAGGTCACCTTCAGTATGTTACAATCAGTCTGTTTTTTAATTCATGTAACCCCTTCCTCTGCTTACAGGGTATGCCTAAGCTTGTCATAATTCTAACCCTAACTCCCAGTTGAGCCAGGCAAAATACCAAAAAACGGCAAAACAACAAAAAACAAAAACCTTAAATTTATTTACACACTTTGAATGACGTGAAATATGAATATTTATACAAATGTATAGCCAGCAGAAGAAGAAGAAGAGGAGGAGGAGTGTTGCAAAGCCCACACACATACACTCACACACACACAGACAGACAGAACGTGCAACATCATCTAAAAACCTGTGACGCAATAAAATAGAATTAATGGAACTGGAATTATGCGACTGATGTGCAGCAAGTTAGAGAGACACGGGAGAGGGGAGAATGAGGCAGATCCTGGCGATATCATTGTCTGTCTCTATGTGTATGTGTGTGTGTGTGTGTGTGTGTGTGTGTTTGTATCTACCCAGTAAAACCTGAGGTAAGTATATTCCAAATTCAGACCTGCTCGGCGTATGAAAATTCAGGCTTTTTTCAGTATATGCCTTTAACTAAGTGATAAATGTACACGCAGAGGCCTGAAAAATAATGCCTGAAATTTCAGGTCTTTGGTCGGCTAAATGCCAGGTCTTTTAAAACGTCGCGAGCGTCGACGCTCTGTTAAAGAGACGAAAAGTCTGTTAACCACCACGATCGAGCGTGCAAAGTACTACAATAGGGAAAAACGGTACTTCTAATTTCGTTTTGTCTCTGTTATTATATGTGCTGATGGTTTGCATTTTCTAGCAATTAGTAAACAGCAAGAAGCAGAGCTGCAAGCAAGTGTACGGAAAACTTTAAAATTAAAGTGTGTATATTGTGAAATTGTTATGTATTCATCGTGTAAGTATTGCATTTATATGTTGTGATCATTTGCGGTGCAAATGATATAATATACATAATAAAATAATAAATTTACATTTATATTTTAAATTTCTTTTTATGTCCTGGATAATGTGATCGCTCGGATTTGATGAGTTGGCCATTTATCAAATTGTTGCAATAATTGAAAGAGGTAATTTATACAGACATTGTTGTAAAATAATATTTGTAAGAATAACTAATTTTAATTTTTTCTCAAGGCTCGGGACGTTTGTCAACAAGTATCTGTACACAGATTATGTGAAAACCAAGCAGCCGCCATTCAAAGATAACAAGAAGAGTAAAACAATCAAAACAACAAGAACAACGACAACAACGCTCTCAACAATAATTAATAATTTTAAGTTATCTGTGAACAAATCTAGTTTATTAAATAAATAAATTGTGTAATGTAATATCTATCTGCAATTTATTCATGAAAGGGATCACTTTTCAGACGTTGCAAAGTAAGCATACAAAAACCTTACAAATGTATGCTTTCTGGATGTAGGATAACTGTAGCGAACGCCTCATGACATGACTTCTCGCCTTCTATTTTCATACATCTGGACAACTGAAAGTAGAAATGGGCATTGGTATGGGAAATGGGCTCTGTTAAGCCATTACAGAGCATTAACAGCGCCCATTCCCATTTCTCTTTACAAAGTATGCTTACTTCTGTGTTTCACCCCTGTATAAAAGCGAATTAAAGAGTTCAGGTTTGGTAAGTACTTCTTTCCTGAATTTTCAGGTGTCGTTCATGCCTTATGGCAAGCTCCCAAGTTTTACTGGGTACCCAGTAAAACCTGAGGTAAGTATATTCCAAATTCAGACCTGCTCGACGTATGAAAATTCAGGCTTTTTCAAATTCAGTATATGCCTTTAACTAAGTGATAAATGTACACGCAGAGGCCTGAAAAATAATGCCTGAAATTTCAGGTCTTTGGTCGGCTAAATGCCAGGTCTTTTAAAACGTCGCGAGCGTCGACGCTCTGTTAAAGAGACGAAAAGTCTGTTAACCACCACGATCGAGCATGCAAAGTACAATAGGGAAAAACGGTACTTCTAATTTCGTTTTGTCTCTGTTATTATATGTGCTGATGGTTTGCATTTTCTAGCAATTAGTAAACAGCAAGAAGCAGAGCTGCAAGCAAGTGTACGGAAAACTTTAAAATTAAAGTGTGTATATTGTGAAATTGTTATGTATTCATCGTGTAAGTATTGCATTTATATGTTGTGATCATTTGCGGTGCAAATGATATAATATACATAATAAAATAATAAATTTACATTTATATTTTTAAATTTCTTTTTAATGTCCTGGATAATGTGATCGCTCGGATTTGATGAGTTGGCCATTTTATCAAATTGTTGCAATAATTGAAAGAGGTAATTTATACAGACATTGTTGTAAAATAATATTTGTAATAATAACAAATTTTAATTTTTTCTCAAGGCTCGGGACGTTCGACGTTCGTTTATGTGAAACCAAGCAGCCGCCATTATAACAGATGCAAACAAGAAGAGTAAAATAATCAAAACAACAAGAACAACGACAACACCGCTCTCAACAATAATTAATTATTTTAAGTTATCTGTGAACAAATCTAGTTTATCAAATAAATAAATTGTGTAATGTAATATCTATCTGCAATTTATTCATGAAAGGGATCACTTTTCAGACGTTGCAAAGTAAGCATACAAAAACCTTACAAATGTATGCTTTCTGGATGTAGGATAACTGTAGCGAACGCCTCATGACATGACTTCTCGCCTTCTATTTTCATACATCTGGACAACTGAAAGTAGAAATGGGCATTGGTATGGGAAATGGGCTCTGTTAAGTCATTACAGAGCATTAACAGCGCCCATTCCCATTTCTCTTTACAAAGTATGCTTACTTCTGTGTTTCACCCCTGTATAAAAGCGAATTAAAGAGTTCAGGTTTGGTAAGTACTTCTTTCCTGAATTTTCAGGTGTCGTTCATGCCTTATGGCAAGCTCCCAAGTTTTACTGGGTATGTGTCTGTCTGTCGCATCTAATATTAATAAATATCTTCAATCTGCTGTCAGAGAGTGCAAAATAGTTATTGCGCGATATGCAATTAAAATATAGCTAAAAACGAAAATGAGGAAAAAAGCTAGGAGAAAGAGGCAAAGAGGGGGGGCGGTAGAAGGGAGGCGTGGCAGGCGGTAAGTGCGCAAATACCCCTGACAGGTAATAAAAGTAATTTATGCGCACTAAGGGTTGTAAATGCGACGCCAGGACGACGGCAGGACAACAAGCGACAAAACGACAAAAAGACAAACCGACTGGCAGCTCGTTTATGCTGAATGACGTTGACACCGACTGTGGCAGCAATAGCGACTGTGGCAGCAACAGCGACTGTGGCAGCAACAGTGACTGTGGCAGCAACTGTGGCAGCAGCGAGGACAATTCCTCTACCCAAATACATATGCACATTCTATAATTCATATTCGCTATCAAAGATCACAAATCAAATTATTATGCCATGTGATGGTCGCTCACACACACACACACATACACACACACACACACATTCACTCACACTCACACAGACAGCGTAATGGCAACGGCGACAGCCAGAGACACATGGAAGGAACAACAACCACCAGAAAGTGTCCAACAGCCAAAAAAATAATATAATAAATAAAGTACTCTTTAAATAAAATATACAAAAAATGTTGAAAACGAATTTGAAAGTACTCTAAAAAAAATATTAATAAATAATATTATCAAGAAGATCAAAAAGAAATAATATGTGGAGGTATAAATCAATTATAGTATCTAACTATACTCACAAAAGAAAATAGGCTTGTTTAAAAAATAATCAAGAAATGGATTGAAAAGGTTGTATGGAAAACGAATTTGAATTAACTGTAAAATTTAGTGTCTAAATAAAATAAAAATTTTTCAATTTAAATAATTAATAAACAGTAAATTAAGTACAATATTTGTAGGTATGGGAAGTATGAAAAAAGTTTGTCAATCTAAATCGTATTTAGTAAATATTTACTGTATAATTTCTGTCTATTTAAAAAATGGTTTTGTTTTTAGCTGACTCCAAGATTTGGTTTAAAATTTAATGTCAAATTAGATAGCTAACATATGTAATTGTGGTTACTTTAAAAATAAGTTTAACTGAATTATAGAGCAACTGTTAAGCCTACAACGTATTTCATGAACATAAATATTGTTAATAACTAATAATTATGATAGCTTCTTTTAATACTTAAGAGAAAACTTCAGAATTATTTTAAATATACAGAAAAATATTCCTCTACCCATACTCAGCACAATCATCAACAAAAAGGACAATCCGACTTGACAACTGCTTAAATACCCTTCATATTGAATGGTTGACATGCCGTATGCTCATTTACGCAATATAAAAGAGAGTAAGATAGAAAAAACAGGGGATCGATAGAGAGGAAGAGAGAGGTGAACAGGGCCAAAGACCCGTCAAGTTGTGCGACGTCTGCCAAAGCGAAGGATACAAAATACATACGTCGAGTCAAAGGATATTATTTTTTATGATATCTGTGTCCAATCTTTTGATTTATTCGGGCGCACGAATCCGAAACCAAACTTGGAATTATTTTATTCAGCTGCCATTTTGTTTTTGGTCTATGTATGAATGAATGTATTTACTCCACCTCCCCCGGGGCGGACTCTTGAAGGACTCGAAACGGACTCGTCCTTTTTCTCTGGCGCGTTTAATTTTATACAATTGAGTGATTTATTCGTGTCACAAAATAAAAAAGAATTATGACTCGAATGCTCAACTGAAATAAGGGTCGTTTTCAGCTACCCGCAACCCGCAACCCGCAACCCGCTTTACCCCTCCCTCCTCTCTTTTTCAAACTGCTGTACGTCAAGAAAATGTTCTGATGGTGGTTGGAAAATGACGGGTTTTTTTTTGCGTTCGTCTTTTTGGTTGTTGGCAAAAGTCGAACTCAGAGCCCGCACATCCTCTCTCTCACTCTCTGGTCGTTGGCCTGCCCCCAAATTGAGTTGAGGGTTCGTCTTGACTGACAAACTGACTGACTGACAGACTGTCAGGTCTTTGTCGTCGTTTCTTTCTCGTCGTTTTCGTTGTCGGCCATGATGGAATGGAAATGCTGTCTCTCTATCTATGTGGGGTTGTTTCAGTCATCTCAGTCCCCAGTTGATTCTCACTTCTCTTTCCCACTTGTGCGATTTCAAACCAAACTCTAAACTAAGTGCTTCACTGTCTGTGTGAGAGTTCTTGTGTATAAGTGTGTGTGGGGCAATTTTCCACAACTTGATGCGGGTTTTCATTAAAAGTTTCAGCGTTAATTTTGACGAAAGCAAAACGATTCTTGAGTTTTTTCCATTGTGAAAACTGGTCAACGTGGGAGTTTCGATTATCCGCTTGATGGGAATTACGAAAATGAGCAAGACATTTTTATAGGGTATTCAAACAAATTTGTAAAGTTTGTGAATATTATTTGGACAAAAAAGCAAATTTATTGGGAATGCTTTGGTTAAGGAAAATACTTATGTTTAAAATTTATAAGTTTTAATAAAAGCATTATTGAAATATTTTATTAATATAAGAGACTCATGACTTAACCAAGAAAAAGATAAATAATAAGATTATTTAGAATACATATTAGTCAAAGGTTAAACTAGAATAATAATGCAAGTTTGAAGTCTCTTATTCTTTAGGACTAGATCCGATTTTGAGTCACTTTTGGCATGACTTTCTACAAAAAGATAGGTTTTCATACTAAAGGTTTATTTTCAGCCGATTGCTCCTATGTCAGCTACATGATATAGTGTTCCGATCTGTATAAGTAAGTATTAAGATAAGTTTTCTTTACAACCTTACTGTTTTCTTCAATATTTTTTTCCTAAATTATAATAACACTAAGTTGAGGCAACATTAATTTAGATAATCTTTATCTTTATTGCATTCTTAATTTCCATTTTGTATTTGAATTTGATGTGTAACTCCCCTGACTAGACCGACTGATTAAAGATATATAATTAAGGTGACCTGCTCGACCTGTCAGCGGGTCAGAGAAGAAATACCAAAAATTATGACTAATAACTTAAAAATTGAAACAAATTAAAGAGCAGATGCTGGACCAAATACTTACAAGAGTGTATAATATTAAATTCAATGTGGGAATGAGAGCCATTAAAAATGCCGCCAAGGCAAAAGACTTCAAGACTTCACATGGCTGAAAAACCATAAATTTGATAATTGACTTTCCACCAAGAAAAGGGACTGACGGAAAAACCAAGGCTTACATAATCGAAGAAACGCATAAATCTCGCCGGGGGGATAAAAACAACCGAAAAGAAAAACGCAGTCACTCATTGAGAATGAGAGCGAGAAAATGTGAGGGAGATGAAGAGAGAAAGAGAGTGACGAAAGTAGTCAACGGAAATGTGCGTCATAAAAATATTAAAAATTTTGGAAAAACGAAGAAAAGTTGAAATGGGTTTCTAGAGTGATAGATAAAAGAACTCGGACCGTCGCGTTGCATTGGGAGAGTTTTTCGTTCCGTCGCATTAGAACTCGATGGCATTTCAATAGGCCATAAATCTGTTTAGCTCCTATCATCATTATCATCATATTTTCATATTTTTCTGTTCAGCTTTCCACATGCAACATGCTGTGGCAGCTGCGCGTGCGCAAATGTATCTGACGGATGCGCGGATCGTTTTCGTTATGCCAAATTAGACGACGAGTGTTTTTCTCATTTTGTGATTTATGTTGTCCTTGTGTTAAACGATGGTGTCCTGTGTGGCGTGTCCTTTCTCTTTATATATATTTCGTAAATTTGCCTAATTTAGTCTAGTTTGTTGCCTGCCTGAGGCTGCGGGGCATCGAACAAACCACCCGGAGTCACAGTTGAAATCTCCGGCACTTTCTTTCTTATCTTTCGCCTCACGCACAAGCACACGCACACTCACACAGTTTTCACATTTCCACATTTTAGACAAACTAAAATAAAATGAAAATGAAAATGAAAATTATGAACTCCTTTTATGTTCCATTTTCATTGGAACTTCAAGCCAATCCATCCGTCCATCTGTCCGTTTGTCGCTCCCTTGTAAATCACTCAATTTTTGACATTTCTTTCTAAATTGCGTGACATTGTTTTATTGCCTGCATGTGTGCATGTGTGAAAGAGATGCACACAGTGAATGTAAGTGAAAGGGAGAGAGAGTGTGTATTTAATGCGGGGTGTGTGCTCTTGTTAGTTTCTCGTCATGGAATCCATTTCATCAGTTTAACAATTTCCAGCGCCATCTTTACGCGTACTTCATCAAGAAAATCATCGCCACGTTCCCAAATCCCAAATCTCTATTCAAATCCCAGTCCTGAGGCTGTGGCTCCCATATAAATAGTTAATCGCCAACATTTTGAGGTGGATTTCTACTGTCAAAACTTGATAAGTTGCTTTTGATTTTTGTTTGTGTTTTTTTGTTTTATTCATTCTTTCTTCAGTTCCTTCATTCCAATCCGCCCATCATAAATCTAACGAAAGGGGTTGCTTTTGTCTGACGTGAAAAGTATGCCCCTATGCCTGACATCTCCACATACATATTTTATACTTCTTGTCACTTGGGCACTCCCCGAGACTTACTTAAATCAAGTGTTAAATATGCGAGAATTTATCAAAAGCTCAAGGATATTATGGATATAGAGTAGAAAGCTCTTTTAGCTCTTTAACATTAGATTAAAATGTTATTATCTATAAATGTACTAAAAAGTCTTTGTCCTAATTAATTCAATGGTTCACCAAGTCATCATCGTGGAGACGAAATGGGAAGAGCTACGGGTCTAAAACTCTCGCTGTATTTACTATTACATATTGGATAAGAAAATGCGTATAGGGCATTAAAAGAATATTGTATATATTTATTTAAACAAAAGAAGTATTGTATACAAAACAAAACCTAATGATAGCTTAACGAAAAACTCTCCCATGCTCTCGCAAGAGAAAATACTTCAGAAAGAACAATGTGAAATTGAGTATAGATGTTTCTTACTACATAAACGATAGAAAATGTCTATTGATTCTTGAAATTGTTAATTAAAGTTTACTAATTACTTAATATAGTTAGGTATATGCATAGAAAAACTAACAAAATTTAGTTCTATAATAGAAAAGCTGTTTCTAAATATTTGCGACCTTTTGTTCAAAATTGTCAACTAAAATGCAAATTTCTAGTTGACTTTAGTTCAGTTTATTCCAATGGATAGTTAAGGCTCGAACATTTTCATAGATTAAAAACATTTTTATCAGAAAACACTATACAGGAAAAGCTACACAAAGTGAAGGCAATTAAGTAAATCCAAAGGAAAACGCAAAAGGAAGAAGGAGGAAAGAAAAGAAAAGAAAAGAGATTGAGGGACAAGAAAAAACCCACCCTTCAATGGGCTTTATTCTGGTTTGACATTAAAATATAATTGCGACTATTTAATGCCATTAAAGTCACTGCGGCGATTAATGACTAATGGAGGTGGTTGTAAATGTGGTATTATGAGGGGGTGGAAAGTGAAAGTGAAAGCAGAAAGTGGACAACAGACGGTTAGACGGTGGGTCAGTCAATGGTGGGCAGAGCTCGTAACTGGGATTGATAGAATGATTTAATGTCGCCAATAAATGGACGTGCGATTCATTCCAAATGCAAGACCCGCATGGATACAGATATATTACATAGACAAAGATACAGATACATTACACAGAGACAAAGATACATTTGGAACTACTATAGGACAAAGATGGCTGCCTCATTTAAGCCTCGTTCATCGCATGCTCAAATGACATTTAATGTGTCAAATAAGGGTTACTCCCAGCCCACACCTCCCCTTTTTACATCATTTCCTTCCTGTAAATACCCCACCATCTAAGTCTTACTACACTGACTCTCTGACTGTCATCATCATCCACTTTCTCGGCTGGGCAGGCAGAGTTTTATGTGAAATTGATATCCGTTCGAAAGGCAGACATCATGAAATGTATCTACTGAAGGGAGTCCTGTGTGTGCGTGCGTGTGTGCGTGTATTTGTATCTTTTGGTATGCGTGTGCGAGTGCGTACATAAATCTGTCAGTTTGCTTTCTTTTTGTCACTGCGCCCTGTCAATTCACACAAAAATTATGATCCTGAAAAGTAGATTATCCTTGATTTATCGCCGCATCATTCGAAAGTTGAAAGCAACGCAATGAAATTGCGTTCCACAGACACACGCATAGATACAGATACTGACTAAATGTATCTTTGTATCTTTTGTTGCCAGCATGTGTCGTCATTTGGTTCTGTCTTTCTGTCTGTCTGTCTGTCTGTCTGTCTACTTTCCCGACCAGGCCAACATACACTTTATTTGTTGACATTTCTCTTGCTTTCTCCTTCTCTCTCTCGCTTTATTCTCTTTGTTATGCCTTTGCTTTCTTTAGTTCTTTTTGCTGCTCGTCCTACGTCATTCGCTTTTAGAGCCCGCAGATAACAACACGTCAAATCATTGAGTGAAAGTATCTGACGGATATCTCTGCATCCGTTAAATGCAACTGCTCATCAAAGACCTTTTCAAAGGATAACACACACACACTCACACACACACACTTACATTCGCTTGTCTCTGGCGACAATAAATAAAATTAAATGTGCTTTTGTTTGAGCCAATTGAATTATGTGCGTGTGAATGCCTCGTTTCCATTCCCATTTCTCGTTTCCAATCCCATTCCCATTCCCATTTCCACTGCCATTCCATATCATCTCTTCTTCTTTTCCCTTTTTTTTATCCAGTTTTTTTTCTCTGATGACCAGTCAACTTTTATTGCCTTACAAATTTCTGGGCTGAAAATTAAATGGCGACTGTCTCATCTACAAGAGCTATGACTGTAGCCAAAAGTCTGTGACAATTTTGATGAAAATTGTTGTTTTGTGGTGGATTTTACAGCTGAAAAAGATCTTATAGATGATATTACCCCCTTCTTATGTTGTTGAAAGGGTTCCTAATAACAAAGGCAACTGCATAAATTTGTAAATGGTTTGTTTTTATACTCTACACATATTGCAAGGGGTTTAAAAGGGGTTTCTTACATTTATTTGTTTCATATACATATGCATGTTGCATAATAAATTATCAACAGATGAATTAATAGAATTTTTATTATTTATTTAAATAAATAAACTTTTCTAATTTTATTAGATTCGTAAATTTTATTTCGACAACTTTGTTGACATTAAATAAATAAATACAGCAAGTAATACAACTTTTTATTTAATGTTCCTTTTATAAGAATTCTTAAATTAAACAAGAACAACAAAATTATTGAAGAACTTCATTGTTTTATTATTATAATTTTAGCTAACAAAATAAATCTAATTTTATTTTTAAACTGTCTATACTTTTGTCGACTGCTAATAATTAAAATATATATTTATACCCTTGCAGAGGGTATTATAATTTTGTCACGAAGTTTGTAACGCATTGAAGGAGGCGTGTCAGACCCCATAAAGTATATATATTCTTGATCAGGGCGATGAGCTGAGTCGATATAGCCATGTCCGTCTGTCTGTCCGTCTGTCCGTCTGTCTGTCTGTTTCTATGCAAACTAGTCTCTCAGTTTTGAAGCTATCTTGATAAAACTTGGTACAGGTCCGTCTTTTACTGCACGCAGTACATATGTCGGAACCGGCCGGATCGGATCACTATATCATATAGCTGCCATAGGAACGATCGGTTCGGAATCAACATTTAGTATGAAAAACTTTGTTTTGTTTCTCAATATATCTCAACCAAACTCACAGATTTCGTGTTTGATATAGTTTTATACATCGATACCAAATTTGGTGTAAATCGGACTACTATATCATATAGCTGCCATAGGAACGATCGGTTTAAAATCAACATTTAGTATGAAAACTTTTTGTTTCTTAATATATCTCAACCAAACTCACAGATTGTGTGTTTGGTATAGTTTTATACATCGAGACCAAATTTGGTGTAAATCGGACTACTATATCATATAGCTGCCATAGGATCGATCGGTTCAAAATCAACATTTAACAAATTTTGTAAGAAATCTGGCGGCTGACACGGGGCACTGCAAGGGTATCCAAACTTTGGCGCGCCAAAGTTAGTTTGCGCTATATTTTTTTATTTGTATTATTAAACAACATTTTTTGTTCCTGCAGTTAAATTCAATTTCCCACTCCACTTTAATATTGTTATTGCCCTGCCCCTGATTGATGGTCAATTTGCAGTACCTTCTGGATAACCCTTACCCACAAAACGGCATTAAATTATACCATTTAATAGGCTTCCGGTTTTGAGACATTCGCAATTTCAATCATCAAGCTATTCAAGTTCGTTGTGCTTCATTGGCAAAAAGTTTCCAGTAAAAATGGATAAATGGAAAAATGAAGAGAAAAAATATTCGCATTTTGTAATAAATACGCTGTCAAGCCGGCATCGATTATGGACACTCACGGATGCACTCAGACTCAGACTCAGATACTCACACTCACACTCATTCATACACTCACATATTCGCATTCAACGGCAGCTCCAATAATGTGAGTCAATAAATCGCCAATCAAGCAATCATACACAATTTATTTCCCGTCATAATTATCGACCTCTCACTGTATGTGTGTTGGTGTGTGTTGTGTGTGTATTACGGGTGTGTGTGTGTGTGTGTGTGTGTAAGAGTGTGATTATGACGCTGCTGTCGGACGCCCTGCAGCGGACTGAGTGACTCCAAGTTGAAGTCCAAGCTCCATGTTTCATTTGCAGCTCAAGAGGATGCAAGGGTGGGATTTCAAGGGAGGGGAGGGTAAGGAAAGGGGCAACAGAGACAGTCTACAGTCGGCATCTTCAGCCGCTTTGATTTGTGGCATAGACAGGCGACGCAGTTGTTGTTGCCACACCGTGTTCAAGCCCAAGACCTGCGAGAGAGAAGTCCGAGAATTATTTGATTCTGTTTTGGTTTTTATCATTTTTATTGCCCAAGAAGATGCTTAGCCAGGTCTACTGTTCTCCGTCTCTTTCTGTTCCTCTTCTATCTCTGTTTCCTCCCGCTCTTCTTGTCATTTATTTGACATTCCTCCGCGCCAATCGCAGCTCCCGCCTCGGCATTATTTTAATCGATTTTCAGTCACAGCTTCCCCTTGACCTCTCTTTCCAACCCCTCTCCCCTCTCTATCACTCACTCACTCACTTCCTAATGGCCCTGGCTTTTAATGCTTTTTGGGATTATTCTTGTTTTTTTTTTGGTGCTGGTTTAATTTGAATTTGGGCTTCAAATCTCTTTGGCATTGTTTGCTTTTGATTTTCGCCTAGTTCCCCGTTCTCTTTGCTCCTCTTCTCACTCATCATCATCATCTTTGCGGCATTTGTCATTGGTCAATAAATTCGATTGATTTATGCAGTCGACGGCAATTTCAATCCAAGCTGTTTTTTCCCCTTCTTTTTGGTTCTTAACTGAAATTGAATTCCAACATTTTTATTTATTCGAATTGAAACTTGAAATGTTTTTTCTTTTTTTCATTTGGCCTCAGACTGAGCTGCATGTTGAGTTGATGCTTTTTCTTGTTGTTCTTCATCTTCAACTTATTAATGTGGTTGTTGTTGGTGTTGTTGTTGTTGCTGTTGATTTTTCTTTAGTTCACGGCTGGACATCGCTTCGAGTTCAAGAGTTCAACGTCTTTATGAACGCATTTTCCATGTTTATGAACTTGTTTTCGTTGCGTTTATGAAACTCTCAAATCAACTTGAATAATTTTCAATATTTTACTCTGTGCTTGGATATATTTGACGATATTTTCTTAGCTTATTACAAGCTGAAATAAGTCAGAAGAGTCGAATGGCAGACACATAAAGTGTTAGTAACTTGCGCAGAATGGCGCTAAGTTATTTTAAAATATAGATTTCTTAGAGATTATCGTCTTCTTTTCATTTCAAATTTTTTGTATCTTTTCTGCTTATATGCAATACAGTTTTTTATTACATTTTAAAATGTAATTTTGTATTGAGAAAATAATAAAATTTTTTAGTATAGTTAGTGGTAGAGTATTTTATGTATTATATTTATCCAATTAAGTTGCCACTGGTTTGGCTTTTTTTGCTGTCCAATAACAGATATAAGGATTGATTTAATTAATTTATTTGATAATTTATGTTTCATTACGGTATTTTATTTGTAGCTCTAAATAATTTTCTTCTTGTCGTCTCCTTTTAGTTGGCATTAAATATATTATTAAACAATTAATTGAATACCTAAAAGGACTCAAACTCTTCGGTATGAATCTCCTAGAAGTTTCACAATTTAGTTCTTCGTAGCGTAGCTCAACTGTAGCCCTATTTGATGTCTTTCATTTAGCCAATTGAGTTGCCTTCTTTTTGCCGTCCAAAAACAGATTCCACGACTTCATTAATTGCTGTAATTTTTCACAACGCTGCAAAAAGTAAAGAAAAAATGAGAGGGAAAAAATTGCGACTCGAGCGAATACGAAAAACCAAATATTTTCTCCATTAAGAAGCATACAATAAAAATAAATCAATCAATAACACGAAATTAAACATAAAAATATATAAAAAAGAGAAAAAAGTTGAGAAAAAAGTTCAAAATAAACAAGTTCGCGTTGAGCCACTGGCCACGGGGAGCTGCTCACATGTTGTGGCAAGTTATTGGTCGAAATCATGGCCCAGTGAGAGGAAGACACACAGAGAGAAAGAGAGAAGCAGAGAGAGGGAGAGAGGGGTGGAATGATGAGGCTGAACAGCGGGAATGGCAGCATCAGCTCATTGGATCCTAATTCCGAATAACGAATTTAACCAATTTACTCAAATGCTAATTTATGGCCGATTGATGCGCAGGTAGTCAACCGACTGCAGTTCGAATCTTATACTCTACACTCTACACAATCCATGGACACGGACACGCAATCAAAATGTGGCAGCAACCATTCGTTTGTGGCATGTTGCAGCAGCGCAGCGGCAACACATCATTATCAACTGCGTCTTCGTCTTCGTCTTTGTCTTCGTATTCGTTTTCGTTTTCGTCTTCGTCAGTGGCAGCCATAAACATGGAAGCTGCACGCACACACCTAAAGATACAGATACAGATACATCTACAGCTATAGATACATCTGCAACTACAGATACATTTAAAGATGCAGGCCACTTGTTGTGCTGCATGCTACGTGACGTGGTTTGCCTCGCATGAATTACGACGAATCAACGCGCAGCAGCAACATCTACAACAACAACAACATCAGCAACAACAACAATTTTGACAGTTGAGCAACTGCTGCCATCATTGCCACCTTCGCTTGTTGCAAGAAGCGCCAAAGGTGCACAGTGGGGTGGCAGAGGCAACATCTCCTGCATCTCCAGGGATCATTTCTTCTCGTAGCCCTGGACTCGGTCATGGCTCCCATGCGGCGATTGGCGATTCTAGTTGCCAGTGCACATAAATTTTCCCATCTTGATGATAATGATGATGATATTGGGACGATGATGATCATGATGATGATGCACTCCCGCCTGGTGTTCCACTTGACAGATACAATCCAATCAGTTGCATTCCACGGGGATCTATTGAGTGCAGAGTGTGGAATAAATGCTAATGGGACGAAGAACTATAAATAAATTTCTATACCATATATATATATCTATATATATATATATATACGATATTTATCTGATGAGAAATAAATAAATAAATCAATATAATCAGCCTATAAGAAAATATTGTAATGTAGTTTTCAGTTTTGTTTATGCTTAAATATTTTACTGCATTTAAGTCTAGTAAATATAAAGCAAATATTTGTTATAAGCATTTTTCGAGTGCAGAATTGCATTATTTTATATATAGAAGATGGACACAAAAATTGTCCCGGTCTGGTTAGTATTCTTCTAGATAAATTATCCAATAATTTATTGGGTATTTGTGGGAGATGTTAGTATAATAAACCTCTAATAAACACTGTAAAATAGTGTAAACTTTAATGATGTTAATATTCTAAATCTATATTGATAATCCTAAATTATACGTATATTTAAACAATTCAAAAGTTTTATCCATTATGAAGTCCATAATAATATCTGCAATTAATTAAAATCTGTAAGGGAAATCGTAATGATTTATTTTATTCTTTCATTTGCCTATACATTAGTAAATATTAATACACTTTTTAGTAGATTACGAAAAATATACTATTCTTTCATTAATTAAATTACAATACTCAATTCTACATATCAAGAAATCGATTGAGAGCTAATTAAATCAATCAATAACTTATCTAATCTCTTGCTTCGAGCTACGCTTTCAATCGATAAGTTGAGTACTTTTCAAGCCTTAATTAATATTATTGAATAATTATTAGCGGTCTTAATAAACCACATAATAAGTTAGCAATATTAAAGCCTAATTAATCTTGGCTAAAAGTGAAAGATACAGTGCAAATAAGACCTGCTGCAGGCACACGCGAGTTTGAGATACAAATGTATCTGCAAGTGCGCACTTTACATTGAGACTGGGAGTGAGTGAAGTATTCATTCATTCATTCATTTAAGCACTCAATACTGTGGAGACTGTCAATTTATTATGGCAATGTGGCAAAAACCGATATGAGAGCAGGCAGCCCAGTTAGTTAACGCTCTAAAGTTGGTCAAAAAGGCAGACAATGACTATCGCGAAAATGTCGAATTGTAACTGATCCATGTGCACTTGAAACGGAAGGTACAAGTAAATGTAGAATTTAAAAGGGGAGGAAGGGAACAGGCAGGAGTGACAACGACAGGGGCAGGAACAGATACAGACACAGGGAAAGGGACAGACTCAGATGCAGATACAGATACAGGGACAGGCACAGGGACATTGACTGGCTAAAAAGGCAGCCGCGTCGAGTGTCAAAATGTGGCACAGCCATGGGGCAGCAACTCAGTGCCACAGCCTACAATGCAACTGCAGTTTGTGCAACGTGCAACGTGCAACTTGCAATGTGCAACAAGTTCCAGTTCCAGTTGCTGCCATCGTCGCCGTTGTTGCCGCTTGCACTTTAATTGACAGCAACAAACATCGCGCGGGGGCAATGCCACCCACCCACACACACTTACACACACACACACACTTATGCATATATATATATTGACACACTCACACAGACAATCTCGAGATTATTTCTGTGCGTTTCCCACAATTGATTCGGACAATGCGACCACAGCTTCAGCTCAGGGAGACTGGGACTACGATTGGTGTTTTTTGGCTTTGAGCTTTGGGTCTGAGTTTGAGTTTGAGTCTGGATTCTGTTCTGGGTTCTTGTTTTGGGGTCTGGACACCGCAGACGGTGTCGTTGTGAAGGCCTCTGTCGGCTCTGGCAAGGCTAAAGTGCAAATGGTTCTTCGGCTGCTTAATGTGAGCTGCGTGTGACTCTCTGTATAGTCATGTATACCCGACAAAAGTATCAATAACGAAACCGTTAAATAGTTAAATACTGTAGAAGTTTAAGTAGAACACTTTAAGGTCCGGTTTCTCACCATGGCAATAATCTAACAGGGTAAATAAGTCTGTCGTTAAGAGAACTAAATCTTAAGAAGGAAAAACGCCTTTAAAAACTACAAATAAATAATCATAGAAAAGAAGTACAGAGAAAATAAAAAGCAGAGTACTAAAAAAAGGAAAATATTAATAAATATAATTATAATTTTATAAATAAATGTTTTTCAGAAGAACAAAATGTTTAAAGTTAATGCAATAATATTCTTGAAACAAGAAATTATAATGGAAATTAATTAAAATTAAATCCACTAAAAATTGTTATAATGGAAAGTATTACGTAAGCCGAATTTACGGATTTCTTTCTATATAATACCACCAGATAAATATAATTCGGTTAACAAATTGTTCATATAGAGCGAAAGAAATTGTTTAATAAGAGTATTGTTATTAAAAATTTTATTTATAATACTAACTTAACAAAACTTAATTTGAATAGAATAATACCTATTAATAATTATTTTATAACCACAATTTGGATTCTGACAAATTTGTTGGTTAACTTTAGACTTTATAATGAAATGCATTTAAAAAGATTTGTGAGCCTGTGTGAGTGTGTGGAAGTGTGTGTGCATGTGTGAGTGTATGGGTGTGTGTATGTGCGTTTTATGCAACAGGTTGCCTTTGAGGCTGTGGCCGTTGTTGTTGTGTGCATTTTAAATGTGTTACCTCAGCTTCCCCCGCCTCGTTTGCTCACTCCACCCAATTTATTCGAGTCTCTCACACTCCGTACTCTATACTCCATACTCCATCGACCTCCTCTGAATTGCCGCCGCCTTCTCAAAAACTCGGACGCTTTGATTTTATGGCATTCGTTTGTCGTTGGAGGCAGTTTGATGCATGTAACTTGTCGTGCCGCGAGATTTTCGAACATATTTAGCATTGGACGTGCTACATAATTCCCCAAAGTCATAAAAAATCTATAGAGAGCAAGAGAGAGAGAGAGACAGGTAGAGAGAAAAAAGCTTGTGACGTGTTGCATGTTGCAACGTTGCACTAGCTAGACTAAAGGGGAGTGGCAGGCCAGGTTTTTATTGTTTATATGTTATCGAAATTGTGAGTAAATGTTATTAGTAATTGTGTTTTAAATTTTCGATTTATGCTAATCCGTTAAAAGACCAAGCCCAAATGTTGTTGCAGCCACTTGATGTGGCAACTATGGGAATTTGTCAGCTCAATGTAATCAGCACTCGATTAACAACCGGAAAAGTGGCTAAAGTGAACTTTATCCCAAACTCCTTGGGAACTCCCAGACATAGTAGTCATTGATTCCCAGACTAAACAGTGACAAAACTAATTCAATTCTCAAGTGCCTCAAGTGCAACAAATAGAGAGAAGAATCTTAAAATTTTGGTATCTGATTTGGTTTTTGGATTGTCGCTGTCGCCATCGGTGCCTTTGATCTTGGTTGAGAGTTATGAGCCCCTGACAGGGATTCGAGGGAAACAAAGCAGACCAGGGAGAGGGTGATGATTACTTATGAAGTGAAACAAGTGTAATACATATTAATTGTCAAAGGAATTGAGGAAATGCGCAGCAATTCTTTTGAACTCGAAGAGTTAATAAATTTCATTATTTGTTTGTGAAATTGTTCCCCAATCCCCTTCCCCCCCATTCTTCGATTCTGTACTGTACTGTTCTGTACTGTTAAAAGAGCAAACAATTTGCCTGGCCTGGCATTTATCTACCGGATACATTTTTATCTTCAGCACGAACGCAATTATTGTTTGTCTGTGGCGGCGGCAGAACAATTAAGAAATGAACTATCGCCACGATGGCGACGGCGACGGCGACGGCTTTGGTAGAAGGTACACACTATAGACCAGGTGGTTCATTACTAGATCCAATGGATCGGCTCCCCAATTAGGCAAGCACTCATATCTGATATTTGCCCAAGATCTGATGTGAAACTGGAGACTCGTTCTCCCATTTCCCCTAACACTCCCTCTCTCTTGATGATATTTCGCAAGTTTTCTTTTCGGTTCTCGGTTTGATTTTCATTTTGGACATTTAATTAACTCAAATATTGTACGCAAGTGTTTATATTGCGGGTGATTACGTTTTATGATCGCCTTCCGCTGGCAATATTTACACTGAGTTTACCAAATCATAAAGCTTCCATAATTACCTATTTAATTGCCCTTCCCCTCTATCGCACTCCTTGGGGCTTTGCTCCACTTAAAAGCATCAAAATATTTGCACATTCAATCCACAGCGCACACAAAATGCCAAATGCAGTCAAATATTAATTATAATTAACGAAATCTCAAGTAAAGACAGTTTAATCTTTAGTTTACGATTGATACGATATGATATGATTGTATCTTTTTTAAAGAGTAGAGAATAAGAAGAGTTAATAAAAACAGAGATATAAATAAAAGAGATATTAATTAAAAGAAAGTTACTTAATATTTATACCTGTTAATCAATGCTTATCAAATGTTATAATATAAGGGATTGGCATTCATAGAAAATGAGATAATTTAAAGACTTTATAACTATAGAAAATCTTGTGAATTCAACGAGCTTCGTTTCATTAACAGTGATGTATACGCTAACATTTCTGTCTACGTTAACATTGCTGAGTACATCTGCTGAAAGTTAAGTTTCATCAATCTCAAGCCGGATATATAAATATTAAATTCTAGCTTTACGTGATTGATCAGTTAAACGTGGAAAAGGTCTGTCATAAGCAAAAGGTCGTATAAATATGTTAAAAAGGGCTTTAAATCATTGTTTGTCGTCGGAAAATTATTCTACACCCTTAAAATGACATTGAAAGTCATTCGTAATCAGAAAACGATATGCCATAGTTTCATAATTGATTGAACGGGAACCTAATATAGAAATAATAATAAATTAGCCGGCACTTTGGCTTGGAATCAATTTAAATGTTTATAAAGCAATACAATAAAATTAAATAAAAGTGCAATTATAAGTCAACGCCCAATTTTACTGCTCTTTATTTGAAAAATGCACAACAATTAATTTCCAATCAAAAAAAATGGAAATACAAATACAAAAGCAACATCAAACTCGACCATTTGCATATGTGACGTATGCTTTATTTATCTATAGAATAAAAAATAGCAGCAACATTTAAAGAGAAATAAAAATGAGAAGAAAAAAATAAAATTAATACAAAAATCAAATCGAATGAAAAACGATAAAAATCGCACAACTGTCGGAGGCCGCCGGAGGCCGAATGCAAATGCTTCGATTTGAAATGTTGCAACAATAATTGTCACAAATTGAACTCATGTCATGATTTGCTAGCTGAATGCTAGGTGGGGGATGTGGATGTGGATGTGGATACGTATTTCTATATGTATACGTATGTGCTTTTGCATGTGGATAGACAACGAGGTGGAGGAAAATATTCGATTGCATGACAGGTGCAATTTAGTCGAGGTCTAGAGCATAAAACAGTCGCCGATTGAAGTTTGATTGTTGATTGGCTTCATTTAATGAGAACAACTTTCGACGTTTCAAACCGTAAAGCAACGTGATGAATTACGTTTCATGGTAAAAAGCATTAAAACAAAACGTGAGTGACTAGCATAATAAAGTAATAATTATTACTATTATAATACTTAATAGCTGTCAAGCGGCATGTGTACTATTCAGAGTTGGGTAGGTTCAAAGTAGTACGATTTTTCCTGGTTTAAGAAGAATATGACTTAGGCAGAGCTTTAAGTTTCGAAAGCTCTTATATCCGTTTAGAGTGTGGTATACTTTTAAAAGTCTCTCAAAATGGTTAAAAGTTGGTAACAAAAGTAAAGAATAATACATTTAAAATACATGAGTTGTTAATAAGCTGATAAATGGTGTACAGAATGTATGCGTATTAGTAATTCTTCTGACTGTATTTGTGTGCCTTTAAGCAGAGATGTGAGCTTTGAAAGCTGCTTAAAATGTATGTGTGCTTTGTACGTAAGATTCAACAAATTTTTGTAACTTTCGCAGTCTCTTAAAATCGTAAAAATATCAAAATAAATTATTTTTAAATTACAATAAAATTAAAAGTAGTTTGCATGAGTTGAAGTGTGGGCTTAAAAGGAGCTTAAGGCTTTAAAAGCAATTAAATACCTGTGTCCTGTATGTGAGATTCGTCAAAGTGTTTGCACTTTTACAGTCTCTCAAAAATGTTAACGTATCGGGTTACGCAGACAGATTTCGGTCGGTAAATTGTGTCGCACCTGTTAGGCCAATTTGAAATGAGGTTATGAACCCAACTGTAGTTTCTTAATGTTGCAACGTCAGTCAAGCAGTACAACAACTGCTGCCACAACTGCTGTAAGTGCAACTGCAACAAGCACAGGCACAAGCACAAGACGATGGCTAACGCATTTGGCCACCTCTTAGCCGGTTTTCCATCATTGCAACGTCCTCTGCCGCTGGCAGCCAGGCTTTTCCTTTTGTGGCCACCAAAGAACTCGTTGCACACCCAAAGCCAAATGGTTGCCAGTTCACGTTGCAAGTTGCACGTTGCCCGTTGCCCGTTGCCTGTTGCCCGTTGCCATGTGGCCAGCTGTGGCACCGCTGGAGTTGTTGCATTGCCTGTACTCGAAGCTGGAGATTGATGTTCGCTGCCTCTGACATTTGTTTCGCGCTTGCGTTCAGCATTCTTTTGTCTCACTCGCACTTGTGGAGGCACTTGCTAACCGGTTTCTTGGCCACATTTTTTTGCAGTGTGATTTAAACGATTTTTTGCATTCAAATGGACGACCGACTCCACATTGCACCCTCCTTCCCAACTGCATCACCAAGTTGAATTTTTTGTTTTTGGTAGAATTACTGGATTTTCCACAGAGATGAAAAATTGCACAGTTCGATCATGTAAACAAATTCATTAGCTTGCACAAATATTTTAATTATTTAACAAACTTGTGCGGAAAAAATATCTTTATGCATTCAAAAATGGCTTCGTCTAGTGTGAACTGAATGCTTCTGGAATTAGCCAAGATGACACCTATGAAAAAATGTGATTGCATTAATATTATTAGTGGAAACTGCTTATAAATGCGGCACCTATTGAAATTGTATTTATAACATGGCAATTGTGGTTGTGATTTACATAGATTTGTTAAACAAATTCAAAACACAACATTTTTGTAAAGTTACTTTGATGTATTATTTATTTATGCATTTTTTTGCACTACAAATCTTAAAATTACTTGGGTCAACTACAAAGTCATAGTACATAAAACTATTTACAAGCTTACTTACTTTTATAAATTTATATACATATATATTTTTTGCTTCAATAATTATTATTTTAAACAATGTTTGTAAAGCAAGATTTATTTATTATGTACATAGTTACTTATTTAATTTCTTCGCTGCAAAGCGTAGAATTACTTAGATAATTACCATAATTACCAAGCTATGATATTTAAATCAATTCACAAACTATCTTATCGTAAGAAAATAATAATGATTTAGTGAGCTATTATTGTTGTAATATTTCAACAGTAATGTAAGGCGGAATTAATTAAAACACATTTTAAATCTTCCTTTAAAATATAATTTATATTATACCAAGTATTTAAGTTCATAATTTTAATTAAAATTATTATTAAATTATAAAAAATAACTGAAATATTAAATGTTAAAATTTAAAAATGATTTCTGACTAGTTAAATATTTCTTTAAAAATATTATTTACATTCATACAAATTAAATTATGTCTAGGGTCAGCATTTCAAATGTAACTTATGTGAATATAGCTTATGATTTTTAGGCCAAGAACTGTTAACAATGTCCGAGGTCAGATTTAAACTGTTAACTATCTGAATTTAATATTTAAATTTAAATAAAATTCTTCAGTTGCTTTGTTCTCTTTCTATTTGAACTGGAACACTTTCAGCTGTTTCCTTAAACGAGTGCAGACTCGCACTCGTATTCACACTTAAACGAATACTCACAAAGACTCAGTCGGCCGTAGTGGCAATTATAATGGCCATAAGGCAATGTGCTTGCCGCTTGCTCTCGGTACATGCCACAGGCTGTGACAGAGGCGGGGGAGGTATAAAGTGAGAGAGAGGGTAGCAGGGGGAAGTGGCAAACCAGCAAATTCAACAGGTTAATTCGCGCGCTTTTTTGGCCAAGTGCGTTGGGGGTAAAAGCCATGGACAAAAGGAAGGAAGGGGACACAGAGAGGGGCAGGGAGCGTGTGGCATGCAGCGTTCCAACAGTGGGCGAAATGAGCAAAAGTGTCGGCCTTAAAAGGCAGCAGCGAAAAAAGTTTTTTTCTGACAAAACATGCAACTTTGTAGCTAGGAGACTGAGAGGGGTGGAGAAGGGAGAAATAGCTGGAGGGAGGAAGCATTGAAATGTCCATTGAAACAATGAGCGAGCCGTTGCCAAGCGACCAAATTGGCAACATGTTGAGGCCAACAGCGGCTGCTGACCAGTTATGAGCCAAAGGGGGTGGCCTAAAGAGGGAAGGGAAGGTGAGGTGGAAAGGGGAGACTGTGCACATGAAGGTGTCATTTGTTGGTAACATGCATTTTCCGACTTGGCTACAAATCGCGGCGACAGCGACGGCGACTGCAACATGCAACTGCGCTGCGCTGCGCTGACGTCGACGATGACTGCGAAAGACGCTGGAACAGTGTCCACGGCAATCTAATGGCGTTGTACAGTGGTAAAAACTAGAATAAATTTAAAAGCATGAAATGATTAACTTCTGTTTATAAATATAAATTAAGATGTAGAAAGAAAGCAATAATAGAAGAGAGACCAAGTAATCGAAAAGAATAAAAAGAAATGATAGAAAATTAGTTAGCATATAAAGAACGATTGAGAAAGAAAAAGAGTAATATCAATAGGATAGGTTATCAGGAAGGAGATGAAAATATAAATAATTCAGGAAATTACTTGGACTTTTGTCTAAGCTAAAATTGCTTCTCGGACAAAGTTCTTTAATTTAACTTTAAAGTGTTAAATCCTTGCGTATACTTAATGGCTTGGTCCCAGTGTGCACTGGTGGGAAACGTGTGCATTGTAGGCCTGTTACTGGGTTACCTGGTGGTTACCTGTACCCTCTACTCAGAGTATGTGCTGCTTCGGTCCAGGCAAACATGTGTCTTGCAAATTAAACGCACATGTCGCTCTCTCGTCGAGCCCCTTGGACACGTCTTTGGGCGTTAGAGAGGAAGAGGGATATGAGGAACTGGGGGATATAGTGTGGTATCACATTGGGCCAAGTATTGGGATTGGGGATTGGGATTGTGGATTGGGCCTCGTAACCATTTTCCAAACACGTTTCGCTTTTGTATGGCAATTGTTTTGATTTTGCTCTGCCCTTTCCTGTTGCCTGTTGCCCGTTGCAAGTTGCCTGTTGCAAGTTGCCAGTTGCCTGTCGCTTGTACACTGTCCGCTTTGTTGGCCACTCTGCTGTCAACTATCTGTTTCTGTTTCTGTTGCTGTTGCTGTTTCTTTTTCCTCTTTTCTCTATCGCTATTTCCATCTCTTTTTGTTCAATTCTGACACATTTTAACAATTTATGAGGTGCACCCACAGTAACCAACGCAGCTTTGACAACTAAATTCAAAGCAATTCATACATCACCTGCTGGCAAAGCAAACCTTCCCCCCCCCTCTTCCTTCACCCACCTCTTCTAACCACCTTCCTTTGGAGGGGCACCTGTTTGAAAAGTGCGTGTGTCAAAGTGCGTGCGTGGCATGTCTGACATTTGCAGCTGCAACAAACTGTGTGTGTATAGTTTCCCTAACGGTATTCCGTGTGCCGTGTCTATTCCTCTGGCAGTTGTCAACTGCGCTTTGATAATTTCATTCATTTGCCCCACTGTCCGCTATCCGCTCTCTTATGTTGCCATTTAATTGAGTTGCAACGCGTTCTTTTGTTCGCCTTACCTCAATGGGGCAGCAATTGACTTAGGTTAGTTATTAAAAGAGAATGGCAATTTTATTTACATTTTAAAGTAGTCAACTTAATTTAACTTTCTCTATTTCTCAGTTTACGTTTGTATTGGAATATTGATTGAACTTGGCTTTAATTTGATTTTTCCTATCAAATAAATCCCTGTTTTAAGTTTGTTGCTCACAAAACAAGAAATACACGTTACAATTAAAAACCAATAATAAGTCTTATCTTTTATAACCCTGTCAGATTTTAAATCTAATTATATTAATATAATATTTAATATTTAATTTGACTCGTACTTTTAATTAAATCACTTTATAGAAATTTCCTTTAAAAATTCTCAATTTGAAGCTGAACTATTTTATCCCTTACAAGTTCGATTTATAAAAGTTATGCTCTACAAATTTCAAGCTACACCTTCACATTTCATCAAGTTCAAACACGCGGGCAACTTAACGATATTCGAGGTGAATAAATAAAAAATTAAATGAAACAAAAAAAAAAGAGAAACAGATTTTTATGGATAGTCGTAAATTCATAATTCTTTGGGATAGATCGTTGGATCGTTGTTGGAACGCTGGATCGTACGATCTGTTTGAGTGACTTCCTTGTTCAGTTCGTAATTTACATAAATTGAAAATGGAAGATGAAACGGCCCGAGAAAGCCAGTTGAACAGTTGAACAGTTGACCAGGCCTGAACTCTCCGTCAAGTCCATCAGCTGGACTCGAGCTCGACGCGAACGAAATCAATTTTGAAAATAAATTTTTATTTGCCGCCATCGATCGATCGATGGAAGCAACGATGGGTCAGCAGCATCGTTGAGAGACCCAATCTTAAATTCTCAAAAGTCTCAAAGTCTATTGGAAATAACAGACGCAGCAACTGTCATCGCATAAATGATTTGTATTTTTGTTTTGGTTATTTATGTTTCATAAATTATCGGATATATCTATACGATATATTGAGTTTGTATTTGTATTTGTATTTGTATGTAGATGGAGAGTAGTCAACGGATGCCGCCGTTGGTTGCCGATCAAGATTTTATTTAAATGGAACTCATCAACGCTCATTTGGGTCTCTGTCTCTGTCTCTGTTTTCATCTCCATCTCCATCTTCATCTCCATCTTTCAGCTTTGGACAGGCGGTGATGATGAAGCTCTGTTGTCGCTTGCCTTTTGTCTCTGTTCGTCGGCTTGCAACGCCTTTTGTTTTTTGGGTTCAGAGCTTTAATTATAGAGGTCGCCCCAATGCCCCTGACTCCCTTCTCCCTCCTTCCTTCTCCCATTTTCCCACTCTCCACTTCAATCCCCAGTCATCAGATGCCTTAATGTCAACTTTGTCGTTGTCTTCAAGTTGTTTTTGCTGCTGTATTTTTTTTGCTTTCCACACGATTCGTCTTTAATTAATGGATTTTGTCGTATTAAACTCATTAGTTTGCTTTCGTAGCATAATTTTAATTAATCACTCAAAATCCACGCACTGTGGAAACCTTCTATTGAATTTTATTGGGATTGCCTTTTGCTGGTCTTTTGCATACTAAACGATTAAACGATTCGAATCGAGAGCTACCTAAAAAATATATACAGAATACATTTAAAACCAAAAATCCATCTCGAAAAAACGAATTAAAAATGCGTAAAGCTCGAGCTGAGAGATCGACAGTTCGTTACTCAATTGGTTTTTAATTTCAAAATGAAATAAATCAAAATTAAGAAAACCCGAAAATGCTTCGCCAAATTAACATTCGCCCGCTCGACGCCATTCGATTTGATATATTAAACTCAAAATGTATATTTCATCATTAAAAACAGCGGGCAAAAAAATAATAAAAATTAAAAAAAAAAAAAACACTCACACAAAAAAGACCGCTCAAAGCGGAGAACGAATATTTAAAAAAAAATCTGAAATCAAACAAAATGTTGAAAATGGAAACTAGTTTTACAGGTAAACGAGTGAGCGGGTCTGAAGTAGAGATCCGATGAGATGCGAACAGATTCGCCGTCATCGTCAACGTGATTGCCCTCCCTGTCCCTCACACACAATCTCTCTCTTTCATTCGTATGATAAATAACAAATCAAACGCTAAAATGTCGGTAATGTATGTGGCATGTCAGAGGCTTCGTTTATTTATGGCCTGGATCAATAAGAATAACGCCCCAATCAGTGACTATAAATTAACGCAAAGACAAAAAACAACTTTAAAAATACAACAACAACAACAGCAACAAGAACAAAAAATGTCGACGGCTGAGAATGTTTCTCAATGTTCTCAATTCTCAGTCCTCCTCCTTCTTCTACTCTCATTTGGATTGAATTTGGATTGGATTGGATTGGGAATTAAAAATGTTTGAAAAATGCTTAAGGAAATGCCGTTGACTTTAAAACGTTTATAAATTGTGATGATCTTGCAGGTGGCTGTAAAAACTGTAACAGGAAATTTGAATTTCAATAGATCGGTATCTTTATATGATAGATCAAAGGTTTACTCGAAACTCCAACTTGTATTTGAAAATCAGAATTCATCAAATATTAATCTCTTTATTGGGTTCGTATAATTCTTTTATCACTGATCTATTCTATTTCTGTGTGTATGTCCATTAATTGCAAATCTTGATTATTATCAATGCTTTATTAAACATGTTAAAGTCAGCTAAGCAAATTATTCTTTTATTATATTGTTTTGTCAAAAACAGCTGAACAAATGATTCTTTTGTTTTATTTTTTAGTGGTTCCTTGATCATTTTGGAGAAGCAGAAAACTCTATAAGAGCCAATGTCAATGAATGTTCTTTAGACTGGTTTAAATTATTTTACTCTTAAAATATCATTTAACTAAATATTTTAAGTAGATACAATTTAACTCAATAAATACATTTTTATAACTTTTCTTTTACCAACTAAAATATGAAATGATTTATTTTACTTACGAGTTTAATATTTATTCAAATTCTCTTAGCATCATCATTATCTTTTTAGCTACATCTTCAGTTAAAAAACTGTCTGCATTTCAAATGCAGTGTTAATGTGAGTGAATTTTCTAGATCATCCGTCTACTTAAACTGGGTTTTCCTGCTTCCTAACTAAGAGTAAACTCTTTGCTCTTGGCATATTATAGACGATGGCTTCGACTTGCCGCCGTTTCACTTGGTTTGGGCCACAAATCAAGTGTGAAATATATTCAAATCGCACCAGGAGCGATAATAAAAAAAGGCTGAAAAAAAAAGGAAAGAGGAGCCACAAGCACCAAATAAAAAGTACTAAAAATACGAAAATGAAGATGTAAATTATACGAAATGTGAAGCATTGACCGGTCAAAACAACAGGGAAGTTGCTTGAATACCAGAGGCAGGTAATGCTATCAATCTACAACTTGTATCTATCTAGATACATGCAACTGCAGAGAGACAGAGAGAGAGAGAGACAGAGTGAGAGAGTAACAGATAGAAATATATTGAGGGGAGTTGCCAAGTAGCCAAAGTGCAGTAAAAAAGTATATGGCAACACCCTCCAACATGGCCAATGATTGATTGCTCATCATTTTTCATTCTTAATGAAAATGCACCCCGCTGGCAAGAGTTTGCTAGAGTTTTTGGCCCCGTTCACTGGTTGGCCAACTGCTTTGCTTGAGAGAGAAAATGTCTGTCTCTCTGTCTTTTTGTCTGTCTGTCAGTTTTCTGTCTGTCAGTTTGTACGACTGTAGCACACACACCTGAGTCGGAGCCAGTCAGAAAGGTGCAGAAGTTGCGATTATCGCGCACATGCAAAAGAAGAAGTTGAATAAAAAAACTTGGCCAAATTCCACCTTGGCCGCCAACGGGCATTAAAATGGCTGCCAGCTGCGAAAGATTGGGTAGATGGCGTTCATATTATAGCCATGGCCAGCTGCCTTCTAGCCAGGCCCTCCATCCGGGTCTACAAGCCTGCCAGTCAACTGTCAACTCCGCCGTGCCTGTGTCATGCTATGCATCATCTTCTGGCAGTTATTAACCTTTGTCTCCCTCTCCATCTCACTCTCTTTTATTTTCCCTCTTTTTCTGTGTGAATGTATCTGCTAGATACATGTACTTTTGTTGGAGGAAACGCGGCTCATTCCGCTGATTTAGTAGCTTGGCATGGCGCAATTGCTGAAATTAAACAAACTCCTTGACTGCACACCCAGCAAAGTGGTCACTAACAATGACTCAAATAAATGTTGTCTACACTGACAGAAAAGGGGTCTTAGAAACAAGA
This sequence comes from Drosophila testacea, assembly GCA_035043265.1. Lineage (NCBI taxonomy): Eukaryota > Metazoa > Arthropoda > Insecta > Diptera > Drosophilidae > Drosophila > Drosophila testacea. Next base: position 1,620,459 of record JAWNND010000151.1, read on the forward strand.
ACACTTAATATTTTGTTCAATTTTAAATAGAACAAATTCTAGAGGAAATTTATAAATGTAAGAAAAAATATAAGAAATATTTTAATATTAATATACATTTATTTAAGACAAATGGTTTTTACATACAAATAGAATCTAATGGCTCTAATTAGTAGAGATTTTGAAATTACTCGCTTGTCTCACATATATAATTGATATTGGCTTGACAGTCATTATCATTCATAGCAAACTTTGAATCAACTTTACGCATCTCAACACAATGTTCCTTATCAAGGCGGTTGTTAGGTTCCCCAGAATGCCAATGTAAGAAGTTCACTCTCTGTCCAGATTCCAGTGCGTAGATACCCTTATTGGCATAATCATTGATGCCCAGCCAATAGTTTCCATTGATTAGCTTTGCGCTGACTGCATTCAATTCTTCCATAGTTTGAAGAGTTGCTAGATTTGCGTCCATAGAACGACATTTTTGAGATGCAACATGCCAATTCACATTCTCTTCATGATTAATGTGGTAGTACTTTGAACCAATTTTTTCAAATTTTTTCGAATCTATAGATTTTTTTGTCGGAAATCCACCTCTGATCATTTGTACATTCAATTGCTATGAGGTTATATTTACATTAAATATAATCAAACCTGCTAAGATAAAGGAACTTACCGCTTTGATCTCTTGCACTGAGAAAAGGGCGAATAAAAGTCCAATCAAAACGATTTTCATTATGTTTAATTCAATGAAGGCCTCTGTTGATCTGAAGGAACTTGAAACAACTGACATCTCTCCAAAAGAGACGCACCTTAAATACCCAATCCATATTCGAGTTGTCAGAAAATAATCATCGGCATAAAATTCCCAGTACGAAATTGGAATTTTGTGCTGAACTCACACTTGACCTCTGTTATAAATTTCGGAGATTTTCGGTTGTTGGAAATTCTATCACTTGCGACAAAACTTTTGACTGTTCTTTAATGAATATTACGGAATTGGGATTCTCCTATGCTGAAAAGTGTAGGCAAGCTTGATCTCAATTATATAATTAAATTGTTCTCCATTTATAAAATATATATATTTATTTTTCATTAATGGCATACTTATAACTATAAAATCATAATGTGTAGTCTTATTTTTTTATGTATTTCAAAATCTTAAGCATTTGCGAGAAATAAAATTTGAAGAAACTTCGGTGTTCTGTTTATTTTTGTAATTCGCTTACGCATTACAAGCAATATTAAACAATTGAATTTTGTGGCTTTTAATTAGTACAGATTAATCCAAAATTAATCGCTTGTCTCACAAATATAATTGTATTTGCCTTGACAGTCATAATCATTAAAAGCGTACTTTGAGTCAATTTTACGCATCTCAACACAATGTTCATTATCACGGTAGCTGTTAGGTTCCTCAGAATGCCAATGCAAAAAGTTCGCTTCCCGTCCAGATTCCAATGTGTAGTTAGCCTTTATGGCAAGATCATTGATTCCCAGCCAGTAATCCGCATTGATTAACTTTGCGCTGACTGCATTCAATTCTTCCATAGTTTGAAGAGTTGCTAGATTTGCATCCATAGAACGACATTTTGAGATGCAACATGCCAATTCACATTCTCTTCGTGATTAATGTGGTAGTACTTTGATCCAATCTTTTCAAACTTGGTCAAATCTATTGGTTTTTTTGTCGGCATTCCAAATCTGGTCATTGTTATATGATATTCCTAGAAGGTAATAATAACATTAAAAGTAATTGCAAACTGATATGATGAAGGAACTTACAGCTTTATTCTCTTGCACTGCGAGAAATACGATGAAAAGTCCAATCAAAACGATTTTCATTATGGTTAATTCAATGAAAGCTTCTGTGGATCTATAGGAATTTAAAACAACAGACATCTCTCCAAAAGAGACGCACCTTAAATACCCAATCCATATTCGAATTGTCAGAATATAATCATCAGCGTAAAATTCCCAGTATGAATTTGGAATTTTGTGCTGAACTCGCACTTGACCTCTGTCGGGAATTTTGAGATTTTCGGTTGTTGGAAATTATCTCATTTGTGAAACTGATATATTTCTTTTGTTCTTAACTGTGGGCAAGTTTAATCTAAGCTGTATGATTATGAACTTATTTGGGAATTTGCTGTAAAATGTTATCCATAACAGTCGTTAATTAAATAAATAAATACATATTCCAATAAAAAGAACTTATTCTAAGGATGTATAGTATACATTGTATACATTACTTGTGGGCTTTATAGAGGTAGTTTATTTCGACTGGATTTAAGCAATTTTTGGTTTGCTGAAGCTAGACTTAGGCGAAATGTATTACTTATTCATAAAAAGCAAAAAAGTTTTCCACTACAAAGTTGATTAAAATTTCTCTGATTGTAAACAAATTATTTATTATCCAATGTTCATTAATTTCACACTTGTAACTTATTGTTTGTTAAATAAATTTCAAAATCTTAAGTAATTAAATGAACAGATACTAATATTTTCTATTTATTTCTCTAGTTCGATTGCATATTACAAGCAATGTCAAACAATATTCAACAAAGAATTTAATGAAATAAAATGGTTATTGTGCGAAAGAATGACATTAACTAAATTTAAAAGAAAGATGGTAGAAGAGTATTCAATATGTATTTTGTAATTGAAATTAAAGAAACTTGTTTATTTATTTATTTTTGTAATTCGCTTGCACATTACAGGCATTTCAACGTCAACGTTGACGCCTGCGTGGCGGCCATTACTATTGTTGTTACTGTTCATGTTGTTCTTAGTATTGTTGTTGTTGTTGCTGCTGTTATTGTTGTTGTTGCTGCTGCTTGTGCTGCCAACGCGCATCATCATTAATCATTTTTATTTGCACGCCGCCGCATTTGTTGGCATTTTCTGTTTGAAATGCGCCCTGTCAGCCCAAGCGACTGTGAAGGGTGGGCATGGTTGGTGGGCCTGTTGGTGGTTCGGTGGGTGGTCAGTGGGTGGTCGGCTGGTGGCGCCTTGTGAGCCACCCTTGTCAACGGCAAGCCGAAAATTCCAGCAAGTTTGTCACATGCCTGACCAGCAGCAAAAAGCAGTCAACCAACAGTCCATCAACCCAACTAACCACCCACCAAGCACCACCGAACCACCCAGCCTACCAGCCACCCACCCACAAGGACAACAAGCCTGGCAGCCATCATCATCATCATCAGAGTAAACAACAAAACATGGACAGTAAATTGTAAGCGTCATAATGTAGCGAGCAAGAGAGCAACAACAACAACAACAACACCAGCAACAACAACAGCAGTGAGAACAGCAACAACAGCAACAACAACAGCAACAACAACAGCAACAACAACAGCAACAACAACCAAAATATGAAACAGCAGAGAGATGTCGACGGCAACTGTATAAATTATTACATTGTGTACTCTTAGCGCACATAAAAATACATTAATAAATATTATTTATGTATATTCTGTATTCAGAAAATACTCGTACATACTCGTAGCGCGACAGTAGATGACTCTTTTGCTTCTTCTTCTTGGCCAGTAACTGATAAGTTGTTTAATACACTGAGAGAAACGAGATCATGGACACTTACACTTACACTGATATCTAATGAATAAACGAAAAAAGATTTATAAAAAAACTTTTAGCATCTATTAGTTATATTTATGTTCACGTGTTAATAATAGCTAAATATTCTTTTTTTTAAATGTATATCAACATAATTGTCCAATCGGTTGAAGTTTATAAATATTTGTTTATAAGAACCTGCCTTTTCTTTAACATTTTAAAAATCAGTCAGTTTTACTTTTAAGGTACATATACATATATATGTAAATATATATCCTTACTTAGTTACAATTTATGTAACTGACTTATCATTGTAGATATAGATATCTGACTGACCTAGGAACAATTATCAAATATTTATGTAAGGTAAGGAATGACATATGAAGAATATACTTTAGAAACTATATTTTGGAATAATAAAACTAAACATATTTACTTACTTTATTTACGGTCATTAAACTAAATTTGTGTACTTCAGAGTTTGGCAGAGTCTTTTAATCGAGCTCGATTCCCACTACTTGAAACTAACAAAATATCTATACGATTCCAAATTTCTCACAGTGTAGTTTCAGTGAAAAGTTATACATAGAGCCTCATCTTCATTTCATATTTTTGACATTTGTTAAATCAAAAAAATGTATTTGGCGTATTTTTTTGTTTATGTGTCATTTTTGCCATTTGAATTTATTTGTTTGTTTGCCATTTCGCGCGAATGCAAATTTGGTAATTGTCTTTGCTACGCACACACTCTCACTCTGTATGTGTGTGTGTGTGTGTGTGTGTGTTTTATTTATTTGTACAAAAAGAATTTATTTTATGGCAAATTGGGCTTAAATTGCGAATACTCTCACTCCCATGTGAGTTATGTGACTGAATAATGAACACTTTCCCTAACGACATTTGCTCTTTAGTTTCTTTTCTTTGCAAGTTCAAAATGAAACTGAAATTGGGCTAATAAAAATGGTTGAAATATGTTGCAAAAATTATTTATTATAGAATTATAAAATATTATATTGCAGAATATGCTTTTAGCTAATTAGTTTATTGATAGGAATTTTGTTTTTTGGGATTGAAATCAATATCTCGAATGTTGCCAACTTTCGTCATGAAAATCTCATATTGGAACTGAGAATCAATGCCAGGCTGTCTGTCTTTGTGTCTGTCTGTCTCTTTTTTTGTTTGTCTAACGCTTTTTGGCCATTCAATCTTGAGCTGTGCAGAAAGGCAATGGGCCATTAACTTGATATATGTGAGCTGGTCGCCTAATGATTGCCGAATTTCTAATTATACGCATAAGAAATTATATCTGTCAATAAATTTGCCACTGTGTGTGCGAGCCCAGCAAAAGGGCGTATGAAAAAGGACGAAAAAAGAAATCAGCAATGGCCATAATTCACTCAAACACACACAGATACACACTCACACACACAGGACTAGCGTAAATCCTTCCACAAACTGACAACGGGAATGGCGCACAGTGCTTATAAATGATGAGTTCAAGTCCAGAAAGCAGGCGCATAATGACCTAGGCCAGAACTCTTAGTTGGGCGGGAATAGAAAGAGTGAGCGAGAGAGAGAGAGATAGAGAGAAAGAGAGTGTGGAAGAGGAGATAGTGGCAGGAAATATTTGGCCGAATGACGCATAAAACAAATCCAAGCCAAAGGCAGCACAAGCTATAAGACCTGACCAAGGGTTGTTGGCCAGCAACTTGACGAACCTCAGTTGATGAGCGTGCTGGCAAAAGGCAATCATCATCATCATCATTATCATTATCATCATCATCGTCATCATCGTCATTATCATCAAAGTCTTCATGAAGAAGTCCAGTCCAAGCCATAGACGAAGACGAAGTGAAGTTTTATGAAACCCTCAAGTTGAACATACTTTTGGGGCAGGAAGGAATGTGTGGCTGGGGAGAGGAGGAAAGGGAGGCAGGAAAAAGGGTGTGGGGCATGGTGGCCCATATATTTTCACTCGTCTGACATTAACGGCTGCTATCGCCCAACGATGAAACTGACGCTGACTCTGACTCTGACTATGAAACTGGGCAAATGCTTTGGCAAGCCAGTTTTGTTGGATACGATGGCCTGGCATCATTACTGGCAGTCCACGATTTATTGACAAAACGAAGCAAACCGAGACTAGAATCAACCGAAAATTTAGAATCCAAACGTCCAAACGTCTTGGCCAAAAGGATTGCTACTACTACAACTCGTTGTGGGTGTGGCCTAATGCTTTACGTCCCCCTCTCTCTCTCTCTCTCCCACTCTCTTTCTCTCTCCGAGCCACAGTGCAAACCTCATTTGTTTCTATGGCCCATTTCGTTGACGCTTTCCTTTCGGCTACCACTCTCGATGGGGTAACCAAGATGACGTTTCGACAATTTGGCATCGGAATGCGTCAGCATTAACTTGATCTTCTACAGCGAACAATTTTCTTACTACAATATATTGTGAATATGTACAGTATATTTGTATGTATAAAATACAATTTGTTTACTATTATTACCATAGAGTATACCAAATTTGTTGGTCAGCTTAAGAATTCTCCATAATCTCATTATTTACAGAATACATTTAATAGATATGTTTATTTACCTTAAGTCATATGTGCTATTTTAATATACAATATTCCAATTTCAAAATAGTTTAATTATTAATCAGTTATTTTTATTTGTTAAGTATAAATAAATAATAGTTAATTTCTTTATTTATAAATAGAGCGTCTGTGGTTAATCTCTTTTCCAAATTTATAGACAATGCGCAGTCACCTTAAGGCTTAATCATGTAAGAAACCCCTTCTTAAAAAACGGCAACATTAAGTGCATATCAGTTTTTTGGCACATACTCGTAAGAACTAAACATTTTGCCAAGAAACCCTCAAACCAAGTGCTCTAAAATATATAAATAAATAACACTCGACGTAGTTTCATTGCAATTTGTGTGATGTGTGGTGAGGAACTTATTTATGAGGGGGAAAGGGAAGCTCCACTCCCACTCCCACTCCCACTCCCACTACAGTGGCACTTGGCTAATGTGACTACCGCAAGCTCAGGCAATTTCATCTCTGTCTGCATTGTCGTGCCATCTCCCTTTCCATTTGAGCTGATGATTCATGTGCCTCTAACGTCTAAGCTGGCTTTCTCTCTCTCTCTCTCTCTTTGTCACTTTCTCACTTTCTGTGTAATGTCTGGCCAACTCTAGCTAGCTGATATTCCTGGGGCCCATTCATTTGGCTGAGAGCGCCTTCGGCATATTTTTAATTGCCTAATTTTGTGACTTGAGTGATGGGCAATGCCAGCTCCGAGTTTCGAGCTTCGAGCTTCGTACTCTGAGGGTTGCTTCCTTCAAATGTCTCTTGTCGTTCAGCGTGATAAACGCCGCCGCCCCGTTTGGCATTTTAAAATTTTCGTCGCCAAACAAAAACCATCCCTGGGTACCCCCATCCCTCCCTCCCCCTATCCTCCTCGTCCCTGGTAATGCTCCCTGGCTGGCAAGTGGCTTCATTTGCTGTTGCTGAAATATTTCAGGACACGGAGAATGGGAAGCGTTGTCACCAGCGCTCGCGGCAAATTATGGGACAATATTTTAGGCTAATGTTAATGTTTTCCCAAAAATTTTCTCATTGTGCCAGCAACCGTATACCCGCTCCTCCTCCTGTTCCTTATACTCCCACAAGGCAGAGCGCCTTCGGGCCAAATCCGTTAAATTATTGAGCTGAAGGTACTTTTCAATGCGGTTCGCTTGGCTTGGGTCGCTTTCGACTACCATCGTCTGGGTTGGGGTTAAATGAGCAGCGACACTTTGTTGTTATTGCTATTGTTGTTGCTGTTGTTGTTGTTCTCCAGTTGCAGCTTTACAGTTTTTTTGGTATTCTTTATTTGTTTGGCAGCGCAATTTCCAGTCGTTCCTCAGGTTCTGTTAAATGTTTCGGAAAGGCAGAGTGAATGAATGAGCGCGAAAGGCTTCGCGAATGAATTAGTTTTTGAGTTGACATTTGAGAGGGAGAACGAGTGAGAAAGACGAAGAGAAAAAAAAGGGAGAAGAGAGAGAGAGAAAGACGGAGCCAAAAAGGAGACAAAGATGAAGTGTCCAATTTTGAGCAACTTTTGTGCCTAAGAAGATACGTAGAGGTGACTTCTAAATAACTACCAGTTATACCAATCGAATTATTATCGATAAATCTATTATTATTATTTCATTTTATGGATATATGAGACTCAGCATCGAGACTCAGCATCGAGATTAAATTCAATAAATCCTAGTACAGATTGGGTTGGTATTCTTGCTTAAGATGGGAATGTCTTATAAAAGAACATACATTTTATTATAGGTTAATTATTTTTACTAATATGTATATAAAAGTAATTCAAAGATCTTTTATTATAAAATCTTTTATTATAAAATCTTTTATTATAGAAATAAATAAGCAATCAAAAAGATGGATGATCTAGTGCTTATGTTTCTTTACTGCATCAAAAAGCTAAGAAATTTGCTTCTATTTCTTCTTGAATTCTTTTAAAAGATTCTTGAAGTTTCTTGAAGATTTCCTACCAAATTTGAATTCTAATTCTGCTAGGCTAAGGAACTACTGTTAAACTTCATTAACCACACCTTTTTTGCCTCCTTCAAAAGAAAACACTCTTAAAAATGTTCACGAATTGCATTTGTAAAGAGAAACACAAAATTGTTGTTGTGTTTTGTTTGCTTTATTTTTTGGTGCAGGTTACTTTTCTATTTTTCGGTGGTTAGCCCGCAGCCCATCATTCCATAGACACTGTGTGGCACACGTCGCAGGAAGATAAAGTCCCGTTGAAGGAAAACACCACAAAAACCTGAGCCCCGAAAAGCTCTAAATCTTGTGGCTACCAACAAAGTACAGAGCTTGAGTTTGAGTTTCAGTTGGTGTTGTAGTTGGAGTTTTTGGTAGCTTCGTCCAGCCGTGTTGCCATTATTTTCTCTAGCTGCTGCCTTGTCTCGAGCACCATAAAACACTTTAATAGTTCTTTATTCCTTAGAGAGAGAGTGGGAGAAAGAGAGTGAGAGAGACAGAGACATATACAACCCTCTAAAGTCTGGCTAAAAACCCAAAAGTCTGACTGACGTTCTTCTTCGATATTTTCTTTTCGACTTTTGCTGCGGGCTTCGCGTTTTTCGGCGCATTTTAAAATTATGGCAAGGCTGTCACTTGAACCATCCCACCACCCCACCAACCCGAACCACCTGCCCACCTGCTGCCGCAGGGTTCGCTTCTTGGCTGAACTCAATTGTTTTTTTCTTTCTTTTCTGCTTCGCTTAATTTAAGGCCAGACACTCAAGACGACTTGAACTTTATTTTTAATGATTTCTGCATAAGCCTTTGGGGACTAATTCATTGGAAGCGACGGCGCATATGCCTCGAGACGCAACAAATTAACCCCTTTCACCTGTAGCAACCCTTAACCCATAACCCCAGCCTAGCCTTTCTATCTCACTCTCTCTAAAGTCAAGTGCTTAACCGCTTCAACACACTTTGATTTGATTCCAGTATCTCTCTCCCACTCGCACGCTTAATCAATTGCCTCTCTTCTCGTACAGTTGCTGAACTCTCCCTTTCCCCATCTACGACCTTGTCACATGACACCTGCAACCTTTTCCACGTCGATTTCCGTTTCCGCCAGTTTTTTGGCTTTTTGCTCGCTTTTACGCCACTCGCGTTCTCTGCATAACAATATTTGATGCCTTTTGATCTTCGGCTGCTGCTGTTTGGACTTGGCGTGTTTTTAAATTAAATCCTGTACTCCCCTCACCACGCTCCTGTCCCGCCACCCCCTCTTCAAAATGGAGTCTCCATCGGAGGCTGTCGTTGTCAGCATAATACGACAAAAATTGCACGCTATGTTTGATGTTTAATTTTATTAAAAGGATTTTTTGTTGTTGTTGTCAGAATCCAATTAAAATTAACCGCCGGCATTGTTTGTCAAAAATATTCCAAGACATCCACACGGTTACAACAAAAACATCTACAACATCATCCTCCTACATACAACAATAACAAAAATAAGAACAACAGGTGTTCTCTGCTAAAAAGAAACAATCTCTATAGTTTCTTTTCTTTTCTTTTGATTTTGCTCAAGTTTGTATTACTTTCTAATTTAAATCAGGTCAATTTATAACAAGCAAATAACTAAAAGTGAATGATAATTATGATAGTTAGAATGTATGTAGTATAATAGTTTTTGGTATAGATATAATATTTTGATGTATAACAGTATTACAGCTAATCATACTAACTTTATTTATAAAGCATGTATAAGTTTTCCATCTGAAATATTAAAAGATATTGCGAAAATATATATTTCAAGTCAAATTCAAATGTTTCTTTTATAATACATAATAACATATAAGTCTAGTTAAGATTTAATAATATTTCAATTAAATTATGTTGGAATTATAAATTATTATATTTAATTATAAATATATATATAGTAATATATAAATAAATACAATAAAACTATAAAAATAAGAAATCAATAAATAAAACGGTTTTCTTATAAAGATTAATATAATTATTTTAATAATATTTTGAAACTAATTTTTAATCCAAAAGTAAACAAGGAGCCTCTTCATACTTACTATGTATTAAGTTTACGTTTAATATTACTTTTGAAAATAGTTCAACTTCATATCCGTTCGACTAAGAAAGTAAGAATTATTCTACATATATCTAAAATTAAGCATTCGTCAAGGATTTCTACATAAAGAAGGATTTCTACGGTAGCAGATCCTTAAAGGTCAATCGTGACTGTCGGGATCATTGTTTGAGTAGAGATTTTGGTTTGAGTGATTTACGAGGGGAAAGTTGAAGCAACTGAAAAGAGATCCCTATTCATAAGGATGTCAGGAAGTCAGTTGTGATGGGCAGCAAGAAAACTCTACGCATAACTGTAACAGTTTATCCCTTTGATCCCGGCAAAGGGAAAGTGAAATTCAGGTCATAAATCAATGGACATTTCTGGGCCTTGTCTCTTAACAATTGTTTTGGGCAAAAGGGGCGTGTCGGGCATTCAATGCAAATGCAAATTTGCAACTGTGCAACATTGCAACTGTGGCAACTGTTGTGCCAACACACGTTTCACATGCGCCTTTTCCACAAGCCTCTCTTCACCACAGGAGTCGGCATTGGGATCGAGGAAAATGTTGTGACAGTGATGCAGTTGCCGGGAAAATCGCATTTGCCAACATTGCGTCGACGCGTCGTCTTGCTGACGGATTAGTGCGGATTACTGGACGATCTTAAAGCGATCCCAATGTGAGCTGAGCCTAGTGAAAGTTATTTCAGGTAGTAAGGAAAATCTTGTTGTTAACCTACTCATATATTCTCGTGCCGTGACGCACACAGCGGGTTGGAAAATCAATTGTTAGGCTAAAAAGATGCTAACCCAGTAGGCGTTTTGTTTTTAAAGATTTTGGCCAGGATTTTGGCTCATTACGGCGAAAGTGAAAGTGAGAACTAATCTCAAGGTCAAGGTTGGTGTGTAAGGATGTATTAGATATTTAATGTGTACCTAAGGTTATTTATTTTATTTTTTTAACAAATTAATAGTTGAAATATTATATAATAACATATGATTATAATTATAATTTATATAATTTTATATAATTTATATTATAATTATAATTATATTATAATTTCTGGGAAGTACGCTTACTGCATTAAAGCAATTCATGATTAGTAAATTCATTGAGAGTACATGTAGTGAACGATTTTTACAAGAAAAGACACAGTTTATTAAAAATAACAGAAATATTGAAAAAAAAAGTATTTTTGTTTTAATAAATTAATGGTAATAAGAATATAAATATATATAAGATTTTTAGAGAACACTACTAAAATTATCTTAAATATTTGAAGGTAATATTTTATTTAAATTAAATTGAATTGATTGAGATGGGCTTTCAATTACTTAATATAGTATGTGCAATAAATAAATTTTATATACGGCTACATTTAAGCTTTCTAACTAGTCTGAAAGTAATAACAGATCCCAACAACATTTTTTAAACATGTCTGATTAACTGGTAATTGTGTTAAATATAATAAAAGTAAATCATACAAACATTTAAATACAATATTCTTTCACAATCTCATCTTTGTCTCCTTTCTACCAAAGTTCCTCTTAAACTTTTCTCATACTCCAAACGGGATCTTGTCAAGATGTTTTAACGATAGACGCATTACGATCACCTGCTATGATTCTCAATTTGCAGACTCAGCTGGAAAATGCATTCGACTTTGAGCTGATGTAAGATCGTATGTGCTTTCGACTTGTGTCTATCATAAGATGTGTCTATCAAATGCAATGCGCAGTCAATTATCAAATTAATTAGCTAAGCCTATCAAAGAGCTGTTGCTAATTGGAAATTGCAAATTGCGAATTGTGATTGCACCTGTGGGATAGAAAATCAAGTGCATCTGGTGATTTGATATTGCAGTTAAAGTAACTTAAAGTTGAGACTCTAGTATATCAGAATAAATAATCACAAAGACATGGAAATGGAGAAGAAATCTGAAGAGGATTCATCTGGGCGACAAGCTGACAACTTGAGCTGCTAATGAATGATTGATGTGTGTGTTCTCTAGAGGAGAGTGGAGACTGACCTTGCATTTGCATTAATCATCATTGATTGATCACTCTGTAGTCACTAAGTACACTCCACTGCAAATTCAAGATCGCTTCACTGATCGACAGAGAGCTGTCCAGGCGGTAGCTGAATGTGGCACCAATGAGAGAATTTGATAGCAACCAAAACAAGTTGAATAACTGAAGGATTGACTAACTGACTCCCTGACTGACTGACTGACTGACTAACTGACTGACTGACTGACTGACTTGGCTGAGTGACTAATTAGCGCGACGAGAGTTGGTTTCTTGGTTACTTGGGTTATATGTACGAGTCCACATCCATCTGATTGATGGCACCGCGAAATTTAAGAAGGATGCCAGCCAGCTGTCAAGTCATTGCGAAAAGGATTAGCTTGAGATCTTGGCAAACGTGACGATCAAATGATGCCGCCATCTCCACAGAGCTTCCACATTATAATAAAGTTGACACTGGCCCCGACTTTATTCTCTGATGATGGATCAGACTGAGTTGAAGCTGTAGCTGTAGATGTAGCTGGAGTTGTAGTTATAGTTGGAGGATGGTTGGGAAATGGTCTTGGCATCGCCAAAATAAACCCAACTCCAACTCCGAACATATTCCATCAGCTGTCACAAAATATGTCACTGTCAGACCAGATGAGATTTGCGCAAAGACTTCTTTCTGGAGTTCTTTCTGGAATTGCTCTGCAGAGTTTTGGGGCTCGTCTTGTTGCGAGTTTTCGGTAAGATTGACAAGGGAACGGCGGCTAATCCAATTTAATTTGAATGTCAGTTCGTCTGGAAGACAAGAGAGCAACACAACAACACAACAACAGAACAACTAATAACAACCATCAGAGATCTGTTCCTGGACTTCTCCACATGGTATTAAGAACTTCTGATTTGCCTTTCACTCTTTCTACTATTTTTGTGTGCGGCGTTTCAAATTTGTCGGCAAATCTGCACTGATTCCCAGATTCAGAACCAGAACCACGTCCCAGACACATGTTCGACTTAATTTGCTTCACTGCATTTTTGGCATAATTTTATTTCATTTAATTTTATCTTTTTAGATTTTGGCCTCCATTTGATATCCTCAACAATCGAGCAGTCAACAGAAGCTAAATACAAAATCGCCCAAGCTAAATTGTTTGAAATATGATATTATTGGACTATACTCCTCTCTATATCATTGAATCCTCAGTCAACACAGTAGTTTGTTTGGGAACTCATCCACACTCGATTCGATTCGATTTGATTTTCAATTTCATTTCGGTAGCCAATGCACAAAATTCAAGTTAAAATGGGAATTCTATCCAAAGCGGAGTTGCTTCTAAAAGAAGAAATTCAGGGTATTCAAGCTCTCAAATTCAAACTTGTTTAAAAACAAAATACAATATTTGTACTCAATTATTTTAAAACAACTATAAGAACAACTGATTAGGGATTGAAACTTTTTTAAACTTTATTCAAACAGAATTAAAATCTTTTCGAAAACTATGACGAATTCTCTTCTCATTGTTAGACGTTTGTTAAGTAAATAACATCCACTTAAATTTCCTTTTAATCTCTAACTAAGACACCTAAACTCTTCTCTACTTAATACTTTAGTTACTGGCCAAATCAGATCTCTTAAGAGTTGCTTCAGCTAATCACATTGTCAGTTGGCTGTTGACAAGACTTCAGCAGCCTTCGATGGCTGTGAAACAAACTCATTACGCGAAACTGAGAGCCCCAAAACTCTCAGGCACTTAAAAAAGCCAATACAAATATAAAAAAAGTGGCGCGATGCTTATCAGCGCTTCCACCAAACTTCGAAGCTGATAAAATATTTAAAGAAGCCAAGAAGAAGTCTCTCCACACGTACACACACTCCAAGACAGGCTGCAAGTTAAACAGGCTAAAAGAAAAAGAAGCTAACTTGGTTTGGCTGGCAACGCGTTTATTTAAAAATCGATCGGATCAAGAGGCACAGAACAGTCCAGTGTGGCACAACAATGGGGCAGGTAACTGGAGCCCCAAATGCGAGTGATAGACAGACACAAAACACAAGCCCAAATTCCAGAGCAGAGGATCCAATAAATTTCATTAAATGCGCACGCGTGCGAGGAACAATCCAAGAAGTTAAGGAGGCTCTAGAGTAGCAAGGAGGATCACAAGGAGGAGATCAGCTCGTAAGGAGCAAGAGCTACTAACTCAGTTAACAGCAGACAATTGCGATGGACATCTCTCTCTCTTTGGACTGGATCTCAATTCCTGTCTCCATCCTGCTTTCCTGCCTTCCTGCCTTCCTGCCTACCACTACTTCCCTCTCTGGGCGCATTTTCGACTCCTAACAAGCTGATGAGACATGAACGCGCGCGCTTACCAAATTCCAAGATGTCAACGCAAAATCACATTGTGCGCCATTATTTGCCCCTGAAGGAGGCTCCATCTGGATGCATTCTCCAGAGCTGGAAGACAGAGATCCCTTCCCAAAGTTACCTTCAGCTAATGCAATGCAGTGTCGTCGTGTCTCATAAGCCATAAACATAAATAAAGGCACCTACTTCAGACTACAGAGTCTCTATAGAGTCTTGAGCTTGAACAAAAAAATGTCGCATCAGCCATAACAAGAAGAAGAGCAAAAACAACAGCAACAACAAGAACAGCAACAACAACATGGTTCAATATTATTGATGACAAAAACAGAAAGAAAGGGTTCAATGATGGAACAATACTTGGGATTAGGGCACAATGGAAAAAACTGAAGCATTCAGACTGAAGTCAAAGATAAATCTGTCTTATGAGAGAATCATGACTTGCAGATGAAACATTGCTCATTGTGGGGTCACCTGACCCGGATAATGTGTTAACAATTGAACTTGGCCAGAAGTATAACAACAACTGAGGTTTCTTCGTTTTTTTTTGTGATTTTAAATAAATATTAATTTTATTATTTTTAAAAAGTCATTAAAGTTGTTAGCAAAAACTATGTTTAAATAATTAGAATTCATATTTGTTCACAATTATTTACATAAAAGTTTCTTTGCACCCTTTCTTTATTAATATTTTTATATATTTTACAAAATTGTTTGCTATTACATATTTTTTTAGTACAATTATTATTGTTAGTATTGGCATTGTTTTATTCTTCATTTATTTTAATGTAGTTTTATTTTTTTGTTCTTAAAACCCATTGCTCATTTAGAATTCATTATCCTACTGAAGTTTTATATTCTATATACACTTAATAACTTAAATTTACTACACAATTTACAAGCATTATTAATTCATTTATTTTATCTTGTATATAGTTTAATTATTCTTTTTTAAGCCAATTTTCTAGATAGTCTCCCCATCTGTCTGCTCAATCTCCACCATGTCCGTCTCCTTTGGCATATCCACCTGGAATACCTCGATTTGATTTCCCGGCACCACAACATTACCATATAATATTGGTTTCATGTCATCAGGCAAAAATGCTTCGCAATTGGCAAGGACCAAATTCTGATCATGATCTGTACAACCGAAGACACCCAGTAGGACTAGTTTGTTCTTTAAGGTCACGCGTACCATGCGTCCCAGCCATTTCTTGAGATTCTGTCTGCCAATCGATAGATTATGATCCAAATAGGGATCGGGATAGTTTCTAAAAATAATGGGCTTAAAAATCGGTTCACTTGCCGAAGATGTTTTGGGTGTTTCTTCAAGAGTTTCTTCTTTCGACATGTTTTAGCTTGTGTCATAAATAAATTAATTTGGTTTTAAGGTTAAAATCATAGACAGCCTTTTTCCTGCATGCTTCGATTAAAATTAATCGGTTTTAAACTTGTCCTCTTTGCACGTTTGTAATAAAAGTATAAAAAGCTTTGAATAAAATGACTTTTTAAATAATAAGTATAAGTTTAAAACGTGGCCATTAAGGCTTTTAGTTTAAATTGATATAGGACGTTTTCATAAACTAAATTTGAACATTCCGAATTGCCTTAAATTTTAATCGTAAAAATTAAAGCTTAACAATTTTGAAATTTGAAATTTAGAATGAACATCCGTATTCATAGCATATCTCAGACGTTTTTATCGAGGTTACAAATCTTAGAATTTGCCCAAAAGCTGCACACAATGCGAGAAGGTGCAAGAAAAGTGTCGCCAATCTTAAGGAGAGGAAAAATGCAAGTAAAGTCGCTCGATCGGTGCATGCAACCGTTGCAACTGCAACAATGACGATGACAGCAGCAACAACAACAATAACAACACGAATGCTTATACACATTTTGCTTGAATGTCCGTCCGTCTTTTGGCCGTGTCTGTGTCCATGTCCGTCCTTTGATGACCACGACAAACTGAAAGCCGGCACAAGTCCGCAGTCGTCTGCGCAACAGTTCAAAGTTTTGAGGGCCCGCTGCCAATGCCAATCGGATTGCAGCGTATAAGGTAGCCCAACTCAAGCCAACTTGGTCAACTTGCAACAACAGCAACAACAACAACAACAGCAACAGCAACCACAGCATCCCAACAGATCTCTGATCTCTCGAAAAAGTTGCCAGTTTTGCAGCAGAGGCTGCCACATCGAACAAAGGCATTCGGCACAGATCAAATTGGATTTACATTCCCAATTGCCTCAGGTGGCTGCTTTGACTTACATGAGAACTAAGTAACGCCTTTATAGAGACTTGTGTGGAAATTTTAGAGAAGCAACGATTCAACTAAGGAGACTTTAAGTTTAATTATTCTATTAAGCATATATTAACAAAATCTAATAAAAATGTCTAAGTATTTCCTATCAGGAAATAAATGTAAGTTTTTAATTATTTTTCTATTATAGATTACACTTACTATTTATCTAAATATATATGGCTTTTACCATAGAAGTATCAACATTGAATATGTGTTGACTTTAACATATTGGTTAAGTAATTCCATATTTTAAAGAACTTCTTTATTTTCTAATGTTTTCTGAATTTATTTAATAAAACATTATGTCTGCATAAGAAGTCAATCGATCTTTCAGTCGCTAATCCTTGGACTTTAATTTATTTATGTATAACCAGAAGAACAATACTAATTTCGAATTTAATAATTATATAATTTTGTTGTGGCTAGCAATCAATTAATTTGTATGAGTTTAATTGAACCATGCAATGATTTTCCTTGTAAAGTAAATTTCTCTTATTTGGATAAATGTAATAAGCTAAATTATAAATTTTTCGATGGGATTATTATAAATAATATATTATAATTACATTATTACTCAACTTACAACATATCTTAGTCATTTAAATTCACTTTTATTTTCATAATCACCTAATCCTTTGCCCTGGTTGTTTTCGGATTAACTATAATGTTTTCCCTTGTTTAATTAAATTAATTTAATTATGAAACAATATGTGTTAATTTTATATAGAGTATTCAATTGGCGTTGTAAAATGCATTAAAATTGATTTTTTCGCGCAACAAAAATGAAAACACAACAAGAGCTCCCGACATTGGCGATCGATCGCATTTGATATATTTGCTCCTCGAGCTGTGGCAGTGGCTGTGGCAATGTGGCACTGGTGGCAATGGCGTCGTCGAGAGTCTGAAACTCAGATCTCAGTGCTCCTTTGTTGTCCATCCGCGTCGTCAGCAGCGGCAACAGCAGCAACTGTTGCTGGTAGCTGCTGCCGTTGCTGATGTTGTAGTTGCAATTGCGGTTGCTGTTGCTGTTGCCGTTGATGCAGCTACACCTTCGCAGTCAGAGCGATCCCATTCGCGATGTGGCGATGCCAATCCTCGCAGCTCGACGTAGTGTTTATGTCGTTTATGTGAAATATCAGCTGCTCATGTTGAGAATGTTTGCTGCCTTGTTGCGTCTGCCACTTTTTGTTGCAGTTGTTGTTGCTCTTGCTGTTGCAGTTGCTGTTGCTCCGTCTGTCGTTGGCGTTTGCCTGTTTTTGGCCTGAAGTTTTGCTGGCCACGTTTTGTTTATGGCTTTGGCAGCCATTGGTCAACGCTTGCTTAGCCTGGCCAGCGGCAGCAGCAGCAGCAGCAGTAACTGCTGCTTGAATTTCAAATCTTATGCTGCATGTTCAAATACCCACACTCGGCAACATGCAACGAGCAAGTTGCAACCTCGCCACACGCCACAATAAACTAAATTATTGCAAAATGCTGTCGTTTATTTTCTATGCATAGATTTGCACCACATTTCAGACTTTTGCACTCAATAAAACTTTAAATAAATTCAAGTATCACAAGCAAAGCGAATTCGATCCACACAACAATTTGATTGTGCGGCTTGTTGAGGGTCAAATGGTGGCACACAGTCCGAGGATCGTTTTGTTTTCACACTTTACCAAATGATGATGGTCAGAAGACATGGCTGGAATATGAGAATGGCTTTGAATTTCACTTAAAGAGAAGAGATTTTAAAAGACATGGACAGAGTACACATTTGGGGATCTACATATACTATCTTTTATTTCTGAAGAATATATGTTATTCAAATATATTTATTATTCTTTAAGATATGACTAAGAAATTTATTTATGTATATTTATGTATATTATATTATTTAGTTACAATATTGTTAGTATTGGTATTCTTTTTATCTATACTTATTTCCTAATATTTCGTTTAATTATTACTTAGCTTAATATTCCTTTAAAATTTGCTTACTATTATCTATTTATAACTATTATCTATCTCCCATCTCAGTATTGAGCAAAACATGTTCCTAAAATAGCACAAAGTGTTTAAATTTTTTAGAAATTAGCTGAAAATATTTTTGATGAATTCTTTGTGGTGCTATTTTATAACAATTTCGGCTGGATTTATGAGTTGCTTTAATATCAACACAAATTGTGTCGTCGCATTTATTTTTGGCGATTATTTATGGGCAAGAGTTCCACAGTGTCACTTTGGCACCGAGTATCAACAATGACGACAATATCAGAAGTGATCTGAGAATGAGATACATTTGTATCTTGCATCTCGAGTTTGAATTGGAACCATTGATTTAGTTAATTGTCTTAAGCACTTTTCTATCGATAGATACATGTTTACTGCC
This sequence comes from Drosophila testacea, assembly GCA_035043265.1. Lineage (NCBI taxonomy): Eukaryota > Metazoa > Arthropoda > Insecta > Diptera > Drosophilidae > Drosophila > Drosophila testacea. Next base: position 1,639,671 of record JAWNND010000151.1, read on the forward strand.
CTATGTTCTAATTTTGTAAAACGTCTCATAATGAAATGTTTTTCGGTCAATTAGAAAATGTTGTGTGATATAAAACAAATATATGACAGACGTGGGTCATAAATATACTCGGTTTTAGACCAAAAGAGCTGATTCAATGATGAAATTGTCGCAGGGCGACAAAATGTCGCGACCATCGAAAAAATAAAACACTAGAAATTATAAATAGTGGGTGTATCTCTATGTATCTCTCTTCGATTGGCTTGATTGTGATTTACAGCAATTTTTATATTTATTCAAATTTCTTCTATACATCTAAAATACACACACTCACAGTAAATGTGTGTTGTCCCCGGAGTGCTCGGCATTTTGGGGACAGATGTGTTTATATTCGGTTTATTATGTAAAATGCCTTTCACGACCCATCAACGCGGCTCATCAGCATTAAATTATGCGGCAATCAAATATCGAGATCGAGATCAACATCCAAGTCGAAATTCGAAATTGAAATCAAAGTGGCGCTCTCTTTTAGTCTAACTTTGTCAATTTTATCTACTCTCTCCCTTCCACTTTATTTTATGTCCTTTTCAATATTACATTAATAGAGACATTTGTGCTCTTTTTGCAATGCAAAGCAGCCAACAACTAATGTGAGCCCATTGCCACAGTGGGCTGAAAGCTATTGTACAGGTATCACAGAGACAAATATATAATGTTCAGTTAAGTTTCATTCAAAGTTTGTAATTAATATATCCTCTTATATTCGATTGTCTACGGATTACAATGGAATATCTAAAAATTCTAAGTCTAATAATATTCATTTCTCCTCCCTGTAATAAATTTGTTCTATATATTTATTATTAATATCTTATATAACACAATGTTGAATTCTTGTGTATCAAATTATTTATGTTGATAAAATATAATATTTCATAAGTTGATTTCCATTCTAAAGTTTCAAAATATCAGTTTATACAACTATATAATGTAATTTCCATTCTTAAAATATGTTTTCTTGGTTGCCTTCAGTAAATTACGTATACATAGTAAATGTGTTCTTAAAATTTCTATTTATATATATATTTCTGTTGCAAATTTTGTATACATACAACTGATTTCAGATTGTAATTAGAACTAATTAGTTTAGTTTTACTTTTTAAATTTCCTTTTAAATATCCAATTATCTCATTTTGTTCTTATTGGCAAACTTGCTTTTTATACTTTGTGATTATTAACAGTAATATGCATTTTACATAATATTATAGTAGTTTTCTAAATTAAATTTGCTTTTTCTTCACAACTTTTTGCCTACATTTTCTATGTCTCTCGTACCACTGTGATGTGTGGCAAACATTGAACTTGGTGAATGCGATGCTGCAAGGCAGCAGCTTGCACTCATTTGTCTTGGCTGCTGCTTGCTTTAGTTTCCTCTTTAAATAGTGGGTAGAGAAAGAGGGTGGCAGAGGGTGAGGTGTGGGTGGGAGGAGAAGAGGGGCAGCCATCCGTCAGTTTTTAATATTTTCCATTTGTTTTTCACTTGTTATTTATTGGTTGTCTTCGCGCCAGCCGAAACTGTCAACTCGAGTCTCTGTTCGATGGAGCTGCCTCGTTTTTAAGTTGACATCCACTTGTCATTGAGTGTGTGGCAACAACGAAGGCAATTTGCATGTGTTGCACTTGCAACATGCACTCACGATGATGATGATGTTTGCCAGGCGATAATGATGATGATGATGGCTCCTCCTGCAACTTTATTTGCTGTGAATGCAAATTTTTTTTGCAAAAATTTGTCGCTTCGTTGCAATTAATAAAAAGTTGGCGCTGTTGTTGCCCCACAAACCTCCACTCTCTTTTTTTGTCTCTCTCCCCTCTTTCCACTCCTTTTGCTGTCTCTGGCTCATGTTGTTAATATTTTGTAAATTAATGTTCGATGCAAGAATGCGGACGTGCAACACACATATGCAACATCATCATGCCCCCGTCTAAGCGTATGTATAGTATGTTGCCGCCGTTTTCCTCCTTCTGCCTCATCTGTGGCAGGGCCAACAGTTTTTATTGAAGTATAACATTAAATTTGGCATTTCCACTTGCGCCTCTCGCAAGTTGCACACATAAAATAACCATATTTTATTTTCCTTATTTTCTTTTCTCCTTTTTTACACTTTTTTTGTTGTTCTCTTCGCCGCGACGGCGTCTACTCACTTTTGTCTTCTTTTATTTCTTATTTGTTTTTCTCATTGAGCTGAAAGTCAGCAACGATTTGCACAAATCAAAGCCAATTACACGTCCCACAACAAATGTGCAGACACTTTTACGAGATTTTCTTTACATCATCTAAAAATTTACATACACACAATGACTGTAAACTGAATTACTTGAGAATTGACCAACAAAATAGGGATAATAAACAATATGTAACAATACAATAAGGCAGTTGGCCTTAAAAAGAGGGAGGGAAGTGGTAAAAAAAAGAAGAAAAATAGTAAAGAAATTTATTTCTGAAAGAAATCAAACTTATATATTTGACTTGAATTACTCTATTATTTCTGAACTTTGTCTTTATTTAAAAAACAAACTTCCCCATTTAATAAATGTCATAATTTCAGATAGAAAACATATTTTATTATAAAAATGTTAAAAGAAACTAAGGCAATTTTTTAATGAAAAATTCTATAATCAAGAAATAATAGGTATAAGTAATATGTTATATAGTATAATAGGAAATTTCCACAGAGTGTCTAAAATAAATGGAATGCAGTAATGTATTTAGAAAACCCACAACAAAGCTAGCATAGAGAATCTGTTAAAAGTTTCAACCGTGTCCGAAGTTTAAGGATTCTAAAACATTCCTAAGGCAAAGATTATAATACAATACCTTAATATTTAAATATTCCAGAACTGATTTCTTGATTCAAATAATATAGCCGTGGAGAACAGCAATCTCTCTAAAATATTTAAAAATTGTTTATTAGCATGCCGAATTTCATAATTAATTTGTGTTTATTTTTAACAATTTCTAAAATCGAAACGCAAGCTCTTTTAAACATAGTTTTTGAGCGTTAATCCTGTGGATCAGTGTTTTTATTTTCGCAATAGATCCGAAAGTGATCTACGAGTGTGCCTTAATGGCATCTGTCCATCCATCGGGGTGCTAAGCAGAAATGTAAACTTGAGGCTGAATGACAGAGAACATGCCAAGCATTTTCCACATACACATGTTTCCATTCTATTTTCATTTAAAACAGAACCTCAAGGCGTTTAAATAAATACTCGTATTGTGCCAATTTAACATAATGATTTATTAGTTTATTTATTTCTCAAATATTTTCATTTGCAGCACAGCAACCAGCAACCCAAAAGTTCTTTCACAACATGAAGATCTCTCATCTCTCATACCATTTCCCATTCACAGTGAAGCCACCCACGCGACGAACAAATCCGTTGTGTCAACAGAGGAACAGAGGAAATTGCGGGGGGAATAAAAGAAGTGTCTCCGAACTTTTCGACCGGGTCGTAGATCCACTGACTGCACATTGGACCAATTTACGAGTCCGTGGACAGAGATATTGACGAGATGCGGATTCTTCTTGAAGAACTAAGTGCATCTCTTCATGTCGTCTGACCAAAATGCGGAAATTCAAATGCGTGGGATTACGAACCGATCAAGAAGAGGATCGGATGGTGGATCGGTGGAAAAGGGGGTAACATTCACTGAGAGTTATGTTAATTGTTGACACGTCAATTTGAATCACGACTTACACTTGTCTGGCCCGGCACTCGCATGTGGAGATTATTTACGATTCTTCGGGTGAAAATCGCAATTATCATTTTTTATTATGATTTAATGGCCTGACCAAAAACTCGAGAATGAAACTGAAGCAGAAGCAGCAGCAGCAGCTGAAGGCATTTATTTAGTGAGCTTATATATACTTTCCTTTCATGACATTCAGATAGATATATATGCCTACGTATATATTTAATTTTTATTAATTTTCACGCATCATCGGCAAATATTTTACGATGATGGAAGCGTTCTTTTCACTCTCGATAATTGTTGTCGCCAAGAACAACAAGTTAATTAATTTGGCTAAATGATTTCTCTTAATGGGTACAACATGTTTAATGGGATTTTCGGCGCTTTTGTCAAAGCGATCACACACACACACACACTCACACAGAGACAATCGATAAATGACTAACAACGTTGAGAAAAGAAGATGAAACTGTTTAATAGGCATGTTAAGTTGGCTGCGGCTGAATAACTTTGGCTTGTTAAGTTGGCTACGCCTGAAATGACTAGTGACAGAAATAAAAGATAATTGCGATTGTGAAGCGAATTTATGATGCATTAAATATATTTATAGAACAGTTTATAAAGATATTGCGGATACTTTTCGCTTTACTTCGATTTCTGGGCTACTAACTTATTACTATTACTTTTAAATAAAAGAAGAACGTTGGATTTTATTTTTAAATTATATTGAGTCAATTTAAATGTCAATTCTTTAGTGAATTAATTTTAATTAGGATTTAATACTAAGAAAAATCATTCTCAAACATTTTCTTAATATTAAAGTATTTGTCTTAATTAAAGTTCACCTCACAACCTCTAAGAACCTTGATTTAATGTCTTCTGCAATAGTTTAAAGTTGACATTTCTATGTTTGACATACAGATTTATTTAAATATCAAGGGTAGTCTCAGATCGATGCTACCCTTTATCTATGGCCAAGCCCATAGATCTCAAACCGATTTTAGCAATTTTGTGCAAAACTGTCAAAATGACAACTGTCAAATATTTTCAGCTGCGAGAAAATGTTCAAACTCATTAAACAAAACGGCCAAAACAACCAAAAATGACAAACAACAGCAACAACAACAACAACAAGAACAGCATCAACATCAACATCAACAACAACAAAAACAAAGTCGGACAAAAAGTTGTCTCTAATTAGAAATAAATCGAAAATGTTTGCTGCCCGTTTTATATTTTTGATGTCAATGCTCAAAATTCAAAAGCCATTTCCATGCCCATTTTCATACCCATTTTCATTCGCAATTTCCACTCACATTGACAAACACATACATTCAACAAATTTCCCATTTGGTTTTGAGTTTTCAGTATTCAGTTTTCAGTTTCGGCGCATTTTTCGCTCAACAATTTTCAAAAATATCAACTGTCAAATTGTTCGCTGCAAATGTAACTCACATTTCCCTATGACAGTTGCCGTCGAGCCAAACAACTCATGTGTGTGTGTGTGTGTGAGTGTGTGGGGCATGTGACATGGGGCATGGTCTGGGTCTGGTTAACATTTTAGATTGCCATTTGCCGCAGAGCACATCGTGCTGACAATTTTTTGACACAGCTGAAAAATCTCGCAAATATTTCGTCTCTTTTGTTTTGTATTTTTTGTTTGTTTCTAAAATAACAATTCGGGTTTGTAAACTCTGTTTTTTTTTTGGAAGAGAGGCGATGGTTTTGTCTACTGACGTGTGAGTGGGCGTGGCATTTGATACATAATTATGCCTGGCACTTCATTCAGCCTGTCCAAGGCTACTTACATAGTCCTTTACCCCCTCATCCTGCATGGGGTTGACAATGCCAAAAAACAAAAGGAGCATGAGCATTTAGAGCCATTCTTTGTTTTGCCTGTTGACAATTTTGACATTTCATCTGCATTCAAATTATATGAAATTCCCTTAATAAAGTGTCCCTCGTATATTACTATGGAAATGAGAAATGAGACTGTGGAAAGGGGAGTTCGATTTCATGCAAGTAGATGAACTTAGTTGAACATTACTACATATGTGTATACTAGAAAGTTTATAATAATTGTTGAATATGCACATTAATTATATAAAATAATAATAAATACAAGTATATAAAATATGAAAATGTATTAGGAAATTCGTGACTTTGAATGTGATCTACATTCAAACTTCTTCAATGAACGCCGGACTTAATATAAATTTAGATAAGATTTCAATACAATAAGATACTGGAAATTATTTAATATATCTTGAACATAACTTGGAAGTCACAAACTTTAAGTTTTGGTGTAATTAATGTGCTAAATAGATATATTATTATAAATTATGTAATTAATTAGTTTTTAGCTTTGAAAGCTCCTTTATTTTGACAAGTCCAAAATTCAAATCAAGACTTAAAATAGCTTAATCGCATGACTGTGTTATTTCATTTATTCATTTATGAAAGTTTTATGAATTATTCATCACGAGGTATGCCCAATTGAGCATTGGTCCATTTTGAAGGATCCGGATAGTCAAACTCTCCTGTAATATGATCAGGCTCATGCCATAAGTGCCAAAGGATCCACCACCACATAGTTCCACCAACAACGACAGCTCCAATTTTCGTAGACTTTGAATGAGATGAAGAGACACTTCGGTAGGATACCACGTGACTGTTTCTAATGATTAGCTTTGTATTGGAATTCAGAGATTGTAATGCTCTTCCGCAGACCAGAAAATTCCGAATAATTCTCATATTAGAAAACATTTTTGTTGATTTTATGACAAAGTATAGAACAATGAATTTAAACAAAACTTATTTCATTTGCAGTCAAAGGTTACTTGGTTTCTGAAACATCACAAAATCAAAGGTAAATGTTTGTTATTCAAAATTCATGTAAAATAATTTTTAGACAACATTCTTGTGTTGAATACATATGCAACACCTATAATTTATAGTATAATTAACACATCAACTAACTGAAATCATCATACATTAGAGTAATAATTTTCTGCAGTAAAAGTAATAACATAATAATTTTTATAGCTGAATAAATCAGATGACATTATGCGAATCTGTTCGAAATTCTCCATCTCTCCTCTCTCAATCCTTTACTATTCTGTTTTATTTGAATTTGCACACACACGAATCAAAACGAATCCAAATGCCAAAAGCCTCCAAAATTGCAGTTCAGTTTTTGCGATCCATGAGCAAAAGTCGCAAAACTGAATTTTTAATGCTATTCTGGGGGCATCCACAGAACGTTGCAAGTTGAACGATAGATGAAATAGAGAGAAGTTGGAGAGGAAATAAAAGTAGAGTGAGAGAAAGAGGGGGAGAGAGAGGAGAAGAAAGAGAAGGCACTCGAGCAGGACCAGGCAAACCATCATTTCAAAATATCGTATCGTAAATTTTGAAGTTAACATCAAAATTGTGAAAATTATGTACAATTCACAGCAACAACAACATGAAGAAAAAGCAGAGCAATAACAACAACAACAACAACGAACATTCATAACCAAATTTATTGCAAATAAGAAAAATGTCCGCTACATGGACATACAGACAGATAGAGAGACAGAGCTGGTGTAGAAGACAGGACATTGGTCGAGTAAAAAGGACATGGACACGGCGACTGGGAGAAGTCACAACAACAACAACAACAACTAGGACAACAAGCATAAGAAGAAGCAGGAGGAGATGAACAAGGACGAGTGTTGTAGGTTCCATTCGGTGGTTCGTGGTCAGCAAAAATTGTAGGAAAAATACATAGATGAAAAGCAGAGCATAAAAAACATAAATTCACTAGCAGAGCAAGAACAGGAGAAAAAAAATGAAAAAAGAGAAGAGAGTGGGAGTGAGAGAGAAAGAATGATGAAAGACAAACATGCGCCACAAGGATAATGGACAAGTGGACACGTAGACAGACGAGAGAAGCACAGGACACACACACATTTTGTGGGTACAAAACTTTTTGCAGAACTATAAAGGGGGGATACAGTGGGAGAAAGTGGAGAAAATGGCACAGAGAGTGGGTTGGTTTCCATCAAAACAAACAACGGAGACAACACTTGACGAGCGAGCTGAGCGAGAGATGCGAGAAGCAAGGAAGAGAAGCAAATAATATCCTCCCAGTGGGTTGTGTTGGAATGTTTGTCGAGCTGTAGATAACAACGAGAGGGGGTTGAGGTAGGGAAGGAATATAAAGGGGTGTACCCAAGTTGAATCTCAGGATTGGGGCTGCAACTTCTCGCATTATGTGTATAGCTCTCAAGCCACAGAGGGAAGAGTTGGGAGAAATGTATTATATATCGAGATATAAAACAAATTATTCCAAACATTTAGTTAGGCATAAACTCAACTAAATGTAGATCTATGCAGATGACTTTTCTACAGTACAATTCTGTAGCTGGGATATCATTTCGAAATTCTAATCCTTTTAAGAAAACTTTGCAAGATACTCTCTTAAAATAAATATTTCTTTCATTTTAAAAAGACCAAAAAACCTGCTAAGAAATATATTCAGATTTATTTAATTATGAAAAAATAATATTTTCAGCTCGATTTACTTTTTTAAACTACTTCCAGCAAAGAATAAGCCTCAAGTTGAGCTCAAAATCTGATTGCAGTTGACTTAACTCACATTGTATCTCAGATTATGTACATTTTGGGTCTGGAAAACTAGGGTTTATTTATGTAATGTGCAGGATATTGACGAAATGTCCTTCCATTTAATGTTTCACTTGTTTCACTTTGTATTTGTTATTGTATTGACTGCAGTCAATTTTTGTTTGTGTTTTCATTTTTGGCCTCTGTAATTTGTGTTATTTGGCCATAAAGTTGATGGTTGGCTCGTTTGTTTGACATTCCGCAGGACATGCCTTCCTACCATCTACCACCTACCACCTCCCACCCAAATCCGAATAGGATACAGAATGAAGTAGCAGCAAAGGCAGCGAGACTTGAGCATATTTTATTTTTCCTAATGATAGCACAGAAGAAAATGTCTCCAAGGGCCAAAGTCGAAGCGAGACCGAAAAAGGAAAAGCGAAAAGGAAAATCGAGAAGAAAAGTGGCCAAGCCATGGGAAAAGCGCACATAAAATGTGAAATTTATGTTTGGCTTTCCTTTGTTTTTACTCAAATCGTACATAGATTATACAGAATTATGACGAGCGCGTGTCTATCCATCGAGCAGGACAATGGACTCTTTGCCAGAGGGTCACAGGGATACAGGATACATTCCAAACAGGGGGGATGGTGATGGTAATCGAGGGGTCTTGTCCTTATCGTTCTGTCCGTTCGGCTGTCCAACGTGCTGTGTAAATAGTTTTCATAAATTAATTTTATTTCGCTTGTGGAGCCATCATGATGCCGCCATGTTTCTATGCTACGTTCTTACACTGAGTTTTCTTTCGGGTTGGGGGCTCGGTTTTTGGGATTGGCGACCAATTTTCCCAACAGTTTCATATTTCTTTCCTAATTGTGCGACATTTTCGCTCGTCTCTCTGTGGAAATTGACGTAAATTAGAGCACTTTGCGTCGATTTGCGACGATTTGCTCGACACAAAAAGCTAATATCGGAAATACATAAATTTTTATGTTTATATCCCCGATGTGCGTATGGTTTATGGCGTTGCATATATACATAAGCCAACAATGAAATACAGCCCTATAAAACTAATATAAAGTACTCCATGTACCATTCAGATCCTAACTTAGAACTTGAAATTAATTCAAGTACAGCTCAGAGCGTTGTTGAAAGTAACGTAAGAGATTTAAGTACTTAGAAAATGTAGATTGATTTTTGGAAAACTTAAAGTAATTTCTGGCAAAAGTAAAATTAAATCTGTGAAGAAAAACTCGTTTTAATTAAATAATGTTTTTGTTTAAAACTAACAGTTCTAAATTGTATTTTCTGTAATATTAATATGATATATTGAAGATATCCTACTGGTTTCATTATATTTACTATAGGTAAACATACGAAACAGCTATAAAAAGTTTCGTGAACTTTACTTCAATGGCAATTATATATTTTAAATGAACAGTTAGTCCAATTTGTTTAAGATAGCTCCATTATATAGTGAACTGATCCGATTGGCTCCGATATTTGTTACAGGTAATAATGTAAGCTGCCACTGTTCCAAATTTCAGGAGTTTTGCTTCCTTCAGTGCTGGGTTCAGATAGTTAGCTCAATGTACAGGAAAAATTTCCATACTACAGCGAAGTAAAACTGTTATAGGAACCATATTCTCTTTAAAAATATAAAAGATAGTTTAAGTCTAACATATTTAGATATTTCAGTAAATACCTTCCTGAAAATTGGAATTACAAAGGTGAAGATAAATTATTCTGAATGCATTTCCTTGGGATTACTTCCGCCTGAATAGAAACTCATCATAATTTTGATAGTTCCGCATTGGCAACTGTTGCCGTCAGTCTTGATTTGGAGAGCATTCAAGTTGGGAACTTGGCACATGATATAATTGCACCCCACCTTGTGGTAATTGCGCCTTTCCTGCAAATGTCCAAAAATATCAAGGCCCTGCACCAATTATGAATAGAACAATTAATCTCTAATTATGCCTGAACATCTGTCATGTGAATTATTAGCGCAAAATGCTCTGAACTGAACTGAAATGAAATGAAATGAAATGGAAATCAACACAAAACTGAGGAGGTTGAGATCGTGCTGACGACCTCACAGATCATGCTTTCCTCCATCTTTACGTCTGTTGATCACTTTTCTTCCTCACTGATCGGATTATGACAAGCAGCGACAGAGAGAACGACGACAGACCGTTCGTTGCAAGATGCAACCTCATGAGGTTGCCACATTTTGTCGCATTTGCAGACAATGTTGACGACGGCAACAGATGCAACTGAATGTTGAATGTTGCTTGGGGAACATGTTGTTGATGGGGGACACTGTGGCGACGACTGTCGTTGATTGCCGTCTGATCGTCACTTGATTTGGATTAAGTGAAAATTCATTAGATCATTTCCAATGATCACTCTGTGAGGCAAACTACCGCCTTTGCTGAATACTTTGACTTTAAGTTTGGACTTATCGCTTTTAAGTATGCCAATTAGTTTGTATTAGCGCCATGATCGGAATACTAAAAAAAAACGCCAAAGAACTTGTCGCCCGATTAATGTCAGGAAGTCGCCTCATGACTGACTTGCTTTGAATGGAGATCTCATTGTAAGCTCATTAACTAGTTGACAGCTACACGACAAAAAATAACAGCAAGATAATATTGATACGATATCCGTTTTATCGTTGATCGATATACAACTTGACAGCGCTGAGAAAATGCGAATGGTTTGAGCAGGAAATCATCAAGGAATGTCAATTGAGAAGAGCTCTTGATTAAGCGGGAAAACTATTAAAACTTAAATTTGGGTTATTCTTAATGTAAATATTATGAAGTTTATTTCAACTCAGAGTATCCTTTACTATATTTAAGTACTCGAAGCTTACATCTTATTCCAGCATTATTGCACCATTCAAATGTCCCTTCAATCACATTGAAGGACTACTTGCAACAGAGTTTGGCTTCTCAAGCCAAAATAAACATGCAAATGACTCAATGGAAACTGCAAGAGAAACCGGAAAAAAGATGCGACTAGAGAAAGAAGATGGAGAGTAACTGACAGACAGGACAAACTGTAGTTGCCAACACGTCCTTGTTGTCCTTGTTGACTGCTGGTCAGTGATCAAAGCGGACAAGTGGAGTCCATTAAAACACTAACGTTACGTCACGAAGTCCTTGCCAAAATGATGGATGTGCCTAAGGCGAAATGTGTTGCAGGCGAAAATAACAGTCAAAAATAGAGAAAATGCTGCAGTGGAGCATGCTCGACTTTGTGAGACTCTGTACTTATGGGGAAAGCAAATTGTGTTAAATTAAATAATTTGTTCATATTTATGATTAAGAAACAAATAATTAATTGTCATAATCTATGAATATAAAATATTTACTTATTAATTAAATTGTTTGTAAATGAGCTGAAGTTTTTAGCACAGATCGGGACTGGCTATATAAAATTTATTTATGCTTAACAAACAATGCAATTCGACTTTGTAATTTATAAGTTTTATTTTGGAAAGATATGTATAAAGGGACATGTTTACCATAGTTGGTGTGTCTAGCTTTTTCAGTCTATGACATCAATGGATATGTATTGAAATATTTAGTGATGCTGATCAATAATATATAAATTCAACTTTATAAGGTCTACAATACCTACTTCTGGCTGTTGTCTTCTTACTTGACCAAGTTAATAGACCCTTTCTACTGTTTTAAGTACAAGGTCTAAAAAGTGAATGCCAGGACAACAAGGATGAAAGAGAGAGACAGTTTTGTCTGACGGATGGCAACACTGTACACAGTGATAACTGAGTTGTTGTCCAAGTGCAACGCGGATGTCATGTGGATGCCATGTGGATGGGGAGAGTGTGGAGTGTGGATGTGGAGAGTGTGGATGGCAACTGAATACCAATCAGAGAAACAATTGCAAAATGGAGCGAGACTCGAGTCCTGACAGGATGTGATGGCAATTTAAGTCACAACGCAGTGTGTGAGGGCGTGGCAAACGCCTACGAAAAAGCGGACGCTGGCCAATTGTTCGCTTGAGTAAAGGGAGCGAAGGAGAGAGAAATAGAGAGAGTGTTGAAAAGAGAGGGAAGACGGAAGTGCGCCCTTTGCAACGCTCATGAAGTCATTCACTCAATTTATCGTTTGATGAATGTCCTGGCAGATAGTCCGTGTCCATGCACACATACAGGATGGGTGTTGATGCCACACACACATACATTCTCCACACACACACACACACACACCACACACACACACACAACACATTTAATGGGTATTTGAGCAGTTGATAAACGTTTCGCTCGTTTGCGTTGATGAAATGTTGTCGTTGTCCATTGTTGTAGTTGTTGTTGTTTGTCTCCTTGTTGTCCTTGTTGCATTGTTTATTTATGCCAGGCATATGGAGCAAACAACAACAACAAGAACAACAATGACAATGACAGTGTCATCCTTGCGTTTAGTTTTTGGCGCTTATTTCTAATTGTTTTTGCTTAGCTTTTTGCACTGCTTTTTGATTTATGCTTTTGGCCAAAAGCTGCGTTCTCTTTTTTGGCAGTTCTTTGACTCGTTTCACTCGTGTTCTTCTCCCTCTTTCCACTCTTCTCTCTCCCATTCTCCTTTCTCCCTGTCTAACTGCAATTGCTTTGCTGACAATGACACTATTATGATGTCAGACACTGACAGGCAACACAATCGTTTACAACCCACAACCCACACTCCACAATCCACATTCCACACTGCAGAACACACACACACATGTTCCACCTCAAATGCAGCCTCCTTTTTTTGATTGATGACATAACTCTTTGTCAGACATTTGCATGGAAAACTTAGAAATATCAATGAAATGAGTAGTAATTGCACTAGCAGAAATCCAGTTTTATTTTTTAATAATTATAGTTCTTCATATTTAACCTTTTACTTTTCTTTAGAACTCTTTAAACTGAATTAACTTTATCAAACTTAATTCAACACAATTTAAACATAAATTATAATTGTTCATCTCAATGTGCACTTGGAATATTTTATTATTTTAGAAAATTTCACTTGTTACATTTTTAAAAACTTTGAACTCTTATAACTTTATTAAAGACAACCCAAAATCCTTGCGGAATGTCACTTTTTTAAAGGTAAGACCGATAAATGTATTTTTTATTCTAATGTTAAGCTGTCAAAACTGAAAATGGCTAACCAACTTCAATAAAAAACAATCATTAAAATTTTTGCTTAACCTTTAAATTAAGTCTGTTAATTTTAATTAGCTTAAAATTATTTGATTATTTCTATTATACTTCTTAAAATTCTCTTTTAATGTTATAAAATGCTTTAAACTATTATAGCTTTGTGATAAACTTATCCACAGATACATTATTTTATTTATTTAAATATTATATTGCTATAAACTTTATATTGTTTATATTTATTATTTACAGAAAGAAATTGAACTTAGCAAGCTTTTACAGTCTATACTTTTCTATACAATATGCTCTTAAGTCCCCATCTATAAATATGACTAACAAAATGCCATTTCAGCAAACTAAGTGCCAATTAATCAAAGCGCTAAACGAGAAAAATTCGCAAAATGGAAAAGCCATAAAGAAATATGAATGAATGAATATCCATATTCGCATTCATATTTTTGTAATCGATAAATCAACAAATAGCAACAACAAAACAAAAGAGTAGAAATATTACAAAAATTAACAAAAATGTGATAACAACAAATAACAAAAGAAAAGACATGAACATAAACTATAAACGTGTTTTTGGTTTTTAAATATATAATAAAAATGCATTTGCACCTCCAAATAGACAACAAACAACAACATAAAAAACCAATATAAAACACTAAACAACAAAATCCGAGAAAGTGCTGGTGAATTGCCCATTCAAATGGGCATTTTCAACTGATGAGAGGGGAACTGGAAAAGGGGGTGTGACCAGGGGGGAGTGACCACGAAAAAAAGGGCTGGAAAATATGTATATATAGATGGAAGCTGCAGAGGAACAACAACAATTCAACACTAATAATTCGCTTTTATTGAGTGTTTCTGGTGCAATAAAAAATATTTCTGTTTCTGTTCGGATTTCTCTTTGGCTGGTCATAAAATATTTTTGTGTATACCCTGTAGAATGGTAGTGAGAGCAGTATGATGAATATTTAACTTAGTATATAAAACAGAAACTATCTGCCTATCTTTATAACTGTTTATCGTAAGGTAGCTGTTAGTCAAACATGCTTCTCCTAAATATTCTTATTGCGCTAGGACACTAGAGGGTATCTTTCAGTCGAGCTCATTTATTTTGAGTATAGCATGTAGACTAATCACATGCAACTAGTCAGCTTTTATTGGTGTAAGGGTTCTTTAACTAAATGCTCAGGGTATCTATCAGTCGAGCACACTCAACTACGACATTTCATTTTGAGTAAGGCTTACTTCAACCAAAAACAGAGTATCTGTTGGTCAGATACACTCATATTGTACATTTAGATGGCATTTATGTTCAGGACAGGGTACCTAACAGTCTAGCACACTCAATAGCTGCAATCTCTTTTGTATTTTTTTAGTCAGAGTCGAAAGTTTGAAGTTGCATCGAAGGGCAACAAATGCAACAAACTGATTTCATGTTAACGGAAAGTTAAAGAAGGGGCAGTGAAGGGGATTGTGGGTGGGAGGGTAGGGTTACCACCTCGGTTGGCGTAGGGTTGCTCGGATGGGAGGTCTATTAAAGCAACTTAACGAGCCAACAAATTACTACACGTCATAAAAGAAAATCACAAAAATACGACCAGCCGATGAATTGCTAAAAATAAAACTGATTCCACATTGCAGTGAATACTGTAGTAGTAGCTCCCGAAATGAGTATGAGTATGAGTATAAGTGTGTGTTTGTGTGTGTGTGTGAGTGCACTCATGAATGCCTCGGCATAATCATAATGATTTAGTAGCACAGCTGTGTTAGCGGCTTTACCTGGATTTCTCATGCCAATTTATGTGTCCCATCAAGATGGAAATCACATCTTGTGGTTAAATTCGGAGATGAAATTGGGTTGAAAGAAGAAATTATAGCAAAGAGTTGGATGTTTTTAATAATGTTTGGCTAATGTAAAGAAAAGCTAAAATTGTTTTCAGATTAGAAAAAAACTTATGCATTGACGAAGGTGCAGAGATTTTTAAAAGACTAGTTTATGGAAAGGTTATCTTATATAGTAAAGGGGTATAAAGTTATTTGTAACAATTAAATGCAAATCATTAAGTAAATTAAACATTTCTAAGCGATTTCTTTGTTTGTTGTTCAAATTAAACTTGAATTTAATTGAACTATATTTAAAAGATAGAGTTTTTATCTATGGGTTGCATGTTCCGAAACACTTTAGGAACTTTATATATAGGAAATCAATTCTTCTAAATAAATGGATTTCCTATATATGTAAGTTTTTTATTGGCGAAACTTAAGAGATTTTTAAGGAATTTTTTGAAGATTATGTTGCAGCAACCTAACAAAATATTTTCAGCCATAAACTCCTCTAGATTTTCCATTTAAAAGTATTCCTTAATATCATACTAGCATGTATGACTTCTTACTTTAATTAACGCAGATTGACTTCAATTTTAATTGGTTTCATTAACAAAATTACAAAACGATTAACGCGATTTACTATACTTTTTGGTACTTTTCTTCTTGAACGTAGTTCTGGCTTCCTCAGGTTCAACCGTACGTCTTTTGGAACCTAATGAACTGTAAGTGGTACGAACAGAGACTCTTTTCCGAGCATCGGAGAGTTGCTTTCGAACTGATTGACGTTTATATCGATGAATGACGCCCTGCTCGACAATTTCGTCTCTTTCATTCATTCTTACAGCACGCGGATGACGACGAATCCAAGTCCTGGGTTGATTCCGATCGAAGGGTTCGTGAAGTAATACCGGAACTTGTGCTCCATAAAAGTAACGAGGTCTCTTGATGGGGACTTCTTGGGGACTTTTTATTTGACGATGGAATGATTTCTTTACTGGAAGTACAATTTCTTCCTCGTGGGAATGCTCTACAAGTTTAGGATCGAGAAAGGAATTTGGAGTTGGTTTTTTCGTTGCACTTCGATAATATTCGGAAGATAATTGTCTTGTAATTTTCCTGACTATCGCAGCTTCGTCCTTTACGGCCATTTCCAGATCAAGATACTTCAAGGCATTAATAACTGTATTTACATCCCTTTGCGTCGATGTCTGCTGATTAACGCTCTTTATCAAGTCCATTAATTCCTTACGACGAAGTGAATCCCCGTATTCGTCATCAACTTGGAGAAAATCACACCGATTTCTGGGAAACTGATTATTTTCTCCATATAGCAGTTTATCGAGACGTGCTCTTTTAATTTCTCGCTCTTTTTCATCTGATATCCACTTTATTCCTCCCTTCTCTAGTGGCGGATGTTTCGCACCAAATACTTTAGTCCCATTGCTGACAAATTGAGAATTTTTACTGGGTTGTGAACATCCAGAACTTCCCAATTTGTTGGCAAATGGACCAAAGATTTGAGCGAAACTTTTCTTATAACAATTCCAAGTATTCCCACCAAGCAGGGGGCTTACCTCTCCCCTAAATCCCGCCAAACGGTACTTCTCACTCATTCTAAAGCGACGTCTACGTCCGTTTTCCCGAGCTAGGGAATCGGGTCCGATTCCGGCACGATTTGCGATTCTTTTGCTCAATCGCAGGGACTTTGGCTCGGGATTCAAACCCTTTAAACCTGGAATACGATTCGGACTTCGTTGGAATCCGTTTTCCGAACTATTATCCTTCTTTAGCAGGGACTGCATGACAAACAAGAGTTTCAGCAAGGACTCTGGATGATAGGGATTCCTTAGATTTCCATTGCAATCGAAGATACCCATGTAATAATCGCATGTATCGATATTCGATAAGGGCACATGACAAGAGTTCCAGACATGACCTTGAGGGTTCAAAACCCTCCCAAAATTCTGTAGGGTCAGCGAATAGAGAAACTCAAAGATCACATCACCATGTAGTCCCATTGCTCTACCCAATGCCATTATAATATTACAATTTGTATTATACCAATAATCCTTGTGTGACATTCCTCGAAGCTCCCGATTCGACTTTTCCGGCATGTAAATCTTATTTCTCTGGATCCACTTTGTTTTCTCCGAGATTTCATTGAGGCGTTTGTTCTCACAATTTGGTTGGAAATTGGCTGCACAATTACTTCCAGGGCTGCAATTAGGATGACCAGCTGTCAGCCTTTGGAAGCATTTGCCCAAACTACGTCCCAACCGATTTGATCCATTTCTTAGAAAGCTCATTTTTCAATTTTGTTAAATGAAACCAGACTTCAAATTAATTTTGACAGCTTTAAAATAGAAACATGTTGTTATCAAATTGTTCCAATTTTTTGGACATCATTGTGATGCAAGTTTATGAACTATAGAAATCCAGACTTTGAAATAACTATGAATATTTGTAAGCAGTTGAACTAGTTCTAAAACAGTCTTTATTTATTATCTAATTTTAAAATGTCTTATTAGACATTAAAACTGTTTATAAAATTAAAATTAAGCCGATATTATTTACTTCCCTTTAGAAAACTGTGCTAAATGCTAAGAGACTTAAAATAAATTTTGAAGACCTAAAAAATATTTCCAATTTATCCTTAAAAGTTACAATTAATTTAACAGGAGAGTACATATTTGGAATTTGTAAACGTTATTTTATAATCAGTTGAATTAAAATTATCATATAAGTAAATTTTCGATTAAATTTCATTGAATTATTGCTTGAGAATTGATACTCTTCTTCAAATTTAAATTAACAGCTTGTTTTTTATTGATTCTCGATAATTGTCACATTGCATCGATTGGTAATTGTCAATTAGGCAAATAAAACTGTAAAAAGACAACTGCAAAAAATTAAGCGAAACGACAAGTGAAGAGTGCAACAATAAAACACGTCAAAAGATGAGACTTTGAGTGGGAGGTGGGGAGTAAATGACAGTGTGTGTGTGTTTGCAGTAGCTACAACAAAAACAATTAACGCACACAACAAGACAAAGCAGCGCAGGCAGCAAAACAACAAAAACCATAGCATAAAAAAAGAAGACAAGCGAAAAAATAACGTAACTAGCAGAGCTCATTGGGTGACAGAAAGAGATGGCACGAGGCGCTGCTCAGACAAGTGCGAGCAGCGCATTGACAGCCACAAAAGGGGAAAGCAAAATAAACAAAAACAAATCGCACATGCAATGAGAGTGACACCGAGAGAGCGGGAGAGCGTTTGTAGTGTCTGCTAACAGGGGTAATGTCTTGGGGAAGTACGGAACGTGCTGGCAATGAAACAGCGCAGCGTCTGCAAGAGGGGAACGTAAGTGAGAGAAAACGTAAGAGAGCGAGAGTAAGCATTATTGTGCAGCTGAGCGAGAGAGCGTGAACGTGTTGTTATTGTTGGCGCTCTCTCTTTAATACAAACAAACAGAAAAATACTCACGCTGCATGTGCAAACTTTGCCGGCAAACGTCAGCAGCGACGCCGACTGCAGCAGCGCCGACGACCTCCAACCTCTTTTGATTTCCCCACTTTTACCATTTTATTAGAAACCAAAAAGCAAATGTAAAAGTAAGCATGAATACTTATTGGGATATTAGCTAACGATTGACAATTCTAGGAAGAAGTTG
Source organism: Drosophila testacea (assembly GCA_035043265.1). Lineage (NCBI taxonomy): Eukaryota > Metazoa > Arthropoda > Insecta > Diptera > Drosophilidae > Drosophila > Drosophila testacea. Next base: position 1,658,697 of record JAWNND010000151.1, read on the forward strand.
CTTTTCTAACTGGAGATACTCTAACTAGAACTTTAAGTTGAATTCTTCTGATATATTTCTTTAATTATCCATTTCTAAATTACAATTAATAATAATTTAACTTTTTATTTTGGAGCTTTCCTTATTGGTTTGAGCTAATCCTTTTATTCACAAAATCCAACTAGAACATGCCCTTCCAACTATAATAACTCCAATTGTTAGACAAGGTCACTAAGAATATCAATATCATCCCTAATTGGAGTATAGAATAATTCCAATACACCTTATTGCCTTCAAATAAAAAAATCTAAGTGGAAAAATTCTAATACAACTGATAATACTCCAGCTGGAATTTTAATTGGAAACAGTATTCCTAAACTTTCTGATTAGCAATAAGAGCTGTGTCTATCTGTTTCCAATAGATTAATACACGTGTTAACAGTTTTTGTTTCCCTTGATCTCTTGTCAAATAAGAATAACATTTTCCCAATAAGCTACTTCAGGTATTTACCATTAAAATGCAATCGATTTAGATTTTTAGAACTGTTTAGTGAATCTATCAAAAGATCGCAGTTAATTAACAAATACTTCATAATATTTAATCAGCTGACGAATTGAAATGGACTTTGATCTAAAATACTTTGGATACAAATTATGATTCGCGGATGATTAACACCTTCGTAATCAGATCTCAGATCTCTTGGGAAACTCTTGCAATCTTTGGATCCATCAGTTCACACCTAAGTTCAATAGAGTTCTGAGTTCAAAGGGCGCCGCCGTTGACTAAAAACAAACAAATAAACAGATTTAAAAAAAGATATACAGTTAGATAAAAAATTGTTTTGACAGAGAATTTTTTTTTAATTTGAGATATTTTCAAAGAAACCAAGAAGTTCAAGAAATTCAATATTTTATTAGGAAAAATAATTTCCTTTTTATGTAACGAAAATTATTAAAGTGGTAAATTATTTTTAAGGCGACCTAATACTCAGTTAGTTTTATCCTCCTAATATATATTTATTAACTTTATAAAAAGATACTAAAAGTCCTGAAAAGCCACTTTATTTTTAAATAAAATATATGCATTTTTCATTAAACATATTGCACAATTTATAATCTAAATTTTGGTGAAAAATTCAGATGTTTAATAATTAAGATTTATTTTTTAATATGATATCTTCAATTATTTTCTTGTTAAAAAAGTTTCTTAATTAACTATATGTAATGCTGTTTATACTTTGAGTCATAATAGAAAATAGTGATGATTTTGCTTTTTCCTTTGTCAGAAAAGTTTCTTAGCTAACTGTTTAAAATACAATTGTTCAGTTTAAAATCTGTGGCATCAACAGGTTCGTCAGCAACAACAACAACAACAAACACTCCCAACGTTTGAAGTCCACGGACGCAATTGGTCTCGTCTTTAATCTTTGGAGATCTTTAATAGTTCCAATTGAAAGACACTTCCGTGTCGGCTTCTTTGTAGTTTAATCAACTTTGTGGGTGGCAACCACTTACCCAACGTACTGGCGCCCTCTGCCGGCAAGGGGGGAGAGTGTATTGCCCCCACACACACATATTTATAACGGTAATTTTTAATATTTTATTGACTCGCGTTTCACTCGACAATTTGAATTCGAGAAGAAATTGCTTTGAACTTGTTTCTTCGTCTGTTTGAAATTTACGTACAGTCAAAATCTTAAAAAAAGATCGATCGTAAATTTTTGAAAATTATGCGTAAATATAGAGGAGCTTGCAAGACTTTTGATCTTACCGACTGTACGGAATGTTTTTTAAATTATTCACAGGTAGTTTTTAATCAAATCGGGAATGTTTTTTTCTTTTTGTCGGAAAGAAGTATTTTATAATTTCCTGCTATTATATTTGATATTTGGAAAGAACTTAGTTGCAAACAGAATCTTTTTTTCAATCAAAACTAAAAGATAATACAAAATTAATATAAATGTTCTATCGATGCTATTTTCTTTCTGTTTCATATGTTTATCTCAAAGAAATATTTGTCAAGGACTTTGATTTCGAATTTTTATTTTCATAAAACTTTTATATTGTCGGTACTAACTATAGTTTTTCCCAAGTAGTTCCGAAAAAGTTAAAAGTATTCAATATATTATGGCGTCCTCTCGACCGAACAATACGTACTTGCCACCTTTCATAGGGAGATATCACGAGGAGTCCTGTCAGCAGACGGAGAACGTATCAGTGACAGAGGTAGGGACAGAGACAGACAGAGAGATTGAGAGGGAAACAGAGAGGCAGAAAAATAACCAGAGGCCTCAGTCAAGTGACGTGCAACAGGTACAAGTGGCAAAGAAGTCGAAGAATCTTTTCTGGATTTCAGTAAGCGGTTATCAACTTGAAAGAGCCGGACTTGTCTATCGTTTCTTTATCGATATCGGACATGTGGTGGATAAGAATTTCACAAAATCAAATTTAATGTATTTGAAGTACTCGAATATTATGGATTGTGAAATAGCTTTAAGTTACGATGGACAGAAAATAGGATATGGCGGAGATATTCTAGTGCGTGTTAAGCCGGAGAATCCAATGCTTAAGAGACTTGAGTGTGATAAAATTGAACCTCTTAACGCTATCGACAACAATGAGGTATCGAATGACAGCCCATCACCAATATGTGTTATCGAAATGGAGAATGACAAGGCACAAAACTTACAACAAATTGTGGCAGACACTAATAATCCAATAGTTTTGACATTACCTCGTCCAAATCGAAGTGTTCCCAAAATGGGATTTCTTCAATGGCTCAAGCGGAAAGTTTCCAACATGTTTCACTATTACTAAGATTTAATCTCTTGGTTTATTTATAATTGTTATATAGTTTAAATTAGAAATTGTATTAAAACTAACAATCGATGAGAGAATTTGCATTGTTATGGCAGCGGCCATTGTAGAATTTTTAATTACAATAAATCAATTTAAATAAAATGTAATTTTTCAATTTTATCAAATTGTCATTATGCGTAATTAATTCCTATGCACAAATGCATTTTACTGCCACGTTGGGTGCCACAGCTCGTTGGGCGCCACACCAAACAATTGTCTTTTAGCGATTGTCGAAGCGATTATTGAGGAAGGAGAGGGAGGGGGAGGGGGAAAGCAACTAATCGGACATTTGTTTTGTCAAAAATAATGCTGCTTAATTATTATATTTGTAATTTATTTGCGCCCAACGCTTATCACAGATCCAAATGCTAAAAAGAGTTCGAGTTCGAGGCTTTAATACCACATTAATCCCGCACAAAATGCATCAGGCAGCAACAACAACAATTACAACAATAATAATACTAACAACAACAACAGCAACAAAGAATAAAATAGAAATGACAGTAACAAACAACAAAAGCAATTCAAATGCAGCCCATAGAATGCATAATTAATTTTTATTTTGATGACAACGTCAACGACAACGCAACACACACATTCACACCCACAACACACACACACACACACACACACACAACACACTCACACACACTCACACATGCCGCAGTCAGGTTTGTGGATGCACCGCAATTATTTTAGATTGCATAACTCTCATCTGCATTTGACTCGACAGGATAAAAAGGCACCAATCAATAGAATGAATAGACAAAATATAATACTAACTCTATACGAAGATCCCTAGAATATATTGAAAATCGCTTTTTTATGGAGACACAAACATTTTAAAGTTATCAAGGATACATAAATAATAACATTATAATATTATTAAAAAAAACTATTTCCGTCTGTGACTCATTTTGGGAATGAAATAAATAGATTAAATATTATAGTCTACGCTGCATGGACTATATTGCAAAACTCTCTAAATAGAAAGAACGATCATTAAAAGGAATAAATAATATATGTAAATAGAAACCACGCATAAACCTACATTTGAATAAAAAAGGGAATAGGTGTCCTTAATAACAACAAAATAAAACTTATTTGGACATTAAAAATTCGTCCCTAAGAGATTATAATAACTTATGAGTATCAAAAACTATTCTACTATATATATTATAAATATAATTATAAAATAAATTTGTTATTATTATTATTATATAGCCTGTTCTAAACAAGAGAATTATTATAATATTAATGCTGGAATATGTTTACAAATAATCCAAATACAATCAAAAGAAATCTCGTTAACATTTGAACTATAGTACATGGCGTCTGGTTGACAAAATGTATTTATATATCCCAAAAAGTATCCGGAAACATATACTAGTACATACTCCAGTATATAAGAGAGTGGGATATATAGTATATTTAAAAAGACACATAGAGAGACCGAGAGAGAGAGAGAGAGAGAGAGAGAGAGAGATGCCAGCATGACAGGTTGAACACAAATTAACCTCATTTGACAAAACAAAGCGAATAGCATTCAAATGGATAATTTGTTAAATAAATTGTGCGATTTTTATGAATGCATTTAATATTTGTTGTTGTCACCGTTGTGCTGTACTCATTGTTGTTGTTGTAAACTCGTTATTTGCATTCGATAAATAACATCAAATTATATATCTTTTGTTGTCTTTACATAGTTTTGATACACTTTAAAGCAGAAGGATATTACAACATTAAAAGAGTATAATCTTTGAATAAACATTAACAAATTAAAGATATGTTACTATTTTCTTAGCAAATTAAAAGCTAACTTTGAACATTAAAAAGTAATTAAAAGTGTACTTTTCATATTTTAATTAATGGTAATTGTAAAATATTTGAACTGATATAGAAATTTTTATATTTAAATTAATTATAATTGTAAAATATTAAAATTGATATCAAGAGGATATTGAAAATTCGATTCGATTTCTTTACATTTATTATAGTTTACTTTGTTGTTGTTATTATTAGAGGAGAGATTTTCGTTAACAGATACAAATCCGTTTTATTTGTTTTTTGTATTTAGTTTTTGTTTTGTTTTGTTTCTGGGCATATTTTGTTTAATTTTTATGGTTAGCAAACTATTTGGTTACTGGCTTCAACATAACACGCCTGTCACCAATTACTGAAGCTCCCCTTTCCCACTTTTCTACCTTTTCCCCCTTTTTCTATACTTTTTCCCACTCTGGAATTATCTTGTATAATTGTCTATGCGGGGGCTGCAAATCCTCTAAAATTATTGCGTTCATTAAATTTTAAACAAAGGTGATTAGATTTTATAATTCAAATGAACACACACACACACACTCACACACACCTATATAAAAATGTTGTACAGTTGTGCTTATTATTTATTTAGAACAATTGCACAAAGTATTTGTTGTATTGTATTTAGTTGTTCCCTTATTTATTAGTTGTTAGCATAAAACTATAATGCATTTTATTTGTCATATCGTAATGTGGGATCAACTATTTTCAATTGTTTCCCTTGTTCTTTTTTGCATATCGTTATTGTTTATTCAAAAATTCTAATTCATTTATTTTTGGGCCATTTTTCGCTTTAGTTCTTTATAACTGTCAATTTTAATTATTTTCTAAATGAAGGTAAACTAATACAAGAGACTATCTAATATTCGAATCCCCTCTCCAAAAGTAATATTCAATTATTTAAGACCAGCATAATTTTAATTAATTTCCATTTAATCGGAAATGCAATATTCTTGTTTTTAATTTCAGGTGTAATTTCCAATTGTATTTATATTAGTTGAGGTGTAAACTAATTTTGAGTTTAACCTTTTTTTTCATTAGAACTCATCATCGAATTTAACTGATTAATACTTATTGTAAATATCCACAATAAGAAAGTTTGGTCAATGATTGGAATACTTGTTTAGTGTATTAATTTATGCATAACATGTAAGATTTTCGTCAACCGATTTAAAAATGTATCTACACATTTTTAAATATTTTTTAAGTAAGTCTGAGTAAGCGCTGTTTTACTGATATAAACAATTTACTCATATTCTATAGTATTAAAAACATATCAATTCAAAATGAGTCTCGAGCTTTTTGAATATTTCAATACAACAAATCAAACATCGCCGCGTTATGAAAGGCATCTGAACTTTGCAAAACCCGTGCTTCAAGTAAGTTTGACCATAAGATCTCTAGATATTTTATTAAATAATCCTATTTATAGGAACGATGTGAGCAAATTACGCTATTGGAGCCCTTTGAGCGCTGTGATTTTGCCACAAATGCAAAATCGTGTTTGCAACATGTCTATATTTTCAATTACAACAAGAGTTTCTATTGTACATGCGATGCTAATGATCTTGCCCGAGTTGTCTGTGTTCTAATATTATTTTTGATTGGTGCTCTGCAATTTTGGATCATTTTTGTGACCACAACTGCATTGTGAGTATGAAAATATTTCAATTTATTTAAGTTTTTAATTTTTCATTTTCCAATTTCCCTATTCACATTTAGCTTTGTGCCAGCATTGCAGATGATAACGAAATCTCTGAATTTAAACGAGTATATAGCTGGAATAACTATATTGACCTTTGGTAACAATGCGCCAGTGTTGATAAATACTTTTTTTGGCCTGTATTCGGAGGCCCGACATACTTATACGGATGCAATGTCGGTTAATCTCTTTGAAAGTATATTTACATCAGCGATTATTATGTTGATTACTCCATTTGCCATCGATGGAACCTTTTTTCTACGAGAAGTAGGATTTGTTTTACTTTATATTACCTATGTTGACTTTATTTTCAAGTTGAGTAACGGTGATATTAATATTTTGAGAGCCGCTTCTATGGCGAGCATATATATTATATATATTACGGTTATCATAATCGATCAATATCTGCAATACCGTAAGGACAAAGCTAACAATAAGATGAAGCAAAATCGAGAGTCTCAAGTTATCGATTTCGATTCCCAAGTCTTGCCCACTATATCTGATCAAGGGCGTAGAACTCTCGACCTCTCCGATAACTTTCGATCTGCCAATAGATATATTTTTAAGCAATTCTTTGAAGTCTTCGACGTATTGGATAGAGATAATTTCCACAGCAAGTGGACAATATTTAAACTCTGGGCCTTGGTTAAGGTACTGCCCATGATGTTTCTATGTCTATTGATTCCACAAATGAATACCCAAGAATCTTCCTATAAGTGGTCCAAGTTGCTTTTATCTATTCAGATAACATTGACGCCAATTTTAGTAATACTTGTCTTCAGTTAGTATTCAGCTAAAGGTGTTTTTTATCACTTTTTTAATCCGATTTCTTTCTTTAGCCTTTGAATCCCATATGAAATTCTTGACTTGGACTGCAATAGCATTTGTTATCTTTGTACCAGTTTCTGTTACGGCCTTTGCTTATACGAGAACGGATGCAGTTCCAAAGTGGAATCGTTATATGGCTATACTGAATATTATCAGTTGCGTTACTGTTATATATTTTGTGGGAAAGGAACTTGTCTTCCTGCTGGAGTCCTTGGGAATTATTCTTGATCGAAGTCACACTTTTATTGGCTGCACCTTCTATACCTGGGGAAATGGTTTATCCGATGTACTGGCTAATATTAGCCTGGCCAAAAAGGGTTATCCACGCATGGCCTTTTCCGCTTGTTTTGGTTTAGTTATATTCAGTAAGTTTATCTATATTTATCATCCCTAAACTGTCCAAGTTATATCATCTAAATTCTACAGGTACTTTTACTTCTATTAGCCTTCCCATTTTGTACCGTGCCATCAAATCGAAAACTGGAGTCGTTAAAGTAAGTCTTAAAATATGCAGTTTCTATTTAATCTATGATACTTTTCACAATAGCTCACCGAAGGAACCGTTGGGGAAACCACATCCATTATCCTTATTATATCCCTTTTAATACTCATCTTGTATGGCATTACCACCAATTTTATGCTACGTCGCACTGGCGCCTTAATTGGCATAACTCTCTATCTACTATTCCTAACTATTAGCATTACTAGTGAGTTTGAATTAACTCATGCTTTCGGCACTGATCACAGCTTGGATCGTAGTCATTTCAATGAACATTATGCAGGAGAAAAAAACAAACATAAAAGAAAAATCATCAAAAACTGCAATTTATATATTTCGTTTTGTTTTGTTTTAAAATAAGTGTAAATTATAATTTAAAAATCCTTAATAAACATTTTACAAAATAATATTCACTTTTAACTTATGGTGAGTAGCATAATTGTATTGTTTTTTCAGTTATGCTAATTAACGATTGGCTAAATATCATACTGCGGGTAGTTAAGCAATTGACTAAACTTAAATTAGAATAAATAAAGCCTCACTGATACATTTTTAATTGTTGACATATCAAACAGACTTATTCCAGACATTGTCTTACATAGTATTCATAGAGTTTACTTTCATTCAAAGGTAATCTTTCATCAGACTAAACTTTGATTGTTTTGTTATAAGTAAATAAGACAACAATTAAGTATGAGAAAATCAAACAAAAATCACACAATTGGGAAAAACAAGTATCGCTGGATATGTTTGGTGGCTATATTCTTCTGTTCACAAAAAATGTAGGTCAAAAATCAGAAAGATTTCTATAGTAACTGGGCGAATTCAAATTAAATAAAGAAGTTTCTCACAAAAAGTATTTATAAAAATGTTTAAATGGCAACACTAGTCTAGCTATCGATAAATTCAATTCAACTCTATTAGAAACGATAACATTGATATTCCAGCGCAGTGACAGTCGAGAAATAGAAAGCGACAATACTGAACAAAAGTCAGAAAAGTGAAAATCATTCTCACATCAGTTTCATAAGTTTTGCATACAAATTTTTCTCTGATTTAAAATGTCTGAAGCTCAAGATAATTTGGATGAACGTGAAGCTATAGCAAAGAAGCAAATCCCAATAGTTCTTAGTGATAAAATGCGCAATATCTTTGTGAATTTTAGAAAGGCTTCAATGGAGAAGCTGGAAAACGTCTGGAAAGAAAAGTGTTGGATTGAATTCCTGTTTAAGAAGGATGACGACGAAGATGCAGAAGCATTGGGGGCATCTGTTACTGTAAGTTTAAATAATTACCAAGTTAAATTGAATTTTTTAAATTAAATGGAAATTTTCAACAGAAACTAACTGTCCTGATGCAATGCGGATTAAATGAAATTGTGAAGGATTTGCAAATCATTTATATGGAGTATGTTGTGTTTATTGCTAATTGTATTAAAGCTGATACTACGAATGTCATGCTGGAAATAATGAGCAATGAGGGACAAAAGTGGATCATAAAAGTGAAAGGAAAAGTACACAAATGTCTTCGTTACTTTGTCGCTTTAGAAGTTGATCGCAATGCTTTCTATGAAAAGGACAAGTACGACATCGAAGGCCTTGTACTAGACTTGGAGAAGCGCATAGTTGATTTAATAAAGTCAATTAGAAACTTTATACATTTATTTTTAGGTCCTAAACAATAAAAGCAAGAGTTTTTTTTTCCAACCTGCAAATTCTTTTTATATTAACACATTTTTTCCAGTAAACAGTTGCCTACTGTAACTGCACTACAAGGCAAAATTCATGGACTCTTAAATGTTATGTTAAGTACGAGTCAACCTCAAGAGTTGGGTAAAAGAATTTCTTAAGATTTGGCTCGAAAACTTGCTCGAATGGAAAACGAAAGGTATATTGGTTAAGAAAATGAGTCAAGAAGAACATATTTTTATCAGTGTATATACTTATTTGAAAGTTTACTTATTCAAATACCAATAGTTTCTAGTTAGTTTCTAACTAACAAAGTAAGCTCTTCTTGTTCTATTAAAATTATAATCTACAACAATTATGACAAAATCAAACAAGAATCACACAATTGGGAAAAATAAGTTTCGCTGGATATGTCTGGTGGCTATATTCATTTGTTTCCTGATTTACTTCAAGATATACCTTGGATTTCTCAATGGATCGAGTCAGGATCATTTTATGGAAGGATACTTTGTCAACACTACAGGTTGTCATATGTTGGCCTTAAACCCTTTTTCAAAGACAGCATTATCATATCTCAGCTACGAAGAACCCAAGAAGTGCAATAAAATTAAACTTTTGGATGCAAAGACCATACAGGGGGAGAATTATCTGGTACTATCCATGTCTAAGGAAGAAATTCTGAAAGCTTGCAATGTGGAACGAATATCCGAAGTTTATTGTAAATATTGGATAATCAAAAGACAGGACGATAACGTAAATAAATATTCGGATATTGGAATCTTTCAATTAAAGAATCAGGAAAGGCAAATCAAGCTTAAAAGTGGTCCAGTAATTATACGTCTACAGTGTTTTGGAGGAAACAACAAGAGTGTCTATCATGATGTTCATTTCATTCTTCCGATTATAGCTGATAATTCAAGCTCCTTCTCACGAAATAAGCATTTATCCGTCATGATCATAGGAATTGATTCCATTTCGCATATGCAGTTTCTACGAACGATGCCTTTATTGAGAGCCTACATAGAATCCTTACCACATGTTGAATTTTGGGGCTACAATCGAGTAGGACGTAATACTTATCCGAATCTGATGCCTCTATTTAGTGGGTTAAACGAAACAGAACTAGAAGCTGACTGTTACAATGGGGAGTTAAACTACGATAAATGTGACTTAATCTGGCAACATTTCAAAAAAGCTGGCTATAACACAAGTTATGCTGAAGACAACAGTGTTATAGGAACATTTAATTACGGCAAATGGGGATTTAATCAAACACCTACCGACTTTTATCTGCGACCTTTAATGCTGGAAATAGATAAATATACTCGATACAGTATTGATGAACAAGAGAATATACATTGCTCTGGAAGTCGCAAGTATGCGGATATTCTCCATGAATTTATTTATAAGATGATGCCTTATTTAAAACGGGGACCTCACTTCTCAATCTTCTGGGAGACTCAAGGAGTACATGATTATTTTAACTATCCAAAGTTCTTGGATAGGGATTATCTCAAATTGATAAAACGCTTGAGATCGAATCATATTTTAAGTAATACCTGGTTCTTCTTATGTCGGATCATGGTTTAAGATTTGGTTCTTTTCGTTCTACCTATCAAGGAATGCTGGAAGAATCGCAGCCTCTTTTGATAGCTATGTATCCCAAATGGCTGGAAGAAGCTTATCCCTTAGCTATATCTAATTTAAAGCAAAATGCTCGTAGTTTGATTACAACTTTCGATTTACATGCTACTCTCAAGGATCTAACTAACATAAAACTTCTTGAGGATATCCACATTGAAAATCGGTCTGTGTTATTACAGGAATTAGGTTCAAATATCCCTCGAGGCATTAGCTTATTTCTACCCATACCAGAAGCCCGAGATTGTCATTTGGCAAGCATTCCAGATGCCTTTTGTCTATGTCACAAGTTGCATCAAATACCTACTAAAGATGATAGATCTAATAGAGCTGCCCGATTTATGGTGGATAGTATCAATAAAATAATTAAAAACTATCCACGTTGTCATTCCCTTGAATTAAAAGAAGTACAAGATGCGTTTATTCTCAATAGAAGTAATGATGAGCAAGTATTTGGAGTCAAGGTCCGCTTCAAGACTTTTCCGGGTGAATCTATCTTTGAAGGAACCACAACATTTTCGGGGAATTTCTTGGCGCCAAATGGACCAATTATTCGAATTAATCAATATAAGAATCAATCCTACTGTGTGCACAATTATAAAATTGAAATGTACTGCTATTGTAAAAGATAATTAAAACAAAAAGAATTAACATTAGAAATTTTTAAGCCTGTTCACAAAAAAATGTAGGTCAAAAATCAGAAAGATTTCTATAGTAATTGGGCGAATTCAAATTAAATAACGAAATTTCTCACTAAACGTGTTTTAAAAAATGTTTAAATGGCAACACTAGTCTAGCTATCGATAAATTCAATTCAACTCTATTAGAAACGATAACATTGATATTCCAGCGCAGTGACAGTCGAGAAATAGAAAGCGACAATACTGAACAAAAGTCAGAAAAGTGAAAATCATTCTCACATCAGTTTTATAAGTTTTGCATACAAATTTTTCGCTGATTTAAAATGGCTGAAGCTCAAGATATTTTGGATGAACATGAAGCTATAGCAAAGAAGCAAATCCCAATAATTCTTAGTGATAAAATGCGCAATATCTTTGTGAATTTTAGAAAGGCTTCAATGGAGAAGCTGGAAAACGTTTGGAAAGAAAAGTGTTGGATTGAATTCCTGTTTAAGAAGGATGACGACGAAGATGCAGAAGCATTGGGGACATCTGTTACTGTAAGTTTAAATAATTACCAAGTTAAATTGAATTTTTTTAAATTAAATGGAAATTTTCAACAGAAACTAACTGTCCTGATGCAATGCGGATTAAATGAAATTGTGATGGATTTGAAATTCATTTATTTGGAGTATTTTGTGTTTATTGCTTATTATTTTAAAACTGATACTACGAATGTCATGCTGGAAATTATGAAAAATGAGGGACAAAAATGGATCACAAAAGTGAAAGAAAAAGTAGACTATAGTCTTCGTTACTTTGTCGCTTTAGAAGTTGATCGCAATGCTTTCTATGAAAAGGAGAAGTACGACATCGAAGGCCTTGTACTAGACTTGGAGAAGCGCATAGTTGATTTAATAAAGTCAATAAGAAACTTTATTTATTTATTTTTAGGTCCTAAACAATAAAAGCAAGAGTTTTTTTCCAACCTGCAAATTCTTTTTATACTAACACATTTTTTCAGTAAACAGTTGCCTACTGTAACCGCACATCAAGGCAAAATTCATGGACTCTTACATGTTATGTTAGGTACGAGTCAACCTCAAGAGTTGGTTAAAAGAATATCTTAAGATTTGGCTCGAATACTTGCTCGAATGGAAAACGAAAGGAAATACTTATTTAAAAGTTTACTTATTCAAATACCAATAGTTTCTAGTTAGTTTATAACTAACAAAGTCAGCTATTCTTGTTCTATTAAAATTATAATCTGCAACAATTATGACAAAATCAAACAAGAATAACACAATTGGGAAAAATAAGTTTCGCTGGATATGTTTGGTGGCAATATTCATTTGTTTCCTGATATACTTCAAGATATACCTTGGATTTCTCAATGAATCGAATCAGGATCATTTTATGGAAGGATACTTTGTCAACACTAGAGGTTGTCATATGTTGGCATTAAATCCATTTTCAAGGACTGCATTATCATATCTCAGCCCAATGGAACCCATGAAATGTACTAAAGTTAAACTGTTGGAGGCAAAGACAATACGAGGTAAGAACTATCTAGTATTGGCCACTTCGAAAAGAAGATTATCGAAGTTTGTAATGTTAAGAGAATATCTGATGTTTATTGTCAGTATCGGATGGTCAAACGACATAATGATGATGTAAATAAATATTCAGGAACCAGAACTTTTCGCTTGAAAAATGCAAAGGCAAATTCAACTTGAAAGTGGACTTACAATTATTCGAATTACGTGCTATGGAGGAAAGAATATGACTGTCTACCATGATGTTCACTTCTTTGTGCCTACGCCTCATTATCTTTATAGTAATTTAAATTCTCGTCAAAATCGTTTATCTGTGATGATCATAGGAATTGATTCTGTCTCACATATGCAGTTTCTAAGAACAATGCCTTTATTGGGTGCTTATATAGAATCTTTACCACATGTTGAATTTTGGGGCTACAATCGTGTAGGACGTAATACTTATCCGAATCTGATTCCTTTACTTAGTGGACTAAGTGCTACTGAACTTGAAACTGATTGTTATAATGGACAAATGAACTATGATAAATGTGATTTTATCTGGAAGTACTTTAAAGATGCTGGTTATAACACAAGCTACGCTGAAGATACATTTATTGGAGGTACATTTAATTATGGCAAATGGGGATTTAGTCAAGCACCTACGGATTTTTATCTACGTCCAGTGATGTTGGAGATAGATAAATATACTCGATACAGTATTGATGAGCAAGAGGATATACATTGCACTGGAGGTCGCAAGTATGCGGATATTCTCTATGAATTCATTAACAAGATGATGCCCCAATTAAAGAAAGGACCTCATTTCTCATTCTTCTGGCAATCTCAAGGAGTGCATGATTATTTCAGTTACTCACAGCTGTTGGATGAAGACTACCAAAGATTGTTTAATCGCTTAAGATCTGAACGAATTCTAAATAATACCCTGGTACTTTTTATGTCTGATCATGGATTACGCTATGGATCTTTCCGATCAACCTATCAGGGAATGCTGGAAGAATCGCAGCCTCTTTTGATAGCTATATATCCGGAATGGCTGGAAGAATCTTATCCCTTAGCTATACATAATTTAAGGAAGAATGCTCACAGTCTCGTCACAACATTCGATTTACATGCCACACTTAAGGACTTGGTTAATTTGGACCTACTTGATAACATCCACATAGAAAATCGATCTCTTATTCTAAAGAAGCCAGGTCAAAACATGCCTCGTGGAATAAGCTTATTTCTACCTATACCAGAAAATAGAGACTGTGATTTGGCAGGAATTCCTTCATCCTTTTGTCTCTGTCAGACCTTCAGACATATAGATATCACGGATGAGAAATCTAAACAGGCAGCTCGCTTTGTTGTGGAGAGTATAAATACTTGGATAAGTAACTACCAACAATGTCAGATATTGCGATTGGAAGAAGTACATGAGGCTTATGTCCTAAATCAGAACAACATTCAACACGGGATTGAGGTTAAAGTTCGAATGCAAACATCTCCTGGCAATGGACAATTTGAAGGCACTGTTAGATTTCTGAAAGATTCTCTTGTGCTTAATGGACCTATACTTCGAACTAACAAATATGGAAATCAATCATATTGTGTGCATGATTATCACATTGAAATGTATTGTTATTGCTTGTAAAGGAAGTAAGCGAAACATAAGCTCTTTAATGTAAATCCAAATAAATTTCATATGGAAATAATTTTGAAAAACAGAATTATTCTTTCATCAATTTCAGCGTTCCAATTTTCCGACTGATCCAAAGTCAAGCCGAAAAGCGCATAAGCACTCACGATAACGGCAATTACAATAAAGCATTTATACATTTCGAAAGCGCCAAAGTTATCACCCAGTCGAGTCCCATTCCCATTCCCATTCCCAATTCCATTTCCAGTTTCTCTTTCTGTTTCTGTTTCTGCTTCTCTTTCAGTTGCATGTCGGTCCCTTAGTGAGCTCAGCTCCGCGTCATTTCAATTTGACGAACTGATAAATGTCAAATGGTTTATGACACCGTCGAGCTATTTTTATACCCTTACCAAGGGTATTATTACTAACTACTACGTTTGAACTTAAGTAAACAAAATAAGTAAACAAAATAATGTACTTAAAAGAATTTATTGAAAAACCATAGTTAATAAACTATATATTCCATTATAAACTATAGTATTATATGTTAGATTTAAGATAAATTCATTGTGAACCACGTTAAGATATCATAGTCTTTTCTATTGTTTTGCAGGATAAATCTAAAAAGTAAATTTTATACCATATTAAATATATTAAATTCATAATTTTATTATTATATTATTATTTTATTCAAATCTTCCCATCTACAAATCTTAGCCTTCTCTGTCTGGAAAATTGACTATACATGTTAGATACAGATTATAATGATAATATCGGAAAACCATATTTGATACTTCATTAATACCATAAATTATACAAATTTTATACGGACTATTCTTTTATCTTCCTGTAAACAAGTCTCAAACTTATAGTCTGGCAGATCGTCTCAACAGACTAGATAAAGATGATAAAGTGATATTCAAAACCATTTCGGATTCTGTTTAAATATATTTTATAAAACATTAATATTTATCAAACATATTCATACACATTCTATATATAATATTGTATAATATTTATTTTTAATGAACTTACAACATTAGGGTATTCTGTATTCGCCTCATAAAACTTTAGTCATTCTATCTTGTTTTTCATGGTATTTTTTTTATGCTCGTAATACGCGATTTATATTGTGAGTGCCATTATGGTTGTTGTTGCTGTTGATTTGTTGTTGTTATTACTGATTTTTGGTGTGTGGCTCGTTTTATGATCTTTGTTTTTTATATTTATTGTCATCAAATGTATTTTGTTGAAGCTTTTTGTATAGATTTGAATTTATGATTTTTGGCTCTCGTCTCCCAAAAATATTTATTTAGGTTATAATTTCCGATTGTGAACTATAAAAATTTTGTGTTGGCTTCGATTTTTACGACCTTGGAATGCGGAATACGTTGCACTTAAAGTGGTTTTCAACTTTTACAGATCTCTTAAGTAATTTATGTAAATTAGATGCCGATACAAACGATCGAAACGGATCACAAATTACGTCTATAAATCGTAAGACTTTATACATTAAAGAGGATGATGTATAGTGAAAAGACAATTCTAATTGAAAGTTAATTGTTAAACAATCTTTGGGATTAGAATAAATTGAATCTATAGGAATTTCCCTTTCAGAATATGGTAATATTACTACTCGTATTTAAATGGAAACCATCAAAAGCCTTTGCATTAATCAACTGATTATGGCCAAAAGACAGCTGACCATTGTCATTGCCCACAGCGGATAATTTGCGTCAAAATGTCAGTTCATTTGAAGAGCCAGTTCCCCCAATTCCCCTGAGATCTCATCCCCTCATCCTTCCCCCCTTAGTGAACTGTGATGAGCGACGTGCAATTGAATTAAAATTAAAATATATGGCGCAAAGGCCAATCCAAAAAAAAATGCATTCGTTATAATTTGCAATTTATTTACGAGTATGTGCAGTGAAGGGGAGAAGAGATAGGAAGGGGAATGATGAGGGATTCTGCAACAAAAATTATAAATTTAAAAAAATAATTAAAAACCATTTGGCTGCACGCTGGATGCCAATGGCAATGGATTCAGTTTGTTCCCCGCTCACACACAACTCGCATTCAATTAATGCAAAATGTCCTAAAATGAACGCATTTCTCACTGATTGTTGGCGATTGTCAAGCGGCCTTCGTTGACAGCGGCCAACAAATTGAAATGCGCCCAGAACGTGATCCTCCCCCTTTCTCCCCTCTCTTCAGATACCTCACCACCCCTTTTAAATCCATACAATATACTGCTTTTATTCCTTTATGTTTCGTTAAATAATGGGATAAAAGTGTGTGTATATATAAATTAAGCAACGGACACTCGCAATTGCCAGTTGCCAGTCAATTTTTGAAGTTTTCCAGTTGTCACATGACATTTGAACAGATTAATTGAAATGCTCAGCAAGCTTTTAGCCAGAGACTACTGTACTTTAACTTTAACTTTGTGTTATTGATTCTTAAACTTTGCAAATCTATCAAGTATTATAGAATGTTATTAATATCTCTGTTCTCATTCCAGATTTATTTAATTAATTTATTTTGTTATGGATTAAATGGTAACTCCCCATATTAGTGATATATATCTCTAAATAAATAGTGCAGGAAGCATTTAGCCAAAGACTACTGTACTTTAACTTCAATCGATATGACAAAAAACTTTCTTTATCATTATTATTCTATAATATATTCTAAGATTTTATTTACATTTCCTCTCTGTTCCATTTGTTATTGATATAAGTCCTGTAAATGTAATTATTATTTGTATAATTAATTGAAACAGAGACTACTGTCCTTTTACTCTATTGCAATAGATTCTGTTATCGACTCGTAGAATTTCTTTATCGCTCTTATTTTAATTTATTAAAATATTAAGATAGGTTTCCTTTGACAATAAAGATCTCTTCTTTTTTTGTGCAATTTAGAGTCATTTTTGATTAACTCTTTGAAAGTGCCACAAAATGTCTAGATCTTGTCATAACATTATTACGAATGGGTTTTCCACATTCAGAGTATAGTTAATATAGAAAGCTTTATCGACACTCGCTTATCGGACACAAAAGTCGAGACGATTGTAAATTTGATAGTCTCTCGGCAACAACGTTGTTCGGTTCACTCGACGTCCAAGTATAAATCTCAAATTGGGCAAAGAGGTAATCACTCAAATCACTCTGATTTGGTTCAGATTGGTAACACCATAAATATACGATTGTCACGACTGCGTATCGATCGTGACTGGAACGTGGAATCATAAATTAATTCAATCAATGTCAAAAGAAATTGTTATTTCACATCAGAATGGGGCATAAATCTGAACGAGTCGATCTTATCGCTAATTGATGTGTACGTCAAGCGTGTGCTTTGAGATGGGGTTCAAATGGGGATGACACACATACCGATGATTAGAGAAGTCATAAATTTTAAGGAAACTAATTTCTCTTTTTCATTATCTAGAGCAATGATTATGATAAGCAGGAAATGAATAGAACAAGTGTACTCGCCATTTCTATTCATTCATTGAAGTCAATCAAAATCTGTCGAATGGCAATAGACTTTAATAAGAATACAGAAGTTAGATGATCCGAGTAGTCACAGATTTAGTTTAACCTTATTCTAGTTTCAATGTGGTAAACAGGTAGACAGTTAGTGATCCATTGATCTATCTGATACTCTCAATTTCCTTTCAACGAATGATGTATTCATTGTCACTGAAGTCAATCAAAGACTCATCTGTCATATGACAAATGATTTTAAAATCACTTTGCAAAGCTGCATCACTTATATTCCTGAAGCCAAAGCTACTCGAGAAGAGCAGCAAAAAATAATCATACTCAATAACGACGGATGCGGGAAACAGACACTTTAAATGCTTGCGATATTGTCAATCAAAATTCAATCGAAGCCATGAATCATGACAGGCCAAGGATGGTTATCCTGATGATGGATTCAAGAGTGACTCAAACTCACTCAAATGCTGACGAATAGATGAAAAGATGGATGGATGGATGGATGGTTGGTTGACTGGTTGAATGTCTGACTGAATAGCTGTCCTGCAGTTTGAAAAAATAGGAAATCAATCTCTCTTACATATAGGAATGCGTGTTGAATGTTGCCTCCATACATACAGGTCGAGGCAGGGGTGAAGTCAGGGATAGGCACTTGTCGTTTCAAGTAGAGAGCATTGGCAAAAAGCATTTAGCATTGGCATCCTGCCACATGAGATCCTCACAGAGGAGCCAAAACCATGCGAGTGTCAAGTCGTCGACATCTTCATCGTCTCATCTCCATCGTCGTATGCGCCATCGTCATCAGTCAATGTCAGTGAGATAGTTTTGACATTTTTATGAGCAAATGATAAGTTTCACTCCACTCCGATGGGTGCTTGTCTGATGGCCAATGTTTGACACTTGCCAGCTCACATTCACATTCGCATTCACACTCGCATTCACATTCGCATTCACATTCGCATTCACTTTGCTTCTTGTGCATTTTAAATTTATGACTTGAAATGTTCGCTGGTCTGATTATCTCATATGTGACTGTGCTCTTTATTTTTATATTTCATTTAACGCTGACCCTATCTACTACAGTGCTGTTAAAGCAATCAATCTAGTGTGTGACCTTATCTTCTATATTAGTATAACAATCAATCAAAGTGTTCATTCACAATCGCTGAATTTATTATAGAACTTGCTAATTGTGTTGCTTGAAAGAATGAATGAGACATCATATGTTAAAAGATAACAATTAAATTTGGTTTTTATTATATTCCTAACTCCTCCCTTTGGGTAATAAATTTTGAAAATGATTTCCTGATATCATCTATATAAATAAAATTTCTAAAAATTATTTTTGGTAGCCACAAGAATAGCGACAGCTTTTGACCATTAATAATTGTCAAAAATTGTAATTGTGAATTGTTTCAAGTTGTGAAATTTCATTTTTGCCTACTAATATTGACTTCCGTTTCCGCTTGAGAGACCAAAGTGTATTTCCGTCTCCTCCTCACTCTCTCTCACTCTCTCTCACTCTCTTCTTGTCTCTTTGCCTATCATATATTTTACATTTTTATGTTTGGCGCCAGTTGCCCCAGTTGCATGCCCCTCAACGTGTTGCATCTCCCAACAAGTCGTGAAATTTGTTATCGTCGCATTTATAAACAACGAAAAAAGAAATCAATTTTCCGTGAAATGCAGTAGCAACAAATAAAAAAAATACTAAAAATTATTTACATATATTACAAATCAGACAAATAAATTTGCAAATAAATACGCATACACGTAGAGTTTTGACATTTATTAATTAAAAATGGGCAAAATGGGTGAAAATTTATATTAATTTTATTCAAATTGTCAACGCAACAAAGGAAGCTAATTTCAATTTATTTTATTTGTCTCTCCCAGGTTTGTCATGCGACCCTTTAGATAAAATTGACAATTCTAAAACTAGAAAAAAGAATAACGAAAAACAAAAACACAACATAAATTCAACCATTGCATTGTGTTATCTGAATCAATATAAATCACAAGTATTAACCCAATATTAGCATTTTCAATATTACAGAATAAATTATCTTTTCATTTTACAACTTACTAAAACAAATACTCAATTTAAAAACCAAATCGTGCTTTAATTGTTTGTAATTGTGACGATTCCAAGTCTTTGGAATGAATGAAAGTGATAATTAGAGCCTATATTTGAAAGAAGAATTTTCTGAAAGCCGTTATGTAAACAAAGAAAGTTTATGTAAGGTGCATTCCAAGTTTTTGAATCCTCAAAAAACGCAACTTGTTGTGTTTCTTTACCAGGATCCCAACATAAAGAACAAGTGTAAGTAACTGTAGGAAAAGTGCTAGCCAACTAAGTGCAAAGGCAAGATATCGCACTGCATTAAAATGATCATAGACAACATCATTACAACCTCTGGTAATTAATAAATCTTCTTCAATCCGATTAACGTAACATGATTTGTGCACCTTCCTTAAATAGTCCAGGTAAGTTCGTGGTCCATCTAATCCACAACATTGGAGCTGAGATACAAAACAAGTTAAACGTAAATAAAGAAGGAATATTTAATTACCTCTAGCTGTATTTGAATCCAAAACTGATCATCATGTTCAATGAACCTATTCCAATGATTAATCAGAAAATCCTTGGCTTCTTTGTCAGTTATAAGAGATGCAAGATTAACTACACAAGTATTATAAGTATTAAAAATGGTATATATCAAAAGAGGTATATACTAAGTGGGAAAGACAAACTTTAAAAGTATTCAAATTCAATAAAAAGCTCAAGTACTATACAAACCAATGCAATTATCCAATCAGTTGTCACATATAGGAAGCTTATACTAAGGTATATCAATATCATCTCAAGTACGATTATAGCAGTTAGGCATATGTATACTCTTATTACAATCAGTTTCGTTGGCTTAAAGTAAAAGTCTTCATCGAGTTCCAAGATTGTGGGGACTGTAATACGCATCGTTATCACAGTCAACAACTGATAAAAAGTTAATAAGTTAAATTTAATAAATCAATCAATATTAATCGTAACTTACTCCAGATATCAATATTAAAGAAACCTTTACAATAGATGGCAGCATATTTGAAATATTTTATTTATAGACTTAACTACTGATGTAAATAACTAAGCAGGTTTGATTGGATTTACAAACTCAAATCATATAAAATTTTCAACAATATTGTTTGAGTTTTCTTAGCTTTGAATTCTCTTTAAAGACATTTTAAGATCGTAAAAACATTCAACATTATTAATAGAAAATATAATGTATACGTACATTACGCATACGAGGTAAGAGTTATTTAGAATTTAGGTTCTATATTTTACTTCTGCCTTAGCAAAAACATATCGATAACACTTAAGCTATCGATAAATTAGGTAACTTCAACAGCTTTTAAAGTTATTTCCTTGAATTTATTTTAACTGATTGTTGCTTTAATCTGTATGCAGTTTAATAAAGTCGGATCATTTAGTAAGGGTATTCGAATTTCGTCATCTCTAAGCCTGATGTGTGTTAAGTACGTGTAAATAGTTTTTTATGGCAAATTTGTTTGTGCTCAATTATTTATTTATTGTATTGCAAATGTAGGCCTGCTTTTGTTTTATTTTATTTTGATTTTTTGCTGCATCTCTGCGTTTTTTTCTCCTGTTGCTGTGAACAAATTTCCATTGTTGATTTATGGGATTTGTTATATTTGACAGTTGTTGTCGCGCCATTGTTTGTTGTTATTGTTGTTGTTGCTGTTGCAATTTTATT
Organism: Drosophila testacea; assembly: GCA_035043265.1. Taxonomy (NCBI): domain Eukaryota; kingdom Metazoa; phylum Arthropoda; class Insecta; order Diptera; family Drosophilidae; genus Drosophila; species Drosophila testacea. The sequence goes on from JAWNND010000151.1 coordinate 1,680,787, forward strand.
ATACTCAAATACTATGCGGGTTCCAATAGAATTGAAGTGAGGGGAAGAGATTTTCTATAATCGGCTTTCTATATTAATTTAAATTTTATTTTTGGCATTTTATTATAATTACTCTTGATAAATGTAAATAGTCATCGTTAGCAGCATTGTTTGTTTGTTATTATTACTGTTGTTGTTGTTGTTGTTATTATTGTTATTGTTGTTGTTACTGCACTTGATGTTGGTTTATTTAACACCAACCTCGTCTCAGTCTCGAATCTCTCGTTAGGGGAATTTATTCCCTCGTTTTTTGCTGATGGCATTTTATATCTATTGCCTCTGTTACCAAAATTATTTTCGCGGTTTTGAATGTTTTTAATTGTATTAGTAATTGCTGTTGCTAAAAATTAACATTCTATGCTCTTTGTTGTAAACGAACTCGAAATGAGGCCATCCCAAAAAAAAAAAACTACACGAAGCGATAAACAGAAATATTATAATATTTTGGCCAAATATTTATAATATTTTAATGCTAATTTCAACAAATCCAAATGCATTTGCCACTGGCTGTCGTTATGTCTGTCCCTAAGCACGTTCCAAAACAATCGCAATGCACTTTTTGTATCTGCTTTTGATATTTTAATTTTACTGTCACATTTGATCATAAATTTGCCGATTAATAAATAATTCGCTATGTGGTTTGGGATTGCGATTTGGATAAATTGTATGCTCTAAATGAAACCCCACTTCTACATGGGGGAGTGTTCTTTTTCAAAAGGGGAGTCTGTAAGCCTGGCGTCCGATTAGTTGCGGAATATAATTTAATTTTAATTGGCTTATGAGAGGCGTTCAATAGGAATGTGATGGTCCAACAATAACGAACAACAAAAAAAAATGTGTAATACTATTTAGCTGCTGTTTATATATAAATGTGACCAACAGCACTTTTAAAGTGCTCTCTAATCGCAAGTTCTGGTTCTAATATAATCACTTAGCTAGCTACAGTGAAAACTGTCTAAAGAGCACATTGTCAATAAGCTTTTCCTCAAGTTTAACAACTTTTCAGCTGGCAGCTTAATTGAAAACCAATCCATCCTAAAGTGAAAACTGGCTAGACTGATTATTGTTTAAATCTTCCCTCTCAAATCTTCAAATACCTGAACATAAAGTTGCCTTTTCAATAGTTGACATACACTTTGATTAATAATAAATTCCACCAACTGTAAAATTACTAGTTTCTACACTAATTATTTGCACAATCTTAAGATGGTGGACAGATATTACGGAAGTTACGAAGCAATTTCCATACAATCATATGAAACGGGGTCTGAAAAAACCATATCTTCCGATTCAAATCAGGAAACTGTTCAAATAACTCGGGATATGGTGAAACATCTGCATTGCATAGAGGACTGCCAAGAATCCAGTATACAATTAAATAATACTCCACTTTTAAGTGCTCCAACTCCTCCAGTTTCTGAAGCCGGAGACATTGATTTCCTTGTATCCCAGGCAACTATTAATTATGATGTAACAGATAATATAAGGACACATTGTAAGCATCAGCTGATGATTGTCTATAATGAAGGTGACATCAACTGTGCTCTTCACTTTTTAATCAAATCTTTGGTTAATCCCTTTGATTGCAACGCGGTGGCAACAGTACTCGTGGAGGAGCGTCTAAAGAAAGAGTTCGTGCAACGCGTTGTGGAACAAATGCGACCAATGAATCCAGATGTCACGGATCATCCTAAATTTAGGACCACTCTCGAGAAACTTGAGAAACAAAGTTTGAAAACGATAAGAGCCAAATTTGATTATCCAGATATTAGTCCTATTCTGGTTTGCAATTGTCAACATAGTCGGCTGGGTGAGGGAACAACGGGTGTGATTTGTCTTCAAACCTTTCGTTCTACTCTGAGGCCATTGAGATTTGTGGCAAGGATAGCATGCTATATGCCACAGTATCCATTTGAATGAATCTATAGAGGATCTCTATCAACTGGTGGTTTCCCTCAATTGTTCCACCTTTTTCTTTAATTGTAGTCATATCACTTTGCAACCTATTGCTGCATCAATGGCCTCTAATAAAAATGATGTGTGTATCTCTGATGGTTTCCACTACGAGGCCTTGGAGATTAATGATCAAATGAAGTCCATAGTATTTCCTATTGGAGCACATCTTGCCCAGAAATCAAATGAACAACATATCATGATTAATCCCATTTCCTACTTGAATGAATAAAAACGTTTCCTCATATCAATTTTAAACGTGTCACACTTTGGGTTTTTCGATCAACAGTCGCATTTAATTGATCTTGTTGTTCCCAAAATAAGTATAAATGTTTAATCAAATCGCTCAGTTATTTTTGGACAAATGATAAGGCGTTTTATGTTAATTAACTTTGATGATGATGCGATCGAATGTGAGATCGAATATGATGCCACCTGTCAGCGATCGTAATACGAGTAATATATTTATAATTTATGTTTCTTTTGTTTTTATTTTTTTATATTTTTCGGTGTTATAGGGTGCTCTTAATGAGTCCATGTTATGTAAATTTGAGCGGTTATCGATTAGGTGACTAAGTCGGTTCTTGGAGTTCCACTGTACTTATCCAGGGTATATGGTTTTGCGAGGAAAGAAAATAATTAAAGTACTTAACAAACTAATAACCTTTAGGAGTGTATTGAATAGTAATCTATTTTAATCATTTTTAATCCAAAATTAAATAGGATTCACAACATTAAACATTACAAAATTTAAAAAATAATAAAAGTGACATTAGTATTTTTAAGAATATTTTAAACATTTAGAAAACTAAGTATGTGGCAAATAGACCTCCTCTATATTATCATTCAATATCACATTGTACTTTCCTTACCTTAATTTAGGTATTTTATTATTTAAATATACCAAAATATTTTCAATAAATATAAAACATTTGATGACCACACAAATAACATCTACGTTCCATATCATCTTTAATACGTTTTAGAAATTATTTGAATATACTAAATTATTGCTAAAAATGTTTTAAATAATACGCAAACTTTCACGCAAAACTTTAAAATTTGCAGAGCATTAAAAAGTCACCTTATTTACTCTTTAATGAATCCCACTTGCTTTTCATGTGTCTGTTTTTATTTTGCGATACATTCGCGATGCTCACGATATTCAAAATTTATGATCGTCATTTAAGAGCGCCAAGCCGGACACATATTGTGTGTGAGACTTGAAGATTCAGCTGGTCAATAAAACCATCAGTTTACGACTGACTTGAGAATTGAGGATGATGCGTGAGTGACTTGATCGTCATCGTCATCAGAGACGCACCTCCAAAGCGAGCACTTAAAGGTATCCAAAAATAAGCCAGGCTCATCATTGCGATTATCAGTATTGAATTTATACAGCATAAATCTCTGACAGAAGTGACAGACCACCAGAGTGACAGACAAAAAGACAGACCGACAGACAGACAGACCAAAAATGTGTTGCAGGTGCAGCCTGGAGTTGTTGTTAATGTTGGGGAAATTGAAGTTTGAGTTTGGGACTTGGTCTCTAACTGCGTTTGAATTTATTATAAAATGCGGTTTGAATTATTTGTCAAAATGCCCGTAATATGTCTGGCAACTTGCCCCCAAATGGCTGTGACATTGATGTTGACATTGACGGACAGCCAGGAATTTGCCCCAACATTGTGCAACCAAAACTCCAATTCAATGCGATAAAATAAATGAAATTGTTAATGACCAGTGAGTCATTCAGTCAGTCGTTCAGTCAGCTAGACAAACATGTCCTTTATGCCCTTATTTAATATGTCATTTTATTGTTATATTCATCAGTTGGTCATTTGGTCAGTTCGTCAGTTTGTCAGTTTGTTAGTTTGTCATTTCGTCAGCATTATGCAAATTGGAAATTACTCTGAGTAATTGCTGCATTGCCGCATCGTTAATGTTGTCTACAAAGCCAATTACCCAACACTTTCCTATACCTTAAGCACTTTAGAACTCTTCTTTTGTTATTACATAAATTTTAGTTGACTCTTTAGAGGAGTCTAGTCATTGACTCGCTTTTAATTGTCAACTTAACGATCTGGTTTATGTAGAAATTCCTATTTGCTAGTCATTTGTGGACAAGTTAATGGCAATTTCATTGAATAAAGAAAATAATTAAAAGACAGGGAAATTGTTGTAGAACCACTGATAGATATATATAGAGTATAAATTGCTCATTTATCTGAAATAAATATACCATTGATTTACTATAAAATTTAAAATTAAAGCTTAAAAATTTAAAAACCTATGAAATCATATATGCCTCGAGTCTGAAGCAAATGTTCTATATATAAATCTCTTTGTCCTGACTAGTTTTTAGCAAGTAAGGTAAAATCCCAAAAGTAAGAAATAGACAACTGATATTTTCGATCTGTCGCTGCTTTTTGGAAATAAGGTTAGTAAAAGTCAATGCCAATAGTTTGTTTTTAATGTACAGAAAGTTCTTTACTTTCTTTAAATAAATTACAATTAAGAACACATAAATTTAGAAATCTAGGATGCCCATGGACGCATTCAAAGATCTACTGAGAATTTAGAAACAAATTTTAAGTAAAAAATAGATAAAGAGGTAAAAGCTTAAAGGTCAATCTAGAGAGTCTCTTGACCGGGCAGAGGAAATGAGGTACTGAATTCAATAATACACTCATGTAGTTCTTCGATCTTCTCTTTAATCTCTGCATTCTCCTTCAGAGTCTTTACGTAATCAGCCATATCGCGACTGTTTGCTATCTTGGTAGCCTCGGCAGCAATTTTAAGGGCCTCATCGATAAAGAGGACAACCTGTTCGATGTCCTTCTCCACAAGACCACGTGTGGTCAATGCCGGTGTGCCCAGACGAATGCCGGAAGGATGCATTGCAGATTTGTCCCCAGGCACTGTATTCTTATTGCAAGCAATGCCAACTTCCTCCAGAATAAGTTCAGCCTCTGCCCCAGTTAATTCAGAGCTGCGTACATCGACCAGGACGAGATGGACATCCGTTCCCCCAGTGGCCACCTTATAACCCAGGTCAACAAGTCCTTGGGACAAGACCTTGGCATTCTTTAAGACCTGAGCTTGATATGCCTTAAACTCTGGAGATTTTGCCTGCTTAAAGGCAGTGGCAATACCAGCAATGGCATTGTTATGAGGTCCACCCTGTAAGGCTGGGAATACAGCCTGATTGATGCGATCCTCCAGATCGTACATGATCTTCTCTCCATTCGGTTTCGTTGAGCGTTCTCCTTTGCGGAAAAAGATAACACCAGCTCTTGGACCTCGCAATGTCTTGTGTGTTGTGGTCGTTACAATATCTGAATACTCAAAAGGAGAGGGTATCTGCTCTGCGGCTACCAGACCAGCTACATGTGCCATATCTGACATTAGATAAGCACCAACATCATCACAGATCTCTCGAAAACGTTCGTAATCCAATAATCGAGAATAACATGAAATACCAGCAATTATAATCCGAGGACGGAACATTTTTGCACACTCTGCCAGTTTATCATAGTCGATAATACCCGTCTTCGGATTCACTTTATAAGGCATGCTCTCGAAGAATATCGATGTGGCAGAAACCTTTTTGGTGGCAGTGAAGAATCCATGAGTTAAATGTCCTCCATCGGGCAGATCCAAGCCCATAATACGATCATGGGTACGCAATATTCCCGTATAGACAGCCATATTAGCTGGAGAGCCCGAATACGGCTGCACATTGATTCCCCAGTCATTCTCATCCAGATTGAATAGCTCTAAGCCACGTCTCTGAGCCAAGGATTCTATCTGGTCAATAAACTGATTGCCACCATAGTATCGCTTGCCTGGAAGCCCCTCGGAGTATTTGTTGGTTAGACACGATCCCAGACTTTCCAATACCGCCAATGAAGTAAAATTCTCACTGGCAATCATCTCGAGTCCCTCAATCTGACGCTTCTTCTCCTTCTTTATGATTTCAGCAAGCTCGGGATCGCTTTCCATTAATGTGGCCTGCAACATCTTTTGATCTGCCTTATTAATGCCTGAATCGGAACGCTTTCTGATCGTGATGAATGGTGAATATTTATTTAACAAACAGCTGAGAGATCTTCCAAAACAATTTCTGGGATAGATTGTTGCTTGTATACACCGTTGCAGCATTTGAGATGATACTGCTCTTCGTATGTGCTCCATTTTTGGAGATGAGTAGTGTTACTGAAATTCTGAAATAGTTTACGGATGTATACTAGCAAACAATCTTGGACCGCTTAAATTCTCATCGGTTGACGCAGATACCCTTTGACCTCTTTTCGCTGACTGCAGAGTCAGCTGATTTCAAATTTAACTATTTTTTCATAGAAAATTATAAAAGAAAGAAAATTTGAAGAAAACAAATTTAGATATGAATTTTGTCAACGTCAAGAACAAAATAAATATAAGCTGACATTTTGCTACTTCCTACTTCAGTTTTACCTAAAATTACTTTTCTTTAATTATTCAATAAATTTACAGTGAATACTGTTTATAAGAAAATGTATATTAATTAAATCTTAAAAAATCTCGCACTCATCGTATCTATTTAAGTTTTCGAAATGTACATTTGCAACTGCAACTGCAACTGATACTGAATTTTATTCCTAGTCTGACTGAAGCTTAAAGCAGTGTTAACCCGTTCTACCCGATAAGGAGAGAAAGGGTTTTAGCCAAGCTAAAGACAAGGCCAAAACTGAAGAAGCAAATGCAACTGCGACTGTCCTTTCACATGGAACTGTAGCTGAAACTGATGCTCAAGGAATACAAGAAGTGCAATGGACTAGGAAGAGGAAGGAGTAAGGAAGGAGTAAGGAAGGAAGCTGTCAGTTTCAATCGTGTCTGCAGAACTTGTCACTCATTCAATAGTTTGAAAATTGCAAATGTCACTTACAACGCAACGCACACACACACATATGTGTGTGTATCTATGGCTATGTGTAAACATTCTAGCCAAGGATGCGACTGAGACAATGTTGCTGGAGACGTTGCCAAAGGACGACAAAGTCGTCTGACGAGTAAAGAAGGAGTACAGGCAAGAGGAGAAGGAGATAAAGAAGAAGGAGGCAATAGCAGAGGATGACGCGCCAGCAGACGCTGTGAATTAAAACAAGGCCAGGAATAAAATAATAAAAGGACAAAAGACAAAAGTATAAGAAAACTTGCAGCTCTCACTGTGTGAGTGTGTGTGTGTTAAGTGTGTGAGTGTGTGGCTGTTAGATGTTGACCCATATTGGAGGTTGGGTAAGCTCAGCTGAGCAACTGCAATATTTTGTGGGCCAGTCAAGCAACCCAACAGTGTTGCCTGAATTTTGACAGTTTAAATTAGCTATAGAAAAAAATAGAATTAAAAATATATATGCTAAAGAAAAGTCTAAATAAAGGTTAAGCTAAATTTACAAATAACATTGTTGCTGTAGTATATTTATCAGGGATTAAACAATAGATAATAATTTTTTTTTAAATTCTAATTGAAAATATTTAAATAATATGTAAATCCAATATAAATAATGCAGAGTCAAGATTTACTAAGGTGATAGTTACTATATATTTATTTTATTTATTTAACATTAGTAAACTTAGTCTTACAAAACTTAAAACTACTAGAGAGGACTTCGGCTGTGATAGTTACTAATTAAACAAGACTTTATTATCATTTATGTTTTCTAAGCATTTTTAGTTTGAAAATCGATCTTAATTTATTTATATAAGACGCGCAAATAATTCTGATTTGAAAAATTAATAATGCCTGATTATTATTTAGTTAAAGAAACTTTCACGCACAATATTCTAGATTTGGCATTAAATAAGCTACATTGGCAACACTGAATCCCTTGCAACCCACGCATTCACACACACACACACACACAACACACACACTAAACACACCAATACTTTGTCAGAGCATATAGCATGTACGCATCAAAATCAGACTTGTAATCCAAGTGCAAGTTGCGAATCCAAAAATCCATCCATCGGTTGCAGCAGCAGCAGCAGTAGTAGAGTCTTCTTTTGCTTGCTTGCTTGCTTTATCCTTCTCCTTGGATCCTTCGCATCCATCGTAAGAAAAGCTTGCGCAAGGAGTAAAATTCGCTGGGTCTGATGTCACGTAGATAGACAGAGACATGCAACTGACAGACAGATGGAGAGACACTGTGACACGACACATTGACTGACAGCTGCAGGGCCGAGTTGAGTCGAGTTGAGTCGACTTGAGTTTAGTTGAGTCGACTCGACTTGAGTTGACTCGTGGCTACTGGGCGGATGTGGGCGGCATGTTGGGCGTGGCATGACAAGTGCAAGGATTGTGCAAGAAACGGCGTGTGCAAACAAACCAAAAGACAAAAGCAAATGACGAACGTTTTGTTGGTAATACTGAGCAACTGACAAAGCCAGTGAAAAGGGAAGGGAGAGAGTAAGGGGATGCGAGACGAGCTAGAAAGCACTTAGATGAATATTGAAAGTGCCAAGCACTGGCGATTGCAAAGACTAAACATGACACTAGATGGAAGACAATTTTAGAGCAGATTTCTATATTTTGTGGCAGTTAATGAATTCATTTTATGGCTCAATGACATTAGCTTAAAGCAAGGCAACAAATAAAGCAAAAGCACAAGAAAGCTTCAGCATTCACTTTGTGACCTATTAATTAAAATCAAACACTGCATTAATGTAACGTACACTATATAAATATCTAGCACATGAAAGCTTCTTAAAGATATATTTATAAAAAATGCACCAACTACTTTGAAAGCTCATGAAAGCTTCCATTTCCAACCCCAAAGCATTTAAAGCCTTCTTCACTTCCACACGCGAAAATTCAAAGTGTAAACATTTAAAAATTAATCGCCAGAGCAAATTGTGATCACATTTTTTCTTCTAGGGTGAAAACAAATTAAGGACACTCATTACCGCGTACCCCTCACCCTTACAAAAGCTCCCCAATTGGGAGTAGAGAATTGTGAGGGTAAAGAGAATAGAGGGTCAAGTGCAGTGTTTTCCTAGCGCTGATTTGTCCTTTTGACGAAACATTAGGGAGACAGTCGAGAACATGAGACAGGAAGAAAACGAAGAAGAAGATAAAGAAGCACAAGGACGCATCCTGCACGAAAAAAGTGTTTTTAATTTAATTTTTTTTTCACATTTAATTTTTGCGTTCACATTTTTTGATGAAGTTGAAAATCATAAAATACAACACGAGAGTGGGGGAAGGGGGAATGTCAGGACGAGGCAAGGCACTGAAAAATAAATAAGAGTAATTAAATTTTGTAACAAACATGACGAGATAATGGACCGAAGCCATTAACAGTGCCCGGACCGTCAGTCAGGACAATGTCTGACCGCTCCAAAGATGACGAGAGAAGAAGCTGTTGACGACGATGTTTGTAAGGCGAGAGCAGGACAACAAGGACAAACAGCTGACGCCAGTAACAGGAGACTAACCCACCATCTATCCAATCATACATCATGGGGTCAAAAGCAGCTGCTTTAATGTCCTGTGCATTTTTCACATACACGTAACCAATGCCAAGTTTCTTCCTTTTTTACTGTTTTTCTAACCTCTCTAAACACAACTCCCGAGGCAAATTTCTCTTGATTTCTCAGCATCTTGGTTGTCTCAAGTTTAAAGAATTATTGCATCATTTATAGTTTCGGCTTCGGTTTGGCAACTGTTGGGTCAACATCGTGGCTTGATTGACAATCCTAGTGGAGGACAGTCTGATGATAAAGCATCAATTGAAGTTATACGTTTAATAATCGAACAGATATTGAAGCTTAAGATGATAAAGTGATAGTGAAGGAAATGTGAGTAGGAAAATTAAAGAAAAGATGTAGGAAGCTAATTCATTAGCTTTACAGTGAAGGATATGAATAGTTTATTACTAACTAAGCTAAAATGAACATGTTTAATATTAAATAGAGAGATATATAAAATGGCAATGGGGAATAATAACTTAAAATTAAACGCTCATTCCTTATTTTCAATATACATACTTTATTGTCAATTAATGGCATCTACCTTAACCCATTTCTTCTTAATCCTTTAAAGTGAATTCCGAGGGCACATAAAAGAGAATTAGTTTAAGAATTTAACTTTGATGATTAAAACTGTATTAATGAGAAACAAAAGAAAAGAAAGAAAGAAAGAAAAGACTGTAAAGATATAAGCTAACTTTCTTTGCATAATTCTATTGGACTATTAAGATACAAGTATCTAAAGGATGCGCTGTGAGGTCTACATAAGCTTAGGTTTACTTAACCTTTTTTGCAAGCTAGTATGCTGTTAAATGTGCTGCCTACTCCATCAAGTTTGACGTGCAAGTTCTCTGCTTCTAAGATTTGTGGAATGAAGCTGCTCGAGATGCTTACAATCATCCATCCATCGTTGAGCGACAGCTGCACAAAATTGGCCAGGACGAAGCCAGGACGATGCAAGGACTATGAGCATAAAGCAAAGCTAAGCGAATGAATGTGAATGCAACTCGCGGCATATGCAACGACAGCAAGGGCAGGACTTGCCCCCAAGTCCAAGGACATGCTGCAAGGCGTTCGACGATGGATTACGCTGCTTCCGTTGACCGAGCATCTCAGCATCTCAGAGTTGGAGTTAAAGGAGTTGGAGATGCTTTTTTTTCTGGAAAGAATGGGACTGGGATTGGGCCAATACAACGTCATGGTCTTGGTCCTCGTCAGACTGACGTTGTTGTCAGGACGCTGTTTACTCGCGTTATCCTTTTTGGCACTGACCACTTTTGTTGTTTTGTTATTTTTCATGTCAGTCAAGAATTGGCAAGCAGCGAGCAAAACAGGACATGCCCGATGAAATATGTTATACTATATATACAGAGAGAACGATAGAGATAGAGAAGGGAGGAGAGACAGAGAGGGATGTTGGCAGGAGCACATTGCATCAATATTGAAACGTCAACATCAACTCGCCAGCGGCGAAATGGCGCTCACTGCATAGACAAAAGCGTTGACGAGAGAGAGGGAGACAAGGAAAGAGAGAGACAAAGATGGAGACAGATAGAGAGAGAGACGAGGAAAACGATAGAGAAGGGGACAGAGCAAGGACAAGAAATCCTACAACAACGAGAGACGACGACGACGACGACCCAAAAAGCTGATGAAGAGTTCAAATTTTTCTTGTGTGATTTGACGAATGAGCTGTCATCTTGCATTGGAAATGCTCCTTTAGCCCCTACATACACACACACACACACAGACAAACACACACACACACTCGCACAGCTGATAGCTTTTCTTGTTTGTTCTTTTATAAAAAGTTGCTGACCATTTCTTTTGATGGTTAGTTAAGAGGAATGCTGAAAGGCGCAAGGAACTTGCCTCCTTCTATCATAACACCAGATAGACGAATAGACAGATCGACAGACAGACAGACTGAAATATAGTTGGTCCTTGTTTGCCCCTGGCTAAATTTCAAATTGCCAAAGACACACAAGCTTGGCCTTATTGAGTTTCCAGTGCAGCAATTTTTAACAGAAGCCTAGCAATATAAAGATACATTTGTATCTATGAGATACTTTCTGTCATTAGGAAAAGCAAATGTCATTGGAAGTGAGTGAAATTATTGATGGAAACTAATGAGTTTAAAATACCTTCTGATCTCTCTAAACTTAGACCGAGATACCATCTATCTTGTGATTTCCGCTCAAAAGATCATGCCAAGCTTGACCTAAAAAATTCTTAATCGATTTAAATAACACATACATATGTAATTATTAGTTTAGTTTTCCAGTAAATGCTTATGCAGTTTAGCAATTCATTTATGGGTCAAACGAGCTCACAAATCACTCGAGACTTCTAGCTCAAAGTTTCCTACTCTGTGGTTCCCCCCAAAAAAGTTCAACTTCATTTCGAGGAGGTAAAAATAGAAGTACAGAACATACGCCAACGCCAATCCTGTTACCAATGCCAATGTTGATGCCATTCATCGAAGCGTGGCCAGGGCCATCACTTGGCTCGTTTGCTCATCGTCAAGACAAATGGAGAATAAATAAATTACTTTCGGCCTTTTTGCAATTCCAAAACGTCACTGCATATTCTGGTCAAGCCAGAGTTGGCCATGTTATTGCCAGTCTAGGCCAGGCCAACAGTTGGTTGTGTTGTCCACTTGCAGTTGGCCTTGTTGTTGCCTCAATATGTGATTGTCGTTGCTGTTGTTGTTGTTGTAGTTGCTGTTGCTGTTGCTGTTGCAAGCAACGCCTCCTCTGCTAAACTTTTAAAACGTCAATCAATTGTCCAAAGTTGTCGGAGTTGTCTGACATGTTTTAAATTAACTGACGAAGACGAACCCAACATACACGATTTATGGCCCATACTCAAGATGGCGTATCCCCATTCTCAGTCCCAGTCCCAGTCCCAGTTCCAGTCTCTGTCTCGGTCCCAGTTCCAACCTCTTTTCACATGGCCAAAATCCAGAAATCCAGCTAAAAACATACGTGTGTCAAGCCAGGCACAAGTTGTAACAGACAACGACCAGAAGAAGCAATCGCCATGAAAATGGCCATTACTTGATATAAATTGTTGTCGTACGAGTTTTGGCCAGGAGTTTTTCGTTAACCAAAATGATGAACTGGACAAGAATCTTTCGCGATAGTACTTCTAATTGTTAATTCAACGGTCTAGACTCTAGATGATTGGTGCTCAGTAAATTCGGATGAATATTTAATAGACTCTTAAAATATTATTAATAATTGAATTGAATTGAATTGAATTGAATTGAATAGAACACTCATTTTATACTCCAGGCAAATAATAATTGCCTTCTCAGGTCTCTAGGGATAATTTAAATATATTACTATCTACTCCCATAAATGTATGTGCTTTGATTCAGAATCATGTAATCTCAATTCTGACGATGATTCTTTTTTGAATTAGTCTATTATTTTTCAAAGCATTCTAGAACATTTATAACAATTTAGATTTTTCCTAAGTATTTACGCTTTAGGTTTACTTATTACTTTTAAGGACTCAGTTCTAGCTCTACAACTTAATTGATTTAGAGTCCATTACCCTTTGTCTACAGTTCTTTTATTGGATAATGTCCTGTATTTATAGTATGCATTTTTAGTATTGAGCCATAATCCCATCCAAAAATCATGTGCACTATGAATATCTCTCTCAGAGAGAGTAGAGACACATGCAACTACATTGAACATTCGAGGTTGTGTTTTTGCATATTGAATAATTTGTGGAGGCTTTTGTTAGTGTGTGTGTGCTTCAAAACAATGCAAATATAAATTATAATATAATAATAATTACTGTCAAACAATAGAAAATTAATTGCGAAACAATCAACGTTTCATTAAAACAAAATGGATTTGACATAATTCAAATGCAGGAGTGCATAAGTGTTGCCCTCCATTGACGAGCCGCCTTTCCCTCCCTCTGTACCATCCCCCTATAACATCCCCATCCCCATCTGGTTCTGATTCCGATTCCGGAGTGACCTGCAGACCTTTCCCCCGCCCGATTGTTATGTTGAATCATTCATTTGGAAAATATTTAATTAATTTTTGCCAATAATGTTGGCCAGTGCGAGAAAAAATATAAACCTGATCAGCTCACACACGCAAATACATACAGATGTATAAACCGCAATTACGGTATCCCAGACCCCGACCAGGAATTTAGCTGACTTTTGGCCATGTGATATATTAATGCCAGTATAATGATGCCGTCGAACTTGTCGCTCATTGAATGACCCCAACCAGTCTCAGACTATGTAGTAATCAAATAGGCTTTAATCGCTTAAAGTTCTTTTCAATACTAAATTGGAAATATTATTTCAGTTATAAGATCCCTTTCGTTGAATATTGAAGCTGTTATGAGGTGTCTAGCATGCTTCCAACCCTTGAATACTCCTATTTATCACATCTCAGCACCCTTAATGTCTCACTCGTTAAATATCTACACTCTTACATTCAAATTCCTATCCTAATTCGTCACATATTATATTTTACTCGCTACTTAATGTTTCCTTAAATTGATAAACTTTCTGTTTAGAAACGTGTAAGACTTCTGACTCGTTACTGCTGCTAGTTACGTAACTAGCCACTCGTTATTTCGTTATTCATTGCTACTGCTTTCAGTCAAAACAAATAGACTACAACTGCAATAATTTGGGAGAAAAGGAATGAGATTCGATGGTGATGGTGTAAGGAGCAAAGCTGAAGGACAACATCAACCGGACTTCTGACGGATGAACACTGAGATGGACGGTCAGTTAGACAGGACTTGGACAGGACACACAAGTGCAGTTGTATTATCCCGCTGAGCAGTGTAAATGACTGCAAAATGTGAAAATAATAATGGACTAAACACTAAAATTTACAACTTAAGGCAGATGGACGATAAAGAGAAACCGAAACTCAAGGGAAGCTGCGAGCAAAGGACATTCCAACAATTGGGATTGAGAATGAGAATTGTGAAGGAGATGGAGAAGATGGTCTGACTACTGCAATTAGATGGCCAGTTGAATAGACATTTTGGACAGTTGAGCGTTTGTTGTTCGATGGATAGATGAATGGATGAATGAACGAATGGATAGATAGATAGATAGATGTATGGATGGATAAGAGATAGGTTAATAGGTAGTCAAGTAATTGCAACGTACGAAAACAGTTGAAAATGCCTGGAAGAACATACTTGTAAGTTGAACTTTGATTGACAACGACTCCATGGAAATACAAGAAGAAGAATTTTGGTATTGTATACTCTTTGTACAGATGTTTAAACAATCAGAGTTGTAGTTTTGATATGCAGCAAGTTAATTGTGTTGAATAGTCTGAGGGCAATCTCTAAATTGATACCAAGTTCCATTATTTTTATGTAATTGACAATTGACAACACAAGAAAGCAGTAAACGAAAGCTATTTTGATAGAAAATGAAAAATACATGGCGAACAATTATTTTATTGCTGAAAGCAGACTAAGCCAAAGGCACTAGCCATAAACCAGGCTAAGGCAAGATGGAAAAGGAGAGGAATGAAAAGAACTGAACTCGGACAGGACATAAACCCTTCCAATTAAATGCATTTGCATGCCTGTCAGTGTCATCAGTGGAACACAAGACACAAAACACAAAACACAAAACACACTAAAATAAAACTTAAAATGTCAACTATTTTGCCAAGTAAAAGATTTTATAAATTTTCGAGTTCGAGTTCGAGTACGAATACATATTTCTGAATCTGTGTTCACTTGAGAATCACAAATGAAATGAAATAAAATATTTTATGTACATGACAAGACCAAGTAAGAAGTCTACAATTGAGCGAGCTCGACAAAGAGATACTTCGCTTTCGATCAATAAAATCAAAAGAAATTTAGAAAAATTAAACAAAAAATTAATAAAAATAGTATAGAAGTAATCATTTCTATCATCAATTTTCATAGCTCTATCTCTTATTGGATCTGAGATCTAGGTCTTCAGATGATCAGGATTACCTAATGATTCCCCTTTTTGCCTGTTGCATTAAATATCACAAAGCTATTATACTCACTTTGTGAACTACTCTCAATAAAGATAAAAAGAAGAGTTCTAAAAAACAGTTGTCAACCGCCAGGCTTTTTGCTCATTTCACTTGCTCTCCCATTGATGAGCATCTTCGGGAGTGCAAAATGAACTTCCTTTGACTCTAGCTCCAACTTCGAATGAATATCTAGTCCTTGTATGTCGGTTCATCATTTGCTTGTCTTTCCCTGTCGCCGTGTCGAGTGGGCGGACCGACGGACAAGTCAAGACAAGACAAGACGCGTCGAGACGGGTTTGTGTCTGCTGTTATTTGTCCAAACTGCATCCGCCACTGGTTTGGGATGGAAGTTTAGATTTGGGTTGGATTTTCGGGGGATGAGGTTTGAGTTTGTAGCTTGCAGTTTTGTTATTGGCAGTTTTGTAGCTAAAAATCTCGAAATACTTTTGACATACAAGTGTGTACGTGTTTGTTTAGTTAGCAATAAATGTGTGTGTGTGTCTCTCTCTCTCTGTCGAGATAGTAAGTATTGCCATCTTAGAGTTTGAGTATTTGAAAACTGAACATTGTCGGCTGTCTTGCCGACTGTCACTCAGTCGAAAACTCTTTCTGCAAATGTTCATTTGTGCAAGTGTCTCTCTGGCTCAGTCACAAGTCCGATTGTAAAATGTCAGTGGCCTTTTCTAACATACACACACATATATTTTCACATCTCGAAATAAATGTTTATCGAGTATTATAAAACATGTGAGAGTGTTGGAAAAGCAGATCCATTAAATGGATTGTTCTTGATTTTTGCGTTACAACCAAAACAGCAATGTCACTCAGAATAGCTGATTTTCATTACAATTCGGTAGCAATCACAAAGTAAAAGTCTGCAAAAGGTTTAAGAAAATTATAGCAATGAAGTGTTCCCTGAAGAGTGAAGAAGAGTGTTTTGGAAATTGATTTGGTAATACTGCAACATCAGTGTTGCCAGTAAAACGTTTAAGAAAGTGGTGGTAGAGGAGAAATGCTGATTTAGAGATCAAATAAGTATTGACGATGTATAGAAGATAACCGTTAGTTAGTATACAAAGTCTTGCAAATAAAACGCTGAGGCAAAGAAGAATTCTAAATCAAGACAAGCACTTAAAAGGTTAAATCGCTTCCCTATTCAGGTGCAACAATATCTCATGTACTGAATCAATATTAATACTTCCTATATTATCCTTTATGCAAACATTTAAATTGTATAAAGTGTACAACTTAATTGCATTGCAGATGAACTAATTAAGCTGTAAGAGGAAAGAATGAATCTATGAAGGATTTCTGACAACCCAACCTTTCAGTTGAAAGACAGACGGATAAACCACGGAAATGGTTGACATGACGGGACCCACAACCTGTTCTTGTTGTTGTTGTTGTTGTTGTTGTTGTTGTTGTCCTCATCGTCTACTGGTCAGTTTTTGCAAGTGACGTTGACATGGCGTGTGATTTTGATGTGCAAAGTTTATGCTCGCTACTCTGACCGCTAGGGGGCGCTACGCTGAACGACTCGGTGAGTTCTTGAGGCCAGACAGGACGCCACTTTTTAACAGACGCGCGTATGACATTTTTCACTTAAGCTGACAGTTATGTACAATGCACACCCAACATGCCACATGCCACATGCCACATGCCCCATGCCTCATGCCCCATTTGGTGGCAGGCACTTGCTGGGTCAGCATAGCACTCGCTCAACTGTCATTCATGGCATGCCGTTTACCGTTATTAAAAAACTATATAAAAAGAAAAAGAAGTAGAAAAAATAACAAACAGAAACCGGAAGAAAAATAAATTCAAAAGTTTCACATGCAGTCAAGATATGTGAGGAGGAGAAGGATAGGAAGAGAGATGAAGAGAGAGGGAGAGAGTGAGAAAGAGGGGAGGCATTTGGGGAATGTTTTGACGCTTGACACGTCACAAGTTTATAGTGGCTTTTGACAGCTCGGACACACTTCGCTTTTCTCTATCATGTAAAAGTTCTCTGCCTCCACTACTCTTCCCTCTTCTCTCTCTCTCTCTACATATATTTTTCTCTTTTTGCTGCTGTGGGACATATTCCACAGATCTAGTAACGTTTAGCTAGAGACTCTAAAAGCCTTCCTTGCGTCTTGGGAACATTATCAGACCCTGTACATTAAAAACAGAAAAGCTCTACAAAGTTAATGCAAAGAGAAATGTGTTTAACATGTTTTCTTGATCAGCATCATATGTTGTACAAAAAACCTGTAACGTGATAAAAGTCTAGTGACGTAAGCAATTCCAAAATATCTATGCTCCAATTTTGCGACATATGAGAACTATGCCAAGTTGGGAAAAATGCTGTGTTAAGTATTTTATTTTTTCTGCTTACACCTTCATAATCCAGGTTAGACAGATTAAGTTCAATCTAATCAGGCTTGGTCTTTAGCCCTTATCGTGATGCTCCTTCATTAGATAAAGATAAAGTCGAATAATGAAATAAGTTTAATAATAATTCGATCAACTACTTTAAACTTGCTATGCATGTTTTTCTGTATCCCAAGCTGATCAGGGCCTTCACAGTCGGGGTCTCTCTACTGTAATCTGTCCTTCTTTTCTACATACTTATTTCAGTACTCCTCTTCCCTTTTTGCGATTGAGTCATCGGACATTTTTATACAAAAATGTTTGTAGTTTAGAGGAAAACTTCAACAGCGAACAGAACAGCTTTCATCCAGACACACGTCAAACTTCGTTCCACCTGCCACCCCTTTGCCACCTTGCCACCTTTCCCTTCCCTTCACCAACCAGCTGCTGGCCGTCATCATCTTTGGCTTTGGCCAATGCCCACAACACTTTTGGCCTTCTTGTGCTGATGATGATTTTGTGGTCACTCCTGTTAATCCTTAGAGACGTGTGTCGAACATGAATTTCGTTCGCAGCGCATATAAATAATAATTTCTTGTACATGGGTGTTAGTCTCTATGTATGTGCTAGAAAGAAACAAGGAAAGAGCAGAAGAGAAAAAGGGAGAGAGTAAGCATTTTTAGACAGTATCCCAGCATATTGCCGCAGACAGCTTGTCGATCTTTATAATGCTGTAATTGAAAACTTTTTCCACCGAAAACATTTCTTTTAAAATATTTCATACTTTTGATATGTCAACCTGCCTGAAAGCTGTCCACCCGACCAAAACGACCTTAACAGACCGAGTGGACAGGCCTCAAATTGCTACGGGCTGCATGAAGTCATAAACTTTGTCATGCAGGAAGCAAAGACATAGATAAACAAGTAAAAGTGCAGGAAGTCAAGACGCGTGCTTGACTAGAAAGTACCCTTTACGATAATTTATTTTCATAAATTACGTAAGGAGAAGGACAAAATTTAATTTAAAAATTTGAGTTTGTGTAGTATATGTTGTTCAACACTTTTGTTCCTAGTCAAGAAAAACTTAAAGGTATAAAAAGCTTAAATTAAATAAGCAACAAAATCGAAAATTCTTTTAATTAAAAAATATCGTAAAAAGCCCTTCCTGTGACAAGGTTCAGCAATGAGGGACAAAATCCGAAATCTCAAAAAATTCTATTTTATGTACACAGTAAATATATAAGTGCTTGGCTTAACAATTTTTAGCTGCGCTTCGACAACTTTTTTTGTGATTCAGGATATCTTATTTAAGTTCATTGTCATTTTTATTCTTTTCAAAGCATATAAAAATCATTCAACATCAAAGTGTTAAGTGCGGGGAATGCATTCAAATATTCTAGACTCGCCACAGTCCGAGTTCAGGCGTTTGGGGGCCTTGGGGCATCATCTCAGGCCGTGGTCAGTTTTCCGTAGTCCCCTTGTGGTTTGTTGCCTCGTCTTTGTGCTAAATAATGATGGAAACTTAAACGGCGGTGCACATGAATGAAGTGAGGGCAAAAAGCAAAAACAATAACAACAACAACACAAAAATAACAAAAATAACAAAAAAGCAACAGCAAACTGACAGCTAAAACTTTAAGCGAATGTCCTGCATTCTATTTTTTATTGTCCTCGGAGAATATGTGCTAGTTGTGAAATGTTTTCAGAATTAAACTTGTTGAGAAATACGAGAGTATATAGAAAAACATTGCCACCAAGTGGCAAAAATAAACGGCAACTTTAATAGTTCTCAAGTTTTCCATTTTTTTTTTGTTTTTTGACATTCTCAACGAGGAGAGCCTGTCAATTTGCTGCCTCTCAGAGTTGCCCCATGTGAGTGAGTCCAAGAGTGTGTAACTGCTTGTGTGTGTATGTGTGTGTTTTATCTGACAGTCTGGCAACTCTGCACGTGGCGCTAATAAAGTACAGTCTTGGATGTAATAGTTTATCTTTTTCCTCGAACAAAACAGCTCTAAGTTAATTTTCAATTGCTTCGTTCTCCATGGTCAGTATATGAACTATTTGATGACAACTCTCTTTGTAAACTCTAATCGCAAAACTTCTCTGTGCTCTGTAGTAACTTTTTCTTCACAAACAGTTTTTTCTGATATTTTGTTGTCTTTTATGATCTGATCTTTATCACTTTTGTAAGAACTACTTAATTTAATTTAATTTAATTTTCTAATAAGCTTGGTATTAATTTCTCCTCCTTATTCATTTAAAAGTCAGTTTTTCCATCCATTTCATGACTAATTCTCTTGCCACTCACGATATTTAAAATTTAACGATTAGGAAGCACGTCAATTGTGCATCTCTATGTGGCGATTTCTATGCTTGCTTTATGTTTTGGGTTAAATCAACCCTCGCCTTCTTGCTTCTTTGGCCTCCGCACGTGCCACCGCATTGTCCAGTGTCCATCTGTCCAGTTTGTCTGTCCAGATTGTCCAGTTCGTCCTGATGGCAGAGTTGCCACTGTTGCTGTTGCTTGTCCAATGTCCTTATTAAAGTCCTGACGGTCCTGCCTCAACTTGTGCTCGTCGTTGCAAGTTGCTGTTGTTGTTCCTGATGTTGCTGTTGTTGTTGTTGGCAATGTCACTCCTACTGTTGATGCTGTTGCCGACGTACTCGTTGTTGTAGTTGCTTCTGCTGCTGCTGTTGTCATTGTTGTTGCTGTAGCCCACTTATCATCCCCGGTGACACTTTATAATTTCTTTACTTTTAGTGATGTCACTATTTATTTCATTTTTCCATCAAAACTTTTAAGTTTTACAATAAATTTTCAGAGGAAATACAAATAGAGTGTCCAGCTACATACACATACACACACACACATACACTCAAAGGTTGCACTAGGGGTTTCCACAGGACACTTTGAAAGCAATGCAGTTGCTATGGTGGACGGGAAAGAAGGGAGAAGGGGCGGTCGGAATGGACTTTCACATTGTAAGTGACGTCCATGTCACTGTCAGAGTTGCCCCTCCTCATCCTCACAGCCTGAGTATATATCCTTTTTCTCTACTTTTTTCACTCACATTTCTTTTTTTTTTATCATTTTACGGCAACTTGACGTGAAGTAATTCCGTACTTTACGTTTATTTCTATCCTTGAGCTTTATTTATTTTTTGTTGTAAGTTTGTTTGTTAGCAAATGAACAAAAGTATTTATAAATTAATATTAAATTGATAACTCGTTTTTCGAAATCAATGCGCAAGTTAATAAAGTGAAATCTATAAACAATTGCCTTAATTTATTAAGTGTTTTGTTGGAGATTTTAAGGGACCATTTTTAAGGTTAAAGGCATTTACAATGCTGAGCTTAAAATTTAAAGTACAGATTACAGGGTAGAGACAATACACTGAAACAAAACTTCTTTGGAATTTATAGCCGTATAGATCACAAGACATTTGAGATGTGTTTTAATTGTGTCACAAATAAACTGACGATATAGAGATGTAAGTGAGAAATAAAAGCACCTTTGCCATAAATAAAAGCTACTGTGAAAATTACAAGTGTCTATTCTTATCATTTGGAGTACATGTTATTTGTCAACTTGGATTTATTATCAGATCAATAAAAATTTGAATGAGCATGATAATAATTAAATATACAAATATTTATTTTTATTAAACTAAACAAAAATACTTATATATTTTTTAAAAATAAATTTTGTTAACTTCTTGAGTTTAAGCTTACAACTATTTTATTATATCTGTTAGTATATAATGTACAGATAGAATAAATGTGATCCATTTAATATAGATTCTAGTTTCTGAGCAGCTGCCAAAGCTGATGATTGCATAAATTTTGTATCCACCTTAAGTTGGCAATGTCCAGATGTGGCCAAAATGTGATATCAGCTGGCACTTTGGCTCATCTCATTATTACTTTAATATGCAATATGCAGTTGGTTGGACATGAGAAAAAGTAGTTGTAAAAGGAAGAGGTGAGTCTGTCTATGAGCATGTGCATATAAAACTTTTAAAGAACTCACATTATGTGCCCGATACCAAAACATTTTGCACTTGATGGTCGGTCTGTTGTCTGATGGCATCACTCTGTCTCCCTCTCTATCACTCTCTCTCTCCTGAACACACTCCCTCTTTCTTTCTCTCTCTCCCTCTCTCTATCCAGAATATCTCCTCCTGTTGCTGTTGCTCAGTGTCCACATGACTTTGTTTGAAGTAACTTTTGCTGGCATCAAGTAAACAATTTACGACAACGCTGATGATGACGTCGACTGGGCGCTGATGATGGTGTGCGTCAAAAGGGCATGGCAATGGAAGGGGGACAGGGAGGAAGTCTAGGACACAGCTGTGCGTTCAGTGTCCGCTGCACTTAACGCCGACTTTGGAGGCAACACTTGCCACACGCTCCACGCTCAGTCACTTCTCGCTTTTGTCTGTTGCATCGGAAACTATTTGAAATCTTTGCGGCGCTTTGGGGCAAAAGCGGATTCGTTTCAACGCCCTCAACTGTCCTCCCTGGACGTTCAGTAAGCATAAAAGTCAAATGCACTTGCCTCATCCTCCCAATACTACTCCTACTCCTTCAACTGCTTCTCCTTCTGTTGATGATGCTGAGGGAATCATTTTTCAACACTTCATGCATTGCCGACATAATGAAGTGGCCGCCATTCGCCATTCGCCATCCGACATCTGACAGTCGTGTCCGTCAGACGTTCCGACATTCGCCTGCATTTAGCCACAATATCCCTTTAAGCGCATTTTTAATCCTTTAACACCGAAGAAATGCAAACGTAGGTTATCCTAAGTGAATGTTGTTATTTTAATTCTTTATTTTTTAAATTAATTAGCGATAAGTGTCTCCAGGATTACATTAATTATTTTTTATTCGCAAATATAATTGTTATTAATTTATAAAAATAAAATAGTTCTTACAAGTTAGAGCACGCCTATTTATCAAATTAAGTTTTTGAATCCTTTTTTGATTCGCGCGTGGCGACGTGACTTGGAAGAGATGATTTTTGGTAAAGCCCTTTGAACAGTGTGGACACTTAAACTTGAGATTGAAGCTAAAAATGGTATGATATTGATAACGAGATAGTTTTTAATTGTTACTTAATTACATATATGTAAATATGTTCTGATCTATTTTATTTTAAATAATATTTAACTTACAAATTATCGCATATATGTATCATTCTAATAAATAAAATTATTTAGCTATCTTATTACGATCTATTATCTTCAATATATCTGTTTGATGTTTTTCCCGATGTAAATATTGTCTCTTTCTAGCCGATACTTAAATTATTTTTGTACCCCAGCTTTTTACGTATTGTATTAGTGTTCCAGCACAGCAGTATAGGTATATGTACATCAACTGTACCAGTGTCTAATTGGTACCTAAATAACAACACGGGTAAACTCATAATATTGTTGCAGCTACAGGTAAACAACCTTTGGAGCCTCCAAGCCGACAGAAAGATCGGAAAAGTACATTTTAACAAAATGAGAAAAGAGAACGATATTCATTTTGGTTTAACATACAGCTTCAAAGTCACGAGCATTCCACTGTCGAGCACACTCAGCTGCAGCATATTTACTTATTTTCCCTTCTGCTGGTTCTTACTCTTTTTTTTTAGCCACGCTCTTTGTCGACTTTTATTATTTCACTTGGCGTTTGCTTTTTACTCCTTAAACCTTCATTCCCCGTTCCCCAGTCAGAGCACGAGGCGATAGATCATTGCGGTCGGCCGAGTCTGTTGGGCCATGTCCTGGTCCATCTGTCCAGGACATAATGAAGAGTCAGAGTCCTAACCCCGTCAGAATACAAACTGTGCTGAAGCACCAGCTCGACTCATTCAAAATGGCATTTTCCTCTGAGGGCTTTTCTTTTTGGCGCTTGCTGGCACAATTTTTACATCTGTTTTGTATTTATTTAGGTTAATCCTTTGCTCGTCCTTCTCCGCCTCTTTTTGTCTCCTTTTTTTACCGCACAAATCCTCTTTTATTTCAATATTTGTGCTGTGACCCGTCTTTGTGGATTTTTATGAGTAGTCATTCTAGTTGCAACTTGAGCCCCTTTCTAATGCAATGTACATAACTCTATCCTCAACTGGTATCCATTACATTAATAAACATTGCCCAATCATTCGACCACTGGGAATTGAAGTGAACCTATTTATAGCATTTGATCTTTAAAATCTGAATAGTAAAGAATTATTATATAGCATAATTGGTTAGATTAATTCGATCTTACATTATATACACTTATGTAGTTGAAGCGTCTTTTTTTCATCATTGGAGCTAATTTACAAAAAACAAAGATAGAAACAGATTTAGTTATAATTTTCGATAAAAGCTTATCATTATTTCTTATTTTAACTCATTGAAACTTCCTAAAATTGAAAACCGTCGATGATAAACAAATTGCAAAATCATTAATTAATTACAAAGATTATTTACATTTACATTTAAATGTAACAACAATAGATAAATCAATTAAGAGTGATATGGAATTGTGTTTTCATAAACTGCATTTGGATGGGACTGTATTAAATAAATATTAAGAAGAATGATTAATTCACTTACTTAAAATATTAAACAAATTATATTAATGAATAAAATGTATATTTTCATTTGGATATTATTTTATATATTAATTTTTTAAATTATTAACTACTTTTAATGGAATTGTATTTAGATTTTAAAAGGAGCTGTCTTAAATTGTATTTAAATTGCTGTCTATTTAATTTAACATTTAACAGTGGACACTTAACAGAATGTTAACGTCACCTTAACATAGTCAAAGATAAGCCTTGCTCAATGGTATTCACCCGAAAGGTGCAAAGTTTAGTTCTTAGGCCAACAGATGTTCAGTTGCACAGTTGTTGAGATGCTCAGCCATAAGTACACGTCATGCGGCATGAAAAGGAGGCGCCACAAACAGTGCCCATTGGCAGTTATCTGCCAGGCAATACGAAATAAATGGCTACATGAATGCAGTTACAGATCCATTGCACAAGATTGAAGAGGCACACACTGAAAGAGGTGCGGCAACGTGTTGCGAATTATGAGTGTCTCCACGCAGTTGCAAGCTGAAGCTGCAACATGCAACACACACACACAGCACGACAGACAAAGATATACCCAGTCGTATATGCGGCTCGTTTATCGCCCATTCGCGCATAGTTGGCAACACTTAATAATTGAAAAGGAAGCAACGATCCCCGCCAGTTTGCCACATCGTGTGCCACATCGCGTTGCGCCTCGCATTGCGTCTAGTCGATGCCGCCAGTCGCCTGTCCCGGCGCTGTCCAAATGTTTGTCGATAAATTCACGGATGTGCGAGTGTCTTGTGCGCATTTTGGCGGATGCCATCACTCGCAATTGCCTTGGCCTCCCCCGTTCCCCCTTTCCACCTCTCCTAACCACCAAGCGTACCCGCTGACTTCTCTCTTGCCACTTTCCAGCTACTATTCAGTGAGTGGCAACGTCATTGGCATCTATATCTGCAACTGCATGCATGCGGCTCTCGTTTGGGAAATTTGAATTTGATTTTGGAACGAGCCATGGCAAGATACGACAAAGGGGTATCTGAGAAGGGATGCGATGTGGTCTAAGAGGGGGTGGTGAGGGGCTTTTGCTTTGGCAATCTGCGGCGCGTAAAAGTTATTGACAATGGGATGTATCTGTCGGGTAGTGTCATTAATGTCGAATGCTTTATGATCACATTGCTGCGCAATTTTCAACACATTTTGCACTCGTTTCCAGGCCCCTTTACCCCCATATATACCCCTTCTCCACTCTCCCCGTTCGCCTGTCTGTCTATCTGTCCATTGGACCGCCGTCGATGATTTTCATGTTTATTGAAGTGTAGATATTTTTATCTATTTTAGAGGCGCAAGTGTTTATTTCGACTGATTACGTGCTCTTTCTCTCTCTCTCTCTCTCGCTCTCCCTCTCTTTCTTTTTCTGGCCTGGGAAAATTCTTCGAAAATTATTGCCCAAAAAATAATATTGAAGAAATATTCATTTTCTGTTCAAAGAACAAGTTGATAAAACTTATGACCAAATGTTATTCCATGTGTGCCTCTCATATCATAAATTGGCCATTGTAATGGAACATTTGCCAAATTTATTGCCAACAGTTGAAAGGAAAATGCATTTTCCCTGCACATTTTACATTTGTGTGTGTTTTTCCCCCTTTTGTGGATATTTACTTGCATCAAGGTTACATGAGAATTTAAGCGTTTATTATGATAATGATGATGAGATCAAATAGCAATATTCAAGGTAAGTTAGGTGGATAAAACATGCCAAAATAATGGGGAGAAGACGGAAAGAAAATGAAATGGAAATTTGGCTTATATGATGAAAAATAGAAGAGGAAATATTCCATTCTGTACTCGGCATGTTACTGCTTATGGCTTATACCGAAAGATAGTTAAGTATACATACATACATGCATACACCTAAGAGCTTAATGATAAATGATATATGAACAAATTATTACATGCTCCTTTTTCCATAAATATTTTGGATATGTACTAAGGATATTTTGAATTTATCTAAAAACTATTACTATTTAATTATTAATTGATTTTCTGATTTAAGGGAGCGAAAATGTATAAATGAAATAAATGTGTTTCATATTTTAAAAACTTTGTTATCCAAGGCCTTGTTTGTTTGTGAAAACTAGATAAAATAGCTTTTATAATAAATTGATACAATAATAATTGTACTTGATGGTATTTAATCAGTAATAAGCAGGTACTAACTATCTTAAATTCTAGAAGGAATATATTCGCTTAACTTATTTATAAAGCCTTTTTGTCTTTGATTTGAAGAGCTTAAAAAACTCAAGTGATGGATAACAAATTGCAGTTGGAATAAACACACATGTCAGCGGAAAAACGAATGGAAAGGGACTGGAGAAGGGTCAGGATGCTAAGGATACGAAAATTTTAAAACAAGCATTGACACATTTGGTATGTTTTGTTGGGAGAAAGATTCCCTGTCTCTCACTCTCTGCCTCTCATCTCTCATCTCTCCTCTTTCGTGGTATGCAAAAATCTGGACGAGTTGGCAATAACTTGGAACTTGGCGACTGATAAATGATGTTGGGTTCGATGGCGCGAAGTCAGCTATAGAATTTCGTATTTCTCTATTTCGGTCAATCGAGCTGATGCTCTCAAGTGTGATGTGAGGGAGGGAAGGAGGAAGAGAAAGATGGAAATGAATGTGCGGGCATTCCATCGGTTGACAGTATTGTGTCCTCATTCGACGTCGCTCGACAAGCAAAATATGTGGCCAAGATGTCACTCGGAAAGCAGTCCAAGTCGAGTCGGAGTCGAATTGCTAGCGATATGTGGGCTCATGTTCCCTAATGTTGTTGACTTCCCCTTAACCCTGTTAAACCCCTTAACCCCTTTCTCACTCCTCTCTCTTCCGTCACATTCCCATAGAAGTCCATCCAATATTTTGCATGCTGTCGTGTTAGTCTCGTTTCATCCTCGCTTCTGATGTCCTCGCTTTGACAGCGCGACCGCTGTCCTCTTCCTCTCTATCCCCTCTTCTCCACCACTTGCTCTTTGCATTGTCTTATTGTTTGGCGTTTCTAGCTTGATTCCGATTCCGCTTGCTTCCTTTTTTTCTCATTTCGTTGGCTTTTTGCTCTCTGGCTCCATTTGACATTCGTAAGATGAAGCGACAGTCCGCGCGTTGCGACAATCGCCACACATTTGAATTTTATTGGCTCGCCTGTCACAGTTTCCATTTCCAGCAAACACACACACACACACACACAACATAACAAAGCAGATTCAAAAAAAAAAAGAATGAAAACAGAAACAAGCCAAGATAAAGCAGGAAAAACAAAGCTGCTGAAAGATGGCAAACGGATGGCAAAACGATTAGTTTTTTGATTCCTTTCCATATCCACTTCTATATCAGGCTTTGTTTCAGTAAGCACTCCTATTTTGGTCAATATAGAATATGGTAACTTCATATGCTTCCAATGTAAACTTATTATGTAATTAATATTTCGAGAGCGAAAGTAGTTTGTGAAAATATGGAATATTTTGTTCAATTTAAGTAATTAATATTTTAAATAAACTATTAAATTGAACAAAAAATATATCCATACTACTCCAAAAAAAAACTCTTTAAGTTCAAGGTGCTAAAAACATTTGTAATTTATCAGTTTCTTTATTGTTTAAATTAAAACAGTCAAATATTAGCCAACATCTTGCTTAAGTAAACTGCAAATAAATTCCATATAAATGATCTATAATTTTTATTGCTGTGAATTACCTTTCTCCAAGAGGTTCAGCTTTTAAGAATCCTCAACTATCCCACGCTGAAGACAAGTGAAAAGCAAGAGATTTAGGCACTTGGTAAATGTTTTCTAATCGCATTTGGGGGATCTTCAAAGTGAGTTGAGAGGCGACTTTTGCTGGCTGCTGTGTGACGGGCTTCTTGCAACGTTTTGTTGCAAGTCTTGTGTACAACAGAAACTTTTGTCACCCGCATTTCTTGTTGGCGCAACAAATTGCAAGATCTGCTTCAGTGTGCAACTACAATTGCAACTGCAGCGACATTGCAACGTAGGCGTTGCATTACAACGACAACAACACGTTGCCACCGGTAATGCCACATGCAACAAAACGCAACTTGCAACAAACAGACGACAGACGGCAGCTAAAATGTCGCTTGTTTTTCCAAATTGTTAACAAATTTGGGAGGCTGTCATTGTTATTGTCATTGTTGTTGTTGTTGTTGTTGTCTCGAGAGAAACAACAGCCGAGTGAAGATGAATATCTCTATTAAAAGAAGAGTTGGAGAAATAGAGAATGCACCTAAAGAAGTCAGACATTTAACAGTTGCGACAAAATTACATGATAATCTGTCAACATTAACATGCAACATGATGCACACTTAATTAAATTTGTAAAACTTATTTACATTAGGCAGGCTTCTTAATATCAATAAGGTATTCTCTATAAAAACTTTAAAACCTATCATTCTTTTAACAGCTATGACTACCCGAACCGTTCCGAACCGAACCACTTGAACAAAAAGCATGAAAACAGCTTTTTAATTGAGTTCACGCCGAATTAACCCCCTGATTGAACAGCATCTTTGGCAATTAAAAGGCTTCACTGTAATAAGCAGATAAATCTATTGGGCACAGAAACAGCCACTGTGCAGGGACATGGAAAGAGAGAGGAAGAGGTACAGAAACAGGCACAGCGAAAGGAGCAGAGACCACAGAGACATTGTCCTGGGGGCAAGTTGCATGGAAATGTCGCGTCATTCACATTGTCATTGTCATCATTGCTGGCGGCCTCTGGCCATGGCAGCAACTCTGTCTCTATCTCTATCTCTACCTCTATCTTTCTCTCTATCTCCAACTCTATGTCTATGACTGTGAATCGTTCTGTGCCCATCAAAGTGTTGTCACTGTCAGTGCGAATGTCACAGACACATCAGGGATTAGCGACAAGGACAAGGCGATGGGAGGAATGTGGATTTAAGGGTTTATGCGCGGTCTCGTAGAGCACCTGATGAACCCCCCGTCCCCTCTCGCCACCTTTTAAGCCCCGTCTCTGGTCTACCTATATAACAATATTATGCGTTCGTCCTTTTGGCAAACAAAACGATGTCAACCGCAATATAACAACAACAACAATAATGAGGGCAAACATCAACAACAGGCGACGACTGAAAGTCAAAGGATTGGGCCACAACTTTGATGGCTAACAGTATTCTCCCTCCCTCTCCCTCTCTCTCTCTCTGTCTCTCTATATGTGCGTGTATGTGTTTTGTTGTGTCTAGTGCCCATTTCGTCATTACTTCAACCACATTTACATGTGTCAAACCCCCGGCGAACCTTTGAAGCATCCCGGATGTCAAAGCACCAAACTGTCAGCGTTGCCAACCCCCGTCTGACCAGTCAGCTACCCCCTCTACATCTCTGGCCAGTCGTCCCTTTTCCTTGCCTCAATCCTCCTTTCTCCTTCAGCTACTGCAGCTGATCTCTACCTCATCAGTTGTCGCGTCTATCAAAGTCTGAGTAAGCTGCTTTCAAGTTTCCCAAAACGGGGAAGTTTCTTTGCTTTTGATGCAAGCACATTTTCCCCCTTTCTCTCCTTTCCCACACCCCACTCCTTTGCCTACCCACTCCCTTCCTCACTTGTGGCATTTGCCTCCTCATTACGAATGTCCTGTGGCATTGTCAACATGTCCTACGCATTAAAAACGAATTACTGTCGTCTCCCTGGATTGTTGTGTGTGTCCGTGAATGTGTGTGTGTGTCTCCATGTAGTGTGTGTATCTGTGTGTGCTTCTGTTTTGAGTTTAGCCGGCAAGTTGGTTAATCGCCGGTAAATTTAATTAGACATCAGTGTGGGTAAATGACGGTAAATAAATGTCTGGTAATATGAGGGGACCATAAATGGGTGCACGACTTTTAATCCATTCCGAAAGGTAAATAAAGTGCCAAAGTACAAAAAGTGTACTCTAGTCTCGTATATTAAATGCAAATTGACTCGTAAACACAACTTCCTCTTTCTCATACTCTTCTCTTTTATCTCTTGCGTCTCTAGGAATTCAGTTGACGGAGTATTATGAAAGGAGGTGAATACTTTGATTAGACTCTTAATTTTTAGCATTTATTAAATATATTCTATACTATCAATCATTTAATTTATACTTAAAGTACAATATCTTCGCAGTTGTCGCTCATACATTTTGTTTAGAAACTGTAGAAATTGTCAAAATAATATTCAATAGCGATAAATATGATTTACATGAAACAAATAAATATTCAAAATGATTTAATAAAATTATATTTTAGGTTTAAATCTGGTTAAGAAGTGTCTTAAAAACAGTTTTAAAGTACATTGTAAAACAATTTTTGAATAATTCCTTTAATATTTATAATTTAATTAATTTTAGAGTTAAATAGAGTTTAAAAGTTAAATAGAACTTCTTTCACATACCTAATGTTATTTGACTTATTTTCTACAAGAAATAGTTTAAATACAAATATATGTTTGTGCTCAACTTTATAGATCTAAGAATAAATTAAAAAAAAACAAATTATCTTTATTTCTATACAGATTTATATTTTTAATTGTCATTCTGGCTCTTATGTCTACCAAATTAACATGGCGTCTCCTCGTCGATTGAATGCAACTTTCATTTGATTATCGTGCATATTTTTTTCGTCAATTCTGAGGCTCGACAGGGACATGGGCACGATGTCCTGGCGATGGCAGGACGATGTCCTCTGATGACGATGGCAATGGCGACGCATCGATTGTCAAATGTCAGTGTAAAATTTTATTACTTCAATAACTTTGCCGTTATGAGGACTTAATTTATGAGTCGCAACAACAATGACACGGACAGCTCCGTGGCAAGGACAACAATTGGCAAAAAGCTGCAACTCCTGCAATTTTTCCATGCAACATGTCTCTCTACCTCTCTGTCTCTGTCTCTGTCTCTGTCTCTGTCTCTCTCTTTGTCACTCTCCCTGTGATAATGTCCTGTTTAAATGCAATAATTTCAACTGCAATTTTCTGTGGGGCCGTGTGTCCTGCGTCCTGTGTGACGACCAACTGACTGCCAGCTTGCATTTATTTATTGCTGACTGACGTGGCTCGTGGTGTGGCATGCCTCGTTTCCTGCACCACGCAGGTATAACCCCCTGACCCCTTCCCCTTCCCCTTCCTACTACATACTGAATCCGCCGTCAGTCTGTCTAGTTGCAGTCATAAAAATGAAAGTTATGACGTCGCCCCTTGGATTTATGGGCATTTTACAGAATTATTGTTATTTATTTTATTGATGTCTCTCAGCTTTTGTGCAATTGCTAAAAAATATCACATTTTGTTGCATACATTACGGGGTCTCGTTGAAGTTCGAATCGTAGACCCCGTAGACCGTTACATTTCTCGCTGTCAGCGCAATTTATGTCCTTGACAGCGATAGGCATTTCCTTTGAAGTTAGCTGCAAGGTGGCAAGTCCTGCAAGTCCGTTACAGGTCCAGGTTACAGCCCGACACAGTTGTCTGACCGTCTATCTCTATATAAGTAAGTATGTATAAATATATTTATGTGTGTGCTATACCTCAACAAAGCCTCAAGTCCAATGTTGCCCCACGTTGCAAGTCAAGTTTTTGCATTGCAACACGACGACGTCGCGTCACAAATCGTGAATATTTTGACGGAAACGTGTCATAAATAGCGCCGCATGTGGCAATAAACTTAATTCCCAACGCCACAATCACTCCCCATTTCTCTCTGTACTCCTCCCCAACTATCCTGTGGCTTTTTTCCAACCGAGTTGATTTAGTTGTTTGTCTGGGTTTCGCTTCAAATTGGCCTTGTGGTAGGAAAAATCAGTTAACTGTTGTGCTGCGATTTTGGAATTTAGAAATAAATTAATATAATATCATAATATCTCATTAATATCATACAGCTATATAAATGTTGAGAATTTATATCTGCATTTTTATTTAATTTCAAATAAAGTTTCATATTAATTTTGATTACATTTAAAAACAATTTTGTTTCAAAGCAAAAAATACAAATACTTAGACTCATTTTGAATTTAAATAAACCTACATAAATGTATAGAATTTTAAAAATATGTATTTTCCCATCTTTTCAAAAACAAATTCGAATAACTTTTCTATAAGTATAAGGGAAAGTTTTGCGTTTCTAAAATTCAGTGCTTTTTCTTTAGTTGTTATCTTTGTTGAAATTAACCACTAATCAAGTAGGATTTGTTAAACAAAGTACAATAAATAAATTAAAACTCTTCCACACAGATAAAAAAAATGTTTGCTTGACAATCATTAACAAGAATCCTGGTTATTTTTCCGTTTTGCTCCGTCATCTTGCCACTAAAATAATCTTTCGATCTCCCAGGGCATATTTTTAACATTTTCCAACTCCAGTTCTATCTTTTTTTTGTGCTGCTCCAACTTTTCCAGCAACCTTTGTTCTAGGGTATCATCTTTGAAAGCGACCTTTAGCTGCAAGGCTTTTACGCGATCCAACTCCTGTTTAATATTTTCTTCGAGCTTATTCAACTTTTTGATTAACGTTTGTTCTAACAAATCAAATTTGTCGTCCGCTTTTTGCTGCAATGCTTTTATATGATCTAAAAGAGGTCTTACGACCTGATAACAATAACCACCACAACTAGATTCCAATTGTAACGAGTTTTCGCAGTGCTGACGAATATAAGAAGAATTTAATGTAAAAATTAATATTTCTTTAAATTAATGAAAAAATTGAGCTCACGCTACTAAGTTCCGCTTGCACTGCGAGAACTGAGACAAGAATTGAGAGTAAAATAGTGTTCATTCCGTTTTAATTACGGCTCAACTTTGCGGATCAATGATTGAACTTCAACTATAACATCCAGACAAAAAGATGATTTATGTAGAGGAAAACAATGAATTAAATTTGTTAGACAGTGTTATCAGCTGCAAAATCCACACTAATTCGTACTCATACATTTTGTGATAATCTCAAAAGTATTTAAATGCTGAGGTCAACTAAGATTTGAACCCACAGATTCATAGCAATAATCTGCTTCGTACTATACTAAATATATTATTCATAATTTGTGCTTGTGTTTCAACGTATGGTAAGAACAAATTCGCCATAAGGTATAGGGTATCTGCTAGTCGTTAATTTCTATTAAATTTGGCTTACAAACAAGTAGAACTTTTCCATACCAATTTTTGAGCATTAAATCTATTGATAGGATTTAATTAAATTTGTGTATAGGGTATCTGCGTGTTATTACTATAAACATAGTTTATTAAGTATATATGTAAGTAGTTTTTAGGTATTTATTATACTCTGAACCTTCTCCACACTATCTTAGTAGAGAAAAGACAATTTTGTTGGGGAAGAGGAAAGAGTGTGTTTTATTTTTGCAATAGACTTGCCAAATTACAATTTGATTTTTGGCGCAACATTTTGCAAATAAGCTGATAAAAAGCGAGGCCATAGACTCGATAATTCCCTTACCACTGCTACTTCCCTTACCCCCACTTCTTCCCTCTCCTCTCCACGCTCCTCTTCTTTACACTCCGGCAGCTGATGATGACGGAATCGTGTCAATATCCATTGGCGCCGAGCACGTGTGTAAAGCGTAAATTCCATGGCAATGCTAATGGTTCGCAGCCGGGAAAACTGGCATGCCGAGATTTCACTTCGAGGGGTTTTCATTTCATTGGGAAACAAAGGGTGGGAGTTCAGAGGGAGGTAGGTGGAAGGGGAAAGGAAGAGAGGGATGTGAGTTCTGTTGATGTTGGCGATTTTGGTTGCCGCATGACTCCAATGGCCATTAGCACGTGCAAACATTCCAAAGATTCAACCGATGCCAACTCTGCTGTCTGCGTCAACTGCAGCAGCGACTGCGACGGCGACTGAGGGCTGAGACTGCGGCTGCGGCTGAGGCTGAGGCGGCTGCACATAATTTGCGCAAATTACCGACAGCGCGTTGCCATATTTTCCATTGGCAATGATGCCGCAGGGTCTCTTGACTCGCTTTCTATTTATGGCTCGGCTCGGGATGATTGCCCCGTTGCGTTGGCTGTGTTTTAGCCATGGCCAAAACAGGTGCGAAACAAGCACGCGGTAAAGTGTAGAGTGAGTACAAGGAGTACAAGTGCCAGGACAACGTTTATCAGCAAGTCCTAGCATTCACCGAGGCGTCCGCTTTCCCAGTCTGCACGAACTGCACAAATCATTTCCGAATTGCACGAAAGTTTGTCTCGACTGCAGGAGCAGCTTGGCCAGGACATAAGCTCCATTCATAACTTTGGCTTGTTTATGTTTGTGGGATGTGATGCGACCAATGCGATTCCTCGCGATTATTTCTCACAAATAAAATAATTTTCTTCCCTACAACTTTTTAGAATCTTTGACGATCTTCTCTTGTCATAATGTGAAGCAGCGACTTGTTTTTTGTTAAGCCAATAAAAGGAACTTCGATGTCCTTCCATCGAACAATAATTTCCTCTAATATAAGCTTTTTAACAAAGCTGCTTATTTTAATAAATTTATTTATTAGGTGAGTTCTTAATTTTTAAGACATTATTCGATTTTAAAATTTGAATTTAAACTAAACTAATTAGCCCACCAGTACCACTTTTTCTTGTGTTGATCCCACATTTGCTGTAGTCCATCTTGTTCGACGGGCTTTTCCTGCAACGTCTTCATATGATCGAGCTCCTGTCTGTAATATCCATCAAGCTTTTCCCACTTTTCCAGCAGATTTTGATTAAGGAAATTAACTTTGTCGTCTGCCTTTTGCTGCAATGTCTTTACAAAACCGAGCTCCTCTTTGATATTTACCTCGAGACTTTCCCACCTTCCCATTAGCTTTCGTTCTAGAAAATCCACTTTTTGATCTGAATTTTTCTGCAATGTTTTCAGATAATCGAACTCCTGTTTGCAATTTATTTCTAGCTTTCCCAATAGTTTTTGTTCTAAGGAGTTAATTTTTTGATCTGCCTTTTGCTGCAATATCTTCACATTAACTGACTCTAGCTTAATAGTGTTTTCTAGCTTTTCTAACTTTTCCAGAAGGTTTCGGTTTAAGGTATCAACTTTTTCGTCTGCCTTTTGCTGCACTGACTTCACCTGATCGAACTCGTGTCTGGAATTTCCTTCGAGCTTTTCCCACTTTTCCAGTAGGGTTCGGCTTAAGGAATCCGCTTTTTGATCTGCCTTTTGCTGCAATACCTTTACGGTATCCAACTCCTGTTTGATATTTCCTTCTTGCTTTTCCCACTTCTCCAGTAGCTTTCGATCTATAAGATCAACTTTTTGATTTGAATTTTTCTGTAATGTCTTCACGATATCGAGCTTTTCCAGTAGCTTTTTTTCTAAGGAATCATCTTTGTCTTCGACCTTTTGCTGCAATGCCTTGACATGATTTAAAAGAGGTGTTACGACCCTATAACAATAACTACCACATCTAGATTCCAGTTGCACCGAATTTTCGCATTGCTGTCGACAGTTAAAAAATTCTTTTGTCATATAAAGTTTGTTTAAATTAATTAAACTAAGTGTATAACTTACCCCATCTATAGTCGCTTGCACTATGAGAAGAGAGATAAGAATTGAGAGTAAAATAATTTTCATCCCGTTGATTATAATGCTCAGCATTTCTGATTGATGATTGCACTTAAACTGAAATCTGTGAAACATAAGAGCATTTCATAAAGAAAAGACTCGTTTTATTTACACGGTTCAGCAAGATTTCTTTTCTATTCAAGCAGCATTATCAGATGTATGATGTATTCACACTTGTTTGTTGCGCAGTGTTATCAGTTGCAAGCGTTATCGCAAATTCATGGGACCAAAAATTTTATATAATAAAAAAAGCGAAACTGGAAAAACCGAAGCTATTTAAAAATGAATTCATGGATTCTCGGAAACGATCTGCCTATTTAGTTATAATACCTATGTTTTGTTCTTAGCGTTATCTATAATACTATAGACCTTAAATATATGTACGTTCTTTACAGAAATATCGGTAGTCGACTCATTGGACTTTATATATTTTTCAAGCAACACTTTTAATTATAAAGTAATATATTTGATATCATATTTATTTTATAATAGCATAAGGCAAATTTGGGTAACAATCTACAAACTTATATACAAGTTAGAAGTTTCACTGTCTATAATAATCGAATATGAAACGACATCAAATACTAATGTTTTCTTTCACTTATTTTCTTCTGTTCGTTAAATTTAGGTCTTTTTTTGTCAGTGTAGGACATGTATGAGAGGTACGTGTGAATGGCAATTGAGAAAACAGCAGCTGCTTGGCCAAAACTGTGGCCAAGGCTGTCTGCTTCATTGATGCGATGTGATTCCGATGCCAATTCTGATGTTTGTAGCCTCAGTCAGCCGTCAGTTGGCACTCTTGTTATGCTCGACGCGCTTCCATCACGATTTTCCTCCACTTTCCATCCATTTCCATTGAATTTCATCCACGATGCAACGTCACGCACAACCATCTACAATAATATCAAATTCGCGCATCACTCGACTTTGACTCCAAAGTTCTTCTCCTGACGTGTCATGTCGCATGCGTCAAATGAATGTTTCATACTCGGCACATTCCACGTGCCACACACTCACACACACACACACACACACACGCACACACTCACCACTTGTGTGCAACATACCGAGACTCATCTGTTTTCTTCTTCTATTGTTTTTGGGACAACGTTTGATTAGTTTTTTCTTGTCTTTAGATCGACTTTTGTCTCGTCTTCAACAACATTCTTGGCATGCGAAATGGTAATTGACAAAGCCTAAAATAGGTATGAAAACAGAATGTTTGCTCCGTGCGGTAATAACAAGGGGATTATTTATGAATACTTTCCGAATACTTACATTACCCATGCCACAAATCATTCAAGAACATCCCAAGCTTTCAAACGTTGAGATATCGTTTAAAAACATTCAAAAAAAGTTTAAAAAGTCTATTAATATTGGTCTGGAAAACGTTGTAATTAATATTCTACTACATTGTATCTATATCTTTATTTTATCTATGTATATGCTATATCTCAAAACTTCTCAGTTCTTAATATCTCTGCACTGGAAATGTTCGCATCTGTTTAATATATACCCGAGTACTTTCGCATGGTAATGTAATGTCGCTTTCTTATGACTATTCTTATGGCTAAACCATTGAGTGTGACGTCCACCTCGTCCTCCTACTCAAGCACACATTTACGATATTTTGCACATTACCAACACTGGAGAAATATATATGCATGTATATCGATTTGAAGCAAAAGTTTTGAAACAGTTATTGGCATCATCAATTGAAGTGTAAGTAAACAACATTAAAAATAATTGCAACTAAATCCAAGCGATTGCGCCGCCATCACATTTTAGCGTAGAAATGGCTCTGCCCAGTGTTGCACAGGACGAAAAGCCAGTCCCCCGTGCAGGACTCGCATCCTTTGAGAAGCAGAAGGAGCTACTGCAGTTCGAAGAGTTGCGAATGTAACGGCGCAAAAGCTTTCTCGAGTGCATAAATCTGTCGCTAGAATTTCCTTTTCCAAGTCATTTTATGATTATGTGAAAGATTTTTCCGGCACAACTTGCAAGCCATCTGTGTGTGTCAGTGTGTGTGTGTAAGGAAGGGGGTGACTGTATAATGCAACTGTAAATTCGAAGCGCTCAAGTCGTTTCAACATTCCATTTTAAGCCATTTTGATGCTTCTTCTGACTTAAATGTCCCAATAATTATTGTAATCGATTTTCATATACATATATTCTTTTTCTTTGTAATCGATTAATATTATTTAAGTAGAATTTAAATTTTGAAAGTCCTTTAATAAAGGTGATCTGCTAAAAAACTATTCACTCAACAATAATATCTATAAAAAGTCAAGACATTTGAATTCTATGAACATTTATTATTATACTTAAACTCGTATACTTAATATTTTTATAAATTTGGTATAATGATAATATGATTGCGACATTGTTACATAAATAAAATGCAATAAATATAATAATATAATAATAATACATAAATATAATACATAAATATAATACATTTATAAAATATTAATAAAGCCACTTTTACGAAAAGTTTTAAAAGTATTAAGATTTCGGCATTGTTCATTAATGGATCTGTTTTATGAGATAATTCAATCTGCTACATTGCATTTACTTTAACAATATAGAATCGGAATCTATAAATTATGTTAAACTTAAAAATACTAGAATCAGATTAACAAAACTATATATTCAAGTAGAGAGATTAGATATTCCTACTTAAAATATTAATAATAATTTAAATTAAAGAACTAAATTTAATAAACAGAAACTGCTATTGAGTTTCAGCTTAAGACTGAGATTAATGATGACTCAAGAACTCATGGATCATCTAACCCAGAGTAATCATACCCTGGGCACGTTCGCAATCGCATCGGATGGACGATGTCAATGAACCGGATGCAAGTCGCGAAATGTGTTTCCTTAGGACTTAGTTTCCAATGCTGCACACTGTCAACAACGTCATTCGTATCATCATCATTATTTTATTTGCTGCTGGTGCTGCTGCTGCTGCTGTCGCTGTCGCTGTTGCTCTTGTTGTTATTAGTTGGAAAGAGTTGACGTAAATTATCGATAGCCATCGATAGTTTATGTCACACCATTGACTTTGATATACGACGAGATTTTGCACAAATCATAAATAACGGCAAATGCGATAATAAATTTGAAATTTCCTGGCGGCAGAGCAAA
The DNA here is from genome assembly GCA_035043265.1 of Drosophila testacea. Lineage (NCBI taxonomy): Eukaryota > Metazoa > Arthropoda > Insecta > Diptera > Drosophilidae > Drosophila > Drosophila testacea. The sequence continues at coordinate 1,719,986 of JAWNND010000151.1, forward strand.
TGATCGTCTTCGTCTCCGTGTGGCCACGACAGTTTCCCTCCCTTTCTCCCAGTCTTCTCTCTCTCTCTCTTTCTGTTGCAGTTCCCGTCTTGGCCTTGCCTGCTTCCCCCTTGTGGACATGGCAAACTCAAAGTGCGCGTCTAGGCTGGCCAAGTGGGCTGACATGACGACGACAACGACGATGACGACGACAACGTGGACGTGGCTGCTGCACTGCCTCGTACACTGAAAAAAAAGATATAGTCTTCAAAATGTATCGAGACAAGAAACTTCTTAAATTTACAAATGAAGTATTAATTAAAATAATGCTTTAAATAAGACAAAATTCTTATTCTTTATTAAAAAATTAATATGTTTGCATATTACATTTAGAACTTTAAGATTTTTATATTTTAACACTAAGAAAACTAGATAACTTAGTAGAATATTTTAGTTATTATAACAAAATGAATGTCAAAACTTAAGTAGCCTGTCTTTTTTTTGTGTAGAGAATGGCGAAAAGGGGTTTACCGGGGGAACCCCAAGAGGTGTTGTCGTACGTGCAATTTATTCATAAATGTTTTAGCCCACATTCAAAGCGCAAGCTCGGCGATTTGACGGAGATGAATTCATCTTTGATGGATGATGGATGTGCCGGCTGCAGCTTTAGCCAACATAAGTCATCCGACCAGACCAAGACCCCAGTTGTACTCGTAGTTGTAGTCATCGTCGCAGTCGCAGTCGCAGTCACCGTCCTGCCCAATTCCCGGCACGGTCAGAGCTTGTCGCAGGGCCAAGGAGTCTTTTGTGACGTCTGAGAAATGTGCAACATCCACGACGTGGCAGCATCCACACACATACATACACACACATACTCCTTTATATATACATGCATCAGTTGGGGGCATATGTGTCGTTGTCGTCAGGAGCATCGCCATTGGCATCGGCTATCAATGATATATGGGCATCGTCTATGTGCGACAATAAGGTAAAATAATGTCGCAGGTGTTCCACAAGACGCAGAGCACAACGATGCTGATGACGAAAGAGTTTAGATTACGTTCCTCTATCAAATCAATCATAAAGGGCTTCAATTGAAATTGAAGTTCCCCTTATAGTTGCTGTAAATGTGCCCACATTCATCTTAAATCTGGAACAACTATTTTAGATAGTTCATGTTAAAGTAAATTATATACTGTATATAATTTTTTAAGATTTTTTTCTTAGATCGATCCTAAATAATCCAATGACTTGAAAACTACGAATTAACTTTGAGATTCTGGGATATAGTTTTCTCACATTTTCTTTAGAGATCTTTATTATTAATGCAAGACAAGATTACACAATTTAAATACCTTTAAGACTTTCAATGTGGTATTTGAACTTTCAGTTGGGAACTGGCATAAAAAGGAATTTCTCACGATCACACAACAGATCCTGCTGTCAAAGTCTGATTGGGTCTCAGGATGTGCCGTGTGGCACAATCAAACTGCGATCACTGCTGCTATGATCACTCTGAGATAGCTCAATTCACACAGATACATTTACCAAGCTCTTTAACCAAGACTTTGACATGTCTCCATCCCCCCCTCAGATCAACTCTCCTCCCTCAGTTGAACTCTCTAGGCAAATGTATTTATTTGTCTGTTTTGCATGCATTTCTTTGCTAGTTTCCGTTAAGTCCAATTAAAATTGCCCTATCTGCGATCGGCCAACAAATTGCAGCTGAGGCAATTGCCGACCAGCAGCCAAGAGACAACAGGCAACAGGCAACAGGCAACAAACATTCGCCAGTCACCAGCTGCCTTAGCCCAAAGTCGAAGCTGAAACTGAAGCTAAAGCCAAAGCCAAACCAGTTAGTTGACCAGGTCTAACCAACTAACCAACCTGCAGCGACAACAACAAATTAAGTGACAAAATGTCAATGCGAAACAAGCAAACCAAACACACAACAAACAGTCCAAGCAAGCCAAAACAACCCAATGGCCAAATCATCGATCGTTACTGGGACTCAGTTGGGGAAAAAGAAGGAACGGTTTGTCATATACTCTACATGGATACTTTTCATTAAATCAAAGGCAATTCATCATTATTTTAAATTGACGCCCACAATGAATTAGAATGATGATATATATATAGATACAGATTATACAAACAATGACATAAAAGTTACTCATGTTTAAATGTATTTAAAGTTGAATCAACTTATGCTAATAATAATAATGTAAATGTAAATGGTAATGATATTTTTAATGGTAATTATAATTCCAATGAAATTAAAGATAATTCTAAGTATTACGATACTGATAAGCTGTTTGTAAGGATAATGATGATGATAAATGGCACGCTAATAATAATGACAATACAAATAATAGATTTTATTATTCCTATAATAATAATAATTGATACTTAAATATTTAATTTAAAACTTAATTGTTGCATTGACTGTATAAATAAATTAAAATGACAATGCTATTGACAATGAAAAAGGTAATTATTGTGACAATGTTTATGATAACAATTTTTGAAGCGCAAATACATATGATAATAATAATGCTAATGCTTAAATTGAGCGCTTTATTAAAAGCCATTATACACAACAATTATAATGAATAATTTAATGATAAAGCCAATGCTAATAATAAAAAGCTTATGCTTATGTTTTATTAAAATTATAATAGTAATAAAATTTATAATTTTATTTTAATTCGTTTATTTATTGTTATAAAACTTCATAAATTATTATAGTGGGAATAGAAATGATTTAAATATTGCCGTTACAATTGCTAATGCAGAAGATAGTTTAATAAATGAAATAAAAATATATTAATTTAATATTAAAGACTCCTTAAGTATACCTTACACTCTCTCAAGTTCTTCTTTCAGGATTGACATCTTTAGATATCAATCCACTTTATTGTGGAAAGATAAACTTAACTCAAGAAGGAGAAGCTCTGTTTACACTGCAAACCTGGGAGCAACAACACATGAGAGAGAGAGAGAACGAGAGAGGGCTAAAAGTAAAGAGGAAGAGCATGTGATGCATGTGAAATTTATTAATGTAAGCAACTTGACACATTTGGCAGCACGGGCAACGCTGATGTTGCCTGTCCGAGGCAAGTGTCATGTGCGCACAAAATTTGCAAGCAACTGCGACAACAGCAACCAAATTAACAACAACAACAGCAACCTAGCCAATCATTCAGATCGAGTCGATCGAGTGAGTGAAAGAGAGGCAGAGAGAGAGAGATAAAGAGAGAGGGAAACGATCGAGTGAACGAACGACGAGGCAGGCGACAAGAAAAATCAATTAGTGAGCGACATGTGACGATAATAATGCCAACAATAAAAATTGCACTCTTGCCACAATGTGGCTTACACAGATCACAGTCGAAAGACAGAGAAAGAGAGACAGAGAGAGATAGTGATAGAGGTAAAGATACTCTGTATCTTTGTATCTGTAAGTGTGTTTCTTTATTTTGTGTTCAACCCGTTGACTTTGATCAGCGACTGTGCAATCGATCCGCCTTCACTTTGCCAGCCAATTTTCAATTTCCGCAGAAGAAAACAAGTCAAGATCTTTTATTTTTCTCTCTGGGAACTCGAGTCAAAACTCTCCAATAACTTTAAGAAGTTGCAAGTTCCTGGACGTTGGCGACGTGAGACGGAATGCAAATAAACAAAATGAAATATGTAAGTGAATGTGTTTAGTTTGTTGTTATTGAGGGTGTGAATGTGTTGTCAGAGTGTGTGTGTGTGTGTGGTGTGTGTTGTTTTGTGTGTGATCCCCAACTGAGACTGCCCCAGAGCCTAACGAATGGGGGCCAAGAGTCAACCTGCGATCGTTCGATACAAAATTGATTGTTCATCGTAAATTGAATTTGTGGCATTTGCCAGTCGTGAAAATTTATGTGCATTTCCAATATTTTTTTTCAATCAACCTCAAACTCACTTCGTTTGTCGGATGCAGAACGGATTGCCAAAGAAATTTGTTAGTGGAAACAGACTAACATTGTGAAATTGAATCAGGTTAGATGAAACTAGTTCTTTGAAATGGAGAATCAAAGACTTCTGTAGTATGCTTCAATAGAGTGTGAAATAATTGGAATATTAATTGATAAGGCAGTTTATTCAAGTGTAAAGAAGAAGTTGAGCCTTAGGAAAAAAGAGTAGACAAAGTATTGTATAAGCATTAATTTTAAGTTTTTATAGAGAGCTACAAGAATCTTCGGGCTAATATAATAACTTTAGGATCACGTGAATAAATTATAGTAATAGAAATACTCAAATGATTCACAATTGGTTTATATCTTAAATGAGCTTTTCACTGAATTGTCCTCATGGTAAGTTTAACTATTTATTCAAATAAATACATTTGTTTCAAACCAAAAACAACAAATCATTAATACTGATTTTCAAGCTAAGTAGTATATTAAATACCATGAACAAATTCCACAGAAAACTGCAACTTATTAAGACATAAAACACGACTAACATTCACAATTTAAAGATATTAATCTACAGTCCCTCTCCTGAACTGAGACCCTGCACTTGATGGAAAAAACACCTCCTGTTTTTGGTTTCAGGAAGTGTCTGAAGTGTCGTCGAGCCTTCAAATGCGTCTTCGACACGCGATGAAATGTTCCGTTTCTCCTTTTGATTTCCCCTGCTTGAGTTTTTCCAGCCATTGTCTAATGCCATTTTCTTTTCATGGCCTAGCGGGGTGTAAAGTTTTTCGCGTCTTTTGCTAGCGACAATTTTTCGCGGCGGCTGTTTTCTTAATTTCTGATTGAACTTTTCTGTTGACGGAATTGAGTGTCGTTCCTCCTCTTTTCCTGTCTGGCTGGGAACAATCGAGTGAATGAATTTGTACGAAACAGATGTGTTATTTCTCCCATTGCAATTGTCTTTCGAAAATGCCTTATTTTTTTTTTGTATTTTTGTCAAAACCGCAAGACGCAATTGTCTGGCATTTTCCTCAAACTCAATTTATTCTCCTCCCATTTTTTGAATGCCAAAAATTAAAGTCCAAAACATTTGATAGACACAAGACCAGCACAGAGTGAAGTTGTCTGCATTTTTGGCTATTTTATGCAAATAAGTTCAATCACCTTTCAGTCAATCAGACAAAACTGTAGCGGAAGGATCCCTCAATAGAGATGGGAATGGATTTTTCTCCATCTTCTTTACTTTCCTTTCGTTTCGGAATAACAGCTCGTCAATTTTGCGTTCAGAGCACTTTCAATTTATTTTGCAGTAGTCTGGCGTCCCTCACTTGAGTTATTTACCCTTTTGCCGCTGTCACAATCTGCAACACCCATCTGGTTTGATGGCCAGTCTCTGGACCAGGTCCTGGACAAGGACATGAACATGGTCTGTCTGTCTGTCTGTTTGTCTGTCCGTGTGTACGGTCGGATTGGCTGTCAGTTGGACGGTCAGTCTGTCACTCAATCGAATGGAGAATCGAGAAAGGAGTAACGAGTTCGTCTTGTGCTTGCCCAAAGGATTTTCAATCGAATCTGTCAAATATCACAACCTTCAATCAAACCCAAAAAAAAAAAAGCTCAGCAGCTCATTTTTCTTTCCTCAGTTTGCTGAAGATGATGATGAAACTACCCCGCAGGACACGCATGTGACAACAAACGAATTGACAATGGACAATGCTGACAACCCTGACAAGCAGCATACAAATCGACACAGATACACACATATTTGTAAGGAAGGCGGAAGGATAAATCATGCCATCTATCGATGTTATCCTTCGATATTTCATATTTTCAATTTATTTTTGCAATTTACTCCAACACATCTGAAACAATTTATGGCTGCAATGAGAAGAAAGTCCAGGATAGAGCAAAGGAGTGAACAATAGATTATAGAATTGACCCTGTTTATAACTAGACCAGGACTATCTTTAAGGACACATCAACGCTGGTCAAGAGGCAGCTGAAAGTGCAACCTGACCAAGAAGACAACTGCCAGGATACATCAAAGTTAAGAGCTCTGCAGTTGACGAAGATGTCAGCACATTCACTTCATCTCTGTCTCGTTCTCTCTCTCACTTTCCTTCTGTTTTCTATCTCTTTCTCGACACACATATTTTTCTTTTCTTTAGGTTTTTGCTATCATACGCCACTTGCTTTTCATTTATCACAAATCCTTTATCTATCCACTCAGGGACATCATCTTGCACAACAACTTCGCTGTGACTTCGTCAGACCAAAACGTCTTGGCCATAGACCTCTTCTCCTCATCTCCCCATCTCCTCTTCCCTCTGACCTCCTCCCTCTGACCTCTTGGCATAGTCAGTCAGGCACCCGCATGTGCATTGGACCAGATAACAAAGATCCTTCAACGGATTGACAACTGGAGGCGAGTAACTTTGTAATTTCTCATGCTTCAAAGTCGAGACGCTGACGCCACCAACAAGCACACTTCAGTTTTTCTTTTTTTACATTTCAGATCCGTTTTGATACCCTCTATTTTATGTGGAAATAGAGCTGGGGTATACAGGTATTGTCATTCAATTTAAACCCATTTTTGAAGTGGCAAATGGTGTAGAAAGCTGACTTTATTGGATGATTAGGAATACAAAGACACATTACTTTTTAAACTTCTCCATTAAATTGACAGAAAAAATGTATATAGTCACAATATTATAGTAAGCTATTCCAAGAGTATCAAGTTTTTGTTATAGTGAGAAAATTAAGTAATATATTAAAAACTATTGTTTTAAATATGGTATTAGATAGAGATGTGGGTATACAAATAAAGAAAAAAGACAGGAATAAGGTGTGAATATTTATTTAAATATAGATATAAATAAAATTATTAATATTGATATGAATATAGATATTCACATTGAGTCGGAGATAAAGATGCAGATACAGATCAGAGAAAAGATTAATATTTAGTGACTCTTTCTATCATTTAAAACTTTACTTTCAGCCCAACTCCAAATTAATTCACTTTTAAATATATCAATAAATTTCCCTAAATTCCTAAAGTAAGACAAACAGAATCAAGGATTGCAAGGATATTCACTATTCGCTCATACAAAGCACATAGCTGTATAAAAAGCTATGCACAGATATATTTATAAATACGATATGTCTGTCCATCGGTTTGCATGCCAGTGGGTCTCTCTGTCGGAGTGTGTGTGTGTGTGTGTTGTGAATGTCCTTTGTGCTACAAAAGGTCCTTCATTAGAAAAATTTTCAACTTGTCATCTTTTTCGTCATCAACTCAATCTCAAGTCAAACCAACGGCTGTTGCCTTTGCTTCTTCTGCTGTCGCTTTACATCTCGTCAGGATGTTTTTCGTCCTTCCCTCTTCCCCCTCTCTTTCTCTTTCCTTCACCATTGCATGTGTGCCAACTTGTCCAATATTGTCCCTTTTCCTTATGCTTTTCATTTGTCCATCTTCTGCTTTTGCTTGTATTTCTTCTTCAGCTCTCTCGCCCACTTTTCCACCCACCGTCGCATCCTTTTGGCCTCTTGGCCTATGTCCTTGCCAATGTGCTCCTTTTCAAATAATTTTTGTTGCTTTTGTGCCGCATCCGTTTGATGAAGGGTCGTCTCGCTCTGTCTATCTCTTTCGCTCTCTCTTCGTTGCCCGGGCAGAGTTCGTCACTTTTGAGTTTTTGATTTGACGAACTTCGTCCTCTCGTTATCCTTTGCTTCGAAAATTAAATAGAAATTTGACTAGCTGCTGCTGCTGCAGGTTTTCCAGGTTTTCCTTCGACCAAAAAAACAAAAACCAAATAACCCAAAAAAAAAAAAATTAAAAGAGAAAAACTTTATCAAATTCCTGTTAATTGAAATGTTGATTTTAGTTGCGAGGCTAACAAATTGCAACGACACAAAAGGACTTTTACACACAAACACACACACACATACATTCAGAAAATTGAAAATTGCAGTGCATTTTCTTGGCACAAGCAAATAAGCTTTTTGCTATATTTAAAAAATAAAAATTTGCAATTTCAGACAGATAAATATTAAGGAAATTGTAGGTATCCTTGTGTAAAGCAATTCAGTCTAGTTAAGAGAAAGTAGAGAGCATAAGAAAGACTTAAAAAATGTTGTTTTGCTAAAAATAATAATTTAAATAAATACCAAGTACAAAAGTTTAAAAAGTATGAGTATGACAAATCAAAGAAAACCGACTTTGGGTTATCTTGGGTATAATTGAAAAAAACTTATAGATACAACTACTTTATATCTGTTAATATTTACATATACATATACTAATTTGTACTTAATGGATACATTTTTTATAGTCCAGTTTTTATTTTTATCTGACCGCAGTTTTATAATTTTACTTCAAATTCCATAAATTCATTTCATGTTAAAATAAATCTCATTTAGTAATTACAATTCAACTAGCAATTAAAATTAAAGCCTTGAATTGTTTTATCTACTTTACTAATTCTGTAAGTTAACAAGTTATTTGTAAGTAAAGCCCTTTATAAATTTCACTTAAAAATAGGACAAAGATATTATATTCACATATTCATTTAAATTGTGCATGTTTAGTTTTATTTACTAAATTCAGAATATGTTAAGAAAATAACTTAGAAATAAATACGTATGTACCTCTTTCTCTTTCTGGGTTTGTATTCCTTTTGAGGTTTTATAACTTCTTCAAAAGTTGTAATATTTTTTTATTGCACATACAAAGTGTCGTCCAACACACACACACACACACACTTGCCTTGATTGTGTATGTGTTTGTGGGAGTGTGTGAGGAACTTGCTTTGTCTGCGTTTATTGGACACGGTTGACATTTTGTCCAGTGCTGGACATTAACTGTACCGTTACATTATATTATGTGGCAGTGTCAACACAGCATCAGCAACAGACTGAGGTGAAGAGGCAGAGATGGAGATGGAGAAGGAGAAGGAGGAGGTGATAGAAGAGGCGGCAACAAGCACAGGACCAAAGGAAAATGAACTAAAGTTGACAAACTGACGAACTCAGCGGCACACGCTTCATTCTTCTTTCAAACGGACGAGAGGGTCGCTTGAACAGAAATGAATGAATGACCAAAGGGATGGACAACCAACAACCACCCAGGACAACAACAAAAACAGTAACAACAACGAGAAAACACAACTAAATACACTTCAAAAGAATAAGTTGACAGCTGACGATGACTTGTCAGAGACAGGTTTCTATCCTTTCATACACACATAATGTGTCCCTCTCTCCTCAGTCACTCCCTATCCTAGAAAGTGTCCAGACAATCAACAGAGGGATAGAGAGGGTATAGAGAAGTAGGAGAAGAAAGGGGAAGAAACCAAGTGAACGCATGTCCTGCCGAGTTGACGGACATCGGACGACAAGGCCTCAACTTTCCTATCCTTCTGCAGTTCCCTACCATCCTCTTCTTCCTGCTCCACCTTTAGGGATAATGATTTTTCAGTCAAGTGAAAATAATTTTTAAAGTAAACACACAATTTCAGCTCCTTTGCTGCTTGCATAAATTTCCAACAGGACGCGTCTTCAGAAAAGTGTGGGCAATCAACTTGTGTTGTCCTGTTATCCTGTTGTGAAAGAGTGGGAAGGTCTATTTGGGGTTACGAGCTTCAAGTTGACCAAATAATTGCGGTTCTTATGAAACTAGTGGAAGTCCTTATGCCAGGACAAGTGTCAGTTGACCAAGTTTAAGAATAGCATAAGTGTAGTTTTGCAGTGGAAACTGAGAACACTCTTGTAAGAGTTGAACACAAATTGAATGCAGTTGAAGCTGAAGGATAACTCAATAAGAATAATAGAGTAAATATAAAATTACACTAGATAATTTATAGATATAATATTGTGCAAATCGATAAAGCTTTCAATTTGCAATCGAAACTGAAAACATATTCTTTGAGTATAACGAAAATTGAATGACATTGATTGAAAGCCTAATTAAAACTCGCCAATATAGGAATTTATAGTAATGGAAGAAGCAAAAAGCAAAAGTAAGTTTACTCTCAAGGGTTGAACACACATTGAATGACGTTGATTAAGGATAACTTAATAATAAGAATATTCTAAATAATATGAAGCTTTCAATAGTTGCTAAGCAGGTTGAACAAGAATTGAATGCGGTTGATTGAAAGCTTAGATATAACTTAATATCCATAACAAAAACAATATGTAAGTACATACATATGTGGAAATAACAATGTGCTAAGCAAGAGAGCTTTCAATTTGCAATCGTCCTTGGGTATAATATAATGCAACATGCCAAATGAAAATCCGTTTTCAACTCAAGTTCAACGCTAAATAGCAAGAGGGCAAGGATAAAGAGAAGGAGAGGAGGGAGAGAGAGAGTGGGAATATTGTAGAAGGACGTCAATCTGTCAACTGAGTCGACCCGTTCGCTCATTTGCCCAGACAGGATGTCAGTTTGCTCGTCAGTCATTCAAGCAGGCAGTCAGTCAGTCACTCAATCCATTCAATTCCATTCCATGTTCCATTTTGCAACAAGGACCTGAGGTTGAGTGCCTCGGTTCCGTTTAGTTTCAGTTTTGGACGAGGCGCTGTCAATTTAAAATAGAAAATTTATAGAGCAGACAAAATGATGGACAGCCATCGTGTGCATGTGTGTGTGTGTGTAAGCCCCTCTCTTTCCCTCTTTCTATCCCTCTCTCTATCCCCCACTCAAACCGTCTCCCTTCCCTCTCTAGAAGGTGTGCTTGTGTAAGGTGGACTTCAATTGTTACAACTTTGGGTGGTTTTGTAGCCCAAAACGGAACTGCACTTGCCAAGACTGACTGACGGACTGACTGATGGACTGATTGACGGACTGGCAAATTGACAGCGAGACAGATTGATAGACAGATGAGATTAAATAACTTGTAGAGCTTTATATTATATACTCATGTATATACTTACGTACATATAAACGCAACATCGTTCTCACGTAGCAAATGAATGGGAATCCTTCATCGTCCTGTGTCCTTTTCGAGACCTGGGGGATAATTCTCTTCCTCTCTCTCTCTCTCTCTCTCCGTCTCTGTCTTGTAACATTGCAATAGGAAAGTTTTTGCGCTCGCCATGACGATTTGTCAGTGGAAAAGAAACTTAGTTTCGAGTTTTGCTTTTGTTTCAACTTGTTTCGTCAATCAAAATTACGTGACGTTTTTGCATTCGTCTTGTCGTCATTCAATGGACGTCATAAATGACAACAGACAGACATACATCAGGACATGTATGTGCGGATATATATTTTATATATATATATATGGCCAACAAACACATGGGCCAGGTACGTGTTTATGCCTAATCACGTAGGTGGGCGAGGTCTTGAAATAAATCCAAAATGGTTCGATTTAAGTAGAGCATAGAATTAAATCCAAATCTGCAAATGCTGTAGGTACAAAAACACATTATTGGAGTTGAGCTTTAGAAATATTTACAATCTAATTATAAATTTATTTTTGTTAGTAATGACATTTTAATTTATTTAAATTATATTAAAAGTATACCAATTCACAGTAGTAATTATAATAATTCTATTTTTATTGTATCTATAGTTTGTTATGGGTAAATTTAAGAAAACAATTTAATAATTAATTTATTATTAAGCTAATTTAATAATAACTTGAATTATATTAAGAGTCCCCTTCGTTGCAGAAAAACTAATATTTAAATTAGTAATTTATGTGTAATTTGAAATACATAAATAAAATAAGTAAATTAATAATTCATTAATTATACATTAGCTTGCTTCAAATATTTGAGAAAGTACCAGAAGTTGCAGATGTGATGATAAGTATATTTGTATATTCAATAAACAAATTATTAATTTTTTTATGGCGACTTGACAAACTGGAATTCTTGGCTTAATCGTATATCACACATGGCATAAATTGGTCACATCCGACAAGTTGATTGATAGATTTTACTCACTCTGTGGAAAGCAAAGTCGAGCGGAAGTGGCACTTGATCCAAGAACTGATGGTTTAGTTTATCCATTTTCAGAAGACGATGCGGCTTTTGCTTTGGCCATTTGCTCGATGATATATCACTGACATCTGAAAAATATGAAAAACTAAACTGTGAGTTTTGTGAATACCTCCCCCATCCATTTCTCTCCCTCTCTCTCTCTTTCTGTCATTTCCCCTATCCATGCACTTGTTTAAAAGAGGCCTTCACATGGCGATTCGTGTGAGTTTTTGATGCGGATTTTGCGAAACAAATGAAGCAATAAATTTAGCTGACAAAAAACAAGCAGTATACCACAAATGCATATACGAATATGTATTTGGATATGGATATGTATGTGTATGTGTATGTGTATGTGTATGTGTATGTGTATGTGTATGTGTATGTGTATGTGTATGTGTATGTGTATGTGTATGTGTATGTGTATGTGTCTGGTGGAAAGTACATGCCGCTAAGTACGCGGGAATTTAGACTAAGTGCCTGCATGTGAACATGAATGTGGATGGATAATACCCCCAGTACTAAAGCTGACGCTTGGATGCGGACGTGAATTGTGAATGTGAATGTGGATGCGAATGTGAATGTGAATATGTATGTGGATGTCGACATGGCCAAGTCAAGTCGCATAGCCGACCGTGTGTGTTTATATATCACTCACATGTATGTCAGATGACAAACAACTGACAAGTGACAAGCTTCAGCGTCAACGTCGCCATCGCCATCGCCATCGTCGTCTTCTTCAGTGTGGACGATGATGCTGTTGCCTTTTCTTTTTTTCTTAGTTGCACAAACTGAACACTGATGCTGCACAGTGGAACTCAATTAAAAGTGGGTGATGGGGGCAACTTTGGCATTTATTATTGGCATATGTGCAATGGTCAGTCACCAACAGATTGAATCTGGAATTAAAATAAAGTCAAGTGAAGTTAGTACTTTGCATTAATATAGAAAATAATATAAAAGTATCTAAAATTTATTCCACATTACAAATGATGTTCAAAATATCAATCATACGTACGTTTGGCTCAAATAAAATCAGAGATTAGTTCTGTTTGTAATGATAAATAGGAAGTTTTTAGGTTCTTAGCTAAACTTGAATATAACAAAATTTTTTAAAGCTTGAAATTAATAGTTTAACTACTTGTAAAGAATCAAATAAAAACAAAGGATTCTTTGAATGATGCTGTGTTTAATATTTACAATTCTATAACAATTTTCCTCCTTTCCTCTTTATGCTACCTTCAACTACTTCTGCTTCCTCATACTTAATCATGATCCTCGATCAATCTGCCATCATTTACAATTTGTCATTGCATTCCACTGTGCGAATGCAAAAGCTGACAAGTTTCATGGTGACATTATCTTTGGTTTTTTTAGTTTTTTTTTCTTCTCTGTTTTGGCAGGGAATTATGATGATTATGATGATGAACGCGTGGTTGTCCGATTTTCTCGGCCGCCTCTTGCCAATTGCAGTTGGCTCCTTGGTCGGCGGGAATCGCGGAATGTCAACATGACAGCAACGTCGACGTTGGCCAACTTGAAGAAATGTGGCAATTCTGAAGAATTTCCTTTTGCCAGCCAGGCAATTGTCTGTATCTGTGTGTCTGTCTGTCTCCCATGTTGGGCTCAGTCAGAAAATCCGAGTGGCGAGGCGCATGTAAATCACTTTATGCCCTGGCAATCCGAGTGTCAAAATATTAAGAAGCCCAATTAGACGTTGCCACCTGTCAGCAGTTCGTCATTTCCATCCAAGAATATGACATTCATTCATACGCCACAATGACGAAGTAGACGAAACGACTCAGCTGACGATTTATATAGATCTTCCCAACGGACTGACAGACATACAGACAGACAATCCGTCTCATAGTTCCTCTGTCGGCCATAAAAGCTGTGGCCAAATGTTGCGCGGATTTATGAATTTATGTTTTTATTTTAGTTTTTGGACCATGACACATTACATATTTATGACATTTTCTAAGGCCCAAATGCTAACAACAAATCAAGTTAGTAGCGATAGCGCCAAGAAATTAGTTCCAATAACTTAAACTTATAGTTTAATAAACAACTAGGATGGTTTTAACAAAGTTATGCGATTTTCTATTCATAATGAAAGTTGTCAAGTGGCAAGTATGGAAATTATGGTAAGCATTTTGTTTGATTAGGCAGATTAATAAAACTTATGAGACTAAAGAAGAAATAAAGATATGCTTACATAGTATGTAACTATCTAACACAAATTATAATTTATATTTTATACTTTTTATTTAAAAGCTTTCGTGTTTCAGTTACTTAATCGAGCTTAAACTTATTAGGAAACAATAAAATTCAATTGGCAAAATTGTTTCGAAATTAAAATAAAACCGTTAATAATATGGAAACGTGAACTAAGTATTTTCCCTGTTGCTTTCGATACATGCTCAAGCTGTTCGTCTTAGCGTGCTTGCACTGTATTTTTATTCAACTCGAACCAAATACAACTACTTAAGTGATCTAATGCATGAGGTTGGCCGTCGACTTGGCAAGCAAGCATCACTCAATCAAAGCAACGAGACGACAACGACAACGACAACAACGACAATGACAACGGCGCTGGCATCAACATCATCAACAACAACATCAACGACAACAGCAGCAGCAGCAGCAGCAGCAACCACAACAACAACACCAACAACATTAGCGGCAATAACAATAACAACATTGGCATTTATCACAACAGCCGCCAGTCTGCCGTGCGATATGAGGCATTCCTTCTTCAATGTTGTCTTCTCGTTGTTCCTCTTTATTTTGGCTTATTTCGGCTCACTTTTGTTGTGACAGTCACGGTGACAATTTGCAACAACGCGTTGCAAGTGACAACATCGCATGATGGGAGCGATATGGTGACCGACTCTGACAACAGATCTTACGAGTTCCTTGCACTTAACAAAGTTGTTGCAACGTCGCTTATTTGACACATTTTTGGCCAATTTGGACACACACAATTGCAGTCAAACGTGCATACAGTGTATTAAGAAAGTATAGGCATATCTTTTAAAATTGTCAAAGAAAATTTTAGATTGCAATTCTAGTAAGGAATCATTTTATAATCAGATGTGCGGCAAAAGCAATTTTCGGCATTCCTTAAACAAGAGACTAAAGTTTTCAAATGTCAAAACGTTTGTTGACAGATTTGATCAAATTTAAATTATAATATAATTAAATAAATTTTCAATTGAATAATATGTATACGGAAACAAGGGATTATTCCCGTCATGGTTGACTTATCATATTATTACTTAAATGTCATTGATATGAAGGTATCAAAACTGTAAGGACAATTTTGGAAGATCGTGTAATTTAATTGAAATAAATTATTTTTACTAGTGTATCATAATAATGTACATATCTATTGGAAACAAGGTATTATTCTGGCTATTGTTTACTTATAATACGGAAATACTTCTAAATCAAACACGTGTTGAAACAACTTGAAAACATTTTTCTATTCTGTTTGTTCTACATAACATAGTTTTAGACGTAGAGTAAGAGTAAAATGAACTGGAAATGACTCCTAAAGAGAAATTTGTTTCGGTATTTATTTCGGTTCCAGTACTACATAAGATGTGGTGCACTTTGAGTTCAATTCATCCCAACTCTTTAAAAACAATCCCAAATTTTATATAATTTGAATTGCTTTTCCACAGAAAGTTTTAAAATACTTTTTATTCCATTGTAATACGACCTGCAAAATAAACACTATCGTAGTCTTTAATAAGAAATACGAAAGGATGATTCACGCGAATAGAATATACACGATAAGCACTCTTATAGCCAAATCCTATTGCTGAAATAAGTATTATGACATTAATTATGATCAATTAAACAATTTAAATTAATTACGAACATTGTGCAGCAGACGCTGTTGATCCTTCTTCATCTACCTCAATGACAGCTTTCTGGCGAATTTCGTTAATATTGATAGGTTTTGTGAAATTGGTCATCGCTGAGAAATTGGCTGATTCAAATATTTGAACCATTCCTAAACTTTTTAATGCTTTGTTTAATTCGAGCTCAAGATCAAATTTAAATTTGGGCAAGCCAACTTCAACTTCCGCCTCCTTCGACAATGGTGCAATGTCGTTGATATTCACTTGATCCAAATTTGCAACGAGTTTATCGATTCCATCGACAGTTATTGGCAAAAGAACAACCATGGAAAAATTAGAATTTGAATAAGGCAGTTCTAAAGACATAGCATCCAATTTCTTTATGAAGTTAAGTCTGCACACAGCTTTTTGACGCATCATATCAACTTGGACTGTCCGAGTAACTCCAGTTTTTTGAGGTATATGGAACTCGGCCTTTATCGTTCGGTTCTTGTTAAATTGGTATTTCCATGACGCTTTTAAATAAACAGCACTTAGAAGCATGGCAATCATAGTTGAATCAGTTTCCTTAATTATATTAGCTATTTTTTCTTTGGTCTCTTTGGCTACCCAGTCATTAATTAGTTTGCTAGTAATGGGAGAGTTTCCAAAATCCACAGATTCCGGAATGCTTTGAAATATTCTCTTTGCCTGTTGCAAATACTTTGGCAATATGTGAACATTGCGGCCCACAAACAGTTTATTTGCCCAATTTAAAGTCACTTTTTTTTCAGGATTGAGACTGTGACGCCATTTGGACCACTCTTCTATGGCTTGGCTTCTTGCCTTTCCATTTAGTTGAAGAACTTTACTCAATTCGTCGGTCGTTTTGCCTTCTGCCCCAAAATACAGTTGCCACAAGCCATCAGTTACCAGGAATGGAGAAAATATTACATTTTTATCATTGTTACGCAACACTGCTGCAATTATCGACGTGGTCACCTTATCCGTAAACACCGCTTGAAATGCACAAACTGACAACAGGAAAATCACAGCACAATATAACTTTACCATCTTGATAGAACTACATCGATAGTTTCCTCTAAGGTCGGCTTATAAAGACTCCAAAAGTAATGAATTGGTTACACCATAATAACATTAGATTAAGAGTTTTACGCTGTATTACTCGGATTGTGTAACACTTAATAAGAAAGATTCCGTGAAACCTTTATTATTCGTATTATACAACATCCCATAGAAAATCCCATACCTGTCAGATATTAAATTCTGTTCTTGTGTCCTGTGCCAATCCAATATTTTCACATAAAAATAAAATAACTCGCAAAAATAAAAGATATATATATTTGGCGTACCACATTTCGCATTGACTATCGTATCGATTTTTGACTTAATATCGCCTTAGTATATCGATAATTTGTTGATATCACCATATCGATAACCATCTTTATGAAAACTTTCTGTCGATAGTCTCATTTCAAAGGCAACAACGATTGGAAATTTTGTAATTAACTGGAATTCTTAGTGACAAAAGAAGAACTTTTTTAAACTTTAAAGTGAATACACTTATGCCGAATTAAGATTGTAATGACATCAAAAGTGTGGTCTTTTTAAAAATGTTGTGGAAAAGTTTTTGTTTAGATGAATAATCACATAATTCATATATTATATTTCTACATATTCTTGCCCACAGATGCCTCCAAAAATGTAACTACTTAACAACAAAAACTAAAAATGTACCATTTATGAAATCGACCGAATGCCGAATGTGAATTTGCTTCAGGGTCAATCATTTGTGTGAAGCTCTTCCTGGTCTGGCTGCTCAATCAAGTTAATGTTTATTGTTTACTTAAATACTCTCTAAAATATGTGTCTACATTATGATAAACAATTCGCCCCAACTGGGATAACGACAATAAATCCATGAGCTGACGTTGTGGCACGCCAACGCAACGCAACACAACTCGGGATCAGACTGAGGCTCAGGCTCATGAGGAGGAAACTACAGGCTGTTGGATATGGATGTGAATGGTTCAACTGGCTGGCGATGGGTTGTGGCAGGCTTTGGAGCTTGAAGCGCATTTATTATTTGATTATAAACAGCAGCAGGCAACGGCAACAGCAAACGGCGAGTGTCGAGCGGGGCCATAAAAATCACCTACTGACAGATTTATTACACAGCGAAGAGACTCGACACAACTGGGCACAACGGCAACCTCTGGCCGCTTTGGCTTTGACAACAAACAGATACGGCAACAACAGCAGCAGCAATTGCCAGTGAGCAACTGCAGCAGCAGCAGCAGCAGCAGCATCAGCAGCAGCAACATCGAGCAACAAAATCAACAGCAGAAAGGCGACCGCATTCGCGTCCTCGAGCTCATCATCGTCATCATCAGGCAGCGATGCTGACAGCTACACGGCAACGCCATCAGTGTAATCAACTTGGTGTCGAGCAAGCAGAGATGGAGCTGGAGCTGCAACTGGAGATGGAGATGGAGTAGGAGTTGGAGACGGAGTCGAGTTGCTGCCACAACAACGTAGCACACAAACTGAGGCAACTTGCCACCACTTTATGGGTGGCATGTGAAACGTTTGCCGCTCGCTTTTTTTTCCCTTTGGACACCGAAACAATCCCTAACTCTTTAGCCTCATTAAGCGCAAGAAATTTCACAAAAACAAAAAACTATCGATGGCATGTCGAAAGCGAAAGACTCTGCAATAGATTAGCATAACATTGGATTATTAACAAGGCAGATAGAGAGATGACTGAGGAACAGACTCTAGCGTACAGATATAGTAACTTATCGAACGCTTAAGACAATTATAATATTAAGTATTCTTATTTGAAAAGTTGGATCCTGAGGTACCGCACATGCGGAGAATCGAACATAGATTCAAAATATTGTATCTTTAAGATAGTCAAGGCTGTTAATATTAAGAAAGCTGGATCTTGAATTTTTAAAGAATTGTCGTGTGAATTCTAATTCTAAGTTCTATGTGCCACGTAAATATTATATCTAATATAAAGCTTCTTTTCTTTTTATTGCAGGTGCTCGATTTTAAGAATCTATGTGACACTTAAGGTTTTTAAGAATATTTAAAGAAGGAATCGGAATTGTATCAACTTGCTTAAAAGCTGAGGCATCCTCAATCAATTGACAAGTTGAGAGACCCGTCCTCTGAACAGAGCATTCAAATAATAAAACTGGTGACATTTTCAGTGACAATCAACGTTGACCTCCGTGAACAACAAGACTCCGACTCGAACTCCGACTCCATGGACTTCCTTTCGTTCATTTCAAATA
Source organism: Drosophila testacea (assembly GCA_035043265.1). Classification (NCBI taxonomy): domain Eukaryota; kingdom Metazoa; phylum Arthropoda; class Insecta; order Diptera; family Drosophilidae; genus Drosophila; species Drosophila testacea. The sequence goes on from JAWNND010000151.1 coordinate 1,739,075, forward strand.
CTCATCAATGACACGAACTGTTTTAACTACATAACAGAAATAAAAAGAGAAAACTTTGTCCAGATTTGTGATGGTGTCGAAGTAGGGATGTGGATGAGGGATGGAGTGGAATCGCGGGTGCCACACAGGCAACAGTCAACAGGAACAGGCTGTGGCAGTGTGGCATCCCAAAAGTGTCAAATGTGTTGTGTGATTTATGCAGTCAGTCGAATGATTTGTTTGCAGTCCGTCTACTTTTCGTGTTTATCTGCAAAAATATGAGAAAGATAAATTGACGATGGTCGCAGTCGGTATCCAACTGTCTGTCCATTTGTACGTTTTGTCCAATTTTTGTTGACCAAATCGCAATCAGTTGGCGATTTTCACTCGGCAACTTTTACTGCTGTCCACAACTTCGGCTGCTTTCATTCGTCACCTGGTCGCTTGTAATTTTTCAGGTAAATTATTGAAACGTCCCTAACGATGTCGAGTTGGATTCGAGATCCAATCCGATCCGAGCCGTTGGATCCTCAGCATCAGGAAGTGTCTGTGATTTCTCAGCACTTTGATTTGTGTGCCAAGCCAATGATATATACTCACAAACATAAACGAATACAAGTGTGAATTCAAGTATGAGTACGAGTATGAATACTCGATGCAAGTGTTGCTGATTCCGATCTTTGGCTCTTAGTTGGGTGCTAATTTATTAACACCGTTTTTTTCAGGTCACAGATTCCACAGATAACTAGTCTTATTTATATGGGAAAGCAGATCCCAGTTAACTGGGCTGCCAGAGTCCGAGAGAGTCCTTAACAGGAATATCATATGTTAGTCTCCAAATACAAAATAATTGACGCACATATTAAACTGTCAAATAAATGTACGGTCATCATTTTCTTTGATTTATCTTTGGAGAAAGTTGTGTTGCGATTTATGAATTGATCAATGAAATTCCTTAATCATAATTCAAAAATAATTTGTATATGAATTCTAATTTAAACTTAAATCTTAAAGAATCTTAAGAAAGTAAAAAAAGTAACATAATAACTTTAGTCGGTAAAAAAATGTTATCCTAATGTTACATATTTTTAATTTTAATGTCAGTTTCTACAAAGTTAATTAAATAAAATGTTTAGGCTATTCTTTGTTTTAAAAAACAAAAAATAATAATTTAGACTAACTTTGTTCAGTCAGTACTAATTTTATTTAACATCTAACAAAATGGATTTAACAGACTTAAACTTTTGTTATATTTAAGTTAATTCTTTATAGAATTTTATTTTATATATTATCATAGTTCATTATAGTTCATTATTATCCATATTCATTATGCCAAATGATTTAGTTAGTTGTAGTTAATACTTATGATAAATAATGGCAATTTTAAGCTAGCAGAGGGTTACATTTAACCACTTCTTTAGCTGCAGAGTAAATATTTAACTGTGTAAGTATGTATGCCAGTTCCAGGGGACTTGGAGAGACTTCGTACAGTCCCTGGCAATGGCATTTCTAAATGGACGCCATAATCAAGCGCTAATAACCTCATTTGTATGTCCAAGCGGGCCATTAACTTTTCATTTGCCACGCGAAAAAAAAAAGTTTACATTGAGCAAATGCAGGCAGGCAGACAGATAGACAGACAGACAACAGATGGAGATTGTCCAATGGACAGTCAGCGATCCATCCATCTGTCTCTCTCTCTTTCTCCCACACTCTTTTGTTGTCTCTCTCTCTCTGTAGTGACTTGGACATGAACGTCTCGCACTCTCGGCCAGGCCATAACTTGCGTGAAACATGTTAATAATTTACAATTTGGTATTCATAAATAAAATGTCATCCGCGACTCCTTTGACTTGGTTGTCCCGGCTCTCTCTCTGTCTCTCTTCTGGTAATGAGCGAATGTTGATTGAGGTTATATTTCATGGCAAATGGGTGCCTGTTGTGCCTCTGGCAGCAATGCTTGGGAAAGTCTCAAAGTCTCGCCTTGTGTTAAACAAACTGTTGCTGTTCCTGTTGCAGTTGCTGTTGCTGCTGCTGCACAAGCGCATGTTAACTCTCAGTTGACGTTTGACACGCCGCGGCGTGGCAACAAAAGTTGCCCCACCAACTGCGACTAAATCCGCCAACTGCCATCGTAAAGCAGCCGCAACAGCTACAACAACAACAACAACAACAACAACAGTTTGCAACATGCCACAGCGCCTGCGTCGAGAGACTCGGTAACTTGCAACATTCAGTCCATGCCTTGGCTACTGAGCTCAGCTCTGATTAAACTCTGGCCATTTATCGTCATTTATGGTAATTGTTTGAATTGCAATAAGTGGCAACTCAGTCTCAATGGCAGCCATGGCAACTCTGGCACACACACACACATACACCCATACCCTCGATTCGTCTCAGCAGCTTAGCAGGTCAACCAATTAGGAAACCAATCGAAATGTTCTTCTCATTTCTACATAGTATGAATACATTTTTCATTATTTGTTCAAAAACGCATTGACTTTTGCAATGATTTCTTTTCGGAAAAATAATAATTTTTAAAATAATTGCAGCAAAAATATGGCATTAAACTTTGTTATTTAAAACTCAAGAAACTCCATATGAGAACATTTAAATCAGGTCGGATTCTGAATACTTCAGTAGATAATATCTCTAGCTGAATTACCTATTGTTTCCCCTTAAGGACAAAAATACCGTTTCCTTCTGATAAAACATGGTATTTTGTTTAAATAATTCGAATTCCCACTCTTAGTACTAGATAATTATTTGCTTAGGAGGAAAGATAGAGCAACTAAAGTATAATTTAATTTAAGAGAGATTGGTGTTGTCATTGTATATTTCAAAATAAATAATAGGATTATAAAGTTCTTCTGATTTATTTCGATCAAGTATACCACATGGTTTCATAACCTGTTGTTAAAGTTATCACTGTGTACGTCACTCCACGCTAGTGACGAAGTATATCTTTGTGTAATTTATTCCCATTGCCATATCGCTGGCATCTCGAGTTAGATCTTGACTAGATAATAATTTGCACAATGTTCTGGCATTTGGCAGAATGTCGACTTGTCACCAAGTGCCGTTATGCACGATGGGTGACATTTAATTGCAAACAGATACATTTTGTCAGGGCCAAGTGACATGAATAGATGCAACCAGAGACTGGCAACTTGCAACTTGCAACTCTGCATCCGGCAAAGAAAGAGAGAGAGGAGAGAACTGGGAAATTAAGTGGGTGCCGAAGCAGTTTCTTTTGGGGGAATGATTCCAACTGTGAGATGTGAGATGAGAGTTGGGAACGGCGACTGGCGACAGTCATTCAGACAGTCTATCAGTGTAAATGTATCTGTATCTGTATCTGCATTTCCATCTGCATCTCTGTCTGTCAGTCTGTCTGTCTGTCTGTCTGTCTGTCGGCAACTGCGAGACATTTCCGCGTGAGAAATGCGCAATTTCTGTTTATTTAATGCCAATGCATTTCGAATGCGACGCCAACACGCCATCAGTTTTCAATCAGCCTGCTGAATTGCCACGCCCCCATCTCCTCTCCTCTTTTACTCATGATTTACTGCGCACTTGTTGCACCAGCAGCAACAACGTCAAAAACAAAAACAACAACAGCAGTAGCGAAAAATCACTTTGCAACTTTTGCATCTTCTCATGACGCTGGCCCCCAAAGTGGTGTCAACAGCTCTCAACACGCTGACTGATGAGTTACTCATCCGGAAATGTTTTCACTTCGCCATTTCCAACCAGAGGCAACCACAAAAGCAGGCCCAAAACTCCCTCTCCTCCCTTCCCCTTTTCTTTTCCCTAATTTCAGCAAGTCCAAAAAGCCAACAAAAGCGTCTTTGTCAACGCCTGACAAATTGGCCTCGCAAAATTTTCACAAAGAACAGGGCCAAAAAGTCATCTCTGGTTTCTTAAGAAGATTATGAGTGAAGTGGTTTGAAGAGGGGATCATGTTGTTTTACTATTTTAGAATCTTTCTAAATCTGCTAGATGTAAAAGCTATTAGTATCCATATGGAAACCAATCTGATAAGCAGGTTTCTAAGCAATGTGAAGTGAGAAGAATAGAAGAATAAGAATAATGGAACACATGTTGGGATATTTATATAGGGAATAATTGTAAAACCAGAAAATTAGTTTAAGTTTTTTCACAAGCTGAATAATTGAATGGCCCAGAAGGGAATATAACCGATGGCAGAAGATAATATAATCAAATTAAATAAAATCTTAGTAAATTTAATTTTATTTGAGAGATAATTTGACATGTGATTTATATATATCTTTCCAATATAATCTTACTACAAAACATCTTTAAATTTATTAACTGCATCTTAACTTTTCCCTCAAAAAAATGTTCTTTAATTAAAATAATAATATTAAAAGTAAATATTTATTAATGAGAAGTGACTTAATTAATTATATTTTAAAATGAATTAGTTATAAGTGACTCCAGGATTACATTCATTATATTTAATTCGCAAAGATTATTGTTGTTAATTAATAAAAAATAAAACAGTTCCTACAAGTAAGAGCACATATTTTTCTTAAATTAAGTTTTAGAATCGTTCTTTGATTCATGCGTGATGACGTGATTTAGGAGAGATGATTTTTGGGTAAAGCCCTTCGGACAGTGTGGACACTTAAACTTGCTCTCCCCAGTGTGTTGCCTTATGTGTACTTTTAGAGACGATGCGGATTTAAACTCTTTTTGACAATGTGGACAATTGTAAGGTCGATCATCAGTGTGAACACTTTCGTGTACTTTTAGATTTGCAAAGGTTTTAAAGGCCTTCTGGCAGTGTGAACAAGTGTACGGTCGTTCCTCAGTGTGAACACGTTCATGTAGTGTTAGATCCGATCTTGATTTAAAGGTTTTCGGGCACTCTGGACAATTGAAAGGTCGTTCCCCAGTGTGAATCCTTTCGTGTAATTTTTGAGCCGATCTTGTTGTAAAGGTCTTCTGGCAGTGTGTACAATTGTAAAGTTGGTCCTCAGCGTGAACACGTTCGTGTATCTTTTGTTCCGATCTTGTCTTAAAGGTTTTCTGGCAGTGTGAACATTTGTAAGGCCGTTCCCCAGTGTGATCACGCTCATGTACTTTTAGATGCCACGTGGTTTTAAAGGTTTTTTTGCATTGTGAACAATTGTATGGGCGTTCCCCAGTGTGAACACGTTCGTGCGCTTTTAGAGCTGATGACTGCTTAAAACTTTCCTTGCAGTGCGAACATTTGTAAGGTCGTTCCTCAGTGTGAACACGTTCGTGTACTTTTAGATTCGTTAAGCTTTTAAAGGCCTTCTCGCAATGTGAACAATTGTACGGTCGCTCCCCAGTGTGAACACGCTCGTGTTCTTTCAGAGACCATGAATTCTTAAAGGTTTTCTGGCATCGTGGACAATTGTAAGGTCGTTCCTCAGTGTGAATACGTTCGTGCATTTTTAGATGCGATAACTGTGTAAAGGCTTTCTGGCATTGTGGACAATTGTGACGGCGTTCCCCAGTGTGAGAACGTTCGTGTATTTTTAGAGCCGATATTTGTTTAAAGCCTTTCTGGCAGAGTGGGCAGTTGTAAGGGCGTTCCCCAGTGTGAGAACGTTCATGTATTTTTAAATGCTGTGGGTTTTTGAAAGTTTTCTGGCAGTGTGAACAATTGTAAGGTCGTTCCTCAGTGTGAATACGTTCGTGTATTTTTAGATGCGATAACTGTGAAAAGGCTTTCTGGCAGTGTGGACAGTTGTGACGGCGCTCCCCAGTGTGAGTGCGTTCATGTGCTTTTAGGGCCGCTAACTGCTTAAAGGCCTTCTGGCAGAGTGGACACTTGTATGGCCGTTCGCCGGTATGAATTCGCACGTGAACCTTCAAGCTGTCCAGGTTTCTACATACTTTGTCACAAAAAACACAAATGTGTGTGTTTTTTTTAACAGCTTTTCTGGGCTCTGTTGCAGCTTCGTCGTCAGTATCCTCTCCAGTTGAGTTTGAATTTGCTTCACTTTGAGTTTCATTCGCTTTGCCGCTATCATCTTCTGAAATATTTTCCTCCTCTTCTTTAACGTAATCGCGAACTATTTCCCAATTTTCTTCTGCAAGACTATCAATGAAGTCGTCGAGCTCGTTTTCTTCCAGGTTTTTATTCTTCTCGTAATTTTTCTTGAATCGATAAGCTGCTCGCACATCTGAAGCACAGAGCTCACATATACTTTTGAGGTATACAACTTCGGCGGTTACTTTAAAGTTGAAGGATTCGTTTATCATATCCACCAGACTGGGTTCCTTTGCAGACAGCTGTGTCTCAGGAACCTCTACGGGGTTGGTTTTACAAACTCGGCAAATTTTTTCCATGACTTTCCTTGTGAAGCTCGTTCTCAAGACTGAGGCAAATGTGGATTTCAAACACCAATTTATAGTTAATTTTTTGTTGCTCAGGTAAAACAAAGTAGGGATAAATACTGTACCAACACGATGATACACCATATTTGTACCAAAGTGTTTGTTGTGTAGTTAAAAATTATACCAGCATTTAGGTATCGGGCTACCTACACTGTACCTAAATATTGATTCCTACATACCTAGTTTGGTGTCCCCAGCATTTATAGAATCTGAAATCTAGGTACTTAACAAAGGGACAGAGAGATACTTAGTTTCACTGACTAATGCCAATATTATCGAAACTCCATGCAACCTTGATCTACTTATTCCAAAATAATATCTTTAATATTGTACTGTACCTGTGTCTAATTGGTACCTAAATAATAGCTCAGGTAAACTTATTCTGTTGTTGCAGCTGCAGTTAATCAGTGGGCAAAACCTATTTAAACAGCATTCCTTTGCAAAATCCAGCCCAACAGAAAAGGGTACGACATTAAACCCATTAACAATACATTTTTGTAGTCGACAATCGAATATTAAAACACGACTATTATTATTCATTTATAAAAATTAACAACAACTTTTACAAGCTACGGCCTTAGAGTTGAAAGTTAATTTTTACCTAACATACGAATTCTATCTCAAGCATCATTAAAAATGTAATAATTTAGTAAAAATTAAAACTAACTTAGTTAATTTACATTTCCCAACGCCATTCAAAGTGGTTGCCCAAAACCAAAGATCAGATATAGCTAAAAATCTGTAAAGGCGAGAATTACGCGTTTGCAAATATTTATCCAAAATTATGCACATGACTCTTAACTCGTAACTCATTTGTTTGTTTTTGGGGCAATGTCGAAATCCTTGACTTTGCGGCTGCCACAAGCAGACTGAAGGGGAGATAGAGGGAGGTGGTGGTGGTATGATGTGGTGGCAAGGAATGCAGCCAAATGCGAGGCAAAGTGACATGAAGCGATGCAAAATGCATTCCCAGTGATGATGTGATATGTTGTGCTGAAACTGATGTCTCCTCCATGTTGTCGTTGTTGTCTTGTCGAGGATGAGGTTGATGAGCATGATTATGAAAGAAGAGAGAGAGAGAGGGGGCAGAGACAAGGACAGGCTGCCTCTGATGGTGACAATCTCGGCTGAAACTGATGAGGTTAACAACGATGCTGGAGATGATGAGCCGTATTATGTTACGTTGTCTGCCACGGAGCATCGAGCTTGGAGCGTGTCATAAATGTCGCATGCCACGTTACTGATGCCTGTGATTATATTCCCTCTCCACTATTCGTATCCATCTCCTTGGTACTACGTTGCGCTTCAGAGACAGTAAGGAAAATTTGCATGCGCACGAAACGTCATCGAAAATGCATCATTAGCAGCTGGGAATTGGGCAAACAAGTCTATTTGTCGCCTCGCAGCGAAGACAGCGCAACTCACGACACGACTATGTTGAACGATATGCAAAAGACTCCTCTTGAACACCTTTACCTCTCCCTCCCCCTAAAAACCACTCAGTTAGTGTGGCACCCACGACTTGCAACTGCAACCTGGCGAGAAACACTTGTTGCCAGCGTGTGGCACTGATCTGTGACCTGACGCCTGCAACACTTGTACTCAATTCAAATGCAAATGCCTATTGGATGTGGCATGCCACAGGCCTCTTGCAGTACTGCCAGCAGTTGAAGGTCGTCGGCGAATTTAAATGTGGAATAAATACAGTGTACTAAATACCTTACACTTAACTACAGCTCAAACCGTTTTCTAAACTCAATTGAAACATTCCTGATAAGGAATATACGTTATTAGGTTTGCCACTCCTCCTTTTATAATTTAACTATATATAATCAAGCCAAGGCTGCTACAGATTTAACCGGTTGCTTTCAATATGCAATTGTCTTCAACCTTTTTACAAAAATAAAATAAAATTATTTTGTATTCAATATAAGTTAAATGTCAATTACACAATCAACTCCAACAAGTATAGAACAAATATCAAATATATTCATAGACTTTGTCAATTACATAGTTATCAGTTCAGTGGGGCTCTTCTATTTCTGACCACGTCCAAAGCCGCCACGGATCTCCATAGAACCAGTTCCAGCACCCACATTTCCTGTCTTGTCATCGATGCCACGCTCAGTGCGACGATAAGTGGTACGATCATCACGTTCCTTTCCATCACGAGGCACACGGGAACGAGATTCATCTGTGGTACTAGACAAACGTACTGGTTCTATTCCACGTTGCAAGGTCAATGGGACAACCTCCGTTGGCATATGAAGGTATTCTCGTAGATACTCAATGCCATTGTTATTCAAACACCAATAAATATGACGCCAAGCTACCTGTTCCGAGACATAGCCACGTGACTTCAAGGAGTGCAGTGTCTTGATAACCTGCAAATTGCTCAGATGCTTCAGTTCCGCAGCCCCATGTCGTTTTTGAAGTGAACACCCTGCGGACATTACTATCGAGCGGAACAACACGGTGTAAATTGCATTCTGATCAGATTTATGCATAAACATTTTAAAAATGGTTTAGGAAAATTTAGTTTATAAATTCTTATAATTGCTTACTAATTTTTTGTGGCAATTTCGAGTTTGACAAATTGCAAAACATCTGTTTTCATGCGTAGTGCTACAGAGTGCTCAAAACAAGCTGACTCCAGGAGATAGTGTTGTAAAACGAGCGAACCTTAGAGAAGTAAACACCTCTCGTAATATCGATAGCTCTTTTCTGATGGGGGTAACGATATTTCTATAAATGTTAAGGGACTCCTGCAATATCTGGCCGAACAACTGATCTAGAAGTTTAAGTATCAAAACTATTTAAACAATTTTAAAGGATATATAACGGTGCGTAATAATAGGCTTTTGTTTTGACATATCCGTTAAAAATCAGATAATATAGTATATTCCTATTGATTCCTATTCATTTTCTTAGTAGAAATAAAAGTTGGTTACACTCAACGTCTTCAAGATGCTTCGGTTACAAGAGCTTTAGGACTCCAAATAATCCTCTTTTAATGGGCAAATGGTAATAAGAATCACCTAGCAGGAAATAGTCAAATAATCGTTCTTGTCCTTGCTATCGTTAGCATTCTCATTCTCAGTCTCGTTGTATGTAGTTTCATGTCCTTCGTGCTCGTCATCGTCAGCAGCATTTTCATAATTAAAGGATTCTAGGGAAACGGCTATGCGCATCTATATTCATATATTGATAAAGTTGTAAAAGTTGAAAGTTGCGCAAAACAATAAAAATAAATTCTAATGAAGATGGCCGGACAGCATGGCGCACAGTAAAAGGACGAGCATCAGGACACGGACACGGACACGGACTCGGCCGGGCGCCATTTGTGCCAGCAATTTTCTGTTCTTACATAAGCAGCCTGAGGCTGAAGGAAGAAAAGGATAAGGGCGTGAGGAGGTGGTGAGTAGTAGGGGGCGACTGCTGCACTTCCGTAATTTTCCAGAGCGAAAAGCGAGAAAAACAATCGAATAAACTGTCGGAGCATCAAAATTCAAACGTCAAAAGGAGGACGAAGTCAGAGTCCAACCCTCAATTCAACTCGTCCTGTTGCCAGCCCACTGACAGCTATCCAGTCAAGCGTCAAAGTTCCTAATGCACACAACAAATTTCTTACACAAGCGGGTGGAGAAGAGGAGAATGGAGAATAAGAAAGAAGACAGAGAGGAGACAGGAGGTGCTGGCTGGCCACTGACGGAGACAGAGAAGACGACGACGTCGACGCATCATCAGGCTGAATGTCGTGGACAAAATGACGTTGTCACGAAAATTGCAGAATATAAAATTCCTAGTTCCGGCGCCAGTTTCCAAGCCCAGTTTCCCAATCCCACATCCACATTCACATCCACATCATACCCCCTCAAAAGTCTCAAACCACATGCACTTCCTGCGTCCGTCTGCCTCGCTTCGATTTTTGTGCAAGGACACAGCGCAAAAGTACACTATAAAAATATATAAAAATGAAATAAAGAAAGAGACGATGGCGCAAAATAGAGGCGAAAATATAAGTAGAAAAAGGGTCAGGCAAAAAGACGACCTGAGGTGGCATGAAGAGGGCTGTGTGGCAAGTAAGAAACTTTTCAAAAATTATTGAAATGTCACGTAGCAACTTCTCAAATTGCAAAAATCCTGACGTTGTCGTTCAATGTGCTCTGCGGATTGATAGAGCGAGCCGAGAGTCGAGTTGAGTCGAAACTAGAGACGTGGCTCTAAAGGAGACGAGGGAATGCACTTGTCGCCTGCAATACAGAAAGAGAGCGAGAAAGAGTGGGGGAGAATGAGGAGAAGGAGAGAGAGCGCGAGAATCTGATGCGGCAGTCATGGCTCGGACTTTGACACTAAGACGCCAGCAAAGACCCCAGAGCAAGTCCTAGATCCGAATAGAGATGGGTTATATGATATCGATAAAGATAAGGAAAAACGATATTTAAGTACAAAAACGATATGATATCCAATTAGGCAAGAGCTGCTATAATTAAATTTTGGTTCTTAGATATATTTATATTTTTTAATATAACTGTTTTTTTCAGTGTGTCACATTCGATTCTTTTATGAGCATTACATCCAAACTCCACATTGATTGTGTCCGTTTTTAGTTCATTAAACTGCTTAAATTATTTCTCTTATGCTTGGAAAGTGTTGGAAATACATTTTTCTGCTTGAAATTTATTAATTATTACGCAATCTTTGTAATAAGCGAAACTATTCGAAACTATAACACTAATAGTGTAACCAATTCATTACGTTTTCAGTCTTTATAAGACTCCCTCAGAGAGAACTATCGCTTTAGTTCAATTAAGATGATAAACTTATATTGTGCTGTGATTTTCCTGCTCTCAGTTTATGCATTTCAAACGGTGTTTGCGGATAATGTAACCACGTCGATCATTGCAGCAGTGTTACGTAACAAGCCACATAATGTAATATTTTCGCCACTCATGGTTACTGATGGATTGTGGCAACTGTATTTAGGGGCAGAAGGCGAAACGGCCGACGAAATTAGCAAAGTTCTTCAACTAAATGGAAAAACAAAAAGCCAAGCAATAGAAGAGTATTCGAATTGGCGTCTCCGACTCAATGCAGAAAAAAATGTGACATTGAATTGGGAAAATAGACTGTTAATGGGACAAGGAATTAACATATTGCCACAGTATCAGCAACAGGCAAACAGAATATTTCAAAACATTCCTCAAACTGTGGATTTTGGAATAACCCATTTTACTGATGGATTTAATTCCGATGTGGCTGCCGTTTTTCTAAGTGCAATGTTTTTTAAAGGGGTATGGAAATATCGAATCGATAGTAGCCGTACACGGAAGGACAACTATTTTATACCTAACAAATCTGGAGGCATTCCAAATCAAGTTAAAGTTGACATGATGTCTCAGTTAGTTATTTGTAGACGTAACTTTATTGAAAAATTGAAAGCTTGGTCCTTGGAATTGCCCTATTTTAATACAAATATTTCCATGGTTATACTCTTGCCAAGATTCTCTGATGGAATCGATAATCTTGTTGCAAATTTGAGTCAAGTGGATTTAAACGATATTGCACCAAAGAAAAATGAGGTGCCAGTTGATATTGATTTACCAAAATTTAAACTGGATGCCCGAATTGAGCTAAAGGATGCATTGATAAAATTAGGCCTAGTTCATTTATTTTCAAATGTAAATTTATCAGCGATGACCAATTTCAAAGAAAGTTTCCGAGTCAGCCAATTTCTTCAGAGAGCTTCCATTGAGGTCGATGAAGAAGGATCTATACCGTTTCCTGTTTCAGAAATAAAAGTGCCTTACCATAAAGTTCGTGTAAATCATCCTTTCGTTTATCTTATTAAAGACGACGATATCGTTTATTTAGCTGGACGTGTTACAATCCCATAAAATGTATTGAAACATTTAAAAACTTTCTTAGGAGATAAATAAAATTGTTAAAAACCTTGCGATTGTTTTTGATAGTTGGAACTTAATTCCACGAGTAGTGATATAAAATTTTAAGACAGGCAGACATAGAAACAGAATCAGAAGGAAAGTGTTTTACATAAGTAAAACTAATTTGTAACAATTCTTAATAGTTTTATAGAAAGTACCGAAACGAGAACCAATACAGAAACGGTTCCGGTTATACTTTTAAATGCTAATAATTGTTTTCTGTATGTGTATAATTTTGAATTAATGATGAATAAATATTTGTTGTATTCTAAATTATAAGTTGTATATACTTATTTATATTTATATTTCGAAAGCTCTTTAAGTAAGAGTCGAAAGAAGTCTTCTTTTTAAATGTTATTTCTTTTATGATATTCTATATGTCCGATATTTTTCGGATACTATTTATTTTGTCGATTCCCATCGCTAGTTCTCAGTACAGATTCCCAGTCCAGCTCCAATTCGGGCGCAAATCCAATACACAAGCTTCAGTTTGCTTCTTCCTTCTCCTTTCTTGGTGTCCAAGTGAACCGCAATTCAACGTGCGAACGACAGTTTGACCCGAGACATTTTTGGGTGGCAAAACATCATCATGGTGCAGAGAGAACCAGGCTAGTGTCCTGACAGCGTCTTGGCCATTACGAGCACAATAACAACGAGAACAGAAGCTGAGACGATTGAGGGGGAGGGCAAAGGGTAAGTCTACTTCGACGTCCTCGTCAATCGTCAAATGTCGCCAAGGCGCTGTCAAATGCAGCAAAATGACGGGCAGAAGGACATTTGGACAGGCGAACAGGATGCGGATGCGGAAGTGAAGTCAGAGACGGAATACGAAGACGAAGACGTACCCAGAGTCGATGCCATGTTGTCGCAGGCATTAGGCAACTAACAGCAAACCCAGACCTGACCCAACCTCCGACCCAAGCCTCCCTTGAACCCCCTGATAGTAGAAATCTGCGAGTAGCGCAGAAAGTTTTCATGACTTTTCTTTTATTGCACATTTCAACAAAACGATTGATGGCTTCCATGACACACAGAGAGAGAGAGAGAGAGAGAGAGAGAGAGAGAGAGAGAGAGGGAGAAGCAAAACGAGACGAAGATGAAACGAGATGGAGCACAATATTCACAAGTTTTCTTATGGTTATGGGTTGGAGTCGTAGCCAGTTGTCGGTACCGTCGGATGCTGTAATATGATGGCGCAAGGATTAGTCTGACGTGGCGCATTTCTTTTATACTTCTTAGTTAGACATTTTGTTTCATGTCGTCGTCTTCAGAGTCCCACAATCCCCAACACCATCCACCCACCTTCCCCCTTCTTAACACTGCCCCATGCTCGGCAATTTTATTGACGTGGCCCTCATCAATGTGGCGTCCACTGAGAAACAGAGCAGAAGTCCACATATGGACTTGTCTGTGGCTGCTTATAAATGGACGCTGGCATTTTGTTATTGTCTCTGAATACCCTAACCGGGGAGATAATCCCTGAATTCCCCAGAGTTCCTTAAGAGAACAGACTGAATCTGATGATCTTTTCTTTAGGGTAGTAAAAGCGATAAACTAAGAGGGATTATTTTATTTCATCCTAATTAGTTTAAAAAGGAAGTTTGGCAGAACGATCTGTTGTTTTAAAAAACTAACTTTACACAAGATCTTTTTAGGGATTGATAACTGGTTTTCAAATTTACATTTATATGGATTCTCGAGCAGCCTAGTTACAAATACTTAATTCAAAATGAGTGCTTTAAAATAAAAAGAGCTTACCTAAAGAATATTTAATCCTTTTGTTAGGGCATTCCGATGTCCCTATACTCTCCCATTGATTTGCCTATCTTGTGGTCAGCATCAAAGTTTCTTTCGTGCTTGGCAACATTTCCTCATGCTTTTTCCAACTGCTGCCTCTCTTTGCCTTGCCTTTCCTTTCCTTTCCTTGCCCCTTACTTTCATTCCAGGGAACAGCGCGGACGTGGCACGTCTCTGATGACAAGCAAGAACAATTTTTGACTGATGCGCTATATGTTGTACGTCCGAGCCGAGATGTTGTACGTCCTTCCACGTCCACGTCCGCTTCCATGTCCGAGTTACAGTTTTAGTTTGAGTTGTGCTCGGTTGAAAAGTTTAAGCAACGAGCTTGAAGTTTGAACTCTGACCTCAACCCCCGAGCTCGGACATAAAATAGCCAAGCACAATTCTGTTTATCTCAGTCTCTTATCCTTATAATGCATCCATCCATGTATATTTCATTGCGTATACGTATTGATTGATGTAGACTTCCAGTGTAGATAAACGTCCATTTGGTCTTTGATGAGGAAAAATAGAAAAAAAACAAAGAAATAATAGTTTTTGAATAGAATTACAAACAAGAGTTATCAGTTCAAATTATAATTATGTGGATGGCTTAGAGAATCCTATTTATTCTCTTTTAGATAGGAAATTCTTGAATTGGAGAAAGTTTCATAATAAATATTAAAAAAAGACCTTATACAAATTTGAATAGGAATTAACAAATACCAAAAAACTATTATAACTTTAATAAATCTATCTTAAAACGTTATAAACTTTACAGTTCCTGCTTGCAAGAGAAAATGTTAAGGTGCTCTTAAAAGTTTTTTATTTAAAATAGAAAAGAAATCCTTAGCTCCTCCGACCTGTGAGTTAAGTAGAGCTTAATCTCCTGACACAATTCCTTATTATAGATGAACATGAAGGCAAGCCGAAGGACATTATGCTGGTCAGTCAATAAACGACAGAAATTTGCTTGCAAGTTGTTAGTGAAACATGCAAAATCCTTTGCAGCAGAAAATAGGAAAAAGAAAACGGGGAGAAGAAAAAGAAAAACACGGCCAAGGAGTTTGTCGCCAAGATGCAATAAGGACTCGGCATTTGGTTCGTGCTTCGCCCACCAACCAAGAACTGAACTGAACTGAACTAAAAGACTGACAAAGTGACCAGCAACTACCAGCAAGGTGTCCCCTCTTGGTAGGATTGTGGGGGGAGGAGGATTATGGGGAGAAGTCTGGCAGGCGGCAACATTGTGTTATGCAACGAAGCAAGCTAAAGGATGATGAGGAAAAGGTTGTTGCACGGGGAAGGGGAATAAGACACATGCACATCAGGCGGCTGATGCTTCCTGCCATATACTTAAGGATTAGAAATTTACGGAAAATGTTCTTCTTCCTTTGCCAGAGACAGAGACAGAGCCAGAACTTGGAACATACTCGTAAAATGCAACGACTGCAATGGAAAAGAAAAGAAAAAGGAAAACTAAAAGAAAAGTCAATGCGCAGTCGAAGAGAAGAAACTTGTCAGTTGCCGTCAATCAGGAGACAGCAGACGGAAAGGACAGCCTGAGACCCAATAGAATAACATTGCGACAGTGTAGACTCACAAGAGGCGGAAAAGGGGAGGGCTGGGCTGTGTTGGGTGTACCAGGAGGGAGTGTGTGGGCGGAATGTTGGTATTACCCTGGACCTGGACCTAGGACCATTGCAACTTTTGCTCGTCAGCAACAAAAATTGATGTGCTGCAGATGAAACGCCAAAAGTTTGCCCTCAGCTAGAAGAGGAGAAAATAGAAGAGAAAGGGAAAGTGGTATGAGAGGAAAAGGGAACATGGCTAAGAAAGCAACGAAAGAAGCAAAAGTAAAAGATTAAAAAACGGAAAAATGTGCATGGCCAAAGAAAAACATTGAAGAGACCAAAAGCAGGCGACGAAGCGTCGCCTCTTCTCTCTCTTCACCACTCTTCTTCTTCTTTTTCTCTTCTCCCCTACTGCCTCTCTTTCACTGTCCCTTCAACTGACAACGACAAAGACGAAATGAGGTCGTCCCCGAAGGATGGCCAAAATATTTTACTGATTGTGTGCAAACTTCGATACAATGTTGAAGCTCAAACTGAAGTTGACGTTGACGTCGATGCTAACAGCGACTGCGACTGCGACTGCGACTGCGACGTCGACTGCACGTTGACATTCTCTGACAATATTTGGTGATTGCGCAAGATGCAAAGTGTCAAATGCTGCAGCTTGAAATGGAGCGAATCTAGAGATACGAGAAAACTCAACTCAACAGAGAGAAAAGCGAGAAAAGAGTGTGACCATTGATTAAAGTGAGAATGATTTTAAAAGAAGGCTGAGGAAGAGCAGAAGAAGATATAAAGAGGGTCATTCTAAAAGGGAGTGCGAAACACTTAATTACTCTCTCACTTCCATTTTGTGATTGGCTCTGTATTGAGTTGAATCTATGAAAAAATTGTATTGGGAGAGAAATACATATGGGGTTCTAAGGAAGGAAAAGTAGAAGATGTTTTCCTAGGAAATGTTCTTGAATGAGCAGTAGTTTTTTGACTGAATACTGTTAAGGATTCAGATATGTTTAACATTTATTAATAAAATGCTTTAATTTTTTCAGACTAATATTTCTTAGAACTATATGTGTATGTTCTATTCATATGGATTTTTCTAGAGTTAGCTTTCTTGACCATATTAACATTTTCGGTTGTAGTTAATTTTAAAAAATTAACAGAAATTCCGATTAATTAGTTTTCTAGCTGTGATATGCCTAAACAGTTTTTAGGGTTACATCTGGATTTGAAATTCAGAAGCCCAGAGCTACCATTAGATAATATAACCAAAATTGCAATTACAACTAAAATTGGTTTAACAATTAAATCAATAGCTGACGTCAATATCCGCATTTATACAATATGCAGTTCTATGTATAGTTGTAAATGTATTTATATTTGGGTATGACAGGTAGTATATAGGATACGTAAATGTTTTGTCGCTCATCCAATAAATGTCAGATGTGAAAAACCATGAGACTCTGTGGCAAATGGCTGTGGCACTGTGGAAAGTGGCAAGTGGAAAGTGGCAAGTGGCCAATTGTCAATGGCCGATCCGATGGTCGTCTGACATGTCAAATAAATTAATTTGTGCAACGAGAAACGTCAAAACTAATTACAACATTGCAGTCGCTGCTGCTGTCAATTGATAGAACAGACGCCGAACTGTGGTTGCCCCCAACAAAGGAGGGGCAACAAGAGGAAGAGTTAGGGGCATCTATAGGGTATGCATTGGGGTTATTGGTGGATAGACAAAATATATTAATGACGTGTCAAAATTAACATTTCATTATGCGAATTTATGTGCGCATTTAAAAGTGAGAGAAATGCAAATGCATTTAGACTCTTACTCTTTTCTAATTCATTATCAGCTGTACCTCTTTTTCTCTATCACTCTCTCTATCTCTCTCACACTCTGTGTCTATTTCTTTCTGCTGCTTGATGAGGCTATCAATCGTTAGGCCATGGCAATATGTCTGCTGTCAATCAATCAACATACGGTCTCTCAACGCCGACAAACTGACCGCCAATTCCAATTGATTTCGTCAATTGATTTTAACACCCATCAGATGTCAGAGCCAAAAACAAAATGGCGTCATATGTGTGTGTGTGAGTGACTGATGCTGTGTGTGTGTCAGTGACACGTCAATATTTTATTAAATGACATTAAACTGTCTCTATCGGCTTAATTAATTTATTGTTGCTGTATTGTCGACTCTTACACACACACACACACACATAGCTATGGACATGTCTCCATCTGTGTGTATGTGTGTGTGTATGTGTGTGACATTTTTATTATGCAAAATCAATAAAACAATCTCTCACTCATTCAACTCAGCCAAATGTTCGGTCATGTCCTTTTTGACACCGACAGGCGAATGGCCGCAGGACATTGCAGGACATCGCGACTCGGCTGAGCCAAAAAGGCAGAAAAAAAATTCCTTTAAATTGTTCAATTAATTTCGAGTTTTTTTTGTTTGCAACTACCCCCACTCCTTGCTGCTGCATGCCGCATGTTGCATCAGCGAAGCAGCCAAAATGAAAATGAAATGAAAATGAAAACAACAAAATACGTTGCCTGACAGTTTGTCAATCGCATTTTGCTGCGACAAATGAGTTTGCACCACACACCTCTCTTTCTCTCCTTCCCCCCCATTCCACCTGTCTGTCACACCCCTCTCTGCTGACATCTGTGACCCGCGGGGGCAACATCTATTGCTCAAAATGGAACGCGGCCGTTGAGTTCATTAAATGTGCAGTTAACTTCCTTTTCACTTTACTTTTTCTTCTTTTTGGGACTTTTTCATTTGGCATCATGTTTCAAATTAATTTCTGTCCTTTTTTTAGATGGTAAAGTGATTAATCAGACATTTTTATGAATTAATTTATAGCTTTAAAAGTGGAGAAATTGAAAATACTTATAAATGTAAATATAAATCTGTATATAAATATAAATACAAATAATATTAGAGAGTAAATTAAATATGAGTAATGTTAAACATATAAATAAAGAGTATTAATAACTTTGAGAGTGAAGAAATTTCAAATACTTCTCAATACAATTACTTAAAAATATAAATGCATGTATAAATACAAATAAAATTAGGGGTAAATATAAATACAAGTAAAGTTAAAAATATAAATAATACGAATTAATTTCATTTCAAAATTCTAATCATAAAATTCATTGTCTACGCATAATGCGGGAAGAGGGGATCCCCGAGTTTCCAAATATTATTTTCGTTTACATATATATTATATATATATATATATATATATGGCTGCTGTCATTGTCATAGAGGTTCAGTCCGGTTGGCTGTCATTGTTGCTGTTGCCTGTTGATGAAATTTCTATTTAGGATTAATATGTCAACGCTCTTTGTATGAAAAGCTGGAAAGGTGGAAAAACTTTCAATGCCAGGCTCCACATTCACATGAGAAAACTTTTGATGCTTTTGATGTGACGGACAAGTGTTACGCACTCGTGCAAATGGAATGACCATAGACAGGGTCTACAGAAAAGAGACAGACAGAAAAGGAGTGTGAGAGAGTGAAAGAGAGAGGGGAGGATTGGCATTGAGTGGACCTGACATGTCTTACACTTGAAGTCTGAATGGTCGCTGACAGACCTGGGTGTTGATGAGGATACAAAACTCTAGCTCCGATTATAACTTTGAGTCTGGTACGAATTCTGTTTGGTGTGCTCTATAATGTGTGCTGAATTTTTATTGTCAACAAAATATATTTATATGAAATGACGCATTTGAATGACAATCTATGGTTGGAAATCATTTATCTCTTGTATAAAAATATTCAGTTTATTTAATTAGTTTGGCATCTGACAGTGTGGTGCGGAATCGGACTTTGACTGGACTGAATATGGTCGAAAATAATTGATTCAGCTGTCAATCAAAATGTCTGACACAGAAAGGCAGATTGAGTACTTGGCTAACGTTAAGGTTGAATTGATGAAGGAGATAATATGGATATAGAAGTGAATATTTATGTAGTCCAAAATGTTAGGAATGTATTGTGGAAGTATAATAAGTTCTCATTAAAATAATATAATATTTTTAAAGGTATGTAAGTAATATTTACAAACTAAACATATTTAATGTACAAACAGTGTAATTATAAAAATAACATGAAATTTTATTTGAATTCTTTCAACGGAAACTTTAGTATTGTAAACATTAAACATCGAGTCTTTATATTACTGCCCAGTCAACCAGTGTTGGATAATAAGTACACAAGGGTAGTCAACAGTTAACTTCACATTCACATTCACATTCACATTTACTCGATCGAGAATCACATTTGAAGCCAAGGGCAGTGCCAAAGGCTGTGACAGGAGCCAGGGCTGTGGCAGTGATAGAGAGATGGAGAGGGGCAGGTGGTGGTGAAGGGGATGAGCAGCAGCAGACATAATGCCATAATAAGGCTGTCAACCGTTGACGTTGACATTGTCAACTCACTTGTCAAAGACGCACATCAAAGGCAGACGACAGATATGTGGATAGAAGACTCCCTGTTTGTTGTTTAGCGGGTTTTCTGTGTGTGTTAGTGTGTGTGTATGTGCGTGTGTGTTTGTTGTGGGTGTGTGAGTTCCTTAAGAGTATTGTTGTTGTCTGTTGCTTTAGCTGCTGATGCCTCCTGTCATTGTTATGCTTCCTTGCCCCATTGTTGTTGTTGCTGTTGCTATTGTTGTAGCCTCTTCTTCCCATTGTTGTTGCCCCTTGTTGTGTCCTGTTGATGACGTCCGATAACAATGTCGAATGGTTGCCGCTGATTAATTCGCTTCAAACTGGAAAACAAAAGGACTTTTCCGATAGCCGCAATCGCAGCTGACAATCGCCAGCTTTCAGCGTAATTACTCTCGCTTAAACTGCAAGTCTCTGCATGTCCGTGCAAGTCCGTGCGTGTCTATGCAATTCCGTGCATGTCTCACTACAGCTCAACACAGGTGACGCTGCCTAATTAACATTTGAGTCCCAAATGATGATGACATTTATTGAGTTGGGACAACTTGCAACTTGCACGGATTTCACAAACGTAACCTCACTCCGAATATCTTCCTCTTTCCACCCCCTATCCTTATGTGTGATTAAAGATGTCTTTCCCAAACTTAAGGCTGCTTAGCTTTGTCTGCCTGATAATCGGGTTTTCAATGCCTCCTGCTCCCCTTGAAGAGCAGCGTTTGATTAGGAACTCATCGGACTTTCAAGTAATCCACGCTCCCAGAAATGTCCCTAGGCGGAACCTCCCATCCTCTCACCCTCTTCCCTCTCTCTATGTTCTTAAGGTCTTCGCAGACACTTGACATTAATTGGCCAACGGTTTTCGCTAATGCACCAAATTGGCTGTTGACGCCAAATCTCACATTCTCAGTCAGAGGCCAAAAGGACCTTATGCAGTTGTCCTTAATGTCCTAACTGCAGTTTGTTGCGTGACACATGAGCAGCTAATTATGATGCTCCTTATTGCATTTCCTTAGAGTGTGTGCTTGTTGTGGGTGTGTGTGTGTGTGAATAATTTGAACTGCTTCGTTCCTTTAACCAACAGCTGATTCATTGCAGGTTTACATGACAAAGAGCAGAAGCAATAACTTAAAGCACATTTAAGGTTCTCAAATCGGATAAATGGGTCCTTTTATGTCGAATAGAATTTCCGAAAGTAAGGAGCGGTACATCGGTAGAAGCTTAAAGAAAGTTAAAGTTTGTAAATTTAATAAGTTATTTCTTTATTCTAAGAAAAATATATTATAATTATTATCTACTTACTACAACCTTCTGAATAATATTCCAATTACAACATTTAATGTTAATATGCGTATTGTAACCGCGCTTTAAGTTTTAACCTAAATTGTAAGCATATTTCAGCACGACACACATTTCCCAGTCAAAGCACACATACTCACACTCCCACACACACACACACAAACACACACAAACAAAAACACACAGTCACACACACAAAGAGGACGACGCATCTATAGAGATTTACGCAGACTAAGACTTGAGGCAGACATGGAACTTGGAACTACCCCAACTAGATTTTAGCCCGGCCAACACAACAGTTGCAGCAGACGATGGTCGAGGTGCGGTTTGAGAAATAAGGCAAACAAAACAAATTGCGAACAAAGTGCGTCCTTCATAGTCCTTCCCCTCCGATTCCCATCGAAAATGGGAGCTGTGTGTGCGTAGTCCTTTTGAGAACAGGGCGTGTTTATTATGAACGGGCGAACGGGCAAACGAGAGGCGTCCTTCCCGTCCTCGTCTACGTCCTTTTCCTTATTCTACTTATTCTACTCGTCGTCGTCTTGGCAAGGACAATGAACTTGTCGCTTTCATCGTCGCCGAGCTCGTCAGCGTTGAAGTCAAATGTCAGTCAAAGGCGACGACGTCGCCGGCAGTGTACACTCAGAGAAAAATGAGCTAACTACGAGTTTAGTTAACTTAAATATTACAATTATTTAGTTTTGATATCAATTATCTTTATATCAATGGGTTTCAAAATTAATTTTAATACGTTTAATACTTAAATATAAAATCAAATAATTCATATTTAATTTAAGCGTGTCCTTTTTCTCTGAGTGCTAAGAAGAGAGAAGTAGAAGAAGCATATATTTTTGGAGCCCCCAAGCAGCTTGAAGGATGTCAGTCACACGGCGAAGGGTCCTGGCATAAAGGATGATGGATGAATTTGTGATTTGCAGGTTAAATAAATATGTCTGGTCTGGGCAGAGACCTGGGACTGAGACTGTGACTGAGACTGTGACTCTGACATTGCCCGGCTGCTATAGCTAATGAAGTGATTAGTGCAACGCCTCTTCTTGCAACACTGCTCATTAGGCAGACGAATCAAGAGAAGGAAGAGGAGAAAAGCCAGGGGAGGACTAATAAATAGTTCATGCCTGTGATATTTGTATAATTCCGCAACACAAAAAAAAGCACAACGGAAATAAAACGAAGCACTTTCCATCGATCACAAATATTAAGCACATTTGTTATTAAGGTTTACACCACACCACAAAAACTTGGCCAACTACTCAAAGTGTTTGTGGAGTTTGGACTGGGGAGTTTTCCTAGTCACATATGTGCCTGTCTGTATATGCAGATAAATATGTGAAACGTGCATTGGGCGAGAGACTCTGAGGAACTTGGGGGAAAATAGGGAAACTCGGGAGGAGTTGTGGCAACCAGGATGTTGTGGGCGTTTGTGAGTCTAATCAATTCCAATTAGCAGTCCAGCTCTCTGATGTATTCAACAAAATTATTATTTATCATTTGGTTATTTATTATTTATCTCAGGCATAATTCGTCCGCTTATCTATCTCTCTTCTTTCTCTTCTTTTATCTCAATGCAAGACTTTCTCGCTTGTCCAGGTCCAATTTGTTAAATCTGTCCTGCTTAACCATATGGATAATCGTGGCAGCTCAAGCACTGATGACTGAAGATGAATGTGAAGGGATAATAAAAGAGGTGTGAATATATTTTGATGAAAATATCTTAACTTTAAGTTTTCATTTAATGTTACATGAATAAATAGCTACATAACTTTATACAATGATATAAGTGTGATTTATTTAATGATAACAGATTATTAGTTATTCACATTTTTCTTACACATTTGAAGTTCTGTTATTATTTAGGATAAGGAACTTTAATATTCTGGATGCACATTTTAATACAAATAGATAAATATTTTATTCACAATCTATATATATTCTATCAGAAACATCTCTTAATAACGATGTAAATATTTATCTAATTAAATGCATTACAAAATGTATTTCGCAAATATAATTTACTTATATTATACCTAGAAAGAAATTCTAAAGATTTCCTAATGATTAAAACTCACTATTTTAAGTAGAAAAATATTTCATTACTTTTCAAATAATATAAAATTATTTTAAACTCAAAATATGTCATTCGGGATTTATTGCCTTTATTTAGCCTAAAGCTATTTAATTTATTTTGTTACAGCATTAAGATTAAATTAAATCTATGCAGTTGAAAAATAAATTTCAAAATTTAAGAAAATTCCTTATTGTTTTATATGCCAAGAAATTGCTTGTAAGACCTTCCTTAAGGCCAAATCGAAATGTAATTTATACCGCACATTTAATAGCATATATTTTGCTGCATAATTTGTTAAATTTAATACGTATTTAATAGAGAATTAATGGCATTTACTTACGTCATATACTGGTACTAACTAGTATACGTACTATTTGTTTAAGCCAATCATTAATATTGAGCTGCTAAAGCAATTGACAGACCGCGAGACGTGAGTCAATGTCTTAAATATCCCAAAGGATATGTCAGAGTCAAGATTCGTTATATTGTACATTCAACCTTATTATGTATTATAATTGTTGTTGTTGTTGTTGGCGATGTGTGTGTTGTTGTAAGTTGTTGATGTGGCTATTAATTAATGCGTCATGGAATGACATACCCAAGCCCAAGCAAATTTATGAAGATGTATTTACTTACACATATATATATATACATTTATATATATGAATGTGTGTGTGTGTGAGTGTGGTAAAAGCATATTTATGGATTATGGAGGGGCATAAATCTGGACTGAGTTTTATCAGCTGAAACACTCACCAAAGTTTCACCGAGAGAAGCATAGAAAAATACTCCAACCCCAACAAAAGATGAAATGATGATGGAATATGCGTATTTTTTTAATTAGCAACATTTCCTACAGATTTATGAGTATGTCCTTAGTCCTTAGCTGGACGTCTTTGATTTTCCTATCCTCTCTCTCTCTCTCTCTCTCTTTTTCACTGTCTCTATGTGTGTGTATTTTCGCACTCTAATGCGCATCGTTTGGGGACTTTTGGGAATTATCTGCAGACGTGCCAATGGGCCAATGATTTATGCATTCGTTTAATTGAGAAGTTCGAGACTTTGACGGCAAATCCTTGAAGCTTTGATTATAATCGCACCTGAGCAGCAGCAACAACAACAGCAACAACAGCTGAAAAAGAAAAGTAATTAGACGAACGTTGAGGAAAAATCGCATGGAAATCGAAAAATAAATAATTGAGATGATAATTCCACATAATTAGCAAATCTCGAGTGATGATTTTCAATTATTATTGGCGCTCAATTCAATCTCTCTTTTCCCCCAAGGAAAGTCTCTCAAGTTAATGCCAAGATTTTTCGTTTCTCAACTGAAATTTCGCTCTATTTTTTTTTTCTGCCCTATTGCAAAGTTTTTGGTTCGCATCTTAATTAATTCCTGTTTGATGAAAAACACTTTTACAAATTAATGTCGCCCGGGTAAAGTTTTTACCTGTTCGGCATTTCCTTCAGGTGCTTGTCAGGACCTTGATGACCTCTCCACCTCCCTTGTCGACTCAAGTGAAGTCCATTTTGTCAACTTTTCACAGCGAACTCAATTTTTCTTCATAATTTTTACCGTGTGCACACATTGAATACGTCCTTTCAATCAAGCGCCGAGTCGAGTCCTGCCTCCCAGGACTCAACGCACAACAATCGTCCGTGTCCATGGCTGTGTCTGTGTCTGTGTCTGTGTCCACGTCCACCTCCTCATCCAACTGTCAGTCAAGTACCCGACACTCAAAGGTCCTCTTTCTCTCTCTCTCTCTCGCTCTCACTTCCTTTCTCCCTGATCCTGCCGCACATTGACGCATCCACACGTCACTCCCACTGACTAAATGTCTGTCTGTCTGTCTCTCACTCCCTTTACCCTGTCTCTTCGACTCTCAGTCTGTCTGTCACTTCAGAACTTTATTCGCAGCTGAAGCTCATCCTTCGCCAGGACATACTAAGAGAAGTTGAAGGACCTCACTGCCAAAGTCGAAGCCAACTCGCTTGAGAGACATTGATTGACTTTCTTAATAGACTTTACGTCTTGTCAAAATTAAAGAAACCGTCACACTGAAAGCTCACCCTTAACACCTTACCTCACCCTTTCCCTTCATGCTCCCCTTTCTGTATGTTTCATGTTTTGTGGTGTTGTTACTGGGTTAAATTCAGCTGACAAACCCAAATAAATAGCTGCAGCCTACAGAAGGCATAAAACATACAGCTTACACCAATAAATGCTACTCAAAATGAAGAAAGTAGGAAAGAAGGAAGAAGAAGAAGAATGTTGCACAAATCTTAAGTGAAATATAAAAGTTTTGACAAATTTCTTGGACAAGTAATCTTCAACATACTGACAAAGTTACACATTTAAATATCGTACTCGTATATTTCCTTAATTCGTTCAGGTATAAACTGATGTATTCATTCCGCGTACAGCATTAATAATTGTTTAATGATAGATGTTTGCAAATGAATTAAAAAAGATTAACTAAATTGTTCATTCGTACATTTTGATGAGTTAAAAGAGAACTATGATATGCATTAGATCAATCAACAATCAAATGATACGTTTTTTAGTAAACTTTTCTTTCTTTCATTGTATTTTGATTATGATCTAATTTTACGTTTATCTCAGTTTCTTAAAAAACTTATCTTTATCTTATAATTAGATTATAATCTACTGTGAATTTCTTTTTAAAGATTCCCAAGTGCACACTCATTGCTGAATCGCTGGGCTTGGCAATTGCTAGAGGTCTGGGAACTGGAAATAGAGGGTGTGGGGGTCAGACAGACTTGGGAAGTGACTACAAAAGCCGCTTATGAATTATGACACTTCAATCATATTAATTGCCAATAAATCAGGGCATGGCGAGAATAAAGAGCAAAGAATTTGCACCATGTACATGGAGAGGAGGGGCGAGGAGGAGATAGAGAGAACAAAAGCTGCCGCCAATCATTCAGATTCCCCCGAAAATTGGCCAACATTGAAACAGACAGCGTAAAGCTCCAAGCGAATTGGAAACAAGCTCAATGCCTGCTTCAACCTGACAGATCTTCCATCAAACGTGCGCTCACGTCAAACGTCAAATCCGCGTCGTGGTCGAGTACAGACAGAGGGACAGAGGGACAGTGGGACTGTGGAACTGTGGGACAGAGGTACAGTGGGACTGTGGGACACAAAGACGGAAAGTGTTGTGAGTTATGACGAGGACGTGCGCAAGTTGATCCATCAAACTGTTCAAATCCGATGCCAGTGCAATCGAGAGACGAGTTCTGGGCCATGTCTTCAACGTCACCAGACATGACGGATGGTTGTGACTGTGGCCGACACCGAGGCCAACACGAACATGGTTCAATGATGACCACAGCAACCAGGCACCAGCCATCACAATCTAGGCACCCAAGAGGGGAGTGTTGATGAAGGAGAACCTTCCACGTTTCTGTCCCTGTCCCTGTCTCTTTCAATTGAGGGCATGACGAATGCCTCACGCCACACAGATAATTTGATTTGTCGCCTCAAATGCAAATACTCGTGTGTCCGTCTTAATCCATAAATAACTAGACTAAATATGGCATAGAATGTGTATTAAGCAACAAGATTGATCTTAGCTTATTTATTTAAGGTCTTGTATACTTTAAGAGTTGTTAACTATTTTTTATTATAAGCAGGAACTTGTGATTATTTTAGATGAGTAAAAATGTATATATGTACTATATCTGAAAATAAACTATATACGGCATATTTCAGATTTATCTAAGCATTTTTGTTTACTGTCTCATTTACTGTAACATAAGTTTTCTCCTGTTCCATTCCATTTTACCAGCAGTGATTTCTGATAATTTTAGTTGAGTTACTAAATAAATTAAATACAGCTATATAAAAAACGACCTAGAAATTGTATTAAAAACAAGATTAAGCTATTTATTTCAATATTTCTGTTCTGTAATATTCCATTACATAAATTGTATTATTTTTTTAAATAGCTAACTAGGCTAGACATGGCATACAAATTGTATTAACAACGATAGATCTACAATTTAGTTATATAACAATCGGATCTATAATTTAAAAATATCTTATGAATTGTCTTTTTTCTAAAATGTTAAGAGGAATTATATTGCATTAATAATATTGTAGTCGACCTTTGATTTTAATATCTTATATATCTGAAATATGTCTGTTGAATTTGATGCTATTCTATAATACTCATTACTTTTAAAAGAATACCTAACAGTTAAATTTAACTGAACATAGAAGTTGAATCAAAAATAAATTTAATCAAATACTAATGTAAATAATACTTAAATAAATACTTTTTAAATAATTATACATTAAATAGGATAAATTAAGTTCGAAACTGAGTACAGAAATAGTTTCGTTGGTTTAAATAAAATGTCTCAAAAATATATAAAAATATAAATTTACATCAGTCTGTCATCACTTTACAGTTCACTAATAAACTAAATCTATACATACAACTTCATTATTTTCCTCCTTGTGTAAAGGTTATAGAGCCCTTCTTAAGCTGAGCATATAGTTTTGTTAACTTTGAAGCCCTTTTTCTTTAATTTCCTTAACACTTTTATGCGAAAAAGTTAAATATCTAAATTAATTTATAAAGAGCGCACAAGGCTAACACATATTCCCCGAACAATCCAGTAAACATTTCCACGAAATTGTCCAAATTTATACTTTAACATCCCAAGTTAAACGGAGTGTAACCTTTAACCTCGAGTTCAACTCTTTAATACGCACATAAAGCAAATTTCGACATACTTTAAAGGCAGACATTACAGGAAAATCGATTATTGATTTCTCGCTTGGCAACTCAATGGCAGCCTAGTTTGGCGGCGAAAAGGAAAAGCAGGAAAAAAGGACACAAAACAAACATACAACGAATGGCGGGGCAACAAAAAAAATAAAGTAAAAAAAAAAAACAGAGGAAAAGCGAGGATAAAAGAGGAGGAAAAAAAGGAAACGACTGCCGACCGGCAACTGGCGCCCGCAAATGAAGGGCGAAATTGGTTTGGTTTTTGCATGTGAATTTCACACAAAATCAACAAGTTGCCATCGGTTCGATGAATGGAACAAAGCAGGAGAAAAAGGAAAGATGGGGAAAAAGAGAGTGTAGGGAAAGTAGGGAGTGAGTGGCAGGATGGGAAAAGGGGGGTCGGACTTGTGCTCGGTCGAAGTCAGCAGACGGCAGGCAGACGCTTTTCAAGTCCCAGTCTCCTTTACACGCACACGAATCCAGTCGAGGGTGTGTGTAAGTGTGTGTGTGTGTGTGTGAATGTCGAGCATGTCGACTGGAGGGTAAAGGACAGGGGGGAAGGGAGGTTCTGGGGGCAAGGCAACATTAAAACGTGAAAAAAATCGCTAGCTATTTGGGGTTTTTTTCGCCAAAGGAAACTGAAACCGAACTGCTAGAAAAACAATTTTTCCTGAACTTTTTGCTTTGTCTTTTTGCGACACCCCCTCTCTCCTTTCCATCCCACTCTCTTCGACCTCTGACCCTCAGCTCTGCACGTTTGCGTGGCCTTTGCTTTTGCTGCTTGCCACACGGCGAGGCATGCGAATTTAATTCCTCGATTTTGTGCTACGGCCTTGCCCTAGTCTCACTTGAGTCTGTCTGTCTGCCTGCCTCCTCTCTCTCTCTTTCACTTCCTCACTCTGCTTCTCATTCTCTCTGTTTGTAGGAGGAAAAGACTGTTATAGGCATAGGCTTGACTCTTGTTGCTGCCACACACACATACTCACACACTAAACACTGGGAACACACATGCAACAAGCCGCAATTGAAGTGAGATGAAAAACCGTTTTTGGCATTTTATTGTCTCACCTTTTGGGCCTCATTCACCTGGCGGACAGACGCAAATTGTTCGGCTCTCAACATGAATTACGACGCCCGATGCGTCATCAATCAATCAAACAAGGGCCACGAATACGTATACGCCCTGTGGGCCCGTCACACTCTATGGCACTTATCGTCCTCCTCCTCATCATCATCATCATCATCATTTTACTCTGTTCTCTCCCTTCTATGGAATACATTTCACAGGCTTGTTCAATTGATCTGTGGCCCTGTTTTAAGAGCTATAGCTAAAGCTGGTTTAGGTTCAGTTTAGGTTTCCCCTTTTGCATCCATTGTTTGTTCCTGTTTGCTCGTCAATCAGCTGGCATGATTGAACGTGTTTATCTTTGTCAATTTTTATCATGAATCACACGTTAAACTCTGTAATTTTATAATGTTGCAATTTGTTGCAATAGCTTATTTATTGCCTAGACTTTACATCTGCTTGTGAATTTGCAGTTTCAATGATATCTATATAATAATACTATTGAATAGGGAATGTTTTTTCACCAGGGAGTTTCTATTGAAAAAAATTTACTGTTTTGAAAGATTTGTTATAAAAGTTTGTTACCTTTGTAATTATTTACCGTGGCTACCGAACTCTTCATAAATGTACAATTTCAAGTTTACAATCTCAAATTCAATTCAAACTATATTAGTAAATCAGAAAATTGATTTAAGGAAAGCTCTGTAGAAAGTTCACAATCTGCCAAAAAAGTATAATATAATATAACAATAATAATATTAATTGTAAACTCGAGAAATTTTTTTTTTATAGTTTTAAGAGAAATGCTTAGATTGTTACTTTTCATAAAATGAACATTTTATCTCCTTAAGCAATAATACAACTGATTTCCAGATTGTTGTTATTTCTAATGCCTTAAAGATCGTGTTTCTGAAAAGCTCTCTCGAAACATATAGTATGGTCTAGATAATGGTATAGGGAATAACACTTAGTTATCCTTTAAGCCCTTTGACAGACTCACAATTGCTCCATATTTGTTTAACTACTGTTCACATGCTGTCGATGTAATAGAGTCGTGATTTTAGCCACTTTTGACATTCCAATTACCCAACAATAACAATCACAATAACAGTAACAATCACAAACATAGCTAACAGTTACTAACAACAGCTACAGCAATAACAACAACAACAACAAAAACAACGAGTTTAACTAACAAAAGCAACCGAAAACGCGTAGGTTGTGTTGTTGCCACATTGATTACCACCAACGATATCACGTTTATTGGGGGCCCCCTGGGGTTAATTGTATCTCAAGTCGATTGCCGATTGCCGATTAAGCGATCAGCAGCCCCCCTGCCACGCCCCCTACAGCTATAGCTGATGGACAGATTAAACGCATATTTAGATCAAACCTGCGGAAAAGCCTTTTTTTGTGATTTACGATCACATTGGTAATAAATCAAGTTAAGATCGAAACGAGGCAAGAGGATTGAATCGAGTTGCCAAATGTGCCGTAAAGTGAGTTTAGTCTTTTACACTTGGCAGCAAGTGTCAGGGAGTATTAGAAGAGACCTTCTCTTCTCGGTTCCACAGACTGGTAATTTGAGATGCCAGACAGAGGGAGATGGAGGCTACCAAAATTTCAGTAGCGCATAAATTCCATGTCGCTAATCGGAACTTCATAAATGTCAGCAAATTGAAGAGGTCCCCGATCCCCTGTCCATACTTCTTCCCTCCCCTCTGCCCATAATTTATTGTGCAGCTTCCGCGCTTCACTTTTAAGCCCAATTCAGTTATCGGTTTCTCTTTTGTTTTGGGGCAACTATTTTGTTGCATCTTCTTTTTATTTGTGCTTTTTTCAGATTCCACTTTGATTGGGTGTCGTCTGCGTTCAGTTTGGCGTGAAATGTCCGAGGGAATTACTTGAGCCGATGTCACACTTGATGAACGAGCAGTAAATTTGTGGCATGTGGCTGTGGATTTCGATGTTGTATCAAGTTTCAGTACAGCACAAAATGCAGCAAAACACAGCAAGAGAAAACAAAAGGAAGGGGAAAACAGAAGAAGAAGCATTAGTCATCCTTGAATAGTACCAAATATTAGATTAGCTATAACAGTTAGCTAACAATTCACCAAAAATATTGCAACTGCCAATCTTTGGCTATAGATAGAGGTTGAAGATAGTTTCATAAGCATAAAGTCAAAAGTAGGTTACAAAGTCAGTAACTTTTTTTAATAGAGGTGTTAGACAATCAAATAATTACCTCCCATATAATTCAAAGTTTGTCTAAGAAAATCTTAAAAGAGTAAAGCTAGTGTCGAAAGCATGAATTCAGTTACATGTTATGTATATGTCCCTTTTTAAAACTTAAGACCTATTTTCCAGCTGTCAACCTTCAGAGTTTATTTTAAATTAATTTATATGCTATGCTAAATGGTGGGTTGTAGATATAAAACTAGTGATGAAACCATAAATTTAACTGTTCAAACATTGTCTGTCTTTCTTTCTCTTTATCTCACTATAACCCATCTTATTAATGTACTCAATAATCTATTAACTTTAAGCTTTTATCTGAAATAAACATTCTAACGTCACCAGTCAGCTATTTTCCCTCTCTTAGCTGGTGTCGAACGTATAACAACTTCACTTGAAGCGAGAAAAAGAAACATCTTTCGATCTTCTCCTCTTGTTAATCAACTGTCAATTGCATTGTCACATTCTGCAATCAAATTAACCTCAATCCGAGCAGTTGATGGGGCACTGCATTGTCAATGGAGTCTGTGGCATGTTGTACGTTGCATGCCTCGTGCTGTCCTTCATTGTTAATGTCTTCGTTTAGCATTTAATTTAACTGCGGTCATTCAGGAATAAATTGCGAGTTTTTCGCACAACTCACATTCATTCAACAATGCCTGAATGTGAGTTGTCTACGCTCTCATCGTGAGGCAGGACCTTCTCGTCCTGGCTCTGGTCACATTTGCCATGTGACGGATTACACGGAATGCCTGGGAAAAGGAGGCAAAGGGGCAACATGACGACAGGCGTGCGATGGCGTTGTTCCTGTTGCTGATGGCGATGCACAACTCATAATTCACCCGGATAACAACACGAGGCTGAAGGCTGAGTCGGAGTCCTGTCGGGAAGTGGAAGGTGCTAGGGAGTTTCTGTTTGTCGTTTGCATTTGCTGCCGACTTCTCTGCTGACGTTTTGACACCATTTTCGGTGCGATGATATGGCATTCATCTTGACAGGCATAACTGCCGCCTGATGCCTCCTTCATGTCTCCTGCGTCCTGCGTCCTGCCTTCTGGTCATGATGATTTACTCCACGTTCCTGCCTCTGTGGCAAACTGTCCTCTCTTCTCTCACTTTCTCCCCATTTGTGTGTGTGTGTGTTGTTTTCGTGATGCATTTACGTCACTTACTTGAATGTTGCAACGCATTTTCTGTCTCACACACACACACATGGATGACAACATAACCTCACTTGGCCGCACACGCAAGGACATCACTGGAGTATAGGAGTTGAGGAGGGAGTAAGGACCCAAAACGCCTGACTGAAACATGTTGCGTCGTCACCAGCAACTGGCTCCAACCAAAAAATGTCCTTGACACTTAATTCACGCTGCATTAATGCGAACTGAATGAAGTTGTTGCTTCCAGCACAGTGGCACCAAATGCATGATAACGGCATAATAATGGTTTGTTAACGGGATGATATTTTGTTGATAATTATTACTTTAATAATTATTATCATTGAAATTATTACATTATTGTCATAAGTATTAGTTTTAGCATTATCAGAATCAGAAGCATTAGCATTAGCTCTATTTTGGAATTATCATTAGCATTAGAATTAGCATTAGTATACCATCAACATCAGCAATTGTAATAAAATCTGCATTATTTTTAGTACATACTAGCATTAAAATCAGCATTAGAATTGGCATTAGCATTAGAATTGACATTAGCATTAGTATTATATTTATTATAAATGTGATCATTAGCACAAACATTTCCTTCAGCATTTCATGATCATTATCTTCGTTACTGCCATTAACATCATCATCATTATAATTATCATTACGGTCGTCATTATCATTATTTCCATCACTAGAATTGCTCTTTCAATATAATATATATATAGTTTCTCTCCATTCGCAGCACTGTGCAGCTAAACCACTCAAATAGGCGAGGGGCTTTCGAAAACTTTTAACCTCAAAACACTTTTCCAAGGACCATGGACGCCTAGCCCTAACCATAACCCTAAAAACCCATATGTCCACACATAAACGCACTGTAATATTGCGACACCATGCAACCAACACATGCGTTACCCGAAAAAAGCTCGTAAATTACTGGACAATGCTGTGTGCAACATGGGGCAAGTGAAGGCTGCTGGCAAATATAAACATCAGCGTAACAACAACAGCAACAACAGCAACAACAACAACAACACTCATCGCTCATGTTGGTGATGATGCATTTTGCGGTCTGTCACACAAAATGCAATTTGACGGAGCTGTGCAAAAACAGTTTTTCAAGCTATCAACCAATTTGGCCACGGCTGCACGCCGGACCACTGTCCCACTGTCCCACTGTCCTGCCGTCCCACTGTCCTGCAGTCCCACTGTCCATCCTAGTGTCCCCATGTCCTGCTCCCTTCTGCTGCAACTCCTGCTACCCAGTAGTGACATGTGAGTGCTACTGAATGCCATATCATGGTGAGGTTCAGCATGACGAGGATGCTAGGATACTAGGATGTTAGGTGCCTTCTACTCCCTATTGTTGTTGTTAGTGCATTTGTTCACGCACCCACTAAACATTTTTCGCCTGGCTCGTAACATTTAGACTCTGTGTTAAGAATGGTCAAAGGGTCTATTAAGTTAGCCAAAAGATAGTTTTGGGTACCGTCTGAAATGGGAATTTCAAACCCCTTAAAGAACACATATTAAATTCTTATCTAAATCTTAGATTTTCGAAACTAAAAGAGCTAAAACCAAGGTCTTAAGCTCCAAGAAACTATAGACACTATAGTACGTAATCTACTGCATATCCAGAAATTTGTATTCGAAATTATAAAATACTTAAGGAATATATTCTTAACTTTAGAAACCTCTATTATTCAAAAGTTTTCAACATTATTTTACGGCTTAGGACTAAAGATAGATAAGAGAACTAACTAATTGTAAGTACACGGTCTCTTATAGTCGGGTTCTCTCGACTGTTCTATACAATATTTTTTTGTTATTGCAGGACACAGGACAACGGAGAGAGCCGACTGCGAGTTCGCCTGCTGTTGCCCTTTTGGCCATGTTTTTTCAGCAGTTCTAATATTTTGTATCTCTCTTTCACACTCCCCCTCTCTATCTCTCTCCCACTCAGTGTGTGTGTGTGTTTTAGTGCGTCCAGGACGAGTGTTTATGTTGGCGGATTCATGTCGTCACTGCGTGAAATGTGTGGCATATGAAGGGAACCATCTAGTTTGGTCCACTCTATTCGCAATGTCCAGTGTCCTCTGTCCATTGTCCAGGCTAGTTTTGAAATTTATGTAGCGCTCGTGAGTTGGTTTATTTTTTGGTGGGCCACTGTTCAACAGCATGACCATTAACTGCCATTGTCCGAGTGTGTTCATGTCACAGCGACAACCAGAGACAAGCAAAGAGACAACAGTGGGAAAAGAGGAGAAGTTCTCTTCTCTCTCCAGCTTCAGTTGATGGCACTGCTGTTGATGCTCGTAAATGTCAGCTGTGCGTGTTCGCCTGGACACTAAATGTCTTCAGCGGCAATTACAGCAAATTGCACTGAGAGAAAATTTACAATATTTACGCTATAAATAAATCAAAAGAAGCAAAACTTTTTGTATTTTTTTGGTAGAGGAATTCCTTCTCAAATTAGTTCCTTACTGTTCAACTTTTGATAGTGTAGTTTCTAACAGCTGTGTATTTTATTTTACATTTATTTTGATAATGCAGTGTAAATTCATTTATTGGCGGTATAGTTCAGAAACAGCAAGAATTTTCTGTTCTTTTTCTTGCATTGCAATTTCAGCTACTAGTTGTGTAATTTATCTATTTGCCATTATTTTTTATGTAACGTGATTCCTGCAAAAATTTTAGGTGTAAAACCTCGAGGCCTAGATTTATTTATATGTTTACATTTTTAAGAATTTAAGAAATTTTTAGTCCTTGCATTGCAGTGTAAATTTAGTGATCAACTGTATTATTCAGTTCATACTATTACTAAAATATAACTATAATTGGGTTGTTCTTTTAAAGCTTCTTTAATCTATAGTATTTCAGCAAACCCTTTTTTCTGTTTAAACAAATTGTGAATCTATTTTTGCGCAGTGTAATTTCATCTGTCAGCTGTATAGTTTAACTATTTTCTAGCTGAAAATCAGTCATCGCAACACAATTAAATAACTGACAAAATGAAACATTTTAACTGGTGACTGTGTCCGTTGCATCGAAGCTTGTTTCAAGCACAAATCCGTCAAGAACTGCTTTTAGCTGACTCAGTTGCCCCTTTTGGAGTGTCTGGACCAGGCCATCAATTTATTGCCGATCATCATGCGATGAGGCAAGTGATGCCAACCCGTTTGTCTCGGATTCAGTTTTGGGTTGGGCATCAAACAAATCATGTCCTGTCACAATATTGACGGTTCCTTCGATACGAGTGCTAAAAATACTTTAATTCTTTACATATTACTTTTAGCTCGCACTCGTCGTAAACCTGTAATCAGAGCTGCCTGTTGCTTTCATGTCTACAAATATTCCACAAAAAAATATAAAAATATGCTAAGCAAAAACATAATTCAAGCCTTGCACTTTCCCTTCTCTCACTGGACTGGAAAAAAACGAGTAGGAAAACTTTGATCTGATGAATATTTCATGTTGCATAAATTGCCCAAAAGAGCTACTAAGGGGAGAATAACCCCCTTCTTCTCATTCTTTGCTAGACAAAAAGGCGAATCTGAATTCCGGTTGAGAATGCAACTGCAACTTAAATGTGGGAATCGAATGACTGAACAAATTGACGTCATTTTGTTTGGATTTAACATTCTGATTCTGCTTCCCATTATCATGCCAAAGTTATGACTACGTTGATTATTATTATGATTATGTTTGTGATTGTCTTTGATCTTTTAACCATGCAATGAGTTGAGCAGTCCAAGCTCGTGTTTGTAGACTATTGAAAATGAAATGAGTTTGGAAATATATTGAAAGATTTGAAAAATCTTGGAGAAATAAATAGTATTGAAGAGAATGTAATAATCTAGTTTAATAACCTTAATTTGTTAAATATCTCCCAGTTTAAAGAGCAGTCCAAGTAGTTTAGATTATATTAAATTTTAAATTTTTATTCGTGTATTCCATATTATATTTTCTCTATTCCTTGTTCTTGTTCTGTAGTAAACCATTTTAAAGCTTATAGTGTTTATGTCTACTGTGCATCTACTCACAGATCTGACTGTCGAATCCAAATATGAAATCCCTTCCAGAAAATCATACACATATGTACTTATATGAGTACTCAAAGTAAGTATTGTAAATCGAAATAAGTAAAGTAAATGAGTATTCTGAGTTCTCCCTCAACTCGCCGCTATGTGTGATGGGTAACAAAATTGAATATTTTTTGGGAAATTAACAAATTTTGTACAGTTGATTGACTGCACTTGCGATGGGGAACTGCCAGAAGCAAACCTCAAATGCAGATGCAATTGGCAGCTGACCATGTGATTTGCCAACCCTGAACTGAGAATGTTGAATGTTGCTTCCTTTCATCTGAATACGGGGCAAGCTGAAAGAGGGGGGCAGGTTACATGTGGCACCTCAACAAAAATGCCTGAGTATGATGATTGTGCCCCTCCTTGGCCTGGCTACTAATGGACTTTCGCAATCAGCTGTCAATGCTTTCTGTGGCTATTTATTGTTTATTTTTGCACACTGCCAAGTGTCACCGACTTTGCGGCGATTCCATCAATCAATCGCCGTCGAATTATAAATAACCAACAACTCTGAAGCTGACTTTGACGCTGACTCTGACGGTGACGCTGACGCTGACTCTGACCTGATCCCAAGTTTGTCCACAAACTATATGGAATCTCTCAATCTCTCAACCCTCAAATTTAACGTCTCTCAACTGGTGACGATTTTGAAAAATTGCCAATCAAAGAAAACCGCAAAAGAGTTTGCAGAGTTTCCTCTGTTTTCCCCCGCTTGTTTCCACTTCCAAGTCACGTTGCAGTTGACATCGACATCGACATGGACGTGGACATTCAACATCAGCTCTCAATTCGGGCCATGTGCCAAAAACAAAGAAATTTTCTCAATTTCTGTTATTGTTTTGTCCCCGTCCCCTTCCCCTTTCACTTCTCCTCCTATTCCACCTTCCATTTCTCATTCCCTTCTCTTGACCAGCAAATGGTTTTTGATGAATTACACGCCGAATTGTGCATTGACAATTGTCCGTGTCAGCGGCAAATTGTTTTGTTGTTTTGTTGTTTCGTTGTTGCCTTGTGGGCCACTTAATTGCCCCCGATTGTTGCCACACAATTCATTTGGTATCTCACTCGACTTTCGGGTATTTTTCGCTCATCAAATCGATGTGCAAATCTTTAAATAGAATTAACCAACATTTTCATTTCTATTCGATTTTGAGTGACTGTGAAAAATGCAGCTGATGTTTCAAGGTCAATGATAATGACAGGGGTAGTTTAAATTGAGCGGAAATTAAGGGAAACAGCTGGTAACTAATCAAATAAGAAACGAATTTTACAAATTGTGCTGAATA
The DNA here is from genome assembly GCA_035043265.1 of Drosophila testacea. Classification (NCBI taxonomy): domain Eukaryota; kingdom Metazoa; phylum Arthropoda; class Insecta; order Diptera; family Drosophilidae; genus Drosophila; species Drosophila testacea. Next base: position 1,777,198 of record JAWNND010000151.1, read on the forward strand.
GGCTAAAAGAAAAAGGTGTGTATTCACATTTACAGAAACTGTTCTATAAGAAAGATTAATGATGCCAAAAATCCCTCAAAATTTCCAAGAAATTCTGAGAGTATATTAACAACGTATAAGTAATTTTCTTTCAATTTAATAATATACCTAAGATTATTCGTTAATAATTTAATGTGTTTTCAAACTTTTTATTTATTTTTAAATCACGTACGAGAAGTGTAATAATTATCTACTGATTTTTATTAAATTTACCCTGCAATAAGTGATGAATGGGGTGTCTAATCTACACTCACATGATCAATTTCATGTGAAACAAAAACGAGATGTACTTGAAGAGTAATATTACAAGTATTACTAATAAAATTCCACTTGCTTTCACCACTCACAAGTCGCATCGAATCGAATCGAATCCAATCGAATTGAATCGAGTTGAGTTGAGTCTTATGGCAGCTGCTTATCCGTCAAGTGCAGTGAATCAATCAAACCAATTGAGAACAGGCAACGATTCAAGCTCAAGATGAAACTGAAGCTGAAACTGAAGCTGATGAGTGTGAGAGAGCTGAACAGAAAATGTATCTTTCAGATACAGTGTCATTGCTAGGGAAACAATTACAATTATAAAGTGAACTGTGTCTCTGGTCTGGTCGTGCATGAGTATCTCGATTGAGTATGGTCGCATTATCATTTACATCAAATGTACAATTTAAAGTGTCTCTCGATAATGTCAATATCATCATTCAACTTGAAGCGTTGAAGGAATGAAAACTGGCGTGGAATACCTACGATGCGAGTTCCAATTCCATCGAACTGTGCCGGATTTCACTCCGATTGACAGGCCATAACCGCAGTTTCCCCCTTTCCTTTCCCTCCTCCTCCTCCTCATCCTCCTCCTCAATCTACAGCTGTAAATCGAAATCAAAATCAAAATCCGCGCAAACAATCGACTGCATTCGCACTCGAGATCGTCATCGTAGTTATATGTATATGTTTGTATATACAAAGTCACATAGTCACTCAGTCGAACTCGATGCCATCAATGTCATTATCAATATCAACAACGTGATTGGACAGAAAAGAAAAAATAAAATAAAACCTCAACAAATGCTCAGGCAATGAATTGATCCTCTCCTCTTTCGAATCTCTTCTTTTTTGCTTTTTCCTCGTGTAAACACAGACGCACACTAACTGCACTCAATCAAATTTTTGATTATTTTGATATGGTAGGTGCTTCAGACGCCGCTTGCCCATTGATAAAGCCACATCCACTGTCGAAGTCAAAGCCAAATCTAGAGATCCAAGAGCCAAAACATAAACACACACAAACACACACACATACTTACGCAATGTGTTGAGTATTTACACGGGACTCGGGGCCTATAATAACAAAACTTGGGGACTAGACCCAAGTGAACCACACACTGATCACGAGGTATCTCTCTCTGGATTGCAGCTGCATCTCAATCTGTTTGTCAGCGCAGTATCCATATCCATGATATTCGTGGAAGTTCCACTTGAGCGCCTCAATTGTAAGAGAATACGAATTTAATTGCAGAACACAAACATTAAACGAAGAAGAACGCACCACGCTACACGCACCACAGTGCATCCACATCTACATCCAGTGCATCCACTGTGAACATGCTTATAGGTGGGGCTAAAAGGAAAACACTTTTCAGCAGAAAGAAAATACTTGTGTGTTGACTAGTGTTAGTTGGCAATCTATTTATGCGTCTTGATTATTAATGGATTATGTATAAATAGCTAAAAGTCTTACCCCAACATTCAGCTTAAGATTACGAAAAGTAAAATAAGCATTGGATAATTATAGGAAACTTAAAAAATAAACAATAATATAGTTACTGAAAGAAACAAATTACTTAAAAATATTTAGATACAATTCAATTTCAATATCATTAAAAATAAAATCATAAGATAAAAGAGAACTTAAATTGTAAATATCATTTAAGAATTGTAAATCTGGCAAAAGTGTAGGCCAGATAAGTACATAGATATTACTTTTAGTAATATATATAAATACATGAAAAATTTAAATTATTTACTAGAAAATAACCTCATTGATTGCTTCATTTAATATAATCTTTATCTATAAATACTACAGCATATCATCATAGAAATTATAAGAAAGTTTAAGATACTACTACTAACATACAATTTTTTCATTTTCTATTATCTTCTCTTTAAATATCTTGTTTCCTGGGAAATTAAAATAACCCTTAACTAATTTAAATAACTATATAATTAATCAGAAGAAGATATATGTAGTTTATACCCAATAAAAATGATCTTTTACTCTACAAATAAATTATTTGTAAAGACACCAATCCCAAGATAGGTGCGTAAGTATTTATATAAACAGCTCATTACATTTCACTTCAGAGACAAATGAATAAAAAGTAGACAAGATAAAAGAAAATATATTGAAGAAAGAGAAAGAGTAGTGAGAAAAAGCTCATTAACCTTTATTTGTGTGCTCTTTAATAATAACTATTTATTTGTGCACTTGAATCACGACGAAGTGCTCAAGTACCACAAGAAACCCATAAAAAAGGAAGCAAGTTGGGATCGGGATTGGGATCGGGAATGAGACTGGGGATCAATTGTCGATGATCTGTCATATGTAACCCATTGTATTTTAGCTGAAACTGAACTCGTTTTGAGCTTGAGCCTCAACTTGGCCCAGAGAATTGTGAAGATCGACATGGGACGTGTGTTTGATTTGTAATTTTGATTGATTGATTGCTTGACGCGATGCTTGTTTCGTATTTGAAGTAATGATATTTCGATTTTTGCGACAGAGAAAGAGTGGGAGAGAAAGAGAGAGAGAGAGAAGAAGACTGAGCGTGATATACAAGTTTTTGGATTGGTTCCCACAAATAATGACATTGCGATATTTGTTCACAGCAGCACGCACAAAATTGACAACAGCCCAATGTTGCCACGTCTCTTTGTTGACTTGCAACCTGATTGACAACTCACTAAGAAAGAGACACACAGAGAGTGAGAAAGAAAGAGAGGGATCTCTAGTGCGTGACTGTAAACCCAAAAAATAAAAAGACTAAATATTTTGCAATCCAATTCGTATCCGAATCTGAATCCTGGCCAGACTAATCAACAATGCATCGATATAAAAGTGAGACTTGAAGTTTCTGTGAAATGCCGTCAGCTGATGCTGCAGATATCTCCAATTCCATATACACCACACATATAATACTCCACTCACTCGTCTGACTCTGGAATCTGAATCTCTGACTTTGTTTCAGCCTTTTTTTTTTTTAAGTCTTCTGATGTGTCTGCGACGTCGTCGTCGTCTGGCGCTATATCTTTAGCATCTCTGGCCATAAATAAGCGCAGACAGTAGAATGTATCTTTGCACAAGGGCTTCAGCTTCAGCATCGACTTTGGCCTGACATACGAGGAGTAACCAAGTAGGCAACAGTTCCTCCTTCTCTTCTTCCTCATCTTCCTACTCTTGTTCCCTTCAAGTCACGTGAATTTGCATCCGAGTTGAAGGCGAAGTATTTCGCACTGTCGATGGCAGATTGGTTAACTTTTGAGCTCAGTATAATAGGAGAAGGTAAATTCAGTAACAATCCGATAATTAGACTTTAAAGACAGTACTTTTACAAGTATTAAAGTTTCATTTAAATAAAAACTTGTTTTATATTCGAAGATGTGAATAACAGAAAATATCCCGTTGTGATACTGCCTTGCAAGAATCTTTTATTATTCTTTGCAATATAATAGTAATAAAAATACAGTTGACATCAAAATATTTTGTAAATCCTTCAAACTTCAAGCTTACTTCGGTATAATTTAGTTAAGCCTTCCTTCAAAAACTACCTTCTGTGAGGATTAAGGTAAATCTCCATATGGACACAGGAAATAACCCTTCTTCCTTTTGATATAATCTCCTTGGGAAATTCGGCAATACCTTAAGGATTAAATTTTATGACCCAATAATTTCCATGTGTTAGGAAAAACTTTATCAAAGAAATTGATAAATTTTCATTTGAATTTTCCAACGAAAGAGTATTTGATATTATAATTTAAGGCTTAATAAACAAAACTTAAAAAATTTTATGTTTCAGGTAAACTCTTGGATCTTTGATCAAAAACTGTTGCTCAAAGTAGCTGTCCTAGTTGAACTTTCACTTCGTGAGTAAAAGAAAACTGTTAAACAAGCTGAAGACAGTGCAAGAGTCAAAGGCAACTTTCAGTATTAGCAATTAGACAAGTCGTTAACAGATTTCCATTGCAACAAAATTCAAATCCGAAAATTGTATTCGAATACGAATACCAAACCCAAATCGAATACGTATCTGACAATTTGGCACAGAGAGCAAAGAAATATCGCAAAATGCCAAACAAAACTCGTGAACTGTCAACATGAAGCGTTGAAGTTGGAGTTGAATCTAGACTTGGAGTTAAAGTTGGAGTTGAAGTTGGAGTTGGAGTTTGCGTGTATGTCTCCTGGCTCATATCAGTCAAGAGGAATCTCTTCTGGGTCCATGAAACAAGCAGACAAACACCAAAGAGACAAAAAGACAGAAAGTGAGAAGCCGCAGAGAGATTTTAATTACATCTGCAATGGTCTTGGGAATGGGATTTAGGATTGGGATTGGGATTGGGATTGGGTCTGAAGTTGGAGCTGGCAATTATTTACATTAACACGATCACAACTCAGAGACACTGCACATGCATCATCGTGTGTTATTTTCTTTGCGATGTCGATCGAAAGATCGCGTCGTCAGACTTTAACTTGAGGTTCTTTGGTTCTTCGTTCTTCGGTTCTTTGGTTCTTCGGTTGCCTTCGTCTGGCTTGTATGCATATTAATTTATTGGAATCATGTTAGTGAGTCGATATTGATACAAATCCATTTTCGATCGAACTGCTGCGATACCACACTGTTCAGTGTTGAGAGTCTCTTACATGGCACAGCTTACAATTCTTAACTGGGCACACATGCTGTGGCACAGACAGGAGGCAGCAACATTACGACTACAATCCTGCTACCAAGTGCAACACACTCTCTCTTCCCTCTCTCTCTTCCTTTCGATTCCCTTCCTCATCCACCCGCAAATCGCATGCATTGCGATCGTATTGAGCTTTAATCGTTGGGCTAAAAACCAAGGCTATATCATGCAATGCCAATGGACACGATCGCATAGATTGGACAGCTTCAGGTTGAAGCAAAAGACGGGAAGCAAGTGCAACTGCAACTGCAACTGCAACATTGGGAAGAGCAGAAGCAGCTGCATGCCACATTTGATGGTTGCTGTTTTCTAATTAAATTGAATCGATTAAACATTTGATTTACTGCTGCACACACACGACTCTCTCATCATTAATCCTTTAGCGAGATTTGTTATTTGATTCTACTACAACTGATCATGGCCTATCAAGTGGAAAGTGGAAAGAGGTGGCTGAATAATTGCTTGGAATTCCTGTCGTTTACTTCCGGGTGGAAACTGAGATTTCCACTGACCTTTGATATAGAATTTCCTTTTTACACTAATCCAAAGTATAGTCTCCAATTGATAAGGTAGAATTACTAGAATGCAACTTGCGTGCAATGGAAACTCAGATACTCTCTAATCGTAAAGAGCTAAATAGAAGCTTATTAGCAACTAACTTCTCATCTGATTCATAACAAATTTATCCTCCAATTAATTCAAGTTGCTTTGTACTAAATCAAAATCTTTCAGTAAACGTTATAAAAGAAATTAAATATATTTTCTCAACTGATCTGTTAGAAATATCGACCTTCATTTTCTAAGGTTCTTTGATGACAAATTTCTGTATAAAATTGACAGTCTCTAACTTATAGTTGTGTCTTCCTGTGACCAATGAGTACTCTAATGATGGAAGACTTTGATAGAGTTTATTTCTTCGACAGCAAATAGCTCATCGATTAATCCTTGACCAAGGCAGTTTAATAACTCAACAAGTCATTAATGGTCGAGTGTATTAACTGTTACTCATTGATTGTAGATTGAGTATATTGAGAGCATAAATAATTGATTCGTTTACTAACAATTGTGAAATCGTACCAGTTCCTTGTTTTATTCAATTTCAGTACAGAATTATGAAAATAAGTTCCACGCTTATTTCCTATACCACATCTGCAGAGTTCTCATGCGTTTTATTTTCTTCTGGATCTGTAGAATGGCATACATCAGAGCCTCAGCAGTAGGAGGGCAACCCGGCACATAGACATCAACAGGAATAATCCGATCACAACCTCGCACCACAGAATAGGAGTAATGATAGTAACCACCTCCATTAGCACAGCTTCCCATAGAGATGACCCAACGAGGTTCCGGCATCTGATCATAAACCTTACGTAGAGCTGGTGCCATTTTGTTGGTCAAAGTACCAGCAACAATCAAAAGATCCGTTTGCCTTGGAGATGCTCGAAAGACAACGCCAAAGCGATCCATATCATAACGTGGTGCTGCAATGTGCATCATTTCCACAGCACAACAGGCCAGGCCAAAGGTCATGGGCCAAAGCGAACCCTTGCGTCCCCAATTTATCAGATCATCCAGTCGACACAGTGACCATTCAGTCCAACCAACTTGATCCCTTCCAAAAGGGGAATAACCTTGCTTCGGAGGTACTCCACACTTGTCCACATCGTGCATGGTTTTCTGTTCCCGCAACCACAAACAGTTCATCAAAGGTCCTAGTTTACTGGAAGTGGAAGCCTTAGTTGCAGTACGATATAATGCTCCTACCGGCAACATTTTGATCTTTGAGAAATTGAAAGATTTAAAGGAATTTTCAGTTTTCGTTTACAGAAAAATATGATGAATTTAAGTTTTTTTTTGATGACTTTTGTAAACTTCAATTGAAGTGGAAAATGTTTGTCGACTTTACAACACAGTGTTTAGTGTTGAAAAGAATTCAAACTATTTTCTACACTAGTCGGAATAATTATTTTGTCAAGACACTCATTTACTTCTGATTCTGAGCAGTGAAATGTTTAAAAAACAATTTTAATGGTAAGAAATTTACTAATAATTGTTTAATATACTAAACTAATAAAGGAAAATAAATTTTAGAAGTTTCTGTTTTAGCTTTTCAGTAACTTATGAAGGACTTTGATATATAAAGTTATATACTGATGCTTATTATTAATACTTTAAGAGTATAGTTAAGACATCAACAAGGCATAAGATCCTTTTTATATTCAAAAATAGCTGATAATCGTATTCTATTTAACATTTTCTGACCCTATAATATTATTAAATAATAGTAAAAAACAACTGTAAAAACTTATGTTGCTTTTAAAAAATATTATGACTGTTACTGTCCCAGCTTTTAATGATTCTGGAGTTTTGTAAGTTCAAGTCTTAAACTTTCTGAACTCAGTGAACTCATATCTTTCCACGAATTCAAAGCTTTAATTTGCGTTGCTGGTCAAGACACTCAAATTCAGTTTGTTGTTTCAGGATTGTGTTGACAAATGACAAATGACAAATGACAAACTTCTACCAAAATCCACCTTTTTCGGGCTTTAATCATTCCAGTCGCGTCATGTCGCTCTAATAGCGCCAATTAATTCGTGCAACATTTTTGTGGCATGATGAAAACTTGAGTTCAATTGATTAAAATGGGCGTGGCAATTGGGGCAGGCAATCTATAAAAATTATTGCATCAAATCACAAGAATTTCAGGGGAAGAGAGGAAAGGCGATTTCAACAATGACAACACGACACGTTGAAGTCTGAGTCCAAGTTGTTGTTGTTGTTGTTGGTGTTGATGTTGTTAGAGTGGTTGTTGCTGTTGTTGTATGCCTAAGCATGCTGGGCATGTCAACAAGCGAGTCGAAGCCTGTTCAAAGCCTGCAACTGCCAATGGACCCAGCAACAAGTCAACGCGCGCTGACAGCAACATGAGCGCAACAGCAACATCAGCAGCAGCAGCAACAACAGCAACAGCAACAACATCGAGAGCTGAACGATCGTCGATGATTGGGATTGAGATCGGCATCTTGGGATCGGAATCGGGATCGGCAATTGTTGTTGTTGCTGCTGCCTCTGCTGCTGCTGTTGCTGGGGCAGAGTTGCTCATCTTCATCTTTGGTTGCTGATCGCACGCACTGAGACACAAACCGCGTGTGTTTTTGTCGCAAATCGCCAGATTGCGATCTCATTAAAGCGAATTATTTGTGTTGCTGCTTATGTTCAAGACTGTTGCATCTCTCACTCACTCTCCCAGCAGCAACAGCAACCAATACTAACAACAACAACAACAACAACAACAACGAGAACAGCTTTACTAACAGATCTCAGATTCAGGAGCAAGCATTGCCAATGGGTTTGCTCTCAGCCGATTGCTGTTGTTGTTGTTGTTATTGCCATGCTGCTGCATTCGTGATTGTTATCGCAGCAACAAAGTTGTTGCTGTTGCCATTGCTGCTGATGTTGTTGTTGTGCTCTCCAGTCGCCGATTTGCCAATCGTTTAGGCTACCATTCCCCCAATTGCCATGTTGTTGCTGTTGCTGTTGCTGCTGATGTTGCTGTTGCTGCTGTTGTTATTCTTGGCTGTTGCTGTGAGTAAAATGTGCGATTAACGCTCTGCCATCGCCATAATTTATGCTATGCCCGATGTCAATAAGTTTTAGGGTTGTCACCCATTCCTTGTGTCACACGATCGCTGGCCAAACTCTAAATTAATGCCCAACACTTTGAACTTTGACTAGTAAATGCCCAACCCAGGTTTCAATTCAATCTGAGGACAACAAACAACATTCCCTTTTTCTTAAACTCGACTAGAATTGCATTTGAATGGGAGTACAATTATTTATAGATCAGTGTGAGATCAAGTTAAGCTACTGAGATTAATGAAGTGACAAAATTAGATAGTGGAAAAGTCAAAGTGTTAAACAAATCAGTTAAAGGAATAATTATGAATGGAATCTAACTTAAAAATTTAAACAAAAGATTAAGAGTTTCGGAATTACATAACTAAAAACTAGTATATTTAAAGTGTATTCGTAAAAGGGAGGTCGTTCCTAATACATTATAAGAAAATAAGTAATAGCTATTAAAAATAAATATTTAACTCTTCACTTGTCAGTTGCTTAACTCAGATTGATAAACCATTTGTAATGATGACGCATAAGATACGAATATAAAGTATATATTTATGAGAATATATATCTAGATTCAGTCTCAGGTTAGCCTAGAATAAATATCATATCACCACTATTTATACTAATTTATTAATGGAAGAAACTTTGATTCAACGATGACACATGCTGGCCTAGACCTTTGAGATTGGGACTGGCTATTAGAGAGAAATAGACGGCATCAATTCTGACGTTGCTGCTGTTGATGCTGCCGCTGTCATGTTGCTCCCGTGTCAGCCACAACAGATGACTTTGGTCGACAGCAGCAACAACTACAACAACAACAACAACAACAACAGCAAGAAGAGCAACATCAACTCGTGGTTTTCCCGAGAGTCTAATCAGTTGGTAATTTGAAGGGCACAGCGAGTGATAGCTAAACATCAGAGATACTTCAGTAACTTGCCTGACTTATTGCAGGTGACTTTTTTTGTCGGATGGGTTACGGTGTCTGAAAGTGGTTCACGGTGGTTTACACTCCCATATACGGCAGTTCAGCCCTTTCGCTTTTTAAGGACTTGGTCATTTGTCCGTTTGCCGGACATTTTGGTAAATGAATGGCCAGTGATTTGGCGGACGGGGTGTCCAAGTGTCCAAATGAATGAATTAGTTCCTTGGAGAATTTCAGCATTTGTGGCTGAGATTTGTACGCTGATGGATGAGCACCATACCAGCCTCAGCGTCAGACTGGCAACCCTATTTATTTAAAAGTAGGTGGGTGTGTCTTCCGGCTGATCAATTTGCTTTATTGATAATAAATTTAATTTGCTTACCAATTAACAAAAAATAACGAACGAAAGGGATTCTCGTATTTAAATATTTATTTTAATTTGAAATTGAAATATCGCATTGCGAGCGTGCTGAAAGATTTATGCGTTTGCATCAAACTGTGAGATTAATTGCCACCAATTGAGGCAAGAAAATACAGCAAGTGTAAACACACACGCCCACACACACCACACCTCTGGAAAGTGTGTTTGAAGCATAAGTATTGATAAATACTTTTCAGTTGATTTCAGTTGCTTTTCCTGCACCTTTTCTTGTACTTTTCTAGGCATTTCCCATTTGGCAATTAACAATTTTCTTATGCCACATTGTTGCTGCGGCATTTGCCGCATATTCCAGTTGTAATTAGGCGCTAAATTTGGCAGACTGTTGTGGCATTCCGGCATCGATCCGAAAATGGGATCTGCCCCGAAAACTCCATTCCTATTCGGATTCCGTTGCACGTGTCTTAAAACCTGTTGTTGTTGTTACTAGTTGCAAGTTGCAAGTTGCCGTTGCATGCTGCATGTTGTCGTTGCGCATGCGTGGATATTTTGACTTTGGCTAGTTTTCTATTAATTACACTGATTTATGTGCTCATTGTCCATTGTTGTTGCCGCTGGCCACTCACTGCAGCCTCAAACTATCCCCTCTTCCCCTACTCGTCCCTTTTTATCCCCTACTCTAGTCTATATGATGCTTAACTTTTAATGGACAAAGAAAAGAAATTCGGCAATATTTGTACTTGCCATGTGACCATTGTTATCGATGGCCAAGTAAACTTGATTACAATACTTCGCATAGATAAATAAGGAGTTACTCACCAACTACGAGGTATAAACAGTCTGTATTTCATATCCTTTAACTTTAAAAATTTACAACGAAAACAACTATTAAATAATTTTGTATTTATTAACAATTCTACATTGCTAATTAAACTAAAATGACTTTTAAATTATTTTATACGAATATTTTATAATTTATACTCTAAATTTCAGTAAGATTCCCAGCTTAAATTTATTCTATCTTAATAATACCAAAATATTACTTTAAATGTTCTAAAATTATCTTCAGAATGCAATTTATTTATTAAGCGGTATCTATTAAAATTTTATTAGTTAAAATTCCTATCATAAGGAATAAACTTCGACAACTGATTAAGTTTCTATAATTTCTCATTATGGCAAATTTTCTAATTTAAGTTAAATTTTTCATTCATTTTTCTCAGTGCAAAGTACTTTTGCTAGCTGCTTTCCTATACTACATAATAACAAATACTAATTATGTTAATTCCAACTAAGTAGAACTCTTGTCTATCTCCGCAGCAACGAGTGTGGAACTGTTTATTTGTAGCACTCGCTTAATGGGTGCCAAGTGCCAATGATGATGCACTCAGAGCGATAACTGTTTTGACGGATTGTAAACCAATCGACAGCACATTAGGCACTCAGCATACGCTGGCGGACAATTGATTTGGAGTTCCATGGCTGCCAAGGGGTAGAGTGGGGAAAGGGAAGAGTAGAGAGGGACATGCTGCGACCACAATTGTGGCCAAAAGGCAGCCGTCACAAGTGGCGATGGAAATAATTCAAATATCGACAAACAAATGCAACAAACACTGATGCAAATGCCACGCAACCAAAAGATACAGATACAGATGCAGCCGTAGATACAGATATAACTATAGATACAATTGCATCAACATGTGCTTAGGTTGTTTATTGGCTGCCTGTGTGTGTGTACAATTTGTGACTAATTTCAAGTATGAAACACTCACTAGCACACCCGACCAAATTGTCAAATGAAGATAATATTTCATATAAGTAGTTACTTAGATTAAACATCATTATCTGTTTATATATCATTAATTTTTTAAGCTTATTCAGAATACAATTTAAATTCAAACACATGATGGATTTTTGTCTACAGCTTTTAGTTGTCTTTACATAAATAAATAAAAAAAAAACAACTTAATCTATTTATATCTACTTTAGTTTAAAAACGTATACTCAGTTAATGGTTCAGTTATAACATTAAAATCTCAATCGGTTATTAAATAATTATAAAAGAATAAATAAAACAATTTTTTCATTAACTTAGTTGAGTTTGTAAATTAAGGTTATTTTTATAATTTGTCTAAAACCGTAATTGTCGTTAAATAAATAAAAATGAGTTAATAAATAATAATAGTTACAATATTAATTTAATTGAATATTTTTCTCTACTTTTATAATCTTTGTTAAATTATTGAGTAAATATAACAATAGTATTTAAAATTTTATATTCATTGCAAGTATCTTTAGTTGAGTTTTGTCGGCTGGCATATTGTTGAATCAACTTAAAGTATCTTGTGTATCTGTAGCTATAGCTGGCCAATAAATTGCATCTATTTTGCAAATCATAAAAATTATTATTTATAATGCGTTAATTTTGGTGCTTCGCCATGGCCATAAAGCAGTTGGACTCATAAATTGGCCTAGTCATACCCCTGGCCATCTCCTACCCCGTCTATAGTCTCGATGTGGTTGCTGTTGCTGTTGCTATTGACGCCTGATGGAATTCCATGAGATACAATTGTTGGTCTGTTGGCTGAGATTTTCCATGCACGGCAGCAACCACAACAACAGCGACAACAACAACGCCAACAACTTCGCCACCGCACGAATTGTGCGAAAAAAATTATTTCTGTTGTTTTATTTATGTTTACAAACTGATTTATTCACGGGCCTGTGCCTCTCTCTCTCTCTCCTCCTCTCTCCCTTCCTCTCTCGTTTGACTCAAATTTATTTTGACAGACATGCATAGCGGAAGGATTGTATATCTCTGTATTTTTGTATCTCTGTATCTGAGTCTGTATCGCATCTCTGCAGTTGCATCCGCTTCAAATCTGTTGGCATCTGATGCGCGAAGTAATCAAGAAATGGCAATGGGGATAGTCATCAACTTACAATGATATATTATAAAGAGATGTTGACTATCGTAAAGAGTCTTTCATATAAAAGACAAACTAACAATTATATGCAAATGTAAATACAAAAGTGTGAAGCAATGAAACAAATTTGAAACTGATTTATATTGTATATTATTGCAATCAAAGCTCTCCAGGAAAAATAAATTTATAGTTGGTTTATAGGTCTAGACAAATTTCCTTCCCCTTTAAGAAAGTAAAATTCTTTGTTTTTAACTTAACCAGCGACAACAAAATTTTTTCTTAGCAGTTCTAGAATATATATAGATGTAAATAAAACAAATATATTTTATTATATCAGAGACTTTTCCTAATTCCAACCTGAAGCTCTGCTCTATGAAAATATGATAAATATTTGTAGAACTTCACTAGAAGAAAACTTCCAAAGTCGTGAATCAGTCGTCTTACTTTGTCTGTCTGCCCTCTCTGAATTGCAACTGGCTTCTGGCTTCTGGCTTATGGCTTTCGTAATTGATGTCCTCATGGATCGGTCAACCAATGAGCATAAACTGCATTTTGGCCAAGACGTAAAGGAAGCCAATTGGAGTAGAGAACCGGCTCGGTGACTTTGGCAGTGGTAGCAAAAAAAAAAACAAGGCAAACAAAATGTAACAATGGTAGCAGCTATCAAACTTACAGCCTGGTCATGTATCAATGTCAAGCTTGGGACCAAACGGGAACCACCTCTCGATGTTGCATGCAACCCATTGGCGGAACATTGGCCATTGTCTGTGCATCAAACGGGGGCGAGATCATTGCGGCCTTTTGCGGACCAGGCCCAAATGTCAACCTCTTGAGACATTTCAGTCCGGTAGCAGCTCATTGGTGGAATTCATTGCCATTGTTTATGCCTATCGAGCTGATCTACCTCTTTCTCTCTTTCTCTCCCTCTATTTCTGTCTTTTTCTCTCCCTGTCTATATGGACTCGCCTGTTTGTTGTTGTCGTTGTCAGAACGTAATCGCATGCCAAACAAAAACACTCCATAAGAAATAATAAACAAATCATATCGCCGAGGCGTTGATTCCTAGACAAACATTTGCACAGACAACACTGACAACCCGAACAACAACAACACTGACAACACCAACAGCAACAGCAACAACACTGACAACAACACCACCAACAACTCTGACACACATTCCGGCTGTTGGCCACCCGCATACGATCCGATATTGATTCGATCGCGAGCCTGTCATCCCATAGAACAACGAGATAGGTTGCCAATCCACAATCCCCAATATCCCCTATATCTCCAATTCACAATTCACAATCCACAATTCTCAATTCTCCAACTGCGAGCTGTCGAGCCACTTGATTTGAGTTTTCATAATTGCATGTCTTGCTTGGAAAATTGCACACACAGTGGATAAATAGAAAGAGAAGCAAATATGTTTTGGGGCTAACCAAAATCGAACGATCTTTCTCTTTTTCACAATGCCAGACATTAATATAAGTAAATTTAAATTTTTATATGAACTAAAACTTTAAATAAAACTATTAAATTATTGACATTTTTACATGGCCAAGGGGGAACTTTTCTATCAAAATCTAATTAAGTTCGATTTAAGTTTAAGTTCTGTTTATTTTTTTTGCAATTCATGGTGATTTGAAGTCTTCAAAGATAGATAAATTTGTAATTTGATGGCAATACATTACAATGTTTTTGTAATTATTTTAAATAGTAATTGAGGACTTTTGTTATTTAGTATTATTATTATATATTTTCATTTAACACATTTGTAAATAATATTAATTTATATTTCCATTTATTTTTCAAGATAACCTCTTCTATAATTATGCTTAGTATTGTACTCTCTTTTGCAATGCTTGGCAATGTCTATCAAGCTGGCAGGAATGCCAACTGCTGTGCAGAACACAGCAGTGCGTCGTCGAGGGATCTTGGCTCCCACAACACAACCACAACAAATAATACAACAACCACAACTACCACAACCACAACAACAAAAACAAACACAACAACAACAACAAGGGGGAAATGTTGGCTCCAATTCTCGCGCCTGTTGATTGCTTGAGTGCATATGAGTATCGCAGCTGCTGCTCGAATCGACGGCGATGCCAACGTCGAAGTCGACGTCGACGTCTGCGTCGACTTTGTTTAAGTTGGGGCAAACTGTCAAAGATATCCCAGCTTGCCACCGATCCCCATTCCAATAGCCATTCCCCATTCCCATCTCTTTTCCCGATCCCAACTGGGGTCGATCGACTGTTGGCTGCTTATTTTGTTGCATGCAGATCGCTTGATTGATGATTTGTTTATTTTGATATGAGAAATCTCTTCGCACTCGCGTCTCCAGTCAAGAGGGTGAAGGGGGAAAGGGGAAGAATTGAAATTTTCGCCAATAAGAGTACAAGTTCTTTTTATTTAGAATAGCCTCTACGAAAGCCACCCCAGTGCGAACAGCATTGTTTTTAATTTATGAATTATAATTTATTTTTTTGTGTTCAGCATTTTCTTCTCTGAAATATGAGGCCACATTTTTGAGGCGCGATCGTGCGAAATTTCCACATCGATTTTGATATATAACAGCAATTAAATTGATCGTTCCCCTTGGAATGTTGCAGATAATACTCATTGAATCCACAAATTTGATTTTCAGTTTATCAATCATTGAGCTTTTGCCATGAAACTGTTGATGGACACGCATCATATGTGGCCACAGATGTTGATTCCTATATATCGATCAGAAGAAACGTGCTCTTGTTTAATAAATCGTTCAGAAAAGCATTTAATTTGCAGTTCTTCTTTGTGCTGTATTCGTTAATGTTGCACGGAATAAGTAAGTGATAAGTCTCAATTGAATTTTGATTATTTGTTTATAATCAAAATAATTAAATTTTAAAGAGAAAATTCAAAACAAGTACAAATCAAACTAAATAAAGATTACGAGCGTATTCCGTAATACAATTCTTTAGAAGTTTTTCTTCAGATGTAAAATAAAGCAATCAAATGTAAAGTTGATAATAAGACTTAAAGTTATCTGCTGTACATTATGGGAAGTGTAAGTAATTTTTGATGTATTCATTAGAAACTTGAGATTGTACTACTTTTAATTAAATTTTCTTCCGGATTTGAATAAAACTCCAATTAAATTACATTCAAGTCTATTACTAAAATGTTCATTTTAAGAAGAATGAATTAAAATACAGGAAGATATATTAATTATTGTTTCTTCGATGCTCCTTTAAAGCAATGCAGTCTACTCAATAAAGTTGATAAATAGATATCTAATAAATTCAATTTAATATTAAAGATATCTGAATAATGCTATAAGTACAAGAAGCTTACAAGTTGAATAGATATCTATTAAATTCAATTTAATATTAAAGATATTTTAATAATGATACAAGAACAAGAGGCTTACAAGTTGAATTTAATTGTGCAATAATCAATCCAATCAATGACAACTTATTATGACTTTTAATTTCTGATTCTTTATTAAGATTTCCAGTTTAAGATTAACAATTTTGATTTCCAAATAGAATTATAATTTTTACCAATTATTTGCAACTCAAAGTCAAAGTCAACCCCTGGCAAATGTTGCATATTACGTCTGTTCCATTTGGAAGTTGCACTTCTGCTACAGCTCCAATCCCCAAATCCAAACAGACCCTTGACCAGGAGAAGGACAACGCAATGATAATTGCTTGGGACACATTTCTTATGTCTGTCGCTGACACTGACGCCTTCTTAGTTGCCACTGGCAATAAGGGATTGGGCTTGGGATTGGGCTTGGGCTTGGGATTGAGATTGGGAAAGGGATTTGAAATGGAGATTCGAGGCAATGAGAAGCTGTTATCAGCGGAATTTTAAAGCGCATCTTGCGCCTTCTAAAAGAAAAGAAAGAAAAAACTTGTGAGTTGGACATGGACATGGGCAATTCATCGCTGGGGTCTGCGGTCTGTCCGAATTTCAGAGAGGTCTGAGATTGTGGACTGTCTTGGCCTGCTAATTCGCTGGCATTTTCTTTATTTTAGCCAAATGCGTCCGTTCTCTCTGATAGTCGTCTTCTCTTTTCGTTTCCTTTTATTTTTTTTATTTGTTTTCCTCTTTGGTTCTTCAATTGCCGCCTTATGTGTGGGGGAGTGTGCCAAGAAATGAAATTCTTGATATCTTTTGTTTGTTGTCACTGCCGACTGTCCTGACGCATCTTTGTCCTTTCTCGTCGACTCTAATTAAAAAAAATAAAGTTAAAAATAAAAGGAGGGAAGCCGAGTGACCGCACTAATTAGCCTCAAAGCCACATTTGGTATGCTTTTGATTTGTAAAAGATTTGTGCAATCCCTTAAAAAAAAAAATTCAAAAGCAGCTCCAAGTTGTAACTGAAGGCATCTACAAAGTGCTTACATTGCATTTCTTTCAATAATTACAACAGTTTCGATTGCATTTCACAGAGTTCCTCTGCTTTTGTCAGTTGTAAAACAATTCGGATAAATCTGTAAACATGTCACATGCAACCGAATCAATTTTCGGATCAATTCGTGGGCATTGTGTGAAATGAAATGACAACTTCAACTTCATCTCTAACTCCAACTTCAACTCCAACTCCTACTTTAGTTTCAGAGAACAAGTCCAGCTAAGGACACAACTGGACATGTTCGAAGCAGTTTCGTTACGAGGATAGCATTTAAAACTAACCACAAAACTCAACGTATCAAAAGTCTCCAAATAACATTAAAAAGAATGAACAGTGGCGGAGTAAAAGGGGCTACTTAGTATTGAGTACAAAGAAATTTTAGGAAATTGTAACTTTCAGTTTGAGATCAATAACTATTCGGATTGTAAATTCTGTTTATTAAATTTTATTATTCCTTACATTATTTATAGCTTAAATTGACTGCAGAGATAATATTTCTAAAATGAAAATCTTTTTCAAATAGTTATCTGCTAATAGATATTAATAAAGTAATTTAAAGAATTTATAAATTCTTCATTGGAAAACTTTGGATCATTTAGATAAGAATGCACATTTTATTATAATTTTTAAATACTATTTATTTCTTTCATAAACCATCTTTGTGGTAATTAGAATAGGAAGGTAAGTATATAATTTTTTAAGAAGCATAAATAGTATTTGTACAAATCCCCCTTCAACTACGCTCCGCACATTGAAGCAAAACAGGATAAGAATTTCTATCGCTGCTGTTGCTGATGATGCAAGGATGACGCTGATGGGTTGCCTTGAGTTGCCTTAACTTGGCTTGATTCTGACTTGCTTTTGGCCAGCGAGATTCAAGCTCTTGTCGACTGTAATTAAAAGCAATGCACTAAACATATGTGGAGCGTATAAGAATGGCAAAGAGGTAAAGGAGAAGATAGAGAGAGAAAGAGAAAAAGACTGCACTTGTTTGCACACATCGAAATTGCGCAGACACTTGATGACAATTTCAGTTAAAAGAAAACTGGTAACGCAATGCAATGGCAAAAACTGACAAGAGAGAGATGGAGAATTAAAGGAAGAAGGAGATAAAGAGAGAGGGGGTAGGATGAACATTTTAATCAATGTGTGTTTCTCAAAGAAGGAAAAATAAAGAAACCTCAAAGAAGACGAATAACTTTTGACCTGTCGCCTACTTTTTGCTTTCTCAGCGTCTTTGCCACGAAATTAGCAATGGCAAATAGAAATCACAAGGACAATAATGCGCGTCCAAAAGGTCCTGCTAACGTTTGCTTTCCATCTAATGATAAATACCTTCCCTTTAACCCACCTTTTGAGAACGTGTGAAGCTTTCGAGAAAAGAATCGAAATCAATTAGCCAATTGCACTCGAAAGATGCCCATCGCCTTTGACTTTGACTTTGACACAAGCCTTGCTGCTGTCCTGCCACATCCTTGCGATTTCCTCCCCCTTTGACCACACCCCCTTCAACAGTTGTCCTTTCGTCCTGCAATTGTTATGTGGCCCCGTCTGGTGCTTTGAACCGAGGGCAGAGCACATGAATGTGAACGTGCCGTCGACAGGAGCCACAACAATTGAGGTGATTGTAAGCGAAATCCTTGGCAGGACATTGTTAAGGACCTGGGGTTCGAATTTTTGAAGGGTCAACCTATCATAACTATCAGCTGGCAAAGCTCTCTTTAAGGCAACAACTCTTGACCGCAATGCGATGCAATTTTTATGCAGAAAAGAGGACTCTATACATTCAGAAAAATTTGTTATCCTTGAATTATATACCTCTTTACAAAGTGTACTTAAAGTATGAGAAGAAAATATTATTTTAAAAGCTACGGACTTTTATTAATCCCCAAATGTACTCTAGGTAATCTAGGAAAATATTATATTTCAATTTATATGAACTCAGTTTTGAAAATTCCGCAACTTAGTCATATTTTGAGCTCCTTTCTTAATTTTTTCTGAGTGTAATTTTACAAGTAGAACAACTACAATAACGGGAGGCAGTTGAAAAGTGTGCTTGAATTATTGATGAATACATCCCAACAGGATTGAGTCCAGCTGAAATCACTCATGAGCCCAAAACTACCCAAAATAAAAAACAACATGAAAAACAAAGAGAGCTTCAGAGAGAAAGGATTCGTCCTTTGAGGTATTCCGGCAACGTGTGTCCTGTGAATGGGAATGGATAATGTATTGCACATCATCATGAACAATGATTTCATGATTTCCTTGTTGTTGTTGTTGTTGTTGCTTTACACTTTCCAGTTCTATTTCGAGTCTGTTCGAATCGAGAAAAGAGGAAAATAGAAGGGTCCGCGACCCGAGGGAGGTCCTGCTTCTTTTGGGCATTCTACTAATGGGTCAACCGTCACTCGGACGGACGTCAAAGTGTCTGTAAATCACCCACAACAACAACAATAACAACAACAACTACAACGAATATGGAACAACAAAAAAAGTCTACGTAAAACAAAAACCTAAACCTGACAATGGATATTCGAGTTTGAGGTCAGAGGTTGAGGCTTGAGGTGAGTCTGGACACTGGACACTGGACACACAGAACAACAACAAATACACAAATACATCATGACAAGTTGGGGGATCGTTAAGGGGTATAAGGGAAGGGACTGTCTCACCTCTTTATCTACTTCTACTTCTTTTTTTCTGGTGTTTTGTTGGTCAGTTTTTGTTTTATCCTATGCTTTGCTGTCCTATCCTATCCTGTGCATCTAATAAAGAAGGAAAGCACGTAAATTACTCTCAAAGGTATAATTTAGTTGCTCACTTGTTGTTGCTATTGTTGTTGTTACTGTTGTTGTTGCTGTTGTTGTTATTGTTGTTGTTGTTTAGCTCAGCTTTTGATATCCCTTTGCATCAAACTCCTGTGACATGCAACACCATTACCATTCGACTTTGTTTTGCACAGACTGTACTTTGACCTTTGGGTAGAATTATTTTATTCTCTCTATATACATATATAAAGTGTGACTGACTGATTGCTTGGTAAGTAGCTGGAAAAGCTGTTAAAGCATCGACAATGGCTGGTAAAATCAACCTCATGTGTTTCAGTTGGTCAAAATCATACCGAAAAGCTTTAAAGAATTGTAGTTAAGAGTTTTTCCAAAAATACAAATATATAAGTTTAACAAAAAAAGCTTCTTTAATAAAATAAAAACCTTAGGTTTTATAAAAGTTTAAAAGATTCTATAGAAATTAATTAGTTGTAGTATTTATATTAGGGATTCATTGGGCATTGTTATAGATTGATCTTGTATACTTATTTTATTCAGTCTTAAAACTTCTGTTAAATCCTATGATGTTTTGAAGAAATCAACCTTCTGAAAATCTTTAAAATTCTTTAGAATTTAGGAAGTTGTAATATATTAGTTAATATTATGTAGAGAGCGTTGTCAATCGATCCTTTAGATATTTTTTGGTTGTATCTAGTTAATCCAAATATGACTAAATCTTTTTTTCGACAGTACATAGTATACAATATAATGAAATTTAGCAACGGCCTGAAAATAAAGAACTATCCTATAAAACTTAATTTCATTCTAAGCATGACTTTGCCTAGGCTTAGTTTTCAAAAAGCAACCTTTGCCTTAACCCAAACCTTACACTAAAATTCAACTTCATTTATAATAAAACTCAATCATATGTAGTTTAAAGCAATAGCTAGTTGGCTTAACTTTCAGTAAAGTACTCATATAATCCCCCAGTTGGCATCAGTTTCAGTTTACTTCCTGAATTCTCCTGTGTGAACTAATGAGCTCTTCCCGAGATTTGACTGGGCAACTTCTTAGCAAGCCAACAAATATTAAAAGCCAAAAGTAATATTCATTAAAAACGGCGATAAAAGTGGCTAACTTGTTACTTTTTTTCCTGTTTAAACTCCCCACAAACACAAAGTTTAATTCATGGCTTGTCAAAGGGTTGAGGATTGAAGAGTTTGGATTCTGAATTCTGAATTCTAGATTGAGGACTGAGTTTGGGCCTAGACGTTGACCCGGCCAACGTTGTCGTTAGTTGACTGTGTGAACATTTCATTTTAATGTTGCCAACATAAGAGGAGGGAATATTTTACTCCCCTCACAGGAGGGAATGGGGAAACTTCCACTAGCCATGTGAGACGAGTTGTCCGCTGCCCGTTTGCTTCTTCATATTTCGTACTTGAAACGTAATTACTTTAGAAAATAATCGTTAAAAGTAATGGTCTGTATCAAATATATTAAAATATAACGCAGAACGAACAGCAGATGAAGAGTGAGAGAGAGAGAGAAGGAGAGAGTTAGCATCCGGCGTTGAATGTTGCCAACGTCAGCAGCAGTTGGAGGAAGAAGACGGCTTCTGGGTTTGCACTCGTCATGTCAGAAATCGTCAAAATGCGCAGAAAGAGTCCGAGTTGGAACTGGAACTGGAACGGGAACGGGAACAAGAGAGGGCGCCATAACGCTCCATTGGTTACCAGAAAGTAGAAGAAAAGGGGGCAACTTGGCCATCAGTTGAAATGAGTTTTTATCAACGTCTGTCTGGGGCAGTCGCATCTGCTTCAACTCTGACTCTCAGCCTGGGCCACATTAGTGAGGCAAAATTTTATTGCACCTCTGTTTTCAGCTCTATGTATAATATAATTCTCTCGTTGACATTAAAAAAGTAAAAAGAGAACATGTAGGATACCTACAGAAGAGCGAACTGGACAGGAAAATACTCGCTAGCACTTTTTTTAAATCGGTACTAGAAAAATAACTAAAATAAAATAAAATCTAAAAAGTATTACACAAAAATTGTTAAGAAACAAAAACAATTTGTGGTTTAATAAACATAAAAATAATATTTAAAAATAAAATAGTAATCCTTGAACTAACTGCGTAGAAAGAACCATTAGCAAATTTGGTAGCTCTAGCTCCTTTGGGCACTGATATCTTGTCGAGATAATAAGTAAATAAATTAAAGAACAACCCATTTTAGAACTTGAACCTTCGTTATTTATACTTTCTTCTGCCAGTCACATACAGTGTCACACAGCTATACTACTCTTCTACCCTTTGCGTAACGAGTATTTGAAAAAGAGCAAACGCAATTCGCGTTTTTGTAGAATAGTTTGTTGTGTGGACTTCAACTTAGACATCACTTTCATAATGCATAAGGCAATTTCCCCACTGTCCGCCAGAGGCCGCTTTGAAGTAAAGTGAAGGTGGGAGTGTGGGTGGTATAGAGGGGGTGAGGGGGATAGAAAGGCAACAGGGAGCAGGGGATTCCCATAACATTTTCCTTTTGTATTATGTTAAATTTAATTTCTTTTGTTTCGTTACTCGCACGTCATTTGCAAAATGAAATTATTACAAAATGTGCTTTTTCTCGCTTTTCCATGTTGCCTCATTTGGCTTTGGATGATTTTCTTAGTTCTTAGCTTCTTTTGCCATTCGCATTTCTTTCTTTTCATATTCCTTTTCCTTTTCTTGGCTTCATCTCAAGCAACGATTCCCGCGGGCATATCATCTGCTTCATCATCGGCGGGACGAAAGGAGGAGGGATTTTCACCATTTTCGGTTTTATGTTCATTTCTTTTGTCAGCCCACTCACTATCTCTCCTCCACTCCTCCACTCCCTTTCTCCAGCTCTCTCTCTCTCTCTCTCTCTATCGCACTCTCACTCTCTCCAAAGCAGTTTCTCTTCATTGCCTTTTGTTTTTCGCATTTCTTAATCATTTTTGAGTGTCTTAATTTAACTTGTATACTCTGCTTTTAATTTCGAGTGTGTCCGTTCTGTCTATGTGTTGGTTTGTCTGTGTGTGTAGGTGTGGTATGTGTGTGTGTGTTTGCACTTGCAGCTGACCCTCCTCCCATAACAACTCCTGATAGTATCATTAGCATTTTCACAATTTTCTTCTTGAAGTTCACAACGAAATTGCAAACAGAAAAAAGTGAAAATTTAATTTGCAAATCAACTTGAAATTCATGAAAATTTAAAGTGAGTGTCAGTCACTTTCAGTATTTATTTAGTGTCTACTTAAAATACCAATGATTTACTATGAGTGGAAAGGTCCTGAATAGGAGGAGTAGAAAACATTTAAGAAGCAATAGATTTGAAAAACATAACTAGGGATATCCTAACTCAGGGATTTTTCTTGTGACAACCCAACTTATTTTGATATCTAACTATTATTATTGTTATCAAAAGTTCAACTACCTATAGAAACATTTTCCGAAAAAACTCTAGTTTTATTTGATACCATCCCGTTGAATCTAATCTCTCTTTTCTTTTATAATCTCAAAGAGCAACACAAATCTCAGTAATTCCAACCGACAAACATCTGTAAATCTCAGCATATTATTAGATTTACACTCAGTTTACATTGTAATCCTCAACAATGCAGGATGTAGGATCATTTATGGTCAGAATCTCATCTAACAATCAAGTCAAGAGTGACTGTGGGTTGAGTATTAATTTCAATCATAATATTACCAACTCCCTCTAGTTCTCTTCCTCCCTCTTTTCTCGGTCTCCTACAGCTGGCTCTTACTCTTCCTACTGGGTCTGACTACTGGCTAAGTCCACAACAAAAAGTTGACAAATGACATTTTCGACTCAAAGTAATTTCTTTCAATTAGGACGCGACGCAAGCGTCGTTGTTGCATCCACTTTTTGTTGCGCGTTGACATTGACATAGCGCGCATGTGCAACACGCTCTCTCTCTCCCTCTCTCTCTCGATCTCTCTTTGTAGAATTCTCTGTCTCTTGCTGTCTCTCTCGAATCAAATCGAGCGTCGTGTCAGTTATTAATGTTGCACATTTTGTGCCTTAATGGCTAATTCAAGAGTTGACAGATGTGCGTAATTTATTCGCGTTTCTCTTTGCCAACTTCCCGTCTCTTTCTATTTTTTTCTCTGTGTTTCTCCTATTCTTTCTCTCTCAATTCTCAGCAGTATGGAGCATCTGCCTGATCCTTGGTGTCCACTTGATAAACGATTCTCGCATTCTGGGTGTTGAAAAATGTTGCAAAAATATGATGAGGCCATCACGATGGCGGCCAACAGATAAACTGTAAGCCGTAAGCCAGATGATGGCCAGAAAACGGTCCGAAGAAAGAAGAATCAGTAGGGAACCAAAGATTTGCTTACTTTTCAGTTTGACAAACGGCATTTCATTTAAGCCAACATTATGAGCTGGTCCGAGATCAGTTTCCAAGTGATCATGGCTTGACTTTTTGTGATAGACAGGGAATTGTTATGGCCTAAAGAGTTAAGTTAAGAGAGGTAATGGCCTAGATTCATAGATTAGCTGAGTTCAAATCTATTAAATTAATCATATTAAATCGCAAATATAACATTAACCACATAAAATTAATCAAATTAAATCTCAAATAGAACATTAACCACAGATATATCGATAATTCTATACAGGATTTTTTTTGGAAAGGTTTTGGGAGCTTCTAACATAATTCTAACTCTCAAATCTTTGACCATTCAACTATTGATCTATATTAGTTCTCCAAATATCATGTATCCAAAATCAATGATAGTTAATATCCGTGACAAATCAATTAGAAATCAGAATAAAATCTAAATATAATTATAATAATGCCACGATTTATAAGAATATTGAGTTAGGTTTTAGTTCCTCCTATCAAACGCTAGTTAATATCAATGCAAACTGTATTTAAAATCAATCAGAAATCAACTTTTGACCATGAACAAATATGGCAAATCAAATGTGGCCAACAACAAGAGCCACATTGTCGATTTGGCAACAGAAATCGCAGTACAGACAATGAATGAAAGTGATGTGATGGAGGGAGAAGAAGGAGGAGGGCTGAAGAGGGATGAGTTGTTGGTGTTGGCCTTGGCCTCGACATGGAAAGCGATGAATCTGTGCGTTGGTTTTGGGTTTTTGGGTGGTAGCGCTTTGTGGTCACACAAATTGCCAGCGGTGGCCAAATCGTCAACAGCAACAACAGCAGCAACATCTACAACAGCAACAATGCAAATTGCTTAGATTTGTGTTGGACCACAAAGCGTCCCGACATGGTTAGACACCTGACCAGACCAGAGGAGGAGGTTTTAGAGGGGTTAGAGGGGGTTAAGAGGAGTCAGGAGCAGCAAGAGTCATCAGACAGCGACTGGTGTTGAAGGATTCACGATGTGACAGTGTCCGTCCTTTGACATGCGGCATAATGTTGCTGCCGTCAACGATTGTTGCTGATGGAGGCAGCAGCAACAACAGTGAGAGTGAGGTAGAGACAGAAAGCTACATATACAGACATAGACATAGCTTACAAAGAGAGCTCAAACTGTTGTTGACAGTGACAGCAACAAGGACAACAGCAGCAGCAGTAACAACAACACAAGCAACAACATCAACATCAACAACAACAGCAGCAATAAACTTGAAGTTGACAATTGTAAAAAGAGAAGCACACATGAACGGCTAGCTCACACTGACTGCAAAACGAAAAAACAACAGCAATAGCAACAAGCAACACAAATGTTAGCAACAACAACGACAACAACAACAGCTGCTAACGGCAATCATAAAATCAACAACTATGAAATTCATCACCGCTCAGTGAAAGCCGCTCGTTGACACTTCCGCCACATGCCACATGCCTCCTCATGTTGCAACTGAAGTCACTGGATCAACCAGCAAACAGCCAGTTGCTGTCGTCACAGCAACAGCAACAGCAACACCAGCAGCATCATCATTCACGGCAGCAACAACGACGGCTAAGTGAAATTAATTGCATTGTTTTTGGCCAATGAATTCCTAGTTGCCAGTTTTTGTTTTCGGCTTAAACGCCTTGACGCCTTTTTTGGCAAAAACAACAACAGCAGCAACATAACATCACTGTGTTGCCCCAAAAGCTTGTGCGCCTCTACAGTTCATCACACGTGATTGCCGCAGTGTGTTGCAAGCATTTGAGGCGCGTTTTGCGCACAGTGGTAACAAACTAAGTGAATGAATGAAAAAGAAAAAGAATTACGAAAAATTTGGATTATTTTTGGGAATGACACTGTAACTTATATAGTATGTTTAAACTTCTTTTTAATTAGCAGTATACAAAATAAAAAAAAGTGACTATTTCTCCCTAAGAATTGAAATCTGGTTTACTAAATTTTATTAGGGTCTGAGAAGAACTTGCGGGAATCTAAGAAAGTTTCGTCATATGTTATTTATTAATTTATTTTTAGTCTCTATTTAAAATTTTATTTTATAATTTCAAATGTTGGCAGAAAAGGATTTTTGAAACAACTCTCCCTCATTTATCCATTTAGATAATATTCTAGATAAGCATTAGCATAAGCTCTCACAAATGTGTATATTTCCAGTTTCCATATTTGAGTTTCTTCCAATTTCTCACTTTAGTTAAACCAACTTTAGTTTCAATCTATTCAATGATATTTCCTTACCACTGTGCGGCACTTAGTGCTGTTGTTGTTGCCTCAGTTTTGCTGCCAGTGAGTCCATTGCCTGACTGCCTGCCCCAACACACTCCCCTCTCATCACTTGACTCATGTGGCATCCACATTCTGTGCGTTGTCCTCGTCTCGTTGGTTTATCGCGTTGCTTCAGTTAGTTACCATCATCAACATGTTGACATGTCTATGACTGCATGTGTATAAGTGTGTGTGTGTGTGAGTGTGTCTATTATTGCTGTTGTTGTTGTTGCTGCTGTTGCTGTTGTTGTTGGAATGCGCTAACCAACGTTCAACAGCGTTTATCACTCATGCTTATGGTCTTGTTTTTGCGGTGATATATCACACTTGACACTCATTCATTCAGTTTTAGAGTTTAGTGTTTTTGGGCTCGTTACGCCTTCCCCTCCTCCCCATCTCTCTTTCTATCTCTATTCATCTGACTCTGTTTCCCTTTATGAGATATCACCCAACTCACGTCTTGTCTTGGTTGAGAATTGCATTCCATTTGAATTTCATCACTTTTGAAGCGATGTATAAGACTGGTTTATTCACACTTTATTTCTTCTTTCTCTCCATCTATTCTTCTTCTATTCTTGATTTTTTTACTTATCCCTTTTCTTTCTTCGCTTATACTTTTTCTTCTTTCTTTCTCTGCATATTTTTCAACTATATTCTCTCTTCTCTCTTATCATCTTCCTCTACTCACATTTTCTTTTCGCATCTTCCTTTTTCCCTACATTTTTCTCCTTCCGGCTTTTCTTCTCCTTATTATTATTTTTCCCATAATTTCCTCAAAATCCTCCCACTATTGGCACCCTGTGTCTCACATGCATTTCTGGCCACCCTGTGATGTCTCTGATATTTCAGCTTGATGAATACTTCTTCTATATCGTCGTCATCGTCAGTTCTCATCATGGTTGTTGTTATTCTTGTATGTGTGTTGACTGCCTGTTAATTTGTGTGAGCAACACACAGGGTGCAGAAGGGTTGGGTGGGTGACACGGTGGTTAGTGTAGAGCAATTCATTTACTCGCATCATTCACATGCACATTTCGACACTGTTTTTGGGAATATTTGTCTAGTAGTTCATGTTCTTATTGTTGTTTTTGTTGTTGTTGTTGTAACAATTGTTGCTGCTGTTCTTCCTCTTTTTTTGTTCTTGTTGTTGTTGCCTGAGTTTGTGTTTGTTTTTCAAGTGCTCCAAATGTTTATGCAGATGAATTGTATTTTGAGTTGTGTTTTTGTCTGTCTTAGGCAAGGAGTGGGTTAAACGAGGGTAACAGAGGGTTAAAGGAGTGGTAAAGAGTTAGCAAAAGGGGGGTTAAGACTTGGTCCTTTTGCTGTTTGATGAATGCGGAAAATGTTTGCTAAGCTTTCCATAATGTGATTCTAAGTTGTGGCACAAAATACAAGAATTCAACAATGCAGGAAATCTGACAGAAATCTCTAGGCATATCGCTAAAAATTAAGATATAGTAACCATATACGAACTAGGAAATTAATAAAGAGTTCCTTAGAATTGACAATATGAAATATCAATAAAGATGATAAAATGTTCAGTAAATTGTTAAAAAAGGAATAATAAATAGAAGATAATTTATTCTAATAAAAGAACTGAAATGTTAAGATAATATGATGACACAGTGTTAGAGGGACACAACCTTGAAATTTTTGAGAAATGGATTAACAATTAATAAAAAATAATAGAGACGGTAATAATATGAGAAGGATATTGGAAATTCTAACATAAATAAAAAAAGAAACAAACAGAAATTATCCTTATATAAACCTCCCAACTGAATTCAAAATACCTTTCTCTCAGTTTGAAAAATCAACAAAATGAAGCTGTCGATGTGGTCGAGCATGCTCAAAAGTTGAGGACTCAACAACATGCTCACCTCCCATACTTTCTCTTCCCATTTTCAATCCTTTTTCCATTCGTCTTATGGCAAATTAATTGCCAGCTACAAAACCAGAAAAATAAACAACCCGCGGCGTTGGAAAATTTGCCAAAAATTGCTGACAGTCGCTTTGGCCACAACTCATAAACAATTGCAACAAAAATGTTTTCGAAAACAAAAAAACTGTATAGAAAATGTTGCATGGATTTGATTTAAAAAAAAAAGCTTACATATTTAAACTTTTCATTCGTAATTGTAATTGGAAATAAAATAGAGGGAGTTCAGTCAAATATGAAGTTATTGCCGGCACAATGTATCTGCATGCCACGGATGCGAGTTGCAACAAAACGTTGCAACGTATGCTGTCTAAATTTAACGCCAACAACAAAAAGTTGCACACAAAACAAATGTTTTTGACGCATTTTTGCAGTGGGTGGTGAAATCAGCGGTGCTCGGGGAAGGGAGAGGGTAGGTATGTAGCTGGCGCCAAGCATTTACAGCTTTTATGACGCGACGGTGTCAACGTCGAAGTCGACGTTGGCGTCAGCATCAGCGACTGACGCGTCCGTCACCGCAAAGGTGTCAGAAAATTGCATGCGGCAAATTTCAGATCCATTTGACAGATGGATGGGAGGAGGGTACGGAACGGAATGGAATGGAAATGGAATGAAACAGCGTGTGATAAAATCGTGTGTCAATTCGATTTTTGACGTTAACCACCGCCTAAACAACAACAGCAACGAAAGCAGCAACGTTGTTTTTAGACCCTGTACTTTAAATAGTATAACGGCCTTATTAAGTTTGTCAAAATAATAAGCTTTCTCTACTAACGCCTAGATCTCTGGAGCTTAAAGAGCAAGAGTTACCATACTTGGAGCGTACGTTCCTCTACATCCTAAGCAGAGTAAATTTGTTTTACAGTCTTCATACTCCTCATTTGTCTAATAACAAAAATTTAATCACGATTGGATAAAAAATTTGTAAGTTATTTAACAATAAGAAGAGAATACTGATTACTTATGTATTTTTTACAGAGTACTTACAGGGTTGTTTACTGTCCGGTTCTCTCGTCAGTACCCTTTGCTTCAATTTTTTATTACCCTGGAGTGGGGCATGAAATTGGGTGGCCGCTGTTGTTTTTGTTGTTGTTTTTGTTGCTGCCACAGTTTGTTGCAATAGAAACGGACGCGCTACATGACATTTGTGGCAGTGAATTGGCAGCTGCAGCTGCAACCTGCAACCAAAGACCATGCAACAAGAGACCATGCAACCAAAGACTCCATGTGGGCGAACAAAATATATGTTAACCGGTTCGCATTCAGTTCGATTCGATTCGATTCGAGTCTTCAACCGTTTCGAGTATTGTTTATGAGTGACAGCTTTAAGGAATAGCGAATTGATGGGATGGGTCAGTGCCAATAAAAAAGCGGAATGGTGTTGACTGGTAAAAAACACTCCACAAAAATATGCAGCATATGTTAAAAAAAAGGTGTTTCACCAACAGTTGAAAAGTTTTTTTTATCTAATTGCAGATTATTTTGATTAAAAGAATTCATGGTTTCGTTAATGAGTGCCCTATTCCATGTAGAATGGCCTTGAGATCATTTATAACATACAAAAATTTTAAAATATTATAGAAAAAGTTAAAGGGAGGAAAATCCTACATTTTGTGCACTTTTCAATACCGTATCAAAGTCGATTTAAAGTATTTGTAACTTCATTATATTGTAATTACATTAAATATTATTTTGTAAATTAATCTAAGCTAAACCTCATTCTCAACGTAACTATCCGAATATAATTGGATTAAAAATAATCTTATTTATTAAAAAATGATATTTGAAAGGTTTAAAATAAGTTTCTTTTTAGACAGATTTTTGCATTATATTTTTCTGACAACCCCTTCCCCTTACCCGAAGTTATTCCCATCCTCCTCCCTCGTTTATCAATGCAAACACAAAAAATGCATTGTGCAATTGAAATCATGTTACAATGTGCCGCGAGTTGAAAGAAGTTGGTGAGGGGTGTAAGGAGGAGGCTGGTAAAGGGGGTGTTTGTAACATTCCGTTATGTCACATTTCTAGCCCACAAATAAAAAAATATATAGCGAATCCAACTTTTGACGTGTGACAGCAGTTGGCGTTGCATTTTGGCCGCAATTGTCAGGTGCCGCGATATTCGAGGACCTGTCAATCCGATTACAGATATTTGAGATATACGACAGATGAGGGGAGTGGGTGGGAAGAAAAGTATGCACAACGCAGCCTTTAATATCAGTTAAAACATGACGTTTTATATGATGAATTAAAGAGATTTCATTTTGATGATTTCATATTCTCATTGTTTTAAAAAAGCTTAATCTAAGCTCCCCAAAATGCAATCTTGCTTAAGAAACCCATTCTAAAAAGTCCTGTATTTCAACATAAAGTCAATGTTTTTTTTACAGGTTTATTTTGAGCAGCTTAATTCCGTTGTAGTTAATCATAATAATGATTATTGAACCTTAATACATACTTAGATATACGATGAAAAGACTTTTATTTTAAGATTTTCCATCCTACATATATTTTCCCTATTTTATCATTTCCCTTTATATTCATGGTTGTCGAAAATATGACATTTTTTCCCATAGTTGCTTGGAAGGAGTAACTTAACCTAAGATAACTGGAAAGTGTAGAAAAAATCAAACACAAAGAACTGTTATTTTTCTCTTTTTGTTGCCTTTTTGTTGTTGTAGCTTTCGTTAAGTGACGAGTTTGAAACGGCGAACAAGAAACAGGAACAGAAAACAGAAACTAATAAAGATGCGTAATGGTCGGCTGCGCACAAATATCGGAAAATAATTACAGACAAAGTGCAGAGCGCAAAAATGAGAAAAGAAAATGATGAAATTGGAAGGAAAAAGCAAAAAAGTGTGCAATTATAAATAGAATTACCTTTCAAATTTAATTTATGCAAATAATATGAATAAAACTTACCGATGCAATCATAATTGTCATTTTCGCCTACACAACTCACACGTACAGTTAGTCAAATAAGTGCTTTGACATAATTTGTAAACACAAAATTTGTCCTTAGATTTTAATTTTTCCCATTTATTTTTATTCTACTTGATATGGTTATAATAAAAAGAAAATCATGGGATCTGTAATATACAACAAAGGCATACAGTTAGTCAAGTAAGTTTTTAGGTTTTTAAATGTATTTTCTTAATTAGCTTGCAGCTCCTACAAGTTAAAATAATAAATTATAAGATCTAATGGGTTCAACTATTGTTAAAAATAAAAAAATACATACAGCTATTTTGGAAAAAATTAAACGTATTTCCTAGTTCTACTAGATCTAATTATTTATATATATATATATATATATATATATATATATATATGTATAAAAAACACTTACTTGACTAACTGTATGAATAAACGGCTTTGTCACGTGCGAAAACATTCTGCACTTTCCCCCTCCACTCTCTTCCTTACGCAGACGAAACTCCCGCTTAAAGGCAGAGCTTTTGCGGTCGCCAAAAGCAGCGCAGTCAGCGCAGCGCATTCAACAATTGGGCTGAACTTTAGTGGAGTGAGGGAAGGAGAAGTTTGACTTGACGCGGGAGATTTTCACATTTTATTTTTACACGACGCAAAGTAAAAGAATTAAATGTAAAGCACAAACAACTTTTGCAAATTTTATGCTGCTGCCAACGTCTCTTCTCTGCCGCTGCTGCATTTTCAATTTCAATAAATAACCTTGATTTAAACGGCAGCGACGTCAACAGCGCGGCTAACGCCAACGCACTGACTGACACCCCCACTCCCGTAGTCGTTTGACCAGCTGCAGCAGCAGCAAACACAATCACAAAGAGAGCGAGCGAGAGTGAGAGAGTGTGGGAGAGAGGGAGATAGCTGGCAGACCCAGACCGGCCCCCACACACAAACACCTGTCACACTGCACATTGTCGCTCTCTCTGTATGTGTGACGCTCTCTCGCTCTCACATGGCTCTCACGGCCATTGCAGTTGTTCCTTTGCCCATTTGTCTCCGTTTCATTTCAAGTGTTGCGCCAAAAAGCTTTCTCCTCATATGCCCAAAGGCTATAAATCAAACAAAACTGCAGTCGCTGCCAGCTGGCAGCATCGGCGCAGGCGTGCGTCAGAGAGCCTGCTCTCTCTCACTGAGAACAACGTAACGAACGCTCTCTTTCTGTCTGCTGCCGGCATATATCAAATTAATGGGGAAAACGTCGTCGGCTCGGTTGCTCTCTCACACGCCACAACTCATTTTGATTGCCCGCTCATTTATTTCGCTCTTTGCTGTCGCTGCTGCTGCTGTTGCTGTCGCTGCCGCTGCTGTTGCCATTGCTGTCAGCTCTCAACGTTGTCAGTGTCAAAAAGATGTTTTAGTCGACAACGGCAGCGCTGAAGGAAATCATGTCGCAGATTTTCATTGTTGAATTTTTCGCAAGAAATTCAACGACAAATTCAATCGCAGCAGCGCAGTAAACGTCGCTGCCGGCAGCTGCAGCAGTGGGTGCCAATCAGAAAATATTGCAACGTGCAACGCTTGTCAATCAGTTAAAACGGTTAACCGTTTCAGTAAGAGTTTAACCGTTGAACCGTTTCGTGTCGCGCGCGTTTTTCTAGTCGCCAGCAAAAAGAAGAAGAAGTTGCCGGAGCAGCAGCAGCAGCAAAAGAATAATAATAAATTTTGTGGCAAGCGTCAGTAAATCATTAAATTAATAGCCTCACACACACATAAGCACAGCTGTGTAGTGTGTGAGGAGAAGGAGTAGGAAGAGGAAGAGGAAGAGCGGCGCTGCCTTGGAAATTGGCGGCAGTTGACCGCAGTAGCGACTGCACTACACGAACACAGGCAGTAGCAGAAACACACACACATACGCACATATTGAGCAAGCAAGAGTGTTAGTGTGAAAGGGAGCAGGAGGAAGAGAGGGACGCCCATTGTGACATTTGATTTATTTGACGTGTGTGTTTTTGATAGAAGCTCAACACGAAACTGACACGTTCACACACACACACATACGTAAACACACGCACGCACAGACACACACACATACAAAGGCAAGCAGACATTGAGACGACATAAGAATTTCAAACGTATAAACGAAAATAAATAAAATAAAATACATATGTACATATAATTTGTATTTGGATTTGGAATCGTATTTGAACTTGTGTAAAGTGTGACTAAAAACTAAAACAACAACATGAACAATAATAAGAACTACAACAATAACAACTACAAATCGATGCGTGAAATACAATTAGAGTGAGAGTAAAAGACAGAGGAAGAGGAAGAGAGTGTGTGAGAACTTTGAGCTAAAAAGACATATTTCAAGTGCTTAATTTAACGTCAATATTATTGTCAAAATGATGCTACACGAGGCTGTCATGTTGGAAATCTATCGCCAGGCGTTGAGTGCAAGGTGAATTAACTGTTATTATTAAACAAAAGTTTCGGAAAGTGTGGGAAATGTGCAAGAAATTAGAGTTGAAGTTTGTTTTATTGGAAGTTCTAGAAATTTTTAGTTTTTCAGTTATTAAACTTAAAAAAAAGATCAACAAATTCACGTTTTAATAAATAATTTTTATTTTATGTTTTATTGTGATATTCTATGTGTAAAAGTGTCTGAGATATAAATTTAGATTTGAGTGGGATTAGATTTTTTGTTTCTTTGTTGTTTACTTAACAGATAGAAGGCATTTTTTGTTAACAAGCCAAGTTTTTAAATTATATTTATTTTTAATTTTTAATTTAAAAGTATCCTAATTCGACACATTAAAAAATGTTTCTAGAAGGAATCAAAGAAATTTGCACCTTAATTTATCTTTTTAGGTTTCTAAAGTATTATAATATAGCTTTGGCATGTTTGAAAAATATATGTAAGAGAGTTTTGGCTTAAAACACAGTGTAGTTTCGCTAAAAAAACAGTATTTCTTTATAAATTCTAATAGAAGTGAAAGCACGAATCCAGTATAAAAAATATTGGATGCATAGTTTTTATAACTTTTAATAACATTGATTTTATATAGTGTAGGGTTTTTGACGATTTCATCACTGCATCAAATTAAGATTAAACAAAGCAAATTGGTTAACAGGTTATCAATTAATTTTCTTGTCTGACACTTATAAATCTCTTAATGCTTGACATAATTTCTTATCAAACTTAACAAAATACACTTTCTAATCATACACTAATAAACATTGCAGAATCCCCAGTTCTATGATTAATCTTTGTTGATAATGAAATTATTTTAATTTGCACAAAAATTATTTAAAAAGTGTAATCAAAATGTGTTGAACTCTTAAACTTTTTTTTAAATAGTTGTTGTGACAAACAGAAGCAAGTAATGAATTTTGAAAATATTAGAGCTCAATAAACTGTTTTAAGAACTTTTATAAGAAATTTATTAATTATGCGTTTTAATAAAATAGTTATTTCTTTAGAAATGCCTGTATAAAGGCTTGATAAATACTTTTCGATTCTAATTTTCATCAATCCATAAAACAGTTAAGATAGGTTTAATGGATTTCTGATTATAATAAATAATAAAGCAAGGTTTCCCTAAGGAATGTTGGTACATATAAAGTTTCGGATTTTGAGTTTTGATTTAAATTTAGATAGTTTAAAGAAGAAAGTGCACTTTGAACAGGTACATTTAATAAAATGGGTTTTCCATTAGCAAAATAATGTGATAATAGTTTGCTGTTATTTAATGTTAAACAGTTATTAGTTAGAAATCAGTTATGAATTATAAAATCGGACTATGCGTTATAGATACTTAATATTCCCAAATTTTCCTTTGCATTTCTGTCTATTTTACTGATACTTTCAATTTAAGAAAATCTCTTAGAGTTTCCCTCTAATATTTCTTTCATTTTCTATATATTTTTAGTGAGCTGGCGAGTCCGCGTTGTCAATCCCGGGAATCAAACACCTCAGCAACTGCTGGAGATGTGCGTTGTCCTTCAAATGAATCTCATTGCTCCGCCAACGATTGCCTCACTCCGGCGCCCACGCCCACTCCGACAGCTGCCTCTCCAGTGGGTCTACCGCTGACGGCGACCTTGGCACCTTCCGCTGCTGCAGCGCTGCTTCCGCCGCAGTCGGCAGCGATGGCTGCTTACCTGGCAGCGGCTCAACAGAATCATTTACTCCTAACGAATCCTTTGGCAGCTGCTGCATCCTTGGTGCAACAGGCAACGCAACAGGCTTCGAGTCCAGCAAGTAATCCTCACGAGGAGGAGGCTCCTGCCTTGGACTTTAGTCGAAAGAGGCCTTCAAGTGATTGCGAGGAGGATGAGGAGCAGGAACAGGATCAGGAGCAACAGGAGTCGGCGCCTTTGGACTTATCCGTGAGCACAAGGAAGCGTGAACAGGATTCACCAGCCCGGAAGTTGCCACGTGTTGCCAATGACTATAAATCTCCCTTGCCACCAGGTAGTTGGGTACCTCCTATTAATCCCTACCTGGTAAAGTCTGGTTTAAGTGGAAAAATGGCGCCTAGTGAAGCGAGCAAGGCTCTGGAGAAGATGAGCGAGATGAGTCGCCTGGAGACGCCTCCACCAAGCAACAGAGGATCAACTCCCGGAGCAGGAACACCTTCCGGAGGAGGTACTACCTCAGGAGGTGGTCGACACAGTGCCTGGCAATCGCATTGGTTAAATAAAGGCGCCGATGCAGCCAAGGATGTGTTTAAATGCGTCTGGTGTAAGCAGAGTTTCTCCAGTCTCGCTTTGCTCACCACCCACATGAAAGAGACACAACATTGTGGTGTCCAGGTACCCTCCCCATCCGGCAGTACCTCCAATCCCACTACACGCACCACTAATGCCACTTCCACCAACACTTCCAACTGTTCCAGCAGCAGCTCCACATCCTCATCCTCTACTTCATCCAAATCCGAGCTGAATATGCTTATTAAGGAGACCATGCCTTTGCCCAGGAAACTAGTCCGAGGTCAGGATGTCTGGTTAGGGAAGGGTGCGGAGCAGACCCGACAGATCCTTAAGTGCATGTGGTGTGGGCAGAGTTTCCGATCCTTGGCGGAGATGACAAACCACATGCAGGAGACGCAACATTATACGAATATCATCTCACAAGAACAAATCATCTCGTGGAAATCCGGCGATGAGAGACCCTCCAATGGAGGACAAAATGGACCCACTAACACCACCAATAACAACAACAACACTACAAACACTGCTCCTAGTGTTAGTGCGGTTTTAACCTGCAAGGTGTGCGATCAAGCATTTGCCACATT
The DNA here is from genome assembly GCA_035043265.1 of Drosophila testacea. Taxonomy (NCBI): domain Eukaryota; kingdom Metazoa; phylum Arthropoda; class Insecta; order Diptera; family Drosophilidae; genus Drosophila; species Drosophila testacea. Next base: position 1,814,108 of record JAWNND010000151.1, read on the forward strand.
GAAGGAACTTAGTAATCACATGGCTCAACAATCTCACTACAAGGATCCCGCCTCCAGTTGCAGCTCCTCTGTGTCTCCACCGGCACCAACTTTGAGTGGAGGTGCCTCTAAGCGAGGAAGGCAAACACGCAATGAGAAGCGCAAGAAATCTCTTCCTGTAAGAAAACTCCTCGAATTAGAACGGTCCGGTAGCGGTTCCGGCTTGGATTCGGCTCTAAAACCCTTAAGAGACTTTGCTGCGGCTACAAAGATCACCTGTGAGAAATGTGGCACGAAAATAGAGACAGCATTATTTGTGGAGCATATAAGAAAGTGCCTCGGAGATAGCATTCCCATTCCTCCAAGAAGATCACAAACAGAGCAACGATTATCGAGTCCGAGTATGACAGAAAAACCCTCTGGCAGTACCATGAATAATTCAGCAGGAGGGCCTTCTGTCTTAAATGCCTTGGAACAACTCATTGAGAAGAGTTTTGAATCAAGAGTGGGCAGAATGACAACAGGCTATCCAGAAGCCGGCACACCTCTAGGAGCTAGCATCCTAAAGCGTCTAGGTATCGATGATAGTAGCGATTATACCAAACCTTTGATGGATGCCCAGGCCATGCAGATGCAGTTATTGAGGTCGTCTTACCCCCAAAGAGATCGTAGTGCCAGTGAATCGAGTTCTGCCAGCCGTGTAGAGTCCGCCTATACGCCGGACAGACAGCAAGCGACGCCACGACGCACTCCGGACACTCCAGCACCTCCAATTGTAACTCTACCTCCTCCTAATAATAACACTACCATAAAATCGGAACCTATAGAGAGTGAACCCGTTGAAGTGGAGACGAATCGACATCTCATTAATGTAAAGAAGGAGTTTAATATGGAGCCCAATGCAGGAAACCCTCGTGGTAGTCCCAGTTCTAATAGTGAACGGTCCAACAATTCTCCAACTGTTCAGAATCCTAACCAGACGGCAAATTTAACCGAAAGTGGCAGTCTGCTGGCTTTGAACTCTATGTTTGATCAGCTGAGCAATGTGGAGACCAACAACAATAATACTGGTGAGTGGCAACCGCAATTGAGATATGAGAAGAGAAATGCCGTCTATTACCTTTACTATAGATATCTTAGATCTCTTAGTTTTGTCCAAAAATAAAAATACCTCACAGTTAAAAATGTCCCCACAATATAATCATAACAATTTAAGAAAGGCAAATGAATTGTTATCGCACTAATAACTAGATGATAAATTTACTATGTGAATGAGAAAAATAGTTTCTATGTCATGTGTAAAATAATAATAATCTTCTGTCTTTACAACTCTTCAATCTTAGATTTTTGAATTATTCTAAAGATCCAATTTACCAAACAATAAAAAAGTCTTATCACTAAACTTAACCTCGCATTCCCTCCTCTCTCTAACCTTTGCAGGACATTGCTTCAACAACAACAATAACAATGGAAGTGGCAACCCTAAAAAGCCCAAGGCACATCCTTTGGCCGCCTTGCAAAAGCTCTGTGAGACAACAGATCCTCCAGCTTTGAATACACGCAGTGCCTCCGCCTCCTCGACCACCCCTGGTATGGGGGTGGGTGTCGGCAATGGCAATGACCTTGTGGCCTTTAGTTGGGCATGTAATGAGGCTGTGTTGAGTGCAAATACAGCAGGAGGAGGAGGAGGAACAGAATTGATAATTAAATGTTCATTTTGTGACACGCCCTTCGGATCAAAGGGGGCGTATCGTCATCATTTGTCCAAGGTTCACTTTGTCAAGGATACGGGCGAGGATTCTCCAACATTAAAGTCGCCGGCGGCTGCGCAGTCGCCGAAAACGCTGCCTCTGGCATCCCCAAAACGTTCAGCTTCACGCAGTCCGGCAACGCCGGCAGTGCAGCAGACGTCGCCGTCGACGTCAACGTCACTCTATGATGAAAGTCCGCAGTCGAAATTTTTAAAATATACGGAATTGGCCAAACAATTGTCCTCGAAGAATGCCTAAAGAAGTAAAGGAGAAGAAGACAGTAAAGAAAGAGAGCAAGTTTAATTAGTGAGGTTAGATATGATCAAACAGCAGAGAGAGCGTTTAACTGCACGCTCTCAGCTGCTCACGCTCTCTCAATTGCTCACTCTCTGCAGCCAGATTTCCCCTACTTTGCTGAATAAGCAGCCATATTTCCCCTTTTCTTATGCTTAAAGCAGGGGCAATGACGTCACATCTCTCTGATTTTATTGTTTGCCAAAACACACACACATAGCAAATACTAAAGCATGCCATCGCATTCGCACGTGCGCAATTCAATTACCACCACTTTGACGAACTGCTGTCCATCAAACGGCATTCACACTCACACTAAGAAACACGCACACACAAGCACTCTCAGTGCAATTGCAGGCATGCGCTAGAGTGAGATGCCTGTAGTGTGCTCAGCAGTTTGACGAAAGGCGACGACAACAGTTCGTCAAAGTGTAAAAACAAACACAAGCAAATACAAAATACAAAAGCAAAATACATGCTGACCCATGCGATTGGATGGAGCAAGAGCAGCAAAAATAACAACAATACCAATGCTTAAAATGGGTGGGGGATATATTGAGTACAATCGTAACCGGTTTGAGCGCAAATTGAGTGCGAGCGGATGAGAGAGAGCGAGCAAATAATTGAGTGGAATATTTATTAAATATAAATGCGGTTCCTGGTCAAAAAAGCGTGCCAAAAAAATTAAGAAAAAATCGTTAGTAATATAATTAATTAATTAAATTTAAGTAATTACAAAAATGCAACGCAGTATACGTAAAAATCTTTAAACAAGAAAATAACTAAAAATCTCTTTAAAAACAAAAACTTAAACTCATTTTACGAGTAAAAATTAGTAATTAAATTATTTTTGTTGTTTTACTTAAGCAAAGAGGCAACTTTCGAGTGTAAATACTTAAGTAGAATTTAGAAACTTCCTTCCAAAAAGTTAAGAAATGTTTAACAACTAATAATTATACTATTATTAATAAATTAATGATTAGAAGTCAAAGAAATCAAAAATGTAATCACTGCAACTCATGTATACGCATTAATTATACAACAAATATACTTAAATATATTAATTACTAAATGTATACCAACAACAACTGTTTACAAAAACACTCAAATCTCAACAATAATAATAACAACAACAACAAATGTATACCTATTATATATATTAAAAATATATGTATTTAACCTAAGATTAAACCTAAGACTTCAAAAAATACTTAAAAATAATGAAAAGCAAAAAAATACTAAAAGAAAAAAAACAAATTACAATATGCAACAAATGTCAAACATTTCATTAACAACAACATTATCAGCAACAACAACTTGAACTAATTTAAAAGATTAACTTATGATAATACCAATATACGATATATATAGGTAACTGTATAAATCTGTATCTGTATCTGTATACGACTTGTATTTGAGTTTTTGTGATATTATTTTTAAAACTCCTTTCGCTTCCTTTTCGCCTAGTTCATAAGTAAGTTTAATGAAAAATGCAATAAACATTTCAATGCAACAACAAAATAGATTCTTATTTTATATGTTATTTCTTATATGGGCATTAATTCAAAAACTTAAACTAAAATTGATAAACGGGGTTTAATTAAAGTTGATTATCTCACATTTCAATTTAATAATAACATAATAAAAACTACTAATTAAATTGGAAATTGCACCTAATACACTACTAAATATGCCGCTGTGCTCATTGATCTCAGAGATTACTTCATCATCAACGAATTATTAATTCAATTAGATATTTTCCATAATATGAATCATTTTCAATAATTTTTTTATTTTATTTGACTTGATATGCGAATAACTTTAATTGATTCAAAAATTTTCAGTTTAGAGTTCATTATTAAGAATAGTTCCAATATTAATATTCCACATTGGATTACTTTTCTACTTCTATTTTAAGTAATTTAAATCCTCATTTAATTTAATTTCTATTGATATATCCAATTATTAAATAATATAAAATTTATATAACGATTTCTCGCTTAATTATCATACCACTTATGTTCATACCTATCTTAAATCTATTCCTCTTCCAGTTATCTCCATATGGGCCTTATTTGAATGCTCCCCCGTGGGCAGTTCCGAAATCCTTAATCTTCAAATGTGAAATCGCAGTTAATTGTGAAGCTCCGACATGACATTCTCGTATCAAATTGTAAACTAATATTTGCTAATAAACACGCCAAGTTAATTAAACCTGAATTATGGGGCAACCAAGAGTGTGGCAAGTAACTAGATGGGGGTGGAAAGGGGGCATGTGGCACGGGGCAGGAACAGGAACATGCGCAAAATGTGAACGCGATTCGCTGATTTATGGGCAACAAAGGATTAAGATGCGAGCTTCATATACTGCCACACACACACACACACACATAGATACTCCTATGAGTGTGTGTGTGTTTGTCGTATCTATTTCCCTGACGTTGATGACGATCCGAAAAACGCCAACGAAAATCTTCTTGCAAAACTTCAATTGCCAAAGGATTCATTTTCACTTAAAATTTATGATGTGTGTGCCACACACACACTCACTCCACACACACAACCTCTGCCCGAGGGGGCGTGGCGAAAATGAGGCGTTCGGTGTCACATTTGTGTTAAGAGATAATATTTGGGAAAATGTTTTCCCCAACAAAAGTTTTCGGCTTCATTGACGGCTTTCGTTTCGCGCGCTTTTCTTCTTGCCACCAAAAGTTGCAACATGGCCACACACCTTTTGGGCCCAACCCCACCCCCTTGCTTACTCACACCCCCTTTTCTCCCGTCCCTCTTCTAATGTTTCGCTTAATGAGATACAAACACATAAATTTTGAAAAGTGTCATACATCGCGTTCACTTTTTTGGCCTCTTTGATAAGCCAAAAATACAAAACTGCCGCCTTCACTTCACTCACAAAGTGGGCGGGGCATCCAGTGAGGGAGTGTATGTGTGTGCGAGGGTGTGTGTAGATGTTGTGTGTGTGTGTGTGTCTTTGTGGGTTGACAACAAAAGACGCTCGAGGCGATGACGGAAATATCAAAATTTTACTGTAGAAATAAATGTTAATGAACACTGATAGATAAAATGATATACATAGCTGCATACTGTAGTAAACACTTGAACTAATACATTTTCAAGAACTAAAACATTTTTTAAACAGTCAGTATGGAAAATGTTCTCCTGCTGCAGTCCAAGATTCTCTATATCTGACTCTATTTCATTCCTTTTAAGAACTTTCTGATGAAGTTTTATCAATATTTTTAATTCAATAAATAAAATATTAAAAATGTAGGAATTGATACTATTGGATAAAGTATTAATTACTTTTACTACAGTACAACATTCTTGACTTTTAATGAAATTACATCTGATTATTATTTTCACTGAAATTTGTAATGCATTAGGATATGCTTTGAAAAAGCAATAAAGTAATGCAATCAGTAATATATTATAGCAATTAATAATTCATTTAATGAGTTCTTAAAAGCGTTAAGTTACGCCTTACTGAAATTTTCAATGCATTAGGATATGCTTTGCTGAAACAATAAAGGTCTGCAAGTAGTAATACCTTAAAATATTTAATGATTGATTCATATTTTTAATGAATCTCTAAATTATTACTATATTATTATCATAGAACAAGCTTCAACTATGAAGTTAATTTTGAATTATGTTATAGTGGTTTTAAGACTTTAAAATAAATTAGCATTGCAGTATAAAAATTGCATTACAGGATTTATTAAAATGTAATGATATAATGTGAAATGGCCATAAGAAAATCACAAAATATTCTGCTCCTTAAGATCAAAATAATCCTTTCAATCCTTTCCACAACACTTACACATGTCTTGATTTCTTACACAAATAAACAGTTTATCTGTAAATTCTCCATCCTCCTCAATCTTAAACCCCGCATAATGACTGAGATCTGTCGCTGTAGTCAAAGGGAAAAACAGTTATCCTGCAAGATAACTGAAAAAAAGTTAAATAAAATGGAACCAAGGATGCTCAAGATAAATTGTACATAAGTATATTTTCGTAATTCCTGTTGCAAAAAACATACGCAGACAGCTGAAAGTAACGCCTTCCATTAGCCACCACCCGAGAGAGGACTAATGAGACTAACACACAGACAGGACGCAGGACACCATGGAGGACGGGGCATGGGGAATGTTGAGAGTGGAGCATGGAGGACAAACGCCTGCAGTGCGAACAGCAAAAGTTTTGCAAAAGTGTCAGAAAATGTGAATGCGATTGTAGGGCAAAAAAGGGGGTGTGGGGTGGCAAAGGGGGACACCCCATACCCCTAGAGGAGGGGGTGGGGGTGGCATGGATAATGTGCCGAGGTAAATGCCAGCTACGAGATGGATGATATCTAGACGAATGATGCATGAGTCGCTTTGGGGGCAGAGACGCGGCCAGCGACGCAAGCAGAGCCAGAGACGCCATTGCTGTTGTCATGTGTAGCCACACTGAAAAAAAGAATACTATTCTTATTTTAGAAATGCGCCATGGCTTTTAAAATCGCCATGATAATAATAAAACTGACAATTTATTAAAGATGTTTTCTAAATATTAGAAAAAATTACCCTTAAAAACTAATTGTTTAAGAATTATAATTTCAAAACAATGAAAAGAAGGATTTTTTTTAAAAAGAAATAATAAGGGTTGATTATGCTTTCCGTTAGGGAACTGTCTATTTATCGGGGATAATTTTCTAACTTTAAAAAAATCTTCAAAAAATATATTAGGACAATGATTATGAAACAAGTTTCAGGATTTAGGAATATATGTGTCGATTGTTATGGATCCGTAAACGTATTTTCCGGAATGGATAAACCACATTTTTATTTATACTTAATTATTGAATTTTTATATCGTACTATAGAAGTATTTTACAAAATCTATTGATTGAATAATTAATAAACCCAAAATTAAACAAAGTAAATTGTTTAATAGCTAATATCTTAATTTTTTTAAGTAATTAATTTCTATTTAAAATTTATTAATATATGTAATATTTGGTTTTTTTTCGAGTGCAGAGTTGCCACATGTATGTGAATGAGTGGGTGGTTTTGTGGGTGGTTAGGGTTGTCTCTACGTAAATTCCGACGCTTCATTCGCCGGATGAACTCGACGCAGGAGGAAGACATGGCTGCCATTCTAAGGGACGAAAGAAGGACGCAGGCGTGGAAGCAACAACAACAACAACAACAGCAGCAGCGAATGAGCATGCGAATTGCACACACACACACACATACAAACACATACACACACACACACACACAGAGGGACAACATATCCAACTCGAATCTTGTCTACAATAAATCAAATTTTATTACACTTTTCTTTATGCATGCCACAGGATATGGCAAGCGTATGGCGCACTGATGAGCACACACATACATACAAAGACACACACACACATACACATACTTACAGAAGGCCACACACACACCGCTGAGATTTTCACATGCTCATTTAGTGAAGCGCCAAAGGATGGAGGATAAATATGTAGATAGAACTGAGTGGGTGGCATTACAAATACAGAGACACACACACTCACACATACAATGATTACACACATTTATACACACACATATATCTACAGTAGTATCTCACAATCCTTTGGCATTGGCAGCGTCATGAAATGATGAGGATTTTAATGTCTAGGCAAAAAATTAGATCAGTTTTAAGTGCATGTTCTTCATAGAACATCTTGTTTGAAAACTTCCGTTACTAATTAACTATCGATTTATCTATTTGACTATAAAAAAACTGGATCTTAAATGGCTAAAATATATTTGATTAATCTGCGATAAGCTATAAAGAAGTTCTTCATTATTTTATACATTTTGTACAAATATTTCAAAGAACTTTTTGTTAGCTTTTGAAACATTTTAATGCACTTATATTTTCATTACAAAAATGTTCAAGCTGTAATTTTATGCAATCATATTTATATTAAAAATAATACGGCAATTGTTAATTGTTTAATTTAATAAGAATACATTACATATTGAATCTTTTTGATATAGTTTTAACGTATATATATTTATAAAAATATTTTGTAACTTACAAACAAACTGAAAATATCTACAGTCCATATTCTAACCCTAATATCACTTTCTTTTCTGTTTTTATTTTCTATACCTCTTCGTATCCTATAAAAATGCTTCTTAAGAATAATGGTTCTTAATTACTCACACTGATTGCGAGTAGAAAAGTTGTTAGTTTCAAATAATTCATCTTAATTTTTTAATTTTAGTAAATATACAACTGAACATTTTTGAATATTCTAAGACTTAACTCAGTCTTAGACTTATGACAAATAAAAAGAAACCGAAAACACATCCAAGTTCAAAAATAAACTCATGGTTCCTTTTAAAAATTTGGCAAGTGGAACTAAAGCTATTTACAAGTAATTGAAATAAATTATTAAGCCATTTTAAAATAATAAAATAGTTATAAATTAAAGAAAAATGTTTTGTTCATTTATGAAAACTTACATTATAGCTGGGTATGACTTTAATTACTACTGGAGATTGAAGTCCAGAATCAGATGGACTTTATTTTGTGCAATTAGCAATTGCATTGTTTATCGTTTATCGTGTATCGTGTATCGTCATGTTTCCTTGTGTGCAATCAATATTGTGTAAAAAAAACATTACGTATACGTAATGTAACGTATCGTAAGCATGTCCATATCCGTATCGGTTGAGGCATTATTTTAAAATGTTCCAAGTGTTTGCCACGTTATTGTGAGAACTTTTGCATTATGGCTGTTGAGGCATAAATCAAAATTCCATTACGCCCGAAAGGTCCCGCCCATATCAGAGACAACCCATGCTGTGATTTATTAGAAATAAGAAAAAAGAGCGAAGAAGCGAGAGAGAGAGGAAAACTGCAGTTATGACTGAAGAGGGGGAAAGGGAATATGGGGAAAGGGAAAACAGCAGCAGCAGGAACGCGTTTCTTTTGATAAAAATTTTGAACTAAATCAAAACTTCATTTCACATCGGTGCCATTTCTTGCGCCAGCGCTCAGTTTAGTTCAGTTTTCAGTTGAGTTGAGTTCCCAAACCCCCTTTCCCTCTCTCTAGGCACCCTCTCTCTACACCTCTGGCCGCCCAGTGTTGAGTGCCACGCCCACCAATCTCGGGTTGCAGCAGCAAAAAGCGTAGCGAGAAAAGTGCACAACATCGAAACAAGAAATGGCGGCAAAACTAGAAAGTGTAGCCGAAGGACTGAAGAGAGACGGAGAGAGGATTGTGGAGAATGGGAGAAAGTGGTAGTGAGAAGGGAGAGTAGGTAGACAAGTGGGAGAATCCTTGTTTCTCAACGGTGTCGCATTCAACTGAGAGGATGCCTCGGCATCGTTGTGTCCTGCGACTTGACTCGACAAAATTCACTGCTCTCGCTGTCAGTTCAATAAATCATTTCCTTTTTGACACGACGACGTCGCAGACCCCTTCCTTCTCTCTCTCCCCACCATTCTCCATTTCTCTCAATCTCCTCTGTGTTCTCCTTTGGCCTCCCACTTGACTGCACCACCAATGAAAATCCATAAATACGAAAACAAAGCAAAAACGTCGTCTGCCATTGCCACAGCCAACGGAGAGACGCGAGAACTGAGAGACAGAGAGACAGAGAATTGAGAAACTGAGAACTGGCAACTGAGACATGGAGGTAGAGGCAAAGAGTCTGAGGCGCGACAAGGACAAGAGACAACGCCAGGCTCCATGTGGGATGCACATAAATTGCAAGCTGCAGCAACAAAAAAAAAAATGTAACTATCCCCCTCTTTCTCAGTGTACCCCTCTTTAGAGACCATCCCCTTCTCAGTCAAGCCCTCCTTGACAACATTGCCCTGCAAAGAGTCCATAGATCAGAGCATTCCTTTGGCTGAGACGGCAGCAAGGAGCAAATGCAAAGACGATGATGAGAATGTCCTCAGCGTCGTCAAGATGCAACATGAAGGGATTGAGAGAGAGAGGGAGACAAGGTGGGCAAGGGCTTGAGAGGGGATGGGGGTGTAGGAGAAAGAAGGGGGTTGATAATATATGGCACCTGGCAGGCAATGACACTGACACTGCCAAGCACTCGAGACTGGAGAGTCGAGCAGTTGCTACAAAAAATAGAAGATGCAGCCATAAACAAAGGGTGATAAGGAAAGAAGATAAATTTTGAGAGAAAAAGAAATGGTGGAAGAAAATAGGACAAAGGCTGAGAAGGAAGAAAATGGAGTAGGTAGGAACTGGTGGAATGATAGAGATCGAGAGGAATAGAGTGGAAAGAAAAGCAAACAGTAGATAGAGAATAATAGTGAATAGAGAAGTGGAGAGAAGGAAGGGAAAATAGAGAAAGAACAGAGATATTGAGAGAAGGTTAAATAAAGAAGAGAGATAGTAAAAAGGTAGGGAAGCTATAAAATGGAGAAAGTGAGAGATGATCGCTTGAAAGAAAATGAGACGAAAGAAAAAAGAGAGATACTTACTATGGAAATATCAACAAAGAAGGGCCACAATAAGCAATTTTTAAATCAAAGACCTTAGAATTCGCAAGTGGTTCTGGCTTAACATTAATGGAGTGAACCTTGGTTACGTTAACTGACAATGTGAAATTGTGCTAAGAGCAGTTTTTTAGTGTCAAGTAATTATCGCTGGGTAAAATAATCAAAATGAAAGTCTGTAAATATTCTTTTAATTTCGCATTCAATAGTCACAGAATGAGCTAAGAGACTGGGAAGGGAGGTTGAGGTAAGGACATTATGTCAAGAGGTAGATTTATGGATTTATCAGAGTTGTCAACAGCTTGCAAACTCTTTAAAAAGAGCCTGATATTCAGAGTGAACCACATTTGCGACGTCATTGTCAGCCGCATGGATTGTAAAGTACAAAAGTTTTTGATATAAATCAAAGACCCCTTTGGACATTTATGATCGTAAAGTTGAAAATATAAAAAAAACGAGGAGAATAAAAAAATAAAAAATATAAACATTATTCGCAAAGGCATAAAAATCAGCATTAAATGTGACCCTGTAATAAATTCACTCGATTCGGTCGTGTGAATAATGAAAACCCCAGACGAATGAATGGCCAGATATGAGCATCTGTCTATCTCCCTTCCTCTTGCAATCTTTCTCCCTCTCTCTTTCACTCTCTCAAAATGAGTGTCCTTATGTATTGCATCCTTGTCCCAAAAGAACAGCAATTGCAGCAGACGAAGCTGTAATCAGTTTTTTCCCCCCAACCATATGAAGACATAATTTTCTCTTTCTCGTGGAAAATGTGGAAAACACACAACTAGTTAAATGAAATTATTGAAAATAATGAAAATATATGCACGTGGATAAGTAACCAACTTGTTGGAAGGAGTAAAAAACCGAATAAATTTATTGCTTGATGATTGCCAGTGTGTTAATGTACAGTCCGCGTCACTTAAATAGGTGCAGTGGATGCGCAGAGCATCAAGGTTAACAAATTTTAAATAACTTTTATAGTTGCAACAGATTGGAATGAGAATTTGGAGTCATCCCTAACTTAAGTTTCAGAAGAATCACCATTTATTACTGGTTTGTTTTTGTATATGTATGTAGTTAAATTTTATCTGATGGATTTATAAAATTATAAATGTAAGTATTGAAAAATCGGCCTTAAGGATTATCACAATTATTTCAATTATCATTATTTCATAATAGGTTATTTTGGTAGAAAACATATCATTTGATTTTTAAATTAAAATGAATGGAAAAATATAAGCTTTTGAAACTGTTCAAAATATATTCATTGAAACTAATAAATATAGATAAGATAATAGTCTCCTTTGATAATAAAATTATTGTTTAATGTTCCTAAATATCAGATATACATATATTAAAGACGCATCAAATGTAGAACCTAATTAGATATTTACATAAATAACTGATCTTGATAAAACTAGTGACTGACAAAATTTGATGCAGAACATAAACCTGCGTTTTTCATAAGAAAGCTAATGATCTCATTTTACTCCAAATAATTTGTTTAAAACAAGTAAAATATTAAGTGTTTATTTAATTATTTTTAAATTAACAAAAAGTACTTGAATAGAAGATGAACTTTTGTTACTGTCTGCTGTTTGTTGTAATTAGAGTTGCATGCATTAAACTTGAATAATATATTTAAGACAGGAAAAATCAGAACTAACAACAACTATGTAGGGGACTGGAAAAAGAAGGGAGTTGGAGAAAAAGGGGGCGTCAAACAAACAGAGTGAAATGCGCCAAGCGACAATTTCTAATTACAAATTCGCCACAGCATTTAACCCGTTTGTGCTGTTTGCTTTTCTTTAGTGGGAAATGGAGGAGGAAAATGTAGGGAAATGGGATGAGGACCTGGACAGGACATACGCGGACACATACGTGTATAATTTCCATTTGGAAAAACACACACACATACACACCTTTTGGACAACAGTGCAAACAAATGTTGGTTAGGAAATGTGTTGGCCAAAGGGGAAGGTCCAAGAAAAATGCTAAGGGGGGGAAAATGGGGAAAAAAAGCTCAGCTTGCAGCATTTTATGCTGATCCCTGTCAGGCAACAAAACACACATAATCTTCAAAAAGGAAAACAACACGACGATGATAGAAGCAAACACACACACACATACACAGAGAGAGAAACAGAGAAAAAGGGGGTGAGAAAACAGCAGCAGAAGGTGCGAAAATGTAGAGAGAGAGAGAGAAAGAGAGAAAGGGAAGAGGAGAAGCGACATTGGGGGTAAGCAAACAAAATATTTATGCCCCACGTTCCCTTGAACTGCAACAGAGGCAAGCGATAAACGTGTTGCCCCAACAGCTTCTCCACACACTTCTCACTCTCTTCCATTCTGCTCTTTTCTCTGCCTTTCTCACATTTTTCTCTGCTTTTTTGTATGCATGTAAAAAATGCAAGCAACAACAAACATCAACCAATAATGCAGACGCGATTATGTCCAGCGTAGAGATCCTGAAATGTTCGCCTCGTTCTCCAAAGGACAGCTCTGAATGTGAAGTTGATGCCACAACAGCAACAGTGGCAACAAAGAGGCGCCTCCTCCTGCCCCTCTTCCTCCGCCCTTTTCGTACGTTGTGCAAAAGAAACTGCAAAAATTAAAAGCAAACAAAACACGATGAAAACGACAAATGGCACCTAACATAAAAAAAACATGCATAAAAGTGGGAAGAAACTCCTTCCCTTTTTTTGGAGGGGAAAGAAAAACAAAACAAAATACAAAAACAAAAAATTGAAAGTGTTGCACAATGGGCGTTGCTTCAAGTCCAGTTCACACATACACAATCACACACACACTCACACACAGAGAGATTCAGAGACGAAGCTGTGTCCTGATTTATGTCACTGACGAGCGGCGAATACACTGAGAGAAAAAGCAGAGATATAGTCGAAATCAAATGTAAATAACTATTTCTAAATGATTAATGTGAGACTTGTGTCTCAAGAACAACGAGTTCTATAGCTTAAAGTTCTATACGTTATTACACACTGTAACATTTATAACAATTAAGTTAAAGTTTGTTCAAGTTTTTTAAATGGAACTGAGCTGACCCTGTAATGTTTCTTACTCATATACTAAACTTGATCTGTTTTATGATTTTTCGAATACTTTACATTAATATATTCATAAATTTGTTTATTAATTATTAGGTAATAAATTAAGTTTAATATTTAAAATTTGTTTTTTAGTTTTTCTACAAAGTTTTTGTGCCTCTTTTGATACCCAATTATGTACTAACAGTTCCCATGTTCTATATGTTGTTTATGAACACGTTTTGAGCAGTGTAGTGTAATGCCAAAAAGACTGGCAAAAAAAATAACGAAATAAATGTAAAAAGCGAACAAGAAGTAAGCAACGAAAACTTACGATGACGACAGAGGCGACGATGTTGAGGACGTTGTGGATGTCGGCTTGTTTCCGGCTGGCGACGACGAACAGGACGACGATGCTGATGTGGCTGACGAACAACAGTGACCAGCAGATGAAGAAGAAGAAGCAGCAGTTAAAGCTAGGAGGAGATAGCTTTGTCTAAGCGTAGCCTCCACCAAAGAGGCAACTGGACAGAGCGCCAGAGAGACGGACTAGCAGTCAGACAGAGAAGAGACGTTGCGCATTCGTCGCGTTGTCCTGTGTCAGCCAGAGGGCTTTGAGTGTATGCGTGTTAGTGTCCTGCGTCCTGCATCCCATGAGTGTCCCCTCCCTCTTCCGTGTCCTACTGTCCTCCTGTCCCCGTGTCCTGCGTCCTGTGTGCGCGCGGTTTTGTGTGCATTTTGGATTTCTTTTGTTTCCCTTTGGCTCAGTTCAGTTTTGCTCGACAGCCAGTCAGCGGCGTCAGCGACTGCTACCCGCTCCCCACTCTCCCCACCTCCTCTCTTCCATCAACAACAGTCACCTCTAGGCCCCTTTCGCTTGCTCCTGCTGCTTTTCATACTCCAGCTGCTGCGTTGTTTTCTTGCATCGAAGGACATTTTGCGCCCTGGCGCTGCTTGGTCCTTCTAACAAAATTTAATACTTATTGTGCCTTTTGCGCCTTCTACTGGTTGTTGCTGGTTATTGTTTTTGTTGCTGCTGTTGCTGTTGTTGCTGTTGCATAAAGAAACGCAAACAGAATTTATGTTGTGACATTTTAAATTGCGCAATTTTTATGAAATCCTTTTGGCTGCTGTTTTGAGTGTGCGCGCCTCTCGTTTTGTCCTTCTGTTTCCAGCACATCCTTGTGAAATACAACAGCAGCGCCATCTCTCGGCCGAAAGACTCTTGACTCTGCAGCGAAAAATGCGACCCAATGAAATTTTTGTGTGCTGCATTTTCTCTCGCTTCGCGTTGTGTCCCTCTAAAGAGTAGAGTCCGCTGTCAGGACAATGTTTATTTATTTTTATGTTTAGAGTCCAGCAAACCGACAATGTCCGACAGCTCCAGAATTGTCCGAATTGTCCGAAGAGACAGGCCAAAAGCCCCAACCATGATTTACGATGATGATGTGCCACTGGAACGCGTCTCCAACTGGACATGGAGCTTAGGACTCAGGACTAAGGTCTCAGGACTCGCAAGATGACGCCTGTACCTATTCAATCTCTATAAAGTCAACTTAATTGGAAATAACACTTGTATTTTGTAGTAACCCCATTACAACATTTAAATCACCAAATAAACAATTAATACTTATGACGATATACCCATTATGAATAATATTCCAATAGAGAAAGTTCTGCATACTAGTTTTGTTTACATACATACACTCGAAAGTTATTCAATAAACAATTTTCAGAAAGTCGGAAACCATTATTATCAACCAAGCCTCTTAATCGCAACCATACCGAGTAAATGAAAACGTTGGTTTTAGCTTAATGAATGCAGTTATTTTTATTAACTAAGTATTTTTCGAAAGTAATGAATGATAAGTGACTCCAGGATAAAATTCTTTAATTTTGATTCGCAAAGATTATTGTCAATTATTAATTTTTCGCTCTTAAGTGTGAATTTTAAGATGTTTTGTTTGGCTTGATCTTGATATAAAGGCTTTCTGGCAGTTTGGACAAATATATGGTTTTTCCCGGTGTGGAGACGTTGGTGTACTTTTAGAGACGACGACCGATTGAAGGCTTTCTGACAGTGTTCACATTTGTAAGGTTGTTCCCCGGTGTGGAGACGTTGATGTACTTTTAGAGACGACGACCGCGTGAAGGCATTCTGGCAGTGTTCACATTTATAAGGTTTTTCCCCGGTGTGAACTCGTTCGTGTCTTTTTTGGGCTGATCTTGATATAAAGGCTTTCTGGCAGTATGGACACGTGTAAGTATGAATTTGCTCGTGTTTGATTAAGTGTGATGGTTCGTTCGGTTGAACGCTATCATCTTCTGAAATGATTTCTTGCTCTTCTTTAACAAAATCGCTAACAATGTCCCAATATTCAGCTTCAAGACTATCAAGAAAATCGTCGTTTTCATCTGGACACGTGTAAGGCAGTTCATTAGTATGAGTTTGCTCGTGTTCGATCAAGAGTGATGGTTCGTTTGGTTGAGCGCTTACATCTGAAATACTTTTATGCTCTTCTCTAACAGAATCGCGAACAAAGTCCCAATTATCAGCTTCAAGACTATCAAGCTCTTTTTCTTTAAGCTTTACATTCAGCATGTAATTTCTCTGGAATCGATAAGCTGCTCGGACATCTGAAGTACAGAGCTCGCATATATTTTTGTAGTGTAAGTCTTCTGTGGTAACATTGAAGTTGAAGGATTTGTTTATCATATCCATCAGACTGGCTGCAGACAGCTGTCTCTCATGGACCTCTACGAAGTTGGTCTTGCAAACGCTGCAAACTTTTTCCATGTCTTTTCTTATGTAAAAATGCTATAAGTTTGGAAACAAATTCAAAAGCATGTTGATTAAAACATGTGCTTTGCTCTGAAACTTGAAAAATGTGCACAGAATAGACAATTACCTTTCCTTGTGATCTTCGTCCTGAAGGCTTAGCCAATAGTGGATCTTAACTATCAAATTATAATAATATGATGATATTTTCAACAAATGTGCTTCTTGCGTTTGTTCTCCAAGTAAAATAAGCTAGAGATGGGTATAGATATGGCGATGTCGATATTGTATCGATACGAAGAAACGATATTTAAGTTAAAAGCGACACGAGATCTGTTTCACATATCGATAACGCACGTGATGTTTGCATGAATTAATCGATACTTATAGTGCGTATCCAATAGTTGGGATCATGATGAAATATAATTATATTATTTCACTTGGGATCTTATTACTTTTGCTTTCATTCAAAGTACAAACTCGTACAAAACTGAATAGTCTAAAACTGGACTCTTATAAAGGTAATTTTCGCATAGATTTTATAGTAGTTGTTATTCATTGTCATTCAATTGTTATGCCATAGACATTCAAACAAACATCCATCCCAAATTGAAATACAAGAGCAGAAAAATGGGGAACATCATTGTAATATCCATTTTTTGGGTGCAAATACGTAAAGTTTTATATTTTGCAAAACGAAGTTGGCAGTTAACAATTTTGGCAATGCAAGTTTTTACCATTTTGTTGTTGTTAATAAAAATTTATGATTATTGTTTTCACATTTCTCATGTTGTCAATATTAAAAACATTATTTTTCACGCGAATTGTCGTCAATGGATGGATATGGATGTGGATGTGGATGTAGATATAGATATGGATATGGTCAGAGAATCATCGTTTCGTCTGTTTGTTATTGAAATTCGTTGATGGAATTCGAACAAAAATAACAACGGGAGAGGAAGGAGAGTTGCATTCAATCGCCTGGCGGTCGGTAGTCATAACTCAGGCTGAGGCGCCATTTGGACTGGACGGGGATCTGAAACAGGACACAAATCCATTGGCATTCTCTCTCCCAGCATTGTTGCAACTACGAGGATTCGGCACAATTGGACAGGGCAATAAATCGATGTGTGTAGGGCTGTAAATTTTTGTCCGATGCCCCGATGAAAAAGTGCATATTATGCAATTCGACAATACGCCAAACATGTCGACCTACCGTACGCACAACAACACACACACACACTTATACACTACAAGCGGAAACGGAAACGCGCTCAGCCTCTTCTTCTTCGTCTTCTTCGCTTGACCCCCCTCGTTTTTCCTTGTTGCAGTGCTTTGCATATCAATGAAAATGCATAAATTTTTTTCAGCTCGCCTGCCGTTGATTTTTTGCTGCACTCAACGCTTGCATTGGCCAAAACCCAAACCCCTTTACTTTCTGTCTCCCCCTCAACCCCTCAGTCCAAGCGAAACCGTCCATCAAAAAGCATAAATCAGTTTGGGTGCCATCGAAACAAACAGAAAAAATACAAAATTTGGTAACTCCACCTACAATGCTCACAGGATGCTTCACATTTGACAAAAAACGCAACAGCTCTGCCCCCCTTAACCCTCTTTCGTTTCCTTAACCCACTCTAGACCACAGCTGGGAATGCACAGAGGCTCAGTTACATCCGCGTACATGCATTGACGAAACATAATCCTACAGAAAAAGTGCACCACACGGCACAAAAACATCGAAAATCCATAAAAATGCATCATAATTTCGTGGCAAGCAACTGGAACTGGAACTCGAACTGGATCATCATCATCATTGCGTTCAACAGCCCAAATGGTTTCATGGCGAATAAGTCTAGTTCCCTTTACTCTCCTCTACCTGCACCTGTATTTTCCCATCCTGTCCAGCCACTGATGGGCATCTGAAAATACCGCGTAACTCTGTAAAAGGGGGTTGAGGTTGTTGAGTGTATGCGCAGCCTGCAGCACAGGAGTCTGCCCAATTGACGCATGTCCTTGCCGGACGCATGCTAATAGATTTGCACTGTCGCTGCTCCTGTTCCTCATTCTCATCCTCATCCTCATCCTCATCCTCCACCCCATTCCCATCCCCATCCTTTTGTTGCATGAGTTGCAGGCGAATAACGTATTCGATACGCCAGTAGCTGTGGCATCTTTTCCACGCGTCTGCATATAATCACAGGATGCACGCCCACGTCCACCTTTTTGAAAGGAGTAGGAAGGAAAAGGACAGCTTTTTGTTTTACTTAACGAATGGGCGATCGTAAATTTTACTTCATTCATTCGGTGGACAGTTTTTCCTGTGCTCACTTGAGTGCATTCGATGCGATATGTTGCCGCTGTCCACATGTCATCCTTGCATTTATTTATTGAATTATGACTCTGCCTCCAGGTAGAAGTGCAAAAAAAGAGGCCTTTCCCCAACATGGAGTAATGGCTTGTAAGCGAATTCAGACAGTTCACAATCCTTTAATACTGATTGATCATTCAAGAGAACTGAGGATATGGACGTTCTTTCAAAGTGAAAGTGAAACTTTAGTTATCATCGGAAAAGTTAGTTGTTTATTTGACCGATCCTGTCTTAAAATATTAATTTAAATTTGTATGGTCATCAAAAGTTTGCTGTTTTATTTATTTATGTACTTAGTTTTATTACGTGTAATCTTAACCTTTTATTTGTTTAAGTTGCAAGTTTCGGGTGTGAACTGACTTGAAACTTGCATAACTTCATCGAAACCAGAACCGATTTTGATGCGGAATATTATTCTGATCATGATTTGATCTTTAAATTGAGTCTATGTATATTGAAAAATTGTTTGTTTTCAAAGCTAAGTTGTTGAAAGAAACATATTATTACATTATCATCAACTCTTTTCAACAGAAATATAGTTCCCTAGAATTTCTCTCTCTAATTTTATCTATTGTATTCTACTTTATCTGCCCAACCCTTCAACTTCTTCATTTCAATCTGTACTGTATAATTATGCTTTTGTCTTAAAATGTTCATTTATTTTACATCAACAGTGTTTGTCTTTGGCTCAACGAGGCTGGTGGCAAAGACAAAAGGAAATGTGACGCAGTTTTCTAAGATTTTCCACAACTAGCAAATATTTGAATATGGAGACGTCTTGTCGGCATTGCCTTTTAATTGTTTCTAATTTCTATGTTGACATTTCCCCTCCTTCCATTCTTCCCTTCACCAGTAGCGGGTGCTACGCATCTGTCGCTATCTGGTGTTGACAGACCCCGTGGAAGCGCGTTCTATTTCCATTAACCGCTTGTTGATTTTACTTACTGGCCTCGACACCCACAACCAACGTTTGAAGTTGAGAAATGCCGCACACGACATGGATCCACATTCTAATTAGGAATATGTGAAATTTCCTCACCTCTTACCCTCTCTTTTCTAAACTTGTAGAGTCTTTTGAGATACCGTTGATTCTTTGGATTTTGCCGAAATTTTACGACTTTTCATTAGACATTCGTTTAACCTGTTGACTTCTTGGTTAAACAACTTTCAGTTACCTATGAATAGGTAGACAATTAGTCGGTTACCTTACATCTTTTCTATCTTCACAGTTCAGTAATCATCTGTGGATCACTTCTGTTTGACCAAGATTAGCTACTTTCTGTTAAACCTAATTACTGGCTTATAAATAAGAATTAAAAGGAAGAAACAGAAATTTATAGTATGTTTATATGTTAATAACTTCTCCAATAAGCAGTTTTGAAAATGATAATAATTAACAGTTTCATTGATTGACCCACCTAATTTACGTATGAGTTTAAAAATGAGCCGGCATTTTAAAGACTCAAATAAATATTAAATAAGCCAGTTAAATATTCAACATTTTATGGCTGGATGAATCTGCGAATATTGAACTATACTTTCAAGGTCGAAAAATATCTTTTTAATCTCTGGTTTACCTGTTAAATAGGAAACTTTGAGTACCAGAACTTAAAAGTCTTTAAAAGTTGTTAGAATTAAGATTTGTTTGCAATATCCAATTAGATAAAATTATCAGAGTTATTAGAGTTTCACAATTTACGCAATTTACTTGAGCATTACTAATGTAAATATCATAGTAAATATCATAGTCATGGTGAGCTTTGTGCTTCGATTTAAGCGACACGGTCCAGTTGAGCTTTATTGGAGTATTTATATATATTTTTTACGATTCGCTGCACATTAAAGGTTCCCAAATTATTCCATGTTGAGTTTTAAAATATCAAGTACACATGGAATAAATTAGTTAAAGTTTAACTCGTCGTCGGTTCGGATTTTCACAATGAATAAGCTGCGTGTTTTGCGGAGTTCAAACATTTTCCTACTCCTTTGTGGATATCAGATGCATTGGTTCGATGCCAGATTGCAAAGTTATAGAATTTCTCTAGCTGGATCAATTAATGTCTTTATTCTCGCCTGTATTTATGCTGGATGTTTTGCTCAACACTTTCAACCTTCGGCGATATTAAAGACTCTACATGATGTATCTCCATTTCTTTATGGATTAACGCGAATGCAGCTTTTATTGAGTGTCAAAGTGTTCAGTTATGCCATCTATAAGTCTGCTAGAAATGTGGGCGTGGTCAACGCCTTTACAGAGTCTTTACCCATGAAGACTTCTAGTGGAAGTAAAGATTTTAAGGAGGAATTTATTGCCTATTTTTTGAATTTTTCCACACATTTTGTGCTCTGCTGCTTTGGTCTCTACATTGGCTATGAAATGGAGTTCAAGTTGCCGCCTCTACATGATGCTATGATAGGATTTGCACTCTTCCTGCCACATCTTGTGCTCGCCGGAGCCTTGAGAATCTATTGTATTCTCACCTGGTTAACTCGGAGTCGGCTCAAGCAACTGGAATCAGAAGTGGATGAGTTACTGAATTCCAATAAAATCAAGACTGAAATGCACCCGATGACAGACATTACTGTAGCAGTTGAAGCTACTGCCACGCCCACTACTCCTTCGATAGAGGATACTTTTCGCAATCATTGTCAGCAGTTGCAGCAACTTGCGGCACGTTTCGGTGCCATTTTCAATAGCTTACAACATTCGCTATTACTGCTAATCGGTGTCAATGGCAATTGTCTGTTGTTTGGCATTTATGCCTGTACCTACTACAGTAGTACCTGGCATATGCTCTTCGAGCAGCGAAAGCGTCGCATTTTCTATGCTGGCAATGCTTTGATTTATGCCTGTATTGCCTGTGATTACATTTGCCTCCTACTCTCACAGACTTCCCTCGAACAACAGGTGAGTACTTAATAAAGTACAGTAAACACTCTTTTAAAATAACCTCTATTTACAGCGTCAGCAGTTTCTTTCAAAGCTGAACACTGTGCTGCAGCAGAGATCGTTACTTACAAAGAGAATACGTGTTATTGTCAAGGATATGCGTTCCACTTTGTGGCACAGTTTTCAATTTAAATTTCTCTCAGTGTGGCGCTTTGATCTGGCCAACTTCTTACTGGTAAGTCAATCAAAAACTAAACTCTTCTCATTTTTATTATTTGATTTATTTATTTTTTCAGCTGCTATGGCTACAGTTGATCATCATAGCTATCATTGTGATCTATCATTACCTAAATGATGCCATCCAGCTGATAAATGATAACCTGGACAGCAGCAGTGATGAATAAATTATAATGTTATATCAGATATCTATAGTTCTTTATATTGTGGCAAATTTCAGTCAGTTTTAAGTCTTAAGCTCACACTGTGAGAGTTTTCATGTTAATTGTCTGCATATGAAAACTTAATCTTTAAATTTATTCCTTGCTCAACAAACAGAATAGAACACAAATCACGATTAAGATGCTAATAAAATTGTTCCCAAATCAAAATTATATTTTGTCTTATTAGAGATGGAACTTTGGACTGGGCCAGATGTGAGTCTCGCTGGAGTTGTGCTAACTTGTCTACATAAAAGAGACGAGCTAGAAACGAGTTTCTCTATTAGCTGTCCAATCATTAGAGATAATAAATAATAATAAAAACCTTATTAACCTTACTTACTTAAAATTATCTTGACACAGTAAAAAAGTCTTCACAATTCTTTTCTAATTAGAAAAAACTTTGCACTAGAAATAACAATTCATACTGGAAATAGTTATCCACGTTGGATATAAAGTAATTTTCTATTAGCTAAAATTTTCCGCTTTTTGGACTGAGAATAACACTCAGTTGACTCAGGCAATTTCATTATAGTTTTAGGATGTTCGAGTCCTCTGTCTCATCTCTGATTCGGAAAATTAACGAAACGCTTCACAACACTAAATTAATCTGCAATAAACATAAATACTTCTTAAGGATTTTGGTTAAACTGTTGCCATCTCTTGTTTATGCCAGGGCAGTATGTTTGTAGCCCTACAAGTTATGGCTACTCAGGCTCAACAGAAGCAGCTGGTTGATGGAGCGAAGGAAGGGGAAGGTGGACTATCCAACTACATACAACGGGTTTTTCATAAAGTTCTCACTCAAGGAGTAGGTGGAGATTGGTGGGAAATAACAACATGCAACGCCGGCAAATGAACATAATTCGTGTTAGGAAATCTACATAAAATTTACTGTGGATGCTTCTTCCCACTCCCTTCGTCTTTCTCCCACTCCTTGGTAGCATAGCTAGAGCTACCAATACCAATAGAAATAGCAATAGCAAAGGATACACATGAACACGCGCCAGGACCCTGTGCAACACTGTGGAGATGCTGATGAGCAGATAAATTCATTAGGCAAAACCATGTAATTGTTCCACCAGGGCGACGCGACAGAAAGCACAAGGGTTAAGAGGGGAGGTGGGAGTGTGGAGAGGAGTGTTGAAGTAAACCAAACAACAGCGGAACAGCAGCTGATGGTGGTGGTGTTGCAACATGAGGCAAGCAGACGACGACGACGACGACGACGACGACCACAAGGCAGATCTTAAGTTTTGCGGCACAACTCCGAATCAGAGGCAAAGAGGCACGTAGCACGACTCGGAGCTGCTAAGGAAGCGTTACTAAATACAAATTAAACAAATCCATAAATAATGTTTAATAATATTAACAAGGATATTAGCAGAAACCACAGAGAGACAGTGCGAAAGAGGGAGGAAGGCACACACTTATTGCAATCAGTGTGACTGCACCATTTTGTGGTAGCTTCTCTAAGGTTTACGACTGTGTTGCAGCTACTTGTGTGTGCCTCAGGGATGCTTACATGGCTGATAACACAATCCGGGATTTGTCCAACCTCAGGCTTATCCATCACGGATATGCAGCTGTCCTTAAGTTCATCTCAAAATTCCGGAAACAAAATAAGATTTATTAATAACTTGTTGTTTATAATAATAAAGAAAAACTATCCATAACAAAATTTTACAGCAGTTTTATGTTATAGCTTTTTATTTCTACCAAATAAAAACTAACTAAATTTAATAAGCTTCGATACAAAAACTCATTCTTAGATTCAATACATGTAGTTACCTGATTTTCATGAAATTATGTGAGTTTATATTAGACTACATTTTACAATGATTTAAGTCAGCTAGATATTATTGTTGATATTATCAAAACTTATAGTTTGATAAATATAAATATTAGAAAACTAAATTCAAAGTACAGAAAATATAATAGCCTTCGGCTTTTCAAAAGCCATATTCAATATTTTAAGATTGTTATAATTCAAAAGTTTAATGTAATATTAAAGGTACCACTTAAGAGAGATAAATATTTTTTAATTTCTTCCGATTCTTGTATGTGTAGTCATATAAAATTGTTCATTCATTTAACTTTAAATTCAAGTTGTGTCGAAACTGAAAAGATAAGTTTCTGAATTTATAAAAAGTACTTTACTTATTTCGCTGTGGCGTTTCTAAACTATATGTAATTAAAGTAGTTTCATGTACCATGCTCATAAAAAGTTCTTAGTTCTTTTTGATTTTCAATCATCCAACTTTCATTCCGGTTAATCCTCCCGATTCAGGAACCTTTCTTTCATGCTTATCTTGGCCTCTACATATTTCGTTCTTCGCTCGACATAACTCAGTTTTCGCTTTAAGAACATGCGATCGAGCTCTTTGCTACTGTAATACTTTTTCTTACGGTTAGATGTGGTATAGATCCGATGAGCATGAGCTCAGTTGGGGGAGGATGAGGTGGACCCGTAGGTGCTGGAATCGCTGCTAGAAGAGGAAGTATAGGCGCCTACTCTTTGACGCTTCGCATTTCGTTTTGGATGATAATTGAGTTTGCGTTTACGAAGATTCCAGGAATTCGTGGAACTACAGAATGAAGACGAGCATGAGCTTGTTGTGGATGAATAGTCGGACGAGCTGCTGCTACTGGGAGGTCTGTTGAGCTGAAGCGTCACCTTTCTGTATGGCTTTGTAATCCAGGGAGGGCAACGTTCATAGCGTTCGGTCGACGGCAAATTGGAATTCTTTGCCAAGTTCTTGTCTACCTGGTTTGCATAATAGGGAACTTTGTGCAAATCATTTAGCTCTAGCCAAGGTTTACGTCTGATTCGAGTATTATTTTGGTCGACTTTATAGCCTGCGTCCTTCATCATCTCCTTGAGCTCTTGCAGATTGCTATCGAAAGAGTCCATAGACTTATTAGGATATTCCATCCAAGGAGTACCACAGATACCCTGCATGGTTATTGACAATGGCAGCTTCATTCTTTCGAACATCTCATAGTTACCCATGGCTTTAGATCTAGGATGTTTAAAATGACAGTTTTTGCCCCATGTGCAAGAGTTGGTTAAATAATAACGACAAACGGGCCACCCATCATCCGAACTACTGTCCTCACTAGAAACTTCACCGTCTTCCTTTTCCTTCTTCTTCTTCTTCTCACGTTCCCTTTTCTCCTTGACCGTCAAATTCTCCTTCTTAACATCTGCACTCTTCAATTCCGTTTCCTGCACGACTTTCTCTTGACTTTCATGTGATTTGATATTTCTTGAATGTTTATTTTCTGGCTTGCCTCTTGTGGAGGAACTTACATTTTGATTTGCTGAAGACATCGTAAGTCGTTGTTCCTGTTAACAGCAAGTGAATATTCAATCAGCTATTCATTATATTCATTGCACTTATACTCTTACTATGTAATTTCCTTGGGTTCACTTAATTCTTGCATTATCTTTTAGTAAAACCTTTATTCCTTTATTTTTCAACATGAAAGTGCGTAAATTAAATTGACGCCACAGTCTTATCGATAGTAAAGTTTGGCTTGGTAAATTATCGAAGCTCGATAACAATGCGCGTGACCAGCGTTGCCAGAAAGTTGCAACGCTAAGCATATGCACTTTTGCAAATTAATTCAAAGAAATAATCCAGTTACATTAATTTATATTTATATTTTTTGATGTGAATGTGGTTTATCTGCTTTAATTAATAATTCAAAAAATTAAGATGACTTAGTAAGCTACAAAAATAAATCATATTGTAATTAAAAATGCTATTCCAAATTCCACATATGTCCAAATTGCAGTTTTTTTTAATGCTTAGAAGTGTCATCTCTGTGATATTGTCCTATTTGAAAGATCTGCTTTTTCTGCCGCTGGACACATTTGTTTTGGTGACAACCATAATATTGCTAAAGATAATCCAAAAGCTCTTTCTCTATCTCATTATACTACATACTGAGACGAGTGAAATATTCAGCGAAGCAGGGGAACTATTGAAATATTATTGGAATGCTGCCATTCAATTGTTTGTCTTCTTCTGTGATTATTACATCGTTTCATTGCCATGTGAACACAGCTGTATATAGGATAATTGGGTGATGTATGTATTTAAGACAGTTCTAAATTTTATAGTTTCAATATCTATCTTTTTTTCAGCAAAACTTCCGTTAGAAACTTGCTTTTGTTGTATCTCATAGTAAAGGGTTTCATATTGCCTTATCGGTGGCATTAAAACAATATGGCATTAACAACATTTAAATGCATATTAAGAGCCACTGGCAACTCATAGTCATAGTTAGTTTCCCTCACATCTCTAGATACTTTCCCTATCCTGATGTTTCGAGTCCGTACAGCATCAATTTCCGCAAAATTGCGCCACTAAATTACCATAACGGGGCAGACACCTTAGCCACTTGCCCCCGAAAATGAAGAAGACGAGAGCAAAACTAACGGAAACATATTACGCCAACTTGAGAAACCAAACGAAAGGACAAACAGGACGAGAGCAAGACAAGGGACAAGTCGAGACAAATGCCGAACTGAAATGAAAATACCCTGAAAAATAAAACAGAATTAAAGTCAAAAGTGCTAGACTAAAAAATACCCTAATATGCAATATGTACTCAATTTAGTATTGTTCCTGATATAACTTTTGTCACAGAAGTTCTGTGTTTATTATATGCGATCTTTATGAAATTATTGAGACAATAGCGACTAAAGTATAAGTGTATCATTTGTATCAAAATAATATGTATCCATTAAATTGTTAGCAAAATAATGCGTTTAAGAAAAGAAATAGTCTATTGATATGGTATTTAGAAATTAGTACACACTAGCTCTTATTTTCTCTGAGACCGACCAATACTTATAGAAACAAAGAGGTTTATTTCTGTTTCTTTCAAGAATAAGCACATCGCTATAACACCCTTTTTTGCCTAAGGGCACAGGGTATAAAAAAAGCAAACCCAAAACAAAGAAACAGCGCGAAAAACGCAAACATCAGCAATGCGGCAATGGAGTTACCTGTCCTGAACTCCATCTCCAAACCATGGACAGGACAGGGAAGGGCCGGAGGTGGGGAAGGGAAGGGGGACTGGAGTTCGCTTGTCCCACAGGACTTGTAAATAGCAACACGCAAACAAGTTAAAAAGTTCTGTTCTGTTGTTCTTCGGCGTTTCTTTATGCTTCGCCTGGCTCGGGCCCAACATAATCGTTTCTCATTTCAAATGGTGCGGGGTGTTGGAAAGGTGGGAATCCCCGTTTTCCCTGGTTCTCTTCTTCCTTCTCCAGAGGTTACGCTCACCTTTTGTTGTTGCTGGCCCGCAATTTAGTTTTGAGCGTAATTTCTTTTAATAGCGCCAGTCGACAGATAAAATTCACCACACACCCGAACCTGACACTGACTTTGACACTGATGTCTTCTGCATCTTTTTCTAGATGTAAGAGGGGGTAAACAGGAGGAGGATGCTGAGGTCAAGGAGTGAGCGGGCGTGTCGCTGGCGGATATCGCAAGTAAATTGCTTAATTTTGGCCATGTCTCAGCCCCAGGAAAGTAAGACTCTCTCTTTCTCTTTTAGGCCCTGCCACTTGTTTTGTTTTATTGGGCCTTAGGGTTGGAGAGTATTGTAGAGTTGGGGACACTGAGTCCTTCCGCTTGAGGTTGACGTTTTCGGGCATGACGATTTCATTTGCATTTTATGATAATTGAACTTCATAAATATGTCAGGGCAGCATCTTAAAAGTGCCAACGGTAAGTACACACACCGTTTGTTGTTAGAGATAAATGCCAGGGATCTGGGACAGAGAGAGAGAAGCGAATCTAAAGATCTTCGGCATTGTTACGGGCATTACGTTGGCGGCATGTGCTTCATAATTATTTTGAAGTGTTCTCATTAATTTGAAATACTTATGGGCATGGGCCGGACCATAAACTGCTAAACAAAACTGGATTACGGTTACATTTTAAATATGCTAAATATATCGTTTTGTATCGTCGCGCCTCGCCTCATCTCATCTCATCTCATCTCAGAAGGAATGTGTATTATGAGGATGACAACGGCCCGGAACAACATTAGTGTTCTTAAGTGTGAGATGAAGTGTAATACAAGACTCTAATATTGATATTTGTTATTTAAGAGAAGCTTTCACCAAAGTACAATTACCTTAGGCAAGGAGAAGGGGTATCCCATGATGTAATAATACAACTTGAACCATCTCCCTATCTTTGTTTAAGTTATAGAAAAGTTATTAAAATTCAAAACTGGTCTCAAAGTTTTCAGGGACTGCAAATAATGGATATTGATTAACGTTTCAAATTAAATTTGTGGCTTAAATAAACCAAAATGTTTGCAATTGTAGTTTAACTGCAAGCATCTTCAAACTTATATCTGAGACTTTTAAAAATTACTCATAATAACTGTGTGATTGATAATATATTTGTCAACAATAATAAAAATAATGCTGCCTCTTGTTTTTCTTTTCAATCTTTCATTACTATTATTTATTACTCTTTTAAATAACTAGAAGCATCAGCGAATGGGAGCTCACCAATACATGAGATACCGCCTGATCTTAAGAAGAGAGTGGGAGTGAGCGCGCGCTTTAGGTGGCGACAGCAAATGTAATTGGAAGGAACAGAGCAGCCTAACAGCTGATAGTGCTAGCACATCAATACATGGGCATTTTCGCCCACTGAGTAAGGGAGAGTTAGAGTGAACTGCAGGTGGCGGCAGCATTATTAGAAGGAGCAGAGCAAGCAGTGATGATCGCTGTTAATGGAAGCTCACCAATACAAGCTAGACAGAGGAAGTGAGAGTGTGCTGTAATTAGCGGCAGCATAATTGGAAGGAACAGAGCAGCCTAACCACTGATAGTGCAGTCGCGCCAATACATGCGCACTTTCGCTCACTGGGAAGAGAAAGGAAGAGTGAGTGCGAATTGCAGTAAGCGGCGGTATAATTGGAAAAAGCAGGGCAAGCGGTTATGATCGTTTTTAGTGGTAGCTAACCAATACATGCGCAGCCGCCTGTTATTAAGGAGAGCAGGAGGGAGAGCACGCTGTATAAAGTGTCCACATAATTGGAAGGAGCAGAGCAGTAAGGCAGTATAATTATGGCTGATCGCTGGCATCAAGCTCAGTTGCTTTCGCTGGGTGGCGCGATGCAGTGATAGGTTGGGAGTGCGGAAGCCAATACAATGCAATAGAAGTTGGGCATTTAATTTGGATATTTATTATTTTATATTATTTACATGATAGTTTTAATTATTTAACAGGCTGATTAAAGTGAGAAATTTTGCAAAGTACTAAAACAATGAGATGATAATATTAAAACTATAAATGCATACGATAATATGTATAATATCTACATATTGTTGTTGTTCACAGTTTATAATACCATAATTTTATTAATAAAATTTAATTTAAATTTATTTTACACTTTAAGCTTTAAATATAATTTTTACTGTCCTCCATATTCAGTTCAGTGCTCTTGTAAATCATCATGAAAATCATGAAAACTGAAGTTTCATAGTATCTATCTATCTCTTCCAACTATTATTTGCTGTCAATTAACAAGGATGTGTTCTCCACCTTCACTTTAAGCAAGTCTTGCTTTATATTATTGCCTTGTTTAATTAATACTTTTTCTCGTCCTTTCAGTCTGCAAGCACACATAATACTATTATATTAATTTAGTAAAATTAAAGTAAAATATTATACGATCTTTTTTGGACTTTTTTCTATTCTAAACTATCATTTACCATTTAAACTATCTTTTACCTGTCCTCCATGTTCACTTTAGGCCTTTTGTAGCTCACATTCCATTTAGCACAATAAACAACTCAATCACTTAAAGCACATATATTTTAAGATCTACCTAAAAAAGACAACGTTATAATTCACCCCTGGGAAGGGTGCAATCCTTCAGCTTGTCAAGCCAAAAACATTTAACACCTCATTAGAATCAGGACTCGGGACTCATCTACATGCCAGGACAGCAACAACAACAAAGAGAAACAACAACTACAACTATTTGACGTCGCCATGAATAAAGTCAGGCATAAACAGGATATATGGCCGCAAATCCCAGCGCCTTACAGCGGCAATGAATATTAATGAGATGTCATCAGTCTTTCGTCAAATTAAAACGCACAAGCCAGAAAGAGAGTGAGATAGTCAGGGAGAAAGAGAAAGAGAACTGTGTAGCTCTGTTGTTGTGCACATCCTGCGGTAACTTTTGTAATTGTTGCCAACACAACACGAATAAATCAGCCGGAAAACAGACTGACATTTACGATGGAAAGGGTGCATCTAGAACTCAGACTCGAGAAGACTTCTCCAACTCCCTTTCGACTCCTTCTTTGATTCCTTTTTCCTCCTGCTAGCCGTGAGGAATTTTGGCAATTTGTTTAGCACTAGTTGAGTATTCCATCAGAGTGTTAGGGGTTGAGCAGTCTCAACCCTTTCTTAAGGGAAAATCACCTTAAGTGTCAGCATCAGTTTCTCCTTCATCGTCACACGTCAGCGCACTATCATCACGCTTGTTTACACGCATAATTATGTGTGCCGGATTCGGGGAACTTCGCCGGAGGTGGCAACCGCAACGTCACTCTCCGTCTGTTTCCAAGTCAACAAACAGTCAACAAAAGTGGCATCACTTGAGTCTTTATCCTTGCGGCTGACTTTCTCTTCAGGATTTAATGCCTCGTGACAGATTTCTCTATGGGAAGCCCCAAGATGACGGGGCCGTGTCAGAATTATGATGCTCATAATACGATAATATGTTAATGAGGTTTGTTTATTTGATTTAGATTCTCCAAGTCAGCCCCAGAGGTCTTCTTTGTTGGTTTTCTTTATTCAAAGCAGCGTTAAGTGGAAGTTAATCACTTCCTTTTAAGCTGTAACCAAGAATATGAGTTTTGATAAAAAGAATGTATGAACATTCTTTCAAATATTTATTTTATTGTTTTGATTTTTAGGATTTTTTAGGATTCTTTTTAAATCTTGTTTGTTTTAACTGTCAAAGTCTGGCCACACTGTAACAGATTGAGAAGCTCCAATGTTCCCTGATTTTTCTGTCAAACTTTTGTAGTCTAACAAATTGTTATTCAGTTCATTTGGAAATCACATCTAAACGAGTAATTATCTCCAGATCTCTTTCCAAAACAAAACAAATTGCATTCAATCCATTTGAATAGGTAAGTATTGTGTTTTTCAGAACATATATAAATGTCATTCAAAGTTTCATTTCAGTTAACATGATACGTCTAAAGCAAATTGCATCGGATCAAGTTGATGAGCGTGCCAAGCATGAAGTACGGGCCAGTTTGTTGATATTCACTATACTTTGTGTTTCAATAAGAGTTGTTCCGATTCTGATACGCAAACTTACCTCATAGATGGGAGAACTATTATAGATTACATTACACAGCCGACATGCTGTAAGCTGTAAAGAAAATTGCATTGTAAATCATATGGTTCCATAAATATATGAGCTATTAATTGCAAAACAAGAATTTTAATCGAGAAAATCAAATGTTTTTGAACTATTTAAGCCGAATATTAAGTAATATGAAAAAATCTACAAGAAGTTTACATTTTACATTCATCTATTAGATCAAACAATATACATATAGCATGCTTAGATATATTATGCAACTCTTCACATCATTCCATATTACGTATACGGAATGTGCAGTTACTAGCACATATTTTGACGCAGTTGTCCCTGATGCTGATGCTGTTCCCTTCCCATGTACTCCTACTCCAAATACTATGACCCTAGCCCCTAGTGCCCATAGTTTTGAGTGGCCCTGTAGCCCCATTAGTCGTTGGTGATTCTGGCGCACATTATTTCTGGCACGGCACGTGTTTGAACCGCAAACAGATGAATTTCTGCAGTGGAGAAGCGACGACGACGAATTATGAGCCACTCAGCGCACTTGCGTCGCGTTCCAGAAAACCAAGAGGAGTATAGAAGAAGACGCAGAGTTAGGGAAGAGGAAAGGGGAAGAGAAAAATAGGAGCAGGTCCTAGGCCAAGGAGGCTGTGTGCGCTTTGCTCGCAACACGACTGCAATTCGTCCTCGGGGTCTTTTTTGTGTTAATAATAAATAAACGTGCCTCGACAAGGGATGCAGGTGAAAGAGGGGGAGAGGAGGCTTGTGTTTTGGACACCGGAGCGCATTTTAATGGACGAATGCAACGCTAAAGGCACAACTCCAACTACAGCTGCATGTGTGACACCTTCCACCTGACTCCCTACTTTCTCTCTATCTTTCTCACTTTCTCACCCATCTCTCTCTAGCTACAACTCCTGTTCATGCTGTTGCCCCTTTGCCACGCTTGAAATACGGGCATTTGCTCGTCCATCTTTTGATTTAGCACCGACATAAAAATGATTTATCAGTGACATTAAAATAATGCACACTGTGGCGCATTTTATGTGCGAATGGATTTTCGCGCCTTTTTGTTTTCATTCCCAAGCATACCCTTTCTCTCTCCTCCTCCTTCCACTTCTCTTACTCTTCTCCCTCTCTCTCTCTCTCTCTCTTGGCTGCTGCACATTGCATTTGAGCCTAGTCCGACCTAGAGCCCCCCTTTTCCGGACTATCCTCTATCCGCAAACAGCTGTCCGTCCGTATGTCCATCTGTCGCGTCAGTCTTTGTATGCTGCCGTCAGCCGAATGTTTTACGGCCGAGGTGTTTGTGACTGCCACACACACTCTCTGTTTCTCTAAGTGTATATGTGTGTATGGAACATTGAGACTCTGCACCTATCCGAACCTAGCTGGAGCATCATAAATGTAAACTTTTATGCGATTATCGCGCTCTCTTTCTCGCTGCGAAGCTTGGCACATTTTGCAATGTATCTATACACTGAGAGAAATACAGTAACTTAACAAGAACGAATGAACACGTAAGCGAAAAAAATGAAAAAGAATATATGAGAGTATGTTGAAAAGTATGAGAAGAGAAATGCAGAAGAAGCTGAAGAGATAAGAAACAGAGTGCCTTATTAGACCCATTTTTTATTAGTGTATTGAGATCGGAAACAAATTTTCTCTTCTTGAACGTTTATTATTCATCTCTCCCCTTGTTTCCTTTCCTGTTAAATTCCTTTTCTTTCAATGTTCCCTCACGACAGTAGCTCAACTTGCTGTTGCATTTCTGTCAGTGTAGCTGGTGCTATGTATTTGAAATGTGCCATAATTTGCACCCAGATGTGTGACACAGCAGACGGGCCAACGGGTCTGGCAATCAAGCGAGGATGCAACCAGCACAGTCCCTCCCAAAACATATGCCCTCGTGTAGTCCTGGCGAACTCATTAGAGCGGGTGTGTGTGAGTGTGTGTATGAGTATATGTGTCTGTATGAGTGTGTGTGAGTGTTTAATGAGGACAACAGCAGCCAGAAGCTGGCGATGCTGCGCAGATGCGAGACAGATACGAAGGACATGGATGTGAATGTGAATCTGGATGTGAATGTGAATGTGGAGATGCATGCACATCTGCAGACGCCGCTGATTGCCACGGCAAATGGGGCACAGGCTCATACTCATACTCACACTGATACCAAGCTCAGCTTTTGGCCAGTTGGCAACGTCAGCATAATTTCCTGATGCTAAATGCCAAACGCAGTGCACGAAACGAGGACGAAATGCGACGAAATGGGACGAAAAGGACGCACAGGACGAGCACTTAAGCCCATACGCCATACGCTGACCGACTGCCATTGCAAGAGGATTGGAAAGGCAGGCGAGCGTAAGTGCAAAGGGTAGAGGTAGGTGTAGATAGGGATGGGTGTAATAGAATAGGATAAGAAAGGATGATCATATCGGTGCATAGAGAGCAGCGATATTTATGTGAACAACTATATGATATTCAAAGCAAAATATTTAAATCGAAAGATATTCCTTTAAAGTCTTTCTGTACACTATAAAAATATGTATATTATTATACAAATATAAAAGAAAGTATGTTTAAGTGGAACTGATTAGTATCTCATATTATCGATATTTTCAATAAATTTTATTTTTCTCTTTTTTTTTCAGTATTACAATGTGATGTTTGTAATTTTATACTTATGTAAAAATCGTGGTTTATTTTTTGCCAATACCCATCACTAGAAACGTTGCATGAACTGATAGTTGTTGTTGTTGTAGTTGCGGCTCTGTGTCATTGTCTCGCGTTAGAGCCATGAACCAGGAGCAGGGCCAGAAGCAAGGCCAGTAGCTGAGGAGCAGGAGCTGAGTAGCAGGACATGGACCAGGGCAATTTAGAGCAGCGCACACACACCTGTTTTTTGGGTAATTTATCTCGAAGAATTATTATTTCAAATATTTTGGGGCTGCGAGTAGAGTGTGCCATGAAGAGGGGTGGGGATGGGCAGAGAGAAAGGCAGGGGAATCCCCGCCCGTCGAGGACGACGCAACAGAAATAAAAGGATTTTAAAATGGTCATTTGATATGAATTATGCGCGTTTGCTGCAATTACAAATCCCACACCATAGCCTTCTCCCTTTACCTCTCTATCACTGTTTCTCTCTCTCTCTTTCGCTTTCTTTCCCTTTCTCTCTTTTTCTCTTGCCAATTACCATTTGGTTGATGCCTTTGTCTGACTGTGATGCGGTTGTCTGAAACGCTTAGACTGCAAAAAGGGGGAAGTTTAAGGGCAGTGGGTTTGTTTATCGCCACGCCCCTTACGCCCCTCCACTGCATCCTAGATGGTTCTCATCTTCTGTC
The DNA here is from genome assembly GCA_035043265.1 of Drosophila testacea. NCBI lineage: Eukaryota > Metazoa > Arthropoda > Insecta > Diptera > Drosophilidae > Drosophila > Drosophila testacea. Next base: position 1,848,907 of record JAWNND010000151.1, read on the forward strand.
TATCTCTCTCTTTCTGTCTCTTTTTGGTGGCCGCATAAAACATTTGCTCTTGGACTTCATTGTTAAATAATTAAATCAGCTGCGAGACTAATATATTTCTCTTAATTGCAAGCAAAGTCCTTTGTACCTCTGCCCCCTCCCCTCCCTCTGTCCTCCTGCGTGCATGAAAAATGTCCTTTTTGGCCATATTTCTGGACTATTTCTGATTTATGTAGCACCAATAGCCGACAATAGCTGACGGCATCCATATGCGGATTCAGATTCAGATTTAACAGCAGATGTCGCATTATAAATGTCGCTAGATATTTTGGAGATTGTAAATTGAAACTGTGTATGGGGAAGATTTGATTATAGCTATAATGGATTACTACATTTAGAAGGAAAAGTATGTTATCTCCAAAATATATTCTAAATTTTTTTTCTGAATTTATCAATTTGTCAATTTATTAATAAATAATCGTATACATATGTAATCAAAAGAATACAATTCATGTCCTTCTATTAGCAAATAATTGAAGTGAACTAAATAAATTAAACTTTCTCAAAAACCCACCAAAAAACATCTTAAAAGATCAGACATATTTTATACTTATCAATAACCAAAGTGATATTTATCAAACGTTTGAATTTACTTATTTGTATGTAGATATTTTAAAGGCTTCTGTCGTTTTTATTCGATTAAAAATATAATCCTTTAGCCTATAAAGAGTGTCATATGACACTTAAGGCCTTATGTACATAGAGAAGTTTATTCTTTTAGCTGGCAAACGGAACATGAAATAATCAATGGAAAATCAACAAAAATGTTAAAAAATAATTGCGGCGGCACCCAAAAAAGAGTTCGTTTGCCTTGAAGGAGGCAGGATAAAGGGGAGTGATGGGTGATGGCACACAAATTGAAAAAGAAATGTAAAAATAATCGGCAATAAATTTAGCAAAAGTGTCGAAAACGGTTCACACACACACACACATACATACATACACGGAAATTTGGCCACGCCAGGAACTCATAGTTCAATGTCCTTAACAGGCAGAGGGTAAAGTAACAGTCAGTGTCAGCGACAGGAGAACAGCAGAAAGGGGTGAGTAGAGAGGGATGGGAATTCGTAGTAGTAACCGCATTTATAATAAATTGAATTGCAATAACTCAACTTCAATCAAAAATCATAATTCATGGATTTCGACAGGCAGAACCGTTGCCGAACCCCGTTTTTGGCCAGGCCAAAACTACAGGCGTCCAACTTGTATGCTTGCCTCCCTTTACAACTACCCCTACACTATCCCTACTCCTTTCATTTCTCCTCTTTCTCTACTTTATTTCTTTTTGTTGGCCCTGCATTGCATTTGGACGACGCTGCCCAAAAATTATAAATCTACGCTTTGACATGGAAGATGCCGAGTGTGAGTTGCTGTAGAGGAGAAGAGGTAGAGCCGAAAAGAGGGGCGGGTATGTGTGTGTGTGTGTGTGGTTGTGAAGACATGGATTTATAGACGAAGACATAAATACAAACGGAGCCATCGAAGTCGAAGAAACGACCAAAAGACACCAAAAAGCAGCAAAAACATTGAAAAGTGCGCAAGGAGGCGGAACACGCTCAATGCCCATAAATATCCTTCTGCTTGTAGTTGCAACTGTTCCGGCAGCAGGACAGGGAAACACCAAGTGATGGGGCAGGGGGATTGGGGTGGCATTTAGGTGAAAATAATCACCGCTTCACATGAAATCATTTTGCGCCACAAAATGCCAAACTGAAAATGCAAGCGACGCCAAATGGCAACTGAAGAAGACGGCAGAAGGATATACGCAAGGATCTCGCGTCCGCCAGACCGGCAAAGACATTGCAACTCAACTGCTTTTCTCTTCTCTTCCCACTCTTTATCCCTCTCTCTCTCTCTCTTTTCTTTTTTCTCCACATCTTGCCTAACAGTCTGCCTTCAAATGCAGGCGATACGAGTATAAATTCAAAGTTTTCCCCACTATCAAGGACAAACAAATCAAATGTGACAATTTTGGAAATCGTTTAAATGATTTTTAACTTTGATTTGTTGCACACACATAGACAGACGAAGAAGGAGTTCTTTAGAGAGGGGGAAAAAAGAAAGACGAGAAAGAAAGGAGAAGAGAGTGGAAGGGTAGAGAAGGAGATAGAAATTCGACAATTTAATGAGAGTTTTGCACTGGAGAATTGTGAATAATACTCTTAGCTGAAGTCGATGAAGTGTTTGTAAATGTATTTTAATATTTAATATTAGAAATAATATTAGTTTTGGCATAAGCATTAACCGTTCATTAATTAGCATAGCAATTATTAGCAGTGATGATGAAATGAATACCAAATAATAAAGATTAGCATTAACACTAACATTTGTTTAATATTGACAGTGCAGCCCCTGACATTGACATTAAGAATAATATTAATATGAGACTTGAAATAATTAGCATAAGTATCAGCATTTATATTTATATTAGGATGAGAATGACATACTTATGCGGATTGGAAAAAGAAGCTCCATTTGTTTTATCATTGGTGTGGAAGTTTTTATACTATTTCATTAAAATTAGCAATAGATATATATTAAAAATTACTATTAGTAAAACTATGATCCACATTTTAAAAATTTATATTTAAGTTTTCAATGGCTTTAGCTTGCATTAGAAATAGATTAGAGATACCATTAAAGTAAACATTAGAAAAATGTTTATGCACCACTTAGTTATTTTTTCTTAACAATAAATTTTTGTTTATCATTCTCGAGAATTAACACAAAGCCCTACAATAGGCATTATAATATCCAGTAAATCACCTTCTTATAAAAAACGCCGTGTGAAGACGAACGGAAAGAAATACTCATAATTTTACCAAGTTTCCGTTGCTTCATTGAATGGAAAAATGCAAAAAAAATTAATAAATAAAGACTGAAAAGAATAATAATAAACTATGAATAGAAATAATTGTAAATGCGAAAACGAAACTTAAATACTCTTTATATAAGTAAATCAAAATGTTGACTTTTTTCAATATTTATAAAATAATTTAAAAAACGTGAACTTTTCTATTTCCACAAAGTCTGAAGTGTGGAAGCCGTTCATTTTTATTTCATTTGTCTGGTATCGCAATTTGATATTAAGGATAAAACTTTTCCTAGATTTTATCCACCTTTTTAGTCAACATCATATTTTATTGTACACATTGTCTCGCTCTTCCTTCTTTTTGTTACAGCTCGCAGAAATATTTTAATGTTTATTTATATGTAGATTTTGTTTGGTTATTGTAAAAGGCAAAAAGGACTCGACCAAAAGCTGGCGGATGCTCGTCGCCGCTTGACCATGGCCAAAAGTAACTCCAAACAGGGTTTTTTCAGCGTCTCCTGTCATAAAAAAAGCTCCACATAATACTGAAAAGTGCAACAAAATTGGCAACAACAAAAAGCCAACACCTTTTGCTGGCTGGCCAACGAAAAAAAAAGGACACTCGACAAAAGGTCGCGGAAGTAATTTACAATTTGGACAAAAATAACCAAAAAAGGAATGAGAGAAAAGCAAATAAAGTGTGAGAGGAGAGGGGAGTGAGGGGCAAGCAGGAATCAGGGATCAGGATGTGTCTGGTTGCGTTGCAAATTGACAAGATTTATTTTCAATTAAAAACAAACGAAACGCAGTGCGCATTATCCTTGCCGTGAGCAGAGGAACTCAACATTTTATTGGCAGCATTTCAATGTGATTTTCAATTTGACAATAAATCAAAAAGCGGCCGTCGCATTTCAACAATTTTCACATATCCACAAATTTTCACAATTTTCATGTCTGGCCAACAACTATTGTGGGTTGTTTTTAGTGTTTGGTTGCATGGCGTGCAAGGACGATGCCACCCTTAAGCCACAGCGCATGCCACGTTGATGAATGACGAAGGACATGCAATTACACACACACACACACACTCTTTCGTATGTGTGTGTTTGTGTGTGGCACACGCACACCGATTGGCTGCACGTCGACGTGCAATAATTTTATGTGTCCTGTGGACAAAAAAGGAAAAATAAATGTAGAAAGAAAAGAGAGAACGCGTTGCAGCCGCCTCATTGTTGTCCTGGTTATTTATGGCCCATTAAGGCAAGCGGCAATTGCACATGTGTTCTTCACACTACCCCTCCTTCTCCACTGCACTCCTCCCTGCCACCCTCCCACCCATTACACACCCACTTAAGGTGTTATGTGTGTCAGGTCAACCAATGTCGACCTCGACTGATATGTTGGCAGTGTCTTTGGTTTTAATTGTTATCCAGCAGAGACACAAATGTTAATAATTGCATCTCAGCATCCTTGATGTACCTTTCTGTATCTCTTTCCCTCTTCCTATCTCTCTATCTCACTACACTCTCTATATCCTTTTTGTCTAATAATCATAAGACATAATTCATTTCAAATCGTGTTTGCCGCTGAATTTATGTCGCTTCCTCTCGTTTCATTTCATTTCCATTTACGCACCCAAAAAACAATTATCCTTCCTCCCACTACCCCTCTGTTAAGGGGGCGCACATTTAATTGCCTGGCCAAAGGATTCGAATGGAGACATTAGAAAAATCTGTCGCCGACTAACAGGACACACGTCGCTCGCACCGAAAGTCGTTAAAATACGAGTTTCACTCGCATGTAATCTACCATTAAACGAAGCTGGAGCAGTTGCAGGATTTGTGGAGAGGGGAGTGGGGAAGGAGAGTGGGAAAGGATGTGGAAACTGGAGGTGATTCCATAAACATGTGTGTGCAGTTTGCCCAAGGATCGTGCTCTTCTAGTTTATTGAATATGACAGTATTTCCCCGGGAACAGCAGGCAATACAATTGGCAACAACTTTTTCAAATGTGCAACATTTCGTTGTGGCAAATTCATTTATAATTTTCTTTTTGGAAGGGAAAGTTAATAACCTTTCAAAACTATCTGTTTGTACAGTAAGTAATATCAGAAAATTCTTATTTTTATCATTCATTTCCAATTTTACTTTCTCTATCAATGTTATCATAAATCATCTTTATCATGATGAATTTATAATAATAAAATCCAACACTTAACTAAATCAACATGCATTTTATAATGTCCAGTCTCATCAATAGTCGCCCTTAAGTTACCAAATTTTAACAAGAGAACCAATCGCAGCATGCCACTTGCAACATCCATTGACATTGCCACATTCAGTTGCAAGTAAAAACTTCAAATCATTGCAAAGTGGCAAAATAAATAAGAATGTAAATAAATTTGGAGCGTGCGCAAGCAAAGGACTTGGACTTGTCACAGGAACAGGCAAGGATGCCCAGACAGGACATAAGCCATTGCTTCAGTCTGCATTACGTTGACTGCTCTGTTGCATGCCACAAATTTATGCGACATCAAGTGGAAGTGGATTGCTGCCGTCCGTTTGGCGTTGTCCTCAAACAGCGTCCTGTCCTCTTCACGTTATCCTTGTCAACTGGTAACGAGAGTAGAAAATAAAACTACACGCAGCATCAACCTCAAGGGGCGTATCCAAGTTGAACTAACTAAAATGATAGCTCATAAATAGGTAAGCGCAGAGAAAGCTAAAAAGAATGAAAAGTGCAAGGTAAATATGCGTATGTAAGGATTCTTCCTCAAAGCGTGTATGAAAGCTTGAAATAAAATTAGATGCGTTTAAATGCGACAGATTGGATACTTTCTTTTGCTGAGATCTTGTTGAAATTGTAAAATATAAGATTGACAAATATCCAGGGTATACCTTTAAAAATGTGGTTGTAAATTAGGTTAATTAATTTGTAAGTTAACATAAGAAATTATTACTTATAAGAGAGCTGACGGATAGAAAGACAGAGTAATGCCTCTTTATTGAAACCATATATGTATAGTACTTAGGTATATGTACATAACTGTGTTAATTTTAATAATAGATTTGTTGTCAATAAGTACTTAGAAATCATTGGTAACCAGAGAAAACATAAAAGTAAAGAGGCCAAATATTTAAATAATAGCGAGTAAACCAAATCTAGGGTATTAAATATTTAAATAAATGCAAATATATTAAAATCACTTCATGATTTATAGTAAACCATCTTTATTTCCTTCCTACTGAGTATAAATATTTTAATGTGGTTTTATTTAATTCTTTTCCTGATACAAACACTGTATAATATATTAAGTATACGCTCTATGGTTTCAACTAAGCTAAGCTATGAAACTACGAGTGCCACTCTAATATTTAACTAGTTGTTGTGTGGAGAATATCAAATCAGTTTGATATGTTTACCTTGCAAGAAGTACGAGGTAATGAGTTGTTATTCGCCTGCATCTACTTTTATTGTTAGCCATATTCACGTTGTTCCCATCTTCAGTTCTTAACGTGTTTAATTCGGCCTGAACTGAAAAATGCATAAATAGCATTTTAATTAGAAAATTAGCTGGAAATATGCAGCTCACGTTAATCGCATGGCGTTGCATGCAACAAAATGTGGCTGCCTCGCGAATCGGATTCGTATTCGGTTTCTGTACAAAAGGGTGATGGGTGTAAGCGGGGGGTGAAAAGCTCATGCAATATCCAAGAGATGCGACAACAAACTGAAAGCCAACTGACTGCTGCATGGTTCTTCTCATTCTCACACTCCTTCTCTGTCTCTCTCTCTCTCTCTCTCCAGCTGACACTCGAAAATCATTGCGACACTCGCTACGGGTCTGACTATGGGTCTAGTTACGGGTAGAACTACGACTCTGACTCCGGGGAGTTCGAGTTCGAGTTCGACTCTGCTGTTTGTTGCGACAAATGCCGTTATAATTATTTATACCGTAAGCACATTTTATGGTGTCGCAATTTTAAAATGCAATTAGACGCGCAACTCTATAAAGCTCAACAAAAGTAGCAGCAACACAACTAATGCTGAATAGTTGACTGACAGGTACTCTGTAGCTATTAATGAATCTTTTTCTCTTCAAAACTTATATTATAACATCCTTCTATAAACTAAAACTAATAAATGTTTGTCTATTAAAATACGGCTGAGTATAATAAAAATAAATTTAAAAAAATATATACAAATATTTCTATAAAGAAACACTATAATCAATTACAGTGTTCAACTTTTAAATTGAATTGGATTCGATAACGAAGAAGATGCTTTTGACCGCACTTTGAGTTTAGAGTGCGAAATCTCTTCTTTTTTTAATGTTAATTAAACCTATGTCCTTCTCTTAATCACTAAACACATCATATACACCTTAAACAAACTCTACAGGGTATTAAATAGCATTGAAATAACATACGAAAGGGAGGGAGTCTGCATTACAAGGACATACAACTGTAATTCTTAATGGGGTTTTGTCATTTCAGTGTTGTACCCAAAAATTGTATGCAAACATCAACGAAATTGGTTATGCTATCATATCCTTCTCCTTCTCTTTAACTTCCACTTTCCCTCACTTTTCTCAGCTCACCTGGCTTATTAGTTTTTTTTTCGGCACATTTATTGAAAAGCCGCGTCCTTGCGCTTTTCAATATATGAATTTTCCTGTCCCAAAGCGTAGCAAATCGGAAAATCGAGTACTTGAATAGGAATCTGGAACACTGCTGTCATATTTTGATATTACAAAATAGATACTCATATTTTGGCATTTTCTTATTTAGTGATTTCCACTTATGCAACAAGCAACTGATACGAGTTTAGTTTTCAGCTATAATGAAAACTTTGTGCTAAATAAATTTGCATAAAGCTTTTGACTCGCATATGGACAACATGTATAAAATGCAATATGTGCCAACTGCAGAGTAGAGTTCATATTTTTTGGGCAACATCTTGAAATGAAAATGTTATATATAAATATTATAATATAAAAAGAAAGAGTATTATATGTACAAATTTATAGAATTAATGTTGGCAACAGTGAATATATTCGTATGAAATTCACAAGAAAATGTTAACTTTGGAATGTTTTCATAATATAAATCCAATAGTTTCTCTAAATTAATTATCCCTAAAATATAATTTAATGGAGCTGTCAATGTCCTTAAAATATAAACTAAGCCTGGACTTGGCTCTACAAATTAAAACTATTTATTATACTATTTTAAATATAATGATAATGCATTTCCATTTTGAATTTGTAAAAGTAATTGAACAAGTTTTACATTTCAGTTTATTTTACTTTCATTATATTAAAATACTCTTATGACTTCTTATCACTTGCATCTATTCAAATGCATTTCATTTAAGAGTAACCTAAAGTAAATTGCAAAGAAAAAATGTTTTTCTTTAACGAAGATTCCTTTATTTTCTCAAAATAATATTCCATTGGACTATCGCATTATCGAGTGCGGTCGTAAACTATTTGCAGCAATTATCTGGGTAAGTTCATTCGATGCCTTTGGGGAAATATGCGGCGAATTAATAAGAGTTTATAGGGCTGTCAAAGGAGCCAGAGGTGAGCAGAGGTGAGCGGAGGGTGGCAACTCTGGAAAGAGTTGGCAACCCTTTGTGCCTGCCTTCCTGCTGCCGAATGAGTTTGGTTTTGGCTCAAGTTCTCGCTTAATTTATAACGAGGATTACAATAAACAAACTTATCTACGGCAATAAACACTAAAAATCCCCCAAAGTGTTGGCCATCTAATGTTCCCGGGGGAGCGGGTTTTAGCCAAGGATTGGCTGTTGTTCCTGTCTCTTAGTAGATGGTAGAGAAGGAGAGGAAGGAGGAGCAGTATCATCGTCTCTTTTTATAAGTTAAATCGCTGCAATCCTTTCGCCTTTTAAATATGCCATTTCCGCTGTGAGATTATTTTTCGATATCGCCAAAAAAAAAAAAAGAACGTATCATTCGAGATGTTTACGAGTGCCCAGTGACCAGGGGGACAGTGACCAGAAACCAGGGCCGGATGCGTTCGCCAACCCGCCAAGATAGGCATCACGGTTCACAGTTGCCCTCTTTCCTGGTCCCTCTTCCTGTTTTTGTCCTTCATTGGTCACTTTGGTGGTTGTGCGTGCCGTTAGATCCTTTTTTCTATTAACAATAAATTTGTATGATTTTTATTTGACCGCAAGTAACACGATGTGTGTTCCATTGATGACAATTTTGAACAGTCAACCCTCTTTGAGAAAAGTATCATCTTAGAAGATTAGACTCATGATTATCTTATATATTTTGAGGTTGAATCAAAACCATTTTCTACATTTCATTTTTATTTTACTTAAAAGGAATCTAACACTTTTTACGGAATTCTTGGAGACTGCAGCAAAAATTTCTTGAACTTAAAATAATTATAAATTTTAACTTAATTTAATTAAAATGTTGTGAAATATTTGTTTTTTCTTTAAAGTAAGCAAGTTAAGTCTTTAAATTTTTTTTTAAATGAAAACTATTTTTCATTTTCAATGTTTTATTGAGTTTACTTCGCTCTGAATTCTAAATTCACTTTTCCCTGAATTAATGATTATTCTCTTTAATTCTCAAGTAAACAAGTTTAACTTTTATAACTATTATATTTCTGCCTGAAATGAAAATTCTACAATTAACTATAGTTATTTATTACATTATTTTGTTCTGAAGAAAATGCTAAAACTTTTCCAGTTCAAAACAATTTTGCAGGTCCGAAATTTTATAAAATTTACTTGGACTTCAATTGTAATTCCTTTCATATTCCTTAGCCAAAGATAGATAACGCTTTTAAGCTCTAATTACAGAAATAGTTGAGAGCTACATGCACTTTAGTATCTTGTAATTTCATCACAGTTGTTATTAGGTTCAGGATAAATCTAATGGACTGGGACAAAGAGAGAGAGAGAGAGAGAGAGAAAGACAACAAATCGGGTAAACGGGATGCGCGTGATGCCCGAAAGGATGCCATTAAGGACAACGGTTACAATCGTTAGTGAAGCCATTAGTTTGCAGCGCCAATATGCGAAAATCAGAAAGAGACACACATGTCCAACTGGCAGTCCAACCAACTCCACTTTCAATTGGAACTCGGACAACCCCAAGTATGAATGTCCTGTGTACTCGTCTCTTTGTATAATTGCAAGTGCAGAGGTTTTTGGAAAAAGTCCGAGATATAACATAAAATAAACCCAAACGGGATAACGGACAACAAAATGTCCATCTTCCTCTAATGTGGCAGAACTTGGGAGAAAGAGAGAGTGTGTGAGAGAGAGAGAGTGAGACGGCGACAAAGTCACGAAGCCTTAAGGACATCAGGAGAACAATAACAATAAAACAAAGGCCGTTGCCAGTGGACAATGTACACGGGTAACTGAAAATAATTTCAAGGATATTATCACCGTGCCCAGGCTGCTGATGTCCCAGGCGCGATATGAGCACAGTCCAAGGATGAGGAGAAAGGGAGATAGGATGAAAAGGAGGATGAGTGTAGTCGAGATTCACATCAACATAATGTCTACTTTACAATGTGGATAAAGTCGAAAGGCTGAGCTCCAAGAAAACGAAATCACATCCATATCGACGACAACAGACATTCAGTCTCCTCCTACTTCCTTTTGGATGACCCACCTGACACCAGTCCTTCCAAATGGTCCTTGTCTGGTCGGCTTTGCTGACCAATCCTCCCCCATTTGGTGCACATTCCGGACTCTAGCACGCCACGTTGCAATAAGTTACGGCTGGCGGCGACCATTACGCCGCGCATGTTGGCCCGGGATGGCCACAGGATAGTATAGAAGAGGACAGGACCGGACAGGATATAACAGGAACAGGCTGAGGCACAGGACAACGAGTCACAGCCGGAGACAAATCCGAAATCCATACTCGTAAACAAATGCAACTAATCGCCGTTCATGTTGAACGTGTTCACGGCTGAGGCAAACCTGAAATTGTGGCTACAAACCCAATCGTGCAACCAGTATCTATTGTATCCAGTCTGTCCATTGTCCACTCCATCCACTGTCCACTCAATCCTCTGTCCACTGACCATCTACAATTTCATATCCAATGATCATTGTGTGAGCTTAACTTGAATTCGCAATCAGATGCTTATCGCGTTCTATGCCCAATAGCTGAAGATGGAATCGTATCTAAACTGTGTTTCCACAACTTTGATAGTTAAATTAAAAAAGATTTGAAAAAGAAATGGGAAAACAGCTGAAACAAATATAAAAATATTAAATCTATTTAATAACACCAGTTTACAGCCATTTTTTCACTTAACCCAAAGTATTTTTCCCGTATAGATTTTGACCTCCTTAACATGAAAAAGTAAGTTAAAAATTTTTCTATGGAGTAGTTTTTGAGATATTATTTTTTTAAATTTTTTCAAAGGTTACTCAGCTTCTTCGAGTATAAATCGTAAACTCGATTACCGTTTTCAACAAAAATAGATTTCAACTAAAGGTAATAAAATTTTCTAAAACTTTTTCATTCAAAGTTTTGAAATCAGCTTGATCTTCATAATGTTAGAGCCTCTTAAAGTTGAAAAATTCAATTTTTTTTCGGGAAAAATTCAAAAAGGGGTACAAACAAAAATTCATAAAGTATATTTAACGCAAAAATAAAAATAAAAAAATGATGCAGACATAGAGCTTGTACTTTTCCGAGTAAAACAAGTCATCGTTCATAGAAATCGGTGGATTAACTATTGAGTAATACGACTTTTAATGGCAAAACACAAGTTCTAAATTTTTATATTTATCGCTCTTCGTGCGATACTTCAATTTTTAATTATAATTAAAAAGGTTTCATTTAAATTTTGTTAGTTATTTGAATAATTTAACTAAGGATTATGACTTTATAATTTATATTCCGCTTTTCAAAAATCGTATTTTTTTTTATTAGAGCATCCGAAACGAATTGGTTCTAAAAGGTCTCTTTGCGAAGACGTAAGCAGCCTAGATTTTTTTCGAGTTTTTTTTTAACAGAGTTGGCTTTGAAAAACATATTATTGAAAGTATGTTGAAAAATTGTAAAATTCATGATGTGGAACTACCGCCTTCATTCACTAAACAGCCATTGTTGTGTAAACAGTTCAATTTATTTGGAAGGTAAACAAAATAATCCACATAAGTCAAGTGTTTTCGAAAATCGTCTTGAGCCTTGTTTTTTAACCTGAGGGTAAGTCGAAAATTTACGAAAATAACAATGAAAACTCAACATAATTTGCAAAAATAAAACAAATACGAAATCTTAGTTTGGCCTTTATGCATTTTTTCTGCGAGGTTTTCTTTTAAAATATTAATAAATTCCATTAGACATGTTTTTTTTAAGAGCTTTTTTTCATTTTACATTTTCAATTTACATAAATTTTGCTTGCTAAATTTATTTTTGCACTTTGAAACTGTAAATCAATTGGTTCATGATATAAATATTACACTTCTTGTTCAACTTAATTTAAATATTTTATTTGCAGGTGACTATACTGGGTTTGACTATGAGTACTTTCAAAGAGGATTTGGAAGATGGTGAACTGCCGGAGATGGAGACAGTAACCGAGTTTATTGATGGATACGATGAGAACTTTTTGGGAGATGAAGCCGATCGGATTCGACTCGCGCGTCTCACTGAATTGGAAAGGGAACGTGAGTTGTATGAACGATGTGTTAAACGAGAAGAGCAGATGTTCAGGTGGAAGGTCAGAAATAAGCTCCGGAAAGATTACATGTCGGAAGTCAAAAAGCGCTCCAACTCAAGGAGACTTCAGCTAAAGGTTAAACCTGTGGCACATAAAAGACGCAGAGGACTTGATCTTCTCTTGGAAAAAAGAAACCATAAAAATAATAGAGATGAAGGAGTTATAATTAAACATATTACAGCTGACGACGAGGAGGATGAAAAGGATCAGGAGCAGGATCTGGAAATTCAACCAAGTGAGAGTAATTTTCTGTCCAAGAAGTTAAAACTAAAGGCATGTGATGTTTATTCGGATGACTCCAGTTCCAGCACCGATGAGGAAGATAATAAGGATTACTCTGAGCCAGTAACACTTGTGCAATCTCTCCCAGAGCTCGGAACAGCAATTCTTACACGAAATCAGCTGGAGGATTTTCTAGATAAGCCCATCTTCGAACAGACAGTAATCGGTTGTTTTGTCCGCGTTAGTATTGGTCCTCCCCTTAATGGACAACCTCCCATCTATCGCTTATCGGAGATTGTAGGCCTAGACTCCATTGACGAGGAGTATCAGTTGGGCTCTCGGCGCACAAAGCGATTGCTACACTTGAAACATGGAAAATATCAAAGCCATTTTCTGATGAGTTGCATTAGCAATCAACCGGTGACAACAAGTGCATTTTCCTTCTTCTTGGAAAGCTGTCAGAGAGATGCCCAACCTTTGCCCAGTTTAAACAGAATTTCCGAAAAGGAAATGGACATTAAAAAGGCAACCGATTATGTTTTCACTGAACGCGATGTTGAGCTGATGGTGCAAACAAAAAGACAAGCTGGACAGAAACGCGGAAGTGCTGCCTATCGAAAGGTTTGTCTCATCATTGAACGCGATGCGGCCATTGAATCCAATGATCCAGAGAAAGCCAGACAACTGCAACGAGAGATCAGACAGATCGATGAGAAATCTTTCACAGAACAACGACGTGCAAAGCGTGCTCCATGTATAAGCTCCAATGTAGCTCCTCGTCACAGATTAAACCCAAGCCATAGTTTAATTCCAAAGAACGTCAACAGAGGCAAAGGCAATCTGAACAACTCGAGGAGGAGTGTCCTAAATTGAAGCCTACAAATTCTGAAAAGACTTAAAAGAAATCTTTACAAACTACACAAATTTCAGATGGACTTTTGGATGTTAGCAAAATATGTAAGTAGAAAACGCAAATTCATAAAGAAACAAACGTCGGTTCCGGTTTAGTTTTCGATACCTGTTCAATTTATTTAAAGGCTTATACTTATACTTAAGCGCTTTCTAATTGAAACGGAATAAAGAACTCTACACATAAAAAATCTATATATAAAATGATATTGTAGTAGTAAAGTAATCTTTTCAATTTTGCAGTAAAATTCGATGCCAAATTTTGGAGACTGATGTCTGCTCCAGGATAAAACTCTGCAGCTTGATTAGAACGGAATATGCCACTCTAAAGTCAGTTCCAATCAAGCTGAAAACATAATCACTTCGACCAGAAACAATTCAACAAAAACCAGAAATGAACACGCCAAAAACTCCTGCATCTGCGAGGCAATCACAGATATTGGGAATTTCAAAACAGTGGCCGCTTCTAATTGCTCCAAAGGTTGAGCAAATAGAGCGGCGAGGAAGGGGAGGACTTTCAGTCAGGACATCGATAGCCAAAAAATATGAATGCGGAACAGTTGTTGTTGTTGCCGTTTGTTGTTTGTTGTTTGTTGTTGTGGTTCCAATTGGAAGACCAGACAGTGACACCGCGGCATGTCAACACTGCGTTATCCCCCATGTGGTGACTGGTGACAGGGGACTAGTGACTGCTGACTGGTGACTATGTTGTCCACTGGCTAGTGAATGTTTCTCTTGCTACCTAGCGAATGGTAGGTCGGGAAGAGAGGAAAGGCGACTCCAATTCCAATCAACCACAGCGGACACATCAACAATTCGTGTGCCGCCAAAAGCTTGTTCTAATCCAATCAAATCTCAAATGCGGTTGTGCCCCAAATGCTACTGGGACATGGACAGTGGTATAGATAGCCCAGTTTTGCTAACAAATCTATAAATCAATACACATTTCCATTTACTACACTTTATTGTTAAAAAAACTTTGATTTTCAGTTTTTTAAGTCAATTAAATATTTATTTAATTATTAAATAAAATTCTTTAAAATTTAAATTAATTTCTAATTGCACTATCTAATTTCTAAAAAATGTATTTCAAAAGTAATATTTAATTACAATTTAAGCTATATGAAATCATATCAATTTAAATGTCTTAAATACCACTGTGCACTGTAGGATTCGCTACAATTAACAATTGTGTCCTGGTCGCGAGAGCATTTATCTGGCAACGAATTGTGGTTTATGGCTAAGGACTTTGTTGGACTGTAGAGTGTGAAACTGTGACTAAATAATAGTATATTAAAAGTACACCTATTATGCAATGAGTAGCTGTTTCGAGTGCCCTAATGAATCATCATTCATACGATAAGGAGTGCTGTGAGTAGCGAAGCAAATGTGACATTCTCACCAAAGGATCATCATTAATAATACAAATAAGAAAACTCATTCGTAGTCCGTGCATCAAAGTCGACGCATTCATATAATAAGTATTCCAAGAGCATTGTCTCCTAAAAGGGACGAGAAAGTGGGTCATAATTGAAGATATGTGAGGGAGGACCACAATTCACATAGGTGACAATAAAATAAATGCCATTTACTGATGAGTCATCAACATAATTTTTACGAGTCGCCCCATTCAATGAATAAACAAATAAAATGGACAGAACTAACCTGACTCCATTCGCAGGACATTCAGGACGCAGGACTCTAAGGATAGCCAGAACATTGGTTGAACTAGTTTGAGCATGTCACGAAAACATTTCGCATGCATTGACTTTTTATGGATGCCAAAATAGAGAAGGAGAAGGTGATAGAGACTAAGAGAGAGACTAAGTAAGAGAGAGAAAGAGATTGGGAAGTCAACAAATAATGCAAAATCATTTAGTGGAGCATTCTAGAAGTCCTGCGAGTCCTGTGAGTCCTACTCAGCCTCGGCAAGTCATAAAAATCCGCACCGAATGAAATTCTCATCAAGTCGCCAGTTGGCACAATTTCATTTGGCGCTAAGCAACTGAACATGGCCAAAATGACCCGGTGTGTTAGTATATGTGTGTGTGTGTGTTTGAGTGTGTTTTGGTCACGGAACCAAAGAAGAAGCAGAGTTCCCTGGCAATCGCGCGTGACTAACGTAATCAGCTCACGTAACGCTGAATGAGATGAGATGAAATCAGCATACACTCAGACTGCATAAATAGCAAATTTATACCAAATACCAAACTGATGCCCATTCTCATATCCATTTCCTCAGCTGTGCAGCATCATTCACCATGGGAGAGGTAGTGGGATAAGTAGGGAGGAGGGAGTTCAACTAATTCTTTGTAGATTTGCAACACGCGATAGAATCGTTGCCCATTGTCCATTCCATAAACTGGCATCTGTCTCATCTCCCACAAATTCAGCAAAGAAAGGTATCGATATGTATGAAATGAATATGTTATCGAATAGGCAAATATCCATTGAAACCATTTTTTTAAGTTATTTTTTGTATACTCAGCTTAAACCAGTTGTGAAAAAGTTCCGCAGTTTCTTGTTCTTGTTAAATTTGTAATTGAACTGTTAACTTACAGAAAGAATTAATCAAACAGAAGTCAGACTGGCCACCCTAAAATAACATATTTAAATTTAACGAATTTTAAAAGTCTCACTGAACCTGGGATACTCTAAAAATTTGGATTAGGGTAGAAGACATTTGCTTAACTTGGATCGCCTTAAAGAATTATATTCATATGGACATTCCAAAATAAATACTTAATCAGATTCAGTTTAACGATGGTCACCCTACAATTTTAATTTGACATCTGACACCTCAAAATAGTATGTTGATTTTTTGCATACTGAGATATGTAAGTTTTTGGCCATCCTATAAAATGGTATTAATTTTAGGATTTATATAGCTTCTGTTTAAGGTAGGGCAGCTTAAAATATGGTATGAACTTTGGGTAGCCAAAAAATAATTAAACTGTTGACCAAGGTATATAATCGGGATAGGTTTTGACAACTTTTATTTTATGAAAGAAATATGGTGTGATTATAATGTAACGATGTTTAATAAAAGATTGTGCTAACTTTGATAGCATTATTTAAGCATTGGTGACTCTAAAATATTTTGTACTTTGACTACGCTAAAAATTATGTGGTCACCCTAATTATTTTTTTATCTTTGGGAACTCTAAGACATGTGGCTGTTTGGGAACTTAGCCTAAAGTGAATTTTACTCCTTGAAAAATGATCTTTGTAGCTGAAAAATTGATTTGTCGACCATTTATATAAAGAGTAATAAAACTTGACTTGTCTATGGTTAACTTTGTATATCAATTGACCTGTATTTTGTATCATTTGTAATGCGAGAAAGTTACCCTTCCACATTGACTACAACTATAACCACAGAGTGGACATCAAATAGAAAGGGGAACTGAGTGCAAAACCCAAACATCACGCATAAGTTTCATTTTATTTTGATTTTTACGACTTTGTGCGAGGCTGTGACATTGCAACTGGACGGGGACATGGACCCAGATCCAGGCATGTGTCCCACCTGGATCACTTGCTAAATAACCAAACGAAAGGCAACAAAAATCAAGAAAAAGTAGTCACCAAATGGCCAAAACAAGTTTGAAGAGGAGAGAATGTATGGGATGAGGAGAGGAGTAGGTGGATTGGGGTAGTTGGGTGAATTGGGGTGGTTGTTGTGTCCAAGAAAGGAAGAAACTAAAGCACAGAAAATGCCTATTTACGAGCTCGCATGTTGCTGGACACATGGTAATCATATATTTTGGTCATATCTATGGACCATAAAACCAGTGTCCTTATGTGCCTGTCAATGAGTTGTTTCATGACATTTATTTCGCTTGTTCCTCGCTCGGTACTGAAAAGGTTCGGGTTCTTCGGTTTTCGGTTTCCGTTTGAGTTTGGGTTCAGGTTTGAGCCTGGGGATGTGCTGCGTGCAGATGGAAAATATTTTAGTGTCCATTTAATGTCCAATCTAAGATGAGCTCGTAACTTTTGATCGAATAAACGAGGCAAAACTCCAACCCTCATACCATTTGGGCCAAGGTAAGACCACATACGGGTATACTTATATATATATTTATATGTATATTTATCAGTAGTTAGAGCTGTTGGTCAAGGGGTTTTCAGGTTCGTGGTTCGTGGTTCGAACACAAAACACGCAATAGTCGTCTCCAGGGATAATTCCTTAATTTTCTCACTGATGCGCTGTGAGTGATAAGTAGAAGTTATTTGCCAGCTATTTGCTTATTTTATTAGTGGATTTCCCACTCTCTCTCTCTCTCTCTATTTGGTTTCCTTACAGCGTCTAATGGCCAGCGTTGGACAGGATTACTTTGAGTTTTGGGCTCGACGTAATTCATAAATATTTAATTAAAATCTAAATTAGTTTTTCCACAACGCCTCTCCTATCCAAATAAACACACCTGGGCTTCTGAGAATTGGGATCGGGATTGGGTAATGAAAAGCGTATTGTTTTTACCGCCGGTTTTCCTTGTCTTTCCATCAAGCTTGGCCAGAATGTCACGCCCTTTTCAGCGCAAATGTTAAACAGCTCCAAAGATGATCCCAAGTCGAGGCTGACTTTGCAACCAGCTGGCGGCAGGTTCGTTAAAAATTAAAACCGCAAATACGCTTTCATCTCATTGGCACGCAGCTCTCATATGTACCCCATCTCTCCCCCTCAATCTCCCTTTCGCTTTTCCATTTTCATTCTGTTTCCCATTTCCATTTTCGACAATTTAGCTACAGGCCACACGCAATTCTCCCTTCTTGCATAACTTTTGACTTTGCAGCAAGTACGCACCATAAAATAGATTTACATGCGACGCCCTTGAGACCACCAGGAAGACCCATGGAAAACCTGGACACTTTTTGGTTGCAAAGTGGATCAAATTGAAGCAGCATCAGTTTGAAGAAAATGCCATCAAATGATGATATCTAACATGCGAGCTGTAAAGATATTTAGACAAAATAAAAATAAAATAATAACTTAGCATCAAAAATTAAATTCTCCTTCTATTTATAATGCTGTGCGATCTGCCATGAGTTATCTGTCAGACTTTCCCACAACCATCTGCACTTAGCCACAATATTCATTTAAGCTTGTTTTTATTTTTTAATTATTTGTATAATTATTAAAGCACCTCTGTAGACAAGGCTTAAATATCTTCCTCAGCTAGATTCAAATTGTTGATTAAAATAGTTGCAAGTGTTGTTTGTAATCCTCTAAAATTTTATTCAAATTTCGACAGATACTAAACACAAAATTTCTAGTTCTTCATAAGAATGTACATAAACACAATCTCAGCAAATTTTGGTCGTTTCTCTTGGTAATGATTATTTGGGCAACATGGTTAAGAGCGATTCAACAGAAGGCTGGAACAAAGGTCTGTCCCAATCTGAAGTGGATCAATATGTCCAGCAAGTTGAGAGGCTACAGCAACAACAATAACAATAAGAAAAATGCGATGACATCAGAGTCAAAGGTCAGAGAGGAGACCTGTAAAAGTATGAACATCGAAAAAAATACACAAATCAAATCGGACACAACCAGAAAATTTAATTATCCTCCCATCCTGGACCTCAACATTAATTCAAATAAATCGAATAACTCCAAGCGTTCCAAGTGGCGTTATGGTTATAGCCTGATTGCAGGAGGACTTTGTGGAACTGTTATATGGGCCATCTATGAGATGGGAAAACCAGAGGAGGATCAGCTAGGACGCAGTATTGAGGATGATCTGAGTTCGTTGTCATTGCCACAACAGTATATTCAACGCATGTGGCATTCGATGAATTATTATCAGAAAATGTTGGAGGAGCCAATGCCAACTAGGTTGTTACCCGATATACTTCAAGCTCCTTATGTACAGCCACGTTATTCGCTCGTGCTGGAGATGAAGGATGTTCTGGTGCATCCAGATTGGACATATCAAACAGGTTGGCGTTTTAAGAAACGTCCTGGTGTGGAACACTTCCTGAGGCAGTGCAGTAAACACTTTGAGATCATTGTCTATACGGCGGAACAGGGCATGACGGCATTTCCTATTCTGGATGCACTTGATCCAAATGGATATATACGTTATCGTCTGGTGAGAGGAGCAACTCAGTTGGTAGATGGACAGCATATTAAGAATCTCAATCGTCTCAATCGGAATCTCAGAAGAGTTATTGTGGTAGATTGGGATCGTCGAGCGGTTCCATTGCATCCAGATAACATCTTTGCCATTTCCCGCTGGATGGGCAACGACGATGATGTTCAGCTTTTTGATTTAGCCGCGTTTTTGGGACTTATTGCAGAGCACAAGGTATTTATACTTTAAACTTATTCATACATTTGTGTTAAGAACTAATTATATTTATATTAAAACTGATTACATTTATTTTATTTTATTTTCAGATGGAAGACGTAAGGGAGGTGCTCCATTATTATAGTCAGTTCGAGGATCCCATTGAACAGTTCAAGGAAAATCAACGTAAGCTACTTGAACTGAAACAGGAAAAGTCTGACATCGAATTAGTTTCAAAAAAATAAAAACCTTAGCTATTTCATTGTTTTTCTAAAACAGCATTAGTTTGTATTTACGTTTGTGCTAAAAATTAGTGATACTTATTGTTATAACTTTTTAATTATCGTCCACTTAAATTGTTTAGTTGTAAATAAAATTGTCTATAATTTATTAACGGAATTTATTTATTTTAAGAAATAGAAGTATAAACAAATTTTATGATCATTACAGAAGTAATCTATATAGAGAGTATAAAGAAATTTACTCTCAAATTTCAGATAAACTTCCTTACAGGATTAATCTCCTTTAAAGTGATGTATAATGTACTGCTATTATCTTTTATTGTTGTGAAATTAGCTTAGACTATAATACACTAAAAAATACCCATAAATATAGATTAAAACTTCCAAAAATTGTGACACTGTGTGCATTATGCAAATGTTGTAGGCTTAAAATCACAAATTGCAATGATGCAACACCGAAAGTGAAGCAGCTGAAGATGGGAGTTGATGCAGGAGGAATTGGAAAACTGGGAAACAGGATAGATGGACAGCAAGAGAGAAGCTTTGGTGTTATTATTTAAATGGCGCATTATCAGTGGCCAGCAGCGAGGTGACCAGTCAGAAGCTCGTCGAATTGTCATAAACAATCAAAATCCATTTAAAATTGTACATGCAATTTGGCTCAGGCCAGAGGCCCACCTGACATACACACAGGACTGGACTGGACAGGACATGGTCAACAGACAAGGACGAAAAGGATGTGCAGGCAACGACAGCATCAACGCCTCGTCAAGTGCGTGGGCGTGAGAGATCAGGATAGGAGAAGAAAGGGAACTGAGGGGGACTCTGGACTGACCATTGGCAATTGGCAGTGCAGCAGCTGCCACTTTGCCACTTGTCGTCCTGTGAGTCCTGTGTGTGTGTGCGTGTGTATATTGCGGCCATTTCCCGTGCATGTCCTTTGCTCGAAACTCGGACTGTGTATCGTTGATATGATAATTGGCATGAGGCAATAATCCACTTGGATACGTTTACGTTGACAATCGTTTATATCGCAATCAGTGTCATGCCGTCTGCTACTGCGTCCTGCGTCCTGCGTCCTGCATCCTGTTCAGCTCTGTACTCTTCCACTTTCCACATAAAGTATAATTTTGCAGCCGTGCCTCGTTGTCGACCTCAACGACAACGACAACGACAACGACGACATATTAAATAACAATGAACTGCAATTGCCCAGCGAGTCTCGTAATTCGTTTGTAATGCGTGCAGACGCACAGATTTGAGTAGCACTTGGTCTGTATATTGCGGATTACCTCCCACACTCCACTCTCCATTCTCCATTCTCCTCTCCTTTGTCACTTTGTTTTGCTTTGTTTTATGTTCCCCAACACTGGACACAGCAATTGTCCTACGACATCTATCGCATATAATTTCTGATTTTGCAGTTTAACTCGTCGCCTGTTAAATTTAATCACCTTTCGTTAAGCGTTTTTCATTCCAAGTCAAATTGACTGTAAGTGACAAACTAAACGAGCTTAACAACACTGGTCAATTGTAAGTTTTTTGGTGCAATAACTACAGAAATTACTTAAATTACACTTTTATGTCTTTTATTCAAAATAAATATTCAAAACATACGTCTATTTTGATTAAAAATAATAATACTTAAACAGCATAGTAAACATAATTATGCAAATTAGTTCAGATGGACTTTAAAAGTAATAAGTTTTTTCTCAATTAATATAAAGAGCATATGTTTTTTTCTTTCAGATAAATTACGTATTATAATCGAGAATTTTACTAAAGTTACATCAAATTATCTGTAATGCTGGCACACTTGATAAATATAATAAAATATGTAATTAAAATGTCAATAGGAAGCGTGTTTTTTTCTAGGGAGCCACAACGTTGTTTTATGAAACCGGATTAGAAAACAGGTCCATAGACAAGGGGATATGCTGTAGCCCAATCCCCGAGGTGAATGAATTTGGAGGACACTTTGCGATGCAAAAAGTAAAATTTATGCGCTGGCTGTTGAAGAAGTAGTGGGGTTAAAGGGAGAGGAAAGAGGGAAGAGAGAGGTGGCAGGGTCAGAAGTACATCCGCCTGCAAGAAGCGGCACTTTCACGCTTGACCTCACTCACAACAACGGTGGCCTGCTTAGCCCCTTGACCACAGCTACATCCGAGTATGTGTGTGTGTGTGAGAGTGTATGTGTGTGTGTGTGAGTGTGTGGAAAACTCTTAGGTGGCCCAGTGACTGTGCGCTTTTTATGAGCGACGACACCACTTGCGATGAAAGCATTTCCGTATCCGCCAGCATTTCCGAACCTTAACCCAACCCCAAGGAACAGGAGCAGGATCAGCAACAGAACAGGAGCAGAAGCAGGAGCTGAAGCACCAAGCTGTGAATCGAGCGTAGAGTCCACTTTAATTTTTGTTTTGTTTATAATTTACGCGACACAACATCAATTAAGTGCTTGGCCGGAAAAGCGCATACCTGCACCTGAAAAAAGCACCCATAAATTGTCGCCCTAAAGTGGCAAATGCGTCGTCCCTATTCCTCTCTCTTTCTCACTCTTCCTTTCTCTCTTTGCCTTCTTTTGCACTCCCCATCCTTTGGCCAGTTTCTCAATCCGGTCACCTTGTTGGCCCACAGTCCACCAGCTGCATTGGCCAAGCGCTTAAATAGCTGTTGCCACTTTATATGCGTGCTTCTTTATGCCGCACACAAATCATTTTATTGAATGCACTCGCTGAAAACCAGCATAAAATGGGGTATTTAAATAATACTTAACTTAATAGAGAAATACCAGAAAGAAAGTTCTGAATATTTCAAGAGCTATGCAAACTTACTAAATCTCTCACAATTTCTTTAGCAAGTTGTGATAATTAAATAATACTCAACTTATCTGAGAAACACTTACAAGAGAGAAGAAGAGAATATGATGTTCTGAATACCTCATCAAATAATAAATAATTTTAATTTTATTTTAATTATATTTCCATTTTTCGAATCTGTGATATATTTTATTTATTTCTATTTGAGTTTCCTCTCGTCTCATAAATTTATACATAACTAAAAAGATATTGGGATCACTTCATAGAAAATCAATTATTGGCATACGTTTTACGTTTTTTTTTCTTTTGTTTGGTGCCTTTGCAACACTGGCAGACATGGGGCATGTGGCAAGGAAGGAGACAGCTGAGCGCCAGGCTGCCTAATTGGAATTAACAGAAGAATTTATGGGGCAAGTTGGTGTGATTTGTTGAAGTGACATTACGATGCGGTAAACGAGAGACAGCGGCAAGTGCGCCATAAACTGGAGAATGTTCTCGTCCCTTCTCGTCCTGCCTTGTCTCGTCTCCCATCACTTTTGGTCCTTGGTAAGTGAGTCACATTTGCAGACGCAATTTGTTACACCAAAAAAAGGGCCAAGAAGACATTATACACTAACATAAACAAAACTCCAGACGGACCCTCAAATACTTACATACCCATTCACATAGATGTTTGAGTGTATTCACAGCTGGCCCCAACATTTGGTCGGTAAATTAAGCCAAAAGGACGACACTTACTTTAACTTATTTGTCGCATAAAACTGACAATGACTTCAGTGTCCTCATCCTTGGTCAATTGAAGAAAGTTTCAAGTATTAATTGATAACAAAACAATGCCTAGACTTTAATTGATTTTCAGCATACAAATTCTATAGTCAAGGTTGATAGTGCTTGACAATTCCTTAAGCTTTAAAGGTTTCAAATAATCCTTGATTGATTTCCAATATTTTTCAAATGGCAAAAATCCAAATTAAACTAAAAATTTGTTTACAAGAATTGTAAATTATAAATTTGACTTGACATTGCGATTTTTGATGCATACTTTGAGGCGTGCTTAAATTTTTTTAATTTCAAAGTTCCCTTTCAAGTAAATTATTTAAAAACACTTTTAATGAAAAATAAATACACAGCATCCTTTAAACATTTTCTTGAATGATGACAGTAATTAATAAGTTGCTTTAAATTTAATTTAATTTATAAAATTAATTAATGTAAAGGAGAAATCAGTAATTACACCAACTTAATGCTTGCCTGCCGTTATTTTGTACTGCCAGAAAGTCGGAAAATGAAAAAACTGAAAAGTAATGTATTTAAATCAAATGAAATTTATCAATCGAATTGAATAGATACATTTACAAATAGATAAGCAAATATATTGATAAATACTTGCATTCGCTGATGAAATAAATGTGGAAACATTTGTATAATTAACTCATTTTATTGGCTGCCATTTTGTCTAGTCGCGGTAACAAAATTGGCGACAATTATTTAGCAACCAAATGGTATGCGAAAAATTAAATAAATGTTTGTAAAGCTAAGGGAGCTTTCGAATGTAACATATCTGTATCTAGATATATAGTCCACCTATACATATGTATATATTCGTGGAGTTAGAGAATATTATTTTGGTGCAGCAATCAAATGGTTAAATGAATGTTTTGCTGCACTCATCCATTTATTCACGCGCCATAAACTGAGGACGAATTTATTTCAAAGGACATGCGTTCGAACGTACAATAAAAATAATAAAATTAATGGCCAAAACAAGTGAGGTGGCCATTTGATGGCCAACCAGGAGAAGTCCAATCCTTGGTCCACAGGTACAATAACAATAACAGCAATAACAATAACAACACCAACTGTGGTTACAGTGGTGCCTGAATTAAATATATGAATGCCCATGCATTCCATAGCAAATTGGAGCCGCGGTCAAAATAATTTTAGCCATTGGCCATTTGCATTTGGGCCAGATTTTGGGCTGTTGCAGCTGCAGCTGCAGCTGCTGCTGTTGTTCTGCATACATTTTGGCCATTGTTATTTACGCGACAATTGCAATAAACATTAGTTCATTTGTACTGTACCCCCCGTTTACCCCTCTCTATTCACACCCCTTCTGCTGTACTTTCCTGTCGCTGGCACATTAAATTAATTACTCATGTTATTATTCTGGCCGAAATGAAGTACGCAACAATTTATAATCGCGACCAAACAAGATTAGAAGTACCTGCGGTATCCAATTCAAATCTACAACCTCCCCAAAAACTAACCCCAGCCACTGCAATACTCTTCCATTCCCCTCATCCATTTTAATGTGGTCGCTGCAGTCATTTTGCTTTATTAGTCAAAATGCGCCAAATCACAATTCCAATTCCAATTCCAATTCCACAATACTATATTCGGGGATTCGAGTACTTCTCTCTGTTTGCAATTAACTTAAATTTATGATCAACCAATTCCAAATTCCAAAATAACTCAAAATGTACATTGTTTTTCCTCATGCACAATATGGCCATTAAGAGTGGGCCTAAATATCATATCCAAATGGTATCATCTGTATGATAATTTTCATTTTTAAGTTAGACAACAAAAACAGAATATGATTAACAACTAAATGTTTAGTTTATAAATAGAGAAATATCGATATAAGTATGAATATACCTGAATCTAAGCTACAGAAATATAAAAAGATAATATTCTTAGTTAAATATGAATATGAAAATATGACAACTTATACCTGATTAGATTTTCCAGGTCCAGGTAACAACTCTCCTCAAAATGTATATGTGATTTCTGATCTTTGCATATATTATTTATAACTCGACTTGTAAAACAAAATTAAACGTGTTGTATTATTAAATGGCATCTGGGGATTTATTCATGCAGCAAGGCATGAGCTTTAATTAGGCTGCAACATTATGTGGAATCAACAGGCGGCTCAATGCAACACAATCGCCACCTAATGCATCCGTCGAGTTGTTGTTGTTGCTGTTGTTGTTGCAGTTGCAGTTGCAGCTACTGAAGTTGCCCCCAAACTCCTTTGTTGCCGTTTGGACACACACTCACAGAGTGTCCTCAGCATGCGGAAGGATGTTAGGGTGTGTGTATCTGTGCAAGTGTGTGTTGGCCTAATGCATGATTATGTCCTAAAGCCTAGGCCAAGGCGTCTGGCAACAGAGGGAGAGCCTTGGGATTGGTCCATTGTTTGGTCGACGCAACGAGGCGCATCTCCATTTATTTGCATCCGAAATTTGCACATGTTCAAATCGAGATTTACGACGCCAAGTGACATCATTAATCAAGCGTCTGATTGGTGATCCTGTTCCTGTTAATTAATACAATAATGGATTGCGTGGAGTCTCGAGTTTCGAGTTTCCTTCTCGGACTCTCTCTGTAGAGCCCAAGACGACGACAAACAGGATTTACGAGCTCAAAGAAATGCGTTTAGGCGCTGCTAAAAATACAAAAAAAAAAAAAGAGAATAGATAAAATGCAATAGCGTGTTGTCCTTGTGTCCTATTTGTCCTGGCGGCCAACATTGATTTCAAATTTACAACAGTGAGCCAAAGGTTGCAGCAACATTGCCATATGTTGCATTGATTTATCATTAGAAGCCAACACATGGCCAAAATGGAAATGTTGCAGCTTGAAACAGCAACAATAACAGGACACCAAATAAATTTACCAGTTGCGGTGAAGGCGTAACAAGGGGCTCTCTCTCTCTCTTTCTCATCTATCACCTCTCCCTTTCTCGATTTCTCTGCTTGTCAGCACACACAAATTTCAATTAACAATTTTACCCTTAATTTGGCAAAAACAACAAAAGACTCTGAATGAGGTTAAAGCCAAAGGCAGCTGCTGAGGTGTGCGACGCTTTGGTAAACTAAATTACAATTTGAAATACCCTTCCCCCACCCATACCCTGTAATTGTAACCCATCCCCACGTCAGGTTGCCTGACCATGCCAATTTGGCATGGGCTCGAGCATCAATTATGATTATCGTCACGTTTTATGAGACGTTTGCCCAACTTTATGACTGTGCGCCCAAAAAGTATGCACTCTTATAATGAATATTGACAAAGGATATGAGCAATATACACACACATACACATAAACAGGTGTGTATACACATACAGGTAACTAGCTAAGTAGTTGCATGTGTTTAGCATATGTTTAGTTGGTTTACTTTAGTTTAGTTTTCCTTTATATTAAAAGTATTGCAGAGTTCCTTATTAATTTGTTCTCTAGAAATTAGTGAAATTAGTTCCAGCAACAAACTAGTTCATTATGAATCAGATGAAAGGTAAATTATCAGCTCAATCTGTTCTTACTTCTTTATTCGTCTAATTAGCTTCAGTTCACGAAATAAGTAAGTGAACAAAAAGAATATATTCAGTATTCAACGCATTCGCCTTTTATGCATTAACATTTTACAATTTAGAAAGAATATAAGTTCAAAACTAAACTAACAGGTATTTTGAAAATAGGAAAATGCATAATTTATTTATTATTATATAAAACGATTCTACAAGAAAATAAAATTAGCTATCTCCGTATTAAAATTTAAACGTATATACAACTATTAATTTAACGCCTTTCTATCTAAACTTCTAGCTTACTTGTTCTACACATCTCAACTTCAACTTGTATCTAAACCTAAGTTGTTTTGAAGATTTGCATTAGTCTGAAAATGTGAACACAGTTGCTTTTAATTGTGTGTAGCTAAAAAATAATAAGCAGAAATGAAGCTTGGTAATGGCTGAAGACAGTAGAAGTCAAGCCGCTATTAAAAGTGGCAACAAACGAAATTTCAATTAGCGGCACTTAGCGCCAGCTGCCATTACCTAAAAAACCAAGTGAACAGCACTGAAAATACCCGAAAAATTAAACAAAAATAAAAGAAGAAAATATCTAATAACAACTAAGCGATATTAGAGAACAAATTAGCCACGGTTTTAAGATGAGGGGAATCCCCGAAAGTGAATGGCAGCAAATGCAGAAAAAGCGCCAAGACCCAAAAGAAAAGCCGTCAAAAGGCGACACTTGGATTTGGTTTCCAGTTACGAGTACTGTTGCCACATTACGTTGCAAAAAACAATTTCATTTTGCAAATTGTTGTGTTGCATTCACAAACAGCAAATTGGAAAATCTTTTTTTGCGGCCAACCAATTGCAGTACGAGCCAAACTGATTTCTTTGTAATTGGCTAAAAGTGCTAAGTTCTAAGTACTCCTCGTACTTGGGATTTTACCATTTGCCAAATTGAAACTGCGGCCCATATGCAAATGACTTGGTTAACCATCCTAACTAATTGCAATTTACGAGCTAGCAATCAAAATTCGGGCAAAACTAAAACAATTTCATGCATAATTACACTAAAAGTGACTGCATGATAATCAAAGCAAGTTAATTAGTGGGTTTAACTAGCAAACATTTAATGTTAATTGATTATGATTATTGAATTTGAATTTCAAATGCAACACCATTTTGAAAGAGATTACGTTGATGGAATTATCGCAGAAAAACATGTAATAAAAGTTACATAAAAATATATTACTAAATAAATATAAAAACAAGCTACTTTTCCTTTATGTTCAGTAATTACAAATATGATTTGTAAAATTTACTGATCTATAGCAACAGATCTAAACTAAACTGCAGTTCTGAAGATCTTATTGCAGTTCCTTATTTTCGAATGTCCTTTTAATCATATACTGACCTAAAAGGTACTTCAGATTCTACGTTATGGACTTCTTAGATGTCAAATCTAGTAACTGTGCAAATTTTAAATTAATAATGACAATCTTTGAATATTCAGGTATTTATAATTCAAGTTGAAGCTTTCTAAAAGTTATCAGGGTTTTCTATATATTTTTCCTCTTTTGTTTTTGCCAACAAAATAAAGTTTTCGGCAAACATCAAAACATTCCATGCCATTACACAAATCCAATGCAAACGCATCCTTTATGAGTGCTGCAGAGGGGGGATATTATGTGGGGAAGGGGTTAGGCAGGTGGAGAGTATTTGGATGATTGTCGAGCATGTGAAACTTCTTAAAGATAATAATAATTTAGTGCTGTTGAAATGACTTTTGACCATCACACACAATTGATACGAGCGACCAAAAGAAGGTGGTAGGGAAAGGGAGACAGTCAGCTCCTCTACCAGGGCTGAGGAACTTCCACACGTGTCCTGTAACCATCTCTGTCTCCGTTTAAATGTCCTGGCCTGGAATGCAACTTGGCGACTGCATGCAAACAAAGTCGAATGTAGTCTCGACTAGTTTTCACCATCAAACACTGTGAGGAGGGTTCTGAAAGGGGATATAGGGGGACAGGCAAGGGGGTGAGTAAGAGCGGTGTGTCCTGGCCACATCTCAAAGAAATAAACAAAAGGGGCGCGCCGCCAAAAATGCCGGAAAATCCACACATCCTTCGATGGAGCCACTTTGCATGCAATGCGAGCAACTTTTCCAAATGTTCTCGTTGTTGTTTGTTTGTTTGTTGCGGGTGGAGGAAAATGCCTTGGCGGATTTTGTAGAAAACTGAAAATGAATTTGTAAAAATTCGCTCGTAATAATTTCTCGATTTTTGGGTGAAATTATTTGATTACACACACGTGTGGAACGGCAGCCTCCAAACCAAAAGGACTCGATCTTTCTCAGTTCCTTCCTCTCTTCTCTCTTTTCTCTCTCTCCCGATTCTCAACTCCTGCCTGTTGGCCATAAAATAAACTTCATCTTCAGTTCGTGCAGCTCTGCATTCGTTTTGTGAACAGAAGAACTTGAAATGCGCATTCATTCGCAAAATTCCCAAAACAAATAAAGTAGTTTTTTAGCTGCCAAATGCCTCTCAAAGAAGGAAGAACAAGGACAGACACAATGCAGGAATAGAGTCGATTATGGCCATCTGATTTTGTGGTAGCCCGGCGGATGAATAGAATCATAGTCTTCAAAGAGACAATTTGAAAATTGAAATTTAAAATATTATTAAACTATTGTATTATTATTAAGAAGTCGAATGATCAGAATCAATTAAGCATATGTTGCAATGAAAATTCGAGAAACTATTATAAAAATACCTAATATTCCGTTTATATTTTGTATTTTTGTCCTTGATTAAAAGTTTAATTTTTAACTTGTGCTGACTAGCAAATTGATGTATACTTTTCTTCGTTTATAGTATAAGATTTACAGTTAGATTTGTTGTTTCAAACTTTTTTTCTATTTAAAAAATGCACATTTGTTTGTATAAACTTTATACTATACTACTATAGATATTTTCTGTAGTGTAAAGAAGCTATTATAATAAAAATTGTATTATAACATTAGGCGTACAACTACATAAGTGTAAGTAAATAGTAAAACATAAAGAAGCAACAGTATGCACTTTGTTTAAATACTTTCGACCATTTCTGTATTTACATGCTTTAATTTAGTAATTTAGTTGTAACTCTAGTACATAGAAAAACACAGTCCATTACATACATGCTTTCAGATATTGATGCAGCTCGTCTTCTACTGGTTTAGTATATACTCTGTAATAAGATTTACAATTAGTTTTCTTTAAACTATTTATAATATTTATATTTTATATATATTATGAATATTTATTACATAGTATACATACATTTTATCCAGGCAAACATATTTACATTTTTCAATATCTACGACAAGTATAATATCTATGAAGCATGCTTAGCTTCTATAAAAATTATAAGGTATAAGCATTAAAGAAACAAGTTGGCAGGCAAAGAAACATCTTCGTACCTCCGTTGGGCAGTTGGGCATAACGAGTAATTTGCATTCGCAACTCGAAAATGAACTAATAAACACACCGGAACCCGAGTCCACAAATTGTCGATGTTTGCAAGGCGCAAATCGTGTTACCCCCGTCGACCCCGCCTCCGGTTGAACCCCGATGACCCCGGAGCGAATGTGGCTAGATCCTGAGCTACGAAAAAAGAAAAGAGGTCCATGGGAGCAGAGTGTCAGTGTCCGTTGGCACAGGGGGCTAATAGGCAGCAAGTCGCGAGTTCTTGGCTCAAATTGAAAGTTATTTAATGCAGCAACGACAAAGGGGATGACGGGGTTGAGCGGAGGGCACGCGGCCTATGAGGTTACGGAAATTGTTATGCGATGCTCGGTCAGGACAAGAAAATGGCAACCCCAACAACAAGAGGAACTCGTGTTTCTTTTTTTTTTTAACAAATAAGATTCAAAAAGTTTATGCCGTTGGCTGTCAAGACTTGGCAAATGGGAAGCTGAAGCTGAAGCTGGAAACTGGAGAGCATAGATATAGATAAAGAGAGAGGAGTGAGAAGTGTGGTGCTTGTGATTCGCATTCGCTGGAGAATTCCATGCGGAGACACTGAATATTTAACCAGCGGCTGCGGAAGAGGAAACCAAATGGCGCAAGTGTTGCTCAGTTTAATCTATTTCCTGCACGGGATGCCTTCAAGCCAAGGGGGGAAGCACAGCCTCCCCGCCTGTCTACTCCCCCTTTCCTTTCCTCTTCTCCTTTCTCTGGCTGCTGTCCAGCCTCGATCCGCAACAATCTTTAAATACACAAATTTATCGTTTCATAAAATGGCAAACTTCACTTAATTCCGTGAGACAAAAAAATTTGTCGGCTCGCCGCAAGTTAATTCATTTTATTTTATGCCGTAAATAAGCAGATAATGATTTTAAAAACTTAAATAAATATCTACAAAATTATAAACATTTCCAAATAGTTATAGATGCTATTTTGTTACAATATTAATCTATTCGTTATAAGGTTATGGACATTTGAATTGTTATTTAGAATTATTAATTGTTTAAATAAATTAATCACAAATTCAAAATAAGTGTAATTATTAATAAATTAAATAAACAATATTAAAAATACAGTGAAACAAAATAAATATAAAGTCGAATATTTAAGTTTATGTTAGATTCCACTTACATAGAAATATTTTCTTTAAAATAAATTTAGCTTACAATTTGGTTATATTGAAAGGAATCTGTTAATACTAATATATTTTGTATTATTCATATTTAAGTATTAATTCACTAAATTAAACCTTGAACTAGTTTCTTTAGAAATTGTATTATTGTTTAACATTATTTTACATCATAATTCATTTACAATCGTCTTCTCCTTTCAACTGGTTGTTATATATTATTTTTTCAAAGTATTTAAAAAATATTCTGTTAAAAGAAAATTCCGAGATTTTTCTTCTCCCTCTGGAGAAATGAATGTTTATGTGCCGAAAAAAATAAAAAACATGAAAATGAGGCAAGACAGGGAAAAATGCAGAGGCCACAAAATTGTTTTCAAATTAAGATGGCAATTTTCAGCGGGCCAAACTTGGACCAAGAAACGGAAAGACACCCCCAAACAAAACAGAAGACCTGGTCAGGTGTTAGATAAGGGAAGTACAGAGAGGTAAAAAGAAGGCAAGAACTTATGCTTGAGCTCAACACGATGGCCAAGAAAATTTGATTATGTTCGCGGTTACACTTCATTCGTCTCGAGCTTCTGGTCGAGGTCGAGTTCGAGTTCCAGTTCTATTCTTCAGTTGGAACCCTCCATGGTAAATTGACATAAATTGTTATTGTTGTTGTTGTTCTAGCATCCACTCAAGGAATTTATGTGATCAATTAAATTTCTCAAATGACCAAAAAGTTGTTTAGGTTTTGGTTTTTAATTTTCATAAATTTTACTTAAATGTTTTTCATGCCCGCCAATTTTACAATAGTAAATTTCTGCGCTTAATGTGTCAAGTTTTTTTTTTGGGTTTCTAAATAAGGAGTGGAGGGAGGCGGGAGTTATGAAAATGATAACAAGATTTTATGATGATTAGAAAATTTAGATACTGGCCGGAGTTAGTATTAGAATTTATTGCAAATGAGCAAAAAGTTTTCTACAAATTTTCGAGCTGCCAGTGAAAGTAAATCAAATGTAAATCATCGACAGCAATAGCAGTAACAACAACAAGAAGAACAAGAAGAACAACAACAACTAGAACCATAACTGGCGTTGCTCTGGACCAAGTTTCATCTTTCAAAAGTCCAGCCAAAATGATATACAACACATTTTGTGGAACCTTTACAACTAAATGCGGATAATCTGTAAGTTTGCTTTTCCCCAAAATTTATGTGAAACGGGTGGAGTTTTCCCTATATTCTGCTGCTGATGCTATTGGCTGCGCCTTGTTGTTGTGCTTTTTCTTGGTTTCCCTGTATAGTTTTTCAGCTATACCTCTTTACCTCCCCCCATCCCCCCTTTCTGCTGTGCTCCTCCGTATCTTGTGCCAAACGCCTGAAAACTAAAACATGCGCATTCAATGGGCGTCCATCCCATCCGGCCATAGTTTTCTCCCTCCCCTTTTCCATTCTGATCCAACTGCAATTCATTTTCAACAGACGGGTGTGTGTGTGTGTGTGTGTGTGTGTGCGCCAGTGGGTGTGTGCTTTTCGGTATATGTGCGGAGATTTACCGTTTTATACTTGACATTTCCAAAAGTTTAAGTTTTAATTTATGACACCGCCACTTTCTATACGGAGCGACAAGCTAAATATGAGCGAATCAGGGAGAAGAGAGCAGAGAGGAAATTTTGGCTTGGGGTGTCCTTAAGCAGGATATCCAACAATTGTCGTTAGTCTTCGAGTCCCGAGTCACTTGTCCAGCTCATCTTTACAATACGCTCAGGCTTCTATTCAATGTCCACTTGTTTGATTTAAGAGTTTTCTTAAATCTATACAAATTTTCAAAAAAATATTTAATAAATAATTAAAAATAAGTTGCTTTGTTTTTTCTGCTTCGATATTAGGTCTAATAACCGTTGGCGTCGTTTGCCATCCTGTGCTCTCCAACTCCGAGCTACAAAGCTCGACGGCTGTCCCAGAAATCAGTCCGCAGAAGAATTTCTGTATTTTGAAAATACTGGCTACTGTGCAAATAAATTAACCTGGAAGTAGGCAGGTAAATTTTTAACTCCCGAAAATATGCACCACCGGAACCGTTCCTGAAAACACGATCTGGGTGGGTGTATTGGCTAATCAGCTGGTAGTTGTAGTCAGTAAGACTGCTAAATCGCTGTTATCCCACAACGTTGCCCAGCACTACGAACAGCTGTTTAGACGTACCAAAAGAGTGCAAGCACAGGCAGTATCGGCGGGAAGTTTTGTTAAATACAATTTCACAAAACAATAACAACAATTTAACCTGTAGGGAAACAAAAGATACGTCCACCCTCCCCTTGCCACAGGTCTGCACCACAAGATTCACCAAACAAGCAGCTAGAAGTCGCCAGAAACTGGGTACCGGCTCGCAGCTAGATGTCGAAGGGTATGTACTGTCGCTAAGAAGGAGCGCTTCACTAATATCTTCAACTTTTTAAGGATGGAATCTACTATTTCCACCAGATACGCCGGAGACAGAATAAAACACAACCGCGCACTTGAAAGCAAACTACTGCTAGTCTAATTGAGCGTTCTTTCGGTCGTTGTTTACTACGTCGATGACCATCGTTTCATCCAGCTCAGTAACAATTTGGTAAGTTTTTGACCATGGTATTTGCATTTGCAACGACTTTTTCAAACCAATTTTTGCAGATTAAAGAGAGTTTTCCTTATTAATTGTACTGAAGTTCCATATAAAAAATATTTATAATTGTAAGTTTACGGAAATCATTATTAAGGTGCAGTGTATATATCCCAGTACCTACATAAATGCTGGTACAAATAAGATTGCTGCTACATGCCCTTTTTATTTATGTACCGTTTAGACACAAGTACATTTGACTGTGTACCTGTACCACTATGCTGGTACATTGAATTGAATATTAAATATCGTATCGTTGTTAACTTAAATATAAGTACAATACAAATACCCATTTACCTGAGCAAAAAATGCAACAATATGTGTTAAAACTATCTGCATATCGTTATAAATTGGTGCTTGAAACCTACCCTTGCCTCAGTCTTGAGATCGAGGATCACAAGGAAAGACATGGAAAAAGTTTGCAGCGTTTGTAAGACCAACTCCGTGGAGGTCCTTGAGAGACAGCTGTCTGCAAAGGAACCCAGTCTGGTGGATATGATAAACGAATCTTTCAACTTTAAAGTAACCGCCGATGACATACGCCACAAAAATATATGTAAATTCTGTACTTCAGATGTCCGAGCAGCTTATCGATTAAAGAGAAACTACGAGCAGAATATAAACCAGGATGAAAACGAGTCCGTCGACTTTATTGATAGTCTTGTAGCAGAAAATTGGGAAATTGTTCGCGATTACGTTAAAGAAGAGCAGGAAAATAATACAGACGAGGATAGCAAAAAACCGAACGAACCACAAAGTGAAACAAATTCAAAGTCAACGGGAGAGGATACTGACGACGAAGCTGCAACAGAACCCAAAAAAAGTGTTACGAAAAGAAGGACATACATCTGTGATTTTTGTGACAAAGTATGCATGAACACGTCCCACTTAAAGATTCACGTGCGAATTCATACCGGTGAACGGCCTTACAATTGTCAACACTGCGAGAAAGACTTTATAACAAGATCGGATCAAAAAAAACACGAACGTATTCACACTGGGGAACGACCTTACATTTGTACACACTGCCAGAAAACCTTCATACAGTTATCGCATCTAAAAAAACACGAGCGGATTCACACTGAGGAACCTGGAGATTTCGAGAGACCTTACAACTGTCCTCACTGCCAGAAAGCCTTTAAAACAGGATGGGAACTAAAACTACACTTACGTGTTCACAATGGAGAACGACCTTACAATTGTCAACACTGCACGAAAAAATTTGCACAATCATCGGCTCTAAAACAACACGAACGTGTTCACACTGGGGAACGACCCTACAATTGTCCCCACTGCCAGAAAGACTTTATAACAAAATCGGATCAAAAAAAGCATGAACGAGTTCACACTGGGGAACGACCTTACAATTGTACACACTGCCAGAAAACCTTCATACAATTAGCGCATCTAAAAAAGCACGAGCAGATTCACACTGAGGAACGAGCTCACAAAGTCAAAAAGCCTCTAAAACAGGATGGGAACTTAAACAACAACTACGTGTTCACAATGAGAGCAAGTTCAAGTGCCCAACAGAATTAACCCAAATATCATCTCTTCTAAATCATACGCACGAATCAAAAGGTAATGCCCAGAAGGGTATCAACTCGAATTATTCAGATTCCTCAGAAACTTATTATTTTTTAAGATATTGTATAAAATTATAAGCATAAAGATTCTTTCCCTAGATTCATTTAGATTGTAATGATTTGAATATAAATTTCCATTTGTTTTCATGTATTGAAATTTTCAATTTGCTAATGATGTGCTAACCATTAATTTAGCCTTTTAGTCAAAGGGCTCAAGATGAAAGCTGAAATCCTACTGTCCAGGCAGCTCTCAAAACTATCTCAACTATTGCAACAACAATAATACTACGTACATCCTGTTTGAGGATGATGAATTTGGACATTTTGTGTGCGCAAAGTCACTTGCTTAAAAGTTATTAGGGATTAAAAGAGTTGCGGCTAAGGACGCAAATGCGCTTCAGAATTTGCTTCATTAGAGAAGGACTTCATGTCCTGCACACACATGCGTGTGTGTGAGTGAGAGGAGAGAGAGGGGATGAGGGAGATAAAGGGAGAGTAAGAGTAAGTAAACACCTTTGGTGAAAGTTTTTGAAAATACTAAAAGGAAATCACTTTAGACGTCCTGCAAAACGGGCCAAAGAAAACGCAGTAGCATCAGCATCAAAAGTTTTCCTGCCCTTTCCCACCGTTTCATGTCACTCCGTTCCATTCCATTCCACCTTGTTCTGCCGAGGTTTGTGCTGCAGGAAGCTGCAACGATTATGAGTAGAAATTCTGTGATTCCTTTTAATGTTGCTCGTGGCAACTTTTGAGACATCTTAATTCCCTTCGAGATAAATCAAAGTGGCAGCCAGATCAGTGAATACCCTGTATGTAGGGCAGGGTGTTTGGTTGCTTGCAAATTTGTATTTTTATTTACAGCGCATTCTGACTACACAGGAAAAAAATCAGCCTGCAATTTCGGGAAAAGCAATCTAAATGGTATTCAAGGTTGGAGTATAAAATTCAAGCTATCGAGAATACAAAATAACAAAAAATAGTAACTATTATTTTGTTATTTTTATTTTTCACCTATTCAAATCATGAATTTTTAGCTTTATATTTATAATGATTTTGTTTTCTGTGTATGCATTTTTATGAGCTGTGTGTGCGAGTGTGTATGTGTGTGTGTGAGTGGTTTATCCTTTCATAAATGCGTCCAACGGTCCAACTGATTTATGCCACCACAAGCTGGCGCTGTTGCAAGGAAAACTCCCTCCTTCCACCCACACTTGCCACACCGGCGCTGACGACGTCGGCAACAAAGTAACAAAACAGCAAACAAAAATTCCAGAAACAACATAAAACCGATTGATTTATTTTGACAATGCTCCATGCAGTGCCAGCAACGCGGAGAATTGTAGAAAGAGAAAGAGAGAGACAGAGGGGAAACAGAGAAAGAGAGAGGAAGCGAATCCTGTGTCCTGTACATTTGCCTTTGTTGTTTGTCCACCCCCATCGACATGTTCCGTTCGCATTTCGGACTGTCACCTTGGCCCAAACACCAACCAAGGCCCAAACCGGTCACAAAAGCCTGTCCAGCTGGCAACTCCCCTTAGCCCCCTTATCGCCACCCCCCCTCCCCTCTACGAGGGACTGCAAAAGTTGTCCTCCGTTGTCCGTTTGTAAAATATTTTATTTGCACATCTTTCTTATTTTAATCCTTCATTGCAGTTCAGTTTGGTTTGGGCGCCTTGAGCTCCAGTCACAATGTGGTACGGAAAAAGGGGATACAGGGGGACAGACGGGTAGTTCCGACTCTGCGTGTGTTTCTATCCTGTGGCAAATGGCCATAAAACACACGTTAATTACCTCCCCCTCACTTGAAATAATATCAACCCAACCCACTCTCTATTCCCCTCTCAGTCGCCACTTTTATCTCTCTAGAGCAAAAAGATTATTATGTTTTGCAAATCAGAATTTCACAAATTTGAATGTGAAGGAAGTGCAGTGAAGAACTGCAGAACAATCAGAAATAATGTATCTTCACAGGAGTAAAGTCATAGATAGGAAAGTCGAATAGGGATCAACTGAAAACAATTACAACAATTCCGCACAAGTATTCCGTTCGTTAGGAAAACTGTTTCCCCACATTTTCAGACAGTAAAAATAACTGATTATTTAAACCTAATTGAACTGATTTTATTTATTTATTTTATAATATTAAACTGTGATTCGCTAAAGATTTTCTAGTAGTAGCAGTAGTGCAAATGCATTGATAATGTAAATGACAAATGCTCGCAATCCTTAAGCATAGTTTTTTAAAAAGACGATCAAAATGCAAATCAAGAAGGATTTTAATATGGTCTAATAACATCACATGCATTACAGAGGAGACTACGTCAAGACGGTAATTAGATTTAGGAATTAATTGCATAGATTCATATAATCCAGAGGATCCACAACAAAGAGTATGACTTCAATATATATATGTATATACAAAAAAAAAATATTATATATATGGATATCTCAAGTAACTAGATCACTGTCAATATGTTTTTGGTTTTTTGTCCAATCTCATCTGAAAGATAGAATAGATAAGTAATAGTGGGAAAATGAAATAATGGAATTTTAAAATACCGCTATATGTATGAAGGATAATCGTTATTTCTACGACAGTTATCTCTGGGTGCGCTATAACAAGGAATAGAAATTTTAATTTAAAACAATAAAATTCTTTATAAGAACTTACTATAAACCGTTACGAGCCTGCATCTCCTTGGCACGACGATTCTGTCGAGCAAAGGAACGATATCCGGAAGCACTGTTAATCTTATAATGCGGGGAGCCATATTCCACATTGTGTATATCCCGCATATTTTCCTGGGTATACTTAAGGTCCCCACCATCATAGAAATGATTCAGGTCCATGGCTTTGTTCCTTTTGCCTTGTTTATAATCTCCCCCATCGTAATAGTTGTACGGATCATCTCGAACACTGTCCTGACTCTTTTTATAATCGTCCTTATAATAGCTGTCATATCGTGGGCTCAATTCAGAACCTTGTTCATATCCCTTACTACCATTCATCTAATCGATATAATCACATTATATTGGTCTACCCAACGTATATACTTTACATACCTCGGGATAAAACAGCTGTGGTGCAGGCATGGACAGTCCATAGCCTCCAATTTGTGCGTAGTTGTTTATATAATTCATAGTCAATAAACAAATTTGAATAAAGTATTATTTAAAACAAGACAATTTTAGCCAAAAAAAAAAAAAACTACAAATCGTTCGGGGGTCTTTTAACTACAATTTCTGATTTAATACTGATTGTTTTGCTTTAAAATCTGAATAAAACTGAAAGTCGAGTTGAAAAGGCAACTAGATGGGAAGTTTAATAAATCTGAACTGTTTATGTTTATTTTTATCTTTAGCATTAATGTTAACAGTTTATCAAAATTACATTAATCTGTCCGTAAAAATGTGTAGAATTTATAAATTCCCGCTTTATCTAAGCTATTTCTTAACATATTTTATTAAAGCCACGAAGTGATATTTAATAAGTTGAAAGAAATTTATGATAAATAAACAAAAACAATAAGTTCTAAGCGTTTCCGGACACATGACAAAATATACATTTTGGGTTTGGTTTAAATTCATAGAACTTCCAGTAAACCTTTTCAAGTTTGGGATGGTTATCAAATAAATACAGCACTATACTTCATGCATTTACAAAATGTATTGAAAATTTAATTATATTTAGCAACAAAGATCCATTTTAAAATTACTTTTTTAAGCCAAGGAATACACATATGTGCCACTAATAATAGGAATTACCGGGATTACTGGAATTACGAGACTGATACATTTGACCTTCGTAGCCTCCAAGGCCTAAAAGAATACAAGTTTTTAAAAGATTTCAGATAGAATATACTATAAATTTACCAGGCAACGAGTTGTAGAAATCGCCATTACCTCTGCCTGAGCCAGAGCGATCCATTGGTGAGCTATATGAAAATAGGCCAATTAAAGAAAAAACATAAAATAAAACAAATATTCTTACTAAAGACCGTTGCGAGAGTTCATCTCCCGCAAGACTTTATTGTAACGCAGGGGACTTCGATATCCAGGACCTCCAAGAGATGCCGAACCACTTTGATAGTTCCTCGAGTCATCATAGGACTGTGATCCATTTCCATAGCAACGGGACTGATCGTAATCTTGACCTATCTCCGGGCACTGTCCATCGGGGGCGGACATACCATAACCCTCCATAGATTGGTACTGACCGTTTCCATTTCCATTACCATAACCCTCCATAGATTGGTATTGAACGTTTCCATTTCCGTTACCATAACCCTCCATAGATTGGTATTGACCGTTTCCATTTCCGTTACCGTATTCCATGACTCAAAATCTTTTATCCTCTCTAAATTAATATATTTTTTTATGAATTTAGGACAAACGGAAATTTTGAATAAAATTGTATTTATTTTTTTAGTTCTTTTCTGACCGAAATGTGAGTTAGAAGTGAGGATATTTACTTCGGGTCGAGGCACGTTTGTTTCAAATTTATTTCAATGCTGACTTGATGCGGGAAAAACTTGAACTCTGAAATCCATTTGGTATTAAAAATGAACGAGAAAATCAATTTGAATTTTCATACGTTTGCCTTAATATTACCATCAACAAAAAATATAAAATTTATTAAGCAATCCTTGATCTTGTATTAGAAAGTATATATAAGGAGTATGTCTTGCTTATCAAAGTTTTATTAATTTACATATTAGTAACAACTAATTGCCAGTAATACTATCTATGGTATTCACAAAAGTTTTTGTAAATATAAGAATTTTTGTCATGGTAAGTATGTATATTGTAAATATATTTTCTTAAATTAAAATATGTTTTAGCTGCTATATGGTAAACCCATTTACATTTTTTATTTTATAATAATAATACAGTTACTTACACGTTTGAGCCCTTCGTTTTCTTAAGTGTAGTTTTAGTTTTAACAGATTTTCTTAGATTTTGCCTGGCAACGAAGGCATTGTTTTAGACGATCTACATATAAGATATATCTAATTAAGTAATATATAAAACAAATCTTTATTTATATAGGCAATAGTTGAATAAGATAAGTTGTATATAAACTATAGAGCCAAGAAAATTGTCTTTCGTTATCAGGCCAAAAATTATTTTCAAGAATTTTGGATTTATGAGTGCATCTTCTTTGCTCGAACCGAAGTAGATTAGCGATTTCTTAACCCATTCGGACAGCTTATCGCAGCGTCCACACTGCAAGCAAAGTTTTTCCAGCAAAATGAAGAAAAAAATATGTGGAAAATGGGGAAAAAACTGTTAGTAAAATGGCCATAATGGAAATCAAAACCTTGCTTGGAGCCAATGAATATGCAGAAACTGTTGGCGTGAGGCGGAAGCATCGCCGAATAATTAAAATCGGGAAGGAGCTTTCCTTGGTGTAGGATTACGAGTACGGCATCGCCTCAAAGATACGGGCCACACTTTACGGTCGACAATTAAGTGCGGCCCGTAATCTGTCTGTCGTAATTATGGCTCTGCGGCGTATTTATCTGCTGCAATTAGCGCTCTGCACGAGTCGCATATTTCACAGATCCAAAGATTGAATTGCCCAGACAACATTTGCATGCGCTTAGAACCGTAGTCCTTGCTCCTTTTGTCCTTTGCCTAGGACACTTTTGTGCAATTGCAAGCATCTCAAGTTTATGTCTTTAATTAAAATTCACATTTCCACATTACGGAAAGAAATATAATAAGTGCAAAAGCCAATTACAGCCAAACTGCAGTTTATTGATCAGGAAAGAGTTTCGATATTTAATTCATTTCATATTAAACACAATACACTTTGTTTAATTGTAAAGAAAATCCATATTGATTTTGTTACCTAACCTATGATACCTTTGTATTAAACTTTATATTTTCGTTGACATCTTTCCAAAAAAAAAATGCACTAAGCTACAGTGGAGCAAGCTCGACAGTAGGAGACCCAGTACTTTTTGAGTGCAAAGCGTTCACTAGATTGCATTTCAATGTTGCGTACCATTCAACAGATGGCGCCACTTCATAAACATAGAGGTCGCTGGCGTCTCTTCTTCTTCCTTTTGCCCGTAACATTGTTAGTTGAATTACTTCCGCGTTTATCATCCGATTGGAATGAAATTTGGTGGACTGGTTTGGACTATAGTGTTTATTATATGTACCAAAAATAAAGACGCTGGCACTAAAGGGGCTCTTGTAATTCGACTTCGAAGTTTTGTATTACAATTTCCGGGGGCGGAGGTGGGCGTGGAAAAAACCAAAAACAAACTTGATCAATGCAAGATATAGATGAACCTACATGCCAAATTTGGTGTCTCTAGCTCTTATAGTTTCCGAGATCTAGGAACTCAAAAAAGTGACAGACGGACAGACGGACAGACGGACAGACAGACAGACGGACATGACTATATCGACTCGGCTGTTGATGCTGATCAAGAATATATATACTTTATGGGGTCTGCCACGCCTCCTTCTGCCTGTTACGCACATTTTTTTTGCACAAACTTAACAGACCCATTTGTACTTTTTTAAAGTACAGGGTCTAAAAACATATTAATTATGTTGTATAGTTTAAAAATAAAATGCTTTTAGAAATATGGCTGAAGTAGTTAAATTTATATTTATGAAAAAATCAGGTTACAGGTTTAACTAAACATTAATTTTTCAATTGAAGACTTAATTATACTTTTAATAGTACTTATCACAGTTTAAGTTTCTTTAGGCTCTTTATATGAAAGATCCTCTACCCCATATTTACATAAACTTCCCACAACATTTTGAAAACTTAAAGAAGCTTTGAGTTCAGCCGATATTTATAAGAGTTGAGTGAGCTTAAAGCTCTAAAATGTTATGCACAATTAATAGTAAGCTTAATATTAAATTTAAATAAATAAAGTATATAATATTTCGGAGCAGGATCTTATTTTAGGGGCTCCCTAACGTCTGCCCAGAGCGAAAGGATCACTGGAGGAGGTCTTCACATAGTAGATACCTTCCTTTTTTGTGGAAGGCTCGCCGCCCATTTGGTATGTCTGTCGTTGACTCTGGTCACACTGCCACTTGCGATTGTCTCGGGTACAAGGTGTACCCCAGAAACCTTCCGGGGAATTGATAGACTCGGCAAACATTTGATAAGCACGAATGTGAGAACATCCCAAGTAGAAACAGTTGCGTTGATAGAGACCATAGTTGGGATAGAAAGTAGCACTACCTGTGGGTCTCAGGAAGCCAAAGTTGCCGCTGGTGTGCATGGACTCTACATACTTGGCATCGGTGGGATCAATGCGAAACTCGGGACTGCGATGACGAAATTTCGGTCCCGCCGGATCCAAGGCAAAGATGGTATTATATTGTTCCGGCTTAAGACGTTTACCGGCTGCTCCAGCGATTTGGGCTCCCAATGAATGTCCAATCAAATACATATCATCATAACTGGCTCCAAAATTACGATTCAATTGACGGGTGAACTGGGCAAGCTGTGCACCAAATTCCTCGATTAGTTTAACCACCGAGAAGTAATTGACGTTGGCGGAACTGGAGCTCCAATCGACAACGATGACATTATAATCGCCACGTTTCAAATACGCATTCTTCACATCTCGATTAAAGGATCCTCTGGACTGACTCATCCAACCATGTATGATGATTCTTGTTGGTAGGGAGCTGTTAAATCCAGCATGACGCCACTTTTTCTTATTATTGAAATCCAATTGTCTGCCACATTCGGGCGATTGCCGTCTAAATAAATAGAAGAGCATGCGATGATTGGCATTGGCAAAGGGATTCAGATTGTGGGCAATCTTCTTCAGGAATGGCAAATCCAGAAAACTTCCAATACCACTTGGTTCACTCAAATCATTGTCACATTTATTCCATTCACAATGCTCGGCATCCTTGTGTTCATCGGCTTCCAATGTCGCCATAATATCGTCGGGTTCCTCCTCAAAAGCGCTACGGAATCCTACATCTATGGGACTCTCGGGATCTGGCACCATGTCCATGAACTCGTTCATTTCCAAGTCATAGTTGCCATCAACAGCATTACTTTGAGCTAAGGAAAAGAGAGTTTTTTGTTAATAAAATTGGGATCCGCTTGTAATTCTGCAGGACTTACCTTGGACTGTGCTTATTAATAGCACCACTGCAAGTAAATCGTACCACATTTTAATGGTGGGATCAATCAGCTGTA
Organism: Drosophila testacea; assembly: GCA_035043265.1. Taxonomy (NCBI): domain Eukaryota; kingdom Metazoa; phylum Arthropoda; class Insecta; order Diptera; family Drosophilidae; genus Drosophila; species Drosophila testacea. The sequence goes on from JAWNND010000151.1 coordinate 1,893,342, forward strand.
ATACTTAGATCAGTTCTGAACAACTGAAACGTCTATTAAACTCTGTTGGGTTCATTGAAGTTCGCACACCTTTTATATCTACAATCAATTGGAATTACTTATGTTACCTCAGATCGGAGAGTAGAATTTTTTCCCGTTAATAGCTGATCAATTAGTAACACCGAGTCTTGGCATTACCAATAGAGGGGCTAATGGCACGCGTTTCAACTGCTCAGTTCACAATTGCATTTGAATTACATTAGCAATACCGGTTATCTTGTAAAGTGGTGACGTAGCGACTAACGCAGTATGGGAATTTCATAGTTCACATTGAGGTAATTAACATTGGATATTTAACATTAAATTTATATTATATATAGATTTATCATCACCTAGTCAACTCGTTGTAAGTTGTCACTTTTTTAATTAATGTAAACATCATAAATATATCATAGAAAAATTCTGGAAAAACTGCACTTCAATTTGAAGCAATTATTGTGTGTCGTTTTGATTACGTACAGATTTAATTTTTTTGGTTTACCTTATGCAAAAAGTTAGTCATAAGATGACGACAGAACTTAATCGTTACAAATTTTCCTAAGATATTAACACACTTGTAAGCTACTTCTTCGCAAGTTTTTAATATTAATGAGGACAAAAATTAAGTAAAACTTTCAAACGCAGAAAAATAACGTTTATCTATTAATAGTGATGTAGCGAACAGCTTTGAGACTGTAATAATTTTTATGTTGTGACAGTGCTTAAATAGACTTCCCAAGAAATATAATTGTAAAGTTAAACTTTTACAGCAAGTTGATATATACTTGCTGCCTATTTTATTTACCATGTTAATGATACTAAAAATATATTAATTTTGAAACGCAGTTAAGTAACGTATTTCCGTTTGGCGTGCTGTAGCAGGCAGCTGTACTACGCTAGCAATATTTAAGTCAGTTGGCAACACTAAGGTGGATGTTAGATTTCAAAACGGTGGTGGCGCCATCTAAAACAGTAGAGAAAATTTAAATAAAATAGCTGAATGATAAAATTGTGGAAATTCAGGGAATCGTTTTAAAAGGTTTGGTGGTCGTAATTATCGCTTTCTTTGGTCCGATCTTTTTCTAAATCCATTTTTTTTTGCAAAAGTACGCCACCTTATGTTGACTTTGCGAAGCATAAATACACCACCTTTAGTCAGCTTTGCGAAACAGTTCTACTAAACACAACTCTAGTTATCAATAGCAAAGAAGAAGAGGAATGAATAGTAAATATCAATAGATTTTCGCGTAAAGAAAGCCGCACAGCGCGGCTACAAGATAAAAATCAATAGAATGAGCCTTGACGACGTCATATACGTAATCTGCCTGTTGGCCTGCATTGGCGCCGGCAGCTACGTAAAGAAAATACGCGATGAAGCACAACGTAAAACCGTATGCTCCGTCCTGGGCATTCTTGTTGTTGTTATTGTTTCGGGCTTCCATAGTCTCCACTGTGTCATATCCGTAGCCCTAGGCACGGCCTGTGTGCTCCTTGTACATCCCAGGTAAGAGATTTACTGTGATTGGTTACCAATTCAAATCAATTAATTATCAACTTTTTACAACAGCAAATGCCACTTGGTCACATTTGGTGTAATGTTTGGTTATCTCGTCTTCTTCCGCCTTGTCTACCTTTTCGGCCTGCCCGCCGTACCCGGCCACACGAACATGATACAAATGTTGCTTACACTAAAGGTTAGTTACATAACATATGCCAAGTTTAATATAATTACAATATTTAAATCAGGTCTCTGGCATTGCATTTGAGAAAACAGCTGCCTGGAAGCGTTTGCGAGCACGCGATGAGCAGGACAAGAATACGGAACGTGATGTCAACAGTGAGCCCAGTATTGAGATTACAGATTACGATGTGGAGCTACAGGCACTGACTGCCAATGATATTATTCTCTATAGCTTTAATTATGTAGGCGTGCTCACAGGTCAGTTTTTAGAATAATTGATTAACATTATTATCTCCTATTTATAGCTTGGCTTATTTGAAAGTGTAATTGCATTCACTGTCATGCCATTCGATTTGTGGCCAATGCCAAAGTCCATTTTCTCGCTTGGCTGCCCTTTCACTGATAGTGCCTACTTAATGTCTGTCTATCTATAAACTTAAGTAATCGCTATACAAGAGTTTATGCGTCTTATCGAAACGCATTGTTGGCTTGATATGCTATTTATAATTGATTTATTATCAGCTTAAGCGAAATATTGCTATCAGTAATGTGTTTAACAAAATTAAGCATGAATAATTTATCTGACTGAATAGGAGAATCTCACAAATACCATATGGTTCTGGGAAACAAGATTAAACATGAAATATGTATCTGATTTACTAGGAAAAACAAATGTACAATTGTTATTTTATACTTAAATGTAATGATTTTATATTTTATAACTTTCTTTTATAAAATGTTGGAGTTATATTATTTAGATATCAATATTTTTCTATATCTACAGGTCCATACTATCGTTATCGCACCTACCGGGACTACTTTGAGATGCCTTTCAAGGATTATGCACCCAGCGTACAGGCAACTCTCGAACAGCTCAAATGGGCCGTCTTTTACTGCAGTCTTTACCTGTTGACCAACTACATTTGGCCATTGGATGTATGTGTATTAATGTTATATGTTAATATAATTAACTATTTAGAATCAATTATTTTAGTACGCTCTTAGTGATGAATTTTACAACGATCGTTCCGTTTTCTATCGTCTGATGTATGTTTGGCCCACATTCTTTATCTTCCGGGCACGCATCTACACTGGACTTACACTGAGTGAGTGTGTCTGCACAATGGCTGGATTTGGTGCCTATCCAGATGAAGCGGATGCCACAAATGGAGAGGGACCACGTAAACGTTACCAGCACCTCAAAAGAGGTGCTGACAAGCATTCCTACAACTTTACAACAATTGTGAACACACGCGTCTGGGAAGTGGAGCGTTGTTGGACATTCCGTGAAGGCATGAAACATTGGAATGTATGTGTTCAATACTGGCTGGCTGTCAATGTCTACAAACTGTTTCCCGTCAAGAAATATAGGTATGTCCTAGCTGACATTGTCTATTGTAATAATTCTCACATGAAATTTTCTTTTGATTCATACAGAACTCTCGCCACATTCCTGTGCTCGGCCTATTGGCATGGCTTCCGTCCGGGACACTATTTCTGCATCATGGGAGCACCAATCTATGTGCCATTGGAGGACATGTGGAATAAGCTGGTACGCAAGGATGCAACTGGCATGCAACGGAACGTTATTGATGTCATCTTCTGGATTTGCAAGTGGTTCGCCTTCAGTTACTTGGGCACCGCTTTCCTCCTCTCCTCATTCGACAACATTTGGCGTTTCTACAGCTCCGTCTATCATATTGGATACATCAGTTGGGCGGTTCTAGTGGCCCTCGGTGTGTATCTGACCAAAATGAAGAAGGCAGCTGAACGTAGAGAGAAACGCGCAGCAGATTCCGCAGGAGATTCCACAGTAAAGCAAAAAGCGCAATGAGCGGAATATTATCTATGAAATTAGTTACATGGCAAGCTTCCGGGCTCCGGGATTAATATTTACGTCTTTTAGTGAACTAATTTGATCCGATGTGAAGCATATGTTAATCAATTTGTAAACTAGTAAACTCTAAAGTTAAGTGAAAAAGTTAAAATTTATAATTAAACAAAGTTACTAAAAAGTTTTTGCTGTACTCAATTTCAATTCATATAATTTACTAATTTGTGAACATTCAAATGGATTCTAATTAGGTCTATTAACTATATATTTATAACTATTATTATGTAATACCATTAAACATATCCAAGTTGTAATGTAATCATAGCCCAAAGCAATCTTTAACAAACTTTCGTTTATGGTATTTATTGTCAAACTTAAACATGATTTTAATATTTAACAGGGATAACTAATATTTTATACAAAAATGCTGAGATATGAGATTGGATTGAGCATAGAAAATTTTAAGTGACAATTCAAATTCGAGTTGTAATACAAGGCAAATGTAATAAAATTCGAGTGGAAATGTGATAATATTTGTTTTGTAGATTTTGTTGTATAGTAAATTTGTTTTTAAAAAATGAAACCAATTGAGCACCAATTGGTCTGTATAAACTATAGATATAGATATATGTACGTATGTATGTATGCATTTGTTAAATGTTTTCATATGTTTATATGTATATTCGATACCAGCTCGAATTTGGTCTAAATTCAATGCGTTTCGATTTCAGTTTTTTAGAAATTTAGTTTCTTCAAATGTGGAGCATGGCAAGAGATTTCCTGTTGCTGTTGTTGTTCTGGTTGTTGTTTTTGTTGTTGTTGTTGTTGCCTGTAGAATATAGGGCGGGTTGGGTGTGGTTGAGGTGGTAAAGTAAATGTCAGGCCGTCGTTGGTTCATCGGTGACCAGCGACAGGCGACGCTTCACATCCTGTGTGGTGTTATAGGCGCCACAATGCACACACTTGAGTCCGATAAAATGGAATTTGGTTTTAGAAGTCTGTAGAAAAAAGAATCAAATAAAACTTGGCAACTTGGAAATGAATGAAGAGTTGTTACCTTGTGACAATCGTTGCAGAATATATGCACACGTTGATTTTCATACTTGAGCGGCACGGGCATCCTTAATGCTTGAGCATCTAGATACTCCCACAGTGCCGTCATATCAATTAGCGATGTCTGACAGGTGGGACAGGTGTAATGGCCCGAGGCAAGCAGCTGATCGAAGCACATTTTGTGCAACAGATGACCGCAATCCGGAATGTGGCATGGAATACGTGAGGTGTGTATATCTCCCAAACAAACCGGGCAATGTGATCGCGAAATATTCTCCACACACTGCAAATAATTAATAAAAACATATATATAAATAGAGATTAGTCAACTTTTTCATCATCACATCAAATGATTAATGATTTTTCGACTTTTATTGATACTTTGGTATCTTGTACCGTTTCCAATTTTTCGACTATCATACGAATTTTATTTGAACTTTAATAGTAAACTACCTAAACTGGAATTTTGTGCAAAAACTCAATTAGTAAACCGGTTTTGGCAATGATTCTGCACTCTGCATTAATTTAAATATTTATAGTCTACTACTATTTCTTCAAGTGATCCACAATCTATTTTTATATTTCATATTCAATTCAATTTGCTGTCAGTGTCAAGGCTATCCACAAAACAGTTTACTTTAGTCTAATAAATTTAACAAAAACACTATGGGTAATATTTTTTTAAATGTAATTTAAACGAGTTATAGAAGTTCGATTGTGATCTATAATACAGAGAATATGCTCAATAAAATGCTATGCTGACTTAAGCTGGAAGATCTCTCTTAAAAAATATGAACCTTATTATATGCAATACATTTTGTAACACATTAAAAAATAGAAATCTTTGAAATTATTTAATATATTCTTAAAGTATAAAGAATTTCTTTTTTTCTATTCCTTAAATTTGTCATGCCTTTTACTTTTCTATAAAATCATTTCAAATTTGGAAGTTTTAAAACATGTTTTAAATTAATAGCAGTGTCTGCTTAATAAATGTTTAAATTAAAGACATTTGTCGTAAAACTTGTTTAAAGAAGTTACAAATCAACTTGGAATTGAAATTGTAAAGGGCGAAGAAGATGGATGTTGTTGCTAAGTGATATTTCAGATTAGTATCTAATACTTACCCTATGTCCATCGATCTTTAGCTGGATCGGCAGACACATGTTGCAGACTTCGCAGTGAAAGAAATTGTGTGCACCGCCAATGCGGCAGATGCCACAGCCATGGCAATGATACTGTTGCTTATCCGCATCATCAAACAGGTTGCAAATAAGGCACGTGTACTATGGGTATTTAAACAAAATATTAGTAAGAAATTTTAGAAGGAGAAGGTAAAAGAGGATCTTGCACTTACCTTGCCGAAGCGAACGCCACACTTTTCGCATTGTTCCTGCACCTTCTGCCTCGTGTTGCACTCGGAGCAGATGAGTTCCGTGAGAGTTTTACGATCAAAGTGATGCGATTCATTCTCATCGTGGCAGAAACGACATTTGTAAAACTTGTTGCAACATGGTGTCTACAAATGAAAAAGATTTTCAAAATAAAGATGTTAATGAAATACAAAGATCAAGGCATGTGGCATGTGGAAAAGGAAATACGAATACGTATACGTATACGACACTTAGCGTAACCATAAACATTGCAGACACATTTCAATTTAGCGAGACATAAACCTTAATTAAATCAAACTCAAACTGAAACTGAAACTGAAATCGAAAACCAAAATAAAAATCAAAGACTGCTGGCCAATTTGTGGCAACTGGCAACAATGACAGAGAGAGAGACGCATTGTTTCATTAGACGTATGTTAATTGTTTTGCTAAATACACATATTTAACTAATAAAATGTTTCAAATCTTATGAAATATTGTTACAGTCCAAAAAACAAAACAAAAATAATAAGAAAAACCAAAATCCAGTACACAGAAAAGTAATCCGCGATGACATTCAATCTGGTTTCTCAACCTTCACTAAAAAAAAAACAACGACAACAACAACAAAAGTAATATAGACTCGCCCATTCTCCAAACGAGCTGACCATGAAACATCTTTACATTTCTAAATATTAGTATAGAAATAAATTTAATAATATTTATAAGAATTATATCTTAAATATTCAACTATTTTTATACTAACAAAAATGTTATTGGCAAATTTCTTGACTTTTAATTAATAATTCCAAGCCAATCAGATTGTTTAAAGATTGTCCTAAAGCAAGAAATTGAGTTGTTCATATGAGATTAACATTTTTACTAGACACGAAGCGATTAAAAAAGAGACTTGCTTTCAAATTTCGACATAAGACAGGTTTATAATATAGTAGTCCGAAAATAGTTGATGAAAATCGGTCAGATTCTATATAACGAGTTTGCTTGAGATATCTGGAGAAACAAAAACTTGTTCATTCTAAAAGTGGGTTTTTAACCGATCGTTCCTATGACAGTTAAGTATATGATATATTGATCCGATCCGGACGGTTCCGACGAGACGGACCTGTACCAAGTTTCATAAGGATAGCTTTAAAATTGAAAGACTAGTTTACTACTAGAAGAAATTCGATTTAGGCCAATAAGTATTTCTAAAATTATTTAATCAATAATTATATTTATAATTCTAAAATATTTAAAATAAAATTATTATTTACTTCACAAACGCTACATATGTGTAAAATTTTACAAAGCCATCTTTTTCTCCCCCTTAAAAACATGGAAATTTACTGAAATTGCAAAATTTCCAAACAATTTTGTATTTAGATGGTTTATTGGAAAGGGGAAAACTTCCTTTAAAATGCCATAAACTGAAAGAGTTATGCAATGTTTGTACCCAAAGTCATATTCAATAGCCCTAAATTAATATTAATGAATTTTAATATGTTCTCGTACATTTGTGTATGCGGGTATCTACATTGTACACACATACACACATACATATATGTCAATTGCTGGAAAGTTTTCTGATTATATATTTATACTTTATAAGTCACTTAAGCAATTGCATTGGATATAAGCGATTAATAAAGAATACATAAATTAATTGTGGAGCAAAATCAAAGCCAGAAATTCAATAAAATTAACCTAAATTAGAAAATATTTTCTTTATGTAAATGATTTGTGAATAAAGGGAAATCAATGTGTCCATAAAAGGGCATTCCACATTCGGTATGATTGTCTCTCTTTCACACAATATCTTTGCTCTTATTATAAGTAATTCATAAATAGTTAAAAACAGATGTAAGTCCCTTTAAATCAGGTTTCTTTAAGTTTCCTCCAATCATAAAGTTTTATAAATATTAACAAACGAAAAAACCCTAAAGCATGTTTCTACATGTTTTACATCTATTTAAATAGGCAAAAAGCTAAAAATAAAATAATTATAGAGCTGACGAACTTCTAAAGCAAAATGAATAGACAAGTGATATATATTCCCATATAATCGTAGTAGTTGCCTGTGGCTAGAGATAGATTGTTGAAGTTTTTATTGAAAGTTCGGAAAATCGTTAAAAATATATAGAAAAATGTGGATAAAAAAAACATAATTAGTTTTAAGAAAACCACACCTTTTAAATAATTCAATGTTTTTTTTTGCTATCAAAATATTGAAAAATGAGGAAATAAATAGAAAACTATCTAAATACATAAAATAGAGAATAATATTGAGAGATATTGTTGCAAGAACTGCAATATTTTATTAACAATAAATGTTTTCGTTTGAAATCTCATTGTACAATACTCCCATCTCTAATCGATAGTTAAGACAAGCTTTGCATCAGTTTCGAGTGCAATCAAGGCCTTACTTATTGAACGACACGTTTACGCATACTAAATTCAATTCACCTGAGACAATAGTCCATGAACATGTGTGAGAATGTATTTCTAAAAGTCTCTAGTTTATTGGTTTAGTGAACGTTTAAGCACAATATGGAAATACGCACGACCTTTTCTCTAGATTCTAGAACAATTAAAGACATATCAAAGACTTGCCCAAAAAAGGGGCGTGACATTTTTCTATATTCTACCAAACAATTGTACAACTTAATTACGAGAACTATTTACATTTTTGTTTAACAGCTTTTTAGCTTAATGTGCTAAGTTATGTGCAAAATATGTAAAGCAATTGTAACAAATAAAAACATTTACTTGCACAACAAGTTAACGAAATACTAAAGATTTTACTATATTTTTTTTGACAGTAATAACAACAATAAATAATACAAGTGTCAAGGAATAATATGCTTAATTTGTTAATAAAAAGATTTAATTATGTGCCAAAATTCCTGTATTAATACGATATATAAAAACAAAACTTTACTCTAAACCTATTTTTTTGAATTCTGGTGTTCTTTTTGATAATCATCTGAAAACTAATTGAACTTTCAAATCATTCAAATATCAACATCATATTGCGAAACTGTTCGTTAATGACCAAATTTCATGTATTTTTTAATTAAGTTCCGTATTTATATTAAACGGTTGTTCATTTTATAGATCTTTAATCTATTCTATGATCATTTTGGTTATTTGTATTAGTTATGTTTAAGGAAAATGTTTATACATAATTCAACAATAAAGATAAAGGGTCGTAATTTAAATGGGATCAATGGGAAGGTGTTAAATGGTCGTTCGCTTTTCATGGATGATGCAGTCGAAATTCTTTCTAGTGAGTCAGTTAAATTCAAAACGAAGAGGGGAAAGAAACAGAAATATCTAGTGTAAATTGTTATTGGTTTATCTACTATAATTCTCATTCTTGAAGTTGTTGTTGTTGTCGTATTTGTTGTTGTTGTACAATTCACAGGCAAACACTAATTCTCCCAATTGAACTCAAATTATGCAGCCACAAAAGAAATGTAGCCCCAAATGTGTGTATAAGTATATGAGTGTGTATGTGTGTGTGTGTTTGTGTGTGTGTGTGGGGACTACATTTATTTGTTTGTTTAGAAACGTATAAATAAGTTCAAATGTTCGTTTGTGGCAAGCAACAAAAACGATGACTTCAGGAAAAGCGCCACAAAGACGATAACCAGAAGCCGACAAAGCGGAGGCGCCTCCGCCTATTTGCCACGTGCTACGCATTATCAAAACGATTTCGTTTTTGCAAAAAAGAACATCCACAAAATATTTGCCCAAAAATGGACAGATTTTTAAAAAATCTTTTAATTTTGAATATTATAATGGGTGTTTTTTGATATCATTGGTAATGAATCTCTTTAATTTTTTTACTACATTTAAATGCTAAATAATTTGTTTTCGACTTTCTTAGACATTTTACTACGCAAACAAATGTAAAAACAAACTAAATACATATTAAAAAAAAATATATATATATATATAGTACATATATATTCACTTATACTGTATTCACTTAAACAATATCCGACTAAACAATTTAAAAATTAGGATGTTAACTGAAACGTCGCAAATGGAAATGATATTAATTAATAATTTCACGATTAAGCTATATATTTTTATTAGCCTTTAATTATAGTTAATCAGTCTGATTGCCACTCAAATTATAAATCGCAATAAAATTACTAATGAACTGACTATCGCATTTAGGCAGATATTATAATATGTAACCTGAAGTCTTAAAGTTTTCTAGTTTTTGAAGTAGTAGAAGAAAGAGATGGAAGTGTATTTGCAATCATAATAAAATATTCAGAGTATTCATAAACACACACACCTATTTAAACTAAAGAGTTCATTTTAAAAAATGGGTTGGTAAATCGACATTGCATCTTGAACAAAATCAAGATAACTCATATACCTTCTCTGATAATAATACCAAGATTCCGAAATATTTAGAATACTAAAGTGACAGTTTAATAGATGCCCATTAATAACTTTAAAAAATTAGCTTGCAAAATGAGATAATAAATCGACTTTGTAGACTGTAAAAATGCGAGTATTTTAAGCTTTGTCATTACAGATACACAGGGTATAATAGGGTGGATAGGGTTTCATGACTTACCACAAACATGGCGCGTCGCTTATAATGCGTGCAACCGAATCTCAATGATTCCGGTGTTGCGGGCTTTGTTGCATCTATTATTGTATTGCATTTGTTGCTATCGTTGCCATTGATGCGTTGCAATTGCTCGTGTTGCTGCGGCGATGGTTGATGTTGCTGATGATGTTGGTGCTGTTGTCGCTTCAAGTGTGCAACGACAGCCACATCCGTAATGGCAATGTTGCTGGCCTTCATAGCAGACTCAACGTGTGTTTCAATTTTCTTGTTGCTTTCGTAGTCTATAGCAATGTTGCTGCTGTGGCTGTTACTGTTGCTGTTGCCATCGAATTTGAGAGTTGGCGTTGAGTGTGATTTTCGCAAATTAACAGCAATCGTTGCTGGTGGGGCTGTTGTTGTTGTTGTGGCGGGGGTGAAAAGAGACTTTGATGTTGATGACGAACCAACAGACGATGCTAGCGACATAATCAGCTGTTGTTCTCGTTGTTGTTGCTGTCGCGCTATCTCAACAGCAACAGTAGCTGTTGTCGCTGTTGTTGTTGTTGCTGTAGCCTCCAGTGAGGTCGACAACGACAGCAACGATTGCGACGATGAGTTTAAATTGACTTGATTGAGTTCTTTTGTATTGGTAAATGTTTCTACATCAATGTTGTTGTTGCTGGTGTTGCTGTGCGAGTATTTGTTGTTGTTGTTGTTATTGTGGTTTTCACTTAGCGATATTCTTCGTTGCCTCAGCTGCTTCTTAATTTTGTTGCAGCTACTGTTGTTGTAGTTTTTGTTGTTGCAGTTGTTGTCTTTGTCGATGTTGTTAATTGCTACCATCGACGTTACTTTTTCAATTGCTTCAATATTTAAATGATTTGCGGTTGCCGTTGTTGTTGCGACATAAACTTTGTCTTTGTTCGATTGCCAGTTGTGATGATGCTGCTGTTGTTGTTGCTGCTGCTGCTGCTGATTGTTATGAAGTATTTCTGCCTTTGCCTCATCAACAACAACAACGACAACGTGTGCTGCCTTAGACTTAACTTCTTTGTTTTCAATTTCTATCGTTCTTCTTGTTGTACTGTCTCTTGTTGTTGTTGTTGCTGTTGCTGGTGTTGTTGTTGCTGCTTCTGCTGCTGCTACTATTTTTGATTCCTTTTTATCGCCATCTGATTGTCGTCTTCCCCGTTGCAAACTTTCGTTTGTGTAACTTTTTATATTCATTGCGCGCGTCGTCCACGCCAGCAAATAACTGCTTCCAAAGCTTTAATAAGCAACAGTGGGTCAATATTTAATTGTTTAGCAACTAACACTTTGAGATATTGCAGCTAGAGGTGGACATGTGTCGTGTATTTCCTTTTAAAATGGATCCATAAATATTTAAGCCATGACTATCAATTTTGCATAATGTAATAAAGCATAACTCGTTTCATTATTGGCTCAAGTTTACAAAAATGTTAGTTTTATGTAATAGTGATTCACTTAATTAAATTAAAATGTAATCAAAATTATAAATTCATTGCCTAAATTTATGAATTTTAAACAATTTTGTTTAATGTTTACCAAAGCTTCCTTGTAATTGATAAATGATAAAGATATTTTCACTAACCAGAATACATAGATGTGTCATAACCGCAGATTTTCGTTACGCTTTTTTTTGCTGATCATAACGATCGGTTGTCAAATTGTAAAGCTATGTCAAGCGATCAACGAACATAGCAGACCTTGCCGGAGAGAAACGATTTAAGATTGATTGCATCAGTATCGATCGACCTAGCAGACAGTAGCTTGTGTCGCTTGCTGTCTCATGTTTTTTTGCGACAGAGAAATGCGCATGTAGGTTTTATGAAAAGGTGGTGCAGTAGTGACATTTAGTGAGCACATATTTGGTGGCGCACAGTTCGCTGTGACTCTTTCGTACAAAAATAATGTCTTCTGACCCTAACAGAATTTTTTAAATTTTAAAATCAATTATCAGTTAATTTGTGTATCGCGAACATGAGTTGAACATGCTGTGTTCTACTTTTAAATGTAGCTTTTATAATAAATGCTTTGCTTGATATGCATGATATTCGTCAAATTATTACAATATATACATATGTTTTTGAATTCGAATACACAAAAATATATATGCATTAATAAATATGTTATCTACATATTTGTCGATCAGAAATATTAAAAGCAGAATACATTATTTTTGTACAGAAAAGAGTCACAGCGAACCACTGTGCGCCACCAAAATCTATATGCTTCTAGATTTCTTAAATGAACCTCACTACTGATCGACGTAACGCACTGTAGCCAATTTTCATAAAAACTCCACCCCCAAATACATGCGCATTTGTCTGTCCGCAAAAAAAACATGAGACAGCAAGCGACACAGACACTACTCTTCTGCTATAAGGTCGATACGATACTGATGCAATCAAGTCGTAAATCGTTTCTCTCTGCTCGGCAAGGTCTGCTATGTTCGTTGATCGCTCGGCTTTGACCTACAAGCTTCTCCTTTGCCGTCGTATCGCTTTGGACCTATGATCATCAAAAAAAGCGTAACACGAAAATCGCTGTTTGACACATCTATGTATTCATTGGTTAGTGATATTTCATTGCAGAATTAATTTGAATTCTAAATTTAAGTAATATTTAATTGCAAAATAAAGACTTGGGCATTCTTCGTTTTGAATGACATAAAATAAATATTATTTGTGAAAAGAACATTATTTTTATGAAGAAAAGAAACCCGCCAATAGAAACTATATTACTATACTGTATGTTTAGTTAAAATGCAATTGTACTTTTTGTTATTTTATGTTCTCATTTATGAAAAACGCGACACATTTCCAATTACAGAAGGAACTGCGTGTGTAACTTTATAACTTTGTTTGGTTTTGTAATCTTACAAGCACATTTACATTCCTGCGAAATCTTCTTTTTTTTACTATCTTTAAGCAAATGAAATTAAATAAATAAAGATGTTAGATATTTGTTGTGAACCAATAGCACTTGTCACAGTGTGCGATGTCGCGTCGGCACACTTGCTGATATAACAACAATAACAATAACGATTTCTGCAAGGCCCATGGAGACTTTCGCTTGCTTTTCGACTATTGAACCACGAACTGAGCTAAGCTTTTGACTATGAATGAAGACACACAGTATAAAAGCATTCACACTCTATGTGTGTATATGTAAGTACATTAACCGTTATTTGCCAACATCTGGTATGTACTTAATTTTTGTATTTAAATATAAGATGCACGTATATTGTACGAGTTTTTTTTTTATTTTATTATCTTTCGTTTGGGCAAGAGAAGCCCTGAGTTTTGTTGACTCAGTTTCATTTGGTTTTTTTTGTACTTTTGCAATTATAAAGGGAACACGCCGACAATAAATATTGAAACTGTGCACAAATTAAATACGTGAACGCGAACCGATAAAAAGGCCAAGCAACCAAGCAGAGACAGACGACACACGACAATTCGACATCGAAATCGAACAGAAAACCCGCTAGGAAACAACAACAACAAAAACAAACCCGAAATTCAGATTTCGATTAACTTTCCATGTTTACGCACGCACGCAGGCTCACAAACCCACACACAGATACACACACACACACACGCATACTGAGTCCAAATTAAGCAAGTATGTATGTGTATGTACGTTATATTTAATGCAACTCAACTTGCATTTTGTTTTTTGTATTCTGAATATATATTTAAATTATACATTTTATAATCGGGTTTCAATGTTTATAATCAGTTTGCAACATGTTTTACCCTTTTCGTATGCATGTCTGTATGTGTTTATGTATTATTTGTTTGCATTTGTGCTTATTTTGTTTTTATTATTTAATGCAATTTGTTGTTGAACGTGTTTTTTGCAACTTCTTCTTTGTATTCCCGATGATCATTTAACTTTATGTCGGCTGAATTTTAAACTCTTAACGTCATTTCTTTGCTGTATTTTGTGTATTTGTTAATTATAGTTTATTAACCATAAGAGATGTAGAAGTAAAACACACCAGCAAACACTACAACACCAACGACAACAACAGCAACAGGCGTCAATTAAATTAAAAAATTTAGTGCAACGCACAGCGTTTTAACTTCGCGCTCTCGTCGTTTTGTTTTGTTCAGCGCGGGCTTCAATTTTCAACTGACGAACGATGCTGATCGTCGAGCTACACGTGTGGGAGCGCTGAGATGAGAACAGCATATGGTGTGTACCCAAAGTTTACGACATGTTTACTACGTGTGCATATGAATATAGTATTGTGAACACTTTGCAAATACATATATTGAAAATAATTTCTTATGCTAAAATAAAATCGTGTTAATTATTATTAATTACACACTTTGCAATAATCTTGTATTAAAATTAATTTAAAGTGTCATATAGTTAAGGTGCGCACCTAATGAGTAAACAGTCGGCCTCTCAGCTGTTACGCTCGGTTTGAGCACTTGTTGCTGAGAGACAACAACGCTATCTAAAGCTTTCGCTTTTGCGAGATAAATGTGCTTTCATAAGCGTCTCAATTAAAAATTATAAAATTACATCTATCTCACGATGTGAGAGTCACAGCCGCCTGAAAATAAAAAAATACAAAAAAAAGTTCTTTAAAACAAAGATCGTTGCTTTTGTTGCAAGATGTTATATCGATAAATCAAAAATTTCGAGCACTTTGTTAACATCTATGATATTTATATCGAATATTTGGTCTTTATATATTTAATACATACAACGTTAATACGGAGCATTCATGAATTCTTCAATTTGCTAAATCATAACTTGACCTGTTTACTGAGCAGCACTGAGAGTTCACAAAATGTCAGAAAAGCGGAGTTGCCGCTTGAAGGATTTAAGTTTGAGCAATTACTTTAATAATACTAATTTACATTAAAAGTTATTAAAATTAGTACATTTGCATTTTGTTTAATTAATTAATAAATAAATTTGAGTTTAAGTTTTGGGCGCCAACTTACATATTTTTCTTTATTTTTTACCTATTTTATCGAAATGCGGTTGCATTTTGAGAGCCGGTATTTCCCAATACTTAAACTATCGATAGCACAACATGATACAACCATTCCAGCGATCGATTACAATCGATCACATATGAACAAAGAATTTCGCAACAATTGCTTGCCGGCCGCTTTTTCATTGGGATTTTCATTCGGTAGTGTGCATTTGCACTTATAATTGATTAATAAACGAAAATTTGATCGTTTGTAAATAAAGATGACGCCTGAAGAGTCAAATAACGCCGTGCAAGAAGAGTTTCGGAAAAAGCTGCTAAAAAACGTTGACGACAATAATTTAACAAGCTTTAAACTGAATTTAAAGGACGGTGCTAATCCGTACTATTTAAATGACCACACAGAAAGTATTTTTCAGAAAATATTGTCTACCTCGAACCGTGCAGAATTTTTAAAATCATGTTTTGAACATAAGAATGTAAGTAACTACATATGTCCATGTATAGTTTCACAATCATGCCTATGTACATATTAATATATATAGGCAGTGGCATGTTTGTCCATTCTTATCTATGACTAACACATTTTATTGTATTTTTTTGATTACAATATATATGTACATATGATTGCAAAAACCTTTTTACATATGTATATGTATATGTATATGTAGAGCTAGAATATTCTTCGGATATATAAATGGGCATTATTTATTTATGTATATTAATTAATTATTTATATATATAACATTTTTTGTTCTCTGTTGTTCATACATGTATGTAATTCCTCATTCGCTGACTCATTTACTAAAAATTCTGGAGCATACCCGTCAAGACCTAAGGGCTGAAATGTTTGCGAAACAAAGATATTTTTAATTTTCAATAGAAAAGTTTTTTGAACATATTTAATTGCAAGAATGTCGAAATCAATTTTTATTTCATACAGCTGTCCGAGTATAGCACAGTATACCACACCATAACTAGATTAAAAATTGAATAATTTCGTAGTTATAGTAAATATGTATATTTGAATTTAAGTAAATAATAATTTAAATGTTTATTTCAGAAGCCCTCAGAACCTCAAGAAGATGCAATAAACTATGCCGTTAAATCTTTGCATTTTCCTAATTTGTTTATAACACTCTACAACGTTAAAAAGGATACGGAGAAGGATACGGAGAAAATTGTTAATCATCAATACGAGTCACAACTTAACTACTTAGCAAAAGAGTTAACTAAGGAAAATTTTGATGAAGTTAGTGAGTGTATGGAACTGTTACTTCATGAAGGAGCGTCTGTTACCACTCCGGACGAATGTAACCGGGTACCGCTAGACTATGTCATGGGGAATGAGGCGCTTGAACCAACTGATAAATATGAGCTTATCTACATGTTACTTAGGCGATACAAAGGAAAGGACATACCTTCAGAGAAGGCGTGGAAATATATAGAAAATGAACACATGGAAAGGCACTTAAGACTTGAAAGAAAGAGTTTCGATCAGATGCTTTCTGATCCATTCGAATCCAAAAAGAAAGGCTTATACTATAGGGAAAGTTGTAAATATCTGATTGTTCTGTTGGAAAGATCAAAAAACCCTGACGATAAAAACGCTTTGAAGGTACTTCTCGAAACGCTTAATATTAACTCAAGCGAGGAAAATAAGATAATCCTTATCAATGCCAGAGATTTCAAAAACGTCAACCTCTTTAAAGAGATTATAAGTAATACAAATTTTAGACTGGACGACAAAAGTTCTATAGAGTTAATGACAAAAATGATCAGTGAAATGCCGTTGGATACAGAATATGACAAAAAAGAAAAATTTTTAAACGACGTAGAGTGTTTTATTCTACTTGTAAAAAGCGGACACGTTGACATTAGTGGCGTTGATCAGAAAGGAGAGCCTCTACTTAGTTTTGCTGCAAAGGATCGCAATGAGACGGCAGTGAAATTACTACTTGATGAGGGAGCCTATTTAGGAGTGAGAAGCAATTACAAAACAAATCCCACATCGAATGTTAAGCCTGAAATACTGGAAGAACATTTTGATTCCTGCATTACAATGGAAGGAGGATGCCGAAAAAAAAATATTGCAATAAACCTAAAAAATATTTGTCATCCACCGACAAAAACTTTTGCTCACAATGACATGAGAACCATTTCGCGCATCAAAAAGTCTACAGACCTTCAACATTTACTGACACATCCTGTGGTGTCGGTTTTTCTGGCACATAAATGGCAATTGTATTCAAAATTCTTTTACATTCTTTTTGTAATCTATTGCATTTATCTAGTTTTAATAACCACATACATTATTTATAACTTTCCTAATCAAAAGGCACCGACAACCATAATAGCATACTTCTGTTTCCCTTTCATTATCTACTTATTGGCTCGTGAATTTATTCAAATTTACATTGGATGGCTGCACTACGTAAAATCAATTTTTGTTAATACAATTGATATATTGATAATCGTCTGTTCTACGCTCACATGCCTTGGAGTCGGTACTGGAGAATATCCAAATATCTTTGCCACATCCACATTGTTATTCTCATATTGCAAATTAATTTTGCTCATGAGCTTACTGCCAATTAAATGTATATCGATGCCACTTCTTATGCTCATCAAGGTTGTTGAAACTGTACTGAAGTCGGGTATCCTTTTTGTCGTGATAGCCGTGTTTGGCTTATGTTTCTATATTCGATTTGGGCTAAGTAAATCCATGGACTTGGAGTCAACCAATACAACGGACTCTTTTGGTTCGAATTTTAACTCCATGGGGTCATCCTGGATGAAAACTTTAATAATGTCAACTGGCGAATATGATGCAAGTAATATGACATTTAAAAGTGTATTCGATGTGCTTTTAATAATTACATTCGTGATCGTCGCGGGAATTTCGTTATTTAACTTAATGATTGCTCAAGCAGTAAACGATATTCAGGTAAGATTAATTTAAACTACTTTACTCTCATATAAAATGAATTTTTAATATAATTTATAAATGCATGTTCAAGTTTGTTGAAAATTATAGATTCTAATTTTTTAACTAATTAATTTTAACATGCATTATTAACTTAAACGAAAACAAAAATAAGAGTAATTTTGGATTTAAATTAATAATTCCAATATTATCAAATATATGTTTCAGATTATCCAAGATCAAGCTGAAATTATAAGAGCAATTCACCGCGTCAATTTCCTGAACACTTGTGAAGAAGTTCTTAAACTTTTTAGAAACGAAGTATGTTGGCCTCGATGGATATTACAAATGGTAACGAAGCCGAAGGATGGACCAATAGAAAAGATTACCATTCGCCAGTACCGATATCCATATGAAATGACAACCCACCCATATGACGAAATACCTGAAATTCAAAACTCAACTACAATAGAAATGGATAATTTTAAAGCAAACAAAGAAAAACAAGAAAAAGAATTGCAAGAGCCCTTTTTGCCTGGCTCCGAGGCCATAGACAAACATATACCATATTTTAAAAGATTATTTTACAATAAGTTGCCTAGAAATGGATCGACAACTGAGAATAAGCCCGATAAAGGAATAAAAATGTAACAGGTTCTTCATCACAAGGTGTTGCTAGAATGACAGAAGTTAACGAAATCATAAAAAAATGGGTTAACCTGCAACAAAAACTACTACTTAATGAAATTGTTGACACTAAAACTGTTCAACTCGCTGTTCAAATTGCTGAACGAAATTCGACTAAATTACACTTCGACTAAATTACTTAATTTCTCCATAAGGATGAAAAATATTTATTTTTAAAATGAATTGTTTTAAACATATTCTAAAACCTCATTAAATAAGTCAAACAATTTATAATAGATTTCCTTTCACTGTAACTTTAAACTTTAACTATATTTTTTTTCAACGATAACAACTTGTTTTAACTAACGGACAGCTGCTTTTAACACATAAACCTAATATAATACAATGAAATAATGTAAAATAAACTAGAGCTATTACTAAAAATAAAAAATGTTTTATACCTTTCTTATTTTACAAAATATTTAAAGTTCAGTTACAGGAATCCGCCAAATAAAACAGATTCAAATTTTCAGATTTTTTACAGCGTTGCAACGGAATTACTCATTATTATCGCTCTTTTAATATCGATACATCACAAAGAATCATCAAGCAATGTAAAATGTGAAATGCTGTGTCATCGATAAGTCTTGCTTCGATAATTTTTCATATGCATAGGGAGCAGGTTAGTGTCAATTTTGGAGTCTCAAATAAAACATAACATAAAAAATGTCGGAGGAAACAAAAAACTTGATCTGTCTGGCGATGGAGGTGTGCTCAAGGAAATACTGAAAGAAGGAAGCGGTTTAGACACGCCCAGCGGCGGTTGCAAGGTTTCTCTACATTATACCGGCAGACTTGTAGACGGCACTGAATTCGATTCCAGCGTGGGGCGCAATGAACCATTTGAATTTGAGTTGGGAAAAGGTTCGAGAATCATTTAAATATATACAATTCCGCATGCATAAACACTTAAATTATCTTGCAGGACATGTTATCAAAGCCTTTGACATGGGTGTCGCTACAATGAAGCTCGGTGAACGTTGTTTCCTAACATGTGCTTCAAATTATGCCTATGGCGCTGCGGGCAGCCCACCAAGTATACCCCCCGATTCTACACTTATCTTTGAGGTATGTGTTGTGATTATTTCTTTTACTTTAATCTTTGATTTCCAGCGATACAAATATAGGAACTTACATTCATAATTTGGCACACTTTCTTATCCACATTAGCTTACCCTATTTATTAGTTATTTAATTATTTATTTTTTAACTACTATTCTCTCAATCTTCAGCTTGAAATGCTGGGATGGAAAGGCGAGGATCTTAGTCCCAATCAAGATGGCAGCATTGAGCGAACAATTCTAGAAGCAAGTGATAAAAAGCGAACACCCAGCGATGGTGCATTTGTCAAGGGTGAGATTCTCTTATCACTCTTGTGGTTAAAGTAGTGGTTAAATTAAGTTCCTATTTCTTTCAGCACACATTACTGGATCTTTCGATGGTAATGTGTTTGAAGAACGTGATGTGGAGTTCGATTATGGCGAGGGAAGTGCCAGCGGAATTGTTGAAGGCCTGGAAATTGCTCTGGAGAAAATGAATATTGGCGAAACATCCAAGTACATAAGTCTATAATATTATTATTATTTGATTGATATTCAGCTCTTCTTCCTTGACTTATTTTTTTAGTTTACATGTTACATGTTTACAAAAGCATTTTAATACTGAATGATTGCATAGTTCTTCCTTTTTTTATATAACTTACATTTTATTTACAGAATCAAAATTCATCCCAAATATGCCTTTGGTGCCAAAGGAAATGAAAGCTTCAAGATACCATCGAATTCAACTATTGAATATGTAGTAAAACTTATTGACTGCGGTAAGGGTATTGAGGAATGGAAACTAAGTGATAGCGAACGCGTTGCTGAAGCTAAGGTCTATAAGGAAAAGGGCACCAACTATTTTAAGAAGGAAAACTATGAATTGGCGATTAAAATGTACAATAAATGTAAGAACTTGTTGCCCAGCATTAAGGACAACACCAGTGATGAGGTCAAGGCTCTGAAAGTCGCCACACACAGTAACATTGCACTGAGTCATCAGAAATCAAACAATCACTTTGAAGCCAAGCAGGAGGTGAATATAAAAACGTTTCCTTATTTAACATACTTCTAAAGAATTTGAATTTTTAGTGTAATTCTGTGCTTGAGCTTGATGCTAATAATGTTAAAGCCTTATATCGTCGAGGACAGTGTAATCTAGTTATCAATGAACTGGAGGAAGCCCTGAATGATTTTCAGAAAGTAAGCTATTATATTATTACTTACACTTTACTTTACTACCTGTAAGTTTTTAGCTGACGTTTAATTTACACTAATTCAAAGAAATATTTGATATTATTCTGGGTTGTTCCCAGCATTTCCTGTGTTTACTGTAAATATTGAACTTCTTTCATTTGTCTAAATTTGATTTAAATTTAGTTTCATCAAATAGGCAATATTTTAACTGAATGAGTGTGATTGCAGGTTATACAATTAGAGCCTGGAAACAAGGCCGCTGCCAATCATATTGTGATTTGCAAGCAGAAGATAAAGCAAAACAAGGACAAGGAGAAGAAATTGTATGCTAACATGTTTGCCAAATTGGCAGCTGGCGATAAGGAGGTAAAATAAAGTAAAAATTGGAATTCCCATGGGACACCTGCTAAAAATGTATCCAACTTGTTCTATTTTCAGATTGATCCTCCACGTGAAACTGACGTTCTGGATCAATGCGGTGAATGGTCCGAGGAGGATGCGAAACGTGAAGCTGATTTGACACTAGAGCGTGATAATATTATCATGATTTAAATTTATACAACAATTTGCAAAGCGCTTTGCTGCTATTCTTTATAATGCATACTTAACATTATTATTATTATTCATTACCTACAACTCTCATATTGATAACTTCAATATTTTCCGATTGAAACTTTCCCCAACTGAATGAATTGAATTGTAATAAATATATATATACATAGAATCGCTTAGGTGTGTAATAAATACGTTTTAAATATTAGCATTGGAAAAGGAATCACAGTGTGTATTAATTACTAATTATGCTTTCACCCTAGGCAATAATTTAAAAGCCGGCTTTTTCTCCTTGTCACGCAGCCACAGAGGAGATGTGGGCACTTGAGATTTGATGTATTCAGACGCTTTGAAGCAAAAGCCAGAGCAAAATTTCTTACGTTCAGTTAGATCATACACTTTGTTCTTGACGCCGCAGATTTGATACTGTTTTGTTGGTACTCTGAAATAACAATTATGTTAGTTATTTTGTTTACAAGTAATTGCAAACTCTTACTTTTCGATAGCAACACAACAAAGTGGATATCCACAGAGTTTATTAATGTGTCGTTCATCTACAATATCTGCATAGTTGTGCGGGTCGATTTCAGTAAGCTATCAACGAAAACGCAACTTATTTTAATACATCAACAATAATTATTAAATTCATTTTATTTACCATGGCAAGAAACGCCTCCTCCTCGATGTTTGGCTCCAATAGCGTGACCACTATTTGATGAGCTCTGGCTAGAGCAGCACGCTTCTTCACCACCGCCGCTATTAGTTGATCTCTAAAATGAATAGCACATCAGATCAGTATAATGTACTACTTTTTAATGCAATTTAGCATTTACCGTAATTGTTGATTGTTTTTAGTCGTCATATTTTGATTAAAAGAGATGTGCAAGATGTCTACTTAGAGATGATACACTATCGATATCATCAGTGTTTCACATGGCGCATATGTTAACAAGGTGTCATATTCATTCACAGCGATTTTTATTAATTATATTTTGGAAATTAATTAAGTAAGTGACTTCAGAATTTTTATTTTATTTTTGGTTTGCAAAGATTTTTATTATAAATTTATAAAAATAAAGTAGTGCTTTAGAGCTCCAGGACTACATTATTTATTTTAGATTCCTTTTATTAACTTATTAACTTATAAAAATAAAGTAGTTCTTAAAAGTTAGAGCACATGAGTCTTTAGATGTTTTGTTAGGTTCGTTGAGGATTTAAATTCTTTT
This sequence comes from Drosophila testacea, assembly GCA_035043265.1. Classification (NCBI taxonomy): domain Eukaryota; kingdom Metazoa; phylum Arthropoda; class Insecta; order Diptera; family Drosophilidae; genus Drosophila; species Drosophila testacea. Next base: position 1,916,483 of record JAWNND010000151.1, read on the forward strand.
TGACAGTGGGGACAACTGTTATGTTGTTCCCGAGTATGAGCACGCTCGTGTATTTTTAGACTCCACCTTGTTTTAAAGGTTTTCTGGCAGTGGGGACAATTATAGGGTCGTTCCCCAGTGTGAACACGTATATGTGCTTTTAGATTCGGATAGCTTATGAAGTCTTTCTCGCAATGTGGACAATTGTAAGGTCGTTCCCCAGTGTGAACACGTTGGTGAGTTTTTAGATTCTGCGCGGTTGTAAAGCCTTTTTGGCATTGTGGACAATTGTAAGGTCGTTCCCCAGTGTGAACACGTAGATGTGATGTTAGATTCGGATAGCTTGTGAAGACTTTTTGGCAATGTTGACAACTGTAAGGTCGTTCCCCAGTGTGAACACGTAGATGAGTTCGTAGATTCTGAGAGGTTGTAAAGGATTTCTGGCAGTGTGTACAATTGTAAGGTCGTTCCACAGTGTGAACAAGTAGGTGTACTCTTAGATGTTTTGGTTGCTTAAAGGCTTTTTGACAGTGTGGACAAGTGTGAGGTCGTTCTCCAGTGTGAGCACGCTCGTGTACTTTTTTATCTGATTTTGTTTTAAAGGTTTTCTGGCAGCTTGTACATTTGTAAGGACGTTCACCGGTATGAACTCGTAAGTGATTCGACAACATGGACATGTTTTTGCATATTTTGCCACAAAAAACACAAATATGTGTCTTCTTTTTTTTGGGCACCGTTGCAGCTTCATCGTCAGTTTCCTCTCCCGATGAGTTTGAATTTGATTCACTTTGTGGATCGCTCTCTTTGAAGCTGTCGTCACCTGAAGTATTATCCTGCTCTTCTTTAACGAAATCGCGAACAATTTCCCAATTTTCAGCTACAAGACTATCAAGTAAGTCGTCCAAGTCTTGTTCTTTCTGGCTTAAATTCTGCTTGTAGTTTCTCTTAAATCGATAAGCTGCTCGCACATCTAAAGTACAGGTCTCACATATATTTTTGTGGTGTATGTCATCGGCGCTTACTTTGAAGTTGAAAGATTCGTTTATCATGTCCACCAGACTGGGTTCTTTGGCAGACAGTTGTGTGTCAGGAACTTTTACAGTGTTGATCTTGCAAACTCTACAAACTTTCTCCATGTCTTATCTTGTGCTCCCCGTTCTCAAGACTAGAGCAAGTATATGCTTCAACCACAAACTTACAACTTTACGAAGATATGTTTTACAAATGTACTGAAAGCGTTTGTTGCTCAGGTAAAACCAATTTTTATCGATATAGATTGTACTGATACGAAGAAACGATATTTATGATAAGACGATATCATATTCAACACTAGATATGCGCATGATATTGGCGTTGACTAATTGTTACTTTATTCTATAAGTATTTTAGTTTATTTGTTTTTAAACAATACTTCATTTATTAATAATCATCGCATCTATTAGTCCAAGAAATAAAATTTTTCAGTTAACTTTTATATTTTTAAATAATTTCACTGACGATTGTTCATAATATCACCATGCACTAGCATACAACATGTTTCGATAGTGTTGTTATCGATATACGATTTTACTCGCATCATCCGTGAGCTAGTACTATTTTGACAAACAACAAGCAAAACAAAACAGAAAAGATATTTAAAATATTCTGACTATTTTAAAATGGTATGCGACAAGTGCGAATCAAAGTTATCGAAAGTCTCGGCGCCAAATCCCTGGAGAACAAGCAGTGCAGCCGCCGGTGGGCGTAAAATCAACGAAAACAAAGCATTGTCCTCGTCAAAGGAGCGTTACAATCCCATGGGAAATGGCTTGGCACCCTGTCGGTAAATTCCAAAATGATTTTGCATATTGAGCAGTATCCTAAGCTAATATTTGATCCTTTATAGCATCTGTAGGCAGAAAGTGCATCAAATGGGAGCTCACTATTGCCAGGCGTGCTCCTATAAAAAAGCAATTTGTGCAATGTGCGGAAAAAAGATATTAAACACAAAGAATTACAAACAGAGTGCAACGTAGCAACAAATGTCTTTATCTATACATTTAACTTTAATCTTAGCATAGAGTTTAAATACATTTATCAAAAGAATTGTAGTTAAATTAATTAAATATACACATTTCAAGTCTCATTTTGAGTGATCTTTTCACGCTCGCGTTTCCGTTTTGCGTTCTGCGCTGAGCTGGAGTAACTGAGTGCATCCTTATCAAAGTCCAGAGGCATTATGCCCAAGTCACCGCTGTAGCGATTCTTGGCAATTTGCAGATACTTCTTGCCACGTACTGCTGTCAGACGCTTGTCCTGTATGATGAGAACATTGTCCGCCTCTTGTGTTGCCTTGGCTGTGCCAAATACCGAGCTCGTTGTTAGCTCATCCTCCTGCCGTTCTTTGCGTGGATGCATCACCAGTGTAACATGTACATTATGCTTGGTGGCAAAACCACGAAACGCTGCTATAATGGCATCCTGTTCCCAAAACTTATCTCCACGATATGATGATACGCCCATCATAAACTGCAAATTATCTATAATCACATGGGCAATGTCATGGACATACTGAGCATGCTCAATAGCTTCCAGCACCGGTTTGAGCGGCTGTTGGCCATGAAAGGTCATAAAGTACATGGGAAGACGCTCAAATTCGGTGGCCCAGTGATCAAATTCCTGCAGTTTATCATCAAGCGGATAGCCAACAAATTGACGAAGCAGGGTTGCAGCTAGGCGTGTATTCCGTATCTCAAACGATCCCCAGAGTGTGGTCACTCCTTGCATGGCCAGATCTAAAGAGTATTCACTGGTAAACGTTGTCTTCCCACTGCCAGTGGGTCCAGTAAGTATGGTAAGTTCACCCTTTCGATGTCCCTTTAATAGCTTATTTAGTACAGGAAATCGTTTCCATTTCACACCATTGACCTTCTCAATGTTTTGGAGCTCACTCAAGATGTCGTTCCGCAGGGCATTAAATGTGGTTATGGATTTATGTCGAACTGGCGTCGCTTTCGCCAATATGTGCCGCAAATTAAGACGCCGTCGCAGAGCCACATGAGGGGCAGGTTCCGTTTCCGTAGGTCGTATTAGCAGACAACGCTTCTCGTCTATTTTCTGGGCAAATGCACTTGCCGCATCCCAACTGTGTGTTTCATCATAGTGCAGCCAAAAGACCAGCTCCTTGAAACGCTCCAAACCAGGCAAACATTCCTGTGGCAACAGCTTTAAAGAATACGGCAAACAAATGATGCAATCTAAAAAGTGAAAGGTAAGCAAAACTCACAAGTGGATCTTCTAAAAATCAAATCTTACATACGGGTCTCAATGTTTTGCGTTGCCAGCACGATAAAGTCGAGCAGATTGCTCACCAGGACAGCTTTGCTCTTGTTCCCGACGCCGTGTATCAATAATCCAGAGCTACAGCTTCCTTGGAAAGTTTCCTCGCTTCGATCGATTAGATGGAGCACCTTCTCCCCCACCACCTTCTGTGCCGCATTTCGTAGTTTAAAGTGGAGAAGTTGATGCTCTGCATCGTATTTGGCGCCAATAGCATTTAATTGTTCCTCCTTCAAACCTTTCAGGCCAAGAGCTTCACAAGCTTCCGGTGTCACATTGGTGAGATTGGGAAACCGAGATGGAAAATCCACCGATTTCATTTGCAAACGTTTATATCCTGCAGTCGGTGAAGTTTGATACGCTGCCAGAGCATGTGAAAGTGATGTTTTCACATCGCAATTGGGACAAATAAAGGTTCCTGAAATTTATAAACTTGAATTATCAATTTGGAAAAAATGCCGCCAATGTATGACGTCACAAAACATGACAAGATATCCGCGTGCTTTGAGAATGGCAAAGTTTGGCTTCTCACCTTGACCTCATTCATCATTGAGTTCAGTTTAAATGTAAGACACACACATACCCGTTCTTTTGTTTATGTAAGCCTGAGGGCCCTGTGCACGCAATGTTGTTGTTGCTACCGGCTCAAATTTGTTGTGTTGCTCACATAGCCGGCAATCCAATTGCAGGCACGTGTGTCCGTCTTTAGTGTACACATTTTGCTGTCGCAATTGTTTCTTAAAATCTAAATACTCTCTGGTGTCAAGTGAATATTCCTCGGTCTCAATACTTGTTGCATAAAACCGGCATCTGTTTTTATTTACGCGCAACAGCAGCGGTTTAATTAAACCGGCGAGTCTCATGTCACAAGGTGAATCATGCACATCGTATTCCTACCAGGGTTGTCATTGCTACACAAAAGCAATTTTAATTTAAAGTTAGTAAAATGCATTACTTATTAGTTAAACGTAATAAATATTTAACTTAACATTTTACGGTTTTGATCATTTTACAGCTATTATAGCTTATGTTTTTCAAACTTGTTTTGACGAAAGTTTTTATACCCGAAATAAAAGAATTCGTTTTAATTTATAATTACATAATTATGTTTGTTTTGATTTGATATCCTTTTTTATGAATAAATGTTATTAATTTGATTTGAAGAAGTTTAAATGAGAATCTATCGACATATCAATATTGTTTAAACATTCTTTTTGCCATAGGTGGCGTTTTATATTGTAAATTCGCCCAGCAGTCCCACGTTCGAGGAGAGCGACGATTAAGACAGTGTCCCAATTTTATTGTGAAAGTTTTAGTTAATTTTTGGTATCATGTTATCAATGGATAAAAATACTTGGACAAAACAAATGAAAATGCACACACTAAATATCTATATCAATAAATATCTATATATTTATATCAATATCTATGTTATCGAAAGCGATAAATTTAGAACATTATGATTATCTAGTTAGTTTTCACTCTTTTTTTTTCTGTATCAATCTATTAAGCAAAAAGAATGTACACCCATGTTACCAGATTTTATACCCTAAGCAAAAAGTTTCTTCAACAATATTTAATCTATTAAGCATAAAAAAAATAAACAAAAAAATAATAAACTTTTTTAGAATAAACGACAAAAAAAAAAAATTGAGCGACCGTTAAATTTAAAAATACAGCCTTGATCGTTGAGCTAGATTTTGTACTATGGCGATTTATTTGGGGTTGGGTATACCATTTCTGCAGCTACTTTGACACGTTCCTGCTGGAGGATTGCGTCTGTTTACAATTGACCGAGTTCAAAACCAAGCAACAACATTCGCCTCGTTGAGGAGTCTCAAGGATAAGGTTCTCCGCTGCAAGCCATGGGTCTAATACTTGAGCACAAGGACCGTCGCATGGTATCCAAAAGGCAACAGTTTCGCCTAGTGCGGCGAAGATAAGATGGATATTTATTCTATTCTGAGCTAAACAGCATAGTAGGTTGTGGACACATTCGAAATAATCTAACCTCTTGCACTCTAAATATGCATAAGACAAGAATCGGTAAAACATACGACTTCTCAATATAAAAAGCAAATTATACATATATTATAATTTAATTTATTAAGGATATGTTTTTTATTTCGTTATGGTTGTCACCGCAGCCCAATGTATTTTTGATTTAATTCGTCGAACAGCAATCGGAATATCGAATAACAAAAATCCATTTGCTTCCTTATCAAGACAATCTCAAATTTATCCACAGAGATACATCTATTCTCGGCCAAAGATTGAGCGCATCACCTAGAAAATAAAAGAAAATGATTTTATTAGTAATTTGTCAATTAGCATATATAATGTATTGTAAAATGCTTTAATCAGACGCCTTTGGCCATCTTTAAGCGAATAAACGCTTTCTGGTGGAAACCGCAAAAGGAAATTAAATTAATCATCATTTGAGCATTTTACAAATTTCTTTGCTTTGTTGAACCGCCATGTTGGAAACACGTGGTTGCAACTACATAATATAAAACTACACAATAAACTTACCATCCTATTTAAATTTTTGCCAGCAAATGCATTCAAAGTGTAAGACATAACCTCACTTTATTACTCCACGTTCTCAGCCGACCGCCATTTTGTATAGATTACTTTTTCAAGTCATAATACCTGAAAAGAAAAATTTAAACGTGTAATTAGTAAAATGAAAAAATTCATTTGCAATCGCATTAAGTATTTGTTAGCATCAGTTTACATTTCTTCCACATGAGTCTAGTCTCAGTACAGGTCTGTGTAAAAGCTCATCATGTATAACTGTAAAATCACAAAATTATAAGATATTCGTACCTTTTATTGTTCTTCAATTCCAATGTGCTTCCACATTAACAATATTACGTTCAATCCTGCAAAATATAGAAACACTAGTTAGTTACAAATTTGCCTTCCTGACATTTTAATGTGTAGTTAAATTATAAAGCCATCAGATTGCCGGATCATCTTTAAATGAACAAATATTGTTCGAAATTATATTGAAAGATACAATACAAAATCGAGAAAGTGTCCCTTCAGTCTCGTCATCAGTTTCATCAATTTGTGGCATTAAATTTTTCATAAAAAGACAGATTCTTAAAGCACTTTTTCACAAAACTTACCATCTTTGACAAATTGTTCAACGCAAATGAAAAATGAACGCACGTGGTTTCACCAAGTAATTTCTTTGGTATCGATTCCTTAGTTATCGATTGATGAAGTGCAGAGTTGCTACGACTATTATATACTATTACAACTCTGCGCGAACAGCTGATAGCCAACAAAATAAATTATACACGTGCAGTTGTCGGGTTTGGAATTAAGTTGTTTACATTTTAATTGCAAGCAAACAATATATAATGGTAACCTAATTTGTAGCCAGCATAAATCCACCATTTAATATATTCTACAACCGTAGGGCAAGCAAAAGAAAACAAAGAAGATACAGAAGAAGCAACGTAGCGGACAATTAAAGCGTCTATTGAAGCCAACCGATTCTCGGATAAAGGAGCAAGCGCGTCTAAAGCGGACAAAAGCCAAAGATCCTCATGAAATGAAAATACACGAAGCAACACAACAGAGCTCTGCGCTCTTCTTCCAGTACAACACGCAGCTAGGTCCTCCGTATCACATTGTGTTGGATACAAATTTCATCAACTTTAGCATTAAGAACAAACTGGACATAGTGCAGAATATGATGGATTGCTTGTATGCCAAGTGCATACCTTATATATCGGACTGTGTGCGTGCCGAGTTGGAAAAGCTGGGTAACAAATACAAGCTGGCCCTACGCATTATATCCGATCCGCGATTTGAGCGTCTTCCATGTCTACACAAGGGAACATATGCTGACGATTGCTTGGTGGAGCGTGTGCGGCAGCACAAATGTTATATTGTGGCTACCAACGATAAGGATTTAAAGAATCGCATACGGAAAATACCAGGAGTGCCCATTATGTATGTTGCTGCACATAAATATGCCATTGAGCGTATGCCTGAGGCCTACGGTGTAAAAGCGTAGTCCAAATTAGTCAGAACTAAGATTATTATTCTGTACACTCGATATATGTATTCAATTTTAAATATACCTTAAGCTTTGATAGAACCTTGTTTTAATTTGTATTGTAGATTGCCCTTTGCAGAGGATATGGGATTTTGTATTCTTCAATTTACGTTATATATAAAATATACATTTTATAATGTCGATGTAACCAATGTCAACAAATCAAATTTGCTATTACCACTAACATTCAATATATATATATATATTTTTTTTTTCTGTTTGGATGGAAATATCGACAATAGTTTACATATGCAGATGAAAACATCCACGCATTTCTATTTAAACATTACATATGAAATAAACTATTAATAAAATAAAACAATTCAAGTAAGATTGGTAATGATGTTTTTGATCTTTATTTAAAAATCTGGTTCACGATGATCCTCTTAAGCATCGGCGTGCAAACGAGCCGTTGGCTTGGAGAGGAAGTCGGAGTATGCCTGGTAGGGTGTGGAGCCCAGAGGCATTTCCTTCCACAAGTCTGGTGTCAAGTAGGCGTAGGTCTTGGCAATGGCAGCATAGGTAGCCTTGGCAAAGTTACCCAGAGTACCAGTGGAGCCACGAGCGGATGTATAACAATCCTCAATACCAGCCATGGTCAACAGCTTCTTGGGGACGGGAGCCGAGACAATGCCAGTACCACGGGGTGCTGGGATTAGACGCACCGACACGGAACCGCACTTGCCAGTAACCTTGCAGGGCACGGTATGGGGCTTACCAATCTTGTTACCCCAGTAGCCACGACGGACGGGGACAACAGAGAGCTTGGCAAGAATGATGGCACCACGGATAGCGGTAGCAACTTCCTTGCTGCACTTGACACCCAGGCCAATGTGACCGTTGTTGTCACCAATGGCAACAAAGGCCTTGAAACGGGTACGTTGACCAGCACGTGTCTGCTTCTGGACGGGCATGATCTTGAGGACCTCATCACGGAGCGATGATCCCAGGAAGAAATCAATGATCTCAAACTCTTTGATGGGAAGAGAGTACAGGTAGATCTCCTCCAAAGACTTGATCTTGCCCTCACGGACCAAACGACCTAGCTTGGTGACTGGCACCCACTCCTTGGAGTCCTCCTTTCCACCACGACCACGTGCACCGCGTCCACGGCCACGACCGCGTCCACCACGACCACCGCGAGAGCCAAAACCACCTCGGAATCCACTACGGGCTGGAGCTGCGTCCGCCATTCTGTAATTGCAACAATAGTAAAATACATTAGTAATATGTGAGGTTAAACCTGATCATATGACGCATTAATGATTAATCAAGTTTTTAATGCTTTTGTATCAGACGCCTTAGGCCATCCTTAAGCGTGTTAGCGCTTTCTGGTGGAAACCGCAAAAGGTAATTAAAATAATCATCATTTAAGCATTTTTTCACAAGCTGCAAACATGTGTGTGTGCAATGCCGCCATCTTGAAACACGTGGAACGGCAAGTTTAGAGAACTATAATCATCAATTTACAGCAAATTTAATTAATACAACGGAAGACACATTTTTGAATTGCAACACGCACATGCAAGCATAAATACATTTACTTTTAATAAATCACAAAATGTGTAGTAATTGTAAAATATTCAGCTTACTTGTAGTTGTATCAACTGTTAGGGTGAAAGACAAAAACCAAATGAGCGAGAAACGGGAAAAATTGCCGACTTCAAAAGGAATCTAGTTCTAAAATTAAACAACAAATACCTGTCGGCGCTAACAAAAAAAGACCGCGCCACCACCACTACTTTTGAGTACTTTCCGGAAACGAAACTTTCCCAAATGTATTCTTATTAAAAATTTAAAATTGGGCAGCAAAATGTTAATAAATAATTTTTTTGTTAAAAAAAACCATTTATTTAAAATTGAAATAGTTGTCCGATAACATTAACTAGTAAGCTATCGAATTTATACATATCGATATAACAAACCGAAACTATCGATTTTTACTTGCTGTATTCAAGTTGAATAGATGCACTCGTTACTTTTAAATTATCAAACTCAACTTGGAGATACAAACGTTACCATTTGGAAAGAATAAATTGAGCAGTTATTTGTTTTTTGACTAGCGTAGTTTTTATTACACATAAATAATATAGGTTCACATAGTACAAATTGAGCCTTATAAGAGCAGAATAACTAATTCCACCAGACGGATGGGAGTTAAATGAGCTCCTCACTTGGGTCGGGTTAAGGGTTTTGGGGGGGCTTGTAAAATGTATTTATGGGGTTAGTCATCTAACTACTGTTCCAAAATAAATATTGCTTATAATCTATGTACTCGGAGAGTACGATAAATAGTTGCGTGTTTTGTTTTTCTTGCAAATGAGGACAAACCTAAATGCAATTCGACCACAATAATAATGTCTGGTTATTGCAACAAATTGCATCCCGATTATCAATCCCCCTCTTTCTTTTTCGCTCTCTCTGTCTCTTTCTCTAGTTGTTGGTGTGGGTATAATAGAGCACCGTATTGCCGGGCAGTTGCCAGTGCGAGGCCTTCAGTTCAATCAGCTGGAGCAGAGTACGGCGAATTGAGGCTGCAGCATCTCCGGCATTGAGGAACGCATCCCTCACCAAGGACATGAGCAGCTCCAGCTGCTGTGGCAACTGCTGCTCCATGTCCTGGCCAATGCAGGTCAAAACATAGAACAGGCACTCAATCTGCAAGAGAAATGGAAATTTTACATTAAGATTATGATTTCTATTTGATTTGATTCTACAAATAGTTCGGCTTAAAAAACTTAATTGCTTTCAAAGCTTTCCACAAAAATCGCTTAGTTACTGGCAAAAATAGCCCAACAAGTAATGTAGCTTCAAATTCACTTTCTATTATTGATTTCGTAATAAAAATGGACTGTTACCTCGGATAATGAACGCACGGGAGGATGGACACAATCCTCGCAGCATTTCGATAATAAACTGAGCAACACCAGAGGAGGGGGAGTCCCCTCGCTGTGAGTGCGCAGCTGCAGCTGGCGTCGTTTGAGCTGGCAAAACATTTCCGTTAGAAATGCCATGAAAGCCGTAAATCGGACACGCGATGGCGACTTCATTCCCTGAATGGCAAAGAGCAGCTGGAGAGTAAGAAAATAAATCAATTAACTAATATTCCAACTTTGGAGTGCAAGGAATTGTTTACCTTTTCACGTTCCTGATACCATTGACGGCACGTATTAAGCAACGCCTCCAAAAACGTCTCCTTCTGCTCCTTGGCAATGATATTGAGACATAATCGGGAAATTGGCAATGCAAAGCGTCGACTTTCCACAGCTCGTTTGATAAACTGTGACGTCAGCTCCATAAGACAACGTGAATTTAATTTATTGGGATCCTCCAGTGCTGTATCAATTAATGCTTGTATCTCCGGGGTAAACTGTCCTATATCGGCTACTTCATTTCCCAATCCCAAGCCTAAGCCTGCCATGCCACGAGTCAATGCATCCGCCGATGACAGCGATTTGGATCGTTGCAATGCATTTCCATTTAAGTATGGATCCATTCCATTCACCTGATAAAGTTGTTGTCCATTGTTATTGTTGTAGTGATTGCCATTGTTGTTGCTCCCGCTAAACTGTGACGTCTTCTGTCCCCGAGGCTCCGGAGCGAACTTTACCCGATTTGTGGTCTGTAACGAAAAGAAAAGGAAACTACTTCAAGATCTTGATATATATTTAATATACTCCCACCCATTGATAGGAATTTTCTTTAAAATTATTCTAGAGACAATCTTCGGCTCAATTTGTACGTACGTGAAGTATATTTCCGCTGGAGGGTGAATTCATAAGGGGCAGTTGTCCGGCCAATGGGCTGATGGGATGTGTAACCAAGATGGACCGATGATGTCCAGTCTTAAGACTGTTCAGAGATGGCATATTTCCGAGGGAAAGACCAGCCTGTCTTCTGTTGAGTATGGCATTTGAGGCAGCCACATATTGTTGCTGTTGCTGCTGCTGTTGCTGCTGCTGCTGCTGCTGCTGCTGATGTTGCAAGAGTCCTGGACCGGGAAATATGAGGGACGAACTGGAAGAATGTTGTAGATTGTGGTTTAGCTCTGCAAGAAGATTTCAAGAGGAATAAAGTTGGGCATTAAATAAAGTTTGGCGTTTACCGATTGTTATGTGCCTCGGCCGATGGCGACATTGTAAATTCCTGGGCATTTATATTCAGTTTATTGGCCACACCACCCCCAACACCACCACCAATACCACCATTAGAACCACTTGAACCACCAGCGACAGTGAGTACCTCACAGCCACGCACATCTGAGTATTTTGTGGTGTAACATCATGGATTAAATGGATTAAAGACACACAATGGGAATATACATAAGTACGAGCATATGATGATTTATTTTGTGGGGATTTTAATTATGGAATAGAAACATATGAAAAAAGAAGAAAGAAAAACAAAAAAAGAATTGTAATAAATTTTGAAAAAGACAATTAAACTATTGTTGAGCAGTTGTTAAATTAGTTAGCAGCTGAAAAGCGAGTTGAGCTTCAAATTTAGAATACAGAAACTGAAATTTAAATTAGAGAAATCGTAGTTTTAAGATTTTAACGTTATGTTAAACTAAAATTTTTCATAAATGCTGCATTTTAAACAAATTTTTAAACATCAATAAGAAAAAATCGTTTTCTTTTATAGTGTAGATAAAGAAATACTCAGAATGTTAAGAGTTTAGGGAAATGTAAAGATAGTATATAAAATAAAGGCAAAAGCACAGTTCCAGCAGGCATTATTTTTACAAAATTAGAATCGTACTTACTTGGTGGTCTATATATATCCATTGCGGGCTTTCCACGCATCTGTCCAGGCTGATTTCCAGGCACATTGAACGCCAAACTGCGCCTTTTATTTATATTCTACAAAAAAATGTGCATTAAAAATAGGATATAAAATCAAATTATGTATATCTATAAGCTAACCTGTTGATTTGAGGAGCGTACAAAGCTGCGTTCTCTGGATATAACGCCGGGCATCATGGGTTGAAAATCGGGCGATTTGCGCACCTTTCGAGCATCATTCTGTTGTTGATTATTATTAAATGTGGCTGCTGAGATTTCCACTTTCTCTGCCATTTTAGTTGCTGTTGTTGCTTCCTTTTCTTATCAGTTAAACTAATTGAAAAACCTAATCTTTGGTTTTCGTTTTTGAATATTTTCCTTAATGATTTTTTTTTCTTTGAGAAAAATAAAACGTGACTTATTCTTGTTATCCGATCGTGGATCACTTGGAATAAACGTCTATATATGTTTATGTCAATATTTGAGTAAAGTTGTACATATCACAATTCTTGTTTTTTCATTTGTTTTGTTTTTGCTTTTAATACAATTAACTAAGTTTAAATTTGCTTTCGTAGTCTCTCGTATACAAGACAAATAATAATTCCTCCGTTTAGTCGTGGTCTGAAATTTGAAAGAAAAAAACAATATTTTATGAGTTATGCATAGACCAGTTTAACCTACACTTAAACCTTATAAACTGTGTGGGATTTATTGCAAATGCAGATAACTTAAAGCATTCAAGTGTTTACTTGATGACTCGCAAAAGAAACGAGAGAAAAGCTTAAACTATTTACAACTCTTCTTGATCGATCTGTACATGTACATATACATACATATATGTGTGTACATAGATACATCCATCTGTTAACCGGCTTCACGATGGCGCGTAGGAGTGCATCTGGTTTTAAGACCGACATTTTGGGAGCGCACTTTAAATCGCATGACATCAGCTTTGAGCAATTTTTTCTTTTATTATTTATTTTTTTTTTTTACTATTTTTTCAGCACGTTTCAAGTACTCATATTTATGAATCTTCGTTTGTGTGAGTGCGTGGTGTCTGTGAGTGTGTTTTCTAGCTATTTTCGTCGAAACTTACATACCCTATTAATAATGTTTACATATTCTAATGAAATAGAAATAAACAAAAACTGTAATAATACAAATTTGTCTCTATGCGACACTTTTAGAATATTTCAATAGTATAATAGTTATAATATTTATTATCATTATTACCAATAATTAAATCTAATAATCTAACCGTTAAACAATCTAAAACTGTTATAAACACAACGGTTATTAAGGTTGGCAGCCTACTTTTTCACTTCAACCTTTAAACTTTATCATATTTTTTGTATTTTTTATCTGAATTATAAGTTTGCGACTAACTTATAATTATATAAACACAAATATATAACAATTAAATGAAATTATTTAAAACAGTGAGAAAAACAACTGTTATACACCAAATACAAACATCTTGAGTTCTCGATTTGAAAACGAACTTGTTTAACTTTACACTTCTATCTAAACAGAATCTTTTAGAAACTCAACTCACATACAATGTATAAAATACCTTTTTGAATAAAAACAAGTAAGTTTGATTTATTTTCATATGATTTGATTTGATCTCTTCCATATTGTACTCACCTTTTAGCGCAAATACAAATTCATCCAATATTATTTAATTCTTCTTTTTTTAATGGGTTTCGTTGATGTTGAGCTTTTGTTTATATGCTTCTCTCACACTCTTTCTCTCGCTCTCTTGTTTGACTGTTAATTTTCTCTCTCTCTTTTTCTAGTTCTTTAGATTAAAGAATTGTCGTTATGGATATATTCGCGTTGTTGTCGTCTTCGTTTGTTGTCTTCTTCCTTCCTGGTCGTTGTTGTGATTCGTATAGAGATATGTATGTATTCATTTACTTTATAGATACGCTCTTCTTCTTCGTGTCTTGTCTTGTTTAATTATGCTCGGCACATACGCTGACAATATTAATTCCAAAAACAACAAATTTTTATTTTTAATTATTATTGTATATTATTCACACTGTAAGGCAGTTAGTTGCCTTATAAAAAGACTATGAATAACTATGAGTTCTATGTTCGGTATTTGCCACTGTCATACTGTCATACTGTCATAAAGTCAACACCAACACTCACGCACACACAGTTGTATTTTGATCAGATACAGAAACAATTGATGATTGTCTTGTTATTCTTTGCAGTTGTTGTTTCATTCTTTTTTTATTTTTGTTAGTCTTTCCGAGCAGCTGTTTACTAGTGGAGTGAGATGGGGTGGGGTGAGTCAACGAGGTGGGATGGGGTGAATGCAGCTGCTGTGTAAAGTATACGCACCGTTGACGCTGACGTCGTTATACGCTTCTTTCTCTCTTCTTTAGCTGCAGGTTCTGCTTTGTGTTGTCTATTTTTGGTTTGTTGCTTTGCGCTTATTATTCCTTCGCTCGTTGTCAATTGTTATATTGTAGTTGTGGTTTGTTCGCGTAATTTTCGTTTCTTTAATTTTGTTTGATTTTTGTTTTTCGTTGTAGATCGCTCGCTAGTTCTCTCAGTTATTACTCACACATACACATAATATACATATATTTTTGTATGTATATCATGTATGTACGTATAATAAGCATAGATATTAATTTATTTTTATGTTTGCTCCTCGCACGCGCTTTTGTTTTTCTTCAAATTCTGCGTTGTAGACTAGAATATGCACAAATATAGTTGGTCAAGTAATTATTTTAACAAATTTTATTTAATTTAAATTCTAGCAAATTTTTTGATCAAAAAATTAATTTACACAATGGGACTGTTTTAAACCTGTTCGTAGAACTATAACAAACTATAATAAAATATACAACAATTTTATTATAAAGCGAAATTTTTTTTAAATTTTTCGGTAAATAAATTTTATGAATTATTTATTTTGTCAAAACAATTATTTGACTAGCTGTATGTATTTTGTTGCTATTTATTTGCCAATTGTTCACATGTGCCACCACACACAAATACTTGCACAGAAATGTATGACACACACACACATACATATATAAATGTATCTACACTTATACTCTCTAGATTCTAGATACATATGTATATGCAATTTTAACGGAGGTGCGACTACGATATTCTTCCGTTTCCGTTGGTATGACGTCGTTTTTTCGTTTCAGATTCTTTAACATTTGAAAAATGAATTGGTATTATTTATTCGTTTATTCGTAGAGTATGACTACTTTTGTATAGAACGAATATGATTTCCGTTTGTTCGAGCGCTCTGCTATTTATAAATATAATTCACCCAAAAACTAATGTACGTCTGTATGTACTCTATATGAATCACATAATAGCAAGCTAAATAGAATTACCAACAATATTCTTTTAAATATAAATACATATAAACGCATGTATGTATGTATGTTTATATATATTATATTTGAGAATCACATAAAACTTTCGATTTTACTTTCGTTTGCAATTATATATTCATACATTCACTTAGATTGATTTGTTCGTTATTCAAATCTTTTTGTTCAAAAGATATATAATTCGCACATGTATGAATGTATTTTATGGTATAGGTAATGTGAGTATCGTTTTGTTTGCTACACTTGGCGTTGGGTTCTTTCTTTGCGTTTAAACTTAAAAATTAAATCATCGGCGCGAGCGATCAGTTAAAGACTGAAAATTGATGAATCGCCGCCAGAGGGAAAAGCTCTTCAAAATTGTTTGCGAGCGCCGCCCAACATATGATCTCACGAATGAAGAGACAGAGAGAGAGAGAGAGCTTCGTTGAAAATTCAGAGAGTAATTCTCTCATTTCAGGGCTGTCGAGTTGCAGTTCAACTGATGATTCAAAAGATTTCAGTTAAACTGCATCAATTATTATAAGTACTTGACAGTAAATGTATATTGTTAAACAATTACTAATTTTAGTCAATTAAAATTGCTGAAATTCCTTACAGTCTTTGTAATGCACCTTAATTTTATGTAAGCTTTTCAATAAATTTATTTTGTTTTAATTTATTGAATTCATTTACGTTTGCTTAGTAATGAACGAAGATATTTTAAATTAAGTTTTTGTAACAGCCTCGGTATTTTATCTATTTCCCTTTTTTTAGTGTTGAAAACCCAAGAAATTTGAAGATCTTAGTATTGAAAAAAGGTAACAATTGAGGAAAACACAGATTTAGAATGGCAAGATAAATATTCAGTATACTTCGTTCTTCATTTAAAAAATTTGTTTAAACAGTTAATATTCACCCCTTCCCTTTGATTAAAACAAATGTTAGTCAAAAATTGAGCTTACATGTGAATATAATATAATATATAATTTAATACAATATTTATTCTTATAATTACGACGAAAATGATATGAGCAAGAAGCTCTCTAATAATTGTATAATAATAAATGTAAACTGATACGCTACGTAAAAAAACAGCATTTAAATAAAAATGGAAAGTGAGTTGCCAATGAGAAGGCGTGATTAAATAAACTACTTTGTGGGCGTTCCCAAGGAGCTATTCAATGAGTTATTTAGCCGTTCCTCTTCATCCTTATCGAGGCCCAATGCCATGGTTAGCAATTTAACAACACATCGCTGCTCATGAACCTCGCCCTTCTCATTGGACGTTATATCCTTTTCCAATTTTAGCTTCTCTTCGGCAGCCATCAAAATGCCCTCCTCAATTGTGCTCTCCGATATTAAGCGATATATGGTGACTGGACGACTTTGTCCCATACGATGACAACGATCCTCGGCTTGTTTATCATTGTACGGATTAAAATCGATGTCGTGAATAATGCAGGTATCTGCTGCGGTTAAATTGATGCCGACACCGCCAGCTTTTGTGGATAACAGAAATACAAATATATTGTCATCGCCATTAAAGTCTGTGATTAGATCTTGACGCTCCTTAACGGCTGTTGCGCCATCTAAACGACAGAATCCATGATTTCGTATCTTCAGATACTCCTCCACAACGTCCAGCATCATGGTGAATTGACTGAAGAGCAGCACACGGTGTCCTTCAGCCTTCAGTTTGGGCAGCAATGTGTCCAGAAATAAGAATTTCCCCGAATCACATATTAAGTGAGCGGGTATCTTCACATCATATAGCTCCTGAAGGTAAATGTGAAAGGTAATTTATTGGTTAAATCAATTCATCCAGCTAATCTATACTTTACGTTGTTAATTAAAAGGGAAATATAACTTACGTATTTGTTGCAAAGCTGGAACACCTGGAAATCGGACATAATTGCCAACTCCTCAAATATGTACTGTTCATTCGTCTTTTTATAGGAACTGACGCTCGCCAATCGCTTGGAGAACGTCCTCAGGTTTTCATCCGTAAAATAATGACGCATTAACAGAGGATGATTTGCCATGCGACGCATTTCCATCATAATTGCTACTCCAGCACGATCACTGCTGCCACAGATTACACCCTTGTTATTGGAATAATATTCAACGAGTTCCTTGTAATATTGTTTCTGGGACGTGCTCATTGGTACTTTTTCCTGGAAAGAAGGAGGATAAAATATCAAACATCTAGAATTGCAACTTAAGATACTTACAACAATGCTGTGTTTCTTGGGTAAATTGTTAAGCACATCGTTTTTAAGTCGCCTCAGTAGAAATGGTTTCATAATGCGCTTAGCACGTTGAACTTGTGTCTCTTGAAACTGTGATAACTCCTCTTGATCGCCATCAGTTTTGCCCTTCTGCAAGAGGGAGAAAAAATTAATATCGATTACAATAATGTAAACAACATTGAAAAAAGCTAATTACCTTGACAAACAAAGACTTAATGTCCTCAATGCTTTTTGCAAAGAACTTGGGCATCACAAAGCATAGTAAAGAGATCAACTCCAATAGATTATTTTGTAGCGGTGTGCCGGTGAGAAGAATACGCATTTCAGCATTAATTGTGATCAGATTGATATATCGTTGGGTTGTCATATTTTTAGCATGTGAGCCTCATCGAAGATAACGTAATGCAGCTTGCAGACGCGGAACATCTTACGCTCCTCAGGCGTGGAACCAACTATATGGTAGCTGGAAAATTAATCAAAATTAATAAATAAATAACAATAAATAAACTTGATCGGCCTACACATTTTAAGAGACTATATACCAAAATTGCTATTGGCTCTCTCCATCTCTAAGATCTTTTCGTTTATAAGGACAGACATGGGTTTTGCCCGCCTTCTTCTGCACTGTTTCAAACACTAACTTAAAAAAGAGAACTTACGTGGTGAGCAGCACATCGAAGCCGGTGAATCCAACCTTGGCAAAGCGTCCTCGCATCCTTCGCCGCTCGTCCTGCGATCCATGATACTTTTCCACTATCAAACTGGGACACCATTTGGAAATTTCAGCCTCCCAGTTGTCTAGTGTGGACGAAGGCACCACAATTAAGTGTGCTCCCTTGCTTAGACCATTCTCCTTGAGGTACGCCAGAAATGCTATAACCTGGATGGTTTTGCCAAGACCCATTTCATCGGCCAAAATGCCATTCATTTCCTGCTTGTGCATAACTGTCAGCCAGTTAAGGCCAATAACCTGATAATCAGCCAATTGCATGCTGTTAAAAGAAAGGAAGAGAATTTATTCAGATATTACTAACGGTTAATTTCCGAACGATCGTTCCTATGGCATGTTTTAAAACATATTATTTGTGATTAATTGAGATATCTCAAAGAATAACATAGCTTTTATACGAAGTCTTATTAAAATAGTTTTGTAACTAAGCCATTTTGAGTTAGGAAAACTACCTGCTATTTAGGATCCTTGGTTGCTCCACAATGCTGGAACCACTGGCAATCGCTGCTTCTAAGCGTGTGACCATCACATTGCATTTGCTCAATATGTTAGCAACGGTATTCTGTTTGTTGATCAGATCCTGTGCGTAGTTAAGTAAATCAGCCGATAATCTGTTAGCCTCCAGTTTCTGTCTTAAATCTGCCCAATCGTTGAAGGGTCGCAGCTCAATAAGTACCGTTGCCTTTTTTTCGGAGAGCGTTTTTACCGATTGAAGTTCTATAATGCTGGCGGTATTCATAAACTGAAACACTTTCTTACGTTGTCCCGTCATTTTAGTTGCCATTTCGGTGTCACTGTCATCACTGTCGTAAACCTGATCCTTTGACTGTTTAACATCATCATCGGAATTATCGTAATCCGAATAGTTGCCACTTGATTTGGCATGGGATTTGCTGCTGCTTCCATTCGTTGAGCTGTGTTTCAATTTGGGTTTATCCAAGGGACCACTGGACTTTGGTTTACAATGCTCCTTCAAATAACGTATTGAGGCCGCCACATCCCAATTTGATCTTGAAAGCGAGTCCTGAATGACCTACAATTTGAATAAACAAATTTATTATCAACAAAAATCTAATTAACTTATTTGAATTTTTATTGTCCTATTTTAATTATAACAACAACAATTTTGAATTTTTCTTAATCAATTACAACTTCTTGACCTGGGATTTTGACAGCGATGCCCCTTTTTGAGACGCCATTGTAGCAACAGCTGTTCATAACGTTCGAGCTACAATTGTGATCCACGCATATTTTGGCAAAATTGAATCAATTTATAATACGTACAACTTTCCATCAATTTAGAAAATTAATTGTAATAACACTTTAAATGTTAATAAATTTTAAATTCTTGACCTAGGTTTTCGAAACCATCCCCATTTTTGGGACGCCATTGTAGCAACAGCTGTTCATAATGCCGGGCCCGAATGGCAAATATTCCGAACACATGTATGAGACGCGCGCGCTCTTTCCCCCGCCAACCCAATCCACAAACAATGCTATAAGAAAAATCCAAAATCAAAGAGTGTACTAACCATAGTATCATAATTGGGCATTATCTTAGCTGCTGCCATATAACGTTCTTCCTTCTCTTTAACAGTTAACTGAATTTTTATCTTTTTTGGCGTCTGACAGTCTGCACTATCACTGTCACTGTCGGCCATCACCTGGATGCGCTTCTTACCAGGCACTCGCTCTGAAAAGCAAAATTCTATAATGCAACTTTTGACACTAGGAATATTTCCGAAATAATAAACACAATGCCTACCAGTTCTCCCCGGGCTTGTTGTGGCGGCAGCTGCATTTTTATTTATACGAAATTGACGCAAATCATTTAAACTTGACTTCGACACTGATGGTGTTTGGCTATCTGACATGTTTGGACGAGGCGTATCGCAAATAGTTGTATACTTTATATTTTAGAAATAGATTTTGCAATAACTTTATAATTTAATATCAATTGGTGTAAATTTTCCTACAAGTTTCTTTTACATTCACAAATTACATTCACAAATCACAATTCACACAAAATAACTAATCAGTACTCGCAACTGCAAGCTGATGGAAATCGCAAATGTAACCATGCGTGATGTGTTATCGGGTTGTTAGCCCTGTAGGCCAATCGAAATTTTCGCGACGCTGTCTGCATCCCTCGTTGAATTTTTTCCACTTGTGTGAGGTTAATTGAATATTTATTTTCACTGAAAAACTAACAAATAAGTAAAAAAAAAAGAAGATATAGCAAAAATGGCTGGCGGCAATACACCGCGTGTTATACAGGTGACCAATATTGCGCCGCAGGCCACCAAGGATCAAATGCAAACACTATTCGGCAACATTGGCAAAATCGAAGAAATCCGACTGTACCCCACCATAAGGGATGTCTCCTGTCCCGTCCAATCACGTATTTGCTACGTGAAATATACGGAAACGAGCAGTGTTCCCGTTGCACAACATTTGACGAATACTGTATTTATCGATCGGGCCCTTATCGTTATTCCGGTATTGGCCATTCCCGAAGAATATCGTGCACTGGAGATGCTCAAAAATGGAACTATTGTGCCGGGATTGCAGAAACCGGATTCCAAATTGCCACCGGAGGTAATTAACCGAATTGAGGGTCAGTTGCCGCAGCAGGTGATCAAAACATATGATCCGAAATTAGTGGAGTTCAATCTGCCGGAATATCCGGCACTTCCCTCCTTCTATGATGCACGCAAAATCGAGGAAATTCGCCGTACAATCATTGTGTGTGATGTGAGAAACGAATGGCGACTGGATGATCTAATGGAGTGCTTCCAACGTGCAGGAGAAGTTAAATATGCACGCTGGGCAGAGAAGGACAATAAGACCTACTGCATGATTGAATTCTGTGAACAGACGAGCGTCATCCATGCACTCCGTCTGCAGGGACAGGAGTTTAAGGGCGGACATTTGAGTGTTTACCATTCAACGTATTCGATTACGAAGCCAGAGGCGAAATCCAATGAGGCAGCTCAGGCTGAGATTGAGGAGGCCATGACTATTGTGAAGGAAGCACAAAGCATGATATCGGCAGCCATAGATCCCGTCATAGGAATGTTGGCTAAAGATAAACGACGACGTTCTCGATCACGCTCCCGTTCCCGTGAACGTCGCACTAGTTCCCGCTCCCGTTCGCATCGTTCCAGCTCAAGGCGGCGACGTCGTTCTGGTTCCCGTGAGCGACGCAGCGTATCGAGATCACGGCGTTCCCGCTCTCGTGGTAAACACTCTTCACGTTCACGTAGTAAACGCTCTCGTTCCCGTCATCGTCGCAGCAGCTCTAGATCACGACGTTCCCGTTCCCGTGGCGGAAAGCATTCTCGTTCCTCCAGATCACGCGGCAAGCGCTCCAGATCACGACATCGTCGTAGCACCTCACGATCACGTCGTTCACGCTCTCATGGTGTTGGCGGCAGTGGAGGAGGTGGAGGCGGAAGCGGCCTTGGAGGAAGCAGTGGCAATGGCAAACGCTCCAGATCTCGGGAGCGTAGCAAGAAGTCCCATCGCGCTCGTTCTCCACGCTCGCGTAGCAAACGCAGTTCCCCATCGCCACCAGCTGTGACCAGCAAATCACGTACCAGTCGCAGTAAAGATATTATCCCAATATCAACAAAGTCATCATCATCTTCAAGGAGACGTTCTCGTACTCCAGATGGTCGCAAGTTGAAATCAATCTCCGAGGATATCGAGGCAAAAAGTTCCCGCAAATCGGTCAGCGTTGAAAAGTCCGACAACATGGATATATCCAACTCACCCTAGAGAGATCGAGATTAACTATTCAAGGATTCATTTGAACAGACATTTTTGTATAAGAAAAATACAATCTTAAAAAAAAACTATCACTTTTGCTATATCCATTTTGTATTGCTCCTCGCTCTGTCCTAGTTCCAAGTATAAAGATAAATTCAAATTTCAGCATTTACCTCTATATGTTTACTTAAGTTATAACCATTGAATATACAATTCTTAGTCTAAATTCATTAACTTGTGTCTGCTTTAATCAAGAGTTTACCTAACAGATTAAAGAATATCGAATAAATAGCTGGTCAAGCGGTTTCTTTATGTGGAATGATAATAACTTTAAATGATAAGAAAGATAAAACCGAACAATAACTAGCAGTTAAACTAAGCATTCAGATCGATTTCGATAAGCAGCAGTTTGAATTTTTATTTAATTTCAACACATAAAATATATAAATATATCGCACTATATATATATATATATACTGTAATCAGTTAAACTACCATTTTTCCGCTCTGTGCATAAAACAGCTGTAAAAGAACTGTTTGTTTGTTTTTGCTGCCGCTTAAAAGCTTTAAAGAGAGCGCAAAGTGGAGGCGGAGCTTTTGGTGCTCTACAAAATGTCTGCCGGCTGCAAGTTTACCTCAAGTTGCCGTCGAGCGTTTGTCGTTTACAGTTGTCCACAGAGCCACTTACTGTTTAATAAGTTTTAATTATATTTTTATATATATTTTATTTAATTGTGAAAATAGTTCAACTTGTGCAAAATGTCCGCAGTAACCAAAGGTGAATAATTTATTGTCTTTTGTTATTGTATTTTAATTGCTTGTGATATGTTTGTGCAAAATGAACTTTGGACTTGTTGATGTCTTATCTGCCCCCTCCCCTTTTACGGTAATGAAAGCATAAAACAAGCGCCGGTAAAGGGGATGGGGGATTCTGCACTTTGGACCTGTTGAGTGAAAAGCAAGATTTGCTTTCGTTTATAAAGTCAGATTTGAATAATCATATCGTACATATGTGTTACATATATACTTATCTGTGTAATTATGTACACTAGGTATATATATTGTGGCTGCTAAGCGCACGGCTTTTGGAACTTTCGGTGGTGCTCTGAAGAACATTAACCAGACACAATTGCAGACTACCGCTGCCAAGGCAGCTCTGGATGCTGCAGGACTCAAGGGTGAACAGGTGGACACTGTGATTGTGGGCAATGTGATTGCGGTAAGTGTTGGTGTGAAAGGAAAACCAATAGTGTTGGCAAGTTTGGTTCTGTGAGCTGAATACGTTCAATTGTTCATTTTTAGGTCGTTAATTGATTATTGATCAATGATCTAACTTATTCTATAAATCATTTAATCTTTACTGAGATTCTTTTACTTACTTAACTTCTGCAGTCCGCTTCCACCGATGGCATCTATATTCCCCGCCATGTGGGTCTCAATTGTGGCGTTCCCGTTGAGAAGCCAGCCTTGGGCATCAATCGTCTTTGCGGTTCCGGTTTCCAGTCAATTGTGAATGGTGCTCAGGATATTTTGGTGGGTGGTGCCAAGGTCGCCCTCACCGGTGGTGTGGAGAGCATGTCGCAGACTCCATTCATTGCACGCAACATGCGTTTTGGCACCACACTGGGTGCCAACTACAATCTGGAGGATGCCCTGTGGGCAGGATTAACTGATACCTACTGCAAACTCCCTATGGCCTTGACGGCTGAGAATCTGGCTGATCAATATAAGATCTCCAGGGAGCGTGTGGATGAGTTTGCGCTGCGTTCGCAAAAGAACTGGGAGAAGGGACAACAGGAGGGTGCTTTCAATGCTGAAATTGCGCCCATTAAACTAAAGGTCAAAGGAAAGGAGGTTGACTTTGTGGTGGATGAGCATCCACGTCCCAAGACCACCATTGAGGGTCTGGCCAAGTTACCATCGCTCTTTAAGAAAAATGGCACTGTCACTGCGGGCACAGCTTCCGGAATCTGTGATGGTGCTGCCGCTGTGGTTGTTGCCTCCGAAGCGGCACTCAAGGAATACAATCTGAAGCCGCTGGCACGCCTTGTTGCCTTTTCCTTTGTGGGCGTCAAGCCAGAGATTATGGGCATTGGTCCAGTGCCTGCCATACAGAATGTACTTCGAGTCGCTGGCAAGAAACTGGAGGACATTGATCTGATTGAGGTAGATCACGATTTACTTAAATTTGAACTTCATTTCCTTAAGAACTATAATTTTTCAGATTAATGAAGCCTTTGCTGCACAAACTCTGGCCTGTGCCGATGCCCTTAAACTGGACCCATCCAAGTTGAACGTGAATGGCGGTGCCATTGCCTTGGGTCATCCATTAGGTGCTAGTGGTTCCCGTATCACAGGCCATTTGGTGCATGAGCTGCAGTAAGTTGACTATAAATTAAATTTGAGGGATTCAAAATATTAGGAATACCAAAATTGAGACCTACAAAACAAGAAGCCAAATAAGGAAACTTAAACTTTGGGAAAATAATCATAGGAATTTAATATCTACAAACAAATAATTAAGAGGACACTTATTAGAAACGCGATTTTTAACAAAATATTTTTAAATTCGACACTTTGCTTTTTTGTTACTACTTATTAATATTGTTGATTTAGACATACACTTAAAACGGAGCTACCAAAAGCATAACATTTTGCTCTTCTCTTTCTTTACAGGCGCAAGAAACTCAAGTATGGTATCGGCTCTGCTTGCATTGGAGGTGGTCAGGGCATCGCTCTCCTGCTTGAGGCTGTTTAAATGGAAACCGTGCTGCATTTACGATAAGATTAGACATTTTTAATTGATGAAAATATATAGATTTATGAACAGATAAAAATTGTCTTGTGGTTTGATTTCAGTGTTGGATTTTACAAATTTATTGAAAACATTTTGCAAATGGAAGTTTATTTCATACGCTTTCTACAAGAAAGACAATCAAATTTCATTATAAAATTGTATATATTATGTTTTTCAAAATTGCTAAAATGTTTACATCAAGTCAACATACGATTGATGATGATGATGAATGGAATTTGTTGCTCGCACTTTTAAGGTAAAGGAATCTCTTAATGGGCCTAACAATTACGAGTACATGCAAGTACGAAAGTTATAAAATTGTTCAGTTCGTTTGGGCGCTGGTGGAGAATAACGCCAGGACACCGCTAGCAATGCCAATGGAGAAGATGTAGTTCACAAACGGCGTTGCATTCTTCAGCAGGAAGAAGCTGATGAAGATAATGATGGCCAAGTAGATGGCATTGTTGTAGAAAATCGAATATGTGGTAGCCTCATAGTCGGCAACCTCATTTTTCTTCCACAGAATGCGCTCGTCCTTCTCCTTGCGTGTGACCTTCTTGTCATCACCCAGCTGACGGTTAACCTCACGGGTAACAGCCTCCTCACGACGCGATGCAATCTTGTGCTTCAGCTGGAACTTGATGTTCTTGTAGGCCGTGGCCATTAAATACGTGCTAGCCGCGGTCACAAGCACAAACAAAATAGAGCTGGGCCACAGATCCATGTTGTGAATGCGCCAGAAGAGCCCTAAATAACGTTAACTTTTCATTTAGGAAATCAACAACGTGTCACTATTGCCAAGGTACTTACATATGGGAAGCGCAGAGACGATGAAAGCGTTACCATAAAATATCGTTGCCGACTTCGTGCTCACATTGCGACTGAAATCCTGCAGCAGCAGCTCCTCCTCCTTTGTGAATCCAGACGATTGCACTTTTTGTTGCTTGCCAGAGCCCATTTTTAATGTGTTTTTAAGGTGAAAGTTACAGCAACTCAGACAACGACCAACGAAGAATAAGAGTAAAGCGTACACGAAGGCAGTCGAGTCGGCAAAGTGACAGCCGCTGCGTAGTGACGTGTAAAGTAAACGTCAAAATAAATGTTAGGTTGCTAATAAACAAAAGATGGCGCCACCACTATTTTAGAACATGGCTGCATTGGTTCCCACTTTTGTTAAATAACTTAGGTTTTCAGACAAAAGTAGAGTTATTTAATGCTATAAAATAAATTAAATAATTTAATTTGCATTTATTAATACCTTTTAATACATAAATATTTAAAACAAGTTGAATCAGCTCAAATTGCTTAGCCCTGGCAAAAGCGATTGCAATAATCGATAAATTTGCGTAAACAATAGCTCAACAGGTTTTGCAACAGCTGTTTTGATAAAAATATTTAAATATTAAGGTAATTTGATTAATAATAGTTAATATTTATCGTTCTTAAGTAGCTAATATTGCTTTATATTTATTAATTTTAATATATAGTAAAACGTTTTCTTAAAATAATCGCAGTCGTATTCAGCTTCGTTAATTAAGATGTTTGCGTCCAAAGGTCATTTGTGTAAATTACATCTTTTGATGCTTGATTTTTTAAAGAACTATGATGCGTTCAAAGCTTTTGAGCCTGATGCCCCGTGCCATGGGTGTTGCCAAGCATATGTCAACTGCCACAAAATTGACCACTGTGGAGGTCAATGACAAGACCGGAATTGCAACGCTCACAATGAACCGACCACCCGTAAATGGTCTCAACCTGGAATTGCTGCGTGATATTCACCAATCCATTGAAGAAATAGAGGGAAACAGAAGTCGCGGCCTTATACTGACATCAGTAAGATTAACAGAACATCTTCCTTAATTCCCATTTAATTAATAAATGTTGTCTATATTTTCAGTCTAATCCCACAATATTCTCCGCCGGACTGGATATATTCGAGATGTATAAGCCAGATAAGGAACGAGTTCGCGCATTTTGGACAGCTCTGCAGGACGTTTGGTTGGCCCTCTATGGCAGCAGTGTACCGACTGCAGCTGCAGTTAACGTAAATTACAAGGGAATCACTTTTTTACATCATTTTTAAATCGGTTTTTTACACAGGGTCATTCTCCTGCCGGAGGTTGTTTGCTGGCCACATCTTGTGAATATCGCGTAATGTTGCCAAAATACACAATCGGCCTGAATGAAACCAAGCTTGGAATTGTCGCACCACAATGGTTCATGTCAACCTTCCTAAGTGTTCTACCTCGTCGAGAGGCTGAGCGAGCACTTAACCAGGGACGCATGTTCACCACAGAGGAAGCTCTGAAAATTGGCCTTGTCGATGAGATTGCCAACAGCAAGGAGGAAGCCTTGGCCAAGTGTGCCGCGTTTATTGGTACATTTGCCAAAGTAAATCCAATAGCACGTTCCTTAACCAAGCAACAGCTTAGGGCTGCTGAGCTACAACAATTGGAAAACGAGCGTGTCCAAGATTTGGAGAAGTTTATTTTCTTTGTTAGCCAACCTGCGGTTCAAAAAGGACTGGGCATTTATCTAGAAAGTCTGAAAAAGAAGGCAGCGAAGTAAATATATTGCCCTCGATCATTTTGTTACGGTTTATATAAATCTGTTTATGAAAGCAATTAAAATTCAGTTGCTATTTTACAAAACACTGGAAATTATCCTTAGTACTGATATTCCTGCGATGGGTTTGTGTCTCGATTTCTGTTTATTCAACCATTTATCAAAACAAGGGAATGGCACAACTTTAGTGTCTTCTTCTTACTGCGTGATCAAAACATGATACACAAATGATATGAAAGTTGTTTTCGCATTTGTGAAACTGACGTCACAAAAGTAAGACGTATGGCAATTTCCCAAAGTATTTAAAGTGTAAACAAATGGTCACCTTATATTGTTTGTTACATGTGATCAACAGTCTCTAAAATGTTGCGCTGCCAAAGAAAACTCTTGGATTTGAGCAGGCGCCGGTTAATGGTATCCTGTCTTAGCAGGACTATATCACAGGATTCTAAACAAACTATAGTTGAGGTAGATGATAAGACAGGTATTGCGACGCTTACAATGAACAGACCACCTGTTAATAGTTGTAATCTGGAATTGCTGCGTGATTTAAACGAATCAATTAAGCAAATTGAATCTAACAAAAGTCGTGGTCTCATTCTGGCATCGGTAAGTTGAACGTTGATTTGTTTATTCATTAGCTAAACCTTCTATGTTCAACAGTCCAACGATAGAGTCTTCTCCTCCGGCCTGGATCTCAATGAAATGCATAAACCGAATCAAGAGCGATTAGTGGACTTTTGGAGAACACTTCAGGAAATGTGGCTATCTTTATACCTTTGCACTGTACCTACAGCAGCGGCCATAAATGTGTGTATTAAAATCAGGGACCGAAAAGGAAATTATTTATCTTTTAGTAAGGATGTATAGTTCTTACTAAAAATGTATATTCTTATTTGTTAAGATTTGACCCCTAAGTATTTTGTTATTGTTTTTGTAATTCTCACAGATAACAATTAAATTTTCTCTTTCTACAGGGTCACGCATTAGCTGTTGGTTGTGTAATGTCGGCAGCTTGCGAGTATCGTGTAATGTTGCCTGGATTTAATATTGGCATTCACGCCACCAAATTTG
Organism: Drosophila testacea; assembly: GCA_035043265.1. NCBI lineage: Eukaryota > Metazoa > Arthropoda > Insecta > Diptera > Drosophilidae > Drosophila > Drosophila testacea. Next base: position 1,945,175 of record JAWNND010000151.1, read on the forward strand.
GCTATGTGGTCCCACCATTTATCGTCAACAGTTATCTCAGCGTAATGCCGCGCCATGTCGTTGAAAGAGCACTTCTGCAGGGTAAGCTTTTTAGTACAGAAGAAGCATTACAAGAGAATCTTATAGATGAAGTGGCTGACAGCAAGGAGGACGCAATTTCTAAATGTGCTAACTTCATAGCTAGTTTTGCGGGAACGAATCCTGAGGCGAGAGCTCTAACCAAGCGACAGTTTCGTGCTCAAGATGTACAAGCATTGATAGAAGATCCAGAAGGTGAACTTCGCAAGTGCTTGGAGTATATAAATTCTTCATTCATGCAGGATAGCTTGGACGAATATCTTGCAAAACTGAAGAGCAAGAACAAAAATGAATTCTGGTTCCAGAAGTACATTTAAAACTGCATTTACTGTGCTAATCACAGCTTTTAACAAGGGTTGGGGTTTTGTTATTAAACTTAAAGGGTAACTATATAATTAAAATGGTTTTGTTTTTGTAGAATGGTTTTAGTAAATGGTTAAACCAGGTTCTTAGACCTAGGACAGCAATATTCAAATAAATAATCATTTCTTTTAATTTTGAACGAAAAACGTTTAATTTACTTTAATTAATACTGCAGCCCTGACCGACTAGCAACGTCATTAATCGATAAAACAAAATCGATAACATCAGTACTGGCGCAACAGGTTGTATTGTTTACTATTCGCTTATCATTAAAGTATTTAGTTACATTTTGTTTATCTCATTTGGCGTAGAAATCACCTTTAATATGGCTATTTATAAGAAGTTTTGAATAAACAAGTTAACAAACAACATTTCTTACTAGAAAATATCTCTCATTTTCTATTTTGTAGGTCTAAATCCAAAGTTCAATTTGAAATCAACTTTTATGACCATAAGATGATAAGTTTAAAGTTCTTAAGTATGATGCCCCGTTCCGCCGGAATCAGTAGATATTTGTCTACTGCTACAAAACTCACTATCGTAGAAGTTAACGATAAAACTGGAATTGCGACACTTACATTAAATCGACCACCAATAAATGCACTTAATCTGGAATTTCTGCGTGATCTTCATCAATCAGTTCAGGAAATTGAGAAAAACAAAAGCCGTGGTATTATACTAACATCTGTAAGATCAGACTTAAGTTGGTATTATTCCCTAAGTTAAAGACATGAAAATATCTTTATCTTTTAGGCAAATGCGAAAGTTTTCTCGGCGGGATTGGATATAAACGAAATGTATAAGCCAGACAAGGAACGGGCTCGTTTACTATGGATAGCTCTGCAGGATGTCTGGGCGTCTCTCTACTCCAGCAAACTTCCAACCGCAGCTGCTATTAATGTAAATAAAACTATTATAAGTTATATTTAACTTTATTAAATTTAACTTCTTATGACAGGGTCACGCTCCTGCTGGAGGTTGTTTGTTGGCCACGTCCTGCGAATATCGTGTTATGTTGCCAAAATTCTCAATCGGCTTAAACGAGCCCATGCTGGGCATTGTGCAACCAATATATTGTATGTTCAATTTCTTAAATGTGCTGCCCCGTCGCCTGGCAGAGCGTTCATTAAGTCAAGGGAAGATTTTTACTACAGAGGAAGCCCTGAAAATTGGCATGGTCGATGATGTGGTTAACACCAAGGAAGAGGCTTTGGCCAAGTGTGCTGAGTTTATTGACACATTTGGTAAGATTAATCCTTTGGCACGTTCACAATCCAAACTGCAATTTAGAGCTGCCGATATGCAGCGATTCGAAAAGGAGCGTGGCAAAGATTTGGAAACGTTTGTATCGTTTATTAACAATCCAAAAATGCAGGAAGAACTTGGCGTATACCTCAAAAATCTTGGCAAGAAGTCTGCGAAATAAGGTATAGGATTATATTAAAATCTTGAATTTATTGATGAAGTTATTAAGAATAAACCTCAATTAAAACTTGAATAGGAAGATGGACTTCGAACACTAATTCCCCTCCATTAAGACTTCCTGATGAATCTCCTCTGGCAGATTAGTAATTGCCTTGGTCATCATCTCCATAAATGAGTTTATTTCCAATATTTTTGCACGATGACGCTCGTTTTCCTCTCTGCAAGAAATGAGGAATAATGAACAAATTTCGTAAGGATAGAGAGTTATCCATTACTTACTTGCTTCGTTTCCGTATCAAGTTGTCTATAAACTCTTTGCTTCTATTGGCCATTCGATCCTCACGCTCCTCAATGCGCGATATATGCGTGGCTTTCATATCGGAAACCAGATTTAAGACAGCTTCACGATCATCGATGCACTTGCGCAGCTCCTGAGGCACATTATCCAGATCCTGCAACGCTAGCTTATGGGATATGAAACGTGAGACTGTATCGGTCATGTTTTGGGAAAAGTGTTGACAGACTTCGCGTAGCTGGAGAAAATATGATTGTGCCTCCTCCACAGAACTGAACATTAATCGAGAAATTCGACGTTCGAAATTAAGCGTGGATTCCTGTGAAATTAATAGTGATTAATGAGAATATTCCTGATGGTATTCAATGAGGTAAGTGAAGTAATTTCTAATCCTTACCTCGACTGCCTCATGTAGGTGCAACTCCTGGGCCATTAGACTGTGCCACATCTCATGAAGCGCATCCTCAAACTTCTCATTGATTACGTCCATTGTTTCACAATGTTGAAAATGTTCCTCGGAATTTTCAACACATTTTTCTAATTTACGCAGTATGATAGTTGCTTCCTCAAAGGATTTATCTCTGTACTGTAGAAACTCATCTATCTGTTGTTGACCTAGAGTTTGTAACTGTTGTTGTCCCTCTTGAAGGCTTCCCATGAAATTCTTGACTTCTTCATCGCGTTCACTAAAACGCGCCAATCCCAGTTTGTATATCTTTTGGGTTAACTCATGCACATCCTTTTCGTATTCCTCGGTCAGCTCTAGAGCCTGTGTGCCTATGAGCATTAGGACCCTACCATTTTCATCATCCCGCCACATGGATTCGTAGAGTTGATGACCATCCAAGTGCTCCACAAAACTGGATGCCAAACGCTCCGCCTCAGCGTGCTCTCGTGCCTCCGTCTCACGTCCCAGAATTTCCTTTTCCTGCCTGCCTTCAATCTCACGCAATTCACGGCTGTTTGAAGGAAAAGTTAAGAATAGAAATTGAAAATCTAGAAAGGCAATCTTACTAAAATCGCTTTTGTGCTGCCTCCCGCATTTCGTCCTTGATGAAAACATATTCATAATAATTTAATTGCGGCAATATAGCAGTTACATATTGGGACAAAGGAAAGTCCGGGAGTTTCGCAATAGGATTTCCCTCTAGGTTTAAAACTTTCAAGCTGCTCACAAAACGCAAACGTTCAATCTGTAGAAAGACGGGGTTGAAGAATTGTTACTATAATTTTATTTTACCTGTAACTTGTTTACAAACTTACACCATCAAATTTGTCAATCAAATTATTGCCAATGCTGAGAATTACCAATTTGTCGAGTGTCTCCAGGTTTTCAATTCTTGTTATGTGGTTACTAAACAACGACAACACTTCCAAATAAACAAGAGTTTCCAAATTCTCGATTTTTGTAATATAGTTAAAACTCAGATTGAGTTCCTTGAGCGATGTTAACATGCCAATGTGTTCAATAACTTCAATTTTGTTGCAGTTGAGACAGAGTTTGGTTAGATTTGGGAGTACCCAGAGATGATCTATGCGTAGTATATCTGAAAGTAATTGAATAAATTTACATAAACATAAAGAATTAAAAATAAGATTAGTTAACAGTTGACTTCAAACCCCTTTTAACACTTAGGGCTGTTCTCTTATCGACAGGTTTATCTACATTGTTAGGTTATCGGCAGGATACTCACTTTTGAACTCGAGGCGCAATGTTTTAATTCGTTCCAACACAACTGGCTGCAGTTGATGCAAACGACGCATTTCCCCGCGTTGTCCTTCCTCCAGGTAGGCCGACTTGATCATCTCCAGATTGATAATACCAGGCTCTGGATAATTGATCTCCTCCAGAAAAGCTCTACTTGGCTCCCTGCTGGCCTGTGTGCTCGTCTCTTCATCCATTGCGATTGAGTGTTTAAACAAAATGCCGGGAACTTGGCTGCACAATTGTTGCCCTAGGCAACCAACAAATGTGGTAGGCACAACACACAGCGCCTGAGTGCAACATGCTTAGTAACCAAACCGAGGGCTTCTCTCCAAGTCGCAATGCGTTCTGCGGCTCTGCTCCTTGGTGTTTTCCCGAGAAAAACTACAACCCCTCAGACGGTCTGAACAGTTGCAATCGCTTCGGTCCGGTCTTGGTTGTTAAATATTTTCGGTTTGGTTAACTTTTGCCGAAAATTGAAAATAGTACATTTATACCGAAATTTACAACTTGTACCAAAATTTTACACTTGTACCAAAACTGTACATTACTAAAACGGTGATTTTAAAACTTCGTGGATCCAATTTAGGTCAATTTTTTATACAAAAATTAATCCATTTCGAAAAACTTTAACTAACTTTTTATAAAAATCGTAAATTTTGCAATATTGTGATCATAGCTTACTATACAAAAGTATATTGTATTAAATTGACAATAAAAAGTTTTAAAATCCAAATAATACTTTCGAGCTACGCCGTGAAATTTAATCAAAAGTAAATTTATATATTTGAAATCGAGCATATGATATATCTCTTGAGTACTTCTAAGTGCTTCACTAAAATAAAATAGTTATAAGAATGGAAATAAGTGATCCAATGTACCAAAGATTATAAAAATTCTCACTTTGGTAAGAATGTACTAAATAGGAAAACTGTTGTAGGATCATTTTTATTTAAATGGTACACTTTTTAAATTCAAAATAACAAAGTTGGCACACTTATATGGCAATTGGTACTTTTGTTTTAAAATTTGGTACCAAATAATTTATTTCTCTTAATGGTTTCTCAATAGGATTTGGACTTCGTGCGTAACGCTCTCTCTCTCTCTATCTCTCTCTCTGTCCTTTCGGTCTGTTTGTTAACAACGGGCGAGGGAGGAGTACTTGGTCTAGTTAGGGTTGCGGTTGTTGTGGATATCGGGACATTTGGTAGTTGTTAATGTTTGCTTCTAAAATAGACTTCAGCTCGCAGTAGATATTGACATAAACTCGCAAATAAATACAATAAATTTAATAAACAAAATAAATAAAAAATCAGCTCAGTTATTAACATTAATCAAGCTTCGTTTTCAAGTGCGTCTAAGGTAAATAACCTTTAAGTTTCTGTTCTTTAATTGCCAACTTAAGTGTGATTCAGACTGTGTGTTAACTAAAGTCAATCGATAAAGTGAACCCCCAAAAATATATTTCAACTCAAAGTTTTCTTTACTTCAATTGGAAAACCATTTGTTATAAAAAGTTCCATTAAAAGTACATGTACATATATATTTTTATTACTTTGCGTGTGTGGAAATCAAATCAAATAAATGAAATGTTAAAAGTGTTTCAAGGCTATGTTAACATTCGAAAGAAAGCCAAAACAAAGAACCTGTGCTGACTCAAGTCTTACCTTTCCCATCTTTTACCCTGTCTCCACTCTCACCACCCTATCACACCCTATTCTTACATGCATGACAGAGTGTGTTTGGACTTGGCACTTTCAGCAGGACGTTCTTATAATTCGACTTGCTGTTATGAATAAATAATAATAATAAATTCAAGTTTGTAGTCCTTAATAATTGTTTTTGTGGTTTATGATACCTTTACGATTGAGGTCGCACTTTAATACAAGTAATCAAATTTCTAGAAACGGGGTGTATTCTAGCTAGACCATTCCAAACTTATTTAATTATATTCACTCGACATTTAATTATATTTTTTTAATTATATTTACCAAACAAACTTTAGAAAAGCTTTTAAATGTGAATAAACAGTATAAAGTAGTTTTATAAATATGTGTGAAAAACCGATTACAATCTCTCCGTACAGTAGAACTTTCCCCACGATGGAAAAATACATATAAATAAAAACCTCCCTGTTTAAACCGCAAAACTTCTAATATATATTATAATAAAATTTGCATAAGCCACTAGATTTTAAAAGGTCAAGCTCAACTCTGTTATAAAATAAGAAAAGGGCAACGAAACAAATTTATAAAGTTTCATATTACAGAGTATATCGGCTAGGGTACCAAGTGACCTTACAGATATGACTACACATCTATCTATATTTACATTTCATTTGTTTAGCTTTGAATATTATCCAACCATCAGTAAACAATTACTCGTTTCGCTGTAACGTTGACCAATAACCTTGATACTTGGCCTAAAATTTATTACCCAAAAAATATCATTAACAAAATAAATTGGTCAAATTCTTAAATAGTTAAAGCTACCATTTATATAGTTCTTTAAATCGATATATTGATTGATAACAAATTAGTGGGATTTGAAAACATATGTATTTCGTCCTGCAGCTGTTATCCTGTCAACAGCTGTCCTCGGCTCACAGTCAATTCAGTTAATTAATAGTCCGTTAGCTGATGGTGGTTTTGTCCCAATGATTTGATTCGATTTTAAGTGCTTCCATTTGTTCAAATGACACTTTTAACAGCTCCCTTTGGGACAACAACAAGCAAGAGAATAAATTGGAGAAGTACTTAGTAGGAGTATTTCATGGATATCAATCGAGAAGTTAAATTTTTTAATGTACTTTTAAATATAAACTCTAAATTGATAAGCTTTAGAAGTTTGTCTTTTAATAACCAAAGAATATTTATTAGAAATAATTACAATTAAAAAGAAAAATCGGAATTGAATATATATAAGAGATTCTAAACTCCTTAACTCATCAAACAATAATTACAATTTAAAAGATAGTTAAAAGATTTCATTGAAAATAAACTTTTACATTTTTTTTGTAAACTTTTAACTATATTAATAATTATTGCCCTTTTTTATATCTTACTTAGCTCTAGTTGCATCGAGAAAATATGTGAAAAGCGTTTCCATGCAGATTGTACCATGAATCGTTACATCACATTGACCCAACTGGGTGATGGAACCTATGGAACTGTTGTATTGGGACAGCGTAAGGACACTGGTGAAAAGGTGGCCATTAAGCGAATGAAACGAAAATATTATTCATGGGAGGAGGCAATGAATCTACGTGAAGTCAAGGTACGTTGAACCTGCCATAATTGTTATTAGTTAAATATTCTAAAGTAATTTTTATTGCAGTCGCTAAAGAAACTATCACATCCGAATATTGTAAAGCTCAAGGAGGTGATCAGGGAGAACGATACTCTATATTTTGTATTTGAATATATGAAAGAGAATCTGTATCAAATGATTAAGGATCGTGACACACCTGCCGGAACCGGAGCTCAAGAGTATTCTCTTTCAGGTGAAATAAGAAAAAGATAAAAAATATTTAGGAATATTTAAAATTAATAATGTTACATTTTAGGTTTTGACGGGCTTGGCTTTCATGCATCGTCACGGGTTTTTTCATCGGGACTTAAAGCCGGAAAATCTGTTGTGCTCCGGACCGGAGCTTATCAAGATTGCCGACTTTGGACTTGCAAGGGAAATACGATCGCGACCGCCTTTTACGGATTATGTGTCAACGAGATGGTACCGAGCACCCGAAGTGTTGTTGCATTCAACCAACTATGGCAGTACCATTGATCTTTGGGCCATGGGCTGCATTATGGCCGAATTGTACACCTTTCGACCGCTTTTTCCCGGCAGCAGTGAAGTGGATCAACTTTTTAAGATCTGCTCTGTTTTAGGAACACCCGGCAAGGTAAGCTACACCTAAACAACTATGTAGTTCCACTTAATCTAAAAAATAGTAAATAGCGCCCTAATAGAGTAAATGGGTAGTACATGTACTTACAATTTCCTATGCTTATCTTTCTCTGCCTTATAGAGCGATTGGCCAGATGGTTATCGCCTGGCGGCGATGATTCATTTTCGTTATCCAGATTGCATCAAGGTGCCACTGAGCAGCGTTGTGAGTCGTTGCAGCCAAAATGGTTTGGATTTGCTGGAGGATCTTCTGGCCTACGATCCGGAGAAGCGACCAACGGCACAGCAAAGTCTCAAATATCCATATTTCCATGCATTAAAGCGTATTTCACCCACGGCAGCAACAAAGGCCAATGTGAAACTTAGCTCCAAGTATGGCTTATCGAATGGTACAGGTCCCGCTCAACTTGTGTTACCTCCCACTGTGTCAAATAATGTGCTTCCGGTGCAGGAGAAACTCCACGCCGTGACTGAGCTCATACATCAGAGCAATAACAATACTATTACGAACAACAACAATAACACCAACAACAACAACATTGCGATTAGCAATAAAAGTCAAGGGAAAACATTATTTAATGGACAAATTAATAAGAATGTAAGCATGCCAATGAAATATCAGCCAAAGCTGAGCTTCCTCTCCAACAATGAGATGCCGCCCACCACCGACTCAAACGGCATGGGCGTGGCAATGCAACAGCCTCCGCCGCTACAGCAACAACAACAGCAACATCTGTCGGGGAAAGAGTCCATCAATGATATTTATTTGAATCGCAATATTTCACAGCTGTTTGGTTTACCAGCACCATTAATGGCACCACAGCAACTGTTGCAAGCACCACAGCAATCACAGCCGCAGCAGCAACATCCCAATGTCTCCTTCAGCAACACTTCGACCCGCAACGGTGGCGCCATCTATGTCAATGGCAGTCAATTGAACTATGATACGGCCAATAAGAATGCGAAGAATAATGGCAGAATGGGGATTCCCCTTGGTGGTTATTACGTTCAGACACGATCCACACAAATGCAACCCGATGCCAAGGTCTACAATATGTTCTCCAAGGTCAGTGCCTCCCAGGCGCCGCCAAGTATCATTGTCCGTCAGCAACAACCACAACAGCAACCTCAACATCCTTTCGACTCCACATCCTTGCTCAATGGAGCTGCCATTCGCTTGTCGGCGCGATCGCAAGCGGTGCCAGCGGAAACCAGGAAAGTAGATGATCTGGATTTGATACTGGGGTGAGTTTAAGTGTGATTTTGATGGCATACAGAATCTTTTTGAGATGATAATTTGCACAAATACATATTTTATAATATTCTGAATTACTTCTATACCATTAAAATTCGAATCTCGTTGTTATTTTCAACCAATTTTATATATTTGGTAAATTATGGACTGCAAAGTTGCACTCATTAGCTTTCCCCTTCCTCTTCCTTTCTTAGGATTTGATATTTTCTAACTATATTTGTTATTTATTTTATTTTGCATCTTATAATGTTTTTAGTGTCCCATAATGTAACATATTATTATTGTTATTGTCTCTTAAAAGTCATAGATAGTATTTCTTTGACCTAAGGGTAAAACTCAAGATTTTAAATTGAAAACTATTTTTATTACAAAAATTGAATGTGTCCTCATTGATCAAAAAAGATTGAGATAAAATATTTTTGAAAACAAACTGTATGTATTTATGAATTTGTTCTGTTTTGTTTATCATATTATGTCCACTGTCCACTTGTCGTTGTGTTTGTTTTCAAAGATCTCTCATAATTCACACAGCTCCAAACTGAAAACGTCGGCGAAACGACAACGTAATGCCAAGGCGAATATACTGCTGGAGGATCTGTTTGGACAACTGTCCATGGACTCGGACAGTGATGGCAAGTATCCGCATACAGTGCCTCCCACACAGCAGGCGAAGAGTGGACACACGTCGACAAGTTCCCACAATGGACGAGACTTTTTCAGCGAGAAATTCAAGAGGGCACCCAAAAAGAGAAGTCCCTGCAGTCTGGAAGCGAATAATGGAAGTCGAACGGATTCTCTATCTACAAATGCGTAAGTAAAGGGAACTGTGTGATTTGAGTACATTCATATTCATACTCATATTTGATATTCATAACTGTGCTTTTTTGAGAGTGTCTTTTGTGCTGTATACTTTTTGTCGTCTAATGTACTTATTTCTCAAGTACTCGTACTCTACTCTATGCTATCCCTATTCTATCCTTATATGTACTTTCTTTGTCTCTCCTGTGTTTGTGTCTTTTCATTTGCTTCTCATTAAAAAATATACATTTTGTGCGTGCCTCAGTGAAAACCAAAACGACTCTTCAAATGATGACGAATGTCGCTTTTGGCCCATAAGGTAAAAATCTGCCATCATAGTGTAAACAATATGTAGATATCATACTCGTAATCGTATGCATTTGTAGTTGTTGTATTATCATATCATTATTGCACATTTTCTCACTATAATCAGGCTGTTTAATAATACAAATAATCATAGAAAACGTATAAAATAATAAGTATTCAAATTAAACATGTTGCATATCATCAAATTGCGCACTTTAGCTCTGCATCGCGCCACCTCGCGAAAGCAACTGAGCTCGCTGCTAGCGATCAGTCCTATCTATACTGCCATACTGCTCTGGTTGCGCTTGTATTAGTGACCTCCCACTAACAGCGGTCGTCACCGCTTGCTCTGCTCTTTCCAATTATGCTGCCGCTACCTGCAGCGCGCGCTGGCTCCCACTCTCCCAGCAAGAACAGGCGGTTGCGCATGTATTGGTGACCTCCCACTAACGGCGATCATCATCGCTAGCTCTGCTCCTTTCAGTTATGCTGCCGCTATCTCCTTCTTTCTCTCCCCAACACCTTGAGCAAACGTGTGCATGTGTTGGTGTGCTTGCACTATCAGCGATTGGACTGCTTTGTTCCTTCCAATTACATATTTTGTCGCTTTCCCTCCCACTCACACTTTACACACTACCAACATCCATTGGTGAGATTGCGTTAAGCAAATTGTAGACCCTTTAGTAACTTCACACAATTTACTTAATGTTTAAAACCGAATATCAAAAGAAAGTATTTGAAAAAAGTATTTTTCTTGAATTTTTAAACCTTTCAGACTTGTAAAAAGTTACATAAATATTCGATATTTTATTGGATTCTGCCCAATAATTTCAAAAATAAGAAGTAATCAAATGTAAAGAAAACATAATCTAAGTAAATCTTATCTCATTTATTGTAGTTAAACCCACAGAACGCATGATAGTTAATAGCTACAAATAATTTTAGTTAGATTAAGATTTTTAGTCAATGTCCTAATTCCATATATTATGGATTTCAGAGCTCAAAAGATGCCGAAGGAGAAGGCAGCTACATTTCCCTGGGATGAGACGAACAAGACGGAGGATGAGAAGCTAACAGCCTGGATGGTCGCCGAGAATGGTAACTTAAATTTGGGTAATCAAGAAGCGTAGAAGTCGGCCGCACTCCATTAGCGTACAGTACAGTAGAGTATTTGTATAATACTACTTATAACATACACAAGCACCCAGTTGCCACGATTCGATATATTGATTGGGTGCACTTTTATGGAATTCGGAAATACAGTTGCAAATTGCTCAAGGAATAATGCGGATTTAACAACATTTCATTCTAACATTTCATCTGATATCTTTCAATTATATGTACATCGCCAGGATCTTTGTTGGAAAACAAGTTTTGAAACGGAAATAAATAGGAGTACTCGTTAATGTCGTCGTACCTGAAACCTCTGAACCCTTTGCGTCTAAATATAGTATTTCAACTATATTTCAACGTGAGCTCTTCTATGTTTTCTTCGAACTGAATGCAAATGTACTTATGTAGAGTCATCATCTTGTAAATTTACGTAAATCTGTAGCCTAAGATAAATTAGATGTGTTTATGAAATCCATTAATTTTAACGCTGTGATAAAATAAGCTAAAAATGAAAAGGAAATTTGTAAAGAAAACTATATAATGTTAATGATTATGATAAGTCGAAAATAAATTGTGTATCAATGCGAAAATGACATAATTAAATATAGTTTTAGCTATTTTCTGAAGTTGAATGTCTGGAATTTAAAATACCATAAAGATTCCTTGTGGTAGGCTTAAACAAACTCTAGCATAAAAATAACCTGTTTGCTGGAATTGTGGACAATATTTTAATACTCTACAGGGTATTCGATTTCATTTCCTGCAGAGATGCAATTTCAGTTCACCCAGAGACAAGAGCATTGCATAAGAGATTGCACATGTCGGGGATTCGGTTTCAAAGCTTTTTATAACTTGGCCAGTGCGACAATAGGCCATGTGTCTGTCTTCAATATGTATGTAGGCTAGATATATAAAGAGTGCTTCACTTGTCAGTTAGTCATCAGTTTACTGGATCTCGTCATTGAGAGAGGATTTCAACTGGAAGTACCATGAATTCCATGGTAAGTGTATTAATATCGGATGTATACCCCTATTTTACCATAGTTTCTATTTTAGACTATTGTCCTGTCCTTCTGCTTGATCCTTTGCGCTGCATTCGCTCAAGGGGTTTAATACTTGGTCATTCAGATGAGCTCATTTCGAGTCCACCTCAATATGAATTCCATTATGCCGTACACGATAGTCATACCGGTGATGTAAAGGATCAGTTTGAGCATCGACGTGGCGGATACGTAACGGGTCGTTATTCCCTCATTGAACCCGATGGTCATCGTCGTATTGTGGACTACAGTGCCGATCCTTTGCTGGGTTTCAATGCTCAAGTGCGCCGCGAACCTAGCTCACTCACCACACGTCATTGAAATAACTCCAAATAGTTGGAATATACAAAACAACAATATTTATGCTTGATGTGCATATTACTATTAAAAGGCTGTTAAAATGATTTAATGTTGTTTTATTCTACATCAGGATATCTTTTACCTAAGACCTTACTCTTTAAACAAATTTCATGTAGTCATAACTTTATATAAATTAAGGGGACGAAAGTTTTATCATTGCTTTAATTCTACATTTGTTTGGAAAGTCAACTTGCTTGTGTTAAAACTTTCAGTTATTTACAAAGATTTAAAACTTTCGTAACTTTCATTTGCTAAATATATTTATCTTCTCAATATTGTTCATTAGTTTCTTTCTGTTGACTGGCAAAGTAAAGTCTATAAATTATTTTCAAATAATGCATTTATTGCTTGTCTTTTACACATAATCGTAGTATAGTATAATACATAGGAAACACAGACTAATATGTACTATATACATAAATCGTGTTCAAAGAGTCTTGGCACCGGGATTGATGTGTGTATAGATATGTGAAAAAATAGCATGAGGAGTGAGTACAGAAAAGTGATCCTTGAAAAATATGTTACAGTTACAGTTACAGCTACAAAGTAGCAGTTACAATTGCAGTTCAGTTTGAGATGGGTCGTCAATGCGATGAAATCAGTGTTTGAATTCTCTCTCTCTCTTTCCTCTTTCTTTCTCGTGAGATTAATCAGTGCTTTAGTGATAGATACTGAGGGGAAGCTTGGCGGGAGCGAGCAGTTTGGGTTGCGCATAGGCAATTGGAATGGGAGCAACAAGTTTGGCTGCCTTGATCACCTTATGACCAAGTGGTTCACGACGAACAACGGCATTGAATCCATTGTGAGCATCCGAAGTATAATCCACAATACGTTGATAGCCATCAGCATCGATCAAAGTGTATTGTCCCTGGACCTGATCTCCCTTGCGAGACTCTGTCTGACTCTTGATATCTCCAGTATGATCATCATGGACGGAGTAGCTGAAATCATAATGAGCGGGAGCCTCCACTTCGACTGTCTTCAGCAGGGGCTTCACAAGGGCCGCATGGGGAGCATGATAAATCGAACCCAGTGGCAACTCAATGGCAGCGGCAGCAGCCACGCCCAGAACGAAGATTGACATCAGCTGTAAAATATATAGCAAGATCCGTTAACTTGAGAAAGATCAGAGAGGAAAAGAACAATCTGATTCAAGGATAGAATCTTTCTAAACTGTGTTGAGAGTTTCACGATTTCTGAGTTTCTCAATTCTAGAGGTTAGAGTTATTAGTATTTTTACTTAGAACTTATTACTTGATAAATATATTATTGAATTTTAAATAAGTCATTGACATTTGATCCGAATAAAGTCATAATTTAAGAATATCAGTTACTGAATATCAATTAAAACAATTCATTTTAATGTTAAGAAACTTAAAGTTGAACTTTAGAATGATTTTTGGAAGAATAGCTTTTCTATGTGAAGAAAACGTTTATACGAAAACTTACAGAGAACATTGTTTGATTTTTATTTAAAGTTGAAGATTTGAATAGAGTTGTTAACTTCGATCGTCTGATCAGTTGGGGCAGCTGCGTTGAACTATGTCGCCAAATCTGTTGCACGCAACTTTTATACCCGAAAAATATTGAAAAATCGCAGACACAGTTCCCCCATACGCAATCCCCAAAATGGACCCCACCTTCAAAGCTGCGTGTGGATTAATCCAACCCGAAACTGAACCGGAATAGAGCTAATGTAAAACAGTTACTTTTTGTCTTGTCTTTGCCATTGCGGCATTGATTGCCAATAATTTTATTACCACCCAAAAAAAAAGTTATAAAATAAACAAATTTTAAAACAAAAATAGAGTTGTTGTCATATTGCTCCAGTTTTTGCGAATTTGGCTTGTTGTTCAAACTGAAGTTTTGTCCCATACATTCATCAGTCAAGGGATAAGCTGACACTGCATAGTAGTTTATGAATGCTTCGGGTACTCACAAGTATTCACTCTTTCACTACTACAGGCCATTCAAATAATGAACTTGAAACACGTTAAGTCAAGTGAAAGTTAACACAAAATTAAAAAGATATGACATCTATCGTTTATTAACATCAAATTGCAGATTAATTAATTACTTCAATTAATAAGATTGGATAATAAAACAAATTTATCGTTAAGCTATTATATTTTTCACTTTAATTAATCATTCTAATTAAATCAAGTAGTTTAAAAAATTTGTTTCATTGACAAGTAATATTTGCATAATAAATTAAAAAGCTTGGCATGCAGAAAATGCGGTTATTTATATATGTAATTTAGATTCATATGCATATTCAATATTAGTTGCATACCCTGTAGTTACAAAATTTGTACAAGAGAGAATATTAATTATGTGAATATTACGTTTATAAGAAAAATATATGAATTGTTATATGCTCTTTTTAAAATAAATGCTTTATTTTTGGTATACTTAAGTATTTGCATATTAGAAATATGTTTCAGAAATTTCATAATGGTTGAAAGAAAAATACAGAATAATAGTTTCACAAATTGTGAAGCCCCATTAAAGGTCAGAAAAGTGATAAGGTAGTAGAATATGTGCACTTAATACTTGAATACAGGGTATTTACTAGTCTAGTCTGTGCTCAGTTATAGGTAGAATATACGTGAATTCCATTTATTTATAAAATATATTGACATTTATCTCCTTCTGAGGCCATTCTCCAAATACCTTTCAACCAATTACTCAATATATAATCATTACAAGCAAAAAATGAGATGCTAAAGTTAAGCAAATTTGTCAATTTGCCTAGGATAAGTTAAGTTTTCGACATATCGATCGAGTGTGCAACAAATTGCACATTGACATTCAGACAGCCTTCGACGAGCTTTGGCTGTTTTTCCACTTAATTAATTAAGCACGTTGCAACATCCGTCCGTGTGCCACACAAGGCATTGCAGTCGGCGTGGACTTCTATGGATACCTGTTACTGAAGGGGCAAAGACTGAGGATAGGGGGAGGAAAGGTGGAGGAAGTTTGGTGCGTGTGCTGCCCACATGCCACACGCCTTTCGCGGGCACACAAATCAATGCGACACCGCACAGACTAAACCATAGATCGTGGCAAGTGGCAAGTGAAAAGGCGCAGCATTAAGTCTTGAGTCTTGAGTTGACCCTGTGGGACTTATCAACAAAAGCTGTAAGGAATCTATACAGTTTTCTTAATTAAATATTGGAGGTAAGGAAACGTAAGACCTTCATTACAGTTTAAGTTTTTTAAATTTTTCAACAAGTACTGGTTTCTAAAAATCAAGAACATTAATTCTAATCGTTTCAGTTTAATAAATATTATTATCTTATAAGATGACTTTAAGTGAAAATTACAAAACACAATATTGCAATTAAGGTATATCTCTTATGTTATGAAAGAAAAGGCCTTAAGATGAATACTTTTCCAAAAAATTAAGAAAAGAAACATTAAGTAAGTTAAACTGGCTGTCTGTCTAGTTCTGCAGAGAGGTCTTCAATAAATCTATGTAGTTATTTGCGCAGAAAGTCCCACTGGGTCAGTCTCCAATCTCGACACGTAGGTAAATTCGATATGAAGTAATAAGCGGACCCCGTTGCGTATCTTGCGCCACATTCATTTAGAACAAGATTACGATTGCATTTGGCGACTCAACTCTTCGAGTGGTCCACGCACTTTGCATCGACTCGACTCGATTGAAGTTGCAGTTACAGTGGCATGTGGCATGTGGCACGCCCGCTGTCGTTGACTGTCGCCCAACCCAATCAGCAACAAGAACAACAACAATAACAACAACAACCAAGTGCATATAGAGTTTTTATATAAATTTAAGTAGACTCCATAAATAATAAGTTGTGTCTACTTAGCGACATGTACACTCTTGTAGATTGTACGATATCCCCATACACTTTTAGAGTGACCGTACTCAGCTTGGAGTGTGTTGTTGTGGCATTTATTGGCAGTAATCGCTTACTTTGTTGCAAGTACTTGTACCTAACTCAAATGGAGTTGCAAGTGGCAGCTGAAGGTCATTCAAATAAAGTTACTCCTAGACAACTCTCTATCTTACTGTCGAATATAGTAATCTAAAATGAACCAGTTCCTTTTTGGAAAAAAGTTGTGAGTTAGTCTGATAGAAACTCATGTAGAATAGAACCCATAAATCAGAGGAAAATTTATGTATATTCCATCTCAAATCAAATAAGTTTTCAATTCTTTCGGAACCAGTTAGTTTCCGACTTTGCTTTAGGACTAGGAATATACATTATACCAAAATACAAGATAAACAAGTTTCATTATTTAAATGATCCTGATAAGGGAGAAAAGTTGAGCCTTAAAGTATATGAACATGAATCCTACAGTTATGTATTTTCACATAGAAGAGGAAGACTAACAAATAAATAAATACAACACGTCAACACTCATAATAGGGTATATATTTAGCTCTAAACCTAACAACAACTAGTAACAATTAAAGGTACCGCCTTCATTAGTAATCCAAGTCTCGCACCTGATTGCCATAGCCAAAGTCCTTGAGGTAGTTATCAATGGCCAGATCAAAGGACGAAGACGGTCCTCGTTTGATTGAATTTGATTCGGGATTTTCGTAAGATTTGTCGGGATACGCCTCTGTTTGGGAGGGATATGCCTCGGTTTGTGGCACGGGCTCAGGTTCCGGAGCTGAATATGGCTTAGATTGCTCGGGTTCAGGCGGAGGAATAGGATAGGATGTAGTGCTGTCATAAACGGGCGCTGTGGTGACCACCACCTCATTGTAGGGTGTCTTTGCCTTGGCTATGGCACGGGATCCTGACACTACAGCAGAGGCGGCCGTTCTAATTGTTGGACCCCCTGAAGCTAGTACCTTGCTGATGATAGTGACTCCGGTTTGTACTCTGGTTTGTACTCCGGTTTGTATTCTGGTTTGTACTCTGGTTTGTATTCCGGTTTGTACTCGGCTTGTATTCTGGTTTGTACTCTGGTTTGTACTCCGGTTTGTATTCCGGTTTATACTCTGGTTTGTACTCCGGCTTATACTCTGGTTTGTATTCTGGTTTGTACTCCGGTTTGTACTCAGCTGGCGTTGGGGAGTAGTACACCTGTTGTTGAGGTGGCGGACTTGCAGTGTAGCCCTTCTTCGTGCCGTAAGCGGTACTCAAAAGATGTGCCAGTTCCTCCAGCGTGTAATTCGGGGCATTGATATTGCTCACAGTTGGAGAAGATGCAGCTGCAGCTTCGTTGTACACCATGGGATAGGGTTTGTAGTTCCTTGGAGCTGCTGCATACTTGGGATAGTATTTTCTCTGGTGCGAGTGCGTATACTCGATTTGTCCACCCGGTGCATAATCCCCTGTGGATGTAACCTGTGTTATATGTTGCCTGGGACTTGCCACAGACACCTTGCGGCAGAATTCCTTGCAACCCAATTTACACTCACAATAACATTTCTTATAGTTCGAGGGAGTGGTGATGTACGGTGCGGGTGTACTATAGTCGGGTCTACTGTAATAGGGTGTGGTAATGTACGGCGTTGTAGTAACGGGTAGTTCCGTTGTTGTGGGTATAGTCGGTGTCTCTGTGGTTGTTGTAATCTCCTCCGTTGAGGAACTAGTTGTCGGCACATTTGTGGTAGGAGGTGCACTCGTTGAGGTGCTTAGCTCACTGCACGGCACCTGTTCCCATATTTCCTGTTCGCACTCCGCACAGTATTCCGGAAAGTGGGCTCGGGTCAAACCGAAGATGCATATCGCCAATAGAGCAAATGTGAAATTGTTCCGTACAATCATCTAAAAATAATATGAAAGCAAATTGTCGGTTTAGTTGCGGTTTAAGGGTCAACGTTCCCAATTCCCAATTCTCACTCTCTATGGCCATCGATTCGTGTCGATTCTAGTTTGTGTTTTATTCCCATACCCTTCAAGGGGGTAGATTACTTTTCTGTTATAGCATGTAACACATTGAGGTAGACCCTTGAGTGTAAATGCTCTTATTGAGGTCAGTTAAATTAGTCCCAAAAATATTTTACCTACTGTGTGATTATATATAAAACTAGATCGAATATCATATCATTCGTTTAACTGTTTATCATCTGTTTATTCCTGTCTTATAACTCCTGCTAAAGATCTCTACTGTCTAATTACTTTAAATCCTAGTGGATGTTACATTATGCTTTATAGTGTCAGATTATTTTAAATCTTACTCCTGTAGAAATACTCCCATACAAGCTTTATACTGTCTGATTTAGCTACCCAGATGCTTTATCTAACTGACATTATCTTACTAATGTCTTTCTAATTATCTCTCTTTAAGCTCTTTAACGTATGATTAAATTTTTATCTAAATGAAGTTACTTTTAACTAAAAAATAAATAATCTTGTTTAAAATCGGACAATCATTCTGTGACCAAACTGACTTTTAACTGATAAACAAATTTAATGAAAGCGGATGAAACTATCTGAAGATTAATCAGATAAAAACAATCTCAAGTACTTTCGATTATAAATGATTAATCAAAGTTATCAAACTATCTGCAAGGGTATTAAAACTTTGTCTAACTTAAAATATAACTGATATTTGTACTCGATATTGTTTTACCTTTCAGCAGTATTTCTCAGTATTACAGTTGTTGGTGCGGATAATGCGGTGTTTGTTGTGTTTGTGGTTGTGGTTGTGGTTATGGGTCTGGTCTCGTTGGTCGCGTGAAACTTCTTTAATGCAATTTGCTGAATAGCTCTTAAATACGTTTTGCTGGCTGCGAGCTATTTGCAAATATTACAAATGGGTCGCGGAAGCGTTGCCCTCATCACGTTCCAAATACTAGGCTTGTCGACTATTAAGGGGGGATAAGTTGGGCAGTGGGGAGAGGGGGACAGTGCGACGCCAACGCTCAACAGTTGCTTTGATAACCAAATCAAGACAATCACAGCAAATTGTCTATGTGCTTCCGTAAAAGAAAAGAATTTCATGCATTTCTCAGAGCATTCACTGCACAGCTGATAATGTGCAGTGGGCGGGGAAAAAGAGAGAGAGAGCTTGAGAGAGTGGGTGGTGTCATTTACTGCTCATCTCAGCTGCCTAATGATTCCACCTTCCAGCTTCCATTTCGACTTCCACTTGCAATGTTAGCTTCCACATTAAGTTCCACTTCTACTTTAAGTTCCACTTCCACTTCTAGTTCAAATCTTAGTTCCATTTCTAGCTCTGCACACACTGAGCTTTTTTGTGTCTGAAGTTTTTGCGTTGACTGATCACTGGATTTATAATTTCTGACTCTTCTCTTTGGGTTTTATTTTTATTTTTTTAATTTTCTGTAATATTTCTTATCAATCTGCCGATAAGGTTATCAATTGGGAAATATTTTTGTGGGTCTGAACACGTACAGCATCGATATTCTTAGCTTTTCTTAAAAGAACCGATTAAACGGACTATCACTATAAATATGTACACATGCCATATCTGGACCTGTCTGAAGAGTGTCTGGCCAGAATTTCAATTTGGAGAAACGAGTATCAACCAATTTGGACTTAGTGTCTTTAAATTTGTAATTTTTTTAAACATTAAGCTTTGGTTCTTCCATTTTTATATAAATTCGGTAACAGGAAAAATGTTTTTTTTAACGTTTTACAAACAGTTGTCTAATAAAGTTTTAATTCTTATCATATAAAAACAAATTTTTCATTGGCATTAGGAGTATAAATTGATTTTTGAAATTTTATTTGTTTAATAATAAATTAATAATTTTTAAACAAAATAAAATAGATTTATTATTAAACATATTAAACAGTTAAATTCAGTTTTTATTTAAATAAAAGCCGGAAACTGTTTAAAATTTTACTAAGAAAATAAAAGAGAAAATATTTTATGAAAACTTAAATTGATATTGAAAATATAAGATGCGATTCAAAAATACTTGGAAACAAATGGACACCTATATCATTACCAGTTTGTCTGATTTGGAATATTTGGATCAATTATTGTCAATAATTCAATCACTTCTGGAATAAAATCATTAAAATGATAAATAAAATGAAATCTTATGTATCTTATTTTTAAAATCTCTATTAACAATGGTTAAGTTTTATAACAACTAAAACTATACGGAACTAAAACTAAATCAGAGTTTAGATAATTATCTAAACTCATAAAATATAATTTAAGCAATAAAAAATTCATACTTAATATTTGAGATCTGCTTAATATAAACTTGAACTCTTAACTTAAATTGGCAATACTTTTCTGAAAAGGTCTGGCTCCCGAATAGACCTGGATTTTTGAATGAATACTTCGTTTATCCAGCGGCACCGCTTCCACCTCCAACTCTGGTTCATCCTTCTCCTGTGTCTCCTCTGGATGACTGCGTTTCTTAAGCTTCTCCCATTTTGGTTTCGGAGAAGAGTCCTCGACAGCTGTGGCTTTCACATTGGCACTGGAGCTGGCACTGGGCATGGCTATGTCAATGGTATCGGTGGCATTGATGGAGCTGGTTAATCTTTGAAGCCACTCCTTATAATGTGGTTGATCCTCTGTAATATACTCCGGTTCATCTTCGGGATTTAGGATTTGATAGTTGGGTGTGCCCAGCTCAAATGTAGTTACATCACCATGTTGTACCTCGTTTTTAAGATCCTTTGTATCCCAGCCGTATTGCTGTAAATGTGCCGTAAACTTTGCATCTCTATTTTGGTATTTTGGATCTACAGCTGTAATAGATCCCACTGCAATAAGCATTAAGATTACAGTTACAGTTTGTCGTGTCGTCAACGCGTCGATCATTTTGTTACTGATCCATCCAAAAACAGTGCCATCAATCGTTGAATTTTTCGAATCTCAAATGTTTGCCCCATCAATAGAAGTCCGACTCTTTCGATTTGCACGTGCGTCCACCGTTGATAGAGTTGGAGAAAGAGATAGAAGCATGGGGTGTACGTGAGATTAACGACTTCAATGGTGTCAATATGTCTCGTCTGCAGATAGAATTAGTTTATCTCTGGATTCTGCTGAAAAAAAGAAGCTTATCTAACGATGACACATCATCTTGCGAGTACCACTAGTAAATGGGTCTTATATCATTATATCTCAATGAGAACTTGTTATGACTACATTTACTATGATTATAATATTCGTTGGCGTCACGGAAATCTCGTTCAACCGATTCGCAAACCATTTTCATTTCTCTTTTATCAAATTTTTCAGATTTTCTTAAACTGAGCTGCTTGAAAAGTTTTTATTAAGATAATATTTGAAGTTTATCTAGAAATCTGATTTTGAATTCAGCTCCAGGTCCTTCCTTAAAGGTAAATTTTAAAATCGCAGAAGAAAACTCAAAATGTTATTTTGTGTTCTTGTTCAGAACAGATTCAATGTATTTATTTGCATATGATGTAAGCACGTAAGTATGTATGTATGTATGGGATGCATCTTTACAAATTGTAAAGTTTGGATGTACAAAATAATGTAAAGTAATGTATGTATATAACTTAAATGTGATGTATGCGAATGCGAATGGTTGGCACCTTTGAGATATTCTTTCCACTCCTGCTCCTCAGTTTATGATGTTGTGATGTAGTCGATGTATGATCAGTTAATAAGAATGTTTTGTAAAACACTCTAGTACTTGTATGTGGCTGTGGGTCCTGATACAGATACGTAATTACCCTCGGAGGGTTCATGGGCCTTGAGGATGGCTTTTGGAGCGTAGTGTACTAGGGGTAGCACAGGAGTCACAATCTTGTGGGCAATCAGTTTCTTGTGCTCAATCTCCGGCTGGGGAATCTTAATGTCCGTCGGCTCACGTCGGACAATGGCATTGAAACCGTTATGGGCATCCGAAGTGTAGTCCACAGTACGAAGATAACCATCGGCATCGACGAGAGTGTATTGACCCTCGACCTTGTCGTCCTTGCGTGTCTCCTTCTGACTCTTGATGTCACCAGTGTGTGGATCATTGACTGACCAGTGAAACTCATAGGCAACTGGTCCATAATCCGGCTCAGGGTGCAATTCAACGGCCCAAACAGCGCTGGTCAATGCCAGGCAAATGCAAAATAGATAACTGAACTAAAGACGAGGAATTAACAGGGTATTCTATCTACAAGGATATTCCCAAAACTACACTTACTTTTCCCATCATTTCGAATTGAATTTTCAAGACTCAAGACTGAAGAACTGTGTACGCACACGATGCTGATCGAAATCGTAGTAATTAATCTGTGTAGTCCTCGGTGTTTTTATATACTCCACTCAGACTACACGACGACAGACCCAAATGTCTCAATCTCAATCTCAATCTGAATGTGGCACTCAGGTTCAGTGTGTTTCAGTGTATGTGGCAACAAGCCAAACTCTTTGAATATTGCCTCCCAATATAGCGACTAACAAGAAATTTGCAACGTGCTCATTAAGTGAGTAAAAATAATTAAACATGAAATATGCTAAGTGCTGACTTGGCTAAAACCAATATAGCCATTTAGTATGTTGTGACAAGTATTGATTGGAGTTAGTAAAAGAAAATGCAAGTACATAGGTTCATCTGGTTAGTTTATCGTAAGGTAATTGAAGCTAGGCATACCCTCTAAAAAATGATGGAACTTAAGTAAGGAGTTTTTAATTTTCAATAGTTTAGTAAACTAAAAAGGCTTTTAAGTTTAGCATGCAAGTACAACATTTTGTATTTGAATATTATTGAAGGGTGTATCCTAGTCAATCTCTTGTCTATATACGCATACTAATTAAAAAATTATTCGGCTTAAACCTCTCCATTAAGATTCCTTAAGGTTTTTAACTTGTCCAATAATTTATCTGTTGAAAACATTGCGCAATAATTTTGAATTATTGGGTGCAATCAAAAAGATAATAAAAATACTTGAATATTTTTGAAACATATTTCTTTTTTTTTGTTGGCATATTATCGGGTGCCGACGGTTAAATAGATCCTCCAGAGCGCATTTGGATAATTGATGTGGCCATAACCTGTTTGATGTCATTAACAAATATTTTAATTAATCGCCATTAGACGGTGTTTGGCTTATTTGATGGTTTTAAATTCAGGTTGCGCTATCACGTTTTCACATTCTTTGAAGTTTTATTAATTATTTTGGTTTCTTGTTTTAAATCCATGTACTCGTATGCAACATGTGGCAAATGGCATGTGCACTTGTAAGGCGTAACTTGCTTATAACTGGGTTAAACATAGTACGACTAAGTGCGAAATAAGATCGATTTTTGCATACCTGCACAGAATTTTTAATGTCTTTAACTAAACATTAATCAATATGCTCGACGGCACTGTAACTGTTGTTGGTACTCTAATCATTAGATATAACGGAACTGTTACTATTAATATTACTGTGATCATTGGTTAGGACGGCACTGCTGATATCGGCGAAGGCAGAGGACATCATTATTATGAGAAATTATGATATAACGTAATTAAAAGGGGATAAAGGATTTTTAATAAAGTTAAACAACATAATTAAGGGATCATCGAGCATTAAAACGTAAGGATTGAACTAAAATATGTTCGAAAAAATTCCAGTGGGGGTTATTAGTTTATTAAAATAAAAAATTCAAACATTCGTAAAGTTTAATAAATTAAATAAATCATTAATCCATCATTAATCATTAAAAGTGTTATTTTCAAGAATTTGTTTATCTTCTTCCTCTTCTTTATCTAATTTGTGGCGTATTTTGCGTTGGCAACGCGAGCGCAAAAGCTCACGTCTAAGACAATTGCTCTCTGCTTCGACAGTTTGTATGAGCTGCAATGGAAATCGATCATTGTACTGGGGAGCAATCGATAACAGTTTGTTCAAACTTACGCTGTGTGTCATGGCGGCACGTTCCAAGGAATCTGCATCGGCATCATCGTTTTTGAGAAAATAATCACTGTTGCATGAGGAAGCAACATTCTGGCGATGAGCACGGCGTGCCTCTAAAGCAACGGAATCTTCTGGCTCATATTTTGGTGGTGGATCATCCACGACAGGGACTTCTGGAGCCGCAGCTAATTGCGATTTTAATGTCGCCAACTCCTCGCGCAAACTTCGATTTTGCATCTCCAGTAAATCAACCTGTAAGTATTTTTGTTTGGCAAAACGATATGTACGACGTTTTTAGCAGTTTATGTTATAAATTTGTTTGCTCTAGCTCCTACAATTTTTGGGATCAAATTACAGATACAGATGGTAAGAGATTTATCGACCCTTGTACTCTTTCGGTGATAGGTTAACCTAGGTGTACTTACGCTTTCCAGCTCAAAGTCCATTTCATCAATGATGTCATAGGATTCATCGAGCGCTATTTGCATCTTTGCCAGCTTCGCTTGAAGCTGTTGAACCTCCGAATCATTGTTCTGACTTTGTTGCGATCTTCGCTTCTCCAACATCATTTGTTGCTCTATTTGCATGGACAATACGGTGATTAATTTTCCGCATAGATTATGAAAATTTCTGAATTATATTCACCCGAATTCCTTTGTTCAATTGCTGATTTCATAACCAGACCAGTGAGAGTCTTTTGTCGCTTAAACATATCCTCCAACGCCTTGCAAC
This sequence comes from Drosophila testacea, assembly GCA_035043265.1. Classification (NCBI taxonomy): domain Eukaryota; kingdom Metazoa; phylum Arthropoda; class Insecta; order Diptera; family Drosophilidae; genus Drosophila; species Drosophila testacea. Next base: position 1,970,340 of record JAWNND010000151.1, read on the forward strand.
GTTTCACCTTTTCCAGATATGCATCATGTAACTTGTTGTACTTCTTTTTGTGCAGCTGTAACGTTTCCAAAATGCGATCACGCTCCTCCTCCATCTGAAATGCCTTGATCTTGGCCTCCACCTGCACCGAGGAATTTGTGTGCTGATCCGTAGAAACACGATTCAATCTATGTTGAAGTACAATATTCTTCTCCTCGAGGAGTGCATTCTGTGATTTAACTATGAAAAGACTTTACTAGAGGATTGTACGTAATATTGCGTATACGCACCAGCTGCCAGCTCTGCATATAGCAGCTGCATGGCGGACGTCGGCGGTCTTTCCATATTGGAGTATTATTTTGGACTGGCATCTATTACTCAGAAGGGCAACATTTCTTATCAGTAAAGGCAGAATATGATAAGATAATCTTTTATTGCAATTGTTTACCTATATTGTTGTCACATTGCAATGTCACATAATAATATTTCTATAAATTATGCAAAAAAAAAAAGAAATTCTGAATTCCAGCAACTTATTTAAAATGTTATTTATTTATTTCTTTAATATTAATTATTAATAATAACAAAGCTTTGCAGCCCTGGTCAGCAATTTTACAACAATTTGTGCAGCAACCCTTTCATCGCTTATAGAGCTTTTAAAGCTTACACTTTTGGGTTTTGATATTGGCTAATTATGGTGAACCAAAACAAGAAATTCTATTTATTATTTTTATCAGTCTTACGAGTATTTGTAATATTAGATCAATAGATATGTAAGGAACCATAACAGACGTTAATTCCACATTGAAATCAGTTCAATTTAGAAAAACTCAATCTATCTCCTCTTTGGCGCTTCGTCCTTACTACAGTTAGTCAGAAAAAGCCAGACCCATTTAAATGGTATTTCCAATTTAGGACAAGATCTGCTAGTGCCGGCGCTAACAAACAAGAGATAGCGCATCCACGTGTCCCACTTTTGATTAGTCCCACTTTCCATTATTCAATTTTAATTTTCACTCTTTTATGGGGCAAAAAAAAATAAAATTGGCTGAAACTTTGCACAGATTTTTTGTGGAATTTTCTCTAGTTTTCCTGAATTTCCCAGATTTTTAGAATCACGTTTGAAGGAAGTAGACTCCCAGTTGGTCTACATGAACAATATATTTATCAAAAGAAGCAGCTTTATTTTATCTAATTTCGGATTTATTTAGTTTTCAATTTAAATCATCAAAAATAATTAAAAATTAAATTTAATTAAATTTGGTCCCGAAATTTAGCATCATTTAGATTTAGACCGGAATAGTAACAGGGTGCAGCATAGCTTTGCAAGTTGAAACAGTTCTCGCCTTATACACAGCTGTCGTCTCGCTCACACGCGAGCTTCCCACTGTTTCGCCTTTTCAATACATTCTGTAATTAAGAGCTGTGCGTGTGTGAGTGAAGCGACACGATGATGCGGAAAAAAAAACTTTGCAAGTTCTGATCAAGCGCCCGTAATAACAGGTGAACATAATTAAGCGCAAGTAAACAAATGAGCGGGCGTCAGAATCAAATGTAATCAAATGTAAGCAAGTGAAAGAGAGAGAGAGAAAGAGCCTGCTAGCTGTTGCTGTTGTCAAGTTCAAATACAAGCTGTAAAAGATCGGAGTGAGGAAGAGACGCAAAGGTCGCTTCTTGTTGTTGTTGACAATCCTCTCCAAGTATGGGGACTTATGAGTGTGTGTGTGATAACGCAATAAAGAGCAGAAGGAGCAATTGCGCTATTTGTGCGATCGTTAAACTTAAATGTGGAATTTAAATATGAGTATGTGGTTAATTATTCCTTTGAAAGATTCTGTTCATGGGGAAAATTAAATAAAAACCTTTGTTTTAAAGACACAAATATCAAGTTTATCTAGTACATATACATATTATTTATTTTGTCTGTCAATAGTCTCATGTTTTCATTTCATATATAATATTATTACATTCATTTCATTTTTGTAGTTATTTCAATATTTTCTCTAAATAAAAATATGCATTTCTTAAAATTCTACTCATGGTTTTGTTTTTTGTGTGTAATTTACTCGCACCTAATTGTTACGCAGCTAAACTGTGTGTTTAAAATCCATTTTTAATATATATATATATTAGATGTATATGTATATCATATCATTGTATAATTATATATCTATTGTGGGGTGCACGGATTTTATTATCTCTCTTATGTCTGTGTGACTTCATGGTGTAAACTTAGAACATATGTTTTTATTTTAGTCTAAATACACTTAATTGAATACAGGAATTGCACTAAGCGAATCATGAGAAATCACATAAAGTGAATAAAGTATTTGAAAGAATGCCGATTCTTTCAAAATTACAGATGCAACTATTTGTATTAATTTACTAAGTATTTAACTTAACTAAAAGTTACTAACTAGATTTGCAGTTACGTTTTCTAAAATGCATTTGCATCATATTTTATATATAGTGTATAATTAATTGATATATTTAAGGCATTATCGTTTAAAGTACGATGTTATGTATTAAAACGTTTAATTATGCTTCACTAAACTGTTGTTGTTGTTGTTGTTAAGGATATTAAGGAATTCGACTTGCTTGTTTTCTAAGAGACTGTCATTTAGTAGAGCTCTGATATGGATTCCTTATCTCTATACAATATACTTACATACATACATTCATTTAGCTTGTTATTATTTATAGCATTTTATTCATTGCATTTTCTAAACATTCATTTTTATATTTCTTTGTTTATTTACTCACACATTGTTTCACAGCACAATTTCCATTGACAATTGTTATATATATAAATAGTATTATTATTTATATCATTAATTTAGTCGCATTTTTCTATTGGTATATTTTTAAAGTGCCCGCAGTCAAAATGTTAATACACAATAAATTTATTTCATTTTTCGAAACCGAGAGATTGCACAATGTAAAAGTATATGTAAGTAAAAGCCATCAGCAGGGATAATTCGAAATCGAAAGACAGTTTCAGATAAGTTTTCGAGCAGGTTAAGGTTTAGTTCTAGTAAAAGTTCTATAACCAGCACCTGTTTTTGATTAATCTGATCTGAAAGACGGTTTATAGAATTTTAAATTTAACAACTTGTACGCTTAAATTGCGAATATTGGATTTAAACTTGCGTTGCGTCAAGTGCAATCCAAATGGATCTTACATATTCGATTTATATAAAATATGCCTATCACAACGAGCTAAAGACTACAAAACGTTATTGTTATTGTTGTTGCTACTAATGCTTATACAATAAATAAACTATTCATAAATATTGTGGCAATATTTTGTTGTTGCTCCAAAATATGAACGAACTTTAGTGAAATTTCGGTTTGAAAATTGCTTGTATAAAAATGATTAATCATCTTGTTGTTGTCTAGTTGTTTTACTACGAGGAAAGTACAATTGAACACTTGGTTGTAAGTACAAATAAAGCAGCTCTAGTCAGACATTCATGCATTAAGGAATTTGTAGACAGACATACTATACACTTAGGCAAAGGCATTGGGAGATTAGATTTGGATTTGAATTGAATTGAGTTGAATTGGGATTATTACTTTGCCTGGAATGTTAAGGCTTCAGTTTCTTCTGCTGCCACAAACCATAATTAGCTTAGAGCTAAGTGAGACATTGGAGAATATTTGTTATTGCTACACTAAACACAGGAACATATTCAACTAACGCAACTACAAACGAGCCGAGGTTGATTCCTCATCTTCGTCGTTGTCGTTAATGAGCTCATTGCGATCATCATCTATCTGAATCTTGTGATGCGATGTATTTCGCGTATGTAGATGCTGTTGTGGCTGCTGTGCTGCACGACTATGTGTGGCACCTGCCACTACATTTGGTACTGCAGTTGCTGCAATTTCTGTCGGCAATATGCTGTAGTTTAGATCTTTCGAGTTGGTGCGTCGATGTCGCAATATACTGAGTCCAGTTGTTGGCTCAGTTAATGCCACTTGGGTATTAAGATCCTTGGAATTGTTGCGCGAGTGGCAACGTGATCCCGTTGCAGCTGCAGCTTCTGTCTCATTGGAGTTCTTTACCTTGTTGACATCACAGCTTACAACGTTCTTTAGCACGTTGACATTCTTCTTGGGATTGCTGTGATGCGAATGATGTGGATGCCGCAAGAAATCCGCATCGAAGCGAATATTATTGGGCATATAAATCTGATCGTAGCTGTGATTCCGTGAATGCTTCTTCACAAAGTGTCCACAGCCTGTGGTCAGCTCATCATCGTCATCCTCCTCAGCACAATCCTGTGGCCTCAATTGATTCTGTATATATCGTATGGGCAGCGTTGGATCATCACGCAAGGTCTTGTGCCTCGCATCATGTGGATTTAGATCCGTAGAGTGATTTCTTGTGTGCGATTGCAGCTTCTTTAGATTCCTGTACTTATCGCCTGCCGCATCTGCCGCATTGCCTGCCACATTGTGATCCTTGGCAAAGCTACGTATCATCTTGACATCACACGATGCACTGCGGAAATGCTTCTTTGACTTTGTCTGCGGCATGTGGCAAGTATTTGCTGCAGGCAACACCTGTCCGCACTTGTCGTAGCTGCAAAGAAATCAAAGATAAGTTTCAATTTGGGAGTGAATATTCACAGTACTCACCAATACTCCAATTGCATTGTGCGTGAATCATTACGTGAGTGCCGCAATATGTCTGTTGGTATTATCAGATCTCCATTGCCTCCAACGAATCCTGTATTGGGCTCACTGCCAGTCAGCTTCTCCTCAAACACTGCAAAGGCGGAAGAAAGTATTTAGATTAAATGATCTAAAGATACTATAATTTTCATCTTAAATGCATTTATCTATCTAATTTTTATAATACAAAGTCAATCTATTTAAATATTTCTTATTTTTCACTCAGGTAAAAATATGTGTAGTTACATTTTTTACAAATATGTATGTGTCTAAATGATTTTCAAAAAACACTTTAACTAGTTGCATACTATAATTTAGCTCATATTTCGCATATTTTGCCAATCCCTCAGAAAGTCAACGATTCTTAGACAACGGGACACTCGGACTCACATTTATCCAGGCTGATAATGGAGCCTATAATAGGATCGCTGGCATTTAGAGGCTTCATTTTCTCCAGCTGCTTTCGCCTGCGAACCAGCCACCAATCCACCATGAAGATGAACAAAGCAACCAATTTGACAGCGGCACAGAGACCCACATATCTAAAAATGGAGAGAAAGGATAATATTATAATATATAATCAAAGTTAATATAAAACCAAACTCACTTGTAGCGAAACTTTTCAATGTCGTAGATGAGACAGCGACCGCCTTTCTCGCCACACGAAGACTTCCACAGCAGGCAGGTGGAATCAATGAGATTACCAAACAGAATAGGAGCTGGTATATAACCAAATAGTCGAAAGATGACAAACTGCATGCCCAGAGCAAAGGAACGCTCCTCCTCCGAAACGGAGCGTAGCACAATCATCAGCAGTGGCATCTGTGTCGATGCCACAACGAATGTCATGAAGAAGAGCAGTATAAGGAATGGGTAAATGGTGCGACAGGGCGTGGCACAGGGTCCAGCTGTAGCCACCGGCACCACAGTCACTTCGGCAAAGTCCTCGTTGGCGCTGAGAGCCTGAGCCTGACTGCCGCCGGCGCCACGATAAATGTTGCTTGAAATGTTGGCATGAACACCTGAAAGAAGACAAAGAAATGAGTGAATGTGTTAAAAATTGACTAGAGTACATAAAATACAATGATCACAGAATACTTAGAACTGTTCTCATTTCACCCATAATTTTATAGGGTAGATAAACTTAAGAATTTGCACTCTTATCAGCAGGTTTATTTACCCTGTAAGGTTATAGCCAAGATGAGAGCCATTTTGTGACAACAGGGTTAATATTTTATTTAATTTTAAAAACCGATGTTCAAAAGCCACATATAAATTGCAAACGTTGTATTCAATTAACTTAATCCAATATTGAATAAATATTATCTATAAAACATAAGAGCAAACCTTTTCGAATTTAATAACTAAAAAGCTGTGTAATTTAATAGATAATTGTGTAAATCATCTACTTACATGCACAATTGGTGTAGTTGGAGCTGGAGGAGAAGGCAGTGCAGCCGGCATGACAGGGACTAAAGTAGGTCAGTCCATTGTTGCCACAAACGGGTTCCACCTCGCTGGTCAGACACTCGCAGCCAAAGTTGCAAGCGGCAGTTAAATTAACCTGAAATGGTTGCTCCAAAGTCGAACCTTGTTTCGTATAATACGGTATCGTTGTTCCGGCCATTTTGAGATTGTCACATCCCAAAAAGAACAACAATGCATAGCAGGCCAAGCAGATGACATTCGTGATGAGCACAAATTGAATAGCACCTTTGGGTTTCAGCTGAAAACGCTTAAGGATGCATCCACCGAAGAAGATGCCAATGCAGGCGCCGGGTACGGCAATTGATCCTGTAAAGATGTTTGCCTGACTCTTGCCCAGACTGAACTGCGTCTCCAGATATTTGGGTAGAAAGACCACAAATCCAGAGACAATCATCAGTTCCATGCATGCTCCGAGGCAGGTGACAATGTACACAGGATTCTTCACCAGACGCAGCATTGACTGAGGTATATCCTTGATATCTTTGCCATAGCCCGTGTCCACTTTGGGCTGCGGTTGTGTCTCCTCCTCTTTGCTGGTCACCGCCACAATCTCCTTCTTCACCTTTCCCAGCTCATCTGTTGTTGCTGCACTCGAGTTATTTGGAAGTGCGAGTTGCACAACGCTACTCTTTCGTATCTTTTTCTTTTCCCGAGTGAGCACCTTGGGAAAGGAGAAAAAGGGCACGGCCACCACAAGCAGTATAACACCACAGAGGAGAAAGCCACCCCACCACAAGCCCACCCAGCGACGATCACCGGGAGCTGTAAGAGAGAAGCAGGAGAAGGTTAGAATTACAATTATGGATATTTGAAGCCTGGTAAAAGGCTAATATACTTACTTATGGAGATGATGGTGGATGACAGCGAGTCCATGTGAAAAGAGAGCAGATATGCGCCCAGGAGAAACCCAACGACCGGTCCAAAGGCCGCCATGCTGTACATGCAGCCAATGTACATCGAAGAGCTCTCGGTCCGCACATGATCATCCACATACGTAGTGCCCAGAGTGAAGAGGGGACTTCCACCGCAACCGAGAAGAAGCTGAGCGAGCACAAAGAGAAGAACTGGACCCGTTGTCGAGGCCTTGCCCTCCAGACAGTTGTCCTCACGCAGGGTATGTGGAGCCAGAGGCTGATTGGAGAGACCGCTAGATAGTCGACCCAGATCCATATCCTGGTCACGTACCAGAGCGCTACGACAAATATTATCGCTAGTCTTGTTCTTGATCGCAATACCCGGATTGGGTTCACCCGTAAAATGTGGAACCATAAAGACCAGAGAACCAATACCCATGATAACTGCACCGATGCCAATCCAGACGGGGATATGCCTTCTACTGCCCAAATAGCTGACAAAGATGACGGTTATGACATTGCCAATCTCATAACTGGATGCAATCAGACCCGAATAGCTTGAGGGGATCTCAAACCGTTTCTCAATTGTTGTTATCACGGAGTTAATGTAGCCGGAACTCAATGCTTGTTGCATCATCACCAGCAGCGACAGCAACAAGACAAAGATCTTAATTCTAGCAAATCTTTGGATGCCATATGGTCGACAATTCAAGATGCCACAGTCTCTTGAATGAAACTGCTCCTCATCCTCATCATCATCATTATCCCGCTGATGATCGGCAATGTTGCATTTGGTTGCACTTGGCTGACGACTGTGGCACTTGAGTACAGCATTCATATCTGCACCACTTGCTACTCCAGTTGCTCCCGTTGTTGTTGTCATCATTGTGGTTGCCACACCCATGTGTGGAGTGTGTGTGCCATCCTGTGCTGCATCTATGCTGCTATCGTCTCCACTATTCGCTTCCGAATAGAGACCTGTCATCTGGTACATCGATTCCTGTCGCCTGCAATTGTTACAGAGACACCAAATCTTTCAGCTATCGATTAAATAAATACTCTTCCTCCAGATTCTCATGACTTTTCTTGGTCTATTGTTGTTATTTGAACTATGATTTTGTGCATAGAGATTCAAAATAAAAACATAAAATTTCGTTACTTATTTCAAAATTTGAACATTATCGAATGGCTTTGACTTGACAAATAATAACTAGCTAATCTAAATATCGATGTGGTTATCGATTAAACCGATTATTTAAATCAGCACAAAAATTGTTTTGATCTATCTTTTTATCTAAATAAATAACTATCTGCAGTAATCGATATATGGGATAATCGACAAGATATTCGATAGTTAATTAACTGATGCAAATGACTGTATTAACAATATTTAGATAAATTTATACATTTGATATAATGTTGTCTCTTTTGTGATTATAGAACATTGCTAATCGAACAATCGATAAGACATTATATTAGAATTTCCATTTAATTTAAAGCTAGCTTTTACCAGTCTTTTTTTTTTCGGTTTTCTTCTATTTTTTCCAATTTTATTTTAGTTTTATTTTCGTAGAATTCAAAAGTTCGACACAAACCTGATCAAATTTATTTTAAACAGATTTAAAGTAAGGTAAAATTTCGCCAATAAAGGAGTAGAATAAAATATAAATTGAATGCTGAGCTCACCCAGCTTTGGTTTAGCTTTTAAGCTGCTTAAGGATAACTCAAGATGTTGGAGTTGGAGGAGTTGGCAACGGCCTAGAACTTGGGCTCTATTGAAATTCAAATTCAAGGACTCGATTGCAAATATCCCATTCAATGTCAAACAAACTAAAAAGGAGCCAAAGGCCAACACTTTTACTTGGCAACTGGCAACTGGCAACTGTGCAACTGCAACTCATGCCGCACTTCGCGGAGTTCTTGTTGCAAAGGATTGCGTCAAGCGAATTTGCCTCACGTGCCACACACAGAAGGCAGGCAGCCTGTGTATGTCCCTGACTTGAGGCCGTGTTGAAAATCCATTGAATCCGAATACGAAAACGAGTATATCAATATTTGACCGACTGCTTGTAATCGACTTGCCATCGATTGTGTCTCGTCTTATGAATTATTAAAGGCACAAGTCGCAATTTGTGCTGAAGGCCTCTTTTCCTCTACTTCCTACACCATAATTACACAAATAATCGAATACACTCGTGAATACACTCACAAACAAACAAACAAACAAATAATGTCGAGCTTTGTTTGCACTCGCAGTTCAGGTGTCAATTTATTTGTATGTAAATTGCTCGCGTTTTTGGGAACTCGGAAATGGCACGTGATAGGCACCTTGACTAATGTCGTGCCATTGCACATTTTCCCCTTCCCATCTCCCTCCCTCCCTCTACCTTTATCACATTTTCCTCCTTTAGATTTTCCTCACCTGTGACCTTTGCGGTGTGTCGTGTCAACATCACCAACAGCTGAGCCTGAGGCTGTTCCTAAGCCTGTGGCAGTGACAACACCTGTCACCGTCCCTCCTCCCGTCCCCGTTCCAGTTCCCGTCCCCGTTGTTGTGTCCACAGGATTGCATTCCTGTTCAAAGGAGGGATTTGTATACTGCTCTGTTGGATGTGGACCGGATCTTGATTTCGCTGACATTTTGTTGCATTTATTGTAATATAGTTAACGCCTTCCGCATTCAGGATCATTCAATCAGTTCTCTGAGCTTTCTACTCATCTAGTTATAACTCTGGCTAAGGCGATGTGGCATATTCTGCAAAATTAAAAGAAAGATTTAAATGAATATGTAAATATAATAGTTAGTTAATTATTGTAAATATTTTAAAGACGATAGCTCGAATATTTGATAAATATTTTGCAATAAAATTAGATTATTTATATATGTAGTAGAATACTAAAAAAGGGAAACAGACATAAAAATTTAGTAAAATGTGAGAGTTAAAATATAACTACTTATATAACTACTTATTAAATTAGTTTCCGACGGAAATATGTACACAAATTAGTTATAAATAATGAAAGTAGATTCTGTTCAGTTAAGAACTGAATACTATATGTATGAGATCCAATACAATTGGTAAGATCATGAAGGATAACTTTCTCAAAATTCGATTTGTTCTTCAACTAGAATTTGAAACTCGGACCACAATCTTTACTGTTTAGAATTATCAAAAAAATGGAGTACTGTTAGTACGAGTAAAAGGTCAATTCCAGTTCAAAGACACTGCACTTTCGACTCTTTAAACTTAATGGTGTATGCAATTGTTTAAATATTTAAGCAGAAAATACTCATTACAACCATAACCGACTAGAATCGACCAGTTCTAACTGCCTGGTTTACATTCACGCTGAATCCCTTTGTCCATCCTGATTCCCCTGTCTCCTGTATTCATAGCAAGATGAATTCTAGGGATAATGAGCAAGTCACATCTATATACTAGTAAGTAAGTATGTGTAGGCAGTTGTCAGTGTAATGTCATGTTGGGGAAAGACAATTCACTTCCTGGAGTGCTTGATGTGCTTGGTCCTATTGCGAGACTAATTGTGCCTTAAATCTTTGTACCACGAGCTGCTGCACATGCCACGAAAGCTCCAACAACTGGCAACAGAATAATTACGAAAGGCGTCAGGCAGACCACCACTTTACTAGATGTGTGTTGCTTGCTGCCTACTTGCCACATGCCACATGCCACAATCCACATGCTACATGCCACTCTCGAGGCTGTTGCTGACAATGGGGACTAAGCATGGAGGTTAAGCATGGAGGAAAAGATGGCAGCAAGAAGAAGGAAGAAGGATGAGAATGACGCCGTTTCATATTAAAAATACACACGTTATATGTTTGACGATGGCCCTGTCGAGCACTGTGGACACACACACATGTGATGTGGATGTGGATGTGGACTAAGGACGAGACGAGACGAGGACAGCTTGCAACTTGCCATGGATTGGCAACAAAAGGCGTCAGCTGCTGATTTCCCTTTCATTAATATGCGGCACAGCAAAAGAGCAGCAGCAACAACAACAACAACAACAACAATGACAACACCCACAAATCTGTAGCTATATATCGATATTTCCATCTATTACTCAATCTGCATTCATATAACCTTATAAGTATTTATAGTATGTATATCTACAGTTATGGCCATTCATGTAGCACATTCAAATTTACATCTAAATAAAAAGTATTCTATAAAATATTCTTTAACGAGTAAATACAATTAAATCAAAATTTGTTTGAATCTATTGTCAGTTCATTAAATAAAAGGAATTATTTCAAGTTAAGTTTATTTTCTTAAAAAAGTTTCATCAAAATTATAATGTCCGCTATATGTTGATTACTAAAGTGAAACAAAGCTGATATAGTCGTAAAAATGTTATAAAATCATTTCTTCATTTCTTCTCGTATATCTATACACCTTATAAAATGCATATTGTTAAAAGTGTGAGCTATATTTGAGCTATACTATGAGAGGTTGTCTGTATTTATATCGAAATCAGTGTTCTTCAACATTTGCACCCGGGCAAGATAGCTTTTCTGTATGTGTTAGTGCTCAAATGTTTGAAAAAGTTACAATGAATTATAATAGTTATTTCATGGTACTTTATACTATACGAAATGTTCTTTATTTTGAAAGCTCTGCAACTGTCAAAAAACTTTTGTGCCCAGCTGCAATTTTGAAGAAGACTGGTTTAAATCCATATCTACATTTATGTACAACTATATACTTATTTGTATGACCATATCTGTAAAATATCTATTGCCTTAACCTTCTTTGTATTAATCTCTCTTTATATAACTATCTCCATATCTATAGCTTAATCTTTCAATATCCTGCCTTTGTTTGGTGCAATCATTTATCGATTGACAGTGACAAAGCAAATATGAAAATCATCAAATGGTCAACGTTGCACCTGCTGTTCTAGACAAGACTTCTTCCTCTATTCCTCTATCCCCTCGAGCTCTGTTTCTACGTTTATTCCGCCTACATTTTGATAGCCCATATAAATTGCATTGGGGGTGGTCGACTAATTGGAGATTTGGCTTGGAATAAGCTCTGTGTTATTCCCGACCGGTGCTTAACTGTAATTTACGGCTTCCAATCTGACCCATTTTCTAGGCAAATGCTTCGGCTAATGTTGTTCTCTCTCCTGATTGCAACTCCAACGATGAACCCACTGAACCAGTTAGCCAATTATGTGCCTTATAGTTGCCTCCTCCTCCCAACTCTGGGAACTCTTCACTCACATATACGTTGCATCTATATCTATATGTATTCTATAAATTCTATTTGGCTCGTGTTGACCCACAACTGTTTCAGCTTATTGCTTTCATGTTACCCAATTTTTGTATTTTTTGGTGTCACTGCAAAAAACTTTCGGCTTATGTCGCATCTGCGCATCCAATGACAAAATTTTGTAATTCCTCTTCTGCTCTCCTCTTCTTCTGTTATGGACTTTTTCTTTGGCAAGCCTCCAATGCAATAGTTATATGGCAAAAATCAACTAGATTGTGCCCCAAATGGGATTATCACGAATTTAATTAAATGCATCCACGAAATACATTGATGGATTGGAGACTACATAGATTTAAATACGAACATTTCATGTTGTATAAAGGTGACCATGGAGGATTTAGTTGTTAAAATGATTAAGGCCATTTTGTAAGTTTGCCAAATATCAAAATCTTTTGAAAAATAAGATAAAGTGAACAAGTTAATGGCAATTCAAAAGTTGTAAGTTATACAAGTATCTTTGAAAATCATCTATAGAGAGTGTTCTCCATTTGATATATGTGCATAATCAGATAGAAACTCTATGAATGGTAAGCGATAAAAAAGGGTAATAATTTAATTCTAAGGAAAGATAGCAACTTAATAGTGACGAACTTTCGTTAATATAAAACCATGAGCCTGACTAGGACTTAACTTTGATATGCATCTTTAGAGAGTGTTCCACATTCGATATACATAATCAGATAGAAACTCTATGAATGGTAAGTGCTAATAGAAGGTAATCATGTAATTCCAACGAAATATAGCAACTTCATTGTGAAGAACTTTCGTTAATAAAACATGAGGACCATATCCAGGATGTAACTTTGAAATGAATATATAAAGGATGTTCCACATTCCATATACATAATCAGATAGAAACCCTATGACGATGTAAAACATGTTAGATATATCAAAAACACAACACGTAAATGTAATTTAGACAAAGTGCATTTCCATTCACTTATCTGAAATCAATTAAAAAGATAATAACTCGAACAAGTTCAATTGCAAATGTCACTCAATGGTTCATATAAACAACAGAAAGTCAATTAATTGCAGAGCGAACATTTATTTAAGTTTATTAATCAAAAGGGAGCATCAGCTAATTATCAAGGAACTGACATTTCTGACATTGTTAAAGGGAAAATTACGAAAAATTTAGTTCACTTTTTTTTCTTTTCTGGGGGCAATTAAAGATAATGCATGACATTAAGCTCATCTTCAGCAACAATTACTTGGGTCTTGGACATATTTTACCAACTACCAATCAGTTGAAAGAGTTGAGAAGAAACTTGTTCATTATGAAACGCAAATTACAGCATATATTACGTAATATGGGTGAAGTTTTTGTAAAGAAAGGGAAATTTTGCTAGACGTGAATTGTCATGATTATAATACTCTTTTAAAAGCTTATCCAAGTGGAATTATGAAGTAAACAGAACTAGCTGTCTATGGATAGATGATATATAAGTGTTATTAATTGGCATACTTGTTGTGTATAAGAGTTGTAAAGTGTCAACATAATTTATTCCCTTCCGGAAACATGTTGTCTGTCCAGCATCTTTAATGACTCGGTCAATTAAACAACACATTTATCGAGGTCAGCATATGATAAACATATGTATGTAAGTCGTAATTCAATTTTAGATCGTAAACTTTATAGTTATATGTTAGCTGAAAACAAAGGGAATGGATCATAGTTGGAGGTATATTTTTCGATATATAGAAATTTAATGAATTTGAATTGAAGTATATGAAGATTTTTATATCTTTTCTATATTTTTAAAAATTAATATATCTTTTTAATGATTAAAGTGGGAATTATGCGATTGAAGTAATTTGAGCTTAATTTTTAATAAACGTCCAATCTTAAACTAGTTTCTTTGCTCCACTTCAAGAATTAATTAACAATATTTTCAAAGATTTTTACAAATTCCAACTCAAGGGGCGGAAAACTCATAAATTAGAGAAACTGTCTCAAATGTTAAATATAGTATTTGTTAACATGTTTATATTGTTAATTAAACGCAAGTCATTGTCTTGTCACATTCGATTCCATCAACGATTTTTGCATAACTTTTCAACCTACATCATAGTCCAAAATAGTTGACTGTCAACTAACGTGGCCTTCAAAGCTGCTGGCCAAAACGAGTACCATTACCAATGACCAAAAATACATAAAGACAGACAGAGACTTATACCGGTTGCAAAAAACACTCCCACATGAGACAGGCCAGAGCTGAGGAGGAGATTGAGACGAAGACTTGTGTTGGACACAGTTCAGTTCCCAATTAAATACGTATTTGTTTGTCAATATGCAGAAATAAGTTTGCAAACTTATGATCGTGATTAACGGTACTCAAGTCCAGCTTTTGACCAACTGTACATTTTGTGCTAATCATCGAGGTCAACGCTTGGCAAAAATTCAAAATTAAGCAGAATCAAATGCAGAAACATCTCAAGAATCTCATGAACAACAAAGGCAAAAAAACCATTCGCTCACAATCTCAGCAAGTGGAGCATTAAGAAGAAAGAACTCTACAGTAGAGTGAGCACGACTGTGAGATGCTTTCAAATTTATAAATACAAAGAATATTTGATACATGTTTATGCAGATTTTACAAATCTCTAACAAAGCAAAAGTAATTAACGATGTATCTGAACCTAAGTAACTATAACTTTAAATAAACTAATGGCATTTGTTTCTTTTGGCTACAAAAACATGTCCAGCAATTGTCTTCAAAATCTCTAGAGATTTGTGGAACAAAACTGTTTGAAAATATTGACATAAATAGCTCTTAGCGGCTGTAAGATTTAGCTTTTTAAATTGAGCATTAGATTAGGCTAATGTTGCTAAACAAAATGCATATGTATATTTCATTCAATGAAAGTTTTCTTCTGAATCTCTAGAGATTTGTGGAACATAACTGTTTAAGAATATTGACAAATCTAGCTCTTAAAGGCTGTAAGATTTAGTCTAATGTAGCTTATCAAAAATACATATACTTTATTCAGTTGAAGATTTCTTCTTCTGCTTTTTGCATACATTGCCACAAAGTGATAACACTCTCAGCTCCCTTCTGGGTACTGGGTATTAAAAAGCCGCAAATTGCGGTCCATTCAACTTGCCAAGTGACTCAGTTGCCACCTTTGCGTGCACCCCAATGAAAGAAGCAGAGAAGATGCTGCAACATGAGGGAGAAGGGGAAACAGTCTTGAGTAACTTTTACAACAAAAGACCAGACCCAAAGAGCCAACGATCTTTCGCTCTCTAAAG
The DNA here is from genome assembly GCA_035043265.1 of Drosophila testacea. Classification (NCBI taxonomy): domain Eukaryota; kingdom Metazoa; phylum Arthropoda; class Insecta; order Diptera; family Drosophilidae; genus Drosophila; species Drosophila testacea. Next base: position 1,985,900 of record JAWNND010000151.1, read on the forward strand.
GCGTCATGTGACTTTTTGCACAATTAAATACAATAATAATAACAAAGACAATGGCAAATTTGTGATTCAGTGCATCAACAACAGCAGCAACAAAAATACAGTTGAAAACGCACTGAACTGACTAAGAGGATTAGAGTACAACTGTCTCAACAGACTTGTAATCCGATACACTCCATCTAACTCCTCCTCGTCTCGCTGTCGTTTTGCTCGACAAGTCATTTGGGTGGATTGGATGGTTCCACAACACGTCAACAATATGGAAGCCCCTCTCATTCAAACACCACACAATCAACCCACTTGCAAAAAACACACAATCAAAAAAAATAAAGCCTTCAACGGGTTTTGTTTGAATTCCAAAATACCCCAAAGTAATTTCACGAGTGTCTGAAATTGCAACAAATGGGGACTTAGGAAACTTGAGATTGCAGTTTGTCCAACTAAAAGTCACTTCAAGTGAGCGAAAGTCCACAAAACGAAACCCTCCATTGACCAATTTTAGATTACTAACAACTTTTGTTCCATTTAAGTAAAAATTACTATTTTTTCTGTCAAATCACAGAGGAAATAATAAAAAGCAAAGTATAAACCTATTAAATTTAAAACTGAACTACTTGTAAAACATTTCAACAGTAATTAAAATAATTTTTTATCAATTAAAATAAATACAAAAGAAAACTTTTTATATTTGAATATTTAATTAGGCATTTTGACAATTTCCAGAAAGTTTAAAGTCTTCAGTATAAACTTTATATTATAAATTTTGCAATTCGTATATGTATATTTATATTTATGTTATTTGATTAACAGAATATAGGTCGTAAAGTCAAGTTATAATCATTTAGAAATGCTTATCAACTTATATAGTTGTACTACGCAAATGTGAATTTCATGCAGCTCAAATAATTGCAGTGAATTTATAAAAAGTATTCCCTTTGGAAGGAGTCTACAATTTGAACCTAAGATTATACTATATCGGCACTAGGGAACTATTTTATAGAGCTTTGGGAAACAATCAAATTTTAACTTTATTTATTAACAATGAAAATTCAATTTCAAATTTATTCATCATTTAGAAAATGTACAATGGGATCGGGTTTAAACATAAGTATAATTTTCCATTAACTGATAGCTTTAACATCCAAAAACTTTTCCAAACTTAATTAGTCGTTCTTAAGTATATTATAGTATCTAAATATTATTACAGGCTATATTTATAATTCACCGTTTAACATATCTCATGGGGTTTTTTTAACTTGATCTTAAATTCCCTTTTATTTGAAGTATCTTGTGTGTTAAAGCTCAGTTAAATGAGACATTTCTCAAATGTTTGAAAAGTCATTGTTGATATTTGCACATCAAGTTGGGCTCGTAAATTGTAAATTGCCCCAACATCAAAATGTGTACAAAGTAAGCGCTAATTGTGTCTGAGTGTAACTTTTGTGTACTCTTTTAAGATTGCTACAACACATGGAAGCTTAACCGACTTTCCGGTCCCCGAAGACGATGTTCACGTTGAAGCTCCAGAAGAAACGGAAAAAAACGTGTGTGCCCTCCCAAGAGAGATTATCAAATCATCAATGTCAAAATATAAAAAACGGTCGAGGCTACGCAGCATTACATGACTTCACATACAGACATTTTGTTACTACGTGTGCTAGGTACTTAGTTATATATATAGTAGGTCTGGTATATATATATAGAGACGTCACATAATTCTAATTGTTTAGTTTTCGAAATGTCCGCAGTGTTATCAGCATGTTGTTTATACAATATATTTTCGTTATTGCCTCGCTTTCAGATACTATGACGATGAGGGAGAATAGAGAATACGGTTTTCTATTTGCGCAAATGTGCCTTCATAACAATAAGTATCTACAGTAGTTCACGGAAAACAAGAAAGAAATGTAATTCTGGGTATGCAGTAGATTTGATACTCTTGCAGACTCAGGTAGATACTTTAAAAGATTTTATATAAAGTTCAATTAAGAAACTTATTGCCAAGAAACAGGTTTAATTAGAAGAGCTAGGAAAAATGTTTTTAATATAAATAATCAGTTTTTGATCTATTTTTCTTGCAGCAGCTATACTATATAGTAATGATAGTTTATACAAATTTCATCAGTAATACTTGAGTTGGAATAAAATATCTCAAAGAAAAACCACAAAGTTTGTCATTAGACTGTATTAATATATATTTCATTATATATTCAATAATACCCATTTGAAGAGTATACAACGTAGAATGAAGACAACAGACAAAGAAACAATTTCCGAAGACTTTTACTCATAGAACAGCTGTCAGTCTCCATGTGCATAATTATCAAGAGTCAAGTTTCGACTCTTGGGACACTCTTATCAATTGACTAATGAAACACATTTCACTTACACTGCCTGCAATTATCATTTATCATTTGCTTCAACTATCAGCTCTAATTTATCTCAGAAAATGTGCAAATGTATCTTATATGGACAGTCTGTTATTCTTTTGTGAATTCTAAGAAATACAAAAGGGAAGAACAACAATTGTATCGATAAATTGAATTTATGAGATGCTCTGTGCAGAGGAAAGTATTTAAAATTGAACCTAATATACCCCTTTTAACAAGCCATACATAGGGTATAGTAAGATAGTGAAGAGCCGTCTTTGGCTTTGTGAAAGTCCATAGTTTGTATCTTTAAATGCTTCCCTAGTAACACAAAAAGCCACAAAAGATACAAAACACGAATCATGAAATCGCATAAAAAGCGAATAAGATAAAAACAAGTTTTTTGTTTTTGCAAATAAACTTCCTGTATTCGAAACGCACACGATCATACATATATAGACATCGTAAATAAAAGTGAATACATTCAGGAACAAACAGTGAATGCATTGCGAATCAAAATTGGTTTTGTCACTGCAATCATTTGATAAGCAAATTAAAATTCTAAAAGTGTGAGAACAATAAATGGAATGGAAAGAAACAAACAGCAATAAATAAAAGTAAATAGAATAAGTTAAAAAAAAGTGAATAAAAGTAAAATTAAAGCCTTAGACAGATAGATGTATGACACATACTCCCAACTTTGCTGCTGGACACTTGACGAGTTGTTTTCAAGACTCAAACAAGTTTCTTTATTTGGGTCTTTTTTAAGTGGCTTTGGAAACATTTTTTTGTTTTTGTCTTTGTTGTTGTTGTTGTTCGCTTTAATGACCTTTACCATTTTAGCCAAAAGTCAAGCACACACATACACAGAACACTTAGGAACAGCATCTGATTGTACATGTGAACAAAACTTTGTAGAACTTGGCCAAAAAAAGTGTGTTTAGAGATTGTTACTTAAGCTTTTACTAATTTATTGTCAAGTCGACACATTAATTTAAATTAAATTAGATCAATTAAATAAACGAGTATTAAATAATATTGCTATATTTTTTAACATAAAATTCCTTTTAAAAATTAACAACTAAATTAATAACCCTTATTTTATTGCATAAGTTTTTCATCCGGATTTGGCTTTAAGTTCAATGTACGCATAGACAGACAAAGAAAGAAGAATCAGACAGAAGAGAGAGAGAGAGAAGTTGATCCGAGTGCGTGATCCGCATCAACATTGACATGAAGAGATACTGATAGTCAGCTATAGAGATTGAGATAGAGACAGTGGAATAACCCAGAAAGGACGTGACATCAACATCATTACACAGATACACACACTCTGAATGCATTATACAAATTGAAATTGTGCGGCACATTTTGCATGGCAATTAGTTACGACAATTTGACAAAGTTTTCAACAAGTTTAAGAACTTTATAGCATTTAAATTCATTGCTGATTTCAATCAACACTTTTAGAGTAGAGTTTCAACTACTCTGGTTATTGACACTCGTAACGCTCAAGGTCAACAAAATTTAACTGCTTTGCTTTCACATTCTACAAGCTATGTTTGGTATGACTTAATAGTGTGGTTTTGTAAAATGTTACATACTCTAACATAATTGGCACCTTGTAATTAGCGATTAAATGCTTTGTAACGTCAAAGTTCACACTAATTATCATCCAGTTGTATTTTGTACTTGGAAACAATTAAGACAATACTACTTAGTTGGAAAGGCTGGCAGCACCGCACTAGCAAGTTGGCAGCACTGTTTGTGGAAGCAAACATAGGATTAGCATGAATGTATTGAAAGGTTTATCATCATTGTTAACTGGTTTTTAACTTTCAACGATAATATTTGAGTTTAGTTTAAGTTTATAGGACAGATCCTGATGAAAAAGACATTCCACTAGGGATAATCGGTTCAGTATTTTCAAAGTTATGGTTATCACTAATTTTCCAGGTAGACATTCCCAATTCGTAGCATCTTAGTATTGTCAATGCAATAACATATTTGTAATAATGAAATCCAATGTAAACAAGCTTGAAGTTGTTTAATAAAATGATACTATGGCTACTTTATCTCTTCTGTAATCACATATATCTATTATAGCATACTTTTAAGATACTCATTCCCAAGCAAGACCCCATTACACCCACTTGGCATGCAAAGCTGCAGTTTATAATGGTTTTTCTGAAGGGGTAAACAACAAGTAGTGACGTCATGTTTGCAAATCAAGTCGTAAAGAAATCCGAATGCGCAAATCTGCTTTCCTATCAGCAAAAGATACATAAATATTCTTATGCCTATCGATATCAAGGTCTTCAATGCACTTTGACGTCACAGCTGTGTCTCTTTTTATTTTCCTACTTTTTAACCATAACAATTGCAATAAAAACCAAGTAGCAAATGTGAATTATTGTTCATTGTTTATTTGGTTTATTGGATATGAAATTATCTTGAGTTTTTGCATTTGGGATTGATCTAAAGCCTGGCAATTTAGGGGATTTTGTGGCTTTACAAACGTCAGCAGGAGAAATTATTAAAATGTACGTCAATTATTTTAAAATGTAAACAAACGTGAGGTTTTTCATTGTTTACTTTTGTTTATCAAATATGCATTTCTCTCTCTTTTTTTCTCTTTTTTTTCTATATACAACAGGCATAATTAGATTAGCATTAAAAATTTGAAAGAGAAACACAACAGTGTCAAAATGTGTGTGTATCTTGGCACGTGTTCTGCACAGATATTTGTGTAGGTGTGTGTGTGTGTGTGTGTGGACACCAATACGAAAATAACTTTTAGCTTACAAACACACAAACACACCTACACACATTCATTTGCACAGCAACAGACAACAAAAGCATTGTAGGAGGCTGACAACGCGACACGGTCCGCATTGAGATTATAAATAAATTTACCATAAAGAAAGAAAAAAACAAATATTAACAACAACCACAACTGAAAATGCGACTAACAAAACAAAGAGAGAGGAAAGAGAGAGAGAGAGAGAGAGAGACTACAATTGCCCTGAACTCGTAATTTTAATAATTATACACGACACTTGATTAATTGACAGAAATCTGCGTGGGTTTAAGTTCAGGATTCAATAACCATGAGTCCGTTCATTAATGGATTCTCGGAAGATATTATACTTCTCATTGTCAATGAAAAGGTATAAAGGAAAAGTCATAAAGAAAGTTCTTTTGTCCGCTTTCTATAGTGTCTACTTAACTAAACACTTCCATTTCGCCAGAGGTGAAAAAGTAAGTTAAGGAAAGGTAGGAAATTATTAGTCTGATCAAACAACTATAGAACAATATACGCACTATTTAGTCTCATGCACCATTTACCATTCAGTTTACAGGGTATACAAGTGCCAGCTGTTGTTCTTGCCTTTATATAGCCCTCATCTACGTATCTAGTTGTAAATGGTATTTACCAAAGAAAAACAAACAGGGAGTGAACTGATTATCAAGACAAAGATACTAAACATCTTCTAACTAGCTTTTATCTAGACTCTTCGACTACCAACTACAGAAAGCTTTGCGGTTAGTAATTGTTTGTTTGTGCAACTTGAGATATTAACGCACAGTTTTGTTTATGCTGAAAAGCTAAAAATACTCTCGAGTTGTAAAGGAATTAGCTAGAGAAAGATTCGAGAACTAAAACCTAAGATACAAATGCATCCTCACAGTTTGCTGTCAATAATCTCAAAAAAGCACAACAAACAAACTAGAAATAGACAGAGAAATAGTCATCATCTGATTTTCTATTTCTTTTCTGGATAACCAAATATTTTTCTTAATAAAATTTGAGTTTTTTGAAGAACATTCTTAAAGATATTTGTAAAACTCGATAAGAGGAAGGTATAAAACCAATTTTATTAGAGTCTCCCAGATATACAAAATTTCTTGACTATAATTTTTTCGACTGACAAAATGTCATTTTATAACAAATATACACATTAACAAATGTTAATGTTGTTTCTAAAGAATCAAAAGGAAAATAAACTATGCAAATTTATGAATGATTCCATTATTCAAACTTCACACTGATAAATTGCCACAATTATAAAGCTTAAATACAAGGCATAAATTTCTCAATCAGTTATTAAACAATTTGTGATTAAACAACGAAATGTGCATTTTAGATACGTATTTTGTTGTTGTTATTGTCTGGCATTTATTATCATCTCATTTCCGGCATGAGAAAGGTGGAAACTATATGAAAATATACAAGCAAATGTGAAAAATTCGTTTTAATTGCGATTCCCATGCAACAATAAATTGCGCTGAGGTATTCCCAAAAAAAAAACAAAATATTTCTAGATAATCAACACGACTTGCATTTGATTGTTGTCGCTGGACAAGCACAACAGTAATAACAACAACAACTAATAGTACACATAAAAATGACCTAAAAAAAATTGTAAAAGAGAAAAAAAAATTTAAACATGCGACAAAAGTAACGTAACTACAACACAATCACAACAATTTTGCCTTGTGTTGTGCCCATTGAAAAATTAAATAAATAGGTGAATAGCTGCGCCCTAAATCTGTACAAATGATGGTTGACACATAGATACACACACACATACACACACCGCAATAGATACGTAGTTACACAGAGATACAAAGATACGCACAGAAGTTGAATTGTTGTTGTTATTTCTGTGAACTTACACGAATTTTTTATTATTGTTTGTACTCTTTTCTGTTATTGTTGTTATTCGCCGTGTCACCCAAGGGGCATGTGTTTAAATATACCCTGTAATTGGCAGTTCAAATGGGTATAGCTCTGGCTAGTAAAACAGGGGAAAGTGAAGTGAAGGAAAAGAAAGGAAAGGATATTGTCTCAATTTAATAAAATAACGATATTATAGGATATGTTTTCTAGCTTCTGCAGTGTAATTAACTTCTGCAAGAATTGTCTTAACTTTTTTGTTACTACATGCTAATTACAGGGTATTGCACAGTAAACAGCTCAACTGACTGTATTCTACCTGCTATTTTTTTTCGGTTGTTGCTTAAAAATCATGCATTGTTTTTATTATTATTTAGTCAGCGTCACCTGCTTTCTCCGCTCGCTGAGAATGAGAAATGAAAACAAAGCTCGATTATGAAAATGAATTTTTTGTTTAACCTAAAACCCAAAAAAAAATCGCACAATTTTTGTTATACCCTGTGCTGTGAATTTGAAAATCAAATAATGTCTACGTACTTTTTTGGCATTCTTATTATTGTGGGGTATTTCAAGTGTTGGCCACCCATAAAGGCATCTAATTAAGGCACCAGACATTTGTTTAGCTCCAAAGCTCATATAAAATGTAAGCAGTTTGTAAACTGAAAATTTAAGTACTTATATACGTTAGCTTAACTTATTTTTATGTGATTTTAATGGCCACTGAAATGGAAAATTTAGACATGCGGCTAAAAGTTGAACACACCAAATAGGCTAAACAAATGGAAAATTATTCAAAGTGCTTCTTGTTTTTTTGAAATCACTTTAAATAAAACTCTCCAGATTTGTTTATACTTTCCATACTAAAAATTCTTTGGTTTAACAACCTTTTTAAGTAGAAGCAGCTGTAAAAATTATACCATAAAATGATATTGAAGAGATTTTTAGATCTCTTTACATAGATCATGGAATATTTTGCTTAAAATATAATAAATACAGCTTAGGGTCCTTCTATGTTTAAGAAACAGGTGTAGAGATAATCAAGTCTTCCTTAAGATGTATTAATAACAGCTTCAGTTCCTGTTTTCTCTTGGAAACTTATGTAGAGATTCCTAGATCTTTATAGATTGGTCGGGGACTATCTTCCTCAAAATATATGACTATAATTACAGCTTCGGTTACAGCTTTATCTAGGAAAGTTATAGAGAAACTTTTAGATCTGATAGATCTTCGGTATCTGCTTTTTCTAGGAAAGTTATATAGATATTTTTAGATCTCTCCTTAATACACAATAATTACAGTTTGAGTTCCTGCTTCGTCTAGGAAAGTTTTTCATTGAACTAAAAGCTATAGCAAATATTATATAATCTTGTTTTTACTTGATGGAAAATGTGAAATTTACATCAGCTTATAAAAAAACATTTCCTCTACGCCTAAATGCACAAGTTTCCCAATTTTACAAAAACAAAATACTGTGCGCGCTTTAACTCGTAATTAAACAATAGAAAAACTCATTCGATGATTACAGCAATATTATACTTGTTATATAACTTAATTGTAGTCCAGAGCTCTGACCGTAATGGGCCTATAAGAAATAAATGAAACCGGGGAAAACTTGATGATTATGAGTATTACTAATGATGTTATTGATACGAGATGAAGTACTTTGATTGAAGGTTCTACAGAGTTTTGGCTTTTGCCAGTTGAATGGCCATAACGGAAATTTTGTGGGCTGACAAACAATTTTCGGTAGCTTGAAGTTTTTCCATTAGGCCTGTTATAATCGATTTTCCACACATTTTCCATGCCATGATTGTTGGCAACAACTAAGCAAGAAAAGAGGGAACAGAAAAAAAAACAAAAAACAACAGTTCAAACATTCTGCTAGTTTGTAAAGTTATTCGTTTATCGAGTGAGTGTATGAGTGTTTGAATATATGAGTGTTTGTGTATGAGTTTTCGTGTTCCGTCAAATCATTTGGCTTGACGTGTTGGGTTAAAGCTTTTGGCTTTCAACAATCGTTGCTCTTGTGACTTTGAGCCCTGAGTTTGATTGATATTTGGTGTCACACTCTTTTATTACAACAACAATTTTCGACATAACCACCACGCTTCAGTTTTGGGCTTATTTCAAACAGTTTACCGTTTTCCAAATCGAAAACAAATCACGTAATCATCCAAAACAACGTTAAATCAATCCATTGAAATGCTAATGACACAATTTCCCATATGTCTTCATATCAAAAGTTGACGCAGCTTGCGAAATTTCTTGTTGACATTTTTGAAATGTATACTAAATAACTTTCATGGACATATCGCAGAAATGTCAACAGAAAAATAAAAAAATGTAGTTCAAGTTTCATGTAGAATTAACACAAATAACTCGATAAATACATAAACATAAGTTGAATTTAATCACAGTTGTAATTGATGTTGATCTACTATGTTGAATTAATTCTACTTGATTACACTTATCCGATTACATTTTTCAGGGCTACCACCTTTTATAGATATAGATATGGATATGATTGACAGTACCTAAGATTGAAATTTACAACAGAGATTGTCAATTGCATCCCTCAAATAAGTGAGGATCTTTATAAGGAAGTAATGATTACAGATTTTAGTTTTTCATTATATTATCGATAGTACCTTAAGTTACATTTAGTATCAGCTTTTAACTGACGATTATTATCAACTGAATCCCTCAAATAAGTGACAATATTGATAAGAAAATAATGATTAAAGATTTCAGTTACCATATCACATCGATAGTAACTCAAGTTAAAATGAAAATCAGCTTTCATCTCATTTCATTCCTCTTGACGATCAACTGAGTACCTCAAATAAGTAACGGTCTTTTAATACTTAGAAAACATTATTAATAAAATATATTGCAACACTCACCTTTCATACCATATTTATGTAAATATAGTTGTATCCTTGGACGATCGCTGACAGCTGTTTTCAGTTTTCAGCTCAAATAATTAAACATTTTTTTGTTCATTCAGTTCTTTTTAAAAATTTTTTTTTGTTGCTTGTAATTTTTTGCGCATTTTTTCGTATGTTTGTAAACAAGTTGTTGTTGTTGTTGTTGTTGTTGTTGGTATATTGCTTTTTAACCTACACACATTCATAAAAATAAAGTTTTTTGTTTGTTTTCTGCTGAAAAGATATGTGGATGCTATTATTTATTGCAATTCTTTAGAAGATATTTCAAAAATAATTGTTTAAATCACGCTAAATGTGGTTCACCACACAATGAAATACACAAACAGAGACGGAGATAGAGATAGAGTGAGAGAGAGAGAGAGAGATGTGTGTGTATCTGAATGAGCGAGAGGAGAGACGCGGTTCAATAAGCAACTCGAGCAAAAACAAGCGACTGAGCAAATGAGCGAACAATACAAAACGAAACGAACCAAACGAAGCCGAACCGGTTTGAGTTTTCTTAATGGTACCAATGAGATACACAAACACCGTTAGATCCGCAACTTGAGACTTGATTATGTTGATTTTTGCATTTTCGGTTACGTGCGAAGTTTCAGCAACTGCCTCCGTCAGCTAATTGAATGCTCCACACAACACGTGGGGAACTGGAACAGCAAGGGAACTTGCCACCATTGGTACATTTGTAGTAAAACAGGTACATAATTTATGCGTTGGTACATTGAACAGATGTACCAATTGTGCTAAAACAGGTACATTACTTTCTCGTTGGTACCTTAGACTCTTTTTATTGTATAATACTCTTTTTGACAGCTTAGACAATTTGTGTATGGTCTATGCTTAGTTTTTCAGTAAAACAAATGTATTAAAAAATTGTTAATAACTTAAAAATGTAGAAAAGTGTTAAGGTGCCACACTAAATCATCATAAGAATTAATGAGTGCATTCATAAACATTGGATCCTAGTTTTATCCATTTTATAGGTTCCTAATAAATCAAATAAATTTTTCAAAATTTTACTATATTTTAGTTTAAAAGCAAATTTAAAATACAAATATTTAAATTGAGATCCAAATAAAATTGATGAAAATAAACTATATTAATACGAAACTAAGAATCTAATATTAAAGATTCTTTAGGACATATTAACAGTAAGTACATTCGAAATCTGTACCATGCTTGTAAGCTCCCCCTACCACAAGAGGAAAGCCTTAGCGTCAGAGGGGACAATGGGGGGAAGGCGGCAAGAGGCATCTCGAGGCAGCCAACCGCAAGAAATGGCAACAGCTGCACGAATATTGGGCCACAATTCAATATATGTAAAAACAACAACAAATACACTTACATTTACACAGTCATGTGTGTGTTTGTGTCGGTGTGTGTCTGTGCAAGAAGTTACCAAATGAAATCATAGCTATTGTTTTATATTATTTATAAATAAGGTGCAACTGTTTTTAACGGCTGAAATGTTGTTAAACAGTAGTCTAAATTTTAATTTAATTTGTAGAACAGTTTTTAGCTTGATTTGAAATTAAGCGGAAATAAAAGTGATGTATACTGTACTTTAAAGGGAAATCTTGTCAACTGAAAATATTATTAAGAATTACTAAAACAAAGACAAGAAAATATAAATAAATTGACAGAAACTAAAACTAAAAACTTTAAAGTTAAATAAGAGTACAAAAACTAAGTACAAACATTTAAGTTCGTTATTATTTGGAACAGCCTTATACATTTAAACTAACTTTGTTTTCTTATATTTATAAGGAATACCCTATTATGTCACATAACAAACATATCAAAAAGTCTCACAATTCCGATTAATATAGAATATTTGTTTTAAATCAGAGCATTGAAAAACGTGACCCAAGTATTGATTATAATAATAATAATACTTGTGTCACGTTTTACAATAATGTTAATTTCATTAAATTTTTTAATTGTCTTACTCTCTTTATTTTTGGCATGCGTTGATCTAACTAAACGATAAGTGATGACTAAGTAAGTTATTGTTTAGAGAACAGGTAGTAACATATGTATGTGACTGTATGTGTATCTCCATCTGTATATACAAAAGTATCTTGGTGTGAAACCAGTTTTATTATTGTTTTTGTCGCTCAAACTGATTGCAGTTTGTTCAACGACTTCGACAAACAAGAAAACCGCTAACTTTTGCCATGACCAAACTTGGAAACTAGTTATGAAACGAAAGTGGACAAGGTGCTAACATAAGTAGAATCAGATGTTCCATGAGTCAATACATGTATTATGTTCAAAAACAACGATAATGAACTCCGAACGACATCAGCAAAGTTTAAAATCTAAATATTTAACTAGAGATAAAAGGCTTTTAAGAACTTGAGCACATGCAAGTCTTTTCTAAAGTAGAGATTTTTTGAGTTATTTAAGTTTCAAAGTCCAAAATTTCTACATTTTGATCGTCTTTATATATGATAATAAAGTGAAAATCATATTTTGGGTGCGTTGAAACAAATGGGGAATATTAAAGCCGGTTGTATTCCATAAAAGATCGGCTACTAACTTTAAATGGAATTCCAAAGCTACAAAAAAAAATGTATTTATATTCATGGCTGATGTCTTCTTTTTTTGTTGACTGAGAAAGTAAAAGCTATGACATAAAGAAATCAGACTTTTTTTTCAAAACAACAAGTTTAAATAGTTGTTGTTCTATTTGTATTAGATTTAAGAAATTTTTTTATATAAATGAATGTTTAAATGTTCTTTTTTATCACTAATAAATATTCTGACATAATTAATTAAATACCTCTTGGATTTTTATGTTTTAAAACTGCGCCAATTCTGTTGATTTATTTTGGCTTATTGAGATTTTCAAATAAATTAGCACATATTTATTTCATAATCTGAAAATATTGTACATATTATACGTATGTACATATATATATACTAAAAGGTGGCTTAATTTATGATATGCGAATTCTGTCTATTATGATGGATATTTAGCACATGCTTGAAAATATTCTCGCATTTTGTGCAGGCACATCTATGCACAACTATATACTTAAAAGTTTATCGATAAAAGGGTACTTAAGTAAGTTTACTATGTATGTATCTGGAATATATACTTTGTAGCAGGAATTGCCATGGCCAAAGCACTTAGCGTGTACTAACTTATGAGTTTGATCGTCGGTCGAGCAAAGAACGATTATGCAAATATAAATCAATTGACAGGCAGCAATAAATGAAGTAAGTATACTCAATTGGCAGTTACCCTGTGATAATTGATAGACCATGCCATGAGTATCCTAGACTAAAGGATTTATACTTAGTACTTAGAGCAGTAAAGTTGTTAACAAGATGACTTACTCTATCTCTTGGTAAAGTGAATACGTCACCTTGTCAATAATTTCATCATCTTATTTATATCGGTAATTACTAAGAACTAAAGATGCTTAATTTCACCATGATATTAAGTACTTAGTTGTAGTCTGCAATCCGCTATTGACAATTGTTGACCATTAAAAGTAGTCTGATTTGAAAATAAAAAGTAATACTATAAAGAAAAGAAGTAGCTGTCAATCTTATTGATAAAGTAGCTCTAGTTGTTCTTATAGACCGCAATCGACTGCATTATTATACCCCTTTTAAGCAGATTTTAGTGCTAGGGTATTCAAAAAGAAACTCATGAAAAGGCGACAACAAAGGAAAACCTTTTGCAATGTGGGGGAGCAGAAAAAGAACTAAAATGAATCTGTAACAAGTGCGCCAGCAAATGTGCGCTACACACACATACTTACAAAGCAACACATAGATACATACATACATATATAAGCAAACACAACACACACATACACATGCAAATAAACATATGTATGGGATGTAATGTACAGCTGTAAGGCAAAACAAGTCTTCTTGTTGTTGCTGCTGTTGTGGAGCTGCTGAGGGGAAGCTGGGGAGGTAACCGTAACTGGGAGACCCCTTGATAGCCAGACAAGACAGAAGACAAGAAGAAGAAGAAGACGCAACACTCTATACGTTTAGGTGTGCGTATGTGTGTGAGTTTATGTAGGCGCACACACACCTCGTTAAGACGTTCGTAGTGGTAAGTAGATTAAATGCTTGAAATCACCTTGCATTGATATTTTACATTTTCATATTTATTTCTTGCTCTTGTTTTTTGCTGATGTCGCTGCTCATTATGCAAAGCCTTTTGTTTTTGTTATTGTTTTGCAGCTCTCTTTTAAGGTTGCTTTCTCAATATACACACGTGTATGTATACAAACACATACACGCACACACTCAGCTATACAAATATATGTTTGGATGTATTTTGTTTGATTTGCAGTTGCATCACTTTGTGGATTTTTAAACCAAATTCGTTGCAGTTTGCCATGTCTTTCTTTCTCTTTCGCTTTGTAAATATATGCTTACATATCAATTATAATTGTTTTAAGCAATTATAATATAATAACAATATTATTGTTGTTATTATTATTATGTTGTTGGGTGATTGACCCTTTAATTGCACATGATTTACGTTTACTTTTATCACACCGTCACACTCTGACACACAAATGCACGCACGCACACATACGCATTTGAACGGGACGCAGTGCATAAAATCAATTCAATTTTTTGTGTTATTAACTCTTACAATTAAATTTACAAAATTACAATCTCCACACAGTCGAGCAGCTCTTCTTCACCTTTTCTTCTGCTGTGATTTTAACGTGTTTTGGCCTTTCGCGTATGTAATGTTTAAACAAAATAAAGAACGTCAAGTTGGCATATTTATCCGCATTGAAGTTACGCGCACCACGACCGTACCGTACGAAATCCAACAACAAATTGAAAAACAATCTTACCATTGCTGCCACCCCATTTTCCTTTCAAAACATAGCCAGGTGGCAACCTTACAGCGACTCTGTTAGCGCTCGCAGCCAGCTTCATGTTGCGCAAATATGCGCTTTCAGTTTCACTTTCGAGTGGATTTCTAAAACGATTGGACGAAAAATTTTTCCACTCGAAAGCGGTGGTGCGAACGGATCGGATTGAAAATTTACATGCATTTTCTGTGCATTTTTCTAAGCTTTTCAGGAAAAGAGCACACTTAGCAAAAGCGTACGAACGAAACATGGCCCCCAGTGGAGCTAAAAAATCGGGTTGTGTTTTAAAAGAAGCGAAATAATTTTGTCTAATTTCGAATTTTAAAATTTAGTTAAAAAAAAATCGTTTTCTTGGTTAAAAATAAATTTTAGCTTAGACTCAAATTTGAGTGGACGATTGCTTTTGTTAGCGCTGCCACCGGTAACATTGGGAACTACAAAGCGCCACTTGGTTACATTGGGAACCACAAAGCGCCACTCTTTGGGAACTACAAGGCGCCACCTGTAACTAAAGTGAAAGTGGTGGGAATTTTGAATGGTTCTTTCAAATTTGACCCGGCGGCAGGCAGCTGAATTGCTAAAATGATAAATAATATAATAATAATATAATATATTTATATAAACCAGTTACTTTAGGTTGCAATCTATTGTGAAACTATTAATGAAAGGGAAACAACGAATGAAATTGGTATTAAATTGAATGTTATCTTATTTTTCTGCTTATAATAAATATACTTATTGATTAAAATGGACATAAAAATAGCATACAAATATTAATGAGACCACTGAGCTTATTATAAATATGTAAAATTGGAATTTCCTTTTGTTTTACTTTCAAATGTAGATTCGATCGGCAGTTTTACTTAGCTTACTTCAGTCACTTATTAAAACCACTTTATAGTTGTATTTTTCAAGTCTCTGCATCCTTTTGGTACTCAGAGGCTCACTTGGAGGCTTATAAAACCACCAAGCGCCAAAGAAAAACAACACTGAGCAGAGTTTTCCAATTAAAGCCAGTAACCACATGTAGCTGAAAGAAAAGCGAGTTATATTTGGTAATTCAGGAATAGAAGTAATCAAATCCTACCGACTTATGTAGAAGTTATCATAGACTAAGCAAGCTCCGCCAGCTTGATCATCGCAGGACTCATGCCACAGCACGCAGGATTCATCAATGAGAGCGCCAAAGATTAACGGAGCAGGAATTGTGCCCATTAAGCGTACTTTTATCCACTGCAAGCCCAAAGCAAAGGAACGCTGTTCGTCCTGCACGCATCTATAAATGGTAATAATTATTATTATAAAAATTATGTGAAATTGTTTTTGATAATAAATTTATAGCTCTGAGATACACCTCAAGAGTTACTTTTCAATTATTTCTAATAAATGTTAAGACTTACCTCAGAGTTGCCGATAGAGCAGGCATTGTGGCCAGAAAGGTAAATAGCATCAGCACAAAGCAGAGTCCAACAAAGTAGGGCAAACTCTGGCACTTGGATTCACACATAACATTGGTGGCCTCAGGCATTACAAGGGAATCCTCAATGCAACTGCAATTGCGATAGATCTTCAAGGTATCCAGTTGTTCCTCCTGACCACAACCCGCAAAGCAGGGACTGTAGTACATCACACCATTGGCACCACAAATGGGATCATAGTTTGTGCGACTGCAGCCACAGTTGGCATTGCAAGGAGCCTCCAGAGAAATGGGTAAACCACTGGGATTTTGGGATTGGGAATACGCTGTGGTGACTCCAGCAAACTCCGCATTGGGACAGGAGACCAGAAAACAACTTGTGAAGAAAGTGGCCACCACTGTGGCCATTAAACACATTTTAATGATGCCGCCACAAGCCAGATTTAACTTCTTGACCAGGTAACCTCCTAGAAAGGTGCCACCTCCTCCAGCAGGTACTGTGATTATTCCCATCACAAGAGCCGAAATCACTGGAGAAATGCTAAATTGATTCTCAATTTGTTTAGGCAAAAAAGCGGCAAATCCTGCAATGACCAAACCCTCTGTTGCTCCAGCCAAGTTAAGAAAGAAGAATGTTGGATTCTTAAATAGAGTCAACACTGCATGTGGCAAATCTCCAAGACGACGACGTTTCTCTTTTTCACTTCCCACAGTTTCCAGTTCCGTTCCCATCTTGATTTCTGCAGTTTTCTTGGTGGCATGCGCCTCGGATACTTTGGCTAATTGTAGCTTCTCTGCTCCAGGCAGAGATTTGGGGTAACCAAATATGGGTATGGCTATAAGAACACAGACCATGGCAGCAAAAACAAAGCCAATCCACCAGGCTCCAATCCAGACTTTGCTATCACTAGTCAGACTCAAACTGTGGCAAGAAAAGTGGAAATAGATAAGGGATGAATATAGGATAGGAATTTGTTTTTAATTTTCTATATATTATTATATATTAATATTTATTTTTTTGCATTTTAATCTCCCTCTCTTTAATCGCTTTGTTTTAAGTTCATCTGCAATTGAAACCTGTAAATCCCAATCCCATTTTCTATTATAAAGTCTTCATACTTGAATTTCCATTATCTATTTTTATGTGCAAATAAATTGCAATTCAGTTAATTTACATTTATAAACCAAGTGCTCTTCTGTTCTCTGTAGGAAGCATAAACAAAATGTTTCATGTTTTTTACACATAATTTACAAAATGCGACGACTCGTAAAAGTGGCAAAGACCAGATTCAAATCCCGTCTAACAGTATGACTTATGGCATCACCTTGACAATAAGCTGTGCTGCGGCTTTCCCTTCCCTTTCCTTTCCCTCTCAACTATAGCTCCTCCTACTCAACTCTATAAGCTGTATACAAATGTGAATCAAACAATTCCCATTCCTTATCCACATCCACAACATGCTCATCCTGAACCTCATTCGCACCTTATTTCCTCGTTGTCAGCACGAAATGTTGTTTTATTAGTCTCCGGAGATATTTACGCTCCGGCGTGCTTTGTGGCATTTGCCGTTGCCGTTGTCGTTGCCGTTGGTAACAAATGTCGCGTATAAAATAAGCTCAGTTACTCCCCCTTCCTTCCTTAGGGCCATCATTAAAGCCATTTGACTGCCCCCAAAAATAACTGTGACCTCGCGATTAATAACAATCATCGGGGGTTTTAGACTCATGCACTTACTCAGCCGCATCCACGGTAACAAAGTCCGTATAAATAAGCAGCAATTGTCCACCGAGAACGTAACCAACAGCAGGTCCAATTATGGCCATCGTATAGTAAATACCTGAAAGTTTTCCAAGTTAATCAAAATTGAAACCTGTAGATAACTACTCTAAGATTAAAAACAAATTTGCCTCAGTGTAGAAATTTTGTGTATGTAAAATTAATTAATAACTGGAAGATTTTAATTTAATTTTAATCTACTTTATACAAAGGTGAAATATTGAATATTTAAAGAGTATTCTAATTTTCAAATTACAATATTTGGATGCTAATTTACAAGTTTTATTTTTCAGTTTGTATTCCACTTATTTTCAGTATTTCATATTCTCGAGAAACTACAGTCATGTGTGTATGTAATTAAAAGTGCTTAACTTATACTAATTAGAAGACATGATACACAGAACAATATGTATTATATATCAGCTATAATAAGGCCTAAACTCCCTTTCCTAAATTAATTAGTTTGAGGCTGCGTCAGCTTCTAATGCTGCCACATTATGTGGTGGCAAATGCCAATAAGTCAATGCATGTTTTATCAATTGACTGCATCTTAATTTGCATGACAATGCGCAAAGGACATCGGCAAAGTTAATAACTGACAAGGGAAGGAGTGTGGAAAGGGAAAATTCAGTAGAGGGGAGATTGCACATTATCCCTTTTATTTGGGGGGGGGTGCCACAGGCACGTAGCAACAAATAAATATAAAAAGCAAACGAAAATCCCCAAAAACGAATTTCAATTGTTTCAAAAGGCGGCAGACAACGCAAATGAAGGCAGTCGAAGAAGTTGAAAGCAGCTGAGAGAAGAAGTTAGAGAAGCTGTATGGGAATGATAACGATAAACTTAACTAGGAGGCAATAAATTTCGCTTCGCTGTCGTGGTGTCCTTTTTTCTTCTTCTCTTTTTTGGGTGACTCCTGGCCTGGCATAAGCCTGACATCTGCCTGAGTCAGCTTTAAAATTGGGTCAACAAGGGGGAATCCCCCGTGAAGTTTAACGGAAGTAAAGCGGGGGGATAGTAAACAGTCAACAGTATTTACTTCCCTTTGTCTGGCATTTTGGCAATATGGCAAATAAAAATAGAAATAAATATGGAATGTGTGGGGAAAACTAAAAGATACTCGTACTTTGAGATACTCGTACTTTGAGATACTCGCTCTTTGAGATACTCCAACTTGTATTCGTATCCCCGCAAGCAGCCTTTTGCTTAGTTGAGCACACTTCATTTACTCCCCAGACACAGACTCAGACACAGAGACAGAGAAAGAGAAACTTTTCCCCAAATGCGTCTTATCGATGAGACAGTTAAACTTACCCAAGTAAACAGATGACATCTTTGTGGATACATTCTCATCCAGATACGTCACGCCCAGCGTAAACAACGGGGAGGCACCAGCTCCATGCAAAAGTTGTGCCGCAAAGAACAACCAAACGGTCCAAGTTAGATTCTCACCCACATCCAAATCCTCAGATGCCTCATGGCAGGCCTGTTGCAAAAGGAAATTCCCATTTACTTCCCAAACTAATTCTTCCTTTACTTTCAACTTTTACCATAGTTTGATTCGTCAATCTGCCTGCTTCCTGATCACAATTATTTGCCTCGTCAATCGTTGCTCGATAACTTCCGACCAAGAAATGCGGCAATGAGAAGATCAATGAACCAAGACCCATCAATAGTAGTCCAATTGCAATGAAAAATGGCTTGGATGCACCTTTACGACCTCCATAGTATGTAACGGGAACCAGACACACAAAGGAGGCCAGATCGTAGCCACTTGCCACGAGTCCAGTTTGACGGGAACGAAGACCAAAACGTCTCTCTATTGTCGATATATTCACATTCACAAATCCATTTACAATTAAACCTATAACGAAAAGAAAATATATAAATATATTTTAGTTTATTTGTATAAATATGAATTATAATTACAGCTCTGACAAGGTGGGCGTAATTTTTTTATTAATGTAACACTTTGGAAATTACGAGTACCTATTTATTTCTTATGAATTAGGGAGAGAAATTTGAAATTAACCCATGTACATATACAGAATTTTAATTGATGAGAAAAAGTCTTAGTTAACCTAACTCGAAAGTAAATTCCTTAAATCTTTGAAATATTAAAACTTAAACTATAAAAAACAAATATGAATTAAGGAATTCTCTGTGACTTTATGAAAGAGCAGCTGATTTTGAAAAATAAAATAATTAAAAAGGTATTTCTTTATTTACTTTAAAAGTGAAGCAAGTTAATTTCAATAAAAACTTAAATTAAATAAAAATGTGAATTTGGAAATGAACTAAATATATTTAAATAAAAGCTTTTTTAATTTCAAACAATTTTTTCAACATTTAAAGGCAGTTAATTTTGATTTAACAAAACTGATAATCAAATTAATAAATAGATTAAGTAAGCAAATAAGTATGCTATAAATAAGTGTTAACATGAAACTAAAGTACAAATCGAAGCTAGACAAATAAAAATTTTTAATATTATCGACATGTAGACTTGAAGACAAGTAATACGAGGGAATGAGGCCATCAGCTTCCTAAGAGAGTAATGAATTGGAAATCCTAGTAACCTTATCGTAATTGTTGTTATGAAAATATTTACAATGTAACATAAGAGAACATACAAGTGCGTGTGTCCAAGGTAAACATCTATTGACAAATAGTTTCTGAATCAAGTTTCATCTTTTATTTGATCCCAGCAGAGTTTAGCCGGATTCAACCCCCTTGCTCAATTCCCCCTGGCACACTATTAGAGGCTATTACCGGTAACATCCCTCAACTTTGGTGTTATAAAAAGAAAAAAGGAGAACAGAGCTCAACAGATTGTAACACAATCCAAACAGAGGGCGGAGCAAAGAAATATCGGAGAAGGAGATTTATAAATTAAATATCTGTAGGACAAATTGATTTTGCACATAAATATCAATTTTCTAAGGTGGCAAGACCATTGTGTTGCTTAGAATATGACTTTGCAATGACAAAATTCAATTTATTTGCCAATAATCGACCTGCTTGAAAAATGTCCTTTTTAGTCACACGCTGGACTTGAACCAGGACAAGAAAGGGAAGGAATATAGAAGTTTCCTTCTACCCCCCGTTGAGGGGAATGAGGCTTAAATGTCTCAAGCAGCTCATAAGTCATTTACCTCCTGGAAAACAGCAATAACATGGAATATGGATCAATTTCCTTATGTGTAATGCGGATGTGCTTTCCCACTCCCCGACAGGACTTCCCTGACTTCCTATACAAATAATAAAGGGAGCCAAGCATCGAGTTTTTAGTCTACTTAACTAAAGTATTCTTGCATACGTGACAATCTTACGATTTAAACAAGTGCATCTTGAGGCTGTTGTGCCTTTGATTAGCCATTCATGTCGAGCTAAATACTTTCCAAAAGTAAATATTTAAAAGCTTTAATTTAACAAATATTTTATGTTTAGTGCATACTTAAATTTCATTAAAATAATTGTCGAAAGTTACAAAAGAAACCAAAACTAGTATAATATAATAAATTACAAGATGTAATACAAGTCAGTTGAGTTTTTCCAAAGTTATAATAGATTTACAATTTTTATTATTAATTAATTTAATTGATTTAAGCCTCCAAATAACTAAAAATTAAGTTCCTTAGCTCAATTGCATTATTTATATATTATATATTATCTATTATAAATCTACAATTCATTTTAAAAGCATACTTTTAAAAACTATTGCATACATCTAGGAGCTCGGATGGCTTTGAAACTTAAAATACTTGCTATCTTTATTTAAACGGATTTCATAAAAAAAGGGTTTATAATAATAATAATAAGAATAGTCATCATTAAAAAGATTTAAAACTGTGGGGAAGGGAATAATTAATTCACAGCTTATAAATATTCATCAGATTGACATACAGTCACGCTTGATTCAATGAAACCGGTTGCTGATGCTAAATAAGCATTACTTGGCATCTTTTACATTTACATATATTTTCATATAAGTGGTTAATACAAATTCATTAACATGTATTTTTTGGTATAAGTGGGGTTTTTTCGGCAGAGAAGTGTGCAAATTTGAGTCATATCGCAGTTTCAGTTTGACTTTCTAACCGAAAAGACGTGATTAATCTTAAGTGGTTTAAATGTCGAAAATACTTAAGATTTTGTGTTTGTTTTTATATTTCTTAATAGAAAATGCGAATGCTTATGCTGATTTGACTTTAATGTCAAAATACCCAACTATTTATGAATCCATCTATCAATCAACATGTAAACTTGAATACGACTATGATTTTCAAAGTAGATGTCATATAGAATTAAAAGACAATACTTTGGCATTTGACTGCGAAATGGAACTTCCAGCCGCAGAAATCTGCCACATTCCTAGAATGAGAGGAAAATGCAACATGGATGAAGAAACGATAAATAGTTTCCATTGCCTTAAAAAAGTGGAACATAGTTCTTATGATTATAATTTAGAAAATTGTACCAAGTCTAAGGAACACTATGAGATGAGTATTTTCAATGGCTGTAACAAAGAAAACGTATATAGAATCAATATAAATGCCAATAAATATTTCAAAACTGAATATCTCAATTTTGTAGCAACAAATTTACCAAATTTAAAGAAAATCAAATTGAGACAGGAAACAACAGAATGTTTCCCTTTAAACCAGTTTCTACGTAACTTCAAATATCTCAAGAAGCTTTCCATATTTTTTAAAGATATTCAGCAATTATACACATGCAACGATTTTTATTTTACTAACTTAACTCAGATTAAAAATCTGCGGATAACTTTAAACGGAGAACCCTCAAGTAATGGAGGAAATACTTTTTCATTGAATGAAACACTTCTCAGAGGCATGGACAACTTGGAATATTTTGAATTAGTTTGTAAAACTGACAAATATTTGCATGAATTTCCGAAACATCTGTTAAAGGGACTAACAAATTTATCATCATTACAATTTAAAAGGTGCAACATTATTAAATTTACTGAAGATCACATTAAAGACCTAGTTAATTTAAAGAACTTGACACTTGTAAGTGGATTTGTTGACGATTTTACCTGGCTGGGGTATGTATATATGTTTATAATCATATATCAATATTATGTTTTTACAATTCTCTATATATAATTTCAGTTCAAATATAATACAAAATAAATTAGATATCTTGAAATTAGATTTAGATGTTAAACCTAGACTAGACGAAATCTTTTGGGTACGAAATATGACAGCTTTGCTGTGTACAAATAATGATTTTTGCACATTTAATGTTGATATAAATAAAAAACCATGCCCCAATGAATGTGACTGCTTTCTGAACCGAGCAGCTGGACTTTTAATAGATTGTACAAGATCTCAGGAGATTCCAGAGCTGCCCATTCCAACAATTGGGTATGTAGTCCTATACGCTGGAAATACGAATTTAACTCAGTTGCCAAATCAAAATTTATATGGATATCCGAACATACAAGAGCTTTATTTGTCCGACAACAAACTGACAAATATAACGGTTGAACAATT
This sequence comes from Drosophila testacea, assembly GCA_035043265.1. Lineage (NCBI taxonomy): Eukaryota > Metazoa > Arthropoda > Insecta > Diptera > Drosophilidae > Drosophila > Drosophila testacea. The sequence goes on from JAWNND010000151.1 coordinate 2,009,473, forward strand.
GCCACCGAATTTAACTTATTTGGGTCTTGCAAACAACAATCTTCAATCTCTTGACTCCAAAGTTCTGGAATTTCTCTCAAGACGAGCAGGTAAAATGACCATGAGACTATCGGGAAACCCATGGAAATGTAGTGAAGAGGATCAGGATATGATTAAATTCTTTAAAAATTCATCAAATATTATTCGCGATCGATATTACTTAACATGTAATGGAAAAGCAATCGAAGACGACGAAGAATGAAGATCTAAGAATCATGATAAAGGTATAATTATAAAAAATATAAATATTTTCTTAAACAAGTAACTGTTATTCCAATATTTAAAATTTAATATTGCAGATTCAACAGAACGTGACTATCTTTAAAATAATAATTCCATTAAGCCTATTAAATTTTTATATCAACTATGTAAATATTGTACTCATTGACTTTAAAATCCTAAAATGTATTAACTATTAACAGGTTGAATATTAAAAAGACAATTCTATCTAAAAGGCATTAAACTATTCTAGCTTTGTCACTGTCATGAACACAAAATTAGGCATAGGAGTATAAAAAATGAGCACCTCTTTGATTGAGCTGAAATTCCAGGAATTTTAAAATAAAGAAAACCTAATTTGAAACAAAATTGACGCCAGTCGCTTCATTAGTATGATTCTAGGAAACCCACAATTTAATTTAATTCTAATTTTTTTTGGCCGACTTTTTTTTCAATATGTAATCCGGACAAACCGGATTATAATATACTACATATGTATATATTTTTTTTTTTTTCGGCGGAGAAATTTGCAATTTTTAGCTTTATCGCAGTTTCAACTTGACTTTCTAACCGTGAAGACGTGATTAATTCTCAAGTATTTCAAATGTCAAATATATTCAAAATTTTGTGGCTTTTTATATATTTTTGTGCCATTGACAATGCTAACGCAGAAGTTAATTTAGTATCAATATACCCAACTATCTATAACTCTATCTATGAATCGACATGCAAACTTGCAAATCCAAATGACTTTCTGAGTTATTGTAAAATTGATTTAAGAAACAATACTTTGGAATTTGATTGTAAAATGTTGAATTTAGCTGCATTCTACTGCTTTATTCCTAGAATAAAGGGAATGTGTAAATTGAATGAAGAAGCAATCAATAGTTTTCAATGTCTTGAAAATTTTCAAAATGTCAGATATGATAATAATACAGGCAATTGTAATATGACTACGGAAGACTATAAAAGGCGTTTATTCAGCGATTGTAATAAAGAAAACGTATATGAAATCAACATCGATGCCAATAAATATTTAGAAAGTGAATATCTCGATTTTGTAGCATCAAATTTAACAAACTTAAAGACAATCAACTGGCAACAGGAAGCCGATTGTCAGCCGTTAAATCCGTTCTTACAAAAAGTCAAGACTCTCAACAAGCTGTACATATATTTTCAAAACACGCAGTCATTTATAAATTGCAATGATTATTATTTTACTAATTTAACTCAGATTAAAGAGCTTGAAATTGGAATGCACTGGATCGATAACGAATATCGGGAAAAGACTTTTTCATTAAATGAAACATTTGTCAGAGGCATGAACAACTTGGAAGTATTTGAATTGAAATGTGCACCATCCACCGGATATATTGTTGATATTTCAAAAGATCTATTTAAAGGCTTGACAAGTCTATCAACAATAAAGTTTATTGACTGCATTATCAATAAATTTACTAAGGACCACATTCAAGACTTGATCAATTTACGGACCTTGACATTTTCTGGTGGATTAGTTGATGGAATCCCATGGACATGTCAAAGCAATGAACAGGATATTATATGTAATGGTCAAGCAATTAAACACAACGGACAGTTGCAGATACTTTAAAGAATATTGAAGATTTACTTTTGGTGAATATAAATGTTTTCTTAAGTACTGATGTGTTAATGATAATGAGAAATTACAATAATTTCAGAGCAAACCGATAGGATAATGTAACGGCCTTAAATATAAGTAAACTCAAAAATTCAGTTCTACTTTATTTATTGCCAAAAATTAATTGTCTTAATTTGAATATTAATTCTATTACAAATATTTAATTAAAATTTTAAAATATATAAAAAAATGTTACACAGACAGGTTTATGCTAAAGAAGAATGTATTTAGGTTTATGTAAATGATTAAAGTAATAACATATTAATGTGTCTAACTAATAAAAACACCTGTATAGGGTATGAAGGGTTTGGTGGTTGGATGGAACTATGATTAAAATTTTTCAATGAATTTATTGTAGTGTAACAACAAAATTGAATACTATCAGAATTTAAATTAATTTAATAACATAAAGAGCGCTCTAGTTTCAGTTAGCTGTCTAATATAGCAATAAATATATAATTAAGTGGAGAGCAAATTTTTGGCACATAGAGAATCCGAATTTTGAATTAGCCACCGAAAAACCGTTAAAATTTTATGAGAAAAATAGGAAAACGCGGCACAATCGACACGACTCAACACGATGCGACACGATGCGACGCGATACGACGCGATGCTGCAATCCAAAATTGTTGCGGATGATTTATGTTAATGCCATGTCAACTGATTAATATTTTCAGTCACGTGCCGCCATTCATAACCCATAACCGTGCTCCTTCTTTCTACTCCATGGACAAACAAACACAACACACAACAAGAGGCAAATATAAAATGAAGAGGCATAAAGTGGGGAAAGGGGCGTGAATTGAGGGCGACAGCAGGGAGATTTATCGCAGCACGCGACCTGGCAAACAGTTTCGGGAACAAAGTCTGGGCATTCAGGCCGTGTCATCACTTTGACACCAGTAGCAAAGTCCGGTAGCTGGACGGAATCCAAGACGGAAATGCGCTCACGTATGGACAATATGCAACAGATGCCAATTTTAGGCCATTCAGGCATATAACATACATACATATACTTATGTATAATCATGGCAAGGTTTGTTCAAGGCACGACCAGAAGACATAAATACTGCAGCAGGCTGAAGGGAGCAACCAGGCTAATCCCTGGAACACTCTCTAATCCCACAACCTGCATATCCTGCTTCCAACAATTTTGCAATTGGTGAATTTCAATTAACCACATGTCTCCTTCCCAGTCTTCTTTTAGATTTATGACTGTGGACTATATGAAGTGTACTTTATGCACTTCCAATTCCCCTTTTAGTTCCAGTTACAGTTCCCCTTTGCTCATCCGCTTCCAGTTGTCCTTTTATTTTTCAGCTAAACATTTTGAATACTTTCCATTTTCCACATTCCTTAGACGACTTTTCCCAGAATTAATCAAACAATTGACCGAAAATAACTCTCTTTTATTTTACAATTAAAGGGTTTGTTAGCTATTTCTTACTACAGTTTCTTGTGGTCCTAAGTAGATGGGCTTAACTATTTTTAATATAAGTAAATTAAATTAAAATCTACTAAATATGTGCAAGTGATATACATTTTAACTTTTTGTAGTACTGAACTCACTTTCAATTCTCCTTTTCTGAACTCCCATATCTTTTTAAGTTGCTTTTCCAATTTTCAGCTAAACATATTGAAAACTGTGTCTAATATTTATTCTCCTAGCTAGGACCATATGATGTGTGCTGTATGCACTTCCATTTCACCTTTTTTGTACTTCTTTCCCATACCCCTTTCATTTTCCAGTTAACATCTCGGAAACTGTTTCCCTTTCAAACTATTCAGAGCGACAGTTTTTTTATTTTTTGAGGTTAATGCATCCTCGGGCTAAATAAGAAGGAGAAGAAAGGTGCTGTTGACTGCTCTGGGGCTGATATTAATTATTAACTTGCTTCCCATTCAGCAATCGTGCCCCAACCCGCTTGCCAAACGCTTATCTGTTGCACACAGCCTTTGGTGCTGCAGGCCAAGTCAGAAGCAAAGCCAATTCAGTCAGTGCTCAGCGATGCTAATGAAGCGTTCCACTTGCCTCAACCCTTATTCTTATACTCATGCCCATTTTCAAGCCCATTCACACCTTTAAGTATTTAGTTCTTAAAACAGGTTGTTCATTAAAGCCTTCCAGCACACTTGCAACCCAATTAATGCAACCCCAATAATTTAATTAAAACTCCGTTCAATTGTTGTCATAATCACAGAATTATTTGCAGTATTCATAATTCTATTTAATAAAGAGTATATCGTATAATATGTATATATCGGCATTAAAAAATATCGCTTCTATTCATAGCTTTTCCTAACTTTTTAAAACTTTTTATTTGACAACAGCACAATACTTTTGTCCTTGGCTGTATGATTAAAACTGCTGCAAGTTTTCCATTTTAAATTAATCTACACTATTGACTGATGCAGATAAGATAACTACAAGATAACTCATTAGACTGTTAGATAAAGAAAAATAGTTGGTAAACATTTGCATTACAAAAATGCATTCAAATTTCACACCTTTTAAACTTTGTAAACATTGTAAACTCAGTCAAGCAATTACTTTAACAAACACAATTCACCTAATTAATTTTACATAAAAATTCATTTCTATAAACAAACAAACTAATTTAATTATACTACTTGCTTATGGTACTTAAAGTACCTAGATAAAAAAAAATAATCATTAATTGCATAACTAACTTTAAATAACTTTAAATAATTTTACAAATTTTTTCTTTGTCAATACAATTACTTGACCAACTTTAAATATTTTTGTATGATTTACTTCTGTTCCGAAATTGATTTATTTAATTTATAAGTAGTCAAAAAACGTGTTTATCATTGTGTTGAAATTTCAACTGAATTGACTGTGGGCGGATCAGCGAGACGAAGCCATTAAATGGAATTAAGAAAAGCCCACAGTGAGACTAAATAGTATGTGTACCCAATATATGTATTCCCCATCATCCCACTCACCTTGCAATGCCCCGCCCCAGCAGAGCCAGAAGAGCGCCCACTTGGCGGTGCAGAATTGTTGAAGCCACTGTGGCTGGAATCGATTCCAACCAAAACGTTGCTCCTCCTGCGTTTCCACATCCAGATCCGTGCTGGTTCCATTGCTCGTAGCACTTCCAACGCGACTGGAACGTGCACTATTATTGTTATTCATATTGGCGCGTTTTGGCGCATTTGTGTCCACTTGACAAATGGTTGACAAATTACTGGACTCAACATCTCCGGACATCTTTTAACACTTGCTCTTAATGAACACTCTTGACACTCTTTCAATTTTGTCGACTGCTGCGATCCGCACCGAACGAAGCGCCAACTGCAACTGAACGCAGAGATTTAAGCCAATAAAAAAAGCCTCTGCCTTTGAAATTTGCCTGATGCTCGCTGTTTTAACAGCGCCAGGACTTAACATCAACAGCGCTCTGTTAGCTGCTGTGCATAGGGTGGCTGGCACACACACACACACACACACACACACACACACACACACACACACAAACACTTGAGGCATTTTATGAATGAAATTCTTACGTGCTTGTTGCTCTCTCCCTCTTTTACTCACTCTCTTTTCCCTTGTTTGGCCTTTGATGCTTGAAAAAAGCCAGATTTGACGGGAAAAGGCTGAATTGGCAACACTGCTTTGATGTGACTCGCATATCAACAGTTGTCTTGTTATCTGATAAGATTTTATTGCTTATTAGAATATCACGTTGATAAAAGAGTCATATTAGAATTATCATTTTATGCTGAAAGTTTTTCAATTCATAATTTTAACAAATAAAACCACAATTGTTTTACACTTCATTATAACTTTTAAAAGTTTATTCAGTAAATGTTTAGTAGTTTCTCTTGGTTTACTAAACATGAGCTTAAATTATAAAAAATATTTATGTACGATTAATTTGCCAATCATTTAAAAGTAGTTTAAGTGTTGTTTCATTTCCATCATCAGAATGCCAAGTTTTTAGACATATTTTTTTTTATGAAATTAATCAAGTGTTAAGAATAAAAAACAATTAATTCATTTACACTGTCGTCAGAAAGCGATTGTAACAAACAAAGGCGAGAATTCTCAAAAGCGATCATTGAGCACCAGAAAATTATTATAATTTTGGTAAATTAAGTACGATGAAATGGGTCTTGGGTTATTGAAAATAAAAGTATTTCAATAGTTAAACAATAAACTGATAAACAAAAACAAAAAAACTTGCAGTAATTACACTAAGCAACATTAACAAAAAAATATAATTGTAAGAAAAAAGAATTTGTTAAAGATAAAACTTTAGTTTCAACTCGTAATGGTTTTTCATCTAACACAATTATCATAGATAGATAGTATTTACATGATCTTTCTTTATATGTTGCTAATTATATGATTTGCGTGATTATTTTGTTTTTTTTTTCCAGTGTAACGTTACATTTTCAATTTTGCAAAAATTGACAGTTTAAAAAGTTGTTTTCAAATTGCGACTGCGCTCAGCATTCAATTTGTTTAGACATGTAGAAGATGTTATAATTATGCTAAATATATTTGTATATATATTTTAATTATTTTATTGTTTGCTTTTGTTGTTGGGGGATGGAGTTTGTTCGCTTTGAGCGAAAGTGTTCCGTACTTAATTCGTATGCTTTATGGTTTAAACATGGATACAGTGAACGCTTTGGGCACTACGACAAATATCACATAATGAGATCAATTGGATATATTTTGGGCTTTTTTCTTTTCTTTCCTATTCATTTCTTTTGTTTTTGTATTTTTGCTTTGCTTTGTGAAATATACATATATATTTGTAAGAATGTACGCTGTTATATTGAACTTAATATGTTGACTGGTGGGTTATATATCATTCAATTCTATATGTATGTGGTATATTCCTAGTAAACACTTTTCATTCTTTCTTTTCCATCTTACGATGAAGCACATTCACATAATCTTAAGTATACCCAAAGCAAATTGGAATAGCTAAGCGCAGACTAACTAAAGTTTAAGTATATTTGCTCTTAGTTGAGGTATAAATAATTACAATTCGGGCAAAACAAACTAATTCGATTAACACAATCTGGTTGGTAAGTACACAAAAAAAACAAAAAAAAAAAATTAACAATATTCACAATATTTTGAAATACAACTTTTCAAATTGCCAATTTTTCTTTTCCAATATTAAATTTCCGTTTGTTTTGTTTTGTTTTTAGTCTAATTTGCTGGCCTAATTTACATAAGTAGTTGTGGTTTTTCATTTGCCATTTTCATATGCAGTTTTCTGTTTTACCATATGATATCGTAGTTAAAATATATATGTATATATAGATTTTTTGTTGTTGTATAATTAGTTAAATGTATATAAGTATATAAAACTTAAAAAGAATTTAACCAAAAAAAATATATATGTTTTGTAAAAATAAAACAAAAATGTATGTTTAAAACTTTTGTGTACTTTTTGTTGTTTCTTATTGTTACAGTTTGTGTGTGTGGGGGGATGGTTTGGGCGGGGAAATCCCAATCCTTAAAGTGTCTTCTACAACATTGACAAGGGGGATAGGTGGCGATATAGAGTGGGAGAGAGAAAAAGAGAGGAGGGTGGGTAGGGGAAATGCTGAGGTGGGTCTTGGTTACAATTTCGAATTTTTGCTGCTTGTTTATCCTGCTCAACATTGTCAAATTGCACACGTCATTTTACTGCTTAGATTTCTAGGTTCGGATTTTTAAACCTATGCCAGATCCTGTGCCAGATCCTCTGATTGCTGCTCCGCCTCTGCCAGACAATCGGAAACCTCGCTATGCATCACAATCTCAATGTCACCCAGTTCAGCAGCTGCCTCCGCTTTTAGCGTCACATCCTCTGCCCGGGACAACTTCTGGAGCGTATGCAGCGTCTCCTCGTTTATTGTATGCTCTGGTGAGATGTTCTCCTTGAGCTCACGCTTCAGGCTCAATGGCATGTGCACTGCATTACACTCGGGGGATGTTGGTGACTCTGCCACCGGCGACATTTGCTGCGCTGGACTTGCATCCAATTGTGTTGCACCTGCCACTCCATCGCCGCTGTTGTTGAACGATAGATTTTGACGAAACACTTGTTTGCCAAAGTCACGTAGTTGCCTTGATGCTGTGTCCAGGAATGATATTCCACCTGCACCTGTTTCTGCTGCACTTCCTCCTGCTCCTGATCCCATTCCAGCTGCTATTCCCATGGCATAGCTATTACTTCGCAAAGGCGGCGTTGTCTTTCGTGTCGGCAAAAGCGTTACGTTGACATCCCCGCTGCCGCCTGTTGTTGTATCTAGAGAAGAGAGAATATATTAGTAAGGTAATTAAGAGTATTTTGGGGTTTATGCGGCTTAAAGTGTTTTTTGGTAATATCGTTGTACTCTAACCTCTTTTCACTTTGAAATATTTGAACACTTTTTCTAAATTTTTGAACAATTTTTCATATATAAAAGTTTAAAAATTCACATAGTTTACTCTCTTGTGTGAGAAATTATTATTTTCAAAATGCAAATACTTTAGAATTAAGTAGAGATTTAAAGACTATTATGATTAATAATTATTAACATTAACTCTAAACAGAACATTATAGACCAAAAAGGCATTAAAATTGAGGATAAGGTATATATTTTTGAATGCCTTAAGCGCGGTTGCGGTTGACTTAAGGAACAAATAATTTTCTTCTACATTAAAAAAAACTAAATTACGCTTTTCACAAACAAAAATATTCATGTTTTCCCAGCTGTTCTTCTGTTCTAAATATGGTTACAAAAGAAGTTCTTTTATATCTATACGATCAATTTTAAATCTATGTTCTAATCATTAATTCTACTTGATTCAAAGCTGATTTCTACTGTCTTCTACATTTTACAGGATGTACAAACTACACACATATACAATTTACTAAACTTACTCTGCTTGAATACTATCTATCTACAATCTAAATTTTAGATTCTAAAATTACATTATTAGCTACCACTAACTCTATACTACATACAAGTGAGTGTTTGAATGAATGAGTTAATGGATTGACTTTTGACTAACTCTGTGCGTTGTTTGTTAATGGCGCCGCAGCTGCAACTGAAGTTGGCACAGGATTCGCCTTCGATTCCGGCGAAGAGCTACGCTGAAACATGGTGCTCGGATTAAACAATGTTAGCAATTTATCCACTGTTGTAGGATTCGCTATCCACGAGGCTTTGCGAGCACGTGCTTGAGTTGTTGTTGTTGTTGTGCCAGCATCTTGACTGCTGGAGGCAGCTGCTGAAAGTGCCACACCAGCAGCCGAGTCTTTGGTGAGTGTTATATCATTATCACCAAAGACAGCAATGGGACACGTCTTGCCGGGAGCAGGAGAAGCAACAACATTTCCAGCTGAATCAGAGCTGATATCGCTGGAGATATTGCTGCTACAACTGTTGCTACTGTTGCTGCTGCTGGTTGCACTGGAGGATGTAGAGGAAATGGGCGAGCTGCTGCATGAACTGGTTGATGTGCTGGGCGAATTGTTGCTCAATTGTGGCGACAGTTTTTGATGAATTGTGATCTCTTCTTGCTGCTGATCCTCTTGCTGCTGCTGCTGTTGCTCTAGATCCTTTGCATTTGTACTCTTTTGTGCTGTGTTGTCAGTGTCGTCTGTGTTGCATGTTGGTTCCACAATAATAACGCTGCTTATGGGCACCGTTGTAGCAGTGTTTGCTGTTGCTGCTGCTGTGACTGTTGCTGCTGTTGCTGTGTATGTTGCTTCTGCCAGCTGCGCTGCCGCCTTGCGCGCTGACTTGAGCATTGGTGTTGGTGGCAAATTAATTGGTGGCGTCTGTGGATCCTCATAGATGCGTGAGACATGAAAACGTGAACGTGGAGACACTGACAATCTTTTAATGGTCTGTGTGGATGATGTGACGCAGGCCATCGATGGCAACGAACTTGATGTGGGCAATGGCAAGGCAGCAATTGAATTGAGACTGCTCTGGCTGCCACCATTTGTTGCACCAACGCCTCCACCTCCACTTCCTCCAGTTGCTGTTGGTATCGACATGCAACTACTGGCGGATCGAGGAGTTGTTGGTGGATGTTGTGGTGGCATTTGTGCCAGCGGAGATGTTGCCGGACTCAATCCAATCTCAGTTACACGCGACACATGAAAGCGACTGCGATTCGGCGAGGACGACGGCGATACCGTGGGAGGACTGGGACCCGGTGAACGCAGACGTGCTGTCGTCTTGCGTTTCACCTCCAGTTTGGCAGCTGGCGTCGGCATAGCGGTTACTGCCAGAGCTGCGGTCACCGTTCCCGTTGCTGCATCCACCAGCGGTCGACTGTGGCATGTTAACGAGATCTTCCGCGAGCCCAAGTAGTAACCACCCCGACACCGCTTGTTTATGTTGCTGCTGTTGTTGGCATTGCTGCTGTTGCTGTTGTTGCTGCTGTTGCCGCCCACGTTCGCCGCCTTCTCCGCCAGCTCCAGCTCCTCTGCCTGCATCTTTTCATTCCGGGAACACATCGATCGAACTGTGCCCAACACTCGTGTGTAATCCAAGTGTGCATCACTGCCAATCTGTAAGTGAGCGTATAAAGAAATTATCATTAAAAGATTGTTTAATATGTGATTTTATACCTCTTACAAAAACAAAGGTGTGTGGAGTATGCACAACTGAAGGAGAGTCCTATTGTTGAATATGTGAAGCGACTTTATATTTACACTTTTTCAATAGTGCTAATAGATTGCAACTGCGTAATACTTCATCTATCCAATAAGCGTTTATTTAACAGGGAAACAGGAGTAGAGTATGCTCGACTAGGGAATACTAAGTAAGAAATTTAACTTGTATAATAAATTGTTTGCCTAATCGATTAAAATTAAGTACATTTATATGGGAACATCGATAAGCTCTTACTAAATTTTAAGCAGTTCTTTTAAACAAATTGAAATTAAAAGCATTGAGTTGAGGTAAAGTATGCTCGACTGAGCGCAACTCTGTACCAAGCAATCTAAACGCTTGTATGGACTGCCTGAATATTTTTCGTATATGTTACTTGATTTGAACGCAAATTAGTAATGTAACAAAAAGAGATTGCTCGACAAGGAGATACCCTGTATTAGGGAATCATCAATTTTGTAGTGGGTTGCTTTTTTACATAGTTTAAGAGCTTCTTTGTCGATCGTAATATTTGTAATTTAAATAAATCGGGTATGCCCAACTCAGAAGCAAGATCTTCTCATTTATTGAGTATTTAAGGTTATAGGAACATTATCTTTGTATATTCTAAATTAATATCTATGTCCTCCAGTTATGCACACTTCCAAATACGTAATTGTTGTTTGTGCTTAATTTGTAAATTATTTTTTTAAGTTGGAGTGATATTAATTAGAGGAAACGCTGCAGAATTCAGATTATGGCATTGTTAGCGTTGTTAATTTGATATGTGATATTTTTAGCAAGCCAAGCTGCATTTTTCTTCTTTTATCATTTGTTATGATTATACTTAGGTAGCGTTAGGTAGAGCGAGAGATAAAAAGAGCGAGAGAGAGAGAGTGAGAGACAGAGACTATTTTGATTGATGATATGGGGTTTACTTACGCTCTCCTGGGGCAATGGCGTTGGCGGTATAACATTTACTATCGGCACAATGGGCAACTATTGCGATGATGGAGTTGAAGTAATAACAACAACAACAACAACGATAATAACAACAATAAACGGAACGAAACGTAAATGATTAAATTAAAAGAAATATCAACAAATTAACAATAAACTCAACAGACATCGCACAACTGTACGCAAATCTACATTGATTATAAATATTTAAGATAAATATCACTTTGGCTTTAGGCCAAAATGGATGAGAATGTCAATAACACGGTTAAAAGAGCTAAGAGCTGATAGAAAAGGGAGTAAAGTATTAACTAACTAAAAGGTGTTTAAAACATAAAACACTCTTTAACCTATATTTACATGCTATACAAACTTTCCCCCAGAAATTGTACAGGGTTTATATATCGGACATTTCCCAATTCTATACAGTATACATTCAAAGTTCCTGTTAAGATATTCGCTTTAATAACCTTTTGAACCAATTGTTGCAGGGTATTGAAAATGTATATTCCTCACTTAGCCGTTCCTCTTAAATATTTCTACAGTTACAGGGTATACATTTATACATCCATTTTATATTAAAAATATAAAGGAAACAAATATTACTCAAACCTATGCGATCTGTAAGAAATTTTCATTAATTTCCCTCGTACCTAAGAATAAACAGTGTCATATTTAGATACTTCTTAAAAATATCTATTCTCCTCTTTCTTTATAGATCATTTTAATACTATTCTTTCTTATTTTGTTCTCGTGTTATTAACATTCTATTTACTGGTAAGTTGAAATGAAAAGTTGTCAAACTCAACGTCAGCAGCTCCTCATTCGGGGAATGGTGTCATATGTATAGGAAGACAACACGCATAAGGAAGGTTCTCTCAACGAATTTTAAGTATGTTCTAACTAACTTACCGTTAGACGCTTGGGCTCATCATTGATATCGATTTGAGTGATGGTCTTGTTGGACTTGAGCACCTCGGCAATAATGTTCAGACTTTCGACCTCTAGTTTATTGTCACGAATGTCGATGCGTTGGAGTTTACTATTCCCACCAAAGGTCAAAATGGAGGCCAGAGTCTCGATGCCCTTGGCACTGAGATGGGCACTCTGTAATCCCAGCGTGGTGAGTGTTGTATTCTTGGTCAAACTATCTTTGATGGTAGCCACAAAATCATTGGACAAACAATTCTTGCCAATGTTGAGTAGCTCTAAAGAGGAACTTTTCGAAAGAAGTTCCGCAATGCTGGGACCACAATTCTTGGTCAGATTATTGCTCCACAAGGCCAAGGCTTTCAGACCACTTGGAGCACGATTGGCAGATTCCAATGTCGCATCCGTGAGATGTCGTCGCGAGAGTGTATCATTTTTGGTTAACTTCTCAGCCAGATGAGGATCAGCGGCACTTGTGCTGCCATCAAGGGAATTCTCACTGCACAAGCTATCCGAACTCTGGGAGCGATTGCGTGTGGATTGATTGAGGTAGGCACAACTGGACTCGGTGCGACGTAGACCACTGCTAACACCACCCGGAGATGTGGATGGTGGTGGCGGTGTGGGTGTTGGACTGGGACAAGGACTAGCACTCAACTCCTTATCCTTGGCCCCAGTCAAACACTCGGCAGCAATCGTAACCTTCGTCGTCGCCGGAGTTTCAGTGTGTTCTGCCTGCATCCTCACAGCCGGTGTTGGCGTCGGTGTGGACGCAGGTGTTGCTGCCTCCTCCGCCACCAGCAGACACTCTGTTGATTCACTTGCAATCGTTGCGGTTTCTATGGCCATTTCTTTGGTCATATCATCCAGGCGTGTGCTTTCCAGCGACACGGACAATCGACTAAATTCATCTGGCAAATGTCGACTTATATCACCCTCGGATGCACTCTCAAATGCCGAATCTGTGCTGTGCGTATCCTCAAAGTCATCGCCTCCTCCTGTTTTGCCATTCTTATTCATGTCCAATGGCCTTGAACCACTTGCTCCTCCATTGATGCAGTCACTCTCTTCGGCGGTTACTTCGTAAATAGTTCCTGTTCCACTGGAATTTCCTACTGCGCTTGTTTCTTCTCCTCCTACTGGTGTTGTAGTTGTTGCTACATGATTGTTATTATGGTTGTTGTTGTTGGTGGTGTTGTTTGTGTTGTTGGTGTTATTGTGGGAATTAGCATTGTTGTTATTCTGTACACAGGTTTCATTGGGTTCAACGGTTTTAGCCTCTGTTGAGGGAGTAATATCTGTAAAAACAAATAAAGAACTTTATAAAAATTGCCCAAAGAAGGAAACGATTTAAAGTTCGCCACCGCGTGCTTAAAGACTTTAAAATGAATTAAAAATCGTTGTTAAGAATCTAAGCCCTTTACTAAATTGTTATTTACATCTACTTTTGCCCTGAGTAATTTTTAGAATACCTTTGCAAAAACTATTTAGTAATAAATTGTCAAAATACGTTTATGGTTCATCGGACATAAATTAAGTATCCTTACACCCAAATTTGCTAATAGTCCACCAATAGGAGCAACATTAAGAAAAACTAAACGTCAAATATATTTTAGAGTTACAGGATTCTAAACAATCAGTTTGGGTTTGATGGAAAAAAGTTTAAGAATCAATAAAGAATACAAATTCTCGTTTTCCACCCGTCAGGATAGATTTTTAATAAGCTGGAAAACCTATATCTTTAAATATTTTAGGTGCCTTCAAAAAAAGTTTGTTAGTTGATCGAACATAAATTAAAGTATCCTTCCTTCCTAGATGAGGAACCTAGATATCTCAAAAAATAAAACCCTCCCAACATTTTGCTACCATATTCCTTCTTAGGGAATATAATTTCTAAGTCTACTACAAACCAGTCGTTAAGTATTTTTCATAGCTCTAAAAATCTAAACTGTTCCTAACAATATGAAGTTAGGCTTTTTAAAACTCTTTTAAAGTAAGTACAAATAATTACCACATAAGTTGCGTTCATGTTGGGAACTTTGTTGTTGCTGTTGTTGTTGTTGTTGTTGAAGTTTTGGAGACAACTGCTCCAATGCTCCAATTGAACTGTCCAGTGCTGTCGACTCCATTGTGGACGACGTTGCCATGGAATCATCTATAGATGCTGTGGCTGTTGTTGCTATCGATTGTTGTTTGTTATTTGGATCATAGATATCATTGCTCATCTCACTGATATCCTCGGAGCAGCAGGCGGCAAGTGTGTCGGTGGATATATTAGAAGGTGCCTCCTCACTGGAACTATCGCTGTTCATGGACAGCAATTTATCCAGCATGGATTGTCCAGTTGCACTCTGATTGCCGCTTCTCAGAGTGCGCACTGTATCCTCTGTATTGTCATCATCGGCATCGTTTTCCAGATCTACGAGTACAGCAACTGGTGGATCATTTATAATGGAATCTTCTTCAGATGCTGCTGTCGTTGTCGTTGACGTTGGCTGTGGCTCCACTTGAGTTTCCTTGACTTCAATGGTCTCCAAATTGTTGGACGTGTTGACTTCAACCTGTCCTGAACTGAACTCTGAATCATTCACATTTGGAACATCCACTGGTGACGTTGACTCCACGGGCGACACTGGATCATCATCTTCAATGGCTTGGGCACGATGCAGATTTAAGCCACTGCGACGTTCCAGATCTGTGGCTTGTAGTATAAGAGCTTGTACCAGGTACATAACACCCTCATCTCGTATATTATTATTGCTAATGTCAATCAACTCAATGCTGTAATTAAAACGCAACATGCTCCCAATGTGCTCCGCATCTGTGCAATCCAAATCATTGTAGCCCAGCCACAGTTCCTTAAGTATCTTGTTATGGTAAAGCTGATAGCCTGAATATAAACGTTGCACTAATATTAACAATAACATTATCGCGCTAGAAGTATTATCTTCGGCATGCCGAAATTTTTAAAACCCTTGGTCAAAAATTTTGCAAGAATAACATCGAAAATAATAAAAGATTTTACCAAGGCCCATTTTATCATCTGGCCGATATCTTTACATTTATATAAACTTAAGAATTTGTTTTCATATCGGTAAGTTTATCTACCCTGTAAGTTTGCCGGCTAGATGAGAAAACGGCACAAAAACTAGATAAAACACTTCAAGAAAAAAATATAAGCATGCAAACAGTAAGTCTTTGTCGACTGTTTCTATATGTTACATATTATTTGATAAAGTATATTTTTAATTTACCATCAAATTTTTAAGGATTTATAAGACTACTCAAAATACATCTGAGAGTTTGGTTGAAATATCTGAACTATTTGTTGAGACAAAATTTGGTTTTGATCGGTCGATCCTACGACAGCTAAATGATATATTAATCGGATCAAAATAAGTTCGAGCAGGTGGATAAAATAGCATAAAGTACAGGGAAAAATTCCTTAGCGGACACCTCTAATAGGCGGACACTTTTCCATGACGTCGGTAGGGGTTCAGATCAATTTTGCATATATTTAACGGACACACTACAGTAAAGTTGGATTTAAATAAATAGATGGATAGAAAAAGAACGTTATGCGGACAATAGCTATATAGACTAATCTCGTTATTCTGAGGCATCAATGCTTTATGGGTATAGCTACACCTTTCTGAATGCCTTACACATTTGACAACTTTATGTTAATTTACATTTAATACTTACAAAAACTGGTTAATGGAGGTCCCTTTAGTCCGCAGTGTTCCAGCTTCAGCGTATGCAAATTCGAGGAGCTCAATGCACTGCCCAAATTATCAGCTCCCACTTTGGAAATCTGATTTCCTTCGGCATTCAACAGCTGCAGCTCCTGGCTGCGAGCCACCATATCAGAGCAGATTTTCCAATCCCGTACTTGCATCGGTTCTCTGTTGTACGAGATGTCCAATTCATTGGCAGCCTCATAGTATTCAATCATCTGACAAAGGGCGCTCAGACAGCTCTCATTCAACAGGCACTCTGATAAATCGATGGCTTTGTATTGTATCTGTGTGTGTGTATTAAAATTGATTAATCTTTAGTTAAATGTCATATAATTGTTGATGACTTACCCGCTTGAAGATCTCCTCGAGAGGTTCACAATCATTGGGCGAAAGTTGAATACCCTTTAGGGATAACAACGGTTGCCGTGTCAGGTGCAAATCCAAGGCCTTTAGTTGGTCCAGCATGTGTTTCATTGGCTGTGTGCGATGCTTATAACAGGATTGCACATACAGCTCCGAGATCTCGGCAATGCTCGATACCTGGCAGGCTATAAAGAGAAGGAACGATATTTGTAGAATCGATGAGTGATATTTCAAAATTATGGTATGTTCTTATAGAACTTTACACAGATTTTATCTTTAAAGTTACATTAAATTAAATTGTCGATTAATCTAAGCAAAATAACTGTATCTGTGTCTTATAGAAGTTTGCAGATATTTTGATATATATTTAATCAAGAAATAAGCTTACATTAGAAATTATTTCAATGCAATCATGTTCAATTGATAGTTATTTTCCCATTTAATCTAAGATCTGAATTCTTTTTATTTATTTCCATTTTCAAATATGGAATTATACAGAATTTCTGATGATAAAACTATACTCGTATGACTGATCATCGAAATAAAGTAAAGCTTTATTTAATTCACATTCGTCATGCTTCTATTTCAATTGAAATTTCACATAGTTTGCCTAATTTTAACAGTACTTTAATGAAAAGCAATTTAAACTATGAGATTATTTTGAGATATAATAAAATACTTGTATAATTATCTAAGGAAAACCAACCGACAAACATATCATTTTCAATAGCTTGGGAATATACCATATATGTATTAGTATTTGTCCAATTCTCTATTGCAATGGAATCTTATACAGATGCTTGACGATATAATGTATACTATACGTAACGCTCGATCAAATTCCACAAATTGTGATCAAAAATACATAAAACAAAAGAACATTGTTGAGTCAATAAACTGTCTGACTGTTTCGTTTTGTCATGCGATGTGACAATTTCAAAGCAACTACGTCGAACGAACAAAAAAAAACACAGAAAAAGCAATTAGAGGTATGCTTAACTAAGAAATACTCTTTAAATAATTTTAATAGAAGTAAATAAATAGAAAACGTCAAGGGAAGTTACTAAAATAGTTACTGACACTATAAATAAAATGAACAGAGGGACGCATCAATAATGGAGTACAAGAAAGTAGATTTAAATGCTTGACAAACATTGACTTAGAAATACCCTTTGGCTTTATAATGTAGGGTATAACAATCAACTGCCTTTTCACAAAGCGATTCAAATATTTGTCGCAAATAGAGCTAACATACATCAACAAATATATTGTTCAAATATGACAAATAAGACGAGCTGACGGCGCGTGCGAATCTCTCTATATTTCCCTTCTCCCGCCCACACTCATGGATCATTATCATTATTTATCACTATGATGATGATGATGATGATAATAATGATGATGATGATGATGTGTGCCGGCAACATAGACAAATTGTTCGCAAATGTCAAAATTAAATTGCGGCATTTCCAAACGATTCTGCGGCATGACAAATCGTGAACTTGTAATTTGCGACTCGTTCTCTGTATCTGTATCTGTGAATCTGTGAATCTGTATTTGTATCTATGTATCTGTGTCTGTCTCAGCTTGAGGTCTGTGTCCGAGTCTCGATCTGGGTGGAGCGTACTTATAGAGCCCCCAAGTTGTCTATCATTTGGCATGACAAATGCGACACATACCGAGTAATTTCCAACTAAATTTAGAATTCTCACTTTGTTTGCTATAATTTGACGAGACAAGTTCGCTAAGGAAAATGTAAATATTTTCTTTTGATATGAGTTAACTATATAGTTTATACTTATAATTTTGCATGGGGTTTGTCTTTTTTCTTTTCTCTCGTCTTGAGGGGCAATCGAATCGAATATTTCTTGTATTTCTTGTATTTATTTTATTTACACAAACGACAAAGAATTGAAAATTGTGCCAAATGCCAAGTGCATTGAAGAGACATAACGACAAGAATTTCTTAAAAATAGTTTCGTCGTTTCGTGAGAAACGTAAACAGATTAATCTATCATTGAGTAAGCAATTAAACGATTCATTTTAATTCTACTAACCAAAGGAAAAAATTAAATTTGATGCCAACCAAACGACCGCGAAAAATTGTATTTTTCCTCTTTATTTCTTTCACCTTTTTTCCTATTCTTTATTTTCGTTTGGCAATCATTCAAAAGTGTCGTATCATAGCTCTCAGTTTTCATAGTTCACAGACAGACAGACGGACGGACGGACGGATAAGATAGACATCTGCTAAATGAATCATTAGTGTTCGAATGCTCAGTCAAAAGTCAACCAACAATTTTCCCCTAGTATGTATCATTATAATATATCTATCTATGTACTAATATATATATCTATAAATTTATTTATTTATTTTCGTTTTTTTTGCACTGCCAGACAATGTGACGACCGGCTTCCACTTTTCGTTCTACTGTGTGTGTTTGTTTTTTGTTAATTGTAAATAATTTCTCAACTGATAAAATATTATTTTTTGTTCCATTTGACAAGCACTCGTTTAGCTTTTATTTTTATTATTTTGTTGTTGACTTTTCTATTGTTGTTGTTGTTTTTCCATTCCCGATAAGCACTTAATATCTGTATGTAATTACAGACTGTAAATGGAAATAATACCTAATATAAATTATGGTTAAAGCAGATAATAAGTATGTTTGCACGACTGTCATTCATAACTGTCTATGCCGACACTCTTAATGATACGATTAGATATTAATCTGCTTGATTAATTAATAAACTAATAACTGTTGGATACTGCCAACATTCTCACTCTCTCTTTTATTTCTTGACAAGGAAGGGGTAGTAATTATACAAGGACAGTCAAGTTTACAAGTCTGAGAAATAATGATAGAATTTACCATAAAATAGAATGTGGAAAATACATACCCTATAATATAGAAAAGAATATTTTTCTAAATGATGCGTCATGAAGAATATATAAATCTTCAAAAATTAGGCCTATGCTAAACAAGAAATTTGTGCAAAAACCAAAAACGAAAACGAGATGAAAACAATTTGAGGATCATCAAGGCAAAATCATAAACAAATTGTGAATGTAAATAAACTACTTGTGTGAAAAGAAAGAATTTTAGACTTAAGCAAACAAAAAAACAAATAAAGCATTCGTTTGCTACTCTTATCTCATTCAAGCCGATAAAATAAACAGTCAGCAAAAAAAATAATAATAATATGCGAAATATTAAATACTTAATACAACGTCTTAATCAAAAATTGTTGTCGTTCTATTTGTTTATTAGTCAGCATTTGGACTGCCTTAATGCCAGATAAATAATTGTGAAATATGTTTGTAAATTTAACTGCACATTTCAAATTAAATAATTTTTGGCTATTTATAAAATTTCTTAATAAGTTTCAATTGCAATTGTCGTCAACTCAGAATTTGAACAGCAGCAGAAATTCAACAGGAAAACATCTATTTTATTTTATTTATTTTTATTTTTATAGGTGTATCATAATGAGGCAAACTGACGGCAAATCACACAAAAATAAATGAAAGCGCTTAATCATGTACATCGTGCGGATCATTATCTATATGGTGGATATATAATTGAAATGTGATTGATGTGGTATATAAGGAAATCAACTGACGATGACGTTGATTCAATTATCGATCAATAGCAAATTGGTTCATCCGCATGGTGAAAATAAAAAAGGAAAACAGCACAAATTAGAGTGAGAGTATTCGAGTGTACATGACTAACAGATACTCTGTAGATTAAACTGAAGTAACGTCAAGGGAAATTATTAAATTTATTGAGTATTTTTCTACTAAACTGATTTAAAGTATCTTTTAATGAACACATTGTACATTTTAGTTCGAATTTGAATCTGTGATACCTTGTCAACAGATTTAAAGTGAATTTCAGCTATTTTTATGGCAGTTATATACAGTATTTGACTATATAATATGCTGTAAACAGCTGCGAAAAATTTTTCTGCAATCAATTTGTTTTTTACAGAAAGTTTTTAATACACAATTTGCTATAAACAATTTGTAAGTGTTTTTTCTAAGAGTATTCTACATACGAACACGCTGTAAACATCTTTAAAGTATGTTTATTCAATCATTATTAAATAATACATGATACATAAATGGGTTAAGTACATTTAACCCCACCATTACAGGGTATTAACGAGTTGCCTGTCTCGCAGAACACTCCGCAGTGTTCGTCGTGTGTCTTCATGTTGTTGTTCTTTATGTGTGTGTGTAGCAATTGGCGTATTAAATGCTATTCAATTTTTTATGATTCTATTGATTTTTATGCGTTATCGACGCGGGGGTGGAGGGTGGGAGTCAAAAAGACAGCAAGAAAGGCGAAAATAAAACAAAGACAGAGCTAAAACTAAAAGCGAGCGCAAAAAAAATTGTTCAATTAAATTGCTGTTAATTTGCTGCTAAACATTTACAATGACGGCAATTTGAGCGAATGTATCTCGAAACTTGTTCTCAACGTTTTTGCCATTTATTGGATTTTTCTTTTTTCTTTTTTTGGTTTATTTTGTGTTGGCAACAACCTTCGGCAACAACAAAAACAGCAACAATAATGGCAAATGAGAGTCAAAACTCGTACAAAATGTAGATAGAAAGAACACTCAATAAATTGGCATCAAGTCGATAATTTATTTAGCCAAAAGCTAAAAACCAAAAAACCAAAGCAGACGAGCACGTCAATGAAATGTTTATTAAAACGTGAATAAATCGGTCTCTCGACTTTCAATTGAAGTGATGCAAGAGATTTGCACTTAATTTGCTTATCAATGACGTTTTTTTATTTAAAAAGAAAACAATTTCTAAATTCTTATTATTCGAAATGCGCTCAGACTAAAGATCCAGACATTTTCTAGTGTATTAAGATTATAATTAAATAATTGTTATTGTATTCAAAAGTAAATAAATGTTGACAAACATGTTCCCAATATCTCTTTATCTAAATGATTGATTTTGTTTCCAAAGTGCTTTAAATTTCTTTACTAAACATTTACTAACTTATCAATGCACTTAACCTGTCCATAATACTATTTATTTAATAGGGTACTCTTAATTTATAGGCTGATATCATGAATTGACAGAATTAAGAGAATTCAAAATATAAATGAGAATTTCTCTTCATAAATTTCAATTTTTTAGTGGTCTATTATAGACTCGTATCTAAATACAATAACTATCCTTAGAGTATACTGTCTGAGGTAATTTTAATTTATAGAGTCGGTTTTCATAATTTCACCGACTTTCTGCGATTACGTATTGCAGAACGAACTTGTACAAATAATTCTTATCACATTTATTGATACGTAAGTAGGTAATCAGCTCACTGAGGGAACGACAAATTAAGTGCCTGGGAGTCGTTCATCATCGTTGAAGTCCACATTCTGAGACAATACCCAACAACGAATGATATACGACCAGATTATTAGGCTCAAATGTTGAACCCAAAAGTAAAACTAATGAGGAATAATATATTTAATGAATGATATCAACATAATACATTTGCACTTCGTATGCTTTTCAAAGGGAAATTATTTTCGTACTTGACATTTTAGCTAAATGCAAAGATTAGCATTATTATTATATATATTCAGTACTCGGCTGTTTGTTGTGTTTTTTCTTTCTTTGTTGGTACTTTTGCTTTGTGCTCGTTTTCCTTGTTTTTGCTTTGCTGGAATTGCATTAATTAATTACATCGAAATGTGCATTAATCGAGCTCGTGACATTTTTATCATCTTTCATTAGTACTTTAAGTGCTACACATACAAACGCATATATACATACATATGCGCATTTACTTTAAAACCTCTTCAGTAAACCGCTGCATATGCAATTCTCATAAAAATAACTTCAATTTATTAAAAAAAAAAGAAAAAAGTTTAACAATCATTTTCTTTGTATTTAACTAGAGCAAAACCTTTATCGCCTTCGCCTTTAAAGGTGATAACTGAGCGTATAAGTGAATATTTGAAATAGTTTCCCTTTTTCCTCATTTAGTTCTAATTTTCTAACCACACTCCCTCTCCTCTTCTTAATCAGTAGGTGTTCCAGACTGTCTTTTGTTTTAGTTAAGAATTATATATAGTATAGTTACTTTTAGTAACAATAATAATATCAACATTTAAAATGTTGAGCCGATGAAAATTTGAAAAACTTTTATTCTAGAAACTTACTTAACAAGATTTAAAATGGTATAGATAAGTTGTGACTGTTTATCTTAAAACATATATAAAGCCGGAAGTCTACAACTCTTTTAATAGGTCAGACATTTAACTCCTTAAAACTGCAATATTGATTTCTGCATAAATAGTTGGTTTAACAACCTTTGGGATGAACTATGCAATTATTTTTATAATGTACTTTCCATCTATTAATCGACAATGTAACTATTGCAATTATGTAATGTGCTATATAAAGAAGTTTTTATTCCCAAGATAAAAGTTCATTTGGTAGCGTCTCAGTTTGAATGTAAAGTGACAAAGATGACATCACACAGCACGAGTTGTTACACCTACAAGCAAAAAAGGCTAAAAAGCAAAGGCAAAAATAATAATAATAAAAAACAAAACGGCAGCAAAACTAGCAAACAAGATACGTATAAACAAAGGAAAAGAATCGAATTTAAGCAAACAAACAAATACAAGAGACATATGGATAAGTATTCACAGTCAGACAGACTTGTAGTATATACACTATATGCCTAAGTATGTATGTATGTATTTTTTATGGAAACAAACACGTTGAACAATTCGTAATCGTTTCAACACAATTTATAGCATTTACGGTGAGAAAACAGATAGCAGACAAATGGCAGACACAAAGTGAGCCTACAAATTGGAGCCGGTTCAAAAGTAAATTGCGAGAGAACTTGAGAATATGAGTAGAGATTAATCCAAATTAAAAAAGAGCATTATAGTATTATGAGAGAGAGAACGAAATTCTAAACTCTAACCGATCCGATCCTGCAACTGAAACTGAAACTAAAACCTGAAATCGTCAAATTCGTATCTTATCAGTAATTCTCTTGTTGTCTTTATCGCTGGCAACAAAAATAAAATGAATTCAAATACGAATACGAATACAAATACGAATATGTATACAACGAATAACAAAATCAAAGGCAAACAAATAAAAATAACCAATCACTCATGGCAATAACAATGGAAAATGCGACAAAATTCATTGGCTTTTGTTTAAATTTGGTATATGAGACTAAAGACCATTTAAATGGGAATATTTCAGTATTTTTAGATTCAATACTTATATGTAAATAGTAGTACTAAATAACTAGCAAATAGCATTTACTAAATACTCAAATCTAAATGTTATTTAGTATGTAACAGCTGACGAGAAACGTACGTAATCAGTTTAATTGTTTGATCTGAATCAGCACGATTAATAATAATTTTTAAACTAATTTTAGAATATATTTCTACTGAGAAGACAACAAAAATAATTCTAAAGTGCAATGAAAATTTACAAAATATGGCAACGCTGCTCATGCAATTGCCAACTGTCAACAATTTGCACTTTGATTGATTTGTGTGCACAATTTCGAACTGGACAAGGAAGAAAAAGCGCTCAAGAGAAATGTCTGAGCGTGTTGCGCTTGGCAACAAGTCATCATCGTCATTATCTCTTTGAACGGCAGTCTACGCTAGTGACGAAGCATCACAAAGGACTAACAATATAAAATTACAGTCAAAATGGAATATTTGATGTGATAGTCCAACGAGATCATATGTACAACGAACGAAGGAAAGCTAATATTTTAAATAAATATAGCGCAAGCTAACTTTGGCGGGCCAAAGTTTGGATACCCTTGCAGTGCCCTGTGTAAGCCGGCAGATTTTTTACAAAATTTGTTAAAGGTTGATTTCGAACCGATCGTTCCTATGGCAGCTATATGATATAGTAGTCCGATTTACACCAAATTTGGTCAGCCAGTTTAAAACTCAATCGAACACACAACGTGTATATTTGGTTAAGATATCTTGAGAAACAAAAAAGTTTTTCATACTAAATGTTTATTTCCAACCGATCGTTCCTATGGCAGCTATATGATATAGTTATCCGATCCGGTCGGTTCCGACATATGTACTGCGTGCAGCAATAAGACGGACCTGTACCAAGTTTCATCAAGATAGCTTTAAAACTGAGAGACTAGTTTGCATAGAAACAGACGGACAGACAGACGGACAGACAGACAGACGGACAGACGGACATGGCTATATCGACTCAGCTCGTCGCCCTGATCAAGAATATATATACTTTATGGGGTCTGTGAGGCCTCCTTCAATGCGTTACACATTTCGTGACAAAATAACACCCTCTGCAAGGGTATAAAAATGTAAAGGAAAAAATAGTTTGGCATTCGGTAGATGCCAAAAAGTAATTCTTAGTTATTAAGGAAAGCCAAACTATACATTTGTATTTTAAAATATCTCATATATTAAATTTGTTGCAAATTTTACTATCGGACATTTTGGGTCATGTATATGCTTTCGGCACTAGGCTTTTACTTCGTAAAGGCTTATTTTTCATCATCATCAGCTTATTGCGTTCTGTTATTTCATCGAGTGCAGTCAACGTCATTCATTCAGACATTCGCACTAAAAGGAAATGCATAAATATTTGTGTGCACTTCATTGAATTGGCTTATTTTGGTCTGGCAGCCACCCACACGTTCTCTGCCTCCCTGCCACTCTCTCCCTCTCTCTCTATCTCTTTCTCTATTCAACACGCGCACTTGTCGGCTGCATGATCGCCCATTCTTTTTGCTCGATTACTTAGTTATCCGCGTCCTTTTCGCACTAAAAGCTGTTGTGGGTAGTGCTGCCAATTATAGATACTTAAGGGCCCATTATTTACTATCTAGTAAAAGATTAAAGTTGACTAGGCTAAGCTGGAAAATATTGGCCTATCCAAAAATATTATTTTTACTACATTTTCAGAGATAACAATATAAGAAAATCAATTTGTTTATTCTATAAAAAAACGGGCTTTCTGGCTTTTAGAGAGCATTTAATTGCTAATCCCAAACATTTTAAGCAGAGATATCTTAAATGATACAACTAATTTTGCAGAGTTCCAGACAGAAAATAAATTACGAAAATAAATTTTTTCGCTATTTCTTGACCCGTTTTTTTATTTTTTAAAATCAAATTAACCATTTTTGCAGCTGAAATTCTGGCAACACTGCTTGTTGTTGCTGTCGTTCTTTTAGTTTTTGTTGCTTTCATTTCAATTCGCAATCAAATTAATCGGTTTAATTGAAATAAATCACAGGAAATACAATTTACGACATGTGTCTCAAGTTTAACTTCCGTGATTGCACATGCTGCCATACGATAAGATTTAAATAAGCACATATCAGATATCAGACTATATAAATTATATAGTATAGCTAAGAAAATGCTGCACGTATGACGCTTGTTGTATTCCTATTAGAAGTTGATAATACAATATATTTAGAGTATTCTCTTCCATTATAAGTATGTCGATTCTTCCTCTTAATTAATTTTAATCTTTACTCAGAAATGCAAAACCGTTTTTTCAGTTAATTACTCGGAACTAATACACACAAGTGTAATTGAGAGCCGCTTAAATTCCTATCCGCGTTTCTGGAGCATTACTCACCTTGTTCCCATGGATTTGCCGGCTCAAGGTATCCAGTGACAAGCTCCTTATCACTCTCCGGGAATGACACGCGACGCGGCATCGCTGCTGCAGTGAATGAGCTATCGGAGAACTTGCGTTGCAACAGACTTGGCGCTGTTGAATAGCCCCCACTGCCGCCTCTGCTACTCCCACTGCCACTTCCACTCCCACTGCCACTTCCACTTCCACTCCCTCGCATAACAACAATTTCAGTTGAGCCGCCGCTTGTTGAGCTCGCATTGGATGCGAGAGAATCGGTTCTCCATATCGCGCTCTGTTTGGCGCCTTGATAAATTTTGATTTTCTGTTGTTGCTGCGTTCGCATTTGAACATCGAATGCGATTGTTGGCTCTGCTTCGATGGGAACAACAGCAGCTGAGACGACGACATCAGCTGTTTTAGCCAATTCTGGCAGCTCGGCCACAGCTGACAGCAGCAATGGCGTTGGCAACATAGCTGTATTGTTAGCTGTCACTGTCATTGTTGCTGTTGCTTGACCCTCAACTGCTGCGGGGGCGACAGAGGCAGCAGCAACGACAACTGCTGCATTTGTTTCTTGTTCCGTTGCACCCATTGTTGTTGTTGTTGTTGTTGCTGCTGTTGTTGGTTCTATTGTCGCTGTCGCATTTGCAAGGTGCGTTGAAATTGTTGGCTCCGTTCCATTGCCAGTTGTTTCAGTCGGGGCCATTATAGTTGTTGTTGTAGTTGTTGTTATTGTTAATGTTGCAGTTGGCGCGGCATTGTCATCGATGTTGTGTAACATGGTAACTAAGCTTTTGTTTTGTGTTTGTTTGTTAATTCGTTAGAAACGTTTCTTCTTTGTTTTATGCAGTATTTATTTTTGCTTTATTTTTAATTTTTTTATTACACATTAATTTATTTACACTTTCTTTTGCCGTAAGCTTTATACGATATTTTGTTTGCGCATTTACATTTTCGGAGTTTATTAAATTTAGTTTAATTATTTGGTCAGCACTGCGAATATAAATTGATTAGAGCACTCTATAATTATAGAATTTATTTCACTTCGTAAACTTTACTTCTTCTAATCAGAACAAACACAAAATTTTCCTCTCCCAAACAAAACACTAAAAATTTTCCATGTACAAAACTGTTTCAAAACAAATACGAAATGAAAAAGAAAAAAAAACATCAGCGGCATTGAAATGAGCGCGCGTTTGCTCTCCCGCTCCCACTCTCTCTCTCACTCTCTTGAGAGCAAGCGAAAAGGCGACGCAAAAGAGAATGGCGTAAAAACATTACCTAATTGTTGTTATTGTTTTTGTTATGTTGCGAGCAAAACGTTTTGACCAACACGGGCGGGGCGGGGCAAAGAGAGCGATGGACAACTCCGCCGATGTTTTTTTGATTTTCATTAATTCCACGCCACTAGCGTTGTTGTTATCGTTGTTTTCCCCATGCACATTTTGTATTTTTGTTTACCACACACACAGCCTGCCTTTCTCTCATGAGACGTTTGTGTACATGTGTGTGTGTGTGCGAATAACACGCGCCCTGTTGCATGCAAAATTCAAATTAAAAGCCAATTGCAATTGGTAATTATAATCTGCCAATTGGAACATACAATTGCACACGCTCTTGTTAAACCTTTTTCACATTGAATATTTGTTTAGAATAAATAAAAATTACGTCACATTCTTTCACTCTCTCCCGCACTCTCTCTCCGCTCTCGTTGCGTAGAGAGTATATTAAAAAAAAAACACCTATTATTGTTGGAGTGTGTATGCGAACAAAGGATTTTTACTACATTTATGAATTTTCTTTTAACTCATTTATTTATTTTTCTTTTGCATTGTAATTGACTTTTACTTTGCTTTACACTTGCTTTGTTTTGTTTTTGTTACACTTTGGCATTTAGTTGCTGGATGTATGTACAAATGTATGCTTTGTATGTATATTTTGATTGTCGCATTCTTTTGCACATATTTTTTATTTGTTACACAATATACATTTAAATCCGAAGGGTGGAATTTAGTGAAGACAAATAAAACGTACAAAGTAACTAAATCGCATCCGAGCGAACAACCAACAACAACCGATCACAAAGACGTTGAAAATGCAAAAGGTAGAAATCGAAAATAATGAGCAGCAGAAGCAGCAGCAGGAACACGCACTGTTCGCTCTCTCTCTCGCTCGCTCTCTCACAATCTCTCTTGGCTAGAGACGGTCGTTGTAAAGCACGATACGAACACGACTTGGCGTTTTTCGCCAAAACTAGCTCTTTTCTTCGATGTATATATTTTTTAAAATTTTTTGTTTATTAAAATTCGTCATCTGATCTTTGCGCCACAAAAACGGTTGTATTGTTAATTATCACACAACAAAAATATAAAATAAATAAATTCGATTTTTAACGTTCATAATAAATAACTCTTCAAATCTATGCGATTAATTGAATGTCACAGCGAAAACACGCACACAGCTCTAGTTTTTGACAGCACCCAGCGTTGCCAGAGCGTATTAGCTCTTTCGTTTGTTATCAAAGCACTGAATGCTGTTGTAAAACGTAATTTGTGCTGTATGAAACACTTTCAAATTTAAATATAATAACAAATTGTTTTTATTTTAATAAATTAATAGCCAAATACTGAGCGTTCACTTTAAAACTGTACATCTGGCAGCGCAGTAAATGTCGCGCTCTTTTTACGCAGCTCTTCCCTCCCCCATCAATAAATGGATTTTAAGCATATATCACGAGAACAACAAATCTGCTATTATAGGGGACGCTTGAATTGTTTAACACATTTATATTATTTAAACATACGCTCGATTTATATGCTTTGAAGATAGTAAGCGACATGCGGCCAATAAAACTGTTGTTTTTCATGTTTAAACGCACAACAATGTCTAATTTAAATATCAGAAGATCCAGAAACCTTTTTGTTGTTTTATATATTAATTATTTTTTAGTTGTCGATTGCACATTTAAGCACTTTTCATTTTCGCACTTTCGTTATACAAAATACAGACTAAAATCGTTTAATGCCTGGTGGCATCGCCGTAACAGTGTTGGTAAACTAAACCAACACAGGTTAAGATTTATGCTTCACAAAGTAGACACAAGATGGCACCACAATGCTGCAACAGTTTTGAGTTTGCTTTGTTAAATAAAATTGTTTAATCAAAAAATAATATCAAATTGAAGCAAACCAATTTAAAACTAGACTAGTTTAAATGGATTCTTAAAGTATATGTTCGTTTAAACCAGCGGACCAAAATATCGCCAGAAAAATATATCCTGCAAAAGTATATCATCTCGAAATATTTCTATCGATATATCGATACGATATCAAAAATATCAAGCAGCTGTTGTGACGAAAATATATACTGAAATATTTCGTTGATGTCATTTATTGTTAGAATATGCTATATGAACATTAAAATATGCTAAATTTGTGGATTAAAGCTACTTGCAAATTTGAAAAGCTATTAAATTTTCAAATAAGCTAGATCTAGCCTGAAATAAGCCGATCTGGCAACACTGGCCCTGACGAAAAGCCAGCTGTTGTGACGAAAAGCCAACTCAGCTAATGTGAAGAAATTTTTTATACACAAAAAATTTCGCACACAAAACTATAGTTAATTATAGTCGCGTTTTTTTAAACTAAATTGTTAAAAGTGCAGAAAAACAATGCAAAATGCGGCTAACAAACGCGAACACCCAAATCAATATGCTGTGGAGTGATTATGGCATTATTTTGACCATAACACTTGTACTTTCCCTTTCATGTCTTCTTCCAACTACGTGGGCTTTGTCCGACAAAAGATTGTGCGCTGACGAAAAATGTGAACGTAAGTAGAAAAAGTAATTAGTCACAGTATTATTAAAGGCATTGTACTTTATTAATATATGTAAAATGGTTATGTATTCAATGTAGTTCAATGAATTACCTCTGACCCAAATTTACCGATAAGAAACGTTTGAACTTGTTTTTGGTCCGGTACAAGGGGCTTATAAGATTGTGGCAATGTATGTAACAGGCAGAAGAAGGTGTGAGTAGACCCCATAATGTATATACAGTGGGTCAAGAAGTTGCTTAAATAAAGTAAAAAATTTAAATATATGTTTTTTATCTTAAAAAATATTCTTAGTCAGCATAAACAGTCGAGTCTATAGGACTCTGTAGGAAATCTGAAATATGTGAAACTAAGAGCAACCAGTTTTTGACATACTTCCGCAATTTAATAAAAATGACTACCTTTTCCAAGAGCTGGGCACTTCACATTTCCAGGATGCTGTGTTTGGTGAAAGGATATTTATTGGATATTTTTTTGTAATAACATTTGTCTTCAATCTTTTACAGGCATAATCTCAACGGGTACGGCCAAAATCAATTATCGATCTGCCGAAGAGGGCATGATTTCATTTAAAATCCATTCGCCGGTGCGCATAATGTCGAAAAGTGCTGGCAGTAATATGAAATTATGGGGTGTGGAGATTAATGGGCGTCGTGGTTATGCCAACAAGGATTTCATCATGGAAAAGAGAATCTTGATTAGTGAAAAGGAGCTCACATATGAATTGCCTGTGCAAGCTCTAACCACCACTCCAGAAGTTCCAGCAACAGCTCCAATTGTGAATAATCCAGTACAGGCAGAGGAAAAGCTAAAGGCGAAAGAGGAGCTGTTACAGGAGCAAATGCAGCCTTTGCTTAATGCTTCTGAAACCGCTGAGGATTTAACTACGACAACAACGTCACCGCTGGACACGCTTAAGTTGTCCATACTCACAGAGCAGGATCAAAGTGGCAGCAACGAGGCCTCAACACCAATTACACCCGTACAGGCCAATATCCAGTTGGTAGATGGCACTGAACTGCCACTGGAAGCGTTGCCGGCGACTACGGAACGTGTTGAAAATCTTACAAAAGTTGAGACTGCAAAGGAGCCAAGGGAAGCAGCTAACATTGAAGATGTTCCGACGACGACAACGACTAGCAATGAAGATGAGTTTGATTACGAAGACGAAGAAGATTACGAAGATTCGACACTTGATAGCAAAGATAACGAAATACCGAACGATAAAATAACAGCAAATGTTGAGGAAGATAGTAAAGCGAACGTGGCCACCAAAATAGAAGGCGATCAAGTAAACGTGGCTGACAAATCACCAGAAGTTGTTGTAAACTCAGAGCCTTCACCAGCTGTTGGTCCTGTGGCACAGCAGATTAATTCCTCAATAGAAGCAGAGGCAAAGCATGTGGCCTCTGTGGAGAATCTCGCTCAAACACTTACTGAAAGTGCCTCAAATGAAGTTAATTTGGTTAAGGAATTGGAGAGTGTCAAAACTGAGCCTGTGCCTGCAGTAGAAGTGAAGTTGGAGCAACAACCTGAGGCACAAAAAGTAGAAGTAGCTCAACCTATGGCAAGAGAGGTCGAAGTACAGCCGATTAAGGAGGAAACTGAAGCGCAAAATTCTGTAGAGACACAGCAAATGTTAAATGAAACGGCAGCTCAAGAGCCAAAGGCTGAGATTGATTCTCCAAAAGACTTTGAACCAATTGAAATTCTCTCAATGCCAGAAATTTCAGCTCAGTTAGATACCAAGACTCAAGATGAACCAGTCACAGTTGAAACTCAGAATGTTCAGCCTGAAATTCAAGCTGAAACAATCACAGTTCCAACTCAACTGCCAATTGCCGTGGAAACTCCAAAAACTGAAGATGAAACAGTTAAAATAGAGACAAATGCTTCTGTGCCAATGGAAATTGTAGCTGAGAAACTTTCAGAAGAGATTATAGCTACAACAGAAGCTCAATCTACAATGGAGACAACAACAGAAGCTGCAATTCCTGCTGTAATTGAAGTGCCTCAAGTTAAAGAAGAGATTGATGTACCAGAAGTTCAAGTGCCAAAAGAAACTCAACAGACTGAAGCTCAGCAAGTCGAAGCTCAACCAACCACAGAGCAGTTAGAAGTGTCATCACAACCAAGTGTTATCCAAGATAGCACCACAGCCACGCCCAAGGAAGAAGTTGTAGCGCCTTCAACTTTGCCACCGCTTTTCAACAAGCAAAACTTTCAAAATCCCAATGAGTACTACAGACAACTGCAGGAACAGCAGCAGCAATTGGCCAAGGAAGCGGCACAACAGCAACAACAACAACAACAGGCAGGAGATGATCATCCCCATGTGCAACAGCAGGAACAGCAAAAGGAGGAGGAGCACACCACACCCACACCTTACTCATACGATCCCTATGAGGCTGTCCATCAAGCGGAACCAACTCCTGCACCAGAAGTAGCACCTGTTGTGAATGAGGAGACACTAGCTGTGGGAACTGTGGAACCCATTGGAGTGCCTGCGTTGCCTGCAGATCCTGTTAAGGAAGATGCTGGACCAGGATTATTTGCTACCATAATGGATACCGTCAATACTTTTATTTCCAATCAAGGTCAAGGGCAAAAGGAACCAGAAATAGCACCGCTTACAGGTAGCGATGAACTGCATCGCTTGCTTTATCAGACAGAGCTGTGCCTGAGGGTAAGATTAAAGTATATTAAACTCTACTATTTCAAAATTTTAAGCTGGAACATATGGTATATTCATAGTTTTCGGATCCACAAGATCTCGTATATAAGATAATATATAAGATAACTTTGCAGACTCCTTAATCGAGCTTCTCCCAAGGTATAAGATAAGATTAAAACAGTGATATCCAAAAAATGATTTTTCAGTAAGCGTAGAAACTAGATGATTTAAAATTTGTTCATTTATATGTTGAAACTCTTTAAATATAATTCCGAATGACGAAAGACTCAAAATATTACAGTTTTCCAGAGCTGAAATTTATTTTAAGATTCGTTAAAGATTTTAGAACCCCTTAATACTGTTCCTCATATATTTAAACTTTGCAACTGAAAACTGTGTCAATTTTCTAGTTGATACCCAAGAAGAGAGCTATTGTAAGCGTCCAATGGATGGAAATTGTCATGCTACAATTACGCTGGATAACTTTGTCGAAGTGCTGGCGTCAAAGGTGTTGGATCACAGTCTCTTGTTGCTGTGTGTTCTGATTGCGGCTGCATCATCGTTGTTCTTCATGTTCGTCTATTATTGCTTCTGCAATAGCAGCAAGGAGGGTGCATTGCTCTCGAAGCTGAATCATCTGGAACGTAGTCTGTTGGCTTCGCACAAGGAGAACCTCATACTGAAGCATGATCTGATGACAACGCGTACAAAGTTGTCTAGCATCGAGGATAATTCATTTGGTTCCAATGATATGGTGGTTGCGCTAAAGAAGCAACTGGAGACGGAGCTCTATGAGAAAGGCCAAGCTGCAGGAGCAGGTGACATCGCTGGAGAAGGTGAGTTAATACTTATTTTAAAGCTCGACAAATTCTTTTTATTTATTATATTCATTTTATTTAACAGGACTTGGATAATGCCGCCGAAGCCGGCTTAGAACTGAATAAAATGTTGTCCGAGGTGTTGAATGGACAGAACGGCGATGAGGCTTTTATGAGCACCGTTGAGGATCTGCAGCAACAGCTCAATGATCAGGAAAGTAAGTATCTACATGTATTATTAGACGAAAAGCTTGACTAAAGCTCTAACCTCACAGAAATCATTATCGAGATCAACGGAAGTCTGGCGGAGAAGAGTCGCGAGAATAGCGAACTTCAGTATGCCTTCACAGAGTCAACAACACGTTTGACCAGCGAGATGAAGTCCTTGCAGCAGGATAGCTACGAACTGGAAATGGAAAAGGCCAAATTGCTGACACGCATCGAGGAAATTCTAGCCGAAAAGGAAGAGGATTTGGGCAAGGCTTTAGAAGCACGCAACTATGAAATGCAAAGGTTGCAGCATCAAATAATGGAATCCAATGCCAAGCTGGACAAAGCACAAAGCGAACTGCATACAAGTCTGGCCAAAATTGAGGCACTCGAAGACTGTCTCAAGTTGGTAAAGAAAGATGGTAACTTTAATGCCTCAGAGCTCATCAAGTCGGCTAAGATCCGTGGTGAACTTAATGCGACTCAACAAAAGTTCCATGCACTGCAAACTAAACTGGAACAGGAGCTGGCAGCCAAAACGCGACTAGAGAATCAATTAAAGACATCCAGCGCAGATGTGGAACAGTTGAAGCAGGACTTTAATCAGTCCGAAAGAGATAAGCTAGAGGCGCAAACGCGACTCGAAGTGCTCTCTGGCTACTTCCGGGAAAAGGAAACAGAGCTGCAGAAGTAAGTAAAGAGAAGGCTTACAAATTATAACTCAAAATGTTCAACTATTAGAACTACAAATTTGTCTAAAAGACTTGTTATGGTTGATCTTCTAAGGATTCATTTTCTAGTTCAATTTTTTGATGATAATTTCTTTCCTAACAGGGAGCTGAGTTTGCAGGAAGCCAAGTGGCTGCAGCATCAAGGCGAGAACGCCAGCACTGTGGAGACACAAACTCTCATGAAGAATGAAATTCAGACGCTAAAGTAAGTGTATTAAACTTTGAACTGATATATATTAAAGTGCATCACTTTCTAGATCTCAAAATGATGAGCTGCGGGCTGAGATTGAGGCACAGATTGCCTCGCACAAGGCACAGATGGGCACGCTGGAGAATCGTGCCCATGAATCTTGGCTAGCGGCGCGTCAATCGGAGCGTCGTTGCGAAGAGGCACAGGCCGAAGCCGCCGGACTACGGCGTAAGCTGACCACGATGGCCAGCGGAGTTCCTGGCGATATTCAGCTGGATGTGTTGCCAGCAAATGGAAGCATGTTGGCGCCAGAGCTGAACAGCAATCCATCGCCGTTGCCGTTGCCATTGCCTGGCTCGCCGGGTCTTTTAAATATGCCCAATCCACTGCCATTCCTACCGGCGCCATTCTCGCCGTTTATGGGCCTGCCTCCACCATTTTTACCACCCGCTGGGGCAGCTGGAGGTGCACGTTTGCCGCCTTTGGGTCGCATGCGTTCGCCACCGCCAACATCATCATCAAGGGGAGATCGCTACGATGATCGTGATGATCGCGATGATTACAGCGATTATGATGACTACGACGATGAGGATGAGGATGAGCGTCTTATGGATCGACGCAGGCGTCACAGTGGCAGCTGGGGAAGGGGGCATCGCGATGATTATATGCATTCACCTCGCACATATCGATCCCTGTCACCATCGGATAGTCGTTATAATTACAACGATACGGAAACGGACTTTAGTCCACCTCCCAGCCCGCCACCACCGCGTAAGAGCTCACGACCCATCAACGAAGTATGAAATTGCGGCAACATGTACTTCACAAAATCTGGATTCGAAATTCATACAAATCACGACGAATCCAACCCAGATTATATGTACGAGAGCAGTTGCAAAACACTCAAAACTAGTTCAAATCTATGTATATTTATTAATGATCATCGGGTTAACTACGACTAAGAGCGACATACCACATACTAAACTCTAAACTTCCCAAAAAACTATACGTTGTTGAGGCATGATTAGTTTTAAAAGATCCAAACATTTAATGGCTCAATGGTAAATGATATCAAATGAAAAAGAAAACACTAAAATAAAACCAAAACAAAAAACACCAAAATAACTGCAGTGTGTCTTATTGACTTCAATTGAGAATAAGTAATAGTGTGAAAAGATTTATATATCCCAACAATTGTTTCCTATAGATATAACTTATTGACGAAACTTGGTACGCATATGCGATAGCTGTCAATCCTTGAGATACCTGAAAGGACTTCAAAATTATTTAAAGAGATGTTACATATTTTCTATGGGAGCAACAGATGGAGGCAACAAATGGATTATCTAATACCAAGTTTCAATCACATATCTATTAAAATGATAAGTGGGTTAGAAGAAATTCACGGACAGATCATTTGTAAATCAACTTGTGGTTAAAAGGCAGTTAATGTGGACATTACGTAATCCTATATAAACGGACTATCATATGAGACCTATTTCTGGTTATGCGATAAGATTGGACAAAGAACATTATCGAATACTTAAATCTTTGTGTAAAGTGTACTAATAAAGCTAATTGTCTGTAATATGGTTGTTAATCCAATAATAAGCCCATTCAGTTTGTTATCAATCGATTTCCAGTTTACGAAACGAACCCACAGCTCCAAAAGATGAGCGTTTGTCTTGAACAGGATCGCTAAAGTCACGCAGTTTTTCATTAGCTCCAAAATTCTGAGAGGCCAGGAAATATGATTCATATGTGGAAAGCTTAGCTTCCATGGAACGGCTGATATCTTCCGTAATGCCGTAAGTACCACCATATTCCAAGGGCAGATAATCACGTGGTACAATATTGAAAATGGCATCAGGATCGGAGGAAACAGAAATCTGTAATGAGTTAAATTAAATAGGGGAAATGGACAAACAAATGACAGATCTTTTTACTCACCCGATTTTTAATTTTTGCAGGAAAGAAAGAACGTAATGTATTGAAGCCCGCCTCAAAGGCAGACGGCACATTGATAAAGTGGATGCCCTTCTGTCTCGTGGGCATTGCTTCATCCGCATAGGCAGAGAACTTGCGCAATAATTCCGGCCTTAGGGCAAAGAGATGTGTGCCCGTAACACCCTGCATATCCATGATTTCAATGTAGCCGGAAACCGTGGCATTGTCATCCTCAAACATCATAATCTCGCCAAACATGGAGCCGACTCGGATGATGTCCTGGAACTTGAATTTACTTGTATCGTAGGAACCGGCACGTATGATGGACACACATGGACTAGCATCATTCGCATCCTGAGGTATGCGTAAAAGAATCCTTAAAAAGTAAGAAAAAAGAGTTATTTAGGATACTTAAATAAGATTATATAATTTATAACAGGTAATATTTTTTCCAGATGTTTTTTTCTGATTTAAATTCTCAGTTAATGCAATCTCGGTGCGATGCCTGCTTGGAAATAAAGTTAAGCTCTTCTTACCCGGAACGTATGATGTCTAAGACCAATGGATCAGTTGCCAAGCGACGCTCGTTAAACACCTCTGGAATGGATGCCTGCAGCGTATAGAATCTATCGAATTTTTGTTTTGCCCGCTCCAAGCTGAACTTGGTGCCACGCAGAAAGGCCAAGAGAAACTGATCATCGGTGCAGGCTCGTAAATGTGGTTGTTTTAAAACCCAATCCCTTAGAGCTTCAATATCATCCCCAACACGATGCGGTATCTCATTCAACTCCTCGTTGGCAATCGCTTGAAGTGCGGGCTTCAACGGACGTATGCGGACTGTGTTCATTGCTAAAAATGTAAAAACTATAATCATTATATTAAGCATACGCTTAGTAGCTTTATTAAGTATCCGTCATATTAAAATAATGATATGGTCTACACTTATAATAATCTTTAAATTAATGATGAAAGAATAAAGTTAATAATACAACTATTATTAATATATGATAAAAAAGTCGATTAAAGTATTCTTTAAACAGTCAAACTTGTTGGTTGTTTGTTTATAGTTAAATATATGACGCAAGTATAAGCTTAATTTGCATGTTAAGCACACAACACAATCAATAAATAATATACATTCTTAAATTAGTTCAACTCTTAAAATAATTAAATTGTCTGCATTTTCGTTAATCTCTTTATTAATCTTTACTTCTGTACACAGATAAGCAACAAAGAAACACATAGTATACAGAATAAACAAAATGCGAAAAGAATCTTAAATAAAATACAGATAAGTGCAGGCTAAGAAAACGTTAAGAAAATATTAGAAAAACTATCTGAAAATCAAATTGGTTCTAATTTTTCAGCCTCTACTGTAGTTAGTAGATTATTGACTTTTTGCATTTCTTTTGAGCCCATAATTTGTGGCTTAACGATAATCGCTTCTATTTCTAGCGGTCTGTTTTTGTTTTAGCCGTAATTGAAAACCAATAATTTGATTTTTTAGTGGTAATATTAAAACAAACACACACAAGCACTATAATACTTAGATTTAACGCTTCAGTAGCGTTGTTCGTAAAACTTTTCACCCACTGCAGTTGGGTGTGTTTACCGTTTGAAAATGCAGCACCGACTGATACGAAAAATGTGCAAATCAACGAACTTCAATCGTTTTTCCTTATGTTGATGTTGATCAGAAGCCGAATATACGAAGTCTCTTTATCAGCAGGGAGGAAGAAATGGTATGTTTAAGGTTGAGTACCAGGCGCCGGTAGCTACTGTGGGTGGTTTTTATTTTTGTGTACGATTGATTGTCTTAATTGGCTTTGGATTTAACCGAAACATACAAACATACTCATAGATATTGTGTCGGTTTGTACAACATTCTTTAGGTGCATGCGGCTGCGTTAAATTTTGTCGACATTGATTCCCAATTTGCTCCACTTTTCATTCTCAACTGGCCAGGTCGTACTTAATTATTGTAAATGTTACAATGCTGATTTGATGCTTTTGCTTGCTTGCTCAATTTACTTTAATTTAATTCACAATTATCGAGTGCATTACAGCATTATTAAATATAATTGGGGAACTTAATTGATAATGTAAAATAATGTAAAACATATTTTATTAATTGCTGACATGTAAATTGGTCTGTTTCTTCGCAATCTTAAATTTATGGGGAACTGAAGATAATGAT
This sequence comes from Drosophila testacea, assembly GCA_035043265.1. Taxonomy (NCBI): domain Eukaryota; kingdom Metazoa; phylum Arthropoda; class Insecta; order Diptera; family Drosophilidae; genus Drosophila; species Drosophila testacea. The sequence goes on from JAWNND010000151.1 coordinate 2,048,277, forward strand.
TATAATGATTATTGATAATAAATATTGAAGTAAAGAACGACATTTGCTTTTATATAACAGTTAATAGTTTCTGACTATAATAAAATCCAAAGATATAACCTCCAATGTATCAAATGCATATCGCAAAGTATCTATCATAAATAAGAAAGTTATTAAGAGCTTGGAAGTCAAAATGTCCAAATATATAAATGATTCTTTCAAAAATAAATAATGTGGGCGCGAATTTTAATTGAACGATGTGGCAGCCCTATTCTTTCAGAGCTGGATAGACCTTTGTTGTCGAGGACTTATCGATAATCGATAAATATATTAAACCACCACACACAAATGACTCGGCATCATTTTTTGTCAAAGCGTCAAGATAATTGAAAAATTGTAAAACAATTGAAATTCAGCTGTAAGCTAAAAACACATACGAAAAATGTCTGCGGCCGACAAAGAAAAGGATAAGGAAGAGTCCAATCAAAAAGTGAAGACTTGGGCTTGCTGGAGGAGGATGATGAGTTCGAAGAGTTTCCCGCAGAAGGTGACCATTTGTTTTTTCTTTACGGCTCCAAACAGAAATTTACAGTTTATTTGGGTTAAATATTACAGATTTTCGCGTGGCCGATGATGTCGAGGAGCCGAACGTGTGGGAAGATAATTGGGACGATGACAATGTGGAAGATGATTTCAGTCAACAGTTGAAAGCACATTTGGAGAGCAAGAAAATGGAAACATGATTATTTTTGGCCACCGTTCGTTCCTAACCCAGAAATGAGCGTAAACAGTTTACAATTAGAAATAAACAAATTGATATATTAAGACAAATTTGCTTGTTTATTAAATAATTTATTAACATACTTACAGATGCTCGGATGCACATAATTTAACGAATTTCCATTGAAGCAAAAACAAAAATGAAATTAGCTTCATACGTATTCAAAGGAAGATATCCCAAAATCAATTGCGAGACACATTTTCTTTGTCACCAATTAATTCCATTTCAAAGTTCCTCAAACTTTCAGCCGTAAGATGCTCTTCAGCTATTTGCTCTTCTAACATTTTCTTGCTCTGCACGATCTTTTCTATCTCCGCATTTAGATTTTGAATTAAAGATTTTTGTTCTGAAACCTTTTCTTGTTCCCTTAAAGCTTCCTCTTGGCATTGCAAATTACGTGCCTTATAGTTGGCCTCTTCCTGTTCTAGAACCTTTTGGTTTTTTGCTTTTGTGTCCTGCAGGGCTTGATGTTTGTTTACCAGTGAGATGTAACGCTTTTCCATACGTTCGATTAGTTTTAAGCTCTTTTTATAATCGCTAAGCGTATCTGGTGGCAGTATGTTTAAGGCTTTGTCGATTTCATCATTTAGACGCGTAATGCTCTCGATTTCCAGGCGTCTTTCCTTAAATATTTGCTCCTGCTTTGCCATTTCAGGTTTGTAGTTTTCTATTTGGGCGGCTAGCTGCTTCGTCTCCCTGTAAGAGAATAAGTTATCAAGTTTAGTGGGTAAAAAAGTAATATACACGCGAAGGGTATATCTATTTAATGGATACTAACATTTCAACCTTTGCGACATCGGTGTCCAGCACGACCAGCTGCTTTAAGCGATTAACTTGACTGTCCACTTCCGATTGATTATCCTCCTCAATAGCCATATCCGACTGCAGTTGCCTCACGATCTTAGACTTTTCTTTTTGTTCAGCCTCTGCTTTTGGCAATTGTTCACGTAGTTTTTTTATATTAGCATCACATTTGGCTATGTCGATATTATCCTGAACTCCTTTCTGTTTTTTCTGTTCCAATTCGAGACGTTTGGCTGAAAAGGCGGCTATTAAGGCCTGTCGTTCCAAGTGTCGCTCCATAATTGGTGGAATGACCTCCTTTTTGTGCATCTTGTAGAAACACCAGTAGTTAAAAAGAACATCCAGTGTACCCAAAGTCTTTTTGGGAGCTGCAAGTGTTTAAAATCAAACCGTAAGTAAGAAAAACTTTGATGTGGCTTGACATATCTTAAGATACTCTTGTCTTACTTGGCTCTATAATATCGTAGTAGGTGTAGGTCTTGCCAGGGAAACATATTTGCAAGATATGCTGCACTTGCCGGCATAGTTTGCTAAGAAATACACGCTTCTCCTTTGATGTATCTGGGAATTCACTTTCAATGTTGTGTGGCGGTTCTACTCTAAATCCAAAAGCGCGCAGGGTATGTACAAGTATCCGGGTCAGAAAGGCTTCTGTGGGATGCGATATGTCACTGATTCGCACATTTAGCTCTGGAAACAGTAAATTAGCATCTTTGCACAACTTTTCCATTGCTGCATTATTATTATTATTCATGATTCCCGTTTAAACAGATTCCAGCTTCGATATGACTTTGCCTACTTATATCGATAGGAGCGTACAATGTCATTTTGTGGTGGCACACCGATAAACGATCTGCTAACATTGCCAGACCGTTTATAATATAGTTCTAAAAATAGACAACTTTTAAAGTGACGGCGCGAACAGAAACGAGTCGGCCAAATGAAAAATAATCTACAATATGCAACAAAATCAATCAAATTTGAAACTTTCCATTGCATTTTTTGTATAATTAACTCTTTCTTTTCTTTTCTCTGTCTCTGCCAGAGTGCAGTCGATGCTTCACTTTCGATAGTGAAAAAATACCGATAACACCGATTAGCGGCGAAGTTGTGGCGCCACCCTTTCTGTGTGTGACGAAACATAAAAAATACGCCACCTTTTGTTCATATCGAAGCTGTAGTAACGTCCTTTTAAAATGTAGCTGCCATAGGAACGACTTGTTTGTTATATTTTCTATTTCTTATTTAAAATTAAACCATTATAAATATGACTGCCTCCAGTGCTGTGGAAGATGAGCGGCTAACTGACTCGGATTTGTCCGATGATGAGGGTAAATAATTTACAAAACACCTTAATTAATTATTGATTTCAAATATATATATTTTAATAGATCGTAAGGAAGAGGTAAAACCAGAGGAGATTCGTCCAGAAACGCCGCGTCCAACTTACAGCGATGAGGAGCTAAATCAATTGGTCGAGTTTATACAACGTATGACCATTCTGTACTCACTTAATCAGCGAGATTGGGATGAACAATCGCTGGATATTATAAGACGCTGGCTGCTTGAGGTTAATGAGCCTCTGCTGACCATTTTCTATCAAGGCAACAGGCTGACCGCTTGCCTTGGATTCCCCTCAGAGCTCGTGGATGATATTAGCTACTTTCTGCGCAATGAGCCCAATCAAATTTTCACCGTCGATGGCTTTCATGATGAGATTAATTTTGGCACCGTTCACAGCGATGTGGATGGTTCTTTAATGTGTTTGCTGGAGAGATTCTATGCCCCAATTTTTCGCAATTACAACGATTGGAACGAAAGTGTACGGGGTCGCTTCTGTGCCAGCCTCGACAATCTATTGGCTTTTCTCTGTGCTATGAATTCCAAAATTGGTGGTATTACGGTGCTCTATGTGCCTTTTGTTTTGCATCAGATTGGAGGCGAACAGATTGTGTGCGATCGACCCTTGTTTAAGAATCTGGAAAGCATTGCCGTCTATTGGACAACACAAATTCGCACACTGCTGGGCGATCGAACTCTGGTCGTTCCCAATGACTTGGCCACTGTGCGGGATGAGTTTGAGTTCTGGGAATATCGCTGTAAGTATTTTTGAAAAGTTATGATTTGAAGAAAATCAATTCTGGGAAAATATCTGAAGGAATTAAACAATTCCAGGTTTACTATTTTTTTTAGGATTTGTTATCTTTTATTTTAAGAATAAGAATATATAATTTGGACACCAGTGAAAACTTAATCTGTTTCTTGCAGTAGAAGTGCTGCAGGGTCTGAACTCCCAGCTGCTCCAGTTTGATGTGCAGCGCATCTTTAAGGTGCTGCGACAGTGGCACTCGGTGCACATGCCACAAATTGAGGAACTGATTGAGGCAGCCAAGCTCGAGGAGACATTGGCCGCCTCCAATATCAAGTATCTTAATTTTCTCGTGGAGCCCTGTGCGAAGATCGATGAGGCAGCTACTCCGGCGGGTGTGACGCAACTCCTGCCGCATATCCTTCACCTGATGCATTTAATTTGGCAACATTCGGATCACTACAAGAGTTGTGATCGAATCACGATACTCTTTCGGAATCTAAGCAATCAGATTATTAAATACTGCACGGAACAGATAAAGCTGGAGGAGATACTTGCGGGTAGTCCCCGTTTTGGGATTAAAATGTGCGATCTGTCGATGGAGTGCTGTTTGGCCTACAAGGAGCATGTGAGAAGGCAACAGGAGAAAGTTGGCTGGCAATTGGATCAGGGCATCATATTCAATCATGTGAATGCATTTATGGAGCGCCTCGGTGATCTTATGGATATATGCGAGTCGATGATTGTCTTTGGACGTCTAGATGAAACAGAGAAGATTGAACCGGTTCAGTTTTGTGGCACAAAAGGGGAACAGCTGGAAAAGATTGCAGCTAATGTGGAGCAACAATTTTTGCAGGCACTCAATCAACTTAGACGTTGTGGCTCCAAGGACCTCATGTTGAATGTACATCGTGGCGAGTGGTATGACCAAGTGGCAAGTTATCGACGCAGCGTGCAACACATGGAGGAGACACAGCAACGTCTTATTTCCAATGTCTTTCGACGTGTTTGCAATGTGGAGGAAGCTCTGGAGGCACTCAATGTGATGCTTTACTATTCCTATCATGCCACATTGCGGCAATGTTACCTACGCAAGGTTAGATACGTGTGGCAGCTCTTTAGTGAGGATATGGATGCCACAACCAGGCAATTGTTGCAGGAACAGAAGCGGATTCAGCATGAATCCTGGCTACCTCAACATGTATCCCGTGCTCTGGCCTATCGCATCAATTTGGAACGCTTGACGTGGATCTACAATCGTCTGCTGAGAAGCAACAATGCCTGGTTGCCAATTGTGTCTGAGGCAACTGGAGTCATTGCCAAGTTCGAGTTGCTACGGTTAGATTTTGAGCGGGAAATGCACAATTCCTATGAGAATTGGCAGCAATCTTTTGCAAAATGTGGTGCTAATAATCTTTGCCTGAAACTGGATCGTCATCTGTTGGTGCGTGGCAAGCAGCCCAAGGCATTGCTACAGTGCAACATTGATCCCACCATTTTGGAACTTAACCTGCAGGCTGAACACTTTGAGCGTCTTTCTTTTGCGGTTCCCGTTCCCATTCGCAAGATCTACGAACGCCACGAGACACTTAGATATGTGTACAACAGTGTGTTGCAACTTTGTCTAGACTATAATCGTATAATGAACTCTTTAACGGATCGGGAGCGTAAATTATTACGGCCACTGATCATGTCCTGCGATCGTCAGTTGGCTCCGGGAATTTTCAAGATGACTTTTGGCGCCATTGTTGATCCAAGTGATGGCTACTCTCAGTGGCTTGAAGATTCTATGGAACATGTGGAATATCTCCGAGAGATTGTCGAGATCTATAAGCGTGCCAATCGACAAATTGTTCGCAATTGCGAAAAAATTTGCGATACGATCATTCTCCGATTGAGTTTTAGTGGTGCTGTGGATATTTCTGTCTTTGAGCAGCAATTGAGCAGGTGGTTGAACCGTGGCAACATCTCACTCCGGTTGCACTACAACAACATTGTTGAGATAATGTCTGCTGTGGCCCGAGAGTTTGAGGATATCAAGGACGAGGTAAGTAATTATTGAAAGTGCAAAGAATAAGGATAATATTACAGCTCTCAAATAAATAATGCATTACATGGAAAGCTCTAAATGAAAACTTTTGGCTTTTAGATAGAAATAGATCCTTTCTGAAAAGGGTTTTGGGAGTCTACATATTATTTTATCTAATAAAGTGCTCTTTCTATTTTTAGCTGCCCAGTGAGTGGTATCAATACGTAAATGTCTTTGATGATATGTTGGCCAGTGCATTTATGAGTTGTATTCGCTGTTCCTTGGAATCCCTGCAGGAAGCGCTTCATTGCGAGGAGGATATGCCACCCACGCCCATTCTGGTCATGGAATCCGATGTCAAAGACTCTCACATTGTGTTCACACCCGACATGCAGATAATTTGTAGAGTGCTACGCGGTATTATCGACCGTGTGAATAGTTTGGTGGATCAGTTTTCACGTCTGGGGCATAAGTTAAAGTTGCCCAAGGAACAACGCAGACCAGGATTTGCTCGAGCATTCCGGGAGGATGCTGAATGTTCGGAGCTGGTGCGAAGTATTGAGGCAGAAATTGTCAGACAACATGAACAGATTGCAGATTATGTGGCACATTGGCTGCAACATCATGCGCTCTGGGAGATGACGGATGAGGCATTCACCCAACGATTGTTAACAAGTGCCAAAACTGCGGGTGTCTTTGAGGGTGGCATTGAGTATTACAGTTCACTGGCTGATGACATATCCTTTGTGGATGCCATTGCTCATGTGCATTTTGTGCTCATCAATCAGAATCCCATTAAGAGCACACTCCTCGACTGGATCGAAAAGTGGCAGGCATTAAATATTAAAATTCTACTGGATCATGCAACATCCTTGATACAGTGTAAGCCATTATATTTTAACTTTACATTTCATTTAAATTTTAAATAATAATGCAACATCTTTTTCTATTTTAAACTTAATTACAAATTTAATTATTATTTTTTAATTTGATTTAGCTTTTAAAATGTTGTGTGCAATTTCTGCCCCGTAGCTCTTCCCATTTTGTCGCCACGATGATGACGCAGTGAATCAGTCAGTCAAGACAATGAATTTTATTTATACAGATGTGTTTTATTATTTATTTTGAATTTTAATTTGTCTTAGCTATTATAAAATATAAACTTATAAAATGCAACCGTTAAACTAACTCCCTCTCCTTTACAGCTCTCTATCGCTATATGGAACGCAATGAGCGCAAAGTGATGCAGGTGCCACGTACACTGCGTGAATCAGTTATTGCCCAGCAGCTTTTTGAACGCCTTATCAAGGCTTTGCCCCTGAAACAGACCAGATTTACACCCATGTTGGAACTATTTGTATTGTTGCATAAATATAGAGTCACAATGTCGGATCAAACACATCAGCAGATCATTGAACTGGAGGCCAATTGGTTGAACTACCTTCAAATCTTGGGCGAGGCTGATGAAATGCTTGATAACGACCAGGAAGACTATAAAATTGTGTTGTCTCAGCAAGCTGACAAATTTAGACTGATTATAAAGGAATTTCACGAAGATTTCTTCTCGAAACTGCCTAAGAAATAAGACTAAATATTCGAAAAATTTGTGTATGAATCGAGAAACTCGGGGAACTAATCCAAGCTTTTAATTCCAATTTAAGTAACACAAAAATATAAGATTAACAAATTGCAAAATAATATGTTTATTTGTCCAATGTTCTGTTAAATAAGTTTTTAAATTTTTATGGTATGAATTGTAATTTTATTTCATTATTTTATTCACGTTATTCACAAATAAAGAAAACGAATAATGGGCCTTTCATAACTTTTATCAATTTTGCTTAAGCTTCAGTTAAGTGCAGAGTATAAAACCAATTACAGGAGAACTTTCATATAATAAACTCGCACATATTTACTATATGGACAATTTTTAAGTCTTTTTCGGAATTATATTTACAAATATATGCAACTTATTTAAATTGTTTATCATAAATCTGACTCTCTAGCTTTATTTTAAATTTTTATTATTTGTTTTGACTGCTCTTGACGTTAGAAGAAATAAATATAAATGCAATGCTCTAAATTCTTCAAGAAGACTTGAATAAATGCAAGAAAATACACTTCTTGAAGAATAATAGTATTATATTTTAAACTATTTTAAAGGAGGCAGAGTTTTTTTGTTGACTACAGGGAAGTTTAACTGTATTACTTATTACTCATTATGTACACATATTTTGAAAAGTCCAGCGAGTAACTCCCATGAGTTTTGGTTTGGGAATTTGTTGTGTAAGCTAATTTCAAGTCTGTTATCACGCTGATTGATTGCTTGACGAACAGAAAATCCAGTTAATGGACTGTTAATGTGGATGCCTTGTCACAGTTATGAACTTGCCTGTAAGCTATTCACTTGCCCTGCTCATTTGGAGCATTGTTGGTGCCTCGTCGAGTCACATACTCGGCATATTTGTAAATGTGCATCGGTCACAATTGCTCGTCCATTTGGCGGTGGCCCGTGTGTTGTTGCAACGTGGCCATCAGTTGACATTGGTCACCACATTGCCACTGGAGGATGATTGGCTGGAGGCAAACACGAATACGAATACGAGTACGACAGCTCGTTTCACTCACATTTTGGTACCTTGGCAGCTGATGGCAAAAAAGGAACAACAGCTGCCGGAATTCAATGACAATTTTGTCACACGTCTACAGTGGACACTCTCTCAGCTGGAACTCTCTGGTGAACTGTTGAGTCAACCTGACTTTCTCGACTTTATGCAACATGTGCCAACACCACGCTACGATCTCATGCTACTTGGTTATCACTTCAATGAACATTTGCTGGGCATTTCTGCACATTTTGATTGCCCCGTGGTCATCATTTTCACCCAACAACCCATTGGGTTTATCCACAACCTGATGGGCAATCCTGAGGAACGTTGGTACATCCCACAGCCCTATGATAGTCGACAACGAACTGGTTTTGCGGCCCTTGCATTTGGCCTTTGGGAGAAGTCTTCAGAGTTTCTGGCCAGGCAGGTCATGCAACGTATTTACAGGTGAGTTTCTAAGGTAGTAGACGGGCATAACAGTAAGTAATAATCTGCAAAATATATAGTGTAAAGAATTTTCTTAATAAATGTAAAATTAATTAACGAAACTTCAGTAAAGTAAAACCAATAAAAAATATGTTTTGAACATGATTAATCTTGTCAGCAAAACTTAGGAATGAAAATGACATTGCACATAAAAATCGGTTTAGATTTGACATTGTTGTGTTTATGGGTCAAATCTCTTGACTATTTTTAGTTGAGTAATTTCTACATTTTCTTATAATCCTTTGAGAATTCTTGACTCTTTTTAGTTAATTATTTTACCTATTTTATAATAATTCTTTAAGCACATTATAAGCAGTTATATAAAGTAAAGCCAAACTAGATATATTCAATATAACTTATATCTAACTGAGCTCAGTTTTCTTTATATATAATTCAAGATAAAAAGAACAATAAGTTCAATGTTAAAGTATCGCAAATATGTATCGAATATTAGTAAAATTCATTGCAAACAACATTGAATTTCAGATAAAATAAAGTGCATTTACTTAGATATTATATTTGAATAGAATACAATGATAAGATCATAAAGAATCAAATCCCTTGGGAACAATATTGAACTTCATAATAAATTTGTTTAATTAAAATTCGTTTTTTTAATTTTTTTATTGGCTTTGTTTTTCCAGCAAACATTTCCCTTCACCACAGTATCCACACTTTGAGGATATGCGCCGTCGAGTTGTCCTGGCGTTGAACAATCATCATATGATTAGCGAGGGTCCCATAGCGCCTATGCTGCCCAGCATGCTGGATATTGGAGGCATTGTGATGGAACAGTCACCAGTTGACAGGACATTGGATATGGAGTTAGACAGCCGACCGTTCATCATTTTTAGCCTAGGGACACGTTTCTCATGGCGCACGGCGTCCTTCCATTTGGAGCAGAGTTTTACGGAGGCTTTTGCCCAACTGCCAGAGTATGATATTTACTGGACCTACGATGGCAGCAATGCGAGTGGTATAAACATGACACACACTCATATAAAGCTGGCCAAATGGTGGCCACAGACAAAGCTTCTGGGCCAGCCTGGAGTGCAGTTATTCATCACGCATGGTGGCAAAGGTAGCCTCAGTGAGGCACTGTATCATGGAGTTCCCCTTCTGGGTTTGCCTCTGGTCGGAGATCAACGTGCAAATCTGCATAAAATGCAAAACAAGGGTTGGGGATTAACCCTCGACATACAAAATGTCAGTCAAGTAAAGTTGTTAAATGCCATCAAAAGGTTGTTAAATGATTCCGAGTTTAAGCATAACATCAAAAGGGATTCTTTACTCTATCAGGATCGTCCTTTAAATGCTAGTTACCTTACAGCCTATTGGCTAGAGTATGTTATAAGACACAAGGGAGCTAAGCACTTATATAGTCCCAGCAGGGAACTAAATTTCTGGCAGTATTACCTATTAGATGTGCGACTTTTCCTCTATGGTTCATTGGTAATACTCACCTGGGCTTTGATTTGGATAAATAGAAAAATACTCAAAATATAGACACTTCTGCGATCGCTGACTAGCTGTATCGTTTAATCGTAATATATAAGTATGTATAGTTTATAGTTGAAGCTTAAAAACGAAGCTTAAGTACAATTGAATGTTAGTTGGTTCAATACTTTTTGCTCGGCATTCGAAAACTGATTCGAAAACGAATAATTTCATTCAGTTTGGTAAAACCTTGATGGGTCTTAATCAGTTCGAAATAAGAGACAACACTATCCTAACGGATACAGTAGCAAATCATCGTTTTAGAAGCAATTCCTAAGAATTCTAGCAAAGTTTTTCAAGTTTTTTTTAAATAAAAAGATTTTTATACTATAGATTGAAATCTCAAGCTTTTCTTGGATTTCTGCAAATAATTCATTTTTTAAGTACATAATTTTGTATTTTTAAAATACAAAAAAATAAATCCAATTATAAGAAATTCCCAAGTTCAATTTCAAGTTCTTTGCAAGTTAAAAAAAGATCATAAAATCTATTATATCTATGTATAAAAGGTTCTATTAAATGTTTATGTATCTATTAAATGTTTATAGAAAATGCTTTTTTAATTGTTCATTAAACTATCAAAATATTATGAAATATTTAGAAATTCACAACTAAACTTACAGATAAGAAACTTTCATCTCTTAAATTTTATAATAATTGATAATCTCTCAAAATGAATGTTAAGAAACCTTTCGAAAATGGCATTGCTTCTAATCACATGACTTGACCACTGTATCGCACAGTGGATAATGCTTATTGTTTTAATGTAGTATGCCTGTAGGTAGTATATATGTATATGTATGTGTTTGTGTGTGTAGGTGTGTGTGTATGTATGTAATAGTTAAATGTATGCACAGTTCTGGATTGCTATGTTTTAAATGGCAGCAGTTTCTTATTGAAACCAAATGTTGCCATTCAGTTTAACCGAATCCCAATTGACGCTGTTGTTGTTGTTGTTGCTGCAATGGACGCGGACAGCGTCCACTGTGCGGACTGTAAAGGCCAAAGTTGCAAATAGGCTGACTGCATTCGTTGCGAAGGATGCATCTGTAAAGAGATAAAGAGTAGATTAGATTTAGATATCTCCATTTAATGAAATTATAGTGTGCTAGAAATATTATTTAAATTTAAAATTTAAGCTAAGAAAATTTATAATAAGAAGAGGCTACTAGACAAATCTTAGTGCATTGAGGCCTCTTTACATTACTGTACATTGCAAACAGAAAGACCTGGGCTTGAACTTAGGTGAAAACTTCTTAACTTCTCTTAATTTTTCCTTTCATGTGTTACTAATTAGGCTTGATATTTGTAATGTGCAACACAAACATGTACCTCATTGTCAGTAGAAGGTATACAATATTGTGTGAAATTTTCAGCACCGTAGCTGTTTTTATTTGGTCTCCACGATGATGAGTGAATCAGTCAGTCAGTGAATCAGTCAGCACAAAGAGTTTTTTCTAAATAGACTTTACCAACTAACCAAAAATTTAAAGTACAAACTAATATTAACAAATGAGATTTACAAATGGATTTAAGTAAGAAGAATTAATTAATAAACTAACCTGCGCTCTGACATGGCGAATCCCTCCTCGCCGTTCTTCATGCGCTGACACGTCGCATCGCTGAGATGGCAATCACAGCGGCAACTTGTGGCGGGGACACCACGATGCCAGATGACATTGCTGAAGTTGGTAAAGTGCTTGGGGCATTGACACTGGGAGCTTCTCTTTCGACGCTGTGCAGCCAGATCAACGCACTCGCATTCGGTGTGATTGGTTAGCGGTACCATCTGTGGCTGGGAACGTCCACTTCCTGTTCTTACCCAAAAGGGTAACTCCACCGTTATCTCGGAGCCTTTCTTTACCGTGCACACCATGGCCTCAGGACAACAGCCTGTTGTCTCATCACATCGATGCAGAATTGTTGCACGTGGTGCATATTGTTTCGATGTCTCATTGTTAATGTGAATGACACGAGGCTGTGGCCACTTGCAACGTGCCTCGTTCTCAATCCTCTTTTGATGCGAATTCGCCATGTCTCCTGCAAAAAACAAAAGAAAAAAGGATTTACATGCAATCAATAGTAAAATTCAATCTGAAAAACAATTGCACTTAATCAAGAAGAAAAGATAAATAAATTGCAGATACAAGTGAAACAAAGAAAACTTATTAAATTCTGTATGACGCATGTTTTTCATTCCATAATGAATTCAATAAATACTTTACTATAACCAATGTTTTTCTCCAGTTTTCAAATAATAAATCATAAATAAAGGGTTATTTTTTCAAATCCATAAGTCGAAATAAATTTTAAATTCATTTAATTCATTCAATCTTGATTAGTAACAAATAACGAAATAAACATATTAAAATTAATAATAATATTTTTTCAAATCCATAAGTCTAAATAAATTTTAAATTCATTTAATTCATTCAAACTTGATTAGTAACAAATAACGAAATAAACATATTACTAATAATAAATGACACATAATTGACATAAATCTTTGAGTTCTTAAATAATAAATAAATATTTTATTAACTTTATGTCTAAACTGCACAGAATTTATATATTTCTAGAAATGTATGTATTTTATTTTATTATATAATTTATCATATAAAGATTTTCAATTTTTAAAATACAGTTTATTAAATATAGTTGATCTTCCACATATGTAATAAATCACTTTTCTGAATTTTGTATGAATAAATACTGAAATATTTTTTATTTATTTTTTTTTGGGCTCTTTTGTCTAGAAGAGCATTTCTTAGCCTTATAAGAGAATACCGTTTATTTTTACAGTTTATATTATGGCATTGCCTAATTGGGCCTTTTGATAAAACTTCTTACACGAACAGTTGCCTGCCTGAGGCATGGGGCATGTGGCATGCGGCAATCCGGTTGCAGTGGCAAGTAGCATTTTACGGCAGACTAATGACTTTATGGGAATTGTGGGCGTTGAATGCAACGCTACGGTCACGGCTAAGTGCTGCAATTTGCGAGTGACTTCACCCACAGTATGAAGAAGAAGTTGCAAGTTCAAAGGCAGCAGCAGCAGTTGCAGCAGTAAACGTGGCAACTGCTGCACTTACTTGCAGCTTCTGTCACACACACATTGTTGAAGAAGTCTTCGTGGAGATATGTGAAATTGGCTGCCTTGAATAATTCATGGGCCATTTTTGATAGTCAGTCGCCGTGTCGTCTGCCAATTTGTTGATTCAATCGTATGACGTTTATGTACTACAGTGAATGCTCGCTATGTGGCATCTTTTTATAATAGGTTGAACTGATTCTGTAGTGTCTTTATCTGTGGGTGGGCGGTTTTGTTATAACATCTGTTGCTTTGTTTGCATTTGCAACTTTTATGACTTTATTGCGTGCAGTTTGTTGGCATTTGCAACAGTCAACAACAACAACAGTCAACAACAACAATAACCACACAAACAACAACAACAATGCTGATAAGGCAGCATAAAAAAAACTGCGTATACGCAAAATACTTTTGCGCATTTTTTTATTGCCACTGGCGACAAGAAAAACAACGTAAAATGTATACAGATACAGGGCACAAGCAATAAAGGTGCAAATTGCTGCTGATCAATAAAGAAGAATACACAAAATTTTATTTTCAGCAAATGTCAATGAAAAAAAAACGCACCCTTGGCGAGCGACAAAAAACGCGCGCTGCAAAAAACGCGTGCGAACAAATCGCTGGCGATGAGAATTGCTGCTGATTAAACTGATTGGATTATTTCCATTTTTATTTTTATTTATTTATTATGTACGTGAAATGGCATTGAGAGGTGCATTGTCGCACTTTAATTAAGTTTACTGAACTGCGTTGAAAAACGCGCGAGAAACGCGTGCGATAACTTTATTATAAACTACTTTGTAACATTTAAATGTTTTATTACGTAGCAGTTGTGATCAATAATAATTGATACAATCGAAGGTTGTGACAATCTCGGCATACATTTAATGATTTATTTGATTGTGATTGTTAATTTATTTCATTTTGGAAAGGATTTTAATATGTAGCATACTTGGGACACTACTAATTTTTTATTCTCTTGTTCTTTAAAAGAAGAACTTATTTTCAGTATGTATGTAAATTATTCCAAAACATATATAAATATTAAGTCTGTACAATGACCTCAAATACGACTTTTATGTTTTAATGCTCGAATTGCACTTAATCCACAATTTTATTGTTAAACCAGTTAAGGAATATTTTTAAATGCATTTTATAAGCGCTTTCAAGACCTACTTATCTCAACAGGATTTAAAAATTTGTGCATGAATGTAAATTTGAGCATTTAAAAACTTTTCGTAACTTAAAAAATTACTTTAAAATTATTTTAAATGAATACTAAAACGGTTTAAGATTTGTGTTACTTTTCAAGGCATACGGATGTAGACAAGTAGTTCAAATAATTTAGGTACTAAGTAAACGAATATATTTATTTAAACTTAACTCTACATTTTTAATTTCTTGATAAAATAAAGATACTTAAAGATATGAATAATATTTTCAAGGCATGCGGATGTACTCCAAGATATTAATGACAAGTATTTCATATATCACTCTCATAATCTATTTATTTGAACTTCATCTTACACTTTTAATAAAGATACTTAAAGATACGAGAACTCAGCAGATTAAACAGAATGATTCATCTGGTATTTGGTTATCGATATGGTACAAAAGACACATAAGGAAATTGAATCAAAGTCAAACAAATGAATGACTTCCATTATAAATAACACTCGGAGTATCCATTGAATATGCGGACAGACTAAGCCTATAGAATGTTCATCCGTTGCATGCCACAGAAAATTGCATGCCTAACAATTGAATCAGTTGGAACAGCAACAGCAGCAACAGCAACAGCGACAACAGCAACAGCAACAGCAACAGCGACAACAGCAACAACATTGAGCAAACATTCGAGATAACGGTTAATAAGCAAACATGTCGCTTGGCAAATGCCAATAAACAGAAGCCAATACATGAGAATTGATTGTAACCAAAAGTCGAGACCAATTCCCGAGTTCAAGCTTTCAGGCTTTCAGTTTATTCGCTGCCAATGACAACAAAAATGTGATAAGAAAATTGTTGCATCATTACGCATTTAAAGTGCTGCCGGCAACCTCAACACCGACAACAGCAGCAACAACACCGACAGCAACAGCAACAGCAACAACAACAACAACGGCAAACAGCAACTACATTGAGGCATATCAGTTAACAATTTCCCAGGCTTAGTGACACACTTTCATTTGTGGTGACGTTGCTGTTGTCCACACGCGCTTAACGGTTCACAAAATGAAAAATAAACTGAAAAAGAAAAAAACTTAAAAGAGGGAAAGACGCTTTTCACGCGCTTTTTAAATGGCAATTTTCCGGCCGAATGGAAGTGGCAACAAAAAAAGATACACGCGATGAGCTCACATTTCATTGTCAATGCCTGCACTGGGCAAATGTTGTTGTTGTTGTTGTCGTTGTTGTAGTAGTAGTTGTTGTTGTTGTTGTTATAGCTGCTGGTATGCCCGATAGTCACAGTCTTTTAATGAAGTAATTGGTAAGATCAGCACAAGACAAAAATACCACAGCAACACAACAACAATAAACACTACAAATAAAACAAGTTCAACACAACGAAGTTTGTATATACTTTTGTGTCTTACTTAAAACTATTTGTATTTTGTTTTGGTATATACATATATAAAAAAGTGTTATATTATACATCCTACCAAATATACAATTTATATATAAGCAATAGTAATATATTACTTTAACTCCCAAAACATTTTTCTTTAATTTGAGATTAATGTTCCTAGTTCCAACTATAGTTATAGTTAAGCTCTGACTAAGTGACCAGTGTGGTAATAAAGTAAATGTATGTAACACTAGAGCTTTTGAATAGTGAGAAGAATAAGCAGAACAGTTCATTGTATTTGAAAAGATCTTATTTAATTCTCATCAATAACACTAGTTTACAAATGAATTATCTGTGTCTGGTTTTTAGAGCTAAGTATTTTTTCTGTATAGATTTTGACCTCCTAAACATGAAAAAGTATCTTAAAAATTTTTCTATGGAGTACTTTTTGAGATATTATTTTTTTTAATTTTTTCATAGGTGACTCAGCTTCTTCGATTATAAATCGTAAACGCGATTACCATTATAATCTTTAAAGATAATGATGAGAATTGCTTTTAAAAACAAACAAACTAACTGTTGGTGTTCCGGAAATATCAAATATTTCATTAATCAATTGTATCGCAAGTTTCAGCAAAATATTATCTCTTGATAAATTTCTTTATTTGATTTAACTGTTTAAATCTCTCCACAAATTGTTTTGTTTTGGGGTTTGGCTTTTGGGGTAAAAGAGCTTTGTAGAATATTCCTATATGTTTCTTTTAGAGCCAGGAATAATTTTAAAATATCTGTGCATTTAATATATATCAAAAGAAAATAAGATGTTTGATAAATACATTTTTGAGCACCATAAACTCAATTGTAGAATGACTCTGCTTTTGGTAAATGAAAAGAGCATAGGAGTAGAAAGAAGTCTCAAAAAAAAAGAGAAAAAAGAGCAGACAACAATAACAACAACGTTGACAAGTTAACTCGTTTTAATTGCAACGAAAGTGCACAGAGAGAAGCAGAATGAAAGAGAGTTGGTAGAAAAGAAGGGGGGGAAAAGAAGTCATCGTTGATGAAGCAGGCATGGCAGAGAAAATGTGTGGCATTTGGTTAAGTTTTGGGTGGGGCGGTGGCAGCAAGTTTTGGTGGCTTCTTTGGTGCGTTTCTTGGCCATTTAGAAAGTGTCTCTGTTGCTTTTGGCTTGAACTGGATTTCAGCATGGTCTTGTGCCCTTTAGCTACTTGATAATATTTCATCATCTTCAGCCTGCAGTCACGTGCCAAAGCACTAGACCGGGAAGCATTTCCAGGCAAAACACCCCATTTAAACCGGACGAAACACAGACATAAATAACAACAAGAAGACGCTGATTCCGACCATTGTCTTTAGCCTGAACGTGGACGAAATGGCATTTGCTTAGCACATTTTTTATGGCTAAAACGTGATGATCGTGTAAAGGCGCCTTTGGTTATTCACAGTGTAACAGAATCACAAATAGAATAGTAGAACAGAAACTCAACCCGTATAATTCTTTCTACCCTATCTCAATGTATATTTTTGTATGGCGTTTAATGGCGCCAATGCCTCCCCTTTTACATATATATGTATGTAGAATGTATATCATGGATACTCACTCAATGTTGTGTTCCTGCTGCGTTCCTGAAAGATACGACGATTCTTGTAAACGTTCTCTTGGGTGCCCACTTCCTGTTGCTTCTGTGCGGTCAAAACGCCGACTGCCTGATCCGATTGATAGCCCTCCTGAAATGTACAAAGTGTGTGAAAGGGAAATATGAAAATTAAATTGAAATGTGACTCTGACAAAGTGAAATGCTGCATCTCCCACTTTGTGTACTCTCTTCAACAGTCTTTTTTATTCTGTTTCTCCTTTTTTTTGATTGCAATTGCCTTGGCCTGACCACGTAAAGTCATTTAGAATGTACATAAATAAATACCCTTTAACTGAACTGAACTGAAACAGGGAAGAACTATTTTTAAAACCATAATGAAATAGGTGGAAAAAATATGCCAAGTTCTAAATTGAAACTATTGTAGTTTTCTACCATGAAGAGAATAATGTTATATAAACAATTCAAATAAAATATCTTAATTATATCTTATCTTATTAGTTTTGTTGTTAGGTAAAAAGCTAAAAAATTGTTAAAAACAGAATATAGTTACAAATACAAAAAATTATTAAGTTTTAATTTAAATATAAAACAAAAATGTAACTCTTATTTGAAATATTTCTTTAGCTTTTCTTACTATTCTTATTTTCTTATTATTCAACAACTGTTTACAGGGTAAATCATAGTCGATTCTTTTGAGCTTTTCACGTCATTTTTATTTCAATTCTGGGAGCGGCTTTTATTATTATTGCACTATTTCAATATGTTTTGAGAGCATAAAATCGACATGAAACATTTACAGTTTTGCGCATATTTATTGAAAAGCCGAAAACATTTCAAATGTAAATAAAAAAATAAATATGAAAAAGTATTGTGTAACTCGTAAGAGATGAGGACAAAATGTAACCACATCCGATGCAACTAAAAGTATTTTGTTATTTAATAGATAACGCGGTTCCATAAAACTCTAGAGATTACTAAATATATAAAAAGCAGAGTTATACAAATTTAAAAAGCTTAAAAAGCTGAAACTGCAGCACTAAAGCCGATATTTAACTGCATTCACGGTGTCAAGTGTTAGTTAAAATAAAAATATATTAAGGCTTGTAAAATTAAACCACAAATGTTGTATTGATTAAAATTTGTTGGATTACAAATTGTAGAATAACTTTAAAATGCATTATATTAGTATATTATCTAAAAGTCATCCAAAAACACTATATTTCTCTTAAATTGTATTTAAATGCTTTCTTTTTTCTGAGGTATGCTTTTAACTAAATTAACGTTATTTTAATTAAACGAGAAATGTTTAACTGTCATGAGACAGTTGATACAAAGATTAAAAACACTTTTTGTAAATATTATTTAAAGTTTTCTCAAGTTTAAAAATTTAAGTAATGTATTTTTCAATTCACGTTATTTGAAGGACAGTCTGCAGGCAAATAATTGTATATATATAAGATACAAACGCGAATTTCCTTCCCAAACACAAGTCAAGACACACACATGCTTCTCGTATGGAATTACCATACCCAGGACATTGGCCATTTCACTTAACGGGCTGGCGTGCTCTGCGAATGCCATGCGAGTCCTTGTCCTACAAATAAAATGGCGACTGTCGCCATTTTTCTTGCCAGCACACTTCATTTATTACCCACGTCGTGTCCTCTTTTCTTGTGCTCTTTTCCCCACCTTTCCCCTTGAAACTGTTCTGCTTCTTGACTGCGTTTGGCATTATATGTCAGTTATTTTCAGTTATATGCATGTCGTTAGTTTTCATGACATTGGGCGGGTGCAGTGCACAAAAACGCGTCCTTTTGTTGAAAATCGATATTTGAAAATTGTTAAAGATTTTTTTACTTTTATTTACGCTGCTCTTTGAGCTGAAAGTGATAGCAATTCGACTGTTTTCAGGTGTTGCACTTATGTTCATGTTGATGTTGTTGTTATTGTCATTGTTGTTGTTGCATGCAATTTCCTCTGCGTTTGTGGTGCGTGTTGAATCGCAAATTGTTGCGTTAAACAGGCAAAACATATATGCATATAACATATACAAATACATAACATATAAACAGAAAAACAACATGCCATAAATCAGATTCATAAATTCAATTAAATATTTCTCTTTGCATCAACACTCACACACACACACACACAACCAGGCACTTGCATAGTTTATGTTGCTGAAAATATTGTTGCATACTGTGCGGCGCAGGATATGCATATTTAGATAGCAGCTTGTACCGAGAAACATTTCTTTAAAGTTTAAAGTTGAAAATATTTCAATCTATATAAAATGCCCATATTGAACTGCTGGCATTTGTGTTTTTAACTGCACTTTATGGATTGCAGCTGCTAAAATCAATTTGCATTATCAACAACATGAAACTGAATATCCAGATATTGCAGTTACATTTAAAATTAAAAATCAATTCATTTACCGAAGCTTATGGAATGAATTGAATTGTGCAGCTTCAATTAATCAACTCTTTGATACTCTGTGAACAAAAGAAGGTTTTAACAACTTGTGGATACTCTTAAATCAATGTATAACGAAGTTTTTTCCTCTTTTACACACTCAGAAAATATATGCCTTTTACTTCACGATACTTGTTCAAATTTAAAAGTATTAAACTCGATAGCTAATTGGATTCAATTATTACACTCGGCTATTTTGAAAATTCTAATATTTCCTTAAAAATATATAGATTCATGTCTGCACTCGATTAATACAAGTAGGAAATTATGAACCTAAGATAAGATTTAAGATACAAATCTTCTGACAATTTTAAATTCAAAGTGTAAGTGTGTAATTCTCTTAAAAAACTTGCTTAAAAACTGTAATTACTTGTACTTATCGGCAAAACTAAGCACTTAGGCTCATTTTATCGATAATTAGTTAAGGTCGTGTTGAATAACTTAAGTGTATTTCGACGTAGAATGTATAGAAAGTAATTTAAAATTAAAAAAAGAGTTAAAATTGAAGTGGCGTATGACAGAAACAGACCCAAACTGTTGGACTTCTGAAGATTTATTGCCAGCCCCTGTTTCTGTAAAAGAAAAAACACTTCTATTCAGTTTAGTTCCCTCAGTTTTCTAAGCGCAGTCTCACAATTGATTACCTTTCATCACACTTTCTGCATTGTCTAGGTCTAAAATAGCCTTTGAAGCACATAGCTCATCCCCATTGGAGAAGCATCAGTTTGGTAGCAAAACTCCTTTAGTTCGTTAAGCTACTTGCCTGTCCGTCTGGGCTCAACGTATGCAACACCTTTTCAGGTACAAGGTATGGGTTTTTTTTTCATGCGCTTCGGCAGTTTTTATAACCAGTTCTACTTAAGCTTCATTACGCATGCTCAGCCATGACAGGCCCATTCCGAAACCCAGTGACGTTTCGGTTGCCCTGGCAGACCAAAAGAACCAGAGAGAGAGAGAGAGAGAGACCAAGAGGCGAGAAACCCAGAGTTAAGAGCTCAGAATATTGCGGAGCAGATGAAAAAACCCATTAAGTGTCTGCCGGTTGACAGTATTCGAAAACAGTTGTTGTTGTTGTTCTTGTTGTTCTTGTTGTTGTTGGGGACCAAACAATAAAAACAAACTTCATTTGCATATGCCTTGTTCTCTCCCTCTGTCTCTCTCTTAGTTTAAATGAACATTGGGTGCCCGGTTTGAAGGATGCCCGCAGTTGAATTCCTGGCGTGGGTGTGACTCTGACTCTGACTCTGACTCGCGTTTGGCATTTTATGAGCCACCAGCCCAGTCAGAAGGTAACACCAACAACCAGCAACCAACAACCAAGCAGAAACAACATTGGCTGAATGAAACCCGTCCTCGGTTTATTTGCAATCAAAAGAGTTATGAGCCAAATGCAAATAGCACGCCTCGAACTGTTTTCATTTTTATGATCCTCCCAGCCAGGAGTTCGCTTAGAGGCCTCGGCCTGTGGTCACTGCCTCTGAATGAGCCCCAGTCCAAACAGTAGCAGGAACTGGCTTATACCACCTCCATCCCCTTCCCCTTCTGCCACGCATCTCCCCCCCGCCATCCTTGTGAGTCAGCAAAGCGGCAAATTCGCCGCCAACTGTGCAAATAAACACAAAAAACACAAAAGTCAGCCCAATATTTGTTTATGAAAAAGAGAGCACAATAAACAGGCCAACTGCATGTGAATACATATGTCTATCTATCTACTTGACTCGACTAAATGAATGTATTTTTCAGCTTCTATGTTGCACAACAGATACCGATAAGCCACCTAACACAATTTCTTTTTGGTATTACTCACTTATTCAATAGTTAATGGCAATATGTATAGAAAAACTGACGCTTTAAACATTATCAAAGTTGCAAAATAAATAATTTAATTAAAATCACCGAAATGTTGCTTAAAAAATTAATATTCTCTTGATGTTTATTATTTTTCTGTTAAATAAAAATTAAAATTTACTTTAATTTAATACAAAATAAATCATCTCAGTATTTAAGGTGTATTAATAAAATAAAAGGTAGTGATGTAAACATTTCCAAAGATATTAATAAAAATTGCTTTTGAAAAAAGATTATTTAGTTTTATGAAAATAATTTTCGGCTCACAAAAGTTTACTTGAAGCATCCACAAGACAATTCTAGCTTTGTGTACATTTTAACCAATAAATTGATAAATTCTTCTTTCAAAAATTCATTTCAATTTATATTTAATGGCATTTTATATCATTTAAAAAAGATGAAAATTGAATTAAATAATTTGTAAGTTATATTAAATTTATCAGCAAATATTTGGATATTAAAAAAAAATAAAAATTTTGTTTTAGCAACACACAAAATTGTTGCAGTGCATTTAAAGACTTGTCTATGAACTAAAGAAATTGGAGACTTTTTTAGGGGCGTGTAAACTTTAGACTCTAAAGCGGTTCTCACAAATAGAGTGTTAACAATGATAAACTTATTGCTTACAGTTCAAAATAAAACAAATTTACATGTAGAGCATTTAAGCTTCGCTACGTTTAATTAAGTTTTTCCTTGTTATCTTCCTTGTGTACTTTTCTTTGCTTTTATTTATTTGTGCTGTATGGACTTCTTTGTGTTGACTGCAAATGTTGCAATTTGGCTAAAAGCTAGGCATAGAAAAGCGCAACGTTTTGGAAAACATTTCGCCTCAATATTTTCATTTAGAAATTGTAAACATGGCCCGGACAGACACTGGCAGACAAACTGAAACTGTTCGTGCCACATGGCGAATGCGTAATGTGAAATGCTTATAAGCAATTTTTTTGTTGTGTTTATTTTTTGTATATGCTGTTTTTTTTTTGTTGTTGTGCTTGTTTCGGTTTTATATATTTTGACATAAAAGTGGCAATTAGGCTGACTCTTAGCTGGTTGTGGCTCCGGCTATAAACTTAAGTAATTAAAGAAAAAGGCAACAGTTTTGCATATTTTTTTATAACTTAATTGAAACTACGCTCCTGAAAAGACATTACAATTTTAACATTTCGACATTGGTACACAATTTTGTGCTGTCGTTGAGGCAACTTTGAAAATTGTGAACGGCCTTTGGGCGAGTGCGTAAAATGCTTTTTAATTTTAACGAGCGAATGGAAATGGAATTGGATGCTGTCCATTTCATCGTCCCTCCCCTTTGCTCCACCCGTCTGTTTATTATGACAATTTTATTTGTTTGTTTTGGCGAATGCGAAAACGAAAGCAGATGACAGAAAGAGAGAGCACGATGGAGGGGAAAGAAAGAGTGAAGGCAATGTTGAAGAAAGCGAGCATTGGCACAAAAGCGCCGCCTATGGGCCATAAAAGGCAACCAGCAAGCAGCATCCAATGTCCAATGTCCAATGTCCAATGTCAATGACAGCCAATGATGAGGATGATGAAAATGATGACGATGATGCCTGTTGCATGTTGGTTGTGCCCCCTTTGCCACAAGCTTGAGAACCGCTCGAGGCGCAACCAATTAAGACAAATGAAAACGTTGCTGGCAACATGTTGCCAGGCAACAAAATCTAGACGATCAGCAACATTATAAATATGCCGGAAATGTGGCCCCAACACAGCTGATCAAATGATACAAATATATAGATACTTTCTGTGTGTGTGTGTAAGTCTAGTTGTGATTGCATTGACTGATTGCCTGGCGAGACGTCGAACTGTTGCAGAAGAACATGACGGAGGAGCTCTTCTAATTGCAACGCCCACACAACACGCAACACAGATACACACACATACTTACAGGGAGACATAGAGATACACACAAACACACACATAGAGACACAGACAAATATGCCGAGATCGAGATTGAGATTGCATCAGAGATTGTGTTGGGAAACCGTCTCTGCCACAATTTGCTCGATTTACTTGTAGTTCTATTAAACCAGTACAGAAAGAGTATTACAACAATGTGATGGAGTTTGTAACATGTGCTTAGCATATGGCCTAGATCTTGACTCCTTATAAATTGCCTGCATATGCTACTTATAACTATATATACCATATTTTATACAAGTACTAATAACAATGTGTTGATGGACATTTTCAATTTTCCATTTTTAAGTTTACAAAAAACAAAATGCTGAGGAATTCTCTATAATTCTCATTAATTTATTATGAAGACTGTGTGAATTTTCTATAAAGATTTTAGTGAACTATAGTTTATTTTGCATTCAAGTATCATATTCAATTTTCAATTTAAAAGTTTACCAAAAGTCTAGGCATTTTGCCTGAACTCTTTAAAATTAGTTTTAATTTCCTATGAAAACTCTGTAATAAAGATTATAGTTTATTTTGCATTTAAGTATTAATTTTTAAACTTTGGATTCTTAATAAAATTACTTTAGAACTCACTACAGAGCTCAGACAAAATTCTCTTTAACTATAACGAATTTCTTATAAATAATTTCAGTAAAAATGTATTGAAGAACATATTCCATTTTCAATTTCAAAGTTCTTAAGAAATTGTTGATGCTTTAAGATTCTAAAGATTCTAATATTTAAGTTCAAGTATAAATGAAAACGTGTGAACAAACACATGTAATTTATGTGTTAAACTAAACATTTATGGAAAAATAAACAGGAGTATCCAATATCTATGTAAAAGTTGCATACAATTAATTATAGTTAGTCAATCAAAAACCCTAACTTCCATATATCAAGAGTATGAACATAAAAATATTCTAGAGAGATGAGAGAAACTTCTGTATATCATATTTGATTTAAATATCAATAAAATCATGCTGATAAACATAATTAAATCATACGTAAATCATATATGTATTGTCATTTAAGAGTCGAAACTCGCTTTTACTTGATGTAATATTATAATTGAATACAGAACAGAAAGCACTTCTCTAACGAAATATAAAAACTAGTTGATTTTATTAGCTCAACAAAGATCACAGGAAGCATAATTTTTAACAGCATTATTTTTATACATCTCATTTATTGTTTATTTTGCCAATTTAACAAACAAGCTAACAAACTGAGGTATCTTAATTGGCTAAGAAAAGTGTATAAAATGTGCAGGTTTCGTGTGAGGGAAAGATTTCCATATGCTTCTCGTGTTTTAATTGCACGACTCTTGGCGCGCCAGTTTAATGGCCAACAAGTCGACGATCAATCAAAAAGCGGCCAATAAACAGTCCGGGGCAGTAAATTATGAACGGCAGCCAAAAAATACATTTCCGAAATGCCAAACAACTTTGACGCCAAAATCTTAATTTATTGTTTTGGCGACAGTTTCTTTTTCGGGGCTGACAGTTGCCGTTGGCGTTACAATTTCAGTTTCAGTTTTTTGGCTTTTAGTTTTTGGTAATTTAGTTTTCAACTTTCGGTTTCAGTTTCGGTTTTCCTCATTCATTAAGGCAGAAAACAAGACGTGTATTTATTAATAATACTTATAAAAATTTATAGATTTGTCATATAAATTTAAAGTTTCCGCATTTAACGGTTGGCCTATAAATCACTCCCGGATCGCCTATACCCAAAATATTTGTATATGTACTTTGTACATACATATAGGCAGCATGTTGGCCATTATGTCATAAGCCGATTTGCCTGTCATTAGTGCGAGTTATGACATTGCGGGCAGCGCAATCATAAATAAATAATGCCAATAAATCAAAATTACTATGAAGATTTTTCGGTTTCTATGCAGCCAACGATGTGGCAAGAAACATTTTACTTTACTATATTTCACATTTCACAGTATACAGTTTACAGTTTTACAGTCTGTTGCAATGGGCAGGGCAGAGCATTTATGCCACACAAATTGTGTGTGGTATGTGGCAAGTGGAATGCGGCAGCTTAAGAGCTTACAATTAGTACAAAAGACTCGGTCTTCTTCTTTGAGATCACACAAATCGTTGCTGCAATCGATGCAATTTGTAAAGTGCAACTCTCAAAAGTTAAGAACTTAAAACTGATGCAACGCGTTGCAACGTTGCAAGTGGAAACGACTGTATAGCCATGAAATTGTGTAAGCTGAAAGAGGATTAACTGTTCTCTGATTGATAGTTGTATTCAGTTGATCAATCAAAGGCACTTTTCTATCTGTATCTGATATGATATGTTGTACTCTATTTTTGGAATTTTATCATCATTTACTAAACGTTCTCTCTCTTCATTTTATAGGAATGTTAATATGTTTTGAATGTTTCAAAATGTTTGAGTGGACAATTTAAAAGGACGAATTTAGAGTTTAATAAACATGACGAAATATACTTGAATTCGAGAAATGATTAGATTATTATCTGATTTTTAAGAAGTATTCCAATTGTGAGTTAAAAGTACTAAACAAACATGATGAGATACAATTGGAAAACAGGAAATATTATCTAGATAACAGAATTTTGAGTTATAACATTGTTAATTCGAGTTGTAAGTTATAAGTGCCAAATAAACATAATGAAATATTATCGGAAAACAGGAAATACTACTATTAAGATATCAGAATTTTGAGTTATAATTCGAGTAAGTTACAAGTGTCAAATAAACATGACAAAATGTAATTGGAAATTATTTAAACAAATATTATTATTGCTTTTAAAATAAATCCCAACTCTCTATAAGATAAGCTTCACTAAAACTGTTTGTGAAAATAAAACAAGCTTCTCCGAAACGATTTGGAGTGTAATCCACTTACAAATCAAATATATATTGTATGACCTGTTTCAATCCATTGCAACAACATTATTTGCATTTTGATTAATAACGAATATTTAATTGTAAAGGAATTGTCGGCATTATGAGAGGAATGTAAATAAATAGCTGACCCATTGGCAAACCGGGGAGAATATAACTAGATTCTACAAGTATTCATTAATGAAAATAGAAATCTTTGTAGTTTAGTTTATAGAGTCGTCAATCTTCAGATGCCCAGGCGTTGTTCGAGGTCTGAGACAAACTGTTGATAACACACTGAGTTCTGTGGCATTGAAAAGCTGCCTATGAACTGACAGCGAAAGCTTAAACAAAGTCCAAAGATAACCTTTGTAACCTTTACAGAAACCAGCTAAGATACTTCACAATGTGACTAATCAACAAGAATGTAACATATACAGTTGATGTAGTAACTATTTTGACAAAGCAAAAATTACACATATTTGCAATTTTACATTTAAACTATTTTAAATCCGATACAATTGTTTCTTTTGTGGCTTGTTCCAAAGATCCAAAAAATAAAAGAATATTTTTCAATTTGTCAAAACAATTTCTTTAGCTTCTGTGCATAAATTCATATCTCTACTGTCTTATCCAAAGAATTATGGCAATGCAAATATTGCAAGCATATCTGGTGAAATATGAAAAATATTTGAAAATTATTTTCATTTTATTTATTATAGCTCTCTTCTCTCTCTCTGCTCTTTGCTATGCAAATGGATGTGGAATGCGTACAAAGTAAACAGCAATAATAAAGCAGACAGAACAGAAACAAGTGCAGTGATTGAAAGCTAAAGGACTGTGCCACATTCAGCAGAGGTTATTGCAGGATGAAGCATTCAACAAAAAAAAGAAATAAGAATGACAAGAACACGATATTAAATTCCAGCTAAAGGTCAGCAATCAAAGGAAGCCAGCTGCAACTCCAGGTGGTGGATGCACATTGAGGGGGCAGCATGTGGCAAGCAGGTAGGTGCATAACCATAAGAGCTATTCATGCATTTTATTTCATGATGCAGCTTATTAAAATAGCTGTCAAGGTCCTCGGGCAAGTGGAAGAGGAAGTGGAAGTGGAAGTGGGGAGGGTTAAGGCAACTAAGGGTACCTGCAACTCGAAACTTGCAACTGACTGAAGCGATAAGCTGCAAGTGCAACATATTGGAAGCACACATCAACATTAATCAACAGCCTTGGTCTTTAATCTTTTCAATTCCATATCGTATCTGCCCTGAAAATCCCAATAAAGTGCACGTAATTTAGATTATTTATAAATATATATATACATATGTAGAGCTGTGTATTGTTCTGTATATGTATATGAAAAGCTGATATTTTTAAATACTGTGGAATCACACGACCTAGCAACTTGTAGCAGCATAATAATAAAGTACACAATATTTTATGAAATACAATTGCTTAAGATTTGAGTACAGGGCATGTCTTAATATAGTATTCTTATTCTAAATGTATTTATGGCTTTTCAATACTTGTACTTTTCGAACACGATGAATTGAATATTGGGGTACTATAGAATTTCCTTAATTGAATTTCTTAGCTTTTATTTTGCTTAAATTTCGATTAACATTATTTTTATTGTTTATAAATAAAAATTCTCATAATTCTTTTTGAAATTGTAATTAAGAACACAAAATTTTTTGAGCCTTAGGTATATAATATTACAAGTTTTCATTTTTGCCAAATTATCTTTATTTATTTAATTTCTCGTCTTTTATATTGTGAATATTTAATTTTCAATAATTTTCTTTCTTTAAATGAGAGATGTCATGATTCTTTTTGGAACCTTGATGATGAATACAACTTTCCTGGATTTTTGTAACGCAATGCAAATTTTGAAATACTTTGCCATGACTCATTTGTGTAATCTTCAGTATGAATACGAATTAAAATGATCTGATTTGGAATGGGTAAAATGAGGGTTTGTTCATGTACAACAGACTTGTAATATTTGTGAGTCAACCAATGATCAAAGATCAGTTAAATAAACTGAAATGAATTCTGTGGAAGATCTGAAGAAGAAGCAATTGGAGCTCATTTGCATATTAAGGCGACAACATGTTACAACATGTCAACCAATTGGTTGCTCCCCAAGTCAATTGAGGCAATTAACGGAAAGTGAAGTCCCTCTCACAGTCTCACAGTTCGCCTTAAATGGCTACTGATCTGTGCCTGCTTATCAGTTGACTTGACCGTTGTGAATTGTGATCAACAAAAAAATATATATTTATTCCAGTCTATATGAAAGACAGGTTCAGGCTGAAGATCGGTTTCGGGTTCGTGTTCTCTCTCTTTGTCGGCACGCTTGGCCCAATTACAGGCCAGAAAGTGAAACTGATCGAGAGCCTGATCTTCCATGCAGGATCTCTTTGTGGAGTCGTGCAATTTACGAGAAGCATTGTGCGAAATTGGCTTGTTAACCAAATTGGCTGCTGCCGCAACACGTTTCATAATTGCCAGGCGTTCCACTTTGTTCCAACATTGGATAACTGCAGCTTCTTCTGGCTCAGCAGCTGCTGGGTGGGCTTCTCAAATGAGGCTTGGAATCGCTGCTTAAGATAAACACGATTCAGGCTCAGGGTTAGTCATTCATACACATTCATATACACTCACACTTATGCTCACACTCACACTCATTCGTCTCATTCGTAGCGTTCACTCATTCAGTCGCTCATTCATGCTGCGTTTTGAGGTTCAAGGTGAGGCATTCACTTCTAATGCACAATCTGAGAAAACCTGGCCAAAAATGGGTTGCTCAATAAATTTATGATCAATACATATTTACATAAAATCATAAATTATTTTTATGAGGCTAACGCTTCTCAATTTGGTTCACTTACTATATCAAAATCATAAATGAAGTATGAAATAAGTATAAATTCTGATCTTTTGGGATAATAAATCAATATTAAATGAAATGGTACAAAGGCAAAAATCTTCTGAATTTGAAAGTTAATAAGTTTTCAGCAATTTTGTTATTTAATAATTAAATTAGTCACTTTATTTAACAATAAAATATAACTTTTCTTTGTCTATTTAAAAATGTATTAAGTTAGAACACGTTTATATAAAACTTCATGAAATATTCAGTTAAATTTTCTAAATTTAAAAAATAATAATAATTTGTAGGTAATCATAATTATTTCTTCATTATTTTTATTATTTTAATTATTTTATCTAAAAGCGTTCTATGTAAACAAAATTGATCTTCTTGGCCTAATTGAAATATATTGTTTGTAGAACTTTTTAGTGGAAAGAGGGTATAAAAAATATATGTTGAGCAGGTAAATAAAAAAATAAGTAAAATTCGCCGACTATTAACAATCAATCTTTGTTTAATGCATTAAAAGATTACAAGATTAAACAAATATTCTCCATTTGTATCTAAAGCCAAACAAATCTTAAGACAAAGTCAATAAAATGAACATTCGCATAGTTTACGAGTTACAAGAGTTGTGCATGTTCAGTTTAAGTACAATCATAACATTTCAAGCCACCCACGCACAATGTTGCACTCTGGCAAATATTTAGACGCACACAGAGAATTACAGATAGAGAGATAGAGAGAGAGATAGAGAGAGAGAAAGAGAGAGGCAGAGAGATTTGTAGAGAGACACACAAAGATAACGATGATTTTATGAGTTCCACGAAGTATTTGCCACCCAGCAAAAGAAGAATAAAACTCACCTCATCAAAGGCGGCGTCGCCATCCACACGATTATCGTTCCACACATGATGTGGATGGCGTGGCACGCGTTTCAAATGCTGCGATGTGGAAGTTGTTGATGTGGGTGGGTTGAGGTGGGTTGAGGGCGGAGTTGTTGTAGATGGGGATGGAGAGGGCTTTACCCATTTCACATATAAATATTTTAACGCATCGTAATCACTGCCAATTGAATCACTTGGTTCATTATCGCTATAATAATCATCATCATCGTCGTTTAGATCATTTATTGAACTCAGGGTCACCACCAGATGTGTAGGATTTTCTGAATTACTGGCACACTGTGCCAATAAGATCATGTTAAAATACAACAACACTTGCCAAAAACGTAACATTGTTAACATTATTTCACAAACACTTTTTTAACTAATTTATTTGCTATCTCCACTTGATAATCGTTTGTAAACTATTTATATTTTATTCACATATCATTTTGGTTATGAATTATAAATCTCTTTTTGAAATTCTAATTAATTTATTTATAGACGTCGTTGCTCAAATTGTCACACGAAATATTTGTTTAAATTTAACGCGTTGCTAAATATTTGTTTAGACTTTTTCAGCTTCGTTTTTTATTGGCACACGACTCGTTTTTTCATTTTTTTACTGAACAGCTGCCCAGACTCAACTAATTTGTCAGAACTTGCAATTTCAAGTGGGCACAAGTGGGAATTTTTTTCATTTTTTTTTTTTGAAATAATTTGTTTGCTGTCTGCTCTTCAAAATGCTGTCAATGTGTATGCGTAAATTTGTTGTTGATTTTTTTTATGGTTTTTGAAATGTTGTTTTAAATAAATACAAATAAAAAGAAACCGGCGACGGCAGCTGTCAAATTGACTTGAGATTGTGGTAAACGCAACAAAGTGCTAAAAATATTATATGATCCATGCGGTTTTTTAAATTTGATCGTGGGTTTTTTTTTTAACAATTTTCATTTGTTTTACTTAAATCTTATTTGATGTCTCACTTTATTCTACATTTGAAACACTTGTTTTCACTTTTTTCTTCACTATTTCCATTAGTTTTCGTTTATTTTCTGATTGTCGCGTGTGTTTAATTTCATTTATTTAAATGACACGAGCGCGCGCTGAGCTTCAGCGATGTGAACGCGTCGGGAGTTCTTGACTATCTGAGGGCAGCAGCAGCAGCCGACTCTGTTGTCAGCGACAAAAGCTTTGCTCTCTCTCGCGATCGTCGCGAGCGTGTGAGCGCAAGCATGCTTGTGCATACTATATGCAACTGCTGGTGCTTTCTTAAAGGCTACAACAACACAGCATGCGTGTGAGAGCGTAGAGTGGGTGTCAATGAGTTAGAGTTGGAGGACTTGCTTTGCATGCGCTCTCTCTTGCCTTTTGCTCTCTTTCTGTTGCTCACACTCGTCTGCTTTTCAGTCTGTCTTTTGGTGTGCGTGATTCGTTTTTTGGTGGCGTTAATTGTTGCTACTGTTGCGGCTTTGCTTATGTTTTTGTTGTTGTTTTATTGTGTTTCTTTAATAGTGTGCAAATGCAGAAATGGCGCTCAATTGCAGCCCTCATCATGATGACTCATGCGGCCAAATAAAACATTGGTAAGTGTCATTTTTATTAATAGCTTACATATTCCTTAGTACTGCAATTGATATGCTGATCTCATGTGTATGTGTGCGTGTGTGAGTTGCAGATTTCACCTAATAAGAGGTACTGCGACCGTTATCTAAAGGCGACAATTAAAGTGATTTATTAAGACGACTGCCAAGCATTTTGCTATGCAAATAAGGCGAGACACAACTTTGTGCTTTGTATTTGTGCAATCTGATTAGCATGTTGCCGCCATTATTGTGAGAGGAGGTGGAGAGAGGGGCATCTATGGGAAGACAGCGGCAACAACAAGAAATGCACTCTGCAAACTTATGAGCAGCCTTCGTTGTATGACATGTTGTCTCCCTCTTTCGCTCTTTCGTTCTCATTACCGCTCTCCTTTGCTAAATGCAAAGCTCACGTTTCCATTAATGTCATATTTAACTATTCAATTGAGATGAAACATATTTTAGCTTTAGTAGGTCTAGTTTATTGACTTAATTACTTGAATATTGCAAAATCTATAGCTAGTATTGCAATATTCTAAGCAAATGACCATAAAGTTTACTTTGATTATTCAAGTTCAACGCAATGCAAGCTTAGCATCTACATTCAATATTTGAATAATTCGAACTTGTCATGTCCATTAAGCGGATTGTGTAACACAATTCGTGCTTAGCATACATATAGCATCCACATTCAATAATATTAATTGGAATGATTGGATCTTGTAATGCCATCTTATAAGCAAATATCCAATAAGTGTAACTTTTCAGGTTCATTCACATATAATCCAATAGTCAAAGATCCAAATGGTTCTTAGTATATCGGTAACAAATTCCTTTAAAAATGATTAAATAAGAATGTGAATGAGTCATTATAAAAGTAAGTGTACTTCTTAAACTTATTCGTATTGAACTTGCATATTCATAGTTGCACTGCTCCACTTTTAATTAATCCAATGAAGAAACCCAAATGAATCATTTCGATAGTGCAATATTAAATAGTTTTACTTGCTTTATTTTTCCAAATAAATTCCATTTCTTATCAATATGCTTATTAGCATTTTATAAAGATTCACTGCTCCAATTTTAATTACCCAAGTGATGAAAATACAGATGAATCATTTTTTATTTAAAGTTCTTAAAAGGTTTGCCAAAAGTTAGATGTCATTTTTCATATAATAAAATTATAGCTTGCTTATTATTTAACTCATACTTAACAACTGTTTCCTATTGAAATCTATGTACATATCTTATTTAATAAAGATACAACGCTCCAATTTAAGTTATTCCAAATGATGAAATTAACAAATGAATCATTTCGACAGTTAGCTTTTTAGTTTGTCGCATAATATGTTTTATCAATTGAATTCTATAAATAACAAATGCCAATTATGTTAGCTACTCAGTCATATGCAAATGTAAGTATATCAAATGTCAAGATATTCTTTCATGTAAGACAGCATCTATTAAAGTCACATTTAAATGTTAATTACAAATACCAAAGATAAGCTTGTGATTCTTAATACCTAAAGTTTTAGCTCATGGTCAATAACACACACATACATACATATATAATCTGTATAAATATGATTACACGTTGTTAATTATGCACAAAGAGAAAAAGTCAAGAGCATCTGATTAAGCTTGAAATGAAATTTTTGCACAAGTGGAAGAAAATATTAGTGTTAATTTAAGTAACTCTTATTTATTGTCAACTGTTTGTGTATTTTTACGGCTGTTGAAGTATACTCTCTGTAAAAGTAATGTTTCAATATATTAAATTGACTTGTATTCATTTTGGGAAGTAATTTTAACAACAAGAAATGTTAAATATTTTAAGTGTCTTTCACACTTCTTGAGTTCTAATTAATTTAAAGTATTACAAAAGTAATTTTAAATGATGTTATTAAGCTAAAAGGAAGTCAAAGCGTCTGTTTAAGTTTCTAAACTTAATATTCGGGTGGTTAAATAACAGTTATCTTATTTATTAAGTTCTGTTAATTTAAAAAAAGATCTAGTAAAAACAGTTTTCTTAAAAATTTATCTAGTTTTAATTATCTCAAGATTTTCATATTTTTGCAACTGGAAGAAACGTCTTTTTTTCAAAGAGTTTTATGTAAACTTACCAATGAATAAATTATACTTGGATTATTTCTGGGAAACATTTGGAAAGCTGTCACCAACAACATTATATATGATACATATAGCACATTAAGAATTAAAAGATATTTACAATGCTCAGTTCACACTTTCTTGGGAAATAATTTATTTGAAAACTGCCTTGCGAAGGATTACAGAATTGTTCTTAGTCATTATATGCTAGGTGTCATTATTTTGCCACAGTGTCTTTGGATCTGCATCCGACAATGAGTTCCAGCCAGATGGGAGCCAGTTAGTGGGGCGTGCATCTGTCAACGGGTTTGTTGTCGCCTCGTTCTTGGCAGCTTCTCCAAAAACTTCTCTCTTCTCCACGTCTCTATGTCTCTACATTGATTCTTAAGTCCCTTGGTTCTCGGCAAGTTCTTCTCGTATTTTATTTATGGCCTTTGGCTGCTTTTGCTAATAGCGCATAAATCTTCTTAATGATCTTGTCAAGTGGCTGTGAGGCCCCCAATATATGTATATATATATACATATGTATACCTATCTATATGTATATGTCTGCCTTCCTGACAGTTCTGCAGAGAATTTTTCGCAGTCTTGTGCTGATGGACAACTGCTCTCAACGCTACCAGTCAATCTGTCAGCCGGACAATGTTACCCCTTTTTTGTTGTTGTTGTTGTTGTTGTCTTTTTTTGAAATGATCAAGCAACAAAAATTCTGACACATTGTTGCGTCACACGGAAAATGCTTTTGGTGGGCGTGTCAGTTGAGTGAACCAAGCCAATCATCCATAATGCTTTCAGTCTGCAGTCTGCGGCTTGACAAGATATGTAAAGCAAACTCTCCAGACACCCCTCGCTCCCACAGCTGTTGTTAACCACAGCTTAAAAGGTGGCAACGCCCACACCAAAAATATTTGCAACATTTCGCCCACCCCTCGACATATTTTGAGTCTCCAGTTCTGTGTTTTCCCTTCCCTCACTCATTGCGTATTCTACATTCATGTGTGTTTACTGTACACAGTAAGAATTTCGGAATACCTGCGATAAAGTCAATTCAAATGGTGTTCAAAGTTGGGAGCCATATGATATTTTTAAGTCAAGTATGAAATATATAATTTAAGTAGCAAATGTATTGATTAAATTAATTACTTTTGAGGTTCTTAAAAGAATTTTGTATATTAATAATTTAGTGTACACCTATTTATTCTCTATATTTAACAATTATCCTCATTGCATACTTAAAATATTCAAGCTTATATCAAAAATTTCCAACTTAAATTTTAGAATGATTTTCTTTTCTGTGTACATACTCGTTTTGTACATGTGTGTTTACTGTACATATTATCTTTACCCATTTGATGTTTTTGTTTATCGCTCGCACTTCCAACAATTTCTATATTTCCAAAGACTAGAATACGCTTTTCATTGATCACTTTCCAGCTTTTGTTGTCTTTCATTTTTTTACTCATCTCATTGATCAGAGTCGGAGGGAGAAGGAGGAGGAGGGAAATCTCTTTTTGGGTCTGACGGCGCTTATCTCTGTTTATTGGGCGTTTTGTACGATCTCCGACAAAACATTGATTAATCGGTTTCTCCTAATTGTTTGACATGCTTTTATGCATTAGTCACGGCACCAACAACTCTTGAGATTCAACTGAACCTGATCATTGGGTAAAGTGCTCGCTCCGAAAATGTTTTTTTTTTTTGGGCTTTCGGAATGGTTAAATATGTTATGACTCGTGATGTGTGTAAGAGTGTGTGAGTGAGGAATTTACGACAGGTTTTAAACTTGAGTAAAGTTGAATCAGGAGCTGGCCTCTGACTTAGTTCAGTTCCAAGAAGCTTGGATAATTATATGAGTTCAATATGGTAGTAGATTGACTTACTATAGAATGATTGCTTTATTAATTTTAGATTATTTTATAAATAAATTAAATAACT
Organism: Drosophila testacea; assembly: GCA_035043265.1. Lineage (NCBI taxonomy): Eukaryota > Metazoa > Arthropoda > Insecta > Diptera > Drosophilidae > Drosophila > Drosophila testacea. Next base: position 2,084,333 of record JAWNND010000151.1, read on the forward strand.
ACTTAGCTCAGCATTAAATATTTAGAAAAACTTTGACTAGATTTAGATTAGTTTCACATTTATTTAATTATTATTTATTTAAATTTACAGTTGCGTTGAATCCTCAGGAATTAGTCAGCTGTTAATTCACAGATCCTAAAGCCAAATTCTGTCACTATTTAACTTACTAAGAATCGTATTTTGAATTAGGTGTATCTGGTAATTAAATGTTCTTAAAAATATACTTATATTTCAGATCAATATGTATATAGAACAGCTTAAACAACAGCTCAATTAAACATTTTATAGAATTGCATTCTCTGGAGAAAGGAAATGTCAAATTTGATTGTACTTAAGATCACTTTACTGATCGTTCAACTCCCAACATTATTGATCACTTTAGAAGTCAAATTGTTTCCGATATGTTAAGCAAGAAGAACATATCGATAAGACCGACGCTTAACCCAACAATCTTAAGAATATACTTAGTTTTCAGATCAATATGTATGTTGAACAGCTTAAACAAGAGCTAAATTAAACATTTTATAGAATTGCATTCTCAGAGAAAGGAAATGTTTAATTTGATTATACTTAAGATCACTGTGCTGATCGTTCAACTCCCAACATTATTGATCACTTTAAAAGTTAAATTGTTTCCGATATGTTAAACAAGATGAACGTATCGATAAGACCGACGCTTAACCCATTTGTACATTCAATACTTTTGTGGGGGCGTCAAGTGTAACGATATTTGTTTGCTCAACTTGCTTCTCTCTCTCTCTCTCTCTCTCTCTCTCTTTTTCTCACTCTCTCTATCTTTGTTTTAGTATTTCTCTTTTATCTATAGATACATTCAACTATTGCTCTTAATACTTCTTGTTGTCACGTTCAGTGCGTTGTTGTTTGTCTGCTTGGTGTCTGCGGTTTTTTGTTTTTCCGATTGAGCTACAGAATTGTCAATTAGTGAAAGTGGAAGTGTCGCTTGCCCCTGCCCCTTGCCCCTTGCCCCTGCCCCCTATCCCCTTGCCACACAATTTGTGTATTTGTTTACACAAGCTAAATGCTGTCATGGATCTATGGGTTACCGATCTTTGAGACGTGTGAAAATTGTGAGTGCCATGATTTGCACTTTGCCATGTCTCGATTTTCACTTTTCCAAGAAAATGCCAAGAAAATAGAGCACAGAGTCCACTGTAGCATAATCATTCTTGCCTTGAAGTTTGGCCAATGTGCAAACAATAAACAAATTATCGGCTCTGGGACACTTAAGAAGGCCACAAATTTATTGGCCACATTGTTTACGATAAGTTAGCCAGGATTAAAACATGGCCAAGACAAATTGCTCGGCACTAAAGGTAAAGCTCAATTGAGATACGAATGCAAATACAAAAACAACCAAACTATAACAATAACAACAACAATAACAATAACAAGAAGCAGGCAAAAGCTAACAACCGGCATAGTCGAACAGTTAACAGCTGGGCCCAAAAAGAAAACCAGCCCAACTGTGCCAAGAAATGTTGGCCCGAAATAGACGAGCGGCGAATGCAAAAAAACTGGCAGCAAAGTAAACAAAATGCAAACAGTCAACATAACTAAACTGACGTTTATATACACTATAAGTATATTATTATTATTTAATTATTTAAACTAAAATTAGGAAAATAGACTTGAAAATAAACAATTTAAATAAGAGAGAGAAAATATGATATATTTTAGATTGTATTAAATTGTGTAAAATTAAACATGAATTGAAGTTAGAAATTATATTAAAGGAATATAATTAACATTAAAATACAATTGAGAAATACGATTTTAAATTTATGAAATGATGTATTATTTAAACTTTTAAAACTAGACATTTTTAAATTTATAGAACTATACAAAACTCCAGCTTTGAAAAGTCACACAATGAACTATTTTAAACACAAATAAATTTAAAATATTAAAATGAAATAAGTTTTTGAAGTAAACAATTTTAATAAGTAATAAATGTAAGGTAACTATATAATTTTAACTTTAATTTTTCAACTGGAATGCCAAAAAGATATGGAATTAAGCCAAATTGTAAAGTTCGAATTTATATTTTGGCATACAAATTATTATGATAATATACCAATTAAATAATTGTTTTTTAAATTGCTTTATAAATATTCTTTGAAATTGTATGTGGATGAAAAGCAAAGAGTTCCGCTTGGAAAAGTGATTCTTGTATAAAAGTTGGCTTAATAGCTTCTTCTGAAAACTAAAAAAAGTTTTTTCGTATTTGACTTTATCTAAAAAGTTGTACACAGTCTCTTTTTATTTTATGTTCAGTTGTATGGCAAAGTTGGGATGCTCGAAGCCAATGATATGAAAAACGCAAGTAAATAAATAGTTTGTGCAAAAAATAGACGCAAAAAATGGAGGCAATAGACATGCCGGCGACCGCAACATTAAAGAAAACATCGGAGGCAACATTGGCGAGACAACAACGACGACAACGACAACAACGACAACAACAACAATTACAACAAAAACGATAACGACAACAACGATTGTTAATGATGATGCATGATGGGGCCGTGTTCGGAATCGGGCCTAGACCATCTATTCAATTGGGTCTATGAGACAGTGCGTAACAAGTTGGCAACACATTTGAAATGAGGCGTGCGATGACTGGGGTGTCTACAAGAGAGAAGAGAGACAGATAGCGAGAGAGAGAGGTATAGAAAGGAGGGGAAATTGCAACTGACGTTGCATTTCGAGACTTGACGTCGTCGTTTTCGTCTATTTAATGTCTGCGCCAGTTTTTTGCATTCGTTCACTCAAAAAGCATTGACCATTATTTGCGGTTTTGCGTGGGCCACATTCAAAATGATTCAAATGAATTGCTTTATTTTTGGCAATAAGCGCAAGTGTTAATTTGTTTTATGTTCAAAGTTTTTTTCTTGGCTGCTCTACACAAATGGGTCATTAAGCCAACTTGGGGGCATGTTATGATATATTCCAGTTGAAGTACTATATCCTAATTTCTGAACTGGCAAGCGGATGTGATTTTATGCAGACACTTGACTGCACTATTTAATAGGAGTGAACTTATACTATAATAAAAGTACAGAGGGTCTATCAGGTTTGTTGAAGTGGAAACTGTACGTAATAGGTAAACGAATGCGTGATCTGATTTAGTAATTGAGTTGGCTTTAAACAAATAGACAACAATGAATATTTTTCACACTATAGCATTGCAATTTTGCAGACATTCCACAGAAATATCCTACAAATTTCATAACAATCGAATATTAAACTCGTTAGATATTCAAAAAAACAATTTTACAATATTTTCACACCGTCGTACTCACTTCGACTTTTGAGTTTCTAAGAACAATTTACCTTTGTCATTTAAGAGATTCTCTGACATAATTCTTAGACAATAAGTTGACTGAAAGAAACATTTACCTTGTTATGGTTTTCCAAGTTGTCTTATGGCTTTTCCTTAATTTACCCTCTTTTATTGTTTAACCTCCTTAATGTGGGGTCTTTCTTTTAAACAGCTTGTTTAAGTTTTCTTATTGACATGTCAAACAACAAGGGCAATAATTGACAGTGACACTAGGTTATTATATGAACATACCACAGATTTCTTGCCTTGCTCCAAAGTCTGAACATCTGTCATCTTTATATGGGTCCAGCGCATAGTGTCAAAGCAGTTACATATTTGAAAATACGAGTTTAAAATTGCAAACTGGAACTTAAGTAATTAGCTGTAAACAAGTAAGATTGCTCTATTTAAGATGGTTAGACTTACAAAATACCCTGTGTCTTAATTTACACACAATTACAGCTAAATTAAATCATATACTAAGGAACGTAGATGTTTCATTTTGCAAGTTACATTTAATTAAATTGTCAGTTATTAAGCAGCAGAAATATTTATTTTTTTATTTTACGTATTAAATTTAGCGACACTACTTATTATATTATTTAAGAAACAGTATACATATATGTAGTATAATTATTGTTAAATGCTTGATGAAGTCTTAAAGCTTAAGACTTTTTATTCACAGTCATTTTCTGCACATTTCCGCATCTCTATCATGTCTCATTAATTCAATGAATATAGGGTATAAATTAAAATAAATGCTGACAAAACTGAGACTGTCAATTATTTGAACTGTCATGGCAAAAGTCAGGGACCTCTTCTTCACACTTCCGACATTAAGCCAGACCCATTAACCGGGCCAATAACAACACCCACTGGCTAATAAACGTTGTAGGAACGGCCCAAGAAGTAACTGCCAAAAAAACGTATGCAGAGAAAAGACAAATCACGTTGGCAAATTGGTTTACAATAACTGCAAAACGAGCCAAATAACAACAGGGAGCAGGAAAAACCGCTTGCAGACAACAAATATCACAAATTTACAAAGCAATTTGCATAAAAGTCATATTTTGCAAGCTGGGCCTCTAGACATTGTCTCATTTTTCCAAACAGTTGGCAGACACACGATGCTCAGGGCGCCCAACAACAAAATATTAAAAAACATTAAGAAAACCAACAAGAAAATAAAGTTAAACCACAAAAAAAAAACAGAAAAATAACAAAAAGAAAAACATTTAAAATAGTCAAAGTCGAAACAATTTATGTGCAAAAAATGCAAACATATTCGACTGGGGATTTCATAATCGAAGCTGCCACAACTTGGTTTGTCTATGCAACAACACTTGGATCCCTGCCCCACCCACTTGTATGCAGATGAGGCAACAACAAATGCTAAGCGCTAAGGTCAACCGGTAATAATCCTCAATGGCCTCTGGCAATTAAGCAAAACACCAGAAACACCAAAAACACCAGAAAACACACCAAATCAACAGACATGACAATTTTCGACTTTTTGACACAGTAAAATTGCCCACGCTTGGGTAATCAAAATGCAGAGTTAAGACGATTTGAAAAAACAACAACAAACAATTCCTAAAAACCAAAATCTGAAAATTCAACAAGCAACACTAATTGGCACACACACACACGCACACACACCTATACACTTACATATGGAGTAGGGTATGAAGACTAAGTGCATCAACTGTCATGCGTGTAGTTTAATCAATCAAAATGCGACCTCGTCTCGTTTTTGTGGTTTACCTGCAAACGAGCTGAACGACACGTTAGCCAGCTACCTGTTAGCTGTTCCTACTTGGCCACGTGCTTATCAGCATCAACAAACACACACACAACACACATAATTACACACACTCAACACACACACAGACACTCTCTATAACAAGCCGAACTGACGGAATATTTAACTGAAACTGAATTGGGTGTCTGGGTTCATTGTTTGACTCACGTTACGGTTTTTAATTATACACACAGGGTAACCCCAAGTCAAGCCGACCAACTATAAGACTAGTTTTGGGTACACCCAAAGAAAAACGAATAGTAATTAAATCAAATTTTATTTCCTTTAATGTTAAATTTAAATAATCCCAATATACAATTTATTTTTGGAGTTGAGTTATTTTTTACACCACACGCAGAATTTAACAAAATTAAATATGGATCATTTAATATACTTTTTTTTTGTCTTAACTTATATTTCAAACTTCATAGGGTAACTGAGTACCTTACAATTTCCTTTTTAGCAAGAGCAAGTCAACTATTTCTACCTCCAATACTGGTTGTTTCTTTGGGAATAGTTTCACAAATATTTTCTCTTTGGGTGTATTGTTGAACCTATCTAACAACAACTCAAAACTGACCGTCGTTGAACTTGAACTCTCTGCAAGAGATTTTTGTGGCGATAAGACAAGGCGGTGATATAAAAAGCGAAGCATATCTTAAGGCGCTGTGCTGATAAAAAGATAATTACTGAACAACACGTTGTCGGACAACCTTACAACCTACAACTTACCATCTGGCTTGTTTGCCAAACAATAACACAACACGAGGAAACAACACCGAAAACAACAACTCAACATTGTACAATGTACATACATACAATGCCAGAGTCCGAGATTGAATGCAACTGAAAGATGCCTAAAGCAAGATACGAAACTAGAGATGAACACGATCTTTTGTCGGACGAAGGCACGAATTGTTTTTTGAAATTACAAATTTTTGACAAATAGAAATAATAGAGTGTTATTATAAAATGAAGAGTATTTCAGTTAGGTTATTTAAAATTGTTTGAACCCTTTCTTGGAAACTGTAAGTTACATTATATCAGAAATAGATTGATTTAAAACTGAAAGTCCACATATCTGTCTGCTTACCGACTAAATCATAAAAGATTATATTTAAATCTATATACATAAAACTCTTTGTCTCTTTGACTGGCTGACTAATTCCCTGACTGACTGAGTCATCATCGCGAAGACGAAGTGGGAAGAGCTACGGGGCTGAAATAGCAAATAAAAATAACTAGAATCTTTATATAGTCTTAAACTACAGCCATATAAAAAAATAAAAACACTTGTCGTTCATCTTAGGAACTAATCTTCATCTTTATAATAAACTTGTGTTTGATTTATTTTCAATACCATCGTAAAACTAATTGATTGTCTGAAGATTGTCTAAATAAAGTAGTGATGTTATAAATCAACCAGATTTAGTATTTTGGTTTCTATACATAATTATATTGTTTAGTTAATATAATTACTCTTCACTTAAAACACCCATTTTAACTGTTATTTATTGTGTCAACTGCCTTAGGCAATGTTAAATAAGTAAATAAATCAGAAAAGTGTGTCGTTTGTCTTGAGGGATTAATCGTCCCACGCTCTCATCTCTAGAAAGCAGCACAGAAGATCACTGAAAGTCGCTCAAAGGCAAAACATTGGTCTCCAGACGACGATGGCGACGATGCCGTCGATTGCTCCCAGCTCCAGAGTTAATCCCAGGCGGACAAGGGCGCGCCTTTGATGGCATCTCATGGCTTTCAGTTGCCATTTGCCTTTGGCTTTGGTTTAGATTTGCCTTTGGCTTTGCTTTTAGTTACTCTGCCACAACATTTTTCTATTTGTCTGCCTTCATATCCGGGTCGTGTCAGAGCTTTGAACTTGCGGCGACAAACAACGAAGCAGAGGCGAGGCAGAGTTTTGAGATCCCAGCGGATAGAAGATTGACCCAATTTCCAGTTTGTATTTGCTATAGCTTGTCTGCTACCGTTTGCTATTGCCAAGAGTGAGTGTCTCCTTTAGATCTTAAGTTGGCCGACTGTCGCCAGCCAAAAATAAACCACATTTATCATCGAAAATTGTCGCACTTGTTGCAGCTGCCTCATGTGGCACTCGCGTTGTTGTTGTTTGCTGTCGCCAAATTGGCAACCGATGGCGCCCACAACAAAATTTCCAACAACAAATAATAAAAAATCAAATATTATTCGCACAGCTTTTTTCTCAAGTTATTTTTATTTATTTTTAGTATCATATTTAATGTGCATAAAACAGGCCGCAATTTGTGGCTGAGATTAAAGTATGTGGGCGTCTGGGAAAATTGCGCTAACATTCACTTAATCTATGAAAATAATTAGTATTTATCTGCCAGCAAAAGCTAATTATTGTAATTATCATTTGAGATTAGTTTAAGCAATAAATTGCATTGGAAAAGTAGTAAAAACTGTAAAACTAGTAAAACATCTTCCTAGACTATCTAAACTGTGCTTTTTATTTTAAGAAAGAAGTATCAATAATATTATTAATACAATAATGCAACCTTCTGACTTTTATTTAAAATTATAGGAGCATAAAATGCTAAGAAGCTCTTTCTCACAGATCATTAACCCATTAATTATTCGCTTAAATTAAGTGAAATTAAGTGCAACAAATGAAATTTGTAATATTCCTTGAAAAAGTTTCTTAATTAAGTAAGGTGTAAGCAATTTTTTTTTGAGAGCACAGCCAAGAGAAAGCATTAATTTATGTTTAAGATTTTTAAACTCAAATTTTAACATGTTTATTTATTTTTGTACAGCAAAAAAGTTTGCTAATTTGTTGTTATTACTTTGGCAACATTTGTTTTTCAAGCAAAATCCAATAAAATTGCTTCGTAAAACTGCTAAGAAACTTTTTCTCATCGAGCATAAACCAATTAATTTGTTGCTTAAATTAAATTTGATTAAGTGCACGAAATGAAATTTGTAATTGATTTTGTGAGTCTCGTAAAGTTTTTTAGTGGTTGACCTGAGCGGCTTTCGTTGATGGAACTTTTCTTAATTTCATCTGCGAAACTTTAATAGTTTTTGTGGGACAGGGGCAGGGGCAGGCGACAACACAGCATGTGACACATAAAGAAAGCCCACACGTTGAGATGCAGCCCACAAAGAGATAGATAGAGAAAGAGAGAGGGAGAGTGTGTGAGAAAGAGAGACAGATTGGTCTCTTAACTGTTTGGCACCTTTTCAAGGCGCTTTTCACAGTTGACATAACCCAAAGTTGCAGCACAAGAGCAACGAATGCCATTGACGCATTGCCTCAATTAACATAAAAGTTGCACACCCAGATACACACACAGACACACACAAACACACACACACACAGACACAAATCTTAGCTCGTCGCATTAGCGCTTTTCATTACCACCTCTCAAGTTTTCGCAAATGTGTGCATTTCTTGCTTCCTTTATGAATACAATTTTCACACTGGCAATGGAAAAACTTTTGACTGCATTTACACCTCTACACTGTTCATAAAAAAGTTTGTTTTCCTCGCATTTCTTAAACGGCTGTTCATAGTTTTTTGTTTCAGACAAACAGTGTTTGAGGAAGTTAATTTCCTTATTTCCTATTCCTCTTTTATTTTGGAATAACAATTAAATGGATCAATTTGACTTTGAGCTGGTGATATTTCTCTATTTCAAAATGAAAGCGGAACAGGAAATTATTCTAATTATTTATTTTAGATTTTAATTTGAGCTGGTTAAATTATTCCAATAAAATAAATAATATTGATTTAATATTAATTTCTACATTCTAAGGTCGTGATAAACTACATTTTGTTAAATGCTTTTAAAATCAAAGTGAAATTTTTTATTTATTATTTATTAATTTTTATATATTGGTTGTCTTTTAAAGACCAATACTCTTGACTTTAGAAAGCAGTATTTTGAACAGTGTATCTCTCCTTTTACCCTCTCCCACGGCTGTCGATCTTCTGATGCAAACAACTTGAAAAGACTTCCCACGAACTTTCTAATGCACCTAACGAAAAGAGAGCCAATAGAGAGCAGGAGCAGGGGGTCAGAGGGTAGGAGTCTAGGAGGCTATCAGGCCAGGAGGATAGGAAAACAGAAGGGGAGTTCGCTAATGCAACGCCTCTTAATCATTTAACAACCTTTCGCCCCATTTTACTTTTCATGGGGCAGAAAGTCAACTAAATTTCATATGCGAAAGTAAAGCTCGTGGGTTTTCTTAAGGGGGAGTGGGGACGATGAATTGGGTAAGGAGGTGGGGGGACTTGCAACACCCACGCAACAGGGTGGTCGGTCATTGAACGTCTAAGCGTCTGTGGCATGCGATTGCATAGATCGTCTAATGGGAAAGTCAATTGCCAATTTCCGATTGATTGTCGATTGTCGATTGCCGATTGCCGATTGCCGATTACCAATTAATGCGACCTGTCCACGCCCAAGTCGGATAAACGGCAAATTAACATGCTGTCAACTCGCTAAAATTACAGCAAGAAACTACAAAATATGCTTTATAATTGAATCATCTCTAAGCAGATACTCTGTATTAAGTAAGCTCCGTAATATAAAATCTCAGACATTTTAGGAATGCTGATAATTCGATAGATTGTTTTTAATATCATTTGTTAGTTAAAACTTTATAGAATTGTGCAACCTACTTGATAAGATAGTCAGATCATCCCGTCGCTTCATTATCAATATTAATCTGATGGGTTAAAATTGTCCAATATATAAAGTTTTTAAAAATTTAATTTAAGAAATAACAACATTTAATTCAATAGACTTTATATTTTATAAAAACTCTCAACACTTATTTTGACAATTGTTTCTTCGTTGTCTGATGCCTGAATATACCCCATTAATTGCACTGCTTAATCACTGAGTATTCAAAATCTCAGCAATTGATTTTCATTTCATTTGCGGGTGTTTGTTGCCCATCTTGTTGGCAAGCCAGTCATAAATATGATTATTTTGCAATTTAATTGCCCGTGCAACAACGACAACAACATCAACAACAGCAACAACTATTGACAACGACAACAACAATTATAACAACAACAAAGATCCCAAAGGCCAAAGATGCCAGCGAGGAGTCGTTGGATCGTACATTGGATCGAAGTCGAAATCGATTTGGTCTTGAAACTGACTATTGAATATTGTACGTTTACCGATCGCAGTTATCCCCCTTATCCCCTTTTTTCGCCCTCCCTTTTATATGACTGTATCTGATGCAATCTGTTGCGTTTATAGTGACAGCCACTGGCAGTTGTTGTTGTCGTTTATCGCATTTGAAATTGAAAGCTTGTAAATAACACGATGAAAAATCGAATGCGAAATTGAAATTTGGCTTTTTGCAGATTTAATTTGTATTTTATCGTTGGCTTATGGTTAAGAGAGGGATTTGAGGGGATCATTCAGTGATTGCATGTCACACCGGTCAAGACCTTTGTCTTGTCTGCTATTTTGGTTTATATGAATGCCTGAGAATTGGGCTGATATCTGGTGTGTGTGCAATATGAATATGTCATTTAGTTGTAAACAATATTGTTGTTCCTTTCTCTTTTTGTTAACATATTAATTTACATCTGTATCACAAATTCGCTATCGAAAAATTTAAAGCCTCAATAGAATTATGATTAATAAATTGTAATAAACGATAAATATTTATAAAATATAAGCATGCTTAGTTAAATAGCAATAATATAAATATTTATTGAGAATAAACAAACTTTTAAATTAGAAATAATTAAGAATCATTATATTGTAATTATGCTAATGGACGTAGCGACTAACTAAATACAACATGTTCAATATTACTTCAAAATTAATAGTAAACTATAAAAATAATAATAAGTTTCAAAAGGCGAAAGAAGTAGAGTAACTAAATTGAATTATTTAAAAGATATTTAATACAAACAAACATTAATATTTAAATAGCCATATTATCAATATTAAATGACAACAAAGACTCTTTCTGATTATGAGCCACTGTCATGATTTTGTAATCATGTTAATTCAACAATACTTCAAAATGAATTGTAAACTATAAAAATAATAATAAGCTTCACAGCAGCAAAAGAACCACAGTCAATTAATTGTAATAAATGATAAATATTTATTAGATACAAAACATGAATAGTTAAATAGCAATATTATAAACATTTAATGACAATTGTGGAACTTTCTGATTATTAGAATAACTATTTAGTAGTCATGTTAACGAACGTAGTGACTAACTAACTAAAAGATATTCAAATAATTAACGATATGTGTTTATTTAATTATTTCTGTCATAAAAAGCCAGCATGTGGTATATTTGCCAATAATTTAATTGATTTAATTCTAACTAATGTTGCAATTACTATACATATTTGTGCCAATTATGAATGCACAGGCAATTTAAGCCCGGTTGTCTGTCAATTGACCCACATAACCCCAAAGAGCACACATCGTTAAGCCATGACAAATACAATCAATTATAAATATAGCTTAAGCTTAAGCTGAAGATGAAGTTGTTGTTGGTAGTTGGTAGTTGAAGTTGAAGTTGAGGTTGAAGGAAAAGCAAAAGCTAAAGCTAAAACATCAAATGCTGCGCTCGATGAAGCGCCTTTCGCTCCGATTGCCAACGATTCCCAAACGCCACATTATCACAACGATATATGGCCAAGAACATGAGCACAATTTCCGGGGCTAATAATAAATATCAATAAGCCAGCACAAATTTATTGCCAAACTAACCGCAAAATGCGAAATACGAAATGTGCAAAACTCGCATCCTGGCTAGACGATATCATGTTCTGGCCAACATCTTCAGCTGCCTTTAACTACACCTCAGCCCACACTTTTGTATACAACAAGTACTATTCCCCTTTTCCCCCATTTTTCCCCTCCTTTATTCCCACTTCCCTCTTTGTGTGTAGTTCTGACCGCCTGCGGTTGCAAAGCGCTAACAAATCCTTTTGATTAATTCTAATAGCCTCAGATGTGCAGCCTCGACATCATTTCTTTCGTTTAATACTCAATTTAGTGTTGTTCTCTGTTGCTCTTCTAGTTATTCCCCCTTTCTCTACTCGTTCTCCTTCTCTTTCTTCATTGCCTTCTCTATCAATGATCCACACCATGGAGTTGTCATGTTGTTGTTGTTGTTGTCTGCTGCTGCTGACTAATATGCAAACAAGCGAACGGCAACAACAACTCTGCCAATAACTTAACTTGGCTCAAATGCAACCACACACATACATAACACACTCACTAGGGATGTAAATCAATATGTAAACATCGAAGTTTAGCTACTTCAATGTATCGAAATGAAAGAGTCGATGTATCTCAAAGTATCGGACAAAAACTAAGATGATTTTCTGAAGTAGTATAGATTTCAAAAGCCAATAAAGTTAAAAATTATCAAGAAAAACAGGGAAGTCTTAAAATAAATAACAACGTGTTTACAATTTTATAGCTTAAGATCTTGATTCTAAAAAAGTCCAAAATAACTAAGTTTTCAAATCATCAATAAATCAAGAAGAATAACTAAGCTTTCAAGGCAATAAAAAGTTATAAATACAATAATTAAATAACAATAATATTTACAATTCTAAAATATTAAACTAAGAAAACTTAATTTAAAAACAAAAAAAATGAGCAAACTTAATATTTTAATGTTCTATAAAGAAGAAAATTAGTCTTTATTTTAATAATAATTAATTAATCTAATAATTTTTTAAAAATAAGTATATAAAAATCTATTTTATTTAATATTTGCTATTTAAATTATTTTAGTTCTAAATAAAAGAGCAAAAGCCATGCTGTTAATGAAAAAATAAATAATTATGTGATTTAAGACAACTTAAGAGAAATTAAGTATTTTCGAGTTTAATATTGTTTTAAAAATCTAATTGCTAAAAAACCCGTTAAAATAAAAATGCGCTCATACTTTACAATTAACCTATGTACATATGTATGTATTATGAAATTTTAATTGTAATTAAAATAATAATAATTAAAATGAATAATTAATTTTTCGATACATCGATGTTTTTTTACATCCCTAGACACACATACACACACACACTGACACACACATGGGTGTCATAAGCTGGCTGGCAACATTTACGCACCCGGCATTCACTGCCACTCGATGTGAGCCGCCAAAAACAAGTCCAAGTCCGTCGAGACCATAAAAATAAGATTAGCACACGCTTCACAGCAGCAACCAACAACTTTGCTTGTTGTTTCCCATTGTTGTTGTTGTTATTGTTGTTGTTTTTGTTGTTCAGTTGAGTTGTTGTTGCTGTTTCTGGCGCCTGTTTCTGGTCTCAAATTCTGGGTTTGTTTTGCCTCGTTTGCTTGCGTTTCTTTTGCCACTTTTTGCAGTCAACATCGACATGGCTAAAATGTTGGTACACATCGAGCATAAAAGGATTTTTAATGCCTTTACGTCGGTTAACCTTAAATGTGGGTTAACTGTGCAAAATGGCAACCTTGCCAAGCACTCAAATGTCTTAAAAGATACTTTTATAAACCACATTCAAATTTATTGCTGTTCAAATGTTCATTTTATGATTTTCGGATTGTTGAGATTATTTATTTGCGATTATTATTATTGGTTGGCAATTGAATGTCACTTTTGCACACTCATCTATCAATCATGCTTTTTTTTAAAATAAAGTAATAGGTTTTTTTTATGTTTAACTCTTTTCTTTAAACTGATTTATAGTGTTTCTTAGGCTTCTTTCAAATATGATTTAATCAATAAATTTCAGAAACCGTAAATAATGATAAAAAGAAACTAAAATTGGATAAGTTTCTCTTATTATTCTGATTGATTTAAAGGGTGTACTTGTAGTAAAATATGTCTTGTATTTCTATTATAAACTTCTTAAAATATTATTTCCTGTTATTTTATAGCAAAGTGACTCAACTTTTCCTATAGTTATTATAAGTATTATATCATAATCTCTCTACTTAATATAATCTCTGAGTGACTCATTTTATTCATAACAACCAACAGTTTCTTTGGGCTGTAAACATTTTCCATTTAATCAAATTCTCAGTGCTCTTTTATTGTCATTCTCTCAGTGAGTGCAGGAGTCTACCTTCGTCTTTTATTTTTCTTTAGCTCTTTTGTGCTACATGCGTATCGTTTCTTATCAAGATACATTTCCATCTACATCTCAGACACACACACAAACAGTAAAAAGCGCACATGTGTAAATATTTTTTATTAGCTTTTTCTTCACACGCCGCTTGTTCAGTCAGTATGTTAAGTTGGCTAAAAACAAGCGGGCAGAAAGCCGGGAACAAGCACAACCATATCATATATCAATGGCACACACACACACACACATAAGGAACTTGCTTATGGGTTCTTGGGAGCACATTCCCATGCCCATTTATGTTTCCTTATTCAATCCCATTCTCATTCCGATGCGTCGGCGAGGATAATCGTGGACTTTTATGAATGCTGCCACGCCTGGAATCTGCGGTGCGTGCCGGGGCACTAGGGTCATTGTTACTGATTGTGAGTGAGTGCAAAGGTCAATGCCGAAGACGAGCTAAACCCGGCACGATTTGAACTGCATAACCACTTAACAATTCACGTGTCTCTCAAGGTCGCTACAAATGTGGCAACATGTCTTTAGTTCTTGTTGAAAGTCCTTGTTGAAAGAAGTTAAAAGCAAACATCCTTATCAAGGTATCTCTAGGATTAGGGTGGTCCATCTTTTGATATAGATAGATAGATAGATAGATAGATAGATAGATAGATAGATAGATAGATAGATAGATAGATAGATAGATAGATAGATAGATAGATAGATAGATAGATAGACTCGGGCTTCGAAAAGTATGCAATATAATATTTTACAACAAAAAAAATTAAACAATAGCAGAGACACAAACCATTAGATTTACACAACAAGATACAAAAGTATCTTATAAATAGCACAGAAGGATTGCATTTTATATAAGAACATATTAATAAATAATCTACTCATTTTTTAACGAAAAAAGATTTTAAATTTATAATTATTTTCAACAAAAAATATATAATACAAAATTAACAAATAAGATAAATAATAACAGTATAACAATAAAAATTTCGAATGGAAATAATAATAAAAGTTGTAGATTTTTGTAATTATTAACTAAGTATTAAGTACACTATTAAAATTAATCTTAATCATCATTACATACTTACCCATTTAAATGATAAAATATAAATGTCTAAAGCTTTAGTTAACTGCACGTTTTAAACAAAGAAGTATATGTGAACTTTTGACTAAGCTCAAAAGGAAACCATATTTAGAATAAAATCACGGAGCTTATGTAATAGCTCAAAGCATTCTACGAATTCTATTTCATTAACTTATAATTAGTTACATATATAATTGTGGTTTCTTAGAATGCCTGATATAAATTAATATTAATGGCAATCTTCTTAATGGCATTTATGTGTTTTCGTAGTCTTTCTATATTTTGGCTGGATTCGCCTCATAATAACTAGTAAGTGCAGAAGTGCAAAAACAACAACAAAAATAAACAATATGAAAGAAAAATTGCATTTGTTTATTTCGTTTGCATAGATTTTTATTTCCATTTTCGTTTCATTTTCATTTGCATTTCCATGCAATTAAAATTCTCGCTGCGGCGGCGCATAAATGCAAATTGTTTCTGTGTTTCTAGCGAATTGTGTTAATGCTTAATTCTTTATAAATGTTTGCAATATTCGTTTGCCAAATGCAAGCAAAAACAAAATTAGCGCACACAATTACACACCCATACACACACCCTCAAACACACACACACACACACACACACACATGAAGCTCATAAAAATGCCACGTTGTAATGGCAACAATAGCTCAAAAAATATTAGCAACAAACTTGAGCGAATCTTAAATACCCTCACATGCAATACAATACAATTTGTTATTGCTTTCAATAATACTTAATATTTTATTTTTTTAAGGTAAGTACAAACGCAACAACTTGCACGACTGCCAGATACTTTGCTTTTTGATACCCTAAGCAGTACGTTAGTTACGAGCTATGTTATAAGTGCCTTTTACTAACTTTCGCTAAATCAATTCAAAATGTCTTTAGTCTAGCTATTAAACTTTTATTATATTGTTGGGTTAAAGTAAGTAAGTAAGTACAAATTTAAATAAGTTAACTAAATAAATAGTTTAATTTCCTACTCCTTATTTTTTTAATATTAATATTATTTCGAGCTCTAAAAATTTTGTTTGGTCGACTGCTTTTAGCTGGCATTATTTGACAATAAGAAAATAAAACATCCCTATATAGTATTTTATAAGTTTATATTAAAATACAATAAAAAAAAGCTAGTATGTATATAATATTCTTTTTTAGCAACAAAGTTTAGTAAAATTTTTCTGACTCTTTACACATATCTGTAATGTGTAGTTATTTTGAGTTAAACAAACAACAAAAGCACACATTTAATTGTAAAAAAACAACGAATTCTAATAACGTAAAAATTGTACACAAGCACTTTAGTGGAGAGCTGATTTATCTATTTTTTCTCTAATAAATAATGAGAATTAATTTGTTTTAAAACATTGTTTTCCTACAGTATGAAGTAGTTGCCATTGCCGACTCTTTTTAAGGGTACACAAAAAGTTACGAACGGGAAATTAAGCGCATTTAGCGTAGACTTAAACCCAGGAGTGAGGAGTGGAAAAAGGCGGACGTGGGTGTGTGTGTGTGTGTATGTTTGGGAGCGGTTCCTTTATGTAAATTTCTGTCTGCCTGTCAGTTCATATGTGTATGTGTGTGTGTACGAATGAGTTTCAATTTAAGCGCTGCGGCATTTGCCGTTTGTCGGCTTTTCCTCCGCACGGCGACATGGCATCATCCCACCTTGATTTCCCTCTCCCTCTTCACCCTCATCCTCTTACGCATCCCCCAACATGCAATGGTGCGTGTGTGTGTGTGTGGAAATTAATTATGCAGGCATATCATGGCAAACATCATTGCCGCCTTTACTCCTTCCCCAATCCCAACCCCCATCACCGCATTCATATATCCTTTTGGGCTGCCTTGCCACGCCCCTCGCTGCTGCTGCCTCTATGTGCGTGTGCGGTTTTAATTTGTGTGCAGGTTGCACAGATCCTTTATACATTGTTGCATTTCCATTGCAATGGACGCCACGCCCCCTGCGAATTAACGCCCACTACTTGCTGGCAATGTTTGCATTACCAATTTTTGCTTGATTTGCATATTCGCGTGATTTCACTTGGCCAAATCGATGAATTCAGCAAAGGATCCGAATTCCTCCATTGCCACATTAATTGATTCCATTATTACCTTGCCCTCTCTCTCCTTCTCTTTCTCTGTCTCTCTTTCTGTTTGAAATCCATCTCTTTTCTTACTTTATCTGTGTGCGGTTGTTGCGGTTTCTGCCTTGGCCTCTTGGCCGCCAGAGGGCGCCATCATCGTTAACCCTTTTGGGTGCTCTCTGTTTATAAATTCTATAAATTTTAGATCATAATGCTGAAACCACAACGTAGTACTGAATGTGTTTGTATGTATGTATGCGTGTGTGTGTGTGTGTGTGTGTGTGTGAAAATTACGTGAGTTGCGTGTTTTGTTTTCCTCTTTGCGGTTATTGTGTGAGTGAAAATGGGTTAGCTGCTAAGCTATTTGTTATGCATTTTCATTAGAAGTTTGCCTAGCTGCTAAGCCATTATCATTAGCCTGGCTGAGAGTGCAAAAGATGAGCACAAAACATTACCGTATATTTTTGTACTTAATGTTGATTGTTATTCTCAAAAATTTGTAGAAGGTGTTGTGCTCCACAAATGCTACAAGTAGTTATCAACTTAAGCTATAGATACTTAAAAATAAAAGTTTTATTTAATCGATAGTTTTGAACTTGACGTTAGTTTTAATACATTTTTACGTGAAATCCGTCGGATAGTTATTTAAGACCCTATGTAGACATTGAAAAAATTGACCTAAATAGCCTACATATACTTATAGGGATCTGAAAAAGTTCGAGTTTTCAGCACACTTTAAATGACCTGTTAATATACAAAAATAAAGTTCAATAAATAATTTATTGCCCCAATTGAACAATAAAACTACATTTGTTTTCTATTTGTTTTTTTCCATAATTTTTATTTGGATTTCTGCATAGTAATAATAATGGTTTATTCATAATAAGTTCTTAAATGTTTTTGCTCATCCGTTTTAGTTATATATTTTTTGTTTTCTTTTTTTATTATTGTACATTAAAAATTATGCTAAGGTTAGAAATAAAAACGTTTTGAAATGTTTGGTTTTTTTTGTGGTATATATTTCATACATATGTTTATAGTATTTTTATATGTATATATGTATGTATATTTGCATAACATCTATAAACAATTACATAAATTTTAAATGATTTATGTGTGAATTTGCGCATTTTGGGTGTTAGTTCTCAGTGTGAAGTGCATGAATGTGAATGTTTGTGTTTATTTGTATGTATAATGTGTGTATAGAATTTAATAAATATAATATTTTAGCAAACAAAATGCTAATAAATAATGGCAAATAAATGTGAAAACAAGTTAAGCACATAAATACTTATTAACGGCTTATTGTTCGTCCATAAAATTGTAAATACTTTTAAATTAATTGGTTTCTGAATGGTTTCATAATAACATGGTGCATAAATTATCATTTGCATTAGAATTTCATACAGTTCGAATGTTGATTTAGGATAATACACTGAATTATTGTTAATGAAATATGAACTTATATTTTAGATTTCATACGATATGACAATTGCTCAATTTATTGCCCATTATTTTTCAATTTCACAACTCAACGTGTTCAAAAATATTTCTGATCCTAGCTCACAATTAAAAGTTTCAGTGCTGAATTATTTCTTCAATAATTATAACCTAAGGATAAAAGTAACAAAAGGATGTTGTATGATAAGTATATGGCTAAGTTATACAGACGTGGTCAAAAGTATTTACGCAAAAGAAGGGAAAAGCAATGGACTTTGTGTAAAGACTTTTGACCACCTCTGTATATTCAATATGTCCAAATCTAAACTTGTACTCAAAAGTTTTCAATCAACTTTTTATAATACAAATAATTAAAGTTTTTCATACAAGAAAATTAAACTCTAGAGTCTAAACTTTTCTGGGTATGCATGTTTATGTATATTTAATTTGTTATGCAAAAATACAGATAAATTGCATTTCTACCAAAATTTCGACAAGTTTTGCAAAGTGACTTGGCGAATTGGATGCGAAATAGATTTATATTTGAAAATGTCTTTGTTTTTTTTGTGTGTTGAGTGAATATGGTTTCGGTTTTTGTTTGTTATTTGTTGTATACTTGCTGGTGGGTTGCTTAATGGCTTGTGAATTAATGTCAAATTCGTTATAAGTTAGTATATATCATGTTTGGTTTTTTTTGGTAGAGAGATTGACAGTCGGGATAGTTGGATATAATTATATCATGAATTATGTTTCGATCTCTGTACGAGTATGTTTGTTAGTTTTTTATTATTGTTTATATATTATATGTAAATTTTAATTAAATGCCTTTTTTGTCAACTCAAAATATTGAGAGTAGAGCAAAACAAATCATGTATAAAGTATGACTAGAAATTAAAAATAAAAACATATTCTTGTTTTATAATTATTAATACCAAATGCATAACATTTGCTTTTTTTGTTTTGTGAGCAGTTTTGAGATTTCTCTTGTTGTTGTTGTCGATGAATTTGTTATTTTTGTGTTTAATTTAATAATATTTATGAATAAAATGTTTAATAATATTATGTTATCATTTTATTATAATTAAATAACTTTACTAAAATTTAAACTAAAACGCAGTTCTTTTTTCATATTGGAATATTTTTCTTACATACGATACGAGACGTAATTATTGAGTTTTTCATTCGTTTTAATATACGTAGGCTGTTTGATAAGTAAGTGACTTTTCAAATAGCAAAGTTTATTTTTGAAAAAGAAAAAACATTTTATTTTTTCAGACACTTTATTTAGCTTTTTATTATGCCTTTCAGTTAGTCTGAAATTAAGTTTCAAAAGGAAATTACTGCACGGAAATAAGCCGAAAGTCACTAACTTAACATGCAACCCTCGCATGCATAATTTATATATGTGTATGTGTATGTTTTTTTGTGTTTTTTGTTTTTTTTTTTGTTTAACTGCAATGAACAATGCTAATATTTCATTTTTTGTTTTAATTTTTTGATTGCTCCTTATTTCGTTTGTTGTATTCGTATATATTTTTTTACAGCTAGTTAAGATAGATGATCTGTTGAAAAAAGAGCCAAAGAATCTGTTGTAAAACAGCTTGCGATCAGCGGATATAGATTCTTCTACATTTTTAGGATATGCAACTAAATTCACTTTATTTACTTTTCGCCTGGCATCGAACCCAAAAACTTAAAATTCACTTTGGTTTCTCAAAATGGTTCAATTTCAACCTGGCTCGTATTCCTTGTATAACAGATCTTATACTAATACTTAGGACTGGATATGTCCAGTTTACCATTTACGACATGTTGTGGGATTTATAGCTGGATTGATATGGCAACTGCTCATGTTGATTGGGGCAGCGTCCTTCTTTTTTAATATAGGGACCATAGAGGCAGGTGGGCGGCTTGCAGACTCCTTGATTTATGCATCTGCAGATATATTTTAGAATTAAGATACTATCTTTAGTTTAATGTTAGATTATCAACTGACCTGCGTTCATCCATGAAGAAGTGTTCCTTGCCGCGTTTCCGAAATTCACAGTGAAAGTTACTCGAGGAGCAGTCACAGCGACAAGTGCCATCATTTTGGATTATTTTCTCAAAGAGTCCAGGACATTTACAGTTCCGGATGGTATCTTCCTTAATCTCAGCGACCTCAGTTTCCACGAGTTTCGCAACATCCGCATTATAATTAATGCGGTCAATACAATGACATTCCGTATGGTTATCAAATGTCAAATTCACGGGTTCCGACTTTCGACTATTCGTGCCTAGAACCTGTAAATGAAAATACAAATTGTACATTTTGATAGTTTAGTTGCTATTCGATATTCGTATGTTGTATGTACATAAATGCTTCCTTATAACTCCCCACATTGATGACACACACAAAGACACAAAGTCCTCGATGACAGGTTGACCCTGTTAATTATGTCAGCGACATTTGCATATGGAGATTGTTATTGCAAAGTTCCTTAGGGTTCAACTTTGTGTCTATAAATGTGTGCTTGTGTGTGTGTGTGTGTGTGTGTGTGTGTGTGAGACTGCGTGTGGAATGTTTCTTAAGCTGACTGCTCATCAAAATTGTTGTCATTGTTGTTCTTGTTTCTATAGCTCTTGTAATTCTAAATGAGTTGTCAGCTGTCAGTTGCCAGCTGTGGAAAACAAAGTCGTTGGTAGCTTTTGTTTAAGGGGGATTTTATTTGTAGTCCCTGCACTTGAAATTTAAAAAGGGTGTATTTGATTTACGAAAGGAAGAATTTTATATTTGGTTTATTATAATCAACAACTTAATATAGAACCTTAGAGAAATAATTTTTTCCAACTTTATTTTTAGACTTAAGATTTAAGACTCAAGATCATTGAATTAGAGAGATTATTTAAATTTCAGTTTTTTTTTAGTAATTTCTCTGAAAATATACTGTGCAATTTTCATAAAGATAGGATAGATAGGATAATATACTTAGAAGTTAACTAAGATATCTAGGGTATCTATAGATTTCCTACTTATTTTCTTATTTTTAAGTCTGATTATTTAATGCTGATTCATATCGACTTGTTCTCATTTAATTAACGTACAAAATACCCGAAATTCATATTTATTTAAGCCTCTATTATGGTCATCCCCCTTGGACTAAGCCTACTCCCATTAGCAGACAATTTCAACAGCTTCTGTTTTGCTCAGTTGTCGTCGGTTTGCCTTGGTCTGTTCAGAGTTTCTGGTCTCTGCTGCATGACAAGTGCAAAATGATGAATTGCGTATGAATTGCATAAATTAAGTTGGATTCGTTTAATTAAAATTATAGCCTGGGTATTAATCAAACTAAGTAAACAACCAGTGGGCTTCTCAAAATGCCAAACAAGAATATTAAGCAATTTGTGGAAAGAATTGCAAAAAATGCTGTAAGCTTTTGAAATCCTGACAAATGCAAAACTGAAAAGCTGTCGAGCATTGAAATTTGATTGGACGCATCAAAGCAGAAATTTCAAATTTGACACCCGATCAGTAAAAAGTTCAAATGTACTAAGTAACCTTTTTTGACACAAGGCTTACAATTTCTATTTTATAACAAAACTTGAAAACACGAATCACAAATTGAATTTTTGTATTTATATTTTGGAAGGGGGCGTGTGTGAGTGAACCAAGGTAAAATGTTTATGCAAATTTTGGAATGCAACGAATTGAAAAGTTTTTCATGCTCGACATGTCGCTCACATACTGAACCCATGTCCTTTCCCTTTCATTCCCCTTCTGATCTACAAGTATCCTTTTTCCACTGCACGCAAGTTTTTAGTTTTCCCGTCTGCGTGTAAATGTGTGTGTGTGTGTTTGGAAAACATAAAATTCAAGAAAATTGCAGCAGTCAAAAGAGGCAAAAATCCAGCTGAGGTCGCTTCAAGAGCTGCAGTGCAATAATTGCCGGAAACGGAAGTGCAAAGTGCTGCTGTTACTTTCTGCTTCTTCTTTTTCTTCTTCTTCTCGAGCTACCACCACTTCTGCTTCTTCTTCATCTGCTTTTTGTTTTTGCTGTTGTTGTGATTCTTATTTAAACTGCAACCGCATCTAAAATTGCACTAAAGTGGTTGAGTCTCATGTCTATAGCATGATATATGCTATATATGCCATAAATATGAGTAGTTTGCCTCTTTCTTAGAGTGTTTATATATGTGTGAGTGTGTGTTTAAGGGAGGAACCTACCACCCTAATTGAGGTTAGGTTGTGTGTACACTATACATATGTATATGCAAATACTCAACACACTTATGTGTGCAAGAAGTGCGCACTTTGGACTCAAGCAATTAGTCAGTTATTGCTTTGTAGAAGGTGGCTTTAACCCCTTCTACCCCACACCCCTAACACTCCACCTCTGTGCACTCAAGAGTCCACTAAGTGCATCAAGGACTCAAACCGAGCATATAAAATGTAGTACAATTTTTAGTATTGTAAGGGGCGTAAATGCTTTTTATTCTACTTGGTGGGCAGATTGTTTTAGAAATTATTAAGAGATGCCTGCTCAAACGATAAAACAGACAAGTAAGTGGGTGTACTCGACAGTGAGATACTTATTTCAAGTAAAATATAATTTATTCAGAAATAAACTAAGAGAATCTGTTCGAAACCGTGATTCCATCAATGCTAGAATACGTTTTCGAAATAATTGTAGTTTTTAAAATATTTAAAGCTTTTTATCAAATGCAATTTTTACTGCTAGCTAAGTTTGTTTAAGAATGCTAGATATTATATAATTTTTAAAATGATCCAAGTTTTCCAAATATTTTCAAATCAATAATTTTCGCTGTTTTTATATTGTTAGAATTAATTTGACTAACATTAAGAAGCAGTTAATTAGAAAATGTTTATTAAAGAGTGTTTTTCTGAGGACATATAAACTACTGACTCACTCATATATTTTTCACAAACAAAAAAAATAATATAAAAAGAACTACCTCTTTCCCATTCCATTAATTTATTTATTCATCTGGCTTAGCATAAATTCAAGTGTTAATTTTCTATTTTCTTAAAGTTGTTTGTTTCAAAAGTTTTTGAGAAATCAACAAGCTGCTGGCATTTGGCAATAACATTGCTGATTTCTTAAATGCTAATAAGTTTTAAGCAACTTTTCGACAAATACTCGCAGCCAAAGAACAAATTCACAATTGCAACACTTTGCTTTTAGCATTTCCTCAATTCTGGAAATTTGCATAAGCCAACATGTTTCAATTGAGGTAAGTAAAGCAAACAGGACTTTTTGCCTCATATGAGGATCACATTTTCATTTCCCTTCGTAGGTAGAGAGAAAAACTTCTTCCTTCTCTCTCTTCTTAGTTCACCATGTATGCATGGATTTAATTATGAGTCTGTCTTCTTGCTTTTCCAACACTTTCATGCATCTTCTGTGCTGTGTTTTTGCAGTGGCGCCACAGATAAGCAGGGAATCCTCCCCTTGCCTCATGCTTCCTATCTACTTTTTTTATTTTCAAATATTTATGCTGCGCTTTCTGGCAAAAAACTTTTGACTTGAAGTCTTATGCACACACATGAGCTGAGCTGAGAATCAACACGCCCATAAACGCCCACACTTGCTCTGAACAGAGGAGTGTTTAATTATCCAATAAAAGTTTGGCAAAACCACTCAAAAGTCAAGCAAATATTTTAATAATATCAGCTGCTAACTCAGGGAATATAGAAGAAGGTCAAGTTTTCTGTGGCAAAGCCGAAGTTTTATACTCTTTGTTATACAGGTGTCTTTTAATAGTCTGCATAGAATTTAATGTGTTTAAGTGTTCCTAAAACGTCAGAGGTTTTAGTTTTAGGAGTCTTTTTCGGAGTCACACAAACTAATTGCCATTAAATTAAGTATTTTATTCTAATATTTTAAGCAACTATGTTAGTTTTAAGGAACACCTTTGGATTGTTAGATATTTAAATAACACTCCTGACAAGTAAAAGAATTAATTTAAAGTGTATACCAATTGAAAGATGGCTTCAAAGTGTTCATTTAAGGTAATAAATTTAAAGAATTACAATTTAATTAAGAGCATGCCTGAAAGTTAGATTTAATTTAATAAATAACCATGATGAAAGGCATCTTCAAAGTGATCATGAAGTGTAATAAATTAACCGAATTACATTTAAACAAAGAGCACGCATCTTAAAAAAGATTATTGTAGTAATAGCATTAAGCAACTTATTGTTAGTTAGTGTAATAAATTGTATAAATTATATTGAAATAAAGTCATCCATGGTTACATTTCACTTGACTTTATCGGCATTCCTGTCTAAGAGAATTGCATGTGAGAATAAATGTTATCTGCCAGCTTAAACATAAACATAACCCCTTTGCTGCTTGTCTTTATAAAGCACAAAAATGTGTGGCCAGCAGCAGAAGAAGGAGCTGAAGAAGCAGTTGGAGCTGGAGAGGAAGCTGAAGCTGAAGCTGGAGAAGGAAACATAGGAGGAGGACATCCAAAGTTTACACACACGAGCCACGAGGCAACACAGCGGCTGTCATTGAGAGGTGTCAAGTGCCAGGCAAACAGCTTGAGACCCCAGCAACAAAAAAGGAGAATATGAGAGAGACAGAGAGAGAGAGAGAGTTAGATAGAGTTGGAAAGAGATGGACACACTGAATGGGCTGCATCCGGCGAGCAGCATCAAAAAACATTCTTACAAAACATAATTTATGTTGCGCAAATTTTGTTGAAGCGTTTAGGTAGACCAACTGGGGGAACCGAGGGCATGGAAAGGGTGTAAAGAGGGGGAGGGAGTGGAATTGAAACTGCAGTATGCTTTGTTGGCCGGTAAGAGGGCAATGCACTATACTCCAGACCAGGCCAAGTTGAGGCAAGGCAAAAGTATTGCGAGATTTATGACGCCTTGCCTCGGTTCTGGGTTCAATGCACCTTAAAACCGAGAGAAAGAGAGGGTTATAGAGGGGAAGAGAGATGGTGTTACTTTCACCTTGGCTAAGAAAGAAGTTGCAGCTAGAAAAAACGACTAAAAAGCGACTAAACGTGAAAGCCAACGCCTCCACATGAAGTGAAGCATCCATGTCCATGTCGCCCACATGGCTAAAGTTGCCAAAGTAAAAGTCAATTTGGCTGACAGGCAAATCGTAGGCCATGTCCATGTCCATGTCTATGTCCATAGTCATATCCATGTCCATGTCCATATCCATGTCCGTTGTCCTGCAGCCCAAGCGTTTAATTAATTTGCCACAAAATGTGGCTCCGATTCATGCACCGCTGGGGGCGCCACCAAGATGCATTCATAATCAGCTATGTGGTTGCTGCTGGGAGTTGTAAAGTAGGAGGTGAAGCTGCTTTATTGACAGGCCCAGAGCAAACATTAATTTTGCTTATTAAACAATAAGGAGTGGAA
Source organism: Drosophila testacea (assembly GCA_035043265.1). Taxonomy (NCBI): domain Eukaryota; kingdom Metazoa; phylum Arthropoda; class Insecta; order Diptera; family Drosophilidae; genus Drosophila; species Drosophila testacea. Next base: position 2,110,605 of record JAWNND010000151.1, read on the forward strand.
GGTGGAGAGGAAGCAGGAGAAAAAGTTGCAACAGCAGCAGCAGCAGCAGCAGATGTTGCAATGTGCAGTTGCAGTTGCTTGTTCGTGACACACGAGATGCGTAATGCAATTTGGCCAGGCTTAAATCCCAGCTGATGGCATGTGGCAGCCAAATGCAAATTGCCAGCACGTAAACAGGTAACAAGAGCAGCTAACAAAAGTGGGAGGAGAAACGGGAGTGGGAGCTGGTGTGGAAGTAGCATTTGTATCTGGAGAAAATCTTCCTAATGCCCAGCTTGTGGCAAGAAGCAGAAGCTTCCTTAGAAACTTTGACAATTTTGTCAGGCATGTTCCCAAAATCTTCAACAGCCAAAAAGCTATGCAAAAGCAAGTTTAGATTTTCTTTATATAAAATAATATAAAATAAATTCATTCTTAAATTGAATAAATATGTATAACATACTTGTATTTGAAATCAATTTATTTATTGTAGATAGGAAATAAATGATGAAAACGGATATATATCGAAAAGATAACTGAAAATGAAACTTCTGATATTTTTGAAATGCAAAAAATAGAATTTAACACAAATTTAATATTATTCTATAAAATATTGTACAAATTAATAGTTTTGTTGCAACTTGTGATACTAAAGTTAATGGCAGTCGATTATATAGTATGTGATTTCTCCAAATGAATTCTAATTAATTTTAGAAACACAAACATTTTGTTCGACTGTTTTCAAAAGCAACCATGGTAGATATTTGCAGAGATTTGGGGAACACATCTGTAACACAAATACTTAAAGACAGTTGCATGTTTTGAATTTATTCAACACTCAGTTGGCCACATTGACAGCTGCCTGCAACGAAGTGCCGACAATTTTGGTTTCTTAGCTTAAGATTTTGTGTCTGTGAAATAAATAGCCACATCTGGAGTTACCTTGGTTACTTTGATAACCACATGGATTTCATGCATTTTGGCCAAATTTGCAGCACAAATTTCCTTAAACTGTCAACCAGATTATCATCTATTATTTGTCAATTTAAGTGGGCCTAGTTATCTAAAGGTAATTTAAATATGTTATTGTCTTTTGGGATTATATAACAAATATTGTGTTTCTGGCCTTTCAAGGGAAAACTCCAATTTTGGTTAAATTTTTTTAACAAATAAACATTTACAGAAGTATGTAAATTGGCAAATGGAATTATAAATGCAGAAAATAAATATAATACATATGATTAAATTGCATGTCAATTGCACACAAAAAAATTCATGTATTTTCTATTATATCAATTTATTTTACTTAAGATACTGAAATAAATTGCATTAAATTTTAAAGCAAATTTAAAGCAGTGTCTAATTTTATTTCAAAATAAATTTAAAAGTGTAAGTGTTCATAGCATTAATTGGTTATTTTACTGATTAAATTTAGTAATGTAAAAGTGAAAAGTGTTCATTACATTAATTCATTATTTTAATGATTATATAAAATATCTCTTTTTATTTGAATTTTTTGTTTTGTTTTTCTTTGTATTGCATTAAATTTAATGTAACTTTAATGACGCAATTTTTTTATTGCAAATTCTTCAATTAATTTTGACTTGTATCATTCGGCTACGAACAATAACAACAATAACAACAATAATTATGTTGGGGTACTCCCATATGAATTTGTAGCCTCAATTGTGTATTTACGCGTGGCACACATGAAGCACATGCCTCATGCCACATGCCACATGCCCCCAAATGGCTGTTGGGCCTTTAAAAAAAAGTTTATACAATTTGTCAAGAGTCGGTGCCCCAATGGGTTTACCTCTATGTCGCTGCCTAATTTCCTTTCCCCCTATCACTTATCCCCCTCTCTCTCTTAATGTCTCTCTCTTTCTCTCTCTCTATGTCTGGTTGCTGCTGTAATTGCTCTGATTGTTGCCGTTGTCGCGACTGTTGCTGGTGGGCGTAGGTCATGCTTGAGGGCGCCATATTGCAACATAATTATATCGTTTCACCTTTTCTTTCATATTTATTGTTGTTATTGTTCTTGTTGTTGTTATTCTTGTTGTTGTTATTGTTGTTGCTGTGCTCTCACAAAATGAGTTTTTAATGACGCAATGATAATTCAATTTGTTGATGATTTATGCCTCCATGATATTGCTGCTGCTGTTACCTTTTTGTGATGTAACGAGCATTCAATATGCTGAAATCGAGAATGTAATTATGCATTGTATGCTGAATTCAAATATTGTTGAATTTTCAAGGTGTGTAGAAAACATTTTGATATGTTTACAATGTTTAATTGTGAATGCAATGAGAGCGGAAATTAAATAAATATTTTGATATGAAACTCAATGCTGTGCATCTGACAGCTTGCTTGTCAGGGAAATTCGTTTCAACTTGGTTCACTTTAAATTTTCAAGTAATTATAATATTTAAATGTACACTAGCAATTTACCCGCAACTTTTAATTTTAGTAATTGAAATTTGATTATTTGGAGCTACTGGAATGTATAAATTTGGACTTATTCACATGGACTTAAAGTTTTAAGGCCAATAACCTGATGATTTTCATAGCTTATCCCAGATTGTTCTTAAGGAATAGGAAAGAGTGTGAAATTAAAATCTGATCCACATTTCAAGACTGAACTCCCTATCTTAGAAATTATTCATCTAACAACTTGACGCTGTTCCTTTCTTCAACACTTTCCACTTATTATATTATAAGTGCATTAGCAGTTACTCCCTTCATAATATTTAAAATACTTACATGGAAAGGCAGCTCAACCTTATGGATCTCTTTGGGTGCACAAATCTCGTGTCGACTATGACAACAGCCACTGTCCTCGGCACAACGATGCAACTGGATGCAATGAGGTGCATATTGCTTGGAAGTATCACTTTCGACACGAACACATCGCAATTGTGGTACTCGGCACGTTGACTCCTTAATAACCTTCTTCCAGTGAGCATTTACCTCAGCTGCAAGAGTTTTTAACAAGTTTTTATAAAATTTTCAATAATATTCCTTCCTCTAATCAAGTACTTACCGTGACTTGGTCCATGCTTGCGACGAGTTTTTAATACCGCCTCCGCAGTTCCTAGCTGATTGTTCTTTAGATCCGTTAATTTACCAGGAATATAGTTGCGTGAATAATTGTTGTCGGCATCCTGTAAATAAAGAAAAATTTGATTAATGTCGGTCTAGAAATATTTATATATTTTTTTCTATTAGGCAAAGAAATGTTGCGGCCGTTGGTTAGTGGTAATTAATTGAATTGGAGCAGAAAGCTGTAAATGTCAATGTAAGTTCATACACGGGTCTAGCATTGTTTTTTTTTTTTTTTTAAAAAAGGCCCAAAAACCGAAAGGTTGGGTCAGTTGTTCACTCGCCCACATTACGCATACGCCATGTGCACCACATAAAAGTCATCACTAAATAAAAGCCCCATTTGTGTTCGGTGATGGCAATTTGTCACAATTTTTATTGTTCAGGCAACATGCAGAGATTCAGGTAACGTGCCAGACAAACATCAACTTTAGTCTGGCCAAACGGACGAAGAGGCAGGTAGGCGTGAGAGGCAGGAAACATGGGGCATGGGGCATGAGGCATCAGACATCAGGCGAACAAATGCTGCAGAACTTCATAAACTAAGAATTCATGTGCACACAGTTGGCACAACAGCTACAACAATTGCTGCAGCAATGGCCATAAGTAAGAACCAACTCTAAATGTGGCATAACGAATTTCGTATACACTACATTATTTAAGAAAGGAAGAATAAAATGAACAAATAAAGAAATGAGTTGTGAGAAAAAGATGACACTTTGTAGGCTTTTAATTTAGGAATTAGATTTTATTTAGGTACTTTTATTCGTAGCTGTAAAAAATGTCGGAATAAATTTGCATTTATTACACAATTTTGGCAGACTTGATTCTTATATTTTAAACTAGTGGAAAATAATTATTGGCAAAGGAAATTTAAATTTAGAATGTATAATTGTAAATTAAAGACCAACAAAGATTAAGATCAAAAGGTGATAGAACATTTACTTACTTAATTAATTATCAAATTTAGCAGACATAATTCTTATATTTTAAACTAGTGGAAAATAATTATTCACAAAGAAAAATAAATTTAGAATATATAATTGTAAATTAAAGACTAACAAAGATTAAGATCAAAAGGTGATAGAACATTTACTTAGCTATAAATCAAAATAGTTAGTGAAAATGAAGATTAAAAGACTTTAAAGCCTTGCTGTATTTTAATTAAAACGCAAAACTAGTTATTTCTTAAATAATTATTTATTTTTAATGATTCACATAGCCAATATACCCGAAAAGTGTCCAGTGGCATTTATAACAATGGCAACACAAAACAAATTGGCAGCCAAGGCAATAAATACGAGCAACAGAGCAATAGAGAACAATGCCAGACTCTGAGAACTGAACACAAAAATAAAATAAAACAAGAAACAAAAATGTTGACCAATGCGCACAATTGGCAATTTGTGAAGTTAAGCGAAATTAATGAACAGGCAACAAGAGGCAGGAAACTGGCCAAGACTCGCGACCAATGAAGAAGTACTCAACGTGTGGGCCAATATGGCTAAATAAAAGCCACAACAAAAGCCAAGTTGAGCAAATGTCCAAAAAGTGAAGCTGAGACTTGGACTGAGAGTGAGATAGAGATGAGAATTCGAGGCAAGCTCTTAAGACTGTTCATTAGTCACACAGGAGTTACACTTACAGGGAATGAGTCAATTGAAGGGGGTGTGGCAACCACATGTACAGGGGGAGAGCCTTTTGGCCAAGGTAGATGCTCAACAGCAATTGGCATAAATCTTCGTCTTCGTCTTGGTCTTTGGTTTTGTTGTATGTTGTATGTTCATTTCATTTCATTTGGCTTAACATTTGGTGGCCCAAAGCCAAAAACAATGGCGCTTTGATGTTGGCTCAATGATTTTTAGCGGCTTAACCTTGGGCTTATGAATGCCCCATTGTTATTTTTTTTTTTATCCTCTTCTTTTATTCCTCATGCTGCCCCAACAATGTGGCGTTAATGCGCAAATATATGGTATTGTTTTTCTTGATTTTTTCTTTATTTGTATACTGACCATTTGGGTGGCATTAAAGCTAATTCAATTTGATTAAAATGCTCTGTTCTCAATAGCCAGTGCATGCTGTAGTTGCTGCAGATCTGACACAAATCGTTTTGTGGCCATTGAATTGATTGCCACTGCATAAAAAAATGCCATAAAATTCAGGTAAATTTTACGTATATGTAAGCTAAATGACAAACACGAAGATGTTTCCAAAGATCAAGAATCTTAAAGTCATAAAGAAGTCATTTCTTGTTTCCAATTGCGGTCAAAACGGAATTATATATAAGGTAATCAAATTAAATCAATAATAATTACGTAGAATTTATAGGAAATTCTTTTTGTTGGAATACATAAATTTGAATAGTTAGCTAGGGATTAAAATAGCACTAGGCAAAGAAAAAGGTAATTTATTAAAATAAACGTAACTTTCTGATACATATTCTACCATTTTGTCTTATTGAAGTGCATTTAAGTTTATGATCATAACCCATAAATGCATAATTTGGGCATACTTAAAGATATTAATCATTTAGATTAATGGAGAGATGAACTATAACATTTTTAAGCTAAGTAAATATATATTAAGAAGTAAGCAAACAAGTTGAGTTAAGTATATATACTGGCTACTTAGGCCTTGGGCTAATCTTATCAAGAGAGTCGAACCCTCATCTTCTAAGATGAAAGTTGAACGTATTATACAATTGTCTAGCACTCAAAGCAACTGTAGATGTCTATGTCGAATAGTTCAAATTACTAATTGCAATTGTTTGGTAATTATCTAAATCTTTCAGCTGACAGCTCTGTAAGAGAGGCAGAAAGCCATAGATAATATGCCTTTGAGATTGAAGTGAAAGTCAGTAACAGACCAGATATATAGTAACTATATATACATATGTATGCATAATGCACCTGTGCAATATTCTGCTGCAGGCAGATTAAATTGAGCAGCTTGTTGGTCAGATCGCTTTCGAAGGTTGGCCAACTGACAATGGAGTTGCGTTGAAACTAAATTTGAACAAGCAGAACACAGAAGAAGAGGAGAGGAGAAGCTGTGGGGAATATGGGAAGCATATATACATTGGTAAACTGCAGGCTGTTGTTTGACAAAGGGTTTGCCAGGCACCTCCTTAACATCCTCAACAGCTGTTGCTGCAACTCTGCTCCTACAAATTCTCTTCTTATAAGAGGGTACTATAATTTTGAGACGAGACTTGTAATGCCTTAAAATAGGTGTGAAAGATCAAATATACTAGTTCAGACTGTTAATACTATTATTTATTTAATTTTAGTCAACTGAAAACGCTATACTTTTTTTAAAGTGCTAAAGGTAAATAACAAATATGATCTAGTAATTAAGATAAATTATATTTATTTAAATTCTTCTAAGTCTAAAGCAGCATTGCTAATGATTTATACATGTCAGTGTCTTTGCTCCAGACTGATTTATTGTATAGCTGCCATACAATAAGATAAGAATCCACCATACCATAAAAATTATTTTTATATAAATACATTTTAAACTTAAACTAAAAATATCTTTTTGAAATAAGAACTTTACTACCGTGGAATTTTCTCAGACAATTTTAAAACTCATCAATGGTCTGCAAGAGTATCACTTCCATGACGTATCAAGGATACCATTTTTCTTTCTTTTTGTTACAATTTCACATGCAAAAAAGGGGAGTTAAGTGAGTAATGAACAAAGACTCTCGTACTCACACACATGCAGGTGCATACAGGTGAGTTTAACAGTTGTGGATCTGGTCATCCGCGGGCGAGTTAACTTGGCCAACAGACGATATAATTTAATTCGCATTTTGTCGTTACAGCTGCCATTCAAGCTATTCTCGACTCACATGTAAAAATGCATCCCTTGTGTAATGTAAGAATTAAATGACTGCAGGATACAAAGCCTGAAGAGGCAAACAGTTGTTGCAGCCATTTCAAGTCGGTTTAACATGAAATATTCAGGCAGTTGATCAAATTTAAAGTCTTCTTTTTTAAAGTCAGAGGACCCCAAGTGAAAAATAAGGCACCTGGGAAATTTATACAAATGCTGTAGTAGCTCATGAATAAAAGTAACAACAACAGCATCAGTGAATATGAATATAAATATACGTGTGTATGTGGGCAGCAGCTGTATTACGCAGTGTAAACGTGTCGTATACGCAATAATTAAGTTTTAAAATGCCAAAGGCCATGTACATTGTATGTAAATACAAAAGGCACCCGTTGGGCAATAGAATTAACAGCAGGCAGTATAGACATAAAAATAAATAAAACAAAAGTTATATTCTTTAAATAGATATCCTGGCAGACAGGTTTTAACAGGGTATAAACAATGAGCAGTTTAAAGGTCCAATTTGGCAAGGCAGAAATTCTTCATGGGCTAATCAAATGCCATAAAGTAGCTGTAAAATGCAGCTTCTTTACCAGAAACCACACACAGAATTGATCCACTGAGGTCTGTTCTTTCTCTTTTACTTTTTTCCCAACAGCTAACAAGCAACAATAAATAATACAAATTTATGCGTTACCTCAAAAGAAAAAGTTTTTGCTAACAATCAACTTTTGTACAACAAACTTTATATGTGTGGGTTTCTCGCTATCTTTTTTCATTCATTATTGCCATCCCTTTCAGGCTGCTACATATATCGAGAGAAGAGAGCTTTGTGGCAACATCAACTTCATTGCCATTATAAAGTTCAACAAATAAAATTTATATGAATTGCAAAACGCATCAACCAAACAGGTAACGAAGGGTGAACTTAAAATAGAGCAAAAGGGGTCAACTCAATGGTATTTTTATGCTGTTGCAACACTGCATCTCTCAGTCAACAACAATTACGAGAATACTCTTTATTTTTATGCATTGTTGTGGGAATTCTATAACTGTACTAAACAAGAGTCCCGTTTATTTAAAGAGATATTTGTCATAGTATTTTTAATATTTCATTTGGATTATAATTTTAGTTTGAAACTTATGTTAAAAACATATTATTTTAAAAGTTAAAGAAGACATGTCTAGGTATTTTTCATAACCATTTTAAATCAATTAATAAATTATAAAGAATCTTCAATAACATATAGATCAGCCCTAAAGTTTCTATCGATCAGAACTTTTTAAGTCTAAACACATTTCCTATTTACTTCTGATTAATCTTCGTAAGTATATTTCTTTTGCAAATTAGTTCCAGAAAATAATTTTTTTTAATATATTTTCATATTTTCAAAGAAAAACCAACGTTTTAAACTTCCTAATTCAATGACTTTGCGAAGCTTGAACCAATTTATAATTATATTTAATATCCTTTATTTTTTTCCATATATATTTTAAAGAATAATTGTAAGAGTAAATTTACTTCGTTATATAGACATTGCTAATTTGTCCTTTCCGCATTTATTTGTTGTTAAAGTTTTCAAGCGTTGCGCACACAAAACGCTTTTGACAATACTTTTATTTTTGTACTTTTTGTTGTTTCAAGTTTAGATCCAGATGCATTTTCTGTTTTTATTGTGTGCTACACTTTCAGTTGAGTTTTAGTTAAGGTTATTTTGCACCACTATCTCTGGAAGCAAAGTTTTATTATTTTTTCTATAAATGTGTATATAAATTGTATGGCAAGAAATAAGAACGAGAATGAGAACGAAAACAATAAAATATATATGCGCAATTGTCATGCGTGGCGTATGCGCAATTTGTATGCAAAACAAGCAGAGTGAGCCTGAAAGCATGCAGCAAATACATGCAGCAAACGTGATGCAAGCCACAACATGAGGCAAATGCCAAAACGTAAATGTGACTGGCAATGGCAACAAACCACAAATTGTTGGGATTATCATTGGGAAGGACGAAGCGGAAACTGCAGAGAAAAATGCAGAACAAAAGACGACAAATTGACAGCGTGATTTTTTGTGGGTTGATCGGTAACTGTATCTGTAACTGTATCTTCTTCTGTATCAGACTTCGTTCAGCTAATAATAAATTGAAGCGACTTTTTGTGCTTGCCACTTGACACAAACTGGCAGACAGTCTGTCTGTCTGTCTGTCGTTTCCATATTTTAGCACTCAACAAAAACTCAAGAGCAAAATGTCTGACGCGGGAAGTTTTTAATAAGCGAACGCTGAACTTTGATGAATGCAATGACAAACTGACAGTCTGACAGACAGACAGAAAGACAGTTCCTTCAGTCTGCTCTCCTCTTTCAGCTTCATAGGATCGCAAAGTGAATAAAGATGACAGCAGCATCAGCAAACAGTCTGTAAATGCAACTGAAGGAGTCGCCTTGGAAAAGCTTTGAGCACTAAAGGTGATAAATTTTGCCAACGTTGCAACGAAGTGGAAGTGTCATCAACAGATGCACAGCATCAGCTTCAAGCAAAATGATGCCAGCAATTAATTTCCCACTCGACTGATGATTTTGCTATGCAATTTATGATTTACTCAAAGCGTTTATTCAACAGAAACGTATATACATATATCTAAAACTGAGGGACTGCATCTTGCAGCATGAAACTGACTTGGACATTACTCATCGGAGCTTTTCCTTTTATATTTAGTTGAGCTGGCTGTCTACGGGATTAAAAACAGTGGGAAGGAAATTTCTCTGAATTTTATTAAATCAGAGAAGAGTTCCCTTCTTCCTTTTTACGCAGTTTTATTTAAGATCCTTTTCTGAAAAACGTGCATAGTGTCTGTTAGGTTTGCCGAAAGGAAAGTTCTTAAGAGTAACAGGTAAAAGAAAACATCTTAAAACACTTAATGTGTATATATTTCTAATCAGCATCAACTCGATTTAGTCCTGAGTGCTTGTCTGCACTATTTAGGGACTTCAAATATAAGTTAAGAGATTCCAAATGAGTATGAATATAGGAAAAAACCATAAACAAATCACGCACACACCCTATTCCCTTTGAATCTCAGAAACTTTAAGAGCTATAGACCCAAAATTGACTGTAAACGTTCCTTAGTAACCTGAACGTATCTCATTAACAATCTTAAAATAATTTGCGTACTGTAAAGAAAGACGGAGAAAATACTGTTCTGAGTATTTATCTCAACAAAACAACTATTTTATATTATTATATAATTATTATTACAGTATATTATTATAAATTATAAGTACAGGGGTTCTCACAGTCGGTCACCTACTTTTTCTGTACATTTTCCCACTACTTTTCTTTTCATTAAAGTGCATTTAAATTTGAGCTACCTAATTATAATGCAATAACACTTTAATTAATTAAACTGCTTAAGATTGTGTGAAATGGTGTGTTGCTCAGCTTCAACCTCAAAAGATGACTAGAGAATGAAATTTGTGGTATAGTGTGAATTGGAGTAATGCATAGTTATGGTCAAAAGCAAACGTCATTCGCATATCTCAAGTTCTCTTTTGGTCGCTCGCAGTTTTGCTCTATAATTCGCTCAACTCGTTTGCAATTCAAAAGCTTGGCCAAAAAACCACAGCCAAAAAGTTTACTTTGCATAGATAAAACCACAGAAATACTTGGCAACTTCTCTCTCTGTATGTGTATGTGTGTAAATGTGAGTGTTTGTGTGGCGGCATGTGGCCAAAAAGCGCAGTCAAAAACAGAAACCAGCAACCTGAACCAACAACTATGACGAGGGCCAACTGGCCATAAAGCCAAAAGTGTCAAATTTATGAACGCCTCAAAATTTAAAACTGCAACTTGAGAGCAACAGGATGGGAAAATATGAGAAAATGGTAGAAAAGGGGGATCACGGAGAACGGAGTCTGGCGGCACTAACGGTAGATTCTGTTGGCTGCAACGCGGGTTATGCAAAGCTTAAAGTCTGCTTTTAGGCGAAAAACACAAACCGCAAAAACTTTTTCCTCGCCACAGTACAAAATAAAACTTAAAACCAAAAAAAAACAAAAAATAGTGAAAAACGAAGCCCAAATACCAAAATGAATTTTCAGTGTTGCCAACTTTTTGCGGGCTTGTTGCTGCGGGCATTTCAAACACATATATAAAAATACACACACACATATACACATGTACAGAAAGTTACGCATATTTGGCAATACACGAAATGCAAGCAGATTTAGCTAACTTGCCTCCTTCCCATCCCTTTGAGATCCTAACACTAAACGCTAGCCATAAATTCATTTAGTATGGCAACACTGGTCATAAATTTTATGCTATCGATTTGCAAGGAAAACCGACGGAAAAGAAAATACGCCAACAAAATAAATCGAAGCCAAAGCCGATCAGATAGTTTTAATACTCTTCCAGAGGGTATTATATTTTTGTCACGAAAAGTGAAACGCATTATTAAGGCAATAATCAACTCCTGGATCCCAAATACGTATAAGAGAATACTTTAAAGTGATTTTGATGCCAAAAGAGACTACAAATTTGACTTGTAAAGTTGCCAGTCCCAAGGGTCTACAGATTTTAAACTTACATAACTTTGTCAAATTTAACCCAATAAAGTAATTCTACATTTAAAAATAGTTGTAGTTCAAAAATTGATTTTGTCGTTTTTGTTGGAATTTCCGGTAAGGATCCCAAAGACTTGAATAAATTTTTTACAAGAAGCGTATAGCTAGTTCGACGCCTTGAGATTAAAATCTTGTTGTATATTTTGTAGCTTTTAGTTGCTGTAATTTTGATCAATAAATCACATTTGTATTGCGGACAGGGAAGGAGTTTTTGACCAAAGCATGGCAACTATTTGGCGGAGATGGAAAAACGCAACGGAAACGGAAATCAAAACGCCATTTAAGCAGGAAGTGAGTTGGGTTCAGTGTTGGCTAGCAAATCCAGGGTTGAGTTTTTGGACAACCAGGTTTATTATGAATGCTGCAGCAATTAAAGCGACAACCGAGAAGTGAGAAAGAGAGAGAAATGAGAAGTGAGAGAGCGAGCAATGAGTAACGACAATTCATTGGAGGAGCAAAGTCTCAGTATGTGCAAGTCTTATGGCCTTTTTTGGGTTTTTGCACTTAATATTAATGACTTGCTGGGAAATTAATTTCACAACTTTCACTTGCCCCCTCCGCATCAAACTTGCAACGGACAACGGAGTCCAAAATGGGAGATATTTGCTGGAGCTCTGTCCTTGCCACTTGCCAAGTGGGTCAACATTGATTTCCGTCAGTTGACGCTTCGGACCATGGTCGAGAGCCAATGGACACAGCTCATAAATATTCCAAAGGCACGCGTCTCTGTCGTTCAATGTGGGAAAAACGAGGCGACAAAGTTGCAGACCATGTTGAAGACGAAGACGAAGGCGAAGACGAAGACGAAGATGGCAGAGGCAAAAGAAAAAGTCAAAGATGGGCAAAGAAGTTGTAGAAGAGGCAAACATTGATTGAAAATAAATAAATTCGTCTCTGATGTACAAGGGTTACTCACTAGTTATTTGCAAAGAACATCAATTTTCTTTCAAGAAGTAGTTGCAATTTGAAATGGAATTGTTAAACAAACTCTAACAAAAAATGTTTAGCCAACGGCAACAATAGTTTTCTTAATTACTTTTAACTCAAATGTTATAAAACTATATTTAAAGTTATCTTCAATTATATTTTCATCAAAGGAGTTAAGGCTGTTTTAAGGATAAATAAAATATTTGCACAATACATACAATGCATAAGAATAAATATGCTAAATACTATATTCTTATCGATTTGCAATGAACATAAATTTCTTTCAAGAAGAAGTTGCAATTTTGAATAGAATTGTAAAACAAACTGTACCAAAAAATGTTTAAGCAACTACAACGAGACCTTTGTTAATTATTTTTAACTCAAATGTTATAAAGCTATATTCAAAGTTATCTTTAAAAATATATATTATTTGCAATCAAGGACAAATAAAATATTTATGCAATGCACACAAATTATAATGTGAACATCAATTTCTTTCAAAGAGTAGTTGCAATTTGAAATGGAATTATTAAACAAACTGTTCCAAAAAATGTTGAAGCAACTGCAATGAGATTCTCATTAATAACTTTTTATTTAAAAGTTGAAAGAAATACATTTAAAGTTATCTTGAAATACAGCTTTGACTTCAAAGGAGTTAAGACTTTTGCATGGCAAAATAAAATATTCATAAGCTGCACTATTTTTATAAAAATAATCCATCAAATTTGACATATTTTGAATATATATAATTTTTTAATATTCATATTTTTTAATATTTCTATTTTTATAGTGCTTCTCATATGCGTACAGACCGCACACAGATTTTTAAGCTTGTAGTATTTCGGAAACATAATTTATGCAACTTTTTTTTATCTTTCGTCTCTTGGTAATAATTTCTTATGCCACACGACACACACAGATACACAGACACACAGATACACAGACATTCGCACACACTCATCAATTCAGATATATTCATTCATATTTAATATGCATATTTAATGAGAGTTTATTGGGATTTTCAGCCGGCAGCGTGGTCTTGTGTCTTGTGGGCATCGCCTTTAAGCATTGCAATTTATTGATTTCGATTTTTATTTAATTTTTCATCATTTCTTTAGACGCTTATCGTGTGATCCATGACAGTGCAAGCTTTGCCAGGCTTTGCTAAAGGATGCCTTAAATAAATGATGATGGGCTTAAAATTCACACAAAATTCAACAGACATTTGAGTTAAATTTCTTAAGAAATTCTCTTCATCAATTTGAGACGAGATGTGAAATGAAAGGGAATCAATTGGCTTTGACTTAAGGTTCATTGGCTTACATTCCAATGTCGCCCTCCCCTCAATGATCCCTATATCATTTCAATTAAGTGCATCTGGCGTCGTTTGCTTGTCTGCATAGTTTACAGAGCAAGTGGCCAAAAAGTTGAATTGCTCCTTTTGCCGCAACCTCTGGTCTGTCCGCCTGTCCTGCTGGGTCTCGTCCAACTTCAGTCCCTATTCCTGTGGTATTTTGTGACTTGTTTTGCTGTTGTTGTTTTTTGGGGCTTTGGTGTGATTGCAATTTAATTAAAAAACTTTTAAGCCAAATGTATTTGTGACTTTTGTAGCTTAAAAATTATCAGTTTCCCATGGATAATTGGGATGGGTTCATGGTCCCATGTCAACTTTAAAGCCCACATTCCTCATTAGCTTCTTGAGTGGCTCCTAAGCCGATGTCAAACGGTATTTAGTCTTATCAGTTGGCATTTCAAGTATGTTTCCATGGTATTCCATAATATAATTATCATTATCGTGCATTAAACCCCACAACAAGTGCAATCTCTGTTAATTCTCCCCCTTTCTCTTAAGTCGCCTGCACTTTGAACCTTGTGTGCGGTGTTTTTTTTTCTACAATTCAAATACCCTTTTGCCGTTTGCTTAACACAGCGGCAAGTAATTGAATGGACTTGTATCTGAGGTCTGTTTTCCTCTTCTCCCCAGAAACGAGAAATGGAAGCCGCAGTTCTCTTCCTCTCTTTCTTTTGCTGTTGTTCTATTGTTCTTTTCCGCCTCTAATGGAGTCTAATGAACTGGGAACTCTGAGAGATAGACATAGACAGCAGGTAGACTACAGGGTACATTGTGTGAGTACAAGTGTAATTAGGTTTTATGTTGGGTGCAAAAATCCTTTGTGAGAATTGTAAGATCAAAAAGGGTTGAGAAACAAAGAACAGTTCATAGAATGTTTCTTAATTATATTTCTGGCTCAATTACAATCTCAAGTGTGATCATAAAAAAAGAAAAACAGTTCAATTTCATTCTGAGAAAATGGGAATTGAATTGCAGTTGTCAAGTTGAATGATTTTAATTTGGAAATGTGTTTTTAAAATGTGAATGAATCTTCTGAATGATTTCAATGTGATTTTATAATTAAGTATAATTATACTTATGTTTACAGAAAGTGTAGTAAATAGGAAGAAAGCATTAGTTTTCTAATGCATAATGTATTTTAAAACTTTACAAAGACTTATGAGTCTCAAAAATGATACTATTTTTAATTTACATTGCTTTAAATGCACTTACGTTTATGTTCGGATATTGGAAAACTCAGTTTATTGATCAATTTCAGTCCCACATAATGCTTAATTAATTAATAACATATTTAAGTAGCAGCTCATAATATTACTGCTCACTTTTATCAGTCGTTGTCTCTTTAAAATCTGAACAGCAAAAAATGTAATTAAAATGTGCATTCTGTCGATGCACATTAAATTTAATAATTAATCTTTGTTGCACAGATATAAAATTAAATTTATATGCATATATGTGTAGTTATTAAAATTGCAAATATCAGCTGAAATAAGTTGAGAAAGCATCGTTGAATATTTCAATATTTGAATTGAGAGTTTGTTTCTCTGTTAATTTCAGATTTTCAGTTGACGTGTCATGTCAGAAGTGTTGGTCATTCAATTGGATAAGCTCCATTTGGTAACCCCTCACCTCCTGATGTTCCCCTTTCCCCTTTTCCAAAGAGTGATCCAGGCAACAAATGTAATCAAAACAATTCAAAGCCGTTACGCGGCTTTTGTGGGCTTGAAAATTGAATTTACTCGTGCCAACTGCCCCGATTCATGTTTGTCCATGTTCCGCAAATATTTGTTTAAATATTTTCGCTGATGTTTAACATGTTTGCAATCGTTTCACTTTTGTTGTTGTTGTTGTTATCCCTTTTGTTATGTCTGCTATGTGTGCATTTTATGGTCATTTTAATGGCCACGCCCCCTCTCAACCCCCAGCACCCAGTCCTTAGCCTTTTGCCTTTCCGCCTTATAGCCATTTTCCATTGACCATCGCATTGCGTTGACATTTCGCATTTTGTTTGCCATTTGACTGCATTTGACACAAGTCCAAATTGGTTCTCGGCCAAATAAATTCACGCTGCGTCACACAAAATGGCAATTTATGCGTAAATACTTTTCATACAGACTGTAACAGCTGCGTTCAGCAATTTTTTTTATTAACCATCTCCCCAAAAAGGTAACTACTATTTTGATTTTTATTAGCCAGGAAAATGGTTTTACTATTTGTATAAATGTAATTAGATTTATGCCTAATGAAGTTACGATTTTATCAAAAACTAAATAATAAATCTATATCTATAAATGGAGCCAAAAAATGTCTAAGTATTAATCAATTGGGCTGCGCAGATTTAGCTCAAATTTGTTTTCAGTTGTACGTAATTGCTAGGAGAAGGTTTTTAGAAAACAAAATGTTGGAAAAACTTTATGGAAAAGTCGCTAACGCCTCAACAGATATACTCACTGTTAACTTATACACCACTGTTAATGTACACAGCACTGTTAACTTATACAGCAATGTTAACGACAACGAAGAAGTTAATTTTGTTAAGAGTGTGTTTATTTTTTTTCAAAACTTTAAGTTTTGTTATTTTTCATAAATTTATTAAAGTAAAGAAGATGAAACTTCAAATTCTTTTCAATTATTCTGCCCTGAGACTAAAATTTTCAGTCCATATATATTTTGATTAAATTTCCTATGAATCGTACAACAAACTTGATTATAAAAGTTTCATTATCAAAGTTGTTTAGAAACATATCTAATCTTTTGGTGCACCACAGATATATGTGCTGAGCCTTTGTTTTTGTTTTAGTGCCATTATTGTTATTGTTCTAGTTAGCCGTTAGTTGGCGTCTCTTGGCCAAAGGGGCAAACCACACAACAACGTAAACATTGTTCCACATTTTCGTGGCAAGTCCACAAATGAAAGCCATAAACTTTTGGCCAGCCTGGACTAAAAAAGGGCTTTCTGCAGTTGTTGCCAAGTGTGGCTACTTTTCAAAGTGGGTCAAAGGCTGTTTTGTTGTCATTGTTGTGGTTGTTGTTGAAACTCAAGTTTAAGTAATGCAATTTTATAAATAAATTTGTGAGTCAAATCAGCGTCAAGAATTCTAGGTAACAATTCAATTAAAGCAACTAGAATATGACTATCAAATTAATTTGCAAGACAAGCGAAATTAAATTTGCCCATAAAGAAATCTAAACAGTCACGTCCGTGTGGCAAGTGAGACTCGGGGCGCCCCAAAGAACGAATAAACGAGTATGTGAGTGAGTGAGTGTTTAAGTGTATTCATTTAAGCTCGAGCAATTGAATATTCCAAGCACAGACTTCGAGACGAGACAGCCAAGACTATATTGATTGACTAGCGGGGCGAACTGTAGTGAGGTTAGACATATAGAGAGACGAGTCTGGAAACGCCAGACGATCGTATAATGTAAATATTTGCTCATGTCGATGTTGACTTGACCAACAAAATTGGTCACGATCGTTAAACAGACGCTTATTGTTGTAGTTGCAGTTGTAGTTGTTGTTGTAGTTGCTGTTGTAGTTGCTGCTGTGTGTGATCATTGTGAGTTCATCTACCTCGACATCTAGTGAGCAACTGGTATGGATGGGGGCGTTGCAAGTTCAATGCTTTGCCATTTGAAAGCGGAAGTGGCACAAACGTTGTCAGGAGTGGCTCACTTAATGGCAATTGCTGTTTCGCACAGACCACACAGACAACAAAACTGGGAAGATACTCAACGGGTGCACTCAAAGAAATCTTAATGCAAAATCACTCTAAAATAGTACATTTATTCTCGAAAGTTTACAAATTAACTTTAAGAAATAAAAGGAACTAGGCTTTTTCAAGAAGACTTCCCACTTTTGTGCCAATTTTCTTCAATATAAGAAAAGATTTCTTTCAGTGTACTACGCCAATACATGTGGGTGGTTTAACTAAGTACTGAGTCTTGTATTGTTACGGTTACAGTTACAGTTGCTGTTACTTACATGCCCATTGGTGTTTTCCAGCAACAGCAACAACTTCTCGGTTGCACTTACCTGCAATTGAGTAAAGAAGCGAAAAATAAGCATAAGAATTATTGTTAAGGTACTTTTCTTACTTGCTAAACTTTTACAAAGTTGCATTTGTCAGGGAAAACAAAGACAGAGACAGAGACAGAGACACAGTTAGAGACATAGAGATAGAAAAAGAGAGAGAGAGAGACAATTGTTAAGTCCAAGTTAGAAGCCTCGTTTATGGCTTACAAATGTGGGCAACAAAGTTTTTACAGTCCACAGTCCAGTTGCAGCCCCTTGAGGAACTAACAACGACTCTCGACAGACATTAAAATTATTTCAAGTTCTTGGTAAAGCGCTTAATGGTCGAGTGTTATTTGTCTTGGACAAATGTTACAAAACTGCTGATAACCACACGGAAGGAGTAAGGAGAGAACTCAGTATGTAGACTTCAGCATAGCCCAGACTTAATTAGTATGCCACAAGATATTCATTAAGAATTCTTGAAAGGAATAAATAAATTATGTACTTGGATTGTAACAGATAATTGCTAATAGTGGTTATAGAAACGATTGATTAGAATAGTGCGGAGAGATACATAAAAAGAAATTCAAATTATGGTACTGATATTAATAATATTGGTATCATAAAATCAAAGTTGAAATAAGAGAGATAAACTAAAAAAGAAGGGGTTAGAAGTATATTGTTCAAAATAAATATGATGTATTGTCAAATTCTACCATTTACTAAAGGCAAACTTAAACTTGAAGGATATAAAAGAATTTCTTAAAAAAAACATAGTATTACTGAAAAGCTTTCTTAAGAATGTCTTCAACAAATAAACAACTTCAGAGTTCATCTTAATTATAATACTCCTTATTGAAAGCTTCAATACATTGTGGAAAGAAGAGAAGAAATCTGAAAAATGACACTAACATAAGATTCTTATGATAGTTGACAAATGACAGGGAAAATATTTAGATACTAGTCAATTAATGAATTCAACTGGAATACAATTCCATTTAAAGTTAAAATAGCTAGTTTAACTTTAGAAGGTAGAAAGATCAACTTTAATATAGACATATTACCAAATATAATTTATGTCTCTCATATCAATATTAATTCTACCAATACTGTAGCTGAATAACTTTTCAACAACTTAGTCTCTAATGGTTTTGAGTTAAAGCATGCTAAACCTTAAATGAATGTTGTACAAATAACTTGTTGCAATCTCATCTAATCACCAGGGAGACAACCATTAAATGTTGCACACATATTTCGCAGTTTTGATCGTTGATAGCAAACTTGCCTCTCTCGTACCTGCCGCAATTGGCACTCAAAGTTTTTACGCAAATCCCCATATAATCATAAGCGAGTGTTTATATGCAAACATATTGCATATATATGTACTATACCCAATGTAACATTACACACAACCACAACCATAACCCACAAATGTGTGGGTGTGCAAATGTGTGTGAGTGTGTATCTTTGGGTGTTGCAACTTGTTGAGTCATGACAGCGTTTAGTATGCAACGTTGGCCTTCAACTGGCACAAAAGCTGACTCTGCCAATGGCCCATCAATCAACATCCCAAACGGATCCAATAGACACCAACAACAGTTGTTGCTGCTATTTGTTATTGTTATTGTTGTTTGGTAGTTGCAAGTTGCAAGTTGTTTTCACTGCGAACATCTCTTTGATTGCTTTTGACTTTGCAACATGTTGCCGGGAGTTGGGCGCGTTTTTAAACGCCGCTAAATGTTGACAAGTGAAATGCATTCCACGTTTACGAATTTAATTGCGATTTAATGTAATGTATTTCATTAAATTCAAGCAATTCCCAGGCATCCTTAACCATGGACCATCAAAATATCGGAATATATTGTCAACTTTCACACAAACAATGCGCGATGCATCTGTTGCTGCCTTGCAACAAATTGTTGCATTAATTAATTATTTAAAAATTAAAATATCTCCACAGTTGCCTTCACTACCTCTTGATATTGTTGTTATTGGCGACATTTACGAATTTTCGGTTCGCCGCGTGGGTGTCAATTTGCGGGTTTAATTTAATTATTGCCATAAAAAACATATAAAATAATCAAACTAAATATCGCATAAAAAACGCAGCAATTGAAATTGTTTTTTAATCAATACCAAAAAAAAGGCAATTAACGTGTCTGCAATTCAGTGAATGCCACATGTGGCTTGAACTGTTGCATTAATTGGTGTTTTGGTTTTTTTTGCTTAAAGCCAAAGTATTTTATAATTGCTACGATAGTAAAAAAATAAAACAATGGCAAAAAGTGGCAAATAGCCAAAAATGGCAAGAGAGCTAATTACATTGTGTTTTTTAAATTGATTTCTGCGAAAATGTCAATATTAATTACAATCTATAAATATTTTAGTTGCGTTTAAGCGATTTTAGTTTTCTGTTTAAGGCAGTTAGGAAATACTATAGAAAAGATAATATTCTTCATTAATCAATATGTATGATCTTGGAATGATTTTTAGAATTAAAGAAAATTATTCTTTTGCGAAAGTACTTGAAATACACCTACGACCAAAGAAAGAAGTAAATCATAAAATAAGAATCTTCAACTTGGGCTAATACAGAATTCTTTAACTCTTAAAAAAAACTCACAAAAAAACTCAACCTGAAAATAAAGTTCTCAAAACTTGAGCTAATAAAGATTTCCTGAGCCTCAAAGTAAATACGGAAAGAGTAACTAAATAATAATTTTAAACAATAAATTGCACATATATTTTGTGCAAATTAATAACAATAATTTATTTTAAAATTAAACAATGTAGCTTTCTTGCTTTCTTGGCATAAGATTTTTCAGAATTTAGGCTATTAGAGATTCTCTGATTAGATATTCTCTAAATACCCAAAGATTTTAATAATAATAATTTCAATCAATAAATTGCACTTACATTTTATAAAAATGAAAGAGTATCCCAATAATTTAGTCAAGAATTATAAAATGCAGCAATGCTTTCTGCTTTCTAAAAATGTCTATAAAAATTGAAAAGTTGGATTTTCCAAGAGTTGAACTCAAATGTGATTACGTGCGTCGTTTTGTGACCTGCTCATTAACCGGTTTGTCGTCAATTTTCTGGCACATTTCCTTACCGCAACATTTGTTCCACAAAAAGAAAACAAAATAAATTGAAGAGACAAAAGCTTCAAATTGAATTGGAAAGTGTGAAACGCCTTTGGTTTTGCAACAAAATTCGTCTGTGACTGGGCCAAGCCCAAATGCAGGCCAACAAATTGGCAGCATTTCCCAATTCCGAAAACTGTAAACGATCAAATATTATGCAAAATACCAAAAGCCACAATGGGGCATCCACATAAGAACTGGGAAATGGGAGTGGGAAACATGCCACAGATCAGACCCCAAAACCAAAAGTCACTCAGAAGTGGGCACGCGACAATTAGCACATCATTGACACATGTTTCGAAAGGGGAAGCGACAGAGAAAGAGTCTCTCTCCCTTCCCTCTCTTTAAATTGTGTGGCGCATATATAATTCTGAATATGTGTGTGTGTTTGTGTGTGTGTGTGTGGTGTGTGTTTATATTTGTCGCTGCATTGTCGAGAAATGGAGCATTTTATGCTCCAATAAAAATAATTAAGTGGCGTAATTGATAATGACTTTTTTTTTAAATTCTTCTTTTTATTGAAACTTTCATGTCATAATTTTGTGACTTTTTTGACAGCACAAGTGTTGTCTTGTGTTCTGTAGTGTAGTCTTGTGTTGTGTTGTGTGATTGTGAAGCGTGACAAATTTATGACAAGCGATAAGCATTTAAATTGAATGCTTTGGGGAAGGAAGTTGCACCATCCAAATGAAAACTGATCAATGAAAATTTATAATTATGATTATAATCGACTCATCAGCAGCTAGAGAGTATCATTGGGTCGGCGTAAACAGTAGCTGAAATAATATTGTAGAATCAATTTCGGCTGTTATTATATTTCCCTACAGCATTGACTTTATAACTTAATTTGTCTCACAATAAAAGTTTAGTGTATGTCAATAATAAATAGCGAAAAAATAAATAAAAATATTAATAAATTGAAAAGAAGTTATTCCATTTTATTACACCATTAACTCAATACGTAAAGTTAGCTCTAGATATTATTAGTTTTAGTTGATTTGGATTAATAAAAGAACTTCTAAAAATAATGATATTCATAAATGACAAATCAATTTCAATATTAAAACTCGTCTTTTATAATAATATAACTTGATGTTCATTTCAATATATAGTTATATTCAAAATTATGGTAATATATAAATTATTATTAACTCTACAAGTGCATACGTTTATAAACACTTCGAGTAAAGATTATTTTTGGATTTAACCAAGTTATTCTATATTTTGCCAACTAGCATTTTTGCTATCTGTGAACGTCTTTTATACTCTAGTCGTTAGTTCTACACTTCACTGTACTTGTCGCTTGTTTGTATACCGTTTTCTGTGTTTCCAAGCTTTTGACATGGTCTTCTGCACTTAGCAGAATCCAATGATGACTAAAAAAGTAATAGAAAGAACTGGAACTTTGGCAAGCTCTGCAATTGACAACAGAGTGGTTTTTGAGGCCCACCCACCTCACATCGTATTCGAGACAGGAAAAGCCAAAGAGACATACACATAATAGAGAAACAACAACAACCATGACAACACCAACACTAACAACAACAACAACAACATGAAATTTCAAGTGCCGTGTCGAAGCATTGAACTTTGGTTACGCACTGCATTGCATCCAAGTTTCCATTCGATTCGTGTCCAATCCAATGGGTGTGTGTATCTGTATCTGTATCTGTATCTGTATCTATGACTGTATCTGTAAGAGTGTGTGGCGCTGACTCAACATTGATGGCGTGACCAGGTCCCAGATACAGATACGAAAATTCCGCAGACACAAAAACCAAAGCAACAACAATGATCTATGAACTCGTTGAGCTTGCCAATGTGAAGCATAAATACTTAAAAACATCTTTTACCTAACATACATACGAATACAAAGTACATCTTAAATTGCACTCGACTCTTGCAATGAGCTGCATAAACAAAAATGTTCGTCTTTTCCAGAGAACTTGCACAATTTTACAGTTTATTTTGGAAAAGGACTTGAGAGTTATGGGGGTCTTCATTTTATGCCGAACTAGAGAGATTTGTTAGCTTCGACATGTTAAAGAAACTCTTTAATATAGTATTCGTATATCGCCATGAAATAAATAGATACTTATTGTAGAGTATAGTATAGTTATAGCTAGGAATTTTTGTTTTTCAAAGATATCTATACTATACTATACTATGCTATACTATACTATACTATACTAAACTCTACAATAAGTTCACTTAAGATAAAGTTATCAGATTTAATCTGACTATGAATAAAAGTCTTGCGGTTCAGCTAACAATTTCTTCTAGTTAATACGATTGTCCTCACTTGCCAAGGTTAATGAAATTCAATAACAAATTTGGAAATAATATTAATATAAATAACAATTCATGCGACAAATAAATATTCTTTTTTCTTCAATAACATACGCACTCTCTAATAAATATGCCCCTTGGTCAAGTGCATTTCAATAACAAATTGGAAAGTGAGATAAATTAGATAATAAAACTAAAATAAACAGATTTTAATTTATGTGTGAATTGAATTCTATTTTTCATGATTATTATTATACACACTCTAAAGTAAAGTGTATTTAAAATTAAATAACACATTTGAATTTATAACTATAACAATAAAAGAGTTTTCATACAAATATAAATTAAATTTTATAAGTTTGCTGTTGCATACACAATGTCTACCTTAAATTAAACAAACAAAAATAAAACTAGTTTTATTCATACATCAATTACATTTTATTTTGCTGTACAACTAATATGCCCTCTGGTCTGAATAATTACAAATTCAATTAGAAATTGGTGAATGATATAAAATTATTATAAATTTAAAACCAACTATTTTCATTCTTGTGTCAATTTAAATTCTATTTTATATCACAGTAACATACACACTGTACCAACTAATATGCCCTCTGGTCTAAGGTATTAAAAATTCAATAACAAATTGGGAAACGATTGGCTCGCTAACGATTCTCAACAGTTTCATGGGGGCAGCTCCACAAATTGACTCAATTTAAATATCGATTAACAAATAACAGATGCAGTAACTGTCCCAAAGGGGGTAGCCCCCTTTCCCCGTTTTCCACTATTCCCTTTCCACACTTTATAACAATCTAAAGTTACATTTTCCTTTTGTTGATTGCCGCAGCAAAGCGTGACAATTTATTTTTTATTTCTCTCTTTTTTGTTTAGTTTCTTATTATGCAGCCAACGATCAATGACAAAAGGGCGGGCATCAATGGGTTAACATATTTGTAGAAACTTTATGCGATTACGTGTCAATAAATCTTGTTGATATTCAAAGAAGACAAAAGGTCAAAGCAACAAGTCTTGACTAATTAGGAACCGCCCACTTTATGTACAACTTTCAGTTTCATTCCGTGCTGTTTACAAATGTATCTTACGGATGCACGCTCGTAATTCTTCAAGTGGCTATTCAAATTTGAATTCCAATTTGACTTTGATTTTACTTTTATTGAATGTAAATATTTGTTTAACATTTCAAGCAGATTGTGTAGCAACAATAATAAGTGCTGTTTATGGCACTTTTTTTCTATCTTTTCAGTATTATTTTGATTTTATTATTTACGAGTATTTACAAGTATCTTTGGTGCTATGAGTAGGGCTTAAAGTCACACACGGTTCATAAAACTTTAAAGGGCGTAACGAATGCAAATATTGACAAGCTGACTGACTGACCAACTGAGCTTCAATTGACTTGAAGATACAAGTTAAAGTTGTGTGACTTGTTTTTATATCATAAAGTCATAAGCTCGCCTTATCGAAGAGTCGTAAAATATAAACTTCACTTTCATGACTTTCATGACACTGACACACAGAAGTCAACTGTCTGTGACCCAAAGTGAAAATTGTTTTTATTATCGATAGTAAAAAGAATATTTTTCTAAGCATTAAATGCGCATAAAACTCTTTTCTTCTTATTTTTCTCGATTGTGTCTCATCAAAACTCTGTGGTTTTTATAGCCAAAGATAAGAGGTTTCTTTGCCGACAGACAGACAGACAGACAGTCGGATAGTGCGTGTGGCATGTGACGACGACCACACGAATACAAATCAAATTGCTTAATTGGGTTTGCCGGGGAACTTCCCCAACAAATAGTGTGAGGAATTTGTGGCATGCCTCCGCCATCAAATGCTGACAGTTTGAAGTATGTCACACGTTGCATTTGGACATTTCATAAACAAATTATAGAGTATCTCTGCGTGTGTCTAATGAATGGGCGTTTCCACTAACCGAATGATAGTTTGATTATATGGAGGAATCTTACTGACCATGACAAGTGCATGATCGCCTTGATCATGATGGGATCAGAGTTCATGGGTCTTTGATGAGTGTCGGATGTGGGTTGATAGATTACAATATAAGACAACTGTGCTTAATTGTAATTAGTATCTAAAGTTTGGAATGGGTTTAATCAGCCAGTAATTATTTAATTTTAGTCATAATTAAATCAAATAAAAATGACTGAAGACTCGTGAATATAGATCTTGAATCTTGAAGAAAGGAGGAAAAGGCTTTATGTTAAGCTAAGCATAATACCAGCAAATAATTTTAAGAATTTTTATTATTACGGTCTTTGAAAAAAATGTATTAATGCGACACTTTATACTATAAAGCTTATAGTATTTATTTACTGAAACAAGAATAATTGAATATAATTATTTTAGTTAAATTACGACACTTCTTTTAGGTATTTCCTTTCACATTCTCATTTCATTGAGAACGAAAAAGAAAAGTAGAATGACAAGAATAATGACTTGCCTTCCTTTTACATTTGCAAATTACATTTTCTCTATTTCTTCTGTTTGTATCTTGAACTGAAGACACTAAGCTTCTGAGTGCCATATGAATTGAATGTCAGTATTTCAATACTTCACTTACCATATTGTAGTTTTCTTTGTTGCCTGTCAATTCTCAGATACTTTCTATTTACAGCATTACGTAAGTTTTTTAAAAGGGAAGAACTCCATATAAAGTCAGATAGAACTTTTTTTTCTAGCACTTTACTGTAATATAGTTTTGAATTTATGGCTGACTCTACTTAGCACAAATCGAAACAGCAGCTGTCATAAATTTTGGTCAAAGTATGGCCCAGATATGTAGAGATTTCTTTTAGAATCTGAGTGGATTAAATCGTTATTCATTAGACAAGTGCAGAGAACCGTTGACTGCAGCTAGGATTTAATTATGTTGCAAATTAAAAGCACGACCAAATGCCCAAAGCGCACTGCAAAATTCATTCAAGAGAAGCAAAAAAAAAAAGAAAAATAGAAAATTGTAAAAAAAAAGTGTTTGACGAATGGCCAAGAAGCCACAACATGTGTCTAACCCCAGGCGCGAGCAGAAAGTTCATGCAACGTCAGCGGCACGTCAACAGCAACATCATCATCATTTGCAGCATCATCATCATCATCTGCAGAGCAACATCATCATTAACAACATTGTTCCCAGACTCCATAGAGCTTGTAAAGCGCATATAAAAACTGACATAAATTCAGTTAACTGTGATGCATACGAAAGTATCTAATAGATATCATCTTGATATTCGTCCCCAGTTGCAGTTTTGCTATCGTTCACATTGCCGGCAACATTGTATAATTGACTGAATGCCTGACTGACTGACTAACTGACTGACTGAATGACTGACTGAGTGCGTGGATGAGTCTGTGAATGATTCATTGCGTGCTGCACTTGGCAATAACTACTGCGTATGAATATGCTTGTATTCCTACAGTTGAGATACTTGCTGATATACGATTGAGATACAGTTGAGGTACGGGTATCAACGAATGTTATCCCCTCTTTTCCTCTTTCGTCACCCGCCCGCATATGGAATCAGTTTGTGTGTCTATTCGAGATTTAACAGAGTTTGCCTTTTGAGTTTTGGTTGTCAATTAAAATACCCAGAATTTTAATAGCACCAATCAGTGTAGGCGGATGCACAGTTGAAAATGGGGGATTTTTCACTGGAAAATGTTGAAAAATTGACATCAGGCTGTTGATTTGTGATTAATATTGTTGTACAATGCGTGAGATCTTTGATGAAATATTGAGTTGTGACATGTAAACACAAAGAATTGAAAGAATCAATAAGTAATTTGATATAGGGGCAATCTAACAGTTATTAATTTAGAATTCTGTACAATTCGACTCTCAACTGTGATTTAAAGAACTTTACAATGTTAAATTACTTATAATATTTCAAATGCTATATCCCGTAAAACTCATTGTATTTTATTCATCTTTCTATTTTACTTTTATTCTTATATAAGCTTCTATATTAATTAAAGAATGGTTTAACTTTATCCCGTAATTTTGTTATATCCACAAATGCTTATTGTTTACAGATATAATAATGCTTTAATAACATAGCACTCATTATATCATATTTATCTCTTATTCAACTCTGTATATATTATAAGAAGATACTCACAAATTAATACGGTAAAGTTTAAACACATTGCTCTATTTAACATTTTCTTTATAAGCTTTTATATTCCATAATGGAACTAAAATTTTATCTACACATTATTGATATATAATTGCTTTATTAGTTTGATATAAACTTTTATAGAAACTTGATACTTTAAAAGTACTTTAACTATTACATTTATCTCTTCATTTACTAGATAATAAATATCTACATTTATGAACGAATACTAGACCACCCTGTTTATTTAAATTACTTCTATAACATTTACATTTAATAATAAGTTTCAAAATTAGTGTTACACTGTTTATTACAAGTTTAAATTTAAATTCACATTGTTATGAAGACTGTATTTTATACTGAGAGTAAATTTAATATATTTATATGTTTAAATTGTATACAAAATCTAGTAACATTTATTTTATTATTTCCATGTATTGATAGTTTAATTTAAACTCTATATAAATATACTCATTATATTATATTTATATCGCTATTCCATTTTTATTCACATTATTATTATTTCTCTTTGTGATTTGTTACTTTGCATTTGCAACATTTCCATGATTTTTTTTTCACCATCTTTCTCGGTCAAAAGGGCACAAAGGAGGGAGGGAAGAGAGGGTAGGGATAGAAACTACAGAGTGAACCTACGCAAATGTCGATTGGCTTCATTTGGCAGTTCGACATGCGCGTTGGGCTTCATTAACTTTTGTTTTTCGCAGCATTGACATTTACTTAGATGGCGCCCAACCGAGTGAGCATATTTAATGGATTGCCAAAAAGTTTCGAACATGGCTAAAAGTGAGCCAAAAAGTGTGTCGAGCTGTGAACTGTGCGAGGAACTGTGAACTGTGGGAGGAAAAGCCGGAAAATCTTTTAGTTACTTTGTTGTATGCACAACGACAGGTGCAGGTATTACAAGTACTTAGTGCACGCCTTTTGTTTATGCCAGCGGCAATTGCTTTGTTTATACTTTTGTGTATCCAGTGGTTGTTGTTGTTGTTGTTGTATATTTATTACAAGTAAAAAGTGCCACTTGCACTCTCAGCAGCTGTAATTGTAACCAAAAGAGGAAGTCAGGGTAGGGGCATGCTTACTGTGGCATTGGCCAGGCCATTGAACCTGTAGCCTATTCAGCTTTCTGATAATAAAATACCAAGAATTGTTGATATTTAAGGCAATGTTTTCAAGGTGCATCTCTTTGGTTTGTATAAAATAAAAGTCCATTGAATAATCTATTTTTAGGGACATCACTTTTGAAAGCTACTTTTCTATAGATTCTCCTTAAGTGGCATTTTGATAAAGCGACTGGAAACATGAGAGTTTAGTTGCTATAGTAAATTTAAAGCCAATTGAGTGAGAAAAATTCATAAATTCAAATTTGTATTCACCATAATCTTTTCTTAGTGACAGAAAGCAAAAGAATCTAGATTGGGAACAAATTAGGTAAATTAAATTATAATTTATAAGAATATACTATATATTTTTATTTATTATTCTGCATAACTAATAAGAGAAAAGAAATTAATTTAACAGGAGACAATTACCAATAAATTTAAAATGTTTAATTGTTGGAAATGGAAAAAAAGTTTCTAATTTATTGTCATGTTGTTAAAGTGACATTATTTAGTTGTTTTTTTATTTTGAGTAAGAAAATGTTCTAAATTATAATGTATATAAATAATTTGTATTTTTAGAAAGCTAATTAGTTTAAATTGTGTAATTAATGAAGTGACATACATAAATAAGTTTAAGACAAGAGAAATTTAATAATAAATAATTTCTGAGAAAGCCATTAATAAATAAATATATTTACCAAGAAATTAGAAATGTTTCGATCAAGAAATAAGGATTGTTTCACAATTGTGAGTTGTAAGTCTGCTTTATATAAATAATAAAAATATAATATATAAGAAATGTGTAATATCGTAATGAATTCTGAGCATCGAATTGAATGCGTATATACAAATTGTATAATATATATTTCGACACTCTAAAAAACATTAAATACATGACGGCATGAAACGCTGCTGCTTCGCATAACAATTTTCCCCTGCCACAAAGACATTAACAATAATTTCCCAACACTTTCGGCCAAATTATGTCACATTTGTTAGCCATGGCTTTTACAAATTTTTGGCAATTAACTGAAGGCCGCAACCTGAGTTGCCGTTGACGTTGCCGTTGTTCGAATCTCGATTATGTTGGGTCGTGTAAACACTCACGAAGCAATTGATATTGGCGGCTCAGTTAATTTGTATTGCCAAAGAGCTGCAACGTCAAGACCACACAACAACAGCAACAACAGAGAAAAGGCAGAAAGAACAGGGCAATAGGGAGAGGGAGAGAAGAAAAACACAACTCGAAACTGATTAATGGGCAATGTTGTGGAAGAAAGAAAAGCCGTTTTGGGAAATTGAAAAGCCAATCGCATTTTGTACTTTTGTACTTTTGCTTTTGTTGTTTTTACTGTTGTAATTGTTGTTGTTGTTATTGCTGTTGTTGCTGTTGTTGCTGATATTGCTAGGGCAGTTTGTATTTATGTTGTACAACAAATGATGTGCCGGCCAATTCGACAGGCAATCAAAATGAAGTTACGTCCACGTGGCCATTAATCAAGTCTCTCTCTCTCTCTCCCTTGGACACGGCTTCAATCCGTTCTATGTGCCTACCTAGCGGCCAAAACAAATCACAGAAAACACCAACAACAACAAAAAAAACAAAAACAAAAAAAACTCAAGAGAAACAATTTAAAAACAAATTAATAGTGAGGAAATTCGTTGAATTGGGAACTGGGAAGCGTTGTTTCTTCCAATGTTTAATTAGTTTGCGCAGAACAAAAGAAATGTTCTTATTGTTATTGTTGTTGTCGCTATTATTATTGTTTTTGTTGTTGCTGTTGTTGTTGTGGCTGTTGTTCCTGGTGCTGTTGTTGCAACCGCAAGCACATTGAAAATGTGTCTGGGTTCGAGTTTAATTAAAGCCTGCAGCAACAAAGGAGTAAAAGCCAATAGCTTGCACTTTGAACTTTGCAGGCCAAACAGTTTTGGCCTTCATTGGCTTCAGTTAAAAAGAGTTGAGGAGCTGGAAAGCCGGCTGGAAGTTTTTCCTGTCCTCCTGCCTGCTTTTCCTGTCGTCCAGAAGCTGTCCTTAAAACCGCCCGGAGTGCAGCCTGAAACTCGGAATCCTTTGTCAAAGGACGGTCCATAAACAACACAAACAGTACAAAACCCGCCCGAAAGGCTTCCATTTGCAAATAATTAAAATTGTGCGGCCAGCAAAGAAGAAAACTGTGAAAATGTGCCGGAAAATTGTATGCACAAAACAAAAAAAAACCACAGAAAAAAATTAAGCTTTATTTTCTTTATTTTTTACAGGGACACAAAACGAGGGCGCCGAAATAAAATAGTAGAAATTGCTGTTAATGCAAATAAAATAAAAAATAAAAGAAACGAAACGAAGCAAAGGAAAAGGCAAGAAAAGGCGCCCAGGGGAACTGCGGGGTGATACGGGGCGTATGCTTGTTGTAGGAGAATTTTAGTTAATTAAAACTAAAAGTGAAAATGCGCAAATTGCGGGTAATAAAAAACGCTTAGGGGACCCAAAAGGCGATAAACGACAACGGGAATTTGAATAACGACAAAGGAAAACGGAAAACTGAATAGAAAATTGATATTCGCCTCAGCAAAAATGATAAAGCGAAATCTAGCGAAATAAATAGGGAAAATGGAAAAATTCAAAAGAGACTAACAAATGGCGACTGGCATAAAAAAAGAGCGGTAAAAACAAATGCAATTTGATATGCAAACACAACAGCAACAATAAATATCAAAAATAAAGTAAAACAAAATTGTGAAAATTGTACAAATAAAATGAGAATGCAGAACAAAGCTGCATAAATGGAAAACACAGCGAAAAGCAACGCCTGGAAAAACTGGCCACGTTGACAAAGTACATTTAGATGCGGGGCCCAGAGGATAATGGCCAGCTATTTTATTTTTGTTTTTGTTTAGTAGAGTTCTGTTGGCCAAGAGAAGGCGTGAACAAACAACAGCACAAAGGACTTGGACGTGGACGCGGACTTGGATCCAGGGGCGATAAGCTTTCCTTCAAGTCCTTTATCGCGTTTAAGGTGACAACAAATTAGCTGCACTTGGAATCCCGAGAATTCTGAATGAACCAAATCTAGATGAGCCAACGAGACACATTTGAAATGACAGCACAATTCTTAAAGAAAATAGCCGGCAGGGAAAATACTTTTCGAAAGACTGTTAAACTGTAAAGTTTTCTAAATTCCTCAATTTCAAATAGGAAAATGAAACTGAGGAAGAAAACCACATTTAATAGAATTGATTGAAAACATACAATAATCATTCATAAATACTAAAAAATATTAAGCGTTACGTTGAATATACTTTCTTTTGGTTTTTGAGTTTAAAAATATAGGTTTTTTTAATTGTTTTTATAAGACTTTTTAATCTACAAGTTTAAGAAAATCATTCCGACAAAGCAGAAAAAACAAACAAACTATAACAAGCAAACAAAACAAAAATCAAATGCGTTCATATGAACAAATGTTTAAAATTATAAAAATACTTTAAATTTCTGTACTCTAATTAGTTACGAGTTTAAAATTAAATTTCTAATCTCTTAATAATATTTAATATTCCATTTATTTCTATAAAATTATTTCCTATATACCATAGTAAACCTGCACAACGGTATCCCAAAAGTTCTCCAAGTTTTTATCCTCCCAATTAGCTGTAGTATGTTTGACCATTTCCGTTTTGAACTAAAATTAAAGAGTTTTAACCAGAAACTATGCAAATGTCTTTCTTGTTGACCAGGGACACAAAAATGGGAACGTATACGTAAGCAAATGGCAAACGAGGCTAAAAAAAATGCAGATTAAGTCAACGACTTGCCTGGAGACGTAGATAAAAAGACAGATAGTGAGAGAGAAGGAGTAAGAGAGAGACAGAGGAGACAAATACAGATGGAGAAAGAATAGAGAATATGATAAAAATGTGGCTGCCAGCTGGTGCACCTCCAACTCCTGCAGTTTATATAGCCACAACAACAGATATACAGCTAGAGATACAGATACAAATGGAACTACAGATAGAGATACAGTACTCAGTATACATATATACTTATGTATCTATATCTATATGTATATTTCTTGTTTCGTTGCAGACCCGTGCATGACAATTAGGTGCAAATGAGTTGAAACGCATGGAGATGGTAAAAGGCGTCTACGTTGTCCATAGATCCCATTCTCGGTCCTCAGTCCTCAGTTCTCAGTTCTCCGCCAACACCCTTGAAAAGATGGAGGCGTCAATCGCCTCAGGGGCATGCACCACTGTGGCATCAAAGCCTCCGCCCGAAATAGAAGACCAAACAACATTTTCCATGTTTATTTCAATTGCATTTGGCGGCGGTATAATGACGTCTCCGGGCAAAAGAGGCGGGACGTAGAAGTTGAGGTTCTCATAAATTGCGTAAAAATAAAGAACAGAAAAATAACCAATAGAAGAGACTATGGTCGAGATGGCCAGACTGCAAGAGACCTTGTAATTATTCTGTATAAAACACAAACACATGCGAAATTCGTTTACTATTCGATCGTTATGAGATTCTCTCTTTCATAGTACTATAAATTTCTCTTGTGAAATGATTTCTTTTAGTTTGAAGGGAGTGGAAGGTGCATTTTGGTAGCTCTGGCTCTTTTTGTCTCTGAAATTTGTGATCCTTTCACTAATACATATAAAAAGTAAATGCAGAGACCCAGAATGTCAGGAATATAATCGATAAGTGCAGATTTTCTTAAACTATTTTCTTACTTAATTTAAGTTCAGTTTTTAATTGCATACTTAGCTAATGTTTTGATTATCGGGATTTAAAATTATAATGGAATAAAGTCTTCTGCCTGTTATGCACATTTATTTACTGACAACTCAAACACAACCTAAGTGCTTTAACTGTACAGGGTCTAAAAGTAAAAGAAGGCAATGGAAATTATGAAAAATGCCAAGTGAAGTGGATCTTAACTCGAGGCGTTACTGAAAAATCATCATTAAAAATTAGCTGCAATAATTTGTGTGAAAATTGGGTCATGACTTCTTGGGGTCGATTGAGAGAGGGAGGGGATGGTCAGGAGGCGTGTTGATGCGGCAATTGGCTGCACTGCGTTTGGCAATAGAAGATGGAGAGAGGGAGAGAGGGAGAGAGGTAGGAAGGGGGGTAAGAGCGTGTGCCAAGTCAATGAAGCCACAGCAGCTTAATTGTTTTAATGCTTTGAATTAATTGAATGGCAGCAGTTTCTACACCCTTTCAGTTCCTCCTGCTCCTTCTATTCCTACTGTACTTGCCACTTGCAACTTGCCCCCCACACACTCCATTTGCAACTGCGTTGTTTACTTGCGCCAAATTTGAAGCGGCTGGCAATGTTTGAAGTGGCCCCAGAGTTGCAGGAGTTGCTAGCTAATAGACTGATTGCAGAACTTGCAACAACATGGGGCAAGGCAACTGCAACAACAATAACAACAACAACAACAGCAATAACCAAAGCAAACAGCAAAGTGTCGGGTTCGATTGGAGCAGCAAATAAAATTGAGTGGCGGGGCGCCAAACCGATAAGGGCAGACATTATACAAAGTCTCAGAGTCTCAGGGGGAAAGGAGTGTAATTTAAATGGAAACGAACTAAATATAAATGTAGTGTTAATAATGCAAAGAGATTAGAAAGATGAAAGTGGAATATGTACAGTGTAAACATATGAATGATCATAAATGTGTTTATACATTTGTGTTTCTATGTTATGTGATTTAGACAGTGCTTCAATTAGCTGCTTGATCAAATTGCTAATTAATAAATTAATGCGATAATGTGCAAATAAGTTATAAACAGTATTTCAAAATCACCGAAGAATTGATACACTTGCAGATTTTGACAGTTTTATGAAAAGTTTAAGAACAACAGAATAACAATCTGAAGTGCAAAGTTTGTGTTTAGATATTTCAAGAAACTAGAAAGTTTTTCATATTTTTTAATAATTATATTCTTAATACATTTTTGTATTTTGCTATAAATTTAATAAGTATTTTGTGGCGTCTGCCAAATGAAGGCTGATATGCAAACGAGCAGATATCTGAATCATTAGGAAAAAATACACAGTTAAATCCAGACACCAGTCAGACAGTAAGTAGTCCAACAACTTATCGCCTGATCACGTCAATCAATATTTATACTTATTAAGTTTACCTCACACTACATACAATTTTGGCTAGTTGCCAATATAATATATTCTAAAGGCAAATATTAATATTGTTTTCATCATCATCTAATTCTCTCCCAATTGCCAATTACCTTTTTTGGTAATACATGTACTTTAGCTAATAAACGTTCTCACAAAATTTTACGATTTCATTAACATTGCATAGATAATTGTTAATAAAGAAAATATTTATTGAAAATATACAAAAGTTCAAATAAATTACTAAATCCGTCTCTGAATGGTTTAAGGTTCATAAATGCCTCTTTTAAATTAATATTATTTATCTACCAACAAGTTTTCTCGGATTCAATATAGCATTCAGACTCAAAAAAGTTAAATAAATGAAAAGTCTCAGATTATTTTGCATTACAATTGAACTGATTCATATACGGATAAAGGGATGGGCAATATAATAAGAAAATGTGGGTGATAAGAGGAGAGAGGAAGGAAAGATTGCACTTTTGAAGTGTGATGTGCACTTAATACGCTTTTAATTGGTAATATTGAATGGAAGTTGGCTTTATTTTCCAGTGTTTGCATTGTTTCCACATAAATCTTCATTGAATCTGAACAATTATGCCAGGCAATTAATAATAAAAAGCGTGCCATACAAACAATCAACTAATCTACAGTAAAAGATCTAAGCGGAACGTGAATTGCAATCCCAATAAACACAAATTAATTTGTATGCCAAGTGGCAACTAGAACTGTGGCTGCCTCTGCCTCTGCCTCAGCCACGCTGCCACTTTGCCTCGGATTGTGTCCAATCAACGGGATGAACAAGGAAAGAGAGAGGGGGCAAACACATTTGGTTATCGCATATAGTTTTCAGACGACGAGATGTTAATTAATCAACAATTAAATTCATACGATTATAAATGATGAAATCCAAATCAACTTGATAAAGAAACAAAAAACTAGAAAAAACGTAAAAATAAAGAAAATGTTAATGAATGAATGAATGGAAGAATTTCAATACAGGGACACATTTCCATGGGTATTATTTTCATTTACGTAAAGTTAGAAGAAGTAATGAGATCATACATAAGTACTATAAATAGTATTGTAATAAATTTATTAAATTTTCTAGTATATGAGAGCACTTGTGATCTTCATATATACCGATGCTCGATGTGTACTATATATATTTATGATACTTTTGCTATTTTAACGATTGTTATATATACTATATATAGGAACACACTTTTCCAATCTCATTAAAGCTCGCCATAATCTAAAAATAGATTACGCAAAATTCGTCACCGAACCGAGTGCGAAGCGGTTTATAATTATTGTCTTATAATCAACATCAAAAATCTGAGCATCTAGATGGGCTGTTCGATTATTTGCCTAAGGGGGAGTGTCTACGTGCCAAAATAACTTAAACAAAAAATGCATGTGGCTGTGTGACACATAGTGTATTTGAATAAGTGTTTATCGTATGATGTGGTGAAATTAAAATTAAGAAAGACAGCCCCAATGTATTCTTTGTTGCGCGAGGTAATAAGTATTTATAATATTTGACAGAACCTCCGGCTGGAAAAGGCACAAATGCATGCAATTTTTAAGATTGTCCCTAGTCAATCGCAAGTTGGTTGACTATATCGGTGATTCACTGTATCAAAAAGTAAACTTACCTTAATAACAGTATTGAATTGAGTATTCAATGATCGCTTAGAATTCGTTTTAATTTTATTATGTAATTTGATGTTTTGTAGTCGTTTTTCTCGTTGTTCTCTTTGCTGGCGTTGCTTTTGCTTCCTTTCCGTCCATTCCGATTCGGTAAAGATACCACCATTACTTTCCTGCCTCTTTTTAGAACTGTTCCAATTGGCAATGAATTCGTTTGACTGTGTTGCAACTGCACCCAGTTCCCTGTTGTAGGAGTAATCAATGTCGTTGGGAGTCGCTGCTGCTTCTGCTGCTCTTGGGCTTCGTCTAATGACATTCATGGAATCGCAGAGGCGGTTCTTAGTCTGACTGGCCTGTGACTGCGATATATGCGTATGGAGAATCATGTTCAAGTAATCATCCATATCCATCTCCACATCCACAAGATGTTTGCTTACTTTTACGTAACGTCTCGGACATTGTTGATGGCACAGTTCAGTTAAAACCGACTGCGGAATCTTCAACTTGACTGCGCTTTTATCGTGCTTCGTTCTATACGAAAATGTGGGCAAATGTTGTTGTTTCTGCTGTGACGGGTCGTAGTACACCTTCTCCATGGGAACGATATGTTGCTGGTCATTAGCGTTGGCCTCCAGGCCAACTGAACCAAACACCAAGAGGAGCCAAAAAAGCATCCCAATCACGCCTCCTCGAATGCCCATTTCGTTTCAGTTGGAAAATGTTTTAACGTTGCACACAAAAGATTTTTAATTAATTACTTTTTTTGTGTCTTTTAATTATGACAAGCAAATTGCTGAATTCTATTGGCTTCCTTAGCGGTATTTGTTGAATCCTTGAAATATTCTCACACTTTTATTAGTCACCACGAATTGCACTTTAACCTTAGCGATGGAATATACTCAACAACTGTTATAAGTCGCCACGAACAGCACTTGACTAAATACAAAACACAACTAATTCCGAGTGGCCTGAAAGTCTTATGATTTGGCATTGTCTCATTTCGACAATTCCATCGAGACGGTTGAATAGAAAGAAGTCTATAAAGAGAGTAACAGAGCTATGAGAGCAGAAGAGCGAGAGAGATAGAATGATTTCGTTTTAACCGGCAACCGGCTGCAAGATTTTGTTGCTTTTTTTTTGGTTTTTGCACCCACATTGCCGGCAAAAAAGATGGCATGATGTCGCCGTGACGTCACAAGCTCCCTTACAAACAAAATGTGGCATGATACTGTCTTTTCTCTTATGCGTCGCGGTCTTTCTGACTGTCGCTAAGTGCGAAAAACGCATTGCTAACATGTGATTGTATTGGTGCCAACACCTGGTGCTTGATACATACTCTCTTTGTTGCCAAGGTGAATTTACAGCAAATCATCGGAGTATCAATGTAGGATTATGAATATAATATAATTAATATGAACACTTTACGTTACAACATCGTCTCAAGTATTGCATCAGCCGAGTAAATTTTGCGTTTCGTTTTTTGCATTCATATTAGTTATAGAGAGAGACGATTGGCAGCTGAGAGTTCCAATTTTTCAGCCCAATAAGTGGTCAGTTAAATTTAATAAAACCTTCATTAATATTGCTAAGCAACAAATAACTTGTGAACAATCCTTTTTATAAACAAGCCAGTTCCGTTTTAGTTGGCGTCTGCGAAACATTACTTGTTAAAGATTTCACAACATAATATTGGGCTTGTAGATGGCTGAAGTTCTGAATATATATATACATTTATTGTTGTTACCAAATAAATCATTCACATTGAAAATGGGTACACATCTCCCTGCACAGTTTCAAAGGAATGTTAGTGATGGTTGAAAATATTAGCGTCTATATTGAAGGCTACTAAACTTATGCAGTCATACATTATATACTTTATAAATATTTGAGTCTATTTGAGTGAGGCATACCCCTTATTCACAAATTGAATTGGGGGTATTATTCTTAAGTTTACTTTGATTGAATAATTTTAAGCTAGTTACCATTGTGAAGATGTTTTAATTTTTTTGAAGTTTTTCATGATGTTCTGTTCACTGGAACTAGTTCATGTTGAATTGTTCTTGGCAACACGTTTTTACATTGCATTGCTGATGGTTTCGGATTAAGTTGTTATTGTTGTGGTTGTCAACAAGTCACGCAGCACTTTTATGATTGATCGACTGACTTGCAACGGGCGATGTGCTGCGTGCAACCTGCTGCAACATCTGCTATCGTCTTTTCATACCCCCTGCTGATGAGGTGTTGCCCACTTGCACTTAATTGCGTGTTGGGCCAGGCAAATCAACGCCCCGGCCGCCAAATGCCGAACGCCTCTGGAATGCGCTGGTCGTGGGGCATGGCAAGGGGGCTGAGAGGGGATGTTGTTGGTGGCAACTACAGCAGCAACATGCTGCTGCTGCAACGGCGGCAACAGGGCGCCCTGCCGCGTGGTGGCCTATGTTGAAAATTTATGTGGCCAGTTGGTCGATGCGGTCTTCACTCGCTTGGGGCATCTTGGGGCGTTGCAAGTAGCCAACAACGTTATTGTTGTTGTTGTTGTTCTTGTTGTTGTTGCTGTTGTTGTTGTGGCTGCCACTGTTGCTGCATAATTGATAAATGTTTACAAATTATTATGTTGCACACACAGCAACAGGCCACCCAGACTCATACTATCTGGTGAAAGCGAGCACAGAATTTTATCAGACCCTGTACTTCAAAAGTGAAAAGGAGTCTTTTAAGTTTGTTGGTTAAAATAAGCTGCCTGTAGATCTCAGAGAATATGGAAGCTGAAGAGCCTAACGTTTCCGGTAAAGCCATAGAATGTTTCATAGTTTTTTCATCCTGAAAACAATAATCTGGATGATAATCTCGAAAGTTGCTCCTGGCATTTGAACAACGTATTTACAGGGTCTCTGACAGCCTTGTTATCTCTACTGTAGCCTTTTCTACTAACTAGTATTTGTTTCAGCAGCAACGTTGCCGATTTTCACGTGGCTGCAACGTTGTCTCTTTTCAGGTGGCGCTTCGTGGCTAATTAAAATGAATTTCTCAATCATTTTTTCACCGTGCAACGTCTGTGGCATAAAAAGCGCC
The DNA here is from genome assembly GCA_035043265.1 of Drosophila testacea. NCBI lineage: Eukaryota > Metazoa > Arthropoda > Insecta > Diptera > Drosophilidae > Drosophila > Drosophila testacea. The sequence continues at coordinate 2,150,023 of JAWNND010000151.1, forward strand.
ATTAGTGAGCAACAAATGATGAGGATGATAATGATGACGGTAATGATGATGATGAATATTTATAGACAAGGTCAGAGTAGCAACAGTCTCAATTAGATCAGATAATGCCAAGCAATGTAACGTAACGAATGCAAAAGAAGTTTTATTCAATTGAAAATCGAAAATGGTAAATGGAAATCAAATTTGTTGCTGATGATTGTGGAGTCTTGGCCATGGTAACGTGCTCATCTGGGCCTCATCTCAATATCATCTCTTTTATGCCCCCCAACTCTTCTCTTGCCATTAGCGTTCTTGTTGCCATTGTTCTCCCTCTGCTTTCAATTTGCCTAAGTTGCCATTTGCAACAGGAAGAAGAGGCAAAGGGGCAAGGGCAGGCAGAAGCCAAGGGGCAAAGGGGCAGCAGCTGCCACAACCACAAGACAACCGCAGACAAATTTACGTGAATTACAAATACAAAAACGAATACGACTACAAACGTTGACTACGAATTCAATACAAAATGCAAATGAAGCAGAACTAAAATGCGGCGCAAAATCATAAAAATCAAATTGAAAGCAGCCCTAGGGATGCTGCTTATAACGCTCCCTGGTTTCGACGGGGTTTACGGGGTCGAAGTGTCTACTAAATAATTGACATATCGAAAATGAAATCGAAACCGCAGTCAATGCCACAAAAAGGTGCAGATAGAATACACAGAAAAACAGCTTAATGAACGAAAAATAGAAATCAATGAAATGAACCCCTAAAAGGAACCCCTAAAAGGAACCCCTAAAATATACCAACCAAGGTGTTACCCCTAAAACAGAATGTACTTTACTCCCCATGTGTGTCTGTTAGGCTGACAGGCGTTTCCGGCTAATTGGGCCAAGTATAGAAATAGAAAGGATGCGACTGCGTTTCCAAATCAAAAAGAAGAAATTCCTAATACCCAACAGAATTAAATTCTATAAATATGTCAACCAGGTTCAAAGAATCCCGCTGATCTTTGACACTTTCTCTGCCACAGTCCAATTATGTTAAAAATATTTTGAAGCGTCCTAAACGATTTAAAATAAAAAAGAAACAAAGCAACAACATGGCAACAAATGAAGTTTATAATGATAACTCTGATGTTGATGATGATGATGATGAGGGGCAGCAAATTGACTTAAGATAAAGTAGCTCAAGAGCTGTCGGGTTGACTTTCTGCCTGTCTGTTTGTCTGTGGCCCAAGGCCAATGTTGAAAAAAGGGTGCACAACGCAATTTCCGGTTAAAGGGGGGGAATGAGAGAGAGGGATGTGTTGTGTGTTTGTGGCAAGTAGTGAGGGTTACCATTGAGTCAGCAGACAAATATTTGGCATTTGTTTGTTGGTTCTTTTTTTTCTTTTTGTACCCACAACGAATGAGAAAAGTTGACATTGGAAGGCAAAGGTCAGAGAGTATTTGTGATATGTGATATGCAAATGAGGCAGGCAAATCTCAGATAAGATTTGTGGCATATGGAAAGGCTGCGAGTTTAAGCTTGCAACCAGACATAAACAAGAAAACATTTCTACTTTTACTGGCTGCATTTAAGCTGGAAAACATTTCATACTTTGTTTTAGACATTACCAAACCCGGTTACCATAAACCTAACTCAAATTAAAGCAATACAATTAAATTATTGTTTTATTTAAAAAAAAACATAACTTAGAAAGGTATTTTGTGCCATTATAAAATAAATTTTTATTAATAAAATAACTTTTAAATTGTAATTAATCTTATCATAGAACATATTTCTTTATTTAAACCTCATTTGGTAAGTTTTGTTTTTTATTTAACTCTTAAAACAAATAAACAAAAAATCATCCAAAATAAATTGTAGGTATAACGACAAACAATTATTTGTTAAATTTAGACGTAAAGACTTTTATTGTTTCGAACACATCAGTTTAAAAATAAAATAACAAATACCTAATGACACAGTTTGCAACTGCAACTGCAACTGCAACAGTTGGTGGCACCCCGTTGATGGGGTGAAAATTGAATTGAAGTTGCTACCACACCTGGAGGCTCATTAAAGGAGCTGGCAGCCCATTAAAGCGGCATTTATTGTGTTGAAAGGCCGCCGACAATTAGTCGCATGTGGTATGAGGCAACGAGGTTGATGGTGGAAGGGAGGAGGCTGGCAACTTGCGGCATGTGTGGATAAAAATGGAAATGCTGTTCGCTTTAGCTCTGTGTTGTATCTGAGAAATTTAGAAGGGGGCATTCTTCCAATGATTGACTTACAGTCCGAGGTGCAAGAAATCACTCGCAAAGAAAGACTGTAAAATCGACTTTTATAACGACAGCCTATCTATTTTTTTTAATGGCCTGCAACATTACGCAATATTCCACTTCCCGCACAGTGGTTGCATAATAAAATTTGAAGATGTTGCAGTTATATAAGTGCAACTAGAAATTGTTATAGTCAAAGTTTTTAATCGAGGAAGCTTGTGTAGAAACTTGGGAGGAAAACAGAGTAATATGGACGACACTGTACGGATGCCACTGTCTATCAGTTGAACACTGCACACAATAGGGGCCAATATAGTTGGCATGGAAGGGCTATATTTAGGTGTTATAGCCCCTTTCACTAAAGATAATATAAGTTATCTAAATTTTATAAATCTTATTTTCCAAGTTAATATACTTCTTATTTTAATAAATAAACCAAAATCTATTTCATAGTAGAAAACCAATAAACAGTTAAATGGAAAAATGAACAAATAAGACAACTTCTAAAAGGCTTTTAAGAGTAATTTATGAGCTGTTTTCAATTTCCGTATTCGATCAACAGTTTCTTGCTTAATTATTTTCGTTTAATTCCATCTTCTTTCTTTCTCTCTCTCTCGGAGATATACTCTTTCCCACTCTAAAGTGAAGCATCTGTGTAAATTTATAGTTACATCAGTTTATAAACAAAGTGATTAACTCGATCAAAATCAGGCTATATCAACTAATTTCTTCTCAATCTTTCAATTCATTCTAAAATTAGTGCATGTTATATGGATTACAAATACATTTTTCTCTTTTCGAAAATTGCTCTAATTTGTATTCTTTTGTTGGTTTAGTTGAATTTTTCAAGAATCGAATGAAAAGTAATTTAACTGCAGAGCGTATTATTATTTTGTCACGGAGTGTGTAACGCATTAAAGGAGACGGACCAGAACCCATAAAGTGTATATATTCTTGACCAAATTGGAAAATGTCGAACTACTATATCATAAAGCTATCAGATGTAAAAAGTTGAATTCAGGTCAATAAGTTTAGTTTATGACAAAAATACGTTTACAATTCATTTTATTTCTTCATTACATTTTTTCTTAAATTCCGAACTTAGAGAGAAAAATGTAATGCAGGCTTTAATAATTTAATAATTGTATAAACACATTGTATACATTGGGTTACTTTAGTCCATCAATATATCTTCTTTCCGCAAAAAATTGACGCTGACTCTACCTTTCCAATGGTTATCTGTAGCTGCCATAACCTGCACTTGATACTCGCCGGAAGGTAATGGTAAAAAATTGAAATACTCTTCCTTCAATACCAAATCTTTTACAATAATTTCCTTCTGAAATTTCAAGATTTAATTAACAAGTTTCCCATTTTTAAAGGTTAGGGTTTACCTCATATGGACAAGAATGATTAACATTGGAGTTTCCGACCAACCAATTTGCCATAAATTTTGTAAACGAAATTTCCATATTTGTTTTAGCCATAATTTTACAAAAATCACAAGTTGTATTGAACATAAATGGGCGAAATCCATTATATTTACGAAAAAGGCTGAGATTTACCTGAAATTTAGAAACCACTAAATAAAACGATGCGAATAGCAAGATTGTATACATACTTTGGCATTATTGAAAGGTCCTTTCAAAAGTATCGCATGCATATTTAATCCAATAATGCCACGACCCAGAACTTTGAGATTGCACTGCTTATAGACAAAATAGGTTGGATCTAATACATCACACTTGATGTTTGTAAAACGGGTTAAAGTCTCTGAATATACTTTCCCGGAGAGCAGTAAAAGTACCAACTTGGCCCACATCATGTGATATTTAGAAAGACTAAACGAAAATTGACTAAAGTGCATGTACATGTGTTTATATCAGATAATTATAATAGACACGTTGAGTGCCACTTCGAAACCAACCAATCAATTGTTATTATTAGCTTAATTACACATTTTACGGACCACTAACTACCAATTTCGAAATTGATCAACTCAACAATTATATTCAGAGATGCCACAAAAATGCAAGCTAGCCAAAATTCAAGCAAAAATAACAAAGTAAGCTGGTTAAAGGTGTCACAAAACACAACTCTCTTATTTTATTTGTTGAGAGACTTAAAAAGAAATAAATTCATTTATGATAACTTAATAAAAAGGCAATGGATGAATTTTAAATAAATTTATTAATTATGTAAAGTATTCCACACGTTAGTAAATTCTTTGAAATTAAAATTAAACTCTTTGTGAGCGGAAAATGAAGTCTCCCAATTATTTGTTCATTTAATTTCACTTAAAATTCACTCTAGTCGAATTTGTTTTGTTATCGGCAACGAAAAATCATCGTCTAATAAAACGAGAAATTGTAAAGGTGCAACAAATAAAATGACTTGCTAGAATTGTAATTGTTGTTGTAGGCGTTGTTGTTGTTATCGTTGTTATTGTTGTTATCGTTGTTGTTGTGGGCTGGTTGTTTACATTGATTGCCGGGCAGATACAAAAAAATAAAGAAGATGAGAGTAGAGATGATGCTGAGTTGAACATGAATATCCTGTTTATTTTTACAACTAAAACGGACAGTCAGCGAATTGTGTTCTTCTACCTGAGGGACCACAAGCCAACAGACAGATGGACAGACAGACGGACGGACAGACAGACAGATGGACAGACTGAGGTTACAAACTGAAGCTGAATCAGGCAACGTTTGGTTAGGCATCAAACTAATCCAATTAGTTAAACAATGGTTTGGCATTTTGTAAGTCTATATATATTTATGTGTGGCAGTGTATGAGTGTGTTTGTGTGTGTGTGCCACGCCCCTACATCAAGTGGGCAGCTCGTTTTGGCCTCATACTTGGCCCTGGCACCGTTTCAAATCGGAATCGGCTTCGGAATCGGATCACATTGGATCAGTTTCTTTCTTTCTGGACTTGACCCTACATTTTGTGGTCTATTGTTTTGGCCATTGTTTGCTGTTGTTGGCTCAAACGATCTTTGCCTTGATCCCCTCTACCATTAATTTTCCTCTTTTCCATCCATTGTCTGCCATTTACTGTATTCAATTAACGCTCAGCTGAGTTCATGGCCTGTTGGCCATAATCCCTAGTTGGCCATCCATCAAAGGGATTAGGCGTTAGTCAAGCCATTTTGTTGGCCAGCAATGAAGCCATTTCAATTTTGCCAAAAATCGCGCACACGTCTCGTCTCATAATTATATTTGCCATCTGCCAAATTGACCTAGGTCTTAACTAACGGTGAAGATGGTTTAATATTTTTTTTTTAGGTCATTCAGTTGATTCTAGGCTCACGTTGCCATCGTTATCGTTATCGTAATCGTAATCGTTCGACGTGGCTCGTAACTGTTATTGGCCAAATTGTTTATGCAGTTTGTAATATTGCCAACACATGCATATCAATTGAGAGCCTGTTGAAGATTATAATGTTTACAGCACACGATTCAAGGTTTCAAACATTGTTTGGTTAACTAACCAAGTTGGCCAAATTGAGGCCGTCAAGGGTTAAGTTGACTACATTAAGAATTCAGCCTGTCAGTTTAGCAATATATTGAAGAAAGAAGAAATTTGTTGGTAGTTTGTGCTTACAGAAATGTGGATTTAATCGACTTTTATTGCTCGTTTGAACAGATTAAAAGTTTGAGATTGAGAGGAAAATGAGTTAAATAAGAAAGTTGTAGTCGATGATCTTAAAGTTTCTATTTGTATCAGATAATTTTTAAAAAAGTCTTATATTCAAATAATGTAACTAAACACAATTGATTTTGTACTAATAAATAGATGTAAAAAGAAAATAATAAAAGGTTGTAAAAAGAAAAGAAGAAAACGAAATTTAAAACCAAACTGTGAAATGTTTCCCAGAACAAGTCAAAGGGTTTTTCTAATTTTAAGAGATGATTAAATATGATATTAATTTCATCTATTTTCTAATATTAACTGAAGGCAATTGACTCATAAGAAAAATAGCTAAATAAAATAAAACAGATTTAAATTTTTGTAGGTAAGAAAATAGAGGCCAATATCTAAAACAAAAACTGAAAAAAGAATTCAAATTATACTACTAGATATATGAGACTGAAAAAATGTATTCCTTTGGTAGAAAATGTTACAAAATGTTACTACTTACTAAATAAAAAATGCAAGTCATAGCGTATATAGAATTTTATGACACACTTTTCAGCAGCAGATGAGATTTGACTGGGCTCAACTTTGACTTCGAAATTAAATGAAAGTTTATGTAAAATTATTTGCCAAACAAATTAAATTGTTCGTGCCGTCTTTGTGCGAAGTTGGCAGCCAACAGACGTTGCCACAGAAGCTGCCACAGCAGCCGCGTCTGCCATGTGGCAGAGAGCACAAAAAATAAGTAAAAGAAGGAGACGATGAAGAAAGAAGGGGGTTAAGAGAAAGGGGCGAAGAAGGCCTGCTCTCGTCTGCCACCGACTTAATTGTGCGAAAAAGTTTTTTTCAGGGCTAGAAAAATGCCGCAAAGTGTTGAAATTATTTGACAGACCGTTAGGAACACTGAGCGAAAATTATAAAGTATGTTCAAAGTGGTTGAAAGAGAAAACCGCAAGATGAAAATGAATGCAAAGACTTTCCCAAAGAAAGTAAATGAGAAATAAAGTCTTGTACTCGTGTTTCGATTGATTTCAATTCAAGGTTTGTTTCTGTAAGTAAGTTATGAAATTGCAGAATGTGGTAAGGAATACAAATAAGTAAAGCAACTGCAATCAAATAAACGCAAAATATAACGTAATATTTTCGATTCACAAATTTTCTTTTCGCTTTTCCAGATTTTTCCCCCTCAAAAAGAAACTAAGAACTTGTGCAGCAGCGACATTTATGATGATAATGATGATGATGACGAAGTATGAAAACTTGCATTGCAGTCACATGCAGACGCACTCAAACAATGTCACACACGTAACAGCACTATTTCAACACTACCACACAAAAGTATACACACACACACACACACACATGTGCCCTGTACTCATATAGAAGAATTGTTCTTGAACAAAACTCAATGATGCGCGCAACGAACAACGAGCAACAACTAAAAAATTGTAGAAGATTGAGTAATAAAATGACTGGCTATGAGATGCCCTATGTTCCACAAAGATTAGAAAATATAAGAAGCATCAAATTAATTTTCGAAAACTTTAATGTGAAGCAGTAAAATTCAAAACGTTTATACTTATTACAATAGTTAAAATTTGTTATTTTCCAAAATAATTTATTGTTTATCTCTACAATAAAAGTAACCATTTTGAAATAGTATTTATAGTATATATACATAGTACAATAAATGTAATATTGAATGATATATTAAATTTAAATTAAAAATCTTTTATATCTATTTTTGTAAATCTTTACATCAAAAAGTAACTTTGTCTACAATTAGAAGAAGTAAAAGTGCATTTGGAAATGAAAGTATATGAATTTTGATCAAGAATTATAGTTAATTGTCTTACAAATATTTATAATATATATACCAAAGCATACTCCTAATATTACCCACACTTCAGTCAATTACAGGGTATTGAAAGCTTTAGTGAAAGCAGCAAAAATTGTTAGCTGCATTTTAGACAAGTGCAATCGGGCGGCGTTTGTGGGAGTTGATGCCGTGTCTATAGAGATTCACAGCTTGTAAGCAGAGTGTGAGTGTGTTGTGTGCGTGTGTGTGTGTATGTGTGTGAGCTGTGTGTGCGTGTGAGTTGTGTATATATTGGTGTGCATTCAAGTGCCTGTCTGTGTACACCAAGAAGAACTCATCATTGAAGTGGCAATAACGAGTGTTGACGCTTATATTGAAACACAAACTGTTGCCCCGCATAATCCTTGCCCCAATACTAGCCTCACTTGCCACATATCTTTGTGCTCAGCTACTGCTCCTGCATCAAAGGCAACCAATTGGTATTTGCTGCAATGTCTGCGGGCATAAAAGAAATATTGAATGTCTGCATCAGAGCATCGAGTCTAATGTTCAATGGTCGCGTGCTTTTCACTTAACGCTCACATTTTAATTGGAGAATGAACTTTGGAGTTGAAGCCAAAGGCAACTAATAAGTATGTTGGCTAAGAGAGAAGGGAAGGGGGTAACACTTATCGCAAGCTAAATAATTAATCAAGCCAAACAAAAGCTTGTGTGTCGAGTGTCACGCCCAGGAAGTGACAGTTTCAAGGCGAACGTCAACACAACGTCGCATCGTCGTGTGAAGCGCCAGTTGATTAATGAGCTGCGATGGCAGACATTCAGACTACAAAGAAAGTAAAAAAAGAAAGAAAGGAAAGACAACTCACGTCAACTAACTTGGCCATCCAACTGTCTTAGACGCAACGTAAACCGGTTAAAGGAAAAAAAAACTCAGTCAGCTGCAGGATTTGCTGTTGAGGTGCTGCCCACGGCTATCACCGGTAACTGGGGAAATGAGCTGCTTGTTACGTGACCAACGACAGATAGAGATAGAGAGGAAGAAAGGTAGAAAGTGAAGGGAAAGAGAGGGGGAAATAGAAAAAAAAGGAGCCAGGCATTAGCTGTGACTAGAGGATTGGACAAACAACATTAGGACGCGGTTTTCTGAGCCAGGACTTAAACTGATATGCAACTACTTATACGGTTAAAAACCAAAATGCAGTTAGGTTTATAAAAAAATCAGCTAAAATAATCTACAACTTTATGCAATTTTACTTTTTATATTTTAAAGATCTCATTTATTTAATATTTCTTATATTAAAGTGCAATACAATCAATATTCAGTGCAAAAGAAATTGTTGAAACATTTCATAAGAATTCAAATGTATTAAATTCCTTGTAAAACAAAATGACAACATTACAATTTAATACCTTTTGAATAGAATTAAAAATGAATTTGTCATATTTCGATTAATTTAAACTATATCAAAATGGCATTTAATATTTAGTCAAAAAGGACACAGTAAACAACATTTTAAATCATTTATTTATTTATTTATAATACGTGAAGAGTCTGTAACAATGTGAAAAATATAAATAATAGAGAGACGCAAATTTTGTTTCTTAAATTTAATGTGAAAATTTATGTGTTACACATTTCAGGAAAATCAAAATTTTGTTTTTTAATTGATATCAAAATCTGTAGAGATTTGTGGAACGCAGTCGATTGTTAGCTGGCTTTTGATAGATTATTTTCGATTAAAATGAGTGACTAGCAAATACAATTAGTTATCCTTGAACGAGCACAAGCAGAGAAGTGCATTCATCAAATTGTGAATCACACAGCCAAATATCCATGGCAACCTAATCAACTCAATACATTGCATGAACAATACAACAATAAAACACATCGCTACACATACTTTTGGTAACCACAAGTGGAATTCCGATCAATGGTTCACGCTTTTCATTAGATATCTATTGCACGTACCACATGGCGTATGCGCATTTTCTATTTACACACTCTAGTGAAATGCGTGTTGAAGCTGATAAAACGAAATTAAGCTGCTGTTATTCGCGTTCCAAATCGAAATGCATAATACACTAAAGAGAGAGAGAGAGCGAGAGAGAAAGGGAGAACAAGTTGCCACAGCTTCAACAGTAATCTGTGCCGCAAATCAACTTACAACTCTATAGAGTCACAGTTACTCTTCCCAGTCACAGTTGCAGTCGGAGTTACAGTTCCCCTGGTAACAAGGTTTCATTCAATGCAATTGAAATTTAATTTTGATTGATTATCCAGCATTTTCTAGTTGCATTTCTGCATTTTTCCTCGTCTTCTCTCTTTTTGGAAATTTTTGTGTGTGCACTGTGATTTGTGCCACGCCTACAGACAACAACCGCCCGTCTGTAAACTTTTTTGATGCAAGTGTTTGCGTTTGCGTTTGCATTTTTCAAGCGTTCTTCGCTCGGCACGTGACCCATTTTTTATGGTTTTTACTTGATTTTCAGTTGGATTTCTTTTTTGGCTTTTTTGGCTCTTTTAGCATTTCTACGACTATTTTATTTTGGTGCCCTCTATCAGCCGGGGCGATTGAAATGTAATCAAAAATTGCACTGCAAATGCAGCTAACGCGTTTTCAAAGCGCTTCGCAAGTGCTTGGCTCTTCGTGCTTCACGGAGCATCATGGGGCATCCGCTGGTTGCAAGTGTTTTAAAGCAATTTGTTTTGCACAGAGTTAAAACACTTCATGAGCTTTAGACTATTTTACGTTTTTGTTTTTTGTATTGAATTCAATGCAATTACGAGACTATTAAGCTTTAAATTGCTGACGTTGCATAAATTCAGATTTAGAATAGTTAACAAACATTTTGACTGCTTGCTGAAAACATCATTAGATCAATCATACCGCTTATAAAAACATTAACTTGTGACAAATAGATCATGCAGCGAGAACTGACTATTTATGATTTATGATTGAAATTGTATATTTATAATTATTGAGATTTGAATCTTTAAATGTAAAACGTACAGACCACATTGCGTATACATAACTCGAGCTATATGCAGCGACCAATCGATTTTGGTAGCTACTTTAATAATATTATTTATTTAATTAATTTACCTTTGTGAATTATAATAATATGCCAGTCTTTTGCTTATACAAATATTTCGACGAAATAAACACTGCCCACATTGTGTATACGTAACGTAAGCTTCAGAAAGTATGCAATGGTTTATCTCTCTCACTCTCTCGCTCTCTCTGTCTGTGTTCCGGCTTCTCTCTTCATTTTTGTCGAGTACTCAGATTACTTTGCGCAGAGTGAAATTAATTAAAGCAAACTGAAACATGACACGCACTCAACTGCATGGCTAATAAGCAGTCTACGCCTCAGTAAGTGCTTGTCCTCGCCTGCTGAGCACGTGCCAAGCCACTCAGGGGAGCTGGTTATGGGAATGGGATTGAGACTGAGTTTTGGACTGGTTGTGGGACTGTCAAGCTGATGTCGGTACAAGCATTATGACGGCATTTACACTTTACACTCAGCTGTAGGTCCGTTCGTACGTATAGCCTAAGGATTAGAGGGGCTTCGAGGCTTTTGTAGCTCATAAGCTGCTCGCAAAAGGCTTACGAGCACGACATGGCCAGCTGCAAATTCTGAAAGCCTGACCAGGAACCATTAGTTACCCACAAAACACTTACAGCTGACTGTCCATGCGTTAAATCATCTACCAAAAGATCTTAAAGTCCCCATACGACTTTGACTTTAAGTATGGCCACTATGCAAATATAAATCCAAGTTGTGGGCCAAAAACTCAATTTACCAAAAATGCCATAGGATGAGCAGCTGTTGCCACCGCATGCCATCGAGAATTTCTAACATGTGGCAAGTCAGTTGGCACTCCACATAGCAAACACACAACCTCCTTCTTCAACAGTTTCCCCTTTCTATTCCATTCCCAAAAACGCGAACAGTGCCGCATTTTGTCTGTTTGTTTGCCTTCGGAACGCAGAAAGCATCGTGATGCTTTCCACTGAAGGCCACAGGACATTCCACAGCAGGAAAGGACGAAGAACGATGCCATGTTGAGCATGCACTAGACCCATTTCAGTGTAGTCGCAAGCCTTGGCAGGTCCAGCTGCACTTCAGACCCTCCCACTGCTAACAAAAAAAAAAAAGAAAAAAAACCAAACGAAAATTTAAATATGTCAAATACCCTTCAGATGCTACAAAAAATTAGGCGAGTATAAGATCTGAATATTATTCTACACTAATACAAATTTGTATACTAACTACATTTGCTTATGGATACAATTTTACTTGTAGTTTCAAAGTCGAAAAGGTTTATACTCATCACTTTTAAAAGTGTTTAAAAATAATTGTAAAGTCATCAAATATTCTTGATATATTTAAAGTGGTTAAGGACTAAAAATTAGTTTTCAATATACATACATTAAGTATATTTTAATTAACAATTTTTTCATCCATTTCTTAAACGAAAAATTCAGCTGAAGCAAAAAACGGCCAATTTAATATCTAATAAATACCTCAATATAGAAATAAAGGGAATATAATGTCTTGTAAATCCTATAAAATAATGGTACATATTCAACGCTTTATAGAAACTCTTTTACTGTGTTTTCTATTCATAAAAAATATGACTTTATTCCTCTTCTCTAAATTTAAATTGAATTTGTATGTTACAAGAACACATAAAATTTTGACTATACCCCATGCGAGGCAACATTGAAGCAAGGGTAATAAAAGTGAAGAACGTGGGAGGATGTTGCAAAAAGGAGGTTGAGTTGCAGCTTCGCTACTTTATTTATTTTTTGGCGGTTGGTGTTTTTTTTTTGTGGCATGCCTGCTTGAAATTCATTTTTCTGCGTACTGCACACGATGCGCTGCAATTCAGTTAGAAAGAGAACCGTGAAGAACTAGAAGACCAGGTCCACATGATGGCAAACGTGCCTTAAATGGATTTTCGTCTTGTTGTTAGTGTTGTTGTTGTTGCTGTTATTGTTGTTGCTGTTATTGTTGTTGCTGTGACCATCAGCAGAAATGTGTTTATTTGTCTGGCCATATGTGCGTACAACTCCATGGATGCTTCTATAGCCAAATATTTTTACATGCTACTCGCATGCTAATAAGTATGCAAATTCAATTCTCAAATCAACGGCAAACACACACACAAGGATGATTTCCTATTATGAAGAAAACATCCTTCCCACATGAGCTTGCCTTTTATTACAATATTTAATTGCTGGTTACGAGGATGGAAGCTTCAACTGTGCATAGGGACTTTAATTTTTTCGACTGGAAGTTACCCTATGGAAATGGATGTAATAGGGCTATATAAAACTGTCAATCTCTCCTTTAAAAATATGATCTATTAAATTCAGTACTTAAAATTCAAATAAATATTTAGACAACATAACCTGTGTACCAAGTACCTGGTATAATTTCAAAAAGGTATACATTTGTAATCCATCATCAAATTAAATTACTATGAACTTCTATTCCTATGTATTTATGAAACAAAAAGAAAGAGTTATTTTGCAATAAACTACTTGTACATTTCCTGACACTAGCTTTAAGGTAGTCCATACTTCATTAATTTTAAAAGCCCAGATAGTTATAGAAAATAACTCATTAAATTGCAGTTTCAACTACTAAAAAATACCTTGAGCCAAACGTCTTATTTTCTTTACTTCAATTTAAAGCCAAAAACAAAACTTTCGTAAATGGCAATTATATTTGTATTTGAAATAAATAATCTTTGAAGGTATTAAATATCAAAACCCTTTTTATCTTGGTTAAAAAGCCTAAGTATCCGCTTAAGATGTCTGAAAACCGCAGCTGCTTCCTCAATTATAAATTTGCTATAGAATTTATTTTTTTTTATCATTTTGTTGAGGCGTAAAGTGAGTGACATTTTGTGGTCAGTTGACGGACAGTTTGCGCATTTGGTCTGTTTGTTTAACACAAGGGGAAAGGAAGGCTAAGAACACACACACACAGAAATGTCAGGCTCAAGGGCCATCTGAGGTTAACAGAGTGCACAAAGAAAATGAGAGAGAGAGAGAGAGAGAGAGAGAGAGAGAGAGAGAGAGAGAGGAGAGAGAGAGAGAGAGAGAGGGAGAGAGAGGGAGAGAGAAAGGTAGTATGGTACAGTGTGGGCCACAAGTTTGTCAACACTTGGCAAACATTTGCAGACGTCGTCTTTGACGTCTCTTATGGCTGTTATTGTTGACGTCTGTTGTTGCCAGTTGTGGTTGCTGACCAACAGCATATAGAGCGAAAGAGAGAGAGAGAGAGAGAGAGAGAGAGAGAGAGAGAGAGAGAGAGAGAGAGAGAGAGAGAGAGGGAGAGGGAGAGACAAAGCGACAACATCAATTGGTCACGATCATTTTGGCTTTATTGTTTTCTGGACCTTATTTCGTTGTCTTGTGTGTTCGTTTGACGTGACTAATGAATCGTTAGGCGTCTGCTGCCAACAGGGAATATACGTTAACAGCAACGAAGGGGCCAAAAGAGGGAGTGGGGTATGCCTATGGGACATGTTCAAGTTGGCCAGTTACAAATTGCGTAGTGCAAATGATGATGCAGTTGGGAATGTAGAGGACAGTCGCCTAGGGTCAAGAAAATATCAAGAAAAGTAGGCCAACAAAACCACAATCAAGCCAAGTTTTTCATACGAATAAGTCACTAACTAAACGAGCTTAATTTATATTATTTAAACACTAAATAAGTAGTAAAGAGACAATAAATTTAATGTATTTTTGTAGTGGAAATCTATAACTCACGTTGTAATATGTTAATTTAATTTAGTTTTCCAAATGCCACAGAGCAAAGTCATCATATTTTTTAAAACTCACCTGCAATGAAAAAAGAATTCGTAATACAAATTAGAATTTGTTAATGATAAATGTGAATTAGAGAATGCAATTGGTATAGTTTAACCTCAGTTATTTGCCATCACCTTTGTCATTTTGGGCCAGGCCAATGCACGGATTAGGCCGACTATTCGAGTGTTGTTGATTTGCATATGACATCATCAGACGACGGCAGCGAAACTTTTGCGCAAAACAAACAAAACTTGGAATGCAAAAGCAACAATAAAACAAGTCAATAGACGGACGGACGGACGGACAGACAGACTCAGTCGGCAGTCGGCAGTTGGGAGTCGCCGCCAGTCAAATGATTTGCAACTCTGTGCAAATTTAGTACTAGCCCCTCTGACACCGCAATTGCCTTGAGTTGTGGCAATTATTAGTTAACAGTCACCGCCATCTCGATGAGCACGAGCACATCATAATTCCAAGAGTTTTGCCACAACAGCAGCAACAAC
Source organism: Drosophila testacea (assembly GCA_035043265.1). Taxonomy (NCBI): domain Eukaryota; kingdom Metazoa; phylum Arthropoda; class Insecta; order Diptera; family Drosophilidae; genus Drosophila; species Drosophila testacea. The sequence goes on from JAWNND010000151.1 coordinate 2,165,053, forward strand.
ATCTGCATTTACAACTACAACTACAACTGCAACTGCAACTGTGGCATGTTGCCTGCCCCCCGGTGTTCACGAAGGCCGCAGAAATGTTTGATGCCGCTGAGATTTGTCTGGCATTCGAGCTACGAATATATATGTACTTGTATCTTGTATCTAGAAGTCCATATGCCCCGCTGGCTGTTTCAACTGATTGGATGGCTGGATGGTTGAAGTTGCAGTTGGAGTTTCGCATTTGGCGATTTGACGTTGATGAAGTGATTAACAATGCCACAGCGTTTTGGCTCTTGATATCGTTTAGTTTATGAGTTGCCCAGGGGTCAACAATATTCTTGCCCAGCAGGTGCAATACATGCCAATGACAGAGTTATTGAAATTGAAGTACATCAATAGAGAAAGACAAAAGCTTCAATTGTAGATAAAACAACTTGGCAGCTAACTATGTGAGTTCGAGTTTAATGTTGGATTGGAAGGTCATTTTAAACTAACAAATCTACGTTCATTCAAGCTAATCAATATAAATTAACTCATTACAATGTGATAAATTGTAGATTTCTGTAACTATGATTTAAAGCATTCATAAAAGATTGCTTAGCTTCCATTTATTTTAATTTGGTATACCTCAAACAATTCCAGTATTTATCAAACCCTTGCAGAGGGTTCTATTATTATTATTTTTATTTTTAAATAGTTTCATGGACCATCCAGTAGGCCTTTGTTGACGCTTGTCGTTTTTTATCAAACATCCAATTCATTTCTATTAAATATTCACCAGCTGGCCACGGAACTCGAAGCATTTCATATGGTATATGAAGTCCCATAACCAATAGAGGACCCTTTAATGTAAGAAAAGATTATTAATTATTTGTTGGATTATATTTTGTCACTTACTACATAAGGACATGTATGGTTGACGTTGGAAAAACTTCGAATCAAGCCATGGCTTATAACCATTTTCTTTTTTGAAAAATTGTATATCCATTCGTATATTATAAACAGGATGCAAAAGTGTTCCATTAAGGTTCAATATAGTCTTGTTACGATTAATAGCTCGTAGACGACATTCATTAATCAAATACCACGATTCATTATAACTTTGACAAACTAGATTCGTAAATTTTACATCCGAAGCTTTCTAAAGTTGAAAATAAAGAGGTCCTTAAATAATATTAGAATCAATTAATAAACTTACATTGTAGCTAAAGAGCCAAAAAGTAAGAACTCCAACAAATACAACTGCGATCCTCATACCAACAATTTAAGCTGACTTTTTAAAACTAAAACCTGGTTCAATCAAATTTTATTCAGTTAAACTTATTAACAATCAACTATAATAACTTAATAGATATACACGCTTAGTTTCCCATTTTAATTGTTAGTGCAATTAAGATAAACGGTGAAGATCTGCAAATCATTTTGAAAAAAATTATGAAGTGTTTAAAAATAGCAGTGATATAGGGAAAAATCGACTTTTCTCTACAGATTTCCCAATAAAATAACAGGTTCATGGGAAATTGGTATCAGATTCAAAATGCAATCATAAATGATTGATTTAGATAATTCTGAGTTTCAATATACCCATAAATTGGTCAGAAAATTTAAAGCTATGTTTATTTATTATTATTATTAAATTTGATTTGTTTCATGAACCTTCCAGTACAAATTTGTTGAATGGGTTCGCTTATTATCCAAAAACCAATTCGTTTCTGTTCAATACTTAATAGATAGCCACGGAAGTCGGAGCAATATATAACGCATATAAAATCAACATGAGTTCGAGTTTAATGGAGAATTGGAAGGTAATTTTAAATTAAGAAGCTTGAAGCTAATCAATATAAATTAACTCATTACTTTAAGGTCTGTGATCTGTAACTATGATATAAAGCATTCTTAAAAGGTTGATCAACTGTCATTTATTTATATTTGGTTTACCTCAACAGTTAAGCTCACGTACAGGTTTATATTTTAGTTACACAGCATTAATAATATTTTTATTTTTAGAAAGTTTCCTGAACCTTAAAGTAACCATTTGTTGAAACTTGTCGTTTTTTATCAAACATCCAATTCATTTCTATTAAATATTCACCAGCTGGCCACGGAACTCGGAGCATTTCATATGGTATATGAAGCCCCTTAACAAATAGAGAACCCTTTTATATAAAAAAGACTATTAATTATTATTTAGGATTATATTTTGTCACTTACCATATAAGGACATGTATGGTTGAGATTGGAAAAATTTCGAAAAACCTTAAAGATGAGAATAGCAACTGGATTGTAGGGCTTATTCATGAATTTACAGCAGTCAATGTCAAATTTGTAGAGCCATGGCTTATAACCATTTTCTCTTTTGAAAAGTTGCCCAACCACGCGACTATTATAAGCAGGATGTAAGAGTGTGAGATTAACGTTGGCAATGGTCTTGTTACGATTAATCGCTTTGAGACGACATTCATTTACCAAAACCCATGATTCGTCATAGCTTTGACAAACTAAATTCGTGAATTTAACATCCGAAGCTTTCTAAAGTAGTATTTTAAATTATATTAATTAAAATAGTTCTTAAATTATAGTATGACTAAATATCTGACTTACATTGCAGCTGAACTGCCAAAAAGAGAGAATTCCAATAAAAAGCACTGTGATCCTCATACTAACAATTTTAGCTGACTTTTCTAAACTAAAACCTGGTTCAATCAAACTCTATTTAGTTGAACTTATTATCAATCAACCATAACAACCTAATATATATACACGCTTAGTTTCCCATTTTAATTGTAAGTGTAATAAGAATAGGCGGTGAAGATCTGCAAATCATTTTGAAACATTTATAAAGTGTTTCAAAATAGCATTCAAATATGGAAAAATCTATTTTCTATACTGATTTCCCAATAGAACAACAGGTTAATGGGAAATTGGTATCAAAAAGTATGTGAGTTCGAGTTTAATTTAGAATCGGAAGATCATTTAAAACTAACAAACAAAGTAACGTTCATTGAAGCGCATCAATATGAATTAACTCATTACCATGAGGTCTGTGATCTGTAACTATGATACAAAAGGTTGATTAACTGGCATTTATTGTAATTTGGTTTATTTCAAACAATTCTAGTTGTCATTAAACACACGCCGAGGTTTATATTTTAGTTACATAACATAAATATTTTTTTTATTTAGAAAGTTTCCTGAATCTTTAAGTAACCATTTGTTGACCCTTGTAGTTTGTTATCATATAACCAATTCAATTTTGCTAAATATTCGCCAGTTGGTACCGGAAGTCGGAGCATTTCATATGGTATGTGAAATCCCTTAACAAATAGATCACCCTTAAAAGAAAAGATTATAAATTTTTGTTTTTTGAATTTTAATTTGTAACTTACCACATAAGGACATGTATGGTTGAGGTTGGAAAAATTTCGAAACATCTTAAAGATGATTATAACAACCGGATTGTAGGGCTTATTCATGAATTTACAGCAGTCAATGTCAAATTTATAAAGCCATGGCTTATAACCATTTTCTCTTTTGAAAAGTTGACCCACCAAGCGAATATTATAAGCAGGTTGTAAGAGTGTGAAATTAACGTTAGCAATGGTCTTGTTACGATTAATCGCTCTTAGACGACATTCATTTACCAATAACCATGAATCATTATAACTTTCACATACAAAATTCGTGAATTTTACATACGAAGCTTTCTAGAGTTGTAAATTAAAGAAATGTAGTTCTTTAATTATAGTATAACAAAATTTCTTACTTACATTGCAGCTGAACTTCCAAAAAGAGAGAACTCCAATAAAAACCACTGCGATCCTCATACCAACAATTTTAGCTGACTTTTCAAAACTAAAACATGGTTCAATCAAACTCTATTTAGTTGAACTTATTATAATTAGCTATAATGACTTTATAGATATGCACGCTTAATTTCCCTTTGAAATTGTAAGTGCAATTAAAACAAAAATCTTTAAAACGTTTAGAAACATTTATGACGAGTCTTAAAATAGAAATGATGAAAGAAAAGTAGACTTTTCTTTACATACTATCCCACAGTAACAGGTAAATGGTTTTGATATAAAGAGGCATAAAATGTGAAGAAGATTCTATCAGGCAAAAATTAGATCAAAATTAGAGTACTCAAGAATTCCATATGCAGCAATCTATCCATTGTTGTTTAAATTTTTTTTCTATCACTTATAAAAACTAACAATTCTAAAGTTATTGAAACTTAATGTATATAAATAAAGTTGATCTTCAATGTAAGCTTGCAATGGGTATTTTTATCTTGTCACAAAACGTGGAAAGCATTAGACTGAACAAATCAATTGTTTAAATTTGTTTTAATTACTCAACATTATTTTAATTATTTTTAGACAGTTTCATGAACCAAAGCGTAGACATTTATTGCAGATATTGGTTTATTAAAAAATGTCCAATTCAAGGCAAGCAAATATTCACCAGATGGAACCGGAACTCGAAGCATTTCATATGGTACATGGAGACCCTTAATAATCATAGGACCCTTTAATGTGAAAAAAGGTAACGTACTATTTTTTTTTGTACTTTTAGTATTTTTTTTTAGTCACTTACCTCATAAGGACATGTATGGTTGAAGTTGGAATAATTTCGAAACATCTTAAAGATGATTATAACAACCGGATTGTAAGGCTTCCTCAAGAATTGACAAACATCAATGCTAAATTTGTAGAGCCATGGCTTATAGCCATTTTCTTTTTTGAAAATTTGTCCCTCTACGCGAATATTATAAGCAGGATGCAAGAGTGTGCCATTAATGTTAACTACGGTCCTGTTACGATTAATCACCCTAATGCGGCATTCGTGTAACGAATACCATGATTCATTATAATTTTGACAAACTAAATTCGTGAATTTTACAACCGAAGCTTTCTAAAGTTGTATATTTAATTATATTAAATAAAATAGTTCTTAAATTATAGTGGGACAAAATGTCTGACTTACATTGCAGTTGAACTGCCAAAATGCAAGAATTCCAACAAAAACCACTCCGATCCTCATACCGAAACAATTTGCTGGCTTAACTAAACTAAAACCTGGTTCAATCAAACTCCAATTAATTGAACTTATTAACAATTGACTATAGTAACTTTATAGATGTACACGCTTAATTTCCCATTTTAATTGTGAGTGCAATTAGAATAATCTTCGAAAATCTGCAAATCGTTTGGAAACATTTAAAAAGAGTTTAAAAATATTAATGATGTAAGAAATCTGTCGATTTTTCTAAACTGATTTTCCATCTCAATAACAGGTTAATTTTAATTTAATACATATATATATAATTAATACAAAAATTAAACGGACTGTTGATTTTACCAAGAATGGGTGATTCGATGGGAGAAAACCTTTTACTTTAAAGTTTCTAGCTCTGTTAGCATTACCTATATGGAATTTTAAGCCAATATCTTGCTGAATGCATTTGTGCGTTTAAGATTTGTTAATGCGAAAATCTTACTTCTTCGTTTTTGCTATGTTTGAAATAATTCGATAAGCAAGTTTATAGAAATTTGTGGGTAAAAATTGGAGTTTCAGATGTCAATATGCTATTCAACTCCATCGGATAAAACTTAGTTTCTATCAAATCAGCATTTTAATGGTATGATTAAATTTACTTTAAATAACACAACATTAATATTCTTTTATTTAAGTAGTTTCTTGCACCTTAAAGAAGATATTTATTGAATGTTGCAGCTTATTATCAAATAACCAATTCGTTTTTATTAAATATTCACCAGAAGGCCACGGAACTCGAAGCATTTCATATGGTACATGAAGTCCCTTAACAATTAGAGGACCCTTTAATGTAAGAAAAGATTATTAATTATTTTTTATTTAATATTAGTTTTCTTACCATAAAAGGACATGTATGATTGAGGTTGGAATAGCTTCGAAACACATTATAGAAGATAATAATAAGTGGATTGTAAGGCTTTTTGAAGAATTGACAAACATCAATGTCAAATTTATAAAGCCAAGGCTTATAACCATTTTCTTTTTTAAAAAGTTGTCCCACCGTTCTAATATTGTAAGCAGGATGCAACATTGTGGCATTAAGGTTCAATTCAGTCCTGTTTCGATTAATAGCCCGTAGACGACATTCATTTACCAAATACCATGACTCATTATGACTTTGACAAACTAAATTCGTAAATTTAACTTCCGAAGCTTTCTAAAGTCGTAAGTTTAATTTAGTTAATAAAAATAGTTCTTAAATAATAGTATGACAAAATGTTTGACTTACATTGCAGTTGAACTGCCAAAAAGCAAGAATTCCAACAAAAACCACTCCGATCCTCATACCGAAACAATTTGCTGGCTTTGTCAAAACTAAACTAAAACCTGGTTTAATCAAACTCCATTTAATTGAACTTATTAACAATTAACTATAATAGCTTTATAGATGTACACGCTTAATTTCCCATTTTAATTTTAAGTGCAATTAGAATTATCTTCGAAAATCTGCAAATCGTTTGGAAACATTTAAAAAGAGTTTAAAAATATTAATGATGTAAAAAAATGTCGATTCTTCTATACTGATTTTCCTTTAGATTAACAGGCTCGTTTTAATTTAATACTTTATACAAATATGAACCGAACTGTTGATTTTACTATGAATGGGTGATTGGGTGGGGAGAAATTTTTCTACTTTAAAGTTGCTAGCCCTATAAGCATTACCTATGTCCAATTTCGTGTCAATACCTTGCTAACACGGCTCAATTGTTTCGGTCAGCACAATTTTAAAAGCAATGATGCAAGAAAAGACGACTATCCTTTACATACTATATTACCCCATAGTAACAGGTAAATAATTTTGATATAAAGTTTGTATCATATTCTATTAGGCATATACATATATGATCAAGTTGAAGTACTCAAAAATCTTCAATGCCAATTTTGAACTCTACAGTTATTGAAGCTACTCATTACACGTAAATAAAATTGGTTTTCAATTTCCGCTTGCAAAGGGTATTTTAATTTGCCACAAATTGTGTAACGTATTATATTGAGTCAATATTCCCAGATTTAGTACTAACTGCTCAAACAAATCATGTGATTAAATTTATTTTAAAAACACAGCATTTATGTTCTTACTATATATTTAAGTAGTTTCTTGGACCTTCCAATAGATATTTACTGAATTTGTTAGCTTATTATCAAATAACCAATTCGTCTTTATTAAATATTCACCAGAAGGCCACGGAACTCGAAGCATTTCATATGGTACATAAAGTCCCTTAACAATTAGATGACCCTTTAATGTAAGAAAAAACTATTATTAATTATTTTTTGGGATTACATTTTGTCACTTACCACATAAGGACATGTATGGTTGAAGTTGGAATAATTTCGAACCAACTTAAAGAAGATAATTACAAGCGGATTGTAAGGCTTCTTTAAGAATTGACAAACATCAATGTCAAATTTATAAAGCCATGGCTTATAACCATTTTCTTTTTTAAAAAATTGACCCACCATTTGAATATTATGAGCAGGGTGCAACATTGTGGCATTAAGGTTCAATTCAGTCCTGTTACGATTAATAGCTCGAAGACGACATTCATTTAACAAGTACCATGATTCGTTATGACTTTGACAAACTAAATTCGTGAATTTTACATCCGAGGCTTTCTAAAGTTGGAAATCAAGATGTTTATAGACTACAGTATGATGAAACATTTGACTTACATTGCAACAGAACTGCCAAAGAGCAAGAATTCCAACATAAACCACTCCGATCCTCATACCGAAACTATTTGCTGGCTTTACAAAACTAAAACCTGGTTTAATCAAACTCTATCCAGTAAAATATGTTAGCAATTAAATATAAATACTTATACACGCTTAATTTCCCATTTTAATTGTAAGTGCAATTAGAAAATACATCAAAAATCTGGAAATCGTTTAGAAAGATTTATAACGAGTTAAAAAACAAATAGCAATGATGTGAGAAATGTCGACTTTCCTTTACATACCATATTACCCCATAGTAACAGGTAAACGATTTTGATATAAAGTTTGTATCATATTCTATTAGGCATATACATATATGATCAAGTTGAAGTACCCAAAAATTGCGATCCATCGATGTTTGAATTTTTTGTATTTATAACTACTTAAAACAAATTACTCTACAGTTATTGAAGCTACTCATTACAATAAATTAAATTGGATTTCAATTTACGCTTGCAAAGGGTATTTTTATTTTCAACAAAATGTGTAGCTTATTAAATTGAGTCAATATTCCCAGATTTAGTAATAACTGCTTAAATAAATCATATAATCAAATTTATTTTAAAAACACAACAATAATGTTTTAATATTTAAGTAGTTTCTTGAACCTTCCAGAAGATATTTACTGAATGTTGTAGCTTATTATCAAAAAACCAATCCGTTTTTATTAAATATTCACCAGAAGGCCAGGGAACTCGAAACATTTCATATGGTACATAAACTCCCTTAACAATTAGATGACCCTTTAATATAAGAAAAGATTATTAAATTTTTTTTTTATTTCCTAATTTTTTTATCACTTACCACATAAGGACATGTATGGTTGAAGTTGGAATAATTTCGAATCATCTTAAAGAAGATAATTACAACCGGATTGTAAGGCTTCTTCAAGAATTGACAAGCATCAATGTCAAATTTATAAAGCCATGGCTTATAACCATTTTCTTTTTTAAAAAGTTGTCCCACCGTTCTAATATTGTAAACAGGATGCAACATTGTGGCATTAAGGTGCAATTCAGTCCTGTTGCGATTAATAGCCCGTAGGCGACATTCATTTACCAAATACCATGACTCATTATGACTTTGACAAACTAAATTCGTAAACTTTACATCCGAAGCTTCCTAAAGTCGTAAGTTGAATTTAGTTATTTAAAATACATAGTTCTTAAATTATAGTACGACAAAATTTCTGACTCACATTGCAGTTGAACTGCCAAAAAGCAAGAACTCCAACAAAAACCACTGCGATCCTCATACCAACAATTTTAGCTGACTAAGCAAAACTAAAGTCTGGCCTAATGAATCTCTATCCAGTTGAATTTATTAACAATTAACTATAATAACTTTATAAATACACGCTAAATTTCGCATTTTATTTATAAGTGTAATTAGAATAATCTTCGAAAATCTGCAAATCGTTTAGAAACATTTAAAAAGAGTTTAAAAGTAGCAATGATTTAAAATGAATGAATGACTTTTCTATACATATTGCCCATTAGAATAACAAGTAAACAAGTTTGAAACACACAAATCCGCATAAAATTTGTGTGTGTTTCAAAATGTTGTCATAAAAGGCTGTTCAACCCAATACAATTTGGACTTTAAAAATTCCCTTAATTTTGTCAGAAAATAATACACAAACTTAACAAATTATTTAAATGAATTTATTTTAAATAGTTTAACAACATTATTTGTATTAGTCTTTAATAGTTTCATGGACCTTCCAGTAGACTTTTGTTGAACATTGTCAGTCTGTTATCATAAAACCAATTCATTTCTATTAAAAATTCACCAGACGGCCACGGAACTCGAAGCATTTCATATGGTACATGGAGACCCTTAATAATCATAGGACCCTTTAATGTAGGAAAAGTTTATACACTTTTTATTTGTAATAACTGTGTCACTTACCACATAAGGACAGGTATGGTTGAAGTTGGAATAACTTCGAAATACCTTAAAGATCATAATAGCAACCGGATTGAAAGGCTTCTTAAAGAATTGACAAACATCAATGCTAAATTTGTAGAGCCATGGCTTATAACCATTTTCTTTTTTGAAAATTTGTCCCTCCACGCGAATATTATAAGCAGGATGCAAGAGTGTTGCATAAATGTTCAATTCTGTCCTATTGCGATTAATCGCTCGTAGACGACATTCATTAATCAAATACCATGATTCGTTATAACTTTGACAAACTAGATTCGTGAATTTTACATCAGAAGCTTTCTAAAGTTGAAAATAAAAGAGCTTTTTAAAGTATATTAGAATTAAATACTTAGATAATTTTACAAATTTTGGTTACTTTGATCATTCCTGGGTTTCAATTTACTCTAGAATTGTCACGAATCGTTGATTTACACAGCACTATTATTATTATATTTAAATAGTTTCATGGACTCTCCACTCAAAAGTACAGGGTATTCTTCTTAAAGAATTGACAAACATCAATGCATCAAGCCATGGCTTATAGAAATTATGTGTAACAAATTAAATTGCTAAATATTACATCCGAAGCTTTCTAAAGTTATAAATAAAGAGGTTCCTTAATTATATTACAATTAATTACTTGACTTACATCCGATTCTCATAACGACACTTTGTACTGAGATTCCAAAACTGAATAGAAGTTAAATTAATCTCTTTTCAGTTGAAATCATTAAAAAATAACGAAATAGTTATATAGATATTAAACGCCTAATCTACTGTTCTGAATGCAAGTTCAATCTGATTGAACATGACAAACAATTTGAAAGAAATTTTAGGAACTAGCATTTAAGGTGAAATATAATGATGTAAAGTTCAAGTTCTTCAGTTGCATTATTCAAGAGTTAAGTTAGCTCGTTTCTATATATAAGTTTCCCTCCTTCTTAATTCAGTTCTTAGCACACGCAATTATCATTTATGAATCATCAACGAAATCATATGTTGGCCAACGTAAAAATGTTGTACTAATTATATTTATAGACTTGGCCTTGCCTCTGTTTCCACTACATCATCATCGTCATCATCGTCATCATCGTCAGCCACACACAAGAGTTTCAGTTGAGTGAAATTTTGTGATTTGATTAGGAAAGTTCTTTCTTGTGGAGATTACAACATCAAAATGTAGACAACAAGTCTACAGATAACTACAGTCATATATGAAAAGCGAAAGTATTCAAAATAAAATGGATGGGTTAACACTAAAGTGACCTAGAAGTGCCGTTATAAGCCTGGAAATTTTAGAGAGAAACACAAAACTTCAGTGGCTCAGTGTCAAAGTGTTTTGTTTCAAGCAATTAAATACAAATTTTGTAATAAAAGAAATGCGCTTACAATGCTTACAACGTGCCACTTGGGGCAATCAAAATGTCCAAAAAAATGAAATATTGATGAAATTTACTGATGCATTGTGGGCATGTCAAAAGCACCGCAGTCATCGACATCCCCATCACCATTACCATCAACATCGACGACGACGACTCTTCATGCATAATGCAATAGTGCAACTCGAGACGTTGAAAATTTTCTAACAACTTTGTTGTCTGACACATATCAAAAATGCGCAGACGCGACTTTTGTTAACTTGGCTAACAGGGGGGGCCTGAATAGGTCTCTTTAGCAGACAGAGCTGAGCTACTGGGCTTTTACCAATCGAATTCAATTAAACGATTTATTGATGGTACTCTGTCTGGCATTGGCATTCAATTGCATTCAATTTGCTGTCAGTTTTGGTTTTGAGAAATTTCGAATGTCATCAATTTTGACAGAAAATCGAACATCGCATATTTATCGAATGCGATTAATCTTGGCAAGCCAGAAATTGAGCCATATTCATGGCAGTTGTAATTAAAATACTCATTCAAATGCAAATACTTTTATCCAGGGTATTCATACACTCGTCAATTCGACTAAGTGCAATGCCGATCTTGTCACAAACTAGAGTTATGTTTATTGATTTAGCTGTCAAATTCGTTTTTGCCAGTCATTTGCATAACACTCGGTCTCTTGCTGTCCAAATCCGAATCCGAAATGTATCTGAACAAGCTGAGTGCTGGGACAAATCTGCACTCATATCTAGACTAACCGTAAATGTGTGTGCACAGTGGGCGCAAAGTTATAATGGGTGTGGCCAAATTAAAATGAATTACCATAAGTGTTGCGTACTTTAATCGACATTTAAGTCTAATGCAGTTAAATTGTACATTCAGCAATTAACTTGGCTAAATTGATATACTGCTGCATTTTATTAACCATAAATTTTCAATAAAAGAAAATAAATTGCATTTCAATGTTTTTCAAAGTATAGAAATGTTTAAAATTTATATCGAAACAATTGTGGAGTCCATTTTTCAATGCAATTTCGATTTATTCTAGTTAGTTTTGAGATATATTGCTAAACATATTTTGCATACACTTTGACACTAGGAATTATTCTTAAAGAAACTAAGAAAATTATTAAATCCACTTTTAAAATACGCAAATTTGTCAAAATGTTCTTTTCAATAATCATAAATATTTTGATTTATTTTGAATATTTTGAAAACTAAAATAGCTTTAAGAATGAATTAGAAAAATATGTTGAAAGTGGTTCTTTAATATTCAATAATATCTATACACACTTGTATTTATTTCTTACAATATTTTGATAACATACATATATAATTAAAAGACATTTTAAAAATATATTTAAACTTTTTTGTTTGTTAAAAATATTAGAGTTACTTTTTAATCACACAAGCTAATTGCGCTTGATAGTTTATTCCAAGCGTATGCACTTGCAACCACTGTGCAGTCATGTGAAACTAGGTGACACTTGTCATACACAGAGCGACACACAACTACATATACATATATACAAACACACAGATAGAGGTGGACATTTTGTCAGGTGGGTGTGTGTGTGTGCTTGGTTCTCATTTTACCCCCTTTGCGTGTCATGTTGTTGTCGTCGTCTAATCGGGGCTTTTACTTTATATAATGGCAACGCAATTTGGTGTGACTCTTTGACACACATACCAATACCGAGACACACACACACACACACACACACACACATAGTGACAGTCTTTTTGAGAGTGTGTCTGTCAAGTGGGCAAGAGCAAGATTTATGTTAAATTTTTAATGACACCCTAACAAGAAATGGACCTACAGCCCACGAGGCAATGCATCAATATTGAATAAAGACATTTGCAAAGCAACCTTTGACCTTTTTCTCCCCAGTGTATGTGTGTGCAGATAAAATCAAGCACTCAAAAGTACTAAAGAAAGCAGGTGCAATTCATCGTTTGTTAACAATCAAGTTGGCATTAACTGACAGGTAACTTAGCCTCAACCACAGCAGGTGACATTGAAAAGATTTAGGTTGATTGATTTCTCCCTCTTCAAAATAAAAAACATTTCGAAAAAGGGAACCCAATTGACATTTTAGTTTTATTTATTTAGTTTGATTTATGCGCTGCACTTGATGAATTCAAATGCAACAACAGCAACAATAATGAAATCACAGGTATTTAGAGTTCACCTGTGCAACAGTTTACAATTTACAGTTCACAGTTGAATGCTTGTGTGTTCGGTTTTTCGGGTTTTTGTGTCTATTTGGGCTTCATTAAATTTGTTGAATGTTTTGACTGACCCACAACAACAACAACAACGATAGCGGGTCATGGCTATAGTTGTTGTTGTTTATGCTGTTGTCTAAAAATCTCTGTTACAATTTTAGCTCAACTCGCCGTGCATATTTGCTTTTTGGCGTTTGCGGAAACGGGAATGGGCATGGACATGGGCATGGGGCTGCGGAATGGGAAATGGTAACGATTGCGAAATGGACAACAACACGTAACAACAACACACACATACTACACACACTCACACAAACACACACAGCTTGTTAGCTGTCATGATTTATTGTTGGGCTCTTTTGACAGCCATATTATTTTCCAGCCGCTTTTCGCTCTTTTGTTGTTCTTGTTGTCGTTTGTCACTTCAAAGTGTTGCGGTGGAAATGAAGGAATTTTCGGGGTACATATTTGGTTACAAGATATCCACCATATTTTAAGGTGTGCGAGTGTGCGTGTGTGTGTATGTGTGTATGTGTGTGCGTGTTGGACTTGATTAGATACTGGAAACGGCCTTGAGCAACAATTGAGAATGTCTCACGCTATGTTAAACTAAATTTCAGCAGAGATTAGAATGGCTTAAGAGCAGGAAATAGCTGGTGAAATTTAGTTTGTGCGTAAGTTTATCAGGAAAGCTAATATGTAGGGAGACTAAACCATTATTATCTAAGATTAAGTCTTAGTCACAGAAAAACTAATACAGTTTAGCCTTGATTTAGTCTGGTCTACATCATGGTCTAATATAAAATTTCATTAATATTAATGTATTACTAACAATTCCTTTAAAATTTCTTAAAATTACACCTAGGCACATTGTGTAATAGTCTAATTAGTTTTTATGCATTCTATTTATCAAATATCTTCATTATTTTCTAAGAAAGTGTGCCTTAATGACACTAACTCATTTAAATTTACTTATCATTTGTAAATTGTTTATGTATTAATATTATTTTATTATCAAAACTATATGTAACTTCCGTACCTGTAGCTTGCTGATTTGAGTTTTTTTACTCCCTACTTTATTGTTTTAATTTTATTTTAACAAATTAAGCTATAACTTTAGTAATTGTAGCTTTTCTCAAGTAAACATGAGTATATACAATAATTACATCTAATTTCTAAGCACAGCTGCAAAATTGTGGCTAATGTGTTGCCAATTAATTGACATGACGTTGCCAGAAGCTTAAAAGCAACTCTGCAAATAAATTAAGCCTTAAGTAACATTAGAAACCAATCAATCAATTATGATTTCTGATAGATGCCAGTTAAGATTTTGACCAGCTTGTCTTTGAAACTTAGAGCTGTTAGCCAAGATTGTTTGATAAAGCCATACAATTACTAAATAATAGTTTAAAAATAAAGCAAGTGCATAGAAATAAAAGGACTTACGAAATATTAGCTTAAAAAGAAAAGAAACTTTGGCTAATATTGTGAGTTCCCCAACAAAATCAGAGACCATCACGCACTTCATGACTTACACTTCGCGGTCTCAACTTGCGAGTCACGTAGTTTTTATTTATGTGACTTCATTGTCTTTTCTTTTTATCACATTGCCACGTGATCGCTGATCGTAATAGAGTTCTAACTGTAATAATGCGGTAATGGCCAATGCATCATGCCACCTTGACCCCAATTCATCACCAACGCAGGCAATGCAGACAAAACGCAATGCATTTCAATGAAGCACATCATCAAATCATCATCACAAAGTCGGCATCCCATGATATGAGTTAAATGCGAGTAAATCTTGACATATGTTTTGGGTTTAAGCTGCTCCAACTTTGTCTGAGAGCAAGAAAATGCGAGAGCTGCTTGAAAAGTCTTGATGTTTATGAACAAATTTCATAAATTTCAGATTTTGTTAACTCAGGCTATTTTCTGTTTCTAAAGCTCAAGAATTCCAATTCCTAAAGGTCATTCTTAAATACAAGCATACAATTCTTTCCAGCATATCCCCGATTCTTTTCCTATTTTTGTTCAGATAGAATATGTTTTTTTCGAAATATATGTTATCACTTAAAGTCTCACAGACTTATCAAACAGCCCTAGTAATGTACTCGTAAAATGCAAACTGACACAAATGCTGTAACTGACAAAAAGTGATTGCATTCAGCAGATACAAAGATACATTTCATTTACTTGCCTCCGCCATTGTCTGACAAACAGTTTTCTGTCAGATTAACTAGCAAACTGTCGTCGCACTGTGTGTGTGCCCCATCATCTTGCCCCAACTCCACCTCCCTCACTCCCTTGTGGCATGCATAAGATGATTTATAAAGTGACGATGCCGCAAAAGATTTTGCGGCATTCCAAGAATTCTTTGCAACATGTGTGGCTTTCAATAAGAGAAGGGAGAGAAGTTCAAGTTGAGGAGGAACATCAGAGGTTAAAGTATAATAGAAGTAGGCGTTCTCTTAACATTACTTCAATCCACTTGTTTGTCTAATAAAGTCATTAAGCAGCTTCAAGATGTTGCCCCTGGCAACAAGCCCAGATCTCACGAGAAAAGGAACCAAGACCAACAGCAACAGCAGAAACAACAACAACATCAACAGCAATCTGGCCAAAAATGCAAGCCAGCGTGGAAAACGTTGCCAATTAGTTGAGAGAATTTATATTGCTTTTTTCCGGAGCGCAGCAAGTAATTTCTTGAAATTTATATTAGATGCTTCTATAAATTATGGTACCCCAGAGCCAATTTCAAGCCAAGACCCAAGCCAAATGAAAAATAGTCGAAATATGGTAGCGAGAGCAAAGTGCAGAGCAATCTGAACAGTTTCAAGAGACAATAAGCAAAAGTTGTGCAATTGAAAATGAAGGAAAAAGACACATTGGTCAGAAGTTACACAAGACTGTTGCTGATGTTGTTGCTCTTGTGTAGCTGCAACTGTTGGCTTTCATTAGGCATCCCAGAGTTATACGAAAAACATTGCAAATAAATGGAATTCTTAATAACAGCATGGAAAATATGTACACGAAATGCGGGTGAAAATAAGCAGAAAATGTCAACAGCAGCAACATGAGAGCATAAACAGAGAACGGCAGCAACACGCGATGCGAACAACAGCAACAACTAACGAAGCTATTGAGAGAGAAAAATGACAACATCAAAAGCTAACACGACAGCAACATGCAACAAGAAAAGAGGCAGTAAAGGATAATCAATGGCAACGAGAAGAGCACTAAAACAGCAGCAACAACAGCACGCAACGGCAACGGCAACAGCAACAAGAACAGCCACAAACGATACTGCAACATGCAACAAATATGTATGTATGTTGTAAGAAACTGTTGCTTGTGTTAATGTGGTTGTTGTCATTGCTGCTGTTGTAAGAGGGGCTTGCTGTTGCTGTGAGTAGCTCAAGGTCAATGTTGCTGCTGTGCTGAAGAGTGTTGCACGTTCTGACAACCGCTTTGTGGTTAGTTTTCATTTCACTCTGAGCCGCTTTTGCCATTTGAAGTGCAGGCTAAGCGCAGCTTGGCATTCAGCAGGAGTTGCTGTTGTTAACAACAGCAATTCCTAAGCATAAGAGGAAGACCGAGAGAGAAAAAGAGGAGGAAACACAGCAGGGAAGTAGCGATAGGAAAAGGAAGATATATATAGAAAATCTCACACACAAAAGGCAGTTAAAAGCTTATGAACACAGCAAGATACAAATGCGAGACGATAAAGCGACAACGCCAACAGCAGCATGAACAAGAGCAACAACAATCAAATCTGCAGCTAAACTGACAGCACAGCAGGGGCGTATGGCTGTGGGCGTGGCAGTTCACTGTGTATATGTAAAGTGAAGCGTTACATAGGAGCTTCTTCAAAAGGTCAAAGCAGCAGCAGAGAAGCAACAACAGCAGCAACAGCAGTAGCAATAGCAACAACAGCAGGGAAGCAGCAACTACAAATAACAACAGCAATAGAAAGCATTGCAAATTGCACAAAATATTTGCAAATATTTCCCTGCGTTCAAGTTTTTTAACACCTTTTTTGCACAAAAAATACGAGCATAACAAAATGGTTGACTGAGAAATTTATTTGCATAAAAACGATTTTTTTTCTCTGCTGTGGAATTATTGTCGTCTAAAATATTTACAGAGTATGAAAATAATTTCCATTTAAAAATTGTATACATTTTGTTGTCTTAAAAAGCATTGTTGTTGTCAGGTAAATTGCAACAGCCACAAACTGTGGCATCAACAAAAGCATCAGCTGTGCTACAAACAGTTTAAAGGCTTATTTACCAGATTTCAATGCAACGTTTAACAAATGCAGCTTAAGCTTCTTTATACATTTTTCACAATATAAAAAAAGATACAAATTACAAACAGATTTTTAATATTTTATGTGCTAACAAAGAATATTAAAATTGTCCTTTGTTTTAAGATTGGATACAAAATACAATCTAAGCTGCGTACAGAATTAAACAAACAAAAGCACTTTTAAATTGAAAGTTTAAATATTTACTAGCTAAACAAATTGTGTAAATAAACATGTACCAGACATCATGTATTCAATTTAGGCAAGTTCCACTGTAGTTGACTCCCTATAGCTGTTTAAATCCTGCGGTGTCTTTTACCCCGTGAGGATGCTCGTTAATTTATAATTTCCATTACGAAGTGAAAGCCGACCTCAACCGAAGTTAGTATAAACTGTATGTAATTAACTAAAACTTTAATTTGCAACACATTTTATACTTTTTTATAATTTTTAATTATGCATTTAATGCTGTTGAAAATTGGGTTCAGAGCATTGCGTATACGCCCTGGTTAACCGCATTTGCCACGTTAATGAACAGTACAGGATAAAGGCCACAAAAACATCAAATGAAATAAATGTTAAAAAATGTTTTACCAACTTTGCAATTAAGTGCAGTAACAACAACAACAACGACAACAACAACAACAATAACTACAACAACAATAACTGCAACGAGAACAACATGCAAATAATGCATTATGTAAACATCGAGATACATTTTACGAGTGGTTGCAAGAGGGGAGGTTGAAAGGCAGGAAACAAGAGCGCCACGGCGTCATCCGCAGACATATGTAAATACACACACACACATATGTGTGTTATTTTACAAAGAGAATGAAAGAGAGAGAGAGAGACAGAGATAGAGAGGAGGGAGAAGGAGAAGTTAATGGCTGGTGTAAGAAGGGACAACCACTGGGCGCCTTGTCATTTCAATGGCTGAGCGACAATTTCACCTGTCGCAAAAGCCGACTTATGCCCCATTTTTTGTTTTGTTATCCCACACTCTTACAGAAACACACACAGATACACACCCATACTGATGCACACTTCTCACTCTTTTTATATGTGTATATTTTGTTGTTATTGTTGCAGCTGTTTTACTGCATGCTGCCACTGTTGATGTTGATGTTGCTGTTGCTGTTGCTGTTACTCTCATTGTTCTTGTCTGTTTATTTTGCTATTTTACAATATTTCTCGAGTGCTTTTTAATTTACGAACCCATCGCATTTAACGTTTCATTCAAGTTGATTTTTTATAGCACGCTTCATAGCAATTATTTCCATTTTTTTTCCTCAACAGGAAAATGCATTCATAATTAAGTGATACTTACTATCGACATTTTTGGTAGTTGCGAATTAAAATGCAATCATATTTGCAGTCATGTTGATGTGGAGATACTTGCAGATACTTCTGAGTAGCAAAAATAAAAATTATGTTGCAAAATTGCAGACCATAAATTCGTATAGAAAATATGCTCAATATAAATACAATTGAAATATTCAACAATTGGAAACATTTTATAACAGCAATTTCATTGTATGAAAATTAAAAAATATTAAATAGATTGCATTTAAAACATACAAATTTGTATTGCACATATTTTCAGTAAAGCTTTTTAGGAGAATCAGAGAAAAAAAAAAGAAGTATTTTTATTCCTTCACAAAAATGTATCACAATTTAAACTGATATTGTTTGCTTTGTTTCATAGTTTCATAAATTACTACTGAAAGAGTTTGCTAGTTAAAAATAAAATTGTTTGTTTTCTTTAAATTTAAATAGCCAAATAAAAATGCATGACATTTAAACAATAGATTTCAGAAAATACAAGCTGTCTAAAGCAGTTGCACAGAATGCTCTGACTGCCTTGTCCTCTAGTTTCTTGTTTTCATTTTAAATAAAATATTATAAAATAGATCTGTAATTATCAAATGGCATTTTCACTCTCTCTCTGAGTTCTCTGACAAATATTATTAGAACTTTTCAATTTTTTTAAATTTAAAATAAATTAGTTATATAAACCTTCTATGTCATAGATCTTATGACATAAGAAGTTAATTAAAATGTAAAACAAGAGATTTTAAATTTTTTTTTTCAAAATCGGAAATATTGAAACAATATTTTTTATTCTGATACTAACAATAATTTGGTTTGAACTAAGACGAAAATTAAAATGAAAAAGACATACTGCTTGGAAATCGGTTCAGTTTTTCAAATTTACTTTTAACTTTTAATGTATAATAAATCAGACTTGAAGGGCTTACATTTAAAGATGTTTTTTCTAACCAAATAAACCTAAAATTTCTATATTATCACAGAAACTGTAAAGTGGGTCAAGTTGCTTCCAAGTACGAAAACAAAAGATAGTAAATTAGCAGCGATTAAAACCAAGAGCCGCATTTCGCGATTCTCAAGTGTTTTTTAGCACTTGATTATTTTGTCTTCGTTGCAACTAACTAGACAATTGTTTGCTTTGGGTTAATTAAATTTGCTTTTTGCAATTAGGTGAAGGTGTTTTCAGGAACTTGAGGAAAACGGAAAATGTATCAAATGAAAATGAGAACGAAAACGAAAACGAAAAGTGAACGAATTACGACACAAAATGCAATTAAAAGCTGATAAAACAAAAGCTATGCAAAAAGCGCAAATTAAATGCAACAAAGTGTTGTTGCCTCTGTTGTTGTTGTTTCTGTTGCCTCTGTTGAGCTTGTTGTTGTTGTTTTTGGCTACAGCTGCAGTTCGTTTCAATTAGCCAACCACAATGGTCGGACATTCTGGCAACTGGACAAGCTGCACAAACAAAAAATCGAACATTTAGTCTGGAAATCAGCGTTGACCCTTTAACAAAATTCTATAAACATTTACCAACAGAACAGAGCAATTCGTGATTGTGTTGTTGTTGTTGTTGCTTTTGACAGTATTACTGTTGCTATGGCCAGTGCTGAAAGCCAAAACACAAATGGTATTAGCCATGGTCAGTACGCATTTACACAAAACACATATGTATATATATGTACATTCTGGGGCCTATTTATTTATACCACAATTAAAGCACTGGGAGAAATCAAACGAAGCTAATCTAAGTATCTGTCATGATGTCAGGTAATTTTGTTTTTGAAATATTACAAAATTAAGTGTACCTTATTACAAGATATATGTTTAATTATTAATGGAAAACTGGAAAACTTCAGACCAGCTACGATCTTTCCTCATACATTAATAAAGGAAATACTTGGCGATTTATGATTTTTATTATAATAAATATTTTCAGTTCAACTTCAAATAAAACGTTAGTTTATAACTATAGTTATTTTCCATTATATTATGAAATAAAATATTTAAAATAATGCTTATTTTTCCAAATTTCTTTTGTTTTTATTTGCCTTTAAAATTCTTTCAGTTTTATAAAATGTCATTAAGAGAGGCGAGAAATGATGCGAGACAACGCTTTGCAATGCCATGAATCATAGTGTTTGAGCTTATTACACAACTCAACATAATTTAGAACACATTCCTTGCTCTCAGTGTAAATATTGAATGTGATCGAAAGTGAGTGAATGTGTGCGCGTGTGTTTCAATTTTGTTGACCAGTGGGCAATAAACCAAACCAATTTGTGGCCTATTTTATGCCACGCATTGAGCGTGTTCACTGCTCTCTAAGTTATCAGTTTAATTTATAACAATGTCTAATGACATCATTGCTCAGCTATAGCAACAACAATAATAATGTAATGAGAGCAATGTTAAACTTACCTCATTATCAATGCCGCCTCGTCTCAATCCTCCTCTTATCAGTGGAGCATTTCTGTTTTTCTCTCTCAACGCTTGTAATTCCTTTTGATGTTTTTGTTGCTTCAAATGATGTTCATGCTCAATTTTATTCCATTGCTCATTGGAGAAGGCAGCGATAGGATCCTCATTATCCTCCTCATCGGCTAAGCTGTCATCCAAGAAGCTTTTGGGTTTCTCTGTAGTTGTGTCCACTTTTGCATGAGACTGGGAATTCATTTGTCCCTTATCCTTGTCACGCTTGAAAAGCCAATCAAAGACATTTCTTTTAGAAGCTCCCTTGGCATGTCCACTTGAGATACTTGGATGCTTATTATTGTTGTTGTTAGAGGTGGACTCCAAATCCATTTGATCGTAGGCATCGTAATCCTGCTCATTAGAACTTATAGTGGGTAACTTTTGGCTAAAGAGCGAATAACGTGGCATTTGTTTGGCCAATTCGGCAGCAGCAGCCACATCAACATCATCCTCATAATCCTCATCATCGTCATCATCGTCCTCATCATCTTCATCATCCTCATAGCTATCCTCCAATTGTTGCCAATTGGGGGCAAGGGTAGAACGTGGTTGCATCCAGGAAGCATAAATGCCATCACGATCAAAGTATCTGCTTGAATTTCCCAATGGATGAGAAAGAGGAGCATCTGTTACCATGGACATGGAAATGGAAGTGGAAGATTCTGGCATCACTGTTGTTGTTGTTGGTGTGGTTGATGCTGCTGCTAGAGAGCGATGTTGCTGGTGACGAAAGACACGTTGCGCCCAGGCAGCATGATGGCGATTGTGATGACGCAAATGATGTTGTTGGCCAGGTCCTGGCAACATGGCTAATTGCTCTAGCTCCAACTGCGTGGGTTGCTTAACAACCGTCGGTGGTTGCCTGTTGCCATTGTTGTTGTTGTTGCCGCCAGCCAACTCGGCACGGAGGTGTTGCTCATGACGCAAGTGATGATGTTGATGATGACTGTTGTAGGTGTTGCCACCAGCATTATTATTATCATTATTATTGCCAATGTCAAATACAATGTCATTGCCATCCTGTGCCTGTTGCAACTGTTGCAAACGTTGCTGATTCCGTCTGGTTCGAGCTGGAGGAGCACTTGTTGTTGCTGCCTCATGAGCATGACGATGTGGATGCTCCTCAGTAAAACTCAAATCAGCCATTAGCAGCAGCAACAACAACATCAGTCGCCAAGGAAATACACCCATTTAGACTTTCGACTCTCTTAGGCGTATCTAATGAACTATCCTCAACTGTGTCTTGTATCTTATATCTGATTGCGTTTTTCTTTACTTTACTTTACTTTTGTGTTGAAATTTCCTTCTCGTTTTTATATATTTTTTATTGTTGTTCTGGATTGCTCGTTTTGCTTCTTTGTTGTTGCACGCTTATATTCGTTTTTTCTCTTATTATTTATTTAAAGCATTTTCCTTTTGTTACTGCATTTTCCATTCAGCCATAAATCACCCGTAGGCTCATCACTGAGACACTTCAATTGCGCACATTACATTCCAGATAAACACTTTTCACAATTGCAATTAACAATATTATATTAATTGACTTTCATTAATTTTGGACCAATATTGAGGCAATTTATTTATTAAGTAAATCTGTTTACAATTTTGTTTGTTGAAAATTGAGACACTATAAACTTGAATCTAATTTTTATTTATTTTTTAAACTTCTCAACAAATTTAAACCTTTCTTGCAAAAGTTTGCACCATCAACTTTTGATTAAGTTGCCACAATGAATTGAATTGAATTAATTTATGCAATTTCCGTGGTTGGTTTATCGTTTGCTTATAGGAATTAATTCATTAATTCAATTTTAAGTCACATTTAATTTGATTTTAATTAAACGCGCGCCAATTTCGCAGTTTGCAAAAAATTAACACACCCACATACAGTCATATGTGTATGCGTATGTGTGCACACATATGTTTTCAAGTATATTTTTTATTTTTTAATTATACACGATGCACGATTTTATTTTGTTTACCTTAATCGAGAGTGAATTTTTTGTTCAAATAGACGCGTTTAATCCGCACATGTGACGACACGAATCGACTTACAGATAACAACTGAATCTGAAAAGGCAACTGAATCTGAACTGATGCGCCGCAATGTTGAGAGCACCGTGTACACTGAGCAAAATAAACGACTAACAACATTAAAAACTACATATCTGGTATAACAATCATTGCAAAAGTGTTGAAATTTAAAGGAATTATAAATAATTTGAATTTTAATGAATATTTTATTTGTTATTAAGTAATTTATTTATTTATTTTAGTCAATTTAAAATTTCAATGTAACTGAGAGCGCGCAACATGTCTAGCCATTTACACAAGCAACATGTTGCCAACGAAGAGAGAGCGGCGCAGCATTAAGCGCATGCTGGTCAGCAACATTTCAACTGCCGGCATTTGTTTTGAAATTGTACCAGAGAGAGGCAAAGAGAGTCAAGCAACATATGATGTCTAGGCACGTGCATGCGCAACATGTTGTAATCGAACACAATCAAACATGTTGCAACTGACATTGCCTGCATTTGTTTGGTTGCGTTTCCTTTGATCAGTAGACAATTGGCAATTGGCAATTGGCATTGGTTGCAAGTTGCAAGCACTGTGTATGATTGATGAAGGGGCACGGCAACAACAACAGCAACAACTCAGTTTCAGAAGTGGCAACAAACGCCCACGTGGCAACCAACAACAATCAGAACCAACAAAATCTTCAACTAACGCCAACGACATCATCAACTCTTCCTTCCACATGGCTGTCAATGGGTCTCTCTATGTTGCATGCCTCCACTCAATGTGTCTACTTATTGTATGTGGGCAGCAAAAAAAAAACATTACATAATCATATTGTGGCAATGTGCTCAACTCAAATACTGAAGCAGCCATTAAAGTTGCCCAAGAACTTGCGACTAACCACAGACAACATTGAGATCTTTGTGGCATCATCGGGTGTGATTTCAATGGAATAAAGAAAACTATGAAATAAAATCGACCACCATCAACGGTAGCCTCACAAATTTTCCAACTAATTGCCATTAAGCTGCAGGCAATGAGTCAGAGTTTCCACTTTGCTTTAGACCCTGCACTTAAGAAGTTTGGAGGGTGTGTTAAGTTTCCCAAATGTATATTCTACAGTCGAGTCGATATAAACACCTAGATCTCACTGACCATAAGATCCTACTTCAATAGCATATTTCTTGAAAATCTCATCATAATAAACTAAACTTATTCAATTTCTTGCAGGTATCTTTTTATAGAACAAGTACAGAGTCTCTTACAGTCATGTTCTCTCGGAACAGCCTTTCCTACTCTATTTTTTTATGGAGGACAGCAGGAAACGCTGTTGCTTCGCGGATGCTTCTTAGCAAGTCCATAAAAATCGGAGTCGTGGTCGTAGTCGGTAAGCATGATCAATGATAAAAGGGTTGCTAGACGAAACCTAAACAACGCAGTGCAATGAAGTTCTTAAAAAGACTTTTATGACGCAATATCAAGAATGGGAAGCAAGTCAAAAGGGGGCTAACAAAAGGCTGAACGGAAAATTGATTTTCCTGCGAAGCGTGCAAATAGGATTTGTCAAACTATCAAATATTTCTTACTAAATGCATAGGTAGACCGCCCCTTTATAACGAGCATGATATGGAACCCTCTATGCATATACTATATAAACATTGTAATGTCCCTACCAGTTCTCCTTTTATTCCCATTGTTCTCGGTTCTCAGTTCTCAGTTCTCTGTTCTCGCTTCTCATTTCTCCGTGAGGCTGTGTTTAACGTTGTTTGATTGTTGTAAGCTCAAAGGCAAACAAGTTAGTTGCGTTGCTTTTGGTCTAAGATAGGGACAGACCTTAGAGATTATAGGCCTCAATAGGGGGGGAGTAGAGGGCCGATAGAGCTATAAAGCTATGCGCTTGGGTCATAAAACTTATATTATGTGTTGAATTTAACGCTTCATTTGAGACGCTACATGGCTTAAATGAGACAACAAATGCTCCAAATGATAGTTTGCCAAGACAATGAAGACAATAATTAAGTTATTTCATGATTAAGTGTCTAATACATAAATTAAAATTCCAATTACATGTGCATAACAGACAGAAATCTATTTATATACAACGACAAATGCTTAAGATGACCTACAAATAAAATGAACAGCTCACAATTAGCATACTAATATTAATAACTTGTTTATTAAGCTCACACATCTAAGAATGTTGACAGATTGTAAATTTAATTTAAATTGTAACTAATAAATACTCCTCTACTTAAAAATAACATTTACAATTTTCTGCCTTTGTTTATACAACATTCTGAATGCATGAGAAACAAAAGGCTTCTCTCTAAACTGCATTTCAAACCGGCCCGAGAACCGGTTGAGAATTTCTCACAATCAATGCAAAATATCCCTGCGAATATTTCAAGCTGTTGGTATCAGTTAAATATATGCCTAAGAGCTACCCTGTATTTATAAATAACTGCGAATATTGTACTTATGATTAGCAGAGACTATTTTATATTAAATTTTTAATTAAATATTTTAAAACGTTTTTCTAAACTGCACTTTTTTATAATTTTCAATAAAATAGCTAATTATTGGGAAATAGTGTAAACTAAAAACAGGAATATTTCTATGTGCTGACTGCTTGTTTCGATTGTAAAATTTCTTCGTTATTTTCGACACATGAAACCTAAATATAACTTCATTATAATTGTTAAAAATAATAATACAATTTAGAACATGTTTTAATTGCTATAATTAGCAACAAATAATTTTGCAACTGCTGATTACTAGTTTTACCGCCAAACTTTCTTCCCCATTTTTGACCTCTTGAACTATGAATTTCAATAGCAATCTAGAACTTTCGTCTCTTCACTAGCGAACTTGAAATCGTTTAGAAAAAAGTATAACTGGAAGTGTCATCCAGTATTCAAACTGTCTGCCACTTACCATATGCCAACTAATTTGCAACATTTACAACTTTTCAATGACTCTCAAACAAATGTTGCAGTTGGCTCCTTCTACAACGTTTTATAGACTTTGTGGCAATTAAATTTTCATAGGGCACTTACCGCTGCAAGTTGAAAGTCTAAGTTACCATCATCAACCTCATGGCAACACTTGAGTTGAGATTGGATGTTGCAACAAAATCCGCAACGTGTGGCATGCGGCAACTAATGAAATCATTGCCTGTGCTCGATTAAGCGTTAAAAATAATCAACTTGCTAATTAAGTTGACTTAAAAGTTCTGCAACAGCAGGGAGATGTCCCCCCCATTCCCCCAGTAATTTGCCACTGAACTCTGCCCCAGACGGACTGGCTACATTTTTCTAGGGCTACATAAACAAAAAATCGAAACTTTTCTAAAACTTTTTTATGCGTTTAAACTATCTAAAAGCGCCACGCCCCTTAAATGACAAGCCCCCTAAAATATTTAATTACAAACAACAAAGTTTATGCATCATCAGCAACAAAAACAAGCAGCAGAAAAACAATAACAACATTTTAATTGCTTTAATAAGCGAACTGAAATATCCGCCAAAAGATAAATAAATATTTGAATTGACATTTAACACAGATTCGCAAACAAAGCAAAAGAAAAATGCAATTTAAAATGTACTGCTTATAGGACAACGACTAAACGATACCCTGCACTCAGGGCTATATAATAAATTTAATGCCTATTATAAACGATATAAATGGACTAATTTTAATTAATTTAATTTTGTAAAGAAAGTTCAAAATATCTTAAAATTATGATACCCTCTACAGCATTTTTAATGGGTACTTTGAAAAAACATATACGTAATAACAATTCTGTCTATCATTCTTTCTACAAATTCTATTTATATTTATAGATTTATATTGTTCTACAAATGGTTTATAAACATTAGCTAATATATATTTCAAATAAAAATAACACTTGTTTATGAAAATTTATTCTATAAGCTGTCAGTGATTGGACAACTTTAATAAATGAAATTTAATTTAAAATTCTGGCAGTTTAGCAAATCTCCTGACGATATTAAACATTAATTGCAGTTTGTGACTTTTGAGGCTAATTAGATACACGTATCTGATGAATACATTTTGCTTTGACAGACCCGCCCAAAAGAACAGACATCAATTAGCATTTTTAATTGACTGTGGCAACTCTGCTGATAAATGGCAATCTATCAAAAGCAGGCAACAACAACAACAACATCAACACTACCAACAACAACAACAAAGTGTAGAACAATTGGCAACTGGCAACATCAAAAGTCAAGAACTGTAAACAAGTTAAGCGAGGATGATGGAAATAATGACATTGGTTTGGCTTTTGTTATTCCTGCTTCATCTTTTGCATTCTCTCTCTCTTTCTCTCTCTCTGCTTATACCCATCTCTAACTATATTTGTATTTGTATTTGTCTATCTATAATATGGATTCTATTCCGTTAAGCCAGACACATTGTGTGGTTGCAGCTTTTTGGCGTTGTTTGTGCAACCAAAGAAACACAAGACTAACTGATGAAGGTTTAAGGGGTCAAGGAGCAGCTGCTATACAGGTTGTAATGGATAAAACGAACTAGAAAACAAATTAAAACTTCTCAAAATCAACTTTAAAATATTATCTTATACTAATTTGAGTATCAGGAGCTGTTAAAACATGCTGAATTCCCTAGGGTACACGGTGTATAATAACTTCGTGGAAGGAACAGAGATAGTATGCTCAAGAGTATTCTAGTTTAAAAGACATTTTCTGTTTCTATTTGAGTTAAATTATTTATTTAGCTGTAATACAACAATACAATTTTAAGTTTATTAAAATTTTATGCAATAAATTCACTCATATCAGTTGAGTTTATTGCATAAATTTAAAATTGTATTAAATCTGTCAAAAGAGAATTATGTGAGAATTATATTAAGTACTTTAAAAGCCAATTTCCAAACAAAATTATTTTAAATTTTCAAAGAAGAATTAATTTTTCTTAAATTAATTTTAATTAAGTCCGGTTTCATGAAAAGAGACATTTCTTTTTTCTTTACTTTAAGTTCGTTCTGATTTTCAGAATATGACTGTTTGTCTTGCAAACTTTATTACATTCATTATGTAATTTGAAATTAATATCTTAAATTATTTATTACTTTAAATCATTATGTGAATAATTGTAAGTGATTAATAAATTTATTCTATTTTTATAATTTAGTGCACTTTTTTGTTTTATGTACAACATAAAAAATGTTGCTCAACTTTAAAAGAACTCAACTTATTTCAACTCCTTTAATTTTGTTTTCAACAATCGGTGTTGCGTCCTAGAGTCCTAGAGTCCTAGACAACATGCACTTTTACCTGGCACACTTTGTAGCCACTTTTATGACAAATGCAACCCTATACAATGTTGTGCTCTGAGCTACTGACACGCCCTCAATCCACCAACTGGACGTGGCAACAGCAACATGCCATGCTTCTAGTCCTCATCGTAGTCGTCGTTGTTGGCCTCGTTAAAATCTAAAAAATATGGCTGGGCTTCCATTATACGCGTCTCGCTATCTGTTGGGTTACAATTTCCTTGTTTAGGTCTCCCATGGTCCCTTTGACTTTGGCTGTGCCTTGTTAACAGCACTAGAAGGCGACAGCTTCCGCTGTTCCATCACCTTCCGTCCTTTCGTCTTTTCCTCTCTTCCGTATCCTGGGCCAACACGTCTGCGTCTGTGCGAAAAGTTTTACGCGTTTTTTTTTTATATATCTTCCTCCTGCTAACTCTTAGTTTCCCTTGTCTGAAAAACAGCACTTGTTATGTGCTGTATTTTGTGTGTTTTGTTCAGTGTCTTGCCACTTCCACTTCTGTGCTGTGTCCCTCTTCCTCCTACTCCTCCTCATCTCTGTCTCTTTCTCTCTTGACCCTTTGTCTGAGAAAGAACGCGTCGCTTTGTGTCGAGTAAAATGGTTTTTAAAGATGAATGTTTAGTGCACTCAGTTTGGATGAACTGCATCGCATCATCAACATTATCATCATCATCATCATCATCTTGTGGCACCACAACGACAATGCAACGCATTCATGCAGATGTTGTTGTTGCATCGAGGCTTCGACCTAGGCGGAAGTGCTGGCGTCTCAGGCAAACAGGTTGCAACTTGCAACTTGGGAGAATTTTAGGGGGCAACACTAAACTAAACTTGTTATACAGTCATGAGAAAGTTTAGCTACCTAAACGCCAAAGGGTTTTCAACTGAATAAACTTCAGTTGGATTCCAACTAAAACTCAATTTGATGTAATCTTAATTCGAAATAAACGTGCAACTTTTAAGCCTATTAAAAAAAAAAAGAATTATTTTTATATTTATATAAATCTAGTATCATAGTTCAGAAATATAAATTAAATCGGAATTACTATACTTTGTAATTGTATTATTTAGATAAAATTAAACATCTTTTTTTAATTTTTGTCTTCGTAATTTCTATTGTCAAAACTATTTTATTAAATTAAATTAAAATTACAGTATTTAATTTAACTGAAATTTAGGTTATATTTAAGAATTTATATTTAATTTAATAAGCATAATTGTTGAAATTAGTAAATCAATTAATGGAACTGTTTTTATTATTTCTTATTTTTTTATTTATTTTATTTGGATAAAAAAAATACAAATGACTATTTACTATATTAATTGTAGTTTTTATTTCCGAAATTAAAAACTATAATTTCTCAAATTGAAGTTTATAAGATATCCTTGCTACTATGTTACTTGCAACAAATTCAAGAACTTGCCGCTAGGAAACCCATCAAATGACGCCTATAAGCTGCTGAGACAACTTTGCTTTAGGCCTTTGTCAATGGGAAGCTTTTAAGCCAAAAATAAAAACTTGCAACTGAAAATGTTTGTGTGAGGCCAAGACCTTAAAGTCAATGCCTATTACCGTGGCAACTTGTGAGGCAGCATCAGGTTTGTTGCCACGGCTTCGCAGCCAGAATCCAGAGTCCACATCAAAGTCAGAGGCAATCACGTAGGTGGCAGCAAATAACTGCCAGCTATGTAGTATCCAGTAAAAAGATAAACATGAGGAAAACTTCGCATCCCAAAATGGGCACATAACAAACGAGGAGTCAGAGATATTTTACCACTGGCAACCGGAGTCGTCATCATCGGCAAAGGTTCAGGCTCTTAAAGGAATATTAAAACAGTCACAAAACTACATAGGTCCCAACTGGTAGGTTGCAGGCTTTCCTTTTCCCTCTTTCATACCCTCTCTCTCACTCTTTCTCTATCTCTTTATCTCTCTCACTCTCTCTTGGATTGGCTCAGCTGGCACGTATAGCTCAAGGTCAAAACACACACACACACAATCACAGAAAGAGCTCACAATCCAAATGCGAATGTTGGTTATTCTCTCCATTTATTTGTGGGCTCTTTTTGCTTGTTTGCATATGTGTGTGTGTGTGTATGTGTGTGCGTCTGTTTGTGGATGCAAATAAATATACAATTTTTATGAATGAACACGTATGATGAAAGAACACAAGCCACAATACAATGGGCATGAAATATCGATACTCGCATACGAAATGATTGTAAAAATAAAATCAAAAAATAACATTTATTTTTGCCATACTGAAAAGTTACAGGGGATTGTATAAATAAATTTAAAGGTATTTCCTTAAAAGAAAAACTAATTTTAATAATTTTATATCTTGGGAAATAATAAAGATTCCATAACATAGATAACCTTAAGTGAGGAATGGACTCTCCCAGCGTACACAAATACAATACTCTTCGCTAGAGTTTAATTTTCAACGATGTTAAAAATAAAGCACCTAAAGAAGCTAACATCAAACTGTAGAACAAGTCTGTTGGAATTTAATTAAAAATTGGAAGAAATATATATAATAAAATTGGAAAAATATATTCTCAGCAACTAAATAATGTCTATATTTTTGAGTACAAAATTACATATGTGAACCACTGTAAGTCGACTGCTACCTGATGCTGCTGCTGTTCTTGTTGCTTCTGCTGTTATTGTTGCTGCTGTAGTTGGCCATTTTCTGACATGGTTTCATTTAAGCGGACCAAGCAAAAATCAGTTAAAGGCACTTCTACCAGCGTTCCTAGTTGCCACATTCTGTGGCAAGCAACCCAACAAATGTTGTTGCTGCTGCTTGGACGACAACAACAACAACAACAACGACGACGAAGCTGGACGACTGTAAAATGTTTTCATTTTTATCAACATTACGAGTTGGAACTTTGCTGCATTTGCATGTGAAACAAGCAGATAAATTCAGACATGCAAACGCCATAAATTGTTGTTGTGAGGCAGGCACTGTTGCAGGCAACAGAAACTGAACAACTGAACAACTGAGGCATCAGCTGAGCACAAAAACGCAGCAATAGCCACGGCAACAACAGTGGCAACACCAGTTGCAACTGTGGCATCCACGGCGTCGTTTAAAATCGAAAATTTCACATATTTTTGCATCAAATTTGCATGCGAATGGTGGCAAAGGCCTCCTCTGGGAAAGGGGGTTGGGAGGAACAAACTGTGGCATACGTATCCGCATCCACATAACGATACAGATGCAGATACAGATACAGATACAGCTACAAATACGCATTTGTATATAGATACAGTATTATGTAGATGGCCTGCTTCCACTATCATGTGCTTCATGAAAATGCATCTCCTGGCAGACATTTCATTAAAAAGTTTTCAGTTTCAAGACAAAAAGTTTACTATAAGTGAGTTTAAACAAGGAGTAATGTAATCTAATAATGTAAGCAAATAAATATTTTCTTATATTTATTTTAAAAGAAAAACATACATATAAGAATGTATATTGAATACTTTAACATTCTGATCACTTGCCTCACAAAATTTTTAATTTCAACCTTACATTTTTGATTTTTAAAAAGAAATAAAAACTGACGAAAAGGCTCCTAATTAAATTTAATATTTAAATCATCAATAACTGTGTTATTTTATAAATTTTAAATAAAACTTTATATACAGTTACCTAAATTTAAAATATATTTAAGTTTGCCTTTAGTTTTTTTATTTTGAGAATAACACATAGGATAATAACATTTTTAAATTAAAGGTGAGTATAAATATAATTATTTGGGCTAGATAGCTATGCATACAAATAAAATAATACTTGTTGCAAGGAACTTTTTATTTTTATTTCAATCTAATTTACCCACACCTTTGTTTTGTAACGTATTTAAGTTAAATTGAATAAAGTCGATATTCATTTAAAATGACCTGTACATGAGTTTCTCAGCAACAGGGTATGCCCCAGTTAAGCACTTTTGTGCCTCTGAACAGTTAACCGATCCCATGTGACATTTGCGGAAGGTGACAGCATCTGGAACAGCCTGAGAGTCCGTTGATGCCAGTGATTAGACGGTAGACACGTTTTGCGTTTTGGGCCCGCCAACGTTGACAGGCGGCAACGGCTGGCAACTGACAACAGGCAACTGGGAACTGGGAACGGGCAACTGGCAACTGATTTATGTGTGCCTTGCGAGTCCAGTTATTAGAAATGGAGCATCGAATATGCAGTTGCAGTTGCAGTTGCATAAATCAAAATCAAACTCATTTGCCAGCGATTTCGCTTGCGGGCAAAGACCACTTGCATTGCAGCTGCTTGAAGCAAATGGAGCAGTCAAGTGATTAGCAATGAAGACATCGTCATCCTCAATGACAGCAGCAACGGCAACAGCAACAGCAGCAACTGCAACAACAACAACAGTTGCCACTCTGATTGAAATCCTCAACAGCCACTTGTCAACTTGTGGCATAAGGCGCTTTTCATTTTAGGCCATGATAAAGCAGTTGCCAATTTGTTAGCATCTCTATCGCTCTCTCTTTCTCTCTCTCATATTCTCTGTCTCCCTCTCAATCAAAAGTGCTTCCAATCAAACATTTGACAGTGTTAACAATTTATAGAGTGAAATGACAGGAAATCCCGCAATTAATCTACATATATGTTAGGTATATAAAAAAGACAATTAATGTTTGTTTTCTATAATAATGATTGCTGTAATTTAGTCCTCTATGCTTCATTAGGAAAGTGGTTTGATGACAGATCTATAATATTGTTAAATTATGAAAGATTATCGCTTTTAAAGTGAAGACAAAAAACTAACAGAAGATAATATATTGAAGAAAATTTCTAAAAAAAAAAAGACCATAGTTACTTGAGAACACTTTCAAAGTGTTTCAGAGGAAAAAATAAAAATATTTAAAACCAAATGGAAGGTAGTGGAATGTGAAATATATTTATGAATATATATTTAAACTAACAGAAAAGTTTTTTTGAAAAGGACTAAAAAGATTCAGTTTATAGAAAATATTTTTAAAGCATTTAAAGTTAACTGCAAAGTATTTAAATTACTTCACGGGAAAAATAATAAAATTACATAGACAGAAAAGTTGTCTAGACTTGTTTTAGTGGTAACAAAATATTATTAAATTCTTTAGAATTAACTGGAAACTTGTTAGAGTATAATACTTTTAAAAAGTTGCTTTGGAAACATAATATTGTACTTGAAAAGAATTCAAAATTAGCTGGAAATGTATTGAAAATTAATTTAACATGGCTTCAAAGCATTAATTTACTAATCATCTTTTTAATACTACATGTTTTAACAAAAACTTCTTGTTATTGTAACTATAAATTTGTTTCTATAAAATCAACATTTATTCTGAAGTAAAACTACCACAAAAAATCAATAAATGCCATGAGAAAATATATATGCAATGATTGTGGAGAACATGAAAAATAGAGGGAAAAAACTCATGGAGTTTTGCATTAACTTTGCCCACAATCAATCGAGTAGTCCACAGGTCAGTTCCATTTAGACATTTAACCCCTGACTCATCCATCGAATTGTAGACATGCCAAAGGCGTTCAACTGTATTTCCATTAGCTGCTATTAGTCCACAGTTTTATGTTACATGCCAAGAGCTAAAAGCATTGAGAATCGTTGGTTCAACCTGCCTGAAGGAAAATGGGTTAAAACCTGAAACCAACCGAGCTGGTAAAGCAAACCATAGAATTGTGGTCGGATAGCAGCAGGAGGTTCCTATTTCCAGCATTTGAATAATTGAAGTGTAGGCATAACACAAAGATATCAAAACGAACCCAAAAGAAACAATTGTTGGGCAACAAGTTTTGGGTTGGCTCTTGGCCAAATTAAGGGGCGTCAATGGCTTTGACATTGCTACGACTTTTTCCTTTTTCTTATTTTGCTACCCTCTGATTGAAGAAAAGCGTGACAAATTGTTTGCGTTTATGGGCAAATCGAAACCGAATCGAATTGCAACAAGAGCCGAAAGATACTC
The DNA here is from genome assembly GCA_035043265.1 of Drosophila testacea. Taxonomy (NCBI): domain Eukaryota; kingdom Metazoa; phylum Arthropoda; class Insecta; order Diptera; family Drosophilidae; genus Drosophila; species Drosophila testacea. Next base: position 2,199,802 of record JAWNND010000151.1, read on the forward strand.
TTCGTATTTTGGGCAGGTCATAAATTTCTCTAGAATTTGTTAGGCTTAGGCATTGACAATTGAATTAGCCCAAAATCCAACTGGCCAAAAAAAAACAAAAGTCACAAACAGTTCAACTTCAACTCCGCCTTCTGGGCAATTGATTCCAATTCAAGTTGCCAAGTCGGGTCCAAAAACATAAAAGAAAAACTTATGTAACGTGAGGCTCGTAAAAGTTTTTAGGTGGCACTTGCACTTGCCACAACGGATTTACACAGGGCCCTAACAAGCTAAATAAACAACCAGCTACAAAACAAACAACTACCAAAGATGCAGTTGCACGTGGACGCCGCATCTTTAAGATACAATTCGCTTCCTCATTGCACGGCACTTCATTTAGTTATTGCTCTTTTCTACTTGTTGTGTTGTTGTTTGCTTTTTTAAGGTAACTTTAAATACCGACTGCCAAAAATTAGGTGAGAATTTGTATAACCACACACCAAATAGTTGGGTGTCCGAAACTATGTTTTGTATCTGTCAGTTGCGTTTCAGAAGTTGTGCGAACTGTCGCACATCATTTTAAAGAATGCGAGAGAAAGAATTGAATGTGGAAAAAATGCATAAAAGAAAAAGTAGACTGCTAAATATCGAAATCTGTATGCTCTATTTAAATTTTCTAATTTCTTACATTTACCTAATTAATATTTCGATAATAGTTTTAATTGTGGAAACTTATTAATAATGACTTTAAAATCATGAAAATAGATTATGAAATTAAACAACAATTATATTTAATTTATATAGGCTTTTAAAGCTAATTTTAAAATTAAAGAGTTTTATTATAGGAGTTTATTTAATTGTAATTTGATAACAAAATCAAATTAAAAGAATTGCAATAAATGTTTTCTGCTGATAAAAGCAATTTATGAAATTAAGCAAAATTATTTGTTGCATCCTAAAATTTCAGTTAAAGCCTGTTTAGGAGTAGGCATCAGTTGGCTTGTAAAAATAAATACTTCCAACTTCTTTATAGCCAAATAAAATTGAATTCCTGAGGGCGTTACAAGCACCTTAAGCAACTGGTAATACCCGAAGCGTTTGCAAAGGCAAATCAACAACTTTTTCTATGGCACATAAAAACAGCTAATAAATCAAACAAATATTTGGGTCACGCTTCCGTGCTTAGACTTCGAGAAGAAGGAGGAGAAAGAGGAGAAGTAGAGGGTGTAAATGGACATCGACAATGGATAGTAAAAAAATATTTGCTTGAAAATTGCCTGTAAATACTTCAAAACTGAAGTCTAAGGAATTCGAATCGGAATTCCGCGTCCAGTGGTCAGCCACAGTTGAACAAACCTCAGAGTTGTGTGTGTGTGTGTGTGTGTGTGTGTGTGTTGTGGGTGATAATGTTGTGTTAGGGCATATTTCATATCAAAACATAATTCAATGAATGTGTCAATAAGGCTAACTGACCAACTGACCAACTCAATCAATTTCAGCAGCTTGAATGACTCCGAGTCAAGCGATAAGAATAATAAACAACAATTTCCAAAGCAAAACATGAGGTGAAGGTTTCTCCTCTCTCTCTCTCTCTCTCTATAATAACATGATGAGTACGTGACCAGAAGCGAGACAAGTTGTCTGACTAAGCCGAATATAGCGACAAGAAAAGCCGACAACTTGTGGCTTTAAGCGTTGGCTTTAAGTCGCCGCTTAATGTCAACGTCGTCGTCGTCGTCAAGTGGCAAGAGGCACAAAATGGTTTCTCACAGTGGCAAGTTGCAAGTTGCGTTGCCGTTGCTGTTGTAGTTGCCGTTGCCAGTGGCAATGGAAACGTCAGCTGGAAAAGTGCACTTCCTGTCGGCCATTTGTCGAAATGAGCTGCCAGGATTGCGCCACTGTCATGACCATGGCAGACAAACAACTGTAAAACGCATTTGGACATGTCCAAAACCCAAAACCAAAGTCCAGTTTCAAACTGAATGCAATGCTATAAAAGTAAATGGAACTGCAATGTGAATGCCTGCATGTGTGGGCAACAGTGATGTCACAAAAATAGAAAAAAGCAACCTGAAAAAGAGTTAAACAAGAGGACACTTTAGGATGAAAGCTTTATATGACTACAATGAATATGATGGCTTTATTCTGAGAATCTTTTCCTATGGTGTATGTTGGATTTCGGTCCTAAATATTAAAAAATTAAAAAAGGGTTCTGAAAACAATTATATTTATATAAACTCATAAGAGATAAAATTATTCTATGTATCTTCTTAGGAAATGCTTGAGACTATTTCCCTCTACAGTATCTTTATAACGGACAGATCTATCCGGAAAAGGCTGCCTTGGCAACACTATCTGGGCTAACTTTAAAAGCAAAATGTTTATAGAAAACTCGTTACACAAATCGAATAGAAATTTGCCAACGTTTGACATCGTCCCGAAGGCCAAATGTAGCCATATAAAAGTCGCCATTGAAGGCGTGGCTCTGCTGACTGTTGTAAAAGTTTCGATAAAATTTCATTGTGCTGTGTGGCAACCCTGGCAATGGCCATTGACCAAAATCGTTAAAATACAATTTCCGCTTGACCATGACTGCATTTATCAATAAAATTTACAGTTGCTCTTAAAATTTTATCAGCATCTTCAGGTCTATTAATAATATAGATTTTTGATTGATGGGACGTGTTATGGCTATAACTGTAAGTTTTACAATATATATTTTTAAAGCTTTGCTGGAAGAATTCTCAACAATTGTTGTGGGAAATATCAAAAGTGTAATAAGTTGATGTATGTATATGTGTGTATTTTGTTTTAGTTGAAATAATGAAATAAATTAAAAATAAATAAATGGAAACTAAATGAAATTCTAGCTTGTGAGAAGAAATCAGAATACATTTTTGTAAATAAAATTTCAAATGATATACATATTATAAAACTTTTGCAAACTTCTTTGTTTTAAAACTGACCAAAACAAAAACAACAATTAAAGTAATCAAGTGAAATAATATATGTTGAAATGAACACTATTTCTGAGTTGGTTTAAAAACTTTAAAATAGCATACGAGTATCTTTTACAAATTACAACACATTGCCGACATTGTTTTAAAACCAACTTTGCACATAACTACAAATGATTATTTTTTCGGGTGCAAAGGTGGAGGTCAAAACATTGTATAAATGTGGAAAATGAGCAAAAAAAAAGACAAGAGGAAAAAGGTTGAAAAATAGGAGGAAAATTATAAAAACAAAAAAAAAACGAAATCAACTAAATGAGTAAAACTAAAAATCTATTAGAACTTTTTGGCACACAGAACGAACGTCAAACTTTGTTCAGGCAACAAATTTGTTGCCAACATTGTTGTTGTTATAACAGTTGTTTTTGTTGCTGCAGTTGTTGTTGTTGTTGTTGCTGTTGTCGATGAGGACCAACGCGGCCCACGTTATGCGGAATGTGCTGCCAATTAGAAGTTTATGTAGAGCGCCCCAAATTAATTTCACCCGCAGTTCCCCTTAGCAAAGTTAAACTGAATTTGTGTGCGCATGTTAATCAAATAGACAGCAGAGAAGAGAGAGGGAGAAGTAGAAGGAGAAAAGGCATCAGAAGGAAAAGCAGTAGAGGAAAGTGGAAAGAGTTGGGAATTGAGTTTTGGCAGTTTATTTGAGGCTGCTTAGGCTTAAGGATTTACTTGTGCCTTTTTGGCTGGCTGGTGATAAGCGCCACAAAGATTTGTCAGCTTATAATAATTAGTGTGGCAGTCATAAAGCAAAACGTCGCGGCAGTAAAGGGTTAAGAGCGTATACTTAACTTTGCCATCTGGTTCAAAATCTGCGTAAAACCACAATAATCCACACAAATGCGATAGACTTTAAAAAGGCTCTTCAATTGCTGCAGACGACGATTAGAAAAAGAGCTACAAAAAAATAAACAGTGGGATTTAAAAAAAACTCCTAAGTTTGAAAATAAAACAGGGAAGTTGTTAAGTTTCAAAAGTTATATATTTTTTAAAATATAATATATAGGTAGGTAGGTAGAAGCTCGGATTTTTAGCAGATAGTCTTTAGCACATATCTGGAAAATCATTAGCATTATATTCTAATGGATCATCACTTTTTTCCCTTTGTTTAATTGTTTTTTGCGACTGCTTGGAAAGCAGAAATATGTACTTTCGCTCAGCAGATGTCACTACTTATTCCTTGACCTAAAATAAAAGTTTGGTTACTTTTAGATCACACTGTGTAAGTGAGAGAGGGGGCATAACTTGCAACAACAGCATGCAACAACATTAAATGCCACTTACTAGCCCTAATAGTTCACCCTGGCAACAATATGTTGACTAACCCACTTCACTTCAAGGCTCCTCAACCCGTTGACACCCTCTAGATATGCTTCGTTCCCTTTACTCTCCACCTCCCCTTCTATAACGCATCCCTTGGCTAGAAGTCTCGACAACGTTTACCACATTAACCTCGTGTTTTACGACATGGCAGGCCGCATAGAAATTTATATACATTTCATGGCCCAGGCAACATGTTGCACTGACGATGCCAACAAAATGACAAGGATTATACATATACAAATACATATATGTATATCTATACAAATACATGTTCTATGTGCTGGTGTGCGTTGAATTTTGACACAAGTCCAAGTGGAAAAGCCGCCATAAGGCAGCTATAACTCAAAGTGCAGGCAAACAGCTGCCAGTTGAAGGCAAAAGGCAAAAGGCAAAAGGATCTCCGTGGAAGAAGAGCTGACAATGGCGACACTCATATGATTGCGAGAGCCAACTCAATGGATTTCTTAAATATTAAGCAACAAAGTTCAATAAATCAAATTAATAAATAAATATTTAAATAGCAAGCAGCAAATCAAATTAAATACTAAACTACATTTTCACAATAATAAGGAATTCTAAATCTATTGAATATATAAAGAATTCATTGAAAAAATATTTCATATTATTTAAATTTAAAGCTATATGAATTTTATAAGCCTGAACGTTAAACTTTATTTTATATTTCAGTTTCATTTAACAAAATTGGGAGAGCTAACTCATATAGTAAATAGTAAACATAAAATCTAAAAATTTATAGTAAATGAAAGTTTTATTTTTATTAGGGTTTAATTTGAAAGCTTTTCTTATTGTAGTTTTTTTAATTATATTATTTTATTTTATATTTTAGTTTTCTTTTGAATGCCTTATAAATTTATTTTATAAACCGTTTTTATATTGTTTGCTTTAGAAATTTATTTTATGAACCGTTATGAAAAATCAAATTTATTTAAAACTTTTTCAAAAATCTATTAATAATTCTTATAGTATCAACTGATTGTTCTGCTTAAAAATTTGAATAAATATAATTGCCTTACTCAAAAAACTTTATTTTTTTAGATTCCAATTTTGCATTATATTCTTGTCGTATGATGGATGTTTTGAATCGACCCTCGCATTGGCAGCATAATGCCAGCTCACTAAAAACTTGCACTTTAACGATTGCCTTTTTGGGGTTTTGCATTCAAAACGAGATGCTAAATCTCATGTGGGGCTTCTCTTTCAATCTCTCTCTCCTTTCCCTCTTTCTCTGTGGGTTCTCTGGGGTCCTCTGCTCGACGTTTGTCGCATTTAAGGCGACGTGAAGCGGAAGGAAGCTTCATTTAAATTTTTTCGCGCTGCTTGGCAATAAATGCGCTGCCATAAATTTTGCATCGATGGGCAGATCGTGTGAGCTGCCACGCCTACTATACACCCACAGTTCAGCTAGACATCCCCCCACTCTCTCTCTCTCTCGCTCTCTTCTCTCTGTGTTGGTCGTGCAAATTTTTAATTGCGCCATAAATCAAATCTACGATAAATGGCCAGCAGTTAAAGGGCTGCTAACCAAATGGGAGCCATAAGCTGATAACAAACTGTAGAGCTGGTAAGCAGAGTGTAAAAGGGGTGGAGAGGGAGGGGAAGTAAGAGGTGACTGACTGGCTGGACAAAAAGGACGTGCAGGCGATAAGACTCGGTTTAACTCGACTGGAGGCTGCTGACGGTGTTGGCTTTAAAATGTCAAAGTGTTGGCCGCACAATCTGAGCGCTTCTAGCATTTAATTTTAATGCTCATCGCTCAGAACGATAGAAATGAGCGCCTTCTAACGTAATCAAGCCTCTAATTAAGTTGATAAACTTTTGCCTGACACGTCCACGCCCACGTAACGCCTCTCGCAAAAAAGACAGCAACTTACAAAATAGAGAGAGAAGAAAAAAAAATATACAGATTCCGTTTGGTAGACAAAGTCGTCAGCCATTTTACGCCACAGTGAACACTGTGAACACACGACAACTCCCGCTTTTCCGCTCTCTGTCTTCCACTTACCCCATCTCTCTCACTCTCTCCCCTTCTCACTCTATAGCAACCTTAAACGCCCCACGACTTACACGACCACATCGAGCAGCTGTCACGCCTCCCGCACCACCTCGAAAAGTTTTGGCATTAGTTTTGCTGATTTCCGGAGACTTCGACATAGATGTCTGTTTTTTCGAATACTCTTTCTTCTTCTTCTTCTTATACATTTAACAAATGATTTAGTTTGGTTTAAATATTGAATTGTTTTGGGGAGCTATGAATCAAATTTCTTACAAAATTGTGACTCAAAGTCAAAGTAAAGATTTAGTTTTCAAGAAAAAAAAAGATCGAATTCCCAAAATATTTAAAAATGTTACTGTATACTTTTCTAAATATTTTTCAATAAAAATATAAACTGAAATATTATATTTATTAGTCCCAAACTATTTATAAATTTTATTCTATATTTTAGTTAATATGGCAAAATTATGTATATAAACATTACTGAATATTTTAGTATTTCTTTGTTAACAAATTTCTGTTATTAAAATTTTTAAACCTATTTCATATTACAAAACTAATGGGATCGAGCTTTTAATAAAATTTATAAAACGCAAAATACAAATCTCAATGTAAGTATTTTAAAATGCACACATAAGCTAGAAATTTATATTTTTACAAAGATGACAATAAAATATTCGTACTATTAATTCAAAAGGAAAAATAATAATCACTAGTTTAGTACTACCCATAAATATATTTTAAGCATCAACTGGTATTATAATTTAAATATAAACAAGATTTGGTAGCACAGTTTTTACAATTCCCCTGTTAAACACATTATCATAACTACTAATAGTAAGGGTATTTAGCTTTAGGCACGTTGCTCATAATTATTCTTAGTTTAACTTGTGCTGTCGTTCATTAGCGTGACTTTGGCATACTAGTATTGGAATGGTCCCACTGTGCGCACTGGGCGCTTTCTAATTTAATTAAGTGCGGCGACGCGACGCCTGTTTGTTTGTGCAAAAAGTTTTGCACAAGCGCCAGCAACAAAAAAAAAAAACACAAATAACAAAAAAAAAAAAAACTTTCTCAACAGTTGGTGCGTTTAATTTGCCGGTTTTATACTTTTTAATTACTAGACAAATAGACAGAAGAGGCACTCGATGCCGCAGCTAAGCCAATAAGGAGGTGTGGTGACAAGAAGGGATCCTAAGTATTGCGTTTAGTCGAAAATTTATATTAATTTGTTTGTTGATGATGGTAAATATTTACCAAACCGTCGGCAATTTACACAAATTGACGGCAAAAGTGTATAAAAGTATTTCGAACAACTTTTTGTAACGTAAACAAAGTTTAGGTAGATGGATTAGAGACAGTTTAAAAAGAAATCAATTATGGTACGACAAACTCTAATTAATGAAAAGCAAAGCAAGCTGAGAAATGGCTTTTGGCCCAAGTCAACTTTGTCCGACAGCTTTTAAATAAATATACTCAGTTAATGAAAATAGGGAATTTTTGGATTCCTAAAAAAATTTAAATTTTAAAGAAAAATAAATAAAGGACAAATAAAAATATAAAGGCCAAATTCTCTTTGTTGCTATTTGGCAGAGGCGCAACCTTTCAATGCGAACAGACTACTCTTAATTTATTTAATAATAATTAATTTAGATAATATTGTTTACTTGTATTGCTTTGAAACGCTGCACATTTAATAAAATATTTAAGATTTATTTTAAAAATACTCAGTTACTTTATTTAGATTATTTATTATTTCTAAAGCTCTGTCATTTCTTCCCAGTTATTAAAATACTCAAGATTAATTTTAGAAATATGTATTTATAGAGTTTTCTTGTCTGCTTTGTTTCATTCACTCACTTAGCTTAATCCTGTTGTTTAATGTGTTCCACTTCCGTGGAAATTTATTTTAGGACCTCAGCAAGTAAGTCGTATTTATGAATGCAAAAGTATTCTTATCGGGACATCAGCCAAGTACGTTGCTTAAAAGCTTTTTGGAAAATATACGAATACGAATACAAGTATTTCCGGAGGGTACTAAAGTTTTCTTTACCACCAGAAACTTTTTGTTGGCGTCACGCTGGCTCTGAATTGTGGACTTGTTCTTGTTGTTGTTGTTGTTGTTGTTGTTGTTGTTGTTGTTGTTGTTGTTGTTGTTGTTGTTGTTGTTGTTGTTGTTGTTGTTGTTGTTGTTGTTGTCGTTGTTGTGGTGTGCCGTCAGTTTATGGTCAACATTTGTTACATATATCTTTAATTTTTATGCTACTCTCTTCTTATGTCAGCATATTTGCCATAGCATACATTTCAGCGCCACGAAAACTCTCAACACCCATGGAGTAGAAGGAAGAGGGAGAAACTGGGAAGTTAAGGAGCTGAGGAGCTGTGGAGCTGAGCAGCTGTCATTAGCGGGCATTCCAGCGTTTTATTTGTTTGTTGACTGTTTTGTGGCTCATAACTGGGTCAACAATGGGAGTTTCACTTGTTTCTCTCCCTCCTACTCTTGTTGTGGTTGTTAGACTCTGTACTTTTGAAATACAAAGGGTCTATTAAGTTTGTCAAGAACAAAATGTGCTTAGCAATTAGAAGAAGACTTGAAAGACTCTCTTAAGTATTTAAATTCATACTTTTGATCAGCATCAACAACAGAATCAATACAGACAATGTCTCTAGACATGTCCGTCTCTTTGCACTTAGGTACTAAAAGAGCTAAGGACACAAAATTTGGCATGTAGTTTCCTCTGCAGGCTTTACATTTTATTTAACTAAACAAGATAAAATAACCAGATGCAGGATACATTTTAAAGCTATATCCTTGAGGTTTTGCCGCACATAGTTTTATCAAGATCTTTCTTTCCTTAAATCCGAAGGAAAATGAAGTGAGCTACGATGTACCAGACTATCGGTATCTATTCTGAAATGTTTTTAACTTTTTCAAAATAAATACAGAGTCTCTCACAGTCTAGTTCTCTCTCTTTCTCTACCAGTTGTCGCTGTCTGTGCAAGAAACCATTGCCCATTTACAAGTCAAGTGGCGCGCATAACACCAAAAAATTGTGTAACAAAAACAATTTATTTAGCTGTGGAACTTGTTACAGCCAAACCATCCCTATCCCTTCTCTCTCCCTTTTACACCCTGTCTTTCCCTTTCTCTCCCTCTCTATATTTTTCTCTTGTTGTGCCCCCCTCTGTTTTGGCTGTCATTGTCAGTTCGCCAGATTTGACAGCGTCTGCCAATGGTTTTTGGCTTGTGTTGGGTTTGAGGCTGCCACATTATTATTGTTGTTGTCGCAGTGTAGTTGTTTCTATGCTAGTTTTATTTACGCGTGTTAACCATTCTCTCTCTCTTTCTTTTCTTTCTCCTTTTCTACTGTTCATTTTGTATTTGCCAGTTGACAGTTAGCCCTTTTTTTAACAAGGCCAATTCCACGTTTAAAATGCCAATTGACGTTTATTTCAATTCGCTTTATTTAACTTTCAATGTGACGTGCAAATTTTAATTCTATTTTTTCAACTTTTATTGCAATAAAAATAAAATTTGATTACATTTGATTTCACTGCACTTTTTCTTTTGCTCAAATTCAAATCAATGCAAATTGAAATTTCATTTTATGCTTGATATGTTCATTGCAAAAGTATTTTAAATTAATATATTTATTTATTCTGTAAAATTCTGGATTATTTTATTAAGTGTGACAAGTGTTTGTGTTCTGATTTTTAAGCCCCTTTTAAAAGAATTTCTTTATTAAACTTTAAAAGTAGTTTTTTTTTAATTTCCGCAAACTTTAGATTCTGTTTACTTTGACCTTAATGAAATATTGCCTATGCTAATATCATATTTATAACACTCTATAAATATGCAGACATTTTCAAACTGTACATATAATATTTGCATAAATTTGACAAACTATTTCGACCAAAACAAATGTCATTTAATTTATGTAAATATTATACCTATAGCAAATTTACAGATTGTTGACCTAATATTGTTGCATTAATTGCTATTTGTTTTTTTTTATATATTGCAAATAGGGTTAGTTTTTAAACAAATACATTATTTACATTTATTATTACATGTTGTTTATTTTTAATAAAATACAACGTAAATGGTTTACCATTTTTTTGTGATAGGTATACGTACATATTTTTGACCTATTTGCAATTACTTTAGCATCTCATTGCAGTTGGCCTACAAACTCTTTCGACCACTTCAACTAACAACAATTTTGGGCAAAACAAATGCAAAGACTGAAAATGTAAACATTTCAGTTGCATTCGAGCACTTTACTCCTACTTGGTTTACCAGCTGCTCACTTTTTGTCAGTGAGGGCTTATCTTGGCTTGCTTTTGCTGATGCAGCAGTTAAGTGAACTCAGAGTATGTGGCAAATATGCAAAGTAAATAGCAAAAAGCTGCCACAAAATCGAAAAACAGATAGATAAATAAAAGAAAAACTGCAACTGTCGGACAGCGAAAAGAGAAACACAAGTACAAGTGCTCAAGCTAAGAGATACCCTATAAGCAGCTCAGAAAGCAGCTTGCCTGCAATGATATTGTTATAATAGATAACTTTACTTTGAAGGGATAGACAAACAATTTAAATAAACTTAAAGCAGACTGGGATTGATTGTCTGAATTTGTCGAAAGGCTTAGAAGACTTTTTTAACAATAGTTAAAAAAAAACAATGGGAAATTTTATAGACTTATCATCGTCCTAAGAATCAGCTTCGAAAAATTATTCAAAATTTCCAGAACACTCAATAAAAAATATGTAAATAAATTTATTTCAAATGTATTTTGTGCCCTTAAAAATTTGTTGAATTAAATGCAATCAATTTTTAATACTTTTACATCTTTTGACAAATATTTTGGCCGTTGAAAACAACCACAGTTGGTTTCAGGAACACTGATAATTACTTTTGTGTTGTTCTTTAGCTGTTAGAGATTTGTAAAAACTTTCTGTTTACGTTTTTAATGCTTTTCCCTTTAAGTTACCATCTCAGCCCAACTTTCTGTCTGTAGGGTATGTAAAACAAACTAAACTGACGGACGATGACATCATTCACTTGCTGCAAGCAGTTGATTAAGTGATGAACGGTGAGTGGCAGCTGTGAGTGTCAAGTGGAGTCCACTAGAATGACAAGTTTCAATTGTCCAAATTACATAATACTCGACATTTGCTAAAATTAATTTGTGCAAATTTGCGGTGGCAATTAAAAACGTATTACCAAAAAAAAAAAAAATTAAATACAACAAATAAATAAAACAACAGCGGAAATGACCAAAATCTGTTGGGGTTTGGTCAGATTCAGCCCGCGGTTTCAATTCAATTCAAAACTATGCAGAAAAAACCATACAAAATCAGAGCCATTAACGTGGCCAACTGCTGTTGTTTTTGTTGTTATTGTTGGTTGCCTAGCGGGTCGCGGCCAATATGAAAGGCTGCATAAACCAAATGCAAAAGATAAACATAATGAAGATTGCAATTCCCAATTGTTGGCAGTGGCTCTAATTCAAAGATTTTTCCAAAGCTTTCCACAAAAGACCAAAACAACAAATTAGCGGCAATTAAAGAAAATTTGCAAGCACATGCGATAAAGGCAGTTGATAAAAGTGTTTGAAGTTTTTGGCCACATCAAATGGTAAATGGTAAGATGCTTAAGACCAAGTTAACTAAAGAAATTGTGGCAAAGCACCGACAACAAAGAGTTTTATAAATAGCTGCCATTAAAATCCAATGATCTACTCAGAAGAGATACTTTGAAGTTTAGGTTGAAGTGATAAGGTTTAAAAGAAACTGCATAAAAATCGGCAGTAAAGCAAATAAAGTAAAATTAGTAAAACTTTGAAAAATTCTGGTTATTTTGAAAAAGAAATAAGTTTAAATATATTACCTACAATTCTTGTTTTACAGTCTTTTTATGCTAATCATATTTTACGGTTTTAGTATCTACTATTTGATATCTTTAATAACAACTGCTAATATTTAAATAAAATGTACTTATTACTTTATGACTTTGAATTTTATTATTTAAAAGGATTGAATGAAAATAATGAATTTAAACACATTACTTATATGACATATTTTACCTTGCATTTTTATGCTGTTTAGATTTTACGACGTTTGCAATTATTTTTTATTTTAAATGCACATCTGCACATTTGGAAACTTTCAAATCTATTTTTAATATTGAAATATAAATTGTTAATATAAAAATGTACCTCTTACTTAAAAACTTTAAATTTTAAATATTTTTTATAATATGCAATAAATGCAATTTGGCAGCCGTTTATGTCCAAAAGAAGCATGTGCAATAAAACACGTTAAACTGTAGTCTTATTTGGGACAATATTTTGACAGCAGCTGCCAAAACAACTTGAAAAACAAGACGTGAAACAAAAGATGATGATGAAGAGGAAGACAAACTTTAATGACATGCACAAAACATGCGTAAGGCCCGCATCTTGATAAATTGATAAAGCTTACAAATTACAGAGCGTCAACCACAACCAGCTACCCAATTAAAATTATCATCATCTGAAGAAAACTTGTTGTGCAAGGGGAATTCATGATGGGGCCATGGAATAGCAATTTCAATGTCATCGGAGCATCAAGAAAAGAAAGAAAAAAATGGAAAACTGGTTTCGACTGCGTTTATTGGAGCAGTCTTCCATTCATATAGGGGGAGTAGGTGTCAATAGACTTCTGACGGTGAGTCAGAGTCTCTTTTAAACACCAACCTGAAGGTCAATTTAGATCTCACGAGCTGACAAATTGAGTTAATTTGAATATTTGGAGCATATTTCTCATATGCAGAGCATTTTTCATTATTAGTTGTACCTCATCGTGGGTAGCTAACGTTTTTTTGGGTCATTTACATATGCGGAAATGGAGCATAAAAATTATTTAATTGGTACTTGACATTTACGCTTGAATGACCCTTGGAAGCCCCTTATATGACAGTGTTGCCATCAAGCAATCAATGAAAAACTATCGATAAGTGTTAAAGCAATGAGCTTAAGGTCAACAACAAAGGGTACTCATATCTCAGGACCTTTCAAAGATAGGCAAAGGAAATTTTTATACACACAGTCTAACAGTTAAAGCTTTGATTTGTATAGAAATTAGCTCAGGGATCAGTACCAACCAACAAAAAACTAGTTTGACAAGCTGAAACCTCAGGATCTTTTAAATAAAAATAAAGGTAAAGGAAACTTATTATACACATAGTCTAACAGATAAAGCTCCGATATCGGTAGCTGCAAGATTATATATCAGCACCTTTTAAAGTTAAACATATGAAATCTTCACGGTAACAACACACTTTTGATTCCATACTCTTTTCGAAGCAACCCAGTGAGGGATTGCTACTGGCAGTAATTGCCATTTTTTGTTGAATTCAAATTGTTATTATGTCAGCAATTAAATAAAAAGCCGCAACAATGTTGCATGGCCATGCAAATTATGCACTTCAACAAAAAATAAGAAATTGACTTGCAACTAAGTTGCATTTGATTTAAGCGAAAGGCCAAAGAAAAATACCTCTTTTTACGTTAACTATGCGACTTTCTAAAATGAAATTGAAAGCCGTCCGGTTACCAAATAGATTAAAAGGAGAACCAACTTTTGTGAGTGCGTTCCATATTAATTTAGTGACTCCACCTCTTCCCTTTTTAGTAAATATTGGTAAGTACAGATAACAACGATCCATTTATAGGAATATTTGTATTGAGTTAAGTTCATACTGTCAGCTGTTATCAGATAAGTTTGACTGATTAGCACGTTCGGTTATCAGAAACTAACAAAAAAATATACGTTTAAAGCTTTTTCAGGTATTAATGATTAGTTTAGTTTCAGCCCTCGATGTATTCAGATCGACGGTTGAAAATATTATATTATAATTATGGAAAAGCGAAATCAATGGCATAGGAAGCTCAAAATAAATTCATCCATTTGTTTATTTCTATGGTTGATTTTATGTCTGGTCTTCTATCTATTTATACCAGACTCTCCTCGAATTGTGCCCCAACAAGTGACCACAGTGGATCTACACAGTGTGTACAGTGAAAAGCCACAACAGTTAATCGATTTGCACAATTTTGATTATGTAATCAATCAACCTCCATGCGAATCTAATGTCCAAACATTAATCATGATACATTCGGCACCGTCCAACTTTAAGAAACGTTCAGATATACGTGAAACTTGGGGCGGAGAATCTGTAATAACTGAGAATTCTTCACTGCGTCTTCTGTTTCTCCTCGGTGCTGTTGAGGATGTTGATTTGCAATCATCGCTAGTAAAGGAAAATGGTCTCTATGGAGATCTGTTGCAGGGCAATTTTCAGGATGCCTATTTCAATCTGACGTACAAGCATGTGATGGCTTTGAAATGGTTTAATAATCATTGCCAAGAGGCAAAAGTGCTGCTGAAAGTGGATGACGATATCTATCTCAATACTCCGATGTTGTTGCAACAAGTGCAACTGCAACTGCCACATGCTGCACTGACAAAGCTGTTGCAACAGAAAAAGGAGCTTCTGCTCTGTGCTATAAACTACAAGGACCGAGTTCTACGTTCCTTTTTCTCCAAGTGGCGTGTCAGTTTCAGGGAATATGGTGACCGTTATTATCCACCCTTTTGTCCGGGATTTGCCGTTGTCTACTCCTCGGATGTGGTGAGACGTCTCTATTGGGCAGCTCAGCGTTCCAATTTCTTTCGACTGGATGATGTGCTAGTTACAGGATTGCTCTCCAAACGTAGCAATGTTTCCATTACAGACCTAAGGCCCTATGTTCTCTACCCAGATGAACTGAAGACAATATTAGGCAAATCCAATGAACCAAAACAGCGGGAGTTTCTAGTCTCTTGGCACAAAATGTCATCGCAACAGATAAAAGAGCTCTGGAAGCTATATGGCATGAGAAACATTACAATGCCAGCAAATTGACGTGGACAGTCTGAAATATTGAAGGAGCCCCAATTCATTACAGCCAAGTGCGCCAATATCCCCATAATGTGAAGCTACAGCTTATCGTTCTATCAATATAAATCACAACAAAAGGCTTGGCCAACTGGCTTTTGACAATGTTTACCTCACAGCTTGGCAGTGCCTGTCATAATGTCCAGTGTCTGAAACTCTTACGCATCCTTTGTGCATGCCATTGTCCTTCGGGGGGATCTGTTTGCTTTTGATGGATGCCGCACAACAAAAGCAACACCAATGCCAACAACAGCAACAGCAACTGTAAAAGCAGCAGCTGTTTGAGTATATAAAGGAACGACAGGCAACGTCTGGTCCAGATGCATCCATCATCCAACTCTTATATGCCGTCAACACATGGACATAACTCAGAACCTTTTTGTGATATCTTGTTGAAATTTGATAGACACATGCACAAGTGTTAATTGTATGAAAACAAATATATACATTTTTGCAGTTTAACAAATATACATGTACATATACATATATATTACACTGTGTAAAATAAATTGTTTTAAAATATTTTACCAAAAAAAAGGGATCTTTTTGGCCAACAAAAAATGTAGTTCTGTGTGAGTTTGGTGCCGATAAAAAACCACTGCCCTGCCGGCCTTGGAATATTTTTGGTTAAAAAAAAAGAACATAATACTTTGTGAATTTGGGGCTTATAATATTATCACAAATTAAATAGAAGCCTTTGGAATATTTTTGGTATCTTCGGTAGCCTTAGCGCATTTTTCAAACTTCCAGCTCAGTAAACTTGGACAAAACTCAAACAATATACATAAGGACTATCTTTTTGATTATTTTATGGTAAAATCTATATTTAATTTGCACATAAACCTAAAAACTAACCAAAGCACAATTTTAAAATTTCCTCTTTCCATTAAATCTGAATAGATTGCCATGTAGATAATCTTCCAGTAATGATTTGATATCTATATTTATTGCAAATAAATAAGTTTATTGTAAATAACGAAAGCCATTTTAAAGTGAAAAAAAGAACTATGAAAGCAGAACTAGTTATCAAGGGTGCTAAACCTCATGTCTACAGTTTAAACTTATTGTAGCTATTAAATTCTTGTAAGTTTATAGATTAGATTTCACTGTGCGACCATCAAGCTGAACAAAAGGTTGCTCGTAAGAACAATTTTCTGCTATGTTGATTTAAAATTCTACTATATTTTGATAGGCTTATCGCCTCTGACATATCTTGACCTGCATATCACACACATTGTATCGCGATAAGCACAAATTCATTCAGGTTTCTAATTTACATTGCAAAATAACCATTTGTTGCTTATCTGGGTTTAACAATCTGTGGCACAGTAGCTCGGTAAGCAAACTGTTTTCGAGTTATACTCATAATAACTCTGATTCAGCTGGCTGTCTGTGTTCCATTCTCTTGTGGCTAGCCTCAGGTTAAATGCAACATTTGCACACCTCAAGTGTTGCAAGTAACGTCTGGATATGCAAATTACTATATTATTTTCTGTTAATTGTCTAAACTACAGTTTGTGGCAACTGTGAGATATTTTATCTTATGTTGTAAACATTCAGATTGTATTTAAATGCATTTAATAGAGACAGAAATTCTAATGATAATATCTACAGTAATTCGAGGCGTTGTAGTAAATATTGGACTTAATAATAGTTATGTTTACTACAACAAATTTAATTAATCAAATAAGCATTAAATGCGGTTATATTAAGATAATTCCAAAAATCAAATCTAATTAATATATATGTTATTTATATAGAACTTGCTTTCAAGTTTATGATGCAGTTTAATTGATGAAAAGTCGACTTTAATTTCCAATTTTAAACTTTCAATCAACAGAACAGACTTCAATATAAATCAGTTCTCAAATTTGGATTACTCGACTTTCAACAAACCATGTCATTTTATCTTTTGACTTTGACACAGAGCTACAAATACCAACAATGGTATCCCTCTATTGTATATGTTTTAATATTTTCCTTTACAGTTCGACCATCTCTCAATCTTTTTTTTCACAATGGCGGCACTGAAGTATCTGCAACGAATCCATTTTTAATTTTTTTTAGTATCACAGACTGCCCAAAAGAATTTTTCTTTTCTATTTTGTGTAGTTTTTCCCCCTTTTGTGATGCGATGAATGTGCAGTTTATTGGAACGCTTTTTGATGCTTTTCAGTTGAATTTTTGCCTTTTGTGTGCTGCGGACTTTGGCACTGAACTGGTCCCGGCCATTGTTTACTTCCGTTTCCGGTTCGGGGCGCAGCATATGCAAATATTTTCAACATGATTGCATTTCTCCATTCAAGCCATTGGAAATGAGCAAAAAATAGGGTATTATAAAGTTAAATAAATGAAGAAAGTGGCACTTCCTTTTGCAGGATGCAAAAGATAAAAGTGAAAGTGAGTTGAAAAATGCAGCTAACAATATGTTTTTGCAGTTCTTGGATGAAGTAGTTAGTATTAAATTAGTTTTTCAGTTGAATATTTTTGTTAAAAGAAATAGCAACAATCTCTTTAAGAAAATAAACATATTTGGATTTCTTGAGCTAGAGTATCTTTTAGCTGAGCAGTGTTTTCAATTGATTGATCTATTGACTTTATACTTTCAACTCTTATTTATATTTTCTTCTAAGCAACAATAAACGATTGATTGCACT
Source organism: Drosophila testacea (assembly GCA_035043265.1). NCBI lineage: Eukaryota > Metazoa > Arthropoda > Insecta > Diptera > Drosophilidae > Drosophila > Drosophila testacea. The sequence continues at coordinate 2,217,770 of JAWNND010000151.1, forward strand.
AATAAGCATAATACCTCAAATGAAATTAAAGATTATTCTCTACCTAAATGAGATTCGGCCTGATAACAACAACACAATATGGAGTTCAAACCGGAAATTAAATTCTTCGAACTCTGGTTGTTTGCGTGTACAATGTACATGCATGTTTGTGCGTGTTTAAGTCCTGTGCAATACTGTAATATACTCCTTAACTAATAAGTGTTTAGAATTTAAGCTTTAAGTATTTTTCTTTGGTTTTCTTCTTTGCTCACATGTCGCTTAAATGTAATAAAATTAATTTGCTTAATTTACAAAATGAGCTTCGCACTTTTTACGCGTTTTTAAGCACATTTTAAGTCCCCTTTTCCCCCTCTTGCAGTCACTTCAACTAATTAACTCAAAATATTTACAAATGCTGCGTGTGGCAACGTTCTTTTCCTCCTTTTTACCTCCTTTTTTCCTCCTTTATTCCTTCTTTTTTCCTCCTTCTGCTCGGCTGGCTTGTTAAACTCTTTCAGCGATTTTCACTTCCTGTGTCATGTAAATACAAATTAAAACAAGCGCAAATTTGTTTGGTTTTTTATTATATTTTTATATAATTCTGGCAGAGTTTTTGTAAACTTTTTAAACAGTTTTTTGTTCCAGCTGCATGTGATAAACTTTTAAAGGCCGCTCTGGAAAGTTAAATTTAGTTTTTCTGCTCACTTTTCAAGTAAAGTTGAACTGTTGATAGTTTCAGATATCGAACTACTTAGATGAACTTAAGTTCAAATTCCTTTTGAATGCGGCTCTGGAAAATTTAATTTAGTTTTTCTGCTTACTTTTAAATTGGAGTTGAAGTGTTGATAGTTTCAGATATCGAACTAGAGCAATTTACACTTAATTTCCTATCCGAAATTAATTGCCACTGCACCTGCTGCTACTTTTCCTGCCAACTTCCGGTCTAATAGGATGTTCATGGTCACAATGCATTGCAATCTACTCCACTGCTGCCTCATCAAATCGATATGCCAAACTGTCCCTCAGGTGTGTCAAATATTCAGATACAAAGACTTCCCCTACGTCAATATGATATGATTGAATAGATCGTAACTTGATTGGCTTGTCTGCAATCAATTTGATTACCTTATCACTGATATTAGTCACGCCTTAATAGACGTAAAGTTCATAGGCCATCATTCATATTACTTAACTAAAGTTAAAAACTTAATATTAGGAAAACAGAGCATAAACAATGTCAATAATAAAGCAACCGATAACGACAACTGTAAATAAAAGTGGGACAATTATCAGCCGCAAAGGTCTACAGGTATTATTGAGATCCAACGCAAGTTGCTTATCAAATAAAAATTATTTCAGCACCTTAAATTCAGTTGAAGCTTTTAAGATGTTTTTCGATAATGATATCAACTCATAATGCATTGTTTGTTTTTCCTTAGCTTATAATTATAATTTTAAATAACTCAAACAATTTTGAGAGCTCTATCAATTATTTCTTTACCCAATACTTTGTTGTAATTGAAGTACCAGAGAATTTTTTGAAAAAAAATTGAAAATAACAAAATATAGATATTATGTATATTGTATTAGAACCATACTACCATTTGTTAAAAATGTTTTTAAAAATATATAGAGAAAAAAAATATATGTATAGAGAGAAAAAGGTTTAGAAAGAAATTAAGTTCACATCTTAAAATAATCATATAATTTAGACAACCATTATTGTATATTATTGTTAATTAAAACAGCATGTCTACTTAATAAAATTAAGTTTGTTATAAATAAAACAAAATAGTTTAATGAAAATATTGAAGTTATGGAGGCTTGTTGGAATATTTAAAGTAGAACTTAAATTTAATTTGAATAAACAAGAAAGAGGATTAAAAGCAGTCTTAATAAATAGATACTAATGAATTTTCCAAAAAGCTTGGAAAAAATATTATAAAAGTCTAACACACACATACATACATCCAGATAAACCCACACATACAAACACATACACACCCACAATTGTGGAAATAAACAGAATTAAAGATGGCAAAAGAAAGATAAAGAAAAGGCAACAATAAAAGGAACGTAGAAAAACTTCAAGTGTGCAAAGAGAAGAAAAATGTGAATATAGCGGGAAGAGAATTGGGTTGAGATTGTGATAAGCTATGAAGGAAGTGTCTATGGAAAGCTTTGGCTAGGGTTAACATGCCAATTGGCAATGGCATATTGACTGGAGTTTTCCAACGCCAAAGTGGATTGCTCCTTGATTAATTAAAAGCTGTTTGCATTTGAAGAGACTCTGCGTCTCCCTCTCTCTCTCTCTCTCTCTATTCTCTCTATTTTTCTCTCCCTCATTGTGTGTTTTTCTCTCTGTCTCTCATTGTGTTTTAGCCTTGCATTCAATAAGGTTGCAGAGGAACCTCTTCAAGAGAGCTGCACACAAAACATGCTAACCGAAAATGTCATTTAAGCCATACGCATTATGTGTGCCAATTTGCATGTGTGTTGGTCTGTATATGTGTGTGTTTGTGTGTTTATAAACACACACATATTCAATGCCATTTTAGCTCCGCTTTCAGCTGCTTTTGCCAGCAGGCAAAGTGAATTTGCTTAGCAAGGCGGAAATCAAATGCTTGCCTAGGCAAAGGATCCATCGCCATTAGCGTCGTATTGCATTTGTATACGGCGTACGAAGGAACTTTGTGACCGAGTTCAAGGACTATAAAGGACTATTACAAAGGACTCTTACACTCACAGGAGCAGCCAGGCTAATTGTAAAAGGGGCCACCTGCCAATTACATTGTTTGCCATTGACTTGAACCAGGACTTCAACATTCAACGTAGATGTGGACTTGCACTTGATTGTGAACTTGGCCATTACCGTGTGAACAGCTGTTGAAAATCCACTAAAAACTCATTTCAACAGACGCCGCGACCATCCGATAAATGGCCAATTAAAACGCAAATGAGCCAGCGAATCCAACAAACAACAGCAACAACAATGCCCCATAAAAGTTAACAGCTCTTGGCCATCGAAACTGCTGCCAAAAACAAAAAATACCATAAAAATTTCAACAGGAGAAACTCACATAGAACTGACATAGAGAACTCAGGCTCAATTTCAGCAGATGCTTGCAGGAAAAGTGCGTGTATCAAATCCGCGAAGTGGATACGTATTCGGAAAAGCATCCAAAAGTGGTTTAATCTGAGTTATAGGGAGTTCCGAATTTAAGAATCAATGTATATATTAGTAAAACAGTTTTTAGCTTGATGGTTTTTTTATTTAACACCAATTAAACATCAACTAAGGTGGCCGATAAAAAGTATTTTTTATTTAATTTAAAGAACCTGAAAATAAAATACATTGAAATTTTAAAAATTGATAGACAAAAGATAATTATCAAAGTGTATTTTAATATATTAATGTTCATATTTGAATCATTACAAAATTACTAAATTAATTAAGCTTTCATTGATCCTGTAAACGGATTGCTTGTGAGGAAAATCCTGTGGCCAGTGTGGGCTCTTAAAATCGCTATTTCCATTGTGAATTAGTTGGTGTTGTTTTAGATTGAATTCGAACAGGAACTTCCCTTTCTATTTTTATTTTTTTTTCCTTAGTCTTTTTTGTTTAATTGGATAAGCCACTTTCCTTTCAACTAGAAACTTCTGTTCCTTGGGATTGGCTAAAGGAATTGTTGGAGATAATTTGGCAATATCCTCATCAGAAATATTTTCCTTCTCTTCTTTGACAAAATCGCGAGCGAATTCCCAATTTTCTGCGGCAAGACTATCAATAAAGTCGTCGTTCAGATTCTTCTCGTAGTTTCTTTTAAATCGATAAGCTGCTCGCACATCTAAAGTACAGAGCTCACATATATTTTTGTGGCGTACGGCTTCAGCTTTTACTTTGAAGTTGAAGGATTCGTTTATCATATCCACCAAACCGGGTTCCATTGCCGACAGCTGTCTCTCAGGGACCTTGGCCTTGCAAACACTGCAATCCTTATGCATGTCGTTCTTTGTGATCATCGTTCTCAAGACTAAGGCAACGGTGAGTCTTAACGACCAACTTTAAACAATACGAAGTTATTTTGTACAAATTTACTTATTGCGTTTGTTAATCCGTGAAAACAAGAATAGGGATCTGTATCGATTTGGTGATATCGATATCGTATCGACACAAAGAAACGATATTCAAGTTAAAAACGATATGTACAACACGAGATATTAATTAATCGATACTAAATTATATATATGTTTTGATATATTTTATTTTAAATAAAACTGTTTTTATTGTTTATCATCGGAACCAGAAAAATAAAGTTATTCAGTTAACTTTTCTGTTTTTGAATATTTACATAAAGCCAAGCTAAATTAATTTAGTTAAAATCTTAGAAATGCAGTTTGGTGCTTTTTCCCATTAGCCAAGTTTCTGTTGCCCTACTAAGCGATTAGAAGTTATTGCAAAACAGGTTAAAATGCCTAGCAATGCCACAGACGGCTTAAATTGAGTAGAACCATTGACAATGGCGCCAGAGTCGATTACAAAACATAGACATTAAATGCAGAGGAAGTGACATTAATTGCAATGATTTAGCAGGCCCTATGGGCGATGGTGATGACGATGGCATGCCATGAAGGCAAACAACAGACAATACACAACAGGCAATTCAGGCGACAACTGATAAAAGCGACGCTGTTGGAAGCGTGTCCACTGTCCATAGTACGTTTGTCCACTGTCCACTGTTCGTTCTCCGATGAGGCAGCTTCAAAAACCTGTTCAAGTCAACAAACCCGGGCAACTATACAGCTGTCGTTGACTGCTCTGGTTCGCATGGATATTACGCAGTCAATGCGTTTGCATTTCCAATTATACGAAATCGTTGCTAATGAGAAATTAATTTGCACAAATGCTAAATAAGTCGGCTGTGTTGGTCATGCGAATATGATATAGTTGTGAGTCGCGCATAAATCCGAATTTTGAATTTCCCAGGTGTCCGTATCTGTCTCAAACTAATGCAGATTTAATTGTCCCAATTTGGCCAACAGCAACAAGAACAACAATAATTGTAATTACAACAAAACAACAGCATACTAACTTGGCCAAATCAACCTTGCTGGCAGTTAAAACTTCCAGTCATATATAGAAATCTTTATGAAACTGTTAACAAGTAAATAAGAAGAATACCAAAACTTCAGAGAAAAGTCTAGCTCCAAATCTTAATTTTTTTAATTCAAATATTAAATTAAAAGTAAATTTATACTTGGACCAAAATATCTAAATTAATTAAAAATACGATTAGGCAAACCTAAAATATTAAAATTGTATCAATATTTAATAATATACTACTTACCAAATATTTCAAAAACTGGGTCGTTAAATTATTCTGTGAATAAATATAAAAAAATAAGTTAGTACACTTGCAATATAATATTTTTAAGTGTTAAAACTAGCAACAAATCGAGTGCCCATTAAGTCTCATCACCCTGGGCGGGCGCCTTCTTAGCCCTCTTGGGCAAATTATTTTGCTTGCTTCGCGCACTAGTCATTAAGCAAAATGTTTCCGTTGACCAATCTAACGACTGTCAACCCACAACGACAGCAACAACAACCGGAGTTAACATTATTATTGGCGATATGCAGTACAATAAATAAAGACCGCTCAATAAATACATCAACAAGCGCCAATTGGGGCGTGTGTTACATTAATCAAAATAAAATTTCACCTTTTGCAGTGTGTTGTAAGTATCGTGTGGTCTGGACATTGCATGCAATCAGCATTTCAATTTGTAAGACGCCCATGCAGAATGTATTTGTATGTTTGTATGCAAGTGCAGGGTATAATGTCTTGATTGAGTGATTGATATGCTAAAGTGTGATCCGTGCGTGCACACCTTTACACGATGGCGTGTGTTGTTTGTCTGCGCGGGTGTCACGCAATTGGAATCAAAGAAAAATATATATATATTAAGCCACAGTCACTGTCAACGCGCACACATTTAATCAATCGAATTCGTACAACTTTGCAAATCTTTCATTCTTCAACTGTACATTTTGGCGCGAAACTTTGCACACTGCGTTGCCACATCGTTCGAAATGGTAGGTGTCAGCTAACATAAAACCATATAGCTTTTTACTTATGATCAATTAGACTGCATATATTTATACATTTTAAAGCTACTTAAAAGAAAATATTTCCTCTAGATGTTGTTTATGTTTGCTTTTGCCCAATCAGCATATTTAAATGCCATCAGCTGTTGCAGCTTTTAGTGTTGCAAAATATGTGCTGCTCATCCATTTCGATAGCAATAGACATCGTTGTTTAGGACTATCGAAGTAACCGTCGTATTTCGCACAATACGTCGATATTATGCATTTCATAATCAATCTTAACTAATTATACTTTTTCAATTATCCAAAGTGGCAATCAAATACATTTTAGTATTTATTTAACGTAGTAAACAAGATAAGATGATTTCTGCAGCTAGTATATATAGTTACTGCAAGCATCGCCCTTTTTAGAAAACATCGATAGTATCGATAGCAGTCCAGTGTTCTTACATCACTAGTTCTTGAACAAATGCGAATGTATGGAAAAATAACAGTGCGAAAAACGGGAAAAACGATAATAAAAACATTGTAAAAATGTCTGTGTTGCGGTTTTTGGTAACGCGACAGGCTCTGGCGGCCTTAACAAGACGTTCCGCAGCTCCGACTCTACAGAATGCTCGCGCATTTAGTGTCTTGACAAACAATAATAACAACAACATATGGAGTAAAACAACCACGAGCACAACAATAACGGCATACCAAACGAAATTTCAACAAACTCGCGACCACAAGCGTTTTGGCCATGGTCAAGAGAAAACTCCACAATTGACAAAATATTTCCACCTTATGGTGATTGGTTTGTTTATCATCTCCGTACTGGACTGGGGCAAGTGAGTGTGCGATAACCATAAAAAAATCAAGTTATATATAAATTGCGTTTATTTTTAGAGTGAAACGCTTGCTCATACCAAAAGTGGATGCGGATGCGGGTCAGCGTCCCTCCGATGCCGCCGGCGTCAATGGCGATAACAGCTCCGATAGCGATAGTGACGATTCAGATGAAGAGGATGATGGCGATCTTAAGCTGAGCGATGGCAAGAAAGTCAAGGAAAAAGTTGGTTTCCGCGACCGCAAAGTATGTTAACCGCATTCTAAAGAACCAACAAAGTTTCAACTATTCTTTCAGTGTATATATTAGTGTTTGTCTCAACTTGCACCTAAGCAGAGAAGCCTTTTTGTTGTTATAATTTTGGTTGCCAATGTAGAGAAACCTTTTTCTGCGTAAAATTTTGGTACCTCTAAAATATGTAACTTTTTCGCCCAGGTGCATATTTTGGCGAATACTGTTATACACACAGCATAATGTGTTTAACTGCCTCAATAGTTAAGTTTACATTGAATATATTAGGCCAAAGCAAAGTATCAAATTTAAATAGACCCATATATTAAATATTGAAATTAACTGTCAAAAAGTCGAGGCAGCTAAACACATATTGTATATAAATATTCTGTACAAACTATGTTATGTTCTTTTCAAATTTTCTTTCAGTGTATATATATATATTTAAACAAAAAACGTAATATTATTTTCTTGATTACCTAAGTTTTCTTCTGACTTTCATTTCTCTTTATATTTGTTGCCTGTCAAATTTTCTGTTGCCATCACACACCATCCAACACAACAAATCAACACACACTCACATCCCAGATTATCGAATATGAGAATCGCATGAGGCTATTCTCCACTCCAGACAAAATCTTTCGCTATTTTGCTACGGTGCGTTTACAGGATGCGACACAAGCAGTTGTATACATGACACCCGAGGACTTTTTACGTTCAATTTATCCGGGCATGAAGCAGCCAGATGGTAATTCAGTTATAGGCTTATATAGACTGTAAATACTAACACGATCCAGCTCACAATTGCGACCCATTTTGCTTGCTTTCTCTACTTCTGTTTTCTTTTACAAATCTTCTTTGCCTGCGTTAATTGCTAAATAATATGAAAAGCTAAAAGTAATGTAATCTTCCTGAACGCCTCGCTTAGATTATTGAATATGAGAATCGCATCAGGCAATTCTCAACGCCAGATAAAGTATTTCGCTACTTTGCAACTATCCAAGTGCCGGTCGCCGATGATCGCCATGAAGTTTACATGACACCAACTGATTTTTTGACTAGTATGACGCCAGGCATGAAGCAACCAGATGGTATGTGGCTTAAACCACAGTCTTCAAACTAACAGATGATCAATATATTTAAGCGAATGCTTTAAATCATTTTTCCACTTTACAGGTTTGGGTCTGGACCAATATCGTCGCTATGATCCCAAGGTAAAGCAGATTATATTAATAATACCTATAAAATCATTTACTTAATCTCATTTCTTGTAGTCTGTCGGGGAACAGTTGAATTTGCAGTTGGAGAAGAACAGCATATTCTATAAGCTGGGATCCTATGGCCTTATTACCTTCTCTGATTACATATTTCTGCTCACAGTGTTATCCAGTAAGTATTTTTATTAGAGTAAATTGTTATACCACTCCTAACTCAAATTAATTATTTTTAAACTGTTTAAATTTTGCAGTTTCGCGTCGTCATTTTGAGATCGCATTTCGAATGTTTGATTTGAATGGCGATGGAGATGTGGATTGCGAGGAATTTGAAATGGTAGCGACCCTTGTGCGTCAACAGACGAGCATTGGAACACGACATCGGGATCATGCAAATACCGGAAATACATTCAAGGTAATTAATGTTTCAATCGAGAAGAGCTCTCTCAATTAATCTGTGTTGTTATTGGGGGGCGTGTATTGAGAGTGCGTTGAATACTAAACCATATTTTATATTGTATATTCTCTATATCTCTTGGCTTCATTCCTATTGTAAACGAGTGTCGTAACTGTGTACATAATAATAATACTTCACTTCCTTTTTTGACTACTAACAGTCCTTGAAGGTACTTTTGTGAATAACCAAACAAACAAACAAACGCTTAGATTTCTTTTTGCAACCACAAAACCCTCACACAACTTTTCTTTCATCTAATAATTGCACAAAACAACTGCACGCTACACGTTATTCAATTTATTTAATAGATTTTAAAAATATTTTATAGAACTTGAGCTAAAAGTATTTTTAATTTAATTAGGGCGTCAATTCGGCGTTGATTACGTATTTCTTTGGACCGAATATGGATGAGAAGCTGACTATCGAAAAGTTCTTGGACTTTCAAGAGCAACTGCAGCGTGAAATTCTCTCGCTGGAATTTGAACGCAAGGATCCGAATGAGGAGGGAAAAATAACTGAAGCAGATTTTGCCGAATTACTTTTGGCCTATGCTGGATATCCGTCCAAGAAGAAGCAAAAGAAACTGAAGCGTGTTAAGCGTCGTTTTCGCGATCATGGCACAGGGATATCAAAGCAAGACTATCTTGACTTTTTCCACTTTTTAAATAACATTAATGATGTGGACACTGCATTGACTTTCTATCATATTGCGGGTGCTTCGATTGATCAGCAAACGTTGCAACATGTGGCAAAAACTGTGGCAGTTGTTAATCTCTCCGATCACGTTGTTGATGTCGTCTTTACCATATTCGATGAGAACAGTTAGTAGCATTCATTTAGACAAGTTTTGTGAAAGTTTATTAACTATTTTCTCTTTATTTTCAGATGACAATCAGCTCAGCAATAAGGAATTTATTTCGGTCATGAAGAATCGCGTGCAACGTGGTTTGGAAAAGCCCAAGGATACGGGTTTCCTTAAAATGATGCGTTCAGTTTTCAAATGTGCCAAGGAAACAAAGCCTGTCCTATTGGATATATAATTAGTTCGTTTGAATGTGAATTCTCTCGTTTGACCAGTGCTTTAAGCGCTTCCCTTAGTCATTTCTCTTACGCTTGCTCCTATTTATGTTTAGTAAATGATTACGTTAGTCCAATTTAACAACAGACTTTATGAATAGTTCATTGTATAAAGTATATTATCAGTAAGCAAACAATACATTTGCTTGTTGCTTAGTGTTATTATGTAACGGATATAAGAGAAGATAATATTAAATTAAAATACTAATATTTGTATTCACGTTTATATATTAACTTATTATTGCATGTTGCTCTCCTCGAAAGATTGCACATGAACTATTCAAGTTGTTGTTTTTTAAACGAATTTTTCATGTATATTTAAACACACATTTCTGAACAACTCTTGTGCACTTAATACGTTTACAAAATATATATTAATATTTATCATAAATACAATTTGATCATTGTAAATGTAAAGTTCAAGGTAACTTATATTTATTCCTTATGCCAGGATACTCCAATAGTTGGACATTTTTCTTTATATTACAATAGTTTAATTTCTCTTATGGAATGTATACAATTAAGGAAAACAGTTTATAAACTGTTTAGTAACAATGTTCACTTATAAACTATACTAGGCCACATCGACTTCCTGATCCTCATCGTCCAGATCATCGACACTCATTCCATACTGTTCCAAATCGTGTTGTTTAAGATGCGCAGTATAGGCATCCAGTTCACTAAACCGACTTTGACATTCACAGCATTCCAGCCAATCCTCAAGAGAACTATCACCATCTTCACTATCCGAGGAACGCTGTCTGTGCTGTTTGTTTGAATCCGTGTCCTGTTGTGGCTCCGGGCCATGTGTCGCCTTGTGCTCCGTGTAATGCAAATAGTCTTGATATTTGGCAGGACATCGAGGGCATTTGTACAAACGATCACGTACATGGGTAACCATATGTTTCTTGAGTGTGGAGCATTCTCGGAATGGTTTGCGACACTTGGTACAGCTAAAAGGCTTCTCTCCGGTGTGGATCATATAATGACGTTTGAGATTGTGACGAGTGCCAAAGGGACGATGGCACAGAGGGCAGGGATAGGAGCGTCGATTGCGTGAAACTCTGGCTTGAACTCTTGGAACTGCATCATTGCTTAGCGAGGATGAGGAATTGGCGCTGCTGCAGCTTCGCGGCATTGGCGGACGTGACGGAGGAGCAGGGACCACATTTTGGGGCGGAGGTTGCGTAGGCGTGGCTAACGGAGGCACTAGAGTCACCAGCAACACGGGTGGTGACGAATCCAAAGCTGCAGAAGCTGGTGGTGACATAATCTCCTGATCCTTCTCCTGTTCAAGATCTTCCTGCTCCTGCTCCAGCTCCGCCTCTTCATCCTCTTCCTTTTCATTCTCCACAGCATTTACAGTAATGTTCCCTTGCATTTCCTCTTCATAGCTCTGCGGATCAAGAAACAGATTCTTTCCCTCGCAATCCACACAGCGCGTAGAGTCCTGCTCCATGGGTGGACATAGTCGACAGATCATGCATATATAGCGTGGATCGCTCAAATGACGTCGTCGATGCTTCTTGAGATCGCTGAATTCTCGAAAACGACGATCGCACAAATCACAAGGAAAGGGACGCTCTCCTGTTTGAGATAAGAAATTAAAATTTAACTTGGTAAATGAACAACGTACATAAGAAATCAAAATCTTTTTTTAATTTAATTTTTTAATTATTTCAACTAATTTTTTTATTATTAAAAGATTTACATTCGCTGCCTGTACAACTCCCACCACATTTTCTAAACTAAACATTATAGTAGAAAGAGCGTATTAGATTTGATTCCGAAAAAAGTATTAAAGTATTAGGTAATATAGAAAAATGATTTTAAGAGATCTCAGCAAGTATAACTTAGTTAAGGTAAATACATTCAAAAAAAGATTGTTGTTTTAGATAGAACCTGTTGGTAGTATTTAAAGACACGCCTCTTGAACAACTGGAGCTCTCTTTCTTACTTTGTTTATACGAAGTTTGTTTCGCAAAACTACAGCACGAAAAGTTGTGTAAGTAAAAAGTTTTATGAATTTGAAATGTACCCTAAATTTAACAATGAATTCTTTGACATTCCATGAAATTAATTAACAATTTTCTCATTTCCCGAGAATACAATTTTAATTTGGTAAAATAAATAATTTGTAAAGTGGAGTTTAAAAGCCTCCCTTTATGAATGCAACCTACAATGTATATTCGAAAGTTGACTATGATTTTTATTCGTTTACAGAAATTCAATTAAAAACTTCTCATTCTTTATATGAAGTTTTCTAATTCTAAAATTCATTAAAATGCTTCACATAAACTTGAAATCTAGTAACTCACCTGTGTGTATCATCATGTGACGCCGCAGATTGTAGTTGGATTGGACTTTCTTGCCACACGCTTGGCACTGATAGAAGTGACGACCACGACGTTTAACATAGGGTCTTGTAGGCCGCTTTTTGGGAGCAACTTTTGTTTGCTCTGATTGGAACTCTTGATCTTCGTCATCCGATTGGAGCACAATAATCGGACTTGGTTCATTTAGTTCACATCTAACTGTTGTTAAGGCTAATTCCCTATCTCTGTCATCCTCATTCTCTTCCTCTGCTTCACTGTCACTTAACTCAATGCTGGCCACAATTCGCTGTGGTTCCATTAGCTTGGGGATAAGTTGTATATCTGGTGAGGATCGTAAACTTCGCGCTGCACCAATAATCATCAATGGCGGTTGTTCCACAATCGCCTCATCATCATCCAAAAGCTCTATAACCTGCTCTTGTTGCTGACGCTGCAGTTCCTGGTGCTGTTGCTGTTGTTGTTGTTGTTGTTGTGCAATCTTGAGCAACAGACTCTTAATCTTGGCATCGTCAATGGAAACAAAGTTCTCTTCCGGCTCATGGTACTCATAGCTGATGGCGGCATCTGGCGGCAGCAGTTGGCAGTTCGCCTCACAGCAGGAGGCGTCGCAACAAGCGGGGGAGGCGTTGGCGCAGTCGGTACAGCAATCGGCGCAGCCAGCAGAAGAAAGCTCCATCTAACAAGAGAGGAAGAAAGAGAGAGTATGCGTGAGTACAAAGAGAGAGAAAGGGAAAAAGCTTTTAAGCTTGTGCGCCTGTGCATATGCTATGCTTATTAAGAGAGACATTTGCATCCTTTCCAATAAACAAAATAATTAATACAAACCTTACGAGCAGTACTCTAAAATAACGCTAACAAATTTTGCAAAGAATTAAAAACAAAGCAACAAGTCTCGTTTTTTGCTTTGCTTTTTTTGCCGTGGCCGTTTCGCGTTGTTAGCCGAGGCCGAGTGAAGAAGAAACTGGATTCGCGGCTCGTTCGCCCGGGCTCAGCAACCTCGACAAACGCCAAAAGTCGAGTTTGCAGTCAGCCGCTGCCCCCAGTCTCTGCCGCTGCGCAGTCTCTGAATCAGCGAAGCGAAAAACAACAAAAACAACGCGACGCGTCGCTGCTAACGTCAACGTCTGCGCGCCACGCTTTTTTATTTTTTTTAATGCACGCGCTATTAAAAAAAAACCACAACAAAACGATCGGCAAGCAGCTCCTCGTCGCTTCTGCTTCTTTCACTGCCTTTCCACTTCTCCCCTACCCACACCCTGTACCGTTCGTTGCGTGCGTTGGCTGTTAACTTGATTTTTCTTTGGGCACCAAAACGAAAAACAAAGAAAATGCGCAGGGCGAACCGAAAGACCCAACAACAATCGCGCAACAAGTGAGAGCAGCAAAAAAAAGAAGAAATAATAAAGAAACCAGCGAGCGCGAAACTCAAACTAAAACTCACGATTTTCAAGATTACTTCGAGCAGCGAAACAGGCGAGACAGAGGAGCACTGAAGCAGACGTCGCGACGTCGGGCGCCAACCACGAAGATGACGAAAGCGGGGCGAAGTCGGCAAGCTCCATTAAAGCACGACCGAAGCGAAGCGAACCAACAACAGCAATCAAAGCAAAAACAACAACAACTTCTACAGCAACAACAACGACAGCAGAAGCTGCTGCCGAGCAGCGTAAGCTCCGTGCACAACCGTTGCTTTGTTGATCTTTTTCCTTTTTTGCGCATTTGCCATGTGGTTGTTGCTGTTGTTTTTGCTCTTGTTGTGAGTATATTCGTTTTATTGTTTGAGCAAAAGCTGTGACTACGTCAGCCTTTGGACAGTGTTGAGCAACGATACAAAAGGGGGGCCCTTCGCGTACGCAAGAGTGAGTCAGAGAGTGATAGAGGGAGAGAGGAGCACTTTGCCAATTGCTCATTTGTATGCATTTGATGTGGGTGGTGGAATCTAAACTGATTGCACATCACAACCACGATATTCTCTCTCTCCTTGCTCTCCCTTCCCCTTACTCATCCTCTAGCAACACAACCGAGCATTGCGATCGTGACTGCAACTACGAACCGACTATGAAACTTGTTTTAGATCAACCACGCACACACCCACACACATAACTTGGCTGGGAATCTTATGTGAATCCAAGCAAACGGCGACTGTCTACCTGTCCCCGTCTCTAACCCTGCCCCCTAACCCTGTTCAGCATGTGGGGAGCAATGCTCGGCGCTCCCAACCAGGTGTTCGAACTTTTTCTGTATAAGGCTGTGATATCATTAATTCCGCAAGCCTTTTAAGATTTACAATTAAATAATATTTTACACATTTTCTGTGTGCTTAAAAGAAAGGCAGGAAAGAAGAAAATATTATAATAAAGGAGGTTGGAATGAACTTTGCGAGAACTGTACATAGGACTTCTTCAATACGAATTCTAAAGCATTTCACTATGGACGGCAGACCACGCTAGTGACGAAGCAGCACGAAGGGTGCGAAGGGTTACAACCCGATTTTAGTACGGAATATAAATTTAGTCATGGTTTGATCTATAAATTGATTCTACATTTAAAAATAGTTATTTTTATTTTATCGACTTTGAAAGGGTTAAGCTAATTGCAAAAGTTAACATTTGTATAATAAATATTAAAAGTAATCCCTTTTTAGGTAACTCTATATGATTTGCTTTTTAAAATCTCCCACTCTTATTTCTGGTCCCTAAAAAAAACAACTGCAGTATATGTAGTTAATCTATTGAAAAAACTTGTTTATTATGCATGTATTTTCGTGTTCACTCTAAAAAAAAAGAAAACCATCTCGAAGTTAGGTTTTGTTAAATTCACATACGATGCACAATTGGATCGTTGGGCAAAATTAATATAAAGATGGGATATACGCAGATATCCAATATTAATATCCATAAATCGAACGCACTGAAAACGTGGCATATTCTACATGTATGTATGTATATATATATAAGTATATACATATTAGAAACATATTTGGCAAAATTGGATTGGTACTATGATCTAAGCGGGCTAACAACTAAGTGTACCGTAAATAGAGCTAAATATAGCTACATATATGTATGCTATGTGTAGAAAATAGGTGATTTATCCCTCATAAGAATATGTATATATCATATATGTCTATCGTCTATAGAAAAGACATTAGTAATTGGTAGCTGGGACATATACACAAAAGATCGTGCTCATTCAGCATGACAAACAAATTAAAAAAATTTAAACAAATGTTTCTAATTCAATAGAGAGTTATAGTTAAGAAAGGGGGGATGTGTGGGTAGGAATGGAGAAGTGTTAGTTATAAAGATAAAGATAATGATGATATGCAAATCTTTAAAGAAACAACTTAACTATTTACAAATAGGCTTAAAAACTAAAGCGAACTGAGTAAAGCTCGGGACATTGGGTGGGTGCTGGATTATAATAACGCCTGGATTGAAATAATGCCATCATAAGAACTACGTCTATAATTATCTGTTAACAGCAGGATCAAGAGCAGGGGGCTGTTCTTCTTAATTTATCATACAATGTGATCCATAGATCACTTAAAGCTTTTGCTGCACATCCATTTTATTGGGTTTGCTCGGCTCCAGTTTCTCGTGGTTCACAATGAACTTCTTGGCCCCGGAGAATCCCTGTTTGTTAATGTAAAAACTCTTCTGGGCAAGCGGAGAAACGACGCCATCATCAACGGCAAGACGATTGAGAAATGTGGCTGCTGTTTTGGCGCCACTGTCGCAGGAGGAAGATTCAATGCTGATGGTGGAACAGCCGCCAATGGATGAGGTTTCACTCTTGGCGTCATCCATCAAAGTGACATCATCAACCATATCGTTGACCAACAACTGAGGACCTCCCAATGACGAGGCCGTCGACAATATGGAAGAGGTGCGACTGCGACAAGTATTTGTCTCACTTTCTGGTATCGAGATGCCTTCATCAATGCTCTGACTCTGGCTATTCCCCGCCAGACACATGGCATCCAAGCCATTGCCAGTGAGCACACTGCTCGGCGAGGCAGAGACAGGGGAGGGGCAACCACTGCTGCTGCTGTTGTTGTTGTTATTGGAGGATGCATTGTTGTTGGTGCATAGCTTGGATATAAACAGCTTGGGAGTTATGCGTCCATCGTAGGTGCCCGAGTCGGGGCTAGGGCACACTGATGAAGGCGATTGGCACACAGGCGAAGAGCCGCGACTGCAAGGAAGCGGACAAAATATTTATTGTATATGAGAAATATTCAAGTTTAATCCTCAAGTCATTCTTAATAGATATCCTCACTTACCTATCTGTAAAGATCTTCTTGAGTGGCGGTGGCGAATAGACGCTCCAGTTGCTCACACCGGCATTATTGTCGTCCAGCTCGAACTTGCGCTTGACGGGACCCAATGAAGAGGGACGCATTGCAATCGGGGACATGGAACGTCGAGAGGTAAAAGTGCGACGTGTCGGGGAGGGAGAGTAGGGCAGACGCATTCCAGCCCTATTGTTGGTGGGACTGGGACTGGAGCAGCTGGTGCTATTGCTGCTCCCAACTTGCGGCAACACCACTTGCAATGGATTCGAGAATTCATCCGATTTACAAGACCAATTCTCGGCCACCAATGTGAGATCCTCCCAGCTCTGTGAGATTTGTATCTCACGATGAACTTCACGCTCATGATTCACCTCCCGACTGTTCAGATCAGCGCATTCCTCCTGCCGCAGCTGAGAGACACGTGGCGTGAGGCAGAGAGCGGAGCCCCCTGCTCCTGCTCCAGTCCCACCCGCTGCTGCACCGCCCAAAGCTGGACTGTAGCTGGCGGAATACCGCCGCGCACGTGGTGTAAACAAATTGAACATAGGAGCTGGTGAAACTTCTCTGGAATTTGGCTGTGATCTGAAGTGTATGTTCTTGCCAAAATAAGTGTTGTTATCACAGCGCTGTTGTGGTTGTTGTTGGTGGTGGTGTTGTTGCTCCTGATTCTTCTTTGGTGTCTGCTCATGCTCCCGGGCCGCAGCTGCAGCGGCGGCGGCAGCGCGTGTTGTCATCGGCGTTGGGGTCAATGACGAGCCTTTGCCCGCCGGCAGATGGCGTATTATGGGTACGCTAAGACAACGTTTCAATGTCTTGGAACTGGTGCTAGGTGGCTCCAGGGTATCCATCGGCACAGCAGTTGTTTTCTCTGTCTCTGGTGGCGTCTTACTGCCCTGATCATCACTACTGCTGCTGCTGGCGTTCGTATCCATTGAATTTGGTTGTGTTCTATAAATAAAAACTATGTATTTACTATTTTTTGCGCTATGTGTTGACGCTGTGGGTATTTTTAATGTTTTGTGGGTTTCAACTCACACACACATGCGCACAGACAGTTGCTCAAGTAATTGTTTTGACAAACTGAGAACTTCACATATACCAATTTAAATTTTGAAAAATAAGTTATTTATTTTACATTTTTTAAAAACCAATTGCAATCTTAATAAAATGAAAAACTAATTAAAAATATAGATTTTATCGCAAAACCAAATTAATTTTGTCAAAAACCTTACTTGACAAACTGTATGTACATTCACAACAACAATAACAACAAGAACTACACACATTTTTGTTCTTTCGCGATCACACACAAACACACACACGTTCACTCAGCTGGCGCTGGTTCATTTTTATTTTAATTTTTTGTTATTTTGGGTTCAGCTCGAAAGGCATGTGGCGCAGTTTTTTTTATCAGCTCCAATTTAGCATCTCTTCCCAAAATTCTCATACAGTTTATTGACGCTGCCTCAGCTTGCCAATTTTTTTTTTCCCCCAAGCAACTGCGTGCGCTGTATATGAGGCCAGTTTTTGACTGCGTTTTTATGCCGCTTATTTGCAACTAGCGTACGCAAATTGTGCGCGTTTTAGTTGTGCCACAATTTGTGGCAACATTAAACATACCTTTGCTGGTACTACAACTTATCTAATTGCTTTAAATTACTTACAAAGTTATGTCCTGTGGTTATAATTTTCTGCAGCCCGTTTTAGTTTTTTCTTAGTGTTGGTAAGCGACAGCTGCACGTTGGCCTCGCACGTTCAGACTATCAATGAAAAGCAGAGTGTGCACTGAATAAATATACGCTGCTGCTCAAAACGCAATTGTTACTTACTTCTTTTCATTTATAAATGTGTAAAACAATAGACTCTCTTAATGAGAAAGCAAATAAATTAACTGATTAATGCTTGTTGGCAAAACGCGTGGCGTCAATTTAATCGACCGTATATGAAGAGTCGCACTTCTATGTTTGACCACAGTCAGCATATGTTGACGCTGTGCAGCACTGAACGCGCGCGCATTTGAAAATACAGTATTGTTCGTATGTACTACTTTTTAATATTCGTTCATTTATTGTCAGCAGTCAACAATTGACACAAATTCAATTGAATTTTGTAATTTCAAATCAGAAATAAAGAATTTTTATACCAGTATGAATAAAAAATGCAATGCAGAGACACACAGAGAAATATATCGTATTTATTTACTATATGCGAAACTTAGGAAAATTATCATACATATATTTGTATGTAAGCTGAAGTTATAATTTGATTGATAACTTAACAAAAATCACAACGAATTATAATAACACAGTTTGAATATATTTTCATTTAGTTTGCAAAAACTAATCTAAGCTTTAAATAAATATAAAATATGTGTGTGGAACTTAAATTGTTTTTGGAAACTTCATGAATTCATATAATACTCATTTTAAATATTTTCTTTTGTTTTGCGTAATTTCCATGGATGACTACAGCTAAATTACATGTTAAGCTAATTTCTTTGTTAGTTGACGCCTGTTTCTTCTGCTCCCACAATCTATTTTTGGATGGTATTATTTGCGACAATTGAAATCGTTTACATTAGTATTACTTCACTACGTGTTTATAAGAAAAAATCAAATCAGTTTACAGGAAAAGCAACCTACAACTATTTTGTAGTAATATATTGTAATGAGCGGCATTTATGTAAATGGAAATCGATTTGTATTTATAGTTGACTATGTTGGCAAACGCAAGAGCTGCTCTGAGCGGCGGGTTTATCGAGTCGGGCCTTTTAAATTAACCATCGGCCAAAGCAGGCGTAACCCAGCCATATTTCTCATGTGTTTTCACCAGCGAACGGAAGGATTCCTCCGCTTGGCGTCTGAAAGTACATAATAAAGTTAAACAAATTAGTAAACGTTCAAATTAGAGAGCAATTCAAGGACTCACCGACTAAACTCCTTTGTACTTTTTGGTTTGCGCGCAATACGACCCTGACCCTTTACAACACTGGCCGCAAACTGCATGATGACCGCCTCCACAGTATAGGCACTAGCCCAACCCCTAGGTGTAAGCAATTCCATACATATGGCACCACCCTCCATCACGTAACCCTTCTCAATGCGTGGTTCCACAACCCTCATAAATGGCGGTGCAAATGGAAAATTGTCGGGAAAACTCAAATGCAACAAAATGGCCGATACGCCCATTTCAACCATGTCACGGGCCAACGGTGAGTCCGGATCAATCACATGCAATCGCACGTGCCACTCAAAGAGACTGTCATTCACCAGATCCACCTAAAATATAAATTGGAATCAGTTTAGAATATACAAATCAAGTTATTATATTCTTTGACATTACCGTAAAGACGGCATCGTTCTTGCACTGCAGGCGTTCCATTTCACGGTATTCCTTCATCAGACGGCGCGATCTTATGGTCTGATCTGGAGCTGTCACCAGCGGGCGTCCATTTGACGGTGCCACTCTGTGGGGGAAATAGAAACATAATAACATAGAAACTCTAGAACTTTTCGTCTTTTACGCACTTGTGATCCTGGCGGCGTCGTTTCCCTGGTGAATCGCATACGGCCAGCTCGGCTGCCACACGTACAACGGCATTCTTTGAGCTGGGCTGAGCTGCTCCTGCTCCTGCTTCGTTTCCAGTTCCAGTTGCTCCTCCACCCGCTCCAGCTCCTGCTGTGGAGGCAGTTGCTCCTTCAAGAGCCGGATTGTTGTTAAGATTATTGTTGTTGTTGCTGTTGCTGCTGCTTGTGCTGTGCTCGGCAACATCAACCTTATCGCAGCTTCTATCGTTGTTGTTGTTGTTATTATTGTTGTTGTTGTTATTGTGGTTGTTGTTATGGTTATTGTTGTTGTTATTGTTATTATTATTATTACTAGACTTGTGGAAGATTTTGCGAAAAGCGGTGACGACTCTCTCTTTGGAACGTGATGACATCTTTGCCGTGGTCTTTGTTGGCCTCTTCTTCAACGGTGGCTTTGATTTCTTTAATTACAAGTATTGTAGTGTAGTGTTGAGTGTGTGAGAGTGGGTGTAATTTTTCAGTCTTTTATTTTATTTGTTTTATAATGTTTTGTTTGTTTGTGAATGCTACGTCAATTGTGCTGCAAAAAGAAAAGAGACGATAGATTAGTTGTGGAATGTTAATAGAATATACTTTTTTTCCTTAAATATATTTAGCTTTTATTTTTAGTCTGGGTAAAACTTGTTATTAAATAAAGGTCTAAATAAGCTTATTTTAACAAAAACGTAAACCGAAAGGTAATAATATGATTTTGAATTAAAAAATGTTTGAAGTTAAATATATGTATTTAAATAATATAAAAGTTTAAAACTTGAATTTTAAGAAGACAGAAAAACGTCTGGATGTAATTCCAAAATGTTAGCTATGAAAATACCAGGAAAACTCAATAAGATCAATAAAAGAGGAACAAGAAATAGTTTTGCGGGCTAAAAAGCTTGAAGTATGATTCATAATAGCAGAAAAAATACGTTTATTTTTTCCATTTGTACGAACTTATAACAACTACCTTTAACACTTCTTCTACAGGGTATAAAACTATGCTTTTAGCATTTTATTGGCGCTTAAATGTGTCCCTGACCTACGCCCATTTCATAATTGCAGGGAATTTTCCAAGTGACCTTGCAAGTAGAAATAGCAAAAATTTTAATAAAAACTGTTTTTATGTGGGCTGCTGGACTAAGTATATACCCTGTAAGCAGAAGTTGGGTATGTTACTTGGGTTAACCAGTGACTATTCCGAATAAATTCTTTTTAAATTCAATTTGATAAATTTGAGCTATGAAATTTCTCTTTTGGTAAAATAAAAACTTTATTGATCTACATAAAAATAATCTGTGCTACAAACACGAAAATAAAAGAATGTAGACTCTTCAAACTCAGCTATTAATACAGCAGCATTCTCGACAGAATCCTTGACAACGTTTTCAAGCTTATAAAAACAGCAGCAAAAAAATATGTTAAATACTCACAGCCAACAGAAACAACAACAACAACGACAACAAAAGCTCGTAAAGAACAAGAGAAAGGAAAATAGCGACAACAAAAACGACGATAAAAAGAAACTTATTGCGACGCAGCCAACAACTGTTACACAGAGAAAAATCATTTTAAAATATAATAATATTGAAAATAATAATGATAATAATCATAAAATATATTTATATATAAGACACCTATATATTTAATTAATACCAATGTTAAATTGATTTCGTTTACTTAAGGAACTAATTAAACAATTTTAATAGAAGATTGATTAAAATGTAAAAATACTTAAATCTCAATAAACAAAAATTATATATTTAAAAAAAATATAAGTACAAGTTTAAATTTCTTGATTTTTTCTTTGATTCTTTTTTAATTCAAGATCAAACTTTTAAATTAGAATTATATACGGATCAAATGTCAGTATAAAATATTTTTTTATTATAACAAATTTTTATAACAACTCCAAAAGTATAATTATTAATGAATCAAGTATTTTACGCTCAGTTTAAGACATAGATTGAATGAATTTTATCTCGAATGTTCCGCATTTTTCCTCTGTGTATAAAATCGGAGATAAGGGGTATAATGAGATGTAGGACACGAGAGAAGAGTGAAGTGTAGGGTAAGGAGATCCCTCCAGCAAACAACTTTTATGGCAAAAGTTTTGTGCGCCCCACCCATGGTAAAGTGGATGCTGTGTGGGCTCTGGCTGTTGTGGAATTTATTTATGCACGTGGGTGTCAAGCTTAGGTGTTGACCATGGGCCTAAATTGTTGCCCTCGCCCATAATTGGCTTTAAGCCACAATCCAGGCAGCCAGACCAGTTATGTTAGCCGCCTCAAGGGTCCAGGGTTTCACATTTTGTCTTATGCTTCATATTTATGATTATTATGCGTATTATAAAGTGTAGAAAAGTAAGCAAGAGAACGAAAGAGAAAGTATCAAAGTAAGGTCCTTTCTCTTGAGTGTGGATATAGGACGGCGAATTTCAGAAATTCAAACGCCTAATGAATTAAAAGCGTGTCGCAAATTATAATTAAATATAAGCTGGAAAGTGTCTACAATTTTAATTTGCACACTTTTTTATACCTCTCAGGGATTTTTACCCTATTCAGCGGTAATGGAAGCAGAAGTTTACCATTAGGATTGCACTTAAGTTTATTTTTAACTGGAAAGATTTATTAAAGCCTTGACAGCCTCAAGCTTTACTTTCATTCTGCGCAGTTCACGAGTTTACTTTTAAGCAGAAGAAGCAATTAGTTTAGCCAGTTAGTTGGATTTTACGAAGAATCTATAGATATTAGAAGTAGAAATGGTTTCAAGAAGCCATTCCTTTCTCAATTTTGAAAGTTTATAACTATATAAAATAGTTAGCATTTAGAAATAATGTCAAGTTGATTAAAGTTTACGTTTTGAAGTTAATTTATAGCAGGATATGGGCCTGTATTTAAACATTATGTGTATGTATACATTATCTTAGTACTTTTGTTTTACAATATTTAAAGCAAACTCTATTTTTCCTGTTCATATTTTTCTCTGCTTCTACAATAAATCTTCGATATTTGATAATGACAATGAAGTAAGCACATTTTAAGCACTTTTCTTTTCTTTTTTGCTGTAATATCACTGCGTATAGTTGTTTTGTTCAAGTAAAGCAGCGCAAAAGTCTTTTAAAACTCAGTTGTTGCGTTTCCATACACTATCTATCTCAGAGATTAAAAATTATGATGGATGGATGTATCGCTTGACAGTCTAATGTTCCACTTACAGTCAACAGACATCATTTACAGGTCAAACGACTGACGTTTGACTAAATATAGAAAACTAAAGGCAGAAAACTCATTAAGAGCTATTAAAAGGAAGAAGTTCATCAAAGGTCGATTTGGTTCAACTTTCGATACAATTTACATATTGAATAATTCCTTGTAAGCGACTTGAGTAGCGACAACTACGAGTATTTTTAGATTGCTGCAAATTTTTGTTGTTGCACTTTTGCTTTCAGTAGGAGAATAGGCAACTGGGGAAAAGACGACAAAGAAGAGGAAACAAGTTTCAGGCACACACAGAGAACTGAAAACAAGACAAGCTTGTCGAATGTGGGCAGAGCAATAGACAGAGAGAGAGAGAGAGGGGGAGAGAGAAAGAGATAGGATTGTAATTCAAGGAATTGTTTACCAAGATTTGCCAGACATTTTGGCCTTTGCCTTTTTGGCATCAACTCTAACTACTAGAATATTCAGCTGGAACATTGCAAAAGATTTTCGTAGCGACATTCATTTAGTTAAATCAAATATTTACATTTCAGTTTAGCAAATAAAAAATTGAACATTGCTTGGAGCTATTTGACAGCTCGGAATTAATGAACAACAAATTGGCACAAGGGTTGGCAATTTGAGCTGTGACTTTTTGTTATTTTCCGTTCCTGTTTCTATTTTTTGTTCTCTGTATCTAATCTTATCTGGCGCCATAAAAATCGATAAAGCCCCCCTAACTGACCTATCCCTGCAGTTAAATGTATATACACATATGATTATAAATAACAAACCGGACAAATTGAAGATAATTTTAGATCCACACCATGTAGATAGCGAGAAAATTGACAGTCGTAAAATCAAAAGCACCAAATTGTAGGTCTAATAGCCAAATGGGAACGTTAAAAGCAATGCTGTAGTTAAATAAGCTTTTAATTGAGTTCAATTGACATTGAACACTAATACAGGGTGCTCTCAACTTACTCTTTACAACAAAATCGATTCTGTGAGAGATACTTGTTTGTATCTCGAATGTTTTTATTGCATATACTCATCATTTATTATGTAATTAATTAATTTTTATACCCTTTTATAGAACCATTGTAATTCAGAAAGTGTCTAGACCGCACAACATTTTCTTTTACACGCCTTACAACACTGGGCGTGGGAAAATTGTCACATTTCAACAGCAATACAATTAACAAAATTGTTACAGTTAATGCATATTTAAATATACGTATTTGTAAGTATATACGGTACATACTTAAGTATGTTTGTATCTGTTTTGACTGGTATAAACAACATTTATTGCTGTTGAGCTGACATGCAAGTTCCGGGCTATTGATGTTGTTGTTGTTGCATGCAAATCAGAAGCGCAAACACGAAACGTCATACTACTACTCTATACTATACTATACTCTACTATACAATACTATACAATACTAAACTTCAGAAATACACGAACCGCAACTCAAAAAAATGTATATACTCGTATGTATATGCTAATGGTAATACTTATGGTACAATTGTACAAAGTACATTTTTGTATACTTTTTAAGGGCGAAAATTTATAAAAATAATTTTAGTTTTACAAACAAACAACACTTAAATGCATAATAAATTGGATGATCAAGTAAGCTTAAAAAATTCTGCATAGAAAAATAACCAAAAGAAGAAAATTGAAATACAGCATCAATTAAGATGTTAAGCAGCAACCAAATTTATATTCCTCATGGAAATCCGTAAGGGTTTAATAAAATTACAAGTGCTCAAAATTATAAAAAAAGGGTTAAGATAATCGGGAAAAACTTTTATATTTCGAATAAATTTGAGTTAATTAATGGCACCAAACTTTTGATCAGATTTAAATTAGATTAAGCTACGCATGAAAATATGTGAGTATATGCTAAGTTATGACGAAGTTAGAAAGTAAGATTGAAAGGATTGAGATACGGAAACCATTTGCGATACACATCTACGAAAAGGGTTACATTTATTTTTCCCACGAATCACAGTTTTCTCAATTATACGTTTTTAAATGGGTTACGAAAAATATGTGCATATTTCTGCACACATGTAAGTCAGTAGGAACTTCCGTGTACTCGCAAGTATTTTGCACAATATCGATTTTGGTTGCTGCTCGCAATGAGTTTTAATTGCATTTTAAATGATATGCAAATTTTTGAATACGCGTCATTAATCAACACTGGCGCCAGTCAGTAAAAGTTTTTAAAGAAAACTTACTTAATAAAAGCACTACAGTTAAAGACGGACTGCATGCAAGCAAGAAGGAGAGACTGAAAAAAAGGGGGCAGAGTGAAGAGAGAGTGTGAGTGTGAGAGCGACAAGAGATTCATTGCTCAACAATTTCTTTGTTTGTTTTTGTTTTAATTTTTCTGCGTTGCACTTTGCGCCTGTCATGGCAATCAGCTGCCGATGTTGTTGTTGTTGTTGTAATTGTTGCCATTGCGAGAGCTTCCCCTCTTCTCCCGACCCTGCAATCAATCTCACGGTCTCCCTGAGCATGGAAGTATGAAAGTGTGGGTGTGTTGTTGTGCTTTTCTTTTATTGCCATTCCATTGTTCTACTTGCTCTCATTGCTCATTGGCGCGTGCTCTTATTGCAGCTTTTGTTCTTTTACTCACCGTACACTACCCTCTCTGGTTAATTCAAGCTAATTGAATTAAGCTTGGCTTTTAATGTGCTTTCGCATTCGCATTAATCAACTTCCTTAAACTCTTTCCCTCTGCTTAAGCTTCCTGGTTGACTGCTAACCATATCGAATGCGTTGTCCAGTTTTTCAAGTTCGTTGACTGCTTTAAGCCAAGCTCTCTAATAGAGTGACTAACAGAAAATTCAGATCAAAATGATCAGTTATTTTCCATGTGATGAAAGAAGGCGAATCGTAATAATTTTTAAAAGTGAAATTTAAAATTCCAAATTATTTGTTAATTTGTTATCAAATTACTACAGCAATATTTTGGTAATAAATAAAAATTAACGATCTCTGTTTTGAATATGTAGGATAAATTGCTATCTAATTACCATATTTGTAAGTAGATAAAGCAAGTTATATATTTAATAACTATACTAAGCCATTTTTATTTTAAAGCCTAATACAATTACTTTCTAAGAGTCCAACGAATTGTATCCGAGTTTTTTAACTTCTAGAATTCCGGTTATTTCCGTCTATTCTACCTCAATTTTAATCGAGTTGTTACATTTCTAAATACAGTATTGAAACACCCTCAGGCAGGGTATTTGCTCAACTTTGATGATATGTCTCTGTTATTTATCAGTTATATGTATGAGTGGCGCCATAACTGAAGTCGCGCCTCCCACATCTAGAGGCATTTCATTTATGTTTATATTATTTGAATTCGCTTTCAGGCACGTATTAGAGAAGCCGCAGTGCCCAAAAGCAGGCAACACAATATGCCTTTTATCTTTACAGACTCATCATTATTTTGGGGCGAGAAAAAAAGGATGCAAGGATGAAATTTTGGATGGGTCTGGTCTCTCAATGGCTCCGTTGCGCGTGTCCTGTGCAAACGGAAGCCATTTATGAAATTGCTTTCAACAAGAGGCAACCAACAGCAACAGCAACAACAATAACCATATAAAGGATACTTGGATACTTGGACTTGGGGGCGTCGTGCTGACGCGTGTGTCATAATGTATGTACGTATGTATGTGTGATGACGACAATGGTCTCTGGCTTAGTTAGCGGTTTGGTTCGATTATGGCCCGTGTCAGATGTGAAGTGGTATGTCAGCTCGATTGGGTGTCGTCTGGAGGGCCATTAAAGACAAGATGAGCTGCCAAACGGTTCAAGGTGTTTGCGGGGTTTATCACAAACATGAACACATCTTAAATCACTTCGCACGCAATTTCAACAAGTTAAATAAATACATTTCATGACTAAGAAAAGTAATATACAAATACATATGTATAAACATTTTAGTAAATAGGTTAAGTTTGATATTAAAAAGCTGTTAGTAAATTAACCAAGCTCAAAAAAGACGTATCCAGAAATTGAACAGGAAACTAATTTGCTTAAACTTTAGCTAAACTATATAAAAGCATTAAAAATTAAAGTTTCTAAGCGATAATTTGATTTAACATTTCCGAAAACTGCGACATATTCTCGTCACTTTCTTAAGTTTTTTAAGTATTACTAAATCTGTCATGAATGATCATTAAACAATCGTTAAAAAGCTTTTACATTAAAAGCTTTTAAAATAGAACAACTTTTCTTGCATTTTACTTAATCCAATCAACTTAACCCTTGTTTAAGTCTCAACTAATAACAACTCGATTATTCTTGTGGCACTTAGGAAACAAATGCTGACGTCAATGGGTCAGGATAGCAAAGAAAGGATGCATAGGTGGAGGGTGGAGGGGACAACAACTACAACAACTACATGGCACTTGAAGCCACCTGGCTGACATATGGCTCATGTTGATAGAAATTGTTTATCACCGAGACTCATTCACCTGCTCATGTAATATTCATAAATCCCTAGGAATAACGCAATGAAGTTTCATCTAATAGAAGCAGCGTTTTTTCTATTTATAGACCTGCTAAAGGCAGAAAAAGGAAGAATAAAACGATGGCTGTTCATACATAATCAATTTACGACTATAATTCATGAAAATTAAATGTCTACGATGCAACAATATTACGCAAAGTTAACAGTTGATAAATTAATTGTTTGAACACAGCAAAATTTTTCACACATTTTGTTTTGCCAAAGAAAACGTTGCAACTTTTTATTATAGCGCAAAATTAATGTTACCAACAGGGCTTAACTGCTTGAAAAGTAAAAAAAAGTATTTTTTTTAACATAGACAAAACATTGTTAAACTCAATGGACCTCATTATATTTTTTTAAATATTATTTTTACAAATAAGTGGAATTCTTTCTTTTAATAAAACCTATAATTGTTTTTTCTGTATTTATTTGTTCAAGGAACCTGAGCAACTATAATTAAATAAGGCAAGAAACCGATTTTTTTGTTAGCTAAAAGTATTAATAATTTTTATATCTTCAAAACAGCATTTTAATGCAATTTTTTTCTTTGTAAAAACCATTACTTGACTAACTGTATATTAAGGCCCCAAGCTTAACAGCTGATCAACTGCGATTTAAATGCAAAGCATGTGAAGGAAACCCCGTTCTTCTTCCCTCCTCCCGCCCTCCTAGTTTCTGACTGGGTTATTCATGAACTGGAACAACAACAATAAAAGCTCAGACCGTTGCCTCTTTGTGTTACATGAGCAAAAAAGGTAGCATACATTTTTACCCTGTCTGTTGTCTCTTTTGCACTTGCATACACTTCCGCATTCCAGTTTTGGACGCATTCAATCCATTCATGAATAACACACACATAAACATACATAAACACACAGTATACAAACAATTGAACGAACTTTGGCTTCTTGACGTAGCGTCGCGTGTGGGCGTCGAAATGTCAGCAGTAAATAAAATTTGGCGCATTTCGTGCCGCTTGATTTTCTGTGTATTTTCCGAATTTTCCTTTTTCATTCCTTTTCTGTTTTTGTCAGAAACTCATTTGCAGACGCTGAACATCAAGGGTTATATAAAAGTTTTATATTTTAAATATTTTATATTAATTAAATCTAATAACCACTTTTGAGTTTGTTTTTGAATTTTAGGCATAAATAATAGTAGGGGAAAAGCTTCTGTCGAGCATGCCGGACTGTAGGAGACCCTGTACTTTTGAAAGACATTGCGTTCATCTCTTTCTAAGATTCCGATCGTCCTAGAACTACAAAGAATACATAATCTTTATAATATCGAATATGTCTCTGCTGCCTGGTACTTAAACTTAAGCCTAATAAATAATAATAATTATTTTTTTAGAATAGGGTCTAATACTACAAAAGCTTTGTTTTCCGATATGTTATTGATAGGGAAACAAAATATTCCGAAGGAGAATATGCTAACAGAAGAATTCAATTTCATGTGGAACTTGATAGATGCGTATCTAAATGTTTTTATTTATTTGTTTATGTAGTGCAGTGTAAGATGGAGGGTCTCCATTGGAGACTTACAGGTACATTTTTTCAAAGTCTATATAAGTTCTCAAGTAACTATCCGAATGATATACTGACGTTAAATGTAAAGAAAATAATGTCAAATTCAAAGATATTTATCAAATTAAGCTTAAATGGATATTGAAGAAATATGCCATACATTTTAAATGTTACTAATACTAGTTGAAAATACACTCTTTAATATTTACAAAATTAAATTAAACTTAAGTAATTCAGTTTCATAAAGTTTATAAAGTAACCCATATGCTGGGTTTTAAATTTTCTTTGTTGTTAAGCCTTGAATACTACACATGCTCTCTTCTTAGAGTTGTGGCTTCATTGAGTTAGTTCTTTTTTTTTAAGATTTCATTTCAGATTGGCGGTTTCGAATGAGGTCATACAAATTATACATACACATACATATAATTTACATCTGTTTTAGTCTATTGCATTACGTTAATATTTGAGTACTGATAATGAATCTGGAACAGTGATATAATTAGTAATGCCAAGCCGGACCTTGCATAAGACGTTTCCAAGTGTAAATACAAATAATGTAATCTAGAAATGAAGAATACAAAAATTGGATCTTTCTTTATATTGCAGTTTTGTTTAAGTATTTTTATGACAAGGTTCCCAGATATATACATAGATGAAATTCCAAATAGGTAGACTTGCATACAAAAGGAAATTTTTTGAAGAGCTTCGAACTTAAAATTTAAGTAAACAATCGTTAAATCAATGGATTGATTGACATATTTACTCAGGCTTTCAAAAAAGTGGTATCAATGAGTAGGCTAATTTGTATAAAAAGGTATAAAGCTTTTTAACAGTTACTAATTACTGGTCCGCTATAAAAAACTAACAAATACTGATTAAAATTACTAGCTAAATACCCCTATTGTTCATGATGAACGTCAAAACAAATGACAGACAGTTTACAGTTCGACATATTGTATTGAACGATATTGAAAGCTAGAACAAGCTACAAAATATTCAACATCGATTTATTTTCATTTATTTCTTTAGATACTTTCAGATATTGGATTGTTTAAGAGCTTGGACAGATCTAGCTTAAAGCTTTGAGCCTTGGCATTGACTTTAGCCTTCAGCCTTGTACAAAATTCTACTCGAAATGTTCAGTATCAAGTTCAATGAAAAGCTGACATTGAATAGAAATATCCCCCCCCCCCACACCACCTATAAACCTGCTGCAGCTTTTAAAGCGCTCGAATTGTTGGTGCAAAAAGCAATGTCAAAAGCTAAAGTGCAATGCATAGACAAAAACACACACACACACAAGTGGGGTGGGGGAAGCTGCTTGTCAATGACAGCAAACACACACACACGGACATGCACGCAGAAGAAAAGATATTGTTTTCGCTGTGGCTATTGAAAATAGAATCTATCTATTCTATATAAATAATATAAAAGTTAAAGAACACTGTTCATTCACTTGGTGGGGGGTCGAAAGCTTATAATTGGCAAATTGATGCTGACAATTGTTACAGATTCAGGGCAAAAGAGCAGAGCGCCAACAAAGGGATAGATAACGGCATTCTCACGCACACTCACAAACGCATGCATATCTATGTGTGTATATACACCGAGTCTTTTATTTATAGTTGTTTTTGCTTAGCTGTGTGTGTAACACTTACCAAGTGCAAGTTGCAATTACAATTTTTATTGCTATCTTTCTCCACTGTCACAGCGCTGTTGTTATCAATAAGCTGTCCCCGTTTTTAACCAATTTTATTTTCTTAGTTTTAACGTTTTGCAAATCTATCTTTGGTATCTACTGCCTTAATAATAAAAAAAACACAATTACAGTTTGAGTGGCTCGTTGCCCCTTCCGTCGCGTCTTTTATTTATTTTTACTTTTTTAATAAGTACTAATTAAACAACTTTAACCGCTAACAGAACTTTGCTGCAACACGCACGAATTAAAACCAGACGAGGGACTGAAATTTTTTTGTTTTGAGTGGTGTTGTGGGAATGTAAGAAGAAGAAACTAGTTCTAAAAGTAAACAACATGATAAGTCGCGGCGCTAACAAGCAAAAGTTTCCAGAATTCATAAAAAGAGGCAGCCAATTTCATACACTCAGAAATGGTAATAGAAGCAATTGAATTGAGATTATAAACGAATTTTTGTTAGAATTTTATTCAGTCTTCGAGAATTGTTTAGAATTTGGAGAATTGGTTTAAGCTACTTTTCCCGCTGACGGTTTTACAGGCACCAAACATTTAGTAAAATTAATTTCGCTTAATTAAATAAAATTTATAGCTCCATTATTTTAACTTGTATTCATGTAATGTAATCTTAATTTTATTAAATTATTAATTTAAAAAATAAACGCTGTAACCTCCTATCGATATATCGATGAAATAAATCATCCGGGCAGAACAGCTGTTATCTGTAAGTGCTGAAAAATGCTGCATTTGTAAAAATTAAATGGTTTTTTTATCTTGGCAACTCTATCTAGCAGTGCTGACAAACGTAAAACTACCCCATACCCCAAACAGCTGTTTGAAAAATGTCCGTTACTTTCTGTTTCCAATATTAACTTTTGTTCAATATAATTTTTATAATAAAATCCAAAACGAATTAAACGCAGTGTTTATTAGTTGTATCTGTTATATTTGATTTAATTCATGTTGTATGCAAATATTGCTTTTGTATTATATACTTAGTAATGTACGGATATTTAATGAATAGAATAATTTGTAGTTACCACTTTTCGAGAATACAAAAAGTTCTACATTGAAATGCGCCCAAAATTTACTCGAAATCGTATTAGTTGGACAGTTATGCATAGTTATGATATATGAGTATTGGTTATAAGTAATTCGTTACAATTGAGTTATTAAAAATAAAATGCTTGTCAAGGTGGCCAACAAATTTTTCATACTAGTACTTAATATTTAAGCTACATATATGTATGTATATGCAAACAAGATATCTGCTACTCACTAATCAACAAATTCTTAGGCAAAATTTCAACACATTTTTTACTTGTGGAGTTTCAAAATTGTAATTTTCTTAGGTTCATTTTTAATATTTCATAAATATTTTCAAGCACTTGAATTAAAGTTTTGCTTAATAATAAATTAGTTCATTAATTCATATAATTAATTGTGTGTAGCATTTTCAACGGAATCTCAACATTGCAAGGAAGATATTTGGCTGCGTTTCGTCATTAAATATTAATTATTTTGTTATATGTATACTTAGACTTATGAAACTTGCTATATATAAGTAGCTATATAAATTTAAATATGTATATATATGGGTGTGTATTAAAGTTTGTGTGTGCTAAGTATTCAAAAGGAAATTATGTGCCAATTGTGTATGAAATAAATAAAAAGAAAATGATAATTTTGTTTGTCGTTTGGTTTTATTTTAGTTTACACATATATTATGTTACTTAAGCCTTAGCTAATAAATTCCGCTATAAAATCATAACAATTACAATATATTCTTATCATTTTTTTTAATATCGAGATTAACGTTTTGTTATCAATTATACATTAGTTATGCATGCTTTCAACTTACTTCACTAAGAGGAATTGACTAAGAAAATTGTACACGAAATTATTGAAACAAGGTCGTTTGCTTTCGTTTGAAAGACCTTCAAGCATTTGCCAAATAGTATACAATATACTAGATATAATGGATATGTCTGTCTGATCTGATAAACTTTTGGCAAATTGCTTGAAAAGGAACTTGCAACGGAAGCATTAAATTCACATACTAGTCGCAATTTAAATTAATATTACACAAAATACATTTATATATATACGAAATATAATTATTGCTAATTTTTACTAGAAAGATTTCACAAATAATATATAATTTACATAGGGATTTGAGAGGAAACCCCGAATAACAACATAATGTTCAGCTAAATATGGGATGAAGTCGAAAAAGAAAAAAAGATCTCACGAAATATTATTTTTGTTTTGCACACATTAAATTCCAAAAAAGTATTATTCTGTATTTTGCACACAGCCAATCAGAGGTATGATTTTGAGGCCTGTTTAAAGTATAATCTCTGTGGAGCATCGCTGGAGAGGATCATTCCCAATTGGTGAGAACTTGGAGTTACGCTTTGTGTTTGTTGTTGTTGTATTGGTAACTCCATTGTGTGTTGTTACAGTGGTCAAAGTCAGCGGTTGTTTGGACACTGTGATCACGCTGGGCGTTAAGGTGGCGGTGGAGCTGTCATTGCTGCCCGTGGCAGTTGCAGTTGCAGTGGCAATTGCAGCCGTTGGTGGGCGTGGCAATTTGGGTGGCATGCGACGCTTGACGGGAGTCTCTTGCAACACAGCGGTTTTCCTTATCGTTTGTTGCAACAAGGCGTTCACATCGATTGCTGGCCAGGCGACCAGCGAGACACTTCGTCATAAATGCGAATCCAACGGTGAGGAGCTACGTTTAAGGCGTATATGTTTGCTCCATGGTTTGTTACTGTTGCTGTTACTGTTGCTACTACAGTGTGGCTGCTGCTCCCGATCCTCCTTGGCAGTGGATGTTGCTGCTGAAAAGTACTCGGCGGACTGACTAAGCGATGAGGCATCGGCATCTGTAATGCCATCAATATCATTGGCAATTTCACTACGCATTGTGTGCTCTTGGCTGCTCAAAGGTGTCAATGTGCTGCTGTGCAAATCCTCCTGGGTTGGCGTACTCACAATTGTATGATCTGCTGCCGTGCAAAAGGATTCACGCTGTCCAGTTGTCTCATCATCATCATCGTCATCCTCATCGCCAGCATATTCCTCATCCTCCTCATTGCTGCAACGTCCACAGCAACAGTTGTTTGTGTGGCCGGAACAAAAGCTTTTCAAGCTGCTACGTCGACTGCAATGATGACAATCTGCAGAGACAGTCAACTCATGTGCCAGATCCTCATCTAAACTGCTGCAGGAACTGGTCCTGGCCTGATCACAGCTACAACTGGAGCAACGTGAGCAACTGCTGCAATAATCCTGCATGGCATCGGGCACAAAACGCTTGCGTTTAATCCTCACACATTCATTGCGAGCTGGAGTTGCACCAGCAAAAGCGCGTGCTGTGCTGCTGGAACTACTGCCACCAATAGCTGGTGTTAGCTGCTCCTCATCCTCTGGCTGTAATCCCAAATGCACATCATCATCATCATCATCCTCATCGTCACGGGATAACTCATCCGTTTCAATGGTGGTATTGGAGTTGAGGGAAGCACGACGTCGTTGACGCTGTTGCTCACAAAGAGGTCTGAGATTAATGGGTGCACCACCTCCCTCACTGGCAACCTTATATGGAAAATTGGAAGTTGCTGTGCTGCTGTTGTTCTCCGTAACAGTTGCTGCATCAATCTCAATGGCAATGGCAACTGAATGCATCTGCGGATGATGCTCCTCGCTGGTGTCCAGGGAAGACTTTAATTTCCGTTGCTTTTTATTGTGAACTGGAAGCGGACTGCGCTTGGCCTGCAGCAATTGTTGCTGCTTCTGCTGTGGCTTTTGCTGTAGTTGCTGCTGCTGACGCCGATGACGTCGCTTTGACTCGTAATGATGATGATGACAATGGTGATGACAATGATGATGATGTGTTGTCGTCACATGACAGTGACAACTGCTCATGCAACAGCAACGCTCCACCGATGTTTGTGTGGCATTGTGACGCTTACGACGATGACAACAACATGTTCGTGTGCCATTTGCAAGCATTGGAGTATTGGGTTTATGTACGATAACCACCTCTAAAGCATCAAGAGCAACGGCCACAGCAGCTGTGGGATTGCTATCGTGTTTACTCTGACTCTGACTTTTGCCACTGCCACCAGGACGTGGCAACAACTTGTTGTTGTTATTGTGATGATATTGAAAGGCGCGATTATCATGACACTGGCCAAAGTCCAACACCTTAAAGTGTTCATCATCGGCGCGTGCAGTCAACAAATGATCATCTCCGCTGCTGCTTAAAGTAATTGGTTGCGATAATTGTCGCTCCTCGGAATGCGATATGTGCAGATCGTGCTGTTGTTGTTCTTCTTCATTGTGTTGTTGTTGATGTTGCTGTTGTTGTTCTTCGGGGGCAAACTGCTAATCGCCGCGTCTAAGATCACGCGGCTTCGTATTGTTGCGATAGATCCACACCTGCAGCAATATGGCAATATCCAGGCTGACCTGTAAATGGAAAACAATTTGATTAGTATATTTTGTATTGTATTGTATATATTGCTATATTGATCGTCTACACACCTGCAGCGTGCCACAAATCCAGAACTGCGATGGTGCGTTTCTTGCCACAAAGTAACCAGTCTTGAACATATCACCGAGCGTCCACATGATCACCATGTGTATGCTCATACCATATGTTGATTTATTCTTAAAGTTGCGCAGAAATTGCGGTGCACCTGCAGAGAATCAAAAGAATATATAAAGATTAATTAAAATCAGTTTAAAATGTTAAATCAAGTGTTGACCTTACCCAGCATGGCCTCTGTAAAGACGGCCACAAAGCCCATGGATTCCATGAACCAGTGAACGGATAGCATGAGATATGTGATGGCAGCTCCAACTGCCCAAACGACGAGCATTATGTCCAAATACGATTGAAAGTCTGTCCAGTTCCAAAAGTATTTGAAATCCAGATCTAAAATTAAAATGAAAAGAGCTTAATAAATGTGCATATGGTATATAATTTTATATGTACATATGTATGTATTTGTTTTTTTAATTTAATTAATTTTTAATATTAATAATAATTTTTTATTTTTGGAAATGAAATCCAAGCTAAATTGAATTTATCATAGTCCTTCATTTTAGTTACAAACTGGTATTGGAAATGTACAGAGAAAAATGACTGCTATACTACAACTGTTATACAGAGCTAAATTTATGCTAATGTGAAATTCTTGCCGGCACTTTATAGTCCACAGATCATAGCAAAATTTCTAAAACATTTAAAGAGTCATAGTCAAAAAGACTGGTATAGAATTAGTATTAGAAATGCTTTTCGAATTACAGTAGAGAAAAAAGTCCTCTTAAAACCTATTATACAGTGATATATGTACATATGCTACTTACATTGTTCACTGTTATACAAATTAAACCGTTATACAACGTTAAATCTACGCTAATGTGAAATAGTTGTCGACAAATTAAACTGTTCACTTGTTTGAAAATCAATCCTTCTTATTGTTGCCTACTTTTAAGCGCAGCCCACACACACACACACACACACAGACACACACTAGCACATGAAAGTCAAGATAGCTAAGAAGCCCAAGGCGTGCCCCTATAATTAGCTCAACGTTTCGCCTGCTCATTGATCAATTTATGGCCTCCATTTCCGCCTCCTAACCCAGTTTACTAGTTTATTGTGTTGTTGCCCTGCGAGGGTCGTTTGATAAGGATTTGATAAGAAAGTAAATGAGCAAATGCTAAAATACTGTAAATGGCGCGTAAAGATATAGATAGAAATGAAGGAACATTAAATTGGGAGGAGATATTGTTATGTCGATTGAAATTGAAACTGGGCGTGTTTTTGTGTGCTTTACTATACTACGCGAGTTGTGGCTATAACATGTCAGGAAGCTTCTACATTAACGACGTTGGTGCGGAAAATGCCATCAACTGTCGCTGTCACGAACGAGAACGAAACTGAACGCGGTAAAAAAAACTTTCTGAATGAAAACTGCACCTTAAATTGTAGACCTTACCATTTAAATAATGCCGGGAACGTGCACGTTTCAACACGCCTGCATCCGTGGAAACTGAGGCGCCGGTATCCGTGTCCGTCATCACTTTTGGCAACTGCAACTCGTCACCTAAATGGCCAAAATATGATGATGAATATGCATCCAATAGGGAGACTCAAATATAAGTTACCCCTTAACGCGTGCTCTCTTGTATTCGCGTTCATTCGCTTCACCTTCACACAGAGATGGATCATTAGGAACATGGTGACGTTCATCACAACGCTCTGCACCAGAAGTGGAAGCTCATAGCGGCTGGAGAACCTGCAAAAGGTTAATAACATATATTAGTTATTAGTTATTATCGAGTAAATGGCATTATAATTGCTATAGATTGTGCAGTGTCATAAAATCAATGTAAATTAGCTTATTATATACGAGAGAGAGAAGGAAAGACCGCTTATTTTAGCTTAGCAACTTGATTATAGCACTCTTATACTCTTGCAGATATATATACTAAGTCTACTATGTCATATGGGGTATATGAATATATATAAAGGAATGATCTGTCAAAAATATATCTTTTGTGTATGAACTAAATTAAAATAAACCTTTCTTTACATTTTGGCTGTACTTAATGTTATTTTATGCTAAATCTTTTATTTTTAAACCAGATGAATATTAATTACCTCTATTAAAGCGATACACACTTTGTGTCAAAGTTATAATACCCTCTGCAAGTGTATAATTGCTTTCCACATGTATTGTATTCTTTCCATAAATTATGTAAAAATAAGTTTCTTTTTTATTAAAGCCCCGGACTAGAGTTCCTTAATTGCATTTTCAATTTTAGAAACAAGCCAACACAAATATCTATAGCATACTTTTTGGAGTAGAGTTAAGAACCTTCTATTTTAATTTCAGCTTATCAGAAATACGTATAATTTAAATTTAAGCGGTCTGTTTTCCATAAATTAATTCCATAATGACTATTTGTGTTTCCAAAGCCTACATTTTTAAAATTGTCTGTAAATGACATTTTTTAATGATGACTTAAACGATTTATAATAGAACATTGTCAATTTTTGAGAGTGTTGTTTACTTTAATCATAATTCAAATGATTAATTATTTTCCCATTTTGTTTATGAGCTGCTAAACAAAATAAATTGACACACAATTTGCGTAAATAATGATTTATGTATGTGAAAGATACTAAAAAATATGCTCGGGTAGAAAATCGATAGTGAGCTTTAAAGTGAGCATAAGAAATATACATATACTATATATTTATTTTTAACCTCGAGGCAAGGTTGGGGTGTCAAACGAAAACTGTCATAAATTTGACAGACGGCAAGTGTTGGGGCCTTAAACAAGAATAAGCCAACAAAGGAAGAACTGGAACGTGTTGAACATTTGGCAAAGCACCAAACCCAAAACCCACATAAACTAAGCCAGAAAGGCAACAAAAAGCCAACCGACAACGCATTAGTTGAGGATTTGTTTGTGTCGATTGGAAGTGCCATTAAAAGCTCCTTTAAATGCTTGGGCTTCTGTTCTTTTTTGACTGTTCGACTGTTTGTTAGTGATAAGTTTCCAGTTGTGTCACACACTCCATTATAATGTTGCAACATGCGTAAATGTATTTGTATTTAACATCGTAAATGTCATAAAGTATATGTATGTATATTTACGCGCCCAAATGTAGACCACATTTTTCATTATCACGATAACAAGTTTGGCATTTTAGTTTTGGTTTTGGTTTTGGTTTCCTCCTTTCTTTTTTTTTTTTGGCATGTCGTTCGCAGACCTAAATTGAATTACAAGTTCTGCCATCTAATGCCGTTTCATTTTTAGGGCCAAGCCCACGCAAATTGGCAACACAGCCGGCTCTAAATGACATGCACAAATGGCCAACAAAGCAAATACATATTTGCAAATTGTTAGTGTGCTGTTCGTGATGTAGATTGTGACTGAGATATTACCATGGGTTGCTATGTAGTTGTTGACTATGACGGGGAATATAGTCATTGTACAGCTAATAATGTGCTGTATAACACTTAATACATAGTTGAGGAAAATGTTATTTGTGAATTACTCATTGCAGACCTAAGATTTAAGTTTGTATACTTGTGATATATTAGCAACAGACTAAAACTAAAATAAGTGATCGAAAATAAGTAAGGTTTTGAGATAACAATCTCTATAGTTAACGAAGACAAACCACGTATATTTAAATTGATAAATAAATAATTAAATTGATACATCGAGCTTGTACAATTATAATTATGATATGTACTTATGTATATGTATTTAATTATTATAATTCATTCAAATAAAAGGTAACATGTTAAAAACACATATTTTACTCGTATGGTAATAAAAGAATTGTTTATAACAATAATAATAAAGAAGGTATAACAAATAACTCAAATTAAACAATAAATATTGCTTATGATCGAAATTATTACTCTCGCATAACAGCTTATAAATTGTTTATAACAAACAAAGACAGTTCAGCTAAAGTTCGCTTAGAACATTTAATACAAATAGTATATTTTTTTTGTCTTGAATCATTTTTTGCATTTATAACTCTGTATAACAGTTCATATATGTATGTATATATAGGTACATATAGCATTTTTATTATTTGCTCCCCGCTTTAATCAAATTTAACGCTTGCTCGACTCGGCCAACAACTGCAAAGTGCATTGTTGTTGACATTTCCAGCCATAACTTGACTCCAGCTGCTCAAATACTTCCCCCCACACACCTCACTTCACTTTTTTTCTCTACAATTCTTAGACTACTTTGTTGACTTGTACCTTTTGCGATGGCAACGTATATTAAAATTCTGAAAATGTTATTGCTGCGCAGAGACAAAAATAAGAAATTGTAGAAAGCGAATGAATGAAATAAATAAAAGATATGTAAATGCAAGAGAAAAAGTTATGATAAGAACACAGCAGGTAAACAAAAGACAAGCCGGTTAAAAGAGAAAACCACAAAGTAATAAAATGTCAAAAGATGAAAGAGAATTGGCAAACAAAATGTTGTGATTAAAAATGCTGATTTTTCTTAGTTTTTCACTTAGTTTCGCTTTGCTCTTCAATTGGCGAAAATAAACTAACATCAAAGCACACTCACACACACACACACAGCACGTTTTAGTGTGTAAAATGTGTGTGAGTGTCTGTGAGTCGTAAAAAAATCGATAAAATTGCAAACGGCAGTCGGCTGAACTGCAAAATGAAATATTTCCACTTGCCTCCGATATAATGTAAACAATTTCCGCTATGCAGACCTGTGGGACTGAATGGCATGTGTTGAGCGGAATTTATACAATTTTTGTAAGGAATTGTTCACGTGGTAGGCACAGCCACAGGCGGTAGGCCGAAATATTACACATGCGGAACGTTCACTGCTTATTGCTGCATATTATTCAGCAAACTTCATTTTCAATTTGTTTATGGAGCGAATGCGCTGCTCATGGGTAATTTACTGATTCTGCAGCATCTCTGAAAGCTTCACTGATCGATTCTGTATATAATTCGACTTTGAAGTTAGTTCAAAATTTCTTGCAAGTAGAGAATTCTTTACTGCCAAGCAAGCTACAGCTTTGATTACTCAATTAATATTATATGCTGAATAAAGCAGTGAAAGTTTCTGTGAAAAGGAATTAGTGATTCTGCAGCATCTCTGAAACCTTCACTGATCGATTCTGTATATAATTCGACTTTGAAGTTAGTTCAAAATTTCTTGCAAGTAGAGAATTCTTTACTGCCAAGCAAGCTACAGCATTGATTACTCAATTAATATTATATGCTGAATAAAGCAGTGAAAGTTTCTGTGAAAAGGAATTAGTAGCATACCCGGCTGCAGGAAATTCACTTACTTTATACCCAATTACCCCACAGTTTGCTAAGTATAGTTTTTAGTGCAAAAAGTCCCACAGGTAAGCTTTTCCTTTTCCCACCACATGCATTTGCGGAACATTCA
Organism: Drosophila testacea; assembly: GCA_035043265.1. Taxonomy (NCBI): domain Eukaryota; kingdom Metazoa; phylum Arthropoda; class Insecta; order Diptera; family Drosophilidae; genus Drosophila; species Drosophila testacea. Next base: position 2,258,803 of record JAWNND010000151.1, read on the forward strand.
GGCGCATTTATAATGTCAATTTGTGTAAATAGCCACAACAATTTGACTGAATGACTTGTGGAGGCGAATGTTGCCCACCCCCCCCCCCCCAAAAAAATGAACATGTCACTTAATGTTGATGGAACTTTTATTGATAAAATTCAAGCCAACATATATTTTTATTTTCCTCCTGCTCTTTGCACTTGCTGAGCAAATGAAGTCACAGAACATTGTGTTTAGGCCATTTGTGTGTTTGCTTCTCCCTTTTCCTTTTCCCTCTTCCCCCACAGTCTGTGCAGGATGTCCGTCTGTTATACAGTCGTATGTGTATACATATAATTAAAACAGTGCCAGCTTTAATGCAGTGTTTGCTCAAGTGTATGTGGCAGCGTTTTGTTTGCTCATAAACACACACACACACACACGCACACATGTACAAATTTAATTTGCCTGGAAGTAGGCTACACTCATTGTTGGGCAGCAGGCAGCACTCAAACCAATTGAGAGCATGTCATCATCGCCGTGTTAAGGGTCCTTCTAACGAACTGAATGCCTACATCCTTCCAAAAAGCGACACTTATCCGAGTAAAAGTAACGAGCTTGAATACTAAAGAATACACCGAAAGTGTAATATCTTTCATTGAATGCGCTTATTTAGCGGCTATATATGTATGTCCTCTACTTAAGTCGCGTCTACTTGTCTGACCGCCAAGATTTGTGTAAATAAGGCGGTAATGATGAGCCGCTGCATATGCCCATAATTATCCTTGTAAAAGCCCGCTGAGTTAAATGGAAAGGCTCGACTCGGCTTTTGTAATGAGGCTATGAATGAATGGAAAAACTAGGTCGAACTGCATGTATTGGTTTGTATTTTATTTAATGGCCTTGTAGGGATTTAGGCACATGTCGATAAGTGTTTTAAAAGACTGTTATACAAGCTGGTATACGTATAAAAACTGTTATACGTAAAGAGAAAAGATGAGTACTAGCTGACCTGATCTTATCAAAGGTAGAACAAAACGAAATATGTAATATTAATAAATTAACTGTTATACATACCTATAAACAGCTACACAAGATCTGTTATACTCATAGCTTTAAAAACAACATTAATAAACCTTAACTTGAAATACAGGACTCTACACAAAGAGTTCAACTTCTATACATGTACAACCCTGTTATAGGTTCATTGTTAACTAATAGTAAACTTTTCAAAAGATAAATAAAACTTAATTTGTATTATAGCCTTCTATACCAATAAATTAACTGTTATAATCCCAGACTTGACTGCTTAACTTTCATTTAATTCTTGCTGCGATGCTCTGATGATAAATTGAAATACATAATAGCAATAAGTATTTCATTATGTTGTTTTATTTGCTCAATGAAAATTAATATGCACATATTCGACAAGAGGCCCCACATGGTGCTAAGCCCAGCATCAACAAGAAGACAAACAACCGCTGGCCTGGCAACAACATTCACTTTGAGTGTGTGGTATAAAGCCAGTCACTTTAATTTACGACTCACCGCCAGAAGACGAAGAAGCGATAACAGAGGAACAGAGGAGTCCAGGCACAGATGATAAACAAAGGCCAAAAGAACAAGAAAAGAACACAAGGAAAAGTGCGCAAAAACAAAAAGGAAAGGCAATGTCGCAATTGGAAGCTGTGGCAGAAACAAAGAATAAAGTGTACTGTGATTTGCATATGGATGTAATATAATGTTGGCCAAGTCAATGCCAGATATGGTTAACAGATACATATATTTGAATGTTTACTTGCCTACGACCCTACATATGAATCATGTGCCATAGATAAGGCAGCTATCTTGCAGATACTTCAAGAAACTCTTCTCATGCATATTTTAGACGTATTTTGCAAAAATGGTTAACAAAATCCGATTTGCCGCAAGGAATTGTAGCGTAAAAGCAAATGTGACTCTTCTTGGCTTAAATTTGAATAAGCTTGAAGAAGATAAGTGAGGATAGGGCAATAATGTATACTATGACAAACTGTTATACTAAATAGCATGAGTATATTAAACATAAAGTTAAATAAAGTGCTTTTTAGCCTTATTTAGGCTTTACAACTGATTAATTTGTTATACTAACTATTATTACACACTGCCAAACTGTTATACAAACTGTTATACTGACGTGACAAGCTGTTATTTGAAGCTGATAATGATATACAATTTATTTGAGTCTGAAATAAATTTAAGAAATAATTATACTAATATGTCAAACTGTTATACACGTTTTATTTTAGCCAATTAGCTTTCAGAGTCACAAATTAACTACTAAAGTGCTATATTAACTGCTATACATACTGCTAATGGAACTACTTAGATGAACCCCATGCCAAATCATTCATGTTGCTACACACTGAAAAAGTAATAAAACAAAAGTTGAACTTTTTTTATGGCAATTGGCAAATTGAAAGCTTTGTTCTAGGCAAACATTTGCAGAACATTGTGCACATGTATGTGTGTACACTGTACAGGAAACACAAAGTACAGGAGAACTACGCAAAACTGGAGGATGTTTTTTTGAAACAGACCGAAACGAGCAAAGCACTAAAAATAATTTCAAATGGAAAGACAGCGATTGATGGGTATGTATGTATTTGCTGATGTTGCTCTATCTGTAAAGTAGTATTACAATTGTTGCTGTTGTTGTTGATGTTGCTGTTTTAACTTTTCGATTAGTTTTATGCGTCTGGTTTGCCGCATTTGCAAACGCAAGCAAATTAAATCAGAGAGCTTAAAGTCGTTACATTGGCTTAAAGTGGAATGCATGGGAAGACCTTTAAGCATTCAGCACTTGGGGACATGGGAACAAACAGCGAAGCGAGCGGCATTAAAATTCAATTAGAAAAGCGTCTTGGCCAACACACACACAATGAAACAAAATTGCTGAGCTTGACTTTCTGAGCTTCTGTTGTAAACTCACTCACTTGTGGCAAGGTCCAAGGATTGTCCCCAAGCACGAAACATGACGTGTTTTATTTTTGATACACGCGGCTTTCCTTTTGCCTTACACTTTTCTTTCCAATTTATTTTTAAGCTTTTAGCTTTTTAATTACGCAAAAATCTTGAACACAAAAACGAGGCAAAGTTGCAGATAAGTGCGACAGCGATACCTCTAAGTTGACCTTTTGGGTTAGGCCAACTGACCGCACCCAGTACGAGTAGACAATCAAGACAAGCGACGCCTTAAAAGCTTCTCAACTGAATAATGGCATTACTTTGGCCGTACTAAACTCAGATAACCCATAAAGCGGGTCACGTTTAACAGTTCTATAAACGTTTTGTGATTAAGCATTAGTTGTAATGTTCTAAAGCCTGTGAATTTGTTTCGATTTTATACGAAGTGCTGATTAAATCAGCGGGAATGTTGAAATAAAGAAACAAATTAAAGATTATTTTAAAAAGTTGTGTCTCAACACGAAAAAAGAATTAAGAATTAAATCAAAGCAAGTAATAAACTAAAGATTGTATTATTATAAGTAAAGAAAAACGATTTTAATAATGAAAGTAGTTCAATTTTTTAGTCTTGCATGTTACTAGTAAAAACTAACTAAGAAATAATAGTTGATTTTTATCACATACATTTTCAAATAAAAGTGAAATACCCTAAAAGTCAAGTATTTAATCAGACCAAGAAATAAATTAAATTTTGCTTTATTAAAGAAACTGGTTGTTTTTAATGCAAATATTTAAGCAACAATATATAAAATTCTTTAACCAGACCGATGACTAATTTAATAAAGATTGTGGTTACTTTTTGAGTGTGTTATATAAGTTTACGATAATGCACATTAGTTTATAAATGCATTGTGCAATTATAATAGTGATAATACTGCACATACAATAGGAATCAACAATCCTACCCCTGAGTCAAGTGTCGATATACGACAAAAATGTACAAATTTCTTTAAAATGTATATAAAGCAGATTCCATGTAGAAATCATCATCATCATCATGATTATCATCATCAACTGGTTAGAAATTTTTAAAATGGCCCATTTGCATGCAAAAGGCAAAAACAAAAGCATTAAAGTCAATGGTCAAATCAGAATTTGTTGGCGTTTGTTGCCTGTTTTTGGGTTCGGCCCAAAAGAAAAAATTAATTGGATGCCGCCAACACACATTCCTGTGTTCCTTCCTTAGCCAACCCTGACCTTGATCAATTATTTCCAGCGACATTGTGTTTACTTTTTAATAACATTTGGAAAGCGTGACCACTATATAGTACTCATATTAAAAAAATAAATAAACCACCTCTAAGTGGGTCAAATGTGTGTATTATAAATAAAACATCAACGCTTCTTTTCTTTCTTATTTGCTCTGTTTTTCACAAATAAATACCTGTTTGAGTTCCGTTTATAGGGTAGATAAGATTGTCTGGCATTATGATTATGGCAATATATAATTTATGAATCGATAAGCAAAGCGTGCCACATATACCCATAATTTAAAGTGTCAGCATTATAAGAAATAACTTTAGATTTTATTGAAAAGTCAAAGAAATTATAAACAAAAGACTGTGAATGCAGCTTGTTCTAATTCCATATTTAAATCTACTGCTCAGTTAACAAAATAGAACACAATCATGCATTTTTAAATATTTTAAGTTTGTTGTCAGTTTTTATATTATTAAAAAGTTGGAGAAATAAATGAGAATTGGAAAAGAGAAGCAGCAAATGAGAATAAAATAGTTAAGTTATTTATCACACACCATTTGATTCTATAGAATTTGTTAATTTCCAATTTAATTGCTTAAATGATACAGAATTAAGTTGTTCGTTTAGTGGAACATCCGTTCTCTAATTGACAATACCTTGTAATTGTCTCATTCAATTTGTTATCCATGTTTATGAACACTAATTCCTCGTATAGGCCATTAGCATTATTTGAATACATTACTTTGGAAGCTTCTTCGTCAGCTTTTTCTTTTTTTGATAATTTTTACGTAAATAAATTAATTGTCATACGAGGCTTTAGTTATCTAGTCCAAACAGTCTATTTAATGGAGTGGCTACGTTTATACTATATACGGTTGTATGTATGTCGGCGATAAGAAGCGTCGTCAACTCAAGTGAATTGTTAATAATAATTATTATTGTTGTTGACCGTCTATACACACAGATTGTAAAAGTGAATGAGGACGCTTATCTGAGACTAGATTGCGTAGAGAGTACTTGGAGAGACTCTACAAGAGAGGCTTATCTGTTAAGGAAGCGCGTAGCGATATAATATAAAAGTTGTATATTTCGGAAAATAATCTAAGAATATTTCAATGGGTTTGATGGAATTTTGACTACTTCAGATCAAGAGGTCTTGATTAATACACTCTTTTTACTACAACATAAAAGTTATTTACTGATCTTTCAGACCTTTTTCATTATTTAAAATAGAGATAATAAACTTTCAGTTTAATTTGTCTTTTATTTAGTTATTTTCATAAAACTTCCTCACTTGTTTCTTTTGTAAACTTAGTTTCTTTTCAATTTCTTCTCATTTAGTTTTCTAACTATTAATAATTTTATTTTCAATTGTCAACACTTAAATCTACAACATTTTAAGTACTTCCACATGAATCTAGAGTGTTATACTTGCCACATAGCGTTCATTGAACACCCTCCGATCCCCCAAAAAATAAAAACCGCTCCATCAAAATGCTGTAATATGAAAAGTTGGCAAATTGTGTGCCCCTCTTTTGGCCTTTCGCAAGTAAAGCGGCTTTTAACTTTGCTACATTTGCCAACTGCACTCAAAAATTTAAGTGGTGGCTCGTGTACTTAAACATTATATACCAAACCACACACAGACGCAAACAAAATTATAAATATAAACATATTTACACATACATTACACATATACTAATTACAGACGACGGGCAATTTAATAAAAATTTTCAAGAGGGCATTACTTGATATTAATACCCAGTGAACAAAAATATTAGAAATTGGTATGAGCTAGATATGTAAAATATAAGTGTATTGTGTTATCTTTGATCAGGATTCATCAATTAATAAGATAAGTTTCCATATTTGATTATTTTTAATCATTCTGAATTACATAAAAAAAACAATTGTATTATTACAACAGAGAAAAAAGCAGGGTATGTTTTTGTTAATCACTCTACACCTAAATTTAAAATGATATTCGCTGACAATTTTGTACAAATATTTATTCAAACAAATGTGAGAAACACAAATAAATAACGAGTCTAAAATTACTCACTAATGAAACTATTTAAGATTATTTTTAAACTGCTTTACATACAAAATTGTTAACTGGATTTCGAATTCAAATTGATTTTATTACAATCAAATTGATTGTAAGCTACTTGTTTAGTCACGCTTCAAGACACAGACCACAAGTAGAGTCATATGCAAAGTGTGAAGTTTCTTTTCTTGGGCCTTTGGGTTTTGCATTTGTCTGGATTCTCAATTGGAAATCTGACGCCTTTTCTTTTGTTGAACACAGACAAATATCCAAATACAAAACTATCAGTTGTCAAAGTCCAGCACAAACCCAGATATGATTTATGAGTCGAAACGTTGACATACCCAGGGATTAGTGATAGAATGATGTTGATTACTGATATTTGTTATAATTTATGTTTAAATAAGATAATTATTGAATAGATCTACAATAGGTGTATGCCTATTGGTGCATATATTTATGAGGACTCAAAAATAACAATGTAAATGATATTTTGACTTTAAATGTATAGAAATTAATGTCAAATTCAAAGATTTCTATTAGATTAGATTTATTATGACTAAGAAAAATTTGACCTTTTTGTTCTTTTTATAATAATGCTTGAATTAATAAAAAATATAAATCAATTATTTTAACTGCCTTATCTGCATATGTAAATAAAAGTTAGAAACTATAAAATTTCAAATTAAAAGCAATTTTTTTGTTTTTATAATATATAATTTTAATTTGATTTTTAAACTAATTAATTATGTTGTATATTTTTATTTACTAAACAAATTATAATCTCAACAATCCCTAAACTGTATGATTTACAGGGTATTAGCGTAGGGACTTTCTATATCTGCTAAGCCTCGTCATATTTGTGATGATTAATATACGTGAATCGATGAGATCATTCAACCCGTCGACCAGTTAGATCCCAGCTATATGCCAACTGTGGGTGTGAAAATAATTTAAAACTACAATATATATGTGTACATATATGTGTACATTAATATTTATAAAATTGAAATTTGTTTATTATGCTAACCACAAAATAAACCTGACAATGGGGATATAATGAAAGTGACGACAATCTTACATTGTCCGGCAGATAAAAATTACAAAAACTATCCTAAGCATTTCAATCACAATATAAAGATGCAAATATGTGCTTGGAAATTAACATCTGTATTTTTATAGGTTTTTAATGTGTTGCAGTTGTTTTTGTTGTAGTTGTTGCACATTTCTGAGACATGCCCCTTTCTGGTCGCACTTCTCATTTCGTCTGGCAAAAATTGCTGAAATGCAAAAACTACAACACACTTTACGACTATTTAACTATTTCATGTGTGTGTTTTCCACAAATTGTCCGACTGAGGTTAGCCAATGTAATTTGAGGAGGGGAATAGGGGAAGAAGAGTTTGGAAGAGGCTTTGTCAATACGACGACGATTAGACAGAATAATGATAATTAACTTGTCAGTGTGCTTTTCATTTGGCACAGGGCTAATTTCTATTCTTAAATGCTACAAATAAAAAGGCAACAATGCAACAATAATAAATCTTAAATACTACAGCGTCATTAAGATCTATTGGTAAACAACATTATTAATATCTAAACAAACATGAAGCTTATTAAAAAACTAATAATAATGGAGAGTAAATAAACTTTTTCTCACTAGGTTAAATTTTCTTGAGAAGCTATTACAAAAGAGGTGATAACAAATCTACATGAGAAATAATGAGCTTCACTGTAATTGCAGGAATTAACTACGTTAACAATAATTAAGGTAAATAATTAAGTTGACATTTAAACTAATTAATACTTCACATAATCTGATATTTATTTTAGAGAAACTATGTTTTTTCTCACATTATAGTTTATTTCATATGAAGAGAAAAACAAACTGAAATCTGAATAGATATAGGCAGATAATATAAGAATTATTTCTACTACTACTAAACATTCTATTAAATAAAGTTTTAAAATTAGCTATATTAGTGTACATAATGAAATCACAAACTAATGCAATAACTGCTAATTTATTACATTTTTCGATATCATATCGAAGTTTATAAATAGTGTAAATTAACCAATCCCAAGGGCTCAATATATTGAAAAGCCTTCACGCCCTCATGGGCATATAAGTAAATGTTTCAATGTCAAAAGCTGTGATAATTGTGAAACTGTGTAAATGGGGAGTATTTATATATATTTCATTTGAGATAAATATAATATAATAAGTAAGAGTTTTCTCTTGTTAAAATGTAATTCAAATGTTGTTTGTTCACATTTTGTTAATCAACGGTTGTGGCACAATCAAAATTGAGTCCATCTAATGCTGGCGCCTCGGTGGCACAACGCAATCGCGTGACACAAAATAACTTGCCACCCGCAGAGTCACGCTATAAATACGCTTACTTAAGAGGTGGTAAATACACACAAACATATACATATATGTATACAACTGTATCATAAATAACATACACACATGTTCTCTTTTTATGTGGCATTGAAAAACGTATTTGAAAACAGCTGATTCACTTGGCAAATACCAAGTACCTCGTACCAACAATTAAATTATTGATTGATATGCGGCAGACAATTTGACGACTTGCCACCAGTTGATTCAACTTGCAACTCGTCGCTCGTCTGGCCAAAATGATTCTGCAACACTTTTTTAATAATCTATCAGAGCCTCCGACTGTTCGGCTGCTCGGAAGTGACATTAAAAATGCATAATAACAAGCGATAATCACACACCAGCAGGTGGAAGTAGCTGACGCTGACCCTGGATGCATTCACGTTTCACCTCAGACAGTTGTTTGCCTCCAGTTTAATAAACAACCAACAACCAACAGCAAAAACCCGTTTTGGGCCTTCTCTTGTTATTGTTATTTTTGGCTAAAATCATTTTTACACAGTGCAGACACATCAAAGAGAATAATGTATACTATAGTATACACTTTACTCAATTGCCTGATCTGTTTAAGTATTTACAGACTGTGAATATAAACAACAGTTTGTTTGAGATTTAAAATAGATTTTAGTAAACACACATAAATTTAAGGTACAAATAATTAAACATTTTACTCTGTTAACTAAACTAGTTTTGAATATAATTGAATTTGCGAGTCTATGCCTATGAAAATAAAATAATTTACACTGAAGAAAATGAATAGAACAAATTTAATTGAATAGAAATTTATATATATATAGATACAATAATACACTGATAAATACAAGATACATACATAAAAAATAACAATAAGATTTTATCCTCAAAGCGTCAAGAAGTTAAGTTTCTTAAAAATTAAGAAAACATCTTTACTCAAAAGACTACTTAAATAAAAGCGGTATTCTTAATATATATATATATATATAAATTGTGGAGCGTTGAGAACCAGAATTATGAATCTGCATTAGATTGAATCTTCTTAAGATACCAAGAGTGTTAAAGACTTAAAATTAAGTTTTAAATTCTTTTTATTATAATAAAAATAATTCTCCTCCATTAAAACAAAGATTTAAAAATTTAAAAGTACAAATTTTAAAAGTGTTTATTTCTCCAATTGGAATGTATGTATGTATTTCTCTTTTAAATGAATCAAAAACAGTGTATGAATGAATTGTGCTCTTAGTTTAAACTGGTTCGGTCCGAAGGAACCCTGACATTGATAGACATTTGCACAGTTATACAAATTGAATTAATATTTGTTGGGCTTGACTTTGATTCATTTGCATTAACGATGATTCAACTCGAAAGGCAATTAAATGTGTCATCATTATCATTTCAGAGCATACAACAAAAACAAAAGAACAATACTTTCATATCGAGATCTTTTCAGAGAGAAAAAAGAGAATAATACTTTCATATCGGGATCAGTTATACGTATTATGATTTATAAATCAAGGGAATTACTCGTGATTTCTAAAAACACATGAGTTAAGCATTTTGTATTTTTTTGCATTTCCGCTGATTGTTTAAAATTTTCCAGAGCCAGTAAGTATAGTATATAATAAGTTAACAATTTTACATGCAGTATTCTCAATTATTATTATTAAATTGCAAGTTGACAGAATATGAGGAAAAACAGTGTAGTATTTGCATCATTATTTCGTTGGTCAAAATGAACAAATATTAATCATGATGTCGCGAAATCGAACAACACCAAAAGCACCCAACCATAAAGATAGAGTACACTTAAGATTATGCTGGTCCTTGGACAATGTAATAAACTTGTACAATCTAAGGAATGAGCTTAGGGCTAGAAATCGGCTAAGAATCATGACATGGCTAGACACATGCCATGAGATCATACGAGCGTGTTATAAACATTGTCCGATAACCCACTGATAAGCAAGCGACTAAGTTTATAAGTACCAGAGTGGAGTACAGATAACAATATGAATACAATCGTAACAATGCGTCAGCTGGGGATGTTATGGGGTTTTTAGTAGTGATGTAAACCCAAACAGTACATTGATCTTTACATGGGAGGAAAATTGAGATCAAGTTGAAACAGTAATTCCTAAAAACCGATGTACGAATGAAGCAAAAAGGGCTAACTATGCAGAAACGTATAAAATAATAAATATACCATTTATTTACTTATATGTTATTGTAGCTTAGAATTTACCCTAATTTACAATATGATTTTAAGCCAGAGCAAAGAAAACCTTCAGGCTACATTTCTTACAATCAATTTCTAAGGAAGAAATGTAATGTAAATTCTAACATTTATGTAGTGTAAATCCTAACATATTTGATAAAGGGAAATATTAGACTCACCAAAAGAGTATCCTCAGCGAGTTTGCCACCAACAAGGCGAGGCAGACATAGAGGGAAAATCCATCGGCGTCCTGTGTTTTCTTAATTTCCACATATTGCGGGACATAGGGTATAACACCACCGATGACCATTGCCGAGGCAGCCGCCCAACCGACAACATGTCCCACTGTAAGTCCCAATTCATCGCTGATGATCCAATCCATGTTAGTGCTATTGTAATTATATTATCGGGCCTTATAAACTGTACTTAATTTGACGGATATGTTTGCTTGTTTCTATCTTTTTTATTTGTTTTTGTTGTTGTCGAGGTCGCGTCCCTTTTGTTTGGCAAAAGGGGAGGGTGCGGGTGTTATTTTTTTTGTTGACTAGTTGCGAAGAAAACGGCTGGAAGTTGTTGTTGTTTGTGTAGTTTTTCTTGTTCCTGTTATGTTGTTGTTCTTCTTATCTTTTGGGCGTTTTGCATTTTTAAACGGCGACGGCGACGTCATAAAAGACGGCGTAGGCGTTCATTAATTGGCTCAGCAGAGCAAAGTGAGCGAGAGAGAAAGAGATACTGTCAGCTGCTTTGTTGTTGATGCTGTAGTTGTAATTGTCACTCAGGTAAGTGTGTGTGTAAATGCGTTTGCAAATGCTCAAAGAGGAAGTTGATTACCGTTGTTGTTGTTGTTGTTTTAGCCACTGCTGCTTCTGTTGTTGCTTTTGTGTTGTTGCTTTGATTCTCTCTTTATTGTTGTTGTCTTCTGCCTCACACTCTCACACTCACACACACACGTGCACACATTGAAAGACAGCTGCTTTGCCTTTGCCTTTTGCTTTCTTTCTGTCTGTGCGAATATTTTATTTCTTTTCTCGTTTTTTTTTGTTATTGTCGCGCCGTTTTGTATTGAATTTTCCAATATTTTGCCACGCCACGCGCGCTTTTTACGATCTGTCAGCAATTTTCCTATGCACACTTTTTAAGCAATATCCTACACTACTACACCTACAACAAAAGCTGAAGAAGAAGCACCCCGTTTCCATTTCACACTTTTTTGTTGTTGTTGTTGATTTAATTTGTTGTCTGACTTTTCTCGCTTATTTTCAATTTCGTTAGTCTCTTGATTAAGTTTTCATTTCGCGTGCGGGAAAACTAAATTCTTGTGTTAATTGGTTTTTGCAAACGTTTGCTTCCGTATCGTTGGCATTTTGTTTGTACCCGATTCTTGCGCATTGTTTTTTTCGCAACCGAACCTCACGCAACGTCACTGGTTTGCTTACTATTTTATTATTTCTTTTAATTTCACGCGCGACCGTCCCGTTCGACTCGACGTCAAAACAACAACAACTTTCGCAAGTGAAAAGAAGAGTATAGTTGCAAAAGTAACCAATACGTAGGCGGCGGCGCTAACAAGCAAAAGAGTTGTTGAAAAACTATCGATATTGTTGTGCGATACTATTACCGCTGCTTTTCATTAAAAAATTAATATAAATTGGCTCCCCGAGAGGTTATAAACACAGTATTATTATAAAGAAAATATTTTTTATTTAATATAATTTCTAATTGTAAAAAAACTGTCTAATTAAACAATTGTATTAATTTAATTTAAATTTAACGCCAAAATATGTAATGTTAGTTAACAGCATATGTTACACTCAAAATGGCACTGTTAAACCACAGTTCTGAGCAGTGTGACCAACAATATTTTCAAGTCATAAAATACCAGTAAAATACAGGAGTCTGTATATGTTTGGCGCGCAATTTAAAGTTAACTAAAACTATTGTTTAAACAATATCACATTTGTTCACCATTATAACTAAAAATGTAAGTAGATAAAAATGATAATTTTAATTCATTTTTTTTTAAGTTTTGCGTTTAGTTCGACTTTATTTTTAGAAAAATCTGTACAAATCGTCATTGGTAACGTTACGCAGTGGTTATCACAGTAAAAACTCAAGATTTGTATATGAATTAAAATTAAACTATGCAAAAAACATTCGACTTTAACACTAAGCAATTAAACTAACAATGGGCGACAAATTAGTTTTTCTTCTTCTTCTTGTCAGGCTGTGACAATCCCTGGGATTCCTGATATTGTCGCACTATTTGTTCCTGAATTTCGGGCAGACAAGGCGAATAGCGGGAATATTCCATAGTGAATTCACCCTTACCCTGCGTACTTGAGCTGTAAATATTAAAAATAAATGATTAAAATCAGAGACAATAAAAATTATAATTTTTAAAATCGTAATCAACTTACCGCAGTTCGCTGGCGTAGCCAAACATGTCATTGAGAGGCACCTCAGCGTAGACGGTGAACCAACCCTCTGTTCCCTCAGTTCCGGTGATGATGCCGTGTCGTTTACTCAGATGACCCATGACAGCACCCTGGAACTCCTCGGGCGCCGTGACCTCGACAAGCATAATGGGTTCGAGGATTTGCCAAGAACCATTTTGGAAGACTTCCTTTATGGCACCGTGGGCAGCCAACATGAATGCCAGCTCACTGGAGTCCACAATGTGATGGCCACCATCCTGCAGACGGAATCGAATACCAGACAATTTATGGCCGGATAACATGCCACGCTCGGACATCTCACGATAGCCTTTCTCCACGCCGGGCACAAACTGTTTAGGCACATTGGTTCCCACGGTTTCATCTACAAACTCCAGCAAAGTATTCTGATTTGGAGGCAGTGGCTCCATGACGCCAATAATGCGAGCATATTGTCCAGATCCGCCAGATTGTTTCTTATGGAGATAGTCAAATTCACAGGGTCCCACAAGAGTTTCACGGAATGCCACTTTGGGCTTTCCCAGCGTTACAGGACAACCATATTCCCGTTCCATGCGCTGGGCATAGATCTCCAGATGTAATTCACCCATGCCCGAGACGAGAGTCTCCTTAACATCGTTGTCAAAGAAGAAATGGAAGGTGGGATCCTCTTTGGTGAAACGTGCAATGGCCTTTGAGAAATTATCACGATCCTTGGTGTTATTGGGTTTAATGGCCATGGAAACAACGGGTTCTGGCACAAAGATCGATTCCATAGCCATATTATTCTTGGGATTCGTGGTGAAAGTATCTCCCGACGCACAATCCACGCCAAACAAAGCAAAAATGTCTCCGGCATAGACCTCACTGACATCCTCCATTTGATTGGAGTGCAGACGAACAAGACGAGCAATCCTCACTTTTTTGTTGGTACGTGCATTGAAGATGTTATCGCCTTTGCGAAGAACTCCCTGGTAGCAACGGAGGTAGGTCAACTGGCCAAAGCGACCGGCTTCCAGTTTAAAGGCCAAACCCATAAAGGGATCTTTGCCATCACGTGCAGGATTAAGCACAATTTGTTCTTTCTCCTTGCCCTCCTTCTCAATGAAAGCGAGATTCTCAACTTCTCCGGGATTAGGCAGATATTCAATGACTGCATCTAGTAAAGGTTGCACTCCTTTGTTCTTCAAGGCCGTGCCCACAAGAACGGGCGTGAAAGTCCTTTTAATGCATGTACGTCTTAAGGCTGCCTTGATGTCCGCTTCCGTAAAGGGCTTCTCTTCGAGGAACAGCTCACCCAAGGTTTCATCGGCATTGCACAGATGCTCGATGAGCTCCTGACGACGCTCCTGGCTTTCGGTGCGCATATCCTGTGGGATTTCATCCAGACGTATATCCATGCCATGTTCGCCTTCAAAGTAAATAGCACGTTCCTGTACCAAATCCACAATACCCTTGCAATTGCTCTCCACACCAATGGGCAGCTGTATGAAGGCCGCATTGTGATTCATCTTGGAGCGCATTTGAGACAGGACTCTATAGGGATTCGAGCCCATGCGATCCAGTTTGTTGATGAATGCCAGGCAGGGTACATTGTAACGTTTCATTTGCCGGTTCACCGTCAATGTTTGACTCTGAACACCACCAACGGCACAGAGAACCAGGACAGCACCGTCCAGAACACGAAGAGCGCGTTCCACCTCCACTGTAAAATCCACGTGACCAGGAGTATCAATAATATTGATGTTGGTGTCCTTCCACAGTGTATAGGTAGCTGCCGATTGTATGGTTATACCACGTTGTCGCTCCAGTTCCATGCTATCCATCGTTGCACCCACGTTATCCTTGCCACGCACCTCGTGCATCTCAGCAATACGTCCTGTATAGAACAGAATACGCTCCGTCAACGTTGTCTTGCCGCTGTCTATATGCGCCGAGATGCCAATATTACGTATACGTTCGATGGATTTATGCTCCGCATACTTGGCATGCGAGCTGTAGCCGCATTGCGCTAAAATACTCAGGATTGAGTGAAAATTACATAATGAGCCGCTTGAGAATGCTGGAAGAACGAACGAAATTCGCTGCTAATTACTCACCTGGCGCAACGAATTTATTGCATTGATGCGCAGCGACAGGTTGCCGTTCAGCACACGCGTAATAAGCGACATTTTAGTTGCTTTTTAATTGAAAATTAGTCAATTTTATTAAAAACACGCGCTAGCTGTAAGCGGCAAACAGCTGGTAGGGTAAAGAGTGTTGTAAAGCGGCGACCACGATAACAAATACTTAATAATGCACTCTTATCGGATAGTCAACAATCGATTGGCGATCGGCAAGCAGCTGATGGTGAAAGTAGTGCTGTAAAGCTTCAAAAACGATAATTTAACAGTTTGCCATTGTGCGCGCTATTTAAATGCCCATGAAAACACATTTGATAACATTTATTCATAATAAACTCCGGGAGCAGATAGTTTGGAATGTTCTTACTGAGGTTATTATTTTCTGTGTTGATATGTTTACGTCGCAGTAATTAAATTAAATGTTTATGAGTGTGTTTTTTTGTGTTCTTGCAATTTTGTGCTATGAAACGCACTGGATATTCTAAGGGACGGCGACTGTAACGGTGGTTTGTACATTAATACATTTATAATACCATAAACATAGACATATACGAGTTATACATATATAATTCTTTGGCAAACTAAATCATCGATTCAAACGGATGTTTCTGTTGATGTAAGATATCCACGCCACAATTGCTTCGACGTATCAAGTTTTGGGTTCTGAAAATATGAAATTAACGGCATTAATATTGAACACTGACTTTAGGTAGACTCTAGATCAGATCTGTCAGTATACATACACATAAAGACAATTTTGATATCGAGCGATAGCATTCTATGTGGTATTAAGACATCAACACGATGCAGATGATTTTACAATACCTAATTGATGATTGATTGATTGTTTGACTGATTGATAGATGCTTGATTCGTTTAATGGGAGCAGGCATATACCAAGATATATTTTTGTGCTATTTATATGTATGTATGTATGTACAATGTGCCACACTGAGAACTATGCACAAAATACACTGAAACAAAGGAGATAGACTAGAACTAGAGTAGGGCACAAAAAATGAAACATTGAAATATTTAATATTTACTTTTATTCAATATTTATAGGTATATTTAATGTATGTTTGTGTTTGTGTGTATTTGAACTTAGCATAATGTATAAATTATAATACATTTGTTTACAAGTTTACTTTGTTTCGGCTTCTGTTATAAGTTTTATCAGATGCATTTTCTGGCTAGACGGCTTTTCTATAATTCCCAACGCGTTCTAAACCAAAAACCCTCACACTACTATAAGATCACAGCTTATCCAACCCATACCAATATTAAATGAACCAAAGTAAAATCTAATGCGAAACTAAACAAAATGCAATTATAATTATTATATTTAGTTAATAGTTATACAGGGAGAGTTTATATTGCATAGAATTGACAATGGATCATTTGGATCGTATTCGTATTTTATAAAATTCCTTTAAAAAACGTGTATACATATCTGTTTGCATATTCTATAATATGTAAAAATAATACTTGTAAATTGTGTACCTGCGCCCAAAATCTTTGACATTATTAAATTCAATTTTAATTTACCGTCAACTATTTAGGCATTTGGTAAATGCTACTACTGGCACAGCTAAACGTTGTCAAAAAACCACTACGATTAATTATGTATATTTAGTTATGATACTGGTATGTATATTCGACATTCACACTTTGATAGATTAATGTAAAATGAATGTATTTTTGTAAATCTTGTAGTCCCATTTCAGATCCGATCTACTAAAATTGTGCATTCTTTTTCTATACGACGATCTATTTATATAGGTAGTTTGGTAATTCTTTATTATATTCTCTTTTTTGGTATTGCTGTAGTGCCCACTTTGACCTATTTAGACTGGTGTTATATTGGCTGGGGTCTGTGTGGAAACCACGGTAGCATCCAACTTGCCAGATGCCTCCTTACAGTTGTTGATCTGCGGTTGATTCGATGTGGACATCGTTGTTGTTGTTGTCGTCTTTAAAGTCGTTTCATTATATTCATCGGCCTCGTGCATGGGCGATAGGCGTGGCGATAGGGCAGCATTTGTCGAGGAACTGAGAAGCGAATGGTCGAATGCAAATGAATGATTTTTACATACTAACGCTCATTTACTTATCAAACAGTCATAAATCAAAATACAATTTTTCAGAAATATTATTAAAGTCATTTTTTTTGCTTCTAAAATCTGTTCATTTCGGACAATCTTTAAGTTTTTTAGATATGCAAAATTGTTTGTAATATCATTATCCATATTATGTACGAATTTCATGATCATATCTTGTATACTTTTCCTATGATACTGATTTTATAACTGTGAGCTTTTTGATTTATGACAATTTAGTAAATGCGCTATATACATATTGATATATTAATTTAAAAGTACTTAAAAACATAGTTATTTTGGGATCTCATGAGAGTGTGACGATGTTTCGAATTGGTTCTCGGCTAGCCGCATAGAGTGTGACTACACGGACTCTTATATCATCGGGTACACTTACTGGTTGCCATTGATTTGACGCACTTTAACGGTCACGGGTATGATCAACTGCTCGGAAGTGCCATCTTTGTTGATCTGTTGCCAGACAGCAGTACGATTAACTTCTGGGGGAACAGGTCCCGTACCATTATTATTTCCCAATTTGTTCCCCGATAACGGTATATGTATGGTTGTAGCACCCGAACCGGGCCCGGAACCGGAACCGGAATTACCGGAATTGTAGGCAGCATTTGTTGTAGGCGCTTGATGTTGATGATGATTGTCCTTCAATATATAAGACAGGCATAGCATATTTTTGTTTTTTTCTTACAACTCACAGAGTTTGAGAGAGAAGATGAAGAGAGTAAGTGAGAAGTAGTGAGGTAGTACAGGAAAAAGAGAGATCACTAGCGTGAAAAACTGTGTGTAAGTGAGAACGCGTGCTGATTTTGATCTAATTGTAAGAGCCAATGGTGGTGTAGTGTTGTAAAATGTTTGCTAAAAATTTTCTTTTTGCCAAATAATTGTTTTTATTTTTTTTTATTTGGTGTTGGCCTTTTAATTTACATCAATGTCTCTACAAATTTGTTTTAATTTTTTTTGCCAATTACTCTAGGTTTTGTAATTTGTTTGTTTTGTTAGTTACTTGTACTATGATTTTCTTGTCGTTGACTATAAAATTATTTAACATGTACATTTAGTACGTTTACGGTGTGTGTAAACGATTGCGCAAACTACTTAAGCTAATGTTTATAGATATAAATACAAATACAATATAGTATCGTAGGAATAGCGTATGTATATGTATAGATATATAGAGATAACACATTTTATAATTGAATAATATGCAATAGAAAATAACAGAATTTCAGATAGCATATAGTACAAATAGGGCCATTTTCGTTTCGTATAGCATAATAATAATAATTGAGCATTATAGTTTTGGAAAATTAAGAAAATATAGCAAGTAGAGTAAACATATATAAAGTGTTCGTTCATAAGCAGTTCATTTAAAAACAATTAAGATCAATGGGAGTAATGTTTAACAAAATGCAAAAAAATTGCATGCTACTGTATAAAAATTAAGGAAAAACATTTACAGAATACTGTTAAAAAACACGATCAAATATATCCACTCGAGTTATATAAAAACCCATTGTATATATGAATATATATATATGTAAGTAGTATGTATCTATATATATATGCATTTTTATACAACAAAATGCAAAAAAAATCTCTAAAAATAATTTCCATTATAGGTAGAATACCAACAACATTAGACACAAATAATTGTTCTTGGTGGATTGTGCAGCACTGCAAACGCAAACGAAATGGGCAGCACTGTTCAGTGTTCTTTTCGTTCTCTATCGTGAAGTGTTGAGTGTTGTTGTGGATGTGTGTGTGTTTCATTTTTTTTATCAGGTGGTGCGTGTGCGTGTTCACTTTTTGAGCAGACTACTTTGTGCCTCGAATTCCTTCTCATTTGCATTTGAGGTATTGCACTTGATGAGAGCAACGGCATTGGAACCGATATTGCCATCCAAACCACCATCGAGGCTACCCTTCGGTTCGCGCTTGCCACGCCCCCCGAAACAGGGTAAATATTTCTGACAAAAGCCCACCTCAGCGTCCAGTTGATGTAGATCATCGGCAGCCGCACGTTTTGTCATCTCTGGCATAATGTCATCGAGTATTTTCAACTCTCGTCGAGTGAATACAAAGTCCAAGGATTTCCTAATGCCAATCATGACGACCAACATAAGTGGGAATAATATTGATGTCTGTGAGAAGCTCTTAATCAGCCACAAGATAATAAGACAGGCCAGCTGAATAATTGTAAATAGATGCACGCGCTTAATGGGAACCTACAAGTGGAAACAATAAATTGTTAAAAAGAAATTCGTTTTTATCTTTGTAATTTACTCACCTGACGCAGGAACATGTAGTCTGGTTGATATTTGGCTGGCATGAACATAATCAGAATGCGATCGAAGAATTGCAGACCCTTGAGCGAGGCCACGCCCATATATAAGAAGACACCAAACAACACTGGCATCGGTATGTATCCGAGCAGCGGTGTCAACAGAACCGAAACTCCAATGGTCAGGAAAATCATAATGTGTGTCACACGCTGCTCGCGCACACCCAAGAACTGTGGCTTTTCACCAGGGGCACTGCACTCCGATTCCAATTTCAATGAGTTCACATGATTAATGCTCAGCACTGTGGCAGCCACAAACCTGTAAAGTAGAATTTTTAAAAAATATGTTAAAGCTAGACAGACATCTTATTTTTGGCATCCCTAAGATTTAATATGTTACACATGAACAGTGATTTGTTCACAATAATTTTATAATATACAAACATTAAGTAACAAATTCCCCAAAGGAATAAACTGATTGAGATTTTCATAAAAATTGTTCCTACAGCAACTACATGATATTGTAATCTGATTCTAACCAAAATTGGTTTTATATAAGATTTTATATAAAATATTATTAAATTATTATTCAATTTTTAAGCTTGTATAAAAAAATAATATCAAAATACAACCTTATTTTTCATGCTAAATGTTAAAATTGTGTATTTAAATGATTTACACTTTAGTTCTATAAAACCCAACATTTAATCAGAAATTATGTAACAATATTCTTAATATTTATATTATTAATATTCAAGCAATCTTTTCTATAGCTTTAAAATCACATGGGTATGGCTATGATCAGAAACATATATTTTCTAACGTGTTACATATTTTTGGAAAAATTTATAATACACTGCAACATAATAATTACATATATGCAAGAGATAAGGTATTACTTACCAAGGCAATCCCATTATACTGCAGATGGCAATCAGTCCAGAGAGCACAAATAGATCCAAGTGATAACCGCAACCCTTCTTCAATTTATTCTCCTTTCGATTGACAATCACAGCCGTAATTTGTTGATCCATAAAGATAAGAATGGTGCCGAGTAAAGCTGGGAATACTGCTATAATCGGTGTCCACCAAGGATTCTTCTCACTGAATGGTGGTATAAGCCAACCACGACTGCTTAATGTGGGTTTCAATTCATGTGGCACTTCCAGTTTCTGTGTAGGCACACCCAAAGAATAATCAAAGAACGTCATGGCAAAGATGACAATCAACACGGAAAAGTCACTAATATATTGTCGCACAATCGATGGGAAGAACAAAGCGTTCTTAAACTCCTTGAGTATCGTCGAAAAGATAAAGGTTCCAGCACACAAAACCACAGACATAAGGAAGACATTCTCGGTGGGTGGAGAACCGCAATCGCTGCCAGCTAGATCACCACCATGGGACTGCAATAAAGAAGACAGTGTTAGGTTATCTAAATGATTGCAAACTGGCATAACTTTGTGAAAACTGATCTTATTTTCATGCGGATTGTCATAAAAATTCATTCTACATCAGAATTTAATTGATTTCGTAATACATTTTAATTAATTATAACAGTTTCGAGCACTTACCTCACAGGAATCCCATTTGTATTTGGCAAACTCTAAGAAGGTGGCATTACTATGTTCGGGCGGTGTGCAGACACAATTGTAGACACCTTGATTCACCGGGAAGTTTGTACCAATGACGACAACATTCTCTATGGCTTTATAGACAAAGATAACGGCAATAAGTGTTGCAAAATTCTCCTCGGTGAATCGTGTGATGTAACAGACTAATGCACTGGCATCGATTGCGGTCAGTATGACACAAATGACGGCGACCCACATGCCGATCCAGAACCGGAAAGTCATATAGTCCCATCCTTGAGATATCGAGAACTCATAGACAATTGACTCAAATACCAGTACTGGACCAGTGGATCCCAAAATTGTTAACGGCTGACCAGAAAAGAAGCCATAGCCCATGCCACAAACAAATCCAGAGACCAACGATTCCATTGCAGCCATATTTTTGCCCGTCGCCTCAGACAACAGACCTCCAAAGGTGATAATTGGAGACAGACATGCGAAATACAAAAAGATCCAAGAGGCAACACACTGCATCGAGAGTGCATCACGGAAATCGCTCCAATACCAAGGAGACTTGCGTTTGAAATCATTAATCAGACCACCAAAAAGTCGACCTGTCCTCGATAATCCAGACTCTTCACGCAATCGCTGCTCCACTTCCTCCTCATCGATCTCCTCCTTGGGCAACTCTGGAGGTCGCTTGCGAATCTCCTGTGATGGTATTGCAGCTGGTGGTTCAATGCGTATTGTTGGATCCCATTCACCGGGTGGTAATACTGTCACTGCATCCAAGAACTCATCAACGCCGGCAAGTAAATGATCACGTTTTCGTGCCCGATATGCGACCTCGTGGAATATCTCATCCGACATCAGTGTGGCCATGGCTCGTCCGATCTCATGGAAATTACTCTGGCTACCTGGTGGACCCAGTAGTATGAAAATGAATCTGTAAAACAGTATGGAAAAATGAATGAGCTCAGGTGTCGTTTTTTGGGTGGAAAAATTCTCATTTGTCTATCAATGTTGGCTATCTAAGTGTTTGTAATCCAATCTTCAGTTTCTATCGACTTTTAGGCTTCTTTGAATAGAAGTTTTAACTTAAAAAATCAACTCTTAAAACGTTTAAGAGCCATTTCCTTATTATTTTATTGTTAAGTTCTACATTCGATTTATTTTTATTAAATTTGAATACAAAATCTTCTGTCAAAATTATTTGAATTTATCCAGTTTCTTCTTATTGGTATTCTAATAAAAATCGAATAGCAATAGTTTCGAAAACTCAATTTTAAATCAAAAATCTTTTTATTTTATCAGGATATTTTAACAAAATTACTTAAAACGTTTTATTTTGAGGTTGAAGTTACTTTAAGTGAGCTTTTATTAAAACAGCTTATAATTTTTTTCTATTTCTATAAAGTTATTAGGTCTCCGTTGGCTTTCATTCGGACTTGGACAATCATTTTCTATTACATACTTTTATATGAACTCCCGAAAAACTAATATCATTTCAACTTCAGATTGAAATTAACAACTCACCTGGTGGGCACTGGCACTTCGGTCAAATCGCCCATGACTGTCGCTTGACTCAAACGTATGAAACAGGAGAGTTGTCGCTCCAGGAAGTCCACCTCGCCCACTAGAATATTACTGGCCTCGGCTCCAGGGGGTATTTTTCGCATAAAGTGCGTATTTCCCTTGTGTTGCTGTTCGGCCAACTCAGTGCCACTTGTTTGTCTGGCCATGGATTGACTGCTGGGACTCTTAACCATATCCTCTGTGATCACAGGTAGATTTTGTGCAGCACGCAATTTTTTGGAATTTGATTTTTTCTCTACATTAGTCGAATTCGGTATTCGCATGATGTATTTGGGTTGGGTTTCAGTTTTTTGGTTTTTTTGGTTTTTTTTTTGTTTTTTTTTGGTTTTTTGGTTGCAGGCGTGCGGGTTGTTGGTGTTGTGTGGTATATATTGGATATTGGCATTACAACAACAGCAACGACAACAAAAACATAAAAAAATATGTTTTCAAAAGAAAAGTATAAAAAAAGTGCAAGAAAATTTAGTTTAAAAGTTAAATTCAGGATGAAATTAGAAATGAAAGTTGATCATGCAGAGATTAGATTATTGTATACTGTGATCGATAAGCGTGCATATATGTGTGTATTAGTGTGTGGTGTGTGTGATTAAGCTGCAAAATATCGATAGTACAATTCGATAGTATCTATCTACTATCGTTAAAAAAACAAAAAGAAATGAATGATAATTTTGATAAAAATAAAACTAACCTATTGACTGTACCATCGATTGTTTTGCACCTCTTTCATCTAGTTAGGAATATACTTTAAAACTCTGAAAACTATTGCCTTACTCGTAAAGGTTCCAATGCTTATTCTTCCATCATTTCACATGCAAATTTATCTTTCTTTCAGCTAATAACTTTAGTTCTTTTTAGTACTACCAAACAGAAAAACTATGTGCCGTTTCGAATTGCAGCTAGTTTTGTAAGAAACAAAAATGTAGACACGCAAACGAACGGTAACGATAACGATAACTTTTGGTTCTTGATAGTTGGGATTTTTTGAAGTTTCTTTTTTTACCAAGCGCTCTGTTGCTGGGTTTTCCGGGCACCGTTAGAAAACGTCCCATTCCCATTCCTAGGGCATTGGAACTGCCATTAGTATTGCCAGGTGGTCCGGGCTCGCTGGCGGTTAGCGATAGCGGCGTAGTAGCCATTAAAGCGTTGCCAGACTGTTCTTCAACTGTAAATTGTTGTCGATTAAAGTTGATAAAAAAATATTGAAACGTATCGAAAGGAAAACCAAAAATGATATCTAAGAATCTCGCGTTAAGTCTGCTGCATCACGTAAGAATTTTGGTATATTCAATCTGGAATCTGGTTATAAAAATCTGGTCCAATAATCTCAAATAACTTTTGGGGATGTACAAATATCATCATATAAAGCTCATAGACGGGTGAAGAAAAATTTAGACAAAGTTCAGGAGGATTCAAAAAAGCTAAATAAATTACTTAGGTAGAGACAGAGTTAAAAAGAGAGAGCGACAGAGAGAGAAAGAGAGAGGTAGTCAAACTAGTTACATATCGTGCTATGGTAGAGTACACTTTACGCAAAGAAGTAAACCATATAAAGAGTTTAGAATAGTTCTAGTTAGACGATTACTTGGCAATTGATGCGATGAATGTCCTTGATGCGAGGGCGAGGCACCCGCATGGAACCAGGTGGTAACGCCAATAGCGCCCATGTCGGCTAACGAGCGAAATAAGAGGGAGAGGCAAAGAGCAAGAGCAAGAGCGAGAGCGAGCGATGGTTAGAATTCCCGTTAGCAAACGCTTTGCAAACACGTTGCACAACACTGGTCTTTACTTAACTAGAATAGCGTGTGATTAATTTAATGAATTTGAGCTCGTGATGAAATGCTGATGTGAATGCATGAAATGAGCTGGCATAATTATTGTATGATCTTAGAAGACCTAGTATTTTTGGGAGCAGAATCTGATTTTGGAATCTGCTTTCAATATCAATACATTATCATATATTTTGCTAAGTGGGTGCGGTGCTCTCTATACAGCTTGGTGTGGATCTGGAGCATTTTTATAGTGGTGCGTGGACAGCGATTGTGAGTCTATACCTGTGGGAACAGCGAGATAACAACCACGCTGATCCTTACTGGACATATAGATCGGCGTCACGGGCGTATGACATCCATCCAAACCGTAACTCGGCGATGTGGCATGCATTGCGTCTAAGCAACCCCATGAAGTTCAGATTTTAAGTATTTTGTTTTTTTAGTTTAGTAGACAATATGAAGGTTTAGTAACAAACTCAGCTTATGATGATGATGCGCAACAAACGAACGAGATGAACTTAGAATAAACTTAGGTGTGTTTCACAAATCTCTAGAGAAATTAAAAACAAGGGAAGAAAAGGTCTGCGCTGTCAGAAATCAAATCAACAAAACTTTATTTATTGTTATATTTTCTGGTCGTAAAATCTATTTAAGACTTATAAAAATATTTTCTTATAATTTTACAGGATTCCAAATACATATAAAAAAGGGTTTTCTCTTTCATATGGGATAAATTTTTCTGGAATTATATATTTTTAAACTCTAACACTCTCTGATCCTTGATTTTAAGCATATATAATTTTAAAATAAATTTGTTTGAGTACCATTATTTTAAATTTAATAAATGTGGTTAACTACTTAATTATTTTGGCATTTGAAATTATTGTTGGCTTGATTTCAGGAGTATCAATGATTGCTTTTCGTTTGCTTTTGATTTGGTAATGATTTGTGAAACAGACCTGAGTGATAAGTTTTAAATTTCTACTCACTTTTAGATGATGACTGATTTCGCATATCCGCCAGGGAACGTATAATGGGCAATCGCGTCTTCTTGGCATATTCATGCTGATGACGATGTCGTCGTAGTAATGCATCCTTTACCTTATCCTTGACACCAGCAGGTAGAGTTCCACTGCTTACCATTTGATCGCAAACTAAATCGGCGACCACCTCTAAATTATTCGCCTCCATGTCGAGCATTACACTGCCATTGGCCAAAAGACCACGCAGCTCGAACAGTGAGTGCAAGGAGAGTGTTGCCACATGTGGCTTAGACCAACGATTGCCACCCTCTTCGACATCCTCCTCGAACTTGATCCAACGTGCCGTTTCCTTCCATTCAATTTCATCACCCTCCTTTACCAATGTGCCCATCTCTGAGAACAGAGGATGCGACACATGCGAACCATCGTCCACATCCTCGCCCAGTATAAACTGTACACGTTGTGCGGGCGGTGTTGCTAAAGAAAAGTTCAAGGAAAAAAAAAGAAAATCAGAATTAGTTTAATAAACATTTATGACACTCAAGGAGTCAACGTTGCGAGCATAATCCGCTTAATTGCCCCCATAATTTGGGGCCGATTCGCTCGGGAATTGCTCTCGACCATATGGCCATTTAGTTAGTTGCTGATTAGTTTAGTTAGTTGATGTTGCGAAATGAAAGTGAAAGGGGCAAATGACTTGCCCTGTCGTGATGACCCTTCCTATCGATTATTAATAAGAACAGACGTCTTTTTTGGTTAGTGGTGAAACTTTCATTGCCTAATTATGGCAACATTTCTGTTGCACTTTGAAAAGAATTTTCTAAGTAAAGCTTGTAAATGTTTATTATTTTCTAACGATATAGAATTCTTAATTTAGTTTCCCCATAATTTAATAAAAGCTCTTGATAGTTTAGTTTCGAATATAATAATTCAATCTTAATTCTTAACATTCTTTGTATCTTTATCTTCTTTCGATTAAAAGAATTCTGGAGAACTTGAAATTAGTCAAAATTACCAGTCTCTGATATTACCTTTCATTTTTAAAGCAGATATGTATTCAGTAGATTCTTTTCAAACTGGCACTAACTCAGCAACGTAAGCCAAAAAGCCTTAGATATTTAATTGAATTGCAAAGTTATTTCAAGAACACAAATAGTCAAAATATTGGCTGAGATTGCATTTAAAATCAGCAATTAAATAAAGTATTTTTAACTCAACTTTTGACACCGTTTGGATAGACTATATCGCAGTACTAAAATTTATTTAAATATTACTTTCACTCTCTTCTCTTCAATATAATTGTGGTTCACTGTCTAGAACTGATTTGTCTATGTTTTACTTTCATGTTATCCTTATAACCTTCATAGACAAATCCCATCTCATTGCGTTTGAATAAACAATCAGCTCTGATTTATCCAATGTCTGTAATTTGTGATTTCAGCTGTCTGCGTTTCCACATCCTGTAATTTGTTATCATTTTGATGCTGTGACATTGATTGCTGCTCGTGACCTTCTCCGATTCGCAATAATATAGTGTAGTAAAACCTAAATACACATTGGGCTGCTTTATGGCAACACCCACCTGGACGTTCCGCTTCCTGTTGCTTGTCGCTGATGCTATCTCTGGTTGAGCCAGTGACACCACCAGATCCTGCAACTGTTGAAGTTGCAACACCAGAGCCACTGTGATGATGCTTACGGCGACGTGTCGAATGGCGTCGTCCTCCTGGCACGTGGACACCCACATAAACGGTGTGTGCACGGTGTCCTGCATGCGTGGATACAAATTGAATGCGTGTCGTAATTGATTACAGTTGTTGCAACAACAAATACAAGAGACAGATTAACGAGCAAAAACCGAAAAAATTAATAAATACTGCATGCATAATTCCATTTACACGCAATGCACTGGGAAATGTTTATTGGAAATGTCGGTCAGCCTGATTTTCATGGTCGCTCAACTGTTCTTGATAAGAACCGACTATAAGTTGATAATTTATAAAGTCAAGTTTCGGTTTGCCCTGCCTTCAATCAAATCAAGTCACTTGTTGCGCATACGCCGCGTTGACTCATCGCCGAACGCTTTACTGTCTGACTGGACGGTGCTTTGTGTGTGTGCCTAATTACAATTTAATATGCTAACATGCAGTGGGTAAATGTATGTACATTTCTCTCTCTCTCGAAATTTCCTAGTCCTATGACAATTTTCATTTTAAACTTCGACAAAGTCAAAGTCGGTCCGTCGACTAATTGTGATATCATCTGAACTAAGTACTTGCAGTTGTATCTCAACTTGATCACCATTTAAGTTAATTATGAGTAACCATTTGTTTTTTTTAATGCCAGCGCACATCTCGTGCTTTCAGTTGTGCCTGGACTTAAACAGATATACGAAATATATCTACACTCAAATGTATATGGTTGCCACAAGGTCTGGTGGGCGTATTACGAACTGCTGTTAATGCATTTAATTCGTCTACGGATAAACTGGAGATTGCTAAGAGGAAACGTTGGGTAAGGCAATCTGATATATGGTTACGGATAATACGACAGTGTGGAGCAGTTTAAGCTGGTATTATGTGGAATTAATGGGAAGAAAACAATGAAGGTGTAATGTTAATGTATGATATAAAACGAGGATGCAATGTGGATTAAAAAATTAGTAAAATTAATAGTAATAATGTAATAATAATTATAGATAAACATAAGAAATAATATAATAATTATATTTACTAAACAATAATTAAGCAATTATCACGCTGGATTGGAATATCATTAAGTTCGATAACTAAACTCTATACGTTCAGTTTCGTTTGTTTGCCTAAAAAGTTCATTATAATTGTTTAAGCCAATCTGTAATTCATTTTGGTAATTGCCACAATAGACGCGGAACTTTATTGTTATTATCCACTTAGAAAACTCATTCAACGAGTTTGGCTAAAATATTTGTAATTATCATCATAATAGGCAATATTTTTAAAAATTCATTGAGTGCTCTCGTAATTTTCGTTAGTTTGAATATTCAATAATAACAATTTAAGTCTTTTATGCGCATCACGTTTTCTTTCAGTTATTTACGCTTTTAAGTGCCCAGTTAACACAATAATAAACTCATAGCTCTACAAAGGCATACGAAAAAAATGCACTAAGCTACAGTGGAGCAAGCTCGACAGTAGGAGACCCAGTACTTTTTGAGTGCAAAGCGTTCACTAGATTGCTTTTCAATGTTGCGTACCATTCAATAGATGGCGCCACTTCATAAACATAGAGGTCGCTGGCGTCTCTTCTTCTTCCTTTTGCCCGTAACATTGTTAGTTGAATTACTTTCGCGTTTATCATCCGATTTGAATGAAATTTGGTGGACTGGTTTGGACTATAGTGTTTATTATATGTACCAAAAATAAAGGCGCTAGCACTAAAGGGGCTCTTGTAATTCGACTTCGAAGTTTTGTATTTCAATTTCCGGGGGCGGAGGTGGGCGTGGCAAAAATCTAAAACAAACTTGATCAATGCAAGATATAGATAAACCTACATGCCAAATTTGGTGTCTCTAGCTCTTATAGTCTCTGAGATCTAGGAACTCAAAAAAGGGACAGACAGACAGACGGACAGACGGACAGACAGACAGACGGACATGGCTATATCGACTCGGCTGTTGATGCTGATCAATAATATATATAATTTATGGGGTCTGCCACGCCTCCTTCTGCCTGTTACGCACATTTTTTTGCACAAACTTAATAGACCCATTTGTACTTTTTTAAAGTACTGGGTCTAACAATACAAACAAAATTAAAGAGGGAACATATTTTAAAAAGCTAATTTTAAATAAAAAAATATAGTTCGATCTATATTTAAAGTCATAAAAATGATTATTTTTAACTAAAATGTAATACTCCAATTAACTTGTCGTTTTCTGTTCTATATTTATCATTTTTCAGCTTAACTGCATTCTTGACTAATAGGTAACAAATTTATTGCCAGTTAATCATTCAGACAATAATTAGTTGAATTTATTTTGCCTAAACTTTGTTTCGTAACTAGCCTCTGTAGGTGTGCGGGCGTGTCTAGAATCATTTTACGAGTTGCTTGCATAAAGAATCAACCTCGGAGTCAAGTTAATAGCATACCAATGCATTGCGTATACGCCTGGTTGTGCACTTGAGTTACATTTCATTTACTTACCCTCGAAATCGTTTTCTGTAAATTGTTGAGTAAAATCCTCTCCGCCGGTGCGCGGATCCTTTGGCGCCTCATCGTCACCACTTGAGGAGTTCATATTCCAGGGTCTGTAAAAGCCAAATGAAGTTGAACAGACAATTAGTTGTGATAAGGGTTCTTAGCCTTGATAAGTGTGTAACAAATTTAACTTGTAAATAAATCATTCACACATTCTGTATTAATTGCTTTAAAAAGTTGAGCCGCACCCAGAAAAAAGTTAAAAACCTGAATACCAAAAACAAAAAACAACCAGTACTGCATATGCATTTGGGTAATTGAAATGCGCCATTAATACCGCCATATAACTGACCGCCGACTTGGAATCATACAACGAACAAAACAAACAACTTAAAAAAACGAACACTTGACAGCGTCATCGAGTTGAATCAAAAATGTTTTGTGTGTTCACAGTCACTGTCACTGTCATAGTCACTGTCACTGTCGCTGTCACACTTACAGTTCGTCACAAATTGCCAAACAAGGCAACTTGCCATGTCTCATATTTCAAACATCAAAACATTTTATACGAATTTCGTGTGCCCTGTGTCACTGTCATTCCAAAGTTAACATTTGTTTTGTCTCCATTTCACACGCGACAAAAAATTATTGTGGTTCTTATTAAGCTCTAGTTACTTGTGCTTGTTATTCTAATACCCTGTAATCAGTCTAATTAAAACATAACAATATAAAAAACTAAATTATTTCTAAAGTATCAACTTATGTATTATTAAAATAAAACAATACTGTAAATATAAGAAATATTGTAAGAAAACTAAAATAAATAGTTGAACAAAATTAATACTAATTTTATATTTATAAATTCGTATATATGCCTATTTTCTACAAATTTCAGTTCGATCGTGTAATAAATGCAAAAGTTATTCTGTATATAGGGTGTGCTCTAGATGAGTGCATTAAAACTTGTTTTTGTCGGGCTTGCTATAAATGTAATCACTTATGTATATTTATATAATACTCTATTGGTTAGGGTACTAGAATTTAGTCACAATATATGTAACTTGTCGTAGAATTTCTTTAAGATCCCAAACATTCGTTTTGAAAAAAGTTTAACAGAACAATTTATGAATATTAATACAATTTATTGGTTCTTTTAAAACGATCTGTGTTGATATTATGTATTTAATAACATTATTTATAAGTCTTCTGTTTGCCAATCTCTCAGCAAGTGTATTAAAACTTCCACAGTTCTTACGTATTATTCCATTTATTTGTTCAGCTTGTGTGTTGTTTTTAAATAAATTTTGTACTAAGAATGCGTTAATTTGTCTGGTTGTTTAAGTTGGCAAATTTGTATTGCTTTAAATTTAATTGTTTCATGTATTTTCAAATAAATTAGTAACGTAGTTTGTTCTAAAAAAATGTACAGCAGTATATAAGATTAGGCATGAGTGTCATCACCTTTGACTCTATTAGAAATACAGTTGAGAATTATTCAACAATTGTTATGGCAACAAGTACAAATCTTGAGAATCTTTGTCTGGAAGATGTCTGGCTCTGAGTAATTTAGATAGACGAGATGCCAAAATATTTGGACTTATCTTTATGTTTAATTTGTTTGACTAATATCAGAATTATTATCACGAACTTATGTATGGATTGTAAATGTTTTTTTATAAAACAACTAAACATCTTGAGTGAACGGCAATTCTATAAACAATCTAGAATCCTTATCTGTATGCTGTATACAGTATGTATATATAATAAACTTCTCCCACTGATAGGCAAACCCTCCAGACTATCTGTCGAGTGCCGGTATAAACTGGGTCGATCCCAGTCCTACAGACTTTAAAACACTTTCCACAGTCCCTGTGCAAAATGATTTCAATATCAAGTGACTCACATAAATATCACTGGATTATAAAATATAAAAACAAACAAAGCAACGGAATAATCAAGGTTTTTTACAGTACAAGTGTTTGGATAAACTTTATAGGCGACGTTAAATGTTAAACAAAAGATATATCTTGTAGTATATAGAACAGGTGAGTGAGAGTTTAAGTACTCTCTGTCCTTGGTGTCTGTTGAGATTGTTGTTTATCGTCTTGAAGATAAACCTGTCAATTGTACGATGTCACTTTACAATGTTATAAACAAACACTTGATCTTGACTTTTACACTCAAGTATGTAAGTACTTATTCCTGTCTTCAAGGCAATCACAATATTATATTCGATTCAATTGCATTTGGAATTTTTAAACTTGTTTCACGCTTTACTTACGTTCCGTCTTCATTATTGTGAGCCATAATTTGTAGGCTCCAATCCCGAAATTTTATACCGAAAACCACCTAAAAACGATCGCGTTTTGTTTGGTTCGAATTGCGCGTTCGATTTGTTTATCACTCGGACGCGATTAAAGAAAAGCGAACTATGCGATAGGCGAAGATAGGCGTGTGTGTATTAACAACAACACTATACAATTCTATATATATTCCCCGCTTTCTGTTCTATCGACTAGCTGCAAGCCCGGACGATTGCAGACTAACTAATAACTGGCCGATCTTCAAAGCGAAGCAGCGTCGGCGCTTAACCCGCTGCTGCCGCTAGCAGCGCTGCGATTAGCGACAGCAGCGACGTCGAACAAGGCACAGTGGTTCCATGCATGAGCGAGAAATAATAAAAATGATGGGTCGAAAATTGAAATGGAATTTTATTTTAATGGAATTAAATTTGTTCAAAGCAAATAAAACATAATATATTAAAAAGGAAATAAATTTGTTAAGAAACAAAAAAATTAAAATAATAATAATAGCAATCTTCAACCAGCAACTTTACATTTCAAAATTTAAGCTGACATTTATACGAATAAATAAAACAGAATGAAATAAAGAATAACATTAAAATCAAATAATAAGTGAACCAAAATTAAAAATTAAAAAAATTATAGAGTTAACATAAATAAATATTTAAAGTTTTCTAATAATGTAAAGTGAAAAGTGTATAATTAAATAAAATAAAAAATATTAAAACCACTTATAACTACAAAAGTTAATAAATGGAATATAAATAAATATTTATAGTTATTTAATCTGGCTATTTATTTGTTTTATTGTTATTTTAATTTAACAACATTTATTTAAATTCCACTTCAACTGGCTGTAACCAGCAATTATTAAATTACAGATTTAGTTTAGTGTCCATTAAACTGGTGTCACAGTGTCACAAACAGTATGAGAAAGAGCGCATATATGTATGGAGAGAATCCCATATAACATATACTCGTTTACATACAAAACATAAATATCAGTAGATTTGTCATAAATTGTGTTTTAAGCCGTTGATTATCTTTTCAGACTTTATCGATATTCACAGTATGTATTCTTATCACTGTTGTTCCCTTAGACATTGCCTCGATTGGCTTCTTATCAGTTAGTTTCCTTACCAGACTGTTTACTCAACTTGCAATTAAGTACTATATTTTCGCTCTTTTTTATTACATTATTCGTTGTGGTGTTGCTTTGTTTTGTCAGCTATTGTTTTGCTGTGATTGCATTCATTGAAATCGTCAGAACTGGTTACAACTGCTCCATACCAAAAAATTTGTTGGGAGAGAAACTAACCAAATTAGTTGGAAGTTGTTGGCTGTATCCAATGTTGACAATTTTGTTTGAACCAATGTGAAATATTATTTTTATGTTGTTTTTTTCCATTTAATTATAGCGACAAATACAAAAACTTTTGTTTGTCCACACATGTGTCGTTCACCTAAAACAACTTAGTTAATAATATGTATTTATTTCAGTTTTTATTGCATGTCAAAAAGGCTCGACTCTTTGTTATCGAATGAATATGTGAATATTTAAATTGTATTTTATATATTTGCATAAATACGAGACATGAGAAGCAAATTTATCAAATGTATTTTGTTTATGTTTTTATTTTCATCTGTTTTGAACGTATTTTCTATTTTTGTTTACAAACATAATACTTTTTTGGGGACAAGTCAAGGCAGCTTGGGGTAGTATTTCAAATGGTTCTATGAAGAGCTAACGTAGCGGAAAGTTTTATTGATAGCATAAATTATAATGTAAAACTATTGAACTGAATTTAATTTGGTCTCTGTTACAATTTTACAAACTCTTAAGCATTGATTAGGTAAATTTCGATACAACATTTCTTTATGGAAATTTTATTACCTTGATTTGTATAAATTACTTTTTCTCTGTAGGCTTGACAAAAGTTTCCCAATCTTGAAATGTTTGAATATTTTAAGAAATGTCACTTCCAGTGACCGCCCTGAACTAGTATCTACTAACTAAACATTTTGTTTATCATATGATATTAGGACACAACACACATCGAACAGAAAGTCTGAAATAAAAAGAAGATGAAGAAATCATCGAGCACGCTTCGTTCTCTGTGGTTTTTTAATATGTTTCTCTTGTGTGTTTGACGCGACACTTTCCGGCTATGCATAATACCAGCTACTAACGGATTGTCCACATTTAAGTGTGTATATATATATATTAAAATACATATATGCATTCCCATGCTAATGAGTATTACCGCTCTGAATCGGAAAACAGCTGTGTGGTTTGGCTAAATCAAAAGAAAACTGAAACAAAACCGAAAGTCAAAGTCGAAGAAAAAGAAAAAGAAATTGAAGAAAAAATAATCGTTTTTTACTGTATGTGAAGCGTGTTGTGTTGATTTTATAATGCCTGCTAGTATTTATTTAAATTTAATTTGCAACGAGTTGTTGCCTGAGTGTTAGATGCGTACTGACGCCGACTGCGACGCCAGCTGCAAGGCAGCATTTTTCTGGCTTAAACTAGAAAGCGTCAACCGTGTCGAGTTTTGCCGTCTCACAAATAATTAGTAGCACCTCAACACAGACTTGAATAAACTGACTGACTGACTAACTGATTGATTGACAGACTGAGATTGAGACTGACACTGAGGCTGAGACAAAGACAAAGGTAGTCAGATAATCTGATAACATATTGATTTTGATGACGTCTGTTGGACCTCGGGGATCTTTGTAAACTCTCAGTTCCGAACTGGAGTTAAATAATTAGTTTCTTTGCCTAAATCATTTAATTGATTTCCGCTTAAAATTTGTCATTGCTTAGATCACCTCAAGTCCTCAGCAACAGATTTGTTTATTTATTGTTAATAAATTCATTTTCTGCGAATTAGCAACAATTAACACCCGACCAGTTCAAGCATAAAATATTGATAAATTGATGTTGATTTTGACATAGAATTCCTTAATGGCACGTGTGCGGCTTTTTACTTGATCGATAGTAGATAGATGACTTAACGATAAAACTGTATACTATATTTAGTTAAACATTTATTGTCAAGTGTCTCTAGTACAGAGTGTACACAATTAGTCAGAAGAAAGCTATAGATCTTAGCCGCATTGACGTCAAATCGCCGAATACTTGATTACAATCAAAATATACAAGCGTCATTTTATTAATTCCCAGTAGAAGGAACTTTGTCATAAACAAGATTCAGTTCTATTTGACAAATATATTAAAATCAGTGTTGTTATTTTGGTTCATTAGAGTAGATGTAGAATAGTTTTTACAGATTCAAAGTTTTTGAATTTAGAGTAAAACCATAAAGTTACAAAGTTGTTTTGTATTTTCAATGCAATCCATTTCTTTAACCCATTTATTTTGATATCAAAATTTTGTCTATAACTTCTGTTCCTTTTTAAAACTAGCTTTTAACTATCCAAGTTCTGCCAACACTGATTTAAATTGTTTTTTATTTCCAATCTACAATTTCTGGCTCGTAACTTATCGTTAGCTCTTGAGTATGTATACTTGGTAACTAAATTGTTTTAATAAACGTGACAAGCTCCGCAATAGAGATGATTATCATTATTGTTAGCCCCGTCATTGCGAAACCACTTGTAAAACAATTTGATAAGGTTTCAATTTTAGATTCTTGTTTTCCAAACTCTTATATATATGACGCTGCTTGAGTTTGATAGGTTTATGATTTTGACAAATTTCACAAATTCGGAAACGATTTTTTTTCTTAAGAGCTCTAATGCGTTTTTAACTGGTACTAATGAAGATATGGCCGAATAACCAGTTTAGTGTCAGATCAAACAGGCTTCTAAACATTTTTGTGTGCTTTACTTTAAGGCTTTTGGCATGGAATTTGTTTATATTGAAGTAACAACAAATTTTGTTAGCACAATTTTATTATATCTCAGAAATTTGATAAGAGCATTTCATTGTTCAATTAGCTTTTGAACAGACAACCGCCTAGACATCAAAGTAATAACTAGATAGCTAACGAAAGAGTCTAAAATAAATCAGTTATTGACAAATGTGCTTACGTAGCTGTTTTATAGTTAAGACTATCCATAAAATAGAGAATTTAATGGTTTACTAACCGTCAAAGTTACACTAAAATGTGTTTAAACTTTAAAGTCCTCTTGAAATGCAACACTTTTATTCTAGAAATTAAATTCGAAAATTTTCTGAGGTAAAATAATTAGAATATACCAGATACTTAAAGAAAACGATTTGATATAAATAGTGTAAGTAATTGTTTCTTAGGCTTGTTAATATTTATATAAAAAATTAATTTTTTTAACATGTTTTCATATAAAAGAAAATAAAAGTAATAAGTAATATGTAAATTTTTAAACTTATTTTAATAGGTAAATAAATATTATTATCTTCTAGATCTAATCTTCGAAAATTAAATGACGATACAGTTTTGCCGTCTCTATCTTACTATATTAAAATCCTATTAGGAATTAGTATTATTTAGCTCAAATAAACTTGTCTCACTTTATTCCCATCCTTCTCAGTCCAAGATGAGCTAAGTCTTCAGTTGTTGCTATGGCCATGTGGTAAGTATTATGAACTGTATAAGCTCAGGGTCAACAGTTGATGGTTTGGCTTTCTTATTGCCACTGCTGTTGGTTAAATATATTCGACCCCTTGCCTTGGGAGCCGTCAAAGGTTCCATATTAAGTCGTGCTAAAATGTTCTATGTATTCGCTGATGTCATTGCCTGGCATTTGCTTTCAGTTTTATTGTTCTTTGAGGGACGCCATTTAACGCGTTAAATTTGAGGCGTCAGCTGCAAGGACAACGAGAGTCCTGCATATGACAGCCAAGGACAATAAAACAAAAGAAAAAGACAAACTATTAAATTATACGAAATGAAATGTATTTAAATGAAATAGTAGTTTGCTTTCTCATGGTTACATTTCTCATGTTTATCGCAGGCAAACAATAAATTTCACGCATTAGGCGAAAACAATTTACACTTTAGGAGTGAGTTTATTTTTTTTGACTCAAGTTACTTGCAATTAACAGAGCGACAATTAAGCCGTAAATAATGCTAAATAATATTATATTGTTGTACTTGCACAAGTACAAATAGATCAGCCATGGGGTAAAAAGTGCTAAAAGGTCTCCCAAAAGGCACGTGCCGCTTGAGGCATATTCAGACATGGTTGCATGGCGGAAATGACATACATAAGATACACTTGGGATGTGGGTGGGAAGAGGAGAGGGAGAGGGAGAGAGAGAAGTGAAAGAGGTAGACGGGGGCTCAGCCAGGCAAATGGGATCAATGTCCCCGCTTGGATGTCGCATTGGAGAATGAGGCAAGCAAAACAGAAATGCCAACTAGTGTAGCCAAAGAGAGAAAAAGTGACAAAGAGAGAGAGAGAGAGAGAGAGCAGGCCACCTTGCAGAAACTTGCTGCAACTGCGAGAGCTGCAACTCAGAGTTGTTGCACGCTTATTGTTCGCTTATCGAATGCTTCCTGCCACTGCCCTTATCATAATACACAACAACAAAGGATTTTGCCTGTAGACAGTGCCAGACAATAACTATCTGCACTTGCCATGTTATTGACCCACTGCAGTAGGTACAACAATAGAGTCCACACACACACACCCATCACTCCCTCACACACATGGCCCTCAAAACATATCTCAAATAAAACGGAAAGTAAGCTAAAGTTTTTCAAAAGTTCAACAGAGGCGACAGGTTTCATTGTTTTGCTAGAAGTTTGGTTTATTAGACCCTGTACTTGTAAGGAACAGAGAGTCTATCAGGGTTGTCGCAAGGGAACATATACTCTTGATTTTGTCCGTCTGTTTGGTACAGTAAATTCAAGATGAGAACAACTTTACTCTAAAAGTTATTGTCTTTACGATTAGATAGTAAACTTTTAAGTACAGGGTTCCTTCAAGTCGATTTCTTTCAATCTTAGCCTTCTCTACCGTTCTCTTTATTTTTTTTGATACCTTTCCGACAGCTGCCACTTGACGTTGTGTCCGATATGGTTAAAGGCTTTTAAGCCTGTCATACGCTATACGCTTTCAATTAGACGCCATCAAGTTTAATTTATGGCCTAATCGCATTTTAATGACAATACCCGCAATGTATCGTGCTAGCTCATGAAATGCTTCTAAATCATAATTTGTTGACCTAATGATTGGACGTAGACTATGAAGCTATACCTTATACTATTGTGGGGTAGGTGTGCGTGACGCGGAAGTTCCTATTGTCACTTAATTGGGGGCACTACGTCTAGAAGTAATACGCCACAATTTGCGTACAAGCAATATGGAAAAGCTATTGTGCTTAAATTTCTTAGATCTGTCAGCGTAAGTTTTATTTTCTTGGTAATTTGAATACAACTTGGGTCTCTCCCTATTGTGTTCTAGTCTATGGCACGTAAATAACAGTTATTATTATTAGTTACAATTTAAAAAAAGTTGCTTCAAGCTAAATATAGTAGATGGCTTAAGTAGCAGTTTTTTATTATCATAGTTTTTAATTGAAATTCAAAACAATGACTAAATTTGTTCAACACTAACCAACAACAAATACCTGGATCTTTCTATTGAAATACCTATCAACAGCTGTTTTTTTTAATTATGTTTTTGATTTTATGATGAAATAAAGCAGAAGTTGGGTAGCTGTTGGAATAGGAATTTTCACAATTTTTAGCAAAAAAATACCTTTTATTAAAGATAAAATAAAAGATCAGTGATATGGAAATTGCAATACGTCTTTTATGTTAACTGAGTTCTTCTTGCTCTTCGCACTATCATTGAAAATCATGATCCTTCATTATTCAGATATATCACTAATAAAACTCGTCGATCCACGTTTCCTTGCATTCATACATTGTTCATACGCACTGTTGACTTTTATATTATTATTTTGTTTTCTAATTTATCATAGTATCCATAAGCACTTATATTTATATCTCTGAATAAAATCTCCGACTATAAATGTTGAGGGCTTTTAAACTTTATTTCAACCCCTTATACACAAACGTGACTGAATAAAGTCCTTGTCTAATATATTGCAAAAATCTATAAGTTGCACATACGCACTGTTGGCTTTTACGCTTTTTTACTATTACCTGCTACTATCCGTTGTTATCACTTTTGGCAACCTGCCATGACCATGGATATGTTTGAGTTTTGCCTCTGATTGGGCTTGTTGCGGCATTCTGTTAACCAAGGCAGCACTTCACTTATCCTCACACCGGTACCACGAAAAATTTAGCAAATTAACAAATTGCAAAAGCCCGTTGTTTGTTTGAAGACAAAGACACGGCGGGTTATTGACTCGACTTGCAGCGACGTCAACGGCAACGTCGACTGCGTTGTTGCAGACACAAAGAACACAAGAACTTCAAAAAGCTGGCAAAGGAGTTGGCCAAAGCCAAAGTTTGGCAGCAACAAATCAAGTCAACTCAATTCGATTTAAGAGCTAACATTTTCAAATACTTTTCGATATGCATAGTTAATAAATGATTTTCGATTTTGGCATCACTTTAAGCACTTTTCCGGCACTTTTCCGGCTAACGGGTAACAGCAATAGTAACTGTAGCCGTATCCGCATTGCATTGAGTCTCGCGCCAGACTAATCCGGCCGGGTTAAAACTAGCGAAGTTTACACCTCGCCAGAGTTTTTCTCGCTCAGCTGTTTAACGACGCTGCATTCTGCTCTCTCTCTCTCTCTCGCGCGCTCTTTCTCTTTCTGTTTGTGTCTGCAACTGTTGCACAGAGTATTACTTGCATTCTCTACTCTCTTTGAATATTATACTGCACTCTCTTTGGTACGTTGCATTAATGTGTTTACTTTACGGCTTCGCATATAATTATATCGTTATGAGCACGTTACAAGTTGGTTTAGTTGTTGCCTTCGCAAGCGGAAACCGGCCAAAGGATCTCAATGTGGTAATGTATGTGGGTGTAACTAACTGTGTGTGTGTGCTTGTTTGTGTGTGACAGTCTGTGGTTAGAGGTTTTCATGTTTATTTTGCTGTAACTGCAATTTAATTAAATTAAATTTGCACAGCCATTGACTGAAAGTCTTTCAATGCAAATTTTGACATGAACTCAATTAATACAATTTTCAAGTTTCCCTTTACAAGGTCAATAAAAGAATTTTCATTTCAGAAATTAGAGCAATTAAAGTTACTCGTTATCCGTTTTCAAGTTCAGCTAAATAAGTTTATTAAAACTATTTCAATGAAAATTCTACAATTTACAATCAATTTGTTTATGAGTCTTTAAACAACATTGTCATTGTTCAGATGGTACAAAAATATTCTTTTTTTAAGCATTTAAGAATATTTTTGCTGAAGGTCAATTTTTTCAATATTCAGTTAAACTGATAGATATATTTGAATTTGACATTAGTTTCTGTACATTTTAGACCGAATTATCATTCTGATAGTTATTTCCGACCTTATATAGGCATTGAAATATGCATTAATACTTTTGTATCTATTTATTATAGTTGTTTATATTTATAAAAACTAATCTGTCTACTTTTAATCTCAAGTCTTTAGTTAAGCAGCTGTTTAAGTATCTTTAACTTCATTAATTTCATGAGGTCGCAGGTATGTGACTAAATGTAATTTTCAAGTAAAATGTTTGTATTGAAATTAATGTCATAATTTAAATTGACTCTTAATTATTTTACTTTATTATATTTTTCACTTTGTTATTTAATTTAATTTAATCGTTAAATGGGTTTTAATTAAATATGATGTCTGATTAATGCATTCATAAAAGCAACCGTCATAAATTACGAAATCGAATTATGCATTTTAAAGCTGGACTTTAGCTGCGCATCAGGAAAATGACATTTTCCCATATCAAAAGTGGCATTTTCACATTTGCGTTGCACATTTTTTGTATATATTTTGTATATGATTTTATCACATGCCACGCCCCTCGCAGGCCCCCTTTTCCCATCAATGTCATCCACGCATTGCATTGAATTATAATATTTAACTTGACATTTTTGGATGGTTTTTTTTTCCTCTTTGGCAGACACATAACGGATGTAAAAAGTGTAGCCAAGCAAATGTATGTTGGTCTATAGGAAAAGTGGACCTATAAAACGTGCGAATGGCAAGGCAATTGGACAATTGAAAGGAGAGGGAAGAATGTGGAACATGTGGGGCATGTTTGGCTGACTCGTGCCTATGTCAAGTGTAAATAAAATTTTCAATTTCGCAGCGTGTGCTAAAATCGGCAAATGAAAGGAAAACGTTGTTGGTATTGATTTTTCTTTTTACTCATATATGGTTACGAAGCCAAGGCATTGAGACTAGTTAGATAGCGTTTTAAGGTCGCGTGGAAAGTGTTGCGAAATACGATGATGTGACTACAAAAAGCCACAGACAACAACACCCAACAATGTTTTACATGACATCCATACATGACATACATCTAGTATATACTTGCATGTAACCTGGATAATTCGGAGGGGGCTCTCATGGTTTTAGATTTAACCACTTGCCTGACACGCGCCCAGAAACGCACTTCCACCACAAACCACTCAAAACGGCAGGCGGTGTGCCCATTAAATCCAGTGTGGTTAAATATAACCAAGGATGTATATTTCAGCAAGGATGTATATTTCAGCAGGTAAAAAAGGTTGTTTTTTATAGAGCTCGTCAACTCTTTGGTTTAACGAGGAATAAAGATGACTTTTTAATAAGCCACGTTTTGAATTTGAAACCTAAAATTAAATCGATATGTGGCCTAACTTGGTAGCCTGCATAAAGTTTTGGCATTGGCTTAGACCGGCTTAACTGTATTTAAAAGTTGAATTTCTTTTGATAATTTCGTGGAAATTATTTTGATAAGAAAAGTTAAAGTATGCTGGCATGTCTTTCACATTTAATATCATGGTGATTTATTAAATAAATTCCGTTGAAAATGTTACCGAAAATTTATAAAAAGGGAAAGATTAAAGGAAAAGATTTGGAAGGCCTGTTTTACCATAGCTCATGTAATTTTTAACTAAGATATATTTTTAAACTGGTTTTTTCTTTCCAGATTTTGTTACAAGTTTACTTAATTTATAGATTTAGCTTTAATTTAATCTAATATGTATAATTTCTATTCAATTACAATAAATTTTTACGTCAGAACATCTTCCAGCTCGTTAACTCAGACCCATACTAAATTTATTTACACTTACACTCTACATGGCATGGAATAACATAATTCCGTAAGAAAATGAAACTACTTAAGTACTCGTGACTATCCCATTTTATATCGCTGCGATTTGCTGTTCAGAGTAATTTGTTACATTAATTAATAATTTGGTAAGATTTTTATTAGTGTAAAAGGAAAAAAGTCGGTGGATCTTTTACACTTTACATGGCTGTTGGAAATTCTACTTTCCTTTGTAAGTGTATCTGAAAGTCGTAAAGTTAATAAGACATAACTGTAAGCAGGTTAGTGTAGAATAAGTAGCAGTACTTACATACACGCTGTCACTTGACATGACTAGCTTGGAGGGTAATTATACATGCGACTACACACTCACACTACACACACTCACGCACACTTCCACACACACACGTGCTAATTATAGAAGGACTTTTCAACTTGTCCGTTGGCTTAAGATGGCTTATATACATATTTTTAAGATCCGCATACCTAAACAGTGTCAAATTCCCTTGGTGACTGTCAGGAATCGGAATTCTTAGCATAAGCTATGCCACATACCAATTACGGCAATGAATTCGTAATGTGGCTAAAACAAGATGGGAGGGCCACTCAGCCACTCAGCTTTCAGGCCGTGTAAAAATAACCATCGATTGGAGTCAACATTTTGCCGTTGACGATTTATATGTGTCTGTGTTCCTTAATGTCCTTGTCCCCAAGGCTTTAGCTAGTCATCGACATTGCATGTGTCGAAACTTTAGCCCTATTTGGCAGAGTGTCATATGAGTTATGGCCTAAACACATGGCCCACGCAACGAATAGTTAACAGTCACAGTCAGTGAAGTTTAACTGGAAAGCTCTATTTGTTTTATGGCGCCGAATAAAGCTCAATTTATTTGACTTGTTCTGAGTATATTTGTCGAGCCTTGAAGTTACGCAATCGTATTCGGTTTTACGGTTAGACTATTGCTTACAATACTTTCTGTTAAGTAAAAACATAAAAATTGT
Organism: Drosophila testacea; assembly: GCA_035043265.1. NCBI lineage: Eukaryota > Metazoa > Arthropoda > Insecta > Diptera > Drosophilidae > Drosophila > Drosophila testacea. Next base: position 2,302,159 of record JAWNND010000151.1, read on the forward strand.
CAACTATCTATCTAAATAGTTTTGATTGTATCGATAATCAAGTGGGAATACCTAAGTGGGCATGAATTGTTTACATATTTCATTTAGACGAGTAGCTTAAACAATCAACATTTAATTGGTTTGTACAATCGATTCATTCGAAATGAAAAAACTTCATTCTTTTTGGTCTAAACTCTTTAAGCACCTTGATTCTTATAATTATCTCTTTATTTTACAGTAAAAACCACAGATTGCAATTGATATTAATAACAAACAATTTATATGCAATTTATTTCATATTTAATTTAAAAATAAAATTGGTATTTTTAAAATAATGTTTGTTATCCAAAGTTCGATTCCAAATTGCTAATCAAAGTTGGCAAATTATCAAGCATGCCTAAGGCTTTTAATACTTGGCAAGACTGGAATGCCAAAAAGCATTTGGTTATCTACAAATTAGGATTCACCATCTTCAGTTGACAGTGGTGCCAAGAAAAGTGACAACAATGCACTTAGGGGTATAAAAAAAAACAAAACTGACCCTCTGACCCGCTGACCCGCTTTTTAAAAGACGAATTCTCTGACTACCCACCGCATTAAAAATAAAGTCGGCTGGTGAGATACTCTGTGCTAATGAAAGCTGACAGCCCAAGATCCCGGGCCTTATCAACAAAGCTTTGCCAGACACTGTGGCAGCAGTTATTCCCTCTAATGCACCTCTCAAGGGTACATCGTATCAGGTGGCAACATCAAAACAATGTAAATTCCATGAATTCTCCCATTAGCCGATACACGTTTATAGCATTGATTACCTTTCAGCCAGTTTCGCATTACTCAGCTTGATATGTGTAGATATGCTTGTCATTAACTTGTTTGTTTTCAAGCAAAAATTGCAAATTAATCACATTGTAAAGCTCTTTCGGTGGTTGGCGCCACCGTTAACAGCACAGTGGGTATGTTCTCCACCTTAAATGAAATTCTCATTATTTGGCAAGCAAACTCTTTGGAGAAAACTTATGAATTAGAAACGGAATAAATTTACAGAGCACTTGAAAATTATAAATTACTGTACGGAATAGACTTAAGTTTTAATTTAAGATAGAAAATATTTTAAACTATAAAATTTTAGGTTGTAAATATGAAAGGCAAAAGTCAGGGTGTAAAAAATAAGCCATCTAGTCAGGTTAAAAGAGAAATACATTTCTTAAACAATTTACAGTTAAAAAACTACGTTAAAAAAATAAAGTCTTAGTTTAAATAAGAAAATATTTGAAACTAGCTCAGATTGTACTATAAATATTAAAGTCTGTATATAAAAGAAAGAAATCAGATGAATAAGAAATGAAATCTGAGTTATACTTTCTTCCCAAAACAATATTTCTATATTTAGCAGAAAATCAAAGTACTATTTATTATAATTTATTGATTGTTCTGATACTTGAATTAATTTATTTGATTTCATTCAATTTTGATAACTATCCAAAAGGATCGTATGGCAATAAAAACAAATTGGCACTTTTCTGGCAAGTCGTAAATTTAAATTTAAAATCTTTATGGAGTGCTACTAAAGTTTCTTTAGTTAGAAATGAAGATAAACTTGAGTTTTTCCAACTCAAGTGGTGCTATAACAATGAGAAATAACAACAATAGGAATTGTCGAGTAAAAGTGAAAAGTTTGCCCCAAGACTTGACTGTAGTGAGTTGAGAGTTGAGAGTAACTTACCGTGTTTACCAGGAAGTCCTGGCCAGTAGAATGGAGGTGGAGTAGTTGAATACTTGGCAACAGTAGCTACCGTTTACTGACCCAGTTAGTTACTGATGCTGCTGCTCTCCTCTCGTTGTTGCCCCTTTTTAAATGCTGCTCATTTAGTATGTAACTTTAGGTTTAGTTAACGAATCGGTGGTTTAATTGGAATCGAGTTCAATGCTTTGCTCGTTATGTGGCAGTGTTTACTTTCTCAATTAAGGGAATTACGAAAATACCCAAGCATAAATTACATAGGTATTGGCCATCATAGGTAATGGTCTATGGAGATGCTGGTATTCGTATTTATTTTTAACAATTTATCGATTTTGGCTTTGGTTCACACCTTTTGCTTTGCTTTGCCAGTTAGCTTGGCTGATTAACATAACACACTGTGTATAAATATGGGATTGGTACGAGTATTTGGCTAAAAGATTCTACGTACGTTTTAAATGCACTTTTCGTTAAGGGTACGGGTTTAGGTTGTTTGGTTTAACTTTAAGTTTTACTCTTTTTCTATATTTTTTTTGGCTAGTTGAGTTTAATTCTAGGTAGACACACACACACACACATTGATAAAGTTATGCACAAAACTTAACAAGTAAATTAGTTAAACAGATTTCATTTAATTGGCTGTGTTGCATTTCGGTTTGTTTCCTCTTTCTATTCGTTTTAATTGATTGACTTTAAGTGGGTGTGTTTTTGTTACTTTTTGTTGTAAACGGTTTTTTCTTTGCAATTTTTTTGTAGTTACTAGGTTTCGTGCGGGTTTTTCCCACCGAACTGAAAAACACGTCCGCACTGTGCCACGAGCCAGGAGAACCTGAAAATCAGCACACATTGCCCCATAGGCCTAGACTCGGCTTGTCAGTTGCCTCTCTCTCTCACTCTCACTTTTCGCTCTCTTGGTCACTTTCTCTGTACTTTGGTAAGACTCTCTTGCGCCGTCGCAATGAAAGACACCGCATCCTGCATCTAACATTAGAGCGAGGGCGTGGGAACTAAGATAAAGAGAGAGAGAGTTGACCGTTAGTTTTAAGGGTGATGTGTGGGGTCCAGTGATGCTAGAATTGTTTTGGGCTATAAAAACTAGATTGATTTTAAAAAGTAGCTAGAAACTTCTATAAATAAGTGAAGTCTCCTAAAGATGGTAGTTTTATATTATTTAGATTTTAATAAAAATATTTGATTTCTTTATTTGTAGAATAAAGAGTTTTTAAATTATGCAACTTTAAAGTTTAATATATATGCATAGCTAATGACTTAAATATATACTAAGCATAATGAAATCTGCTTATTATTTCCTTTAATAAAATATTCCAATATGGTCGAAAAAAATAGTGCCGTTAAAGTGGTTTCCCAATATGTAGTATGTAAACATTTCCAGAAATATATTAATTTTTATAAATATCTTGGTAAAGAATAATCGAATAATTTTTGTACACACCCAGATTTCTAGTTTATATCCTTAAAATTTCTCGTTTTTATTTGCAATAACCAGATTGCAATATCTAGCTACTTAATAGCTAAGAAAGCAACACTGCCAGGCGGCTGTCATTTGTTTTCATTTTGTTCTTTTGGTACAACTCCTTTGGGGCTCGCTCTTTTGATTTTTTAGTGATGTGATATGAATGTTTTTTCTGCCCGATTTGGGAGACATATGTTGGCATGAGTTGCCCTACATCGTAAACAATGGGGTATACGACACTGTTAAGTGCAAGTGGGCAATTGATGATAAGCTTTGTGAGCCACAATTGTAAGACATTAAAGATAAACGAATAATATATGGAAAAAAGTTGTGAAGTATATAGAACAATGTTTTTTTTAAATTATATTATTAATTTCATACAGAATTAAGCTTAACTAAATTAAATTTGTATTAAATACCTCTACAAATAACAAGTATTTTTGAATTTTATAACAACACACACATTTACGTTTAAGTTCAACTAATTATTCAACAAATGAAATACATTAATGACTTGTATCTTATAGTATAACCATAATTCCAGTTAGTAATGATGGTACATATATTCATATGAATCTTTATAAAATTTAAGCTGAATTGGTTATATTATAAAATATAATTTTAATTGAATATTCAATAATTCTTAATGACAATTCTTTTAGTTAATGAATAAAAATGAAAATTAAGTAACATTCCCGTCTTACATTTAGTTAATCGTTTAGTGCTGCCCACAATTGAAACATTGTCTTTAATTGCGTATTGAAAATCTTTTCGAATTTGAAATCAAAATAGATGCTTTACAACATTGCATGAGACGTTTGCGTGTAAAATCACTTAACTTTTGCAAGGTAATGAGCGGTTGTGGGTCACTAATCAATCACAGCCTTGGCCATATCATTAGGCCTCGGAATTTCCTTTGCTCGTCTGGCTCAACAAATGTCTCTAAGTGTCTGACGAACATTGGATAACTATATTATCAGGTGACTGGCCAGTGGCCAGCCAGTGTCATTTTGTCATTAGGAGCGCGTGTCTGATTCTCATTGACTGACAAGTGGATATTCGAAAGGCTCATAGATTGAGCAGTTCAAATGCTACTTATAAACCAATTGAATTTCCAGTGCTGACGTATACAAACCTAATCACATTTGGATTCATCATAGAATTGAAGTTGCCTAATTACAGCTTGTGCTGGTTATATTTTGTTTATTTTGCTGTTTGCGGCTGTTGATGGATGAACTGTATTTAGTATCATCATTTGAAAGCTATTAAATTAACGACAATTTCTAGAATAAAGGGGTATGTAAGTAATGTGATTTTTTGCTATACTCTAGCAGATGGTATTATAAGTGGTATTATAAGTGTAGAAGCCTCCATAAAGTATAAATATATTCTTTGAACATATAATATATCATATTAGTCTTACAATTCATATTTGACTCTAAATTTACAACAGAAAGTACATATTTTTATTAAGAATAGGATTTCAGTAAATTTATTTTGTATTTTACTAAGCTACACTTGACATACCCTATAATGAAATGATAAAATTGTTAATTAGTGTTAATTGTTACTACAGATAACTGAATTAATTTGTTGAGAATATATGTACTTTGAGATTAATTTATCTTGTGGTTTATTATAAAATAGTGAAGTTACTATTTCTATTAGTTACAATTGTAATACCCTGTAAATTTACGGTGCACTTGCTTATTGGGGGCTTGATAACGCCATAGTCTTATGCTAATTATACTAGGTAAAAATTTAATAATTAAGTATATTAGGTAAAGAAACGTGGAGCTACAGGTTGTGGATAATCAAGATGATGATCATTGTCTCTCTCCCCATCGTGATCCGTTTCTTGCTCCCGCTGCCTTTCTCTCTCCCTTTCTCTTGCTCTTTCCCTTTCCCTCTCCTGACGATGTTCAGCCTGGCAAGGATCCGCTGTAGGAGAGGAGGATATCTGGGAATGTTGCTCACGTGACCAAGGAAGACGCTCAGCGGATCCATCATCATAATACTGATCACTGTCTTGATCAAAAGAGTCTAGATCTTCCCCAGAACTAAGTCCATAAAGCGGATTGGATCGTCCACGCATGAGTCCATGATTTGGAGGCTGTGAATTTGGAACTGGAACTTGAGCTGGAGCATATCCTGGTCCACGACGTCGTCCCATCCAGACACGCTGTGGCGATGTTGTTTTTCCATTTCGATAGCGTCTTAATTGCAGGGATTGCGGATGGGAAATGGGATTGGGATGGGAACGAGGATGTGCATGTCCATCTCCTTCATCATTGCACTTCAATCCCCTTACGATGTTGTTCATGTAGATCGAGTGAGGTATTGGCTCTCTGTACTTGGGTCTAGGTCGAGGCATTATCTGTTTGTTGCTCACATAATAATCCCTTCTCTGAGGTGGCAACATTCCAATGCGTTGTCTTGGCTTTGCAAACTGTCCTTCGTATAGAATGGGTTCCACATAGTTCTTTACTGGTTTCCGATATCGCGTTGGCGGCGAAAGTCTCATATTGGCTATAAGAATGGAGTTTAATTATCAGAAAACAATTTAATAGCGTTGTCATTAAAAGTATTCTCTTAGCTCACCTGGTTCCTCGGGCGCTGAGAACTGTGGACATAGGTTCGTATCCTGATCTTCAGCATCTTCACAGTCTTCGCTAGCTGATGATAGCTCTGTTGGCAATAAAACATAGGTTATAGATAAGCTAATGACTAGTAACTTCTCTAGTCTAAATGGACTAGTAACTTCCTTAGACCTCATGACTAGAAATTTTCCTACTCCCCATTATTAGTAACTTCCCTAGTTTATATGAATCGTAAATTCCATAGTCGCCATGACCAGAAACTTCGCTAGTCGCCATGACCAGTAACTTTCATAATTCCTATGACTAGTAACAACGTCCTCAGTTCACATTTTGATAAGCGTGGAGTTTACAAAAGTCTGTGTCCAAATTTGGTTCGTCTAGCTCTTAGAATCTTTGAAGTCTTTTTTTTCACACACTTGTCCGATCATGAATATAAATAATTATTAGGGTCAGAGATGCCTCCATCCGCCTGTTACATACTTTGCCACAAACTTATTGGCCCCTTGTACTGCTTGGATACCGTGTTAGAAAATCTATCTTAATTTTCAAGACCTACCTTCAGTTTCAATTCCATTGCTGGCTCTTCTATCGCTTTCTACTTCACTTGCATCTTCCACGCAGTCTTCTGTTGATGACTCCATTCTATTTGATTTTGTTGTGGTTTCCGGTCGTGATTTTATTGCACCAACTTCAGTGCTGTGAAATACCGGAAGTGCATCGCTGGGCTGCATTGAACCATCCAATTTGATTTTGGGAGTATCCGGAACACTTGGACGTTTGTTCTTACGACGTCGACTTTTGAGGGATTTGAGTTGATTTTTTCTAGTGTACACGGCACTTGTGGTGCTTGTTCTTGTTGTTGTTGTTGGAGGGGGTGTTGTTGTTGTATTCAGTGGTGGTGTTGTTGTATTCTCCATTGTTGTTGTCACCTCTTCCGTTGTTGTGCTTATTATTGTTGTATTGGCTTCTGGCTCTAACGTTGTTGTTACTAGCATTGTTGTTGTTTCTGTGGTGGTTTCGGGTTCTGTCCGTGGTGTGCTGGTAGTCACTGTACTAGTAGTTGTAGCTGGAGTTGTGGTATTATCATTGCTGGCAACTCGTGGCTCCGGTTTGAGTTTAGGTTTTTTCGGCTTTGGTTTGCACTTTCTAATCTTCGGTTTCGGAGTTGTACTTGTTGTCGTTGTTGTTGTTGATTGAACTGAGGCCAAGGTAAAATTTGAGCAGGGATCTTGACGTAACATGGGAGTACGTAACACAATTACACGTACAAAACACGGATGATCCATGGGCAGCAAAGGACGAGGACAAGGTTCGAGTTCAGTTGGCACTTCCTTAGGCGCATCACAGGGTCTACCATAATCTCCACACTCTTCACTGTCATCCAGATCCTCATCGAAGAAGTTATAACTGTCGCTAGAGTCTTCCGGCAGACTGTCTTCACAGGGCACCGAGGAGGCAAACAGCATGGGACTTGAACGTTGACTACGTCCACCAAAATCCGAGTTATCCACACCCAAAATATTTCGCATCATTTTCAGCATTTGTAGTTCCCGATTGGCCATTGGAGAGCTGAGATCAGTTTTCGAAATTTTAGAGCATTATTTGTGTTGTTTTTAAGGTTTTTCGAAACTTACCCGTTGGTTGGGCCACAGAGTAGGAACCATAGTAAGAACGTTTTCAGCAGCAGCATCGATGAAGTTGTTGGCGGCTTGGCACTTTCCATGGAAATGTTGCCAGTGCTCGGTCAGCACTTGGCTTTTGTTTTGTGGCCTCACAGAACACGTATCTTTCAGATACAGATACCGAATGCTGTTCTCGCATGCAGTTCGAATGCAGCTCGAATACTGGCTCTCACTTTCTGGCAATTGAGACAACTTCCCCCTCAATCTCCCACCCATGTTTTGTGTGGGTTTTCGGTTGCCAAAAAATCAGAGTTTCTTGTCAGCTTTCTCATTAGAACGTCTCTGATCATCCGTCTGTCTGGCTGTCTGTCTTTTTGTCTGTTTAATGCTCTGTTTGGTCTTCGCTTTCGTTTCGCTACGTGACTGCTGAGTTTGTTAATTTGTTTTATTTTTAACAGACCCTGTCTGCAAAAGGGGGTGTTATAATTTAATGTAAGCATATTTTACAGTCAGATAAAATAAAGGCTATACAACAGATTTATGATGACAAGGAAACATAGTTAAATGTAAACTTACAGAATGTAGAAGACATTTTTAACATACATAATTAGATATAAACTATAGTAATATATTGAAAATAAGCAGCAATTACAAATTGCTAGAAAAACAGAACTAAATTTTCTTATGCAGATGTGTGTATGTAACAGATAAAGGAAGCCATTTCTAGATTTAAATATATATTCTACAACAATGTATTCTAAATCAATATTCAATCTCAAAGATTACATGTTTGTTGCATCTATAATCTAATTACAGAGCATAAAAATATCGAGCACACTCGCTGACAACGTTCCTAGTTTACTTGTCTTGAACTTTTCGCTGCTGTTTTTTTCATTCGACTTGCAATTTGTTTTCATTTCCATTTTCATTCTTATTTTCATAATTTTTAATTTTTGGCGTTGTTGTTATTATTGTTGTTGCTGTTGTTGCTTGTTTGCAATTTGTTGTTACATGTCACTTGCCTTGTTTGAGCTTCAGTCGTATGCTAATTGCTTTATCACTAACTAATCTAGGGTATAAAAGGGGGAAGTGATATCGCTATTGATTAGGTTTAGTAATTAATACTGTCACGGAACTAAAGCAACATAATAAACAACAACAACAGAGTTGTTATTGCCATATTCTTTTGTCACATTTTGTGGTAAACATCTGTTCAATTTTAATGCGTCGTAACCAAAGGGAGGGGTAAGGTTCTAATTGCTTTTAATGGAGCTCTGTTTTGGATACCAAAAGATTGAGTTACATTTGGCAAAACGTGACACTTGGTGGGAAAAGAAATATGTAAATGAAAAGTACTTGGCGATTGGAAAACTGAGTCGAGACCAGTTACACTTTCACTGATTGTAAACAAATGCTAGAAGAAGAGAAGGCAAAAAAGCAAATATAAAGAAAACCATTTGAATTCATTGCTGTTTTTCAAAGATATTTGAAAACTTATATTTTTTGCATTTTTTATTGTTGGTAGAATGTGTGATTAATTGTTCAATAATATTTACATAACTTTATTGACTGACTCTATGGCGTTAGTAATGACACTTCTCATGCTGATTATCATAATTAAGCTGCACTTTATCAGGCCATAAATATAATCATGAAAATAATATATAGATTACTTAGTAAAATACGTTGACAAATAATAATATGTGAAGAAGATATCCAATAGAAGCTGTTTTTTCCCATTATTCCAGAACAAGAAAATTTAATTTTATAGCCACAAATAAAAAACTACAAATTATGTATTTAAATAGGGAGTAATAAAAGTCCCCTTGATCGCATTTAATAAGAATATAAATATAAAGTGTCATTTAAATATAGAAATACTTACAAATAAATAGAATAATAAATACAAATATGCCAACAATATTCTGACTTAAGACTTTAAGAGTTTTTTTCACTTGCTCTTGCCCTAACTTTACATAATATATATGTTAAGTGTCTCCCTGCTGTCGTTTTGGGCACATTTACTGCTGTCAAATTGTCACCGAAGCATCCGTTAGTGAAAATGTGCTTTATATGTGGGATAAGTATATTTGCTTGTAAGTATAAGCATTTGTTAGTATAAGAATAAAGTCTTGTGAGAAAAGTGAAAACGTAAATTAAATTTAAAACAGGCCGGATAATACTTATTGGCATTGCAATTAAAATTACCTTTCTTTTTAAATTATAAACTTAAGACATGAGTCGTGACATTTTACCACATAAGGCACACTTTCAATCAAAAATGTGGTATCCACAAGCAAAGTACTAGAGACGCCCCTTCCTATAAAAATTGCCCAAACAACCCTCAAAGAGAATATCGGCGATAGCCTTCCACGCCAGAATTCGTTGCGTTGGCTCAATCTCCTCGTACTGAATTGCCCAAGATTTGGCTAATGCTTCGGGGGCTTCGCTTATAATTGGTGATGAGTTCTTAGTCTTTAGACTCTTCACTGCAGTCAGAGTCATTGAGGAAGAGCCGGTTGGCTCCTTAAAATCTGACACAGTGGTATTGTTGGCACTATCCATTTAAATGTCTTCATTGTGGCCTTGTCTATAGGTTTTCATACACGATTCATTGTCGAATATTTCAATCTTTAAGATAAAAATCATACTCTCGTCAATATCTGAAGGTATGGTCTCTCGGTTATTGTTATTATGGTTACTATTATTATGGTTATTGTTTGCTGGAAAACCGTGGGTGTAGTGTTCAGTGGATCCACACAGGAAATTCATATTTTTGTAGAACTATAACGTGGCCTTGAACAAGTTCGGATGTAGTCCCAAGTCTTGTTGTTTCCAAATACGCATCTGTTCCCGTCTGTAATTTGTCCGGAATATTATATATAAATTGGAATCCATTTGTTCTCAAATTATTCAGCAAAATTTCATATTTTAAATTTAAAGAACGCGCCAATCGGTGTGCAAATTAGTTCCAAACATGGCCAGTGGCGGCGCTTTGTAGTTCCTAACATGGCTGTTGGCGCTAACAAAACAAATAAAATTGCAGGCAATTTTTTAACCAGAAAAACGATTTTTAATCAACAAAACAAGTTAATCCGAAATTAGTCAAAATTAAACCGCTTCTTTTAAATTATGTCTCGATTTTCAAAATCCACTGGGGGTCAAGTTCCGTTTGCAGCCTTTTGTTTAAGCTGCGGCTTTTACTGAAAAGCATAGAAAAATCCAAATAAAATTCGTGCAAATTTTTAATCTGATCCGTGAGCACCAAATTTTGAAGTGAACAAATTGTTGGCTCATTTAAAATCAGAATCCAATCAAAATCGCCGTCAAAAAAACTGGATCATCATTTGTTGCGATAAAAGACAATAGATGGCGCTATTTTATTTAGTTCCACTAAATAACAATAGAAGGCGCTAAAGTGGCAGGGAAAATTCTGTCAAAAGTGGGCCATAAAATCAGATATTCAATGAAATCGGTTTTATTACAGTGTGAGGGGGATATGTTAAGTTTTTGGAAAGTATGTAGCAGTCAGAAAAGGAGGCGTGGCACGTGGGTTAAAATTAACATCCCTACGTCCCCTACTCGCCAACTGTCGAAATTAAACTACAACCAACACTGGCACTGTTTCAAGCTAGAGATACCCAACATAGGGTATTTTCTAGTCGGTTTAACCCGACCATTTTTTCTTGTTTTTTAGTTGTAAATGTATAAAAGTGTAAAAGCCCTTTCTGCTTTATCTCTCTTCACTCTCTCTCTCTTTTTCTCTTTTGATGCATCACAGATTAAGTCTATTTATTCCTAATGCAAATCTTTCTTTTAATTCGTTTCTTGCGTTTCGATCGAGCGGTTGCATATTTTTAAAACGAATTAATACAGACTACTTAATTATTTGACAATATTCTTTAATATATAATTCTGTTACATTTTTTAATTTCGGGTGCGGTTTTTTTTAAATAAAAAATTTAGTGGACGCAAATCTGCATGTTATTTCCTATTTGCAATATAGTTTATTAACCATCCAATAAAATTATATTTCAAAGACTTCAATATACTTTTTATAGAATATTAAATACTTGGAAATTTAATTACTGTACAATTGAAATTTTTTAAGTTATTATTTTCGAGTGTTGACTGTGATCACGTTTGTGAGTGCTGCACACCTGTACCTGTGCCAATTTGCCACAATTAATTCAAAACAAAAATAAATACAAAACATTCAATATCCCTAGATTTTACAAAAGTGCAGCGGATTATTATTAGCCTGACAAAGTTTCAATGGCACAATTGTTGTCTATCTTGTGTTTTTTTTTGGCGTGAGTGCAGACACTTTGTAGCTAAATATATAAAGTATAAATAAATCAGCTTTAAAAATGTTGAAAAACCCTCATTACATTATTGGCAAATAATTTTTTGTTTTCTTTAATATTTAACAAAATATTCAATACTTAAATTGGGGAACTTTGGAGCTGCTTTTTAAGCAGCTCAAGTCGACTCGTAGGTTACGATAATGTGACCCCATTACAATTGTAATGGCCTTCCCGTGGTGTTCCCTGGGTACCGATCAAATTTTTTTTGATCGGGAGCCAATGCGAGCGGCGAAATATTTATAAATATCCAATGCATATTTATGAATATTAAGTATACGTAACATTCACATTATCATCATTCCTTCCCTGGGGTTTGGACACAATATTTAAAAATACGGTCAGTTTATCACACAATCGTGATGCTTCTGACTTATAAACTTATAAATTAGCAATATATAAAAACTATTATTTAAGGTAAAATTAAGTAAGACAGGAACAGAGGAATCAACCACAACAAGCAAGGAAGACTTCAACTATTTGGGTTTTTACAGTGTTTTTTAGCGATCAAGAAAATGCAAGTATTTTTACTAACATATATTTAAACAATGTATTTACAAGAAAAACACCATAATTGTTTGTAATATGCAAGAGCGAGTATCGTGTAAATGAAAAATAATAATAGTTAAACTATCAAAAACCGAAAGAATATAAATAAATAAAAAATTGTATAATTTTTTAAATACTCGAAGGTATACAAATTATGCAATTTTTAAAATAACTATACAGTTTTGGAAAAGTGTTATATGGATATAAAAATTATTTATTTCTATTTATTTGCACTAATATTATACTTTTTATTAAATATCTTTAAGAGATATGGTAGGAGATAGCAGAAAGACAAGCGTGTTGGGAGACAGCTCGAAGACAAGTATTCAGTGCGATTCTTGTATGGATAACGATAAATTGTTGGCCCAGATAAAAGGTATTTGTTAGCACAACAACTTGTTCAATGTATATTAGTATTAATATTTATATTTTCCATTTCTAGATACCATGAAGCAGGAAATGGCCATATTAACGGGTAGCTTTTTGTGAAACTTATTTAGTTTGTTACAATAGTAGTTTTCTTTAATTACAGATCAGTTTCATATGCTCTTTATTGAGTTTGAGGAACAAAAACAACTACTAAAACAAATGCTTGGAAGAGAAAGCTCCTCTAGCCTAGGGGATACTGATGAATCTCCATTTCGAGGAGGTGTGCGACCCCCGCGACGCAAACACCCAAAACATTAACAAAGTATTTCAAGTTGAAAGACATGTATACACACATATACGCCCAGCCTGTAAAAGGCAAGACTTTTCCCAAGACTCTTCAATACTTATAAAGTTGTTTAATCCATTATGTTTAAAATATCCATTGTCATTTAATACCTATTATAATGTATTCTTGCTCATAATGTAAATGTTATTTTTCAATCACGAATATATGTTAAATGAGAATGAAAGACATTATATGTTTGAAACTTTCCTCTAATATCAACAAATATATATTGCAAACGACATTATTATTGAAAATTAATATTGTTTAATTGTTAAACAAAAACCACACCTTTATGGATCAACTTACGTTATGCAATTCATAGCAAATAATGTAGATATTTTCGAGTGTGTCGAATAGGAAATATTTACCAGCATACCTCACTTACCCATTTGATTGTGCTACAGTCTCCACTTTCCAACAATACACACTTCTGAAATTAATTAGTGATCCTTGTATTTGCATGAGCTCAGCCTCAACCTCAGATGCTAGAAGCCAGATGGGTTGGCTGTGTGTGTGTGCTTAATGAGCACAATTGAAACAACAAATGTTGATTTATATACAAATTGGTTGAATTTTAAGATGCTTGTTCATAGTCAGCTTATGCCTGTGCCAAGTTTTGAGGTTCATTGGCTTTGTTGCTCCCAAATCTTGCGACTATTGTAATTATTAACATATATAAAGGAGTAAGTATTTAGCATATTTGGTTTACAAGTGGCAATAATTAAGGGAATGTTCAATTATATGATATACTTTTATGCTCATTGTACAAAGAGTCACTTAACAGTTGATTTGTTGTTGATTTTTAAATTTAAATTTTTTTTTTGTACACATTTTGGTCACATCGCATCACATGTCAGCAATATATGCTATACATATAAATCTGTATTAAGTACAAAATCTGTGACTTTAGCTGGGATATCTCAAGAAACAAAAAAGTTTTCCACACTAAATGTTGATTTCGAACCATTCGTTCCTCATCACATCGAATCACATCGCATCACGTCGCATAACTTCGCATCACATAGCATCACATCACATAGCATCACATCACATCACATCACATCACATCACATCACATCACATCACATAGCATCTCATCACATCACATAGCATCACATCACATCGCATCACATCACATCACATAGCATCACATCACATCATCACATCACATCACATCACATCACATCACATAGCATCACATCACATCACATCACATCACATCACATCACATCACATCACATCACATAGCATCACATCACATCACATCACATCACATCACATCACATCACATAGCATCACATCACATCGCATCACATCACATCACATCACATCACATCACATCACATCAGCATCACATCACATCACATCACATCACATCACATCACATAGCATCACATCACATCAGCATCACATCACATCACATCACATCACATCACATAGCATCACATCACATCACATCACATCACATCACATCACATCAGCATCACATCACATCACATCACATCACATCACATCACATCACATAGCATCACATCACATCACATCACATCACATCAGCATCAGCATCACATCACATCACATCACATCACATCACATCACATCACATCACATCACATACATCACATCACATCACATCACATCACATCACATCAGCATCACATCACATCACATCACATCACATCACATCACATCACATAGCATCACATCACATCACATCACATCACATCACATCAGCATCACATCAGCATCACATCACATCACATAGCATCACATCACATCACATCACATCACATCACATCACATCACATCACATCACATCACATAGCATCACATCACATCACATCACATCACATCACATCACATCACATCACATCACATCACATCAGCATCACATCACATCACATAGCATCACATCACATCACATCACATCACATCACATCGCATCACATCACATCACATCACATAGCATCACATCACATCGCATCACATCACATCACATAGCATCACATCACATCCATCACATCACATCACATAGCATCACATCACATCACATAGCATCACATCACATCGCATCACATCACATCACATAGCATCACATCACATCACATCACATCACATCACATCGCATCACATCACATCACATCACATCACATCACATCACATCACATCACATCACATCGCATCACATCACATCACATAGCATCACATCACATCACATCACATCACATCACATCACATCACATCACATCACATCACATCACATCACATCACATCACATCACATCACATAGCATCACATCACATAGCATCACATCACATCACATCACATCACATCAGCATCACATCACATCACATCACATCACATCACATCAGCATCACATCACATCGCATCACATCACATCACATCACATCACATCACATCACATCACATCACATCAGCATCACATCACATCGCATCACATCACATCGCATCAGCATCACATCACATCAGCATCACATCACATCACATACATCACATCACATAGCATCACATCACATCACATCACATCACATCACATCACATCACATAGCATCACATCACATCGCATCACATCACATCACATCACATCACATCACATCACATCACATCACATCACATCACATCACATCACATCACATAGCATCACATCACATCACATCACATCACATCACATACATCACATCACATCACATCACATCACATCACATCAGCATCACATCACATCACATCACATAGCATCACATCACATCACATCGCATCACATAGCATCACATCACATCACATCACATGTCAGCTATATGATATAGTAGTCCGATTTGCACAAAATTTGGTCGGACTATATAAATCTGTATTAAACACACAACCTGTGACCTTCGTTGAGATATCGCAAGGAACAAAAAAGTTTTCCATACTAAATGATGATTTGGAACCTTATCACATCACATCGCATCATTCGCATCACATCGTGTCACATCACATCGCATCACATCGCATCACATCGCATCACTCGCATCACATCGTGTCACATCGGATCACAAAGTATCACAAATCTGTATCAAACACAAAACCTGGGACATTCGTTGAGATATCTCAAGAAACAAAAAAGTTTTCCATACTAAATGTTGACTTCGAATCGCATATCATCACATCACATCGCATCACATAGCATCACATCACATCACATCACATCACATCGCATCACATATCATCACATCGCATCACATCACATCACTTTCGGTGAGATATCTCAAGAAACAAAAAAGTTTTCCATACTAAATGTTGACTTCGAATCGCATATCATCACATCACATCGCATCACATAGCATCACATCACATCACATCGCATCACATATCATCACATATCATCACATAGCATCACATCGCCTCACATGTCAGCTATATGATATAGTAGTCCGATTTGCACAAAATTTGGTCGGACTATATAGATCTGTATTAAACACAAAACCTGTGACTTTCGTTGAAATATCGCAAGGAACAAAAAAGTTTTCCATACCAAATGATGATTTGGAACCTTATCACATCGCATCACATAGCATCACATAGCATCACATAGCATCACATAGCATCACATCACATCACATCACATCGCATCACATCGGATCACTTGCATCACATCGTGCCACATCGCATCACGAATCTGTAGCAAACATAAAACTTGTGACTTTCGTTGAGATATCTCAAGAAACATAAAAATTTTCCATACTTAATGTTGATTTCGAATCGCATCACATCGCATCATATCGCATCACATGTCAGCTATATGATATAGTAGTCCGATTGGCACCAAATTTGTTCAGACTATTTAAATCTGTATCAAACACAAAACCTGTGACTTTCGTTGAGATGTCTCAAGAAGCAAAAATGTTTTTCTTACTAAATGTTGATTTCGATCCTCATCAGATGGCATCACATCGCATCACATCACATCACTAGAATTGTAGAATTTTTTTTAATCACCACTAATATTAGTTAATTAGTTAGTAGATTTTAATATGTGAATTATATTTTATTTTATGCATTTTATTAATCATTTTATTAATCATACTGTATTTGATGTCATATCAATTATGTGGCATGAATGTAGAAACTAACAGTTGCCAGTAAACCAGACCATTGCAATAACAAGTCCAGTTGAAGTTGTTCCCATAGCCGTTGATTGTCAGAGGCTACATCAGGCAGAGGAAGACAACGCCATTGATGTTCGAGTTGCATGCAAACCGGAAGTGCCTGTTATGCCAACTGGGCGAGCAACGTCTTTGACAGTGCATGAGAAGGGCATAATAATGATGGTCATAATGATGACTCTTCCGTTATTGCCAAGGTTGTCTTAGCCTGTTTATTAGACTTTGGCTTAGGACTCTAAAGACTGTTGAGTGTTTCTATGCTTCTTCGACAAGTCGTTGCATGTTCTCCAATTGTTGACAAGTCACTTGCAATTTGTTACACTTTCATTAAGAGTAAATACATAAATGAACAGTCTGACTATACATACATATAGCTATGTGCATGCTTGTTTATATGTTGCTATCAAATGGAAAATAATCTTTATTTGGTTTTATTTGTGTTATTTGTGACTTGTTTCGGGGCGTTGTAAAAGTTTATTGTTATCTTTGTGTGCGAATTTTATGTCTGTAATTTGTTCGGAAGCTTTCCATCGACTTTTATGGCGTGACATTTGGCTTTTCCTAAGATAAGATTCTAATTAGGATATCGTATAGAAATACAATCAATTACCAGCTGCTCTCGGATCGAAGAAAGGTGATTTCAAATTTCAATTTAATTTTACTACATTGTTTTTGATGTGGAATTATTTGATTTTCCTTTGTCTATGTACGATTATTTCAAGTTGGGTTTTGATGACGTTCAGCATTTAGATGACATACTAAAAATGTTAATAATCTTCTTAAATCTTCGAAAATCATCATATCTTGTTAAGAATTTATTTAGTTTCTATATAGTGCATCAACTGTTTGATTTTCTTGTTCTGATACGAGGTATAAAAACAAACAATAATGCCAAATGTGCAGACGATGTAAGTAGAAAAGTCATGTCCCATGCCACAACTATAATTTGTATAGCCTACAACAATGTAAGGTTATACAGAATGAACATCCCAAGAAATATGTAAATTAAGTTGAATAAAGTTCTTGTAGTAAACAAATTACGTGCAAAGCACAGAAATGGCTTTTAATAATTTGCCAACCAATTTCGCAGTTCAAGTTTAAGAAAACTTTAGTGTGAACAATTGTCACAAAGTAAGCAATGCTTAAAATAACAAGAAATAAGCTAAGAAGAGAAAGTCAAGCTACAGCAATAAAAATTTAATATTTTGGTTTTATTTCTTCACTTCTGCACTTCTTACAAATGTTTAGTTTCCGAATGCAAAGCAAAACACAGTTAACTGTTCAGTAAATGATTTTGGCAGGCAACAAGAGCATTTCAGACAGGAAGTTGTGTGTGTGTGTGTGTTCGACTTTGAATATATACATATATGAATGACTGTGTTACCAGAAACTTAAGAAATTTTAAATAAAATTCTTGAATATTTAAGTCTGCTTTGGGTTGAACTTCAACAACTGTTGACAATATCAGACAGAATACTTATTTTTGGTAATTGAAGATGCTGTAGTAAAAATCTCAAATAATTGTTTGTTCGAAGTCCAGTTGCAATAAACAAGGCTAGCTTCATTAATTTGTGACTCAAAATCGAGACGTGAGTATTGTTTGCATGCGGATGCTAGTTAGCCATTTTAACAGTACAATAATCAGAGCACATGAGTTTAACGAGTAGGACATTACTTGGCCAACTGACAAACTGTCTATATAAAAGGAAGAAAGAGAGAGAATTATAAATTACACTCATATGTAAAGTCAGACTGTTTGATTATGCAGATGTCACATGAGTCCTACAGTGAACACGTTCTGTATATTTAACATGCTGGGGAATTTTAATTCAATCCACAGGGTCTAAGGAATCATTCGCCCCGTTTAACTTGGGGTTAAGCATGGCTGACCTGTTCACCGGACGTAGCATATAACATACACAGGACCCACAACCCAGTAGCCAGAACTGAGAACGTGGCTATATCCTTACCTGCAGCATCTCATTGCAGGCAAACAGAAACAGACGTGACGTGGACTTCTTTGGAATCTGGAATCCCCTCAGTACACTCGATATGGTAGGCTGCTCCAATTTTCTCCTTTTTTTTCACTCTCTGTCTCTCTGAAAGGAGAAACAAATTGTTGTTAAAGCAGAATGAGGTGCACGAAGGCAGCATTGTTAATGAAGCTGCTTGTCATCACTTTAATTGCATATCCTCGTGTGATGTGTAATTTATGCAAAGGCACACAGCATATTTTTCTGCAGAGTTCCGAGTGTTCAAAGGGTTAATATGCTGACGAAATACCCCGTTAACAACTTAAAGAAGGTATATAATAATTTAGTATTTTTACCAAAAGTTAATAGTTACTAGTTAAATAAAGTAATTGAATATTTTCAAAAAGATATGCTAAACAGATATTTTAAATCTCACAGGAACTTTCATCAAAGTAAAAAGGAGTATTCCTGAGTCTATTAAACTCTCTTTGTGTGCCTATCTATTTATCCTGCAGTATTTCTCGTACTCCGTTGCAGCAGCCAATAATCTTGACCAGTTTCTGAGCCAGATTTGTGAATATTAAGTGCTTGATACTCACATGGCCATCGAATGGAAAAACGAGATTGAATTAGCTAAGCTCTTTCGAAATGGGAAACACAATTTGCTTGTATTTACTAGATCGAACTTAGACTTTTCAAAACCAGTCTTAGGGCCTTTTATTAAAGAATAAGTGCGAATTGTCAAATGTATAAAGACTTTATTTTCACTACAAGCTTATGTACTTTTTCGAAGTCGTTTTATACATTTTGTATTCCCTTTTAACACATGCCACAAATATTTAATTCTGAATAAAATAAGTAAGTTTAAAATCATAGAAATTTTTACATCAACTTAATAATGAAGGGGCATATGAATGATGACACTCTTGGGTAGACGATTCATATAAATATTTTTGTCATACAATTTTTCTATTTTCAGCACTTGTTGGCAATGAATTAATCATTGTGGCACCCGCTTTTCAAAAATATCCTAATCATTGTTCTAGTCATTTAATTATTATTTGTTTTCCTTGTCAATTAAGGTTTGGGCCCCGGCCAAAATACATTTTCAAAGGTTTGCTACTAATTCAAAATGTAAAAAGCACAAAAGTTTGCATACATTTTTGTCATGTTGTGTAAATACCCCGTATTTTCTTAACATATCAGCTTCACAATGGGAAATTTAACGAAAGCTTAGCAAAGCACTGTTTCGAAACTTTCACTGCACTAAAATTAACATCTGTTTTGGGTGCTGGAATTCCCGGCATTTGTTAAGCAGCGCTGTCTTTTGGTATAATAATGGGAAATTTGTATCCAGTTGCAGCCAGAATGGAAAATGTTAAATCACATTTCAGCAGACAAATTTCATACTTATTTAGAATACTTATTTTAAAAGTCTTAACCACTTTAAGCCATGTTTAAAATTCTGAACTCCTGCGTTGCATTTTCCAAAAGATATGCAAATTCATAGCATCACTTAACCCCATAGTACGTGTTTGGAAATTGATATCTTTTTCGATATCTGCCTTTGTTCTTGTTTGCTTTCGTGCTAAATTGGGGTTAAAAGTTGTGACCAACAAATTAGGCTTGTACTGTAGCGAAATCTATATTTAAATGCTAAAAGTGTCTGGGCCACAAAAGTTGCCACAAATCAATTTGAGATTCTAGTCGAATTTGGCTTTGGGTCAAAAGCATTTAACACGCACACACTCACAGACATAACATAAATATACACACAGCTCTCATAGCCATGGGGCAAACATGTTGTAAGGTCAGTTGGGAATTTGCTGAGTTGAACTATGTCTAGGAGAAAGGCAAAAGTTTCCAGCAATAGCTTTAATTTTATATTTTTGTAGATTTTATTGTTCATACTCGGATCACAAATTTAATTCATTTTTCAAACATGCCCAACTTTCAAATGGTGAAACTTGTTTTGTTTTTACTTCAACGAGTTTGAATTAATTTAAATTGTGGGTGTGAACAGCCTCAGGAGTTTTGTCTTGAATTTGAATTCAAAGTTGTGAGTTATTTTAAAGTATTTTTTAGCTCCATTTCACTAGAACTGTGACTGAGCTCAGTTTACGGTTTGTCCCTAGGTTGTCTTGGCTACAATAATTTCGTATCACTTTCTTTGGAAAGTGAACCTAGTTGAAACTTTCAGCAAAGTTAAATATTATCCTTCAATAGAAATTTCACCAGCAACTAACTTTATGCCTTTAAAGAACTTTTCTTTTCTTTGTAAAATTGGTATCCGGCTATGCTATGCATATAACTCATACGTCATGTGGGACATGAACATTGACAAATTCATGCTTTCAGTCGAAATATTGGTTTGTTGTTCCACTCGGCTATGATTTATTAAACAACTTTGCTTCAAAGTGTTCGATACATTTATTTCACAGGCCAGTCTTGGATTTTTGTAACATCGCTAAAGTGCAGTAATTTGTAAGAGAGCTGCAAATATTTAATCATTTGACACATCACATTCTCACTCTCACTCGTCTTGAGCTAAGTCCGTGGATTGCCAAATACGAGTACATGCAAATCAAATTGAAGTAGTTATTTGAGTAACATGTAGGAGTCTAATCCAATTTCAATTGCTTAATCCACCATGACTAGCACTTTGTCAGAAGTTAGAAGATGCCTGTGAGACGCGTTGCCATGGTTGTTGATGGGTTGTCTGTCAGTTGGCACTTTTGGTTCACAGCACTTAGAAGACTTACATTTTCTATTCAATTATACAGGCACACTTATGTCCTCCAAGCTCACACACTCATCTGTCAATATATTCGGTTACAATTACAATTTGAGTTTAAATTGTTGAAGGTTTGTTTGCTTGATTTAAGAGAAAATATTGCAATGCTAAAATTAACGCTACTCTTTCTATAAATAGAAATTATTTCTGTTTCAATATAGATTTTAAATCGGAATTCCCATTTATTTTCTTCATTTATATTATCCCAAGCTTCCACAGAAACACTGTAGGAGGTTGTTCTCCCTCCTGCAGAGTTACTTAATAAGAGCAAGGAATAAAAAAGCACTTCCAGAAACATTGATAATAATAATTCACAGGTCATTTGTGTAAATGACATACATGCTTGAATTAGATGTAAATAAAATTGAAAACACATTTTAAATTGACTTTTAGACAATCAATCCAATCTTGGCTAATTAATAATTTTATTTAAAGACCAGTTGCAGGGAAAAATTTAAAGCAGCAAGCAGCGGAAACCTACAATATTCTTAACCAACTTAGACTTGACATGCTACTAAAGTTTATTGAGGAAAAATGTAAGAAGTGTTCCTCATTTCCACTCCACATTTGGCCCAAGTCCCCCTAGAATTTACATAAAAAACTCATATACACAGTAGTGTAAAGTTTTTTCCATGCCACTTAATGATGTATCTTGCACTTTGCTACTGTTTATAGGACAGTCGGCAATTTGTTTTTAATACATTTTTAAGTTTCGTATGTGTGAAGAGAGTATGAGACAGTGTGTGTGTAAAGAGAAAATTAAATTACACTTTCGGCACTTTGTAACCGAGGTCATTGGCAAAGGCGACCTATTTCGTTTATGTTGAGTGCATACATACTCTCTTCAGTTTATTCTTGACAAGATTAACACCAAAGTTATTATTCATCTGGCAACATTGTAAAAAGGAATTTTAAATAAGCTCTCGTTTTACAATTCAGAAATTTTCTTTTTTACGGCATATGCTAATTTGAATTTGCTCAGCCTTAAGTTATGTATTCAGTTTGCTATGCTCAACGATAACTAAATGAATATTGCGTATACACCATGTGTAACAAGTTAAGTCAAAATACAAAGTATAAATTGTGAATAGTGGCCGTCAATCTTAGTTTGATTAATGAAAATGGATTTGACAGGCGAAAGTAATTGGAAAATGTTTATTCTGATCACAAAGTCAGCAGAGCGAACTGACTAAGGTACATACGAAATCTGAAGTAAATTCACAAAATTTATTTATATAAAGCTGTGAATCAAAGGGCAGCTACTACTTGTGTTTCCGGTTTTAAATTGCTCGCAGCAATCTTTTTTTTTAGTTATTATAAATTACTAACAGTAATTTATGCAGCAGCAACTGCAGTAGCTCATAGTAAATTCAAGAAAACTTTTTACACACTCGTATTTAACAAAAACTGCAATCACAACAACAGCGACTACGACAACGGCAACGGCAACAACAATAACAAAACTCATTTGAGTTGTTGCTCGACAATTTCCATCAGCTGTACCAATCCCTAGTGCACAACCAATTCCTTATTGAGGTTTGACTGTATGAGAAACTTGTTTGGAAAACACGTCCAGGCGAAAAGTGTGCATTTCAAGGAGTCTAGTTTGTTTGTTTGATTTTGTTTTCTTTTTTTTTTGGTTGATGCTGCCACAATAACAACACGTAAATCTGGTAGCAGCTGTCAAGTAGAGAAATTTCCTTGTTATGCCTCTCAACAGCATCACATAGTTGAAAAACTCACACCGTCCCAGTGAAATTGTTATGCTAATGAATGGAGTAAAATATTTTCCGATTGTATTTACTTACGGTTTAGATATTTATTGTATTGTGAGTTGGGACTGTTAATTTAAAAACTATAATTGGTTGTTCGCAATGTTCTTGAATCAATCAACTGAAATTTTACCTCTCACTTGATGTTTGGTGCTGCAGGTATAAAAAGTTTTTACTGGGGATTGTGTCTTAAGTTTTAGTTTTGTTACTTGCCGCTCAAATGTGAAAAAGCCAGAGAGAAAAGGTGACCAACCACGCCGCAAAGGCACGTGCCAGGGACACATGGCAAAAGCTAAGACATAACAAAGTTTTAAGGATACTAAGTAGGGCAGAACGAACGGATAGAGTATTGAGCAGAGAGACAGAGACAGAGTAAATGGAAAGTCAAGGAATAAGAAAGCAGCTTAAGGAGACCCCAAAAGTCGTAAAGCCGACTGCTGTCACCTGCCCAAATTTAAAATCCTGAAATTATCGCGACTTGCGCCATGTGATAAAAACAATGTTGCATACTTTTATGGGCTAGCGCATCAAGTAATTGAATTTTTATGCTTTTACACTTAGTACTCGTATTACATAGTTGCTTAAAATTCAAAAGATGACTCCAGCTGCTTTTCACTCGACGCCAATTTCCATAATTTGACAATTTTTGCCTTTATTAACTGACAGACAAATGCCAGAAAACGTAATTGTGGCATAAAACTTTTTCCTTTCTCTCGGGAATTGTCTTAGCTCAAAATTTAAATGCTACTGTCACATTTTGAAATTAATGCTACTTAGGTAGTTACAGTATTTAAATTTAAGCAGAATGGAGAAAATGTATTTATGAAATCAAATTACGTTATTGAGAAATAAAGAACTACCCTGAAGGTTGGCCAAATACGTAATACTCCTACTCCGGGCCAATTGATCCTGATGTGAATCAGAAAGCCATCTAATGATGCGGAGATAATGTTCCATTCATACACCCAACTCACATGACACAAATCTTCGTCTTTGCACATCAATCATTATGTTCGCAATATGAATCGCCTAAAGCATTCATAACAGTGGGTTCCATAGCTGATTTGCTCAGCTAATAGTGAGATGTTTTCTGTTATTTGAGCGTGTTTGGTTCAGAAGTGTAAATTGACTTTGAGAAGTGCTTTGTTGAAAGCTGATATCAATCTGAGTTTGATTGAAGCTTGTCTGATTTCCATGTATATAATTATGCATTCTCGGAGAAATTACAGGATATACAATGCAAATATGTTTGTCCAAGTTGATATACGATCTTGGCTCACAAAGGACGCCCGTTGAATCAGCGAAATTAATTGCAATCAACCAGCTATCAAAGTAGTGATAGAATGTAAAATCTGTCATATAAGTTTTGGCCTTGAAGCATATTAAAGTTGAATTTTCCTTAAAGTGCATTCGGTAAAGGTACACTTTCCCTACGTCTGCATCTGTTGTATCTATAACTATAAAACTGTTGATATTCATAAACCGCACATGTTGCAATCACGCGCCATTCACGCAGACAAACATACAAAAAATTGTTAATTTCCGTACAAATTTTTTATTAAAAAATGCGCGTAAATAAAATACACATGTTCTTCTACCAATGTCCAGCAATTTCATAAATATTCATATGACGTTTAATTTTTTATTTAAAGTTCAAAGCAGCCTTAAAAAGTTTTATGAAATCTGCTAAGGGTCATTTATTAATCATACAAAATAAATCATTTCAGCTAAACTTATTCAAATATAATTCTTGTAAGACTCTGAAGCCGACTTTTTAATATCTTTTATTTTAATTAAATTTGAAAAAAGCAAGTTAGAAGCATTTAAAAAGGCATCCTTAAAAATGAGAAGGAAAGTTTTGTATCGGAAATGAAGACCTTTTAAAATTCAATTAAAATAAATAATTAAAATAGCAGGAGACTGTAGAGAAAAAGTTGCCAACTTTCGAATTTTGCCTCAATGGTCAGCAAATTTTCCATTCTTTTTTTCTGTTTCCAATACAATTCATCAATAGAGGCCTTAGGCTGTATGTATTTGTTAGAACAGGAAACAGGAAATGGACTACTGGCCATTTTTCCATTTAATAAGCGTTATTGGGCGCAGCAATTTTAGTGGTGCTTTGTTGGAAAGCTATTTAGTAAATTTAGTTGTGCTTTTAAATGATTTTTTCATTGTGATTGGCCTTACTTTAAATGGAGAGTGGATACTTGATTCCGTAATTCACAATTTAGTTTGCTTTTAAATATTAAATAACTAAGTTTACTGACTGTTTCACATTTACAGTTTCTTTAATGTAAGGAATCACTCATCTGGAAACACTCTTTAATATTCTGAATGCTAGTCCTTCATCCATTTAAAAATCATGTGCAATTTAATTATTTGAAAATTGTACTGTTTTTCTGAAGAGTCGAGAGACAAACTGTCGACGAGGTACAAAAGTCAACTTAAAAGAATTGCATTCATAAAAGCCAAAGCAAAAACTCCAATAAAACTGTTTTTTCACGCTCAATTGCAAAACGCTCATTGAGCTTACAAATGGGTCGAAGGCACGGACAAGCGGATGAAGGAAAAATTTATCACAGTTTTTTATGCAACCAGCATCAGTTTATTTGTGTGCATTTTATCAGGCGAGGAGCCTACGCCTCATTGAAACCAAATCATTGAAGCAATATAACCAAACAAAGGCACTAACAAACACAGATCTCAGTTGAAGTCAGGAAAATCGATAGGAGATGAAGTATAAAAGCAATTTGTATTAACTATCAATTGAAATCAATTAAGCTAAGGATTGATACTCCCATCAAAACATAGATGCACTTTCCTGTTGTTAAGGTCTGATTGTCCCTAAGTCATCCATTATTCCTTGAATAAGAGAACCAACATCAAAAATGGCATTTGTCTTGCCTTCGCCTAGAACTGGAAGAGCTGAAGCTAATTAGTAGCAAATTTAATTTTAATTTATTTAAATTACTCGCATATTTCCTGCCAACTTTGGAACTCAAAGTGTCTGTAAATTGTTTGCTTCCTCAGGCTGTGCATATAAAATCAGAACCACTTAAATATTCCCAACAGGCAGACCACGCATTAACAGATTTGATGTGCATTTCTCGCCTTGAGGATTTCAACATGAGAATAAAATGGCCATTGAAAATATTTGAATAATATATATAAATTTACGTACAAATGTGTGAGTAAGTATGAATAAGTAAGGAGCAAGGGAAAGTTTTACAATTCCTTTTGTGAACGATGAAAGGCGGCAAGGAAAAGTTGCAAAAATGTCACAAATTTTAGCAACGCCTTAGGATGATGACAATGTCCTCATCTTACTGGGATACAGATGACCTTTTGGAACATCTAATGCAATTGACTGACTGAAATTGTGGTAGAAAATTACAAGTGCGAAAGTTCACTGCACTCTCAAAGAATTTATATAGAACTTGTACTTGTGTATAAGCAATGCTAATTTCACAATTATGTTCATAATGTCTCATGATGATTTCCTTTTACTTATCGCTTTCAAGGACTTTTGAAAACCGGCGCCGAAATAACAAACAACAACTTTGCCATACTTGAGGACTTTTTAATGTCTTTGCGCGAAAGCATTTAAAACAACCATAAAACGAATAAAAAGACTTTTATTGTCTTTGTTTCTATTGAGACTCGTTCTTTAGGCATTTTTACCCAAGAGCATTTTTCCGCTGTTTTTATTTCGTCTGGCTTTTGCCTAGGCTGATTTTATGCCAGTTGATTTTCTGTGGCCAAAACAAAGGAAGTGTTAATTAAATTTAAGGAAAAGTGCTTTTGATTAGTAAAAACAATCAGTATGACGTAAATAAACCGAAATAATGTAATTCTTGCTTGACATATAATTATTTATACTACTGTTTATCACTTGTATACTTGAATATAATTGCTAATTAGGAATGATGCATTTATTTTCATAATAAACTCCAAAAAACTATTTAAGTTGGCTCAATTTGATTTGATTCTTTCAATGAAACGATTTGTAAGAGTTTGTTCAGTAAAAAATAATAGACAGAATAATTTGTTTTCACATTTTCAGTCAATTTTCCGAATGAAATAAACACTTTGACATTGAGCCCAAATTGCCTGAAACAGTCAATTACATCTAAGTATGTGTGTGTGTGTTTAAGCCAACTCGGCATTTAACCAAAATCATTAGGTATTGACGTTGTCTTTGACATAGGCTTAAATGTCATTGGTATTGGCATCGAAGGGATTAATTTATGTGAGGTTAATTGCCTTGATTGCGATGGGATTAAATAAAGCTCAAGAACAGGAACCACAACAACCTCATATCTTTGGATCTTTGGGGCCTAATGGCCTTTGTTAATATGCTGATTCAGTAGGGGCTATGAAAATGTAAAGCGTTTCAACTTTTTATGCTCTATGCAAATTTAGAATACATAATTCAAAAGAATTGCGTCAGTTATGGATGGAATACAAAATTTAATTCATCGAGCATAAGTAATAAACGAAATTTATTATTTTTTTATGGTTTCAAAATATGGTTGGCAGTAAAATTCAAATTTATTTATTCAATAAATTCAAATTCTATCTTTTAGTTATTGTGACTTGGAAAATGGTTTGTTGAAAATAGAGAAATACTTAAATTTCAATTTCACATTATAGTCAACATTCTTAAAGTTATATCGTTATTATACATTTTAAATTTGTAATGCAATAATGTAATAAAAAGAAACATTGTGACATAAATGCAATTAAAAGACATTTGCAGCCATTAAAATGCCATTTTGTGTTATATTTATTGGTTTATTCTCTGGGGCCATTAAACTCATTAAAATTTGACACTGTCCCAGTCCCTGGCTGTCAAATGTGGACACTGTACTGCAGAATAGTGTGCTTCTTCTGTTCACCTCTGTCTGCATTTCAGTTACTGATGTGATTAACGTTCCTGGTTTTGTCCCCCTACCAATTGAAAAGACGAATGGTTTGCAACTGAACTGAGCGTTAATCAAATGTCAATTAAGCTGCGGAATCCACATTTGCTGTCAGTCTGGTTTGTCACTGGGACTCTTATCTAGACCGTGTCCGACTAACTCATGCTTAATACTTTGGACTCTGGGTTTCCCATAAATGCACACATTTGCAGGAAGATAGTTCTCCTTGTTAAACTATTTCTGCAACGAGTTTCTTTTAAAGACTACTTATCAAAGCATTTTTTGAATTTCCCAGCCAATTAAATTATGCATTTTAAATTTATGCATCGCAAAATGTTTAAGTTCTGTGTCCTGATGCTTTGACAGCTACTCCGTCAGAATTTAGGCCAGCTGGTTAATAGCCCCACTTTGTTGGTTTAGCTACGGGCTAACCTCCTGGTCAACTACCTAATTAGCAAAAGATTGCCAACAGTTTCAGCTACTTTAAAATTATATCCATCAATGGAGAACACTATAAATGTACTTCTCATTCTACAGAAAAACAACTTTAGGTGTTTTTCTACTTGATTACTTAAGCCATATTAAAGATGTCTTACTAAATGTATTATTCTATGATACAAATCGCTGACAACCTTCAGCTTGCCGTTCAAATTGCTTATTTATCTGATATCCACACAATATGTTTTCCACACTGAGTTGTGTGTTGGAGTAAGTCCATGACCTACTTAGTCTTGTGTCTTAGATTAATCCTATTGTATTGCACAATACTCAAGACATGCTGTTGCCTCGGTCTCTGTTTATTTTTTGGATTGGTAATTCTGTTTGCAGCAAATTATTTCTAGATACCACAAATCGAAAGGGGCAAAAAAGTATGATTTATTACCCTAGTTGGGATGGAATATGTATAAAAAATGAGTCAGTTTATGACGGAGATGATAAAGAAGAATAATTGTGGCTTCGTTTTAAATAAAATTATACTCAAGTCTTACATACGGTTAGAAAAACATACTCAATATAAATCAACTTAATCAGCAAGAATTTGCTTGCATTTTCATGCTTGAGAATTGTATTTAGGAGTTTATCTTAGGAAACTCATTCATTTAATTTGGTTAATGTCCGCCCGAAAGTAAGAGCAAAAATATGTACTGTTTGAACTTGTTGGGATTATGTGAAAATAAGCAAGAGAATGCTTAAACAAAATTTGGCTTAAATATATATGTACTTTTCATTACACAGTTTAGATTAAATTTATATATTTTTTGCAGAAGGAAATTGTTACAAACTTGATAAAAAGTCAAACTATATTTGAAAATGTCCACAGATTTCTCTTTGAAACAAGTACAGTAAAAATATAAGTTAGCTTATCTTCATCATTTTTAGCTAACAGCTATTAAAACAACTTACTGCCTTTCAGATCTAATATACTTGGCTATTAAATCAGTAGATACAGTCTTTGATTTTGTTGTACTTTAGATCTTTAGATTTGATATCAAGATACAATCCACAGGAAAGTACTACTTGCAACATGTTGCAAGTTCGATGGCGAACATTTAGAACTCCTGTAGTTGCCACACTTTGTTGACTGAGGACTGATGCTGTACCTGTAAATAAAAATAAATTATTAAACATAAAAACAAATCTGGAAGGCAGTATGGTAACTGGGACTTCTAAGAACTTGACATTAATTATATTTAGTAAACTTGTAACTTACCGTAAACCCTTTTTTTGAGCCACGAGTATCCCTTACTTTTGGGTTAGATACATTAACAAATTGTCGACTTTTCTAGGTTTGCGTAATGCTGTCGCATAATATGCAAAGAATCTTATAAATGCTGCCCCAAGGATTAGTCCTTTTGTTTATAAAGGAGCAACCTCTTACCTAAAGTTTTAATACGCATAATTATATAAACACGTAAATATATACTCAGGCTTTCACCAAGTCTGCTTCTAGCTGATAGGCCTTTCATTTAAGCAGACTTGACCTTGAATTTGGTAACCTACTTTTGTGCTCCCCAATTTATTTAGTATTATAATTTATGGTGGAGTGTTGTTGTAAATCTGGTAGGCCGATAAAATGGGGGACTCTAGTTTTGCTAGACTTTAAATTAGTTGAAAGGTAACTTATTTTTCTTCTTTTTAAAACTGTTCGTAAAGCTACTCAATAAGATGCTTTCAGTTTTTGATAATGCAAGGCACGTATAAAACTTCTGTGACACTTACTGTTTGAGAAAAACATTTTCTTTGATGTAACTTAAAACGCTTTTCATTGACCTTTTACCTAGAAATTTAATAAAAGTTTCACTTACATAGCTTTAATTTCAATTTTAAATTCAGAGCTTGGCTTTAAGTGAATATTTGTTATTCTTGTATATCAAAATATTCGCTTAAAGCATTGTTGTGCAACATGGCACTTAATTATTAACACTTTTGTTATTGTTTGAATAAGCTGTGTTTGATTTATTTTATATATTCATTAGCTACTTGAAGCGATGCTCACTCTATTGATGGATACTCTACTATAAATTGATGGCCTTTTCACGTGAGTGTCACATTTTGTGAATGCTTTACAGTTTTTATTTGACATGGAAAATTGCCTCCAGGTGCAAAGCATCACTCGCCATCACTTCTAATGAAGTTTTTGGTTCAATAACTGTCAGTTTTAGGCCCACTAAAAGCTTTGCCACTCCTCAAACTACGCATATTTACAATTTCATCTACGAGTTTAGAATATCATCATCAGCATTTCACAGTTATCGTTTGACAGCTATGTAGATATGAAAAATATCTAACAACTTTCCTCTTTTTTATTTGTCTTCATCAAAACTTAACTGCAATTTAATGATAAAAAGAATTAAATTGTGCTGCCAAAAAGTGAGCATTCATTTTCTACATATTCTAACTGAGGATGCATTCTAAAATGTTGCACACTTTTGTTTGTTTGTCTCACGTGGCACAAAGTAATTGAATTCTCGTCAAACTTCAATGACATTTTAATGAACATTTTTGGCTATGCAATGTTCCTGTTAACAGGCTTTTCCCTCGGCTTTCTCTAAAAAAAAAAAAACAAATTTAAAAACATGAGATTGTCAACTAGCGAATCGGGGGAAATGCAAACAAATGTATTTTAGACAGAACACAATCTTGTGCCCTAGCCTGTGTCATGTCGTGCACTGTCAGCCTATACAATATTTACTTTTGGGAAAAGGCACAACGATGCAGCACTAGACTGTACAATGGCAAAAAATTCTATCCAGATATTAGAACGCTGCACAAAATGCAAAGGCGTTTAATGTTGGAAAATTTCAGATTTTGTTAAAGAGAATTTCCTAGAATTGAAGTAGAAATACATTCAGTTAATATTGGACTTTAACCAGTCAATAATAATCCAATTAGGTCTGTCTATAAGAATATAGAATTAGTTTATTTTGCTTTTAAGAAAATGATATCAAATAATTAGATTTTAATTTTAATTTGTTATGTGGTACATGGGAATTTAACACAGACTTTCAATATCGTTAGAGCAAATTTCAAGCTTCTGCAAACACAATTTTTGAAACATCACATAGTTTGTGACATTATTTGTTAAAATTAACTAACTATATTGCTCAATAAATATATGTACAGAAAATCATTTTGTTTATGCTGACACAAATTTGAGTTTCTAATTTACCATTTCAATAGAACGAATTGATGTATTCAAATAATTCGATGTCATTTGCATGATTATGTTTATTGGAAATGTCGTTTGAAATCGAATGTGTTGCACATTTTGATAGCATATGCTAATATCTTGCAATTGAATGACCATATAAGATATTTTGAAGATTAAAGAAAATAAAATAACTGGTTTTCAATTAATCGTTGGCATGACAGTTATTGTATATTTCTATTTTGCCGGGAATATCAATGTTTCAGAAACCACAAAGGAAAATTTTATCTCTGCTTTTATTGAAAAGAATATTTAATTGAATTCTCGACTGTGGCATTTTTCGGGGGAACTTGTCAAACGATTTTTATTTGTACCGGCTATGGAAATACAGAAACGAGTACAATTGTGTTCAAATCAAATGCATATACACGGAACGATTTTTTCTCTCAACACTAACAAAGTCAGTTTTTCACAAATGCACTTTCCTTTCCAAATGTTTATGGCTGTGACTTTCAATTGCAACTGGATATAAATGAAAATGGGAAATAATAAAGGAGAATTAGTGCAGGATTTGTTCTAAAATAAACAAAATGCTTCTAGATAATATTGAGCTACAAATAAGTATTTTTGTGAAATTAATTAAATTGACTGCTAGAACTTACTTAAAAGATAGAAATGATTGGTTTTTCTTAAAGGGATACTACTTTGTTTTGTTTCAAATATATTTTAAAAATTTTAAACAATATTCGCTCTGTTTCACACGCCTTTCCACTTTATAAAAGCCAACACATACTGTACCCATTTTACTCCAGGTGTTAAAATTTTACCACTGAAAATGAACATGTTTAGAGTCACATAAATTCTTGCTATCAACACCTCGAGGGGGCAAATCCACATTTGTGTGTTGCAAGTGGGTCAGACAACTGGCATTTTTCGGGTTTTACTAAATATTATTGCAGGTCATTTCCCAGAAAAGACTGCTCCCCATTTGGCATGACTATGCAAAGGTATCTGTGATATTTTTATTGCACTTTTATCTGCCAACTAAGTTGTTAGGGTAAACTTTAATGGATTTATTTTTAAAGACAACTTTAAGCTTCCAAAATGTCATGTTAAAATGGGACATTTACAGTCTTAATAATTATATCGCTAGACCAAAAGTACTTGAGTGTGGCTTACAGTTGCCCAAAGTAAAGCAAATTACTTTAGCGAGCAATAAATAACTCATACGCAGCGTATGCTGGAGGTACTTGAGCATAAAACGCTATGCTAATATAGCCAAGTGGATCATAAAACATTTGTATTTATAGGCCAACATTTTATGGATATGCTAGCATTCTCTGCTATTTTCAGTTGAAATACTGATGACAATATCCTCAATATTTTGTCTTGGATTTAAATTTATTTGTTTGAATCTCCCGGTCCAAAGATAACTTTTACATTTCTAAACTGGATTATTAATGAGTCTACGAGTTAGAGATAGATACTAAAATCCACTAAAGTGAGACGTCCCTCTATTCCCTCTATTACGGTCGAAGGATCTGAAATACTCTTTATTTTTTTGAGTCTGGTATAGAGTATCAGAGTGTCGCGTACGCTCGACTGTAGACTTTCCGAGTTGTTTACTATTGCACTTAACTCTATTTATATTTCAAATATATTTCTCTTATCGGATTGCAACTAGTTTGTTTTCACTTTACTCAAATTTATGGGGAGGATCTAAAATCAATTGCGGTTGTGCCAACAGATTTTCCGTTTCCTCTGTTTCACTTTGCAATCGAAGATTGAAATTTATACACGTATTTGTGAAAGTAAACAGATCTTTGTTTTCTTTTAAAATTGAATTAAATATTTACTGAACTTAATACTTATTAAATAAAATTATTAGTTAACAGCATTATATTTTAATCATTGAACGAAAGGCTAATAAATCACGTAAATATTGAGTAAGCTGTAAATACACAATTTAATGGCTTTCGATATGACAACTTAAAAGTTCTTTATCACATAATTTGTTGCAGCAATAGACAAAAAATGTAAATGTATGCAAATTTTGAACGCCAAAATGTTATATTATTTTACGGGAAGCTATAAAAAAGACAACAAATCACCGTGACAGACGACAAAGCAAACTCATGGTATCATCAATCTTTGGCTGAAAGTCCGTTGAGTGCATGACCTAAGCAATACACAAGACGCTTGAAGATTGAATACAGACTGCAAAAAAAAAGAACTTTAACGGTTTGATAAATTTAAAATCTGAATTTAATTTTATAATATGTGTTTATTGTTCCCCATGCAAACATAAAACTCAAATAAAATGACAAAACTTTTGGAATCATATTAATAGGCATTCATTAAATTCAAATTGTGCTCTGCCATATAAGTGAGCCATCACAAACTAACAGTTCTTATTACCTTCATACTTTTACCTTCAAATCCTTATATTTATATTAAAGTTAGTTTTCAAAATTACTTGTCAATGGACACGAGCAAGTATCCTTTGAATGATATATTTAAATTTGTGCATTGCGTTTTTAATCTGTCAACGTACTTATACCTTTTAACGTGTGGCCGTAATCTTCTCGTAAATATTAATTAAAAACCTGACAATGCCAGGTATTAATTGTTTTCAAGTTTACATCAGATGCTTAAGTTTACTGCAAATTAATTAAGTACAAATAATTCTTAGATGAGCTCAACCTCCAGATGCCATTTACACAGATGTGAAAAATATTAAAGTAACTAAAGAATTTCTTGACAATGTGAGCAACATTTTTTTAATCCTTTTCCGTAGTCTTAACTTTTAAGTATCAGTACAGATCCATTATACCCTTTTATTCTTTGAAATTGGCAGGAGCAGGGTATAATAATGAACTGTCAGTGACATCATCAATCATACTCATAAATACTTACAAACACACATTACTATTTGTCTGAAAATCGTACTTTCAGCAGATTAATTGAACTGCACTTGGCTTTAAACAGGACATGATGAAAATGGTTTATTTACCCCGGAAAATCTCAGATAAGTGGCTTTTAATGAGGTTTCATTATTGCAACTACGTGACAATAATAGCAACGAAATTAACTTCATATTCTGAAAGGTTGAACAATTTATTCTGATGGATTTTTTCTTAAATAGTAGCAATATAAATAAATAAATTACATTTCATACTTTAATTTTATTTATGCTATCAGAAATAGGCACTTGAACAATTCGTCGAAAATCTACATTTATTGTAACTTCTTCAACAGTTTCAAATACTCAAATTGCAATTTTGTTTAAAGCTGAAGTGTAATATTTATTGCCATAAAATGTTCTAGTCGTCTGTAGCAAAGTCAACATACTAACAACATACTTAAAAGAATAAATACAAATATTTTTGCACAATTGCAATTGTTTTCTATATTCTGCACATAAAAGTGTGCAATTGGAATAAAGTGAAAACAAACACTACAATCAGATAAACAATTGGCAAATGGAAACTGTAGAAAATCGAAATGATAAGAGCCTTAGCCCAGCAAGTAAAAGAATATATTTATTTACTACATCAAATTGATTGGTGTCTATTGGAATTGTTTTTGCCTCGTTCAACAAAAATCATAAATTATGAAGTTGGTGACAGCAACATGAACATCATAATATTTTAGATAGACAATAAATTGGGGAGGTTAAAGTACTTCAAGCAAAACGCCATTAAAGATGCCTGAAGGGAGTTTTTATGGTAATATATTCTATGAATATATAAAATAAATCCTCATTTTCTCTCACTCTTGACATTTTCAAACGACTTTCTTATTGTTTACAGAACATTTTTAGAAAAGCAAGGAAGGCTAAACTACTTAATTACTATTAAAGGATAATCTTTTAAATCCTCTGATGATTTACTTATATCATTTGCTAAATTTCTGAACTCAAGTCTTCCCATAGGCTGTCTGTTCATCGATTGGCAGCAAAGTTAAGTTGTAGACACGTTCAGGCTCATTGTGTGTCACAATCATCGACTTGTAAAAAAATATTCCATACACATGATTCATCAGAATGTCGTAACCTTAATTCAAAATCTATTCAAACTAATTGACATTTGATTGCAGGTAATGCCAATGAGTTTACCTGAAACTGAACAAATTTACCAGGTTTCTTCGACGTGTTCTGTGTGTATTTCTAGTCTGTGTATTTGTAGAGAAAATGAGGAGATAGTAACTAGGACAGTGATTAATATTGTTGCTAGACTTGCGTTGGAAGCAAATTGTGGAAAGCAGCTAGTTTCCTTATTTGAAGTATTACTAATTTTATAGAAACACAATTTAATCTTTTTAAAATTGTCTGTCTAAAAAGTATGCAAGTAATTCATATCTGCATTGTTGCATTCAGCATATTTTACTTGCTCTCTCTTATTCTTAATGCAGAACCTTCATCCAAGGCAACCAACAACAGTATCTCTCCTTTCTCTGCATTCTTAATTAAGTGAAATTTTATTACCCTCGAAGACCTCCATGTGGTCATGGTTGGATTCTATGTAGAATAGGGTAGATGCTAACAAATAAAATTAATCATGCTAATTAAATGCAAAGGCAAGCCATTATTACTAAGGAATGTTGTCTATACAGTAAAAAAAAGAATTCCATAGAATATAAAATATAGATTATTATTAAAATATTTATTCCAGGTTTCATTCAGCGTTTAAATTTACGGCAAAGTCATTTATAGAAATGTTACTACATCCTGTTCATTCAACAACAATACATTCACACAATTCCGCAGTAGGTAAATTAAAAACTGCAGTCAAGTTGCTCAACAACTTATATTAAAAATGAATTTTCCCATGAAAGCTGAGACACAAAGGGGCAGCCCAGCTTCTGGCTTTCCATTGTCTGAGTACTGCAGAAAAAAAGCAGGAAGCGCCACAAAAAAAAACACATAAAAAGCACGTCGATAAAGCTTGCCTAGGAGATACCCTGCATTCACAGCTGCTTTACCAATTGCATTTAATTTACTTGTGAGCAAGAGTCATGGCATAAGTATACAAATTCCTAAGTACTTTTACACTTGCAGCTACAGGATATTAAAATATCCGTTCTGAAAACGCCTTGAGTATTTACTACAATTCATTGGCGCCTCAAACATAAAGTAAAACAGTTAGCCGAGTGTGCTAAATGATTTTTGCTTTAAAAATTGTTTAATCTAGTTGGAGGAAATCCTTCAGGGTGCATTCTGACAGACAGTCGACAGCCAGAATGTCCGTCAGACAACTGAATGTGGTCACAACCGGTGACTAGAGTTTATGTGTCTTTTCTCTTTCTCTTTTCTTATTGGATTCCAGTTTGTGGCCACATTTATTTTCCTTCTACTTGCCAATAGTTTCGTTGTGTAAATATGAGGGAGACAAAGATAAATAGAGACAGATCAGACAGGCGAACTGATAGGAGGACTGACCATACTTATAGCCATCTTTCACCTGTCTGGGCCATCTTTCTGACCACAAGCAGTAGCAGCAGCTGCCTGAGGTTACCAAAGTAATTTCACAGTTGTTTCTTTTAAAGTTTGCCTTGAATGTGTGTCGAGAACTTTACAAATATGTACCTGAGCAAGATTGCTACCAAAAGTAAATAAAAAGAAAGTCGAATGTGTTCTTTTTTTGGGACTCCAAATTATAACATTAATTAATGTTCAAGATATGTGTGTTACTTTCACATCCCCATACAGTGAACAGTGATACTTTAAAAAACTTGAGTCATGGGCTATACAAATGATAGTTTTATACTAAGTATATGTGACCTAAATCTCTGTACTTACCTTTTAGTATACTGCAGTTAAATATTGAAACTTTCCAAACGACGCAGGCATCAAGCTAAAACAGAGTCAATCAGTTAATGTAAAGCTTAATTTATTAAAAATATTTCAAGCTTACGATTTAACTGTCTAAATTGCAGACTTAGTTTTAGTTGATGGCGAATAATACATAGATAATTATTGAGGTAAAATTTAACCACCGTACCTAAGCTCCATTAAGTTAGTATCCAACTGGTTTTACTCTACTTTGTTCCTGTCTGTGCATAATTCGTGTGTCAAACTTTGCTCTAGTCTAACTAGTTGGCGTTTTTACAGCTGAAACCCTAATAGGACCTCAACAGTTACCTGATAAACTTTCAAATTTGCATGCTAATGAATGCCGTGGATTCCCTGGATTTCCATGAACTTTTTAACCTATGCTATGTGCGTTCTAAACAAGTTCCTCTGCTTTAGTATTTCACGATTTATTCAGATGATGGGGTAGATTTGTGGTGTGGTGTCGGGAGCTGAAGTAACCCACATCACATAAACTAAAATAGCGGATGGTGCCTTTTAACGATTCTTTCCAAAAGATTACACAACCTAACAACAAGAAGTCTGAGCAAGTTGAAAGTTTTTGCAATGGAAATATTAAACGGCAAGTTTTCTAAAACAGTGTTGAAAAAATTGTCAAAAACAAAATACTAATCCAAGCTTTTCATCTGATTCTTATAATCTAAGTAGAAGTATTTCTCATTCAGCAAATAAATTCAAGTAAAGAAAATATCACTATAAAATGTTGCACAATTTGTACATTGTTGCAGCTTTTGATTTATGGCTTTCAACCACAGATTGAAATTGAAGTACTGCCAACAGCTGTTTCAATTGCAAGTACTTATTGTTTTTGTAGCTGCAATTTGAGAATTTATTGCTCACTATTTTTGTTGAGTATTTTCTGTAGTCAATCATCGATAAATTCCTTTATTTATCGTCATTTATTGTGCAAAAATTAAATGTTGGGCACTTTTAAGTGATTTTGCTGTTTAAATTGCCATTGAGCTTCAAATTAAATTAAACAGGGAACTGAATTTAATATTGAATGAAATGTTTATAGATATCTAAATCATTTTATTCACTGAGAATGACAATGTATAAAAATCTGCGTAAAAAAGATCCAGCTGTGTGCGGAATTCCTTAAAATCTTGGTTTATGCAAATTTTGTATGCTTGGTTGGTTAGATATGCTTCTGTCATATGCTGCGTATGAGTTATTTATTGTATGCATCACTTTAATGACTCAGCACAGTTCTGCGACACATAATAAAAATAAAAGCAGTTTATTTAAGTTGGTTTTTGTTATTATCAGACATACAATGCTTTTTGAATGTGTCTTTGCATTGGAGCTAGGATAATTCTTAAAACCGATTAAATTAAAATAGCCTATAATACTTTTTTGAAGCTCTTTTTCTGTAGCTGGTAAAATATGGACAATTTCAAATTATATTATTGGACTTACTCTTCAAGATTTGTGGCTCCCTCCTGATAATGGATTTGGCTTTGAACTGTGAGCGTAAAAAGGAAAAATAAATGGAAAATCCTTTGATACTTAATAACACGAATATTTACTTAGCAAACGAACATGCACAAAGAAGCTGGTGAAAATGAGAAAATGCTTAAGAAAAAGGTTGCCTCAATTGAGGGAAAGCAAAGTGGAATAGAAATTAACAGAAAGGGATTTTTTACTCACAAGCTCCATTAAATTTATTGAATTTGAATTGCAGGTCATCATTAGTGCACTACATTTAACTTCGAACATTTAGGAGTGACTTTAATACTTTTTGGTATTACCTTAACAATTACAGCCCTAACTAATTTATTAATTGAAATTAATAGAAGAATTCAAATCTGTCACTTCCTCATGTATAGACAGTCGTATACTTAATATCGCTGATACTAAAGCTCGCATTTTGTGTTGATAATGGATTTAATATTAAAAGCCTCTAACCATGTGCTCTCTAATCAGTTATAAATAGTTTAATTTACTTCCATCACGTTAACTTTTCGCTTAAGTCAGCGCTAGTTTTGGCAACCAAATATCATCAGTTTTTGCATAATATCCCTCCACTATGTATTTTAGCGGCCTGTTCAATTTCAGAGAAACTCGTTATGTTATTTTTAGCTTTTAGCCTTTCAGTTCAGTTGTTTTACATGCCAGATTTAATGTGTGACTACCTCTCTGATCCTTCATTAAATTATAATGTGTGGCTTTTGCTTCTACATGATGCAGTCATGAACACTTTAAAAATTTTAAACGATTAAAGGGCTTAAATTTATTTTAGTTATACCCAACATAAAGGCTTTTATTATTACAACTTATTATAATGCATATAAATTACAAAAAAAGGGATCTATACTTACACTTGAGTTTGTCAACCAAAGAAAAATGTGCTTTTTCTTCATACAAAAATCAAAGTAAGCAATCTTCTCTTTTCTGTGTCATGCTTGCCAACATAAGCATAATCAATGGTTTGAAACTGGAACGGATTCTGAATTTTGGCAACTCCCACACGAGTTTTTTGCTTCAACATTTCTGCATCATTAAGTAGCTGAGCAAGTTGAGAATATGCTAATAACTGAGAAGCTGACACACACATGAGCTTGCAAAAGCCTTCTGAATTACTAAGAAGGATGCGGCGTTGCGCATACGCCGCGTTGCGTGTAAGGAAACAGTTTTGTATATTTTGTTAGTAAAACAATGGCATAGCTTTTAAGCACTATGGCCTTATGTGTGTATTAAAGGATAGAGCGTTTAAGTCTGCATACGAAACTTTCAATAATGCCGAGACTTGAGAAAATTCTTATGGAAAAATATATTTTAAATGCCTTATTCAATGGGAAGACTGCAAAGCATTTAATTTGGTTTTAAATCTGCATTTATTTATATGAGAAGATTTTTCAGACTTGTGAATCGAAATAAAAGAACTTAATCAGGATAGTGCTAGGAATATTTGTGGGTACAAATATTTATTTATTTAAACAATTAATGGGAGGTATAAATTGTATATTGTATGTGCAACGTCACTTAAATATATTATAAGGATAACTGAGCTGATAAATGTCTTATTGTGGGACCAATGACTTGTTTCAATTTAAGATTGATTAAAGGAATATAAGCAAAGATCCATGAATTGATTTACAGAGATAACTTGTTAACCATTTTCTGTTTGGTACTTTAACTACCTACATATGTTACTTTTGTTTAGCGTTGCCAAAAATGAGAAATGAATTCAAATGTCATATTTACTTGCCTGTCTGTCAAGAGTGGTGTATTTGGCACAGAAACTATGCGAAAGAGAACTAAGAGCATGTACATACGTCAGAAGTATGGCAGCAGCTTTTCCGAGTTAGTGCCAACATTTTGCACACTTTATTAGTGTTCCAATAAGGTTGGCACACGGCGTATACGTGATGCAGCAACCTTCAAACTAACAACGAATTCTGTTGATTTTCCTGAAAATGTTGTGCTGTGCGTGAAAACGGAAAGCTGACAAAAGAACTAAAATGTATGAAAATTTAGATAGTGCAAATTGTGAACTCGAAATATGAGTGAATAAGCGTGACAATATGAAAGAAGCACCTAGAACTATGTTCTAGGTATTTTAAGTATTGTTTAAAGTAAACTTTAGTTTGGCTCTGGGATAAGTTGAGTTGCAGATCATTTGTTGATAAGCAACAGCTGCCACTTTAATAACCATAACATATAATCTAACTAAAGGTGACAACAAATTGGCATTCAATGTCAATCAACAACACAGCCCATGACTGCAAAGCATCTTCTTTTCCAGCTCCAAGTCAAGCCAACTTATACAAAAAGAATCACGTGGAAATTATGCACCACAAGCATCAATTTGC
Source organism: Drosophila testacea (assembly GCA_035043265.1). NCBI lineage: Eukaryota > Metazoa > Arthropoda > Insecta > Diptera > Drosophilidae > Drosophila > Drosophila testacea. The sequence goes on from JAWNND010000151.1 coordinate 2,344,160, forward strand.
GAATGTTATTTTGTTGAGATGAATAAAATACGAATCAAGATTCATCGACAAGCGGACAGAATGTCGAAAAAATTATGTTTTTCTTTGTGGTCGAAACGTGAGCAATTGTGTAAATATTATTAGAAGGTAAGGAAAAGAAATGGGTATGTGTACACAGTATACTAAGTATTTCCACCTGAATACCCACTTCACTGAATTTTTATTTGAGTACGTTTTTATAATCATTGTAGTACCTTATGATCTTAAAGTCAGCTCTGTTTTGCACATGTTCAACATAAATAAACTCTAGCAATCTTTAAATCATATACTTGATTTAACTGGGAATTTGTGTGCTCAGCAAATACTCGAAATAGAATGGATTTGAATACGAATAAATGTTTTCAAATTCAATTCCAATTGCAACTAATGAAGTCATTAAAATAATATGTATTGTATTCCACTTGAGGATGCTGTGCAAAGCAAACTATTTGGGTAGGTAATTTATTTAAAAATTGTTTTCTATGGAATTTGCAATAATAATATGGCAACTGATAGAATGAACTTCCTAAATTATATTATCACCTATTTTAGATTCCTTTCAAATACCAAAACAAACAAATAAGCCTATGCCACAATTTTGACAATTGACATTCTCGTATTTATTTACACACTAATTTTGTGCATCAGGGAAAACCATTTCCAAATTGAACTTTGAAATTCCATGGAAGTTTAGCAGCTGCATGTGGCATTTTAATTACTTTATGACACAGGATTAAATAGTTTGCTACATTTCTTAAATCAGATTGGTTGTTTACTATATAAAACTCAGACACATATTCGATAAGTTATTACTCTCAGCAATATTTGTTAATTACTTACATACTCTACGAGCATTATTCTTGCATTCTGCAGTTAAGTCAAATGCATTTTTTTACTTTTCCATACTCTGAACTCGAGTCCATTCATCCTTTAATGCGTTGAGTTGAACACCTTGTTGATAGGTAAAGCTTTTAGTGCACTTAAGCTTTACAAATTGAACCTGAAACTTCAGTTAGCGCAGTTGAACTTTGAACAGAATTTGATGCTTGTGTTGTTTACGTCTTTAATGGAAAATATTACGCATACGTTGAGAAGGACTCTCTTAATAATAGGAGTTACGCTTCTTTATATGTTAAGCTTTTTATACCCCAAATAAAATGACATTTTAATTAATAAATAAATATCGATCTAAAATATTTAAACGAATTTGAAATATATATGCTTATATTTGAATGAATTTATACTCTGATTTTAATTAAACAGTGGCTTCGGTATTCGCCATGAAAAACTAATCAAATTACTGAAATTGCCTCTTACATTTGATAAATTATTCGATTCATGTCAAATTCTGACACTTGCTTAAAATTCTCAGTCAATTCCAAGACTAAAACCATCTGCTTTGATTAGAATGTATAATTTGCAAATCTCATGAATATTAAATAGGTTTGGTTATGATAAATGATAAGGTTATTTAGTTTAAAATGTAAAATACTATTACACAGAATTTGATAGGCAATTCAAACTCTACTGCAAGTAAGTGGACGAAGAAGAATATGAATTTAGCCCCACACCTTGAGGGCGGTAAGATTTTGACATTTTACGTGACTTCCTTATGACAAATATTTTGCTTGCTGCTCCTTCTAGAAACTTAGTTTACTTCTAAGCAGAAGAAGAAGCTGTCAAGGCATATCCTTCACTTGTTAATGGCACAATTGTCGGTCACGACAGGACATCCATGAGACAGGCCGTCTATGACGGGACATGATGGTTAAAACAAAAGCAAACTAAAATGCGACCAATGTCAGCTGTTGTTATGTGATATGAGTACTTGCCAACTATTTAAATTATATGCGAGACGCTGCCTTCCAAAGTCAAAATATGGTAGAAAGTTTAAATTTACAGATTGGCAACGTCAAACTTCTTCGATGCTTTTAGTGGCACTTCCGTAACCGGCACTTCCGGTACACATGCAGCAATTTAGCATATCCTTTGCCTGCATTTGCCAGGACAATCTACTGGCATATGTTAGCAGCAGCTAGTCTTTTGTGAAATTTGTATATATATATCATTGAATTGACTTTTATAAATAAATACAATACATAAAGTCTGATTCATCAAAAAATAAGTAGCCAGGAAAGATATATCAAACTTAAAGGAAATAAAAAATGTAAGATCTAAAGTCGAAAGTCAGAAACAAAGACTCTTTCCTAATAAAGGTCACTGTGTCAGTCGAGGTTAAAATCCATTATGCAATTTTATTAACTCAGTTTTCAGCTGGGCTACTTCCATCTTCCTAGTCGTCAACAGGACGCAGGAGGAATATTTATTCAAATGGTGAGATAAATTGAAAGCGTTATTCAGTTTGAAACGTTTGGAAAGCATCTCCAATTGCCACGAAGCGACGTCCATGGCTGGTGTCAAATTTTAATGAGTTTAATGGACCCACAGAATAATGCAATAAAGTATACAAAATGGCATTTTAATGGCGCTTAATGTCTTTTGATTACATCAACTACATTTTTTTGCTTTTAATTTTCAACAAAAAGAACCTTTATAATGGTTGCATATTGTGTGTGAAAATGTTGTTAGCTAACTGAAAAAATGCACTATTAAATAAACACATTTTTAGCTTTCAATGGCTTAATTAAAGTGATTGTCAATATTTATTTAACTAAGCTTTTCAGTGTTTATTAATCATGTAGAAAATCAAAAAAAAAGAATTATAAAATTGTTCACTATAAATTGCTTTACAAAACTTATCTGTTTACATAATGAGCCCAATTGAATCAGTATTTTAAATTATTTTGAATAACTTGTATTGCCAAAAAACCATACATACTTTGTATATTCATTTAATATTTAATTCATTTTTAATTTAAATGTGTCATTTTTAGTGCAATTAAACTAACATATTTCAAATAACTGACAAAAAGAAAGAAATAATCGACAATACGACTATACATCAATAGATTGAATATAAAATATTGATTGTTTCAATATCAAAAAGCAAAGTCAATACATATTGTAAACTGCAAATATTTTAATCCAATAACACAAAAGGAAAACTCATGCGAATTGGAATCACGTTCTGGCGACAACAATAATAACACTGTGCATCATGGTTTGCATAAATAAATAAATATGAAATTTAAAATGGACATTGTTACAATATTATAACTACTCGTATAGTTATAGAGAATATGCATTGTTTATTTGTTTATCACAAATATTGCGTTAAATATTAATTTATATTCATACGAGTGCACTTCAAGTATATCAAATACTAATTACGATGTATTCATTTCAATTTTTGAAATGAATATCACTCTCTCTCTCTCTCTCTCTCTCTATCACTCTCTTCTATTCATCTGCCTCAAATATTCATTCAATACACCGGAAATTGTTTGTGTACTTACTCGTACCCGAGGGAAGTAACCAAAGATATTTTAACAAAATGCATATCCATAACTGGTTTCATTTTTTGTTTATGACGGAAAACAATGCAACTTTAACTGCCTGTCAGATGTGAGTAATCTATGGAAATGTTGGGTTTGAGTAGATGCCACTTGCTGCATACACAAAAAGGCATGTACCATGCGGAAACGGAAGTTAACAAATACAAGTACATATGCATACAAGCATACAGCCAAGGGGAACTCGAGCATATATCTTTATTTTTTTGAAGAAATGTAACATGACAGTTGCAAGTTGTACTTCAGATTGATCCAAAATATTTACTCAAGCGAATTGCAGTGATGTGGAATTGTAGAGGATGATTTGGTTATCATATTGTGCATATTTGCATTTGTTTATGCGTAACTTGGGGCAAGTTGGAATCATGCTAAATTATTGCAACTCGAATGCATTTCAATGAGTTCGATTGACTTAATGCTAATATCTATAGCTAATATGAAATGCGTCCAAGACTAGTTGGTTTCACTACATAATCATAATTAATATTTGCACAAGCTAAGCAATCTTGAATACAAATTGAAATGAAGCTCGACATGAAATCCTTTAAAAAGAATTGTGTGTACAGCTCGGTAAAGGGAAATGACTAGGCAATCAGCATCACAAATGCGGTTCACAATACCCAAAGCTGCCATAAACTAGGATTAAATATAAACTCAATGCGATTGTGATGGTCCATCTTTGAGCTTATAAGCTACTCGCAATTCCAACAAAGCCTCACGCGGTTTAATCCTTTAGCTGTCAATATCACATACATGGCTTAGGTAAGTGAATAAGCCAAACTCGATGACGAATAGGTCAACATGTGACAGACATCATGGGCTAAATTTAGCATATGTGGGACACAATTTCCATTTAGCAGAACAGTTCTTTGAATAATTAATTTTAAAATGTAACTTGCATACTCTTGCATAGACAAAGTTAACTTAATAGAACCCTTTACTTAGAGATCTATTTAATATTATTTTTGAAAAGAAACTTTAACCGTCTCACTCTATTTGCTTTCACTTAACAACATTTCCTAATTAGATATTTTGGCTTGAAGCAGTTTTTTTAATTAAATTAACAGTTCTTTTCTTTTGGACCCAAAAAGACTAACAATGGCAAAAAGGCAACAATGGCAGAAGCCAAAAACCGAATAAAGTTGTGGAAAATTGCAAAAAGGAGCACGCTTGAAAAACTCCTTTCCAAGAAAGCGAAAAAAAATAGAGTTCATTCCTTTTATTATTGTTTTAAGTACCATTTAAGGTCTTTAAGTTTGTCAAAACAATTGATGAAATAAATAAATTTCCTGCTGTTCATTTGCTGTTGATGTCAACACGACTTTGCGGCTTTATATTTATTAATTCTTAAACTTTTCTATTTTATGTAAATTTATTTCAAAACAACATCTTAAATCTTGAGCAACGCAAGACACAATTACTTTATGTAATATATTTATTTGTTTCAATTAGTGCGTGTAATTAAACCGCAACGAATCTCAACCACAATCTAAACCACTTTCCAAGTGAGGTTCACGCTTTTATGTCAAATAAATTAAGCAATAAGGGTTATTTTGGTGCGGAATTTCCGCGTCAAAACAATAAATCGACATGATTTTAATTAAAATGGGACAACAATACGCGACAAGGAATAATATTCAGGTAAACTTTGTTAGTTCCGCATAAATTTCGGGTAGAAACTAATATAATTTAATTTTTGTTAATAGAGACAAAAAGCTAAGACAATTATCACATCAATATGTGTGGTATGAGTGTTGTTTCTTAAGTGATAATTACATTTGTTAATTTGAATCAATATGTTTATGTTCCCATTTTCTTTAAAAACATTGAGAAATATTTTAAAATTTCTAGGCTTAAATATTAATTACAACAGCATAACTGCAATGCTTTTAACACAATTACTTACTTTACTCTTTTACTCAATAGTTAGTTTCTTACTTCTAAGTCACTTACTAAATGTTTTGATATCTCAAATTAGTACAAAATTTAATTTTCATTTTAACACTTTTGCTTCTGATTTGTAGCGTAAAGGTCGAAAGCTGCTTTCAAAGAAGTCTTAAGTTGGCAGCTAAGTTATTAAAAGTAAATTGATTTTGAGGTTGCCAAAAAACTGCTGACTGCAGAGTAGTTAAAGTTTCATTAAATAATGGAAAAGTATATTTGATTACAGTTTCTGCTTGCTTTTGCTAGACATTTTCCACAGTTAAATTTAAGATTCAAAGATCTAAATCCCTGCCTTGGTTATCAGTTATTAAAGACCGACAAAGTAATCAACGCATCATCAAATTTGGTTTTATAGCCCACTCATAAGCAGTCTGTTTGGAAATCCATTACGAAATGATGACCAAGTCTTTCTTATAGCTGAGTAAATAATATTAATCTTGGTTCTGGCTAAGCCTAAAGCTTACAGAATTCATCACAATCACAATGAAATCAACGAAAATGAACAGCTGAAAGGCCAAGTGAAAATGCTTTTGTAAATGGCCAACACAAACGCAAACGAAAACGCAAACACTCTCGCAATTGTACAAAAAGGCTCTAACACAAAGGATAACTGAAATTGCTGTGGCTAATAACATTATTGAATGAAAATGCGGCACGTTTCTCACTTTCTTTCTTTTGCCGTTCCTCTTGAAACCAATTTTCTTGTGCTTGGTGTAAACAAATAAAGAAGCTGGACTAAAACCTCAATCAATTGTACTATTATTTCAGGGAGCAGGAAAAAAGAAATGAAAGAAAATGTTGACCATTCAAGCAAAATTGAAACGAAAAGCTTAGCAACGAATTATTTGCTAACGCCTCCTTTAATATGATTTTAATTAGAATTGAAAAGTTTTTCCATTTCCTTTAATTGGCACTGATAAAAATCAACGTTTAATTGCCAACACTTCTAAGGCTGCTTTTTTAAACGCGTCGTTAAATTCTAAATGAAAATCTCTACAGATTTGTTACCGTTATCCTTATTATATGTTTGTGATTATAAACTAATGTTTATGTGGCTTTAAAAGTAATCAGCTTATTGATTTAATTCCCTATACTTAATCAAATATCAAAATTAATTGCATAAGTAACCTAATCAGAAGTACTAAAGGAATGCTGTAATAACATGTAATATTGATCTTTGTATCTGCTGTTAATTAATATCATTTGACTTGGCCATGAAAATAGTATTCGCTTCATTCCTCAACCTATGGAATAACCGTTGTGTCATACTTGTTACTTATTGATTTAATTTTATTGGCATAATAGATTGAGTTAAACCATCTCGATAATTGACTTATTCCCATGGAGCCTGCTTTATATAAATAAGTAAATTCTGTGAAAATTCCCCAAAGCAGATAAGTTATCTGAGATAGCCAATGAGTGAAATCATCTTTGTCCAGCTTAATAATAAAATATGCTGAGAGTTGATATAGTTATAAAGAAACAGATTGATTTAAAAAGAATACTATTAAGTATTATAAGAAAAGTATATAGTTACATAAGAATATTAAAAAAAGTTCTCCAGACATAAGTATGTAAATTAAAGAAGAGAACTTCTAGTTAAAGTCGTTACTTAACACCTGAAAATATAATTATTTCCAACAGCTTTTCTTGAGAATTAATTAGGATAATGTAATAAGAGTTAATTCATCTATTCACTCTTGTCACTCTTGCTTTCTGTCAGTTGCGTTTCCACCGCAGTGTTGACAGATTTTAATCTAAAGTGCGAACTCATTTCCCATTTTACACTTCAGTGCAGTAAGCACGCACATATGCACAAACATGCATACATAGATATAATGAAGCTGAAAAGCTTGTAAAAGCAATGACAACATTCAAAGTACAACTACAACAAATGCAACAACTACAACATAAACAACTCTCTCCTTATCTGTGTTTTGCCGAGAGGCTCAAAGCTGTGAATGTGTTGAAGCAGAAGCCGTGACATTAACGTGCTCTTAAACTTTGTTAAGAAATACGAGGCAAATAGGAGTCAAAGCGATAAAAAGAGAAACATAGAGAGAGAAAGAGATAGAAGGAGAAGTAAGATTAAACTTATGTTAAAGTGCAGGCAGAAATTTAAATGACTTTTACCATAAAATAAGTACAAACCATCACAAAAATTAAAGAATATACTTGAAGACTCTATACTGCTAATAAAGTCTCTAGTTAGGCATCAACTAATTTAAAAAATAATTACATTATGCACTGTGGTTCAAACTGTTCACCTTTGTACAACTAATTGACATCAAGTGCTTCTTAAAATGAATTTATTGGCAGGATAGTCAAACTACAAATAAAATGAATATCAAATTCATGTAAACTCGAAAGCAAAACAAATACAAAAGGAAACAAAGTCACGCTTTTATCTAAATTAATAATCTGTTGGTGTTGCAAATGAATGGACTTTTACGAGTACAATAAATTTTACATTTGATATTGATTGAAGTGCATTTTCATTGTAAACGATGAATACAATCAATTTAGCAATTTTCGACTTAAATAAAAGTGACAAAAAACGTTTATATGAATGACTACTTAGACTGAGGGAACCCCAACCAAATTGTACATTTAAATTTTTAAGGAATATTTAGTTACAATTAAATGCACAGCTTCACTCTGGAAAAACTTTGTTATTTAATTACAACATGTAAGGTAATTAAAAACGTTGGAATGCAGGTGCACAAAATGAGTTTGGTTTTAATTACCGAGTACTAAAAGTAAGCGGAAGACCAAAAAATATAGCACAAGGAATTAACGTACACAATTGCCAAAAGAAAAGCATAAAAACGTTGACAATAGTATTTGGGATAACCATCCCAACCTCATATGTAATTTAGTAAACTTTTGAGAATAAATTGTCAAAATAAAACTGTCATAAATGAAATTTGCTGGCAGTTTAATTTGCAATTTCCACATACTTCATGTAGACACACTCACATGAGAATTAAAAATACATTAATACAAAGTGCAGTCTGTGTAGTGTAGAGAAAAGAGCGAGAGAGAGTGGGAAAGAGTGGAAAATTCGACACCTCATTAAGTGCAAAGCCGTTTAGAGGGAGAATAAAATTAATTGTCTAACCGCATCCTTCACATTTAAACTAAATCTTTTGGTGCTGGTAAGAATCAGCATTATATTAAAAACGACAATTAAATGTTTAAATTGTTCTTTAAGTTCTTTTTTGTTGAAGATATTTTTATATTATCCGACACTTACTCCTCTTTTAATCCAGGACTAAACTGACATTTCCGAAACATCAACTTGTTGTATCCATTTAAAGCACCTGATACATGTGTGTGTTGTTACTTAAGTTAACCTCGTGTCTCAGTAATTCAATTGTTAAGTCTTGGTGTGTAAAGATGTGAGACAGAAGTGGCAACTGATAACCAAATACCCATCAACCAACCAGCTTTCAACTTCACTTTTAGTGCAAGTCACGCCGAATTAAGTTATTGAAATTGGGTTAGGAGCAGTTTGAGTATACATCTTCACCTATAACCATAGACTTGGAAAATTAAATATAAAGTAAAAATAGAATTGAGCAGTTCGTTGGGAAATAAAGCTGGATAAAAAATTGACAAAGGGTTAAATTTAATTTTCCTGAGTAAAATAACGCATAAACAGCACTTTTACAAGGCTTAAGAATTGTTTCAGAGTAAATTAAAGGAATTTTCTTGGCTGAAAAAAGTTCAACTTATTTATTAAAGAAACAACACCCGGGAGCATTTAAGTAAATATTTGTATTTTCGTCATACTTTCAATTAATCTCAAACGCTGCCAAGAAAATCAAAAGAACCTTTATATTTTTGAATAATGAATTAAATTTTTTTCTATTCGAAAATTAAATCGACATAAGTATGAAAAACAGGCTACCACTTGAAACTTTGGCCTTTTGCCTAGCCGAAGTTTTGCACTGAAAATGCCGCAATGACCTCAGAAAATGTTGGCCCACTGGGTGTATGAGTTATGGGCGTGTTCAAAATTGTTGACCCAAAGCCAAAGTTAGCACACTCAGCAAAAATTTTCAAATTGATTTCGCTAATTTGTTGTGTGAACTTTTTTATGGCGCAGACATTCTTAGCACTTAAATTTGGATTTACAAACCAAACAAGCCTTAACCGTCAGCCGCAAAATATTTCAACCAAATAATTGGCAATTTTTCGCAAACAAAAACAATGCCAAAATTCTGTGTAATCAAAGATACTCGTATTAGCCTCGTAAAGAGACCCTTGAAACCCTAGCGACCAATTCTATGGGGTATCATTAGACATGCTCACATGTCCACGACAGATTCTTTACTTAGCATACATACCACACATATAATCGAGCTTGGTAATTGAAACAACGCCTGTGCCTGATATACCCCACAATTTATGTTATTCCGACAAAAACAAATATTATAAAAGTAAAGCAGGATATTGTTTGATGCAGCATGTTGCAAGCAACACAGCTAAGAATATGTTCATCTCAGTTTGAATGCTCCGCTGTTGAAAAATTCCTAATATCTAAATATGTTATGGCACTGTTAAGTCAAAACTGATTATATGGGGTATCCATTATACACACTCACATGTCCAAGACAGCTTCTTTACTTAGCATACATGTGCACATATAATCGAGCTTGGTAATTGAAACAACGCCTGTTCCCCACAATTTATGTTATCCCGAAAAAACAGATATTATAAAACTTAAGCAGAAATTGTTTCAGTTAAGTTTGAAGCAACATGTTGCAAGCAACATGCTGTAAGCAACACGCTTGATGTTCGTTTCGGTTTGAATCTTTCACTGTCACAAATTTCCAGTATCTAACTATGCTATCCCACTGTTAAGTCAAAACTGATAGGATAATCATTTAAAACCCATGTTAAGAAATTAGTTCATAGCGGAAGTCGGACGTGTGCGGTTCACAGAGCGGATATTCAATATTTGAATCTTAGATAATTAAAGTAGTGGAGTTCTATGAAATCTTTTAAAGACAATAACACGCAAGGCGCATAATTTAATGTACTCGTATTTCTAAATTCGAAATATTAATTTACATTTTTAAAACCCAGTGAAAATGTTAAAAAAAATACAAGATAATTTCTATTTAAAGTAAAAAAGTGAATTCAAAGTGATCAAATCAAATGCTATGCAAATAATCAAAATGCAGTAAAATATAAAAAAGTGAAAAGGGTTTCAATTTAAATGCAAAATATGAGGTACTAATGTCGAATACAGCTGTCATCAGCAGATGAAATTCGATTGTGAAATCAATAATTTAAGTCCTTGTAACCATAATATGAAAACTCATAAATAAACATGAGTTCACAAGGCTTCAACCAACGATTAACGTGTATTTCCTGCTTTAAATACGTATACGCATCGTGTGACATTTTACGCAAACTTGATAAAAGGGATAATTGAACACAAAAGTGGCGTACGAAAAACCCGTTGGGAAATAAAGCATAAATTCAGTGAATCCGTGACTGGTTACTGATATCCATAATTATGTCAAGTTTCAGTGACTCCATAGCACAATAACAGTATACGGACAGTATTTGTTTATATGTATGTGCGTGTTTGTGTGTGAGGGCAGTTTCAGTTTTTAGGAATTCCGTTGCACAAATTTTTATGGCACTATATAAATGTCAATTGATGTGAATTTGGGTTAAGACCTAGCTTAAATAGCGTTATTTAATGCCAGAAAAGTCCTCACAAAAATTTTAAAGAGATAAACAAATTAAAAATAAAATAAAGCGGATTAAATTGCTACCTTTAAAAGGGAGAAGGAGAAGGGATTTAAATTCAAATTCAAGACAAAAAGAAAATTTATATAGATTGACAAATGTTTAAAATTAAATTAATTTAAGAAGCTTATATTGAATAGAAACTACATTTTAGGCAATCTAGATACCCATGCTGAATAAATCAGCTTCCATTTTTTTCTACAAGCTACAAGCATCCCAAAAATTCTTCATTATTATTTTACATTCGTAGTGAACAAGTCGTTTTTATATTTACAAAGTTTTTTTTTTTTACATACCAAAATGTCTCGTAAAATTCCTGAAGAAAAAGTTATTGGATATATTCGAAGTACATTAGAACCAGTTTCCTATAAAATGCTTGTCTCAAAATTTTGTAGCTCAAAAGCGAAAGAAGAAACCCGCAATTCGGTGAAATCGCAGTTACAGGATATTCTGGTTACAAACGTGAATTCGGGCGTATTAATGCAATGTAGTGACCATTTTTATTGTTCAACGCTGTCGGATGATGTGCTTAATGTTTTCGATTTGGATGGCGAGGATAATTTACCATCTGATCACAGCTTAATTTCATTCTCGAGCTGTGAATCTTTTAATAAGAACGCTGCAAATCAGGATGAAGCGGATGCAATTAATATATTGAATTCAACAAGTAACTTATCCCAAAACATCAGCGTTAGTTCAAGTTTGAGCTGCAAGTCTGAAGAAAAAATTGAGGAAAAGAAGTCAAAAACCGAATAACATACAAAATCTCTTTGTTTTTACCGCAAATTAACGTTAGATTCGATATTTAGATTGAAACTGAAGTTATATATAATATAAGATACGTTGTGACTTCTCCTGCGAAGTTATATATCTTGTACTAAATTGAACCTGATCGATCAACAAATATTCAAAATAAATTCAGTTTTCTGATAATTGACCAGTAGTTGATTGGAATAGCGAGTTTAATATTTTTAGATTTGATTTATTATAAACGATTTTGGTATTGATGATTTCGTCGAGTATTCTCAAAGGGCGAATAGTCAGTGCCTAATGACTGTAATTTACGCGTCTGTGAGTGTGAATGCGAATGTGATTTTGTGTGCTACGCGTCGTATGAGTAATGTGGTACGATTGTCCGCAATGTTAACTTTATGACGCGACTGTGAATCGTAAAATGGCGCAATTATTTATAGCTTGATTTTTCGTTGGTTTTAGCACACGTATCTCGTATCTCATGAACGCAATGATGACATAACGAGGCAAAATCCAGGACACTGGTCCCAATGGTTTACCACCTGTTCAAGGTGTAACCAAGCATTAAGTCAGCAGATAGAAACCCATTCCATTCGCGTCTCAGTTAAGCAGCGAGCACATGACCGCGTCACGAGCGGCATCCAGAACGTGACACATGGCGATGTATTTCTATGCCAGTAAAATATCAGCAATCGCCTGCGGTTCCCGTTGCAAGCAGACCGTGCTGCAAAAATCACGTGGTCAACGTGATCGTGATAAACGTAGACACTATCGAGGTAACCGACATCAGAGCAGCTCTGAAAGTGAAACAAGTGCAGACGATAATTGTTGTGGCATCGATAATGAAATAGCTCCTCCACCCGACCTGAGTGTCATATCGATTGATGTCAGTCATCCAATTGTATCCAATCTTGGACTTGGACTTGCAGTTGGTCAGGTTAACGAGGGACTTCGACTTCGACGTCGACACAGCGCGGAACAATTAAGTGCACAAGACTTAGAGCTGGGGTTTCAGCAGTTAGAGGTGTGTCTAATTTAAATTAAATTAAATTCAATTAATTATTAACTTATTTATTGTTATTTGATTTTCAGCTTGCCAATACAAATTCAAGCGGAGCAAGGGATGATCTTATTCAATATGATGTGCCCAAAAATCCGCACAAGCGCAGCCAATGTGATATTAATTTTGAGGCAATTTAGCAAGATTTATTCCACTGCTTTTAACTTTTGCTTTCGTTTTACTTTTGTCATAACTTTCCCTATTTTTAAGGTCGCTTTTTATTTTTAATAATGTTCAACCTCCATTTATTTCAGAGCTCTGTTTTGGGTTCCGGCGGCATTATGTATATAAATGGTAGAATAGTTTCTGGTCCGCTAGAGTCCTTTACTGAGGTGCTCATACCTAAGCATGTCATCGACTTAGATAAGGTAACTAAAAATCAATATCGTAAAATAGAGTATCTACTTTCTCTCACAATTTACTTGGTTTATCTAAAGAAAGTATAAGACACATTTATGTTCTTGGCCTTATTCAGCTTGATTTAATTCATGCAATTCTTACAATTTTCAATTTAATTCTTTTGTTACTTTTCTTGGACTATTGCCAAGCGCCTAATTTAAATTTCCTTGGCACACGGCAAAATCTGCCTACACCAAAGTCCAGATAGCCAAAGGCAAACATGCAAACTTGCAAAAGCCAAATAGTGAATAGAAAGAGACAAAGTGGAAAGCGCTTGTGGTGAGCTTAAGAACCACAAGGAACAAGTGCCAAATATTTACAATGTTGCTATGTTATCCAGAGACTTATACTCAGATCTTAATAAGTAGCACTAACCTGTCTACGATTCTCCGGAATCATAATAAGTAGCACTAATCTGTGTACGATTCTAAGGAAATTCCATTTTCGTTGTTGTTTATTTTTATTATCTTGTATTTATCTTTTGCAGGAATTTCTGTTCTCATTCTTATTATCATCACGTTTATTTCTGCGACCCCATGAGCTGCTTGGCAAACTGTTGGATACAGTACCTGATAGTGAATGCTTAGAAGCATTAGTTGCCCTCTTGGCCGAATGGACACAGAAATTTCCATATGATTATCGTGATGAGCGCATGATGAATCATGTCAAACATATCGTTGTCAGGTAAATAATTTCTCAATTGAATTGACAACAAAAACCATCAAATTTTCATATCTAGATGCTCGAATTCTCATTTGGAAGCTATAGTCTCCCAAGTACTAAGTGCCTTACTTAACCGTTTGACTGATTTAGAGAGACATGAGGGCGATTTACGTGCCTGCCAGACCAATAACGACAAGGTGAGTTATTTCAGATTCAACTTTCCAATAATTATAATATAATAATCTCCTCGGATCAGCCGACTTCTCCCCTCAACTGCTTGACAGCCACACAATACGCACAAATCTTATGCCGGCTGGAAAAGAAGTTGGCCAAGCATATTGGACCAGAGGAGTTTCTGCAATGCAGTAACTTGGTGCTATTGGATAAACAGGTAATTCTTGAATAATAGCTAGAGCTAACAAGATTTGATATCCAGATAGCCCTTAAACTTCATTAGTACAAACGAAATAGGAAGTCGGTGGACATAGGATATTTTAAATAATGATAAAAATTTATTTTATCTAAATCTGGGAATGCTCTTAGAAAACATTTTAAAGCTATATACTTTCTTGTCCTGCTTCCACTTACAGAAGAAATTAGACCAACCATCCACAGGATCCGGACTGCAAGGAGCGCAGGATCCCAAAAAGACTTGTAACCTTGAAACTTATCTGGATTGGTCGTCACGTCTGCGTCTGTTTGTCTGTAATGAGATACTGCAGGTGAGCTCAGATACTTTTGACTTCTTAATCGAGCCTGAAAGAACCTTGGGCACTTTGTATTCATTACAAAGTATTTGATTTTTAAATAAGTACAGCTAGAAAAGTTTAAGTAAAATACAGCAATTTTATATTTTTAAAAAGGGATAATTGTAACTTTTCTTAATTTATTTGAGAGATATATATTTTGGATTTGAAACATAATACGGAATATGTCTCTGTTTGTCTAAGCCATGATTGTAACTTAATTTCATTATAATTCCAGCTCAGGAATATTATAATTTTATTTAAGTTTGTCTAACGAGCACAGCTTTTCTTTCTTATAAAATATATCAAATAAAACAAAATATAATAAACACTTTCAGTGCAGTGGAATTGAAGAGAGAAGTAGAACAGTGGAGTTGTGGAGTGGTGTGGCGCAATATTGTCTGCTGGTTGGGAATTATAACAGTGCCACAGCAATTCTGGAATCATTAGAATCACCTGCCATAGCCAGGCTTAAAGTGACGGTGAGTGTGTAATATTTTAATTTTTAGCATATGTCAACTTGCCTTCAATTTAATTCTGAAATAAAATAAATACAAGTGAGCACTTGAGGAAAATCAATGCAAATAAACCACAAATCTTGTGATTACTTCTCAACACACATATGGACTTGGATAGAATAATCATCTTTTATATATACATATATATTTATGTGATTACAGTGGAGCAAATTGCAAGTGACATGTCAGCAATTGGATTGCATGCAACGACATGCCGAAGGGCATGGACATTTATGGCAGAAACAGGCAATCGTCTTAAATGAGCAGCAGCAATGTCTAAAGACTGATAAGCAGACATCATTATCGAGCACCAAGGAGTCTTCATCAGCAGCAGCAACAATAATAACAACAACATCGACAGTGACAACGTCCTCATCATCCACTGGCCAAGACAAGTTGAATGAAGATGGTTCGTCCATTACCAGTGGGTGTCCAATTGGCATAAAAGGCACTTCCGGTATGAATACAATTGCAACAGAAATGGAGAACTCGACTCAAATGATGCCTGTGGCTAGCAACAGCAATGTGACAACAACAACAGTAACGGCAACAGCAACAACACCAACAACTACTGTCAAACCCAATGATTGGGTTGTTATTCCGGTGTTTGCGGATATTGTTAAATTGGCACTCGGCGAACGCGAAAATTGCTTACATCGGTAAGTTTGATTTTCTTCTCATTTGGTATCCTTAAAAAAATAATTAAAATTTAAGCCAATTTGTTAAGCTTTCCATTTGGGATTTCATAAATTTAATTAACCACAAACTGTGGAGGAATAAACGATTACGTGTCAAATATTTTAATACATATGCAAATGACAATAAATTTTTTCATTCAATTTATTCATGAAAATTATTTATACGCGTTTTTTTCAACTGAGAATGAATGCGTTGCAGCTGAAAACTTTATAGGTGTTTATTGAATTCATTATTATTATGGCTTTGTAAAACAAATGTTAATTGAGTGTGAAACAAATGGTATTTTGTAAAATAAAAGATGAAATGTTATTATTAGTTACTCAAATAAGCTTTAACACGTAAATAATAATTTAATTAATGGGATATTGTATTTAAGCGAAATATTTACTGAAAAACTGTCGAACTGTCTAATTAGCTTCCACACGCGATTGCTTCAGAAATAAAAGCAATATATCTCTGTGTAACTTTTAACCGTTTTGATATAAGAATCAATATCAAATATCATTTTGTAACATAAATGAAAACATTTGATTTGTATGAACTTATATTTCAATGTCGTTTTTTTCAACATTTCAACTGTAATCTAATTAACTTCCACAATAGACAAGCGTCAACAGTTCTCAACCTTTGAATTGAAAGTCAATCAATGCATTATTTGATTACACTACTGTAGGACAATAGAAACCACTTTTAATCACACTCTATAAGAGAGGGACATGACTTTAAATTTAAATGAGAATGCAAATATTTTACAGCAAGTTTGAAACAGTTTTTGCATTTTTCTTCCATTTCTTGGACTTGTTTCCTCTGTTGGTTTGCAGTTTACCAAATGGCCACATCGATATAAATGCATTCGATCGAATGGCAGCCATAGTTGGAGCCTTTACCAAGCACATGCAGGCAATGAAATCGACACAGGCGCCATCTGGCGATGAGTATGAGCACTTCTGTTCCCATATGCAGCAAACTACAAAACTTGGCGAAGCGGGTAAGTTATATTATTCTCGTACTATGTCAAACTTTACACAGCGTCATAAGGGTTCTACATTTTTTGTTTTTCCTACTTTTTTGCGAAAACTTTTTCCCGCGCATTTTCACATTTTTCCCTGACACTTGGCGACTTTTCAGTTTTTGTTTGTTCAATGGAAACTTTAAGTGGACCGCGACCAACTGGCAGCAAATTTTAAGAAGCTAGCAAAAGTTGCAGTTTGTTTTTTGAGTGTATGTGTGCAGGTATTTGTATTATATTTTAAATACTTGGGGAAAGATTAGATCAGCTTGCATAACGAAGTTTAAACTTCATTTTATAATTACGGCAATTTAAATAAAGTCAAATAAATACACACTTTACTCATTTGATATATTTTTATTTATTTAAATTTATTTATACTGTTTATACTTTTGTACAACCTATTTTCTCTTCTCTTTTCAGAACTAATGATGGCATCTTTTGATTGCGAAGAACCCAATAATGCTGAAAAGCTGATGTACGACTTAAATTAATGTAAATTGAATAAAAATTATGTTCACATGGAGATATTGAACATCTCAATAATGTTGATTGATATCAGTTTCCTGCGATAAAATGCATCTTATTTTAAGTTTTACATTTAGACACATATGTTTATGTATAATAAGTTGTAACATATAAGAATAAAGTGATTCCGTAATTGGATAAGTAATTTATATATTTCTGAACAAGTATTCTTATTTCCATTAATTTCAAAGCAACTTAATTGGCATCTATTCTGCACAACGAATCGCCTTTAATGGGTTTTCAATTAAAATATAGCTCATTCTCAAATACAGATGCTCGAATGGACAATGATTAATCAATTGATGCATTTTGCTGAGTCTGCTTTGCAATTATTCGCAAATTAAACTCAGCTCTTTGGCTCTGATTATCTTGCTCTACTTTTCTGAGCACCTTTTACCCAATTCACAAAGGATCAAATTAATTATTCGCTAATCAGGCACAGACATTTTTGTGACTATTGGATTCTTATATCCTCGTCCATTGTTGCATTGATTTATTTTAATTAACAAAGCATTCATTTTTCTTTAGAGATTTTTAATATCATTTACCATAGTCTCTTTTGTTAAGCTTTGACATTATTATGTCAGTCTTTTTAGATGCTGTGAAACTACAATGTCACTTGCTATGTATTTTTAGTGACATCAACTAAACAATGCCATTATATTGTCAGTAAGTTCAGAGCTCAATGGTGTTGGCATTACAAAAGATGTGACAAAAGTAATGAATACAAAACGGACTTGAATCCTTGCGGCTACCATAAACAATTATTTATGCTTTATAGTTCCAAAATACTCGTATACTCGTATATAGGCAAGGTTAACCAGTGGTAAAGGCCATTTGGTCAGCTGACTGTAAGGCAAAGGCTTGCCAGGCTTGTGGTTAATAGTTAAAAGTTACCCGGCAGTAGGTCATAAAACGGATGAATGCATGAATGCACAGTGAGTGTAATTCAAATACAACGTGTAGAGAGAACTGCAGCAATGGGGCCAAATGTGAATGTGAATGTGAATGTTTGTACAGTTGACTGCGTAAACACGTGCAAAAAAACAAACTCAATGACCAACAGCAACGTCCTTGGCCTATGTACTATTACTGTGGCATATGAAAGTAGTAACAATAACTATATCGGCATATTAAACCTTAAATGAAGTCTGTAAAATATGAGCTAAATATTTATACAATAAATAAATCATACGCAGCGTATGACATGATGTCTCTTACTCTATAAGCTGTCTAGCGCTTTATTAAGATAGACAGATGAATAGTTACATTATGCTTTGAAGAGTAAACTATCTGCATAGTGAATACCTTGAATAAATTCATTAACACTGTCAGTTGTCAATGCCAGAGTTTTTTACTTAGTTTTGAAAATGTCTGTGAACAGGGTTAACACCCGAATAATTTAAAAAGTTGATGGCAACTCTGTGGATTTGCGCCATTCATTAGCATGCAAATTTGAAAATTTATCAGGTGGTAGTCGTGGTCCTCTCTAGGACCAACTGCAACTACTCGCA
This sequence comes from Drosophila testacea, assembly GCA_035043265.1. NCBI lineage: Eukaryota > Metazoa > Arthropoda > Insecta > Diptera > Drosophilidae > Drosophila > Drosophila testacea. Next base: position 2,363,253 of record JAWNND010000151.1, read on the forward strand.
GGACAAAGTTTGGCACACGAATTATGCACAGGCAGGAATAGAAAACAGCAAACTAGTTGGATGGCTTGTTGGTCCAGTTTGGTTGTTATGGTCAGAATGTGTGGTTATTATTATCTGAGCATTACTAATAGCTGTCTACTCGAAATATGTTTGACTTTATAGCGGATGGACTGACAAGATCTTGCTTGGCTTTATCTGATTATTTCCATTAGTTGAATCAATATATATCGTATTCATATCCTACTTTTGTATAGCTGGCATTCTTTTACCTATCCTTTTGTACATTGAATAAAGAAACTTTACAACTGATCTAGAATGTAAAAAAAACAGAGTAGGCTTTGCGTTATGTGGTATGGCTAACGAATTAGATACTTAATTTACTTAAAATTTGCTTTCATAGACTGAATGCAACAATATTATATTAAATACTTTAATCAGGTGCCAGTTGCAAAAACAAAATAAATGAAAAATATTTTACATTGGAGCTAACATGATAGAGTTCAGATTTCAAATTTTAAATGTTAAGTTTAAAATATTTAAATGGTGACATATTCATTTTGAGCTCAACATTTTCCTTAAATTTTCCTAAGCCAGGCACGTAAACGATTTCCGTTTTGAATTTTGCAACCAACTCTCTAAGACAACTTTAGCTTGAGGCATTTAAACCCATTAAGCTTTTTCATCTTAAGTTAAATCGATTTTACTTTCCTTTTTATGCTCCACTGGTAAATAATAACCACAACTTTAAGATCCTTGCAAAATGTATATTGTTATCGCAAGTATCTCGTTACACACTACCTGTCATCTCATATTTATTGATTATTACATTTCTATTAAAAGCACCAGACATTACTTTTGAGTTATAGCTATATAAGTACTTGACACCCAACACAGACTGTGACTTAGGCTCTTTATAAAGCCTAATGAAGTGTTGGGTCTAATGCAAGTGAATGAGATACACAAAAAGCATAGCTATCAACTGGCTGAGTTCCTAAGTGCAGTCAAGTTTAATGGTGGCAAAATGTTACGGAAATTCCTTCGTAAAAACCTAACAAAAGAGATTCACGTAAATTGAGCCTAGTATAAACTAGACAGAGGAAGAATTTAACTGGGTATGACCACGTTGTAATGTATCTGACCACTTAGGTTGGCAGCTTGTTTAGAACTCTTACAACCACCAGCTTGTTACTTTAAAAGTTTATATTAACCCTTTAATAAACATCGTTGATAGCTTTAAAAATTAAATTATTCAAACCTTATGACTGTTTTAAATAAAAATCAAAACTATCAGCTATATATAAGTTAATTTAATAAGAGTCAAATACTGTTTAAAATAAGACACTTATATTAGCTTTAAGTTTGGGGTTTTATTCAAATGTACTTATAATTATTTTCAAATCCTTAGCACAGCAGTTTACAGCAGCAATAGATCTAAAAAAGGATGAATGCACAACTATTTGTATTATTCCTCTGTCAAGTCCTCACAAGTCCACGGATATTGCAGCTGTTGCTCATGTGATATGACGTGTGGTGCATGCAACCTGTCAAGTGGCACTCATTAAAACGTCAATTACTCATTTGTTTATGCTACTCAAATGCTGTTGAGTACGACAAGGACTCTTGTGAATGCGTGTATTTCAAACACATTAACAAGACGGCACTCGGACACATAAACAGCGCTAATTGGTGCATCCTTCCGACAGGATGTCTGTACTCGTTGTAAAGATAGTTTCCGGTCAACATTCAGTGGCTATAAACACAAGTGCTTCTCGCTAATGGTCATGCTTGTACACCCACAATAAAAAAATATAACAGTATAGCAGAAAAATGTTTCTCTTTTGAGCTGATTTGCATCCTTGTACTGTGGCTGGTTAATGGAAAATGGTTACTCGAACAGTTGAAGAATTGTGTATACTATTATATAACTCTACTCATTATGAAAAAATTCATATGATTACAAATTAAAGTAAAAATTAACTTAATACAAAAATCAAACTTTAAACACAGGGTAACTGGTTGCCCACCAACTTAACCAATATTGAAACCACAATGAAAACACAAAAGAGAGACCAAATAATTGACAGGGCTGTTAAAAATGTAAACAAAAGCCCAACGCAATAATCACAAATGGAACAAACACGAGTTGCATTTACCAAATATGATTTTAATTAAAAATGCAATATTATTTTGAGTGCAATTTGTGGCTGGACATGTTTTTGTGTTGACTGCGTAAATTTGTAAAAAAGACATGTAAGTGCAACAGATTTAAGTATTATTTAATGTGTATTTATATACATTCTACTTTATCTATTTTGAGATGCTCCTATTAAATAAAAGTTCTTCCTTTTTTAAGTATGGGCAAGACAGGAGGTTTCTAAATTTGCGTCATTCCGTATACGCCATGTGGCAGCCACAAAAAGCCGTCATGAACTCAGCCTAACAACCGCCGTATGTCTGCTGTTTTTATGTGAATGTTGTGGCATTCATTGAAACCAAGTCGCAAATTGATGTCTCAGCTACGCACAGACAACAAGAAAAATTGTAGTTGATATTGCAGAGCAAAGAGCACAGATGAAATGAATAGACATACATGGGACCACTCCAAATTTATTGCTATTGTCATATGTATATAAAAGGCTATAAACGATACGAGATAATTTCAATTTAAATGTTGTCTGCTGTCATGGCGATAGACGAACCAAAAAATATTGTGAGTTTCAATAGTCTGGACTGCAATGATTGAGAATGAGGCTGTTGGTTAATTGGGTGGATCTCTGTTTATTGTGCGGTTTCTTTGTTCTGTCAATATGAATGTTGACAGTCCACTCAATATTAAAAATAATTAATAACTATAGTAATGGCCATCGTTATAATAACAGACTTAACGGCATTTTAATCTGCCAAATGAATGCCGCAACACAAATCATTTGTTTCAACTCGAAGAACTCAGACGGGTTTTAACAACAAACGATTCACAGTCACCCATAACAAGGATGTTCTCTTGTTGCGGTGTCTTTTGTGTACATTTTAATTATTTAAAAAACAAAAGTAGTAAAATGCTGAGCTCGTTCAATGAACTGAATGCATCATCAATATTTATAATCAATTCCACCAACCACAAAGAAACATTCAGTCAAGTTGAACCTTATAAAGTGAATTTTAAACCATTCAATAAAAAAATACTTTATTAATATAGAGTACTTGAAATGAGAACTACCCTTTACTTTTCTTTATCTATCTGAACTGCCTTATGTTTGTCTCTTTTATTGTATGGTATATCGGGTATCAATATTTGATACCTATAAATAAGTGTAAGTTCACAGCCAGTGAATAATTCTCAATAGTGAAATATGCGCAAAGTGCATAAAACGTAAACTTTCTGGCACATAAATTCCCACTGTAAACACTTAAAATGGCAACCACTGTGAATTGCATGTGGGTCGGACATAAGCAAGTTTTGTGGGTTTTTCTTAAGCTGGAATAAGAAATTTACTCCATTTCAAAGCATGAAATATTTGCCGATTCACTAGGGAATTATTGCACCTGGCAGGTTTTATGTGAGAAAAATAAAAACTAGTAATCCAACTATTTTATTGAAGACACTTTACGTAGTTAAACTCATTCAAGCAAGGATATACTTAATTGAATTATCTTCACTTTAACACCAGCGCGCTTTTATTATATTTATAAACATAGACTCCTCTCAAATAGGTCAAGATTCTGACTTTTATTTTCATATGAAAACGGAACCTGTGTTTATGCAAATTCCTATTGAGTTTTTCTAATTAAACCGAGTAAGGCATACACACAGCTGCAGAATGAATGATTGTTTAATCAATCATTCCATTTCACTCCGTCTGCTTGCAATTAGATTATTCGCAAATTAAGCACATCTTTTTGTTCTGATTGGCCTGTGCTATTTTTCCAGATTTTTCTTTTGCTTCGTACGCTTTACGCAAATCACAAAGGATTAAATTAAATTCTCTGTTAATCAAGCGTAAGAATCGTTGTGCAATCTACAATTAAACGCTGAATTTATCTTCAATATGATTGCAGCGTGGAAAGAAAAATTGCGAAATAAATTTGTCAGTCTAGTGATAGTAAGAGTAAGTAATTTTTATTTAAATGTCAGTAGAACACTGCTTAAGCTTTTTTAAGCAACCTTTAATCCCAGCTATGGGAAACGGTGGAAATGCACTGTAAAATTATCTAATTCATTAAAGAAGTGTATAATTCAAATGGTCAATTGTTTTCCAAACGCTGCGGATTAACTTTCCTAATTTATTTGCTTTGTCAACGTGAAAGTTTTTAAGTGCAAACAATTTAATGACCATTTTGTAAGAGGGTGCTGCTAATTTCATGTCAAGAAAATTGTTCTATTATTGTTGCTGGGGAGAAAAGACTGCAAAAAACTTTTGTTGTTGTTTTAAAACGACCTTCTTGCAAAATTAAATTTGTCTGTAATGTTAGAAGCAGTTAAACTTTGGCCTAAAATGTCATGTCAAATTAAGTAAATGTCATTTAAAAATATTTATTTAATATGAAAAACATAATACCCTTGTGTACACGTTTTAGTGAATAATTTATGTTGTAATTAAATGTATTAACTTTAAACTCAAAATACCTAATTAAACATATCTAATTACTCCTATTTTGCAACATATTAATTGGAAATAAAAGCCACGGTGATAATTGACATTTTTGATTCGATTTTAGGCTTCACTACAGATTAGCTAACATTGTGATGATCTAATAACTGACATTGATATGAAATACAAACACTATATAATCTAAACTAGCTAAATTAAACATTTTAATTGCATTTGAGCGTACATTGACGTGGTCATTCATGTGGTCCCTCCAAAGATATCGTGTTGCCAATCATCAATTAATTTTCCAGTCACTAGATTATGTGAAAGTGAGTCGAGGCACAACTAGGTAGATATATGTAGGTATGTTGGGAGCATTAAAGACCAATTAAAAATACAAACTCAACCACATACTCCAAAGGATGTTATTGAAATTATTAGATTTAAGTGTACATTTCAGATAAGCAGCTTACTTTGTTAGTCATCATAAATAATGATTGTTTCCGTTTTCATAACAAGCAGGTTTAAAACAGATCACTTAAGAAGCATATGAATACTACATAAAGACATTAATGAAATCCACTTGCTTTCGACAAGCAACATGTTGTGAATATAATTTTCACAATTTTAATGCTCTAATGAATTTATTAACAAGCTGACAATCAATTGTAAACAGCTCAGAAATGTGCATTATTATAAAATATTTAAAAAAATTTGTTATACACTCTACTTACTTATATTTAGCTACACTTTACTGTGTATCGCATTTACTTTCATCACGCTGATGGTCAAACATTTGTGGAAATATGCATTTATTATTTGTATTTCCAACAATTGGGGTGACTACCGTTTGGGTTTAAATTTGTCGAGTATTCGCAATCTAGAACATACTATACGAGTACAACATTGTCCTGCCCTGCAGACATCTATTTAATCCTGCTTTGCGCTTATAACAATATAATCCACATGCAAGGACTTTGAACTAGGGCATAATAACAGTAAATGCAGAGAAACTAAACGATGTCCACACTGGTCCAGGATAACTGTGTGATTTCCGTCAGCTTGTGTCCTCATAAATGGAACGTAAACATTTTTATGACTTTTGCCCCTTTTACATAGAAGCACCGTAACATTTTTATTATCCGAATTAGAGCGCCAGAAAATGTGCTGAAATTATTGTGCTTAATAAGAATTTGATAAGAACAAATAATCCTTTTTTACCATACATCAAATTTTATCAAATGACAACCATGCTGTATTAAATTTAATGTGCTTTGACACTAGAAATGTCAATTAGAGAAATTAGCAATTCTGTCAAATAAATTTAATTATGTCGAAAAATATTGACGGCTAATAATTTGAATGATAATCTTATATAACTAAATTGTTCTCCAGTTACATTTTCATATATGTGCATAAATATTGACAGAAATGTTATATCATATTGAAGTTGTTTTCGTTATTTTATGCTCGGTTAAACTAAAAAGCGGCTATTGAAGTGATATCTAAGTTGTTTGTCCACTTGATTGAAAAGGACACTCGTGCGTACATTACAGACACACACACACACACACACACACATTGACATACACAGGACATTGGTAAGAAAACAAACCCATACAAAATGGACACAAAATCTTCGTGATGCGTGCTACAATATTTGACATTTTTGTTTTTCTAGGATGCTGGTGTCCTGGCACGTGTTTGATATTATTCAACATTCTGTAGGCTCTGCTTTCGATTATTTATTTTTATCACGTACAATGGCGCCCAATAACCTCAAATGGGTTCCATTGAGACTTGATGTAAACAAAAGTTCGAATCTACTTAAAATTTATGAACCTGCAAAGTGGCAAATTTAAATTTTATATTTGTGTAATGTCCTAGAAGTGTTGCTTCCCGGAAGTTCACTTAGCATTTTAATTTATGCGAATTAAATTTGTATTTCAATTAATATATCGATTTTAAGATTCTTTTGGGCAACTTTAACGTTGAAGAAAATTCAATGATATTGAAAATTCCAATATTTACCTCGAAAAGAGAACTAACTGGTTTTAATAACCATTTAATATTTAAATTTAACAATCAAATTACATCGAATAGTATGTATGTATATATTTGCATAATTGTTTAACTATTTATGTGATTAATGTATACAAATTAAACAATTATTGTCAAACAAATTGCTGTTAAAATTGTAAATATTATTATATGTTATGTAAATTTAATGTGACTTCTGTGTTGATAAATATTTCAATTTAAAATTCCTGACAATGCAAAACCAAATGTTGTTTATAATAACTAGTATATGGCAACATCTCTTTACTTATTCATCTTGTTTGGCATTTTCAAAATGCTTTTAACTCATACGAACGCCATGAGAATTATCTCTGGTCTCTGGGTAGGCGAATAGTTTCAGTAGGCACTGTTCGTTGACATGTGTGTTGACGGCAGTGTATTTGTAAATTATGTAACAGCTCATCCTTTTTGGCTGACAAAAGTTACAACAGACAGGACCAAAGTTCATCGCTTTGAAGAGCTTTGTGCATTGTTAACTCCTTCTGGCCATATTGACTCACTTTTGCGTAAAGTATTTAGATGTACACTATATAAGTAAAATTAAAGTTTTAAATTATTAAGCTAAATTATTTTGAGCTTACTTTTGTTTCCATCTTCATGCAACAGATTTTGCATGCTCTAACTTTAACTTTATTTCAATAATTTAATTAAAAAGCTGTCATGGAAGACTAAGGTGGAAAGTAAAACTAAAGCTCTGAAAATGACATCACTGGAATATATTTATTTACCCAAGGAGCTACCATGTCAAATAGTGGCAAATACTTCATTTAACATGGCTGCAAACTTTTCGTGTCTTAGTTTACATTTCACAATGATGGCTTTAAGTTTGGGCTAAACTTTTGAGTTCGTGGACAATTTTCGGTCTTATGGCTGGGAGTACAACTAATTTAGAAGCCTTTGTTGATATCTCCTGTAGAAGTTAAAACTATTGCCTACTGGCAGACCATTGATATTGGCGAGTATATGCAAGTTAATTTGGCTCTTGGACTAACAATACTTCAGAAACTCACATTTCTACAGTTTTAACCTAAAATGAAAATATTTGTATAAGAAATAAATACATGTTTATTTGTTCTTTTATAAATATTTTTGTTATCCTCGATAACGATAACGGTTTCTTAAAAGGGCCAACAGGCAATAGCCAACATAAATGATATGCCAACTTTTTGTGTGTTGACTATGCAAAAGTCCATTCATGACACGTATTAATGGAAATTTTAATTCAATCCTCAGGGCCTAAGGATTTATTTGGTACGTTTAACTTGGACTGCGCATGGCTGACCTGAACATGGTACCATGGTACATGGTACAGTGGACACAGACGTGTATTACAAGCTCACCTGCTGCATCTCAATGGAGAAAAACAGATTCAGACGTGCCTTGTGTCGTCCAGTTTAAATATATATTATATGTAGATGGTTGGCCTCATTTTTGTGTGTGTGTTTTTTTGCCTGTCTGAGGAAGCAATGTTAATGAAGCTGCTTGTCATCATTTTATTTTTAAATCCTTGTGTATAGCAAAAAGTATGTATGTACCAAACAGGATTCAATCTTTGCCTTCAATATATCTACATATTATAGAAAGCGTCTATGTAGCATTAAATTAGAGCTGGAGACACTAATTATCTCAATCACTTTAGATTTATAACTAAACACACAGACTGATCTGGGCTCAATTAGCTTCATTCCTGATGTCCTTGTAGACATTGCAGTAGTTGTTGTGTATCCTTTTACCAAAGGCATCGCACATTAGCTCTATTAAATTAGCGTTAATCTCGCAATTTGTTTACAACGAATAAATTATTTTTGCACTTACTTTTCCTCTTTCTTCTGTCCAACCACAAGTTTGTCCTTATATATGCTTATGTCCTGCTTTCTTGTAGAACATTTTATGGGCCTTCTACTTTTGTGGCTTTTGCTTTTGAACGCATCTGGCAACTGTCCAGAAGCTCTAAATGTTGGCAACTGATTTTCGCTTAAATATCTGTACAAGTATTTAATTAAACAAGCCATTGTAATTACAATTTTACTAAAGTGTTGCAAACGTATCTAAATTTTCAGCATATATTTACATAAAGTTAAATACTATTTAAAAAAGCAATACAATTCTTTTGTGGTTTATATCCGATTTTATATACAATTGTATTTGTCACAAAAATTATACGCAGTAAAATACATTTATCAATATTTTGGTTTTGCATTTATAGATATGTATTGTTTTCATGCGGTAAATTTATTTAAATGAAAAAATAAATTATTTAGCGTTAAATTTTAAATAAACAAAAATGATTTGCGACTCTTGAATTTTAGATTTATATTTTAAGTAATTTCTACCATTTTTGTTTTGTGTATTTTGTGTGCAATATAAAATTAAAACAATTTCCGTTTAATTCACAGCATTTTGGTTGCATTTAAAACGAACTAAGTAAACAATTTTCGGTGTTCAATATTTACATGACTCCCAATAAATTTGTAATTAATTTTTCATATGCATATGAAAGTACTTTTGGCATTTCATTTTATTTTGTTTACTTTAACACCACGAATAAGTATTGAGTTAATCAGAGCTAAGCAAATAAGCAATTACATTTACATCAAAGCAGCAGCGCAAACAAGTTTATGATAAAATAAATATAAATAACAAAAGCATTTGGTAAATGAAGCATGGATAATTGTGAGCAGCTAAAATCACACAAATTAAAAGAAATAATCAAAAGAAAAAGTGGAAAAAATCTTAATTGACTTATATATACATATTTAAGTTTAAAACATTGTGTGTAGCCCAAATATTATTTTTGATTTTAATATCCTTTAATATAGCGACTTTTCCGGAAATTTTTTTCAAAATATTCTTTTCTAGAAATTTTCACCCGTCAATTGCGAACAAATGAAAAAAGTTTGAGCCAAATCGGCACAGCTAATCTTAATTACTGATAACCCATACATACATAACATATATTAAATATTAATCTTTGTTTTTAACAAACTACAGACAAATATATTTTTTTAATGATAGTTTTATGTGTATTTTAGAGAGAGTATCTTACTTTTACTTGTACATTGTTGTGTAAAAACTGTAAAGCAGGCTGTATGACTGTTATGTTCAAATTTGCATAAAATTATAGATGTCCTGTAAATTTGTCCCTAAAAAACTACCAACAGCTGTGGCAACAAACTTTAGCCACTCGACAGATGAAAACCTTTCGTTCAATTTTGTCACATTAGATGGGGAATATGTTTTCTATAAAACAAAGAAAATCTATTGCATGTTTTTGATTATATTAACAAACTTTTCGGGTAACAAAAGTTACTTACAGCAACAGCTTTCCATTTTGTGGAGCTAAAAAAAAAAACAATTTTTACAACTATTATATAAGTATTCTTTTTACTATATTCTATACCCGAATTGTCATTTTCGATTGCCTACAGAATATTTCAATTTTGATGCCAAGCTCAGCCCTAGCAGCTAAATTGTCTTTTTTAAATGCAGGCTTACAGAAAATGTTCATTTTATGAGAGTTTTTCGCATTTGTGTGTCTCATTTTATATTCTGTATACTGGAGCAGATGTATTTATGTGTTTTTACATGTTAACTTATGCCTGACACTGTTGGCCGAGCAATTGAAGGGCGTTGTCTGACATATATAAGCCACACATGTTGCAAACACTCGGCTCTCATAATGTTAACAATAATGGAATATTTTTTTCTGGTTTAATAACGTTGTAAAAAACTATTATGTATTTTTAAATAAATTGAATTTGCTTGTTGATGCTTGCTGCAATTCTTTAATATTTAAAATCATTTCTATTGTTTTTTAAACAAATTGAAATATTATACATATATTCCATAATATTTTTTATGACTTCAACTCTGCATGTTTTAGCTTATTGCATTGAACTTTATTTATTCTGTGCTGATCTGATAATTGGATTGCAATATTTTTTCATCTTCTTTCAAGAATTTACACAAAAATAAATAAAAATATTTCGTATTATTCTGTTGAATATAAAATGCTTTAATGTTGAAGCGTAAATATATTAGAGAAGCAACTAGACCAAAAAAAAAAAAAACGATGACAAAAAGCAGGGAAATCTTTTATTTCATGTTGAATTGCATTCAACAGCCTTCAATCAAATGACACAGGCTTTTAAATGGTGAGAGAGACAGGCTGACAGACAGGAGAATAGTTTGTCACAGTTTCTATGGAAGCAATATCAGAATACTCGATTTTTGCTGTTGTATGTAGTTCATCAGGCCTATTCTCCATTGAAGCCCAAGTATTGGGTACTCAATAACAATGACAGTTATGAGTTGTTTTTTGTTTGAGGCACAACAATAACTGAATTGGCAGAGTCCCGAGGCAGTTGGCAGTTGAATGGAGTTACAACTCATTCGTGTTTTCATGGAATACGAGTATAATTTCGGACTCTCATGACCTGGCTAGAAGTTATTTAACACTATAGGCAACTCAGTCCAGTTGTCAGTCAGTCATCCAGTCATCATGTTGGGCACTAATGAAACTGCGTTGCCTGTAAACAAGTATCAACAGCCCAAAACAATGACTCTGGTCAACTGCATTTCGTGTTGGCCACAAAATTTCATTTGCTTTGGGAAAGAATTTACGCGTCCTAACACGAGACACTCCCACAAAACAAGTGATAAATGAACTTTTAGCACACACTGTTGTTGAGTTTACAGTTTTAATTAAATTCTTGTCGAATTATTGTGTATTTTTTTTGTGATACCTCGAAAAATTCAGTCCTTGGAAGCTTTTGATTATTTATTACTATTTTCCGGGATGGCATTCAATGACGGCAAAGTAAAGACACAATTTTTATTCTAGCAACAATAAATTCGTTTCTTGTTTAACAGTTCTCTTTTAGAGTAGTTGGCACTAATTTAGTCAAGCTTTTTTATAGACAGCAAAAGTTGTGTGTGTCAAAAGGTTAAAGAAAATCTTTGAACCCAAATTGCCTTGACTCCAACTTCAGACTGTCATTTGTAGTACCTAATTTGGCGTGTAACCAAAGTCATTAGGCATTGACTTTGCTTTTGGGATTGCCAAACTAAGGGATCAATTCGTATGGAGTCTAACCACTTCAAATAGAATGAATTAAATGGAATTAAATGGAATTGCGTGTAGCTCATAAGGTTGATATCCGGAATCAGTAGGGTCGAAGCAAAATGTATGTTACAATGAAATCCTCCTTTATTGCAGATTTGAGACCTGAGACCCTTAGTTGTTATGCTGATTGTGTTCACACATTGAGAAGGTTGTTTACCGTGAGTCCTTTGTTACGGGTTTCTGAAAGCCTAGCCAAAAAAAAATAAAAAAAAATCTCTTTATTGCATACACAGAAATTTGAAATTCTCCTTGCATTGTTGGAGAAACCAAAATCGTTCATTAAAATACATTTGCAGTAATTAACATAAAATTTCGTGTAATTTACTTCATTAATCTGTGTGTCTGTTAAACTCATTAATATTTATGGCTGTTCATGTTGGTCGAAGGTGATTGTAAGTATTTCTCCCTTAACATTCCATCTTCAGTTAAGCTTTCAATTTACCTCAATATCTGTTTGTGGCTGTGTCTGATTGCCGACGTGATTAACGTTGTTGTACTTGTCAATTGGAGAGATAAACAGACAACAGAGAGTTGAGCTATGCGTTAATTAACTTTCAACTACGCTGTGGATTCCAAATTGGATGCCAGTCAGCTATCTGAGAGTGATATTGAGACCAAAACCTGGCTTACTGAAAGACTCAACATTTCCGGGAAAATGTGCCGCTAAATCTTTTTGCTCTTTGGTTTTCCTTTTTCATCTCGCACTCGCTACTTGTACTCGTACTCATACTCGTACTCTTATTGCAATGTACTGGTAAAACTGGCGTCTTTCTGCTCTTTTGCTGCAGTTTTGCCAGCCTTTATCCTTTATGCAATTTGTCTTATACACTTTCTCCTTTTTGTAGTCTTTTACGAGCCGCGGCTCGAGTCTGGCACTTTGAGTGGCTGGCAGTTATAAGATATGCTCTCTTCCTCACGTTGCCTGCATTTTAAGTTGCATACTTTGTATGTTCACTTTTCATGTGATGGCTCTTAAAGTTTTTCCCAACTCTGGCGGATGCATGCATATTAAATTGAACAAATTTTCCACCAAACCCTGCGGCACAGGCAGGATTTCAAATTATTCCCACATGCGTCCCTCACACAATGATAATGTACTTATGATTATTGGACCGTCGGGTGCATTTGGCAGATGCATTATCATTTAACGGCCTTTGTATACCACAATTTCAAAATTTGGCCAACGCTTTTGTTAGACAAACAATGAAAGCTTGAATACTATACTGTATAAGATTAGCTGGATATTGTTTAAGACTTGCTAAGCTTGCTTGAAGGCTTGATGAACAACTTGATATAAACAAATTGCGAGTGTCATAAGTAAGTATAATGTGATATTCAGTTGTAGAGTTGATCGATTTTATAATAACAAATAAAACTTACGTGCTTTTCGTTTAAATAAATATATATTCTAAGTTTGTTATTCCATTTAAGAGGTGCCTATTTGAGAAGTATCTCAATGAACTTTACAGAACTTTGTCATCTAAATACTACAAGTAGTATTTCTAACTTTATCTGCAAAGTTTATCCTTATATTATTATTCCACAAACATTTGGCCGACAGCTGTCATCGGTCATAGTGTCCAAACTAAAGTCCCAACTATCTACGGATGTTCTATTGTACTTGTAAGCTGTGACATTAACAAAGTGAAGGAAACTCTCTCCTGTTTTAATAGAGGCAAACTTTGAGAACATTCAACAAGCAAATTGTTTATGCAAAGGAAGTCACGTAAAGTTTTCTCTCTTAACGAAGACTAATTCGGTATGGATTTTTACGAATTCACTCAATTAGATATTTTTGTTTAATATTTAATGTTGATATCTTTAACATGTTCCCTTCGTAATTAAAAAAGCATTTAAATTGCAACTTTCATTTATCACATTATTTGCTTAACGTTTTTATTGCTGTCTGATTTACATATTTTAGCTACATTTATTGTAGTTGTAATTGTTTTTTATTTGTTTCAAACGACTTTTTTTTTGTAGAAAATTGATTTTTAATTTCATTTGCTTCTATACTATTTATTTAATAAAATGTTTGTTAAATTATTATACTCAGTGAATGTGTTGCGTATTTTAATGGGCGCTCACTGTACTGAGCGGTGTGAATATGATTTAATGTTTGACACTCGAGTGTCATGCATTACGTATACGCAATGCTTAACACACAACACAGAGTCTGACTGCTGTCCAGCACTCAAGGGCGCCTAATGAACTTTCTGGTTCAGTGCGTGTCATCAAGTGCACTAAAAGCTTTGCTTCTGCCTTGGCTATGAAGGGAAAGCGATTACAGTTGACTGCAGTACAGTTGAATGGCTACAGAAAAAGTAAAGAAAGTTTCTTTGAATCAGCTGGTTGACTTGGAAAAAGAAAACACATCGAGCATCACGTATATTGAGTGCATCGTGGTGTCTTGAATGGAACAACATGATACGTGCTTATTTGGGACTGTTCCCCTGGCATCATGTTGCGCTTTTGCTGGCCAACACACACTCACACACACACACACACACACACACATAGATATGCTTGAAAGTATAATCATTAAGACGACAGAGAAAAAGCTAAAAGAAAACTTAACTTGATACTACCGAAAATCTGTGGGGCTGCCACAAAACCATCATTCATGATTGGCACACCACACACGTAGGAAGACCAAAAAGAATGTAGCATACTTTTATGCGCTCGTTCGTCCCTCGTGGCTTAAAATAATTGAATTCCTCTGTAAGTTGCCAAGCAATTCTATTGCATTTTAATTAACATTTTTGGCAGCTGCAGCCAAGCTAAGTTTGTATTGGAAATGTATTGTATATAAATAAATAAATACTTCTTTGGCAACCTGCTTATTTGATGACAGTTCAAACAAATATTCTGATTCTTGATTTGTTTAGGCAAAGACTGAGGCAAAGCATAGAAATGCAAAACTAATCACATTAGTAGACAATAACTACGGCTTCCATGCAAGTTAACCTAATTATAGAATCCCATTAAATAATTAAAATAACTTACAAGATCAGCGTTTAATTAACAAACAGATTTATTCTCATTCTTTGTTCATATTTTAGAATAAGTTACGAATTGTGCAGATAAAACCTATCAAATGTAAGTTTATTGCATATTTTATATAAATTTTGGCTACCATCTGTCAACCTAAATATATATTTAATTTTATTGCGGCATGCTGAGCTCCGAGTGTCACATGTCAATTAAGGTTTCATTTAAATTAAAACGTAATTAATTTACTAACATATGAAACTGAATTTCCTTTTCCTTCCTTTCTCTGCGTTTAATACTTTAATTTGATTTATGGAAAATGGAAAATTAATTTGACGAGCTTGTTTTTAAATTTCTGAGAAACAAGATTTTCCCACATGATTTAATTTAATTTAATTTTAAACAATTGAATACCTTTTAGGTACAGTATTTATCTGAATTTAAAATAAGTTTGTGGCATGTGGGTATTCATAGTCATTTGAAAATACGGACAAACGCATACTGAATTTATAATTATTCTCTAGAAAAAGTATGTCATTGTGACAAGAATGCAAAACAAATAATTTTAAAAATAACCACAATTGTGAAAAAAAGAGGAAAACGGGACAGGAAGATGACGGTAAAACTCTGTTCTCAAATGGCACTATAAAAGTTTAGTTGTTATTATTGTTTTGTATTGTCAAGTTTTTGTGACGTGCTTCAATTAAGAGTTTTATTCATGCATTTTAATCGAGCGTATGAATTCTATTTTCACGAAAAGTCTGCGGACAAGACTGTCACATACCCTGTACTCAATTATTGTGATTTGGCATATTTCTAGCTGATATAACCATTTGAACTACTACTGTGCTCCAGGGTATGAAAATAAGCGGAATTGATATGAACAAACATGAATTCACTGAAGTGTGTGAGGAGTGACAATTGGAATCTGTATGTGTCTGTTTGTCTATTCGCATCCTGCTTATTTTCCTTATTTTTCCAGCTTCTGCCATTTTTATCGCAAATAAAAATATAATTTTTTCGAGTATCTATCTCTCATAGGAACGTGAATCATATTATTGCTTTTGTTTGTGCAAAACAAAATCACACGGAATGATTATTTTGAAAACATTATTGTTGTACTGATAAAAGGTATTCAATTTAAATATGCCGTCCAAATAATTGCCACCCTGTCAAATAATTTATCAACAATCTAAATTAATATAAATAAGAAAACACTTATTATATTTCCTTTACCAAAAATAAAAAGAAACTCTTAATTTTTTCTTTAATATTTTTAGCATGAGTATCGCTATTAAAGGATAATGTTCTCTTACAACAAATTCATACATATAAAAACGCACTCAAAGAAATTACAGATTATTTTAGATGTTTTAAAGTTAAATTTTGCATTTATGCATTTATCGAGAAAGCCATTTGAATTTTTATTGACACTGCCAAAATAATTGAAAATGGAAATTGCATTGGAAATAAAACACATGCTCAATATTTTCATCGAATTTTATGCGTATCGTGCAATGCATTCAAGATGCAATCAGTGATACGAAAAGTGCTTTATAACATGATGCTCACACCTGAGAACGCTTGAAAGGATCGAAGGTCATTAAATCGAAATAATAAGCATGAAAGCTCATTACATATATTAATATCGCATCTGGCATAAAATAAGCTGCTCTTTGCCATCTGCATTTTCATCATCATTTGCCAAATGGGTCTTATTTCTGTTTGACAACTACGAGAACTCTTATAAAAAATACGAGCAATTGCAATAATGCCATCAATTTATTGGATTGCAATCATCTTGCTTTAAGTTGTCTGTCTTGTTAAATCTTTCCACTTAATTAACGATTAATGAATGTGATTGCATTACAAATGAATGCTTAACTTATACTTGTGTTTGACTATGACTAGTAAAGTCAGCAAACTAAAGCATATTTAATAATTCCAGCTAATAAAGTTCTAAAATGTGCAGTTCCAACTGACAAAATAACGAAATTCTACTTACTTTTGGGAGCAGTATTGACTTGCCTTTGCACATATTTAAGGAAGTCCTGTACACATGGTGAAATTACTTTGGTAACCTCAGGAAGTTGCCACCAGTGAACTGATGATCGAATGGATGTCCAGACTGTTGAATGATTGCTTCTAGCATTGCTGTCGAACTGCAACTTTGTATTTGTGTCTTTTATTTGCCCACTGGACAAATCCCTTGACGGGAATAAAGAAAATAATTTTAACCAGAACTAGCATTCAATATGAGATAAAGAAGAGGCTGTGTTGTCCTTTATTCACAGGTAACTGACCACAGTTACTTCATCTATTTTTACAGGACTGTCACTTGGCTGTCAGGACACATCCTGCTACAGTACTAAACCTATCGTTAGATATAAAACATTTAACCAACGTCCCCCAGCTGTGGGACGTTGGTCAACACTGGTAGCTGAGGTGCCAATGAATTGCGGTAATTTTGCGGATACTATTCTGTCTTCTTTTGTATCACTCTTGTGGTGAAAGTATTTTCATCCTATGTATTGAAGGTGTGGATTCTTCTTTATGTTTGAAATGTGCATCAGTGACGATTGGCAAGTATTGAACTCCTTTAATCAGTTAATAATTTAAATTTAAGATTTTAAAGAATTCATTCCAACATAAAGTGTACAGAATAACTACATTAAAAGAGTTCTGCAGAAGCATCACTTAGAATTCATTTATTGAGATTGAAAATCATAAATCAGTTTCATATTATGTAGTTCTCCTCTCTGTTGACTAAACAACTTTCTCTACTAGACATCCTTGCATAAACATTGTCCTGTCGCTGTCTACTTTCAACAAGTCTCTCCACAATATTGTCCACAAATGCAGATGGAGCTCGTGGTCAACTAAATTGCTCTTAATTATGCAGAGAGACGTCAGACAGTTTCCGTTGGGATCCTTATGCTTGTTGATATTCAAGGGGGCAAAAATACAGAAGCCAAAAAGCAAAATGTTGGCACTACTCAGCACTAATGAATTGTTTAAGAGGAAAGTGGACACAGAAAATCAAATTTAATTTATAAACAAATTATGTGTAGTTAACTAGATAATGTTTACCTTTAAATCTGTGATATTTTAATATTTTATAAATTTAATTTTGTGGTTAATAATAAAGCTTCCTTTTATAAAAATATAAATTATTAAATTTACACAATTCGTCACAAGCAAGCTTTAAAAATTATCAATGACAAGGATTTCCCTAAGCCCTTCTGTCTCTACTGTTATGACAAACTTAAATAAAAGGATAACATATTCTGTCAAGTGACAGCTGTGTTGTTAAAACTAATCTAAATATCATAATCCTTTTGAGAGGTCTGCAAAGCATTGTGGGTCCGGCAAGTTATAGCAAATCTATGATAAATAAAATACTCATAAGTGACAGATGACTAAAAAAATGAATAACTTCTACACATCTGTTACATATTGTAATTTACATATTTGGTTCAATAAATAGCTGATTTATCTACAATCTCGTGCAATAAAAAATCTATTACAATCTTTCTGGAAATTTGCATAACAAAGAAATATGATACATAGCATACAAGTATTTGTAAATTAGACAATATTTCATTACTTCAACGTGTCGAGTGTTGCCTTGTTTTGTTTTCTGAGCAACTTAAGGATATCTTAGGATTCGCTGTCCTTTTGGCATTCAGTTAACTCAATCTACAAGCACCTTTTATGGTGCGTTTCATTTGGGAGTTAACGGCAAGGACTCTTTGGCCTGTCAAAGATTATCAGCTTCACTTCAAATTATTGTGATGGCCATGTTTTTGTCGTCGTCGTCACCCTTGAGTCAGCCCGCCAAATTACGAGCTGTCCTTGAACAACAAATATGGCAAAGGACCACAGCTTGAAGATGTTTATAAGGGATGGGAATGGAAATGGGGAAATGGGGGAAATGGGAAAAATGAGGGAAATGGAGGAAATGGTTTTGCCAGATTCTGAAACAAAGGCAGCGTTTATCAATTTGGTGTTTGCCTTTTCACTTGTGGGTTTTATCTTCAGTTGCCACGCTGAACATTTTGCTTAGCTTTATGGTCAATTTTATTCTTGCTGCTTTGCTTTTCACTTGCTTTTCTTTTCCTTTCCTTTTGCCTTGCACTGAACAATACTTACATTCTAAATATTTTCCATTCCTGTTTGATGCTATCATTTCGTTTCATTTTGCATCAGTTGTGCAGCTTTGTGTGTCAGATCTTAAATCAATTTCCCTCTCATCCTCCTTCCATGCCAAGTCAAAACAAATTTAAGCTTGTTTTTAGGGGAATATTTGTATAAATTTCAATTCCAACTTCAGCTAAGTAAACACAAATAAAAGTCATAATAAAGATATCCATTTAAGCCTAAGTATATTTATGAATCAAATAAATAAGTTGTAGTTGATATTTGTTTACCTTAAAATGTATCAATTACATTGTTAAAAGTATATCAAATTAAAGCTTATAGTTAACTTAATTAAACACTAATTAACACCTGATGAAATTAACATTTTAATATAATATATGAGCGTACTAACAAGCGCATAAATGTGTTGACAACTGAAATGTGTCGCACATATCTTGATTATGATGATAAATTATCATTTACCCCATCTCTTTAGGTCATGCTTTCACCCTTAAGGTGACCTTAAGACTCAGTCAACCTTCAGACAGAAATAAATTTGTATTTAACGCGCATTCATACAAATCACTCATACATTATGTAAATGCCACGCAGAAAAACTTTTCAACTTTCTCTGAGTGCAATTTAATGATGGTTTAAGAAAAAAGGCGACTGCAATTTGAATTTAATGTGTGCGTCAGATAGAAAATGAAATTATCCTCGTTCTAGGGAGCAACAAGGTCATTTTTGAAAGAAATCAGCTATTTAATTCTTGACAAATTTAATGAACACAATTTTCATCTTACATAAGTATATTATTTGTATACTATGTACTTCTCTTAATTTATTTAAAATAATTATACATAAAGTATCAAACACAATAAAGAACATATAGGGTATTAAAATAACATAGTGTCGTATATAATAATTTTAAACAATCAGATTATCGACTTTACATTGCAGAATTTGGTGTCAAATCAGAGTCACTTATCTTTCATGCACATTATATTAGTTTTAGCTGCATTAATAAAATTAAATTGATGCAAGTCAATAATTTAATTATCCACAAATGTTATTCTAAATAATTTAATATCAAAAACGACCCCACGTTCACTGCACGTATACGTGATGCGGTTATTTAAACAAATTTACATCAGGCCATTTGCTGAGTCACATAAAACAAAAAATATCTACAGTCTGTTATTTCGGACCTCTCATAAATATTATATTGGATTTTTCAGCCACATTGATCTCTTGTATTGCTAAAACTATAACAAATCACAAAGGCTAGTAGTGTAATAAATTATTTCGATTTGGTTGTCTGCAGCCTTTGATTAAAATATAATTTACTTTTCACACATTTGTTGTTAGTTTTTTGGTGTATGTGTAATCCCAATAAAAATATTATTCAACGCATACAGAAATATAACTCTACTAGATTTATTTCAAGCATATGAAAAGTCAGATGCAATCATAAATTCTAATAAAATGAAATAATAAATTACAGACAAGCAATCTGCCCAAATTGCCAAAAACTTTCAGATTTAAAATGCAATATGTAGATTTATTTGATTGTTTTAAATTAAACGCATTTTTTGCCTCTCTTCGCACTTGATCAAATTTTGGTGAATTGCCTTGACTTCTGCTTTTGATTAGTTTACCAAAGACGTAGCTTCCGTGCAGAAAACTCCATTTGCTTCAACCACAGAGGCATACACACAAACACAACCTTCTCTGAGCTACTTAAAAAATCTCTTTGAGGCCAAGTCATGTGAATCAGTTCAAAATTGCAGTACAGAGTACATGAAGAATGTGTTTGGCTTATTTCATAGCCAGAGAAACTTTTTAAGCCGGAAATGCAAAGAAGATAAACTTGTCTGACCTGATGTTTACTCAATTTTTCCACTCACAAGCAAATTGTGCACTGCATCTGCAGTTTAAATGTAAGCGTAGGTAACTTAATTTAAAGTACATCCAAGGTAGAATCGACTTCAAGGAATGCTGAGCCAAAGATTGTTGTGCTGATAAAAAATTGCTTAATAAAAATGATAAGTTGTAGCTCGTAGTCCATCTCATTCTTGATCAATCTTGCAAGGCTTCCTTCTGTCAGATATGCTAGCGTTTGTAAGGGTATTTAGTACGTCTACAGCTTTATCGCATTAGATAACCTATTGGACTGTTTAACAATACACGGTTCCCAACCAACGGACAAACAAGAAAGTTGACATTAACTGACAGATAAACAAGCAAATTGACAGTATAATACATATACCAATGAATGGACACACAATAAAGAGAAGCCACCTGCTGGAAATAAACAGAGAACTACAACAGTTTGTCAAGTCCAGGACATTGTGATAGGGATCTAAAGGACAATTGCTGTCTATCATGATATTGACATTTATTATGAAGATTTATATTATTTTGTTTATCACGTCACCGATGGTCAATTCGATTTTATTACAAAAATTTTGTAAAAAGTATAAAATCAATTTTCTTTAAACAACTTGATTGATTAGAAAATAAAAGTCTATTCTAATGGCAACAAAAATGTATTTATGTGTCAACGGATATTTCAGTAAAGTTAGCTCATAACCAATGCACTTAGCCGAATTTTGGGCTTATGCCAATAAATTATAATTACGTATTCTACCAACTAGGCTCCAATTCGTGCCACATGCTCTGTGTCATGTGAGTTTGTGCAACGGCTGCCGAGTTGCCTGCCCCAAAAAGCAGACAATAGAAAGAGACGATAACTCGTTGAAAGAGAAAACTTCAGACAGCAAACGAAATATTTTTAAATTTGTGTGGTGTGAAATATGTTTCAGAGTGTTGCCAAAATAACAACAATAAATGTCTAAATTTTCCAAAAAGGAAAATTTGACACGAATTTGTTTGCTAATTAAGTTGTTGCGTTAATTACATGACGACATTTAAGTGTCTTTCATCGTTTAACAAAATTAGCAGCTAAGTACTGGTTGTCAACTGTCAGACCAAAAGTTAGAAAAGCAAAGAAATATATATATATACTTGTTAATGGCTGTGGCAACAAGTTTGCCATAAAGGAAAACTTTTACTGTCAGCAGACCGCAGCAATATCAAGTAGCCGACTAGTTGGTTACAATATGGCAAGCATAAATATGGCAATAATCAATTTCTGGAATATCTGGCCTAAAAATCATATAAGTCAAGGACACCTTTAGTCCTTTTTCAGTTGCTTACCAAGAAAACTATTTTGGCATTTCGGGAGACCCTCTTTTGTATTCAGTTGAAATGCATTCAAGCGTCTTAATAGGACAGTTCTAACTGAAGTCAAGGTAAACTGTGCGTAACCAAGGCTACTTGACAGGTCGAACTTAATTGGCTCCTGAGAACTGGCTCTAATTGGTCTTCTGCTAAAGTGTGTGGTACTCCAAAGGTGGTTAAAGTTTTCCTTTGTCATTGCTGTACCTAGAACTCATTAAGAGAGATATTTTGTAAACAGAACTGTAATGTATTTGGAGCTGATTATTTGCTCTAAGGCATGTTGAGATGAATATAAAAGTTAAACCTTTTATTTCTGTAGCACTTTAACGTGCTACTCCCACACTTGACAATTTAGTCTGAAAGCCTTTCAGTGACAATTGTTTTATTAAAATTGATGATGTGTACGCTTTGAAACTCTCAGTGTTAGTTTTGCCATAAATCTGCGTTGTCATCTCTCGTGGCAAGGCATCGAAAAGTTTGATAATAAAAAAACCTAAAGTTGTATACAGCTTTTAGATGTTTTCAGAATATATATATTTACATACTTATATTAACAAATAATCAGCAAATAATGACAGCTATTATAAGCGATAATTACAAGCTGAAAATCTAAACAATTTAATAAATTTGTCCAAAAATGTTCAAAAATTACTCTTAAATGATTAGAGAAAGGCATGTCATGCAAATTGGCGGAAATTTTATTTACACACAAGCTGCAGTTGGTTAGAATTTAACAATTTGCATGAAAGGCACTAAAAAAAACTAAGCGAATTATAATTAAATGTAAATTGGTGACCAGACAACCAATTTGCATAGCGGTTATGCAGTGTTGTGGTCCTGAAAAATATTCTACGAGTAAACACAAATATGTGCAATGTTTTTAGTCATTTAATATTTAATTACAATTGATTTCCGATGCAGAAACATTTGTGCATTGTTTGACATTTTTAAAGCGTTAACTCGAGCTGCGGAAAATAGAATAAAGAAAAGGATCTCGAATTTGTATAGACAAAGGCTTAAACAAGATTAAAGTGATGATTATTTGCTTGGTATTTAAACAGAGACAGGCACATGAATTGTAGTTACTTGCAGTTAATTATTTATAGACATGAGTAGCCAGATTGCAATACCACTATATATTTCAAGGCTGTAACTGACAACGAAAAAAGTTTAGGTACAGATAACATAGTTTAATCATTAATGCTAAAATGGTTTCAAGGATTATTTAAATTGACCTGGAATGTAAAGCCGAATGCAATTCACATGTGCTTTCGTATTCTCAAGTGTGTTCACTTAAACAGCCATGTACTTACTCCCATTTACATACACTTGAACTATTTTCGTGTTTACAAAGTACCTCATTCGGTTTATTTTACAACAAGACTTTCGTTCTTCTTTAGTTTTACCAAAATATCCACTTAACATTTTCCTTGCCTGCAATTACCAGTTGCCCATTTTAGGCAAAAAACACAGCACACAAAATGTTATCCAGTCTTACCCTAGAGGCATTCATATGCTTATTCCATGCTACACTTGTATGGATAACAACATAATCCTCATAAGTATAAGAGCCTTGAACTAGGCCACAATAAAAGAACATACATGGCAAACTAGACAATTTCCACCATGCTTTAAGATAAGTGTGTGATATTCCACAGCTTGTGTACTCATTAGAGTCGCGTTTACATTCTAGGACTTTTGTTTGGGGCAAATATTGCTGCTTCAAATGTAATGTAAGTCGAATATGATATGAAAAGTGTCAAAATAAAATGGCAAAGTAAATATTAATAAATAAAATAATGAACATATTTGTTCTACCTACTATATTATATATCTGATTTGCCGCACATCTTTTTTTTCACCTTCAAAGTTTGCATATTTCAATTTCGTGCTTAACAATTTAATTTAAGACTATTCTTTAAGGTCTTATCATTGTCATGTAGCATAATTGCCTTGGCCATTTGGTTTTATTACAGTCACATAAGAACACAATGACTGAGCCCTCAGCTAATGAGTGGCCCATGTATTTACTTGGACTCTAATCATTACGCACAGATGCCAAGAAGCCTGTCGTTTGCCTAATGAGCACAATTTATATAACACCTAGACATATGTATAGATTAGTTAAATTTAAATCCCATATCCCTTCTGTCATGCTGTTTGTAGTGTAAGAAGTGTGAGCTTGTGGGTTGTTGGTTGTGGCTTGTTGTTGATGTGGCTTACAAGTTCTGTAAATGAATTAACTTTAAGCTGTACTGACCTTTTGTTGTGCTCAAAGAAATGTTAACTAAATTTAAATGCTAGTTTCAACAATTTAATAAAACAATTTTAAATTCCAGAGAATGCTAAAGCAAATATTATTTCAAATTATTTATATTGCCAAGTTTTTACATCATCGCTTTGTTTATTCATTCTGTTTTTCTGTGGCATTTTTCTTGCATTCTTTGCTGCCTGTGGACAGAATGCAATTTTCAATATGCATAGCTCTGTGCCATGTTTGTATGTGTTTATATAAGCATATGTGGGTCGGATGTGGGGCAAATCGTCTGACTTTGGCATCCTATTACTTACTAACAAGAGCTTCACAGACACAGAAATTAGTTTAACCGGGAAAGGGTTCGACCGGAAAAAGTCTCAGCATCACTTTGAAGTGGCAGTTGAGAATATAGTGCCACCTTTGACCCTTCTGGCTATTTAAGCAGTCAACTGGTTCAGTTTAAAGTTTGTTTAACTAAGTGTGTATCTGCATTTTCTTTTAGTCATTTAATTATAAAGTTCTCAAAGATTAAAGCTGAAAACAATATTTTAGAAAACAACTTTAACTCAGTTTCCATTTTTTAAACTGTCAATGGAAATTCTTTCACGAATCCACTCTGGAAGTTGATGATAACTAGCTATCCTAACTCATTTTCTTATCCCCAAAACCAAATCCTCAGTGATGAGAATTTACGATAACCAAGAGATGTGTAAATGAGTTTGATGCAAAGGAAAGGAGATTACTTAAAAATATTTATTTGTTCGGGCAGCATCCGTGCAAAAAATGTGACAACAAACGCCTTTTTCTTGGCGAAAAACTTTTCGTGGTTTTGTTTTCACTTCATTTTGCTGACGATGACTTCAAGTTTCACCAAACTTCTGGTCTAGAGGACAGCTTTGACTTTTGTGGTTCGAATCGCAACGTGATTTATAAGTTATTGTGCTTGCAGTCTAAAAACTTGCCACAGGAAACTAAAATACAAACAAATGTGGCTCACTGTAAATAATTTGAAAATATGTACTATATTTTACATATGCATACAAAAGATGCTGATACTTTGATTAGCTCTTAGAAAAAAAAATACAATTTTTTATAAACTTATAGTCCATCACGAGTTTCTTAATATAGTTATTTTGAGTATTCCACCATTTTTGGTCCTGTAATGAGATCTGTTTATTTAGTTCTATGCTCATTTTGTATGTTGTGGCTGCTGCTTTCCGTTACTTTTTCTTTATCCTCTACTGCAGTTCTTCTACCGTGTTTTTGTCCTGTGCACATTCCGTGAAAAAAACACAACAACGTACAGGGCGTGCTGACAGCTCCAAGAAGGATTTAAAAACTTTTTGTGCTCTGGCAAAACAACACGTGGGCCACATTTTCTGTCCTTGTTGTTTTGGCAGAACTGAATTATATTTGTGTCAACCTAAAGGGGGTCTTACGGGCATAAGGATTTTACCAGCTTGCATTCAAGTTTAAATAAGCTGAATCAAATGAAAGAAAAGAGCTTTACTCATAGACTGCAGGTGTGCGAAATATAGTTTCTATCTTTTAAGTTTCTAAGAAGACACTGTAAGTAGACGTGTGAGTAATTAAATTTACAGGTATACTTAATAAACTGTAGGAATGTCATATTTATGTTGTCGAATTTATTCATATTTTCTTCCTTGCAACGTTTTCTGTAATTACACCCTCACTGAATGAGCACAGAAGCAAGCAATTATTTTACCATTGCATCCGCTCTAAAATAAACAAATTAATATGCAGAGTATGGTAATTAGTGAATCAATACAAACAAGTTTATTCGAATACCAAATCAATTCACTAATTAAGTGCAGCGTGGAAAATCATTTTATTTAGTTACCTCTAAATTCATTTCTCACTTGCTGAGCTTGTCCGGATATTTATTAACATTTTGCCACTTTTAATAATTTTGTGGAATTTTGCAAATAATTGCATATGGGAAATTATATTTGATTTGAATTTGAATTACGCACATTCAAATTCAAAAACAAATAAATCCTCTTTGATTGTTAATTGTTTATTCGATAATCATTTCGGTCTTAGTCTCGTTCTGTTTCAAGCCAATTTCTGACTTTTACTCATACTTGAAAAACCAAAAGTCATGGTGATAAAAAAAATACTGTCACATTTTATGATTGATAGCTTAATCTTGGGGTCAATCAAAGCACATTACTCATACGCCACGTGCCATGAGAAAAATCACACACTCTTACAGATAATCAGGCGAATATCACAAATGTCTGCCTGAAATTATTATCCCTTTGAGGGCACTTGCCACTCATCAGGCACACCATCAATAAGGACATGACCCTTAGGAGCGGACATCATTTCAATTCAATGGTTTGCCATAAACTCGGTTTGATAGCAATCATTAAATCTCTGCAGATAACCTTAATCATGCAGTACTGAATTTAGTGCCTAAAACTGCTACCGACACACATAACTAAATACATTATGAATTTAAGTATAGAAGGTTCTGGCTGTGACCCAATATCTAAAATATAAACAAAATTCAATATTTATCCATTCTACAAATTAATCACGACAATGTTGTCATTTAATTTTGTATAATTTGGTAGCCTACTCATTATGTGAACAGCGATAGCAGTGGGCGTGGCTTTGACATTTTGAGTGACAATTTGAATAATTACAGCATCCAACAGTTTCATTATTAGTGAACACCAAAATAATTAAATATGTTAATAGTTTTATACCCGGCTGCAATTTTACATTATCAACAGACATCTTGTGGGCAATATTAAATTTAATAAAACTGAAGCAATATGTAGTTGGCTTTAATCTCATATAACTTATGAATATTTTGTCAGCGAATTTTTCCTTTGCCTCCACATAAATGTCTAGGCCTGCGAAGTATATTTTCGCAATATGTGACACGCGGCGTATGCGTATTTAATAAGACTTAAAGGAGCAGTCAGCCGGCAACATATGCGATATTATTTATTTATGATATTATTATACAATTGACTGGCTGTCGTCTGTTGCTGACAGCTTTGTTTGCCTCTTGTACTTGAAGCTCTCATCCCACACGATAAGATTTCAAATATATTGTAATTACTTAAATGTATTGTATAAGTTTGTGAAACAAATTTAAATCGCTAATCATTTCACGTCTATTTATATTAAATTGACTTGTAAAAAATACGTAATAAACTGCTTTGCAGTTTATGTAATTTTACGAATTTTCATTTATCGAACCGCACACATTCAGAGTCTGCAATGAACTAAAATGTTAACATTCAGAATTTGTTGTTGCAGAGATGAGACTTTTATTTACAGAACTGTTAAGTAAAGGGAAATGTTGTCACGATAACAGCTTTCTGTTGCAGACACACAGAATATGTTGCTTTTCATGCAGCAAGTATCTTCCAACATGTTTTGTATTAAGTCCAAACACAACAGGTGACGATCAGAAACACAGACCCTGGTACAAAGTGTAGCTAATTAGTAGACCCAAGACATTTTCTATGATTAGTAAGTGCAGCTATAGAAAGTTTAAGAACACTTAAATAGTTGACTGGCAAGTTGAACAAGTAAGTCATAATTAAGCTGTCCCCACATGTGTTTTCAGATAAAATTTTCATCACAAATAAGAGTTTGAAATAAAAACAGTCTCTTTTGGAATCAAAACTAACTATAAAATGAGCGACAAGTACGATTAAAAGTCAGTTCTATATTTGCCTTTAGCAGTAGCAAAATGAAATTAACTTTGAATATTCTCTTTGTGGTTCTTGGCCTGTGGTTTCAGTTCTCTTTGAAGGAAGGTAAAACCGAGGCATTGCCATGGAGTCCGTCATATGTTCATAAGAGACACACTCAATTAGTGCCACTCGCAAAGAATTTAACAGAGGTACGATTACATTAAAAAACTTTGCTTAACTCTCTTCACATTTAATAGTTATTTAATTAATTCTAGCCACAGCGACAGAGGCTCATGGAGGTTTGCGGTGGATATGGCATGAAGTGCACTCGGGCCGAGAATTGTTGCTCTCTAAAATGCTTAAAATATTCAAAAATGTGCATTCCTTAGAATTCTATATGACACGATGTGATAGTTCTGTTCAAAACGAAACAATAAATCTATGACGGAATAATAAAGTTGATAATGTATATCGCCAAAAGCGTCCGAAAATTACTTTCTTCCCAAGGCTGTGCATATAAAATTAGAAGAACTTAAATATTCCCCCAGGCCACTCGTGAGTTGACAGCTCTGACGTGTCCATCCCGCCTGGAGATTGGGTATTAAGTCAAATTGTTCTTTGTAAATTTTTAAATTTTACATTTTCTTAGTAAGTATGAATAAGTAAAGAGACGTCAAAAAGTTGTTTGCTGCTAATGAGCCACAAAATGAGAAAGCAGAGTTATCTACTGGGATTTATAATGATGAATATTTTGATAGAAAAGGGGCATTAATAAGATTATTTTTTTTCATCAACTGCTTTACGACCGCAATTGGGTTAAAAGTGTGTAATTATTACAACTCACCTTAAAATAAAACATTTTTCTAATTTCTATTCTTTTTATCGCAGAAATGACATTTGAAAAATTAACTGAAATTGTCACAGACTATAAGACTTTTTAACATTTTTCCGAAAAGCATTTAAAGCAACAATAAAAAAAGCTTTTTATTGTTTTCTGTTTTCATTGAAATTCGTCCTTTAGTCCTTTTCCCATGAGCGTTTTGCTACTGCTTTTTTACAAATAACTTTTTTGTCGGTATTTTGGATTATTTCCTTTTGTGTGGCCAAGAGAAAGTCGGTGCTAATTAAATAAATTTAAACAAATTTTAGGATCGTAAAGGATCCTAAAGGATTTCTAATTAATGTATAATTATGTACTTTAGTAGCTCAGAAAAAGAAATAGTATTTAAAGCTTTTCGTTAATCAAATTCCAAATACAAATGGAATGAATGTCAGAATCCAATACTGTTAGACTGATTGCTATTGAGACCGTAGCTTACAGATAGTTCTCCAATTGCAAAGCTCTGATGCTAAATTTTCTCTCAGGTTGGTTTTTTCGTTTACAGCGTTTTTCTTTCCATCACATGCACCCAGATACAGACAGCCGTCCTTCATGTCCTTCATGCCCTGCACGTCCTTTGCTGCGGTTACCCCGTCTTTGACTTATCTTTTCTGCAATTTGTCTTTATGCATTCCTTCCGAGTGCCTTGCCAAGGCTAGTAGGACCTGGCACTTTGAGTAGCTGGCGACCTCAAGATACGCTTGTCCTTATTTTCAGTTCAACTTGTTTCTTAAATCGTCTTTTGATGGTTCTTGATTTTCCCCCAAATCAGGCAATTGCATGCATATTAAACGCTACCTTTTGCCTTTATAATCTTAAAAAGGTTTAAAGAAAATCTCTTGCCACTTACAGTCATACAAATTACTGAAAATTGAGACAGGTTGTTGTTGTGCATATGACAGATGAATGAAAGCATTGACTTGGAAAAAGGAAAATCAAACAAATTATGCCTGATTGTATGTCAAGAACATCTGTTTTAAGAACTTCTAATAAATGTTTAAGGCACAAATCAAAGTAATCTGTAATTTACAAAATTTAACTTAAAAGCAATTAAATTTACAAATCAATTCTATTAAATTCATGTTTTACAGATTTTAAGAACACTTTAATGTTCAAGTACTTGCAAGGTAATTATTCAGGTAACATGATACATGTTTATTAAACTCTTTAAGTAACACTTTATTACACGTTAATTATCCATTTATTTGTATGTCTCGAGTGTTGTTGCGGTTAAATATTATCTAAATAGATTAATATATCTATCATTAAAAAAATCAATTGATTTCCCTTGATTTATACCCTTGCATACGGTTTTACATACATATAACTTTGTTTGTAACTCGAAAAGAGTTAACTCATCCAGTTTTAAATAAAATGGTAGAATATACAGTACGATGTGTGGCTAGCAACACACATATTTTAGCAACAACCAATAATAGTTAAAAGTACGTTTGTATATGAGTCGATTATCCAGTTTACAAATTACATTGCATTTTGTAGTTAAAACGTTTTTAAAGAAACTCACAAAATCATAAACTAAAATTGTGTGCATCGCGTATACGACAGGATTACACTCCATATAAATTCCATTAAATTGTTGTCAAGAATTCTTGTGATGCACCAAAATGCACTCAAAGCCAACGCTTTAGGCCATTTGAAATATGTTGTCAGACTAAAAAGAGCAACACAAAAATTCATGATTTAAATATTTATAAATATAAGAAAATATTAAAGATATATTATTGCAATATAAATTTTATGATGGTAAGAATTGGTAAACTAACCCAAATTAAAGTGCTGAATTATTTTTTATATACATCAACTTATAGCAAGTTCTTCTTGACCTAAATTAAATTAACGTTTTTGCTGAAATATCTCAGACTATAATGCTCTTTTAAATGGCATCTCCATAAATAATTTTACATTCGTATTGAATGCAGCTCATAAATTTCCTTTGGACAACGATATTTTGCGAGCTGCTACAATGTAAAACAGGTCAGCAATTTACTTGATTACAGCCATTCTGATTGGATTTTCACTGTCTCAATGAAGTCTTTCATTTAATATGCAACTTCAGATAATTGATACTTTTATGATATAATGATAGATTTAATATAATATATATCAAATGTATTAAATATATTAATGGTGTCAAAAGTAGGTATACAAAAAAACTTGAGTTAATTGTAGTACACTTTGTTGAAAATATGATTTACGGGGTATAAAAACTTGTAGACAATATTTCTGTGCTGTGTACAATGTACATATAATCAAGCATCGTTTTCTGGCTCTTTCATGCTTTTTACCGCAAAGTGAAATTGAATAATAGTCGTCAGCCGTTGTTGTTTATTGTTGATAGTGTTGTTTCAAATAGATGTCAGCGATTCATTACCATTCAGTTGAGCATTTGCTGCTTTATACTTTCAAGGATTTATTTATTTCCATTTCTCATTTTGAGCATGTTTATAACAGAAAATTAATTTTCAGCATGCGTGTTCTACTCAATTAAACAGACGTACTACAACGATATGCGATGTAAGCATAAAATGTGTAAATAGAGAACAAAAATTAAGTAGATTATACAAGCCATTTAAAAGCAAAGAAAGGGCTGAGCTTAAAAAACTGAAGCTACGAAAAATATATTTTTATAAATAGGTATATTTCACATATGCACAATTCTTATATGGCTCATTTTGAAAACAATGTTAGCTTAAATATTTAAATTCTTATCACAACCATCAGCTTTAATTCTTGTTTATAACTATTTTAAAAAAGTTATACAATAATTATTAAACTTCATATTTTATTCTAAAACTGGAGTTAAAAGAACATTTCTTTTAATTTAAATCTAACTATTATTCTATAACACTTCCCAATCCGATCAAAAATAAAGTTAGATCTTAACCAGACATTTAAAAATATTTGTAAATTAAAATTATGTTTAATATTTTTCTTAGCTAGTATAAATAAGATAGTTGTAAAAGATTATTCTGCTTCCTTTAATACATTTTAAAACAAGAATTGAAATAACAACTGCTGATACCAAATTTGTAAAAACTACACTCAATCGTAATTTTTACCTGCCACAATCCCAAGCTTAGAAAGCAGACATCAAAGCCGCCTTCAAATAGACGGTTAGATGGATTCTAGTCAGGTTGAATGATTGTTATGAGTACACGTAATTCGTCTTCTTGCTATTTACACGGTGATCGATTGCTTTGAACAGAACAATGGAAATGAATATGGGGATAACTGGCATTGAGAACGGACTGTGACCACAGTCACTTCATGTGATTACCTGAGCCTATCTAACTGTCTGCTGGCTGTCAGGAAACAACCAGAGGTTGTGCTTTAAAATTATTTTCTGACAACAGTCATTTAACAGACGCTACCAAGTGCTGTCCATTGTTTCGGTCTGATTGTAAGCACTCCGGGTGCCACGATGCTGCCACTGAAATTGCTTTCAGTTGCCCTGTCTTGCCTTTTTGTCGTTTAGCCCAGAGTGCTTAGACAATGGTTAAACGTTCGCTCTTGTTAACTGAACTGTGCAGCCCGGCTTAATTTATCTTCCGGGGAATTGTGTGAACAGAACAGAATGCAGTAGCATACTTGTAGTGCAGGGAAATCAACAGGCCTGTTACGCAGTGTT
This sequence comes from Drosophila testacea, assembly GCA_035043265.1. NCBI lineage: Eukaryota > Metazoa > Arthropoda > Insecta > Diptera > Drosophilidae > Drosophila > Drosophila testacea. Next base: position 2,395,886 of record JAWNND010000151.1, read on the forward strand.
TCTATGGGCAACATTGCATAATATAACTAGAGGCAGGTTCCAGTAACTAGAGGCAAGTTTATATAACTAGAGGCAAGTTCATATAACTAGAACCTTGTCGGTGTAAGCAATCGACACTACTTCTATTCAAGCTTCAACCTCAGGGACATACATAGTGTGATCTGAAAGTAACAATTTCAGAAAATACTTTAGCACCTGAATCCAAAATAAACTGACTTTGAAAAGTCTATGGAAAATCTTTTTTTAAGTTGCATTCAAATCTCATATGTGAAGTTTCATATTCTGTAAGTAGCTTCCTTTATGTCACGAAGCTGAAATATCGTCAACTATTACTCATACGCCACATAAACCACTCAAATGAAAGATATTTTCTAAGCTACTGGCAACAGTTTAACCAATCCCAAAGTTCAATCAATATAAATAATTGTGGTATGCCTTAAAGGGATTGAAATTTGGTCGATAAAAATCATTAATTCAAACCAAGTGTCATAAAAATGTGCATATAAATCAGTCATAAAAATGTGCATATAATTCTTGCAGAAATTGAGAGTCATTCCAATGTGTCACAGTCTCTGATTTTATTTAAAGCAACACCTTTACAAGCTTTACTTTAGTAAAGAAAAGCTGAAAACTTGTTTTACCTTTTAAGTTGTGTAACAATTGCATATGTTAAACTAAACTAAGCTGATATTTTCCCAACATTTTCTCAGCTCAGACCAAGTTAGCTTGAAACACTTGTGTGTTCCATTTTGCTTTAAAAGTGAAGTATTGTCAACATTAAGGCTTGATATTTTATTAGTTGTGCAATTTGTCAGACCAAATCGCAAGTGTCTATTTTTTTTTTGAGTGACAAGCACAATTCAGAGGTTCAAAAAAGGGATAATAATCTCAGCCATATGGCAGCTGTGAGCCTTTTTCTAATCAAAATATCATAATCAGTTGAGACATGTATGCCTTGCCAGATATGCAAACAAATGACAGTGATAAAAGTAGACAGAAGACCGAAAAACTGACAGGCTTAAGCGTACGGGATAAAATTTGCATATATTTTGTTGGAACTCCTTGTCGGTAGAGTAAACTGTGCAAAAATGTGTGAAATTTTAAAGACAAAAGCTTTAAAAGCATTCAAGTTTAGTATTCTTAGTTTTAATATGAACCATTCGTACAAGTAAGTTAGAAAGTATATAAGTTTTTTAGCTTTGTTTTAAATCAGCCAAAGTACATCTCAGCCTGTTTTTCACACCACTCAAACAGCGAGTGTAACAAAGTGATCAATATATTATACTGAACTCCTTGTTTGTGTAGCGGAAGAGGAAGTGCTGCAACAGCAATCGATTTGTCTTAGAGCATGCAGACGCCCTACATGTCGTATGTGTAACAAGTGCAACACATAAATTCAGGAGCAAACAACAATACCACAAAAGAAATAAAATACAGGCGTGGCAATAAAATAGTTTCGCTTTCAGCACTCTTAAAAGATCTTGGTCTTGGACTAGCTTGAGATACAATTTATAAAGTTGACCCACAAACTCAAACTAATCACAGAATAAATGCCTATTTATTTACAGAAAAGTAACAAATTCTTTGTATTTTATACCTAAGTATTACTTAGTATTGTTTAATTAAGAGTCTTGAGTTTGAGCATTCAAAAAAATGTATCCTCATGTGTTTTTCCTGTTTTGCCACATTTTTCAACATTTCTTTGCACTGTTTTCGTCATGTGCACATTCCATGAACGATTTATAAAGTTGCAGGACATGCTGTCAGCTCGAAGAAGGAATTAAAAACAATTTATACGCTTATAACACAACACGTGGAGCACAGAAATTAATGGTTCTTACCTTGTTGTATGCTTCGACATTTAACAAAACATCTTCTTTAGAATTTGTACATAATTGTTAGGACTTTAATAAATGGCTTCCCTTAATAAACAATCAAATTGTATAAAGAAAAAGCCTGTAATTTATTTTTTACTAGGTACAAAAACATGCATCACAATAACAAAGCAAACAAAATGTGGCAACAAAATAAAAATCACAAACAATGCGGTTATTTTTATGGGCACTTGAGTTTCCTTTAGCATCTATTTTCCAACAAAACAGAAATACTTACAACAATGGAAGAATACAGCATGTAAAGTCACTGAAATATGCAAATTAAATGTTTAAATTAAATTAACTCAAGTTTTATAGGGAAACAACGTGCAACGCCAAGAGTTCTGCACAGTAAATTAAGTAAGTAAATAAAGTTGAATACTTCAATGTTTATCTCATGAAAAATACATACTTCTTTGAAACTTAAAGTAACTAGTTAAATAAGATTGATTAAGTTTGAGCACACTTATACATATTTAATCTCTAGCCAAAATCTTCTTCTAGACTTTAATGATTTCTTATAAATTACATTTATTTATCGCATCTTAAGTTTTCTCTTTAGAAGCAAGCCATAACTTATGAAATCTTATGATATTTCATTTTACAATTAGTGCTCTTCAAATTGAGTTTGTATTTCCTTTGTAGTTGTGAAATTTGAACATCATTTGTGCATGAAAAGCATGTCCTTGCCAAACATTTCACCTCGAGTTACACTTTCAATTTATCTCACTTTCTGTTATTGTCTTTGCCCTTGTCCCAGTGTCTGTTCCGTCTGATGTGATTAACGTTTCTCTTTGCACTGTTGTCAACAGTTGAGTTGTGATGAGCCGAACTGAACGCAACGCTGAGCTATGCGTTAATCAAATGTCAATTACGATGCGGATTCCAAAAATGGATGTCAGCAGCCGCGAATAGAATCGAGCCTGGCTTGCTGACAACGCAACCCATTGCAGACTTCTACCAGTTGGTTTTCCCTTTTCCTCAGTTTTCCTTTGCACTACTATTGAGCTCACACTCACATATATGTAGATAAAGATAGGCGTTGCTACGGTCCTTTGCAATAGTTTGCATTTCCCTTTCCATTCCCATTTGGCAATTTGTCTTTATTCGCCTATTTTGCAGCCTAACCGAGTCTCCTGTCTGTCTTCATAGTCTGTGACTGCATCCTTGCGATAGGTTCATCCATACATTATCATCCTTTTAAGTCGCAACACTTTGCTATTTGGTTCTTAAACCAAAGCAGCCAGTAAAAGTTTCTTAAATTCTACAGAGCTACCTGAGTTTACCTCAGATACTTATTCATGATGAACTGAACTAAAAGCAACGTGAGTCCATGACAATGTTTTAAGTAAGCCAAGCTAAAAAATTATTTACTTAGCGGAACGAGCAGCGTATCGAATTGGTATTTATATTTGTACCCTGTGAATATATATTTGAAATTCAAGTGGGAATTATAATTTAGTACATAATTATGATATCTAACAAAAATTAAGAGATACATGTTCCACTGAAAAAAGTACAATAATAATTAAAAGGATGAACTGATTAAACTAAGACACCATTTTCATCATTTGTATAAAGAACAGCTTTAAATGATTTCTGAAATATAGCGTATCTGTGAATTGAGCACACTCGCCTTCCAATTTTAACTATTTTTAATAAGATAAGTTATAGCATTTATTTCCGCTGCAAACTGTATTCTTAAATTAAATAGCGTTCCAATTTATAAATCTATCTATAAATAAAAGTATTCTCATATGAAATTCCTTGATTACTACCTAGTAATATTCTCCCATCGCTGCATAAGATTTGGGACAATTCTGTGCGGCAATCTTTCCATAGGCGGTGTTCGAGCCGATCTTAATTAGTTCTTCACTGGTCACCTTGTTCCATAAATGTATTCCATACGAATCATTTGTCCTCTCTAAAGTTTCTTCCAGGTAATCTGGTTCAAAGAAGTTTCGCCATTCCGTCCAATACATCTCATAAAAAGCATTCCAAGGTAATACCTTAAGTTCCGGGCAACGTTTCTCATCATTTAGTAATATCTTGATGCTTTTCGTATTACACATCCTATTTGCCACACGTGTTATCATATAAAGACCATTCTCACTCCATTCTTTGCCATTGAAATATATCTGAAAGTCACGAAGACAAGAAGCCGCAAAATCATGACCAAACCCAGTGGGACTCAGTCTCATAACTGCATTGGATACAAAGTTGAAGGACTCAGCACCCACAAAGTTAGGAGGCATATTCTCCAAGCTGCGCAAAAGAACAATGTCCAAGTCCAGATAGATTCCCCCAAAGCGATACAAAGCGATCAAACGTAGAAGATCCGATGTGTGAACAATCGGATAGCTAGACATATTGATAGAAAAGAATTGTTAAGGAAAGTGTAGGACCCTTGAAAATTAGTTGGATCTCACCTGGAGCTGTGTAGTTGGCCATTCTCAAGCCAATCCTCAATTGGAGTACCTGCAGCAAATCTATTTAGATGCAGTTGACGTAGCTGTACATTGGGATAGCTTAAGATGGCATCAATATTAGGATCATTACTGCTGTTTTCCTGGTGACGATACCTGGGATTAACAAAGAGCACAAACACTTGGAAATTGGGATTATGCAAGGCAGCTGATTCAATGGCACAAGCCTGACGAGCCGTCATATTTAACATATACCGACTGGCATTAGGATAAGAGATTCCGCTAGTCTCCAAAAAAAATATACTGCGACCAGGAATTGGTTGCGGATCCGTAAGCAATACATCTCCTAGAGGCTTGGGTAGATCACTAACTGTGTATTCAAAATCCGTTCCTTGCAATGCCATTATCCATTGATAAATAATTACTATGATGAGGACAAAAAGCAGACTTATTGCAAGGAACAAAAATATCATGCGACGCTTGGAAAATGAAGCTGGAAAAGTCGGCGTAAAAAACACCATGTCGAGGCTGTCAGATGTTTATGAGTACTAAACACTTTGACGAGCTTGACGAGCCGCATATCTAATTACGCTTATGCCCTGTAAACAAGTTTTCAAAAGGGGTTTTATGAACTGCAACTGACATATGAAAAATTATTTGTGAAAATTAACTAATTGTAAATGTGCAATCCATTTATATAAAACTATGACGAAGTTAGGCGAGTTTAAAGACTGCTGACTCTTGACTTTTGTCATATTATGTCAGAAAATGGTATGACATTTTTGTAATTATTATTTCACGCACTGAACCTATTATTTAAAGCGTGAGTGAAATATATTTTACAAAAACAGCTCGTGCTGAAGATGAAATATAGTTTCGAAGATTCGGTTTATGATTCGGTTCGCAGAAAGCAAACATTATTTCATACAAATTCAGTATTTTGCGAGTTTTTATGCTGACGTTCATTTCTCCATCATATATTCAATATTTCTAGACATGGGATCGTATAATGTCCGCATTGACTCAACATTTTATAGGAGTAACTTAAGCATAAAAACCAGTTCCCAGCTTAATGTGCATTTTAGTATATGATTAACTTGGCAAAAGTAAACCAGCGAACTCCTTTATGCCAATCAAAACTTATGATGCATTTATCCACTTCCTGCTGAATATAAAATTTTATGTATGTACATATACGAACGTTCAGATTCTCTTTGTCTCATGCAATTCAAATGCAAGCCAAAGAGCATAACAGTAGCGAAAGTCATTAAATTGAAGTTCAAGCCGAGTTGCCAACCCCTTACATGTTAGTCAGCCTTAAGAGTAGAAACAATTGAAATGTAAGTAAAATAACTATACATATATATGAGTGTGAAGAGATGGATGCATTCCTTCTTTAAAGTAAATAGCTACATGGTATTTTATATTCGATTTTTCATTTAGAAGCCTTGGTAGCATTGACAATGATTTATTGCATAAATGCTACTCACACATCATCAATTATAATAAAAGAATTCTTTTTTGGCATTAAATTCGATGCAATTCTGTAGAAAATTTCATGACTAAAGTAAGTCCCAAAATGGTGAGTGTTCAATATACAGCGAATCAACCACTATGGTTGGCTTTCTTCTCTGTTCTATCCAGATTCTCGCGCCTCTAATAATTATAATAATATCATTCATCATTACAGTCTTCCCACTGGCAGAAACTTTACAACAGTGACATTAATATCCGTCATGAATTATTATCAATTATAATTTAAAAGAGTGCTCTCATTTCTGTAATTCAAAATTCCAGTTGTATTCAATTGGAATTTCAGACGCATTCATATAATAATTTGACATATCAACATTTTCATTTTCAATAGAATGAGAAGTGGAAGCGGATGGGCTCTTCATATGTACTTAAATAAAGTCTCCCGTTTACATTTCATTAAAACTTCTTCAAGAGCATCCAGTATGACTTTAATTCCTCATTCCCATTAAATTCAGTCCAATTTCTTAATTCTGAATTAGTTTATAGATTTTGGCATAGAAGCTTAATGTATCCAGAAAATCCATTAAGGACAATTAATCGTTAATAAGTTTCGGAAAAGCTTTGAGTTAACGCTTTAATTCAATGCATTATTAAAGATTAGTTTTAAATTTTGATGAAACATATGAAACAATTACATAACTAGATGATAAATTTCACAAATTAAGATTTCTCCAAAATTAATATGGTATAAAAAAATTAAGGCATTTGTTACATTTGGTTTTGATGATCCAACGAAGTTCGAGGGTTAGATTTAAACTTACAACTGAATCTGGTAGAATCTTTATTTTTCCCTTTCCAATTTCTACATCAATCTGCAATATTGAAATTGTCTTCTTGCATCTATAATTTCACAGGGGAAAAGAAACAAAATATTATTAGTGTAAAATGTTGTATGTTTGTTCGTTACAGTTAAACAAAAATTCTTCCTGCTTTTTTTTTAATTTATCCAAAATTGTTCAAAGCCAAAACTTTTATTTATTTTTAAATTTTTGAAGTGAATGGTAAGGAGTTTCACAAGCAAATGAATTGCTGGATAGAGGTGCTAATGTAAATAATAAAATCTTGAAAGTTTTGACCAAGGCATGCTTAAATTGTCTTATTTCCAAAGGCTTACTTAAATACAGTTTTAGTTATTCAGTATAATCGATTATAATTTTATGGATATCATAAATACTTCAAAACTCACTGAAAAAAAGCAAAAGTCACTTAAAGCCAATCCAAGTGGAAAGTTTATCATGTTTTGTGAACTTTTGAGATTCCGTTTTGCCTTTATTTTGATCAACAATGTTAGCTTGTCTTTTGTCTTTATTGCACATTTTACGAACAATAGAAAAGCCAAAAAACGTCCAGAGAGCTAAACTTGTGCCAGACAAAGGTAAAAATATACGAAATTTGTTAAAGAGGTGAAATTAGAGGTGGAATTAAACGAATATTAACATACTTTGGTATTGTTTACTGGCAACTTCATTATCTCTAATCGTTCTGCTTAAACATAATATATCTGAGTATAAAAAACTGATTTGGTCTAAAGCTTACTGAAGCGTCAAGTTAATAGTGCGTGCAATCAATGCGCATTAATTATACGCCCCAGGAAACTCAAAATAACAAGCCTAAACCACAACGTTTAATCTTTGGCTATTAATCCTTTGGAAACTCATTTAAGACTCATCAAGCTATAGATATTGTGTATGCGTTTGTCATTAATAAAAGCAAGCTAAGAAGCTTTCACCAAATGGCTTACCATCAATATCAACTATTTAATATTTGTAAATCCTTAGAAAATGAAAAATTTAACTGCAGCCTTTGAATCTAACATAAATTTTAACATAAATTAAATTATAAATCATCATATCTTTGAAGAAACTTTGATTAAAATTATTGGGGGAGAGAGAGAGTGACTACAATTAATTATTTAATATCATTTTATTTTTGAAACATTACTGTCATTGTGATAAGGTACGACATGTTGACTTATCACAGCTATTTTAAGTTTTTATCATAAGAAATATACAACAAATATATTTTTGTTGAGAACAAATGAAGGGAATTGCCAACATGTTGCTTGCAACTTTTGGGTTTTTCAAAGGTACTGAATTGAATTTAAAGCACGTTCTCAATTAACACAGTGCATGTCAGGTAGAGCAGAAACAGTTAATAACGAGAAAACAAATGGCAAACAACAGCCACCGAGAGAACAAACACAACCGAAGAGTATCTCATTTGTGTATCATTCACACTGTGCTGCTGAGCAACCAATTACTTCCTTCACGTGGTGTATAAACAATGTCGCGTAATTTATTTTCCACCTCTTGGCATCAACTGACAAACGAGGTGATAATTTGCCTCAAGCATTTTGCGCCTTCCATTGTCAAGGAAAAACAATCTATTTGTCTAGCTGTTGACTATGGAAATTAATTGGAATATGTCTATTTGTTAAGATTATGCTTAACTGCATTGCATGCTATACGATTAATCATAAAGCACAATACGATTAAGCAAACATATCACAATCTCATTTGAATGATTGAAACGTTACGGTTATTTACTCACATAACTGTAAACTTGTGAATTCGGTTAGCAGAATTAGGTAAACTTCACAAATTGAAATTTGTTCAATTAACAAAAGTTGCACTTAAAATCAGCAGTTGTATAGTTATTAAAGCATTTAAAAAAAGCAAGACAAATAAAAACGGTGTAAGATTAATCTTACACAGAAATATATTGCCAAAATTAAGAAAAAAATGTTCCTTAAACGGATGTTTGGATAAACTATAATTGTTTGCTTTAAAAAATATGAATGTTTGTTTAAATAAAATATGCATACATTATGAATTAGGATTTCCCTTTGGCTCCCACACTTTAACATTTTCCGGAAAAAAGAGGTTTCAACATTTTCAATCATGATATTTCATTTATAACCAACTCCTGCTGTCCAAAATAGTACAAGAGAATACTTTAAAGTTGATTCTTAAAGGTGCTTCATTTGTTGTTGTAAAAATGCCTGCCAAAAGTGACCAAAAATTTGACTTGTAGAGTTGACAGTTTGTTGCTTTGGTTGGAATTTTATGAAACCTAATATAACGTTTGCTAACTTTGAAATTTGTAATTTTCAAATTGAAATTTGATATAACATTTTCCATTAATAAATTTTGCAAATTTTTGGTTTTACAAAAACTGTTTCTGGTTTCATAGCATTTTTTTGAACATGGTTTTTAGCAGTTGGTTAATAAAACCATACAAAATCAAAACTGAAACACAATCATCAAATATTTCCCTCCAGCTATTGGCATTAATATTTCATTATTTTGTGTGCAAGTTTTGAGCTATGCAAGGTTCTATTGAGTCGAAACAGGGCGAAATTCTGTCAGTTGTTGCCAAATTTATGTGTTTTTATTGTACAAGCAGCATTGAAGAAAAAATTAATAACTTGGCTCCTTTATATGCTCATACTCTGCCCGAAGGTATTATATAAACAAGTTTCACACACATACTAGTACAAACACTCAAAAGGGTCAGAAGGAAGAGGACTGGCTATAAATTTACATGGAAGCTCATAGTATGCTTCATGGAAATGGAACAGCTGATGAAAATGGTTGATTTAGGTCTCGAATGCAAGTTATTGTTATAGTTCTCGTAGCTCTAAACTTTAACTGGATTCATTATGAATGGTTGTAGCTGCTACTGTATAAATTATTGTTGTTAATTTATAAAAACTACTGCTACCTCTGGCTTCTATTGAAATATGAGTAAGTTACTCCATAAACTGCTGCTGTTGAATAACAAACTGTATGGGATTTCATAATAAAATTTGCCTTATTATTTATTTTGGCTTTATTAGCATTGGTCAGTTGTTCAACACCTTGTGTTCATTTGCTAAACTTCCAAATTGTAATTTTGCAGAAAACTCTACTATGTTGGCAACTAGAGTACACTTAATATTATTATTTATTTATTTCTTATTGTTCATTTTGTGAGGAACTTTCGAAGCTCATGATATATTGATAACCTTTTGGTCAGGCTCAAAGTTTTGACAAAGTTATAACCCTTTTTTGATAGCTGCCAAGTGTTTCACTTGCCATCAAAATTTGTTCTGAAACAATATTGAATTCTCTGAACTTTGAATTGAAACATTTTAAAGCATCTCAACCCACAGGAGGAAAAGAAGTATTTTTGCTTAACTTTCGCCCCTTTCAAAAGAATATTCCGCATTTTTTATTATCCATGCTCAATTTACCACATTAAAGTTTTTAAGTCTCAAACTTCAATTCTTTGCCCTTTGTTGAATGGCTCTAAAACCAAATTCATAAAGGTTAAGTTCACACTGTATCTGTATTTATTTAACTGTAATTTTACCCATGTCCTTGTCATGTCCTAGTCAATGTTTATCCTTTCGACAATGTTTGTTTTCGGAATATTATTCAGCAAATTGTTGTTTGTTGTTTTAATATGTAGAACAAATCGAAAGTGGCAAAAAAATATAATTTATTGCCAAAAGTGTTTATGAGGATAAGCAAATGACTTTTACATAGGCACGTTTCTGTTAGGGGTTGGGCTATTTATAGTTGTCAAATGGAGCTGGATACTAACTTAGAGATAAAGATACGTTTAATGTATGCCAAGTGAGGAGACTTCCGTAAATAAACGAAGAAATGAGCTTGTTGTTAAGTCACAAACACTTGACCAACAGCTGCCAACAGTCGCAGAGTGACATTCATTTCAGTCAGACAAAGTCCAAACAATCAGCGGATGTCCTGTCGTGTCTGAAAACAACGCAGGGACATGTCTTAAGGCCATCAGCTCTTGTTAAATGGAACTTAAATTCCAGAAGCAACAACAAGCAAGTTGTTTATGTTAAGGAAGTCACGTTAAGTGCGAGGACTAAAGAAAAATAAGAAAATAAACCAAACTTTGGTTAGGCAGGCTATTTCAGTGATGTAGTCCTTAAACTATGTAAGTTGTCCTTTGAAATTTAGATTGTTTTGATTATCATAATTATTTTGCACTTTAAATTAAAGCAATACTCCATGTAAAAAAACGTATACCATTTTCATACACAAGTCTCTAATTAAATCAAATTGTTTTCTCAATCCACAAAATATCACCACAAGTGTCAGAAGTGCGCCAGTAACTGACGGCTTTCCCACTTTATTAAGGTTATTAATCAAATGCCAAAAGCAATTTTTTAGCACTGGCATTAACTTGATTGATTTCCCGCGGCCAGCGTGCAATGAACTGTTAAATAAATTAAGCAAAGTTCAATCAAACCGCAAATTCCCAAATAAATTATAGCTGCCAATGTCATTGAAAATTTATGACTGATTAGTTGGATTTGCCAGTGCAACGTTTTACATTTACAATTACAAACTGGAGCGAGAGTGATATTAAATTTATCTGTTGTAAATAAAACCTAGTCAAATTATTAAAAAGTTTTTTCGATCAATGCATCTTCAAATAAATAGATTTAAATAAGTTGATACTTAATTTAAGGCTTACACTCTATTCTAAGAATATTTTCTGGTTAAACTTAATCAGAAGGAACAGTCTAAGAAATACCACTGAGTGTAAAGAAATTTAAGTTTTACTTGTCACTACTACTGTTATGTCAATGTCCTTTAGCTCCGGGCTAAGTTTAAATATAATGGAGTTCTTTTATTACCTTGACTGAAATTAATTTTGCGACCTTCTAAGGAAGCGCAAAAGTGTACTAATAACTAAGGATTATCGCTACATTTTCCACCTAATTGATTTGCAAGCCTGGTAAATATCTATTTACTTATAACTTATCGCTGTTGTTCTCAAAGTGAAAATAAATATTTTCCGCCCACTTTCATTACAACGAGCAAACAGAGCAAAAACTTTTCTCATAAAGAAGCTCGATACACTTCATAAAAGGATTTATTAAATTGACAATACCAAATTGGATTATTGGATTAAGACAGCAAAGCGCGCTGCTTCAGTTCTTTTATACATTTAGCTTTGATGTAAAAGGAAGGAGAATAATAAGCATAGATGTTTCTAAAATGCTTAATTGAAATGAAATTGTCAAACCTTTTTAAGTGTAATGTTTTAACTCTCTTTTGTCAGTATGGCAAGTATACACAGGCAATCGACTGGATTGATGACAGACGGGAAATTCTGCATGAATTTTCCTCAGGGAAAACCTAGCAGCAGAGTGGCGCAGTGGAAGCGTGCTGGGCCCATAACCCAGAGGTCCGAGGATCGAAACCTTGTTCTGCTATGGCATTTACTTCAATTTTTATTTGTTGCATCAAATTTAAATAATAATAAATCATTTTATATTTCTATTTACATCAACTGTGGTCAGCAAAGTTTCCAGCTTTAAATTCAAATTGAAATATGCTGAATACATATTTACAATGGCCAAGGGCAACACTAAATACAAGCATAAAGCAGCTAAATGAAAACTTTTGGCACTCTTAATGAGCATTTATTTGCCCAGTGGCAACTTCAATTTAAGAGGTGCCACAAAGTTTGACAACCAAGCCGAAGGCGTTTGTTGAATTAGCAGCAGATGGATAATTGTTAAGGACATAGAAGAACATTTATGAAATTCAAATTTATTCTTATGGACAAGTAAATTTAATCTCAAATTCAATTTTATAAAATGTGTAGATTCTTTTTAACTTCTTGCAGCAATATTTAAATATGTATATTAAAGCATTTTATTATTTTAAAAGTATGGAGTTCTTGTACTGCATTGATAAAAATTCTTATGTACATGAGCATATGTTGCATGCAACCCGCAGCTTGACATTAATGTATTGTATATACATGCATTCATTCAATTAATCAAGTCAGGCAAGCAAAAATGCAATTATTCATACGCCACGTCAGCCCAAAAGTCTCGGATAACCACAAATTGAAGGCAATCAAAAGCTGTACCTGAAAAAAGGCCAACCAAATTAAATTCTTACATTTAAACAAAAGACAATGTTTATTTTCAAAATTACACACGATAAGTTTTTAAATTGAAATAAAGAGAAGTTGTAAAAAATACAATCAGTAGATGAATAAAATAGAGAAAAGAAATTATTAAAAATTTGCCAGCAACAAAACAAATATAAGAAAGGTAATTAAACTAATTGTCAGCAATTAACGCGAACCAAATTGAAAAAATCATATACAAAAGTTCTTGCAAGAAATAATGGGAATGTGAAAACTTTTTCAGTGCAGGACGAAAAAACGTTGAAAATATAGTATGAAGAGGAATTCATCGATCCATTTAATGTCAGTAATTGCACCGAATTGAAAAAGACACTAACCGTAAAAGCCTTTTTATAAGCTTTTATTCCACTAATTGGCAAATAAAATACGAATAAGATAGAGTTTCAAAATAACCAGACAGACTTCTTCCCTATAAGCTTTGGGATAGGTAGTAGGAAATAGTGAATAATTATAATAATATAACGAATAATTTAACTCTAGAGAATTTTGAAAATTACAATATAGTTTAACACGCAGCAAAATTCTCAAGTCAATTTTAAATAATATTTACAGACAGTGTTTAACAGCAAAAAGCAGGTTGCAAGTTCCACCATTTTCACTCTTTAGATTTGTTTCGTTTGAAAACGTGACTGATGCCAAAACTTGTTTACATTTAGTTGAGGATGCTAATTGCAATTGAATGCAACACACTAAGGTCTACCAAAAGTTGTACGAAAGTAATTAGACATGCTCCTTTGACTCTCATACATTATTGAATTTAAAGTGTCTAGCGAGAAGATGTCAAGCAATGATCAAAAACGTTGAACTTATAGTGTTTAATTTAGGCAAGTTGAAGGTACTTAAGAGTCTATGAATGATAACTAGATGAAAATGTGAATAGTGGTTTTCTTAAAATACACAAGTTGTTTTACAAAGCAAATGGCTAATTAAGATATGTGGTTAAGCCACATATGAACATCCTTAATGTCAATTACTTGCTAGGCAAAGGAAGCTAACTAGCCGGCTACTTGATGTGGCTGTGGTCAAGCGATGATAAAAGCTTTCAATTTTCGAATTAACTATGAATTTTGCCGTCACTTTGACATTTTCTCACCGCTCACATCGCCTTGGTGCGTCAGTTGGTAAACTTCTCAGCTGTTGGCTTCTATTTGACAATGTCTGCCACTGAAAGTTCGACATGCAATTAATTTTAGTAATCTCTGTTGCAACTAGCTTGCATTTTCTCGCTAGGAAAATGTCGAAAATTCAACGCTGTTGGCCTCTCACACATTTTCCACACATATGGCAGAGCCATGGCATCAGTTAGACCATTCATTAGCATGGAAATTAGAAAATATTTCGGCTACTAACTGAAGTTGCTCCTCTAAACCCAGACTCAGTTTCATTTATGTTTAAATATAGATGTCTTTTCGTGCCAGGCAACCGAGCAACCACGGCACTAACTGCATTAACTTCTATAGCAAACTTTGCCAAAAATACGAGAACGTACATAGTCCAAATTTAGGAACATAGTTAGTGGCCTGCTACAATTTAGTGTGGCTAACATATGTTGAAATAATTTATTATTGCCCTGAACTCAAAGTGTTTGCATATGCACAAATATAACTAAAATAACACTTGTTTCATTAATTACTTCATTAAATAACATTGCTGGTATTATTTAACTAACATAAAACTTTCTTTAACATATATTTCAACTGATGTAATATTTGTGTTTACTTTAACTTTGCTTTATTTTTTAGCAGAGGATAATATTATTTATATAAACTCAATTTCAGCATAACAAGCTAAATTAAACCCAAGTGTGGCTTCATCACAAATATGATATTTTCAGAAGCCAACGAGCAATTTTAATATAACACCAAAGTGCACTTAACTAAAATGCTTCAGGCAATCCCAATTTGTTTCATGGAAACAATATGAAACTGGGGACACATTTTCAAAAATTGTAATACAAAATTTATTGCTGATTATTTTAATAAGCTTTTGTTGTGAAAATTTCGTTCTCGTCAGCAACAAAGAATTTCCATGACATTAAAGTCTCTGTGTATAATAATATATGCAACATAATAATTTCAAATATACAGTGTACAAAGAAATAATTACAAAAATGTCGCCCAAGATGGTTTATATATATTTATACTTGTGATTGAGTTTACATGTATTAAGTTTATTTTTCTGTATTTATTTTGGGTCTTATCATTATCAGCACCGATTTTAGAGTGTAGCCCGGTCCCTGCCATTCATCCCAATAAATGCCATGCTCAGAATTATCATAATAATCATCCTGCTGAGTGTATTGACCGTTAAGATTACTGCAAGTAAAATGAAAGATCACAAGTAAAAACGAACCCTTGAATTATATTTGTTTTGATTTGATTTGATTGCCAACCTTAAGCCGCATTTGTTGTACCACCAACCACCCAAACATGTCTGGGCGCAATTAAATTCGCTCACATCATTATCCCTGTCGAAGGTGGTGAACTTTTGGTGCTCATTATCGCGCATTGAATCACCAGCGGTTCCAGAGTATATGCCTAATTCTTTCAGAGAATATTGCTCACTCTCTCCATCAACAATAATGTTATCATAGTGTGCATAGCTGCTCTCGTTGTTGAAATCGGTTAAATGAATATATAGCTCGTGCGGCCTTGCCGATGTCATCCGATGTAACTTCTCTAGGCCTATGAAAAACTCTCCACTCAAATTGCCAAATCCCTCTTTGTATTCCAGCCAGTTTCGATAGAACTTAACTCCTCCATCAATCCTACGTTGTACGACAGTCCAACCAGGACCAGACAGACGGGATTCACAGGGCACCTCGAAGGCTTCGCCCTCATCAGCCTTTATCAAATGGATCTCAGTGGAATCCCCAAATGAAAGACAGCTATTCTCCTCAATATCCGTTGTTGTACTTGTGGAGAGGTCCTCAAGATTTTTAAACTTGTCAGCAATCTCTTTTGTTTTGGTTTCCATATGAAAGATTATTTGGGATTTAATTTGTAGATCCTCTTTTAAAAGTTCTATTTGCTTTGCTTGCTCATTAATGATTGTTGTATAGGAGTTTATAGTCTCTAGACTTTCTTCTATTAGACGATCCTTTTCCTCTACAGTGGTGGATCCTTTATCCGCTTTATTCTGCAGATCAGCGATTTGTTCTGCATAAATTTTGTTGAGCACTTCAAAAGCTGAATTCTGTTCTCGACACTTTGAAAGTTCATCTTTAATTTGACTATTTATGTCTTGGATTACATTTTCATTTTCCATAATTATGGCTTCTTTTAATTTACTTTTATACTTTGCTTGTAACTTTTCTATGTCACTATATGAGTTTTTCAACTGATTTTGTAATCGAAATATTTCCATTAAATTCGCCTGAACATTTAACATATGAAATATTGCAATTAATAATAAAACACAAATTGTTTTTGTCATTTTGTTGATATTTATTTGTTTTTCACTTGTGTTTGACAACCGATGTTGCGATCGCGCGAAAGAGAACTAAATACTGTTCAGCAATGTAGAATAATTTAATTGAAATCAAAATAACACATTTTTGGAATAAACATTAACACATATATATTTATTTATACATATATTAAATAATACTCAAGCGTACTGTATTTATTCTCATTTTCAAGATAAGAAACTTCGGAATGAGAGAGCTGAGACTTCGTAGCACACTTTCACAGAACTGAGTTCAAATGTCAAGTGTTATCAGTGAACACTTAAAATATTTGTAATAAATTAATTAAGGTGTAATTTGCAACTATGTATTTTATTGAGTGACGAAAAGTTACACTATATTAGTAACCATTTAATTTATTTAATACAATTTGTAAACTTCACATTTTGTAAACTTTTGTCCTAGAAAATTTTTCCATTGTTAATAATGTACGTTAGTTGAAAATTATGCAGACAACAAGCAGGTATTAAAATTTATATGAATTATTTAGATATTGTTTGTATTGTTTATTCAAAAATTTTTATACAACTGATAATTAAAATACTAAATACATAGATACTATACTAAATATATTTATAATTCAAGAGAAACAATTCTTCAAATGAATTCAATAGGGGCTGCCCAACAATATGTCATCTCATATTTTCAAAGCCATTCAAAAATAAATCAATTAAATTATTTAATATTTACACTTATCTAGTTGAAGAAATCCTTAACAAAAGTTGCCCAATGATCTTACATCTCCTTAACCGTTACAAATTTGTTGAAAAAATAAGAGCACACGCTAAAGCTTATAGAAATAGGGTCTCAATTCCATTGGAGGAACTATCTTATCACTGTTCTATTTATGTAAGTGTGCGGCAATAACTTGAATTAAAAGAGTGACAAACATTGGATTCCTTGATAAAATTATATTAATTGCTTGCATTCAGATACATTTAAGCGAACAAAAAGTGTTCAGGCCATTACTAATAACTATGTATTACAAATGCTGTCCATTTCTATTAGTTTAAAAAACAACAAGTTAACTAGTTCGTGGACAGTTACCTAAAAATGTCGCCTACAAATTGGTATCCGAACAAAAACCGCGACTAACTCGATAACTTTTGCAATGTGGTACTAGCGTCCACGAGAAGTTGCTCTAACAAGTTACAGGGAAAAATTATTTAGTCATTAGTCTCCACTATCACCCCGGGTGACATAAATTATATTTTTCCGCAGTTTGCGGATCATAAATCCAAATTTTGCTATATTTTCCCAAAGGAATTTGAAAGTTACATCACTAACGGATTTCCCAAAAATATAAATTCAATGACATTGGAAATTCGAGTAAGTGCGAAAGTTAAATGGCATCAGTGCAGAGATTTCATAGCTATGCTTTAAAGCTTTACCCCCTGCCAATGACAATGTGTGGATATTGAGTTTCCAACTGTGACAGAGCTCATAAACTTGAATCTTAATACGAATCCTTTGGATTGTTGAAGAGAAATGGTAGCCTGAGAAGAGTGCGATGATGTGAAGAGTACATTCGCTCATGCTCAGAGTCTTTCTAAAGGCAAATCTTTTATGCACCACTTGGCTAGATAAGGCCCGCATAAGTTGCCGTTGGCATAAGCTGCGTATGAGTTATTTACTGTTTATTTCAGAAATGTTTGCCCCATTCTGTGTCTTTTTGCAACTCAACAATGAAAATATATTTCATGGCTGCAATTTAAGTTTATTTTCGCATTGTGAAGACTCAGACTTTACTAGATGTCTGTCTTATGCATATGCCAAGGATATTCCGTCATTCAGTTATAAGTCAATTGCATATTTTAACGTTTGTTTTACATGTTAACTATGCACACATTTGTCTTTAACCTCGCTATTCGTTCAAACATTTGTTGTACAAATTAAACTCAGTGTTGCGAACTTTGCGAACTTTAAACCACACCATAGTCGGAAACTTACCTATAAAGCGAACTCTGTGGTTGACAACTGTGCACGTCATGAATGAACAAACAATACAAAATACGATTATTCAATTTATATGACAAGAGAGAAATTCTAAACCTGCATAGTAATTGAAATCAAATTGTTTTGAGCAAGGTTTTCTTCAAAGAAACTAATATGAGAGAAACAAAGTTGTCGAACATTAAATATTGTCATATGAGTTTCTAATGCATTTCAAAGTTTAATAAAATGTTATTCAAAGCCAAGCAAAGAATATTCGTTAACGAAAACTCAAGGACATAAGTATATATTTACTTTATTTCAAAACGATTTTTATTATACAATATGAAACACAATGGAAAAATCTCACATAATTACGACATATAAGTATTTAATGAAGTAAATAAATCGGCTTTGTTAATTCTCGAACAACTTCATCGTATTACTTCCAACGATTATTTTCCGATGCGAAGCTTTGATTTTAAGATCTGATTAAATTGCAGTAAAGAGTTTGATGTTCTTTAAATCAAAAGTAGTTTACTTTAGACAACAATTTTCGTTTTCTTCTCAGAATTTTTGTACAACATTGAGACCTATCAAAAAATTCAGTATTATTTTTCTAACATTTTTATTTTTTAAGGCCGATCCAACATGTATTTCCCTTCCCCATTTCGATCAGCCAACAATAGAAACCAAGAACTGTGTTAAAAAATTGCAATTGCATTGTTTGACATTGCTTTTGCTGCGGTTTTCAAAAGTTCATGCGCATGAAGTGAGTGTGTATTGTGTTTTTGATTTCAATCGGCTGCCTTTCAGCGTGTTTGCATATTTTAACCAACAGAAATAGTTGCACAGGCCAGTTTTTGACTTACTTTCCGCTCAAATACAAAGCCAGCATAAAATGCATTTATTTATAGAGTACCACTTGCGGTACGCTTTGAAGTTTGCAGAGCAAACATTTTTTTATGGCCCCGCAAAACATGACCACTGACAAATGATGGCCGCCAAACATTCTAAAAGAGTTGCACCAATTAGTACTTTTTATGAGTCCAAGCACTGACATCTTAACGTGGCCAACAATCATGGAGGCACTCAACAGTACTTGGGCTGTACAAACAAATGGAAAATTAATTAATAAAGTGAGAGGTATAGTCAAGGATATATTAAAACTACTCAGCTGTCGGGTGAATAAACTCAGATCTGACATTTATCTATCAAACCAAACATGGCTGATGTCATTTTGCTTACTTTTTCTGAAATTTCTTCTAAAGTAATGACTACTTAAGTTGTGTAAAACTTTTCTTGTTCTTTATTTCCGTTCATTAATGAGCTGCAGTAACTTGCTCAAATATATAAATAGATAACTGAATATTGCAAAACGCAAAGAGTTTGCCAGTTCGACAGACAGAAACTGTTCTTGATAGATATGATTTAAATTCCTTTAAGCTGTTAACAAGAACACAAAAATGGAAATTAGCTTGCACCGCAAATACTTAAATGTGTGTCGCCATTTCCGGCCAGAGATACGTTTTCTGCTCCAGCAAATTGTTAAATTAGATACTCTGCTGGTAAATAGTCTGGCGGCAATTTTGAACGTGTGTTAACTGGTCAGAAGAGTTGAGTTTCCTGCTTCCGGTATTCTAAACATCGAACAAATATAAAATTTTTTCATTATAAAATGGAAGCTTTAAAATGAATGTCCAAGTATTTACCTGAGACAATCAGACAATTTCCTATGCCATTTTCATGCGTTTCACACCTCTTTAAACTTAATTGAATGTGCAATTAATTTTTGTGCAGTTAATTCTTATATTTGGTTTAGAGAAAGCTGATTAATAGAATGTGCTCCTTAAACAGATGTAATTCTTTACTGAAAGCAAGACAACAACTAAGTACTAAGTTGTACTGAGAAGTAGAGTACTAAGTACTGCGCACATACGTCCAACTTGAGAATAAGTGTGTGGTATCTGAAATACACAATTTAAAATTGGTTAGCGGTTTTCTTGTCTGTATATCAGCGCAACGTTCTAACATGAATAAATTACAGCTTTTTACTAAGATATACTTACTTCTATTCGTCTAACAAGTCAGAAAAAACCACACAAGGTTTTCAAGTAAGCTCCTTTACTGTGCTCACATATCTAGCAGGACTGAACACTGAAAAATATTATACGCTTTTAATGAGTAAGTCCTTAAAGTTCTGGCTTTAGCAAGTTCAGTAGACACACCTTTATGACCTATAGCGATAGGACCAACGCAAAGAGTCGCTAAAAGCAGTATCTAGCTCATAATATATTATACTAGAAGTCTCAACTAAACACGGGGTTAAAGGACAAAACTGATTTAGCACGAGAAAGATACATTAAACAAAAATGCTTGCCATTGTAAAAACTTATTTGAAGGCGGCGCCATTTATTAGCATATGAGATGCAACTGACATGTGCCTGATATTTATTGAATTGCATTGACTCTAATTTTGGGAGGATGTTTTGGTTTATGTTGTTAGGCATCGCATAGTTTACAATAGAGCGAAATATTTTGTTGAGGACAGGTTATTCTTCAAAAGACATTTCAAACAATGATTCATGTCTCATAGGAAAGTAGTAATCAGCTCTTGAATAAATATAAATGTCAATTTAATTAGTGCCGTGATAACAACTTTAAAGGTTCGAAGGTTTTTGGTTGATTACTCGGTTGTTTAACTTCACCTGCAAATAAAAGAAGCCTTAACAAAGTAGAGCGCTCATATAAACAAATACTTCCCGTCAAATCCTCTTGTCCTGCTGTACAGTTAATGTTTCACTCAGGAGTATTTATCTAAAATATAGCAGCATCAGATGATAGTAACTTATTTTATGTCAATAACAAAATTATATTGCAAATGTTATAAAGCAATGAATATAAAAACAAAAATGTAACCGTCTGAGGTAATTCATAAAATACCACAAGAAATTGGTATTTTTCAGTTTGTCAAAAATGTACAAAATAACGACCCGTTTGGAAACATATCTATGACACTATCGATTATCCGCGGTTGTTTGCATATTTTTTAAATAAATCTCAATAATTTTGTATTTCTCTACCTTAAAGTTTGAATGGCATTTTAATATATTTTTATTGATATCCCAAATATTTAATTGAATTTATAAAATACTCACATATTTATTTATTATGGGAAAAGTTTTGAGACACACAAAAAAGGTTGGTTAAGAAAATAAATAATTCCGCATTATTTTTAATGATGTGTACATTTTATTTATCAAAAACTGGGCTTTGTTTGTTTTGTTGTTAAGTTGTAATCCCTAAAATCATCAATCAAATTTATATATTATTAAATTACATATCGGGGCAGTATAGTTGGCATCGATATCGGCTTTCACTATTTGATACATTATATTATTAAAATATATTTTTGGTTGTTTTGTTCGTTTTGTACGATATAAGGTTAGATTTAATCAGCATTTATGATCTCGACTCGAAAAATGGCACTGCTCAAAGATCATTATCAAAAGAGAAAGAAACAGAGAGAGAGTGTATCGTTGTGGTTTGAATTGTTGGTTGTGTTAACGGATAGTGATAGCAACTTAGACTTAATAATTATTTAACTGCTACTTAGTATGTAAACTGAACTGGCATCTAAGGAGCGTGGGTGTCATCGCGCGGATACCGACGGTACTGGGGCCTTCCAGCGTTATGGTATTGATTGCGGTACTGCGGCTGACGGTTGTAGTTAGCAGGTGGTGCTTGAGGCTGAGGTTGTGGCTGTCGCTGTTGCTGACGGAAATCTACGGGGTAGCCACTTGACCAGCTTGAGGATGATCCCGGTAAGGGTCTCACTCCTGTCGACCATGAACTAAAGCCTGAGCCGGTGCCAGAGTTTGAGCCTGGGCCACCTTGCCCAAAGTTAGAGCCTTGACCAAAGTTAGGGTCTTGGCCATAGTTAGAGCCTTGGCCATAGTTGGACCCTTGGCCATTGTTAGAGCCCTGACCGTAGCTAGAGCTCGATCCAAAGTTAGAGCCTTGACCACTGTTAGAGCCCTGACCAAAGTTAGAGCCCGAACCAAAGTTAGAGCCTTGACCACTGTTAGAGCCCTGACCAAAGCTAGAGCCTGATCCGCCTGATCCGGAGTTGAAACGCGAGCCAGAGCGCATCCGAGCGAACAGATCCAGAGCTATACGATGACGAAGAGCGCTGACGCGTGATGAAGCTATCGCCACGACGACGGCACACAGTGCATCTAAAATACATAAATATACCATAATGTAATGCCATACAAATTAAATGGTCACTTAACCCACTTACCTGCTAATCTTGCTAGTTTGGTCGGCCTTAAGCGTTTGCTGACGTGGCTGGAGGAACTGATCCTGCTGCTCGATAACAGCCAGCCAGAAGGAAGCCAAAGCATCGTAGTAGTTGCAACGTCCATGACCGTGACACTCGATGACGGGATTGGCACGGAACTCCTCCAGACAGGAGCCGGGTGAGACAAGGTTTTGTCCGACGCCACCTGTATTATCCATAGTGGTCTGCAATGGAGAAAGCAGTTAGTGAAGATGCGTCCATTTCTGGAAAAACAAATTAAGTTAAACTTACCATGTAGTAACTGAATCCAGTCCACATCTCCTCCCAGCCACCAGGGCAATCCGGAATGGACATGGACTGTGAGTGCAGTGCAATAATTTTCGTTGTCGTCTCGCAAACGACACAGCTGCAGAAGATTGAGAATGATAAGAGAGCAATCCAACGTAGGCCAAGTAAAAACTTACCGTGAAATGTATTTGATGAGGTCCTTGGATTGAATGGGATCCATAGTCATGGGCATTGGTTCGGCAGTGGAAAGCCACAGACTGTCGTCATTGTTCTGGGCATAATTACAGACGTTGTTGAAGTCGCAGAACATGTACGGCATGGTGGTGAAACGCATGAGGCAGGAGCCGGATTGTCCAAGATCCTGACCGACGGCACGACTGCTGGCGACATTTCCGGACAGTGAGTAGCCTTCCCACATCTTGTTCGTGTTCGCTGGGCACTCAGGAATCCTCACGGACTGCGAGTGACGAGTGAAAATGAATCCACGGCTCTTGGGTGGTGGCGGTGGTGGGGCTGGATCACCAGGTGGACCTGGCGATCCACGCAATCCTACACGTCCTGTCAAACCAATTTCACCCATATCGCCTCGTTGTCCCTGGGCACCGTCCGGGCCTTGATAGCCCACCTCGCCAACATCTCCACGATAGCCGATAACACCTCGCATTCCAACAGCTCCAATATAACCAGCAGCACCCTGGTCGCCTTGCTCTCCCTTAAATCCATCAAGACCAGGCTCACCTCGGTCCCCAGGTCGGGCATACGTATACGAATAGGTAACACCAGCTTCTCCCTTCTCGCCGTCCAGACCGTCAATGCCATCGATACCACTCCAACCGGCATCACCAGTAGGCCCACGTGGTCCACGTGGTCCAATGAAGCCAGTGCGACCCGGACGTCCGCTGAAACCTTGTTCACCCTTAGCACCATCATAACCAAGTGCACCCTGTTCGCCTCGATCGCCGAAGTCGCCCTGTCTGCCTCTGATGGCAAAACCAACTTCACCCCTTTCGCCCTGCAGCCCGATATCACCACGTTCACCCTTAATACCCATTAAGCCGTGCATGCCATTTCGACCAGGTGGTCCTGGATAACCATGTTCACCATGCGGACCGGGGGGCCCTTCGCGAACGGGACCTTGGGGACCGATTTCACCGTTTAATCCATATTCACCTTGTTCACCGGGTGCGCCCTTTTGACCAAATCGTCCTGGACGTCCGGATAGACCATCATAACCATAGTCGCCTTGCTCGCCACGCTCAGCAGTTAACCGAGCTCCAGGAAGACCACGTAGACCCATGTCTCCTTGGATACCCTTAATTCCTGGCATACCATCCACGCCAGGTAGACCAGCGAAGCCAATATCTCCGCTTTCTCCACGGGCACCTCGGTAACCGATAGCTCCTACGTCACCAGGCATTCCAGGGGCTCCTTCTATGCCATTCAATCCATTATCTCCGGGTTCTCCACGACTCTCACGCATATCGGAAAAAAATATTTGACCGACATCACCAATTTCACCTGGCTCTCCTACTTCTCCTTTTACGCCCTCTGAACCATATTCGCCAGGAGCTCCTTCGTCGCCTTGCATTCCATGTGCGCCTGGATATCCAACATCGCCAATGTCTCCGAACTCACCTGGTGAGCCCATGGGTCCAATTTCACCGGCTTCACCTTTCAGGCCGATAATTCCATTGCGGCCGGGGTAGCCAGGGAGACCGTCGTCTCCTTCATCACCAGTCATGCCAGGATTGCCAAATAATCCAAATTCACCGCGTTCACCCTTCAGGCCGTTTAAGCCGGACATTCCATTGCGACCGGGCATACCGACTTCGCCCTTGAAGCCCGGTAGGCCATCAGAAGCGGGCAGTGAGTCTCCTGGCTCACCACGTTCACCCTTGAAGCCAGGTGCACCATCGTATCCAGGTGGACCTTCCCAGCCTGCAACACCGACCTCGCCCTTGATGCCACTGTAGGCAGATACTCCCTTGGCACCCGGCCTTCCTGGCCAACCTTGATCACCACGAGCCCCCTTAACGCCAGGCTTGCCATTCACACCAGGATAACCAAATGGACCCACATCTCCGGCAATACCTGTGAAAGACAAAATCATTATAAGCATATTATTAATTCCAAGAACTAACTACAAATTGTAACCTTTTGGTCCAAATTCGCCGATTGCTCCACGTGGACCTAAGTCACCAGTTTGTCCAGAAAATCCAATGTCGCCACGATCGCCTTGCTCTCCGGGAATACCGGCTAACCCTGCGATGCCCTGTTCACCAGGGTAACCTGTTGGTCCTGGATCACCAACTCTTCCAGTACGACCAGAAAATCCAATGCTGCCCTTAGCGCCAGTCTGTCCGAATTGTCCAGGAAAACCGAATTCACCCTTCTCACCCTTAACACCGTGAAGAGCTATGCTGCCAGGTCGACCAGGCTCACCTTGTGGACCCGGACGTCCAACGACTATGTCACCACGTTGTCCCTTGTTTCCAGGCAGACCTTTTAGGCCCCAGAGACCATCATCACCCACACTGCCCTTGGCTCCTTTTGGTCCGGGTCGGCCCTTAGGGCCAGGGTATCCAATGTAACCCTCGTCACCAAGAATTCCCTTAATGCCTGGTCGTCCAGAAGGACCAATTTCTCCAGGCAGAATGTATTGCCCTGGCTCACCTCGTTGTCCTTTGTAGCCTGCTACGCCAGGTAAGCCGGGCTCACCATCTCTACCAGGATTACCGGGAAGGCCATGTAGTCCATAATCGCCATTTTCTCCCTTATAACCCTTGGCTCCAGGTATTCCGATTAAAACATCTCCAGGCCTACCTATGGCGCCAGTTTCACCCTTTAGACCTGGTTCGCCACTCTCGCCTTTGGGTCCACGGAAGCCGGGCTCACCAGGGTATCCATGATCGCCACGTTCTCCTCGGTTTTCAATTATTTCTCCAGGATGTGGCTCTCCCTTGTCACCCTTAGTGCCTCCGCTTCCAGGTTCTCCACGTTCTCCCCTGAAAAATAAAATTATAAATTTGTATTTGGTCTCTTTGGTTTCTCATCATTATCAACTGGGATTCTCACTTTCGTCCATTGTAGCCAGGCTCACCAACTAGGTATGGTTTGGGTGTTTGTGGTGGAGTACCTGGTTTTCCGTCGCGACCATCGCGACCTGGTGCACCATCTAAGCCTGGCTTTCCGGCGTCACCGAAATCTCCACGAAGACCGGGTTCACCCTTTGCTCCGGTAGCGCCGTCCCAGCCATTTTCTCCCCTTTCACCTTGGGCACCTTGCTCCCCGCGTCGTCCATTGTCACCATCATCACCCTTCTCAGGAGCCCTTAAGCTGCCAATTTTTTCAATTATGCCAGAAGGACCCTGTTTACCAGGGCGTCCTGCCTCACCAGGAATACCTGCTGAGCCACGCATTCCCTTGAAACCGCGCAGACCCGGCTTACCCATAATTCCCTTAAGTCCACGAGCTCCAGTAATGCCAGCCATGCCGCGTGCTCCGTGCTCGCCTGGATAGCCAGCATCGCCCAACAGTCCCTTAATGCCTCGAGGTCCGGCATGGCAGATGCCACAGTCATCACCTCGAATACCCTTGTCACCAGGGTATCCTCGGTAGCCAGGAGGACCATCGATGCCGGGCCTACCGCGTCTACCAGGTGGACCTTGAGAGCCTGCAGGTCCAACAATGTTTAAGCCTTCACCAGGCAATCCCTTGTCACCAGTCACGCCAACCTCTCCACGATCACCACGATAGCCGTCGGAGCCAGGGACTCCAAATTGACCAGCCTGACCTTTTGGTCCGTACAGGTTAAGGCCGGGAGCGCCAGGAAGGCCGTCGCGACCCATGGGACCAGCCTCTCCGGGCGCACCTTGCTCGCCAGGAGGACCCATCCAACCGTAATCTCCATCTTCACCTTTCTCGCTGCGTCCAGGGGGTCCACGGTTGCCATTAAGTCCCTGATCTCCGGGCGGTCCGGGTGGTCCTTGGGGGCCACGGCGACCTTGTTTGCCAGGAATGCCATTTAAGCCAGGTAGACCACTGGGACCGATATCGCCCTGCGGTCCAATAGGACCGGGTAATGACTTGTCCAAGCTGGGATCGTAGACACCGGGTGGTCCGAGGGGACCCTGAATACCAGGCATGCCATCAAAGCCATCTTCACCACGCTCACCAGGTCTGCCATCTTCACCGTCCTCACCGTCATAGCCTGGAGCACCCTTCATACCCTTCTCACCGGGACCGCCTGGGCCGCCATCACGGCCAGGCTTGCCACGTTCGCCACGTGATCCAATGTCACCTCGGGCACCAGGTAATCCATCGCGTCCAAATTGTCCTGGCTCGCCGAAAATTCCGGGAGGACCAATTGCACCACGCTGACCAGCGTAGCCCTTGTAGCCCTTTAGAGTTTCATCATAACGTAGGGCTCCCGGCTCACCTTCACCGGGCTCTCCCTTATCGCCCACAACACCTTGCAGAATTGGATAGCTCTCGGGAACACCCATCTCACCCTTATAGCCTTGGAGACCTTCTTCACCCTTTCTGCCCTCCATGCCGGCAAATCCTGTGTCACCCTTGATACCAGAAACGCCTGCAAATCCACGCGTACCATCTGTGCCATCAGGTCCACGCTCGCCGCGATTTCCCTTGGTTCCCTTGGAATTAATGCCGCCCTCGCCAGCATCACCTGTTGCGCCAGCTAAACCGGGCTTACCCATGGGTCCACGCAGGCCATTTTCACCAGGTGGACCAGCTGCGCCCTGTGGACCGGGACGACCATCGCAGCCATCTATGCCACGTGGCCCATTTGTACCATCTTCACCAGGAAAGCCCTGCATTTGATTTCAATAATTTATAAATGTATCATTGTTTTCTTTTAAGCTGTTATACTTACGCGTGGACCAGGAAAGCCGTTCTCTCCTTGCAGACCAGCATCACCCTAAGATATTGTTAGTAAATATATTTTCAGCATTACATTAAATCGGATTAATCTTACCCGATGTCCCTTTTCGCCCTGTTCGCCGTATTCACCGAAGTCACCTTTCTCGCCAAAGTATCCTGGTGGTCCAAACGGACCCATATCACCGGGTGAGCCCTCACGTCCGGGCACACCACGACCTCCTATGGAGCCAATGCGTCCTTTAATGCCCTTACAGTCGCACAGCGTTGTATTGCAGTCCTGAAATGATAAATTCACCATCAGATTCTATGTATATTTATGTTGGAAGCATTGCACATAAGTCAATTTCATAGACGACGAATGAGCACGATTCTTGATTGCCATTGATTAGCACTTTGATTTAAAAGTGACACGATTGCCATCATTCTTAATTGAAGTCCACAGACATATGATATAAACTGTTTGTCCTAATTCAAATTTAAAACAGTGTTTCCTTACTCTGACGTGCGAAGAATGTAGGTCTATATATAAACTGTGGCAATAGGTCGATTATGAAATATAAAGTGGAACGAAGCTGTTTTTTTTATATGTTTCCTTAAAAAAGAATTCCATAGTTTATCTACATTAAAAATGTAATAAATTTAACTAAACTGAAAGATTTCCTATACAACAATATGAGAAGATTTATAGAAATTTATTTATTATAATAGCTATAAAAACTAATATATATATGTTTCAACTCTTGAACTTATCAACTCCCACATTAAAAGAATTAAGGTAAATATTTAAAAAAAAAAAATAAGAAGTAATACAATCTACAAATATATTTCTCATCTTTATAAACTGTACGTCAAATACAATTATGAAGCGAGGGAAATCTGAGAGATCTGAGCGAAATACCTTATTAAATGGTTTACTTTATTTTTAGACCTAGTTTGAATGCAATGAAATTGCTCAGTTAATAGCTAGTTTTTTATGCTTTATGCACTTTAGATATTTTCCAATTTTAGATATTAGTCATAACAACAACAATAATAACAATATGTTGCGGGTGCAAATTTGTATAGATCTTGTGGCAAGTACCGCACAAAACTCGCAGTTGCAATGCAGCCAAGCCACGCAACTTAAATTTTTGCTTTAATTGCACTATTTCCGTTGCAATGAGATAATCTTCTATATATTTTGTTTTGCCATTCCATTGTTCTCACTGAACATCCACACTTGCAGCTGCCTCAACAACAATTGCCCTCGCAATTGTTTCGAGTGCATAGAACACGATCATTGAGCCCCAGAAACAATATAATCCTCAGAGCAAGTCACAGCTGATAAATCTAATGGCTTATCCACTGTACAAGTAATTAGCAAACTATTCGAAGATAAGTTCTGTAAGTTCTTAAGAGTTTACAGAAGCCAATCCTAAAATTATTACTAATATCAAAACAAAGTCACACATTGATATTTGATTCTCAGAAGTTTGTACAATCATTTATACATAATAACCCCTTACTTAAAAACCAAATACTTGATATTTTAAAGGTTTCTTCCGGCTAGTGACTAAATAAATTACTTAACTTGTAACTAAATAATTTAAATTCTGCCAGTTTCTTTGGATTTTTCTTAAACTCAAGGTCATAGAGTGAGAAGCTAATTAAGTGACATTTTACAATACTGAGCTTTAAAATTAAATCATCGACTTAAAAAATAATAAAAAATATAAAAAAAAACCAAAGCAAAACTTAGAACATTGCATATTTTTAGCTATTAAGTATCTGCATTTAATACTCGTATCTTGCATCCATGAAGTACGTACTTAAAGTCATGTCAAAGCAATTATGATGCTAAATTATTTCGTTTTTCAAAGTATAAAACCCATATTGTTATGCTTTCGACCTCCAGGCTCTTGAAGTGATCATTAAATAAACGTGTTAGTCGTAAATTTTTGGGGCTGACCGAATTGATCTGGAAGCAGTTTTACACTTGCAACGAAATGAAAATTCTTTCACATTGCCTCAGATTCCACTTCTCCTCCAGTTTGTAAACTGTTTGGCGACATCTGTACCATTTAAAAGAGTTTATAAACATCCTTAATTTGTTTTGTATTGCGAACACACACAATTATTAATAGAATTGACATAATTCCGATTAGTTTAAAATCAAAATTTATTGCTCGGTTCATTAAAATGACTTTGAGCGTCGTTGAAATCTTGCGTCCAGTTTCTTTAAATTTTCAGATGAAACAAGAATACAAAAACCCAAAAAAAATATAGATCAGCACACATGTTGCACGCATGTTTAAAACAAAATAAAAAGAAATGAATTTAATGTTTGCACGCTGGAAAATTAGTGTCAAATATTTGCAAAGAAACTAAAAAGGAGAATTTGCTTAATGCAAAATGTACAAAACTGTTTATAATCTCAATAAACGGCGAGTGCAATTTTTGATGCAGTCGACAGGTTTCTAATCAAAAGTTCAAAGCACCAAAAACAAGTCAATTCCATAAAACGGGGAATTCCGAGAATAGTGCGAGTGCGATGGATCTTTTGGGGTCTTAGAGATCAAACCATCTGTTAACAAAATATGCACATGACGTGTAAATCAGAAAATCAGAACGTAAAACATAAACAAAATTTAACAAAAAAAAAAAAGAAAAAAATGGAGAAACTATTTTCTCAAGTTGAGGAAAATGTACGGTGTGTGGTAAACCAGAAAATTTGTTTTCGCGTTTCGGCTTCAATAAAAGAAAAAACCAAAGCAAGTCGAGAAAACACAGACGATGACCAAAAATAAAATTCACAATGCATATGGCAGGTGTATGTGAGAGTGTATGTAAATGAGTGTGTGTGTAGGTGTGGCATAGTTAATCAGTAAAACAATTGCAATGAGCTTTGTACTCAATTTCTGGAAAAATAAAATAAAAAAGAGATTGTCCAGCAAGAATTTTATGGGAGAGTCTGCTCAATCAGTAAATGCCTTGAATGCAAGGCTCTGCCCGTTTTAGTTACCTTTATAACTAAATCTATTATTTAATCTATTCATACTTGTCCAAGAATACTATATCGTACATAATTATTTTTGTTTTTAAGATATTTTTAAATTACGAAGTCTACCTTAATGAAATAAACTTCTTTTATAATAAACCAAAATACACAAGACACTTACAGAGCTATACTTCTATACATGGGTGGCCCAGTAACCCAAAATCTGGTTAGTAACATGCTCATAAGTAAGGTTGTGATTTGGTAATAAAAGTCTTGTATATCATGCATTCCTTCAATTGAAAAAACGGCAATCGAAACCCAGGTAAAGCCTTCAAATTTCATTCAATCAATTGCTAAAAACAAAATTTCACAAATGTCAAATTCAAGTCTTTCGTTTTCTTTTTTTGTTTTGTCAAACGAAACACGCTTAGAAAATGACAGCTCAGCAATTTCCTTGAACTTGACACTTGCCAAGCAACACAAATATATGCCATCTAGCATGATATATATCCACATTTATATAAATATGTAAGTAAATGTATAAAAGTATTTGCATATATGGGGTACACGAATTTATACCACATTTGGGATTTGTCACAGACAATGCACCCGGTCGACTTGTTAGTTTTTATGTGAAAAATAAAATAAATAAAACAAGGAAAAGAATAAAAAATGAGCGACCATACAAGAGAGACTGTCTACCGTTTTGCTCGATTTGTGTGCATATGTCTATATTATATATTTAATATATAATATATGTGTGTTTATGAATAGGTATATGCTCAACCGATTTTGTCGACGTCAGCTAGAAAAAAGAGACATGGGCAAAGGCCCCAAAAAGTGTTGGGAACTCAATTACAATTCAGGTTTATGGGCACGCGTGTATTACGGTGTCTATGTGGTTGGAAATTGAGCAGTTTAGGTTGACATAGGTACAGGTATGGCTTGCATAACAAAAGATACTTTGTGCACGTTTTATTGAATCAACAAGAAAAAGAAATAATAAAATAATATATGCAAATATATAAATGAAAGGAAAATTATTACAAAAATTATGTTGGAAATAACTTTAATTTTATTTTACAAATCTCACTCAATCAAAACCATAAGCTATGTTCTATTCAGAAAAGAAAGAGTTGCTTGAAAAATGTTTTATCAAATCTACAAAAGAAAATAACAATATAAACATAAGGAAAGCTGTGGGTTCTTCTTAAAATCTCTCGATTTGCAAAAACTGCAATCTGTCAGCTATCAAAAAATACAAGAAGTAATACTCATTGAACTAATTTCTTGAAAAATTCTAAATTTCTTAGCTACTTAAATATTTTATTAAAGTTTGACTTTTCTTTGACTGCTGTGCCTTTCTCAAAAGCTGCCTGCTACGCCACTGCACATTCAAATTTTACGTGGCGTCTGCTTAAAGTCGGTCGCAGTATTTATTTCGCTATATGTGAATATATATATATTGTCTCTTGGATGATCTGTGTCAGTAGCTCACTTGAGCGCATTTACACATGTTAATGTCAATTGTGTTGTAGTGCTGTCTCTTTCCCTTACACTTTCTCACTCGCACACAGCAGCTGAAACAGGCGTTGCAGTTTAAGGTCAAAGTTGGGTTTCCCGCACATCTCATAGTAGTAATTTCAAAGCGACAATTGGCACACCTACCCACGCTCACTGCAATCCGTAGATGACTACATAGTATAGGATAAACATAGTATATACTCTCAAATATATATATATATATATATATATATATACATATGTAAGGAAAAATGCACGTGTGTGTCGCGATCACTGAGTACATTGGCCTGGCTTCTCAGTCTAAGAGAAACCGAGGGGTAAGGGGAGCAGGAGAGTGTCTAATGACGTTCGACACTGGAATTCACAAGTTGGGTTCCGTTGAAAAAGAAATGTCAGTGATACCACGTACTTAAGTCTTATAAAAAACATTATGTTGTGTGCATAAAAAAAAGCAAAGCGCAGCAAAAAGAAAAAAAACCAAAATTGAAACCAAATTTGAAAGAAAGAGAGAATCAGTATGAAAGAGAGAAAAAGCAGGAGAACTGTCGGTTTTGGATTTAGAGTTTAAGTTGAATCAGTTAGTAGTCAAAGCTCATAATCTATATGCTAAGTATATAGTCGCACACAAGATGGCGACTAAGCGGCCCCCGGATGTGGCACATTCTATATAAGTATATAAATCATGGCTGATAAGACGCTGACAGCATTTTTTCTTTTCTTGGCTTGACATTTTAATTAATACATTTTTTTTTTTAATTTGGCATTAAATTATACTCGCTCATAAGTTCATACTATACATAGTATAGATCTCTTTCTGTATGTAGTTGCGTATTAATTTCTTGAGGAATTGTGGCAAAAAATAAATTCCAAAAGATGGATGGACAAAGGGGTTATCTGTTGATATTCAATGCGAACTCTTTGTTGCCAACTTGAGATTGCAGGCAAAACTTTCGACTGTAACGAGGTCCTGTCATTTGATCGTCCATCACAATTGACCCAATTTGTCAAATGATCTCAAAATGCAACAACACGCGCCATCAATCAACATTTGATCAGCATCATGTATGAGCGAAACAACAATTGCAAAATGTGTACAAGTGCATAGACTGGCATCATAAAAGTGTTGAAAGTATGCCAACATCAACTAAAGTCGACTATAAAATACCCTTTACAGATAGGCGACAAATAAACAAAAAAAAACCTAATGATGTTGGGAATAATATTCCAAAGTATTATTTAATAACTCAGTATATTTAATTTCTATGTATGCATTTCGAATGTTTAAACTACTGAAATGAAATAAACAAAATAAGGACGTGAAAATCAAGAGGAAGTTAATTGAAATGGCTACTGAAATGTCCCTTTTTCTTACTTTTTTAGTAACTACAATTAACTTTTTAGTATCCTAAAAAACCATTAATTTCTTGATGGCATTTCTTTATTTTAGGATAAGATAGGATGTTTGGATAGTGATATTTTAATATCTAACAATTTTAAGACTTATTTGTAACGCGAAAAAAGACAAGTAAAGAAAAATATAGGATAAGCAAAGAAATAGGAAATAAGTTTTAAGGATTAATTTAATTAACTTCTTAGCTAACTACAAAAATCCGTAGCAACAAAACTTCTACATAAAAATGTATTAAATATGTTGTGTTGCTTTAAATTCACAAAAGATTTTTAAACAAGTTTAGTTTTCAATATAAATCTTAAAATAATAGATAGTCCTGACCAAAATATATGCCCTGGCTGGCTAATGAGTACAGGGTATTTAAATAGAATTGTATATGGAACAAACATATGAGCAACGTGTGATTGACATGAAATCTCATGCCCACACAGACACACACACACACACACACACAGACACACATAGACAGAGACTGAGAATGACTATAGAGCATAATGAATGCACATCTGGACATCTGGACTGCACAACTCGGAGACTCTGCTCATTGTTGTTGTTTTTTGTTTTGTATTAGTTGTTGTTAATGTTATTGTTGTAGCGCTCTTGCAGCATGACATCATTTTTGACATCATAAAGAAGCGTGAAGACCGAAGAAATCTGCAAATGCACACAACACAATTTGCACATGGAGATACAGATTGAGATTGAACACCCACACATATAGAGAAAAACGAGAGAGAAGGAAACAGAGACAGAGACTTTGTCGATTCAAATAGCAAATTTTAGCTTGTAGTTTATGGCTTACATTTTACAATTTGTTGTTTGCATAATTGTTTAGACAAACGCTTGACAGATGATAACTAATTGCCGCGCACTCAAATTACACGCAAATGACAGCAAAGCGACTCTACAACTGTCGTACGTAAGTTGATAGCCCCTATCAATGATTCTAAAACTATTCATTTCTACGAATTTGGAAAAATTGCACCTACAGCAGTTTTTCAGAGGTTATTAAAGTGATTAACATTATATATTATAATTACTTTTAATTTAATTCTAAAATTCATTTCTAATATTGGCTCTATAATCTATAAAGGTCATTACATTTAAAATGTATTTCTGCTTTTTTATATATATGTTTAATTTTTCTATAGATGGAATATTTAAAAAACTGTCAAAGCATGTCTGAATATCATAGTCACACTAAAAACTCAATACATAATTACTTTATTTAGATAATTCTATAATTTAATTTAAAAAGCTCATTATTTTCTAAAATTGAGAAAATTATTAATTCTACTTAGTAGAGTAAAGCCTTTTGTTAAAACAGAAATGAATAACAAAACCAGAATACTTTATTCTGATATTCATAGTTCTTCGCTATATCTATTGATACTATAATGAAAGTAAACAAATCGTAATTCACTTGAACTGTTAACTGGAATCTCTTGGGTATAATTATAATTCTCAGTTGCAGATACCACAGATCCGCAACAACAAGAAATTGTCTCAAAATTAATAAATAATAAAAATAGCATGAAAAATAGAAATCTTTTGCCTTATCAGAAAGCTGTTAACCTCATAGTTGACATTTTCAATGCTTTGGCAATAATTTGTTGAATCAAAAAACTATTTGAAATTCTTGTTAAAAAAGTTAAATGCCGCCTGAAATTTAAAGTGTGTATTTTTAGCAATGATGTTAGACACATAATAAAAGAGGGAGAGAGACAGAGAGCATAAGATAGAAAGAGTAGGACAGTGACACATTGACAGAGAGATACGAGTGTATGCATATATTTTTATGAGTTTTAATGAATTCCAATTTCAAAAAGCTGCAACTAAATAAAACTGATAACAACAATAACAAGAATGAAACGAAACTGTGAATGTGACTGAGACTGAGACAGAGACAGAGACTGAGAAAGAGACTGAGTCTGAGATGGCTGATAACCCAATTTCTTGCTTTAAGCACAATGAACACAACATCAAATAATCGCTTTAATTTATAATTTTCACACTGTGCTGCACAGTTGATAGTTGTTGCTGCCCCTAGTTGCAATATATCACTTATACGACATGTTGTTCATATCAAACACACACACACACACACATACTCAATGAGAGAATAAGAGAACACTTCGCATAATTTCCGCATTCAGTTGCAGATAAATAAATAATTGAGTCAAATTGAAATGCAACTCGCCAAACAATTTTCAAGATGCACGCAAATAAACTTCACTCATAAAGAAAGCAAAGTATTCTTGTTCTTGTTGTTGCTGTTACTTGGGCGGGCTCCGTTATGTCTACAGCTGGTCAGTGATTTATGTATGTGCTCATACATACTCCTCTGTATGTACATATGTATTGTGCTTAGGGTCAGTCTAAGGACTGAGACATCAACTGAATGCCTTTTGCATAAACAAAGCTGCTCCAATGAAATTGGAATGAGTAAAAATCAGCAGCAGTGTTGCTAAGCTTAGCTACTTTTCATATGTGACAGCTGAAAATTAAAATGCTTTTTACTAGAAATTTACAAATGATTTAATGTGAAATTGAAATTGCGCAGATCGTATTACTTCAAAACACAATTTTTCGATTGCAAAAATTCTACAGACACGGCAAGTGTTTTTGCAAAAGATCTCAAAGTTCAAATAAAAAGGATTTTAGAATCCTTTAAATACAAAGCATTAGAATACTAGCATCTCGCATTTCAATAATTCTTTGTGCAAATTTTATACTTTTTTATACAGTTTTTAAAGTTAAAAAAAATTGAAGCCTTAAATTTTTCACATCTTTTGAATGTAGCGTAAATATAAGTGTTTCTAATTTTTAATATACTTTCTTCCTACATTTTTATTTGGCTTTATCAACTATTAAATTGTGGCAACCGATTGATTAGCATTTTGTTTTGATAATTTTTTATTTCTAGCAACCATTTCTTGAATAAATTAGCTATTTTAACCCTTTAAATTCAGGCAACACTGATCAGAGGGAGTTGTAGAAGAGGAGGAGATGGGGGATAGGGGAGCAGCCTCATCGAACGAACAACAACAAACTTTCAATTCCAATTTGAAATGAGGCAGAGCGTCAAAGAGCGCCGCAGCTGCACCCTTTAGCCCCTCTTTACCAATCACTTGAGCTGCTAATTGTCGGCAGCAGAAAAGAACACACACACACATAGACACAGAGACAGACAGACAGACAGGCACAGAAATTTCCATATAAAAATGCGTTCAAAATGCTTTCATTCTTCTGTTTTTTATAGACAGATGCTGTGCAGTCTAAGCTGAAGTCGCTACTGATAAAGTAAATTTATCAAAATTCATTCATAGAAAGGCAGACGACGTCACCACCGGCAGCAACAACAGCGTCCACAGCTAAGTGCAGTTGCTCGCACACACACACACACATACATACATATACACGCGCACTTGTTGCGCACTCAGTGAGCACGCTCTTAAATAAGAAACGCAAACGCTCTCTTCGATTGACGCTCTCTTTCAACTCGTGCGCTCACTCTGACATGTGTGTGTTTGTGTGAGACGGAAAAGGAAATCATTTGGCTGTTAAATGTAGCGCAATAAATCTGTTTGCTAACTGCAAAACCAGTTGGCATGCAGTTGAAGAGCAACTGGTGTCGACCAAACAGTAGCAAAAATAAATCAAGTTTTCAAGCAACGTTTCTTGCGGTTTTTCTTTTTAAAGCCACAAGACGTTGACGCTCTCACCTAACAGTTTGCAATTGGAGTTAGTGTTGTTAGATCTTTAAGGGATAAAAAAGTTAATTTTATGATCAAAAGTAGCTAGAAAAGCTAAAAATAATATTATAAATATTAAAATAAGAACAATGAAGCTAAACTTAATTTTTATCATTAAAAGTACCTAGAAAAAGCTCCGGAATATACATAATAAACTGCTAATAATAAAGAGAATAAATGTGCCAAAAGATTTACTTGTACTAGTACACTAAACTTATATTTGTTGAATTCGGAAATACTTTTTAAGAAAATTCGGTCTGTTTTATCCGTTAGTTTTGTATTTTAAAGTTCCGCTCAATATATATTGCGGTATTTATAACATTTTTCAAGTCGGCAAATTTGACTTTACCAAACCACAAGTGTATCTCCTCCTTATTTCTTCATTTATATATTGCAGCACCTCTCTTTATTTATCAGTATTTTATTTTCAACAAAAAAATATATATAAATTCTCTGACAGCACTTAATGGAGTTAAAGCTAAATTTATAAGTACCATGGCATTGACCACGTAACCGAGTGCGAAAAAATGCACGGATCGTATGACAAAATGCCATTCAAATGAGGCTGAAACACGTGAGTCTCTTAAACGTGGTCTGAGCAAAAGTATTTAAATATGCTTTTAAAATAAGCTTTGTATATAGAAAAGTACGAAATGTTATAAGTATTTGTACTATCGAAGTATTCAAGCTAAAATTAAGAATTTTTAACTAGAATTTTATAATGATTTTTATTCGCATTCAGTTAAATTGTATGTGTATATTGGCGCCCTGTCAAAAGTCAAGCCGATAGCCTCTGGCGTTGGCGACACTTTGGAATTCTATTTTCTATTTGATTCCACAAGTGCTTCCACAATCAGCAGACTATAAGCTATCAACCGTCAATGCCGCCAACATAGCAATAAACCTAATTAAATTTCAACGACTTCTACTCATCATCAACATCATCATCGCATATAGAACAGATTTGATAAGCCTCCTAAACTGGAATCACAGCTTTGAAATAGCCTTTGCATAGAATTTAGAATAATGTTTCTTAATTAAAAACATGACGAAATTGCTTTTGATTTAATTTTGCAAACAATTTCTAACAAATTCCTGCAAGAATTTTAAAGTTTTTTTACCAACTTTATTTTTGGTAGCAGTTAAATATGGCTGCAATTGTTATAGCCTACTTCCAGGGGCCCAAATGTTATGAAAACTTGCTTGAATTTTTTTCAACTGTGTCAAAACCTTTAAAGATACTGATCTAATAATTACTTAATGATTTTTGCAGATTTGAAATATTTGGTTTTTTATTTTTTCCAATTTCATTGCTAACCGGAAATATTCAATGGCTATTCTGAAATGTTATACAATGCTGAAACATAATTACTTTTGTCTATTGTGTAGATGAAATTGTGTGGGTTATCAGCTATTGATAGCACGCGTTAACCTTTGTCAAAGTAAGATTGCCAAATCCGAATCTGAATTAATTATTAAAGATGACATAATATCACTTGGCATGACATCGATTGAACTCTACGCAAAAGAGCTTATAGATCAAGGAACTCACTTATGTATATACAGCAACCAACAAAACTTGTACTCTTTGAACGTTTATCAGTCGCTAAAGAGTCACAATTGCCCCGGAAATATATAATATATCATGGAATAGACTGAGGAAATATCTTTGAGGCATGTGTGCATTGTGTTTGCCCTTTTTGGCTGATTAAAAATGCTGCAATGCTGACCTAATTTCCTTTTCTATATGCTCAAGTTTTTCTTACTCAGTTTCTTCTTTTTTTTGTTCCTGTAGATTACAAACTTCAGTTATGAATCAGTTGCGGTTACAGCGTTTGTAAAGTTCTAGAAACACAGTTTGAGAAGCGCTGACAGTTTGAGAGGAACTGGCAGAGACTTAAAAAATTTACAAAATGTATGCGAGAATGTTTTTTATGTTTAAGACAAAAAACTGCAGTGTTGGCGAAAATAAAAAGAGAATTTAATAAAAGAGGAAGTCAAGCCTTACTAGTCTTTAAGACCTACAAAGGAGTTCATTCAGAAGAATGGGAAGATCATGAATTTATGTACTTTATGGGGTATACGCACATTTTTTTGACAAACTAAATAGATGGGTACTTTTCTAATTTTTTACGTACACTGTCTAATTAATATTGATGGTATAGAGCGTAAAAATAATGAACTTACCTTTGCATCCGCAAAGGACACAACGCTGGCCAACAGATAGACTGCGCCTAGCACACCCGAGAGACCCGCTAGATCTCTGGGCAACATCATGGTCCTAAGCCTTGACCACAAACTCTCGATACGGACAAATTACAAAATGTCACTTGCGGAAAACACACACGAAACTGCGAAATATAAACAATTGAGAATTGAACGTTTTAAATTAAGAATTTACAACAATTACAAGATGAAACACAGTTTATAAATATTTGGGAAATTTTTAAAAGGGAATATTAGGGAATATTATGTTTTTCTGGAAACTAACACAATATGCTGCTGCGTGCTGCGGTTCGCCACTTGGATTTGCTGTGCTGCTGCGATCGTCGAGCACAACACACTCCCCACATGTGGAGATCGTCAAGCGTTCAAAGTGTTACTAAAATCGGGCGGCACAAAAGAAATTTGAATTCGTCGTGAACGCAATCCGAGTCGTAACGATCCGACTTTCGGTTCGTGATCGTGCTCGGCTCTCGCACACATTTGCAGCATTTTCGTTTTCGTTGTATTGGTGCGAGATCTTGTCAAAAGGGAGGGTATGAGATGGGGATTAGGGGGTTACGTTGGGCCCGCTTTGAATTTAGCACTTTGTTGCCTTGAAAAGAGGAAACGAGCGACGGCAACATACATTTATTTTTTCTTCTTCTGTATATTTTCCATATTATAATTTCCCTACTTAGTTTATTTAGTTTCTTGTTTTTGTCGCCAGTGAAGCGATTAGCCTAAGGCTTTTTCATTTAGTACTAATACTCGAAACTGAGACTCTGTGGCCTGATAACATGGGATAAGGTTGCGTATTTCCTGTTAGAAAAATGAAAAATCAACTCGAACGCTTGCGCGAGCATTTAATAATTCTAATTAATTAGTACGCAGATTTATATAAATAGAACTTTACGAAATGCCCAAAGCATTTGTTTTTGGGGTCAGTTTTGAAACCAAAACTAAGTCCAAGCGTAATCAAGGCTTTGTCCGTGTTGAGCAAGATTAACCCAAAAACAACTAAGACATACAATCGGTTTACTACAGGGTCGGTCAGTGGGATGTCGGTTTGGGTACACGACCTACTAGTCTCATTATAAAGTGGACTTATTTATTATCACAACTAAAAATAAGCTCTTTGGAGTGTACTATCCAAGGTTGCCAAACTCCAGTCTACGACAGCGTATTGAATTTGAACCTTGAATGATTCCGAAAACACTATAAATTTATATTTAAAAAAAATAGTTTAATATATTTAAATCTAATTTTGCAATTCTAATTTTATTTCGATTCATTGCGAATCAGTTCCTAGTAATTTGTATCCGAAATTTATATATGAAAAAACTCCGAATTTGAATATTTGAAACATGGTTTTAACGTAATATTATTCCTTAAACCAAGTACAATATAAGCATTAAGGACATCATTTAAATCACAAGTTTTCAGATTTATGAATCCCTTGAGTTTGTACTAATAACATTTAGTTTGAGTAAAGTTCTACCCAAAAAAGATGACAAGATTTATAAAAATAAATAAGCAAAAGTATCATGCCTTATCAGAGCTTTAAAAATTTGGTTGACACTTTGCCTTGACTTGAAGAAACACAAAAAAATCATTCATTTAAAGTAAAACTAAAATTGTACAGACAAAATTAAAAATAATTTTCTTATATAATTTATAAATTTAACTTGCAAAAGAGAAAAAGATTTACAGTCTACCATATTTTTCATCTTTCCATTACAAAGTAAATGTATAATTTTCTTGGTTTGAACAAAAATATATTTGTTAATTATTGAACGTATCTTAACAATGAAAACAATTCCGTTAAAGTGCAGAAAAATTCATTTAGTTTGCATTAAATAGGGGGTTTTAATTGTGAATCATTTATTTAAATGCAAAATGCAGCTAGTTTTTTTTTTTTTTTGTACTATAGAGAGTAGGACTTGGAAACTAGCACAAGAAGCCAGGCCATGCCGGATCAAGCCCTATCAGAGCGTCTAAAACGAGCGGGCATAAACGGAACTCATGTGCCCGATCTTAGAATTGGGCTATCAGTGCAGAGTTAGTAGGTGCTTTAGGGGGAAGTAAAGGCATTGAATATGGCAATCCATATCCAAAGACTTTGCCTGTCGCTTGAGTAACCATATCGCCCCCAACAACACCCCCAGCAACAATGAAAATAGGAAAAGGCTATAGTAGAGTATGCTCGACTGTGTGAGTCCCTGTACTTATGGACAAAAAGAAAACCAAAATAAATAAAAATAATAATAATAATAATAATAATAATAATAATAATAATAATAATAATAATAATAATAATAATAATAATAATAATAATAATAATAATAATAATAATAATAATAATAATAATAATAATAATAATAATAATAATAATAATAATAAGGTAATAATTCCTGATAAAGAAAAAGATTACTATACATAATTGAAATAATTGTACTTGGTAGTGTCAGTATTCTTGCTCATAAAATTTTCAGGACAGATTTGACCAACTTTAACCGTGTTTCTAATTTCAATTGACTTGGTCGGAGTGTATAAGGGTAAGCTATAGAGCCATCTATATATAAATTTGGTTTCTCTAGCTCTTGTAGACTTCGAGGTCTAGATGTTAATACAGAAACACACTTGATGCTGATCTAATAGAGGTCTGTTACGCCTCCTTTTGCTTGTTACACCGATTATTTTGACAAACTTAATACACCCCATGTATTTGTCAACGAACAGGCTTTTATAATAACTAAGAACAGACTCAGTTTTTTTTTTATATTTTTACTTATCACCAAGTTTCATTCATATTCTAGTTAGGTTAACTGCTTGGTTTAGTCTTGCTACATAGTTGTCGCCCATCCGTTCCACTTGTTCCCGCCCCAAACGAACCCATAAACACGCACACATGAACATATCGACATAGACAGTGTATGT
Organism: Drosophila testacea; assembly: GCA_035043265.1. Taxonomy (NCBI): domain Eukaryota; kingdom Metazoa; phylum Arthropoda; class Insecta; order Diptera; family Drosophilidae; genus Drosophila; species Drosophila testacea. Next base: position 2,438,388 of record JAWNND010000151.1, read on the forward strand.
GAGCCGAGGAGCGATCGTGAATTGTGATCGTTTTCTTTCGTAGCTCTTCGGCAGGCAATCGGGCGTTTGGCTGTTTGGTTTTTGGATGGCTGGAGCTTATACTATAATTAGTCGTGTTCCGTCTTCTCGAGTAAGTAGGCTGGGTCTGCTGTCTGCGATTCTGTCTTTAGTCTTTAGTCTTTTAGTTCTCGGCTAGCTGACTGGCTGGCTTTCTGTGTCTTTCGCTCGTGCTCGCTGCGCAGCGAAGTCGGTTGTGTGGTTTTTCAGTACGCTCCAGTCGATCCATAAAGTTGGATCACATTTCTGTAAGGGATAATAGCAACAAAAAATCAAGAAAAGAACAAATAAGAGACAAATAAAAAGCCAAGTGAATTTATTTGCTAATTTCTAACTAAAAAGGAAGCATTTAAAAATATCAAGAAATTATATTACAAAAAGAATTCGAAACCTTAGCTAAAAAGAAAAGCAGTGCATGTCAAACTGTAATGTGAACTTGAAATCAAAACCAACTGAAAATTAAATTTTATTTAAATTTGATAAATATAAATTAAATTTTAGCAATGCAATTATATTAAATATAATTTATTGATATTACAATTCAAGAGCCAAGAGGAGCCAAAAAAATAATCAAGTGCCTACTTTTCTGCCAACTTTTTTTAGGCCAACGACGGCAACATATTTTTAAGTCGATAAGGACCGCGATAAATAACTGTGCAGGCATTTGTGCATAGGGCATAATGTTGCCCCACTGGAAGCGGTAAGTAAATATGAAAAAAATTAATTATTAAAATTAAAGAAAATCTTAGAAACAAAAATTAAAATTTCTTTAAATAAATTATTTGTTAACTCTCAACTTAAGGTATTTAAAAGTAGCAAGTATTGGCGATATATCTTTTGTCCAGTGCCTTTAATGCCTTTTAATTTCCACTATCTCTCAAATAGTGAAAATCGAACGCACACAGCAACAGTTGAGATTGTGATACAAAGAGAGTGAGTGTACTCTCTTAAGCAACGACTCTCTTGACAACGCTCTCACTCTCTTAAACTCTTACAAGTATACGCTCGCATGCAAGATAAGAGACTTAACATTATCAGGCAAAAATATTGGAATTTAGAATATGATCCATTAGGATCCTAAGTTGTTAAGTTTATTATAATCATTTAATTTGTTTAACTAAAATTAAATAAGCAAATATTAAATGTTAGCAAGTAGTTTAGTATATACAACTCACATTTAAAATATATATGTAAAATTATATATTTACTTTAGAACTGAAAAATTAAGCAAGCTAAAATGTTAAATTAAAGAATTTAAATGAATTATATTCAATTTAGTTTTCAAACAGAAGCGATTAACTAAAAATTAAAAGTTAATCTTGTGACCTTTAATGATCCTTAACTTTTTCTTTTTATATCCGTTTTTCTTTTACAGGCTGCTGTTCGCCGCTGTGATCGCTGGAGCGTTGGTTTCTGCAAACGCTGTAAGAATCTTTAAATTAATGTATAATGTTTTCTTTTAATAAATTAAGAAAATTAATTTTAATAGCAATTCTGGAAGAATGCTGGAGCCACTGGCTCGATTCAAGAATCAGTCCGACACCATAGCAGAGAAGAACCAAGAGACACATTTTCGATTGACGAGAGTTACGATATTGTAGATTCGGCTAGTATACAACGTGGTGGACAACCACCCAAAAACTGCACCAGTGGATTTGCGGGATGTGTGCCAAAGTGCATTGCTGAAAAGGGTAATCGTGGTCTGCCTGGCCCCGAGGGCCCGACTGGACCCAAGGGTATTATGGGTTACGCTGGCCCGGATGGACCTCCCGGTGATAAGGGTCAGAAGGGTGATCCCGGACCATTTGGAGCTCGTGGCGATAAGGGCGAGCGTGGATCACGCGGTATTCCCGGCTTGCCAGGTGTAGCTGGTATTCAAGGTCCTGCCGGTAATGCCGGTTTTCCCGGTACTCCTGGTAAGGATGGCTGCGATGGTACAGATGGTCTACCTGGCTTGCAAGGTCTTTCTGGCATGGCTGGTCCACGCGGTTACCCAGGCGGGCCAGGTCTTAAGGGTGAAAAAGGTGAACCCGCTAAGGAAAATGGTGATTATGCTAAGGGCGAGAAGGGTGAGCCCGGCTTTGCTGGACGCTCCGGATTCCCGGACCCGAAGGAGAACGTGGAACAAAAGGAGAACGCGGTGACACTGGTCCATTTGGTCCACCAGGGCCTCGTGGTGATCGCGGTATCAAGGGCGAGAAGGGCGCAGCTTGTTTCGCCACCGCTATGCCTGGTGAAAAGGGAGATAAAGGTCAAAAAGGAGATCCGGCCCCAAAACTTCCTCTCATGGCACTGAAGCTGTAATGGGTCTGCGTGGTGATGATGGCCAGAAGGGTGAAATTGGGCCTATGGGAGAAAAGGGCGGATTAGGACCGGCCGGTGAGCCTGGACATGATGGACAAAAGGGCGAAAAGGGTTTGCCAGGTGGTGCTGGAGATAGAGTAAGTTCTGAAATACGATTACTGCGACAAAGAGATTATTCTGATTTATTAATTCGTAGGGTCGTCAAGGTAACTTTGGCCCACCAGGACCTGCCGGACAAAAGGGAGATCGTGGTGAAACCGGTCTGCATGGCTTACACGGACAACCTGGCATGAAAGGTGAGCCTGGACGTGCTGGTAATTCTGGAGAGCGAGGCTTGATGGGTCCTCCGGGACCTCCTGGTGGCGGACGTGGTCAACCTGGTGCTCCTGGACCAAAAGGTCCTCGTGGTTATACTGGACACCCAGGTCCTCAGGGCTTAAACGGTGTAGACGGTGCCCCAGGACTTCAAGGCTATATTGGACCTAAGGGAGGTCCTGGTTTGCCAGGCCATGCCGGTAATGAAGGTCCTGCCGGACAAAAGGGTGACAAGGGTAACGCTGGACGCTTAGGACCTCAGGGTCCTGTCGGTCCTATCGGTCACAACGGTCCTCCAGGACCTGAAGGACAAAAGGGTGACCCCGGTACCCCAGGCTACGGAATTCAAGGACCCAAAGGAGATGATGGACTTAATGGGTAAATGCGTTAAGCCTACTTTTACGGAAATTTCCATAACTTCTCATATCACAAATTTCTTACTTCTATATTATATTATCAACAGTCAACCTGGTCTTAAAGGCGCCAAGGGTGAACGTGGTTATAAGGGCAATGCTGGTGTTCCCGGCGACTCGAAATTAGGCCGACCTGGTACACCTGGTCAGGCTGGTACTCCTGGACCTGCAGGTGATGCTGGTCGCCCAGGTATTCCCGGCGATAAGGGCGACATGGGACCTAAAGGTGATGCTGGTGGTAAATGTTCTTCCTGTCCTCCTGGATTTAAGGGAGATAAGGGTGAACGTGGTTTGGATGGCATTCCCGGCAATCCTGGTGCAAGAGGACCCCCCGGTGAACGAGGCTACCCTGGAGAACGTGGTGATGACGGTATCATTGGACAGATGGGTCCCCCTGGCGAGAAGGGAGATGATGGTTTCCCCGGTGCTCCTGGAGCTACTGGTAAACCTGGTCAATCTGCATTTGTTGACTTAAGTCTAATTGCGACCGAGAAGGGACCGAAGGGCGAGCCTGGATATCCTGGTGCTGCTGGAGTCAAGGGCGAACGTGGTGACAGCGGAGTACCTGGATTCCCAGGCCCCAAAGGAGAATTTGGAGAAAAGGGCGATAAGGGTTACGTTGGACCATCCGGTATGGACGGTGCCCCTGGCAGTCCTGGACGGGATGGATTGGATGGTTTCCCCGGACAAGCCATTAAGGGAGAACCGGGTCGTGCAGGTTTTGACGGTCTCAAAGGTGACAAAGGAACGTTTGGCTATGTTGGACAGAAGGGTGAGCCAGGCACATGCGCTGCCAGCGAACTTAAAGTTCCGTTGAAGGGCAACAAGGGAGAACGTGGTGCCACTGGAATGCCTGGACCTGACGGTCCGATGGGACAGAAGGGTGACCTCGGTTTTCCTGGAGAAATGGGTGCTACTGGTCCCCAGGGTCCTCCTGGAAAGGTTGGACCTCGCGGCATAACTGGTCCTCGCGGTGAGAAGGGAAATCCCGGACAGTTTGGTGCTCCCGGTAACGATGGCAAAGATGGTCTTCGCGGTCCTCCTGGTCGATTTGGTGAACGTGGACAGAAGGGAGAACAGGGCATTACTGTTGCTGGCCCACCTGGACCCCAGGGTCGTGACGGCATGATTGGAGAGAAGGGTGACCGTGGTGTAATTGGTGCTCCTGGTTTATTGGGCCCTGATGGCAATCCTGGTTATCCTGGAGATAAGGGTGATGCTGGCTTCCCTGGTAAACCTGGTGCTACTGGCTCTGTCGGCGAAAAAGGAGAGCCCGGCCCAATCGGTCCTGAAGGTCGTTCTGGTCCTCCTGGAAGTCCCGGTATCGATGGTGTTCAAGGTCGTGATGGTGCCAAGGGTGAGCCAGGTAGTCCTGGTCTTGTTGGTATGCCTGGCAACAAGGGTGAACGTGGTGCATTTGGCAATGACGGACCTAAGGGATTCACTGGTCCCGTTGGTGCTCCTGGCAAGCGCGGACCACCTGGTCCTGCCGGACTTTCTGGTAGGTCCTCTTAACTGACAATTCCAAACTCTGAACCAAATAGTTTTCATATGATATACAGGATTGAAGGGAGACAAGGGAGCACGTGGATTAACTGGAAACGATGGCCCCATTGGTGCCAGAGGTCCTTCTGGCCCACCCGGATTGATGGGAGTTAAGGGTGACATAGGTCCACAAGGTCTTCGCGGACAAGATGGATTAGATGGTCTGGCTGGCGAGAAGGGTGATCAAGGTTTGCCCGGTTTCGATGGACCTCAAGGAGAGCCTGGAGATGCTTCAGAGAAGGGACAAAAAGGTGAACCTGGTGCCCCAGGTGTGCGTGGTCAAGATGGTCAACCTGGAAGACCTGGTCCAATTGGTGACAAGGGTATGGCCGGCCTTGCTGTGCATGGACGCCCAGGCCCACAAGGTGAGAAGGGTGACGCCGGTCATGACGGTCAACATGGACAAGACGGATACCCAGGAGAGAAAGGAGACCGTGGGTTCCCTGGTGCTCCAGGACCTAAGGGCGACAAAGGATTAGCTGGACAAGCTGGTACTCCAGGTACACCTGGTCTTGATGGCTTGCCTGGACCACAAGGAAATCCTGGACCTATCGGATATCCAGGTCCTAAAGGTTTCAAGGGCGACCGTGGTCTAGCTGGCCAGAACGGCTTGAAGGGTGATAGGGGTCTTGACGGACGTCCTGGATACCAAGGCCAACCTGGTATGAAGGGTGACAAGGGTGAGAAAGGTCTTCAAGGTCCCTCGGCTGTTGTTGATGCGGTTAAAGGAGAAAAGGGTCTTCCCGGTCTCCATGGCATGCCTGGTCAGCCCGGACAAAAGGGAAGCAAGGGCGAGCAAGGTCAGATCGGTTATTCTGGCGAAAAAGGGGAACGTGGTCTGACCGGACCAATTGGCATCCCTGGATTGGTTGGACTTGCAGGAATGAAGGGAGATATGGGCTTGCGTGGTGAGACCGGATATCCCGGCCCTGTTGTCAAGGGAGAAAAGGGATTGCCTGGACGTGCTGGCAAAAATGGACGTGAAGGTATAAAAGAAAAGCCGGCTAACTATTTTCTTAAGAATTGTGTAAAACTTTAATTGATCTTTAGGGGCTCCTGGAATGCCTGGCATGAAGGGTGAGCGTGGTTTAGCTGGCTTGCCTGGAAATGATGGTCTTGTTGGCTTGCCCGGTCCAATCGGCCCCATCGGTGCTAAGGGAGAACGTGGTATGCCTGGAGCTCCTGGTCTCGATGGAGTTGCTGGTTTGCATGGAGCACAAGGAATGAAGGGAGATGCTGGTTATCCTGGACCAAAGGGTGAGCGCGGCATTGCTGGCTTCGAAGGACAAAAGGGAGATAAGGGAGACCAAGGTGCTGTCGGTATCCCCGGTTTGCCTGGCTTGGCTGGTCTTAAGGGTGACATGGGTCTGCCTGGTATGGATGGGCATCCGGGACCAGTTGGTGCACCTGGTGAGATAGGTTTCACCGGCCCCAAGGGCCGTGACGGTCGTGACGGTGTTTCCGGACAGCGTGGTCAAAAGGGAGAACCTGGTTTAGTGCCACCACCCGGACCTAAGGGTGAGCCTGGACATCCAGGTCGCGATGGACAAAAGGGTGAAATAGGACCAATTGGTGAGCGTGGTCTCATTGGCATCCAAGGAGAACGCGGCGAGAAAGGTGAACGTGGAGCTATTGGTCTTACTGGTGCTGTCGGTCGTCCTGGCATCAAGGGTGAGCGTGGAGAGCAAGGTTTGATCGGAGCTGAGGGTGCTGTCGGTGCCATTGGTTACAAGGGTGAGCCCGGTCTAGCCTGCACCTCTGCCCAGGACTACTTGACTGGCATCCTGGTTACACGTCACAGTCAAAATGATCAGGTACCACAGTGTGCTCCTGGCCATGTCGAGCTCTGGACCGGCTACTCACTGCTCTATGTCGATGGCAATGACTATGCTCATAATCAAGATCTCGGCTCGCCCGGCTCTTGTGTACCACGTTTCTCAACACTGCCTGTTATGTCCTGCGGACAGAACAACGTATGCAACTATGCCTCACGCAACGACAAGAGTTTCTGGCTATCCACATCGGCACCCATACCGATGATGCCGGTGAACAATCAAGAGATAAGCAAATATATTTCCCGTTGCGTCGTCTGTGAGGCACCAGCTAATGTGATTGCTGTACACAGTCAATCGCTGGCGATACCCAACTGCCCTAATGGCTGGGAAGGCCTATGGATCGGCTACAGTTTCCTCATGGTAAGAAAAATGAATGATTGATGCTAGTTTAAGTTGTTTGATAATGAATGATTGGTGATAGCTGTTTATTGTTGATTGATTGATGATTCATGATGATAGATGATGATAGATTGACAATAGATGATTGTTTATTGATGATTGAGGATGGTTGACTGATATTTTATGTCGATTGATGATGATTGGTGTTGATTGATGACAATTGGTAATAACTGATTAATGTTTAATGTTGACTGATGGTAATTTATGATGATTAAAAATGTTTTTTTTTGTAGCACACGGCCGTTGGTAATGGCGGCGGTGGACAGGCACTACAATCGCCGGGCTCCTGCTTGGAGGACTTCCGTGCCACACCGTTCATTGAGTGCAACGGCGCCAAGGGACACTGCCACTTCTATGAGACCATGACTAGTTTCTGGATGGTCACGCTCGAGGATAGCGATCAATTCCAGCGGCCCGAACAACAAACCATCAAGGCCGGCAATCTGTTGTCTCGTGTCTCCAGATGTCAAGTCTGTGTGAGGAACTCCTCATAAGCGGATCATGCCATACGCAATAATTTTAATCTAAATGTAATGCCTTAACTATACCAACGAAAAACAACAACAACATACACACACACAAATACAAACACACACACACACATACACACGAAGAACAAACACTGCTACCAAATTCCTTAAACTAACCAAAAAAGAAAAAAGAAAGAAAGAAAACAACAAAAGGTCCGCTCCGATCCAAGCGGAACTCGATGCCATTTTTGTATCTGCCATTTTTATATCGTTTGCCAAACAATGTTCTAAACAAATGTAAACTGCTTCTTAGTTACGTGTAAGTTAAGTAAATCAAGAAATAATAAACTAGCCTGGTAATATGTACAACAAAACGGGGTTAAAGCCACAAACTCGATCATAACATTACGATTACTTATAATCTTTGACTTTTGCTAGCACTATAGAATCCAGCTGCCCAGAAGAATCTAATTTCGAGAATTATGTACCCAGTGCTATACAGAATACACACACACATATTGGAAATTGTTTATGTTTATGAAACAAAAAAATGGTAAAAATAAAGAAAAATTTTATAAATACATTAAAAAGGTTTGTTAAATGATAACTCTTTAGTTCTTGCCCCGACTTTACTGAAGACCAAACTAACTTCTTCACTAAGACCTCATCTGATGAAATCAAAGCAGATCTTCCTCTAAAATTCTTCTTTTCCATGCCAAAATAATATTCAGAACAACACATTTATAATCATTTAGATTAGCTAATTAATCCTTGAATTAAGATTCTGCGAAATGATTAAGAAATATATAAAGAAATTTCTATTACTTATCATTTTTAAATATTCAAAGATAATCTAAATAATATTTAAGGGGTTGATGATGGGCGGTACGAGGGTGGTTTGTGGTAAAAATTCTTTTATTAACAAAGCCGACAGTGTTATCCAAAAATCATGCAATACTCTGATGTGCAGGGAAACTCACCACTTTGCTTTCAACTAGGCACTTGTGCGCATGTCGAGGGTTAGGGTTTGGGGTTGGGGGCTGGAGCAGAGGCAGGGGGTGGCATACGATACCATATGATAATGATATGTCTAAGCACACATACAAATTCCAATTGGTGGTGGAAAGAAGACAAGGAAAAAATAAAAACCCGACTCGTTCCAGCTGTGTTCATGAAATAGGGGTAGATTTTTGGACTCGAATTGGAAAAATCGAGCAGAATACAGCGAGACATTGGCGAGTGCGGAGTGCGAAGAGCGTCGACACCATTCAATGGGAGTTACGACAAGTTGGCGATAACCACACTGAGGTGGCACTCTAAAAAAAAGAGGAAAATAGATTTTTAAAAAACTAGAAAAACAAGAAAAATGTGCATCTAACAATTGTGGCAAGTAGCAGTAATTTTTATTTTACAGTAATAATTTGTTAAGAAAGTGCTGCAAGGTGTGTGCAAGAAATAAAAGAACCGGAAGAGCAGACACTTGAGTGCAACACACCTCCCCGCTAACCTCCAGGCAACCCCGTCGAATAGTTAACCTCCCCAAACAAAAGACGAGCAACCCCATTTATTCTATATGATTATCGTGCTGTTGTTGCTATTTCAATCGCTGTGCCTCTACTGCCAACGTCTGGTGTTGCACATCCACGACAGATGCTTTCCGAGGAACGCCCGATTGCTCCAGGAGGTGGCCGAAACGGTTGGAGATCGTAAGGCCCTACAGCATTTGGAGCACTTGGAACTGGAGCAAAGCAAGAGGCGACAAAAACGTCGTATATTGGAGCCAATACTTCCACTTGGTGCTGGTGTAAATCTAGAAGCCTGTCGCTTTTGTGCCCATAGTCCACAAGGCTATTGTCGTCATCATTTTCATCTACAGCTGCACAAGAGACGCCTGACAGGGGGAGGAAACGGTTATCAAGGCGGTGAACAGGATTACAAGGAACAGCGCAGAGTACGAAGGGAACTTAAACGCAGTCTGGAACAGCAAAAGCCAAGGAATAGCTATCAAAGCTATCAAAGTTTTCCAAACTATCAGAACTATCATAGTCCTAGTCTCAGCTCCTTAAGCAGTGGCTACGCTTCACTCTCGCCCTCGCAGGCGGAGACGCCACAGGAGGAACAGGAGACAAAAGAATTGATAACGAGTCATTTGTAGTGTTGCCTCTTAGAAATCAAGTAGGCTTTGAATCTAGTCATTCAATAAATTCCCTGTGAATGCTCAAGCAAACAATTCAAACAATTTCACATAATGTCCGATCTGGAAGTGGAACATCCTCAACAACCTCAACCACGACAACATCGTCGTCGTCAACCACGTTGTGAGAATGCTTGTGGTGATGGCCAAGATAAGTGTTTGTTAACAACAACAATGCCTTGTCCCTTGGTGAATGGCATCGAGGATAATTGGACATGGAGTAAACGCCATCGATCAAAAGAGGTTGTCCTCAGTGGTCCCAACTTTCGTACCGTACACTTTCATCCCAATTGGAGTAAAGGTACCGCTGGTATCCAAGGCAAAAGACCATTAAATAATGGCCGCTACTATTGGGAATTGCATGTCTCACAACGTGTCTTTGGCACCTCCATTATGTTTGGTATCGGCACTAGAAATTGTCGACTACATGCCAATGCCTTTAGCAATATGCTCGGCGAGAATGAACACGGTTGGGGTCTTTCACATAAAGGTGTGTATATATTATATAGATTTCTTTAGCAATTTATATGGCTAATTTAATTTGTTCATTCTCTTTTAAGGCGTTCTCTGGCACAAGGGCGTGGCTCTGTTATATACTAAACGATTTCGAGAAAATCATCCCACGCAAATTGGCATACTCTTTGATGGTATTGAGGGTACCTTGACCTACTACAAGGATGGCAAATGCCTGGGAGTGGCCTTCAGGGGCTTGAACAAGGTAAAGACTTTAAAAAAGATGAGAACAAGTTGAGATTAAGTAACAATAGATAAATCCCAATAAACTACTTTACAAGATTCTTAAGTATATATCAAATACGATACATGTTACATACAGCATCTCTATAAAAAAGAGCTCAGCTCGGATCTTTAAACAAGAATTAAAGATAAAAAATTTACAACATTTAAGAACTATTCATAGCAAAGCCCTAAAATTACTACTATTTGGAATATCCTGCAGTTCTTTGTGAAGATTTAAAAGTTTTGTAATTTAATCTTAATAAATATGAGACATTATGATTATAATTACAGAAATAGTTCCTATTCAATGAGTCTTCAGCTCTTTAATAAAATATACTATTTTAAATCAAGTACAGTAGATTCTTTTTATACCCCATCGATCATATTTCAGTTTTTCAACAAACTTTAAGAAATATTAAATGATAATCATAAAATATATGATGTGATAAAACAATATCAAGTTATTTGCTGAGTTTTCCTATTAGCATAACAATATAATAATCTGCAATATAATAATAAAAAACTAATAATTGTTCTCGAATATCAAGTACATATGTATATATTATTGTCTGAAACTACAAGTGTGTTGATGAAATTCTTTTGATTGCAGGTGGAGGAACCGTTGTATCCCATCGTCTGCTCAACAGCTGCCAAGACAGAGATGACTCTAAAGTGTGCACGTCGTGAGTTTGTTAATCTTCAGGATCGTTGCAGGGCGGTGATAATGCGAAGATTGCGTACTGCAGCTGATCTCGAAAAACTCAAGTTGCCGTTGCCAATTAGTGAATATCTGGGCGAGGTAATTGATGATATGGAACCACTGCGTCAGGTAGACAACTATGATATATTGTGTGATTTTTAAAGATTTGGCAATTATCCAGTTGGGATTATGTGGGATACATATCTGTAAATGTTTGTAGTATATGGTAATCTATGTACATTAATAGGTAGATGATTACGAGATGCGCATGATGATTTATGACTTAGAAGTTTAAGATGTCCCGTGAAACTGAGAATTGTGCCATAGTTTGGGGGCCAAACTGAAGTAACATGTTTAAGGGAAAGTAAGAATACAAAATGAGTTCAATTGTAAATTTCATGTATCTGTGCATTTTGGACGTATGAATTCATTATTGTAATTATGCAATTCATTATTATAATTGTACCGATTAATTTGGGTTACTTTAATAACTAGTTGCTACGTATTCATTTTGATTTTGTTTTCGTTTCTGTTTTTATATTTTATATTTTATATTTTTGTTGAAAATTTTAGCTAAAATGTTTCCAGTAATAGGCCAATTAGGTGCAATATTTGTGATATAAGGCAGAGGCAAGAATTGTGTTAAGGGGATGTAACCGTGGATTGCAAAAATAGCACCCAGTTTAGCAAAACTTTAGCGCTTAATATAATAATATTGAACATAAGTATTCTATATAATATAATACATAGCGTTAAGTATATAAAAATGTATGTATATGTATTTTGGTACGAGTGTGAAATCTAGTCAAAGAAAGCACGTCATGGAATCCAAATTTGTATAAGTTGGTAACCCATTAGTCAGCTGATAATATTAAGAACATGTTAAATTGTACAATTTAAGTGAAACCTGAATAATTTCAGTTGAAATCTAGTCAAAAAATCGATGGATCTCGATTTATCTATGTGGAACATTTAAAATAATATATTAATATTAATACACGCTATTGTAAACTGTATAAACATTTATAGTTTTATAGGCTTTAAGTACGTAACAACACACAAACAGACAAATAATTTAGTAAAAATTATTTATTAAACATATGTGTTCGTATGCTATGTTTTAATATTGTAGAATCTTTTTGGTGTCTATATAAATTACTACATACATATAGATCTTTTTGCTTATGTATAATTTATAAATGATCATGTAAAGAAAGCGATTTGCATGAATAAAAAATAAATTTACTAACTAAATGAATAAAATACAATACTAAGCACAGATCCTCTGTCAAATTCGTGATATGGATTACAGCTCGTCGGCTAAATGATTTATATTTTGCAAATGATCACCGTAATCGGTTGCCTCGCTGCCCACAAATGTGTCGTAGTTATTGAGAATTTCCAAATACGACAAACGATCATCATGATCCTCATCCGTAGAGACAAACAGATGATCCACTTCATCGTCGGCTATGGCAGTATTGCTGGGCACAATCCAGGATAACACCTAAATGTGATAATTAAAGTTTTTAGAGAGATTCCAACCATCATTTAATAGTCTTACCTCATCGCCTGCAAGAACTCCATCGCCGTTTATATCGTGATCTTTATCGAAACGTTCCTTTTCCGTAATTAACCATTCCTTATCGTGATGTGCGGCTGCATGTCCTACAAACTCCTGGAAATCGATTTTGCCATCATGATTTGTATCCTTATCCTGCATCGTATGCTCAAGTAGAACTGGCAACATTTGTGGATGCTCTTCGGGATTTTGAAAGAACACATACTCCTCCATATTGAGTACACCATCTTTGTTAGTATCGGCTGCATTAAACATTTCCTTGTCCTGTTTTATCATATTCTGCTCATCCTCATAACTGTCAAAATCAATGACTTCCTTTTTAAAATCTTCATCCTCCATGCCATAGGTGTCCAGCAAATACTCTTTCCAAGTTATTTTATCATCCGAATCCAAATCGAGTTCTTCAAAACGATCTGCAGCCTCTTCCTCGGACAGTTTCCTATAGAATGCAGACAAAAGTTAGTAAGTTTTTAATGGATTAGATTTTATCACAGACACATGCGTCAGGCAATCAGGTAGTCAAGCTAAATAAAAGCATTACTTTGTGCATAGTTAGCTGGGTTAATCAACAAACAACACTCACTTAAAAGACCTTAATATCCATGCTTTTAACTCATGTCGATCGATAAATTCATCCTTATTCAAATCCATCATTTTAATGAGAATGGCCAGACGCCGTTTCGACTCTTCCGGCGATAATGTGTCGAATTCCTGTGCCTCTTTTGTATTTCCTATGAAGAGTATGCAGAGTATTTAAATATGCATAAGAAATGAAAAGTATACCCAAAAAGAGCACGTGTGCGCACAATGAACATGCGAAGCATATATTGACGTGTTGCTTTCAAAATCCAAAATATTAAATAGAAACACAAATAAAAGATTATCTTCGACACGCCGAAGATTTGCTACCCTTGCAGAGCCTTGATTGAAACTTCGTCTGATCGTCGTAGTAAACCGATTTGAACCAAATTTGGTCAGTATATATCAGACATTAATAAATAAACAATCTGTGAGTTAAGTTAAGATATCACGGTGGATAACAAAGTTTTTTGAAATAAATTTACACCGACTTTAACAACATTTTATTAATATAGATATAGAAAAAGGCGGATTTGGTCCTGATCAGGAATATATGTATGTTTATACTTTACGGGACCTGCCACATCTTCTTCAATGCTTTGCACATTTCGTGGCGAAACTATAAAACTCTTTTAAAGGGTATATATATGCGCAAAGATTTTAATGAAGAGTGAAAAATCTCGTAAATAGTATAGCATACATATGTAGAAATAAACAATATATAGGGGCTATAAAGTGGAAATTGTTTGTGGTATGCTAAAAAAAACCAGTGACTCAATCTCAATCACATCCAATTGTGTTTTCTCACCTATAATTGCCTCATGATCAAACTCCACATTATGTTCACCGTGCTCTCCATGATGGTGTGCATCGCGTGGTGCATAGATACCATCCTTGACCCGCTCTTTGCTCGTGTGCTTCTCATGCTTATGGCTATTGGCCACAGCTCCATGGGTGGGCATTGGTCCAACAGTGGCCAGAATGGCCAGGGCACAGAATACCATTGGCCAAAACGACATATTTTTAAATTGACTGCTGACTATGCAATGTTTGTTTATGTATAAATGTGGAAAACGATTCTGCGGTTGTTGCTCACGGTTTGCTCACCAGGCGCACACTGAGGTTGCCTTTTGCTCTTGGATGCTGAGCGTTGAGAGCACACACACAAAAAACACACACGGATACACAGAAAGTAAACGAAGGCACACACAGATACACAAACAGCCTGGCACTTAAGATTGAGATTCTTTCTAGCTGCCGGCGACACGTAATAGCCCCAAAAAGAAATTAATGAACTCTAATGAACCCAGTCAATGAATTTGCGTAACCTGAAATACACAGATATAAACCACACATAAGTATATGTAAATTGTCAATATTCCCAAACATCTCATTCAAAATTGATGGTTTTTTCTTACCAGCTGTTTGGGGCGCACACACAAATTTGCTAATTAAGCGCAATATTTCCTAATGCATCAACGTCTCTTTAACATTAATAGGTTGCACATAAACTCAATTGTTGTTTAACTATAAAATTCAACTATTTATAAACATTTTGAATATTTTTATTTACTAAAAGTGGCTCGTTACAACAATCGCAGCATCTTTTCTGCGTTTATCGACAAACTAAACAAACTATCGATAAATCAAGCATACAGCTGACAGCTGTCTATCATTCTGGCATATCGATATAGTGCACCACCACAAGCTATTGTTATTGCAAAAAGAAATTTCGCTGATTTGACAAAATTTGGAAAAAGTTTAAATAAAACCAGTGAAATTAACAATTATTCGGCCAACAACAGTCAACTGTTTTCAGCTGTGTCAACAAAAACCAAGTGAGTAGATAAAGATAAGGAAAAACATGTGAGGAGCATGAAAAATACCCGCAGCCAGAACAGCGTTAAAACAGGAATTGAAATTTGATTAAATTCAAATGACATCATTGGGCCAGCACCTAATTTGTAGCGGCTGTGTGCAAACAACAGTTTCGTTTATGACTCGCGCGTTTATTTATTTATTTTTTGTGTGCGCAAAACACGCAAAAGGATAACGATAGCTCGCAATTGAATAGGTTGCCAAAGAGGGTGCGGGGGTGTAAGCAAATGTTGTGTGTGTGGTGCAAGACAAATCAAGCTTTTATGTGGAAGTTGTTGACCGTACAGGTGCTACTATTTTTAGTTGACTTACGGAAATATTCATTAATTTTGGTGTGGGGGGCGAGTCAGCCTAATTATATAGCTAACGGTCAATTGGCGGTGACTCGAGCTTAACATGCAACTGGTCAGTGGCCACTGGCCACCCACAAATGCATGTGTGTGTGTGTATTTTAAGTTTGCTCTCTCTCTCTTTTATCCTGTCAAAGAGCGAGGGATTATCTATTGCTCAACACTGCGTGTGTGCATTGCTTACATTTTATAGGTTAATCCAATAAAGTTGCTAACTATTTCAGAGAGCGTGCAAGAGAGCGACGCAGCGACAGCGCCTATTAATAATAAACAAAAGCAAGCAAACATAACAACAACAAGAAAAACAACAAACAACAACAGCAGAAGAAATAACAACCACTACTGCACGGGGAAAACCTCAAAGCTTTTGAAAACCAAATTCAGTCGTGAGCCAGCCTTCAGAGTCAGCACAGCAGTTAGCTTTTGTCGTGTTACGAAAAAATAGAGTTTTATTTTTCGGTCATTACGAGTTTGAACCGGTTACTTTTGCAACGACCTCCACGCCCCGCCCGCGCTAATTAATAGAAAAATAAAAATAAATTAAAAACCAAAACAGAAAGGAGAAAACAGAGTATGCCGTACATTATCATACGCGGCAATCTAGCCTCCTACAGTCACAAATATCCATGGCGTGTACTCGTCTCTGGATTGAAAGGTAAATCAGCAATAACAAAATCAGCAAACAAAAGAAAATAGCCAAACTATAGCTCTTCACGGTAGTAGTGTACTCAAAATCACTTCTACCCTATCTTAACTGTTATTTTTCTTATATATTTTGTTGGCGTTTTTTATGGCCAGTTTGATTGTTGTCTGTTACGTTTTTTTTTATTATTGCGCGACACAATTAATTTAAAGAGTGCTTTGTCATTCACACACTTCTACAGTAAAGCACACACACACACACACACAGACACACCTCACCTACAAATTTGAGCGTCTGTTATTTTTCTTACTCTCTCTCTTATTTCTTTAGTTATTTTACTATGTATGCACTGTCAGCTACTTTCTGAATGGCCCGGCCTTGACTGTATCTTTGTATGCGTGTGTGTTGGCCCTTAGGAGACAGTGGCATTCGGAAATATTGTGCATGCTGCACATTTGTTTATCAGATTTAACTTTTGCTTTCGCTTTAATCGCAATAGCAACAATTGCAATTTTATAAACACACGCACCTTTATTTACACTCGCCAAACACATACATATGTACATTTGTATGTATTTCAGATGAGTGTAGCGCATAATTTAATGCCCTTACCGTAAAAAAATGATATATCTTTTTTATTTTTTTGTAACATAAGTTTACTTTTGTCTAAGAAATTTTTTTATTTGCTATTCCTCTATAGATAAGTACAAGGTGTATCAAACTGCAAACTTGCATAACTTTTTTTAAAATCGGTTTTCAACCGTATATCATTTTGACCAACATGAATATCAATTTATCAAATTTCTAAATCTTGAGACTTTACTTTTAATCAACTCCTCGTGGCTAAATTAGTATAAGAGAAGTCCTTAGAGCCTGGGTTTTCCGAGATCAATAAACTCTATTTTAGTCCAATATCTTAGCTTTCAATGAGGAGGAATGCATTTCAATTTTCAATTTAAATTTTTTAGACAATAAAAATCATTTAACTTTTGACATTTGCGCTCCAATTTGGTTAAAAACTCAAAACCAGTTGCCAAAGAGCATTTGTGCTTCGGCATCTGAACGAATTAAGTTTCTACTCCCTCTCTCTCTTTAGCACATTCTCTCTCTTTCTTTCTGTTATATCTTGTTTTTGTCGCACATTGAGTCGCCGTCAGTTTCATTTGGATTCGCGTTGAGTGCAGTTGAACTACGCCTATAGATTGCATGGTGAGGCACACACACACACAAACACACTTAAATATACAAGTAGACAACCATATAAAGAATTTATGTTTACTACATTTTCTTTATATTCTGTTTTTTATGGTAAAGTCAATGCACTTTGTGATTAATCAACAGTTGTATAAATATTTTCAATAAGAACTTTTACATTAGTATTAAGAAATAGCACTCAATTTGTCAGGTCTTGACTTTCGTTTAATTAGCACACAGATACTCACACACACACACACACACTCACAGTGACCGAGTGCTGACGTCATGTGCTGGCCACAAGTTTGATTATTATTATTATCTTTGCTCCGAGCTTGTCATACTTTACTGTATAAACACTGCAAATTAAACAATATTAAGCCGAAAAAAAGATATTACGATAAGAGTTAACAAAAATACCTTCCCCGGAATTTTTTAGCTGACGATATTGAACAGTTGAACAAATTTTCATGTGGAGGCTACAGTGATGAATCAACGATTGTGTATCTAGTTCATCCGTGTCGCATTTTGTCAGCGCTAGAGGCAAGTATAATCCCCAATATTAAGATGTGTATTCCACAAATCTCTAGAGATTATCAAAACAAGCGGTGTTTCTAATATGTGAGATAAATCATTTTTCGAACGCATCTTATGTGTTTCAAAACAATTAACTATTGGTATATATTATCCAATAAATAAATAAATAAATTAAATGGAAATCGTGCTTAAATTGAGTAGAAAGTCATTAAATCGGTGTACTCGAAATTTTCTCATTTAATTTTAATAGAATTGTTATAGCCAAATAAAAATAAATAATCAAATTTCAAAATTGTATTTTGACATTCAAAAGGATTTAAAATCTGTTTCCGAAACAAGTACAATTAATTTTACATTCCTTTGGTTTGCTAGAGATTTGCAGAACACCCTTGAATAATTATAAAATAATACTAATAAGTTATAACTAATAACGAAAATAATTAAATTGCATTATACTTAGCAGATTTTGGGCTTTCGAGTTGTGGCCAGCTCATCGACGGCAGTGAAACAGGACTATAACGAATATATGTGGACCATGCGCAAGGAGTTTGACGAACCCGAACCTGAGTCCGAAACTGTATCCGTTGTCCGTGAAAATTTATCAAATATTGGTCGCGAGGCGGCAAGTTTAGGCAACTATCACAAGGTTGATTCGCCCGAGTAAATTTCCTCTTTTGTTTTTGCAATCCAGTTTGTCAATATCTTCAAATTCTCCTCATTTACTTAGTTGTGCGTGTTTCAGTATATGTGTATGCGTTGTATGTGTGTGTGGAGTGTAAAATAATTGTAGGAAAAACTATAGCAACCTAAAAGAAAGGAAAACCAAAACTAAAACCACAACAGAACAGAATAGTGCAGAAAGTTGTACAACTTTCTGACAGTCTCTTCGGTACATTCATCATTTATTTCATATATATGTGTGTTTAGTGTTAAAAAGCAAAGTATGAGCGATAATCAGCCACCAACCGCACCAAAGGAATCCACATTAAATTGCGAGTGTCCACCACCACAAGTTGCACCATCGGCCACATCCATCGCCGGTTGTCCAGCAAATGTTGTGACCATTCCAGTGCCCATTTTACAAACCGAGGGTACCTTTGCATACGTCACCGTCAAGGGTTCCTTGCATGATTATACTTGCACCGTTTTTGGCCTAAATCAAGCTGAAGTGCAGGCTTTATCCCAAAGACTATCGGTTAAGGCTTGTGTGAATGGAGTTTTGATTGCTGTACCGCCTATGGTTATGCTGAATACTCTTGCACAGCTCAGCTACAAAGTTATTTGCAGTTGTGGAGAGGCCGAAATCTGTTGGACAATGCAAAGGGAGGTTTAAAAGGACAAGCATAATCAGGCCAATTATTCAAACATCAATCAGTCAATCAATTAGATCATCTTCATCAATCAGTTAGCTAAGGAAAATTTGTTTAAAAATGGATCAGCATAACGCAGATAATTGCAAGTGCCACAAGCACACCCAACCGGCACAGCAGACGCTCTCCGACATGGATTTTGATCGTGGCATTTGGAATGCAGGTAAGAAATGATAAGAAAATCCATAAGTTGCTTAATAGTTCTTATCAGGGATTGCATATCAGATTTATAAGTTTTTGTTTACAATCCTTCTCATTCCGAAAGCTATCTACAATGAACTGGAGCGAGTGCGTGATTTCATCAAGAAGGGTCAAGCCATGGCACGCGATGATTGTGACTACACTGCCCTTCATTATGCAGCTCGCAATGGCAACGAGCAAATCTGCAAGTTGCTGCTGGAGGAAGGCAAAGTGGATGTGAATGCGGTAACCAAGGCGGGTGCAACAGCTCTACATCGTGCTGCCATGATGGGTAATCATTTAACACTACTCCCTACAAGTTGGAAACCTTTGCTATAATAATTTCCATTTCGTAGGTCATTTAAACATTGTGAAAATGCTGGCGGAGCAGCCCAAGATTAATCTGATGATACAGGACGAATGTGGCCAGAGTGCGTTGCATCGTGCAGCGTTGCGTGACCAGTTGGAGGTGTGTCGCTATCTGTTGAAGCAGCAGCCGGAGCTGAAGCTGCTCAAGGACAAAAAGGATAAAATTGCATTCGAGTATATTATGGAGAATGCCAACGATGATTTCAAGCTGCTCCTAAAGCCCTAAGTGGAGTCATTAGTAACTTTGTAGTCTTAATAAGTTTTTATTGAATGCCCCCGAAACATTAAACGGCGGATTCACGGCAACATTCAATTGACCCAAAAAGTATGATAATTGTTAACATACGTATTATACATGTATAGATGCGATAGGCGTAGACAATTTACTTCATTTGTAGTATTTAAAAATGCTTCATATTTCTTATATTTCCAATTGTTCTTCTTTATTGTGTCCAAAAATTTTGGTAAAAACGCTAAAAACATTTATACAGAATTGGAATTTGAAAATTATTGCAATGTTATCCGAAATTTCCGTTTAAAATGTAAATCTTTGGCTTTGTAAACAACCCTAACAACATATAGAACATTGTTATATGATAGATATATGATATATAGTATACTATATGGGGGCTATTTGAACTAGAGAACTTGTACTCGAAACATTTAAAATCTGCAATTTCACAATAAATAACACTAATACTATGGGGCAATATACAAACTAAACATACCTATGCTACAATACATACATACATTAATAATTAATAAATAAATATACTTTAGAAATTGCACACAATATGCAAATGTTGTTGTATTTAATCCCAGGACTCTATAGATCGTATTAGACGATGATACATGTGTGAAACACGAATTGTGGGTAACTCTGAATACTCGCTGATATATTTCTTTAGAGTCATTGGAATAGATAACTCCTCATCCACGATGCGAGCTAGTGTTGAACTCTGCTCTGTGGGTGGATATTGTTGGTGGAGCGATGGTTGCTGTCGCAACGACAGCAACAGTTGCTGGCGTATCACCTGACGGGACAGCGACTGCAGCGATCGAGGTTGTGTGTACAATTTTCGCAATTCCTGCTCGATCTCCATGGAAGTTGGCCTAATATCCGTTGGCCTTCTCTCAGTTGGCAAAGGAAACTTTAAGCCAGCTTGTGCCAAAAGTTGGACAAAGGCTAAACTATGTATGGATTTGACAGTGGATAAATCCTCGACAACAAACTCTGCAGAAAGCTGAGAGAGATTACAACCTTCTCTGATCAACAGTTGAGCAATATCCAATCTCTGCAAGCTGATGGCACGTGCCAAAGGCGTCTCACTATAAACAAATCCACAGACAAGAGTTGGCGCCTTGAACCTATACAAATCCCGACGAGCACTTGGCAACTTGGCTAGCAGTATTCTTAGTATGCTAGTAAATTCTTTGAGATCATCAATCTGCTGTACGGCAAAGAGTAACAGACCCTCATCGTGGGCCTCTGTATATAATCCTTGGCGACGTTGCTTCTCAGCCTGGTCCAGCATATAGGCCAGGGTCTTGGGCAACTGGTGATGTATAGCCAGCATAATTGGAGTACAATTATCACAGTCCCGTACACTGAGACTTTCTCCGTTTTCCAGCAGTAACTTGACCATTGCGTGATCTGCAGGTTGTGGACCAACACAATGATGCAGCAGATGATGTGATGGCAATCTTCGAGCACCGCGATCCAACAATAATTGTGCGAGTAGCAAATGTCTTCCAAGAACGGCAAAATACAGTGCGGTGTTTCCCCGTTTATCCTCGAGATTGATGCGAGCACCACGATTGATCAACTCCACAGCTATCTCATGAAGACTACAAATGATAGCCAACATCAAAGGTGTTTCTCCCTCATCATCCGATTCATTGATGTTGATATTCGTCTGGAGCAGCAACTGGGCCGATTGGGTACAACGATTCTCGATGGCCAGATGAAGAGCCGTCTTGCCATCGCTCAAGGTCTTGGCATTAACGAGAGCTCCATGCTTGATCAACAGCCGAGTAACCTCAACAAATCCCGCTCCTACATGAAGTGGAGAATAACCTTCGCTGTTGACCATATTGATGGGTGCCTGATGCTTGAGGAGCACAGCAACACACTCGGAATGTCCCCATGCGGCTGCATAGTGTAGAGGAGTCACCAAATTCGAGTCATAGAGATGGGGATCCTGTTGCCGGCAATTGGGACAGCATTGCATGAAAAACTCTCCAGTGTTCTCAAAGGTCTTGGCATAATAATGATATAGCTGAGAATCCTCAGTAGCTCCATTTCCTCCTCCTTCTCCACCTTCTCCATTTGTATTCTCTGACCAGCTTTCGCCTTCGAACTCGTCCACCCATTCCAGTTTCTCCATGCCGTCTGGTGTGCTCTCAACCTCCAGAGTATCAGTGTGAGCTGTAAAAATAACATCTTTTTAATATTATTTGTTTCAAAGAAGATTTTAATTTTCATTCAGACATATTTTTCAATTCAAGACCAAAGTGTAGATGTTGATATATTTCTCTCTGCTTCTGGGTTCCTAATTTCACAGTATGGAAAACAAATGTAAATCCAATAATTCTGAAATTAAAGTCTGTCACACCTTAAACTACTACCTGTCTCTGGGACTGCAGTCAACATACTGAGGTATCTTTAGAATACTTCCGACAAGTGCACAAACTTCTTTTGTTTTGTACAACTCGACTACCTTATCTCACACCTTAAACAACCGGTTCTGTAACATTCTTCAACTTTGATCAGTCAGTCTTTTATTCTTTCATTTTTACTTATATTCTGTATTTTTTACTTTGGGAATATGGGTCATTGACAGAGTGCTACACTATGCAACAAATTAAAATAAGATAGTTATGTTTTGTAAGCTGAAACCACCCTTCGAAAATGATACTAACCCACCCCAAAACATTGCACATGATTCATACATAGTTATTTATTAGAATAGGGATGACTTGGAAGGTCCAGCACATGCCGAAACAATTAATTGTTGTCTGCAGTAAAGGTAGGAATTTTAACGGTTTGATCATCCCTATTTACCTTAAAATTCTCTATCGTATTTTAACACAAATAATGTTATACTTTGTACACATGTATTTATCTAGCTATATTTTATATACGTTATAAACTACAAATATAAAAATTACAAAACCTACAGTCCAATCGCACCTTATCATTCATAACTCGAATCGTAATTGTGGGATTTGTAATTTTTATCTATAACCCAGTCTACCTCTGTTGTTCCGACTGAACTGATAACTTTGGGCTCATTTAATGCCAAACTATAGACATCGGAATCTCCTACTATTATTAGTTAAGCTTGTTTTATACTCCAACAAATATTCTGAATATATATTCATAGAGTAATCTCATAAAATTATTTGGCTTGTCTTATTCTATTTTTGTTTCTTACCGATGTGAAACTTTATTGATTTTTAAAGAATATATTATTAAACTTTTATGAAATTTATATTTGTTCTACACAATTAGAAAGTCAAAAAGCCAGTTAGGTTTCATATAAATTCTACAATTAGATTTCAAATACAAATGTATATAACATATTTGGAAAATACTTTGAAAATTCAAGTGATTAAATGAAATAAAGTTTTCTTTATTGTAGTTATTATTATTTTCCAAAACTTTTATAATTAATATTTTAGAAAAGTTTGCAGAGTACAAACATTATTTTCATTGGGTTTTGTTGTTTTTTTTTATTTACCGGCCCTATTAATTTTGAAAATAAAAAGTTTTAGCTGACTCGATAATAAATTCATATGTTTGAGTCAGCTAGGCTGTTTACTTAAAAAAAAAGTGACTAATTGAAACTTAATAAGTCTTTGTAAATAGCATTTTATCATTTCTATATACATAATTGGATTTTTATTAACAAAATAATATTTTAAAAAACAAACCCCTACAAAAGAGAAAATTACATATATCTGTACAAAGATATGTACATTTAATTTGACTGAGCTGCTGGGGGTTAATTTCGGGGAAACATTTAATGCATTGTCCACATCATTGATTTTCTGCGAGTACAGCTGATGACCATGAACCCTCTAGTCTTTGTGTCGTTCAACTTACTTGGATGAAATATATTTAGCTGCGGCTCCTCACAGGATTGGATTAGGAGTTCAAGTAATTCAGCGTCTCCTAGAAGTGCAGCGGTGCCAACAGCGGTCCGACCGCAAGTGGAGGATACGTAGGTGGCCTGAGCACCTTCAATAATACAGTTGAGGGCCTGACCAAAATCTCCGCTATGAACTGCAGTCAGTAAGCGCTCGTTGAGATCGTAGGATAGCATATTGCCATTTGGGTTAATTTAATTGAAGCCAGTTTGCAATGCAAAAAAAAAGAATTACCTAAAACTAATTGACAAACAGCTGCCGTGGAAAAAACTATTAGCACTGCACGGAAAAGCGCACGAAAAGAGACTGAAGCAAACAAAGCAGCGAGCTAATAGTAGAGAAACCCACCACCCGGCCTGTGGCACGCGCTATGTGGGCAGCCAGAGAGAGAGAGACTTGCAACAGATACAGAGAGAATTGAGATAGACAGAATTTCGCTCAGCTGTGGCATATGCACTTACACACAGCTACAGAGTTGGGTTATTGTTTATTCTTGTGTTGTGTTGTGTAGTCTCTGTATTTTTAGACTCACTTTAAAAATTTCTTTAACATAAACTAAACTATTTGATCTCCTTCGTTTCCTTGGCATTCTGCAGTGATTCCGTAACAAAGAGTTTAGCCAGCGACTGAGAGCAGAATTGTGCAATGTGCTGCGCATGCGTATTGATTTGGCCAGAGGTAATTGTGGCCGTCAACCTTGCCGGTACCGGCATGGGACGGAACTGCTTGATGACCTCCTCCTCGGCCACTGTTGGCTCGCCCTTGGAAGTGCGCACAGCATTCTCTGCCGCCAGTTTGGCCAGAGCACGATGTTTCTCCTGTCGGTGACAAAAAATATATTATATTTAAAATGTTATCAAGAGGAGGAAACCAAAACTTACCGTGTCCTGTTTAAAGACCACCTGCTGATACTTGTTATAGCGCACAGCCTCCTGGTAAAGTTCATCAACGCGCTCAATGAGACTACGCATATGATTCTCCAGCACAGAAGCAGTGCCCAAATCCAGGAAATTGTGTCCCTTATCCTCGGGCAGCAGCTCATTCAGTTCGCTCATCATTATGTTAGTCAACGGCGAGTTCTTGATGACAATGGGAATCTCGGCAAAGAGACTCTCATAGCCCACTTTCAACGTACGGAATGCCTCGGGCGTAAAGTCACCATCCTTATACATTTGTATGGCCTGCGGGGTAAGGCGATAAGCCTTTAGGCATAGGAAACCACGGGAGGACTTCTGTGTATCGTACACAACGACAACAGATTCCTCAATGCTGGTCTGGTAATGATACTGCGACTCGAGCAGGGCCAGGGACAGACTATTGCCCACATCGGAGCTCTGATACCAGCCGACATGCAAGTGATCGACATTCACACGACGCAGACGACGCATCACAGTCAGTTGATACATCTCCTCGTCCATAGTCTCATCGCCGCTCTTGGGGAATGGAAAGCAATTGGTGATTTCCAGGCACTTGTCCACTACCAAACCCAATAATGCACCCTGGGCCAAATCCATATTGCTGGACTCCTCATGGCAGTGCTTTACCATTTTCATAACAGCCTGCAAAACACAAATAAATAGGTAAATATAAGTTTAAAAGGCACTGCAACTCTCTCGTTCGCTCTTCCATTCTACCAATTTGCCATTCTCATTTTGCACGCACACGCACACACATGCAAACAAATTTGCCATGCCCAGCGCGTGGCATTTAAAAACACCATTTAAATGCTTTTAATGGACACGTATTTATTGGTGCACTTATGCCGCCGTTTAAACACTTTCTTAATAACTTACCAAACCGTCACATTGTACATAATTTATGGTATTTTCTGAATCCTCAGTACGAGCATGACGACCACCGCGGTTTGCCATTTTGACGACGACGAAAGAGAAAAGACGTGAAGTTGGCCGCAGACAGCGCAAAACAATGTTTTACAGCACCAATCATTTTGTGGTTTTACAGCACTGTTCAGCAATCAGCTGTCGTGCCGACTGCGATAACAAATAATAGTTTTTTTTAGTTTGTTTATCTCTGTAAATTTAACTAAATGAAAGTGCTGAGCTTGTCAAAATTAAAGGGGAACAAGCGTTACTGATTGTACAGCGTCAACTTCGAGCTGTAGCTTGACCCTGGAATACTTTTGTCTGTTAGTTTAACTTCGCTACGCTGGCAAATAGAACATAGGCCGCAACATGACAAATTGGCGTGAGCTGTTTCCCACTAAATTGACTTTTCTCATATTCCTACTGTACATGTCATTGTTTATTGGACAAGGTATGTTTAACTACATTTACACTGTTCAACTTATTAATAAATTACACCATTTCGCAGGCATATTCGTCACTGCATCTCAGGAGTCAAACAATTCTTATAGCTATAATACTGTAACTGTTGTGCTCCTCACAGAAATCCTTAAATTGATAGTTTCAACGTGCCTCTATTGCAGAGAGTAAGTAAAGAACAATCGAGAAAGTTTGTCTTTGGCATGCCGAAGCGTTGATACCCAAGCAGAACCCTGTAAATTACACAATATGTGATATGAGCTATTGATTGATATGATATATTGATTTCCGACCTTTAATATGCTACACATTTTGTCAAAAAATTGACACTCTGCATGGGTATGCAAATTTGTATTTCTGTTATTGTATTTATCTTTTAACTAATTTTATTTTAATTTAGGAACAATCTACCATCTTTGGTGCGCGATGTACGCAAGGATCGACATGTGCTGGCCTTATATATGGTGCCCGCATTTCTATACTGTCTTTATAACAATCTCGCCTTTGTGAATCTCGCCACTTTCGATCCGACAACATATTATCTACTGCTGCAGCTGCGGGTCGTTGTCACAGGCGTTCTCTTTCAAATCATCTTTAAAAAGTATTTGTCACAGCGTCAATGGATCTCGTTAATTCTGTTAACACTCGGCTGTATGTTGAAGCAAGTGGACTTGAACAAATTTTACAGTGATGCCAACGATGACAGTGAAGCAGCGGCCTTACAAGCAGGTGTGGGAGCTGTAGAAAAAGCTACAGAAAGCGTACAGAATGAGGCTAAAGCCATTGGCAAGAATATGACAGGATTTGATTTCAGTATTAGCGCTGTATTCATCTTGGCCCAGACAATATGCTCTTGTCTGGCGGGCGTCTATAACGAATATCTGCTAAAAGATAAGGGTGCCGAGGTGAACATCTTTGTACAGAATGTCTTCATGTATCTGGATTCAATTGTCTGCAACGCTGCAATTCTGCTGCTGCGTGGGGAGCTGTTGGATGCGTTTAGTGCCCATAATCTTGGAAGTATCATGCGTTTCAGTGTGATAATTATAATCGTCAACAATGCCGCCATCGGTATTGTGACTAGTTTCTTTTTAAAGTACATGAACTCAATACTTAAGACATTCGCAAGTGCATTGGAGCTGCTCTTTACGGCCGTACTGTGCTATTTCCTCTTCGCTATACCGATCTATATAAACACCGCTCTTGCCATTGCTGTGGTTTCGTACGCCATCTATTTGTATACCCAAAGTCCGGTTGTTAACCTCGGCAAGGTGCGTCCCTTGGCAAGCCTAAGTGAGGTCACTACCAATCCCAAGGCTAAAGAAAAAGAAGACGATCGCAGGCTGTTGGATGAAACAGGTGATACGGACTTGGAAATGGATATAGTCTAACATAATTGTAGGCTAAATGTGTAAATAGGTCTTGTAATAGCTACTTTAGTCACTGCCTCTTTTTTTTGCAGTGCAATACTCTCTCTCCACGACTATCTTTAGACATATTCTTCGTTCGTTTTTGACACACTTTTCGATTATAAAAAATGTACGTTTGTTTCCTAAACATCTCTGTGGAAAGATGATATAAGTGCCTCCAATTGTTTTAAACGAAAAGCGAGCGTGCAATCTTTGTTCATATGTATGTATGTGCGTACATCTTTGTGAATGTATGTACGTATGTGTAAATAGCGTTTCCGTTTTAGATATTAATGCATATAATAATTAAACTTTAAATTCACTTTAACATGAAATTGCGTTTGATTTAAACGATAACTAAGCTTTGTATAGTTAGTCAAGTCTTGGCAAAGAAAATTAACTTTTAAATGTAATGCAGATAATTACATATTTTTTATTTGTTTATTAACTAATACATTTTAGGTATTAGATGATATAAAAGAAATAATAAGATTCATTGGGTTATAAAACTAAAAAACATATGAGTTCATATTTTTGATAGATGATATAAAAAGAAATAATAAGATTAATTGGGTTATAAAACTAAAAAACGAATGTGTTCATATTGTCGTTTGTTTTTCGTCATAACAATTATTTGACACACTTTATTCGATAATGTCCAAAAGTACAATCTGACTGTATCATATCAGGAATCAGGTGGTGATTGACGAGCTTGTAATGCAATTTGACGGTTAGTACGTTCGTGGAACTTATGATAATCGGCACATTTTATCAAATGCTCATCCATTTCTTCCTCCGGCATACGATGAGTTGCATTATATTTACAAATTGCCAGCGGAGGTCCCTTGTAATTGCGCATACATTTTATAATATGGCCAGGCATCCTGAACAGCACAATACGATGGTCCTTATTGTAAGGACATGTGCCAAATTCGAAATCACTCATTTTTTGCTGTATAAAAAGATTGTTTGAATAATTGCAATTCTTTTACAAAATGTAATTTACGCATACCTTGAAAATTCAAAGTACCGCTATGTAGTTTCGTTCTGAATAAGTTCAGATGAACGGGTCATTAAAATGGACGATTGAACTGATTCAGTATTTCTTGAACTGTATCGTTCATTTTGTTCAGCTGGTTCGTTGCTCATCAATGAATTTTTTATACCTGATTCAGTTTTGAGTTCCCTTCAATATCGAGGAAGCGCAGTGGAACTTGGGCTGAACAAATTGACTGAATTAACCGAATATAATCAACTATTTATCGTTCATGAACAGCTGAACTGAATAGAAAGATCTGTTCATGTCGTTCATAGTTCATAAGCAGCTGAACTAAAAATCTCACCACTAGTATTGACATCGATAGTCAGATGGTGGTAGTACTCATATCGATAGTCACGCATATTACATCAATTCTAGTGGTGACAGAATTCCGAAACACTGCAGGCCTGTCATAACGATAAGCTTGGTATGCAGCTCACTGAATTGCATTACATGAACGCATAAATGCAGCTTTTTATCATAATACATGTATATTTTAAATCATTTAAACAGAACCAAATTAAAAACTTGAGATACAATACATGAACATAACTTTTGCTTACAAAATAACTGAGCTTACGTAATTGCATAATAGAAGTATTTTGCCTCGATAGTTTGATCATTGTCATTAAATCGATACATTTTGAATGTTCAAAATAATCCAGCAGTCTCGTCTCCACCCGACCCCTTTCATTCATTGAAAAGTTGTCGTACAGTTCGGACGTCTGTTAATCTGAAAAAATCATTTTTTTTCTCTAATTGTTGAAATTGTGAAAAAGGAATTTTCCACATAAAAAATGGCTCGTACCAAGCAAACTGCGCGTAAATCGACTGGAGGAAAAGCGCCTCGTAAGCAGTTGGCCACCAAGGCTGCCCGTAAATCAG
This sequence comes from Drosophila testacea, assembly GCA_035043265.1. NCBI lineage: Eukaryota > Metazoa > Arthropoda > Insecta > Diptera > Drosophilidae > Drosophila > Drosophila testacea. Next base: position 2,467,807 of record JAWNND010000151.1, read on the forward strand.
CCCCATCCACGGGAGGTGTAAAAAAACCCCATCGCTACCGCCCTGGTACCGTGGCATTGAGAGAAATTCGTCGCTACCAAAAGTCCACTGAATTGCTCATCCGCAAGCTGCCTTTCCAGCGGTTGGTGCGTGAAATCGCCCAAGATTTCAAGACCGATTTGCGTTTCCAGTCTGCCGCTATCGGAGCATTGCAGGTAAGCAGCAATTATTTGGCGGGAAGGTAAAAAAAGGTGGGAATGATTATGAGAAGGGGCGGGGAGAGTTTAGGTCATCATGTAATGACAATTTCGTCATGTATTGTAAAACGTATTTTTAATTTTCATTTGCAGGAAGCCTCCGAGGCCTATTTAGTTGGTCTCTTTGAAGATACAAATTTGTGCGCAATCCATGCCAAGCGTGTTACTATCATGCCCAAGGATATACAGTTGGCCAGACGCATCCGTGGTGAACGCGCCTAAACGACGTGTCCGCCATCTTTAATTAGAAAAGCAGCAACAGACGGCAAAACAACAACAACAACATTGTTCATCGCAGCTGCCGCAGCCGCTTAGTTTTAAGTTTCATAAGATTTATTCTATTTTAAATACTTAAATATTAAGTAAATTCTAAAAAAAAGCAATTAATATGCGAATTTTGTCCGTGTAATAAAAATACATTTTTGTTTATGTAAAACTTTTGCTCCAAACAGAAAGCAGTTTTTATTTTTCTTTGTTAGTACGGGTGTGATTTATGTTTTGTTTTTGGGGGTTGTTTTTATTCTTTTTAATAGCAAATGCAATTTTATTTAAAGACAATTGTGTCCAGCATAGCTCCTAAGCACTGTACAATATTATTCTGCATGACCTTGTCCACTTTCTCCTCCAAATGCCGTTTCGGGTCCTGTTTTCCCACATTCTTAATCGCCAGCTGTTCGGGCGTCATTTTCTCCTCGTCTTCAAGTGACTGTAAAATGGAAATATTTTGGAAAATTAGGATAAGAATATGCATGAATTGAATAATTAGGGTAGAACTGAAATTTCTACAATATATCAAAAGGATTTAGGACTTGGTAATAGTAAATTTTAAAGTAAATTATATTGTGGAAATTTTTCAGGTAAAAAGGGACGCTTTTATTTAACTCTCAAGAAATGTTCCAGGCTCACAGTGCATCCCTTCGTATCCTTTTGGATCCCTTTATAACAAGCTAAATTTTTTCAATATTTTCATTATATTATGAAATTTTATTGGAAAAGACGAGTCAAAAATATGGAAATAGGGGGAAAAAAACGAATAACAAAGACAACATTTGATGACTCATTTAGTTCCTGGTACTAGTTCAATCTTTATAAACTTTCCATACGTAGATACATATATGATCTTTGTTTCAGGGCTGCAATCATAGATATTTTGCTATAGGTATCAGAGTTGCAACCTTGTTTAAAATTAAAAATTTAAATTAGATTTCATCCCTCAATTTGAATTTTAAATTATTTACATGTAATTTATTTCATTTATAAAACTAAAATATTAGTATCTAATTTTGCTGAAAAATTTAAATTATTTATTTTCTAATGCTTTTAGTCGACGTTAATTGAATAATTAATCATTATTGTTATATTATTTTTTACAACTGTAGGGTATTCGAAATTCGTTATGAGTTAGACAAAATTGGTATAGCCGGGACGTGGAAGATGTTAACGAGAGGAATATTGGACAGTTTTTCGAAGCAGAGCAATCAGCTACCACAAATAATAGTATACAATACAGTATATTCATATATCCTAATCGGAAGGAACAGTACTAATATTTGTCAAAGGCATCTATTATCTCACCTGGAGATTTCTTAATTTTGCTGATTATAATAACTGACATTTTACACTCACCTTGTTGTAGTTCTTTGCCAGATCCAACATCTCAGCAACTGTATCTTCATTGATGGAGCAGTGTTCATTGTAATCAGCGAGTGTGAGACCATCCTTCCATGATTTTTTGTGCAAATTCAGTAGCATTTTCTGCTCAAGCTCGTTTTTGCGGTAATTGATACTGATGGAATAATAGTGACGATTGAGGCCATGGATCAGTGCCTGCACCGATGGCTTCTGCAAATGTCCCAGATTCGAGGTGGTTTGTCGAGGCTCTTGGCCCAACACCAACATGTTGGGATTGATGAGACGGAAGGCATCGATTACCACCTTGCCCTTGACCGACTGTATGGGATCAACGACAACGGCCACGGCACGTTCCGAGAGAGCTTCAAAAGATTGTTGTGTATTGATATCCACGCCGGATAACCAACAACCGAAACCAGGATGAGAATGATACCAGCCTACGACCATTTCAGGTCTTCCTGTCTGCTTCAACATGTCCAACATCTTGGCTTGGAAGACAGGATCTACAGCTTCCACAGAAACGCCTGTGCCCGTTTGTGGCATGGCAAACACATCAATAACCTGCACCGTATAATCATCGACAAATTCACCCAGCATCAGTCCCATCACCTCCATTGGGACGCCAGCTCTTCCGTGCTTCAGCATCTTTAAAAGTGCCAAAGATGAGATATACACCTGCTCGGCTGTGTCCACAACGGGGGCATCTGTTGGTGGAGCAGCTTGTGGCATAGAGCCGCCTAAACGTAGCAAACGATCCATGATTCGACTGCAAAATGTTGAAGCAAATTGTTAGTATGCAACGATATCAACAATACCAAAACAGTACTCACTTTATTAGTATTTAAACGACTTGTGTTTAATGAAAGTTTTTAACTTAATTTATGTTGAATTTAGCTGGCAGCTTACAACAAACACAAAGCACAATTTTTGCTCTTGCTTTTCGTTTTTGACAGTCAGCGTCGGCAAAGTGCAAGTAATAGTTGAATTATCGATAACAGCTGAAATGGCAACGCTGCCAGAACAGCTGTGCATTGAAGTATCGTGAGTATATCGATAGCGACATTTCACGATAACAATTCTTTCAATTCGCTGTGAATGTTTAAATTGTTTTAAAATCACGCGGTAAAAATGCAAGTTAAGCAAGTTTGGCCTGGCAATGCGTTCCGCTAGACCAATTGCAAGTTATGGTGGCAGCTTCTTGGCCTACCTTTAAAATTGTAACTGCCATGTGAACGCGAAAGGTATGTAAGTACAAGCAATTGTAATTACAGGTAATTGCATTCTGCCTTTCACCTAACGCTCATTTAAATGCCACAAATTCCCAGCCCTAAAAATCATTTAAAATGCCATCTCCGTTTGCCAGACAGGTCGTTGGTCAAAGGTGGGCCTAACTTGATTGCAACATTTGCAGACGTCGCCGTTCAGTCTGCTACTCCATTTTCTGTCTCGCTTGCACTTTAATAAAATTAAAGTGGGTATGTAAGTAGCATAATAATAAAAGTTTTTCATCTTCAGCAAACATTTTCCAGTCGCTGCTTTTCAGTTGCAGTTTGTCGTTCGCCCCACGCGCTTGTTTTAACGTTAACAACACCGTTGCGGATGTTTTATAATTAGTTTAACTACGCTAGTTAATTGTTTATGCATACAACAACCTGTGACGTGAGTAATTTTTTGCTAAATCAGCTTGAAAAAGGGGTAAATAAACTGTTATTAATTATTAAATTTCATGCAAAGGTATATTTGGTTAAATATGTGTTTTTTTTCGCTGAGAAAGCTTCAAGCAATTTGTTGTCAATGTTATTGCTCTTATCAGCTGCAACCAAATTGTTTTTGTTTTTTGATAATGCCAGCAGGGGCTGTGTAAATACTCTCTGAGAGGGTTTTATGGGGCGTACGTTTAGCTATCAAGTTAAATAGTTATATTTAAGGATCTCGACAGCAATTGCTCATCAAATGCCATCACGTTACTCTCGATATCTTGACGTCTATCATTGACCTTGTCGTCGAGTTCAAAGAAATGCGTTTAAAAGCATTCCGAGCTATCGTCATTAAATCTCGTTAAAAACGTGGCAAAACACAACAGCAGAAACAAGTAAAAGTGTTATAGTTTGAAATAATCGACTAGCTGGTACCCTGTAAAGAAAGTTAGTCGAGTAATAGGAGAAAAATAAATATAACCTTCTTTTTTCTTAAAACAATAATCCCAAATAAAAGTAATATTATTTAAAAGTTTTCAGTCTTGCTCGAAGCTCTTTTAATGCGCTCTTTATGAAATTCTTGGAAGAGAAAGATAATGATACTTATTTAGATTCTGTGTAATATAGCCAGCCACTGTTCCTAAATGTAATTGGTAGCAATTTCAATTGACCCGCTCTAGTAATCATGGGAAAATTCACATCCGCTGTTGATCAAAAATAAAGTATCTACCTAAACTACCTATCTGTTACCTACGCTTTCTACCATTTAATATATAACTTTTTAACAACTAAAGGGTATAGAAACAAATTACAAGCGGCAAACTAAAGCCAAACAATTTGTTCATATGTCCAAATCCATTTGTACGTACAAAACAAAAATAAAAACACGTTTGTTCAGCTGTGAAATTGACCTTTTATGGCCTAAGCTCAACTGTATTTTACTTTTTGGCTTGTTGCCATTGTTGTTGTTGTCCATCCATAAGAAATAAGCGGAAATACTTTACAATGATAGCTCAAGAAATGTTTAAAGTCTCGAGCAGAAGATAATCGGGCCCTTGGCGAAATCCACTTAATGGAGAGTTAAACGTTTTCTTTAACAATTTTCTTTAATTTTTATAATTAGCGATTTGTGTCGATATTTCACTAATTTTAGACTCTTCATCGATTATACCCAGTGAAAACGTTAAGAACTTGTCACAATATGCACCAGTTTCTCAATCCCTAAATTGCTTTATCATCATACTTTCGTATCTACCTGAGCTCAAACATTCCACTCACGAAACCTGAGATAAATGCGAAAATCTGGTGATATATTTAAATGAATATCAAATCATTTTTCATTATCATTATTTTTTCCGAAAGTAAAAGTTTTTTTAACGTTATATCTTTCGAATTCACTTCTTATTACTGTCAGTTTACTTTTTTATTGATTCGGGCCGAGGGTATCAAAGGCTATCATATCAAATAGCCGTCAAATTTTTAATGAGAAATAAAAGTATGCCAAATGTGAATACACAAAGATCATATTCCATTTTCCCATGCTAACCTCAAGCATTTTTCGGTCGTTTCGAATTAAAAATTACTTTTAGTTAACAATTATGTTAACAGTTTACATTGTTGTAGAGGTCTAAGATTTCTAACATGAAATATGACTTGGTTTAAGATATGATCTTTAAAGTCTGAGAAATTTGAGCTTGTACTTTTATCAGTGGATTAGATACATATATACCATATAATATTTATAAAAATGTTAAAACATTTGCACTAATTTATTAGCATTCAGCTGTTTAATAATAAATATGTTATATTGTTCTTAATATTGTCGAATTCAAATTATATATTATATTGTCAATTCTTTGTTATAACCTTTTCAGAAATCAGATTTTTGATATCATATTTTTACTAAGTTATTATGACATTTTATAATTTTACATTTTTAGTTATGCATATTATAAGACCCCAAAAATGCATTTAAAGAGTTTTGAGATCAGCACTCGAAAAATTTCTATAATTTTAAACTTCTGCCTTGCATTTTCAATCAGATATTGATTAAACTCAGAAACAAATCAGGTAAATGTTAGCAACACTCAGTATTAGTTAACATAAACAATGTTGTTATTTAAATTAATTGCAAGTTTTCGTAAACTTTCTAGACTAATAAGTAATTGGCAATAGTTAAACAAGTTTTCCAAGCTACATTAAAGATTATAGTATTAGAAATATATATGCTAACGTGCAATTTCAACACAGAGAGTTGGTTCATTGTTGGTGTTGGTTACACTTGCCACAAAGTGACTGAAATGTGTGTACAGCTGCTTTTGGCTTAAACCAAGACTTGGCAATGGGATGTTTACGTAACTAGAACGCTATAAAGACTCTAAAGATATACCTACCCATAACAAAAGCCGCAGATCTGTTGAAAAGATATTGTGAATTTTTTAAAATTTCATAATGTTCCACATGCAATCGACTTCAATTTCACTTTTTATTGGAAAAGATTAACTTAAATCGTTGCAAACAAAATGCAATGAGACAGAGAGATGGGAAAGGAAGGGGTCTCATTAATTGTTTAGTTGAAGAAAGTTTTTAATTATTTGGATTGGCGAGCATTTAAGATAATGAAGCTTTTAAGTCGTGCATTCAATTGAAAAATTGCTCAATTTTGAAAGTGCAACACAACACAATACAACAATAACAAAATAACAAACAATGAACAATTGGTATAATTTGCATTTTTGCATTTTCACTTTCAGCAACAACATTAACAAGAAGAAGACGGACAGCAAAAGCGGCAGCGATGACGTCTTTATTGCCACTGGATACGTCATCCAAGGAGACGCAGGAACAGAAGCTGCCACATATAAATGCAACATCAGCACCTACAACACTTGCAACACCACCCACACGTATTCCACATCCCAGTGTTAACGATTTTGTTCCATTGCGTCGTTCCGCTTCCATGCGCTTGCGCGGCACAAAATCGAATCATCATCATCAACATCAAGAGTCCAATGGTTCCGCCGGCGATTTCAGTACGCGCGCCAAGCTCCCAGAGAGCTCATCGTTAACGCGTCCACGTCCTAATCGCAGCTGGAGTAATTTAGGCCAAAACAACACGTCCACAACGTTGCAGGAAACACAGGAAACGAAGACGGAGACGGAGACTGAGTCGGAGACGCCACTCCATGCATTATGCAGCGACACACAGTGCCTATCCCAGCAAGAATCTGAGCTCAATAACAACCTGGATATGTCCGCCTCCAAGTCGCGTAATATGGTAAGTTTTTGTTGCTCTCCCACTGTTCTAAAGATTGCGCCTCCTGGCATACATTTTGTAGTTACATATATCGATTTTTTTTATATTATTTACCCCGTGCTGACCTACGTAACTTAAAAAACCGCCCCCGGAATGCAGACGTAACACGCGTGTCAATATCATGTCCACTTTCATTATGAAATTCGCCCTGTGGGACTCTTAACAACCCCACACAAGTTTCCATATCGAGCGTACTCTCATAGCTGTCATTATTCTAGGAATTTTACATAGCCTAGCCATCAGCTAGCCAGTGTACAGCCTAAGGACATGTCAGAAGAGCTCTACATTTGTATGTAACTGGGGCTGTCATTATAATTATAATATTATGTCCAACCATACACAGAAAAGTGCCAAGGAACTTGTTTTGAGGCGTTCTGCAGGGTTCAAGGGGTCAAATGAGTTCTGTTTTTATACCCTTTAAGCCATTTAAACTTAAGAAAGGGTATTATTCAATTCTGTGAGTGTATGCAACAGATTGGAGTAGATTCTGTTTTTTTTTAAACATGATACAATTTAACACGGAACTAAGCTCACATTTAAAATACACTCAAAGCTTTCACAACATAGTATTTAGTTCTATTTTTTCTCCAGACTTTTAATACTTCAGATACATTTTATTTGAGTTATACATTTAAGGTTAAGATGTCTTAGCTTGTTACCTACCGAACTGATACCGTGAACAAATATGCCTTATGTATAATATATCCATATTATGGTCTGTGTATATTCAATTCTTAGCGACCTCCCTCGAATATCTAACTAGGTATTATATAGGTTTTACAGTATTCGCTTAAGAAACAAAAAAGATATAAGAATCTTTAATCTGAAATTAATGAAGGAAAGCACAACAAACAAGTTTGCTGGTTACAGAGTATTTCATAGTCAGTGTTACGCTTTTATAAATAATTAAGAAGTTTCGATTTGGCATTCCAATTTCCCCTTGCAAGTCGCTCATAGTTAAACCTATTATAATTCCAACATTTCATACAGTATAATTTAAAAATAGATTATTAATTACATTTTTAGTAATATAATTACATATTTATGTCTGCGTTTTATGAATATTTCCATTTCCCTATTATAATTTTTAACTTCAATACAAATTTGCAAAGTTGAAGTAACTCCAAAACATTTTCGTTGAGTATGGGAAAGTGAATGTTTGACTTGGTCTCTTTCTCCGTCCGGAACTTGTAAACAGAGCAAAGTTTGCATAATCTGGCTAAAAAGCGATGAGAACAACAACAGTCGCTTGTGTTTAGTTCGCAGCTGTTTCAATTCCATTTTGTACTTGTTGTTCCATGCCAAAGTGTGCACAGTGTGCAAACAGCTGACGAGGAGGGCAACAACAAGGAAATGCAAGTGGACAAAATCGCAGCTTTTGCAAATATTGACAATGGGAACCAAGAACAAGAACCAAGCTCATGCACCCCCACGCACTCTCTCTGACTCACTCTCTTTTGCTGTCACACTCTCTTGCTGTCAGTTTGGAGGGTTGCTGTTGTTGTTTTCTTTGGCTGCTTCTTTTTGGGCATCTTCTTCACTTTTGCTTTGCCCCATAGTGATTTGCGTTTCAGTTGATTTTTTATGCTCAAAGTGAACGCGTCTAAAAGCTCTTCCCATTGAGTCGTGCTTATTGCTTTTTTTGTTATTGTTTAAACTTGAATTAAACAAAACTTGGGCTTTCGTGTGAATTACAAGGTATATAAAGTGTATGTGTAATTGTGTGTTGAGTGTAACGCATTCTAAATTGTAGGCAATGGCAACAGTTTTGCGGCAAGCAGCTTGAGGCATGTTTTAACGTGCTTTTTAAATGGTAATTATCTTATGGTGGCCTTTATTTAAACACTGCTTACAGTTCGTTGGCCCTTTATTTTTCCATGCATACATAAATAATAATTATTGATAAATTGTGCAGTGTGCATTCAACTTAATTGAGCTGCATTAAATGATTCAATGAGCTAGTGAAGGAATTTTAATATAGTAAAAAATTAATAATAACAAAGAGACTGCAAATAAGTTTATAAATGTTAGTAGACAATAAAAGAAAGGGAAATATTTATAATAATTTTTTCAACGTAATCATTAAAATGTAATAGGAAATTTTAAATTATTAAAATAGTTTTCATAATATGTATGTCTGAATCTGTTTACTACATTAACTGAACAAATCAAAGAAATAATTTAACATTTTCATTAATGGAATTCATTATTTTATTAACTTATTATCTCTTTAAATCAATTGAGCTTTATATGTACAGTCAAGCTTTTGTAAAACGAACCCTTAAAATAACACAATCTAAATACAGTTAAAAAATAAATAAAAAGTACCTGAGTCAAGCTTTCCAAAAGAGAACCACTAAAAATATAAAATCGGATTACAGTTAAATTATGCCTTTAAAAGTTCTTAAGCTCTGAATATCCACAAAAATATTTTAATATCGTTGATGTGTTTTAGCTTTATGTCAAATAATACCCACTGAACAGTTTTAGCCATTTAAATAAGGCATCTTATACGATAGTTGGGTTGTACCATCCTTTTCTTCCTTTGGTGACCCTGAAAAGTAGGCTAAAAATATTGAAATCATTGCCAAAAAGATGCCTGCACGTGCATCTGAAATAACTTTTGACACAACTGTAAAAGTATCTTGGCAATGATCCAACTGGGCTATTATGACCATTACGTGGCAATTGCAAAGACAAAGTACACCACCTGCCTGACATACATACATACTCATAGTAAAGGTGGTACAGGTAGCACTCAAATCAAAGCTATCGATTTTTCTTAGTTGGTTAGTTTAAGTGATATGCGGACCATATATGTAGGTTAGGACGTGACTGTAGTGGACTTTCAATTGTTATTAAGTTGAAGATTCGTTAACGTAACAACTATGCAAATTAGCCCAGTTAACATGGTCTCGAGTTATAATAATAAACACTTTCAGATAGTCGTAACTTTGTATTATTTTCGTATCTTTTAAGCCGACTTTACCGACTTTGCTGTTAGCTCGTGTGTAAAACTCATTACGAGAATTTTTAAAGAAGTGCCATCGCGTATTCTCAGTATTTTCCAGCAGTTGAACAATTAAAAATAGGGCAAGAAACTCATTAATGATGATTATGAAATATGCATGAGGAACGTGCTGAAGGCACCTTCTAAATTGTAGGTTTCCCCCTTCAGAGTCTTTGGTTTTAACCTGATTTGCAATCAACTTTATGCTGTTTTGCTTTTAACCAACTACTTGCAACCGTCACTGACTATGTGTCATATATTGTATGCAGTCAGTGAAAAGAGCTGACAATAGAGCTTCACTAACCAATGACCAGTTGGTCAATGACTGCCTCAACTCGAGAATGGGAAACTCATTCTATATTCTAAATCAATTCCCATGTGGGTCACTGAGAAACTGGCAGACAGGTAGCTTTTTTGTGTTTTCTTTTCAGCGTCAACTGAAACTTTACTTTTGTTGGCTCATATCATATTATGTCAGTGCAGCGAATTCTAGGAAGTTTTTAAATATTTAAAAAAAAAATGTCGTTATTTATAAGGGCCTTATACCATTTTAAACTGAAATTTCTTTTGCTCTTTTAGAAATGTATTATCTAATATAATATTAAAATATTTTAAACCAGAATCACTAAGCAAAAATGAATTGTGAGTTTATACGATCTCTATTAAAAGAACGAACAGTTTTTTATTCTAAATGAATTAAATTGAATTATTACTCAATTATTTATCTAACAGTATACATTTTATGGTTTTCAAACTTAACCCAACTTCCAATCATCTCTAAAGCTAAATATATGTATATTCTATTAGTCTGTCGGAAATTATCTCGACTTTGTTTAGGGCTCTAGCCACATAATGAAGGCTCCCCTTAGCTTACCCCCCTCGAGGGTAATAGGCAGTTAATTGACCACAAAAATGCTGCTGTGGCTGCAAAGGGAAATGGGAGAGAGCAAAGAGGGGAATACCACAATGAAAGTAAGCAACTTTAGTGTTCAAAATGTTTTGTAAATGTATAACAACAAATTGGTTTTCGGGGCGTTACGGTATTCGGTATTGTCTGATGTTGTTTTCAAACTCCCTACAACTTGGACGGACTCCCTACTTTTCCTTCCCCGATCTCTTTTTGATATTTGTTGTGTGTTTATTTATCTATTTTTTTTGCAAACATTGCGAACTATGCACGAGTGAGCAGCAAAGGCAATTGAGAGATTTAGACGCAACAACCGCAGAGATTAGTAGCGAAAGCAACAACAAAAAAAAAGAAAAATGAAAGAAAGAAATTAAACAGTTAATCGCTCTGACTAAACATTTTTCTATTTGCAGTCTTTGAAGCTAAACGGTGGCAGTGCTGAGACAACTGGCACCTCGACGTCTACGTCCACTCCAAAGACACCAAAGACACCCTTGAACGGTGCCTGTCCAGGTCCAGTTGGTCACACCTGCTCCCGTTCTTCGAAAAGTATCAAGAAACACGACTCCATCAAATTGTCGACGGTGCATGAGACTAAGATATCGCCAAAGACGCCACCAGTGACACCAGATTCACCTAGCACCTATCTGGATGATGATCTAGACTCGATGTATTCCTTTGCTACCACAACCTCGGGCCGTTCCACCATGTCCTGTGAGCATCCTTACGTGGCCAGGTAAGTGTAGAAGACTGAAAGAAAGGATGGTGAAAGAGAATAACTAAAAGTGCGATTGTAAGGAACAGAGAGTTGTTAAATTCACAGTCAAATCTGATGACAATATAAAGTCTCTTTCAGTAAAGGAAAGATTACTTTTCACCAAAGAAATTTGATAGGAAATTTAATATTTAACTTCTTCTCTTATTTTCTTCTTTCAGAAACGGCACCACGTTCAGTGGACGCAAGATGAAGTATGTGGTGCACTGTTCGAACTATGCGGGTCAAGTGGGTCCGGAGTATTTGACGCCCACACAACGTGCTCAGCGTCAGATAAGACGCCTTAAAGAACTCCTGTGTATAGCACGGCAAGATCTGGAGGCGAAGGATACGGAAATAATGCGTTTAACCAGGGAAGTTGTGGAACTGCGTTTGTTCAAGGCATCTTTAAGTTCACCAGAGGAACGTTCCGCCTCCTCGGATGCGGTTACAGTGCGTGAGGCGGAACTAAAGACCTCACAGGACGTCTCCCCAATTGTGGACATGGTGGATGAGGCCAAATGTAGTCCAAGACATTTGGCACGTCATCAGCAACAGCATCAGCAACTGCAAATGTCAGCGGAGATGCAGAGTTCATATGCAGATTCGGGACACTTTGAGGATCTAACAATGTCGTCGGTGCACTCAAAGGATTCTCAGACACAGAGTGAGATCTGTGACAGTGCCACACCCGAGGCAGCAGCCAGCAGCTTGGAGAACTATGAGTTGCAACGTCAGGAGCTAATTAGTATGTATGAGCATCGAATTGAGGAACTCATACGTACTCAGGATGGGGCAAGTAGTGACATGAAGCGATCCCACAATGACAAGGTTGAGGCATTGCTACAAAAACTAGCTGAATGCAACACACGATACTCGGACATTGTCCCGGATTATGAGCATGCCAAGCAGCGTATTCGGGAGCTGGAGAAACAACTGGAGGATCTGCAGCGTAAACTGATTGAGCATGAGGAGAAACAAAACAAAATGTACTTGCATATGTATCAACAGGGCCAGGAGGCCGAGCGCATCTCACGCGCCGATCAGGTACAGTCTCGTTCTGGACGCCATCTTGTGTTCATATTCGCTATTTAAAGTATTAAAAGGGTAAAAGAAAATAGTGACAATTAAGAAAGAGGCAGATTCCAAAAAAGTTTAAATTTGTGTCCAATGTCGGTCTGTCTGAATATTAAAGAAACATTTAATAAAAGAAATTTCAAATGTAAAGCTTTTAGTTCTTGCAGACTTCATATATAAGTCAAATTTGCCTTGAAAATGAGTTTTGATCACATATGATAAATACGCTAGGTCCTATCTCGTCCGGATTGAATAAAAATTATATAAGTTATGGCAGAAACAAATTTTGTAAATCGCTTATGTTCCATTCTACAATGTTCCAGGCAGGAAATACATATCTTCCCGTTAGGGATGCGTTCTCAATTACTTTAATTATGTTCTATTCCACATTGTTTCAGGCTATGGAACTGGCACAACGTCAGCCTGATAGCAAAGTGTCCATCAATGAGCTATTGCAACAACTGCAGAGCACACAGGATGAGCTGGAGAATATACGCGTAAGATTCTTCAATATATTTCTTATATTATTTTCGGTTTTGTTTTGTGTGTTGCATTTTGTTGCATCGTGATTGTCGCGCGACTGATCATCAAAAAACACATCAACAACAATCACAGCCACCACCACCACAACAACAACAAGAACATCAAGAACAAGAACAACAAGAGAACACATCAATCAATCAATCATGTGTGTGTTTGTGTGCTTCTGGTTTAGGACGTCGCATTTCAATTTGGCGCTTTACCTGGCTGGAAAAGCTGCAATTAATTGAAATGTGCGTCAAAGTAAATGCAAAATAATTCGATTATTGCAATTATCATTTATAGCTTTTAAGTAATCATAACCTAATAATAACAATTAAATAATTAATAAATTTTTACCATTTTACCATTTACAATTTACAAATTGCATTCAATTAAAAGCAACGTTTTGATTTCAAGTACACATAATTGTTTTTGTTTAATTGCTTGTTTCATTCCGTTGCGTTCCATTTGCGAGTTTCAAGTTTTTAGAAAAAGTACAGTCACGTAGAGGAAGAAAAGTGCATGCATGACTCAAGTGCAGTCTTACAGTTTTATAGTTATAACTTGCATGCTCTCAATATATTTGATAATATTTGTAATTTCTTTTAATTGACAGCTGATTTATAGTTTTCCTTATTGTTTTCCTTAATATTTTGTTGGCAATATTTTAAACAATTTCAATTTTTCAATCTCTTTTTCTATATATAAAAATATACTTTTGTCGTATAACCAACAAAACAAACTATTTTTGTAGGCATCAGAGTGTAGAATGAGGGAGTGCGGCAGTAATCACGCTCTCCTTACTGCAAAGGAGGCGATTTCTTTGTGGGTTCTTGGCGCGCGTAAGGTTTGTAATATCCGTAAAAACCCAAAAATTAAAATCCAAATAAAAAAAATTTCCCAAAAAAATTAACAAAGTGTACCTAACCAAAATTATGATTTATTTGCAAAAAGAACTTAACAAAATTTGTTTTCTAAGTATTAATTTCATTATTATTTAATCATTGGCTATCGAACATTTTGGACTTTCATCAATCCCACTTCCTGAAAACTTCAACATTACATTTGCATTCGCGCCATCATCATGTGGTACAAGGTTGGAATGGGGCTGGGCTGGCTGGGCTGGAATGTGTAAAATGAAACACAAAATGTGTTCTATTTCACTTTGTTTCGCAAGTTCCAAGTGGAACGTTAGCATTTTATATTTTACCAAACGATATTTTTGGTACGATTTAGTGGTAACTAGAGGTATGTTTTAATATAAGATATACTTTTAAAATAAAATCAAAGCTAGATGTGTTGATTTCGTTGCTATAGTGCAACAGGAAGTAAAAACTCTGATAATTCCACACACTTTACGCTAAATATACCTTATAAGTAATTACATATAGCATGTGGTTCCATATACAAATATATCCTTAGACAATCCATTTGATCTTTGCCCAAAAACTAAATATGTATACTACATTTCCCCTTTAATCTTCAGTGTTACATATACATAATTTAAATGTTCATATGTCATAAGCACCAATGAATCAATTTTATGTAAATACCATTACAACTTATTATATTTATTTGTAAAATTAATCTAACCTCACATTCAATATATACTCTAATCTATATGTTTACTAATCTCAAGCTCTCTTCTTTTTGCACTCTCTCTTCTTCCACACTAACCGCCAAAAAAAAAACCCAATTGATTTAAATATAGACTATTTATCGCCGTTTGTTGGAGGCCCAAAAGAATCGGACCCATGTCGATCCGGAAGTAACGTTGCAGTTCCTTAAAAGTGCTATTTTCTACTTTCTAACGGATAAAGAGAACTCCCAAGGACATCTGCAGGCAATTGAAAGTATACTGGAGTTCACCGATGAGGAGAAACTGAAGATCAATGCAGCACGATCGCCAAAGTAAAAAATATTATCATCTTTACTTAGAGTCTGCAAAATAATGTTTAATTTTTTAGTGTCGCTAAATTCATTGTTTTGTGTCTTGTTTATATTACGAATTTATTTTCAACTTTATTTTGTGTTTAAAATAATTTTGACAAATTGAGACGTACCCAACTATTTTTTTGGCGACGAACACAACGAAGAAAGAATAACCTTGTAAAAATTGCCCATAAGCTGTATATTTATTTATATAATTTTTGTTAAGCAAACGAGTACGTCCTTAAATAGAAAATGCAAAATGCGATACAAATATAAATAAAAATTTAATTTTAAAAAATGTACATCCTTTCGATAGTCCTGGTTGTCAAATGAAACTCAGGCATAAGCAAAAATCACATATAGTTTTGATCGTGTTTCAGTAAAATTTTAATGATAAATAAATGCTAAACTAGTTAAAATTGGTAAATTTTATTTTAAATTAAGATTGCACATATTAATTTATGACAAATATTCTGCTTATTAAGGTAAGTCTTTGTAAACGAACAAAAAGTACTTTTTAAATAACCGCCAAATGGTGCAAATATGATTTTTATCGATAAATCAACTAACCTATCGGATAGCTAGCTCTTTTTTGCGTCGGCAGGATCATTTTGCGCACGTTAGACACATCGATATTAGCGAAAAGCACAAATTCTTGCAATTTAAACGAAGTTTATTATTCAATTCAATTTTGTTTTTAAGTTTATTGCTCAGAAATCATTCAATAGTGATCAGCCACATTCAAAAGGCCAAAGGATAAAGTATGTCAGAAGATCCGCGCAATGAAGCTGTTGTGCGGAATGTCGAGAAACTTATAAAGTGCTTAACTGGCGACATCCTAACAGCAAGTGAGAGGCGAGCACAAGAACAACAAGCAGTTCATAAAATACGCTCCCATCGATATTTAAGCACAAGTGGACATGGAGTTCGTCGATCCGTCAACTTGATGATTGAACGCTTTAATAATGAGGGTATGGATGATATTGCGAGTGCTATACGAACAATAGCTTCAGCGATAGTTGATAATCCCGGCTGGAAAGATCACTATGAGGTTGACATACAATATTCTATACTGGATTTCCTGCTCAGCATTACCTATGAGCCTGTACAGAATGTAAGACGCGACAGGGTTGGAATGGAGCAGCGTGTACAGGCCATTTGTGATGCCATTTCCGCTGAGAGTATGCCTGTAAATGTCCAAGAAACGGACACAGACTGGTTGGCACTGCTAAGCAAGGATTTTATTGAAAAGCCCAGCCAGAGTGTGGACAGCAACGACAGTTTATCTTCCTGGTCCTCCAATGCGAGTGACACTGATGAGTGTTCCATTTCGGACTTGACCAGATCCTCTAGCCGTGCCACATCACTTGATCAAGACAGGATGGTCGACCCTCCTTCTGCTGTTTATTGCTCTTTGGGATTGCCAGCTTTGAAGCCACCAGAGCCACAGACACAGTATACAACAGCTGTCTTTGAACCCAATCATCTGTCCACGGTAGCTCACTCAAATTGGTGGCGACAAGACTTACAACTATATGCCAGGACACCAAACAACGAAGCGTGCACAAACTTTGCCATTGCCCATGTGCAGCATTTAAATAGAGAGTCACGCAGTATTGAGAAACTTTCGCTGCCCAAGACAATGTGTGAGAGCAGTTTGGTCCGTGAGATCATCTTCATGTTCTTTGCACCCGTTAGCTGTTGCTTCTTTGAGGTGGAACCGGATCAAAAACAGATCAGCATACGCAACAATATTTCCATCAGCAGCGTGAGCAGTGGAATACTAAAGGAAGTGCTGCAGGACGAGGTGTTGCCGGCGATTCAGGCGATGCAACAGTTGCATCAGTTAATCAATGATCACACGCTTGCAACCAGCTGTGAGCCGTCGACAGGAACTCTGAGAAGCTTTGCCTGGTCATTGCGTGAACTTATTCAGCCCATCAAGGATCGCCTGATTGAATTTGAGCGTCGTTTTTTCGATGAGGATAATGAATCGAGTAGAACTCTGATTACATTTGTGCTGCACATGAGAAAGCAATTTAAACGTTTATTGCTCCTTAAATGGCTGGCGACTCAAGCAATTATCAAGGGACCACCGTATCTTAGAAGCGCATACTTGTTGTCATGGATCTACAAGCAGACCAGGCTAGTTGTTCCCCATCAGAAGTTGGCCACAGCTCTGTTGTTTGCCTCCATGAGGCGTTACTGCAGTATCATGGAAAATTGGTGGAGATTCGCCGACTTCGATGATTGGACTGGGGAATATATTGTCGAGTGTTTGCCCGAGAATTCAGCCCACTACGGCCAACGTATTCAGGAACGTTTGCCGCGTTCCGATACAGATGATAAAGGTGATCCGCATCCGCATCTGGAGATTATAAAAGAGCTGCGTGACTGTCCTTTTTATCAGCTGCTTCTGGAGCAAGCTCTGGAGGCTGGCGAGACACAGGATCTGTTGGCCTGTGTGAATTTGTTGGGTGATTTGGTTTTAAACTGCAAAAATGTTGGTTCCGTCTATGACGATCTCACCAAACAGCTCTTCAATGAGTTGAACTGTGATACAAGCTATGCGAACGACGCGGAGGATTCTGATTCGCCACTGAAGCAGAACGATGCCCAGATTTTGGAAAAGGTACTAGGCTTGGGCAATCCCGAGTTAATGAGCATATTCACTTATCACATCAGAGAGGCGCAGGAGAAACAGGAGCAGGAACTTCAACTGAAGAAAACAAGTCCAGCTGCTCAGGTGCTTGACGTGTTGAATGCCTTGAAACGGAGTTCGAGCATACAAGAACCGTATGTAGTGCAACGATCATTGATCAGGGTGCTCCGGGAACGTTATACAATTGCCAATGTCCATGTGATGCGATGGTATCGCGATGAGCTCAGGCTGACGGATCATTTACGTTTGCTGCGACATCTAATGCTACTCGAGGCGGATTATTTATTATATCCATTCTATACGGGGCTGTTCCAACAGATCGAGAGACACGAGGAATGGGCACGCTGTTCTTTGCTCTCCTTGGAGATACACGATCTACTGGAACCACATTATGGATCCCTCGCTAATCAGCTGGAGGTGCAGGTCGTCTCGCTGGTGCGATCCAAATCGAACAAGGTCTACGAAGCCTTGGATGCCATCGAGATTGAGTATAATATGCCACTGCCACTACAGAGTATTATTACCAAATCCCAGATAATACAATATAATAGCATTTGGCGTATCGTTGTCAAAGTCAAGTGGGCCGCCTGGAAACTGGAGAATATGCGTTTCCTGCGACGTGTCAATAAGGATCCATTTGCTCCATTGGATCTTCTTGGTTTGACACTGCGTCGTTTGGAGATTCTACGCTTCTGGCTCATCTCATTGATCAATAGCATGCATTCTCATCTCTGCACCCATGTGATGCAAGCCCTGGGCGGTCAATTTGAGCAACAGATGAGCACGGCGAAAAATATTCGGGAATTGCGCAACATGCACAGCGATTATATTCAAATGTTATGCAAACATTGTCTGCTTACGCCGGAATTTGCTGGACTTAATAATGCCTTGGATCAGGTATTCCATTTGATCTTTGTACTTGACATGGAATGGAGCACCTGCCCCAGATTTCTTAACGAATCTAATGCACTCAGTCTCGATCTGAGCAGTGATGCGTCCATAAGTGACGCCTCCGATCGAGGAAAGGACTTGGAATACCTTGCCCTCAACCAGATCGAGGATATTGAAAACACCTACGTACGGGTCCATCGATTGTTAGCTAAAATACTCACAAAACTAGTCTATGGCCACAATCACAAGTTCTTAAACTCCTTGGAAGTGGTCATCAATGCAAATGTGCCGCATTAACAAACGAATTTTCATTTTAAATAACTATTGTATTTTTAAAATTACAAGTGCCAAATAAAATAACATGAAATCTGAACTGTATATCAAATTTTAATATAATCATCGATTTAACCCGATATTAATATGGATTTAAAGTTTAAATTTTAAACTGTTGTGCCCGATAAAACCGCCAAGACCATGCCATCGCTATATGTTGCCCAACATGTAAAGTGCTTAGACACATTTATCTCAGCAACAATTGTATGAAATGGCCAACAATTTTACGTTCTCTCTCTATCTCGTTCGCACCCATACTTACCGGCGTAAAAACTGCTGGCATAGTGCAACATACCCAGCAGCATGTTGCTAAGCAATGTTTACAGAAAAATAGCAAAATGATTATCGATATATCGATAGCGCTGCAGTTTTTTTCACTCATTCTTTTTCGACTCAACAAACTGTGCGGACGCGTGGCGTGGTCTGTTTTTGTATGTATTTTAAAACAAATTAAGCGTTTGCTCATGTTTTCGTGATATGTGCTATGTAAATATATTATAGAAGTATTAACCACACCTACACAATAAACAACTATGTAAATACATGAAAGCAGCTGTAACTTTAGTGCCGGACGCGTTTGTTTATAAAAAAAATTATAATTTGTGAAAATTGAAAGTGTTGGTTAATTGCAATGAAAAATTGGTAAATTACGCGCTGTGTTTTTTTAGTATTATTTACAATCAATTTGAAAAGGGAATATAAAAACTCACAAACGCAAAACACCGATAATACCTATTAGAAATTTTTGTATTATGCGTGCGTAAAAGTATGTGTATGTGTGTGTGCGCAGGCACTTGATACCTACTATAAACTACATGTATTTGTTGTAGTTGTAGAAAGTGCCGTTGAAGGTGGAAGGGGGCGCGGTCAGTTCCCCTCCGTATTAAATACAACGTGTAAATAAACCGGGTCGCCCACATTTTGCCGTAAACGTGTTCGCATTAATCCTGTACAAGTGCCTTGCCCCTCTTTCTTACCCTCTCTCTCTCTCATACTCCTCATTTTAACTTCTTCAACTTCTCTGCAACGTTTCCTTTTCCAACAGGAATTTTTAACCGCTGCCTACCACAAACAAAACGACGCCAGCTGCGTAAGAAGAAGAAGAAGTAAGAATCGAATTTGTAAAAGAAAGCACAAACAATAAGAAAGAAACTTTAAATTGTTGCTTTTATTTAGTGTACTTAATATTATGACTTATTATTGGAATTCAATGCATTTAGCGGCTTTTGTTGTTGTTTGTTGTTGTGAACTTGATTCTTATTGGAGGCTGACACTCAATTAAACCGGTTCCGCAGTTCCCCTCCTCACATCCCTTGCTCCCCATCGTTTACTTTATGCTCTCATCTTTAATTCAGTCTCTGCCACGGCTGCTGCAGCAGTTGCAATTCCGCTTTTTGTGTGCTTTTCGTCTATGTGTATGAGTGTGTGTTTTATTTGTCGCAGGTTTTCTTTTATCTGCACTGCTCTATGCACTAGTTTCGGCGTTTTAGCTATTAAGTAGCTAGATTTACTACAATTGCAGTTTAAGGAAACTAGATTAGCTAGAAATACGGCTATATTCAAAAATGAATCAACAATTTTTGCTGATAGGCAGATAACAAATGTGTTTTTAGAAATGTTAATAATGTTTTAATATATAAAAATAGTAAAAATGAATTATTGAAATATGTAAATGTAAAGAATGTTTAGCTGATAACATTGTGTCATGGGGAAATCCATTTTTTCAGTTGAAATTTACTGCTGACTAAAGTTTGCAGTCAAAAGTCTGCCTTAGAAAAGGTTAAACGAATTTCAATGCATTGAGAACAGTTTAACATAGATAGTATCTATTAGATACTGTTTAACAACAAAGTAGCTATACTATCTAAAAAGTTCTGTCAGCACTGATATGCATTCATTTGCTTCCTCTGCCGCTGGCTCAGCTGCTGATATCAACGTCCAGGGGACTTTGCATATTTGTGCTATTTTTTTGTAGAATTTTTTTTTGTGTTTCATTTTACTTTTTATCAACCGAACGCTCTGCACAGTGGAACCGAATGCATTAAGGCCGTCTTTGCGATGTAATTAATGCTAAGTGCTCATCCCTCATCACTTGACCCACCTGAAGAAGGGGGGGATAAAAGGTAACGATGTGATTGCATTACGTTTTATCGCTTCTCTACACTCGGCAAAAAAAAACTTTCTTTAAAATTATCAGTTGACTACCACGGCAAACTGCAATTTGGGTTTCTTTTGAGATAGAAAACATTATCTACATCTATTTAAATGTTGTCTTTTATTGTACAACTATGCAAAATATATTTTAGTACTCTGTATTGCTCTAAACTTTGTATCTATACAGAGCCAGCTGCCTAAAGTGCACACCCACAGAACTATTGTTTATGTCCAGCCAAAAGAATAATCCACTGAGTAGAGAAAATCCTATTATGAGAACCAAAAGCATTTTCAGCCAAAAGCATTTTATCAAGCTTTTCGATTGATTTAACCCAATTTTGTGTTGATTTTGATCTAATTTGCTCACACTAAAAATTGGGATGATGAGAAATTTTTGGTTTAAAATAACACTAGAGATGAGAAAGAGAAGTTTGCTTAGCAAAAACCTCTTACTAAAATCTTGTAACTAGGAAACGTAATTGTAAACTTTAATATATAACAAATTGTCATGTAATCTGATCTAATTATATTTAATTGTATAAAATATGAACATAGGTTTATCTAGGATTTTTAGAATCTCGACTTAGATGGACACTTTGGTGTAATCCATTTATTTTTGCATATGACATTTATATTATATTTTAAGCTTAATGTTGCATTCGTCACTGACCCAACTAGGCTAGCCTGACTTTAGTAATTCCTATGCGACTTTTTCGCCAAGTGTACTTGGCCGGGTGAAGTACTTAATTGCCTAAGCAACGGTTCCTGTAGTTGCTGCCACTGCCACAGCCACTGCCACTGCTGGCTGCTGTTTCTGTTTCAGTTTTCTGGTCAAATGAAGCTATAAAAGTGGGCCATGGCACTGACCACAAACAGATAACTAGATGCTTTTAATATGCCCAGATCGTAGTTGCAATGACCAAAAGTTGTTTTGAGAGAAAGCCATCAAAAACGCGCAATTCCCCCAGAGTCAGGCACTAAAACTAGCCACATACATACACAAACATACACCTGCTATAGTAGTAACAAGATTAACAGCAAAAACAACTAACAAACCAAAGAGCAAATGAACAAATGAACAACTGGATGCTGTTTAGATTTCCCCACAGTACCACATGCGGTTGTTGCTATTGTTGCTGTTGTTGCTGTTGTTGCTGTTGTAGTTGTTGTTCACTCTATAAATGTACAAGAAGAGATTTTAGTAGCCCGACAAGAGTCTTTGAAAATGTTGAAACATGTCATCATAAAA
Source organism: Drosophila testacea (assembly GCA_035043265.1). NCBI lineage: Eukaryota > Metazoa > Arthropoda > Insecta > Diptera > Drosophilidae > Drosophila > Drosophila testacea. The sequence goes on from JAWNND010000151.1 coordinate 2,490,179, forward strand.
ATCCACTACAGCAATGAGAATTAAGTAATCTTAGAAAAGCTTTTCCTACAACATGTCACTCCATCAAAAATTAATCTCCCACTGCAATAAATTTGAAATTGTTGGAAATGAATAAAGAAACGAGTTTGTAACTAATAGTTGTAACTGGCAAAATATAACCTTTTGAAAACTAACAAAAGAACATAACTACAATAGTTTAGTTCATGGAAAATAAGAATTGTAAAATATATAGTTATTTGTTGTTATAACAAATAAAAATTTAAATGATTAGAATTAGGTTTTTATAGATTCTTAGCTGCGTTATAAACAAAACAATTGAATACACAGTATGAAACAAATTTATATTTTTTTTTATTTTATTTGAAAACAAAAACTCTATGGCATACTTTTTGATAATAATAAAGCAAATACTCTGAAAGTTATTGTGTCTCATATGGTAGTTTCATGAGGGAGGGAGATTACCATGAAAAGGGTTTCATTATTGTGTTCATATTATACAGCATTATCATTGTTTTTGTCCTTATAACCAATCAAGAACTAATAAAAATGAAATCACATTTCACAACCATTAAAAATAGTACTGCTAAGGAAATTACATTTTAGTAGCATTAAAAAAGTAATGATTCTGCAAAAACATTACACTATCATTAAATATAGTACAGCTAATGAGATGGCATTTCATTAACATTAAATATAGTACAGCTAATGAGATGGCATTTCATTAACATTAAAAAGGTAATGCTAATTCAATTTACATCTTGTTATTAGACAAGAAATGACTTAATAAAATTTCTTTTCATTTAAATTAAAAAATGAGTAGGAATGAACAATAATTTTATTAGAATTGATTTTTAAGTTTACTGATTCTCATGAATTATACTTCTATTTGGTGTGATTTTATTATCATTTTGTTTTCAATGCTAATGAATTGACTAATGCATTAGAAATATATGATATGATAAAATAAGCAGCTTCTTCTGAGCATTCTACTTGAATTTGCCTGCATTTACAGGATATCTGCCAGTCTTTCGCCTATATAGCAATCACTTGTTTTTTAGCCTTTCAAGGCATCATTGCATCTTTTTTTTGTTGTAGTTGTTATTGCAGTTGTTGTTGTTGTTTTTGTTGGTTGATTGACTTCAACGGGGCTTTCATCAGCCTGCGGCTCTCACATGAAACGTTAATCACTTTCAAAGCTTCGCATTTTGCATGCTGTCTTTTTTTTGTATCTTTTTCTTGTGGTTATTTCTTCTTCTTCATCATCATCTTTTTGTTCATTTGTGCTTTTGCGTGTGTCTCTCGACACTCACACAAAAGAGTGTGATATTATTGCCTTGAGACTTTTAGCAAGGCCTTAACTGCACACCCGCAACAACAACAAGAACTACAACAACAATATTACCAACAACGCTGTGAAGTTGGCTTCTACTCTTGGCTACAATTACAAGCATCATTGGCCTTATTTCTTTTAAGCTATTGCTGCCGATGCAGTGTTGCTATATTAGCTATTAAGTAGCTAATTTGTAAACGCAATATCTTTGAATTTTGAGGAAATGCTATTTGCTAGATATCTGGCTTTTTCCAAAAGTGAAATACGAGTAGAAGATACGACTACTTATTTCAGATAGACAGATTACCTCAGATCATTTTGGAACGTTTCTACTGACCAAAGTATGCAGTCAGAGTCTGTCTTAGAATGTGTTGAATAATTTCTAGCTACTTTTCATAACCAAAAATTGTTACTTAAATTACCTAGCTATAATAAATATTTTCTTATTAAAACTTATTCAATTTCAAGCTATTAGCATTTTCTTTTGAATATTTAATAGCTTTTTTTAAGTTAATTGCAGCTACTTTTTCTAAAAGCCGACAACACTGTGCAGCTTCCAGTTGCTTTTTCTGCTGCGGCTGTTTACTGTTTGAAATTTCTGCCACACACACTCACACACACACACATATTACACACTCACCCACCAACACACACGCATAGCTTTATCAACAGCTGACGTTGCCCCCTTTGAGTATTTGCTCAGCTTTTACTCAATTTGCTCTCGTTCTCTTATAGTTCAACTTGTCCTCTTTCTCCTCTTCCCTTTGCATCTTTGTTGTTGTTGCTGCTCTCAAGTTACTTGGAAGCTTCCGAAAATGATTACGCAGCATTTTAGCAGCCACTTTGTGACTTGAGAACTTCACTTACCGTTACGCTTCCTCCTCCCATCTTGCCTTCCTCCTCCTCCCTACCACTTTCCTTCTTTTATGATCACCTCTAAAGCTCGTGTTCGTGTTCGTTTAAACTTGACGTTTATAACTCTTGCAATTCTATTTTTAGCATACGTGGTTTTACAGCCAGTCCAAAACTAGACCCTAAGTAAAGCAATTGAAAATTCCAAAGAAAAGACAAACTGGCAAGTGCCGAAAGTTAAATACTCTTCTGCAAGAGTTTACTTGCCAAATATACTCTTTATTACAAATGTCTATAAAGAGCCTTAAATTTATTATACATTTTATTAAACAATTTATAAATCTATTTTAATATAACTTCAGTATAAAACATTCCGAAAGTAAGCTTGATTTTGTATATATGAACTTAAGTTGTATCGCTATTTCATTGCTTTTTATTCGGATCTAATAAAAGAGTTCTTTTATACAAGGCATCAGATACTTTTAAATATATTATCTATATTTTAAAAAGTATAGTCGTCATCTTATAATTGAAACTAACCATTCGATTTGTTAATTAAATCGTTTTGCTGTGAAATATGCTGACAGCTTACATAATCTATTTGAATGATAAAAATCATTGATTAATTTAAAGCATTTATGTAAATTTGATTTTATTTATGAACAGAGAACAAAGCAAACTTGTATCGATTATAGGTTTAGCATTTATAAAGAGCATACGAATCTATACATATTTAATACGATTCCCAAAATGTCTCTTTCAATGTGTTACACATTTCATAAAAAGAATTTAAAAGACTTCTCTCACGTTTAGAGTATAGAAACCTAGTTAATGTGAGAACATTTAAAAGAAATATTTTTATAGCCACTTACTTTCTTTGCACACGTTGCTATCTGCCAACTCAACTATTTCTCACTTATTCTAAGTTTTTTGTGGCTACAGAAAGTATTTTGATGAAATTAAAACTTGGTTGAGTTATGAACACTTAAAGTTAGTTGACATTTACGGGCATGTAAACATAAAAGCGTGTTATTTATTTATCTAAATATGTTTACATTTAAATATAATAGTTGATGACTCTGAGAATATGTAACATAACAGATGTTAATAACAGAGACTAAGAAAAGAACTTCACTTATGTTAAAAATGTGGAGAAATGTTATACAAATCTTTACAAAGATACAAATGTAATTAATTACCTAAGGTAAATGATTTTATACTATATGTTTGTATACCTGTCTGTGTATTTGTTAATGTACAAGGGCATAGATATTTTTGTGGACCTTTTACGCTTTCTTTTAATTCACATATTTGTTTGTGTCTTTCTTTTGACTTTTGCTTGATGAATTTTTCTCTTTGCCATCTTTCAAATGTTGGCTAATGAAAATTGCTTGCTTATTTATGAGCATAAATTAAAAATTAACAGCACACTGCACACACAAAAACACACACACACATACATACACTGATAATAAATATATATACACACACACTCATAAATATACACACACACTCATAAATATACACACACTCACACAGACAGACTTAATTCAATTATGCTGCAAAATATTTCATATTGCAAAGCAGCAAGAAATTTATGAGCCATGGGTTCCCCCTTCCGCCCTTTGTCAGCTTCCACGCCCCCTCAAGCCCAGCAGGTCCATGGCCATTTGTTGTTGTACTTGACAAAGCCCTGGAGCTGCAATAACAACAACAATAATAACAACAATAACAACGTAGAATCAACGCCAACGCAGCAGCAGCAGCAAGCGCAGCATTTTTGCCAAGGCTGGCAAAAAAACAAAAAAACTTCATCGAAGTTGCAGCAGCAACAAACAAAAAAACCAACAACAATAACATTAACAATAATAACCAGTAGGAAAGATTAACAGTGGATGCTACTAGACTGTGGGAGACTCTGTGTTTATTCTGTCAAAAAGCAAGTCATAGTTAAACTTATAAACAAGAATATGATATGTTGAAAGTTTTTCGATAAAAGCATCTTGTGGTAGCAAAGTAGCATAATATGTGATTTCTATGATTTATAATTGGTATCATAACAATTATTATTACAATATGGAGGCACGTTCTCCAGAAAGAACAGAGCAATCATCTAAACCAGCAGGGAGCTAATTATTGTGGTACCAAAGGTTTCTTAACTTGGCTATTGGTTTTTGGATTTGCAGGGCGAAAGAATGTTTAAAAATGTTATAATTTGTTGAGGAACCTTAATAACAAATTTAGTATCTCTAGCTCTTAAAGTTCTTGCTATAATGGTGTCCATATCCCCTCGTCTGTTGTAATTAAAATTTAAAATCCCAATTAAATGATTAATGGAGTTCAAAACCCCAAATACAATTTTATTGGAAGAGAAAATTCTAAATAAACAATTGCTGATACTGAATAGACACAGTCCGGCACCGGCTGCGATTTTCATCTATTTCAAAAGTTTAATCAAAAAATTCAACTAATATGCAGTTGTTTTAAATAATAAGTGGAGCATAAATGAAGGATACAACTAGATAAGTCAAATTTTGATTGCTGAAGTATTAAACTATTCTCAGCTCTGATCAGTACATGCTTTATTGGGATTGCCTTCTGCTTGTTATGCACCACTCCCTTATTTCAAACTCGTTAAACCTTGTATACCTTTCAAATACAGGGTCTGTTAACAACAAAGCCGACCCCATAAATGTTGATCAACTGTTTGTTTGGCTGGGCAACAACTGGCAACAACTATTAGCGCATGAAACGCCTGCCACGTAACTAACAAGCGGAAAAAGTATGTTGAAAAGTCGTATCAACACGAGGGTTGCTCATTAAGTAATTAGTTGCACTTATGTGGAATCACAACTTTGTGACAATACCAAACGAAAGATAAGGTATTGCTTTTAATTATCAAATACTACATAGATACACTATATTAAAGATGCACTACATGTTTATGTAGTCTAATTTGATTTCTTATAAATAATTTTATTACTTTCTCATTTTATTACTTTCTCATTTGTTAATCTATGAAATAAATGCGCTTTTTATTTCAATTTTAATTTTTGTGGCAATACTATAGATTTTTCTATCGACAGCTTACAAAGTGAACTCTCTATTCTCTTTATTCAATATTATATCATTTAATTTAAATGTAATTAGTTTTATTTGCAAATAAATTAAATGGTATTTGAAATGTATATATGTAAAAGTATTATTTACTTTCCACATAGCTAGAGAAAGTAATTGTGATTTTGTTTAAACATTTTAAAGAACATGTGTTATTTCCACTCATTACTTAATGTACAACCCACGTTGGGTGCATAGGAAGCATAACTAGAGTATCCACTGATGGCCTGACATCAATTCAAGGTATATTTGCTTAACATATTTTTCCACTCAGCAATTGTTAAAAAAAAAACAATATCTAAAAATATACGCTATTTTTGTTTTACAGGTGCAAAACGTGCTTTAGACACTGTCTATAGTTGCATATCTCAAATTGATTGTCGTTCTGATAAAGAGACATTGTCAGACGACAATCTTTGTCTGCGTAACGCTTGACTGCACTCAAGCTAATTGCCAAGTTTGTCAAATGGCCGAAGGTCTTCTTCTTTTTGTATTGGCCATGCCCCTCAAGGTAGGGTCAAAAGGGGTTGATTGGGGGCTAAGTGATCTAAGAGTTACGCAACTTCTTAATTAGTTCAATGTTTTTGCAATGACGCCCCTGCACAAGCAGATTGAACTAACTTAAAAAGGGAGGCGTATTTTAAGCCCTTATCGATTTTAAATAGAAACTCAAACAATTTACATACAAATATGTTTGGATGATGGGATGAGTCCAAAGTGGTTGTTGTTGTTGTTGTTGTTGTTGTTGTTGTCATTATTATTACTCTGATGGTTCTTTTTGTTATACTCACTAAAAATGGTCAAAAGGGGTATTACAACTTTGTGCGAATGTATCTTGCAGTCTTTAAGTCTTAAAGCATCTTTAAAGTCTGTTCCTATAAAGTTAATACATTCTGCACTAGAAGAAAGAAACGAGTCACAAATATAAGAAATTCTTACTACCGCAACATAATGTGGTTTTAGTTAGTACAAAGTATATTAACGATAGACCCGATTTGACCTGAATGTGGTATTATGATTGGATAAAAAAGACATAGCTTATAGCAGAAACTGATGATATAGAGTCTAGACTCTAGAGAGAAAGACACAGCACTAGATTTTAGCACATATGATATTTAAATTTTTATTATTTACATAATAAACAAAGAAAGAATATGGAAAATACAAATTTACATAAAGTCGGAACAAGGGAATAAGTAAAATGTAATTTAAACTCTAATGTCAATCTGATATAAAAATGTCTTAACTTTCAGACAATAAACAGGGAAGTTATAAACAAATATAAATTCAATAATTTGGAATCAAGAGAAGAAGACGTAGCTCCAATTCTACAACTTACCAAACGCTGGGTATTTCGTAGTCTTGCTTTCTCGATTACAGTCTCTTTGAGATACTTGTTCTTATAGTTGATGTTCTTGCTTTATTATAAACATAATCATAATAGACGTGACGCAGCTAAAGATGTTTTTTGTTTGCAGTTTGGCTATAGTACAGTAGTGTAGAAGAGGGTGGGCTGTGAGGGGTGCTTGGGTGTGTGTGTGTGTGTGCTTATGTGTGTTTGTGGCGCCACATACTCGACACACAACTGAAGATTACGTGGCCGCGTCTCACAAAATTTATGCCACAGAAATGTGTTGGCATTGTCATTGGCACGCAGACAACTTGGGTCCACATATTGTCACACTCACACACCGTCAAACTGTCAGTCTGTCAGTCGGTCAATCAGTCCGTCAGTCATTCAGTCAGTCACATGTTGAGCCTGGGCATAAGTGCTCCCCAATGGAAGCTGTTGTTGCTGCCGAGGAAGGCGATTAAGGCTAAGGGCAATAATAAGGAAATAACATTTTAATGGGCCCTACAGTCAAAGAAAATAAAAGAGAAGTACAGAAAGAGAGAGAGAGAGAGAGAGAGGGAGAGGAAGAGAGGTGGTAAGAAAGGGAGAAGGAGATTGGAAGGGCAAACAAAGAGAGATGACAAGTATTTTGGGGTTTGCATGAGAAAACCACAAGACAAGCAAATGATGTCAACAGCTGTTAATGTTCATACGTGCACGTTATTGTGATAAATGTTTGATGACTAACCAAAAATAATAATAACGAATTGGCAACTCTCTAAGCGTTTTAATGTGGCTAATAAATCAGCTTCAAGTAGTTTTATTAAATTGAAAATTATCACATTGAATTGACAAACATGAATCTTTTTTGAGTCAATTTATCATAAAGATAAAGCATGACATAAACTTTCTGACACGTCTAAGTTTTTTAAGGAAATTGAATTGAATTTCTTTGAGATAACTTTAATATTTTAGTAAATTAAAAGTGCACTTCTTTTAAGATAAAACGTTATCACGAAGATAAATGAAAAGATACAAAATGTTATTTAAAAAGTACACGTCTCATTGTCAGTATAAAAACATTTCCATATTATAAACGAACTTCTTCCAAATACATTCATAAATTTATTAAGACTTAATGTTTCTCTTTGAAGTTTAACTCAATTGTAATTAGTTAACATGGTATAAACTGACAATATTTTTGTTTTCTTCGCTGTTGTAATGAGCACATAGAATAAAAAGTTAATGATGCGGGTCGAGCCACCGTCCGTTGATGGGCTACATAAAAGGCCATGGACCAAATGTCAAACCTCAACAAACTTTTCTTTAGCGTTTTTATTTTGCGTATTTTGTCTCATTTTTGTACTTAACGGCGCTAAAGGGTGTCTTCATTGTAAGAGATAACATAAATTATATAAAGTAGCCCATAGGAACGTGGGTCGTAAGCCAAAGTTACAACTGGCACTTGGACAAAAAGGCATAAAATAATTATGTTCATGTGAGAGTTTTTCATTTTTCATGACGCTGCGAATCTATTTGAGCTAATTACTTTTAAAAACTCATACAAAATGTTTATAAATCCACGAATAATGTAACTAACATTATGTAAGCTATTACTATTTATCGATAGAAACGATAACTTACTGTTAGATGGATAACTTCCGTTTGCAGCTGTTTATAAGATTTATTCATTAATAGTCGCTCTATTAGTTATGGATACTGCTTAAGCATAAAGTAGCGAAATAAATATCTTGAAAAAGCTGAGTTTTACTATCGATAGAATCTATGAATGATAAGATTTTAAATGGAAAACTATTTTCAGATTTAAATATCGCATTTCCATTATGTTTTCCCAAGCTTACAGTTTTAATATCGATAGTTTCGATAATGAAACATTTCACCCGACACTGCTTAAATACTTACAGTTTTATTATCGATAGTATCGATAACTTGCTGTTCGCTTACTGTTACTTTACTGTTTACAGGGCATCTCATAGCCAGCTTCCTTGCTTGTTCCACTTTCGATTTGGATGCCACTTTAGTAACAAAGTTTACAAAGTAAAAAACACAACTGCTAAAAACTGGGCAACTTTTTTTGTGTGCACTCCCTCTCTCTCTCTCTCTCCTCGCTGACAAAGAGCAATGGGCAATTGCTATGCAAACGGTTTGCCGCTTACCATATTTCTGCTTTCTAAACCGCATTGCCACGCCCATCCCTCAGATGGGGGCGCTCATCTGGTACATTTAACAGCATAGTACTCCCGAATCAGACTCAGAATCAGAATCCAAATCAACTGCGGCCTTACCACAGCAGCTACGTAATTCCGATGGGCATTGTGGGGGGCAAGCTCCCTAGTTTTTTTTGTTCTATTCTATTCTATTTTTTCTCTATTTGTTTATTTTATTTTTTGGCATGAGAATGGGGAAACTCGTGCAACTTACCATACAAATTGTTTGAATTAGCGCGGACTTCGCAGTTGCTCCAGTCTCTCTCTCTCTCTCTCTCTGTCTCTCTCTCACTTGTTCCACAACCCACGCCTTTGTCAGAGTCTCTATTTGATTTTAATTAAAATGCGTGTCATGAAATTTTTTATACCCTTTGCAGGGGGTATTTTAATTTTGTCATGGTATTTTGAATGAGTAGAAGGAGGTGCTAGCAACCACATAAATCTATACTCTTCTATTGTTCAGAATTTACTCGACAGATTTCTTTATTAATTAAGGTTCATTTCAATGATTGATTAAAAAACTTTTCTTTTAAGAAACATTTCAAATTGTAGTCCTCAAATTTACATCTTTCTTTTAATCGCAGATCTTTAATTGTATTTAAGCTAAAAAAGTTAGCAGGAAGTGAATTTCTACTATACAAATCTTATGAAATAAACTTATAAACTATTTCTATCTACAAGTGTATTAAATGTTCGTCATTCCGTTGATAGTTTTATTTTTGTATATTTGGGTGAACAGATTTGAGTGCAGCAATTTATGAGCTGCTGAGAAACAAGTAACGCTCGGAATAACTGATGGGATTCGCATGTTAATGATGATGGTGACGGTGATGATAATGATGATGATGACAGCTTTCTTTACTGGGCAGAGAAATATAAAAATACGAGATTGCCCACTTGTCAATCCACACATCTCGACGCATTTCTCACTTTTTGCACATTTTGTGCCCATTTTTCTTTAATTTTCGTTTCGCTTTACCGGATTCATCAGATGGATATTAATCACAATACCCCGGATGCCTATTATATGGGCTTTATACAAATTGTTAATAATGTTTTGTTGTTTCGAAGGCTTTCTTTTAGTTATTGCTTTGAGTTTTCTTCAACCAGCTGATAAATTACTTCGTATATTGATAAAAATAGGATTTTTGTGTAAACAGCTGTTTGGAATTAACGACTGTAGACAGCATACTTATAAGAACAGACTATGTTTGTTCAGCTTTTCCAAAAACTTTAGTTTGACATAACAGTCTCATATTTTGTCGTTTATTTAACCAGAAATGTTTATATATATGAGCAATGTGAATACGTTTACACTCTTCCCTTAAAAGTATTTAGTTCTTATTGATTTTATTATTCACAATAAATGAGCTTGAATTAAAAATTGAACTATCCAACTAGTAAACAAGTATTGAGAAACAGCAATAATAAAGTTATTGATCAATAAGTGTAAAAACAAAAAGTTCTTAGTATTGCAAACTGTTTCTTTTTTAACTGAGGTAAATCTCTTGAAAGATGGGGTTGATAAACTTATTTTTAACGACAATATTAAGGTATAATATAGATTAGGATTTCTGCCGAAAATTTAGTATAATAATCCAACTAGAATTATTCTCTAGTTATTTAAATATTGTTAATATAATTAAACTGGTAATGTTTATGCTAAAAAATAAGAAACCAAGTAGAACTTTCTACTTAGTTATTCTGTGGCTATTTAACAACTACAATGTAATTAAATTGGTTATCTTTATACAAATTAAAAAGGATTAAAATAACTAATTTATTTACATTCTTAACTAACTATATCTAGAATCTTGTAGTTTCTTTAGCCAAAGGTTCAATAATAGATGAATCATTTTTCACCTTGAGCCGGTTTTAATATCAGCTTCGCTGATTGATCTTTGATCAATGATTGTCTCTGAATGTCTAGTCAATATAGACTAGGTGTACAGTTAATCAAAATACGATAAGCTAAGCCGGTTGGCAAATTAACATTTTATTAGCTGAAATTGCTGAGCATCTCTCGTCGTCTCATCGCATAGTTCATTAACCCTTATTTGCCGGCTTCAAGCGACAGCGAATTTGTTTATGACTTTGACTTGCTGCCCGATTGTAGATTGTATTTGTAACAGTAGTGTGTGTGTGTGTGTGTGTGTCTGTTTGTATGTATTTATAGCACACTAATTTGTATCTGTGCCGAGTGTGGATGCCAACATGTAACTGAAATAAATTTTATTTGTGTGCATTTTAAATTACGCGCCTCTCAAAGTGGCTCCTCCAATCGGAGCAGGTCGTCTGACGTCGGTTGGCGGCCATCACGGATCATTAAAGCGGCAAGTGCAGGGTCTACATGCAACATCTGCTGCGTCATTTCAATCACACACACCACACACTATACACTCAAAGCCCTCCTTGTGGAGGCGGCCTTTTGATGTTTGTTCTCTTTCTGTATCTGTATCTCTTTCTCTATCGGGTGCTTTGTGAATTTATGCGAAATTTTGTGGGATTTTCTTGTTGTTCCCATTGTTGTTGCTGCTTTGTTTTTATGTCGCTTTTGGCACTGTGTGTGTGTATGTGTGTGCGTGTGTGTTTGGAGTGCGCGTGCTTAATTATACAAAATGTATTTGCGCTCGACTTAACAGCCAGTGATTTATTTTGGTAGCTCACTTGGGGCATTTTGAATGATGAATTTATGTGTGGATTTTGTGTACTTTTACAACGATGAATTGTATTCATCGCATGTGGATTGCATTTGACAACTAACTGCATAATTGTTTACTTCAGGGATGCCACAAAATAAAGAAAAACCCTTCCGGAAAATTTAAACAAAACGGCAATAAACAGGACAAATAGTTTAACTTTTCTTTACCACAAAATCATCAGAACTGGGCCATGTAGGACCTGAAACATATATGTACATATACATTTTAATTTGCATATAGGTAGTAGTAACTTTATGGCTAAAATATACTTTTATTTGGCTAAAATCAAGATTAACCAAGACATGCTGTATTTCCAAGACAAACCGCTCTAAGTCAAATAAATCTCTGCAATGTCTCTGTTTTTTAAGCCTCTGTTACAATTGACAGAAAGGAATTTGTCTTGAAACAATTTTATTTCCCTAATAGTTTCTTTATTAAATTATTCCAATATACCAAATTATATACTCTTGGCTTGTTTGTAAATAATTTTCAACAGAGATTATATTGATTTTCTTAAGTTTATTGAATATATCTGCACTTAATAGCTTCAGATTTCTAGCTAAAAACAGTTCTACAAACTCTCTAGTTTCTGCACTTACAAAATATAAAAATCTAGCTATAACATAGCTAAATAAAATAATGACAACACTTATTTTTACTCTAAGCTCTCATTTCGCTATGTGAAACATGTGTGAATACAATTGTATGCTATGTTAAATATTTATGCTTGTTAACATAACAGCTGTGGATTCTTTGTTTAGCCTCTTTAATTAGATATTCTAGCTCATGAGAACCTAAATTCAAACTAACTGTCCATCATCATCATCATCATCATCATCATCATCATCATATTTATCATTTGGGGTACTATCTATCTGGTCACACCGGCATTTTGTAATTGCACAATTTGTCAATTTCATTAATTGCGTTTAATTGCTTACGTTTTTAAATTGGGTTTCACTGTGCTTTTGTTTTGCCGTTTCTTAATTGCAATTTCTGTTACAGTTTCATTTGTAATTGTTGTTGTTTTTATTGTCCCCATTATTGTCGCTGTTTTGTCTTTGAATAGTTGTTGTTGTTGCTGCTGACCTTTGCCAACTCGCCAATTTATTAATGAGAGATCTTACTTTATAGTTATTAAATTGTTTGAAGTACACGTCACATTTTACAAATCTGAGGAAACATAAATGTACAGTTAGTCAAAGAAACTTTTTGTCAAACTGAATAATTTGCATAGGTGTTACTTATATTTAAAAATTAACTTGGTGGTTTAACTTAGATTATAAATTTAAAAAAAGGTGATCTTTTTGTTTTTTAATCAAATATTAAAAACTAAGAAATAAAAGTAAAATGATACGGAAATGTATTTTTTTCATAAAAAAACAAAACAATTTTAGACAAACCGCGTTGTATTTATTTTTAATCACTAAATCTTTTTGTATCTTGTTTAAAGAATTATATAATAAAATTAGAAAAAAAACCAAAAATTCTTATTTGTTTCTTATTTTAAAAAGTTTATCTAATAATTATATTTTTTTAAACATGTTTTAAGAACCATAAACAACTTTAATAATATAAGAAAAGTAAATCAACCATCAAGGAAAACTACATCTAATTTCATTGCAATACCTGAGTTTTTTACTTTGACAAACCACTTACTTGACTAACTGTATGTACGTACATATGTTTCAGTGTCGTTATCTTTGATTGTTACTGTCCTTTCACACCGGAGCTTTTCATGTGAAATTGACATAGATTTTCATCAAATTAATTGCTGTGGGGCGCTTAAAGTGCGGATGCACTCAACAAGCGTGCTAAAGTGTGCTACAAGTGCCGCCAACTCATGTGCCACGCCTACATTTGGGCAAACGCCACGCTTATCAGTAGCAATAAACAGCAAGCAACAGTCGCTCTTATAAAAATGTTGCTTCCGCTTTGCTGACTATGCTGGCGAAAGAGACAGCAGAGAGAGAGAGAGAGAGAGAGAGGAGAGACAAGTAGGAAGTGTGAGTAACAAAGCGGGGATGGAGAAATGTTAACTGAGCTTCGTTTCAATTTATGACACTTTGACAGCTTTTCGAAATATTGCGAGTCGCGACTCGCAACTCGCGTCTGTGCAACTTTTAATTAAAATACAAAATTAAATTTACGCGCAGTGCAGCGTAGCCGAAACCTTGACAAAATGAACACCGATACACAAAAGTTTCACACAGTCAAACACTTACATACAATGTCAAAGTGAATAGAAGAAAACATCAGGGTCGTAGACAGAAAGGGGCGCCAAATTGTTCATTTTCTTATCCCATATATGTATGTACATATTTCTATTTTGAATCTTATTAAAAATGTCGTTACATCTAAGGAATCGTTTAAAGTGTTTCAGTTACAATTTTAATTACTGAGTGAAGTCAAATGTACAAAAATTTTTTACCGAAAAACCGACTATATACAGTTGCGAACATTGTCCTTTTTTTATTGATCAAGAACATTCTTTTGAAGTTGTAATTCTCTCAAATGTTTTTAAGTAGTATTCATATAAAGAAACTTTGTTCCTTGTCGTAACGGATACCTTTCGACTTGGTTTTCTGTTTCAAGTGAAATATTAAGAGCTATCAATTGAGTGGTTGAATATTGAATCCCCTCTGCCTACGCCCTTGGCAAAAACACGATAAATTAAAATCAGAGCAATAGTTCACAGGCGGCGTCGTCAGCTTCTATGTACATTCAAACACACCCACACACACCCACATACTTGTATGAATATTTCATCAATTGTTATTGTTGCTGCTGCTGGAGGCGTACAGTTGTCCCGTCTTTCTCTTTCTCCCTCTTCCCCTCTCTTTCTGTTGCTTATTGCCTGTGGGTCTGTTGACATTCGACTTTTAACATTATAGCGACTGTTCCTTCTATTTAAGCGGCATTTGTCTGATAGACTCTCGACTGATTGTTGTGTTTTTGCTTCAATTGCTTTGAATTGAATTATAATTAAGTGCTAATGTGTTTTTATTAATATTGTTATCGTTAATGGCATAAATCCAATTATATCTTAACATTGATTACATGCTGAAGAATGCCGACTAGCGTAAAAAGATTTATAACAAATCTATATTAATTATATATCGATACGAAAAAACAATATTATTTAAACTTAAATAATATTGATAACATAGTTAGTATAAATATCTAGGTGAGCCTTTAATTAGTTGTTGGTTCACTAGTTATTATAATTTAATAATTAACAACTAATAATTAACATTATTATTATAACAAAATATGTAATATTTATCGACACTTCAATTAAGTCTAATGCTATCTCTGTTAAACATTATACAGTTCAACAGCTCATTAACATTCCATTAGCATGAGCTGCTGTTAATTCTGTAAATTAGCAGTGGGTGTTACTTTAGTGGAGCCTAACCTTGAATTCCCCCCACTTAACAGAAATACCACACTTTCAATTTCGGCCTTAATTGGGTTACACAAAGGATTATCAAATAATAGATTTTAATCAGATAATCTGTCTAGATTTATTGTCAATGCATAACAAAATAATTTATTTGACAATCATAAATAGCAGTGTAATTATATTGCAATTGAAATATTTGCATAATTAAAAGCCATATTAAAGCCAGAAAATATCAGTTTAAATTGATTAATATGGTAAGAAATATGAAACGTATTGTTTTTAATTATGCATTATTCTTTTTTTGAATAATTGAAAGCCACTTTTTTAAGCACTTTCTGAATAATATATCAATTAAAATGTGCAGCTTTACTTTTTGTTGTCTTTTTTATTTTGCTGTGCCCGTTAATGCAAAAAGCTTTTGCAAAAATCATGCATATGAATGAAAGTATGTGTGTGTGTGTGTGTGTGTGTCTGTTGTACAATATAATCGCATCAACTGGAAACTCGTTTTGTATCTTTGATATTGAATGCATTATTGACAAGTCGTCCTGCCCACACTGAAGGGCACTCCTCTGGAGATCTGGATGCTCTCTGCCTCTTGTCATTTGCCACTTCATTTTTAGCCTCTTTCGGCTCTGCACATGCAACTGCATATTTTAACAGTTTTGCCCTTTCACAGACTCACCTCTCTCCCTCTACCTCCCTTTTGGTATTCCTCCTACCAGACAGCCAGTCATCTCAACAAGCTCTCCAACAGGGTGTGCGTGTGTGCATCATGTTATGGGAAACTGGTTTTGAATGCGCTTTTCTCCTTCTCCTCCTTCTCTCTCCTCTCTTGGTTTGTCTAGGAGAAGCTTTGGCAGTCGTCGCATGCCTTATGAATGATTCAAATGCATGTTTTTCTGTGCAAAAAGAGAAGAAAAACACAACTTGGCACAAAAATACCGTTAAGAGTTGTTGCGCTTTTTGTTATACCCCAGAGTCGAATGCTTAAAACGGGTCCATTGGCTGTCCCTCAGTACTGCTAGAATGTGACTGTAAAAAACAGGACAGATTTGAAAAGCTATATAAAAAGGTATACAAGGAAAAACGTAGAATGACAAAAAAAGTATGCTAAAGGAAAGATAATATTAAATGCATTGAAAAAGCACAAAAAACTATGTTTAAATCTTATACAACAAAACAGTTTTATCAATTTTAGAACTTATAAAACAGTATATGCTTCGGGAAAGCGAATATTTGACATTTTTCCCAGCTAATGTTATTACAAAAGGGCAGATGTATCTTTAAAAAGGCTGAGCTGGCAACACTGCTGCTCATAAAAACGTCATTTGTAAGGACATTTCAGCCTGTCACTTAAAAAAGCATGATGAGTGTAGCAGTTGTCGCTTGATTGAGATTGTTAAATGTCAACAGAGTTTATAACCAAAAATGTACTTCATTGGGCTAAAGGTTAAACTACTTGTCTTGTCTTGTGTGGATTAGCAAAGGGTATTCTCCAAGTCGAGCCTTATTTTAATGGCAACATTTTTCTCATGATATTTCGATGCCGCTGACATCTCGTTTGGATGCCGGTTTTTCGGTTTGTCGTTAGTCTTGCCAAAGTTGTTTTTTCTATTTGTTGTTGTTGTCTGTGGCATTTTTAGGAGTGTTGTGACTATGACCTTTGTCAATGGTATTTGGGTCCCATTCTTATTTTTGTTATTCCTTTTCCCGTAAACTGCTTTTGCATTTTCTGCAGAATTGTTTTGACAGAGTAACGAGTATTTTTGCGGTGAGATCTGACAAAAAAGTTATTGAATGTTTACTTTTATTGAATTTATTGATGCTGTTGCGGCTTTGCTATTTGCATACCCAAATAATACCCATAAGCTTATATAACCCTGTCTATTTCAATCATCGAAATCAAAGAGATGTGATGAAAAAGTATTTTGTATGTTGTAGTAACCTATCTGTGAAAAGCAAAATTATTGTTGAACCCAAAGAAGACTAGGAGTTTATCTGTCAGAGTGTAAAATAAGTGTAATATACGTTATAAGAGACTAGATTCAATGCATATTTAACCAAAAATCTGTAAAGTACAAAAGTATCTGTAAGATACAGAAGTATCTGTGAACTACAAAGATTTGTATCTGTAAGATACAAACCTATCTATTGCATACAAAAGACTTTATAGAGTGTGAATCTTTCAATAAGAAATTAAAGCGTTGAAAATAATTACAAGTCATGTCTAAACAAAAAAGAGCCGAGTATAACTTTCATTTTTTTTATTCATATTTACATAATAAGTATGTAGCTGTTTTATCTTTCTTCTTTTTTGTGTTATTATTAATGGCCATTTTGATTTTGCTTTCTTTACAGTTGAATAATATCTCAAGGTCTTGTGTTTTGTGCGTGGAACTGAAAGGGAAACAAACAGAAAAATACAAATAAAACTGGTTGAGGCATGAGCTGGCCGAGGCGACACTGGGAATTGGACGTCGTCTCAATGGATCAGCCAACAACTTTGAGAGGATGCAGCAGCAGCGACAAGAGGAAGAGCAACTAGTTGAGCTGAAATTAAACTCCGTCTGTGCATAGCATGAGACAGAGACAGAAAGAGAGCAACTGCTCCACATATGTGCCAACCTAACCATAACAACAACAACAACTAATTAACAGCAATTCACGCTTCAAATCAACAGAAAGAGAAGTGAGACAGAGATAGAAGTAGCTGAGTTCACAAACGCGTGTCTAACGATAAGTCTGATAAGAAAAGTTATACATTTTAACATAGGGCAACCGACAGGGCAACAACAAAAAACAACAAAAACAACAATAACATATCGTCTAACATTAACAGCAGCTTTCATAATAACAGAATGCTGTTAACCTAAGTAACATACAAAACAACTTTACATTATCATCACAAAACACAAGACAGACAAAAGCTGATTGCTGCCAGCTGACTGATTGACTGACAGTTACAAATTCAATTTGTCTCACGCAAACAATAAATAAATAAACAACAAACAACTAAATTGACAACAACAACAACCATAACAGGTTGTTAAAAAAGTTAAGATGTCATTTCAAACATTCACACGCAAAATGCGGGGACGCATGCGTTCCAACACCTGTCGCATTGTTCTGCTCACATCCCTGGTCTGGGTCATCTTTGACTTTGTACTCATTGCTCACTATTCCGATTGCATAGGCAAAGATGGCTGGCGTTGCAGAAGAGCCGGGGAATATGATGTGGAGGTAAGTAATCCCCATCTTAATCAGGGATCGTTAAATATAATTATTGTAATTATTTTGAGTCAACTAAAAAACTAATTTATACCTGTCACAAAAGAAAAAGCATAACACTATAATGATCCATTGTTATGTTTAAAGACTATTTCAATGATAAGAATTAGACTTCTTATGTTTGATTCTTGACCTTGTGACAATTTAACCGATATCCAAGCGTGATGCCTTTTAGATCATGATATGTCTTCTAAATTCATCTCTAGTTTAAAAGTTATTAATTTTGCCAATAATTGGTACCATAAAAAAGGGGTTATCAAATCTTTTCTCTTATTTTATTGACATATCTTTGTTATATTTTCAGATGCCCAACGCTGAGCGTTTGGTAGACGATAATCAATTGGTCGATGATAACGAAATTAATACAGAGAAATCTCTGGATGGTGGTGATAGCGCTGGCGTTGCTCCCATCATGGGCCAGGGCTTTGCTTCCGGAGGCATTTCGATGACGTATCGCAGCCTGGTGCTAAAGAAATGGTTCCAAGCGCCCACGGTGCGTGAGAGCAAGGGGAAACCGGGTGAGATGGGTAAACCTGTCAAAATACCCGCTGATATGAAGGATCTCATGAAGGAGAAGTTCAAAGAGAATCAATTTAATCTATTGGCCAGTGATATGATCTCATTAAATCGCTCGCTAACGGATGTGCGACATGAAAAGTATGTTAAAGATGAAATAAATGAAACATCTTTATCATAATTCTTTCAATCTTTCAGTTGTCGTCACAAGCATTATCCCTCAAAGTTGCCTACCACCTCAATTGTGATAGTTTTCCATAACGAGGCTTGGACGACATTACTACGCACAGTTTGGAGCGTCATCAATCGCTCACCGCGTTCCCTGCTCAAGGAGATTATTCTGGTGGACGACGCCAGTGAAAGAGGTAAGCAAAGAATAGTATAAAATCTCCGAATACATGTCTAACCATTCTATTCTTTTGTAGATTTCCTTGGAAAACAGCTGGAGGATTATGTGGCCAAGTTGCCGGTTCGTACATTTGTGCTGCGCACTGAGAAACGCTCTGGTTTAATTCGTGCCCGTCTTCTTGGCGCCGAGCATGTCACCGGTGAGGTCATCACCTTCCTCGATGCACATTGTGAATGCACAGAGGGTTGGCTGGAGCCACTGTTGGCGAGAATTGTTCAGAATCGTCGTACGGTTGTGTGTCCCATCATTGATGTCATTTCGGATGAGACATTCGAATACATTACCGCATCGGACTCCACGTGGGGTGGCTTCAACTGGAAACTAAACTTTAGATGGTGCGTTAATTTGATTTATTGTCTTCATATTAGCAGTTGAATGGAAAAATCAATGTGCAGCTGTAAAGATAATTGCTTCAGCAGACCTCTGATTGCAAAGTTTTTTTAAAGAGCTGTAGTAGCGCATGGAAGCTCACTTAACTTCCGAAAGCTTAGCTCTAGTTAGTCGTTAAAGTAGCATAAAAGAACAATGCAAATGTAAGATAAGTTCTTGTAGAAGTGCTTTTGGATTAATAGATTTAAAAGCACAGTAAAGCTCTATACAATTCAAAATGAAATAACACAAAACTAGAAACTAATTTAATCTCAATTAAAGGTGAATTTTACTCTTGTACAAATCAATACAATATTAATATAATATTAGTGTTAATGAAATGTAATGTTCGATCAGTTAAAGAGTCATAGTAAAGCTCATATGAATTCGCTTTCTCCACTATTAAACTACAGTTTAATCAATATTAGTTTTAAATGTCAGCTTAAATGTTGAAATTTTACTAATGTTCCTATTCTTTCAGGTATCGAGTGCCTCAACGTGAGATGGCCAGACGTAATAATGATCGTACGGCTCCGCTGCGAACACCAACAATGGCTGGTGGATTGTTTTCAATTGATAAGGATTACTTCTATGAGATTGGCTCCTACGATGAGGGCATGGACATTTGGGGTGGCGAGAATCTGGAAATGTCGTTTAGAGTAAGGCAACAACACAATGCACATTATCTTCTATGGTTTTTCTATTCGTTTTTACAGCTACAGCCAAGCCGCAAACAAGTGTTGCCCATTTGCCTATATATACTTATGATATTACGTTTATTTCTCTTTATTTAAGTACAAAGTATTTATTTTTTTAAATCTTTTTATTATCTTTCTAAAAGAAAATGAAATGAAAATTATGTTAAAAAAAAATATTTCTAATCACAACCAACACAAACAACAATCCATGACAATTCTCAGATATGGCAATGCGGAGGCATTTTAGAAATTATACCCTGCTCGCATGTGGGCCACGTATTCCGTGACAAATCGCCGTACACCTTCCCCGGCGGTGTGGCCAAAATTGTGCTGCATAATGCGGCGCGGGTGGCCGAAGTTTGGCTGGACGAGTGGCGTGATTTCTATTATGCAATGAGCACAGGTTCGCAAATATACAAAACAAACAAAACAAAACAAAACAAAAATCTCAAAAACAACTACAACTACTTCAAAACAATAATAATAATTTAAAAAACGAATCACAACAACTACATAAATTTAAAACAATTGCCTCTAATACTACATAACTTATACTTATACTTATAACGTGCATCTAACTCTTTAAGTATACCAATATTTGATTGTAATTGGCTTTCACACGCTACTAAAAACAACAACAACTACAGCAAAATACAACAAACTAAAATTTACTTCGGTTTGCCGAAGATATAATACTCTTGCCGACCCTATGACTTCTTGAAAGACTAATCAAGTTTGTTCTGAAATTTAAATAAAGTTGAAAAACATCTTAGAAACAGTGAAAATAGTCCATCTTCCTTAGAGAGAAATTTTCCGATAGTCGAATGTCGACATTTCTAAATACTATCGATAGTAAAATATCAGTTAACTATATTCTGCTAAAATCGGTTAAAAATATGCTGATTTCTATAACAATTTAGTGGTTTTCTTCTCTCATATTAAGATAGATAAACGAGTAATTGAAACCATCGATAGTATGCATAACATCAACCACTCTTCATCGTTATCGATAGTATAACAAGCATAAAATAAGGTTTCTGTTTCTTCGAGTGTTTTAGAATTTAATAAGGTCTATCTTTCAATGCGATACAAAAAGGGTGTCAAAGGTATAGTACCCTCTGCAAGAGTATAACAAAACCCCACAAAAGGTTCATACTAACACTAAAATACTAAAACATGAACACGACCACTACAACAAAAACAAGATTTGACATTGTTTTGAGCATAAAAAAAGCATCAAGTTTTTAATATCTAATCTATAAATAAATTAAAACTACTCGTAATAATAACTAGCTAACCAAATAATACATACATATATATATATAAATATAATGTACCGTATAACATGATACTAAGTAAAAGCTAATGCCTCTGTCGTCATTTTAAAATGTCTAACTTATATCTAACACGCACTGGCATATGTTTTAATCCATATTATAATTATTTAGTGTGCTCTTTGATATATATATTTTTTTTAACAAAACTCTTTCTAAATGTTCTTGAATTTTGTGCTCATGCTCATGTCTAATGAGACTAACCACAACTACTACACACAATTAAAAACCAAAACAAACAAACAAACAACATCACAACACATGAAAACCACAAAGCGTTATATTAACGAGTATATAACACATGTAATACTTACATACGAGTAAATATAACAGTTGTATTGAAACCTTAACATTGAACTTAAGCTAAACTTATAACGTACATAAATGTACTTACTCTCGTTGCTTTGTTTTAATTATAATTTTAAGTACTTTGTTGTTAATCAAAACAC
Source organism: Drosophila testacea (assembly GCA_035043265.1). Taxonomy (NCBI): domain Eukaryota; kingdom Metazoa; phylum Arthropoda; class Insecta; order Diptera; family Drosophilidae; genus Drosophila; species Drosophila testacea. Next base: position 2,512,213 of record JAWNND010000151.1, read on the forward strand.
TAATTGGTAATTAATTTTAGTATTTAGTTTATTATCTTAAGTTGTTACTAATCTTCCTTTTTGTGATATTATTACTCGTTACATCTATATGTATTTTAATGATGCGCCTCTCGTTGTTGCCTCGGGTTGTCCATTCAAGCACTTTTACGTTATGTCGTTCACGAGTAAGGACGTTAATTTAACTACTCGTTACGGGAACGAAACGAGCACACTTCAAGAGTCTCGTTATTTATGAGTACACTTCAAGGTTCTAATTACCCCGAACTTACTACAAATCTCGTTACCTACCATTTCTATACTTCAAGTTATGTTCCTTAAGAGTAAACTACTTCAAGACTCGTTAGAATTCGCTGTAAGAGTTTTTGTTTCTTAACTGAGCTAAACTCGTTTTATATTTGTAAATATTTAACTCTACTCGCTAGAGTTACAACGAAAAACCCTCTGAAATTTGTAAAACTGGGACCAAATTTTTTAACTTGGTCATTCGTTATTCAAGAAACTACTCTTTAGTTTAATTGCTTCGTGTGACTGACGTCTTAAGTGCTAACAAACCCAATCAAGCAACAAACTGTTCTACTCAAGTCAGCTATTAGGAGTCGCTCCCTTGTTAATTCCTAAGTCTCGTAACTCTTTTTTTAAGTTTCTCATACAGTTTAGGTAAAAAAATGAATGCTTCTCGCCCCGATTAGAGGCACTTTTGGTACTCGCTACATTTGCGCTTGGCTATATAAACAATTGATAAAGATATCTGTTGATATATATAGTATATAAATATGTATATGTGTACATCTTTCTCTCCCACTTTCGCCCACTTTAATTTTTGCTCGATTACCGATAACTTCTGACAATAAATACGAAAAACAAACAAACAAACAATGAAAATCCCGCCGCTCCTCCAGGTATGGATGTGTGGCGGTGTCCTCGAAATAGCGCCCTGCTCTCGGGTCGGTCATGTCTTTCGAAAATCAACGCCGTATACCTTCCCGGGCGGCACCACGGAGATTGTTAATCACAATAATGCGCGTCTGGTTGAGGTTTGGCTGGACGATTGGAAAGAGTTCTACTACAGTTTTTATCCAGGTTAACGAATAAAACAAACAAAACAAAACGAATGCTTCTTCACTCTTTCTCTCTGTCTATCTATCTCTTATTCTCACTCACTTGCCTCTTGTCTTTATGTCTCTATATCTCTGTCTTATATAGTTATCTGTTTCGTATATATATATATTTATCGAGCAAGCAGCACGCTCTGCATTTTGCAATTGTCTGTCTTATATACTCTACACACATATATTATATTAATTTTAATTATGATATCAATCGATAAATATATAATTTATGGCATGGCCGTGACAATTCAATCAATCAATAAATCAATCAACCAACCAATCAATCAATCACCCAACCGCAACCCTTACCAACCAAAAAAAAATTCTCACCCTGTATATTTGATTTTGCAAATTGTTTTTTTAGCCTCCAGAAAAAGTTTCCATTTAGTTTATGTAAGGTTTTTTTGTTTTTCTTTATCAATTCTTATTCCTTTTCTAATTGTTTTGTCCTCGAAATTCACGTCGCCTGTTAAATGTCCCCCCCACTCGTATTTCTTTTGTAGGGTATCTGTGAGTTGAATACCCCTCTTGTTGTTCCCGATTACTTTTCTACTTGTAATGCCCACTTTGCATGCTTTTTGAATGTGTTTTGTACTATATCAATGTTTATATCATATTATTATACTATTTATAGAGAGCTTTTGCACATACACTTCCTTTTGCCGAGTTGCTTGCGAAACCTAACCTCACTTAATGTGCTGTATATAGCTTTTAACGGACACGAATGTAGATCCAAAACACGTACACTCACACTAACATAGATGTTTGAATAGAGTATCACCTATGCAACTTTTACTCAATTTGTTTCTACTCTTTTTCCCCTTTTCTCCGCTTGATCCTCTTAGGTGCTCGCAAAGCTTCTGCTGGTGATGTTAGCGATCGAAAAAATCTACGTGATCGTCTTAAGTGCAAAAGCTTCCGCTGGTATCTGGAGAACGTATACCCGGAGAGTTTAATGCCACTGGATTACTATTATCTAGGCGAGGTAAGATTTGATGCCATTGCCGATCCTTTTAAATTAAAAGAAAACCCTTGTACAAAATTGCCAATGCACACAATTAGTTATAAACAAAACAACATTTAGAATATAACTTATATCTATGACTGAAAGTTCCCAAGACTTCATGTAATGGTCGTTGAACCAATTTGTCCAAAAAAATGTATGTCGATCATATTCATACACAAATTTTCTGAGCTTAAAAAAGGTTATTTAAAAGTTTATAAAGTTGATTATACAAAAACAAAATGTTCAAGAGTACTAGCAACTAATAATATGGTTTGTTAAAGTTATTTTAAAGTACAACAATACAAAATCCAACTAGACCATACAGTCTAGTAATCCAAGGCCTAATCTTATCTAGTTACCTTAAAGACTAGACGGACATCTATTCAGTATTTTTGTTTGATCAACTGTATATATCTTTTTAGACGTTTCTTTTAAAGCATATATCCTGACATCATTTTAATACCCTCTACAACAAGACACTTGAATTGATATTGACATATTTCTTTGATAGATTCGGAATGCGGAGACGGAAACCTGTCTGGATACGATGGGTCGCAAGTATAATGAAAAGGTTGGCATAAGCTACTGCCATGGACTCGGTGGCAATCAGGTGTTTGCCTATACAAAGCGACAACAGATCATGTCCGATGATCTGTGTCTCGATGCGTCCAGCTCAAATGGGCCAGTAAATATGGTGCGCTGTCATAATATGGGCGGCAATCAGGAATGGGTCTACGATGCGGAGGTAAGTCTAAAGAATTATTTCTCTATGTGTGAGTACATATATGTATAACATTTCTGTATGTTTCTAGGAAAAATGGATCAGGCATACGAATACAGGACAGTGCTTACAGCGTGCAACAAGAGATGAAGCCAGCACGCCGCTGCTGAGACCTTGCAACTATGCAAAGGGGCAGCAATGGCTTATGGAGTCCAAATTCAAGTGGCAGGCGCACTAGCTGACTAGAAATCTACCCCTAAAAACGAAAAAGAAAAAAGCAAAACCAATCTACAATCTAAACTAAACTGAGAACTTCCAATTTTGTGTTTATAAACTGTTAACTAAGTTGCCAGCAGTATAAGGAAAAGAAGCAGGAGGAAAGAGGAAGAGGAAATTAAGCAGCAGGATTCACTAGCAAGGATTTCAAGCATTTTTCGTTTACTTTAATGCTATATAAGTTGTAGGCCTAAGCAGATAGTTATTCTACATAACTCTCTCTCTCTCACTCACTATCCTTGAGTGTGTTGTGTGTATGAGTGTAGTGTGTGTGTGTGTGTTGCGCTATGTCTTCCCAATTGATGTGTGTGTATATATACATATTCAAATTAATATATATATACATATATTTATATGTTGTATGTGTGTGCGTTTAGTTTTATGTATTTATGCATTATGCAATTGCATATATATAATTGTAATATATGTATTTACCTAGCCTCGACCAAGTACCAATAAATTGGCATTTAAATGACATTGTGCTTCACAACAAAAACAAAATGTAACTAAACTAAAAAAACAGCAACTATAATTGTAACTAACTAACATGTGTCATAAGGTGAACGTTAAAGGCAAGAGTTGAGAAAGAAGAGGCGTGTTCCGAATTGTGATTTCGCACATCTTTAAGGAAAGTAAACGAAAGATGTAATTTACTAACGAAATCGGATTTAGGAACACTGCCGTATAGTTATGTATATGAAAGATGATAAAGTACCCTGCACATTCCCTTAGCTAATACAAATTTGAGTTGTGTTTTTTGTATACTATATTTAATAATTAAGTTTGCTTGTTTTCTCTTGGTAATTTTCTAAATCTATTTCGCTTTGTACCAAATTATTGAGTTGTGACCACAAAAGGCGCTGCATATCATAAACAAATGAAAATTGCTTCGAAAAACCATAATCATTATACAAAATTCGTAATAAAACAAATGCACGCATATCATAATACAGTGTAAAAACTAAATATTTATATATAAAATCTAACTATATTTATGAATGATATAAAAGTAAACTAAACTAAACTAAACGTAAACGAAAAATGTTGTATATAAATTATGAGAGATTAGTTATATGAAATTATACATTTAAATTAATTATTTATACATATGTACGTATGTATATGTATATGTATATGTATATGTATGTGTATGTGAGTGTGTCTGTGCGAGTGAGTGCGTATGTGTGCTAAACAAAACTGTACTATAAATTTGCATTTAGCATTAAGTAATTCTCTAAGTTCGAATTTAGAGTTTAGACTTAGTCGAAAGTTTTGCGTAGTTCACATAATCCACAACAACAACAACAACAACTAAAACACCAACAACAACAACAGCTCTTATTAAAAAGATACTACATTTAATATATGTATGTGCTCAAAGAAACTTTACTCGATTCGCTGTTGTGTAAATATTTATCAAATATTTAATCAAAATGCAACCTGATAAACTATAAAAATAACTGACTTAAATGTTGTCCCTAAAAACTATCCAACAACAAGTGTAAAAGCCAAGTAAAACTTTTTAGCTAAATTAATTTTTAAACCATATACATATACATATATTATATATATATATAGGAATAGAGACGATATATATATAACTGGTGACGGTGCAATTTTAATTTTAGCATTAAATTAGCAAAAAAAATTAAATAAAAATAAAAACAGCAACATTCAATCATTAAACGATAAATGAGGGAAACACAATCCTCGTCCGGGCCAGTTAGGCATCCAAAATCTCCTATTTAGTTTAGCTAAATATAATTTATAATTGTTTTTGATTGTGAAATCTCCAAGAAATACAACCACAAACCGTTTGAAGTAAGCCACAAGTTTTAAAATGTATTTTTTGTTTGATTAGAAACTTTTTAAATTTTATAAATAAAAAAAAAGAAATTGAAAAATAATATGACTAGTTTTATTGGAATCTTTCTTTTGGGCCAATTATAAAGCTATTTTGAGGGGGGTGAAAATCAAGGCATGGTGTGTTTTGTTCAGCGGTCTAAATTTTTGAATTGCTCCCTTTTTGAATTTAATAAGATCCAATTGTCTTTCACTATAACATATTTTAACTTTCTTCGATTACCTACAGATACCAAGTTTTTCAACATATCTTCAGAACAAAGATAGTATCATGGATGGATGACTAAATCAATTCTGTTTGCTAGCCTGATCAAGACGCTGAACTTTGCTGAACTTAAAATAAATTAGTCAATGCTTTAGAAAAATATTGATAGAATGCTTATCATTATAAATCTCTTTAATTCTCGAGTATTATATCGATATCGTTCAAACAACTTTTAAGGTGATCTTCAATGAAATTGCCTATTCCAAATTTTGTAGACAAGTAGTCTTAACAAGGTCAAACCTTAAAAATACATGTGTTTTATATTATATAAGAAACTAAGCGAAAACCTAGATCAATTTACTTGGATTGCTTTAAAGAAAATAAGAATGAATGAAGATACTATAGGTTCCAAATATCCCGAGGTGTAGAAATATACCATATAATGATTCTCTTTTTACCAGTCCTGTTCTTTTACTATTTTCCAAATTTTCTACATTCCAATTAAATTTCAACTCCATATATTGTATGTCACTTGAGGTCTACGTGATCCGGTTGAACTGATCTTAGAAGGCTCCCGCTCTCCAATAAAGTTGCACAGCTTTTAGAAATACCCTGTGCTGCCACTGTCATGATTAAAGAAACATCACTTTAAAATTTTACTGACATAAGTAAAAGAATTTTTTATTTTCACTTTTGCTTTTGGAATAAAGCAGAACAGCTCTTTCGACCGGCGCGGCGCAAACCACAGAAAATCGCGTTGTCTTCATTAAAAACTACGGGAACTACTAAACATAACGGAGCATTATAACATCCATATATCAGTTTACTGTTCCTTGGTCTCACGCAGACGACGGACGGCGGAGCGCACGGAAGCGGCAGCTGTGGTGGAATAAACCCAGGCACCACCGGCAACGGTACGCTTGCAGCGTTTGCAGGACCAGATGCCGACAACGGTACGCTTCATGGAGTCCTAAAGAAATAGAATATGTATTAGCATATAATTCCAATCAGAGCAAATCTTTCCAACTACTTACCTTGCCGCAGAACGAGCAGGTATATTTGCTGTGCTGGGTGATTTCCATCTTCTTCACCATCTTACGAAGGGAGGCACCATAACGGGTACCATATTTACCAACGATTCCAACCTTCTTGGTGCGCTTGGCCTGTGTTCATAAAGATTTAAAAAGCAGCTTAGTATACATCAAACATTAACAATTTAAATTCACTTTGCACCCAAAATCAAATAGGCAAACAGCAGCATATACTCTGCTTGTGCAATACGCAGTATATTTATTTCACAAAGTTAGCCGATTACACATATATTTAACGATTTTTATGATTTCGTACCATTTTTGTGTTGTTGATTTGTCAAAAAATTCAACAGGAAAGAGACGGCCTGTCAACGCCATGGCGTGAAGTTGGCTGCGTTTGAGCGCATGACAGACAAAAGCTAACAACCATGCGACTCAAATTGGCGGCAAAAAATATTTAAAATAATAGTTTAAAATATATTAAAATAATAATATTTAGTTTGTAAACATACAAGAAGACAAAAACGTACATTTTAAATGTAATAACACTTACAAAAGATTTGAATTTGCAACGTAAAAAATAAAATTTGTACAAATATCGATGACGGAGTATTGTCAGATAAAAATATCGTGCCAAAGTATATATCGATACATCAACACTTACTCAACACTGCAAAATGCGTTTGTTGTTACATTGCCAGTGCTGTCCAATGTGCGGTTTTGATAAAAAAAACAAAATTAATTTACATTGAAGCGTTAAAGAGATAAGTGCGCATTTCACAGCGTCCATACACACTACGGCCGTCAACATTTTGTCACGTTTGAAGCGCCCTATTCAGCGTACACTGCACAGAGTGTCGTCGCTAGGTAGTAGAAGAAGAAACATGCACAGCTGTACGCTCCTGCAGGATGAAACCAACTATCAGCCGGACACGCTGGATCTCAATACAGATGCCAAAGCAGCGGCTTATTGGTTTCCCTGCTTTCGTGAGCTGGTAATTAAATTTGCCAAACAGGCAGCCAGCAGCCAAGTGGATGATGAGACTGCGCAGCAGAGGGCGGCGCAGTTCCAAGAAGCGTACCTACAACAAATAGATGACTATCAAAATAATATTTCCAACAACAGTGGAAAAGTTGTGCTGGGCACCAGTGAGCTGCTCAAACTTAATGAGACTATGCTGCGGCGCTTCGGGTTCACGGATCCCTGGCTGAGTCAGAAGCAAAAGGAGAATGCCTCAGCCAAGGCGAGACTGAAGCAACGTCTGCAGGAAATCGATGCCATTGATAATGAGGATGCACGCTGGACGGAACTAGTGAGAGGGGTCCTTGCTGGCAACATGTTCGACTGGGGTGCTCAAGCCGTAGCTAGCATACTGGAGCAGGATAGCAATTTTGGACTGCATGCGGCATTGGATCGTATTGAGCAACGTCCCTGGTTACTAGATGATCTGGATGCGTGGCTGCTGCGTCTTAAGATGCCACCACACAAATGTGCTGTGATCTTTGTGGATAACAGTGGTGTGGATGTGGTGCTTGGTGTACTTCCCTTTGTCCGAGAGCTGCTTAAACGTGGCACCAAGGTCTTACTCTGTGCCAACAGTGAACCCTCGTTAAACGACGTGACCAGTCGAGAATTGACCACTTTGCTGGATGATTGTGCCTGCCACTGCAGCATTTTGGAGAGCTCATGGCGCTCTGGTCGCCTCCTTGTCTATGCCAATGGACAGAGTGGACCCTGCCTGGATATGAGGACACTACCGCGCGATTTATGCGATGCCATAACTGCCAATGAGACTGATTTGCTCGTCATCGAGGGCATGGGAAGGGCGTTGCATACAAATCTAAATGCCCACTTCAAATGCGAGACCTTAAAGCTGGCGGTGATCAAGAACCGTTGGCTGGCCAAATACCTTGGTGGCGATAAGATGTTTGCAGTCATTTGTAAATACGAGCACAGCTAGTGCAACCCGATAGAGGATTGATTGTTATGGCTAATGCATTGTTTTCAAATTATTGTTATTGTTTAAATCCGAAAAATGAGATTGAGATTCAGATTACTTACGTCTAGCCAGTCTGTGGGAATGTGGTATATAAGATATGTATGTGGGTTGGCTAGTGGCAAGTGTCCCGTTGTATTTGTCTACTAAATAATTAGATACGTATAATCAGAACTGTAATTAAAAAGCGTGCGTAATTATCTAATTACATCAAACTAATTGTAAATGTAATTATTCAAAGAGTAACAAGGAATTTAGAATTTTTGTTTATTAATGCAGAAATTCCATTCGATGAGCTTTGGCGTTAAATGTCAATTATTGTAAATCGAAGCGATTCACACACACACACACACACACACACACACACAGAGAGAGACTCGCAAACAAACACACATGCATAGTTTTTAATTATGAAAAGTATAAATAACAATGCCTTGCTTTATCAAAAGTAGCTCACATTAAACACTAACTTTTATCGGTCATGGTTATAAATTAACTGCCTGATAAGAGGCATAGGCCTCAACCACAATGGATTAAAGCTGAACGTCGATAAGACACGTATGTAACATAACTAACCAGTCAGAACTTTTGATTATATAGTGCTATTGTTTATGCAGACGTGATAAAATGCATAAACAATATACAATAAACAAGAATATGGCCCTAAAACAATTTGCAAATGTCTCAGATTTATTTCCACTAATTGTTTGACTCGCTATAAAGCTCACTATCTGTCCCTCTATATCTCGTTCTCGCTTTGAGCTGATAAGCTAGTTTTGGAAGCCTGGAAGCAATTACTCGACCTTATCGGGATGGAGCTTAACAATCAGCTGAGCACTTAATGATAATCATGCGCTAGATTTGGAATGCAATTGAAAGGTTTTCTGTGAATAATTTATACGTTTAAAGAAGATCTTTTACAGATCAATATGATAGATCTAGACATTCTTATCGCTGAGATCGTCTGGAAGTAATGAACATTGCTTTAAAGACTGCGCTTCTTACAATTACAGGGTATACAATCAATTTATAAATGAAATTTGCTTTTGGAATTACTATCAGGTGATCGTTTTTAAAGTTGACAAGAACTGATAAGGTGAAATTGCAGATATAATGTGAGAGAGTGGAAAATATTGGTAAAGCTGATTAGATAAAAGATTTTGGTATAAGGAAGCCCAAAGAAAAAAAAATAATAAAAAAACATAGAAGGCAGCAGTTCTGATTGCTCGACTGGGAAATGCCCTGTGCGCATTTGTAATCCACAATTCATATCAAAATGTATCCACACAATGAAGCCCTTATACACTTAAAAAAACACTCTATAAGAAACTAGCCACCTCGTTATCATATTGATTTTAAATCTTTAGCTTCAACAAAGAATGTTGTTATATCAAGGCTTTATTTTGAAAATTGCAGGTAAATTTTGATGTGTCCATCTTCTATAGTTCCTAAGATCTGACAATCACAAGACACACTTTTTTAGATCTAATAAAAGAATTCATAAAAAATTCCGCATAAATTCCAAGTATAATACTACATATTCATGGGACACAATTATGAGTATAACTTTTACGAAATGAAACAAGATCATATAGTAGTTTAAATCTAAATGCAATCAATTTGGTTCGGATGTAAAAGACAATACCAATCTTTGAGTTTTGACTAAGTAATTTAAAAAAATCACGATGAGTCAATAAATATTGACTTTTAAACGATCGTTCCTATAGAACCTGTATCATCTTATACTCTGAAACACCTCATTTAATGCATTCTGTACAAAATTATAATACTCAATGGCTAAACAAATATATAAATGTTGATATATTTGTTTGTCTAAATATAAGAGAAGCCGATTAAGCAGTCAATGTATTTAAAATACTAAAAATACACATAAATAGAAATATATACAAATAAAATAAAATATTGAAATTGGGAGAAACGAATTTCTAATCAGAAGAGTGTTATCAATAACAATAATGTTGCCTGAGAAACGCATTCAGAATTTGCAATTGCATTCGTCGTCTCAGTACAAAACCGGAGGCTGGGGCTGTCGTAATATAGAGCGCGGAAATATGTATCTAATGATCACTGTACTGTTGATTTTGGTGCACGTACTTTTATTGCCACTTTACTTTTATTTAACATGGCATCATCGATATTGGCGAAAACGAGGATTAATTACAGCAAAGCCTTTGACGCTACTTGGAACATATCCTGGACTTCTTACACGTAAAAGTAATCTGGTTGAAGATGTGCAGCGGGTCTACAAGTGAGTTGCAACTACAATTGAAACTAACTTAGTTTATTTCATCAAAGGAATTATCATCTACAGCAAATACAAGGGGAAGTATCGTGCTGTGGGTGTTTTTGTGACCAGACAACCACAAATCCTTGTACTTGATCCGGAGTTGGCTCACGAGGTGTTGGTTTTGAATTTCCGTTGCTATAGAGATTCGCTTACCAGCTCCTACATTCGGCATGCCAAATGGGATAAATATGCGAGTCGTAATCCTTTCTGGGCATCGGGCAATACCTGGCGTCGTCTACGCACTGAGGCACAAGCTGGCTTATCTGCCAATCGCCTGAAGCAAGGATTCGCTATTTGGGAGCAGAGTGGCATGAAGTTAAGGAATTTTATGGCCCAGGAGGCAAATAAGCATCACAATATCGTGGAGACCAGAGATGTAAGTAGAAATGGGGTATAGTAAAGAAGGAAGACTTACAAAAGTAAAGATAATTTCTTAACTTGAAATTAAATCAACATCAGGAATTTCAGAAATTTGTTTTCTTTAACCCCTTAAAAATGTTGGATGCCTGTAGAAAGCGATTATTTAAAGGAGAAATTAATTGTTATTAACATTATTGTGGAAACAGGTACTTAAAATTAGTGTATAGGGGTGTATGTCAGTTATGCAAATATTTAGCTGTTATTTATATCAAAGTTGATATGGATAAAGTTTTCCAATAACTTGGTAGATTGTGTTATATATTGGCATATTATTTGAAGTTGTCAAAGGTTTATTAGCAATAAAATTTCGAAGCCAGACTTGGATTGATCCTATTCGCTGATCTGATTCGAAAATGGTTGATTGGTTTTCTTGAAGAAGCTTCATTTTATTTCCTCTTGTCTTATCTGATTATCTTATCTCTTAAATATACTGCAATTTTCTTCCCTTCCAGCTCTGTTTTCGTTATACCGCCGATGTGATGTGTGATTTCATTTGGGGCATTAATGCCGGCACTTTGTCCTCAAATACCGAACAGCCAAATAAGGTGCAGGAAATGGCCAGCAAGTGGACAAGTTACGCCTTCTACATGTTATCCATCTTTATGGCCACAATAATTGCACCTTTCAGTCGCAAATTGTTGCGTATGCGTTTTTATCCCAAGGAGACGGATGATTTCTTCTCGAATCTGACTAAGGAATCCATTGATCTGCGTCTTAAGTCAGGTGATGAAATACAACGTGTTGATTATCTGTCTCATCTTTTGAAGCTACGTGGGGAGAAAGAAGCCTCCCATGATGATCTGGTGGGACATGCTCTAACTGTCATGTTGGATGGTTATGATACCACGGCCACAGCTCTTTTACACGCACTGTACTATGTGAGTAAATATATAATACAGTTTGTGTATGTATTTGAATTTAAAAGTCCTTCAGCTCTCAGAGAATCTAGATGTGCAGCAAAAGCTACGCTCGGAGATTCGAGGTGGAATGGAAAACGATCAAAGTCTCAGCTTTGATCAATTGTATGAGCTGCCTTATCTAGAGCAGGTTGTTTATGGTAGGTAGTACATAGAATATATATACTTTATACGGTAAGTAACATTACAACTACCTAATTTATTCATTTCTTCCTAGAATCCTTACGCCTAAGTAGTCTGATACCACAGTATACCAAAGTTTGCACACATCCTACAAATATCCAACTGAATGAGTTTAAAAGACTTGAGGTTGAGGTGGGCATGACCATCATGATACCCAATTACCAATTTCATCATGATGCCAAATACTTTCCCGATCCGGAAGCATTTCGACCTGAACGTTTTGATAATGGGGCTCATCATGAGCTTATTCGGAAGGGAATCCTTTTACCTTTCAGCGATGGACCACGAATATGCATGGGTGGGTATTACAAAGAGTTATTGTTAAAATTAAATTATATTATCTGATTATTTTATAGGTCTGCGTCTGGCTTTATTGACCTTGAAATCGGCTTTATTTCATATAATCAGCGAGTATCAAGTTTCACCGGGTAAAGATCCGATAAAGACTGCTGGAGATTCTGGTTTTGGAGTAGTTCTACAAGGCAATATCAATCTGGAGTATCGTCGACTCACAAAATAGCATAATTTCGATTCTCACGCTTAATCTTTTCGAATAGTAATTGTTTAAATATTGTAATCAAATCAAATAAAAAAGAGACTACAAGTGTATCATATAATATGCAATTTTAATTGGACTACGTTTCTTAATAGATAATCAATAATTATAGAGTTAATCCATTATTGAAAATGAAAGTGTGTAATCGAAAAAATGGTCTGAACACATTTTAAGCATCAATTCTACAAAGATTATACAATTTTAAACTAGATGGATCCTGTTTAAACTTTTATTCTATAAAGATTCAAGTGTTAAAGGTCGCCTGACTTGTACTCATAAATCAAATCAGTGGAAGTTTTACATTTATTGATAAGATTGTCTTTATGTTTATTATATATAATTGTATATAAATAAATATCACAACGTCAGAGATTGATGACTTGGGTTCATACAAGGTTTAATAACACCCGAGTGTGTTCCAGTAAACGATTTCTAAATAAATGAGAGAGTCAAAAGAGTTTTTCCTTCAAAAATACAAGATGGGAACGTTTCTCTCAGTACTGTTCTTGTTTAATATCTTATAGAGTCTTCTGTGTATTATTCTCCCCCTTTTAAGAAAGATCAGTTACGGATCTGCTTGTTTAACTACTTATATTAATCATTAATGTTTCCAGACAGGGACTATACTTTTTTTTCCCCCTTAATGAGCTCTGCTTTTTATGCTGTTCAAATATGTATGAGGGAGGGGTGTAAGACCCCCTTTCAGAAAAGATCAGCTACGCCACTGCTCTTTTTACTACATATAATATTCATTGATGTTTTTAGATAGGGTTTACTGCCTCTTCAGTAGCCGGTAACAGCCGGTAATGCTCAACATGAAACTCGCCGGATCGTTGAGCAAACAGTTCTCAACTTGTGTCCATTGCGATTAGTTGTATTCGTCGTCGGTATGTGGACACTGGTCGCTATATTGCTGGGTTTCGTTCATGTTGCCTTTGCGCTCGTCTATTTGTACTTGACCTGGTTCCATAGCTATTGGGATAAACGAGGTCTGGTCACAGCTAAGCCACTCACACTCTTGGGCAGTTATCCGGGATTGTTTGGCGGAGACTCCACTTTTATAGGTGACTTAGGAAAGATCTATAAGTAAGTGCCTCTCCACAAGTTATATTAAAACTACTTCCTACATTTATTTACCATAAAGATAAGATTATAAATAAAAGGTGTAAATTTAATAATATTTTTATATTAGTTTGTTTTAGTGTGATTTTCTACAATCTTAAATTTTGCAGAATTGTTAAATATTAAATTTAGTTTTAGTAAACATTTTTATCAGACTTGCTAAATATTGAATTTAATTTTAGTAGACAATTTTATCACTAAAAATGTAATCTAACACTTTTACAATCTTAAATTGAAATCTTTTAATAGCAAATACAAAGGAAAACATCGAGCTGTGGGTGTATTTTTGACACGGCAACCTCAAATTCTAGTGCTCGATCCGACGTTGGCTCATGAGGTGCTAGTGACGAACTTTAGTGATTATCGTGACACTGTGACGAGCAGTTATGTGAAGCAATCCAAGGACTACGATAAGTATGTGGCCAGGAATCCGTTCTTCAGTGCAGGAGAAGAATGGAAAAAGCGTCGCACAGATGGAGGAGCTGGTTTGACATCCAATAAACTGAAGCAAGCTTATGCTATATGGGAGCAAACTGGACAAACCCTACTTGATTATATAGGAAGATACATTAAGGAACAGGCTAACAATGTTATCGAGACAAAGGATGTGAGTAGAAGAAGTTTTATGATTAATTTATCGATTAATTGTATTACCATTTCAGTTGTGCTACCGTTATACAGCCCAAGCCATGGGGGACTTCATCTGGGGCATCGATGCGGGTTCCTTAAGTGGCGGAGTGAATGAGATTAGTCAATTGCAACAGGTTTCCATGGGTTGGGCCTACAATGCTTTCCAGAACATGAGGAAATTTAATACAACACCAATTGCTCCCATTGTGCGTCGATTGTTTAAGATGCGTTTCTTTACCAAAGAATCGGATGAATTCTATCTGAAACTTACCCAAGATGCGGCAGAATTGCGTCAAGGAGGCAGTGGCGCCACTCGTAATGATTACCTGGCTCATTTGTTGCAGTTGCAACAAAAGGGGGCAAGTTATGATGATATGGTTGGACATGCTCTAACACTACTCATGGATGGCTTTGAGACTTCTGCGGCGGTGCTCTATCATTTTCTCTACACGGTAAATACGATTTCAAAATGTTCTCGAACCCTATTTCACCATATTTTTGGTTGATTACCAATAGCTGGGCGAGTATCAAGAGCAGCAGGAAAAATTACGAACTGAAATTTTGAATGCCCTAGAGACTGATAAGAACATCACCTATGAACAGCTCAATGCTCTACCTTATCTCGATCAGTGTGTCAGCGGTAAGTGTAAACAATCGT
The DNA here is from genome assembly GCA_035043265.1 of Drosophila testacea. Taxonomy (NCBI): domain Eukaryota; kingdom Metazoa; phylum Arthropoda; class Insecta; order Diptera; family Drosophilidae; genus Drosophila; species Drosophila testacea. Next base: position 2,527,215 of record JAWNND010000151.1, read on the forward strand.
CAAATAATAAACATAAGATTATTTCCTACTTTGTAGTTATAATGTTTTTTACTTGTAGAATCAATGCGTTTGACCAGCATAATTGGTTTCTTTATCAAAATCTGCACAAAACCCACAACAATGCATTTGGGCAATGGCAAGATTTTGAATGTAGAACCAGGTGTTACTGTGGCCATTCCCACCTTTCACATTCATCACGATGAAGCCTTCTATGCAGATGCTATGGTATTTAAACCTGAACGATTTGATAATGATGCTGCCAGTGAGTTCACCAAAAGGGGTTGCCTTTTACCTTTCGGTGATGGTCCTCGCATTTGCATGGGTGAGTATTGGTTTAGTATCAACTTAGGGAGTGATATATAATTATTCAGATAAAATTAAAAAAAGACTTTAATGCAGTGAAAAGATTTGTTGATCTGTTCTGTTAGAGTTTCCAAAACTTGTAACAAAATTCTAAACTTTTCTTAGACTCATGGCTCATCTATGTATGATAAAACTTTTAAGAAAATGTAGAGAATTTTGGCAAGTCCTTCTGTTGTTCCACCTTTAAAATACCTAACTTAGTAATAGATTACTCAAAATAACTTGTATTTCGATAGCTTTTATCTTAATAAGTGTTCGTCAAAATTTGAGAGGCAGAGGGATTTTAAAACTAAAAATCTAGGAAAAGTACAATGAGGCTTAGATTTTATACATATCGTTAACTTAATACATTTCAATTGAAAAAGGAAACCCAACATGAAAAACAGTCTAAAATCAACTTTACAGCCAATTTAAGATAATATGTATAATTTGATCTACATATCCTAACTACAAACTCTTAACCGCTTTATTTGAATTTCATTATCAGGCATGCGATTGGGATTATTGAATGTTAAAATGGCTGTGGCACAAATCCTATCGAAATACAAAATCGAGCAAACTACAAAGTTGCCTCTCAGCTCGGACTCAGGCCTTGGTATCATTTTGAATGGTGATGTTAATTTGAAATATACAAAATTGTAATGCACAAAGCACAACATTTCAATATCTCATTTTGTAGCAGTCTCTTTTTCTGGGGGACACTTACGAGTATTACGACCATGAAAAGTCTGTTGCCGAATGTGTTGGACTTTTGGGGCCAACCGCAGCAAAATTTAATTTAGTGCAAACCAACCGCATACCAACTGACACCAAGGCGACACCCTAACCCCTCTCTTTCTCCCCTCTTTCCTGACCCTCTATCGAATATTGTTGCGACCCTCAACTGGGCACAAAACCAGCTGAACTTTATACTATGTGTGTGTGTGTGTGTGTGTGTGTGTGTGTGGAGTGTGTCAATGTGTGTGTACAAGTATTTTCATATTGAGCGACCACATGCAGTGGACGTCGCCAATGCAACTCTGGTCTGCACCATGTGCATACAATTGTAGGTATGTGTGACTCTATGAATGTGTGTGTGTGTGTGTGCGTGGTGTGGTGTGCTGTGTTATGTTGCAGAGGCTGCGTTTCAGAATACCCTGTAAAGGATTAGGCAAATGGGGTGTTACGGTTTTTGTTGCACAACTAGAAGTAGGAAATGTGTAGATTGGAAATAAAAGTTTTAACAAATTTTTAATCTGAAAAGTTTCTAATTTTTGAAAGTATTTGCTAATCACATTGAAAGTTAAAGATAAAAATATTTGCAATTATTAAAATGGTTTATCTGAGGTATTACTTCAAAATTAATTCAATTCTATCTGAGCTAGCAGAAGTTAACTACAAAAGATTTTATTAAAAGGATTATAAAGGTTTTGAATATGAGGTATAGATAAATCTAATAAATTCTTTACTGTCAAAATTTAAACTTTATTTTCAAGTTCTTATTAATAATTATTAATGATTCTGACTTTGTTGTTTTCGAGATATCTAACAGGGTGAGTTTAAGTCAAAGTCACCCGATCGCTAAATTGTTGTTATTTACAATGAATTCTTTTATATTCTTTTTGCCTTTGTTTTGTAACAAGCCACAAAATTTCATTTGAGCTTGCAATATGGCGCATTTAAATTTCGTTTTTGCATACCCTGTAACTATCAAATAATTGTAAAAAGGGTATGATAAAAGTATGAAAATAAAGTAAAATGATTCCTTTGATTTATTGTATGAGCTTACATTTTGTTGTTCTTTTTATATTCTGCTAACTAAACCCTGTACTTTATAAAAAAACAAAGTGTCTATTAAATTATGGTTTGTAGCACTAGTTGCTGAAATTACCCTGTATTTTTTTAGCGCACATCAAAGAGAAAAAAGTGAATGAAGCAGGGCAGTAGCTTTTCAGGCATTTCTCATAATTGCATTCGTATTTTAGTTTTATTTATTTTTTGTTTATTTTATTTTTGAAAACAACTCAAAGTGCATAAAGTTTTTGCTGTAGATAAAAAATACTTAAATATTGTAAATTTATGAGTTTGTATGTGTGAGTGGAAATTAAATTTTATGACACCATCATCGCCATTTATTTATTAACCTAAACAAATTGTGGCTTAAATAAATTTCGAGCTCGCATAACCACAAATATTTGTATTCGATTTGAATAGAAATGCAGCTTTGCTTTATTGGAGGGAAAGCAAGAGAATAGAGGTGGAGAATAGAGACAAACAGAGAGAGAGAGAGAGCGAGAGACACTATAAAGCACGCCGAAAGTTAACGCGCAGCGCCATAAAAAGTTAATGACTGTCGCAGTTAACGCGAAACGAAATGAATATAGCCAAAAATACAGCAAAGTCTAAGCCAAAGGACGAAACCAAATTCAAAGCCTTCATTTCATGTTGCAACAACACTTGAAGATAAGCAGCACGAGGAGAAGCAGGAGCAGCAAGGACATGCCACAGCCGTGAGGCTCAGCCCGTGGCAGAGGTTGTACCTGGCTTGTGGCATGTGGCAGGCTTCATGCTACGTTGGCTTTTATCCAATTTACCTGATAACCACAAATGAGCGTTAATGGGCAAATAAATAGAAAAGTGGCAACTACGACGCGACGGCGCGTTAACTGAATGAACTCCCTTCCCAATTGCTTCCCTTCACAACCACGCCCCCTTCTATAGCTGTATGTACCCAGTTATATTGTCATCTAGGTGCTGTCGCGTATATTTAGTACATTAACTAAACAAATTTAATGCGTTTACCCAACTCTCACTGCAGGCAGAGACGCAGGCATTTGTTTGCTTGTTTGCCAAGCGGTGTGGAAATGTGGAAATCTCTGGCGATAAATTTAGATGGAACTCATAAAAAGCCATCAGCATGTCGATTAAAGCGTTGCCTCTTAAAAATTCACTCTAAAACACTTGAGCTGTTCCTTAGCGAAATTGTCATTTCATTTACCAAAATTGCATTAGTGCAAATTGTCTGAGGAAGCTGGAGGTGCTTTTAATGAGGAGAGGCAGGAAAACCCATCAGATTGGTAGTTTAGTTTTAGTTTAGTACTCTTCAAAAATATATACGACAGACAAAAGATACACTTTCTACCCTTGATGTTATGGAAGGTAAGGAGGTGGATAAGGTAGATGGTACAAGTATTGAAATTATTATATTTTAGTAAGAATCTGAGTACAAAGTTTAGTTTCTAAAAAATATTTTGATAATACCGTGTTTCAATGAAGTATCTTTCTTTTATTAATTCTCCATTATTTATTGTTGTCATTAAAAAATTACAAAATATTGCTTGCATGTGTAGATAAATTGTAATATTTATATGACTATCGTTGTGTAATCTTCATTTTTTTAATACGTCTACTTCCTTAATGTTTTAAACTTAAATAAGTAATTTCCTAAATTATATTGTCATTTTCATTGCCAGCTTTGTTTATTTCTTAGAAATTAAACTAAAAGCAGAGTATGTCAAGAAATTTTATTGACAAAGAAAGTAATTCAAATATTTGCTTTTTAATTTTTCAAAATTAATATTTCCTTTTTAAGCATACAGAAATATGATTAAATAAGACAACAAAAAAGAATTCTTCAAAATATGTTAATTATAAATACAAATAAATTATGTAAACGGTCTTATTCGCCTTAATTGTGTTTCATAAATGATAATCTTTCCACTCGAATCCTGACATTGTCTTTCGCTTAGTTCGACACTTAAGCAACTGTCTTCAAATATTAGCCATTATATGTGAATAATCTATTTTCAGTTAAACACATTGTGGACAACGAATTAGCACAGTTCCAAATGCAGTCCCTTGAGCTGAAAACAAACGTTTGACAGACCAGTTGAGAGGGCAAACAATGTGGCAATTTGTAGCCTAGCTGGAGGTGCACAGTTGATATGTGTTGAAGGTTGGGAGGTAGGAAATTGGAGGATGAAAACCGGGAAAATTCAGTATGGGGATTGGCGAGTTACGAAACATTTGTGCATGGTAGCATTTGTGTCAACCTAACATTAATTTGCGCACGTTCCATTTGCCAGCGGGTCTCGTGTCCGTGTCTGTATCGAGTTGAATTTCGTTGACGTTGTTGCAGTTGCAACAGTAGATGGTGTTGTTGGCATTGCAACACTTTGGCCACAAATAGCAACGCAAAATGTAGCCAGGAAACAGCTAATGGAATTAGCAACAATTTAACCATTAAACACATCATGTGCATTGGCATGTTGCACTTTAGCATGGGGATTCAGCATCCAGTTGCATGCAACATTGGACATCCTACTCTGGTATCCGAGTGTTGTCGAGTATAGGGTGGGGTCGGATTGCCTGTCTGTGTTTCTGCTTGGTTAGCTTAGATACAAGTACCTCCCTATTCATTGTCTCTCTGTCTCTCTGACTGTCTACCTTACGCCGTTTATTGGCATTAAATCCCCAAAACGTTACCCTTGCCATTTTGGCTTCACAATGCTTAATAGACTTTGGGGTTTTATTGCCGGCAACAGTTGGTCAGAGCGCTGATTTCAAATTGCTTGCATTGTGCAACGTTGCGCTAATTAAAATGAAATTTCAGCTCAGCTTAAACGCAAAAACCCAAATCGTAGCTACTTTAATAGTTAAGGGTCTTCATTCCTTCCTTTTGGATGGCCCAAAGTCAATGCCAATGTGTAAGCATAAGCCCTGGCTAAGTATTAAAGTAGTACTTTGCCTTTATGACAGGTAAGTATTTGTGTAAGCAAACCAAATTTTTGCTGACTGGCCATAAACTTGTTGACCCACTGCACGTATACGTAATGCGAGTGCTGGTCATTCAAGCCAAGCGGTTCCTTTGCCAGAAACTAACTCAATCAGCTTAGTTTATTACTGCTACTCAAAAATAAACGTATATTCAATTACATTTAATTGGAAATAATAAAATCGATATCAAACATTCGATTAAATGTTTGTCTGTTTGATCAATAATTTTTGTTTAATGAAAACTAGCTTGATACAACTTTAAATAAACACTAATCTAAGAATTTGACTATACAAATTTATTAAGAATTTTATTGTAATATATATATGCATTAGTATAAAAATATAGCCTACAGAAAACAAACATCTGTTTCCTTTTTAGTATTTATTATAGCAAAAACTTAGAAGATTATGTATTCGTCTTAACGTCCTATAAATAAATTCAGAAATATTCTTAAAAAAAAGTTTATTAAACAAAACCTTTTCTTAATAATCTATGAATAGGTTTATTTTCATTATATATGTACATAAACATGCCTCAATTGACGACTTTATTTTAACAAGCTGTAGCCTGTTCTTATGTAATCCAACTTTTGATCAATTGAACCAGCTCAAATCTGAGCCTTACATCCCTTAACTCAAATAGCTCATGTCTTATATAAACACACACATGCCTATAGGAGGTTGTTTTTGGCAGTTTGTTTGTTTGTTTGTTTATTTGCTTGTTATATGAGCGTTGCTCATGGTCAGGTAATTTGCTTCGAAAAATGGCATCATTAGCCTAACAAATTGCCATTTTGTTGTTGCACATAAATCGCCTAAAAGTAGGCAATAAGTAAGTATATAGGCTGCCTGAAGTAAGACAGTCGCTTTGTCAGACAGGCGTCACCTCTTAATTAAAATTGAAAATACCCAAAAGTCATTGGAATTTCGTTTGTAATTCCCCCGTTACAGTCTCCTTTCCTTCCGCTTCCTGCCCCTTGCTTCTTGCTATTGACTTGTGGCACATTAAGATTTTCATTAACGCTACGCTCGAAAAGCAAATGAATATTAAGCGTATTCTAAATGAAAATAGACAGCAAATGTTGTAGCTTATATTCTTCTAGCTTATTTCTTGTTGTTATTGTTGTTGTTGTTCTTTTGTGTGATGTCTAGCCATTCATAAATCATTAATATGCAAAAATGTGAGAGGCATTGCTATTAAATCTATATATACACAGTACAACTTAAATATTACGTATACGCCCACTTGAGCAAGCAGCCAGCCAGACAGACTCCCCCTAACTTCCTGTCTGTGTGTGTTTGAGAATGTTTGTGTGTTGCTCTGTGTGTGTGTGTGTATGTGTGTGGTAGATAAAAACTTTAAGAATTATAACTTTGGGGATTTTAGGAGCCCCAAATGTCGCACAATGACCACAAAAGTAAATAACGTGCCACTGTCCACATGAACACATACCACAGCCCAGAATAGGAGACAACAGAACGGAAAAGAATAGAAAGAAACGCGGAGAAGTGTGGGAGGCAGATGGACAGTGACAAAATGAAAAAATAAAATAGCGAACTTTTAAATATAATTTCAGCTTTTGTGCTGGTGCGTCAACATGGAACATGATATGGCAGAAATGTCCCCATGGACGAGTCCAGTTCTGACCAAACCAGGCCAGGACCAGGAACAGGCCGGAAAAGGAAGAGGAGGAAGAGGGATAGAGACAGAGACAGGGAGAGACCTGGGCTAGTTTAGCTCGAATGTTGTCAATATTTGTTACACAATCAGCAAATAAGAGCAGTTAGCTTGTGGCTTAGCTTTGCTAGTTCCTGTCGCTTTGGATAAGGTTAAGACTTCGTGTACAAATAAATGAAGCTGTTAGATATTTGTTCAGCGTGGATGTAGGAAAATAACAAAGTTGTTTGGCTTTAAGCGTATCGAATGCTCTGTCAAGCTCAATTAGAGTGAGTTCGCATTCCTTACAAAATGTTGGCCAAAAATTTCAAGCAATTTGTTTGGCGTCGTCATATGAAACCTGCTGACTTTGCTCCACTGTCAACTCTCTTTCTCCTCCTGTCGCTAATAACATTGACAACTGTCACCGCTTCGCGGGAGTAGCTGTCACATGCACACACACTCCACACACGCACACCCATACACACACTTACACAGAGAGACTGACACATGGGTGTACACTAGCACTGGAGGCAAAGCTATCAAGCGCTTTTCCCAACTGTCAACTGACGGACAGCGGCAGCGGGGCAAAGGGATGTTGCAAGGAGGGAAAGGGGAAAGAAGATCTGTGTGGAGGAAGCACTCACCATACACATTCGGACTCGGGGCACAAGCCGCTTTACTTCTTAACTTCTGTCAGCTTTGCTTTTTCATTTCAGCTCTGCTGAAAATTCATGAAGATATTTTTTAAAAATATGAATCATGTTGCACTCGCAAAAATGGTCATGGACATATTTGATAAGCTCTACACTTTAAACAGTTAGTATTTACTTTTCATATATAACTTGGTCGACTTTATGATCAATTAGAAGAATAAAACCCTTTGACTGCAAATGATTCAAATTTTTTACTAAACTGGACAAACAGCTAAAATAAACAGACTTTTTAGTTACAAAGTTGCAGCTTTACTTTTAGATACCATAAAAAGCACATACTCCAATGGATTTGTTAATTGGTTTTATTAATTTAATAAACAAAGTTGCTATATACCTGCCTTAACTTTTGTGCATGATACTTTGTTAATTAAAGTTTTTAAACTCAAATTTAAGAGTTATAAAAGCGCATAGAAATTGAAACCTTTAGATGTTAAAAGCTAAGTTTTTAATTCAACTTTTGCTTTTTTTTTACATTATAAAATTTTTAGTTATGCTGCAAATTGTGCAGATGAAAAATGTGCATTTTTTTACAGATAAAAGTATGTCAAAACTGAGAAAATATACTTTAAAATCATAGTGAAATAAAGATCTATTTCAGTTCATAAAACAAATTTAATATTTAAAATGAAGTCACTTTCATTGCAATTCTTGCAGCGTATTCAGTTGTGGACAGAGCGCATTCAATGATTTTTCAGTCATTTTATAGGGTACTTCAAAATGAAACGAAATAAAATAAGTGCGCAATTTATGCATATTAAAAACTATATATTTCGACTTACACACCTACATAACTACACATGCGAATATGAGAGTGCAGCTTCATGGCCATATGATATTTCATATGCAGTTCAGCTCTCAGCCCCATGCGTTGGTTTTTATTTTGTCTTTCTTCTGTATCTTTTTTTTTTGACGTAGTATAATTTTTACTTCCTGAGTATTGGACATTGTTGCCATGGAGCCCGCGAACTTTTGCCTTGGCCCAACTTTTGTCAGTTTTATGTTGGATGGCCGGAGATGCCAGCGACGCTATCCAATGCCACACCAACGCCACCAAATTTAATGCGCAATGGATTCGGACTTGAAAGCGGCATTGCACTCGCAAACGAAACTCGACAAAAGTCATAAATTTTCATGCTCCACTTTCAGAAGGAGGCATCGTGTTGTTGCATTCTGTATGACGTTCAGAGTAAAAACAGTAGCCAGAAGATAGAAGACTGTTTTCAATTCGGAACCCACAGATGGTTTTATGGTAGCTAAGAAAATATGCTATGAAATCAGTAGATACATAGATGAGATAAAATAGCAATTTGAATTATTTACGAACAAATTGAAAACTATTTAGTTTTAAGGTGATAGAAAAATTATAAAAAAATCATTCTCTTTCTGATTAAAACTTTTAATTTAAAAGTAAAAAGTTTTGATAATGTTAAGAGAGTTCAAAGTTGTATAGAGAGAGTATCAAATAATCAAAATATTTAGAAAAAACTTAATACTCTCAAGAGTTCAAAGCTTAAATGGAAAATGGAACTGGAAAGAGATCAAGCAAATATCATAAGGACATTGTTCATTGAAATCATTTATAAAAGTTTGATAGGTACTATACATTTTTCTTTAGGATATTTCGTATTCGGCTAAGTTTGAAATAGATACCGCATTTTTAAGCATACTTTTCTTTTGTCATTTTTGAGCGTCTTTTAAGTATATTTTTTTAATTTATTTAATGAACGTCGTTAAAGTCCTTTTTGGGTCAGGTCTATAACGATTTTCACGACATGTGTATGATTTTCATGTGGCATAAAGAGGAAGGTGAAGGGCAGTTGGATACCTTATTGTTGTCCAGTGCACGGTTCCATATTCGCTTCATCCGTTTTTAATCAAATGCAGGACTTGAGCCGGATAAAGGACAAAGATAAGGAGAAGGATGCAGTGCTGTCAACTGATGATTGCAGGCCTCAAGATGTCTCTCTGTGTGTCCGTCTGTCTAATGTTGGTTTCTCTCTTACCGTTATTTCTGTTCCACTGATAGCACTCTTGGGTGGTGGGTGGTTGCATGTGGCAAATGCAAAGCAGACTCAACTCAACTCAACTCGACTCGACTCGACACGGCTGCTGACTGCTGACTCTGACTGTGGCTGATATGGCTCACTTGTGTCATTTATCTTCTTTTACGGCATGAAGGCGACCCATTCAATTTCAAAGGTGCCAGGCAGCTGCCTGAGCAACGCATAAGGCACGCACACACATACATCACACATACCAAGCACACACACACTCATCACACACACACACAACAAATACACACACTCTCCCATGAATGCACATGCTCGTGCATATTTGAGAAATTGTGTTTGAACTTTGGCTTTGGTTTGACTCACTTTGCTTTCGTGTGAACTGCAATCGACTGACTGTTGTTGTTACTATTGTTTGTTGTTGTTCTTGTTCTTCATCTTCTTCATGTCAAATGCAATAGCTACGATTTGCCAACACCCACACAATCACACACACACACACACTCACAGTCACACCCATACATTCCCCGACATCTCTCACGCTGATTGAAAAATTTGTACAAATTTTTAGCCGGGCTGCCATTTTAAGTTGTCCCTCCTTTTCTCTCTTATTCGCCCTTCTCTCTTCTCCTTCAGACATGCAGACAACTTGACTGATTCTTTGCATGTCTTGTCCGTAATAAACTTGACACTCGAACCCGGAACCCCAAAAACACTCTTCCTCTCTCACATGGAGTGCTTGTAAAATTTATGCGCTTTTAAGAAATTCATACAAAACTTGACAACAAATTGCACTTTGGCACAGTGACAACAACACCAGCAACAACAACAACAACAACAACTAGAATCATGTGGCAGACAATTTCAACATTTACAGGCACAAATTTTATTCAATCGATATCAAGCTTACATGTTTCAATCAAATTTTGAAAAATGAAAATGGAAAAGGAGAAAGATTTTCGTTCACATTTTTAATTCCTTCTTTGTGGCTTACAAAAAATCTAAAAATTTGTTTATTTACAACTCGATATGACTTGGAAATAAAGCTTGTTTGATATACATATGTATGTTGTGAATATGTTTGTTAAATATCAAGGCAGAAAAATCTTAACAGAACAGTAAATTTTTGTTATTCTGTAACTGAGCTCGACAGAAAGGTAAAGCTAAAATAAATATTTCCTTTTTCGTTTTGACATTCAGAGAAGAAATCTGTTTTTATTCACATTTTTAATTACTTCTTTATGGTTTGAAAAACTGAAAATTTTAAACATGACATGAATGGAAAATAAAACTGTTCTGCTGTAAATATATTGAATATTAAGGCAAAAAACTTAATTGGACAATAATTAACATTGTTTAACTGAAATTGACAGAAAAGTAAAAATAGAGAAATATATGGTAAAGTTAAACTCTTTTATTGTTATGGCTTTCAAAAGAGAAAATTTGTTGTTCACATTATTTTTTCTTTATGTTTTGAAAACCTGAAAAACATTTGAAATTTACAGATCGATATGACTTTAAAATAAAACTGGTTTGCTCTAAATGTGTTGAACATTTAAGCAGAAAAAATAACAGAACAATTATAACTAAATAATAATAATTATTACTCGATTTTGTTCAACTGAACTGAAAGTAGGAATAGAGAAATATATGGTAAAAATATTTAATTCCTTTTTTAGTGTTTGGCATTCAAATGGAGGGAAATCTGTTTTTTCGGCTGGTCGTCTGACAACAATCAAATTGGCAATTCATGTTATGCAAATGTCGAGTGCAATGGACGTGCCTAAAATTGCAATTAGTGCAATTTGCAGCGTAAAATGGCGCATAAAATATCAATAAACAGTTGGCAAACAAATCGGCCAAAAACGATGCTCATTCAAGTGGTCAACAGAGACGCAGATACAGATAGAGATATTCCAAAATGCAGACACAGATACCAGATACAGCAATAATAAATGCAATTCATGCAATTTAATTTTGCCAGCTCGTTGCGAGTTAAAATAAATATGATTGTGTATTAAGTATGAAAGTGGATGATATGGATATGCATGAAGAAATAAATAATTAAATAACTTTCAAGTCTACTTTATTTTTATTCGGTTTATTGCATTTCGCTTGGCTCAAGAAACAATAAATGTATTAAAATTGCTCTTTTCTTCGTAGGCTTAATATTATTTAAATATTTGCTGCTTGTTGTAAAGAAAACATAAAAGGATTTCAATTAACCCATGTAGATATTTACCATAGTTGGATTAAATGGCTTAGTTTCCCTTTTATTGTTAAGGAGTCTCTTTTAAAGCATCAAAGCTCTATTTGTAAATTCAATTTTGAATAAGCTAATATGCAATTAAAGAATGTTTTTGACAAACATTCAAATAAATTGTTTAATTTGAAAGAGATTAATGTAAATAATCGGCTTAAATTGATTGCATTTATTGCCACAATAAAAATGTGGTTTTGTTTATTATTTTGAAAAATTATTGACATTGTTTATTTACAAGTATTAATGTGCTTTCTCTATGAATCAAACCACACTGCTCAAATACCCTACAAGTCAAACAAATAAGGAATTGTTTTGGCAATTGAAAATAGAGTATGTAGCAGTCGAGCACTCCCGCTGTAAACAACTCAAGCACTCTTATTAAATATTGTGATTATGCAAATATGTTTAGTGTCAGATTTAATTCCCTTTTGTTATTGTTGTTGAACTACATGGATAAAAAAACGGTGGAAAAAAGAACGTAATTGATTTTATTAAAACTTTATTAATCGAAAACAATTACGAGCGCGCAAATCCATTACAATAAATACTAATAATTCGGAAATTGTTTTGCGTTGAAATAAAATAATTAAATTTGACAGGCAAAACCACAAATGGCATAAATTGCGGAAACTTTTCATTTAATGGAAATACAGGCTCTGTCTCTGCCTCTGTTTCTGCCTCTGCCTCTGTTTCTGCCTCTTCCAAAAGCTAATGTTGCAAATTAATTACAAATGATGCTCACAAAGGAACTTTCTTCCTATAATCATACATTGTGTATGTGCGAGAGAGTTTGTTATTGTTTTTTGTGGCTTGATTTTTAATTTATGCGCACCGCAGTTGATTTTCACATAAAATCCAACGTATAGCTTCGCAAATCCACCGCAACTTAAAAGCTTAAAACGCCACAAGAGCAACGGTTGTGTTGGAGGTCCTGGCCATGGTGTCCTGATAACTCCCGGATCCTGAAAACGCGGTATCGGATGCCGAGTCTGATGCCAAGTCCCCGGCCAAGGCTTATAAATTTTAATTAAAATGCGCACAGCTCGCACAACGTCAACGACAGCGTCAGCCGCGCTTATTTCCGCTTACATTACAATTACATTCATTTTGCCAGTGGAACCAACCAAACAGTGGGGCAAATGTGTGTGTGCGTGTGTGTGTGTGGGGCAAGTGGTGTCAGTTAGGACCGTGTTTACCCCACAAACCAGCCAGGTAGCTGGCTATAGCCATCGTTTAGTTGAAGTCTTAACACCTGATCTACTGCGGATGATATTTGCATTAAGGGGGTTTTTTGTAATGCAATTTACTTATTTAAATATACCCTGTAATTATACATTAACAGTATACAGTATAGTATGCTGAAATGATGTAGTTCTTTTGTAATACATATATAAAATATTTCGACTTAATTGAGGGAGTTATAGACTTAGCAATAGCCTAAAATTACGTTTAAATCTTTACAATTTAATTGGGAAATATTTATAGAATGCTGGCAGAAGTTGGAAGGATAAGTTTGATTCAAAAGGTTGATTGAAAGATACCCTGTAAACACATTTAAGAAACTATCTTATTTGTAATATATGCATAAGAGAGAGGTTTTATTACCATTTTAATTATAGACTGTGATCGACTATCAGAATTTAAGTCTCGTGTAAGGGTAATTTCTCAATTCATTTCTGTTAAAATTCCCATTTAATTCTTGTTGCTGTTGTGTCTTCCACAGAAAGTAACTGTAAATAGTAATTAGAACCAGTCTTCATTATTTGCTCACAGATGTTGCTTGCTTAATGTTCAATCAAATGACAGACAGTTGTTACCACAAGACACAACTTTTCAGGCCAGAATTTCTGTAGAGTTGCCAGTCTTCCTATTTTAAGAGAGAAAGGAAAGGAAGAGCTAGAACAATGCAATGGCAACATTTGGTGGCATTCCGTTGCAGCACTAATGACGCGAATCGGCCTAAATAACAAACTGCTGGCAGTTGGTCAACAAGTGGAGTGGGAAGCTGACAGCATTGCCAACCGCGTTGCCAACTCAGCAGTCGATTTTTTAAGGTCCTTCGCCTTCATCTCCTCCCATGGGGCGCACTAATGAGACGCAATGAGGAGTAACAACGAGACCACAAAATGGAAATTAAGTAAAATGCAACAACGAAGACCAGCTGTGACAGTGGGCGTTTAAAGGGCGTGGCACAGATGCTTGGATACATTTGATTTAATTAAGTTAAAGTAGGCGGAATGAGAGCTGCGAGTGTTGCCAGAATTTTGAACGTTAAAACAAGCTAGATTTGAAAAAAACTTGATAAAGATACAAGTAGAATTAAAAGAATTCAGAGAAAATAAAGACAAGCCTTAAAAAATGAACTATCTTGGAATTCTATTGGACTTTTATATATTTAAAAGTGGGCACCAAAAAGCTTAAATGGCAACACGTTTTTCAAGTTTTTAGCCAAATCTAAAAGTCAGTTAGCATTGACATGAACGTCATTATGAGTTTATTTTCTGACGAGTCGTGTCACGTTAAGTACTTGCAACAAATATAATGGACTTGAATGTGAAGATTAAACTTAGTGCGGAGGCATTGCGACAGTTTGGCGTCGCCAAGATCTTCAAGGAATCGAATGAGCAGAAACAGTCCTTGAGTTTCTCACACGATGGACAGCGTTTGGCTGTGTGTGACCATCAAAATATGATTGTCTACAATTGCACAGCACTCACACAGTTGTGCCAGGTGCACATGCATCAATATCATCCGGAAGCGGTTTGTTTTACATCTAAAACGGATCAAGTGCTCCACAGTACTACGAGGGTAAGAACGAGAGAGATAGAATTGTTTGGAGATGAAGTGACAACCAAATTGCTAACTTCATTAAAGTGCAACACTTTATAGAAATTTAAAAATTATATTCTTCAGGCTTAACTAATTATTATTATTATTATCTGTATCTTAGATATAAGTTTAACTTTTAAGTTCAATTTTACAAAGAATTTTCGACCATTATTCACAATCTTTTTCAGATGGACCACACAATTAGATGCTTGGATCTTGAAAGACGTCAGCATGTCCAACTTTTCAGTGGTCATACTGATAAAATACGTTGCTTGAGCTTTCAGCCTTTCAATGAGCATAATTTTATGAGTGCTGGAGAAGATAATAAAGTATTTATGTGGGATATGCGCACCTCCAGTTATACAAAGCAATTCGATAAGCTGAAGAGTCCGCTTTTTGCCTATGATCCCGCTGGATTGGTCTTTGCCACGTCAACGAGTACGAAGAGAATTGATATTTATGATGTGAGAATGATAGGAGAGAAGCCGTGTCACAAATTCAAATACGATGTGAATAATTTGATGAAATGGACGCAGTTGCTATTTTCTCCCGATGGCAAAAGGATTTTGTTGTCCTGCGATTATTCCTTGTGCTTCAGTGTGGATGCCTTCAATGGTAGTTTTTATCAGGCCTATACAGGCTATTCAAATGAAAGTCGTCTCCCTCTACAGGCCAGTTATACTGCCGACTCCAAGTTTGTGTTGTCTGGCGCGGATGCGGGACGCGTCCATGTGTGGGATGAATCTTCTGGTGAACTGCTTGCAGTATTACTCAGCAATAGCTTTCATCCTGTGCGTTGTTTACAATTTCATCCCAAGTTTGCAATGTTTGTCAGCAGCGATGTGATGACTCTATTCTGGCTGCCCAGGGGCGATGGACAATATGAGTTTGTGAAGGAGACAAAAGCAGAACCGAAGTCATCAGTTGATGTACCCACAATTGACCTAACCATCACAGATGACAGCGATCAGGAAGAGGTTCAATTCGTTGGAGGACAGATTAACAGGCAGCAAATGAGAAGGAATCGAGTTAGGAGACGTTTGGCTCTAAGGCGCCGGACCTCCCAGGAAAATAGCCTCGAGGAGGGGGAACTTTCTGATGATGACTAAACTCCTGATAGAATAACAACACAAAGACACACACTATCAATCACAGTTGCACTTGCAATGCCCGCTGTTATCCTGCTACGGAAAGTTCCACTTCCAGTTGGTGCCAAGTTCTGCAATTGCATTGCATCACTTGGACCAAAGTTTTAACAACTGGCAGCACACTTCACAGCTGGATCTAACAACAACAACAAAAACTACAACAAGAATAACAACAAGAACAACAACGACAACCGACTGTTGAACAACATGAACAACAACTTGAACGCCTTATGCTTTTGAGACACAAATTGTCGAGTTTTGCCAGCAAATTGCACAGCTGACTCCTGCAAATCAAGGAAGAGAAGTTTCCAGAGCGGGAGGAGGAATATAGCAAAGGGGAACTTTGCTAGCAAAGCTGACAAGCGTTTCATTTAGTTCAGTTTCTGTTATTTTTTTCCATTTGTTCACAAAAGAGATTTATATGCTTTTAATATTGATGAAAACTCTTATAGTATAAAAACCCATACAAATTCCTCTTTTCAACTTGACTAAAGTTCTTCCCATGTACCTCTAATTGAATATGTATATGGATGTGCCACAGTTGCTTTTACTTGAAATGGACCAGCAGCAACAAGGACTAGCATCTCAAGTTCTGAATGCAACTACTCAACGACTTAAGTTATCAAAAATTGTGGCAAGTTTTGGCCAAAGTGCAACCAAGTTGGGCTTTGTCAATAACTTTCTGGTGAGAAGTAGTAAAGTTTCTTTGGTAGAAACATTCTAGTTACGTGTGTTGATAGCTCGACCGCAGAAAGATTGTGTATTTTGAAGAGGCTTGATGGTGGTCTTAATGAATGATAGAGAGCTACAAGTATGTTGTTTATTATGCTAGTTATTTTCTGTATAAATCAAATTGACGCTGGGAATTAGTCCAATTGCAATTAATATTGTTTCTATATAATATCTTTTTTTGTTTTGTTATTTAAGATAGAAAATTGTGACATACTTTGTAATTATATTACATGATAGTCGGTATAGTTTCAAAATAAATAGTCATGATAGTTGGAAATTCAAAACAACATTGTTAAAGAAGAAGCAAAGACCAAGTTCCGCGAATTTCCGAAAATGAGGAAAATGAGAAAGGAACGACGACGACCTGAAAAAACTCCTATATCTCCTTCTATATATATATGGTTTTAGTTAGCCAGTAAATGGTTAAATTTATACTGAATTTAATACACATAGGTATTTTATTACCTGTAAAGTAAAGTATACATCCTTCATAACCCCATTACATAACCTTCTACATTGAAATAAGGACTCTCTTTGGCTTATAAATTTCCTTCCTAAAATCCTTCAAATTCAATACAGTTTTTAAAGAAATTAATGTGAGCATTTCTATCAGTATGTTAAAGACTGCAAAAGATTAAATATAAATGGAAATGTTTGATTTCTCTGAGATCTCAAAAGGGAATAAATACTAACAATAACAGTAAAATTCCAATACCCAATTCCTTAGGGAATTGCTTAAGCTTACGTTAATGTCTGCATTCGAAAGAAGAAAATTTCATAATAGAAACATAAAATTTGCATCATTTCCCCATAGTTTTGAATAGTAATCGTTAATCGAATATGCCAAGTCAAAAGGGAAACGTGCCAATGGCAAACAATTCAAAAGTCAAAAGTTTCCCCAATTTTCTGGCTTTCCCAAATAGTTGCAACAACAACAACAACAACAACAACAACAACAATAAACAAGGATAATAACAATAACAGTTATTAGGCTAATTAACTGGAAATGTTGGAAAGCAAGACTAAGTAAACATAAATTAACGCATGCGACAAATTTGCAGCTGAAAGCGGAAACGGAAGCGCACGTGTCGCCATTTTGATTTGCATGGTCATTGCCATTGAGTCTGGAACAACCTTTGAAGCGCATAAGCGACGCACGCTCCCAGTAAAAAGTAAAAGTAAAAGTGAAATTAATTAAAAGAAGGTAGAAAAAATGCAAAAACGAAACGCGCCAAATGCGTGACTAAATTATAAAACAAATCCTGAAGCTCCTTCTCTTTGAATTCAACTGTGCAATGAAGCAGGAATATTTAATGCTCCTGCTCTCGTTGGGTAATAAAAGCGGATTTCTTTACAGGCTCACAAATCTTGTTTAGGTTCAATTTGTGCAGGATCGAGCAGGAAAAACGAAGAGGAGACAAGTGTAGGAACTGTGGAAGGGACTTAAAAACACGGCCCATTGCTCTTTTATGAAGTATGAAAGCTTGGGAAAACTTGTACAAACTTTGTAGTCAAAGTCGAAATTATTGAGGAATTTTGTACTTGAGGCGCCAATCAGTTGCATGCATCGCTGCGAGTGGCAGCAACAACAACAACAACAACAACAGCAACGACAACGACAGCAACAACAACTGAAATTTAGGTCATTAGGGCATTATAATAAAAGTGATTTAAAGTCAGCTACAATCCATACTTATTATAAAGAATCAATTTTACCTTAATGCAACTACAAGTTTTGTCGACTCTCTCTCAGAGGGGTTGAGTAGGGGTAAGAGGACAGAGAGGGGGTACGATTGTTTGCTAAACTTTTAAATTACTCAGCGGGCACTTTCAATAATGGCAGCCCCTACCTGATGACCTATACTTGTCGTTGGGCGTAATAGGGAGTTCAGACTTTTGGGCAGCAAAAGTTTTACTTTACACCGAAATCTACTCTTTTTCTCCTTCCATATTCTTTGTTCCTTGTGCCTTGAGACTTCAAGCAGGACTTTGACTTACCCTCACTAGCGACAAAGTTGTCTTGAAAGTTTCTTGTTGGAATCGCCCAGGGGATTGTACGGCGGAACGTCTATTTCCGTATCGGGCGTAAAAATAACAATCGACTTGCAGTTTGAATACATCATAGAGTCCGAGATGGAGTTGAATAAGTAGGATTTCTTCCCTCTCTTTCTCTCTTTACTTACAACTTCTTTGCTCTGCTTTGCTTTTCTTTTTTTTTAAGACGGCGGGATTAAGTGGATTTTTAAGTGATAGCAGCAAAAGTGGCCAGGGGCCAGCTCCGGCTTAACTTTCCGGCTTAGGTCCCCTTCCCTTGTGACACAATTACATGCACGTTACGAGAATCCTCTTTCCCCTCCAGTCTCTCTTTTTGCTCCATTTCCTTAGCCCTCAGCCTCTAAGCATTGGCATAAAATGGCTTAGCCATTGACATGGACAGCACGTGCTAATGGCCAGTTTTCGGTAGGTTCCTCTATAGTCCTGGAGGGGGAAAGGACATTCATTCGCTGGCTAACCTATTTTTGCCGGTAGGCCAATTCTCTCCGTTGAATGCTTTCAAAATTAGCAAACAATTTGTATGGCCAGCGATGGGAAAAGATTTATCAGACACTTGGCACTAATTGAGCTTGGAATTGTACAACTTTTGATCAACTGAAAGCAACTGACAGTATTTGCTGAAATAAAAGCAATTATTTATTAAAGCTATTTACTTATTTAAGTTTAATCCAGATTGCTATTAGTTCTTCCTTTCATTTTATTTTAAGTCAATAGTTTTCATGGCATTGACTTTTTTAAGCTTACCTCCACTCGAAGATTTATTCAACTAAACGGTTTTCTCCTAAACTAATGAAGCGTTCATATTCTAAATTGCAAGTTTTACAAGCCAACTTTTGTCATTTTTATAACTTATATAAACTGTTTATCAGATATATGTCTACTAGCATTTAAGAGATAAGTTCACTGTCTAATTATAATATAATAATAATCATAAACCTCCAATGGGAAGCATCTGTCTAAAATCTCACTTAAGTATGAAAATTTGTATGTTTTTGAACAATGTTTACACTTGACTGTAGCTATCTTAATTGCTTTTTAATTTTTTTAAGTAAAATTGTATGCACATTTATTGCAAAATTGCTGTCCATATTTATTTTTATGGATGACACATTTTAAGAATTAATATTGTTGAAAGTCTTTTAGTACTGACAATCGGGATAAGCACATATTTAACAATATGATTACGTAACAACTTTCACAATCGGTACAAGTATATAAGCCCCAGCGTTCTTTAAGATAATTCAGTAATAAGAAAATGTTGAGGAATCAAGTTTCTGTCGTGATATTCTTGGGCTTGCTGGCCTTAAGTTTCTCATACAAAATAAGCTCTGAAGTTAAAAACGGTAAGATTAGAAAGCAAATTTTAAAAAGCCGTATTGAATTGATTGTTTCTTTCTTAGGCATACCTGATGGCTTAAAGACAGATCCTTTTTTGAAACTTGGTACTGGACTATATTATATAGAAAGGAGTTTGACTGCAAACTGGTTTGAGGCCAATGACAGATGTCATGCAATGGATGCTGAGCTAGTTTCTTTTGAAACTATGGAAGAATGGATAATGATTAACAAATACTTAGTAGATAATATTATTGAAGGTCTATACTGGACTTCGGGCTATGACTTGGGTAAACAGTTTAGACATGTTTGGGCCGCTACTGGTCAACCAATAACATTGGGTGGACTTTGGGGTCGAAATCAACCTGATAATTCAGCTAGTAAACCTAATAATGAACACTGTGATGAGCTTGGTTTTAGATTAACTGTTAATGATCGGAGAGGACTTAATGATAAACCATGCACTGATAGAAGTTTGTTTATTTGTGAAAGACCTCAGCCAAGAACAACTTCAGTTGTAGTTTGGTGATAAATCTGAGAGTAGTTGTACTAACTACATAATTCTTATATGTGAATTATTAATAAAAAAATTCAATTCATCTTAACGATTTTAATAAGTGTGATATTCTTTAGCTTAAACTTTAAGTAGACTGCTTACTTTAAGAATTTCTAGTAGAAATATTTTAGTCACAATCTTAACACATCAAAATTATTTGTG
Source organism: Drosophila testacea (assembly GCA_035043265.1). Taxonomy (NCBI): domain Eukaryota; kingdom Metazoa; phylum Arthropoda; class Insecta; order Diptera; family Drosophilidae; genus Drosophila; species Drosophila testacea. The sequence goes on from JAWNND010000151.1 coordinate 2,547,795, forward strand.
AGCAAATTTATTCCCGTTTTCTGAATGTTGACCATTAAATTCACATTCTTCTTCTAATAGCTATCCCCCTTTTATGTAAGCAATAGATGCTTTATTCAGGCAATGTATTGGGCATTTGTAGTCAACATTCAAAAGCTCATTTAGCCAAACTGAAATGGTGGTAAAAGGGTCTTGCAAAACGGCTGCTGATGTCAGGACAGTTGCCAGCATTGATTGATCCTTTCAAAACGCTGTCCGAAACTATAAAACTGCCTCCGGGCAATGGTCATAGCCACATCAACAACAACAACAATAGCAGTAACAACAACTACAACAATAGGGGTAACAACCAACTGGAACAGTTGGCAGTTTGGTCGTAGGTTCAATTTGGTTTGTGATTGCCTCAAATTAACCGACCGTTTTGCAATTCCGTTGTCCTTTTTCTGGAAGAGAGATAGAAGAGTAGAGTAAAGGGATGAATGGTAGTCGTGACGATTTGTCAATTGTCCACTGACTAGTCGTAACTGCTGGTCGACACTCAGTCAATCATGCATTCAATCAAGCAACTCATACAAACTCTCTCTCTCTCTGCCTCGACAAAAACACTCAAAGTGCCGATTTCTAAACTTTGATTTGAAATTTTGACGCGCCTTTTAAATTGGAATTTTTGCTCTTTCAACTTTGTAAAAATTCCTCCATTCGCATGTCAGCAACAGCAACAGCAACAGCAACAGCAACAGCAACAACAATGATAATAACAACAACAACTGTCGTAACAACAATAACAACAACAATGACAAACAAACAAATACAATCAAAGTTATGCGCTGTTGATATGTTTTTAAGCGTCCCGTTGCTTTTAACTGCAAAACTCGCAGCTCGCTTTTATTTATTTTTCATTTATTTATGGTGGCTGGAGGATGGAGTCCTAGGGAAGAGGGAGGGGAGTGGGCTTACGCTTTGGGACTTAGAGCTCAAAGGTTTTAGTCATTGCCCATCGGCTGGCCAACAGTCGCCATTTCCCTGACCGTCTTCCCCTCTTCCCCTCTGGCCATACCCTTCCTCCTCCTCATCGCCATTGCCGTTGCAATCAGCTTAACAGTAACTAGAAAATAAATTGCATTCGATTTTGTTTTTCTCGCATTTGAATACCCTACAACAATGTAGACAAGGGTATCAGCACAATTAGCAGGAGTTTGAAAAATTAAAAATTTGAAATGCACATCCATTGAAAATTATTTTCAGCAACTAAATAAAGTCATAATTATATCAATAAATCAGTTCAATATTCTGATACTAATTGTAAGCATATTAAATCTAATACTGATTCATGGCCAAAAATATTCAGAATGGTAAACAAAATGCTAAAGGACGACCTTGATGCATTTTAGAACAAATTAATTAATAATGAAAATTTTAAAATTAAATTAAAATCAAAAAATTTTATATACTGATTCCATTAATTATTCATGAAAGGAAGAGAATTTTAAGTATTTAAGGTCAAATCTGAATTTTATATTAAACAGAACTGAACACATTTCAAAATTATAGAAAAATATGTGGAAACGAAGAGAATGTATTAATACAGAAGAAAAGTATAATTTAAACCTAAATAGTACGTTAAGTTTGCTAATTTTCTTTTAACTCATAGTATTTCCACCTTATTCCTTCAGATACATTTTTGATGCAGGGTATCTGTAAATATTTCAATCAAAATCATCTTGTGCTAAAATGTTCTTGTTATGGCGCACATTCTTTTCGTTTTGTTAACGCGCTTTGGCTTTTGCCGGCTTTTTCGTTACGCTTTTTGTGTTCCGGCCTTAAAACCCTTTGGCCCTCTTCTTCCCCTCTCTGTATATATCTATTGTCTTTGTACTGATTTTCGCTGTGGCCAAATGCGTGATTGGCCAGAACTGACGCGAATCCAGGCAAAACAGTACAGAGCCACAACAACAAACAAAGCAAAGCAAAAGCAAAAACAAAACCAAAACCAAAAGGAAAAGAACAAAAAAGCGCTAAAGACGATGGCAGAAAACTGCAATTTCTGCAAACTAAGTGAAAAATTGGGCGCCGCAGCAAATGTTGTCATTGTTGGCGGTGGTGGTGTTGGTGGGTGGGTTGTAGTGGGTGGTTGGGTGGTTTTTCCTGGTGGCTTACTCAGTGTTTGAGGACATTGTTTTTGTTTGTGCAGCTGCCGTCGGGCAGCTTTTAATACGATTTTTTTGTGCACGGCACGTGGCGAACGGCGATCAGTTGGCCACAATCCGTTGGCCCAGTCTTTTGCTTTGCTTTTAACCAATTTGTTTGGTTTCGCGCACAAATTGAGGCCAAGTTTGTTTGCTCTGATTCTTCCCAGCTTGGTCATTCGATAACAAATTGTAGCGCATTAAATAACAGCGCCAACTATTTTTTAATTGAATTTCTTTTGAGAGTTTATTTCATTCCATGCGGGCACATTTATCAATCGGACAGTTATTGATATCATCGGGGTCTTTATGTCATCTTATCTTTTAAACCCAATCCCAGCCTCAATTCAATTAATTAGTTTTATGACATTTGACAAAGTAATTTCCAATTTAATTGTCAATTTAACCCAAACTCCAACCACTTCAACTGACATGACACCACAGTGCATTGAAGAGGTTCTCACATTGCAAACAAGTTTCAAATTACCAACGGACAACAGTTGCATTTGACACTTTTGATGGGTGAATTGACAACTCTATGTATACCCTTTATGATAATAAGGTTTATTAGTGAAAGTATTCACAATTTAATTTTACTTCAGGTACTTCAAATAAAAATATTAGAGAGTTTATATATATGTATTAATTTTATTCCAAACAGAACAAAAATAGTTTCCCATTTAGATTGTAAATTTTTTAATATATATGCACTTCCATTTATTTACAGAAAAACCTTCCCTTCTGAACTTATTAAAATAGGTCTGGCAACGACTTGTCAATTACATACGTTCAATAATTATATATAATTAATTTATTTTGGGTATAGCTTGAGGTTTCTCTCTGACCGTCTAATAATAAATTCCGTTCCTTCTAGCTTTAAATTGAAAATCAATATTAGAGTAGCTTACACACACGTCTGCTCTGCATATGCAAACAGTTGCATGTTTGGTCAAGCAATCAACTTGAAGCATTACGTATACGCATAGAATATTACGTATACGCTGAATGCGCGCATTAATCATTGCCAGCGGCAGCAGAAAGTTCATATTTTACGGCAATTAGACGCCTCGCTGACCATAATTAAAATAGGCAATGGACAGGTGGAATAAAAAGAGAAATGAACTAGCACCTGACAGTTTAGGTTTGTTATATATCGTGCTGTTGTTGTTGTTCTTTTTGTTGTGCTTGTTGATTTTTATTGTTGTTTTGGGACCATTTGTGTATGTTTTGCATTTGTTATGGACAAACGTTTTATATTTAATTTCTTGCTTGTTTTTTCGTTTGACATAAAAAGTGTGATTCGGAGTTGGAGGAGTTATGGCGGAATTGAGGGCGTGGCCAGTGTTTGTTGTGGGTCATTAAAATCAGGGAAAATTGCGAGTGAAAGTGTGTGTGAAATATTCAGCACATAAATCAAATTTTATTACCTAAACGACAATTATTTTGCCACAAAAATCAAAACGAGACTCATACAAATGACAGCGCCAGCAACAGACAATGTTGCCATTTTTTATACCCTGCAGCCGAATATAGTGCTCTGGGGTATAATAAATTTTGTGAAAGATATGTAAAAACCAGAGAAAAACCAGGCTTGATCTCATATATCATTCTAAGTTCTTTTATAAAATCAATTGTATTAAATTCATTTGAGATTTAGAATTGGAACAGAGAATGATCATTGGTATTTTTATACCCAGTAAACAACGAATATATTCAAAAAAGGTATAGTTCAGTTGTGTAAATAAATGAAACAGGGAAAAACATTTTTTTATGTTCTGAGTTCTTAAACCAATATGTCCAAGAGAAACACTTAGTTTCGTTGAATCATAGCCATAATGAAGGGTATTTCTGTTGCTAGCTTTATACCCTGTAATCAATAGAATGACTTAAAATGGGTATAATACAGTAATATATGAAACTGACAGAAAAAGTTAACTATGAAGTTTTTAAGCTATTTCTGAGTTTAATTTTAAAATATATTGTATATTATATAAATATAAGGTTTCAAATTCATTCAATCATTACAAGGTATTTAGTAGTATGGCATTTACAATTATTTTTTGTGTTTTTTTTAGAGGGTTTATAAATAAATGCGAAGCTACACGTGACAGGGACACACACGGAACACGGAATGCGGCACCCGGCTTGATTTATGACCCAGAGAAATGCTTTTATGCAGGCAACAACAAATTCTGGGTTTTACAAACAGCCAAAGCCGAAAGCTGAAATTGATCATATAGGGCAAAGTGCGGGCGGGTCACGGTGCGTATGAGTTATTTTAATTACAATAATGGCATGTCAATTACAAAAGCTGTGACACTGTGACACTTTATGCCGGGGACAGTTGCCTAATTAATTATACGACTGGCATTAAATGCGTTTAGTTTGCCGGCCATAATTAAATAATAAATGAAAGTGAAAATAAAAATAAAACTGTAACAAACTGCGAATTAAATGGGTGGGGGCGGGGGTTAAAGTTGATAAAATTAAGTTAACAATTTTGCAAAAGCCAAAGAAGCTTAAACAGATTTACAATACATATTTTAATTATACAGCGCGTAAACTAATTAAACCAATATAGTGGCAGAGGCAAAAGCAGCACACATGAGACGTGTGGCAAGCATAGTGGGCGGCAGTGGCAGGGTCGGGAGTCGAGGGCGTGGCAAGCGCACACGCAGCAAGTTTTAAGCTCTATTTGTTAACTTTAATGCCACAGCGAGGGATCGAGCGAGGGAGCAACGTCATAAGGATAATACAAGTTGATGCCACTGGAAAATCAGAGTCATAGGGAGTCAAGGGAGCAAGGGAGGATTAGGTTATGCTTTGCAAGAGGGTGTGGTTTCCCCATCTATGTGTGTGTGTGTATGTGAGTGAGTGTGTGTTGTGCACAGCAAATGAAGTGCGCCTCGATGGTGGTCGCTGTGTGCGAGAAAGCAATGCAAAATTATTCCTCTGTTGCCTGCAAGTGTGCAAAAGCAGATCTAGATGTAGATATAGATGTAGATATAGATGCGAATGCGAGTGCGGATATAGCTGGGTTATGGTCTTTTATGAGGCATGAGGTTACCCATGTCTAATGCATGCAGGCGTTTCGCTTGTCGGAAAAAGACTAAGCTACCATTAAATTAAAATAGTTGAATTTAAATGGTGCGTATATGCAATTACCACTGACAAATCGTTCTACACGACACTGTCTTAAAGGCTTGGCTTTGCGTTGGCATAAAACTAACTGCGAAGGACGTAACAATATTAATATCATTTTAAAGGCTTAACTTGATTTTGCAACTTTAAGTTTGTCGTAGATAGAAAATATTTTAAAGTGTCTCTGTTAAGCTTTAGTTCTCATAATAATTGTACCTATTTTTCTTTGTTTACTTTTGTTTGTTTTAAATTAAATTGAAGAATTAAATAATAATAAAATTAACTATAATTCTTTTGAAATATATTTATAAATGTTTTACTTTTACTACATTTGGTTTGTTTACTTTTGATAACTAACCAACAAGTTTAACTTGTTATAAATTAAATTAAAGAGTCTTTTAATAAAATTAAACTATAATTCATTTGAAATATATTTATAATTATTTTACTTTTACTACATTTGGTATACAATACGTCGTTGTGTTAACAGTTGAAAATTTCATCTCATATCATTTCTCAAGACAAAATTAAGTATCTTAATTTTACTATTTATAATTAAAGTTTAATCAGACTATTTAATGTTAATGTTAATAAAGTTAAACTAATTTCAAAGCAAAAACTTAGACGTGTTTATGTATGTATGTGTTATAGGGTATGTCAGGTTTGCAGGAATTGCAGAATTTTAACTCGATTTAAAATTAATATCACGTGCCACAACACACACCCAAACACACACACGCACACACACAGGGAAAGCGGACACACCCTTAGTGAACACGTACAGCAAATCAAGGTGAGGTGTAAACTTTATTAAGCATACGCCGCGTGTGCGTCCCGCGTTTGAGTTTCACCAACAATTCCCTAATCATTTGACAGCTGTTGTTCAGGAGCTTAAAGTTTACTTGTGTATTATGCTCGTTGTCGTTGTAGAAAGCACATATTTTATTTAATATTTGTTTGCTTAAGCGCCTTTCGCATATCTAAGTACCTACGAGTGTGTGTGTGTGTGTGGGTGTTGGTGTGAGTTGTGTGTATGTGTGTGTTGGTGTTTTTCTTTGTTTACTTTTACTGTCAGTTGTCAATTATTTTTATTGGCAGGTATTATTATTTTGTGTGCACATTGCTATGCAAATTATCAAACACACGCAACCGAATTGCAAGAGAAAATAGAAAGAGAAAAAAATAGCGGAAGTGTGTTGGAGTGTGTGGGTGAGTGAGTGTGTGTGTGTGTGTTGTATGAGTGTGTTTGCGGTTGTGAGGCGCGCCTAAACTTGCATGTCATTGACGCTTAATTTGTTTGCTTGGCTTTTGTTTGTGTTTGTGGTTCTCTGTGTTGCTGTTGTTGTTGTGCCTGTTGGTGTTGTTGTTGTGCCTGTTGGTGTTGGCACACAGATTTTGTGGTTGCGTGAGTTGCAGATGTAATGACTGAACAATTAGTGTGGCTCTCCTGCTGCAACATTTGGTCCAAAAGTGCTAATGAGACTTGCCGAAAAGTTGCACTTGGAGGCACAGCAAAATTCTGATTGAGTTTTTATTATAACATATATTAAGCTTTAGTTTGTAGCATTAAGAAAAAAATTAAATACAGACAAAGTTGTTACATTTTTTAAGAAGCAATACTTTTAAAAAGTTTTAAAAGATTCTATAGGGTCTGACCTACAAAAACCTTCAATAATTTTAAGCTAAATAAACAAAGTTAGTTCTTATAGTAATTAAAGTTGACTAATCGTTTTCATTCTATAATTTGGTGTCTGCAGTTGCTATGATTCTTCTGTAATATTGATCATTTCATTAAATTTTGAAACATGTTACTGAAAATTTTCCAAGACAGTTTCATTATAACTTCTGTGAAAACCTTTTATTTCCAGCGTTAATAAAGAAGTTGGATATGAATTTATGTAATTACTTTAGGAGCTAATGGAATCATCAGTTACAATTGAAGTTAATAAAAACAGAGGGCATTATCGATTGAAGTCAGCAATTCACTTTCATTGTTTGACTTGAGCTTGAATGAAAAGTTCAATGATTGTCTTATGCGTTTGCAGGCTGTTGTTGAGTCTGAAGTTTGAAAGCCTCAAGTACTTGGGTATATCCATATCCAAAGTCAGTCTGTATGAATTTGGCATTCGGTAAAGTGAAGTCCTGTTGAGATGGGCACCATATCTACAGTGTCTGCCATTTGCAATGCAACAGGAAACAATTGAATTTGCATAAAACACAAGCGCATGTCCATTGCCAATGCCATTTCGCAGTTTTTGCATGCACCCATTTCATTTATAGACCCAACTCTGCAACTGCAACTTCAGCCTTCCACATGCCACATGCAACATGCCACAAGCAGCGTAATGCAATGCGAATCTGACCAGAGACTATATTGAATTCACATGCGAGGCGTTGGTAAAGACTTTTTAAGTTACCAATTTTTGAGGGGAGCCTGATGGTTTCTTAATGAGCTCCGCAAACAAACTGCAATCGCTGCCAACGTGAGCGTCCATTAAATAAGGCAACGTTATGGCCATGGAGGAGAGTCCGAACCAAACAGCTGCTGCTAATTTAAATAGCAGACACTGTAGCCAAGCACTTGGTCAAAAGTGTTCAATATGCAGCAAGTGGCGATAATGTTAATTTTGCTTTAAAAGTTGGTCGAGTCTTGGGTTTAAAGCGAAATTTAGTCGGTGGAGGAATGAGCTTAATTTACATAATAAAAATAAATTAAGGTATTTGTCTAATTGCTGTGATTTTTTATCTTACCAAGTGGAAACATCGTTGTTTGTAGGTTTAATTATTTTTGTAGTTCTGTGTATTTTTATTTATTATTATTAAAGTTGTCTTATTATACATAAGATCAATATTTTAAATTAAAGGAATTTAAATTGAAATCAATTGTTTTACATATAATTTACGTTCAGCTCATTATAACACCATTCTGACCACTGTGCACAGTAAACGCTGGTAGCCTTCTCCTTAATTATTTGTACATGAAACAATTTTAAACGATTAACTTTCGCCTTTCGTTCGCTGGCGGCACACAAATTATTTGCTGGCAAATGAAATTACCAAAAAGAAAAGACAAAATGAATTGGCAACAGAATGAAAATTTCTAACTGTAAAATAATCTGCAATCTGAGTAAGAGATTTTCTTCTGCTTTTCATTTCCCCACAAGGGGAATGGTTAATTAGCATTTTTTTCTCTCAGCTGTGATGATTTATGCGTTGTGTGTAATGAAATATGTTACCGGAACACGGCCAAAAACCCAAGTGTGTGTGAGTGTCTATCAGAGTGTGTGTGTGTGTGTGTGTGTGTGAGTACGGATGTGTGTGTGTGTTCAGTTTAGATAAGAAAATATGCTCGACAGGCGAAATGTGTTGCTGGCAAAGTTAATGTACTGTAACGGGGCTTTGAAAGGGTTTCCTCGGGCTTTTCGACTGTTTTTCAAATGTTGTGCGCCATTTAACACTATAAAATTATTATCGTGCTTATTTACAGGCGCTATAAACAAGAGATGATAACAGTGAAAAAGGGTCAAGTCAAAATACTAAAAAAATGCCATTAGCATAAATCTTTATTTTTTATTTGGGGGGCGTGTTTCATTCCTTGTTATCAAGTTGACGCACTAATAAAAGCATTTAGTAATTATTGTTGGCAGTGTGATTTCGAAAATTGAGCTTCAATTCAATGTGTGAGCATGTCGATAAGCGGATATGGGAGAACTCCCCACACTAAGGTACCATATAAACTAATATAGCTATCAAAACTACAGTTACAAGCATGTCTGAGTGGGTTGCACATCCCCCCTCTTGATTTACCCCTTTCTCTCTCTCTCTCACTCTGTCGTCACGCAAGTTTGCCGTCATGTTCGAGAAACTATTTCGATAAGTTCAACGACAAAATTGTTGGGATTTTGCCCCATTACAAAATAAAAAAATATATCTAGGGGAGAGAAACTTTACAAAATTGCCTGGGCGCCAAAGTTCGATAGACATGCAAGGGTTGCCACACCCACACCCACACACACACATGACAGTGACTAAAGGTGTGTATAGACATATTTGTGGGTGGGCTTGTTAAAAGGGGGATCTTTTCAAATTGCCAAGCGACAATATTATCAATAAAGATGTGAGTGCTAAAGGTGCTTCAAGTAGCATTTGAGCCCCAACAAGAGTTGCAGACATGTTAACTGTGCCCCAGGCTCAACTTCAAAAACCAATTGAGCGCAATTTCAAAGAATATTACGTATGCGTAGTGCCTGTATAAGAGAGTGCATGTATATGTGTGTCGTTATCGGATATGTGCAGAGCTTCATGCCTGCTTGAGTTTCATAATGAGTTACTGTATGAGTTTTAATTGAATATGGCTACCGAAAACAGGGGGGTTATTGAAAGTTCAAGACAAAATTAGTATGGCAACTATAGCCAACTATAAAAGCGGAGAAATCAGAAGAGTGTCAGCCAAGTTAAGAGAAAAGAATCTCAAGAGAGCAAAGAAATGTACGAATTGTAGACGCCAAAAAAGTGTGGCGCCAGCTTCAAATGTTTTGTGGTCCAGCGCCTCTCCTTTTTCTCTCTCTCTCTCTCCCCCTCTCTCTTTTTGCTAGCCCCATATGGCATTTCTTTTGCTATTTACCATAGAATCTTTATCTCCCACCAACAAACAGTTGACATTGCTAACGTGCCGCGAGCTGTAAAAGCAACAAATAAATGACAGCCTCTCTGTGTGTGTACTTATATGAACATATGTATGTGCGTGTGTGTTTGTGTGTGTGTGTATTTGCTGTGTTTTGAACTGAAACTGAGCTTGAGTTTTATTCTTCTGTCTTTGACGTACTCACATTGTGGTTAGCCAAAAAGAAAAATCAAATATCAAATGCAAAGTGTTTGCCGCAAAGCAGAGAAAATTGTTTGGTTTTGCTTGGCTTAACTCACAGATCGAATAAAAGTCTGAATTCTATGAATGTTCTTTATATTTTGTGGCTATTCACTTGCAGTTGAGTTGTGGTCTGTCAAAGTTGGCAATCAAAATGAAAACATCAGGTGTTTGAGTCAAAGAAAACAATCAATCACGAAACAATCAACAATTGTCTTTTTGATTAGTTTCATTTTAGATTGAGTGGGAGAAATCGATTTGTAATAGAAGAGAATGGAATTTATTTAATTTACATTTTTAATTTAAAACATAAAACTCCCATCAATACATGCATATTTTTGTAAATGCTCTTTTTAATTGAAATTCACCAATAAATTGTTCGTAGTCTAAATAATTTTTATTCATTTATAGTAGTTTTAATTAGGTAATTTAAGCAGAATATAAATTTCAATTACTCTTGAAACTACCCTGAACAGGTCAAACCTCAATTAGTAAAATGTAATGTAGGATATTGCTCAAAGTAAAGCCCTTCACTATACTCAAATATATTCATTTCAATATTAGATAATTGCTAATGTCAATTTGCTTTGAAAATCAATAAAATTCGAATTAAAACAATAACGCTAATTTTTCCATTATTTTTCTGCCTTGCGGTTGATTGGCTAAAATTGTTGGTTATGCATTTTGTGGTCTTGGGTATTTGGTAACTAAATAATGAAAATGATTTGTATGTGTGAGTGCCATTTTGTGCTTTGTGTTTATGGCCCAAAATTGTTGGCCACACCAGCGGTCATTTACATAATAAATGGCCATGCAATGCGGCAGCTCCAAATAAATTACAAAACACAAGACAAAACAATAAAAACAATAATAATAGAAAAAGAAAATAATATGCAAATAGTAAAAGCAGAGGAGGATATTGTAATTTGAGTTTGTGCAGTACAGGTAACCACAAATTACGTATACGTCGTGTGTGTGAGGAAGAGAAAGAGATATTCAAATATACAACAGATTAGCCAAAACAAAGAGATGAAATTGTTGTTATTTTAATTCTTGTTTTTGTTGTTGTGTCTGTTGCGCTGTTTGACTTTCATTTTGCCTCGTTTTGCTTCTCTTTACAATTATAGCGCACACGATGCTCACTTGGAAAGTCATTAAAAATATGACAAATTATATGCAGACAGACGGCACAGAAGAGTTGTGAAATGGGTAGAACAGAGAGGGGTTAAAGTAGGTAACTGCAAGAACAACAATGAGGCAACTTTTTCACTTGATGCTGCTGCTGCTGCTTTTGCTTTTGCTGGTGCTGATGGGCTGCAATAAACTAAAGTTAGCAGCTTAACAAAACAATAAATGAAGTTGGCAAATGCGATTGTTATGCTCTTGCTGTACTTGTTGTTTATAGTTGTTCTCCTTGTTGTAGTTCTTGTTGTTGTTATTGTTGTTGACGTAACAACACGACAAAAAGAGCATTGGACAAGTGCAAACTGAAATAAAAAGTAAAATTGACTTAGCACGTCGAATTTTCTGTGCTCTGGACAGATTTAAAATTTGTGCAACAAAAATAACTCAAATTACTTTTTGATTTGATTTTATAAAGCATAGTTACATCAGTTTACTATAGAACAAACAACATTTGCTAAGCTATTTGTGTTTATTTTAGTTAGTTTTGGCATTGATTACAATAGTAATATAGTCCAAGTGTAGCATATCATATATTTAAAATGAATTTGTTGGTCAGAATAGAAGAAATAAAATTATATTTAACACATACAAAAAACTGTTAAATTGAATTAAATAATTCATTAAATATTTAACAAGCTTGAAATTTTAAAACTATGTTGCTGTAATATAAAATCACGGAAATTACAAACAAATTGTTTACTTTCAATGTATAAATTGATAGCAAAGCAAACTTTTATTATTTTACAAACCATAAGCAGCGTTGCGAACACTAAGCAACATTTATAATACTTTTAGCAAGGGTAAACCAAGCCAAAAGCAGATCTCAACTTTTTAGCTGCAAGTCAAACTTCGATGAAAAGTTGAGTGAGAAAAACACACCAAACTTAAAGATGGAAATAGAGAGAGAGAGAGAAAGAGTGAGAGAACGTGACAGCTTAGTTTGTTAGTTGCATTTAAGTTTTAAGTTGTGTTCTTTATTGACTTTTCTGGCGTTCGCATTGAAATTACAATTTTGTGTTGCCTACTTTTTGGGGCTGTTGGAAGTTTTTAATTGCCATGTGGCTGGCGTTGTTTTCTGCTTTAGCCTCGGCCAATTAGTGGGCGGCATTTTGTGGTAGCTCTAAACGGCAACAGGTGTTGCAGGTGTGCGTGCATCAGTGCCGTGTACGTGAGTCTGTGTGTGTGTGCGTGTGTGTGTCTGGCTTGTATCTCATTGTGCATTCATTTCATGTGCATGTCAAAGGCAAAACGGTAACAAAATGCATATTGCACTTTTGTGCTGCATAACAAAAAACTAAGAGAAACATGACGAAACAAAGAACAAAAGAGAGAAAATAGAGAGAGAGAGGGAAATGGAGCGAGAGAGAGAAAGACTGTTGACGATTGTGATTTGATTTTATGCAGGTTGCGCGCTTTGCTGATGGGCTCCATCAAAGCTGGCTAAATTGAAGACCTGGTAAAGAGGGGAAAGGAGGTAACAACACAATGTCTGACTACCGTTCCACATGTTTCCATGTCACGTAGCTCATTGAAGTGACAGCTGTGTGCTGGCGAATGCTAATGGCCACAGGATTTGCCATAAACTCAACAAAATCAGTTTTAATCGCTCGATGAATTTCTGAACATGTTCAAAGCGGAAACTTGAACTTTGTAAGTTGCTTTAGAAAAGTAGGATGAAGACACTATTAAAGATATGTTTCAAGCTAGTTGGGTGAATAACTGGAAGAAGTACAATCAAAGGCTCTCTAAACAAATCTCTGTAAATAGGCCCATCTGATGATTATCTCAGAGATGATGATAGCATAGAAAAATTAACTTTCTTAAGGGAAATCACCAACTATATTTATGTAATTAAATGAATCAGATTTTATTTCAGAGATTATATTTAGTAAGCAATTTCATCTATCGATTTTCTATCTGTTTTTATTTATAGAAATGTATTTTTCTATATTATCTCTTGGCTAAATTTGCAACACTTTGCCTCACACAGTTTCTCCCCCTCACATAAATAATACTCAATATATTTCTGCACTTCTCTGATTGTTTCAGCTGTCAATGCGAATGGCAAATTTGATGTCATGAAATGTGTCACAGAATCGAGAACAAAGTGGGGCAATAGCTTTAGACTCAGCTTTCAGCTTAACATTCAGCTCACAGAATCTGGCCAAAAAGAGTTGAGGACTGGCTTATGGCCAAGGAAAAGCTTTTGAGGGAAATGATTGCGATTCCATGGGGCATTTTATTGGCCATTGCCGTCCGATTTATGCAATTTCCTGGCAACGTTATCCTTGTCGTTGGCAGCAGCTGCTTCAATTGGCCAAAATGGCAGAATGCTAAACGGTAATTAAAGTGTAACTGTAGATGATGGCCCAAACTGACAATTTAAATACGGACGGTAAAACAAACTTACGGACAGCGTAATAATTTCTCAATTATTTTTTTTGGCAGCTGGAAACGTTCGAATTTATTGATAGTAATTGGAAAATTATGCACAAAGGCGCGCCGAAAATAGCCAAAAACACAGACAAACACATACACACACCCGTAGAGACAGAGAGACTTGGCCAAGAGAGTCGTAATGTATTCCATCTAATGGTTCAATGGCAAAACCGAAAAACGAGGCCACATACGAGCCTGGCCAGCCAAGGCACACAACGTGCCGGACAGCAGCTCATTTTTAGCCGGAAATGAACTAGAAATGTTGCAATGTAGCCCAAATGGCCGACAAGTGAAACGACTTTGTGGTAAATCGAAAAATAGTTGGCCAAGCAATGAGCAGCAATGGCTCCTACCAAAGAGCTGCCAAATGAAATTAAATTTCCGTTTAAATGCACCGCAGCGTCTGCTGCCTATTAATAATGGCCTTCAAACATTCGGCTTTAATGCGCTTTTAAGCCATGTTGCGGGTGTCAATGTTGCTGTTGTTGTCGTTGTTGCTATTTCCATTTCTTGGCCAAATGTCGCGAAATCGTGACAGACGTAATGAAAAACTGATGTTAAAACAAACTTGCACACAGAAAAGATAAAACCAGTCAAAGGCAGCGTATTCAATACAATGAATTTTAAATACACTTTCTCAAATTCAGATCGAAGCCCGAAACCGTAAACCACTGTCAAAAAATGGTTTATATTGCGTATAAAGTATATTTAAGTTCAAATAGCTCTTATATAAGATTTCTAGTAAAATTTCATACTGTTATTTAGTTTGTTTATTAAATAAATTGATATTATTAAAATCAAAGTTAAGTTTCAGAAATTATTATCCTACTTTGTTGTTGAAAATTGTTCATAATATTTAATACGAATTTAGAAAGAATATTCTTTCTTTTCATTCGTTTGAGCAAGCTTAGTCTCATAGCTATCATACCCCATTTGTATGTGTGACAACAACTGAAATGAAATAGTGCCAAGTTTTTTGCATGCTTGTGTTTTATGCAAATGCTTTTTCCCTCCGCTCACTGCCCTTTTCCTCATCATACCTTTCCTCAGTTCAGTTCAGTTCGGTTCAGCTCAGCTCAGTCAGTTCAGTTGAGCTGAGCTTTTCGGTTCGCTGTTTGGACAGGTGGGCACAGTGAAACAGAGAGAAAGTGTGTGAGAGTGAGAGAGCAGAGAACACACGGCTTTGAAGTGCAGAATAAATAAAATGAATGAGCTACAGAGTGTTGAAAGTGCATAATGTAGTAAAACGTGGTCCAAGGGGTATGAGATGGAATGTAATAGTGGGCGTGTTTTAGCGTATGTGCAACTTAGATTTTAAATGCACATTAAATTATCCCTAAAGAGCAGCACATTAAATGAGTGACAATTTTAATGAATTTCTGTATAAATGTTAGCAATAATATTAATATAGACTTTCTACAAAGATTTATTATGGTTTCTGTACATAATTTTATTGAAAACTTTATAAAAAACTTTATAATTTTCAAACTTTACTATCTTATTAACGTTGTTGTAAAAACGCAAAAGATATTTATAAATCTACCACTCTCTAATAATTGTTCATTTGACAATCCCTTAGATTTTCTAGAGTCTAGTCGATATAAATTTCCATATGAAAACCCATATTATATTTGCATTAATGACAAAGACAAAAGAATTCTCTTCAGAAAAAGTCAAACATGTAAATACACTAATCATTTAAGGGCCTCGTAGCGTATACGTAACATGCCGTCCATTGTTTTATGGTCATAAATCAATGTCAATCAATGAGCCGCCCATCAATCAGCTGAAGTCGATCAAAAATGAGAAACAACTTCTAACTTTTCACGCCAAAAATTTGATGTCAAGGCGAGACGTGAAAGTTTTCCCTTAAATCAAAGAGTCCATAAAATTTCCATTAGTTTTTTTTTCTTCTAACGAAAATCACATTAAAATATTGTCGCTGTTTGCAGCTAAAGTTACAGCTCATTACAAAGTCAGTAAACTTTGTTGCAACTGTGGCAGTGTTGACAGTGCATTTCCGTTTCCGTTTTGCTCCCCCATCCATCAATAAATCACATTTATAAGAGTAAATGTTGTCGACTCTGGTGCGGCGAGGGGGTGTAGCTGACCACAAAACGCAACAAATTCAACCATCGTCACCAAAATAATTGAGGGCCAAAAACAATTGGCAATGCATGTATGCATGTGTGTGTGTGTGTGTGTGTGTGTAAGTGTACTTTGGCAAGCCATAAATAAAATTTGCCAGACATTGGTCCATACAAACATGCACAGTCAACAGGCAACAGGACGTGGTAGAAGGGGCAATTGCTCGAGCCGCAGGAAGTGATTGATTTATGAGATGCTTCTCTTTTCTCTTGATCCCCCCCTTTGCTCATCTGCCCATTGTGGCCACGTCGTGATCGCAGCGAGCAATTGGCCACAATTTTGGTTTACGTTCTTATATTCACATATCTTTTATTGATGATGTGTGACGAGCATTTGTTGGGATTCACTCTGTTGTCAATTGTTGCTGCAACATTTTTCGGTTGCATTCTATTTTTTTTGGGGTAACGACTTTTTGACGCCCCATTGCAGCTGGGTAATTGATATTGCCCATAGCTTTATTTTAGTCACGTTCCCCAACTTACTTTACCAAACAATTAGTTTCAGTTCCACTTTTCTTTTTTCCCTCTTTTTCTTCTCTTACAAACTTTGTTAGCAAAAGTTTTTTAGCTGTTGCTTATCGCTTATTCGACGTGGCCTGGAATCAACTTTGGCGACATGGACATGGGACAGTTTAAATGACAGCGAGCCACGCACATGCAACATGAAGCTTATCCCCGAAGCAAAGTAGATAACGTAGAAAACACATGTAAGACAGAGATACAAAAGACACAATTGGATAAACAACAGAATGCTAAAAGAAAGTAAGGCAAACAAGAGATACAGATACATTTACAGATATGAAACAGTTGACTTTAAAGACCAGACTGTGGATTGAATTGCTTCTGGTGTTAATGTAAGTCTATAATTGGCTTTATCTTATTTCTACAAAAAAAAATATATGAATTATTTTGTTTTTATTTTCAAATTATCTTTCATTGTATTTATTTGATTGTATTTAATTGCATGTATAAATAAATTTCAGGTTTTAAATATATCTTTGGTTTAAGAAAAACACTTTTTTCTCACAGTGTATAAATCAACTGCCAGCTCAAATGATCCCCCTATATTTTTATGTGTTTTGCTTTTTGGGCAGTTACAATTACCCAATCCATTGTTTTCTATTCATGAATGTAGTTCACAATAAACAAAAGCAACTACAATTTCTGCTGCTTAGTATCTACTGTTTACTGTCCACTGTTCAGTGTCCACTGTCCAATGTCCACTGTCCACTGTCCACACAGTCCATTCTCCATTGTCCAGTTCGGTAAGCTGCAGCATATACATAAATATTCGATATATGCTCGGTGCTTTAGTGCTTTGAAATCCGCTTAGCTGTAACTCGAGTACAAATTGCATTTAGTAGTTCTATCAACTGGCGATCCCTTTGCTCTTCTTCTTCTTTAGCCCAATGCTCAGTCATGTCCCTGCTTTTTGTAAACCTTTAGCTACTTAAGTTTACATTGTTTATAACACTCGGGCAAAGGGGTATATTTGTTGTGTTGTCTATTAATCAAGAGCCCAATCGGATACCGTTTTTAATCTTAAGAGAACGTTTTTCAGTTTAATTTAATTCCATTGTTAAAATCTTACAATTGTTTTAAAAATATAGTCATTTAAAAAGGCAATCGCACTCATATGAAAAGTACACTTATAACAATAATTTAGGCAGATCCGATACATATTATTTTTTCTTATCACTTTTGTGTGCTATTTATTAAAGATATTAAACATAATTAAACTCTCCACATGTTTATTGATAGATATTTTCTTTTTCGACCATTTGAAATTTCAATCCTATCAATTTTTCCTTTTATGTTTTCTTTTAAACTGCTTTATGCGATAAATGATACTTATTTTATTTATTTATTTTTATTTGTATTCCGATAAAAGATGTTTTATTTATTGTGTTCAATAGCTATTTGTTTTCTTATTTTCCCATTTTCTTATTTTTATTGACTTCTGTGCGAAATGTTCGCATTTATTTGCTATTTTTCAAGCAGCGCACAGTTTATTGAAAACTACACTCAGTTTAATTGAATGGCTGCGCCAAAGGTTTAAAGGGGAGTCCCCTATCCCCTGAGCATACCCTCCTCAGCTAACCCCTCTACTCACCACAACAATTCGAATGCTTTCAAAGTCAATTGTTTGTATGTGTGTGTGTGTGTTTCAAAGTTTTGCTCAGCGCTAAAGTTGAGCTTATTTTCATTTTTTCACGCCAATGGGCCAAATTATAATTTCGATAAAACCAGAACCAGAGCTAGAAAGAGAAGGAGAGTAAGACTCAAAGAGTGTAAGAGCGAGAGGCAGAGATTGCCCCCTTTATAGCCAAAAGTGCTTTATGCCAAACTTTTTGTTCAGCACTTAGTTTTCAATTATGAAATTTGCATTACGCCGGCCACTTGGCAAGCACAATATTGATATTGATTTTGATTTCATCTCCCTCGCTCACTCACACTTTCTTGCCTTCTCTCTCTCTAGACATATACAAGTCATTTGGTTTGATTTATGCAGCTCTCAATTACTTAATTGCTAGCCAGAATGACGACGAAGTCGTTTTCTGAGTAAATTAAACAATTGATTGTCTTGCAATTGCAATTGAGGAACTGCTCTTTGAAGCCTGAGCCCCGTTTAAGACATCAGCTTAAAGCTGCAGCTGTTATATGAGATTTCTCGTAAGGACATCAAGTTTTCTTTGTCCATATGACAGCTGGTCATGTGTTGTTGTTGAGCCAATTTAATACACACATTTAATGGACAGTCGAATGGCAAATGGAATGGATTTGAGTTGGTTAAATTTGTGCAACAACTTGAAATAGATCCCCAAGGATACTCCACAGCATTTGCGCTAATGAAGTGTTCAAGGCATTACGCATACGCCTCGTGTGCGATAGGGTGACTCACATTACGCATACGCCCCGGTGTTTAACGAAATTCTAAATAAACATTTGCATATCTCGTCTCGCAGCTGGCAGGGATTTACTTATCTTTATGTTCTGGGTCCACAAAAACCCACTGCAGCAATGAAAATGGAAATGCGGAATGGAATGGAAAGGAAAGGAAAAGCAACGAATGAACGAAAAATTGAAATAGGGAAAAACAAGTTAACGCTGATTGCACAAAGCCGCCGGATTTGTAGACCATTGCACAGTAAAAAAGTTAAGCAAAACACGAAATTAAGAAGGCACAAAACATTCTCTGTGTGTTTTAGTGTGTTTGTGAGTGTGTGTGTATCTGGGCGTTACTGGGGGAGTATGTGTGCACAGGATACATTAACAAAATTAGCGCAGCAAGGCGTTCAACCGAGGAGCTGAAGGCCAGAAGCCAAAAGGGAAGAGCAGGAGCATAGGAATTCATTTCTAGCCATGTTCGTCAGCATGTAAACAGTATAAAGAGTG
Source organism: Drosophila testacea (assembly GCA_035043265.1). Taxonomy (NCBI): domain Eukaryota; kingdom Metazoa; phylum Arthropoda; class Insecta; order Diptera; family Drosophilidae; genus Drosophila; species Drosophila testacea. Next base: position 2,567,132 of record JAWNND010000151.1, read on the forward strand.
CCTCAATGCCTCAGGCAAATCAACAAATCGAGTCAAGCAAGAAGGAAAGCGATGAACGAAGAGAGAGGGGAAAAGAGGAGGATGGGAAGAGCATTCAACACTCTCTGGGAAATTGCCGGAAGTTTTTGTGCGATTAAAGCGCCATTATCGATGTGAATTATTTTAACGCTGTCGTCTCACACCTTTTTCACTTCTACTCGAGTGGCAATCAATTTGTTTTTGGGCTTTAAAAAGTAATTGCCAAGCATTTGTCGCAGCTCAAATGAAGACCAAAAGTGGCTTTAGCGGAAAAGAGAGAAAGCAGAGAAATAAAAGAGAAAAAGAGACAGAGACAGGTGTAGCGACTGCAACTGCGACAAACTTTCAGCCAACTTGAAATTCAAATTAAACTTTTGGTTAGTTTTTGTGATTTGTTGCCCCTAACATTTATCATAACTAAGACGCTACCACAACTTTTGTTACGACCACACTTTAACTTGTCGCTTGACTGCAAATTTTAATTTAAAGCCCACGTAAATTGACTTACAATTGACAACCACGTTGATTCGGTTAATAAAGTCCAAATTGGTTTACTTCAAGTCTAACGATAATAGACAATATGGTTGTCAAGTGCCTTGGCTTTTGTCAATATTTAATTAGTTCAATTTACTCGCTAGCCGCAAAATTTATTGACTACCAGCGACCACAAAGGCAAAGCCAGACTTTATAAATGTGTCCCTCTTCCTGTCCCTAATTCTCTCTCAGTCTCTCTGCCACAGCATCCGTTTTAATTGCAACTTGCGGCTTGTTTGATAGTTGTCCAAAGGATAACTAATGCCCAAGTCAGATATGGTGTTTTCCTCTCTTGTGGCTGCCTGATTAACAAAGCTTCTGGTAAAGCGTTCACAGCCAAAGCTAATTAGCATGTGCAACAATCGCCTACTGTTCCTGCTCATTCTCCTGGACAATAGACAGTGCCCTGGTACTTGAGCAGTAAACAAAGGAATCTGGGCAGCAGGCGGAGAAGGCGTGGCAGGCACAACAAGTTCACTGCACTCTCCCTATGGCAGACAGGAATCACTTCAAAGCAGATCAAACACAAAGCCTTATGCTATTTAAACTGATTCTTTGGAAATTATAAACAATAATGTTAAGTAGAGTTCAATAAAGAAAAACTTTTTAAACTGAAGAAGCAATGAAATCTTTTTAGCAGACATTAAGTTAATTTTTGATATAGCTATATGGATTTTTAATTTAGTTTTTAAGATAATGACATCTGTCAGTATGTGAATGCTTTTTCATCGAAAGATATAAATTTTTATTTATATTTTATTCTTTTAAAGTAAGATGTGTCTTCAAATGTTGATCAAAACAATTGATTCATTGTTTGGATAAAAAGAATACTGCTTGTTGCAAACAGCCCACAATTTTATAAACAAATTATAATGACTACAGTGCTTTTAAAGTAATGCTTTAACTACTCCAAACTCAACCGATTACTGTACTTATACATATTACCTGGGTTTTGTGAAATGCAAATATTTTGTCATGCAGACAGCTAAACATAAACAGAATAACAATGAAAATTAGCATTTATATGATTAGCATAATTTTAGGCAATTTAATGTAACATTCGAGCACATTGCCAATTGAGCGATAATGGCAAACAACATTTTCAATATATATATTCTCAATTGACACATACACAGATACATATGTAATTCACAATAACTCATGCATGTGGCATAAATTTCAATCGCGCATTTGTAATTAACAAATACAATGACAAATGTTAAATCTATCAAATTAGGAACAAATCAGTTTACATAACGACATTAACAACAATAACAAATAAATAGTTGAATGTGCTTAAACAATACGAGTACTTTGTGATATGAAAATGTTTTGCCTGTAAATTGTGTACGTTGCAATAGCTGATTTTGCAATTGCAACAAAGTAAAGTAGATGAAGTTGCAAGTGCAACTACACATGTCCTTGCTGGTACTTTTCATGTGCTGAGACCGTAAACTTTTGCCAAGGATGTGACCAGGGAATCCCCTTCAAACTGATCCAGCTGCTGTTATTCGAATAGATGCTACTGCCACGTGTGCTGCACACACACACATACACACACACACAGAAAAAGCATAAAATCAATTTAGTATTTTTCAAATAAAAATCGCATAAAGTTTTGCGTGCCATTCGTTTTGCTATTTGCCGCTTTCCGCCTTCCGCTTGCTGCTTGTTTACAAAACGGAAGCGCCCGTAAAAGTATGCTATGAAATTTGTATAGCTCTGGCATCGCGTCGACGGCTTTGAACGCATCAACGGCAATTGAGCGTTGTGAATGAAACAAAACAAAACAGCAAAACTTCTACAAAAGTATATGAGAAAAAAAAGAACCAAAAACGAAAAACATGCACAAAGGCTTTGTTTTTTTTGTGTGTTTTCCTACACTTTATATACTTTTTTTTGCTGTCGGTTAAGTCGGAAAAAACTTTATGGTAAATAATTCAAATGTTTTGCATACAATTTGGACTATCTGACGGTTTGTTGTGTTTTCTTTTGCCTTACATAACAGGTATATGGGCAACAGTTAGACAGGATATCAGTCACTGTAAAATGTATTTCAACTCACATCACAATCAAATGGCAGTTAAAAAAGTCACAGCTTCACTTTTGTATCAATTTTAAGCCGTTTTTTAAATAGGTTTTTCGTTAGATATTATTTTATATAATTCGTACACCATTTTTTACAGAAGTTTACTTTTTATCTATTAAATAAACCCTGTATGATATTTCCTTTAAATGTTCCAGGATATTTCAACACTCGCACACAAAAAGGTAATTTCTTACATCTTTCTTGTACTTTTTGTTGTGACAAAGCAAATTATAAATGTCAGGGGAGAATTTTAAGCATTCGGTGTTTATTTAGGTGTGTGTGTGCTGTGTGTATAATTTGGCAACTAGAATTGTGTGTGTTGTGGAGTCGACATTTATGTAATTCACGCAACGTCGCAACTTCCGCGTTAAAAGTTGTCGTGGTAAATGCGAATATAATAACAACTGCAAGTCGTGTCATTTTCCGGTCTGAACTTTGTGCTGTGGTTGACATTTTGTGGTGTGTTCGCGGTCTAAACGACAGGCACACGCCTCTGTGGCTCCTAATAGTTGGCTTTAAAGTCTGTTGACTTAAATTCGAGGTCCCACCATTTGATTTACTTGTCAAACGTGGCAATAAAAACCTTAACGCAACTTCATTTTGCAACTCAAATTGCAACAACAGAAAACTGTAACGTCGTCTCAACATGTGACAGTAGACACAAGGAGTAAGAAAAGCAAAAGGAAAAACTCAATGGAAAATGCTGTCACGCCAAAATGTAAAGGAAAGTAAGGAAAGAAAAGCAAGCAAACTTATTGAATGCGACTTGGTATCGTGTGCATTTGCCGTTACTCTGCCAGCGATTTTGACAGTTTGCTAAATTACGCGACATTAACTTAATAGACTTCTATATATTTGGCAGACATTTGGCAGCTGCAGATGCCGTTACAGTGCCCAGCACTGAAAAGCCACAAGGCTGCAAAAAATGCCAAAAGCAATACAAAATAACAACCAGTTTTGTGTGTGTACATTGCACATACAGTTTATAATGTTCATACATGAATCTATACATAAGTGAAGGTATATTCGACTTGACTACCATTTATTTTTGGCAGTTCAAATAGAAAGCTGTCAACAGGAGCTCGGAAAAAACTGGGCAATATATTAAGCTTTGAAACTGACAATGAGCTCTAATGCATTTTATATAAAAATATAAAAGTAAACTTTTAGACTGATTGAAGGAAATATGACTTAAAATATGAATTAAATTTGTATTAGTTTTTTTTTATTTGCCTTAGTCTTTCCGTTATAGGATCTGTATTTGGACTTTTTAATATTTTCAGACTTTAAATAATAAAAAAAGTAGAAATGCTGTCTCAAAGGAATGGCATATTCTGTTGATTCCATTGCTGGATCAATTCTCGGACATTATCTAAGCCTATCATTAATTGATCAGCATCGTGAAAGGGCATTTCCTCGTCTTCATTATCATCATCGCTAAGGAAGCCCTCATTATACATATAGTGATCATAGACTGGATCAACTTCATCTTCAGAGTCAAAACCATCAAACAAGTCATCATGATAGAAATCGAATTCCAAGAAACCGGGCACTCTAACCAGGTACAGATCAGATGAGGAAGGAGGTGCTAAAGAGGCATCGATGATATCTTTAGCTGCCACATCAGCCCGTTGCAAGCTGAACTCATTGATCTTAGTGCCATAAACATGGATTTGAATAGGCAAACGACGCTGATCTTCCTTAAGGCGTATTCTTATACGTAACTTGAAGATAATATCATGTAGCAACTTCTCAGTGAGATGTGGACATTCCTCCAGATGCAATACATGCAACTTGGGGCAAACAAGAATAAGACGCAACACGGCTGCATTTGAAAGCTGTGACCAGTACTTGAGACTAATCTGTTCCAGATGTGGCAATTTCAATACCTCTAGCTGTTGTTCTCCGATTAAATTGTTATGTGGCAATATGAGAGTGTGCAATGCATTTAGTTGACCAATATGAGATATCATTTCGGGATTTATTGTGTTCTGGCCATGTGACTCAAAATGTTGCAATTGTTGTGCCTTGTGTTCAACAAGCCATGGAAGAAGTTGAGGTTTCAATGCCACGCCCTGTTCAGCACTATAAATAACTAGTTTCTTCAATCTAGGTAACTTGGCTATATGCTCATATAAATTTGTGGGGTGAGTGCTAATGGTTAATTCTTCGATTGCCAAACCGCATTTTCCAGTAATCACTTGTTGAAATCCCGTGGTAATCGTATAAACCGCCTTCATGTGCAATCCCCTTAGTTTGGGTAGAGATGCACAGATCTTGGACAAATACTTTGATTGAAACCCGTTGCAATTAGTTAGAGTTAAAGACTCAATCGATGCAGGCAGATAATTCATATTCACGCCAGTCAATAAATGATTGTCGGACAAATCTAAACGTTTAAGTTTCTTTAAATGTTTTAAACCCAAAAGTGCTGCATTACTTAAAGAGCAGCCTCTCAATTGCAATTCTTGCAATTGATTCACCCTGGCAAACATCTTGCGCACATTGCGAGCTGATAATTTACTTGCCGAAGATTGCAATGTTTTCAAATTTATGCAATGCATTCCAAAATATTCACAGAATCGCTGAAAACGGGATGTCGGCATAATTCCCTCAATATGTTGTAAATGTTTCCCCGAGAGTTGGAAAAAGTCTCGTAAGTCCCACGTGGTCATTCCATCAAAGTTATCGAAGCTAATGGATCTGTTCAGCGCCGCCGATACTTGAAGATAGACGCTTCTAAAACGAATACAAGTTCTGGCAAAACGAATGCGGTCGTGTAAAGAGAGTTGTCTTAATATATGCTCCAGGCAATGATCATTTAGATTCATAATCAAACCAGGTGGCTCTACTATTTCCGACTCTACTCCATAGGCATCAGGTTGATGCCAACTATCGTTTGCCTGAACGGATAAATGATGACCTTTGACAATGTGTCGAGTATGACGCAAAGCTTTGGCCGCATCTCGAGGATTATCAAAATGCACAAAACCAGTTATGGTTGGTTTTCGTTGGGATTTGGAACTAAACAATTGCATATTCACTACGTCCCCATAACTCTCAAAATACTTTTGCAATTCGGGTGCCAACAGCTGAGGAGTAGAAAAAGAACTCTAAGAACACTGAAAACTCATGCCACACTTACTTGCCTCATTTGCCACGTTGTACAAGAAGAGCTTCTTTACCACAATGTGATCCTCCGTATACGCAATATTCTTCTTGAAATAACATCTTTGCTGTGAGGGGTTGTCAAGGAAATTAGCCATTTTTCTTTATCAAGTCAAATCAAATTCAATTTGCAACTGAAAACCTAACACTATTTGTGCCCTAGACGTTTTCGAGTATTTATGTAACTTCTAGAAATATTTGGAGAATTTTTTCCACTTGAATATTACAGGTAGAACTTCTAAGCATACTTCATGGCAAACTCAAGTTTTCTAGCATAATAAACAAAGTAGGTAGCATTTCAATAAGATTTATAAATTTTTCTTTATTAAAATTGTTAAGAGATATAAGTAAATAAAAGTAATTATTCATGTAATTGCATGAAATTTAAAAGAGGCTTTCTTATATGTTGGAATCCAACTCAAAAGTCTGAACAATATAAATTAGTCAACTGAGGAAGTTTACAATTTGTAAGACTTTGAATAAGATCTTATTAAGAACATATTTTCTAAAACTGGTTAGCTCTACAGCTAACCTCCCAATTATTATCTTATCTATTTATTTATATGTTGATTCTTATTTTCTTTTTCAACAAATAATATCCTTGGCTTTGTTTTCACTTCCAATCATCACTTCTTACCCCAGGTCGTAACTCAATGTAATGTCATAGTTGCTTATGAGCCGGCAAGCGTATTAAAAAACTGTCACAAGGAGATCTAGGTGCTGAGATATGACGTATGCATGCGTAAAAGAGACAGCAAGAGTGAATGAGTTGCTGAGAAAGGGTTAAAGGGGAACAAAGAATGCAAAAAAAGTGATAAAAAGTGCATGTGCAGCAGAAATTAGTAGGGATGCGTCGCATGTTCCGCTACAATGCCTGCGTCGAAGCTTTTGCTGCGTTAAGCAATAAGCACACACACATACACACACACACTCATACGAATACACTCGTGGTAGCCCAGTTGTACTTGTGAATACTTAAAGGTAAGTAATGTGCTTAAAAATTGTAACTGTTATGCATTTTTAGTGGGTTGTAGATGGAAAAAAGAGACAGCACATTAGTATTTTTTAAGGATAGATTGAAGAAGGAAGAAAGCACAGAAATGTTAGCTTTATAAATATGATGACATTGAGAATTATACATTGTAATAGAATATAATGTGATAAATAATTTAAATTAAAGGAAAGCTTATAAAATTAGAATAAGATAATACATATAGGATAAAAAGAGGAATAAATAAACCAAAATACCGTCTTTGGTTTAATTTATATTTAGGCTGAATCAAATATATACATTTCTTTGTAGAATAAAATGTATTAAATAATTAAAAAAATAGTTGTATATTGTAATATAAGAAAAATATTCGTGAAATAAAATAGTGAAAAAATACAAAAAAGTATTACCTTTTTCAAATTCAACTTTGCAACTGAAGAACATTTAATCATGGCTGACTACTGTGTTTTTTTTCATTAATGAAATAGTTATTGGGTAAATAAAATATATATCATAATTATAATACTTAATGGCAAATGAAGGCATTGTTATATCATAATTATAATACTTTATGTCAATTAAAGACATTGTTAGGTGTTCGCAATGTAGTGAATACTTCATTGCTGATTACTGTGTATATTTCATGGCTGATAGAACTATTGGGTGTGGGCATATATCACTCAGTGTTATGGTTATCAGCACAGTTGTTGCCTTGTTGCTTTGTTGTTGCTGCTTCCGGTTGCCTTACCCCGCTTCCTAGATACTTGAAAATGCTAACAACGCACGATGGCGTTAACATTGTGCATTGTTGTTGTTCTCTGTCAGATCTGCAATTGCAGTAGTTGTTGTAGTTGCTGTTGTAGTCTCTGCCGTTGTTGTTGTAGTTGCTTCTGCTGCTGTTGTTAGTTGCCAACCATAAATTCTTGCATTAATGGCAATGTGGTGGCTGCTAAGGGGCGTAGCTGCATTTGATGCTTCCCTTTTCATGTAAATGTCACCAAGGCAAAGTTGCAATGATTGCAACTCAAACCCCATCTTAATACTCTCTCTCTTCCTCTTCTATACTCTTCCTCTTCAATCCCCTCACCTGCTCTTTTTCTATGCTTTCTATCAGCTCCGTTTTGATTGCGGTTGCAATTGCGAAAAATTTGTAAACATATTTTTTACAAAATGTATTTACTCCAAAGCAACTTGCCACACTATCCCATTTGCCTGTTGGATTTTCCAGCTTTTCACTCTCTCTATATATTTTTCTCCCTTTCTCCTCTCTCTCCTCCATATTTTTCTCCTTTTTAATGCGCTGCACAAAATCCAATTTAAGGAGCGACGCTCGAGGATGAGTTTATTTTAAGTAGTTTTGCAGTGAATTCCCTCAAGCATTTTGTGCGTACATGCTGATAACTGTTGGATAAAGGGGGTGGAGTGGGTAGTAGGGCGATGTTGGGGGAGTACAATTGGAAATACCAGGCAGCATTAAAATTCAATACACAGCCAAACATAAATTCGATAAGTTTGAATTCGGGCAACAGACCGAGAGAGCAACATGTTTTATTTTCCCGCCCGACGTGCGTACATCGTATGTGAATGTGTAGTGTGTGTGTGTGTGTGTGTGTGTGTGTGTGTGTGTGTATGTGTGTAGTGAAAAGCATAAATTCAATAGCGCAAACATGCGACTGTTGTTGTCAAGCCTCTTGGCAACAGAAAACCCGCCTCAGTCCACAAGCACGCAAATAATAAAATAAAACTTTATTGACACAAACATAAAACTCCCAAATGGACGTGTCTCTCCATCTTTTTCTTTCACACACTTGCTTTCTCACTCTTTCACTTACTCTATCTCTATCTTGGCATTCTTGGAATAGTCAAATTTATGCATGTTGCCATTTGATAAAACATATTGACAAACATTTGCCGAATTGAACTCTAAACAAATTGTGTTACATTTGGCAACGTTCAATTCACATTGTGTTGCTGTTGCTGTTGTTGTTGATGTTGTTGTTGTTGTTGCTGTTGTTGTTGCACAATTGCGATTTGCCACACGGCTGCACAATGGTCAAAAGTTTTATTTTTCAAGAACTCTGACTTGAACTCACAAGTGGAAATAACTTGAGCGGAGACACAACATTTACAACATTTCCTTTGTGTAAATATTCAAGAATCCATGAAAAGCAGCTGTTTACATTCACATACAACATGTGTTGTAAAAGAATTCACAATAAATACATATTGTCTTTATTAAGAAAACTCTTTGATTGATTGATTGATTGATTGAATGTTTCCGGGTCAGTTTGATTAAATGTTTAACAATCTTAGCAAAGTCCTAGCAAGAGGTCAAGGATGTCGTACTTAGTAATGGTTATCGATATATTGTTTAATTTATGTTTATTTAACATATAGAATGTTTAATTTACAACTATAGTAGAAGTAGCTTAAATTAATTTAAGAGCGAATATGAAGATTTAAAAAAGCTATTCTATGAAAAGTATTAGAGAAACCTTGCCGTGAGAATAAACTAAGTTTCTTTCACAATTAATTTATATTTACATAGTATCTACAGGGATTAAAAGCGATCTTTTAGAGTATCCTTGAGTCCAACACTCTTTCACTTAATATTTTTCGTTTGCCATTATACAATAATTGCTTTGTGCCTATTAAATACTTTATAGTTTTGCTCAAATTGAGCTTCACATTTAAATTACATTTTAGTTAAATGCAAAATGAAAAGCATTGTACACTGTTTCAATTTCAATTGTAATTCCTTTATATCTGCACTAATAAAAGAACATGCAAAACTTTTATGCGGCAACTTTAATGCTAAAGTCTTTTAATACCCTGTAATCAAGCAATTGCCAAGAATGGGTAGCATAAGTAAAAAATGAACAAAATGCACAGCTTTACTTAGGCTTAAACAAAACTGTTCTTTAGTTATGTCTAAGTTATTTTTACTAATTTTTATATGTAACTGCATTTATTATAGCGTATTTAATAGTCGTTCACTCTTTAAAATTTTTGGATTTTTGTCTGTTTTATTTGCTGCTGCTGGCGTTCGGCTCATTTAACGAAACAATTAAAACGGCTCATGCACTAAACTGGCAAAAACAGTTAAGCGACAGTTATGTGAGTGTGTGTTAGTGTGAGTGTGTGTATGTGTATGTGTGTAAGTATGTATGTGTGCCAGCTTAAATGCCAGAGAGACTTGAGAAAACGACGCAGCATTTGCATTTGCCGCCTAATAGAACTTTAATTGTTTTACCAAAGGTTTTGCCATTCTGAATTGCAGTTTTGGCCTCACTTTTGACCAAGTACACGTATGTGCACATGTGTATATGTATGTGAGTATTGCACATAGTTGAAAACTTATTTTTGGTATGCTGGCAGCTAGAACAAAACGAAAAGTTGGTAATATGCTGAAGAAGAAGAAGTATGTATAAAGGCAGCTCAAGTTGATATGAAGCACATGCAAGTTTATTTGGCCATAATAACAAGGACGGCAACAACAACTGATGCAAAGACTTGACTGCAACTTATGGCCAAAAGTCGCAGCAGTTCAGCAGCTGTTGTTATTGGCCCGATAAGGCGAACAAGCACGAACTGTCAGCTCCTGGGAAAAGCCGGAAAGCCGGAAATGCAGGCTGCAAAACTGAAACGTGCGAAATTCTTAAGCAAATTTCCACAGTTTTTCACATGTGCGACATTAGATTGAACGTCAGTATCATAAGTATATGTATGTGTATGGGATGTGTGTGTGAGCTTTCATTATGCTAAGCGTTAGCTGAAGCCGCAACTAATAAAAGCTTTATGCCAGGCACACAAAACTGTCAAGGACATGACGTTGTATGTCCTTTGAGCCTTGCCATGTGCACAATGCGGGCTCGACTCTCCCCACATTCTATATGCCACACTATATTTTCTGATATTCTATAGGCTCGCTCCCTCTTCGTATTCACCCCCTCTTTCATCTCCTCGTATTTCCTTGTTGTGCCCCGTATTTTGTGTGTCTGTGAAAATATTTTCAAAGTCTTAACCTCACTGGCTGAGCAATCATAAATCAAATGCCACTGCGCTACCTTTTGTTGCTTGAGTGCTCACACACACACACACACACACGCACACACTCTCAAACACGGCAAGTGACCACATGGCTATTCTTTTCAATCTCCATGAACATACACACAGGACTCATCTGTCTTCGGCAAGACGATTTAAAGTTAAGACCCTCAACACTTCAATATTCCGGGAGAAGCTTGCCAACATGAGTATTAGCGGAAACGGCGAGAGGATGGCAGAAATGGCTACGGAGGCGCTACATCAGGCTTGTGAGGCCAGCATGTCAAAGGGAAGGAAAAGCAGTCGTCACAAATCTGTTTATTGGTGGAATCTAGAGATAGCGGAACTGAGAACGGAATGCAACAGAGCCCGACGATTATACACACGAGCGGTCCGTGGTTCAGCATCAAGTGAACTTCTGCGAGTCGAGTTCAAGTCCAAGCGTCGAGCTTTTTGCAAGGCCATTCGTACTAGCAAAAAAATTGTTTTCGCTTACTCTGTGACGAAGCAGACCGGGATCCCTGGGGCCAGGCGTACAAAATCGTCATGAAAAAACTCAATGGCTTTCGAAATTGCGCTCCCACGGACCAGACTAAACTGGACGAAATAGTTCGCTTCTTATTTCCAACCCACCCGGAGAGGCAGCTGTTACCCGTACCAGCATCGCAACATAGCCTAATCGTGGAGCGGATATCTCCAGAGGAGGTTCTCGAGCTGGCGAGGAAGATTCCCGACGACAAAGCACCTGGTCCAGATGGTATCCCGAATAGGGCGGTCAAGCTCGCGGTATCGTTGCACTCTTCGAATTTTGCAAAGATTTTTACTACTTGCCTTTTGGAGGGAATTTTTCCCAGATGCTGGAAGTCACAAAAACTTCTCCTACTTCCAAAGCCTGGAAAAGCACCCGAAGATCCATCTGCCTATAGACCAATTTGTCTACTGGACTCAGTAGGCAAGTTGTTTGAAAAAATCATTTGCACCAGATTGCAATCGGCTATACAGCGTAATGGGGATCTCTCACAACGCCAATTTGGTTTTCGCAAGGCGCGATCAACGATTGATGCCATTATGCTGGTGAAGAAGCTCGCTACAGACGCAATCAAGGGAACCAGATGGAAAGGAGGTTCCAAGAAGTATTGCCTTGTCATAACGCTTGACATCAAAAACGCGTTCAATTCGGCGAAATGGTCCAGCATCATCGACGCTTTACATAAATTCCAGATTCCGGAGTACCTCACTAGGATAATTAGCGATTACTTAAATGATCGCACACTCGAGTTCGATACAGACGCCGGCGTAGGAACATACAAGGTCACAGCAGGAGTTCCACAGGGTTCCATTCTGGGCCCGGCTCTGTGGAATATAATGTACGATGGAATCTTACGACTGGAATTTCCGAGCGACGTGGAAATTGTTGGTTTTGCTGACGACATAGCCATAATCGTGGTGGCTAAAAACCTGCAAGATGCCGAGGAACGGGGAGTGGAGGCAATCAAGAGAGTCCGCTGCTGGCTGGGCGAGGTTGGTCTCCAATTAGCTGAGCAGAAGACTGAAGCAGTCCTCATAAGCAGCAGAAAAGAGGTCGAGCAAGCCACACTGTTGCTCGAAGGTGCCACAATCATCTCCAAACGGTCGATTCGGTACCTTGGAGTTCATATGGACACTCGTCTCTCTTTTAGAGAGCACCTGATGTTCACGCACCAGAAGGCAGCGCTGGTCAACACGCGTCTTTCAAGGATGATGTCAAACCACAGTGGAGTCAGATTCAGCCGCAGACAGCTGCTCAGCAGTGTACTGAAATCCACAATCACATACGCAGCCCCGGTCTGGGCAGAGGCGGTAAACACTCCTTCGTACATCAAGGGCATCGAGTCGACGTACAGGATGAGTGCCTTAAGAGTCTGCAGTGCGTTTAGGACGGTTTCAGCTGAGGCGGCTTTATTAATCGCAGGTATGGTCCCGATTAAAATTCTCGTTCATGAATTGAGCTGCATATATAAGGCAAAGGCGAACGCCGCAGACAATAGGAGACTGGCCCAAATTAAAGTAGACGCTCGCAATACGAGTCTCATCATGTGGCAACAAAGCTGGGAGCGCACAACATCCGGGCGCTGGACAGCGAGACTCATCCCAATGGTAGAACCATGGATAAACCGGAAGCACGGCGAGATAAATTTTCATCTGACGCAAATCTTGAGCGGACATGGGTGCTTCAGATACTATCTGAACAAGTTCGGACACGATGCGAGCCCGCTTTGCCCATCTTGTGGAGTGACAGAAGACGCCGAGCACATATTGACCACGTGCCCCCGATTTGAGTACGAGAGGCAGCTGGTCGAAAACGAAATTGGCGACGTTGTCGACACGAGAACAATATGTTCCCACATGCTGAGGAGCCCAAGTATTTGGACGGCAGTTTCATGCTTCGCCAAGGCGGTCAATGGAGTGAGTCTGGAGAGAGGAAGGAGTCGCCAGACGTAGACGACGGGCCAATAAAGCCATAAACCGGATCTGTGAAGCATTACCTAACGTCAGTCCCGCAGCTCGGTTTTTCGGAAGGCATATACCAGCTTACTCCTATTTCTATCGTCTTTTTCTTTCATTTCTTCACACTCAGTCTTGTAAATACTTTCTATTTTTCCTTATGTAGTCTACTCTTCAATAAACAATGAATAAAAAAAAACACTCTCAAACATACACATGCAGACTGTCGTCGTCATCGTGTAGCTTAAATTTTATTTATGGCTCAAACTGTTCCTGCCAGCTAGTGTGTGAGTGTGTGAATGTGTGTGCCTAACATGCTAACACACGCGTGCAAGAAAAATCGACTTGGCTTCTTAAAATTAAGCAAGCTCAACTATAAGATACGCTAGCAACTGTTGAATGTTTGAGTTGTTAGTAATATTTGATGAATTAATTAATTTATATATCTATTTTGTTTTTATAGTCAGACTAAACATAAGTCGACTATGTAGTTCTAAATTGATTGTTTAAAATAGTAATTAAGTGTAGATTTTAAATTTATTGTTTATTTGTATATTTGCAATAAGTCTACTTAAAGAATATACTAAGAAATTTAGTTTATATTCCAAATATGTCGAATAACTTGAGTTTTATTAAATGCATAATATTCATAATTTTTTTTAAGGTGTCCGATTTCCTAAAATTAAATCAGAACTTAGGCTCTTTTTACCATCGCATTTATTTATCAATTGAAAAAGTTATTTTCATTAAATTGATCATACTTCATATACATTTTCCAACAGGGTATAAAAGTTATAGCATGCCTCACCGGCGGCACATTGGCAGTGAATAAAGTTTTGTGTCTATCAACATGCAGCACATCGAACCCAAAAATGTGGCTTGTTGTTGTTTTTATTATCCTTTGTCTCGTGTTGTACCTCTATGGCATAAAGAATTGCGAAATTGTGAAACGGTTTGCAACGAAAAAGCTTTCAGATTTCTAAAGAACTTGGACTGTTCTGAATTTCACACTCAATTGAATTTCGCAAGAATTTGAAAAACTTGTTTTTAACGAAAACCTAAATTAAAATCAATAATGAAAATATCCTCCTCAAAATAAAATGTAACAAATAAAGGGTATATTTAAGCTAGTAAACTAAATATTCATTCACACATTTAAAATTTCATAACAGCCATTATTATTTAATTTAATAAAGTTATCAAATTTATTTCAACAGCAGAGCATTTCAAATTTTCAGTTGCCACAAACATTTTGTTTGTTTTTGTTTTGACTGCTTTTTGCATTTCGTTATTGGTAAAAGTCGCGTAAAGCGCATAAAAGAGAAACGTGGGTAATAAATAAAAAAAAAAAAATTGATAAATTTATTGCCAGTCGCAATTGTTGCAATGCGAACACGGGGCGGATGAGCGATGTCGACAACTGACTGCACAGCTGATTGAAGCCGACATTTAGTTGATAGAGAGAAGGGGAAGGGGAGAGCGAGAAAGATTGAAAGACAGAGTGATGGAAAGAGCCGACTAAAGGTGGCCAAAAGCTAAAAGCGTTTAGCAATTGCTATATTCTCTCTGTCTGTCTGAATGAGTCTCAGGTGGTTTGGCTTGTTGCAACTTATGGTATTCATAATATTATGGCAACAGTTTGTGGCATGTGTATGGCTGCGTGTTTTGCTGCTCACTGATTTATGCATATTTTAAGTATTTATTGTTGTTGTTGTTTATTGTTTGTCAAAGTTGTTGCTGTTGTATGTAGTTGATGTTTGCCGGCGTGTTCGTGAACCGAAAATGACGCAAAAATGTGTCACGTTTCAATGGCTGCTCATGCGGTTTTAACGCAATTAGCCACAACAAATGACCATCATGTTGCAGCATCATCATCATCATCATCATCATTATCAGCACCATCATCATTATTGTATCGTCTCGTTGCTGACCATGCGGCACGTGCAACTTGCGTATATGTTGCGTTGTTGTTGTTGTTGGTTATCCATTCTCGGACGCTGACCTGACTGCCTCTCTATACATAAATGCCAGCAATGCGTATGCTCTCTCTCTTTCTATAACACTCTGCCTGCCCCTCTCTCGCTCTCTCTCTCTCTCTCTGGCTCTCGCTTTGCCTTGCTCATTGTGGCACAATGAACTGACAAGTGTAATTATGTTGCTGTGCTGTGTATTTGTGTGTATATGTGGGGTTGCCTCGCTCTACATAACCGCTGATTGCAAGTTTATATCCGCGCAGTTCATGTTCAAGTCCCCTCATCCACTTGCCCCGTCTCTTTCCAACACTGCCTCATGCTGTGTGTCAGCTGAGGATATGTAAAGAACACTGCTTGACGAATACCCTGTTAAAAGAGGGATGGGATTGGAGTTCAATGCCAGCGAACTTCTATGGGGAATATTAGAAGACAACTTTTGATCAAAATTTTTCAAAGACACTTAAATAAGTATCATAATATGTACAAATATATTGATCATATCCAAAAAATTAAATCTTTGCCATTTGAGAATTAAATAGGCTTAAAATGTGCATTAAATTTCTTTCTTTTCGTTTATAGTTATCTTAGTTTAAATCACTTACTCATAAAATTTAAATGAAGCAAGTTCTAATGATCTCCATCATATATGTATTTTCCAAAAACAATGTACGTCTAGTATTCAACTACGATTACAGGGTATATTACGAGTGAGTACTTTATATATATGAGTATACTCGTACACTAATTGGCTGGGCACGATATAAGAGCCCCACTGAATGTATCCTTTTTATGCAGCTGTCGGTGATGCGCCAGGCAGTTAACATTAGCAAAAGTTTTTCGGCAGTGTTTATGCGGTGATTAGTTGCGGATTTTTATGCTCCAAGGATAGGCTTGAATAGAAGGTAGTTAAGTAGTTTGTATCCCCCTCTAGTCACTCTCTATAACTCACCCACAAAAAAAAAAAAAATAGAGGGGAAAACATCATGAAAATTAGCAACGTCAAGTGGATACGGTTGACTGAGGTCACTGGAGAGTTGCCAGGACGGAGAGAAGAAACGTAGCTAATTAGTGGGTAAAAATGGGCGAAACAGCTGTTAAATATTTGGCAGTGGATCCTGGCTAATTGGTAGCTTGAAACCTGGTGCGAATTTGACGCTACTAAGTGATGCAACTAATTTTTATGTTTATGCATTATTTTAATTGCTGTTTACAGGAAAACAATAGAAATATTTGCACATTTGGCATAGTATTATTTTAATTCAAAGAGCTGTGATTACGTAAATAAAGAAGAGACTATAAATAAGGAGCTGTTTGATAGCTTAATTCAAGTGTAGAGCACTTTATTTAGCTCAACTTAGTGCAGAAATGCACAAAGTTTAATTAAAACACACAGAAAGTATTTATTAAAAATACTCTGTAAATGTCAGATACTCTAAAAGGGTATAACTAATTTCTTCAACAATTAATAGAAGACAGAAACGTAAATAAAAGCCTTTTCTCTTCATATAAACCTATTTTGAATGCAAATTAAATATCAGAGCACAATGGAAATTATATATTTTGTTTTTAACTTCCACTTGACTAAGGGGTATTTCTCAGTTAGCCATTTTCCTTTGCCTCTTCTTATAAAGCAATCACAAAATATATTGCACTAAGAAGTATTAGTTAGCTAAATATTTGTGTGTTTTGTTGTTTTTGCCTGCGGCTAAGCAGAGTGCAATAAATATTGCATAAAAATGTGTTGCACAACTGGTAAAATCTCAAAAATACCAACAAAAAAAATATGAGGGAAAAGTGAAATAATAATAATTTACTGGCCAAAAACTTGAGCAACATATTTTCATCACAATTCATAATTTAGCAAGCCACAAACGCATTGCAAAGGCTGTAAAAGCTACAAAAAAGGCCAACAAGAGCTGCAGGCGCTCACACCACAGATAAGGTGTAAGGAAGAGAGAGAGAGGGCGAGAGACAGATAAGGAAGAGTGAGAGGGAGACAACAAAGAGGCACTTTAAGTGAAACTAAACAGCGTTGCAAGTGACGTTGTCGGATTGCGGTTGCGGCCAGGCTTACGAATTGGCCAAGTGTCCTGGGTGTCCTTGCTCTGCGCTCGACTGGCAGTTGGCCTGCTGGCTGACTGGCTGACTGTCTACCTGGTTGATGGCCATGTTGTCAGGGGCTTGGGCTATACAAATTAAAATTAATGATGCACTCACAACAAGCGGCGGGCAATGGAGACACACACACACATACACAAGAGAGTCACATAAAAACTACTTTACATGCGGGCTACAAGTAACGACGACGGCTAAGCTCTCTCACCTGGCCAGGACAGCGGCAGAAGGAGCAGCAAAGGAGCAGAGGAGCAGACCAGACTACCACCTAATTTAATGCTAAAACGGCATCACTACAGTTACCCCATCCCTCTCTCTCTTTCTCCGTCTCTCTTTGTGGCCATAGTGTTGGGCTTTTTATTTTAGTGTTTGAAATAATGTTGCATACGTTAAGGCGCCAGTTGCTAAATGTTTCCCCCCCCCACACACACAAACACACTCACACTCTCACACAAAGAGAGACCCACACAGACAGTGAAAGATACACAACTCGCTGGCTGAGTGGCTAAAATATGTTTATGTAGGTCGACTGGGGGAAACCACTTCAATTTATTTTTGACCAACATATGGCAACGGGACCAAAACGGGGGCCACTTTTTGTTGTTGGCCCAGCCTGTTAGACGGAGGAGGCTGAGCTTGGCTGAGGGTGTCTGCCTTGGTTAGTTAGCTCTCGCTCGTGCTGCTAGAAAAATAACAACAACAACAGGATAAAGCACACATGCTGGGAAACATCAGCGTTTAATGCAGGTGCAACGGAAAGACTTTAAGTTACTCCTTTATTGGAAAATGGTTAGGGAAAAGTATCAAGGAGTAGCAGCATTTATGGATAAATTTAATAGCTTATTTATAATTTATTTCTCTTCTAATTATATATTTTGTTGATGATTTAAACATTGATTGATTTATTTATTAATATTTAATATACTATATATTTTTATATTTTTGTATTCATATTTCATTTATTCAATAATAAAGCTATTCTTTACAAGTATGCATATTAATTTACTTTTTTTTAACTTTTTTCGTTTATAAAAGCTTACATTTAATATTTTTGCAGTAGTTCTGCATACCCTTTCAACTCATCTATTAGTACAGGGTAGCAGAAACACGGGCAACATTGTTTCCGCTTTGCTGTTGTTTGGCTTTGTTTTGCTTAGTTCCAGTTTCCGTTTCAGTTTCGCTTCACTTTTTTTATCAGCGCTTGGTTAAGTGGGCATGTGTGAGTATGTGTGTATGTAGTGTGTGTGTGTGTGTGTAGTGTGTGTGTGTGTGTGTGTGTTTGTGTGTGTCTCTGGCAAACGTTTTATTGTTATTTCACTTTTCATTATTGTTTTCGAAACAACAATTTTCTTTTCATCAGCATTTCAATTAGGTTCGATGCGGCATGCACCATTTACTTGCCGCTCTCAAATGGGCGACGGTAAAGCAAGCGTGAAAGCTGGGCGTGGCATGCCACAAAAACCTTTTACACGCTCCGCTGCCTCAGCGGCTTCAAGTACTTTGGAAACGGCGACAAAGTAAATTAATCCATTAAGAGGCAGACTCCCTCGCTTCTTCTCTCCCTACCTTTCTCCCCCCTTTCTTCTCTTTCCACTCTCTCAACTTTGCTTTCCAGTTATCAGCTTTAGTTTTTTTCCTCTTAGTGACGTTGACGTGACTTGGCATTGGCTTCACTTGGCCAACTGCACCCGATGAAGCTGTGTGTAGGGAAACTTGCCGTAGTTTTCAACTTCAACGGCTTACACTTCAATTAAGTTTGCCTCCGTCCCTACTTTACCCCGCTTGACCAGCATCTCTTGGCCATTTAAGGCTGCTTGGCCATTTGCCCAGGCCAAGCCAGAAGCCAGAAGATAGGACAGTGGACACAGGAGGCGGGAGACGGGAGACCTGAGGCTGCCTGCAATTTGGCAGCAATTATTGCAGCTTGCCAATGCCAAGAGTCAAGAGTCGCAGTGAGCGACAGGGATAGAAACAGCTTTTACCCCACATATAAATAAATTGAGGTTAATGACAACAACAACAACAACAACAATGCGAATAAGAACAACAGCAACAAGAACAAGAACAGTAGCAACACCGTCAAGGACTCGAACAAACTGCCTGCTGGGGTCATGTTCATTAATACGACCCGTTGCCATAAATAAAGTATCCATATCTATAGACGTAAGTATATCAAATTGTACAAGTATGTGTGCATGCATACTTCAATATGTGAATGAGTGTGTGAGTATGTGTGTGTATCAAGTGCATGTGGAGCACTTAATAACCATGTCGCTTGGCGGCGAACAATTTAAGGCTAATTTCGTTTTCCCAGTGAAATATGCCGTCGCTTGCATATTAAATATGACGCCCCTGGCCAAGAACAGTGGTGTAAACAGACAGGTTTGTGTATACAATTAAAGGAAAGAAAGAAATACGTAATAACATGCTATTGCGCTGAATTTGAACAATTTCTCCGTATGTAATAATTATAATTGAATTAGAATAAAAAGAATTGGAAAAAAGTCAATAAATCTGATATCGAAGGAAAATATATGTGAATACATGTTTTTCTAATATAGTCAACATATTTTAAATGTTAAATATTTATATCGGAATTGATTACAAATCCGATGCAAAGAAAGTGATTAGCAAATTCTTCAGTGATGATCAATTAACGCCGATTTTAAAAGAGTATCTTTGGAGGCGAGTATAAATTAATCTCTATTAAATTAATAAGAGTTTCTTTACATATATAAACAATTATACTATAAATTAGTTAGTTTGAAATTATTTCGTTAAATTTTCAAATTATTATAAATGATAATGTCACCTAAATTCTGAATAATTTACAATGTTTTTCTCATATTCATTCATATTCTTGTGTAATGGGAAAACTTTTTATCTCAACGAAACTTGCTGTCGGTTACTTTAACTTAAATTTTCAGAAATACTGTCCATGGTAAATCGTTAGAAACGTATTATATATGCATAAATAATACAAAATATAAATATGAGCTAAGCTAAGTTGTCGAGCGAATGCTGTGAGCGTGTTGACAGCCCAGTTTTTTTTTTCCATGTATTTCATTCTTTTATTTTGCCGTCTTGTTGTCAAGTACAAAGACTTTGTTCGTTGTGTAAGTGAGGCTTACATTAAGTGTATGTGTGTCTGTAAGTATGTGTGTGTTTGTGTGTGTTCCATCGCACATTATGCAAATTATTTGCACGAGTTTTCAATTTTGGTAAAACGCTTTGGGGCATTATTAGGCCACAAAGGCGAAGTTGGGTATATCAAGAAATATGATTAAAATGACATTTGACGTCGCCAACAAAACTTGAACCCTGCTCAGATCAACTTAAGTAAAGTAAATTAAGTCAAGAGAGAAAAGAGAGGGGCAAAGAAATGGAAGGAATTTACTGTATATATGAGAGAGTAGTTTAAAAACAAATATGCTCAGCTTTGGCGCCCTTTTGGCTTGTAAACTGGCATTAGAAGTAACCCCAAATCCCACTTTACATCCGTATGTGTTGTTTCAACAACAACAATAAAGAAAGGAACTCAGAGAGAGAGAGAGAGAGAGAGAGAGAGAGAGGGAGTCGGAATGTCCTGTGTGCTATGTCCTGCAGTTTTAAGTAAACACAACATAAATTGCACAGGCAACAACTTATTCACTTTTGTTTTGATAGTCCGCAAATGCCCCAAAATAAACTCGCAAACGGATGTCTTCTTCTGTTTAAACTCCCCAGTCTCCTTTATCTTCAGTTGAACGTATGTGTCCCTAGCTGCAAGTCCTGGCAAGTCTATGTCCTTCTGCTGGTCTTCACTCTATACTCTCCACTCTCTCTCTCTCTCTGTCTCTGTAGTCAAAAACTAAACCAAATGAGCACTGACAGCAAACGAAAAATGTTCCTTTCTTTTCTGCTCTGGGGCAACTCTGGCTGAGAATTTTGCTGCAAGTTAGATAAATTTTGCAAACCACAGAAATAACAGAATTGTGCGGTTAGCTGCAAGGATTTGCCTCACCATCGAGCTTTGAAAAGAGAAGGATCCTTTTTGACTTCGTTGCCCATTTGTAAATAATTATAAGCCAAACTGCTTGCCAAAACTTTTGTGGTTAGTTTAAGCGGCTAACAGCCTCTCAGTATTCCTTCACACTCATTTTTCATTTAAAATTCCAAATTTTTATACCCTGTAAAAATTGAAAATGGATAGATAGAAACAGATAATGAATAGCAAACAAGCTCAAAATTCATAAAAATTCTAGAAAAGATATAAGCAAAATGTATTTATATATTTATTTTTATTTTTTAAATAAGTTATGAGAAAGCTAAACTTGTACAAAGGACATCTGGTTCATTAAATAGGGCATATGCCAGTTTAAAACTCAATACTTGTTCATTTGTTTATTGCCATTTGCAAATATTTTTTGCACAACAATTGCTCTAATGAATTTACGAGCTTACCAAGAAAAGTATTTGCCTAAGAGAATAACTTACAAAAATAGTTTCTAAGCTGAGTTTTTACCTGTCAGGTCAATTGTTAAGAAATATTCTTCTTCTGTTTTAGAAATTTCTGTAAGGGATATTTATATTAAAAAACTAAATGAATACTAACTTCTATTTAAAGCAAATATTTGTAATACATCTTTTACTAAAAATATTTCAAAGTGCAAGGCAAGTTTGAAGGTCGACGTTGATTTGCTTGTTAGTTAGTTCGTGTAGTTTCAAAGCAACTGAAATATCTTAAGTTAATGCGGCCTAACTCTATAAATGACTACCTTAAAACCTAGTTTAATTCAATTTGTAAAGCATTAATAATCATCATCAAAAACCTGCTCGCAGTTGCATTAAACGTAATTAATATTTAAGCAAATTAGCAATCAAAAGTGCCTTCACATCATTTTCTATTAAGGCTTAAGCAGCTTTTCACGATGTCTCATGTGCTAATTGAGCATGCAACAGCAGCAACAGCAGCATGAGCAACACAAGTAGCAACAACAACAACAACCAGATCTACAACAACAGCAATTGCTACAACAATGATGCGTGCTATAAACGAGCAAATTACGTAAAAGCGATAACCATAACCACGTAAGCGATGCTCACGTGTCACGTTACAGCATCCGAAGGGGGTTTAATGTGCAACACATAACATGCCACCAGCCTCTTCCCCCCCTATACCCTCTCTTCAATGTGGCACAAAAATTAATATGGCCGACATAAGGCGAGGCCATTTTAATGGCCAACATCAGAGACAACAACAGGCAGCAGTTGCCAAACAATAGAATTGACAGGCGGCAGCTGCAAACTGACTCTGAGATTCCTATTCCACCTCATCCTCCTCTTTTTCCCAAATTCCCTTCTACGGGTTCATCAATGTAGTTAAAGTTGAGTACTGTTAGCTAACAGCGCATATCATAATGGAGCATTCAAAAATTGTCAATTTATAAATTCATTAAATTTTCAATATCGTTTACAAAACTATATTAAAATGTACATTGCTTTGCCCAAAGGATTAGTTTTGGTTATTAAATTTAAGTCTCAAAATTATAGAAATACTCTTATACATTTTGAAGTAAGGAAAATGAAATGAGAGGACTTTATTATATTAAAGCAAAATATTGTTTTTATAAGTTATACAATTGTTCAGTAGGCATTCCAAAAATTGAAATCCGGTTGGCTTTGTGGCATTGTACAAACAAATATAAATTCATTGAATTGAAAAAGTCGTCAAAAATAAGTATATTAACAGCGTTTATTGATTTAAAATCCGTTTCAAAATCCATTTTCATTCATTTAATTTATTTTATTCAAGTTATAACTGTTTTTAGTTACCTGTGTTGAGTGTTTGTTGTCGATTGTGTTTTTGTTGTTGCAGCTGAATTTGTGAAAAGTGAAAGTTTAGATCGCAGCAGAAGAAGAAGAGGCATCTTCAGTGAGTAATCCTTTAAAAAATTCAAATTGGGTTAAGGCTGTGAAAATGGGCACCAAACAATCACTAAATCTGAACAATAATGGCCATGGAGAAGGCGAAGACTACAGTTTCGTTCCCACTGCTGCTTCCTCTTCTGTTTCCACATCTGCATTCGCAGAGTCAAATAATCAGGATTTGAATGCATTGCCAGCACAAAAATCTGTGGTAATCGCATATGTGCTGTGGCTCTTTGGCGGCATCTTTGGACTGCATCATTTGTATTTGCATCGGGATCGTCATGCTTTTGTCTGGTGGTGTACGCTGGGTGGTTACATCATCGGCTGGCTATGTGAGATATTTCTTATACCAGAATATGTGCGTGCCGCTAATGAGGATCCGCATTTTGTGACGAACTTTAAGGCCAAACTGAAGGCCAATAAACGTCCACCGCTTTCGCCCATGCGTTTTCTGGGTCAGATCTTGATTGGTTATTTGTTTGGAGAACTGTGCTCATCGGCCATACCACAAACTGTTACCGCAGGCATTGACTTCACCTGGTTGCATTGGTGTATTCCATTTTTCATTGCGCTGGGCGTTTGGACTGTTGGTAATATTGGACGGGAGTGTGGCGCTCTTTGGCCTTGTGTATTGGGTGCAATTGTTACTTATCTGACACGTTATTTCATCTACGATGAGACCTGTTCACTGCTGCTGACTGCGCTAATCTCTGCCCTGGTCTTTGTTGCCATCTCTAAGCAGTGGCGTCGTACTCCACCACGCAGGCGTAGTCCTAAGGAGCGCACTTTAAAGTTTACCGGAGCGTTGTGCATTTACTTTGGCCTGTGGGGCTGTGTGATCCTATTTGATACATCGATTCAAACATATTATAATGAATCGATTACCGATGAGAATGGTGGTGAAGTACCCATACACGACGCTCTTTACAATTTCCTCGTCTATGCTTGGTGGACTGATCTGGAACAGGTATTACTGAACACAGACTACTATGCCCAGTATCATGGTTGGTTCGAGAAACGTAATGCCTACAAGGTGCTTGGTGTGAGTGCCACTGCATCCCAGGCAGATATTACGGCTGCTTATCGCAAACTGTCGAAAATGAATCATCCCGATAAGATAAAGGATGAGGCATTACGTCCAGCTGCCCATCAGAGATTCATTGAGATCCAACAGGCGTACAAAGTGCTCGGCAAGGTCAAGCGAAATATATAACAACTGCAACTGGAATTCTTATACCCTTACAAATTATTTAAAAATAAATGGTATTAAAAATGGTAAGAGTATTTCATTTTAATATCATTGGCTTTATATCTATTGACTGTATTTCAGTGTACAAACTACAGTTGACAATGTTATTTATTTAAATTGAATTAAGAAATATATATTTTTCCATTTGATTTTCGACATGCAGCAAGATATGAATTTAAATGAACTTCAAAGCAATTCTCATGGGTGGGCTTTTGAAAATTGATTACATGTGAATGCCAAGAGTAGCTTATCAGCTGTTGGTTCAATTCTGTGTTCACTTATCTGTTACTGTGACTGTTGCGTTTGTTGCTAAGCATTGCACATACGCCACGTTGTCGGCCATCTCATTTCCTGCTATCGAGTTTCCAAATTTCCCTCGACAGCTTCAAAAGGCTTCGGCTTCAGTTTCGTTCAAGTACCAAGACATCGTCCTGGCGCGACTCATGTTCACGCTGATTGCACAAAGCCCTTGGCATTTGTAGAAGAAACAAATTAATGTTGAAATGAACAGAAGAAAATGCTTCAATGTTTTTTCAGCCTTAGCCCCCTTGGATTTAACTTCAGACTCAAACCGAGACTTGTGATTATGTGTCGATAAGTTTCTTGTGGTTTCGCGTGCCACATGATAAATAAACACAAATAAGAAGAACTCAACTTGGAATCTTTGGCGCGTGTTTTATTTTATTTGTGGTAGATTGTGTTTTCTTTCTTTTAGGGCCATTAAAATTGCCGGATATTTGTTTGAGCTTTAAATAACAAATCATTATCGATGCGCATTATAAATTTCGTTTGATGGAGACAACCGCAGGCCATTAGATCCTTGTGTCGCCATCAAATGGATAGCAAGGCAATTTCCTAATGACAACGACACTTGTAAAATCACATTGAATAATATTGTATTTGTGTGTTTGGGCAGATTAATTTCCGGCATTTAGACTTAATTCCCAGTTGCAAAATGTTGAACAGCGTCTGGCCAAAACCAAATGTGAACGGATGAAGAAGGGAGATATAGAAGGGAATGAAAGGGAGTGTGTGCCAACAATCGATGCAATCGGCTAAGGACCAATTTACCAACATGTCAACGACCAGCACAAGGACAAAGTAACAGGAGCAGAAGCAGGAGCAGAAGTAGAAACTGTAGTTGAAGCAGGCAAAAGCCTCAGCAGAGAGGTTTAGATTTGCGCACATTACCACTCAATCTTCATATATGTGATATGCAGGATTTATCCACATGCCTCACTCCATCTTCCTCTATCTCTGCTTCTTCTTCTCTCACTCTCTTTCCCTCTCTATCTGTGGTGTTTGCGGTTAGCACAGCGATATGGCCAAGCCTTTTGGCCTCAGCATGCACATAATGTCCACATGGCCGCAAAGATTTATTTACAATTGTGTTGAGACATAATTCCTTTTGATCGATTGCGGGCAACAATTCCAGTAACAGAAAACACACCCCCTTTTATGTATATGTGTGTCTGTGTGTTTGTGTCTGTGTGTGTGTGCTATTGCGGTCAGCTCAAAGTGATGATTCTTTTAGCTTTGGCTCCTTCCTGCGCTTTTGTCTTCTTCAACCAATGCACTTGCTGCCTTTGAAACTTCCTTCTCTGCGTTCCATATTTACTACCAAGAATTTACAATGGTGGGTTTGGAGATGGTTGGAGGGGCCTACAGACAATGTGCTGAATTATTTATACAATTTATGTGACTTTGATTTCAATGTACGGCCATAGAGCACAGGCAACAGACGTAGCCTGCAATTTACGGCTAGTTCATAATTTGAGTTGGATAGAAAGGTGGAAAGGGGGTAGAGAAAAAGACAGGGGAATAAGAAAGTAAAATTGCTATAAATTATTAGTGACATAATAGCCAGTCTTTGAGTGCGAATCGTCCATAAGATAACCCAGTTTTAAAATTAAAGCTAAAAGTGTTGTGTTCTTAATCGTAAGTTCCTTTATTTATCATAAAAAGTAGACTTGTACAAAGACTTGTATAATCAACTCCATAAAAAATTCAAATTTTGTTGTGCTTCAGTTCTTTTATATTATTTTAAAAACATTTAAACAAATTCAAATAGCTGGTACACATTGCAGTGATATTAAATAGAGTACAAATTTCAGAACGGACACAACTAAGAATTTATCTAAGCTACTTGTAAATAACTATTGAAAATGATAAATGCAGTTGAATATATAAAATTATTTGATAGCTTTTTGGCAAACAAAAATAAATCAGCTCAGTGTTTGTGTTTCCAGCTACTAGAAGAGTGGATTCATAAAGCTTATGATGACCATAAACTAATGAAAATAACTTAAGCAGCTCAGCCTCAACTTGAACCTGCAACTCAACCCTTTCAATTGCTAAACAGCATTTGTCCATTCATCACAAATGCGCACTTAACAGTGAGCAGTGAATGTTCTACCAGTCTTGGATCTTAGCACACACACACATACTGTATGTATATATATATACACACACGCTGTGAGTCACATAAATCCTTAGAGTGCACACTTAACTCCTTTTTACGCTGCGACAAAGTACATTTACTAATGACCAAGTCAAACAATGGCGTTGCCTCAACGAGGGGAAGTCCCTGTAAACTGTAGTAAAGTGAAAACTGCAGCAGGGAATGTCACCGAGGGGGGATGGAAGATAGAGAGGGAATTGAGTGTTGGTGTGGGCGCCGCGAAGTAGCAATTTACGCGCTCAAGGCGGCAGCTAACTGCAAGATGGTGACAAAGCACGCAAAACAGAGCAACTGCAGCAGCAACAGCAACAGGAAGAGCAGTAGGAGTAGAAGTAGGAGCTGTAACTCAACACTGGAGCAGCTACAGAGTCAACTTCAAGTGCTGGCAGTGGAAGCAGCAACTGCAACAGCAGCAACAACAGCAGTAGCAACAGCAACAGCAATGGCAGCAGCAGCATGTTAATTGCAGCAGTGACAGCAACAACAGCAAACAGTGGGGAATCATGTTTAAATAGCGTAAAAGCGCACGCACACTCACATAAACTCACACAGACGCGCACACTAATACATTCACAGGCACACACACACACTTTCACACACACATACAAAAGCCAGCCAGCATTTTGAGCATTGCTTTAAAATTGAAAACAAGTAAGAAGGCAATCAGTACAAATCTAAACTTGAGTATACCCTATAAGCAGTGTTGACAATTTAGCTTATTTAATGCTAGATCTAAGTTTGAAAATAAATAGTTAACACGAATTTTGAGTTTTCGGTGGGTGTATTAAAGCTTATCTCCTTATATCTGCACACATCAGCTAAGCTATTATTACGTTATTATTATTGTCGCTAGTTAATAACTTTTCTATATATTATAAACTTGATTGTCAAATTTGGTAATTGAATATGCAGAATAAAATGCAAATTTTTGTAATTTCAAACGAGCTAATTACCATCCTCAACTTTTTCAATTCCATTATATTTATTTACTCTCTGGCTAATTTGTGCTTAGTTTACTTAATGTAAATTTTGTAATTAACTTAAATTTAATGTTAAATGCATATATTTAATATGTAAGCGATATATCAATTATCAGTTTAATATTAACACTTGCATAAAGAGTTTATGCGACCTTTTTGTACCGGAAATTGCAGAATCTGCGCAAAATGGCAGAAAATGATTGGTTAAAAAAATTGTAGCACACTTTCAGGTTGAAAATTAAAATCTTGCATGGTGCACATGATAAAGTAATTAGTTTGTGTGAGTAAGTGAGTGAGTGTGTGTTTGTGAGTGTTAAAGTGTGTCTGTGTGTGTGAGCACATCAGTTGTCGCCGTATCGTGCCACATATAGAAAACTGTAATTGAAAATATGCTCAACTCTAGATGAGGGGCATTGTGAAGTTTTTCCATTTATTAAATTTACAACACGGGCAAAGGGTTGCATGTGTCTATGTGTGTGAATGTGTGTTTATGTATTGGTGTGTGCTCAATAGTATTTAATTATTATTTTTGTACAGCACGGAACAGAAATTGTATAATGGCATGGGCAAAGTTTGGGCCTTTGAGCAATGATTTGCTTGTCAGTTATTCAGTTTTAAGTTTTCAGATTGTTTTTAACACACACTCACATTGATATTGACTTTCCTGTTTTTCTTTGTTTCCTGTTTACTTTTCGTGTTAATTTTAGCTTTGGTCATGACTTTGCTGAATTATAGTTCGTATGAGGAGTATTTGGATCACTTTGTAAGTGTGAACGATGTGCGCTACCTGCGTAACTGGGGCCTTAGCAGGACATTTATACAGAATGCTTGCGGCAAGAGCTGTATGGGTCGCCTGCTGAGTCGCTTGGAGTACACGGAGCAGCGTAGAAAGCTGGAGAATATGCTAATACCTCGTGGCATCAGTGAATTTACACTTTTTGGAGACACCTACAAGGGCACTGATCATGTGCTCCTGCAGTTTGCCAAACGAGAATTTCAGCTGCTCAACAGACAGATGTCGGTAAGTATGCATAATATAATAGTAGAGCTGAGAATCAATGAAATCCATTTATTTTCAGACCATTATCTTTCTTGTAATGCGCTCTAAGAAGGGTCTGGAAGTCTCTGGCTTTATTGACTTGGAGCAAAGTTTTCGAGAATCGCGTTTTAAGAACTCACATCAATACGTCAATTGGCCAGCCATATTTGCGGAAAAGGCCAAGTTAATGCCTAAACCGAATCATTTGAGCTTTTTTGACTGGAAGAAGAACAAGGTACTCTACAATGACAGCGGTAACTTCAAGGTAATTTTTGAGGGAGCTCATAGTTTGTTAATGATGCATCGAGGCGATCACAAGATTATGTGTGTTAATGCTGGCTGTAATTGTGCCTATAAGAAGAATGCCCAACGAAGCATTTATAGCTCCAACATTTATGGCCAATGTATGTTCTTTGACCATGTCATCAGACGCATCAATTAGCCGGGCTTATAGCCTCAGCTGTCATGGGGCTTAAAGTTGTCGAAACGGCTTGCAATTATAAAGAGAAAATATGACACGTTGATTATATACTCCATACACAATTTCGTTGGGTATTGTAATTTAATTCCATTGACCAAGTCTGCCTACTGATGTCCTGCCTGTTCCATCCTGTGGTCTGTGTCCTTCCTGACTGCCTATGTGACTGGCCATTGCCAAAGCGAATTTGTCGTTGACAGTTTACGTAAATTGCTTTTCATATCTTATCAGTTTGGCTGCGCCGGCCACAGTTATGCCTGCTGACGTTTTGATGGACATTTTGAGGCCTCTCTTAGGGAGAATTCCCTCCGCATCCCCCCCATCCTCTCACTCCGATTTATCTGTCCAACATGACCAACATCAGAGGACGGAAATTGCCTCAGCTTTATAATATTTTCTGTTTACTTAACAGTAGCAAAATATCTTGCAATGAACTCTGTTTGTGCTTTTCGGTTGTAATTTTGTCACTTTCAATTATGCATTAAATATAAGTAGTTGCTAGCTTTAAATTCTAGCTCCAATTGACAGATGACTTATGGGTTAAGGCGCTGATCTACATGATAATTAAGTCTTTGTTAAGGTGGAAATAACATATATGTCACAGATTGGGTAAATATATTTACTTAACTAATGAAAACCAATAAAACTAAGGTTATATAGAATACGTTTTCTTCATTTTAATATAAGTTGTCCAATAATCAATTAATTACTTAATTAAGACTATTGTTGTTTATTTTCTTTACCTTTACCTTTACCTTTTTCTTTTTAGCATTTTTCGTTACATTTTATATTATTTTAAGCTCATACAGAGTGCACATAATATTGCGTATACGTATTTTATTGATGATAATTTCATTTGAAAAGAATATTTAAATATATTTTCTACCGACTGTTTTATTTATTCATTTTAATTTCATAATTTAGTAAAGAGAGTAAACTTCTGCATTTGATATGTCTTTATTACACAATTTAAAATGATATTTTACATATATTATTTTCAACCATTTAAATGAGTCAACAATGATATATATGGTCAAACTAAATAAATAGTTAATGTATTTAAATTATGATTTAAATGCCATTTGTAGTGGCATATAAAATTCAATTTGCATACGCAATTACCAGAGCAGCTGCTAATTTATGCTGGGCAGTAAATATCTCGTTTGACTGGATTCAAGTTGGTTACACTACTAACTGCTTTACAAAACTGGGCAGATAACCTTGCCAGTGTCCTTGGGCAAGAGCCTTGAGCTAGCAATTCAATTAAAATAAACATTAAGTGCTGGAGTGCAGGTGCAAATGGAATACGTATCTGGCAGATTCAAATTGTCTGAGGCAGGACCCTTGAAATAGACAGGCACAAAAATGCAAATAAATATTTGCTCAATTTGCCAGTTAAGTTAGTGCAACTCACTGCGAAGTTAGTTCCATTTATATATATATATATATATAGAGTGTATCTCTGTCTGTGTGCATTAAAATATGTTAAATTTCTCGTTCAGAGACAATGAAAATCCAAGCTCTCTTTCTTCCACAATCCTCTTGGGTCTGTGAGCATTGAGTTTGCTTTTTACAAAGCAAATAAATTTCATGAAATCAACTTGCAATTTACTGCCACAATTTGTTTTCGACTCATAAACAACTTTTCCTCCCTCTCTCTCTGGTTCGACAATTTTGATTAAAGTCAACTGCAGAGATTGTGCCGAAAAAAGCAACTCATATAAAACTTGATTTCCTTTATTTATGACAAATTCGATTGTCAATTAAGCCAACAACTCTTTGTGCACATGAATTTATGGGAATTTGATATTGTGAAATGCAATAAATGTATAAATTATTGATAGATATCATATAAACTGTTTCTTGTTGTTGTCAACTTAATTGACAAAAATGTGTTAATAATAAGGTCAATGAATAGTTTGAATTTTTCGCAAACAGTTTGTGGATATTCCATATACCAATCGACTCAAGTGAAAGCGTTTTGCAGAATACTTCAACACAGACTGTGTTGGCTTTTATTCTGCTGATTACATTCATGGGTCAAGGGTCAGGAAAAGTGCTCATAATTTATGTGCTGACCCTGGCCATATGCTCATTTGTTAGCAGTTTGGCACAAAAATCATAATAACACTCGTAGTCATTTCTCTCAAGGCTGTAAGCTGTCGCAAAATATGTCTAATAAATAATTTAAGCACTCAGGATTGGAATCCTACGTGCAGACAAAGACAGACACAGATGAAGGGAAAAGGATGCGGAATCCCAGGGAAAACCCTTTCAAGCCAAATAAACACATAAAACGGCACAATAAAGTGAACGCCAAGGTAGCACATAAAAACGAGAGCTGAATGAGGCAGAGAACATATTAAATTATGCTGCATGCCACAAATGCCTCGACAGTCCGTCAGTCAAGCAACCAAAAGGCCGACGACGACGACAACAATCATAAAATGTGACCAATAATGAAAATAATGAACGAATCAAATGAAATGAGCTTAATACCCTGCAGTAAGGCCGCGAAACGAAAGCGAATAAAATCTGTAAAATAAATGCTTTAAAATTAAAAAATGAAAGACTGAAAACTGCTGAGAAGATTTCTTATACAACTGTATAGAGAGTATGACCTCTAAATACGAACTTAAATTATAAATTGATATTTAAATTTATATCTATAAATTTACATTTACTATTGAAAAGAATTCTTATAGATAACTATAACTTATTACAGAGTATTTTCCAAGTTGTTATGCCCGCGTGTATTGCTATAATATTAGCGGCAGCTGTGAGCTCCTTTTTGGTCCTTGTGCTGATTGAATCGGGTTGGGCTTCCTGGTCTGGCCTTTGCCTTTGCCTTTGGCCACTGCGTTTTCTTTGTCGCAAATGGCCCGAACGAGACTCGTATATAAAGCGTAAATTGGCAAATGCGAAAGGTGCAAGAGTACTAAGGGCCAAACTAAAGAATTCTTCTTACATTCGCCTGTCACACACATTGCCAACTTTGTGATTGTGAGAAACTTGGGAGGGTTAAAGTTTTTCTGTGTGACAAATTGAGCAACTTTCTGTGGCTTCAACTTGCCACAAATGGCAGCAATTGTTGAGCAGCGCTCGTGCCTGAAACAAAAACATAAATTTATCATAGTAAATTCAACACAAATTCAATTTCTCAACAAATTCTGCCATTGCCGTCTACAAAATGTAATTGAATATCAATTTGGCTGAATTAAATTGTGTTACGTATACGCAACGTGGAGCAGAAACAGAAAGAGCTGTTATATTAAATTTCATTTTGTTATTGCAATATTTTGTAGCTCATATCAGTTGCCATTAAACCAACCATACACATACACATCATGCAAACAGCTATAAGCCAAATTTATGAGCCAGACAAAAGCTTGTAAACCACAAATCAAAATGCAATACAAAAGCGCCAAAACCAGCAACAACAAAAACAACTGAAAAACAGCAACAATTATGTATCAAGTAAAAGCAATTGTAAATTTTCTAACTGAAGTCAATTTGTCTATATATCATATGTGTGTCTGTCTGCCCGTCTGCCTGTCTGTCTGAGTTTTGGCGGATGCCATAAATAAAATTCAGCAAAAAGATAGACAGCACACACACACAGATACACAAATACACACACATACACATGGTGGCAGTCTTGAGTTTCCATGCAGCCGGAAATTGTTTCGCAACGTGGGAAATGTTTGATTTATGTCTGTTTTGTCAGTGGCCCAGCACGTCGCTCTGCCGTCCCCAGACAGTTAGTCAGAAGTTGTAAAATGTGTAATTGATGATGTGGCAAAAGCACATAAAAAAAAGGCCAACTCCCCACCCTACCACCACCTCTCACACTCCTTAAATACGTGTAGATAGAGCTAATGTGTGTTTTCTTATGCGTTCGTTTCACATTTTGTTGACATTTTCGACAAAGCAGCTACAAAGTGTCCAACTGACTGGACGGTTGCCCAAGATAAGTGCAGTTTAAAGTGCAGGACGAGCGCGTGACGACATGCAAAACAAGTGACAAGCGCAACGGAAGTCAAGTGGAAGCCAAACGGAACCGGAAACTGCATGCAACACAACACAACACAACACTGCACAACAGCAACAAAAAATAAGAAAAAGAGATAGAAAATTCCTTCACACACAACTTGTTTTGTGAAAGGGCGTTGCAGATATAATGTTGACCATTTGGCAAGCGACAGGAAAAGTCATTTGGTTGCACCACCCAAAATGGACACAAGACATCAGCTAATACTCACCTGCTTTTTATCCTTGCAACAGCATTTTGTCTGTCACGACACAAAAGCATTGCCAATTCCTGGAGTGCGAGTAAGTGATGGTTCCTGAGGGGAATTTTCTTTGATAGCAATTTCCAACCAGGTTTAACCAATTGATTTTAGTTTAACATTTTCACAAAACGATACAAGTTTTCGTGGTGGAACAATAGTATGTAAATGTTGTGACCTAATATTTTGAAAATCATTATTTTAAAGTCATTTTATTTTATTTGTAAAAATTGTCAATTTTTTGTTTGATTCAAAATAAATACTTTTTAAAATGAAATCATATTATGTTTAAAAGACAATATTCAAACTTACTTAACTTTAGCTCATAGGTCCTAATTTGTCTGGAGAATGCATTACGAAAGATTTTTACAAATAAATTAACCACCTCACAATCAACTTTAAAGTATACTAATTTGGTATTTAAGAGAAAGATTTACAATATTATTTTTTCTGAAATGTAAATACTAACAAAATCGATAATATAGATTTTTGAAATATAACTATTTTAAATGTAGAATCAAATAATAGATCAAATCATGACTAAAATAACATTCCGCGCGAAAATCGTGTTAGATTTAACAAAGTTATGCATGGCTTTTAACAACAAATAAATCCTCAGAATCGAATTTAAAGTGCTGCTTAGCTAAAAAATCAAGATTTAAAAATTTAGTTTCCAAAAAAAGTAGTTTTTACGTACATACAAACGGTTAATACTTAATAAGCAACCCTCTTAGCAATTTCTGTTGCATGCTTTTTGCTCATTGAGCTGCAGTTGTTGTTGCGTCTGTTGTTGCTCCTGTTGTTGTTCCCACTGCACACGACAACAATATCTTTGAGTGATATACGTATGTGATAAATGCATGTGTATATGTATGTTTGCATGTGCTAATGTAGAAGTCTGTGTGCCTAATGCACTGGAAAACATTTGATGCCACACGGTTTCGTGCTCGTTCTTCGTTCTTCGTTCTCCGTTGTTTGCTTCATATTTTTGGGCATAAATAAATTTTCATTAATTTATGTGCAACGCTGCAGCAATGTCTCATCTTCATAAAGTGGCGGCATAAGTTTTTGCGGCAGCCGAGAAAACCAACAAAGGACGACGAAGTGGCAGTAGATGAAGAAGCAGGAGAAGAAGGAGGAAAAGGAGAAGAAGAGAAAGGCTCAAGGCTGCCAAATAGCTCCGCATGAGGCAGGCAAACATTATGGCTGCAGTTTGTGGCAAGTTCTTGATGCTGATGAATCCCGCCTGATATACTCGTACTTGCAGCAAGTTTTGAATAGCTAATGAAGCAAGTATCGAGGAACAAAATGTTCTGCAACTCCAGGATGTGGCATGTGGAATAGCTAAAGTAGAGTTTTGATTTTAAATTAAAAGCGATGACAAGACGTGAGTTGTCACTTTTGGAAACTAGTATGTATACACATGATATACAAAAGTTTCTTAATTTATTAAATGATAGACTGTTTTAGGTTGGGGATAGTGATAAATAAGTTAAGAAAATTATCTAGTCACTAAAGAGAAAAGCAGCTTTATTTTAACATAATGATGATTAAATAGACTCATGGTAATACAAAACCTTTAAAACAGGCTAGAAATTGTTCGAGAGAGCACTTACATCATAACTCATGAGAAGCAAATGGAACTTTAACTTCCTAACAACCTATTTGTAATATTAATTTGTCTGTCAATAGCAATTGTATAGCATTAGTTTTTAGCTAAGGCTTACTTTAATTAACATAAGAGTCTTAAGCATTCATATTTTACACAAAGTGAATTAGAATTTAATAGTTGGAAACTATTTAACAATTTCATTAGATAATGGTAGCAAAATTTAATTCCATTCACTAAAATCCAGTTGTGTTGACCAGCTTTTAGTGGCACATTCTCATTTGTTTCAGAAGCTGCACAA
This sequence comes from Drosophila testacea, assembly GCA_035043265.1. Taxonomy (NCBI): domain Eukaryota; kingdom Metazoa; phylum Arthropoda; class Insecta; order Diptera; family Drosophilidae; genus Drosophila; species Drosophila testacea. The sequence continues at coordinate 2,602,867 of JAWNND010000151.1, forward strand.
ATTGGTAAACGCTGCTGCAACGCGGCGTATGCGTAATACTCGTATATTTTCAGCTTATTTCTCTGTTCGTAGAGAAAAATGTATGCAAATATACGAGTACTCGTACTGACAGTTTCCACACACCCCGCAGCCGTGTAAACAAACAGCTCACACACACACACGCACACACACATACGCACTCCTACTCACAGCTGACACGGATAGTCAAACAAGAGCTGCGTTTGTATGCGTGTGCATTTTATTTGCGTTTGCTCAAAGGTTTTTGTGGCAACGGCATTTTTAATACCACAACAAAAACTAAAACCAAACACAGGCAAAAAAAAAATGACAACAAAGAAGTTGGAGGACAAACTAGAGTTTGCTTGCATAAACACATACTCTGTAGATAAAAATTATAGGTTTAAGAGGAAGAAAAAATGTGTAAGCCAAGTATAATGGCTGCAGCTGAGATCATTTCTGAGATCGAACAAATAGAAAATCACAGGTACAGATTAATTTAATAAGACATAAATATAAAAGAAAGTTAAAATATTCACTCTAAATTTAATGGTAGCAGCTTACATAGTTTCGGAGATAAAAAAAACGAATGTTTTTTTGCTTTGAAATAGAAACAATAAATTCAAATAAAGGATCAAATCCATATACATACCTTTGTTGTTCTTAGTTTTTGAGATCTAAAAATGCTTTGAGATAAGCGTTAAATTGTTCTTTTATGTTTAGTAAATATTATTTACTGTAAAAAATTATAATAATTATCCAAGGCCTTTTACATATTTGTTCTTTAACTTATAATACCCACTTAGCACATTTGTTAACTATAGGGTATACAGGAAAAACGCAAAGCGAGGTCAAATCTTAAAGCGCTTTGTGTCAGCGTTTGTTTGTTTGCTGTGTTTGCTCGCATGAGGGCGACTGGCTGTCGTTTTATGGCTTTATCAAAACTAATAAACAAATGCGACAGGTTCAATGTGTCTGCCACAAATTGTGGCAAGAACTTGATGGCGACAATCAAAATACTTAAAGGACCTTGACTGTCGGCTTTTGCTGTGGCCATCACACGAGGGTGCTGTCAACATTGATAATCCCCGCAGCGAATGTGCAACATGGTCATCAGCTTGTAGCAAATGGTTGCAAGCAATTGACAATTGAGGAGAGAGACAGACAAACAGACAGACAGATGGACAAATGGACAAATGGATGAGCATGAGCTGTATTTTAAATGCATTTATTTACTTAAATCGCGTAAACAATTTATCATTGCAATTGCTGTTGATGTTGTTGTTGCTGCTGTGGTTGCTGTTGTTGTTGCTGTTGTTATTGCTGCTGTTGTTGCTGCTGTTGCACATAAACAAACGCGCGTGAAATATTCAATTAAAAGCAGTTAAATGAAACAATTACACAGCACAAGTTGCAAACAGAACCCGTGTGGCACGAACACAACACACAAAGTGCAAATGAAGCAATGTCAACAGTGGTTTTTAAAGGGTGTTTCTCTTTCTACTACTCCTCAGTTTCTCTCGCTGTCTCTTTTTGTCTGTAGGTGTGGTGTTCTTAATTGTGCCACAAAGTGAGTTATGCCTGCAATCGATGAGGCATTTATTCAATTTTCACCCTCTTTTTTTTTTATTTGAGTCTCCATTGATTGTTGCTGCTGCTTTCCTGACCGGAAGTACACTGAAACAGATTGTGCGTAATGTACAACAATAAAGATTGCAAGTTATTAAACAAATATTTCACTTCCGATTTAATTTCAACTACAAGCCAGAAACATAGCACTCTGAATACGAGTGTAGTCACTTATTGACTCCATTATCAACAAATTAAATTAAAAACCCAACATTGTTGTTAGTTTAAACAGGTATTTATTATATTTATTGAGAGGAGAAGCTTTAAATATTTTTCAGAATAATTAAATTAAATTGCTAAATTTATATAGAATACAAAATGATTTTTAGATAGAAAATTGTATTACTTGATAAGTAATAAATGAAATTCTAGGAAGAATACTTAGATCGACATTTATTTAATCTGAAGTAAATGAAAACATTTTCAAATTAGATTAATCTGATTTTATATAAGCAACATATAAATTTATCTATTTAAAAGCCAGAAACAAGGCACTCAAATATCTAAAGCACATGAAACTAATGTTTTTAAAACTCATAACTTCATATTAAATTGCAATTTCAATTCCAATTCCAATTCCATTTCATAATCTACTTAACCCAACTTCAAAGCCAGGAGACACATTCTTAAATAACTCAAGCCGTTTTCAAGCCAAGTCCTTGAAACAAAGCCACTTTGTTAGCTGGAAAAGTTTTTGGGTGAAATATCTAAAAACAAGCAAATTGAGAAGCCAAACGAAAAGCAGCTCAACAACTTACTTTTTATTTTTCGGTTTTTTTTTTTATGGGTAACAAACTAAAACACATATTTAATTCGTAGTGGTTTTTCATCACTTCTGCCTGCATGGCTTCTACTTCCAACCAAGTTTCCATAGAATGTTCACACAATTTTATGTGGTCGAAAAAAGAAGAAGGAAGAAAAATCGTCGTTGCCTTCATTTAAAATTTTACCAAAAGCCGTCAACTTGAGCGCCCATTGCTGGGATAATGTGAGGCTTTGGGCGTGCCAAAAGCACCACAACTTACATACAATCAACCACACATGACAGTCTGTGTGTGTGTGAGTGTGTGTTTGTGGATAGTATATATATGTGTGTATATATATTACATAAGTACACCTGCTGCGGTGACATTTTACTGCTTTTTCTTTGTTAATTTCATTTGAGGCATTTAAAATGTGCGACGTAGCTGACGCTGACAACTAAATATACACACAGATACACACACACACACCCTCGCACGTGCACAAAGTTTATCTGTGTGTGTGTGAGTGTGGGAAAAGTCTTTGGCAACTTTTTTAATGACTTCTCCTTTGGAACCCGTACCATAAAGAAAGTCTCTTCGCGTGCCAGAATATTTAACCACAAACGACGAGACGTCAAAATTAATTAGAAATAAAATTAGTTTTTAATGCCAAAGTGACTTTCTGTCTGCCTCTTCTTCTTGTATTTATATATATATCTCTCTCTCTCTCTTTCAATGTGTGTAATATATACTTTGACAAAGAAAACGAAAAGCAAAAATTTCTTGTCAAAACTTTTTTGCCCACAAAAAGTTGCTCTTTGCTCTTAACTGCGTTGAGTTTTCAGGAAATGATTTAATTTACACAAGTTTTTCTCGACACACACAAAAAAAAAGTGTTGTGTTCTTTGAAAATGTAAATCTGTGGTAAAAAGCGACTTTGGCATCGATTATTTGTGTTTTTAACTGTTGCTTCTGGCAACCAGTTGCATTTGTGAAATATCAAGAACACAATTCATTTCTAATGCGTTTAGATTGTAAGCAAGTCTGGAAACTCAGCTGAGCCGAAAGCTCAAAAAGCAAAACAACAATATGGCCAAGACAAACAGTTAAGTGGAGAGAAAGGAAGAGAAAGTGGGAGAGAGAAAAACAAAGCTGACAAGACTGAGTGACTATTGTCAGTGACAAACACACACACACACACACGGATACACTCTAAGCCACATACACATACACACAAATCACAAGGAAAAACCACAAAAGTGCACTTCAGTTGTCGTCGTCATCATTGTTGTTGTTCTTCTTGTTGTTGTTTTGCTTGGCAGACCAAAGACGCTGATGACGTCGAGTTTTATGAACAGAATGATGACAGGCGTAGATCACCAGCAACAACAACAAGAATAACTAACGAACGCAAATAAAAGAGGCAAACGCATTGAAAAATGCTGGAAAAAATAAAGCAGTTGAAAGGATTCGACTGTGAGAGACCCTGCACCTAATCTGTAATCTTTTTTTGTCATTGACCCAACGCATGACAAAACAGTTTCTTATTACTATTCTATAAGATGAAATTTCAAGAAAAGGAGTACTTTAAAAAAATGATGAAAAATAAATAAACAGGTTTAAAAACGGCTCTATTGATTCATAAACGATTTATTTGTATTTATTCGGATCAAAAATCTCTTTAAAATTTTACCGCACACTAATAATAAAAATGGAAAATATTTGGTCTGTTTTCTACTCAACTTTGTTTTTTGATACTGATTAAAAATATATATACATACTTATTGAAATTGGCCACGCCTCTCTCTCTGCCTGTTATGCAGATTTCGCTTTTGACAAACCTTATTAGACCCTTGTACTTTTTAACTACAGGGCTTAAAAAAAAGGGAACAGGAGAAAAGTACCAGGAACTGAAGTTGCTGCCACTTTACAGGTCCTGCCACAAGAAAAAAGTGGAAAAAAAATGATAGAAAAGTTACTGTAGTGGCTGCGTATTGAAAGGTGAACAACTTCAGTAGCGGCTGGCAAACTGCAACAGCACACGAAGCCTAAAGGCCAGGAAGAAAGAAGGGATGGTGATGTGGCAAGAGGGAGGAAGGGTGTGGAAGGTTGTGGAACTATTTGAGTACTGCTGACACAAAAATCAACGCATGGAAAGTAGGACAAGTGTCAAAATCACTTAAGTGTGAATGCTACGCCAAATAGAAAGAAAGCGAAGCCAGCCAGGCGAATGGACGAATGGACAGAGAAAGAAAAATGAGAGAGAAAGAAAGGGAACTAATGGGGATGTACAGACATTGCCACCTTCAAGGATGACGCTGACGACAAGCATACTGAAAAGCTGACTAAAATGAAAGACAAGCAGCTGAGGAAACGGATTTAAGTAGTGGCTGCCAGTGAGAACAATACCAAATTGCACTGAGGGTTTTTCCTTCTCCTCCTCCTTCTTTCAAAAAGGGAGGTGCCGAGGCGTGGCATATTTGTGGATGCCACAGCCAGCTAGCTGGCTGACTTGCATTACTTTGGGTGGTACATGCTACTTAGTTATAACTGCAATTCAAGCAGCCAAACAGCTAAATGAAAAGGTAAAATTTACAGCCAACAGGATAGAACGACGCTACATGCTCTTCAGTTAAGCTGCATAATTAAGGACAACACTTGCAGGTGTTTAGACAAGAAATACAGTTTTGAATAACATTTAACATAGACATTTGGAAAACAAAAAAAAACTTAGTTAAAGAACAAATCTAACTATATGACTATTCGTTTTATCATAAGTATTTATTATGATGTAATCAAATTGAGTATTTTTTAAATAACTAACATAATTAAAATTAAACTAAAATGTTTGAATACTAACATTCATTTTAATTTAATATAGAAGTCTTCAACATCAATTTATAACTCATCAAAAATACCCATACAGAACACGGCACTCAATTTACAGCCCACCGTTATAATTAATAAATGTAATTTATTTGACAGAACTTGAAGCTAAAATATCTGAAATTGCCGTGAAAATATTTTCAGTATTTCAATTAATTTTAATTAAGTTAAACTTTGCTTTAAAAACATTTCGTCCTTTTGATTTTTGGCTCATTTAGTCTCTAATTAAATTCGTAATTCTTGAAAATTGTGTTTGCTCCAACTTAGAGCTTAAATTGGATTTAAATAGATTTAATTGGAATATAAACTTAGAATATTTGAATTTAAAATGAGTCATCAAACGAAATTAAAATGGATTTGTCAGACTATTAAATATTAATAGTAACTGCATTTCATTAAATATTTGTAGTAATATTATATTCATTAAATAATTCTGTTGAAATTGTCAGAATTTAAGGTTGAAATTATAGATTCTAAGAGAATGAGAATAGTTTTAAATATAGCTTATCTCTATCAGTAGTGTCACTCTTTATGAGACTGTTTTGTACAAAGAGCATATTGTTTACACAATTGTATGTCATTGAAACAATTTTTTCCTCAAAATTCAAAATTCAACATCCCTTCGTTACGATATAAAATAAGTAAAAATAATTTATGATATACAATACAATGAAATAGCCTTCATATAGTAACGAGTTCTTTTTTTCCGCTTTGGTCATGTAATTACGAGCGCATTCTTTTCGCAGTCATTAAAAATGACAAATTCCGGGAATAACAGCAAAGTAGGACGCGAAACAGAGATAGACAGACAACAGTCAGTCAGACAGAGTGAGAAAGGAAGATTATTAGTGGGTTAAAAGAAGAGAGAGAGAGAGAGAGAGAGAGAGACTGATAAGTGAAAAATGAAGACCAAGTGAAATATGCTTTCGTGCAGTTCACGCGCTTAATCGCATTCATAAAACTCAGTTTTACGACTTTTCAAGCATAACAAAAAAGGTTTTTAATGCGTAACTTTTGGTCCCCACTGTCGGGGTGTAGGGGCGTGGCCCTTAGGGGCTTGCTCGGCATAAAGGGTTACGCATCAGGCGATTTAATGTGTAAAAGATTTCATAAGGCGAAATTAATGTGCAACAAACAGTGCGAAATGCCTTCCCATCCTTGTCAAAGGGCGTGGCACAAAACGAAGGCGTTAAAGCAGAAGCTTCAACTCTACTCCCACCTGAATTTCAGGTGTGCTTCTTCTTTCACCTCCTCTTCTTCTTCCACTCCTTATAATTGCTAGTGACAGTCGCTTCCTGGAAATGAAAGCGTTAATGAAATTACAAAGTGTGATTATTACCCCGCAGGTGCCAAAATAAATCCAGCGAGAGAAATGGCCCGAAAAGTTATCCAAGTGTGCATTTGGGTCTCAAAGTGACAGGAAATTGCTTTTGCTTCCATGAAGGTGTATATAATATTCACTCGATCCCAATCAGGGAATTTAAAAGAACACTAGATAAGTATATCTTACCAGCAGGCTTAAAAAACTTTTAGCAAAGAGCAGGAGAAACTTAGTTTTTAAAATTTTTTGCCTCAAATTTTGTTAACTTGTTTTATAAAATAGAATGCAAAACCAATCCACATGGATTGCTAATCTAATATTTTTCCAATTCAATCTATTCACCTGCCTAAAGTCGGCAATAAATCATTCATTATTCTGCCATTTGCCAAGTTTTCTTTGTGTTCTCACACATTGTTTGGTATTTTATTTTCTAAAAATTCTTTCGGGGCCGAATCAAAGTTTTTCTTCAATTGCAAAACTATTGTAGGAATGTGTGTGAGAATTGCCATAAAGGCATATAAAATGAAAATCGAATCCAAACTGGAATATCATAAATAATTGCCAAATGCAGATGCAAAAATTCCACACAAAAAGAGAAGAAAAATAATAAAAGCAAAAATTGAGAAAATCAATAAGATCAATGACTGCAGTCAGGCAATTAGCCAGATTTAGCATATAGGTCTGAATCAGGCATACCTTAAGCTTTCAAAAGTCCTAACAATACGCAGCAGGTGGCAAGGAAAATGTGAAGGTAATGAAAGCAAAGGCAGCTGCCAATGTTTGCCAATGTTGGCTATAAGCAAATGTTTCTATTGTTTTCCTTCATGCAGCACAATGCACGCGCATTTTACCAAGAAGAGCACAAACACACTCTCTCAACACACACACACACGATGATATGGTAAACTCCGAATACATCCGATATGAATACATATCGTTGTTTGGCCTGCGTGCTTTTCCATTAACTTTGTGGACTCAACGAAGCGCACGAAAATGTCAAAATGCACTCTCGAATTTGCAGCTCAGCAACAGAAGAGAATGTAGCAATATTTACCAATGTAGCGCAAAATAAGCATTGCTTTTCAAAAATCTTAGACTGTTCTGGATAGCAAAATATCCAAGTTTCTAACTTTAAAAGTTTCTAAATTAAGAAATAGTCAAGTTGGAGTAATCAGCATAATAGTAATGCAGCTTTGATTTATTAGGTATTATTATAAATTAAATTATCATTCGTTAAAGCAGTTATTTCAAAACATATCTAGATTTATAGGTTTAGTTTAAACTTTAAACAATTGTATATTTAGGAATACATAAGCCAGGCCAGAAATCGGTCCAAGTACTTATAACGAAATAATATAATTAATAAAAGCATTTGGAATAATCTGTTATGATGGACTTAGGTTTTATCCAAGTGATTCTTAATTTTCCTATTATAATAAATTAAACTCTAACCGTATTCAGTTGAAATTACAACTCGGAACTTGTTAGATTCACAAAAATTATACATGACTGCATTTTCTGTTCGTTTGCTTTGTTTTGGTTGTTTGGCACTTTGGAAATAAACCATAACAGAAATCATATTTCAAAGGCGTAAATGAAATTGCAAAAACATAAAAAAGCTAAACAACAGTTTGACAAGCAGTTGCAGCAGCAGCTGTAGCTGTAGCTGCTTCTTGAACTCTCACATCACATTACATCGCATCTCATTTCATTTGCACTTCAGCGTTTTGTTTCTCCATTGAGATTTGCACTGGAGCCGAGCGGAGAGAAGTGCTTCAACTTGATTGAAAGTAAATGTTGCTCGGATCGAAGGCAGCAGCAACAGCGACAGCAATAGCAACAACAGAAATGTGAGAAGATGTTACTTCACTAGCAACGCTGCGTATGTGCAATATTTCAAATAGCTTCAGCAAGTCCTTCCAGCATGGCAGCCTGTTTAAAAATGGTGCTCGTTAAAAGTGCAACAGCAGTTAGAGACAACATAGAAAACGACAGCAACATCAAGAAGGCAGCAACATCAAGAATTGCTGCCAGCAATTCAAATTGTACCCTGTATGTGGAGAATGCACTAGGTAGATTGCAGATACATATATGAAATAATGACTGGTATTAAAAATAAAATCTTGCTGAATATATACTTAAAGAAATGTTTTTTGTTGAAATGTTTGCATTCATTTTTTAAAAGTTAAAACACATTCCAGAGTATCTATTATTGCACTGCTCTATCTCTTTCGATTCGAGTATTCTAGCCTTGCCTGATGTTGTTTGGCAAATTAATGACAACATGGCACAGGCATTTGCATGTCAGCAGGAAAGCTCTGGGATTTTTAATACGACTGTAAAGGGGATAACAATTTGCACTTGCAACAGAAACAAATTCAAAGCAAGAAACTCAAGAACTACATGTATTTAATTTATTCAGTTTTATTTCCTTTTAAACTAAGTATTTATCACTCTTGATTCCCATACATACCCACAGAATCATTATTAGTTAACCGTTTTTAAAACTTATGAGTAAATATAGTACAATGTTTTCTATTTAAGCAATTATATACCTATAAAGATATATCCAAAATATAGATTAGAACTTAATTACATTATTCAAATCGTAACACGTAAAATATGTTCTCAAGCTCAGCGTTTCCCTTTTTAATAAAAAACTTTATAGCAATAAATTTCTATTAAGTTTCCTAAGTACTTCTTTAAAACTTAAAACTTCTTTTAGATACTCTGAAATAAAATGTTAAATTTGTATTGGCAAAGGATACAGTGCTATTTAAAATGTACACTTCAAGTGCTTTTCCTTAAAAGTAATTTTTACCCTTACTCGTTGTTGTTGCTGTCATTTTGTTAATTTATTGAAAGCATGGCAAAAGTTTTGTTGGATTCGAGCAGAGAAATCTCAACGGTGCGTCAAAACCTTTTGCGTGTGGCAAGTTTAACGGCTGTTAACGCGGCAACTTCATCAACTGGAGGCACGTGCGGGAATTTGCCACCCACTCCGAGGGGCAACGTATCACACTCTTTTCTGCTTTTATTTTTTTTTGCTGAAAGCAGCCGCAGTTGACATTGATTTGGGTAAGGGTTCTACTTCAAGCTCAACCCTCTCGCGAATTCTCAAAACGGGGCCTCTCAAGTGAAAGTAACCCATTTATTTACTTTAAGTTTGACGCTTGCTTTGCGCTCATTTATATTTGGGCGACTCGTTTTATGGGTCGCAGCTTGAAGTTATTATACGGAAATGTGGTACACGGAGATCCGTTATGCAGCTGTGCAACATGTCAAACGGATGCAACAACAACGGCGGCGCTTAATAAGCAGCTTACAACATGCTGCAGTCAGTTTGTCTCTCATTTTGCTTCATCATGCAGTAAGTGTGTCAATGTAACTGTCATGCCTTCCCCATACACTCAGCCACATGCACAAACACACACACACACACACTTCGTCACACTCATACTTACACCACTTCCACTTCACATGCCCCTTCCTGAGGCCCTTGGCCATCTTCTATTTACGCTCCTGCTTAGTGCAAAACTTGTCATTTGCAATTTCAGCATTTTTTATGTTACCCTTACAGTGGGTATAATGGCTATGTTGGGGAAATGGTTTACTTCTGTAATTTAAGATATACATATTATTGATTAGCATAAATAATATTAATCTTTAATTTAACTCTAGGCTTCGACTGCATGCAGATACTTTCCTTGGTTATCAAAAAGTATATCTGTTTAAAGTGAAAATGAACTTTTGAGATAAATTATATATACAGATTTCTAAAACAACATTATGTTGTTCTATTTGAATGAAAGCCATATTCAACAGTTTTCTAATGTGACCTAATCTTGCCCAAACATGGAAAATCAAGCTGATCATATAAAGCTTGTACAAGATTTAGTTGAGATGAAATAAGTTGTTGTATAAATTATTCATCATTAGCTAAAAATTGCGCTTTATCTTTGTTTTACAAGCTGCATAGATTATGCTTCAGAGCAGAATATTGTATCAGATAAATGGCACAACAATATATATTTAATTTTTAAAGAATTATTCTTTATACATGTATTTATATGGCTCTATAAAGTCAAGTCTGTCTGTGAAGAAAATAAAATCAAATCGACTTTAGCTACCCGATAAATTTTAATGCAGAGTATCTGCTAGTCAACTACTCTCATCTTAGCTCGTTTTGCACTTGCTTTTACCAACCGCTGACAACTCGCGCATATTTCGCATGTAAATTTGCATCACTTTTTCACCCCCTCTTTCTCTTTACCTAGACTAACTGAGTGCTGAGCATCGTCACAGGTTTTTTTTAATGCTCGTACTATAATACTTTTAATTTTGTTTGAAATTTAAAATTTTTTAAATTGTCAGCAAAAGTTTCGGAACACAGCTGCAAAAATGCCGCCTAAATAAACAAATTAATTTGCGGGCGTCGTCAGTAATTTTTTTACGCTGTCTCGCTAGCAATTTTGTTGTCTTTTTTTTTGGTCGTTGAATGCCATTAAAAAGGATTATGTGCTTGAGATACTTTGCAGGCTCTTTTATTTGTTTTTTTTTCTTATTCTTATTTTTTGATAGACATTTTGTTGCTGCTCCCTATCTTACTTTTTTTAATTAAAAATTGATGTGCTTTAATATGGAAATTAAATGATTGTAGCGCGTGCGCTTTTTTAACGATTTTAGTTTCTATTTTTTCTTTAGTATTTTTCCTTGCATTTCTATTATATATGCACATATATAATTTGATGTGGCATTTCAGCTGATGTGATTTTCACATTGAATGCAGCCATCGCTGACTGGGTCATAAAAAATTTACACTGCTGCGTTAAAAATAATAATAAAAAAATGAGCAAAGAAAAAAAATCAAAATGATAAGGTAGCAAAAGACGGCAGAAAGTGTGTAAACAAGAGCCTAACAAAAGGCCATAACAAATATCAAAAGTGGGGAAGAAAGGTTAAAAAAAGGGAAGGGAGGCAAACAGAGGGATCTCTGACAGAATTTAATGCATATCAGGGAATACTTTTGTATCTAAGTAGAAGGAAGAGAAGAGATTATAGTGATTTTAATATAAGGATTTAAATTCATAATTTACAAAAATAGACAAATAAAATATAAAGCTATTATAAAAAATTAATAATGTTTATTATTTATTTATTTATTTCTTTCAGCAAAGCTTACATCATCATAAATTCTGTAAATACTAAGCTTAAATAAGCTCAAACATTGTAAAAAAACATCTATCAACAGTTAATTTCTTTTTTCGTATATCAATTATTTCCAATAATTTTCAATTTTAAAAGTAAATTCAATTAATTTAAGCAAAAAGTAAAAACAGTTTTCAGCGTAATCCACATAATTCACAGGAGATTTTATTTCAAAAATAAAAAAATTCTGTACAATCGATGACCTATTTTAAAATATTATTTAATTTTTTATGTTTTTATTTGTATTTTTATTTATTTTTGAGCTTCCCCTTCGGCAGCAGCTGCTCAAATGGGATACAGAAAAAAAGCAGAGGTTTAATATTTGATGAGCTGCTGTGCCGCCTGCTCCTACACCCCTCCCCTCTCTCTGCTGCTATTGGTCCCTCCTGTGCGTGGCACGTGTCCTCGGCAGGCAACATTTTCAATTAAATTTTCACAATTTTCCGTTTGCTGAGGCCGCCTACTCAACGGCAACAACAACAACAACAACAACAACAACAGCAGCAGCAGCAATGGCAACGGCTTATGCGATAAATATCATGACAAATACTTCCGCTCGCTGCTTTGGCGGCTCCCTCTTCCTTTATTCATTTTTTTGTATTTTTATGACTCTCCTACTTGAACAGCTGTGGGTGGTTGGGAGGAGTGGGAAGAACAGGGGCAGGGCATGGCGGGCATACAACTTCCGCTTGCCACATGGAAATGTTTGTCGTCTTTGTCGTTGTTGCAAGTGGAGCAGCCAAGCTGACGCCTTCAACTGCTGCTGGTTGTTGTTGTCACTGTTGTTTTTGTTATTCGTGTTTCTTGTTTCTTTCTATTGTTATTGCTTGCGTCGCAGTTGTTGTTGTTGTTATTGTTAGCAATTAACATGTTTTCAACACTTGCCGCCAACCAGACACACACTAAAGTTGCATGACTGCCAACTGGTCGCAATGGCGTCGCCTGCAGCTTGCGGCCTGCCATGTCTGCCACTTGCCACTGGACACGTAAATTGCACGCACACTCACCGACAAATGCTGGCAAAAACACACACACACATGCACACACAAACACCATAGACAACAGGCTGAGGACAGACAGGCAGACAGATAAGTGACGGTAACGGAAAAGGAGCATTGTCTGTCGTCCCCAAAAGCATGCAGCACTAAACGCAATCGTTGCACAGTGTCACGCAATATACCCAAAAAGCAATCAACAAAAAAATATTGGTTAAAGCATTTATGAACTTGCTATAAATCTCGATTGTTTCTACCTTCGCAGGATTTTCAGAAAATCAAATGAAGTATGCTTTTTAAAACAGCACCCTGCAGGGTACAGAATAATTTTAAATACCGTTTAGTTACATATACAACTACTTAATATATATTTGCTTCTACTGTATGGTTTTCAACACAAAAAAATTATAGTTGAATAATAAAAATAAAATTATGAAAAGTTTCTTTAAGTGTAGCAACACAGAATGGAATCGGTTTTCTTTTAAATCCAAGTTAATTATGCAAAGATAAAATTGATATTTACACTAATTTCTAAACTTTTTACGTCAAAATATTTGTCTGTTAATTAACTGAAGTTTTTACAAGACATCGAAATATTTGCTTCTATTGTATAGGTAGTTCAGAGAACAATATTCTACATACAATAAGTAACAAAAAATATAAAATATAAACTGTATAAATAATTATTTACAACTGTAATTACCCGTTTACAGCATCTTATGATATATGATGATTTAATTAAAGTATCATTAATTTATATCACAGCTTGCCCCACTGTGCTGGCATTTGTCAGCGCCTGAAGTCGCTGAAAGTCGTTGCCACGCGCCTGTTTGACTTTGTCATTAGCAAATGCACTTGAGGCAGTGCAGCGAAAACGAAGCCAAGTGAGCACTTCAGGGATTTATGCAGGCCTGCCATTCCCCTCACCCCACAGTGTCCTCTTGTTCACGCTTTGTCCTCCCACTTCCGTTTTGTGTACAGGCTCTCATTAAAGTTTTGCGAAGCAAGCAGCCACATTATCGCATTGTTCGTAATTATTGCATGAAGCCAAGAGAACACCAACTGAAGGCAGCTGTAACTGCAACTACAACTTGCAACTTATTTACAATTTAACTGTCGCCTATTTTGATATTGAATAAATATGCAAAACTCCAGAAGCAGCTGCTGCACAGCACTTCCTGCCATCAGTTAGCACTCCTTTTCCTCCTTTTCCAGCCAGGACAAATGCCATTGCACAATTTTCAATTGTGCGCAAAATGTTGCCCAAAATTCAACATAAATTGTTTTGGCAACAATTCAAGAAAACGGCAAGCTAACCAGATTGGCTGTCGGACAAAGAGACGTTCTGCCAAAACCGGAAGCAGTCTCAACGGAAAAGCTGCCCTCCAGTCACCCCTCCAGCTAATTGAAAGTGCTTTGAACATTTGCAAGGGATTACAGTTGCGCAAAATTTATCAGCATTTAACTGACAAAGAAGGACCAGATGTTTATCAACATTTAAAATTTATTCCTTTCTTTATCTATACATATTTTTGATACTCTATCAGGATAATAATAATGAATGAATTTATGTTAACAGTCTTAAAGTGAAAATAATGACATTAAAATCTTAACGATATATCAAAATTTCTACTGTACCATAATGTTAAGAAGTGTGTTTTACAAATTTAAATTTTTTTTATTAATAGTTTTTTTTTATAAAAAATAATTAGTTTACTCCCGAATCGCAGTTCTTACCAAATTCGAACTTTTCACTGCAGCCATTTCTATATTGCCCCAAAAAGTATGCTATCCTTACTTATTAAGAGACGCATTTTATGGAAGTCATATTTAAAAAGGAATTTCTCTTACAGTCAATCACTCTCGACCGCCATTTTTATGTATTTTCTTTTATTAGCTATCGAGCTGCCTGTCGAGTTTTGCCAGAAGACTTTGACATGCCACCACAAAAATGTAATGCTTTTTCAGAGCAAAGTCAAGTTGTATTTATTTCTTAAAAATTCCTTAACATTTGCCGCATTCACCTTAAAGAATTTGCCGTGTTCTGTGAGCGTTGTTAAGCCTGAATTTTCTAAATAATTTCACTGAGCCTTATTACCCATGCCATATGCCATTTGTTAGGTAGGCCTTCGTCCAGAGCACTCTTAGCGCACTTGGTGCTTGCCCCGTGTCCCGTGGCACTTAAGGGGCAGCAAGCTATGTAACAGGTTGCAAGCACATCACACAGGAGATTAGGCAGTCAGAGGAGACTAGCAGCTGGTGCTGCTTCTGCTCTGAACAGAGGAGTCTTACCCTTTTGGGCCTCCATTTGTAAGCCTTGTCAGTCAGGTGAAGGTACAAGCGGACAAACTGACGGACGATGGGGCTTAAGTTCTCCTGATGGTACAGCTCTCAGCTCTTGAGCTCTGACAAAAAGGTATGCCACGCCCAGTAAGAGGAGAGCGCCTGTAGGCGCTATTGTACTTTGGAAAAAAGCAAATATTTGTATTTCTGCTTGAATGGTTGAACGATTGAACTGAGAGCAGAATTTGAACTGTAGCAAATCACACGCGTTTGATTGATTGATGATTTGGCAAAAAAAAGGTTACCCACCTACAACTTAACCCCCTGCCCCTCGTCCCTCCTCTCCACCAAGCTATACATTTAATATTTATATAAAAAAAATAAAGAAATGTTAAAAAGAAATATCAAAAAGCAGAGGCGAACAAAGCTTGATCCCCCATTGTTACGCCTCCGTTTACATTAATATGCATTGCTGATAAGGAAAAGGCAGGTCCACAATACACATACCTTTCTCACTCCCGCTCTCTCTCTCTCTCTCTCTCTTGCTCTCTCTATCTCTATTTGAGTCTATCAATCTGTCTGTGTATTCATCTAGCGCTCTAGCAAATCAAACAAACGCAATAAATCAACGCAAAACGAAATGAATTTTGATTGTCATTGATTTATGTGCGTTGCAATTGAAGGCAACCAACTTTTAGGGGCACAGACCACGCCCACTGCTCACGCAATAATACGATAGATAATCATGACAAGCAAAATATTCACATTCCGATGTAATGTCCTTAGTTTCTTCCCAAAATAATGCAATTCAATTTGAGTGACAATTACTTCAAACCAAGAACGTATTAAATTGTGTTCCAGAATAGTACTTCGTTTTAATTTCTTACTCAATTCGTTAACAAGAAAATTCTTAAGAAATATAACTGGAGCATGCCAAGTATCAGTTGAAAAGAATTTTCTGTTCAGTTGAAATGAAATGGCAACTTACAAAGCAAAAATGAAAACTATTTAATAAAGCGATTCCAAGTATACATTTCAAGCAATTTCATTTAACATTTTCAAATAATTTCCGTACTTCTTTTGCCCTTATTGTGTTTATATAGTAATTTTTCATTAAATTGCATTCCTCTTAAGGGTCAAAAGTAGAAAACTTGTTGCCTGCTTTTAAGCGTAGGCAGAATTTGCATAATGTTTACTCATGGAATGCGCGTTGTTGCCAACTTGCCACTTCTCTTGGCCCTGCTAATTGTTAAAACTTTCAATTACAATGAAACAAATGTTGAAGCCAAATGTCTGTGGCGTTCATTTAGTGCGTCAATGCGTCAGTTCGCCAAGTTGTCAAGTGCAAAATTCATTTCAAATTGCTGTTGTTGTTGTTGTTGTTGTTGGCAAGTCGTCAGCTTTTGCCCTACGTGACCCAACAAAATTAACGCTGTGGGAGGTAGGGGAAGGAGGCGTGGCTAAATATATATAAATTATAAGCCTTGAACTTTGAGTGTTGGCAAGTGAAGTTAAGCCAAGCCCGCCGAAATAGCAACTGCTTGAGCCCATTTGATAGTCGAGACGATTACATGGCGTATAAGCAATATTAATTTAATGCCGATGTATATTTACACACACTCTCTCTCTCTCTCTCTCTATTGCTTACATACTCACCTACTTGTGGTGAGTGTGATTTTAAGTAGTTATGCAAATGTTAAGCACACAGACGCCTTTTGACCTGAAAAAGTCAATACGAAAAGTGCACATGGCCACACAAATACTTAAACTCAACAACAGCAATAGCAACAAACACTCGACATTCGCATATGTTGAATTTCTGAACAATATTGGCTAGCTGTTGAAGCTGCTCCAGGCTACAAAAGTGTCAGTTGTAATCTTGTAATCATCAAATGTGAAAAGAAACTTGTAATAAAGATCAATCAATTAAAACAATATACTGGACAAATACTTTTACATTTAACATTTTTTAATATAATACGCATCATTGTCCAGCTTTTAACTATTAATATTTGTTGCCTTTTTTTAATAAACATTATTATTACTTTCGTGTTTGTAATATAAAAATGTAAAATATTCTGTAAATGGGGACTTATTTAATATAATTCCAACAAATTTCAGTAATAAGAAATTTGTTAAATATTTGTTATAACTGCTAAAGTCACTGATTTTATTTCCAAAATATTAAGTTGAATTCAGCATTTATTATAACTTACCTTTAGTGATTTAATTTATTAAACAACTTAATGGGTTATAACTAATATTCCATATTATAACTGAACGTTCTTACCATATTTGTTGCGTAAATAAGTATGTTAAATATCACCTAAACTTATTTTTATTCAGTCTTAAACAGCGAAGTTGAACAGTAATAATGAAAATCATTTATTTTTACTGTTGATAATTTTAAGCATTGCTGTTCTTTCTGATTAAAACTAATTTGACACTTATCGACTGTCAGTAACTTCATTCCGATGAGAACAGTCGACAACTCTCATTAAAACATTAAGAATGATTTTCAATTTATTCATTGGCAAATATTGACCTTACATTTCAGTCTCGATCAAAACCAGTTGGCCACTTATGTGGGGTGGACGGGTCATCGTGGCTACAGCCCCCCTATGAATACGCAAAGGAAAATCGAATTGCGAGAGTTGTAAACTTAATTAAGAGCACGCCCACAGAGATAAAGAAAGAGGGGGGTAAAAGGAAGAAAGAGCCGAGAGTTGATTTTGTTTGATTTACGCGCCAGCAGCCCTCATCACAGCTGTAATTATGTAGCTTTAACTATATAGTATGCATGTGAATGTATATTTCAATGTGTATAGAGGTCAAAGGCATGGTGTGGGTATCTTTGACCCAAGCACCACAATCGGCAGCCGACAGCAGTTGACCAGCTGTCGTTGATTACCCACCAAAAGCACAGAGGGCAAAAAAGAAGTAGGGAGTAAGAAAATGGGAAGTAGAATAGGACACAATCCCTGGTATTTCATGGCTCATTAGGCATGCACATACGTTTGCACCCCTTGTACCTCCCTCCCACCAATCCGTAGCACCTCTTTTCCCTACTCAGCAGCTGCTCCCTTCGCAGCAAATTCAATTTTCTACGACGCCGATTTGGTTTCCGCACGTCTTGAGCTATCGTCGCTGAACTCCCAGTTGCTGCCATGAATATAGTTAAACCCAACAAGCCAACTGTCTGTCTGTCTGTCCGTCCGTCTGTCTGTCTGTCCGTCCGTCTGGCACTCGATACCGATGGCGCAGCAAAATAAATGATAAGAATCTGTGCACGCTGCTCATGAATTACAAATCGCATAAAGGATTTGCCACTGGCTCGAGACGAAGACGCCTCTTGAACAGCACATTGCACCTTGTTTGTTCTAGACAAGAACAGCAACAGGAGGGCTAGAAAGAGATAAAGAGAGTGCGCTCTTCAATACGTCGAATGGAAAGAGCAGACTCCACTTGCTCCAATGATTATTAAAATGCATTCCAAGACTTGTTTACATTGCAGCATAAGTAAGAAGCAGCAATTTTCAATTGAGTGCTTGTAATTCACAAGTGGTTTAAACGACGAACAACTTAAGTAAAGACGACACATTCGATATTTTGTATTTTTCTATAAAATGTAGAATTTGTCAGCTGGCTTTATTATGACTAGTCGATTATTCGATTATTTTTCTTTTCTATGTATATAAGAATCAGATTGTGTTTAGTTCTCCTTACGTTTAGAGTTATAGTTACAGTTAGAATTACATTTAAATTTTCATATACATTAAAACTAATTATTATGTTACTTAATTTATATACACTTGTATTCCCCATTTTTTTGTCTTTTTTACATTGCATAGCAGTGTGTGTGAGAAAGAGAAAGTTTGCATTGTAGAAAAAATTATTATCACCATCATTTGTGTTTTTATTTTCATCGTTTCTTTTAGTCGAAATTGAAATTCTCGTTGAATTTTGTGTGTACATTGTTCAATAAATTGTAGTATGTTTTTTAGGAAAATAGCCATTCTAACATTCTAAGTAGACTAGTTCTTTTCAAATTTTACAATAGATTATTGTTCTTGGTATTGTTTTATGCTTCTTATTGGTATTATCTTTGATCTAAATCGATATCAAGTTAGTTATAAAGAGGATTAAGAGAGATTAGGACAAATCCCAAGATAAAGGCAGGCGGGCGATTAGAGAAGAACAATATTTGGATTCAAATTCTTAAAGTGGAAATTAGATAAGTTTCATTGATAGATTTCTTGTGTTTCTTGAACAGCCATCTTTGGGATAATTATATAAAAAAGCATTTTGCGGCAGTCGTTTTGGTTAGTATATAAGAAACTTTATTATTAGCTACCCTTTTATATATGGCAAGTAAAACTTGTATTTCTATTATGAGCACAATTCAGACAGTGTTGGGGTTTTTTTTTTGGGTCTCAAATCCTTGAATCTTACACAAACTGCGCTCATAAAACATGCTAAGGCCACATTTAATTTTATATTCTTTAATTAACAGGACCATTCCGGATTACGCTTTCCCAGAAATCGATGAAATGGTGAAAATGGTGAAAGTCCCAAAAAGTATATAAAAGATACTTAAATTTAATCACAAAAATTATATATAAGGTTCTTTAATCGGTGGAATTGCTGCGAAAGCGTAATCGGGAAAAAGGCCTGTCTGACTCTAAATGCTATATAAACATTTCATCTTGAGCTTCTTCAATCGAATTACGAAAGAATAATATGATTGAGGTGAAAAAAGCGTAAAGCGAAAATTTAATGAAGCGACAATTATTTGTATTATTATGTACACTTTATTATGACAAATGGCGAATGGAAAATGGGAAATGGTAAATGGAAAATAAAGGAAAAAGCAACGCAGAAAATTTGTCGAACTGCGTAAATAAACTTAATGAATCATTATTTAATGTGAAGAGCAAAGATAAATAGACAGAGGAAAGGTGCATGAAATGCAAACAATAAAATTGAAGATAACCAAGATGAAATGAAATTTAAAGAGGGAGGAAAGATAAATATGCATTATTATGAGGTAGTTTTAAATAAAGTAAAGATGATAGCGCTGAGTGGAATTGTTAGAGTTGGAATTATTGTAAAATGATTGTTGTTTAATTGTTGACAAACAATCATCAGCTCAAATGTTGACTAACCTAAATCATTAGCATAAGCGTAAATGTAGCTTGGCTAGAATACTAATCATACTTAGTTACATATATACAGCCCATAATGATATTTGAACCTGACTGAACTTAAAAAAAACTGTGGATTGAGTGTAAAAAGTGTAAAGTTTGTGAGTTTCACAATTCGCAGTCCGAGTTTTTTCAGTCCCATTATCACGCCACGATGGCGGCCATTGTTGATGGGTGATGCGACAAGGCGTCTGCCGTGTGATGATGAGGATGAACCTGGGATTGTGAATGAGGATGGGATAGGGACTGTGGATGGGAATGGGAATGGGACTGAGCATGTTGATGATGATGGGAAATGTGATGGACCGGAAAGCTCCACAGTGCAAAAGGCATCTGCTGTTGCACCAACAAAAGCAGTTGGCGTAATTTGTTGGTCGTTGTTGTTGCTGTCACCTTTGTTTTTGTTGGTGTTGTTGTTGCTGTTGCTGTTGTTATTGTCGTTGCTTTTGCCGTTGTTTCACTTGCAATTCCCGTTGCAGCATCAGCATCACATGCCACTGCCACTGTCTCCTGCTTGGCGCATCGCATCTGCAGCAACTGCAGCTCGCCTCGTCGTCATTCATCCCAGAGGCACTGTTGTTTCTGCCGCACATAATAGGTGAACTGTGTACACTTGCGGCAGGTCTTGATGCCACAACGATAATTCGTCTGCTGTTGCTGCTGCTGCTGTTGTGCCCCGGACGTATCACCCCCGTTGCTCGCACTCTTCCCCTTGCAATACTTTAACCCACAGGGATACCAACCGATGCAAGTTTCCAGGTTGCAGAGACACGGCGCCCACAGGCTGCTCACTTCGTTACAGCGCGTCGAGAGAGCGTCGGGAAATTTTTCGGTTGCTGCCTCCAGGCTGGAAATCGAGGAACCTAACCATGCAACAGTCAACGAAACGTGCAACAAGAGTTGACGAAAGAAAAAATACAAAAAAGGAACGGCCAAGAAACAAAACGAAATGTTAAAGGAAAGCTGCTTAACAATATTTTAAAACAACTCGCATACAATATTCCTTTTGATTTAACCAAACGTATTACAAGAAAGGGGAAGGATTCCCAGAAGAGCATCAGAGAAGACTTTAAAAGTAAATTGACATATTTTTGTTAAGCTAAAGAAAGAAACAGCTAATTGTGAAGGCAAAGTAAACATAAGAGTAGCAGATTACTTGCTTATCTTTCTGATTGACATCGACCAAGACAAATCGGCTTATTCGCAACGAAAGGAAGTTTTAACTTTCCATTTTTGGCATTTTTGTTTTTAACCTACTTTTGGATAAAATGAAGTTCATCAAAATTGTTTTAATTTGACCTAAGCTGAAAGACGAAAGTTATTTTTCTAGTAGAATTTTAGAAAGCTCTCTTAAGCTGAATAAAGACCGCAACAGAAACTTTTTATTAATTCCATATATTATATTGATTTTAGCTTGATACTAGGACCAATAAAGCTCATTAAAGCTCTTTGAGCTAAGTAACGACCTGATAGGCACGTTTTAGAGATATATAAAGAATACTCTTACTCAACTTCTATGTTATCTTTTCATAACTTTGTATCAAATAAGGCTCTTATACCTAAACTAAGCTAAAAATCGAACGAAAGCTCTGAAACTGAAAGATTTTGCCAGCTTTAATGCGTAGTTCTCACCCAGTGTCGACTGTAGGAATGTCTCACTTAATTTATCCTCCCCATTCTCGTGATTGTTCAGTAAAATCAATTAAAAGCATGAGTTGCTGGTGGGAAATTCACAGAAATTCCACTCACCCGGTAATTCCGCCCAAGCCTTAAGATCCACGTCCCGTACGTAGGTGGCATCTGTTGCCTCCGCACAAAGGGATTGCAGATGACGTGTGATGGGCAGTGAGCGATTCAATTGAACCCAACTGCTCATGGTGTACGTCTCTCGTCCTTTATCCTCCTCAGGGGTGCGTATGGTGTGAGGATTCTTTTGGCGTAGTTTGGCCATTGCATCCGAGGATATAAAGTCGCCTTTGTTGAACTTGGTGGCAAAGCACATGACTTGATACTGACTCTGACCCCGTTCTTCCTCGCCGAGAACTAAGGCCTTTAATATTTGCACTTCCTGTAAAGAGAAAGTACATATTTTATTTTGTTATTGGATGCATGTCTCACTTGCATTTCCATTTGAATAGCTACTCACATTGCGAAAGTCGATGAGCTGCGTGATGAGAGTTCCATCGGTTTTCTGAAACTCCAGGGTAATCAAATCCTCGCCAATGTTGGAAGTAATGCTCTCTTGTATTACCTCGCCACCCTGCAAAAAACAGATGCAACAAGTGTTAGAAATTTGAACGAATTCCGTAATCCAAGGGACGTACTAGAATATTAATAGAGACGCGGCAACAATGGAAACCCAAGACGCTGCTAGAGGACACAAATTAGCTATGACAGCCGCAGGAGCAGGAGCAAGAAGAGGTAGAGAAGCAGGACTGGGACAGGACGCGACACGGCCATGAACCAAATTAGAGTCAAGAGAGTTGAGCAAAAAAAAAAAATAAAGAAAAATAGTAAAATTGCCAGAGCAAATGTAAAAGGCAAAGCAAAATAAAGAAAAGGTAAAACCGAGATGAAGGACTGTGAACTCGTGTCAGGGGTCTGTCCCCAAAAGTAGTTCAACAACATGACAAGCAGAAACAACAACTAAATAGCCCCCAACATGTGTGAAATTTCAACACCCAGCTGTAATTTAGCTGTATGTGAGATGTACTGCAATTAGCATAAGTTTTTGCTGTATAATTCATACGAAAGGGATAATTATCTTGGAGAAGTCAGTCTTTTAGGCTACACTATGAATTCCGTAATCATAAACAAATTAATTAATTTTAAAATATATATATTTAGTATTCAACTTAAAGTTGTATATTTTTAGATTTAGTTTGATTTCAAATTTATTATTTATTTAAATTGAAATTACCGGACTCTAAATAATGATTATACATATTTCTAGTTTGTTTAATATAGTGTTTTCACAACAAAAGTCATAGAAACTGGCTTTGTTTTACCTTACAAATTACAGCAAAAGCAATGTGCCAATTGTCTACTGTTTTTTTTTTCTAACAAAAACTACTGATAATTCACTATCTCTTGCTTTTAGGCTAATTGCATGTCTTGTCATTTCTTTGCACAGAATTAATCATTAGAAAGTTCATTCATTTGATGCCTGAAGCCGAAGGTCGAAAAGTTCTGCTGGGTTCATGTAAGACACACACATACCTGTGTATGTACAAGTGTATGTGTGTGGCATGCCATGTTTGTGAATGTGCTGCCTTTGTGTGTTTGAACAAAGCGAACGTAAACAAAGCTCACAGCATCAGACATTTTGGGGCCAGGGACAGAGAAAATGGCGAAGGATGTCACATGTAAACAAATACACACACACACATACACATGTTCATTCGAGAGCATCTGTAGTTGTTGCTGTTGCACGCGATTTTTTGGCAAAGGTAATCTAAAATTTATAGAAAAGCCAAAGCAAATGTCAATATTATGATTACATGTAAGCCACGTGCATACTGAAATACAACAAACAACAATAAAATAATATCAAAAGGGAAAAATGAAAACTAGCAGTTTTGTTTTAACGTCACAGAAATAAGTTCAAGGGCAGTGAAAGTAACGTAAGCGATCAGAATCTACTTTAAATTGTGACAAAAGGAGGCGGTTTATGATCCGCAAACAGACAAAAATTAGAATCTTTTGTTTTTTCCTAGCTTTTCTTAATTTTTTTTTAGATTTGCTTCCGAAGTATATAAGATTTTTAACGGGTTTTTGTTTTTTAGAAATTATTTACACCAGCTGTGCCCCTGCATGTGTTACAAATACCAAACAAAATAAACCCCTTAATTTTATCTAATTTCGAATTAAATTAGTTTTCTTAAATTGTAAAAAAAAATAACAGCTGGCATGCTACAGCGACGCAACAGTTCCGCTGACGCAGACGTTGCGGCCGCAAGCAGCATCTCTGTTAAAAACTACGACTCCTCTCTGTTATGTGAGGAGCAGTACTGTCGCTTCATAAAGAAAAGCGCATTCCTACTTTTTTTTAGTATTTAATTGAATTTTACAACAAAAACGCACCTGGTTTTGTACATTGATAAGCAGCTGGGCGTCACTGTTTGCATTAAGCAATAAATTGCATAGTATAAACCAAAGGAAACCGCGACTGTGTTTGAAGAAATGATAAGAACTGACTGAACGTCCGCCACATCGTACTCGGCCCGATAGGCGGCATTTAGCTAACAATTGACGATGCGTAACTTTGTAGTTTGTTTTTTTTAATGCCTGTATCTTAGGCTGTTCCGGATTTAATATCATTTCGCTTGTTTACACTGCACCGCCACACTGCACTTATTGTTTGCACAAACACTCGGATATAATTTCGATTTTGTTTGAGTTGGAAAAGTACGCAAGCAATTAATTATTGTTGCGTCCGCGACACACGTCCGCTCGCTTCGAAAGTTTGACGCAAAATAACAACAGATTTCAATAACAGAGCACGACTTGTCCTTCACTCACGAGCGACAACAGAGTCTGTTAACATCAGTGTTGGCAAAGTAGAGCATCTGTTAATTATGTCCATATTAAAAAATTATGAAAATTAACGAATTTATCTGTGGAGTTTCGATTTTAAATGCATTCTTTACCCACTAACAATATTAAACTTTCAGCTACTTTAAGCTGCACTTAGCTAGATTCCTCATATCTCTCTGTTCAGCACTACAGTTCTTCTAGCGCAGTTACCAGCGTGACTATCGATATTTGCCCTTCCATATGACAACAGCTGACCTTCGATATATTATTTCAGAGCAGCAACAACAATCTATCGGCCGACTACCACACTTTCTATCATCATCTGTTTATCTTGTAATCTACTAAATTTGGCCAAAACGCATTCTCTTCGCTTGTGACGTGTTGTATTTTGTAAATTATGTTGTTTTAAAACAATTTAATTAATTAAAGTTCGTATTCTTCGCCAGCACTGCAATAACCAAGCACAAACACAATGTTGACATTACGAGAACGACAAATAAGTAAGAATTGTTGATGATGCAGTTCAAATCGATTGGAAACTCAAACCTTGTTATTGCTATCGTTTACAGATGCAATTAAGCAAATGCTTAATCTAAATTCGCAACAGCCAAAGGCTCTGGCAGCGGAACCCGTGTGGAAGATTCTAATCTATGATCGCGTTGGCCAGGACATAATATCGCCCATAATATCCATTAAGGAACTACGCGAGCTCGGTGTGACGTTGCATGTGTGAGTAATAATGGAGAAAAGGGTCAGAGTTCAGCTTAATAACTTAAATTTACTTTTAGACAACTGCACTCGGATCGTGATTCCATACCCGATGTGCCGGCGATTTACTTCTGTTTGCCAACAGATGAAAATCTCGATCGCATACAACAGGATTTGTCCAATGGATTATACGACATTTATCATCTAAATTTCCTGGCTCCCATTACACGCAGCAAGATCGAGAATCTGGCAGCTGCAGCTCTTCAAGCTGGCTGCGTGGCCAATATACATCGAGTCTACGATCAGTATGTGAACTTTATAAGCCTGGAAGATGATTTCTTTATACTGAAGCATCAGCAGAGTGATCAACTTTCCTACTATGCAATCAATCGTGCCAACACCCGTGACGAGGAGATGGAGGTACTAATGGACTCGATTGTAGACTCGCTTTTTGCGTTATTTGTTACACTGGGTAATGTGCCCATCATACGCTGTCCACGCAACAGTGCAGCCGAGATGGTGGCCCGTAAGCTGGAAAAGAAATTGCGTGAGAATCTTTGGGATGCGCGGGCCAATCTGTTTCACATGGATGCCACGCAGGCAGGCGGCGGTGTGTTCAGCTTTCAACGTCCAGTTTTGTTGCTATTAGATCGAAATATGGATCTGGCCACGCCCCTGCATCACACGTGGTCGTATCAGGCGTTAGTGCACGATGTGCTCGATCTGGGCCTGAATTTGGTCTACGTGGAGGACGAGGCTGCGGTCAATACAGGTAAGAAGTCGACAACAAATCTGAATAGTATCAGGATAGAGCTATACTGTTGTTGAATAGGGAATCCTGGCCTCTTGTATTTGATTATTTTAACACTTGCTATTTCTTCATCCTTGGTTACAGGTGCACGGAAAAAGCCCAAGGCCTGTGATTTGGATCGAAACGATCGTTTCTGGGTCACACACAAGGGCAGCCCGTTCCCCACGGTTGCGGAAGCCATTCAGGAGGAGCTTGAATCCTATCGCAATTCGGAGGAAGAAATTAAACGTCTTAAGACCTCAATGGGCATGGAGGGCGAGTCTGACATTGCCTTCTCGCTGGTAAACGATACGACAACTCGTCTGACCAACGCTGTCAATTCGCTACCCCAGCTGATGGAGAAGAAGCGTCTGATTGATATGCATACCAAGATTGCCACTGCCATCCTAAACTACATCAAAGCACGACGGCTAGATTCATACTTTGAGATCGAGGAGAAGATCATGTCCAAGCAAACACTGGACAAGCCGCTGCTGGAGTTGCTACGTGATCCAGAGTTTGGACAACCCGAGGACAAATTGCGTCTGTACATTATTTATTACATATGCGCTCAGCAGCTGCCAGAATCGGAGCTGGAGAGATTGCGAGAGGCACTCCAAGCCGCTGGCTGCGATCTCACGTCGTTGGCCTACGTGCAACGCTGGAAGGCAATCATGAATCGCTCTCCAAGCATTAGCCAGGTCACCCAATACGAAGGCGGTGGCACCAGAACCGTCTCCATGTTCACCAAACTCGTCTCCCAGGGCAGCTCCTTTGTGATGGAAGGAGTCAAGAATTTGGTAGTCAAGCGGCATGTAAGTATCGCTTAAATCCAGAATAGAGTCTGTTTATTTTAAATACTGCTCTTTTGTAGAATCTGCCAGTGACAAAGATTACGGAACAGGTCATGGAATGTAGAAGCAATGCTGAAACAGATGATTACCTTTATTTGGATCCAAAATTGTTGAAAGGCGGCGATGTGCTGCCCAAGAATCGTGCACCATTCCAAGATGCAGTTGTCTTTATGGTCGGCGGTGGCAATTACATCGAGTATCAGAATCTTGTGGACTTTATCAAACAGAAGCAAACGTCCAATGTTAACAGACGCATCATCTATGGTGGTTCCACATTAACTAATGCGAAACAGTTTCTCAAGGAGCTGTCAGCGTTGGGTGGCGAGATTCAGACGCCTGCAGCGAGTTAGGAGCGACTTCTTACCTTTCACATGTGCTGCTGAGCGGCTGGCGGGATTTGGGTGCAACAACAACAATTGCAGCAACAACAACTGCAACTACAAGTTAATTGTGTTTGTGTGCGTATGTGTGCGTGTGGCTTTTTCTTATACTTTTAAGCATATCCAAAAATAAATTAAATGCAAGGCAACAAAAACACAAGAAAAAAAAGTGCCATGGGCAATTACTCGAAACTGACGCGTAATCCCCGAAGGACAACAAGCAAAAACATGCGTTGCCGCGTGTACAACAAGCTATTGCTTCAAGAATAACAACAACAATGAGATGGGGCAACAACAACAACTGGGAGACAGCCGCAAACTGCGCTCGCATTCTAGGCGCCCATTAACACCAACTTGGTAACGCTTTGATGGACAGCTGACAGACAGTTGAGAAAAGAAGAGTTGTCGGTGACGACGTCGACAATTATGGGGCGACAACTATGCCAGGCACTTGGGGACTGAGCCCTTTGCAATTAACACCATGGGGCAGGAACTATGAATGGGAACAGTGACTCCAAAACTATTGCAATCTGCACAATTACGCTTAACATTGGGAATTGAGCAAATTAAAAATATTTATTTATTTCTAGTTCTAGTAATATCTGACTAGATATTGCAGTTGCGGGGTAATTTTAGTTGTAGATAACTAGTTACTGCTCTATATTTATTTTTATAGTCGAGAACATCTTTTTCCCATATATATCGTATGGCTAAGTTTCTCTCTTTAGTCCTTCCTTAACTTAATAGTCATTTTAAAAAGAATTTAAGGTCTATTCACTTGGTGTTATTTGGAATTTAAAAAGTGTCTGCTAAACTCTACTCTGTATAAATTTAAATGTTATCTGGGGCTACAATATTTTTTTATTTTTTTGTTATTTAATATTCTCAAAATAGTTTTATTTGAGCTATTTTTTTTATATCAGTTTCCAATTAGCCTGAGACTAAACACTTGTAGAGAAGTTAACTTATAGAATTTATATTAGAAAACTTGGCTCAGAAATAAAAATTTGCTTTCTCAATAGATTCACTTTTCTATAAAAATTACAATATTTTACAGCATATTTTTATTTAAATTCTTACTTTAAAGTTGACTGTTAAATTAAAAAAAAAAGATTTCTAAACTAACCGAACAGAAAAAAAACAAATTTTTTAAATCGTAATGCGTGTGGTTTTGTTTAAAATTTATCAACAATTGTTTTAAAAATTTTGTGTAGTAAATAGATTTGTTAAAAATTAAGAAATTTGCAAATACTAGACAGTCATCTCAGTTAATACCGAATGAACATTTTACGCAGAGAATATTAATAAAAAAGTTAACAAAGCCAAACGTCAATCAGTTTTTAAACTAGATGCTTGTTAACCTGAGAATTTGTCTTGATAATTGGAATTAAAGGGACAGCAAAGTTCACAATAAAAAATATGTATATATAGCAGTAACAACAGTAACAACATTGGTTGGCTAATTAACACTTTTGGTAAATCAGAATTGATGGCCATGTTGAAAGCGGCCCAAAAGATGATGATGACGACGACAGCGATGATTATTCATGGAGCGTTGTGTTTAAATATTGGTTTTGGTTGGGTTGTCTTTTGGGTTGGGTTACTCTCAATCTCTGAGAGTCTGACTCTGACTCTGACTCTTTGTGGCTACCCGTGGCTACAATTTAAATGTTAACATAAACAAGAGCAATTTAACAAAAGCCCAGTCTCGGGGCCCCAAATCCCAAGCCCCGAATACCCAAAGTGATTTCACGGGTGGTCCAAAAAGATGCGCTCAAACAAATCATAAAATCGTATGGAGCAAAAAAAAACTAAAGAAACTAACAACGCAACATGAAAGAAATGCTACTCGCAGAGCCATGAATCGATTATGTGGCCACTGTGTGTATATCCGTGGGTGTGTGTGAATGTGTATGAGTGTATTCGTGAGTGTGTGGGTAAATATTGTTGAAGCACATATAAAGAACCACTGCGGAGAGGTAGCTGGGCTTTAAAATGGTCTGAGGCAGCCGTTTCCCACATTCCTGCTGCGAAACATAATGGCTGCCGCTGTCGTCGCTACATACATTCAAACGTACATACATACATACATATATACATATACATATATCATAATCTTAACAACTCTTAACAAGCCTGAACAAATTCCAAAATTCGAAGACGAAGAGCCTCGTCAGCGGGCAGGCAAGCAAAAAAAAAAAGAATTGAAAAAAGCACAGCCAGTCAGACGGCCACAGAACATCGGACAAAGACTACAAAATGAAGTGGACTCTCACACACACACACACACTTACACACATACACGCTCTTACCTAAAGAGAGGCACATGAATGGACTCCAAGATTGGGAAGCCAGTGCAGCAGCCATAAACCTTTGGCTCTTATTTTAACTCAAAACTTTACTTCTTTTCGATTTAACTTTGGCTCTCAACCTATTGCCGCACCTCTCGCACATGAGAAACGATTTCATTATTGTTGTTTTCTTTTCTTTTGGTAGAATTGATATCATAAGTTGGTCATTGTCTTCTTCTTAAGTACCATTGGTTGCCAAGGCAGCCATTCTTTTCAAATATTACCAAGTATATTTAACTTGAATCATCCACTTCAATCTACTGATTTGCATTCGCAATTCACTCATTAAACTTACTTAATAATTTATATTATTGACTGATTTCATTTAAAATAAATCGTGTTCTTTTAAGTTTTTCATGAATTGAATAACATGTTTTTTTTTAGACTTTTGGTTTATTCTTTAAAAATTTTTAGGATGTATCTTGTTTTTATTTTGATTAATATTTCATACTTATATGTAATAACAAGCGTTATTTTTTCTTCAAAGAATGAATTGTATAATTATATGTTTTATAAGTAAACATCGATTTAAAATAACCTTTGAATTAATATTTTTGATTATACATAAGTATGTATATGTAATAAAATTTAAGAAACATTTTTTGAAATGTAAGCAAATATTTGTACATTTCTTTTAATCTATTAAGATAAATGGATAAATTTGCTAACTTTATTACATTTTTTAATGCTGATTTCTTTTTAAATTATATATGAATAATTAAATTATTTTACTAACTTCTCAAACTCATTTCTTACCAAACATAGTTAATTTTAAATATATTACAATTGTTTTTCCATTGCGGATCCAAACTCAAACTTAAAAACTGTAATTTAAACTGTACTGGACTCAATAAATTTTCCAATTTCCATTAAACTGTTAAGTACTCAAATTGTATGGCTCTCATACCATACAATTTTGATGTTTGACTCACAATTAGTTAACGTTGTTGTTGTTGTTTTGACTATTGGCTTTGCAGCCTTTTGTGTTATCCTGTGTGAGAGTTGTGTTGTTGCTGCCACCTTCGGTGGTCCAGTGAGGCATGTTAATTAATCAGCCAAATAATAACAGAGCACCCCAAGAAACGAGCCGAAAAAAAGCAGGCCAAATATTTGCCGACAATAAAAGAGCAGCCGACGACGACGACGTTAACGGATCATCCAGTAGGAGCAGGAGCTAATTCTGAAGCAGTTGCTTGTTTGGCTTTGTTAGCAGCTTGTTAGCTACTCAAACTACCAACAACAAGAGTAGCATACGGGCCAAAAAAAAGAAATATAAATATAAAAATCAAAATAAAGTAAAATAAAAGATGATGCTTCATGGCTTTTGGCCATTTCCTGAAATCATAAAAAAGAATCGGCCTAAAAATTGCGTGACGCATCAGCATCCAGGCCACGCCCATCCCAAAAACGAAAGCCAAATACTTGACTCTGGCATCATTAAAATGCACAGAAATGCACACATAACTGAGCTGGATCTGACGATCCACCGATTCAAAGATCTGCTCTGGCCAGGGTGTCATTATCCTGCCGCTGCCACAATCGTTGTTGCTGCCACAGCCGCAGGCTTTCCACAGGCCGCGCCTAATGGCCACCAACAGCAGCAGCGACAGCCGCTCCCCAACAGCTTCATCAAGCATAAGCAAACACACTGGACATCCTCCGACTGACCAATGCTACCCCGGCTACTCCCCCCACACGAAATTTGCACAGTGGAACCACACACACGAAAAGTAAATGAAAAGCTTAAGATATATAATAATTTCTAGGATCGCGAGTTATTAAAATTATAATTGTTAAACTTAACCAACTATTATATAATAGATATTATGTAAATTTCCTCAGAGAATTTTAAATAAAATGGGCAGAATGAAATTAAAAGACGAAAAGCAATTTCCGAAAAATCTCGCCAAAAGTGAAAACTTCAGCTGAAGGCTTTTAAGGCTGGTCACAGCATTAAAATTATGTAAATATAAATGAAATTAAATGTTAACAAATAACTAAAAGTATTATTTTTAATTCTTCAAATTATTAACTCCATTTTGTTTTAAATTTAAACTATGTATTAAATTTCACATTGCATACTTTAGGGAGTGCTTAAAGAGATTGTTGTAGAGCTATTATCAAATTTCTGTAGAAAGAATGATCTTCAAAATAGGTTTTAAAGATGCAGCCACTAACTAAAATTCAATTTTAGCTGTGGGATAAAAACAATCTTAAGTTTAGACATAATTAAGACTAGATTTATTGCAGCATTATTATTAAGTCATTTCTTTTCAATTTGCAATAAGTATAATATTTACAAAGTGAACTTCTAATATGGACCACTGTGCTTGAGGATTGACTGCATAAACCAACAACGACGATGACGACGAAGTTGCTTTGCTTTACGATCGCGTATCTCAAGTTTATCGCTTCATTTTCCATGTTTTATACGCAATTTATGCCGCGTGGTCGCAGTCGCCAGCCTCCTCACTTCATCTCCATCTTCATCTTGGGTCAGTTCCAGTCTCTCTCTACCCCTCTTTCTTTATCTCACTCTCTCTCTCTCTTTTGGCCAGTCTGTTTGGCCAACTGACGCTGTTCTGGCTGCGATTGCACGCACCGCATTGTCTGCCATCATCATCGCTAGAAGATCCATTCGAGTACGAGTATTCGCATGTGCAGGTCCCATACTCAGGTCTCAGACCTCAGACTCAGACCCAGATCCCAACTCAAACCTAGGGACCCGCAACGAGGCAACTTGCCTCCATCTCCACCTTCAACTCCTCCGTTGCTGCTGCCTTTTTCCAGGCGGACATTGGACATAAGTAATTTTGCTGCCTCGATTTCTTGTTCGTTTCATTTTGGTGCATAAAGTTGAACCAACATATAGCTTACAAATATATATACACAGACACATACATATTCATATGTACCTGTTATAGCTGCTTATTTATGTGGCTGTGTGTGTGTGTTTGCCATTAGGGGGCAGTAGTTTTTTGTAATTTTTGTAATTGGGTTGCAATCTAAATGGATATCAAGCGTAGTATTCCTTCAAAGCCTACGATGATTCAAAATATATAAGTTGAAAGTTTAAAAAATTTTTAAGTTGTCAAATTTCTAAAAGAACTTAAGAGAAAAGAAATAATTACAACAATATTGAAAAATATAATAAAAATAAATATATTATAATTATATTAAAACAAATACTCCATATACTTAAAAAAATTTCCATATTATGAGAATTACATAGTATCTAGACAAAGCTGTAAGAAAATATACATTTATAGATTTTTTAAAACTTGTAGTTTAAAACTACAATTACAAAACATTTGAATAGATAGAATAAGAGTAATATAAAAAAATTATGAAAAGAAATCCATAGACGTATTTATTTATATTCATAAACTGAATTACAATTTTTAAAAATGCAACCAATGTATTAATACAATACAAATTAAAATTAATTTAAATAATTTTTGTGTCAATTAGAAAATTGGAAATTGGAAAAATAATAATATTAGTAAAATAAATGTCTAGTCTAACATAATATTAATTAATTCAAATACAATTTCGATACCCATAAATTTAATAAAAATACATGATGTAGTTGTTGTACTATAATTAATTATGGCTCCAATAACATAAAATTCATCATTGTGTAGTATTACGATCCCTATTCGATCTAAACGCCCACATTGTGTATTTTTCTCTGCATCTACTCCTCGGAGTATCTGTCTCTTTGTACCTGGGATACCTTTCTGCCTATGGGCAATT
Source organism: Drosophila testacea (assembly GCA_035043265.1). Classification (NCBI taxonomy): domain Eukaryota; kingdom Metazoa; phylum Arthropoda; class Insecta; order Diptera; family Drosophilidae; genus Drosophila; species Drosophila testacea. The sequence goes on from JAWNND010000151.1 coordinate 2,636,508, forward strand.
AGCTCACCGCTTTGTAGGCAATTAACCTGCGATTAATGGGCACACACACACGCACACACACAATCTGACAGACATATAGAGAGAGAGTGACCCCTCATAATATTGCCATGCACTCATAAAAAAATGTTCTAACCAATTTGTTAACCGCCTTTGGCCCTTCTCCTTTCTCCTTCCTCTTACTATACCTATTTCTCCCTTTTTTGGTATGTGGTAAAAATTGTATTTTTATGTTTTGTCAGTGTTTATAATTAATCACCTGTTGTATGCATTCGCTCTCACTGTATTTTCCTCTCTATTCGTAGCGCCATTAGCGCCGGCTTCCCTTTGGGTACCTCCTCCTCCTCCTCCTCGTTTTCCACCTCCTTCTCATTTTCCTCCAATTTCCCTCATCTATGCGCTTTGATGTCTTTATTTACTAATTTCCCGCTTATCATTTGGATGTTTTGTAAATTGAAACATTTTCACTAATTGCCTGAAAATTTGTTGTTCTTACCGTTGTTGTTGTTGTTGTTGTTGTTGGTAGAACAGCTGCACCTTGCGACGCACTTGAGTGCACTTTGACCCCGCTACAACTTCCAGTGGACAATTAGAAGACAACAGCGGCAATCGACAACATCCGGCTCGGCATTAACTCAAAATTGAAAATTATGTGGGCGACGTTTTTCCAGGAAAAAACACGCACTAAACGAACTCTCTGACTTCTTGACCATCTTAACCATGGTCCCAAAGTCAGAGCCATTAACTTGAAACTTCGATTACACTAGACAACAAGGTAGAGAATGTGAAAAAGATAACTACGTTTTTTATAGCTTTTGTTTTAGTTATTGTTTATTGAAATGAAATAAAAGGAGCGTTTAGAAGTATTACAAAAGGCTGAGAGCACTTTTAAGATCAATTGGAAAATGGAAGAAGTGAAATCTGGGGTGTTGAAGAAACTTATTCTGATTTGGAATGAAATTGAGCTATTTGGATAATTAAAAAAATTGCTTTGGAATAATAAAATATATTTTTTAAGTTTATTAGTTAAATAATAATCGAGCAAGTTAAAATGCCGATTGAAATATTTAATTGGTATGAAAAAAGCTTGCCTTAAGTTTTATATAAGTTTAAATATTTATGACTATTGTCATAGCCTTAATTCTGTTGTCTAGTGTCATCAGACAGGGTCATTCGCCGTCATTCTCCTCGAGCTCCTCGAGCTGCAGCCGAAAGACTCATCAGTGTCTTTTGTTTTTATTCCAGCCAAAACAATTTTACAATACTTGACAAAAGTTTTTGCAGTGGCGTTGTAAGTGCAGTGCCAAGTTTTTCGCTCCAAGTTTCAAGCTCCCATCTCTCAGGTACTCGATTCCGATTCCAATTCCAGGTCCCAAGTCTCAGCTCCCCAATACAAGGTACAAGAATTTTAAGTGAGCTACAGAAGACAGAAGAGAAGCAAGAGAAGCGTCTGTAAGTCTACAGTTGTCGTTGTCGTTGTTGCAACAGTTGCTGTTGTTGCTGTTGCTGTTGCAGTTGTTGTTGTCGTCCTCAACCACATCCTCAATGTTGTCGCTTCGAATTGAAAATGCATTTTTCATGATGTTGTTGTCGCTTACACGTTGCAGTCGCTGTCTGAAGGAAATGGAAATGGAAAATAATGAAGCTGGCATAGACAAACGGACGCCGTGCCGCACGATTTGCTTGTAAGGCATCTCTTGGCATGCTTGGGACAGGCAACAAAACGCAAATTAAGCCAAGCGAAATTAATTGAAGTGATGCGCAGCCACAAAACCACTAACAACAACAGCAACAACAGCAACAGCAACCATTGACAACAACTGACAACAACAACAACTAAATCCAACAATCTGCAAACATTCGCTTGCCGATGCTGACAAGGCATTTTGTACTTACAAGTCATTATCACCAGCCACAGGCGATCGCCACTTGCTGATAAGGATAAAACGCCAAGGTCCATCCATCTCAATATATCCCTCTCTATATCTCTTTCTCTATCTCTCTCTCTGTCTCTCATTTGACTGCAATGCATTGCTATCAACGCTGCCATCGACAACATCAAAGGCATAAAAACGATAACGAGCAAAAGAGACACATGAAAATGGGAGCAAGGAACAACAGCAGCAACAACAGCAGCAGCAGTTGCAACTGTGGCAGGCAACAACAGTTGCCACAACAACAACAAAGCACGTTGATAATGATGTCATTTGGCATTTATTTACGAGCCCATAGTCAATGCTAAACGAGCTCTAATTTACATTTATGAAGCTGTTCTACGCACGCACCCAGCACTGTAACCCCTACCCCTCCCCACTCCCTTACTCTTCACCCTGCATCCTTGTCATTGTTACCCTTTGCTGTTGCTCCTGTTCCTGTTGCTGTTGCTGTTGCTGCGTGTGTGTCCCAACTTTTGTTGCTGTTGTTGCGGTTGCCGTTGATCGTTGCGCATTGTTGATAAGATCGAAATCGCTGTATCTTTGTGTGTGCGTTGTGTGTTGTATGTGTGTTGTGTGTGTGTGACAACAGGCACAACAAAAACAAGATGAAGAAGAAGTCACAGAAACAGGAGCTGAGGGCATAAAGCAAGAGAAACGAGATCAACTAAGTGATTCAAAGTACAAGTGCATAAATTACAGATAACGATACGTGTTTGGACTTGTCGAGTTGGGTAGCGCGAAAAAAATACGAAAAGGAGATAAAAAGAGAGAGAAAGAGTAAGAGAGAAACAGAGAGAGAGAGAAACTGATTTTGATTTATAGTTAAATTGTTTGCTCATAACTAGAAAATAAATTGAAATGCAGTCAGTTAACTAATGTTAAATCTCAAAGGAGGTTTTCTCATGTTCATGTCACATTCAACTTGTCAATTTACTATAGTTCTCTTTAGCTGATGTCAACTGAAAACGTCGATTACACTGATTAAATCTGTCAATCAAATAACATTAAAAAACATTCATCAAAACGCGCTTACAGTTTCATATTATATGACTGAATATAATCAAACGTTTTAAATAAAATCCATTGAAGCAAATTAATTAAATGTAGTATAGTGTCTGCATTTATTTACATAAATGTTGGTAAACAATAAGTATTTGATATTTAATGCAAGTTGTATATTTTAATTTCGAAAATAAGTTAATTGAACTAAGAAGAAGATAGAACATACATATTTTAAGCTGATCTTTTGTAAGACAAATATTAAAGATACCTTTGGAAGAACCGTTTCAATATTTTTTTAATTGGAATATACTACAATTCATATATATTAGATTAATATTAGTATAGCTTTTGGTTTTAGTATTAATACATGTTCAGTTTATGGTCAACTTATGTCTGAACAAATTAAAATGCCTTTCTTTCGATTACCTTGAAAATTCTCCAATCACTTAATTATGTGATTCTTTTTGTGTGATTCTTTAGATTCATCTTTTTCCGCTTTATCTGTACAATTGATGGCATGCTTCTTTTTAGGCAGGCTACTTAAACCATTGAGTAAACGTTGTTGGTAGTTGATAGTTGGCAAAAAGAGAGTAAGAGCCACCCAATCGAAATGTTGATCCAAATTCAGAGAATCCTTTGTGCTATTGTTGCCGCTGCATGAAATTCCAAGTATTGCATGTCCAGACTCCTAAACACTAACAACAATAACAATAACAACAACAACAACAGCCTATTATGAAGCAATCCGCGACTGTTTTTGTAGTTTTTTTTTTTGGGCTACTCTCGCTTGGTGGTCAACAAATGAAGTCATAAAATTTTCAGCGTGCCAAAGCCAAAAAAAAAAAATGAGGAGAGAAAAGAACAAGAGACTGTGTTGTACGGTAGGCCCAAAGCTGCCATTGATGATGGAGATGATGATGGGCCTCAACTGACCAAAGACCGGGGCCAACTCTTTTGGCCGCAACAATCACACACAACACAGCACAGCACAACACACCAACAACACGATCCTACGTCGGCGGCTCCTTGAGATACAATGATACAATATTATTATGCTGGCCCAGGCGCTCACTTTCAGATTGAAATCAAAGTGTGTGTGTGTATGTGTGTGTGTATCTGTGTGTGTGGCAGGAGAACAATTCAGCATTGTTTTGGCCATTGGGGGCCACCCAAAAAGTTATGATTAAGTTATGCTGCCGATGCTTGTTGTTGTTCCTGTTGTTGTCGTTGTTGCCGTTGTTATTCTTGGCAGTTAACGCAAATAGCCAAAACATGACTAAGCGCAACCCAAAAAATAAAAACAACAAGAAAAATATACAAAGAGATCGACAACTAACAACATTTTTGAGCTAACCTAATTTAATACGAGCCAGTTTATACCCTACTATAATTTTAATGGCGATCCTAAGCTCCTGAAAAGAACTGAATTGAATATTATGTAACCTATAAGTTATAATGGCTAGCGTAACGAAGTGTAAAGCTTCTTAATAAGTAAATCCAAAGGGTACATTATCCAAATATTCGAAAAAAATTAAAGAATTTTTGTCTATTCAATTCAGAGATCAAATAATGATCAAATTGACATTCCATATAAATATCAGTTGAGTTTTGGCAAAGCTAAAAATGTTTAAATTGGACTAACAACCTTACAAATCAAAATTTATATTTATGTAAATATTTATATTTATACATATATATATTTATATTTATAGATCAAATCATGACTAAAATGACATTCCGTTTGAAGTCTGTTGACCCTTGGGACTGGCAACCTTACACTTTTTAAGTAAGTTACTTGACTTAAAACGAACTTATTTATTTAATTATAAGTTTTTTTAAGTGGGTAGTTTTGATTAGCTCTTAACTCTTAGAACCCTAAAGTCATACTTCTTAAGCTGCGACAAAGCCCATTAATCAACTGTTTAACATAAAAATCGCTATAATGTTGTAGAATAAACTAATAAACCGAGCTCTTAAGCTTCAGCAAGTTCTTGATACAACATGCTGCAACAACAAGAGCAACAAGTACAGCTTAAAAAAGCTGAGCTCATATCAAGCTGAGCGGTGCTGCAAACTTTCTCACGGTTGATGCCACCTGACGCCCGTGTCTGAGTCTGAGTCGGAGTCGGAGTTGAAGTCTCAGTCTCAGACAGAGCCAGAGGTTGGAGTTCTCTCAGTTTCAGACTTGGAGACCAGTCCAGTCTCAATTCCCTGGTCTCGATTCCTGCATAATTTTCAATGAAGACATCTGTCAGCAGAAATGTTCAGGCGTTTTGTTTATGGCATTTAAAGCAAAGCTGATTTTTATTACCATCGGCAACAACAGCAACAATAATGAAAGCCACACGCGACGACATCGTCATCCACATCATTGACACATCGTACGCAAATTAAAAGCATCTCAGTCTCGGATCATAAAAAAAGGCCACAAACAAAAAAAGAGAGCTGAATATCTGTCGGGAAGATTTTCGCTTGGTATCCCGAGGTCAAAAGGACGCGTCCCATTCGACGCGATCTGTGGCATGAAAGCAGTTAAATGAAACACCGCACAATCGACCGCCCGAGTTGTTTCTCTCCTTCTCTCTTTCTCTATCTGTGACTGCCTCTGTCTCTGTCTATCTCTTTCGCTGTCTCTGGCTGGCTCTCTATGGTTAATCAGGCTCATTAGGTGGCCGCTCATTTATATACAAAATTACGAACATGGCCCGCAAATTTTTGTGGTCCCTGAAATGTGATTAAGTTATTTTGTGGCTTTCGCATACACACAGATTTTATACACACACACACACACACACACCACTCATACAGACAGATAGTCAGGGGCCTTTCGAACGCTCCATTAACCGTAATTAAGGTATTCTTTTGCCAGCGCTTTCTTTTTGTTTCTTCCCCTCCTGCGTCACCACCTTATCCTTTTGGGCCAACTCGGTCTTGACTCGGCCTGCTGCCTGCTGACTGTGGCCTTTTGGTGTTGGTCTTGTTTCTTCTTTATTGGCTTATATAGCTTGTTGTTGAAAACCTGAGACACTCCACAACAACCAGCACCACCAGCACCAACAGCACCACACACATCTTCATCTACGTACCACTCTGTGTGGGGCAGAAGGCATAAGCATGTCAGTTTGGGGCAGCTGCCTGTTGCACGTTCTGCACGCTACAGTTTAAAAATTTCATGTTAATTTTAAAAGCAAAAGGATAACGATAGAAACAACAAATATTATATTTTCATTTCTTAGTTTTTAAGTAAAATATACAAAACTATATGTTATTTGGTTGTTAATATGTAAGCTTTTAATTAAAATTCAATGTTGATTAAAATGTTGAAAGCTATTTTTAGTTTAGAAAGGAAGAGCTGAATATATTACTATATTATATTATATATATACATATGTATATTTCATTGTTTATATGGTCCACGCACATTTGCTTTTAGTTTCTATTGGATTTCTTCTAAAATCAAATGATCTTTGTAGAATATTTTAAAGAAAAATGGATTTAAATAGTATCTAATAATTTTTATGTATTATGTTTTTAAAGTTCAAATTATCGATCAAAAAAAATAAGACAGTAATCGGCTATAAACTAATTCTACAGGCATTGCATTAAAATTACATTTCACTTACATATATCTTTAATAACTTGGTATTTTAAATTTAATTGAATATTTAAATTGAATTAACATTTTTGATTATAACAATTGCATAATTAATTCATTATATATATTTTTTTGTTTTCGTTCTCTAATTTGGGGATTTCAGGACAACTTTAGATCTATGTCCCATTTTTCTCTCAGTGTAGTTCTGCCAACTTTTTGACCTCTTTGGTTATTATTTATGGAGCTATTAGTAAAGTGTGTGAACATATCTGCTTCTATAAAGCTACACACACAAATGTACACTCACTCGCACACACACACAAACTTCTTCACTAACACATTGGCAGGCAAAAGGACCGCACAGGGCTACAAATTGCCTTAAGCCCTGGCAGTTTTAAACTTTTTCTCGTTTTTGTTGCCTTTTGCTTAACCGAAACTGATTTAATTTTTGCCTCAGCTTTCAATCCGTTTGTTGGCCTGGCCAAAAGCTGAACCAAACTGAGTCGAGGCCAGCAGCACCAGCACCCAAAACAACGCCCCAGCGCCCAACATGATGAGTTAATAGGAATCGAGTTACATTCCAGGCAAGGAGCACAAGGCTAAGAGAGCTCGGAGCTCGGAGCTTGGCTCTGGGTACCGTTTTCCCCGTTTATGGACCCGGGGCAGGCTCTGGGCCCTGAGACTGAGACTGTGACTGGAATTGAGACTAAAACTGGAGCCCGCACATGGTGCGCTACATTTTTTATTGCCGTTGCTGCTGTTGATGATGGGCGCTTGAATGGACGACGACATGGACATGGACATGGTCGTTTGATGGCTCTCTGCCTGTCCCTTAAACTTTATGCCTGTGTGTATTGGAGTATTGACAGATTTAATTAACTCATCCGCAGCTTAAGCAGACATTTTGTAGTCTGTTAGCTGTTAGCCTGAGTTATCCTTTTGCCTCCTGCTCCTTGGTTTCTGCCTTATGCCTTCTGTCTCTTATGCCTGGTAGACATCCGGTGTCGTATGTTGCTCGCACTCGTATCTCTTTCGTTTGATAATTTCCGTTTTTCAACTTGAATGAACCGCATTCAGATGCCGCTGCACACTGCGTTCCACTCAAAATATTTAATTTCATATTTGCTAGAAGATAATTCATTAACGATTAAAATAGAAGAGCTTGGAAATGTGGAAAATGTACATAATTTATAAGTATTATATTTATTAAATTTAGATATTTATTTTTATGTTATCCTAATATACTCTAATGGGAACAAAGCAAGTGCGACTTTATATGCATAAATAATATTATATAAATTAATATAAGTGTGATATGATTATTATTAGTTACTATAAATGTATATTTTCCCCGCAACAATGTTTAATTTTAGTTGATAATGGTATCTAAAATTAGCTCGAAATATAATTAATTAATCTTTAAAACTTTGGAATACTATTATGTAAAGAAATTTAAGAAAATAGTGATAATAGTTATTGAACCTCTGCTTTCTCCATTTCGTTCATTGATTTAAGAACCTTCATATATTTATATTAGTTGCCTTTGCTAATTAATTTTCCTGTTGTTTGTCCCACTGTGCATTGGTTTTTTTGTGAATCTATCGAAACGCATCTAGAACAAGAATCAAATGAGCCATGCAAAATACCGCCAAAAGGTACGATCAGCCACTCGAATCGCATTTCTTTTGTGCCCCAAAAAAAAAAAAGCTGATGTAGAGACAAAAGCGTTTTTGCAGACGCGGCACGGTTTTTTTGATCGAAAGTTGATTGAGGAGCAGCCTCAAAGAGTGCGACACAAAGTCTGCTCAAACCGAGGACAACACGGCTAATCTGCACTTAAGAATGGGCTCAAAGCCTGGCCTTTCGTTAGCAGCTACGTTTCGAGGCCTTTGTCTTAACCCAAACCCCGACAAGAAAAAAAAAGAGACTGAACTCAGACAATTAGTGCGAAGCGAAATTTGAATAAAGCGACATTTATTTGACAGGCCGTCAAGAGTCTGTCGGCAAACTATAAAAAAAATAAACTATATATGTATATGAACCAGCAACAACAACAGCAACGAGAAGAACAACTTTGTTTGATTTCATGCGAATTGAGTTAAGTTTTTTTTCTTATTTCTTTTTTTTGCATAAAGTGCAGCCATGTGGGAAAATATTTTTTTCGGCATTTTGTGCGAGAGTCTTGAGATACGATTACTACAGATCGTCAGAGTGCCTGAGCTTATGTACCTGAGTATGATAAACTAAAACTCGCCAACAGACAAGCGGCATTTTCCATGGAAAATTTTTCAAAGACAACAAGTCGCCAGCAACAGCAACAACAATAACAACTGCTGCAGCAAAAACAAATTAACGTTGCGGCAAGTAAACAAAATTAATTAAATGACATGAATTTGACGTGACAATGTTTTTTTTAGATTTCGTTATTTTTATTTTTTCAGTTATTTTTTTTTTATATTTTTGATTTGATTGCTCAACATTTTGCTAGTTGCCGCAGACTTCAACGAGCCAACAACATCGTTAGCATCAGAGCTTTGCTTTTTGCCTGCAGTTGAAGTCTCGTGCGAGACAACGAGGCAACTGCAAAAGCAATGGCAACTGCCACTGCCACAGCAATTGCAACTGCAACTGCAACAACAAGAGGCAACAGCAGCAGCAGCAGCAACGCCAGCAGCTGATGACGACTTGCACCCAGACATGTTGCAGACAATTGCTTGTGCAATTATTAATACCCTTAACACAATGAGGCATATGCGAATGAATAATTAAAAGAAGTGTTTAAATGTGATTAATTTAAGTGGCAATCTTCCTGGAAATTCTTGAGGCTCATAATAATCATTTCAAAATACTTAAAATACGAAATTCAACAATGACAAGAAAGAGATAAGGATAGAAACAACTCAAGCAGAAACTGAAAATATTAAAATCGATAAAAGCATTTACAATTTATTTATTTTATTATGCTCACACTAGAAACGAGATACTTAAACCAAATGTTTATTAATATCTGCATTAAAATGTTAGAGGCGATTGCCATTAATACACTCTCTTCTTAAATTCAACTCCAATTTAAATCATTGTTAGCGTATTAAAAAGTCTTTAATTATTTCGACACTCTTTGGCTTTCTTATGTTGTGTTGTTGTGTGTATTTGTCTTGGTGTGTTTGTACAAATTGTAGCTAAAGTTTTATTTGCCTTGCATTTGGCTCTGAGTGCTGCTGGGTTGCAATTAAAATGCATGTTCAACTTTTCGTGGCAAAGTGTCCGGCGTTGTACTTCACTTGAAAGTTGTTCGCGTTTCGTTTCGGTTTCGGATTCAAATTCAGATTTATATTTGGATTTTAGTTTGGATTTGTATTTGAATTTGAGTTGTGTTTATTTGCCGTTCAGTGTTTTTATTTTGCCAAATTAATGTTTCTTGTTCATTAGTTTTATTTGCTTTAGCCACTCGCGCTAATATTTCCTGCTTAGTAATTAAGTTTGACGACTGTTGGCTGCTGAACAGGTGCAACGCTGCGTATGAGTAATATGCAAGTCTTTGTGCCTAATGCTGATTAAGCCGGGGCTAACTACCTGCCAGCCCTGTCTTGATTCCCGCTTAATGCCAACACTTTTCATTTTTAATAATGAAAAATTGACTCTCATTGCCTCAACGACCAAATGAAAATGCATATAAAGCCAACAACTCTGACAACAACATCAACAATTGCGACAAGTGCCGCCAGCTGCTGTTTGCAGGAGCCAACTTGTCGCCAGTGCCAATTGCAACTGATTGAGAAAAATCCTGTTATTTATACTAACTGATCTGGACTTTGAGCCAAGTATTTAGTTACCAAGTGACAACTGTGAGTTGAAAAACTAGAAGATGGAAATTCAATTGAATCATTCTACAGAAAATTAAACAGTATGACATGTGTGCAGTATATGAGAAATATACATTAACGGACTATACTATGAGCCTTACAGTATTTTATAATAAGTGCCAAACACACTCTAGTCGCAAGTGATCGACTGTTAGATACTCTATAATTAAGTCTGATATAAATGCATATACAAGGAAGGGAAGTTAAGTAAAATTATAAAAGTGGAATTGAAAACTAAAAGCATACAAGTAAATTAAATAATATTTCTAAAAGTTGTTGCTAAATAATGTATATATTATCACAATTAAATCAACTTCCATTAGAAGTCTATATTTCATTTCACACAAATCAACTTTCATTTAAATTTATATTCCATATCGCATAATCTGGTACAATCAAAAGATTGCTGTAGGTGAACCACTCGTTTGCCTAATTAGATTGATGGACAGACTGACAGATTGACAGCATAAAGAGCTGGATGTGAAGCATAATAAATTTGGTTCAATGTTTTCCACTCTCAGCTGGAGGGGATTAGCACATTTATTGTCATCAGCTGTTGTTTGATCTTGTGGCCTTTTAATCCAAGACAAGAGCATTTCAACTTTGAACAGTTTTTGCATTCAAAATGTCACTTGAAGCGCCATAACATTCACTTAAAACCCACGCGCACACTTCTCACAATATTCACAATACTCACTTCTGTATATTCACTCTTAAACACACACACACACAGTCACAATAGAAACTGTGCCATAAATAACCATAAAAAAGACTTGGCAAGTAAAAAGTGTTAACCACAAAACCGCAAACTACGAAAATAGACTTTAAGCTTATATTTGTTTTGTTGTAATAGAAAAACTGTTGCAGTTTTTAGGCGAAGAGGGTGGTTGTTGACAGGGCGGAGGCGTGGCAACTGCTGCTGTTGCTATCTTGAGGTGAACTGATCATAGCGAGTAAACGCGTTTGCGGCTTTAATTTACCATTAAGATATTATTTACTACATATAACTGCGCCCCGTATTGCCTGTTTGACATCCCCTTACCTCCTCATCTTCTCTCCAGGTGGGGGGTCTCTGGATATTGTTTATGACAATTCGCTCATTAGTTGGCCGACGGCGATTACATTTTAATTACGTTGACATACACGATTAGCATGCGTAATTGTAAACAGTTGCTAACACCTACGCCCACCATGGACACGCCCACGCCCACACACACAGACACTGTGTTAACCATAGTGACAGCTAATAACGATGGCCAAGTTTGTCGCCCAAGTCTTTTGTTCTGGGCACACTCTCTAACCGCAATATTGCTCCATAACTGTCACGCTTAGTGACCCATTTTGGCAACGAACTCGACTCGAATATGCCTCAAATTGCGCATTTATAAATAAAAATACGATAAATTAAACAATAGAAATGAATATATGTGAATATGAGTATCTCCAATTCGAATAGCCATAAGCAGTTCCTAATTTATGCTTTGCGCATATCGTAAAACTTGACTTTGACTTGCTTTAAACAGCAGTTCGGCTTATGGTCAAAATAAATATCACACCACATCCCCAAGTCAAGCAGCTATATATTTATGGCAAGACTGCGAAAAAAATTAACAAATGAGCGTGCTCGACTAGCAAATACCCTAAAGTATCGTACATTCTCTCTGCGCTCTTCTAAAAAATCTAATAAAACCTTTCTTCTGTAATTTCTATATTTATTTTTGCACTTCCACAGAAAGGTTAGAGCGAATGAAATATTAATAATGAAACTTTATCTATTCTTGTATTTATTTATATAAAATAATAATCTAAAACTCATTTAAAATAAATATATTTATATAGTCCTTCTAGCCTTCTTTAGTTATTTTCAATGAGTGTAGGGTATGATAATAAAAAGAGCTTAACTTACTGGTTTTTACGTCAATACTCTAACCACAAAATTATACAATAAAAATTGGTTCAAAATAATAAATTTATTTTTGGATATTTGTGGTATTGATGTTTGTATGGATCTGACAATTTGCGAATCCCATTGAAGTCAAAAATGTTGGCAGTTCGTTGTGGAATTATATAAATAAGTGATTAAACAAATATAAAAAAATTAAGAAGAGGAAGTAAATAATAATTTATTAAATAAATATATAGCTGAAGCCGGAAGCAGAATTAATGATTAATCATATGACTGAACAGACAGCTTCATTGCATTAGATTATAATTATGGTTTGGCTAAAATATATATGTATTTGAATGAATACATACCAAAGCCATATACATTTTAAATAAATATTTATTAACATATTATTCTATGATTGTTAGAATAAAAAAGGCAGTAACTTACTTAATAGCAAATTTTAGAATTTGTTTAACATTTCGAAATCTTATTTCCACATCAGTTATATTAACGAATTTCATGACTTTGTAATATGTTTGTAATTAATGTAACTTGTTGTTAAAATTATATGTTTACTTAGTTTTTTTTTGGGATGGTACCGCATTGTTTTATACTTTATCTTTAATTCCAAATAATTCATTGGAACGAATTCTAGTGTCAAAAATATATCTATATTAATATTTTTCACCGTGAACATAATAAATGTTACATTAACATAATATTTGCATATTTGTCTATTTAAAATTTTCTTTATTTGTTAAAGCTAGTGCAAATTCTGAGAAGAAATAATCGTATTCAAACGTTACTCTTCATAAAAGCGCAGCGCATTAAGCTTAAGCTTTCTATGCATACAAATTGTTGTGTATGATAACAACTAACACACACACACACACACTTAAACACAAATACTCATAAGTAATGTGCGTAAATGCCAGCTAAAACAACAACAATAACAGCAGCAATAACAACAAATCAACTTAAACAAACAACCAACCAGACAATTTGGCTCCACAACTTTTTGCGCGTCGTCGTCGCGCTTTTGCTTATTATTGTTGTTGTTATTATGGTTGTTGTTGCTGTGGTTGCTATTGCTGCTGCTTGGCCAGCGATGATCATTTGTCACACCCTGCAGCAACCAAAAAAACTAATAATAATAACAACAAATACGAAAATATATAAAAAAAAATAACAACAAAAGCTGGCGAAATTTTTATGCGATGACAGCAGCAACAAACGCGGCAGCCTCTGTGGCACCCAAGACCCAGTCCCAAAGACAGAACCGGAGTCAAACCCATATTCAAAAGCTACCTAGAGTCGAAGACCAAAGAGCAACTTGGCCAGATCTTTAGATCTCTGAGAGAGCTGACACGGCAGCCAAACGCTTAAGCCGCTTAAACGCTTTTCAAAGTCAAAGCCTTGGGGCAGCAGCAGCGTTGTTGTTGACTGCGCAGTCGACGGCGACGTCGACACACGCCTTTTGTTTATTTAGCAGCGGCGACAACAACAAAAGCACGTCATGAAATAAAATATAAGCAGACTGAGCGGCAACAAGAACAATAACAACAACAGCAACGTCTGCAAAAATAAGCTTTATTTATTAATAATCAAAAGACATATTAAGCAGCACCCCTTCTGCTGCCACGCCCCCTTCTGGTGTCACTAAGCTTTGTTAATGTTGCCATGTGCTAAATTTTATTTTGAGCTTTTATTGTTTTGACATTTTGGAAATTTATGGCAGACTTTTTGGGAACAGTTCCAGTTGTACTCCCCTCTCTCTAAACAATTGTGCAAACAATCGAGTGCAATTGTAATCGATACCACACACACACAACAACAACAACAATAACAACAATACCAAACAATAACAAAAGCAACATTAGTTGTGTTGTTTTTGGCGACAATTTGTCTGCAATTGCTGTTCACTGGAGAGTCAAATATCTGAGACTTTTGTTTACCCCTCGCGGAAATTGGCGTTTGATCAACGTTTTTACTGTTATTGCTTAGACCCTAAATACATGATATTTCCAAGATATTTATAGCTTCAAAGAAACTATAAATAAAGTCTGAATATGCCGACTTTTATTTGAGCTGTGGAATCTCAGTTTTAAAACGCAAACAAACAGCTGACAATGACAACCATCAGTCGTCAATCGTTGGTTTACTTTAAATAGTTTTGATTGTAATTGGAATATTTAATTCCATTGAATCGATAAAGTACATATGTGATAATAACAGCTCCGCAAATTTATATAAAATGAAACTCTTTTACTAAAGTAAACCTAGATTTTTTCTGTATAAAAAGACTCTATTTAATAGATTTAGATATCAGGTTCAATTTGGAAGAGCCCCTGATCAAAATCCATAAGTTAGTTATGAGAATTGAATATGTGTAAAATAAGAAAAATAATAGATTTGTGTTCAAAAAGTTCATTGATTCATGAATATATTATAAATTTGTATTATTATGATTACAATTATGATTTCATATCATTATCATTTCATACCATATTATTATATTGAACATTTTTCATAATTTGCGTTAAGATTTTGATGGCTGACTTGTTGATTGATTTTAAGATTGGTTAAAGATAGATATTTTTTAGAATCAGTTTGACCTAGAAGCTCAATAGGCCATTGTCAAAAAGCAAAAACATACAGCTCAATCTTGGAAGTAGATTGAACACCATTTAATTTTGCAATTGTCATGTTGAATATTTAAAAGTCATACTTATTAAATCGGAAGTATGCATGTCGAATAAGAGTTAATTTAGCATTGTAAAATATGATTAAACTTGCAGTTACAAAATTCTTAAATAATTATAATGTTTGTGTTTCAGTTAAATTCATCTAAATTAAGTACCACTTGCTGAGCTCTCAACGCCATGCCGGCTCCTGGCATTTATGATCGTTTCGTTAATCACCTATAGCATGAAATGCATTTTCAAGCCCAATTGCCGGACCGGGCCATAATGGAAAAACAATTCATTCATGCAAGGCGGCTATTAGAAAACTATTTGAAATATTTCCACGCAAACAACAACAACAACAACAAAATAGCTCTTGAGTAGAGCGTCGTAAGAGCCTCTGCTCAATCCATACACAATAATAAGTTATAAAATCGTGAGCCACCAATTGCCAACAGACCACCAAGGTGAGCTAACTGAGCAACCAGTTTGAATTATTCGACTTTACTTTTTTGTTCACTGGCCATATCTCAGTCTTACACAGACACTTGGTCTAAGCCATTTGGGGGCCAATTTTGGTAGCGCCGGGCCATCAAATATAAGCAACACTTGTGGGATAACCGAAAAATGCCGGCGCCTTTTTGCATATTTTGTGGCAATTGAAATAGCATCTGTCAAATGAAAATTGTTCACAAAATAGAAATCTTGTTAGCAAATGCCACAAATATTTCTATTATAAATAAATTTCACACATCCAAATTGGGTGTTGTAACTACTTTATTAGTTTTGTAAAATTTTTTATAAAGGACACGTTTATTAATAGAAAAAAATATATAAAAGTATGAAATATATAAATATATAAATGAAGTTTATATTAATAAAAAGTATAAATTTATAAGTCAGATATATAGTATAGTAAATAACTATTAACTATATTATATTTTACAGCTATTATTTTTATAACAATCGATTATTTCAAACTTCTTTGATTAATTTGATAGACTATCCTTCACTCTATTGATCTACGTCTAGAGTATTTGTTAAGTCGACTTTATATTCAATATATGTATTTCTCTCATCTTAACTACATTGTTGGAATGCCTGGGCGCATCTTTCATAGTTGTTTTGTTTGTTTGTGTGGGCTGCCATTTAAGGAATGCCTTCTAATTGTTTTGTAATTTGTTAGTCAATTAATTTGCGACTGCATTGCGAACTATTTGTTGTTGTTGTCGCTGCAGTTGTTGTTGTTGTTGTTGTTGTTGTTGTCTATATTGCAGTTTGACGTTGACGTTGACTAATTGCAAATGCAGTGGGGCTTGCGCGTATTTTGATTTTGACATATTACTAAAACGTGCACGCTATAAAACGCGGCACGCAAATGTTAAATAGGAACAGGTCCAGGTATAGATATAGCTTTAGCTTTAGGTCCAAGTACGACTAGGTCGTACGACTCTAACGCGTATATAACATATACATATATTCATCATTTTATTTAACATTACACATTAACATTTATTGTCGCACATTGATTTAGTGCTCAAAGCTGGCCCATAAAATCTTATGCATTTCTGTTATGCACCGCAAATCGAATCTCAAATAGTCGCGTGGGCGTCGTCAACGATTTTTTGCGCATTTCCTTATTGTTCATACGCCATGTAGTACAACTTGTTTAGCTCTTAACTCAACTAAGCATGTAAACAAATGCTATTTAATATTTCAAAATAATAATAATAATAATTTTTATTGTCTTATCATGTTTTGATCTATATGTTTGACTGACTAATGGACAGAATATATATAAAATCTGGTACAGTGGGCAGCAGAATTATGATCTTTATGCTTTATCTGTCAGATTCATAAGTGCTTTCCACAAGCTGTAAATAGTGCTATGCAGCTAATTTAATTAGATTTTTAGCTCATTTTTTCGTTATACAATCTAAAATGTATGTATTATGTAGAAAAAGTTTATTCCACAGATATTTAAAACCTTTTTTTTAAATCTTTTTAACAGTTTTTTACAGATTACTCGAAATTGCTAAAGCTTTTTGAGTTTCCTTGATTTTGTCAGTAATGTAAGCGCTGTGCTTAATTGGGTCTTAATGGGTTAAAATTTGTTTGAAATATGTTTAACATTTTCGTGGGGTTCATAAAAATCATTAAATCATGGCATAAAAATAAAACCGCTTATCGCACAAATCAGTCCGAATATATTATTGTTTGCTTTTCTCATCGTTTTCACTTCAATAACTGAACTTTAACAACTTCTTCAAGAACGAGAGCTTAAAGAACATGTCAACCAAAGAAAGAGAGAGCATGTGAGGGAGAGCGAATGTCAGCAGTAAATGTGTGTGAGAGAGAGGGAGAACGAAAGCTTGCCATAAACTTGAACTTGATTGGATTTGTTAAGCAAATACAATAGAAATTGATGGTCATGCTTATCTAATTTTACTATCAAAGCGATTATCAAGCTCCCTGTCAAAGTGTGTACAATGTGTGCGTGTTTGTATGTGTGTGTGCGTGTGTGTGTGAATAGAAGCACGCTTTCTAACCGAGTCTCGACTAATTAATTAATATTTTATGATGCCGCGCTGCTGACGCGCTGCAAACAAAGCAGCGGGACGTTGAGCACAAGAATTTGAAATTCATTTAGTTGTTGGATTTATTTGCGAGCGAGGAATTTCGGGTGATGATATCATATGATAATAACGCAACAACAGCAACAACAGCAACAACAACAACAACATTAGCAATGCGCTGAGCAGCAGAAGAGCGAAGAGTGTGTTTAGAGAAGTGGAGAAAACGTTTGTTGAGGAGGGAACGCAGCAGGTGTTTCTCTCTGTGAAATACACACACTCACACTCACACACACACACACACACCACACATGACATCTGGTCTGGGGAGGGACTTGGCTGGGTTTGGTCACTGCTCGGTCTCTTTCCAGTTCGAAATTGTGAGTGAGGCTCTGTTCACAGCACGCCATAAAATGCTTTTGCTTAATAAATAAAAAAATTAATTTTTATGAAACGTGTTTAAACAAACAACAAAGATTGATTGGCCAGATAAGATGCAGCTACGCTTCGCTACACTAACACACACACCAACACACTCACACACTGGGATACATCTGTGTGTGCTTATCAAAGAAATGTGGCAGAGTTTTGTGAGCGTGTGTCTTGACCGTTTCAAGTTTGTTGCCTGAGTCTTTTGTTTTGGCGACTGTTGCCAACGAAGTTGGCGCTGCGCTGTCTGCTCCCTCAACTGCGTCAGCCGCTGCTGTCTTAGTTCCAATATAGTTTTTATTAAACAACAACAAACGATTGTTTACGACTCGCCATTGATACTAATTAATTAATGACGTTTTAATGCATTTAATTCGGAAAATATACTATAAAATCAATTTATGTACATATAGCATTTTTCCAGAGATGCGATCGAACATTTCTCAATTTGCTAATGATAAATTAAGAGCCACAATTAGTGATTATTGTCACACCCAGTGCCGCATTGTTTTGTCAATAGTACAATTTATTGTTTTGACTTTTGTTGTTGCTTTTGTTGTTTGTACAGCTAATGGATTTATTGGGTAAACAGCTGTCGCATGTTAAACATTTGTCAAAAATTCCATACAGGTTTCATATTCGTTATGGGGAACTGACAATACAGCCAAGCTGGCACCACCAACCACTACAAACCACCAACCGCTAAGATCTATCCGTCAGCCACCAAGCGAATTGTTTGTCTATTTTTAATGTTCGCATAGTTTCCCATTATTGTTGATGCCAGACAAATCGTCTCGGGCGAGACGTGCCCAGGGCTTTCACATTGATAAGTTATTAATTAATACATTTTATAAAATAATTTAATCATAGAATAATTTATTTTAATTACTAAATATTTTTCACATTTGTAAATTATTAGTTAATGCATTTCATTTAATAATTTAATCGTAGAATATTTTATTTCAGATACTAAAATATTTTTCACATTTGCAAATTGTTAATTAATACATTTCATATAATAATTTAATCAAAGAATAATTTATTTTAATTACGAAAATATTAAAGTAATTTCGTCATAAAACAATTGCTTTTAATTCACTAAATATCTTTCTTTATTAAGCTAGAGAATAAATTTATTATTAAAATTTAATAAATGTACGATCAACTGTTCAATTACTGACTATAATTTAATTGATTGCCTATTTTTAATGTCCGCATTGATTTCCATTTATTTGTTCATTTATTTTTATTTATTTATTAACTTATTTTCTTTTGTAAGTAAAATTATTAATATAAGTATAATTATTATTAAATTTTAAATATAACTTTGTACATAAGGTAATGTAACTAACTTTATAAAATTCTCCTCTTTGTTAAGCTTAAAGATGTTATTTATTTTAAATAAATTACCATAAGATGAACTTTATTACAAATAACCTTCTAAGCAATTTTCAAATTTACCTAAAATGTTTTATTGTAATTAAAAAATGTATACAAATTAATCGAATTAATCAAAATAAGACTCTCATTACTTGCTTTGAGTAATGCCCTTGCCAGCCAATAAGTTCGTTGCCTAAGTCTTTTGTATGTCATCATCATTAACAGCTGCAACATCAACACCAACACCAACAAGAACAACAACAACAGCAACAATAACAAGAAATGTCACTAAGCTTCGTTAAGCTTCACTTTCAACTGTTTCTAAAATTGGCACACACAAAAAAAATACAGAAAATAAGTCAAAAGAGAACAAAATGAACAAATGCTCGACACAGAAATTCCTTTCATTTGGTTGTTCTTGTTTCTGTTGCTGTTGTTGTTATTGCTGTTGGTTTTTGTGACCAGAATTAATGCCTTGCGATAGCAAATTTAATTTATTACGATAATTTTTCATTTTTGTCAACGACAACAACAACAACAACCACCTTACTCGATGCTGAAATTTGAGCTCTGGCCAAGTTCGAGGACGCAACTGAAAGAGAGAAGAAACTGAAACTGACACTGAGACAGGGGACCAGCTGAATTATATCTGTGTATGTGTGTGTGCGTGTGTGTGTTTTGGAGACGGGCGCGATAAGCGCGACTAATAATGGCTAATAAGCCATTAAAAAGGCATAAATTGTTTTGTTAGCCCATCTCTTAATAAATTCCACACAAAATTGCCCCGTGTTGGCCTCAGTTTGCCACTTGCTGCACTGCATCCATCTCCGGCTTGGCTATAGAGTAGAGTGGCTTGGATTGGATTGGGTTTGGAGGGAGTGAAATGAAGTGGAGGGCGTCTCTGGCACTTCCACTTCCACCAACAGCGACATTGTCGCCCCGACATTTCCCTTAATTTATGTTAATGGACCCTGCGCTACAAATTGCAATGCCCTTTTGTGTCTTCTGACGACTGTTGATACCTCTTAGAATGCAATCAGATACGGGTATATTATGCTGTCAATGGCACATACAAAAGACACTTGAGCACTTTGATTATTCTATTTCATTTATTATTTATTAGGTATGTAACATTAAGAAAGATAATTTAATAATTTTCTAGTAATTGACATGTCCAGAAAAATAAGTTTAATATCGATTGTAATAAAATTCCCTTTTACAGGGTACAACAGGGAATCTACGACTTTATAATATAAAGTAGTATAAAGTAAAGATTATAACATGAATATTTTAAACTGCCTGTGTTAAATTAATTGTTAATATTTTGAAGAATAAATTTTATTATTACTATCCTTATGCTTAAAACATCTTTCTTTACATTTACTTGTTATAAATTAAATGCAAATTATGTCGTTGGACACATTACTTATTTAAATAAAAAAAAATATTTTTGCATTTACTAAATTTTAGATTAAAATACTTAAATTTCGGGACTTTCCCTATATATTTTACTGAGCATTTTATAGTTGAGCTTACTCAATTGAAAGCATTCTTAAAAGTTTCTTGCATATCACTGTGAGTTGATTTTTAATAAATTTTCATTTTCGCTTGCTGTGGAGCTTGTTATTGCTGCTGCTGTTGATGTTATTGTTGTTGTCGTTCTTTTTTTTCTCTTGTTATTGTTGTAGTTGTTGTTGTAGCTGCATCTGTTGTCCAATGAGATGCGTTGGGGTCTTCGGCATTTTGTCGGCGTTTTTGTCTTTGTTCTGCTGTTGGCTGCTGTTGCTTTTTGTGTTTAATCGATTGTTCATTGTTTTGTTGATGGCTCGCAGTAGTTGTTGTCGTTGTTGTCGTTGTTGCTGTTACTGTTGTTGTGATTGTTGCTGTTACTGTTGGGGGGCTTAATGTGGCAGCCGCATTTATTATTTCGACATTCTTAACGAACTTCAAATTTATGAGTTAATACAATGCAAAAGAATATAAAAATACTCGCACTTAATCGAATATACATATAGATATATTTACTCAATATACGATCTGTAAATTCAAATATATATCGAAGAAGAGGAGCGCACTCAATTTGTTTAACCGGTCGACTGATCCTTGCCCATAAGCTGTTAACTGACTGAAATTTTCGTTTCATAAATTACTCACTTAATTGCCCATTTGCACTTAATTTTTTAGCATCGAAGTCTTTTGTTAATTAAGCTGCCAATCTTGCCAATGCGTATACGCAGCGTGGGCCCAACTCTCCCCCGTTCCATTGACGGCCTGTTTGTCTGTCAAGCACCTTCATTGTTTAACCTTGCCATGTGGCAATCAGTTATCAAAAGATCTTATAACCAATTAGCCACTAACAATTGTTATAAATATTAAGAAACTTTAACAATAGTAAAAGATATAAAATCTGTGTAAAATAGTATTCAAAGAACGTTCTGTAGAAAATGAATAGCAGAAGAAAGAATTACAAGTCTAATCAAATGCAAAACATAAATACATATTTAATTTTTTTGTTATAAGTCGAAACTCCAAGAACACTATATTTCTTGTCCATTATATATTCTTCTCTTACTATTTAATATACTAATACATATGTTATTCTGTATTACGACTAGGATCACTAAATCTTTTATATTGGATTTCTTATTTTAAATAAAAATTCTCTGTATAAAAATATATAATTTTTAGGATGTTCTTCCTTATGTTTGTTTAAATTACCTTCATTATCATAATAAGGCCGAGTATCTGAAAGTTGTACAGTGCAGAACTATGCGAAGAATGTGTTGCACAGTGTAGCCTTTAAGGGTTTTTCTCTTGCATGCAAATAGGCATGCAATTAAATTCAAATTAGCGGTACCTGCCCACCCAATTGCTATGGCGTGCCACAAAACCTTGCCACAGACAGAGACACAGGGCCTCAGTTGAAGTTCAGTTCCAGTTCCAGTTCAAGTTTGAGTTTTTCAGCTTGAGTTCGAGTTCCCGTTGCAGTTGTTGGCCGTCTTTTTGTGGCGGCTTCGACTGCCCGCTAATTAGGAAATGATTTACTACGCGGCTATTTGCTTTATGCCGCAACAGAGAAAATGAGAGACAGAGTGAGAGAGAAAGAGAGCGAATGAAAGAGAAGAACAGAAAGGGGCATAAGTGCCAGTAACCACCCAAAAAGTCAAAAAAGCCAAAACAAACCACAGGAGACAAGTTGGCCACCATGCAAAAAGCTGCCAAAAAGGCTACAACAATAATGGCAATAACAACGGCAAGAATAACCAACAATTTTCAGGCATAAAACATTTTGTTGTTCTTTGTTTTTATATTTACTTTTTACTTTTATTTTTCATTTTTGCTTTATGTGATAAGGCAAAGAAGTCAGCGCATTTAGCTCGGCCAACAACAACAACAGCAACAACATCATCATTAGGGACAGCATTATCATCATCATCAGATGTTCATTATTAGCTTGCTGCGTGTGTGGTGTGATCAGTGGCCTGACTGTCTGACCGTCTGTCTGTCTGCTCCTGCTGCTGTTGCTGCTGCTGCTGCTCCTTGAGCAATCTCTACTAACCACACACACACATACAAACAGAGAGAGAACAAACTGAAAACAAAAAACAAGCAAACCGAAAATTATTAATTATAGTCACGAAAGGAAATAAAGATTTCATTTCAACAGAATGCAAAGGCCCGCACACACCGAACTACAACTACAACATCATCAGCAGCAACAACAGCAAGAGCAACAACCACAACAACAACGATTGATGAAGCACTGAAGCATTTCTCACAGTGCAGGCAGCAGCAGCCGCGGGGCCTAAAAGGATTATAAAAAAGTTGTCGAAACAAGCCATTGGCAAACAGAAAACAACAACACAACATTATTAAGAAATTAAGTAATTTCTTTTTTATTTATGCTCCAAGAGTTTTACTTTAGATTATCTTGGACCCAAGCCCAAGTCGAGGCCCAGACTCAAGCCATATAAAAGGTTAGGCTCCCTTCAGCTGCAGCTGCGACCCTCGACAGCTTGATCCCGATCCCCGGGTACCCAATGGCCTCGTCTCTATCCCAGCTGTTGTTGCTGCTCCTCCTCCTTCCTCACTCCTCTTCTCACTCCCCCAACTGTTCGATGTGTATGTGATATTTATTAACGATTTTTTATATGATTTTTTTATGTCTCGTTTCGGCTTTGGTTCGTTTTGCTTTTGGTTTCAGTTTCGGATTTTGACTTTGTTTTTTTCTCTTTTTTTTCTTATGGCGTTTGGTCGATTCTCTTGGCATAGTCAAGGTGTGCGCATAGACACTTTGGGTGTTGGCCAGGCTTTTTGGTTATTTTTTTTTAATTTAATTTTTTGGCAACAACGTTTTGGTTTTATCGCTTTTGTCAGTCTTCATATTTGATGAAATAATTTTTGCCAATTGGGTTCCATGAAAGACCTGCCGCCTAAGTGGACCTAATTTGTTTGCTGCTAAAATATTTGAGACGCGCTAATAAGCCGCATAAATTTGTACCTCTTCTCTTTGTATCTCTCTCCCTCCCTCCCTCTCCCTGTGTGTGTGTGGCTGACGGCCTGATTAGCAATTTGCGGTCAGGATGTGGACCACACACTCGGACAACAATCAACAACGTTCCGGCATTACGAATCAGACAATTTATTTAGACATCGTTGAAAGCCAAATAGCTTTTCTCATTTCAAATAAAGGTAAAAAAATTGATTTGCTGCAAATCAAAAGAATTGGGAAACAAACTTGACTTGGATAAACGAAACCATTGCCTTAAATGGTTATTTAAAAACTTAGCTCAGAGTGATTTTCTATACAAATAAATTATGATATTTGGCTCACCCTTATGAGACTGACTCAGTCACTGATAAAATACATTCTGCCTAAAGTGTAAATATTTTTGATTTGAAGAAATTTAATTAATTGTAAGTAAAGAATGTTCTCTGTCAAAATTCGAGTATCCTTTACAAAAGAATTTCTGGCATTGCTTAGAAATGTTCATTCAACAAGAGATCTTCAACAAAATTCGCTACAATATTGATCACTTGATCGACTCTTAAGAGGGAGCATATCATAAACTGAAAAAGACCCAAATAACTGACAATCATTGGGAGTCATTAAAGTGCATAAACTGAAATGATCGTACTTAGCTTAAATACGCCTGTCATGAAGCCAAGAAACAGACATTTTTATTTGTTATTTGTTGTGAAGGCAAAATGTTCACTGAAAGCCGAATGAGCAATTCTCTTAAATGATGAATGATTATTATATGAACAGCCTGCTGTGCTATGCTGAGTGCGATCACTTCATCTTCATCTTCATAGTCGTCATCCTGTAAACGACTGCCTCTGTTGGCTTTTCCAATTTGTATTTAGCCATAACTAACAAACTAACAACTGACAACTGAGATCTGTCATCTGTGATCTGAGATCTGAGATCCGTGATCTGTGATCTGAGATCTGTGATCACCACACGCTTCGCTACTTTTTGGCACGCCGCGGCGCAAATGTCAAAAAGCTGACATCGTCTTTGCCATGAATAGATCACATTGTTATTTTGAGCTAAACTAAAAAAAGAAAAAAGAGACAAGAAGTAGAAAAAATATACAAAAGATTATATAAACAAGTAAAGATACTGTCTTGCGAGTTACGAAATCAACGACTACTTGCTAAAACATTGAACTAATTGTTTCTATGTGCAAAGATCTCTCAAGGAAACAAAATTAAAACACATTATATAACAACGACTTTTTGCAAAACGTCTATCTCTTCACAATTTAATATACAAATTGATTGTACAATGGAAAGTTTTTGTAAACATTTGTAAGCCCATCAATTCTAAACAACAATTTTGGAAATATTGCTTTTGATTTTATTTCAGTAATTTAATTTCATCATTTGTGGAAATCCTTATTAATCGTGATCTACTTAATTCTGAATTTAACTTCAAGTGGAATGTCACTTTAATCATACAATCTTCAAATGAATTCTGTATATCATAAAAATGTAGTATTGATATTGATTTCATCTCCAACAATTTCAATATATATGACTTTATTTTATATTTTGCGTGATTAGCAAGTGAAATACAGAATTAATTTTTGCACCTTTCGCTTTTACTAGTTGCGAAAGATCGTCTGTTGCTATAATGAATCATATTTGAAAATATATTAATTACACTATATACAATCTAATATTTAAGATATGCCTAGAGCTTGTTAACGCTCAAATTAAATGTCAAATTTTATTTATAGGCATTGCCCTAAGTCGGTCGTCATGCTGTCTGCGAGATTGAAATTGCTTCCTTTTCAGATTTGTGAAAAGCAAAGAAATAATGTGTATTGTTAATACCAGATGTGAAGTGTAAAAAGCTGATGAAATATGAACGCTGCTGATTTGAAGTTCAATGCGAGTTCAGGCTCAGTCAGTCAGTCTGTCAGTTAGTCAGCCAGACAGTCTGTCAGTTATTCAGTCGTTTAGTCAGTCATCATTCAAAGTTGGGGGCTAATCCGCAATCAACGCGAATGCGGCGATTTCTAATTTGCCAAAGGTGCGCCCCACACAATACGAGTAACAATAATAATAATAATAGCAACAGCAACAGCAACAACTACACAACTACACAACTAATAAATAATAATAATAATGAAATTATTTATGCTTCAATCAGGCAGCTCAAACGATTCACAGTCAGCCACAGACAGCGTGTCGCTCCCAGCCCTTGAGCAAATGTTGTTGCTTGCAAATACCATCCCCTCTCTCACTCCCCTCCCCTCCCCACCACCTAACTATATGCTCACCTGTCTCCTTTCGTTCCCCTCATTTTCATATAATTAATAACAATAATTTGCTGCACGATAAGAATTGAATTGAATTCCATTAAAGGCGCAAAATGTATTGAGCTGTCGCCTGGTGGTCGAGTCTTGGGCCACAGGGCTGAGATGCTAGGGGTAGGGGCGTGTCAGGCCAAATGAACAACACACGATGTCTTGAAGCAACAACAACACTAACAACAACTAACAGCAACAGCAAGAGCAACAACAACAACAACAACGAGTTTTGAGCCCCGTTTTGGCTCATGTTGAAGCACTTTTTGTGGCTTGTCTGTTTATCTAGATTAAACCCTCGGGGCGAGCACACAAAAAAAAACACATACCAAAAAAAAAATTACACAAAAAAAACTACAGTTCATTATTGAAATCATTGTGTTGAGTTTTTGTTTTGTTGTTGTTATATTTTTTTTTTGTTGATTTCTTGTTGTTTATTTTTTGGCTGCTGTCCGTGTAGCATTCGCAGCTAGACATTTTGGCATTTCATGAGAGTCTCATTGTCAGTTCTCCACAGCTCAAGTCCGATAGCCAGACTCGAAGACTCTGCGACTCTGAGACTCTAAGACTTTGAGACTGAAGACTGTAGACTGAAGACTCCACAGAGTCGATACTCTGTGGTGCTGGGCTCTGTCTCTTGGCTTTTGTCATGGCAGACATGTTGGCAACGCCAAATGTTTTTCTGCTCGCCCCGAGCTAAACAGCATATAAAGATGTACACGAGGTACGATCGAAGAGGTATTGTCTTTTTTTATAAATCTATATGTATAAATATATGTATGTGTGTGTGTGTGCCTTTAAACATTATGATGATGATCAACGATAAGTATAACTGTATGGCAATTACAAGGCTGTCAGTGATTTTTCGAACATAAACTAGAGACTATCTCTTGAGTCTCGTCTAGATTATTGAAAAAACTATATAAAACAATGTAACAATTATTTATAAACTAAGAAGACAACAAACCTAACGATTAAATCTGACAAAGTAATTTTCGAATTAGTGTCAGCGTTTTGGATTTTAACTTTCCACACTTTATGAGGTCTTTGTGAGAGAACATTTTATTATTGTGTTTGTATTAGATTGCGTTTACTAATTAATTTATCATTATTTTGATTTATTATTATTGGTTTGAATGAGATTTCTATATAGTTTTCTATTTATTAAATTTACAAAGATAACATTAATTGAGTTACAATTTTTGCTTATTAATGACTTACGTGTCTCAAACATTTTAAAGTCATGCTTTAATACTTTCTTTGATTAAAAAAATATTTAAATTATATAAAATATTGATATTGATATTTAATATTGAAATATTAAATAAAATCAATTAGCAACTAATTTTTTTTGTTGGAGCAGCACTAATTTATTTATTTATTAAATTGTTTATTTATATTGATACATTTCTATTTTATATTGATATTTATAACTTATTAAAATCAGCAATTAATTTCTTAAAGAGCAGCATTTACTTATTAGTCTATTTAACTTCAACTGGATGCTATCGACAAATAACAAATTTATAATGTAAATAAATAACAACAATAAAAATGTTTAAGAAAAAGACAATTATATAGAAGGAATTAAATTACCAAAAATGGTCAGAATCAAACAATGTAATTTAACAAGTGATAAAGTCGGAAGGTACTCAAATAAAATTTAAAAATGGTAGCCACTTTCAGTTGGAATTTGGAATAGAAAATGGTAGTGAATAAACTCAATACTTTTCGATCCGCCCACTTGGCTAGTTATGTTACTTTGTATCATCTGCCAGCTGCGCGGGTGTTTTTCATTCCTTTATTCTTCTTTTTTTTAAAACTCTCTGACCAGCCCCAGCCCTCTTGGCAATCGACATCGACTGCAGTTGGAGTAGGAGTAGAAGTTGGAGTTGGAGTCGCAGTTGCATTTTGCAGTCGGGGTGGTCCAATTGTACTTGGACTTGAACGATTGGCTGGCCGCTGGTTGCGACTCACGAATTGCATTAAAATTGCAATTTCAGGCAGCGCGCAAAGTTCATGTCAGACATTATGTTGGGGCAACAGAATTGTAGGAGGTACACGTTGCATTTTTGTTGGTTTTGGGGGATCGTTTGTTCTTGTTGTTGCTGTTGTTGCTGTTGTTGCATTTGTTGGTTGGTGCAGTTGCCGCGTTGGCTGGCCAAGCTCAATTGAGCCAAACTGACGGCCATTTTTGTTTAGCCAGGGCAGACAAAAGGCACGACGATTTCAACGCTTTGTCGTGTTCTTTGTGCTATTGTCAGTCCCAATGTCCCTAATGTCTGTCCCTCAGTCTGGTTTGTCCCTGTTCCTGGCTCACACGAGCACAAGTACAAGAGTTCTTGAGCTTGAGCTTGGACTTGAAGTTGGAGTTGGAGTTGAAGTTGGACTTGCACTGCGGCCGAAAGTAATTTATTTCTTTATTGTTTTACGAATTTACAATGCAACTGGGGAACAAGGCGACTGGCAACTGGCAACGCAGCCATAACAATCACGCCGCAGTTGTTGCTCTTGATGTTGTTGTTGTTGTTGTTGTTGATGTTGCCGTTGCGTGTTGCATTTGGGGTGACCACCTTGACTGCCAGATGCTGGCTCTGTGCCTCTGGCAACATCGTTGCCAGTCCCAGTGTTTTGCCGGCTCATCAGTGTCAATGTTGGCCAACAGTCGATGTCTGCGTCGCCATCGTCGTCGTCGTCGTCTTCGTCGTCATCATCGTTGTTGTTGCCTCCTCCTTGGTGTGTGGTACGCATGCGCCCAGCAGCGCCCCAAGGAATGCGTTGCACGAAATGCAAAATGTCAGCAAAGGCGGCCCAATCGACTGGAAGAAGAAGTCGAAGAAGTCCAACTTGGACTCGGAATACGTACTTGCCACACCACGCCACACCACACCAAACCAAACCACACCACATCATGCCACGCCACTCGCCTTAACATTCCTCAACTCGCCTGGAATTTCCTTTGTTTTCTGTGAGAAATTTCAAGCCAACACATAAATTGTCGTAGGCGCAAGCGGCCGTTCCACAACTTCCAGTTTCCTCCAAGTTCCCAGCTGCCAGCTCCCAGTGTCACAGTTCCAGCTTTTGCAGCACTTTCCGTCAACACTATGCGACACAAAATTATTAAAGAACAGATTTAATTTTAATAGAAAATTGCACTTCAAAACATTGGCGAGCCAAAGATTTTCAGAAATTCTTTTTAGTTAGTCCGACTATAGAAAATTGAATTGTTAAGAAATAATAGTTAAATCCAAATTTATATTAATCTTCTTTGAAATATAAAGAATTCTCCTCCAAGCAAAAACTGTTAAGTTGATATAATTCAGCATCATAAACAAATTTTCTGTAATCTTAAAATATTAAGTATATCCATGTTTTTTGTCTATTGAATTCTGAATTGACATAAGTAAATAATATATTATATTAACTGTACATCAATATATTTTATTCATATTTTAATTTCGAAATACATATAGTTCATACTTAAATGAGCATCATAAACATTTATTCTCTGATCTTAAAATGTTATAGCCAAGTCTCTTTTCTGTAAAATTATTAAGGCTACATAAATCTTAAAAATTTAAGCTACACCATAAATAAATTCATAATATTGTTAGCTATCTATTAATTGACAAACAATAGACAAATTTATAAAGTTTAACAATACAATTCAATTTCATTCAATGTTTCTATAAATAAATCTATAGTAAAATTAAACAATTATGCTATTTAGACACAATGACACAATAAAATGTGTTTTTGCTGTAGAGTGCTATCGATACAATGCAATTGTTGTTGTTGTTGTTGCATTTTATTGTTGTTGTCAAAGTTAGGAGGCAATCGGTAGAATCGGAAGAACGGCGATCAATGCTGATCATCAGCGCTGGCATTTAGACAATTAAAATACTTCAAGTGCTTGTCTTTCGCTCAACGTCACATTTTGTTTATTTATGTGCATTGATTTGCCTGGTAGCTTATAAATTTTCGTTGGCCAAACAATGAACAGTTGTTATTGTTGGCCGTTTACCAGTTGGCCAGTTGATCACTTGGCCTGAGCTGCTTAACTGCTCAACTGTTCAGTTTGTTGCCTAAGTCTTTCGTTTGTTTGCATTGCTTTATTTGCGAAAGGCGCTCCAGACGCATTCGCCATTCGCCATTCGCATTCGCCATTCGAAGTCGCAATCGCCTTAACATTCGCTGAGCTCGAGCTGGAGCTGGAGCTGAGCTATTTTTAGCGCCCAGGCACTTACACAATTCGTTTACATATTAAATACGAAAAATCATTGAGTCAATTGTTTATTCAACTCAATCAAAATTCCTAGGAAAAAATTCCAGAGTTGTATCATTTACAAGTTGCCAGCACTTGAGTCCGATCATTCAATAAATTGGCACTGTCAGCCAGTCCTCCCTATCTACCTCCCTCCTTACTCCTCCCACTGACACTCATATACTACTCCGCACATGACAACATTTTAACTAACTGCCTGACAAATGCACAGGCAGTATAATTTTTCAATTAGCAAATGATAAATCAAACTAACACCCAGTTCCCCCATCCAGCTACTGACCAAGTCACTTGTGTCAATTTTCAATTTTAAATGCAGTCTTTAGTTTATTAATTGCATTGCCACTTCAGCTCACTGCATCGAAGCTGCATTCATAATTACGCATATAAAAAACTATTTTGTCCACCCCTCTCTTACCCTACACAGTTGTCCACAGAGGGCATTGCGCACCAGCAAATACCCTAGCGACTATGACTGGTAAATACTCAAAGTGTCACTGAACCAGCTCAGAACTCTTTTGTTCAATAGATCCCATTAATTTATTGCTTTATGATGGGAATTAACTAAGCATTTTTGGAACTTAACATTAATCTAAAACTTAATGGGATCTTTCCTAGAATGTAAGTGTCAATAGTTGGGATTTGATTTCTGCGAAGTAGAGTCTAAAGGGATTTTTAATGAATTTTTAATTTCTATAAATATTATTACAGCTTCTCAGCCAAATGTACTTTTAATTGTAAGATAATTTATTTATTTTTGAAATAATATGATTAATTGTTTTAATATTTAAACAATGTAGTAAATAATGAATACAAAGTAGAGATTTTAATTACAGATTAGGTAAAACGTTATTAATTTTAAGTTCTAACTACATCCTTAAAATGTTCATCAAAAATTTAATAAAATAGATTTATTTTTAATTATTTTAAAAGTTAATTGTACACACAATAAGACAGCGACTATTTAAATTAAGTAAATGAAGAAATAAACAACTAAATAAAATAAAATAATATATGTTAAATCTTGACGAATCAATTTCACGTAATGGCATTAATAAATTAATTTAAATATGATCTTAGCAATATGTATCAGTTGTTGCTTAAGCACGCGTAATTATATGCAATCCATAGATATTCAAATTTAAATCGTAGGAAAAAAACCTTAGCTATTGCTTTAGTTGAATTATACTGAGAAAAAGACTAACTCGAAGAATGAAACCCCTTCAATCAGTATTAATCGCGATTATCAATTAGCAATCACAATTGTTAATGTTAATTGCAATCGTAGATTCAACGATCCCTGACTTTGAATTTGTCTGATTTGAATTGTGCTGATTAATTGTTTTGTTTTTGTTATGAAATTTACATTGATTGCAACTTGTTTGCTTCCGTTTGGCATTGGAAGAAAAAAAGTTGAACTTGCAACTGCAACTGTTGCATCGTTGCTTCATTAGAGGAGGCAGCTTATACATATGCTAATGCCACAGATTGTGTGTTGTGGGGTCCATGGGTTGCACATTGGCCATAGTTTAGGCCGCTGTCAGGCGAGTCACTTAAGTGGCATTTACGAGTAACTACGAGCACCTGTTGGGAGGCACAACTGGTCGCCGTGCAGCTTTGCTTGCCACATTGCCAGTTAGACATTAATCCGTGGCATTTAGTTACGCTTTAATAAGATTTTTTTGTTTGCTTCTTGTTGCGACTGTTGCAAGTCTCTGGCGAAAGCAAAACTGCAACTGCACACAAGGCAGATGCTGCAGACACTGCGACGCGGCTTTCGTGTTGCATGATGATGCCCCCATCTTGGTGGCAACATCATTCACTTGCATGTATGCCGTTTGCGGCGCCCCATTTTGTATCTATGTGTGTGTGGTTATTAAAAATACCAAGATACTCTCTCTTAAAAAGTACTATAATTAAGTCAATCACTGCGAAACTATAGAAATTATCTTTAAGATATTGGTTCAGTAAAACTGAACGTAATACTGAGATTAATTTTTATTTTATTATTAAATATTTAACTATAAATTGTTTCTTATTACAATATTGATTTCTGAATAATTAGAGTGCTTAGATTTGCAGCTTAATGCGTCTTTAACTTTCTATTGAGAAATTATTGGAATTGCAATAATGTTTCTGTAACGGAGTTGGAGGTATTAAGTTCTAGATGAGATGGATTGGTATTGGCATGCAAATGCCAAATGCCTGTGGCTTCAAGAATGTCTAACGAGTGTTGAACTAATTAATGCGCAACTTGAGGCATGCCTAGGGCTTCTATATACTACTTGCCACTTCAACATAAGGGGCGCTCGATCAGCAAATTACACGAATTGCTTTTCGTAAAACAGTTCTGTTTTTGTTATTGTTAAAAGAGAAGCACCGAAAGAAGACAAAAGGTACAAAATAACAAGATGGAAAAAAAACTGCAACTGTTGGCCAAGTAGAGCTCTCAAGCTGTGCCCTGGGACACTCCAACTCCCAAGATGAGCACAAGACTCGAACTCAAAGGTTGAACCCAAAACACAATGCCGATGATTCGCCAAGATCCAGATCTTTACATTCAGATCCACAACCACATGCACATATAGATTCAGATACAGATTGCGAGCAGCAATTCATTCATATTTGTATTTACTTAACTTGCCGATGATGATGTTGCCTGAGAGGAGTTGGAGATGCGATGATGACTTGCAACTTGCTGTGGCACAGCGAGAGTTTGTTCTTCTTTTATTTTTCATTTATGTTATATTGTTGTACATATTTTTTTTATGAAAGGCCAAGTCTCATATTTTTTATGGGACGCCCGTTGCAGTGTAAATGGAGTTTCGACAGCCTAATTGGAGATCAACGCAGTATAATTGTCTGGTCCGGCTGTGGCTTTGAGCTGCTGTGGATGATGATGAAGTCGTGGCCCGAGAACAGGTGAATGAATTTGTGACAGCAGCACAAAGGCAAATGATGTATTGATAGCATCTGTTTGGGAGCAAAAGCAGGAGCAGGAGCAGAAGCAGCCACCAGTCAGCAGTCAACAGTCAGCGGCAGGACGTCTGCAACTTTTGACAGACTTTTTGTTGCCTTTTGTTTAGGACATTTGACTTTGCCACTGCCCCAGAGAAGTATGAGTATGAGTAAGTAAGCATAAAGAGAAAATGCCGCATGTTGTAAGCAGTCAATGTAAATTGAGTAGCCGACAATTGTGGTCTGGTTTTTATGTACTTCGATTAAATGTAATCATAAAGAGATGCCAATGAAAAATGTAGAGAAATATGTAATAAGCAGCACAAATATAACCTAAATTATTTTAAATACAACAAAGCAATCTAAAAATACAATTCCAACCACAAAAATATTTTAAAAGATATTTATTTATAGCACAAACATGAGAACGTAGGAAAATTTTCTCATAAAACTTAAATTTGAGCGCTTTAATAAAAACTACAAGTCGTAGAAACTTCTCTTAAATGTAGAAATACATTTTACAATTTAAAAGTGCAATTTCAAAAATAAAAATGCAAAAAATTTAAATCCTTCGAGCCGGATTTGAACCAGCGACCTATGGATATCTACACTTTACAAATGCCTCTACAGTCCACCGCTCTACCAACTGAGCTATCGAAGGTCGATGAGTTGGGTGAGCCAAAACGTATACATGAAGCAGTGGAAAATAAATGAGTGAACTTATCAGTGAATGAACTGCGTATAAATTAAAACGCCACTACAAGCTCTTGAGCGTATGTGGGAGGGAGAGCGCATGAGCTTTACGTGCGCACGCTTTCTGCAGCGCAAGCAGGCAATGATTTTCGTTACTGTTATTGTTGTTGTTGCGCTGCTTTATTCGATTCGATTTTGTTATTGGTTTCGGTTAGATCAAAAAACGGCGCTTGGAATTAAATAAACAAAAACAATGCGTGGCGACAATTAAAGGGGCCACCTAGAAAATGATGCTGCAACTGCCCAAAATGACTCATCGTGTAGTATGTGTGTGTGTGTGTGCGTATGTGTAATGTGCAACGCCTGTGGCCAAGCAAGTGAATCATGCCACAAACGCGCGCACAAGACAAATCTTTAATGTTGCCCCTTATCAGTGGCAGGTGGCCATGGCATTGGCTTCTTGGCCTGGCCTAGAGAACAAACTACCGCAGCGGCGGCGCCTGGCAAAGTGTTGCTGATAAGCATAAGAAACACACACGAGGGGCAATTTTTGACGGTCAGCAAAAGGGAGATAGAGATAAAGAGAGAGCGAAAGGGAGGAACGTAGATACTTAACAAACCAATTAGGATGCCAAAAACAACAGAAAAAGAAGCAGCAAAGGCAGCAAGTCATAAAAAACAACCCAACGAGCAGTTATTATATCAGTTAATCTATATATGTATGCATTTATTTTTTAGTACATTATATACATGTATGTACATCAGTGTTGGCAGCATAGCCTTTTTAATGGATTGATCTGTTTTAAGGGTTCTACATTAAATTCTACTAATACAGTGAAAACTCCCTTAGCGGACACCTCTAATAGGCGGACACCCCCCTTGGGCGGACACTTTTTCGGGGACGTTGGTTTTGGTGGGGTTTTCAGACCAATTTTGCCTCTGCTGAGCGGACACTCTCTTGAGCGGACGCGGACACTAAAAAAAGGACAAAAACGAACGAAAACCTCTCTTGGCAGGACACGAATTTCTTAAAAACGAGCTAGTTTTGTCATTAAAAATCAGAAGTGGGCGGAAACAATGATAATTCGGAATCCGAAGAAGATCCGGAAGAGCCTGACTATTATCCTGACCCAATAAATTCGAATGATAAGGCGATGACCACAATTAAGAAATTAAAAAAATGAGTTCAAAATGACTATAAAGCGTTTGAATAAGTATAACATTTGGAAAGCCATTTGCAGTCCTGCATATTAGAGAAAAAATTAAAGAACGCTCGACAAACCAAAATAAATTATTTTTTTAAGACGCAGTAGTAAAAAAAAATATTCCTTTAGGCGGACACTCCCCTTGAGCGGACACAAATTGGGCGACCATGAGTGTCCGCCCAAGAGAGGTTTCACTGTATTATTTTTTAGGCACAATAAAGCACTGCTTTTTAAATTTTAGATACACGTCCGATGTCAGTCTTTACAAATAAAGTAAGTAAAATGTTTAGAGACTAATAAAATGCTATCATTGGCTAAGTCTAACATAAATAGTTTCCGAATATGAATACATACTACTACCACTAAAAGTCAAGACTTAATGTAAACCTCTTTTTTCTCTCTTATTTTAAAATTGTATCATCCTGTTTTATTTGTTATTTTTCGGTTGGTTTGTTTTTAATATAGTTTGGTTGGCATCACTGATGTACATTCTTATAAGGGTCCAAAGGTCCAAAAAGTGAGCGAGAGCGAAAAAACTGACAGCTTACGGATAATTACTGACAAAAACACATACACTCATACATCAGAAGGGACTATTGCGGCAATTTGTGTGATCCATTGAGTAAGGTAAGAGAGAGAGAAAGATCGAGAAAGAGAGACCTGAAACTCTGCTGGATCTGTCTTGTTAGATAAGAAAATGATTGCCCCTTTGCACACTCACAGCAAGAGAGCAAATAAGAGAGTGAGATCGAGATAGTTAGGGTGGGAGCCCTGCGGTGAGGAACCTACAACCTGCAGCATCTTCCAGTAATTTGCTCAGGTATCTTACAACAAATGTTCATAATTTTTAAGAATGACTCAAATAGTTTTCCCTGCCTTCCTTATCAAAGTTAAAAGATCTTAAAATATGTTCGGTATGCCCCTTGATGTTGGTATCAATTTCCTGCAATGATTGAATGAATCTTTAGTTTTTCTCATACCTTAATCTCTGGGCATGTGGGCGGCTTATCGATCTAACCAAATCTAGAATATTGCCAAGTTCCAAGAATATTTCTCGATAATTGTTATTTGACAATTTTTTCGTAGTTATTTTAGCAACAGATGATTCTTCCTTCAGACCGCCTCTTCATCTCTGTTCTTCCTCCTGCTGTGTCTCACTCTTTCTATAAGTAAGTGAGTGTGTGTGTGGCAGTTTCTTTCTGCATCTTTGCTGCCTGATGAGTCATTTAATTGAGCCGAAAATTGACTTTGTAGTGCTGGGTAAATTAATTTACCGTCCGTTGATAAAAAAATATATGCATACGAAAGAGGAAAAAACTCGCATGACTCACATGGACTTGAGTCTCTAGTTCGATTCCAAGTCAAGTTTCCGATGCGACGGTGTAATCTGTGTAATGTTCCTCAGAGTCTATTAAAAGCATAGAACCTAGGGTAATCCTCCTTATCTGTGCTTATTTATTAAACAATTTTAAAGTGACAAAGTTTTAAAATTTACATCACGATTTCATCATGCTATGCTAACAACTATAAAAAGTACTAAATATCTTTTAATTTGCGACACAGTATGTACTTATGTGTGTACATACAATGTACATATATAAAAATGTATAAATTTAAACGATTTAAAGATTTTTAAAAGAGATAAAGCTTTTCCAGATATTTTATGCTTGGGATCAAATAATTTCTTAGCTATCACCATCTGGTTCCTATTTAAGATTTCACTGGCATATGCACTTATAAGAATTAGGAAGCTTTTAGGGAGACTTTTATTTTGCTTAAAGCTTTCAGAGAGCAGTTCCCACGTGTACACTATGTATCATTTCAGGTTGTTCGGCAAATTAATTATTTCATAGAGTTAAATTTTTCAGTACATCGGAATAAATTTAATAACAATATCAATATGATTATAAGAATTATTAATGCACTGTCACTACTAATATTCTATCTGAATTGTGTTGATTAATGTATTTTTTATTTTAATCAATAATACGTTTGTTTAGCTGAAACACTATTCATTGATAATGTATCTCTATCAATCTCCATGACCCGTAAATTATAATCATTTAATTAGCATTTATTGTTAATATAATTATACTATATTGCACCGAGAACAATGGATAACGTTAGATCTAAAAACCAACTAGGAACTTTTTTTCTTCCATCTTTTTACGCATTGTTTGTTGAAAGTTGTTTATGGTTAACAGACACGCTTAGCTTTTTTCATGGGAATTAAATTGATACACATTGTTTGATTTCTTTATAATTATTTAAAGTTTTTGTTTAAATTTTAATCTGGAATACCTGCAACAACTCAAGTACGTTAGCACTCGCAATTATCTTATCGCCCCACGTAACGCCTGGTGACAACTTTGGCTGCTTTTATGCTGTGATAAGCATTTCCACTCGTTTTTGTTTAATACGATCTACGAATTGTTTTTGTTGTTATTTTTTGTACATTGAACAAGTTTTTACTGTCAATAGTTTATATACTCGTTTTCGGCTGAACCATATATAGACCTTCGATAGCTCAGTTGGTAGAGCGGTGGACTGTAGAGTGATTTGAAAGTGTAGACATCCATAGGTCGCTGGTTCAAATCCGGCTCGAAGGATCGTGGTAAATTTTTTTGTAATGTTTAACAGTATACAATTTAATCTTTAAATGAAATACTAAATTAAAATTTTTCAAAGGCACTTAATTATTTATTACGGAAGTAATCACTTATAAAACAAGTGTATTATGATCGATACTCTATTGAGTACATTTTTTAAACATGAAGAATAAATGCTCCAAAAATCATTATAAATTCCAAAAATCATTGTATTACATATATTCAAATTCAAATCCAAATACAAGCCTTATAATAAACAAAAAAAAACGGAATTTGTATAAGGAAATCGAATATTATTTGTTATTAAATTAATAGAAATAATAATTTAAAAATTTCTAAACTGCTTTAAATTTAAATTATTTACTAAGAATAAATTTAAAAATTAAAAAAAAAAGCTAAAAATTTGGATCCTTCGAGCCGGATTTGAACCAGCGACCTATGGATATCTACACTTTACAAATGCTTCTACAGTCCACCGCTCTACCAACTGAGCTATCGAAGGTACATGAAGAGGGGTGGATTACAGACGCTGTTGACTTACTTACCTTGTTTATTTTTAGCATTCAATCCAAAATTTTGATTTCATTTAATTTCTGTAATTTATATTTAGTGTTGAAATAAAAAGACAGCGTTTAAATTGTTTTTGTTTTTTAATAAAATGTTTTCTTTTATATTTTTTCAACTTTGATCATCATGATCACCATCATCAGTATCATCAGTATCATCGTCAGCACATAGCTCATCATTCATCAAAAATAGGTTTTAAATAAATAAAATAATAAAATTTATAAGAAAATTACAAAATACATGGGGGTAGGGAAGCGCTCTGCAACTTCAGGCACAAAACGATTCGATAATTATTTTCGAGTTCATAATTTTTTTTATGTTTTTTTGTTTGTTTGTGTGTGTGTTTGTTTTTGTAGTTTTTTTTTTTTGTTTTTATACTTTTAACTAATTATTTTTCAACATGCTGCACTTAAATGCTAACACTAAATACTAATTATTAATTTAGGCATACGTGGTACGGTTATATTCGAGTTTAGCTTAAAACGCATAACAATAAACGATAGTTTTCATTTCCATCTCTGCTTCTCATCATTTTCAGCTTTTCTTTTAGTTATAGTTATAGTATAGGTTTAGTTTATTTGTAGTTTTTCGTTAAGAATTTTATACAGTTACATTTAGTTTTGGGGAACGAAGTTGAATACCGTTTGCATATCGATATGTATCGTAGGGATAAATGTATTTAATTTTAGTACATATACAATAGAGTTACATACGCAGTATATATATGTATAACTGTATGTGTATATGTATATGTATGTGCATATATCTATATATTTATCATTTTATCTGTGGATAGGGCCTACATAATTTCAAGTTCATTTCCTCAACTGATATACTCTTAAATATTGTGTATTTTGAATTAATTTACAAGTGTTTGTGTGTGTTGGTTTTTTTTTTGTATATTCTTTAATTAATTATTAACAATTAGGCTGTGGGAAAAGTATTGAGCTTTTCTCTAATAATTATAGTATAGCTTAGCATTAGCTTTTATACAATTTGTTCAATTCAGCGGCGCAAGCTGCAAGATACAAAAGTATCTCAAAGTGCGGTCTATGGCATTCCGACTGCTATGGCTGCAGGAGACGTTGTGATGGTGGGGGTAGGGGCTGGGGCAGGGGGGTTGCTGATTATAGGTTGAAGTTGCGGCTATTTACACTTGTCTCCGGCGTCTCGTGCTCTTTTCCTTTCTCTGTGCTCTGTGCAACATTTCCAAAGCCTGGCTGTGGAAAGTGACAGAGGCGGCACTGCTGCTGTTTTGTTTTTCGGGGGAGGCGGGTTGAATCGGCGTGGGCGTGGCTGCATTTTGCTCTACATACAATTAAAGTCTACGATTTACACTTAAAATTCAAATATTCAGTCCATTTTGTTTGCGTTGTGTTTAAAGCATTGACGGCTTGGAACCAAACAGCATTTGATGCTCTTTCTCTCTCTCGATCAATCGATCAATCGATCAATCGGTTAATCGATCTCTATCGCTCTCTTTTTATTTATCGACAACCACAGCCGACAACCGTCATGTCCTGATAGTTCTTGAGCACAACTGTCCTTTCGTCATTGAGATAGAGCATGGACATGCTCTCCAGCTGCGTTGGCACACAGCACGCCTTTGGTACCTTCCCTGGATTGACATTATTGACTAAGGTTTGCACAACCGCATGGTTTGTGGAATTGAGATGATCGGCCAGCGGAAATGGACACTTGCCATGGCAATATCCCGCATCATAGCCCGGTGGCGCCACAATCCAATCACTCCACCCGACATCCTGGAAATCCACATAGAGCGGATGCCGTCGGCAAATATCCTCATGATTCTTCCGACGTCTCTGATGCCGCCGATCCCGACTTGATCTCGACTTGTGCCTACCATCATCAGTGTAGGTAAAAAGCAGCGGTTGCTTATGCTGCCAATCCTCGTGCGCTTCGTCCGCACTGCGGCGCAAGCGTACATGATGATGTGGTGCTGGTTTTAAGGATCTCATCGTTCGCACCTCAACCAACAAACCGTAGTTCTTTTTCGGTGTAGCCAGCCACCGATCCACGGCAGGTTGTACGTCCAGACTCACCTTCTCGGTGCTATTGAGACGCACTGTCTTCGTATCCATCAGCAAATAGCTCGGCTCCCTATGACCCCTGACACCCACCCGTGTAATGTCATAGACCAACACCTGGTAACGTGTCCGGTTCCGATTAAGCGATTGACTTACGCTGAGCGCCTCCCGTGTCAATTCCAACTCGGCGGCCTTTAGTTTCTCCTCGGTGGGAATGCTCTTCACATCGAAGTGCAGACGAAACCGATGATGATGTGGAAACCGATCGTCAATTTTACTATC
The DNA here is from genome assembly GCA_035043265.1 of Drosophila testacea. Classification (NCBI taxonomy): domain Eukaryota; kingdom Metazoa; phylum Arthropoda; class Insecta; order Diptera; family Drosophilidae; genus Drosophila; species Drosophila testacea. The sequence goes on from JAWNND010000151.1 coordinate 2,677,318, forward strand.
TGGAAAATAAACAACAAAAAACACAGATACATAGTATGAGCTTAGAATGCAATTGTCATTTTTACAATAAAAATAAATAGTGGAAGAAAGAGGACTAGTAGGAAAGGGACTGAGAAAGTCCCTGTGCGTTTGTACGTTAGAGAGTCATTTTTCGCAGGATTACTACTATTTCGAAACTGCGTTATATTTTTTGGGTTTATAATCAGATATAGAGGAGTCTACTTAGCAAGTTTGGAGTCTCTAGCTTTTTTAATTCCAAAGTCCTACGTTATCACACTAACAAAACTTTATTTTTAACAAATTTAATATACCATTCGTCCACTATTATAGTACAGGGTCTGGGGAAGAAGGTAGAAAATCACACGTTCCAGTTGTCAGTCGGTCGGACACTTTGTCGAGCCAAGAGTTTTACGACTGGCGCCTCTGCAAAAGACCTGACCCACCCACGGGGTTGAATACGGCTTCAGTTACGGTTGAGGTTCCGTTCCGCATGCAAGGTGCAAAAACGGTGCCCTCGGCTAAATCTTAATTTGACCAGACCAGAAAAATCTCAAGTACCCCGTCGAAACAAAGGGCACAAGTCGTAAATTCTCTTTCTCACTCACCCTCGTCTGAAATCCATCCTGAAAATCGAACTCTCACTCGGCTTAGACACTTGGCTTTAGACACTTGCCAAACTACGAAAAACAATCTACCTGATTTCAACCATCTATCAAAATATGTATCTAAGTATCTATCCGTATATCTTTAGATATCTGCGGCCTAACTGCTTTATTGTTGGCCAGAGCTATAATCCTGTGGAAAATAATGCGAAATACGCTTTAATAATAATTGTTATTTTTACAAACACAATATAAAAGCCATTTGGCGCATGCGCTAAACATTCCGGGTGTAATTCTCTCGAAAAATTTCAAGGTCACATTTGGGTTAAGAAAACAGTATCACAGGTAAAAGGACTCTAGAGTGTGTCCTTTTAGCCTGTCCTTTCATTTGAAGCTGCGGAATTTCCGCGTGATTTCACAGCGCTTGCGTGAATGATACCCAAAAAAAAAAGAAAAAGGGAAGATACAAATGTATCTTCAGCTGAGGGTGTATATGGTTATATGGCAATGACAGCAGGTATGCAAATCGCTCAGATGAACCACAATTTCAGGGGAAAATCCTGGATTGCTCTTCATTCGCGTTTTGGTAGCGGAAAGTACGCGTTGCACTTTAATGCTTTGAGAAGTTGCGAGCGACACATCGACGCATTGCGAAAGATGCAACTGCAACTGCCACACGAGATAAGCAGGTGGAAAAACAGGTCATGGTAACTATCTAACGGTTTGATCCTTGAGAGTGTCTATCAGTTAGTTCCATACGTGATTCAGTAAAGGTTTTCCTCATGGTAAAGTTACTCAGAAGTTTATACTGTGCAACTATAAAAGGTACTAGAAATGAATCACTAGGATCGCATCTAAAAATCTGAAAGGTACTTTGACGTAAAATGTACAGATATTACAGAACGATTATAATTGAATATGAATTAGATTTTTGAGGTCTAATAAAACTTTATAAAAGTATTTTTTTTTTATTTAAGACGCATTGTTCTTGTTAATTAATCTACTGTACTTTTCATTTTAAGTTTTAAGGTGTAGTTGAAATAAAATTCTAACTAAACTTAACTGATGTATCTATAAAGATATCTTAATACAACTATTCCTAAAATAGTTATATATTATATTTATTTTATATTTCGCCAACTTTCTTTCTATCTAAGAAATATATGATCTTATATAGTATATGTTTAAAAATTTCTCAACTTACCTTTATGTGTAAAACTTCTGACGGTATTCGCTGATTTAGTTAATAGTCCCGGTCTGGGTATATGTACGGAATCAGTTCTGAGTCCCATCATCTCCTCATAGATACTTTTCATTTTCTCTGGTATAATGATTTTCGATCTATCGATTGTTGGTGGTCTCTTCATATTGAACAGGGATTGGAGACTGTTGTTGATTTCGACTAGAGTTGAGGGATCTGGTTTTACTTTGTCCTTGATGATCTCTTTGCTACTATATAGGAGAGGTTCATCCTCAACGATGATGGCATCCGCATTGCCAGGCGCCTCGAATTCCGCCAGTACAGTATCCGTATTCGAATTCGTATTCGTATTCGCATTCGAATCGATGTTTGAATCGTAATTCGAACTTTTAATGAAGGCGGGCGCTTGAGATTCTATGGATGTTTTGTGTTGATGTTGTTGTTTTTGTTGTTGTTCTTGTTGTAGCTCCTTAATAGCCATTTTGTTATTGGTTGTTGTTGTTTTTATTGTAGCTTGATGCTTATGGTTTTTATTATGATTATTATTAGTTAATTTATGTTGTTTATGGTGTTTGTTATGCTTATTTTTGATATTTTTGGAATTTTCTAATTGGTGTGTTCTTGTTTTATGCACTTCGTTGAAATGTTTAAACTCTTCACTTTTACTATTGTTGTTATCACTATCACTGCTGTGGTTGTTGTAGTTGTTACTACTACTGTTGTTGTTGTTCTTGTTGTTGTTGTTGAGTAGTAACTCGTTAAATGGCTTTAATGGTTTAGCTAATGCTGTAGTTGTTACTGTTGTTGTTTTAGTGTTATTGATTATGGCCTTTGTTGTCGTTGTTGTTGTTGGCGCTATCGCTGCGATAAATCTCGATGATATATCCTCGGTGCTAGCAACTTGAACGATCGTTTGAAAAGTCGCCAGCACTGCGAGGAGTAAAAGCCATGCGCGCATGGTCGCTTGCAACTCTGAAACGATACAAAAACATAGGAAATTGTTTAGCATTTGTCGATAGGGTTAAAACCAACGCCAGCGTCGCAACACACTTAAGTTTAATTTCCACTCAAAGAGCGCGCGCACCTCTCTCACACTCAATTGAGCATGCGCCTGGGCCAGAGCGAGACAACCAGTGTGTCATACAGCTGCCCAATGCGTCTGCGTTGCGCAGTCGGTATGCGTCTCTCTGTCTGGCGCGAGTGAGTGAACAACTTCTTGAGAGAGACGAGAACCTATTCGAGTGAGAGCAAGAGCTATATTTGAGTTCTTTTTTTTGCTCCCAGGTAGCAGCTTCCTTAAGCGCTTGGCCCATTTTAGCCCAAAAGTTTTATGGCCGACTAAAGGTGCATCCTGTCTGTCTGTCTGGCACTCTTTGGCCAATGGCAAAAAAAGGAGAGGAATAAAAATGAAATTGAGCTGTGCCCCAGCTTAACACCCTACCGCCCCCAGCCATAATCAACACCCCACATACAGTGTGTCTAATTAATTTGACAAGCTAAAAATGAATATCTAAACAAATTCTAAACATTTAATTTATTAATAATTTTTATGATGTAAAAATAGAAATAAATAAGTAATAAATTATAGCATCTTGGTTTTAAATAGTTTATTTCTTCTCATTGTTGTTGGTATAAAAAAAAGAAATCCTGATATTAGTTTTGTTTTCAAACAACCATAAACATGTAAACTTTTTTAATTTTGTCAAAACAATTCCTTGGATAACTGTATATGTTCATTTGTTCTTCAGTTGAGTTCAGTTTAGTTCGATTGAGCTCAATTTGACTCTTCTTCGGTGTTGCAATCGCGGACATTGCACCTTTTTGGCGCTGACACACGATCTGTGGTATGCAGCAGCGATTTGTGTCTACGTTTAGAAATTCAATACAAAAAAGAAAATACAAATACAGCTAAAAGATACAGATACACAGCTATAGATACAGCACCAAAGTGGGTTCAATAAAATACTACGTGCTTAGCTGGGTTAAAGAGAGTGTGTGAGAGAGAGAGAGGGAGCAAGGAAATTAGAGAAGCTTCGTCCGTCATAATTTTATTGTCATTTATCAATAATTCAATAAGTCAATAATACAATATTCCCCATGTAAGACGAACTTATCGCTGGCGCTTTGATTTATATACACGGCGGCATTTTCATACAACTTACAAAAGAATCAAAAATCGAAAATTTGTGACTCGAAACTTATCTGGAGATTGTTTTTTGGAGTGGGAGGGGAGAAAATTTATGAAAATTATTAGAAGTATTCTATATATTTTTTGGTTATAGGCAATAAATTTGTGAGATGCTATCTCAAGATGAGCCCGAAAAACGGCAACAACAATGAGGAGAAGAGGAAAATTAGGCAGAGGCACCTTTAAGCAGGTCTACGTGCCCTACACAGACACACACACACAACACACACACACACACACACACACACACACACTCAGTGTGCTGGCACAACAAATTACATGTTGTTTTTCACATAAAGATTAAAATCTTATCTTGTACTAAAAATTTGTTATATGACAAGGCGCTAGGCGCAAAGGAATTCGGAATTTGGAATTTCGTTATAATCGAACACACAACAAATGGAAAAGATGGAAGAGATGGCACACGCTGGGGGGTGCTAGACCCATAGACGTACCTCTCTAACCAATAACCCATAACCCATCCAGCGACGGGGGTTTCTCTCATTTTCAAGTGAGCACAAGATCTTTCGCCTCTGATAAGCCAGAATGAATATTTTTCCCAATAACATGAGAATGAAGGGTGAATGAAAATTTGGTTTTTCATAAATATGCATTGGTTTTTATGGTTTATTAGATTTTTGTTTCTGGTTTATGAATTTTCATAATTTGTTGTTTGTTTTTAATATATTCTCGGAATCTAGAGTTTCAGTTTTATAGACTGTCAACTACCTGGGCGGTTATTTGGTTTCCGGGGGTTTCCCCTGTGTCCAAATGAATGCCAGGCTCTGTTTGGAATTTCCAGACGTGCTGCCATTCAAAATAGAGTTCCTACCCTTCCCCTTGCCTTTCCTTCCTAACCGCGAGTTGTGAAATTCCGCAAGCTCTAGCTAAAGTTCAAATTTCATTCCATTTTTGTTTATAATTATTTTTTGTTTTCTAAAACGCAAAATGCAAACGCAAATATGTTTCGCAAATTGACACATTTAGTTTATAGTTTGATTCCGGTTGCCCAATACATGATATAGTAGTACCATTATGATGTGTGTCAAACACACTCAGCAATTTCAACTCACACACACATAAGCACACTCGCATACAAAGCGACGGACTCATAGATACATCGTAACATAGATACAGATACAATGGCACTAGATGCGGCAACTAATACGAATGCAATTCATATTATGTTGCCTGTAATTTATGTCCCAGGACATTGACATCCTTTGTGGCTTTGTCCTTTTGCCGACACTTCAAATATAAAGAAGAAGACCAACAGATCTAGCCTATAATACGAACGGTACTTTATTGTAAGCCAACAATGTATTTTCCTGGAATTCAATTCTTTCCACCATCTATTTGTTACGATTATGATATATTATGAGACAGATACTCGCGTGGAAATATTATGATCGCGTAGGGTTTAGCTTAGTTATGTGAGAAAATTGGGGAAATGGGAAGAAAATCACGCCTTTTTTATGAGATTGCTTATTGTACTAAGAGGAGTTATTAATAGAAGATTTCAAAGGGTTCGAAATCTATTTTAATAAAGGGAGAGCATAATTTCTGCATTTGAATAAGAAGAATTTTGGAAAGTTAAGAAAAATGTATAATTTAAGATATTTATCTGTGGCTAAAAGAAACTAGCGTATCTTAATTAATTTTGATACTTTGGGTAATTTCTGTAATGGTATTGTTAGCTCAATTTGAATTATTATCATTGTAGTCTTATTTCTAGAATTAAAAAAAAATTCAGATATGCACTTGAATATTTTATTTGACCCTACATAGACTTATGTAAGACCCCCCGACTTCCCCTCTATAAAGAAGAAGATATCCAACAAAATTTCCAATATCAGAAAACTGAGCTCAGACAAACAATTGGACCCATCGAAATGGTGTCATATCAAATGGTAACAACTGATTATGCATATTGGCATTGGATCAATTTCTGGTGTTATATCGAAGGTATTTTGATGGGTTTTCTTTGAGTTTTTAGGTGGTTCGTTGGCTTGGTTTGTATGCGGTTCTCACAGACAATACTCGTGTTCGTAACGTTCACGTTTTTTTTTTGTGACAATTTTTCCAAACTCAATTTACATAAGCTTAGCGACAAGTGAGACTTTTTGGCGGGGGCTGTGTTTTGATAGTTCAGTTACACAGTGAGAGAGAGAGAGAGAGAGAGAGAGAGAGAGAGCGATAGGGAGGGGGAGAGAGAGAAAGGGATAGACACACACAACTCACCTCAGTCTTATAAAGTTTCCTATGTTGTCGTTTCCCGGTATCTAGACTTTGTATGTTTATACTTGTATTTATAGTTGATTATATATATCGTTATTTATTTATTTATGTTCTTTTCGTCTTTCTTTCTTTCTTTTTGATTAATTTTGTAAGCCGCTTATATTGATGGATTGCCCCCTTTACTGACACTTGGGTGCACTCTAAATTTGTTATGAATTTATGATATTTGGGCTCAGTGTTATCTAAAGTTGTTGTTGCTGTTGCTTTGGTTTAGATATTTGCACAATTTACAGCTGTTTTTTTTTATGATATTTTGTGGCTACCGTTTGGGGTTAAAAAATAAATCACGCTTTGTCAATAGTTTTAGCTCAGTTTGTATCTATTGTTGATAAGTTTTATTCTCTGCTTTTCGCTTGCGATAATTGTATATGAAATAGATAAAGTTCTTGTTGAAAATTTTATTGCCGCATTCCAGGCGCAGAGTAGCAATTGTTGCTCGTGTTGGAGTTGCAATTGTTGCTGTTGTTGTCAGGCCACATGACACACCAGAAACGTATCTGTCAGATACATTAAGCATTGGCACTTTCTTGTTGTTGTGGTTATTTTGGGATTGTTGTTGTTGTTGTTCATTTTACACTGTTAAAATTTTAAATACAATTTGCCAGTTGTTCACGCGCTCGCCTTTGCAGCGGGCTCGTGTCGTTGTTGTTGTTGTAGTTGTTGCTGTGAGTGTTGCTGTTTTTGTTGTTGTTGTTGTTGTTGCTGAGAGTGTTGTTAATGTTGTTGTTGGAGTTTCTGCTGACGGCACAGTAATCCACATATTTTCCAAGTGACAACAAACCAAATGCCAAAAAAATAAAAAATGCAAAGTGAGACGCGACGAAACGTTTAATTTCGACGATTTCTATTTGTTGTTGTTGGTGTTTGTATTGTTGTTGTTGTTGCTATGCAAATCCCGAGCGCACATTGTATCTGTATCTTGTAGTTGTATCTTTTGTTTGATTTGATTTGCTTTGCATTTTTTTGTTTCTATTTATTTATTTTTTTTGGCTTATTTATTTTATGTACAACATTTTTGTTCGAATTTCAGGGTTTCCCTTTACAACTTGTCAGTTGACATTCCAGCGACACACACACTCACACACACACACACTCGCACACACACACGCACACGCACGTACAACATAAACTATTGCATTATAAATTTAGCATACATTTGTTTGTTGTTGGATCTTTCTTTTGTATCTTCAACTTCAATCCGTTTGTTGTTGCTTACGCCAATTTGTGTGTTCACTTTAGTTTAGTTATTAAATTTTTCTTGGCACTTTGGCGTCCGGCCAGCAAATAGATTTCAACTCGATCAGCGCTGTGGAACGACTAACGCCTTCATGTCTGCCTCTACCTGATTCGAGTTACACACAGTCCGACAGGTAAAACGACACACGAGCCCGATCACAGCACGAAGCATACGAAGCCCCTTCGGCTTGTCTTCGTTCGTTTTTGTCTCGTTTACTACTTCGTCTTTCCACTCAGATCAAGACAATTGCGTGAGCATTCAACTCTCAACGCTCAACTCTCTCTTGCTCTCAGAGTTCTCTTTTTGGTTGCTGTCTGAAAGTTTAACTGTTGTTGATAATCATCATTAAATTGATGATCACGCATCCATCTCGTTCGAAGTTCCCTTTGCCACTGGCAGCCAGCACGTCGTCAGTTTAGCTGCTTCGCTCATTCGCTCAACCCAATTGAGTCACACTTTGAGTGAAAGTTTACTCTAAGTTAATTGAGCTACAAACTGAGTGTTAATGGAAACTTGGCCGCTCTCTCTCTCTCCCTCTCTCTCACATTTTGCAGGGTGGCTTATAAGAAAATGGTAGTCGCAGCACTTGTTGAAGGAATTTTCTAAACTTTTTATGCTTTTCAAATATTTTTAAGTAAATAAATTAAACATTTTTAACTTAACGCTAGCTACGAAGCAATACGAATTTTACTTTTGGGCTCAAAGAAGAGAAGCCAAACTGTTTCTTTTATATGTCAGAAAAGTTTTTTAGATTAAATGGTATAACTTTCGATGTGCTGCTCTCGGCACTAGACTTTTAATACGATTAGTGTTCTTATTTTGTGATTTTACTTACTGTCGGTGTATATTTTTTGGTTATCCAGCCAACTGAGGCGTCTTAAAGACTCAATTGCGTTTCCTTTGCCAAGTTTAAAATAGTCAGCGAGACATCGAGCAGAATAATCTTTGCTCGGGGAGTTGCACGCGCGCAATGAGCCAAGTATAAAACCAAACTGTCTCGTCTTGCCACAAAACGCATGCATTCCTGGGGCATGGCAGCCAGCGAGGGCCCAACACTCAGATCGTGATCGTGCAACAAACGAAGAAACAGTCCAGGAGCGAGCGAGAGATATAATATCTATCTGTTTTTTATTTTCTCATTTTTTTGTACACACACCAAAAGGTGTGTGTTTGTCTTTGTGTGTGTGTGTGTGTGTTTAGGTAACAAAATCCTTAACAACAAACACAAAATGAAATCAAAAAGTCAAGAATTAGTATAATTTTATTGGTTGGCAAGAGGTAAAAAAAAGGAACAGAGAGAAGAGAAAAGAAGGCAGAGACGCGTTGTCGGCCATAAGAATGACACTTGCTGGCTCTTTCACACTCGCAGATGGATCAGAGGGGAAGGAACATTGAATACTGATCACCAATACAAATGCAAACAGTTAAAAAATGCATTTTCAACTGCCTTTCTGTCCTCTCTCTCACTGTTTGTCTGTTTGTGGAGATGACTTGACACACCCGCACCAAAAGGCAGCCAACGTGACTGCCACAAAGGTTGGCCTGGCCAACAGACCCTGCTGTTGTAGTTGTTGCTGTTGTTGCCAAGTTGCCAGCAGGTGCTGCAAGCCAGCCACAACGACGCTGGCCAACTTGGCCACTTGGGCATGAGTAGGTGGAGCCGTCTGTCTCTGCCTTTTAGCCTTATACCTTCTGCCTTTGCCTTGAACTATACAAAAAGTCACTTTTGCGCTGTATCTTTACTCCTTTTCTTGGTTTCTATGTGCATTTTATAAATTTGCTAAGGAAAAAAAATGTTGAAAATTACCTAGAAGTATCTCTGATGTGTTTAAATTAAGTATTCGATAGCTTGTTAAATATTATACGAATTATAATTTAATCGTGATGATGATCCTGATGATTACTCATAACGATTGTCAGGTGAAATGTTTTGTTGATCATTTCATTGATTATAATTGTATATCTTTTTAAATGCTTATTTGCATCAATTTCTGTGTTCGTGAATGAGAAACATTACATTGTTTGTTTCTACAAGTAGGTAAAGTAGAAGAAGTTCAGAGCATAAATCTTTTTTGTTGCCTCTTAGTAACATGTATCTTCTTTTGGTACACCACAAAGCTGACTGCCTAGTGTCCAGTGTTCACTGTATGCACTTGGCGACATTAATGATCGCGACGTCTGCAACTTAAGCGTTGCCAGACATTGTGGCTTTGGCTTGCCACATATTGTTGCCGATTGTCGGTAGCAGGTTGCAGGTTGCAGGTTGCAAGCTGGCAACTGGCGCCAAAGGCTGCTTAAGTAGCCAGAGGCTCAGATTGTCAGCTCATCTCACTTGACGCCGTCTGTTTGTAGCTGTATCTTTTTTTTTTTGAGCATCATATTTCGCAGACAAACGGGACTAAAAACTAATACCGACCGGAAGAGCGGAAAAACACAAAGAAAAATTAACTGCATGAAAAGAAAAAAGGAAAAGAAAAAGAAGAATTATACAAGTTAAAAGTAGATTTTCGTTCTGACTTTTTTAAGATTTCTCAAATACAATCATTATCACAGAAGAGAGTGCTAAAAAATCATTAACAAAAATTGCGATGTAATATTTATAATATAAAATATTATATTAATGGTCCCAAGTTTTTTAAGATACTTTAGCTGTTAATGATATTCTACATAAGCATCATCTTTTGCAGACAATCGAGATAATTCTGTAACCAAACGGACGATCGGATAAATACTAAAAAAAAATAATGAAAGAAAAGAATAAGACATAAAGAAATATAAAGAGGAGAAAAAGAAGCGAAAAATCCATTGCAGTGCATTAAGAATGTCGTCGCTGTGGCTGCGGCTGTGACTGCGCCAACATTGTGGTGTGGTGGTGTGCAGAGGTGTGTGGTGGTGTGGTTAAGTGGTGTTGTTGCTGGCTGTTGACTGGCGGCGGGTGATTCATGCCGATTGGTGGATGAGCGCAGACAGTGAAGAAGAAGGCGGGCTCCAAAAAGCCGAGAGCCCAGATCCTTTTGTATGTTAATCGCAGTCAACACATATCTGTGTGTGTATCTTTGTGTTTGTATGGTTGTATCTGTATCTTCTCTGTCTGCTCCTCCTCCTCGATTTGTGTTGCTGCTGCTGCTGCTGCTTTAGCTGCTTATTCTTTTCAACTTGTTGTATTTGTGTGTTCTTCTCCACTCTCACTGCATTCAACAGATAAACAGATACATTCCGTCTGTCTTCTGTCTCTGTATCTTCTTCTGTATCTTCTCTCTGTGTCTTCTCTCTGTCTCACATTGATGGCGCACAACTTTTTAATAGCATTTAATTGCCCTTCGCACGGGCTGGCTTATCTCACGCCCTTACGTGGCATTTTAGACCACCAGAAATCGTTGAAATCCTCACAGAGAAAAATGCTCGTTTCTTACCCTTGGCCTATCTGCAGGTCAACATCAACAATTTGCCAGCCTTGTTGGCCCACACGGATCGAAGCGCCGGCGCTACTTTCACTGCCAAAATCAACTACAATAGCAACAACAAGAACAAGAACAAGAACAACTGCGGCAACTAAAAGAATCCATTATCAGTTTTTGCAGCAGTTGCAAAGGCGGCACGCAGTGGCAGCTTCATTTATCAACTTGTGTCCCGGACGCGTGTGTCATTTATAACAGTCCTTGGACCAGCCGGAAAATGGGAAAAACTGTTACCTATTTGCAGCATAGCGCAAAAACTGCTTGAGATAGTTTTGTGCATTGACCACATCCACATGAGCCAAAGGACTCGACGTCGTTCGTCCTGCACAGCAGGATGATCAGTCCGATCCTTTTCTTTGCAGACAACTCAACGGGGGCGAACGGATAATTGTCCAGACGGAGATTGAGAACTGAGAAACGAGAGTTGAGAGATGAGAGACCAGACAAGAGGCATAGGATTGGATCAGGGATATTAGTCAAAAAGGTCCTTGGCACAGCATAAGGAAGTTGCTTGTAGAGGAAGTAATTTTTATCAACTGAAAGTTATACCTGGCATAGATTTAATTTGATTCTACGTAAAGAAATTTATACAAATTGAAAAACAATTTAATTTACTTGCAGTATACCATCGTTAAGTATATTTTAAAACACTGTCTAGAAATTAAACTAGATGCAAAGTTTTTTCTGCTAATGCTAATTATAACTCTAATGACTCGGTTAATGCTAATGCTGATGCTCATGCCACTAATGTATTGCTAATAATGTATACGATTGCAATACCATTAAAAATGCTAATGCAACGGTTAATAACACTTTAACGCCCCTTAATGCAATGCTAACACAACTAATGTGTAGACAAATGCTACTGCTAATTTTAATATTTGAACTATCTTTTAATCGTTTTCATCTGTTTCCACTGAAATTCAGATTTTCTTATATTTCCACCTGCTTTAGTGCATCAATGGAACCTCATTAGTGTCTGAAATACATCTAGAATTTCACAATGATACATTTGCGCTTTGTTCTCTTTGTAACTGTAGCTGCATCTGTATCTTTTACTGTGGTTGTATCTGTATCTGTTATTCTGTTCTTGTTTCTGTTTCGGTTTCTGTAATATTGTCAGCTAATCAATTATTGGAGGGAACAGAACAAAAGTTGGTAAACAATCCTCCTCACCTGGCACGTGGATATCATTGAAAGAACGCGCCTTTCACTGCCAGTTTGATGGAAAGGTGACAGTCAGTCAGTCCATCAGTCCATCAGTGCGTCAGTCAGGCAGTCAGAGTCACTTCAGAAAACAGAGAAGAAGAACACGTCACAAAGGAATCAGAAGGAGGATAAAGAGACGAGGGCAATTGTCAATTGTACAGAGGAGAACTCAGAGGGGAAGATGAGATGAAATTGAAGTTGAGGTTGAGGTTTCAGGATGAATTGTTGCTCGACTGGGTCGATTGTTGTTGGACTTTTGTTCAATTAAAACGTTATTATTGTGTACCTCAATGACTGACCAACTGACTGACTGCCTGACTGATTGACACATTGACAGATTGACGCATTGACAAACCGTCTGCGACTGCAACTCCGTCTCTGACTGGGGACTCAAAGTCTAACATAAGTTGCATTTTGTGAAAGCTGATCCTGGCTGGAAAAATCGTTTTGTAACCCCGTTCGGCTCAGTTCGAGCCAGTTTCTTGATCTTTGTGGTAATTTGATGCGACTCTTCGCTTCCCGCAGCTAGTTGTTGTTATTATTGCCGTTGTAGTTGTCATTGTTCTCTTTTGTCTGAAACTGTTTTGTTTGTTTATACACGAATCGAATTGAATTGAGAACCAACAGCCATTAGAGCTGGACAATGCATGTAATGTTTGATTTATGCGATTTTGTCTCTTGGTAACCCGATAGTTAACAGACATAGATATTAACCAAGAGATAGATACAACCAATATCAATAACCAAATTGTTTCCCTATTTTTTTATTAGCGCCACTTGGTAATTGTGCATTGTGGGGATGAGATGAGGAAAGGGAAGAATTGTGCCTGTCTGCGGGTGGTTTTCTACTTCGATCCTAGTCCAAGTCCATGTCCAAGTCAAAATCCTACTAAAGTACTTGGCCATGTGGCTGGCCACTTCACTTATAAAAACAGTTTGAATTCGAATTAACACAGCAGGCAGCCCGCATGAGTATTAAAAGTCAATTGCAATTAAGTTTTATTTCGGCACTAAGTTCTCTCCTTACTGTTGCCAGGTTCTTCTTTAGTTCCTCTCCCTCCCCCACCCCCGCTCATGTTTTCAGCTCCCAGCTTCGAGTTGTTATGTGTGAAAATATCAAAGGTAGATATTTGCTGTGGCCCTGCTCAAGTGGTTACAAATCAAATCGCCGGATTGTGTAGCGCCATCGATAAAACTTAATGGCCGCCATAACTGTTAGTCCTAATGGAGTGGAGTTAGATACGGCTACACTGAGAGAAATGATCAACTACTCATAACTAATAAAATAGGTATATATGGTACGGGAATCGATGAGACTGGAATAATAGAAATTACGATAATAAGTAAGACATGGGTAGGTCTTTAGTCATTTCTTGTCACTGTGTAAAGTTCAGTCTTTTGGCTATTAAATTTAATCAAAAATATTAAAGGAAAATTTTTTAAAGATCAATAACAGTTTTTATTATGAGGAATTTTTCTACCTCTCAAAGAATTATATTCTTTAATTGTTTAATTTGTTAAGAAATAACTTGAGCAAAGATTTTTTACTATAAGCATTTAGTTAACAGATTTTACCTAGAAGTTGAATATACTTATATTTACATATATTATTATTTAGGATGCTCAATATTATAAATCCTACTAAACGACATGTGCAAAATATAACCACAGGGTATATAAAGAAAGTGTTCTTGAGACTTGAAAACTACTACAGTATCGACCTATTTATCTCAGTGTACTTCAATGGATACGTATGCAGATTGAAATTGTGATTGGTATAACGATTGGGCTTTCGATAGGAGATTCAGCAATTGCAGCATGCAACATGCAGCATCAGCATTCAAATTTATTACTAATTGGGTGTGAATTGGCGGCAAATGGTTTTTGGGTTGAGTGCAGCATGCAACATAATCGAAACGGGTGCTAATTGATAGGCCTTTGATCTGAGGCCAGTTTACGTACTTGCCACCACTATTTATTTACAGCAATTGTAAGGCAACAACAGCAACAACAACAGCAAGAGCAACAACAACAAATCGGGCATAAAACAAACAAATGAAAAAGATACAGACAAGGCCTCAATCGGATCTCTTGAGAAAGGCACTTTATGTAATCGCCCTGTAAATGGGCTCATAGGATAGTTAGGAGCTGTTACCAATCCGTTAACTGCACATCAAAATCATCATTAACACCGTGACTACACTTGTGGCATGGCAATTGGCTGAATGGTGGGGAAGGGGGACAGTCATTGCAACCAAAGGTTGCATGAGTGTCAAGTGCCACAGAGGAAACATCAAATTTTATGATTTCATAAATATTTGGCATATGAACTAGGAACATGGTATAGAAAGAGATCGTTGTTGTTGTTGTTGGTGTTGGTGTTGTGGCATGCCACATCATTTCAATGCTCAATCCCCAAAAATGTTGCAATCTTGTTTATACAAACTTTCAAACACACAACACCACACAACACATTAATTTACTTTGTCTTTGCTGTAAACACACACTCATTCAATTGCAGTTGTTGTAAATACACACTCACACACCCACACATGTACAGATATAAGTTGTTCATTTGGTGTAATAAACTAATTCAAATGGCGCAATAATCACCACTTACATAAATGTTGCTCAATATTTATGGTTTCGATAGCTTCGAGTTTAGTTAAATAATTTATTTTAATTGCCATATCAAAGTGAGTTTTGTTAACCATAATAATAATAATATTTCTAAATCAAAGCAAAGCACAAATCTTTAAGTACTGTATTACCAAACGGCACTATTTTTATCAATAAATTGTTAAACTATAATAATTTTAATGTAGACAACAAAAACTAGAAATATGTACAAATTAAATTTCAATTTATATTATTATTTAAATTTATGAAATTTTAGTAATACACTTTTTTTAAGCAAAAATGTACAGTTTAATATCGTTATTACTTAAATAATAAAAATTGAAAATAAGCATATCCTTTTATTGGTAACTTGGAAAACCTGATTACTAAAAAAATTAAATATTTCTCATTCACCCAGATAATTAATTAAATTATATAAATTTTAAATCACTATTAATTCATTTCAGATGGTAAAAAAATGAGCCAAAATGCCATCCAAATTAAGGTAATGTTGATTCTCAACGCTCCACATAATTTATTTTCTAGTTCGATTTGGTAAAACTCACAACTCTTACTTGAAATTACAAATTATAGGTTAACTTTATCGAGCTGCAAAAGAAGTGTGCTTATGAAGTTTATTTTAACGAAAGTATCTTTATTTTTTTTTTAGCATATTGCAGACCCCGTTTTAGCCAGGAAGCAGCTGCAATCATCTGTCATTGGTCTTTGATTTGCAAGTCCATAAACTCAGTTATGGATGGATCGGTGCTTAGGGACATATGCTATAGCTCCACTCACTTTACGGCCAAGCACATAAAATGTTGGAAAAACTCTTGCACGCATCTTTTAGTGCAATCCAAACAAATCCCAATCCCAATCCCAATTCCAATTCCAATTCAAATGAAGAACATTTTGCAATTGAGGTGAACACATTGTTGTCTGTTGCCAAGATGATAAAATTGCTTGAGAATCTGTCACCTTGTCGCTCATAAATTTAACCAAGAGAAAACCACAAGAGAATCGAGGGAGAGAGACAGAATGAGAGATGTGAGATGGAGGCTGGGAAAATCTTGAAACGCATTAAAGTTTACATAGAACGCGTAGTCGTAAATTGTAAACAAAATTATTGCAACGATTGCCAAATTAAGTGTAAACCGCAACTGAAATTCAATTTGAGAAAAATTGCAAAATGTTTGTTTGTTTAATTTGCTGTTGTTGTTGTTGGGGTTGGGGTTGGGGTTGTTGTTGCTAAGATTAAGATACTTATGTGGCATATGCTGGCCAGAGTCGAGACATTCTCGAGCCTATTTATAGTTACATAAGTTTACGATTTGTTGTTATTTCTTTTATATAGAGTAGGCGCAATATCTGCAAAAGTTCTTGTTGTTTATTTATAAGTGCATGTTTGACATTGAAAATAATTTATAAACTTTTGCTGTACAATTTATAAACTGCAATTCTTCAGTCAACAGTCCGCAGTCTAGAGTCTACAGTCTTCAGTCTGCAGTCTTCTGTCTTCTGTCTGCAATCTTCGCATTCATTCATTGCCGAGATTGATTCTCATTTCTGTGGCTCATTATGAATGCAATTGCGACGCAGATGTTGCCACAGCATTTAACTGTAGACCAAAAATGGTTAAAGTCATTCATGAGCCAAAGAGTGAAAGAGGGAGAAAGGTAGAGAGGGAGGAAGAGTGGGGAGTCGGGTAAAGAAGCCGCTGATTGATCAGTATGCAACATGCTTGAGCAGCCGCAATGTTGCAGCAACAATGCAATGCTGCTCTTCTAGGCAATTGTTGCTCCTGTCGATGTTGCTGCTCTTGTTGTTGTTGTTGCTGTTGTTGCTGTTGCAATGTGGTCATGTTGCCAGCTGGCATCTTGTAATGCAACGCATGACAATGAACGGACAGTCGAGTGAATGGCAATTGCAACATTCGTGTCGCTCGTGTATTGCCACTGTGTGTGCCACAGTGCGTATGAATGAAAGACAGACGCTTCTCTCCTCAACCATGCGTCTAATTTCGCATGCGCAGCCTCAGCTCCAACTTCTTCTTCTTCTCCATCTCTAGCTCCTTGTCCCTCTCTTTCTGCAACTTTGTCTCCTTCTCCAACTCCAGCCTCATTGCCAGATCGCGTGCATTGGACATATATGGAAACGGGCGCGCATGGCGCACGTTTTAATTAGGATAATGAGTTGTTTCCGGGCAGCAGCAACTGCAACTGCAACAGCAACAGCAGCAACAGCAGCAGCAGCAACAACAGTCACTTGCCACAGTTACCTTGCCACAGTGCCACAGGCCATAAAAGGCTGAGGCGCTCTTTTTGCTTTGGAATTACAAATCGTTGTAGGTTTAATTAAAAATTAATAAATTTATGAGTTGCCATCGCATTAGCCATGCCAATTGAGTGGCCAACAACTGCAGCAATGCCACTCTGCCACAGCAACTGCAACTGCAACTGCCACAACGGCCATTGATTTATGACTCTTGTAGCTTCAAGCCACAGAGTTTGGCTTTAAAACTCCGTTGAGACTGGCAGGCGTCTCTCTTTTTACTCTGTGCTTGCTTTAGGTCCTGGCAATGACACACAGATACACTCACACACACATACACTGAGAGAGACTGAAAACTTCAAGGAGCGCCGCTTGCCAGTGACGAGTGATGTGCCCTTTGGCCACTTCAGTTGACTAATTACCGACTAAACCGTGGAGCTCAAATCATTTTTAGAAGGTAAAATTTAACTCAATTTAGCTGCAGAAATGTGAGTAGTTATTTCACATTAGTTTATATCAATTTATATTTTTTAGTACAATGGTGATAAACTATATTTAAATCCAATTAAATGTAGCATTGTTAAACTAACAAAATATTTAACTTATCAACTATTGATGAGCACCTAATAAGTACAACATTTATAATAATAGTACATAAAAGAATATATAAATAAATTATTATATAAAATAATTTATTTATAAATAAATAACAAATATTAAATAAGAAGAAGGTCAATCACTATTCATTTGATATTTATATAACAACTTTAAAATTGTATAATTAAATATAGTGACTAGTGCGATAATTTAAAAGCTATAAACAAAATATAACAGAAATTAACAAATTAAATTAATTGATTTCAATTAAATATATGTTATTTTAAAATTGATCGATCTGCCATTTATAGACACAGGACTGACACTAGTTTAAATATATCAATGACATGCAATATTAAGTGTGCATATTTATTATTCTATTTCAGCTTTTAATAAATGAAAACTAAACGATAACGATCGATCATTATGATTATGATTCGACATACTTACTGTACTATCTAAAACGGTTTTAGTAATGATATGTCATTATAAATAATACTCATTTAAATGTAAAATCAAGCGTTAAAGTATCGCATTAAATTTGTATAAAAATTTAGAGCCAATAAAATAACTAAATAAAATTCACGAAAATTCATAAGACCAATAGAACAAATTACAATTACAATTTTATATTTGTGGTGCTGGGAAACTCATTAAACAAATAATAACAAAAATTAATTAAAAACCTTAACAAATTCGATGAATCTAAAATCAACACAAATGAATAAATTGAAATAAATATCCATTTAAAATGTTTCCTATAAATAACTTTAGTAACGAATAAATGTTGTATATAAGTACGCTAGTTACTGAACTAACTTCACTTGAATCTTTAACAATTACTCTGCAATTAGCACCTAACCTTGAACGTTATACTTGCTGTCTAAGCCTGTGGTATCCACTGTGGATTGTTGCAACGTCGGTGGGCTGCCACCAGGGCAAACCTCTCGAATAGTTTGGAACTGGACTCCCAAACAAATACCAAATATTAACGTTCGGCATTTCAACGCGCATGTCCCGGCGCTAAGTCGTCACAAGAGAGAAGTAGAGAATCTCTGTTGATCTCTTGAGATCTGCTTGGTCTCCTGCTTATATGTACCTTGTCGGTATTGGACGGTATTGATCTGTTTGATTTTTTAGTTTTTTTTTTTGGGGATGCTATGGCACTTTGGTGATGTTGTTTAATTGCCCCTCTGACAGACACACGCATGTCAGTCAGAGGCGCTTTGCGAGTGCTTCAAATCAAAGCGAAAATTGCAGGCAACAGATACAGATACAGATACAGATACGAATACACCTTAAGATTCAGCTGCAGATACTTGTAGTAGTTGTATCTGCGTTTGCGTTAATTTTTTGTTTATTAGGCGGTAAATATCAAAGTTGAGCATAAATCAAATGTTGGCTTCTATCGCACAGATACAGATACATTTAAAGATACAAATACAGCTATAGATATAGCAAGCACTATTCAGTTGATGTCCATGTTCTTGTTCTTGTTGTTTCGAAACTTTTAATTTTCGGCTGCGTTAATTTGTACGCTCCACAAAATGCAACTTATATGTATCTAGTATCTTGTATCTCACGGTCTGTTTTGTTTGTTTGTTGTTGTTGTTGTTGTTGTTGTTGTTGCAGCAGCAGCAGCTTCTACTAGCCATTGCTGTCAATGTTTGTTTGTACGCTCACTTGGCTTTAGCTTTGGGGTCTGTTTAGTTTCAATAACCATTTTCCAATTAACACAAAACGCGTGTTTTTCACGTTAATTAATACAAAACTTTTTATCAATATTTGCAATAAAAATCAATCAACAGCAATCGCAATTAATCAACATCAAAAGGCGGCTAGAGGCCCCAAATAGACCTACAGGCCAATACAAAGTTGTTGTATCTAAATAGATACAAAAGATACATATACTTGCGCCTAAATCAGCAACAACATCATTTCAATATTCACAACAAGTTGTTGCCACGCGTTTTGGCGCTTTTGCCCGCTTTTCGGCACTTTTCCAATGAAAATCGTTTATATCGTGTAGTTTAATTTCCAAACACTCGTTTTGACCTTTGATTCAGTTCCTCATTTGCCTTCCAGGTACTGTCTTGTACTTTTAAGTACATTTAAATTATTGTCTTATTGATTTTGTTTGACTTGCAAGCAATTCAAAAGAATTGTGAATACATGGAAGACTCATGAATACATTCGTTTGGCTAGAGGATTTACTGAATTTACGAGTACTCTCATCCAACCTTGCCAAATTTAGCCAGATTATACAATGTACGAAACTGAATTATGGTTTAAAAGGCTTTTGTTTATTTTCACTTCGATTATTTATTGCACTTGAAGGCATCAACAAATGGATCAAGGTTAAGGATTACTTTAAGATTGAGAAGTTAGGTAACTTTTGGAATATTTATTAGATTAGTATTTCAGTTTGAATTTAACTAAAGTGTATTTAAAAGTGCCAAAGGTAGAGTAGAAATCCTTTGAACTTTGTATGAACTGTAGATCTATTGTAATCATAGGAATAGCTCAGTTTACATTGCATTAAATGTGCATTGTTTATGCATTATTATTTATTATAAACACAAGTCTGCTGAAAGGTTAAGATGCAGCTATATTCATCAATTACCTGCAGTTCAGCAAATGATATAACAATTGAAATCGACTTGGAAATTGAATAATGAATTGAAACGATTTCTCAATAATTATTTATCAATGGTAGAGAAGGTATTCAGTTTTAGAAATTTAATAAAAGTACTCTCAAATAAGTATTTATATTTAAACAAAAAAATTGTCGCTAATATTAGTTAAATAAAGATATTAATCCTAAAAAGATTGTTAGAAATAATTTCATTATTTTATAATAATTGCAATAAATTATAAGATTAAGAAACAACTATATTATTAAATAATATCTATATTTAATATACCAATTCTTAAAGGTACTTTCTTTGATTCAAAATAAAATCAATATTTTGTATTAAAAATGCAATAATCCTCAGTATAACATTTATTTAACATACATCTACAAATATCATTTATTAATAATCCATTTTTAATATTTATTTATTAATCTACACTTCATGTAAATCATATAAAGGTCAATTGATCCAGACCATTAAATGTATTTTAAATTCTGATATTGAGAATAGCTGATCTGTAAAGTCGGAAGCATGTTTGGATGCTTTGATGATCGAACGCCTGGTTGAATCTCTCATCAAAAATGGCAGCTGGTTATTACGTGTACATAGTCTGTTGGTAGTCAGATCGTCAGATCATCAGAACTGGCTGGTAACAAACAGCCAAGCGTTGAAATCAAACCAAGTGCATTAATTTATTACACAACAAACAGATTGCCACGCAAATCAATGAAATTTACAGCGCATAAAAAAGATACAAAACTGCAAGTGGGCAGGTAAGAAAGCATCAAGGCAAGCCTTACGGCATAATCAATACAATTTGTGCGTTACGATTGAATGGTCGATGGTCCAGACACCGTCACAGATACATCCCCAATCCCAATCCCAATCCCACACATTAGACTAGACAGACACTAGACCAGAAAGAAAGACAGACAGACAGACAAACAGACGGTCGGACACGGCAATTACAGCAACATTTGCAGTTAAATGTTTGGAGATCGGCGCTCGTGCGTGCCCCATGGACTGGAAAGGGGGCAATAGGCAAGGGGTAGGGGCTTGTTCAGGAGACAACAGCCCAAGAGGCTAAGGTCGATAGTGATAAAATACGCATGCCACCCACAAAATAGTGAAAGAGTAGGGGAAAAGTCCAGTTCGTGCCCAGCATAAACTGCCACATTTAATTGCGTGCCTCCACAAAAGGCGTCCAGCCTCGGACCCGCTTCTAGCCACCCCTTTAACTACCCCCTTGTGCTGCCCCTGGGTTTCTGGGAATCTTTGCGCCGTGGCATGTAGCGCACTTAATATTTATTGTTTATTTACACAAGCGCATTAATCGCAAAGCGCAAACGCGCCAAAAACGAGCCGCGCAATTGCCAATGGCCCCCGCCGTTTCAAACTGACGCCCCACTTCTACGCCCCTGAGCAAAAATCAATGTGCACCATTAAAACGCTCCTCTCATTCCTGACCCCCTCCCTCAGTTGCTGATCATTCACACAGATCAGTTTCTGTGAGCTATAACGAAACTTTTCCTCAATATCAGCGAGAGATCTGAAAAACGAGGAAGAAACTGACGGGCGAAGGTTTTTCACTAATTTTGTGCTGACTTTTGTGCTATCTTCATAAAGCGATACAAGTGTTGCATAGTGGTTGAAATCTATAAATTGTCAGGAAAAGATTGTGTACAATAAATCATAATATTATAAAATATCATTTATTAAGGAAGTGATTTACAGAAAAATACATTTTGTGTCAAAAATGTTCCACAATGCGAAATGGGACAAAACTAAATTATTATAACAAATATGTTCATAATATTATTTTTATTAATTATTATTATTTTATTTAATGTATTTACTTGACTAGCAAATAAGTACAACAAGAAGAAGAGAGTAAGAGTTTAGGAGATCATATAATTCATATTTTAGGTATTAATTTGATTGTTATAAATTGAGATCTAGCCTCTATCTGATAAGAACTTAGTTTAGCAACAGACAAGTAAGCATACAAAAGAGAGAAGATCAGCTATAATAAGAGTAACATTTGTCTTATACAAAATGATCATATAATATATTGTAAATTTCTTACTTATAGGTTTGTTTCAGTATTTAAATTGAAGATCTAGTTCCTTTCTGATAACAACTAAGTATAACAATAGGTTAGTCACATTACTGCGCATATCACAAAGAAGTAAACAAATTTCATATGCTATGCCTCATAAAACCAGAATTATAAATGCGATGCAAATAAAAATCTCTCTTACTCTCCTTCTCTCTCTATCTGTATGTCTATCTCATTTGCACACTTTCTGTATCAATCTCCTCCTAGTTAAATGTTGAATAAAATGCGCATTTATTAACATATGGATATGGAATATGGATATAATTTTTGACCCACTGTAGCATGTACATATGTATGTATACCGCACCTGTGTTTTTGGATCTGATCAAAACGCATTTGTATTCTTTTGGTAGATTTGGCTTTTTGCGTTTCAATATTTAGTTAGAAAATGTGTTTTTTTTTTCGCACAAGCTCATTTAATTGGTAATTTATGGCTTGGACCTAAGTATTGGCAGCGGGACATAGGGAAGAGGGTGAAGGGAGGTCGAATCTCAGGTAGTTTGCAGTCGTCAGGCGAATCGATATTTTGCTACATTTTTGATAATTGCGCTGATTTGTTGCCACCTTTTGTGTTCTCGCCAAATCAATTTTTGCAACATTGCTGCACGTTGTGAAAGAGCACGTAGTACATTTTTGGAAACATAAATAAACATAGTATCTACAAGATACATAGATACATACGCATTTGTATCTACACGCAAGCTGTTTGTGAATGCTTTTGAGTACTTGAGAGATTTTCCCACCGAAAAATCTAGGAAAAGATTGTTACAAAAATCCCAAGAGTAAAGATCCGAGAGTCAAGAGTCTTTGCTCTTGACCACATCATTAATTATGCAATCAGAAGTAGCAGATAGAGCGATTTATAGGCATAAATCACACGCTCATCGAGCTCAGGCCCAGGCTCAGGCTCAGGCTCAGCTCAGCGAACATTACAACGTTGAAAATTTGCATAATTCCTGGAAGTCAATCGTCGTGCCGAAAATGCGTATGTGAAACTAAATGTGGGTAAATGTACATATGTATGTGTGTATATGGGGAAAAAGATGCCCAAGTTGAAGTGGCTTAATAGCTGGAGAAAACAAGTGAAGTTCAACAGTTTGGAGAGCACTCGAATGCGCCGTCGAAAGAAAACACTCCAGCAAGGAGATAACGTATTGAGAGAAGAGACTTTGGCAGCAGGAGTTCAAAGAAGAAGAAGAAGAAGATGGTGCTCTCTCAAAGAATCCCTTGAGCTAGCCACGGCCTATTGAAAATGAAAATAACTTAATGCAAAGTAAGCGGCAACAACTACAACTACAACTACAGCTACAGCTACAACGACAACGACAACATTCAACTGTTCATGTGCAAACAACGTAGGCAACAACACTAACAACAACAACAACAAGAACAACAACAACATCAACATGGAACATGGCCACAACTCGTTGGCTTCGTTGACTCTTAACGAGGCCGACATCAAACAAAACGTTGACCAGAGGCTGTCCAAGATCAGGCCTAGAGAGTCAGCTCGACTCTGCTATGCAAACAATGCTAGCCTAGCAAGGCACACGCATGTGTGTGTGTGTGTGAGTGATGTGTGTGAGTGTGTGTTATATATGTATGTGTGTGTGTGTGTGTGTGTAGCTGTATTGCTAACATTTCACTCAACATACGAGGCACTCCAGGGCACAGCCTAACAAGAGAATCAAATTCTTAAAGCGCCACAACGAAACATAAATGCTCTAAAATATTCAAAAATATTAGATTAAATTAAAGTTAGATAAAAATAAACTTTGAATTCGTTTACGAATAAACTCAATTTTAATAATAAATTAGCCAATGTGGACTTCGAGCCAGCCAAATATCTATTATAATAACAAAATATTTGAAAATATATAATGCACATTATAAAGAGGATAGGAAATGTAAGAAATAAAATTTAATAGAATACAAAATTAATCCAAACTGAAAAAATTGTTTTTCAAAATTAAAAATTATTAATTAAACTAATAAAAATCATACAAATTATTATTATTACATATAAGATATTAAGACTTTCGTGATTAATACATACACTTCTTGATCATATGAATCGAATATGAATAGAAAACTTTTAATGAGCGTGTTGCATCTTTAACATCAAAGTGTTTATACCCTTTGTCACACTGTTGTGTATTTTCAACAAGACGCTTAGCTCCTCTCGCCTTGCTGGTAATGTGAAAAATTTCTTAGTCAAATATTGACCAGGCGCAGAAGCCGAAGACGAAGACGAAGTCGAAACTGAAGCCAGAAACCAGAAGGCTGACGAAGTTGATGATTTTTCAATTTGGGTTTTGTAGTTTTCCGCTGAATGCTGCTGTTGTTGTTAGTGTTGTTGTTGTTGTTGCTGTTGTTGTTGCTACTGATGCTGCTGCTGCTCTGGGAGCACTTTAAAACAGTTCATTTCTTTTGTCAAGGCTTTCAGTGTGTCGTTGTGTCTTTTTAGTTTTGCCGCTTGGCAAATGTCGCTGGGAGAAGGAGGATCAACAATTGAGCTACCGAAGCTGTAGGCAAAATATTTGAACATGTTTAGTGATTTGCTGTTAAGTAGCTGGTAATGCATATACTCGGATACTGAGTGCCACAGAACAAGGTGAAGTTAAAAGGGAGGGGACAGAAGGGAGACAAATTAATTGTTTGACTGCAAGTTTGTGCCAGGCCGGGCATTCTGGCCAATGCCAGGGCCAAGTCTAGTGAATTCAGGTATGAATGATGACAGCTTTAGCGTTGGCGATGATCAACGATGGGGCAGAAGTGCGAGCTGCTTCTTCAACTGTTGCCCCAACTGTTGCCCCAACTGTTGCCCCAACTGTTGCCCCAACTGCTGCCACTTCTGCATCAATGTTTGTTTATTTATTTGCTTTTAGCTGTTAATAATTTATGTAAGAAGCTGCGGCAAGCGTGTGGGCACTTGGAAAATAACAAACATTGTACGGGCCACATTGACTCGGATCGTAGATCGCGAGATCGCATCACCAAAAGCGATTAGCAATGAGAGAGTGTAAAACTGAATTATGAATCTGAACTGCATTTATTTGATTTGTTAGCCTCAAAATTATTTTTATTTATTTTGTATTTTTTCGTGGCTTTTCTTTTGGGCCCTCTTATCGGCCACATATCATTTGGCATCAATTAGCATTGGTAATGAGCTTTTAAATGCATTTCAGTTTGCATGTTTGTCGAAAGCGTTTTAAAGATCTGTCAAACTCGGCGTATGCGTGATATTTGTTATGCCATTCGATCGGGCTTACGGATCTTTGGAGTCTGCGTGTCTGACTTTTGTCGAGTGTAGGCCTAAGTAAGTGGCCGGTTGGCTTTGACTTTCTTTTCCTAATGAAAACAAGCGGAGTTTTCCAGTCATAGATCATGTAGATTATAGATGAAGATGTTGACTGGTTTTATATATTGATTTTTAATGGACTTTAAGTGCAATTTAAAAGACTTACTTGGCTCTAAGAGGCTAAATATAAGAAAATAACAATTAATTGTATTAAATTCATTAATATAGACAACTTCTAAAGGGAATTAAATTGCATTTTCTTAATAATTAATATAAATATTGTTAAGGTTATCTGTTTAAAAACCGAATAATGTGAAAGAATATTAAACAGCCTTCTATCTACAATGTTTCGAATTAAAAACTGATTTTTAAATAGCTTTGCTATCATTTAAATTAGCATTTAAATGCTTCATTAAACCCACAAATCAAATTGTTGATTGATCAATTTCTTGAGAATATTTATCAATGCCAAGTTTTGGTAAAAACAAAACATTTGCTACACAAAAACAACTTCTACTGAAAAACTATTGTTAGAGGCATTCATATTTTTGGGATCTGAGAGAGACACACAGACATTTTGTTTAGGTTCGCTTCTAAGAATAGGCATTATTAATTATATCAATGCATTGCCAGGTTTCCCACTAAACATACCGAAATCAACCCACAACCTACCATAGAAATACTTGCCGATACTTGTGAAATTAATTTTCTCTTTTGAATTTAAACAAAAAAAAAATGCTCCAAAATTTATAAGAAAAGCAAATGAACTCAAAAGAATCATTGCTAAATTTTTGCACAAAGTTTAAATACGTGTATTTAGTTTGTACAGGGGCGTGTGCTATTTACATTCTCAATGGTTGTTTAAATAAAAAATATACCAAACAAACACAAGAAATAAAAAAGAACATGGAATAAAGTATGTTTCTAATGCCGAAGTATAAATACCCTTTTTTATAAGTGATGATACTACATATTTATGTTGATAGAAAATTTGATGATTCTGATATCAATGCACATTTAAAGTTTATATGGTAAACTAAATATTTAGCATTGTATTCAGATTCCCTTTATATGTATTTTTATAGCACTTGTTGGTATCGGAAATGATTTCTTTACCTGCACAATACAACATTTCCTGACACAATTATAAACGTATGAAGAAGCGAACAATTTATGAAATTTTCTGTATATATTTATATATATATATCTATATTAAGTAGCTAATATAATCAAACAAGTATATATATGCATATATAGAGATATTTCTTTAAAGAGGAAAAACGGCAAACAACAACAAAAGAATAACAGAAAGCATTGAACAAGTGGCAACCAGGAAAGTCTGCGGCGGCCTTATAATAAACAAATGAACTGCCAAAGAATTGCACATAGTGTACTTTAAACATAAACAAAACAAAAGTAAATTGCCAACAGTCTAAAGGGTGGGAAGATGTGGGGAATGGAAGGGAGAGAAGTGGAGGCCTGGGGCAGAAAGAGTAGCCATAAAAATTTCAGAGGCTCTCGATAAGAACAGCAACTTGTTTTTCTACCGCTAGACAAAATGCCAAAATAGTATATCTAGCTATATATAGTATACTTAAACAGATATTTGTATATGTTCGTTCTATAGATTTATATATACACTAACTATAAGGTATATAAGCTATATGGTAAACAGTTGTGTGTGAACTCCATTTGGCGCTAGCTGCGATTCGATCTCTTGCTGTGATTTTTATGCACAACAAGCGGCTGCAGATGATGCAAAAAACAATTTTTAATCGAAACGAATTAATGAGGAGTGCGGAAAGCGCAGAAAGAAATCATTTTTGTCGAAATCGTTAAAAGTGCGCGCGCCTCGTCGATGATGATGATGTCCTGTGGCGCCGCAAACAGATACAAATGCAGCCAACAGATGCAGATACACAGATACAGATACAGACACAGACACAGATACAGATACATACACAGCTACAGATACAATATCTCGTTTGCTTAACCTTGACCACTGTGCCACGTTGCCCAGCTGGACGGCATAAAAGGCAAAAAGGCATCTCGATAATGATGATGTTGCAAGTTTGCTAGTTGCCAAGCTGTGGCAAGTTGTTGGCAAACTTTGGCGAGGTTGCAGCTTGGCCAAATTGCAGCCACCTATAAACGAGCTCTGTCTAAATATTTAGTAAGCGTAAAGCGAATTTTTGATTTGTTGCTGTTCCGAAATGCGTTCATGGAAATTGAATTCTCTCTCTTTCTCGCTCTCTATCTCTAACTCGCGTGCTCGTTTCGGAACCTTGACCAAAAGCGCAAAAACCAAAACATATTGCATACATATGCGCGCCTTGCCGGCCGGCATACTAGAAGAAGGGTACGGAAAGCATCGAAAAATCTGTACATATGATATATATATATAAGAATAAGTAGCTATAGATCGATGTGTATCTGAGCATTGTGGTGGGAGATGGGGTGGGGCTAGTTTTATGGCCTGCTGCCGCCGCCGACGCCACGTTCCATTGCCCCTGAATTTATGTTTGGCCATTAGCATCAACAAGCGCGCCTCGCATAGCGCAATTAACTTTTCAAAGTACATATTTCAATTATTATAATTTATCCGTGAATTTGGCCATCCATAAGATCTTTTAATGACCAGAACTACCGCGAGCCAGCGCCAGTTATAAGGCCATAAATGATGTTCAATATTTCAATACTCTGACCAAAATATACTCCCACAACTATATCAATTAGCTTGTAACTATACATAAGTCTTATTTTATTTTACCTATTTACCCATCATTATCCTATCATTCAAATATATATTAAATAATTGCGTATATTTGCATTTATTTAAGCTATTTATTAAGCCAACCCTAATTAGAGTTCAAATTCATAGTGAGGACATTAAAACTCCATTTATTTATTTTTTGTAGTACATTTTAGTGTATTTTAAGGTTAGCCTATATTATTGGTTTGACTTCAAATTGACTTTTATGATTCCATTATTTACATGCGAAAGTTGCATGAAAATTCCAAGGTAAAATCTAGCCATAAAGGCCTAGTTAGTGGTCATGGTTGAAACGGTGAACACACAGCTGAACGAGAGTTCATTTACCCGACAAGACTTTATACTTTTAACAATTATAGTTTTCATATTTTATGAGGATAATGTAAATAACACATAGAGCACTGTCAGCTGGCCATTTAAGCAGAATGTTTACAGTAATAGAGAATGAAAAGTTCAAGGATAGTTCAGTCAAAGTTCAATATTAATGTAAGAATGATTAAGGGCCACTGCTTATCTACTGTCTTATCGAAATTTAAGGTAAAATGCTTAGAATTAATATCAAGCACAAAAATAACTATCAGATAAAATTAAATAGCATGTAGGAAAATTGTAGACTTATTTAAATATATTTTTACTAGATGTCCAGATGTGGAGACACAGATTTAATAGTGAGAGAGGCAGATAGTTTGGAGATACAATGAATGAAAGTAAGATCTAGAGAAATTATTTATAATAGTAATGAAAATATATTCCAAGATTCTACCATAATTAACTCGAACCATAATTAATTTTTAAAACCTGACGTTAGTTCTATCTAATAACCGCATATCTGCAATAAATCGGACAGCTTTATGCTTTATGTGTTGTTTAAATGATCATTCGACATATTTATTGGAATATGTTTCAAAAGTGCGTAAACCTATTGAATCTTTCAGCGAGTAATGATGATGATTTGCTCAAAGCCATTCCCTTCCCATTTCCATTCTCATTCAACAGCTCAACGGGCCACATTGATTTCACAATCTACAAAATATGCGGGATTACCACAATCTAAATAAGAATATTATAGATATACGTGTAGTGTAGAAAAATGCTTGTCATTATGGTTCATTGAAATGAACTATTCCACATATTTAGGTAGAATTTTATTGGGCTAAAAAACCCCAGATAGAACAAACACTCGTAAATATTCGCATTGCTAACAAAAAGCACACTTTGCTTGGATTCTTGGACAGACTGACATACCAATCATTTCATAGCTACACAATTTTGAATTTTCATGCAAGGCCATAATCGAAACTTTTCCATCACATATACTACTCGAAGGTAAGACTGAATATGTTATGTACTATATCTATATTGTACAAGTATATCAAACGGAACGAGTGATCGCTGGAAGATCGCAGACCACTTCCTGGAAAGCAAAATTCTCTTTCAATGGGGCCATAATAATAATCCGACAATGCCAATAAGTAAACACATTTATTTCAACAGAATTTGAGTAGGAATTCTCTGCTCTTCTTCTATGCCAGTTTCACTTTAAGGAATGAGGATCAGTTCCAGAAGTTGGAACGGCAGCAGCTTTAGCTGATCTTAAAATCGATCGCATTAGTATCTTTATCACGCATGTCACGGTCACAAATTGCAACGATCCATCAAATAAATTTCTGAACGACAACCAAACAGAGTAAGAGAGAGAGAGAGATTAATAGAGGGAGAGTAAGTGAAAGAGAGGGGCAACTAGTAGAAATGCAACCAGTTACGAGCAGTCACTTGGCTCTGGGTGGTAACTATATCTGGGCTTACGTATCGTATCGTATAAGGCTCGCTGGCTTGATCATTTGTTAGTGGGACGCTAAGGTATGTATTTATAAATAGCAATGCTAAAATTAACTTATTGCGGTTCACCAGCAAATGTGCATAAATAAAAGGCAAATGCAATCGGATTTAACTGGTGCAAGTTTTCATACCCTGTACGTAATAATAATTAAGGGTATAGCAATCTTATGGTAATCCACAGATGGTATCTAAATATTAAATGAAGATTTACAAACTGATTATACATATCTCAAATCCCCTTTTAAAATGAAAACTGCTGCCTATGCAACATTTGAAATTTAACCAATTATCTTCTTTTAGTCTACTAAAGTCCCTTACAGGGTATAGAAGCGTCGACTATACTCGTCTCTCTGCTTATTTTGATTGATTTCCATGCAAATGTGCTGCCACATTAGTATTTATTGCAATTTCTTTGCCACAACGAACTGTTGACTGCCGTTGCACCTTAACCATTGCAATGATCCAACTGCATCTGCATATTCATATTCATATTCAGATTCAGATTCGTATTCATATTTGTATTCATATTTCTTGTTAGTCACATGCTGAGCAGCTACAGCAGTTGGTAAGTTTTCACTTTCAAATTCGCACTGGGGGCAATTTGATTGACAGTTGTGAGTTTCGAGTTTTGTCTTGACAGGCGACACATAAATGAAACTTAATTAAATTAGTTAGATTATGCTGGACTGCAAGAGGCTGGAGGGGTGGGTTGGGGTGGGGTGTGCTGGGGAGTAGCCTAGATAGGATGGGGTAGGGTGAGGGACTGAGGAACTTGTTGCTCTCGGTGCAAGCTAAATAAATAAATAACCAATTTTTAATTGAATTTCTACCTACATTTTTAACCTGTTTGACGGCATTCCGGGGCAATCAACGTCGCTCCGTTGTTGTGGAGTAGTCGACGCTTGTTGTCGATGACGCTCGTTGTTGTTGTTGTTGTAGTTGTTGCTGTTGTTGTTGCTGTTATATGCATAGTAGCAGCAGCAGTTGCTGTTGTTATTGTAAATTGCTGTAGCAATCGGCGCCGCCTCGGCAAACCTCGTGCTGCTTTTTTCTTCTCACTGGTCAACAAAGAAGACCTTTTGCAACGATGCCGACGTCGACTGTGACGCCGACTGCGCTGCCAGCAGCGACATCGACATCGACATCGGCATCTTATCAGAAGACGCAGAATTGCAGTTTCTTCTTGCCGTGGAGACTGCGAGGCTGCTGCATTGAAATGAACTGAAGTCAACTAAAGTGATAGCCAGCTGTAGCTGCAACGTGTGTCACAAACTTAGTCACTCTCACACACACACACACACACATATATATGTAGTTGGTGTGTGTGGCACTTTCTTGTCTTGATAAGCGATTTGCATCAACGAAAATGGAACGTTTTAGAGCACTTTGTTGCATGTGAATGCACCAAAGGATGTTGACTTGTCGCACACACACACTCATACACACAACACACACACAAACAAGCGTACACACTCTGTCTGAGCGACTGAATAACTGTGTTGTGTCTGTTCATTGTAATTATGATAATTACAACAATAAAAATCAAGTGCCATATTATACTTGGACTTATATATGCATACAAAAATATACATAGTTGTTACATCCATATGTAAATTTGCTGCATTTTTTCGTAATTATAGATATTTATGGTCATATTTGTTAATGGTTTGTTTGCATTGGCAGCTGCTTCCTTGAGAATTCGCATCTTGATCAGTTAAGTTCTATTTCCAGTTATATTAAAAATAAATACACCGACAAATATAGAATAGTTGTTATAATATGCAAATATTTACTTCAGCTAAAGTCTGTCGACAAGCAGTTAAAAAAAATAAGACATTAAATTAATGATTAAATTCGTTAATATATATTTTATCAATATTATCAATTTTTGTCTATCTAACTATTTCTTCAAATGTTATAGGAAAATAAGACTTCTAATTCTAATTAATAATTAAATTAATCTAAACCTACTTAAGTAATGTTGTTCACTGTTTTCTATAAATATTTTCTATAAATATCTTTAACTGAAGTCTATCGACAAAAAATAAAAATAATAATAATAAAAATAATAACTCAATTTATTAATACATAATTTGATCAATATAACAGATAGCGTCTGTTAGCAAACAATTAAAAATTAAGAATTAAGACTTTGAAATATTATATAAATTATCTTTATATATTTTTATCAATATTATTGATTTTTTATCAGTCTACAGTTTTCAGTTACTGTGGTTGCATTGAAAATAAACACACATACATGTTCACATTGTCATGAGGTAGAGGCAAATGCGTTTCTGATTTTCATTTTTGAGCCTGGTTTCAACTCTTTTAATCCAACCGAAAGTGGTTCAAACTGGCGTATCTAACTAACTGTGAGGGTTACGGCTTGTAACTGTGATGCCAATGCTGTCTCTTACAACAATACCAACAAATAGATACAGATACAGATACATCTATAGCTATAGTAAACAAAGTAGCTTCGAAACGTGTTTTCAAAGTCAAACGCTGTCGATTTCTTGTAATCTAATATACTCGTCGTGTTTTTGGTCGATTTTTGTATTTTCCATGGATTCTTTCTGTATTTGTGCTAATTTTTTTTGTAGATCACGTTGATTATATGAACCAAATTTTGTTAATAGCTTGTAAACAAATCACGTGGAAGAGAGTTAAAAGAGTTTGTTTATGAGATTTGAAAAGATATTTAAATATGTTTGCTTAACAGCAAATACCATATATCCTGCTTTACAGAACTTTATAGACTTAAACTTGTCTAAAATTATTTAATTTGAGCTCAAAAGGGAGTTGTGTACACTATTATAATGGGTCGCACTACTTTAAAAACAATACATAAGTTTTCCTCAAACTCTGTTTTTTATATGTAGGCATACTTCAAATTATCATTATGCAATGGGGTACTTTAGATATTAACAATATGCATAGAATCTAAATGTATGTAAAACTGTTTTAAAATATATTTTTGATTGACAATATAATTTTTAACGATGTAGTAAAAATATTTTATATACAACATAGTCGAATTGACATCCCAAATTTTATTATAAACAAATAACATATTTCTCTCCATTAGTCAATTATTATTATTCTTATAAGCTAACAACATAAGAATAATAAATAGGTTTCGTCTTTCAAATCACTTTCAGTTGGCCCACACGGCGTATACTTTACGTTTGTTGACTTTTATAAAATACAGTTTTAGGTCAGCTGGAATTTTTGCATTTCTTGTGCCATTTCTCTTAATAAAGTATTCATAAATATCGTATGTAGATATATTTATTATATATGATTTATCATGTCTGACACTTGGGCCAAACCACTTGTCAAATGGCCAGGCAAACGAGAACAATAACAACAACTACAACAACAACAACAACAGAAAGAACAACAGCAACGATAGCGACAACATGCTGTGATTTTAGATAAATTCATAACTCAAACTCAACTTGTCTTGCCTTCAAAGTTCAAATCACTTGGCACTCACACACGCAACTGAGAAGAAGTGTATGTGTGTGTGTGTGTGTGTTTGTATTTCATATTAATTATTTATTTATGCGTTATTTTGCGAGCGTTCATTTCGATAAGCTTCAAATGGAGACACAATTTACATTTACTGTTATACGAATATATATGGATATATACTATATATATATATGTGTATATATAGCTGTATATGCTTAGTCTACAAGTCGACGGAATGGCAGCTGCACGACTTCTCAATCAGCTGTTGACTGCGGTTTCGTTTAACGAACTTGAAATTCGCTTATGAAAACAAAAGCAAAATGATAAAAAAGTAACCGACTGAGCAAATCTTTTATTTTAATTAATTCAAAAGAAGGCGAAATTTAATCAGTACAGTAAACAGCCTCCACAATGGACCCTCAAACTGACCCATAGATGCCGTCTTCAACTCCCCTTTTCCCATCTCTTTAAAGTGTTTCTTCAACTGAATTTAGTTCAGCTTAGTTTTGTTCTAAGAATAAATAGTATGGTATAGTATAGTTTATATAGAGGGTCTCTCATGATAACAGGGCGACAGGAAAACGACCAAACAAGTAGAACAGTCGAAGGCCATAGACGTTAATAATGTATGTACATATCTGTAATATATGTGTGTGTACATTAACTTGAGGTTGAGGTTTGAAATCTGAGATAGAGCGAGCATTAGCTTAGAGGAAGAAGAAGAAGAATGGCACCGTTAGAACAGCCACAAGACAGTAACAATATGAATAATATACATACATATACAATGTATATAAGCATATTAGATACCAGTAGATTTTTCGAGAGAACAATAATGTAGAAAGCTTAAAAATTTATTAATATTATTTCTGAATCTAACAGAGATAAGTTATCATAGAGATAAGTTCCGGGTTCAATGACCTCATTAAAATATCCAAAGTTGTCTTAAAATAACCCTACACTTTGAGAGTATTAAATTAGTAGTTGAAAATGCCAAGTTGGTTAAACGATAAATCAAAAGGTGGACAGATTTATTTATAGATTGAAAAATCTATACTTAGCTCATTCAATAACAAAATAGATTTCGGAAAAGATAACCATCATTGAAAAATGGACCCAATCAAAAGAAACATCTTTTCTCTCTAAAAAAAGCCAAAAACTTGGATTTAACAAAATGAAGCATCTCTGATGTTTTGATTGTTTAACAAATTTATTAATTTATTATATTAAGAAGGTCGCATATTTATTTGTTGTTTCAGATGACTCATAAGTGTGAAACACTCTGTGTTGTCAAGAGCCATTCATGGGTATATTCACTCTTCCCTCACTAATCCTATCAACACTGACCCAATTTATGGAGTTGCACAACTTGATGCTGTTTAAGGGAGTATCTAGTATGTCCCTATCTCTTACTCTACACTCAGATTGCTGGCCTTGACTTTACCGATAATTGATAGTGTTATTCCCTACTCCCTCTCTTTCCCTTTATATCCGACTCTTTCTTAGATTATTTGACAGAGAAGCTTCATTGTTTAAGCTGTTGTTGCCTTAGAGTATCATTAAAAAGTCGGAAATATTCCAATTGGCAATTGTCGAGTGCAAAGTCCACAATTGAAAATCTATATTACCACAAAACACCTGATCAAGTCTTAGCCAAGAAACTCCCTCTCTCCTCTATAAAGATTGAGTACGTATAATTCAAGTACAGGTGGAATACCACTGAAATTTTTTTGCATGGAAACGTGATAGCAAAAGTTGTTGTTGTTGGTGTTGTTGCTGTTGCTGATCTGGCCAGGTTAGTTTAGGCCTGGCTTGATGCAGAGCAGTAGCCGCATCTGCTTGTGGAATTTATTTATCGTTAAGAAAATGTGTGTAAAATAAGTGAAACTATTGGGAAGCTGCTGCCGCTGTGCGCCTGTCTCTTCACCCAGTGTGACCAGTTTTGTTAACAAGAGGGACGGAAGTGAAGTAGGGAGTTAGGAAGGGAGGGAGTTGGGTAGCTAATGCCACCACTTTTGATAAAATGCTGGCCTGGCCTAAGCCTGTTGCGGCCACTGCTGATGACCAGTAGCCACTTCCAGCTGCAACTGTGCAACAACTGTTGCAACTGGGCAGCAACAGCAACTGCAACAGCAACAGCAGCAGCAGCAAATTATTGCCGCATTGCTGCGACTGCTTGTTGTTATCAGAAGCGGCAGCAGGCAGGCCTTGTGATTTGCCAGACCAGGCCCAGAGTCAGAGCCACATCAACAACATTTTGAAACAGTCGCTGAATTCGCTGCTTTGTCGTCTGTTTTCGAGACCCTGTAATTTAAAAGTTCAAAGAGTCTGTGAAAATAGTAAAAGAGGTAGAAGTAGGCGTGGCAGACCGCATAGAGCATATATCCCGAAAGTATCGCATGTTACAATAGTCATATATTACAAAACAAGGTTTATTCTTAAAATTCATTTTTTGATGTTAGATATGAATTTGATCAGCAGCTTAAGCTAACTTACTTTGGGTCTAAAAATTTCATCACGATCGAAAAACAAACTCCAAAGTGAAGCAAAAAACAAAATCGGTGTTTTTTCGTGGTCGTCTGTAGTTTTTTAAACAAGTACAGGGTCTCTAAGAGTCGGATTCTCTCGACAGTAGACTTTCCTACTAGTTTTTTTTTTGTCGAATTTCAGAAAGTGGAAGACCTTCATTGTAGCTGCTGTTGGTGCTGCTGTTGCTGCCGTTGCTTGCCACTTGTTGTTGCTGCTTAGTTTGTTATCAGGTTTGCGGGGCCCCGCTTCATTTGTGGCTATCAATTTCACACCTAAGCCAACGAGTTTCTAAATCGAGCATGTGAGATGAGAAGCTACTACACATAGCAAGCATATCATTAGCTCAGATCTTGAGACAACAGACAATAAAACAATCATTTGACTTGTGCTTGAAGCAATGTCAGGATAAAGATTGAAATTCAGAATCCGATTCTCATTCCGTTTAAGATTACGAATTCGATAAATTGTGAGGAGACCCAGTTAATAAATGTCAAAGGCGGTCATTGATTAGCAAACCAAATATTAATCGTTATGGGTAATATGATATGGCAATAGATTCACACAGTGACTAGACAAATGTGGAGCATGTCTTATGGCTTATTGTTTCTTGTTTATAGCCATTGGCTTATTGCTTATGCAATGCCAAACGGCCTCGAGGCGATGGCAAATCCATAACTATAACTACAAGTATAACGATAATCATAACACGCCCAAAGCCAACCAGTCACATGCAATTATTCAATTAGCCAAATGGCGTCATAAATTATCAAGTCTACGACCATATGACATATCTGGAAGGGCCCACCATTATTTACACCCCATTTTCAACACTCAGTCCCCCTCTTCTAGTTGACAATGTCAGTGTCAATTCGCTAATGGTGGAATGCCGTTCAATTTAGTTTGTCATTTCAACTGTCTTATGAATATGCAGTCCATTTAGGCCTCATATTAACATTTCTCTTTCTCTTTCCTTGTATTCTATAGTAAACTAATAGCATACGGATTTGTGGTTTATATTGAAATTTTTCCGCTTAACTAAGGGGAAACACCTAATTGCCTCTAAGTACTTTGTTAAGCTGCTTTTCAACTCAAAGGATTTCTTAGAAAATATAAAATAAGAGTAAATAAATAGCGTCTGACTAACAAATACTTTGTACCTATTCATAAATATTGGTCTGCCATTTGTACTCCAATAGATTTGAAGATTGGCAACAACGTAGAAATGTAATTAAATCTTATTTCTTTTTTATTGTCAATTAAATATACTAATTTCAAATTGCTTTAAAAATTTCAATTTAATCTTTCCTATACACTTTTTTAAAGGCTTACTCTTGTTTTCTAAGCTTACAAAACTCTGTCTTAAAATTTATTTGATTTTTTTGACGGTAGTTTAGTTAAATAAATCTTCCAGTACAACGTATTAAACATAGTTCTATGTAACTCTTGATTCCACTATTAAGACTCATATTTTTATTAGAGAAAATATATGTTTAATAGATTGAAAAAAGCCTTGTAGAAGAATCGGGGAAAGATAATATTATAGTTTACAGCTACAATTGATCTCCAAATTCATTCCAAGTACATATAACAAAGTCGAAACATTATCCTGCCTTAAAAAAACCAAAAGTCGTGACATATAAAATCAATGCATTACAAGAAATCTTAAGCCTTTAAAGGAAACATATTTTGTATTCTCTAAACATTAATTAACTTCAAAGTGTGATAGATATTCTTCAGTTGTACTATAATAATAAAAACATTGTGAAAGATATGTATAGAATGCCTTGTCTTGTCCGACCAAAATAATAATATTAATATAAGTAATAAGCATTTAAAGAAAAACTGACCTCAAACTAAGCCGCAAATTTGCTACTTGTATGAAATTGTAAGAAAAAAGTTTAGTTGCTGAGAGCTTTGGGTGAGTGTGAATTCGACACGCAGACACCATGTCGTATGCGTATTATTAAATCCAAGCAAGTAGTTCGAAATGAAGTGTAAATGTAACTAATACTAGATGTTGATGAGGTTCGCTTACCTTGTGCACCTGCTGCACAGCTCAAGATTGTTCTAAAATCCACAAATCCTTTGGCTGCAAATGCAACAACAACCAATTTTGGCAGTTCACGAACGTAGCATACATTATATTTATGAACATACGCGTGAATATATAATTATATTTCTCGACACCAACTGCTCTCTACATACATATGTATGTGTATGCATAACAATTAGATATATGCATATTTATATACTAAACTTATTTTTTCTTTTTAATGTGTAAAAAAGGCGGAACAAATCACTTGCACTTCACATGTTGGCCAATACTTTAAACTTATGGCTTTTGGCTATGGCTTATTGCTTCATTAATACACAGACACACGCACACACAAACACTCTTACACATAGGCACATGGCATGGTATCGTTATCGGTATCGGAATCGCGGAACAATCGCTGCGGCGAATTGAGACGAGACGAGACGAGATGAGATGAGAAGAGACGAGAGTGAGGAGAGAAGGCTGTTTACTGTTCTTGAGCTCAGCTGCTATCTCTGTTATTGTTGTTGCTGATGCACAGCTTCAACTGAGATTTCTTGCCGTTCTTCTTCTTCCACTCTATATACGCACGCATAAACCGCGAAATATTACAAAAACAAAATATGTAAAGAAATACGTATTCAGAATAAATATACCGATATGCAGATTTATTTTCTGGGCCTGCCTCGAAAAGAGTTAGATCAAGTTATGACAACTTGTTGTAAATTGCTTGTTGTTGTTGTATTTTAATTTTTATTAAAATTTTTTCTTATTTTCTTTTCGTTTTTGGATAAGCAAAAGTCGAGCTATAACAACAACAAAGTTTGGCGACAACGACGAATCTTTCGGTTCCGTACAACAAGCGCTGAGCGCAAAAAACTGAATGAGCGGCCAAAGCGGCCGGGCAAGGCAAACAGGCGGCACACCACAAGTCGAAGCCACACAGACAGCGACAGCGACAGACAGCCAGCAGCAGCCGCAGCGACAATCGCAGCAGCAGCAGCAGCAACAGCAACACAGGCAGAGCAGCAACAGCAGCAGCAGCAACAGCAACAGACGCGAGCTAGTTAGTTACTTAGTTTGAGCGCGTAGTAGTGAGAGTCGATCGAGACACACACATATTAACACACGCACACACTGTCACACACACTCACACACACACTTGTTCACATATCAAGTTGCTTAAGTCGCTCAAGCTCAAGCGCCATTTAAGTTGAGTAATTAAAACAGGCAGCTATTTGCATGTGTGTGTACGTTCAAGTGTGTGTGTGTGTGTATATGTGACTGCGATTAATTATTAATCAAGCCCCAAAAACAACAGCAACAACAACAACAACAATAACAGTAACAAACAAACAAACAAGTCCGTCTGTCAGCCAGACAATTACAAATATTCAACTCTCTCAGCTTTGCTTTTTTTACTCGCTCTGCTCTGCTCTGCTTTTCTCCCCCCTCTAAGCCTCTCTCTTTCTCTCACCCTCTCTCCACTTGATGCTCTGTCTCAGCTGCTTTATATGCGCGACTTACTTTGCTTGTCTCTCCACTGCAAGTTGTTACAGATCTATGGTGTTGTTGCTGTTGCTGCCGAAATCAGCATTTCAACTGGTTGGAGACAGGCATTTTGAGCATGCCACAACAACAACAACTGCAGCAACAACAACAACAACAACAAGCGGAGCGAAGTGCAACAAATGTAAATCTAAATTGATTGCAAAATGTTTAAAACTGAGCGTATTCATTATACGCCATGTGGACTGACCACACAGCGTTGCCAGACAGTTTGAATTAGGCAAAGCGCGCTTGACAACATGTAAATAGTTGGACCACATTTTTGAATATGTAAATTGAAGAATTAAATAGAATGCAGAAGAGAGCAATTCTTCTTATAGAAACAAGGATTTGTCTATTGTAAATCAGTATCTAATGAAAGAGTTAATAAACAATATGAATACGAGGATATAAATTATATTTTAAACAGATTTCTTATTTAATAATATTTGGAACACATTTGAGAAATTATATTAGGTATAAAAAGTAACCTTTATTTAAAACTCAAATACAAGCGTTATTGAAATTGTTAAACCCAACTTTTAATATTAACAAATAGCCTTATGAATATATATAATCAAAATAAATAATATAAACTTCTATATTATATTTTAAATTTAAGCTTTAGATTTACAACAAATAGTTTCATTTAATTTAATGAGTGAATCCCTTAGCCCATTACGCATACGCAGCGTTGAGTGTTTTCTGGCAACATATACTTAAAGTATGGCAACACTGCTGGCCAAATCACTGCAGCATGTTGCTAGTTATTGTTATTGTTGATGTTGTTGTTGTTGTTGTTGCTGTGGCTGTTCTTGCCCCTGGTAACATAATTAAAATATTGCACTTGCTACATTTTTTTGCCAGTCGCCGCAACAATTCTTACATGTTGTTGTTGCTCTTTCCAATATATTGTTTTTGCCACAACATCAGCTACAACAACTAAAAAAGCAACAGCAACAAAAACATGTATTAAAACTTGTTCATTGGAATTTTCTAATAAATCAATAAACGCAGACAACACATTGTGAGTGGTGTGCTGTGTGCTTGGCGGGGATTGAAGGGGGCTGATCAAAGGAGGGGGTAGGCGGTGGGCGAAGATGCTGTTTATGGGTTGGGGAAGCAGGTGGGTTAATGCGAAGGGGGAGAGAGGTAGGCAGAGAATGGGTGCATGGCACACAGCTGGCGGCAACCAGAGACGTCGGCAGCGACGTCAACGCATCGAAGATTGCGCATTATAAAAATAGCCGTCGCTTTATTATTTTTGAGGTTATGGAAAAGTTGTTGTTGTTGCTGTTGTCAAGTTGTTGACAGCGACAACAGCAGCAGCAGCAGAAAATCATGATTGCAGCTGCAACAACCACAGCAACAACAACAACAATAACGACACACGACATTTGCAACACTTTCATGCATTGGCAACTTGCATTTCCGTAAAGAAACGCTTCCGGGGGAAGGAAGAAAGAAGCTGGAGGCTGTCACTTGGGCCTGACATGATAATTATGCAATAAGCCGACAGGCCAAGTTAACTAACCATATTTAAGGCAACAAAAATCTCGTAGCCTCAACACATTTTGTTTTGTGCTGTTTTCTGTTTTTTTTTAAGTAAGTAAAGTTTTTTTTTAATCTTTTTTATGAGCTGCTTTGCCTTCCAGTCGGTCAGCGTCAGACAAACAAACAAAGCGGAAAAACAACTTTTTGCCTTAATTAAATTATTATGCTGGCATTATAATTTTTTTCCATTATTTCTTTTTATATTTTATGCCTGGCTTATAACCCGTGCGTTTTCATAATCAGCCACAGATCAAAAAATACATTTTGAATGTGTTAACTAATTTTTGCGCTTTGATAAATGAATCAACTTTATTGCTGGCAACATTTGACTGTTGGCAACATTGTTGCTGGCAACATATATGCGCATGCACTATATGCAAATGGGGCAAATAGCTTTCGATTGGCAACAGGCAAGTGGCAAGTGGCAAGTGGCAGTGGCAAGTGAAGCAACTGAAAGCCTGTCGCGTCACATTCTAAATGTAAATAAAATGGAAATTCCTTGGCAAAGGAAAAACAAAAAGTTGTAGAACTGCTCGGCGAGGCACTTGTTAAGATGACTGCCTTGTTAAACGAGCCTGCAACACCCCAACAACAACAACAGCAACAAGAGCAAGAACAGCAGGAACAACAACAACAAACAATGTTGCAATGCTTAATTATTTCAGCGGCAAGGAATTCCTCAGCGCAAACTTGAACTGCTTCTGTTGCAGTTGCAGTTGCAGCCTGTTGATGGTGTTGTTGTTGTTGCACTTAAGTGCGGGTATTGCGGCCAAGCGTGCAGCAGGCAACGGCGATTGTTGCCAACACTTGAGGTCGTCTGCTGAGGCTTCCACCTCAGCCCTATCCTCCAACTCTTGCCCCTTGCTTCTTGTCACAGTCACAATCACATTGGTCAACGGCACCGACGCGTCTATGGCCAAGTTACCAGTTGTGGTTGCTGTGGTTGCAGTGGCTGCTGTTGTTGTGGTCTGGCGCACCTATTTGTAATGCATTAATAGCCAGCCAAGAGGCAGCAGCAGCAACAACAGCAGCAGCAACAACAGCAGCAGCAATTGCAGCTCAGCTCAACGCAACAGATTGACATTAAGCCTGCCTGCCCCATGCCCCATGCCACATGCCCCATGGCGTTGGCCATGATGAAGATGATGCATTTGATAAATGGCAAGCTCAGCATTAACACTCTAACATGGGGACTATCGAATGGAAACTGGCAACTGGCATCTAGGTCTCAGTAATAATTGATAATTGGCGCAACATCATGAAAGCATATTTAATTGTCATTGTTATTTTATTTGGCTTGGCTTAAGCTTGAACCTTTTGATCTTTTGGAACGTGAAAAGCTTTGACTGGCACTTAAAAACTTAAGATAAATTAAGAGGAAAGGAAAACCATTTAAATTATGTGTGATTGTGGGAGAAAACAATACTCAAAAAGTTTCACTTAAAAATAATATAGTTGAATCCAGATAATAATTTAAGAAAAATAATAAAGCTATCAGTTAAAGCTTTGATTAAAGTATACAAAGTATTTTTAAACATTTCTTTCTTGACATATACTTAGGATAAAAGATATAGAGAGTTTTGACTTTACGATTTATCTGCTAATTTCAAACAAAGTTCAGTAAAGGTTGTATACATTATAAATGTATTACTAGATATTATTTTCTCTCAATGCCATCTTCCTGTGTCTTTGTCCTGTACTCCCACTGAAAGTTAATGCCATTGTGAGGAATTTGAAGCAGTTCAGTGCACTTAATTTGATTCCCCACTGGAGGTTAGGTCACCTCCTCTGAAAAGCTGTCACCTCCCCCCCAAAAGAACTTTAGCAGACAGATGCTTCAAATTAAGACATTCCACTGAAGATGCCATGAATCATGGCCAAGCTACTCAGTAAAATGAATGTGAATACAAATGTGAGTATCCAAATCACATGCAAATTGTGTGCCACAATTTCCAGCTAAAATGTGACAAAAGCATTAATTGAACTTGTGTGTGCGAATGTTTAGGCATGTGCTCATAGAATATAGATACAGATACAGATATATGATATGTATGTAGTTTCTAGTATGCATGACACTTAAGATGAACTTTGCCATTGTCTAGACAAATTAAGAGCAAGCAAATTGATGTCGCCAAATGAGCGAGTGAAGAAGCACAATTTTCAATTTGTTTGCTCACTTTTTTTTGCCAAGCCATGCCACGCGGCGTATGCGCAATGTGTGTGTTCTTGTACTCAGTGTGCGTGATAAGCGTCGTCAGCTTGTCTGGGCAATGCCAGCTGCTGTCCAAATGGGTGTGATGTCATAAGTCAACATCTCAGCTGCCCCAAAAGTCTATTTGATATGTACTCAAAACTCACACGCAGCGGATTCGAGATCGCATCGCATCGCATCGCATTTGATCGGATCGTTAATTAAAATTGCCAGAGACAGAGGCAAGAGACAGGGACAGAGACTGAGACAAAGACTGAGACAAAGACTGAGACAGAGTCAGTGCGAGTCCAAGTCCGAGTACTTCATTAGCTTCGCTGATGCTGCCACGCAGTTGCCACGCGCAGCTCTCCAATGCTTAATTAATAAATCAACGCGACACTTGCACTCAATGGCCGCAACAACAACAACAACAACATCAACATCATTGTAATGATCGTGTTGTTCTAGATGATGATCAGCAATGTTGATAATTATCATCTAGAGTATACAGAAGCAGCAGCAGATGTTCGATGTTCAGTCCGAGATTGTTGCTACGCCAGCAGCAATCGAGGCAGACAAATTGACGCGACATTCCACAGCTGCTGCTGCTACTAGCAAAAGTTGCCTCATCTACTACTTTTAGGGATAGCTGCCCCAATCATAATACAAGTACTTGTACTTGTAATGTTAAATATAGCAACTGACCACCAGCAACAGTTGCAGA
Organism: Drosophila testacea; assembly: GCA_035043265.1. Taxonomy (NCBI): domain Eukaryota; kingdom Metazoa; phylum Arthropoda; class Insecta; order Diptera; family Drosophilidae; genus Drosophila; species Drosophila testacea. The sequence goes on from JAWNND010000151.1 coordinate 2,721,727, forward strand.
CACGACACGGAAACGGAAATGTTTCTAATCAGAGTCCAAAGATCTCAGCGTGGGCATAAAGCCCTATAAAGTGGGCAGATATAGAACCAGATACAGTACGAGATCCATAGTAAGTGACTGCATTTAATTGCATGTGATCTCTTTAATTAGAATAATGTAATCTCAAGATGAGCTTCCTTGTAAGCAGCACTCAGAAAAGTAGCTAAAGCATTCCTATAAATCGATTATAATGTTAATTTAAAGAGAATGTTGTCATTAATTTATTTGTATTGAGTAGAATTTAAAGATCCAAGCAGTTATTTATAAGTACGTTAATTGCCTTTTTCTGATCTTTCTTCAATTGTGTCAGAATTAAATAGTCAATTTGTAAATGCAGATGGAGTAATGGTAGAATAAATCATATGATCATTTAAGATGTTCAATAAAGTAAGATAACTCTATTAGTTAGTTTTTTGGTTGCTTTAGAAAAATTTGGGATGAGTGTTAAATTAAAAAGATATTTAATCTGTAAGCAGATGAATTGAAAAATGGTGGATTTTAATAGAGCTCTACATTTAATACTTGGTCCTTACACACTTCGAACGCTCCATTATCCTTACAATTGTATTATCTTAACATGAGTTTCCTTATATTCTTTTTTACTAAATAGAACAACATAAGTATTATATTCACATCTTGTTTCAGTTTGGCTTCCTTTTATAATTGCTGAATAATTTCATGTATCTTAAGAATTTCATTTTATATATCCGCAATGAGTGTTCCTTTAAACAGAATTTAGTTGTGCTACATAAATATAAGTAATTTAATAATCTAAGTATGATATGAGCTACAAACTTTGCCTCTGATCTATTTCTTATTCGGATCTATTTAATTAGTGGAACAACAATTGGTTACATGAATGAAGAAAAGATTTTCCGTTGAATGTACTTTTAATACATGTTGTGAATGTTGTTAAATGGATAGTAATTAGATAGTTTAATTTATCAAGTCATAATATTCCAAAGAAATCAGAACTTAGTCATCGGCGACCGCAGCTGCAATTCATTGTTTATTTTTATATGGACATTTATGTATGTACTCGTATATAGTTTATAATAAAGTTAATCAAGCAAAAATAGCACAGACTCAGTTCCAAGCGAATGTGATTATTTAATAATTGTGCCAAATGCGCGGCAAAAATAATAATTCCATAGAGCAGGCAACAACAACAACAGCAACAATAATAGCAACAAAAGTGTCTATTGTGCATTAAACAATAAAAATAAGCCAAACTGTCTGCCGAAGATTATATACACTTATCAAACAAATTCTATACGTACTTGTAATCTGAGCTCAAGGCGATCATTATAAAAAAATATTCTCAATAAGTTAGAGTACTAAAAAGTTTAGTTATTTTAAAAAGCATTGCCTCCCATTCATGTGTTTTTGTTAAATAGCCAAGTTAATAAGCAGTTACCAAATAGTCGCTTGTCCCATACTCTGTATTTCCTACATCTCACAGATCATACTGTCTACCTTAGATCGGATAAGAATTTGCTTATATTTTGAAGGAATTAGAGTTCATTATCTTAACATAAATCAGAAATCCTTAAGAAGCTGTAAGTATTGAATTAAAAGACTTGCATGAACGAACCAAAAAAGACTCTACTCTTTTCAAGATGTTTCATCTTTTGTAACAAAATTAATATATACCTCGAGAGGGTATAAAAAGGAAGGCGAAAAAAGCGCAATTAGAAAAATATGCAGCGAAGTGTCAGTTGTAAAATTGTAAATTGCAACTGGGCGCGCGTCGCGTTTTAGTTTTTTCTAGTAAATTTTATTATATTTTCTTTTGTTATGTTTGTAGATGTATTGTTGTTGCTAAAAATAAAACTAAACAAATAAATTTACATTTTTAATTGCAATTATCGCTGGCTATAGTTGTTGTTGTTGCCATTGCTGCTGGTGTTGTTGCTGTTGCTACTGTTTGCCTTTGGGGTCTTAAACAATTAAGATGATTTATTAGCAGCGCATTTTTATGAGAGGCGCACAGCAAAAACAAAAAACAATAACAATAACAAATATGTATATGACAAATATTTATGCTTCATAATAATCATATATGATTGTATACAGATAGTTAGGTATTCAGATACATAGATATATCAGTTGATTTATCACACAACCATAAAATCATCACAATTCATCTGGAAGCTCCAAACCAAAAAAATAACTAAAAAAAACTAACAAAATAAAATGAAAAATATTTTACTGATTGCTGATTTCATAAGGCACATTCTTCTTTTTTTATGATGAGGCAAAAGCTAATTGCCATTTTATGTTTGTCACTTGAGCATCTTTTAGGCAAACCCAAAGCATAAGAAGAGCATTCCGTATGCGGAGAACAGAGAACAAAAAAAATACGGAATACTCGCATTTAAATGCATATTAAAAATGTTAATGAAACGAGTCGTAAAAATTTAGAGGAACATTAAGCAGGAAAATCGTAAAAACTGTCTGAACACTTATTAAACAAATTGAAACTATGTCTCTCGCTCTCTGTGCGGGTTTCAAGAGCAACTTCATTAACATGGCAATTGGCAACACGAGCAACTCGGAGATGTTACGGCACCACTAGGAAATGCAAATCCATCACATTGGTACCCGTGTGTCCAGTGATCAGATGGTAGTCACCGTTTGATAGTTTCTTATAGAAATTGTAGCTATCACAATTGCGCAACGTCTCGGCAAGTTCATCCAAAGTATGATTGCCCAGAAAGGCATCTATAACACAGCTGTCTCCAATGGCACCTGCTGCATCCGTGGGTCCATCAATGCCATCCGTACCAGCGCTTAGAAATGTGCAACCGCCAAGTGATTCATCACGGTGCAGCATCTGGGACATGAGTAAGGATAGATGCTGACTGCGTCCACCCAGACCTTGACCTACGACCTGTGTGAAGTCAGTTACAGTTACAGAATTATACATTACATAAGTGCTCTTTTCTTGATCTGCAACTCACCTTGATGACGGGCTCACCACCGCAGATGATAAACAAGGGCGTCTTTGTGCTAATATGCTGTTCCAGTGCCTTGAGAAAATCTTGGAAACTCTTCTCGTTAAATGCAAATCTTTCGCGCAGTTGTTGTTGATTAATTGCCTGCTGCTTGAACTCTTGAATGCCTTGTAGAAGTCGCTGATAATCTGCTGCAACGCTGCTGACATCACCCTGCACGGAGGAACTCAGCACACAGGGTATGTAACCCAGTTTGAGCGCTTCCTGAGCAGCAGCTGAGGTGGCTATTACATTATTACCCACCACAAACACTTTGCTGTTGTTAGGCTCTCCATGTTGTTCCTCTTGTTGGCCTGTCATCTCAAAAAGCTGCTTTATCTCAGTTGATAATTCCTCCCACACGTCGTATTTCTTTAAAATCTCCGCAGCCGATTGGCTTACATCGGTGGACTGTATCGTGGGTCCACAGGCAATTAGCTCTAGAGGATCTCCAATGATATCGCTTAGCACAAAGGTGATTAGAAGGCCAGCATGACGAGCAGCAAAGGCTAAGCAACCTCCTTTGATATCAGAGCAGGCAATACGCACTGTGTTGATCTCCTGAATGCTGGCGCCTCGCTTCATCAGCTTATCCGCAATGTTCCGCTTGTCCTGGAGTGTCAAAGGTGCTCTGGGCAATGGTAAAAGAGCTGAACCCCCGCCAGAGATGAATACAAAGAGCACATCCTTGTCTGTCATACTCTCGGCGAGCTTCTTTATCGCTAGAGCTGCTTTGAGAGCCGTTTCATCTGGTAGATTATTAGCTGCACCTTCGTATATAGTCAGTTTATCGCAGATGGGTTGCTTGAATTGCTGCAGGGTATTAACTGGTATGCTCAGCACTCCACCAGCTGAATATTGGCCCAGATCACGCTGCACTTTATTGGCCATGCCGAGCACAGCCTTGCCAAACCCCACAACGTGACATGTTTTGCCAGTAATATCATGCTCCTGTCCATACAATTTTATATAGACACGCTGATCCTTCTCTTTGGGTCTTAAATCAAAACTGTTGTAGTCCACAAATATCTTTTCTGGATGCACTGCGTTGACAGCCTGTTGAAAGACCTGTCGCATGTGATCCCACATCTGTCGCTTGGCCATTTTCTGGAGTTTTTTAGATTACTATAACTGTACATATAATTATTGTTAATAGTTGTGTCTCTTAAGTTATTCCATTGCTTACTTGTTGTCAATCTTAACATGCCGGTTACATCAATTGTTTAACAATAAGTTGCAACCTAAAGTAACTGGTTTACATAAATATATTATAGGTAAATTGCATTTTCTTTAGTATAGTTACCTTTTTCCAGCCAGCCCTACACGCAGGGAATGAAAATTCTCTATTTACTTATCATTTTAGCAAATCAGCTGCCGGGTCAAATTTGTAGGTGAAAGAACATTTGTTGTTGTTTACTAGAGCTGGGAAACTATCGATGGCACTAAAGAGGTATCGAATTTTTACCTTTCTGAGTTCGATAGTTTTTTGTCACAATCGACGTCGCTTTGGAGAGAACTACTTTACAAAGTTAACAACATCGTAGGTTGTGGCGCTAGCAAACAAAAGATGGCGGCACCATTTTGAAACGGTTTACAGCACTGGATTTGATGTTTTGCAATGACGTTAGAAATTTGAAAATTCGTTCTTGTTTGACCCAATTAGCAACCAACCACACACACAAATGTGCGAATTAGTAGCTAGCTGGTGACGTTGGTTTCTGTTTGCACTCTTGTGTGGGTGCTTACATATGTATGGCAAAAGTCAATCTCGTGGAGACAGATCATTGTCTTTGATAAGACCACAAGTTGACAGTTTAAATAGCGGGCACTTTCGTTACCTGCCACACAGTTGGCTTAGAAGTTTGTCAACATGGAGCCGCTTCAATTGCTCTTGGTGCTGGGTAAGCTATTGATTATACTCTAATTGCGAGTTATTACAATTCATTATTGGTTTAGGTGGAGTTCTTTTGTCTTATGGAAATCCTTTGTTGGGATTGGTGGATCCTGCATGTTTTGTGGTCATCAACACAGAGTGTCCTAATCAGAATGTTACCTTTTGGCTGTACTCGAAGTAAAGAGATAGGTTTCTCTATTTTAGTTGTATCATTATTAGATTTATTATTCCCCTTCCAGTGTCACACGTGATGCACCCGTCCAGTTAAATCCTCTTGATCTTAATCCCTGGGACTTTCAGCCACCACGTCCACTCAAAATTCTTCTACATGGTTACACAGGCCATCGGGACTTTGCTCCTAATGACCGCATACGTCCTGCACTGTTGGACAACGAGGAGGTCTATGTCGTATCCATTGATTATGGTCCCTTGGTGCGTAGTCCTTGTTATGTCCAGGCTGTTCAGAACCTTCCATTGGTCAGCAAATGTCTCGGACAACTCATCAATAATCTCGTTGATCGTGCCATTGTCCAGCAAGAGCTGATTCACATCATTGGCTTTAGCCTGGGCGGTCAAGTTGCTGGACAAACTGCCAATTATCTGAAGCGTAAGCTGAAAAGGATAACGGGACTGGATCCTGCCAAGCCTTTATTTATTCTGGGAAGCGACAAACGACGCTTGGATGCGACGGACGCAGAATTCGTGGATGTGGTGCACACCGATACATTAGGAAGAGGCATGTTGCGTCCCATGGGACATGTGGATTTCTATCCTAACTTTGGTGCCCTGCAACCAGGATGCTTGGAGGAGAACGCCAAGGATCCGGGCAGCTGCAATCATGAGCGTGCTTCTCGCTTCTATGCCGAGTCAGTTAATTCCACATTGGGTTTCTGGGGTCGTCAGTGCTCCAGTTGGTTAATCTATCTCTTTGGACTTTGCTCCACTCGTGCACCGCAAGCCCTCATGGGTTATCACGTGGAGCAGGACATTAAAGGCGCCTACTTTCTTAAGACTGACAGCAATCCCCCTTACGCCTTGGGCAAACAGGAGGAGGCGGATAACAGTAAATATCTGGCCAAGTTCCGTTTGGATCCAAAACACAATGAGATCGAAGACGACTATGAACCGCAATGGCGAGAATCTATACCGGATCTGGAGTGCAATGATGTCGAGGCGGATGAGCTGGAGAAGCAATTGATCTATCGCGAGAAGGACATACTTGATGAGCCACTTTCTTAGAAAATTACATTGTGATAATATTTTATAACATTTATATGATGATTTTTATTATTTACTTATAATTTATTTTAAATTATTAACTACCCTAATAAATGATATTTTAATATTTCATTTAATTCTATAAATTAAATTCTTTAGCATTTTAATTGAGATTGGATATCAGTCATATTTAATTGTCAATAATATATTATTATACTTTAAGTACAAGAAATTAAAATGTTAAAACTTTTTTGGTTTAAAATGAGATAGGATTAATTCCTAATCTAGAAAAATTTATTTAGATAGGATCTTGATTAGAAGTAAGTTTTTTTTCATACTCGAATACTTGAATAATCGCTATGTATTGTAAATAGTTGGTAACTAGATTGTTCAGCTACTTTTGCATTTGTTATATGATAGTTATGAAACTTTAGACTAAAATAAAAACGTAATTAAGCTTCCTAACTTCCTACACTTCCTAATTGCCTAAACGCATAAAGTATAACAGTTTCATCTAGGCTTATGGGGTATAAAAAGACATGCAGTATAAAAATCAGTTTAGTTTTGATAAGATTTTGAGAGTTGAATGTCCAGAAAGAGCCATAGATAACTAAAGCACACTCACTACTTCAAGATAAAGTTAGACTCTAAACTTAGTAGCTGCTACTAAAACTAATACTGAAGCAGGAAGTGTAGGCAACATAAGAAGTGTAAATTAAATAGTTGAAATATTTATTAAGATTAGCTTTAAGGTGTGACTTTGTTTGATAAGTTTCATTGTCAAGTTGAATGAAGTTGAATCCAAGACCCGCATATGGTTTATTCTGACCTAGAGCAACAATAGAAACCTTGACTTGTTATCAATAGAGGTAGAAACAACACCTCCATAAGGGTGGCTCATTTCCCATGCATTCCTCAATGTCAAATTGACTTAATTTAATAGAATTTAAATTAGAGCAACGGCGCAAATTATTGCAGACTCTCGAAATGTGCGAATATCGAAATATCGCAATTTTCAAAATTTTCTCGGTGGTGCTTTTGGTGGTGTTGCTGTTGGCGACAAGCTCCGACTGTCAGGGATTCTTTCCAGAGTTATGCGTCTCTGCCCAACAACAGTGTCCTAATTCACGTATAAGTTTCTGGCTCTACACCAAGTGAGTGGGAAACTTTTATATTTAAAATAAGTAATTTCATCTTTTGTTATTTTCAGCACCACACGAAATGCACCCATTATGTTAAACCCCGTAGATCCCACGCCGGTACTATTTGAGCCACGATTGCCTCTCAAGATACTCATCCATGGCTTCATTGGCAATCGTAGTTTAACTCCCAATTTGGAAGTGCGGGATGTGTTGCTCCAGACACAAGCGGTTCATGTGGTTTCGGTGGATTATGGCAGCCTGGTACGCTGGCCCTGTTATTATCCTTGGGCGGTCCAAAATGCCAGAGTGGTGTCCAAGTGTCTGGCTCAGTTTATAGACAGTCTCTTGGAAGCAGGCATCTACAGGCGGGAGGAGATTCATTTAATTGGTTTCAGCTTAGGAGCTCAAATTGCCGGCATGGTGGCTAATTATGTGCAACAGCCGCTAGCGAGAATTACTGGGTTAGATCCCGCAGGACCTGGTTTTATGACCAACTGGCAGCATGAGAAACTTGATCCCAGCGATGCAGACTTTATCGATGTGATACACACGGATCCTTTTATGTTCTCTATGCTGCCTCCAATGGGACATGCAGATTTCTATCCTAATCTCGAACACCTTAATCAACGTGGTTGCAGCTACGTTAGTCAATGGAAATTCTACAATTGCAATCATTATAGAGCAGCTGTATACTACGGAGAGTCTATTGTCAGTCAAAGCGGCTTCTGGGCACAACAATGCGGTGGTTGGATTAATTTTTTTGCCCAACGCTGCAATCTCTACTCCCACATGCCCAACACTCAAATGGGTTACTTTGTTCCCGAAAAGTAGGTTGAAGATCTTTATACTTATTTGGTTAAATAGTTTTAATTTAAATTCTCTTTTGCAGCGCCACTGGCTCCTACTTTCTCAGTACTCATGAGACGTTTCCTTTTGCAAAGGGACCCCTTGTCGATGTGACCTTTGAAGTAGCTGAGCTTTGAAAAAGTTTGGTACTCCAAATCTAATTTCCCAACGAATTTATTATTTCTAAAAAGTTCTCAATAACATGCGTAAAGACTATAAACTTAAAAAAGCATCTTCTTTTTTAGCAGACTACTTCATTAGATTAATTGTAAAAAGTTTATTTTAAATTGGCAAACAAAAGATAAAAGAGAATTCTTAATAAAAAAGCATAAATAAACAATTGTCTCCATTTATTTCTAAACGTGCTTATCTGTTATTTTAAATCGGACTTTAAGATACTTTAATGTTCAGTTCGTGACTTAGAGCACAAATTGCAATCGATTGTGACATTTTTGTGTGTTATATAAAAATTAAAGTTGATTTCTCATTTTATATTCACTTAAAGATCCTCGTCATAGCCAAGATGATATCCACATTTCAATCAATTCAAATGGCAAATTTAACTAATCTTTATCTCAGCTTAAAGCTAAAAGCAACAATTTAAAGTCGCTTCCGAAATTTGGAACACGCCGAAGCTTTGTTGACATTGTAAGCTGCCCTCTGGCTCGAAGAGCTTTTTGTTACGCTCTGATCCACAAACTTTTCGGGTGAACACAAACGAAAGACTTAAGACACGAACGCGTGCTTCAGTTGCTCGCCAACGCGCAAACCAAGCGCACGTTTCAGCTCTGAATTGGATTTCGTTAAGCGGGCGTTTCACTCTCACTCTCTTGTGTTTACTCTCTTTTCGGTCAAGACACGTGCGCTCCCGTGAAAGCCAAGATCAAGTTGTTGTTATTGTAGTTGTCGTCGATTTTTTTGTTTTCTTTTGGGCGTTTCGCGCGTGTCCCGCAAATTACTGTCTAACATTTCGTCCGGAATTATGCCGCGACAGCGTCGCCAGCGTCGAAATCGAGAGTGTTTCCGAGTCCAATGACCAGCCGAGTTGCAACCGAAAAACAAAATAAAAATCGAAAAAACCAACGCAAATTGCATAGTTTCTATTGAATGCATAAACCTTGACCCAAAGAAAAATTCATCAACAAAAAAATAGAAAGATATAAAAGTCGTGGGTGAAAAGTGTTTGCTTTGGTTTATTATACAACTGCAAGTTAATTAACCAACAAGTGACCCAATTCGTCTCGAACTTTGCTCAAAACTCTTGACGAAAAAATGCCGTTGAACTGTTTGAAAAGTGGAATTGAATCATCTTCAAGTTGGCGGCTTTTGTTGCTGCTTTTTGGCTGCATCGTTTTTCATGCGCATTTTGCCGGTTTGTTTCATTTTTAATATTTCTTCTTCTGTGCTAAAAAGAAATTCGGCAGAAAAGATAATAAAAACACCCAATAAAGTATTTAATTTAAACTTTTACTTTCGCTCTTACAGCTTGGCATCTTTTTTTTGGCCATGCCTGATTGGCTTTTGCCTTTTTGACTTTCTTCTGAATAGACGTTGTCATCGTTATTTGATGCTGACTTAGTTTATTGTCGTTGGTTTTGTTGTCATTTTAGTTCGGGGCGTGCCTTCGTTATTGACACATGAAATTTGCGTCAACTGCATAAATAGTTGCACAATTTCTTGTGTTAGCCCATTACAAATTAACAATTCCATCGGCGACCTTGCTTCACATATTTGCCAGCAGCAACAACAATAATATTGAAATTGATTTTAGTTTATGGTTTTGACCATTGAATAGCTTTAAGGTTGACGCTCTTTATAGCACGTACACTCACAGAAAAAACAACTACCACATATTATTGTTTATAAATCTTTAGTTGTTTGTCCAACAACAATCAATAGACACTTATCTCTGTCCATCGTTCAAGTAGAAACATAGCTTACGCCTCAAACCTTGCACAGTGTCCGCAGTACAAAAGAAACTCTGTCATATGTTTTTTATAATAATTCACACATTTTTGGTGTTAATTGAATTTGTGAATTTTTTAGCTTGTTTTTAAGTGATTTCTTAGTTACAGTGTAATTTACATAAATTTGTTCGTATGGTTATTAAATACAACGAGAACTTCTGTAGTTTTGGTAGTACTTAAATCTAATATTAATAACAGTAATTGACATATTTATATAATTTAAATAAATAAAATTGCACTCACCAATGCAAAATTTTTTTAAAAAGTATTTCTCATGAAGAACTATTTTTGAAGCAATCTTAAAAGATTCATTGACATTAGATATAGTATTACTAGAATTACTCTTGGCTTATAATTAAAATATTTCTTAATCTAAGTTTTTATTATATTTTACCCAGCTTTAATAAATTTAAAATATTCTGTTTAAACTTTAGCTGATCAGAAATCTATTTATTTCGTTTTAATTATACTCACCAACTATGGAAATTGTTTTGAAACCACTGTGCTGTGGGTCAGTCAAGCATGCCTAAATGTCTCTTTTACCACTTATCGTTTCTGTTTTTGTTGCTCTTTTTATTGTAATCGATTGTTGTTGCGCCTGACGTTTTTTTTACAAATTTGTTACGCATGTTTTTGGCTCATCGAAAAGAGAAAAATAAAAAAAAATAAAAATAAAAAAAGTGCCTCATCATTGGCAAGTTGCCTTGGCTGATGTCAGCTGAGGTTTGTTGTTGGCCCAGTTAATTAATTTTTTGACGTCTGTAGCTACCGTTCAACTGCAGTCTTAATTACTCACATCTATTTTAATTATATTATAGTATATTTAATATTTCAATTTTTATTGTGGCTTATTTATTTTAATGTGGCACACAATGCGAGGCGCCTGCACCTTGACACCCTTCGCTGCTCTTTTGCAGTATTTCGCAATAATTACGGCTCAAAAATATAAAACATGCCATTTGTTTGTTGTTGTTGGGGGTTTTCTACTGTCAAAGGTGCCATCAGAGTTATATTTATAAGCACACACATAGACATACACATTCATAAGGTTGTAGTTCTGTCACATTACCTGGCTAAAGGGGCGTATGCGCAATGAAAAAGTGCGTGTCATGGCAGTCGAATGTGATGGCCAAAGTCAAGTCTGACACTGAGAGTTTATTGCTTTAATTAAAGTGCACTGGATGGTATGGAGAACTTTTACGGATTATGTGATGAGAACATAACTCAACATATTTTTGAATGCCCTAAAATTGTTTTGCTTTATATCTGTCATACAAATCTTTCGAGCTATTAATCATGCTTGTAACTTGCATTTCTTTTGTATAACAAACAATAAGTTAAATTAAATAATTAACTGGAAAATGTGTAATTTAATATTATCAGCACCTTCCTTTCCATTTCTGACAACACTAATATGCAATCTCTTTCATTACTATTTTATTTAGTCTATTAAATTACTTAAACGATCACCTCATCTCTTAATAGCTTATAAATTTGCTTATAAACCATTAATTCCATTGGTATACATTTTTTTTAACTCGTCAATGTATTGGCATTTAGAATTTCGGTTACTTTGCCAATCTGACACAGTTTTGAAACAGATATTTTATTAATTTTGCTTTAATAACTAATAGTTACCACATGCTGGCCTTCGCTGCATAGCTTGAAGCTCAAATCTAAAACAATTTTGGCGGAACTTGTAAGCTAAACAACTGTTGGGCGCATTCTAAAGACACTAAACTACAGCATTTGTGTAGAGCAGTGATAATTATAAACTGTATTATTAAGAATTAATTGCAAAGGGGTAAAATAATGTTGATTAAATATATATAGTTGGCAAAAGAACGAGACAGAAGGACAGCTGAATTTTAATTTAGAAGTGGTTTTTATTATTTGCCTCACACAAAAATAATGCTAGATCGTAAGTTTTCAGCTCTCAAATTTCGTTAATAAAAACTTTAACAAATTGAAAAAATTTGATGTAAGACCTGCTGATTTATGATACTTAATCTTAACATCTATGCATGTGTAATATCGATTTCGTGCCACAAACCCGAAGTAAGAAAGCCTCAAAAGCTGATGAAAATGACTCATGCCAAACAATTAAATTGTAAGACCATAACATAAAAACCTATAAAAACACTGATTAAAATCAAATGCAAGCAAAGCCCAATAAGTGAAAGAGACAGCAATAAACCAGCAGCAATAACAAAAAGTAAAAGAAGTAACAACAACAAAAAGCAATGATTAAAAAGATCTTTCACTTGCGACGATTCACAACAAAGAAAAACCGAGCAATCATTTGATGACCACGACTTGCAGTTGGTTTTTGTGGTTGTTGTTGTATTTTATACTGTTGTTATTGTTGCTGATGTTGCTTTGGATTTTGTTTTGGTTATTGTTTTTGTTTTTGTTGGCGTCGTTTGCAGTTGTCTTCCGCATTTATCGGCTCTTCCGTTTTTGGGGTTTTTGGAACTATAGTTTATTTGGCGAGCCACATTGAAATTTTCCATTTCATTTGACTTTTCCGGCAGTCTAGTGCAATTGCAATATTTCAACACAAAATTTTCCAAAAAAAAACTAAAAAATAACAATAGTAAAAGACAATTAATTGACATGTGTAATGTTAACGGTTGCAAGTACATGTCCAAGACCCAGTTGTCCAGCTGTCCAGTTACAGGCCAAGTTATATAACCACGGCCCACAGAGGCAGAGCTCAACGATTGTGAAAACTAACTGAAACTCGTCGCAATTGAGGCAGAAACACGACTCAGCCGAATGCTAATTGTATGCGGGGGAGGGAGGGGATAAAAAAGAGAGGAGCAGAGGAAGAAGGAAGGTCTTACGGCTGAGCTGATAATCATGTTTTACTCGTACATAGACTAAACTGAATTATGTTACTCTCTTGCGGGGAAATGGTTTCAATTGTTGTGTAAAACAAATCGCATGTTGCATGTTTAATTTAAGAGTACGTTGAACAAAACATTATCAACATTATGACAACATGTCATTTATAGACAAATCCAATCAAGTATCATGTTCACTGTGCCATGAGGTGAGGAGTTTCAAGCCGGATGCCCTAAAAGGCGCAGATTTGTCATAGCCACTAATCAGAGCTTAGACAATGCTGCAACTGCAACAACAACTCCAACTGCAACTGCAACTGCAACAAATGACGACCGGTTGCGTTGCTAAATCAAGCAGCTGTTTTAACATCTTTGCCAGGCCACGAGCAACTGGGCCAATTGTCCGGCAACCGAAGGCCGATTCTCAAATTATTTTTATTTAATTCAACAATTAATATGCAGAGCGCAATGAATTTGAATACGTTTTGAATCACAAGCTTTGCTCACAATTACTGCAAGAACACGTAATTTTGTACACAATAATCTAATCATTCTATTCATTTCCTACCTGCGTTTTTATTCAGAAAACTAAAAGAATTAGTTTTTATTGTGTTAACAGAACGTAATAAATAAGCTTTAATTGGTATAATCTTTATAAAGTAAATTTTTATTCATTTATTGAAGGTTAAAAGTAACCAGCTCAATTAAATACTTCAACAAAGTTTTGAAACTAAAGTTCAGAGCTAAAAAAAACCAATTGGTTGCAAATTTATGTTTAAATAAATTAAGCCAAAATTCCGTAAATACGGCCTTAGCTTTTAAATAACTTATGCAAAAAATTTAGGTTGTTTCTGATTTCAAATGTACGTCATAAGTAGTTAAGCTGTTTGAATATATATATATTTTAATAAATGAATTCCAAATTAAATTAAACATTTTAAATTAGGACTTCACAGAAAAAACAACAGTAAAAAAATAGCGTTTAATAAACTTATCAAAACTTTCCTAACTATTGCTTTCCTCATTGTACACATAATTATTTTAGTTTCTTAAATATTGTTAACAATTTCTTAAACAATTTTTAATTAAATGTATCGCAGTGTTCAAGATGTTAGATGAGCTTATTATATATGGGTTTTCTTAATGGCTAGGCTATGAATCATACATATCATGTTGAGTACGAATACGAATACGAGTGCGAGTGCGAGTGCGAGTGCGAGTACCCGTTTAGCAGCCCAGTTATGTCACGCCTCACAGTATCTGTTATAAATAGCAACTACGAACAACCACAAACAACCAACAACGACCAACAACAAAAGGAGTGTGTGTTGTTAAAGGCACACTTCCGTTTTGGGGCGCATTTGAGAGACTTTTACTTTTGCACATTTGCAGAAATTGCACAGATTCAAGTTGCAACATTGCAACTGAAATGTTGCAAATGCATGTTGCATGACATTTGCCACAAATCGCCAACATTCAATGTCGCCCGCAGCTTATGTAATTCACTCTGACAAACTTGTTTAGCCAGTCGGAGATAGGGGCAGAGTCAAAGACAGAGATCAAGTCAGAGACAGAGTTAGGGACGAAGTCAGAGACACAGTTGCTGTTGGAGCTTGTGGCAAATTCAACGGGGTGGAGAGGGAGTCTAAGTGAACACTTTTATATATTTGAGATAAAGGGTTTTTATAAACGAACTATTTTCAAATGTTGAATTTATTTATAGATCAAACAATGATCACAATGACATTCCAAATAGAAATCGGTATAATTATCACAAAGTTATTCGATTATAAAAAAAATAAATTCTTTCAAATTTACAGTAACAAAAAAGACATTTTCGAAAATATCAAAAGGGAAAGGAAGTTCGGTATTCCTTCTTATGAAAATTGTCTAATAAAAATTATATCTGTTTAACTTGCAGCTGGACAAAACGCGGCTGTTGTGGCAGCTGCCGTTGCCGCGGGACACAATCAATCGCAGGTTTATGTAACGGAATCTTGCCTGGAGAAACCCTATCGTTGTCCCCATCCAAAAATTCAATTCTATTTGTACACACGGCGAACTCAAGAGAATCCAGAGTTTCTCGATGTGCTCGATGCGAACTCCTTGTACTACACACACTTTAATCCTCGTCATGCCACAAAGATCATTATCCATGGCTTTGGCGGTGGCAGAAATCTGAGTCCTAGTCCGGACCTCAGGGAGGCATACTTTGCTGTGGGAGAGTACAATATTATTATTGTGGACTACAGTGATGCTGTAAAGGAACCATGTCTGAGTCAAATGGAATGGGCTCCTCGCTTTGGTAGTCTTTGTATCTCACAGTTAGTAAAGTATCTAGCAAGGCATCCACGTGGTGTTCAACCCGATGATCTACATTTCATTGGCTATAGTGTTGGTGCCCATATAGCTGGATTGGTGGCCAATTACCTCAAGCCCGAGGAGGGCAAAATAGGGCGCATCACAGCATTGGATCCAACGATATTCTTCTATGCCGGCGCCAATAACTCAAGAGATTTGGACACCAGCGATGCCCACTTTGTGGATGTGATGCACACGGGTGCCGGAATACTTGGACAATGGCATTCCAGTGGACATGCGGATTTCTATGTCAACGGTGGTACCAGGCAGCCTGCCTGTGTGGGTTCAGCCACTTTGTTTCGTAAGTAGTTTGTTTGAGTAGAACCAGTTGTCAATATAATTGTTTATTTATTCATATATTCATTATTTCAAAAAGTAAATGATATCAATTATTTGTTGCAGAAACGCTTGCCTGTGATCATACCAAGGTGACGCCGTACTTTATTGAATCCATAACGTCGAAACGTGGATTCTATGCCGGACCTTGTCCCAATCTATTCACCTATCTGATAGGTTGGTGTGAGCCCAAGGATTCGGAATATGTGCTCATGGGCGAGCACTGTTCCAACAAGTGAGTAGCAAGGATAAGCTATTAAGACATGTTTAATATGCTTTATGTATTGCAGAGCACGTGGCAATTATTATGTGACCACAAATGCAAAAGCGCCCTTTGCCAGAGGTTTTCCAGGCAAGGGGCGTGCAAATGGCGAGTATCAAGGAGTTCGACGTTGATAAAGAATGATAAAGATGAAGATGGATAAGGAACCGACTTATATCTGAGTTATTTTTCGGATTGTAGCACTTTTGTGATTTTAGTAGTTTGTTTCCTAATTATGTACTTGTATTTATTTGAATTGTTTTTGTTAGTTTTACTGCCGCCATCGTCGCTGGGAGTTTCTGAGGAACACGTTCCCATTTCCCCAACTCAAAACTCCCAGCTCCATTTGTCCGCGCCTTGTACAAATCTAAATCTAATCATTAAGTATTAAGCTGAAGTTTGCTGAAAAATAAAAACAGAACAAAATGACGAAAATAAAAGACATCTCATTGTTTTTTGGCATAATTTTTTAACATGTTCTTTTATTGAATTCCAAATACATTTCTTCGGGTATAATTTGTTAAGCCATTATATGTAGGGGTACGGGTACTCATATATTTGAAGATCCTATAGTCGGGCTTTATAGTCTTTATTCAATAAATAAACTGATTAAGTTTTGTAATGAATCCAATTGTTTTATACTATTTCTTGTTGGTAACTCAATTTGAATTTATATTTTTTGTTTTTTTTTTTATAATTTTATACGTGTTTGCAATATTTATATTCGATTTTC
Organism: Drosophila testacea; assembly: GCA_035043265.1. Taxonomy (NCBI): domain Eukaryota; kingdom Metazoa; phylum Arthropoda; class Insecta; order Diptera; family Drosophilidae; genus Drosophila; species Drosophila testacea. Next base: position 2,738,367 of record JAWNND010000151.1, read on the forward strand.
GTTTGGAAATATGATTAGTTGTTGAATACCTTTTGGACTATATTCATTAAATTATACAACATGGGCGGGTGTTGCCAGAAAAGGGAGCTTTCTTTTTATATCATAGATATTCATATAGTTATCCTTTATATTTTAAATTTTATACATTTAATAAATGTTTAACAAAACTCACAAAGAACACAAAGAATGTTTTGAAATTTTAATAAAAATATTTTTAGATATTCTTTAAAGTATACTATATATACAAAGCTTGAATAAATTAAAGATTCCATGCAGAAGTCTTATAAGAATCTCTATTTATTTAGCTCGTTTAACATTTATCATGAATAATTCCAATTTTGTGTGTTTTTTTGTGCGTCTATATATCTGACAATAGATGAGTTTAATTACGGAACTGAGGTTCAGCCCATAAGTAAATATTATCGTAGGTAAGTTACTGACATTACATTCAAGTTGTATTACCCTAGTTGTAACCGGTTTCATGTTTATGCTCTTTTAATATGCTTTAAATGATATACACTTTAATCCAGTTTATGGCTTTATTTCTAATATGTTTGTTTTTTGAATATGTTTATGTACACTTAAATTACTCACAAAAGCATTTAATGATGGCATATTTAGCTAGGTATCCATATATACAGACTGTCTTGTCTAATCTTCAACTATTTTGTAATTATTTAAAGTCAGTTATGGCTATTATTTTAGTTTATTTATGGATTAAACAACAAAAACACACACTGCGGTTTTTCGTTAACATATATTGTTATTATTGTCCACACAGCCTTGAGAGCTTTGGCGTCTCTCAAAAAAATTAAAAACATTAAATAAGATGAGTTGATCTAATGACAATTGAGAGCCTCGTTTGTGTTCATCTCTCCTGTCAAGAACTGTTTAGTATTAGAGACACACATACACATATATATATATATTTGTATTATATTATAACTACATAGTTTAAGCATATTTCATTAGTGCTTTTGTATATACAGACTTTATTTGAATAATGCTAATATTACACATACGCCCCAATGGCCAAAATTTTTACTTTAAGCTTCAAAATTTTTGCCTAAACTGGTAAACACAAGTAAACACAATAAAAATAAATCCTATATATTAAAATAATATTGATATTATTAGTTTATTAACAAAGCTTATTTAACTAGGTATTGTCGCTTTCACAAGCAGTTTCTGTTGTTCTTCGCCTTAGTGTTGGTAATTTTAATAGACCTCTCAAAGATCAGTAGCCGATGTTAAGCTCAATTGACCAACGTATGGTGCAATAACATTTAAAATTTAATTAATTATGCTCTAGATAATTTATTTATATAGTTATATAGTTATATATATGTATTGTATATGCATTTCTATAATGTTTTCATATAATATTCGCTGCTCTGTACAAATTACGGTATAAGAATTGACTCTTTTAGTTAGAAAATTTTCACATTTTTAATACATAGTGATTTAATTGTGAACAATTTGTTTAATATTAATTTTATTTATGTATAATATCTGCTAGCATATTTTTATTATAATAGTATAATACATTCAAATATTAAATTTAGTGGACAAAGTAAGTGCGTCTAAAGAGTATTTGAAATTTGCAAAAACATAGGTTTCTTTAAAGAAAAGTTAAAAAAAAAGTAGCAAATCTTAAATAATTTATATATTGAGTGCAAAAATGTAAAGCGTAACAAAGGATTAAAGTGCTTTTAACAACGAAAAAGAGTGCAGTAAATAATAATAATGGCCTGATCTAAAATTCTAAAAAAAACATTAATAAAGAGTGCAGTTGAAAATATAAAACAATTAATGAACACTTAAAAAAATAATTAAATTATATAATGATTAATTATTGTGTTATACTGTGCTACTATCTGTACATAAAAAATATTTCCCTTATACATACATATTTCAAATATTATGAATATTAATAGATTTTAGTTATAACAAAGAGTTTTTGAAGATTCATAACAACTTTAAGAAAAATATTTTTAAAAAAAATTAACAAGATCAAAGTAAAGGAATTTGTGCATTGAATACAAAACGTGCAATAGAAATTTTAACTTACAATTTGGAACTGTGCTTTTAAATAAAAATTAATATTATAAATTCTGGACTTACTATGTTTATTTAAACAAGGTTTTAAAATTAAATTGAGACACTTAAAAACTCTTTGTCAAGCATTATTTTTAATTTAAGTTAAATGACAAAATGTAGATGAGAAACTTGAAGACCAATTCTGAGGTTATTGGCGCCTACAGCTAATTACTTCACCTTAGTCTAGTCTAGTATATGTTTTAGTACCTATATCATGCCTTGCTCAAGTCGTGCAAATACAAAAGCAAACACATATATAAATACTAAACAATAAAGTCAACTCAACTAAACTCAACTGCATAAATGCATAATAGTTATATAAGGTTATTAAATGTATCTATATATTGTTTATTGTGGTTGTTTAATGTTTATCATTCGTGCCGAACATCAACAATTGCTTATTAATTATAGTAATTTTTTGATTAAAATTGATTTATTTACTTAGACATTAATGACATTTAGAGTCGAGTGCTTTGTCATTTGCAGAAGAATATCATCAACGGTAATAAAACTTGCAGTTTTTTCTGGCAAAGTTAACAACAACTTAGTTTTTATATTTTTGCTATAATGTCTTAATATGTGATTTATTTTTATTATTTATAATAATATTAATAACGGTTTGAGACGTGCGGCGTGCCTGGATTATGTCTTTATGATATACACAAATGTTAAATATTATTACATATCTCTTTTGTTTAGTTGTATGTGGTTGTGTTTGTGTTTGCAATTTGTTGTTGGAGCTTGTAAATAGAATTTCGCTGAAGCGACGCTTAAAAGTATGCTATAGTTATGTATGTGCTGCGTCAAGTGTATGTATGTATGTATTAGTTGCTCTGTTAGGTACATAGTTTCATTGTGTAAGTGTCGTCTGATCTGATGTAAGTGTTATATAGAAATTCGTTAGACGCGGCCAAATATCGCTGAACAGTTAATGGTCAAGTATATATCTGATATATCCTTTATCAATATATTTATATATGTATAAATAATCCAATTCAACTTCAAACCCTCAGCAGGAACAAACAATAAACGTTAAACGGCAAACGAGTTTTTGACTACAACTAAAAGCTAGTTAATCATTAGTTAGTTACTTGACTATGCTTTAACCTTTAACCTTTAACCTTTAACATACGACCTTTACTGCTGCTGATAGGCCTGCTGCACGTAGGGATTTGTGACAGGCGGCTGTTGTCCTTGCGTGTAATCGTAGCCGGCACTTGCCACATCCCCATATTGCGGTGGCGGTGTCTCCATCGCAGTTGGTGCTGTTGCCGCCATGGCAAATGGATTGTTTGCCACGTGTCCAACGGCGCCATAACTAATGGCATTTGATTGCTGCATTTGACTCTGCTCAGTGTACTCCGGTGCGCCCTGATATGAAAGATAGATAGATAGATAAACATAATGAATAATGGATTTCATAATGGCATAACTTAATAACTCATTCTTTCCTTTAATTATCTTTACTTATTTTATTTATATTAAAATTTATAATCCAATTTTAAGTTAATACTTTTCTTTTAAATTGTAAATGATTTTAAGTCAACGTTTTGATAATGGATTGCATAGTGGTTAATTAGTTTCATAGTCACATCATTTTAAGCCAACTTCACTTATAACTAAGCAATTCATTCAATTGTTGCTTTATAAACTAATTTAAATTTACTAAATTTAATAATATTTTTAGTCAACTCGTTCAAGTCGAAATTATATAAAAAATAAATGACTTACAAAGGAAGTCTCTTTGAAGAACGTGCCGGCACCCTGATTGGGATCATCGTTGGTGATGGCACCCGCTGGTGGTGCCCACACCTGCTGCTCCTCCGCTGGTGGCTCAGCCCAGGGCTGCAACTCACCCGAGGCAAAGATGCCATAGAAGGTGCAACCAATCAGATGCACACATGCGGCCAATGTAAAGACAGTTGTCCAGCAGCCAGTGGGCTAGAAGGAAAGTAGAGAAAGACACACTCAGAAAGTTATTTTCTATATTTAGGAAAATCCATTGTTATTACTTTTGTGTTAAGAAAATAAATATTATTTTGAGAGTAGAAAAATATGTCGAATTCCAGCTTACATTTCTCTGAATAAGTCCGTCCAGCGCGTAGGGCACTATGATGCCAGCCAGCGTGCCAATGCCATTGGAGAGACCCATCAATATACTCGCATAACGTGGCGCAATATCCAAATGATTCACATTGTAACCGGAAATAGCAAAGCCACTGAAGGCCACACCGCAGGTCAAAGCAAACATGGCACCTGTCTATAAAAAGTAAGACAAAAGAAGCATGTAGTTTTCTGGTATGGTATGCAATTATTCTCCACCTACCGCCGTTGAGGAATGTGCTACGAAGAGAAAGAAGAGTCCTTCCATGCCAAAGCCGCCGCAGTTAAAGAGCTTCCTCACATTTGTCGTAGACAGGATGCCATTCTTTCGCAGATGATCCGCCAACATGCCACCAAAGGGCACAATCGTCGTCATGATCAAATGTGGCAATGAGCCCACAAAACCCGCCTCCTCCACCTTAAAACCGAACTTGTGCTTTAGAAACGAGGATTGAAATAGTACCAGCAAATAGAAGTTCCAGGAACGACAGAAATTGGCCACAATAATGGCATAAACGGGCATGGAACGCAATATTGCATGCCATGGTGTTGTCCAGATCGATGGCATTGTCGGATGGGCTGATTCTCCCAAAGATTTCTCAATATATTTCAACTCGGGTATGCTAATCGCGGGATGTTTGCGTGGATTCTCAAAACACAGCCAGATCCAGAACATATACCATATAATACCAAAAGCACCATAGGCATAAAACGGTGCTTGATAGCCCACAGCATCTGCTAGAAGTCCAGAGAGAGGCAATCCTACAACCACACCCGCATACGAACCCGAGAAGGCTAATGTGGCTAGGCGGGAACGTTCCATGGGTGGCGCCCAGAAGCGCCAAATGCCGTGACAAGCTGGATATGTTACGCCCTGTGGATGGGAGAAAATGTTGCGCAATAAGTATTAAACATTCAACCAAATGTGCTCAACTAAAAGATATCCTGTGCTTAGCCCTTAGGTAGGACAATTTTTGGATAGATTAACAGCATGGTAAATAATAATTCAAGTCTGCAACTGGCTCTCTACCCACGCCCCAACTAAACCACTTTCTTAAAGGAAAATTCTACAGAATCATTTAACAAGTAATATTTCTTTAAGTTTAATAAAATAAAATAACAATGGAAATTTACAACATTTTAAAAGATATAAATAAATTTGTTGTATTAAATAGAGAGTGACATAAATTTTCTCAGCTGTTCATAACAATAAAGTCTCCAAAATGTCTCCTACTATGTGTTACATAAGAAGCTACACAATTATAATACTATGTTAGCATATTCCTCAGGCACTGAGTATAAAAAGAAAGCTATCCAAACACACACATACAAACACGCACACACATCACATATGAACACAAAGAAATCGCATTAAAATAAATGCTTTTGTTATTTTTTTGTGCCCCCAAAAAATCCAGGCTTAGGACATGTTTTCATTTCACATATTTACTTTATCATAAAGCAAAATCCTTTCAGATAACCAGCCACAGCCCCTTTTTCTTCCCCCAACTATCTTTCTCCCCTCTCTTGCCAATAGCATGCGTAATCCTTAGCTTTGATCTGGCGCCAGTCGAAAATCGAATTGGAATTCGAATATATGTATGTATGATGAACTTACCTCAAAGAGTCCTTGCAACACACGCACACAAATCACCACATGACCGTGCATCAGAGTCATGGCGAAGGGTACAAACAGATGCAACGAGGCGGAGCTGACAATCGACAGTCCAAAGATTTTGTTCGCCGGAAATTTGGATGCAATAAAACCGCCGGGTATTTGTGTAATCAGATATCCCCAGAAGAAGGATGAGTCCACATGGCTTTCCACCGCCACCGTCCAGTTCATAAAGACGGTCTACAAAATATAATGAGAGAATAGAATAGAGAAATGTGAATGGGAGATGCCAAAAGCGCAGAAGGAAAAGCAAAAGTCTGTATCATTAAAAACTGCCGCGGGGCTTTATTAACGAGCGCCAAACGGATGAGTGTGTATGTGGGTGTGTGTAAATTGTATTGTGTGAAAGTATGTTGTGTGTGGGCGTGACGTTGTGTGTGACTTTTGAGTGATATGAACACGCACACACACACACACTCGCTCTAATTGACAGCATCGATTGTCAAATGAGGCTAATTTAATTCCCATACCAAATTTGCGCTCAACTTTAAAGCTTCCGCATTTTTACTTGAAGAGATCAATTTGGTAATGAAATATGTTGCAATCTGATATTTTGGTGGGCTAATGTTTCTTTTGTGCTGAACTAAATATTAATATTTGTTGTACTTAAAAAAAGTTACGCTTTAGAATTCTCTTCTTTTATATTAAATCCTGCCAAACCTTTTGATACTATTTTTTTATTAAACTCAAAGAGAATAATTTATTAAATTAATGTGTTGGAATGGAAACCGATTGATTTTGTATACAGGCTTAAGTATCTAACATTTGTTTATATAAAATATTTCATTAATATATTAAGATCCTTCTTTTCCATAACTAAGTCCCCCGTATCTTTTGTATCAATCATAATTAATTTAAGAATAAATATCATAATTAATTAACGCTATGTAAATTTAGAAAATAATAAATTTACTTTTAGTTCTTATTTTCGGTACCGTCGCTTACCCCATTGTGTTCGCCTTTAAGCTTGGCAGCGGACATGTTGCAACGCATGCCAAAGGCAATCATGAATCCCACGCAGGCCATGGTAGCGATGGTATAACGTGCTGGCATGCAAGGACATTCCGCCTTGCAGTACTTATCGATCTTGCGTAGAGGTGGTCTTTCGATCTCCTCGAAGGAGGCGGGCGAGTCGGGTCTATCGTCGTCGTCGTCGTAGGCATGTCCTCCGCCGGGTCCTCGTCCCTCGCGTTCACCTCCCTCCATTTCCTCATAGCCACCATGTCCGGTATGATAACTCTGCGATATCTCAAACTTTTCCATATTTGGCTTCAGGCTGTAAAAGGTACAATAAAAAAGAACGACGCATAACTCATGCCAATTAGAGTTGGTCAGCAACAGGTAAGATGGCATTCAGGACAGTTCAGGAGGGCGTGAAAACACAAATATTTTCAGCTTGTTAAGGCAACAACCTCCCCCAAAAATTGACAGCATGTTGTTCTCGTTGTTTTCCCAGAGGCATTTGTGGCCTGAGTTTGGAATTGAGTTGATGCTGCTGCTGCCTTGAGGGTAGAACAGAAAATCATCCAATTGAAATTGAATTCAATTTTATTAAGTGCTGATAGCAACACGGGGGACATTTAAAAGTCGATGATGGCTTTGACTTTACGGGCAGGCAGGTACAGATTACGACCTGTTTTCAAATCAATTTGATTTCTCTGTTTAATAAACTGATTGTGGCTTAAAGCCAGCGTTTAAATACCATAGTCAAAGCACTTGTCAAAGTCTGATTGATGACAGTCTTGGTTTGCTTGGCTTAATGTAAGATGATATAGCAGAGGGCAGGTTCAGGGTAAGGGACAACACACCATTAACCCAGCCTAAGTGACACATCAACATTGATAACCCCGTCATCAGAGGCAACTTTCTTTAACTTTCTCCAGCTCTCTGGCATTTTTCCTCATAAATATCCAGACAATCATCCTCCCACCAAAAGTATGCAATACAAACTAATAAGCAGCCACCAGTCAAACAAGCCACTACAGTAGACCCTATAGCATGTATTACCAACTCCAACTCCAACTCCAACTCCAACTCTAACATCTTTGTCGCCGACGACTGTCACATAACTCAAATGTCTGCCGCCAAATCTACCCTCGTCTGGTCACGCAGTTTCCTCGAAGTCGTCTTGTGTCTTCTTCACTTCCTTTTCTCATTGCTTCCTTGCGCCTTGACCGACTTTAATGCCGGCATGTCTGACGCCAATTTTTATGCGCTATTTATACTCAATTTCTTCATATATTTTTCTGCTATTGCCAATGAGTATAAGTACTTTGTGGCAATGTTTGGCACAGGCTTTGAAAAGGAAACTATAGCTGTAAAGCATATAAGAAAATAAATTACTATGCTTTTGGAGTACTTCTATTAATTTCCAATGTTACTAAGCTTATGGGGCGGGGCTTCTGTTCTAAAACTCAAATAAACTAATCGTATTCATTTCATTTGCAAAAACTCTTTAATTTTAACACACGGCCCCAATAGTATTCATTCTGAATTGCAATTTGACATAGCATCTTTTAAATTCTCAAGAGTCGAGCTTATAAAAACCCCAAAAATGACAGATGGTTTTTTGAAAATTTCCTAAAACTTTTTTTTAATAGCTCACGCTTTTAAGAAATTTCCTATATGTTTTGAACATCCTAAACGTACAATAGAAACTTATTATAGAATAATTCCTTCAAATAACAATGTTCAATCATCAAATATGGATGAAATACCTTAATATTAGTTTTGCTGTTTTTAATATATTTTTAAGACAAAATTAAATATATAAATATAAATTGGTATGTTTCTAGTGCATATAAATTCTACATATAACAGAAAAAGAGTGTATTAAAGATTCGTCTAGTTTACTTAAGTTTTATGTAACATTTTAGCTTTCGATGCTTTAGCAGAAGTTTTTCAGCCACTTGTTTGGCGTATTTGATTGTCAGTAAAAATTTTGCAGACTTTTTGGCGCCGCATAGATTATAGCTAACTGGCGCCGCAGTTTTAGACTGTTAAGAGAGAGATGAGAGTGAAAAGAGAGAGAGAGAGAGAGAGGGGGAGCGGAGATGACAACTTGAAGGTTGTTTTGGCTTTAACTTGGCCACAATGGCGCGCCCATTAGGCGACCATTTAGATTTAAATGGAGCAAATGTTTGACTTGGTGGCTTGTCAGCGACACGATAGCGTCTTCACTTAACTTGGAGCTGACAATTCTAATTTCATTTTCACGCAAACAACAAAAGAGGGAGAATCTTGTTGCCTTGAAGTTGCACGCAATTCAATTTCTTCGCGACGCGCGTTTCAAGTGCCACTTGAGAAGGAAACTCGACTTCAACTACAGATCTATAGCCGAGTGGATAAAAGGATGGGTTTTTCTGATGGTATCCCGGCAACCACAGAATGCTCGTTAAAATCAATTTCATTTGCGTGCAGCCTTTTCAATATCAAGCAGCCTTCAACGCCTGTTGGTATGCAACACTCTTTAGCACATTCCTTAATGAAAACGAACCTCAATGACAGACCGCCGCTTACCTATTGTTCCAATTTCTAATTTACGCCCTCAAGGTCCTTCAGAAATCAGTTGTTCCATTTCCAATTCTACTTTGTCCTGGCGTGCTCATAAAATTGCATACCAAGAATTCACTCACACATACAGACAATATGTGTATGCCTTTATTGTGTTGCCTGTCAGCCAGCTTCCGTTTTAAGCACGTGCTCCTGCAACTCCTGCTGGCAACGTGGACGGAATTCCTGAGCCATCGGTGAGCATCCTGGACGTCTCGGCATGCCATAACTGGCAACGTCAACTGACGGACTGACTAACTGACTGATTGACTGACTAACTGCCTCGAACTGGGCGCAACTTCTTGTGGCGCCTTTAATGACTTGTTAAGCATGCCAATAATTTTACAACTTTCCGTCGCGACACGTGCCCAACTTTCGCGACGCCGGCAAACTCCCTTCGATTTCCACCCCACTTCCAACCTCGATGGCTACATTTGCCTTTTTTATGGTCAAGTTCAACCCACCATGAGACAGAGTGGAGGGTGCTCAGTGGATGCGTCCACCTGATCAACGTTGCGTTAAATTAAATTTTTTATTTTTGGTCAGAGAAAATCTTTCAATGGCAATCATATATCAGTCTCGCCATATTACACTTTATAATTTGAACACTGTGCAACAAAGCTAAAAAAGTAACTACATAGTGCTCCACTGAATGAATAAAATTATATTTTCCTTCTCAAAATTAAAAACATCTCTGATAACTTATAGGTAAGTTTCGTGTCATATTTAAAGTCTCGTATTTTTTTCTGCATTTTTATTATTTTCATTATATTTATTGAAAATGTATATTCCTTAGGAATTGTACAAATATCAGGGGTGCCACAGAAAAGCAATTTACCCAAAATTCAAACAAACAACCTCATCAAGCTGGTTTTAGGTGACACAAAAATCAAATCTCATTTCTCGAAAAAATAGTAGAACGATTTTATGAAACTCTGAGTTCAAAGTGTATAGAACAAGTTCTTTACAGCATATTCTGTGCACTCTTGTTCAGTTTTATTCAGTATTCATAATTTGTTGCACAGTGTTATATCATCATATACTATTCGTTTCGGTTCTGTTTTTGCTACTCACCCGCCAAATACGCCCGTCGCCTTCTCCTTAAACGCCGTCAAGCCCTTCATGATGATGATGCTGTTTGTTGGTTGTTAGATTTTCTGGTTACTTCACTGGCCGTTGGCAGCCTTTTCCACTGGTTGTTGTTGTTGTCGCTGTTGTTGCTCTTGTTGTTATCACTTGTGCGCATAAATATTTTGTTGCCTACTTCACGGCGGCTTACCGTGAAAGCCGCTGAATATTGGGCGTGTCGAATCAGCAGGCGGCTAATTTGCAGCAGGCAGCAAATTTTATAACTCAATTTTGGTTGGTTCGTTCTGGTTGACAGAGAGAGTGAGAATAAGAGACAGAGCGAGGTGGGTTCTATCAGTTGGTCGCCATTTAATTTGAAATTTTCCTGCTTATTTATTGTTATTCATTGACGTTGTTGTTGTTGTAGCCGAAGGTTGTTGCATTTTTACAGTGCCTGCCAAAAAGATTTGCAACATTATTAATGGTTTTCTAAATGCCGTTTGCTGTTTGTGTTTTGCTGCCGATAAGAAAATCCAACAAAATATCATAATTTGCCACATTTATTGTTAGGTTTGTCGTTGAAATGTTGTTGCCAGCACGATTCTTAAGCGGCTTATGTTCATAAATTTGTTTGCCAGTTGGTTGTGAGGAGCAGACTCAGTTTTTGGGTGGGTCTGCACCATGGAAGTTGGATTAGAACACATTTGTTGGAGTTTCGTTTAGGGGCAAATATTTTAATGCAAACAGTTGGTAAATACTATATGTCGAGTTTATTTTAGAAATAGTTTAAATGTATTCAAATGTGCTCTATTTTTAATTCGGATTAGAATTAAATAACCCAACTAATTTTCTAAGAGAAGAATGCTCTATGTATTGAATTTTTATTGCTCTTGAAAATACATTCTGCCAACATAAGTTTGGCATAAATACTTTAGAAATGGACTAAAATTAATAGGAACTTTCTATTAGTAGTATAAGTATTACAAGTACGACATATTTTTCTATAGATAACATTGAAAACTAAAATTAAGATAGGATAGTTAGAAGATAGACGTACTTTATTAATTATATAAAAATTGTTTAGAGACTTGAAAATGTTAGAGAGTGAATATAGTTTCTTTAGTTTATTTTTTAATATAAATCGAGCAATATATAAAACTTCCAAGTAAGATCTGTATATTTCTGTTGTGTTAAGTAAACTATATAGCTTTTAAATATTGTGTCACATGGACAATATAAACAGAACTCGAGTTAGTTCTCGTTTTAAATATATTATTAAGATTAATCTTTAACTTCAACCATTCCAAAGCGCAAAAAATAAAGACAAAGTATCTATTTGAATACATAAAATCAATATGAATATGGAAAAGTCATATTCCATTTGACCTTCCATCATTCTTCATTCACATCACTTACATTGTTTACAAGTATTGCGTAATCCATTTCTCAGTTATGTAATCGCTCAACGTAATCCCAAACCAGTTATCGTAGTATATTTATATTAATTGGTTTTAAATGATTATTTATTTAAAATTAATTATTATGCAACAGAATTTTAATAGTTTAAATAATTTTATATATTATATGTATTTTTGTATTTTGTTTTTTTTTTGTTGGTTATGATATCACAAATAAGGTACACAGATTGTAGATATATAGACGTAGCTTAAATCGCTTGACACATTACACGTAACGCTGCAGATAGGACGAGATAGATGAATATTTCCACAAGATTAGACACAATTTCAAAGGTTATATAATCGATTTAGATAAAGTATCTCACATTTTCTAAGCAACACACGCCCCGCCAAAAAAATAGGAGATTGTTAAAACTATAAAATTGATTAAATTTAAATGGGAAACTAAAGGATAGGCTCCGACAACATTCAGACAGAGTTGATGAGGACCCCGGCGGCAATCCTCGAGGACAACGACGACGACGACGTCGAATGATGATGATGATCCGCGTTCAACTCTGTCTGAAGACTGTGTGGCATTCAGGTCAGTCACAACATGAACGTAGACCTCGCGAGGATCAGACAATGCCTGTAAACAGGTGAAGCTGTCAGAATGCGACAGTTGCTTTGTACATAAGCATCTATCTCTGTTGCAAGTGTGGCAACCTGAACTGGAAAGTATATAGAGCTGATGTGGGCGGAAGAAGAGGAGGGGTAGAGGTTAGGGTGTGGGTGTACTACTTGGTATATACACTGGAAATTTTCGACTACTGAAACTGGAAGGCGGACGCGTGTATTTTCCATAGATTTGTATTAATGAAAATCAAAAGTGATTTCTGTTTTTCTTTTTCTGCAGATATATTTCTCGATTGCACAAACACTATTGAAATTTTATTAATATTATTTAAGCAAATATTTAGTGGTATATATATATGGTTATAGATATGGCTACTATAAGCCTGGTCACACTCACTGGCACTAACGCTGCGGCGCTTGCTTGGCCTCAGCAGGACAACGCACGAAGTGAAACTAACGCCAAAAGCATGTGCCCTTCTTGTCTGGCCAGCCAGTGGATGCCCTGGTCCAGATTATGCTCTTGCAACATAATCAATATTGCCATCTCGCTTACGCACTCATAAATGCCACACGAAACAAAAGATAGTGTGGTGAAAAGCTTGAGATGTGGAAATGCGCAGACTCAGATTGAAAACCTTGACTACTGTGCAGGAATTTCGTTATCAGCATTGGTCGAGGGTTGTTTTTTGGCAACAGTAGCAAAGCGTTTGGGCCAACAAAGAGTGGGGGTAAACCACCTGGCCAACAGGCCGAACCAATCAGCGTCAAGCTCCTACACCATTCCATATATTCTTTATATATATAGAATATATATAGCAGGTCGGGGCAAGTGGCGCTATGGGAATGGCATGCCAACAATGTGAATCTCAGTTGTGCATGAAATGCTATTAACATGTTGCCAGGACATGCTCCATTGTTTAGCTCCATGCCTGGAGTAACCATATCTATATGGCACGCTATGATTATTATATCCCATTCCAGACATTTTCCCTCTCTCTCTCTCTCTCTCACTTTCTCTGTCTCTCTGTCTCACTTTATATACAGCGCAAATGTCAGCCATTTTGAATATTTACTTTGTTTGCTTTCAATCGCTTTTCTATCTCTTGGTTTGGTGCTTGGTTGGTTCTACGTGTTTTATGCTTTAGTGCCACGTTGTGGGGCAGGCCGCTTAGCTGCCACGATTTATGATGCACAATTCATTGTCCATTGGCTAGAAATCATTCTTATTGATTGCCCAGCTGATTGGAAAGTCCAGCTTCAGTTAAAACAACAAAGTCGTCTATCGTCTGCCAGACATTTGAAAAATTTGATTCCTCCGTGAGATTCAGTAAATTTCAGAAAATTTGGTTTAATTAATAGCAGACCATTTGACAAACTGAAAATAACTCGACTTACCCTGTAAATAAAGAAATCCAATTGAGTGTTCTGTATAGTAAGGCAATAAATTGCTTAATTAACTGTCTGTGAAAAATTCGAAATTTATTTATAAATAAGACAAATTTTGTAACAAATTTATAAATAATTTACCTTATAGGAATAATAATTCGTTTGCTTAGTTGTGTTTAATATTTATAGAATTCCTTTTTAAATCTTTTTATTTATATGAATACAGTGAAAACTCCCTTAGCGGACACCTCTAATAGGCGGACACCCCCCTTGGGCGGACACTTTTTCCGTGACGTTGGTTTTGGTGGGGTTTTCAGACTAATTTTGCCTCTATTGAGCGGACACTCTCTCTAGTTTTGTCATTAAAAATCAGAAGTGGGCGGAAACAATGATAATTCGGAATCCGAAGAAGAACCGGAGGAGCCTGACTATTATCCTGACCCAATAAATTCGAATGATAAGGCGATGACCACAATTAAGAAATTAAAAAAATTAGTTCAAAATGACTATAAAGCGTTTGAATAAGTATAACATTTAGAAAGCCATATGCAGTCATACATATTAGAGAAGAAATTAAAGAACGCTCGACAAACCAAAATAAATTATTTTTTTAGGACGCAGTAGTAAAAAAAATATTCCTATAGGCGGACACTCCCCTTGAGCGGACACAAATTGAGCGACCATGAGTGTCCGCCCAAGAGAGGTTTCACTGTATATTATTACTATTTTAACAGCTGAACAAATGTTACATATATGTAATAGATCTTATTAGTCATTCACCCTAAATAACTATAGCATATAGAAAAAAACTCATTACAAGAAGAATTTTTCTCATAATTATGCAAATATATATTGACATCTCTATTTCAAATATTTTATGTATTTTATTATATTCCAAACCCATTTAAGATTATTACAGAGAAGCTCTGCATAGTAAATATTTAAATGTTTTGAATTATCTCTAAATAAAACTCAATTTAGTAAATTAAATCGATTAACTTAGATTTTTATTGATAAGCTTAGCTGTTTAATTACCTGTGCACTTCTTTTATACACGGTTTAAACTCTCAACAACAAAAATTCAAATGCAAGTAATTGTCATCGATTTCTTATATCGTTTATACTATTAAGCTAATGACATATCCCCTCTTTAAGTGTTAATTATAAAGAAGATTTACTGTATTATGGTTGCCAATAAAAGAATGTAAACATTTACACATGTTTGCTACTTTATATCTCATGTTTCTAGCTGGAAGCACGGAATCTCAACGGTCCACTTAAAGTAGCCAATAATCTTAGCTAAGACTCGGCAACTGCCTCAATTCCCAGACAAGCAACCTATTCATAATCCATATAGCAAAACCCTATTGCTCTAAGAGATCTCATCTCGCTTTCAGCCAACCCTCAGTCCTGGAGATGTTGCTAATACGACGCATTGGCCTAACCCTCATAAGCATAGAGCAAACAGTCAAACAGTTGCAACTCAGCCAAAAGCTATAATAAAGTTGCGGAAGTAAACAGCAAAGCGAAATAAACAACAACAGCGATGAGAAAAATGGGAAATGAAATGAAAATCAACAAAAACATCAGGCATTGCCGCAAAGGATATTTGGATTTTTTTTTTCTGCCGCAATAGAAAAGGATACTCGCAACAGGAAGTGTGAGCCTGCTAGACAGACGGGCAGACAGTCGACAACATCACAGACAACTTGGCGTCAACAACTACAGAAGCAACAAGATCTTAGCTAACATATTAAATTTCCAAAATTTGTCCACTTATACTTCGTTTTACTATTTAAACAAAGCGATTAAGGGTGCACATCATGTGCCTAAAAGCATACAAAAAAAATCACATTGATTGACATAAATGAAGAATAATCGAATTGCGCTCATAAAACTCTAAACTAAGTGCTCTCCTCTTACTCCTCCCTTTGCCTGGTACTCGAGTGTCAATCTACCACAGTCACAGTGGTGAAGTGAACTCAATTTATATCAATATAATTTAGTGTTAATGAAACTGACAAGGAATTTGACAAGGAAAAAACCTAAACAAAACAAAAACTATCCTTTGTTACATTTAATATTTAATTATTATATCGCTATGTAAATAAACAAATTCTCACATTTATTTGATACATAATTTGAATTAAATATATTAAATAAATATAGTCCTATCTTTTAGCGTTTTAAATTGCGGTTGCTTCTATTTTATTCCAAATAAGAACCGATGTGCTCCACTGTACTGAGTAGGCGTGACTAGCGCCCCTTGCTCATAAATTGTGCGAAAAAAGTGTCAAACTTGAGTTGACAGGCACGACAGCAGGAGGATTGGACGCGGACTCGGGATCGGGCTCAGCTCAGGATGGGAGCGCACGTCAGCGGTAATTAGTGCAACGGCGCCCAGAAGTCGGCTACAATTTCATTGTAATCATCATCGTGTTTATTAATGTTGTTGTTGTTGTTTGCTACTGTTGTTGTCTCCAAACTCTGTTACTTTAGCTGGTTGTGCACTAATTACAAAATAACTTTTTGCCGCCTTTTTCTCTGACTGCGTTGTGTCATCTTTGTTGGGATTCCCCGTGGCGTCTATGATGTATGGCTTTTCGTAGCATGATTTACTTAAAGGAAATGGGTGGAGAAAAACATAGAAAAGCTGAGCAGATAGATTACAGCAAAAGGCTTTCGGTTTTTAATTACCAGCTCTGTACAGCTTTAAAGTTGTCGAGATGAAAACGGAAACCACAAAAGAATTTAGCTAAAATTACGACCGAAACTAAAGCGAAACTTTTTCTGGACATTGGCATCTGGACACGGCCTGCTTGTTGATTTAGCAGATTCATGCTGTCAATCCACACGTCCACCCACTCAATCACAAAACTAAACGCTGCTCTCCTCGATAAGCGTGTGCCACGTAAATCGCAAACCAAAAAGACCGTAAACCGAAACCTGCCGAAGGCTGCTCAGTGGGTTGGGGGTTGTATCTTGTTCTTGCTCCTGGGGTTGGGCTTGTTGGGTGTCTATCTCTACGGCACAAAACGATTTCGCTTTCGTCAGTCAGAGATTTAATATTTATTTTTGTTTGTGTGCAAATAGCTGGAAGCGTCACAGATATGAGACAAAAGGGTGGAGGGATTTTATGGAGGGGGAATGTAGAGTGGATTGTCTGTTATTAGTTTTGAGATACTGATAAAAATGTCTGTCTTACGGTTTCAATTCAACTGAAAGTAATCGATGCTTTAGCAAGAGTTGTAGATGTATTTAGAGAAGTTATCAAAATTTATTATTTAGGAAATGTATATAAAATATCTTTTTAAATTTAAAAAATAAAATCTTATTTAGATGTATTGTAGGGTTTTCTTGAAATTATAAATTTTTATTTGTAATGTATATATTCAAAGTTCAAAATAACTTTAACTTTTCACCTTATGTCTAAATTTAATTCTTTACTTTTGTGTTATTGAGGAAATACAATTTCCAAAAAGATAATTATTTTAATTTATTATTTAAATTTCAATTTGTTTAATTAAAGATATGAAACAACTACTATATTTTAAGTTAAGGACAACTCTTTTTCTATAACTATTATAATACTAATTTAAAAGTTAGTGTTATTTCGTTACTATTTTTTATTTTAAAACTTATAAGAAATATATTTTCTTTTATACAAGTATATTTTCCTTTCGAATATTTACTGTATTTACGCTTGTTTAATTAGCATTTGCCCATTTTGTGAATAGTGCCAACCCCATCAGACATATCCATTAAGGACAATACATGAATACATTCATATTTTCAAAACGTGAATACAATGAATAACGACACAAAAGCCAAAGTGCCAACAACAAAGCGACAGCCGCCTGCAAAGCTGCAACTTTATTTTAAGCTAGAATGCACACACGTTTTGTCCCCTTTTCTTCCCTTTTCCCCTTCTCCCCTCTACACCTTCTACCCCCACCATTCATTGCCACAACGGCGACACACCGGAAACGATGCTTTTGCGCCCGGCGTGTGTCGGCCCTTTATGAGTTTTTACTTTTTTACCCTCAAAATGCATAAATACTTGTGTATATCTCGGTCTATAGAATGTCTTGATTAATGTTGGCGTGCGTTGGCTTTTACCCCTGCCTCAATTCTATACCCCTTACCACAATCCTTTGCTTTGGGAGCGGGTAATAAAAAATACTGTCACACATCATTTGGCAAGCTAGTAAATAGGTAGGACTACGACTTTAGATCGAAGTACTGTAATTTACAATTTTTAAGCATTTAAAATAAAATTTGGAATGAGTCTGCCGGACACCTGATACCCAGTCCGAGAATATTCGTTGCCTGGATGCCTGATGGGCCTGCCTGGCATCATAATGAATCTAATCACTTACGCTCGAGTGCATCAATTATACTGCCATCAAGCATCACGGCCTGAATGAGGCGATGACAGACAGACGGACAGACACAGGGCCAGACAACAGAGTTTGACAGGCGAGGCAGACAAAATGACTGGCGGCTGAATCCCAGACTCTCTGACTTCCTGAAGAGCGTGGCAAATCTGATAGACGGGCAACAACAGAAGCGACGCATCCATTGTTAACTCTCGAAAATTTGTTTGCAGCGTCATCAACAACAATAATGACAATGACAAGCTCATCAACATCAAGTTGATAACTTTATGATACATTTATGTGTGGCTACTCTACAGGGTTGTAAAATAAGTGAAATTTATAATAAACTAGAAATATTATAATCAAAGTGATAGTCGGATAAGTTTCTGTACAGAAAAATCTGAAAATATTTGTAAATCAACCTGAACACTTCCGAAAAGAGTTTTTATTTTAGCTTGAAAACCACAAAATATCCTTTACTATGGATTATAAATAATTCTATATATTAAACTTGATCTAGCCTTAGGAATATTACCGCGCAAATGGTACATGGATAACTGACTGTCAAAAATAAACTTATAGCTTTATATTCCTCAAGTTCTACCTGACCATTCTTTCAAAATTGCTCGAGATTTGATCGATATTTTTAATTTCAGTTTATTCTACAACAAAAATGATTAAATTTTCTTTAGATTTCTTAAAAATGTCCAACATCGAAAAAAAAAAAGTTTACAGCCATAACTTTGAAAAGAATTAACCGATTTTGCAGTGTAAGCTCTCTTAGATTATAATTTTCCAATAAATTCAGGGTATACTTAAAATAAATTTATTAATTTTACTCAAATACTTATTTGATTTTTAAATTATAATCAATTTTATAAAATTTATTCTGTACTTCAGATTGATGAATATCCTATAAATCCAGATGTTGAGTAATAATCAGAGTAATCTTCGGAATGGAGTAACTTTACAAATACATGTTTTTTGTGTAATCATTTTTAAAAGAATTCACTTGACAACCCTGGAAGCCACAGTCTCTGTGGTCAACTGTGTGAAGAAACCACAAAAGTTGTTTGCGTGGCATTTTTGTGTCAAAGTTTTGCTCATTAGAAAAATATTAAATTTCATAGAAAGCTTTTGAAGCATTTCAAGCCAAAGGAGGAATATTGAGAATGAGGACCTTTAATTGTTTAGTATGTGAAGACTTAAAAGTCGTCTTTTATGCGGTTGCCGTCAAAGCGAAACTCAATTAAGCTGCAGACTCTCCGCCCTTTTTCACTCTCCCATCCTAGAGAGTTGTGCAAGTGATTTAAAATTGCTGATACGGCAACAAGGACATCAATGAGGATGCTTTTGTCATGGTTGCCAGCCAACGACAAAATGCCCTGCTCCTTTTCAAAGGCATTTTTAATTGAAATTATCTGATGCTACCTTTTGACGCAAGTTAAATTTGCGTTTTTCTGCTTTGTTGCCTTTTCATTTGAAACTGAATTTCAAGTTTCAAATGTGATTGATATGCGTGGTAGGAAATCTCGCCGTTAAAATCTTGTTTACATCTTTGGACGCTAATAGCGGCTTTAAGTCAGCCAAGGATATGCCATAAATCCATGTTAATAACGCCAAGACAGGACAGCCCAGGACATAGGATCGTCGCCCCTTTCAGTCTGCTCCAAATTGTGCTTAGACTGGCAAAAATCGTACCTCATGCCTCTCTCTCTCATTCTTTTTAAATGTATCCATCTCTTTCTGTTTGAGGGGGAAGACGCAAATTCAAAGACATTTAAGTAGATTAAGCGACTTTCATGTTGTCATTCCTCAGTTGCTGATGCCATCAACCCAAATGAACGTCGACAGTAAAACAATTCACAAGGCACGCCCGGTGCAAAGGACTTAAGCACGACGACAGGACATAAAGCCTGCAATATGCCTTGCCACTCCACAAAAAAAGCGACTCTCAGATATGCAAATAGCTCTCGAGCGTGGGCGTGGGCGTGGCTCAATGGGCGTTGCAGCAGCAAACAATGAAAGTAAATGCCAAAACATTTTATTGATTATCAGGCAGAGTGAAAACTGAAACGACTACAACGTGTACAACGGCACAGTGGGGAAAAAATATTTTAAAAGTGCTAAGAATTTGAAAATCAAAGCTTTTAAAGTACAAAAAATATAAAGAAAATATAAATCCATGCAAATATAATAACACAATTGAAATTTTAATATCATTGAATAGATAAAAATTTATTGGCAAAAATGAAACAAAAAATAGTTTGACAACGATTTAAATGGAATTTAATGAAAATAATAAATACATTTCTGCCGACATTAAAAAAAAGAACTCAGATATATTGAATTTTACATTAATAAATTAAAAGTAACTGTTTAAAATTGATGTGGTATCTTTGATCTTAATGTATCAAGACTACCTATATTTCCTTGCAACCTTTTAAAAGTTTATAACATGTTTTACTTAATGAGCTAATTAGCTAAATATTTTTTTGTGGAACCTCAATTTTCGCTCTATGTATGCAGCTCTGCACCACTGTGCAGCAACGTTGTTGTCGCTACTTCAGTTGCCATTACGCGGCGCCGACAAGTATGCTACACTTTTTGCCTTGTCTGACAATAAGTGAGGACTAGGACTAGCAGTTGGAGTTCGAGTTGAAGCTGGAGTTTTCGAAGCTGTGAGTGTGTGTCTTCGGGTTGGGGTAAGAGCATTGAGCATTTTAATAACCGCAGTGAAGCTCACAACTCCAACTGAAACGAGTGCCATAAATTATGCCACCCACCGGCCAAAAAGCAGCAACAGCAGCACATTGACAATCGTCCTTCGTCCTGTTTGGCCGCCCGTCGAGCGATTTGTAATACACAACTCTCTCACTCTCTGCCTGAGACTGTGTCTCTCCTTCTCTGGATTGCGCTTTTAACAGAGGGAAAACAGTGGGTTTCCCCCATTTGATGCGTTTGATATATGGTTGAAATTTAAACTTTGCAATAGAGAACAAATTGCTAGCCAGGACAAAGTCAGGACAATGCGCCTCAATTGATATTGTTGAGCACTTCACTGGTCAATGCGGCGTCATAATGCAATTGTATAATTTTCTTAAAAGCTCCACTCGATGCGAATGCGCATCAACTTGTGGATGTCGCCAGGACTTGAGTGCACTCAGGCAAAGAGCAGCAAAAGATCACAAAAGGCATTAGAGAAATTAAAAGTGCCCAAATGGACGACAACTGGACAATGAACCCCCAAAATGGTCAAAGCAACGTGTGTCCAAAACAATCAGCCAAATGGCGTGAACTGGTCGAATTTAAGGACATTTGAGAACATTTTAGTTAATTGAAATGAGTGCAAAAATTGCGCCATGCAAATAGAAACTTAAGCAACTGACAAATAAATAGAAATAAACGTGGCAAATCCTTGCCAACCCACAGCAGTCACGTCTCGCCGACGGAGCTTAGGCTTTAAGCTCGACCACCTGTGGCTCAGGACATGCCAGGACACCCACTAGGACACCCACTAGCTGCACACAATGAGCTCGTCGAATCACGTCTCAGGTGCAAATGAAGATTTATAAAATCGCAAATTGATTTAACGTGCAAGTGTTTTTTAATTTGCCCACCAAGAAGACGAAGTTCACTTAATCAAATTTTTATGCGTCCTTTGGGCACACACACTCACACTAACACACATAGAGAGTCACACCCTCACACCTTATAGACACACACTTGGGACTCGCTGTGGTCGTCTCGATTTCACCCCTGAGACCAACTGCCAGAAGCCCCGTAATTGAGGGTTAAACTACCGTGTGCCCATCAACAGGTAATTGCCGTTCAGATTGCTATTTTTATGACAACTTGTGGCTTGTTAGCGCTGCATAATTCATGAGTCCCTGCAGCAAAGTCTACAGAAGCCTCATGGGTAACAAAATCAAGGACTTCTAGACCAGAAACACAACTGAGTCAATGAGCATTAAATGTAAAATTTTTATATGCTGTATTTATAATAATGATTATGCCTTTAACAGATAGAACTAGTCAGCATCTGCAATTGTTTAAAGTATCAGTTAATTTTCTGGAACAGCATCAAAACCTGGGCTGTGTTACGAAACTGGTAGTTATTAGAATATCTGTAAAAATTTGGGATAGAAGAGTCTTTCTGAGATGCTCCTTTCTTTAACTAACGTAAAATAATCTCTTTAGTTCGCACAATCCTTCCGTTTTATCATATCTCATTGTTTCAACATAAGTAATACAAACTTGAGCCATCATCAGTTGACACAAAAGATTTGATATCCTTATTGCCTACACTCGAATTCAGCTATACTTTTCAGCTATTTTTTGTGTAAATAATAATGGGAATCCTCCCCCAATTGCCAATTTGAGCAGCTTAACGGCAAAAGGAAATTTGAATACGCCAACATTTTGTAGTGTCACGTTTTTCTTTCATTTTCTCAATCGCGTTGCGCATTTTTGATTATTTTCTTTTTTTCTTTTTGGTAATTTAATACAATTTTTCTACAGTTTTGCCAGCGCAATAAGAAAATTCAATTAAATGTAATCGTATCTACTTATTTGTTCATATATATAGGCATGACTGATTGGCCGAAGAAAAGTTGAAAGGTATAGAAAAAGAAGGAAATGAAATTAAAATTAAAATTGAATAAATAGCTAAATAAACACGCACTTTGAAAATAAATGCTAATTTCTTTTTCTCTTGTTTCAATTGGCACTTCAACAAGATATCATAAAGTGACAAGTGTCGATTTCTTGGATCGTCTAAAA
This sequence comes from Drosophila testacea, assembly GCA_035043265.1. Lineage (NCBI taxonomy): Eukaryota > Metazoa > Arthropoda > Insecta > Diptera > Drosophilidae > Drosophila > Drosophila testacea. The sequence continues at coordinate 2,761,445 of JAWNND010000151.1, forward strand.
AATATATGTGCAAGCACGTGCCAGGCAAATCCTTTTAATGTGACGCACAACTTTGAGATTCGATGAAATCCAACATTTTTCCATTTTAAAAAATATAAGTATAGAAAAAAGATTTTGTATGCATATTTTTGTGCGAAAAACGTCTGAGTGGATTATGAGAGTTACTCAATAAAGTGATGATGATAAAGCATAATCGAATGTGGAAACAATAATATACCCTGTATTTGGTATCATCTAAAGCGGTATGAGAGACTTGTTAAAATATATCTGATACATTTTGGAAGCGGTGAAATAAATAGTTTTTCTTAATGTGAACTCACATCACAATTTTTTATATACTTTAAATGTAATGTGATAGGCCAGATTTAATAAACAAACACTAACAAGACAATCAAATGAATGCATTATCTGAAATAGATCAATTTACTTAAAGATCTATGCTGAATAAAGTTGAATTTCCCTATAACTCCTTAACCTTAAAATATTTATAAATCTATTGGAGAGAATGTTATTTATCTTGATATTTCTTTTAAGAAGCTTAAGGAGGCAACTGTTTAAATTATATAGAACTTATTGACATTCCTCTAAACAAGCATATCACAACTTTAGCTTTGCAAATCGAGTTACGTGTGCTGAAAACATTTCAATTAGAGTCAAATTCAATTAATTACGTGGTAAATGATGACTGCATTTGGTGTCTATTATGAATTTGTCTAACCAGCTTAAAAGCGAAAAAGCGTTTTCAATTTAGTTCCGCAACAGCAACAACAACAACAAGAACAACAACAACGGGAGAGCAAGTAGAAGAAGAATAAGGGAAAGGACTACAAATGGAAGCCAAGGACGTCAAGAAATTCAATTAACCTCGAGTGGTTGCTGCAGCATTGTGAGGCATAAAAACAAAACGCTGTGGCTTTCAACGTGGTGGCATTCACATTCACACCTCATCAACATCAACGTCAAGAGCACAACAAGATGAGGAGGGAGGAGAGAAAGAGAGAGAGAGAGGAGATTGTATGACTTGTAGCGTGGACAGACCATTGCTACCAATTGTTAATAAAGTCCACGTTTGTTTGCCTTAACGCCGCACAGTTTAACCCCTCTTGCCACAGCCCCCTTGTGGAAAGCCGGTAGCATCCCCGAACTAAGCCTCAGGTTATCGGGCTCATATTAAACTCAGGCCTTCACCCGGAGTAGTCAATAAAAAGTGCTCAGAACTTGGTCTGATTAAGAGCTGGGCAAACAAATCAGATGCCGACATTTTGTTTGCTTATCCAGTGTCTAAACAGGTCTCTCGACTGTATTTTAAACTGTTTGCGATAAATTGAAGATGGAGAGATGGAGAAAAATCTGAGAGCCAAGCTTATGTGGCCTCAACTCAGTCATGTAATTAACATTTCAATTTTGTGTTCAGCGTTTCTTTACCTATGTCCCATTCCAAAAACCTGCGATATCATCAGGCAAATGTATCTCTTCTGCTTCAGTTCCCTTCGCCTCTAAGTTGACCCTCCAGCCTCTTCCTCTATTTACCCTCTTTCAACTGATGGCACTCCGAATGTGCTGCGGCAATAAATAAATTGTTTTCCAGGGCGATTTTTGCTGCTGTTTTTGTTGACATATGCAAATTTTTGTTGCCTGCACGCGTACAACAAAGTTTTTTGATTGCTTTTAAGCGTTCCACTCTCAATCTCTCCCTTGCACCCCCTCTCTATTCACTCTTTCTCTAACTGCAAAGAGGAAAGAGTCAGCCGTAGATGAACTTGATGCTTAGACCCAGTTTACAGGTAGTTCAATAGGCTTTGATTGTTTACTCTTTGGTTTTATTACTTCTTTTATTATTTGAATACAACGTGGATAAGGATCTACAAGAAGAGATGCACAGATCTACATAAGGACAGTAGAGGTAATTCAATATTAGTTAGCTAATAATTTTAAGTTTAACAGTTTAAAATTTATTGTAATGAATGCAGCTTTGTCAAGGATTATCAAAGCCCATTTAAATAGCTATAACAAATATATCAACCAAATAAAATAAATGTCTGTCGTATATATGTCGTAAGTCTTATTATAGCTCGACTATTTTTCAAAAGTAAAGTCCTTTTTCCAGCTGAAACGAAGTAGGTTTGAAATGAAAAAGTTCGCATAAAAATCTACCTACTTGAAAAAAATAATTTCTTAAAACTAACTATTTTTAATTGTAGAATCAATTTATTGTTAAAATCATGACTAAAGTATACAAGTTTTAAAATCAGTTGACTTTTGAGACTGACAAGTCAAAACTTGTCTCTTTTGACTTTTGACTTTTTACCAAAAAATTTAACATTTCAGGATAAAATTTAAAAAATAAAATATTAAGAAACACCTTTATGAAATTTTCCACAGAAAATAAACTAATTGTTCACAATTTGGATTAAAACATTTATTTATTTATTGTATTTATCTTGATATAATTATGATTAAAATTTCATAATTGTAATTGTATTAAAATCACGTTTCTTGATTAATTAAGTACATTCAGCTTATCATAGATATATAATCGATATGAATTGATATGATGTTGCTATGATATTCTTTAGGTTCAAATTACTACAAAGAACTAGCAATCCCAAAGCAGTAACCAACTGTTCCCTCCAAGGAGCAATTGACCTTCCGACATGGCGACGCTAATTCAACTCCCAGTTTATCGTATCCTTTGATATCGTCTATAGCAGGCAAGCTCAACACTCCAAGCACCTGGTAGCTGCAACTGTTTATTGAGTCCACGTCCTCTCCAGTCGCTTCTTCTTATTCTTGTCGAGCTGCTCCGTCGGCAAAGCTGAGCCCAAAATTCTCGCCCGCTCCATGTCATCTTCGGTCTACTCCCTTGGTTGTATTTGTGGTTTGTGTGTGGCGCCAGTCTCACAATCTGCGCTTTTATAGCTGCCGCCAACACGAAAAGCTTTCTCAACACAACTCCCCCACCATCTGCCCATACCAACCATGGTGTGTTGAGTATCCTTCTCTCTGTGGCTGTGTTGAGTTTCGGGGCGTAAAAGGCAACAATTGTAGCTGCCTAATTGGGTATACGAGTATATATGGATACGTGTATGTGCTGTTAGGTAAACAGTTGTCTATATAACGCCCCATGATTGTGTGTGTGGGTGTGTGTGTGTGTGTGTGTGTGTGTGTGGGTGTGCGTGTGTATACGTATCAGTGCGTGGGTGGCCTTTGCAAGGATACTCTATAGGAGGAGCTACAAATTAAGCATTGCAATGGCTGCCGAAAATTCAAATTCAAATTCGTTGAGCTTCTCATTAAATGCCAAAACGTATTTTTGAAATACTAAATTCTCAAAATGCCTACGCTATCTAATCCTTTAGCTATTGTCCTTGCCTATCCCTGTTGTCCTCGCCATGCCTGTGAGTAAGTGATTAAAGCCATTAACGAAATTATCAAGGATTATAAAGATTTGTACACAATTTGATGCGCTGCCACGTCAGCCCTTCACCCCCTTTAACCCATCCTTCACCCACACCACTGCGCCCCAGGGTGTCCTGACTGAGAGACAATGCAATTTACCGTAATCCATGGGCTTCAATTAATGGAGTGTCGACGACGTCTCTCTCGAAGGGGTTGCTGGGTAACTTTCCTCCTTGCCACAATCCAGAATGCGCACAATACCTTCTGTAAAAAATACGTTAAATTGATAATACAATGAAATGCATTAGGTTCGTCATAGTATAGAAGAGGTTATAATTAAGACTGCAAAGCTCTTATTTTTAAGGAAGGTACAGATATAGTTTTATTTTCTTAACTGTTTGCATTTTACCTTAGTTTTTTAAACCGACAAAGTTGTGTAATAAAATATTTATAGCTTTTTTAATAATCTAATTTGAGGTAAATTTCTGAAATTATTTTTTCCGAACAATTCCTTTTTTTAAATGCAAGTCCGGTAAGGCTGATAATCTGGCTTGGAAAACTTCGGTTCGGTTAAGATTCAATTTAAGTCAGGCTTGAGTCTTGATTTTAAAACTATGCTATTGTTCACAATTATTATAAGACATTTTTTCATAAATTGCATTTTTGGCCAGTTCTTCGTCCTTTCTCACCACCATTTAATCTTACTTGACGTCAATTTTGACGTCTTTCACAAAATATTCAGTTGCATAGTTTGCCTCGCCATCACGTTCAACATATAAAGCTGGCATAGTTCAATGTAAAGTTTGCCCAGTTCTATTGCAGACTGTCAACTTTTATTGAGAGAAATGAGAGAATTTCATTCGCAAAAGGTCAAAGGCTATTGAGAAAAATTAAGAAAAATGTTTAAGCTAAGTGAAGTATGCAATTAATCAGCTACCACTAAATAAAAGACTATCTACGTAATGTTATATGGTTATTTTTGTTTTTTTAATAGATATTAAATATTAAAAGGAAAATAACACTATAAAACAAGTCAAAATAAATAACAAAAAAACCTACCTATGTCGTCATTTCCTAATGCAAAATTGAAAGTCCTGCAAATACTGTTCTAACTGAATTATTTTCAACAGAACTTGTGATAAAGAATCATAAAATGCGCCAAGAGAAAAACATATATTTAAATCTTAAGTAGAAGTAATCAATCATCTTTAAAGTTGAAAATATAAACTTTAAATATATTATCAAGTAGCATTGATATTTTAATCTAAATCGATATATATAATATAATAGTTTTATAGACAAACATACACAAATAATTTTGTCAGTGTTCTACTCTTCAAGCTTGAAACTGGTAGAACAAATAACATATAGAAACCATAGCTTTAAATTTAAATAAAATATACAAATCAGACATAACATTTTACAAGGCACAAACCCATATACTATAATATACAAAGAAATGGAGGAAAGTGTAGTTGCTACAAGGACGACACCCCTTGATGTTAATACAACAGAAGGAGATCTTATTAGCGTTTCAGGAAAGCAAAAAGATGGTCTAGAAACGGAACAATTCGAGCCCAGTATCAAAGAAGTTACTGAGAATCAAGAAGGTGAGGAAAAACCCGGTGGCAAAAGCGACGGAGAGGATGGTGAGGTCGTTATAGAAGATAACGCCGAAGAAGGCGACGATTTATTAGAGATTACACCAGAAGTTTTGGAGGCTCTAGAACGTGAGAGAAAGAAAAAGAAACGGGAACAGCTGCGATTGGCACGCGAGAAATTGGACAGACATTACAAATCACTAGAACCCGAGATAGAGCCCGAGATAAAGAAAGAACCACTGAAAAAGAAAGAACTAGAAGGTGCCGAAGAAGGCGAGTTGGAAAGACAAATTGAAAATGTAAAGACATCTTCACAAATATCCGTAAAAGAAGAAGATAATTTCACAATATTGAAGAGTTCTTTGGCATTATCCGATACGGAAGATATTCGAACCGGAGTGTCATCATCAGAAGACGAGTCGGATTATTCAAGAGGTCCACTGGGAGTGTCCTTTAAGGAGGACTTTTTACAATATTTTGTTTTGCCCAGTCTATCGGACTTAACGACCGAATCGAGCGAGGATGAAGAAGCCTTAGCGAGTCTTCGTGCAACTATAGAACAATCCCTTCCTCAGGATGAATTGGATGTAGGCAAGTTTGTTAATCCATTGACAGGAGAAACGGAATCAGCGTCGTATGCCGGAGAAGAAGTCAAGCTTAACGAAGAAGTTGAGGATGAAGAAGAAGAAGAATCGTCAACATCAAGTGAATTTGAATGGCCTTTTGATGATGATGACGTTTTTGCGATAGCCACGGTAATAGATGATAATGCCAACTTGGCTATGGAAATGTTCCTTGACGTCCATCAATCGGTCTCACATGCCCGAGAAGAATCAACCACTGCAATAGAACTGGAAAGGGTTACTCGAGAAGTTCGTCAAATCGTCTTTGATTTCCTTAACAAAGTTATCGATGATGCAGTCAACACTGCCGAATATGTTGATCCCATCGAAGAACTTCGAACCAAACTGGACAAGGAAAAGTTAATGGATCAATTGCAAATAATCTATGGCCAATATTTGGCTACGAAATTTTTTAATACTGATGTGAACAACAAAATGTATGAGTATTATCGTCGAGTTGGTCAACTGCGATGCTTTGACAAGCTACCTCCCAAAGTGGAATTGATCGAATATCATCGCTACATGGATGCCATTCATAAGTTGGATCATTTGACGAAAAAAGTCGATGAGACAAAGAAAACAAACGGTGCTCTCTTATCCAGTGTTAAAATGGATCTTGAGTATGTTCACATATTGGCTTTGGAATCTGTGGACTCACTGGAGACGTGCTTTCGAGAAACTCTTCTACGAAAGGATGTCGAGTTCTTGCCTCGTTTTGTGGAACACGAACTACGACGCATGCAACAGATGCGGAATGAAATTAGCGATAGTCGTCTATGGCTTATTACCCGACAGCATACCCTAGGCAGTTTGGTTGAGGTGAGTCCTATACGCTATTATCTTTATCTTTAACTACACCTCCTTTCTTAGCGCAAGCGCAACTTTGATCAAATTACTGAAGATTTGACCATGGATCAGTTTCTTGTGGCACAACGAGAGGTTACAGCTTTGGGCACAAAGCTTGAAGGTAGGCTTAACATAACTAATATAATATCAGATATAGTCATTAATTTTCAAATTATACACTTTTCATAGAACGCAATCATGATCTAAACCGCATGCGTGATCGTTGCACCAAGCACATGCATCAATTGGCTTTTATTCGGGAAAAAACCAGCATGAATTTGGCCACGTTAGTAAATAAACAAATTGAGTTGGATGAAAAGATTAAACAACAGGGGCAATTACGAGAAAAACTTCAAAAACTCAAGATCCAACATGCAAGCTTAAATAACCAAAAAACCGAACTACAAGAAAAGTGTGGACTTCTCTTCAAGCCAGCTCTTCTACACGATTATGATAGCACTGTGGAACACATTGAACTCAAAACACAAAGGATCAAAAAGTTAAAGAAAACAGTGGCAGAATTGGAATCGCGTATTGAAGTTTTTGATATGCAATCTCGTGACTCCGATTCATCTATTTCAAGGCAGTCAAAAATACAAAAGTTGAGGAAAAAGAAAATCTAAAGGACAGGTTTATATTTTTATAAGGTCTTGTACACTAATAATAACAATAAAATTACTAAACTACTAGTCTAGTCTACTGGATATTTTAAATACTTACAGGGTCTCTGCTGGTTGATAATTATCCTCTAGGCTCTAGAGCATTCTTATTTCAATAGCTATACATATTGAATTGATTTATACTTTTATGATGCACATCATTTAATACATTCCAGGAGTAGCACCTTGGAAACTCTCGACCACTTCAAAGATTCATTACCATGGAAACCATTTCGTTCTTTTTTTTTTGTTTGGCAATATTAGACAACTTCATGACGCTAAATTAACTTGCAGACATTTCTATTAGCTGTTGGCAAATACCGAAGCCAATTTACTCTTAATATATGCATGATGCTGTCCGTCTGATAACACTTGAATGATACCCAGAGTCTGGGATGGTCTGGGGTTGTCTGGTCTGAGTTCACAAGGTTGCTGCGACAACGTCCCCTTATCTTATCGACGGCACGTGGAAAACTTTTTTGCCTTTTGTCTAAATGAATTTAATGAAATGGAAATGCGTGCGGAGATGAATGTAGAATCTTTAATATAAAATAGTTTGGCAAGAGCTAATATACCCGAAAACCTGCAGAACTTGCCATACGTATAAGATAAGTTTCGTCTCATACTTAAAATAAACAATTCCAAACTATTAAGTACTCAATTTCCACTGCAATTACTTAAGCAATTTTAATTGATAATTATTTTTAATAACCTATTTTAAAAGTGCAAAGGAAAGCATCTTAAAATCTCACTGCAGGTTATATTATTGTCTACCATAATAATTTATACTAAGATACATACATACTAAGGGAATCAGATTAATAGGATTTTACAGGATATCTACAAGATAATCATTTACAATACAGCATACTTTTATTATAAGTAAAGGTTTTCTCTAATATTATTTACTCTAGACATCTCACTATTTCATATTACATTTTGTATTGCATACAACAAGGCGCCAGCAAATGCAGCAGCAGCATCAGCAGCATCAGCAATAGATAATGTCCTGGGAAATGTTTAGCAGCAAGAGACTCACATCGACTGCATAAACCCAAAGTACCTTTTCACACATGAGCGCACAGGGTATCCAGTTTGGTAACAGCCCTATGAGGGGTGTTCTCGCTGGCATTTTTGTTGTTGTAAATCACAGAGTGAAACCGAAACCGTTAACGTGTTGCGGTTACGCTGCTGACTTTGCTGTGGCAAAGGCAACAACAGAACGAAAAGAAAAAAACGAGGCGAGACGAGGCGAGTCATTCCATTTGGGCTTTATTAAATGCGTTAGCGGGGAGGGGAAGGGAAGGGAAAGGACCCACAGGAGGGTTAGCTGTGAATACAAGTATGTGTGTGTGTGTATTTTTATGTGTGTGTTTGCGAGGAAAGGGCAACGTCCTTTCTCACATTTTATATTGCGAATTCATTTTTTTCCAGCTTTCTTTTTTGCAATGTTTTGGTTTCTTTTTTTTCTGTGGAGTTTATCAAACTTCTTACATTTGTTTTGTTGTAAAATGGGAGCAACACACACACACTGATTTAATGATTGCTTTTGAGTGTTTCGAGTTTTGCGTTTGTCGAATCGATTCCAAGGGAAACTGCACGGGTTTCACATTTCAACTCAAGACTTCTGAAATTGTTAAAAATTTTTTTTGCCACACTCCCTTCTTTCTCTCTCTCATTCTTTTTGTGTGTTGCCAAAGATTTGTCAATTCCTTGACACAATGATGCATAACGTTATCTGAGATTTTGTCCAAAAGAGGAATGGGAAAACAACAACAGCTTTTCCAAATTAATCTTCTTAATGTTTTGTGAGTTTGGGTTAAAGATTCTCCGTTCTTAGTTCTTAAGTAGAATACTTAGGTTTTTCAATCACATAATGCGATTGTTGATTGTTGTTAGGTAGCTTTAAAGTGGTCATCACTTTGGAAAGCAGACTAATTGCACTTGCCGCACGTTGCATGCCCCATAGTTGGTTTTCGTAACCATGGACACACATAATCATATCAGCTTCCACACGATTTAACAGCGACGCAATTGAGACCCGTTCACATGGCAACTGGAGCAGCTTGATGTTCTGTTCGCATCCTACTTCCGTTTCTACTACTACCACTACTACACCTACTCCTGCTTCCTTTTTCAGCTGCATTTTCAGTGAGGACCATCCTTCCTTCCGTTTGGCATTCGCTCAACACTTTTTATTTCCTTTGGCTTCCCATTGATTGCATGAAAATTGCGCAATTTCTGGCTAAAAGCATCGACAAAAAGCATTCTTGAATATGCCATTGTACCTACAAATTGCAGACTGTTTTCCTGTTGTTGTTATCATTTATTGTTGTAGTTGTTGTTGTTGTATTATAGTATGCAGTATCTTGTGGTGCTTCGTGCTGTCATGGAACTTAAGCTGCGATAAAATTGCTTTCGATAAGCATTTTGTTTATAAATATGGCATGAGTTATGTTGTGCGTGGTTTAAGCTGTTGTCGGGCAAACAAGCTGTATATCCAAAGCGAGGGTAGTTCAAAAGGTTCCTTGAGTTGAGAGTGCTTTTAAGGAGTTCTTTGCTTCTCCTAAACGTGATTAGAGAAATGAGAATTAGATTAAATATTAAGCTTAAATTTAATAATAAGATTACAGTCGAAACGCAATCGGTAGAGCTCTACTGTCTACTCTCTTTACTCCTAATAACTCTATAGTCTATTCAAGCCTTTAGTAATACTACATATATTTTTAGAGCCTCTTATAAGATCAATTAAAATTGAAATATTCTTTAAGTTGTTTGGTAATGTCCCAATTATTAAATATACAATTTTGTGCTCTTTAATAACGATTTCAATCCCAAGCAAAAATCAGAGTTGTTCTTTGAATCATGCTTTTACTAACGATTTTTCTTTCAAGAAAATCTCTGCTAATTACAAAATGCAGTAAGCTGCAGTAAGCTACAGGAGCAAGCTCGACAGTAGGAGACCCAGTACTTTTGAGTGCAAAGCGTTCTACTAAAGATTGTTCTTCAATGCTGCATACCATCAATAGATGGCGCCACTTGATAAACATAGAGGTCGCTATGTCTCTTCTTCTTCCTTTTGCCCGTAACATTGTTAGTTAAATAACTTCCGCGTTTATCAACCGATTGGAATGATATTTTCAGGACAGGTTTGAACTATAGTGAATATTATATATACCAAAAATCAAGGCGCTAGTTTTAAGGGTTTTCTTGTAATTCGTCTTTAAAATTTTGTTTTTAAATTTCTAGGGGCGGAGGGGGCGTGGCAAAAATCTAAAATAAACTGGTTCAATGCAAGATATAGATGCACGTACATGCCAAATTTGGTGTCTCTAGCTCTGATAGTCTCTGAGATCTAGGTGTTCAAAAAAGGGACAGACAGACAGACAGACAGACAGACGGACATGGCTATATCGACTCGGCTGTTGATGCTGATCAAGAATATATATACTTTATGGGGTCTGACACGCCTCCTTCTGCCTGTTACGCACTTTTTTTTTGAACAAACTTAATAGACCCTCTTGTACTTTTTTAAAGTACAGGGTCTAAAAACGTGCTACGCTAGGCATGCTTATAATAAATTTGAATGGAACATATCGAAACAATATAAAAAAATAAATAGGTTTCCCATACTCATCTTGCTGTGGACCATTTAATGCCTGCACTGAAAAAGATGCTTTGATTTTGGCTATGCTAAATTTGCGTGGCATTTGGTTGGTGGCCAAAAGCAAAGCTTTCAGGTCTAAATCGAAAGCAAACCAGAACTGAACCCAAACCGAAACAGAGCCCAAGCCAACCATGCATGTAGACAGTCAGTCATAATACTCATTATGAACGGCTTAAGCGATTTCCCTTGGGTGTGCACTAAGCCTCTTCACAGTGATTGAGACTCCCACGGACTCACACAAGTAAAACTTCTCATACTCATGCATATATGCATACAATACACACACACACATACACTCACACATTCATATTTTTTCTCATTTTACTTTTTTTTTGGAGGAAGGCAAAAGCAATCTGAATGAAATCCGATTTACAGAATATACTACAAAGTCAGCAAATTGGCAACTGACAAACTGAAAGCCCGACTGATTGTTGTTGGTCACATCAATCAGTTGGTTCCCATATCCATATCCTTCCCCAGCTGCTACTTCTGTTCCTTGTCATGTTTGACAAACATACAAAATGCGTAATAATTAACGTTCATAATTTTTACATGCCATTTTTTTTTTTTGGTCGTACCTAATGAACAAATGGACATCGACTTTGTACCATGGAAACTCAGACAGGAAAACGTTTTAGAAAAAGTATATGTTAACAGAAAAAAACAGAGCTTAACAACGTTTTAAGTTCCAAAATTGTTTTGAGATCGCATCAAAATTACTTGTGATAGAGGATCTCAAATTGCACCAAGTTTTAAGACAAAAAAATCAGTTTTCCAATTGAATTATAGCCAAATTATAATTTAAATACAATAAATAATATAAAAGTAAATTATTTTAATAATTTAAAAAAAATGTAGCTATTTTCCTGACTATAGGAGATACGATTTTGAAAAGCAAAGTTACAAAAACTCCCACAGTGCGTCGCCGTCGTTTTGCTAATGAAAATAATCTGTCATCAAAGCCAACGAGGAAGTCACCCCCATTGTGAACAGGTGGGCTCAGCTCTAGACACCCCCATGTGCAACCACGCCCCCTCCTTCCCACTCCCACTCCCACTCTTTGTGGAATATGAAACTATTAACTCAATATATTACAGTAAATTGTCAAGCTGAAAGGGTTGCGATTGCAGGAAATTGCATTTGCGCTCCCAAATCAGATAACATTAAGCGTCGTCCTGCGCCAGGATATGACATTAAATGCGCATCAGGACGAACAGGAGTCGCCTCGACTGCGGAAACTGTTGCTGTAATTACATTGGACGAACAAAGCACAGGAAAAAAAAGTCATCAAACATCGAAGAGGGTCAACACAACGAGGCTTAGATATCCTTTCCTTAGTAAGAGTTTATTAATTTCTTTATAAATTATGGTAATATCAACTTTGTTCACAAGTAAAATTGGTTATCGTAAAAATTATAGAAAAAGCAGGAAAATTAAGAAATGATTGAAACTAAAATTTAAAACTAAGCTAAAGAAATAATAAAACCTAAGTATAAGTAAGTTGGTTAAACAACATTTATTTATTAATTAAATTATCCTCAACCAAAGGCAGTGAACAACAACATTATTTTGACTTTAAATTAAATTAGAAAATAAATCAATGCTTAAATTAAATTAAAAAATTATAAGTTTATAGCTGAGAAGATAAAAAAAAGTTGCTATGTTTAACAACAGGTTTTATAGACTTTTCTGTAATGCCCTTTCTTAGGCAACTTTCTGCTGGTCATTTGCGCCCCACTTTCCCAATCCCCAATCCTTAGGCGTTCATCAGCTTCTTGACTGGCGCTTTGTTTGGGCCATTAAATGAAATATCCTCGCACAGACTCCACGCAAGGACCTTTGGACACAAAGCGCGCAATTTCTGTCATTTCCTTAATAGAAATCTTATCTTTTGTGACGCGTTCGAGGTTCGAGTCAAGACGTCGAGCGTTAAGCCGGATATCGCACCTTTGACATCTGTCTGCGGGGAGTCCAAGTGTGCTTAAGTGGACATTATTGGTGCCCCCATTTGTGTCTCTTTTTCTCTATCTTTCTCTTTCTGTGTGGCAAAGTAGCCCAAGTCAACAAATTTACTGTGACATTTATAGTTTTCAGGCAAGTTCTTTCGAACGCATAAAATTCAATTGGATTTACATTTGCAAACAGAAAAGGCAGCAGTGAAATCTTTTTAATGAGCTGTCAGGCTGGAGGCATGCCTCAAGTTGCTGCCACCTGCAACCAGCAGGAGAGTAGAAGAGGACTGCTATGCCTAGGTCCGTATCCGGATGAGGTTATTATGTTGGCTATCGACCGCATACTGTACTATTTGGGTGCAACAAGAATCTTTCATCAGCTGGAGTCGGCCAGCTTACCTCAGGAGAAGAAGCGTGCTCCTCCAGCTGCGAATTCATGTGCTTCTCATACTGTTACCTGCAGCACTTCAACTTGCAGTCTCATGGGCAAAATTGATGTCTCCAAAAACTGCAGCAATAGCACCATTAGCAAATATTCCTCAGCCAGGTCGAAGAGTAGCGTTAAAGACTTTACAGTACCAAAAACTTCTAGTTTTAGATCCAAATCAACCTTACACAATGTTACAGTGCCTGCATGTAGTCCACGTCCGCGTAAAACACGTGTGGATTTTGCCCATCCGGTGGTCGATAATCGCACGACATCTGCCGGACAGTCGATCTCGACTTGCCTAAGGCAATCTTTTTCACCTGCTCCTTAGCGTGTCGCCGCCTCAAGGGTAAACTATCTGGCAACAATTTAGGCAAGGATGAAAATTATGTTTGGACTCGCCTGGTGCACTCGAAAAAAGGCTCCAAGGTATACGAAGTGTATCAAAAATCCAATCCGAAGCAACCAACCATTGTCTTTCTCGTTCTGCCCAATGGCCATGTGATGCCTTTTGAGACACTCTCATCTAATTTTAAGTAATAAATTCAACACGTTTCCTTACCGATTTTAATAACATGAGAAATTTTTGTGTGTCCAGTAAAATATTTGTTTTTAGTATGTTATGTAAAATAATTATAAATTATTTGTGAGATCCGGAAATTTAAAAAACACTGTGTATTCTTATTTACAATTTATTTAAGTTATACATTTATGGTTTGTCATATATGCATTACAATAATTCACATTAAAAATAATACACATAAAACTGGAATGAATTAGGATATATGTACAAAAGATCTAACTCAAGCCGTATTCATTATCATCTTCTTGTCCTTAATAATCAATTTTAACAAGGTCTGCTAATTATTTAATTAAAATACTTAATAAAAGAAAAATCTTCGGTTTCAAGGGAGAAGTCAATTGCTTAGAATAAGTAAAATTTCATATACACAACTTATTATGGTTTTTCTTCAAATTCTTAATCGATACACACAACTTTGGACTTAGATAATTATAAATAAATCAAATTCAATAACCAACTACATACAATATTCACAGCTCTTTTTAGGCAATACGAATTTTTTACGAAATAAAATATAGACTACAACTGCTGAAGATAGCATATAGAGCGTCAAAATAAGTATGCTTTCTATAGAGCTGCGTTTTTTAGGCTCCAGTGTCATATTGACAAAGCCCGTCAGAAGGTTTGAGATCATAAAATGGGTTAATCCATTCATATTAAGTGACTCTACGAAGACAGGCAGATCAGTAGACTTACTCTGGGCAATCTGAGTAGGAGACTTGATGGAATCTGGAAGCGAGATGATCTTCTGTCTTGCAGTCACCAGCGCGAATTCAAAGAGGAAAGCGTAAAGAAGCATTAAAGACGCACAGATGCTAAACAACCAGATGACATAACCAGTGTTACAGGTAACTCTAGCAATGCCACAAGTGAAGGCACATATAGAAACCATAATCCAACCTGTGATAGAGCACATGAGCATGTTTCGCAGCTTGGCACAGAACTCTGTGTAGTTAAGATGATCCTTGGATGTATACCACTTGGCTATATAGATGCTGAGTAAATAGAGGGCTATACAACCAGGCAAAGCACTGAGACCCTCTCGATTGGAGTCCAAGAAACCTTTGCGCTCCACACTAAGCATCACATACTCCGAGAGTCCCAGCTGTAAGACCAGCTCATGCAGCCCTAGAATACCTGTAAGGATTGATATAAACAATGATGAAAAGCGCTTAATTAAAGTACTTTATCTTACCTAAACTTATTGGCAGCAGCTGCTTATCAGATGAAGATAGCAAAGAGCAAAGGCTGCCAAAGAGTTTCGTGAATCCTAGAGTAAAAAAGGCATTCAAATGCTTGCCATATTCCCTCTCATCCTGGTGATAATCGATCATTGTGATGACAACAGTTCGGGCCAAGCCAAGTACCAACAAGGGTAATACGACTTTTAGTAACTTTTTAACATCATTTAAATGCCGCAGGCGTTGCGAAACTAATCCCATGGTCACCACAAACATACCAATGCCTACATCCATAATGGTAGCACCAAAGTCTCGGCTTTTGCCATTGTTAACTAGAAAATGCTTAAAATCAATGGCAAGGATAGCGGCACCAGTGCCCACATAGGCTGAGGCACGGATCAATGTAAAGACAATGGGACGCCTTCCCACTTTATAGATATAATCAGCTCCAGCTGGAGATTTTGCCCAAACACCTGAGCGCCAAAGCACGAAGACAATGTATGCGGTGACTGAAGCTGTATAAAGGTCATTATACCCGCTGGTCAGCGTCATATTACATACGGCGGGCACGGCAATCAACAGGAACTCCATGAAGAAGCGTCGAGTGGAATGCAAGGATAAATGTTGGCACAGCAACTGGGATAATGTAAACCCCAACAATATGGGCATTATCATCAAAAAACTGCGCACACTACTTTGCACAGACTGCCAAGATTTCTTGTCAGTTCTATATTCCACCACCTCGACCAACTCGATGTCCATTTTTGGAGTCCAACCCGCGTTCACCAAGTAGCTTTGAAATATGTGAAGCGGCGCAGATAGTAGACATTTTTCCGATGTATTGTAGACATCATAATAATAGCCCTTGCCAGGAGCGGATCCGATATCTAATCCCGGCCAGCTCATCGTAACAATGTAATGAAAATTCTAATTGTTGCGGCTGCTATTCGGTGCACTACGTAAGGTAAACAAAAACAGCTGTTTTGCCAGCGTTGCCACTCTGCGACAAGGGATATTTCATGGTATAATTTCCTATGAGATGCAGTATGGGGATATTTTTTGGTATAAATTCACACGAAATAATCGATAAGCAAGTTTTTTCTTTTGATACTGTCGGTTTATTTTAAAATAAATTTATGCTTAAATAAATGCATTGGGTAAATGAAATCACAAAGCGCTAAACTAAACTAAAGCTCATCATGCTGTGTCTCTGCCTGTGGAAAATCCTTGTGCACACGCACTTGGTTAGCCGCTTGAGCTACTAAACGTCCAAACTCATGGGGATCAAAGCGATAATTTGTAAATTTGGCATGTGCGCCACCCTCGGGATGATGTCCCTCATCCTGTGGATAGACCAAATCGGATTGCTCCCAAGTAACATAGTGTACGCCACGCAGCCGTGCCAGGTCCTTGTAACAATTAGGATCCTCGCAGTTGTACAACTCAAAAATGCAGGCCCAGTTGGGCAGGAAGAGCAAGTGCGTCAAACCAGCGCCATGCATACCAATAAGGATGTCGCTGTTCCTGGTGATAGCCAATTGCTCGGTAAAGGAGAGGCTGTGTTTTAAAAAGAGTATTAACAAGTTGTATAAAGAGTATAGATTCATTATAGTTACCGTTCATAGGAGACACGTTGCACCACGTAATCCTCGTTGGCATCCAACTGGTCAAGCAGGGCATCTTCATTGAGCACCTGTCTGTACTTTGTGCGACGGGACAGGTAAGTTATTCGCAATTTGCGTTGAGCTAGAGGCGGATTATAAGGAATCTGCAGGCGATGGAGTATAAACTCTGAGAAGGCGCGGAATAAACCACTATTGGAACAGCCTTGGATCTTTAAAGGTAGCATAAGAATTACAATTAGAGAATATTAGTAACTGAACTGCAACTACTTACAATAGGAGTATTGTAAAACAGTCCAAAGATCATGCGAGGAAGCAGTGGGAGCACTACGTTACGGAAACAGACACCTTTCCCCTGGACATCGCTTAGTGTCCACACTGGACGTTGGGAAAAGGCTTTAAATGTATCCCTAAAGGGAGAATCATATGGATATGTTTCCCATATCAATATCTGTACATCCGTATTGAAGGCAGCCGGATGGGATTGATTAACAAAAAGCGAGGCGTACAGATTGAAAAAGTCACAGAAATGATGATACATATTGTAGGTGGCATCGATCTTCATGATAAATGTAGGTGCATTGACAACCAAGTCACAGGCGCCGCTTTCTAGTACAGGTTGAGGTAACACATCGAAATTACGTAGCTCTGGGCCCCAGGATTGCAAAGCCGATCCAATGTGATCCATTTCAGCAGTGAGCCTTGTCCGATTCAGCTCACAGTGGCCCAGAAGCTGCCCAGGACTCAGCACATCCATGTGATAGCGTATGCGTTCCTTCCGATTGGCCACATCCCGCAGATCGAAAAGTAAATTGCGACCACGACAGAATCGTAGATAGCGTGTACATTCCAGCGAGGAGTCCGACAAGTATTTGGGCATACATTGAGGAGTTAGCTCCGACAGCTGCTGTTGAATGTATCCAAAGTCCGCTTGGTAATAGAAGGTATCCACCTGGGCCTCCTTGCTCTGCACCCAACCGGTGTGATCCCCGGGACAATGGGGTGTCTGAAAGCGTGCCTCGGCACTGCAATTACGCTCATGTCCCCAACAGGCACGAGATTCTGTTCTTGTAGTTGCATTCGCTGGAAAATGTTCCTTTAGAGTGGGAAATGTGTTGAGGTAGCGTATAAGGTGATCAGATGGTAAATTTGGTAGCGTCAGCGTATGTTTTGTTTCCGGGTTCGTTTCGGCAAGATTTGGACTTGGCTGCAGCAACAGCAGCGCATTAAGTATCAACAATTGTAGCATCATCACAAGACTTTGTTTGTTTCTTAAGTACTTCGTTAACTCATACACTTTCCAGACGCGAGTTGCGACTAAACATTTTCTGGCTGCTGCATTTTCACGGCCAACAATGGCAGTGTTCGTGGTCGATGATCTCACTGATAGATGATTATGATGATTATGATTTAGTTAATTCAACGACACCGACAGCAGCTGCCAATTGTCGTTCGTCAAAGAAGGTGCGACATCATAAAAGAAAAAAACCTGCTTTGAACGAGCAGCTGTTTACATCAGCTGTTCGAATGGCCAACCACAGTGTGACCCAACAAAGCAAGTATCAACAAGTTAATAAGGTTGTGCAGCCGATTCTAGCTCATGTTCTTGGTTGACGCTTGAAATCATTAAAAATGCGCAAAGAACGAATAAAAGAAATAACAATTTCATTAAAAAGAAACAATTTCCTATGATTTATTCAATTACGTACATTTTAAAATGACAACAGTAGCAAATTCTGTATGGAAACACAGCGCAGGCAATAAGTTGTGACGTCACATACTCTCGTTTCAGCGCGCTCACAGTGTGCGCTATCTTTATAATTTCGCACACTCTGCCTCTGTTGAGCAGCTGGTCTCATTGCACTTTGCGTTTGACTCTTGAAGGGTATTTTTCGTTTTGCGTATACATTTTTCAATGATTGCTGGTAATTAAAGCAACACAACGGGTTCAATTAACACCAAATAAAATGCGTAATGTGCCGAAATCGTGCGTAAACTACACGAATACAATAATTTCAAGAATTTAACTAAAATGTCAAACATCTCCACTCTACAGACTCGGCCTATTAGTTACGACGCCAGGCGGAAGCGCTGCAGGAGGAACTACAGACAGTGGGATATCGACAAGTGGACGGCACAATAGCCTGGAAGACATCAATCTGGATCAGTTTTTAAAGACAATCAACTACGAGGATACCGTAAAGCAGCTGGACATTTACTATGGCATTGGTATGTTTCAGTACGGTTGAAATCCTTTATATAACCTTGGAGGCAACTTTGTAGGGCAGCCAATTAATTTTTAGCATCAATTGATGATGCCACACCACTGCGTCGTCTCCCCTTGCGACGCGTTGCTGCGTTTCTATTTATAAATAGTCGCAAAATATCGGCAGTTGTTTGCTTGATTGATCTCTCTTTCTCTCAGTTACTCTCGCTCTTTCTCCCGCTCTCTCTCGTTCTCGAACTCTCCGTGACAAACAAAAGCTTCACATTCTGGTTTGTTTGTTTATTTGCATTTGTCAACAAGCCGCAACATGTGCTCGGGGCAAAATAACACTTCTATTTGATAATCTCGTTTCAACTTCACTTAGTATTTCTATCTAAAGTTTATCTTTTATTTAATCTGATCAACATTAGTTTCATTCATTGGCAACCCATTTAAACTCTAATGAAATTACTATAAATGCTTAATAATCTTCACCTTGATCTCATTTTAGTCAAGCGTCAGCTGCTACGTTATCAGAGTCCCATCACGGGCCTGTTTCCGGTGATGAGCACAGATCAATTAGTGGGTTCAGTACGTGACAGTGTATACTGTGCTTCCGCCGTTTGGAGTTTGTATCAGGCCTACAGACGCATCGATGATGATCGTGGCAAATCCTATGAGCTCGGCCAGAGCACCGTCAAATGCATGCGCGGCATTCTGGAGTGCTGGGTGAAGCAAGCTGACCGTGTGGAGCTCTTCAAGCAACGTCAATCCAATCAGCATGCATTGCACAGCAAATTTCAATTGCACACAGGCGAAAAGATTTATCCAGATGAGTTCTACAATCATCTACAAATTGATTGTGTAAGTAGAAATGAATTCATACCAACCTCAATTAACCCCACACATTTCTTTTTTACAGGTATCTCTCTATCTGTTGTTCCTGGTGCAAATGATTACCTCAGGATTGCAAATCATTTACACACACGATGAGGTGGCTTTTGTGCAGAATCTGGTTTATTATGTGGAGCGTGCATATCGCACACCAGACTTTGGCATGTGGGAACGTGGTTCCAAGTACAACAATGGAACACCAGAGATTCACGCCTCCTCCATAGGCAAGTCAAGTCTGACAAATTATTCATGCTATTATTGTTAATAATGTGTAATTTTATAGGCATGGCCAAGTCCGCTTTGGAGGCCATTAATGGCTGCAATTTGTTTGGCGAAAAGGGAGCTTCCTGGAGCGTTGTCTACGTAGACATTGATGCACACAATCGTAATCGCAGCATCTTTGAAACAATGTTACCTCGTGAATCCAGCTCCAAGGTGCGTACGTTAATCAGACTCATTATAGTTTATATTTAGTAACTTCTATTGGCTATAGCCTCTATTGTCCCCATGATTAATTATTATTTAATACCTCCTGTTTATAGGGCGTGGATGCCTCCCTCTTGTTGACGCTTTCCTTCCCCGCCTTTGCCTCCCACGAAGATCGTCTCGTGGAGCAGACCAAACAGAATGTTGTTAATCGATTGAGGAGTAAAATGGGCTTTAAGCGATTCACACGCGATGGTTTCCTCAGCAAAACGGAGGATAAAACACGTCGCTATTATCAATCTGGCGAGCTTAAAGAATTCGAGGGTCTTGAGTGCGAATGGCCGCTGTTCTTTATCACAATGATAATCGATGGTGTCTTCAAGAATAACAACGAACAAATTGAAGAGTATCAGAATGATTTAAGGCGTTGTTTACGCACCGATGCCAATGGTGATCCCGTGGTCACCATGTACTATGCACCCGATGGCGAGGGTTCCTATATGCGTGCACCTTCACAATCCCTCTTCCTCTGGGGACAATCGTTCTTCATTATTGCACAGCTATTGACTGCAGGTTTACTGCACATCAACGAATTGGATCCCATTCGCCGATATTTGCCAAGTTATAATCGACCCAGACGAGCTGGTCGGTATTCAGCCTTTCAGGTGAGTTTGCTGTGGAGCGGGGGAAAATCATATTAAAATCTGATTGACTGATTGACTGGGAAATGTCTCAGGAAAAGTCCTAGCTTAACTGCCGACGCCGCTGCTGCGTTTCTGTGTCTGCTGTGTGTGTCTGCGTTCGCTGTCCAATTGGTATTCGAATTAATTGTAATGTTTCTTTAGTTAATCTTTACTTTCTTATGGGTTAAATGAACTGATTGGCTTCTATTAAACTTACTACAATACTTTATCTTTATATATATATATTTTGTCCATTCTCTACTACCATCGTATAACTACCACCTACTACTGCTCCAAAATTACCCAAAAAAAACTATACAAAACCCACACTCCATAAACAAACAAAACAAAATCCTCAAAATGTATTTAATCGGTTGGCTTACAAAATTGTTAACAGGGCAAAGCAATTGATGATAAACACAAAGTAAGTAGTCGAAATTCCTATCAAAATTCATACTCAATCCGATCTACATAGATCAATATCAAAATTATTCTTTTATTTACAAACAAAAATATGCTTTGTCTTTAGATGTTTTGCACATTAGATTAAATGCAAATCCTGTTATTATTTGACGACACACACACACGCACACACTTTAAAATTTGATCGAAATTATATGTTAGTACATAGACATAAATATATATCAATGTGACAATACTACGATCCCAGCAGGAATTATCATCAAGAGTAAATAGAAAGCAAAGATCAAAAATCTTCAGCAGTAGCTGAATTGTGCGCTTACCTTTTCAGTATATGGGCATGCTGTTAGTGTTTATAAATTACTTTAAGAAAATATTGATTTCAATTTCCTAAACTCTCCAACAAACTAAGAGAAAAGTCAATTTCAAAAAGCAGTTCCATTGGCTGTAATTTAAATGCATTAACTTCCTGCTGGGTTACACAATACACCCACCCACCCACACACACACACACATTCATAAGAAAAAAATGTAATTATTAATTAGTTGCAAATTATTTTAAATTATATCATGGCTGTGTTTATTATTTTATTGTAAATTGTAAATAGTGTAAAAAAAAACAAACAACAAAGAAATTGTTGCTTATTTATTTGTTGTATCTAAATCAAAAGTTTTTTCTTTACTCTTTTCGGTACTGTTTCTTGTCTATAAATCTACTGCATATTTTGTTCCTACACACGCTCTATATACATAGGCTAAACCGGGCACTGTAAGTAATGGATCACCACCAGATTTTGGGTTTACTTCAACGTAGTTCAGTTATTTTCCTTTGTTTTTAATGGCTTCCTATTATTGTTAACCAATTGTAGCTAACCTTCACAAGCAAGCACTTCATAGTTAGTCGAATTTCATTAATATACAATTATTATTTTCTAAATTTAAATATTATATATTGCGGGGACAGCAGCGCTTTAAAACTAGACTATCAACTAGTGCAACCCAACAAATTGTTCTACTAATTAATTGCCAAATGTTCAATAATATTCTCTACTAAAACAAAACAAATTAAAAAATGAAATGATTATAGAGACCACGCATACCCCTTATACTGGATGCCAAGAAGGTAATTAGTGCTTGGATTGGGTTTAATAAAAACAAATGCGTTGTATAGGCAACAAATTGGCAGCTAAAAGGAAACGAAATTCAAAATTCACTTTCAAAAATTACATTCTTATTTATTTATACTAAAAATTGTTAAGCCCGCGATTTATCTATTTATTTTTAATGCCTGATTTAGACTAAAAATTTAATTATTTTTTCTATATTAGCCTGTAAGTAATATTATGTAAAGTATTAAAGTTTTATCGCTCTTTGTTTGTTATTGTTTGTGTCCGGCATGTCTTATGTCCTTCTCCACACAAACATTGATCTGTATGTTTTACATTCCCACCTCTTCCTGTCTCTCACTTCCTTCTGCTAGTGTCCTTTATCCTATAACTATATTGCATTTTGGCATTTGGTTAGTTTTCGGTAACTCGATGAAAATTCAAGTGTATTTAATTGGCTGTATGCATTTTCTAACTTCTTAAACTGATTACCAAGCTTATATATTTAAAATTGTTGCTTATAATTATTGTGAATCCTTACAGGGCACTGCCACCGATTTGGTAGTGCAAATTGTCCTGATTGCCGAGTCCATGCGTCTGCAGGCCATGATGGCCACCTATGGCATCCAAACACAGACGCCACATGAGGTAATTTTCCTGAGATCGCACAATTAGAAATAAGAGCTATCTAATGTTTTAA
Source organism: Drosophila testacea (assembly GCA_035043265.1). Classification (NCBI taxonomy): domain Eukaryota; kingdom Metazoa; phylum Arthropoda; class Insecta; order Diptera; family Drosophilidae; genus Drosophila; species Drosophila testacea. The sequence goes on from JAWNND010000151.1 coordinate 2,784,440, forward strand.
TAAACAATAGTTACAAATCCCACTTATAACCCATATATTTTTCCCTTTTTTAGGTGGAACCCGTGCAGATCTGGAGCTCCACGGAGCTTATCAAAGTCTACCAACATCTGGGTGTTAATAACAAGGTTGGATTGTCGGGTCGTCCATCCCGTCCAGTTGGTTCACTGGGCACCAGCAAAGTCTATCGCATCTGTGGCATGACCGTGCTCTGTTATCCCTTGATCTTTGAGGTCTCTGACTTTTATTTGTATCGCGATATGGCATTGCTTATCGATGACATCAAGACGGAACTGCAATTTGTTGGCAAATATTGGCGTCTTTCTGGAAGACCAACAGTTTGTTTGTTAATCAGAGAGGAGCACATGCGTGATCCTCAGTTTAAGGAGATGTTGGACCTGCTTGCCATGCTGAAGAAGGGTTATTGCGATGGCATGAAGGTGCGCATTGGACGACTGCAGAATCTCATAAGCAGCTCCTGCATTGAGCATTTGGATTTCATGAACCAAAGCGATCTAACCGACAATGAGAATGCATTCTCACAAATTAATCACGAATATATTGGCTATCAATCGTTGACAGATGTACCCAAGGCACTGACCTATGTGGAGGAGAAGGTCTCCGTGGCGGTGAGTTTAAAATTTCATACCATATTCTCTTTTTTATTGATCCCTTGATATTTTTTGACAGCATTATGATAGCAAACCCACGCCGGACATTATCAATGCCCTACGCAACACCGAGTCCATCTATTGCCTCTGCCAGCTGTGGGGGATTCTATTGAACCGGGAAGGTCCACACTATGAAGTCAATGGCCTCAATGTGAATACAGCTTTGACCCAACTCTATCATCGTGCTGGTTCCTTGCGTTATTGGCGCGCTGTACGCTATTGTTCCTCGTTGTTGCATCATATTGTGGACTCCATAAGTCCTTTTATTACCACTGTACTAGTCAATGGCAAGGAGCTTACAGTTGGCATCATTGGACAGAAGGAAACAGTGTTCGATAAGCCCATGACTCCCGCTGAGATTCAAAATGTCATGTATACCAGCGTGCAGCCATACAATGTCATTCAGGCTGTGCTCCAACAGGAAGTGGTTTTATATTGTGGCCGTCTCATTGCCACCAATCCGTCCATGTTCCGTGGTATCCTTAAAATTCGCATTGGTTGGGTACTCGAAGCTATGCGTATTTATCTGCAAATCTCAGGACAACAAAGCATCGACGTGGACAATCTATCGCCGTTCCAAGTGCGCATTCTGCTGCAGAAGGTGCTCACGGTCAGCGAGTGGGCAGCGGAGGAGAAGTAAGTGAACCCATCAAAGGGATTATCTATATACATAGTACTACATTGCATACTTCAGATTGACAACTCTGCAACGCCGCCAGCTGGAGGGCTGTTTGTGCCGTGTGCCAAAGCACTTTTATAACAAGATCTGGGAGATTCTTCAACGCACACCGCAGGGCATCTTAACGCAGGGTCATCATCTGCCAGCCACGCCTACTCTTACCAGCATGAGCCGTGGCGAATTGTCATTTAATTTGCTTGTAGAGGAGACCCTCATTTGCATTGATCGTCCGGAAAGACGACAGATAACGGTCGAGCTGCTCTGCATTGTAGCCACCATACTGAGCCGGTAAGCGATCTCTTTTTGTGGAAGGTAAATCTATAAATAATAAATATAAATATTAATCTTCTAGCAATCCTGAGCTGCACTTTAAGCAGGCACTCGACTTGGATGGCATTATTGCGGAAGCCTTTGCCATGTACTGCAAGGATAACAACATACCTCATCAGCCGGAATTATTGGAGCACGAGCACAAGCCAGAGGATTTGACAGCTTTCTACTCATTGCCCTACTCTGAGACTACAGGATATTTGGCACGTGCTGCCGTTAACAAAGTGCTGCAGGGCGGCGTCTTCTCGACGGCCGAGGATGATGTCCAACTTGATGGCGATAATTTGCATGATGACAATTGCAAGGTGTCCTAAGGCGGAATGTTACGTTCAGCCATTTGTACATAGCACAATTTGGCATATCCTCGTTGTTGACCCACCTTCAGTGCTGACCAAAAAACCATAAAGATAAACAACAACAACAAAATTAACTAAACTATCCAAAGTAGCTCGAATTTGTAGCATGTTCTAACTCCTTTGTATGTGTCCCAATCTCTCTTTGTCGTTTGCCTTAGTTGTTAATTAAATGTTATATATTATATACTTTGTTGCAACAACAAACAATCAATGATTAGTTAATAGGTCAGTATCGTTTTAAGGGTGGGAAACCCCTGCAATATTGTTGAACTTGCTTTATGCAATGTCAAACAAACTAGACAAGGCGTATCGATTATTATATCACCCTCACAACTATAAAAGACACTTGTCAGGTCTTCACTCTGTTTACTACGATTTAAACGCTGGACGGAATGCGAGCACCCGAGTGGATGAGCAATGAAATGGCGCGTTTTACTCATAAATTAGAACGTTATAAGCCTACAAATAGTGGTTACAATCGAATACAATCCATTCGACTCTCCAAAAGTGTTACACAAATGCTAAATAATCCTTTGCCAGCTCCTGCTGCCAGGGAAGTCAACGTCAGACAGAAGGATACCCAGCAACAACAGGATGGCTCCTTTACAACACCACGTCGACGTGGTGTCCTCAGTCGCAGCGAATCCCACTGGGAGGAAGTTTATCCAGCGATCAAGTTTAGTCGCCAGCAAAGCAACGAAAGCGCCGCCAGCCTGGACAGCATAGAGAATAAATTTACACACTATCGCAATTGCTCGACTCGCATTACCTAAAAACTCTTCCTGCAGTTTTGGCTACTTCAATTTATATTTTTGCCGTTTTCGTTACAAGCATTTAAATTGCGAAAAAAAATACAACATTTAAAATAAACATAAAATAATTTCAAATCAATTTGGTCGGTGTTTATGAGTATGTGTGTATTAGCGTCAAATAAATGTGTTTTGTCTTCGCTTCTGAGGAGGGGGGTATTTCGTCGGTTTAAGTGTCAATAGACTTCAGAATCCTCGGAATTGAATTCTTTGTCTGAAGGCATTTCAGAATCCGATGCCGATTCCTCCAGAGCTGCTTGATCTTCAGCAGCTTGCTCTAGAGCTGCTTGATCTTCAGCAGCTTCCTCCTGAGCTGCTTGAGCTTCAGCAGCTTCCTCCAGAGCGGCTTCCCCCAGAGCGGCTTCCTCCAGAGCGGCTTTCTCCAGAGCTGCTTGATCTTCAGCAGCTTGCTCTAGAGCTGCTTGATCTTCAGCGCCTTCCTCCAGAGCTGCTTGATCTTCAGCAGCTTGCTCTAGAGCTGCTTGATCTTCAGCGGCTTCCTCCTGAGCTTTTTGAACTTCAGCAGCTTCCTCCAGAGCTGCTTGAGCTTGAGCAACAACAGCCGATTTGACATTCTCTCTAGCCATTTTCCTAGCCTCATTTGCTTTAAGCTTGTTAAGCTTGTCCTGTGCTTCTTTCGCCATTTTCATGGCCTTCTTTGCTTTAAGCTTGTTACGCTTGATACGCTTTGCCTTTGCCTCTTTTGAGAGCTTAAAAGAATTTTTTATACGCACTACATCACCACGGATCACAGCCGTCTTGAGAACTCGAAGCACTAGCCTGGAAAAGCGACGATCATCGGTGACCTCGAAACCGGTTGCCTTAATTCGCTTGACTACAGCTGGCACTGAGGATCCAGTGCGATCGGCTAAGAATTCGATCGCCTCTATAGCTAGGGATATGGTGCTTGGCTTTTTAGTCACTCCCTCCATCTGCTCTGATGGTTTTATATCCACATTTGTTATATTTGGGAACGCCATTTAAAATGTTGTACAATTTTTGTTCTACACTCTTTGACTTTGTGTTTTATAATGTGAACTTTTTGAACAACAGCTCCTAAAGCATTAACATCTGATGACAGTTTTGTATATGGATGACTCGATTCGGGTTTAGAATACATTTGTGCTGATGTAAGATGAGAATATGATTCCGTTTAACTACAACAAGAGAAATCTCACCAAACTGTATTAACAATTTCGTCAGCCTTAACATTTTCTTACCCTTAATAAGAAGACCACAACTGGACATATGAAGTTTCATAAGTTTCCTTTGAATTCCACAAATTATACAATAATGAAAATGTATTTATCATTTAATACAATAAATTTTGATTCACTAATTGTATTCATAGTATTTTGACTTTGTTTTTTTGTAAGCTAATTAAAATATTAACGCTAAAAATAGGTACATTTTTGTTGTTGTTGTTGTTAAATATACTTTTACGTTTATGATTATATTGTTCGTTTCTTGGTACAAAAATTAGTTAATTTTTCAGTTTATTAATCCATTTAAATATGTATAAAATAGCACATAAAGTTTTTAGTTGGCGTGTGTGTGTGTTACAGTGTTTTGGGGTGTGTGTGTGTGTGATTTGTTTATTCTAATGCTAATTGGAGATTGCCCATTCGAGATACATATTAAGTATACGCAGGCGTATTTGATGATAACATTCAATTTTGATTAAGCAGAACGCGTTGTAAGCCTTTCAATTATTGCATTTTGATATGAAAATTGCCGCTTATCAGTTAAGCAAAAAAATACAATTTGCATTCGATTTACAAAAATATGTTTATGTGATATGCCTATAAATAAATTCAACGCTTCATGTAAACACGCATGCAACCTATTCACGCATTCCACAACATATATATATATATATATGTATATAGTACAATAGATTAACCTCTTTAACAAACATTTACAACATATGCAAACATAATATCAATTTAATTATTGTAGTTATTTTCTTTTCTTTTCTCAAAGGCAACATAAATAAACTTGTAAATGTAAAAAATTTGAAGCTTGCGCACACGACACGAATTTCATTTACGTTTAATATGTATTATTATAAATATTAAACATTTATTGTTTATTGGACTTATTTATGCAAATAAGTTGAATGCTTCACGCATAGTTTAAGTTATTAGTTAGTTGATTTGATTTACAAGTAAGTTTGTTTTTTTTGTAAAATGCTAAAAATCCCTGAATATGAGTTCTCATTGTTATTATTATAATTATAACAATAATTATTATAGAGCTTATACACACATACGTATATAAGTATGACTTAGTTAATAACTTAGGCCAATTATTATTTATATCGTTATTATTTCGTTTAGGCAATTATAATTTTACTAATTTAACAGCAACACTTTTCGCTTACATTTGACTTAATCAATTAGTTACTTAAGACATGCACTAGTTATAATTAGTTGGTGTACAATTTTCTCATCGACTTTTACACAGTTTTCATATTGCGGCAGTACTTGACATCATTTAACTAAACAATTATTATTGTAATTAACTGTAAGTGTTTTGTTGGGATGCTGTATTAATTATATACTTGTGATTCAGTTTCTCCATTTAGATTTTTGTTTTTCTCTCAGTTCTAACTAATTTGGTGTATAAATTTAAAAAAGACTATGAAACCTACGTTAACGCAATATACGTACTAAATACGTAAACAAATTCCTAATTAACTCAAACATTTTAATTACTTATTCGACCTATGTTATTGTTGTTGTTGCTGTTGTTGTTGCTGTTGATATTGATGTTGTTGCAATTGCTCGGGACGACGCACACTCATCCTACTTGGTATGGAGTCAGTATCACCATCATCATCCATATATTCCTCCTTGGGACGCGTCCACTTGATTAACGTTTCCGGTGAGCGATACAGGAAGAGTAATTTGGCAAACAGATCCTCCTCCAAAGCAAACTCCAAAGCTTCACGCACCTGCAAGGCGGAACATTATATTTTATATTTATTAGAATTTAAATTAATTATTCTTATTCTAAAAATCTGTTAAATACTTACCAAGTAGATGTCCAAGCATAGTTGCAAAACTCTGTCCACATAGGGTAAGTCCTCGAACATGATCTTGCGATTTTGGCCTCCAATGAATGATTTCATGAAACGCGAGGCCAATAACACAAATGTAGTATACAGACCAATAATGCTGTGGAGAATTGACAGTAAATATGAAATACAAGTTCAGAATAAAGAGTAGTTAAAGCTCACCCGCCGGCTGTAAGGAAACTGAAGGTGGATGGGAACTTCTTGTCGTTAAATGTGTACATGACAATTCCAGAACTACAATCGCTATAGGGCAAATCCTTTAACGTGTTGTTGTAAAAGGTGTCATTGCAATAATCACGTATCTCCCACCAGAGACCATTGGTGGCATTATCACGATGCATTTTAATGATCAGCGGTCGATATTCCTGTTCCTTGCCACTCAGCACGGTGACAACAAATGCATCACCGGAATTAAGCACCTTGATGAACTTGGGTATCATATTGGGAAGCACAACAACCGCCTCTTTAGTGGTGTTGCTAGTGGGCGTGGTGCCATTGCCAGTGGGGGTGGTGCCATTACCTCCACTGGCCTCCAGTTCATCCTGAGTCTCGTTTAGCATATTTATCAACGCAGCGCGTCCTTCAAATGATTCATCCAGCTTTATAATATGCTCATCGCCCACATTCTCCTTAAGACCCTTTGCCGGCGCCTTGCGAGTCAGCGAATAGGAGAAGCGGGCAATTAACGTGTGATCTGCAAAGGATTAAAAGTTAAATTCATGTTCAATATAAGAATGGACTACTTACTGTTTCGCAGATCGTTGGTTAAACGTTGTTTGTCCGGCGGAGCTATGTTCCAAAGCGATGGTGAGTTTCCTGCCAGCTTGACAGCAGCTACATCCGTTGGATCGTAACCAGCTATAAAGGTTAACGCCTGTTTGTTGTTTTTGAAGAAGGTATTCGTCATTTGTCCATACATCTTTGAGTCAATTTCGAAAATGCTATCATAATTGTTGGTCGTATAAATGGGATCGTAGGGTCCAATTCGGATGGACACTGATACCTGATAGGGTACGTTGATGTGCCCACGGCATTGCCAAGGGCAAACAAACAAAGCGGTCCCCAAATGCAAATCACAATGAGCAGGACAACTGTGCCGCCCATGATGAGTTTGGAAAGTGAAGCCTTTTTCTGTGCGCGCATCGCCGGAAAATCGGTTTCCGATTGCCGTGTGCAACGTATCAGATAAATATTTGAGAAAATGTCTTCCATCTTAAGCCAGTCAAAGATTGTCATGGTGCTATCGATGCACACCCAATCGAGAATCGTACGCAGCTCATAGAGGAAAGGTATTTGCATGTAAACCTTAAACGCAATCATATTAACCATGGAGAAGCCCTTGGTAAAGAAGTTGCCCAGAATACGCTTTGGATAACCCGACTTAATTTGATAAGAGCTCAACAGCATATAGAAGCATTTGATAACGTAGAAGATTATTGGAGGTGCCAGGGAATTAAAGGTTCTTTCCGTAACCGCCGGCACCACAAAGAACATCCAAATGTGTATGCCAATCACCGAGAAGAAGTGGAATATGATCTTGTTGACAAGTGCTTTGCGGAGATAAAGTGCACGATCGATGACAATGAGAAGGAATTGCACCAACAACATGATAAGGAAGGGCACAGGAACCTTGTTCTCCGCCAAATAGGTTTGTACGCCGCCATCGCTTTCCGTTTGTTGGGTCTAGAAACGGAATTGATAAGGATTAAAATAGAAACAGTTTGTATGTGATATCTTTACTCACACCAAATGCTGTGAAGCCAAAGAGCAGCACAAAGAAGTTGACAAAATCGCAGAGGAACATCAAAGCATAGACATCGGTAGCCAGGCGGGATTTGTGCACCAGACTAAAGAAGAACTTATGCAACGAAGATGTGTACTTCGTGCGTCTGCAAAAGGATAATAAAGAAGGATTATAAAGTAATTCCAGTAGAATCTACAGAAGCTGTTTACTGACTCCAATTGATTGATGGCTGATTTGCTGTACTCCGGCGAACCTGGCAAGGAGACCTGGCTAACTTGCAGGCTCAACTTTTGTTCTTCATTTTGCTGACGTGAATCCGGCTGCGAAAGATTGTCGCTATCCTCGCGCTCATCACTAAAAGAATAAACAGACGACATGTTTAATAAAAAGTACGATAAAGTTGCCTAAATGATAACCGTTAATAAATATTACTGCATACATTAAGGCGCTCGCGATCATAATATTTATTTGATCTTAATATCAGAAAGATCAATGACAAGGGTAAAAGTGAAAGCTTACACTTTAAAGGAGCAGTCTTGTCAAGAAATATTTTATGAAGACTGCCTCTCCTTCCTTACTTAAATCTACTTACATGCTGGCTGTGGGTTTAGTGAACTGTTGATCCATATCCTTGTAGCCCGACTTCCACAGACCCTGCGATTTTAGCAGATAACGATGCAGGAATAATACCAGCAACAAGATCAAATCATAAACAGCATAATGAGTTTTCATCTCAATACCAAAGACTTTGGCAGCAGTCAAAGGTTCATTAGGCAACTGGTGATAGTTGGCCCAAAACAGTTTGAACTGAAAGATGCACTTGATCAACACAATGGCTTGAGTGTAGGCAATCAATGTGACCCAAAATGTTTTCGTTGGACGTGGCAAGGATAATGTGCCCCACAGGAACACCATTATAGGCAACGGCAATGAGATGAGACTGGCATTTACCACCTAATAAGTTAATAAAATAGAATTAATATTGATCAAATAATAAATAATTAATTATTACTAGTAACAATAATTTGAGCAATCAATCATCTACTTGCCTGATTGATGAACACCACGATGTAACAAATGAGATCCGTGTTGGCCAACAGAGCATACCAGGACGAGATGAGCACCTCGACAATGATATGATGATCGCGTTGGGCAAAGTTCTCCTCCTCCAGATTGAATTCTCCGGCACTGCAAGTGTCAAATTAAAGGATTAACAAAAACTTGCAACACTTTGTGGCAAGCAAAAATGGGGGAAAAACGCATGCCTAAGTGCAAGGATCATGTGCGCTGCATGCCACGCAGTCTACATGTGTGTGGGTGTGTGTTTTATATGTGTGTTTTTGTGGCAAACTGATAAACTAGATTAGAAGCCAAACAACAATACATACATACATACTAGCAAAGAACACACATAGATTGGCATTGACTTAAAATGAAAATCAGCAAATGCAACAACAAAATTAATTTAAAACGACAGCCACAGACAGATTGACAGAGAGAGATAGATAGATAGATAGTTAGAAAGAGAGAGAGAGAGAAAGAGTGAGAGACAGATAGAGGGGGAGTTGTTAGTTAATAGAGAGAGAGTTACGATGATAATAGCATGTATCCTTTTGTTAGACTGACAATGAGACAACGATACGATCTATGTGAATTAGCACAGTAACAACAGCAACAACAGCAACAGCTCTACGAGTAATTGCAACATTGTGGGCGTGTGACACATGTGGGCGTGGTCAATACCTGTCCACGTGCTCGTAGGACCAATTTTTGCTCAGCGAACCCGAACCAATGCTCGCCTGCTGTTGATGATGCGGATGCGGATGTTGCGAATGTTGCGAATGCGGATGCGTTAAATGATGTGGCGTTTGCTGCTGCTGTTGCCCGGCGCGCTCCATAGATGGCGCTTTAATGCGTATTTCAGGCAGGCCACAATCCGATTTGCGGCTGTATTGCACATCAATGTGTGTATTATATATATATATATATATATATGTGTGTGTGTGGGAGTGTAACAAAATGCACAGTATAATAGTAGTACAGTAAGAGTAAAGTATTATACGAGTAGAAGGAGAAATGAAACCATTGCTCAAGTATTAAGAGTGTTATACGCATGTTTTAAGAGTCTTAAAAATTACAATTAAAATACACACACAGTAGTTGTGTGAGAGTGTGTGTGTTGTTGTCTGTATGTATGTTAGTGTATGTGTATATGTGTGTTAGTTGCCCTTAGAGACAGATTAGCTTTCAAGTAACCGTTTTATTCATTAAAATATTGGTGAAAATAATGTTGAATCTGGTATTTAATTTACTTACCCTTTTGTTGGCGGCGATGAACTGATTGATTGTTTTCTATAAACAAAAATTCAGATGAGCAAAATGCGCGCATTAAATGTAAAATGTAAGAAAAAGAAATTAGTAAAGATTTGAATTTTCATTTTAGTAATTTGTCCTTGTTCCTTTAGCTTTGCTTGTTAAATTTACACATCAATTGTTTAATTTTCTAAATTGAGGTTATTACTTCAAATCAAAAATATTAAATTAAATAAATGTTTTTCTATTATATAAAAATAAATACGATGTGTGCAGTTTATAAAGACGAGTACGCTGTTTATGTGGGATACTTTCAGCTCTAATTTTAAACTGCGGTAGTCGACTATCAAATACTCTGTGCCCGGCTTTTAACGAGCATTAACAAATAATAAGTTTGTATTTATAATTTCTTAAATTTCCAGAACAGTCAATTGAGTGTGCTCTGAGATATCCCATCCTAAACTAATCTAATCTGACCATTAGAAACGAATTCTTTTTTAAAAATAAAAAAAAGCTTTTAAACTGAGTACAAAATATGAATGAATACTATGAATTATTTAAGTGATCATTATAACATCAATAGTAAAAATACTTTATATTTAAATTTTTAAAGAATTCTAATAAAGTCAAGAGTAAGTAATTCTATATTGTTTTAATATATAAGCGATCATAATAATATCATTTCCAATATTTAAAAAATTGTAATAAATCATATACATGCAAAAATACGAAACTTTTCCTAAAATATCTCTAAAATGTGAACAAGAAAATTAAATATGCTGTTTCTCTTAAGTCGCCTCTTGAATCTTAGCTTTTGGGCAGAGTATTTGAAATGATGGGAGAGTTTGGATTGAGCGATTGGGTGAGCTGTTTGATTTTTTTACCTAGAGGTTGCTGCATCAACGGTATCTACGGGTATTTCGATGATATCTTCGCCAGCGTGGTGTGATTGGTAGTGTGGTGTACTGGTTGCTGGTGGTTGTACTAGTGGTTCTTGCGGTGAGAGCGGTGTGGTTGTTGTATTTGTGTTAAGTGGTGTGCTAAAGTGTTCATTTGTGAGATTGTCTGTAGTTGTTGTAGCTGATGTTGTTGTTGGCGGTGTTGTTGTTGCCGTGACCTGTGATCGGCGCGGTGTTGATGATGATACCGGTTGCCCACCATTCTCATCACTTTTCAAGACAATGCACAACACAACACGATGAGGTGAGGTGAGTTTTGAATTTCAATTTAGGCATTGTATGTGTTGTGGATTTTATTTTTGTATATTTTCGATTTTTTTTTTTTTTTTGTAGAAGCAGGTACACAGTTTCAAACACACGTAACACAAAAGGTAAACATATGCAAATAAAAAAAAGAAGAGAAAAATATATATGTAAACAATAAATCAATGTTGTTGCTTTCAATCAATTCAACACAAACTTGAACAAAAGGCAAAATGAAATATTTGAATGATATTTAGAATTTAACGATTAATCAAAATCCAAAAAGAAAAAAATTATCAAGAATCCAAAAACGTTCGCTACACTAAAACGCACGTTTCCAGTCTCGTCACAAAAATTAAAGATATTTAACAAAAATTATAGGGTATTAAACGCAAGCCGCGCACACTCCATAGAGAGAAATAGAGAGTGACGCCTACTAAATACCTCTCGAGATTCGATTTGAGAAAGTGGAACATTGCTGCAGCACTGGAAAGTCCCAGACGATTCAGCGAGCTCGATTCCTGCAAAGAAAGCATATAAATTTTAGAATAAAAAGTTGAAAAACAGTTGATATTTGATTTTGAAAGCTACCTTTAGAGTTTTCTTTTCTCCTGCCAAAATTCGGTTAACAAAGCGATAATTTCGCGAAAAGCGATTAAGGCGTATGGTTAATGTGACCAAAAAGCCTTCCAATAGTCTTATAATAGGATTTGTATCGAAATCCTCATCAGAATCCTTGGCCGTCACATCGGCACTATCCAGTTCCATTTTAGATTTACTATCCGAGTTTTCCTTGGAGGTGGCTTCACGTGGTGCTGAAGATAATGCTGCTATTGCTGGCAGATCTGTAATATCCTTTGTTGGCTTAGGACTGCTAACGATCGTGGTCGCTGCATCACGTTCCTTAGAGATTCCTTTACTGGTCGATGGAAAGAAATCCGTGGGTGCATCCCTTGATTTCTGTACAGGGTAATAGAAAATCTTATTAGTCAAGTTAAGTAACTATTTATATCTGTTTAACATCGATACGAAGAACGAAATAAAACTGAGTTATAAGATATATACATTTAAAAGTATATATATAGTAATAAGTAGATTAAGTGTGTGCGCCAACTGGTTGTTGTAGTTGTTGTTTGCAGCGCATTTAACGGGTGAAATAATTAAAGAAACACTTTTTTGTTTTGTTTTTTTGGTGCGCCAATTAAAGAATTTTGTCAGTTTTGTTGTAGCTGCACACTCACAACTGGATCGAGGACATGAATTGGACATGGAGGCGGTGATTGTGTCTCAAGTAACGTCTGACTGCGACGACCAAAGTCGAGAGGTTCAGAGAATGTCGATGTTCGTATGCCAATGTCACATTCAATGGTATCGTCATCATCAACATCTACCGCATCACGATCATCCAGTTCATCCAGCTCATTAATCTCCTTCTCAGCGTCCAGTTTGAGGGCAATACGTGATCCCGGCTCAGAGGCATAGGAACGTTCACGCATATATATATGACGACGATATTCGGCATCATTTAGATCCTTCCAAACCTTTTCAAGTCAAATGTCGCACAATTTTAAGGGAATTTACAACAAATTATAGGACATGCATTAAGCATGCATATCGATTATCGATTATAAACATTATCCTCCACATTCCACTTTAAGTTTATTTATATTTTTAAGTTTATCTTACCAAAATGCATACTTACATCATATAACGTTTTTCTTCGCTGCATTTTCATCTCGCTCTCTGTGATATTCTCTTCCTCCATAAAGTCAATTTCATCGTGTATCAAATCCAACTCAAACTTATCATCCATCTCTTCAAACATGTAGTAGTCGCCAGCACGAGTTGCTTTAGTTTTAAAAATATCATAGATAACATATTGTTAGACAGTTTGTTTATCTCAATCAGTTGAGCAAATGACAACATTCAGAAAAGATTATATTCATGTATATAGTGGATAGATAGTTAAAGAGTTGTAGTTATTGGATGACTGTAATTTACAGAGTAGCACACAAAACTTCAGCTTATAGCAACAATATGCATGCAGCTTTTATATTTAAATATATATATATATTTTTTTATATCTGCTTAAAGATTATATACAAGGCAATATATCGAAAAGATGTATTTGTAGATATATATTTGGATTTTAGGTTTATATATGAGGATGATACAAATCAAGCACAACAAACAAAATAATAAACTTTACCATGTGGATGCAATTTAATATCCTTCCCTCTGCGTACTGTTGGTGCAGGAAGTTCTATAATAAAACACACACACAAATCAATCATATAGAAGAAACACAAAAACAAATTATAAACAAATCATTTTAGAGCATATAACTAAAACTAAAATAGAATTAGAAAAACTTCAACGACTGGCCGAAGTTGTTAGAGATTTGAACAATTAAATAATGGATTGCAGTCAATATTTTCAACTTCAATTTAAATATTAGAAGAAAAAAATTGATTGAATAAGGAAAAAAGGCAATAATTGCAAGAGCTTTCGTATCCTACGAAAAAAGTTGTATATTTTTATAGCTTTCGGAATTGTTGGCTGAAAATCTTTGACCCCTTTTCTCTTGAGAAATACATTCTAATCGTTGCTAGGAATCGTTTTAAAATGTTCAGAATATTCAGAATAAAAATTCAAACAAAATAGTTTAAAGCATGTATCAATTATTTATGTATAATTTCATAAAATCACAATATTTTTTAAAGCAGACTGTAGCAAAAATAAATATTGATTAGAAATTTCGCAAACATAGCACGTATCACGTACTATACGGTATTATTAGCAGATATAATACAGATAGAAGATTTAAGAAATAAATGCAGTTTTCAGATTTAAATTTAGATTATATTTTACACTTGTAGAAGCGCGCATAACTCTGATAACGCTTGTGGCACTGTTGAAAATTATCAATCAATGAAGTATATAGATAATATTAAGATTAAGTAAGACCGCTAAATAAGTGTTATTTACAGATGTATTCAGTTTGAAGTGGACATTTTGCTTGAGGCCTGCTACACACGACCTCAATAGATTTTTATTACCCCCTAAAAGGGCACACACATTGAGAAAATAAATGTATTTTTACATTGTTTTCACTTTCATATACAGTTAAAAGGTACAAAAAGTATAAGAATATAATAAAATTTATAGAGCAATAAGATTCATCCAATACATGGTCCATGCAGCAGTGTGGGCTCATAGAAGGCGCACATCAGAGACTCCATATAGTAGGCCGTACCGACGGGTCCCCAACTATGAGGACGTTGGGCATTACGCAAGGCAGCCTCATCCCTGGCACCGGACAAGTTGCTGGCACGACGTAAACGAGACTGTGCTTCGTCCAGGGAATAACTTGCATTTCCCATGCTCAGATGACGACGATGTAGAGACTTTTGTCGCATTGTCACCAGCTCTTCATACTCCGGCGACTGCTCCAAGTAAAGAGATAGAGGAGAGAGTAATCAACTCAAGAAACTTTTTCAATTACACTGTGTGGGTTTTAAAGTAACCAAACTTTTAATTAAATTACAGAATAGTATGTAGCGCTAAGGTTAGATGATACATTTCAATAGTCGCTAACCTTGTTAAGTGTCAATGGATAATATTTTAAATAAATATTAGCTTTACAATTTAATACCATACATGTTTTAATCAATAACTAAAAAGTTCGGTTATTTTGTAATCACACTGTGTACTTAGTCAGTTTACCACATGTTGTTTCAGTGGAGAGTGTTTGATGGACACTGTTTCATTCCAAGACACAGCTGCATTTGTCGAAGACTGTCGTCGATGTTGTCTTCGCAGATTGGGCGTAAGATTTGTCGAGCTAACGGCACTGGAAGCCAATGCTGTGGCATATGCCGCCAAGGGTGGCAACAAAGATTTCACTGTAGTCTGTCCACTTTCCTCAGACGGTGCCAATCCCAACGAGATGCGTTTCGGCTCCAAGAAACCCTCGGTAAGCAGAGCTGAGAGTGCTTCAGTACTTGGTGTCGTTGGCTTCGAGGGATTCAAGTGTTTAATTGAATTTTTTCTTGGATTGCCATCATCACTTACAGCTGTGGGAGTTGCCTTGGTTGCCAACAAAGTGGTTGCTCCTGTGATCGGTTCATCGTGTTCCTCACTGGCGGATTGTACATCCGCATAATCCATGACATCATCACAGAGCATAATATTAATCTCTGGCTCTATGATGACAGCTGCATCAGCACTATCAACACTATCGGCACTGCTGCTACTGCTCGACAGCATTGAGGCACGAGCTGGCGAGGATGTTCCTGAGCTACTATTGGAACTAGGACCGTCAGGAGTCTGATAGCCAGAGCCTTGACAGGAAACAAAGCTGTTCTGATGTGCCAAAGGAGCTGCCTCCGACAACGATTGCTCCAAGGGCGTGGGATGCCCTTTTTATTTAAAGTCAAGGATTAATTAAGGACACACAAACACACGCGCGATTTTACAAATTCCATAGAACAAAATTCAAAAATTTGGAATATTGCAAATGACGATACAAAAATCCCGAATCCCAATCCCAAAAAAACTAGAGAAGCAATGCAAAAAGTAAAGATTGTTTTTGTTAACTTACCATCAAAGTGGGTTTGTTTGTCCAAGGGACGCAGCATTTTCTGTTGTGTGGCACGTATCCGTTCCATTTTCCGCTTGATCTTGTGCAGCACCTGCTTTTCATGGTCATGTCGATGAGCAATTTGCTTTTGCCGCAAGCTCTCAATGATGTCAGCACCTCTGCAATTAATTAAATCATATAAAAACAAATAAACAATGGTATACAAAAATGAAAGTATCTACAGATTATGGATTAAGATAACCCACCTGGAGGCAAGAATATTGTTAGCCTTAGTGTCCGTAATGATGTGGCAGAAGTAATGCGACTTGAAGATGCGCAGCTGAAAGATAATAAATGCAAAACAAATCGCATCCCAGAGTAGCACCACATGATGTGTCATTTTGGGACACTCGCCGGGGGCAAGGATGGGAAATGGTTCATCCGGTGGCTGTAGTTGTTCCGTCACATTGCTGGAGCAGGTGATGCCCAACATGTGGACAAGCCAGCAACAGTTGGTAGTTAAAGGTGTCATAAACAGACATCCGGCCATTTGGAAGCTTGTCTTGATCAGAATGTTGGCCACATTGAAGGCCAGCAGCCATTTCCAGCGACTGATGATGGTGTTAATGGGACGCAGATAGAAATCGGAACCCTGCCAGAGGAAGATAAAGGCACCAATTAAATATCCCAGCGCCAACAGATCCGCAATATTTGTGCCGGCCAAGAAAACCACAGCCAAGGTGAACCAATAGAAACCACACAAGGTGGCATTCTTCAAAATATCCGAATAGTTGCGAATATACGAGCAGAAATCATGTGTCGGGTTATCAAAAGGAACACGTCCTAGTTGGGCAATGTCTCCAATGACACTGCGATTGCTGCCACCTGCATAATCATCATTGGTGGCATAGCGTTGCTCAATGCAGAAGATGCTCTTCTGGCGATTCAATATGATCAGCACAATAAAGTCAAAGATCAGTTTGGGCACATGATTGAAATGCAATGATCCCGGCAACATAGTCCAGCGTTGTATGCTCTCACCAAACGAGCCTTCATCCCAAGGATACACTGCAAGATATGCGGATTGACCAATTATTATCCTATAACAATTACAATTACAATCGGACAAGAGGTTAAAAGCTTACCCAAGCACCAGCTAGGAGGTAATCCGACCAACACAATGTATTGCAGTAGTATAGATATGGCAAAGAAGGCCTGGAATACACCCCACATTTTGGCACACTGTGAACGCTTGAGCAACAACAGCACCACCAACCACAGGGCATAGGCCACCGCAACAATATCCTGACGATAAGTTATAGTCGAAACCAGAGCAATCAGCGATATCTCAATGCCAAACTTGTAGAAGCCAAAGTTAAGCAGATATTTGACTAGACCAACCAAATCCTTCTCCGCATCGGCACGTGTAATGTTCTGGAAGAGTAACTTTGGCTGTGTGGCGCTATTCTCGCCAATCTTGACACGCATCTGCAGTTGTCGCAAAGAGATGACCGCATGCATGGTGACAATGACCATGTATATGATGTAAGTGCGCACCAAACCCATTAAACCGCCCTCCAGTTTATCCGCCTTGTTGAGTCCAATCCACTCGGCATTATTGGCGGTGCGATTGTCGGTCTGTCAAATGTGTAAAGGATTGATGAACACAAAAGAATACAAATTTAATGAAATATTGGTCTAATAAATCACTTTTAGTTATAAAGAATCAAAACAACTTACACAGGTAACACTGTATTGTGAGTGATCCAAGTACTCAATTTGATATATCATCTTAGAAAGGACAATGATAGTGACTATAAACGATATCAGACGACTGATGACCACTTGGATGGCTTTGCGTGATGTGGCGCCCAGCACACAGAAGCCCACAAAGACAATGTGAAGAACGCAGACTTCACTAACGCTGCAGACAAAGGCCGCAATGTAGACGGCCTTCATGATGTGCAGCTCAAGGAAACGCCAAAAGACGGTCTTAAATCTCTTGAATATGTATTCCGATTTGTTTTTAATTTTACGAAATGATATGCGCACCAAATCACGCACAGATGTCTCAAAGTCTGTCGTGGTAGCACCAGCTGCTGCCTCGGCTGTGGGTCCAACCGATCTTCGCATGGAGCTGGCACTGCCACGACGCTTTGATGGCGCCGATGGTTCCAAGGCAGTTGTCTCTGTGTGCTTCTGCTGTGCGGCGCCAGTTGGCGGTTGCTGTTGCAAGGAGGCAATGAAACGCTTGTGAAAGTAGTGCACTTGTATCACAGTGAGAATGACAATAATTGTGGGTGATACCAGATGCAGGAACAGATCCTTAGTCTTGTAGAGCTTCAGGCCAATATCGGCTTGACTGCAAATAGGATAAAACATATGGTTAAGATTTAAAAAAGTTGAAAAAGGTCATTTCAAATTTACTAACAGTGTTTGGGACACATTGAGATAGTCCTTCCAGTAGGTGTCGAACTTGTCAAATTGATATGTATAAATCAATATCAATATGGACATGGCATAAAAGATTAGGAACAGCCAAAAGCCATACATAATCTTGACCCACGCCTTGGACGATGATTGAAAGACAAGCAAGAAGAATAGGAACAATGCCATATAGCAAATGCGAAAGCCCGTCATATCCTCGCCAGTTATGGCACACAAAAAGATGACCAGGACGAGCAGCCATATCCATAAACGCACTAAGAGATTCTTAATCACATCGCCGGCTTTCTTTAGGAACTTTGAGGTCTTCTTGCCATCGTTGATGAGGTAGCTTGAGCCAGCCGAACCGACGGTTATCTGCAGCGGTGCAATAATGTCCGCCAAGGTGCTATCTCTACGTCTATCACGTTTCTCCTTGAAGAATTGACGTGATGTCACCCAGAACATCAGCACAAAGGCGGTCTTCACAATCAACGGTACACAAGGACGCATTTGATTCTCAATGGGCCTCTCAAAGCCAATTTGTTGTAAATTAATGCCCGCTGTCTGTAGAACATTAAATTAATACATTTTAATACAAATTCTGAAAGAAATTCAGCTTGAGCCACTTACAGAAACCCTGGTTGGCAGCTCACTGTTGTTCAGATCCATGCCGTAGATATATTGGGCAACCAGTAATAGCTCCGCATAGAGCACTATAAATGGGCTCGAACGCATCATGGCTTTGCGTTGATTGGGTATCATCCACAGGACATTTGCCCACAGCAGGAGCACAAAGGTCAACCAGCTGTGGTAGACAATAGACCAGGCCTAAAAATAAACAAAAGAATGCATTGAAATTAAGCAAATAACAAATAGCAACATTTAAAGGATAACATTTCGTAGTTTTCCTAACTATGCTGAAAAGTATGCTATATAATTTTTAAAGATTTCTTTTTAATATTGATTCTGAAATTAATTTGCCCAGGGATTCTTGTTATTACAATTAATTAAAATAATTATTAATTAATATAAGTATTCGTAATTAAAAAAAAAACCAGATAAATATGTTAAGTTTTACTTAAGCGAGTCCGACTTAAACCCCTTTAAATTTAGATGTTTTTTTCGAACGGGAGGACGATTTAATAAAAAGGCTCTACTTAAAGATTAAATTATTTTTTATTATTACATTTCGTAAGAATTTTATTACAATTTCTATAGCATACTTTTCAGAAAAAGGATTCAATTCATTTTATTTTACAACTTTCTGTTTGAATTATGCGAAGTTGGAATTGAGAATATAATTATAAAATTGATATTAATTGATGATTAATTGAGTTTATAGGACAAATTTAAACTGTTTGCAAGCCGTTTTAATTGAAAGATTCAGGATTTGTATAGATATCGTATATCATTCCACACTCACCATCATCAGAATATTTGTAAATATATAACTATTCTGATAAATAAAGCCACCGACGCTGACAAAACCATATGATATTTGATCCAGTATAGATGTGGTATTATTCTCCTGCTCCGATCGACGCTCCATTGTGTCCAGCTGTATGTCATTGCCACGTGAACCACTTGGCGCTGTTGTTGCAGTTCCTGTAGACTCCACAGCTTGAGGAGTACGTGCCTTTCGAGTGCCTTGACGCACCAGCTAAAGAAATGCCAATAGTTTTAGTTTCCCATCAAATGATCAAGCATAATTAACATATAGACAGCAAGAGATAGATAGATAGATAGATAGTGAGAGAGATAGAGAGGGTGAAACAAGGGGGGGTCAACTACATGCTAAGAGTGATAATGTACTATACAAATCTAGGTGAATCTTTAAAGCTATTTACAGACTAGTTTTTAGACTATACCCAAAATTTCGCACACACATACAATTACACATACGCACACTTACGCAGGATTTATCTAGAGGGTTAAATGTTGTTAGAGAGTTACGAATACATAACTATGGGTTAAAGTTATGATATATAACTGATAACTGAACGATTTGACTAGGCAAAGCATTATTAGTAAGATCGATGTTAGACAAATTACAATAAACGTTTACAGCATGACGAAACAGTTTTAAAAGAGAATTATAGTAGATATATACATATTAATATATAAAATGTAGAGATAGTTATAGATATATATAGAGATGTTGTATGGAGCTAATCTAATGATCAACAATTGGTTGGTTTTGGAGAGGGGGGAAGAGGCAACTTAGTGGGACATATAGAGAGGAGTTAGTTTACGTACAGGCGTCGTCTCAGTCGGTTCATTTAACGTTGCACGCTGTTCACGCCGTAAAGAAACCTAAAGCAGAAGAAGTAATAAAATAGAGAGCGTAAACAAAAATCAAACAAAAACAAAAGACAGAGATAGAGAGAAAATAATTGTGGAAAAGAAAAAAGCGTAATTTGACACCCATTGAGGAAAGAAAAACTATCACACAGCTGCTTAAGAACTGAGGCAATTATAAATTAGTTCAAGTGGCCAAGCTCATTGGGAAGTATAGCTTATTAATAGATATTGCGGGTCTTTGATTTTCTTAGTTTCAGTTAAATATAATTAGATTTTAGATTATTTTAATGGATTCCGAAAATTTTTATTTTGATTGTAATTATATTTGTTAAGCTGGCTCTAGGCCTGTATTATTTATAATTATTTCAATTTCTGTAAATTTATTTATATTTTCAGTTTGCTACTTTAAAAATTTGTTTGTAACTATTTTATGTTCTTATTAACCTTCGGACTAAGTTCGTTTGAAGTTCGGTTAAAATTTGACGTTTTAATTTAATTTTCTCAACCTAATTAAACTTAATTCGAAAATAAACCTGAATAGTTTTTAATTTCATATTTAAAAAATGGAACACTTAGGTAAATCAGAACAATTTATATAACTTATTAATTTCACAAATTTCACTAGAAATGTAATTATTATAATCCTCTATGCTTGTTACAATTTAAAAATGCACTTTAAATGTGCTGAATAGATTTTCATAAAAATGATCAGTTTCTGAAATTTGTAAACTGAATTTTAGGGCAAAAAAGAAGAAAAGTTTGTATTCTTTTACATGAATTAATTTTAAAAATACAGTAAAGCCACCATTCAAATAAATTAAATTCAAAAGTTTTCGGAATCTCGTAAAGTTTTCCTGATTAGTTAGTTTCCCAGTTAGTTCGTTTAGTTAGCACAGGTATTTAAGTAGTTGCCGCCAAAGATTCTGTTTGTTTTCTTTGCTCTGTTGCGCAGGATGGAGTCTTTATTTTCTTTGAAAACTTGCAACGCCCACAGTTTGTGTGTGTGTATATGTGTGTGCTCTGACATTCTACACAACCAAATATGTAGTCAAAGGCAAAGGAAAAGTCAAAGTTATCAACGCTTCTGCTACGACAAACAGTCAATTCACACACTCACATCCTTGCATACACACTCGCACACACTTCCGCCCAAACATAGACACACACACACACACACACACACACGCTTACACTCAAACGCTGTGTTCGACTTGTTGTGGCGCCTCCACCACTACTGACAGCAACAGTGGCAGCGACACCGGAGCTTTCTCTGCCGGAGACGCCGCCGCCGCTGCGTGTTGTTTGTGACGTAAGCAGCGATAGTTGTCGGTTGACTTTGTTGTTGGTGTTGTTGCTGCTGCTGCTGTTGCACTCTAGCGTCTGTCCAAAGGCGGTGGCAGGTTTCGGTTCCAGCTGGGCGGTGGCAAGGTGGCAAACCAGGTGGCAAGGTAGCAAGTGCCAAGAGGAATTGTTGTGTATTGTATTTTGTTAGTGACGATTCAGTGTCGTTGTTGTTGTTGTTGTTTTTGTTGTTATTGTTATTAAAAAATGTATATTTATCGTATGCGTGCAAAATGTTAAAGTTCAAGTTTATATTGGAAATTTGTTTAAGAAAATTGTTTTATCGAATTGTTGAAAGCATCAAAAAAGTTGCATCCAATGCAATGAGAGCAAGTTGCAGCAGAAGAAGAGCAAAGAGCAGAAAAATCAAAGAGCAATCCATGTTAGTTGCAATAAACCAAGTTAAAGAGGAATCGAGAAATGTCAATTGATTTAACCAGGTCAACACTTACCCGGGGTTTGATGAGATGCTTTGTGGTTAAGGCCATCGCAAAGTAGGCAAAGAGCAAGGCAAAAGGATTCAGATACGAGTCCAGAGAGAGTGTGTTATTGTACAGCAGGACACGGATATCCGGCATGCAACTGGACTCGATGAGTGGCTCCAGGCCAATCAAGCTGATAAAGATATGAATAGAAATTATAATTACATTTTTTACATTGATGTATAAATAATAAAAAAAAATCATTAATTATTAAGAAAGGATTCTCCGTTGCTATTGCTGTGAACTTACCGCGCCGTAAGACTCGTGTGATTGAGATGACTTTGCATCCAGGGCGTTTGATAGGAAACAATGCAAAGTGAATGCAGCACAAGGACAAACATCACGCACCGCAGCAACAATGCAAATCCCCTAAAAAATAACAAAGACAAAGTACAGGAAAAACAATTGATTTTATTGTATCAGGATCTATGAGGGTCACGCACCGTTGCAACGTCTGGCAAGTTGCCCAGTAGGTGCCCGCCAGCAGAAATATTAGGAAATAGAAGCCACCCGGCACCGAGGGACGCAGCACGGAAGCAAAGAATAAGGTGGCCAAACAAAACAGAGGAGCTGAAAGGATAATGAAGAATTAGTTGCTAGTTTTACTTATTCAAGTTCTATCAAAGAGTGATCAAGTTCAAATTAGCATAACTTGGTGCAAACTTGACCAATTTTTATGCAAAATTTTAACCCGACTTATTAATTGAATCTACATCAAAAAATAGTTTGTTTTCAGAAATATTTGTTTTCTATTTTTATGTAAACTACAATTGGAAATATGGTATGCACTATAGATTTAAATCTGAAGTTTTTACTTATAATAAACTTCAACTATTCATAAATCTATAGGTTTACTCCCCTTTGACTTCATATTAAATTTCAAAATGTTAAATTTCGAACTTGTCTATCGATATGATGGGTATTAGCACTTACATATTTTGATTAATCCCTCGAAGTGTATGTGTTGACTGATCATGGAAACCCGTTTTCGCAGCTGCTGTTGTTGCTGTTGCAGTGGCGTTGTGGCAGTTGGCTGTTGCACATCCCCACCATTGGCATCTAGATTTGCCACCTGCTGCTCTGATTGTGATTCTGGCAGTTCGCCATTCTCCAGCTGCTCAGCATTAACGGTTTGTGTTGCCAATCGCTTCACAGTGAGAAAAGAGCCCAGTGAGGTGGCTAAGACCAACACTTCTGGGGCCAGCCATTCAATTATGGCTAGAGGTCTGAAAAATAAAGTCAGGTTTAACAACATCTACAATAAATAACACTTTTGAACTCACTTCAAGTCCACGAAACTTATGAAGCCAATGTGACGCAACAAACGCTCACTGAAGGAGCAATTGTAGATGGGCAGCGTGATGCTCAAAGCCAAGACCTGAAGCGTTATATGGCACAGCAGGACCAGAGTGCTCAGAGCGAGCAGGATGATGAAGAACGCAGTCACGGAGCCTTTAAAGTTGCGACGTGTGGCCAGTGGGATGAAGGGCGACAAGAAGAACATTAACAGGTACACAAACGATATGCCCACTGGTCGCATAAGCGAAGCTGTAAGAAGGAAAATAAGAAACAGTTGCAGTTTCCACAATTAAATAGGTAAGTGTGCTCGACTATGAGATACTCTGCACCCAGTTAGAAGATACCCTAACACAATCTAGCAACAATTTACGTTATCAGTGCAGCTTATTCCAGTTCAAAAGCTTTCTCGTACAATTGTTTCGATTCTAACTTCTGTAATTTTATCTGATCATGTTGATCATGATACAAACGGACGGACATATGTAAGTCAAATTGTAAATACCCTAGATTACAAATAAGAGTTATGAGCTTGCACAAAATCAAACCCGTACAAAAATATTCGGAATACTTAAGAGATCCCATGTGTTTTCTTTTTAGATGAGGTAGCCAGAAAAAGAAAAATTGTAACTATACATATACATTTTTAGCAACCCGACGTACAGAATATATTAACTTTATGGTGCTGAGCTTTTTTAGCCTGTTACATACGTTGCCACTAGCCCAAAATGTTTCCTTTCCCTTTGTGCAACGGGTATAAAAATTATGATGATGCATGGAGATGATTTCAAAGTGTGTGAACTTACCCAGCACCAGGACCGCCGGCACAACGACTCGCTGCAGGACGAGGCAGGCATAGCTGAAGGCCATTTTAATGTAAGATGGTGGCTGCTTCTGCTCCTGGTCCTGGTCCTATTCACGTTGCAGCTGATCCTGTGTCTGTGCCCCGGGTCCGACTCATTCATAAAACTTGCAGGCGCTTCAGACCAGTTGCAATTTGTTTGGCCACCGCTGTGTGAGGAGGAAGCAGCGCAGCGCAGCTGGAAGAAAATAAATTAGAAATTATATTAGATAAGGAGGCAGCAATTTGTGAATGTGGCACGCCCCACGTCCCAGCTGCCACAAAGGGGCGGAGGGCGCACACAACAACTGTCAGAACATGTCGCGCTTAATGGCAACTGGCAAGAGGAAGCAACAAAAAGTGCAGCCAAGCAAGTGACTTTCACCTCCCGTCCCCTTCCCTCCTCCCCACCATTGTGTGCCTTCTTATGGGTTTTAAGGACAAGTTTTTTAATCTTTGACTTCAAAACATTAACTTGGTTTTAATTACAACTTAGGAACAACCAACGACAACCGTAAGAACTGCAAACAGTTTTGGCAGTCGAGAGTTGGGCGCGTCCACAGCGATAAGCTCACAAAACAGTGTTGCCTACTTAGACTTATTCTGGATAGACGTGATTTTTTTAAACAACTGGTTTAGCAGGAATTGATAACAAGTTAACAAATCTGAAATTTACTAAATCTGTGCACGATTCAGCCAAAAAAAGCAAACCGGGCAAACAGTAAATAATTATTTGAACATTTCTGTGCCACTCAAATTGTATTTGGTATTTTTACATCACTTAAATATTTAATTAGGAACTTTAATTCAATTATTAAACAATTAAGAACAATTCTAATGCTGAGATAATCAGGCATGAATAGTTTCCGAATAAAAGGTTTATTAAAAATCAGTTCTTTTAACAAAAAAACATACATAATATATATATTTCTGGTCAGCTTGTCAGATCTTGGCCGCAAAGAGTTGGCATCACTGTCACACACTCACACACACACACATACGATTTGTTGTCGTGTCCACCGCCTAGCCATAAAGACAGTAGTCACACGCTATTCCAACTTGGGTTGGGTTAGTTTCAATTTTCATTTTTCCTTTTCCGCTATTGCCTTGTGCCCGGGGATTGGCCTCCAAGGCGCCTTTATTAGTCGCGCAATTGTGCGCCATTTCATTTTGGCTTGACAGGAAGAAAGGAAGGGCATAGAAGACAGGACACAAAGCACACAGGACATGTTCAAATACATGCCCGCCTTATGGATAAACGTTTGTAATCGACATTCAATGGCACAATATGTGCCATTTATTTGCATGTCCTTACGATAAAATCTACCAAACTTGTTTTAGACTGAGAAACGGAACACATTAGAAGCCCAACAAGTGGATGACGAGTGAAAGTGGAAAGAAGTGGAAAACATTACCAATAAAAGTCAAAGGATGTCAAACAAATTCCTGCAAATAGTTCGCAAACTCAAATAAAAATAAAATAAATAAATTTATATGAAAAATTCTTTGCTTATTTGGGTTAAGCAAAAAACATATGTTTCCTAATAAACCAAAGTCAATCTAATTTTGAATGAGCGAAAAAATAATACAGTATTCATAATATTAAGTCAGAGTACTTAAAAATTTAGCGATTTTTATATTAAAAAATGTTTGAGCTAACAAAAAATCAACAACAAATTTAATTCAAAATGTTAGATTAAATGGCACCTAGGCTCGGTCCTACCTCTATAGTTCGAACTAACAATACTTTTATATATTCAATATTGTACATATGTATAATACTTAAAAGCAATTAATTGTTCTGAAAAGAAAGAAAAGATTACCCAGAGATACTGGGTAGATCTACCGTTAGCTAGATTGTTTATAAGCTCTAAGGGAATCTAACGGATATGAATCAAATGAGCTTTTTAATAATAACTAAATAATTGCTTATTATAAGTATAATAATAATAATAATAATAATGGTATAATCGCTTATCAAGGAGGTTTTCAAAATGTTCACAAACTTATAGAAACCGAAAGTTTATTTAAAAAAATACCAACAAAGAACATGAATAAATATTTCCAGCTAATTTTACAGTCCCATACAACAACAAAAAGCAACAATGACGTCATTTTGACATGCACGAAACTTTATAATTCTTCAATTTTTTCGCTAAAAAGAACAACAATGAACAACAAAACACAGAGAAAAATGCCTGCCAAAATGGGGTGAGGGTCTGTGTGTGTGTGTGAGTTTTACTTTGCATGCCAAATACCAACGTCAACGTAAACGTCGACGTCTCCATTCAAACACATCAACATAATATGGGCTAATGAGAGAGCACAAAAAAAAAACACAATGCAAACACACACACATAGGTAAATAGGCAAATAGAGAGAGAGCACAATGAGAGAGAGAGAGCAACCGGCAAAGCTCAAGTGTTTCCCCCGCTCCGGGCATCCAGAGTACATTTAGACAAACAGAC
The DNA here is from genome assembly GCA_035043265.1 of Drosophila testacea. Taxonomy (NCBI): domain Eukaryota; kingdom Metazoa; phylum Arthropoda; class Insecta; order Diptera; family Drosophilidae; genus Drosophila; species Drosophila testacea. The sequence continues at coordinate 2,811,358 of JAWNND010000151.1, forward strand.
GGCGGCTAGACAGAAACAGACAAAAAGAAAAAAAAAAGTAGCCAACGAGGCCGGCAATACTCGTAAAAAGTAGTAGGCATATGAAAAAGTACTTTAGTAGTAGGCTAACAGACAACTAATGGCGCAATAATGAGACTGTTGTGGGTGCGGCATGACAGCTGAATGCACACAGTGCCAGCCATAAGTAAGTGAACTAAATGTAACCACAAAATACCATTACACCATGATAAAGCTGTTTAAAACACTCTCCAGTCAGATGAAAGCCACAAAGTACCATTACACTTAATATAGAGTATAACTATTATGGTTTTTTCAGAATGTATAAATTTAAATACTTTGCTTGCATTGACCTTAATGTGGACATCTGTTGATTGTAGGCATATACATTTTTATAGTTGTTTTAATTCAGTTTGCAAACGTGCCATATCTCATTTCTCTATTTGGGTTAAAATATTGTGGGATATGAAAATTATTCACCGTGTTTTCTAAAATAAAACCAAGTTTATTTATACTCTTGCATAGGATATTATTAATTTTGTGACGAAATTTTTTTATTTAAGTTTCAGAACCTCTCGTGTCCCACTTCTATATTTACAGTTTGAAAACTATTTAAATATCTGGCTAAATTAAGTGTTGTTATTTTAAGAAAGTTCCTGTCACAGATTCTAAGCATTCACAGCTGTACTTGAACTCGAAAAGATGTGAATCATCCGCACCATATGCTTTTTGAAATGAATGTATGTATGTCAGAATAGACATTTACTTACCCAAGTCTAAAAACGACTATTTAAATTGTATTTTGATAATAATATAACGTTTTAAAATATTCAGTTGCTTTGCAGTCATCATTATAAGTCATTAAACTCATATTATTTTTACGAACAACTCCTGTTTATTTAATACAATACAATTTGTGGAACCAATGTAATCAATCTCATTGTACAATTCCTTCGAACCCACGTATTTAAATCTAAAAACACACATTCTATGAATCATGGCGTAATTAAATCATTATACAAAAGATACTATTTATTTAATATATATGTATTTTGAGGGTCGAATTTGGAATCCGATTAGTCGCACTTTTCGTTGGAATTTTCCCAAAATTATATCAAACTAATGAGAGTAAAACAAGTTTATTGCATCATCGCAACTTCTCTAGAAATGCTGTCAATCTGAATATGATTATTAAACTAATTTATGTCCAAATATATATATATAATTATCTGCATAGCATCAGGCTAATACAATTGGCGCCTCTAAAAGTATGTGCACAGATGTGAGCATGATGAGATGGGTGTGGCAAATTCAGATCGCCGACTCGTGGCGCCCATCAATGTTATGGGGCACGTGTTGCGCTGCGGCTGGAGTCATGTTGTCGTTTGTCTGAATAATCATAACAATGGCCCCAATTCCCTACCCTCTCAGTCTCGTATTCCCTCAATTTTCCCCCCTGTAGGCGACGCGTCGAACCACTCAGAAATGTATACGATATGTCAAACTGATTCCCCACTTGATGCGTGTTATTTGCCTAGCAATTCATTTGCTGTGCACGCATCGTATTTGACTATGAAAAGCATAGATGGATACTTTAATATGTATGTGAATGGTATATGCTGTATGCTATATGCTATATACGGTATATGGTTAATGGTATACTTATTTGGGGTTTGCCAGATGTTCTCCATCAGCTACCAATGACTTTTCAGCCTGTTGCTAATTCGATTACAATTTCGAGTCAAATGTTTATTTTCATTTCGATTCGATTTGATTTTAGAATACACAGTTGCTATGGTATAACCTGTAATGTGAGTAAGTTAGGGTATTATAGAATTATATTACTTATAGACATAGGACTATCCTTTGATATTTCATTAATTCAACTGCACTATAAAAACAAGCGCTTAAGTCCTTTTTAGTTTTAACTACTACTTAGGTATCTTTCAGTCTATCATACTCTCTGCCACACTTGTGCATTTTTACATGTTGTTATTGCCTTTATACTTGTTTCTTTCGTCTTGACTTGTTTACTTGGCACACATTTTACATTGGACATTTCATTGGCATCCTCATCTTTGTCTTGTCTGTCGCCGTTTTCGTTGGTGTTGTGGGTGGAATGCAATAAATTGCATATTATTAAAATACTTGAAAGCAACATTAACATTTACTTAGTTAAATGCCAAACAGATTCTGTACATGCTCTTACTTAACGCGTCCCATGTGTCGTATACTTGATATGTACAATAGTACATTTAACCTCTAAGCACTTGTAAAAGTGCTTGTAAACTTTAACGAGTCTTAATGCCAATTAGCATTTGTTTATGATCCGAAATGCGCTAAGATTTATACTTGTTGACTATGAAAATTTGTGTTAAATGTAAGAAATATTTGTGAAATTTAAAAGGAAGTGACCTACGACCTTTACAGTGTGGAGTGATTATATTATGCACGCTCTTTACTAATAATTTTAGTAAAGGGTAAAAGAGTTAATAATAATGTTCAGGGAATAACCTGAGTCCTTTGTAATTTTATTAAATGTTATTATCTAAATGAGTTTTACCACAAACTTTTAACATTGTTACAACAGAAGATTGATTAGCTTTTAAATCATCACTAGAAAACTTTCACATCATACTTTTCTAATAATTAATAGTATATTTATTTGACACTAATTTCTATTAGACATTGAGATAATGCACCTTTGTATTTTTCATTCTGTGGATGATAATTTTCAATTAATTATAATTTATAATTATTTGAGCTCTGTGACTAATTCCTGTTTCTTAATTAACATTCTAGCCTACTTAGTCTAATATATTACCTATTACAGTTAACTACTGGTTATTCTTCAACTATTCTCGTTTATACTTGTTAGTTTTAGAACCTGTTGACATGTCTATTTATCTATAGAGTTACGTTTCCCGACTGACTTCTTGTTAATGTCAGGTCATAATCCATAGGCCACCCGCCTAGTTGACACTCATTTGACAGTTGGCTGTCATTGACACATTCCTCAACTGAATATTGGAGTGAGAAAAGTCAGGTAAAGAAGAAAAACTGTTGCGTGTCAGTGGAGCAAAGAGGAAAATGTTGTAAAAAACTACAATTCAGTTATTCAAGCTCACTGACCAGCCCAGCTGTTATATGAAGATGGATGTGCATGATAAACAAGCAAGTGCAAAGTCTATGGAAATGGAATTCCTTTTCAAAAAGGAGGCAAGCACCTAATGAAATTAGCTCCCAAATTCCACGTAAAAATGACAAACTTTTTTATGACAGACAAAAGTTAATGAAATGTAAAAGGGATGCGACAGAGTTACGTCAACTCTGTCTAGTTTCGAGTTCATTTCCATGACATTTGCCAGTGTTGGCCTGCTATTAGGCTCCATTAAAATTCACTTTGTTATGTCCTGGCGACATTTAACTGGGCGTAATAATAACTGTGCAAATTGTGAAGAGTCGCCATTTAGCATGCGTTCCGTACGTGTCCTTTTAATAAATTAAATATGTATGTGGTACAAAAAAAAAAGGAGGATAAAGGTGGAAATAATTCACTCTTAACACGTGCCAAAAGCTGCGATAAGAAACGTGAAAATGGACTCGGGGTTTGGTTTGTCAGAATGCATCAGCCAAATTGTTTGTCAATGGCGCTCTACGTGGAGCCCTCTTAATGGGCCAGTCACATCAACAACCAAAGCGCAACACATGTCGTATGTGTAATATTCTCCCCCTCACTCACACACACACACACAGACACCCCATCAACAGTGCACTTGCTCTGCAACTACTGCAAATTTATGTGCTTCCATTGACAACTAAACAGTGGGTAAGTTTATGCTCAAAAGATTTAAACAGATAATTTTAAAGAATTTGCAACTGACACACAAAGAAATTGCACTCGTTTTTCATTAATAAATCCGGTTCTAATATAATAGATGAAAAAAATACTTTGGTTTTCAAAATTCATAGAGGTTGAACTAATTTTTTAACAAATTCAGGACGTTGAAAAGATTATCCTGTATCTGAGTATCAAAATATCTGATCCACTTTTTTAAAACGGTACAAATATAAAAAAAAACACCACATTAATAATTGGTAAATAAATAGCCAAATAATCTTAAAAGATACTGTTAAATCAGAAAAATTCAAGTAAGATATAATTTTTCTCTAAATTCCCGCTTTTGTTTCGTTTTGTAAATTTATAAAAAATCAATTATAAGAAACCTGCTTGTTGTCTAAGCCCTTTGCTCCACTGTGCCGCTGCGGGAGGTGGCCAAAAAGATAAATGTAGGCCAAGTGCAGCTAGAAGCCAACAGCAAGCGATATGCTGTTTGTAAATCCATCTGTCCGCCTGTCCGTCCATGTGTCCATCTGTTGTGTCAGTTTGAGTGAGGGTGATGGTGACGGTAAAGGCGTAGACGCAGCTTGCCGGGCCATTAAATGGGAAGTACAATATGGAAATTTATGTTACAATTTATATCAATTTTTCACCCATTTTCACTTCAACAAAGCTTTGCTTAATTGAATTAACAGCCAAAAATAGAAGTTTCGATATCAAAATGGAGCATTTCGTGACACTTTGAACTCCTGACCTCTTGCTTGATATAAAAAGGAAAAGAAATGAAATAAAAAAGAATTTCTTTTCAATTTAATTTTAATTGCTATGAAAACTGCTTACACATTGTTTGGAAATTGGTTTCAAATTGAATTTCTTTTCTGTTTCCATGGCGTGCAGTTATGTTGCGTCTTTTTGTGTAGAACGATAGGTCAGTTGACGGGGTCATTGGAACCACACCACGACAGCAAGGGGTTAACAATGGCCGTATATTGACATTGACAATCATTGCAAAGAGACATTGGCATGACCACACATGACGTCATCAGCCAAAGTAGATTAAAAAGCAAAACGCGTGACATGACAGAAAAGTACACCCCTTCCCCCTTAACCCCCCCCCCCGCCCCTCCCACGAGCAATTCAGGGCTATACATACATCAATATTGTGACAGTAACCGAGACTCAACAATTGCAAGAATCCAGCTCCAACTATAAATAGCCAAAGGGAGCTCTTAAAACGCACCATCAGCCGCCCCATAATCCACAGATTACGACGTTTTACAATCGGAAAACTACAAAAATAAAGTAGTCTGTGCAGTTACAATGAGCCTGTACCAGACTACATAATACCATGTAAAAATAGTTGAAGGAATTAAGAAGAATAAAGAATAGTAAAATCGATACGAATTAAATGAAATATGCAAGTCAAAAACCATTAAAGTTTAATGTTTTTAAATAAAATTAATATATAAGGTCTCAAATAATTATCTGATTGATAAACTGACGTAATGTATAGAAACTCTTGTCAAATTTAAAGATATCTATCAAATAAGGCTTATTAAATATATAAAAATTCACCTTAATGAACTATTTTTCTTTAATTCTAATTTTAAACTTTTAGCCCAATTGTAAGATCTGTTGTGATAACTTATTCGATAATTTTAATTTTTATTTACCAAAACCCCTGCCATTTTAAACTTTTCCATCCCAATTTTAATTGAGAATTTTATTTCTAAAAATATTAATTGCTTTTGTTTTTTTGGTATTACACATTTTAGTTTATTTTAAATATTATGGTTTAAAAGTTAAAAAATAAATAACAAACTTACAAATATGGCAGTAATCCACAACCAAAAGACTAATATTCCCTTTAATTACCAAGTTCAGGGTATAAAATAAACCAAAGCGCGCTAGTCTGTAACGTTGGTAATTAATGTGAAATTAATGGCAAGTAGACACGCGGATGGTAGGGATTGTTTCTTGGTAAGGGTAACTAGCCACTAGATGGCGCCACCTGCTAAACAGGGTGGGTTTCCGGAGGTCACTTTAAAGGGTGCAACAACACTGCAACAAAAAGAACTTTTATCAAGTGCATTCAAGCTTCAATTGCATAAAATAACAAAAGTTTCCAAACACCCTGAGACAAAGTTCAAGTGGTCGCCAGACATGGAAATAAAGATGATAATAAAGAAGATGGAGAAAGCGGAAAGAGAAGTGAGAAAAGGTTTACGGAGAATGTCTTGTTGGAAAACCGCTGATAGCAATTTGTCTGGCTGAGTCACGGAGACACAAGGAAAATTGCAATTCAAAATTGGATAATAAATTCAAATTGGTTTCAGTGTCAGTTGATGTTTGTGTAGGCGTGTAAATAATGGATAAGAACTAGATGAAGTATTATAAAACCGAAGGGTACAAGTAAAATAGAAAAGACAGAATATGCAAATACTTGGTTTAAAGCTATAAATATAGTGTTAAAAGAAAGATATAATTTTCTTATCAATTCAAGGCAAATTAACTGATAAATATGAAACATTTTTAACCCAACAAAGTGAAATAAAAATAAAATTCGTTAAGAAACCGTTCTCAAGGAGAAAATTTGTTTATCGAGCAACAAGTATTCCCAAGTCAGCTTATTTTTGATAAATTTATGAACATTATTTAATTTATTTATTTAAAATTATTTCATTTTATTTCTGGCAGAATTCCCAACCTATTGATAATATTTTAGTGAATTTTTAAATAGAACATTAGCATTTTCAATGCCATGCAAATTTCACACGAATGCTAAATTGTTGCTTATCTTGAATTTTATATACCCTATATGTGTGTGCTTTGTAAATTGTTGCCTGGCGACGAAGCGTTGCAAAAGCATCCAATGCGTCACTGAGCACTTGGAGATTTATCCCAGGCATACTAGCAGCATCTTTTACAAATACTTGCAATATAATGCACAACAATCTTTGAGAATTATTGAGAAAAGAATCTGAATAATTTGCACAGAGCGTACGCATTGAGGCGTCACCAGAAACTGAAATTGCGAATTCTCTCACGGCCTCCCATTGAGATTTCACGCATGAGGAACCAACAACGCCCCAGAAATGTATTAAGCTATAGAGTATATCATCTATAGAGTATAAAGACTTGCTAACTCAATTACGATTGCCACCCACATACGTATATTATACCATATAGTGTGTATATTATACACTCACACACGCACTAGTTAGAAGAAATGTTGACGATAAGACGTCGAATGTTCTTAAAATAGTGACGAAAACTGAATTCATTATAAATACAATATGAGATAAATTTGCCACTTAATTAAAGCAATTTAAAAAGCTAAGCAATAAAATGAGAGCAAACTGAACTATTGTGATCGACTGAAAGATACCATGCAATTAAAAGTCCGTTTCGTTCTTTATAATGATTTTTATGGGTTTATAATGAAATTTGTAGGATAACTAAATAAAATGTTTAAGTATCTGTATGACAAAGTTCAACGTTATCTCTTTACAAATTGAGAAGCGAACTCAAACCAAAAGAACCTTTTGTGGTAATTGAAATTTAACAAACCGCTAATGGTATCTAACACTTGGCTCGGAATATTTTAATATTTTATTTTCTATTTATATTCAATCTTTTGCCAGACACAAACTTATCATTCCCTTTTTCCACAAAGAGCCACCGGGTATAAAGAGAATATGTAATACTCAGAACATTTGGCAGAACGAGTTTGTGACTAGCCGGCAAATGACTAAAAAAAAAATACAAATTTAGAAAACCAGACTTGAACATTTTTGACACTGTTTTATAGCTTAAAACATATGTATTAGTGAATATACTATGTACATATATTACTACATGTGTATTCATTTCCGTGAGCGATGACGCAACTGAACACAACTCACTGAATGCTAAGGAATTCGTTTTTGTTTTTTCTTTTTTTTTTATTAAGACCCCGCAGCATTTGTTGGATTACAGTCGAAAATGTTTCTGCTAGTAAATGCCGAAAGTGCCACAAAACCATCTGAAACAGGTAACAACTCCAACAACACCAAGAACAGTTCAAAAACCAACAGCACCAGCTGGCCAAAAGGATGCCATCTACCTGGTCAACAGAATAAAGTAGAATACAAAAACCATAGAAAAGAAAAAGAGGGAGGCTAGAGAGGAAAGTGGAAACAGGAGGTCAACTAAAGGTGCAGCTGTAGATAAGCGTACAAAAATAAATTCAGTTAATTCATTTAGGCGCGTCGCAGTGTTGTGTGTTAGCCATAACGGAACTGGTTCAAGGCCAAAACTAACACAAAACCCACTTGTAATCAGTTGAAAATAAATGTACAAAGAAATTATTTTAAAAGAGAAATATTTTCTTGAATGAATTCTCATCTCAATGAATGCTGAAGCTTAGAGTTCTTTATAAATGCAATAGACCTTCACAAATTCAAGACAAACTACTCCACATTACGGAAACTAAATTGAAAACATTTCCCCAAACTAGAAAATTCAATTCAAAGCAAATCATTTTCAATTTTTCGTTTTATGTCAAAATCGAAAATCAAACATCTTGCATTGAATTGAACTGAAACAAAAATACTATGGCAAACAAATAAGAACTTGTTCTCTATCTAGCGAAGCTTGAATACTCTTTTGAGATGTCAAAAAAAAAAAAGATAATAATAAAGTGAACTAAAGTTATAACTACTTTTAATATAGATTGACAGCAACAAAGGTAGTTTGTGTAACCTCTGAACTTAAGATTTGATTCTGGAATCTCAATAGAAACCCTCTCGTTTCCTTGTCTTGTTGAATTCAGGAACAATCTGCAATCTAATATAGAAAATTGTACTAAAATAAATACACACCAACAGGTAACAAAATAGTTTCAGAAATTCTGCTCAAACTCTCAAAGAAAACATGACTTACGATATGCAAATCTCAAGACATTTTGTTGATCGTTTTGAAATATTATGGTTTAAAAATATATTTTCGGAATTAGATATAGCGGCTTCTGTAAATTTATAATATATATTATTGAAATAATTTATTTAATAAATAAATCTATATCATTTTACATGTCTTACACATTTAACAAAGAATGTACAATACTCTACAATGGGGTGTAAAAACTGCAACGGCATCAATGACAACAAACAAGCTGAAAAATAACTGCAGCTGTTGCAGTTTTATAAATGCGGTTGCCCCCAACCTTAGCCCAGCTATTCAAGCAAACCCAACTACCCCGACCTAACTATATGTCCTATATACATATACGTACACACATACATATATGTATGTAAGTGTGGTATATATATAGTACGTCAATATAGTGTTCAATGTGTATGTGAGGCCTGATATAATATGTTGAGGGCGCATTTTTAGGCGCACGCCTCATTGGGTTGCCAACCGTTGCAGCGATTTGAGCTGATGTTATTGTTGGGTGTTGTTGTTTCTGACTATGGCCAATAGAACTGAAATTTTGGCTTGCCAACTTTTTTGGCCAAGTGAAAGGTAGAGGCGGTCGTGGACGCGGGAGAGGAAGTCAAAGCATGGTAAATGACTTTTAACGTTGACAGTGAAAGCTGTTGGCCAGGCTTGCAAAACGAACTGGGCCATCTGTGGCAAACTAATTGCAACTACATTTTGTTTGTTTACTGCAAATGAGAAAAAAGGAAAACACCAGGCAAGGCAACAACTTTGATAAATGGCACAAATTGTGAACATTGTCAGCCAATGATAGGGCTCTTTAGGGCTTATATAGTATTTCAAAATATTGATAGATATGAATGGATTCTCATATCAATATCCACAATTCAACAAATGATAACGACAAATCAGTTTCGGCAACAAATTAATCAATGAAAAAGACAGACAGAGACAATTCTATGCAAATCAACGGTAAATATTTGTAGATAATAACAAAGTTTTGTTTAAGTTGGATGAAAGTTTCACATTCTGCAGTTGAGGATGCTGTCAATGGACTTTTTATGGCAAGAAATTTCTGTACTTTGATCTCATGAATAAATCGATTTGGGTACAATCAACATCTAGCCATTAAAGTGAAATGAGTCCAATGAAAACCTAGAAAAATATACATGAAATCAGCAACAGTAACGTCATTTGTTTATACCTGAATTTATAAACAAGCTATAAGAAGATTGTTGAATGAGAAATACCCTGCAAATACGTGCTTATTTTCCTCTAACAACATTTTTTTATTTGTAATAATTACACACATATAATCTAATTCAATTTAAAATTCTATGTCGTATAAATCCTTGACAATATTCCTAATTAATGTTTGTTAAAAAATATAGAAGAATCCCTTTTATTATGCTCTTCAGACAAAGAATTATTTTCTTTTTGCCGGTATGCAATTAATCTTAAAGCTGATTGTTAACTTGTTGACAGTCTTTTAGTTTATCTCGCTCCAACATGATTCATTTTGTATATACAAATTAAATTTAACATATTGCTACATCAATTTATTAACATTTTTATTTGATATACTACAGTATATTGCATACGAAATTTAATTACCTTATGAATTTATTCTTAAAGCTCACTGTCTTCGTTTTGACACCTCGTTTTAACTGCTTGTATTTTATATAGTTTTATAGGAATTAGCAATAATAATCTAATGTTTTTATGTTTGTTTGAAAATGTAAAAGCTGTATGAAAAGACGATTGTTAAAGCTTCTTTATATTATTGGTGTAGTTCTAGTATTTATTTATTTGTCTATCCGTTGTGAATATTTCTTGATTCAGAGTTGATTACTATAATTGTGTTTTTCATTAAGTTATAACAGTTATGTCTCTTTTTCATTTCAAGTCTGCCAGTCCATTGTATAGCCATGGTTTTCTTTATTTTCCTGCTCCGGTTTTGGTTGACGATTTGTGGTCAAGATTCTAGGCAGCCCCGAAGTTGTTGCAGTTGCCATCTCAGGAAATGGAAGCAATTTATCCTGGCGGACCAACACTTTAGGTGGCAATGGTGGCTCATTGGCCGTAACTGAACGGGCCACTGCTTTGACCTTTGACATTGCACTGGCATCATTATAACGGATACGTTTGTTCTGCAACTTTGAGACCCAAGCTTCGGTGGCACGACGACGGGCATTAGACAAGATGTTATTGCAGCTATTGCTACTGCTTGGGATGGAGTCGACTTCACTTAAAACATTGGGTGTAGAAATACTTGGATTGCTAGAAGTGGGAGGACTATCCAGGAGTTTAGTAGCCGGATATAGTTGCATTATAGGACGACACAAGATGTTCGGCTTACAATAAGTAAAAGTTCGTTGTGTTTGAGTCTCCAGACAGACTTTCTGCAAATCTTTCTTGGATTTCTCAATGCGAAACTCATAGACCAAAGGATAGATACGTTGTATGGCCAATTCGATGGCATTAACACTGGCAGCTGTAACTGTAATGCTGCCCGTTGAGAAGATCTTCAATGTGGCCTTGGGATTGGAAAACTTATAGGTAACTCCTGGATGCAATTCCGGCTCATAATAGGCATTCTTGCGATGCTGTGCCGAGAAGTTGGCAATACGAATTTGCCAAGGCATGCTGCAGGAGCCCAGCACATTAAAGATGCGAAAGTTTTGAAAGTGCACGGGGAAACCCAGCTTTTGCAGGCAACGAGCAAAACGTCGAGCAGCTACCTTTGCCTGGGACTCCGATGTGGCGCCCGTGCATGTAATCCTGCCCGTGGACCACATTGAAGCTGTCGTATAGGGACGACGCAAACGCATCGTTAACATACTATTCTCACGTCTGTACTCAACATTGTCACCATTCAATGCAATTTCACGTAGATTCAGATGACATTGCACACTAAACGAGCACAGAACATTGTTAATCACAATGTCCACCTCTGGTTCAGTTTCCGGATCTTCCTCCTTGGTAGTTTTCTTGACTTCTGCAACAGCCTTTGCATCATATTTCTCCTTGGAATCAATCAAAGACACCCCCTTAAACAAATTCATTTTTTTTTTTTTTAAACAAAATATTTTATTGCTGACTATCAAAGACCTTTTTTGAAGTTGATTTACTAAGGTAATGCTAAGTTTACTTGGTTTTAATCATAACGAAAGTTCTCAATGGGAAAAATTCCAAATATTAAATGTTTGACAGACAGTAAAATCTTGGGTAACTCTTTTCAAATTATACAAATCAGTGGAAAACATACAGAAGTGATATTAAATATACAACAATATATATTTGCCTGGGACTCCGATGTGGCGCCCGTGCATGTAATCCTGCCCGTGGACCACATTGAAGCTGTCGTATAGGGACGACGCAAACGCATCGTTAACATACTATTCTCACGTCTGTACTCAACATTGTCACCATTCAATGCAATTTCACGTAGATTCAGATGACATTGCACACTAAACGAGCACAGAACATTGTTAATCACAATGTCCACCTCTGGTTCAGTTTCCGGATCTTCCTCCTTGGTAGTTTTCTTGACTTCTGCAACAGCCTTTGCATCATATTTCTCCTTGGAATCAATCAAAGACACCCCCTTAAACAAATTCATTTTTTTTTTTTTAAACAAAATATTTTATTGCTGACTATCAAAGACCTTTTTTGAAGTTGATTTACTAAGGTAATGCTAAGTTTACTTGGTTTTAATCATAACGAAAGTTCTCAATGGGAAAAATTCCAAATATTAAATGTTTGACAGACAGTAAAATCTTGGGTAACTCTTTTCAAATTATACAAATCAGTGGAAAACATACAGAAGTGATATTAAATATACAACAATATATATTTATATTTAAAATGTATAATTTAATAAACAAGGACGTAGGCAGCTTTTTATTGTAAGTGTAATTAATTTCTTTGTACATATATGTATATAGGACTTTTCTACATAAAAATAAAACTTAAGGAACTTCATCGACCTTATTTATTGATATTATAAACACACTATTGAGGATTATAGTAAACAATACCATTGGAATTCTCATTCATTAAAGAGTTCAAAATACACCCTTTTCTTTGGTTCACACAGAGATAATAAATATAATAAAAATAAAAACACAAGTACAACGAAAAGTCTAGACATTGGTAATCAGGCGGGTCCAGAGGGTTAAGTGAACGCGTCATTATTGACTTTCGAGTAAAAGTCGCACATGCGAGAATGCAAAATCTTAAAACTGAATCATCAGACGAGAATCGAAAAGGCAAAAGCCAAAACAAATAAATTGTAATCGCTAAAAATACCTAATAGATTAATAATATGAAGAGAAAAACTCTACTATTATTTTGATAACTTCTAAAGTTCTATCAAGACCAACAACAACAATTGCACCTGAAGTGAACCTCAATGATAAGCAGGGTCCTCAAGTTAAAAGCACCTCTTCAATGGCCATGACAATGTCAATGACTGGGTCAACTTTTATCAGAGTCTAATTCCAGTTTAAGTAAAAACCGACAATTGAAGAGCTTATCAGTGATGTGTGAGTGAAATGTAAACAAAAGAGAAAGATAATAAACTAAGTGTGATTATTCATTATTAATGCATTAATTAAATTAATTAATTAACAAATTAAAAGAGCGAAGCGTAGTTGAAATGTGTTAATGAATTTATAAATAGATCAACAGCTGCATAAACACATCAACTGAAATGGAAAGTGAAAACACGGAGATAGATAAAAGATGAGTCTGCTGCAGGCGAGGGTAGATTCCTCAGTTTAAATTTAAAATTATAAATAAACTACAGAATTATACAGTAAGAAAAGGAACCCTCTAACTTGACCTTTCACTTTATCTAAACAAAAAAAGTGTAATAAAAAAATCCACTAGTTTTCGTATTCGTAGAAACAAAGTGAAGTATGTAAACTAGTTTCATTGTTAAAAAAATGCTTGACTAACTATAGATTGGTTTATCTGTTATATTCTATGAATCTAAATTTTCAACTTTAAAAATATGTATAACAAAATCGTTTATTTTCCAAATTATTTTTCGCCATATTGATTAGAAAAAAGAAACAGGAAATATTTAAATTTTATTAAGTTTCCTAATAAAAAGAAATATAAAATTCATTCGAATTCTGTAGTTTTTAAGGAAAGATTTCAAAAGTAAACAAATAAAATATTATATGATTTCTGATTTCCAGAGCATTCCACAAGAAACATTTAAACAAAAATATGTTATTTGAAAGAGTGCAAAAATTTTGAAGTATTTATTTAAAATGAGAACAATGAAAGAGTCTCTTTAGCGTGTGTTTGCATTTGTAGTTGGCGATTAAATCTAGTAAAAAAAATGTATAATAAAACAAAGTCAAATACAAACAATGACAAAGGCGGCAACGAAAACGAAACCGGGAAAGAGTGAAGAGGAGGAATAGGAATGAGAATACCGTATATGAAACTACAAAAATAAAAAATCAAATGGCGGCTTTCTTGTTGTTGTTTGCTCTTCGCACTTCAATAGTTGTTGGCAGTAGCTGCTAAAACTAGTAAAATTTGTTTGCTTTGAAAAACGCAGAACCAAACACACACACACACACACACATAGACAGAAACACACACACACATGTACACAGAGTCAAGCGTCAAGAGCAGCTGGAGGCGTTTCAATGAACAACGAGGCTATAAATTTCTCGCATGCTACAAAAATCTCAACCGGCATACACTGTGCATGGGAATGTTCCTAAGCAATCGATTTGATATACACAAAACTTAAACGCTTAAAAAATAGTAGTAGAAATTGTAAGAAAAGAGTTACGTGTTGCTGGCCAATTAGCATGACTGAAGGCCTAAATGTTTGACCAATTATTCGGCACATATATTTCAATGTGTGTACTTAAAATCTATGTCTATGATTTAAATATTAACTAGTTGCTAGGTAAAAACAAAATCATAATCATACCACATTTGCATAAGCAGCGCGTTGCGCGCCGAGACAGCAACAACAAACACAACACCACAGAACACAACACACAAATTTCTAGCAATAACAAATCGCTTTGGCTTTTGGCACTTTCTCTTTAATTCTTAAAAGCTCTAGCAATTAATACGATCACTTTGTTGCTCAAGTTGCATCCAGCAAACACACACACTGCACTCTTGGTTTTTGTTATTAAACACACTTTTTTTGTTGGGCTATTATTAAATTTGTTGTTACGATTTGTTTCGATTTTTACAGAACGCCCCCGCGTAAACACGTCCGTTCGCAACGCAGGCTAAACGCGAAATTACAGCTGTAGACTGACGCCGTCGGCCAATGAAAAAGCAATGCGGCGAAATTGTTGCCCCATTCAGCCTTTTTCCGGACAAATCTGTCCTGTTTTAAGTGACATAAAAGATTTTTACACCACAAAATCTGACCTTTTTTCAACCGACAAATATTGCCAACACTGACAAAAGAGAGAGCGACGAGAGATAAAAATTTTAAAATCCACAAAATTGACGCTAAAAAACGCGGAAAAAATGGAATATTTATTTCCTAGTAAATTCCAGAAAATAGTATGCCACCGATTTTCTTTTGCACGAATTTTCTTTGAATTTTTCTTAACTTTTCCGAATTTCCCGGATTTTTTCAACAGCTATTAAAGGAACTTGGCCACCAGTTAAGCTAGAAAATCGAGACATATTTTAAAAGAAGCAGTTTTAATTTATATAATCTATAATTATTTTAATTTTTAAAAAAAGAAAAATGTTTACTATCGATAGCGGACATTGGATACATCGATACGTTCTTTTATTATAATAGGTCGTTATCGTTTTTAGCAGACTGTGCTACAGCAGAGGTTTTACTACGTCCTGTTACGTCGCTGTTAACTAACAATTGCTGTTAATACTTAACAGCCTCTGTTACTTCGCAGAAACACCATTTTAAAATAAATAAAACTATTTTATAAAAAATGAAATCAAAATAAAGCATACCAACTTAATTCGAAATTGTATAAATTAATGCGGCTTCTTTTAGAATGAATTTCATCCATGTGGCCCCACTGGGGGCCTACTTTACACGAAACGAGGTCTAAGAAATCTGGGAAGTTAGGGAAAATTATACACCAAAATCCATGCAAAGTTTCAGGTCGACAGCTTTTGTGTTGCATTTTCCGGAAAGAAATGGACTCAAAAATATGGAAAATATTTTTGACGTGGACTCCTCCTCCTGGACTTGCAAAAGCGCCTCCAAGAAACCATACACTGTCGACTTTTAAAACTATGGAACTTGATGCTAGCGCCGCGACGAAGAGAGTCCGTCTAGTTTTGAAACTAATTTGCAGTTTTCTAATAAACTTTCGGCATTCGTTTTAATCATGTCTGAATTACAGGTATGAATTAAATTGTTAATTAATTTGGAAATAAATGTGACAAAGGTGGTTTTTTATATTTCAGGAATTTGACCAAGCCGCTGAGGATGTCAAGAACTTGAACAGCACACCGGCTGACAATGATTTATTGGAACTTTATAGCCTCTACAAACAGGCCAAAGTGGGAGATTGCAATACAGGTGAAAAAAGGGCGTGAGAAAATTTAAATAAATTTCTAATGTGAAATGTGGTTATATACAGACAAACCTGGTTTCCTCGACTTCAAGGGCAAAGCCAAATGGGAGGCGTGGAACAAAATAAAGGGCATGAGCAATGCCGACGCCCAGAGTGCTTATATTGCCAAAGTCAAATCTCTGATTGCCGCTGTGGGTCTAAAGTCCTAAATCAGATGAAAGATGCTTTTATAGATTTATTACAGATAACAGATTTTTCTATGTGACCTTCGATTTTCACACGTAATACGCACAAAATTTCGCTTCATTGAAAACGTCTGCACAAAATAAAAACTAAATTTCAAATGCATTCACATTTATTTAGTCAAACGCGGGAATTGGATATATAAATACAATATATAAAGCAGAAACAGTTGGTCAAGTAATTGTTTTGACAAATATACAGATTTCACATGTTTAATTTTTACAAAAATTAATAGCTGGTCATGTTCTTATTTTTACAACAACTGTAGAGTACAAAAAATAAATGCAGTCGAGTCTCGATATAGTTAACGAATAATTTACAGTGTTAAAGTAAAGTTTTTATTTGTTGCTTTCCAAATTTTGTTAGAAGTTTTCGATTCTTCTAAGTAGTGGAAAATTGTCAAATTGATTAGTATATCCAGACTCGACTAAATTTAATTAAAGTATTTTTAAAAAACAGATTTGTGAACTTTGCCCTTTGTCAAAATTATTACTTGACCAACTCTGTATAGTAAATTTTATACTAAAGGTATATCTAGCTGTCGGAATGGGGTGATGTGGCGCTGTGGCTTGATTGCCTTTGTCGCTCATAGACCTCCCTTTGTAGCTCCCGTAGATTCAACTCCAACGTCTCCACCACATCAAAGTTCATATCCTCGCGCGCCTGCTTAATGTATCCTTTAATAATGTTGATTTGCTCAATAAGCGGATCATCTACACTAGACTTTGCTGCAGATGCTTGTGGTGCTGACCAGTTGTTCAAGGATTGCAAATCAGACTGAAAAGGGAATTTATAACATTGTTAGGTTTAAGAACGAACTGCTAATCTCTGTTATACTCACGCCTTGGGCAAAGGTGCGGTTCGCCATGCTTACACCAGTTTGGTTTGCGCTTCCATAGCGCTCGTAAGCTTCCATGGCCATACGCTGTTCGGTAAGGATTCTCTGTTCAGTTTCCATGCGTTTACGTTCCTGGATCTGCTGTATAAGTGCCTCATCCGGTAAGGGAGGCAGTGAGAGCATACGTTCCTTAATAACCTGCACACAACTCAATCTTATGGCCTTCTTTAGTGCCTCCTCACGGCTGCCAGGCTCTGAATGTATGGTCAAAATACGTTTGCTTCGCAAATCAATTGTCTCCGCCACTTGGCCAATCTTGGCGCGCAATGCACCCGCATCTGCGATGGTAAAGATGGATTCGCCTTCATGCAGACTGTTGACAATCTTTAAATACATGTCTAAATCGGGTGAGACTTGTTTCTGCAGCTTCCTGATCTCCTCATAAACCTGGGCAAGTAACGGCCGGCAAGTGCGACTCTCGTGCATGTCCTGGCGCGTGTCCAGCAGCCAGAGGCAATGCTGACAAAGGCGTATTGCGCGATCCTCATGATGTTGCATCTGCTGCAAAGGCTCGCTGCGGTTTGTAGACAAACTGGCCAATTGCACTGCAAAAGATACGTTTTAAAACAGGTAATTATAACGATTACAGCAAAAGCAGGTTGCTCTTACTTGCATTCTCCAGCTGTAGGAACCGGGAACAATCATTGCACATGATGCCACCGCAAAGGCGGCAATGATGTTGCCTCCGTGCAATGTGGAAACTCTTGGCGCAATTCGGACACAACTTAACGGAGCTACCGTCCAGCCAAGGCACTGTCTGTTGCTCATGATGCTTCCGCTGCACTGCATCCGTGGGCAAATCCTTCAACAGTCGATGCAGCCTTATGATCAGCTTGTTGGTCTCACTGGCATAACGTTCTAGGCGAGGATTGCGCACGGATTGAAAGTATTCAAAATATGAACGCTCAGCTCCCACACTTTGCTTGGACATGTAGTTATAGACATTGTTACGGGTCCTCGCATTGCTCGTTCTCGATCCATTGGCACCACGTGCTCCACCAGCTCCTGTCGCATTGGAGGCGCTTGCAGCGGACGCAGAGGTTGCCGACGCCCCACGATCACGATCATCGTCAAAGTTGTTAAGGATTTTCTTCTTGGCTTTGGTAAATATATCCTTAAACACGGATTTCAGGGCATCCTCCTCCTCGGCATGTTGGCGCGCAAAGTGCTCGGTTAGAAAATCAATTGATTTCAAATCGGCTCGACAAATGGGACAGAGAAAACCCTCCAGTATCTCATCACTGGCGGCACTTGGCTCCTCATCGCTATCAAAGGGATTACCCGACATGTTATCATTTGGTTTTCAGTCGTTAGTAATTTGTTGTTTTTTTAGTGGGTGTATTTGTTATGCACAGTTAAATG
Organism: Drosophila testacea; assembly: GCA_035043265.1. Lineage (NCBI taxonomy): Eukaryota > Metazoa > Arthropoda > Insecta > Diptera > Drosophilidae > Drosophila > Drosophila testacea. Next base: position 2,830,172 of record JAWNND010000151.1, read on the forward strand.
ACGTCAGCATGGACATAGCCTTGGGAATGTGGCATATTCAGTTGTTGATTCACTGCTCGCTACGCTTGGCCTCACCACGAAATAATTAATGTTTAATTAAATTTAAACAAAAAACTCTCCCACTTCCTCCCACTTTTGTAGGATTGTTGAAAGACTATTGATAAACCGATAGATATTTTTATCTGCCGACAATATCGCTATCGATATTTACGTTGCGTACTCTGATTTTAAATCCGGTATGCTGTTTATTTTAAGAACCGTACAAATTTTTACTTCTTTTTATAAATTTTTTTTAAATTAGTACATAACAATTTATTTAACAAAACTTTATTTAACAATTTCTTCATCATCACTAAATTCATCATCATCTGATGATTTTCGCGACTTGCGCTCTAATTCACGTGCCAACAATTCCTTAAATGCCTCGTATTCTGCTAACGTGACGTTGCATATTTTGGTGGCAAAGGATTTCTCCGATGTGTCCGTAATCTGATAGAGTCTATTATTTGTTGTACGCTCATTAGGATCCGCTTTCAGAGCACGAGGCTTAAACAAACCCAAACGCAATAGGAACGTGTGACGACAACGTAGTTCCTCAAAGGGCAGTGACATTGCAGCAGATTTAACTATTTCCGGGACCTCAAGACGCATTATATCCGTCATATAATTGAACTTTTCCTCTATACACTTTTCTGGTTGTGCTAATAAATCCGGACTATTCATCAACAACTTCCAGACATTTTTATTTGTGGACACGCGGCTCTTTAGATAGGCGATTTGGTTAAGCAGTTGATGGGCGTTGCTCACATCCAATAATTCTGGATATTTGGTCAATAACAGGTGCAACAAGTGCTCTCCAAATTGACAAGCTCGCCAGATTTCCAGGCTTTCAATGATCCGTTGTGGAGTTCTCTTTAAAACTGTTGGATTGCCTGTGACAATTCTTAGGAAGCTGACTGTCTCCAAGCCATGATTTTGAAATGTTTCGTGAGCACGCTTCCATACATCCGGCGTATAAATGGATAATGTGGGCTCCAGTTTGACGGCCTCATCAATATGCATTTGTTCCAGATGCAACAATTTTGGTGCAGTCGCTTTTGCTGCTAAATGGCGCACAGTGAGACATTTTAACTACAAAGAGGAAAGTGTTATAAATAATTCCTTTTAATTCATAAAATCATACTTGTTGCTGCTGTTGGAGTATACTCTGTGTGTTAAATAATAGTTTTCTCCACATGTTTATAAATATTTTGTCCACTATTTTGATAACAATAACAATAAACAGCTGTTTTTTCGATAACGATAAGAATGCGATTGTTTGTTTCGCAAAACAGACAACATCAGCTGTACGCCAATACGCCGCGTTTATTTATTACACATTATTTATTTAAACAATGACGAAGAGTAAAAAACAACTTCGCGAACAACACGCGGCCAGAGAAGCAGCCCAGGCTAACACAGCTCAGCTGGAGACGCACAATGATGCCTATACGAGTGGTGCATTTAATTATCTACGCTTTTTGGTACACCTGCTGGCGGCGGCTCAATTCTCGTACGGCATTTACTACTATTTATTGAAACTGCATTGGCCCAAGGGCTTACAGGAGGAGGAGGAGCTCAAAACGCGGTGGGGTGGAAAATTCAAGTACTTAACATTCCTTGATGTCGTACTACAGGCTATTTATCACACCGTGGCATTATTGAATGATCTGTTTGGAGACAACACGGTTACAGTGGCTCCCAAATCCTTTCTGCGTCAGTTGCGTGATTACTTTTTTGCCACGTTTGCATTTCCCATAGCTCACAATGTTGCCATTTCTTTTTGGGTCATTTATCTATGGGACCGTGAACTCATCTTTCCCGCCGCCCTTGACGCAATCTTTCCCAGGTAAGTTTCCCGTCTATTTACCTATTCAAATATTTTTTATAACCATTGACCTTTGTAGCTGGCTGAATCACGTTGTTCATACGAACGTTGCTTTGTTGGCCATCATGGATTTGTTTACTTGTTTCCGTCGTTATCCCAGTCGCTTGGCCGGTGTCACTGGAAATGCGTCGTTCATGATACTCTACATTATTTGGGTACATATAGTACGATATTTTAGTGGAGTGTGGGTTTATCCTCTATTGGAGGTGCTATCAATGCCGCTACGCTTTGTAATGTTTGGAGGAATGGCGGGATTAAGTGTGGTTTGCTACTTTCTGGGAGAATTCGTTAACAATATTGTCTGGGCACCAGAGTTTAAGCTGCTGCAGCAGAAAAAGATCAAACAGGGTTAAACACACATCATTTTCAAAATAATTGACTCACATTTGAAAGGAATACAAAGTAGAGATTTTGTTTTGCCCAAAGAGGCTGTTGTAATTTTATACTCAATTGAATGTACAAACAGGCGATTAATTTAGGAAAGCTGTTAAGTAAAATTGTATGTGCTTTAAATTCCCTTTAATAAAACGTCTTTTATCTCATTCAAACTGCGCGCAATGCATATTAGTTCACAAAGTGGCAAACGGCGCTTCTTAGTTTCCAATGTGACAAGTGGCGGCGCTAGAAAATTATCGCATCAGTGGCGTCATCTTTATTATGTTAGCGCTGCACCATTGTTGTTTAAATTTAGAACTAGAAATAAAGTTGGCAGCACTGGATTTTTCTCTCGTCGCTCTCTCTTTTGTCAGTGCTGGCAATATTTGACAGTTAAGAAAAGGCCAGATTTTGTGGTGTAAACATCTGTTTTGTCTATTTAAAACAGGACAGATTTGTCCGGAAAAAGGCTGAACTGGCATCAATGTTTTTTTTTCGCTTTTTCATTGGCCGACGGCGTCAGTCGCTGTGTCTATCTCTGTCTGCGTGCGCCAATTTATTGTTGGTTGAGAGTGAACACAATGGAATTGTGTTAACGTTAACGCACATGTAAGTGAAAATCACAACAATAGAAGAACGTTTGTAAATTGCAGTGCAAAAGGTTAATAACTTTTCGTATGCATGGTTTTCAAAACAGGCTTTGTTTGTTGGTTGGGCGAGTGTGTGTGTGTGTGTGTGGCGAAGCATGCAAGTGCGAGCGAGATAGCACCACTTGCAATGTGTTGGTATCGCCAGGGCTGCCAAGCTGTTTTTCTATCTACGACGCACAGCTGTTTTCAGTTTGAGGGTACATGTGTCCCAACAATGTCAAGCAACACACTTTTGGATGCACTGTGTAGTGTTGTTGCCGGTTTATAATTTTTACAGAGACTTGATAGATCAAGTTTTATAATGACTAAAACTTGAACATACAATAGGCAATATTTCAATGTTAAATTCATCTGATGAAAAATTTGTAATGCGACAGTTATATCTATACATTTTACGTCAACGTATTCAAATAGTTTTTTAAGACTTTAGTAGTTATTGAAAAATCGCCCCTTAAGTTACATGTTTAATATAAAACTATGTGTTATTTCCGTTTATATTTGTACATTTGTTATCCTATCTTTTCTGTTTAGATTGTTCTGTTTGTGTCGCAAGTAGTTGGCAACACTGTTAGCTTATACAGTTTTAAATGTACTGTGCGTTAATCACATCGCAATTGCAAAAATGATAATGGAAAATGTTTTTAATTTTATTGTACTTTGTTGCAGAAAATGCCACTCTCGTCGCCAAGCTAACTTTACTCTACCCTCATCAACATAGGCCGCCAGCAGCTTCCACCTTGCATTGCCATTGCATCATTCACAACAACAACAGCAACTACCAAGAACAACAACAACAACAGCAACAACTGCCAGGCAAGAAGAGCAGCAGCAGCAACAAGAATCACAATGCCCATGAGTGATGTGGCTGCAGCATTAATCTATACGGAGCACGGTAACGGTACAACGAAGCACACAAAGGCACTGCCGCCAACAACAACAGGTGCGGCAGCAACAGTTGCTGTAACAGCAACAATGACCAACTCCTCCAAGACAGATGTGATTGCTGGTAGCGCTGCTGCTGCTGCACAATTGGGCAGCATGTTGGCTCCTTCCAGCTTAGCTCTCGCTGCTATGCAGGGCCAGAAATGGCAACAGGTCTTTGATCTGGACAAGATGATCAAACAGTTGCGTTCGGCTGAAAAGACGCATTTACGTGGAGGCGGTGGTGCTGGCGGTGGGCGAGGCAATGATTCAAAGCAGGCTCATGCAGCTCATGTGGTGCAGGTGCAACGTTTAAATGCCGCAGATATGTCTTACTATGATATGGTGCCCAAGCAGGCAACACGGGATATTGTCGTGTGCAATGCCTGCAGTGGCAGCTACACCAAGGCAGGTTTCAATAATCATATTGCTCTGCAGCATCCTAGCATTTGGGATAGCATCCCAAATAAGCTGAACAACACAGAGTCAACACATCAGTCGCGTTCCATTGCAGCAGCATCGGCATTGGCGGAACACAGTCCGGATGCCGGAGTGAACCGGGAACCAGCTGAATTGTTGGGCTCACCCACAGATACATTGTCTGCCACTACTTCCAGCTGTTCCAATGGCTCTAGTAGCTCTATTGCTGCTGTGAACAATGCCAACAACACGAGCAGCAGCAACAATAATAACAACAGCAGCAGCACACACGTCTCCAGCAGTTCGGCTTCATCATCGTCATCGTCACGTCACAAAAGCAGCAGCAGCAAGAGTAGCAGTTCCTCAAAGACCAGCAGCAGCAGCAGCAGCAGTGCAAGTCGTTCACGTTCAAAGTCATCCAAAAATCGACACCATTCGGAGTTGCATCACAAGGTGGGCTCCAAGAAGAGCAGTGCCATAGCAACAACTGTTGCAGTTGCCCCACCAACGGTTGCTGTCAAGGAGGAAACACCATCCGCAGCAGCAGCAGCAGTAGTCGCTGCTGTTGTACCCGCTTCTATTACGGTATTCTCTTCCTCATCCAATTCGTCGTGCTCACTGCCGCCAACGCCAACACTGGCGACTGTTACCAGCAGCAATGGCAATGGCAATGAACATGCCATTAGCTATTCTCCCGCTCCCGCTCCTGCGCAACTGACCAGCCTGCTGGACGAGACACAGCCAAATAAAAAGAAGGTGGGTACATATCAGAGATTGCAATTTATAATCAATTACCAATGACAGTTGGAAGGTTTCAAAACTCAATCATATAAATTGTAAAGAAGAGCTAATTTACTTTTATTTCTCTCTGCCTACAGCTCAAAGGTGCAACAGCGGAAGCAGCAGCAGCGTCCCATCATCGCAGCAAACCTGTCAAGGAGAAGCAAATGGCGCCAATCTATGAGCAACAACATCAGCAATTAAGTGAATTGGATCAGGCTGTATCCTCTATAACCGGTCATGTCGGGGATGTCGAGTCGCAGGCACAACAGCAGCAGCAGCAACAACGCCAACATCAGGTTGATCTTTCAGCTGTAACCGAGGAGCCATTGCCCATGCATAATACATCAGATGATAATTCCATATCGCTGACATTGGATGATATGCTGGACAGCAAGTTCATCAATGAGATTTTAAATACTGTCGAATCGGATATACCCTTTGATGAGAGCGCACTGGACACCTCACAATCGCAGTCACAATCGCAACAGTTGCAACTGCAGCAGCAGCAGCAGCAACAACAACATCAGCCAGCAACAAAGCGATTGCGTTATGATGATGGCACTATAAATGCGGATGCTGGTGACTATGCGATTTATCAGCAACAACATCAGCAACAGGCTCAACAGGTGTACAGTGAGGAGAATGCACATGGCGGGGAACAAACGCAACTAACAGCAATTGATGCCATGCAACTGCAACAGTTAATCTATCAGCAACAACAGATGCTGGAGCAGGCAGATCAACAACAGCAACAGCAGCAGCAACAACAACTGAAGCAGGAGCTAAACGATGAGGTCACAGCACAGTTTAGTGTCTACAATGTGCCATCTTTAACAGATGATGCCACAGCTGGAGCAACGGTCGCAACTGATGAGCACATGATACTGCCAAGTATTATCTATGAGATTACTGACAATAATCAAGTGTCCGTGTTGGATCAACAAAGTCAGCAGCAGGTTATAGCCGAGTTTTTAACGCAAGCTGGCTACGACAATGTCGATGTGAATGTAAATGTGTTGCAGGCAGCAACAGGGGCGGGAACTGTCACTGGGGATGCAACTGGAGCAGGAGCAGGAGCAGGAGGCGTGGCCAATCATTTCAACGATGAACTGAGCGATTTTGATTTTACTAAACTGGAGACTGTTAGCGCGGAAGCCAACCACACTAAGACTGTCAAGCTGGAATTAAGCCAGCCACAACAACATCCACAACAACAAGCCAACACCACATACAATAGTTATGAAAGCGAGTTCCAAGCACAGCCACATCGCCAATTGGTTAATGCCAAATATCACGAGGATACCACGTATTTCAATATGACACTCTATGCCGGACCGCCACGTCCCTTGGCCATGAATACCTTTGGCCTGGTCAAGTTGCCAAATGGCATGGGTGCCACGCTCCGCAAGAATCTGCTGATGACTCGCAAGGCCAACAATGGATTGCTATCGCTCAATGGCAGCAGTGGAGTTGTAGGGACACTAGCTCGTCCTCCGCCTCCACCGCCAACTGTTAACTGCAATGGCAATGCGTTATCCCAGCAATTGCAACAGTTGCCACGGAATCCATCGCATGGCAAGACGATATATGCCCAGAGGTGTAGCATTATTGCTCAAGAGAGACTCAGATGCAACAAGCGTGCGCTGATGAGTCGACTGGGGAACGGAAACAGCAATGGGGTGAGCATGACTGTGAAGAGACTGAATGAATTGCTGTCGGGTAAAGTGAAAACGCTGGCGGACAAGGACAAGGAAAAGCCGGAACACAACGATGCCAGCGAACAGCAGCAGCAGCAGCAACAACAACGACAACAGGAGCAACACAAGCGCATGCACAGTTTCTATGAGAAGCGACGCAAATTGCTGGCGTCGCGTCATCAGCGACACTCAATTGCCGGCAGCAGCAGCAATCACATCACTAGCAACAACAGGCAATTTGTGCGACAGCGTCCCATGCATTTGCCACTGCAGCTGCAGAGTGGCGGTATCAATGCCATTGGTAGTCCAAGTCCACAGCATCAACTGCTGAAGAAACAATTGTTGCGCACATTGTCCGACAGCAGCAACATTCTCACCAGCAACAGTGGGGCAGGTATTGCAGCCAGCGTAGCAACTGGCGGCAACGGAAGCAGCGGCAACAATCCCTGGAAGAGCAACAGCTCCACGCCGGGCAGCAGCTCGGCGGGCAGCGATTTAATGCGTGTGTTCGTCTAAATATACAGAATATTGTATGCAGATGCAGATGCGATTGCAAAATGATTATGATTATGAATAGAATTGTATGATTATAATTATGATTATCTTTACGTAGCACTATGTTAATTATTTTAAATTTTTTAAATCAATTTTTTCATTTTTTAAAAGTGATAATTAGATTGGAATCATGATTGATTGTATGTAGTTTTCTGTTAGTTTATACATTATTTAGATTTAATTTAATTTTACGTTTAGTTAAACACCATTATGTTGATAACCCCTTTAATTTATACAGTATAAACTTTTAAATATAAAGTAAATATAAATACAAAATATAAATATGTATACAAAACAAAGCATGCATAAGTTTAAAAAACAGACTTTTATTCATGGACGCAGGTGAAAGTGGAAACTATTAGGGACACTACATAGTGGGAACAGCTCAATTTAAAATATCAATCGATATCGACTGATGCACTATCGATAACGAAAGAACAAACAATTGTGCCGGCGAATTGTTTTTGCTTGGGACAAATATTTTGTTTACGTGCAATATTAATGCATTTTTTATAGTGAGGCTATATATTTAAGTGTTCCTAAGCTGTGTTAACGAAATGACCGCGCCCAAAGTGCACATTTTACTGTGCATTGTGCTAAGCTGCCAATACGCGCTTTGCACCCTTTCCCCCGATAGTAAATCCAAGTCAAAGCACAAAGAGTCCAAGTTCTTACATGGTCCACAGGACAATGATGTGTTTGGGTTAGATTTGATATCATCAGAGCCACTGCCCAAGGACATTCTAATGAATAATGAGGCATACTACAAGGACACGGCTTTTCGGCATTTTAATGGCACAACACTTGGCTATGTGACACCAGTGAGTATACTCAACTTATTTTCGTTAACTTTATTTAATTAAAACTTCCTTTGCAGTGGAATTCACATGGCTATGATGTGGCCAAGATCTTTGCCAAGAAGTTTGACATCATCTCCCCAGTCTGGCTGCAAATTGTGAAGCAAGGCGGCGCCTATGCTGTGGCAGGAACTCATGACATCGACGCCGGCTGGTTAACTGATGTACGGCGGAAAGGAAAGGTTCAGCAACAGCCGCAGATTCGTACAGTCAAAGGTGCTGATCGAGTATACAGTTACCATTAATATCTACTCTATAATGTACCTTATCTTTTGTACTTCCAGTCTTTCCACGTTTCATATTTGATCATTTTACTGATCGTGATATTAAGCTATTGCTAAGCGATGCCAACGAACGCACAAAAATGAATAATGTGCTTATCAAGACATGCAAGGAAAATGGATTTGATGGATTAATACTGGAGGTTTGGTCACAGCTAGCTGGACGAATTGACGAACAAATTCTCTATACATTGGTGCTACAAATGGGTGAGCTTAAGATTCTTATTTATTTAATTTCAAGATCAACGACAAAAGTATCTAAAATTTATATTTACAAATAAAACAAATCGTATTTATAACTCTATCTTCATACAATTGTAGCCAAGGAGCTGCAAAAGCAGCAACTTCGCCTCATATTGGTTATACCTCCACAACGCAAGGACATGCCAAATTTATTTGGTGAAAAGCACATGGATAAACTGTATAAGTACGTCTATGCCTTCTCCCTTATGACCTACGACTTCTCGAGTGTTCAGCGTCCTGGCGCCAATGCTCCTCTCTATTGGGTTCGCAAAGCAGTGGAGCACATTGCACCAGCTGGTTGCCACGATATGGAGGTAAAACGAGGCAAAATACTGATGGGCTTGAATATGTATGGCAATGATTATACGCCAGATGGCGGAGGACCCATTACATATGGACAATACTTGGAGCTGGTCAGGCATGTGAAAAAGCATTTGACCTTTGACGAGCGCGACATCGAGAACTTCTTTGAGATCAAGTAAAGTATCAATGAAATTAATTTGTTCAATCATTAACCTAATCGTAATCATTTTACAGGACTGAAACCGGTCGTCATATTGTGTTCTATCCAACGCTATACTCTATTAACGAGCGCATTAAGCTGGCCAAAGAGCTGGGAACTGGCATCTCAATTTGGGAGCTGGGACAGGGACTAAACTACTTTTATGATCTCTTTTAAATGAATATTAATTCAGTTAGAAATACCAAATAAAATATGAATTTATATACATTCCTGGATTAAAACCGTTTTTTGTTGCCTGTAATCGATATATCGATAAGCAATTCAAACTCGATAGGTTTGTCAGGTTCAATCAGTCAATTTGGACTTCGGCTTTTATGGATTAATTTAAATTCTATTATACAAATTAAATATGAAATAACATGTTTATTGATATTGTTTATTGTTGGAGGGGTTCCCAAACGAGAAACTTGAAGGGTCGCCGAGAGCAGCAGGATCTTCGGTTGGAGGTGATGGATTTTTGAATTGTTCGGCAGATATTCTCGTGAACAATATTCCCACACCTTCAATAAGAGCCAATAGAACACCTCCAATGATTGCGCTTCCAGTCATTGCTGCCACGCCGTTTCTGGCTGCCAAGATACCGCCAGTTGCAGCACCGCTTATGATAGAATTCCAGGGGTCTTCCTTCTTACGAAAATGTACCAATGTGCAGTCAATTGTACTAAACATGCCTCCCCACACCGCAAAATTTCCAGCTATGACAGGTGAGCGGGTCTTTATGGCCGTCAAGCTACCAATCATTCGTCTGCTCATTCCTTGTGGTGCATTTCGGAAACCTTTGATTGCCTGGAAAACTCCACCTCCAATACAACCCATTGCAAAGGCGCCCCCACAATCATCCACAATACGGTATGGACAGGGCTCACGTGTATATTCCTCCATAGTTATGTATGTATGTTTGTTATCTGCAAAAACGCATGTCGTAAATTATGTAAAAAGAATGAAAACGTAAGTTTCTGTAAGTGTCCACTTGATTTTTCACATACCACAAATGTATAAAAACACAAATATTCGATATCTGACGAAATATTTGTGAGAATCAACTTATTTCTTATTAATTACGCCAATGCAAAAGCAATTTGTTTTCTTACGAAACAAACTTGCTGCGTGAATAACCAAAATGGTTTTGCTACCCTGGTAAACTGTAATCGCCAACCCTGTGTTCTTGTGTTCGCGATTCTCGTGAGTTGTTCGCCGGCAGTTGGTATTATTATTATTATTATTTTTATTGCAAAATGCGTTGGATTTACGCTTGTTTTGTCATAATATTGTGTGCGCTAATCTTTTGCGAATATGTGGCTGACTTTGTGGTGCTACAAAAGTGTAAATGGCCCGAGATTCGACGCAAGAAATATGTAGATGATCCGTTGAGAGCAATGGTTATCGCTGATCCCCACTTGTTGGGTCCACATCGAGGACATTGGCTGGACAAATTGTACCGGGAGTGGCACATGACACGCTCCTTTCAGGCAGCATCTAGGCTGCTCCAACCCGATGTTGTATTTGTGCTTGGGGATTTGTTTGACGAGGGTGACATGGTAAGCGACAAGCAGTTCCAGGAGTACGTCTGGCGATATTTGCAGATGTTTAATCTGCCAGCGGGAATTCCCCTTATCAGCGTGGTTGGCAATCATGATGTTGGCTTTCACTACAAGTCAGTAATTACCATGTCCATGTTAAAATTCATATTGTAGTTATTTATTTCCTCTTTCAGAATGCATCCGTTTTTTATGACGCGGTTCGAGAGCTACCTCAACTTTTCCAAGGTGCATTTGTACACCATAAAGCAGATACACTTTGTGGTTATCAATTCGATGGCCATGGAGGCTGATGGCTGTTTGTTCTGCACAGAAGCCGAGTCAGCACTAAAAAATATATCTGGGACGTTACACTGCATGCAACATCCTCATGAGGCGGAATGTGCACGCACTCGACGTCATCCTTACAGCCAGCCCATAATAATGCAACATTTCCCTACGTATCGCATTTCGGACAGAGTATGTCGGGAGCACGATGCTCCACACATTGAAGCGTTTCGCGAGCGTTATCATGTTCTATCGAAAGACGCGACCGACATGCTGGGCGAGCTGTTAAAGCCACGACTGGCCTTTGCCGGACACTCGCATTATTTCTGCCACAACATCAATCGCTTGGGCATCGATGAGTACACGGTAGCCTCTTTTAGCTGGCGGAACAATGTGAATCCCAGTTTTATGCTGGTAAGTTCGTTTCCTATTATTTATTTGATTTAAATCAAAGATTGCCAATAAGAATTATTAATTATTAGTTTGTCAAAACTAAGTCCGAAAATTATGAATTTTTATTATAGTTCTTAACTATATGAATTAATTTAATCTCTCATTTCGGATTTTTTATATTAAAAATTAGAAATAATAATTAATATTCAATTCACTTTAAATAATTCAAAATATCTCAAAACTCCAATTTAAAATATTTAAAATTAAAATAATTTTGAAATACAATTTGTATTACAAAAATGTACCAAAAATCCAATTTATATTTGCCTTTTTTTTTAAATAAAAAATTACTTGATAGATAGTTGAATTTAAGTTTTGTTTTTGTTTTTTTTTATGAAAAATTTAAATATAGTCATTATTGATATCTTTAATAAGTTAGATCAAAAGTATAGTTATTATTAATGTTTATAATAAAAATCAGTAAATAGTTTTTATTTAAAAAAATTATAATCGCCATGATCACTGATTTGCAATATTATATACAGGCCACAATTACGCCAGATGATTATGCGGTCTTCAAGTGCAAAATGTTGCCACAACAATTCGTATTCAATAGCTATGTGAGTGCTGGAGTTGCATGCCTCGTGTTGATTGCTTTCCAGCTGAGAAAGTACTTAATCCGACGGAGCCCAGTGGCGGAGGATTCGTCGCATCACAAGCACCACTAACTGTAAATATACATAGCAGCTGAGAAATCAATTCTCGTTTTGTGATTCATGGCCAAATTAGAGGCTTACTTTAGGTAGCATAATGCTAGGAATATGCGCTGGCTCAAAAGTCATTTATCAATTTTCATATCAATTGCTGATATATATTTATTATATAAATATATGTATTATATAACTACGTATATTTATTACATTTTTTATCACAGACATAATGCTTGCTAAGTCGGAATACACGGAATACATACACATTCTATATGAGACACAGTCTGCCGACAAATTGATTAAACAAACAAAAATGCCAAAGAAATAATTTGTAACTGGAATCAAGAAAGGCAACGATTCAATAAAGCTACATAAGAATATATATAAACATTAAGATAATTAATAACGAAAAGACAAAAGATGCGTATGCAGATTCATAAATTCCTGTACCTTGTTACATGTGCGCCCTTTTACAAAATCGATGCTACAATTTGTACTACTAGACTATTGATAAATTAAGCTATAACTACTTAGATTGTACGTTGGGGGCTTGATTAGGAATATATTTCTAACTAATTGTTATCTGTATTGTATTGTTTTGTGGAAGTGAGGCGTGTATCTATATACAATTGCAGTCAAATCCCTAGCTGCTTTCCCATTTATTGGCCATTCAGGAGGTTCGTTTGCGCCTGCGCATGATTACTGTGTCTGAGAAAGCATTCCTTTGGCAAACATCTGTGTATAACTGGCGATATCAGGTCAGGATCGAGTGTCTTCAACTCTGTTGGCTTTGTGAATAGTGATACAATAGCACCTACTAGAATAACTGTTACGACACCAATGGGATTTATCCAGTGATAGGAAAGGCGATATAGTGGAAACACCTGCTCCTCATCCACCCACACATTTTCGGGCAGTGTAAAATTTGCTGCACAGTTCTCAACGGAAACATGTAGCTTTTGTGAATTAAGTCCACCCGCTGCTATGGTAATCTGTGTACCAAAGGATATCCAACCGGCGAGCAAGGCGCCAGCAATGCCTCCAACAGCAGTGCCTATATTATTGGCCCATGGCACCAGCATACCCAGCGTGAACAGGCCAAAAGTCGTGCCTGCTGCAATGGCCGTCATGGAGGTACAAATGCTCAGTATGCCACTCAACTGCTCTAACACAAAGACCAGCGATAGAGCCACCACACCCAGCACTATAATGGATGACTTCACGAGCACTGTAGAGGCACGCTCACTTGGCTGCATCTTAAAGCAACCACGTACAATGTCCTGTAGAATGACCAGCGATGTGGAGTTCAATACCACGGATAATGAACTCAAGGCAGCACCAAAGATGCCCGCAATAAAGAGACCTGACATCCCAGGAATGTGCCCCACACTTTGCACGACGTAAAGTGGCAGTAATTGATCATCGTGTGTGATAAGCCCTGCACTCAGTGGATCACAATCCTGGTACATCTCAAATATCAGCAATCCTACATAGCAGCATACGGAAACAAAGGCTGCCACTCCAATTGTGAATATGGCCATCGAGGCACGGGCCTGTTTCAGATTTGGTAACGACATGTAACGCTGCACCATAGTCTGATTGACGGCATTAAAGGATGTCCAGTAGGAGAAACCACCAATGAGTACACTCCAAACTGTGTGCCTCACATATGGCGATGGATCTGTATTCGAAAATATCAATCTTCCACCTTTGGCTGCATCTCCAAAGAGTTTATCCAGTCCATCAGCATAATAGGTGCCCAAGGCGGCCACAGCTAACACTGAAAGGAACATGACGAGAGTTTGCCAGGCATCCGTATGGACCACAGCCTTAATGCCTCCCACAAAGGTGTAGAAAACACACACGATCACAATCACCGTTGATATCACATGCAAATTTATGCCAGAAACTAGAAATGATAAAAAGTAGTTAATCGGTTTTCTTTAAAAGAGCAATTTGTCTTACCTTGGTTCAAAGCTATAGCTGGCACATAAACAACAAATGGTAGAAAAAGTATCTGGAAAAGGAAAATCAATATAAGAACAATCTCAGAATCAATAACTTGGACTCACCTCATCCAAAATGAACATAAAGGAAGCTATACTGCGTATAACAGAGTGGAAACGCATTTCCAGATACTGAAAATGAAAATAAATAAAAATCAACTTAGAATATCTTAAAAAGATTATAATCCGAAAAACTTATAACTGTAATAAGCAAAGATCTCTCTGATATATTAAAATCTCAACCCATTTCCGCGGAAAATCGTATCAAACAGAAGCAAAATGAGGTTACTTTTAAATGCTTCTACTGAATATTTGTTGAAACTTAAGTTATATTGTTTTACAAGGTAGTGAAATAAAAGTTTTTAATATTCAGGCATATTAATTTTAAAAATAATAACATTTAATATTTTGTCGGATATGGGTTGATGTATTTAATATATTTTAACTAACAATATCTATAAATCCAAATCTTAAGCATACAATTAAAAGCTAATATCACCAATAATTCCCTTTTCTTAAATGGACATTAATTTTAAACAGTAGTTAAATTAAGCTCGATAAAGAAATTGAAATTTGTTCGATACTATGGGAAAATAATTGCCTGGACCTGGGCACAACAACTGTCAAGTGGCATGGAACTACAGAATTTAATTTACAATTAATCATGGCAAAACACGAGCAATAATATTCTTGACCAAAGTCCAGTATTGAATGACTCGTTGTGATGTCTTTGCTTAATTAAAATGTTTGCAACAATTGACGCTTCTGTTTTAAAGGTTTTCAGATCAATGACGAATCGAAATTGTATATCGGGATAAAATGATCAATTTAAAAATACCTACGAGTTTGGAATTTTAAAATTCATTTTTTATGAAAAGGTTCAATAGATTATCTTTACTGAATTGCAATTGTAAACGACAAACTTAATAAATCTTTAATTAGCTGCAACAAATCTACCCAGTCTGTGTTATTAAGTACGTAGTATAATTTAATTGAATACTATACTCCAATGTCGGGCTTTCTTCTTATCATTTGTGTTTTGATTTCCTTTAACAACTCACTATAGCGTACATATATGCCCCAGATACGCGTGGTAAGGGGTCATTAAGTTTATGGATAATTTTAGGCCTACCTCGTACGAAGAGCCGACTTGAAGAGTCGCAAATACTGGTATGTAGATGTAGGAGACGGCAATTCCCTGTAGTATAATGGCAATGGCGATAAACCAGTACTGTGTGCCATAGTTATATATCTCGGATGTAGTGCCCAGTATTGTAACGCCCGATACATAACTGTAGATAAAAATCAAGAGAGATAAGTTCTATCGTTGTGGGTGTTAGATTTCTATATTTCATTGTCACCTGGCTATCAGACTCATGGCAACAGGGAACACTTTTAGTTTTCGCGATCCCAACAGATATTCACTCATCTTTTCCGAACCAAAATCATGTTTTCGCGTCTCCGTACTACTTGTGGTGCTAGTTGTGGTGGGTAAAGTGGGTTCCACATCGGCAATGGATTTCTTACTTTTTCTATAAAGAAATTTAAATACATAATTATCAAATTCTCTGACTAGAATTGATTTATACCACTTACTTGAGGCAGCCAAAGTATATTCCAGTGCCTGTAGACAGAATGATCATACCCAAAAACACAATATAGTCAATGGTTCCAAATCTGTAGCTATCCGTCTGTAATAAAACATTTATTTGATGTGTGGTATTTAAACTGGCATTTATATGCGCGAAGTCTAGCTAACAAATAAAACTTGTTTATCAGAAGAGGCGTCAAATACTGATAATAACTTAGATTCTTCAGCTCTGACAGAATGATGAATATAGACCAAAAAGCTAATATGACTTTAGAATAGTTGACTATTATAAAAACTAGTTTTACAAAATGTTGAAAGTTTTGGAAAAACAAATAATAGAAAGATTGTAGCTTTCAAATTAAATATTAAAGACATGTTTTATATTCTAAAACTCATTAAAATTACAGCTATTAAAAACATCAACAGAATCTGTTCCAATCTTTTGTTCAACATCCATTTTATCAGTTTAAAAAATAGTTCTATTTATAGAAAAATTGTAATTTTCGATTGAAAAAATCTTGATTCTTATATATTCTGAATATTATAATTAGTATGAGGTATAAATTGGGGTAACAAGATTTATTTACTGAGAAACTTAAACAGTTGTAATTTCCGAGCACATTAAAATCACATTCAATTATAAATATCAATAAATCTTACGTTAAATATGTTAGTGTTGAATGCCCGATAATAGTTGGTAATCTAGTGGCATAGTTAAGAGTACTTATCATGGGAATTAAATTTTTGATAAACCTGAGAACAATTCAACGCTATTCGATGTCGTCTTTTCTACACACCGGGTCTATAGGTGGGGCAAGCAGGGACTTTAACCTTTTGCGCAATGGGCAGCCGAGCTTTATCAAGACTGAACTTTGGAGCTGATACGTAAAGTATTTTGCATATTTTCGGAGCAGATCTATTTATGATACCGGCTAATTAGTCATTCTTACCGCTTCCATGTTGTTGTTCTTGTTAATTTCACTTGGGGAATCGAAAGCGAAAGACGACCGGAAAAAAACACCGACAAAAACAAAAATGTGCGTCAAATGCGAAACACAAGACAGAAAGGGAAACACAAAAAAAGTTCAACACAGTCGAATGGAAAATTTGTTGTTGTTGTTGTTGTTGTTATGAGAGAGATGTAATTATTTTCGAAACTGTGCGTCGACTCTGACTGACTGAATGGGATTACAAAGTACTGCAATTTACAATATCTCTACACTTTGGCACTTGACAACGTATGCGTAATTCAAAACGAAAATGTTACCGCACTGCAGCCGAAAACAAAACTCGAAAGCAGAAATCAAAATCCAAATCGAAAGCGAATACAAAACAAAACAAAACAACAAAATAGAAAGTTGTTCACGTTGTTGTCGTACCGCCGCAAGTTCTGTGTTTCCTTGCTTGCTAACCGAACTGATTCTTAAAAAGCTAAATACTGACAAAAGCCGAGACACACGCGTCACCCACACCGCTGTTGTTGTAGACGAGCAAGAGAACAACCGTTAACAACGTACGCACACCGCCCGATACCAAACTGCACTGAGGCCTCCACAGAACGCCTGCGTTGGGTTTGAGGGGGCCAATCACGCAAAAGCTTACTCTCCCGTTCGCTCTTAAAGTCCCATGGGTGCGCGAGAGGCGGAAGAGAGTGAGAGGTTACTCTCTCACAATACCAACGGTTACAATTTTGCGTAAAAGCTTCGTTCGTCATGTTTACAATCGACACTGTGGGTGTGTGTGTGTGGATTGGTGTGTGTGTTGATCGGCATTAAGGAATTCATGGACTTTGATAAGAAATTGCATTTCGAATGTAAGAGATATGAGATTTAAATAGAATATTTAACATAATTAAAATATTAAGTAAATACGAACATTGTTTGTCTGTACTGTGAATTTAATCTAAATACGTAGGTTTGTCAAATTAAAAATATTCAGATGCAAAAATCAGTAAAGGAATCACTCCAAAATATAATTTAAAGTGCTATTTTATACAATTTTGGGCACCAGGAGTTGATTATTAAGTTTATTTCTAACGGAGTTATGCAAGTTTAAAATCTGTTTAACTTAGGATTAGCAACTTTAAAAGTCAAATTTTTGGTCACTTTTGGCATGAGTTTGCATAAAAAAATTAAACACCTTAGAGTCAACTTCTTTTATACTAATTTGGGCACCAGAAGTTGATTTAAAGCAAAAACCTAAGATTTGAAAATGTAGCCTATCTGTTTTTTCAAAAAATGTTTCCAAAAATATTGAACAAATTGTTTTAAAACTATTTTTTATTGAAGAATTAATTTAAAGATCAAACCATAATTAATATGACACTCCGCATAAAAATCAGGTTAGCTTAGACAATGTTATGACTATTTATAACAAGCGTAATCCTATTAAATCAGTTGTAAATAAGTCAACTACATTTTCCTAGAGACATAGAAATGTCACGCCTTAAGACTTTTGTGCAGAAACTAAAACAAGACAAGACAGACATTCTAGAATATACAGTGTCTGGCAAAAAGTATTACTATCGCTTTAAAAAGTCATTCTACAGTGAAAAGTGTGTAAAACACAACTGCCAATGTCAGAGACTTGTCACAGTTGTAACTGTTTTTCCATTTTCATTTCCATTTCGCATTTCGTATTTCAGTTTTAGCGAGTAATTAGATTAAGCATACGTCGAGTAGTCCGCTCCATGTTGATGATGACCAGTTAGAAACGGAACGCGCAGCTGTCAAGTGGATTGCACATTGCACGGTTTACTCAACCGTAAATTCAACAAATGATTGCATAACAACTACGACTTCGTCTCCCTTTCAGTTGATTAAAAAAAAAAACAGAAAAAAAAGAAGTAAAAACAATGAGCAAAGTCAACAAATCACCAGCTCGGCAAACGAAACTCACATTCAAGCGCGGCCCGAAAAACAATCTCATCGATTATGAGCAGATGCAATCGACGCAGTTGGCAGCTGCTGACTTGGTAGTACCTCCTCCAACAACAACTACAACAGCAGGTCCGGGAAAAATGCATATTAAATTAAGCAACAGTAAAATCCAACTTCACACTGTACAAATGGATTCGGCCACTCGGGATGCAGTACGTCGCAAGTCGGCGCCACAGCTGCTTAGCTTCTCCATAGCTCCTCAACTGGTAGCCGGAGTGGGAAGGACTGTGCCACGCCTTCCAGCCTATGACCTAAGCCACAGCATTCGGCGATCTCACACTCAGCCTCCGGTTAGTTCAACAGATAGCAATAGTGAGCCCAGTAGCAGCATCACTGGTGGCAGTTCTACATCACCGGAATCGTTGTTGGATAATATACTGAGTGGTGCCTCCTCCGTATCCGTGAGGAGCAGCAGTGCTAGCGATATTACGGTGGCAACACCACCTCCACCTCCTCCATTGCCACAACTTCCATCCCAGAGCCAGTTGAAATCGCCTGTGCCAAAACGTGTGCTCAATCTAAAGGCTTCCCCGGAATTGCGCGTTTCTCCTCCAACGCCGGATAGCGGTCTTTTGGAGGTCACCACCTTGCTGTTGCCTGGCGCCATTGAACCTTCCGATACAATGGCATCTTTGGCCTCCAGAAGCTGTTCCCCTTCGCCAGTTGGTACTCCGTTGGTCTCACCCTCGAGCAGCTTCACATTGCGTCCTGTTGGCAGCTTTGTGAGCATCAGTTTTCCGGAGGATCTCAAGTGCGGAATATGCATGGATGTCTACACAGATCCACGTACGCTGCACTGCCTTCACTCGTTCTGTCTGCAGTGTCTGGTCAATGAACATTTGAGGGATGAGGCCACCTGGCAGGATCGTTCCAACTACAGTTTGCGTTCATCCACGCCGGAAATCAATAGCGAACTGGCCACAGTGTCACCTGCCAGGCAAAGAGGCGCAAGCTTCAGTCTGCGCAGCAAGAAGTCCCTAGATCGCATGGTGCTTCGGGTAAGAATCAACTTTTTTAAAAAGTTTTATGACAATGGAAAGTTTTCCACATACAACGTACACACAATACCAAATAGATATTAACAATTAAAGATGATTTAGTCGATAAAACAAATATAATAGGTACATAGATAAACTCTTGATAACTCCATAGATTCCTGTAAACCCTATACAGATCCTAACTAATTCCCTTCGCTTTCAAATTGGAAGTAAAAGAATTTTAAGAACAATTTCAAAGCTTCAGCCTTGACTTTTGTGATCCGGAAATGGCCTAAAAAGCCCAAACAAAATCTAGGAAGAATTTTACACAGCATAGGATTAATAGAAGAAAAGAACACATACACATGCTAGGGTGTGTCAGGGCAAGGATGTAAAGTATCTCATAGTCGCGCACTCTCTCTAAGAGCATTCCTAATTGATTTTTCAGGCCAAAATCGATGCCAAGCGTTCGGCATCGGCGTGCTCATCCAACAGCCGCTTGAACGCGAGCTTTGCCAGCGAAACGGAATCCATGCGGTGCATTCGCTGTCACATCTGTCAGTGTCCAACGAATCTTCCGGCATTGGGAGGAGTTCGTCAATTGCCACAGAACTTTATGCTTGTGAGACGCATTGAGGCACTACGTCTACAAGCCGGCGATGATGTGATCTCTCGAGTCTGGTGCTCGCTCTGCAGCGAGGATATTAGTGTGAGTCTGTAAACCTGTTAAGTTCATACAATCATTAACCAAGTCTTTGATTCTTATAGGCAGCCTATCACTGCATCAGCTGCACCTTGAATCTATGCTCTCTCTGTAAGGAGGCGCATGAACGACAACGCAGCACGGCCAATCATCATATGAGAAACATTATGGAGCTAAGGCGAGCACGCAAGCAGAAGCAACAGCAACTAGGATTAGGAGACAGCAGCCATCTGTTGCTCAAATGTGGTTTACACGGCTTTGAGTTCAAGTCCTTCTGTGTGCCCTGTCAGCAGGTGAGACTCATTTTCAATGTTTCCTTATACCCATTATACCGGTTACTCTTGGAATACTCCTGGCTCTCAGAGACTATAAGAGCTAGAGCAACTAAATTTGACATGCAGACAGAGCTTCAAAGAGTGTTTTTAAAATTTTACCACTACTACAACGTTTATTTTTGTCATGTTTTGTTATGGACTCTTTTTAGTTGGCTTGCCCAGACTGTCTGGTATTGCAACATCGTAGTCATCGTCATGAGACCATAGCAAAGGCAGTTGTCCAGCTGCAGGTGACCAAGAAATTGCGTGAGGCGACAGAGCAAACGCGTCCACTTTGTCAGTATGCTGAGCATTCCATCGAACGGCTTCACGAAATTGCCAGGAGCATTAATGCTAGGTGTGATGATATTCAGGCCCAGGTGGAGAGTTATATGAATCGCTACTTTGAGGCTTTGCAGGCACATCGAAATACACTTCTTCAGCAGATCAGTCGCGCCAGGGAATCCAAGGTGGAGTTGATACTTCACCAACAGATGGAACTGGGTAAGGAGTCCAGCAGTCTCATCAGACGCATTCTTACATGTTGTACTTAAATCTCTTAGAGAAACGCACTCAACAGGCAATGGATGCCATACGCTTTAGCCAAGAACTCTGTGAAATTGGAGCTGAGGTGGAGATTCTCAGCTTTGCCAAGATTCTGCTAAAGCGTTTCGAGTATTGTCAACAATTTAAGCCGCCAGTGGATCCCAAGGTCAGTTTCGGAAATCTATTTCATCTTTATTGATTCAGGAAATTTCAGTGAAGTTTAAAGTATCTCTTAATATATTTCCAATTCCCTTGCAGATTTCGAATTCATTGCATTTTCTGGCCAAGATACGAGCACCTGGAACAAAAGAACAGCATGATATTCCACTGTATGGCATTATAACGATGCAAACAGTGGAACCATCGCTATGTACACTGCAATGGGAAGGTTTCTCGCAGTTGAGGCTGCACAGGAAGGTTGATCTATTGCTACTTTCAAGGGATGCAGACGGAGTTGCTTTGTGCCATGGAGGATTGGAGATCAATTGCATGATTAAGTACAAGGATGCGAGTACCAAGTTTCTTCCCATTGATGTGTCGGATCATCGTGATGGAACTTATAGCATCTCCTTTACCCCGGATACTCAGGGAACGCTTGTATTAACAGTCAATATCAACGATCGACAGATTAAGGGCAGTCCCTACACTTTTCACTCCCGTCAAGTACGTCCGCACAATGGCATCTACCATTGTTGTTCCTTCTGTTCCGGCAAGGGCAGCAAGACTGTCAAGTGCTCCTGCGATGGTCGAATGCCTGGATACAGCGGCTGTGGCCATGGACATGCTGGACATCCAGGACGTCGTCATTGGTCCTGCTGTGGCAATGTGCTAGAGAACTCTGAATGCAGCGTGGCAAACAAGTTGCTAAATTCATAAATATAAACACTTCCATCTGCTCATCATATGGTGAACACATTGTGAGGCTTCACATGGACACGTTTAGATATACATTTATTTGGAATTTATGATAAACAATACATGGGGTGTTTAATGCTTATAAACAAAAAAAATAGTACTTTTCTCTACGTTTTTACATATTTGCTTTCCATAATTAATGCTTGAGGGTTACTTATCGGATAAAAACGTAAGAGCAACGGAAATGGGACCTAAAATTTTTTATTTTATTTAATCTTCGTTGTCCGAGTACCAGGAAAGGCGGTCCTCATAAAATCGTATTACAAGTTGTGGAATAGCTTCATTAGCCACTGTCGATGGCACCATCTCGGCCTGATCTACTCCTTTGAACTGAATAAGGAATGTCAGGCGACCATGATTATCGGAGGCGCCCAATATCTTTTCAGCCTCCAAACCACGATCAAATCCAGTAGCGCCGCTCTTGATTGAAAGAGCACTGTCTGTATCTGGCTCGGTTCGCTTGGATTTTGCAGGACCAGCAGGCTCCTCAGATTTACGTTTGCTACTGTTACTGGTGGTAGGGCTGACTTTAGGGTTACTGGCGGGCCGATCTTTCTTTGATGGAGCTGCTGTGATGGCCTGTGCAAAATAAAATAATATCATATCAAATTAAAAAATGTATGAACAAGCCAAAGACTTCATTCTAATCAAAAACATATACAGTGGCTCAGAAGTGTTGGCACAGCAAGCAGTTTCACTTTTCAAGCCCAACCCGAGCCGGAAATTCACAATCAAGCCAAAAGCAGTTAATTATTATTAATTTTTTTTTTTTTATACTTTCATTTGTGGGAGAAATGCAAGTTACTTTTGGAGTGTTTCGGTCATGCGGACCTTAAAGCTAAGAGCGAGCCGGCCCGGCCTGAAATGATATCGCAATTGTAGCAACTGTACCTACCTCATCCTTACGGGACAGCTCATATTGTTGAATTAAATCTTGACAATCAAGATTGCCCTCCGGCTCCCAAGTGTTTTCAGTCTCAGCATAACCCTTCCATTTGAGATAATATTCAACCTTAATGGTAAGAATGATTATGGATTTTTAGCATCATTATAAAGCAATCAGTTTTCATGCGTAATACAAACCTTTCCCTTGCGGACGCGACGGTCGAGAATCTTCTCGACTGCATACTCCTCCTCCTCTTGCTCAGCGCCAGAGGAACCATCATCGCGATCTGTCTTTTTACCCATAACTATAAATTAAGAGAGCTAAAAGAAAAACGCGCAGATTTTTACACGAGTGTGCATGTATGTTTGTGCACATTTATGTATGCATGTAGGTATACAAGAAAATCCGTGCAAATTGTATAGCTGTAGATAGCAAACTTCGTAAAGATAAAAAACCACAAACGCTTACCACAAACAAAGAATTGGAAATGCTGTTTATAAAACAGATAAATACTATTTATTTATACAGATTTGGCAAAACCAAACTTATTCGAGAATTCAGGAAAAATGCGCGTTTAATGCGATGCCGCCGCTAATTAGAGATGTGTATTGATTTGTTATCGGCGTCGATTAGAGATATGTCGCTCATTGCAGATTCAGTAAGAATCTAGTTCGAAAAGTAAACAACCATGACAGCTGGCGGCGCTAACAAACAAGAGACAGCGCCACTAACGTTTCTGATTGTTTTCGGAAATATATATCGACATATCGATACACTCTTTTCGACAGCCGTACCAGAAAAGCCGACGAAAGTTATCATTTGCGCCAAATATTCAGGAAAGAAATTTGGGACTGAAATAAAAGAAAATGCCAAAAATAAGTAAGAAAAAGCAAAGCTCCTCCTCGGACAGCGATAGCGGCCCAGACGATGTAAGTTACACATGCGATTGATGTTTGTCATGTGTGCTTTTGTTAACATTTGATACACTGACCAAGGCAATATTTGCAGCGCAATGCTCCGCCGCCAAGTAAGAAGTCTAAGGAGAGCGGCAAATCGAGTGGTGATGCCGATGGAGATGGTGCCACCAATTGGACCCTAGAGGGTATGCGTCAGGTGCGCATTAACGAATTTCGCGGCAGAAAAATGGTCGACATTCGTGAGCACTACGAGAAGGATGGAAAAGTCTTGCCGGGCAAGAAGGGAATTTCGCTGTCGGCTTCCCAGTGGAAGAAACTTCTCGCGGTTGCCGACGAGGTAACGCGGGCTCTTGAATCATGAAAGCCATACAAGAAAACACATGTCTCATTAGTACTAAGCATTTTCTATTGAACAAACTTAAAAATAAACATAAATCATGTCTATACACATTTTGATAATGTTAATTAGTCATTAAAAGTATACTGCTAGCAATACGATAACTGTTAGTAGAATGCAAAACGGTAGCCACGTTTTAATGAAACCGCAGACACCCACATAACGGCCACAGACAAACAGCCAGAAGCACAACATAATCATGTTCCAGCTGCTACAGTTCTTGTAGTGCATATTGGAGAGAGCCGTCGCAACGTGAGAGTGACAATTATCACAAAACAAGTTGTGGGTTCGAGTGCCGTAGAGAACAGATGCCTTGGAGACACCTTCGTCCCAGGCATAGGAACCTCCCTCGACGTTTTTCGGATGCAAACGCAAATAGCGAGTGGGACGACCGAAGGCCATGTTATCTTCAGTTACCAAATATGGTCCAGCAAAGTCCCGAATGACGCCATTGGCCATGCAAATGCCCATGTGTCCAATAAACGGCAGTATCCATGTGAGCACAGGTATCGGTGTCCAAACAATACAGTAGGGAAAGCGATCTAACTCAAAATCTATGGGCGGCAGCCTCTCACGGACAGCCATATCGACTTCAACGTCCACAGGTGACTGCTGATGGTTTCTGGATGACGGCGACGACATATGAAAGGTAAGTAAGACAATTCACAACTAGCACGACTCACTAAATTGCCGTCTTGATATCAATATGCTTCTACTCGACAATTTTTCCGATTATCATAAATGGCTGCTGCTGATAACGTTGGGAAAATCTCACACATACATGTAACTTTTTGTTTACAAAGTAAACGCCTATCGATATTCTGTGCATTGCTATCGATACTATTTGAAATGACTCTGAAACAGCTGAGTGCAATTACAGTCGCACTTTCCTATAACGGAAAAAACGGCTTGGACTTTGAAACTTTGAAAGTGTGTAGCAACACGAATGACGTCATAAAAACGGCAAACTAATAATTTTATTTATAAGCACCAAAGTTCAAACATGATTGACTGTGCATAAAGATCGTATGATGCAGTTTGCACACGTTTAGAAAAAAACATCGTAAAGGGGTCAAATCGTACTAAAAGTAGAACGCAAATCTATGTGCTAATAACGACACAATTAGACGGTTGTAGAAATAGAGCAATGACGCAGGTCTATTTAAATGGTGCAAGAGATGAATCCAATGTCCGGGAGCACGACAGTTTAGGTAAGAGAACGATATTCTTGCGTTATGTGCTAATGCCTAAATAAATACGCTCTCCTCGACAGATTCATCCATTCAGGAGCTTATTAAAGCCGCCACAGAGGCCAGAAATAATGCATACTGTCCATACAGTAATTTTGCTGTTGGAGCTGCTCTTCGCACCAGTGATGGGGCCATCTACTCAGGTTGCAATATAGAAAATGGAGCGTATGCTGCAAGTATATGCGCAGAAAGGACGGCAGCTGTGAAGGCGTTAAGGTAAGGGATTCGGAGTCCTTGCACATTTGTGCAATTTTTATAGGGTGTACAAGTTGCAGAGGGTATTGTGAAGTTGTCCCGAAATGTGATAGGCATTTAGAAACCCATGGCAAACTCCGACCATCTGTTTCATAGCAAACTAGTCACCTAGTTTTAAAGCTATCTTTGTGATGCTTGGTACAAGTACTTAGTTTTGCTTCAGGCATTAGATAGGTCGGAATCTGGCGGACCGGCGATATGTCAACAAATCTCACAGATTATCTATTTGATATTGCCTTATAAATGCTAACCAAATTTGCTTAAAATTAGACAACTATATCATATAGTTCCTATAGCAAAGATCTGTAAAAATTTGAATACAAAATTCTACAAAGGTATCAAAAATAACCATTCTTTCTGTATTTTTCGCTTTCAGTGAAGGCCACCGGGAATTTGTGGCCTGCGCTGTAGTTGCCCAGCAGGAGGCTGGATTCACAACGCCCTGTGGTGTCTGTCGACAGTTTTTATCAGAGTTTGTAACCAATGGCAAGGACATTCCACTGTATGCAGCCAGGCCGAGCAGCTTGCCACTCCGTGTCCTCTGCACCAGTGTGTTGCAATTGCTGCCAAACAGTTTCAGTTTTCAAAATGGCAAATAAGTCATAATCTTTCTTTCAAATACAAAAACAATGTGCAATATTAAGTGTGAATACCCCAATTCTATTATGTTCTTGGTCAACTGTAAAACTACCCCGATTTGTTGTCGTGTGTATATACAAATGTATTTGTTAACTTCACATGCATTCACATATTTGTATACATATAATCGTCCATTTCATTGCTCTCTTGGTCGGAAGGCGTTATCACATCCACACAGCTGCTAGTCAATATCTCGCTCTTGGCCAATGTTTATTTTTGTGGCAAACTCACACTAACAATCAGCGTCAATACTAGTCGAGCCCACAGCTGACCGTAAGCAAATACTGTCCATTTGCTGTCGGACGTTCGGAGGAGAAACACGGAAACGCGCACGCACATAAATACTTATAAATAAAAATTCTTTTCCACATATTCAACAATTAATTAATATTAAAATGACGCATCTGCTAATAGGCTTCGCACAGCCAGAAATTAAAGAAACTGTCGACAATTACGGCACCCTGGGTAAGTTGAACAATTAAAGAGATCATACAGTTACCATCTGTACTCACTCTTAGCCACGTTTCCACAGATGCATCAGTCAAGGAGCTACTGCTAAGTGCACATGCTGTGCGCCAGCGCGCCTATGCCCCGTACAGTAATTTCAAGGTTGGTTCCGCCTTTCGTGCAACTCCGAGCAATTTAATCTTTACCGGCTGCAACGTTGAGAATGCCGCATTCACGCCAACAGCTTGTGCAGAGCGAACAGCTCTTACCAAGGCCATTAGCGAGGGTTATCAAAAGTTTTCGACGGGTGCAGTTGTGGCCTATGCACCGGATGTTTTTACCTCACCTTGCGGCGTCTGTCGACAATTTATCAGAGAATTTGCAGGCAGCACAGATATACCCATCTATATAGCACGGGGCATAGACGAACGTTCGCCAGATCAGCCTTTCCACGATGACGATCCTGTGTTGTGTACATCCATCTTTAATCTATTACCAAACAGTTTCCACACTTATTAAACGTAATCCAGTCTAGAAAGAGTTCAAGTTCGCCTAAACATAAATCAGCTTTTGTATATTTTATGGGTACCACAATAAATTCAGTTAAAATTACACTATATAACAAAATTGATGTTTCAATAAAAATAATTATTATTGTTAATATTATGCACATACGGAGAAAAAAGTTGTTGATCAATGTTATGCAGATAAGCGGGTTTTACAATTTCTCGGGAATTCTGATTCAACAAATTCGTGTGCATTATTTTATTTTTATATATTTATTGATAAAAAAGAAATGTTTGATTCAATTGAGATCGTTTAAAACCGAGACACTTTGGCATGTCGGTGCAGTTCCATTTGGCTGTGGAAAATACATAAACATCCCATATCATAAATAAATATATTGATGATTGTGTATAAGGTCAATATAATTACCGGTTTGGTCGTTCAAATAAATACAATATAATGTTTTCTTTGCTTAAAATTTTTCCTTGTTTTAATTAAAAAATTCAATAAATCCATTTGTAATTTATTTGAGAGCCAACAAATAACTAATTAGTATTATAATAACGATTTCCGTCAAGTGAAAAGAAATTTACTTATATTGTTACTATAAGCTTTCAGCCAAAATAAGTACAAAATATTTGTTAAATGGTGTTATCAAACCTTATCACTAAAGCTGCGGTTGGTAATTGTAATCTATTTGTTTGCAATCCAATGATGACCCCACGTCAATAAATTATTTTCTACGAAATCCGATAGTAGACAAATGTTTTTATGTCAACAAAATTAGTATTACTTTGACCTAAACTTAATTATTATTTTTTAGGCAAACCAAATTATCGAAAAAAATTTTGAGTTTATTTAGAAAAATGTTACAAAAGCGAAAAGAACTAAAAAAATGCATGAAGTGTCTTGATGAACTTCAGAAAGAACTCTCCCAACGAAAAACACAAAAAAGATTAATGACCTATATGGAACACTTGAATCAACTGCAAAATGAGGTGGATAAACGTCAAGGACCACAGGATGGACGCTTTCCCATCGGAGAGTCGCTTAAGTTACCGCATCCCATTAAATTACCCGAATACACCATACGATTTTCCGACCTGGGTAAGCTATATAAAATTAAATCTTTATTTAATTTATAGATTATGTGGAGCTTAGATAATTGTGGCCGAGAACTGGTGGAGGATGCTCTCAATGCTCGTTGTAATGCCTATGCGCCTTATAGTAATTTTAAGGTGGGTGCCGCTTTTCGGACTAAATGTGGCAGGGTTTTCACTGGTTGCAACATTGAAAATGTAGCCTTCACTCCTGGCTGCTGTGCCGAGCGTACGGCTCTGGTGAAGGGCATTAGTGAGGGTTTCAAGTGCTATAATGCAGGTGCCGTTGTGGCTTATCATGAATCAGGTTATACGACACCATGTGGCGTTTGTCGGCAATTCATACACGAGTTCGCCGAGTCGGATATACCCATCTACATAGCCCAGGCACCCGAAGTGAGCGCCAAACTTCCCTCGTTTAATGACGACGATGAGGTGCTGGTCACATCCATTTACAATCTGTTACCACATAGTTTTTCTGTATTTAAGTAAAAAATAAAATCCCTATCCCCTTTTGATCTTTAAGAAAATTTTCAGATTTAAGTGTAAGAAATAACTTTTTCTTATCTATTTAATGTAACTTGTTTTTAAATTTGGTGTCATTCTATCAAGAAATTAAGCATTTTTACAACATTTAAATTGAAATTCTTTAATCTTTAAACTTTTAAACATATTTTATAACTGGTTGCCCAGATCCATAGACATCATATTCGCTGAGGGTGGCAAAAGGTGTGATAGCTTCATGGACCAAAAGTGGCTTAACATCGGTCGTGTCATACTCAATATATTCCTTGTTCAGCTTGGGATCGAGATAGTTTGCTTGTACCTCTGTTATAAGACCAGTATTTGGTACACGTTTAACTTGACTCTGATATTCCAAGCGACGCTTAGTGCACTCAGCAGACGCAGACTCATCGCACATGGTTTCATCCGGCTCACGCCCGATAGGGACGACCGCAGGTGAATGTTCTGCCCAGTTCCAGAAGGTAATGTTGTCATGGACGGCAATGCTTGCTTGGAGATCTTGCGGCGACATGTGCACATAGGATAGATTGTAGGTAGTGGCACCAGGATCCAAGTACTTGGTATAGCTGATCTTCGATCGATCTATTTCCACTTTGGTCGCCTCAACTGGTGTTGGCATATCTATGGGCAACGGATCCGATTCAAATGGCAGCTCTGTATATGTATACGTGTCCTGACTAACGCTGGTCATTGGCTTTATTTTACGCTTCACAAATCGTAGGTTCCCCTCCTCGAAGCGCTTCATAAACTGGGTCTTCATATTAAGAGATGGATTCCTTAAGATATGCGGATCACAGTACTGCAAAGATTATAAATTATAATTGCTTGGTAAGACTTATAAAGAAGACTAATGAAGGTGTACAATATTTACTCTAAGATACACATGAATCAGGAAACAAATTCTTTAGGATGTTGCCTAGTGTTATAGAGAATGTTAACAATTTTTCAATGGCTCACCTTCCACGTATAATTGTCAGCAACTTCGGATAGCTGCTTATCGTGCATCAACTTATCCCGGACATAGATACCCTTATTGGTACACTCAACTGGAGCACTGAGCTTATTTCCAAGTCGAGTGTCCGTAATGTGACGATGTCCACGATAGGTTGATGTACGCCAATCCGAAACTCTTGGACCTGCCGGCATCTTGGCATCAAAGCAACCAAAGTCATCCATGATTTCGACACAGTAAATCCAAAATACTCAAAATAAAATAAATATTTATAACTATTTATAATTGCAACAAAAATTTCAAAGAAACTATACGGTTGATATGGAAATAATTTGGAGTGTTACTTGTTGCTAGTTGTCCTGGCGACGAGCTACGAGTACAAACAACACATGCCAATAACAACAGAGACAAATTCCAATTTGTTGACAGTTTTTAAACAGGTTGTTTTTGTATATAGTTTCATATATATTTAGAATTCAATACTTGTACATTAGTAAAGTTGATAAAGGAATGCTCGTTATACAATATATAAAAGCGATTTGTTTCACAAACAAAATCATATTCGGTAATCTGCATGCATACAAATACAATGCGATAGCTCTTAGTGTTATACATAGTACATATGTAGATAGTAATGATAATAAAACTGTTTTGCTTAGCAATAACCAATTGATTTACTCCTTGGGGGGCTTGGCTAAAATGGTGTGTAAACAAGGTGCAGGCAATAATTCAAAGTCATCCGCTTCTCAGGCAATTTCCTTAAGAGCCAACAGTGATTGACGCAAGTAGTCGTATTGGTTTTTGGCATGCTTGATCTCCAATTCCGATAACTCAACAAGACTATAGACAGATATTTAAATTAGTAAATAGTTAAGAAATTATACGTGTACAGGTATGAACCTCTTTTGAAAGCAGCCACACGACGATTACGAAACCCAATCAGTTCCTCCTTGCCGCAGGCAGACATGGATTCAAATTTCTCACAAGCCTCCGCCTGTGCAGTTTCAGCCTGCATAGAAAATTAAAGCGTTAGTAAATAATCATGATACAGTCAAGAACATGGCAAAGGCATGCTAAGAATTATGATAAAATATAAATAGTATGTAGTATAATAACATGCGGAGTTGCAACGCGTATAACTACAAGTATGTGATTTGAGTCTAGATTTTTGGATTCAAATTACGAGACACTAGACTAATGTGACCAATTGATGTTAACGATAAATGCCAAATACCTCTTGCACCTCCAAAGGCTGCAGCGGAAGAAACAACAACCACACGCACAGAGAGACACAAAGAAAGAGAAATGCGAGAGAAAGAGCAATGTGAAGTGGTGAATTCGTTGAATTTGAATGCAAATTTACCAACACAAAAAATACAAAAATTAATATGCCAAAAAATATAAATCACTTCTTCGGCTATCACTTGATTAACTTAAGATTACAAAGAGGAAATAATTAATCTCGGCGCACCGAAGATTTAAAGTCCAGGCAGACAACTTTGAAAAGTATTGCATTTAAAATTGAAAAGCGGACAGATTATAGGTTATATTAAATAGATTAAGCCAGTTGTAGTTAAAGAATTGTCTGCAAGGACACGCGATTATAATTGCTGCCAAGCACCGTGAGCGTAAAAGATTTGAAAATTGAAATATTAAACTCTGCCACTCTCTAATAAGCTTTACCGCATGTACATCTTTGTTCTTGGATCGCGCCTTCTCCAAATTCCGATTAGCTGTCTCATAGGCGGCCAGACAGCGTAGACGTCGAATCAACAACGCCTTGGCTGCATCGCTGTCACGTTGATAATAGCGCAGGGTATCGCCCAACTTCAGATCCTGATCGCTAGCCACGCGTGTTTCCAGATTCTGTGTAAAAAATTGCGATATTAATTTCCAGATTTAAGAAATATATGCAATAGTTTTTCCCACCTTTATGCGTTCAAATACCTCTGCAGCCTTGGCCACAAAAGTCTCTACGTTGCCTTTCTCTGTTGTAGACAGTTGTGTCAAGGCATTCGATATTTTCTGATGTGAATCCCCCACATCTTTATGACGCTGTGTCATTTTCTCAGTACGAGAAGCTGCCTCACGCAAATGTCCATGGTATTCGGTAAGGAACTGCAACTCATTCTCAAAGAAATCATTGACATCACGCACAGTTGCACTCAATAGAATTTCATCTGTTGTCTTTCCCAGCGATTTGACAAAGCCACCAAAGATGGCCATCTTCTTGCGTGGCTTGGCGCACAAATCCTGATCGTATTCCAAAACACCTTCAAATGATTATCGACACGAAATACAGGATGACTGGCCAGACGACGCAGGAATACCTCGTGCATGGCAACCGTTTTTTTGAACGTGGCAAGATATTCACTAAGAAGATGGAATAATGAAAATAAATGTATTTTAAATGATGTTCTTACAGAGGGTTATTTAACTTACGCTTCCAATTCAGATTTCATTTTCTTAAACTCCTCTTTGGTCATGTTACCCTCACCTTCTCCCAGGCGCTGCAGCTTCTCGCGAGATGCATCAAAATCCGGTCTTGGCGGACAGGGCGGAATCTAATGCAAGTTTGGTATTATATTGTTATCAATAACTATGAGTAATTGTTTATCTTTTGCACTTACAATGTATCCCGCATAGTCTTCATTCTCTTCAATGCGATCGTGGAGCCAAACAAATTCTTCATGCTGACGTACCACGTTGTTATCCTTCTTAGCGAAACCAGGCAGTGTAGTACGTGTATGCACAGTGAACTTGACTTTCTCTTTTTCGCTCAGTGCATCAGAGATCTCCACATGCAGTGCATTTTCACCCAATGGAGCAGGTGTCGCTGGCGCAGATGAGGAGCTATCCGGCGAAGTTGCACTCCCGCTACCGTTTGTTGTTGTTGTAGGCGCCAATGGATTTGGTGATGATATCTCCATTGTGCCACCGTTATTGGCCAATGGACTATTCAATATGTTTGACTCATCCGTGCCGTCCTAAATTGCAAGCAATGCAATAAAAAATTATCATATACACATTCTAATTACGCCCATTTGACTGATAAGCAGCTCTTTGTGTACGCCTGCTTTTCTTATAAT
This sequence comes from Drosophila testacea, assembly GCA_035043265.1. Classification (NCBI taxonomy): domain Eukaryota; kingdom Metazoa; phylum Arthropoda; class Insecta; order Diptera; family Drosophilidae; genus Drosophila; species Drosophila testacea. Next base: position 2,863,267 of record JAWNND010000151.1, read on the forward strand.
ACAGATCTTTGCTTGCAGTTTGTTACACTTTCACTAGAACTTAAAAGCCAAATTGTTTTTTGTTTATTGCTTACCATCATTTTGTATGCCTTTTTTTAACAACAATAAATTCAATTGAATTCTAGTTTGATTTGCGTTTGTGTATTTCGGTGTCGTCGACTTGTTAAGGGTTGCCAGATCAATGAGAGGCATGGTTCATAACAGTTACAAGGTCATGTCATTTCCCCAATTCGAGAGAGAGTGCATTCAATTATGACGTATGTATAAAACGCCAAGTTCTATAAGTTACCTTATACACGACATTGTACTTTTCTTGCGGGTGCGGGTGGCAACTTTTCCCGCTACAGATAAAGAAAAATTGTTTACTACGTTGGCATAAAAACCTCATAAGCTGATAAAAACATAGAGAAACAGAGTTACGGCTAAAATTAGGCAACTAACATGTCCACAAACGATGAGGCCACTGGTAGCAAACAAGCTCGTCTAGCCAACAACAATCATAACAACAAGGATTTAAATGGAACTGCAGCCGGTGGAGATGGAGTTGCCAATAACACTCGTAACAAGGTGGCGCTGATAACCGGCATAACGGGCCAGGTGGGTGGTATGAAAATGTGTAAAATCCGAAATTGTATGAGTCATAGATTGTTAATACTTCCTGGTTTGTTATTAATTACCGGTGTATTGATAATCTGCTTTGTTTATGATGTACACGCAAGTGCTTACGTGTTATTTAAAACTGTATACGTTGCTTACAGGATGGTTCATATCTGGCAGAGTTCCTGTTAAAGAAGGACTATGAGGTCCATGGCATTATTAGGCGAGCCAGCACCTTTAATACAACACGCATTGAGCATTTATATGCCGATCCGAAGGCGCACAAAGGAGGACGTATGAAACTGCATTATGGGGACATGACGGACAGCAGCAGCCTGGTGAAGATTATCAATATGGTTAAGCCCACAGAGATCTACAATCTGGCGGCACAATCGCATGTCAAGGTCTCATTTGATTTAAGTGAATACACAGCTGAAGTTGATGCCGTTGGCACACTCCGCATCCTGGACGCAATACGTACCTGTGGCATGGAGAAATCTGTGAAATTCTATCAAGCCTCAACATCTGAGCTGTATGGCAAGGTTGTAGAGACGCCACAAAACGAACAGACACCATTCTATCCACGTTCGCCTTATGGTAAGCATTCCAAGAAGACATATTTATGTATACTTATGCTTTATTATTTACAGCTTGTGCCAAGATGTACGGTTTCTGGATAGTTATTAATTATAGGGAAGCTTACGACATGTTTGCCTGCAATGGCATCCTTTTCAATCACGAGAGTCCACGACGTGGCGAGAATTTTGTGACACGTAAGATTACGCGTTCGGTGGCAAAGATACTGCTCAATCAAATGGAATACTTTGAGCTGGGAAATTTGGATTCGAAACGTGATTGGGGACATGCCAGTGACTATGTGGAGGCCATGTGGATGATGCTTCAAAGAGATGATCCAGCGGATTATGTGATTGCCACTGGAGAGACGCATAGTGTGCGGGAATTTGTGGAAGCTGCCTTCAAGCACATCGGACGCGAGATCACGTGGCGTGGCAAGGGGGTAGAAGAGGTGGGCGTGGAGCGCAACACCGATATTGTACGCGTACGCATTAATCCAAAGTATTTTCGGCCAACCGAGGTGGATCTGCTGCAAGGCGATGCATCCAAGGCTAAGAGGGAATTAAATTGGACGCCAAAGGTTAGTTTCCTCGAGCTGGTCAGTGACATGATGATTGCCGACATCGAGCTGATGAAAAAGAATCCTATTGCATAGTGGGATGTACCCTCGACATGGAATAATTTGGCACAAAGCTCTGCTCACAGCTTGCAGAGTTTTATTTATACAATTATACATATTAGATATATAGTGTTTAAGTTTGTAAAGTGACAGGATACGACGGGATTTGCAATCATTCCTTTTTCTATTTTGCCGTTTACCGTGTGGATCGTGAATATCTCTGTGTGTGCGCTGTTTCCTTAAATGTTATTTGTAGTTTTTATCAAATCTAACGAATATACACATGCAATAAAAGATGATTAAAACAAACGAAATGGTCAACTGTTAATTTCGGTAATCTTTAGAGACTTCCATTTGCTTTATTTTGCAGTTATTAGTTCAACATATAACTAGTAGTAGCTGACTGTAGTGTTTGGCTGTTCACTACGTTTCCTTCTTACCAAACGGATTGATTTTGGACAACCAACTGGAAGATGTAGGCGACGTTTCACTGCAAGCATAAGAAAAGTTACGCTTTGAAATTTATCTAAGAAAAGGGGATACTTACAGCTTAGTCAACGCCTCAATGTCCGTGTCCTTGTGCTCGACACTTGGTTGCGCATCCTTAGACTCAACTTTGCCCGCTTCAGTGATGCCTGCCTCACGCAGTTGTTCAATCAATTTACTGCGAAACTCCACTTTATGGGGTACGACCTTCTCTGCGGCGCGCAGTTGATTCTGCAGCTTACGAATGGCTTCGAGGTAGGTATGGCCATACCAGTCAATCTCTTCACTTGTGTAGGACTCCAGATAAGGACTATATTCCTTGAGAACTTCCTCCTGATGCTTTGGTTCCGCTGCCAATGCGGGACAACCTTGTTGCAGTGCCTTGAGCACCTCACGCTTCAATTTCAAAGCCAATGCTGAACGTAAATCACATGCCAAGTTTTTGAGCAGATAGTGATCGAATCCATGACATTCGTGGATTTGCTCAAGTGTACGCTCAGTCACCACCACGGACATGTATTCATTTAGCACTTGACTGTGGACCACTGATCTCTTAAGAACAGGCACCCAAAAATGCGGAACACGACGTTTCGTCTGTTGGCGCTTCTGGAATCCCTTGATAACAGCTTCGCCTCCCCAAATGCCTTGATGGGATTCAGGTGTATCAATCAATGGCAATGGGATATTCTGAACTGGTTTAATCGCATGCGTGACCTCGTCTCGTTCCCACTCACTCTCCTTAGGTATATAATGAACAGCAGCTGCCTTCGTTAATTTCCATTCCCGCCAAAACTTCTTGTAGGCATCCGGTAACTGTGCTCCAAGACCCTTTTCGAAGCGACTGGGTCGCTTAAAGCCGTTCAAAAGCTTAACGCCCTGGAGAAAGGAACAACAAATGTTAGCCAGAGTGAGAGGGTATTGCGTCACAGAAACCCGGAAATGCGAATAATCGCATTACGAACCTGCGATGTAGCGTGGGACATTCTTTACAATGCAACCAGTATGTTGACTAACGTTCTTTTTTTATACAAATTTATTTGATTACTGTCTCTGTTGAAATTCTTTTTTATAAATATTTTGTTTCGGCCAGGCTAACAAACGGTGCGCTCTTGTCTTCCTCTCGATTGAAAAACAGCTGACGCCCAGTGTTGCCAGATGACAAAACGGCTTTCCTCCGATTATCGTCTTATCTATTTTGTATTGCACGATAACATGGCTATCGATTTTTTGATATTTGAACAAATAAATTCAAAATTTGTTTGTAAAAATAACAACAAACTATCAATCTTTAGCTTTTGGTGCCAAGAACTTGTCCGTTTTAAAACTATATTATGCACCCAAAATATCCCAATAACATAGGAAATTGATAGCACAAAATATCCCTCGAAAAGCTATAAAAATCTGTTAAAATCAACCACTCCACCACACTGTTCAGTGAGGAGCATCTCGAAATGCATATGTTAACGTGCTGTCAATTATCGATATTCGATAATGCTTTCAATTTTTTAATGCAGTTAGGTTTGAATTTGAATTCTAAGAAACAAATTTAAAAACACATAAATATATGTAGGTTTAATAATATTTTTATTAGTATATTCAAAGTCATATGGTGTTATTATATTCTTGAAAGTATTTCGTAATAAGCACACATCTCAGACGATAAATATGCATATTAAATATATTGAGTTCAACTTAGTAGGAAATTAAAGACGTTCTTTTTTGTGAACTTTTAGAGGCATTTAGTTTTTTTTTGTTGCGAAAACTTTTAAGCTTAGTTATAAATAAAACAAAATTATTTACAGTTTAGCGTGCTAAATGTTTGTTTTTCTTTTCTTTTCTTTTCTTTTTTAGAAATGTATTAGGTGTTGTGCTTGTTTAAAGTAGATTATCTTTATTATTTGCACGACATCCTGTGCACTTTTATTTACACAAAACTCACATACTTTTAGTTAGGTTTGCTTGGTTAAGTATTACATATTTTAATCTTTTATATATCATAGTAGTTTTTATTCTTTAAATGTAATGATTGCTTTTAACTCATATACTTTTATACATACATATATGTGTATATTTTAATAATTATATTGACTTGCACTTGATAATGAAAATTCAAACAAATTCGATTTTTCGAAATGTTTGAATAGAAATAGCGATAGGAAATCAATTCTATCTTTTCAAATAGTCCTAGACAAGAGAATCTCATTTCTTGTTCTTGAAAATTGATGTAGAATAATATTCGTATTATATCGTATGTCAATACTTATATTTGGAGCCAGAAATTCTTATTGTTATATGTATGTTTAATATTTGTTGTTGCTACAAAACTACATTTTGCTAATAACGTTGCGACATATGCTTAAATGTATTATACGTTATTTACCATATGTAACAGAGAGATTATAACAATATTATTTCTCTAATTAGCCAAACAACTGAAGGATATGCAAAGGACCTCGAATCGGACCTATGCCTAATGCTGACGCATTTTTACAGCTTTTTAACTTTGATTTTATTTTGTTTTTTGTTTTTTGTTTTTTTTGTACAGAGTTAAACATACATATAGAAGAAACTGACCCTAACTGATTATAACCGACTATAACTGACTGATTATAACTGTGTGTTTTTGCCTATTCGCTTTGAGCGTTTCAATTTGTTCGATATCGATATTATTATATTAACAGTATATATATGTATGTACATATAGGTTATGTATTTGTAATATATGCATATGTATATGTATTTCATCTATGGTACGTTATGGTAGAGTATTTGATGCAGCTAAGTACATACGAGTAAGTTATAGATTAAATATATGTATATTATGTAAGTTACTAACTGTATGTTTCTTTTTCGAATATGGTAAATACGGAATTTACACATGCACACACACATACAAGCATACAATACATGAGAGTATTGTATGTCATATGGCTTGTTGTTGTTACCAACTACAGTAGTCAATTACGAGTATTTACTACCTTAATAAAGCTATGATCCCAATTTCAGCTGATAATTTGGTACCTTACTGCTAAGCGCATTTACCACTGCCCTTTGCCCTTTGCCCTGGCTCCCAAATACACGCCAACGAGCGCTTAAATTTTTGTTTTAGCCTGACTGAAAGTAGGGAAATCCCCTGTCGACCTCGCACTCGCTAGTGTCATCAATCATCAATCATCAATCACGAAACGCCAAACGTCAATCAACCGTCGATGTGTAAAGAGCAATGGTAAATCTTAAAAGAATGGTCCCGCTATCAGACATTTTGAAAAACGTTTAAAACATTTTAGTTTGGATTCTTCTTCGAATACGAGAAAAAACACACACAAGAACTGAACTCAAAAGAATTGTGTTTAACATATAAATTTGTTGTAGTTACACACATATTGTTTTTGTTTTGGTTTTGGTTTTCTTTCGGTTTTTGTTCACGTATAAAAATAAATATGCTTATGGTAGACAATCAACACTCTCTTAATAGGGTGAAGTGCGCCATATTAGGTATTATAATATATATGTATATAAATATTCATTCTTAACATTCATATACATAGAATATGTTAAGTAGGTAGCCATGTGCATATATTGAGTGGAAATCCAATTAAATAGAAAGTCTGTTAGAGGTCGTTTAGAGAGATATTTACATTTCTGTTTCTACTTCATTTATAGCTATTTAGTTAGTTTAGTTTTTGTCAGGTATTTTAGTTAGGTACTTAATATCTAGACAGCCCTAGGCGTCGGTCGCATCTTCAAAAATTGAGCAAAATTTCAAAACAAATGTAAACGAGTTAAATAATTACAAAAATTATAGTTTTTAATTTTAATATTTTCATACAGAAGTGACATATAAAATCATACAATAGTTCAAAAAACTTAAAAAAATATTTATAATATTAAGACATTAGATTTGATCTATATAAACTGAAAACGGTATTAACTAAGCTAAGTAAATGCTTATCAAAGTTGATTTAAAAAATAAACTAAACAATTCCCACAACAAATTCCGCCTATTTACAGAGTTTTTGCTAGTGTTGTGCAATGCGCTAATATATGCTTATAGTGCTATTACTTTTATAGTTTTACTTTTTACCATTTACTAACACAACTAATTGCAACATCAAATTACACATTCATATATCGCATATAGTACATACATCTGAATCTATATATGATTTACATTTTGATTGATCATCATCTACTAACATGAATCTATTGCGCGGTACAAGCTGCATATTTTTAGCTCTTACTAAACGTTAATCAACACTGGTTTTTATTTCGTGGAATTATTCAGTTGTACAGTTTCATTTTTTCCTACTTAGTTTGCATTTTGTGTGTTGTCGGTGCGATTTTATGTTTCTAAATATTATTTATTTGTTAATATTTTATCTATTGTATATAGATTGATGCTTATATGTATGGGACTTAGTTAACTACAGTATTTTAGTTAGAGACGCAACTCAAGTACAGTTTTTCTAGTTGACAGCAGCGTCCTCTGTTGTCGTTTCCTTCTGTTCCTCAGCTGCAGTTTCCGTTTCCGCTGCGGACTTTTCATCGGCTGCAGCCGCGGCCGCGGCTTCGGCTTCTGCTTCAGCGGCGGCGGCCAGCGCACGTGCCTCAGCATCTGTATAGGGTATCAGAATTCGTTTTAAAAATTGTTTTTATTAAACGTGATGTTCTTTTCTATAGTCAACATATCGAACTAGGTAATTTATTTAAGCCTTAGCTAAATTTAATATGGTTTAATAAATAAAAACAACTTAAAGTTCTTTTCAGGTTTTCAAAAGGTCTTATTTTGAGACACTTTTACATAATAATTCTTCAGATAAGTAATTTACTTTCATATTTATATTTATATATATTTCGTAGTAACTGTATTTTCATCTTAAACGAAAATAGAGAATACAAAAGATTGTTAAGTATACGTAATTTAACAAATTAATTTCGAGATCTGAACCCTTAGGTTTAAAGTCAAAATGTCTTTAAAATATTATAAAAACAATTGCAAAAAAGTTTTTATATTGAAATTAAATCATCTTAAATGAGCTCATATCTGTTTCCGACTACGAAAGAAATGCCTAAGCAAAGTAGCTTTGAGTTCCTTTAAGACTAAATGTCTACTTTTAGAATTGACACATTAGAAATGGTCTTTTATTATCTTTATTTGTGACTAAAAAAAACAATACATTATAAGTTATGATAGGATTGGTAACTGAGTTCGATTGAAAAAGTTCTATTCCAAATGCATTCTTTGATTCGTTGCGATATCTTGCGGTGGGTTCCTGGATAGTTCTTTAGTGGATAGATAGCCAATGGGGAAGGGATTTTCTTAGTCTTGCTTAAACAAAGTTGCCTTTCTGCGTTCTAATAGCTCTGCGTAAGATTAGGTTAAATGTTTGTTTAATGAAAATGCTAATTTTAATTGGTTAATAGAGATCAAAGGCAGATGGCAGATTGAAATTCAATTAGGCCATGGCTAATTTGACTACGACAAAGCGGCTAAAAGGCATTTTTCGGGCAAGCAGAAAATTCAATTAATATGATGATAAAAAATGTATGAACTAAGCCTTGGGCTGCATTATCAGAAGGTCAGAGGTCATACCTTTGATGGCCTGCTCCTTCCAGATTCTTTTGTTCTCGGTTAGGCAGGTCAGCCAGGGTTTGGTAATGGTGAACTTGGTGGAGCCACCAGCAATACTCTTGCGTGTCATGGGGCACGCGTTTCGTTTCTTCTCATCATTTGCGTCCTCCTCGTAGTTGGTGGATGCTTCTTCCGGCAATGGGGCCGGCTTGGATTTGATAACAGGGGCAATGGGGGCCAGGATATGCTCAAGCATGTCGGACATGATGGTCATGCTGGGTTCGACAATGAAATCGATGAAGCCGATTTGAGATTCGGCAACTAAAGTATTTTTACGATCGCAAAGCGGACTGAAGGGCAAACCGAGCTCCTTTTCGAGATCACCCTGGCGAAAGAATTCCTCGAGCAGAAGCATAGTCCAACGATGATGGACATCCCAATGTTTGGCCGGGTGGGAGATATCACAGCAGTGCAAGACTAATGACAAGGCCTTTGACTTGTCAATGGTCGGCTCCTGCAGCGTCAACAGGTTGCGCATAATCTTCAGCTGTTGAAAATGATAGGTCATGTCGGTGGCCAGCACCATATCAATCATGAGTGTGCGCAACTCCTTGTATTCTTCGCGTGATAAATGCGATAATATGTTGGCATCATCCTCCTTCATCAGCCGAAAACTAGCGCTCACATGATGATTCTCCAACACGGCACGATCATTATAAAGCAACGCTGTTTCCGATCCCGACATTACATGGAAATTGTTTGTGGTGCCCGTATGCTCAAAGTCATGCAACAAGGCCGCCAGCAGCGAGGCAAAGATCTCCAAGTCCGTCAACCAATTCATCAAACCCGTGTTGCACAAACAATAATGCATCGATTGCATCACATCCACTGCATGCAAATTGTTGTGATATGGATTGCGATAGCGACAATATCCCTCTTCCACCCGATGTAAAAATGTCTCCAGCACTCCTGGAGCTATCTTAAACTTGTGCATCGCTCCGTAACGATTCAACAGATCGTAGGCTACGTATTTGATCACCTGTCCACTCGCAGCCTCTGTCAAGGCAAACACATCAAATGTCCAGTCATCGAGATTCTGTTTATCGAATAAGGAGCGAGAAAGAAAAAGAAGTTTATGAGTTTCGACTTTCTGAAATGTAGTTGTACTTTTAATGAAAAGGTAGTATTGTTTCTGATAATAACTGATTAAGTACATTTAAAACACTCTCCCTGCCTATTGACACTCACCTTGAGCAACTTGACCACATCAGGAGGAAATTGCATCAGCGTCGAGCTGGAGACGCGCCTGTAAATGCGATCCACAAAGATGCCGGCTCTTATGGCATGGGCCACAGAACGGAACTTGGGCTTCTCATCGGATCTATTGCGAGTGGTGGCCATTTGACGGGTGAAGGTCGAGGCCAACCACTCGCGCACTTCCGGTGGCACCGCATCCGGCTGCACCTCGGACAGTTCATCATCTTCGTCGGCCAGGCGCCTACAGGGTATTCGATGGGAGTTTAGAGAAGGGGGTTGGAGAAAAACAATATTGTTAGTCTGGTTCCATTATGTTCTTTAATATAATCTATTATTATTATTAATACTTTTACTTTTTTTTTATATTAATTATTAAAGAAAATTACCAAAACGTTTAATTAAAACTCAAGTAAAATCAAGTTAAAGTAAAACAATTTTTGTATAGCGCAATTTCGTTTGTGCCCTTTTTTTCTTTTTCGTGTTGATTAGCTTACGTTAAGGAAAGAAAAGAAAAAGAAGGGAACCAAAAATAAAACCAAGAAGTAGAACGACAAAATACTTAAAACAATAAAAATTAAAAGAAAATAAAGAGTTTTTTGTGTCTTTTCTGGGAAAGGAAAAGTCTTTGGATGGGTGCTCGGAAAAACATTTTTTATCTTCTTTTAATACTTGTGTGAAGAAGTTGAAACAAAAAAAAAAACAGAAGAGTGGTACATAAAAGTGCATTCAAAAGAATTATTAGTTCAAAGAAGTTAAGACACTTATAAAAGTTTGATGCAAAAATCCGCTAAAAGCTGAACAGGCAGTGCATGCTTGTATGTGTGGGTGTGTGAGAGAGAGAGGTGTGAGTATGTGTGTGTGTGTGTGTGAAGTTTGTGACTAAACAAGTTTACTAATTGCATGCCAACTTTTTGGTTTCGCAGGTGCAACATACAAGCGTGCAACATGCAACAAAGACGCTAGAACGCAATTCCTTTGACTTTCACTTCCGACTTTAATTTAAGAGTGTGGAATTATACATAGAGCCTGTAGCATTAAATACACATAATTGGCATTGATAGCACACTGAAATATCAGACTAATTGGTCAATTAGTTGTGGATTTGATGAAAAATATATGAGTTAACGACTTCACAGACTCAATCAGCGCATATTTCTATGGCAACAATTGGACTGGTCTTTCCCAACTCAGCTTGAATTTCCAGCAAATTTACCAAGAAAAAGACAACATACACCCACACGCACACCAGGTATAAGGATACAAAAAAAAAACAAAATGAAATAAGGCATTAAAAAGTTGCTCGTTATGGCAGAGAGAGAGTTGCAAAGCTGCATAAGCACTCAAGCAAACGCGTTCTTGCCCCAAACGACTTAAGCAAATTAGCGCAAGATTCAATTATGGTTAATTAGTCGCAGTGCAACAACAACAACGACAACAACAAGGCGACAGTACCCTTTATTTTTTCCCATTGTGATTACTTAGAACAGTTATCGTTAGCATTAGCCAGTTACGATTTTGTCTATCGAACTTAAACTTGTTTTTGCTGTAAGATTTCTCTAACATTGTTTTTGAATTTCTTTAAAATAACTAAGTATTCTATTAAGTCTTAAGAATTGCAAAAAGTATTAAGAGCTGAAAACCTAAGCTTATTTTATCCCAAGTTTCTTTCTTCTTTTTATCAACTTATTTTGCTAGTAAATTTTAGTAACTTCTAATATGTCACAAGGCTCTTTAGGGATTTCCAAAGAATCTAAAATATATGTTAGTTGATCGAAATCTTGTCTTATGTGTGCAGAAGTTACAATTTGCACTATTTTTGTTAAAGCTTTCCAACATAAAATGCAACTACATATTTTAGCTTGGAAATTTAGCCTTCAACTGCTTTTCTGGAAAGTTGTGATGTTGCTGATGAGAATGTTAAATTCTAGAGATTCTCCATTCAGTACACAAACTAGATTCCGAATAGTTTGTTAGTTCCTGTCTGACACATACTGTTGACCAAGTTGCATAACTCTAACCGCAATATACGAGCATGGGTCTTCCCCCAGCACCCCGAAACTCTCCCACAAACTATTCTACCCACTGTGACGAGCAAAATTTGTGTGCGTTTCATAGGAAAGAAGTGACAAGTACTATTGCAATGATATTTCACTGCTATTTTGCATTTTTACATTAGTTATTTGTACTTTTACTATGTATGAATAGTAAATTGTGAGTTAACTACGAATAATTTATGTAATACCATTCCGTTTTCATGGCATGCTCCGCTTCAGTGATACACAACATGGTTTTTCTTTTATTTTATAGTCTTTTCTTTAATTGTTTTTTTTGGAAATAGTAGTAGAACACTTTTGGGAACTTGCACGTAGTATACGTAGTATGTAATACTATGTGGTAGATTCGCACCTTTTCTTCTTTTCCTGCGTCTCCTTGGCGCGATACTGAATTATGAACTGTATTAGCTCGACGGTTATGACGCTTTGACGACTGCTTTCACGCCTCAGGCGACTCATCGCAACGATCACGAAGCAAATGCTTCTGATTCTGCTTTTCACTGGCGCTGCTGCTGCTCCTAATTTTGCTGCTTCTATTCCTTTCGTAATTGTTGTTGGTGTTGTTGCTATTGTAGACATGGATTGGCGTCGAATAAATTGACTTTGTGTCAATGTCAATTGCTTTCGATTCTATTTATTCTCACATTCGCACATTCAAAATTAACCGTAATTTATCACTGGCAGCCTGAGAAACTGTCACGAGAGAGAAAGAGAGAGGGAGAGTGGGAGAGAGGCTTGCAATTAGCGCAAAATGCGCTTTTAATAATGACAATGGGGTGTGAGAGAGGGACGGCAAGCTGACAGCACACGTGTGCAAATATTTGCGCAGCTATATTTTATTGTTTTTGTTTCGTTTCCGTTTTTGGCCGTTATTATTATTTTTTTTTTGGCGTTTTGGGCGCGTTAAAGCTTCTTTTTTTCTTAGTTTTTCTTAGCTGCCCTGCTGCGGCACGTGTAGTTGGCTCATTGCGAGTTAAATTTAAACTAAATGTTATGCCAGGCCCGCAAAAATGCCACAACATCGCGAAACAGGAGCAGTTTGCGTGCTCAAGGAAGCTACAAGCTCCGTTTGTTGGCCTGTGCGTGTTGGCCTATGTACTATATATGGTAGTACAGCTCGTACTACCATCGCACGCTATGCAAGAGGGACCACTGTAAAACACAGTACAAGGCATATCAATTATGTCAGCAAGAAGAAAAAGTAAATAAAATGTAAGGACTCTCAACAAGCTCTAAAGAGGCAGAGAGAGAAAGCAAAGGGCAGAAGAGCAGCTATTATGTGCAAAAGTAGCGTCGTATATTTCTTTTACTACTACTGCTTATTTCCACCAAAACAATTACACAAAATGCTAGAAGGCATCACAGCCAACAACCACAAGAACAAGAACAATTATAGCTAGAGCTGTGGCTATATCCTGGCTCTTTGGTTGGCCTGATAAACACGACAACGTCACGAGCACAAAAGCCTTTCCAGCTGGCAACTTCCTTTTTAAGCCTTGACGTTTGCCTTTATTGTGTTTAATGACATTGCATGCCAGCGAGAATCTCAAGATGGCGGACAAGGAACTGCTCGAGGTTGACCCTTCCTCCCCCCCTTTTCAAGGTGAAACTGCCCCTAACCAGTTTTTCACCTAACAATGTTATAAATGTTAGAACCTTTGTTTATTTCATCAATTGCATTTGATTACAATTACAATAACGATTCGGATTCGAATTTGTTGGCATTTTAATTCTCCGCCGAGCAACTTGCGTGCTCGCAAGCGTTTGTTAAATAAATTGCATCAGTTATTGGCACATAAAAGCTTGTAAGTATTATATGCAGTTAGAAATCACGCAAGCGAGAGAACAACCATTAGGCAACGCCTTGAGAGAGGCAACAGGTTGCCAGGTTACTAATTGGAGACTTTAGCTAAGTAGCTGCTTGTCTCGCTTGCACACTGTAAGCTGAGTGGAGAGTTCACGTTTGAAGTGGTTTCAAGAAATGTAGCATACTTTTCTGTTTTAAATTCGCTTTAAACGAGAAAATTCAGGTTAAATTTTATCTTTTGAGTACAAAAATCTTAAGACTACAATTTGCAGCTTAATATCATTTGAGCCGAAATGTCAAGCGAACCATTTTGTGGCCTTGTGTGTTGATTTTAAGGCTCATTTGAGGCCAGACCGGCAATGTTGCCTAGAACAAATGATAATGGTGATCTCCCCCGCTTTCCGAAAAAGTATGCCACTTAATAGTTATGCGTGCAATTTCCTGTGCCCGTGCCTGAAGCATTTCTGTCGTCGCCGTTGCCATCGCCGTCATACACGGGAAATTGCTGCCAAATTGACAACATTGTTTTCTGTCAATGATTTTCGTTTACCGGAGGCTTTCGAAAATCCCCCTCACAGTCCATCCCTCATATCGGTCACATATAGACCATTTGGCAGGACATGCGAGGAACATCACAAAAGCCAGAAACAAGCAACATTGCGTGTGCGGAATCATTAGATTGAAAACCTTGGGAATGCTGCACAAGAGGTGCTCGATGTGTTTTAAAAAGATTTCAACAAGATGGCGACTGAGAATCCAAGTAGTCAACAGTATTTTCTTATGAAAAATCAGAAAAGTCTTTTAATTCAAATTTTACCCTACTCAAAATTGCACTTTGACACAAGTTTCACAATGATTTTCAATGTCATATTTATTGGAACTTAAACTTTGTTCGACTTTTTATAGGTTTTAGTGCTTTTTTCTTTGTAAGTTTTGTATGTTATTGAAACTTTAACTTCCTTGCACGTTCCATCAGCTTTTGGAGATTTCTGTTGAAAACTATTAAAAGAGCATCATATTTCTTATTAAAAACTATTACTTTGTATTGGTTATCTGTAATTTCTATTAAATATCTTGCACTTTTTATAAGTTTCTATTTATTTCGGTATTCGGAATTCGATGCACTTTCTGATTTTTTTTTATTCCTTTCAGTGGAATTAAATTGCAATTTTTCACATTATCGTCCAGGCAATCGATTTAACCACCCTCGCAAGCAACCTTTGTTGCCCAGAGGCAGACTGATTAAAGTGTGTGCTCTGCGCTTCGTTGTTTTGTTGTCATTGTTTTGCTATTGCTACCAAAGGACAGCGAGTAGCATTAGGACATCAGCTACATAGAAGGTTCTTTTGAATTCGATGCGCCCATTTTCGGTCAACATTCCCCACTTTGGCTTCTCCAGAGAAAACCGTTGCTTATGTGGCAAAAATTGGCAGTTAACATCATTTATTATTGATTTTCCTTTTTGGCCAAATAGATACTCGCCATAGGCCCTAACTCCTGTCCACACTGTCTGGGAAAGTGGGGAAAGTGTTGTGGGTTGTTTGCTTGGGTTTCCTTTTTGGGTCACTTAATACCCCCAACTCTAAGGTTTTGCGCGAAAGATGATTGATGATTGCGAGCCGTTATCCATATAAATTGTACAACTCACTATTGGCGACCTTCAACTTGTATTGGCCACAAACACACAAAATTGACCTAGTTCTTTCCCTTTTTATGGGGGTTGCGCTCCATTTTTGCGTTTTAATTACTTGCAATTCGATCTGCAGGTGAACTGCCCTAATGAATCATTCAATGAATGTGCGTATGTATCTGAATACTGTTTAAATCAATGTTAATTTGTATTAATGACACATTGGCAATTACTTTTTTGGCTTTGGTCGTTGCAGCATGATGGGTTGAAAATTTGATAATTTTAATTATGATTTATTGAAAATGCGCGTTCAACGTTTTAAACATTTTTCACGCGCGTCTGCCGAGTGCGACTGCGAGTGTCCAAAAGACTGAAAACACATTAAAATCATTTCCCACCTTATCGGCATGAATGAAGCCGCAAATGGCATTTAATTTGTGAATTTTGTACAATTGATATCGACGCGTCGACGCTTCACATCTCTTCATACATATTTAACTCAACATTTACAAAAAAATGTGATTTCTTCTTCATTTTTTTATTATTGAATTTTATAATAATTTTTTGTTGGTTTTTATCATAATTAAACAATGCGAAAGTTGCGTCAGCAAATGAGCTGATAAGAATATGGAATCTATATTTTGTGACAGCAGTGTAAGCAGTTGATCGAAAGTCTCCAAGTGATTGGTGGTCAACTTTTTTTTTAGACGCTACTGTAGGCTATTAGGCTTTGGAGACTGAAAGTCATTTGTGTAAATGAAGTAAAATGGCGAAAGTGGGCGTGAGTAATGCGCGCCTCGCTTTTAAAAGCTTACTGAGCTTAAGACTTTTACTTCCACAGCTGATGGCTTAAGAGAGGAGTCGCTTTGAGCCGTTGGCTCTCAGGGCGACAAATGACATGCTAAACTAATTTTTGGTGTCATCCGCGCATGTTTAACATGGAATTCAAGTGACAGGAGACGCCCACAAGTGACTTGTCCTGCGGCGTTAGCTTGATTAATTTTTGGCTGACAAGTGCTTAGTGAGTGACATAAACAGAGAGCGAGAGAGAGAGGATGGGAGAGTGTGAAAGCGAGTTGAAAGACGCAAATCATTGTCGAATGACTGCGGTGTGGGGGTAATTGTATTTTGGCGAGTGCAGTAACAAAATAACACAGACACAGACACAATTTGGAGACAGAGAGTGCAAGATGTGCGAATGTGAGACAGTGGAGACAGTAGAGAAGAAAGGGAGACAAACCGCAAGCGTGTCATTCGTTTACTGCTGTCGCAATCGTTGATGCTGATAATGCTATGGCGGGCATAGCTGAGGACATGTGTG
Organism: Drosophila testacea; assembly: GCA_035043265.1. Lineage (NCBI taxonomy): Eukaryota > Metazoa > Arthropoda > Insecta > Diptera > Drosophilidae > Drosophila > Drosophila testacea. Next base: position 2,879,186 of record JAWNND010000151.1, read on the forward strand.
GAGCTCTTGCAACAGACTGTGGCAGTGGAGGACGTTATGGACTGGGTGGCTGAGTTGCATCTATGTTAAGTTATATGAAAGACAAACAACATAAACGAAAAAACATACATCAAATAATCAACTTTAACAAAATGAAACAACGCCTGGAATGAGCTTTCTCTGAGTGTGCAATCAATTCGAAGAAAAATAATGACAAAATGTCTGGTATTAATCGGTCTTATCCCACACCCATTCCTTCCCGATCAAAGCGTTGACTTCGCATTGACAAGTTAATGCCAATGGCAACAGAAATTCCCGTCAAGCGGCAAGTCAATTCAGCTAATTACTCACATCCAAAACAGAGTAGTGTTGGCCAAACTTTTTTTGGCTAAAATAGCTTAATTGACAATACCAATTCTTCAAATTGTAACTATATGACGAATTTGCTAAATCCAGCTTGCTAATAGCTAAAATGACAGTACCGCAACGGAGAACTTTCACTGAGCAATTTGCAGGATACCAATAACCAACCAACAACGAAAAGAGAACGCGGTCAACGAACGGTGAGAATAGCGAAGATACGCAGAAATGAAAAATTCAATCAGCCAATAAAACAAAAAAAAGTTAAAAAAGAAAACAATAAATATTTCACGCTTTTTATGTTTTTATGCCAGAAATATCTTATCTATTTTTTGTTTATCTACTTATATGTAAATGTTAAACAAATAACATTTGTATAAGGTTCAAAGACTTTAAAAGTGATACGCTTTTATAGCAGCTAAAATGACTTAAAAGTAAATTGTGCGAATCATAAGAGTTCTTCTTCTGCTTTAATTTCATACTTTATCCCTTTTTGCTGCAAGTGTATAAAGAGCGTTGTGGGACTTTGTCCCTTAATAAGCCTGCTGGGAGCTGTTATGGCTCAGCTTGGATTGAATTGCTTTGCTGCTTCAACGAATCTTTGTTCGCAGTTTCAATTTCATCGCATTTGTTTCATTCACCCAGCTTATTTCTTCTGTCTGCTTCCCTCTGCTGCTTCAAGTGCAGCAATGCATATAAATGGCGGTCAATGGCAAGTCGTTTGTTATGCGGCGATTCTGATTCGCCACGCGATTAGAAAATGGTCGACGAGGGACGGCAAATGCATTTGCTCTCTTTAAAGCCCGACTTTAATTGGTTATCAACTAGAGCTGAGAGCGTGTCATGTTTTCTTATGCGATGAGCTTGTGCGTGTTACTAATTCAACACGCCAAAGTATATACTGTATATTTAAAACATACAAATACTACACGAAGGGTATTTTTCTGTAATATTTGGTCTTTTAAAAGAAATTAAACACGCGCACATCACTAATTGGAACCTGCAAAACTGAACACACTAATTACGTTTCGCAAACCGGTGTAAAAATGGCGTTGCCAGCATCCGGTTCTGTCTACGGATATCGTTGCATGCAGTCGGCTGCGTTTTCAATTACCTGCCTGATTGCTTGGTTGGGGGTTTATTAAATAGCCAACTGATAACTGGAAGGTCACGTGTAATGCACATTTACGATATGAGTTTGTCCTTTACAAGTATCTAGCGTTTTCGATAAAGTATCAATGTTTGACTAATTCAAGCTGGATTTGAGACAGGCTTAAACATATGTTGTTGGTGTTTTAAATTAGAAAACACTTTAAAATATTCATTTAAGTTATGTCTGCCGCTTTTTTGTCACAGCAAATTTGAATATTTTGAAATAAGTTATTTTAAAAATGGTATAATGACATTGATAGTTTAATTTATCATTTTTCAGCTTTCCAAACGTTGTTTAAAAAGAGTGTAAATGGTACCGGAAAACGATTTCAGTTTAAAGTTAAGAGTCTGGGATTGAATACATTTCAACACTTTAAACTGAATTAAGTAAACTTAAACGTATACATACATGAATGATTGTTTTTAGTTTTAATTATTAACAACTAGGAACTAGTCGCAGAGATATGCATGTTGTTGCTTCGATTTTGGCCACGTGAGATTTGGTTGTGGTTTGTATTGAGGAAACGGTTTGTTTGTTTCTTTTTTAAAGAGCAGCTGCATTTCTTCGATTCCAACGCCAGACGGTCGCGTCATCACACACATAAATCAAGACACTGGCGTCCCGTGAGAAGGCAATCTGACGTACGGTTGCCACGCTGCGAGGATTGTGTAGAGTTGTCATGTGAGCGCCTTCTGGATCACTTGGATCCATTTCCCAGACATAGACTTTGCCCTGTTGATTGCCCAAGGCGATAACCTTTTGCCAGGGATTAAAACCGAAGCGGACAAACCAAATCTCGCATTCGTCATACTCGAACTCAGCAATAATCGTGCAGGAGGAATCACTTGGCTTCAGTTGCTCAAAACTCTGATGCAATTGGCCTGGCTTCCAGCAGACGATGGCATTCTCACACGACTTGGAGAGCACAAAGTTGCCAAACCATTGCACACAGTCCACATAGTTGCGATGTATGTCACGTGTGGAAAAGTCCGGAAAATGCTTGGTAATTGTGGGAAATGGTAGTGTTGATTTCTCCTGACTAAACGTATGCGAGAGTTCAATCTTGTGCTGAAACTCCTGTGTATTGAGGCACCACAACTTCAACGAATGATCCATGCCGCTGCTCACAATGCGATCGCCACGCATATTAAAATCAATAGAGAGTACTTCATCTCGATGTCCCTCAACGCCGCCAAAGATTGCAATGCAAACGTGGGTTTGTATATTCCACAAACGAATGGCATGATCCTTGCTTCCAGAGAGCAACAGCTGCAGTTTATGTGGATGGAATTTGAGCTCATTGATGGCCTGACCATGGCCAATATAATTTCCAACAGCTTCGTTCTGTTCAATGTCAATGACACGGATAACACCACGATATCCAGCTGCGGCAAGCAACGGAGCCGATGTCTTTAGATCATAGGACCAGGCGCAGGTGTAGAAAACCTCATCGGGCTAACAACAAATATAACTTCTTTAGCAACTGCGAATTCTTTTGAAGAAACATTACTCACATCCGGATCTGCATAGCAGTGAAGTAATGTCAAGCCTCCCTTGCGTGGACACTCGTAAACTGTGCAACGATTGCTGCCGGCTGTGGCAAATACTTGTGGCTCATCCTTTCCCAGCAGCGTATTGAATGTGACACCAAATATGTTTGCTCCATGGTTCTCCTTGACATGCGAGCTGAGTTCAAATCGATTGTTGCAATCAGTTTGTAGTAACAACTTGTTCTTTTTATCTGTAACTTACTCGTATTTGTAGGCAGCTCCGTTTTTTGTCTTCGATTTGGTGCTGCGTCGACCACGACGCTTGCTCCGCGTGCTCGACGTGGGCGATTTGCTACGTGATGTTGTGCTATTTGTTGTAAAACTCGCTGATTCGTCCTAAATTGTTTCACATTAATTTCAGCTGCAAAATTGCATGTAGTAATCTACTTACGCCGCACGATTCGTCCGAGTCATCGGGCTCGTTGCCATTTTTCACTTTATCGCTGTTCATATCACTTTCACACACTCTTCTTGTACGCAGCCAATTGCAAATAAACAATTTTTCTTGTGTATAAACAATTTAAATCACTAAAAACAAGTGTTTTTTGTTCACTTTTGGCGGCAAGACATGTGATTAGCGTTGCCACCGCGCGATCGAATATAGGAAATAATACGAACAAAATTTCGCGGAACGCCATCTCATAGGAAATAATACCAAAAAAATAGTCTGCTGTTAGTTAACATAAGCGATATCGATGGCCCTCCTGAGTATCGATAAATAATCCCCATCTGTTAAATTAACATTTCTTTTTGAGTCAAGTGATCGATAAGGGAAGCGCAAAGTTTTAAATATTTTACACATGCGCAAGCAAGATAAACAATTAATTAAAATTTGTTATATGAAAAATATGAGGAGGACGTTCACATGCTATGGCTTTAACAGTGAAAGGACATTTACAAAAGTATGCATTTATCAAATTAATGTAAGAATATGTAACAATGTACAAACGCAGCACATAATGGTCAGGGGCAACAGTACAGAGAGCGCAGAAAAAGGGGAAATAGTGTACAAAACATTGGGAATTATATATATGTTTGTTGTATATAGATTTATTTACATATGTAGTTGAAGCGAGCAAAAATAGAGGACAGGATCTAGACATTATTTACAGCAGTAGAAAGTAAACGCAGACAATTCTCAAGGTATATAGACAGAAGTTAGATAGAGAGAGATAGAGACAAACAGACAGATAGTAACAGAGAAAAAGAGAGAGTAGTTCTTTTTTGGTTTGTTTTGGAGTAGTGTTGGTTAACGTAATGTAACAACGTAAAAGACAACGCAAAACGTTAAATATTGTACATAAACTGAAAATGCATACAAAATTTACGCTAATTTATGTAAGCAGTAATAAACCATTTTTCAAGTACGTTTTGTTCGTCGACATTGATCTCGCCCAGACCGGTGTGCGCAGGCGTCTTTGTCGCTGAACGGTCGCTTTATTACTGCAACTGCTACTGCTGGAAACACTTTGACCTTCACTTGCAGATGTTGTCGTCGTCGTCGTCGTCGCTGTGGTTGTTGTTGTCATAGTCGCTGTTGCCGTCTCCGTTGTGGTCGCCATTGTGTTCTCCTCTTGTGCTGATTCGGTAACGGTTTCAAGTGTTTTTGTCGCCATCTCTGTCTCTTCCTCTGCCGGTGGCCCAGTGGGTCCACTGTGGGTTTGTGGCGCCAAGGAGACACCTTTCGTGCGACTCACAATGCTGGTCTGATTGTCGGATGCATTTGCCGAGGATTGAGATGTTTGCTCCTCTGTCGCTGCCTTGTGCAGGCTACAGCTGCTGTTTGAGGAATTGTTGTTGTTAAGATTTTTGCAGTTGCCATCATTGCAGCGTTGCTTGGCGGGCTCACTGTACGACGTTGTTGTTGTTGTTATTGTTGTTGGTAGTCAAGTGTTTTTTCGCACAGCAGTTGGCAGTGAGTAAAAGCGAACCGATACAGACAAACAAATAATATAAATGCGAAATGTTGCCGGATCGTTTTTCATAGTTATTTTTTCGATTGTGTGAATATTTTTTATTGTGTTCAAAATATGGGTTGGCAATAGAAAGAAAAAGTAAATAGTACATCAGTTGAAGTGATTTTTTTTAATATTTGTTTTTTTTTTTTTTGATTGTAAAGTTATTAGTGTGAGTGGATTAGTTGTCCAATGCTCCACAAAGGAACAAAAAGCTTGTTTGTTGTGAATTGCTGGACAAAAAGTGCTGCATACTTCGTCGAGTTGAATGTCGAAACATTGTTTGTTGTTTACCCCCACAACTCCTCCTCCACCCTACATATGTGGCAGGTATGTACATCCAACCCCCTCAATCTCTATGCAAATCGAACAACCGTGTCATGATGTAGTGAATAATTTATAGTGAATTTAACCACACCCGATGTATCCGTTAAATAGAGTCCATAATAAATTTACGCTTGAGTGACAGCTTTTTACATTGAAAGGACGACTCGGTAAGTTTAATAAATAATAAAAATGGATTGTGTAACTGTAATTTGCTTATCAGCTTTTAGAATCAAACTAAAACTTCCCAAATAATTCGTAGATTTAAGAGTCAAGTCTTTAAAGCAAGCGAACATTAACAAATAATTTTTAACGAGTAGCGAATAGCGAGAAGAAAAGATAGATGATTCGAAGATAGTTGTCATCTGGCGAACATGGGGGGACCAATTCTTCAAGATAGTAAGTAAAGACATCGATACGAAAAATACACCGAGAGCTTATGTTGTGTTTGTGTGTTAAAAAGAGATAGAGTGAGACAGTTTGTTCAATTATACGGTGCTTCATTTCAAAGGGGAGTTAAAATATCACACAATTCGAAGTAGTAGAAGTAGACTAAACTATCTCTAAAATACACGCGTTCTCTGACTCATAAATGACACTTAGTAGATATGAATTGGGAATAGATGAGAGGATAGATGAGATGGTAATCTTTGCTGCGATACTGCAGAGCAAGGCAATAAAACTTAGTAGAGTATTCAGTTTACTCGACATATGAACTGAAAAATAGCACTACAAAGTATGAGAGAAAGTTAAAGAGTTAGAAAAGTTAGAGATAGATAGAGAGAGATAGAAAGTTAAAGAAAGATTTGGGTGAGGGTGAATATAGTAGTTGTTCTGGTTGTGGGTAGGAAAGTAAGTTTGTAAGTAGTTGATGTGGGCACGCGTTGAGGTTTAGAGGAGTAGATAGAGAGATAGATAGAGTTAAAAATCAACAAAGTTAACGACAAAACCAAAGCTCAAGTTGACTCTATAAAGACTTACTCTTCGCTCTCAACGGATGAAGACGCAATCTGCCCCAATTTACTTTTACCTGATGTGGGGCTTCTGCATTAACAACAGACACACACAGATATAAAAAGAAAAAAATATATAAAACGTGTGAAAGTTGTAAACGGAAAAACGATAAAAATACAGAAAGAAATTGTTGTTAGCTAAGGTATGTGATAGATTATCATGATTTAAGTAGTTGTAGTAGTAGTAGTATGTAATGCAAGTACGATTATGTAAGAGTTCCGATGGAAATCAAAATACATGAATCTGGTTTGAAGCTTGCCTTGTGTGCAATCCGAATGCAAATTCAATTAATATTTTTTATATAGGTTCGAACTACGCAGCATTATTTGGGAAACCTTCTAATATTACGCGCTAAAGCCTCAACCAATTGTATGATCCCCGAAAGCGCCAGCAAGTTTGATTTTATTAATTTTTTTTGTGGGTTTCTTTGCCGGTTCATGATTAGATTGTTTTGGTTAGAAAATGGCGCAAGTAGTCACTTCAAGTTGTGAAAGGCTAACAAATGCAAAGTTTTGACCTACCTTGACTCGTCTATGAAGACCGCTTCGAGTACACGTGCCGCATAATGCAGATTGCGCTGCATGTCCTCGTAGGCGACGGTCTCATGATCCATACGTCGCAGCAGACTGCGTATTCTGTAATGGAAAGATAAAGATTATTTGGGGTTTGAGATGAGAATCTATCTATTAATGTCAAATTAAAATTTGTATTTCATGTAAATGTAATTTGGTTCAGTTACCTTAAAGTTATGAGTATTTAAAAAAAGGTATGAAGATGTTCGATAATTTAAGCTGCAAAGTCAATTAAGAGCCTAAACATTGATAAAAGTGATATTTTACATGGAATTTAGTTAAGTTTTGATAAAATTATGAAAGTTCTAAGTTTTGAAAAGAAAGTTACGTGCTAAGTATTTATCAAAGCTATAAACAGAATCGAAAATATTTATAAAATGTAGGTATAGATTCAATTTAAAGGTCAAACAATGATTAAATTGACATTTCGCCTAGCAATCGGATTGGTATGAACAATAATGAATCTTTGTTTCAAAATAATAATGTATATGTTATGGTAAATCTTACCTAATAGCTGCTTTATTGAGAGCATCTGGCGTGTCGACAGGTGGCAAATTATCCGTTTCCCAAATACCAGACACCGATAAGTTTGAGCCCGTTTCGACCGAGTGATCCGACGAGTGATCAAAACCGGGATTGAAAACAGTACCAGGGGGACCGACGCTTATTGAATTCGGATATTCGATAGTGTCGCGACTCAGTCTGTAATCATAGGTTTGTCGGTCGGTTGCCCTCGCGACTTGTGTATTATCGGTAGCGAAATTCGTTTGATTCGGTGACGAGGGCTGCATTTTGCCGGCTGAGTTTGTACCGCTTGTTGTTGTTGTTGTTGTTTTTGATGATGACGTTGTTGTTGCTGCTGTTGGGTAATCCCCAGAACGTTTATCAGCAGCCGCAGTAGATGCTGAAGGTCCGTTAGAGCCTCTACCACTTAGACGCTCCGCAAGAGATTCACTGAGCGGCGTCTGGAAGAAACTGATGTTGGCCGAGGAAGGCGAAGCAATTGATTGCGTCTGTGAATCGATCTGTGTGAAGTTCTTACGACTATTTGATCGTCGTACAATGGTGAGTGAGCCGTGCTCTGCAAAAATACAGTAAACAGTACGGCAAATAGTTAGTAGTGTGATATGGGTTTTAAATTTTACTTAAACTTTTCTCCACAGCTGGCTGACAATTTTACTAGCACTCACTATGATTTAACAAAGCGTCAACTTTGAATAAAACTTAAAGTGGATTCCAAATATTAAATGAATCAAATTATCAAGCAGCAAGTTAGCCTGGTGAGCACACCCAATATTTACTACGAACTTTTTGAAAGTAATTAAAATAGAAGAGCATAAGAATATTTTAAATAAAATCGTTCTATATCGTATTACACCACATCTTCAACAATAGTAATGTTTGTACTTATGATAGTAAGAAATTGTTATATGTAAGGGAACATTTGCTGCGACTGACAGGATCTATTGTACTTCCGATGATGTCATATAATGGAATAAATTATTTATCTAAATTAGTATTCTACTGAGCTTGCTTAAACTCATTTTATAAATCTTTAAGCTGATGCCTATTATGCTACTTTAAGGCAGCTTTAAGACGGAAGGAAGGTTTTGTAAACCACCAGACAGACGGAAAACATCAATCGAAAACATGTCGTCTCATAAAATCAGATAAGTTCAATCCTTATCGAGCACATATAGTAACATCAAACATTTGCATATTCGAGGACACTGAACTAAACTGAACTCTTTCTCGCAAGCATTGGCAAATAAATCAATAATTTATTCAATGACTTAAACTCATTGTAGCATACAATTCTTTATTTAGCTTAACCCGAAGTGCAAATGTAACTGCTTAACGAGCGACCCAGTGAGTTTTCTTTCCTCAGGCCCTTTTAGGGAAAGAGGTTTTTGGGGATAGGGAAAATCGAAGCTCCTTCCAGAGATCCAAGCGTAAATTGCAAAAGATTTATCTGTTAGCTAAGAGTTGAGCGTTGAGCGTTGAGCGTTGGGTATTGAGAATGGCAACTAAAAGGAAAGGAAAACAAAAGAGGAAAAAAGCTTCAAGTGCCTGAGCTCCTGAGGCATCAACGCGGCAACGCTTCAACTTGGTGGCGCCACCCACTTGGACTGTTAACTGCAGCACATTTATTTTTTGGCAAATGCGTTGTTGGCTTGTACCTCCTCCAACTGAAGGATTCACCATAAAATTCGCTTTATGTTGCACTTAAATTTATGTTACACTTGAGATTCCTTCTTTGCTTAACTGCTGCGCCAGTTTTCTGAAGCATTTGAGGAGCTGCTTATCGAGTCTCGACTCTCGACTCGCAACTCTCAACTCTCGAGTTGCGACTTGGGTTGATGAAATGTTTTATGGTTCTTTTACTGGTCATTTCTCCACTCACGCTTTTAATGAGTTCAGCACGCCAAAAATCATCACAAAATGTGCTCAAATTGTTCACTGTCTTGTGTTCAGGTAGTTTAGGAGCCAAGGGCAAATCTAACATAAAATCTGTGTTCCCAGCTCCTTCTTAAATTATGCAACGCGTTGCATTCAGAGCTTGCAACATTTTGTTAAATTAATATGTTGACCAATGACCATGTGCCTTATGAAATATGCAATACTTAAGGTTTACTTACTTGCCACTTGACCATTTATTGTCGCATTGCCGCCCAGGTCACAGCTTGTGGGACTCTGTTCTCCGTTATTGGACACAGATGTTGCTGTTGCACCACCACCACTGGAAGCAACGACAGTTCCACTTGTGCCACCGCTTGCCGCACCACCTCCACCACCACCACTGCTGTTGCTGCCACCTGTGCCACCGACGTTGGCCTCCTCACGTTTACTGGGCAAAGTCTCCGGCGTGCTGGCAACTGTAAGTAGAAAATTATATGCAAAAATGCCTTTAGAAAATTGAATTTTGTTTCTGTATTTTCAAATAGCATTTCAACAGGTCCCAGCATAATCATATATACATATATATAGTATATATATGTATGTATATGCATCTGCCCAACGGTCTTTCCTCACTTCTGTCACTTGCATAAATCAGCCTTTTTTTTTTTTTTGGGTAGACTTGTAATGCTGTTAGGCTTAACTTAAGTGTATTGTTACACCCCATTGCCAGAAGGGGTCGAAAGGGTATAATAAGAACATACTTTGCATATTGTATGAGTCTTGTGTGTAAGTGTCTGCAGATGTACACTAGTCAGAAAGTAGGGACATTACAGCATGGACAGTTGTTGTTAAAAATCCACTCAAGAATCTATAGAAACAAGTCGATAAATCACTAAATGACAGTGTAATATCAATAAAAAGGAAACAAGAATAGTTAGAGCTTGAATATAATATATAATATAAGGACAAAATTAAATAGATTCATGAAATAGTTTAATTACTTGTAATTAAAACATAAAATTAAATGGAATATTAAAGAATTCATCACAATTGACATCTAGTTCAATAAATAAAAAGTAATCAGTTTTAGAATTGGAATAAGTAATTTAATGATACAAAGTGTCATGTTATTATTGATGTCTGAACGATTTATTTAAAACGATTAAACTTTGAGTTCCATTTGAGATTTCGCTCTCACTCGCAATTTGTTTATTGAGCTTAAATTATTTGCTGAATAATATAATCATAAGGAATGGATTTTTTGTAACGTAACTGTGATAGGAAGTGATAAGATTTCATATACTTTGCTTCTCGTTTCTATTTTCTTTCTATCTGCTATTTATGATTTCAACTTAGTCAAGTACTTGCTGCAATCGGCCATTATTTTATTATTATACACGTAGATATTTAATGACTCATAACCATTATTAAATTCTTGTATTAACCATTCAAGTCATTTTCGTAATAATTATTGGCAATTGGATCATTTAGCTTATAATAAAGTTGTTCATTTTTTTTTATAACTTTGCCTAACTTTAGAATTTATCCCTTTGCTTTGTTCGACCATTTTTGGGATTGCCAGGAAAACGTAACCCAATTTTTAGATTGAAATTGCTTTTTATTGTTTGCATTGAAGGCCTTTCATAAGCAGTTAAGCTCGCTTTCGTTAAACCCAACAGCTGGTACAGCAATTGTTTTAGATGAATATTTTTAGATACTGCGCATATGACTCGGTTATCACTATTTGCTAATAGATAGAGTCAATGTATTTATTATACAGCCGTGAATGAGGTGACAAATGTCACGACAAATTGTTAATTCTATGAAATAAGTACCCTGTAAAATTGTTGAAAATGCTTCTCATACACAATAGTACGCTAAACAGATGGAGATGCATTAAAAGGTATGTTCAAGTCACACTCGAAATATACATAATTAATTAGGGGACTTTTTCTACAAATTATTAAGCACAAGTTCCCCAGTGACTCGAGTTAGCTTTTGTTGTCGACTCGTTTGTGTATAAAACAATGATATCGACTGTGCACAACTTTAGTCTTGTCTAACCAGTTGAAAGGTTCTAATCAACAACCACACATTATGAGGTTCCTCGCTATCTTTGCTTTTTGCCTGTTGGCTTTAATGGCATTCAGCAGTGCCGATGAGGATTTCTGTGCTTGCCCAAGGAATCTGGACCGAGTTTGTGGCAGCGATGGTCGCACATACTCCAATTCCTGTGAGATGGGCTGTGCGGCCTCACGTCAAGGTCGGAGTCTGTCCGTAGTCAAGAAAGGAAAGTGCTAGATTCCATAGCCAAATTAAATAACAAAAACTTTAAAGATAAAATGAAAAATTAAAAAAGAAATCTAGTATCTTTAATTTTAAGTAACTGTATTAAAATTCAAAGTAAAAAAATTAAAAAAAATATGATTTGCAACTATGTATAAAGTCTATTAAAATTGAGTATTATTTAACTTAAATTAAATATGTGGAAATCTATTTAATTAAATTAAATTTAATGAAATACGTATATACACAAATAATTTTCATTTAAAGTGCTCTGCCTTGAAATTGTTTACAACCGTATTTAACGCTAAATTATAATGCATAAGATTTAAATAAAAGTATGAATATTTTTTATTTTTACAGTATTTTTCTTAAAGTGTGTACAAAAAAGCAATGATATCGACTGTGCAAACTATAGTCTTTTTTAACCAGTTGAAAAGTTCTAAACAACACAATCTAGCTGTTTCTAGCTGTTTTTCACTAGGCTTGTTAGCTTTAATGGCGGTCATCAATTAAGTTCTGCCTGTAGTCTAGAATGGATTTGAAAACTGTTAAAACTAATAGTTAAATAAGAATCTTTTATTTTTCTTTTGATTTTTAATAACTGTAATCGAATCCTGAAAACATCTTTGAATCAAATATAATTGCACTTAAATCGAAAAACAAAAGTAATTAGTCTTTTAAGAGGAATATTATAAATTTTAAATTAAATGTGTGAAAATTTGTCATTTAATATAAAATCTATTACTATTTAATTTAAATTTTAAAATTTTTAATTTAACGCTTAATCATTGTGTAAAATATTTAAATCAAACTGTAAAAATTAAAATTTCATAGCATTTGTCTATTAGAGTATATAAGGCAATGATATCGACTGTTCAAACATAAGTCGTGTCTAACTAGTAAAAAGGTTCTAAACAACTAACATATACTATGCGGTTCCTAGTTTTTTTTGCTTTTTGCATGTTGGCTTTAATGGCTTTTAGCAGTGCCGACGCGGCTAAGTGTTTGTGCACAAAGGAATTTCGCCTTGCTCCCAATCAATGTGATTTGGACTGTGCCAGACACAATGCACAGAATCAGCCTTAAGTCAGGAATGGAAAGTCCTAGACTCATAATCAGAATAAATTAAAATTTGAAAACTGTAAGGACTTGTAATTAATTCAGAAACCCTTATGTTTCTTTTGATTCTTAGTAAGTGTATTACAATCATTAAAACTTATATAAATTTAATATTATCGCACTTTGCAAAAACAAAAGTATAAAATTTATTAAAACAAACATTGAATAAAACTTTAATCAAATATGTAGAAATTTCATGTTTAATACAAAATCTATTTGAACGAAATATATTCAAATTGTATTTTCACTTAAAGTGGTCAACCTTCAAGTTGATAAAATCCATATTTAAATCTTGTCTTTGTCCATTGATATATAGACCAGTTGTTGGCATCGGTGGAAAGGAATATCCTAATGAATGTGTTATGCGCTGTCAGACCAATACTTAAGATCTGTCTGCTGTCAGGAATGGAGTCTGCTATTTTCAACACCCGAAAATATTTAAATTTGAAAACTGTTAAATTTAATAATTAAATAAGAAACTCTGAATTTTCTTTTGATCATTAATAACTGTAATAGAATCCTGAAAACATCTTTGAATCAAATATAATTGCACTTTAATGCAAAATTACTTAATACTGTAGAAATCTTATGATTAACATTCAAATGGAATTTTAATTTAAAGTGATAAGTCTTCAAGTTGATTAAATTCGTATTTAACGCTTAATTTTAGAGCAAACAGTTAAATCAACTGTAAATATTAAAATTTCACAGTATTTTCCAACAGTGTATATTAAGCAATGTTATCGACTGTACTAACTATAGTCTTGTCTAACCAGCTGGAAGGTTCTTAACAACAATCACAGGCAATGAGGTTCCTCATTATCTTTTCTTTGTGCCTGATGGCTTTAATATCATTCAGTAGTGCCAAATCTTGTCTTTGTCCATTGATATATAGACCAGTTGTTGGCATGGATGGAAAGGAATATCCTAATGAATGTGTTATGCGCTGTGAGACCAAAACTTAAGATCTGTCTGCAGTAAGGAATGGAGTCTGATAGATTCAACACCCGAAAATATTTAAATTTGAAATCTGTTAAATTTAATAATTAAATAAGAAACTCTGAATTTTTATTTGATTTTTAGTAACTGTAATTGAATTCTGAAAACATCTTTGAATTAAATATAATTGCACTTTAATGCAAAATTACTTAATACTGTAGAAATCTTATGATTAACATTCAAATGGAATTTTAATTTAAAGTGATAAGTCTTCAAGTTGATTAAATTCGTATTTAACGCTTAATTTTAGAGCAAAACAGTTAAATCAACTGCAAATATTAAAATTTCACAGTATTTTCCAACAGTGTATATTATTAAGCAATGTTATCGACTGAATACTAACTATAGTCTTGTCTAACCAGCTGGAAGGTTCTTAACAACAATCACAGGCAATGAGGTTCCTCATTATCTTTTCTTTGTGCCTGATGGCTTTAATATCATTCAGTAGTGCCAACTCTTTGTCTTTGTCCACTGATATATGAGACCAGTTGTCGGCATGGATGGAAAGGAATATCCTAATGAATGTGTTATGCGCTGTGAGACCAAAACTTAAGATCTGTCTGCAGTAAGGAATGGAGTCTGATAGATTCAACACCCGAAAATATTTAAATTTGAAAACTGTTAAATTTAATAATTAAATAAGAAACTCTGAATTTTTATTTGATTTTTAGTAACTGTAATTGAATTCTGAAAACATCTTTGAATTAAATATAATTGCACTTTAATGCAAAAATAAAAGTAAATAGTCTACTAAAAATATTTATATTTCATGTCCATTCTAAATAAACGGAATATATTCATATTTAATTTTCATTTCAAGTGCTCAACCTTCAAATTGATTAAGTCCGTATTTAACGCTTAATTTTAGAGCAAAACACTTAAAATCAACTGTTAATATTAAAATTTCACAGTATTTTCAAACAGTCTATATTAAGCACTGTAAAAACTATAGTCTTGTCTAACCAGCTGGAAGGTTTTAAACAACAAACACACATATACTATGCGGCTCCTAGATTTTTTTACTCTTTGCCTGTTGGTTATAACGGCATTTAGTAGTGCCAAATCTTGTGCTTGTCCAAAAATTTTCAGTCCGGTTTGTGGCAGCAATGGGCAGACTTATGGTAACAGCTGTATGGCAGCCTGTGCGAATGTTACGATACGCAAGGAAGGAAAGTGCTAGATTCATAACCAGAATCAGAACATTGTGGTTATTTTTATGAGATAACAATTGAATAAATAATCACATATATTGCAAAATGTACACGTATTACCTTTGGCACATTTTATTTATTTACACAAATGTTTTTATTATTATTATTTTTTCTTTTTTTTAGCTTATTTAGTTCTCTTTAGTCAACAGAACTAATTTGAACAATAACACATTAGGTTTTTATGACATGGTTAAGAATTAAGCCAAATAAAGAAGAAAGCAAATTATTTTCGAAAATGTTGATATGTTACTTTCAACTCTTAATAGTCAATAGCAATTATTAGCATGGCTGTTCCTATTAAATATGAAAAAAAAATTAGATACTTAGTTCCCGCCCAAATATAAATACGATATGATAAACATATGTTTATAATTTAAGTAACTTTTATTTACTAGCGTAATTCAATGACTTAAAAGACTTCTTAGATATAATGCATAATGTTAAGACAATTTTTTTGACCCAGTACTTTAAAAAAGTACTAATGTGCGTAACAGGCAGAAGGAGGCGTGCCAGACCCCATTAAGTATATATATTCTTGATCAGCATCAACAGCCGAGTCGATATAGCGATGTCCGTCTGTCCGTCTGTCTGTCTGTCCGATTTTGTGTCACCTAGATCTCAAAGACTTTAAGAACTAGAGAGACCAAATTTGGCATGTACGTTCATCTATATCTTGCATTGAACGAGTTTTCTTTAGATTTGGAATTGGAAAATAAAATTTTAAAGTCGAATTACGAGAGAGCCTTTAGTGGCGCCATCTGTTGAACGGGATTGAAGAACAATCTATAGTGAACGCTTTGCACTCAAAAAGTGCTGGGTCTCTTGTTGTCGAGCTTGCTCCACTGTAGCTTACTGAATTTTTCTACCTACTATATCAAACTAGAAATATTCACCAGCTGCCGCATATACCTTAGGACAATTCCGTTCCGCAAACTTTCCGTAAGCTGTATTGGATCCGACCTTGATTTGTGTATTATATGAAACCTTATTCCATAAATGTATTAAATATGAATCCTTCGTTTTGGCCATGGTCTTATTAAGTTCTTTTGGCTCAAAAAAAAGGCTCCATTGTTGCCAGCGAATCGGGTAAAATGCTGTCGAGTTAAATACTTGGAATCCATTGCAATTCTTGTTATCTGCCACAATTTCCTTAATAGATCTCTTTCCGCAAATCTGTTGGGCCACGCGGCCCATTAAACTGGGTCCGTTACTAACATAGAGGTTTCCTTTGAAAT
This sequence comes from Drosophila testacea, assembly GCA_035043265.1. Classification (NCBI taxonomy): domain Eukaryota; kingdom Metazoa; phylum Arthropoda; class Insecta; order Diptera; family Drosophilidae; genus Drosophila; species Drosophila testacea. The sequence goes on from JAWNND010000151.1 coordinate 2,895,343, forward strand.
TTTTCTGGAAATCGCGCAAAAATATTTCTGCAATCTCATGGCCTCTACCTGTGGGCTCCAGACTGATCACAGCATTGCAGAGGACATTTGGTTCCTGTGCACCCACATAGTTTAGAGGCACATTTTCCAAGCTGCGTAGGACCACCACGTCAATGTCCATATAGATGCCACCAAAGCGATAGAGACTCATCAATCGGAGCAAATCGGACGTGTGCTCGGTAAGAAAACTATGTGAAGGGATTTTAAATGAGAGAGGATATCTGAAAATAATTGATCTATTCCTACCGTGACTTGAACAATTCTCCCTTATTGACCCATTCCTCGACTGGAGTGTTTCTCGCATAACGCCATATATTCAATTGCCGAAAATGAACATTTTTGTAACTTTTTATGGCCTCTATCACTGGAAGTTTCTGATCAGCAGCCTTGGGAAGGTACGTGGGACTGGCGAAAAGCACAAACACTTGAAAATTTGGATTATTCAATGCCGCAGACTCGATGGAACAGGCCTGCCTTGCGGTGAAGTTCATAATATGCTGTGTATCTGTAGAATGACATTTGGTTTCGTGGAAGAATATAGTTCGTCCTGGTGTAGGTTTAACATCTGACAGAAGGACATCTTCCAGTCTTTCAAGACCGTCATTTAAATTCCTTGGATCTGGTTCCATGTAACATGGAAAGGGTATATACTCAGGTTGTCTGTCCTCTGTTGTGGATACCATGATAAGCCCCAACAGTCCAATACCCAGGATGCAGAACATTAATCGTCGTAAGTGGCTCGGCCGACTTACTGGTAATATTCTTTTTATTTCAAGCATACTAATCCGATATACGAAGATTCTATGGTTTAATGACTTGGGTGCTTAACTTTGTTAAATGAAATGATGAGCTGTCATTCGCCTCACGCTTTTAAATACCGAACTCATCACTGTGTTTACCTTACCTCACGTACAAAAGAACACCATAATCTAAGTAGAGTATTCTTCGCACACTTTGATCATATCTGTTTCTTTTTTATTGTTAGACCCAGTACTTTGAAAAAGTACAAATGGGTCTATTACGTTTGTGCAAATGTGCGTAACAGGCAGAAGGATGCGTGACAGACCCCATAAAGTATATATATTCTTGATCACCATTAACAGCCGAGTCGATATAGCCACTATAAGAGCTAGAGACACCAAACTTGGCATGTATGTTCATCTATATCTTGCATTGATCAAGTTTGTTTTAGATTTTTGCCACGCCCCCTTCCACCCCCGAAAATTGAAATACAAAATTTCGAGGTCGAATTACAAGATTTTTGGTACATATAATATACAACATAACACGAACTTGTCCTGAAAATTTCATTCTAATCGGATGATAAACGCAGTAGTTATTCAACTAATAATATTGCTGGCAAAAGGAAGAAGAAGAGACATTAGCGACCTCTATGTCTTCGTAGTGGCGCCATCTATTGAATGGTAAGCAACATTGAAGAACAATCTATAGTGAACGGTTTGTACTCAGAAAGTACTGGGTCACCTACTGTCGAGCATGCTCTACCGTAGCTTACTGAATTTTTATTAACTGTAATAGACTCATATAAACATCTTTGAATTAAATATAATTGCACTTTAATCCAAAAACAAAAGTATAAATTTTATTAAGAGGATTATTATAAAGGTTTGATTAAATAGGTTTATATTTTTTCATATTAGTTTTTATTTGGCAATATAAAATAAAATCGAAATTCAGAACAGGTTTGATCATATGGCTCAATCTTTCAGCTGGTTAACTAATTTGAAAAAGGTTACCGCTACTTAAATAATGAAATTATTATTAGTATCATTAGAGCTGTTGGTTTATACAAAACGGAGTCAGTGGTTCATGGTAAACAACCAACCCTGTATACAGGTATTTGTATTGAGTATCTTTCGAGTGCATCTGATTTATAGCTGTTAATAGTCTGGGCAGATAAAGTCAGTCGCTATCAAATAAAACTCCGTATGGTTTTTTGCTGATAAGCACCAGTTATAACTATTATTCATTGATGATTCAGTGGCCTTTACACGGTTCAACACAGTTCTTTAATTTTGAAATTTTTTTTATTAATTTTTGGCATGCTTTTATTTATAAATAAACATTTTTTTTTAATTATTCCAGCTTAACATTCGCCACTTCTCATCACTTGCAAACTGCGTCCAGAACGCTCCATATTACGGCGTGCACACTCGTAAAGACAGCGATTGGGATAGGTTACCATATTACTGGCACAAACAAGATCCATGTTGCGTGGACAAGGACAGAGAGCCTTGCCAGCATTATCATCCTCCGGGTTAACGTTGTCGTTAGCGAAGGCTCCCAATACCAGGCACAGGGCCAAAAGCAAACTCAACAATTTCATCTTTTCTTTCTTGTATAGGTTAATCCACAAGCTACTCAAAACTGATACTGACTGAATGGGTTTCTCTTTCACCGACTAGCTTTACTGACACAATGGCCTGACTGTCAACTGGAACATTATCTTATCGTAAGCACATTGTATAGGTAATTTTTTTTCCCCAATAATTATTTATTGGCATTTGTTTCCAAAGCTAAATGGAACGCTATGGATACTTATACCAATATTTAGAAATATATTTATGAATTTATTGACTCGGCTTGACATTGAACTGTTTTTCCTTTGTTTTGCTGTTCTCAACAAATGCGCTTTAGTTAAATTTATTGTTAACGTTAAAAAGCTGCACACTCAAAGCTTTTTGCGCGTTGCCAACCAACTGAAATTTTGTAGAGCTATCTCGCTCTCCCAATTAGAGATGGACAATTGTCGTTATTTCACGACATTTGACTTTGGCATGAAACACGGAAATCAGAATCGAAATTTCATTGGGACTTTTTACTGCATTAACCATTTCAAAAATTAATTGGAGATTAATTGGACAGGTTAAATATTCGGATTTCTCTAAAATTGTGTAATTTATTACTTAAGAGAAATTATTTGGTCAGAAATATGTTTGTGTCATTTTTAAAGGTTCCTATACATTATTTTACATTTAGAGAGGATTATCGTATATATCGGACATAGAAATTTGTACACTTCACGGCAATTATTAGTAGTGACTTTTTAGTTTCTGTCAACTTGTGTTTTTTAAAGGATTAAATAATTTTACACCAAATTCTTTAAAATTCAAATTGGCGAACACTTGTTATAATTTCTTGTGCATTTTAAGCACAAAATAGAAACACAATGTACGCACACCTCTAATATAAATTCACTCTCTTTCTCTCCTTATCGCTCTGACTCTTTGTTGTTCTACCTATGTGCTCTTCAATCTTCTTATCAGTAGCACAAAGTGCTACTTTGGAGCACCTCGGGGCGTCGATCAAACAGAGCCCTTGATAATCGGCAGGTGGGTTAAGTAATTGAGGTGAAATACTTCATTAAATTGTGAAAATTGCAGAGGCACTCACTTAACATTTAATTAAAGAAAAGCCATAATAATAATTTCAACGTTTATTTCGTATATATCAATTTGGCGCACTCTATTGTTGTCTAACAAAACGACAAATAAGTAGTATTGTTGTATATGGGCACTAGTAATTCGATCAATTTGAAGAACTTTCGGTCACTTGGGAAATTAGACTAAAGTACACGATAACTTTTCCAAGTTAGTTTGAAAATTGACATTGCCATGCACGTTTCTTTGGGTGCTTGGGGCTCTGGGCTGCTGATGTTGGTGCTGATGGTTTTCCTAAATAGCTGGATGTTTGTGGAGTCTATCAATTGCCAGCCTTGTAAATTGCTCGAGGCGCGCAAAACACATGCAAATGAAGAGCTAAGCAATTTCAATGAGACGACTAAAGCAAAACATTGAATGGAACCAGACGTTAGACGGAGGTGAGGGCACAGATGTTTTTGTTTTCAAGTGGAAATACATTCAAAATACACAAACAATCATTCCACTTGTTGACTAATTAGCAAAACTGACGCATACCCAGATAGTACTCAGAGCTACTCAACTTTTCAATCTCCACACCTTCCCCTCGCATTCATACATTTTCTTTACGTTGCTTTGCTTTTGAAGCTCAGTGTAAATTCAACGCTTGACGCGAAACGTCACAAAAGAATCTCGGGAGAATTTGTTGTGCATAGAAAACTTAAAGTTTATTATAATTAGCAATTGAAATATGAAGTCTTTGAATTTATTTGCTCTGCTTCTCGTTGTGTTCGCCGTCTTCTTGGGTCACTTGGGTCAATCCGAGGCCAGCTTTTGTCCCTGCGATCTCAAGGTAAAGGGGCAGGTGTGCGGCTCCAATGGCGTTACCTTTGTGAATCGCTGTGAATTTGACTGTACCCAGCGGGATTACAAGAAACTGGGACGAAATCTCAACATTCAAAAGATGGGACCTTGCTGAAGTGGACGTGGCAACGACAGCTAAAAGTTGCTTATAATTATGCGCTGTGAATGATTTTGATTTTGTCGAATAAAACTCTATATCGTATAATCTTTAATATTTATTATCATGATTTAAATATTCTCATTTCTTTGTTATTATGTATACAATACTTCCTGCTGCAATAAAAAGAACTTGTTAGGTTTTTAACTGAAGCTTCATGTGACGTAATAAATTTGTTTTCAGTTGAGTCGTTTGAATTATATTTGAGTTATGCTTTTAAAGTCGCTTATAATAAGTATGACCCGTTTTCGACATGGTCAACGGCTGGAATAACAATTGTCGAGACTCTAATATAGATATATATTTTTCTATATGAATATAAACCATCAATTTTGTTGATTAGTTCCTACCCTGTTACATTTTAAAGAACATGTGCTGGTAAGGACAAGGCCGGTATTCTCATCAAAAATCAGATTTAAAATTTCAGAATAAAAATGTTTATAAATAACGACATTAAATTAATTCTAGTGTCTGTCTCGAAATACAATTTCAATGCTTTACGCGTCTATAAATTAATAGCTTTTATTTTTTACAGCACTCAGGTATAAATAATTATCGATACTTTTCGCACATTGCGGTGGAAACGGATTAACTCAATGAATTGAATTGTTAATGAGATATGCACTGAAGCGTGTCTGTATACTATATATCTACACATATGTAGACTTTATATGCAAATACAGCCATTAAATGCTAATTTAAAGTAGCAACAACTGATGACGTATAACTGTCAAAACGGCTGAGCTTGTTTCCATTGATAGACCGACCCTCTTTCCCTCATTTCCCCCTTTGTTTCTGATATTGTTTAATTATTCGTCTCACGCACATCAATCAAATTGCGCATAATTAATCGAAACCGTCGGCCTGCAGCATTTTCTCAATTTTTCTCTCTCTCTTTTTCGGTTGAATTTCTGATTACAATGTGATTTATTAACTGGAGTATTTCACTGTTGTTAATTGATTCCCAATACGTGCGACACAACTGTCAAATTACTCAAAATATATTTAAATGCCCACCGTGCAACATTTTCGGATAAGAGAAACGGTAACGGCAACAATTTTCGTAACTGTGTTTCATTTATGCCGCATTTTGTGGCACCACAAAGAGGCCCGGCGGGGGGAGGGGATGACTACCGTTTGGTTTATGACAGGAAGCTGTCAACTGAGTTAAATGAAAGGAATGTTATTATTAAAAAGATAATACAACGTCGAGTTGGATGTTGACATCAGCTTTTATCTTTTGTTTACAATTCCTCGATACTGTCCAAAATGGTAGGCAAAGTGGGTGGCTCCGAATATTACAAAGCCCCAAATTTCATAGCAGGTATCGATATAAATGAAAATGTGTATCTTTATTTTATAATCTTTACTTTTAATATGCAATTTAATAAACATCTGCTTTAGTTATTTTTGTGGCGCTTTAATGTAACTTTTAGACAGAACAAGAATTAAATATATAAAATTGATTATATAAAGGCATTTATCTGTCAAATGTTATATATAACATAATTATTGGATTATTGTTTACTTTTCTGAAAATTAAAGATTGTAACTTAAGCTGCATATAATCTCTTTATCTGTATGACTAAGTCTGTCAAGCCTACAAGTGCGTTTTATCTTTATTTTATTTCTGTTTATTTTTTAATTTGTTTTATTTTTATTTTCCAGTCTGACCAAAAGCTTAGCATACTTTTTGGAGTGCATAAAAATAATATAATATATGATAATATTAAATCATGGTTGTTATTTATATATTATATGTTGCCGACGAACCACAATGAGCGTAGCAAATAAACATATAAATAATAACCATGATTTAATATTAGCATGGAAAAACCTTTTAAGCTTTATGTTGATTGACTGCTTCTAATTCAAGGATTATTTATAAGTCTGTAGATTAAATATGACCTATTGGTATTGGGTCTGTCTGAGTTTTGAAAGCTAATATAATATCAAAATGCGTAGATTAGTAATACATAATACAGGTTAATGGAGAGCAGTAAAACGAAAACAAAACCTATTTTTTTTATGTATATATAAGTATTATACTATATAGGGTCACACAATCTCAACGAATGACAACAAAGGGGCTGTTGTTGTAATCGATTTTGATAACAAGTATTTGATAAGCGTAAACGAACATGAAATGGCAACGCAAATAGCAATCAAAGAACACGATTTCACCTTTTTTGTCCTGACGGGAACAGAACCAATTTGCTGGCGCTTAAGGGTTGTCACCCCCTCACAATAAAATTCGAGTAAATAAAATAGATAAGTTTGGAAAGTGGAAAATAGAGTAAGTGAGAAAATTTAAGGCATATGTTTATTGGGTGCGTGTACTAAATTTGAATAAGCGAAAGAAGCGAGACTAAAATCTAATCAGCGTCCGTTTTTTTGGGTGTTGACTGTATTTTTAATATATTATACGGAGTATATGGCAAAACTCGCGTCGCTTTGATATTATTAAATATTTACATATTAAAATATGTGCGCGTTTGGCCTGCCTGCTATTTATTCATGTGGCTGCCACAGATTGAAAGGTGCCCCAAAATTCCATCCTGAGGGTTCGACTGACACAAACACCCACACATCTACACACACACAAAAAGGTTGTTGTTGTTGTGTTTGTGTGTGTGTTGTTTTGCCGGTTCGCGACGCAATTCAATCAGCGTACGACACGAAAATGAAAGGAAAGCCTCAGTGTCGGCCTCGTCCTTATCCGTGGTATCCCGACGGACAGGCAGGCGGTAGAATTGTCAGACAGACGACAGCCTGGGATTAGCAGGTTTAAAAGTTGCTCCAAAAAAACTTCTTACTTCAGCCTTTTTGTATTTTTATTTTGCACGCCACAATTTTAACATGACTTTGTCTGATCGAAAAGGAATTTCAATATATGTATATATATATTTGAATATCAGACATTTACACACGTGCAAAACACTTGAACTACGCCCCTTTCTGCCACAAGCATTAACTCCTTGAACATGTCAAACCCTTTTCATGTCACGTTGTTCTGTTACTGGAATTTAATAAATTGTTATAGAAAATTTCGCAAATTATGCTGAAAAGCCCCCATCAACTTGGCTGGCAACTTTGGCCAAGATTTTCTAAATTATGTATGTACAATGTACAATGTACAATGTACAATGTACATGTGTGTTGCCAAGGAAACCCCCTTTGGCTGACAAGACGAATCACGTAGTCGTAGTCCTAGTATATAATAGAAACAGCGTCGACTGAATTACAATGTTGCGAAATGTTTTAATTAGGCAACCAGATGCCATGCGAGATCCAAAAGCCATTCACAGGTATAAGTAGAAAGAAGAATGCAGAATGGTTGGCTTTACTGAGGTAACACTGTCCCTTCTCCATTCTCTATAACTTTGTTACCATCGCATTTCATTTTGTTGCACGGTCACGCAGCGGAAGTTCGCGGTCGGACCCAAACAAAATGGAAATGCAACGTGCTAAATGGCGAGCAATCTGTGAAAGGGTAGGAGGTAAAAGAAGAGGGCAGTGTGGCAGGTGGAGGCCAACAGAACAGATAGAAAACAACGATAAAAATGCCTTATAAACTCGCATAAATTTGGTGACTAAAAGCAAAGTTCCACACACAAATTAAACAAAATAATTTTAGAGTAAACACAACCCAAACATTACTAATTAAAAGTTTTCTGCACTTTGTTGCTTTTAATTAAAGTAATGAAATGTATAAAAATTTAAATTGTAGTTTATTTTAATTGAAAGTTAGCTTAGGAAAGTTTGTAGAGAAGCTGTCGCTACCAAACGTAGAAATTATGACGAGCCCTGAAAGTCATATTCCAATAGTAATGTCTCTCAGACAGAAAGTGTGTTGAAAGGAACCTTTAAGACACGAAAGTTCTGGTAGGTCAGCAGAAAAGCTAGATGGATTTAACCGGCTTTATATCTAGTTTTTTCTTTTCTTATTTCGTGCCTTTGTTGGAATTTTAGATAAGTTAGTCCTGAGCAAGATGTTCTTAAGACACCTACAGAGTACACTGAAAAAATTGTTTTGCGAGTACAAAGCACAATTTAGACAAAGAAAGCAGAGCATACAAAGCGTTTATGCAAAGACATACTTTTACTAATTTCTTGAAGAATACACACTTTGTGTGGTTTCTTAAAATGCATGAGTAACTGCAGTTAATTAAGACGCACATATAAACTAACTTACTTCCAACATTTTAAATAGTTAATTAGATGCATTTCTAGCTTGTTTAGTGTTGTTTACAAAGTTGCTAGTTGATTATCAAATGTAATTATGAACTAAGAGCTGAATCTTAAGGTAAACTTATTTGTTTGTTAGCTGTAAGTCAAACTTACAATTTGTTTATTTTGAGCTTCTCATTATTCCCACCCAGTTATGAAAGTTCTAGTAAAGAACATTGAGCGGTGTTTATACTAACTATTTGTTGGTAATACTGTTTGTTTATAGTTGAATGCTAAACTTTTCTATTTGTTCAAATGGAGTTTTTCATTCAAGTTTCTTCTGTAAGGCAATTCAAATAGTAAGTCAAGTTTATCTAAAGTGTATCTAAGACGTGTTGGTCAAACGTTGACCAATTGAACAAATATTAAGTTGATCTAATCGAAAACAAATAAATAAAACCGGAAAGCAACGGAAGTAAATAAAGTCGGCGACTATAAAAAGCCGCTTAACGCCGGATCAAGACATAAAAAACTGTAACAACTTCGTTGAGTGAAGATGGGTTCAAAATGGTGTATAATTTTCGGGTTAATGATAGCCCTATCTATGGGTTGGACATGTGCACATAAGCCAAAGGAGCAAAACAGGGACTGGTGGCGCCACGAGGTCTTCTATCAGATCTATCCGAGATCCTTTAAGGACAGCAATGGCGATGGTATCGGCGATCTTAAAGGCATAACCTCCAAGCTGCAGTACTTTGCCGATACGGGCATCACATCCGTCTGGTTAAGTCCCATTTTCCAATCTCCAATGGTGGACTTTGGCTATGATATATCCGACTATCGGGCTATACAACCGGAGTACGGCACTTTGGATGACTTTGACCAATTGATAACGACAGCCACTAGACTGGGTATTAAAGTCATTCTTGACTTTGTTCCTAATCACAGCTCGGATCAGCATGAATGGTTCAAGAAGTCCGCAGCCCGCGAGTCAGGCTTTGAGGAATTCTATATATGGAGAGATGGTAAAGATGGCGATCCAAGCCAACCTCCAAATAACTGGATATCTGTATTCTCCGGCTCTGCTTGGGAGTGGAACGACGTAAGAGGACAATACTATCTGCGACAGTTTACCAAGGCACAACCCGATCTTAACTATCGCAATCCCGCTGTTCTCAAGGCCATGGATGATATTTTAATTTATTGGTTAAATAGAGGCGTTGCTGGCTTTCGCATCGATGCTGTGATCTATGTTTATGAGGATGAGCAACTTCGTGATGAACCTGAGAGCGGAACTACAGATGATCCCAGCTCGCCAGATTTTCTTAACCACAAGTATACTAGGAATCAGCCCGAAAACTATCCTCTCGTACAGCATTGGCGGGAGTTGCTCGACGATTACTCGGCTAATAATCCCGGACCAAATAGGATTATGATGCTAGAGGCTTATTCGGATTTGAAACTTTTAATGGACTACTATGAGAATGAGCAGGGTGTTCAGGGTGCACAGTTCCCCTTCAACTTTGACTTTATAACCGAGCTCAATGAAAAATCGACGGCTCAGGACTTTGTATTCTATATCCAGAAATGGTTAACCTATATGCCCGCCGGACATGAAGCTAACTGGGTAATGGGTAATCATGATAATCCTCGAGTGGCCTCCAGATATGGTGTTCAGACTGTGGATGCCATGAATATGCTTCTGATGACATTACCAGGCATTGCCGTTACCTATTATGTAAGCTTTGCGGCCGTTTTATTTTCTACATCTATAACCTATTTATACAATTTTATTCATAGGGCGAGGAGTTGGGCATGGAGGATTATCGTGATATGAGCTATGACCAGACGGTAGATGAACCTGCCCGTGAGGCGGGTCCCAATGGATACATGTGGATCTCACGCGATCCAGAGCGCACACCCTTCCAGTGGAGTGATGATAAAAATGCTGGTTTCTCCACAGCCACTTCCACCTGGTTGCCAGTGCATCCCAACTATCAGGGGTTGAATCTTCGTGCTCAACAAAGTGCACGTCGCAGTCATTACAAGGTCTATCAATCTCTGCTCCAGTTAAGGAAGTTGAAAGTGTTGCAAGAAGGCTCATTCACAGCACAGGCCTTTAATCGCAGGGTATTTGCCCTCAAGCGGTGAGTAGGCAATTTAAAAGTTATCAGGTATAATATTCAAATAATAACCTATTTATTTCCAGTGAGCTTAAGGGTCACTCAACCATATTGACCATCGTAAATGTGAACAATCGCAATGAGCAAGTTGATATCAGTGACTTTATCACATTACCTAACAAATTAACCTTGTCGATTGTCGGCGTGAACTCACAGCACAGAGTTGGAGAGCATCTTAAGCCCAAAGAGATCAATTTGGCACCCTATGAGGGTCTCGTTATATCGCTTAAACCTTCCAAGTAATCGATTGAATTAATCGATTATATTCCGTTTAAAAATTGGGTACAAATATTAGCGAACTTTTAACTAAAAAGCTTAGAGCTTTGCTTATTAAAGCTATTCTACGAGTTTGAATAGCTTAAGTAATTAGAATATTTATTGGACATTGTTTAAAAATAAATGAATTAAATTCAATGAAATAATATTTAAAATTCAAAAATTAATATATATAACTGAAAGGCTGTGCTAACGCTTAAGCTAAGGCTCACAGATCTTTTGGAATTATTTGCTTAAATTTGTTTGCAAACATTTTGAAATGAAAACAATTTAAATGATATAAAATATTTAAAAGGATAATATTGTTGTATTTACCAAATTGCTTTAAGCTTTCAACTACTTCTACTTGACTGCACTTGGCACAAAACTAATTTCGTTCTCAATTTCCATTTTCATTTCATTTAAAGTGTCATACTTATTTACACTTAAAAACATTTCAGAGCGATTTAATTGAGTTGAGGGCACTTGTTGTTGCCTCTTTGCTGTACGTGCTTCGTGCTCCTGTTGTTGTTGTGGCACTTTCTCCAAAATATTTCATAACTGTCAACTGTTTGCTGCCTGCCGCAGATAAATTGTTGTTGAGTTTAATTAAAATCCCATTGTGATTGCATAAATATAAATACAAAATGCTCAGGTATTTTGTTTTGGTTTTTGTTTTTTTCGGTTATTTGTTTTCATCTCTGATTTATATTGCCAACTGCGGTGTGTGGATGCTGTCTGTGGATTGTGTGTGGAGCGCAAGCTTTTGTCAATTTATCAGCTGGTCGTCGGTGAATGCCTCAATGCAGCATTTAGTTGATCGCAGCTGCCGTTTGTTGTGAGGACGTGTTTCAGACCGAATCTTTAACAATTTTGAATATTATAAATTTAAGTTTTGATTTTCTTTTGTGCTGGAATTTGTGTTGGTATAAAGAAATTGAGGTAGGTAATGTGTGCAAATAGCAAATATTCTTATCGTCATCTGAAATCTGCTCAAGACTCTTGAGTCAAAAGAGACAGGGCGATAATGGGAGAGAGGGAGAACAGAAGATAGGGTGACAGCAGGAGAGTAGATTGGTGGTGAGAGCAAGAAAACAAAGCAGGAAGGTTTTTTTTAAGAGCGAGAGCTCTTTAAAGCTCAGGGCACATACATAGATAGCTTTCGTTCTACCTTTACAAAAAAAACAACTATAGCCGAAGGCTAGTACGTTGTTCGCGTTCACGATGCGCAAAAATACGTTATGCAAATTAAAATTTGGTTATGAAAATTAACAATTTAATACTTGAATTTATTCATGCGTATTAAACAAATTAATGCAAACACCCTGTACTTCAACACAATTATAATGACAAGCTAAATTGCAGCTCTATCGCAAGTCATTATCTCTTAAAACAAACATACTCTTTTAGAATATATACAGGGTATAATTATAGCATGCATCGATTGTGATCAGCATATTTTGTTCAGCAGCTGGTTTAGTTCCCATTCAGTTTTGTTTTATTTGTATACAATCTGATGTTATTAATTATAAATGACACCGTCAGGCACTTCCAATTTCAATTATAAATAATCAGAGTATTATTATTCAGTGTAAATAATGGAGAAATTGTAATAATTATATGAGTGTCAGATTGGGGTGTAACTTATAAATCCAAACTGAATTATAGTTTCGGTTTTAGTTACTATCAAGTCAACGAAAAGGCTTCGCACGATGATAAGTCCAACAACCCAACTACTTCTACTTTCCAGCCTGCTGGTGATAAAGGCGCCCGATCCGAGTATGTCGATCCTTTTAAATACGGAAACGCAGGACTTTATCGACTGGTGGCAACATGCGGTCTTCTATCAGATCTATCCGAGGTCCTTTAAGGATAGCAATGGCGATGGCATCGGGGACTTGCAAGGTATAATCTCCAAGTTACCCTATCTGGCTGAAACGGGCATTACGGCAACTTGGTTAAGTCCCATTTTCCAGTCACCTATGGTCGACTTTGGCTATGATGTATCCGATTATAGGACTATACAAAATGAATATGGCAGCATGTCAGACTTTGAGAGTTTGGTGCACAAGGCGTCCAGTTTGGGCATCAAGATTATATTGGACTTTGTCCCTAATCATAGCTCGGACCAGCATGAATGGTTTAAGAAGTCGGCTGCCCGAGAAGCGGGTTATGAGGACTTTTATATCTGGTCGGATGGGAAAATGGATGAGGAGGGCCAACGACAGGTGCCCAACAATTGGCAGTCTATTTTTTATGGCTCTGCCTGGGAATGGAACGAACAACGTCAGCAATATTGTCTGCATCAGTTTACCAAGGAGCAACCGGATCTTAACTTCCGTAATCCTGTTGTGGTGCAAGCGATGGATGATGTCTTGCTTTATTGGCTGAACAAAGGTGTGGCCGGATTTCGCATTGATGCAGTGAATCATTTATTTGAAAGCGAAACGTTGTCGGATGAACCGCTTTCGGGGAAATCAGAGGATCCGTTGTCCTACGATTATACAAATCATATTTACACCAAAGACTTGCCCGAGGTGCTGGACATGGTGCAACATTGGCGACAGCTACTCGAAGATTACACCGCCAAGAATCCGACTGGAGGCACTCGCATTATGATGACTGAAGCTTATACCGGACTGCGAGAGCTTGCGGATTACTATGAGGATGTGAATGGAGTGCGTGGTTCGCATTTGCCCTTCAACTTTGACTTTATAATGAATGTTACAAGCTATTCGGATGCCCGAGACTTTGTCTACAACGTGGAGAAGTGGCTCATCTATATGCCGCGTGGGCATACAGCCAATTGGGTCATGGGCAACCATGACAATCCGCGTGTCGCCACACGATTTGGCGCCGACAGTGTCGATGCCATGAACATGTTGCTGATGACGCTGCCCGGCGTCGCAGTTACCTATAATGTAAATATGAGTGCATTCTCTAAAAGGTTAAAGGTTAAGCTTCCTTTTTGCTTCAGGGTGAAGAGTTCGGTATGCAGGATAATCTTGAGATTACGTGGGACCAGACTGTAGATCCACCTGCTCGCAATGCTGGCGAACTGGACTTTAAAAAGGTTTCAAGGGATCCAGAGCGAACACCTTTTCAATGGAACAGTTCCAAAAATGCAGGTAAGTGAAATAAAAATGTACACTACAGCAAAGCACATGTGATACTCTTATAGAATTACATTATAGATGTTTATTTAATTATATTTAATACATCCCAACCAACTTTGTTTTATTTATTATTAAAATCTATCTCTCTTTCAGGTTTCTCAACCGCCGATAAGACCTGGCTACCTGTGTCCTCCAACTATAAGGAACTCAATCTGGAAGCTCAGCAGTTGGCCAACAGAAGTCATTATAAGGTCTATAAGTCGCTTATGGAGTTGCGTAAGTTGCCTGTGTTGCGACGTGGACGTTTCAACATTGAGCCGCTTTCCCGAGCAGTCTTTGCATTTAAACGGTAGGCTTGATTTTTAATAAATTGATTATATCATTGGTTTCTGATGTGTTCCCATCCTTTTTTAGCACCCTCCAGGACTACAACACTCTGGTGACCATTATCAATGTGAGCGATAAGGAGCAGCTTGTAAATCTCAGCGATTTTATTAATCGTCCTCAGCAATTAATTGTGGAAGTTGCAGGCGTGGATTCGACATATGAACCTGGGTAAGTCGACTGCATTTTCAATTAATTCCTCTCATGATTCATATCCTACATTTCCTCTACCCGCAGACAAGCTCTTTCCAGCAATGCATTGGCTTTGGCAGCTCATGAGGGTCTCATCTGCAGGCTGCTCGAGGCATAATCCCAAAAGATCTCCAAGTTACATACAAGATTTGTATATATCATTAATTGCATTTCAGTTTCTCTTGTCAGGCGTTTGAATAAAAAATCACAGGACATGATAATTAATGATTTGCTTTTCGTAAATCAAATGGATTAAATTTCCAGAAGCACATTTTCATTTTTTCCAAATTAGATTCAATTTGAGAGCTACGCTGTTGGCCATGAAGTCGCTTGGCAACTTGCCCAAACCAATGCCAATGCCAAAGTCAAATAATACGCGAGTTAATACACTAACTAAGCAAGTTAAATGTTTATAATTAGATTTTTAATTCATTAAAAAAAGCATTAATGTTCAGAAGGAATGGCCAAAATGTTAGAGATACACAGGTGAAGATGGAATAAATGAAATAAATGGATGAACATGAAATAAATTGTACTTCAAATCAAAGATAGTTATACAGAAAATATCTCAAAGATACAATTGATTACATCTTGATGTAACAATATTAGACAACAGCTTTGTTGGCTTGTCTAGCTTGTTTTGCTACTGTTTGATTTATGTTTTAATTACTGTATTAAAAAGAGTATTTAGTAGTCATCACTGCAAAGTTCGATTTTCCATATATTCTTTTCGGTTTGTTTGTTTCGTAGCTCGTATAATTTTTCATGTGGTCGAGCGCACGAACTCGAAAGATTTATGGAGCACAGCACAGAGATTTGCGAACTGTCGCAGTGCAAATGGGCAACGGAACTGAGTGGAAAAAAGATGAATAGAGGGGGTGGGTGAGGGGGTCACAAGTCTCCTGTCTATTATGTTATGCAAAAGTTTTAAAGTTTCAAATGTTATGCATTAAGCACTACAAGTACAAAAGTGCCAGAGGTCCAAAACGGTACGCTTATTGTGCAATTTGCCAAGACCGCAAACTTTGTTAAAAACTTGCTCCATGAAGTCATTTAACAATTTTGTATGGAAGCCAATAAGTTGAATTTTGAATAACGAGTCATCAAATGCTGCAAAGAATTGCATAACAAATTAATAGAAAAGTCAGTTACTTTGATTTTTAAGTAAACTGAAAGATGTTTCGGTCCATTAATGTTTTAGCCGGAATCTTTTTAACATTCAAAATAAAGTTCAATATTTTATGCAACGTGTAATTACAAACTAGACGTTTTAGTTCCACTAATTTTTAATGTAATTATCACGTCGAATAAGTAAACGAAAAAGGTCGTAAATCAAAGTTTTGCTCCTAGGAAATATTAAAGCATTTTCTATGAATTTTTTATCTGTAATCCTGAAGATTATTCATACTTTGAGCCACAGTAAATGGACCATAAAATGGCATAGCAAATAAGTAGCTTTGTAAATAGTTTAAGGTCTTATAAATCAAGGAAATGGAAAGTCCTATATTTTTTCTCCACCTAAACAAATTTAATGCGAAAGCTTTGTTGGGCAGTTTGAAGTGCTTGCAGCTGCTTTAACAATTCATTCATAATGCTCATACGCCACGTTGAACACAGTTGTATGCATGCCGCGAGCAGGACTAAAAAGAAAATTTTTATCTGTCTCGAGCTATTATTATCATGATTATTATTATTATTATTATTATTATTATTAAAGTTTATTTAAATGTATACGTTCTGTAGTGACTACAGCAATCGCAATGGGAGCCAACAGCTGTTACTTTCACCCCACTCAGGCATTGTCTTAAGGGAGCATGTGATTATGAGGTCAGTTTTGGACATAAATGGATTGTAAATTGGTTAATTCTTAATCTCAATTTCAGTGCACAACGTCGTCAACTGGTTAAGCAGATTATCAAGTCGTTTAATGTTGCGCTGGTGGCTTTGCTAATGTACAAATTGTGGCGTCACAAATGGACTAAAGTAAATTTCAATTAGCCATTTTGATGCATTGATTCTTTTTCCTTCAACTGATTGATTGATTAATTAATAAAGTAACAACAACATCAACAATGGCTCAGCTGTCATTAACAGTTGTTGATGGCTGGACGGCTGAAATTTGCGGTTGTTAGTGGGAAATGGAATTGAGTTTCCGTTCGCGGTTGTCAAGTGGTACTTGAAACTGACCCGACAAGTGGGCGGTAATTCAATGGATTTTTGTATTATGTCAGAGCCATTCTCAACTAGCTATCTCAATCAATCGAATTAATCACAATTGCAATTTGGAAACTATTTTAAAATCCTTACAAATGATTCAATCATTCATATCAAACCCTGTCATTCCATATCTTATTCTCTTTAGCCATCAATTTGGCTTAAATTTGTGAGCAAAAACTAGACACAAATGTGCACTAAAAACTAAAATGTCAAGTTTTATTTTTATTCAATTTGTTTGTGAATCTCAATTTTTATACTTGAAATGAAAATGAATAAGACAGAAAGGAAAGCTGCAGCAGCTGCCAACTGCCACTTGGCAGTGTAAATTTAACGCCTTGTTAAGTGGCAAGTGGATATCCTTGTTGCCACGCTGATTGCCGGAACTTGGCAGAGGCGTTGTTGTCTTCTTTTCTGGGTGAGTGAAAGAAGGAAACAGACAGAGAAAGAGATGCCAATAAAATTACATACAACTGCTTGAAAATTAACCGGAGCGCAAACTTTGAACAGACAACGTGAAATAAAAATTGTGTACTTTAGCCCTTTTTTTATTTTTCTCGCTCTTTGATTGATTGTTCTTAATTCAGTCTACTTGTAGTGTAAAGTCTTAGATCTTAGTAGTTGGTATTTTATGACTGCCACATCTTCTTTTAAATAATTGAAAATTGTTATTTGAAGAGGTATTAAGAATAAGTTTTCCTTCAAGTATTCTTAGAAATAAATGATTGTCAAATTGCCATAGTTTTTAAGTATTTCTCGTCAGGCGATTAGCATAACTGCAGATTTATTCATTTAAATTCTCCAAGTTTGTAATTAATTTCGTGGAATTTGTGTCTTTGTTATTATTTATAATTCTGAGTTTCTTCTTAGCGAAGTTTATTGCCTTGAAATTCAGATCTTGAAACCGTTCCAAGAACTTTACTTGAACTTAATATTAGCTCTTCATAAAATAAATTTCTTGGAGAATTGCACTTGTTTATGTAGTTCAGATACTCAAATACTTGGAAGTCTGGAAACTAAAGAAAATTGTAATCTTTCTACAAATATGCTTATGGTTACCACCTCTACTGAAACTCTTTAAAATTATATTTTGTGTAGAGCATAATTCAGTGTTCAAATTCGTTCAGTGTTTGTTGTTTTTGTTTAGTGTTCGTTGGAACATGAAGCATGAATCCAAATTGACTGACTTGTATGCAGGTTGCGTACAGTGACGAGGACAACGACGTCGGATTGTCTGGCGGCTGTTCTTTGACATTTGCACAACATCGACGGCAACCCTAGAGGGACAAAACACGTACGTGTTGAATCCTTTGAGCCTAAATGTTGCCAAAATGTTGAGCAGCTCTGGGAAAATTGGAGAGAGAGAGAGGGAGAGAGAAAAGGAGGAGAAGCTGCAGAGAGATGCGTCAGCCAATTGGCAATACTTTGCTCTGCAAAAGTTCAGTTCTGAAACCTTTTACCTTACATATGGATGTATGTGTAAACTGTTTATATGTGTGTGTTGAGTTTTCTGTTTGTGGCAACGCCATTTTGGCCATTTAGCCGTTGGCTTCGTAAATTTCACAGACAGTCGCAAAGCTGGCGCCGCGTTTTAACTGTTTTTAATTAAAAACAATTTTTTTGCTACATTGATAATCAACTACATGTCTGCCTCTGCGTGTGTGTGTGTGTGAGTGAGTGAGCGAGTGTAAGTGGCCTCAAAGGATTTTATTAAATTGATTTCAAGTCCTTAAATACTCTGTAAACATGACGAAGGCTTAAAGGGCTTAAATGTGATTGAGTTGCACTGAAAGGTAGTTGAAAATATAAAAAAGTGCATTACTCGTTTCATCAAATGTGCTTTTTTGTATTAAGTATTGAAATCGATTTATAATTTATTGAATATAAAATGTTTTGTTTAAGTTTCTTTGTGTTGAAGGCTAAATACAGAGTAGAATGAAAGAAATGCAATTTATATTTGATATTTATTTTTTAGATGAAGTGAGAGGGCTGAATAACTGTCAGTATACTACAGGGTATCTCTCGCACTGCAAACTGTCCCTGTTCTCCTTTCTTTCTCTTTCCCACAATGCCGCTGTCTTTTATTTTAACTTTATTTTTATGCCTTTGTTGTCACTTGATGGCCAGTTGCGGTGTCTGAAGCAAAGTCCTCAGAGAGTAAAAGCCAAATTGATTGGCAATTGAGATGCTGCTGGGCATAAAAGCAAATGTGAGTAAAGAAAAAAACTTTTTTAAAAAATTGCATATATTATCCCTTTAAGCCGTATGGGCCATACAAATTCAATGAAGCTGTTCCAATTTCTTTACCATAAATTTTCATGTGAACTGACATTTGCCATTTGCGAAATATGCATTGAAATGTTTGTGCGTTTAACTCAATGACTGGAATTTATGCAAATTTTCGCAAAAAAGGGCTGCGGCCAAGACGGGAAGGTCACTTTGAGCGGAGTACAGTCGAGGCTAAGACAAAGAAAAGGAGGCATTTAAATTATGAGCCCTAAGTTGGCAAATGCCTTTTTATTGTGGTCGTGAATTTATGCGCGAATGAAAGTATGCAGTAACTCTGTGAAAGAATTTGCGTTTGCCTTTAAACATCGTTTAACTTTCCTCTTATTTTTAAACCGCCTGCTTTTGTTCTTTAATAAATTAGCTAATGTCTATAGAAATTCATTGAACCGCAGCCAAATGGGCCACTTAACCCTTTTTTTTTTCGCCATCTCAGCTGTACACATGCAGAGCAAGCAGCACATCAATTAAGTTGCCCTTTTCGGACCTCTACCTCGTTTGGGGCTTCTGTCAATAACTTGAACTTGTCGTTCAAGCCGCTTGATCAGCCAAGCGGGACTTTGACTGTCGCTTCCCGGCCAGACAACTGTCGACATATCGTAGTCCTCGTCCTTGGGTCTGTGAGTGAAACGAGACAAAGCGACCGCGACCAGGACAACAACAAGTGTAATATGTCAATTGAAGGACACACTGGCAAACAACATACTCCAACCAACACCGTTCACAAACACTTGACTATTTATTGCATTGTTGTTTGTCTGTTGTTGTCGTTGTCGTTGTCGCCACAGGATATGCTACGGATATTTGCAAAATATTGCAGCGCCCATAAATTTTAACCCCAAAGGACGTTGGGGCCACATCGTCACTTGGCTCTTACCCGATGTTGGGCGGTGAGAAGTAGGCGTGGGCCAAAGCTCCCGCGGCATTGTCCCAAATCGGCTCACAATTTGTTGCCGCTACGTGACGCTGCAAGCGAAGCAAACGCCCCATAATTCACCATCTGGAGTTGAGACTCTGAGTTCAACAAAGATTTTCGTTTATTTATTTAAGCCGAAACTTGAAATTTTAATTTCACTTCTCAGCAATCTGGCAACGCTCAAGTGTTAAGTTGGCTGCTTTTAGTAAATATTGGTTACGAACTTGTTTCGTTAATTTTAATTTAATATTTAGCTTAAAAAGTTGGTACAACCTACATTAGTTTGTCTTTAGTTACAGTCAATTTATTCAAACAATATTTTCAAAATGTTAATTGTTATTGTCGCCAGTAAGGCACAATGCCGTTTGATTCCAAGAAGCTCGTAATGGACATTTAATTAAAAATGTAATTTAATAGCAATGCATCAATAAGATTTGTAAACTTAATTAAATTGTTTAAGCTTGATAAATGAAAATATCAAAATAAAATAATAATTTCTCTTTGTATTGCTTTGAGCATTGAGATATAAATTCAATTGGTATGTTAAACTCATGGTTAACTTGTGCGTTACATTGTTTTTGGTGTTTACTTGAATGCATATAAAATTTAATTTGTTTCTCTAATTGGAACAGGTATTTGAAATATTACACAATATTATTATATATATAAATACCACAATGTACATATCTAACTACAGGTCTGCCACAAATTGACTTTTGTTCATTTAGCTGAAATACCAACACACACACACACACACACATACAGAATGTGTATTTACGAGGGATTACTTTTCTACTTTTCATTTTGGCTCTCAAAATTCATTTGACCTCAAATTGAATTCATGAATTTTTATCTAAAATGCACAGGAATACACACACAAAAATGTGGGTAAAACTTTTCTGTGGTCTCTGGCAGTTTATTAGTCAAAAAAAGCAGCTGGTCAAGAGGAGAGCACTACAGGTATATTCCTACCTGATTCTGGTTCGTTTTAAATTGTTTTGTGTAATGTAAACGATGGCCCACAGCCTGTAAGGGACAGACTGAAGTAAAGAGAGAGAGAGAGAGAGAAAGACAGTGGAAAATGTCCAACAGACAAAAGCATTGCTTACACATGTGTCCAGCCGTCGGAGTACAAGTATTGCTATTAAAGTTTTTCACAAGCCTTGTCAGTCAAAAGCAACCAATCTCGACTAAACTACCTTAACCAGGCCAATAGACCAGAAGCCAGGCAATACGTTTTCATTTTGCTGTATTTTCTAAAATGTTTACTCAGGTAAAGCGTCGTATACGCAATATGCTGTTGTTTTCTACTCTTTTGGCTTGTACAAGTTCCTGGCCATATGCAAGACGCATAAAAAGTTCCTCATAAATTTTCCGGCAGCAACATTTCGAAATGAATTGTTAGCGGAAGGGAAACCGATTTAGAAATGATGGTAAAAGAGGATGGTGGAGGTGAGGGGGCTTGGGAAAAGTAGTCAACTTTTATAATAGCCCCAACTCGTTGGGGGAAATTCAATTTCATTTTCAATTTAATGCTGCAATGGGCCACACGTACCTGGGACTGAACATGAACCTGGACCAGGGCCACCATTCAATCTGCTCTTGAAGCTCTTGTTTTGTTCTGTATTGACTTACCTGCAATGAAATGATAGAAAAATAGATACATATATATTATTTTATGCGTTTGCATGATTCAATTGAGTGACGACAGAGAGGGAGAGGGGCACAGATCGGGTTAGAAATTAAAAGTCAAGGCTCAGAGCAGGGGATTGACTTGTGGGCCCAGAGTTCACTTAACAAAAGAGCAGCCAGAGCGTCAAGGTGACTCTTGGAGCCTGGGTAATAAAGTGCTCGCATCAGAGCTGCTTCATGCCATGTTAAGACCCTGTATTTAAATAGTACAAAGGGTCTATTAGTTTTGTCAGAAATATGTAATACGCAGAACGAGACTTGACAGACACAATAAAGTATATAAATTGTGTATCTTAGAGACTGTGAAAGCTAGAAACACCTAGCTAGTAAATAGGTTTCTAATTCGGTCTCATCTATTATACATAGTTTCCGAAAATTAGTTCAGTAAAATAATGGGAAATTTATTAGAAAAGTTTCTGGAGAAATTCGGTTAAGACAAAATGCTTATAAAAGAAAGTCGAAACAGCCCTAAATATAAAATCGTATGCGTAATACACACAACAAGTACAGGGTCTCTCACAGTCTCGTTTGCTCAAGGCTCAAGCCTTTTCTAGCACTTTTGTTTTTTTTAGGTTTATCTGTCTACGTGCTTGAGTTGCTTTATGTGGTGTCAGGTGCTGCACACGTAAGCATATCCTTACCTATGACATAGGAGTACCCGTCCAGCGTTAGGACGCACTTGCGCGTTGTGGTGCCGGGCAAATTGCCAACGCCACCGCCAACCACAATGCTGCTGGACGAGTACCTGCCGGAGCTAGTGCTGCTCGATGTCGACGCTGTTGTGTTAACCCGATTGTTTAGGCCCAATGCTTTGTTAAGGCTGTTGGAAAAGCCGCCGGGACTGCTGGCTTGTGTCTGCTGTTGTGACTCGCAGCTGCTGAGACTCTCGCGACGTGGTGGCGCCACCAGGCCAACAAATTCATCATTCCGTTTCATTTCCATTAAACCATCACTAGAGTGATCACGTTCCCGTTCCCGTTCACGTTCGCATCGCGTCCGATTGCGTGCATAATGCATGGCGGAGGAGGAGGAGATAGAGGAGGTGGTAGCAGAGCTGTCGGCAACATCGGTTGCCTCAGTTTCATTTTCAGTCGCAGTTGCAGCCTCCTCCGGACTAATGTTCAACGATTGCGGTTTGTCGCGTCGCGTGGGCGGCGTCTCATCCAAAGTGTCGCCCATTTTCCGTAAGTCTAAATTCTATGAATCCTTCTCGAAATATCGGCGATTTTCACGCGTCACGCGGTAACATTTTCATTTGGTTTTGGGATCCAGGATAATTTTGCCTTGTCGTCTATGCCAGTTGAATTAATTAATAACTTTTTAGGTATAACTTTCAATTTGATTGCACTTTAATTCACTTTTAGCTTTTTTTGATGTTGAACCACTTTTATGTCTGCACAAACATAAAATTTAATTAAAACCAAACACAATGGCCTAATGAATAGAAATGAATGAAAACGAAATGAACATGAAATAAATTGAAGGCAGACAAAAATCGAAATAGAAAATCAGAGATAGAGAGAGGGGAACATTCAATGGTGCTATCAAATAAATAGCACGCATACGCAGCGTGGTACATGACAAAAATTCTGTAGATAACAATGCAACGTCAAAACGGAAACTGAATCTTTTATGAATGCCATCAAAACGACTTCAATTATGACATATAGTACATGTGTCAGTCTCTTTCGCACTCCCCAAGTGCATAAACTAGAAAGGTACAGCACTAGGTAGTTGTTTACAAACACTGCTACATATATTGATGTAAGTTACCAACTAAATTTGTTAGTGATTTAGAAGTATTTATTTATTTATTTTTTTTTAATTTTTTTCCTATCATTAAATGAAAATGTGAATTTTTATCATTCTTAGAATATTTTTTTTTTCTACGTTTTTCTTTGATAAAATAGTTATTTAATAAAATTAATGTTGGTGATTTTTTTTTATTTATTATGTAAATATATTTTTAAATGCAACTGTTTTGTTTGTTTACTTTAAAGCTTTATTTCAAGTTTATTATTTTAAAATCAAGGAGAGATATTTAAAGAAGAGTAATTTCCAAATTCAAGAGAATGATATTTGGTATATAATTTCTAAGTGTGCTGTAGATTTCTACCAATTTTTAATTTTTATTAGACTTTCTTATAGCAAAAATAAGAAATACGAAGTGAAGCATCGTAAATTTTGCATTTCAAACTGGTTCTAAATAAATGACAACTCTTGTTTATTGGAGCCAGGCAATATTTTTCTAATTGCAGTTTTTGTCCATGCTGCTGCCAATTATTTGACTCGACACGCAAACACACCCCACAAAAAACCCACTGACTATCCCCCCCTATACTTCCCTATTCCCACTCCTACAATTTGCATTTGAATGACGGGCCATTGTTTGGGCCAATATTCGATTCCGATTTTTATCGCACAAATATTGACAAGCCTGTCGCAGCATATATGTCATTGTGTGTGTATGTGTGGGTGGGTGTGTGTATTGGTCAGTTTGTCATTTCGATATTTGCATATTTGTCATAATGTCTGTCCATTTATCAAAATCCATCAATGCCAATAAAACTGTTGCAAGGCTTTTTCTTTTTTATTTACGCACCACATTTTTTTATTTTCATAATTTTTTAATGCAAAGCCTTAATGCTTTGCTTGATTATTTTTATGGCACAACATTTTTCAATAATTTGCAGCTTGGGTTTTTGTTGTTTTATTTCTACATTTTATATACTAAACTTTTGGCTGTGTGTGGCCCTGTCCAATTTTGCATGCCTTTACGCTTGACACGTACGCCAAATAAAACGAGGCGACACTTTGAAGGCGTCACGTTCGTCGGGGGGTGGCCCAAAGGGTGCATAGGATAGCTGGAGGGCTTAAAGCCTTTTTGGTAAAGCAAGCCACCTCCCGTCCGCTTTAGTAAACGGAAATATGTTGGCCAAATGTCACTTGCAATACGTGATACCTTTTCAACTACTCTGAATCCTGTTAGCCAAGTTTTCAGCTTTTTAGTGAACTATTTTCACTGCTGTCAGTTTATAAACAAATGCTCGAAAAGTCTTTGATTTTCTAGTAACAGTAAAGTAAACGAACTTTAATATATACATATATATATATTTTATTATCACAATGCAAACAATTTAAAATAATTATTTAGTTTTAAAGTTGTGAGTTTAGTTTAGTTTTAAGCTTGAGCTGTTATCACCATGGCAACTAATTCCCTATTTTAAATTGTGTACCAAATATTGATTACTTGGAAGCATTTCAAGTGGTTGAAATTTCATATTTATGCGTATTAACTTTAATGTTAACCAATTTTAATCAAAACTTGTATAGGAAACCTTAACAACAACTTAAGCAGCTTAACACAAACAAGATACGAGATACTTTAATTTGGGCTCGCTATCATTGCAATTGTTTGGTTTGTGAAAGAGTTTTTGAAATGTAATTTAAATAAATCTTTTGCATTGAATTTGAAAAAGCTCTGGGGCCTTTGAATGATAATCATCAAATTTTAATTATGTTTTTATTGCCTTTTTTCCCTCTATTTTCCCCCTTTTTACTGCCATCGCTTGAAGGGCACTCGCAGGACACTCGCAGGACACTCACAGGACAAACTCTTTGTTAGCCTTGCTGCGTGGGTTGCTGGCCACTTGCCACAGTTTGGGCTTAAAAGCATTTTCAAAGAGTACCACAAAAAGTTGTGGCTTTAAGTTGAAGACAGACCGGAGAGAGAGAGAGAGAGAGAGAGCCGGCTTTAAGTTTGTTTTAGCTGTAAATATTGCGCATACGCCGCGTTTATCACTTGCCTAATGATGTATCAATAACGCATTTACGACACAATTAATGGAGGCTGCGGAAATCAATGCCCAAGTCCATTAATGCTTTGCTTACCACAAGTTATTAGCCGCATTTTGTAGCTGCTTCTTGGCCATAAATCGCGTTATCTAAAAGGTTAAACGGCCAAAGGGACAAACCGCAAACAAAGACTCAGACTCTTCTGGAAACTTAATGCCCGTTGGGTGGTTCTTTGAGCTCTGGTTATTGGTTATGGAGTTCAAGGAACTTGTGGCATAAATTTAAAATTTGTATGCAATCAGCATCGCATAGTTTTTCCCATTTATATCTGCTGTTTGCTCCTTTGTTGTGCTGCATGTCGATAAAAAAAAAACTTTTCAACCCGCATAAATGTACGCGTTCATAGCTATTCCCTTTTCATTTTTGGAAAATTTCAAGTTTCAATGAACCCCAGTAAAGTAACTGGCTTTGTCTGTTGTTGTTAGCCCAGTTAATCAGCCAGCATCATTGGCAACAGTTCTCTGCTTGTTTTTCCGAGCAACTTTTGTCGCATTTTGCCAGATGAAAGCAACAAGGCACAAGTCAATTATTTAATTAAAAGCTGTCACTTGCATGTCTCAAATGTAGCTCTTAATGTGAGACTTCCACATGGGGTTGGGATCAGGGCAATAGGCAGCCAAGGACGTGACCGTGTCATCAGAGTACAGACTGATGAGAGAGGAAGAACTATAACAAAGCAACAGCAGCAGCAAAAACACACAAATAGTTAAAAGCGCATACACAATGTGCACAAGTAGCAAATGAGGAAGACGAAGAGAGGGGAAAGAGAGGGAAAGTGAATGCAGGGAAATGCGAAATGTGACTTAGGAAAGTGAGCTGCATAAAATACAGAGAAAAACAACTTAAATGCTAGTGCAAGTTACAAGCGAATTTCAAATACTCTTGAGCTATTTACAAATGCTTAAGAAATGCTGAAAGTAAATTAGTATTGGAAAGAGAAAGAGAACTGGGAACAGTTTCGAGCATAGATTAAAATAAACTCATTTAAACTCATTGGTTATAAATTACACGACTGACTTATATTGTTTGTATTTAATTAAAATTGGTAATTTATATTTCTAAAACATGAATTAAATGTTAAAGTTCTAATACCACCAGCCATTTATCTTTAAATTACATTAAATTTATAAGTTTTTTCATTGGCTACCTCCCTTATTTGTGTAAATATATTACTGGAAAGAATTCTAGATTAAAGTTGTTTTGATGACAACTCGAATTCTATTTACTTAGCATTCTCTTAAAATATTAAGCTAATCTTTAGTTAATTCAAGTAGCTTGTTAGCTACCTCAAAAGAATGCTTAGGACATTTAAAATGTTTTTCTCTTACAAGTTTTCCAATTAGCATTACATAAACAAACAGCTGATTGCAAATTGCATAAATTTCACGCAGAATGCTTTAATAAATATGTATGTTGAACCTTTTTTCAAGGTTCTTAATTGGTTGACTTTACAAATTTATTAGGATCTGCTTTGACTTGACTTTGTGTTTTCTGGTTTATTTCAGAAATTCGAGAATTTTCAAGCAGTATCCCCAAGTTGTCAGACCCTCTTTAAGGCTATTGTTTAATATAAAGCAATTGGAGCTGCATTTGCCTTCGTTGTCATTTGCACTCATCTGCCTCGTGCATCCTTTTTCTTTTATTTCTTTTTCTCTGTATTCCTTTTCTTGTCTGCCTTTATTTTAATTGTTGTAAGTTTGCTGGACAATTTGTTGTTGCTATTGTTTTTGTTGTGGGCGCCAGCTTGACGCCAGTTGCCGTCGTCGTCGTCGTCGATGTAAATAAAAGATGAGTTAAAGTACGATAGATGAGTATCGCTGGAAAAAATGAAAGAAATGTTGAGCAGGACTCAAAACTGGAGCTCGTTTATCAAAAGAGGCGGCTGCCTTCGATCGATGTGTATGCAATAACAAACAATAGCCAGCCAGAAATTGCATGTAATTGAAAGTACTAAATACACAAACACACACACTACACAAACACACACACACACACTCAGGTTGAGAGGCCTTTACTTTTGCTAACAGGAAGTGGGCAATAAATTTTGCTCGCTTTAGCGAAAACTGGCAAACGAAGGACGAAAATGTGACACTTATGGTGGAAGCGAGATAGTAAGACAGTGAGAAAGCAAAGGAGAAAAAGAAAGAGAGTGAATTGGTTGGCTCATTAGCATTTGGGGCTATCAGAAGCATAAGGACATGTGAAAGGAAGCCAGACAGGCGACAGGCCCTAAAGTCAAATGGGCAAGTTTGGTTTTGTTTTTGTCATCATCAAAGCCGCATTTCAATTGCAAATGTCCTTTTTCTTTCCTTATTTTCCTCCTTTTTTTTGCCCACAACGTATAGTGTGCTGTTTTTTTTTATTTTGCAAAAGGCGTGCAAAACTAAACACTCGACATGGAAGCAACATATGTTTCTTATTTAAATAAAGTGTGACTTTATATTTTTTAAGATGTATTGCATGATAGTTACATTATAATCAAACAGATTGAGAAAATATTCGACTATGTATTTTGATTATAACTATAATTTTTTAAAAAAATACTACAAATTATGAAATTAAAAACTAATATTCTTCTTTAAATGTGTGCTGTTGCTTAAAGAAATAACCACTGATAAAAAACATTATTTAAAAATAATTTGCCTTGATATCTAATTTAATCATTTATTATTGCTCTTCTGTTAGAACAGCAAAATGTATTATTATGTACATATTATGTAATATATGTACATGCTTTTATTTGAACTAAGATTAAATGATAAATAATTAATTTAAAATATACTGCCACTTGAATTTTAGTAGTGAAGAGAACAATAATTAAAAATCTTCACTGTCATTATTAATGTTGATAACATTTAAAATAATTTTGTTAGCTTAACAAATGCACAGTGTGACCGCTTATTGAAAAATACTTTGTGCTAGAAAGCGAGGTTAAATAACTGAATTTAAATTTAAATTGCAAATGCAAACAAACTTTATGCATATATGCTGGATACCTCGTTTAACTTTTGTGTGCCACCTTGCCACGCCCCTCTTTTAATCTACGCCCCTGACTTTAGCTTGTGTGTGGACCCCAGCTGCGGGTTTAGTTGCAGTCAGCTCACAATTTTTATTTACATACAAGCAGAAAGTCAGAGCCAACAAATGAGAAAGTCGCATTATTAATTTGCCGCACCGCACGACCATAAATAAGACTGTCTCTCAACCTATGTATATATGTATATGAATACATATATATGCATATACAAATATAGAGATATGTATGTATGTAATACATATGTAGACATTTGAGATATATGTATGTAAATAAAATTCAAAGGACTTGCCCACTTGCCATATGGTCGACAAGTGAGAGGTTTTTCCTGCGCCTTGGCTCGTTTTTCTTGTTGCGCCACGCAATTTTCTTTGGCAATTTATTACTATTTTGACTTGTAGATGGTGCCATACACTCTGCTTCTTCTTCCACCCATCATCCACTCGTCCTTACACCACACTTTGAATGCCAAAGAGAGAGCGACAATTTGTAAAGCAGGCAATTATCCTTATTAGCTGCTTATTTATAGCCCATGTTTGTTTTCTCGTTTTGCCATTGACGCATAAGCGATGAGTTTGAGCCCAGTTAAGACAGTATATAAAGTATAAATGTTGCAACAGTTGTTGCTTTTGGCATTTAGACCCTGGCATTGAGTCTGCGAATTGAGTTAATGAGTTGCCTGCCTGACTGCGTGCCTGCTATATTAATGTAATTTCCATGAGACACACTCATGAGACACTTCCCTCACACTCCACGCTGACAGCTTTAAGTCATTCAAAATTAATGCATAATATGTTGAGCCCTCACAGGATGACAGGTGGGATTGAGAGTGGGATGAGAGCAATGGGAGTTGGGAAAGTAGACTTGCAAAGTTGCACAACATAAAATACATTGTCAAATCAGCGACATTTTTATTACTGTCGCCAGGGAGTAGAGGCGTTTGCCACGCCCACACGCCTACACTCTCATACGCCTCATAAGTAAGTGCGGAAGTGTGTGTGCGCCTGTGTGTGTGTGTATTTACATGCTGATGATGTCGTTATTAAACGCATAAATAAATTGTTAAAAAAAGACGCAACTCAACGTTGTGGCAAGGCTTGAGGGAGTGTGCGTGTGTCTGTGTGTGTGCGTGTGTTGTGCGGGTGTGTGTATGCCTTTGTTAAAAAATTTTTGTATGTACTTTGCAAGCGCGGCTGTTAAATGAAAAACTTTGTCTCGTGCTTTTTTTCCAGGTTGTGTTTGCATTTCCCTGTCCGAGCCGAGCCTCTCTCTCTTACTTTCTCTCTCTCTCTCTCGCTCTGCCTGTCTCTCTCTGTGTTGACTCTGCACAACGTTTTATGACTTTATTTCACCAGCAAACATATGCAGAAGAAGTGGTAAGGGGTAAAGAGGTGGGGTTGTAATGCGGCAATTGACAATTAATTGGTCGAGGGGCGCAACTGACAGCGACCTCAAAATGTCGTAGACAAAATTGTCCCTAGGAACTTTTGAAGCGCATCAAAGTGACGCAACATATTCATAATTTATAACATACGCAGTGTGTGAAAGAGCAGAGAGAAAGCGGCAAATGGAAGAAGCTAAATGGAAGAAGAAAAAGTACTCAAAATACTCTATAAGAAAGTTATATCTGCTAAGTGAAATTAGCTGAGGGAAGTAGCTCAAAAAGGGTACAAGAGTTTATTCATTTTCAACGGGCAGTTTTCTCATCTTGACAATAACCTAAAAAGATAGATAAACTTAAAGTCTTGGTCTCTTAACGCCAAGTTTATCTACCCTGTACGATTATCGGCAAGATGAGGAAATGGCTCTGAGTTAGTTAAGATTTTAAGTGAAAGAGAAGCTAGAGAATATGACTTTATAAATTGAAGTCTAGCTTAAATTTGTCAGCTGACAATACAGGAGGCCATTATAACACGTATTTTGTTTCAAATCTTTTCGCATTTTTAAGTCTTTCTTTCGTGGCTTTCCACGAAGAAGTGTAAAAATTTTAATTTTTTGTTGTCAAATAATAAGATAACGTAGATTGGAATGAGAAACTTCTGGCCTTTGGGTTGTCTTACAGTTAGCGAATTTACTTCTATCTTAGAATGTTCAAAAAGAGTATCAAGTGACATATTTTCGACTTTGAAGATAGGCTGACAAGTGTGCTCAAAAAATACTTCTACAAGGGAAATCTCTTTAGTTGATTACTTTTAGGTTTAATCTGTAACCTAAACATGGCAAACTTGGTTAAAAATTTGTAATACCCTTGAAGAAGAAGATGAAAGAGCAGTGTAGATGGCGCCAGGCAAATGAGTTTGCATTGTGAATGGTGTAGAAGCAACTTAAAAGTCATTCTGTGGCTTCATTTACATGTGTCTATGCATGAGACGCTTGTCTCTTGTAACAATTTATGTGTGTATGCCTGTGTGTATGACTGTGTGTGTGGCAAGGGGAGTCCACTACAGTACAGTACAGTTGGTGATTACTAGTCCACGTCTATCAACAGTTGCCCTAATGCCCGAGCAACATGCAACACCAGAGAACTGACCTCATTCTGTTTACATTTGCAGCTGTTGCTACTAACTAACCAAACCTCCCTCCTCTCCTCCTGGAAGTTCTCAGCCCAATCCTTAGATCAGCAGTCCCTATCAACCCTCTGCAGTGAATTCATGTGGTACAAACAAAACTTACTGAAGGTAATCTTTCTCCTTCTCTTCAACACTTGCCTTGTTTTTGCACAATTGACTGGAAATGTTCTGCAGCTGACTTTTCAAGTGTCCCTCTTTTCCGGTCTTTCCTTCTATTCCCTCAAAACTTACTTGCAACACATTCAAGTGGGGCAAGCATTGACTGCAGAGAGGCAGACAAATCAAAGCGGCTGCTCAAAAATGGTTTTGCATAATATGCAACATACTTGTTCGCTCTGCTGGCTAAGCGATAAAATGACACCAGCTGAAAATGTTGGATTAATGCTATTGAAGAGCTTAATAATCATAGTCTGCTGTCCAGCTGATAAGAGTTGATAAGCAGAAGAAAAACTACAAAGTGAGTCAGACTTCCATCTCTTGATTGATTAATTTTAAATTATTGTTGGATTATTCTCGTTAAATAGCAAACTTAGTCGAGACTATTAATTTTCATAATGATTTTTCCCCAATTGAGCTACAATACTTCACTAATTGAATTGTTTGTCAAAACGAAGCCTTGAAGTTTCAATTTCAGCCGTTGTCATTGTAACTTCAATGCGGTGTTATAGTAACTTTTCCAAGAACTTTGCAACTTGGCAACGCCAATTGTAGAATGCTAGTTAACTACTTTGTGTTTGGGCCACATACAAAGTTTATTGTTTGTGCTGTGTTCTTGAGTAAAAGTTGTTCTTGATTGGAATATTGCCAGAGTCAAGAGTCAAGCGGTGCGTATACGTAATCTAAAATGTGAATCAAAATAGCAATTGAAGTTCCCAATTGGCAATGCGTTGGAAATATAAGCAACATTCTCAAATTATGATTATATTTCATGGTTGGGCGGTTAACAAAATTCGTTGGTTTTGGGGAAAATTGCAGTTACTTTGATCAAATTGTCGAGGAGGTTAAGGAAGAGCAGGAGTTGGATGTTGAGGGTTGGGTAATTGCCTAGTCTAAAAGCGCATTACGTCACATGTGTGGTATATATGCCAGGAGAATCAACAACGTCATGACAAACGTCTGACAAATATGCCAACTTCTGACAGCCACGCCCCATTGTTGACTTCAACGCCCACGTTTATTTGTTTGATTGCCTCACTGCCTCACTTTTATTTCCTCTCGTTCCTTTCCCTTTTCCCTTGAACACAGTGTGCAATACGCTTCATATTTGTTGTGTATTTGTGTTTGCCACACACACGAAAGTTGTGACTGTTTTTTGGGTAAATAAAATGAAACATCCTTCTCTTTCTTTGGCTTATTTACCTTCTCTTTCTTTCTCTCTATAGTGCTGATGACTTGCCGAATCACTCGAGAGGCTCGACACTCGACACCACTTGGCCTGTCTGACTCTAATGATGCGCAATTTCTCAAATCTTATGGCTACATTTTCCCACACATCTAATGGCGTGAAATTCAAAATGACGCACAGAGGTTTTCCTGACTCAGGACCAAGACCCGGCCATTTGCCATTTATCAAGTTTATTAGCGACAGGTCCTGAAAGCAGAGCCATGTATGTGTTCACTAGATTCTCTTCTCCAGGGGGTATCATTACATAAGCTGGAATGCAATTAAAGAGAAGGCTGCTCAAAAACAACAATCAAAAGTGTGAGTCACGTTCTAGACTTTGGTATTTGTGTAATTCAATTGTAAATCATTTGAAAATTACAATTTAGTCCAATATAATAGCTTGAATAAAGCAGCTAAGCATGCTTTACTTCCTTCTTAGATACTGAAAAAGTAATGCATAAACTTAAGATTCAAAATTTCCTTACAAACAGCTGTAAAATCATGTTGAACAAATTTTATTGCATTGTGTAAGGCGATTTATACGATTTATCTGGTTGTGAATACTTTATTGATTCGATATGAGTTCGAAGTAAGCAACAAAGTTTGTGGCGCCCCAAAATGTATGCAACATACTTGCATATACTTGATATTGCAACACTTTTGTGCTTTGTGCCTGTGTTTAATGTGCACATTTCCATTTCAATGCGCAATTTCTATAAACCGAACAACCAGAAAACTGCCTCAGCTCTAGAGTTGGACGCCTTGGCAGGTTTATCGTCGCAGGAGCGTGAACTGGTTTTTCCTTCAGTTTGGCAGCCATCCAAAATTCCAACAAAGTTTTGACAAATCCCTTGCATGGTTTTATAGTTTTTGGGGTCACAAGTTGACTGCAGTTGGCAGCCATTTGGTCGCATTAATTAAAAGCAAATTACAGTTGCGTTTGTCTTTTTCTGATTTCACTTTTCTTTTCCTTTCTTTTGTTAAATGTAAAACTTTAGCTTGAGCATCATTAAAAACTTCTTAGCCATGTTTCTTTTTATTTTCATTTTTTTTTCGTTTTTTTTCTTATTAAATCAACAATATGATTAGCAATTCAAATAAGCTTAGTTAGGCACCTGTTTCAGTTCCCAGGACGACAAAAGAGATGGAAGAAGCAGCTGTCGCGGTACAAAAGTTTACCTAATTAAAGTGGCATCAAAAACCACCGACCACAAAATACTTGTGTATAAGAAAATTCACAAGAAAATGTCAAAAATGAAAGAGCAAATTGTTCAATGAGCCTTCAGCTTAGTATTTTAGAAAAAAATTTGAAAGTTTATTTGCAGTTCTTAGAATATTGTATACACTTTCCGGCTTAGGTAAAGACTTAACGAGCAGAACTAAGATTAAAAGGTGGAAACAGTATGCAATTGAAAATTCAAGGTGCTTTATGGCATTAAAAAGTTTTCAACAAAATAAGGTTTAGTTAAACTTATCAAAATGCTATCAAAGTCAGAGTTTGCAAATTGTTCTTTAAAGCCTTGATATGCTTTTCAAAGTTGCTTCATTGCGTTAAAAAGTTGACAAAATAATTTTTTTTAGTCTCAATTTTTTTACAGTTTTTGTTTTGCAATTAGTAGACATGTCTTTAAAGCTATAATGTGCTTTCAAAGCTGATGTAAAGTTCAAATAAACTAATAAAAAATCTATCACTTCTGGAATATACATAGTTATAGTTTTTGCTTTGGTCAAAATCTATTTAATATTAAACCAACGACTGTAACCATATATTCTGAAAATCAATGGATGATATTAGAGAAAGCAAACATGTGTTTGTATTAGAAATATATTAGAAAGGCTGGCTGTAAAGGGTATAATGACTGAGAGCTTTAATGAGAGAGGCTGGCAGGGAACATTTGCTTACCACAAATTTGCGGATTGTGCAGTTTGCTGACAAAATACGAAAAACGAAAATTTTAAATGTGTTTACCCAAACAGTTTGGCTGTCAGGCGCGTCGCAGGTTTTGGTTTCAATGAGTGAAAGAGAAGGGAAGAGGAGGAGGAGGAGAGAAGCTTAAAAGCCTGCGACTGGCAGGCAACCAAGTAAATGTTGCATAGTTCTAGGCGCGCTGAAATGTGAAACCATTTTTGGAAGGCAACACAACAAAAACAAAAACAATAACAATAACAAAAGGGCAATGAATGAAAATATCGTTGAGACGCAAAAAAAAGTTGCAAATTGTCAGCAAAAAGTTGGCAACCAAACTCAGAATATGTGTGCTTATGTGTTCGTTTGGGGTATAAAAAGGCATTTTCGGAAGTTTTTGATTTTTGGCAGGCGTGTGCGTGTGTGTGCCTTTTGTCTATTTGTGTTCGGGCTTTATGGCGCCCTGATTTAAGGCAGCAAACATATTGTTAGCCAGTGCATCAGTCGGCAGTTGGCAAGGAACTTGAGGCTGGCATCTAAATAAATGTTGCTAAAGTAGATTCTTCTATTTGAGTTCTAAAGTACTCTTTAGCATAGGCTGTATGAACTTTTGTGTGACTTGAAACAAAATATATTCTCAAAAGTGCTCATTACGTATAAGTAATTTGGTAATTTAAGTTTACTTATTATACTTTACTTTAAAAGTAACAGAGTGTGTGCTTGAAAAATAACATGTAGAGAGAGAAAATGATTTAATACCATTTAATTTAATGATTTAATGTAATGGCAACAGAATAGTCCACAATCAGCAAATCGTATTACGTAGAAGTAATATAAGATTGTTGCCTTCAAGCAGGCTGACGTATACGTAATTCAAGATTAGTTATGTGTTTATTTTGTTTCTTGAAGTTACGTAGAAAGGAGGAAGAATTAAAGAGAAAATCAGTGAAACTCAATACGTATACGTAATTTAACTTGTGTCTGAAGCTACAAATAATGAGGTTTCTGTTAAATTAAAGATAACACCAAAAGGTAGTGTAACATTCATTTATACATTGAAAGGCAAGTTGTATAAAGGAATATGTATTAATAGCCTGTGAAGTAATAAAATAAATTAAACTATTAATTCTGATTTCTAGTGTATCTAGCTATGCTATCAATCGATGCTCATCGTCAGTCGATTTATCGATAGGAAAAGCCATTGTTGAAAAACTTCACGTGCATATCTACCTTAATGACCATATCATGACCAGGTTGACATCCCACAATTGAGTCGTTTGTCGTCCTGAATGCAATGATTATGCCATAAAATGCAAAAACCTAACACAGCATCGTTTAGCATACACTCAGTGGTTGGTTAGGGCCATTGCACAGAGTTAGGCTGTCATGTGTCCGCATTGTGGAGAGCACAAAGTGTCAGAGTGAATGCCATTAAGCGGCTTCAATTTCAGTGCAAGGACGAGCCTTCCATACACATAAAATATGCGAGGCAGACAAATAGCTTGATCAAGTTTCGGTGATGCGAAAGAACCACCAATGCTGTTATTATCAGCCATCAATATTGTCAATTTTCGACTAGCTGTTAGTAACTGTTTCACTCTAACTCACTTTCTCTCTCACTCTCTGTGCCTCTGCGTGTGTTGATTTTATTAGGCCGTCGAGTGTTGGCCAACAATTGTTTGCTTAAAAGTTTTCACACACACCCAGAGAATGAACTTTTGTTTTCGGTTTTTGCTTTGTTTGGTTTGTTTTTAAGGCCCAAGCACGTTCGTTCACACTGCCATAACTAGAACTCGGCAATTGGGGGGACTATGGGGCTCGTCCTTGTCACTGTCATTGTCCCCACAGATTTTGCACGTTTGCTATTTTGACATTTCTTTCTTTCTCTTTCTCTTTTTTTTTGTTTTTTTCTTCTTATTTTTTCTTCTTATTTTTTCTTTTTGCGATTATTGATTAGATAAACGCCGCCGACAATCACAACAAAAACGATGAAAACAAAGAGCGTTAAGTTGTTTAACAAAGAAGAGAAGAGAGAGAAAAAGTTCTTGACGGCACTTAAGTCACTTAACCATGGCCAATGGGGAAGATTTCATTTGTGGTCTGAACTTAAAAAGCGATTCATCATTAAAGACCTGTCTTTATATCCTGATACGCGAAGCTTCCCATATCCAAGATTGTCATGCATCTCACGCCTGTCAGAGATTAAAGCGTGTGTCCTGCTATTATTACTTATATACGGACAGGTGTTTCTGAAATTCGTTTCACCTTTCATTCAACCAAGTTTCAGGGCTCAATCTAGCACACAAAGCACAAACGGAATAACAAATGTCCGAAAGGGGCTGCCAAAAACGTATGTCTTTTGTTAGCAAAGCCAGCAAAGTCTTACGTATTTACTATATGATGATTACGAGTACTATAGAAGAGCTTAGGGATTGAGTAGAAACTGTCGACAACAGGTCTGGCTAATCGCCAAAAGTTTATTAAATATATATATGTATACATAAGTATATTTCAAACATTCTTCTTAGGCTATAAAAGTCTGTAAATGATTACTTATACATTCCGTGTTCTATCGAATTGCGAACAATAAGATTTTATTGCGCTGTAAAGCGACTTTTACTTGACAGAAATTGTAAAATTTGTTATTCTTTTATGAGATTTTCAAGTGAAATAGTATTTCCTGACATCTGTTAAGCGGCTTTCAGACAGAGTTTTGTAATAAGGTAATAAAAATGTCGTCTTATCAATAGTAAATCAAATTTTGTAAAGCATTTCATATTTTTCGTTATCTCTAGTTTTTATTAAGAAAATTTACTTTCTGTGAAGCAAGTTAATTCGATCTTTCTAATTTTGACATATTATTAATAATTTCACCCTATCAATGGCGAAAACGAAGGGATATAAAAGAATATCTGTAACTGTAACGTAACTACATTTTAATACATATCCAGGTGACACCTGCCAAAATTTCCGAAGCTTTGTGTCAGTCAATCAAATATGCTCAAAGTGGCGTTTAATTTTTATAGTAGTCAGTTATTCTGAAACTCATTCCCCTTTCCCAACCCTCTGCCAAACAATACGATGTGGTAACAAAACAGAAACAAAAGCCGCAGCATTTACACCCAGAACAAGCAAAAACAAGCAAACAAAATATAACAACAATAATAAGAACAAGAAAGAGGAGGAAAAAAGATTAAATTGCGCGCGTTTAATTTTGAAGTGAATTTTCCGAACATTCACAGAAGCTCCCTCCCCCTCTGTAGACATAGCTCTCCTCGTCCACAAATAAACTGCTGATGTTTTTGGCTTTTGTGTTTTGTGCTTTTTGTGGCCAACAAAATTCTCCTGTTTTTCTTTTTGTTCAGTCTGCCTCTCGTGATTTCTCTTGTGTCTAAATTTATCTATAAACAACTTTTTTTCTTTTCTTTTCTGTTTTTTTTTTTATATGGGCGACATTCAGCCTGTTTATATAGTAAAAAACTGTTGTGACAGGCTAATTGAATGAATGAATCTGTGAATCTGTGCAGCGTCTCTCAACAATTTTTCACAAATTTTCCACGCGAACTGTTGGTTGTTGATATTTCAAGGCCTGTCAGTTTCATTAGCACATTTGCGGATCATTCAGCTACAGTTAATGACAGTCGATTGTCCAGATTAAATCGTACTTGTAATTAACACCCAAAGGGCATCGTTAACATCATTTAAGACATTTCTGAAAGCAAACTGCGAGAGGTCTCGCCCAACAAAAACAACAAAAAATATTAAAAAACCGCCAATCGGCATATTTTCGGGTGCCATCAGCACAAAACTGGTTTCATCTTTTCTTTTCTTCTCATTTTTTTTGTTTGTGGTGATTTCTTGAGAGCTCTGCACTTGACCAAAAGACGATGGAGATATGACAAACTGAAATATTTATGCCGCATTACAATCATCTCGATAGTTGCAATACTCTAGGTAATGGAGTTGAGCAAGAATTTTTTTAATGGCTTTTGATTGAACTAATTAAATATTATATTACAAGTGGCAGTAAGTAAAAATGATACCAAGAAACTTGAAAATGTTTTAAAGAAACAAGATTTATTTGATAATTTAAAACTTCAAAACAATTCAAAAATATAGAAATTACTAAAAAATATTGAAAAATTCAACTTTAAAATCTTTCTTAATTATTTTAGATTCTGCTTAAAGTAATAGAAATTTGTTCTGTTAAAAAGCATAAATATTTTCTTTAACAATAGCAATTATTTATTGAGATTACGTTTAAACTTTTACAATTCAATAACTTACAAAAAGTCTGCCAAGACAGACTAAACAGAAATAAATAATTGTCTTGCTTAACTTATTCTCTTGTTTTTATTACTTACAAATAGGATGACAAATTCAAGAGACCCTTGTGAAGTGAATTAAAATAAGAAATCACCGCAGAAAAAAGAAGCTTAAAATGCATTTAATTAAATTGCCTTGGCCCGCTCCTCTGCCTCTACCTGTGTCCTTCTGTCTGTTTGTCCGTTTGTCTGTCTCTCTGTCTGTCTTGTTGGTTCCGTTGTCCCGTTGTTCTTCTGTTTGTTATCTTGTACCGATTTGTTGCTGTGCGTGTTGGCCAGGCTGGAACGAGTTCAGTTTGGGCCGACTGCCGAAGCGTCGCCTGCTGATGGGCATTGAAAAATTGATGGGGCTCGTTCTCAATACTTTGTTGCTATATATCTGTATATTTTGGTATGCGTATCTTTATGTTTCTTTAGGTTTGCAACGGATGCGGCATAAAATTTAATGAGTTTTTTGTTGTTTTTGTCTTGTACATTGCAGTTGGCAATTTTGGATCATAATTTTAAATGTAGGTTAAACATTTTTGGCATTTTTCGCAGACATGAAAAGTAGAAAACGAAAGAAACACACACACAGAAAGGGTTACCAAAATCGGGCAATTGCATTGCAATATAATTGATCAGATATCTTTGCCTAGCTTAAATGTCTACTACGCGATCTGGGTTTAATTGATCCCCTGGGCTTGTCAATTAGCTGCTCGAGCTCAGCTCAGCTCAGATCAGTTCAGTTCCAAAAGAAGGAAAAAACACTTGAAAACGTTGTCGTTGTCTTTGAAACACTTCAAAGATACTTTGAAATCTCAACATGTTTATGGATTGCTACGCATCTCGAACTGGCAGCTGGTTGACTGAATCGGCATCCAACAATAGTCCAAATTAGAAACAGACAACAAGAACAACAACAACAACAGCAAATACCACAACCGACAGACGGACTGACAAATTTTTGCAAATGCAATTGCGGCACTCAGAAAAATATATTTATTTTTTTGACTAGAATTTCAGCATTTGAGTGTTTGTGGGTGGATTGCGAGGGGAGGGGTCAACCAGCAGGTTGACAATTGCCATGCGCAATTAACAATTCATTTTTTTCAATTTTATTACTTTTTAATTAAATTTGTTTCTATATTATTTCTGGTTTTTGGTCTTGTGACGTCGTCAAACGTGCCCAGCGCCAAAAGAAATAAACATTTTGTATCTTTGTATCTATGTTGTTACTGCATCCGTTAGGTGTGTGTGGCTGAATGCAAATGTTGTGAATTTTTGCGGCCAACTAAATATTTTTGGCCAACGACGTCGACGTTGGCGCCAGCGTCGCCGTCGACTGAGACGCGTGCGTCCGGTGCGCAGTTTAGCTTTGATCAGCGTTTGAAGTTGTTTTTGTTGCTTTTATAGTTTTTGGTAAATTTTGTTTGCATTTGAGCGGAAAAAAAATCGGAGAAAAATTTAGCGCACAACATTTTCTGAGATTTGTATAAACAATTTGCGTTCAATGCAGCAAAACATTTGCGCCAACTTTTAACATTTATTTACTCACTTGGCATTGGTAATTAAGTAAACCAACAGCTTATCTTACAACTTTGTAGTACCTTTAATAGGGATAAATTATTTAATTGAATATATACTAGTTCTTTTAATTGGAATATATTATTAAGTTGAATATAATCCTTCAATTGATATTGTTTCAGATATGGAGATATAGAGCATAAAAAGGTGAATAAATTTGTTGAGAGCAAGTACTTAAAATTTGAAATTGACATTACTTTCTTATATATATTTTGAAAATATTTATTGTGGGACGTTAAATCAGTTGCGAATGTTATTATTCTGTGGTTTTTTATATCTGTTCTCGATACTCATAAAGCCACAATTCCGTTCTGTTTTTAATTACTCTGAAATAAATAAATTGTAATTCAATACAAGAGC
Organism: Drosophila testacea; assembly: GCA_035043265.1. NCBI lineage: Eukaryota > Metazoa > Arthropoda > Insecta > Diptera > Drosophilidae > Drosophila > Drosophila testacea. The sequence goes on from JAWNND010000151.1 coordinate 2,936,191, forward strand.
TCATACAATACACATTTAAATTGCTCCTTTTTCATTTCATTTGCATGCTATTGAAAAGGAATTAAATTGGGGTTATTAAAGTGTCGTTATTATTTTTAAATATTTCAAAAATATTTCGAAGCTTGAATTTATTTGTTGTTTAGGACTTATTTTTCAAGTGCTTAAAATGAAAGCTCGGAAGCACCATTTCAATGTTTTTTAAAAAGATTTTTAATTGGGTATCTTTCATTTTCCTACTTGTTTCTTTATCAGTTTCTCTGTATCTTTAATAGGGACTATAAAACATCTTTAGCTTTCTGTAGTGTATCTGCAAGTTCAACAACCCTGATTGTTTCTAATTTTAGAAGAGACCAACTCCAATTGAGTCACAACGCACATATCAAAACTGAATCATTGACAAGTTTATTGCAGTTGTCAAAAATGTGTCTTACAGTTTACATAAAATTCGAGCTGTGCAATGATTTGCTTAATGGAGTAATGCGAATTTTGCTCGTATATCATATCAGATCGGGGCAATTGGTTTTATCGCCGCTACGAGGAAGTTCAGCTCACTGCCTATCTCTTTCTCCCTGCCTTCCTTTTGCCTTTTTTATCGCCTGCAACAAAGTTATATATAAATTTATACGGTTCTTTTTTTTTTTGGCAATAGAGACACGTACATTGCAAATTATGCGATAAAATATATGTGAGTCTTTGGGCTCCCTCTTTAATGCGCAATACTCTGTACTCTGTACTCAGTACTCGGTATACAGTTTTATGAGTTTTTACATTAAACTGTTGAACATTTATGAATTTTCGGGAGGCAGATTTGTAAATACGCGTGTATATAAAAATCAGTTGTAAATCGATGTTAATCATTTGTATACATTTTGATGGAGCCCCGAGTGCCAAATTGATTTGATAGCTTTCAGTATTTGGCTTTTGATTATGTGCTCGCACATTTGTATGCAAAATATAATGACGTCAAATGAGCCAAATCTGTATTTTGGTGTTTGGAGGGGAGAGTAATTGTTATGGATTGACAGCAAGCAAAACGCGGCGTATGAGCAATATGCGTGACATGCGGCGTATGAGCAATGCTTATACATCCATTAATTTAATTAGCAATTCTGATAATATCTCACACTCGAATCTGGTTTTTATTTAAGAAAACGTTCTCAAATTATTACGATGATGGCAAATAAAGCGCTTCATTTGTCAGGTAAGATAAAATAAATATTGGAACACTTTGAAGTTACTTCTGACAAATTGCATGGCTTTTTTTTGGGGCTTCGCGTGTTGTTTGCTTGCATTGCACATAAATTATGAGGCAGAGAATATGGGCGCGGACTCATAAAAGGTAACCATAGACAACAATCCAGTGATAAACACAAGCTAATCAGCAACAACAACAGCTTACAGAGAATAAGGTGTGGGAACTCTGATAATGTGATAACAGTTCACATTTCTTTTATGTTATTCTTGCGTACTCTGAATAAGTTTATTTATCAAAATATTTAATGATCGATGTCGATGTCGATGAATAATGTTAGTTGGGAAAATTATAAATAAGGGAGTGCATTGCACATTTGATTTAAAAACTCATACATATTGAAATATTTAGATTAAGATATGATTTGCATTTGTTTGTTGATTTTAAATTACACTGCACAACAAAATATTCTTTGCAGCTCATACGATTTTGCTGATCACGACAATATTGATCTGTGTTCTTTGATTGGTTGCGATTTCCAAATCAATTGCGGTTTATACGGCAGCATCAACTGTCGAAGACGCAGCGACAACACGATAAGAGCAGCTACAACAACGAGACCGACAACGACAACGACAACTACGACAATGACAACAACCACGACGACGACGACAACGACGTCCGCACATGCTGCCTGCTGGGGATAAACTGGAACTGGATTTTTCGGAGTCAACGACAACGGCAACGTCGGCATCGACGCCACAACTGACAGCAGCAGCAGCAGCAGCAGCAGCAGCAGAAGCAGCGGGCCACTTGTGGGCATATATAGAATCACAGAGACAACAGATATCGAGACTCTCGCACTTGCACTACAGACAGAGCATAAACATCCCAAAAACACCATAACCCGTCCAAAAACCAAAGCTCTCAATCTGCGCGAGGAAAACCTGCCACAGAGAGACTGTAAGAGAGAGAGAGAAGGAGACACAGGGATATAGAGAGACAGGGAGTGAAAATCTAGTATCAACACATGTTCATGGCTAAGTGAATTTCCCGTTATATCATTTAGCTTTTAGGCAAAGCTTTGTCAAGAAAGCTTTCCACTCAAGTTTTGTACCTATTATCACAGCTTTGAATTTGGCTATAAAACAAGGATATGCTGTAGATTCATATTAAAGTATAAATGTTACGGAATATATTACTATATCATTAAATTTGTATCTATTTTTAATCAATTAAATTAAAGTAACTTAACTCCTAGCTCGTATACAAAAGATTGCGAATACTAAATGAGAAATTCACTTAAAGAAATTGTTTCTATACAATTTGTTTATATAATAAATATAACTACAGTCAAGAGAAGCTTAAGGATCTCAGAAATTTGACTGCAATCATAGTCTTAAGCAATTTTAAAAAGTTAGAACAAAGAATTAAAAATTTCCATATATCCATGCAAATTTGCTTGTTTTATACCAAATTAAAACAAATATTTTATACTTAATATAATAGTGTTTTTGCAACGACATAGCTGTAAGATTTGGGCTGTTTACTCATTACCTAATAATATCAACAAATACATTTTTCATAAAGTTATCAATATTTTAGGTCAATTATCGTTTACATAGGTTTCCTCTTTTATTACTATATCGCACAGCCTGTACCTTAAATTAACACCTTTATTTGAAGAACTTGACGCTTGAGAAGCTTTTGACAAGCTATCAGTTTGTACTTCAAAGTTTTGTGGTCTTAACTAAACGATTTCCCGCTATATTCTGAGCTTTTCACTGAATGGGGCTCTGTTCTCTGTTCCTCTCTCTCAGATTCTGCTGCTCCCACGGTCACCATCTCTCTTACTCTCTATCTCTTTCGGAGCGTTTTGTAGTTATTTTTTGTTGTTTACTTTTTGGCGCCTCAGTCTGAGAACTTCAACAGGTTGCCACCCACTTATTGTGGTTGCCTTTGTTGCTACTGCTCCCAACACACCGAACAAAATAAACGAAAAGCATTTTCAGCAAGTCGACCCAACCAAAAACACACACACACCCACACAAACACACCTTAACACACTTATACAATTACATACATAAGAACAAACGGCAAAAGCAGGAATAAATATGTAAAAAAAAAATAAAAAAATAACTTTAACGCCTCCTTTGGGAGGTGTCCCAAAAAAAGCAACAACAATTTTCATATGCTGTTTTCCTTAAGTTGAACAAGTGTTTTTATCTTTCCTTCTCACTTGGTCTCTCATCTTTTTATTTCGGATTTTTCGGGGCATATTTTCAGGTATTTGCTTATCAGGGGGTTGGACTTACCTCATGCCCAAAAATAAACAAGAGGCGTTTTGGCTGCTGATCTCCGTGCCCTAAAAACAGCAGCACGGCTTTGTTTTAAAGCCGCCTACAAGATGGCCTCCCACTTTCTGCCCCTTATGCCCCTTGATCCCCTTGCGACGCGTTAAGTGGCAAAAGTATTTGAGCGACTTACCTGTAAAGAGACAAACGAATAATAACATGAAATCAGTTATATTTATAGCAAAACAAAACATAAGATTACGGCTGAATGTTAGCTGTATGGGGGCGGTTAAAGCTCACATTCACATTGTAGGCGTGGCCGGGCGAGCTCATTAAATGCACACAAAAGCTGCGGCGGCTCAAGAGGCAACCCATTAGCATTAATTGAAGCAAAGATGAGACCATCATCATGATGACGATGATGAGTACGAGCTATAACTGTCTTGTGCTATGTTTGAGCATCAAGCTGTGGGCGTGGCATCAGCGCCCATTTTGCATCTGCCTCTGTGTGAGTGTGGGATGTGTTTATGTTGGCTTTTTATACCCTGTTACAAGAATGTAAATTCTGCTTAAACAGCGCCTTAAAGTGTGCCAAACATAAACGCAAACAAGGCATGAAAAGTAAAGCGTTTTCTTTAAAAAACAATGAGTTTTTAAATACTCTAACTAAGTTGAGACCGTAATTAGTACAATATGTTGAGCTTGTGTAATTATTCACTCATTTGATCAAACACTTGCTTTGCACAAATCCGACTATTTATTGTGAAATGGTTGATATAGTGGTAAGAAATAGAAAATTACAATCTATTATGAAATATTATTATTATTATTAACTATTACCTGTTATAATTTTAATATTTTTAAAGAATATGTAGAGACTTTAGCTTAGATAATTAGCTTATGTTTGCAAATTTATTGTTATTCTCTTATGGTAAGAGACGGAATATGATCATCACTGAATTGAATACTCGATAACACACTTCAGTGTACAGTCAAAGATAAAAGTCTTATTTTAGAAGACTGAGTAGATGCCGAGAAAAAGTCAAGGAAAGTGAGAAGGTATCTAGATGATTAGAACCTTCCAATTGGTTAGGCAATGCAAAAGCTTATCTTAAATGAAATTTGTGCAAAACAGTTTCAATATAAAGAAGTTAGACAACCTAAATAGACTAAAAGATACACAGATATATTAGATGAATATTCTCTGGAGATAATTCCTTGTCAGAATAGTTCAAGAACACATGAAGCAATTTCTGTTATATAATTATATTTTTGGCTGTTAAGTAAACTTCAGTGACTTGAATTGACAATTTATGCTCTCTTGTCCACAATTATTTAAAGGACATTTGCAGCACAATTTTCTTGAGAAATTTCTAGTAAAATTTCTGCTAGAAATTAAACAACTCCTTTCCTTATGCTCGACTGCATAATTGAACTAATGTAGTTAAAACTTTGCAAGTGATCGAGTGTTGACAAAATGTCAGATTCTAATTTAAATTACAATTTGTTGAGGACAGAGTAAATTTCTATAAGGAATGTGTGAATAATGAATTCAATTTACGAGAATGACTTCAGCTATAAAATATGTATTTATAGTCGATGTGAATGTGAATGTGCTTGTTCTGTGCATTTTGGAATATAATTTAATTTTCGCATTTGGGCGAGACGTAATGCAATTTACAGCTGAGAACTAATTGTAAATATTACTCATACGCAACGTTGAGCAGCAAGTATGGGAATGTTTATGACTTTGCACAGGAAGATGTTCTAATGGGGGAGGAAAGATTCTTAGTTACGGGCTCTATGTCTGTTTCTGTTGGTCAATGCAATTAGAGCACTGATTATCTAATGGACCTGCAGTAACAATTAGTCAAAATGCTAATTGGACAACATACGCAATGTGCAATGGGCAACAAAACTAATTGGACGACTCACCTGGGCAATGTGTGGTCACTTTGCAATTGGATGTTGCACTACAATTTGAATAACTTTGTGTTTGGAGTTGCAGTTGCTGTTGCAAGCAGCTGCTGTTTGTGGCATGTGCACTGCTTAAGCGTCGCTTAACTTCTGTGGCTGCCACAGGCAGCTGCAAGTTGACCAAGCTGGTTTGCCTGCCCCCAAAAACTGGACAAACACCGCTCAGTTCCCAGCCATTGGGGGGCTTGGCATTGCGTGTCACGCACAAAGTCACAGCCAAGTAAATATATTAAAAATAATAAGAGTCGAGACAAAGACACGCAAATAAGCCGCAGGCGCCAAAGTTTAAACTAAAACCGTCGCCAGGCATTTAATCAGAGTTATTAATAAATCAAAAATCTGCATCTGTAACCGAAATTGAAATTGAATCTAATTAAGCGTACAAGCTGCTCAAGTCTAGGCAAATGCAAGCAAGTGCCAACAGCATTTGGCAAATAAAGTTTTTACCAATTTCACACAAATCAGCGCTAAATGTCAAAACGCATGTTGCACAAATGCGTCAAATGCCAAACTGGGCGACTGGCAATAAATCATCAGCTGCACAAAAGAGACAGAGACTGAGGGAGCGAGAGATGTCGTTTAAGAGAGGGATAGAGTGAGAGAAGAGAGAGAGAGAGAGAGAGTGAGCCAAGTTAACGTCTTGTGGCCGATCGATCTGACCAAGAGTCGAAATCAAGCCCGCTGACAGATTCCTGTGCAAGCGCGTGAGCCAAAGCAAATCAACACGAGAAAAGTTGTATATGTACATATAGTACATATAGTTTTCCCTATAATTTATTATAATATTGCATTTTTAGAATAGACAAAGACTTTTAATTTTTGCAGTGAGTCTTAACATAAGAAAAGAAAGAAATTAATGGCCCCATTTTGTTTTGGGATGTTTTTAGCGAAAAAAATCATTATAAAACAAATTGCAAATATTTTGAAAACCGAATATAATTGTCTGACTTTTCTCAAGATTTTCTAGTTTATAAAGAAGCTAAGAAATGCTTGTAGAAAAGGAATTTATTAAATGAAATGAAACTAACATCCTTATATAATTTTAACCACTAACTATATTAATATATTTATATATAGTTTGAATCATTAGTCCTTATCATTTTAGATATTTCTCTAAGATCATAAATAATATAAATCGACAAAATTTTAAATAAATACTTTTTGACGACTGTTACAAACCCCATAACAAATGCCAAGAGCTCTAACAAACCACTTTATAAGTGCAGAGTATGAAAAACTAACAAATTTAATAAAAAAATTTGGACAACGACAGCAACAACAACATATGACAACAACGAGCAAAAGCTAAAAAGAACAACAACAACAACGGCAAGAGACACTTTGTATTTCAGTTTTTGGTTGCATTAATTATCGCCTTGCCATGAAATATGCGCGCCACGCATGCGCAGATCAACCAAACGAACAGTCGAACTATATAGGGGGTCAATGGGGGCAACAAGAGTGTGAAGAGAGGGAGGGGGACTGCAAACAGAGGGGGTGCTTGTATGTGACGTCGTATTGAGGGGAGATTTGTGAACGGCGGGCGGCCGTTTGACTTGTTGTTACTTTTATGGCAGCCGACTAGCGCGTGTTGTAAGAGTGGGAGTAACAGGGGGAATGTGAGGTATTAAAAGGGTGGAAAGGGGTCTGAGGCTTAACAACATTTGGAGCTTTGACTTTGACTGACTGTTTACCTGTACCAATTAAATTCAGAACCGATCCGCGAGCGATACAAATTGTGGACAACAGCAACTTTCAACGCTTTTTTGCCTAATGAGCCAGCGTTGCCATATCGCTGTCTGGTCATCGGTTAAACGCAGTTGACATTTTTCGATCATTGACAGTTATTGCGATAACCGTTTTATCAACGATTTGACAACACTTTGAAAAGTGCGAAAGAAGGAGTGTCCAATATATAGATTAGAGAGATTGTTAGGTAGATGGAGCTGCAGAAGTGGAGCGGAGGGAGGTAGTTGCAGCTGGAAAAATTTAGCACTCAGTTCCATTTTGAATAGACTTCAGTCGATGTTTTGGCACAACACATACAGACTTTATATAGACTTTAGATATGTAATGTTTTTTTTACTAAATAATTATATGTTGTTCAAATTTATGAATACTTCTCATAATTTCTTGTTGGTACATAATCATTTTACAGTCGAGTTCTAAGCACCTAATATATAGAACACCTACGTGTACATTTTAAAGTGTGCTCCATCGAAAACTTTAAAAATTTGAATGCAACTGTCAGCTAAAAGTAACCGCTATTTTTTTTCTTACAAAATTAAGCTCATAAGTTCCTAGCCAAAATTTGGTTCAGTTTGACGCTACTGTAAAGCTTTTGCTGGCGCCATCTAGCGTTATGATATGCATCTCAAACTGCTGTGAGCGAGCTTTTTGTAGATGAAATGTGGGGAAAAGCTCAAACAAAGCTGAACAGAGTAAAGAATACAAAATGTAAAGAGAGCAGTAGTTAAGGAAAAGTTAAGAGTAAATACTAACGAGCCACCGTTTGCTGTCCTCGACTCTCTGGAGCGACCATATCAGCTAGACTGTTTGACGCATTGATAACAACGATAAGGCTCTGGCCTTGAGCAACTTCCCCATCAAAAAAACAAATAAAGAGAGAAAAAATTGGTAGCTAAGCCTAGACTCAGCTGCATGAAAATACAATCTTAATTGCAGCCATTAAATGGGCTTTGAGCGAAAGTTGCCATTAAATTGATAATATACTTATAATTATTAATAAATGGGATAAGAAAAAAAAATAATTGAATTTAGTGTGAGCTGAAAATGAAGCCACAAAAATGCCATAAAAGGATAAGACCACAAATAATAAACAGGCCTGCGGTTGCTTGAGGTCGCTGGTTGAGGTTGCGGGTGTTCTGAGCGTGTGCCGCAAAGTGTTGCAAGTGTTGTGTCATCAACTAGGCTGCCTCTTGCCCCATGCCCCATGCCCTATGCCACAAGCTGCTCTTGGCACAGCTCAGACATATAGTCATTGTGCAAATATTTGCATATTTAAGTAAGTTGTTGTTGCGTTGAATGCTTGCTAAGGCAACCGCAAAACTCATAAGCGCATTTTAGTATCCTGTGTGTCCTTTCTCTACATGCGTGTGTGTGTGGTGTATATATCCTTAGATTGTCTCTACTTGCACGAAGGTCAAGCGCACGCTTATGAAGTTGACGCCGTCATCGTCACAACACGACAAAACGTTTAATTATGTCAGGTGTTAAGATGCCGGTTATCATGTTAAACAACATGCCACACACAGTGCGTATGCTTAATGAATGCGCTGCCTGAATTTAAAGCAGCCTCCTTGGCACTGTTGTCCTTATTCTCACCACTTTGTCCCACTCAACCCCTCACGACTTAATTAATTAGTTGTGAAAGGGATTTTTATCGCAGCCAGGATCCAGATTGTTTTTGAAAATCTACTTTACTTAGAAACAGGGCTGCAAAACTCTTGCAGCTGCTTTTTGTAATGCACTTTTAACGTGAACTTATTCTCTTAGCTCGACTCCCTTGCATCCTGCTCCCTACAATGCCTTCTAAATACATAATGAGCTCTGCTCTCAGGTGCTGTTAATGAAAGTTTTTTGGTAGGTGCTCTCTCTCTCTCTCTCTCTAATGATTTGCCTAATTTGCACAAATTGCCAACAAATCCGAGTTGGCCAAGTAAGAAGAGTAAATTTCAGTTTCCGAGCCAAATTAGTTGCATTGTTTAAAGTTGACACTGACTGAATGTGAATGACATTGCTCTTATTGTCTTTGTGGCTTTGTTTGCTCCTTGTGGTTATGTATTGTTCTTGTTGTTACTCTTGTTCAAGTTGCAAGTGCAACAGCTGCAATTTCAGATTCCATTCCTAGCTCTATTTGCAGTTGTTGAGTAAAAGCCAGTTCAAGACTTTATCCGTGTTTTAACTTTTCTGTACTTTCCACAAAGCTCGAAATGTCTATTTACTTTGTTTTTTTTTTGTTTTGCATAAACAAAATGTGAATGTTAAAACGGAAAAAAACGATGGAGGAGAATGAGAATGACAAGCTAGGTAATGCTCTATATAAGAAGATAAGCTAATAACTTTGTAAGGAAAATAAACAGATGGAGCTCGTCATTTGCTTGAATGAAATTGCTTAAAGTCAAAAAGGAATACACTATAAAAGAGTATGACCAAGTCTCTGTTATAGTTGAAAGAGTTCATAGAAATTGTGATATTAAAAATGCTATTTATATTTAACTACTTGTATGCAATTTATATTCATAGCAGTCAGTATGTAGGTTATTTTATGCTTTGAAAATAGTTTTAAGGTAATTTAATGAAGTTAACTAAACAACTGAAGTCTTTTTAAGACTTATATAGGTATATAAATATGCTTATTCAAAAAATTTAAATTAAGAAAGGGTAAGAAAATCTTTTATATGTAATATACAAATTAAAATAATATATGAAAATTCTTCGAAAATTTTATCTCTGCAATTCTTAGAATTAATTGAATTTTGATTACTTCCATATAAATTTTTTGAATTTAAATTAAAATTTCTACATAATCTGCAACCTTTCCCTGCATTTATACGACAACACAAAGTCAGACTAGCTCCGTTACCACGAAAGGACCAGATAGAGTATATTTAGAGAGAAAAATATACAAAAGCTTATCAAAGTGGAGAAGGATGAATAGAAGATGAAAACGGAGGGGAATTCAAATATGGTTGACAGGCTGTGCCCGAGTGTGGCACTCATTTCAAATTGAATAAATAGCATGCAATCTCATTTAAAGCGTCTATATATTATTGTCAAGTAAGGTAAATTCAGCTATGTGTACATCGTACAGACTGTAGAGGATACTGGATTTCTGAATTAGGATAATAACAACACACATCAATCACATTTACAGTTCATTAATATATAGCGACATAATTTTGATGTATGACAAAGCATTTAACATAGCCCCAAAAACGCTCTCAATCAAACAAGGATGAGTTTCCTTCCCGTTAACTTGCCAAGTGACAGTTACTGAAAGATATAACTTTCCGCTGATATTTGCTTTATTGTTGGGGATTAATATAAAATTAATATTTATAAGAAGTGTCCTTCAAAAATGTAAAACTCCGTCGTTGAATAGAAGAAGAGTACGCTTTGTTTTGTTTTGTTTGTAATTCATAAATTACAGACAAAATTATTATTGCTGCTGCTGTTGCGGCTTCTTGTTAACGTTGGCCGGAAACGGAAACGGAGGCAACGAGACAACATGAAAACAACAGGACAACGCAATTTGGTTAGTTTTAAGTACCTAAATGAGGCGATGGCAACGCAGACAGCGAAACATCTGTTCCAATTTAACGCTCGAGCTGCGACCAAGAAAAACTCCCTTTATTTTTCCTTTGACCAAAATAGACAGTGATAGGAAAACATGGGCTACTTAGAGGATAGCATCATAAAAAGTTATGCACAAAGTTTAGTCAGTACATTGATTTATTATCTCTGTACTCAATGCTCGGTTTCCTATCAAAAGCCAGTCCCTTGCTCATACAAAAAGTAAATTCTTTTCCTGGAACGTTCCCACATCTCATGCTAATCCATCTCAAGTGTCAATTCGTGCGTTGAAATCAAGTCAGTCAGCGATTTAATCGAGCACCCCTCGCACTCGTTCTCTTTCTCTGCTGATTGAGCACTTTTTTTTTTGGGGCAGCTTTTTCAGCATTTTTTTGGTTTTTATCTTATACACTTGCGGTGAGTATTATTATTTTGGAGGACAATGTGAAACATTCGAAAGGTGACCGCAAATAATGGAACTGATAAGGATCTGAGTAGAACAATATTTGTTATTTTTTATTACAACAGTTGTAAGTTATCAAAGATTTCAAAGATATTTACTAAAATATAAATAATTCTTATTGTTATATTTATTAAATAAATTTAGCAGCATATTAGATATTCGGCATTTTTTAAATGTTCTCTTTTGTTGTTCGTACTTTTATTTGTTTTGCAAAAAAATGCTAATAAATAATGTATGCGTCTTTTGTAAATGTAGATTTAGTCTCTTGTCGAGGGTCGTCTGTGGGTTAATGTGCTGTCAATGGTTTTTTCGCTTTCGCCAAGTTCAAATGGCGTGCAATTGATTTTGCCACACCCACTTGGAAACACTTGACGGCTATAAGAAAGGAAGCTATGTAAATGTCGCTGTCAATATGCAGAGTCTTTGAGATGCCAGAGATTGCAGTCTTAAGAATATACGTATACTATATATGTATATACATATTTTCCAAGAACACGCGTACACTTGTCCATACTTCGGTAAGATAAACAGCTGACAAGTGGAGGACACAGGCCCACAGGACGGAGTCACAGGCTCTGTCTTTGTCTTCATCTCCATCTCTATCTTTTGTCTCCGTCTCTGTGTCTATCTCTGTCTCTTTCTCTGTCTCCTGTTCCAGCTACAGCTCCATCTTTGGATGTGACTCTGACTCAAGCAGGGACCCATTCAAAGTGATTTAGTGCTTGTGGTCAAGTGGGCCATGATTGACTTGGCTGTGTTAAGAGCTAAATGAAACACATACATACACGACACACACACACACACACACACGCACAAGTACGCACACATACTCACACAGGAACTAAACAAACTTTAATGCAATTGAGGCTTTAAGGCATTTTTTAACAAAACTGGCAAATAGGCTCAAGTTGCGAAGCCAAACCTAGAGATTTATTATAATTAATTAGTCTAGCTGGTATTTTGTTTATTGAATCATTATAGGTTCTAAGATAAATAGAGTAATCTAATTACTTTCTATAAAACTAGTTTAAAAATAAATAAATACCGAAATTAAATTACAAAAAAACTCTATTACAAATGAACTTTTAATAACATTTAGTGCATTTGGGTTTGATGATTCAAGTTTCCTTTTATTTTATAAATGGGCAAAAGTGCTGACTACTTTGTATTTATTTTCGTTAATGGAATTTGGTTTGTAGGTTTCTAACTATTCTTTTTAATTTACAAAGGTTTGTTTATATCTATAAGTATAGCTACAGAGAAATCCCTTATTTATTTCTAATTATAACTAGATTAACTATATAAAACTCTATTTATTTATTCCTAAATTAACTTCCCTTTATTTGTACTTTGTCCTTGCTCGCTTGTTTAAAGGACTGCAAAACAAAAGCTTACTTTTCAAAATTATACACAAGCAAATCTCTGCCTAAATGATTATGAGTCCCAGCTTTATGCCATTATTTATATCTGTGACTTACCTATATTGATATAACTAACCACAGAGTAAAGCAAAAGCTTAGAGTGTTTAACTGCTTTACAGCAAATATAAATATGCTTGCCAGGACTCAGGACTGGCATGCACTTTAACCGTTCATTATACAAGGATAAGTGTTTAGTGCGTTGATTGTGTGCGTGCCAAATGCGGCCACAGTAATAATTTAGTTACATTTGTCACGCCTACTTTTTTTCCTTCCATTATCCTTTCCCCTGGTTCTCCTTAAGTAATCGCATGTTTGAATGCAGTAAGTGCAATATCGTTTGTGATTTGATTTTGATTTGGATTTTTTACGATAAGCCTTAACATGCAAACGAGCAAAATGAAGAATTCAGCCGAAGTTCGTCCTGTGGCGCTTTTAATTATTAAATGCTTTACTCTTGGGCTTGGCCAGCATGTCGACGAACTTACTCATTAAGGATATTGCAGATAGGGTGGTTGTAGAGTCTTGCCTCTTGCATTGAATAGCCAACAAATGCCAAATGGCAATCAAAAACTTTTCGGCGCTGCCACAGAAAAATTTCTGTCGACGAAACTTTGCTGTCAATTAAAGGACTTGGCTCATTCCCATTCTCATCCCCCTTTCAATTCCCGCTTAAGTTGTTGTCAATGACTTTTACTCTTTAACTGGCAGCTGTCTATTCCCTGAGGGACAATACTTTGGCAGCAACAATCTTGATGGCGAATGTTTTGGAAGGAGGTGGAAAGATGAAGTCTCCGTTGTCGTCGTCAAGTCATTGAAGGCATGCCTTAAGCACAGGATTTTCACATGCTTTGGTATCCTTTCCTCAAATGCAATTGCTGCATGTCCTTGACATAATTTACAATTTCAATAACATTTGCCAGAGTCCTATTCCCATACCTCTAGGTATGCTGCCGCAATTTATTTGCGCATTTTCTCTCTGGTACAACTCCTTTAGCTGCTGCTTGCTTAAGTCGTAAGTCGCAATCATCATCATTATCATCATTATCATCGTCATCATCGGCATCATCAGGATCATTGTGTCTGCTGAGGGAACATGCGCATTTGTCATCATTTAAAATGGTTAAAGCAATGGGCAACGAGCAAAAATTAGTTCCTGGCGAGTTGCTCCTGCTGCGAGGCGAGTCCTGTGACCAGGATATTTATGCGTGTGCAGCTGCCAGGCCAAAGGCACTTCAAGTGTCACGCCCTGCCGCCTTTCACTTTTTGTCTCATTTGTTCTTGTTGTTGCCTGCCTGCCACTGCTGCTCATTATGGCTTAAAAAATGTTAAGCACGTCGACGCTGGTTTGCATGAAAGTGGAAGTGGAAAGTCGTCCTGTTTTTTGTCCTTTAGCTACGACTGGCACTTGAAGTAGTTCGTCGCCTGGGTCCAAGCCAAGTCGAGCCCACATCGCCCAGCAGCCACTTGATAGTCAACGCTGACATCTCATTATGGTTGTCAGCGCTTTGTTGGCCTCCCGCACCAACCAACAGTGCGTATGTGTGATGTCAACTGCCAGCTCCCTTCCCTGCACTGACTGCGTGCTCATGTGTAAGCAAAATGGCTACAACGTGAATTATTTTTATGTGCCTTGGAGGACCAATTTTTGGTTGCTTGCCTGCCTCTGAGGTGTGTCTTGTGTGTGTGTGTGAGTGTGTATCTGTGTGTTAGTACTGTTCTCTAGCTTGTCTCAATTTAAATTCATATGTTTTTTTTCCTGCTAAATCTATTTTTATTACATGTTATAAAGACAAACTCAGCATGGAGTGGCCGACTGACCCAAATACATGGAGGAAACGGTTTAATTCTCTATTAAATTAGATATCTTGTTGAAGAAAAATTTAGATTTAAACCATGAAAAATTGTACTTGGGTATTTAAATTTTTTGCGTTTCTGATATATATTATATTTAATCATTGAGATGAACTTTGATGCTGAGATTTACTTAGAAAGTTCTGTGACATTCAAGATCTTTTGTCATTTTTGTAACCCTAGTTTACTTAATGAACTATGTGCTTTTTTAATTGTTTTGTTAATTTTTTTTGGTAAAAAATATCACAAGGTATTTGAACTTTAAAGTCAAAAGAGATACTAAACTTTAAACTTGAACAACTTTGTCAAAAGTAAACAAACTTTATGTGGAACACCTTTTTCGTTATTATATGTTGTACATAGTATTGATCTATATTAATATATTTGAAATAGATTTGTTAAAGAAAAAGTTATTTAATGTATATAATAAAGTTTTAAAAATGAAACTTAATAGAATTAAATAAGTGCACTTTTTAAATTTAAGTAAAAATAAAACGCTTAAAAAGTATTTACTTTGTGCATTCTGAATGAATATTTGACCATCTGACAGTTGGTCAAAGAAACAGATTTACCTTTAGTTAAGTATTCAAGCTATCAAGTAGTTCAGCGGAGTAAGTAGCTCTTTTGTATGTACATTTAAGCTTTCCATAACCCTCTAAACCAATCACACTGCAAAGCAAATTGTCAATTGTCGACAGACAAAATGAGCAACAATCGCGACAAGTTGTTTTGGCTTGAAATTATTCAAACAGTTGCATCCCATTTGCTATTTACAGACGTACTCGTAATTTGCAGAGCACTTGAAATTGTAGGAAACCACATGTCCAGGACACACTGGCAAACCCGCCCACATTTCGATTGCCTTTTCGCATAATGCAGAGGCAACCACAATGACAACAACTGGGACAACAACGGGGCATTGGCAACAATTGTAAGCCAATTGTATGGAATGCACAATAGGTTCTGTCTGTGGCGTTATCCTGTCGATGCCACTGCCATTGCCATTGCCATTGCCATTGCCGGCGTGTGCGTTTCCTTCATCTCAATTTTAAATCCCTAGCAAAAGTGGATACCGGATTTATGCGCCGTCAGCTTCAAAAGGTGAACGGATGCCGTTCAATGAGATATGTACTTCGATTTAAAACCTATCGAAGCCGACATATAAATCAATATTTGTCAAAGCTATTTAAAGGTCATTGCAAACACTTTGATGCTCAAAAGTAATATGAATATTGGTTCAAATTGAAAGTGTTGTCAGGTGAAAAATTATGCCCTTACTCAATTTAAAAGGTTTAAAGACAGCCATGAATTTTAAACAAATTAATTTTGATTCGGCACAACATGAAAACACGCATGTCACATATGTTGACTTTTGTTGCAAGTTTAAAGTGTGTTAACTCTTTGGAATGGCAACTTTACAAGTCAAACTTTATGCCACTTTGGGCATGAATCAATTTTTAAGTGTTGTTTAACGCCAATTTGGGCACAAGAAGGTGGTTAAAAGTGAAAACTCAAGATTTGATTAAGTATTTCCGCAAATTTAGGAGTAAGAATAATTTTTAAGAAACACTCTTCCTTGCCATTATAATTTATTCTGTTAAAATAATAATACAATTTACCTTAAAAATACATTTATCTTAACAATCTTAATAATATGCTCCCTTTTAAGTGACCGATCCTTTTCTTAAATATTTAAAATATATGTATTATATAATGCTCCAATTAAAGAGCCTGCTAATTTCAGCTTGCCACCTAACTTACCATTATATCATGTATCGTTTTAACGCTAACAAAAAAAAAGAAAATGTCAATGGAAATTCATTTGGAGTTGGCAAAACATGAAAGCAACCTTGTTAAATTACTTTCACTCGTCCTTGCTGTTATAATTTATTCCATTTCTCTTTCTCCCTTTCTATGTTTCTGTATCAAAGATATTGGCATGCAATATAAAAGATACACGAGAGACAAGCTGTAAAACAGTTGCACTCTGTAACATTATTGGCATTCAGTATTTGTGCTCTCTGGAAGCTAATACTGAATATCAGAGGGTTTCAAAGAATTCTACCCTCTCAGCCTTTAAAAATCACTGCCTCTTCCACTTTACTTTATGAGCTGAACATTCTGGATTAATACACTTAAAAATCGTTGCCAATGGCAGTTGTAAAGTGAGTGTTAAAGAGCTGCCAGACTCAAGGGGCAAGTTAAAAGCAGGGACTTGGGATGGAAAAACTGAGTGTGAAGGGGAAACAAAAGCACACACATACACACATACACGTATACATGATGCCTTAAGCTTTATTGAGTTACCGTTGATGCGACCACATACTGAGAACCTGACTTGATTGTTACCTTTAATTAGCAGTAAGTAGCTCTGACTGAACCCCGCATGCAACTCTGTGTATGTTGCTCTCTTTGACATGCTGCCACACTACAATTTCTCTCTATCCCTCCCTCACTTTTCTCTTTCTTCATCTCTGTCTCTCTATGGCACTTGCTTTGTGTGGCGCTGTCAATATTAAATATTTACCATGCAACTCACAAAATATACCCAGTTTTTGCCTTTCCCATATTTTTCTCATATAAAACGCGCTGCGTTTTTGTATGAAAAACTTCAAGCTAAGTTAATTCTCATCGTCGTTTTCATAATTGCGGAAACGTTGTTAAATTATTGAATAACTCTTTCGTATGCATTTCAAATGGAAATTGATTTTGTTAAATTCAACTGCAGTGCTCAGAGCCTCCTTTTGATTATTTATGCGTTTGTATCGTTAGTAGGTTCCAATTCCACTCCCAATTCGAGGCCAAAGTTAACCACCATACACCATGTATACTGCAGAAGCAATCATGGTCAAATGAAATCACTGAAGCATTCTCCAGCAGTGGGGAACTTTGGTCAAGCATCCTGCTGCCCAGTCGGCCGCTTAAAAGCAAATAAAAAACATGCAGCTGAAAGAAAAAGGGTTGAGTATGTGAGGTCTAGTTGATGTTCTCTCTTTGATTTTGGGTTTGTGGCTGCTATGTTTTCAGGTGCGGGCGAGGGTCCAGACCCCAATAAAGGCCCCCTCATAAGACATGGGCCAAACGATGCTGTCAGTGCGAAAATGCGCCTCGACATTTGATTTACGGGCCAAATTTTGCATACAGGGTGTTAACTTGGAGATATTAAATTATATATCGATATATTAGTATCAACAAATCAATAATTTCCGTTTTAGAAAGTTGGAATATTTTGTTGGTTAGCATTCTATTTGTTTTTCCAAAAATTATCTCAATTAAACTTTTAAAACTGGGTTATAAAAATTCAGTCTATCTTTATTTTTCAAAATCTGTAAATTCCAAGTCAATATAAAAACATATATTTGTCACAATTTTATAAGTGGTTATATGTAAAAAAATGTTTTTAATCGCTTAAGAAATCTGAATAAAAATAAACTCAGAACGGAAATCTTTCTTTTCCTTTCTTCTTGTTGTTTTTTTTTTCAATCCTTTCTTTTCATTCACATTCTTAACTGTACTCATAAATTTCATTACCAGCCCATCAATAAATCTCCAAAAACTGCTTAAAAAGCATCCATTGGCAGGGCAATTTCCCAATTTGTATAGTTTTGTAATCGAATTATAAAGTTTCAAATAGTTTGCAACTTTGTTTTTGTGAATTGAGCTGAAGTTTTGTAAGCAACAACTTATTTGAACTGGGATTAACAAAACTAAGTAAGTAGTTTGAACACCCTGTAGAAACTGAAAATGTAGGGATACCATGTCGTCCAATTGATGTGAACTAATCTGACAGGGTTTTTTTGGTAAAAGTTACCTAATCGCTTCATTGGACTGCTTGTGATGCTGTTTGATGACCCACATACATATGATTAGAGCAACTGTATTACTATGCGACCCACATATGATTAAAATACTCAGTCTAGTTTTTTCTCTTTTTTTTTTTTTGATTTTAAACAAAACGAGTCAAATCAAAGGCAAAATATATATTTTGTTGATATGCTGGATAAATAAACGAACAAAAAATATATAAATAATTGAGTGCAGTCAACAATAAAAGTGATTTCTCTTGTTGTTGTGTGTGGGCATGTGATTACAGCTGAAATACAAACAAATAATCGAGACAAATACATACAAGCTCTGCACACAAACATATGAGCATGTATGTGAATGGAAAAGCAATGTCCAAAAAGAAAATACAGAGCCACAATGTTGCCTCTCATTGATAACATTTATTGCAAACTTTGACTTGCAAGTCTCGTAAGGTTCTTTCTCTCTATCTTCCTCTGACTCTTCCTCTCTTTATATCCATTGATGGGGCGCTAAGTGAGCTGCTGGAGTTTCCAAGCTATTTTGTCCATCTCTCGTTGCGGCCATAAACTTTTAAAGTTTGCAATTTAATTTCAATTTGCGCAGAAAAACGTGTGCAGCACTCACTGCAGAGGAGGGGCAGAGGGGTCAATACATACAAATTTCGCAGAGAAAGTAATAATAATAATAATATCAGACATACTAGCAATAGCAACAGTAACAACATCAACATCTGCTGCAAGCATTGCCATCCAAATCAAATTTCAAAACACGTATTCAAACTGCAAGTGCGGTCATATGAGGGAAGTGAAATTTCAGTTATAGGAATTGCTTTTTCGATGTGGAAGTGCCATCTCAAATCGTTGGCCATCGCATAAATTTGATTTGTGGAGCACATAAAAAACAAGAAAACTGCGCTAAATAAAGAAAGTGAACGAGAAAGCAAACAAAACAAAATGTTAAGTATACGCAGCGTGTGGACAGCAAAGACGAACTGTCCTCGTCATGGAGGTCGTTTCATTTATCTCTTGCTTTTTATAGCTCAAGCACTACAGGTAATTACATTCTTATTAAGTTTACAATGCATAAAAAAAGAACATTCACGATAGACAAACTAATGGAGGAATTTTAATAGAGCTCTTTGTAGTGAAAGTCATTGTAATTAGAACATGACAGACAGGATTTGATGTATTATAAGAAAAAATGACAATGAGCAGAATTTAATTAAAAGTTTGTGCAAAAAATAAAGAAATTGTATAAAAAGGATATTAGAATGGTGAACAATTAATATAATATTTCTGTTAGGAATACATCTAAATAAACAAGACTTAATTTTAGCCAAATTTATCATCTCTTGCTTGTGCTGGAAAGCTTAGCAAGGAATTTTAACTTATTTTATAAGTCTGTTAATGGTAGATATATATGCTTTTAATCATTAAAGATATCTATAAAGAGTTAATCCTTAAAGTCTCGAAAAATCTCTTAGTTCACTTCTATAATTATATTTGTGTGTAACACTTAAGCTTTGCTTGTTTATTATGTCTGGCTTTCGCTGTACTTGATTCAATTAGTTGATTTTTATCAGCTAAGCACTGTTCCAAGTACTATAATATACTAACCTAGTAGTTGTCTCAACAACCGCCATTTTCCTGTACTCCCTTCGACCTTAGACACCCTTGCATGTGCGTTGGCTATGTCGTTGATTTGTCGCTCCTAAGGCGAAGCAGCCAACCCTGAACTGAACTAAATGCAAAGCGACAAAAATAGTTGTTTGGCTTAGCGAATGGCTAAAAAGCGCGACTCAAGGATACCCTGTTGAAAAGACTTTAAGTGTCTTTAAGATTAAAAACTAACTACAACATTGAATAAACTTCTTTACAAGTCTTTTCAATATTAATATAAATGGAATTAAGAACAATAACTCAATTATTCCATTACATTTTTAAGCTCTCTTTCGACCAGTATTCAAAGCGTTGGTAATACATTATAATTTTATTGGACTTAATATTGCCTCACAATTGGCCGGAATCCGTCAAGAGTTTTTATGTCCAACTCTTATAAAGCGTGTAAGACGCAGGCCAAAGTTGCCACAAGTTGCACGAGCTGTTTGATAAAACTTACCACATAGCTGAGCTAAAAATTGCCTCAAGCTACAAATTATGTAAAATGGAAAACGGGATTCACAATCGGGGCCGAGTATGAGACTAAAGGTCCAAAGAGTGATAAGCGGGCTAAGCAAAAGCAGAAGCAAAAGCATTGAGTAAACGTGTTTGTTGAGTTCTCGGAAAACTGTTGCTCGGCTTACAATGAAAAGCTCAAAGGCATTGGGCGTACACTATCCGTAATTTTAGCGCCACTTTTCCATTATGCGTGCACTTTCCATCTCTTGCTTTTAGTCAGGTTAGCTCGCGAAAATTCAATAAACACGGCAGCAAAACTTTGTTGAGTGCTAAACATGGCAATCCAGTGTGATGGCCACACCCAGAAAATTGAATAGGGGAGTGTGTTTTGCACTGCCAAATGCAGCTAAGAGTAAAGTTTTCCAAACGAACGACTTGCCGGACTTTGAACAGCTTTTCCCAATGCACTTTGCCATCGGTTTCTACGAAAAAATAAAATATATATATATAAAATAGTAGCGTTAACTTTAAATTGAAATTCAACAAATTTTATTTACGCGTCCGCACTTAAAGTACCGGCTAGATCTGTGGCAGAGGGGCAAGTTGTGGGGCAGGATGTGCTCGCCAGGTGCTTAATGAACGGCAACAACTTCGCCACGTAGCAAACGGGCATACAAAAGCCATAAAAAGAAAAGTTGCCTATAAAAAGTATCACCTGCTGTGTTATTGTTTTTGTCTGCTTTTTGCCTTTTTTCTCGTTTCGTTTCTTTTCATTCCTTTTTTTTTGTTTTTTGTTTTTTGGGAAGAAGAAACATTTCCTTGGGGAGCAACAGAAGCTGCGCCTCAACTTAAATAAAAGTCACCGATGATTGCCATAATAATTTTCCAGAACCAGTCAAAGCAGCTGGCCTCTACAGCCGCTACTGTTGAGTTGAAAGAATGAGAGAGTGTTTGGTAGATTGATAAAATATTGCTGATGCTGACAGCAGATGTATGAAGTATGCAATGCGCGCTTGATTGATGATCCAAATGCTACTCAGTCGAAGAGGCTTGTGGCCTTCAGTTTCAATTAGGTCGAGTAGCAGAGAGCTCTATAATGCTGATGAGAATGCATTCCTTTAATGAGGCGCTCATATTACGTATACGTTGACAGTTGATCATGGTAGATCAATTCTATCAACTGATTTTCTTACACAGAGTTCTACACCAAATTAATTCATTGATCATAGTAAGGATAGAACAAGCAGCAAAATTACGTATACGTAATCAGCTAAATAAGAAAACTTTATGTTATGTGTAATCGTACTGTTAATACTTATTAGTGCAAATATCTTCGTTAAGAATTACTTTTATTAAATTTCAATTAAGTATTTTTAATAAGATAATTTTAAAATATAATAAGAATAAGAACAGTGACCGCAACCACGAAGAAATTAAAATTCTTTCACAGAAAAGCCAGCAATTAAGTATATTCGTTTTAAAAAACAAAATAAAGTATGTGAAACATTGCGTATACGTAATTAGTTGAACAACAATGAGCACCGGAATTTACTGAATTGTAATGATACACTGGTGAATGAAAAACTATAAGTCTGTGGACAGAGCTCTTGATTAATAAGTGAATGCCATTGGTATTGTAATGAAATTTTTTCTCTCTCATTCACAGCCATTCATAGAGTCTTCAAATTCAAAAAGCACGTGAGGCGTGCCATCGACTCTTGTTGATTCAATTGTTGAAAAGTAAACAACTTTTTGGTTTCCCATACACCAATGTACACACACACATACACAGTTACACTCTTACACAGACAAGAGCTGTTCGCACGTCAATCGAGTTGCTTTTTAAATTAAATTTTTTTTTGTTCAGCTTTTTATAGCTTAAAATAAACAACAACAAGTTTTTCTTTTAGGGTTCTGGTGAAATTCATGTGGCCAACTGCTTCTTGTTGTATTTCAGCTCTCGTTTGCTGGTCTCTGTTTCAGTTGTTGTTACTTTTCTGTTCGATTTGGCAATAAAATAAATATGATACCAGCGATAGATTGTTAAACTAACAAAAATATATATAAACAGAGAGGAGAAGGGAGACTGGCAATGGTAACAGCTTTCATTTTCTTTGACGGCCGTTGGCTTCACACGTTTCACTTTCGATTAGGAGGGTCCATCTATGGATGGGAATAGGTATTAGGGTTCGGTCTTGGGTTCGTTTAACTGGTAGATATCTATGCTGAGTTTGCGTTTCAATTTCCGCTGATTGAAGTTGCCGCTGAGGCATCAAGCACCTGAACAGAAGTGGAGCACAGTGAACTACGGAAACGATGGCAATTAAATTGAATGCAGACACCATTAAGCCCAAGAAATATATATGTATACACTTTCATTTATTTCTTGAGTTTGTCTTTGGCTGATTGGATGCTGGTTTTATGTATCTATCAGGATTACGTACTCATCAGCTGCCAAAAACTGTATGAAACTTCGGAGGTAGCTTAATTCGATTAGCACAATTTAAACCACAATTTATTATAACTTTAGCGCTTGTTATGCGAAGTGACTAATAAACTTTTAATTGAATTTTAAGCCGTTTACTAAAACTGTAAAATATTTTGATGCCTTCAATCCATGAACAGCTAAAGCAATAGCAATAGCAATAGCAACAGCAACAGCAACAAAAATTGTCGCCATTTTTGGCAAGCTAACGACATCCCGTTATGGGAGCATTTCAATTTCCTGTGTCCTGTGTGAAAAATTAATGCCAAATTTGAAACAAATTGCCAAAAGCGAGCAGTCTGAATGACAACAAGCAGGAAGTAAAGGATGCCAGGATGCCAGAGCGCTGTCTGGTCTGGTTGAGTTTGGTTAAGTCTGGTTTGCTGCTGTCTCCTACTGTTTCTACGGATGCCTGATATAAAAATATTTTTGCCAAAATATGCCCGCAAACCTCAACAGAATTTCGATAGCAGTTGCCATCGTCATTTCCGAGAGTGGGCCACTGGGTGAAAGTTGCCTGAGAAAGTTCACTTTTTCCCACAACATTCACAACATAATAATGGATGTGTGAGTGAGTGTGAGTGTGAGTGTAAGTGTGTGTGCTGCCCCTGTGTCTGGCAGTTAGCAGCATAGCAGAAAATCAATGTTACCAGCAGCAACAACACAAACAACAATCAACAACCGACTACCGACAACCGACAACAACATACAACAACAATAAGCACAAGAACGAGAACAAGAACTGAATTTACATCATGTTGGAACAGCTTGGATAGGTCGTCACCTCAAGGCTCCGTGGAATTTTCGTCTTGTTCCGTTTTCTTTTCTTTGGCTGAGCCGCAATTTAAATTTATAAGCCCTAAAATTGCCAAGCGAAAATTCTTATGCACATTGTTCTCTCCATGGCGTCGGCATTTTATGGCAGCCGGTTGCCATAAATTAAATGGCCCTCCTGCAATAAAACCCAAATCAATTTGAGCGTGAAATCGATTTTCATTTCTTTCATTTTTTTCACCTCTTCTCTGTACTCTTCACTCACTCAATTCAATCGATAAACTCTCGAGCAGTTAGCATGCTTCAGCCTCCATTGCAACAGGTGATTGCCACCGCTTGTGTGTGTGCTGTGTGTGGCAGTAAACGACAAACTAAATCAATGCCACGCCGAGAGTCATGGCAATGGCTGTCATGCAACAAAATGGTGTTGCAATTGTCGCCCTTCCTGATTAATGAATGGATCACAAACTGAAGCAGAAGCAGAGAGTGTAAGAGCCAAGTGTTCGATTCACAATCAAGCTGAAAATCGACAATGTTTTGTAAGTTAACAATGCCACAGTAGTTGTTTTTTCATTACACACTTTCCCCAGTTCAAGTTTTTCCAATTATCCTAAATGTTTGCTTAATTGTTTGGATAATTTATATTTTTATTTCTTTTTCGCAATTACATATTTCAGATGTTGAAAGCAAAAAATATATATTGTGATGTAAACTTAATGTGCCGGAAATGCATTTCATTTTGCTTTTATTACTACCACTTTCTGTATTACATTAATATTTTATTAAACAAATTTTATTCATGCTGTAACATATTTCATTTGAAATTTGAAGCACTTTTTTTTTAGTTAAATATTTGCCTGACATAGTTAAGTTGTGAAGTGCCTTTGTTTTGTCATTTATTTCATCAATTGTAGATAATTGTAATAATTATCATCTAACTATTGCCACTTAATTTACAACACCTGTTTTAGATTCCACACTTTAACTATACTTGAATGTAATAATAGCCTGTGAATAAGTTTAAAAATTACTCTGTCCTGTCGTTTAGTATCGTAATTATTCTCCCCTTTGCACTGATAATTTTCCTTAATTTTACAAACACTTTGTGCTGTGCAGTGCTGAAAGGTGGGAGAGTGTAGTAACTTCGGTCTTTGCAAGTTGTTTTGTACTTGCTTGTCATTATTTTTAATTTGCGCATCTATGACATCGAGTAAGGAGGTTGACAATGGGCATGTCGGGGTCCTTGTCGGTCACTGGGGGTAAGAACTGAACTGAAGGCAACTGAAATTGTTGGTCGTCTCACATCTGGCGTTGACAATGCAATTTCCGCTCGACAGCAAAGTACACACGGAAAGAGAAGGTGGATCTGGAAATGGGCTGAAGAACCGAGCCATTGCCGAGCTGAAGACACACCCTAGTTGCACTCGTTTGTGTTTCCTGTTGCTGTCTCCCCTTTTACCTAAGTTGGCAATCTGGTTGCATGGTGGTTCATGGTTGCATGCCTGCTTGGTTACTCCGTTTTGTGTGGCAACTTCCGTCCTGGCCACTTGTGCATACAGAGATCAACAATTAAAGATTAACCGACCGAGAAGTTTGTGCCAAAAAAAAAAAAGCCACTGTCACACTGTGAAGTGCCTGGAGTAAGGTCCTTTAAGGCTTATTAATAAAGCTCTTAAGGGACACATGTTGCAGCTAAAACATGAAGCAGTAACTGGACAGAGTAATGCCTTGAGATTGCTTTGCTTTTGGTGCAATTTTAATTGCATTACGCCTCTGGAAATTGCTAGTCCTGTTGTGCCAGACACACAAGTTTTAATTGATGTCACAGCTGATGCACTTTGCGTCCATCCAGGATGCGACAAAAGGCAGAAGCAAAAGCAAAAGCAAAAGCAAAGCAAAGCATAGACAAGTCCCCAAGTCTCTAGTAACTTGGCAATTTCTTACAGTCTTCTTTGCCATTAGTATTGCTCCTTGCACATCCTTTGGGCCCAGCAGCAACATTACAACAATAGCTGCCATTCTTTAATTGTCGCTCGCATCGATAAACTTTAAATGGCATTTTAAATGACATCATTAAAAAGCGTTAAGTGCTATGGCAACCCAACTTTCAACTCCCAATCCACAGAATTCGAACAAAAATATGCATGCAGTACAATTAAATGGTATCATTAATATTGCAGTATTTGTTGACCGGCATTCCATATCGATTATAATTCAGCATAAATAATTTTGCATATCAAACAGAGTGTGGCATCAATTAGGCATAAGTATTTGATATCAAAGTATCAATATTCAACGATTTATTACAGACTTTAATGCTCACACGCACTCACAATCCCTAACAAATCCTCTCAAATCTGCTTTGAGATGCGCCTCCTGGGAGAACCTTGGTTTCGGAGCTCCGTGCCGTATCAAATCAAATACAAGCACTGTTATCTTTTTTGGGCATATCACATGCCTCACAGCAAGGATATTTTATTTACTGAGGACGGATGGAGAAAGAAAACATTTAACGCCTCGACACGTGAGTCTTCAGTTTCAATTTGTATTTGAAATTTATGGAAGAAAAGTTTCTTTGCTGTTACTTTAAGGTCATGCAAGTTATATAAAGTGACTATGGTACTCTTAAAGCCCGCATATAAATACAATTACCCTCGACATCTAAGATTAAATTTGTTTTGTAATTAATTACAAATAGTTGCTTGCATAACAGACTTGTTTGTGCACATTTGTTTGTGGTCAACGAGTTGCATATAACTAAAGTTTAATTAAGAGTGCCCTTGGATTATACTAAATTTAGAATGCAAGTTAAACAAAGGTATTCGAGTGTAATAGTCACAAAGCATTCTCACGAAATTTTCTCTCAAAGTTGAATGAATTCGCATTTCATTCAGTTATGTTCATTTTGATTTGGGAGCTAATTCTGAAAACTAACGTAAAAGCTTTGTTCTAAATGAATTCGAAATTCTTGGCAAAAGAACAGAGAAGTTAAATTTACAAAATACAGATTTTCTGAGAAACACATTGGCATGTTCTAAAATTTATAAAATGTGAAAATTATATTAAAAATAAGTTTATCTTTAAAGTGGGGATATTACAAAGGAAATGCTTTTCCGTAGAATAACAAATTTCTTTAAATAGTTAGATTTTGATTTTATTTGGTTAAGTTCTACTGTTCTCATTATTTCTGACAATTAATGTTATTGAATGTTGATGTCGATTTAATAAATCATTATTAGTTATTGCGGTTACAGGGTACTTTATTATTTTTGAGTAGCTTAAAATAAAGTTATGCATAATTAAACCAACTTCAAATCGAAACTGAATTGTTGATCAAACTGAGATATCATTTATTGAATCAATTGCCGTAACATAAAAAATTCAGCTAATAATATTATTATTTTGTTGCATTACTGTTTTAGATTAGCTTATCCAAATTGTTGCTAATAAGAAATCTTCAAATCGAAGACTAAATCGTTTCAACAAACTGAGATACTATATAATTAAATAAACCAATTGCTTTACTCTATTAAATTCTGTTAATAATATTATTTCGCTGCATGCTCAATTATCCAAGACCTTTAGGGGCAAGACATACGGGGTGTCAGTTGAAAGTGACAGAGCATGTCATTGTCATCATCGAATTACGTTTTTCGATGCAGCAAAATCAATACAACTACAAAAATGTAAACGAAAAGAGTAAACGAAATAAAATAAACATTGCACACACCTGGCTCAGACTCAAACTGGGGCCAATGTCAAATAACGACCTTGTGCGCAATGTCAGTCACACACAAAACCGAGACAAAGAAACACCCGACTCTGACAATTGCCACAAAAAAGGGGTGAGCAAAAAATATCAATCAATTTGCCATGTTGCATCCTTTCAATCAAACACGACTGGGTGTGGTGTGTGTATGTGTGTGTGTGTGTGTTGTTCTTTGGTTTTGGCCACCAGACACTTGTTGACCTTTGTATTTTGCATTGAATACCATTTAGTTTTCGTTTTCGTATTTTGCGTGAGTGTACTCACCAATTGTATAGGTGGCGCCATCTACAGTGAATGTGGCCGCTTTGCATTTGTTGAAAAAACGTGAAGCAAAATCCAGAGCAGAGTTTTTCAAACTGGATGAAACACGGCGTATAGGAGAATCCGGACAGGATGTGGCTGCCATTGGCGTTGGCGATGCCGTTGCCATCGTATGTTGCTCCAAAGTTATCGCACTGCTAGTCACCGTGTTGTCTCCGCTCAACCGAGCCGTTAGCACAGCTGTGGCAGTTGCAACGGGAACGGGAACGGGAACAGGAGTAAGAGTGGGATTGGGAGTGGGAGTGGCAGTAGTGCCTCCAATTCCAGAGATAACTGGCGTTGCGGAACCGGGTGCCAGTCGGCGTGGTGGAATCGGCGGATTGGACATATTGCACGCACGTGTTTTTATTTATGCTATTTTTATTTTAATGCTTTATGCCTCTGAATACAATTGACAATCACTTGTCGTTGTTGGTGGGACACATTTTGCCTGGATTCGAATTGAGTTTGTTGTTAGGCAGCCTCAACACAAAACTCTACGCATTGAAATTGGCCATTAGAACGTGACCCAAAAGTAACCTAACCCAAGCCAATTTGCTGCAATTAAGTTTACCAAATTGACAGCTTGACACAATCTAGTTTACCTAAAGCGAGGGTGACTCCAATAGTTTTGTAAAGCAAGCAAAAAAAGCTACACTTATAATGTTCTTATTCTTCAGATGGATGTTATTTTAATATATTCTTCTACACTTTATTTGGTTCACAGGTTCATTCAATTAAACTTAAATGTATATTTTTCTATTCTCCCCAGTCTAAATTAAAAAGATTTCATTAGGTTCTTGGTAGAAAAATCCTGTTTGCAACTTCAATTAAAAAGATTTCATTAGGTTCTTGGTAGAAAAATCCTGTTTGCAACTTCATGTGTGCACAAATCCTTTCCGCTTTAACAATTTTGAAAAATAATCGATTTAAAAGCTTAATTCCTGTCAACTTTTTGTAATACTTGTTGAAAATCCGAAAAAAAAACCAACCCCACTCTTATAATTTGCTGCAGTTTTCAATTTGTCGAACGAAAATTTAACCATAATTGCAATTACCAAACAACCTTCAACCCGAGACCACCCAGCCCGATAAATCTGCTACACATGAAGAGCTTGCATGGTAGCTGATGATGATTGCGCTTAATAAAAATGGTATTATCCAGACTACACACACATACACCCACGGCTAAATAGAGATAGATAGAGAGAGAGAGAGAGGGAGAGTGAGATAGCAGGTGTGTGGCAGGTTGCCTTAGGCCAGAGGAGTGGCAAGTATTTTCAGTCAACTGATGACTCTAGTGCTCTGTCGTTCCAGCCATATGCCTCCACTCTAAAATGCGACGAATTAAAGTAAATTGCTTGGAAATAAGCGGCACACTCAGCACAAACACACAGATATAAATTCAAATACACAGATACAGACATGACACAGACAATGAGTGGCTTTCTGTGGCTGATTGTTCATGTTCCCATTGCTGTTGTTCTTGCTCTTGTTGTTGTTGTTGTTGTTATTATTATGACTGTGGTTGCCTATCGCCAACGTACTGTGATAATAGCATTCAAATGTGTACATTAAGGTCTGCCATAATCTAGGCATGAGTTTTGTTTTTGGGGTTTTTCCCTATCACGCAAACGGAAGGCGTCAAAAATTGCCGTATAAAAATGTTTAAAATGCTAGCAACTGCTTTAAAAAAAAAGGCCACAAGACAATAAAAATAAATGTGCGTGCGAAGCTACAGCTTTCAACTTGATAAATGCTGCACTCCATTAAATTACGCCATGTTTTCTCTTGAAGTCAAAACAAGTCAGAAACTTAAATGTGCATTTTCTCATATTATTTTGTACTTGAAAATTTAATTTCAAATTTATTTGCTTTAAATTCTTTATTAAATAAACTAGTACCAGTTTGCTTTCAGTCAATATTGGCTTGTTAAACATGGTCTTTATTTTCAATGGTAAGTGTAACATGGCGTATACATGATATTTGTATATCTAATGCGTGTGGACGCCTTTTGAAAAGTGTTGCCTACTTTGTGGCGCTGGCAAATAAACTAAATTTAGCACACAAAACGCAGAGAAAAAACTCAACTGTTAAGCGGATACTCATTCAAGCTTGGCAATTCAACATTCATTCCATACACTCATTCATGCATTCATTCATTCAATCATTCATTCATTCACTCACAGTGCTCTTTTATTTAGTTACAAAAATATTTAGAAAGCGTCACGTATGTAACATAGTCAGGCGAGTTCTTATCAAAGCTGATATACATATACATATATAAATATTTAGATATACATATGGACAGATACAAATGTATGTACATATATGAGGGATGTCTATAACTGTCTTTGAATGTCGTGCAACTTGTCGCTGCTTTTGATATGAGAGCGCATCTGGGCGTGAGAATGTCAACACCTTGTAACTGTTGTAAATATGTGAGTGAGTGAGTGTGTGTGTATGTTGGCAAATGTGTGTGTGAGCTCCCATGTCGATATGGAATAAAAGCACGCGAAAAAAAAAGAAAGAAAGTTGAAGTTGAAACCAGCTTGGCCATTATGGATTTTTTTATGTTCTTTTTTCTCGCTCGCGTTGTCGTTGTTGTTGCTTTTGTGTTCGCCCCGCCCTTCTTATTATGTTTATTGTATTATAATAAGTTTTAGTTTTAGCTCAAACTGTTCAGTTCGCTGAATATTGCACTGGCAACTTCTCCATCGGGGTTTTCCCCCAAGTTGCGCTTAGCGCTGGGTCCCCAATTCATTGTGCAATACTAATTAATACCTTTGGGCGTTTGTTCTCTGTGTGTGTGTGTGTGTGTGAGTGTAAGCGTATACCCTTCTCTCTCACACACCCTCTAGCTATGTGTGTGCTCATGTTTGCAGATAAATTGCTAAGCTCAGTGGCTTGGATAAGCATACCGGCTTTAATTTGGTAAATTAATTCTAAAATATTTAGGTCGCAAATACGAGTATCCTCCTCATTCCCTTTCTCAAACAAAAAAAAAAAAAAGAGGAGCAAGGTCATGCCATTCGGGTAAGTCTTAAAAAGACGTTGGAGAATGCAGAAAATTTAAGGCAATGCTGGCTTTGCCTTTGATTTGCGTTTACAAATAATCAACTCAGTTGGAAACATTTGCTAGGGCGCTGAAAAAAAAAAACAAAAATGTTGTTACTGATACGAGAAACTCTGTCAAAACAAAATGCGCTGACTGAAGACAAGAACTGAACTGAACTGGATCAACAATAACAACAACAAGAAGAACAACAGCCAACATGGAAGGAACAACAGCCTGGCCAATGGACAAGGGTTCAACAAAGGCAAATTGCTGAGCCGTTTAGGCCAAAGCAACTTGTCTGTCTACTGTGGTGAGGCCAAAAATAAAATATATATATACTTATATATAAAAAAAAACAAAAAAGGGGGTCCACAAATATAAACTTTGGGTATATTTTGCGGCTTAAGTGTTGCCGGAAAATAACAACAACAATTGGCTGCTCACTTTTAAGAGTATAACATGTTGATGCTACACTAAGCAACAAAGCAAAAGCTAAAACTATAAAAAATAAAAACAATAAAAAGATTTTTTAAAACACTTTTTAAAGTTTAATAACATAGTACAGCAGAAGTAGCAAAAATTAATTTGTGTGAGAAGGATTATGATTTGGTTCAGAGAAGCTTAAATGTTTAACACTAGACAACATATGTTTTTGTTTTAACTAAATTTGCTTAGATAATTGAAATAGTTTGTACAACAAATCTTTAGTTAATTTACTTGATTTAAGATATTTGGAAAGTACGAATTTATATACACTTTATCTGCTAAGATCAAGAGATTTTTCTTACTAAATATCCTTCTTTTGAATTATGTTATTCCCCCTTATTTTAGACTCATCAAAAATGCATCAATTGTTATTTCTCTGCCCTGAATTGTGTCATGCAGTGTTAATTTTGAATTTTTATATTGTGCAGTCGCGCGTCCCCCCAAAAAAGGTTGACCAGTTAGATTGACTAAGCAAAAAGGGTCAGGTCAGGCTGGTTGTTTTGGCTGTTTGGAATGTTTTGGGGCTGCTTGGCTGCTTGGCAGCTTGATTTGAACTGCCACGCCCGAGGGCGTATAAAAAATGACGACAGCGTGCGCTAGAGGGCGCTAGTGGTGGGCATGAATAAAGTAACAGGGCCATATCATCATTGGGCCAAAGTGTTAATCCGCTTTTGTTTTTGTTTGGCAGCTTGTTACAGAAGTTGCCGTTTTGGGTCTGTGGGTCAGGTGACTTGGTAAGGTTTATTTCCGGGGTGTGTCTGGCACCACGTCGGTTTGTCTTCCCTCTGTGTGCGTGTGTGGGTGTATGTGTGTGTGTGTGAGGTGTTGGCAGTCCTATTTGACTGCTCTTCTCAGATTTATAGCTGGCTTTGTTATTATATTGTTGTTGTAGTGTGTTTAGCTATTTGTTTGGGTTACGTAATTGTAATTTGAATGTGTTTAATGTAATTTTAGTCGTCTGTCTGCCATCCCCCTCCCAAAAAAAAACTGGACGTGTCTCGGTTTCGCTTTTGGTTTCAGTTGTGCTATTTACTTTGCTCGGACGTGCGACTAATTGTCGAGCATCAGTTCAGTCTGGGCCAACGATTGGCGTTTAGACCTTAATTCATTTCTCTAACTGGGAAAACGTGAAACAAATTGTTTAACAAATATTTGCAATTAGCATTCATTTCGGCACGCTTCGTTCCCAATCAACAGTCAACAGGTTCACGTGTAGATAGAAAATAGGTTTACTAGCTGGCTTAAAGCAACAAGTTGGCTTGAATTAGATTCTTGTAGTGTTAACTTTTTGAAGCAATTGACAACTGAATAATTGTTGCACTCGTTTGTTTAAATTATTTCACACACACACACTGAACACAACACGAAAACTTCGCGTGGCATCGACAGCCAGACACGAATCGAATCGAATCGTTTCTTAACCTGGCTTAAATGTCCTGGCTTCCTGTTGCCTGCGTTAGTTGCCACCTTCCGGCAAACGTGTTGCCAATCAACTGGCAGCAACAGCACCAAACAGCAAATCATTTCCTTTCCTCAAAAGTCCTGCAAGAGAGTGTAAGCTCACAAAGAGCAACTTTTGCATCAATCAAAGCTGACAAAAGCTCACAGCAAAGAGCGTAAAAAAAGAGAGTGCGTGAGAGAATCTTGTTAAAAGAGAAAAAGAAACTGTTGGCAATGAAATGAATGAGGCCTTGAATCGAAGGCAATCGAAGGTGTGTTTATCTGCAATACAAACACTGCATTGATAAGACATTAATCAGCTTCACTTAAAGTTTGATTTATAACCAACAATATCTTTGTATTTATGAACTATTTTCTAATCACTGAAAAGTTGATTTATTTAATGTTTGCTCTATTTTCTTGTTTTTTTTTATCATTTTATCAGTTGCATTGAAAATAAGTAAACTATTGATTTACAGCTGTCTTTAGCTGTTATCTTAGGCAGCAGCTGATTGAGCTGTCCTCTCTCTCTCTCTTTCTTTGTCTCTCCATCTCTTTGATATGGGAGCTTTTCACCACAAAGCTCGTAAAAGTAACTGTCAAATATAACTAACCAACGCTAGATGGCGTCAGCAAAGCCCAGTCAAAATAAAAGTTAATCAAATTTAAGTAAACCTATTTTTATTAATAATAAAAAAAAAGTAAAAGAACTGTATATATAAATTAAATAAATTTGTTGTCTACTAATTAACTAGTAATATGTTTGTATTTTTTTAATAAACTTACTTTGCAAATAAATAGAATAAATAACATTTATTTACTACTACGAACCTAGGCCTAAATACAATTTAAAATAAAGTTTTTAATGGAAATACAAATTAATTTAGCATAATAAATTTATTTTAATTGTTTCACTAATTGGGCTCACAGCAAATACTTGCTAAGTGTTTAAATCTGTACGCCATTAATTTTCAATTTGACCCAAAATTTATAGTTCTTAAAGTCGTTTAGCATCAAAAGAGGCCAGTCGACTTGGATTATTGGCTGGTAAAATATTTGGCACGCTAAATCTCAGCGCCTCCTTTCGTTTCGACTCGGTTTTTCAAGATATATTGACAAATGCTGTGAGCAATGGCAGACGAGCCTTCTGTAATTTATAACACCGCAACTCAGACGTGCCTGACAAAAGCAAGACCAGACGTAGATGGAGATTGCTACAGCCTCATTCTGAATACAAACATACCCCTTGACACCGCAGATTCTGCAGGTGTTTAGTTATTTATGCCTTGTCACACATACTTCTCACTTCTTATTACTTGTCCTTCTTGTTGTTCTTTGTATTTGAGTGTGTGTTTTGAAATGTTTAAAACAAATGTTTCACGTTCCGTGCGTGCGTGTGTGTGTGTGTGTGTGCAAGAGTCAAAAACTCGTAAAGGATTCGACCCCAAATCCAAATGGAAATCCCGCTTTGCCCTCATCGCTCATGTCTTCGGGGCAAGTGAATAGAAATTCCACAAAAGAAAATGCGCAAATAAAAACATTTATGCATTACTTTTATTGCCAGCTATTTGGAAGATTTAAACGTATGCGCAAGTGAATTTATATTGAAGTGTTTGCCGAGTACAAATACCGGGTAGCACATCCTGCTGATAACCATCCTGAGGGTATAGCATAATTATCATGGCAAAATTATGCAACAGTAAATTAAAGTGAAAGCAATTTTTGAGTTATGAACGAGCTTGTGACAATCATAATTTTGCTATAATAATGTTTATTTTATTATTTCAACTTAACAATTGTTAAGGGAATTTCATTAAAGTTGTTGATGAAAGATTAAAACTGCCGAAAGTAAGTACGGACTAGAGAACTATACCCCGTATTTTAACACGATATATTATTGTAGTTATTTCTAATATTCTTCTTGCTCTAGTTAACAATACCTTATAGATTAATAAACTCCAGATTAGATAGGCTAAAAATACTGAAATGTTGAATAAAAATGTTTCTTAAATTTATTTAAGAGGAGCACTTCTAATTTGAAAAGCGTGGCTGATTGTGGTGCATTAATTTCCCATATCCATCGCTCAGTCTAGCTGTAGTCAAGAACACCACATCGTTCACACACTCACACTCACATACACACACAACCCATATAGAGTATGTACCTCTATTGAGCTCACATACAGACTATCATGACATTTGAATAATGCTCGCACATTTGGCATTTTATTTTATCATCAGGCATTTTGCTGATGTGCTTACACGCCTCTCTGCCTTTCTCTACTACAACAACAACAACAACAATAAGATAAGGAGCAAAGACAACAACAAGAGCAAAAGCAACAACAATAAAAGCATATTGTGCTCCTCTGATGAAATTAAAGTGCTACTTGCTACTGTCTTTCTTATATTTGCCTTCACTATTATTTTGTTCATCCTTTCGACTCACTTTGTAGTTGCCACGCCCATCGCTTGGCAGTCGCCTCCTCCTTCTTTTTTTTTGGTACTAAAATAGAGAGTAAAAGTTGCTTGCTCTAATTACCACATGAAAAACTCTTGTTCAATGTTGCGCTCGTAAAAAATAGCTTTGGAAACTTTAAATCAAAATGTTAAGTATACGCAGTGTGTGACGCAACATACTTTGTATTCAGTTTGCAATTTAATATCCTGAAAGGGACACAACTTTTATCAAAAGAGGCCTTTCTGAAGTGACCTCTATTTGATCACGTTTGCTTACTTCTCAATAATAAAAATGAAGCTGTTCTCGATGAATGATGTTATTGTAAATGCGTCAGTTGTTGGAAAGTTTTTGCCTTGGCCTTTTTCGAGTCTTCGCCGCATGTTACTAACAATGCATTGAAATTTTGATTGCAACCATTAAAATGCAAGCAGAAACTTGACGTTTGCCAAGATGGAGCAACAACAACAACAACAACAGCAGCAGCGTAATGAGCATAGTACGCAGTCGTCCTGCAATGCGCAAGGTCAGTCAAGGACGATTCACAAATGTTGCTGTTATTGTTGGTACATATTTTTTCCATCCCATTGTTGTTGTTTGCTCGCTGCTCGGTACTTTTTTATAATTTCAAACAAAGCAGAGGCAGGGTTCTAGCCCAGGCCAGACAGCATCCCCAGCAGCGACAGCAACAGCAATTAGAGCTTGGCAAAAAAATGTTATACAAAAATTGCTCGCCAGTTTCTTAAAAAATAATAAAAATTGTTATCCAGCATGCAAAACAAAAAAAAAAGGAAAGGAAACAATATTTTTCGTATACTCTTTAAAAAAAATAAAATAAAGAAATTTATAACATAAAATCAAATACAAATTTAGTATTCACCACATTGGGCGACAAACGGCTTCAATTGTGATCCACAGCGATTTTTGAAGTTTCATTTATTATGCTTGTTGAACAAGTTTAGTTATTTAAATTTTAAATTCTTTTAATACTTTCATCACACACAAATTGTTACGCAAAGAAAAAACAAACAGAAAGAATTTAGACAATTTGGAGCTACACGTTGTCCGTCAAATTGTTTGAAATTGTATAAATAAATTGTGTTGTAGTCTAAGTGGATTGTATAATTTATTATGGCCCTCGCACAAAAGTACAAATGTATTTTAAAATGCCAACAGGCACTTGTAATATTTTTTTCGTAAAAAGTATAGGCAAAAATAAATCAATAAAACTAAAGCATTGTGGCTACGATTCAGACTCAGTCTCGAATTTAGACTTGGACTCTTATTGATGGTTGGTTGGTTTATAGCCTCGATTTTGAGTGCTTCCCACTTGGCAAGCCTCCCCACTGAATGGGCTGATTTAAGATGTGGCCAACACAATGTAAGCCAAATATTGATTTGCAACAATTGTTGGGGCTGATTAAGGCGACAGAATGCTTAAAAAATAATAATAAGAGCATGAGCAACAACGATAATAATTTTGTTGGACCAGATGGGGCAAATACTTCAATGTTGTGGCACTCATTGTTGCACAAAATTAATACAACATTTATGAGTCATTTATTGACCGCTCATTATTTGAGTGGAGAGGTCAATAGGGAGGTCAAGCAGGCAAACAAATGACCCGCACAGCTGGCGACTTTCTCTCCTGGAAAACCCTATACTGCAATGGTTTTTACGCATTTTGGCGCTGTTGGCTATTTGGCCAACAAATTAGCGGAAATTATGCAATAATAATGTTGTATAACGATTGAAATGATTCGATTCAGCTAGGGAACTACGTAGATACCCTCTTAATATAATTTAATATTTGACATTTATTATTAATTTCTCTTTCTGTTTAAATTTTACTTAGCTGCAATAAAATAAACACCCCAATGGACATGTTAATAATGTTTTAATTATGCTTCAAGATGCCTTTGCTGTCCTTTTTGCATGTCCGCAAAAAAGATGAGAATTGTTCACGAACAACACATCAAAGTCCATAAAACTGTGCGGCAATTTCATGTTCCATGTTCAGCATGCTCACACGTATTTGGCATTGCCGAATATATATTTCATATTTATAACATAATTCGATATAATGCGAGAGGGAGTTACAGCTACTGGGCAAAAGGACTAGGACGATAGCACATTATGGGACCATCGTAAAACCTGAATCAGCTTTTGGGCATACAATTTGTGGCCACATTGCGTATGGGTATGGCCAACAACAAATATTAATACTGACCACAACCAGCAATAACAACAACCACAGCAACAACGACAACAAGGACACGTTAAGAGCGATAACAATGGTAGGCAGTGTAGTAGGGTAAACTCAACTCAACAACACAAAAGGCGAACAGCGAAACGCACTTTGCTCACTGAGGCATTAACATCTGTTGTCAGTATGTGTGTGAGTGTGTGTAGGTTGATATGATACCCCCCCCCCCACAACCCTCTCTTATCACTCTCTCCAAATGTTGACCATTTTCTATGTGTATCTGCCCTGGTTTCGATTTATGAAGGTATGCCAAGCATATGAATTAATAGTAGACCTATCTGGTATAAGACAACAATTGTAAATAATCGAAATGGCTAATGGATTTAGTCAATATGCTAGCTTAGGCTTAAAGAATAGCCTTACGCTCTGGTCAATGTGGCGTATGCGCAATTTTATTCTTAAGATAAATTAAAGTATATAAAAGGCAAGCAAATTGTTAAGACATTAAGCTTGCAGCACACTGTGAAAAATAAAGGGACTTACAATGTTTATCTTACCGGTTTTAAAATTTGCATAGATTAGGCTTGGCATCTGTGAATTTTAATATTGTTTTCTTACCACTGTGCATGGGAAAAGTCCTTGCATTTGTTTTGCTTGGTCAGCTGCACGACTTTAGCCTTCGTCCCCCTCAATTCTCATTGGCACTGTGCCAACTGTCAATCTATCCCCTCCCCTACCCTTCTTCTTCTCGCATATCTTAAGACAATTCTCAGCCGTCTCATTTTATGAACTGCTGCTGCTTCTTTTGCCTCTCCACATGAGCCCCATCAGCTGGTGCTCAGCTTACCCCTAAGATTCCTTAGCTCCTTTGGCATCTTTAATGTCATTTGAGCTTCTTGAGTCTTCGAGTTTATGTTGTGCATTCGCCTTTAAATATGCTAATAATTTTTGGCGCTGCTTTATTAAATTTCTACGGCAACACAGTAAAATGAAATGTGCCCTCATTTTTCCCCTCCCTCTCTCCATCCCCTTCGTCAAGCCAAGCCAAATGACATAACTTATTTAGCATCTTCGTGGCAAGTAGCGTGCAAATTAACAGAGCCCCAAAAGCGAGGGGCTGCAGATTGAGCAGTGAGCAAAAGTCAACAGCAAAGCAGCTAACAGTTTTTTATGGCCATCAGATTGGAGGCTGTGGCATGCAACAACAGCGACGTTGCCATTGCCATTTTTTAGCCCCTTTAAGCTGCAAAATCGTCTCATTAAATTGACAGCCACTGAAATTTAACGCGCTTTAATGCAAAATTAATTATATAATTGACGCCGACAGCTGCCTGAAGGTTAACTATGGTAATAGATGAAGTTTTGTGGTTTCCACAAATAAGTTTCTCTTAAATATCGCCCATTCTATTAACTATGGCAATAGATAAAGTTATGTTTGTCTAATAAAAGTTCCAAAGTGTACTTGCATTTAAATTAGCACTTTTATTTACCATATAAATAAAGTTATTATTAAGTTAAAGTCAAATCATATTTGCATGTTTTCTAACTTTAATAAAAATCTTTCATCCCTCTCTCTTATTATTAATCTTTTTGAACACACATTTTTCTACATGTATGTACATGAATGTCATGTATTACGCAAAACACCAGTGAAATTAATTTGAACTAATTAACTGTCAATTAAATCACAGCTATCGAAAGCAGGTGAATATTTGTGTTAATTAATAATAATTATAATTTCAACACTTTGTTTAATCATGCAGAAAATTGGCAATAATTATAATTTCATAGTTGATTTTGCAATCCGTTTGCATATTTGATCAGTCAGTCAGTTTGCTGATTGATGAACCTGCTGATTGTATAGATTTCAACGCACACCTGCTCATAAATCATAATTGACTACACAGAAAGCTTCATAAATATTTACACACAGCAAACTCAACGATTAATCACACACGCACACACACGTGACATTGGTAAATTGCACTTTTTAATTATTTAACACAAGAGACAGGATAATTGGATGTCCTGGTTATATAGTTACATTTATTAACATGAAAACCCAACTTTACATTGCATTGATTTTCAATTTGCTTGACATGCACAAATGAACACACGGAATGACCTCATAAAATTGTTTAAATTGCCACGGCAATAAAAATAGGTTTTTTAATATCATAAATAACTATAGAAAATAGGTTATCGAAAAACAATTTGAGCAGAATAATTTCAATTGCATAACGAAAATAAATTTATATTAATTTTATAGATAATTGCTTTTTTGTTAATTTTGTCATATTTAAAATAAATCACTTAATAAACTACTGATCAGTTTATTTAGAAAAACAATTAACGCATAATTTGTGGAAATTAAATGCTTCACATATTATATTTCCTTAATTCGAATTTTTAGTGTATTTCTAAACAATTTTATCATATTAAATATATGTTCGTTGGTAAGCAATTAATAAATTTATAAAAACACTTAATTAGATGGAGTTTAAAGTTTCACATATTATATTCTCTTAATGTGAACATACGTTAGAAAATCTTGCTTCCCATAATTTAAATTTTCGAAATATATTAAACTGATTTTAAGAATACTTTAACTGTAACATTGTTGTTATATTTGACAAATGTCATAAATTCAATTAGCATCACACAAACACAGTGATGCATTCATATTATAAATAAAGCTTAAGTCAAGTTCAAGTGGACTAACTTTATTTATTGCCCTACTGAAATACAAATAATATATCTCTCAGTATCTTTTGCGGAAAATCTGGTATAAGGCAAATGCTGATTGACATTGAAAAATGATTGTCGCTATTTGGGTTCGAGAATCGGAAATAAATAAATATTAGGTATGCCTTAATAAATATGCAAATGTTGTTTTTTTATTTTCATTGTTTTGTTTTGTGTACAATGTACATGTGTGTCTTTGGTATTGGGAATTACGTATACGACATGTGTGACAGTCGAATGACTTATCCTTGACTTGCTTACCTTTCTACTGGGTGACTGGCTTGTCGTGTGGGCGTTCGTTCTGCAAAAGATAACATTGAATTAGTCAGGCGAACAGACATTGATTTAAATGCAACATAAACAAAATTTCACTTTGATGACATGGGCATGCATGAATATCAAATTATGTAGAACTAAAAGCTTAGGCCCCAACTCATGACTTGCTCAAGTGATGAGCTGTTTATATTTATGATGATAATGGTATAAACACACACATAGTCATTCATACGATCTCCCACCCACAAACATTGACAGATTAAGTTACTTAAGCTGGACCAAGTCGAACTTTCTTGACTTGAAGTGGCCTTTCAGTTGGCATATTTTGGCCATAAAAGATTTGCGCATAAATATTATGTTACGGCTCAATAAGCTTATGACGAAGATGCCACAGTCATCTACTTTGCTCCTTTCTCACATTTGATAACTTGCTCTGATTGGTCTCCATTAGTCATTAGCAGCTTAGCAATCGTTTTGTTGATTTATATGTATATCCAGTCATTCTGAGCAACTTTGAATCCAGCTGATGAATTGCTTTAGATTAGAGCTCACATATGCCGCAAGGTCGGTCAATGCGTAGATTGTTGCAAACACCTGCATTTAATTGCCCAAGATATTTTCACGCCTTAGCAACTTTTATAGCCACCCAAAAGTTAACGACAAGCACTCACAAATTGCCACTGCAAATATTTCAAGCACAAATCCCAAACAAACACCAACAACAAGAACAACAACACTGACTGGTTTGTTACGGTCAAGCTAAGCAACCGTCCAGCCGCATCGAGCTAATGAGCAGTTCAAGTTAAGAGTGAGAAAGATCCGCAGACCAAGACCACGCTGAGGTTAGAAAAAGTTTTTGCCGCTAGACTGGTAATGACACCCATTAACGCAGCACAAAGTACTTCTCACACCCAATCCCCTTCCAATCCCTCTCCCTCTCTCTCTCACTCTCTCTCTCTCATTCCCACATCTAGCCTCATCTCTCTTTCCATTTGTAAGCCACGCCTACCGCCTCCAGCTTACGCACTCTTTGTGCTAATCGGTGTTTGCCTTTACGCTTTGCTTTCGCAGCGTTTGCATAATTCCAAGCGTCACTTGCGTTCTTATGCCCTATAGACACTTTGATAGGATGACAACGTTTACTTGCGTGAAAAAGTTACAGAATTCTGAGTGGGAATTTCCATCAAGTTTTGAAGCTACAGCTTGCGTGTAGGATTTTTAAAATTAGCTTTCAATTCACTTTCAAAAACTCATTGAAGCCAAAAATTGCTGTTGATTATCACAGCTAATTTTTCTCTTAAAATATTACCGGTTTTCAAAACGTATTAAAGCCTTAATGACAAAAACAAATCCGCTTGTTTGTTATAAATTTGAAGATTAAGATATCCATCTGATCTTTTTACTTATATTAATGCATTTATTCAACTTTCAAGATCTTCAACTTTGATTTCTGCATAGCTACTTAGCCTAAGACTATGAGTTTTTATTTTGTTCATTTGTACATATTTTTTATTGCCCAAATATACTTATTAATAACATTATCAACATAGCACAGTTGATATTACAAATTATGGGGACTTAATGTATTTTATCCGACTCAATGTATATACATAATTTTCCCACTAGCTACAGGGTATATTGTAGTTATAAACTCTTCAAGTAAACATCTTAGTTGTTGTATCTATTTGTGTGTGGATTTTATTTTTAGTCAAGCTCTTACTCGACACAATCCAATTATTGTGTTGCAAATTCATTAAACGCGAGTGCGAGTTGAAGGATAGAGACGAAGAGGGGGAGAGACAGAGTGAGAGACAGGGAGAGACAGTGAGAGGGACAAGCCCAGGGCTCAGTAAAATTAATTATCCATCAGCATTAGCAGGCAGTTCTGGCCTTGGTCCTTCCATCCAGGTCTTCTTCCTCCCTCTTTCTCTCTTTTCCTTTTCCCACTGCTGCTGCTCCTCAGTCACTTTGCATATTTTCACGCCTCGACCATGGCGGATTTTCATTAACTTTTGCGTCAGACGGCGGTGGTCATCAATTAAAATTTAAAGATAAGCACCAGTTGGTCACCGGTTTGAGATCCGGCACAGCTGCTGGACACGGACTCGGAACTGACCCATCAGTGGACAGTGGGTCACACACATGGTTGAGCATATTGCAATTCGATTTAATGTGCGTTCCCCGGAGACATGAGGCAGGAGACAAACAAATGTGCGGAATATGCGAATTTTTTTGCAGCGGCTCAACATTTTAATGAAGCTGTAATGGGCCCAAGGGCT
The DNA here is from genome assembly GCA_035043265.1 of Drosophila testacea. Taxonomy (NCBI): domain Eukaryota; kingdom Metazoa; phylum Arthropoda; class Insecta; order Diptera; family Drosophilidae; genus Drosophila; species Drosophila testacea. The sequence continues at coordinate 2,978,905 of JAWNND010000151.1, forward strand.
CCAGGATAAAGGCACACACACATCACTATGGGAGTGGGTGTGGGAGTGGGCGTGGCTTACTGCAGTTGTTCAAATAGGGAAGCAATGAGCTAGCAAATATTTGTCCGTATAAATTACTCGCATATCTCGTTCGGCAAGGAACGTGTGCCAGCTCTTACGTGCTTTGAATTTTGAAATTCAAAATGCAAAAAAAAGAACCAAATATTTCTAAAATCTCAATTTCCAAACAGCAGCGACCAGGAAATACTCTGAAGGCTAGAGAGAGTAAATCATAATATACTACAATTATTTATACATTCAATTTCATCTCATAAATAACATTTTATATATAAAATAATATGAAATAATATACAAAATTAGTTTTTAATTAAAATTCAAATTAGTTTATTTTAGAATTTTCCTATCCGACCTGACAGTTTGCTGTACAATTTTATTTAAGTTTAAAAAATGCTATGAAATTATTATTTATTTTATTCATTAGATTATCTCAAATTTTGTTGACATCAACTAAAATTTGGCTCTTCTGTTGTTGCACTTTAAAATGCATATTTCATCAGGTTTATGTCAAAACTCAATTATTAAATTTAAATAAAATTATTCTATATGCAAACAGATGCGTCAGATACATAGAAAGGACATTTCTTGCCGGAGAGCTTAGTTAAGTGAATTAAAGGCAGGACAAGAGGAGATGTAAGGAAGAAGCAGGGAGCAGACATTGCATACTTCAGGGTGTCAGGTAATTGAAATTTATGCATAAATTATGCGCATAAATGGACAAGGCGAAGCAATAAACAAAAATAAAAATACCTAAAAAAAAGGCAAAAGAAGGCAGCTTCCTAAAATATGAGAGAAAAACAACAACGTCGTCAACAACAACAACCATAATGAAAATATTTTTCAACGCATGAAATTTTGATGAGGAGGCAAAAGGAGGCGCCCCAAAAGAAAATATAAATAAAACTCGTAACGTAAAGCTCTTTTATTATTAAGCTATTTTGTAAATTTTTTACCAAATAATATTTTGTTTTCACTCTTGTTGTTGTTGTTGCTTATGTTGTTTTAGGCTCTCGAAGGAAACTGCAGCGTCAGCGTGTGTTAAGACAGTTTGCGAATTTACGAGTATGACTGGCTGCCCAGGGACTTCGAGATACACGTACTGTATCTATGAGATACAATTTGTGGTGGGGGCAACCGCTTGAAAATTGAGCACAGCCTGGCAAATTGTTTTAGCAGGATGCGGAGAAGTGCAAGAGCTACATATCTATCCATTTGTATCTGTATCTGTATCTGCAGATGTGCATTTGTATCTGTATCTATATCTGTAGCTATTTCTGTCTGTGTTGACATGCTTCAGGCATGTTCAGGACGTGGCCAAAACCAACAACACGGGCTGTCAGTCACAATTGTGCTTCGCTTTATTTAAATTATACAATTTGCTGCACAATCTAACACTGGAAATTAACTACAAATGCGACAAATGCGAATACGAATGCGAGTTCACTTCTTGCCCCACCGAGGGAAATTCAATTTAAGTGCACTCTTTTCTATTAGCCTTTAAGCGCGTTTAAGTTGAGCACTAGAGTGTGAGGAATGAGGACAAGCGATAGTTCGACATCCCGACTAACTAATACAACTTATATAATAGACGAGTATCTTGTAGATACCTTTTGGCCCTTTTGGCTCTTACAAACTGCCCTTTGCCATATGCCAGCTGTCCTCTCTATGTATGTGTGTGTGTGTATCTGTGTGTGGTTTCAAACAGCTTAAGGCGCTTACACTGTCACCTGACTGACACACAGATACAACCACAATTCACACATACAAACTAGAGACGTGGTGTGTGTGCCGTGTGTGGAATTTCTCGGCTTTCTGTTCTCAGCTCTTGCCTATCCTGAGTGCTTTTCGACCTAAATAAGGTAGCTGACATTTTTTTTCTTCATAAAACAATGTACAGAGCTGCTAGGGGTTGGTATTTTTGTACTTGTATGTGTAGGTGCTCCAAAGCTGCACAAATTTATCGAGAATTGTAGAGCACATATCAGGAGCGTTCCATTTCTTTTATTTAACAAAAACATTTGCCATCTTGCGCATGTTTTATACCCTATACTTTAAAAGGGTATAAAACGGCAAAGTCAGAAAGTGACTTACCTAAGAAAAATAGTTCTCTTAACAATATAAATTAATTAGAAACTTTTACAAGTCATAAATTTAATTTCCTGTCCATTTCGTTGGTTCCTGACTGTTGATAATTAAAATCAGTCGATGTAATTCGTCCTTGTGTTCTTAATTTAGCAAGTCCTTAAGTTCTTTGAAAGCGTTAAGCTGAGTTAGAGTACTCAAAAGAGTTTATCATTTTCACAGCTATTAAGCAGATGCATCCTTGCAAATTTCAAGGACTATTGACCATAAAAGATTCTTCTGCTTCGTAGAACTAACGCAGTGAACTCTGTTTGAAACTATGTTAGAATTGCATGAAACTTGGCTAAGTAACTAAAAATTGCAGATGGCTAACGTAATCATCTGCGAAACATTGTAGAGCATTTTCAAGATAGCTCCAAAGTGAGCACTTTTTTATGTGCGCTTGTTTATAGCGCATATTGCTGAAACAAAGCAGCGTTCCGGAACATTGCACAATAACGATAACAACAGCAACAACAACAACAACAGCAACACCAACGAGAACAACAGAAATAACAACAAAACGCTGCAAACTCAAAAATAGAGCGCCAAAATAGGCGACAAACAGTAACCTTTCCAGCATAACCAAACTCTTGTCCCCACAAGCGCCGTAAATTGATTTTGATAATACGCCGTCCTTCCACAAGTCCTGCAACGACATAAAGAAAAAAGCAAAAAAAACACTGTAAGGAAAAAATAAATAAAGTGAACGGCGCACTTCGTCACTTGTCAGGCAGTAAAAGCAAATTACTTAAAGTTCATTGCTTTAAGCGGGTGGGTTGAGTCACTGATGTCTGATGATGGCTGATGAACGATGACGAGAGACGAGAAAGAACCTTCTTCATTCATTTCATTTGCTGTCACTGCGAGATGAGCGACGGACCACAGCTCGGAGTGACATATTTACTATACACTGATAAACCTTTCGTGACCGTTAAGTTGACGAACTTAAGACTTCAAAGGGAATTTGATGCAACGAGATATGACAACGAAAAAAATAACGAATACGCAATAAGTGAGTAGGTACGATACGTATCTATAAGATCGAATGTGGATCATAAAGAATAATTAGATATTGAAAAAGATATATCAAAACGATAGACAACGAGTTGATCATAACTAACAAGTATATGACGAGTTGGACACAGCGAATAGATAGATATAAGAAAGACAATAACGAATTGATCATACCAAGATAACGAGTAAACGTATAACTTGTAGGACAATCCGACTGGATAAAACGAGTAGAAACAATGCTTAAATATAAATAAATCATTATCAAAAACCAGAGATACTGAGATAGTAAAATATAGAATAGATTACGACGAGCAGAATAGCTTAGAGTGAATTAAGTAAAAGCCGAATAAAGTAGGCTCAAATGAGAGTATCTAAACGATCTGTAAAGAAAGCGAGTGCCCAATAAAATGGAAAAGAACAGAGACTCACTCGATTGGCTTTTCTTTTAAGACTTGTGATTCCATTTAATTTGATGAGAAAACAAAAACCGAAAGCCTTATTATTGACAATTCCTGTTGGCTTTTGGGCCGGCAAACATTGACCAAAGCATTACTGACACATTTTCCCTTTGGCTCATCGATCAATTCTGATTCGTCCCCGAAGGACAGTCAACTAATCTGGTGAGCAAAGTCTACGCTTGACCACTTTACATAGATGATTGAGCCGGGCCAACAAAAAAGAAGGCGAAACTGGCGACAATTTTCATTTTTGTTTAGATTTAATGAAAAGGATTTGGCCTTCATCCCTTTTGGGGGTTGCACCTCCACAGACTGCCTTTTTTTCTGTTTTTTGTGGATGCTTTTATTGATCCCCTGGGAGCTAAAATACACACATTCGCACACACACCTAAAACGATTTGAGTTTGACATAAATTATGTCAATCGTTGCCAATTTGTTGGGCATTAATGAGCTCAACTGAATTATAGCCGCATGTCCTTGCGGCCTCAACTTACCTGCCACACGGCCTGACTGTCAGCCTGTCAACTATATAATTTAAGAACAAAGACTTTGCCAAAAACCGTGTCACGGCAACGTTTTACTTTGTCCTTTCAACTTATTTTTTTATCACCTTTTGCAACTTGTCACCTGTTTAATTATGCACGAGTAGGCGGCAAGTGTTGGGTGTAAAACTTTACTCATATTCTATGCTAGAGGTTTCTGCATTACAACAAACTTTGTGTGTCTGCCATGCCTACTAAATACTCTGGCATACATATAAGCATTTTAGTAATATATGCTAAATTCTGAGGCACAACTTTAAATGAAATTTACCCCCCTCACACACACACACACTCGATTGTTGGGAAAAGACTTTTAGGTCTGAAGCCAATAAATCAATGACACACACTGTGGCTCTTAGCTACGCCCACTGAAGAAAAAGTTCAAGGCCATAATCCCACTTGATGCCGCCACAAATACGCCAATCATGTCATACATAATGCATGATTCAAAGAACGGGAAAAGTGGTTGAAAAAAAATGAGAGAATATTTTCTAGCCACAAAAGCGTTAAATGCGCAGCAAATTGTCAGAGCTATGTCCAACAAAGCCAACAGGTTAACAGCCAGTACGATTATATATACTAAACATACTTGCTCTTACATAAATATTTATATAGAGTTATACATATATATATTACTTGACCAATTAGAAAATTTGCACGCTTTGTAGCTAAGCAAAACTATGAAACAACACTTGGGAACAACCAAAAACTTTTCCCATTACCCACAGAACAGGCAAAAACTGTATTGAGGGAACAAAACAAAGTACAAAGTGAGAATGGAGGCATACTCGACAAGCATGCTAGGACCGGAAAAACCAGAAAGGAAAACATATTTTGTGGTTCGCAAATTAAATAGCAACAAAACTCTAATTGAGTTTTACTTCGACAATTTTAAATATTAAAGATCTATGCTAAAACATTTGGCCAACTTTGACTTTTAGTTGCAAATAATTTGTCAAGTTTGTGTTTCATCGTTATTATAATATTTTTATTTACAAGAATTTACACGAGATATTTTCTTTGAAATAATGTATTTTGGTCAAAGAGCATGGCTGAAATAAATTATTTTGAAGGCTTTATATTTTGACCATCATCCAAATGACAAAATATTTCAACAAGCTTAAAGTTCAGACTGCTTAATAATTTACTGTCCAGTAAAGAAATGTCATTTCTGTCATTCATTAGAATATAATTTCTCTATCTCTCTCTACTACAATTATTTGTTTAAATTGTACGCAGTTTATTCTTATGAAACCAATACATTAAATGTTCTTTCATAAGATTAATAGAATTGTTTTTATCAAGCTTATGACTCTTATGCCGTCAACTATGAAGCTTTAAGTTTTGATTATAATGAAAATGGTGACAAATATATGCCATTATGGACTGTCTTTGATTGAAACTCTTGCCTTTCTGGCCGGTGAGTGGGAAATCAATAAAAATAGACAGCAATCAGTCAAAGCAACACAATTAATAAAATACAATGGACACATAAAATGGATTGAGATTGAAACGGCAAACGCTGAGATTGTTGTGAAAGGAAAGAGGATTTTGAAATGGGAAAATGGTGGAAATACTCAAGGCCCAAAGGGATTGTTGGTATCAGCTAACTAACTTTTGGCCGAGTGCGTGTCTCTGCCATTATAAATAATGCAAGCAATCGATTTATTGACTGATTCACATTGTTTGTACCCAAATAAGAACACAAATACCGAATGCCAAAGTAAATGAGCAGAAGGACAGGACATGGGACAACGGAACATTCAAAAAGTATGCCGCAATAAAATGACTCAACCAACGTCACAGAAAAAAAAAACAAGAAACATTCACACACAGTGAGTAAAAGCAGAGTCAAGGCATAGGAAAAACGGACAAGAAATGGCCATTTTATGAAGTGTTTAATGGATGTTAACTATGTGTGTGTGTGTGTGTGTGCGAGTGTGTGAATGTGAATGTGATTGTGTGTATGTGAATGTGGTCTTATCTATTGAACACTTGGCTGACCAAACAACGCACAACGACAAGTAACTGAGTTGGGGAAAAGGCCTTGCTTGGGAATTGAATTGATTTTTGTTTTTCTTCCAGGTTTGGGGCATAATTGCAGGAAAGCGTATTAGGTACAAATACTATATATCATATGGGAATGATTTAACCATAAACATCTGTATATGTTATACTATATAGTTATATAAGTATAAATATGAAATTTACTTAGACACACGTTTCCATCGCTTACGACTCTCGTCTACAATATTTTATATAACATTTATATTTAAATTTTATATATTCTATTGATACATAAGTGAAATGTATCTAGATACATTTTTTCAACGCTTTTAGTTTGACATCGCCCAGGTAATGTGCAAATCGGCAACCTTTTTGCCATCTAAGTGCTCTGGAAAAACCAAAGGCGATGTGAAACTAAAGAAATCCCATCAACTAAAAAGCATCTCATCGTGTGTCCACACACACACACACACACAGACATACACACACACTTGTGTGTGTAGTTGTGTGTATCTCATTTGAGATGGCAACTAAGGCGCTCGCTGCAAATGGCAGCACTTAAGTCTTCCCCGGCAAGAGCACAGTACGAGAGCCGCATAAAAATGGAAATGTAATGCCAAAGCAGCGCGACAGACGCTCGTTTTTCAGCCGCACCCAGAAGGACTGCGTCCCACTGTGCCTCCCCATTCCCCATTCTTGCTGAGGTATGCAATGGAAAATGACAAAATTATTGCGGCTTGATTGCATTAGCGGCCATGAAAAGCGTTGATTTGTTTAACTAGATGACATAAGGACAACGACACAGGACGTTCGCCGGATACGGATACCGTGGCAGCCAAAATGGCGGCCAGGCAATTAATGACACTGGGGAAAACGACCTCGACGACAAACTACCTGACACACAGCCACAGTAACTGACGGCGACTGACGGCGACTGACGACATTCAAGCCCGCAAAAGTATGCAATGGAAAACCGAGAACTTTGCCTAGCAGCGGAAAACTTTGGACTTTGTTGTTTAGTTTGCAACTAAAATATTGAATTATACTCACAGCTCAGCTAATTGTGAGGAGAATTAAGCTGGCAAGCTTATCTGCCGTGGCTTCATCTACTTAATAAATCATTAAATGCCACGGTATAAGTAAAATATTAGAATTATTATTGCAGTACTCGTACAACTCAAGAACTTTACTCGTTCATTTTATTTGCCTCATCAAATTGTAAATTGCTTCCTCTGCACCTTTTCTTATACTCTAATGTGCTTTTTATCTGGTTTTACCTGCTTCGCTGTGGCATCATTTGTCTTCTTTTTATGGCTAACTAGATTACTAGTTTTTCGTTTTATCTTCTTTGTTTACAATCATCCCAAATAGCCCTTGATATTGCTTGAGATGATGACTTTAAGTAAAGAAATGGAGATTCTGTTACTCAATCCTTTTTATGATTAAGGTTTTTTGATGTAACATATAATGAATCTTTAAATTTATTTCATAATTTCAGGTTTTTTACAATGCTGAATTTAGAATGAATATTATCATCTTTATTCTTTCTCTTTCTTCAGTTTAAAGCTTTCTGATCTAAAAATTTATACTGATTGAAGACTCCAATACTCATTTCATTATATTTCCTTGTTTTAAGCAGACGCCTCAATTTATTCTCTTTTGCTCTTGTCTTACATGAACGTTTTCAGACTTCATATACCTATATTGTAGATTCCCGTACTTATTCATATGTTTTATTAAAATTTCTTTTGCCTTTGCTATCACAAACTTTACGTAATATTTTGTAAAGAAATTAACTTTCCTATGCTGCTGCCTTTACTTTGTTTAAAGCTTTTCGGTTGCAACTTTTGCTGACTTGTTCATATTGTATAACAAAAACCTTTCGTATTTCATTTGTGCACTCGAATCAACCCACTTACACAGCGAATATTCATATTCATAGTAAGGGATTTTCGACAAGGTTAAACTTGTGCCGTCTTCACACTGCTGTGCACTTTTGGGCGCCCTATGTGGCAATAGCGATGGCTGTGGCAAGTGGCGCATTTAGCGGCAACTTTGTAGTAAGTAGCCTCCTCCTGGCCAGAATATTGTACAACAACGTTGCAAAATGGAAATATGAGTATTCATATTTCATATGAGAGTGTGTGTACATGTGAGTGTACTGCTTACTTTCCACTTTAGAGATATGTTTACCGTGCTCAAATGTGCGAAAGGCGTCGTCGCTGCTAAGCCCACTTTGTCCTACTTGATGTACCCTGTAAACACCCCCACACACACACACCAACATACAACGATGCATTTTCCCTTCTGCCCGACACCTTCTTGGTTCAGAAAACGCAGCATATTTTTCGCAGGAAATTTTGAGGCCAGGAGACGTCAGTAAAACAAGAGGCAGCTTCAACTTGTTAACCTCCTTTCATGGCGCTGCATTACACGGACAATCAACGCCTTCACATCGCTGCCTCTTTGGCTGCGACGCCGACGGAAACAACAAAAAGTAAAATATTTAAGCTGCGCATTCCGTTTGCCTAACACCCCAAGTCTCAGTTCCCTTTCCCACATGAATTTTCAATTAAAAAAGAGTTTTCCATTCACATATTCTGCATCTGGTGTGAGAGGGATGTCTTTTTTTGTTCTGATTTTTGACAGCTTTCTCTGGACTGTAAAATTAACAACTCGTGAAATATGCCCCCAAAAAGTATGCTTTTGTTTATTCTCTTCTTCATCTTCTTGGATTTTGCTGTATGTCATTTGGACGTCGCTTGCAACAAGCCCTCGACCTTGGCAACCAGATGACAACTGAACTGACAACTTACCCGAGGCAGCAATTTAATCACCTGACAATGAAAATAAAAGATTTTTAAAGTGTACGAAGACAACGACGTAGAATACACAACAACAAGAGTAACAATGAAATACAGACACTTTTTTAGTATATGGAATTTGTTTTTATGCTTTTCTTTTTGTTTTTTGGATTTGTTGCCGAGCAACAACAAACAATGTATCTAATTGGCCATTTAATTAGTAATATTTGGTAAAGAATGAAGGCGAAAGCAATTTTGTTAGCTGAAAATACGCAAATTAGTTGAATTATTATCATATATACGAGTGCCAGTATTCGTAGTATTATAATGGGAGTAAATGGAGTACGTGAGGGTCCTGCGGCTGTTTGCCTTCTGGCTGATGCTGCAAATAGTTCCCCGAAGCATCCGTCACTTTAATGAGCCTCTCAATATGCATGACACATGGCTTAAATGTGTAATTACGAGCGAATGGTAATGCGACAGGGCCACGTGCTCTCATCAACAGCAATTTTTGAATGACTACGCGTCGTATACGTTACGAAAATGAGCGAATATCCTGTGCTTAAACTTGCTTTATTAAAATGCTGATATAATGCGTTTTCCAAAATGATTTATCTGCTGTCGAAAATTAATATAAAATGAAAGGAAACTTTTCACTTTTAACCTACTCTAATTTTGCATTTTTGCAGACATTTAAAGTTGAGTTGAACTTTATATAGATTTAAAATACGCCTCATGTGAAAAATTTAACAAATTGTAAAATAGTTCCATTATATTTATGTGTTTCTTTGACCTGTGAGACGAGCGTATGTTCGTGAACTGAATGGAAAAGTTATTCAATTGAAAATTGCATGCAATTGAGTGAAATTCTCGGAAATATTGACAGTTACAAACACAAGATTTGATTGCACTCACACAATTTGTGTTTGCTATTCAGAAATGGGCATTCAATGCGGGCTCAGCCCTCAGCTTCAGAGTGTGTCACAAGTTTTGTGCGACTGCCAAAGTCTCGGCTTAAACTATCATAAAATAATCACATTGAAAAATCAAAACTTTTGCTAGGAAAACCATAATAAATCAAATGCAGAGTGAAGGATGGTGGGGAAGAGGGGTCGGTCTGATGGCGGCCCAAGGATCTGGCATACATGCATAATAGAAAGGCGAAAAACTAGAGTGAAAGATGTGCGGCTCCTACACAAAACTTTCTCGCTAGCTCTATTGTTCGAGTGCTCCAAAAAGTTCAAAGGGCACAAGAGGCTGCAAAAGGCATACAAAGTGCTCTCTTTCTCTCTGTCTCGTTTCTTTCTTCTCTAGATAGGTGAAGTGGGTGCAGAGTGTGTTGGATGGAACTTCGGAGTGCAGGTGATTAACACAAATCTGCCAAATGCCAAACGACCACCTCCAGGGCAGCTGCCATTAATTACATACGAGTTAGTAGAACAGGGCCCAAATGAGCGGGCCATATTGAAATATGCCTTGAACATTGCTAATTAATTTTTGATAATTATCATAGACGAATGCCAAAGTTTTTACAGCTCTCTCTTTCATACATTTTCTCCGCCTCTGTCTTTGTTAGTCTGCCTAACTATTTGCTTTCTGCTGCTGCCTCATTGAAGTTGAATAATGAGCCAAGAGCGAGAGGCACTAAAATAAAATTCCTCTTTAACGTGAGCAAAACAAAAGGCGCACAGTTTTAATTGAAGCATTGCGCAAAAATAAACAAAAACAAAATCTGGAACGCAATAAAACAGCAGCAACAACAATCTGCTTTTTAGTCTCTCTGTCTGCTATTTTCCTTCTAGTTTCTAGGTTTACCCGCAACAACAAATCAAACAGCAAACGGCAAACAAGCTAAAAATTAAAATTACACTTTCAGAATTTCATAAAGAATATGGAATACTCTTTCCCGCTCAAGGCAATAATTTCTCATTCTTGGAGTGCAAATAGGTCTTTTTTTGAGAGTTTTTCTTAATTATTATCATTTATTTTACAAACTGTCTTAAACATGTAGTACAATACTTTATATGCTTCACAAATTACATATACTTCAATTTTAATACCTTCTACATATTTCATTTGTAATTAGGCTGCCTTCAGTTTCAACTACTATATCATAATAGCAACTTATCAAAAATGAGGTAAAAAAAAGTGTTTTCCCGAAGTCGTATTTTGATTTATTTCCATTTGTTGTCAAAAAACTGTCAGAATTTCTAAAATTCATGACAAGTATTTAAAGTGCAATAAATGGAAAATTAAACACAAACTGGATTTATATTCTGATTAAGTTTATTCAACATAATATTATATATCATATTTAAAATTCAATTTTATTGCTGTCAGTTTGATGGTTTTAACGTAATTGTAGAAAATGGTTTATAATTTGAATTTGTTTGCATTCTTTACAATTTACCTAGTCAAATAGCACAAGTATTTATTTACGAAATAAAATTATTTTGGCATAGAACAATGACAAATAAATTGAAAGGCATTCAACTGTTGAAGCTCCCAAAGAACTTTATCAGGTTTAAAGTAAGCCATGTGTCTGCCAACTGGGACAGAAAACTGACCAAAAACTATCCTTGAATTGCATTTGCATGATGCATAAATTTGTTTCGTTTTTCATTTGCAAAGTCGAGCCTGCAAGCTGAATAGATGGGCATGTTGTCTAAAAATTACGTATACATCAACGTTGCTGCTTGGCTTGGCACTTACCTAGTTTTTTCCTCAATTTCGTGATTCAGTTATCTTTTGAGTTTAATTTAATTGAGTTTTTATTTTTTGTAGTTAAATTATGATTAGCGCACTTGTTTGTTGTGTAAATTATTGTGACTTATATTGCTTCTGGGTTTGGTTATAGCCTGTAAAACGATTACTGTTGGGTTGAGTTGGGTGTCACTTATAGATTGTGAATGTGAAATCGCTTCACTCGGAGCACAGCTTAAAAGTATTCACGAAATCAATTTTGTATACGCTCGTAAAAAACACAGAAATAATTTGCGCTGACACATGTGTCGTATGCGCAATATTTAATAAGCAGTTCCCTCCAGATAACATGTATCACTCATACGTCACGTTGCCAATTTGCTAGCTCCGTCGACAGTCACACACACACACACACGCACTCACACACAAGAGGCCGACGGAGCACAGCACGTGCACTTGACATTTAGTGTGACAAGCTGCAGAGCCTCCAAAAAAAATGGAAATAAAAACACAAAAACAATAACAAAAGCAACAACAGAAACAACAAAGGAACAGAGAAATTCATAAAAATTCAAAACAGATAGCAATCAATGACGTAGTAGAAATTGGTAGGAGCTCAAAGTGTCAGGCAAGTCAAGAATTCCGCACGGTGGATCACAACTGGTTTATGCAATTGCAGAAAACACCAATAAATATTGCTGTGAAATCAATTTGCAATTGGAAGTTATAAAAGCAGATTACATTATAATTATCGGTGAATGGTTTATTATTCGGCTGAATAAGGGAAAGCTTTATGAGTGAAGAGAAAAGATTAAAATTGTAGGCAGGTGTAATGAACTTTCAGCTACAGATATATTTTGAAGGGAAAGATTCTAGATTTTAGAATAAATTCAATACAGATATAATCTCCAATTCTTTTAATAACTAATTTTTTTAGGCCCTTTTCCTTTGAAATAAGAAAATCCTGACAAATCAAATGGTTGCCAATTGTTGAACAGTCAACCACTGTGCGTGATGTCGTTGCGTGCCTAAAATGTCATTTCCTTGTCCTTGGTGGCAATTGTCAAGTACGCGTCAGGAATCTTTACTCACTCCCGAAATTTTTTGGTGATATCGTGCGAAAAGCGCAGCTGACCCTGCTGGCTTTGAAACGCTTTTGCTCAAGTGCCGCCGTCGCCAATCATTGAAAGTGATGTGTCCAAAATACCAAGCACAATGGCGACAATGGTGCGGCTAAACGCGCGTTTTGCCAACTTCCTGTCCAGTCAGTTAACCTAATGACCGGCATTCATGTCTTGCTGTGCGTGGATTGCCCTCTCTTTCATCCACTCTCTTTTATTCACATTTTTCTTTCCTTTCTTTTTTTATGTCCTTTGCATTGTCATTCATCATAACTTGGACGCTTTAACAAAGATAATGTTTCAATTGTCTAACGTAAAAACGAAATGAAAATGCTCAAAATTTACTGGATAGTTCGGAAAGCCTTGGCAACAGGACACGCCAGCATTGGATACCCTCGTTAGTTGGAGTTTTTATTAGCTGCGTTTCTAACAGGGAGGAGTTTGCTGTAAAATGAAAACATATTTTTCCAACTCAAAAAATTGTCAAGTTATGTCAGCAATGAAAAATTATTGCATAAATTAATTACGAGTACCCAGGACGTAGGACATAGAACGAAGAACGTGCAGTCAGGCAGGCTCGACATCCTTGCTGTGACGACAACGTTGACGATGGTGGCAAATAATTGAGCACGTGCCACAAAAGCAAGCCAGCAGGCATGCCGCATGCCGTATGCCGTATGCCGCGTATACGTAATATGACCTGCTACTGCTTGATTTAACTAATACAATGAGCAAGCCTACGTGTGTGTGAATGTGTGTGAGTATGAGTGAGTGTAAAAGTGTGTGTACATGTACTCGCATGCAATTAATAACTTGTGCATAAATAGGATAGCTTGTCGTAAAGGTTTTTCACAAATTGCTGCGACATGTAATTTAATTTTCTAAGCAACCAACTGTAAAGCCAAACAACCAGGCTAAATTTATGAAAGCCAAATAGGGTTAATCAGTTTCCAAGAATCCTATTATGTTCTTCAATTAAGATTTTCATTTAAAGTTGCCCTCTGGCATTCTTCAGTCAGCTAGAGCGCAGTGCAAATTGTATAAATTATGCCTGGGTCTATAAAATTCAATAAATTTTATTACGGAGTAATAAATGTTAAGAGCAAAATTTATTAGGCAAGAATTTTAAAAAAATAATAATAAAAATAATACATTTTTATTAAGCTTTTTGATGTAATGTAATTTATTTTAAAATTGCCAATAACATTTACTATCCTCGACTTTTGATTGCCCAGAAGAGACGTAAGCTTTCTGTAATCATTAAAATTGGTAATAATATTAAAGTAAATCAGAAAACGTATATTGGTAAAAAAAATCTGATTTATAAACTCATATTTTGGCTGACTAAGAGTGCATCCAAAAATAAATAATTATATTTAAAAACAATATAAATTTAACAACTTGTAAAGTATTCCTTATAAAATTACTGTTCAAGTTTATTTAGTTTATAAATAGCCTCATATTCAATCAATTAGCACTACAAATATTGTCAGTTTGTGTCTAGCTTTCATTTGAAAAACTTATCACTTCTACAAGATAATATTGATGTTTGCTTATATTGCGCATACGCTCCATGTGCCTCAATTTGTAATGAAAAACAAATCAGTCAACAGAGAATTGACAGTCAGTCTGTACGAGCCCAATGAACGCATCAAATACGCTTCATGCTGCAATGATTTGTTTGGTCTTGACATACGCATCACGCATAAGTAAGAGAAGGACACTAAGGACCCACACGGGAGCCCATCGATCACAGTCTAGGACACTTGCGGCCGGCCTGTCAATCAGAGCTTGTTCTAACATTTCATTATTTTTGAATTCATTTTGATTTGCTTTTACGATTCCATAGAATTTTGATACTTTCACTGCAATTGGCTTTCACTTCGTTTCGTTTGCGTTTTTGGTTTTTGATTTGATGAGTCCGCCCAACCTTTAAAGAGGGCATGGGGCTATTTAAAAATAGCAGCCGTTTTCAAGGACAAGTTATGGTTATTTTTGAAGCCATACAAATGACGAGTATTGCTGCAGGGCAAGAACGAAAAGCAAACAAACAAAAAGACAATGTTTTTTGTCTTTTATTTTTATTTCTGTAGTTGTTATTCCGTTTGTAGTTGTTGTAATTGTTGTTTTTGCTGCTGTCAATTGAAATTCATTTGGCAAAGTAAATTAAAATCAACGCCACTTTCACCACTAGCCAAGTCATTTGCTTTGTTTCGCACATTTACAGCATTTTTATACTAGACTAAACAAGGGCTTTTCTTTTGTCTCACACACACATACACTCAAGATGTTATTGTTGTTTTTGTTTAACACGCTTTTGTTAATTGCAGTGAAGAGAGACAAGCGCTATCTGTACCGTTAGCTGCGATAGCTTCCATACAACTGAACACACAAAACAGAACAGAACTTATGCCGACGCTAAAGGCATTTCCACTTTTGGTTCGACGCTGTTTGCACCATGTGCTTCAAACATGTTGCAAATGATTATTTGTGTTGTGTTTTGGTTCGATCGGCCCAATCGGCGTATGCGTAATGCACATCATTGGCTTGCACCGCGTACAAATAGCCCATTTAAGTATATATCTATATATAACTATACATATTTGCTTGCGTTCAGTTAGGATTTGTATGTGTTGCGTGTAAAGTGTTGAGAAATTGCTTACAAATAAATATGAAGTATACGACGCGTGTTTAGGTATAGAAATTGATAAATGCATTTAAGAATAAATGTATCATCACCATTTATTATTATGGTTTTGCTCAACAATTTATATAGAGACTGAAACACGGAAATCTTTATTTATGCTAAAAAAAAAAGATTGATTAACTAATGATTTTTAATATATTTTATCCCATAACTGCAGAGTATTTTTTCGTCGTTTTTCAATTGAACTTTCCACTGCAGAGCTCCTACTTATTGTCTGCCATACGAAATGAATGATTGTCTCTGGTTGAGGCACAAAGTGCTATTGATGATTCTCGGATCTTTTGTCTGACCTCCGTCATCACATTAATTAAAGACAGCGGATTCCCTATCCCCACAAATACTAACATAGCATAGAGTTCAATTGAACTCAGAATGTAGACTTCTATCACGGACATGGATGAATTTCTAATCCTTACCAGCCAGCGGGCATATTCTTCTTGGCTGGCACGTAAAATATGCCAGCTGTAGGGGAATTTTGTGGCATTATTCGCATAGCTGGCAGTGTGTAAAATGAGCGATAAGCGAGCTGAAAGGCAGCTCAACCTCGAACACTGAACACCGAACTCAATCCTTAATCAGAACTGTCGAGCAGTTAACCCAGGGTAAATGAAAGGAAGTGTGCAGAGTCTGAAGTGTGGCGTGCTCGACATCGTCTGCAGTTTATGTATTGTTGGTGTAGTTAATAAAGCTCAAACAGAAGACCACAAGGCGCTGTCGCAGCAGCCAGCAGCCAGCAACCAACAATCAATTTCATGTCAATTGGTTCATATTTTATAGGCTGAGCTGTTGCTGATGCTGTTGCTGCTGAAAGAGCTGAGGCTGAAGGACGATTGCAGAAGCGTTGTTTGCTACGTTGCGTTGCGTTGCGGCTTAATGACCGCATTTGTGGCCAAGCGTTAAGGTTATAGTTCAAGTAGCATTTAAGGGAATTTCACTGCTGCTGCTGTCGCACTAATATTCAACCGAAAACCCCAATGCTTGACCCATAAAATTTTGTGGTTTGTGGCCAACAACAATACGAGTACGCAAGTTGGAGCTGCTCCTCGGCTACTGAATTTGGCATTCAAGCCACAATTGAAATGTCAGCATTTGCTGGCTGGCAATAATAATAATAATGCAGCTTGTTATGCACAGAATGGGGCTGAAGCCATGTCAACATGCAGCCAACACAAGAGAAAAGCTGACAGGCAGTTGCCGCATCGAGTGTAGGGTATAAACAGAAGAGGCTCTTAAGTTTATAGTTGGTAAAGAGTCCATTCAATTTCATTTAATTCCATTTATTACTAGGGTAACAGCTTTAAAATTTAAATATCTTTATTATTGGCTATAAACAATATTACATCCCTATGCTATTAATTCTGCAATGATAAGCAGTAAAATCTGTTAGTAATTGAGTCAATTTAAGAATAAGAGTTGTAATTTTATAAATCATATCAAGTAGTCTATATACCCAACACATAATTGTGATATACCCTTGTGCCTAAACTTACATGGCAAAACGTTGTCTGCCAAGCGTAGCGTTTATGTAAAATTGAAACCGGAAACAGCGACCAAGCCGAGAGATGAGAAGAGTCGGTTACATGGGCGGTCAACATAATGTGGAAAGGATGAGAGAAGACAGACTGCGCCATTGTAACATTTGATTGATTGCCTTTTGGCCTACCATAGCGCCAGGATACGTTGTGTATCGTAGTTAGCTACATGATGCCCTTCGGACAGTCATGGCGTATGCGTAATGTGATACATAACAAATATGCTGAGCGCGTGACCGCCATTTCTTGTCGGCAGTTTGCCTGCAGACCATACCATTCCCAACTCTCTCCTCGCCCCTTCCCTACAGCGCTTTCTTTTTCAAGCGAGTCCGCCAATTAATTTGCATCCTTTTACATGGAATCGCTTTCAGGTGCAACAACGCGACAACAACTTTGTGTCCTTGTGTCTACACTTTGTTGCCATTACGATGGGTATTACAATTATGTCGATTTGTTTGTTGTCTATCTAAATCTAGCTCTCGTTTATTTTTAACAGAATCGAGAGCATTTACATTTATCGATTTTACTTATCTAAACAGTTTATTGAGTTTGTCAATGACATTGTGAAAATTCAGTTCACATGGATTAGATTATCGTATCTTTTAAGTACATAATTATCCATCCATCAATTTAATCAGCTCTTACTTTATTAAGGTATTTGTCATATTTATATATTGAAAAAGCAAATAACTATTTATGTACACTCTGCTTAAATCAGAACTACAGAGCATCTTCCAGTCAGGCATTCTCATGCATTCACTTAAATTATTTTTTTGCGACCTTCTGACATTTTGTGCATTTTAAGAACTGTCATTTTTATCATTTTGTTTACGCCCTTAGCTTCTGTTTTCGGTAGCTACCCTCCCTAAGTTTTAGTTGCTGCTAATGAGTGTCTTTGGCTCAAGTGTCTGAGAGAGAGAGAAGGATAAAAGGGCTGTGCAGTTTGGCGACTTGGCGGGGACAGTCCATTAGTCTAATAGCAAGTGGCAACTTTAGCAAATTGCAATTACATGCATGCTGTGGTGTATTGCATGTGAATTTAGTTTACAATGCGAATAGTATAAAATTCTCATACTCATTATCGTACACTACTAATCGTACTTAGACTCGCAACCACAGCCACAAGGCGAGGCAGCAAACAACACAAATCGCTCAGCACTTGGCAGCACTTAAACGCGGATAACCACATGATAAAATTAGACGATTAGCCACTGGCATGACCACAACACACCCCCCCCCTCCGCCACACACACACACACGCATATAACTAATACATATACACACCACACACACAGCAGACCGAGGCTAGACTAAATAAACAGCACAGCTGGCAGGCTATGAAAGTTCCAGTTTATGCCAGAAGCCTTATCGCTAAGAACTAGCAAATAAAAAATATATAAAAAACAAATTTACACAATTGCGTTTTTTCCTATTCTCTACGATGTATTTTTTGGAAAATATTTTGCTTGTGAAAAATCGTTTGAAATTAGTTGAACAAAACATAACCAAAGGCAATAGAGATACTAAACCAATAAATACTTGACGCATTGGGTTAAAACCGTAAGATAAACAAACATTAAAGACATCGACTTGTACTTCATAAGAGGATGCTAGAATATTTCCTATTCTTCTTTTTTTATTAATTTTTCATTGATATAAACAGTTGGTTCAAAAATTTCTATAAACTGTTTCAATTTATATACAAACTCTAAAGCAAATGCTTCCAAGTATTTCCCTTAATCGATTTCTTTACCATTTGCCTGATTGATATCTTTATAAAATGAACAATATATACCTTAGCATTTAAGAAACAATATTTCCGTTTTATTTCTTTGTTCTATTTTCTGAATCTCATATCCCAACACTAAATACTTAGTTGCTCCTTAAACTAATCTTACATACTTGTATAACCCGCTTAAATTTCATTTTTATTGTGGTGCAAAGTTATCAAAAAATGTTTGATTAAATTTGTGGTTGAAACTAAAATTAAATTCACAGTTTTTTATAAAATTTGATGTAATCTAGAAATATGGAAGGTTGTGTCGCGTAGCACTTCCGACAAATATATATTTTTTATTTATATTTTGCGGTTTTCGAATGTCAACTTCTTTTGGGTTTATGCTGCATTTTAAAGCTATGCAATTTTTTGTTGTTCTTTGCATCATTTAATTTTTTCGGGCTGGGAAATGTTTCATCGCGTTGTTTTGGACATTTTTTAACCACCCAGCTAAAAATCACCCAACAATAAGATCCCATTTAGATGCCTTTGAACGTTGAATGCGATAAACGTCGTGCATTTTATGAGCATTAAATTCATAAATCGAAAATTCGTGTGAGCAATTTGTAAGTGTGAAGATTAGAAAGGGATAGACGGGGAGGAAGGGGTGTGCAGAGGGATAAATATATTCACACACAGTGCGCCGCATTTCTAATGAAAAATTAATTGTTTACTTTGGCGCAATGTTATTGTGATGTGCAGCATTTGTCGAGATGCGAAATTAGTTCAATTTGCATTCAAGTCATTTGTAAATTAAACCAGATG
Organism: Drosophila testacea; assembly: GCA_035043265.1. Taxonomy (NCBI): domain Eukaryota; kingdom Metazoa; phylum Arthropoda; class Insecta; order Diptera; family Drosophilidae; genus Drosophila; species Drosophila testacea. The sequence goes on from JAWNND010000151.1 coordinate 2,998,517, forward strand.
AACATTAAGAGCAGACAAAGATAGACATAGCTAGTGAGTAAGAGAGGGAATATTAAATGGTAGTAAATTGTAATACAAACAATACAAAACAAAGTTGATGTTACAAACTTACTTATCGACTCTGACAGAAAAAAATACATCCAGAGAGTCCGACTGAGATGTGGAAAACCGTGACATCTCACAGATGCTACTTGAACTTGAGCTCCAAACTCTAACTGACTTCAGATGCCAGTTGATAAATTTGACAACTGTCAGTTGTCTGATAAAAGTAATTTTGAACTCGCTTTCTTGCCTTTTTAGTTGTCGTTGGCCACGCGTAACTTGCCCCTTGGCACTGCCACAGAATACTGGGTGAGTTTACAAAAAAATTAAATTACATTTTGCACACAGTTGTGATTTTCATTAATTTAGTGTAAATATAACACATATACGAGTATAGCTGCAATACAAAAAGTTCCAAATTCCAAATCAAATAACTTTTGGCAACTTTTACGCCGGAAACCACAACCAAAAAAAAAAACAACAAAAAAAAAACAGTCGATGCCGAACAAAAAAGTTTGCTTAAAAAAGTTTCGGGCCTCTTCTGCTGCTCGAATACCGTATAATTAATGACCTGCAAGGTATAATGACTAATAAAAAAGAATACTTTCATCTTTAAAATCACTCTTAGCTGTTGTAAAAATAATATAAATTTTAAAATTACTTTAATTATTTGAATTTTCCTTCATCCTTCATGAAAGGGAACCCCACTTATTCTTAAATTTCTTTGTGCCTACAGGGTATGTAACTGACAGCTCTTAATCTACAATAATTTCCATTTGTATTTCCTTGCGCTTTGTATTCCCTTTCGTCACGGACGCGTATTTTGGCATTACGTATACGCAGCGTAAACCGCGTGCTGTGAACTTTAGTCGTATGTTTTGACTGACGGCCAACAGGACAAATGCCAAAAGAGAAACAGGGCAAAGTGTTTTGTGAAAAGAGGAGAGGGTAAGTGGATGCATGCAGCTAAAGCAAAGTAAGCGCAAAATGCATAGTGGCACAGTTTCACTTTGGAAGATTGCCGGAAGAAGCCGGTAAACGACGACGTCATCTAAACAACGGTGTACTTTCTGCTCTTGGCTAAAAATATTTGTCAGGCAAAGTTATCATCACCGATGGGGCCATAAAACAATAAGACCTTGAATGGAAAAGGAAATGATTGCGGAGATGAGGCTAGAAATTGATGCACTTAAGCAAGTGTCATAAGTTGAGAAAATATTCCGAAATTGGAACACTTCTCATAAATAATATACTTGTGACAATATTTACTTCAACATTGTAATCGTTTTCATGATTTGTGCGACAAGTGCATTTGCATTTGAAAACTGCTGGATGGAAGTATTAATGTCAAATGTTAGCAACTTTGTTTTGCTCCTCTCACTCGGAAAATTGCAATAAACATTTAACCAGGAAAAAGTTTCAACCAACTTTTTTATGGTCATCTCTTTGGCAAGTTTAAATGAACGCCTGCTCACATTGTAATATGTATTATTCAGTGGTCTGAACTTGAACTTGTTTGGTGTCGACCAGAGTTACCAACTTTTTTGTGGAGAGAATAACACTTTTCTGAGAGTACAATAGACTGTAACAATTGCACTTCAATAATTTTTTTGCTTTTGAAAGTCTGTTTTTTATATAATAGTGAACATTTTAGGAACTAGAAGTTTCAATAATTTGTGAAATTTCTTTTAATTTAAATGAACCAAATTGAAATGAATCCCAGAATTATTTCTTTTTATACTTTTCCGATTATTCTCTTTAAATCTTTTTTATGAACTCTTATGAAACCATTTTGGCAACGCTGGCTTAAGCAGCTGTCATCCACTTAACGAGCTATGAATAATAAAACTTGATTGTTGTCTTCGCTGGATTATGTAATTGGAATCATTAGTTTTTACCCTAAAGACTAAGCAAAAACTGAACTCAAATAATACTTCATTTTTATTATACAAGAAGTCATAAAAATGTTATTTCAAAGAATTGTTGACAAAATTATGTTTATAATATTCGCAACAAGTCCAAATATCCAGAAAAGTTTTGTAATAAAAACAAATTCCATAATTAAAATTAATTTATTCATAAATTATAAGATTCTAAAAAGCAACAAAAATTAATTTGTTTTAGTTTTTTGTAAGTTTTTTGAAAAATTAACAATGTCAACTATAGGAAACAATTTATTTTTCACAGCTAGCTGATATCTCTCTCAGTATACGTTCGTGGGGTTTCATTGAGTTGTCAGTTTTGCATATTGGCTTGGTTTTAATTAACGCCTGATAGCAGACATTAGAGAAGCTAATGCAAAATTGATTGGTACCACTTAAATGCCACTTAGTGGCAAGTCCATAAAAGCTGCTAGGCGTCGAACTCATCCAGCTAAAGGTGTTTGACAATGGATATCGACAGTACACTCGCCTATCGTCCATTGTGGTTTTGCTTTCGTGTTTTGGCTCCAACATTCTTTGGCGCCAGCTCACAATCAGTTTATGTGTATATGATGTTGATGCATTTGCTCGTTACGGTGATCTTTCCAATGCATCTTCTTCTGGGACTGTTGCTACAAGGAAATCCAGCAGAGATGTTCAAGAACTTAACGATGACTTTAACCTGTGCTGCATGCAGCTTAAAGCATATTGTACATCTGTGCCACTTGCCACAAATGATGGAAATTAAAATATTGCTGATGCAGTTGGATAAGTGCATTCAGAGCGATGAGGAGAAGGATTATTATCAGGAGACGTTACAAAACAGAGTGAATCGTCTTATTCGCTGCATTTACATTATGTATGGCATTATCTACATACTCTTTGTACCCGGTGTGATAATGGTTCTATTAACCGACCCACCTGAGTTAATCTACTTGGCCTGGTTTCCCTTTGATTGGCGGAGAAGTTCATTTCATTACGCTCTGGCCGTTGGCTATCAAGTTTTGGCCATCTTTTCCGAGTGCATTCAAGGCTTGACCAACGATGTGTTTTCCCCGTTGACATTGTGCTATTTGAGTGGACATTTGCATATTTTTGGAATACGTATGTCTCGTCTGGGATTTCATCAGCTGCCTGGCATCGAGACACAACAGCAACTAAAGGCCTGCTTTCAGGATTTCAATCTACTCATGAGGTAGTAACAAGTTGACTATTTAACTAATTTACTTGCTCTCTATAATACATTTTAAATATTTTGTTAAGTCATTATAATTGAATTGCATGTAGGAATTTTCATGACAACAGCAAATTACATTCACGGTTACAATTAAATTTAGTATAATTGCATACCTGCTTTTTATCAATTAAAGCTATAATTTATTTGATATCTAGTTTAAAAACAATTCGCAAGGCTGCTTTAATATAAATTGTAGTTTCACATACAAACAACATTGTTAATCTCACATCCGTTAATAATAATTTTATGAAATAATAGTTGCATTTTATATTCAACCCTATTTTATTGTTTAGACTTCTTAAGATGACCAGAGAAACCGTCAACCTTGTTCAGCTCGTACAGTTGCTCTTCTGTGGTACGAATCTTTGTATAATCGTGATCTATGCGCTGTTCTATGTAGAAGATATTGTCTCCATGACGTATAATTTCGTGTACTTTGCCGTCATCTGCGTTCAGTTGTTCCCGAGCTGCTATTTCGCTAGTGTTTTGGCTGAAGAGATGGAAAGTCTACCCAATGCCATCTTCTCTGGCAATTGGTATGAACAATCGGCTGAATATCGACGTAATGTGCTCATCTTTACTCAGTTGACATTGAGGCTTCTAAAGCGTCGACTTATGGCCGGTGGACTCATTGAACTTAATCTAAACGCCTTTTTCGTCACCTTGAAGATGGCTTATTCCCTATTTGCAGTTGTGGTGCAATTAAAGAGTAAGAAAATTTAATAAAAAAAAAAAGAAAATTCAAGCTATAATATAAAAATATGTTATACTCTTATCTGTTACCTTCAAAAATAAAAATCATCTAATATAAATAACTTAAAAACTAGGTAATCTCAAATACTATTTGAAGTGAATATTGTCTACCACCATTTACTTAAAATACATTTTGTATATTTTTTTAACCGTTTTGTATACACCATTTTTCTTATTCCCTATTGTTATAGTAGCTCAGTTTGATATTACGTATACGCATCTTGTGCCTGGTGCTGTGACCTTTTGTCGCATGTTTTGACTGACGGTCAAAAGAACAACTGCCAACAGAGGAATAGAAAGAGAAGTGATTCGATGAGGTAGTTGAATTTGGGAATTGGAAGCAATTGGCTGCAAGGAGCAAATGCAAAGTAAGCATAAAATGCGCTGGATTTTTCCGACTTTTGTGTCACAAAGCCGGAAAGAAGACTACGTCATCTAAACCGTGTTTGTCTTGAAACTCTTTGCATGCAATGTCATCGATTTGCTCATAAAACAATGAGACCTTGAGAGTAAAAGGAGTGAAAGAAGCACACGAGTTCAGGGACGTAACTTTTTTGTGAACTTTTTTGTGTTGAAAATATGAAGAAATTAAAGAAGGACATTTTTTTGTTAGATGCTGTAATAAAAATAACTTAATAGTTGCTCTAACTTTACAATGGTAATTGTATTATTAAATTTCCGTATTGTTCTTAATTACTTAATTATTCCAATTACATAGTTTCAACATTTGACAATTTAATAAGTCAATTAACTCTCTTTAAATAAAATCTGATGACCGCCATTAATGGGATTTTTATTGGTGCCGTTAAATTGTCACTTAATAACAAGTTCATAAATGGGACATCATCAGTACCATATAATAAAAAATAAATTCACTTTGTATTGAAGAAAATCCTTATTTCACTTTAGTTTGATTTAAAATTGCCACCACCTGGTCTATATATATTTATCTTCAACTCTGGCTAATATTTCCATATCACCAACCCGCTCACCATCTTTGTATAAAGTTCCAATTCCCTTTATAAAACCGCGGGGCAATGTAGAGGGTAAATTATCGGTCTGAATATCAACATCATTGAAATAATATGTACCCTTCGGTAAGGGGCAAATATCTCCATCGATGGGAAAGTTAGTGTTAACGCCCGGGTCTAGTGTGGGCATTGCATATGAGCCATATTCATCTCTAGCAGCACAAGGACCTATTTCGGATACATTATAAGGAAGTGGTTTGAAGTTTCCATTGCCACTCGTATCACTGTAGAAGGAGATCGAAATTTTAAATGTTCATCATCCATATCTTCAAACATTTGAATAGTTCCATTGACAACACGATCGCGACCCATAATAAACATATTACTCCCGTCTAATATCTTTTCACCACCCGTGCATAATTGAATTCTATTTTCTCAAATGTCATCTGATAGGTCTGCTTAATGGACTGCGAATAGAGTTTTGTGATCAAACATATTTCATTCAAGTATTATAGAATTGATTGAGTTGCTGCTTACCGAGCTGCTTTCGAATAGCAGCAATAAAAAAATCAAAACAATAAACGGATTATTCCAATACATCTCTGCTGAACTCAGCTTGCAATGATTCAAAGAGATGCAGTTACCATTTATATAGGGTAACCCATTGGCTATGTAACATGCTAACTAACTAGTGAATAACTTATAATTATAATCCAGGCATTGTTTAACAGATCAACAGAACATACCGCAAATAATTAATTTATTGTCTGCTTTTTAAATGTCATGAAACACGCGAAATATTATCAAACGTAAAAACATTTATAAAAACATTAACAACAGCATTGCAGCATCTGCAATTTATTTATAATGTTTATTTAAAATTATTTATAACTTATTTAATTTAACTTAAACAACTAGAAATTGTTATCTGAAGTCACAGGAGAACTTCTCACAGTCAAGCAGTGCCCATAACTAAGTAGTCTGCAAGCAGTATTTCTGCAACGGCTTTGCACTGCTTGGCCTTGAAACTGATCATATTCTTCATTTTCTCACAGTCTTCTTGAACTCAATCAAAATACTTTTGTTGCCACTGTAAAACGGGCACGAAACTTTGGTTAATTAAAGTCAACTGACGCAGATAGATGCTGGTGCTGCTGCTGCTGGTTTATCTCTGTTTCTGTTATTGATTTTCATAATTGCTTGCCTACGAGTGCCATATACTCGCACATTTTCACCTTTTCATTTCCACAATTTCCAAATTTTCAGCCAAAAAGTGAGGGAATCAATGCCACACAGTGCGTTGTAACAAATGAAATTCATTAATTGCCCCGTCCCAATGCGCAAATAAACATTTGTTTGGTTTTGTTTTGTATTCTTGTGTTTCGTTCAGTTCTGTTTCGATTCATTTGCTATGGTTTCGTTTCGATTGGAACAATTCACAATTGCACATTAAACCAAATGAATTGTTTATGTTTTAGAAATTGATTTTTTTTTGTGAATGATTCAAGCCTTTGCTATTGTTAATGTAATTAAAATGAAAATATCATAAAGAGTTGCCAATACTAATAAAAACATAAAAGTGTTGTACAATTTTGCATCCATGTGATGGGTAAGTACTGGATAATATGTTTACTCTTGTAAGGTCAAGGCCTTTTGAGTATTAATTAGTAACTCTATGGGACAATTTAGAATTATAGTTTTACAAAAATTAAAGAACCTGCTTTATAAATTTCTTAAGTAAATAAGATATCAGAAATACATTTTGTTCTCAATCTTAAAAAAGATGGACAATAGGGTACACAATTTTAGAATCTTTAAGTCTCGGGTACGTAATAATATTTTAGTCTCCATTTAAAATTCAAAGCCGTTCACACAGTTTTATGTCTGGGTATTAAGCAAGGTTGGGATTTATTTTTTTGCTGACTTATGGCAAAGCTTTGGCTATTTAAGACGTGTTTGACTGTTATCGCTGAAAGCTCTGTACGTGCTCCATTCACATTCACATTTCTAACCCTCTAAAATTCAACATATGCAACTGAAAGGTTTTTATGTAAACTTTTAAGTGTACACTTGAAGTTGTTTTAATTAAAAAATCTGATAAATGAGTTGAAATTAACTATTGCAACACTTTTGGGCTGTGTAACCAGTTTATTGAGAGCTAAATGAAATTTATTTAAAGGAGCTCTTGAATAACGGAAAATTAATTTTCCGTACGTAATATTAGTTCGTTCTGCGAAAAGGCTTAGCTGTAAATTTGAAGAGCGAAATCAATTATGTGTACATTAATGTTGAAAATTCTTTTGAAAAGTTTAAGCCCTAGCTAGTTTACAACAGCTTTATAAGCTTAGGCAGCCGGAAAACTAATTATTTTAGTTTTCAACCAGCACTTTAATTTCCAATTAAAACCGTAATAATTCTTTTGTAGTCATATCTAATGTAATTTATTTCGTACGGTAATTATGATAACAATGCAACAAAGCAGGACGGAAAACGAAATAAAAATAATGTGCAAAACGGATGTGTTGGAAATTCGGAAAAATTTTGTGACTGTCGATTGCAGTTCCCAAAACTTGGCTGTACAAAATGTAAATATGTCGATGTCGTTGCCTGAATGCATAAATGTGCATCGCATAAAGTCTACAACAAATTAGCATCAGAAACAGAGATAAGTGTAATTTGAATTTCAGAACTTTAAATATCCTGACTACAAACTCATGCTATTATGGAAACCCATTTAGAGTGATTTTTGTTGTATCAAATAGAAAATCGAATGCGAAAAGCAAACAAAAACAGCGAAATAGAAACGGAAACCGAAACAGGCTGAAAATGTGACGAGTTTTGAATCCAAGCTAAGAACACGGGCTTTGGGAAGTATTATGCGCGAATGTTGCGTATACGCCCCCAAGAGGTGGGAGAAAAACATACAGTGGCTGCCACGCCTAGTGCTCGAGGTGATTTAACTTTTCTGCCTGCCATTCATTTCCTTTTCAATAGCACAAAGCACACAAACGGCAAAAATATTGTTGGCATACTTTTGCAAGTGCTTCCGTGTCCTGCCTGTATATACATTTCTGTATATGTGTGTGTGTGTATTCTGAATCTGTGTGTTTATTTTAACTTTTGGCATTTTGAGCGCGATCCGAAGGGGATTTCACAGCCAAATAGAAAACTAAAACAAAACACAAACAGAAACGCCAAACACATAAATATGAAAAAATAAATTGAAACAGTCAACCAAGCCAACTGCTGTCTAACTCAACTATTTCCACTCGGATCTGTCAAATAGCAACGCAGCCCATCTCAATCAGTGCAGCAGCAAGAAATTGTGACACCACCCAACCACTGGACAACCACAAACAACAACAGCAGCAGCAGCAGCAATGACAGCAATGGCAGCAACAAAATAGTTACCAGTTACCAGCTAGCCACAGATTGAATTGCTTTCACTTTGCTCGAAAATTGTTTGCGAAATTGTAAAACGTTAATGTCCTCAGGGAAGCGGGGCATACAAAAAACCCAACGAAAATCCTATCATCCTAGCTGCATTTTATACTTTGTTTGTTTGGCATATTTCACTTTTGTAAACAGCGGACAGCAGATACTTATACAAATCAAATTGGAACATTGGGTTGACTGAGTGTATTATCAACGGAGCCATTAAGTCCATAATGAGATAAAAGCTAGAATTTGATAGATGAAGATCCTTAGCAGTTTTTATTACTACAGAGACAGAAGAGACAATGCAGAAAGGCCAGAGAAAACTCTTATGACAGCCAAGTTGAAGAATCTCTTACTTGCATTCGGATAAAACTTGAAGAGAGGAAAAGGGCACAAATTAAAGAGCTGTATAAATGGAAAGTTTTGTTGTTTTTGTTGCAATAGTTTATAAATTATTAATTTTAACTACCTGACCAGCAGTTACGCAGCACTGCACTGCAAGCAGTAATTATCACTTCCTGCAAGCAGTGCAATATTTCCACGCTGAATTTCACTGCTTGTCTACACTTGACTTGCTGATCGTAATTGAATAAATGGCTAAAGCTCTAAGAGAAATTCAAATAGCGCTGTATTTAACTTAATTCAGTAAACAATTACATTATTTAATGAATAGAAAATAATAATTAAGAAGGAACCAACCAATTAGCCTGCAACAATATGATACCTTAATAGTTTCACTAATGGGTTTTGTTTATAAATTTAAATTCCATTTAAAAATTAAATCCGATATAAAAACACTTCAAGATTGTCTAAAAGCAACACGTTAACTTTATAAGTATATATACTATTCTTTTCTCAAATGCATTCTCTAAAATCTGGAAAGTGTATTTAGCAGTCACAGTGCTGGTAGGTTCAGTTTTGCTGACTTTGTTTATTTTGGCAATCGGTGCTATTGTTTGTATGCCAACTGTAAATTGCAAAGTGAAAATTGTAATTGCCATTCATTATTCATGAATTGCTTTTAATTGCACAACTGGCCGAAACTATTTCAATAATTTATATGTGCAATGCTAATAAAAGTAAGATATTGAAGAAAAGGCCAGTAAATTGGATGAAATTGATTATTTAATGGAAATTAATGCAGAGTGCATTTTGAGACTAATTGGCCCTATTTGCCTTTTTGGCTAATAGCGAATTGGTGAATTTTGTAATTATTGCACCGCAAATTGGAGACATACGATGCATGATTGTTAAGGGAATTGCTGTAGGGATTTGTACACTATTCATTTCAGGACTTTTCATTCCGATTCAGAACTCAATTACGACGCGCAGTTGAAAACAAAAAAATCCACCCGCAGACGGAAAATGCGCACCAAGCAAAACGAAGCGAGGAAAATGGAAAATAGAAAAGCGTTGAACAATGGCGACACATGGTCCTAGTTCCAGTTCTTGTCCGCTTTGGCCCTATGCCATGTTGTTGTTTCTTCTTTTAACGTGGTGCCTACAACTATGCACCAGATAGAATAACACAGAGCCTGCTGTTGGATGCTCGTTTCCTCTTCTTGTATTTCAGTCATGCATGTAATTTTTTCTTTCCAGCCAGTTGGCCAGTTGGTTGTTATTTTCTTTTGTTTTTGTTTATTTTCTCTCTCTCTTTCGTGTTTTTTTAGCGCATGTTGTTGGCGTTTTTATTTGCCTACGCATTGCTACTACAGATGTTGACATTGTTGTTGCTCTCTCCATCTCTTTGTGTTGTTACAACTGATAAAGCTTTCAGGCATTCAGTGTCCCATCTAAATCATGTTGACTTTAGTGTGGTCACATACTGCACATAGCCACTGTAGAGAAGCACCAGCCTCGACTCTTGGCTATAATGTGAACAGTAATATAGAGAGGCTTACTAATGTCAGCTCTAAGCAAGCATAAGACTCTGTTATGTTAGAACTGTTGGAGACGTCTTTACAGCTTTTATTCATAATAAAAAATAAAGATTTACTTATAAAAAAATAGTTTTTAAATATAAAACAAAATTTCTTATTTATATGTTTAAAAGAAATTTGGGCACCACCTTAACACCATCATCACCCAGAACTTTGGTATTGCAGAGGCAATGTTATGACAGCTATTTGACATCCGCTGACTTTTGAGGCTGACTTTCGTCTAAGAATTTCAACGCTTCACAAAAGTTTCCATTGTTATAAGCGTCGAAAAACAATTTAAATTTCCTAGTCTTATCGGTATCCAGGTGGGAACTGTGTCTGGTCAATGCTAGATTTAATCTTTCCATTAAACTACGCAATTTTTCAGTCAGTTTTGGCAGATTCATCGTCTGAGCCAAGAGTGAACACATCAGAGTCATTGCCTCCTCCAATTGCCCAGTTATTATATAGAGCTTGATAGTCGATTCGTATTCACAGCGTTTGGAGAGTTCTGTGGCCACCATGGAGGCCAGTTCAATCTTTTCCAAGTCCGTGCATGGCAGTTTGTCAAAGATGCCGCTAAAAGGGAAATAAAATTTTGAAACCTTTTCATAAAGTAATTGATAGAGCTTTGAAATTGAATAATCAAGGTCAACGTGGGCATACTGTATGACTCCATTCAATAGATGGATCTTCAGACATTGTGTTGCTTGTTTAATGAAAAAATTTATTATATATGTGTACGCTTTGAGTAACTTTGCTTACCTTACATTATGCAATGAATTACATGGATCGGGTTTGCCAAATATCAAATCCACCACATACGCCGAATGGTTTGTCAAGACGAAATTACTGATGCACATCAGCATCAAATTGAGTCCGTCTATATATTTGTAGGTTCGCAACAAGTAATAATAGTTCAAGGCCTCGTAGGTATCAGTTTCTTCAAATCTTATGGCATAGGTCATGATAAGTCGCTGCACATTGAGGCGACACACAGGTGAGTGATAATCTGGTTGAGTACTGTACAACGGTTCCAGTTCATTTTTGGTTGTACTCAGCATGGAGATCTCATTCAGGGCAATGGCCATGTGAACGGCATGTACTTCATACTCCTCCCTTTGGGTCAAAAACTCAATTGCCATCTCAAAGTGTCCCGTGAGGATGAGCATTGGAAAGTATATCTCGCATTCCGTTAACCAACATTCGCCGAACTTAATCCTCATGATCGATTTGACATCATCAATGCTTAGATGCTTCATATGCCGACGCAATGTCAATTGCATCCACAAGCTATCTTCAGTGCTGCGCATTACTTGGAAATGTCCATTATCTGGATCGCAAGCCAAGACAATGGCATAAACCTGCAAAAGAAGTTAGCAACCGAGAACTATCTAAATATTCTAAATATAACTTAAGGGCTTTAGCTGACTCGAGGTTTATTCTAAATAAAAAAATTTTTTTTGCATGCACACTATAAAAGTTTTGTCAATCAACTTTGTTGTTCTACTTAGCTTTCATAGTGTAGACACGACTATATTGAATCTGTTTTTGATACTTTTCTGAGTCGGAGATGCTTCCTTATAAAGTAAACAATTCCTTTGCATTTTTCTCAATTTCAATTGTAAATACGTCTCTCTTACCGCATTTTTAAAGGGATCGCGACAGCGTCGTAAGCTGTTGTTGTACTCCAGTGTGAGGAATAGTTGCATTCTTGCATACCGCAAATCTTTCAGGAAAAACTCTGGATTATTCCTGAACTTGAGCTCTTGGTGTATGGTCTCCCGTAATTCTGGGTAGGGATCACCCCAATCCTTGAGATATTCCACAGCAGCTTCAGGATCTCCACAACGTAGACTATAGAGGACATGTGGCCAGAGAGACGACCCTTAAAGACATCACAGAGGCCGGACAACAATTGAGCCTGCTGGAATTTGATTTTAACAAATGTTTTGACCTTGCTGTAAATATTGGAAAAGCCACCGCATTCGAAGATCTGGCTCTCTTGGATGACCTTAATCATATGCTCCCTGAAGTCATGTTCCAGATAGAGAAGAGCCTGTTGCATGAACTGTGGAGCCATCTGGCGTGTCTTCACAGCATTTAAGTTGAGACACGTTGGAGTGTGTTTAGCCATATGTTGCAGCACTTTCCACATTTTAGTTATATTCGAATCTTGTATTTGCTTTTCGGCCAGTTGGGCAAACGTGGTCAAAAGATTCACACTCATTTGCTGACATTGGTTATAATTTATCAACTCCTTGGCGTATAATATTTGAATACGATTGAGGAAGATTGAGGTGTCGTAGCCGTGAGACGTACAGTGGACACTCGTTGGGGACGCTTACCCTGCTTGTCGCTGGCCTTAAAGGATTCGCTGAAGTCTAGGTTTTCCACCATATCTGTTAATAATTGTAGATCATTGTCATTTTGAGCAACCACCGTCGTGAAACTCCGAATTTTTCCTCTCTGTTCCTTAAAAGACTTTGTGAGCCTTTTGTGCATCTCTTTTATATCCTGCAGCAGCTCGGGAAGTGTCCTCTCCAAACAGGGAAGATGACGTCCCTCATTGGCCAGACCTTGTGCCTGCTGCAGCAGCTCACTCAAACTGGTATTCATCATCTGCAATATTGAATTAATATTTATACCAATATATTAATTAATTTGGATATGATTATAATATCATATAATTAATTTACATAACTTTCTCAACTTATTCCGTCTTCGATTGCATTTAAATGGCAGAGATGTGAAAATATCGATGTTTTGTATGCACAAAGTCGATTGTTTGTATTAGTGATGTAAGAAAAATCGATGTTTTGTATGTACAAATTAAATTGTTTCCATTTAATTTATTTCCACTTAATAAATGGATTATCATTTTATCCAATAAATGTTTTGTGATTTTTGATAGTATTAATGCATAACCTACTTGTTTTCATACTCATTTGTATAATGCAGGGACCGTTTTTATGTTTTAATATTTATATCTTTATGGTCAAAACAGTGTATTGTTCAGTTTAACATTAAGTATAATGCTAGGTTCACATTGCCGCCACAGTGTGTCACAGTGCTCTGTGGCATCTGAGCCTGAATGTGACTTGTGCTAGAGTGTTCACATTGGGCGGCACATTAATTGTGCTCCACAGAGCTGTACCAGCCTTCAATGTGAACACTATTGTCATTTTCGCATAGCGCCACAAGGTGGCACAACTTGTTCAAATGTTCACAGCAATGGAACTTACAAAAAGATCGTGAACAAAGAGCAAGTTCCACAAAAGGAATAATAACAAACTTTTGGCGCGTTCATTGCAAAGTGCAATTAAATTTTAAAAAATATATATAAAAGCACTTAACACTGATTTTGTGATGGCCGTGATACTATTTATTGATATAAGCTAAAGAACAGTGTAAAATTCTTTCTCTTCTGGAAAATAATTGCTTTATTTTAAATTTAAGTTCATGCTACAGAAACAAACCTCAACAGTATCAAATTTTCTATCTTCTTTCTGGCTTACCCATGATTTATGGTTAAAATCTCTTAGGTCACTTGTTCAGTTCATTACTTTGAGATACATTTCTACAACGTTACAGTAGTTGTTGTTTTATTAAGGTGCAAAACTGAAACTGCAGTCGGAAAATTGTCACCGGCTTTGACTTAGACTTGGGGCCTATCAGGTTTCCTGCTTGTATATCATCATCATTTGTTTGTGTCGTGTTGTGTTGTGTTGTGTCTCTTGTTTTGTCTCTTGCCCATTTGCAATTGGAGCTGTGCCTAGAAATTACAAAATTACAAATTTTGTTTTTGGGCTCCAGGTTTTGTGTGCACTGGTCTGGCCAATTTCCAATTTCCGTACGCAATGTGTCCGACATTTTCCTAAGCCACGTTCTTCTCTGACAACAAATTGTTTGTTTTATTTTATTTTGTTTTTGCAGAGCACCTGAAAAGTGAATGCTACGTTGCAGCTTCGGACTGACCAAGCAGGCGTATCACCCACAACAGTAGGAAGGTCATTTGTAACTTTAACTAAACAAATTTGAAAGCCACAACGCATATCAAGTGTGGTCTGGTTCTGGCGATGGCCCTTTATTTGTGGCCAACTTATGTATAAAATGGCCAATGCTTGTTAGGATTGGCATCAGTAGCACCACGTGCCACATCAAGCAAAGAGTCAGGTTGTCAAGTTGCCAAGTATCCAACGAGCAGCATCAGCAGTAGCTAAACAAATTACAAAGGAAGCAGCCTACTAGTCGAATACTTAACGTCAACAGTCATGAAACGGGTAAGTTCTGGCATACTACAGTTTTGGCCATAAATTTTAACCCGGACGATTGCCTGCGGTGTCATGTTAAACGCATTGAACCAAAGGCAGGCCATAAATCAGGATGATCTAAAATACAAAACGATAAAACTCGTAAACATATTAGGACAATTTGTGTAGACGGAGATAATCAAGCGGTAGATGAAACGAATTTTGGTTGCACTTTCTTTAAGAATTTTAAGATTTGTTTAGAATTTTTATAAGTATTTAATAATAATAGTTTTTTCATTATTAGAAAAAATCACATCTCCTCAGACTAATAATTTTATTTACTCACAATTTTAAGTTATTTTCACTTGATATTTAAACTGCTTTGTAAAGTTAATATACCCCACCAACAATGCTAATCCGAAAAGACAGACAAAGTTTCAAGCAACATGCTGTCAATAGTCATTTGCCAAGATTTGTGAATGCTTTAAGTCGAGAGTTAGGTTTCGGTTTAGAAAAGGAGACTCATTCATTTAACGTCCTTGTAGGACGTAAAAAAGTGAATGGCAAATTTATGATGCCAACAGCAATTGGCCAATTTGATTTATTTGCTGGTCAAGTTTTTAGGCATATTCCCAAACTCAAAGCATACTCTTTTATGTATATTCTTTCTTTCTTTTATTACATAGTCCTGCCTGTTGCTCTGCCTATGTCTGCTGACCTGCAATGTGGCCAATGCATCCTATCTGCGACCCCTCGAACTCAGCCAGTTGACCAAGTCATCCAATCTGCAACAGCAACAACAGAGGGGAGAACAACAATTGCGTGCAGAGCTGAACAATGATGATGACAATTTGGAAGAGGCCACCACAATTTTGCCCAACTCTAGTGAGGATTACGATAGCCGGCCACAGTACACATTTGCCTATGATGTGCGCGATACGTTGACCGGTGATGACAAGCGACAGGAGGAGAAACGTGATGGGGATTTGGTTAAGGGACAATATTCTCTCATAGAACCCGATGGCACACGGCGCATTGTGGACTACACGGCGGATGATGCCAGCGGTTTTAATGCCATTGTTTCCAAACAGCGTCTGGATGAACATCGAAGCTCCTCACAGTCATCCTCTTCGTCGTCCTCCTCTTCTTCGTCCTCTTCTCGTTACAATAGTATTGAGGAACTGCAATCGCGTCTCACCGCTCAAGCTATGGCTGAGGCTCAGGCCATTGCCGATGCCCAGCAACAATCCCAATTGCAGCTGGAGGCACAAGCTCGCCGTGAGTCCGAGAACCAAGCACGTCTTCAGGCTCAACAGCTGATGGAACAATTCCAACAGCAGGTGCAGCAAACCGCTCAATTGCGCCAACAGCAAGAGCAACACCGCCAGCAGCAGGAGCAACAGCGACAGCAGCAGGAGCAACAGCTCCGGGAATTGCAGCGTCTCCAAGAGCAACGTGATCGTGACCAGGAGCGTCGTCAGCAACAGCAAAGGGATCAGCAGAGGGATCAGCAAAGGGATCAGGAACGTCGACTTAGTCAGAGTCAAGGTCAGCGTCTTCTAGAGCGTTTAAACAACGAACAACAGACTCTGCTCCTGCCCAGCTCCGCTCAATTACTTGGCCAGAGTGTTCAGGCTAGCCTTGTTTCCCATCCACCGACTTTGATCTCTCGTCTTCCGTCTGCTGCCACAACTACCTCATTGTTGACCCGGGAACATGATCTGGATGCCTGGCGTCAACTGCCTAATGCCCGCTTGACCATTGAACGCACCTCTCAGCCTTTGATTCTGTCTCGTCCATCAAGTGCTTCTCTACAGGCACAGCTCATCAGCTCTCCACTGATCTTGGAGTCGGGTAATCTTAATGGTTTGATCTCTACACGCCTCAATGGCAATGCAGCTCGGGCTGGAGCTGCCATCAGCTGGAGTCAAGGACGTCGTCTGCTGGACAGTGACCTCTGGCAGCTGGACAGACTCGAGGATAATGAACAGCGCCGTGAGAACGATGAACACCGCTCCAGCTCTAGTTCCAGTTCCAGCTCCAGTTCGGAACGCAATGGAAATCGACGCGCTCAATGGTAAGAACCAACTCAAGGACTTCAACTGAACTCACGAATAAATGGAAACATGATTATGTCTAGCTTTTAAGCACACACATACACTCACAAACACAAACGCACACACACACTCACACACTAACTATAAGTGAACTCTTGTGTTATGTTTAATCTTATGTGGGATACGGGATTTTCACTATTTACTTTGCTTCATCAAATAACTCCAAACTATGTCTATCTCTAACTTTAGCGCTAAGTTTAATTGTTTTTTTGTGTAACTTTTTTTAGTTAGTCAACTGCATTATTAAACTTACAAAAAAAAGAGAAACTAAATAAAGAGAAGCCAACGTATAAAGTGTGGAGAAAAGTATCACAGAATTTGCAGTTGTATTAAATTCTTGGTTTTGGGCTACAACAGGTGGTTTATGGTTGACCCTAATCTCCTTTCATGGACTTTGACACTTGGCCATGGCCAAAAGCTGCACATGGTCTGTCCATTCCCCTTCCTCTCCTCTCTCTTCCACTGCTGGACACGTGTGCACGCAAGTTGGCCATAAACCATGGACCAAGTTTCTTTAGGGTAGCAGCAAATGGCAACAAATTTTTTAATAATAAACAGGCAGACAGCATAGGGACGATACGGGGGCAAGGGCAGAAACAGGACAAGTGCTAGCAAAGTTGATCCTTCTCTCGGTGAACCATAAACTTTACGCTGCACACTTAAAAATAAACTTGCACTTGGTCAACTGTCGAGGTCGTCAAAAGGAGAAGCGGGAAAATGATGCTGTTAACGGCAAAACGCTATAAAAACAATGAAAATTCCAGGCAGGTAAGAGAGGGTTGCCCTATAACTTTATTCCTTTTTATGGTAAAAGTTGGAAAGTTTTCTTATATATATTTAAAAAGAAATAAACTAAAAAGTCTTTGAGTTGCGAACTGAAAACTTGTTTCTCTTTTATAAAAAGAAAAGCATTTAAAGTATAAAGTACATGGTTAAGTATTTTATTTGATATGCTTAACTCTTGAATTAAAGTTATGACTGCTAGATTTAGCATTTATCTTTTATTATTTTATTAAACGAAATATAAATTTGTGAGTGTGAAATATATTTATCATTCTTTATTGACTTATTAGCTGTGTTTGCAAAATATTTAGCAAAGGATATAATAATGTAATTAATGAAGAAAAACTCTTTAGATATTAAAGTGTAAGAAGATATTAGAGAAAAAGCTTTTGTCTAATGTAACTGTCAACCAATACTAAAATATATAATTTTGTATATTCTTCGACTAATTGAAACTTCTTAAGCCCCCTCTCTCTCTCTTTATAGTTGCACTATTGAGTTTAAGGTTACAGTCGCGTGCAAATCTGATAAGCCGCATAGGAACTTAACCACATATTCAATAAAAATTGCACAAAACTATATAAAAAGTCAATTTAAAGCATACGCACTTTGACTTTGGTCCAAAGATAAAAGGGAGAAGCTCAACTGACAGCTGCCGGCTGTTGGCTAAAGACTCGTAAAGTCTCCTAGAAAAGAAATCACTTAAAAGTTCATCAGAAGTGCAGCTGGTTTCACTGCATCTCCCTTTGGGCGCTTTTCCCTGACAATTGGCTGACAGCTCGAGGAAAACTACAAAATTTCCTTTGCGTTTGCTGCAACTGTCATTGTCAAATCTAGGAAAGAACTACACATACATTTTCACGGAAAAACAGATCAGAAAGCCCAATGGATTGTAGAGTGAGAGAGCAAAGCAAACTGTAAAATCCTCACTTGACTTTGCCACTTCCTGCACTTTTTGGGGGAAAAGTATTTTGACCTTGCTGCGTTTATGTCTGTTTCATCTGGCGGGGGGTGTTAAAGCGTTGCCAACCATCCTGTCCAGGTGTCCGTACATGTGAATCAGCTGAGCAAACAACGGAAACGGAAATGCCAGTTGCCAAGCAGCTACATCGATACGAGGAAATGAAGGTGCAGCGAATCGTGATGAATTTGTGGGGCAGGCAATGAGAATTAGAGGAGCATTAAAGTTGGAGAGGAAACGACTAAGCTTTTCATTTATCTGTCTTTCTCATAGCTCTCTCTCTCTCTCTATCTAACCTTCTCCCTCTTTTTATTTCTCAACAAAACATGGTTAATTCGTGGGGCATGCGACGTGCAACAGATAAAAAGAAGAAACTTTAAGAAGTCTTCACTTTCTTGATATAGCTTTCTTTTTATATAGCAATACTACACTTTTTTACGATTCTCTAGTTGTATAGAAATTTAGTTTGAATCATTCACACAGGCAGCTTTGATATAAACGTCTATATTTAAAGATCTTTAACAAACACTACAAATTGGAATTATTATCCAGCATAAATAAAATTGTAAGCTAAAATGTACAAGTTTCTAGTAAGACCTCTTCCGTGGCGTTATCTCAACGACAAGAACTTATACTTCAAGCCCTTGTTGAAGCTAAGCAACAAGTTCTCGAGTACGCCGCGTACACCAAAGGATCCGCCGGATGAAGGCTACCGACCGGAGAGTGTTGACCACCAGGACATAGAGATATCCGATTTTGTCCGACCGGAGGCTTATCGGAAATTTAATAGCACTGATGAGGTGCTCGGTCCTGGCGCTGGAAAGTCTAAGGAATACAAGAATGCACAATACTTTGGCTATCATCGCTATAGCTTTTATGAATTACAGAATCAATCGATGGAGCTGCGCGATGAAAGGCGCTTAAATGGTGGCATCCAGATTAACTTTGGAGAAGATGACGAAGATGAATGCTCCGATGACACCTTAGAGGCCATGAAAGAGCGGGAAGCGGAATGTGAGAAGACGTTGGCGGCTCAGTTAAAGGATATTGAAAAGGCCAAGTTAAAAGCCTGGTGTGTAGCCATAGAAAAGAAACAGGAAGAAATTCTTAAGGGCCAGATATCTGAAAAGGACAATGAGAAACTCAACGACTGGTGTAAAGAGATCGAAAATCAGCAGCAACAACGAGCTAAGGAAGGACATAAATTTGAAAACAATAAAAAGGAGATGGATCAGAAGACAATCGATAAGAGAGTCAAGGAAAAATTAACTGAATGCACTGTCAAATTGGAGAAAGAAGCAAAAGAAGGCGAAAGCAAAGAAAATGTGATAAAGAAAGTCTCGGCTGACTGTACGAAGTTGGCTAAAACAGCTGGGGATAAGGCTAAAGATAATGAAAAGAAACCAGCTGTAAATTACAAGAACAACGAAGAGAATTGATATGATAACAGTTTCTTAATTCTAAATTAATCAATTTTCGGAGTTTTATTTCCAAAAACTTTACAAAAACTCATTGAATATGATTTTATGGCCCACTTTTGAGTAAATTTTTACTGCCACTTGAGCGCCATCCATTGTTTTTAGCGGAACTAAATAAAATAGCGCCATCTATTGTCTTTTAAAGGAACTAATAATGATCCAGTTTCTTGACGGATGTTTTGAGTGAATTCCGATTTTGAGTGAACGAAATTTTTTTTCACTTTTTTCCGTCCGTGCTCACGGGTAGGATTAAAAACATACACGACTTTTTTTATTTTTCTAAGTTTTTCAGTAAAAACCGCAGCGTACTGAGAAAGCTGTGAACGGAACTTGGCCCCCGGTATATCTAGAGAATCGAGACAAATTATAGAAAAAGCTGCCTAATTTTTTCGAATTTCGGAATAACTTTTTTGTTGATTAAAAATCGTTTTGCCGGCTAAAAAGTTAATTTAAATTTAGCAATTTTCTTTCGTTTTACTAGCGCCGACGGCCATTTTAGGAACTACAAATCGCCGCTACTGGCCATGTTAAGAACTACAAAGCGCCACTCATTGGGAACTACAAGACGCCACCTGTAACTAAATGAAAGTGGTGAGAGGACGACGCCTTTGAAATAACTGTTTTTCAATATTTGCGCGGAAGAAAGAAGAGAATTTTTTACAAAATGGCAAATCAGAAGGAAAATTAGTGAAAATATTAGAGAAAATGGAATCATTCCACAATAATTATCAGTATCTCCACACCGAGGAGAAAGTGGATTTGAGTATCCCATACATGTTTCGGTGTGTTTGGTCTTTTTTGGTTTTCGCTTTGTTTGTGAGTTTCTCTTTAAGTTGCCATTTGAATTGTTAATAAATTCATAGTAGAATCTCGCATATTATTAATCGATACGCTTTACAACGCCATAACGGAAACTCACTACGGGGTTGCTGCACAATTTCAGGGACAACTCAACCAATCTCAACCAAAACAAAACAAAACGAAAGTAATACTCGCATTCTAATATGAGGTGATCCGAGGTCTGGGGTATACATAGATAATTTTCAGGTACACGTATTAGTAGAGGCTAACGTCATTGATTTTATACATATATGCAATCACTTCTGAATGCTGCCGGTGGACTGATCTCTCTGAACCGATAGCGAGAGTCATCACGTGTTTTTTTACTTGCTAATTAGTCTATTAACTATACCTGGAAATCCCCCGAACCTCAATGACAAAGGGTGAATGAGAAAGAACGAGAAGGGAAGCTAGAGAAACTTACAGTTAGACGGAAATTTTTATTACAATTTGTTGATATCCAATTGCACTAGAGATAGAAACTCTTACAGAGAGTTACCATACATATAAGTTAGATTAAGTATTAAGTTTAATATAATAATATTAAAGACTCTGACTGAAAGTTGTTTGATTAGGGTAAGAGATCGGACCGTTATATGTATTACTAAGAGGTTATGTATTCTCATTTAAGAGAACCCACCTGGATAAGGATCATTTCAGTGTTTCTCCTCATTGTTATGTGAACTTGCGATTACCTTGGATTAATGTTGACATAACTTTAAACAAACATTTTATAACAATTCAACTTAATGGTTTTTACACGACTGATAGCAAATTTTAAATAAACTTGAACTTATTAATTAAAACTTGGAAGTACATTCAGATAAATTCTTCATTAGAATAAAGTACCCAGCTTAACCAAAAGCTTGTTTTCTACAGTCTGATATTTTTCTGCATACTATGCATAACTTAGTTTAAATATATCTATGTCTCACTCTCATGAGTTTGGAATCATGTACATATGTACAAATGTGCTATCTTTAAGTAAAGGGTTAACTATAGTCCATCATAGCTAACTGCAGTTTCCAAGTTGTCCAAGACAGCGAGCCACATTTTAGAGGCATTTAAGCTGAAAATTGCTGCTAAAATATTTACACAGTGCAAAGTCGTCACAGTCGGAGGCCCAGACATTGCCAATGCAGATCTTGGCCATCTGCATTGATGCATCTAAATGTTTACACACAGACCATAAAGCGCAATCTCTCTCTCGCTCTTTCTCACTGAAACTATCTCAGTCTTTTTCCGTTTTTTTCTCTTCTTCTCTCGGACTTTCTGGCGGTCATGTAAATGCCACTAATTTTGGGCCTAACGACAACTTGTCGCTTGTCATGGTCTCTATGCAGTTCTGTGGCATTGTTGTTGATGTTGTTGTTGCTACGGTTGTGCCTCATCATCATTTGCAAAAGTTTAGACTGCTGGCGGCAGGTTTCCCAGCAGCAGCTGCCGCACTTGGCATCAACAACAACAGCATCAGTTTAGCTGCGCTTTATTTGTGCAGCTTTTAGATGCGCTTAAGTATTATTTTTTTTCCGCTTTTTTTTTTGTTTGCCGCCTCGTAATCGCAGCTCATAGATCAAAAGCGAAGCGTGCTATGTTGCTATTGCCCTCTCTCTCTTTCTCTTTCTCTCTCTCTCTTTCTCTCTCTCTCTCTCTCTCTCTTTGTTGTCCCGCGGTAATTTGCATAATTTTGTATAAAATGCAGCTAGGAAGTCAATCAGAGTGCGACCCGCTTGCAGACTGTGTGAACTGATGCAATTCTCATGCCAAATGGCGAAATGGCGCCGCATTCCAGAAACGAAAATCTCCCAACGCACAGCTGCGTCCCCCTTTTTTTTATTGCTGAGAAGTGCCACCCACACTCAACTAGACAGGTAAGAGAGACAGGCCGTGTGATATGCTCGGAACTGGAGCGCAATTTCAAATGGCCAAGAGCTCAACCCCAATTGCCACAATTCCCACAGAAATTGAACACAGATTGCAATTGCAAGTTACGAGTTTTTAAGTTCGTTTGCCCCATTGGCTATTCAAATTAACCAACTCATTTTCGCTCTGATTAAAGGTAATTTTCCAAATTTTCCTGCGCGCCCTGTGACACTAACAACAACAAGAGTAACAACAACTACCACAAGAGCAACAGCCAGCCTGCATTTGGCTAGCAATTTGGCCTGTCGTCATTTAATGGCTTAAATCGTAGCTGCAACAAGTTGCCCCAAACATGTTGCCCTCTCTGTCCACTGTCCTCTGGCCATCTGACCATTTGTGTCGCCAGTTGGCCGGGAAAATTGGAAAATTGTTGAATTGAAGCGCGTGTGCATTGAATTATGCAAAATTTGTTTGCCTTCCATTCAATTTGGTGGGATTTCAACTGAATTTCAAGGCGCAAAATATCTGTGGCAAATAACATGGCTGGTTAAACAAGATCAAGAGATATTTGGTAGATAGTTCTCTCCTATACTATACTATATATTATACTACTATATTATTTATTGCTATTTATTAATTTTCCTTAATATTTTATACCTATTTAAGCAAAATGAAACCGATTCCTGGAACTTTCAGGCTGAAAGTTTTAACTATTTTAAAGCTATCTGAATGTATTTTACCTCACCTTCTAAAAACTTAAACTTCAAAAGACTTCTTAACAACATAAACATAAAATTCAATAAAAACTGCATGTATAAAATGACGTTGATTAAAGTTAGAAAATATCACTTATAAGTTATATTTGCAACTGATTGACATTTTGATGTAAAATGTATTTCAAATTAATGTTAAATTCATTTTAAGGTATCAGATAAAATTTAATTGGACTGTGGAAAAAATTGTTTAAATTAATTTATATATATTTTTATAGAATCAGTGTTACTAAGACAGGGCTTACAGCGTGAAGACGTTATTAATGGAGAAGATCTATAAAATGCGAAGAATTCAAGACTACTTCCGACAAAGTACTTGTAACATATTTAATGAGTTAGGTTTCCACCGCAGTTATTATCTAAGATCCACACTAATGTTTAGGGCCATTATCTGCCTCTTAGGAAACCCTAATAACTTCCACAGAATATATTATGTGTGTAATTTGGCTACTTATAAAAGCCCGTTTGTTATGCAGACAATTGATATGTTGTTTGCCCCATTGTAGAAGGTGTCTCATAAATTCCTACAATCTGTTGGCCAGACAGGAAGCGTTGCTGCCTGCACATCCGTGGTTAGCCAAGTGGAACGTGGAACGTTTGTGGAACTAGTGCTGGAGTTGTCATCATCATCATCATCAGTAACATCATCATCATTATCTTCATCAGCAACAACATCAAAGATAGCTCGTGCAGGAATTTCTTCTTTCATTCAAGAAAAGGTGTCTGGTAAAATTTTTGCAACAAAATTTATGCATAAAATCATTGAAGCGTTCAGTTGACAATGTCGAAGTAGTAGTCGGAAGAGAGTTGAGAACCCTCTAGAGAGACAGTGCACCCAAAAAGTACAGGTACAGGTACTGCTGCGGTTACTTGGTTACAACTGGAACCCATGGAACTCTCTCACACACATGCCCAGCATTTCTAGCGTGTTGTAATTTGTTGTAGTTACTTTTCAGAGTTGTTGACGAACTCTTGCAGTTGCCATACTTAGTACAAAAGGAAAAAAAAGTTAATTATCTTTTTTTTTCTCCCGCTCTCTGTTGGTTGTTGTTGGTTGTTGGTTGTTGCTTTTTTTCTACCATGCCCAACAGCTCCATTGGGCTATTATCCATGGTTTGGGCCTAGGCTCTGGTACTTTTTGTGTTCTTTTCTCACTCCAAGCGATTGTTGTTGCCACCGTTCCATCCGCTCGCTCAGTCGCTTAGCTTGAAGTTCATTGAACTGTTAATTGTAGCAATGCCTCTGTCCAACTGTGGCCAGTGTGAAAGGTGATTTTTCAAGGCTGCCACGTCCGGCGCTCAGATGTTCCCAGCGTCGACCAAAAATAAAATGCTGTAAGGTTCTTAAAGGTTTAAGTTTCTTTATTATTTTAAAAGTTTATTTTTGTTGCTGCTATTTTACAATCGGTATTTATGAATTAGATTGTTGAGCTTAGGTGCTAATGAGCAGCAGAGCACCAAGCCAACAAATAATTAAATTCCCACAATTGTTGGTCTGACTATCACGACGTAACCAATTTATTGCAATTTAAGGCGGTTGCCAACTGACAAATAAAACCTGGTCAGATATCATTTCAAATCACGCACAAAAAAATACAACGAATTAGAAAACATTTCACAGTTTTTACGGCTCAATTAACACAATTAACAAAGAAACACGTTCACTACAGATCAATGGTTTGTGGAGCTTTAGAGCTTTCAGTTTCTGTACGTAATATCCCGCACCATAGATGCCACTAAGAGATCACGGGTGTGTTATAAAAAACCCCGTGAATTCTTCCAGTGCCATTAACTGTGCCGGGATGCAAACCGAAAGCCACACACTTAAACAGGTTAGCTTCCAACTTAAACTTACCTGACAGAGAAAAGAACTTCAAGTAGCTGCAAAGAGATCTATCCCACATGTTTGCCCGATATGGCAACGCTGCTGTCTTTGATCTGGGAACACACTTAAAAAGTTATTTACCTGTGGCAGCAGATAAAAAAAAGAGAAAAAACAAAAATGAACTTGTTCTTTGAGGCCAGGACTCAGAGTATCATCTTCTTAGTTAGATTTAAAGATCTATCCCACGTTGTTGTTGTAGCTGTTGCTGTTGTTGTGGTTGTTTTTGTTGTTGTTGTTGGGCTGCTTCAAATGTACAGTGTACACCTGTGCTGCCTTTTTTTTCGCCTGATAAGGCAACCTCGCGCTTTGATCTATCCCACGATTTAATCAAAAACGCAAATTTTTTGTTTTCTTTCTGCTCGGTTTGCGGAAGTTGTTCATTTCCATTGATGGCAGGAAGAGGTGAATAGGGGGGACCATGTGCGTGGGAAATACGAGTTCCCACCTGAGTATTGCATGTTGTATCTGTAGTATCTCTGGAGCTGTCTGGGTCGCTGCGGTTGGCCACATAATTTGCTGTGAAAATCATTTTGCGGCTTTGTCGAGCTGCGTGCTGCATAAAATTACAATTCAATTTGGGTTAAAAAAGAAAAAACAATATGTATAAAAAAGAAAATATGATCATAATTATTAAATGAAGAAGTGGCAACAGAGGAAGCCAATTAAAAATGTATAATGTTAGCTTAACTAATTAAGTAGCGCAGCTTAATGTATTTCATGCGCTTCACTGCTCAAAGCGGCTGAGAAATGGGGGCAGACCAAAATTGAGTTGTTGCAACCAACAAAAAAAAAAAAGAAAGAGAGACAGACAGACAAAAAAGTGTAACATCGAAAATTGCTTTGACTTGCTTGCTTTTTTGGTTAGCGAATTACAAATGACCTCTGGTCTCTGTCTTTGGCTCTGACGATGGGAAAACGTCGCCGCAAATTAGTCACGAAGAAAGCAAGATTCGAGATGGCAAATTGTAATCGAGTTTGTTGCCTAAGTCTTTCGTTTCGTTGTGGCCAATTTATGCAAATGCCCAAAATGTCGAATGCCGATTTCGGCTGCTCCATTTCATGTAATTGCCACTATTTTTTTTTTCTTTCTGCTGCTTATCAAGCAACGGTAAATCAGTACGTCAGTCAGTCCGTGAGCCAGTCAGTCAGTCAGTCATTCAGTTAGGCAGCCAAGTCTCATAGACATGCCAAGCATGCGTCGTGAGGCGACAGCCATCAATCAAAAAGCGCCGCAATCAAACCTCCAGTCAGGCTAACGTAAAAAAAAAAACAAATACAAATAAAAAAAAACAGCCAAGAAACAGTTAAAAAATCAACAGCTGCTGTTTGGCAAATTCTCAAGGCAGCCCGCGAAACGTAATCGCGTGTCGCGTCGTCAATGGTGCCCCTTTTGAACCCCCCCTTGTGCCAACTTGCCTCTTCAACTTGCGTCTCACAATCTGAACATGATTTTTAACGACAAATTTACGCGCTTAATCTCTGGCCCCGGCAATAATCATCGTCGTCAGCGCAAAAAAAAAATAAATAAGAAATAAACAAACCGACAGCAAAATATGCAAATGTGAACGGTCTACGCTTTTACATGTCTACGTCTCCATCTCCATCTCACATCTTGCATCTTGCATCTCCATTTCCATCGCATTCATCGCATCCACGCGCATCTCATCGCATCATTAGCGCCAACACTTGAAGACCCTGGACCGACAGTCCGAACAACTCTTTAATGTTTAAGTGCGTTTTTCATTAATTGAAATGGTCAATTTGTTGCCACTGAGATAGACAGACAAAACGACAGAGATTGAGAGAGAGAGACAGGGTGAGATGGAAAGAGAGCGAGTTAAGAGTCGTTTACAGTGCAGTTGATTCTCTCTCATTGATAGTTAGTTGTCCAGTTGTTGGCTGCCCTACATGGCCAACACTTGACTGCCTGTCGCCGTTCACTTGGCGCCAGTGGCTCCACCAATAAAGATTCAAGCTCCAGCTCTCCAGCTGCCCCAACACACTCATTCATCATGACCAGGTGAAGCGTCAACGACAAACGCATAAATATTAATAGAAATACTTCAAGTGAAGTTACAACTGCAAAGATCAAAGTACGAATATTATGTACACTTATGAGGAGAACTCTTCATATATGGTTCTTATGAAACCTGTTAAAAATGCAAGTTGTTAAACGATCTGTTGTGGAAATCATTTAGAGACTTTAGCCAAGAACTTTTCGAACATTCAAATAGTTACTTTAAGGAATCTTTTATACTTTTTAAGGATTATTTTCTATACTTTAATTAGCTGATAGCTTATATGATTTAAAAAATGTTGTAAATAAAATAAATAAGTAGTTCTTCTTTCTTAAATCTTTCTGATTTCCCAACGATTCAAGCTGCTCAAAAAAGTTCAGTTACCTGTAAAGTGTAAAAAGTACACTATCTGAAAGATACAAACAAATGAAAAGACAAGAAAAGAAACTAGTCATGGTCTTGACCATGTCATGGACAAGAACTGAACTGAACGGTAAGCGACGGAAATCGGTTTCAACAACAACAGGCTGTGGCTATCGTATATGGTCAAAAGGTAACAGTAACAACTGTTTATCGTTTATCTAGCGGCCTTTTAAGCAAATTGCAGTCAAATGCTTTACTCTGCTCTGCTTTGCTCTGCTCTGAATCAAAGCCAGTTCTAATTGTCTACAATGACAATGCAAACACAACCAGAAAAAGATTGAGAGAGAGAGATACGGGTTTTAGGTATGAAGACGCCTCTTAAGCAGGCCTTAACGGTAACCACACGCGCTTCTTTGACTCAAGTCCAAGCAACGTGCCTCAAAGCAACAATACTCGTAACGAGGCAACTTAAGTTTCAGACTTTTTGAGCCAATTGGCATTTCAATCACGCATCAATCTGGCACGTTTTTATGATGCAGATCACAGACAACAGGCAACCAGTACAGACAACATTGAGTATGACGAACTGGACACAGCACGCGGCATCCACATTGTATGAACTGCAGCTGCAATGCCATTTCCCATTCCCCATTCCTCAATCCTCCCCCTCCATTCCCCTTTTCCCATTGCCAATTCCTGATTTCTGATTCCTTTATGAAAATGAAATTTTTATTGGTCGGTTATGTTTTCGTTACATTTCGTGGATTGTTATAAATTTCATTGATAATTGCCATATATTGATGGCATGATTATGTGCATGATTGTCTGATTGTCTGTTGCACAGTTGTTATTGTTGTTGCAAGTTGTTGCTGTTGCTACGTGCGTGGCATATGCACTGTAGAAATATTTTTCTCCATTTTTTTTTTTGTTTGCTTGCTGCAAATTGTTTTCAACGAAAATTGTTGCACGCTCTGCGTTATGAACATACGTATATGCTCATAAATATATTGGGCAGAGATCTTATATAGGTCAGTTGCCACAGAGTTGTTGCTCTGATTGTGCAACAGACAAAAAAGCATGTGAAAAAATATCAATTTTCCATGGCGTCAAAAGATGAGAAAGAAATAAAGAGCATTTTAATAGATTCAATTCTGAAAGGCAATCAATTGGGCTCACAAAAACAGGGGAATGATTAAATTCACAAAATAGGTATTGGATGATCGTTTCATATGTCATTGATCTCATATATATTAAATATTTGGTATGGGTTTGAAGAAAATTTAACTACACTCTGAAGAATAATGTAAGTAAAACTTGAGAATAAATGAATTATATACCCTATTAAACTCTACATATAAGCATTAAAAATGAGTTTTCATTTCCATAAATCAATTTTAAGTTTTATGAACCAAAAATGCATGAATTAGGTTTTCACAAGGAAAGAAATTTTCTTGGTAGAAAAATATATAATAAGCATAACAAATCGGGACAAGTTGTTGATCCATTAAAACTAGCTTCCTAACTAGTTAACTCGACTCAGTTTAAAGCATATCTATGCTAAAATATTTCAATCTATAAAAGTAATTGTTGCTTATTACTATTTTTTATGTTGACTTTTATGCTTATTGAAGAGTTTATTGAGATTTCGTGACGAATGGCTTTTATATTTTTTGGTTTTTGGCCATGATCGTTGACCGCATACTTTTTGCCAGATCTCTCAACATCTCACTCATAAATTAACCGAAAGCAACAACTGTCAGCGATTTGTGTCATTCGCGAAACGACAAGTATCTTATGTTATGCCTTTTTAACCAGTTAACCAGTTGTGTTAGCCATAGAAAGTCGCTGCCCATAATGGGCTAATACGAGCCGAGTACTCGTACTTGCGGCTAAATGTAAACTTTTAAGCAATAACTAAAACGCTGGCAAAGACAAACAACCGCTCAATATGCAAATGGCCAACAAAATGCATTCAAGTTGGCAAAGAAAAAAAATCTTGGATGCTGCTGCTGCTGCTGCTGCTGCTGCTGCTGCTGCTGTTGGTCTAACTGGCTTTCTGGCTTTTAAGCCATGGCTTTGCATGTGTGTTCTTATCAGACTTGTGGCTGCCATGTGCATTCAGCATTCGGTTGGGCTATCAAAAATAATTGACAACTAAATGTGCATTGAAATTGTCGTGTGGCGTGAAAAAGTGGCATTTAATGTGCCGGCAGTTGTCGTTGTTGCTGATGTTGTTGTTGTTGTTGTTGCTGTTGCTGTTGTTGCTGTTGTTGTTGTCGTTGTCATTTGACAAAATCGTTTGACTCTGATAAGATACGAGTCGAATGTCATTGACTTTGGAGGCCCACAGTTTCTTTTTACGAGTTTTTAAAGTGCAGCGTGGGTTTCCACAGTATTCCCTCTTCTCCTTTTATTTTATTTGTATTTTTCTTATTTTGTTGTATGCTTTTTTGGTCATGAGAGCGTGCGCCCACGCCAAGTGCTTCAAGTTCGTTGCCAGAGTCTTTTGTTTTTGGCCCTGTCCAACTGCCCTGACGACTCGCACTCGGTACAATTGCGTCGCATTTCGTTTTGGCCATGATTCATTGACCAGGGTAAGAGTAGACTCTGACTCTGTTGTTGCTACTGAGCCAGTTGAGCGACTGGCACGACCACCGCAATTACATCCGGTAATTTAATGTAATTTTATATTTCATTTCAATCACATGCGATATCTCTCTGGCCGGTCCCACAGGCCACGACGCAACTTTCAACTCTAGACTCGTTAGCAATTCAAACTGAAACGAATACAATTTAAGCGTATATCTATATCCTCTTGGACCACCAAGTATCTGATATCATTTTCTTATTTTTGTCACAGATTTCAATTTCAATTTCAGTTCAATCAAAGCGGCATCTTTGATATCTCTTCAAAATGATTGATGACTTAATTTCAGCTGCAAGTTGGCAACAAATTTGTCGTCGCCTTGTGAGATTCTTGAGCTATTTCCAAAACTCAGCAAGTCTTTCGTACATCTCAAATACAATGTATAGGCTTTGTTTCGGCAGATTCTTCAAATTGATGCTGAGTTTTTGAGCCTGTTTTTATGATTAATTGCTTAGAGACGTCCAAACAATAGCCCAAAATAGTTTCTTATTCTTTTAACAAAATGTTTTTTTCTTCTTCTATTCTTTGAGGCTCTCTCTCAAATATTTCATTAATTAGAATTTTTGTTTGTGAGACCATTAAACTGCCTGCCCAACAAAATAGCCCAAAGATTAATAAGCGGCAATTAACGAAAATCAAACAAAAAAGCGAATGGAACCTCAAACCAAGCCAACTAATAACTGAAAACTGTTAGAAAGAGGCGTTGCTCAATGGTTTAAAAACGCATTTGTGTTAACCCCCTCTCTCTAGCTTAATTATACATCGGCTTTTGGGCTGAGCTCTGAGTTTTGAAGTTTTAGTTTGGTTTGGATTTAGACTTATTTGATAAATTAGTCGCAGCAGGCGGTAAAGGTCAGCAGAGGGTCAACTATGCGTGTTTGAGTCTCTTTTTTTTGCTTTTTGTCAAAGAGTTGGCCTTGGCATTTGCCTTTGACTAAACATCAATCTGCCTACCTGTCTCTTTTAACTCGTCTCGTTTCAGCTATCAGGTTACTGCTTACCCAACAGGAAGCATTGCAAAATCCAAATCCACATTCACTTCATGATTGACATGTTCGAGCTGCTGTCCAAGCATCTATTTTATCTGCAATAGTAGAACAGAGACATAAGTATCAATGAAAATCGATTGTAACCAGCATTTCAGCGAGGGTTACTTAGAAAGTATGCAAACAAATACAGGCTAATGTTACAAATAACTTTATAAAGAGAAATACTATTCGTTTAACAAGTGTTACTAATATATGTAATAAAATTGAGGTCTTAAACTCAATGGGACTTTATATTGTACTCCTCAAAACATTACAGATCCTTCAACATATCTTCAATTTATCTTCTTGTATTAAAATCAAATAAATCTTTGAATTTTTGCTTTAATTTGTAGCTTTTGTAGCAAGTTGCTGGGCATTCATCAATGCAGCTAAATCACTGATCTTCAGCTGCCTCATGGTCACTTAAATTATGCTCACATCAGTTCTGCTTCGACAGCCCAAGAGAGATCTGTTGTAAGTCTTCCCTCGGGTTTGTTTTTTTTTTTGCTATTCAGGCTTTATCGAGCCACTCTCTATGGCCATCTGCCAGGCTAATGCTCTGCTCTACATAATAGACACAATATTAAAGGCAGGAAACTGAAGAAAACTGAAGAGAACAAAAAGGGGAGGCGAACACAAAAAAAAAGGCTGCCACAATAAGTTGCAAGTTGCAAGTTGAAGTGGGGACTGTGGACTCTCTGTGCCTGTAAGTTATGTGGTCAGCAGGCTGGGCCTTAAACCTGGGCCAAGCCAAGAGGCACAGACATCTGAAAGAGATCTCGTAGGGTGGCTTGGTCAATGCATTTGACAATTGGCCTGGTTAGTTCGCTTGTTGGCTGGTTTGAGCTGTGGAATGCTGTTTGCAGTTAGCCAGCAGCAGCTGCAACAACACTATGAGCACAGCTAGCAGTTACTTGGAACTTGCCACATGCCACAATTAAATGCCAAGCATTGCTGCATTTCATCTAGCTGTCAAGTCAGGCCAACTACGTTGTAACTGCAACAGTTGCCGCTGCCACAGCAACAGCAGCAGCAATTGCAACTGCAACTGCAACTTTGGTTAGGTGTCATCACATGTCGCTGAAGGCGCCGCTTAAAGTCATTCAAGAAATTAATATAAAGAGATGCAAAAGCAGGGCCAAGAATGATAAACTGACAGCCGTATGACAGCATTACGCAAATTGGCCAACCAACTGAGAGCAGACACAGTCGAAGATGCAGAATCCCAAAAGCCAAGTCAACAGACAGCCAACGATTGGCTTAATAAAATGATATATTAAATGCGATTAAAACGCGGCAAAAGGCGACGAAGACAACGACAACGACAACAAAAACAACAAAAAAAACAACAACTACAACAAACACAACAAATACAACAAGAACAACAACGACAACGACAACCTGCAATGCGTTGAGGACGTTGCAATAAATATATTGGAACAGCGGCAGCTACTGTTGGGAGTTGGGATACCAGAAACTTGTTGCAAGTTCTCGCGACTCGCGACGCGGCACGCTGATAAAAATGTTCATTAATTTAATGCGCTGAGCATAATTAAATGCGTGTTGGTCTTGGGTGCCCCATAATGACATTAAATATGTTTAAACATGCATAAATAAATACGCCAAGTAGGCAGAAGTTCCATGTACCACTTGTGGCAGCTGCAGGTAAAGCCTAAGAGTTTACTTGGCCTGATGTTTTAATCAGGCTGCCTGCCTGACCCAGACGCTTGTTCCAACAACTAGTTAAATTAATGACACAACATGAGCTCAATGAGAGAAAGAGACCGCAGAGAAGAGAGTAAAAGAGAGAAAGAGGGAGAGAAAGATTTACGACAGTCACCGCTTCAATTGAGACTTTTTGTCGACCAGGCGATAAATTGTAAAGTTAATCGCTTGTCAAAGTTTTCGCGGCCACATTTATCTCCAGCTCCAACTCCAACTCCAGCTCCAACTCTAACTCTAGTTCCAGCTCCAGTTCCAGAAGCACAGGAGCTGCTGCAAAACAGATTTTAACTGCTGATAAGTAATAGATGCGGATTTATGGCCAAAGCCGTAGAGTTAATACAAGTCCAGTTTTTGCCTTTTACAGTTGATTCAGCAATCGAATTGATAGACGACGGGGCCATAAACTATTTGAAAATGTATATAGTTTATGATCACTTCAGGCTTATCATTTGCCTCAATTGATAATATGCCATAAAAAATAGAGTATGTATGCAGGTTTAAATCAAGGCTAAAACTCTATAAACAAAATCCTTTCTAAGTGTACTTCACTTTCAGATTAGATTTAGTTTAAAGAGAACATTCTCTTCATCTTAAGTTTATTCACATGCTGGGTATGTAAATCATTTTAGCCACACCTCTTACTAAAACGTTCAGATTTACTAGCATACTGGCATATCAAACAAAGCATACAATAATCAACAGCTTTTGTCGGATATTTTTTATGCATCAAACGCTTAAACAGTTTGAGAATTTTAATTGAAATTAGGATTGCTAATTTCTTCGACTACAAACACTTAAAAATTATTTGAAACTGCGTAGCTGCTATTTAATTTAATAATTTAAAACAAGCAAGCATGATTGACTGGTAGATACCCTCTTTTGAAGTCTACCCTATAACTTATTTATTTCATTAAAAATCTAATTTTATGTAAAGTAGAGAAAGGAACATATTCTAACTTTCATAAGCACAGAGTATAAAGAGTTACAGGTACTGTCATACAAATAACGATGACTTATTGGTAACAAGATTGTATGTCAATGAAATCTATTAACCTGACTCACAGTTTAAGCAAACACACATATCTTTTAGGTGTATAAGTGTATGTGTTTTTGTGTCTTTATAGGTGTGATTCGTAAAGGTCTTTGATAAGGCCACTTGTGCAACAAAAAATTTACTTTAAACTTATCAATATTATGCTTTCAAACGAGTAATTACTGTTGTTGTTGTTGTTGCTGTTATTGTTGTTGTTGTTGTTGACAATTGAACGCAGACAGCAGACAACAATTGTGCATTTCATGAATTGGAATCGCAAATTGTTGTCGTCGTTGTCTTTATTATTGTTGTTGTTGTCCATTGTTTGTTGTATAGAAAATGTCATTCAAGTCGCAGGCAGTTGACAAATTTGTCAACTGATATGGGAAATGTTGTGTGTAGCTTGGTAGCAGATACACACACACACATAGCTTACACACACACACACACATTGGTTAATGTGTAAACATGTGTAGATTTATGTGTTGGCTACCACACTCTGTTTATGCCCCTCTTTCGTGCCACACAAAGTGTCTTTGCATATGCATTAGGCAAATCCGGCGCTGTGTCTATGTTTAGATCTTGTTTCCCTGTGGCTTTTTATTATTATTGTCTCTCTGTTTGTGTGTCTGTCTGTCTGTTTGTTGTTACTGTTGTTGTTTGGCACAGTCTCAAGTTCAGTTCACACGCTTTCACTGATTGTGAGACGTTGTCAATTTGAATTTAACGATTTAGTTTGCTTCGTTCGTTTGATAGATAACGCCTAAAAACCGTACCACATGCATAATTAACAAGTTCAACAACACACAAACGCACACACACTAACAGTCTCATAGCTGGTCTTATAAGGTTTCAGCTTGGTTGAGCTCTGGGAGCGTGTGCGCTTCTACTGAAACGCTTCAACGTTTGTCGGCATGCCCCAACAAATTGCTGCTAATGAGCTGCACCAATGTTGCACCTCACTCTCCCCCTCTCTCTCTCTCTATTTTTTCTCTCTCTTTCTCTCTCTCTTAATTAAAACCATAAACAGAACAGAAGTCGCTTACCTTAGACGGCTGCCACTTGTCTCCACTCCATTTGTTGCAAAGCAGCAAAAAGGACTCCAGGGAAATGCCAAATGCCAAGCGTTGCCTCATTGATGTCAAGTGGCACAATCAACTGCAAGGAAAACAACAAAATTTTCATTAATTAAAGCACTTTTTAACAACTTAAAGATTAGCCAGAGAAGTGTATGAGAAATCAATGAAGTAAAAGTTACACCTAAACTAGAATTAAATAATTAAGATAAAGCGATTGAAACTAGACAAATTTGACAAAACTGTTTGCGAAATAGAAGCATTTTGTAAATATTAAATTGAGAAAATATAAATATAATATATACCAAAATTTTACTTTATGACATAAGCTTGAATCAAAATAAACTTTTATATATACAAAACAGTTAAACTTCACCATAGTGAACTGTATTTAAGCATTAAAGTAAATTGAAGTGAGAAGCATTTGTTTATGTACATAAGTAAGTTCAACCGAGGTTAATTGAATTATTTAATTAAAATTTAATAATTTCTATATTTTTATTCAATAAATACTAAAGTGCTTAGCAATATTTTTAATTAACTTTTTGTCGAAATAAACTATAAATATAACTTGTTTTTTTTTTCAGTTCCGTGCACAACAAACTTTTCCAATCAAATTTGCGACCAGCTTATCAATAAAAAAAGCTAACAAAAAAATGTAGAAAATAACTAAACAAAACGTAGTAAAAAAAAGCAGAAATAATTGTAGACAGAAATTCATTTGGTATGGCACAGTGCGAGGCCATAAATGTCATTCCCAGGCAAATGGCAAATGCTCTCAACGTTGTTGCCACACGCTTTTTGGCCTGGCCAAGCAGTCAGGCTGGCAGTCAGCGTGGGCTTGTCAACAACAACTGCTGCAAGAACTACAACAACAACAACACGTCGACAACAAGCAGCCGTAAATCAGCGGAAGGTGCTGCCCCATACCCTCCATACCCCCCAGCAGCTCCTCTTGCCTCGTAAAACATTGAAAATTATGATTTAACGCAAATTTTGTAATTAATCTTGACAAATAAAGCGGCACCCCCGCAGACCCCCTCTTCCCTGTATACCCTCTACCCTCAGCTACTGCAACGTCTTGGCTAAAAGGAGTTAACTTTTAATGCCCTGCCAGACTTTGTATTTATCTTCCTGCACAGTTTTTACATGCATAAATCTTGGCGGCACTTTCAGGCTGCAAGTTCTTCTATACGCATTTGTCTGGCCATGGATTTGGATGAGGACCAAAAGGGGAAATTGAGGAGTGTGGAGTGGTATACTGCTAGCCAGCTTGGCGTGGCATTTCCCCTACACATCTGTCTGTCTGTCCGTTTGTCTGTCTGTGTGCTTGCAACATCATCATCATTATCCTTCATTATTATTTATGAAGTTTTCTTGTGTTCTTAACCGGTTTGATGTTTGAAGCCTTTCAAGTATTTCATAATTGTGCCAAGTTATGCACAAATGCACATTTTTGTTGTTGTATCTCTTTTTTGGCTCTTTCTTATGTTTTTCGGCTGCCTTATTTAGTAAATTATTGCATTTTAAATACTGAGAGATAGAGAGAGGAAGAGAGAGCTCTCGGAAGTAAGAGTCTGGTGACCTTTATGAGGCGCTCTGATCTTAATTATATGTTGGCAGCTCACGACGCTGATGAACAGTAGCAATTATTTGCCAGTCCAGCACTCAACACTCATCATTCACACACATACTGCGAGAGAGAAAGAGGGGTAGGAAGAGAGAGAGATAGGTAGCAGTTGATGATATATAGTCATATTACGTATACGCCACGTATAGACTGCTGCCTTAACTAATTGCCAAGAGAGTCAAAGCCCAAAAGCCGCAGTCAGTGCTATAGATGTATCTGTATCTGTAGTTGGAGCTGTAGCTTGTAACTTGTAGCTGTAGCTGTTGTTGTAGCTTTAGCTGTATCTGAACGTGGAGCGAGCGAGTAACTTGAAGCTGTCATTAACTTGGCAGCCTGGCGACGTCTGAGTGCCAATGCAATGTGCCAAGCCAAAAACGGGGCAACATCATAATCCCCACACTAGAAGCACACAGCTTACAAAGATACTCTCTTGTATCTACAGCTATGCATCTTTAGCTGTGTGTATCTCTGTATCTATTTTGTGCTGTGTAAGCAGCGCTGATGAAGCTGCTGCTGTTGTTGTCTGTTCATCTTCTTTTGGTTGTTGTTCTGCCTGTTTCTTAATCTGATTTAAAAGATATCCATTCCTCGACTCTTTTTCTACATTTATTTCGGCTGATTTTTGGTGTGATTTGTTTGCGTCAATTCAATATATTTCCCCGATTTTTATGCCTGTCAGCAAAGCAAAATATATAACACAAAAATACAAAAAAAAACAAAAAAACAAAAAAAAACAAACAAAAAGCTACGAAAAGAGTAAAAAACGTGACTGTTATGAAAAAGTCGTGTATGTAATTTTATTTTTGTGGCTATCTGCGTGTGTCGAGTAGTTGACAGTAAAGGAGGCGCTCAGAAACAACACGAGTCACAACAACAGCAAACAACAGCAACAACACCAATAACAACAACGTGAACAACAACAATAAGAGACAACAATGCTGGCAATTTTGAATGCGTTGGCAAAGCTTTAAATGACAATGTGAAACGATTCGTTCTATTGTTTGCCCCTTTACTAATATTGTGTGTGTATCTGTTGGTTATTAACTACACACAGATACACACACACACACACACACACGTGTCTGGGAGCAACTATAATAGATACTTATTAACAATGGCAACAGCTGTCTATCGTATTCACTCCCTGTCTCTCTTTGCCAGCTCATAAATCGTATTATGTGTTTCATAAGCTATTCGTCTAGTCCCTAAAAACCTGTCTCTATGGATCTATAGATTTATATCTATATTGTGCTCTTATCTCGTGGGTCACTTTCAAAACCAGATTTTTTATCATAGTTCAGCTAATGCTTAAGCTGGCAACCACAGTTTTGTAACGACGACCTGTAATATATGTATCCACCTATCTGTCTATTTGGCTATCTGGTTTTATATTTTCACAGTCTCTATCTAAAAGTCTACCTGGTCAGAATAAAATATGCTGATATCAAATTTACAATCAGCATTTAATCTACACTCAATGATCTACATCTTAATTTCCTCAACTAATTAAACTTCCTTCAATTTTGCATAAACTTTAGCTTGTAGATAAATGTGTTGATCTTATATATTACGATAACTAACAGCTTTCAAGCTGCGTTTAGTCTTTAGTTACACAACTTGGCTTCTGAAATGAGATACATTTGCATTTTGTAAGACATAAAAATTAAACTAAACAATAGCTTAACTACTAGTTCCGTTTCAGTTCGATTTATGCATTCCAAACAAAATTTTAATTTTATTCATCGACAATTAAACTTGTTTTGATATCTTTGAGATACATTTGTCTAAGGACAGATTGCTTTACTTTTCTGTTGCATTCTTAGCCTGAAGTTACAATTAAGAAACTAAGCTTTAGTTACTTTTAATGAAGAGAAAGTCTGATTTAATTATATTTTATTAAAAAAGAAACTGATCGATTCTCTAGAAACGCAGCCAAGCTATTAAGTCTTTCTCGGAGTTTTTGATTCGTGCCGGGTTATTTGATGTTAAAGCCCCCATCCCACCAAAAACGCCGCCCATGTACGTACATATTTAGCCTGGCTTTCAATCCTGGCCTATGCCTAAAGCGCGTGGGTGGGTGCAGCAACAAGTATACAGAGAGTGTATCTGCCTCAGCAACTGCCACAACCAACGGCAACAGTTTCAGCATCAGCTGCAATTTCAAGTTGAGTTTTCTTTTATTTTTTTCTTTTTTTTTTGGGGTTTTAAGGCACGGCTAGAGTTGAGTTTTGGGGCAAGTTTTTTGTGGTTAGCCAAGTTGCTAGCCTGCTAGCTTGGTAATTCGTAATCAATAGCACTCAAAATATTCGACGCTTAATCAATTAACTAACATAATTTCGTGCAAAAGTAATTAACTACCCCGTTGAGATAGTCGGCCGACAAATGTTTGCTGTCAATAGCGTTTAGTGTCATTCATATTGCGTCCAAGCGGCGCCCACTTGTAGCCAAGGAACTTGTTTTCGGCCATCTCCTTAAGCCATGTTGCACTTCAATATGTACAGTTTTAATTTGTTGCGCTTAATGGGACTTTTGGGGGCGGACAGTTTGATTTTTTTGTTTCACAGGGGAGGCTGTCAAGGGTTTTTAGAGAAAACTTCCGCGATGCGAAATCAAAAAATCAATACATAATTCTTTTGACATGCCAATCGCACATTTGTGGCATGCAACAGGCAACACAGCAACACAGCAACACAGAGCAACAACATGTTTGCGCGACTCATTCAGATAAAAATACAATCCATGAAGCTGGTGCTGGAAGCTGGTGAACGTTGCAGGAACAAAACGACGACAAGCAGCCAACAGGCAACAGTTGCAACTGTTCGAGCTGCACCTTAAAACGTACAACACAAAGAGGTAAAAAACACTGACAGTCAACAGTCGAGTTGGAAAGAAGAGAAGAAGAAAAAAAGTGAAATCTGCTAGAATTGATCTTGGGGAGTCAAAACTGGTTCTGTGCAGAGGAAGTAAATGCAACTTGGCCAAGCGCTGACCAAGAGCTGTGGTAGAGTCGACCTCTGGTAGATTCAGCCAGCGCCTTTCATTCGCTGTCAGCATCAATTGAAGCAGCCGGCACCAAGCAACAATTCCCCTTTACCTTCCCCTTTTTTTTTAGCCCCCACCATCTCCATCTCCATCTCTCTATCCGTAAAGCTCAAGATATATGAGCAGTGCTATGTTGTGACTACTGCCCGCTGTGCACCTGTGGCACTCTGTGTGTCTCTGAGAAATCGCATGGAGATGAAGATGGAGACTTTGTCTTTGCCATCCTTCGTCTTCATCTGTGACTTTGTCTTCTGTCTTTTTGTGACTTCACAAATGCCTGGCCTGATGATGTGCTGGCAAAATGGGCTTTTAAATGATGCCATTTGTTGCAGTTGTTGCTGTTGTTGTTGTTGGTGTTGCGTGTGTTGCCACCAGTAGCAGCAATCCCTTTCTGACCAATTGTAGGGCTATTTGCGATTGCCACAGCCACATGAGAATGGCTATCAATCCAGTTAGTTCATCCCGTTTGCCCAACGGCGATCATTAACGCCAAATGTTGAGAGCGGCGCTTTGAACATACTTTTTTACAATTTCTGCCGAAAAAAAGTGACAACAACAAGAACAACAACCAAAAAGGTCAGCGCTACCGTCAGCATTAAAAAAATGTAAAAACAAACAAACATCGGTACAACAACATCCACAAAAAAAAACAAATAAAAATAAATAAAACATAAAACTGAGAAGGGAACAGAGCGAAAGCGAGAGAGAGAGAGAGAGAGAGATTGTCTGGCCTTTGGCTGGGTCTGGGGTCTGAGCCATTCCAGGAAACGCAGCAACTTTTTCAGAAGTGCTCGACATGCCGGAAAATAAAAACCAAAAAAAAAAAAACAGCAACAACAACATAAAGAGACAAGACACTCCAAACTACACTTGCTTTGCTGAAAGTCAACCTAATAAACTTTGTGGAAAGAATGGAGAGAAAAGGAAAAAACAGGAAAGAATTACGAGAATTAAAATAATCAGTTTTATATAAAAGTTTTGTATTATATATTGTATGTTCCTTTTATAACAAAGTACTATTTTTTAATATCTACATAAGGTCTTCAATAGCTATATTTTTACTTAAAATGAAGAGGAATTTGTTTTAGTGAACTGAAAAGTTGAATACTTTAATTAACTTCAATTCTAAACTTTTCTTTAACTTTTACATTTTGGGAAAGTATACAAAGGTCAAAATGCATTAAGATGTGTCAATGTTTTCTTTATAATTCAATGTATATTGCAGAATAAAGTACAACAACCTAAATATTTAACTTCATTTCGAACTTCTTTTACTCACTTGTAACATTCTTTAAAGCAACTATATATTTATAATCGAAGATCAGTTTCACAAGTTTCAAGCGGAGATAGTCCAGAGCAAACCTCGGATGTAATATGAACTTAATGAATTGGCATATTAAATTTCATCTAAATTTTACCATATCTTGTCGAATTACAATAAGGTGTATCCCTAATGATCAAAGAAATATGTATTTGGCTTTAAATAAAAGCAGAAAAAGTAAACAACTCTCATTAAATGCCGCTTAATTGTTGGTTGATTATCCTTTTCACTGTTCACTTTTTTTTTTTATAGCCAAGTTGAAGTAAGCGTACTTCAGTTAGTTGTAATTCAGCTCATTGTCATGGTTAAGTAGCGATCCGTGCACGAGGTGTGAAAACACTCTTAAAACTCTGTCTGACAACAGCAAGTGTATGATAAAGGAACTTTAAAGTTGAAGTTTCATGTTGAAGATGAGACTTTCAACTATTGCGACTGCTGCTGCTGTGGATGCCGTTGATGCTGTTGATGCTTGACCCGCTGGCAATTATCACAGGTGAAGCTGACGATGAAGCTGAACTGGTGGCAGATTCACACGACTTTGAGCCTGGTTAAGTGTTGTGACTTTGACTACAATTAGACATGCCACCAACGGAGTTGGAGTTGAAGTCAGAGTCAGAGTCAAAGTCAAAGTCGTAGTCAGAGCACTTAGG
Organism: Drosophila testacea; assembly: GCA_035043265.1. Classification (NCBI taxonomy): domain Eukaryota; kingdom Metazoa; phylum Arthropoda; class Insecta; order Diptera; family Drosophilidae; genus Drosophila; species Drosophila testacea. The sequence continues at coordinate 3,040,284 of JAWNND010000151.1, forward strand.
CCTGATGCTGTTGGGAGGCCTCTTGGGGGTCAACAGACCTCAGTGTGTTTGCCTGATGGATTGTCTCTCTGTCTCTCACTTGTCTCTCTCTCTCTCTCTCTCTCTCTCTATTTTGCTCTTACTCTGATGGTGGGCACATCACATGGACTCAACACACAAATCACGCACTTTTATTTGCCAGGCCAGGCCAGGACAGTCCAGGGGATAGGGATTTAGTCAGAGCGGCCTTTTAAGGCTGCCTTGGCATGAGTTTGCAAATTGTTGTTGTTGCTGTTGCTTCAGTTTCCTGCTGCAACTTTATGGCTGTGGCAGCAACAGCAGCAACAGCAGCAGCAGCAACAGCAGTTGCACCAACTGTAGATAGCTCTGGGTCATTTTAGGAGTCGGTCGAGTCAAGGCAAATGCTTGCAACTTGAAACCTGCAGGAGCCCTGGTTTTGCAGGAGGTGTCCCAAACAGCAATGAGATTTTCTTCTTTTTTTTTGTTTTGTATATTTTTTTTTGCTCTTTTCATTTTTTGTTTTCATACTTTTTTGCCAAGTAGTGAGTACAAAAAAAACCAGTTACTGACTCCAACAACTTCGACTGCTCCTGTGGCATGCTGTAATTGATATTGCAACTGTATGTGTGTGTATCTATGTGTCTGTCTGTCTGTACCTCTGTGTGTGTAAGTGTGTGTTGAGCTGAGCTGGAGTTCAAGTTTCAGGCTCACACGTGTTGCTAATGAGACATAACTCAAACACAACAACATGGTACATCAAAATCAACACACGCACACTCACACAACTGATAACCTAATAAAGTCATAGCAATTAAGCCCTGACTATACAACAACAAGACGATCAGCAACAACTATATATACTCTTCGAGTACAACTTGTTTGCCAAATCCAAAAAGTTGCCTAAAATGATGTCACTTGCCGACTTGTCTCGCAATTATAGCCAAAAAATCGAGCTCAGTGCCGAGAACTGTTCAACTGTCGATTTTAGCCTTTTATTATACAATTTTTGATCTTCCTCTGCTTCTTTTTTTTTGCTTTTCTCAACTTTATCTTTATATTTCTTTTGTCTGTTGCGAGTGTAATATTATTATTTTTGGGCCTACTTGCCTTTTGTGTGGGCTACGAAACAATTTTTTTCCTTTTGAAAAATCATTATTTTAATCGTTTATTGACTTGTTTAAAGCGCCGCTAATGTTTTTTTCTTAGGTGGAGGGAACTCTGGCTCAAATTATTAAAAATGATGGCGCAGAAAAAGAAAGACTTGTATTTTTCTTTCTTTTTGGGATTGTTAACTATTAGTGCTGAGATTGAAGCTTATAATTTTGTGCTCGCTGTTAAAAGAGTTTCTGGAAATTTACCTCTACAAAGTAGAAAATTTGAGTTTTCAGAATTTCTTTCATAAAACAGTTTACAAGCTGAGGAGCACTGATTTGTGTTTAACATAGAAAGAAAGCCCAATTTTTAAAGTGACTAAAAGTAGTTCATATAAATGAAGAAGATATTAAAAAAAAAATAGTACCCTCAAAGATTATGAATAAATTCGTAATAAAAATAGCAAATTAAAAAACATTTTCAACAAATTGTGAAAAACATTTCATTTGGACTTTGATAAACTTTGAGTTTTGTCATAAGTAAAGAAATTTAACTATTTAAGTTGAATTTAAAGAGCAATTTAATTTAATACAAGTTTAAACATCAAAATTTTAATACTAAATTACGTCAACTTTTTTTTGGAATACAAATGTGAAGCAGTTCAAAAGGGTATTTTTTGTTCATTAACCTTTGAACATTTGCAGGTAAATCTTTGATCTTTTTCTGATAACTTATATATCGAACATAATTTGAGGCAAAAGATCTATTAGTTGTCAGTGATTAATGATGCATAGCAAAATGGTAATAAAAAATAAAAATCGTAATACATAGGAGAAACCATTATAATAACATATAATATTGAACTCACCTGCCCTTTGGAGGCCAAGGACACAGCGATCGCATCTGTGTTGCTTCTCTTGTTGTTGCTTTCGTTGATTTTTTTTATTATGGGCTCTAACTTTTTTGAGAGTCTCTGTCTGGTGTCTGACATTTATGAGGTGTTATATATATGTGTGTGTGTGTGTGTGTGTGTGTGTGTGTGCGAGCGAGTGTGTGTGAGTGTGTGTATTTGCACTGCTCTCCTCTATTTGATAGCTTAGACCTTTCAACTTGTTGCTGTTCGAGTCGAACTCATCTCATTTCATCTTGAGTTAACTTGACTCTCCATTCGATAGGGTCTCTTCACGCTAATTTGTTGCTCTGCTTCTTCAACGTCTGCGTCTTCTTCTTCATCTTCCATCATGTTAGCTGTATCTTCCTCTTGGCGTATTTTTATTTTTTCGTACAACAAATTTGCAAGTGCTTACTAATAGAACGTTTTGTACTGTGTTAATGAATTCGAGAGTTTTATTGACACTGCGCTGTGTTGCCGTTGACGTTGCTCATATCGTTGTTGTTGCTGTTGTTCTCCTTGTTGTTGTTTGGTATTTTTTTTCTTATTGGTTTTTTTTTTTGTACATATTTCGTTAGGTTTTATTGTTTTTTTGCGCCACGTTTCTGTGCATGTCTATTTCTATTTTCTATTGTATTATCAGTTTATCTAACACTTTTGTCGTTGTTGCCGTCTGTGATATCTCTGCTACGCTCTCAGCAATTGTTGGTGTTGTCGTTGTTATTTAGTTGTCGTTGTTGTTGTTGTTGCGGGACTGTTGCTGGGGAACGAACTGCGCGCGCCGCTCGCTGACGGTGCACTGATCGGATCGACACAAACGTGGCCAACACGACAGGTAACCACCAAAAGCGACGTACACAAAAAAAAACGCGCCACCAACAGCAGCAGCAGCAACAGCAACAACAGCAGCAAAAACACTAACAACAACTATCACATTATAGAAGGTAAGGTCTCTGTGCTGCGGTCTCTGGTCTCTGTACTGACTCACTGTCTAAATTTTGTCTCACATTCTCTTCTCTCAACATTTTTCTCTGTATCAGAGAGTTGTGTGTTCTAAGCGACTACGCGACTCTCGACTCGCTCGCTTGCGTTCCAATTTGCGACTTGTCTGGGTTCGTTTGTGGTACGGGGTTTTTGTAACCTCGCCGAGGTCCGAGGTGCCTTCGTCGTCGTTTTGTACTCTTCACCAGACCTCTGGAGAGCACACACTGGTTGTCTCGCTCTCACATGGCGCGCTCAGTGAAGCGTATTAGCACAGGTGTAATTACCTGTTCACTGTCAGCTTAGCTCTCGCTCACACTCTCTCTCTCTCTCCTTCTCTGTCTGTCTCACTCTCATGCATCCCTCTCTTTCCAGCTGTCTCTCAGCTGAATTGCAATGATCATTAGCTTAAATGCGCGCTCTGTTTCTGACTCCAATTTTGTTGGCTAAATTGTCACCATGTGCGCCTCACTCCCTCTCTTTCCTGCCTGCTCCCAAAAAAGTAAAGTTAAAAAACCTGAGACAATATTGCTTAAGAGCAACGCTTCCGACTTTTCACCAGAATTTATATAAAAAGAAAAAAAGGTACTCACTGTTTGACCCATTCCATGTGAACTTTGCTGACGATGCTCAAAGCACTTCCGCTATTGGGGCCTGGCTATAATTTCAATACAGCGTCAATCGTTTAAAAGCTATCTTCTTAACTGCCTAACAGCTCCCTTATTATAATCAACCGGAACTAGCTACGCATTGCCAGAGAGTATCCCAATTGCAATCGGATGTTGTTGCTTATTTGCCACGCGTCTTGCACCTTAAGCTCTAATTGTTCATCATCATCATCATCTTCATCCTTGATCATTCTGGCCAGGCTAAGAATCGATGCTACCTTTCAATGACCGCAACTTCCGCCTGTTGCCAGCTGCATTCATGTGGAAATATTTTTTGCTACTGTTACTTAGATTGTTACTGGGTGCTCTATGCTTTGATTTCGTTGGAAAAATCATTCGCCGTTTTTCTATTTTTTCTGCTTTTCTACTTTTTTTTGTAGCTTTTGCAACGTCTGCTTAACGGAAGCAACCGTTAGACGATCTGTTCCCGGTGACCGGTGACTAAATGCAATTAGTTGCAGCAACAAACTGCAGCTGTTACCGCTGTGGCAGCCACTGCTGTTGTTGCCACCGCTGTTGCTGTTGCTATTGCTGTTGCAGCTTTCCATTTGACTAAGCAACTGCTGCTGAGGAGCTGTAAATGATCCCGGCTAAATATTTACCTTCCTCTATAAGCATCTATCTAACTTTTAAATTTAATTCCACATTTCTCCATTAAAAAACTTTGGATTAAACTCTAACTTCTTGATTTATTGTCTATCCACGCCTTTTACTTTATCAAAGCGAGATCAGTCCGATCAGCCGATTGCCTCTTTTCTTTTTGAACTGTGCCAAATTATATTGATTGCAAGAAATTTACCGATTTTCTTTAAGTATTTAAAGGTTGTAATTTTATATAAAAATCATTTGACATAGTTGTTATCTCAATTTCAAATGGTCTTTTTTGTAATCAATTATTGCTTGACATTTGCAGTTTAAACTAGAGTAAGAATTTATGCCAGTCGTTTAAGAATGAATAAGAAAATAGAAAAATATTATAAATAATTTCAAACTCCATTTAAACTAAAAATAATTAAATAGAATTGAGAAAATAATTGCAAACTCCAAACTCCAAAATAGAATTGACAAAAAATTTAAAATAAATTTACTTTTTACTTTCTTTCGATGAACTCTGTTATGATTTTGAAAATACCTTTTATTTATTTTATAGCATTACCAAAAAATTCCTTTAATATAAATAAATTTGTTATGCATATCATTTGCTTAATTTTAAAGAGACATTCGAATTAACTATGAGATTTGCAATAAGTTAAATTAATATTCATCAACCTTTAACTAAAGATTTCTTCTAGATTTGTTAAACATTTTTTAACTTGGCTAAAATACTAGCTATGCATTTGCCAAAATTCCCTTTCAATGTTTATTAATAATAATAATAATTTGTAAATAATAATGGTACCTTAAGCCTCCCTTTAATATAATCATAATATTTATATTGCAATCATTGATCATATTAATTAAAATAAACAAAATATAAAATTTCTAAAGCAAAAACTTTTTGTGCATATTTATGTGGTTAAAGACCAACTTTACATTTTACTTATATGATTAGCTCATTGTGAGTGCAAAGTTATTTAAATGGTTATTGTCCTATGAGCGATGAGCGTGCAAATATTCGCTCTCTATATAGAATGTTAGTAACTGCACATGTCCGTAATGCGACTAATCTATTGTTGTGTCAACAGTAGGGAAAAATATAATCAGTTCGTTAGCCAAATGCAATGCAATGCAAATTCAAGTGGACTCTACTTAAAGATACTCTGTAAAGGAGCCCTGTTCAAAATATGAATTTAACAAACATTTATATGGAGATGTTTTACTTGCTTTAAAAATAAAGTGATATAAGTATATGGCTTTATGGCTAATATACCTATTTATAATTTTAACAGTTGATAACTAACATTTTGACTAGCTACTCATCATAGATATATACAAATCTATATAAGTATATATATTGTCATAATGCCCGTGTATTTGAAACTCATGCGTTTTTATTTTATTTTATTTTTTACATTGTCATCGAACCGTGACGGCGCGTTGTTATTGTGGGATGTGTGTTGTCAGTGTGTGTGTGTGTATGTGTGTATGTGTGTGTGTGTGTGTGATGTACCTGTGCCTAAAGCCATTGGCTGAGTCTAACCCCCGTTTGATGATCTAAGTGTAGAACATGCGATAATGTTTATGACCCTCTCTATCCGCTTTATAGGGGTGCACAGCCGTGTGCTATCTGCGCCTGCATGACAGACCCTAGAATTCCAAATAATACAAAAATAACCCAAAAAAAAAAAAAAGTAGTTAAAAGTGCAATAAGAATAAGCCAGAAATAGGCGCTACTGTGCGCCGGATCTATAGAAAAGAGGGATAATTAATTATGCCGTGGGTGCTGCTGGTGACATTTTGCAGCTTGTCTTGATAAGGAAATGACGCGGCAACAAAACTCAACTCTGAAAAGGAATCGAAGAAACTCAAAACTAACTTTTACGAGTATAAACTCTATCAAAAACGACGGAAGCAAAAGTACTTTTTTGTCATCTCAGCATTTAATGCTCCAATTTCGTATACAAAGATACATGATATATACATAGATGCAAGCGACTATATGATATGTTTCTAAGCATGACTCATAGAGCACTCTTCCCTCTCCCCCCTTTGAGCCCCTCTCTCTCTCTCTTTTGGCCACCTACCCAACAAAAGCAATGCGACAATTTGTTTCGACAAATTGTGCAATTTCTGTTGTTGTCGTTGTCGTTGTCTTGGATTTGCTTTTGTTATTGTTTCGTTGCATTAGTTGCAATTATTGGCCAAATGCAATTGCAAATTGCATTTTGGGAAAGCTGCAACAATTTCGGGTGAAAGTTGCAACATGTGGCGTCAATCCCAAAAACGTTTCTCAGTCTTCAGTTCAGTTCAGTTCAGTTCTAACTAACGAGCTTTCACCAAAACAGGAAAAATCATTTTCAAGAACTTCCCGCAGAACTTCAACTCAACTAACGGATGTTTAGTCAGGCCAACACAAAAACAAAAACAAAAAAATTTAACAACAGGCCCAAAATGTTTTGGGGCAGGGCGCCAGACGGGTCAAAAGCAATTGACCGCACAGTGAGCTCCAAAAAGGGCCTAAAACTTAATGTAAAGTTGGCACGGTAGCTAGAAACAATAACAATAACAATAACACTAATAAAAATAATAATAATAATAATAATAACAATAAGCCAACATGTGTGACCATTTTGACCACTTTTAAGTGAAGTCATCAATACAGAATTCTGTGAAACTTTTGCCGCTGCCCGACATAAAACCCACAAAAAAAATATATACCCCAAAAAATATAAAGAAAACAGAAAGAGGATTTCTTAATTACTAGGGGCCAGTTGAACAGCCGGCAACCCGGCAAAAAAAAAAGCGGTGCGTTTAGGGTCAGTTTCTTGTATTGGCCTCATCATAATTACAGGGCAGTTCTTGCTCCATAAGCCGGGGCCAATGTGATATGTCGCGCTCTATTGCCAGAGCTCACTGTCTCCGAGCAGTGTCTACTCCTCCTTCACCTCCTCCTTTTCAGACTCATTCCTGTTATGAGCCGACAATTATTTTACGAGCTAACTGAAAAAAAAAACAAAAAAAATACAGAAGTAATATCATTGTAACAACAACAAGTACAACTCACGACAATTCAGTGATCCCAAAATGGGTTCCAGTATTCTTTTCCTTTATTTTGTTTAGTTTCTGTTGTTTTTTTTTTTATGTCAAATTCTAGTTATGCGGCAGCCTAACGTTACGGCTGGCTGCTTCAACAGATCTGTGATAGCGAAATAAGTTTTTTAAATGCTGCGCATGTGCGACAACAACAACAACAATATTAACCACAACAACCACAAATGTCACCCAAAACATTGTTTTTCATTTTCTTCTTTTGGGGGAAAAGCGTTTAATTTTTTTTTTTACTGAAATTGTTACAATTTTCCAGCATTTACCCTGAAACAGGCTGCAACCTGCAACTTGGAGGAGTTCTGACCAGCCCTCGTTACTTTCATGCCACATTGCCATAGTCAACGGAGCAGAAAATCAAAAAAAAAAAAAACTGAAAAAAAAGTAGTGAATAAAATGTGCAACAGGTCCACATACATTGGCGACTTCTTTAGAGATCCGCAGCTCCACAGATCGTCAGGTTTACAAGGGCCCTCGATGACTATGATCATAATTTAGACTCTTATCGCTCAAACATGCAATATGGCTGAACGGCTGGCTGCCTCATTGTGGCAGCAACGGGCAGTGGCAGTAAATATTTTCCGCTGCATGTGGAAATGGAAAATTGTGAAAAATTATGTGCTAAACACGCAGATTGCAAATTATTGTGGTACAGTTACTGCAAAAGGTAGCGGTGCATTCTTAGCAAATACTTTAAACACTATTTAACAGTTCTTTTATATGCAATTTACTATCGATAGTAAGTAGACTCGATTAACAGCATCAGATACTATCTATAGTAGTTAGTTGCTAAGGTATATGTTACATGGCTAGATGTAGGTAAGCTCCAGTTGTTGTTCTACATAATTTCTTTCAAAGATATTGGGACTAGTGCATTAATTTATAAGGGATACCTTGTAGAGCTAGGATAATAGTTAATAATAAATAAAAAAAATTCTATCGATAGTATGTACTAGAGAGTATAACAGCATTTCTAGTATGTTTATATGGATAAATCTAACAGGAAAGCCCCATCTAAATATTAAATAAATATAGAGCAAAGAAGAAGTTTCTTTCGATAGATGTTTTACTAAACGACTTGTAAGTTTAATAATTGACGGTGTGGTTTTAACTAAATAAAAGTTTTGAATAGTTCATTATAATATTCTTTATTTTATTCCAACATTTAATCATGTTAATACTAAGAAAATCTATATAATTGAGCATCAATAACCTTTCATCTATGTTTCTCTAAACTTCTCTATGTAATGTTAAAGCAATACAAATCAATTTCTAATTTCAAATATTTTTCAAACACGTGCTTGCAGCACAGTTTGCAAGGAACTTAAGTTGGCGCCACTTTAGTGTTTCAATTAAAATGCAATAACATGTCTATTATCTTCCAATAAGCCAATATCAATAAACGTCATCGATTTGCCAGCTGCCCGAGTACAAGATGACGTGAGATATGAAACGCTCTAAAAACAATAAAAGCTGAAATCAATTTTCCATTAAAGTGCAGCAGCAACAGCAGCAACAGCAAGTGCAACGCAGCAGTTGCAGGTTGCAGTTGCAATGATGCGTAAACGTGTTGAGGTTGAAGTTGTTGTAGTTGTTTTGGTTGTTTTAGTTGTTGTTGTTGTCGTTAGCTACCGATTGTTGTCTGTGTGGCAGGCTAACACCTTAAATGGTGGCCAGGCCACTTCTGACAAGCTCGAGTAACTCGAGAGCCTGTGATTATCTTGGCCCGAAGAAGTAGAAGGAAAGCGAGAAATATTTATGAACTGATGGCTGAACGCAATCATTGATGAGGATGCAACTGTTGCGATCTTATCTGTGCCCCAGCTGGCACCAACTATGGCCACTGGGTATTGATATTACCAGGCATAGGCCACGCCACGCCATCTTGCCGCAAAATGTTGATGGTTGATGGTTACCTTATTGCGTAGCAGGAAGCACGCTTTGTAGCTACAAAAAGAATCTTATGAAAATTCATAAAAAAAAATATAAGCAAATCTTTGAGGGGTCGCTAGGTAGCTTTCCAACAGGTGTAATAATTGAAATCGCTGCATGGAAAACGCTAATCACGCTCCGGTTGCCGCTCGCGCTTGTCAAGCAAATTATGAGGCAGGCGTCTCGCAGCTCCACCATCAAAAGAAAAGATACTTCCACTGTTTAGTTGTAGATACATTCTGCAGTTGCTTGCGGTTACGCTCGGTGCTTTGGCATTAAATCAGTCAGCAGCTGTAAAATTATAGCAATGCCCAAGACAGAGGTAGAGTTAAAGTTAGAGCTCGGCCAGAACTTGCCTCTTAAAAATATAACTCATACGCAGCGTTGAAACAAGTGTATTCTGTATACTATGTCCTGTTTGCTGCTATTTCCCACGCTCTGCTCCTGACCTGGACCTACCTTAATTAGTGGCTAGCCAAGCGTGGTCATTTGTCGCACCTGTGTGCACCACAGTTGCACCACACGGTTATAGCTTTTTGGTGGTTGCTTTCCTTTCAATGACTTACGCATTTCAAATGAAGCAAACCCAATTTACATATCAATCGCCCAAAATAGACAAAAAAAAAAAAAAAGCTGCGCCTCATGCTGATAATTATCAGGTAGTATGAGTGCGAATGGCCGTGTGAGTACCCGTATGAGTACCCGTATGTGTGTTCATTTCGTTGTCAGTTTCACTGCGGCAATTGTAATTGAATTGAAGAGCAGCCGTCCAGAGGTCACAGACGATGCACACACATTGCTGCCAAAGTAGAATTATCAAAGGCTACACTAGGCAACAGAATATTTAGGAAAGTAAAAACAAAATAATTAACATGTTAAACACAACAAGTTAACGGAAAATAAATATGATTCGTTAAATATCTTAAAAAGTACTTTAAATAAAATAAGAGAAAGAAGGTTTCTTCTATACAACGAGCTTTGATATTGATGTTGTTCTTACGTATTTCAAGAAATAGTTAAGATAACGGACTTTGAACTGGTCTAAGATAAGCCTTGGCAAGTATGTTGTTGTGAAAGTCTCAAAGTTTATAAATATGTTATGATTCTGACTTGTATAAATGTTACTCGGTATTTCTAAATTGAAGTCGAATATAGCTCAAATTTCTTATCCCAGCATATATTATAAATATCCTCTTGAAATTTGGTATGCAAGTAGCAAAACTTTTAATGCATAAAGGGGGTATAGAACCTGTTGCATAGTGTAATTTAAGCGACCACGCGACGCGTGAGATCAGCGCCGGCTCAAGCAGAGTGCACCTGTGTGCATTGCGCACAAAATAATGCAAATTATCGGCTAGAATTGCACGAATGGTCAGGTGCAGGCAGATGTGCAGATAGAGATACAAGTCCGACTCTCATAATTGAGTTGCAAATGCGGCGGCTAAAAGCCGGTGTCGATGGACTCCCTTCCCATCTCCCTTTATCTATGTTTATCTTAGGTCTTGAACTTAAGGTTCCCAGGCTACTGCTGGAGCACATGTAAATCGCCTAATGCCATTTAAAAGAAGAAAGAAGGAAAACAACATAAAATTTAAATACGCCCTTTCACAGATAATCATCATAATTATCTTGCAACAATAAATAAAATACGAGTAGATCTAAGCAAATTACAACAATTAAAGCTAAAAACTGTGGCGCTCCCAACGCAGTTAGACAACACCCAAAACTGCCCAGGCGAAAGCATGCGATTTATATACATATACTTATATTGTATATATTACATTGTACATTGTACTATCTACTACATAATAAACATAATTTTCACACGCGTTTCATTTTCGGAACGCACACACACAAATTAGGCAGAAAAACACTCAGAGACCAAGAGCCCGAAAATCGCGAGCAAATGTTTGAGCTCAATTTTGATGAGAGGGTTGCCTGAGCGATAAGGCAGCTAGTTTATTTAGAAAATGAGATACTCAGATCTATTTTAAAGTTAATTTAAAGTTAATTAACATCATATTTACATATAAATTTGTTTTTGTTAAATATTTTTGATGACAGCAAGTTAATATTTGAGTTTGGTAAATATCTGTAAAGTTTATTGAATATAAAGAAAATGTACATATGTATATATTACGAAATAATTATCGTAAGCACAGACAGGCATATCTGATTTTTTATAGTATTTAAAATTTATATTTTGTATCCGAGTTAACATTATAGTCCATTTAGTCATTTCCTATCTGTCCTGAGTGTGTCGATCCTAACAAGAAGAAATCCTAATATTGACTGAAATACTAATATTTATTATTTTAAACAATGTACAAGTTGTATATTGACTATTAAAGAGCTTACTATTTTTTTTCTACTGCTTATGGTACTAAACGTTACATTTAAAACAAAATAAATACATTGAGAATAATAAATAAGTAGATTATTTTTAGTAAAATGAATTTAAATTCGTTCAATATCAGTTTCTGTCACAAACTTGTCAAATGACCCGCGAATCTATAATAGTTGTTATAACCATTGTCGAAATTATTGTTGCAGTATTGTTGTTATTGTTGTTATGGCTGTTGGTGTTGGTGTTGCGTGGTGCGACGATGACGACGACGACGACTAAGCCCAATGCTCAATGCCTCAAAAGCGGAAACTCATTGGTAACGCTTCGTTGCGTAAATTTCTCGACGCGACTTTTCGGGCAACAGGTTAACAAACAAAAAAACTGACAACAACAACAGCAACAAAAAGACTGCAAAAAAAACAAAAATCTGACGCCAAAACCACCAGCAAAATGGCCGACCAAAATAACAACAACAAAAAGGCAAAAATAAAAGAAGGAAAAACGAAAAAAAAATGTTTTAATATTTCAGTTACGCTTCGGCAAGCGACGACATCGCGATAGGCAGGCTCTACATAGACTTCTTGAAAATAAAATAACACTAGCAACAACAGCAATAACATGAGCATTTTAAATTTGCCAGAGCGAGACAACAAGTGTGTGCGGTAGAAAAAGACAGCGCTAATAAGGGGGAAGTAAAGCCACAAAACAAAGGGTAAATCACGGGGCCCATAGATCTAAAAGAGATTCGAATCTCGTGCCAAGTAACCACAAAAAGGCAGAAGGCAAGACAACAACAACAACAACAACAACAATAAAGTCGGACTGTACCTGTTGTGCCTAACTATCAACTCGTATAGCCCCGAAACACCTGAGCATTTCTTTATGGATCTTGAGCAGAAAACCTATCGCGGCGTAACGTCATTAAAATTAGTTTGAGATAGCTGAGCTAAGATGTAAGGGTTCCCGGTTTGCTATCCAAAACTTCCCCCTTTACTGACTGAGCTCAGCACGCAAGAGACGGCAACTCATGAGCCCATATCGGTTATAGTTAGTCGGGCAGCTCTTCCTATAGTCATAGCCATAGTCATATAGCTGTTCTATTGGTTACGCTTCGCTGTCGGGGCAAAGATGATAATGGCGATGTCGAATTTGATTTCGGAATGGGCCTCTATGGTTTCTACGCCTGGGTAATACTTCTATGGAACCACGGAAAGCTTCGCTGCACGCGGAGATTCTCACGTAATTAGTGCCAACAACAAAAGCCATATAATTAGCCCAGCTGCGAAGAAGAGTAGCTAAGAATTATGCATAGTAAAAAAAATAAGAAAAAAAGCTAAACAAAAGCAACAAAAAATAGAGCATATTCTTGTATAGCAAAAGATGGAGAGCCAGAGAAAAATTGTTATAGAATAAAATACATTGTAGTATACTATACGCAGGTGCTACGGGTCGCTGGGCCACCCCAGAGTTGAGATGAACCAGCTGCGATTCTCAGTTAACCGTTTAATGACTTTTCTTTTGAGTTGATGCCATTAGAAGATTTCCCACATCCTATTGTCTCCGCGCTGCCATTCATCAGCACATCATCAGCGCATCTTTCTCTTCCGATCTTTCCTCTCCTTCTCTGTACATCTCTCTCTCTATCTGTCTTGATGTGCACCACGCCTAATCTCTGTGTCAATTATCAACAACATCTATGCGACAAGTGCAACCCATAAAGAAACAAAGACTAACATATTTTATTAACTCCTCCTCCTAGAATAGAATAGAATACCATAACAAATTAACCATAGAATTTAAGGAATTCTTCCCTGTACACTTTTCTTAGATCAACTGATCCATATATGCAGAAGTTAAGAGAGGAAGGTAATGAATCTTCAAAGTTATAAATAGTTCTAAGAAATATTTTTCCTATCGAGAAAACATTTTTTAGTGCAATCATTATTTTAATTTCCATTTAAATTTTGCTTGTACGATTATTTGATCAAGCTTCTATTTCGTTTTTATTTATTTTCTAGTCAAAGTATTATGAAGTTAACAACTTATCAAAATTTAACAACAAGAACGAAACATTAAAAGAGTTTTAGTTCAAAACTTTACTTCAACACATTTTACATAAGTTTCATGGAACTGAGCTCAACAACTATTAAAAGCAATATCCCTTTACATGAGATAGCCGGAAATTATTTCCTTAAATATTTGTATTATTAAAGTAATAATAATTATTTAAATTTACAAGTGTCAATCAAGGATTGATAGATATAGCTAAATAATTTATTATCTTTTAAAAAAGCTTATAGAGTTTTAAGTTCGGTGGTAACATTCTGTAGAATTTTTTAAGTAGGTTTATCTTCCAGACTCTTAATTAAGACTTTAAACTATTAATGCATACTTAATTTTGCTGCTGAGTGTTACGAATTGCTGATTGAATGCACGAAATTTAAACATTTTCTCTCCTTAAACCTTATCATATTCATCAATGATTTCGATTGTAACTGATGAAAGAGCACTTGTATAAAGAGGGGAAGAAAGCTGAGTATAAATGCTGAGAATGCTTTATTCACTCAGACTAAAATAAACAATTAGCGAGTGTTCAGTGCCCCCTGCTCAAATTAATACTTATCAATTTTCTTCCAGCTGTCAAGCAACCAGAGCTGAGAGAGAAATTTCAGTATAATTCGAGCATTCCTAGACATTGGATGAACTTAAGCGGAACATGTTTCAATTGTATTCGGTATTGATTTTTGGACTTATCTGGAGCGCCGAGGCAAACACTTCAGATCCCTATCTGCTCAAGACGCAGAGGTATGATAAAGCCCACTTGGTAGCACTTAAGATTAATGATGGGAAATACTTGGTTAGTTTACTAATTTCTTCTACAACTTTCTCTATTCCTTTCACACAGCTTGCCCTCGGATCTAAACTTTATGCCAAGCTTATCAAATGGTCATTTGGGTTATACGGTATTTGGCGATGCCATCTTTATGAATGGGGTTTACAATGGAGCTACTGGGAATAGTAAACGTGCCCGTATTCCCAATTGGATAAATATAAATACTGAGATCTGTGATCGCTTTGGTTGCCTATCGAATGATCAGGCTACTGACATCAGATATGAGATGAATCTGCGTGATGGTTACTTTCGCTATAGAACAAGTTACGCTTCCATTGGGATTACGTTGGAACAACGCACCTATCCACATCGGTACTATAGCCGAGCATTAGTCTATGAAGTGCTAGCCATTAGACATACTACAGCTCCATTGAGCAACTGTGAGTATTACAAAGTTTTCTTTCATATGATTTTGTGCTCAATTAGGAAACAGGATTAACTTAAATACAATTATTGACCTTATCTGAATTTTAACTAGCATAACTTGACCAAAACTCTATGTCGTTGTTTTAAAATAACTTTTTTCTTAATTTTCAAAAGAGTTCAATTATTTTTTTAAGGACAATGCGTGGGATACCTCTTTGTCGAATGGACTGTCCTGTGTACTAACTATTTCTATCTGAAATATATTTCTTATATTATTCTAATTCTGTTCTCTTACCTGCAGCACCGAGGTATCTAAAACTAACCCAGCATCCGGGCAATGCCAGCGACGCCTTTGATTTTGTGGTGGTCAACAATGGCAGCGATGCTGCTGAAGATTATCGTCAGCTACGTGGACGCACCAAAATATTGGAGTTTGAGAAATTCCAGCCAGAGCAGCATGAGATTCATGTCGTTTTCGGTGAGTCACTGGAACAACCACGTCACTTGATGTGGCCTACATGGCAGCCGGAGTTGCAACATCGGGTCATTGTTTCCATAGACCGTCAACAGAGTGTGGCACTGAAGGAAATGCAGGATGTACTCCGTTTGAATGATGTTGCCTTGCTGCAAACTCAGATCAATGCTTGGAATGAGTTCTGGGACAAGAATTTCTCTATTGATATCATTGGAAATGCATTGGAACTATCCAAGATTATCAATGCGGGCATCTTCTATTTGGCCAGCTCCTTGCCAGCACCGAGTAGTAATCAACCCAATGAACCATATTATGGATTAAGTCCTACAGGTTTGGCACGTGGCAATCTGGAAGCCGACTATCAGGGACACAACTTTTGGGATACGGAAATTTGGATGCTCCCCGTGGTGACACAATTTGGATATGATTATGGCAAACTGCTGCTGGATTATCGTTACAGGCATCTGGAAGGCGCCAGATACAATGCCCATGCGACGGGTTACAAGGGAGCCAGGTGAGTTTCCTTATATGAAGGAGAGCATCCCATTTTCCTCATGCACAGAGGTTGCTTGCCCCGTGTTAATATTGTATATAAATAAAATTTCTCTCGAAGATTTCCTTGGGAAAGCGCTTTTACCGGCACAGAGGTCACCAATCCCTGCTGCCCCGAGATAGCTCAACAGGAGATACACATCTCCCCGGATATATCCTTTGCTATACAAAAGCACTTTGCTCAATCCAACGATTACAACTGGCTGTGTGGGAAAGCATGGCCAATAGTCTCCGAGGTGGCCGAATTCCTGGTAAGTCGAGCGAGCTGTGAGGAGCAGTCCTGTCACTTCCGCAATGTTATGGGACCAGATGAGGATCATGCCAATATAGATGACAATGTGTATACCAATGCGGTGTCCAAAATAGCCTTGGATTTTGCCATCTGGACGAGTGACAAGTGTGACAAAAACAACAACACGGAGTTATACAAGAAATGGCAACAGCTAAAAGATGGTTTGGTAATACTTCACAATGTAGAGCTGGATTATCATCCTCAGCATTTGGGATATCAATTAAATGCTATTGTGAAGCAGGCGGACACAATTCTACTTGGTTATCCACTGCAGTTCGATACCAGGTGAGATTACCAAATGCTTTTGAAGAATTATGTAAAGTGCAACTAGGAATAATCATAATTATGAATGGTTCAAGTTGTTTTTAGCATTCAGGCCACTATAACTTTATTAAACTGAACCGATTTGCTATATAGAGTAACCAATTTACTCTATGTACCTCCAGATAAACTAAATCCTATCTAAAATGCTTACAGTTCAACGCATTTAAATGATTTGCATTATTATGCGAATGTAACGCGGGAATCGGGTCCGGCCATGACTTGGTCCATGTTTGCAGCCAATTATGTGGCCACCAAGGAGGATTGGCGTGCCCACGAGTACTTTGCACGTGGTTATCAAACCTATGTGCGTCCCGAATTTAAGGTGTGGAGTGAGACGCCAATTGGCTACGATGGGTCAGCCAACTTTCTAACTGGCATTGGCGGCTTTTTACAAGCACTGATCTTTGGCTATGGTGGCCTCAACTTTGAGAGAGTTGGGGACACATTGCAGTTGCAGCTTGTTCCCGCCAAAGTGCCACCAAATGTGGAAGAGGTGCATGTGAAGTACATTCAATTTGCAGAGAGCAAATGCAGCTGGCAATTCCAATATCAAAACTCCACTATGAACTGCACGGGTCCGGAGAATCAAAAGTTTGAGCTTATCCAGGGCAACAATCGCACACAGCTGGGCAGCAACTTTAGTGGTAAATTAGCAACATATTAATATAGTTAACTAACTAATTCATATACTATTCACTTTACAGTTACACTTAATAGAGCCGATGCGCCGCTGTACATTAATCTTTTGAGTTCCAGTCGAAGAAACTAAACTTGAAGATAACTATGTATACATATAAAATCTTTGAAATAAACGCACATTTTAATTGCCCATAATATTTATTTAAGATTTTTAAGTGTTTTTCCTAAATTCTGTTTAGTTTTCAAAAGTTTTACATAATAGTTGCCAGAAACTAAGAAAATCTTAAATAATATCTCGTTCAGACAATAAAAAAATAAAGTGTAATCAACTTTTTCATTTAAGTTATAAACTCACTAAAGTTAGGAAAGAGATTGTTGACTTTATAATGTAGTCCAATAAGTATGAAGTAAGTAAGCTTGTGTGTGGTTCAGAACTCTAAACTTATGTATATATCGACTATATCGAAAATAAGCATTTAGTTTTATGTGATTTTGGAAGTAACTATTGCATTTCGTTGTGGCTGGTTAATGGAAATTTAAAGTTATTTGTGTAATTATTTTTACTTAAACTTGGATATTGAAGCACCGCTAACGCCAGCGGTGTTTTTGTTGCTACCACTAAGCACCACATATGGGGTTTTGGTTTCCTTTTGCTTTTGCTGCAACATGGTAAGCGTACAGAGTGGCGTATCCGTCGAACTCATCGTTTTCATTAGCTGTTAAGAGAAGAATACAATTAAGATCTGAAAGATTTATTATTAATAATTTTAGCTTACGCCATCCTGTTCCATTTTCTTGAGACGCTTCTCAATCTTGTTCTTGCCAGGACCTTTGCCGTGGAATTTATGCGACAGATAGCGGAAAGCCTCTTTGAGGTTCAATATGCGTCCATTGTCATCGATATAATCAAGTTTAACATTTGGCTTGAAGGTCTCCTTATCCTTAAAGTCCATAATGGGACCAGCATGAAAACGATCGCGACGTCCGATTTTGTCGTCCTCACTAAGAAAGAAAAATATTTTAAATTAATAACCAGTAATGAGGATTAGATAGAGGAGTCTTTATTAACTTACCCAGCTGCTTTGTCTTCAATGGAATAGTTTTTGGCCTGCAGATGAGCCATTTTCGTGTTGCTCGGCCGATTCTTCTCCTCCTTCTCCAGGTAGCCCTTGGATAGGGCCAGGCGCAAGGCATTTGCCACACCTGCACCCACATCTGGCTCCTCATCCAATATGGCACGCTCCTCGACATCGTCACCCAAATTATCTAAGTCAGCGGGTTGCATCACTTCATCGGGATTAACCGAATTCCATGTGCCGTGACTAAGAGTTGGCTCCTCCTGGTTGGTATCCATATGCTCATCCAATGCTTCGTTCTTATCAAAGTCCAACATATCATTGGAGTCTTCATTACGATTTCCAGCCATGCCATAGGTTGGTATATCGCCCAATGTGCGACAAAACTCTGCCGTCGCATTGAGCACAATATTGCCATCGGCGCTGCTAAGGACAACGCCTCCAGCACTGCTGGCGTCATCCACGGGCTCGGGTTTAATGTCACGTTTTATGGACGCCACATCAAAGGGTAATGACCTCTTGATGATATTCTCCTTTTGCTTCAGCTTACGTGCCTTATTTAATACACGCTCCAAATCATCATCGTCATTTTCCATCTTAATTTGCGACTCATCTTTCATTTCAATATCCTCATCGTCAGGTTCACGATAACGTCCATGACGACTGCCCAAATTTGAGGAAGTTGAAGGTTCAGCAATTGGTTCTAAATCTTCAGCTTTTAGCCTCTGTCGCAGTTTCTTAATCTTCTTCTTGGGCTTTCTGAAACTGTGGAAGAAAAACATTAAAAGTTAACTAAAAAAATATTTAAAGATAATAGCTACTATTTGGAAGAACCTTTTTGAAAACTCAAATTTAAGTAAATTTAATTTGATAGACTTTAAAATTATCAAGTTAATAAAAACTTACGTTGCCAGCTCCTCCACACTGAAAGTATCTGACGCTAATTTAATATTGAGGTCCTCCAGAGTTTCCAATCGTTTTCCCGCTAATTTGGTTTTAATTTCCAACAGCCTGCGTCTGTGCTCACGTTCTTCCTCGACATTCTCGCCGATTACAAAGTTCTTGCGTGTTTTAGGCTTTCCATCAACATCATCATCATATTTTTCAAGTATGGAACGTTCAATGGGATTTCCAAGCTCATCATATTGTTCCTCATAGACATTATATCCGTAGCTAAGCGGATTGAGCTTTTTGTTGGACACATTCTTTTTGTAGCGTTCATCATCGAGCATGTTGACATTGACCAAAGTGTCGCCCTCTTCTTCATTAAGCACATCCTGATCCTTCAGAGTTAAGATTACTGTGCGACCCTCTCCAAAGTCATCCATATCATGCTCAACTCGTAAACCCTTTAGATTACGATCTCCATAAGCCAATTGTCGTGCCTTTTGCTTTTCTTGCTCGAGCAAATCCGCAACACCAAACGCCTCGTCCAATTCCTCTAGTTCTTTGGCCTAAGAAGAATAAAAAGATTATGTAAAGACTATACAGTAAATTGAGATTTTTTAATCTTTCAACTAACCTTCCGCTTGGCTTCCTCGCGCTCGTTTACCACGCGCTTGTTGCGATCGACCCATTTGGTGACATTATCCGTCTCCTCATCCGATTCGCCAAGTGTGCGTATGCGTGCCAAACGCTCTTCAAGGAAACGCTTTTCCTTGCGTTGCTTTAGTTTTTCACGCAGCTTTTCAGCTTCCTTTTTCTCTTTGATATTATCTGCTGGTTTGTGCAAGAACTCACCCCATTCATCCTTATATGACGATAGATCTTTCTCTGCGCCAGATCTCTTGCTCTCCTGCTGGTTACTGCTTGTACTTGGCGTTGACTTACTTGGACCAGCATCCATTTCAAGTGGTTTCAAGCCAAGCTTGGCACGCAGTTTGTTAGTTTCGGCAATGGAGAGCACATCACCAGCGCCGTTCTCTGGAATGGGTGAATTGCTACGTGAGCGAAAACGTTCCCGTTCACGTTCTCGTCCCTGCTCCCGCCCTTGCTCCCGTCCCTGGTCCCGTCCATGATCACGTCCATGATCCCGTCCCTGATCCCGTCCCTGATCCCGTTCTCTGTTGCCACGCTTGCGATTTCCGTCGTTGTCTGCTTTTGGTGAATGAGAACGTTGACGGTGTTGTTGCTGTTGAGGTGGGGATTGAGATCTGGAACGTACTCGTTCACGTTCACGCTCTCGAACGGCACGTTTGCGTGCCTCGCGTTCCCTTTCAACTTCTCGCTCTCGCCGGCGCTCTCGTTCGTAATCCACATGCTTGGAGATCTGCGGTGGTGGTGGCGTTGATACTTCATGATCGCGTTCTCGTGCCGTTGGCTCTCGCTCCCTAGCAGGTGCTTCCCGCTCTCTGGGTAACAGCTCCCGTTCTCGCTCTCGCGCTGAGGGTTCTCTCTCACGTACTGGAGCCTCTCTCTCACGTGCAGCCGCCTCCCGTTCACGGACCTTTGCTCTGGGATCCTGTTCAACTGGCACCTCAACACAGTCGGAACCTGCAAAAGAGATTTATAAACTTAGTACAGATTCGAAATGGAATTTTCCACAGAAGCGAGTTTATAACTATGTTTTTTGGTTTAGTCGCTATTCTCACACTCACAGTCTATTGATCTGAAAGACAAAAAGGGAAAGAAAAGAGAAACAGGAGCGCTTTAGTGATTTCAAGCCAAAAACAGTGCAGCACCAAGGCAATTGCAAGGCAAATTATAGTCAAAACTTGATTGAAATATCGCTTATCGTTTTGAGATTCTTGAACAATTGCCCCTTTTAAATGGTGTGCACAATTTACTAAATATAGGCACTTTGGGCCCACTTACTGTCAGAGTCCGATTCCTCGAGAGAGATAACTTCGCTGGGACGCTCGCGCTCCTTATGTCTGTGATGCTTGTGGCGGTGCTCCTTGTGTTTCTTGTGCTTGTGGTGTTTGTGACGTATTGAGGAGGCATCGTCTGTCAGATCCAAAGTGACCTCCTCCTCCGGTCCACGATGTGTGCGTTCTCGTGAACGCGAGCGGTGACTGTGTTTCTTATCCTTTTTGTGCTTTTTACCAGACGACGAACCCATATTGTTTATTAAATCAATATTTTTTTGTCAATTACAGAATTTTATAAACG
Source organism: Drosophila testacea (assembly GCA_035043265.1). Classification (NCBI taxonomy): domain Eukaryota; kingdom Metazoa; phylum Arthropoda; class Insecta; order Diptera; family Drosophilidae; genus Drosophila; species Drosophila testacea. The sequence goes on from JAWNND010000151.1 coordinate 3,061,629, forward strand.
TTTTCGCCTTCTTCTTTTTTGTTTTGCTTACAAGCTTTTGCAACACTGTTTGGCACGCACACTGCGCAGCGTTGCCACATATATAAGTTATCGGATGACCGCCACCACTTGTCGACTATACTTAATTGAATCAAGCGCCCATATTTAAAACTAAAAAACCTTCAGTATGGTTAAAATTGTATGTTTGAAACATGCATATAAATAAATATTAGTACATATTACTGTATAAATATAGAAAAATTCAGCTTAATTAACGCGATCCCAACGCCAAACGGTGCTGTCGTCACACACACAAATCAATACAGATCCGTCCTTGGAAAAGGATGTTTGTCGTATGGTTGATGTGCATTTGGGATGCACAAGTTGACTGCACTTGGTCAAATTGGGATCATTGGAGTCCAGCTCCCAAACAAAGGTTGTGCCCAGCTGGTTGCCAAGTGCCAGAACCTTTTGCCAGGCATTAAATGCAAAGCGCACGAACCAAATCTCGCACATTTTGTAGTCAAAGTGATGAAGAACCGTTGTGGAATCCTGTGGCTTGATCTCGTGACGCTGTGCTGAAAGTTTTCCCGGCTTCCAGCAGACAATCGAATTCTCGCATGATTTGGAAAAGACAAAGTCACCAAACCACTGTACACAGTCCACATAGTTGCGATGAATGTCACGTGTGGAAAAGTCCGGGAAATGCTCTTTGATAGTTGGAAATGGTGCCGTATTCTTGCTGGCATTAAAAGTCGAGCTCAGCTCGATAGCTTCCTTAATGTCCGGCTTATTGAGACGCCACAGCTTTAACGAGTGATCCATGCCACTGGACATGATACGATCACCACGTAAATCAAAATCAATCGACAAAACCTCATCCCGATGACCCTCCACGCCTCCAAATACAGCCACACAGACATCAGTTTGGATATTCCACAAGCGCAGCGAGTGATCCTTGCTGCCAGACAGCAATAGCTGCGGCAGCACCGGATGAAACTTCAACTCATTGATGGCATGTCCATGTCCAATATAATTTTTGGCGCACTGATGTTTAATTATGTTGAAGATGCGTATGACACCACGATAACCTGCTGCAGCCAGCACAGGATCACCAGAGATCGTATCATAGGACCAGGCGCATGTGTAGAAGCTCTCATCGGTCTGCAAAGATTAAACCCCTTAGACTACATTTCCCAAATGTTTATTGATAGACTCACATCAGGATCTGCGTAGACCTGAAGCAGACGTATGCCGTCCTCTTCACTAGACTCAGTCTCCAGGTTGTTCTTCACACATTCATAGATGGAGACACGATCTTTGCCAACAGTTGCAAAGACCGCTTGACTTCTATCTAGGAAGGGATTGAACTGGACACCAAAGATCTGGTGATTATGATCCTCACGAACATGGTAACTACAAAGAGAAAATGAATATGTGTCGCTAATACCTTTGCCCTGATGTACCCCACCTGTACTTGTAGAGAGGCTGTACCATTTTAGGGGCTTTTACGCGTCGGCATAATCTTCTCAATTTTCGCGTGTTTGGCGATTTGCTCTTGCTACGAGTTGTTGTTGTCGTTGCGCTAAAGACGCTAGCCGAATCCAACGATAGCGTATCCTCAAAATCAATGCCAGTGCTGGAAAGCTCTGCACCTACGGTGGTTATTGCCGGTGGTGCCTCCTCCGGTGTGAAAACATCTCCATTCACTGACTGTTCCTCTTTGCTTTCACTAGAACTATTATTTTCCGTCATTGCGGGACGCCGCCTTGTTTACTTTTTCTTCATTTGTTGTGCTAGCGTTGCCACTTGCATGAGAAAATACCAAACTCTCAAGTTTAAATAAAATACCATCATTTGTTTACTTAATATTGTTTTTACACTGCCGCATGATTTAAGATGCGGCCGCATCATTGTCTTCTTCTATCCACAGGGTTCTTATGGGCATCATTGCCGCATGTTCCATTTAACGGAAAAATCCAATGATGCGGCCCAGTGTAAACACAGTATAAGTATTTAAATTTCTTAAAATAGTTGATCATTTTATATTCAATTTAAATCCGAGCGCAGTCTACTTTTGCCTGATCGGCCCTCAACAATTCATCAAGATATTTGTCTACTTCCTTGTGAGCCTTGATACTGTAATCTGCACGTGAGAATATCTCATTAATGAAGTAAATACGGAGCAAGTCCGCTTTTGTTTGCAATAATTCGGCCTGCGCTTGCTGCACTTTCAATTCGTTTACAAGATGTGGACCCATCTTTAAATCCGCTGCTGTCATCATTAAAGTGCATTTATCTCGACACCTTTCCACCAATTTTTCCAAGCATTCGCGTTGTTCCTTTTGCAACTTGATGATTTCCTGCTGTCCCGTGGAAAGCTGCGGATCCCTATCCTTTGTCATTGCGTCCGGAAGTTCGCTACGTATTTTATCGCCCAACTCAACAATGGGAGTAAGTTTTGCTCGCAGATTCGACGTTAATTTTGTGCGCAAGGCCTTACGGTCCGTGTAACTGAGCGTCGGGCAGTTGCTGCAGTCTTGCAAGTCTACAATGTCCACAAGGAATAAAATTAGACATTTTTAATAATTTATAATATATATTTGCTTACCCAGCATATGTATCTGTTCATCTCCCAGTCGTAAAAATTCGCCCACCGACACCAATTTTAGAGCACGTTTGATTTCTGGTGTTTCTTTTGGTCCAAGATTTAAAGATCGTATCTCATTTAGCAATAGTTTTAGCTTTAGCACTTTATTTAGCTCAGCATCTCGCGCCTCTAATAATTCTCGGGTGTCAGTGCTCACAATTGTGCCGGACGGATCATTCATTTTATTTATAATTACGTAAATCAATTGTTTTTTTAAATATGTAATTAATGCACTTTTTTACTAGGACGCCGTTTTCCAATTTGAGAAGATTGCCAGACTTCGATAGGAATCTAGTTCTAAGAGTAAGCAATATGACATTTAGCGGCGCTGGTGAACCCAGATTTTCGATTTTCGATATATTTTTAGATTAGATTTTTTAATAAAAACAAATTTTGAAGTACTAAATTATTTATTCCAAACAAAACATTTTAATTATAATTCAATTAAATAAAACAAATCATTTTAAAAAATGTTTGGTGCTCGTAAACCTACAGAGGGCTAACTTGTATTCATAAATACACGCCATTTTGACATAAAGTGAAGTGACTTCACGCATTCAGCTACGTATAAACCGGGTATTTGTTTACTTGCCCGCCGAAAAGTAAGTCTTAAATTGCAGTAAAAAAAGATCAATTAAAAATTAATTAAATCTATTTTCTAGTGCACATTTGGTTGACCAGCCACCCCGTTTTAGCAACTATTACCATAGGCAGTTGCACAGTGATTGCCTCCCAAATAATTTGGGGCGCAATAAAATTTGTGCAGAACAGGATCAAAAATTCACATGGAGAAGTGATCGAAGTAATGATATTCAATGAATTAAGCGGATGTTGTTCCGTCAAACTGATTAAAGATCCATCTTCATGTTCCATACCCTGCGAAAAGAACTGCTGCATAATACGCAACATACAAAATGTAATTAAATACATTGATAAGGCTAAATATTGCATTGACTTTGCCATGTTGACGTTTACAATTAAAGATATTATGAATGCATTGATTCGAGCACACGAACGTGGTGTCCGAATCCGGGTAATTACCGATAGTGAAATGATCTCTTCATCGGGTGCCAAGATGTTGATTTTGAAAAACTATGCTGTCGATGTTCGTGTTCCCAAATATAATAGTTCAGTGATGCATCATAAGTTTATGCTGATCGACGGTCAAAATGCTGTAAATGAGATCTTCAGACAAAAACCTGGCAAATTGAGACCTGGTCCGTACCGCTCGCTGATACTTAACGGTACCGTCAACTGGACTTTGCAAGGCTTCGGTGGAAACTTTGAGAACTGTATGATCAGTTCAGACAAGATAATGACAACCAAATTGGAAGCTGAATTCGATCGCATGTGGATGGTTTTCAAGAGCGTTTAACACAATGTTTGTTATATCGATCGAGTTGTTATTGTTTAAATTTAATTCTAAGCTATAAAACATTACTAACTATTTGGCCTGTTGTTTTAATTTTTCAACGCGTCGCGTAAATGTCTCCCTTAGTGTATTTAAACGCTCCAATTCGGAACGCATTTCCATATATTCTAGATAGGACACCTCCGATTTGATCAAGATTTCATGCTTAAGTTGCAACACGCGGGCGACTTCCTTCTGCTTGCGCTGCATTGCAGCAATTTTTATTGTCAGAGCGGCGTCTTTTGCTTTCTTTGGCGTCTTTGATTTTTTCGTTTTCTGTGAAGACAAGCTAATTAAATTAGTTTTAAATTGTTAATTCTAACAAAAACTTACCTCCATTTTTGTCGCGTGTTATTATTTTGGTATTGTGCACAGTGTGGCCAGCTTATTTTCTACTTTTTAGGTGGCGGTATACGATGACCGACTCTTTTGATAACAAGTAATCGATAACAAGCGAAGTTACTACAGCGATAGCCACCGACAAAAACAAAACAGTTCCAGTTTATTTAATTTTTAAAGAGTTGTTAAAAGATTTTTAAATGACAGCTCTTACGGATAAAGTGCTTGTGGCCAAGGACGCACTGGCCGTAGCCCTCGGTGACAGCTGGGAGTTGTATAGAACAAATATGAAAAATTGGTTTCGGAATCGTTGGACCAAAGAGGAATTTGACTGCGAATCTCGCAAAATCATGACGCCAGAGAAGCTCCATTTGCACAATCAATTCCTCTTGGCGTTGCTTAATAAAATAGATGCCTTTGCGGCACCAGAAACAATTGTGACAATGCAACCAACTTGTCGCAGCGGGAGCAGCAGTAATCGGAAACGGAAACGCAGCTCTCGTAACTTTGCTGATCGCCTCACGTTTGAACTTTCTGATGTGCTGGACTTTATTAAGGAGGACAACATGCAGCTAATACGTCCTCCCTCACTGGGAGGAGATCAGGGACTGCAACAACAACAACAGCAGTTGCCTACACAACGCTATTGCGCCCAGGAGTTGTTTCTACCTGATGCTGGTTTTATAATGGGACGTTTTCTCATTGGAGCTTGGGAAATAGGACTCATATCTGTGGACGACAATGTGGCCGAGTATGTGGCCATGGCTGTACAGGTGCTGCTCAAGGATTTGCTGGCAGCTATCGTTAAGAAACGCAAGCATTATAAGACAAGTGGCGAGGGTAACTTTTATTATGATGTAGGCGCTCAGCTCAGGGATCCTTCGCTGAGGAACACTGTTACTCGCCAAAAGGTGGACGACACTCCCCTCGAGCACGACAAGGAGCTCAACACGGCCAACTTTATGAGGCGACAAAATGATGACATTGTCTTTCTTTCCGCCTGCGAACAAGTGCAAGTATTTGCCTACCAATTAACTCAACAGCTTTTAAAATATATTTCCTTCTTTAACTTCTACAGTTTACCCTGCGAACGTACTGTGATCACACTCAAGGATTGCCAGCTCGCCTTTCGCGATCGCAATCTCATAGGATCCCATGCCGTGTACTCCATAAACATGGAGCGTCTAAATATGTTGATGCACTAAGCAAACAAATGTCATTATTAAACATTAGTACTAGGCAACAATACAAAATTAAATTAAACTATTACCTTAAGCGATGCGGAAAGAAAATTTATGAGTATGAGGTGGGATACAAATACAAATATCTTTTTGAAAGAAAAGATACCACGTAACGTAAAGTTTGGCTGTTGCCTAATAAATTTATTATTTATTTTTACATTATATACTTATGTTCACAGAACAAAATTTGTATATATTTTGTTAACAAAGCTCTCTTGGCGGTGGCTTGAAAGGCACCTGACCAGGTGCAAATTGTGGCGCTTTGAACGCTGCAATTTCCTCCTCCGTCAAGTCTTCCATGCGACTGTAGATAGATGAGGGATTATTAGGCGGCTGTGGTTGTTGCAGTTGCTGTTGTTGGGGCTGCTGTTGTTGCATCTGTTGTGGCATTTCTGATTGCATTTGCACTTGTTGCGGTTGTTGAAAAGCGGTTGTTGCCACCGCTTGACCAAAGAAACCACTTGGTGGCTGCTGTTGTTGCTGCTGTGCGGCTTGAGCAAATATATTTCCTGCATTTGGTGCAACAGCAGCTTGTGCAAACATGCCTGCCTGTTGCTGCTGCTGTTGTTGTTGTTGTTGCTGCTGGGGCAAGAAAGCGTTGGTTTGGCCAAAGGGCGAAGGATTCGCAGGTTGTGGTTGTGCAAAAATACTTCCACCGCCTTGAAAAGCAGATGTTGCTTGTGGCTGTCCGAAAGGATTGTGTTGCTGCTGTTGTTGCTGCTGCTGTGGCTGGGCAAAGATTGAGGGTTGTGCCTGTGTTAAAGGCTGTTGTTGTCCAAAAGGATTCGCCTGCGGTTGTCCAAATGGTTGTGGCTGCTGCTGTTGTTGTGAGAATAGATTCGTATTTGTCGCACCCCCAAATATATTGCCTGCCGCATTGTTTCCACCAACAGAGGAGGCACCACCAAATATGCTATTACCACTAGGGGCGGGTGCAAAGCTAGGCGTGGCAGCAGGACCGCCAAAAATGTTACCTCCACTTGTTGAACCCAAGGCGGGTTTACTGAAAATGGAACCGACTTGTGCTGCATTAGTTCCAGCATAACCAAAGGGATTTGAATTTGGGTTGGGATTGTTACTGCCTTCGGGTGCATCATATATTTTGATCATCATGTCGATTATCTGTGGTGTCATCTGTAGCATGGCCTTCATTTTATTTACTGTATCGTGAACTTCTTGGGTGAATTGTTGATGGAATTGATCAAAACAATTATGGCGTCGACTCTCGTACGCCTGGAATCGCACCTCCTCAAATGATTTATCCTCTATGAAATTCGGTATGTTGGGCTTATCCTTGAACGGTCCATAGACAGAAAAGCGCCACATGTTGCTATTAATACAGGATTCTATATCCGTCTTCAGGTATTGTCTAAAAGCCACCAACACAATATTAATATTTTAACCATTATCAATTCTTCCTCTCACTTACTTAACATCAAAGTGCTCATTGTGGCATTTGGTGCCAAAGCGACAGCTACCTTGTTGAAAGAAACGGCAAACACCCATTTTGTCTAATTTAATAAAAATTACAAATTGTATGAAATTCTTCGCTTGTGTTTCCTATGCCGGCTGGCAGTGTGACCAAGAGTTGGCAAAACAGCTGATTGAGCTATCGATATTATGAAGATGCCAATCTGTCGAAAACGACAGAAAATCGAAAGGAACTACAGTAATGCCGCGCACTTCAATTTAAATTAAAACTATTGTTTAAGTAGACAATTTTATAAAATCTCAGTTTAAATGAGTAGATTTTCGTTTGACCTACTCTTTTCTGAATCCCACCACCCAAAGTTCTCAATTCGTTTGTTAACGCTGCCGCCTATTTTGTTTACTTTTGGAACTAGATCTTTATTGAAGTCTGGTAATAAACATTCACTGGTTCCGACTTTTTTTGGGATTTCTTGAGGGTAAATTTAAATTAAAATCATAAAACTAAATTTAAAAAAATATTAAAATCCGGAAAATATAGGAAATGTTGAGAAAACTCAAAAGAAACACTTTGCGAGGTTTTTTCAAAGTTTACTTGAGAAAGAAAACTTTTGGCATATATTTTTCCGGATTTCACCTGGAATAGTTCATTTTTTCCGCGTTTTTTAGCGCCAAATTTGTGGATTTCTACAAATTTTCTCTCGCCGCTCTCTCTTTTGTTAGTGTTGGCAATATTTGACAGCTCAAAACCGCCAGATTGTATCGTGTAGAAATCGTCTATGTCTTTTAAAAAAAGGACAGATTTGTCCGGAAAAAGGCTGAATTGGGCAACAATGTTTCTTTTTCGCCGCGTTCATTTTTCATTCGCCGATTGTTGTTGGATTTTGAGCGGTTCGGTCGCGTCGGCTTGATGCGGATAAAAGATGAAATAGTTGACGATCAGTTATTGTTGCAAACATTAAACACACGCGTCTGACACTCGCACCTTCAACTAGTTTTGTAATTTGTGCAAAAAAATATCTTGTATAAACGAAAAGAAAAAAAAGAAGCAACAGGTCGCTGCCCGTTTTGCGTCTGCGCCTGCGTTTGTGTCTCTCGAAAAGGGCAGGCAGGAAAATTCAAGCCAATAAAAGATACATACAGAAAGCCGAAGTGCGCGAAAATTGTGTTTGCCAGTGTCTCTGTCAATGTTTGTGATTGTGTGTGCGAGTGTATTTTGTGTGTTGCAATAAACAAACAAACAAAACTTGAATGTTATTGCCTTCAAATTGTGTGAAAATTTGCTGTTATTTAAACAATTAGTCGCAGATACGCGCCGAGTTTTTGCATCGGCATCGGAATGCGGCAGCAGCAGCGACGCGCATGCGTCTGCAAATATTTGTTGTTACTACTCGTTGCTGTCGCCAACGTAGAACTGCGCAATTTTACACGCTAATTGCGGCGTCTCCCTCCCGCCTACTTGTTGTTGGTGCGTATGAGCGTGCGATCTCTCTCTTTGGACTTGTCAACATATCCTGCAAAGCTCGACACCAAAAAAGCTTCTATTCTCTTAATATAAAGGAAACAAGAGAGGTAAGATTCTCCCCTCTCCAGCTTTTGTAGAGTGCGCCCACTTGCCTGCCGTATTCATAAAGCAAACAAAATTAACTCATAGACTCGGGATAACAATATTCTCCGCTCTCGCATCTTTTACCTTTGCTACCTTCGCACAAATTGCTCTATTCTGGCGCACAGTGACGCCCACTTGGCAGCAGCATCCATTGGGCGCGCCCACTGTTTTTGTTTTTCTCCCTTGAGTTTTCTTGAGACACAAGAAAAAACAATAAACAGTCAGCTATATCAAACCCATTTTCCACTTATCTTGACAACAATAAAATCTAAGTAAAAATCAATTTTCAAAACAAGCAGGACACAAGACACACACACACGTACACCAACACAAATAAGTGAGTGAGGTTAAAGAATTGAGCCAGAAAAGGGTCAACCTAAAAATGACAATAACACCAATAACATCAATTTTGAGGCATTTATATGCGCCAATAAATTTTACAGTGAAACAAGAGACTGCAGCAGCAGAAAAAGATGCACGACAACGGCTCAACAATAAGAGAGAAGATCAAACAAAAAAGTGCAGTCGCTGCCGACGCTGCTGCTTTCGTTCGTTGCTGTTGCAACAGGTAAAACCGATTGAGCGGCCAACAACAAACAGTGCAGCAAATCAATACGAAAATGCATGCAGTGAAAGAGCAAACGAGTGAGAGGAGTGAGAAAGAGAGAGCGGGAACAAGAGAGCGGCAGAGTGTGCCCAGTCAGGGGGAGAGCTTGGCAACCTGTTGCGATGGCTGCTGTTAGAAATATGTTAAGTCAATTTCGTATATCGGTAAACTGTAACTAATGCCAAAACAGCAGGTAATAAACAGCAACAACAACAACAACACAGTTATGCAAAGTTCGTTGCACGATCGCTTTTTTTTGTCAATGAAATTGCTGTCGGCTGAGCAACGAGAAAACTTTCTTTTCCTTTTGGGCTTATCACGCAGCATCGCTGCATGCGTGCGTCGACTGCGCAGTCGCAGCGTATCGCTTTATTTTATTTATTTTTTTTTATAATTGGGCGGCCTTTTAGTTTTACGCGGCTGCCGCATATCAGCTTCATGGTCCATTAAGACAATTTAGGTTGCCTCTTGTGCCGCTCCCAGTTAACACTGCGTGGGAAGTTTGGAATGTGCTCGTGTGTATGTGTGTGTTTGTGTGTTGCTGTCATCTTTGGTCCCATCTTTGATTTCCTCCAATTGAGCGTTCAAGTTGCCGCAACAAGTGTCCCAGTTTATGGCTTCTGCTTGCAACTAGAACTAGTTTAACTTTCCTGTCCAGTCGACGCCAACAACGCCAACAACAACAACAACAACACCACCACCACAGCCTCTGCTTCTTTTCCTTTAGACTTTCAGTTATTTTCTTTCGCTGCGCCTTCCCCATTACCGTTGGCAACATTTTCTCACAAAGCAGCAGCAGCAAAAATGTTGCTGGCAGCTTTTGCATTGGCGCGCCTTGGACAATGACAACGGCACATCAGCCAGCAAAAGAAGAGGAAGCACACTGTTACACCGACTATTGTGTGAGCTTACGATAAACTATTTATTCCAAGAAGATCAATTGACATTGCAATATAAGCTTATTGTCTTAATTTACAGTTTGCCAACAATTTCAAATGTTTTTACAAATTCGCTCAGGAAATTTCTTTTGCTAGCATATAACAATTTCAAGCTTCCTGCAGCGAAAGAGCATGCTTTAGTTACAGTTATTCTGCAAAGCCATCACTTAGCCACCAGCCTATCAAACAAATCGCAAATGCCCGCCCCCTAAGCTAATAGGCCTCAAGTATTCACTGCTACGCTGCTGCACAGTGGCACATGTCGTTAAAATAAATTGCAAAAATCATAACTATTAAACTAATAATGATACCTGCAAAAGCTCCAAACAGACAATTTTTTCATATCTCAGACTACGTCAAAAATTGTGATTTAGTAAATAGTTTATTTTAAAAACTTAAAAAGAAAAAAACAACAATATTTTAAAACCGTTTGCTTTAAGCTGGAATATAGAAACTTAAAATCGTTCAACGTTTATCCATGTCTTACCACTGTGCACTGCAAGCACTGCATTGTGTGTGTGTGAGTAGGGAATGTTGCTATGCAATGCTGCTCATTTTCTGCTATCGCTGTCAACGTCATTTGGCGGCAACAGCAGCTGCTGCTGCTGCTGCTGCTAAGAGCACAATGTTTTGTGCGATAAACGACGCTGTAGAAATTTACATAAAATGTAACTGCAAACAACGGCAACAAATTTCTATTGCATGGCCATTTAGGCAAAAAGAATATCGCATGCACAAATTAACATTAACACTTTGTTGCCGTTAAAAACAAGTTTCTGTTGAGCTAAAATACTTCAAATAAAAAAAAAAATAGTGCCACAAAAGTTGTATTAGAAGACAAGAAGCGTAAAGAAGATTGAAATAGGCAACTTTAAAATACCCTGCACATCAGCAGAGGTTCTGGAAAAGATAATGCTATGCCAATATTAAGAACAGCTTTGGGCCGCTTAAATCTTTGCTTTGTTTCCAGAACAGTGTTCGTCTAAATTTTTCCTTGGAAAAGAAAGCTTTTTGTTTTACATGTGTCAGTACTCAAAAGTGTTTTTTACTTTTCCTGGGCTGCTGTTCCTCAGTAAACCTTGTCAGTTTCAAAGCTGTATGTCTGTCAAAATCTTTCTAGACCAGAAGCAAATTTTGACAAATAAAAAAATTGTGAAATTGATAGACCTTTAAGCTTTTAATTGTACAGGGTATACAAAAACCGAAACGACAGCATCAAAAAAAGTACGTTTAGAAATTAGAAAGTACGTGGAGCTCTGGTGCGGTGTGAGTATAACTCGATTTGTGACTGTCATAAATGGCGGAAATTGTGGGTCTCAAAGTCGACAACGACGACGTCGGCACAGCCTCGACAGCAGCCAAGAAACAACAACAACCACCGCAACAACAACTTTCTTGCTTACTTTCCACTGCCGATCGCTACTGACAGAGTTACTGCCGGGCTTTTTGGCTTGATGCTCTTTTCTTGCCTATAATTTGTGCCATCAGCATTTTGTTGTCGTTATCGTTAGCAACAGAGAGAAAGAGAGACAGAGAAAGAGAGAGCGAGTGATTGGGATTGCAATGAAGCGTGCGTTTTGTCATTTCTGCATTTGGTAAAGTTATTAGACTGCCCTCCATAATTACCCACACAAACACACACACACACACACACACATGGAGTTTGAACTGTGTTGTTGCGGCGTGCGTTTTATTAATTTCGCTTGCCTCCCTTTTTTTTATGACTTATTCAATTCGATCCGTTGATGAAAACCGGCTGCCCCAATACCAGAGCAACGATCTGCGTTTATTATTACACTTAATGTGACTTGATTTATAAACAAGGCAGCATCCGAATCGAGGCAAGCAACGTTTCAACGTGCCACAGCTGTTGAAAGACGAACGAACCGAAACAGCTCAGCTTCAGTTCCCTCTTACAAATCTGACATGGTTCAATGGGTCCCAAGTATTGGGTTACCTGCTGCCCAGAATTCGTACCTCTTATACAGCTCTTACCTCTCACCTCGTTCCTTTTTTCGCACAGCTCTACAACACGAACTGCCTTTTAATTAGTTCATAAATTTTGCTTTATGTAAAGTACAAAAAGATATATTAGTTTCCTCACTCACTTACAACGGTGAGGCGAAGATTTAATACCCCTGCAAAGAGTTTCTATAGTAGCTTTATAATACAACTTTAGATTTTTATAAAATTCACTTTATTTACGATATTGATTAAGCTTTAAAGTAAGTTTTTCATAGGATAATTGATTGTATGATCAATGGCTTTTTTTTATTTTAAAACTAAGTCTCAAAAAACTTAAATATTGCTACAGGAACTCAGCTTATCGTTCTGATATCTTAATACATAATTAACAATATATCTTAAATAGTACTTTCTCCTGGTCTGTTATATTATAGTTTCGCCAAAGCATCGTAGCATTCACACTTCTCTGTTGTATGTATGTAAGGATAGTATAACTGCGTCACATTTTACAATTTACATAGCAAATTTAATATAGCAACCACAATGTTCATGCACTGCAAACATACATACATTCATACAAATACATAAGTATACAAACATAATAAAAAATCGTTCAATCCGGAAGTTTCTGTCGCACAAAGGCGACCGCGTTACGTTCCATATCATTGCTGGGCATCGCATAAGCGGCTTTTGTCCAAGAAAGGAAATAGAATTCCCGTCTTATACACAGACACACACACACACACACACACAGGCAATTTCTATAGTCATTTTAATGGTTTCCGCTTTTATGGCATTGCCTATTACGTATTATTAATAGTAAAAAATAAAACCTAAGCAAAGGAAAATAATCAGAAAAATTAATAGAAAATTAATTGGCCTGCATTGGTATTGCCTGTGGCATTTATTGCGCATGTGCGGCCTTCTCTGTCATTTGATTTGTAGTTGTTGTATTTTATGGTTTGTTCACGCTTGCTGTAAGCTGTGAAAAGCGTGTCTCAAGGGGGGGAAAAGAGGCAGAGGGAGAGCGAGCAGCATAAACAAACATTCCACTGAGGGTTAAAGCGTGCTAATGCTTACATAATGATTTGGTTTTTTTTTTTTATTTTATGTTTTTTCTTCAAAAACAATTTTTTTTATTACTAAATAATTTTGTCACGAAATGTGTAACGCATGGAAGGAGGCGTAGCAGATAAAGCATATATATTCTGGATCGGCTAAAAATCAAACCTTAAGTAAGATATTTTGTTTCTTGAGATATCTCAACCGAACTCACAGGTTGTATCCAGAAAACAGAATACTTGTAAATGTTGAATCATTTTATAGATCAAACCGTGATCAAAACATTCATTCCACACTAAAATCGGTTAAGTTTTGACAAAGTTATGCATGTGTTAAAGTTGGTTACCCTTGGGACTGGACAGTTAGTGCGTTTTTATGTATTTTCCATTTGTTAAGCTTGACAGCAGTTGTATCTCTTTACACTTTAGCAACTTTGATTGATAAACTTAAATATATTTGTTAAGTACATTAGAGTAAATTAAATAGTTAATCTTTACTTTTGTGTTCTGATTTTCCTGCCCAATGAACACGAGTTTGCAATCAATCATAGACTTTTTCTAGTCCAGTTAACATTTATGCGAATTCTGTTATTTACATATATGCAAGCCAAACGATTAATCGCATATGCATAATGTGAACAGCTATTGGTGACACTCCCTAGAACTCAATGATCAATATCCAATTCTCAATTCCTAAGACTCAATTCCATGTGGTTCTTTCTATAAGTTGCATATCATTACAAAAGAAACCAATCCCCAAAAGCAGTTGATAGCCTGGGCATTACAAATAACCCAAATCTCCATTTGGAACTTATGTTTATAGTTTATGGCATCATTTTCATTTTAACGACTCGCAAAGTGAAGCCAAAACAACTCAAAGCCAGTCAAAGGCTATAAACTTGTCGATTTCAAGCCGAAAAGTTGCCACATCGAAAATCGAGAATCACAGATCAAGAATAAATCCTAAGCTTAAATTATTTATGTATGTAAATGAGCTAAAAATTGAGAAAACATGTAAAAACATTTTTGAGATAAACAACAACCTTAAAATGTGGTTGTAACTTTCGAATTTATCTGTTTGGCAAAACTCATTACCACGCCCTCAACGCTGGTAGGCGTAACCATCAGACTTTGCCATAAAAAATTGCCTAAATATGCAAATACTTGTTCGTACCTAGACGAATATATCTTAGACAGACTGTTGTATCAGATACAACAAGGCATCAATCTTCTAGCCAGCATCAAGAACTTGTAAACAGATTCTTTGGCAAAAAAGAGAAACAATCTAATGAACAGACAGACAATCAGACAGACATTTTCATATGAATACGTATGTGTTTTGTCTGTCTGTTATTTTGTTTTTGTGCTGGCCTCGTAACCCAGTAAAATGCAAATGTACAAATATTTAATTATCATCTGGCACCGGCTGGAAAAACCTCTTAATTTTCGGTATTTTACCCAGTAAATTAGTTGTCATAAAGGGTGTAACCACTTGCATGATAATATGTTTCTTTAGTTTACTTCTGATATCTCTGCTGACTTCAGGGTATCTACTGGTCGAGCATACTGTGTTCACTTGTTTTTGTTTTGATATTCGAATGGAATTTTCTTCAACATCTTTTCTTTCTTCAGGTGTAAATTTGAATTCCTCTTCAGTTTTCTTTCTATTTTGAATAATCATGTTCATATATGGGAAAGGTCTCTCAACTATACAAAAAACAAAAAAGCCTAAAATTTATTTATGCTAATGTTCTTTTCGCTTGAGAGAGGGGGAGGTGGGGGGTTCAAGTTGGTCCATTGTTTGGTGAAGCGTTTCATTAGTTTGCTGCCGTTGAATTTAATTTCTAGGCTCTTTGCCGGCTACTTTCGATTTTCTCGATTTCTGTTTATAGCTTTATTTATAAAGCACACTCACATACAATTACAAATTTACAACCTAAACACATACTGTGATTAATTGTGGCGCTGCTGGTTCAGAATTGAACTCCATTTGTAGCAAACTGACAAACGTGGGCAGCTCTTGGAACTTTTTATGGTGTGATATTTGGGATTACGTATTGGAGAGCTTGAAGACTAAAAACTGGAATTAGAGTAGCTGGTATTTGTATTTGTATTTGTATTTGTATTTGTATTTGTACAGTTCGTGGGTGGATATGTTGTAAGCAGTTGTAAATGCTAGGTTTAAATGTTTGTATGTTATGTTAACAGATTAAAGCGTTCCACATGTACGTATACTTAATAAACGAAAGAAAATAATATATAATACACTAGGCAAAGGTATAAATATAAGTAAACCTTTCATTTATTCGGGAGAGTACTTAATACGTATACTTAATAAATGAAAGAAAATAATATATACATAATACCCTCGGCAAAGGCATTAATATATATTAACCTTTCATTATACTGGGTAATAAATATTTCAAGATTAAGCTTAAAATGTAACTTGTTTAAACAAGTTCGAAACGTATTTAATTTAATTGTTGCTTTAAATAAGAAACTACTTAATTGGAATACGACATCTATTTGAATGAAAAATATAGATACTACTCATACTATTAATATTTAATTGTAGTTTCATTTTAAATAGGAAATATAAAACTTATTTTAACTGGATACAATTTAATGTAACGCTTATTTGAATATTAATTGGTTCGGTAGTTAAATTCAATGTGATTTCAATGTGTACACATTTTAGAATCTAAAATTGAGATCAACAAAGAGGTTGGTTCAAGAGTCGGGTGCATTAAAATTAAAATTACGTTGTTTTTCTCCGTGTATAGCATTCAATCCACAAAACTTGTATTCGATCAGCAACTTCTCTGCCACTCTTGAGCTTCCACGTTTTGCTCCATTTTATTTCATTTCATGTCATTCCACGCCTCCAAACTACACATTTGAGCTGCCAACTTGACTTACGGCTCTTAACCTATGCCGTTTTCTCAAATGGCCGGACCGAGCTTTTAATTCTTATGTTGGCGCTCGTTTCTGTGTCTTTTGTTTTGTTATTTTTGTTTTTTTTTTGCGTTGTTTGCATTGTAAGTTTTGCTTACCGTGCTACACGGATGAATATATTACCGTCATAAAAGAATAAGAAGGGAAAGAAACCCACAGGGCGAAAAGTAATAACAATAACAAAATGGAAATCACTGTTATCGTGGGTGGGCAGCATTTAAAAATGCATTTTAATTAGTTGGACGCTAAAATGTTTAATTTTGTTCACAATCGTGGGCATCCATTTCAAGACGTATTAATTTTCAATATTCTTAGAATCTGTGGATCAGCACCAAATGCTCACGGTTCAGTGATTGATAAATTTAGCGGCTTTTCCAGTCACGGTGTCACGTGCAATTTAATCGTCTTATGATTCAATACTTCCCCCTCCTTCCCACACACACTTGATAAATGAGCATCTTTTATTTTATTTTTTTTGGCTCGCGAGTATCTTTCGCTTCTTTTTGTATTGAGTTCATTCATGAAAATTTCGCCGGTCGTTTCTTTCGTAAGTCATCTGTCTGTCTTAATGCTGACTGTGACGGAGACAGCGACATCGATGTTGTTATTGTTGTTGTGGCTGTTATTGTTGTTTGTTGTTGTTGTTGCTGTTGCTGTTGTCGTTTGTCATTTGATACAAGCGACGAAGGCGTTTTTCGAGCAACATTTGAAAAACGATATATTGCGGTCCACACACATAGAAACGATATACCACGCGTTTTTGGTGCGTGCAATGCAAATGCAATGGAGCGTGTGGATCGAGAGTCTGTCTGTCTGTCTGTCTTTCAGTTTTGCTGTCCGCCTGACTGTCTGTCTGTCTGACTGTGTGGCAGGGTGTGGGTGTTTCGTTTGTCTTTGGTTTTTGTGCGGGTTTTCTTGTCACAAATTCATGCGTTTGTTTGCCGGTTCTACAGTGCTGTTATTTTGGCTATTTAATAGCGAGACATAGCAACTTGTCAATTCTAAAAGCTATTTCAATTTGTTTGTTAATTGATTTCAAATTCTTATGTAATGAAATACATTGAATTTAAGTAAGTGGAATGTGGTGCGTCAATTACACCTTATCCAGTTAATAACTCACCCAATTTGTATAATATTAACTTATTTAATATAGAACTATAGCCAGTTTCTTAAGCAGATGCTGTAATTAATAAGCTATTTCTAGCTAGTTTTGATTGGGAAATTAACTATTTAGCCCCAACAATTGTGGCAACACTGCTCTCCTCTTGCTGTGGGTGGCTGTAAACTTCAGCTTTAAAGCAGGGCAACAAATTAATGTCAAAATGACGAGCCCTAAAGTATTTAACAGAACTACAGAATAGAGACTGCAGTTAACATTATAATATACCCCTCTGTTGTTCAACACACTTGCTAATAGATCACAGTAAATCAGTGCCCGTCAAAATTTGCACCCGGGCGAGAAAGCTCACAGTAAGATAATAGCAGTTGCATTAAAATTAAGTTTATTTTGTTATTTTCTTCGTAATCATAAAGAAACCATTTTCATTTTAAGAACTACTTACATGTCACAAAGCTTTCTGGCCCTGGTACAAGTTCTAGCAAATACTAAATAGATCAGACTTGTTTCAAATACTAATTGCCATCCCTGGTTTATCCTATTCACACACTTGCAATCGTCATTGTTGCTCTCTCTGTCACAGTCGTCGTCGTCGTCGTCGCCGTCGCAGTCGTGAGCTGAGCTTTACCTTTCATTACAAATTTCATTGTCTGTGCGCGCGGTCAGTTTTGAATTGTGTTGTTAAGTAAGTGTACTTAACCCACATGACTTGTGGTTTTCTCGACTCCGTCGCCATAGTTGTTTTTTTTTTCTGTTTTGTTGTTGTTGTTGTTGTTGTCTGCTGTCATCACATCCAAAAAGCTGTCGGGTCTTTGCGGGCAGTGCGTGTGCTTTTAAAGAGATTTCTTAACCTTGAGTACCTTTCAGCATATGTTCACGTATTTTTTTACCTTCGTTTCTCATTTTATTTATTAACCAATTCTTTTTTGCTTATTTATTTTTGGTATATTAAATTGATGTTTGCTCAGCATGTCTGTCTGTGTGTGTGTGTGTGTGCTTGTTTATTTATTTTAGGTCTACGTTCATTTCCTTAATTAAACACTTGTTTCAAGCTTCGCTGAGCAATGCTATAAAAAAGCACAAAAATCAACACTACATTAAAAAATATGCCGACTGTCAAAAATTTCAAAACATAATGGAATTATGTATTGCAGAAATCAGCACAAAAATCACGTACGCATTTTTTGACTGATGTTGCAGAATTTAAATAATCGAAAAATATTAAGGAAAGTAAAACAAATTGTGTTCAATCAATTTTGCGATTTTGTAAACGAAAAGAATTAAAAACTCCATTACCAGTCATTTTTGTAAAAATCTTACAAAAAAACCGAATTGAAAGTTTCAAGTTCCAAACACGTTCATATAACGTTTAATTTTTACGAACATAAGCTGTATGTGGTAAGAAGAGCTTTACTTACAGCTCGCTAAACTATTAACTGCTTACATATGTAACTGTAAATTAACGGCCGTCTGGGCCTTAACACGATTAGGTTTACAAACATTAAAAATTAGCTCTAGTTTTGGCACCCATTTAGGCACGTACTCCCTATACATACATCTATACAAATACATGCACGATTACATACATATGTACATACATACATACATACGCTCATTTGTTTGTAATTAATAGTATTTGCAATTTTATGTGGCATGCGCTGAATGGTTTTGCTGGTGATTGATAGCATTAGAAAGGTGAAAGCTTTATTCAACTGTTTCTGCCGTGTCCCCGTTGTCTGACTTAACAGACTGACTTTGACAGAATGAACACCTGCCAACAGAGAGCGGGGAGAGCGGCAATCACAATAAATTCAATGCTAGTTTAAAGACTATAACTTTCAGGGAACAGTCAAGAAAATGTCAACCGGGACCACAATTTTTAAAGTACCATTTTTATATTGTAATATTACCTGCCATAAACACACTAACTCTTCTTTATTTAACAAATTTACATTTGAATTATCTTTAAAAGCATAAGCTTTAGCTTTAGTTAGTTGCCTGTAAGTTGATCCTGTAAATGCCCATTTACAAACCATCTGCCGTATCATAGAACTGAAAGATCTCCCACACCCTTTGGTATGAGCTATTTATGCTGTCAACTTGTCCAAAAGTTCCTGCTCCTATTCCTTGCCAACATCTAAACAGCTGCTTCAAGTAAGAGCGCGCAAATGACAACAGGTGTGAAATGTAAGACGGCAGTTGATCGCGAAATGCCGAGAACTTACAGCGCACACGCAACGCTCGAGAGAGTTGAAAGTCGCAGACAAAAGTAAACCCTCTGTTAACCACTTCCCCTTTAGCTGCTATGCAAAAATTACAGAAAAACCAAAAAAAAAAAAAAAAAGAAAGAAATAAAATGCAAACGGCATCGTCGCCATTACGAAATAACAAAGAATGTGGCAGGCAGGCACAGAGGAGCTGACAAAGAGGCAGAGTCACAGGCTGTGTTGTCAATTTAGCTGTTTTTTTAGCGAGTTCGGAAGTTTTTGAATGCTAACTAATCTAAAAATATGGTAGCACAAACGCACAACAAAAATAAATAAATTAATTCGGATATACAGGCTAAATAAATGGTGTACGCAGCTCTTAAAGTTCCTGGAAGCGACTCGGCTAAGGATAACGATTATGAATGTATATTATTTGGTTATTAAAATTAGAGATGTTTTCTTATACCTGTTACATAAATGTACACAAAGTTGTTATAGCCCTTTACAAATTAACCCAAAAACTTGAACATTTTCTAGCTTACAGTAGCGGACAAAGAAAACCGGACACTTAGTTTTGACTTGCATGCGAGAACTTTGAGTCGGCGTGAGCGTTGTAAAAAGCCTTATATCGGTTTGGAACTTTTTTTGTTATATGTGTTATTTCTTTAGCTTTCATGAACCGATGAGATTTTTACGCGAAAAGCTTTCTGTAAAAAAATATAAGGTAAATAGTGAACTGTGTCAAAAATGACTGATCTGCATAGGGAAGCAAAATAGGCCTTGGGACCACGCAAAAAAATTATTTTTTATGTTTAAAAGTGAGTTAAAATTTTAAGTAAATTATTTTTATTTAGTATGATATATACTACATTTAATTTACATCTTTTAATATTTTGTTGGTCGTCCATTATTTTTATGACCGATTTTATGAGTGTCGGCATAGAATCAACCAAATTTTGTATTATTTCTGGTGGTATTCCGTTGTACCACAAATTTTCCAAATTCCAATCAAGCTCTTTTAACGTTTTGGGTTTCTCCTTCGTTATGTTAGCCTTTAAAATATGCCAGAGATTCTCGATCGGGTTTAAATCCGGACTATTGCCTGGTCAGTCCAAGGTTGATATGCCCACCTTCTTTAAATAATTAATTACCTAAAAAAAAATAAAAATCGTGTAAATGTAAAAGATTAGTAGTTTATTAGAGAATAGTTAGAGAATGAAAATAAAATATTACTTACCGTTTTTGCACGGTGGCAAGGAGCAGAGTCGTCCTGAAAGTTTAGATCCTTGGTTTACGAAAAGTGCTCCTCAATCAACGGTGTGAGATGTTGGTCCAAGATAATTTTGAACTTTTCTCCGTTAACCGTTCCATCAATTAGGGCCAGATCACCAACTCCACAGTAGAAGAAACATCCCCAGACCATACAGGATCCTCCTTGCCTTACAGTTCTTTTTAGGCACTCATTCTTGAACCGTTCTCCGACTTTACGGCGTCCGTATGTCATCCCATCTGAACCAAACAGGTTTATTTTGGATTCATCAGAAAATATACCGTTTCTCCAATCGTTTAAGGTCCAAGACTCGTGGGTTTTAGCCGATTTTAGCCATTTTTGACGCATTTTTAACGTTAAAACCGGTTTATTTGCTGGCCGGCGAGCGTAAAGTCCTTCCTCCACGAGGCGTCTTCGCACAGTCCTTGTCCTAATGTTGACTTCTCCAGATTGGACAAGTTTGGTCCTAATGTCTTCAGCGGTTTTGAACGATTTTCCATGATTAAATTTTCGATTCCATGCTTTAATGTTCTATTTTTGTGGTTGGTTGTCTTCTTCTTCCTACCTGTGCCAGGGTATCCATTTAAACTGTCGGTTTTATCGTTATTCATAAGAAATTGGCCTATAGAAGATTTGCTGAATCCAACTTTTACACTTACAGCACGAAGACCCAAGTTTTCCGACCGCAGAGCCAATATGGCTCACTTGTGCAAATCAGTCATTTGTGACGTATCTCACTATATAATATTTTTTACTTGCCAAAACGCTTTGGCAACAAAAAATTTAATGCATATTTGAAGTTAAATAATAGACAAATACAAATTTAAAAAAATTAAGTCGATCGAAACATTTATGTGGCGCTCACGTGGCTTCAAAGTTCGGATATGCAAGCGCAAATTAGGTGTCCGGTTTTCTTTGTCCGCTACTGTATTTGTTTAATATTGAGATAGCTTTTTTAGCCCTGAATAGTGGACAACACTAGTCACAGGCAGGGCCTGGCCAGGTTAGGCTGCCAGGCTGAATGACTGACTGGCCCTTTGTTTTTGGTTTGAAAAATTATTGTTGTTGCTGTTGCTGTAGCTTTGCTGTTACCCCACACAACGAGTCCGAGACACAGAGCATTCTGAAAGAAAACTTACAAAACACAAAGCAACAGTTGTAAATCATCGAATTACCTTAAAATAATAGCAATCGCTCTCTGACTCTCTTTACTGATGATGCTGTTGCTGTTGTTGCTGTTGTTGCTGTTGTTGCTGTTGTTGCTGTTGTAGTTGGAGCTGGAGCCACAGTCGGACGAAAATGAAATTGCCAAAAGCAAAAGCACAAAAACAATGCGAGAAGCCAACAACAATTTCAACTTCTCACTCGCAAAGCCACAAGGAGGGGGCGGTCGTGGCAGATTTATGTTAGTGTATGTATGTGTATCACTGTAGTAGTCCACGCTAGTGACGAAGCAGCAGGAAGAGTACGAAGGCGACTATATATTACAGAAAGAATGTAAGATTTGCTACAAATTTCTGATCAGAAAGAGCTATAAACCACAAAAAAAAAAAAAATTGTTTGGCGTTCGACCCAGCGCAAAAGGACTAGGCGAACTATTTGTATATTTTATTGTGGCTTATAAATGAAATTAAGTATCTGTTATGTGTTATCAGAAAATGTGAGCTTTGAGCATGCTTTCGGCACTAACTTTTACCTTGTAAAGATGTTTTTTGTACACATATACACGTTTAAGTCACACAGTCTCCACTTCACTTGGAACAGGCGACGTAGTTTTTGGCGACTTGCGAAATGAAGAAACCCTCCAAAAAAAAAATATAAAAGCACTGCCAACGACAACAGCAAACAACAACACAAACAACACCAGCAACAGTAAAAAAAACTTCGTGTGTCAGTTACGCTTAATGAGCACAAATATTGCTCTCATTGTTGTTGCTGTAGATTTGTTGCTTTTGATTGCCATACCGTGAGTCTTAGTCTCAGTCTCAGTCTCACTTTGAATCTGAGCCTGAGCCTGTGTCGGGGCTTCGACTTGGGCACTAGGGTCGATTTCAATAAAGACGACACTGGGGTCGCCAGTCGGAAATGCCAATACGTGGGGCGATCATTCCTCTTTCATCTCATCTCCTCTACTCTACCCAACCCCACTCAACCTTTATACTTACCTACTTAATATGTTTGTGCTGCTCTCACAAGTAATATAAAAACTGGCATGAAAGTTCGTTTTGATACACACAGAAACATACATATGTATGTATGTATGTGTTTATGTACATATGTGTATGTATACGTATTCATGTCAAAGCGTCGTTAAACTATTTCACGTATGTTATGCTTACAACGCAATATGTCAATCAAGTATACGCATAAAAGCTTTATCCTCATTTAAAGCACGCAGTAGTGTTGCCAGAATTTGACTGCTACAAACAGGCCAAATTTTAAAAAACTTAAAGGGTGTTCTTCTTAATATTTAAAACCTCATACAAAAGGCAGATCTATGATTTGAAAAGCCTGGCACGCAGAGAGTGATTCTGTATAATAACGTTGGTCAGTTCTTGTGTTTCATCGCGTTTGAATTATAACTGTCAAATATGTATTTAAATACAATTATATATTAATTGCTCGCATCAAATTGATATTTTGCAGCTCTGCGTTTCAAGTTTCTAAAGATTAGCCGACAATCTTTGCCTTCGCCTTCGTTTTAGCACTTAAAGAGACCTTCGAAATCGTATGTAGCTCAACTGAGCTCTCCAAACCGAACGTTATAAATAGCAAATCATCACCTGGTTGGAGCTAAGCAACAAATAGCCTTCGGCATTATATTGAACGCACTTTAAACATTTTTTTTTTTTAATTTTGCCTACTTATGCGTGTGGTAACGCCCCCCGCCTGCTCTGAGATCCCAAATCCCGGTCTTGTTTATGACATGGCATGTGGCGCGCTCTTAAATCTCTACTCGACTCATAACCAATGTTGTTATTTCTACTTTTTTGGTTTTTATAGTTCGCACTCAGATCAGAAACATGGTTGGACTTGCTAATGGGTTGGCATTGTCTCTGTCTTTTTTTTTTTGTGTGTGTTTGGGGTGGATAGGTGTCTCTTCCTAATAGGCGTTGGTTCAGTTTTGTTACTTCACAAAATAATAAATTGGTGTAATTAGTGGCAATTTTAAATGCGAGGTTGAGCTGAGGTTGTAATAATCATAACAAGCCACAAACAAGCTGTAGCTAAGTATGTAAATCCAAAAGCGGTTCTCTTTTACCTCAAGAAGCCCCAGGGCAAGTTATTGTGCAAAGGGGAGGTGTTGAGCCGCAAAATTGTTGAAGCCGGTTTCCCATACTTAGTGGGTGGCATCCACAGTCAAAAGTTGTGGGAATTCTACCTTTAATAATACGTATCTTCATTCTCTGCTCGTGTCCCTTTTTACAATGGGGCAATAAAAGAAGAGTGGCAAAAACTTTTGACGTTTTTAATGTGAAAATCACGAAATTACTTGATATCTGATTGAAAATACAGATATGCACAGTCTAAGATAATAACAGAAAATTTCAGATATAATAAAAAGTGTCAAAAAAGAATTTAACAATTCAAATTAGACGGAACTAATTGAACTGCTTCGCTTATGAAACCGAAACAATGTCAAAATTTGACCCCGGGCGAGAAAGCAATTTTTTTGACAGGTATTTAAACTTGAAGAAATTCTTTAATTTAAAATCACTTATTCTAGCCAGTAAATATAGAAAGAACTGTTTCATTTTAAAAACCAACACTACTTTCTCGCCCGAGGGTAAATTGTAAAGATCTCTAGAATGAAAGAACAGAACCGAAAGAGGAAAGAATGAAACAGACTTTAAAGAGATATTATCTCAATATTTGATCCATATTGAAACTACTTTCTAGATCTAGAAGTATAACGTAATTACTCTTGTCACGCTGTTTTGTCAACTGTGCAATTCAATTGACTAAAGACAGCTGCTATTCATCAAAAAGTTAGTTTCACTTTTAAGATTCTCTACAAAGATAGTCACACATATGAACTAAGCTCCAGTTAAAGTTGCTTTTCAGTTTTGAAACCAGAAACGGAAGCCGGCATTTAGTCGACACCCCCAATAGAGTCGTTTAACATTAACAGCAATGTTAACAGTAACAGCGACTGTCACAATGACAGTGACAGTGACAACGACAGTCGCAATGTCATCAGTTGGTTTACGACGCTTCGTTGCATTCAAGACAAGATTGTCTAGGAAACTATTGTGTGGCATGTGACTTGAGGCATGTGGCATGAGGCATGAGGCATGTGTCATGGCTGCACTAGTGCGATAAATGCGCATTTCACTTTCTATCGTCGCGACCGTCTAATGACAGTTTAATTATTGTTGTTGTCGTCGTGCCCTCAACTGTCGCATAAATTACATTTTACAATCAACTGATTTATTGTTGCTTTGTTTATGTATTTTGCCATTTACCAATTATTGGATTTTCTTTGGCTTTGTCTTTTTTTTGCTAATGGCGCACCCGATTTTTTGTTTGTTTATCTTTTACAGGTCGAAGACCCAAAACTAATTTAAACAAACAGCGACAACATAAAGAAACAACACACAGAAAATACAAAAGTGCAAACAAGGAACCAACATTAAAATGTCCGGCAATCAACAACAGCAGCAGCAGCAACAACAACAGCAACTACAACAACTGAAAAGTCAACAACAGCAGCAAAAGACAACACCAACAGTAACAGGGGCAACAACCACAACAAACACTTTGGGCAACAATTTGATAAAAATTAATAGCGTTGACAAAATTGTACATAAAACGACAGCAATTAGCAAGCAGCAACAACTACAACAGCAGCAGCAGCAACAACAACATCAACAATTTCAGCAAAGACGCTCATTGCTGCCAGCAACAGCAACAACATTAACAACAGCGACAGCAACGCAACAAAGCGTAACGCCAACGCCAACAGCAGCAGCGCAGTCGCCAGCACAGTCATCGCATCAGTTGCAAACTGTGGCCACAATACATCAGCAACATTCAACGCAACAGCAACATACACACGCAGCAACAGCATCGCGTCTGCCCATACAACAACAACAACAACAGCTCAACAGCAATTCTAAGGAGTTGCAAGCCCACTCACAGTTGCCGCCCACACGACGCAGTTTCTATCAATTGCAACAGCAACAGCAGCAGCAACAACAACAACAACAGAGTTCCCTAAAGGCACATTTAAAAGCCCCCGCACACTCCATTCCCCCTCGTTATCAACCACCACCCCAGCCGGGACCAGGCGGTGGCATCTTAAAGCCTCACTTGCCGCTTAAATATCCACCGGATATACCACAACTAACGAGTATCTATATTCCCGATTCTGTTAAGCAGCAGCAACAACAACAGCGACAGCAGCAGCAACAACAGCGCTTTCTGCAGCAGCAGCAACATCAGCAATCCAGCAAAGCACAACAGGATATGCTGAAGTTTGTGCGCAAACCGGAACAGGAACATCCGTCCCCCGTTGCATCGGTCACCTCCAGTGTGACCAACAATAACAACAACAACAACAACACGGGCATTCCTACAGCTAATGGCGGACGTTTAACAGTCGAACAGAATCGTCAATTGCAGGTAATTTCAAAAATGTAAATAACATTTATGCTTATATTAATTCATGAATGTTATTTAACAGTCCCTGGTAAATGAGCTCCGCGCGCTGAAGGAACAAAATCAGCGTCTGCTGGATGACAATCAGGAATTGCGGGATTTGTGTTGCTTTCTGGACGATGATCGTCAAAAGGGTCGCAAGCTGGCACGAGAATGGCAGCGCTTTGGACGATACACGGCCAGTGTGATGCGACAAGAGGTGGCAGCATATCAGGTGACTAACAGAACTTACTTTAAAGACAGTAAAACAAAAGTATATACAAATTAACTCGTAACTTTATCAACAATGTTTTGTTCATTTGAATTTGTATGTTCACCTTATCTTATAACTTTTTATAAAAAACTCAACCATAATCAATGTTAACTTTTAATAACAGATAGTTAACAGATGACTCTACAGCTTAACATTATGTTAACTTTACCATGTTCTTTTGCTTTCTCAGAACAAACTGCGACAGTTGGACGACAAGCAGCAGGAGCTGATCACGGACAATCTGGAGCTTAAGGAGCTCTGCTTGTACTTGGATGAGGAACGCGCCCATGTGGCAGCCAATGCGCTGTGCGCCGGCTGTGGAGCAGCCACGCGTAACGCGCTGCGAGATGATGGAGACGGCTCGAGTTCAAGCACGAACGCGGACGAGACAATCACGGCGTTGCGCAACTATGCGGAACAACGGCAATTGCCGGTAAGTGGCAAATACTATAAATACCAGAGTCGATTGCAACATACAATCACAACATGAATTCTTTCTATGCAGGATCTGCGCAACGCCAACACGCTCAATGATCAGACGTTGCAATATGTGCGCTCGCTGGAGCGGCGCATACAGCAGCTGGAGGAGGAACGTACCACGCCCACGGCCAATTTGCAACAACAGCAGCAGCAACATCAGCAGCAAACGTTGCCACAGGGACAACCAGCAACAATACCAACAACAGCAGTCGCATCATCAGCCAAATTAGCGCCCTCGCCACATCCACCACACCCACAGTCGCACCCACAAGCACACACACACACCCAACAGGACATCAGTCAGGCAGTTGCTGCCGCTGCAGCAGCAGCTGCTGCTGCTTCTGCATTGCCCGAACCAATTTCCGGTCGCCCAGAGGCTGTGGTGCGTGCCTTGCAAGTGCTGGAGGTGCGGGAACAACTGGAACGGGATCGTCTGGGCAATCTGACGGGTAGTGCCCTCGACCAGATGGATGATGGCGAGAAGGCGCTGGTGCGAGAGATGTGCAACGTTGTCTGGCGCAAGCTGGAGGGCAGTCCACATGGACCCACCGCCCTAGAGCCGCTCTAAGCATTTAAAACCACACACACACACACAAAATACAAATACTAAAACTTGGCTAACACACAAAACCACTTACTAAACACACATTGTACAAAGTTCAAACCTATGACCTAAGCTTAAGCGCTTTATTTAAAAAACAAAAGAAAAACAAAAGAAATACTCAAAATACCTATTTTTTTGTAATCCTTGACTGTTATTTTTTTATACCTTGAATGCACTTAAATGTTAACCAACATTAATAGAGCCGCATTCAGCAGCTACTTAGAGTGTACGAGCTGTCCTTAAAAATACAATGCAAAAAAATATTTTCATAACTATGCAAGTCGTTTAATTTATTTTCTTATTAAATATTTTGTTATCTGTTGAAATATCGAATCTATCCCTAGTCTCAGTTAGCCATCTATGATCGCGGTGCAATTGGCCAAAGGTAGCTAATTTCACATGCAAATTTCTTATCTTAGCGTTGTTAATTTAAATTTTGCAAGCAGTGCGCATGAACAGCATACTAGCCTATAAAGTACGATACTGTTACAAATGTTCTAATGTTGCCACAGATTCACACTTGGCCATAAAATTAATCACATTACACAGTTTTGGCCTGCTGGTCGCCAGCTTTCTACGCTTTGTTGCACGCTACTTACAGACTTGTTTTGTTGTTGTCGTTGTTGTTGTTGTTTTGAGACAAACGTAAATTACCACAGAGCTGTTTAACCTGATTTTCTTTGCCAATTGGAGGCCCCTCAGAGTATCCACATTCATTCAGAAAACTAGCTACAACCACAGACTTTTGCCATGATGCAGCAGAAGTGCAACAACTCAACCCAATTTCAGCTAACTCACGTATTGTCCAGTCAGAGGCTCCAAAGTGTGAACATGTGAGTTAATTTACTGTCATTATATATGCAAAGCATTCAAGCTATTAGCTGGGCGAAGGGGTGTGGAGTAAGAGGGGGTATGGGATAAGCATCAGCCGGCCGCGTGTGAAAAGAATGAGGCAAAAATGGAAGGAGTTAAAAACGAAGCGCAACTTTAAAAAGATAAGCATGCATAAATTAACTTTAACTTTAGCAAGCAGTTAAAAATGCAGCGCTCTTTAGCAAGCAGTTAAAAATGCAGTGCCAGTTAGTAAAAGCAGTGAAATAAAATGTGAAACGAGTTTAATTCTTTCTATTAATTTTCCTATAAATAAAGTGCAAGTCACATCAAAATTCTGTGGTCTACATTTGGTTTTAAGCTAATGTCATCGTAGCACATATAAAAGTAGCTCACTGTCAAGAATAGCAAATAAATAAGCACAGATTAGAGCCAGGCCAACAATGTAGACGACAGCAACAGCAAAAGTAGCAACAGCAGCAACATCAACAGCTGAAGAGAGAAAAGCTGATCATGCATCCAAATACTTGGATTAGATGCTGAAACCGAAGCTGGTGACTGGGGCACATTTATAGTTTAACAACGCAGCTGAACGCACGCAAGAGTAAAAGGAGCTGCCGTGAGTGGAGCAGCAATCGCACATGGCACATGGCATTGGCATTGTGGACATGGATATGGAAGCCATTAAATTGTTGTTGTTGAGCAAGTGCAATAAAATCGTGAGCTTATTACGATGCGCGACTAAAAAGAAAGTTATTGTCGTTGTTCGTGGCTCAGCCGGTTGTTGCAGCAACGTTGTTGGTGGTACCGTATGTTCTTGGAACCTGCTGCTGGCTGTTTGCATACTCACTGCTGCTCAGCTGTGCCTAGCAGCACCATCATTATCGTCATCCTCATCACCAACATCATCATCATCATCATCATCAGCGGCAACAAATGAAACCGTCTGGCCACCCATGCATCATTATGATATCTGGAGCGCAGATTTGAAATCGCCAACGGTTGTGCAGCAGTTGAATATGGATATTGATCTGATCGAGGAAGAGGAGTTGTCTTTACATGAGCAATTGTTGCTGCAGGATGTCAACAGCAACAGCTACAGCTCCAGGCAGACAGCGAGCAGCCAATGGAACAACAATCAATTGAACAATTTTAGCAGCAGCATCAGTCGACAGCCCAAGGGTAAGTTTCACAAGGTCAGCATGAAGAAATCATTAGAGAGGTGAAGTTCCGAAAGGCAATTTCGAAATTGTTTTCAAATAGTTACAGGTGTTTGCCAGAAGAAAAATGACATTTTCCAGATGTCAATTTAAAGTCTTAGTTAAGTAGTTAACTGATAAATATTTTGACTTAAAAACTGCATACAAGTTAATTTCAAGATCAAAAAATCTCTCAGTTAAAATTTACCTGGATTTTGAAAAATAAGGATAATTAGTTAAAAGTAAGTTTATAAATGGGTCTATCATTTTATATCGTATTGCCTACTTTTTAGAGCTGGCGTCAATCAGATTCTAAATCCAAATGTTCTCATTTATCACTAAAGCATCTCGGCGATCTCAACTCTTTCAAATATGAACGAATTTTTTAATTGTATAAAAAATACCAGTATTTAATAATTTTATTGAAACTCAATATAAGATTTGTTTTTTTGTGAAATCCATAATAGGTTCGAAAAGATAAAGCCTGAATTAATGCAACTACATCTAAAGAGAATTCACATATTGTTTAATTGATTTAAAAAGATTAAAATCTCTACACATTATTAGAATTTATAATAGTTTTAAGAAATTTAAAAAGAATTTTTGTAGTAAAAAAAATTTTTTTGTTACGTTTTCCAGTGATACACCTGTTTCCCGTGCCTGTGGATGGGGAATGTTTATCGGATGATGGTCGACGCATGGGCAACTGTTTCAATGCCTATGAATGCCGTCAAAAGGGCGGTCAGGCGAGAGGGGAATGTGCCATGGGATTTGGTGTCTGTTGTATATTTGTGGCTGATTGTAATGGAACTATCGCCAATAATCTGACATACATTGTGTCACCGGGTTTTCCCAGTTTTATGCCAAGCAACTTTACGGAATGCAAACTTAAAGTGCAGATCATGAGCGAGGAAATTAATCAGTTGCGTCTCGATTTCGATCACTTTTCATTGGGTCAGCCCAATCGAAGGACCGGAGTTTGTGATGGGGATGTGTTTAACATCAGCGGTGGTCCCAAGGGATCTTTTCTACTCTGTGGCCAGAACAGTGGACAGCATTGTGAGTATTGAAATGGTTGAACCATAAACAAAAATTAAATGTTTACCATTTTTTATCGCAATCGAAACAATTTTGTTTTCCAAGTAAATAAATAGAAAATTACTAAACATTGAAATCTAACACCAATAAATAAACACAAATCTGCACTCAAGGTCAACAACGCTTGAAATATAAAAATTAAAATTCAATAACCGATATGGACAATAACTACCCTGTAATCTCTTTCTAGTGTACTACGATGTGGGTATACGTTCGCTTCCCCGCCAGTCGACCTTGTATGGCAGTCTACGTCCGGCATTGCCCGCGAATGTGACTGTTAGCAATTTCCAGGATCAAGTGATTGAGATCACTTTAAATGTTTCGAAGCGTTTTCTGCCCATGCGTCTGTGGGAGATACGCGTGGTGCAGATACCCTTTAGTCAGCGTGCGCCAGCGGGTTGTCTGCAATATCATACTGGCGCCGAGGGTATCATGCAGACCTTTAACTTTGCTGAGAATGGTAGACACTTGGCCAATCAACATTATAGGATTTGTGTGCGACAGGAAATGGAGATGTGTTCGATCAGTTATCAACCGTGTGATGAGCAATCTTTTCGCATTGGAGGTGGATTGGGTGGTGGATCCTTCATGTCCGGCATGAATGCCCAAGGAGGAGGCAGCAGTTCATCAGCAACTACTTCAGCAACAACTGCTGCCATGACAGCGGCAACTGGCAATGCCACGATGGCAACAACCAGCAATCTATTTCAGATGTTCAGTAATTGGGTAAATAATACCACAACAACAGCTACTCCAATTACAACCACAACGCCAGCTCCAACTACAGCAAATGCCAGCACCACAACAACAGTTGCTGCTACAACCGAGAGAAGCACCACGAGTACCACCAGCAGCAGCACGGTAGCAATGACAACAACAACTCCATTGCGTTCCTCCACAACAGCTGCCCCGGATGAATATCCCGACTATGAGGAAGAGGAGGATGAAGAGGAGACACCATCATCCTCGCCAGCTAATGATGATGTTGAAGGTTCCGGCGGCAATGAGGACTATGAGAACGACAGCATCTTTAATTTCTTTGGCGGCGGCAATAGACCAACCACAGCACCACCTAGAGTATCTCGTAGGCCACGTCCAGTGGGTGGTGCCACCTCTTCCTCCTCTTCCTCTGGCTTTGATCTATTTGGTTTTCTACGGAGCGCCTTTGATTTACGTCTTCGACATCGTCGACGTCGTCGGGAGGCTCGCCAATTTTTTAGCACGTGTTCGGATCGCATAACGATGCCCTGCATCATTGAGGATTTCATTGGCACTGGACTTGGTCCCCTGCCAGGCTGTGAGCCCGTGCACTGTGGCTCACAGTTTTGCTCCTCCGGCGTTTGGCCGTGTCGTATTGAGAGTACGGTCACACCATTTTATATAGGAGTGCATTTTGGAGACGGGGGAGCACCTGGAAAGGGCAATGCTGAGGATAATATTGGCGCATGTCTGCGCTATTCCCAGGTGCCATGCATCTAACTGGAGATTAGCTTTTATTTCGTTTTAGAAAATAACATACGTAAAAATAATTATAATTGTAATTAAATTATTTATGGAATTCCCACGTCAATTTCTTTGATTCTTGCCTAGAAATATTCTCCCGCTGCCTTGTAGGCTTTTGGACAATGGAGCTTTGCAAATTTGGCATAGGCGCTACTCGAGCCTACCTTGATAGGAAGATGATGAGACTTTCTGTTCCACACATGCAGCAAATACGAGTCCCTTGTCTGATGCAGTGTCTCTTCCAGGAAGTCAGGCTCAAAGAAATATCGCCAATTCTTAGAGCTAACCGCGTAAAAAGCCTTGCGATCAAACACCTGAAAGCCATGGCAACGTTTGCGATCCTCCAGCATCATTGTGATATTCATTGTACCGCAGGTCCTTTGTGCCACACGTGTTATCACACCAGGACCATTATTGCCCCAGGCGCTGCCATCAAAATTCTCCTTGAAGTCACGCAGTAAAGATGCCGCAAACTCATGACCGAACCCATTGGGACTTAGATTTACGACCCCAATGGCCACATGGGTATCCGACTCAGCACCTGCATAATTTGGAGGCACGTCCTCCAAGCTGCGCAGGAGTACGACATCCATGTCCAAATAGATGCCTCCGAAGCGATATAGGGTGATCATCCGTAAAAGATCGGACATGTGAGAGATCAGAAAGCTAATCAAAGTAAAAGAGTTTATTAAAGAGAGGTAGAAAAAAATTAAATGGTAGATCTTACCTGGAGCGAAACAGCTGCCCACTTTTAAGCCAATTCTCAATTGGTGTAAATGTTGCATACCGCATTAGATTTAATTGCCGTAATTGTACATTTGGATAGCTCAAGATGGCCTCAATCAGAGGTTCTCTACTCCTGCTGGTGTTGGCCTGGTTTTGATACCTGGGACTGGCAAAGAGCACAAATACTTGGAAGTTGGGATTATGTAAGGCGGCTGATTCAATGGCACAAGCCTGACGAGCCGTCAAATGGAACATAGTTGGGTTAGTGGGACAGCTTGTCTCCAAAAAGAATATGGTTTTTCCAGGTGTGGGCTCGGGTTCCGTCCACAACACATCCCCCAGAGGCGTGAGACTATGTGTATTCAGGTATTCAGCTCCTGGTTGATCTTTGTGCAAAAAACATCTTATTGATCTTTGTGTCTCCAATTGCCAATTATAAATATGGTACATGCTGACCACAAGCAGCACAATTAATGCTAGGAATATTAATCTCAGGCATCTATTCTTAAAGAATTGGACTGGAAGCTGCGTTAGACGTGATCCCATGTCTATATATTGAGTAAAACTATTTAAGCTATGACTGTTCCTGATGACTGTCTTAGCGGGACGAGGTGCGTATCTAATTGACATTTTTCTTTATACCCTCTAAATATACATGGGCTTAAAAAGGGGTTTTTATCAACTAGTACATACAGTCCGCATCAGGCTATCGAGTTATATTTTTTAGTCACCAGAAAAGC
Organism: Drosophila testacea; assembly: GCA_035043265.1. NCBI lineage: Eukaryota > Metazoa > Arthropoda > Insecta > Diptera > Drosophilidae > Drosophila > Drosophila testacea. Next base: position 3,095,501 of record JAWNND010000151.1, read on the forward strand.
CAGAAATCAATTCTTTTATTTACTTACACCTCGAAATTCAATAATCGATGTAATTAAGATACATATATGTACAAATGTACTTGTATTATTTTATTTTAAATAATAAGGAGCTTTTGTTTGTTTCTTAGAAAATGAGGTATCTGTTAGTGAGGCACATTCACTAGCGTATTCTGGTTTATTTTAATAAGATTAGTTACAGCATTTTGCAAATTATGTTCTTGAACTAAATACACTTATAAAAAAAAACACTGACAGAACATTTAGAAGATTTTCCAAAGTATTTCTTTCTTAAAATAAGTTAACTTTAAGAGAAAGATTAAAATAAACACAACTTTACAATGTTCTCTAATCTTAAGAGTGTAGGTTCTCCACGGAATTTTTCCCTCAAACCTAAGAATTGTGGTTTAAAAAACAAATTTATTAAATGATGTTCTTGGTTAAAGCAATATTACCAATTATTCCATTTAACATAATTTAATTTCGGTTAAGTTTTGATAGATCTATTTCATGCGTATATTAAATTGACTTAGTCCAAATTCCACAATCGAATAAATTGAGACACATATTACTTTATTTGAGACGGTTCCTTATAATAAGTAGCTTTGGTTGTTATTCTTTGGAATACTGCAAACCTGTTAGTTGAGCACACTCGACTGGCATATTCCAACTTATTTCAATAAGATTTTTTATATGAAATAAGTATTATATCCATTTATAATAGCTCTTCACTTTGAATTTCAATAGATCTCTCTTTAAGATATTCAGATATATGTAATCTTCTTCCATTAGTGAGATATAAAATGAATGTATTGCGAGATCTTGTATGTGTGATGTTTCTTGATTCCGCTCTAGAAATATTCTCCTGCTGCTGCATAAGATTTTGGACAGTTCTGTGCTGCTATCTTTCCATATGCGGTGCTTGATCCAACCTTGATAGGTGTATTTTGGGAGTGCTTATTCCACACATGTATTAACAATGAATCCTTTGTTCTCTCTAAAGTTTTTTCCAGAAATTCCGGCTTAAAAAAATGTTGCCACTCCTTCCAATGCACCGCATAAAATGCACTCGGATCGAACACCTTGAAGCCCTGGCAACGTTGCTGATTCTTCAGCATTATTGTGATGTTCTTCGAATCACAATTTCTCAGTGCCACACGTGTTATCACACCAGGTCCATTCGTGCCCCATTCCTCTCCAACGAAATGTTGCTGAAACTCCCGAAGACAAGAAGCCGCAAACTCATGACCAAACCCATTGTTACTCAGACTCATAACTCCATTGGCTATATCAGTATCCGACTCAGCACCCGCATAGTTAAGCGGAACCTTCTCCAAGCTGCGAAGGAGTACGACATCCGTGTCCAGATAGATGCCACCAAAACGATACAAGGTGATCAAACGAAGCAGATCAGATGTGTGAGCAATTAGATAGCTAGACGATTCGATTAAAAAGAATTACAATTGGAAGAAAAGGAAATTCGAAATTCAGTTGGATCTCACCTGGACTCCCACAGTTTTCCACCTTTAAGCCAATCCTCAATTGGTGTATCTGCTGCATACCGCATGAGATTCAGTCGACGTAGATGCACATTTGGATAGCTCAAGATTGCTTGAATCACAGGATCTTTACTGCTGTCGTGGTCTTGATACCTAGGACTTGCGAAGAGTACAAACACTTGAAAGTTGGGATTATGCAAAGCGGCTGATTCAATGGCACAAGCCTGACGAGCCGTCAATTGCAACATAGTAGGTTTTTTGTGGCAGCTTGTCTCCAAAAAGAATATGCTGCGATCAGAATTTGGTTGGGGATTCGTCAGCAGGACATCTCCTAAAGGCTTATGTAGACCTATGCTTGTGGACTCAGAGTCCATATCATCCGTATGCAAGAAGCAACTCGAATTATCTTGCCCTGCACTTGGCCAATTGTAAATGATGATGTAAATGAATAAGGAGAGTGCCAGAATCAAACATATCCAGTACCGTCGGAAATTAGATTGTGAACACCGCAGCTGATGCATACACATGTCGAGTCAGTCAGCTCTGCTTCAATACTGAGCATTTTAAGTTTGACGAATCACATATCGAACCCTATAAAGCAATTATCTCAAGGGACTTATGAACTTATGCGTACGTATGCCACAATTAAATATATTAGCCTGGTAACAAAAGTACTCGCAGAACCCCCATTTACTTTTGAAAATTCCACAGAAATAAATATAAATACAAACCTAAACAAACAATTACTGCCGACTGATAAGCCAAAAGTTGCAGATCGCAAAAATTGTTTGGGTCGAAAGCTTTGGGTGCCTCATCAACCTCGACTGTAAACAAATAGATACAGTCGGAAATGTTTGTAATGAAATATTGTCTATAATATATAGGTTGTTCACTATACTCAAGGTCAATAATTTTTGTTTGCGCAAGAATAAATATTGTTTGCGGGAAATATACTTTTATATTTATTATGGGCAATTGAAAGAGTTCTTTGTAATGAAGTTGTATAAAAATATATATAAACACATGTACAGCATGTTTATTGAACGATTTCACGTACAAACATTTACTCTTGCTATCAATATTTTGTTCACTAGCTTCACTTAAGAAGTAAAAGCTGTGTTCACTTTACCAGGTTTCCGCAGCATATGTATAGATACTACTGCACAAATAAAACAAGGGGAACATCAGTTTACTTTTTCAGAAATTGTGATATTATGTAGGGTATACATGCATGGTCATCAAGTAATCACGTAATAGTACCCAAGTAAAAGCTATGTAAGAGGTCAAGAAAAGTGTGCCTCATATTCTACAGTTTGCTATAATAGGCAATTGAAAGAGTTATTTGTGATGAAGTTGTACAATAATATATATGAACACATGTACAGTGTACAGTATGTTTATTGAACGATTGCACGTACAAACATAAACTTTTATCGCATTAAAGTTGCTATCAATATTTTGTTTACTAACTTCACTTAAGATGTTGGGTTTTCACTACAAAGCTGTGTTCACTTTACCAGGTTTCCGCAGCATTTAGATACTACTGCACAAATAAAATGAGGGGAACATCAGTTTATATATTTATGAATTCGATATTGATATTTATATTTTGACGAATTGTAAAAAAGAATTTGTGTACATTCATAGAAAAATTATTTTCAGTAGGGCATAGAACATGGATTTACATACTCAAACATACATACATAATATGTTATGTATACAAATGTATTATATTGCTTTGTATTTAGTTAGAATTCTTGGGATTCAAGTATTTATCATTAATTATTATTTTATTATTGTACTCTCTCGATGAGATTGTAGTTATTTAAATATTTGAAATTCCATTTAATGGGACAGTCACAATATATTTAATACCCTTGCTCCTTCTTTCTCTTTCCTTCTTTAGCTCTTTGGAAATATATGATATAGATTTCATTTTTAAGGAATCACTAAAAATAGTTTATTGTAGTAAATTTTTTGGTTTTTTTTTAATATATTTTAGCTGCACCAATTTTGATGACTATACATTTTGACTAGGACGCCAATTGGTTATATACATTATAGACATTAACCTAATATGATTTATGATACGTTGATCAGCAAGGGTATTCAATCGTCGGCTAGCCGGTGTTGGAGATTACTTCATAGTCACATGGTACAATTATTTTCTTAAACTACACATTAAAGCATTCTTAGATATTAACTGAACATAAAACATAATTTAAATCTGAGATTCGAAATGATATACAATTTTTTTTTTTTTAATATTTGAGTTAATGCTTATTCACAATTGTGCGATATTTATGTGCGTATTTCGATAATGTTTTTAGACACCATATTCCAACTAAATCATATACATATACATATGTAAGGGCTGTGCGCAGGGTGTCTTAAAGTCGAGCACTCCCTTTTTTGGAATGTGCGTTCCTAACAAACATAACAACAATTGAACCTAACCGAATTTCTTATCCAATTTGCTCTTGCTTGATCTTTGGTATGTTGACCTATTGATTGATCAATTGACATCTTAAAAATATTCTCCCGCTGCCGCATACGATCGTGGACAGTGTTGTTCCGCATACTTGCCATAAGCGGTGCTCGAGCCGACTTTAATTGCTTGTTGTTTCGAGTGTTTGTTCCACACGTGCACGAGAATCGAGTCCTTTGTATGTTCCAGCGTCTGTTCCAACAATTGTGGCTCGAAGAAATGTCGCCAATGTTTCCAGGGAACCGCATAAAATGCATTCCGATCGAACACCTTAAAGCCCAGGCAACGTTTGCGATCCTCCAGCATTAGTGTGATGTCCTTTGTGCCACATATCTGTTGTGCCACACGTGTTATGACACCAGGACCATTGTTGCCCCAATCGCTGCCATCGAAATTATGCATAAAATCGCGTAGACATGACTCTGCAATCTCATGACCAAACCCGGTAGGGGCTAAGCTCATAACACCTGCAGCCAGGTGAGTATTGGACTCGGCGCCAGTAAAATTAGGCGGCACATCCTCTATGCTGCGCAGCATTACCACATCCATGTCCAGATAGACGCCGCCATAACGATACAAAGTCAAAAAGCGCAGAAAGTCCGATATGTGAGAGAAGAGATAGCTGCAATGAAAATTGATTTAAATACGGGTTGGTAAATAAACATTGGATGCGAGATGATGGTACTGACAACTTTAATTACGAAAATGAATGTTGAAAAAAATTTGATAACTAATTGATTGATAACTAAATTCCAATTCATTTAAGGAACAGTAAAGATTAAATTGTTTCTAGTTTCAAGGGGATTAAGTAAAAGTAGGAAAATGTATCTAATGACATTTGTGTATTACTATAAATGAAAACCAATTCTAATCATTATTCCGAGGTGTGAGTATGAGTGTGAAGGAATTATTTACCTGGAGCGGAACAGCTGGCCATCATTGAGCCACTCCTCAATGGGAGTACCTGCAGCGTATCGCCAAAGATTCAGCTGACGAAGCTGCACGTTCTTGTAGCTTAATAGAGCATCAATAAGCGGCTGCTGGCGTTGGCTGCTGTTGCCGAAATAACGATAGGTGGGACCGGCAAACAGAACAAACACTTGAAAATTCGGATTATGCAATGCGGCGGATTCAATGGCACATGCCTGACGTGCCGTCAGTTGTAACATGTTGTAGTGTTGTGATTCAGGACTCTTTTGGCCTGGGCGTTGACGTTTGCGCTTTGGCCGGTGGCAACTGGTCTCGTGAAAGAATATACTACGTCCAGGCAAGGGTTTCGGTTCTGTGACCAGAACATCGTCAAGAATTTTTGGTATATTCACATTTGTATCTAGTGATGAGTCAATTGATTGCGGCGACTCCGGTGGCTCTCTATCCATAAAACAGAGCTGCGCATCTGTTTGCCATTTATAAGTAAATAAAATGCTTCCCACGAGCAGTAAAATGAGCGCCAGAAAAAGCAGGCGCAATCTTCCATTGTTAAGAAATCGCGCAAACATTAGCGGCAGACGCATTAACATTTCGAGACAGCCTAAAATTCATAATAAATAAATAAACACTCTTGTGGACCCAGTCATTATTTGTACGATTATTTGTTTGCTTACACTTGTGTTTTTTACTGATAAGAAATTCATTGGATTATCATAATGAGACAGACACCTGTATAAATAACAAATTGGATTATAAATATAAAAAAAGTATTTATTTATCTAATTTGTGAAGATTGCCAGACTTTAATAAGAATCAGGTTCTAAAAGTAAACAGCGGCTGGCGCTAACAAACAAAAGATGGCGCCACATTTTCAAAACGTATGGCAGTATTTCTCGTGGTTGCAGAAAAAATTATATTGTGATTTTACGGCCCACTTTTGAGTGAATTTTCCTGTCACTTTAGCGCCACCTATTGTAGAGGAACCAAGTTCAATAGCGCCATAGCGTCTGTAATCGGAACTAAAAATGATCCTGTTTTTCTGTTTCTCCGCCAGGTGGCGCCACTTTCAGTTTCACTTTCGAGTGGTTGTCAAAAACGAATGGACGAAAAATTGTTCCACTCGAAAGCGGTGGTGCAAACGGATCGGATTGAAAATTTACATGAATTTTCTGTGCATTTTTCCAAGCTTTTCAGGAAAAGCAAACACTTAGAAAATGTCTACGAACGAAACTTGGCCCCCAGTGGAGCTAAAAAGTCGGGTTATATTTTAAAAGAAGCGAAATAATTTTGTCGAATTTCGGATTAACTTGTTGTGTTGATTAAAAAGTGTTTTTCCGGTTAAAAAATGAATTTTATTTTTAGCAACTTTCTTTCGTTTTATTAGCGCCGAAGGCCATGTTAGGAACTACAAAGCGCCACTTATTGGAAACTACGAGTGAAAGTGGTGGCAGGACGACGCCTTTGAAATAACTGTTTTTCATATTGGCGCGGAAAGAAGAGAATTTTTGACAAAACTGCGAATCAGAAGGAAAATATTATTATTCCATAATAATATTCACTATCACACCGAGGAAAAAGTGGACTTGAGTATCCCATACATATTTCGGTGTGGGATACTAAAGATTGCGCACCATCAAATGAATGGGAACTTGCTGGTGGAATGTATGTACTGTATTGTAAAAATGTTGCATTTATTTAAATTTGTATTTTTATTAACTGCCTTAATTTTATTTATTAAAAGTTCAAACACCCACAGCTCCTGCCAAAGGCGCACTCTGTAAAGAGGAGACGAAGGAGCTGAGGAGGATCGCAAAGTTCAGGAGAAACAATGACAAGCAGAAGGAGAAGAGGTGGCAAAAAAGTACAAGAAATGTGTAATTTCTTATATACAGCTTAAACTACACCCATTTTTCTACCTATTATATTAAACTAGAAATATTCACCAGCTGCTGCATATACCTTAGGACAATGCCGTTCCGCAAACTTTCCGTAAGCTGTATTGGATCCGACCTTGAAGTGTGTATGATATGAAACCTTATTCCATAAATGTATTAAATACGAATCCTTCGTTTTAGCCATAGTTTTATTAAGTTCCCTGGGCTCAAAAAATAGTCTCCATTGTTGCCAGGGAATCGGGAAAAATGCTGTCGAGTTAAATACTTGGAATCCATTGCATTCCTTGTTATCTGCCACAATTTCCTTAATAGATTTCTTCCCGCAAATCTGTTGGGCCACGCGGCCCATTAAACTGGGTCCGTTATTAACATAGAGGTTTCCATTGTAATTTTTCTGGAAATCACGCAAAAATATTTCAGCAATCTCATGGCCTCTACCCGTGGGCTGCAGACTGATCACAGCATTGCAGAGGACATCAGGTTCCTGTGCACCCACATAGTTTAGAGGCACATTTTCCAAGCTGCGTAGGACCACCACGTCAATGTCCATATAGATGCCACCAAAGCGATAAAGACTCATCAATCGGAGCAAATCAGACGTGTGCTCGGTAAGAAAGCTATATAAAGGGATTTTAAATGAGAGAGGATATATAAAAATAATGAATCTATTCCTACCTTGACTTGAACAAATCTCCCTTATTGACCCATTCCTCGACTGGAGTGTTTCTCGCATAACGCCAGATATTCAATTGCCGAAAATGGACATTTTTGTAACTTTTCATGGCCTCTATCACTGGAAGTTTCTGATCTGCAGCCTTGGGAAGGTACGTGGGACTGGCGAAAAGCACAAACACTTGAAAATTTGGATTATTCAATGCCGCAGACTCGATGGAACAGGCCTGCCTTGCGGTGAAGTTCATAATATGCTGCGTATGTGGAGAATGGCATTTGGTTTCGTGGAAGAATATAGTTCGTCCTGGTGTAGGTTTAACATCTGACAAAAGGACATCTTCCAGTCTTTCAAGACCGCCATTTAACTTCCTTGGATCTGGTTCCATGTAACATGGAAAGGGTATATACTCAGGTTGTCTGTCCTCTGTTGAGGATACCATGAAAAGCCTCAACAGTCCAACACCCAGGATGAAGAAAATTAATCGTCGTAAGATCGGCAGACTCACTGGTAATTTTCTTTTTGTTTCAAGCATACTAAGCCGATATACGAAGATTCTATGGTTTAATGACTTGGGTGCTTAACTTTGTTCAAAGAAATGAACAGCTGTCATTCGCCTCACGCTTTTAAATACCGAAACAACTCTTTACTGTGTTTACCTCACGTACAAAAGAACACCATAATCTAAGTAGAATGTTCTTTTCTTCGCACACGTTGATCATATCTGTTTTTTTTTTATTCTTTTGTACTCACAACATTTCTATCAATTAGTTCTTAGTGATGCCATCTTGGTGAAACTTGGCACAGGTCCGTTTTTTGCTGCACGCAGTATAAATGTTGGAACCGGTCGGATCGGATCACTGTTTTCATACAGCTGCCATAGGAACAATCGGTTAAAATTCAAAAAACTTTTTCTGTGTCATTATGATTTCAAAAGACTGTTTGAGCTGCACTCTTTACACATTCTGTTTTTTTCAGTTATGTACATAAGTAGAGTACATTTGAATGTGAATACCTTCTTGTACACCCTGAAATTTGAATTTGGAAACTGATATATTTCGTGAAGGATTCATAATTTTAATGATATAGTCTCTAAACAATAAAATACATAAATATCAGAAAGCTAATTAACTCACATATGTCTAACAGAAAATTATTTAATAAACTAAATCACATTAATCGTAACAGAGAGAAAATGGTATCTGCTGGTAGAGCACTTACTCTATTGTTGAGTGTACTGTTAAAGATCCAATTCCCCTATGAACTAAGCTGGAGAAACAAAGTCAACAAATAAATGCTTTGTTACCTAAAGATATTTTTTTGGTTCTTATTTATGATATGTTTTTTATAACCCCTAATTTAAATTATAAAACAATGCTATCTTTCGCGAACTATAAATTGCGTAACTTTGCAGAGAGTCTTAGTCGACGCTTTAATCACTCTTTGCCCTCGGTACATGATCGACCCAATCTCAGTGGATCAAACGGTTATCCAGGCCGCATTTTCCCGCAACAAAAAAACTTTAGTTTAAATTTCAAGTGAGTTCTTAAACTATCCTAGTGGTATTTAAAATTTATAATTTATACTTATCATTAATAAGTTAAACATATAGAAAGAAGTTTCACCGAGGTGAACAACATACAAAATAAGTGCATAACTTTGAAAAACTTAACCGATTTGTATGTGGAATATCGATTTGATCATGGTTTTATCTATAAATTGATTTACATTTACAAATAGCTTATTTTATTCCCAAAATTTCCGAAGGTACTACATTTTTTTGAGTTTTCGAGTTTTTACTTTAATTCAATTTTCAACCAATGACAGTTTTATAAAATAATAGTTAGTTCGCTTTCATACAAATTTTATCTGGTGGTATAAACAAACAATATAAAACAATCTGCGAGTTTGGTTGAGATGTCACAAATAACAAAAAAAAGAGTTGCATACTTAAGGTGGGATTTTTCTACTCGATCGGCTCTTTAAATTTTTCCTAAATTAATCGAAATAATATTTCTTTGCAGCTAAAACTCTGGGACAATTTTGTTTGGCCAAGTGAATATACGCTGCTTTGGAGTCAATTCTAAGAGACCTCTTCCTGCTCAAGCGATTCCATAAATGTGTCAGATACGAGTTTTTTACCCTTTCCAGAGTTTCATTTGCAAACCTCGGCTCAAAGAAATGCGTCCACTGTCCAAAGCGAATCTCAAAGAATGCATTTTTTTCAAACACCTTAATGCCGAAACATCGATCGTGATCCTTATAGAGCACATTATTTGTTCCACAAAACAGTCTCAGTACTCTTTGCAAACTTTTGGGTCCATTGTGGGCCCAGATATTGCCGTTATAGTTCTTTTGAAAGTCGCGCAAAAAGAGCTCTCCAAGCTTATGGCCAAATCCATCGGGTCTCAGACCTATAACAGCATTTGAATAATACTTGTCAAACTCTGCACCTACAAAATTAAGCGGCTCATCTTCAAAGCTGCGCAATACGACCACATCCATGTCTATGTAGATGCCACCATACCGATATAGGGTCAGTAACCGAAGGAGATTGGATATGTTATTCATCAGATATCTAACCGAAAGTAAATTGTAACTTTCAGTACATTATTATCAGAAAATACTTCAAACCTGGAATTAAACAGTTTGTCCGTTTTAACCCAATCCTCGACTGGAGTGTTTTCCGCAAATTGCCACAGATTGACATGACGGAGCTTCACATTCCTATAGCTTAGAATGGCATCAACAATCGGATCGAATTGATGACGGGAGGTTGAACAGGCGAACAGAACGAATACCTGGAGATTAGGATTGTGCAATGCCGCCGATTCGATGGCACAGGCCTGTCGTGAGGTCAATGTAAGCAACTCGTATTGAGGGTCTGAACAAGGACAGGATGTCTCTAGGAAAAATATAGATTTTCCTGACGGAGGTTTTTCTTTCGCGAGCAGAACATCCTCCAGTGGTATAGGTCCACCGTCTTCAATGGAACTTGAATTTTTGGTACTCATCTCCATTGAAAGAGCATCCTTGTAACAGCGATTGTACTCTGACGGCTTGTCTTTAGTATAAAGTGGTTTGATAAGCACATACACATCGAAAAACAGAAGCGAAATTATTAAGTTTCACATAAATCCAGATGCGCGATCGGAAAGTTCTTTGTGTTTGAAATTTCATGTCGTCGCAATTCGAATATTGTAAAGCTACTGAAACTAAATGATGAGTTACAATATTGCAGCAAAAATAGAGCTTTTATAATATTAGCTCAACTGGGTCAATACAAATTTTTATTTACAGTGGTCAACAAAAGTTCGTTACCCCTAGATACAATATTTAAAAGATGGAATAAGAATTCAAGCATTGATTATACAAAAAGCTCAGTTTTTTTGGGAATATCTTTCTTGATTCTCTTACAAAATGTTTACTTTCAAAATTAATCGAAACGCTTTTTTGTTGCAGCTAAGACTTTGGGACAATTCTGGGCCGCCAACTGGATGTAAGCTGCCTTGGAATCAACTCTAAGGGAAAACCTCGTGCTAATGTGATTCCATACATGTGTTACATACGAGGTCTTCAGTCTCTCCAAAGTTTCATTCGCAAACTTTGGATCAAAGAAATGCGTCCAATGTGCAGCGGGAATCTCATAAAAGGCATTGCTATTGAAAACCTTAATGCCGTGACAACGATTGCGATCCTCCTGCATGAGACCAACGTCACTTGTATCACAAACATGTGACATTATTTGAAATACATTTCTGGGTCCATTATAGGCCCAGATATCGCCGTTATAGTTCTCTTGAAAGTTGCGCAAAAAGAGTTCGCCAAGTTTATGTCCAAATCCATCAGGCTTCAGGCTCAGGACACCAATTCCAAGATATTTCGATTCAGCACTTACGAAGTTAAGTGGCTCATTCTCGAAGCTCCGTAGAACCACCACATCCATGTCCATATAGATACCACCAAAGCGATATAGGCTCAACAAGCGAAGCAGGTCGGATATGTTATCCATAAGGTATCTAAATAAAAGTCATATAACAGCCAGAGTAAAAAATACACTACAGTGATATAATTCAAACCTGGAATGAAACAGTTTGTCCGTTTTAACCCAATCCTCGACTGGAGTGTTTTCCGCAAATCGCCACAGATTGACATGACGAAGCTTCACGTTCTTATAGCTTACAATGGCATCAACAATGGGATCGAATTGATGACGAGAGGTTGAACAGACGAACAGAACGAATACCTGGAGATTTGGATTATGCAATGCCGCCGATTCGATGGCACATGCCTGTCGTGAGGTCAATGTGAGCAACTCGTATTGAGGGTCTGAACAAGGACAGGATGTCTCTAGGAAAAATATAGATTTTCCTGGCGGAGGTTTGTCTTTAGCGAGCAGGACATCCTTTAGTGGTATAGGTCCTCCATCGTCGATCGAACTCGAGTTCTTGTGGCCTATCTCCATTGAGACAGCATCCTTGTAACAGCGGTTGAACTCTGACGGCTTCTCTCTGGTCAAAAGAATAATGATAACCTCACAACAATTTATGATCAAAAGAGGAATCATTAGAATTTTTCCACAGGCCAAGAGATGCGTCCGAAAAGATCTCTGATGTTTAAATTTCATGACGATGCAATTCGATTATTGTGAAAATACTAAAAGTTAACACATTTAACCTCTTAGTTTTGCTAAGTTGCAAAAATAGGGTTGTTATAATATTAGTCCAACTGCATCAATAAAGTCCGAGCATTTACACTCAAATGAGGTTGCTTTATTCACCACTCATGTCACAGTAGCTGACAAAAGTAATGCGAAAATGATATTAAAACTTAGCAGATTAATCTTTTATCATTTTCAAAGTTTCAGCGCTTTCGTAGACATTTTAACTAACTATTTCTTTATTTAAATACTTACCATGGAACATTTATTTGAATTTTGATTTTTAATTGCTGTTTTTCATTTTCATACATTCACAAGTTCTTTAATAATAAAAGTATTTATGATACATAATAATCGTTTAATTAAAAATATCCACCAGTTACCTCAAAGACTTTGGGACAATGCTGTTTTGCATATTTCCTATAAACCGGAATGGAACCGACTTTAATGACGCATTCGTTACTTAGCATATTCCAGGAATGTATTAAATACGAGTTCTTGGTTTCAACCATGATAGCTTCTAACATATTCTGATCTAGTAAATTGATCCGATATTGGGAGGGCACTGCAAAAAATGCACTAGAATTGAATACTTGGAGTCCGCGACATCGCCTAGAATTTTCCTGCATTTTTTTAACAGACACCGTGCCGCAAATCCTTCTCATTAACCGACTATTTAAGTTAATTCTATTATTTTTATATAGTCCTGTATCATAATTATGCTGGATATCACGTAAGAATAATTGTGCAATCTCATGGCCGTTTCCATTAGGCTCCAAACTAAAAACAGCATTATTCAAAGCTACATTATCGTTGGTACCCACATAGTTTAGTGGTATATGCTCCAAGGAACGCAAGACAATGGCGTCCATGTCCAGGTAGATGCCTCCAAAGTGATACAGGCTTAGGAAACGAAGCAGATCTGATATGTATTGGGACTGAAAGCTAAGTGAAAAGTTCACTTGAGAAAAGTTTGGAAAGTGAAATGAAGAACAGTACATACCTTGACCGAACTAAATCACCTTTCTTAACCCACTTCTCAATAGGTGTATCCTCTGCATACCGCCAGATATTCAACTGACGGAGATTAACATTCTTGTAGCTTTGAATTGCATCCAGAAGAGAGTTCGTTGGATCATCAGGAAGGTATGTGGGACTTTCAAATAAAACAAACACTTGGAAATGTGGATTATGTAATGCTGCCGATTCAATTGCACAGGCGTGTCGTGCCGTAAAGTTGATAATATACTGAGAATCTGGTGGATGACATCTTGTTTCGTGGAAAAATATAGTTCTTCCCGGCAATGGTTTTTTATCTGAGAGTATGATATCCTCTAGGCTAACGGGCTCTTTGACGTTATACAAATTCACTTCTTCAATCTCAAATGGTAAAACTCCACCCACGTAACACTTGTGATCAGGAGCTTCCTTGTAAATTGTGAGTATAAATATACTAAAGAGCTCTAGTATATGTAAAGTCAGTAATGGAAGCAACAAACTTCTTCCATGGATCAGAAGTCGAGGAACCATATTCCGTATACGTAGCAACATGACGTTGCAATGTAAGTGATCAGTTACTACTAAAAACCTAATAGGTAAGTTTTAAATAATTACTTTCATATTTGCTCAGCTGCATTATATTCTAAGTTCTCTTAGCAAAAGCGATTACACTCGGAAATGTACACTTAACATTACTTTATTGAGCTTACGTTAAGTTTTCATACTTAAATAAATTAGAAAAATTCACCAGCTGCTGCATATGTCTTGGGACAATGCTGTTCAGCATACTTTCCATAGGCAGTATTAGACCCTACTTTGAGGACACAATCCTTAGAACCACTATTAAATACGTGTATCAAATATGAATTCTTTGACTTTTCCCTGGCTTCCGCCAGCATCTTGGGGTTAAAGAAATAATTTTGGTTTTGCAAAACATAAAAAGCACTTGGATCAAATATCTGAACTCCGTGGCAACGTCTGGGATTATTTAACATTTCTTTAACAGATTTCGTACCACAGATCCTTGTCATTACACGTTCTAGTAACCTTGGACCGTTGAATTGATAAAAAGTTCCATTAAAAGTTTGCTGAAATTCTCTTAAAAATAATTCTCCAATTTCATGGCCAATACCCGTTGGCTCCAAGCCGATCACACCATTAAACACAAAATTGGCGAGTCCAGCCCCCATAAAGTTAAGGGGCAATTCCTCCATACTGCGTAACACGACCACGTCCAAGTCTAAGTAGATACCTCCAAACCGATACAGGGTCAACAAACGAAGTAAATCAGACGTTTGCTCTGTCGGAAATCTAAAAGAAAGGGACGTAATATAATATTATGAAATTAAAGAAGTAGGCTTTAGAAAAGTCTTACCTAGACAAGAATTTGTTGTCTCTAATCCAGTCCTCGATTGGAGTATTTTTTACAAATCGCCAAATATTAACGTAACGGAGATGCACATTCTTGTAGCTTCGAATTTTATTTATAAATGGGTTTTCTTGGTCTACAACTTTCGGATTAGCAAATAAGACAAATACTTGAAAGTTTGGATTATTCAATGCCGCTGATTCAATGGAACACGCTTGTCTTGCTGTCAAATTTATTTTGTACACTGACTGCAAGTCTAAATATTGACATTTGGTTTCGAGGAAAAATAAAGTTCGTCCTGGTGTGGGTTTTATATCCGAGAGAAGCAAATCCTCAAGAGTTGTGGACCTAAACCCTGGCGGATCATCCAAGTAGCATTGATGTAAATTATATAAAAATGGATCAGATTTTTCGTCGCTTAAGATAAGAATAACAATGCGCTCCAACACATGGAAAAATAGGATGATAAGCAGGAATTTAACACAGTTTAGAAGACGTGTTCGCAAATTCCGTATACGTAGGAACATGTCGATGCAGTACGAAAGACGATTTACAACTAATGAAGCCAATAGATACTTATCTACTTAATAATATTTTTTATATTTGCTCAGCTGCATCATAAAACAGCGTCCGAGTAGAGATGCCTAGTGTCTATAATTTAAAATTTGTACACATTACGAATAGTTAGATGGTGTGATGCGGCCTTCTCCGTATATTTTTCTCCTAATTAAACTTTATTTAAAATGAGATATGTATCAAGTTTCGTTAGTTTACCATTATAATTAAGCTAATTAAAATAGATTAGCCTTATAAAGTTTAATAAATATGATGATAGATTTAGGTGTAGTAAAATAAATATATTAGAAAAATTTACCAGCTGCTGCATATGTCTTGGGACAATGCTGTTCGGCATACTTTCCGTAGGCAGTGTTGGACCCTACTTTAAGGAGACATCCCTTAGAACCACTATTAAATACATGTATTAAATATGAATTCTTCGACTTTTCCATGGCTTTTTCAAACATTTTTGGATCAAAGAAATAAGTAAGATTTTGCAGGATATAAAAAGCACTTGGATCAAATATACGAACTCCGTGGCAACGTCTGGGATTATTCAACATTTCTTTAACAGATTTCGTACCACAGATCCTGGACAATACACGTTCTAGTAGACTTGGACCATTGAATATATAATCAGTTCCATTAAAATTTTGTTGAAAGTCTCGTAAAAATAATTCTCCAATTTCATGGCCAATGCCTGTAGGCTCCAAACTAATCACACCATTAAATACAACATTATTGATTCCAGCACCCATGTAATTGAGGGGCACATTCTCCATACTGCGTAACACAACCACGTCCAGGTCTAAGTATATACCTCCAAACCGATATAGGGTCAACAAACGAATCAAATCAGATGTGTGCTCTGTCGGAAACCTGAATGGAAAGATCACAATATAAGATAACGAAATGCAATTTATAGAAACTACTTACATTGATAAGAACTTGTTGTCTCTAACCCAGTCCTCAACAGGTGTATCCTTCACATATCGCCAAATGTTCACCTGACGGAGATGCACATTCTTGTAGCTTCGAATTTTATTTATGAATGGGTTTTCTTGGTCGATAACTTTCGGATTAGCAAATAAGACAAATACTTGAAAGTTTGGATTATTCAATGCCGCTGATTCAATGGAACACGCTTGTCTTGCTGTTAAGTCGATTGTGTACTGTGAGTCCAAGACTGAAGATTGACATTTGGTTTCGAGAAAGAATATAGTTCGTCCTGGTGTAGGTTTTATATCCGAAAGTAGCACATCATCAAGAGTTACAGACTTATTGCCGTCATTAGAACTCCACCTTTCAGATATTATGCCCGGCAACTCATCCAAGTAACATTGATGTAAATCAAAAACCGGATCAACTCTTTTGACGCTATAGATGACAATGAGCTCCAACAAATGCAAAAACAGGATGGTAAGCAGGAATTTCACACAGATGAGAAGACGCGCTCGCCAATTCCGTAGACGTAGAAACATGTCGATGCAGTATGAATGACGAGACAAAACTAACAAACTCAACGGATATATCCATATTGAATGAATATATTAATATTTGCTCAGCTGTTTTATAAAAACCAAGTTCAGAAGAGATACGCAGTAACACTAGCATTTAAAATATCTTCACAGGTTGTAATGCAGGTTTTCGTATCTTCTCCGAATCAAAGAATATTTTAAAAATAAATTAATAATTGTAAAAAAAATAAAAACAAATTAATTGTGTACAGAAAAGATACTTATTTTGGTATCCGGAGTATAAGTTTATTAATAATACCTATGAAGCTTGGATATGATAATACCAATTTTCCCGAGTGCATGTTTCTATATTCGAAACTAGGTAAAAAGCTTCCCTGTTGCTGCAAAGACTCTGGGACAATGATTTGCCGCCAAATGGATGTATGCTGCTTCAGAATCAACGCTTAATGGCCATGGTATCGAAATGATTCCAAGTATGTATCAAATATGATTTTCTTAGGCGCATCAGAGTTTGATTAGCGAATCTCGGATCAAAGAAATGGTTCCGTTCCGACCAGTTGATCTCATAAAAGGCATTCATACTGAACACCTGTATACCGTGACAACTTTCAGGATCCAACTTCTGGATGTGATTAAAATGGTTTGTTCCACAAACTAAAGTCATCACTCGTACTAAACAATTTGGTCCATTATGGGCCCATACATCTCCCAAGTAGTTTTTATAAAACTAATTAAAATTTGCTTTGCGATCTCATGACCAAATCCGTTGGGTTCCAGGCCAATGACACTATTTCCAAGACTTGTCTGTGTCTCAGCACCCATAAAATTGGGCGATTCATCCTCAAGGCTACGCATTACGACCACATCCATGTCCATGTAGATGCCCCCATAGCGATATAGGGCCAATAACCGAAGGAGGTCGGATATGTTAAACATCAAAAACCTGAATGTAAATTACAGTAATAAAATTAACAATTGTTTTAATCAGAACAAGTAACTTAATACCTGGTGCGAAACAGATCGTCCTTTTTGATCCAATCCTCGATAGGAGTTCCTGCCGCAAAACGCCATAAATTGACGTAACGAAGCTTCACATTCTTATAGCTGAGAAGGGCATCAAGTATGGGATCAGATTCTTGACGAATCGTTGGACAGGCAAAGAGAACAAAGACTTCATAATTTGTATGATGCAATGCTGCAGATTCGATGCCACAAGCTTGATGTGCCGTTAAGTTGAGGATATTATAATGAGAATCTGTACAGTTGCATTTTGTTTCCAGGAAGAATATGGTTTGACCTGGTACTGGTTTTTCTTTAGCGAATAAGACATCTCTTAAAATTCTTGAGTCTTTATCTTCTGCTGAGTTCTCTGATTCTTGATCCACCGTATCTATATCCATATAACAGTGGTATAACTTCACTTCGCGATTAAGGTTTAGATTTGTGTATGTTATAATTAGCATTAGAATACAAAAAGTTAGAAACAAGAAAAATAATCGTCGTCCCCAGTTCATAAAACAGGCTAGGAAAATAGTCTTTGGGTGTAACATGACGATGTTAGGTGAATGTGGAAACAATACTAAAAAGTACCTTCAGACATTATGGTGTTCAGTATATAATCCCAACAGTTTGGAAGTTTACTTATCTGCTTTGGGTTCATATTTTTCATGTTTCAATTAAAAGCATGTTCACTATCTACCTGATTGCACAGAGCTCAAAGAGTAAAAACTAGATAGAATCCACATGAAAGAGAAGCACATTTGAAGCTGATATCCAACTCAATTTCTTAGATCAAAAAACAATAGAGACTTGTTTGCTCTTTGAAAAAATGAGCAGTTCAAATTTGTCACAATAAAAGATGTCTTATTATATGTTAGACAACTGTTTTTGGGTATCATACTATAGAGATACCGCTCCGACTCCCCCCAAGGTCAGTGAAAATCAAGAAAAGAGTAAATATTGAACATATTTTTTTAAATTTAATTGTTATACTACAATACATAAGCGACAATGTTAGTTTTGGAGAATTCTCGACTAGCAGTTACTCAGTAACACAATATAACTTGATATAAATACATTAAATTATAAGCTTATGAATCATTTAGAATTAATTGCTATGCCATCAACCATTCTTTAAATGCTTCATTATTAAGAAAAGTAAAATGTTTAGAAATATTCCCCAGCTGCCGCATAGGACTTAGGGCAATGCAATTCTGCATACTTCCCGTAAACATTATTGCTGCCGACTTTGAAAAGTTGACGGAATGACGCCTTATTCCATAAATGTATTAGATAAGAGTCCTTCGTCCTTGCCAAGGTATCTTTAAGAAATTCTGGCAAAATGAAATGCTTCCAATCTGTCCATTCCAGTGGGAAGAAGGCACTTGAATTGAATACTTGGAATCCACGACAACGGCTACGATCATTTAGCATTTCGCTCACAGTTGCTCTGCAATAATTTGGTATCACTCGACTAATTAAACTTGGCCCATTTCCTACATAGATATTTCCATTATAATTTTGCTGAAAGTCACGCAAAAATAGTTCTCCAATTTCGTGTCCTCTGCCCATGTGCTCCAGACTGATCACGGCATTACCCAAGGTGATATTATCGTGGGCACCCACGTAGTTCAATGGCACTTTCTCCAAGCTACGCAATACAACCACGTCTAAATCCAAATATATACCTCCGAATCGATACAGAGTTATTAAACGAAGCAGATCGGAAGTATGCTCTATAAGAAATCTGAGTGCGATAATATTTGTAAAAGCTTGTGAGAGTAATAATAATGAATTCCTTCATACTTTGAGCGGAACAGATCGCCCTTCTGAAACCAGTCTTCTATTGGTGTGTCCTCCACATAACGCCAGATATTCAATTGACGGAGATGCACATTCTTGTAGCTTTGAATTGCATCTAGAAGAGGATCCTTTTGATCTTCTGAGAGATAGGTGGGACTGGCAAACAGAACAAACACTTTGAAATTGGGATTATGTTTCGCCGCGGATTCAATGGCACAGGCCTGTCGTGCCGTCAAGTTCAGAATGTTTTGCGTGTCTGGAGAGTGAGATTTGGTCTCGTGGAAGAAAATAGTTTGTCCTGGCGTAGGTTTAATATCTGAGATTAGGACATCTTCAAATCTTACAAGGCCTTCAACCGAGTTCTTTTGAAAATCCATAAGCCCGGGATACACGAGAACATTAGCTTGTCGAGTCAATATTATGAGTGTTACAATAAGAAGGATCAGAATAAGCACGAGGATCGGTAATAGTAAACGTCGTCCACGATTCAGAAAACACGCTGGAAGAATTCTTTGAAGCATGTTGATTGAATGAACGTAAAAACAGCACTGAGTACATCATTAAATAATTTTCCCAAAATGTAAGCTTGTATCTGAAAATCTACAGAATGTAAGGTTGTCACATATCTAACATAGAATAGTGTAGCATTAGTTGCAATTATTTATTATCTTTATTTTGAGTGTTATTTAATGAGAGAGCATACTTATCATTGTTCCTAGTTACTTAGTTTTATGAGTTCTTTATCAGTGAGTATGGTTGGTACACTTAAAAATTTGGAATATGTAACGCTGCCGGTTCAATGGCACAGACCTGACGCGCCGAAAAAAGTTGGAAATGTATTGCGAGTCTAGAGGGTGAAATTTGGTTTTAGGGTAGAAAATAGTTTTGTCCTGGTGTAGGTCTAATATCTGAGATTAGGACATCTTCAAATCTTGCGAGAAAATCCATATAACATGGATACACGAATACATGAGCTTTTTGAACCAGTGTTACAATAAAGGGATCAGAATAAGCACGATGATCGGTAATAGTGAAGATCGTCCACGGATCAGAAAACACGCTGGGAGAGTTCTTCCAAGCATGTTGAGTTAATGAACATAAAAAAAAGTACTGAGTACATCATATAATAAATTTCTCAAGAAGTAAGCTTGTCAACAAATAATCAGCAATACCAACAAATATGTTCTACTACTAGGTACATATACCTGAAAATCTACAGCATGTAAGGTTGTCACACTTCAAATAAGTAATTGTGCCAACAATTTCTTAACATAGAATAATGTAGCGTTATTTTTAATTATTTACCCTCTTTATTTTGACTTGTATAGACTGTTAGATCATATTGTAATGGTTAGTTACATATCAGTGGGTATGACTTTCTGCAGTAAACACATACTTTTAACATTTTTTTGGGGCTCTGCTCTAATAAACACAACAAAGGTTCTGACAAAACTTACACAATAAAGAAAAAGAAAAAAGTTTAAATACTTAAACAGGTTAAGTCTATTTAATATAGGCTGGCATATGTCAGATATGTAAACAAGCCATGCTAAAATGAATTTCGGTTATTGAATTATCTTAAAAATGTATTATTAGCCTATTTACTCGGCTATGCACAAAGACTTAGAAAAATTCCCCAGCTGCCGCATAGGACTTAGGGCAATGTAATTCCGCATACTTTCCGTAAGCATTATTGCTGCCGACTTTAAAAAGTCGACGGAATGACGCCTTATTCCATAAATGAATGAGATAAGAGTCCTTAGTCTTTGCCAGGGTAGCGTCACAATATTTTGGCCAAATAAAATGTGGCCATTGTGTCCATTGCAGTGGGAAAAAGGCACTTGAATTGAATACTTGGAATCCACGACAACGGTTACGATCATTTAGCATTTCGTTCACAGTTGCTTTGCAATATTTCGGTATCACTCGAGTAATTAAACCGGGCCCATTACCTACATAGACATTTCCATTATAATTTTGCTGAAAGTCACGCAATAATAATTCTCCAACTTCGTGCCCGATCCCTCTGGGCTCCAGACTGATGACCGCATTGCCTAAAGTGACATTATCGTGGGCACCCACATAGTTCAGAGGCACATTCTCCAAGCTACGTAACACAACCACGTCTAAATCCAAATATATGCCTCCAAATCGATACAGAGTTATTAAACGAAGCAGATCGGAAGTATGCTCTGTAAGAAATCTGAGTTCGATGTTTATAAAAATATGTGATTATTAAAATGAAGAATTCCTTCATACTTTGAGCGGAACAGATCTCCTTTTTTCATCCAATCTTCTATTGGGGTGTCCTTCGCATAACGCCAGATATTCAATTGACGGAGATGCACATTCTTGTAGCTTTGAATTGCATCAAGGAGAGGATCCTTACGATCGGCTGAGAGGTGGGTGGAACTTGAAAATAGAACAAACACTTGGAAATTTGGATTGTGTAACGCTGCGGATTCAATGGCACAGGCCTGACGCGCCGTCAAGTTGAGTATGTATTTGAAGTTTGGAGTGTGGCAACTTGTTTCGTGGTATGGTACGTCCAGGAGGAGGTATTATATCGGAGAATTGTATATCTTCAAGTCTTTGAGGACCATCCCTTGAGTAATCTGACTCGAAAAGTTCTGTTTCCACATAGCACATATATGGCACAATTTGTGGGCTTAATTGACGAACAATATATGGGCTCCATTTAGCCGTCATAATTACAGTTAAAGCCAGCACCCAAAATACAAAAAGCCAAGACAGGAAACGTTTTCTTCGAATTAAATTACTTAGCACTTGAGACATGACTATGCTAGTAGCAGACCGAACTCTAACTCACACGTGTGTCTGGGATCTTTACTTATAAATCGTTATAAATATTGTATGTACATAGAGACATGCGGCCAATTGTACAAACAAATTGTTATCCATTTAGTTACCCAAAAAAAAAAGAATTAGAAAAAGTGTGTGTTCTTTTTTTAGGTAGAATTCGAGTTTGATAAATACCCTTGAATGACTAGTGACGTAAAAGTAGATACTTTTTCGAAAATAAATAAATACATAAACATGACTTTTAAGCCTTCTTCTGCCTGTTACGCACATTTGCACAAACGTAATAGACCCATTTGTACTTTTTTAAAGTACCTGTGGTTGTTTGAACTTTCAATAAATGAAGGCAGTTAGTTAATAAAGAAAATACAAATTGAAATAAATGCAACATATTTACCTTTATGTGCTGGTGGATTTTGCTTTTGTTGTTTTTATGTTCCCCCGCAATCGATGGTACAAAGAGCAGTACATACATTCAACAAGCACTCTACCGTTGACCTGCTGATGCACAATTTTAAAAATTTCACATCATCCTCCTCGGTATCAGATTCCTTGTGTTCTTGCTGGTTGTTAAATTGCTCCATTTTTTATACAGTTTTCACCATTTCTCTTGCTTTTTGCTGCTGATCTTCTTCTTTTCTTCACCGAGCCAATTGAAACAACAGTTATTTATTCAAAGGATCCATCAATTACTTACACTTAAATTAGTTACAGTTACACTTGTAGTTCCCAATGAGTGGCGCTTTGTAGTTCATAACATGGCCTTCGGCGCTAATAAAACGAAAGAAAATTCTTAAAAGTAAAATTAATTTTTTTACTAGGAAAACGATTTTAAATCAAAAAAACAAGTAAATCCGAAACTCGACAAAATTATTTCGCTTCTTTTAAAAAATAACCCGATTTTTTAGCTCCACTGGGGGCCAAGTTTCGTTCGTAGGCTTTTGCTAAGTGTGCGCTTTTCCTGAAAAGCTTAGAAAAATGTACAGGAAATTCATGTAAATTTTCAATCCGATCCGTTCGCACCACCGCTTTCGAGTGGAAAAATTTTTCGTCCATTCGCTTTTGAAATCCGCTCGAAAGTGAAACTGAAAGTGGCGCCACCTGGCGGAGAAATGAAAAACAGGATCATTTTTAGTTCCGATAACAAGCGCTGTGGCGCTATTTTACTTAGTTCTTCTAAAAAAACAATGGATGGCGCTAAACTGGATCCTTTTTCTCTGGTGCAGCGCAGTCGACGCCTCATTATCGATAGATTTACAAAGTGACTATCGATGGTGTAGTGGCTGCAGTCGATAGCGCGATACATCGTTTTACAGCACTAGCACCACGCACCAAATTGTGAATGTCAAAACGAAAGAAGTGTAAAAAACTTGTTAAAATTTTCAATTGCGAAAAGCATCAAATTGGCTGGCACTACCAAACGACCGGTACTCGTACCAAACGTTAAATTCATTAAAACATATAACAAATTAGTGAAATGAATGTTCCTCCTAGCGCTGGCAACGGCAATTCATCAATGCCGATGCCGCCAGCGGCTGCGATGGGCGGCATGGGATTCACGCCGGGTATGGTGCCAGTGCCACCCTTCAATTTGCCGCCTCCGGTTTTTGGCGCACCGCCGCCACCGGAATTGGCAGCCGCCTTCGGTGCTCTCGCCTCTAACACGGAATGGACAGAGCATAAGGCGCCGGATGGACGACCTTATTATTATAATCAAAACACAAAGCAAAGTTCGTGGGAAAAGCCAGAGGCATTAATGACGCCCGCCGAGTTGCTGCACAATCAATGCCCCTGGAAGGAATATCGCTCGGATGCAAACAAAGTGTATTATCATAATGTGACCACGAAGGAAACATGCTGGGAACCGCCACCAGACTATTTGGACATGAAGGCCAAGGCTAAGGCCGAGGAGTAAGTGTCCATTCATTCATTATTAATCTGTATATGCTTAAGAAAACCTTTCTACTTTCAGAGCAGCTGCTGCTGCCAAGGCAGTTGCTGCCATGACTTCTTCCAGTCTGGCGGGAATGGTGCCCCATGTAGCATTAGCAAATATCTTACCAGCTGCTCTACCTGCTGCTCCTCGCATACCTACACCCGAGATTCATTCGCCCCTGACGCCCAGCAGCAATGAGAACAGCTCCTCGGCACTTGATCAGGCCATGGCTGCCACGCTGGCGGCTATTGAAGTGCCCCAGCAGAATTGTGAGTTTCACAATCGCTATTTAATCAACTATAACTAATTTGTTATTTGTTTAGCTAAAAAAGACGACAAGTCCGGCGGAGAGAACAGCACACTAATGTTTAAGGACAAACGAGAGGCCATTGAGGCATTCAAAGAACTCCTGCGAGATCGAAATGTGCCCTCAAATGCAAATTGGGACCAGTGCGTTAAGATCATATCAAAAGATCCGCGTTACAATGCCTTTAAAACGCTCAACGAACGCAAGCAAACGTTCAATGCCTACAAGACACAAAAATTAAAGGATGAGCGTGAGGAATCCCGGTTGCGGGCCAAAAAGGCCAAGGAGGATCTGGAACAGTTTCTTATGTCAAGCGATAAGATGAACTCGCAAATGAAATACTTTCGATGTGAAGAAGTCTTTGCCAGCAATCGTACGTGGACAACAGTCCCTGAACCAGATCGACGGGATATCTATGAGGACTGTATTTTCAATTTGGCCAAGCGAGAGAAGGAGGAGTCGCGGGTGCTCAAAAAACGGAATATGAAAGTACTCGGAGAGCTGCTAGAATCAATGACCTCCATTACATACGCCAGCACGTGGTCAGAGGCACAAGTGATGCTCCTGGACAATGCGGCATTTAAGAATGACGTAACATTGCTCGGCATGGACAAGGAGGATGCGCTTATTGTGTTCGAGGAGCACATACGTACCCTCGAAAAGGAGGAGGAGGAAGACCGAGAGCGAGAAAAGAAGCGTTTAAAGCGACAACAGCGTAAGAATCGCGATGGATTCCTAGCGTTACTTGACTCGCTGCATGAAGAAGGCAAACTGACCTCCATGTCGTTGTGGGTAGAACTGTATCCCATCATATCCGCGGACATACGCTTCTCCGCCATGCTCGGCCAGAACGGTTCCACGCCGCTGGATCTTTTCAAGTTTTATGTGGAGAACTTGAAGGCTCGCTTCCACGATGAAAAGAAAATCATACGTGAAATACTCAAAGAGAAACAGTTTGTAGTTCAGGCCAAGACATCCTTTGAAGACTTTGCCACAGTTGTGTGTGAAGATAAACGATCCGCCAGTTTGGATGCAGGCAATGTCAAGCTGACCTACAACTCGCTTCTGGAGAAGGTAATCTCAATTCTAATCAGAGTCAAATTCAAGACTCTTTCTTTGTTTCTTAAGGCTTTTTTTAATCTTAATTTCCTTTCATTAAATTGTATTCTAAGTGTTGTCTTTGTTTTGTAATTCTTCTGACTTCTAATGAAATACTTTATTAACATCAATTAATTTTCAGGCTGAGACCATTGAAAAGGAGCGCATGAAGGAGGAAGTCCGACGACTTCGTAAACTGGAGAATGAAATCAAAAATGAATGGCTTGAGGCAAACGTGTCCGTAGGAGAGCCCTATGAGAGCGCAAAGAAACTGGTTGAGCATCTGGAGGCATTTGCACTTTATGAGAAAGAAATTGGAGTTGAAAAGATTTGGGAGGACTTCATTAAAGAAAGCGAAGATGCCTGCAGTCATCATCATTCACGATCACGTAAATCCAAAAAGAATAAAAAGCATAAAAAACGGGTGCGTTCCACCTCCCGATCAGATATTGAAAATGAACTGGTCGAATTGGAAAAATCCAAAAAGCGACGCTCCAAATCACGCTCAGTAAGTTAATTTCCTGCCCCTTTGTGTAGATCAACATGTTTCATAATTATTTTTATATTACACAGAATTCGCTCAGTTCAATTGGCAGTATTGAGAGTGAAAAGCTGCTTAAAAAGAAGAAAAAGCGTAAAAACAAATCTCGTGCTGTGAGTTTTTACATTTTGAATCATTTATTTTTATTTGAAGTCTTTGCCTTTGCAGTCCTCTTGCGAATCTGAACATGGCCATCAATCGCCAAGTATGGGAGCTGCTTTGCAGCAGAATGACTCCAATTCGCATTCACCGTCGAAAAAGAAGAAAAAAGAGAAGCGTTCCAAAAAGGATAAAGAGTCGAAACGGCATAGATCGAACAATCGGTCCACAACACCGATTAGTCCCGCTGCTCTATCAGATTCAGCAACATCCAGAAATGACGAGCTAACGCTAAGCGATGGTGAATTGGAGTCCAAACGTGCTGCATTGCTGGCACAACTCAATGAACAGTTGGATGAATGACCGGTTAAGGTCATGAGGTCAACAGCTAAATAACAACAAAAGCAGTTAGCATTAGACAGCTATAGCCATAACATAAAGAGTTGCATACAGAGATACGTTCAGCGAGCTTCAACGTCTCTGAACATTGTTGCAACGTAATATCTTTTGCTTTGTTCTGGAATACTGGCCATAGCAGAACCATCTTCTACACAGGCAACAAATGTAAGTTTTTTGACAGCGATAAGTTTGAATGTAAAGAAATTATAATATTATAAGTGAACAACAAAATAATATTATTTGCACATTGTGTGTCTACAAAAATCAACAGACTTATTCATTTACCTACTAAAAAACGAAAACAAATTGACCAAATTGTGAAACATCTACAGCTATAAATTGTCATAAAACAATCATAGAGTAATCATCAAAGTGATAGATTTGTTAAGCTATTCCCAATTACGAATAGTGTTCAAAACATATTTCGCGTCAAAAAGTATGTATTCCTGAAAGTCCTCTTTACTTTTTCCAAATTCCAAATGAATTCAACAACTGATATTTGTGAAGATAATAATGATTTATCATATTCACTCATTGGATATGAAATCTGTACATTCCCACCAAAGAAATTCTTTTCAAATAAAAACATTTTTCAATTCTTTCCTATCAGCTTTTAATGACATTATTATTGGCATGTATCTGCTTTTAAAATTTCAAGACTAAAACAGGAAACTTGCATACAGAAAAGTTATTGATATTAAAACTTGAATTCCTTGTACTTCTTTGTGGTTTTTGCTGGATCTGTTTGCTGTCGCTTGCGTTTCGATTTCTGACGTGCCACATGCTCCGCCAACATGTCGGACAAGTCCTCTTTCTGCAAATGATTCTGTTGCTCGCGCATTTGTTGCTCATAACGTTGAGCCATTGCATCGTTATCCAGGTCCAATTCACTGGGATCCAATGCCAGCTCGACAATGCCCTCACGGTCTGTAGTGGAGCGTACAGGCGGTTGTTTATTGGCTCCAGCTCCTCCTCCGCCTATGTCATAGACATGCGTAGATCCCATCATGGAGGCCCCTATGCGGTCTGTGCGTTTCTCTGGCAGCACTTGATACAATACGGGTGTTTCATTGCTGTCGAAATAACAGAAATATATTAGTTTGCATTATTAAAGAAATGATTCAATGTTTTCTTACTCCTCCATTTCGGCTTCAATTTTCTTTTTGCGTAATTCAATATTCTCGGGTGTTTCCATGCCCGCTGGAACACTGGTTAGACCAGAGGGCGTAACCAGACCCTCAACAGGGGTAACCAAACCAGTTTCATCTTGTTGATTGCCTAGATCCTCACCATCCTCTTCCTCCTCCTCGGAAGACTCCTCAGATTCGGATTCCAGCTCACCCCATTGATTGCGTTCAATGTCTGCTTCATCGATGCCGTTCTGTATAGGAATTGTGAATTTACATTGTTATATTATATTAAAATATAATCTGCACACTCACATCTAAATCAAGTGTATTCATGCCGAACACATCGCCATAGAGTGGCTTGCCATTCTCATCAACTGGCGGTTTACCCCAGCCACCGGCATGATAACCAAATGAAGTGCCCTCTGGTATAGGAGCATTTAAGCCAGGTATTTTAAGATTCGGATACGAAGGCGGCGGTCCATAACGCTGTTGAGCAATTAGCCACGGTGGCGGTATCTTGTGCGAGTTGGGACCAACTGGCATGCCCAGAGCAATGCGCAACTCTTCGGACAGATCTCCGGGTTTTTTCTCCTTGAGTCGCGTTTCAAACTCCTTGCCTTCGTAATAGAGATCACCGTGGATGGTCATGCGAGGCTTTGTTTGCCACTTGAAGAAGGCGTCGTGCAATTTCTGGTAGTCAATGTCAATTTTGCCCATTTTTGGACGTACACGTTCGCGCATTTTGGCCTTCAGCGTCTTGGCATCTTCACGCTCCTGCAGCGATTCACGCATTTCCATAATACCCGTCTTCTTTATAAAGGCGGGCAAATCGAACGGAGGTTTCTCAATACCACGTTTGCCTTGTAAATACTTGCGCTTGAAGCACCAGTGACGTGGCACCTGCACCGTATTGCGATACGCCTTCAGTTGTACAAGCAACTTTGGATCCCGTGCAGTCACATCGTGCATTTCAACGACATCCGGACGTGAAACTAGCTGCTTTAGCTCGGCGACGCTGAGGCGTGTGAGTTTCTTAAGCTTACGCTTCGATAGCTTCTCTTTGTCCTCCTTATTGTCTTCGTCATCGTCGACATCATCGTCGTCATCATCATGCATTTTATTGGATAATTTTTTAGCCTTAGCCAAAGCTTCGGCATCCAAAGCTGCTTTGTCCTTTTCAACGGGTTTCGGCTTGTTTTCAAGCTTAAATATTTCAAAGACACGATAGAATTGACGATACATAGGCGCCAGATCCGCAATGGTTATCTTTTCAGGCACATATCTGAAAAAGTTAAAGTATTTTTATTAAACTTGGCTTATTTTTTTCTAATGGGGTCACTTACTCGATTGTCACATCATCCTCGCCGTTTTCTGTCTGCTTGCGTTCTTTGGCCTTATCTTTGTCTTCGCCTGATCGATCCTTTTTCTTTTTGCTACGACTCTCTTTCTGTGTGTCCTTCTCCTTTTCTTTCTCTTTCTCCGGCGCCGGCTGCTCATCATCACTGCCAGCCGCCTTTGCATCTTCCTCGGGCTCTGCGTCCTGCTCCGGCTCAGAGCGACGTGCCAGCTGCTGCTGCCGTTCATATTCTAACTTTTGTCTAATTCTCTTATTTTGCTTCTTTCGGCGTTTCTTCTTTTTGTTTTTGTCCGCTTTACTTTGTTTACCCGGTTTATCGTTGCTGACACCGTTTAATTGGTTATCGGCATCGTCATCGCTGTCTTCGCCAATATCGGCAAAATCGCCGTCTTGCAACGCCCCATCTCCACCTACGCCCCCGCGTCCATCCACATCAGTATCAAACTCAGCCACACGCTGATCTTTCAAAGCGAGCACATCTTCCAACGCCTTTGGCAGCACTAGATCGGCTTCAGCGTCTTTCTTACCGTTGTCTTCTTCGTCCAAATCTTCTTCCTCCACGGCGCCGGCTGCGCTGCCATTGCTAGCCGCATTTTCGTGCGTTTGTTGCTGCTCAAATCGAATGGACATCATTGGCGCCGATTGATCTCCCTTTATAAATTAACCTGTTAATTATGATAACACTTTACGGGTAATATTTCACTTACATCGGCGTGAATTTGGTCAGCCATTTATTATTTTAATAAATAATAAACAAAATATTCCAGCGAAAACTCAAATTCTAGTGATGTCCAAATTGTATTTTCGATTGACTCAGTAATTTCGATAGTTTCGGCGAAACACAATTGACATCAGCATGTTTGTATATCGATAGAGTAGTGTCTCTGTAGCGTGGTTTTGGTTCGTCTGATTTAACAACTGATTTTTGCTTAAAAATAATATTTATGAACAAAAAGAGTTGATTAATTATTATATATACAGTACTATAAATTAATTGTCGCTTTTTATGATTTGCAGAATCGCGAATCTGCCGGTAAAATAATTTCCAAAAACCAAAACAAACAGGGTGATTCGTGTATGAACAATGTTTGAGTTCAATTTTGAAGTAAATGAACCGGATTCGTCAGACACCGCTGAGAGTCCTTTCAAAAAGCCCAAATCTGACCAAAAGACATACGGACATTTAAAGGCTGATAAGAAAATTGACTGGTATCAGGCTGAACAAGTAAAGCCACAAAAAGAGCTCTTAAATAGTTTGGATTTATACGAACTTAATTCCAAGGATTTGTCTATTGGAAGCATCGAAATACGGCATCTTATAGCGGGATTTTTGCTTGAGGATATTAAAACTCACAGCGATGAAGACAGTGGAGATATCAAAAAGTCAGAAGAGAATCACTCCGATTTAATAGCGGGTGTCTATGAAGGTTAGTTGTATAGCTGGAAAAATATTCATATCTATATTTACTAAGTTAAATTGCTTTTCTATGAAGGTGGAGCCAAAATCTGGGAATGTACCGACGATTTATTATTATATTTATCGAAAACATTTGATGAAACCCACTGGACGAATAAGCGGGTCTTAGACTTGGGCTGCGGCTCCGGGCTTTTGGGAATATATGCATTAAAGAGTGGTGCCAAAGTTGACTTTCAAGATTATGTGAGTAATCAAAATATTTGTTCGACCTCTTACATAAAATATAATTCTAGTAAATTATTTCAGAACAAGGATGTTCTTGAGAAAATCACAATGCCAAATGTACTGCTCAATTATAAAGATACATTAACGGATGATGAGAAAATAAATCTGCTACAAACGGAAAGTAATTTCTACGCTGGTGACTGGTCACATTTTGCTAATCTCACGCAGGATCTTGAGAAATATGACATAATCCTAACGTCTGAAACCATATACAATATAGAAAATCAGCAAAAGCTATTAGATACTTTCAAAAACCGTTTAAAATCCGACGGTAAAGTTTTGATTGCTGCCAAGTCTCATTATTTTGGAGTGGGTGGAGGACTTGAACAATTTGTTGATGTTGTAAAATGTGAAAAAGTTTTGAAAGCAATGAGCTATGGCTGGCAGGCGAAAATTTGAAACGCGGCATAATTGAATTAAAACTGCAATAAAAAAAAAATTCGTATATCGTTAGTTCCGATTATTTTTGTACGATGTAACGAAGTGTTTGAAACACCCTGTAAGAAGGGGGTAAAATGTTGGGGTTTTGTTTTTGTTGCGTTGCGACTGTGTGAGTATATTTTTTGTGCCGATAAAATTGATTATTTATATACATAATCAAATGTTTAATTTAAACTATATACAAATGTGAAGCTTGCAGTTTGGCTTATTACTGGCCTTAAACTAATTTCATCAAATTATTATCTCACACGCTGCGTGGAAAATATAACAAATATTTATTTGTCTGCTGACCCCACTGTAAATCGATGCCTTCTAATGTCAACCACAACTGTGAATTTTTTTGGTGCAGCGTCGGAAGCAGAGCGTCAAGAGGCGGAAACCCGTAGTCTTTGCTGCTGCGAATATATTGGACAAGATAAGCAGCCCTTTCACATATTAGGATGCTGTTGTAATTGTGAAGACTTTGACTTGGTATGCACACGGTAGGCAAGAAAAACCCAGATATTGCGAACACTTTTGTATGCTTAATTTATCGATCATTCACTTGAGAGATCTGCAGTCTGCTTCCAAAACATCCAACCGCAGCCAACCTATCCATATAGTCATGAAATCCAGTTAGGTTACGTCACAACCATGCCTAGACTCAAAGTTAACTTAATCCTAAGGCCACTTATCCCGTTTTGTCAGCTCGTTATCAATCTCTTAATTTGATTTCTGTTACAGTATCGACAGCTCAACTTCATTCGTCACATAGTGAAACCTTGTTAGAACAAGGTGACGCACTCTACTTGCTTTCCTTATTCATCAAGTGGTGACCCTGGGACTCACGCAGTGCAGACTCATTATTACTCGATAACAGGCCATTCCTTCATCCCAACCCTTTTATCGGCTTGTTATCTGTTTCTTCACACATGTTGACAGCTTATCTCGAAAACATGCTTTTCCCCTTCAACCCTCCCTGCATGCGTGATCTCTCAATAGCATGACCCAAAATTAGTTAAGAGCTCATATATTTTTATTTGTAGTTTCATCACGTGTAAACGCATCGACCAGCGCAACATAGACGGCATGTTGATTGCTTTTCAGGATCGCCTGCGTTTACCATGGCGCGGAGGCGCCAAACGCATCTCGCCAGCTGCCCTGGCACCCGCATTCATAGTGCCTCTAATGATGGGATTGGCGGCTTTAAATGCCAGAACTGCAATTGTGCTAATGCTAGCGTTGATTGGATTTGTCAGTTGGGGATTGCAGCTGGCGGAGCGCAATGCGACAAGGACAACCTTCTTTTTGAGTTGGATTGTCTTCTCGATTATCTATATGGTGGTGATCTTTGAGTGCGAGGTGCCTTTACTGGAGCTCTTACCAGAGGAAAACTACATACTCCTTTTACTGTCACTTGGAGCATTGTATGCGCTGTATCGCACCAAACAATTGGCACCACTAAATCTGGTGACCGCACAGTATGGCACCACGCCAAAGGATGAGCTGCCGGGCATCACAGAAGCCTCCAGTGGCGAGGAGCAGGCCGAGCAGCAGGCTCATGAAGCCGCCACACAAGCCTTAATGGAAGACACTGTACTGGGCATCGAGGATGATGATGAGGACGAGCCTGGCATGAGTTCCGAGTGTGCTGGACTCATGCAACGGGCCCAGCCCAACATCTGTGAGAGTTGTCGCAAGGTGACACCAAGACGTGCCTATCATTGTGCCGTCTGTGGTAGCTGTGTGAAGAGACGTTCCCATCACAGCTATTGGCTTAATTGTTGCATCGGGGAGCGCAATTATCGTTGGTATCTTGTGGCCCTGGCTCTCTCCGAGTGTGCATTATTGCTGGGAGCCAATTTGACATTGACTGCGGTCTGTCATCCATTTCTGGTGGTACGTTTGTTGGGTATTCCCTTGCTCCTGCCCGACGATTGCAGCGAGGTCTTCGAGGACTTTGAGTAAGTGCAACAGATCAATCTTTTTATCAAATATATTTATTTAGATTTCTTTTAGATTGGGCATATCCTTCGTTGTAGCTGCTTATGCGATGTTAATCTCGGGCTACATCACCTTTGTTCTAGTGCGTCAATTGTATTTGTGGTATCGTGACACCACCTTGCATGAATATAAACGCACTCCAGGCTCAAATGGTAATCGCAACCGCGTGTGGAGCAATTGGCGTGCCATCCTCAAGTGATCAAACTCAATTGCTAACTAAATTAGCCTAAGTACTGGCACTTATTTAGGCTCCGGCAATTGTAATGTATTAGTTTTGCCTGACTCAGCTGAATCCTAAGCTATATTAAGGCCTAAATTCGTAATATGCTATAATAACCTCTTTTCACTACAAAGACTATGGACACTTTTCACACATTTTGCATGTTTGGCAAGAAATGTGCGTTAACATTGTATTGAAAAGAGGGTATAGTACTTAGATCTTAGATATTGTTTTGTTTTTAATTTTGTTTCCTAGAAAGCGCACAGTTTAAGCTTAAAATTACAATAAACGCGACACGTTTATGCGCAGATCCTTATACCCTTTTAAGGACCTTTGTATAAACGTGACAGAGTCAATTTAATTACATTTCCCATTTTATTGTGTTGAGAGTAACCGTAATTACTCAAGTATTTGTGATTGACGCTTGATACTTTTTATAATTATTTTGTGCAATCAGCTTGAGTAATTACATTACTCTAGTATGTAATTCAAATTGATTAAGTAATTAATTGGTAAGTTAGCCGCAGTCATTAGCTTTCTAGTTGCAGTTTAATCAGAAACATACATTTAAGAACTAAATTAAAATCAAAAAAAAACAATGATATAAGAAAATAATATTACAATATATTAAAGGAATTCTTGGACTACCATAAACTGTCTTCCCTTGGCTTGTAATCGGGCAACAGCTCCCAGATTTTCATGCGCCAACGTTGACGACGCTCCTCGGTCTCCTTTTCCAGGCGTAAAATTTGCGGGAGTCGCTGCCAGCAGTCGAGGACTTTCCACTTAAGATGCCTGGAGAGAAGTTACTATTAAAGATTTGAAAGAGACTACAAAGGATGGACACTTACCACTCATGATGCGAGATGGCTTGCCGCATTTTGGTGTCCTCAATCATGCGACAGTGGACGGCGTAGTTGAGCCAGCGATTAAACCAATGCTCTGTGGCATGAAGGGCATACCAATCAATAGCCACCTGCATTTTCTTGCGCTCCTCGTGCACATAGAGCACCCAGCCATGAAGGACGCGACGTTTCAATGCCCGATGATAACACTGATCGGCACGAATGCGACGCTCGCGTTGCCGGAACTCGGTGAAGCTGCGCCAGGCATTGAAAGAATTTCGCTTGTAGAGGCGACGACGGAACTCCTCGCACTTGACCAAATTATCCCGCTTGCGTTGGAGCAATCGCTTGAATCCCTCCATTCCGACACGACGCAGGAGTAGTCGGCGTGCCATCTCCAAGGCCTTTCGTTGATTCTCAATGAAACGTTGACGTTCACGCTCTTTCAAAACCTTGGCCATCTTCTCCTGACGACGCTTCTCCTTCAGCACCTCCATGCGCAACAGTTTGGCATCCTCATCCTGCTGACGCTGTGGGTACACAAATAAGTTTATACATTTTACCGGATTGGTAATTGGTTATCAACGTACAGCCCAAACGGTAAGAGCTAGATGGCTGCAATTTCCACAGTAGTTTTGCTTACACAAAAGAAGAACTAAGGACTTACTTTAGCTTCTTCTACAGCCAACTTGGCTGCCTCTCGCTCCGCTTCGGCTTGGGCTCTGCGCTGACGCGCTTGTTCATGACGCACACTCCTCTCCAATGCTCGCTCCTGCATGTGCTGCAGAAAACGTGGCTGGAGCAGAGCCTTGCCTTGAAGTCGCTCCAGTTCTTCGTCCTCGGCATCCCGTAAACTGCCAATTAACTGCAAACATTTGGCCTTGGCCTTTGCCTTGGGATCCCCGCAACGTATGACGGTCTTTAACTCCTGTTTAAGATCCTCGCGTGCCTCCTTCGCCTCATCGCTGAGCTTGTTCAGCTTTAGCTGCATTATCAATCGCTCCTGACGCTCCAGCTTGATGCGCTGCAAATCAATGATGTCCTGCTGTACCTTTAACCTAAAAAGCAAATGGGATTATAACCAATCCTATCAAGA
Organism: Drosophila testacea; assembly: GCA_035043265.1. Classification (NCBI taxonomy): domain Eukaryota; kingdom Metazoa; phylum Arthropoda; class Insecta; order Diptera; family Drosophilidae; genus Drosophila; species Drosophila testacea. The sequence continues at coordinate 3,130,820 of JAWNND010000151.1, forward strand.
AAGCGCTCCACTTACTTATTCTTAAACTGTTTGGCCTGCTTGATCGCCTCTTCTCGCTGCTCCAGGGACTTTTGTGCTATTCTATCGGAGTCATTTGGAATCGGAACTTGTTTGGTGCAACGCTGTCGACGCTTCTCTTGCCTGATCTTGTCCAGAAACGCATTAATCTTCTGTGCACGATTTCCGTGTGATTTCCCCGAATCCCTTTCGATCTTTTCCATGGTCGTGTAGTGTATCCACTTGAGAAAACATTTGCGCATTAGGTTCAGTTCGGAATTGTCTCGTGCCTGAAATAATTGATCAATTATGCGTTGTTTTTCATGTGGCACAGCGGCGGCATGTTCATCTTCACTGCTGCTGGACTGGATTTCTGACACCACCACCTGCTTGGGCTGGACAATCACCCGAGGGAGTTCAATACGACGGATGAGCAAAGGTTCCAACGATACCTCAACGGGTGATGGCGTTTGCTCTAACTTTGGAATGAGTTTATCCATGGGAAGTTGGAACTGCACATGCTTGGAGGTTGGTGCATCCTCCAAAGCCGCATTTAGCTGTTGCTTTTGCTGCTCAGCTGCTTCCAATTGCAACTCGTAAAGAGCTTCCTCCGCCAGATCCGAGATAACTGAATCAATGCCATCGCTAGTGTTGGAGCAACTTGACGATTCCCGCTGTAGTTTTAGTGGCTCCTTCTGTTCAGGCTGCTCCAGTTGCTGTTCTTGCAGTTCCTCCTCGTGTCGCACTGTGCGTAAGTGCAGCATTTGACGCTCGGCAGCGGCACGCATTGGTTTAAGCAGCTCCTCTGTGGTCAGCAAGGGACTGGGTGTGCGGCAACGTTGGAGCAACTGGGATCTGCTCTCATCCAACTGCACTTGCTTGGCAAACTTACGATACTCGAATAAGTCTAGCTCCTCACAAATCTCCAGAGGCTTCGATTCCTTTATTTCTTTGACTTGCCCACGCTCCATCCAAGCTTGTTCAAGGTCTGCCTCCGGCTCAGCCTCCAACTGACGCATTAAGGACGTGGTGGCCACCTGTTTGTGTAGGGAGCACAGCTCCACAGCCTGACTTAGTGCATCCACTGGAGTCTTGTAAAAGTCATCAATATGTCGTGATGCCTGGGCCAAACTCTCCATCAATGGCCCATGATTGAGCTTAAAGTCCGGCTTGGTGGGACGCACATGAATCTTCCGCTCCAGTTTGCGAGGATGTTGTCTGGCCAATTGTTGACGAAACTTTTGCAGTTGATTGTGAATGTAGCGTTGTTCCACCTCCATATTGTGTGCCTTGGTCGACTCCAGTGTGCTGCCATGTGCCACAGTCGCAAGTGGCAATTGTCGTGGAATTTTGGCAAACTTAAAAGAGAAATCTTATCAAGAATTCCAACCATGTTTAATAACTCACCATTTCATGCCGCATATCCATTATAACACTCGGATTGAGTTGCTTTTTTGGCTCTCCATCAATGAGCAGCTGCGATTGACGTTTGTCCACATAGTCAACCTCAATGAAACGACGCACTGCATCCGTTTTAAAGGCCAACGGATTGGCATTTAAATGCCGTTTACGTATACGATCCCAACGTGTGGGTTTATTCGCTTTATCTCGTCGTTTCTGATGCGACATTTTAATAATTCTCAATACAAACTTTCAATGGGAACAATTCGATTTTATATAAAAAGAAAAACAAGGATTGCTTCTAAACAAGTAGAAAGCGTTGTCTAGGCAACTATGTGAAGCCGGTACTCAGCTGCCAACTAAATTTATTTATATCATTAGAGGCTGTTGCTAAGCACCTTTAAAAATTGACCAGGTTTTACAAGTCAATTTTCGTGTCCAATTTTTAGGTTAATTTTGACCTAGTTTGAAGTCTTTGAAACCATGGGACCAACAACTTTCAATTTGAAATTTAGATATTATTATTAACTAGAAATAAGAGACATATTGTTCTTTCAGCAGCTTTATTGAGCAACTGGCAAAAGCTTTTAAGCTCGATGGTAAAAAAACAGCTTTTGCATTTCGAAGCGTAATTAATTAAAAAACGTTTGATATAAATGCGATAAATATACATAAGTAATAACACAATTTTGGACTTGAAAGCTTAGTTTATGTCGAGTGATTAATGGAGTACGATCAGGAGGTTATTATGGATAATTTATGCAGCAGCAGTTTCCTTCTTAGTCTTCTCCTTCTTGGACTTTTGTTTGTCAGCAGCTGCTTGCTCCAGATCAATGGGAGCGGGCTTTACAAATGGAATTTCCTCCTGAAACTTGGCCGGCATGTATTTCTTAAGTGGCTCCGGCACCTTGATGCCCGTCTCAGTCTGATGGGTTTCCAGAATGGCGCAAATGACACGCGTGGCAGCGCACATTGTGGCATTCAACATGTGCACATAATCGACAGCGGCATTCATCTTCTTTGTCTGGCCGTAGCGTACGAGCAGACGTCGGGCTTGATAGTCCAGGCAATTGGAACATGAGACCAGCTCCCTGTAAGCGCCGCTGCCGCCGAACCAGGCTTCCAGATCAAGCTTCTTGGAGGCAGCATGGTTGAGAGCACCGGATACAATGTTGACCACGCGATATGGAATACCCAGGGATTGACAGAACTGTTCAGCATTGCCAATCATTTCGTCCATCATCTCCCAGGATTTGTTGTCGTGTGGTGAGGTCAACACAAACTGTTCGACCTTCTCAAACTGATGCACACGGAAAATGCCGCGTGTATCGCGTCCATGTGAGCCAACCTCCTGCCGGAAGCAGGTCGACAATCCAGCGTATTTAATGGGTAGCGATGCCTCCGGAAGCCACTCATCGCGATGATAGGCTGCAATGGGTTGCTCGGAGGTAGCAATCAAGTATTTCTCATCAGTGCCAGCTTCCTCAGCACGTTCACTGCCCTTGCCGACAACTTTGTAGAGCTCCTCATCAAACTGGGAGAGCTGAGCAACCTCCTGCATTACCTCCTTGCGCATAAAGAAGGGTGTATAGAGAGGCACATAGTCTTTAGCGTAGAGCAAGTGCAGAGCATGTTGTATGAGCGCCTGTTCCAGGAATACAGCTGCTCCAGTTAGAAAATAACCCCGTCCACCAGATACCACAGCACCCTTCTCGGCATTCATGCCATCAATCATCACAATCAGATCCACATGTGAGTACTTGCCCCGTTTCTCACAATCTCCATAAGTGCGCTCTACACGATTCTCATCCTCATCGTTTGATACGGGAACCGATTCATGGAGATGATTTCCCACCTCACGTAAAGCTGTGTTGCGTGTCAGCTCCGCTGCCTCCATTTGCTTCTGATTGTCAGTCATAGCATCATCAATTAGCAAACGCACTTTCTTTATTTGATTAACGGTTAGAGGATGCAGTGTATCGGCGGTTACTTGGGTTAGATCCGAGCATATTTCCTCAGGCACCTCAACACCCTCAGCGCCCACAGGCTCCTTCTTCTTCATCTTCTCTCCTATCACTTTACTGCAGATGTTTTTAACCTTGTTCAAATTGTCGGCATTGTGACGTCTCTGACGCCATTCGCCGTCTTTTGCGATGACTTTCTCGACCAAGGCAACATCCTTGAAGCGTTTCTTCTGGTTATCGCGAACAGCATCGGGGTTGCCTCCCTTGTCGCTGCGAAACAAATCCAAGTCCAGTACCATTTTGTGCGACGCTTTTAAGCTTTCTCAAAAATCTGTGCAATTTCGTCAGCGTTTTATTACCACAACGTGGCTACTATAGATATGATCAATATTTGTGTAACTGTGAATGGTCACAAGTATTTGCTACCAACAAACAGCAACTGTTTTGAGTAGAAATTATTTAAAATAAAAAAATTACAAAACTTTAGAATCGACGTTAAAAAAAACTGAATTGTGCGTTTAATTGACAGCAATAACTTTCAACTGCACCAACACAAGCGAGGTATAATCCACATATACATATCCAAATCCAAAAGTAGTAGTCACTGTTTTTGCTGTCACAATTTTGAATTTCACAATGACCATCACTAGCCGGCTTAGTGCAGAATTGTTCGCAAATGTTATCGATAGCTTGGCCTTGTTGCAGCAGATAGCTTAAAAAATTGCTCAGAAAATAGTTTGAAAATCCTAAATTTAATTTGATTTTACAGTTCAGTAGCTTATTGGATGCTTATTACATTTTGACCACTTTTAAAATTATCATACCATATTGCCATTGTGTGCCACACAAGTATCATCACACATACATAAATATTTATCGATATATCAATATTTTTTCGACAACTATTCCAATTGGAAATTCTTTAAATTCCGCTATGGATTTCATTGAACGTGAATTGTGCGACATAAGATTTTACTGCGAAAAACAGTTAACCAGCAGTAAAATAATCACATGCAATGCAACGCTTGTGCGTGTGGACATACTGCCGGACAAACCAAATCGTACAATGACGGTTTGTTTACGTTTTCCACAAGATTACCCCCAGAGCTCCTCCATCTTAGTGGAGCTTAAAAGTCGTGTTTATTCGGATAAATTGCATGCTGAGCTTACGAGGCTCATGGATGATCATGCCAAGGAGCATATGGGAGAGCCTCAGGCTTTGTTAGTTTTACGCTTTGCACTGCAATATTTGTCGGACAATCCTCTCTGTGTGTGTCTGGACGAGATTAAACAGCTGCGGATGGACCTAAAGTCACGGGAACTCTCCGAGGATGTCGCCAGCCAATTGAAGCTGCGCCAACGCACAAGTAGTGTGGAATTAATTGCCAGAGGTGGACGCTACATGTATCGGGTCACAGCCAATGTGCCTGATGATTATCCCAATCAGTGTGTCGAGCTGCGTGGCCAGGAATCCAATTTACCCAATGTTTTGGTTCGATATCTTAATGGACAATCACGGGAAATTGCTCGACAATGCGTTGAGCCACCGCTGCGTCTCAACAAGGATGAATTGGCCAATTTCCGACCCATGCGCAGTCTTTATCGCACATTTAAATTCTGTCTAGAGGCAACTCGGGACTTCCATCAGGAATTGTGCCCAATTTGTGATAATCCTGTACTGCAAACACAGCCGGAGACAGTGGTGTTGGATGACCGTGAAGATGCGTTTGTCGAACGCGTCTATTGCGGTCATATCTTCCATCAGGGTTGCCTTAAGCATTATCTGTCCGAGCCTCCATTTCCCAAGGGCGGTAAATTGTGTCCAGCTAAGCGTCGTCATCCACGCTCCGATGCACAGACCTACATGGGCAAAGGAACCACTGGAGCATCTACGAAGACAGAAACTAGTAGTAGCTACAATAAACTGGATAATGGTGTGTGTGGCATCAAACTGGCCCATGATCGTTGGGTAGTCAACATAAAAATAGCCGAAGCACGCTGGGCACAAAAACAGGCACGTCAACGTGAACTAGAGGAGGTGGTGGACTTTCTTCAGTAAAATTGAATCAATAATGCTGTATATATATTTACTTTGTGATGTTTATTATGTATTCGAATACGCTTAAATGGCTGAAGATGCTAGAGATATGAAATAAATTAGTGGAAGATGACAATGGTTACGAGCTAATGACTTGACTGGAGTGAGAATTGGTCAAATATTACTTATGTAGATCGAGTAGTTTATGATCTTGTCAGTTGTGCGACTAGTTTCCTTAAATAAATTGTGCACTTGGAAGACTGCTCGAACTTTAGAAACCCGTGACAATTTCATCATCCTCATGACGCTTGATGGGATCTCCCTTAATAAGGGACGATATAAGACTGTAAAGATGCAGAAAATGTAGAGGAAAGTAAATATATATATTATTTGATAATAATATTTATCATAAACTTACCAGTATAATCCCACAAAGAACATAACAAAATAGTAGCCCAGATAGATCATACAGTTCCTTAAATGCACCTTTAACAGGCCACGACTGTGTATATCGACAGGATCGTAGACTCCCAGACTATCCCGGCGCTGTCGGTGTAGCTCATAAAATAACCAGACGACCATTGGTAAATTGAGTAAGAACATTACCCAATGCCTGCAAGTCCAAAATTATTTTAGAATTATTTATATACACACACAGAAAGGAAATGTTTTTTTTACCCGGAGATGAGCAGTAGGAAACAGAGTAGCGCATGTGAGCCAAATTTGGGAATAACCCAAAAGTTGAGGCGTCGACAACACTCCTGGGCATTTAGATAGTCACACTCCAAGTCGGCCAGCGTTAGCACCTATCAAGAAGTTAATAATTGAATTTTAAAACTTTTCTTCCGGCTGTTCTTTTCACTCAAGAACTTACATAGTAAATTAATAGTAACAGTATGGCGCCATACACTAGCAGTGTAATGCAGAACACCGCTGTTTCGGGCAGAAACATAATTGCACAAGAGATTCACTTTTTAACTTATAACTTTGTTTAAACTTAATTCAAATAAACAATTTGCGACATTTTCGCTATTGTTTTTAATAGCTCTTGCGGGCAGTGCTGAAAAACGCCATCAAGGTATTCTAGGTGATGGAAAATATCGATGCTTATCTAGAACGATAGTTTTTATTTATGAGACTGACAACAATTTTGTGCAACCAACTGTAGCGCCATCTCTTGTTTGTTAGCGCCGCCCACTATCGTATTGTTTACTTTTAACACTATTTTTTTAATGAAGCCCCTTTTTTGTAAACAAACAAGCGGATAAAAATAAATTAAAAATTTGCTTCTAAATATGGGCGGCAAGAGTTATTATTGTGATTATTGCTGTTGTTTTATGAAGAATGATCTCAATGTGCGCAAGTTACACAATGCGGGCATCTCACACACAGCTGCAAAAGCGACTTACATGCGGCGTTTTGAAGGTTGACCATTTTTATCTTTATAATAATAAAATGATTAATATATATGTTTATTTTTAGATCCACGCAAAATGTTAATTGCCGAGCGCGCGAAAAAACCATGCAAACGCTTTTTTGCTGGCTACTGTAAGTTCCAGCTACTCTGTAATTTCGGACACTATAGTGAAAAACAGCTAAAGCAACTGGAAAAAATTGGTAGGCGATATTGTTAATTGAATATATTTTTAATTAGTCATTTACAATCTATTTTTAGTGAGTCAACTAAAGAAAAAACGATCCAAAAGGAAAAGGAGAACGCACCAAACTATAAAGAATCTGCCGCCGTCCCTTCAGTCCATGAATTTATCCAAACTTAGGAAAACTAATTTGGACTTGGACTGGGGATAAATTTTAACTAATGATAAATATATTAGTTAGTTCTAAGTTATATAAATATTTGTACGTTTAGTTTCAAAGTGTTTTGAAATTTAAAATGCCAATAACTTTGTCCATAATGCGGGCGATTTTCAGATTGATGCGCAAGACACGAGCGAATTCATAATGATAGGATTTTGGACTATGTCCACTGAGGTTCTCATCATCGGGATCGCTTAAATGAGCTAATAAAAAGTAACATATGTGTTCCAGTTCTCCCTCGACGGCATAAAATAAACTAGAATTTCCTGCACGCGCTTCACTTGCATTTAGAATCTCAGACTTGAGACGGCGTCCCAATAATTTATCTTTATTCTGTTCCAATCTATCGCAGGCACGCTCATAGAACTTGGCAAACTTGTTCTCATCCCTAAGCGCAATGCTTCTGTTGTTGTCTTCCGTCTTAGTGTCGTCCACATCCTCACGCCGATAGATGGGCGCTCCCAATAGCCGTTGATCGACGATGTCACAAATGATCTCGGCCATTTTGTAACGATTGTGTCGGACTGCAATGTGAAGAGCCGTGTATCCATCATCGTTAGTTTGCAGCAGCAGGTTAAGGTCTATGTGGAGCATTAACTGACGCAGTGACTCCAATTTGATGTTGTTAATGACGGCCAAGTGCACAGCCGTATTTGAATCCTCATAGATATGAATGGGCAGTACACCGGCGTTTATCACTACTTTTACAATTTCTGGATCACAATCGTTGGTTATGGCCAGCTGTAGGCAATCCTCTCCGTCCGCGCTAAGCAGATCATTCAAATCGACATTATCCTTCATCTTTGTCCAAACAAATACCTGACGTTGAAAACTCTGTGTATTGCTCTTTAAAATGGCATCGTGTATGGGTCTAAAAGAAAACATTCAAGATCATTATTATTTCCCATTAGAATATATCTTTATACATACAATAATCCTTCCTCGGACATAATGTTAGATATTCGGAATTCATTGGACATTGTTGTAATTATTGTACGTTGAATGCCACCTTTGATAAAAACGTCTATTTCATCGCAATATTCAGATAAATTGATGTCTCCGAGGCAAGCAGAGAATTGGAAGTAACTGAATCTCGACGCTGCAGGGAACCATGGTTGGGGCTGCTGATGACCGTTGTGGGAGTTGGACTGGGTTTCTGTAAATCAATTAATGCATATATATTTAAACAAGAAGACCGATCGTTCTATTGACTGTTATATGACATAGTAACTCGATATGGCCGGCTGATCAGGAATCTAAATATGTTCGTCATGTATGTTTACTTTTTAATTTGTTACATGTTTCGTGACAAAACTATAATTATTCATACTATTGTATTACTTACGGGAGTTTCCAGTTTCTTTTTTTTCACCTGCTGCAATGGCGTCAGTTGTTTGTCCTCGCGTTCCTGCAAGGCCATTTGAGCTGCAGATCTTTTGACCACCTGTGGAACACATGTGTTGCGCTTTCTTCCACGTTTACGTGGTGCTTTCACATCTGGATCGACGGGAGTTCCATTAGCCGTACTCTGATTGATGGCGGGGCATTCTTTTTAAGGGATGACTCGGGTTTTACATTTATTTTTAAGTGAGACTCATTACCAGGTGGGAAATTGTTTTTTATATCTTTAGTGTCTAAAGTTTCGGTTTGGGTTGACGCACTCACTTTAAGGGGCTTTTCTTCTTTTTTGGAACAATGTTTACACTGATTAGGGTTTGAGATAGTCGACTTATCACCACGCCCGTTGATAGCGTCAATTACGCGCTGCTGCAAAGCCTTATCGGGTAGTTTCATTAGCAATCGAAATATATCCTCATATATGGACTGAAAGGACTTGCGTTGTATATATGTATTCGTGATCACATTGGACTGCATATGCTTTACACGAATGGAAGATGGATTTAATATAGGGGACGTCGTTGTGACCCCGATTGGTTGTGGTCTCGTTTTAATTTCTGGGGTAGTCACATGTATTTGCTGTGTTTTTGTTAATAACACTTTCTTCATTGTTGATGCTTTATTTTACACTGCGACGCTTGCTAAATCGGTTCACTTGATGTTGTCTCGTTATATTTGATGAAAATAAATATTAAGTTGGTTTTTCCCCAGCACGCTTGCACAAAATAGAGATGGTTGATATATACGTCCCTGGTATTTGTCACAAGTATTTTAAAATATTTTGTCACTAATCGCTGTATCGAGACTTTAAGAGGAATTTAGTTCTAAAAGTAAACAACCTAGCAACGCTAGTAAACAAAAGATGGCGCCACTACCATTTTTAAATCTGGCCGTATCTTTTTTTGGGTGTTTTTCGGAAACGTGTCGGAAAAGTTTTCTTACTCGAAAATACGACACAAAACCGATTGAGCTGAGATTTTGCATGGATTTTTTGTCGAGTTTATTCGAATTTCCCAGATTTCCAGATTTTTAGACCTCGTTTAAACGAAGTAGGCCCTCAGTGGGGCCACATTAACGAAATGAATTCTAAAAGAAGCCGCTTTAATTTATATAGTTTCGAATTAATTTCGTTTGATTTAAGATGATCTTATTTTTTAATAAACAATTTTTTTAAATTAAAAAATAAAAGGTCTGCGACGCAACAGAGTCTGTTAAATTTAGCAGTGGCTCAACACCAAACTGTTAATTTTACAGCGACGCAACAGTGATAGTGCCGAAAGCAGCGCAGTCGCCGTCACTATCGATAGATTTACAAAGTGATTTGTAACGATAAAGTACTTATTATTAAGAAATCGATAGCAAGTACTTTTCGGCAGGGTACAAGTTGCCTACCAAACAATCGATAACATTAGGTCTTTTGTGTGAATGACAACAGCAGGCCGAGTTTTTTCCATAAGTTCTTTTTGTATCTTAATAAAATAATTAAAAGCACTTTGAAGCTGATGCGATAAGGTTTTTATTCGTAAAGTTTTCAAATGAGTGAGTTTCGTGAAAATAATTGTTAGTTGTACACACGTATTTGGAATTGATACGAATTAAGCCTCAGGTTCGCGTAATATGGATTCGCATTCGCGATACGGACGCAGTTTTTCTGGTGGAACTGGTGGTGGAGGCGGCGGCGGTGGCGGAGGCGGGGGCAACAATAGCGGCAACCAATATAGACGCTACAGTCGCTCCCGTTCGAGGTCCCGGTAAGCATATAACCCACTCCCGTTGATATAAATAGAATTAATACAATTTGCATATATTTGTATGCAATTGTGGCTTGTAGCGATCGCAGCCGGGAACAGGCCGGCTATAGACGTCGTAATTCCCGATCGCGTTCACGGGAACGTTCAATGCATCAGTATCGCAATGCTGGCAGCGCTGACAAGGATTTGTATCGCGATTTGATTAATGACGATTACAGCGAGGATCGTGGCAATGGCAACTATAATAACTATAATAATTCGCGAAATAATTATCACCATCGACGTGACGATAACTACGACAGTGAGCGTGAGCGTGAGAGGGATCGGGAGCGTGAACGGGAACGTGAAAGAGATCGTGATCAGCGTTGGAAGAATTATGATCGAGAGCCACGTGAACGCAATGCTGAATTTGATAGAGGCGGAGATCGCAGGTAATTATTTATAGCAATCCTTAATGCTAGGTTTACACTGTGTCACAGCTTGGTCACGATCCAAGCATTACTGCATTAACTTGTCTTATAAACAATAAACATTTTGAATGGTTCTTCAGCCGCGATTATCGATCTAATAACAATGGCAACAACGGAAACAACGCATTGGCTAACAACAATCGTGATCGCGATAGACGCTTTTCCTCCGAAGAGGATAGCTATGATAGTGACGAAAGCGATGATAGCCAGTATCGTCGCAATCACATCAGAACTAGCAACGAGGCTTTAAACCAAATTATTATATTTGGTCTTAAAAAGCACATTACAGAGGCAGATGTAAGTTCTATAAAGAAAATCCTTTGCAATTTCGATTTAATAAAGTTTATCTGACTCAACAGATTATGGGAGCGCTGATTCAAGTGAATATGGAGCCGTCTTCAATAAGGCTCATAAGGAAACGACCTACAGGTGGGTTACAATATCGATGCAATTAGTTTAAGCAAGCATTTAACATATCTAGTAATACGATTATATACACAAGGCGTAAGTATTTTTATTGTGTTAACTTGGCAGTAGTCCGGCAAAGTTCGCACCAGCAACCAAATTGAATATACATTACTTGGCCTTCAATAAAAAAATAATAATGAAAACGACAACAAAACAAAATACAAACAATACCCAAAATGTTACAAAAATATTAAACAAACTACATTTTTTGACAAAAACATTTTGTATCTGCTTCTATCTAAAATTTAGGTGCATCACGCGGTTTCGCATTTGTCGAGTTTAATACCGTTGAGGAAGCAACACGTTGGATGGAATTAACTCAGGTATCACAACAAGAAACCAACCAAGAATACAAACTCGGCATCAATAATAATGGCGAAATATTGTGCTTTAAGTTCAGTTCTCCCCAAGTTGAAAATTATTACATCATATCTTGTTATACTTTGATATTTTCTGATTCAATTTGCCATCTGTTTATCGCATAATTATGAGCGGAAACTGAACTTAAAGTAAACATTTCTATTTACTACGTTTACCCAATGCAATTATGCAAATGGAGAGTCGACAACAAGAAAATCACGACAACAATGAACATGCAACTTTAACAATCAACAAACAACTGCGCGTTTAAAACACAGAAGCAACCTGGTGACTGTGTACTCTGTGCAACTTATCCAATCCCAAAGATCAAATACTAATCGTTATCATTCCTTCTTCTTTTCCATTTTTTCGTTCAGGGGAATCTGAAGTTGGGCGATCAACGTGTCTTCTTGCAATATAGCCACAAGCGCATTACAGATTGGCATTGCGTTAAGGTAAGAATTTGAAGAGGAATTCTATAACTGAGGGATCGTAATATTTGTTCAATTTGTAGTGTGGCATCTACAATTTCAAGCGCCGGTTTTCCTGTTTCATGTGCATGGCATCGCGGGCGGAAAGTGAAAGCATCTATTCTGGTGGCGGCGAGGGCATCGATGAAGTTAGCCCGATTCTAACAAAAAGTATACAAATCAAAATCAAATCTACATTTTGTCAACAATTCCGATTCCGTTATTTGCGTTCTGATGATTTTAATTGAAACGCCTTTCCCCCCTCAAACACTTCCTAATTCAATGCAGAAATCATGCTGCGTAATCTGGATGCGCTTACCACCGAGGAGAGTGTCCTAACTGCCCTGCAGAAGGTGCTGCCAAAGTTGGCCAAAACCATTACCAAGGTGCTGATCAGTCGTGATACGTTGACGCAAACCTCTCGCGGATTTTGTTATCTTCATTTTGAGACGCTTGTTGATTCGATGGATGTTCACAATGCATTAACTGCGCTGGAAACTCCGCTGCGAATCGATGATCGTGATGGTAAGTCGATTTTACTATAAATTACTATAACCACATAACTTTTTTGAGCTGATTACTTTAAGTAGTTACTTTGATTCTAATTAATCTCTGATCTTTCACTTACAGTATGTGTTAGCTACTGCATGGACACGGAGAATCGTCAAATAGCGCCGAAGGATTCGCAAGATGTCACCGCCAGCGGAATTCACAGTAGTGCATTGGCTGCAGTGCCGCCTTCCGAAGCTGGCGGAGAATATACGTTGGCCGATGTGCCACGTCTGGCGGAGTACAGTGCCTCCTTGTATGCATCGACGCCGGCAGAGCATGCACATTATGTGCAGTATTATACGGATTATTATATGGCTGAAATCAAGAAGGGCGGTGGACATTTACTTGGCAGCGGTGAGGGGCAAGTGACGGAAGCCAATTCTGGAGCAGCTGTGGCACTTTCAGCTATTCAGCGTAAACAGAAGAAGATGAGCAGCATTGAGACAACGGCCACAGCGGCAGCAACAGCTGCAGCCCAGGCAGCTGCTGCGGTTAAAGCCACCTTTGCGGCACAAACCGTAGTTGCACCAAGAGGAAATGATGGCAAAACGTATCGTAAGTTATTGTTAAACAATTGTCCAACTGCTTATAGCCGCTACTGTTAGACTGTTATTGAGTTAAATAAAGTGACTCTAATTGTTATTAATTCAATATTTTTGTCAATACAGCGACTCCGGATGTGTCCCGTTATCAGTACGATGAAACCTCTGGGTATTATTATGATCCCAGCACGGGTTTGTACTACGATGCTCATTCACAATATTATTACAACAATGAAACTGGCGCCTATTTGTACTGGGATCAGCGACGTAGCACGTATATATTGGCCACGCCAGCCTCGACACAGGCAGCGTTGCAGGAGTCTTTGGCGCTGGAGGCTCAGGCCGAGCAAAAGGATGAGGAGTCGTCCAAGAAAGAAAAAGGCAAAGACAAGGATAACAATAAACATGACAAAGTGAAGGTGGCCAAGAAAATCGTCAAGGACATGGAGAAATGGGCTAAACAACTGAATCAGAAGAAAGACTACACTGTTGTGGCCACACCGCAACCCATACTGCCAGGACGTGGTGATGCTGGCGAGGGACCGAGCACATCCCGTGCTGCAGCTGGCGCCTATGCAGATGTTGGGTTCTCCATACTCGAAAAGAAGGAGCGTGGCAAATTGAACGAGTATGTGCCACCACCAGCTACTGCTGCACCAATGAATAAACTGGTCAATGCCTATGGCGGTGGCTCCGATTCCGAGGAGGATAATGCTGGTGCAGGCGCACAGAATGTCGGTGCTGGGGCGGGCGGTTCTGTTGATGAAATGGACTATGTGGACTTCCAGAAGCTAACCTGTCTGCTATGCAAACGTGCCTTTCAATCCCATGATATACTGCAGAAGCATTTAAAGATGTCCAATTTGCATAAGGAGAATCTGGCCAAGCTCAAGTTGGGCAATGCTGCGGGCCCCAGTAATAATAATGATGATGCTGGCGCAGGTCTTTCGTAAGTTCACGAATCTTATGTTATCTTCGAATATAAATGTATGGTTTATTCTTAACCTTACAGCTATCGTGATCGTGCTAAGGAGCGTAGACTGAAGTATGGTGAGGGGGATCCCCCACCGCCGAATCGTAGTCGTGAGCGTTTCGAGCATGAGATTAAGAACTTGCAAACACGTCAAAAGGATAGCGGTGGTCCTGCGCCCGCTATGCCCATCAGTTCCAACAATGTGGGCAATCGTTTGCTCCAGAAAATGGGCTGGTCAGAAGGTCAAGGATTAGGGCGCAAGAACCAAGGACGTACGCAGATTATCGAGGTAAATAAATCAATAATATCAATAAAAATGTGACTCATTATCTTACCTTTTTACAAACAGGCCGAATCACGCTCAAGCAATGTGGGTTTGGGCAACAAGGGAGGAAGTCTGGCTCCTGGCGATGATTACAAAACGTACATTAAGAAAATGATGAAATCGCGCTATGAGAATGCTTGAAGTTAATTAGTTATTAATTGTTTATTTGATTGTAATATTAACTTAGATATTTGACTTGATCATACAAACAAAATGTTTACCTCAACTCTCACAACTTTACACAATTATCACCCCAATCATTAAGCTAGTTAAAATACAAGTACATAACTTATAATTGTATATAATTAATAAAGGTTGGCTGTAAAGTCATATCGGATTGCAAATTAGATTTTTTTTGTGAAATATATATGATTAATGAAAAAAATTTAGAACTTAAGTTTATGGACATTTATTCATTGAAAAATCACTTGAACTTAATAAAATGTAGTTTAATGTATAAGTGAAATTGTTTGTGTAACGAGCAAATTAATCTTATACGTAAAGCTTAACTGTTTAAATTATATTTAAATTGCGCGCCTAAAGATAAGAAGCGAGAGCTGCCACACTGTGTGTGTAGCCCAAGAGAGTGTTGCCAGACTCGAACATGCGCTCGAAATTGCGTTGCAGCTGATGTATTTCGGATTCGACATTTTCGTGTTTACTGAATGCGGTCACACTTAAGTGCGGCAACTTGTTGTTTACGTTTTTTATACACGTGCTTTAAAGTTTAATATTTTAATTAAATTTGCAGTTACTAAGGCAGTATTTGTAAACGAAATGAGTTCCAGCAAAATTCCCCCACTGACCTATAAGGTTGTGGCCGAATGCTCCGTCTCCAAGGCGCGAGCAGGCCTAATGACGCTGAGGTAAGTTTTAGACTGTAATATTCGAGACTACACTATATTTTAATTATGTATAATTGAAATTACAGGCACAGTGAAGTACGAACTCCAGTGTTTATGCCCGTGGGAACCCAGGGCACGTTGAAAGGTGTGCTACCGGATCAATTGATCGAGCTGGATTGCCAAATTCTGCTGGGAAACACTTATCATCTAGGATTGCGACCGGGAATTGAAACATTACGTCTCGCTGGAGGACTACACAATTTTATGGGTTGGCCTAGAGCGATACTAACAGACTCGGGTGGCTTCCAAATGGTATCCCTATTGCAATTGGCCGAAATTGATGAGCGTGGCGTTAATTTTCGATCGCCTTTTGATAACAGTGAATGCATGTTGACTCCGGAACACTCGATGCAAATCCAGAACGCCATCGGGGCGGACATCATGATGCAGTTGGATGATGTGGTCAAGACAACGACGACAGGACCACGCGTTGAGGAGGCCATGGAACGTACAATACGCTGGGTAGATCGTTGTGTATCCGCACATGCCCGTGACGATGATCAATCGTTGTTCCCCATTGTCCAGGGAGGATTAGAAATT
Source organism: Drosophila testacea (assembly GCA_035043265.1). Classification (NCBI taxonomy): domain Eukaryota; kingdom Metazoa; phylum Arthropoda; class Insecta; order Diptera; family Drosophilidae; genus Drosophila; species Drosophila testacea. The sequence continues at coordinate 3,146,792 of JAWNND010000151.1, forward strand.
CCATTGCGGGAGCGTTGTGTCAGTGCCTTGATGAAGCGACAGGTGCGAGGATTTGCCGTTGGTGGCTTGAGCGGTGGAGAAAGTAAACATGATTTTTGGCGAATGGTTCACGTGTGCACAGATCATTTACCCCGTGATAAACCACGTTATCTAATGGGCGTGGGATTTGCCGCTGATCTTGTTGTCTGTGTTGCTCTAGGAATCGACATGTTCGACTGTGTCTTTCCCACACGCACTGCTCGCTTTGGCTGCGCTCTCGTAGACAACGGACAGATGAACCTGAAGCAACAGAAATATAGGCATGACATGGAACCCATTGATAAGGAGTGTAAATGCAATACTTGCAAACGCTACACACGCTCTTACTTGCATCACATTGCCACCAACGAGAGTGTCTCCTGCTCCCTTCTCAGCGTTCACAATGTCGCCTATCAGCTGCGCCTAATGACTTCCATGCGAGAAGCGATAAAACGTGATGAATTCCCACAATTTGTGCGAGATTTCATGTCAAGACATTTTGGAGAGGAGCCGATACCCAGTTGGATCCGTGAAGCTTTGAGTGCTGTGAATATTGAACTACCTCCGGAAGCAGTGCAGGATGTAGAGGAGAAAGAGAAACGGACAGAAAAGAGCAGATAAACAATGTGACACCACTATGCTCTAGTGTCGCCAATTTAGCTTTTTTTACCGTCAAATCAGGCTTTTTTCATAGCCCAATTGGGTGAAAATTACAATAACAGAGGCCAGCGGGAATTCCGGCTTTTTTGGAAAATGTTTTAATTTTTTTCCGTTTTTTTTAAAGTTGTTTGAAGCTAAATAGTAATTAAAATAGTGCATTAAATAAAGTAATTTTTTAAGCAAGTAAAAGATTTTTTTTCAACAAAATAAGATAATTCAAAATTATATAAATAAAGCCGCGGTTTTTTATTTAAATATGTCTCGATTTTCCAGCTCCACTCATAAAAATCTGGGAAATTCAGGAGAAAGTCAGAAAAATCCACAGAAAATTCGTGCAAGGTTTCAGCCAAATCGGAGGAGCAACCAATTTTGAATGGTAAACATTTTCGGCCATTCGTTTTTGAATTCTCACTTAAAAATGGGCTCATTTTTTCTCTCTTTTGTCAGTGTTTGCAATGCTTGAAACTTAAATAATAGACGCTCTCTGTGACGAGTCACATAGTCAAGCATACATACATACATGTGTGCGTCAGACAGAGATCAGCTGCAGTGTTGCCAGTTTAGCTATTTTATAGCCATCTGGGCTATTTTACTATTCTTAAAAGATTTTTTTGGCATTAAAAAAACAAGTGAGCCAAAAATGTTGTTGTGTATTTTAAATGCTTAAATATTTTTAGCATGTGTTTTTATAATTCTATGTGCTTTTTAATTTTATTTTCAAATCTGGCTTTATTTAACGGACAAATGTTGGCAGCACTGATCAGCAGGCTTTTGACAGCAGTTGGGGCCTGAGTGTCCAATCAGTGTGTCTCAAAGCGTCGTCGTCGTCGTTGCTTGGTCGGTGATCGCTCGGAACGGTTTTTCTCGTTGTTGTTGCGCTCGAACGGTTTTGTCTACGCATTTCTCACAGTTTTCTTCAAGCCCCAAATAACAAATAAATCGCGCTAATAATAAATAAAAACAGATTTACAATTTCGAAATCACTATACCACTTGTAAGATATTATTATTGTTCATTAATTTATAGCTCATCAAATCACAACAAAAATTGCAAGTGCGTGTGTGAGTGAGTGTGAATGTGTTAGTGAGTGAATTGTTGTTGTTGCTGCTGCTGCTGGAGTTGTTGTTGGTGTGCGTGTATGTGTGTGTGTTAAGGCTTAACGTGCGCTGTTGCCAAATGTGGTCAAAGCAAAATAACAAAAATACATATACACACATACACATCCAACTAAAACTGTGCATTGTAAAGTGCTTTTTATGGCTTGAAAATTTTTGCGAGTTTCTGTCGCATTGTTGTTGTTCTTTGTAATAAGTTGTTGAAAGCTCAGGCTGCATTATATCTTATTGGACTAACCAGAGTACGCCCAATCAGTTCATTAGGTGCAATAAGTATGTAAACACCTACATATTATCTTCAAATCCATACATAACCAATTTAGGCAAAGTCCAAGGCCCACAATAGAATTTTCCTTTTCATAGGAATATTTTCACGTTTGGCTTTTTTTTTTTTGGTTCTTCTTTTATTTATATTTTGGTAGCCATCGTTTTGCTTTTGGTTGGTTTTGCCTGTGTTTTTGATTTTTCATGGTTTCATTTCTTTAAATAAGTTTTATTTTTAGCATTTTTAGTTATTTTTGTGTATTTTTTTTCTCACTGTTGCTGTTTGCTGCCTCGCTTATTTGATTATTTTCGAATATTCTTGGCGATTCTTTGGAATATACTTGGTAAAAACGCATACATCTTTACACTTTATATCTGTGTGAACAGATTTGTGGGGGGAATTCTACAAAAAGCTGCAATACAGGGTATGTTCTAGGGCCTGGAATTGCAGGTGATCGACTCCAATTGGAATGTTTTCCATTCGAGCAAGTACAATATGAACGCTTCCTGTAAGAGTGAAGAGCAACAGCCTCCAATTGATTGCATTGTTTTCTTTATGCCTCATTCATTCTTCTTATTACAACAGCAATGCAAGAGTAAATTAGCTTTTGTGATTGAGCGGGATAAATTAAAGAAAAAATTAAAGATTATTGGCCTCCAAAACAAAGTGGAAGTGAGTGTTTGTTATGTGAGTAAGTGTAAGGGTGGGAGAGAGTCAAGAGAGTGCCAAAGTGTGCTAATCATAATCGTAATCACTTACACACTCTCACACACACACACACATACAAACTGTCAATCTTTACCGTTAGCAGTCTATCGTGTCTGCAGCTCTTATTTGTATTTTTAAATTATGACACACACAACAACAACAAAAAAAGCTTCGCATTGCTTCTACTTACGCTCTCTTGTTTAAAACGCGCTATTGAGAGAGCACATACACTACTCTTTGAACAGCTGCTGAGTGGGCGGCCTTTGTGGTTGTTGTTGTGTTAAAATTTGCCACACTTGATTCAAATGAGCCGCAAAATTCAGCTCGTCATAAAAGAAGAAAGAGAAGGCAAACACGAAGAATCGTTGTGGCTGGCAATTAAGCAAAGTAATCGGAATTATGGTGGAAAGGCAAACATAAGGAAATACACTTTACACTTTGGCGCTTTTGTATTTGTTCTTTTCCTGTTATTGTAATTGATTAATTACACTTATTTTTTTGTGCGAATTTCGTGTTGTCACGTTCGCGTTTTACAAGTGTTAAAAATATAACACGTTTTTTTAAACACTCATCCCCCCCACTTCTGTCAAGGAAGTGCTGATAAATGAGCACCGGAGCTTCCTAAAAAGTGAAATGTAAACTCATGGGTTTGACTAACAAGTACCCTTTAATCAGGTCTTTTGTAAATGTAAACACAAGAGCTCGACTAAGAAGTACCCTTTTTGTAAATGTAAACACAAGAGCTCGACTAACAGGTACCCTTTAGTCAGGTCTTTTGTTTTGATAGGTTTGAATTTAATTTTAAAAATTACAGTTCAAAGGGACAACAGACTTCATACTTGTATAACTTTGTTAAAACACAACTGATTTTCATGCATAATGTCTAGATAATTTGTTGATCTGTAGACATCTTTCCAAAATAAGTTTTCAGATTCAAACTTAGATAACTTTGTCAAAACAAAACTGACTTGCATGCGGTATGTAATTTTTATCATTATTTGAACTTGGAATTAATTCTGTATATAAAAATCAAGAATAAATTTTTGTTTTGAAATGTTCACCAGGAAAAGTTAAACGTATGTAAGAAGTTATGTACTTTCAAATCTAGTGCCCTAATATCTGGGACTCAGTCTGGGCGTCACCTGGATTGCCACTCTTTTGATAATTGCAATTATTCTTATTTTATTGAGCAATAACATTTAAAGCAAAAGCAAAGTTCACACAATATTATTCCATCAGCGGTAAAAACATTCTGAAACAAGTTCTCATCGTCGTATGCAAATTGATCGCTCGACATTTGAATATGTATGTATTGTACATACATATGTGGTTATGTAAATACATCCGAATTCACAGATGTTTGCAGTATTTTGTTTTAATAGTTATTCTATGCAAATTGCACAAAAAACACAGGTTATGGTTTCAATCACTATGCAAAAATAAACGGAAATGATATTTTTAGCAGAGAATTTCAATGTACATATTCAATTTTCCAAGTTGATTAAAACTTTGCTTTAAAATTAACTAATAATGACACAATTTTGGTTCACTTTGAAAGTAAAAATAATTACACAATTTTTAATAATTTTTGCAAACAATTTTTTCAAAAATGTGAATCACCCTAAAATTCAGATAGCACATGTTTTCTCCAAAAATATTTCGGTTATTTGCGTAGCATGTGGGAGTCTCCACTGTGGACAGGTAAACGCCACTAAAAACCATTTGCGCTGAGTCATTTCATCTATTTTCATAGCGGATTTGTGGCTTAGGAACACCTACAAATCAACATTCTGGATTCAATCGTTGTTGTTGTTTTATGTAATTTTTTTTGGCCATTCCAGTCTCTTTGCCTAAATGTTATGAACGTTTTTAGCTGTTGTTTATTTTGGCTACTTTGTTTAAAAAGCATTTTGCAAAAGTGTGGGTGAATAAACTTCATGCTGCTTGACTTTTTGCCTAATTTTAAGTAAACAGCAAAAACAAAAAAAATAGCCATGACAACAACAACGACAGAAATAATAAATAAAATGTGGTTGTCAATGAATGAAGCTGTTGTTGACTTTGAATCGGAGAGCGAGAGTGAATGAAGTCTCTTTATGCCCTCACAACTCAAGTCGAATCGAGTTGGTCAAGAGAAACATACAAAAAATACAGAAAAAAAGGTTTACTAACCTTGAAAACTGGAAAGTGGAGTTTTTTTCAAGATGCTTAAATCATAAAGTTTTTTGTATTTGCAATTTTGAGCTATGGTGTGATTGAGATACCATACCAAGTGTCTGAAGTATACCTTGATATCATTTGTCATTCCACAGAGCAGCATTCATGGCTTTTGTTTGATATATAACCTATAATGTAGATAATCCAAAATTGATAGAGCAGCTTACGAATAACTAACTCCTTACGGTTAGTTTTATCATACAAATTCTTCGAATTTTCTATTTATAAAACTATTGTTTAGTGAAATGTATTTGTAACCGATTTATTTCTTTCTTACTTCTTTATTGACTTTAATTTAAAATTTTTAAAGAAAGTATTGATCTCTTCTTATTTATTTCACTGTTTCTGATTGAATCCCATTTTATTTTACTCTTTGATCTTTAATATTTTTATTTTGATCTATTATTCCAATAGAATTTGTTTTTACGAGCTTGACACGGGGTATCTCCTCGTCCAGCTCTTTCACTTGTTTATTTTGGCTCAAAATCCGTGGAATCAAAGTTTCTGTTGCGCATTTGGTTGCAAATTTATGAGCAAAAAAGGCGTTTCGAGATCATAAAAATTGGATAAAAGTAAATCGCGGCATTATAAATCAAGTTCAATTCAATTAGAGCTCATGGGGCGCCATAATTTAACGTTGGCCTCATAACCTACGACAATTTATTAATTTTAGACCGCACACATTTGCAAACGTACACACAGATACACACTCACACAGAGGCAACTAGAAATTGAAATTGAAATTGCATATGCAAAAATGGCAAAAATGACACTAAAAACATAAAAAGCAATTCGATAATAATACATATAAAATAATGGAAAATATATGTATTTTTTTATGCCACTACCTATATGCATACAAAATTGCCATAAATTGTTAAACAAATGTTATATTGTAATCAATAAGTAACGTTCTCTTTGAGAGTGTGTGTGTGTGTGTGTTAATAATTTATGCATCAGACCCGCCCACAGAGAGAAACATGTTGTAAATGTCAAATTGAGGAGGATGGGGATATATGTATATTCATTCTTATATAGAATACGAGCATTTGCCAACAGCATGAATTTATTTCCAGCTTACACTCATTATTTTAGCACGAACAACGCGAATCTTGTTAATAATTCAATAACAATAAAAACAAAAACACCCAATGAAACGTGCGCGAAAATTTCAATTAAATTGTCGAAAGCAAAATCAAAACTTTTTTTATTTTCAAGTATTCCGTAGTGAAGTGTAAGCGGCTAGCAGACATCCTGTAAACAGCAAAGCTTCTTTTCTTTTCAAGAAATATTTCATATCGATTGAGAGTGTGGTGTATTTCGTTTTTGTTACGTTTATTAAAACATGATTGAGAATATAACACTAAGAGTTATAATATGAGCTATATATGACAAAGATTGTATAGTCCCTAATCTAGAAAAGAATTAAATTAAATTATGTAAAATATCAACATGTAATTTTTACTGCTTTCAATAAATATATAAAGGAAGTGTCTTGTATGATAATGAATTAGAAAAGTCCAAATTTGCCCTTGATTGGTTACAAACAAAATAGAATTTATAAATATCTTAAGTGAATCAAATTCTACATAAAACCTCGTCATCAAGTGCATAATTAATATTACAGGGTATGCAAAATAGAAACTGCAGACTCAAAGAGAAATGTATTCACCTTGCGTAATAATTTTCAAGAATTATTTTTGGCCGCACGCAATGCTGAGCAGAGTTTTTATATGCTAGTCACCAAACAAAATATAAAGAAGCAAATTTGCCAGAACCGAAATGTGTGGAAAAGTTATATTTATGAGCAAGATGCGATGGCCTTGCTACGATTTGCAACCCCGAACCGCCCCCTGAAAGGCGCGCCCATGTGGCACACATTTGGCACGATTCAACGATCGATAGATAAATAGATAGATAGATAGATAGATGAAAGATTCGTAGATAGATCGGTCATAGCAATTATATATATATTATGCATATCGAATACGATTGCAACCGACAAATGTCTGGAATGGCGTTGATCGCATCAATCGGCAAATTGCGCGCATTATTGACAGCAAGTCCCCCATGAGACATGAGACATGAGACATGAGGATTGCGAAATTGGAATCAGTTTTGGATTTAGATTTGAATTCAAGGCAGGCGAACTGGCAGGCAGACATTTGCCGTTTGTCACAAGCAACAAGTTTTATTAGCAGAAAAAAGCAAAAACAAAAACAAATTATTATATGTATTCCAAGATGAAATCAGTTAAAAATTCAAGGCAAGAAATTGCATTGAGAATGGCGTTGTCAGGCGTTGACATGTTGAATGTTAATGAATTTGACATGGGAATTGCATTAATCTCAACATGAACTTGACTAAGGGCAATTGAGATCAAAACTTAGCCACCTCAATAGTTTAAATTAATCATATGCATAAGTAAACATAGTTAATTAGATAACACACTGCTGCACTGTAAAGTTTACTCTCTTAAACATACAGTTAAAATTTATCGTTTAGTTAATTAGGCCTTACTAATTATATTTGCCTAATTTGATCTGAAAAATGCGGCTCTATTGTTGTGGTTAATTATATGTTATTCTCAGTTCCAAGCTTCATTAACTTTTCACTATGAAATGTCTTATTTTTGCCAACATTATTTTGTGAGTGACTGCTGAAAACCGCAGATAAATTCTATTGTGGTTATCAACCAGGAACAGTTCAGATTACATAGAGAATATGCCCCTTCAGATACTAAGCACATATATAATTTAGATGTTATGATCAGATGTTGTCAGTTTTTAATAGAGACATTCATAAATGTCATCGTCAATTTCAATTCTTGCGCTTGCTTGAACTCAATTGGACTTTCTCAGCTATTTGTTAAGGTCAATGTGAATTGGCTAGCGTACAAATTTCGTAGATATTTCTACACATATAGAGCTCTACGTATGTATGGTATGTATATCCAATTATGTATGGTATATTGAAAGATGTTTAAGAGTTTCCCGGCGCTTGGGTTTTGCCAGCTGTGTGAATCTGTTTATTTGTTAAATGCTGAAAGAGAAAAATAAATAATTTGTAATTCTATTTGTATTTGCATCCGCAAATATTTAATTTAAATGTGTCCATAAATGTATTTATCTATATCCCGTACTCGTAAACGTACTCGTGTTCTTCATATGTCGGTTGACTAAGTAAAAATTTGCCTCGATCTCTCGTTTCTCAATTCTCGCATCTCGAATCTCGAATCTCTCGAGTGCTAAATTTAACAAATCGCGTGGGAAGAGTTCGTTCGGCATTGAGCATGGCCAAGGCGACATTTTGACTATCATCATAATACATATTTTTGACGATTTTCAATATATTTTCTGTGTTTCAGATACAAAACAAAACAAACTACAAAATGTATGTGCCATTATAGAAAGCAGGAAATTGTTGTTGGAGCAGTATCATAGAAACTAAGTCACGTCTGGAACCAGAAACATATATATAAACATATATGGACTATAGACAAATAAAATAAGTAATCTGTGAGTATTTCCCCAGCTATTTCTGAAAACATCTGAATTATAAAGAACTCTTTTTAATGCAGATCTTAGAGACACAGCCTATTTGGGAACTTCATAAATCTATAGAAAGCTAAACACACACATCACACAATATGGGCAAAGATTACTATAAGACTTTAGGCATAGCCAAAACTGCCACCGATGATGAGATCAAGAAGGCCTACAGAAAACTGGCGCTACGTTATCATCCGGATAAGAACAAAGCCGCAAATGCCGAAGAGAAATTCAAAGAGGTCGCCGAGGCATACGAAGTACTCTCGGATAAGAGTAAACGTGAGGTGTACGACAAATACGGCGAGGATGGATTAAAGAGTGGCGGTGAGTAAACAAATATAACCAATTATGTAAACAGTTATTCATTCATTTATTTATTTTATTAACTAGGCACTCGAAATGGCGGCGGCAATAAAAACTCATTTACATATCAGTTCCATGGCGATCCTCGGGCCACATTCACACAGTTCTTTGGCAACAGCAATCCCTTTGCCTCGTTCTTTGATATGGGTGATAATCTGTTTGATAAGAATGTCTTTGATTTGGATACCGAACCAGATTTCTTTTCATCGCCATTTGGTGGTCTCGGCTCTCGGCATGGTTTAGGCAGCGCCTTCAGGTAGTTTTATTCATTATATCTATTAGATTTGTCGAATGTTTGCTAATCTTTCGTAGGCCCTCTTTCAGATCACACTCCTTTAATGTCCATACGCCGTTCAAAAAGGAACAGAAACAGGATCCACCCGTCGAGCATGATCTCTATGTCACACTGGAGGAAATCTATCATGGCTGTGTTAAGAAAATGAAAATCTCACGACGTGTTGTCCAGCCTGATGGTAGCTCAAAGAAGGAAGACAAAGTACTACAAATATCGATAAAACCCGGCTGGAAATCGGGCACCAAAGTCACGTTCCAAAAGGAAGGCGATCAGGCGCCTGGCAAAATACCAGCGGATATTGTGTTCATCATTCGGGACAAGCCACATGCCATGTTCAAGCGTGAAGGCAGCGATTTGCGCTATACGGCGAGGTTAACCCTCAAGCAGGTGAGTTTCTAAAAAGGATATGTATGACTGATATGTATAAAAGTAGCATAGCGTTAGGCAAGGATGCGGAGAAGAAGATAGAGGGAGAGATGCTATTAATTTCTTACTGTCTTTCTTACAACACATCCATGTTTACTTTGTTTTAGTGTACGCAGTCTACCTTTATTCTAAAACTTTTGTTCTTGTGTTGAATTTGTGACTATGTATTCTATTAAACTATACAATTATCATTGTATATTTTATTTTATTCTATTTTGTCACCTGCTACACCATCGTCACATTGTTTAGTCTTTGCCCTCTTGCTTGATCTTAGGTATTCAGTTTATTTTTAAGTTTTCACAATACTTTCTTCCTCCATGGTTACTTTTATTTATACTAACAATAAGCTATCATACTCTGACATGTTAGTGTTGAGCTTAGCTTTTAGTCCCTATTAAATCATGGCTGAAATTGCAGTTATTTCTTTATCTTTGCTGACCTTCATAGCCACTTTAATTCGGCTTACAAAAATCTAGACTAGAGAGAAAGATACAATAAGCAGAGGAGAGTAATTTGTATACTCTACATTTTGTTTAAATATGCTAATGCAATGTTTTTATTTTTACTACAATTCATGATAATAATAAGATTACAAACGCACCCTTAAGGTGACAATTTGTTCCACTGTTTGTTGATCAACAGTGAGGATAAAAGACGACTTGGGCTGGGTTCTCACAGTATGGTGCTCAATTAAAGTCTGGTCAGCGCCTAAATCAAATTATAATGAAATCAGCGTTATGGTTATGGCAAATTTACCATATACGCTGCAAGTTGACCAGACCAGACCAGACGAGACGAGACCAGACAAGACAACGTTGTCAGAGCCGAAAGCTGAGATATGGCTGGCAAATTTGGTCAACATGGTCAAGTTTCAATTAAGCGTCAGTAAAGCATTCACAGCAGTTGGTCGCAATCGGGCCTACACACGTACACACTGGCCTAACACATACACATACACCTGTGTAAACAACAGGTAACTTGGTAGGCAGTTCATGACTCTGAGGTGTTAAAGTATTTCACAGCCAAACTGCGTTAAAAATGTCCGAGGCGCAAACAAACTTCGCGCTCACTGGCGTTTGATATTCGCATATGGCAAACGAACCAAAAATACATTTTTAATGACCACAAACAAAAACAAACACACACACACAAACACACAAACAAAAATAAAAAGAATTAAATAATTGCAAAAAAAACATAGAGAAATAACATGCCGGCTGGAGTATAGTCATGTTAAAATTGTTAATTGCATTAACTAGATTAAATAGTTGCTATCTAAGTTTTGACATTTTTAACATTTTATTGCTTGTTAGTGCGACAAATTTAGTAAATATTTTTGGGGTCTCAGTCTTTCCCAGTTTGGACACATTTTCACATTTTCCATCGTACAATTTATTTGATTCTATAAATTATGAATACCATTTTGGTTGACTCGGAGTTTAGCTAAAAGTGTCATGTTGTTGCTTCTATTTAAAAATATTTGACACGGATTTTTCGCCGACTCGTGATAATTATGATGCCTTATGGAATTTTTGGTAATATCTATATACACTTTTGATATGACTTTTCAATTATACGCTAGAGAACTTGTTTTTCTTTCAACCAAATTAAATGTGCTTAAGAATCTGATTTTGTTTTTAAAAGGAAATTTTTGTCATGAGAAATGAGATGTATATAGCATTGTTCATGGATCTTTTTAAAGTATGTACTAGTAATTGCCTTTAGGCTACTAAATAAATGTCTACTAACTTAAGTATAGAGCAACCTTAGTTTTTTTCATTTCTTTCTTCTTCAGTCCTTCCTACAGTTTATTACTTAAACAAATTCTTTCTTCATTCATTAAAGATTCTTTTTCTTGTATGGGAAGAAAAACGACTTTAAAATAAATTAAGCATTCGCCATAATTTGAATTCTTTTCATTTTACAAACTGGCCATAAAGCAATTAAAGCGCCATATAAGTACTTCACATAATTGGTCGCAATTTTGAATTTATTGCTGCTGTGCATTAAATTTAATATTTCCATAAATTACATCATCGTCAACGTTAACGATAAAATAATAAAAAATAAAGTACATTATTCTAAACAAGGTTCATATAACTCTGTAATATTTGGTTGCTTCACAAATGAAATGGGATCATTAAAATATTGATGCACTGATGGCACTGACCTACTATAATAATGATTGAAATAATAAATAGATCTATAGATATACTTGTAAATTTCTGGATGCAATGCAAATTCCAACAAATCAATGGCTGAACAAAAAATATAAAATATTGACGCTTTCGAGTGTCTGCGTCAGAATTTGTGAATGCAGCTCCCTAAATTGATGAATGCCAAACAATTGAACGTTGGTTATGTGTTGTCTATCTATCCTATCTATATGGGATGTCTATGGATGGGTATATGCTTGTGTAACTGATGGATGCCAGACGCCACAAATATTGTTGTTGATGTTGATGTTGTTGTTGTGAAATGTTTGTCTGCCCATTGCTATTGTCATTCAGTTTTTGGTTTGGCGTTTTCAGGGAGAAAATCAGACTGGGAATGAGAATATTTCAACTGCACCAAATTGGTAGCTCAATACAAAAGCATTCGATGGTTTCGTTTGCATTTTGATGACAGTCGTCATCGTCCTTCACATTGCAAAACTCGGGTAAAAAAAGAGTACAAAATGCTTTATGACATGCGATTGAATGTCGTTGATTTGTTTTTCCAAACACTTTTAGTCTATGCTTTTTATTTATCTATTTTTTTGAGCTTAATTGTCTATCGTCGCATTGGAAAATGTCTGCGGAAAAGTGAGAAGGTTTTGTTGTTTACAGTTTTCCCCAAAACGAAACTAACTAATGTTAAAGCTGATTTACGACACATTTATCAAGATTTTACATTATTTGTCAATCTAAAAACTTTTGGATTTTTGGCAAAACTTGGCACGGTTTTCATTTAGAACTGTCGGTTTCCTAGTGTCATTTTCCTAATGAGTAAATTTGACTTTTATTTTGTATTTTAAATATGTTAGAATATGTATACTATATAGTATATTGGCAATTTAACAATTTACATGCAAGACTTGCTAAATTAACGATCCACAATGTTTGTATTTCTTTTCATTTGTCTAAATCAAGCATTTAATGTCATTTTAAAATATTTTACACCAATATGTTTACAAAAATATTATAGGTCGCTTGAAGCGGGAACGTTTACAATTTATAAGTTTCCCATAAGATGATTATAATATAAATTCTTAAAGATTTCCTTATCTCTTCGTTAAGCTTTACAAGATTCCAAGTTGCCATTTTAGGCTTTAGATTTGTGACTATCCATAGTAACTAGTAGTATTCCCTTTGCCTTCTGAGTTGATCCAGTTGTTGTTGACCGTTTTGTAATTCACATTTGTATTCCCTGTGTTCTCTTTTATTTCGGTTTTAATACGCTTCAGCTTCCGTAAAAGGTAGCAAAGTATTTAAGCGTTTTTCTGTTACAGATTTTTTGTAGTTGTTTATTTTGATTTACGTTGCTTTTGCTTTTTCCTTCTTCTTTTTATTATGATTTTTTTTTGCGTTGCTTTACGACAACATTTCCAACATTTCCATTAAAAAATATCAATGCTGGCGGCAACGTCGTCATCATCGACAGTTTTTTTTAAAGTGTTGTAGTTGCTGCTGCTGTTGTTGTTGCTGCTGCTGTTGTTGTTGCTGCTGTAGTTGTTGCTGCTGTAGTTGTTGTCGTTGCCGTCGTCATCAGTTTATGTTGTCATCGCTTTAAATTCACCACTCGGTGAACACTCGGAACATATATTTAAATATTCATAAGGTGTGCACTTTGCTTTTGTCGCAATTTATTTACGATATGTTCTTTATTGGGTGGGTCAGTTCGCACTATTCTCATAGTTTATGTTGTGGGCGACTGTCCCTCTATCCGACACAAACCGATGTGGCTATCAAATCGCAAAGATATAGAACTAGAACACCTCATATAAATACTTTGAAAAATGACAAGTGTCATGTACGTTATTTTACAAAGCATATCTGAATCATTGTATTAATTTTGACAAATTTTTCTAATATGCTGAATAATTAAAAGTATAATTAAATTTTTCTGAAATAAATAAGTATTTAAAAATATAGGCCAATTGTTCTAAAATAATGAATTTTTAAGAATAAAAGCATTTCTCTTGAAATAAATAAATATATAAGAACAGGCACAAATCGCAGTACACCAAATATGTGAAATGCTTTTCCTTTAATAACTAAGAAAACTTTAAGCAAGCCAAAGCAAAGCAGTTGCAGGAATCGCCCTAATGTTTTAAAGTTTATTTTAAAACGGCCTATTTTGGGTCCTAACTTAATTTGAATGCAAAGCTGCTTTAAATATTGATGTGCTTTCAAAATTGTTACACAAGTGTACTAAAATGGATGCTGCTATATCCGATATCAAGTCAAAATGACAGACCTTTGGCAGAATAGTTTTCAGTATAGTTCACTTTTACTTTTCCAATAAATTAATTAAATAATAATAGCTAAACTTCTCATTTAACTTGGCACATCAAAAAACTTTTTGCCTTCAATAATGGACAACTTTTTCGTTGACTAATTGAGTTGGCCAAATTATTGTGCAGAGCTGAGCTTTAATACGGTCAAAGAAAATCATGATTGATGGCTATCTTTTAGCAGGCCAATTAAACAAATCGAATGTCCAGTGGGGCAAATGAAACCGTGTAAAAGTCCCCAGCCAAGTGGAAAAGCAAGCAATACGACTGTGGATTTTGGCTGAAAGGAAAACAGACAGAGAGAGAGAGAGAGAGAGAGAAATATGTCAACAACATGTTTAAACACGAATTAGGCACATAAAAAGCATAAAAAGGATTTATGCAAGACACAAAGCAAACAATAAGAAGACGATAAACGAACTGGGGATCCTTGCGACATGTTGCGACATGTGGATATGTGGATATGCTATATATCTATGTATTTGGAGGGGTGTGGCAAGTGGCAACTATGAACATAAACAGGATTACCAAAAAAAGATTGATGGATTCGCAGTTAAACCCCATGTGCGTTTGTTTGTCCAGCTTTTTTTTCTCTTTTATTCCGCTTTTCGGGGGAATAACAACAATTTACAGGAAATTGAGTTGTTTAGTTATGGGTGGGGGTAAAAGGGCAGACGTATTGTATTTGTTTTGGTCATTTGATTGATAAGCCAAGCATTTTATTTATTTATTTATTTATTGATTCCCTTTATTCTTTTTGTACTTTTTCTTTTGTAGGCACTCTGCGGCGTTGTCTTCCAAGTTCCTACAATGTCCGGCGATAAACTGAGGATCAGCACCATGCAGGAGATCATCAAACCGAATACTGTGAAACGAATTCAGGGATATGGTCTGCCCTTCCCCAAGGATACCACACGCAAGGGGGATCTCCTTGTGGCCTTCGATATACAATTTCCCGAGAAATTGACTGCCGCACAAAAGGAAGTGCTCCGAGATATGTTATGAAGACGATGATGATGATGATGATGTTGACAGCGACAGCGACAGCGACAACGACTCACTCTCTCTCTCTTTCTCTCACCCATTACTCAGTCTACACTCAGTCTTCAATGAATAGTTAGTCATACTAAAAGATAAACAACTACTACGCAATCAAATCAGTTTATTTGATCATTATTCACGACTCATCAACAAAATGAGTATTTGAATGTGTATTGTATTGTGTCATCATTCAAAGTTATTCATTTCGTATCGACTCTATTCGATTTGAATCATTCGATCAGCAGCAGCAGAAGGCGCATTTTGTTTTGTGTTCAAAATTTGTGTGCTTATTTTACAGGAATTTGTGTATTGATTAATTTTGCTCATTGACTCAAAAATCCCCTTCCTCCTCCATCCCCTCCCCGCCTACCACGCCATCATGTTGCAATAATACATACTATACATACATATGTTGACCATAGTTATTATATCGTATAAATCTTAATTTATTTGTCTAAATTAAAGCTACGTATAATAAAACACACAACAAAACATTTGTGAAAAACATGCGAATTAATAGAAAATACTATCTTCTTTTTAAACAACAACATTTATCAATTAAAAACCTGCATTTAAAGTTAATTTTCTTTACAGTGATTAACATCTGTGTAAGATTGTTTTATAAAAAAAGATTAATAGAAACTAAGTGCGTATTATAAATTTATTTAACTTTATTTGAAGTGTGCCAAAAACAGCACATAAAGTGACTTTCTTAAAAGTAAAGTTGTTGAAACTTTCTTTAAACACGAAAATCTTAATAACATTTATTTTTGCTTAATTTACAAATAATATTTTACAAATGCTTAAAAATATATTTTTTGGAGTTAGTGCTAACCATAAATAATTATAACAATTAAAAATCTAGCCAGAAAATATTTAAACTTACCTTAAACGCAGACATAACCTTGCTGATCTGTAATTGAAGTAGAAAAGTAGCTATAAAAGGCAAGAGAAAGTTGTGAGGAAATGTTCTTAACACAAAGAAAAAAGAATATTTATTGCAATGGCATTAACTTTTGTTCGATTCGCAGGTAAGTTTTTGATATCTTTTTAATTAATTGCCAGTTGAATTTTCACAACAATTTAAAATATGTTAGTCGCAGTCAGTTTGTTTCTTTGGCTATGGGAAAGCGAAGAGTATAAAAGTTTTTGGTTGGCCTGAAAGGAAAAGTGCAAATTGTGTGGTAATCGGAACGCGTTTGCCTAATTAGCTGGCGTTTCCATTGCCGGCAGTTGCCAGTTTGCCAGTTGGCAGTTGCCAGTTGGTTGTTTCCTTGTCAAAAGGAACTTGGCCAAAACGCAACGCTCGTTAAGTCATTAAAACTGCATGAAGTCAAAACTTTATGGTCTGCAAAGTTTGCGTCAAAGCAGAAACAACCCAAAAAAAAAAGGAGGAAAATAAAACCTCTTTGAAAAGCGGGCAACAAATGCAGAAGAATCCCAATCTCAGTCAGAACATCAAAGCCGGCAAATGGTAATTCGTTTAAAAAGAAAGCCAAGGCCAAGGGGACTCTAGACGCATTTCATTTGCAGACAATAAGCAGGACAACAACAACGTGTAAATAAATTAAATTTTGAAACATCACTTTGCATACAAAATAGACGCTGAATAAACCCCGAAAAGCTGCCTCGGATTTCACAAAAGTGATGGCGATGCGATGCGATGCGACGCTTGCAACCGATACCAAGTCAACGCATCATCGACAAAACCAAAGCCAAAGTTGTCGAGCTGCACGTGCCCCATCTGCCCCATGCCCCATGTCCCATGCCCCAGCAAATGCCATGTCATGTCTGCGGCTCGAGCCTGTGTCTGACCTGAGACTCTATGGAATCTCAGAGTCAGGCCCCGAACAACATTGTAACAATTCGTTGCTGTTTTCCACTTATTTTAAAAACGACAGACCTCAAAATGTTCATGTGGCAGAAAGGGATCCAAAACGAAGGTGGAGGGGGCATGCCACACGATGAGCCGACACAAAGCGTTGCCAAAATCACAGTACAAAATCATCGACAACTGGCAAATGTGTGAATTGAATTTTCAAACAATTTGCCGTCAGTCAGTGGCAAAGTCAGTTGCAGTTCCACGTTCTCTTCTTTCCCTCTTTTCCCCTTTGCACCCCTAACTAACCACTGTCACTCTGTCCAGACCTTTACAATTCATACGCTTCTTGTTATACCCTAATACTGGGCATTACAATTTATTTATGTCAGATGTATGGCCATATGATTCTTACTATCTTTTTGTTCGTCTTGAATTAGATACAAAATTCAAATGAAATTCGCAAAAATTTATAAGCTAAGTATATATATTTTTGAATCAACCATGTTTTGAAATAAAGTAGTAGACGGAGATCTAACTCTAGCTCCTAAAAACGTTTGGAAAACATCAACAAGAATGTCACCAAGTAAAATTATAGTTACGTTTTTTTTCGATGCGATACGTAGGAATCGATAGAAGAATTCTTCTTTCTGGTTCTTACATGAGATCTCTATTTTCAAACTATAAATTTTCGTTCAGTTTTATTCTGTAAGTTGTGTTTTTCTGTTGATTTTTCAGCTCCAAAAGCTCTACTTTTTTTGTAGTTGAAATGAATTGCATGCATAATCTCCTCTCAGTTTTTATCTATCAAGTTTTTAGATTAAATCTTCAACTAGAATGGTTTGAAATATTTGAAAATAAATGTTCTAAAAATTTTCCTAGGGTATTCCAAATTTGTCAGTCCTAGGAAAACAGTTTTTCGTTTCTTTTATCTTTTTTTTCTTCTCTTCTCTTTGCTTTTGGACTGGAACGTGCATGATTTGAGATTTGATTTGCCGTGCGGCTGTGGCAAACGCGCTTTTGGCTACATTACAGCCCCGATGCCGGCTGATTCTGATCCTGTTTCCTATACCTCAACTCGAAACTCCAATTCCAACATCAACTACGACTCCAGATTCGACTTTGTTTGTCCTGTTTGTTTGCGGCGGTTATTTTAAACATTTTACTCACGTTTCGGATGTTTATGCCATTAGCGTTTAAGTTGCCATACAAAATGCGTCTCGTAAATAACGAAATGGTTTTCCTTTCCTGACATTGTTCAATTCAGGGAGGATTGTAATAAGGGAAGAGAAGAAAGGTCAGCTCATTGTTGTATTTGCTATTGGTAAGCGATGCTGTTGCAAGTAATTGAAACTATACAAATTTAAAGTTTCGCGTGGAGTTATTATGAAAGCTACAGCTGCTTTCAAAATGTAACCTTTCGTTATTTCATTCTCGAAAAATAAGATAAGAAAAATATGATACTATTTGCACTCCTTGACTCCTTCCAAATTGAAGATATATATTTCTTTATAATCGCACACTTTACATTTCAGAAACCAAGTTAAAATAAATTGTTTTGCCACGACAGAGAGAACAATAATGAGATTTACGGGAGAATGTCTTTTCATCTGCTTCATTAGAATTCTCAGAGTTGTAAACACAGTCTATTTCAAACTCTTCCAAGTTCAAATCATCAAAGGAATCTGTCTCAAAGGATTCTTTATTGTCATAGCTACATATGCAATTGTTGTCATCCTTCTCCTTTTGCTCAGGAGACTCCTGAGTCTGAGTTTTCTTTACGGTTCTGTTTCTACAAATCTTCTTCCTTTTTCGCTTCTTCTGGTGTTTGGAGATTTTGGTAAATTTTGGCTCTATGATGGCCGCCAATATTTCTGCTTCGTAGGATTGTTGTCGCTCTTCAGCCTTTATTTTAAGACCCGAAATAATTTTATAGCGGCGATTTATATTATTGATGGTACGGAGTGTTTGCTTAAAGGACACTTCCACTTGCTCCATAGCATTGAGGGTATTCACAAGCAAACTATCTCTAATCATTATTACCACTTTAAATTTATTACTAAATTTATTAGTTGAAAAGAATAGATTTTTGATTGAAAATGCTAAGAAATTAATAGAATATTTTACTGTTGGGTAATGAATGTTTTATGGCATCCTTAAGTGATTAAATGCCAGAAATTCAAAGATCGATGGAAGATATTCTTGATATTTTAAATAGGATTCAAATTGTAAAAATTCTGACTACCATTTAATATGTTAAATAAATAAATAGTTCTTACTATCATATTCTCCGCTTTTTAGGAGGATAAGAAAAAATATGATTAAACGTCTTGCATGTTCAAAAGTAACATTTGCTTAGATATGTATGAGAATGAGCTTAGGATTTGGGGCAGCTCATTTCTAATCAGAATCAAATGGCAATGTCAGTCAATCAGTCAAGCGTTTAATAACTGAACTCAATGCAATCTGCTGCTGGCAAAAGAGAAAGAGAGAAACGGAGACAGCGAAAGAGAGAGAGAGAGAGGGGTAGTAGTAGAAGGCAAACAGCGAATAAAACTTATAAGATATCTAACACGCATACATCATTTTGATATGCATGCCACGGGCACTTTTACGAGTATTTGCTTAAGAGTTGGAGTTGAAGTGTCTGAAGGAAAGTGGGAAAGTTGGGCACAGAGAGAGGAAGAGGAAAGAGGGGGAATAGCAGCTGCAGCCATCAGTGAAAGGGGTTTGAAGTGTAGAGAGAGGAAGACCTCGGTATACTTTGCTGCTCACCGCACATGGACAGACCCATTAATTTTGCTGCTCGCTCTCGAGACCGCATGCAATTTTTCTTCAACTTGGCTGCTATCGCCTTTCAATGGCAGGAAGTGAGCAGAGCAACCAGGACAAGGAGAACTAGATGAATCCCAGGCAGGCAGGCAGGCAGGGAGGCATTCAGTCAGTTAGTCAGTCAGCCAGATAAGTGCGGTTTATGTGCGGCACGTAGAAGGACCGTCTCAATACAGTCAATAAATTGCCGCTGGCCTGCACTGTTAACTTGACCAAGAGCAAAAGAGGAGCAAGGGGTGAAAGAAAAGTCTAAGGGGTTAGCATGTGCTCCATGTCTAAATTGATGCTGTGCATTTTTCTTTTGCTCAAAATCAATGTACTTTAAATACTTGAAGCTGAAGCTATGCCAAAATTTGATAACTGAAAACAGTTGCCAAGTTGTTGAGTTTTCAAGTTGAATTCCATTCTTAATGAACTTTATATTAAGAGCTCATTAATGAGGCAAGTGCCTCGAGTTTCAAACGGGGCAACTATGCAGACAAGTGGGGGCGGAAAGCAGAGAGCTTCAATCTATGCGTATACGTAATATAAATCAGGATGAACCTCGCATTCAACCCCAGCCCAGTTTGCATAGCTCTAACAACATTCCAGAGGAAAAGTCTGCCGGAAAATATGTTATTAATTCAAATTAATATAATCCAATGTTTTTTTCGCTTTTCTTTTACGTTTTTCCTGCTCCGTTACGGGACGGAAGTGGAAATGGAAACTACTTTCTCAGCCGCTGTCAGAGATGAAAGCCCTCCTTTATCATATGATGTACTGACCTGGTTGTATCTAGGCTGACTCCTCCTTGGGCTTGGCTGTTTTCCGGGTGTGCTGCAGCTGGGAAAGGGAAGGAATAGAAAGCTCAGGACTGTGGTTTGGGTTAATAATGTGCAGATATGCTAGCTATGACAGCCTCTAAATTTGTGCACATTTTTCACATTTTGCCATTAAATTTGTTCCTTTTGGTCTGATATTTATTATAGGGAGGTCAACATTTTTTATATACCTCGCCCCATTGGGCATGTGTCGTGACTCGGCTCTATGCAAATCTATCAACATAATAGACATGCTAAATTTCTACAAGCCAAGAGTCATACACATATTGGGCAAGATTAAGAGAGCAGATTAATATCGACTCGTTGGGAGAAATACATATGATAATTCTAGCTTTTCAAAGAGCTAGATATGTTAAATTTGATTTAAAGTGTCTTAAATATCCATAATAATATTCACCTTAGTCCTTTTGGTATAATTAATGATATGTTTAATCTTAGATTCTTCATTTTTATCACACTTTCTTCAAGCTGAGATTCTTATTCGGACTTCTTTACTCACCTTTAAGTTTTTATAAATTATTATTATTAAGTTAAAATTAATAAATTTTTAATTAAAATTTGGTATAATGATCATTTTCTTCATATACTATTGTCATTTCTTTTAACAAGTCTTGACAAAGTAATGCAAAAGTTAAAATAACTATCTAATGTTCTATGCTTCCCTCTTGAAAGTCAATTAAGCCAACATTTATTCAACAGAGTGACTAGAGTGCTTAAGTAGCTGCATTAGATGAAATTGCAGCTGTAGCCAACACTGGCAGACAGTGTTGAAGAGGGGCACAACTGCTATGTTTGAGCTTCAAATGAAGTGAAAGTCGCACTTTTATTTGTATTAAATATTTACGATAAAGCATCAACAGCAAAAGCAATTTAGCAAAACGTGAAAACTGTCTGGCAAAGTGAAATTCAAGTTCAGTTAGAGAGAGGAGAATACTCGTTGAGTACACTGTAAGTGCTACACTTGAAAGTGTTTTTTCCTCACGATGATGAAGACAGAAGAGACTCATCGTCGTGTTCGCAGAGATTCGCCTCGTTTGATTATCTCCTCCAGGCGTCGTCTTTCCTTTACAGTTAAAACCTTTTCGAGGGTCTCCAACGTCGAGTTGATTTCCCGTTTCGAATGCAATGGCAGCCAGAGGGTCGTTATGGCAAAAGTTCTACGGGAATGTATATGAAAATATTCTTGTTACAAAATCTATGTAAAATTGGCTAATTGACATTTTCTCTCACCTGTGAATGCGCATAGCGTCGATGGCACAGCGTTGCATTTGCTCGTGCATTGACATTTCCCACCGGAAACGCTCGTTGTAGCGCCGGAAAGCGGCCACATAGCGACTATGGCATATGTCAGAGCTAGAGCGGGAGAGTAAGAGAAGGGGAGAAATTGAAAAAAAAGTGTATTAAATCAACAGGAAATTGCAATTTTCACACAATTTGAATCGATCTGTTGCGACGCCTTCTCATCATTATTATACCCTTACAGAGGCTATTTTAATTTTATCGTAAAGAGTGTTACTTATCGTGAATAAAATCAGACTAATATACCATAAGACTGTCGTAGGAAAAATGAGTTTCAAGTTGATTTTTTGTATACAAATTTGGTTAGTTTTAATAACATTTTAGCCAGATACAAATAGATAAAATACATAGCTATAAAAAGATAACACTTTAATTAAATTTAAATAATTGTTTATTAAATTATTTTTAAAAATCCATAGGGCATCAAATCTTCTCAGTGCCAAAGTTAACTTTTCTTTCTTGTTACTTACTAGGTTAGCTCCTTCTCATCCTGTGGTGGTCTTTGCCCGAAGCCACACGTCTGGCGAGGAGTACACGATACCATTGCTTCTGTAACGCATTCATCGGTCGCTTGAAAGGATTGGGATTGGTATTGGTATTAGTAGTGGGAATGGGCCTGGCATTGGAACCCACATTTCTATTGCGATTGCCATTGGCATTGCCATTGCCTGTTTCTGCCTGTTGGTTGCCCTTCAGTTTTTCCATTTTCGTTTCACCGTTTACAAGTTTTTCCGTATTAAGTTAGAGATTGCTTCCTTACCGTTGGGCATTTGCCAATACACTGCCCCTACAAATGTTGCTCTTTATTGTTGCTCCTACAGTTCCTACTGCCTCTGCTCCTCATCCTATTTTCACTGTTGTTGTTGTGTTGTCAGCCAACAGCTCCCAGTTCCATGACGAGTTTATCGAACCAACAAGGCAAATGGGTTACACGCTGTCTGCACAATCAGCGGGTGGAAACGAGAGAGGGAGGGAAATGAGCGGGACTGAGGGAGGGGAGAATCTGTAGGTGCTCTTCCGTTAACTGTTGCACACTCGTATGCGAATGCATTTTGCGTGTTTCTGCTGACTGCGCCAAATGAGTTGTCTGCAAAATGAGAGATTGATGTTCCATAAAAGCGTTTCAACTCTGATTGAGTGCGGTTCAAGAATTCACACACACATGTGGGTTTTACTTAATTTCAGAATTGAATACACTTTATAGAATAGCTAAGTAGAATATACAAACTCATTTATTGTAAGTTATATATATTTATAAGAATTTGCTTAAATCTATTGATTTGTATTTGTATATATTAATGATTTGATTGCATTATAATTTGTAGTATGAATTCAAAAGGTTGTTGTGAGTGAATTATAACTATGAGGTATTTTTATATTGACAATTTGGACACTGTCCAATCTGGTGGTAGTTCCCAGCAGTAGTGATCGAAATTGTAGCAGTAACAATTATAGCATGAAACCGATTGAGATGCGTCCCAAAACCACATTAAATAATGCCAATATAAACAACATTTATTTGATTTTAAATTTACTTTATTATCGACTATGTGCAGTCGACAGAAAATTTTATAAGTAAATGTTACATTACAGATTATAAATATTAACTACTTCAAAATTCTTTAAAATAAAAAAATTAAAAAGATTAGAATATGTATGTTGGGCATGTTCAAAATTAAGGTCAATTACTCAGACCCAAAATTTGTTGCGAGGATTGGGGAAAACTCAAGAAAAACCCAATCAGGTCTGATATCATGTTAGTGTTAGTTATTATGAGTTAGAGAGAATAAGATAGGTTTCTTAATGGTAAAAATTGAGGTCTCTGCGTTGAAGACATGATCGTATTGGATGTGTACCTCTGACAGCACAGCGTATACTCAATCTACTCGAGAATCATTCAACACCCCTGATGAATATATTTGGATGCATATATTCCTATCCAACGGAATATTAACTAGAGTTAACTACTAAAATCAAGCAACCTTTTAATTTATTATACTTGAAAAATTTATTATTTTTATATTTTCAAAAGCAATACAACTGAAAAATTGCCCCCTGCCTATTCCTTCAAAAAAGAACAGGCATTCTTGTATTCAAATCTGTGCCAATTTTCACTTTTAAATTGAAAAGTTTACACAAAAACACTGCAGCCGTCCTGTTGAGATGATGGACAGGTTAGACATATCGACATTGCTATACACTCTCCAGCCTAGTTTTGCATAGAAATAAACAGACTGACAAATAGACAGGAAGTAAGGCAGACAGACAGAGAGACAGGCATCAATAATATTTAGCAGAATATAAAGTTCATTTGGTCAAAGTTGGCCTAACATTCATATGAACTAAATTTCTCTTACCCTAGTTAAAAACTTAGTTATCATAATAACTAAAAGTGATGCCTAGAGCACAGGAATTAGAATTTACTTATGTCTGTTTAATCATGTTCAAGAGTTAAGAAGATAAAACACATTTGAGTGTATGTGTTTGGCTTGCAGGCATTTGGTTTAAGTTGTCCGTTTAACCCGGTCTAAAGCGACTATCAATGACAAAGAGACATTTGTTGCCTAGCAAAATAGTAGGCCAAAACGGCAAAAGGCACAACAATATCCTTGCAAACAAACAGAGAGAGGGAGGACAGGACAAAGAAAGGGGGGAGAAGTGGTAGTCTCTTGTAGGCGTTGTTGAGAAGTCGCAGCTGTTGCTGTTGTTGTCCCTCTGTTCAGTTGGCATTTTGCCGAGTAGACAACAAACAAAACTATTGAACTGAGTGGCGCCTGTCGCAGTTTATGGCCCGGCCAAAAGGCAATCATAGAAAGTTGCTCTAATTTAAAGTGGCATAAAAAATAAAACAAAAACAAAAAGAAAAAGGAAGAAGCGCAGCAGCTGCCAGGACAACACACATATGACACGAATTGAAAATGTTGCCAGAAATGCAGTTGGCTAAAATGATTTCTTATATTTTATGTCGGTTTGACTTGGCCCCACGTTCGGGTCGCTTGGGGTCGAGTCAAGTCAAGTCAAGTCGATTCGAGTCGAGTTGAGTTCTAGCAAGCCAATATCAACATTAGTTCGCAGTAATGTCATGAACTTTTCGCTTGTCTCTCTGTGTTTTCTGTTTTGCTTTTCCTTTGGTTTTTCCTGGTCTCAGCTGTTTGGCAGTAGCGTCTTTGTCAGCGCTTATTGATGGCAGCTACAAGCTAAATGTTTTTCAATCTATTTTATTTGCCAGTTTTTTCTATAACCTTAAAAAAAAAACAATTTATTGGCGCCTTATGTCTTGGCTTTTATGGCCCTTGCGGGCCAATTGTTTTGGCCCTTTTATGTTTTTTTTTGGGCATATTTTTGTTGTGTATTTCAGCAATTTGATTGATGTTGCAACAATTTTGCAGCATAATTTTAGGCTGACATTTCAAATTGCGCGCATGAGTGTGTGTTAGAGTCGACACGTAGGCGCCGTTATGTTTCAAATTACCGCCTTCAGCGATGTTAAAATACTTAATAATATGACCATATATTATACATTTAAGCAATGGAATTTAGTTCAATTCTATTTTAAAGATATACTACATATAAATTATTTTAAATCAGTTTCTTGGCGTGCCCATCGCTGCAATAAACTATGGAAGTTTTTTTATTCATGTTTTTAGTCTTCTTCGTTTTATATATTTATAGTATAGTATTTTAAATAAGAGTAAAAAGAGCAGTGTACGTCCACTGTGTTCCTCCGATCTGGCTTGCGGAGTGCAGATTTGGGGAACTGCAGCTAAGTCCAACAACAAACGAATCCAGGTATTGCAGATTCGCGTACTAAGACTGTCCCTGGAAGGTACGAGGTTCCAGACTTCATAGAGACCTCAACCTGCATACATAGTTCATAGCGCAGATTGGTCGGCACACCAGCAGATAGAGTGATTGACTTATGAGACACCGCAGTTTACTCGCAAGAAGACTGCTACCTGCTAGGCCTTTAAGGCGGCTCAGAAGACTGGGTTTCGCCAGGACGATGGGATAATTGTCAAGTTCTTCCACCACTTGTTAGTATTCCTCATGTGGACTACATGAGGTTTGGTTCTTTCACACCATTTCTCCAATTGTGTAAAGATTTAGACTTTATGAAAAAAAATTTAAAAAAAATATATTTCTAAATTTTAAATATGTTGAAATAGTTTAAAAAATTTTAAATTAGAAAAAAAGATTTGAATTTTGTAGGTAAAATTGAGTGGCAAACTACGAAAAAAAGTAATTTGAAATCGTTCTCAATGAATCTACAGAATAACACTTGGACTCAACATAATCGAAAACCATTTTTAGATGGTCAAAGAACTAAGATTCCTTGTTACTATCAGTTAATATAAACATGCTTGCAATACATATTATATACATATATTTACCACTATGAAATTAAATATTCACATTTTCAAGTATTGTCAGGGAATTTAATAATTGTCCCTTACGACAGTTCTTAAATAGAAATACTCGTTATACAAAAAAAAAATGATGATTAAATTTTCTGAAAACTTTAGAACAGCGACATCTTGGACAAAACTGAATGCCTCAGACAAATTTAATTTTTTTCAAATAACATGGAAACTTACAGCCCATTTTATATTTTCTAGGTATATGCTGTTCTTTTAGAGTTTTTAGATTACTGACAAGATTTTGTTTCATCCCTAGATATGTTGATGATTTCCAAGCCATTTTTAAGGCATGATTAAGTTTATTTAATTGACTGTAGTAATCGCGAAACAAATGAACTGAACGACAAAAAGTTAGAATTAGTTAATAATTAGTAAAAAGAAGCTTGGAGTTCGCTATCCAAATTGGATGACAAACTTCACCAAATAAAAAACGGTAGCGGAAAAGGTGGATCAATCATCATCATGTGGATCAAGTAAGACCATTCACGGTAACGCATAACTATGTAAAACCCAATATGATAGGTGGCCATAAATTGCGAGGAAACATTAACCGCTTTTTAAAAAATTGAAATACATAACATATTTCAAATATAAAACAAAACCAAAGAAACCAACTAAATCTAAAAAAAACCCAGCAGAACAAAACCCAAATTGTAACAAAAAAACAAAAAAAAACAAGAAGAAACAACGCAATCCTTTAGGCAGCCCTTTTGATGGCAGCCAAGTCGAGTCGAGTTGAGTTCTAGCAAGCCAATATCAACATTAGTTCGAAGTAAAGACGAGAAGAAGAAAAAAGATTTTTGATTTTGTTAGTAAAATTGAGTGGCAAACTACGCAAAAAAGTAATTTGAAATCGTTCTCAATGCATCTACAGAATAACACATGGATTCAACATTATCGAATACCATTTTTAAATGGTCAAAGAACTAAGATTCCTTGTTACTATCAATTAATATATGCATGCTTGCAATATATATTACATATATGAATACACCATGAAATTAAATATTCACAATGTCAAGTATTGTCAGGAAATTTAATAATTGTCCTTTTACCCTTCACAGACCATCAGCATCATCGGTATAATGATCTTGTTCAAGGACCGGCTCATATGGTACTCGTTTCGAAATTCAGGCTAAACATAACGCGCAATGATATTCGCACTCTGATAGGCAGCTGCTGGCTAAACGATGAGATTATTAATTTCTATATGAATTTAATCAGCGATCGCTCTCAGATTAAGCAAACGCATAAATTGCGAGGAAACGTTAACCGCTTTATAAAAAGTTTACTTCGAATATAAAACAAAACAAAAAACAAATGAAAACAAAAAAAAAACCCCAGCTGAACAAAAACCAAATTGTCACAAAAAAAAAACAAGAAGAATCAACGCAACCAACCCTTTGGGCAGCCCTTTTGATGGCAGCCAACAATTATGTATACGAATGTCGACTATGTCAAGTCTACGCTTAAACTATTTGGGAATTCGAATTTGAAAACTTGAAAAAAAGTGGACAACAAGTATGCCAAGTCGGCTTTTAAACTATTTGGGAGTTCGATTTTGAAAAGTGAAAAAAGTTTCCTACAAGTATGCAACAAAGATTTTTTCAAAAATGCGTTATTATTTTTTTATGAGGATATTATTATTTTGTCACGAAGCTTTGTAAAAGCATTGACGGAGGCCTCACAGAACCCATAAAGTATATATATTCTTGATCAGGACGAAGAGATGAGTCGATATAGTCACCATTATTATATTTTTCTGTGCAGTATATTGCTTACTTAGCCAGTTTTTATAAAGGGCGAATGAATAAATAATCTCTCACTGAATAAGAAAAAGATATGCTGAGATTACGAATGTAGTTATTTCCATGGTTATATCTACTCAATTGTAATAAAATTTAGATTTTCCAGTTGCTTGGTAATACGCTTCATTATCATTCATTGACTCATTAAACCAATAGCTTCAATTATGTTAAAAGCAAACAGTTTAAGTCAGTGCTGAGACAGAGACAAGGAATGACAAACTGTCAAATGAGTAAATGGATAAATGGATAAAGAGACAGACAAGTTGAAGAGAATGAGTATCTAGACAGTCATAAGCAAATGCATGTGAGTCTTCAACACAATGAGTTGATAATCCCAAAGGCAAACAGACAGGGAGTCACCACATATGGAGATAGACCGCAGAAGGGGTGGAGAATGGAGTCAGGAGACGGGTTTGAAGTCAGTGGATTTATTCGTATATAGTTCATATGTATATGTACGTATGTATGCAAAACGCCAGAAAGCAACAATAATAAAGGCGCATCATCATCAGCGGTTGGTTTGTTGCCGCGCTGTCAGCACAAAAGTATGAAATATCATCTAAAATAGGAAATGCGTAAATGCGAAATTCTACGCAACGGAAACTCAACTGAAAGCGATGTTGATTCCCATCCACACAAACACACACACACACACACACACTTACGCTTTGAGTGTATGAAAGTCAATTTTTCATTTAGATAACTTTGACATACGCAAACGTCATGGCGGCTTTGGGGGCCTTAGGGTGTGAGTTTGTGTGTGTGTGTGTGTCCATGTGTGTTGCTGCACATAACGATTTAGATTCGAGTTCAACTAAGTTCCTGACATGCTGCTACTGATGGCGCCAGCCAATTTTTGGGATGCGGGTAGCGTTTTGATAAATGAATATTCGACGCTGCGGCACAAAGCACAGGGGAGAGAGTGTATGTGTGTGTGAGTGTGTGTGTGGCTTAAATGAAATGTTAACAATTAAACGCAGCAAGCAGAAATCCAACAAGCGACACGAAAAGACTATCAAAATACATAATAAGCCAGCAAAGTTGTTTACACGCATACCACGCGGCGTATGCGCAATATTATGGCATATACATAATTCCGACTCATTTTAAGGGATGCTTGCTTAGTGTAAACTAAGCCAAACATTAAAACGTAGGTGAAACGCTAAAAACGCCAGCCCAAGTGCGCTAAAAAGGGATTAAGCCCGAGTGAGATTTTCATTATTTTTCACTACATTGTTGTTGTTGTAGTTGTTGAAGGTATCTTTTTTGTGTGGTGCAAATGAAAACAAGTTGTTTTGTATTTGCACAGTGCGCCTTACACATTGTTATAATCATAAAAAGTATTAAAAAGTAACAAGACAGCACAAAACACAACTTAAGAGGGGGATGGAAAAGGGACTCATTTCCAAGGGGGAAAACACAACCAACTCCAAGATGGTTGGACAGGTGGATCTCCCTGGCATTTGAAGTTGATTGCCCATTTTTCGGAAGCTACACTTGTGTTTACCCACTTGAGATGCTAACAGGAGTGATGAAAAGCGGGAGGAGAGACTTTTGCACACACCCTCAACATACTATCTGTGTGCTTGTGTTTCTGTGTGTGTTTGTCTGAGAATCTGGTCGCGGCTTATGTACAAAATTTGCGCTTAGGTTAGCGTGAAATGATGTTCAGGTAATAAAGCGACAGGCCTGTGGTTCCTTCAGACTGTTGCACAGGTGCGCTCTGTCTAGGGATGGCATCTTCAGGATGAATAGTGCTAAAGGACATGACTATAAATGGGAAAATAGAGAGTGAAATCATGAAGGGCAGGAGTAAAATGGAAAACAGGGAATATTCATATTTACAGCATATGCTTAAGATAAGCAGTAACAATTTTACAGTAAAGATAAAAAGTTGGAAAATGTAATAGATTAGACAGTAAATTTCTTTTATATTATTAATTATAAATAACTTAACTAAATTAAATATTTCAGCAACTGGTAAAAATACGGAATTTCTTATATAGTAAATATTGGTATCCAAAGCTTATGTTTGAGCGAATAATTCGAGTATACAAACACTGTAAAGCTAAATAATTTATTATTTTAAATAATATTTTTTATCTCAATTAATATGAAAGTTATTTATAGAAAACTATATAGATAGGATACATAAAAAAAAAAACTAATAAATAAATATAGAAAAATACTAGTATATATTTAAAGAAATACGTAAGAAATTAAAAATAAACTAAGTACAGGGCTGGTACTTGAAATTAAACTATGTTTACTATGCATAAGAGAATAATGAACTCTGGAAAACAATACCATATAAATTAGTTAGATATAAAACAAATAAAGTAATACAATAGTCAAGAGCACTTTCAGCTGACCTTCTCCACTGATATGCCTTTTACCCTTCACTGTAGCGCATTACAATCATATTTCACGCTTTGGTTCATCCAAAACAGCCACCGGAAGCGGAAAACTGGGCTTACAATATATATCAGTAATATTTTATGGCCATTCCATAACGTCAGCTTTTCTTTTAGATTGTAAATTTTAATGAAATCTCTTTAAGATGCAATCAAAGTGGGGGATTTTCAGACTTAAAGTATATGTTTATATTGCTGACTTAGGTAGGAAACACCTGAAAAGTAGAAAAAAATAAATGTAGAAATAAATACATCTTATTAAAGCTTTTGCTTGAAACTTAACCTTCAATATGGCAGCCGTAAATGTGCACAACCCAACACACACATACACACATACGCACACCTGTAAGTTGCCCTTTCCATTTCAATGGCGGCTGCTGGACGCAGGTGCTAGCTACGTGGTACGAGTCCTTTTGAGTTGGTTCCTAGTTGGTTGAGGATAACAAAGACTCCAGACCGAGAACTTGGAAGCCACAAAGCAGCAACAGCAGCAGCTCCAGACGACCAAGCATGGAAACCCTTACAGAAAATATTTTTAGGTTTTTTGTCTGTGCACCTTAAAAATCCTTAGACTTTTGCGGGTCGCACAGTTTATTTTCATTTTATTCCTTTGGCCAGGAAGAGCAAGGAACAAGGAATGAGGAGCCAAGGAGAAGCTGCTCCACTCGATGCATACCTTTTTGGCACTTTGTTGAATTTATCGCATAAGCTTTTCGCATACTTCCGGGTAATTGGCAACACCATGTTCTACACCTTAATGTGTGTGTGTGTAAGAGTGTGTGCTTGTATATTGTGTGTGAGTGTGTGTGCGTTGCGCATTTAAAGGCGTTAAGGTGCAAATTTATTTCCACGAAACCTTTTTTGCCAACGTCCATCGTAATGAGCACTTTGTGTGCGTTATATTTCTCGACCCTGACATATGGCCAAGAGACCAAGGGACCCTGGAATCCCCCCTTCGTCTGGCACCCCTCTCTTGGCATAAGGATATTTGGAGTCTGACTGTCTGGAGGCTCGGCTCGGCTCGGCTCGTTAAAGGCGTCTGGAGTGCTCTGGTATTTTTGCACTTGTGGTTTTCCATGTTATTGTTCAAAATTGTTAAGCACATTTAAGCCTGATTTAGTTGCATATTTATTGTATTTACTGGGCGTCGTCCTCTCTACACTCCCAGTCCTACACTTGTCCTGCCATTTTAATGAGTTATGTTAACTGTTTTGGGGGGTCTTTCTGTACTTTATGTGCACTCCGCACTTAATGTGAGCTGTTGAAAACGCCCTAAAATGATATCAAGCATCATCTATTTATGATGGGAAATATTTGTAATTCTAGTTAAGGGGGAATTTTGAAGCAGGAAACTTATACATATTTATTTAGGTTTTAAAATAAAAAAGAATAAAGCTGTATAAAAATTATAAATGGATAAATATGTTACAGATTTAAGAAAATTAAAATTTATTAAACAATTCACAAACAATAGTATTTATCTAATAACCGAAGATCAAACACGGCTTTAAAAAAACGAGTGCCACTGTTAAAGTTTTGTTTCATAAATCAACAGAAATGTCAACCTTAAATATTTATTGTTAGAGTTAAAAATTCATATTTATTTTGGGGCTAACAATACATTCAGTGAAATCATAGCGACAGCTACCCAAATGATGAAGACTACCCCTCATTTATTATTCGATTGCCATTTCGGCCTCGATAAAAACCGTTGCCAAACTAACCTCAGCAACTACTTGCCACACCTTTTTTCGATCACAAAAACAGTCTCAGTTAAAGGACAAAGACCATGTCTCTTATCGTAATCTTTTCCAGACAGCTGCGTTAACTTCCGTTCCCATACCATATCTATATATCTCTCTCTCTCTCTCTCTCTGGCTGTTACCGACCCTTTTTCGATGATGATGGAAAGGCCAACGCCGCATTGCTTTATGACCATAAATATTTCATTATGAATTTTTTCGGCGTGGTCGGCAAACGCATTTCGAAATGCTATCTACATTTTGCCTAGAAGTAATTCAGCTAGCTTTTTCGTGCCGAAATAAATAATAAAAAATGCAATCCGTTACCGCTTCAATGAACCTTTACCAGGACGAGGGAAATTTTTGTTTTTACGCGTCAAAATGTGCCGCACGGTAGGGTTAAGAATAGCTAAGTATTGATGTTTGGAGTTGGGGTTACTTTTTCTGCTAAGCTTTCCTTAGTCTCCTTTCTTCATTTTCTGTTCTCTCTGTTCGTGACATCTGCAGGTCGCATTAATAATTAAATCAAGCAATAAAAATTCAGCACGAGTGGCAAAGATGCCTCATTTCCTCTCCTCCCTCACCGCAGAAAAAAAGCATAGCTAAATAGCAAATATATATTTGGATCTTAACTATGATTGACGTTTCAGATACCCTAAATATTATAGTAGCTTCAGAGTTGATACCCAGCTATCTTTAGTTTTATTTGTAGTTACTATTTCCAATGCACTTTAAAGCTTTAGTTGAATTTAAAAGCATTATTTAAGCTTGCAAAGCACATGCAAGCTTGTTTTTAATACAGAACTGATAACTTACTTAACTAGTTGTAGTATGTAATCTTTCTGGGCTTATTTGAGACCTATACGATCTGCTTCCATCACTAAAGTGAACTGTTGCCAACAGTGATGACTAAAGAAATTATAATTAATTTGTCTTTAAATATTTATACTTCTTCTCTGGTTTGTTCCTCACATTGCTTTCTCCTTTTTATAGTATATTATTCACTTGCACTTATAATGTGTTGTCTAGTCTGAGATACCCTAACGTCTAATAAGATTAAATGGGTATAAAATACATAAATCATTTACTTGCCGCACAAAATTTTGCCTCCAACTACCCCAAATAGTATGCTATGCAAAAGTTCGATTGACATTTTCTTGGTTTTGTTTTTGGTATTTTGTTTGTCGCTGTTGTTGTTGGTCTATTCTTGTTGTAAAATGTATATACAAACAAACAAACAATTAGATATGTACAAGCATGTCTATTATTTATTTTTGCACACGAATTGCCAAACTCATAATAAATTAACATTGTCTTGGAAAATTGAAAATGCCGCCCTGCATCAACAACATTCTTACGCACGAATAATTCTGTAATGAAAATCGCTTCGTCATTGCGCGGCCCACGGACCAGAACAGAGATTCCGGTGGATGCCACAGTGAAGTTGCCCCACCCTCTCCCTTTTACCACGTCACCGTCTGAGCTAGCAACATTGTTGTTAATATTTTGCTCAGTGCTCGCAAATGCGATTAAAATTGTTAGAGAAAATTACGCTAAGAGATTTCCGCGCATTGTTGTTTTCCCGCTACACAATTACATACATACATAACATATATATATGTATATATATTTGTGTGTATTTTCCGTAATTTTTTTTTAATCTAATAAAAATAGTTTGTGCGCTGCTCATAAATTTGCAGATAGAAATTCCAGCAGCGTAAAGGAAATTACAACAAAATTAAGAAAGTTCTTGGCAAACAAACGACCGCTCGCAGTGCGTGCAACTTCAAGTTTAATCAATAAAAGCCGCATGGGAGCTCTCAAAAACGTCCACACACACACACACACACACACACACTAATACACACACTTTTTTTCTTTTCATACATATGTATATCTTTATATATGTAGTCATACTTCAGAGTTATTGTTGTTATCATGCTACCCCGTTGCGCTTTTGTTATAAACTTGCTGAAATTTTTATGAAAAGCATTCTCATCCGGGCTTAAAACCTTGTCCCCCTTGTCTTTCCCCCTTTTAGAAGCCCCTCCTTTGGGTTGCGCCCTTTGACTCTGTGCTCATATCTCGTTTCAGTTGCCAAGGCGTTTGTAAATATTTTAATTGAAATTAAATTTTAGCTGCCTCACAAGATTTTAGCTGGCTTTTCTTTGCTTTTAACTTTTACCTTTTGAATTTATATCTTTTGGCCTGGTCGTGACTTTGGCAAGACGCCAGCATTTGCAATATGCAAATTCCTCAGGTCAGCAGTTGCAAAAATCTAAGTCCGAATCTAGTCTAGCAGAAGCCAAAGGAGACGATGTTTAAATATATAAAGTACAGGTATTCGTCCAAGGGCTGTTGTGGTTTATTAAAGACTAGCAAAAAAAGTTTAACTTGAAGAAAAAACTTTTTAATATAAGCTTTTTTTCCATATTAGAAAGTATTTTAAACTCAGAAGTTATACTTCTAAGCAGACATATTGAAATATTTGAATAAAGTGGTTTTAAAATAGTTTAGGGTGGAGTCACTTAAATCTAATGTGATAAAAATAATCTGTTGGATTTGTTTTAAAAATAATATGTGGCCATATCTGCGACACATTCATATTTGCCACAAATTTTCTCATTCCCTGACACATTTTCAAGTTTCAAAAGTTGAAGCCACAGCCCAAAAGTGACTTTTGCATTCATTTTCAATGGCGGTCCGAAAGTTTTTCAAAGCAATTAGATAAGGGGTTTTGCTGATTTTCAAGTTTTTCTTACGCTCGCATATCTTTTGCACAGAATTCGTTTCAAGTGCTAAGGGACTTGGGAGGGAGGGAGGAATAAAGAGTTGTAAATGGTGGAAAATCAACTTGGCTTTGTGTCGTGATATCGGAAAGAAAGAGTTTTTGGACAACATTTAATCAGCGTAAAGTTTCTTGGAGAAATAGCAGAAGTTCTAAAAGTCGCCAGCAGATGCAGTTGACCGGGAAAATACCTGTATGAAAAGGCGAAGAGAATGGGAGAATTCTCATTAAAGAGCAGACACATGGAGCGAAGGCAAAGTTCTATTTAGCCTAAATAATATTTAGGCAAGCGTTAACGGATATGGCCACTAACTTGAGTGTTTTCCTGGCCCCAAACAAAGAATAATATTTAAGCACTTAAGAGAGACTACTTCTTCCCTTTCCCTCTCCAATTCAAAACGGTTCGTGGTTCTGTCCACTTGAAAGTCGGCCCAGAGTGTGCGTGCGTCCACTCAGAAATTAGTTAGAAGATGAATGGCCAAAAAGTCGCAAAGTTTTGCAGCTTTTACTTGGGATTTAGTGTGGCGACGGCTGTAACTGGCTGGTAAGAGTTCCCTGTCCCCTTTTCCCTCTCCTTTCTATACTCCACCCACTTAGCAGAGCTAACTGCACGTCTTTGACTCTACATCATGCTCTTTAGTCTTTATTTAAAGCACAAACTTTTTAATGAATGCTCTTATTTCTGCATATATTTTTAATGCATAGTTCATTAAAAAGCAACTTTCTTCCTTATCCCCCCTTGACTTTTCACAGTGCAGTTTACTTAGTTACTTTAGATTTATGCACACAAAGTAGCTTAAGTGTTGGGCTTATAATATTAGTTAACAGCAGGCTTAAAATGCGCTTGTAAATTGGCCTCACAAATAGTTTTCATAAGCTTTTAGCATGCACTTTTACACTGCAATAAATATATGGTGACTATTTTGTTTATTTATATTCTTTAAAAACTATTCCACTACTTGCAGAAGCTATCAAAACTAAAATAACAGGTGTATTTCCAATTTTAATTCGACATAACTATGGATATATGAAAATCATTGTATGATGGAGTGCAAAACTTATCGATTCAATGTGTTGATATTTAATAAATAATTATTTATATTCAAAAGAATTGCTGGGACTCAAAGAACGATTACTTTCATTTCAGATATACATTCTACGGATAGCAATTGAGTACCAATAAGAGATGCCAAATAAATAGATTAAACTTAACTCTTAAATAAAATATCACAGATATTTCACAGACATTTATTGACTTAGAGAGTTGCAACAAGCTATTAAACTTAATATGTCTAAAATTCGATTAAAAGTTTAAAAAAGTATTGAAATATTCGTTTTATGTGCTTGTCAAATTGCATTGAGAGCGTTTTTCATTTTCAAAATATATCAGAGGCAATTCAATCTATCATGACAAAATATATATTTTTTTTGTTTGTTGTAGTTTCTGCTGTATTTTTTGTGTTATTTTTTTTATATTTTTTTTGGAGCTGAAGTGTTATTTTTCGTGATCTGTTGACAGTCATATCACGTAGTATGAACGAAAAGCTGATACGGCGTGTATAATGGGATTTGTTTATTGGTATCATTTGCGCCAACTTTTCATGTTGTTTTTGGTATTGTCTACAATCCTCCCCTTTTTTGCCCTTGATAGCCTCACACCCTCGCTGTCACTTTAGTCCCCCCCCCCACACTATGACTGCAGTTACCTCTCCATCCCTGGACATCGTGGGATCAACAGAAAGTTTCGTATTGCGTTTTAGAGTGCACAACGCTACGTTAAGTAGCTAAAAGTGGACCCAAAAACGTACATACAGCTCCGCTAATCCCATAGAAGAGTACAACAGCTGACAGCTGGATACCGTTAAGCATAGGGTTGGCGTTGAGCTAAAGGGATGGAGTTGGGGCTTTGGTATAAAGTTCCAGGTGCGGGCACGTGATGCTTGAACGCAATATTGACACTTTGCAACAACTTGACGCGCCAAAAGTCATAAAGGGAGTTCACAAAGCAAAAAAAGTTGGCCAAAATGCCTCAGATTGCACTGTGTGACAGTGGGAGTGTAGATGGTAGGTGGTGGGTGGTGGGTGGTGTTGCTGCATAAAAGTAAATCCATGGATTTTTGTGTTGCCACTTAAACTTTTTCACACCCAGACCTGAAACCTTTGGCACAGTGTCTTTAAGTGCTTTGGGGGCGATTGCTGGACGTCTGTGGTGTTGAGAGGGGCATGGTTGGGGAACTTAAGGCGAGACTAGAGGGGTGTAGACTGAGTATGCGTGTGCTGGGCATTATTTTCATTGTCGCATTTTTCATCATCACACTCCCTGAAGTTTTTATGGTCTCCCAGACTCTAAGACTCTTACCTCTCTATCAGAGTTGCCAAATTTTGAGTAGCAAAAAAGCTGTTTTTAGTGGGCTTATAGTAAAAATGGCTAAATTTTTCTTCAACAAAATTTGGTAAAACTAGGTTTATTCATAAATTTTCATGAATATCCATTAGTTTTATAAGGTTTATTAATGTTTAGTCAAATTAAATGTTATACTCTTAATTTAATTTTATTCTATTAGAATGGAATAGAAACTAAAAATTTATATTAGACTTGTAGACTTGCTGCCTTCGATTTGTTTCCGCAATTGGACTTTGAAAAAGCCAGATTTATCGGGAAAAGGCTGATATTGTCAACATTGCTCTCTATCGCTTCTCTTGGTATTTATCACTCTCTCCCTTTCTCTTCCTTTCTTTCTGTCTGTGCCAGTGACT
The DNA here is from genome assembly GCA_035043265.1 of Drosophila testacea. Classification (NCBI taxonomy): domain Eukaryota; kingdom Metazoa; phylum Arthropoda; class Insecta; order Diptera; family Drosophilidae; genus Drosophila; species Drosophila testacea. The sequence continues at coordinate 3,184,644 of JAWNND010000151.1, forward strand.
TTGGCTTTCGTCCTGCACCTGTGCGTCGCTTAGAACCGGAAGCTGCACATCAGCAACATACCATGTGCGTGGGTGTCTCGGCATGTCTAGCCTTGTCTAGGGGTGTGTGTGTGCATAAGAGGGCGGAGGAGTGGAGTGTGGCAGGATTGGAAGTCACGCTGTCTGCTGTCTTTCTAGTCTCATCGTTGTCGTTTCTGGCAATTGCCACTTTTAGCCCTGTGCGCATTGCAACGTTTCGTTCATTGTCTCTGTACAGGTTTTTCTGCTTTTGCTTTTCCTTTTTGGATTTTCCTTTTCGTTCTTTTTTTTTGGGTAGCAAATCTCTTTTGAATTATTACTGTAATTACCGCTGAGTTTCGCCCGGCAATATAGCTGCGTCCTGGCAGCAGCATCATCATCATCATCATCTACAGCTCCCAGTTCTCTCTACTATATTCCCCTTCTTCTTGGTGTTGCCTTCTAGGTGCTGTTGTGACACCGCTGATGACTGTGTTGATCCGACGATTATGATTTTATTACGTTTTCGTGTAGTTGTGCTTTGTTTCCTTAATTTTCACTGGCAACTCCTGTGCTCCCACAGATCCTGTGGCGTGAGTTATGGCCCTCGATTTGGATGCTTACCAAAAACTGTTGCCCTCTTCTTCATTTCATTCACAATCAAATCTAATCGCTCCACTAGGTTTTTCTCAGTCCCGTTCTCTTTTGTCACTGGATTTCTTCAAGTGATAAACGATGTTGTGCTTACCGTTTAATTGTAATTGTCCCCCAGTGTGAGATCTGTATATAAGACCTCTAATCGAGGTAGACCCTCTATATGCTCAGCCATTTTTCTTGGTATCTCTTATAATCAAAATTGATGCGTTTTTGGACATTTTGAGTAGAAAGTCTTTTTGTATATTTTTGGATCACACTTTATACACACAATTTATAAGCTATTCCCAAATTGAATAACTATTTATATTATAATTATAATAATAATTATTCTTTTTTAAGGATGGAGAACTTCTATAAATTTATTTATATAGTTTGGTACTATAAAACTAGACTGTTGAATTTACCAATATCAGATGCTTTGATGGGGATAAATCTTTATTTTCATCCATTTTTAAATGTAGAATCTATGTTACTTACAGGTTATGCCGTGATGATTATTTGATGTGATTCCAAATTTGGTTTTAATTTTTTATAGTTTTCAACATTCTGAACAAATTTTAATATTAGTTTTGCCCACAATCATGAAGCTAATTTACAACTTTACAGAGTTTAAATATAATTAAAAGTTTTTTAAATCCACAAATAGTAAATTATTTCTCATAAAATAGTATACGACTGGTTTTTCTTTAAATTTGAAATAGGAGACAGTTGCATTGTTAATTCAGCTGTTGGTAAACCTCAATTTAAGCAAGTCACTCACTGGTCTCTTTAAATGTCATTCTGTTAATCCTGCTAAAAGTCAGACACACAAGAGGAGTGTTTCCCTCCTTCTCTTTCTTCTCTTTCTCCACCATTCCCTGTTCTCCACAAGGTAGACATTTAACTCTTGCTGCTGCTTCTCTCAGCTGTTAAGTACAATGTAAACCGCGTCGCACATTCCACAATCCGAACAAGAACAACAACTATGACAAACACTAACAGTCAGATGGAATGGACTTTGTGTGTGTGTGTGCGTGTGTGTGTGTGTTGCATAGTCACAGGCATGTGGCATGATGGTGGGTGGTTTGGGGCAACGAATTTCGACACATGTTGCCGCAATAAAAATGTCAACACACACATAAAACATCTTCTAAAATGGCATTTGCACAACGGCGTAAAATTCCAGCAGCCGAAAAATTTGAAGCATAATAAATGGCGCTATGCCTGGGCGAACAATTGCCACAGAGAAAAAGAAAAGAATGAGAGAGAGAAATAGAGAGAGATAGAGATAGGATGAACAGGAGCACGTGCTTAAAGTTCTCACACTGACATACGCACATTGTTGGCCATTAAATGCGCATTCCTTGGCCATATATAAATTTATAGACCAGAAGCCCAAGACGTCCAAAGCGAAAGTGTTGGAGTGAGCATGTGTGTGAGTGTGTGTGTGGGAAAATTGCCGCCAAATGAAAATGCGAGCAAGAGAAAATGGTAAATGTGTCGCAAGTCGCGCTTTTACTTTCATTTTGGCCAGACAAAATGGCGACCAAAACTCGTTTCACATTCGTTTTTAGTTTGCCACAGGCAGCTTTTCTTGATTCTCCTCCCTCTCTTTTAGATGTCTGTTCTTTCTCCCTTCTCCATCCCCTTTGTTTTCTCTATCTCTGACCGTGTGCGTGTGAGCTGAATTTTAAAAAATATTGTAGTCGACTTTTAGGCGTGCGCGTCTTTAATGAGATAATCTGCGATTCTCAGTGCTCATTTGCTGTAATTGAAGGTTCACTTACTCTCCCCCTTCCTTTTTGCTACGTCTCCTTCTCCTTCTCCTTCTCGTCACCCCCCGCTGATTACAATAGCTGCCAGAGGGGGCGTAACTGGGGGGCTGTATAATGATAGTGCCCCGGCCCGTACGTGCGTACAAGGTTCCAGGGCGTGGCTGCACTTTGTGGAGCCCTGTGCCACATGCAACAGCAACATGGTAATCTGCAATAAATGAGGCATGCTGGAAGATTTATTTGATTGCTTTATTTAATATTTTAGAAAAGGCAGATGTTCCGCTCCCGATAAGCTCATCACTCCACGAGGTCTACAATTTACAGACAGAAGGTCGCTTAGAGGAAGACAGGGAAGGAGAGTTTGGGAAAAATATAGGGAGTTCAAGAAAGGGGAGGTGTTGTTGTTGACTTTGAATTATGACTATCGTAATGAAATTTTTGAAGAGCCAAGCAGAATATGGCAGAAAGGTAAGTGGCAATTTCATTGTGACAGCTGTAGATGGCTAAAGTGTTGCCTATATATTGTATACATTCCTAGGCAGCAAACCACCAAAATATTGGCGTAACTTCCCTAGTTCCCATGGCTAGCCATTTTCCTATAGCAACTTTCCTAGTTCCCATTACTAGTCATTTCCATAGTCACCATGCCTAGTAATTTCTCTAGTCACCATGATTAATCATTTCTCTAGTCACCATTACTAGTAACATGTTTAGTGCCTATGACTAGAAACTATCTAGTGACTTTTATATAGTTTTCCCAAAATGTCTTATATCAATCTTAGACTTAATGATCGAGAGTTTCAATATCTTTTTTATACAGTTTCTAAAGTTAAATTAATGCAAGTAATATAATATTACTATGCTCTACCTCATTATCTTAGAATCTGAGCTATCGCATTGCTCATACGCCCTGTAGCTTTTATTAGACCTCAAAATGTAACGCCTACTTCCATATGGTTAACTCTATTGGAAGAAGAGTTGGCGCAGCAATTACTTTTATGAAGGTTGGCAACACTGACGGAGGGAAAACACGCATACGCACCGTCGACCCAACGAAATGACCCACCATCTATCAGGAATCTATGCACATAAACGTGCAGCAACTAACAACTAAATTTCATTAAGCCACATCGCACAAATTGAACTACAACAGGCAGTGGCAGCAGCAGTAGCAGCAGCAGCAACAGCAGCAACAGCAACAACAGCAACAACAGCAACATTCCCCTATAGCTACAACAAGAGCAGGGAAAGGTTCATGCTGAAAATTTAAGTGCCCGAGAGACCAAAACCCTGGGTCATACGACCAAACGAACCAATTTCGTAGCGGGCAGCCATGTGCTCCCCAAAAAAAGTGGCATCCACAGCGGCAGAGGCAGCAAGTCGTGCATGAAGCGCAGGACGAAGGACGACAGCACAAAAATCAGGCATCGGAGCATGACAAGCAAACGCAACGTAGCGCATCCTGTGCCACCAACATTGCCACTGCCACTTGCCACCGCTGCTGTTGATGCCACAAGCCAACAGATCGCCTGCTGGCCAACTTCAAAATGTTGCCAGCATTGTTGCTGTTCTTGTTGGTATTATGTGCAGCTGCTTGGGAATGTTGCAGTGTTGACAGAATATTATAGGCTAAAATAGCGAATTTGAAACTAATAAAGATATCGAAAAAGATATAACTAGACTTTTAAAATGCTTCAAATAAGATTTTAAAATAACGAAGTATTAATTGATGAAATATTAAACAACAATTTTTTCCTTACTTATTTTATATACATATGCATTTGTTGTATTTTTTATAATTGTTAGTTTCTAAAATAACAAAAAATTACAAAATTACCAATTACAGTGGTACAGTTTGTTATAATATTAATTTTTATTTTATGAATATGAAATTAAAATAGGCTGAAAAAAAACACTTCCTATCGGATCAATGAAGTAATGTAGTCATATGAATTTTTAAAATAGCTAATTTTCTTAAGCCAACCTAATTTTCTTAAACCGTCTTAATCCTTAAGTCTATCAATAAAACTGGCTAAAATGGCAACACTGGACTGTTGTCTATCGGTTGAGCCAGTCGCTTTCCCGCTCTCTCATCCCTTTCTCTATGGCTCGGTGAATCCCACGCTCGTGTGATAATAAAATGAAAACTTTCAGTAGTAGAGTCAAGCAAAATCGAGGGCTAACAGGCGACCAGGCGACCAGGCGACCAACGGCGCACCGCATGTCTGGCATATTTAATTTATTTATTTTATGCAAATTTCGGATAATGTATCTGCGGCCGCAGGACACAAAACAACAACAACAATAGCTCGAACAACATCAAGGGGTTTCTCCAAGGTGGATCAACAGCAGCAGCCCAGCAGTACGAAAAATTCTAATGAAAGCAATTGTTGCCAAACCGCGCAGCAAAATTATGCTGCATAGCCACGCCCACCACTTACCCCCCATTTCTACTATACCCCTCTCCCTCTCTGTTACAGCGGGCAACGGCTGGTTGTGGTTGCCAGCGTGATATTTAGCATTACACGCTTCATTGTCTAAAGTGGCGCCCGGGGAGGCGCCTCAACTGAGCATCTATATCCTTCCCATTCCCCTCTATGTTTCCCTCTCCTATACTCCTTTCCACATCTCCCTTAATCCACATCCATATTGTATTTATTCAAAAGTTTGAAGCCGCCTGCTTGCACTAACTACTAATGTGCGGTTGTCTCTGTATATGTGTGTATCTGTGTCTGTGTGTGTGTTGGTGTGTGTTTGAGGTGGGCGTGGCATTGTGTGCAAGTTTTATCCAGCGGCATTTGCTTTTTATTGTTAAACTGCTGAAAAGTTTTACCATAATTTTGCTAGCTTTCATTTTTTTGTTCTTGTTGTCTTTTTTGGCTGCAATAATGAAAAGCATCGGAAAACTGCGAAAGAAAAGTCGAGGTTTTAATATCCTTTCAAAGAAATTCTCACAGAGTGTGTGAGCGAAGGATCCAAGATGTCAGAGATGTGCTATATTTATTTGTTAATAACTATGATATTAATATATAATTTGACGTGGAAATGTTTTAAATACAAATAAATTCTAATTCTAATGTTTTTTTTTCAGAATCTGTGTTTGCTAAATTTATTTGCAAGTAAATATTATGGAGGGATTGAATAACTTTTTATTTGTTTGTTTTAAATATTTTAATTGTATTTTGTTATTTAAATGTATATAATTAATTGCATATAAATATTTCTTAGTTTCAATAATGGAGGGATTGAAGCAATTTTAAAATTATTTGTATTAAATATAAGTATTTATTGTATATTGTTATTTAAGTATAAATATTAATACATTTCAATGCAAAGTTCCATTCAAACCATCATTTCAAAGCACACAAGAACGATATAAATAAGTAATACAAAAATGTAAAGTAAACGTGTAACTAATTAAATATTTTTGGGGTAACTTAACATTTCATAAAATTCGCATACCCCCAAAAACGGTATGAAAAGAATTTCGCGCTGCGTTTAGCTAAATATTACGTATACGTGCAGTGAGAATTTTAACTAATTAAAATGGTTTTTCCGCTGACGCTTTATATGTAATTCCCGCACAGATTTGTAAACTCACAAAAATGGAAAGGAAATGTAAAAAAAATATACTTTTCTGCAGCTCATAAATAAGTCGAGAGAGTCTCCCCCCAAAAGGCTTCGCCTTGCCACATGTGAGTGCTCGCGCAATAAATTAGCATTAAAAATGCCTCGGGGCGTGGATTATTTTCGAGTTTTTTTCAGTTATTTTTGTATATTTGCAGCACCTTTAGCAACTATCACGTGCAGCTAATAAATTCAGATTGGGGCATTTAAAAGGATTGGCATGAGAGTATAAGAGTTGTAAAAGGGTAGTTGGGGATTTGGATCGAAAGGCTGTCGGAAAAGTGATTAACTCTGACCGCGTTAAGGGGGGTTTCAACCTTTTCAAATTGTATGACCCTTTCAGCTGTCGTTTGTGCAATTGTATGTGAAACATTCTAGACTTCAACCCTGGACATTTGCAGCTTTTTTGAATGGGGTATTCCTCTTTTATTTTTATTTGTTGCCCCTTTTGGGGCTTCGAAACGTCGCTTGCAGTCCATTTACCTGCACAATTGACTGATTTTCTAAGCGCCAACATTTGTTGGCAAATGGTGTAACCTTTTTTTGTATTATTATTTTTATTTGTTTGGTTTTCAACAGAAAAATCCAAAGAGTTTTAACTGATGCTATCAATGTTTATAAAGCTGGTTTGAGAATGTCAATTGTTTTCCTTAAAATGAAAAAATTAACATATCTAAACGATTGGGATTACTTTTTAGAGGGTTTTTTGTTGATTCCCAATTAATTTTGTGTTATTGACAAAGCATTTTGCAATATTTGGAATAGCAATTTTGTGTTAAGGTAGAATTTGAAGTAAAGTTCATAAGAAAGACAGATTAAGTGAAAGTAAAGGATTTAATAAAAGTAAAGTAGACGTCTTTAAACAATCATAAATAAAGTTTCCTATCATCATGATAATAATAAGACTATCAACTTTTATTTTAAGAATTCTTTCTTTTACAATGATAAATGTAAGTAATATGCTTATGTTTGTAACAAATAATCCACAGCAGCGTTCTTATATATATTTTGATCTTCTTCCGAGATTCTATGTGGTATATTTTCAAGTAAATCTTTGTTATTTGCACAAAGAATTGCTAAAAAACTGTAGTTCTTCCTTTATTTGTGCCCCTGTTTGTTTTCTCTCATTCTCAACATCGTAAATATTCACTAGTCCGGCGAAAACACAAAAATTACATTTCTCGTGGTCAGTTCTCTACATTCTTCTTTTTTGTTGTGTATTTTTCGTAGAATTTTTTTGTATATTCTTTGTTTTTTTCTTTTTTTTTATGTTTTTTGTTGGTTATCTGACTACACATAAAGAGCGGTTCTTCCTGCTTTTCGCTGGTTTTCCGGTTGCGTTGGTGTCTCTGGCATATTTATGCGCATGTTGGTCCGAGGCAGGCAATTTGCTGCTTTACAATAAGTGCCAGGACATAAAAATAATAATTATGCTTGTACCTTTTATGATTATGGTGTGAAAACAACAATTGTTCGTACGCAGCGTGTTTTGGCAAAGGACAACGACAACGATACATACACATGTACACTGTACAGTGTACACACTCTAGTCTAGATTTACGAGCCATGTACAGTACGTAGGTGGAGCAAATTATGAAAACAACAATGCTTAAAAACAAGCAGCAAACCAAAAAAAAAAACATGAGAAATGGAAGGAAGCAACCACAACGAGAACAACTCAATGTTATTGCTGGCCAGAGGCAGGAAGAGGGAGTGAGGAGCCTTACCTTGGCCTTAACATTAAGCTTAGCATGGCTTTCAGCACAATAAACAAAAAGTAATTTTCACAAATTTGCCAACTTGTAAGCTACGTCGAAAGTGGGCGAAGACCATTGGAATTTATGTGGCGTGTAGTTGCCACATCTCAACCTCCCTTGATACAGTTCTCACTCCTGAGAGTGGACGCAGGTGTTTAGCTGTGGTTCTTCTAGATGTTTGCTAGCAAACCAGACGACAGTCGACCCAGGACAGAGGACAGAGGATAGATACAACGTTCGTTCTTAATACCGGATACACAAAGTTTTGTTAAAAGGAAACTGTCGCGACGCCATTTATTATGGCCGTCTGAAGGGTCGTTGTCGCCCCACAGATATCGCTAATGTGTGTGCAAAGCGAGGTCCTTAAAACGAATCGTTTCCACACACACACACACAGAGACACATATGTATTTGTACTCGTATTCATATGTATACGAGCATACTTATCTCTAAAGGGATTGCCCATCGTCCTTATCATGCACGCTTAATTCAATCAGCCGTGGCAAATTAAAGTTCCATTTTTTGGCCAAGTCAAGCAGTGAAGCGTTTAAATACCAAGAGAAAAATTACATGGATTGTGCGAAGCATGCGAGAGGGTCAAAGTTCGATTATAGACTTATTGCACAGTGACACTAGATTACAACAATTAATCCTTCGATTTTTAGCAATAAGCTATAAAGCAATTCGATTTGTTGTTACCTGAAACTAGAGAGAAAGCTTTTGTTATTTTTCGTTAGTGCTTAAAAGCTCTCAGCCCAATAATATTTTTTACTTTTCTTAGCCTTCTGTTTCATTGTAAACAAACATAAAGCTTTAATTTACAATTGCAGTTTCTAGAGCCTTTATTTTGTTTCCGGAGTTTAAGTAAGTTGAGCCTTAATAAAATATCACTTTATTTTTAATGAAGTTACTAGATTTCGATTAATCGAGCTTTCATAATACATCTTTACATGTCTTCCTATTTGTGTATATATGTATTTGTTTAGATTATTTAATTAAATTTTTTTTTTTCACAAACCAGAGACAGAGCTTGATTCTGCATCAATGTGCTTTAAAGCTTCGCTTTGCTTTTGTTAAACCAAACACTATTTTCCGACTGTCGTTTGATTTGCATTTCATTAATCCAATGTTCATTTCTGATTATAAGCTAATGTCATTGGGTCTTTAGCATATGTGCATAAATCAACATGCCCCCTTAAAAAGGGGTGGCATCCCCAAAGCAGCTGGACAATGAAAATAACTAAACGCTACAAGGAGAATTGAAGCATGTAAATCAAAGCGAAACGAGTGAAAGAAAATTGGAAGTCAACAAAGGGACAATGCAAGCCAAAATCAAAGTGCGAAGGGGGATGCCACGCCCTCCCCTTCCGCCCTTCTGTGGGGCAGCTGTGCAGCCTTAAAGACCAGCAAGGATGTTGGCAGAGACGTCGACGTCGACAGCGGCGCGCAAATGAAATTAAAGGCGAGCAAACAAGTTACGGTCAGACAATCAGCAATGGGCCAAAAGGACATTGGATAAGGACAAGGGACAACAGGACGAGGGACAATCGGACAACAGGACAAAGGACAATGTGCGTTGTGTGCTGCTTAAAGCAATTTCATTTAGCAACGCCCTCCCGCGGACGCCTTCTTTTTTGCCCATTCCTTTATTTTTTGCACTGTAGAAGATCTGCCTTTGGGAACAGAGATTGATTTGTGCTGCCTGATGCCTCTGTTTTTCCTCCCCTTTCTCTTTCATTCTTCTCTGACTCTCTCTCTCTCTTTCTTTCTGTTTGCTGGCCTTCTTGCCCTTTGATTAAATTAAATTTCATGGGACATATGTACACATTGAACCGAATTGGGAAGCTAACAGTTCAACAGTTTTCCTTTTTTGTTGGGCTTTTTTTTGGGATTCTTTTTATTCTTTTTTGAATTTGAAAGAAAAAGTGCTGAAAAATTGCTCGTAATTTGCAGCAAATCCTTCATGTAATTTGTTTGTCAACAAATGAGTGTGTAAATGTTGCACATTTAACATTCCTCTGACTCAACTTCTTTTGATTCTTCTCTTTTTTATCTTCCCTTCGTAGTTGGGATTAGTTGACAGTGTCTAATGAGTTAATTAGGCTACTTTATACGGGTAGGTTTAGGATATCCATAGTATGTTGTTGGGGTCCATCAAATAGATGGGTCAGTGTCCTTAATTATTGGGCAATGTATGAAGATAAATGCTGGGAGAGCTACTAAACGTTCATTCCAAATTAGCTGCAGATGCTTTGCATAAATGAGAGAGTAGAAGAGGAATGAAGGCATCAGAGAAACGAATAAGACAGCATTTGAAAAACTCAAATAATAGACAAGCTATTTAAAATATGCTACTAACTGCAATCAATTTTTAGAAGAATGAAGATACCTTAGAAAAAATTGTATTGTTCTCAAGAAAATGATCGAATGAATAAATCTTAAAAATAAATGGAAAGTGATATTATTGACAATGAATAATAAGAAGTAACATAAGTAATTATTTAAAAACTGACTTTTACATAGATAGATTGGTGTCTTTAAATACACTTTTCTTCGTTTTTGTAAATTATTTTGCAAATATACTTTGCTATAATGATTTGCTTAAAATTGTAGCGGAAAACATTTGTTCCTTTGTAAGTTGCTAAAAAGTATGTCGATAAAACATAAAATAATTAAACTACTTTAAATATTTTTCGTTAAAAGTGTAAACTTATAAATTAACAAAAAGCAAAGATTCAACGCACAAAGGTTTACCTATTTTTGGTGTACTTTGTTTGTTTTGCCATAAAAAATATCTTTAAAGGATTTTTATGCTTTTTTTGCACCACCCTTATACATATGATGTGGGTTCTGTTTGTGTTCACATGTGCCCCAGTCAACTATAAAAGGCACAATAGCGTAAATAATGTAAAAGAAAATATGAAATACATAAATTCAGCAGAGAAATGCATAAAAAAACACCGCAAGAAAGCAAGAGGGAGGAGAGACAGATAGAGGGAAAACAGATGAAGAAAAACAATCTACAGCGAAAGAAAAACAAAGTTAAACCCAATACATTAATGGTATTTGCATTTGTACTGATTTTATTTGGTTTTTATTGAATTGATAAAATCACGAAACGTACAAACGAACAAAACGCCCAGGACAAAACGAGAGGGCTGTGGTCCTGTTTCGTCCTGTTTGGTCCTGTTTCGTCCTGCTGCCAATTTGATATTCCGATTGCAATTTATGTGCGTACATTGTAATGTACATGTGGGGGAAAAGTCTACTCGTTGTGATTCTTTGGCGACCCCTTCATGTCCTTTCTCCATGTTGGCTCAAACATCTGCAATATGCTGTGGAAAATGGAGCAAGGGATTAAGGGGAATGGAGTTTGTGTTTTTCGGGTGGATCAATGCAGTCAGTTGTGGAGTGTTTGGGCTGTGGCCATGTGTGTGTGTGTCTGTATGTATGTGAGTGCGTGTGTGTGTGTGTGTGTGTGTGTATGTACGTGTTTATTTGGCACCACAAATGCGTTTCCTCTGTGTGGGTTGAGTGGTTTGGGGTGATTGGTTTCGCGTTGGTGGCTTGCTGCCTGTGGTTGTCGTTTAATGGAATTCCGCTTTTGCATTAAATGTGACACACAGAAGCTGCCACACACAAATACACTCACAAGAACACACATACCAATACATCCAACGAGTTACAGTTACAGTTGCAGGACACTGTTGAGGCTGTCCTGTGGTTTAGCTTGTTTAAGTGTTAAATTAACGTTTTAACAGCTTCGATTATTTCGCCAGTTAATTTTTAATGTTTTCAGTTCCCAAAAAAGTAGCAAAGATTATCCATTAAATGCCAGAACATTTACGAATAATTTTATCCTATTTTTTTTTTACATCTCCATTTCTCAAATTATATCCTTAGCTCTACATTTTCATTAGTTTAATTAAAATTTTACATGTTCGTGTGTGTCTGTTCGTGTGTGTGTGTTAGTGTGTGTGTGTGCGTTTCCTTTTCAAATTGAACCGCAAAAGTTTTTGAATACAAACGCAGGAGGGGAGGATGAAGAAAGTAAAGGGGACCATGGATTATGTTATTGCTTTTGTCATTTTATGTGGTCCATTGTTGCACTTGAGTTCGTTGTTGTTGTTGTTGTAGTAGTCACCACAAAACTTTTGCCACATGGCATTCATTTCAATTTGCTTTGTTTTTTCGATACCCTGCAGGCGTTTAAATGTTGAAATAGTTTTTATTAAGGAAGTTATATCTGTCATTCTCATGTTTAAATTTTCGTAATCAATATTAATATACAGCCATTTGTTGGTCTAAAATCAAGTGGAGATTCACAGCTTTGAGCTTCAAATTTGAACATCTATAATTTGTATTTATACAGTCCTTGCATAATGTTGAAGCATTTACAATTATAACATTTCAATAGGGTATCTATTTAGTCAATTTCTTTATGCAATTGTCATTTTCTTCGAGGCAAAGTCAAAGGGTTGTAATTTCTGCCAGTTTTTGCCATTGACAGGCATTCAAACCGCAGTTTTCTACTCGTTTATGCCCATTTCGGGCTAGTTTTCATAGTTTTCCTGCAACTTAAATAAACGTTTGACCATATTCAGGCCACCAAAAATGAGTTTGGGTTCTGACCAAATTTCACTGGTTTCTTAGCAACACATTAAATTTGTAGATACGTTAAGAGCAATGAATTAGGGTTGCGTATAATTAAACATGTTATATTTGCTAAGGAATCATCGCATTTATCTATTGTGGTTAAGCGGCTTGAAAAGTGTGATTTAAGAGATGGAAAATTGTTGGATAAAATTCGCTTAAATTCTATTACATATTAAGTTATTCCTATAAATTACAGAAACTAAAAAATATACTGTTTAGAGACTGAGGGTAACATTTTTACAACCAATAGTTTGTTTTAGAGAACTTCAGTTTAAATACAACAAACACAAAATGAATAATTATAATAATTCACGTTTCCAACTAAAAAATACTTATTTTCTTTTGTCTCATATGTTAAGAGAGTACACTTGATGCTAATCTTTTATTCATACAACTAATTAATTAGAATTTTGCAACAATTAATCTTAGAATAAGCTATACATATTTATAATCTGATATCATACCCATTTGTTGATCCTATTAAATAGTAATTTCAATTTATGAAATTAAACAGATGTGCACAAATTGTTTTGCTCCTCTCCGACTGCTAATGAACTCTTGGCGTGTGAAGGATATCTAAACAATACGTCGGTGTGGAAATTGTGTTTACCTTTTTGAAGAGGCCTGCCAGACAGCGAGGCAAGCACAATTCAATTATTATTTTATAATTAATATTTTGCACATTAGAAACGCATCAGCAGCAGCTGGAGCCCAGGATAAAGGCACAGCACACGCAATCGTGGGGCAAAAGAAAATGAAGCACCATCAAGAGCATGTTGCGTGTGGCACAAAAAAGAAACACAACAAAAAAATAAAAGTTAAAAGAAAATGAAGAGAAATTGGGCGAGAAAACGTAAAAGTTGGTGCTGAAAGACGCAATTAATAAAAGCACTTGGATGAGATCTTAAGAGGATGTAGACAGGAAATCTCCCTAACAGCACGACATTTGATATACTACTCAAGGAAATTAAGCATATATCATCGTAAGAGCATGTTTTGAAACGATTTAGGAACTGAATTAAAACTGTTCTTTTGTAAAATAAAAGAAAATGGTGGCATAATATGTATTTAAAAAGTTTGACTTCAACATTTGTTCAAAATAAGACAGAGACTCTTTCAGTTTTTTCACCCTTTTTCTATGCAATCTTATCTGTCTGGTTCGGTTTTATTGGCTAAGAATTAAATTAAAATTCAATCTAGCATGTGATTATGACTTTTATCAGTTGCTTTCACATCCTGTCTACGCCACATGATAATTTAGTAAGCAGGCAGGATAACTCCTGTCCTGTCAACAGGCTCTTCTCAACTTTTATGCAAATTGTCTGTTGCTCCTGCATTTAAAACTCAATTATAACAAAATATTTACTCGATAGCAAAAGATTAATATCATTTTATAGACTAGAGTCGGCAAGAGTATAGTAATTTGAGTTGCTAGACTAGTAAATATCCACTGTAAATTTATTTTATGATTCGCTCTGCAATCTTAAATGAAACACATTTATATAAATATTATCTGAATATTCTGGGTTATTAAATGGACAAGATTGCATCCAAAATAATATAAATCAATTTTAGCTAGTGTTTTAAATATTTAATAAATATTTTGTGTCTTAGTATAAGACAAATAGTCTTATTCCAGTTATAAATCGAGATTATAAATCGATTTCAGCTAGATGTTGAAATATTTTCTAAATGTTTTATTTCTTAGGTTGGGTACTGTCGATGTACATACCCTTTTTGGCAGTTGTTCTAGCTACAGGGTATGGTAAATAGATAAAGCTTGTTAAATGTGCAGGCGTGACTGTCTCTGACCAAGTGGCAACGACTTGGCACACTTTGTGGCATACAAAAGTGTTGCATGCAACTCTTGTTGCTGCCACACATACTGTTAGATATGTATATAATTATTCCTTGGCTGCCACTTCTGACACAGCCGGCAGCAACTCCCAGAAGTCTACTTAATTATATTGTCGTAACTTTAAATGTCATTTTGCCATTGTGTCTGTGCCTCACATGAGAGAGAGATATGTATGAGAGTGTGTGCCACAAAGTTAGGAGTCTCCACCACTTGCAGAGACAAATCAGTCGGTGTACGTGGTCGCTGTGTAAACAACAACATTGAGATTCATGTGGCAGAGTCGGACTCGGACTGAAGCTGAGGCAAACGCGTGCCGTCTGACTGGCCTAATCCCGGTCTGCTCTTTCATCTCTGAGAAGGCGTCCGAAGGGAGTCTGTGGGGGGGGTCAAGAAACTTTAAATCACAACAGGCATTCGTTTCATGATATTTGCCAGCTTCCGTTTCCGCTTCTCCTCCTCCCTCACTCTTTTGTGCGTGACTGTGCAGTGTTTAGTCGTAAATATGCTGAGCAAATAACTCATCTGGCCAGATAATGCTGTACAGCACTGTAAAATAGTGTACGACTTTATGACAACAGGCTGTGCGATGCGAAGAGTTTAAGTTGAGGCTTTAAAATCTCATTATTATTTCACTCAGGCAGTTGGTTTAATTCTGCGAATTGTTTGTTGCGATCAACAACAGCAACAACAGCAACAACAACAATAACAATGGCTGTGAAAAAAACCCAGCCGACCAGTTTGTTTCACTGACAGCTATTAAATAATAAAATAATTCAAGTAATTATCATTTCACATGCATTGAACCAAGTGAATCGCATGATGAATAACTCGAAACTGTCCGATATTTAAACTGTGCAATTGATGCGCATCTTGAAAATTATAAAGTTGCATAACGAGTAGTTTTGAGTCTATTCACAGCTTGTCAGCATGTTAAATATTAAAAACACTAAAGTAAATATGAGAAGTAGTTTATGCTTTTCTTAAAAGTATACAAGTTTTGATTTATAAATATCATTTTGAAGAATTATGTTGACATTACGCAAATTATTTCATACATTTAATACATTTATAAATATCTGATGTATTATTTGATTATTTTGTTATTATTTAGTATAACTGGGTGAGCTTTGTATAGTGCATTTAAAAGTCATTACGATTTTATCTTGAACAAAAGTTCCCGCTCATATTTGGTATATGTTGTTTATTTTAATATGTACGTGATAAGAATGTTAAATGTATATACTCTATATGGTATATGCTACATCTATCTACTTAAGAGTGCTAAGTATATTATATACTTATTTCTGTTTAAATACAGTCCTAAACCAGCTGTTGGCTGATCGTGAGCGACTATGGAAATAATGTAAAATTTTATCAACCGGGTTTTTGTTGTTGTTGATCATTGTTGGTTGTTTTATTGTGTGTTGTTGCTTATTTTTATCGCCATGCTGAGCAAGTTGCCGGCCTCGCGGAGAGTCACTGAGTAGAGCTGAGCTTGGAGAGTCATTGTCCAGTTTTAAGTTGACAGTCGAGCGAATTGCAATGCAATCTGTGACGAAGCGGAACATTTTCTTGCTGCTGGCACTGCATTTAACCGCATCAGTGTTGACCTTGGAATCAGAGTCACTCTCTTCCACCTCTTCTCATCATCGGGTTAAGCGCATTGTGGGTGGCAAACAATCAAAGGCACCACCCGTTGATGATCCAGTTGTATTTGCACGTCTCTTCAATCGTGATGCACGCGTAGAAGGCATCCGGAATCCAAACACGGGCATCTACAGTTTCCTGGGCATACACTATGCTGAACCACCAGTGGGTCAATTGCGTTATGCTCGACCCGTTTATCGACGTCTCGGTGGTGATTTGAATGCAACGCGTCATGGACAACCTTGTATACAGCCGCATCCACAGCAACCTCAGCGCATTATTGGAGATGAGAATTGTCTGCTGTTAAACGTGTATACGCCCCAGATGCCGGATGAGACGACAGGTTTGCCCGTGTTTGTCTGGATACATCCGGGTGGTTTTCGTTATGGTTCTGCTGCTCAATACGATGCCACGCCCTTTGCACAACAGGGCGCTATTGTGGTGGCACCACAGTATCGTCTCGGCTCCCTGGGCATCATGGGCGATGGCACAAAGGAATTCGATGGCAATCTGGCCATGTTCGATTTATCCGCTGCATTGCGTTGGGTCACCGACTACATCTCCAACTTTGGTGGAAATCCCAAACAGGTTCAGGCCATTGGACATGGTTCAGGTGCGGCCAGTGCCATGTATTTATCCATGTCCCGAGCAGCTCGTAGTGCGGGTGAGGTTCATGGTGTGGTGGCCATGTCAGGCACTGCTTTATCTCAATATGCCACCGATAAAGAGCCAGTGCAGAGTGTCCACGAGGTGGCCAAGATCAACGGTTGTCCCACAGGCAATGAACTGGAAATTGTCGGTTGCCTGAGAGCGGTGAGTAATACAGTAGACTCTTACTAACTAGAACCATTACATATTTTTTGATGTTTCTAAACTGCATTGCGTTTTGAATCCCAAAAAAAAGGTAACCAAATTTATACTCTTCATTAAAACATTAATTTTTTTTTATAATTGTAGTTGTTAATAATTCTTAGATTTGATCAAATTTAAAGAAGAATTCATCACTCTATTTTTAATAGAACTGCGTTCGTTCGGAAATCTCATTTTCATTTGATGAATAATCCACGCTCAGAAATTAGAGACAAAAGTTTCATCACAACACTCAAGTTATCAGTTTCTAATTTCTGAAAAATTAGAATTTGCATGAATTAATTTTCTAAATGAAAATTAAAGTTTGGAAATAAGATCTTAAGTGAAATAATTACAATACCGACTTCTTTATCTTCTTTTAAACTTGAACTAAATTTCTGCATTTCTACTTTAGAAATCTGCCATGGAAATTATCAAAAACGATGACAAGGTGCAAACTGAGCGTTTGGCAGGACGAGCTCTGGTCAAAGGACTCACTGGCAGCGTTGGCTTCCAGCCGCACATTGAAGGAGAGGATGATAGAAGAGCATTACCAAGTCTAATCATTGGGGAGCCCGAACAGCAGCTGCGAAGTGGTAATTTTACGGGAATACCCTTATTGACGGGCGTAACAAAACACGAGACGGCAAACTCGGTGTCCGTGGATACGTTGAATAAGGTCTTTGGTTCAGCAGAGAAATTTCTGGGCTCGCTAAATGATGCACTGCATCAGTTGACGGGATTCCTGCGCATCGATGAATTAACTGGCAGCATTGCTAAGCCCGTGTTGCCTGGATTGACCAGTATTTTGACACCCACATTGCAGGAATTGTGGAAGGTACCAGAGACATTGAATGTGGATCAAGTGCTGGCCAAGGTGGTGGAGTCAACCACAGATGTGCTTTTCAATCTGCCAGCCGTGTTGACAACACAGGTGTGGTCCAAACTGGCACCTGCCTACATGTATAGCTTTGAGTATAATGGCACCAAATCAAAGGGTATCAATTTCCTTCATGGTCTGCCCATTGTCTCGGAGCAGGCACATGATAAACCCGAGACGGTGGCCCATGGTGATGAATTGGGTTATATGTTTGATGCAAATGATATCTTTGGCAATCCTCTGCCTGAGACACGTCTTACCAGCTCCGATGATCTGCAGGTGCGCAAGAATCTCATTGATATGCTCATTCAATTCGCCAAGCCAAAATCAGAAAAGGATGGCAACTCTATAAGTTCCAAGCTCTTCCAGAGTGTTACGGGCGGCGGAACGCCCTTCATCAAGATAAACACCCAACTGGAGGCAGCAAGTGATTTTCGGTTCTGTGAATTGTCCGTGTTGGGTGCCTCGTTGTCACCACTAAGCTCGACAAGCTGTGCTGCATTCGGAAATCTGTTGGGACAGCTGGGTGGTGGCTTGGGACAGACATTGGGTGGCGTGGGAGGCAAACTTGGACTGGGAGGTGTAGGATCCAAACTAGGACTGGGGGGCGGTGGCAATAGCAATGGCAACAGACGTGGTGGCGGTTTGGGTTTGGGTTTACTCTAAGTTTGGTGTGTGCGTGCTTACACAGAAAAAAATATATTCTTAAAATAAAGTTTAAAATTTCGAATTACCAATTCTTTAATTTATTTTTTATATCAAAACCTATTGTTGAAATGAAGACTCTATGCATTTTAAATGACAATGACTCAGTAATAACTATATAATGCCTACAGTATTTGATCTTTAAGTTTAAGACTTTTTGTTCTGTCTTACTAATCATTGTGGAGTCGAAATTGTAGCAGCTAGGAGGTTAATGTTCTTACACAACATTGCTGCATTTATTTATCCAATTGAAAGAATGAAAGCTTATATATATATTCCTTGGTATAAGAAACTTTTTGTCTTTTAATATATATCCTTTTTGGTGAATCTAGGCATTTTCCGGACAAATACTGAACTTTTGACACCGATTGGACCAGATTTTTATCCCGAAGTAATCGGTTTTATTTCAGTGTACCTATGTTGCATATTGAATAAAGCCGTTGGTATTGATATAAGCTGTTGGTTGCCATGACCCGTCGCTCAATTAGCACAGCTTCTAGCTCTGCAGCTCGGCCTGGCACTAATCTCTCTATTGACTTTGGTCCACCACATTGCCCCACAGCACCACATCCCCACAGCATCACAGCAGCAACTGAAATGCGCCGATAAGCAAATTTCCGGCCAACCGCGCGCAAAATTTAAACAAAAGCGAAGCTGACACAAGTTTTAAAACTTGTGGGCAGAGATCCATGCCACATGGGAGCTGAAGAGGGGGAGACAACGTTGGCAGTGGCAACCCCAGTGCAAACAATGAGCATAAGCTTCAAGTGAAAGTTAAGCAGGAGTAGGAGTAGGAGTACTAGGATTCAGAGAAGGAAGGACATGTCTCGTCCGTTGCCTTGACGCCTTTTGTGTAAATTCCTTGCACGCTCTGAACTATGGCCAAAAAGCTAAGAGCCAAAGCCGGCTTACCTAGAGCCAGAGAGACTCATTGTAACTGCTCTTTCATGTGATGATATTATTATTAATATTATTAAAACTAATTTCATAAATTGAAACTGCCTAGCATGCCAACTTTAGCCATGACCGGATGGAAAAGGAAGTAGGAGTTGGAGGCGTTAATTCCAAGTTTCGGCCAGTTTGGCTTGAGCTAGCAATCTGTGCTGGATACTGGACAGCTATTATAGGCAGGGATTAGGACATAATAGAAGCATATCAATGTGCGTTAAAGAGCAGACAAAGTTGGAAAATCTAGCAAATCTTTGCTGTGAATCAAACTGAATGCCTCAGAATTAAGGAAAAACCTAAAGAAGAAAGTGTGTGGGATTAAATATTTATTAACACGGAAACATTAATTATAATCACTAGAAAATAGCTGAACTTCCTTGCATATAATTGAACTTTTGCCCTCTTTTATTGATTATTTTGCCAAGCGATATAATCCTCATTTTAATTTCTATTTAAGTAATCTTCTGTTTGCAATTCGCGAAAATCTTTTGCATACTTTCTAGCCATTTCAACTGACAAACTTTGATGTATTAATCATTTTGGCCAAGTTGAGATACAAAGACGCGACATCTGTGACAATATTAATGGGCCGTTTGGCTTAAACATAAACTTTTCAATTAATTAGAGTCCAGCAAACGGTTGACAAATGATAATTATAATTCTAAGAAAGTAAGTATAGTAGTTACCAGTCTGGTCATAAATAGAAGATGTCTCCATAACTGGTTGAGCACTTTTAATGATGGTAATAAAAATTACAAATGCCAAACGTAATGTAAAATTGTGAAAAAGGCATAGAAGTAAAAGTTTTCCTAGTCAGGCATAATAAATGATCAGAGGCAATAATGCAGCCCGATTTAAGGGGAGTGTAATCAAAGCAAGCTGTTAGTTGCCCTACCTATAAAATCTTCACAGCACATGGGCACAGTGGAACTGACGTAGTTTTTCTTTTGTGAAAATTTGTGTATTGAAAATGTTGACTTTTATTTATTCTAATTGAGAGAATACAGATTAAATTTTGATGCTGCCCATTGATACTTTTACTTTTTTTTAAATTTACAATCATACTGCCTTTGGATTAATTCTTAACTCTTTCTTTAAGTTGAAAAGTAGAAAGTGTGAATTATCTTGGAAAAATCATTAGTTCAGAACCAAACAGGTTGATTGCCAATTTTATTTTCCTTTTTTAATAATTGGGCTTTACATATGAACTTGACTATTACATTGACAACTTCTTACAATATATACATACTTAAGCCACACATTCCACTATGATTTGGATAATCAGCTTCCCCATTCGCATTTTAGGTTCATTATGAAGCTGTTTACCTGGGGCGTACCCCAATTGGCATAAATCAGAGCCGTTTTATGGCTAAAGTGTCGCCCAATTTCCAATGCAATTTGCCAGTTCCCAAAGTTTTCTATAGTTTCCTTTTGAGATGGTCTGAAGGGCTGTTAAGGGGAAGGGATACGAGTATTTGAGCCTTCTCCCCATACGCAATTTTTCTTCATTAATGTGTAGTTACGCAATTTGCGCAAAAACTTTTCTACCGTTGCGTTAATTTTGGCCAATTCAGTGGCCGGCATTGGTTAACAGCAACTGAAATTGCAGTCATTCCCCTCATCATTGTTCATTCCCCCAACTTCATTTCCAGCTTTAGCTTTAGCTTCAGTTTCAGCTCCATCTCCATCTCCAGTTCATTTTCATCCGCATTGTCGTCATGTCGTTTTGTGGTTCGAGCACAGCCTATTTCGAGTCTTTTCCCAAATTAGTACCGCCCCTCGATTTATATTGTCATTTCGTGCGTTTCGATTGTGTAAAGCAATTTCATAGGGCGTCCGTCCCCAGCCCTCTCAGCTTTCTCTGGTTTTTGCCTATTTGACTCGACTTTCTCCTCTTCATCCTGTTTCTCCACCCAAGCTGTATGTATTTGCTGCCATTTCATCAATTTTGGAGCAGAAGTTACGGCATTGCGGCGTGCTTTAGTCTCTTCAATAGATGTGTTTACCCATATACGAGTACTCTTACACACACATTTTTGTCTTTGTGTAAGAGCCAAATAAATTAGGCTAGTCATTTACAGTTAATAGTTGCAGCAGCTGCTTTTGTCCCTGTTCCTTGGCATGTTGTTGATTTTACATGAACTCGTTGTGTACTTTTCAAATTACTTTACTTTACGTCGAGTTTAGAAGCAATCTAAATGTACGCGAAATAGTTCCAGGCATTGACTTTTATACCCTGTAACCAGGTTATCAAACTAACATGAATATTACGAAAGGATATCAGAGATTCTGCTTACATTGAGTAAGTTAGCAAAATGGTAGTGATGATAGAGACTGGCATCTCTGCCTTTCTCCTTCTCTTTTGACAAGTGTTTTCCTGTGTTATTTATAATAAGTGACCTCGAGTCAGCTAAATACCCTTTGTTAAATAATTAAAAAGGTCGATCCAACAAAATATACCATTTTATAAAAATGCTGGCAACACTTTAGCTACCCTGAACAATGCAGTGCTGTATAATGCTTGAAAATAAGTTGCCGGCGCTTTTCAATTTGTATTTGTGAATCAAAAATTATAATTCTTTTTGTTTGATTTGTCTGTTTGAAAACTATGATATTTAAGTTGTTGAACTTGGCTCCAAATAATAAGTTAATGTTCAAATGTAGTAAAATTGGTCGCGTTCACCAGAATTAATCAGTTATCTATCATCTATCACAAAATAGGACAGACAGACGGACAGACGGACATGGCTATATCGACTCAGCTCGTCGCCCTGATCAAGAATATACATATTTTATGGGGTCTGTGAGGCCTCCTTCAATGCGTTACACATATCGTGACAAAATTATAATACCCTCTGCAAGGGTATAAATATGACGGCTTACACGGCACTGCAAGGGTATCCAAACTATGGCGCGCCAAAGTTAGTTTGCTCTATACTTTTAATTCAAGTTTGTAACTGGTCAATTTTTCTTGTTTATTTTTAAAAGTTTATTATTTTAATAATCAAATTAAAATTAAATCTATACATCAATGTCAATGTTTGAGGGCTTTTGTAGTTGAATGGTCACACTGTTTGTTTGTCTAGGCGTCATGAAAAGTGCAGGCACATTCTGATATCAGAATATTCTGCTTGTCTAAATGATAGGCCTTATCAAAGTGGTTCTTCCCTCCCTGATGCAGGCTGGACAACAATTGCTTTAATCCAAATAAGGGAATTTGCGTGTGACATCTATCAGTGTCCATTTTGTGGGGGTATGTCATGCATTTGCAAGGGATAGACCAGTCAACGGATACCATGGATATCTGTGGGGTTGAGTCTGTCGGGCTCAATTTTGGGTAAAGCCACTTGTTCATTGTTCGAGTTTTGACATAAGCAAAAATCTGCTTTGTATGGCCCACTTTATGATTTTGTGTGTAAGGGACAGGTCTCTTTTCTAATGTGAAGCCCTTGGCTATGGGATTATGTCTTTGTTGTGGGACTGCACTTGGCCATGTGTACGCTTTGACAACGTCAATTGCAGGCACAATTCAGCTTTCAGCTCTCAGGAATTGGCTGGGTCTTTGAATCTAGACTTGTGTTGCTTTCAAGCTATAGGGCTCAAATTAAAATTGATTACAATAATTTGTATTGATGGCCATGTGACACGCACAATGAGCACACGCAAAGTGCATTCCGAATAGCTTACACTGGCCTTCATAATTTGGTCAGTTCAAATGTTAACTATTTTGACCGACCCCCATTCCTCGCACCTTTTGGAAGACAGTTTAATAAATAGTTAATGTGTATTTGTGAACAACACCTTTCAGTTTGAGGGTTCATTGTCATAGACACTAATTAACTGCACGCAATTTGGTCTGCGGACCAAGTTTATTGATTACCCAATACGATTGGCGACCCTTTCAACTATGTAATGACTTATTTATGTCGTTGATTGCTTCTGACATTTGCTGTAATTGACACTTTTCGCAAATCAACCTAATGCCAAATGTCCATTCGCATCGTATCAAATAAATAACATTTAGATATAATTTACCCGGACTTCTTACAATATATCATATTGTTAATTATTTGTTTATATTACTATACTTTTCACATTTTCATTTATAATTTTCTTTAAATTAGAAATGTTTATTAGTTTTGAAGTTTGGGAATCTTTAATTTAAAAAAATATTATACTCTTAGTTCTCAATACTTTTTGTTTTATTCTTTTGCTTTATTGCGCTATTTATTAATTTAATTATGTATTTATTTATATTGTAATAATTATTACATCTAAGGGAACTTTCATATCATAATTTAATTCTTAGATTTTAATGCTTATTTACTTTCGAGTTAGAGAATTTTTACTGTAGTAAAACCAATTATAAAGTTTTATTTATCTTTGTTTTATTGTCCTAAATACTACCTCTTATGAAGCCTTCAGATCATCGTTTAATTCTTCGAAAACTTAACAATTTATTGACTAAAGAAATAAGTGTCTATAAATTAAATGTGAATTAAATTTAGATTTGCTATGTAAAAGTATGTACTAACAATCTAAATGGAATGGCAAAATCTGCCATAAAATGAAAACCAAAAAGGACTTCGAGTAGTTTTCCTTCTTTTTTTCCAAAATCCACGTTTTATATGCGAATTTTACAAGCGCAGCGGGAGCACTGAGAAAATGCCCCTTTGCCTCGCATCCTTCCCTTTCTTCACCCTCGATTCAAAAAGTTCATGGCAAAACCCATTCCAAAGATGTATCCCACTTTATATGTATGGATGACTATACCAAGGGGAGGTGGGCGGTGGGCGTGGGGCGCGTCAAGTGCATTGGAATGTGTGGCAGCTGCAATTGTGCGGCAATAAATTATTGTGCAACACGCAGACGGCGGCCTCACTGACTCCAACACCAACTCGGATTGTAACTGTGACTGGGACCCTGAGTGACTGAGTGGCAGTTGCAAGTTCGGGGGAGTCAGGGGCATGGCATAATGAATGCTATGAAAATTTTTAACAATTTTTTAACTTAAAAATTACGACAGCGCTGACAATTTGCCATAAAAAAGTACGAAAATGCTACAATGGAGCATGCTCGATTGTGGAAGAGCCTGTACTTGTTGGACAAGCCAAATAATAATTGTATGTAGTGGATTCAACTTTCTCTTATGAGTCGATTATTCTATTGGCTAATTATTTCATCAATAACTTCCACGCTTATGGTCCAACCGACCTGAAATTTTCAGGACTATTCCGAGTATAAGATAGATGTAATGTGTTTAAGCTCAAGTTGCGCAAGCTTTGGTAAACAAAATTGGGTAAAATCTGGGTAAGACATAAAGAAAACCTGCATACATACCAAGTTTGGTGTCTCTAGCTTTTATAGTCGCCGACAAACAAAATTTAAAATTATATTAAAAAACAAATATAAAAAAATATTAAATAAAATACTAATGTATTTACACATTAAGTACATACATTTTTAAAATAGTTTTAGAATAAGCTCTTAATGTTAATAAATTCTTGTTGCGCTTGAAAGTAAAAAGAAATAACATAAATAAATACATAATAAACTCTTTTCTACTTTTTAGGTACAGGGTCTAAAAAGATGGAAAGTAGGAGTTGACTCTGCCTGCGGGGCTGTCAAGAAGGGGTGGACGAGGGGTTTTCCCCTCTGCTGACTTGGCTGATTCGAATGCAGACTCCAAAATTGCTGAATTCGTGACAGAGGAGTGATGGAATCAGGAGTTCTGAGTACAGAGTGCCGTATACCAAGTCCTCAGGTCGTGAAGTTCTCTTTTGTTACACCCATTTGATGTACCTTCAATTTGCATCTGTGTGTGTGTGAGTGTGTGTGGTGTGTGTGCGTCTGCTGCCAGTGCAATATTTTACTTTACCAAATGTGTTAAGGGGCATGATGTGGGGAGTGAGAGAGGGTGGCTGGATGATGGGGTTGGTTGAGGTATGGCTCATTTGTCAAATGTCACGACTTGATGATGCAATTGTTGTTGTTGCTCCCATTTTGTTGCTGTTGTTGTTGTTGTTTATGCTCCTTGCTGCATTGTCGTCATTTAGTTGCGCATGCAGATTTATTGCCTCGTTGTTGCAGTTATTTATTTGTATTTATTTTAAATGCAATCATCCCATTTATGGCTTATTCCACGCTTACTCGCAATTCCCTTAAAACAAAAACACTGTCAACTGTCACTCAAAACCCATTCTGACAGCTTTCTTCTACCTGATGCTACCTCAGCGTAACTTAAGTAAACATATCGTATTTCTAACAAGGGTTAGTTACCAAAGAATAACACTTAAAGATGTGCACACTCCTCCTCCACCTACCTTTGCTATAAGTACAATGAGGGTGGGAAATGAGCGGGGGTGTGGCCGACATCAAACAACCCTCTGCGCAATGTCAACCTGAACAGGGAATACGAATCTCTCACTTCCAATACAATTTATGCGTTTTTAAAGACTTCTATTTCAGTCGCAGCGTTGTTGATGTTATTCTACTTCTACTTCTTCATGTGGATTTATTTATACTCTTTCAAAGGGAACTTTGACTATGGCTTGCGCTGTGTAACTTCAATTGATTGCAACAAGTGTAATCCGGTCTACAAGTATTTATATATCTATATTAACATCTTTATTTACATTAACACCTATGTTTATCTATATTATTATCTAACAGGCATGTTTTTCGTGAATACTATATAACATTCCAGGGAGTTGAGCTTTTCAAATGGATAACGGCCCTAAATAACTATTAAATTAAATTAAATGTCATAATGTATAGTATTAAAATATATGTACATATATTTATTTTATAAAATGTAACCATATTTAATAGGTTTGTTTAAATCTAATATATACAAATTATTTCTGTGTCTATATCTAAATATGTAGAATATACTAGTATATTATGCCCATATCCCTATTAACAATTTTTATTTAGCTATATCCCTATCTTTATATCCATTATTATCTCAATGTGTATCTCGTTTTTCATTGCTATCTTTATCTCTTCTTGATCTTTATCCGTATTTCTACTCCTTTAACTTTATATATCCGTCTTTAGTGTATTAAAGCGTCGTCAAATCAAATTTAGATTGCTCTGTTTTTCTTTTTCTGCTCTGCATTTTTTGGTTTACCGCTTGCCTGCATTTCGGCTGAGGCCCTAAGAAAATATTATTCTTTAATTTCTGCACTGCTGCATTTTGCCATTTGTACGTTTTCCTTCGCAATATTTTTTTTTTTTTTTATTTCAGTTTTTCCATCGGCAGCCAAAAGGCATAAATATACAATGCATTTTCTGTTGGTTTGATGCTACCTTTGCTTTGGTTGTGGAGTGTATGTGTTAGCGTTAGTTTTGTGCCTTTGGCTTTGGCAACTGAAAAAGCTTGGCAAACTTTCGATTGCTTCTTTTATGAGAAATTCGTTGCATAAGTTTGGGCGCCATTGCCATAACTTTCGAATTGGCGTAAAAACTTTTGCTTTACTATCATGTAAGAATCTTTCAGAATTTTTTTTCTCTCCCTACTTTCGTCTCAAGCTGTTTAATTGTCAGGCAAATTTTGTGGTTCATTGAATTTTCGTTTCTTGAGCAAACTTTGTGCTAGCTTGAAATACATTGTTACGATTCAGTTGAATATTCGCCATAAATTCGCAAAAGTTTCATAAGACAAAAATAAAGTAAAAGAAATCTGTAAGAGTTCAATTTTATTTTTCCTTTCATATAAATTGATTCCCACACTTAATAAATTAATAAATTATGTGAAATTTCCATGAACTAAAAAGACATGTGCAAAAGTTGGCTAAAAGCGAATGCTGGAATGCGTCGAAATGCTTTTAAAATCGCTGAGCTAAGCACATTCTGGTCTAAAAAGCAGAGAACGGGAAAGAAAGAAGCCTTGTCGTGCAGACGTGTAAATATTTTGCGAGTCTGCACAGCATTAATCATATTAAACGCGATTTCTTGTGCTGTCACACAGTGCGTATGATTATTACCACTATTATTAATATTATCATGTGCCTGACTGCCAACGCTCGCGGCATGTTTTCCCCATTTTCCTTTTGTCGTTGTTGTACTTGTTGTAGTTGTAGTTGTTGTTGTTGTTGCCACACGTTGGCATCGTCATTGCAATTATTTACAAAATCAAAGCACGTGCGAGCTGTGCTTTTATGCGTTTACCAGTGTATGTGTGTGTAGTGTGAGTGTGTGTGTGTGTAAGTGTGTGCACACACTAAAATGCTTTGAGCCGCCTCGCTTATTACACCACACAAACACACACATACAAACAATGCACAGTTGTTGACAGCTTCAAGTCGTGGGCTTTGTTTGCCTTTGTAAAGTCACACGGCATGTGGAGTCTTTAAGCGGATTTTTCCCATCTCGATATTAGTTATTATGTTTTTTAGTTAAGGATTTATGGTCATGGTAGTTAAATGTTGACTAAATTATTGCATACTTTTTTATGAATTTAATCGAAAGGAGTTTCATTTTAATCTGTTGCCGTCATTATATAATAGTTTAATAGCACCATGTCTGTGCCTTCCATGAACACATTATAAAGTTGCTTGTTTCTAATCCTGTGAAACACAGCATTTCCTATTTAAAGACACACCTTTGCACTCCATTACCATTTGTTTAGAGATAGGATTAGCCTTTTTAATGGTTAACTTTTTAAGTATTATACGTACCCTCAGAAATCTGCATTTAAGGAAAAAGTTTATATAATAACAAATTCCCCTCCTTTTTGGGGGCTTTCTCCTCATTAAGTCACTTGTTTTTAACGACTAGACATAAGCAATTTTAAGCTAACAATTTTTAATTTCCCAATGCGCTCATCCTGAACCGGGGATTCTTCGCATTTGCATATGGACACCGAAGCATTCACTAGACATAAACAAAAAGTTTTCTCTTGTTATTGTTCATCCACACATTCGCTAATGAAATATCCATTTGCCCCACGCCTTTTGACAGCATCTTCCTGTCACTCAGCTCATATGCGTAGAGAAAGGGGGTTTATTGGGGGAATCTAGAGAAGCTTATGTCTTGTCTGAATGTCTGGTTGCAACTTTTGCGGCAGCGGTTTTAATTTAAATTGACAACATCAAGCAGTTAAGTACTTGCAGCGACATTTTAATAGCTTGTAAGCCTCGGGAGTATCCAGAAAAAAGAAACCGGGTTTAAAAGGGGGGCGGGACCTGTAAAAAAAAGACGCTACGGCACAAGCTAAAGGAAATAAATACAACGGACTCTTATTTACATATTCCCAAACGTAAATACGCGCCATTTTATTTGCCCGTCTGTTTTTTATTTTTTTAATACAAGTATTTGGGCACTCTCAACGCATCCTGTAAATCCTGCGACTCATTTTCCTTTTCATTTTCATTTTTACGTTTATTTTTCTTCTTGTTTGCCCCTTGCTTTTCATTTTGTTTTAAAGAAAATTTGCATAAAGTGAAAACAAGCATTTTAATTTCACTTGACGTAGTCAAAAAATGAATTGTACGATTGCATATACGACGAGTTGGTTTGTAGTAAACGTTAGCATTTACCGTTTACCCCCACACCACTCCCTACCTCAGTGACCGGTGTGACCAACTGGTAACTCCCCCGAGCAGTAAAAACTTTTACGGCGACGCTTGCAAAATAACAGTACTATAGGAAAAGTCCACTCCCTGGAACGAATTAAATATGCCCTTACAGGCATATAAATTAATTTAAAAGATGATTAAATAACGTCTTTCTTTCTTAGGAAATTTATAGGAATTATTGTTTTAAGCTTGGATATCTTAGTTCGATTGTTATATGGACAGGTTTGAAATACTTAATAATAAAGATACTTGGACCCGTTTTATGGGATAGTCTACCCTGCAATATTATTGGCAAGATAAGAAAATTGCTTTTAACAATAAAATAATAAATAAAAATCATTAGTTGCAATTATCTTATTTTCTCTGATCTTTTTAAAGGTTTGAAATTTATTACTTATTTATTTTATTAAAGCCTTCAGGTATTTTTTTGTTTAAGATGATTGATAAAAGGTAAATTTAATTGCGTTTATTGGTTTAATGTTTAATGACGACAATGGATCCGTTTAACTGTTTTGCTCCTTATGGCTCAAAAAACTTCATTACATAGTTGAAATATCCATCGGTGAGGGTATTAAAAAAACAAACTGTAGTGTGGGAGTTGCGTCAGCAGTCGTAATTGTTGGGGACCTGGAAAAAAGCGCAATGGCCACAGACAAAACAAACCAATTTAAATTAGACTACCCGCTGGGGTCGCTGTTACCCTCATCGGGGAAGGGGGGTAGAAGAAGAGTACAGGAGAGGGGCTAATATTTGGGGAAAAGTGTTGAAACTTTGCCGAGTTCCAACTTTTGACATTTGCAATGCACTAAATGTAAATGCCTGAAATTTGAGGCAAGGCTATTTGGGAGTAGGGATGTTCATGATAAATGTGCATTTGGTCTCGGTATGAGATGAGAAAGGAAGATGGGGAAGTTCTTTCTGGACCCACGTAGTCTATGAGGTGCCATTATGAAAACAATTTCGACAGATAACCGCAACCAGAACCTGAATTTGAGCAACATTTGCTCATTTAACTAGTTGAGAGAGAATAAAGTTTGGAAGCATTATTTGAAATGGGACACATGCCACGTTGGCAGTTTAATATAATTTAAACCTAAACACATACCAAAAGGTTACAATATATGTGTGTGCGAGTGTGTGTGTGTGTTTGTGTGTGTGTGCGAGTGTATGTGCCACTGTCAGGGGTTATTTGTGTGCTCTTGTCAAGTAGCCAACCGTCTGCCTTTTGACGCTGTGGCCCATAAATTATCAAGCACTTGGAGCAGAGCATCTTCACAATTTGGTTAGTCATTTGCCTGTATCACCCTGCCCCCTAGGCACAAACAAAACTATTAAGTGGGCATAAAACTAACATATGTGAGTCATTGGAATGAGAATAGACACAGACGCCAGCGAAAGACCCCAAATTGAAGTACCCTCCAGAAACAGAGCAGACAGTTAGTCGGGATCTAAGTCTACGGCTATTCCCGTCTAATGTTCATTTGCCAACCCCTCAAAAAAAACGATGTAAAGCTATAAAATAAGCCCAAAAATATTAAAGCTTAATTGCACAAGGAAAAGTATTTAATTAAGCAAAAAAGTTCATTGTTAATTAAAAAATAAATTATTTTAAAAATAGTGCAGAAGTTTAAATGTTATTGAGCATAATACCCTGTAGAAGAAAATATGTTAAGGAAGATGTAAGGACTTTTAGGATAATACATACTAACTTCTATCTGTAACTTTGAGATATGATTTACCAACTAGAATTTTTAATCTATTGATAGACAATAACAATTTAATAAAACTAAAATAGAGATTCTTTTGGCAGAGACCTTTAACTTTCCACTGATGACAACTTTACGCAAATTTGGTTGGGTTGTATAAATTATTTTTAAATGTAAAATAAATGTATAGTTCAAACCATGATTAAAATGATATTCCGCATTAAAACCAGTCTGTTTTCGACGAAGTTTTGAAATAATTTTGTTCAAAAAAAAGATAGTTTTTATACTAAAGGGGGCTCTGTGATATAACATATTGGTATTTAGATTACACAAACAGTTTTTAGAGAATAGATTTGTATTGTGACTGCTAATTAGAATGGAAGTCAAAAACTTCAACTTTTAAATTTAAACATTGTTGTTGAAGCGATTGCACAACTAATGAGAGAAAAACAATTATTTCACTCTTTATTAGAGTATTTCTAAGTAGACTATTCCCAAATGTCCCACAGTTAATTACGTATCGCATGTAAATGACAACTCCGTAGTTTATTGGCAACTAATTTTGCATTGATTTCAATAAATTAAAATTTAATTGCTCGATTCGTGTTATTTTAAATATATTTTATTTTTTGATTTTACTTGATTTGCCTTCATTTTTTTTTGTGCAATTTATTGGCTTAATTGAGGAAACAAAATGAAAATGGAAAACGTGGACAATTGGTTGTTGGTTCAGTTTCTGGTTCTGCATATGCAATGAGAACTGAACAACGTGTGCAGTTTTAATTGGATGATGTTAAATGAAAGCTGCAAGCACAAACTGTCAAATAAATAAAATATAGTAGCACTCTCGACATGTATTTGTTTTAAAGTATCAAACAGTAGGAAGAGGAAAGTCGAAGAAAAAGTTTTGTGGCAACTTTGAAACTTTTGCCAAAGACATTTTCAAGTGCAAAGTTTTTCCTAGGCAAGTGAAAATCTCCTGGGGACCAGCCACCGGTTGAATTGTTTGTACAATCCATATAAGAAAAGATAGAGAGAGATAGAGACAGAGAGGAATGAGGAGCGGACCTGGCTGCTGTTCGAGGGGTGTACAAGCATTTAGCGAGGGTTGACTGTGGTAGTTCAAGGGTGTGTATGTCTTTCAGGGTCGTTCGGCTGTCGTTCGAGGTCTAAAAAGTCAATCACAATTCCCAGTGCAATCAGAAGACGCGTATTAATATTTAAAGAGGTCATCGAATTGGTTTCCAAACCAAATGCCAAGACAATTCGACTTGCCTCATGTTGCTGCTGCTGTTGCTGCAACCTCGACAGATAAGAAATGTTAGCAATTTGTGGCCTGCAATATTTTCCACTTATTTGCCGATTTGTTGCAGTTAAGTGGCTCGGCTTAAAGTGGCTGAGTGGTTGTCTTAGCCACCCCAAAAATAAGATATTGTATCTTTTGTGCCATGTTCCTTTCTTTTATGTCTGGCAATTTGGATTTTTATGATTTGCAGCATTGTCTCAGCTGCTCGCACATCGTTGCATTTTTAATGCCACATTGAATATACATTTGCATTTGACCCCCACACAAACTTTTTGTTTGTTAATGCTTTTCCGCTTTTCCATCACAATGCCAGACTTGTCTGGAATAAAAGTGAAAACTTTCGTTTCTTTACCGCATTCCTCAACTCACGGCCATTCAATTACATTCTGTTGCAATCAATCACACTCGAAAGTTCAACAGTTTTCCCCCATGGGTCATGGGTCCCAAAAAAACCTTTGCAATTGTTTTTCTAACTTTCATTCACTGGCATTTCTTTCTCTCACTCCTTGAAAAACTATTTGCATTTGAATTATGAGTTTATGTTTCTGATTTTCTTATAACATTTATAGAACACTTGCAACTGTTTTGAGTGTCTAGATTTATGGTTTGATTTTAAAAATATATTCAAAGTAAACGTAGTCAAGGCCAATAAATCAAAAAGATGTACTTGATCGGTTTAGCCTCTGATAATGTAAACTTTCATCAATTTCTTTTGTGAATTAATATATTATTTTCTTAACTTTCAGGAGAAGCATCTCTACATCTCTGCAAACTGTATTTGTCATATTAAGTTGATATTATATTAAAGCAATAAAGTCAAAAACAAGGTATCAAATTATTTGCTTCAGATTTTATATTATTTTAGAAACAATAGTTTAATGAGTTTGCTTAAATTTCTATTTGGAAGAATTACTTATATTAAAATATAAGGAATTTACTGAAATAGATATAGTGTTAAATTTATAGAGACAGCAGATAAGTAATTAAGGATTCCTTGATATGGAATTATACACCAAGTTAACCCTTCCCGCATAGCCAAGTTATATATTTAATCTGTCCTTCAATAAGTAGTATATATTTTTTCGGACTCCTTTTTTATGTGTCAAAGAAATCTCATCAAAAGTTGTATTTGCGAAATGTTATATTTGTAAAAATAAGTAGAGAGAACAATATTTTTGGAGTAGTTTTAATTTTGTTTATCAAGAAACTTACAAGTTTTTGGTTTAATTTGTTAACCCCGTCTCAACTTAATTTGAGTGGCAACTTTTAATTCCACAAACCCAAATGAATAAAATAAAATTATGCCAAAATAAGGAACGTGGAAATAAGCAAAGCAAACGAATTAACACTTTTCCTGAGCTGCCTTCTTCTCTTAATACCACTTCACAGAATTCCTTCAACCATAATTCCCCTGACTACAAGGATTGCCCGCAGAGCAAGTTTTGGGCCCGTAGGACTCTCAGTGAATCCGGAACTTCCGTGCTGAGCTCAAGTTCTGTGCCACCGGCTGTGCATCACAAAGAATACCAAAGACTCTGGCAATGCAGGGTGCAACAACCAGAGGGAGAGAGAGAGAGAGAAAGAGAGGTTGCAAATATATATATAAGTATTTATTGTTTTTGTTTGTGTGTGCTTTGTTGTTGCTGCTGCTTTGTTGTTCTGGCGCGCCAAAGAGCAAACACAGTGAGCGCAAAAACCGCAGCCACTAAATGCATTAAAAGCCAGCTCCATGAAATGGAGGCGTTGAAAATTGTGGCTCTGTGTGTGCTCAGTGTTTGCTAAGAGCAGATGAGAATGTGTGGGCGAGAAGAGACGAAGAGAGGGGAGGAGTGTTGGTTGCGGTAATATTGTAACGGCTTTTGTGTCTCGCAGCCAAGTTTCGAGTTTGGCATTGTTTTCCTGCACGGATATCCTTAATGAGTGAAAACTGGGCTAAGGCTTGAGTCTGAAACAGCAGCAACCATCATAATTATCCCAACTCCCCCTCATTCCAGCCTCTCCCTTACAATCCCCCACGTCTGGGGTCGACTGACAGAAACACACTCGACACTCGACGGTCGACGGTCGACGGATGATGATGACGCCCCCATACTTGAGTGTTGGGGCAAAGTTCTTTCCCCTCTGCTTATCTGACCTCATGCGCACATAAATCTTGCTCTATAAGGTCCACCCTCTATACCACCTACTGTTACGCTTGTGTAATTATCATTGTGATCACTTTTCAACAGTGCGAAAAACTTTTGTATTAAAAGTAAACTTATGACAGACAACGCACACGCCAAGTTCTCTGACCAGGACTTTCAAGGATTCGTCCTGGACAGGCACACATACGCACACGTTGCCAGTGGCCATTGTCAAGTATAATTTATCATTCAGTCAACGTCCTTCGATTGCAGTTTATCATCCAACTTCCTCACCTCTCCCCCCTGCCGGCAACCTTGTCTAGAACTTACTTTACTGGGTCGTCCACTGTAATTTTTCTCTATCTTGTCGGTTTTCTCCACCTTCACCTCCACCTACATTTCTCTCTCACCCATAGCTCAAGGAAAGCAAAAGCTGCGTTTGGAGCTGAAAAGCGAATGGAAAATCAGTTTCAAACCTCAGGTTGTTATTTTTCTTGCAAGTGGACTTTAAAGAAGGGAATCGAGTGAGAGGACAGCTTGGTAAAATAGCAATTAACGTGGATTTGAAGTCTCTACCTGCAATAATCGGAAATAATTGAAGAAAGCAAAAAAGAAAAGAAAATGAAACAATAAGGAAAAAAACTCCCTATCAATGGAAAATAGTCCATGGGGCTCTTTGAAGGATGTTTGTACATGCAATTTGTAACATTTTAATTGTTGTTTATATAGCTGTAGTCTGAGTCGGATGAACTGATTAACTGCTTCATATATAGAGTGGTTTGTGGGTGGATTGGTGGCTTCAATTGAGATTGCAACCACAGGCAACTACAGGGGCTAATTTTGATTGTGCTGCTCAATGTAAATGACATTAGTTTTCAATTAACTGGGTTAAAGGATGTGGGCTATTCAAGATGCAGTGATTCAGCTTAAAGAAGATAATTAAGGAATGTTTCTTTACATATAAAGAACGATATTCTTCTATTTAGTACATAATATAATGTAATGTAGTAAATAATGGGATTAACCTCATATACATATATAATAAATAATGAAATTAAGCTAAATTGTATTTTTTATTTGAAAATTGAGCTGTTGATTTTCTTAAACCTTTGACCTTTTCAACCTAAATCTGAACCAAGATAAAGGTTAGCTAAACAATTTACAAATATATTCGGAATAATTTTATTCAAATTGTTTAAGTAATTTCTAGAGATATTTAATATTTACAACTATAACAATTCCACCATTTCCGGTATTTTTAACCACAAGTTGCATGCATTGGCATCTAACGGTTTTTTCTCACAAATATTTTAAATTCCACTCGTTACTTTTCAAAACTCTCTCCTTCTCTCACTCCTCAAACTCTCTCTCTTACTCTCACTCTCCCAAGAATTGTGTCAGCGCCAGGGAGCAGCGGAATTTGCAACTCCGAAAAGTGCAACATTTTGTGGCAATGCGCAGACTCAACATTTTAGCCGGCAGACTCAACATTCAGCAACAAATGTTGTTTATGCCACTTGAAGTTGATAATAAACAAAACGTGGCAAGTAACAGTAAGTTTAATCAAATCAACTATGATAAGAAATCACATATAGAGAGTATGATATGAGATAAATTGCAAAATTGTAAAAAATATTTCACTATAAAATCAAAATAAATTAGTTAAACAATTGCTTAACAATTTGTATCTATTATTAAAACATTTAAATTAATACTCTTAGTAACAAATAAAAGTAAAACTTTACTTTGGTTGTGGAGCTGAAACAGCTGATTTGTTGGCGGCCTGCAGGAATTCGCTTGGAACTCCGAATATTCTCTTTGTGGCACCCGAAGTGTGGCAAGGAAGTTGCCGAGCGCCACAAACCCGAGCGAAAACTCACCACTTTATGGAAAAGTATGGGGGGAAAACTGACAGCATAACTGTAAACTGTTGGCCGTTGGCTGTGAGTTTGGCATTCAGTTGAGTTTTGGTTACTGCCGCCAACGGTTAAAGGTTGAGCCGCGTGTCGCGTGTGTATTTGCTACTTGCCACTTGTCACGGAACATTTACAACATAAACAAACAATTTTTTAAGCAAGTGGTTGCCTGTTCGAATCGGGTTTTTTTCTGCGAAATTATCAATGAGCTTAGGATAATTGTGTATTTTTAATGAGAGGCAATCGAAACTTAAGCTGCCACATGGTGGCAAGAACGATGCTGATGCCGCGCAACATTTTGGTGGCAAACGGAAACGCGAAAGCAAACGGAAACGGAAGCATTTAAGCAAAGTGGCTGCTTTCAAGCTCAGCAACTGTTTGCCAACATGTGTGTGTGTGTGTGTGCGAGTGTGTGACTGTGTGTGTAGAATGCTGGGCAAACTGAGCGCATTCTAAAGCCGGGCCCAAAGGCAAAAGCCCAAGCCAAAGTTGCAGCAGAAACTTGCAATCAAATAGGAATACGAATACGAATACGAAAACGACTACGAAAGCGAATAGGAAAACGAATACTAAAAGAAAAAATATTCACAGCCAGCAATCCTTTTGTGTGGCTGTGTGTATGCGAGTGTGTGTGTGTGTGTGTCTGTGTGTGGCAAGCAAATAAATGCTTTTGCAACGCTTTTTTAGCCATTTTATCTCAAGTCGAAATACTGTAAAAAATTGTAAAATGGATTTACGTTTCGTATTCATCGTTTTCCTGCTGAAGTGGACGTATGCACAAGGTAAGTCCATATCACGAGTCCTTTTCCTTGTTCCTTTTTCCTCAATGTTTATACGCTCTCACTGAATGTATGTGAATGTGTTGCATTCTGTTTGTGCAGCTGCCGCTGATGTTGCTGCTGTTGCTGTTGCTGAAGTGCAGTTTCTCGCATTTGTTCAAGTGCCACGCGTTGCACGTTGCAAATACTCGTTTTGCCATAGAAAATTGTGGCTCAGAATGTAATATGAGTATTTATTATATACTTACATCTCAACGACTGTGGGTGTGTGTATATATTTATGTGTGGCACTGTAATGAGGTGCATTTAGCTGAGGCAACAGAGCGACTGACCTAAAGCGTGTGTTTGCGTACTTGCCACACGTACAAGTATTTGCGGCAAAACTTTTTCAATTCGAAAAGAAAAACTTTTGAATACAAATCCAAATGGTTTTTATTTTCTCTCCTTTATTATTGATGTTGCGACTCAAATGTGGAATTTCAAAGGTGTTGTTGAGTACTACAGTTCGAATGTGTCTCAAGTATTACCATCAGTAGATAGATAGGTTTCGAGTTGAAGGATTTTACATTTGGTATTTTATGAAGTATGTAAAAGGATGAATTTAAATTTAATAAGAGGGACATTTTAATTTGTTGATTATTATAATTTACGATTTTAAAAGTATGCTTCAGATGATATCCTGAATTTCATTACAGATTAAAATACCAAAGTATATATCATATTTCATGTAATAACTTCTTTATTATGTCTCATTGGATTTGAAGTAACAGAGAAAGCTTAAGCTCTGCTCAAAGTTTAGTTACTTCAACTAGTTATGAGCTAATGCATTGATTAACCGCCTTTTGCTAAGCAAATATATATATCTCATAGTTAAGTTTCACTTAACTCTCATTTACTTTCGCTCAAATAAACTTATTTACTTGGTTTTCATACGAAAACTTTTGCCAGCCACAAAACAATTTCCGCACTGTGTTGCCTTGACCTCCACTCCTCTCCCCTCATTTCCCTTGTCTACACTGCTCAGATACTCCCTAGTCGCAGCCTAACAACCCAAACAAATTAGGCAAAAACGAAAAAGAGAAAAAAAATATATGAAACAAGCCAGAGTCAGAGTTAGAGCCCGAGGCCAAAGCAAATTATGAATGAGTTCTTGTAGCTCTCGTATCTCTGTTGAGTTTGTACTTCCATTTTCCACTCTTGTTTTTTCGACTGTTGCATAAAATATGCGCATTTAATAAGGCCCAAAAATGAATGTTACCCGAAAACAATAAGAGGGCATGTAAATGGCGACCCTCAAATATGAAGCGAACTGAAGCGAAAGCCTCACAACGGATGCAAAGAGAGATAAAATAAAAGCGTTTTACCGCAAAATATTACAAAAGATTTATCAGACGATTCGGTATTGTAATATAAATATATTATATGTATTTTACAAAGACTAAATATATTTTATTAAAGAGTACAAACTTTTTATTCTGTCCTGTCTCAATTTGTATGTTTTAATACCCTCAATGAAATTAAATAATAAGAATATAACAAACTATTGCAATGTACGATATCAAGTGACTAAAGAAGAAGATTTTACTAAGAGCAAACAGCATTACTGTATGTTCTTTTTTTACAATTATGTGTAGAGTATCTCGCAGTCAACCTCATTTAACAACCTCATTGCAACATTTCCACTTGTTATCTCTTGTCGTTTTGCCTCTTTTTTGGTTAAGGGCTTTTTTATTATTATGTAGTTTGATGCATGTAAACGAATTCAATTGAATAATATCCTGTCATTTTGCTGGTTTGCTTCCTCCTCGGCTCGTTTGGCATGTCAAAATTTTTATCAGCGCACGGAAAAATTTCGCCATGAAGCAGTAAATAAATAAATCCAGAATAAAAACACACGCTGCTCGACGCTCAGAAAGTATGCAATAAATTTTTGTTGGCCAACATTGCAAAATTTATTGGCATTTTAGTGGAAGCAACTCGCATGGATTCGATGAGTGCGTGTGTGTGAGTGTGTATGCAACATCAAATAAAACAAATTAAATACTTTACTTTTTTTTCTGGCAACTTTTGTGCGCCAAGTTATTTTTTCGACGCTTTTCGCTAAACTTTCAGCCTTCTCTTTAGCTTAATTTATAAATTATTCATATGGCTTGGAAGCATTTGGGCCAATTATCATTTTCATTGCATGAAATGAACTTGGCTATTGTTCAGCTTTTTCTGTGGACTGTTGTCTTGGCCTTTTTTGTCTTAAGGCCACCAAAAAGTAGGCTAAAGCAAAGGCAAAAGCAGTGCAAACAAATACAATACTCATACGACTCGTTGGCCCTACAACAAAATTAATTTGTATGTGTGCGTGTGTGTTGCTGTCTCTCCTTTTTGCTTTCTTAGTGGGTGTGTGTGTGTGTGCGTTAGCCTATGTCTTGTGCCTTGCGGCCAAAAGCGTCGGGCATAAATTTATTTGCCAAAAACTTTCGCAGACCGGAATATTAATGAGTATTTAACCTAAATTGTTGCCTTTGATAAGTGGCATGAAATGTTGCCCGCTGGTATCAATGTGCCCCAGACAGTTATCTTTCCCTATTCTCCAATCCCCATCCCTTCTTCCATATTCTATCTATCCATCTTTTACTTTTGTTATAGCCTTTACTATGTTATATATGTTAACATGGTGTGCGTGTGTTCTTTGTTGCGTTAAATTACTTTAAAAAAGGGTTAAAATTATTTTATATACCCAAGACAATGCGATGGCTGTTGCTGTTCCCTTTAAGTCTTGGCCAAAAGGGTTTAGGCCTAAAAATAATGGCAAGCAATTCTCATCATGCTCATTTCTCGCATTTCTTTGTTGTCTTCTCTTTTGGCCGAGTAATTTGGGTAATAAGCCCAAATGTATTATGTACCAGTTTTACCTTTGTGTTCCTACTTAATTGAGACTAAATGCGAATTTAGCGTATTTATATCAAAAAGGTATTTTACTGTTAAATTACTGAGCAAAATGCTACAAATAAGGTAGTTCAACAAATTAAAATGAGCTTGCAGTTTATTATAAGTATTTGCAAATAGAAAATAAATTGAGTTATGAAAAGATAAATATATTCAATGGTTGATGAAGTCATTTTGGGTTTCTCAAGCTAAAATGTATTTATTCTTTAGTAGGCCACATAATGCTTGTTATTTATATTAAATATTTTTCTGAATTGAATTTGTTTTAAAGTATAACAAATAACAAGCGAGTATGTAAAGATATTAAACTTAAATCGTATTAGGAGCTTATTCTAAACGAAAAATAATCTTTTTCGTAATTGGAAAAACTATTCAGCTCACAAAATACATTTGAAATGCTTACGAAACTTAAGCTATGTTTTGTTAATAAACCTTAATAGAGAGTAAGTCATGCAAATTGTGTATATAGCTTAGAAATGGGAAACATAATAATAAGTTGAAGCAATTGAATTGTATATAAATCAATGGACTTTATTATGATAAACTTTAATTCAGTCGCATTTGAAATCTTCCTCTAATTGAGTCTCAATTTAAGCAATGAAATGAAAATTGCTTTGCCTTTGGGGCAAATTGACAATTCCGAATTAGAGACATTCGCAAATTTTAATTAATTTCTGCATCAATTGGATTGCCTGTCATAATACAAATAGCATAAATACCCACACACACACAGTCTCATATAAGCGCGCACATAAATAAATGCACATAAATACACATGTCCTTAAACAAACAAATCATTAGGCATACACACATTTATTTATTTATCTAACGTATCTTTTATGACAATGTGTGTAGGTGTATGTTTAAGCGTGAATGTGTGTGTGTGTGTTTTGTAAATAAACAAAAGCCACATGCAGCAGGATAAATACATGTGATATGCAGGACTCTGAGCTCAATTGTTGTTCGTTCCCTTTCAGCGCCTCAAATAATGGCAATATTTTGATTAACTTAATTAAGTGATTTCTCCATTTAACTCATACCCCTTATCAGCTATAACAACTACAATAACAATACCCACCAAAACAACAACAACTACGTTGACAATGCTTATCAACAGCAATTTCAGTTCCTGTTGCGCTAATCCTGGCACAGCTTGACATGATTACCCGCTGAGCCTTTGTGTGCCACATACAGAGTATTGTTTGCCACATGAAAACATATTTCATGCCATTATGCGCAAAACTAGGCCAACAACAAGAAAACAGCTTAAACAACAACAGCTAGAATAACAACGGCCAATTGCGCCTAATGAATTGAGCTAGTAAATTTTCTGAAGCAGCTGCCAAGGCGCAACGCGGCTATCAAAAGTTTAAAGTGCCCCAGAAATGGTATAAAGAGCGAAACAAAATTAAAACAAAAAGAGATAATTGACCAAGCCGAACTTTTAATACACTTTACAGCTAAACTTATGAAATTAAATTTATAGTTTTTGTTTTTTAAATTGTTAAAGTGCAGAAGAAAATATGTTTATTGAAATTGGGATACATTAAAGAGAAAGAAATAAATGCTTATATTTCTTGATATTAGTAGTATCCAATTCTTAGAATATTGCTTAATATAATTACTCTTTGATCTGAACAACCTATTTGATTTACAATTTGAATCCAAACTTATGTATTAAATTCCACAATTTTCAATTTATACACAATTTGTCAACTGTGATTTATTAGAGAATATTTAAAATTATATCAACTGAATCTCATATTTAATATGCCCATTGAAACGTTGCGAAACAACTTGAAAATAGCCTGGGCAAAAGCAGCAAAAACTTACTCGGACATAAACAAGTGTTGAGCATATTTTTTTGATGGCAACTTTGGCATTTTACTCCTTTCCTTTTGTTCTTATTGCGGCGACCCTGGCGCCAGAGCAATCATAAACCATTGAGTGACCGACGGACAGTCTGTGTCCGGGTCTGGGTCTGTGTCCGGGTCCGGGTCCGGGTCCGACTACGGCTGATGTCTGGAGGAGTCTGTCTAGAGGAGAAGTCTGTTGGCACTTGTTCGCATTTCTCGCGCATTTTTTAAATGTTTACCCTTTCGACCCTTGAGCTATGCAACCGTCGACGCCCCCGCGCAAAGTGTCATTGACATTTTAATGTGCTAATGAAGATGAGGGCCAAAAGCAAAGCAAGCGCAATATTCAAAGATGAAGAAGAAGTGGAGAACGAGGCAAAAAGAAATGAAAAAAATATGCTTAAAATATTATAAAATTGTTATAAAAATAGTCAGAATACTGTCAACGCCATCGTCATTCTTGCCGCCTTTGACTTGCGCCTTGGTCTCATTATAGCAGAGTGCGGTTTTTAATATTTATTATGTATACGTACACATTTTGTACGCTCTTAAAGGCTGCTCAAGGACTTGCGGTGTTTATGAGTTGTTATGATTTTATTTTACATCATTTTGGTCGCTTTCGCTTGTCTCCCTGTCTTTCATCTCTCTCTCTTGTCTCATCATATCTCGTTTCGCTTGCAGTCAATTATGTCAAAGTTGTCAATTCAGTATGAAACTGCAAGGGCTTTAGCGTAAGCAGCTTTTACAAGCAGCTGAGTTTTTAGTAGAAAATAAAAGCAAATGTTAAATGTAGGTTATGATTTTACGAGCAAAAATATAAGCAAGAATACTGCTCTGGAAGGATTGCAGTAAAACTTTCCAAGTGGAAGGACAAATTGCAATCAAAAATGTAAATAAATACTGTCAATTGTGAAGCTGTAAACGGATTTTCTTTTTTAGATTTGCTTAAATAAAATCCACTTTAATAATAAATATAACATTAAAGTAGGAGACATTTGAAATTCAAATAGAATTTTGTTTAAGTATTTGAATCAGTTAATAATTTCAATTCGAATATATCCAATGGAATTTTGTTGACTACCATAACTGAATATTTTAAACTTGAATTTCAGTATAATGATTCTTTTCTCTGTAGTAGACTCGATTGCCAAGTTTATATAACTGAGTAAAAGTTTATTTAAACCTAACTTATTTGAAGCTTTATATTTTAGTATTTCTCTACAAGTTTCTCTCTCCAAAGAGCTTTAAGAATGCCTTTAACTGTTTCACTTCTGCTACAGCTGTAGGCTACAACAACTGAGGCACTTAAATTTTAAATGCCATGACGCAAAAACCCATTTTGTTAACCCTTCGCTCACTCTCTGTCTGTTTTCTTTGTATACTATATAAGTATATTTATATATACATTTTTATGACTTTACGCCAACGAGTCATAATTTTTGCCAACTCATTGCCTTTTGAGCCGCAAAAATCTCGGCAAGGCCAAAAGGGCGCAACACTTTTTTCTTAGCCATTTGTTGCTTTTCACAAGGACCAAGAGCGTAAGCCAAAGTAGTCCTAGTTTGATGGGCTCAGCTGTTGTCCCAGAGTCAGAGCCGTGAATAATTTATCAACGTCAGCAAGGCGATGATGAACGCCCAAATGCCAGGCTAGCAGATTGTCAAGTCTACTTCCTCCTTCCTCTCTATCCTCCATCTTCTTCCCATTCTTGGACAAAACTTTGTTCGACTATCTGTGAATCGATATGCCTGGGACATGGCAAAAGAAAAGAATAGGCCATAAAACTTGAGCTTTTTAACAAGCAAATCAAATGAAATGAATGAGCAGCCAAAGACGATATGGTCGCTTCTTATGAATGGACTGGACCGAGCCGAATCCAATGTCCTGTCCAGTGTTAAAGGACAACAAGGACAACAGGCTGACCCCCAGACTGGACGCTTATCAATGCTAAGCATTTTGCTTTTGTGTATGTTGACTTACCTTTTCTCTCGTCTTTTGTATAGGGGACAGGACATTTTATATTTATTAAAAAAGCGTCGGCAATTCGCAACGTTGAGAGGCCCTAATAGGCATCCGGTCATAAAAACATGAATTGTGGCTCTTAGCAGCAAATCCAATTGGCCATAAATCGGCTTTGTTGTCCCCACCGAAAAAAGAGACGAAGGAAAAAAACGAGGAAAAACACATGAGCACACAACATAAAGAACCTGAAGGTCCTCTCAGAATTTAATGGCATTCACCAGGAGCTGGTGCTGACTTCGACTTTGACTTCAACTTCGTCTTGGGCTTTATTTTATGTACATTTAAGCACAATGCGCTTATTGACTTAATGACAAATGTTGTTGCCCATCAATGAGTCCTGATAAGATTCTCCATCTGAGCTAAAAAGGACGCGCCTGGGATCCTTAGCTGAGCCTGGTTACCATTGGTAATTGGCAAAGTGCTTCAGTTTTGTCCGTGCTGAGCATTATAATAGAAGATGCACTGCAAATTGCATTGCGGCTGTCATCATCAGGCTCTGATTTCTTCTCATCCCCCCCTCTGTGCTTTTCTCGAAGGACCTTCTCTAGTTGTCACCCCCAAACAATTCAACTTCAAGTCTGCCTTTAGCTATTTTTTCAAGGATGTTTACAAATTTACAACACGAAAGTGAATTTTCTTTCAATTTTGTTGCGCTGCTGCTGCCTGTTTGACAGTAGGAGCCTCAGGAGCAGCAATAAGGAGTCCTGACTT
The DNA here is from genome assembly GCA_035043265.1 of Drosophila testacea. Lineage (NCBI taxonomy): Eukaryota > Metazoa > Arthropoda > Insecta > Diptera > Drosophilidae > Drosophila > Drosophila testacea. The sequence goes on from JAWNND010000151.1 coordinate 3,228,919, forward strand.
GAGTCCTGTCGAGTCGAGTTGAGTCGAGACGAGTTGTGTTGAGTCGTGTCTGCGTCTTCTTTGCCTGCCAGGCAGGATGCGCGCCTAAGTAGTTTTTGTATAATTGCACTCGTCATTGTCGTCCTTGTCGACATCCTTGTTCCTCCTGCCTTACTCTCTGCCTCACGGCACAGGAACAACAACAACAACAGCAACAGCAGCAGCAACAACAGCAATTAAGGAATGTTAACAAGCGCACTTTTCAACTTTGCTCGCGGCGGTTGCACTTCAAAGGTGTGTGTGTGTGTATTTCTTTCAGTGTATGTGTGTGTGTGTGACACGCCCCTCTTCATTGCGCCTACCAGACGTGTGTTAACTTATTTGCGACAGTTTTGTGGCTGATTTGAAGAGGATTTTGTGTGAGTGTGTGTGTGTGTGTGCACAGCAACATAGTTTACACATGAGAATACTCTATGTAAGGCGTATGTAGGGTATGTGAGCTACATAAGAAATATAGGATTAAGATCTATGCATAGCTATAATTTTTGAAGATAGCTAAAAAGCTTGAAAAATATTGAATTTGCACATTAAATAAAAGACTATTTAATTGTCTTTTCCCTATTCTTTTCATTACAATTAAATCTATTAAACAAATATGTTATGGTTTTAATAATAAAAAATTTAAAAAAGTGATAATCAGTTTATTAAAAAAGCCAAAATAGTCCCACTTAAAATGGTATATTTTTGCTTTGGTTTTCAATCAAAGTTATTAATATATAAAATGTATTGTTTTTTAAACTTTCTATATGATATTTATGCTTCTCTCCTTATCTAAATATATTTGAATTTGTAACGTAATTAAATTAATGTGATATTTAATAGTAACTAAGGGATTAAGGGATTAGGGCATCACATAGTCTGTCAATTTGGGATTGAGACCTTAACTACTTGAAGTTCGTTTGCGGCATGCAAGTTGCGACATCCTTAATTAAGAGTTGATTGACAAACAACGTTCTAGTCGCAAACACTTAAAAATCAATTTGTAGTTGTAGTTGTTGTCTTTGTTGCTACAGTGTTTCATGTGGCTGTTATTGTTGTTGTTATTTTGGAGTGTTGTAGGCAGACGCTATGCATGCGTAATTAAACAAATCTGAAAATAATTGAAACTTTTCGACATAAATCCCAGACATAAACACCCAGCAAACACACACACACTCACACACACTTTATACACACAGTCAACATATTTTTGTAGTCGTCTATCAGCTAAACTATGCAAGTTGTTGTTGAGCTTAAAAATTCCCATGTTGACAATTAAGTTAGCAACAACTACAACAAATGCCCAACACAGACTGAACAACAACAAAATAGAAAAGCAAAACGCGTGAAAAGCACGCAACCCTTATACAGTGGGTGCAGTTTATAAAGGAAAATGGGGCAAAGAGAGGGACAGGGGAAGGACAGTAGCTGGTGACAAGCAACCAGGCAAACAAAAGTCCCTCAACTCCCATCCAAAACGATGACAACTGGTTCGGGTTTCGTTAGCTGGTTACAGTCAACCCTAATTTACTTTTAATAACTTCATAGGCTAAAGCCAAAACAGGACTGGAAGGATGGTGGGGGAAGCCTTACAAAAAGTGTCCTTTTTCACATGGACTAAACACATATAAAGCGTTAATTTCGATTTTGCTTAACGAGGGTTAAATGTGTCATGTACTCACACCAATCATGGAAAGGCCAAACTCTAACTGTGCGTATACGCGATATCGATAACGATAATTAGAGACATGCAGACATGTCAATGCGTTCAGGTGAGAAAATCAATTTGCAAGCCAGCAGCTTAAGTGTGTGTACTTTAAAATTGGGGGGAACATTGTTTGAACTAGCCAAAAAATAAAAAAAACAGGGTATAAAGGAAAGAAACGTAAGAAAATGTTGAAGTTGTGACTGTGACTGAGACTGGTTGCATGACTGAGTGACTTTCTGTCATGGCACACAGACAATGGCAAGATGAGAAAGTGATGCAGTAGTGGGAGTAGAAATGGCAGTAGAAAACGGAGTAGAAATGAGAGTTGAAATGAAGGAGGCATATGACAAGCTCAAGTGTCTCACAATCGCATGTCCTGAAGAGCAAAGCGAGCAAATCAAAAAGGCATAGAAACAATTCTTCAACTCCTTTCTCACCAGCAGTCTCCCCATTTCTTTCTTCTATTCTCTCTCTGTCTGGTGATTTGATGTGAAGTCTGACGCCTGCACAGATCCCTGACATGGCTGCTTTTGACAGTCGTTTTGCAAACATGTCGAAGCCATTAAGACAATCATGCGTTTTGCCTTGTGTTTTTTACATCAAGTGTGTGACACTTTTTTTTCTCCATTTTTCCACTTTTTCTTCAGTGTTGTGTTGTTTTTTTTTATGCATGCTGTTTTTCCTAACCAAGGTTTGTCTTCTCACTCATTCCTTGAATTCAATTCAATTCCGTTTCGGTTTTTGCTTTTATTTTCAGACTGTTTTGTTTTTTGAAAAATGGCTGTCGCATCACTTCTATTGTATTTTTGGAGTGTACGACTCTCAATGGTCTGTTGTATGTGTGTATAGAGAGTGTTGTGAATGTGTGTGAGTGTGTTGGGTGTTTGTCACAAAGATTTATGCGTTGCAATTTACACACACGCTAAAACACACACAGACAAAAGCAAAGTAAAACGTTTGTTTGACGCTTACATTGAGTGGAATGTGGCAAGTGGAATGCGGCAAGTGGCAAATGGAAAGACTCCAATGTGGATACTAGGAAAATGCTGCCAAAATTGCGGAAATGGCGACGATAAAGTGCCTAATGTAAAGCTGACCAAAACGAGACTTTCATTTCAGCATTCATTCGCTTGTTTATAACGAGCTTGAGAGAGAGTCGTAAATCTATTTGTTGGCAGTTGTGTTGTCCATAAATTATCCAATTGCAGATCAAATTTATTATTAAATAACAAAATGTACAGTAAATTGTATTAATATCTGAGCTAAAAATATGCAAGAATTATTTATCACAGTTGAGCTTTGCTTTTAGTCATGTTATTAAAGGAAGAGACAGTTCACAGGGACTTTGCATGTTTCTTGAATATTATAATATTATTAATAAAGCTTAACCAAATTGTTTTTAATTGCATCTGTAAACATTCTGCTTCAGTTAAAATGTTTCATTTGTACCATAGTGTCCAATCTGATCTAAATAAATTAAATATATTTATTTCATCTACTTATAGTTTCTAAATATTATAGATCTTCCTCAAATCTTATAGATCGATGATTACACTCAATTGATAGATAGATAAATAATAGTTTCTAGTGTGTCAAGTATAGAGACTACTAACATAAGTTTAAAAAAATTAATTTCAATTATATTTAAAGATATTCACATATCAGACTCATTAACAACCTAAGCTATATATTTTTCCTCATTCTGTAATTTTTTCTACAGTATTTTAACTGCCTCATTTTATGACGCTCTCCATGAACGCATTGACCAGTCTCCAATTTCAATTTACTAACATAAAGTACAAATTATTATTTCCCTCTAAAACAATATTGCAATTTCAATCAAAAAGTACAATCAAATTTCTGACTTCCAATGAAATGTAATGCCAATTTTCCCTTAATATCCTGCAAACTGTTTGACTTCCACACTTCAAAACCCCTCATTTAATTCAACTATAAAACTAAAATATAATAATCCCATAAATTTGTAATCAAAATGTCGAAAATGAATTCAAATATGTTTATAAAATTAGAATTTATTAATAGGAAAACTTAAAATGACTTTTGAGAGTACACCAAATTGACTTGATATTTAACGAGAAGTGTAAATATAGCCCTGCCACGCCCCCGAACAGCCTCTATAGCAACCACACAAAAGCTAAACCTATTGCAGCATAAAAAAGTTCGAGGGACCATAAAAAGCTAGAACTATAAAAGGGGGGAAAATTAAACAGAATGTATGGGAAGGCATAGCACAAGTTAAAAAGTAAGGACAACAAGTATAATAAAGGGGGAGAATGAGAGAACGACTATAACGACAGATTGAACCCTTCGCTTTTAATGCAATTAAGTTTAATTGAAAATTTTCACTCCAAATTATGAGCCGAACGTGTTGTTATGGAGCTCTCGACTCGACAGAAGGACAGACAGAAAGACAGATAGATATAGATAGAGACAGAGACACACCCCCGCAATCAGGCAGATGGAAATTAACATGCACACCAACACACAAACATACGCACATACACCCATAACAGCATGTCCTTTGGTGCTTTGCACGTACTATGGCCCAGGATAAGGTCCATGGAATGGGAATGGAAGGTTGCAGGATGAGTGAAAGCAATCAAGCGTCCAAATCACTAGCCGAAAAACCGAAGGCAGCTCAAAGTTTGCTTTGATGCGAACTGAAGAGCCGTGTCGGCTCGTTCAGGACTTTATTACAAAACAAACAAGCAGCAGGCAGGCAGTGAGGCAGGGAGGCAGGCAGGCAGGAGAGCAGGATGAGAATGAGGAACATCCTGTGTTGAGGACCAGCAACTACAGTTCCTGAATGTTTCATCTTTCACCACTTTGCCCGCTCGGCATTTAACTTATCTTTTATCTTGATTGCTGTTGACGATGACAAGGATAATGATGATGATGGCGCTACGTTGATGTCCTGTGATTTTAGTTTACCTGCCCCTGTCCACGCCCCCTTTCCCAACTTGGGATATCTGTTTATATAAGCGAATGCCGCTTGATTTTAATTAGCATTTGACACAGCAGCTTAACACGAATGAAAATTCTCTCATCAGGTGGTTCAGGTGATTCAGGTGGTTCACAGGTGGTTCAGGTGCTCCTTTTGCACGATTATTTGCTGCTTAATGAGCCGTCACACGAACTGGAATTTCAAATGTTCCGATGGGCAAATAAAAATATCATGTGGCTTGCAACAACTTTTCGTGACCAACTGTAACATTTTACGCTTCACAAACTTTTGTTGCCAAAACAAAAAGAACCCAAAAAGCATATGTGCAAAGGAAGCAATTTTTTTTCCGATAGTTTAATGCTCTTAAGGGAGATCAGGAATTTAATACTTTATTTATATAAATTGAAGTAAGTATTCCTAATCTTATCAGATGCCAAGGTACGACTATTTTGGAATAGATGGTATTGTTTAATATTTTCAAAGCTCATTAATAAACAATTATTATTTATATATGTGACGAAGCTAACCCAAGGTAGAAAATAATTGAGCACTATTTTATGAAAATCAGTAATTATTTTAAACAAATGCAAACTTTATATCTTAAGAAGTTCTTGGAATGTAGAAAAGCATAATGAAATATTTGCTTATTTATAAGCATAAACAATGAAATATTTTTAATAATATTATTTTTATTAAATTTATTTATTCAAATTCCATCAAATTCCAATTTCAATTCCAATTTATTTTAGTTTCGTACAATTTTTTTGAAGTTTTATCAAATATCAGAGAAAATTTAAGTTACCCTCTAGAGTACACAACAAAAACAGAGGCTAGAACAACAGACACTCACATACACAAATATACACACAGACTTGCACACACACCACTTATACACACACTTACACCTATGCAAACTTGTTGTATTTGTAGATTTTGTCGTTCGATGCGCTGTGTTGGAAAATTCAATGTGAAAAGTTTGCATTTGGCAAGCAAGTAAGTTTGTGTGTGTGTGTGCGGGTGTGTGGGTGTGTATCTATGTGGGTGGCTTTGACTCTCAGCTGGCAACAAGGCTGCAAGTTTTTGGCCAGAACCAAGTGCAATTGCATATACTTAGTTGTGTTTGCATCCACAGACAACGCCAAGTATTGGACACATGTTTTCCAAAGGGGGTTGCCCAAAGGAGAGGGAAGGGTGACTAGCTGCGGTTGCAGGTGGCCTATGGGAATGTGGAGCAGCAGTGCAAAAGTATCTGTGTCTGGTTGACTGACTCACTGACTGACTGAGTGGGCGTCTGTTTAGATAGATATACGAGTTCTCCCCTCTATTCTGCCGCCCCTTTCCACCCCACCCCCTCATCACACACTGTACAGATGCTACAAATGTCTAAAAGTATTTGCACATTTGGTTTTTGGTATGAGTTTGGTTGTGTTGCATTTGGCATTGTAATGCATTTAGTGGGTAAAAGTTTGCCAAGAAGGGGAGTGGAGGGTAGGGGAGGAGCTTTTTAGGGCTGGAAATAGGGGTGGCCCTGGTATTTTGGACTTTGAAGTGTGTCAATGCAAATGTATGTGACGCTCAGTCTCTCGTGTGTTTTGAATTATTTATATTATTTGCACTTTATATGCAGCTTGACTCAGTTGAACTCACAACCAGACACTTTTCCTCTGTCCGTGTGTCTGTGTGTGTGTGTGAAAATGTTTTTTAGTTTTTCAACTGGAAAAAATCATTTGGAAGTGACGTTGATGCCAATGCATCGTTTGCTCTGGCTCTTTGCATTTATTGCATTTCACATTTAACCACAAAAATCTTGACTCCCGACATGTTAACAAAATGAATAAACATGGCAATGTCACTTCATAGCTCAGGGGCGTCACAGCCGACCAAAGGAGTGGGGGGATACAATTAGAAAGAGTGTCAAAAAAACACACACATACACACCCTTTGCAGTTGACAAACAAAACGAAAAAAGCAATTCATTTAGTTAAACTTGTGAGTCATTGTCAAAACCCTTCGTCTATCTACGCCCTGGGACAAACCCTTGCCAGCTGCCAGAGTTGGAAAAAATTTGGTCTAAACGTTGAGAATTTATAGCCATACTCTTTACTTCTGTACTTCTGTTGTTGTTGTTGTTGTTGTTGTTATAGTTGTTGTTGTGCGTCGTTATGATTCATAACTAAACAAAAAGTTTTCACAACATCCCCGGAAACAATTTGCTGCACACGAAGCGTTTACCAAACTTTAATTTGACTCATTTGCGTTCTACACGAAGAAGTTACTATTCGACACACAAAAAAGAAACAACAATAAATTGTAAAATTCTCTTGAAATGAAGTCGACTTCATAGATTCAACAATGATATAATCGTTCTGTTATTCTCACAATTTTGGTGGTTGAAACTTTATTTAAATATAACCAAGTTGAATTAAATGTATCTAAAGACTGTTGCAAAACTTGGGGGTGATAAAGGAAAAGTGACGAAAAGTTTAGCTTATTTTAGATTATATTTGGTTTTAGTAAGGATTATTTTGTTTGATTTTTATCTGGAGTACATGCTCCATAATATGATATATTGCTCAAAAAAGTAATAATATGTTATGTATTATTAATTCAGATAAAGCTAAAGCCAACTTTTGTTGATGATTAGAGATTGATTTAAAATAATGTATAAATAATTTAAGTATCAATCTTTTTGAAAGTGCGAATTCCTACTCATCTTATTTAACTTAAGGTATTTTATGACGAAGTTTGCACAAAATATAATATCTACAGAGCACATACCAAATTTTCCCTTTTTATTGCAGTTAAATTCTGAGAATAGTCTCAGTAGACCTATCTCAACTTGTCGATATAACTATGTAAAATGTTATGTTTATCTTCTCTCTACAAATAAACATTGCTATTAAGAACTCGCAGCAATTTCCTAAATTAGTTCAACTTTCTTTAAAAGACCCACCTTTTAATGTTGAGAACCTACAGCAGTGCGAAAGCTTCCCTAAAGTAAGCTTATAAAATGTAAGATGAAGTTATTGTATTGTAAACTGCAACTTAAATAACAAGAATGAAAATGAAATTACAATAACTTAAACTTTACATAAATTTCCACCTTTTCCAGCATGTGTTTTCCACTTTCTCTTTAACTTTTTTTGGCTGAAGTTTTGCCTAGTTACATAAATATAACTTGAATTCCCGCCCCAAAAACTAACTAGATAAATTTGCTTAGCAGCAGCTGTTGTTGCAGCATACACTCTCGTATACATAAATTATAACGAAAATTTAATTATCGCAGTGGACGTGCAACAACTACTTACTTGTAACACAGTTTCATCTGGGGAGCAACTGCCCCAAAAGTATGCTACTAAAACAATTAGCAACGTTCTAATTAAAACAACAGTCAAAGAAGGCTACAGCAACATACAAGAGCAACAACAACAACAACAACAACAACAACAACAGCAGCTTGAGGGCCTTTGATTGATGATGATGTAAGAGGCGCCTTAAAGCACTTGCAGCATTTGGAGGCAAGGCGTTGAAGGCGCGCTTAGTTCTTGGCATTGTTTTTTTGGCCGCTGGCAACAAACAATGCAGAAAGCATGCAAATGTCTGCTATAACACACACACACACACACACTTAACCACACACACATGTTAAAACAAAAAGAAAATGTTTAGGGAAATTGCTGCAAATATTTTGCTTGTTAAGTGAAACCCAGTTTCCAAAACGCTTTTTACCAGCCATATAGAGAGAAACTGCACTTTGAACATTTTCTTCAGGCATTTCCCATGCCACGGTCGACAGCACAAGTTGCACTCATAGAACGTCTTCGTCTTCGTCTCCATCTCCATCGTCTTCGTCTTGTTTCGACCGTCTTTGGGTTATTTCAAGTCCTTTTAGAGTCCTGGCACTTTTGCATTTTACATAAGCGCTTGGAAATGCCTTTGTCGTTTTAGCAATTTATGCAAATTTCGTGCATTTTCCATGTTGTTACATTCTTTGTGTATGCTTGGCCAACATATCACATATATATATATGTATATATACGTATACCATAACCTCCATTTATGTGTGTGTTAGTCCACATACGATATTTAAATATATGCATATGTGGGCTATGACTGGCATGCAATTAAAACTAAATTAGTAGGCCTCTGGGCTATGGCGAATTGCTGGGAACTAAGAATCGAGAATGCAATTTTCAATTTTCTAATTGAATTATTTAGTTGCAAGTCGTTTCATTAAAGGCACACGCAAACTTTTACCCAACGTAACCGAACAGAAAAAGTAGCAACAACGACAACAAACTGTCAAATCAAGTATACGCAACAAAATGTAGAGAGCATGCTTTACTATTAAATACTTATTCTAGTAAATGTTGGACGTTAATAAAAGAGAAAAACTATTATTTATATTCAATGTTTTTGTTTAGAAAGTTTAGAATATAGAATTTACATATACATATTGTAAAGTTATTTATATGTTTAATCTTTAAAAAGATCACTCCATTGAAGATTAAGACATTTGTCAAGATTCAACAGCTATATCTCTGAATATCAAATTTAAATGTAGATCTGTATTTATTTGATTGCCACTAATATAATTGATTTAGGACTTGAATTTTTAGAACTGACTCATCGCTTTACATACCCATAGTTTCAAGCAAAAGCAGAGTGTTAAATAAAACCTCTGAGCGTTACTCACCAGCCACTCGACTGTCTCTTATGACATGAACAGCCCCCCATTTGGATGTCATTTATAAAAACAACCTTTTTTAGGTGTTGAACATTACCGCAGGGCACAACCACAACCACAACCAGCAGCCAGGACTCGCTTCTTGGTCCTCGCCTGGTCAGCAAAGATATGTAAACAGCAAAAATAAAGGCGAATAAAAAAAAGAAACCTCCACGGTCCAGCAACTTTTGGTGTGTTGCACCCTTCGGTGTTGCCCCAAAAACACCGCCCACATGCGACATTTAACCCTCAAAATGTGCACATTGAACATTTTGGGTGAACTTCAGTTGAATTTCCTTTTTTTGGGTGCTGTTTTTTTGTTAGTTTTGTTTGCGTGTTGATTTTTGGCCAGGCCATAACTCTCCCCCTCCTCACTTGATACTTCTGGTGTGTGTGGTGTGTGTGTGTGTGTGTTTGTGTTTTTATTTTTTCATTGCTGAAATAACATTGACATGCGTCTTGCCAGTGAACCCACGGGGCAAAGTCAGCACCAACATGCAACATGTCTGACATCCACCCACTTTCTCCCAATTTCTATTCGATTTACAGTTCGACTTTGTGCAACGTCTGTTGCATGACATGCAGCATTTGCCTCGAGCTGTGAAGTTGTCGTTGTTCTTGGTGTTGTTGTTACTCATATTGTTATTGTTATTGTTGTTGTCATGTTGCTGGCAATGCAATCAACAACAATTGCAATAGCAACAACATCTGCGTTTTCCCTTATTTAATAACGTTTCAATATTCCAACATTTCTGACATATCAATTTTCTGAGCTTACAGATACATTTATAGATACAGATACATTTATGTTTTGTATCTATGTATATACATTTATATAGAAATATTCACATAAATTCGCATAGATTTCTGCTGCTATATGAATAAAGCTTTGCGAGTGTGGGTGCGACAGTAAATTGTTTATATATGACATGAAAATTGAAATTTATGTCTTTTTGCCACTGACAGATTGCTTCTAGCAAAAACACACATAACATGTACAGAAAGTTTGTGGTAAGACAAAAGTGTTGACTACTTATGAGGATTAAAAAAGTGTCTGACATCAACTGAAAGGCTTTTAGGATTAGAAAAGGTTTGCCAGCGGTATTGGTTATGATGAGCATAGATTCAGATTCAAACACAGTTATTTAACTGAATTCATTATTTGAATAAAAAGGAAATACTGTTAGAATAACAAAAATATTAGATTAGGTTGGGAGTCTAATATAAGCGGATTAGAAATGGATTTTTTAAGTTAAGTAGTTTGTTGTGATTCCCTAGTAATGTGGATTTACTTTTAATTTAGGTAGCATTAGACAATAGAGGAGCAAGAGAGAAATATACATGAATTTCCAAAAAGTTTCATGATTTAAAAAGGGGTTTAATAAAAAAGGAATGGCAAAATTCAAAGAAAACTATGCCCTCATTAAGCTCCTAAATCTTTTAAGATTCAAAAACACGTTTCTCATTTGTAAATCATTCCCTGCAGTATTATATCTGCAGCGTAATTTGAATAAGCTTCATTTGCTTCGTGAACCGCATTCGAAATGTTGTTGATGAATGTTTTGCTTGAATGAATCTAAAACTATGCTAATCCTTTGCTTATCTCGGTTATCTCAGGCTAAACATGCCCCCAAATGATGACAACCTGGGCACCGTGCAGCAGGACCCAGGACTCTACCCAAACCCTCCACTTTGCTCATTTCTCCCTAGTTAATTTTGCAGTTTCGCATTATGCAAAAACAAAAAACTACTTAACTGCTAAGCTGCCTTGCGGTCCTTTGCTGCATATGCAAATTCACACAAATTAATTCCAAACTGAACCTTTGAACAGACAGGGGACTCACACACACACACACACTCTGCTGATACAGAAATCTCCCTTTATTCTGTCCCCTTTCCCTACATTGCGACAGTTGAATTGCAACTGCAACTTCATTTGCAACGTCAACGGCAATGCGCATTAACATTGTTTTCATTTGCCAGGGAGCTCTTTTAACATTTGCCAAACCGCTGACGACTGACGACTCTCGACTGACGCAGCGGAAAAAGGATATGCCCCTTGCCCCTTGCCCCCTGACCCTTCCCACTCTTCAAGTTGCCACCAATCCCTGTGCAATTTGTATAAAAAGCGCTTTAACCTCCTTCATTGCTCTTTCTGCATCTTCTCTGCAGGTTCACATCCGCCGCGAATAGTGGAACATCCCATAGATACGACGGTGCCACGACACGAGCCAGCAACTCTTAATTGCAAAGCAGAGGGATCTCCCACACCCACCATTCAATGGTATAAGGATGGTGTACCACTAAAGATACTGCCGGGCTCCCATCGCATTACACTGCCAGCGGGTGGATTGTTTTTCCTCAAGGTAAGACCACACAACATGACATTTTCAAGAAGGTGAATATTAAATACACTTTCAACAAATGAGTATAAATTAAAAGTAGCGAATTTTAATAACTAAATTAAATTTAAGTTTAAGGTTTGTCTATGTAATGAGATGTGACAATTGATATTTAACTTGACTTCTGATTCTGATACCTTTTTAGCATTTACTAATGAGAAATAAAATCGCTTTACAAATCCAAATTTGAAATAATGCTGATAGAAGACCTACACATACCATGTAATTTTCATGTAATTAATTTCAGATTTCAGGAAGATGTTACGCTATAATTTTTAGAAGACCTATTTCATTTTATTTATTCTATAATTTGAAGAAATATTTTTATCTTAGAAAGTATTTTTCTAATATTAATAATTAATCATTTTATAAAACAAATTACCAAACAAAGTTCTGATTTCAGTAAGAAATTATAATTTTTACTTTCAGAAGATATATTTTTACCTAAAAAGGGTAAAGTAAAGTAAAAATAGTTTTTTTGGTTAAATTTCCTCACCAACTCAAAACACACTTGCAGAAATAGCAGCGAATAGAGTTTTATGATTTCTACTCACAGAAAAGTCATTGTATCCTTTTGCTAGAATAATGCAATGAGCCTGTGGCGTATTTACATTATTTTCACTCTTTCGCTTACTTTTAACACATATACATACATATATACATATATATGTGTACATCTATACTTTTTTTCATTTTCATATTTTCTGCTTTTGCAGCATGCATAATTATTATTTTACTGCTGTCTCCACGCTTTCATTCATAGTAAGAGAAAGACTCCAAGTGATAAAGAGGAGGAACTGTAGAGGGGGAATTAAGGGGAAGGTTGTTTAAAAATTTTCATTTTGCCAGGCCATCTGTTGAGTGATGAACAAACTAATTGCTTTTATTTTTTTTAACATTTTTGCTTCACTTTTTTATATATCTTTTGCAAGCTGCAAAAATATTTTTGCAAGCATTTCGTTGGGGCGGGCCAACAACTTCATTAACGTAAGGTAAACAAACATTAAGAGGGATGCTGAAGGTACACAAGGGAAGTGGGGTAGAAGAGATGGAAGATCAGAGCAGTTGAAGCCAAAAAGCAAAAGCAGCCAGACAAATAAAGACAAACGGAAGTTGGCTGGCAACGCAGCAAAAGTCAGCATTCTGATGAGCTCACAGCTGTAGCTGTATGAGAGAATATTGCTGGGTCTCACTGTGAGTGTGTGTGTCTGTGGCACTGGCAGTGGCAGTGGCAGTGGCAGTGGCAGAAACAAGAAGCAGTGGCAGCAACACTTGGACTGAGTACTCAGCAATTTACGACGCAAAAGCCAACGGCGCGCGTTGATTATGCTGATGATGCAGTTGGAGACGCTGCGGCCAGGACATTTCGAATGAAGCACTTCCTTCCCTTTCCCCATCCCTTTTCATTTTCCCCCAACTGGAGCCTGGCACTTTTCACACTCGATCTGCCTGGTTGTCTGTCTCTCTGCTTATGCATTTGCTTTCACATTTGTGTTTGTATTTGCCAAGATGTGAGTGTATTTGTTTATCACTTAAGTGCAAAAAAGGATTCTGTATGCAGAATTCTGTATAGCGGATTCAGGATTCCAGCAAAATCAGTCTTCAGACACCAGCTTCCGTTTTCCACCCATTATGTTGTCTCTTACTAACGAGTTTTAAATGAATTAATTCGAAAAGCTAAAGCTTCACTTGTTCGTTTATTTTTTGGCCATTATTTTTAGACCGTTCGCCAGGTTATCCTGGCCACAAAACATTTTTCCTGGCTCAACGCAATGCGACATATTTTTGGCACATTTCTCTTAGACACATTCCGCACATAAACTAGTTTTTCCAATCTCTGGCTGTTAGATAAATGAATGCATTTAATTTATTGGGACAGCATTCAAAAGCATTCATTTGCAAGCTGGGTAATAAAACGAGTGAGTTAAAGGCTAACTATTATTGATCTAATAAACGAGTATTTTTTTATGGATTTTAGAAATTATTTGAAGCCATTTCGTTCCAATTAAGAGAAGTTTTTACCAAAAAATAATGATAAGCCTTAAATGAGGATTGCTCAGAGAACATTCATTGCTAGTGGCTGCTAATGGGGATTTATGTGCAAATAAAAATATATATATATATATTGTATTCAGTATTATTCAACAAAATAAATAAACAGAATTTAAATAAAAATAATCTTGAAACACATAAAAATATGAAACTAATTAAATAAAATACATTTCGCATTGATATTAAAGTTCTGTTCTGGTTTTGAGTTTTACAACTGACCCTTTGCCATTTTCCATACAGAATAGTATCAATTTAAGAGATAATCCTCTGCTTTATGTTGGAACTATGACAGCAGAGATTGCACCATAAACTAATCCGCATAAATTCGTTTGCTAGCTCCATTTTAAAATTTAAGCCAAGTATTTTATTTCTTTTTATTTCAGAGTTTTGCCCCATTTTTCTATGTCACTTGCATAATTTACATTCTAATTCCGCCAGCTTTTCGCTCTGCAACTATCTCTCTCTTACAGACATTCTTTCGCTCTCTCTTCGTCTTATACTCTACCAAGTAGTCAGAGACAATTCATCTTACTTAATGTACGAGTGAAGCTACTTCGCCCAAGCATTATAATAACGAGGGGCGCCCTAGAAAAAGGAAAATAGTAGTCCCAAAATATGCAACACTATCAAATTTCTAATGCACATGACAGAGAGAGCTAGATATAGAAGAAAATAGGGAAAGAACATAAATGTGGCAACTTTAATGTGGACAAAAGTTTGCTAAAGTCTCCATGTCTTTAAGTAACAATAAGAGACAAGCGAATGGGGAATATGCAATAAAATACAATGTATGCGTCCCGAAAAAAGCTGAAGTATAGTGAAAAGTGACAGTGGAGGAGCAAGCAACAGGGAGACAGACAATAATTTACGTAACTGCACGAAAAAGGACGAAACGACCAGTCAGACAAATGTTGTAACAGCAGAAAAGAATAGAGAGATGAAAGAGAGGGCAAAGAGAAGGAGGATCCACATGATTTGTGGGAACTATGCGCGTGTATTTGTGTGTGCCACTTTGGTTAGTGCCTTCCGCACATCATCAACAGCTGAAGAGGCAGCATCTGAATCTGAATCTGATTCTGAATCCTTATGGCAGTCCTTGTCTTCGTCTTCGCCCTCGTCCTCGTCCTCGTCCTCGCTCTTGTCCTCTAAAAGTTGCCATTGCTTTTGGTATTTGAACAACTGTCTGGCTCTCAAGTGTTTGCATGTAATGCGTTCGTTGCCTCTAAATGTTTATTTAAATGCTGCCACAGTGCCACATTTGGCAGTAGTCGTGTGGCATGCTTTAAAAGGCAATCAAAAACATTTGCTGGCTGTCAAATAAATCATGAACTAAACTCAAAAGGTATTTTGATAGCGTCAGTTTCAACTTAATTAAAAACTGCAGCATAGCGTCAAGTTAATGCCACATTACTGTTACTGTTGCTGCCACTTGCAACTTGCCACAAAGCACAACATAACTTTCAACTGCCAGGCATATGGAGTACATTTTAATGAGTTTACAAAACGCTTGACACATTCGCAGCTTCATAAAAAAAGGGGAAGGCAAAGTATTTACGACCCATTCTACCAAGTAGGCCAACATTGCGTATGCGTTATGTATATTCACATGTGACTTTATGAGTGCGCCGCAATTCGCACTTTATGTTCGTTCGCTTATTAACTGAGTGTAAGGAAAGGTTTTGAGGGCCGTTTAATGAACGACTTAACAAGTCAAAGTTGGGACAAGTTGATTGGTTGCCCAGAGCGAAGGTGAAGGAATATCTTTCGACTTATTAATAACTGAAAGATGGCAAATATATCTAAGAAAGTCGTTAAAGCTCACAAGTCTTTTGGATAAAAACTGAAGTTATTTTTATATGTTTATCAAAATAAAATTGTAAAAAATTTCATTAAATATCTTGTTATAATTTATAAATAAGTTCCGAAAAATATTACTGCTAGTTCTGACACTTTTCTACAAACTGTTTCTATATCTTATCCTTGCCCTTTTCTAATTCTTATAAATATATTTTATCTTTTTGTTAGATGTCTTTTACATTTAACAAATATATATTCTTACTTTTTTTAGATGTGTAACAAATCTGGCTATACATTCTTATGCTCATTCTTATTGTATCGCTTAGCTTTAATATTTTTCTATCGTCTGTTAAGTAAAAAACTCGTGACTTGTTAATTTTGCACTATTTGCATTATGTTCACCAGTTACCTGTTGCTTTTAGCTCTACTAACTGTGACAATCTCCCACCTGATGCCTCTTCATGGGCAGGTTTAAGCCAATTTTGCTGACTGGCTCGATTTCAAGCTCAATTAAAAGCATTTACACGCCACATTTTACTGACTTTAAATTTAAAATAAAATTACCCAAACACACACTTTCTCTTTGTTCATCCCTCTCTCTGTCTCTCTATCTGTCTATTTATCTCTTTCCCTTTCTGTGAGTGTCTCATTCTCTTAGTGAAACGCACACACAATTACAAAATGTAACAACATGAAAACGAAATGGCTCCCAAATGAAATGTTGTAAATTTATGGGTATTTTAAATTAAAACGGAAGCGTGTTTTCAACGCGCGACTAAACACAGATACACACACACACTCACCAAGCTGTGTACATATATATATAATATATATTTATACTAATACACACACAGTCAATATATTTTATAGCCGCAGAGCTTCGACTCTGCCCCACAAGCCCCACAACATTGTTTTCCCCCAACTGAATTCAAGACACACGTAGTACACGGCAAAGCTGCTGTTGTTGTTGTTATTGTTGTTGTTGGTGTCAAATCAGTTTCAATGTTTGCTGGCAGCACGCACAACATCAACAACAACAACAACAGCAACAGGAGCAACAACAATGAGAGAGCGTCGCCAATTCGCAACAATTCGCGTGGCTCAAGTCATTAAAGACATAAATAAATTTATGTGACTTTCGGCGCAGTTTCTTTTCCTTTTTCCTTATCCTGTCGCTGTCGTTGTCGCTTTTTCTCTTCTTCCCAAATTTAATTTCAACAAGAACGATAATAAAAGAAAGAGTAGAAAGAACATATAGATTACATTGTCTGTCTTTAAGTCTGTGAAGCACGAATTATATTTTTATCTCCTTCCGTTTCCATTGCAACGGATTTCATTTTATATATTCTATTCAAAAAGGAGGCCAACAGAAAATTTTAAATGAAAATGTAATTGCAATTGCTTTGTAAGCGAATAATAAGCTTAGCCTTTTGGTTGACAGTAGCTTCACAAGTGAGCAAAGGTAGTAGCAGCGACCCACAAGGCGTATGCGTAATATTTAATATGCTGTTGAATGCAGGTAATAGGAGTCAAATCAAGGAAACTACTAAGGAGAAGAAACAACTTTTAAAAGGGACTAAATAAGTACACTGAGGAAGAGCGAGCGAAAGAAAATAACAATAGAATATAATCTGATATAAATAAAGTAGAAGAGAGTTGAAATACAAATAACTCAGAAAGTAAATGGAAAATAGTGTAAGAAAAGCGTTTAAACGAAATAAAGAAAATACATATAAAGGAAATTAGTTAATAGAAAGAAAATAAATACAGACTGAGTTATTAAAAATAGTCGAGCAAAGAAATTAAATAATAAATATACATAATGGAAGGAAGGGTTGAATGAAAGATAAAAAAGTGGAAGGGATAAGCAAACAAAGTAGGGAACATAATGTGTTACCAGTTAACATATAAATAATAGAGAGTTAAAGCT
Organism: Drosophila testacea; assembly: GCA_035043265.1. Taxonomy (NCBI): domain Eukaryota; kingdom Metazoa; phylum Arthropoda; class Insecta; order Diptera; family Drosophilidae; genus Drosophila; species Drosophila testacea. The sequence continues at coordinate 3,246,517 of JAWNND010000151.1, forward strand.
CACAAAAAGAGTTAAAGCTCAAAAAATACTGGCTTACTAAACGTATGAGTGATATAAAGTTAAGTCAGCAAAATATTAAGGCAATAATTTGATAACTTATGACAGAGTGTACATAAATTCACTCTTAACTTAAAGATAAACTATTAATATACTCTTTGTAATAAAATCATAATTGTTTCACATACAAATAATATGTCCTCAAGGCTTTTATCTTAAAAAGAACATGTATGTAGTTCAATCAAAGTGCTGTCAGTTCGAGCCGATAAGAGACATTTGGCCTGTTTACATAGACAACTGAAGAGTCTGTTCCTTTAGTTGAGGGGAAACTTATGATGGGAATAATAAAGTAGTTTGGCAGAGACAAAAGACTATAGGATAGCTGTTTGTATGTATGTATGTATCTGTACATACTCGTACTCATATATTTAAGATCCTTTTGCCTTAAGTTTGCCTCGAGTAAGCGCTTTGCCTTTGAGTTGCCAGCATGACAATCGAGATGCCTGAAGCGCATTCGCTTATTTGTTTTACAAAGCACACCCGCGGCACTACACACAAACACATACACATACATCCATACACATACACAAACACACATACACACATACATGAGTAAGATTAAATGAAAGAATAATACAGCTGAAGAACCCTTTTGTCATCTTCACTTAGCGCAACACTTAATTTCACTTGGATGAGGCCCAGAAGTTGTGTAAATTGTGCGAACTTTGTTGCTGTTGCAGCGCAGATAAATATGACACAAGCACACACACATTCACTCACATAAACTAATACAAACTCACACACACACACACACACTCAAAGAAATATCTTACACATTTTGACATTTAATTTTAAGCGCATGTTGGGGAATTTCTTTTGTGCGCCAAAAACAAATAAACAAACTGAAAGACAAAAACCGTCAACGAAACAAGAAGTAGAGGGTGTTTTAAGGAAAGAGGAGAATGAGGAGAGAAGTGAAGGTTGTAGGGACATGAAGTAACTATAAAGTTGCTCGAGAGACATTTTATGATTTGAGCACTTGAAGGCAGCAGACGCGCAACAGACAACAGATTGCTGGCTGTTTATTATGGCCAAAAAGACAGGGCAACAAAGAGGACAGCAAGAACATGAAAGATTGAGTGAGAAAGAGAGCGAAATTGAGAGAGAGGGAGTGAGAGAGAAAGACAGCAAATCCAACGTCTTGAACTTGTGAAAGCACTTTTTGCAGCCATTTGTAAAATTACAATAAGAAAGCAAAAGCAATCTTCACAATGATATCACTTATATACCCTTTTTAACTCAAATGATGTCTACTAACTTTGAGATTAAGTTTTATCTTCAAGATCGTAAAAAAATATTTATTGCTATTCGTACATATGCCATATTTTTTTATTCATATCATAAATCAATTTTATATCAGTAAGTTATATTGATATTATCAGTTTGTTAGCTGACATACTTGATGAGATCTTGCTCAAAAGACTTTTGCACCTTTTAAAGTAAAACTTAAGGAAAAATACTAAACAGTAAATATTTACATTTATTTTCAACTAGAAATGATTATGAGAGATATTAGATATTTTTACTTCAATCATTGAAAACTAATATATATTTGTCTCCAAACTTTTCACACAACTCATACATTGACAACACCCTTTTTGGTTAGAGTATAACTAAGAAAAAACAATCTTTTACTCATTTCAATTAAAATTTGCTCACATTTGGCCCTTTGCTTATTCTTTTTCTTAACATTTTCTTCATCTCTAATTTTCTTTTTTTTTTTGCTTTCTTTTGCAGGTTGTCAATTCTCGTCGTGAAACAGATGCCGGCGTTTACTGGTGTGAGGCTAAAAACGAACTGGGCGTGGCACGGAGTCGCAATGCCACACTGCAAGTGGCGGGTAAGTCCTCATCCTCATCCTTATCCTCAACTCAACTCTCATGCCACACACTCTACTCCACTCCACTCCACATGTTGCAAGGGAGTCACATCCCTGTCAGCGTTGTTGCCCACGCACGCGTTTGCGTTTTTAATATTCTAAATTGATGTTGATTTTTGCCACAGTTGTTGGTCTTGTCCTTGTTGTTGTTGTTGTTGTTGGTGTTGTTGTTGCTTGGCTTCGATATGCCCAGGGCAGCTCTGTCTTTTTTATTTTTTGCCTGTTGAGGGTAGAACTTGGTTTGGTTGGTAGGTGTAACACCGCCCACTTAACTAACTAGCTGAGCTGCGTTTACAAGTTTTCCGCATGAACGCACCCACTTGTCTTGTCAGAGGTCTGCCTCCATTAACCCGTTTTAGTTTTCCCTTTTCTCCCATATTCTCTCTTTCTCCTCCATATTTCTCTGTCTCTTTGCATTTTCTATTTTTACTTTTTTGCCATTTTTTGACTTTTGAAGCCTTTTTCAGCTGGTTAGTTGGTTTGTCGGGTTGAGTGAACGGATTGAGTTGAGCTTTCCTTCTATTTCTATTTTATTTTTTTTTTTTGGGTTTTCTATGTGATTTATGAGGACACATGGTTTGGGTGTAGTTTCTATATTGAGGTTGGGACAGGTCTAAATGTACGCTTTGACAAGAGCTTGAGCTATCACAACAGATTAGAGCGTAACTCACTTAACTTATGCTTGAAAAAATAAGCAAATTTGTTTATAGAAGCTCAGCTTACGGCAAAGTTTAGAAAATATGATACTTATGGAGAGAAAAATATAATAAAATTAAAAGAATAATCTTATAAGTATAGAAGGGGCATGTATTTTTTGGAATTTCTTCGTATTTTTAGCTAAAAAAGTTTCACATTTCCTGCGTAATGTATTAAATAAGCATTTATAGAACTCTGTCTACAAATATTTATATTTTTCCTTGAGTTATTATAACTAATATATGAAGTTTCTCTACATAACGTTAAATATATCAAGCATAATCTCAAAATTGTTCACTTCTTAGCACTATTGCATATTTATTATATTTTTTCAACATACATACATACATACTCCTACTTTTTTATATACAAAGCTACTCTCATGATCATTTTTCACAGTATTTCTCTCAATTCTAAATGCAGTACGTTTGTAGGGCATGAGTGGATATTTTTTTTTTGGGTCCCCATTTGAACTCCCAATTGCCCTATTGCCACCGCAGACCGCCACTTTGTCTTTTGTTGGCTAATATTTCTTTTATTTGCTATGCTCTTTCATTTCCCTACCGCCTTCACATGAAAATCGATATTGCTTCCTGACGTTGAAAGTTCTCCTTATTTCCTCCAGTTTCTTCCCTTTTAGCATTTTATTTTTATTTATTCTTTTCTGGTACTGCTCGTGTTTAGCCTTAGCCAGTTTGGTTTGCTTTTTGCGGTATCCTTGGGGAATATTTTTCAATATTTGCATGTAAATCACGAAAAGCACGTCAAATTTGTTTGCTTGGTTAAAACGTCGTTATTGCGACTCGAATAGGGAAAAAGGAGAGTTCACATTGATTGGGTTAGGCAATAAAAGAAGAAAAAGAATCGAGGGCAGAGTTTACTTATCTTTTACTTTTTTTTTCTTTTTTGTGTGTCAATAATAAACATAAGTTGCCCATATTTGATGTTGTCAGCGCAATTTCTGTCACATTACGCATACGCAATGTGTGTGCTTAACTTGGTTGGAGGTAAAACGAAAGGTATCTCTAATGAAATAAACTTTAATTGTGCTGTGCTTTAACATTAATCTTCTCTGGGCTATAGAGAAGCCATAAAAATATTGCCTTTACGATCATTTATTAACTCATTATCTGACCAGCTGGCAGTTTGCACCTTTTCAGCGACGCTTTTCCGCTTGACTGAGTCACGACCCTATTCGGTATTGGCCTACAACTTTCGCCAATGCCACTGAACCTGACACTGATTATGACTTTGATTAATTTATTGATGGTTGGCGTGTTTCCTGCTGTGCTCCCAGTGTTCTGCCCGACTTCTGGCCACATTCTGTGTCCGGATCAGAGAGCTGCAACGAGTATGAGAGTTTCGCTCAGGCTCGGATATTGAGTCGAACTCGTTGTGAGTTGTATACTGTAAAGGCTCGAACCGAAAATTTGTTTGAATCACCGCTCACGAACGGGTGCATACTTGTTTCTGAGCGTTTGTTTTCAACTCAGTACCGAATCAGTATCGAACATTTTCGGGTAGGGTATAGTACCGAGTGCCTGACGTCACAGAGTCTCGAACCTGAATGTGAGTTGAAGTACAGACACTCGAGACCTGAGTCGGAGTTGCGGTATAGACACTCGTACGGGTAATCGGTTGGACACTCGTTCGAATACCCGTTCGATGAGCTATTTGAGCGTTTGATGCGAACCAATCAAGCAACCGACTGGGCTTTAGTATTGCTTTTTGAATCGTTTTGTGTGCGTGCATAGGCATTGTTATTTATATTACATATTTATATATGTATGTATATATTATAATTTACATATTTATAATAATACATATGTATATATAAAATGTTATATTAATTATTATATTATAATATATGCATATATATTAACAAAATTCATGAAAATAAAGTAAGAGACACGGATATAATTAAAATAAAGAAAACATTTTAATTCATTCATTTTAGTATTACATTTATTATAATATTTAAGTATTAAAGGAAAGAACCAATGTTTCAAACATTTCTTTTACTAAATTTATTAACTACTTATTTCAAATATTAAAAAAATGAAAGTATAATTACTATTAATATTTCAAATATTAATAAAATTTAAAGGAACTAAAGTTGCAAACATGTTTTTGAGTTTAATCTAATCTAATTTAATTAAAATGAATATAATTATATATTAATTAATCTTACTAAAATATTACTGTAATTATGTATATCATATTTATACATTACATTTTTATAGAAGGAGTTTAAAAAGAACAAACTGTCAACTGCCTTTGGGTAAGACAGGTTAAACTAACAAATTGGAAAAGCCTTTGGTCATGGGCTACCTACCCAATTAGGTTAATAATACCTACCTGTTTTTTGAGATGCAAGTAATTTGTAAGAGGCGAAATTTGTTTGAAATAAAAGGGGCTGTAAAATATTAACCTCAAAACTATCTTCTATAAAACCCAGGCAGGGTATGACCCAGGGCTATCCCAAGTTGTTAGTTAAATATATATATAAATATTATAATAAATGTAATCCTAAAATGAATGAATTAAAATGTTTTCTTTATTTTAATTATATCCGTGTCTCTTACTTTATTTTCATGAATTTTGTTAATATATATGCATATATATATATATATATGCATATATTATAATATAATAATTAATATAACATTTTATATATACATATGTATTATTATAAATATGTAAATTATAATATATACATACATATATAAATATGTAATATAAATAACAATGCCTATGCACGCATACAAAACGATTCAGAAAGCAATACTAAAGCCCAGTCGGTTGCTTGATTGGTTCGCATCAAACGCTCAAATAGCTCATCGAACGGGTATTCGAACGAGTGTGCAACCCATTACCCGTACGAGTGTCTATACCACAACTCCGACTCAGGTCTCGAGTGTCTGTCTGTGACGTCAGACACTCGTACTTGTACTCAACCCGAACATATACAGTCTCGTTCGAAGAAACGACTCATACATCATCACACCCGAATTTGAATCAAACCTCAATACCCAAACGCAACACAGTCATACTCGACACCCGATTCGAAAGCAGAGAGACTCTGAGTTGAGTTGAATTGGTTTTTGGAAGGGGTGATCCGCTCATACTCGAACACACTCGTTGCAGTTCTCTGGTCCGGATACGACGTCTGGGATGGGGCTGTGAGAATTTGTTGCTATTTTGAGCACATTAAAAGTTTTTGGTTCTTTGCTCGCTTTCGTGTTCACTTTCGCCGTGCGTTGAAATATATTTTGATTTATGTTGATTTATAGACATCACTTTAAATTTAATAAAAGTCATGGTTCAACATTTTTGCATACTTATAAAAGAGGAGAAAAAGAAACAACAACGACTTGAAAAGCTAAACCGAAAAAAAGTAAAATGCGCTTATTCACTTTGCAGATTAAAATATATATATATATATATTATGTAAAAAAAAGTGAAATTTAATTTACGTAAAATCTGCTCCCGCTTTTTGGATTTATTTCCTGTATAAGTACGAATATAAGTTCTCGCATTTTGTTCGTTGAATGCACAAAGCTTGCTTTTCATGGCACAAAAAATAAAATGTACTTTGCTCTGCTTTTCAAGTGCTTGAAAGTTACTTGATTTATTATACTACTCCCTCGCTTACTAAGTATGTTTGTGGGTGTGTGTGTGTGTGTGTGTGTGGGACAAACATTCGCATAGCAAATTTATAACTGTGCAAATCGAGCTGGAAGCAACGTCAGAGCCAGCAGCCGCCTCGTGGGGCAAGGTGTGCAAATTACAGGTTTGCAATTTGACCACAAGATGGGGGAAAAAGAATGCTTGAAAGATGGAGAAGAGAAAAAGAATGCTAGTGCCATGCAAAATAAATGCAGACAGCTGAGTTAGTGCCTTAAATCTGCGGTTGGCAAAGCAAAATGTTGATAATAGCGTGATTTACTATGGGTTAAGAAAGAAAAGCTTTAGAAATGCATCTTGCCTGGTATTAAAAAAAAGTTTTAAAAGCAAAATTGGTATTAAGCGAGAAATATCGCATGAATAAATACGAATATTCCATTTGTGATTAAATTGCTTAAAAAGAAGCTTACAGTTTAAAGAAAATATATTGTCTTTAATTTCTATTAAAATTCGCGTTAACTTTAAAAGAATTTAGCTGAATTTCACAACACTCTTTTATTTAGTGTCGCTATTTTAAATGCAACGCTTGAAATCGATAGTTGACAAGTACAATCTATTCGTATGAATAAATACGAATATTCCATTTGTGATTAAATTGCTTAAATAAAAGCTTACAGTTAAGAGAATGTATATCTCTTTCATTGTTTGAAATTTCGAGCCAACTTTAAAAGAATTTAGCAGAATTTCATACCACTCTTTTATTTACTATCGATATTTCAAATGCAACTCTTAAAGTCGATAGTTGACAAGTGCAATACTTTTCAAGCAGCGTCACGACAAGTCATTTGTCGGCTGAAACACATTTTCTAAACTTCTTTATCAATCTTTGTGAAAAGTTTCATAATAACTATGAATGTACCACTTGTCTGGGCTCGCGTTGTTAAGGTGTTGGGACGCTTCGATTCTCAGGGTGAATGGACAATAGTGAAGGTGGAACTTCTGGGCGAACAGTATCGTCAGATCCTGTTCCAAATGAGGGGAACTGTGTATGAAGGCGACGTTCTACCAATGGAGGAATCTGAACGTGAAGTTACCCGTCTGCGCTAAGAATGAAAATGGATTTTCTACTTCCATAAAGAGAGTGAATGTAAAAATGCCAAAAGTATAACTTTGTAAATTACAAAATTCTTTATTACAATGAAATATATAACGAGTTTGAGCTTATATATAAAATGGTAGTTCCATATTTTATCATTTAACTTAATTGTTAAAATGCGCTGGGAGATTCATTCAAAAGCTTGTGTACACAATATGTTCAATAGCATATGTAAATAGCCCACAGTGTATGTATATGAGAACATATATTTAATTAATTCATCCACGTGCTCAGCATAGCAAAGATGACACTTAATCTTGCGATAAGCTTCATGTCTGCGATTGTTATGGATTGTTAACTATCGAAACTATTGCAGTTGCAAAGTTTTGCGAAACGAAATGTGATTTCAATCAGCTCGAATTATTTTATGGTTCATTTAACTAAGTGGCATAAGATATAATATATATATATGTATTAGAGAGATAAACGGGAGAATATGAAATAGAATTGAATCAACAAAAAAGCTGCGTGCAAATGGCGTTGCCAGACTTTTTACAAATGAGCTCTCCTATCTTTCTGTAATGGTATGGCGTATAAAAATCACATTTATGCCATTTACGAACAATTTATCTTTGCTGTCAGGCCGCAAACACCCACACACACACACACCTACACTCGCACACACACACTTGCACACGTACAAACAGCCGCAGGTTAAGGCAGGACAGGGACAGGCATTTATCATGCAAAACCAAGATAATTTATAACGAACAACAACAACAACAACAAGGAGAAATCAAATGGACAGAGGCCATCACACACACACACAGATCTGTATACTAAAAAGCTGACACTCCTCTCTTCTACATCTTCTCTCTCTCTCTGCAACAGTGCTACGCGATGAGTTTCGCCTGGAGCCGCAAAACACACGCATCGCACAGGGGGATACGGCGCTTTTGGAGTGTGCCCCACCTCGTGGCATTCCGGAACCGACGGTCACATGGAAGAAGGGCGGCCAGAAATTGGATTTGGAGGGCTCGAAGCGTGTACGCATCGTTGATGGTGGCAATTTGGCCATACAGGATGCACGTCAGAGTGACGAGGGTCAATACCAATGCACTGCCAAGAATCCAGTTGGTGTGCGTGAATCCTCCCTTGCCACACTCAAAGTACACGGTAAGTCCTCCACCTTTCCCTACATACATATATCCTTCATACCACTTCTCAAATTCTTGGGCCCACGTCAAGTTTCACCTCAAATCAATGTGTCATGTTCAATTTGCTGGAATGTGACTTGGGTCCTTTGGGGGTAATATGGATTGCACCTAAATGCCGCTAAGCGTCTCATTATGTTTATTGCAGTTAAACCCTACATCATACGAGGCCCACATGATCAAACAGTCCTTGAAGGCGCCTCCGTAACATTTCCCTGCCGTGTTGGCGGTGATCCCATGCCAGATGTCCTTTGGCTTCGCACTGCCTCAGGGGGAAATATGCCACTGGGTATGTTATCATTTATTATAGCATATTATTAAATAATTACTTTTTCAAAGAAATACTCATTATATTCTTCATCTATTTACAGACCGCGTGAGCGTTTTGGAAGATCGCAGTTTGCGTCTGGAACGTGTTACAATTGCTGATGAGGGGGAGTACAGCTGTGAGGCGGATAATGTAGTGGGTGCCATCACGGCCATGGGCACACTGACAGTTTTTGGTGAGTGATGGCTTTAATTAATACCTAACTGTTAGCCAATGACACAAGCCTAAAGTTGACTTTAAACGGATAAAATAAAATAATGGTTCTAAAAGAGCCATGTGTGAGATATTTTATATTGAAATCAATTATAAAATTTCTTTTCTCAAATTAAATTTATTTTTTACGTCACTTTAAGCTCTTGTCATTGCATATACTTAGCGCTAGTCTAGCACATTTAGCTAATTAGTTTACCCTCCTATATAATCCCCCCACACAAACACACAATTTGCAAACTGTAGCGCCCCCGAAATTTATACAACGTCCCGCAAGTAAATCAGTTGAACTGGGAGCGGACACATCCTTTGAGTGTCGAGCTTCAGGGAATCCCAAGCCAACTATATTCTGGACGATCAAGAACAATAGTACGCTAATCTTTCCTGGAGCACCGCCTTTGGATCGATTTCACAGTCTGAACACGGAGGAGGGACACTCGATATTGACATTGACAAGATTTCAAAGGACTGACAAGGATCTTGTGATTGTATGCAATGCCATGAATGAGGTGGCTAGCATAACATCGAGAGTACAGATCACTCTGGACTCTCAGGAGGATCGACCACCGCCTATAATCATTGCAGGACCTGTGAATCAAACGTTGCCCATCAAATCTCTAGCCACACTGCAGTGCAAGGCAATTGGTTTGCCTAATCCAACAATCTCCTGGTATCGAGATGGCATTCCCGTGCATCCGAGTGCCAAATTAAATATAACTGCAGCTGGGGATTTAATTATCTCCGATTTGGATCGTCAACAGGATCAGGGACTGTACACCTGTGTGGCCAGTTCACGTGCTGGAAAATCAACGTGGAGCGGTTTCCTTCGCATTGAGTTGCCCACAAATCCAAATATTAAATTCTATCGAGCTCCCGAGCAAAGTAAATGTCCCACAGCACCTGGACAACCCACAGTGTTGAATGCGACCGCGTCGGCAATGACGATTGTGTGGCCCACAAGTGATAAGCTGGGCACCTCCCCATTTTTGGGTTACAGTGTGGAAATGTATTGCACGAATAAGAGCAAGACTTGGATTCCCATTGCCAGTAGGCTGAGTGAGCCCATTGTCACCGTGGATAGTTTGGAAACTGGAGCCGCTTATATGTTTATTGTTCGGGCAGAGAATGCTTTGGGCTTCTCTCCTCCATCACCCATCTCTGAGCCAATTACGGCCGGGAAGTTGATCGGAGTACGGGATGGTAGTGATGCCTCTGTGGGTTCGGCCAGCTCACAGCTTCTGCTCAGCGATGTGGAGACATTGTTGCAATCGAATGACATTGTCGAACTCCTAGAGGCAAATGCCAGTGACTCGACAACAATTCGACTGGCTTGGGACATTGATAGTGGCCAATACATTGAAGGCTTCTATTTGTATGCCCGAGAGCTGCGCTCGGCGGAATATAAAATGCTTACACTGCTCAACAAGGGACAAGGATTGAGTTCTTGCACTGTTCCCGGTTTGGCGAAGGCTTCTACGTATGAGTTTTTTCTTGTGCCATTTTACAAGAGCATCGTAGGCAAACCCTCGAATTCTCGACATGCTCGCACCTTGGAAGATGGTAAGATTTGCCTAAGCTTTGTCCAGCTTCCAGCTAATCAGTTGCTGTTGTCCCATGCTGTGATTCCCATTTCCTCTTTCCTTCTATAACTAATCCCAATGTCATTTGTTCTTCTTCCTTATGTCCATTGTTTGTTGTCCACACAGTTCCCGAGGCAGCTCCGTATGGCATGGAAGCCATCCAATTCAATCGCACCTCCGTCTTCTTGAAATGGCTTCCTCCGCAACCGAATCGCACTCGCAATGGTATGTACTATACGCAAATCCCTCTTTGTTTACTCTATTTAGGCGCCTTTTTCAGGGTATACCAACTCATCAATCTTGTTTGTAACAGAGTCAAGAAATATTCATTGGAATAGATCTTTTTTGTTGAGATAATACGTATACGCAATACGTTAAAATCCTGCATAAACCAATTTAAATTTGGATCAAGAGCATTTAAGCATTCGGTAAACCGAAGAAGTAACAATTTTCTTTCAGCCCTTGTTAACATTTAATTTCATTTGTCGTCATACTTCTCTTCTCTTTTTCTTTCCTATGGTTTTCCCCATAGGCATTCTCACGAGCTACAATGTGCTCGTCAAGGGCCTGGATGTGCACAACAATACGCGTATATTCAAAAATATGACCATTGATGCGGCGACACCGACTCTGTTGTTGGCAAACCTCACCACGGGCGTCACTTACTACATTGCCGTTGCGGCTGCCACACGGGTGGGTGTTGGTCCCTTCAGTAAACCGGCTGTGCTACGCATCGATGCACGCACCCAATCTCTGGACACTGGCTACACGCGGTGAGTTGCAGGAACAAAAAGTGGAGAACGGAGGTAGGGGCAGGGACAGGGACAGCGACAGGGACATGACCAAGGACGGTTTTTATTGTGTCATTGTCGAGCTCATTTGACTGCTGCCACTGATGGGACAAAAGGCAGTCGGTGGCAGCCACATTCACATCAATCCATTAACGGCAAACGACAATGGGTAGCCTAGACTCAGACTCAACAGGATGAGGATGAAAATGAGCATGGGAATGAGGAGCATGGACGGCCATTAAACTAAGCCTCGCCTAGGCACGTACTTCCTGCCAGTATCAATGCTCATTCCGTTTCTTCTTTCTCTTTCTTCTCTCCCTCTTTCTATTCTTTCTATTTGTATTGTGTACTATAGCTATCCCATCAGTCGTGATATTGCCGATGACTTTTTAACGCAGACCTGGTTTATCGTCCTGCTGGGCTCCATCATTGCCATAATTGTGTTTCTATTGGGCGCATTGGTTCTATTCAAGCGCTATCAATTTATCAAGCAGACCTCGCTGGGCAGTCTTCATGGTGAGTTTATAACATCCAATATCCCTTACTTTCTTTACAGGCAATGTCGTCAATTCAAATATACTTTTTTTTGCTGTTGTTATCGTAGCTTAACTTTTGGTGGCAGCGGCTTAGTTTAGAATAGATTTAGGAGGTGATTTCAACGGTGGGTGGCAATTGTTTGGCCTTTAAAATTTATGAGCTAAATGCTCTATTAAGCATAGGAAATGTGTCTGAGCTTAACGTGATTTTATAGTCAGATTAACTGCACAATCTAACATTGGAGCTTAAAAGTTAAAGTTTACAAGATCTTTATGAATTATTAGATTACTAATTCATATAAAATCAAACTAGAATCAGTTATTAAGAATTATATTTGTTAAACAGATATTTAAAGTACTTTTCCCTTAAGATAGCTTTCTATACATACTTTAATATATACTCCCTGGCATAAATGAAGTCCTAGAACAAATCTCAACATTAACAGCTCCATTTGGACTGGCCAACCTCGACATAGAAGCAGAAAAAAGTCGACAGAACTTGTGTGTTTGATAAGATAATTTAGCAGAATAAAAGCCATGGCCAAGTACGAGGCGAGCTCATATAATCTATGATTTATGACCCCTCAGCTGCGTTTATGGCTGGTCTCAATTAGGCTGCCGTTTTGTTAGCCACAAAACTACGCAACACGCACTCATAACATTAGCGGAACCTCAACCGAGAAGGATACCTAGGGTCTAGGGTAATAATCTTCTATGTGGTAGCGAAAATCAAGAGACAGTCGACAACAAGCTCGAAGGTTAAACCAACGATAAAAAGATAAAGAGCGAAACAAGCAAGAATAAAATGCAAAAGGGGGATTGGCTAAAAACGACAAATGCGCACGTGAAAATCACATCAATTGTCTAGTAAACCTCTAAAAATAAATGGAGAATGGGAAAAGACAATGTGAAAAAGGGAATCCTGTGTAGGAAATGCTTGCCAATTGAATATAAAATGTTATTTCCGTCTTTTATTATTTGCACGTTGCCGTTTTTACGGCCAAAAGGAGAAGGTTGTTTACGTTAACGTTACGTTTTAGTTTTAACTACAGTCGTTTTGTAATTGGCGCTACTAACGAGGATTACAACCCACAATTCCCTCTACAACAATTCGTAACTTGGGATCTATTCTATGTGAACTATATTCGATATTTTTTGCTTGCTGTTTTTTATTTCAGGCAATCACGCAATCGGCACCGTGCGAAAGTTTCCAACATTGCCAATGAATGGTGGAGGTGGTTCTGGTGGAACTGGGAATGGCAACTCCTGTGCGATAAATGGTGGCAACTCTGGCGTTGGCTCCAATGGCTTGTGGATCGATCCAAGTGGCGGTGTTTGGAGACAAGCGACGACAAAGGAGCAACTTCCGGGTTACGCACAGGCCACGGCACAACAGCGCACCACACAACAACAACAGCAACTGAAGAAACAACAACAGGGACAGGGACAGGGACAACAAGGACAATCAAACACAACACAACAACCGCTGCCTGATTATGAGAGGTAAGCATGATTTGAGCTTCTTCATAAAAAGGTAGAAGGGTTGTACCCTCTGTCGAAGAGGGCGTTTTGGGATGAGGGTGGATTGGTTTGTTTATCTGTCGTGCGCACAGGAAGTTGCCTTAATATCCTGTCTACGCTTCACTGCCTGTTTAATTACGAAAAATTGCGAGAGCAGCCGAAAAACCACGCCAAATGCTTAAATGTTTTACTACAACCATTGCTAAGGGGATGTGGAAAGGGATCGGAAAGCGGGTAGTAGGTGGAGTAAAAGAAAACCAGAGCCGCACTATTTACGATTCGCTCGTAAAAATTGCGGAACTGCTGCCGCATCCACTTCAATAAGAGAGCAAACCACCCCAACACCCCAACCCACCCATCTACCCATCCACCACCCCACAAAAAAAACACAACAACAACAACAACAAGCGCCATTAAATTGTTACACTTGAACGGGTTTTACTTTGGGCCATGGCGATTGCCACAACCTGGTACTGGCCTCACTTTATTGGGGTTCCCCCCAGCTCAACGGGACTTTACCGTTCTTTACTCCGGGCATTTATGTAGATTCCCCCATTCCCCATATGTTGTCCCCCCTTCTCTCTTAATTCATTTTCATATACGCATATGAATTCCATATTTCTCGTTTGTATATTTTTAAATATTTGTCTGTTTGCTTTGTGCTGTGAGTGTTCCCAGAGTTTGTGGTTGGGGTTGTTTAATGAAAGCTTCTGACGGTGGTTATATTGTGGTGCATAACGCCAACTTGGCTAAGTGATATAGAGAGCAATTTTATAGCTGATTCAGATACATGGAATTATCTCATTTATGTGCTTTCCAAAGTGACAATGTATAAGTTAAAATAGAGCAACAAATTGTTTCCAAAAAATAAAATATTTCAATCTTGATAAGAATGTATTTCTTTAAAAGCAAAATCTCGAGATTCAAAGGCTCCGTTTTTTTGAAGATAAACTTTTTAAATGCAGATTTAATAAAAAGATCAAATCATGATAAAAATTGCATTGTATAGTAAAATCGGTTGAGGTTTGATAACGTTATAGTCTGGTAACTCTTCTGAATATCATCTCATTTTTATCTGTATAATCCAACCAAGCTTTGTAACACAAATAAACAATAAATTAAAAGATACTTTCATTTAATGTTTTAAAATTCAGCCTTAGCTCATACTACTTTAATCCAACTTAACATTCTCACTTATATTTGGTTAAGCTCAAGAGAACTGTTAAACAATTGTTTACACCTGACTTTAAAGTCTGCCAAACTTTTCATTCTCTATATGTACAAACATTTCTTATATTTTTTTCATTCAATCTTAATCCATATCTCTTTAATCCAACTTTGTTCTCAGTTTCCCAATTTCCCCCTTGGTCTCTTTTTCATGTTCTTTGTTTTTACTTCTTATTTAAAAAAAAGTAGAATTTCTGCCGTGTTTTTTCATGTTTTGTTTTCAGTTGTTGTTGTTTTTTGTTGTTGTTGCCAAAGTTTCTTTAAAGCTTAATGTACCGTTGTGGCAACAATAACTGAAAGGAAAACAAGGCGCAATAAAAAGACGCAACTGCTGGCGACATATTGCTGCTCTGTGTTATTTCTTCTGCTTCTGCGTCTGCTTTCTCTTCTTTCTTTCTTTCCTTACTACCACCCCCGGCACGCCCCGTTGAATAAAGCTACCCTGTTCTTTATGTTTTTTTGGTACCCTCAACTTGTGTGTATTTATTTGCGGCATTTTACGCATTTATTTGTTTTGACTTTTTTACAATATCCCAGTTTCTGCAAAGGAATCCAACTGTCTTTCCTCTTCCCGCCTCACACCTCTGCAATTTGAGTATTTCCTATTGCACATCACCCCCCTTGAAGCCCCCCTCACAGGTCTCTCTAATGCTGTTTGCCACTTCCGTTACGCGATTTTCATTATTTCCGTTTCAATTTTTCCGTTATGTGCTTTGGCAACTTTTTGGTTGTTCGCGTTGTTCTTCTGTCGTTGTGCATTTTAACAACGTTGTAAAGTCGTAAAAAAAAACGTGAAACATTTTCCCCTGCTGACACACACATACACACACACACACCTTTTCCTCATCCACTTTTCAGCACGCGACGTCGCCATTTGAATTTCCAATTAAAATATTTAATTTCTTTTCGGGTTGTCTGATTTTCAACATTTTATGGCCTGAGGAACAACATCTTGCAATCCCTCTCTTTCTATCTAAACTCCTCTCTATTTCCTTCTCTATCCCTATCTCCCTTCCACCTTTTGGTTTATTAGTATGTACGTAATTTGCACCGCTAAATTAACAATTAAAAATTGATAGCCCCGCGGAACTTTCCCCGTGCCACTCCTTCAACATCCTCTCATCTCTACCCCCATAGATTCCAGCCACAAGTCCAAGTCTTAAGCCTCAGCATATGCAAATGCTTTGAGAGACTGCTCTGTTCCTGTCTCTGTCTGTATGTCCTTATGGCCACTTGTATTCCCCCATCGCAGGCACATTTAATTGCTGAAAAATTTCACATTCCGTTGCATAAATTCAGGCGTCTTTAAAATGAGAACGTATGTGAGTCCTGAGGTGGGCGGGTGTCTCCATTTTGGCTGAGGTATTTGCATATGTCTGTGTCTGGTGTGACATTAAGGGTTACATGTAGAGTATTTATAGCGCTTTAATGTTGTATCCTTATTGTACTTAACAACATATAGGACAATTTATTAAAGCTCCTTATTAAATCTTTTAATCGTGACAAGGACTTGTTATAATCTACTTCTTACAGTTCCTAGCATATATTTAATAATATTGAATTATTATTATTGAAATATTATTGAGGGATTAGTGTAAGTTTGATTTGGTTTTCCTTGTTTAGTTTTTCACATCTGCAAATCACCATTCAAAAAACTACTTTAGCACGTTAAATTAGAAAACTATTTATTATCAATAAACAAATTTCCGTTATACTTACTTTCGACGAATTTTTTTAATTCTATTGTCTTTTCAATTAAAAAGGTCGATAACTATTGCATTCATAAGTTGAATTATTGAAATTTCAATTCAATTTGGTTTAGCCAGTTTTTGTTATTTTAAAAAATTTTACTGTATTAAAAATTCTATTTGTTTATTTACGAAATTAAATTCCCAACTCTATAAGTAACCTTCTACCCAACGCCAGATGGTGTCTTTGGCTCTACAAATTGGCAGTTTATAATCCAGTGTAGATATTTTTCCACTATTTCCCCTTTTTCCACTCTACTAATGATATTCTGCTTTCTAAACAATTCTATAAGCTCTCCGACAGTTAGTTTTCAGCATTTCAAACAGATAATTTTTACTTAAAAGCACACACACACAAATTCACTCCAACTGGCAGCCACAATCGTCAATTCAAAGTACATTTTTTTTGCGAGGGATGTGGAAAATTCATTGGGAAAGTGCGATAGATAAGCATTATCTCATTAGCTAATTAGTGCACGAAAAATTTGCGCAATAAAAAAGTTTTTGCATAGAAATTGTTGCAAACAGAATATAGCATTAAGAGGGGGCGATGTAAATGGGGGGCGTGGTATGTGTTTGGGCAAAAGTTTTCCCAGCGATTTTAGCATTTTCCTTCTCTGTATTTTTTTTCTGTTTGTTGCTTGTTTTTACGTCGACTAATTAGAAAGTTAAAATGCATGACACGCCCAGCTAATGGGGAAAATGTATTGGCAATTTCGGAAAATATTCAACATCCATTTCCCACATACACGGGTCGTTATCCGAAAATTTGTAATGAACTGCTGCAAACAAATTTCCGGAGTGATTCCCTTACTCTCTCTCTTTCCCTCTCTTCTCTCTCTGTTAATGCGTATGTGAGCAGCTAACAAAAGCAATTTCCTACGATTGATTTATGAAATGAATTTGTGTCCAGACATACGCTTTTTAACCGACAGTTAATACTCTCTCTCTCTTTGTTGCTCTGTCTCTTTGCAGACTCTCGCCAATGAATATGCCGGACTATGCGGAAGTTGCATGCTCAACATTCAAAAGCCCCCACAATAGCGTTGCACAAACTTCCGGACAGGGAGCTCCATCCCTGTCATCATCATTATATGATAGCTGTGGTGCCTATGCCACAACAAATGTGGTGGCCAATGTGAAGCTCTATCAGAATCAGAATCAGAATCCGACTCGTTATGGAACAAAGCCAACAGCAACGTTGACCAACAATAATAATGGCTCAATGATAACCAGCAATAATGATTACCAATCGACGGGCATGTATTCGGCACCAGCAAGTGCACATTATGGTTGCCTCGAGCCAAATCCGATGACCACATCGACCGCCTCAACGGCCATTTTAAGTGGTTCCCCAGCAAAGCTGAAAAAGATCAATATAACTGAGAATAAACTGGATCATCATATGCAGAATCTAAACAAGAATGAGACCACAACGAAAACGGAAAGAACAAATCCTTTCAATCAACAGCAACAACTTTTATTAGCCAGCAATGCATTGAAACAGGGATTGGGAGCCTATGCGAACACCACATTGGCGGCTCAAATGGCAAGTGGAGGTGGTGCAGGGACCTTGCGACGTCAGAGACATCCAAAAACATTGTTCAAGAGCGAGACAAATATTCTGGGAAAATCTGTGAGACAGAACAATGCATCGGCAAATGGAAATTTAGATTTTCTAACCGGAGGACCACCAGCTGGAGATAATAGTATTGATGCAGAATTTTCTGGATTGTGCAATTCCACGAATCAATTGTTAAATGATTGGGCTTCCAGTGCCTCGATTGCAGCCGGAGGGGATTATCATTTTGGCAACAAGCAGCCGAGTAAACAACATTTGTATGTTAAGGCCAAGGATGGCACCTGGTCGGCAGTTAGCTCGGATGCATATCAGACTTTCAAGCAGCAACAACAGCAATTCCTTGCTGGATCTGGATCAGGTGACAACAAGCCCCTAAATGGTAGCATTGTTAATCCTGCCCATAGTTCAAGTAGCCTGGCTACTGATAGTAAATTCCTCAGTAGTTTCGGTAACAGCGCCAATGTGTAGAGGGGAAGTAAAAAGATTGAGGGTCTAGCCCCAGAACAACCCTAAAGTTGTGTTTGCTCACTAGGCTAAGTGCAAAGCGAATGTTGAAAGGGGATACAGTCAAACTACGCTATAATAAACTTCAAGAAGAAGAAGTTTGTTGTGTGAAAGTTTAACTATGGCATGTGACAAGGTTTTTGTACCTTAAAAAAGGGTTAGTGACAGAGAGAGATCTCTGTGAAATGGTAGCTCAGAAACTAACAGTAGAGAGTCGTTAACGTGGACAAGAAAGAAAGCTTAGAGCTCAGAAATAGAAGCTCAAAATGTTATCTAAACTCGTTAAATTAATAAGTTTGCTCAATTAAACATGTTATATTAACAGAACAGCAAATATTAGTTGCAGAAATCATTCTACAAATTATGATTTTGAGTGAGTTTATCTTGAAATTTCTGTAGCACCTGTAAGACCTGTAGAGGACTCTAAGCAGCTGGTAGACAAAGTTGAATAGTTACCCTGACTTGCCTAGTTCTAGATCCCCTAACTAAATAATACTCTTGTAATGCCCGCTCAATAACTAGTCTAGACTTTCACCTGTGCCCAAAAAACAAACCCCAATTAAAATAACAACAACGAAAGGTGTGTGTAAAAACTCAAAATAAAAAGAAAACACATATTGGCTTGTAAATAGATTTGAAACCTTATAAAGCATATGGAATATGGCAATTGTCCCAAAAAGCTAAGCAAATGAAATCCCTAAAAATACCAAATAGCACCGAAATAGTTAAGATTAATGTAATTTTTAGTAAGAAATCTGAAAGAGTTTGAGCCAAAAATAAAAAGAAAATGACGAATAGCAAACCCTAACGAAACATTATAATTAAAACTCACCAAAAATAAAAAAACATGGTTTAGTATAAAGTCAAATTCAAACAGCACTTTAAACAATAATTAATGAGTTCATTCATTAATTCCATTCATTAGCTGACGGTGCAATGTGTAATAATCCCCCAGATAAGCTAAATAAATGCTAATAATAAGGCTGTTAAATGTAAAATATCATAAATAATAAATAACCCAGCAAATATATATATAAATAAATATATCTACATTAAAGAATTGTGTAATTAAAGCATTTAGCTGTAATTTAACTGACAACTAGTTTTAGTTTGAGTAGCTAAACTAAAATCGATTACAGCAAAGAAACAAAAAATAAAACAACATGATCAATCAATGAAATTCAATTGATAAATATATGCGAAAAAAACAACAACTGAAATAAATACTAAACTAACTACTGAACAAAAAGTTAATATGAATACTAACTCGAAAACTATATGCATTTTATTCATTTAACACGGTTTGAAATTCTTGCAGCTGCCACCGTTTGGAGGCGCCACAGTTGTGCCTACATTCTGCTCGACAATTCCATGGATTTTGTCCTTTGAATTCTTGCATGCCACCAGGTAAACCGTAGTCCCCTTGTTCCCCCCTCACTTAACCACAACTTAAACCACAACCCAGCTATGTCAACCAACTGCACAGCTGGAAAAATAGAGCAAAGAGTTTTACACCCATTTTCCCTCTGTCACACCGCACTTTATAGGCTGGCAAATTAATTATGCGCTTTGAATTGACCCCGCCCATTTAGCCTTCGCCGCCCCCTTAAAGCTACAGCATCATTAAACTGAAATGAGATATTGTTTATAGTCCCTTACCCAATGTCCCTCCGCGTTTGTTCCGTCTGTTGCAACTGTAAACATTGCAATTGGAAAATATTCAGGATAATCAAATGAATTCTCTCTCTCGGCGTGTTTGGTTTCTGTTTTTGTTCTCGCATTTGGTTGTAAAACAATTTTACAAATTGTTATTGACAATTTATGTCTGTTGTTCTGTTTTTTTTTTATTTTTCCGTTTTTCCCTCATTTTTCTCTTCCTTTTTTTTGTGCTCTTGTCGGTTAACGGATGCTATTTGAATGCGCATTAAAATTGTGCACACAAATGAAAATCAATTCAACCAAATGAAGCGCAATATTATTGGCAACATTTTTGCTTAATTCATTATTATTGGCATTATTAGGCACATTATGAGAATGAGTAAGTGTATATTACGATATTTAATGCATCGACGGAAACCATTCACCGACTTTACTGAAATTAAATCTATTTTAAATGCATTTATAACTGTGTATAATAACGATTTGTTTTTGCCATGATTTCTTTTACTGTTTCTCATTATGTTGTTTAAATTCATTAGACTTTAAAAATTCAATAAAATAAATCACTTTATATTTTCTGTTTGGTGTTAAAGAATTATTTAAAAATCCCAAGGCGCAACATTTGTTTCTGAATAGAATTAATTTTACGCCAATTAGAGATTTTTAAATAACATTTGTATGTTAGAATAATAATTATTCTTTGTTATCTGAACTTTAATGTTTTAATTTACTCTTTGCCTTGATTCGAAATCGTAAATAGTCGAAAACTAAACCTTGTCTAAGTGTTTAGCAATGACGTTATTTCTGTTGCCGAATATATTCTGTTTTCAAAAAATAATTATTTTATGGAAGTAGCTATTTAACGTGTATTCAATGTTATTTACTACAGTTTTCGAAAACTAACTTAAACAGAGGTAAATTATTTCTGCAAATGGAAAGATTCTCTTAAAGGCTGTTAAATGAGAATTCGAATTCCACTCTCCCTTTCAGTGGTTGGCAGACTTTAAAAACTTTTATAAATACAGCAACTGATTGCAAATGCTTAGGAACTAATAAAATTAGAACAGAGTACATGTTTAGAAAGGAGTATGCTCAAATATTTTATTTGTTTTGTTATGATCTTTTTGTAGTTATCAGTCTTCATATCATAATTAAGTATATTCCATTTGCCAAACATTTTTTTCGAGCTTTCAGCCTTCAATATATTTCAATCTTCGCACAGAGTCAGAGCTTAAAACAGTTTGCCAAAAGGCTCACAGCAGTTGCAACAGCACCCAACGGTTGTTGCCTAATGTATCTGAACAACCTACACCATTAGCCACACACACACTCTGCCAAACACACAGCACCCAAACACACACATGTAGTACGCCTGTTGGAATCCAACTACAAATAGCCGAAGCTCTCGTCTGTTTGCCACTGGTCAGGCCGATAAATAAACCCAAATTTATCATGTACATGAAAAGGGTACACACAGCGTAGTGAAAGGAAAGAGAAGGGAGAAAGACAGAAAGAGAGAGAGGGAGAGATAGGAGCTATATGTTCCATTCCCGGCAACCATATATCGTGGATATAATAGCAAATGCCGGCAGCGGTCATAATTTTTGGCACAAAATTGTCGATAGGCGTTGAAGCGTTCAATTGAATGTCCTAGACATCGTCTGGTCAGAGACCAGAGTTGAACCCACGAACCAGACCCAGACCTTAGATCCCCATCTCCCCATCCCCTCATTCTCCATCCCTGTAGCAAGCTTCTTAACGTCCAGACGTCCAAACACTATTGTATAATCAAAACTAATGGTCTATAAAGAATCAATTCTCAATTTGTTTAGACGCAGCTGTTGCCTCCATGCCCTTGTGCCTTTGTGCGCCAGGATACACAGGACAATGACCAGGACATGCGAACATGGGGACTATTTCACAATTTGCAACACATGTGGCAAATAAAATTTAAATGCATTTTGTAAATAATTTAATAAAAGATCACATACATTCGTTTACAACTCATTTCCAATTGGCCAGATGGAGTCCAGCCTAAAAACCTAATGATGGCTCTGATTAGGGATATTTCCCTGCATTTCCACACATATTTTTCCGAGTCACATACACAAATTAGTTGACGGAATTTGTATCGTAAAATGGAATTTTTATTTTATTGTATTTGGCCAGTCGAGTGTGCCATGTGACAAAGTTGCGGATAGAGGAAAGGGAAACAGAACGGAATGTAGTAGGGAATTGTAGGCTGAAAATGGGGCATGGTCATGGTAAGAAAGCACTGATTCAGCAAATTGTCATAAAGTTTAATCAGCAGCTTGGCATCATCAGCAACAAGGACAAGGATCGGAAAAAAGACTCGTAAATATGAGACGAGTCCAGGACTCACACACATATCCCAAGTTTTATGCGCATTTGAGTGACCATAAAAATGGGCTGGACAGTTCTGCTGAGTCCTCGCATCCTGCTGGCTTTCCGGAAGGATGCCTGTGGCCTGTACTCCCAGTGATGCCTCTTGATAACAAAATTTGTGCAACGCAATTTGATGAGATTAACCCACCGTACAGTGAACAAGTACACAAAGTAAAATGTCATTTTAATTCGATGCGGATGGTTCTACCCAACGACAAATTGATTAAACCCAGCCATATCAACTATAACTACAGTGGAAGTTTAATAAGTGGACCAAAAACTGATACTGTCGTCAGCAAATATTCTTATCTTAAGGTACTTTTATATGACAATACTGTAAAGAATTCTTTTCAAGCGGGAAATAGTTTATGTTAGCCTTAGAATACTTAGATGGGAATTTATTTATTTAACATATCATTGAAGCTTGGCAATTTGGCGGAATTTATGGGAGTCCTAAAACATTTAGAGGTATTGTTAAAAAAAGAAAACAAATAAATTTATACAAATAGATTTTTCTATCATTACACTCCCGTTTTGTTTACCGTTTTTTCAGTCAACTTCATTCGAAAGCCAGACACGAAAGAATTAAAATGGCTTTAGCTAAATGGCTACATAAAATAATAAAAATAAATAAAAGAAACAATTTCGGCGTTGTGAAAGCAATTTAATTTAAACTCCCCAATGGCCGAAACAAAAATGTAAATATTGCAGACAGGGTCAAAAATGTGTGTAGGAATGTGCTCTAAGAAAAAGATACAACGAACTACGTGTCTTCGAAATGCCGATGGGACAATACCCTTACAGGCTATGCACTGAAAATAAAAATTTTCACTGAAGTAAACATATCTGAATAAACAGATCTGAAAATTATTTGGCTTATAGTAGTCATTGCCCTTTTATCCGCAAATAGCCTCAATTTAACAAATATATCCTGAACACATGCGTTCTTAAAAATTTTGAGCTTAACTCACTAACTTTTTACTGTGTATTGTGTGCGTTAGACAAATTGCAATACCCCGAGCAAGCTCATATCAGGATAATAGACTATAGAACATAAAAATCTAGTGCAAAACAGTTTTGATACGAAAAAAACATTTGTATTTGGCCATTATGTTATTTTTGATTTTCTGATTTCCCTTTACCAAAAAACAAATTGAAACTGACCAAAGCGAAGGGTGGATAAATGCGAATCAGACACATGCTTCTTTATCCTCTTCTGCCTACACCCTCTCTCTCATACACACACACACACACACACACTTACCTACCTTAATTAAATACCCAAAAAACTTGGACTAGCAAATGAAATGTGGCCTTCACTTTAAATGGCCCGGCTAAACTTATTTCTCGAGTTAGTCAAAAAGTTTAATTTGCGCTGTGGGAAAATTGCCTCAGTGGCTGCTGCTTGTTTTTGTGAGTAATTAGTGAAATGCATTAAAATAAATGAGCTCAAAGCAAACAAGGACAAGGTAAAAGAGACTTCCCAAGCCATGTTATACAAATGTCTACAAATTAACATGGCTTTAAGCTCATATTATTTTGTATAGAACACAAATTACTTATTAATACGTATTAAATGCAATTCAACTTGAAAATTTAGTGCAATTCATTTAGTGACTGTAATTTAAGCAGTCGTAAAACGGAACTGCCTATTTACAGACAGATAATGCTTTCTCCCTCACACAAAAACATGGCGTCTGCGGTGTGAGAGAGTCTTAAGTAAGTATGGGAGATTGCAAGAGTGAGAGCAGGAGAGTTCAAGTGTGAGACAAAACGCGGACATGAATGCTTCTGTTTCCAGTGATGCCAACTAACCAACTAAAAAGAAGAGAATATAAAGAATACAAATTTATTAGAATTATAGAATGTAGAATAAATTATTTTCATAAGGTCTCTAATAAATATTTAATAAATATGTTGAGGACTTGAAATTGTATGTCAAATTCAGAACTCTCTATCATATTAAGTATACTATTATTCGGAAACTATTTTTTATGAGAATCTTTGAGTATATTTGGAGTATCTTATTTTTATTATTATACTATGAAGCAATTGTGTCTATCAAGCTGACATACATATTTGTCTTATTTAATTGGAAAGTGGCTGCACATCAATTTTATTTGATTTTAAATTCCATTCGTTCTTTTCAGCCCCGAATTTTTTAGATTTGATAAACTTCAGACTTTAAAAAACAGGATAGATAGAAGATAATTGACATCTCTTCTAGTTAAAAAAAGGACAGATCCAACCGGAAATAATAAGGATGAATTGACAACACTGGCTGCGACCGCTGCCCAACGCGACGCGTCCTTAGACACTTAAACAGGCCATAAAATACATTTTGAGCGTCTCGACGCTGCTTTTGTCGCTATTCTAGTTGTCGTTTTGTCGCAATGTCGCGTTCTTGTTGCCCGTCTCGCCTTTAGGCGTTTGTAATTTCTTGAATGTGTCAGCCGCGTCGTGCTCCTAATTGCAAAATATGGCGACAATTTCAAAGAAGTTGAGCACATTGACGCCTGACGCTGACGCTGACTGGTGACTGCCGCTGCGAGGATAATACAATTTCAACTGGTATTTTGGGTGCCATTATAATATATAACAGAGGGCCATAATAGAGCGGGGGAGTGTGGGGAGTGATATTGCCTAGCACTTGAACTTGCACACGCTCATTATGTGTAATGAATACCTGCAGAGTAGAAAAGCGAGCACAAAACGAGAACGCAACTGAAATTAAACGGAAACTAAAGCTCAGCGTGCAGTAATCATGTAAAGAGGGGAGTCAAGAGCTAAGTTCAATTGTCGTCTGCTCTCTCACACACTTTTATCCAGTGTTGCCATTTTATCCATTAAGTAGCTAGGTTTAAATTTTGTATTTGCAAAGTTTAAGGAAATATAAGCTAGAAATCTAACTATTCCAAAAATTATTTAACTAATTTAAAGAACTTCAACATACTTATGAAGAAATTTGGAAGATATATTGTTATATGAAAATAAATTATGAAAAATAATTTGTATATTAAATATTTACAATTACCAACCTTTAATTAAGAGTTATTTTTTAAAGCTATTTCTAACCACTTTCTTTTAACCAAATAAGGAACTTTAAATTCTGTCAACACTGCTCTCACCCAACTTTGTGAGTTTGTGTGCGTCGCATTTTATGAAACGTTTTATTATACTAATTTGTAGCCTTGGAATGGTCACCAGTTTCGGTTACATTGAATGGCACCAACTAAAAATGGCAATTTGCCATTGCATGTAATGGGCGTAAAAGAGAAAGAGAGAGCGAGTAATAGAGGGGGAGAGAGAGAGTGGAGAGTCACATACACTTTAGTCAAGTCTCTATTAGCAGACAATGCGTTCGTTGCGAACGAAGTTTTCTGGCTTCTAAAATCGTCTCCTAATACATATGGGAAAGGTATGCCAAAAGTGCGCATGAAAATTGTTTAACTGTCTTTCTCTCTGTCTGTCTGTCTGTCTGTCTGTGGTTCTTTGGGGATTTTCGCCTTTTACAGAAAGAGGGAGGGGGATTTTATTAAAATGACGTTGCCAGGATTATTGTCCCTGACCAACGTCAAGTGGGCAATGGCATTTTGCTCAACGCATATCCTTCTGCAAATGCTCCTTTGGGTTCTGACATCGTATCGTTAGTGTCCTTTGCAGTAATCCTGCTGCAGTCCTGACTGGTTAAGTCCATTTTTGGTTGGGGGCCAAGTTTTAACGACTTTGTTGCCGTTACGTCTAATTTAATGAAATTCGTTTTGCTTTTGGTTTCTATTTCTGTTTCTGTTACGGTTACGGTTTTTGCTTTTGCCTTTTGCTTTTGCCAACTTTTCTGCATACGAAATTTCGAAAAACGGCATTCTAATGACTTGGGCGTTGTTGCACTTCATACTTGTTGTTGTTATTGTTATTTCCATTGGGTCTGTCTCTATGTAAAGGTCTGGTGTGGTCTAGTCTGTCCATTGACTCCCTGGGAACTCCTCTATTCGCATTGCAGGGGGCGTTTTTGAGTTGGGTTTGTAATATTTTGTTTGCCTTTTGATTTAATGATGGTCTGTGGTCGTTCCTGTTGTTATTGTGCGGTTTTCATTTGAATTGATATAAAGACATTGATTATAATGATATAGTGCCAGTTTTTCCAAGTCTCTCCTCTTCTCATTCTCTCTCTGTGTGTGTCCTGGTTTATTATAAATGCACAGGGCGATACTATGAACAATTTTAGTGTTAAATATACGTTAAGATTGTATCCCTCCTGGGGATCCGTTGAAAGCGCATACCAATTATGTCCAGAAGCCAGGGGAAAAGTTAACCTCAATTAATACGTTTGTAGCCAACCTAAAATTATACATGTTAGTTCATTAGTAACTTCTGTAAGGGATGTAATGAAAATGTTGTTTTGTTTTTAAAATCACTGCTTACTTCATCAACCGTCTGCGTTTGTTAGAGCGGTCAACCCAAGTTGCGAGTTCACTTCGAATTTTATCACGTGATTTAAATTAAAAACTCTTTAAATACATCAATAGGTGAGCCATAAAATAAGCAACCTGTAGAACTTTGCAAACTAGCTTTAGGTTCCCTTTTTTTTTATAGCCATTTACATTTTAGTTTATCCATAAAGTTAAGAATTTCGTCACTTGCGTGTCTGCCAATTGATAAGAATGCCATAAATAACCGCCCAAAACTTGAGACTTAACTTGCAACCATGAAATATGCAACGTTTACATTGCTACCAAGCCAATTTGCCTTCTTGCCACGCCCTCCACAAAGCCACAAAATATGCAACAAAAATGTTTCGGTTTTTGTTGTTGTTATTGTGTTTCTTTTTATGGCTAGTAGAACTATTTGCAAGAAATATGAGCGAAGAAGCGCGTTGCGAATAAACAAACTGATTTGCATTTATGGAAATGGTATTTTAGCACACAACCCCCTTTCGCTACGCCCATGGCATGCCACAGCCCCTGCGGCAGACAACACGTAACGGTAATGGTGTAAAAATGCAAAGGATACGTACAATGTGAATGCCTGTCTCGACTGTATGGGGGGTCCTTCCATCTGCAGAACACACATATACAGAGATCCTGGCCATGGGCGGAAAATCAAATAGAAATGTCGAGTGTGTGAATGTGTGTGTGTGTGTGCAAAAGCCAAGAGTAAATATTTATGTTTTATGTTAATGAGAATATGTCTGACTTTTTGCTGTTTGAATATTGGCAAACGGCAGCAGCGTTGCAGCAGGACACGCTGCAGCCGACCAGGACATTTGTGTTCTGGCCAAAAGAATGACAAATGCGTCGGGCCGTTGGTTAAACTGTGGTTGCACTTTTTTGTCCCATTTTACCACGAACAACAACAACAATCAGTATCGAATGAACCACAGCCTCGTCTGTGGTTTTTGTGGATCTACTGATCATGCAGAGTCATGTTGTATATAGGGGGTTCTTGGGAGGAGAATACTACATTACTTTATGACTCGGACTTTCGCTTGCTAACACAGTTGTTGTTGTTTGCTGGTTTGTTGGCCCATAATTGACAATTTAATTTGTCAAAGTGCAAAAAAATATAAACGAAACAATCATAAAATATTCAATGAAATTGTGTATACTCTTACGAAAGAATTAAATAGTTTTTTAACTAAAGGAGTCTATCCCAAATTCATCTATCGAAAAACAACCGCATTGAAAGTATCTCGCTGATAAGTATGCTATGATTATTTATGATTTCTATGGAGCTTCTTGGAGAAAAACATTGAAGTGAAGTTGAACCAAAAGTGAATCGGGCGCTTTCAGTTCCATTCTGTTTTCATACAATTTCAAATTGTTTTCCTGATAAGATTACGAAAAATATGCTACGATTAGTGTTTTTAAATTGTCAGTGCATTTTATTTTAAAGATCTTATTTTCATATCGTTTTAATATATTTTTCTACTCTGAAAAGTAGTTTACTCAAATATTGACAGCAAACAAGTGAAATGCATAATTGAGTATTTCATTCCATATATTTATGAATTATACAAAAAAATTTCAAATTGATATAAAATGATAAACAAACTAAAAAAAAACAGATATATAAAAGTTGTCGCTCTTTTGTGCCTGTTTAAATCTTCATTAAAAAAGCGATAAACAGTAAACAATAACTCCATTTTTTTTATTGTTGGTTATTTTTTAAGAGTATTAAAAGTTAAGCTTTCAATTCTTTTGATTACTCTCTTTTTTTGTTAATTCTCCTCTTGTTGCACGTATAATTAGTTGGTTGTTTATTGCCTTTTTGTTGGAGTTGTTGTTTTTTTTCAATAAACATTATTGTGGCTTTTATTTGGTTTATTTATTTACAGTTTCTCTTCTTTTTTCGTCTGTTTGTTGGATGTTAATATATTAATGCTGCATGATATGCCGCTTAATCTGACGTTTAATTAATTCTATTAATTTTTTAATTATATAAAAGAGTGCTAAAAAAAGATCAAAAATAAATGAATCCAAGTTTTTGTGTAAATAAGAATAGATTTAAAGACACATATTTAAAATGACGTATTTTTAAATAAATATGTTTAATTTCACAATCATTTTGAAATATTGCGGAAATGTATTAACAAAGTGTAATTTAAAATGTTGTTAATGAGTTGATGAAGATAAAATATGCCAAGAGAATATATTGAAAGATTTGTTTAGTTAAAAAGCTGTTGAAATCTTCCATACATTTTCGAAATTCCATCCAGCTAATTTGGTTTATTAGCGAATTAAAAATAAGTTTGTTGGTAAGCTAATTACTTATTTAGATACGTTTGAGTGAGATTGGTTAATTTAAGTGATTAAATAATTTAATTGAAATTCTAAACAGATTTTAACTGTCACATCTATTTTTAATGCTTAAGCTTAAATATTCAGTTTTAATCTAACTTTTCTGTCAGTTGTCTAAACTTATTCATCACTTTTAGCAATCACAGCATAAGTGTGGTTACAACACCGATTTCCCCTGCCAAGCCCCTTACTATTTCAGTACTTTTGCATGGCAATTGCACTCAGCAGAAAACAATTCACAACAAAATGGCAAAGGTTAATGCACCATTGGACAGTTGTCGTCGTTGTCGTTGTCGTCTATATTGCGTTATGTCTCATCCAATGCAACCAATGTCGACATCATCATCATCGGCATACCTAACATCATTATGAGGGTGTGTATGAGTGTGTGTAAAGGTGTGTGTGTGTGTGGGTTTGGCAGCATATGACAAAGTTTAAGTGCTGGTAAATCCATAGA
The DNA here is from genome assembly GCA_035043265.1 of Drosophila testacea. Classification (NCBI taxonomy): domain Eukaryota; kingdom Metazoa; phylum Arthropoda; class Insecta; order Diptera; family Drosophilidae; genus Drosophila; species Drosophila testacea. The sequence goes on from JAWNND010000151.1 coordinate 3,276,432, forward strand.
TTTCATGCTGGCAGCCGACAAACATGGCCACATATTGTGCGAGACAAACAACAACAAGAATAACAAGAACAAACAGCAGAGGTGTTGGTAATGTGCTGCAAACATCAACATCAACAACACTAACAACAACAACAACAGCAGTTGTGCAACAATAGTATCGCATTTCAATGTTTTTAGTGTGGCATAAAAACAAAAGCAAAAGCCGCATTCAAACAGCGAACTACCAACAAAAACAACAACAACTGCAACAACAACCTTAGTTGTGGCACAGACTGCAAAAGTTTTTATGCTACAACCGAGATACTTGCCACTTGCCCCTACTCCCCTCGACAGTCCCTTAACCCTCACTCTTGCCTGTTGGCTGCACGTAATTTTGTTGTGTCGCGACGCAAATATGTTGCCCATGAAAGCCACCGAACCACCCTCGCAGCAGACACACCCCGTCTCTTTATTCCCTTCCCCGCTAAGCAGCTACCTTGGCATTATGCAAGGCGCCATCGCCGTCGCACTTGTCACTTTAACCTTGCACGGCCTGTCAGCGAGCAACCATCGGCCCCAACTCCATCTAAGACAACCACCCACACCACCCACTCAGCCACCCATGAGCCAAGCCACTGAAAATTTGCGCAAAGCGGCATGGAAAATGAAAAGAAAAGCCATAAAACCAAAGACGACGCGCAAAGCCAGAATAAAAAGAGACAAAAAAATATAATGCAAAATGTGCGGTAATTTTTCTTAAAGTCGAATTTTCTGCACTCTTTCTATAGATTCGTATTGTATAAAATAAGAATGTTTGTTTAAAATGGAAGGCATCATCTTTAGAGTGAAGTTCAACAACACATTTGCAATCGACATGAGATGATGATTGAAAGTTGATTGCAAAGTTCAATATAATGATAGAAGTTTATAACTAGAGAAGCTAAGTTAAACTTTTAAAAATTACATAAGTTTAAATATTTAATTGAATAAATGCTATGCGATTTGGACATTGGAATGTTAGAATGAGTAGACCACTTCATCATTCTTCTTCAATGCATACAAGGGTAGTTTAAATCATTGTTCTTTTAAAATATATTGAATTGAAGACAACGATTAAAATTAATATACATACATACTATGCATAGAGAAGTTACCCTTTATATTTTCAAGTGAATGTTAATGAAATAGTTCCAAGTTTTAAACAAATTTATTTTATAAATTAAAATACATTTTGGAAAAAGAATCTTAGTAGCTCATTCTATTTAATAAACCAATAACTTTTAATTTTATAACTTGTTCTTCCTAATTGTACACCCAGCTAATATACCCCTATAATAGAGTATTGAAACCGAAACGAGCGTAAATATGCCTGTCATCATTTTGACATCAACGCTGGCAGTGGCATTGAAGCTATAGCTGGATCTGTAGCTTGGGTAGTTGAGCGGGCCATTACCATAACTATAATGCATATTTCAGCATCGGCATTGGACTGCTTCACCTCCCTTTCCACCTCTTCTCTTCGTCATCCTAAGGCCCCGTCATCATCATCAACGATGACGACAACGATGTTGTAGCCGTCGTCATGTGGAAAATCCCGGTATCACTTTCGCTTATGCCTTGTTGACAATCTCGGTTTCAATGTGTGTTTGCCCAGTACCCAGTCTACCTACCCCTCTAGAACTCACTCCTCCTTCTCTCCTCTTGCATAATGTTGTACTTAGTTATCGGGGAAGCATGCCTGGGCATATTTATGCCTTGTTTGCAGTCGCATTTGCTGTTATTCTTCCCTTCGTCTGGTCATAATGAATGGCAAGGTTTTAGCATAAAAGTTTATTGAACTAGAACAAGATGGTAAAATACACATGGATTGAACCACAATAACCGCCCTCTTAGGCGTCTAAGGCAGACAAAACAAATGACAATCTTATGACCTTCTTCATAAAATATCGATGCAATATACGCTCAAATTTGTGAGCCACGTATACAGCGAAAACTACTTTACATGGAGTATTCCAAGGTATTCCCAGAGGTTGAATATTGTTAGAGATGCAGAAGAATATCTAAAGATTTGATTTTAAAATTCTTTGTAAAGTAAAAATAGAATTACACCTCAAGGAAAGAAGAAACGAAGAGTAAAATTCAATAAACTACATTGAAAATCAACAGATGAAGAACTGAAGATGAATAAGATTAAAGGAAATTATTAGATTTGAGGATAATATTATTCAATCCTAAAATGAAGCAAGTAAGTTATTAGATAAAAGTCTTAAATTTAACACTATGATACCTTTAGTTTAAAGAATATATGTCGAATAAAATAATACAAGATAAGATATCAACCAAATGAAACAATTGAAATAAATATTGTAAAAATTCAAACATCATTCTTTGATGATAGTTAGCTACTCCTAAAAATATTCATATTCCCATCTTTAAATTGATTGATTGATTTTATTAACATATTATTGTAGACAAGTCACTCGGGAACTGACAAACTCAAAGTAAAGCTCCAAAGTGTTGACTTGGTTAGCTAGTGAACTAGGCTTGCGTGTCTATCGTATTAGAAGTTTCCAATTCAAACGTGTTAGTTGTGAAACAACTCTGCAGCATTTCCCCATTTCCCCATTTCCCAGTTACAATCTACCCCCAACAGTTTTGGCCAATTTCAACAACTGCGCTTTGGTCGGTCGCATTGCTCGTGTTCGTAATCCACGTGGATTATGTCAAAATTGGTATATCATAAAAACGTCGCGTACGTGAGTTGAAAAATGATGAAGCTGTTCTTGGTTAGAGAAAGAGATGGATATCCAGATAGAAAGAGAGAGACAGAGAAATGGCTATGCGATTGGAACCCGAAACCGAAGCCATTAACTTTGCCTTTCGCTGACACTCAAACCTTTTGGACCAAGTGATTAATTTGTATGCGCCAGGCGCTGACTTTTGCGGTCTCGGGACAAAGGCCAAAAGTGTTTGGCATGTAACGGAAATGCGCGCCCGGGGACAGTCCGTCCGTCCAGACAGACCGGAGAGAGTCAGAAGCAATCAAGAGTGTGGGGGACAGGAGGGCCAACACATTGTCCGCGCCAGTGTTGGTAAGTGCTTTGAATATGCATTGGGACAAATAAAGTTTTGCCTTTTGGCTTACGGATTCCGCCTGGAAGTTTTCAGGCTTTTGCTGGCTTACGGCCAACAACTTGTAAAGCAATACAAAAACTTCAAATATATTTTCTTAATTTTTTTCACTTTTTTTTCCTTTTTCAACTTGTTAAGGGCGAAATAAAATTCATGACGCGACAATTGGTAAAAAGAAAATCACACCCTGTCGTCCACTTCGTGTCAAGATTTCATTAAACTTTCTCAAAGACAGCCAAAGCTTGCCCAATCTCTGTCAAAGGACGGACAGACGGACAGCCGGACGGACGGAGACGGAGCGACTGACAAAATAAAAGGCAAATGAATGAACGCGTATAAAAACTTGGCTCATTAATTGAGTCGCTCTATTAAGCTAAAGGCCAAGAGGAAAAAACATTTCGCATAAATATAAATACCAAAAGGGGTAGTGCCTTCAATGTGTGGAGAAACTAGAATAAAGTTGAGAAGACCGAAGATTAAATACTCTAACGAAGTATGATTCTTTGGTTAATATTTTAAAATATAAGTTATTATAAAATATTTGAACTCCAATATTTAAACTGGAAGGAATTTGGATTCTCCATAATATAAAGGAAAGCTTTACACTGTCGTTAATGTAATAGATAATTAATGCTAATATATTGGTAAATTAAGAATTCTTTTAAACCTTTTAAACACTCGTCAAATCAGAAATTGATATGATTTGAATCAGAAATATGTATGACTTATTTTAAATTGATGTAAAATATATGACAAACATAAGTAAAAATATATAAATCTGTTTTTTTGATCAGGAATACAATTATATTCCATTAGGATTTCCCTATTGTTATCCCCCTTAAATCATATCCTTTTCCACTTAAAAGTAACCCCATCAAAGGGTATGCAAAAATGCCGAGCGTCTCAGAGTCTATGAGTTTCCGATTGAGGGGAAAAAGTGTTTCCTGTTTCAATTTCGTAGATCCAGACATTTGAAAATGAACTTTCAAATCAGCCCGCGCCCCTGGCGTCCTAAATGTATCTTTAGCTCGAATTGTAACAGTGACTGTAACTGTAACTGTAGCCTGCAACAGTGGATGTGGATGTATCCTTTTCTTTTTATTGTATTACCGCGAGTGTTATGCTAATTTCCGTAACCGGGAATACCGAGCTGAGCTGAGTCTGTGGTTCGTTGTCGTGCTCGTTTCTCGTTCTCATCCTCATTCTACAGCCATGTCCTGGGCCGGAAATGAAATTTAACTGAATTTGCATTGGAATTCGATTAAATCGTTTATGCAAACATTTCGTTTCATTTCATTTGCGGGCTTTTCGCTTTTCTCGGCTCGGTAACTGTAAACATCGTCATGTGAATGTGCGAATCCTTTTGCCAGCTATCCTGCCTTCCTTCCAGGCATCGCCAATTTGTGGCCATGTCTCGACTTCAACACCCTCAAACCCCCTCGCATTTTGCGCCATTTGATTTGCTTCTTCTTGCGCCATTTTCTTAGCTTGTTTTTCTTCCTTCTTTTTCTCTTTTTTTTGTGGGCTGCAAAAATTACATTGAAAAGCTTTGAGAGTTGATTTTGGCGTTCATCTAATTTACATAATTCTCATATGTTTGCTTGTTTTCTTGGAATTCTGCTCGGCGGCTCAACACATTTAATTCTGCGGGAAATGTATCTCTAAGACACATTCTTATTTATGAATTAATTTCATGAGCCATGTAAATGCATAAAGGTAATCGAGTGTGCAAGGCCATTACTCTCTCTTCCCACATTTGCATAAAAAATACAACATTTTATTGAATAACAAATAATGCTGAAGATTGATGGATAAAGTTGGAAGGGTTCTTCAGTAGAGCCTCGATTTCAGTATAAATGCTTAAATGGATTCTACTCAATTTCATTTCCTTGAGTATACTCAATCTTTAGTTCTAAGAATTTATATTCATTGCTTTCAGTGAAACTTATTTTATTATAATTTCCACAAAGTTCCAACTCATCCAATACTTAACTCTAAGCTTTACAATCTTCAATTTCCAAAATTCATTTTGATCTCTTCGATTCCATAATTTTGTTGCATCTTTCACATTATCATCAGCAGCTTCAAAGTGATTTCACATATTTAAAGCAAACTCATTTTGAATGTGATTACTAAAGCTTTCTCCCTTTCTCTATCGAGCTTCCTTTTACTCTCTTTCTTTCTTAGCCTTTCTAATGGCATCGTAAAATAACTGGCACATTTCATTGCATTTTGCAGCTTCTTTAAGCTGCGTTGGCATTGCCACAGTTTTATCTAAGCCCCAAATGGCATTCAAATGCAAACCGCATGAGAGTCATATAAGGATGCGCTGAAGGATGCAGCTATAAGCTGATGCTGATGTTGCCTCTGCTGTGGCACAGCCAATGTGGCAGTAACCCGCTGCGGTCATACTTTGTCTCCTTCTCTCTCTCTCTCTATCTCTCTTTGGAACCCATTTGCCACAATGAGCTACCAAAAATAGAGCAGAGCTGAGGGAAATGCCTGTTTTATTGCGGTTCCGGAAACAGTTCATAAATAAGCATATGCATGTGAGTAGTAGTATATCTTTTGAGTGCATGTATGAGTGCATTTGAGTATTCTCTTGCACTCATATCGTAGGTATGCAAAACCCATTTGTGCCAACATAACTCTGTTTGTGGCTGAAAAAAGAATAGAAATTATATTACAATCACATTTCATTGCGTTACGTTTGTTTGCATGATTTTGGGTTTTGGATTTGGTCTCAAATTTCAATGCTGTTTTTTGCCTTAATGTCTCCTAAAAGCTTTGTATATGCAATTAAAGAAATCTTGTTGCAATCAGGACTTTCAATTTTCCAGTTGCAAATTGAACCACATTAAATATGTACGCACAATTCACGAATCTCAATTAACACCAACCAAAGTAATTGAGAAATCTATTAGAATGACCAGCGAGCAAATACCCTATTCCAATGTTTTAATAATAATGACAGCTCTACTTTCTGAACAGAGTGAATTTAATAAACTCTATGCTTAGTTCTGAAATTAAAAACAATCAGGAAAGAAAACTGTTACAATAATAATTATTGGGTTTTACATATTTATTTTAATAGCTTTCTTAAGTGTTTTTAGGATAACAAGTAAATGTTAAATATGCCCATCTCCAAGCACAGGGTATTGGACAAAACAGCCTCTGGGCGTACGCGTCGCTTAAAAGTTTGCCCTCTCACTAATAAATAATAAAAATTGAAATCACAAGACAAAACTTGTCCATTATCAACATTAGCAAACGAAATTTCTGCGTAAAACTTTTTGTAAATTGTACAACAAATTTAACTTTAATTTGGTAATTTCGTAGCGCTTGCGGCTCAGAAATTCAGTGAAGGGATGATTGAATGAATGGTTATTGAATATTCAATTCGTATTTCTTGAATTTCCTGTTAAGAATTTGGCCAACGGGCCCTGTTAAAAGTTGAAAACTCAATAAATGAACAGATTTTCATGTTCCGGTCGGAAATTTAGGGAGTTGAAGTAGATATAAAAATAACCTTGAAGTTAGGCATACTTAAGACTTTTTAAATAATAATTTATGTTCTTTTGACAGTGGAGGTATTCTTTAAAATACAAATTAATACTTATTATATGTTTAAACAATTTCAACTGACTTTTTCCCACGTTTCCATAGGGCAATTTTACTCTCAGAATATATCAGTTTTATTGACTGACCTCTGAGCTCTATTTTTCTATTTGATCTTTGACGTTTGCTCTGCCAAATTTCGCATCCATATTTTACCAATCGAAAAATCTACCAATTCCCTGAACAAAAAAATAGAAAATATATATGGTAAAAAGGAAAAAAAGGAATTTAGAGAAATTGCCTGGCAGTTGCTGCTGTTGTTGAGCCCAATCCGAAAGCGAAACGTGGAGGCCATACATTTTGAACTCTGCCCCTCGCTCATTTGCACAGAGGATTAAAGGGTCTCGTCGGGGTTTTGCACTCTCACCATTTGTTATGCCCTTGCGTAGGGCTTTGCTTTCCAATTTTTTTCTCCCCATTCTCTTTTCTTCTATTTCCTTTTTTTTTCCTTTTTTTTGGCTGGGTTTTGTTGTTGTTGGTCGTAGCGGAAAGCTTGCAAAAGTGATTAATGCAAAAGTCGACGGCCATGTCGATGGCGGCCAAACAACAAATTTGCCAGACTCGTATAGAAAACGCCCGCAACGGCGGCATTTTTATTGAATTGCCAGCTTCGGAATGCGCTGGCCACTCCATTTACCTGCGCTACCTGTATATAAAACTAGAAGCTCTCTCTCACTGAATTTCCCACAGCGGCACACAGACAAAATGGTAAATGGAAAACGGCACTTCGACCATGCTTTGACTACAGTTGCGCGGATTAAAGCACAAAATGCTCCAAAAGCCGATTTCCACTCCCTCTCCCTCCCCCTCTAGTAAAATGTTGACAGAGGCAGGTGAAAGAGCAGCGTGTTAAAGCTGCAATCTGAAGAGATGGAAACGAATAACGAAAGCCAAATGCACTTAAAAAGCAATTGCGTAAAGGAATCTAATAATACATATAATCTGTTTTGTCTGAGGTATTTAATAATATTTAAAAAAGTTTAATAATGATTATTAAGCAATTGTAAATTTCAATAAGTTTATATTTTGAATAAATTTCAAGTCAAACTTCTTTTTGCAACATTTCATTTGTATGTTATAGTAAATGTTGTTCTTATTAAAAATAACTTATTGTTCATCAAAAAAAGGTAACAAGGTTTTCGCTCTAGCCAAAATGCCTTTTTAAGAATGGCTGTGAAACGATTTTCAATAAATACGAAACGAGCTGGAGACAATAAAATGTCAAGGAAATCAGACAGTCAGCCACCCTCTCAAATGGATACTGTGAGGGGGGAACTGGTGAACTGGCAGCCAGATTTCAATCAAGCCATCAAATCGGCAATGAGTCCTGGCCTCAGTTTTTGTTGCTGCTGTTGGGCTTAGTCGAAAGTCAAAGAACCGCCTAAATGTCACTGACACCGTCGTTCCACCCACAACCCACAACCCACCACCTTTTGGGTGGTTCACTCTCGTACATTCTACATTATTGATGGTAATTTTAAAACGTGCCTGAAAAAGAAAATTTTACACATTTGCCGGATTTACAATTTGTGTGCTTTGTTTTGCTTTGCGTTCGATTGACGCTTATCTTAATGGACCAAACATATGGCAAATGCTAGTATCCACCCCCCTCTCCAAACATTCTCCACCCCTGCCAAAGCAAACGTGTTGATAATTTAAATAAGCTACTTTTGAGCACTGCTGTTTGACATTGCGCATACGCAACGTTCGCCTGTCGTCGCCGCGATAAGCCTTGGTAAATGTTTTTCGATTTTGTATTAATTTTGTGCTCAAATCCCAACGAGATTTCAACATAAGCGTTGCACACACACACCAACAATTGGGGCGCTTCATTAAAAAAATATTTAGCATTTTTCTTTCGAATAGGGAATTCTCGAGCATGCAAAGAGTCTCCATTGAATGTATTGGCTTATTTGCAGGCGAGGTGTGTTTAAAAGAGATTTTATTTATAAATTCCACAAATGTTTGAGCTCATTAATAGTGTGATTGGACTGGATTTAATATTTTTAATGTCTTATGCTATTTATATGTTTTTGTTTTACATACGATAAATGATGAATCTGGACTCAGATTTTATTTTAACTATTCAACAAGATGAATTACAGACAGATTAACAGATTGTTATCTTTTGATTTGCTGATTCTTTATTTCTCTCACCCCAAATTCACCCAAATTTCAAGTAGAATTCTGCTACAATATTTTACAAGTTGTGCAAGATAAAATTGCAAATTCTGCAAAATTTCTATAAACATTTTCTCGACTATAAATTATATTTATTTCTACAATGTAGCTCCCTAAAGTTGCCCCACAGTTTGCACCTTGGCCAAGCTGTGGCACGTTTCGATATCGAATTAAAATGCCAGGCCCACTTATTAACAAAATGCCAAGGATACCAAGCTGCAAGGACGTCACGAACTATGTGCAATTTAAGCATATTAAGGCAGCAGCAAAAGCAGGACATTGGACACAGACAAAGGGAAACACAAGCAAGAAAAGAGCAAAAATCAAATCAATTTTAATTTAGAAAACAAGCAAAAACGCGTAGGAAAAATGCCAAAGCAAGCGAAAAGTTGGAAGAATGGCAAAAGGGGGAACCAAACAGGCAGACAGGATAACAACAGGAGCAGCAACCCTTCGTATTGCTTTGCTAAGGAAAGAACCAAGAGCCAACCCCCAAAATGAGAACAAGCCCAACCTCCCTTTAAGGCAAACAGTGTGCTTAGCATATGCGCATAAATCTCAGCCTGGACAGGGAAAGGAGAGGAGAAAGGGGGGCCAAAGGGGAAGAGAGGCAACCCCAATGCAAACTGGGGCGATTCGCTGGATCTTCAAGACGACAGCACAATCTAATAAAATGGCTAAACGCTTCAATGACAATTCGAGCATGTAAAGTAAGCAGAAGGGAAAGGGAATTTGGGGGCACATGGGGCAGACACAGAAAGAAAAGAACGGTAAATACATGTTGCATGTGGCGCTTAGCCGTGTTGTACAATCATCAGATGTTGCCCCACCTTTTCTTTTGGAAAAGTAGGCAATAATCGTAAGTGAAACTGCGTTTGGTAGCTGGCCAGGGGATTGAAATGGACCTAAGGGGAAAAGGAGGGGCAGTCACCAGCTGCTTAACTGACCTCCCCGTAGACTATTCCACATCTCCCCACTCTCGGCTCTTGTATTGAAATGCGCTTTAAGTTGTGGCGATGTGTAATTGAATTAAATGGATTTCAATATGCGGGCGCATGTTTCGATAGGGAAAGGGAAGAGCTTAAAGGAAGCTGATAGGAAAGGAAATTCGATGATAGAGGAAGGGAAAACTTGCGACTAGAAAAATGTACACGCATAAACAGCTGCTGAGATCAAACTCATCTATAGGAAGAAATAAGTACATAGCTAACTCAGAGCTTATAATCTTCTATTGGAAAGTTTATAAGATTAAGAACTAAAGACAAAGAGACACATGCATGTGTTTAAATTAAACTTATATGGTTAAAGCTCTTAATATACCAGTAAAGAATAAGAAAGTGGGAAAACTTTAATAATATCAAGTAAGAACTGATTTAAGATAGGGTTAAGATCTTCTAACAATAAAAAGTTGACATTAAATCATATTATAGAGATTTATAGATTACAGTTTGATTAAATTTGAAGTACAAACATGAAATAATTAAAGCATAGTTCGTTAATAAAGTATAAAAAACCATTTTCATTTATCGAACCATACCAAAGAGCTTCTGAAGTTCGATACAAAATAATAATATTTAAGCTTAAATTTATAACACATGCAAAAACTTATATAAAATATAAAAAATTGCATTTAATTAAAATCTTAAATTAACTCTCAACTAATTTAATATGTAAAAAAGATTATTAATAAATTGTTGCATTAAATATGCGTAATAGTAAAATGAGTTTAATTTAAACGATTTAAATATAATTATCTTTGATTAGCTAAATAGTTATAATTGAAATGCATAGTTAAACTCTAACAAAATTAAAATATTTTTGAACCTGATTTGCTTTGACTTTCAACTACATGTCGAAAGCATTTTGAGAGCTGTTGTTAAGACTTTTTTACATATATAGTCAGAGTTTTGGGAAACAGGTAACTAGTAAAAGTTAGCCAACTTTTTGGTCAGTGAGAGAAGAAGTGTAAGAGGAAAGGGTGGCAACTTTAAGACTCATTTTGAAAGTTTTGGCAACATGCAAACTTCAATCAACACCCAGCAAATATCAACCTCAAGACAAACTTAACTGACCAACTGTCCCGCATTGTGTAATTTTTCAACTTGAGACCGACAAAAATAAGACCAAGAGACGAAACGAAACGAAACGAAAAGAAACTTTTTGTGACTTCTTAACGTCTTCTACATCTTTTTGGTCGTTCATTGTTTTATTTACCTGGTTCGTTGTCTCTTTCTCTGTGTGTGTGTGTGCTTATTTATATCGCATGATTGAATCTTGGCCAACAGCAACTTTTTCTATTAACTTTAATGCCAGCAGAGACCAAGAGCAGTAACAACTATGTGGCTATAAGTATACATAGAATTGTTGGGTATTCTTTAGAGGTTTTGTCTGGTTTTTCCACCTGCGAAATGGTCGCCTCTTTAGCTCGTAAATGAACTTGATTTTTATCGTCTCCAATGTCTACTCTCTCTCCTCATCCTCATCCCCATCAACTATAACTTCAATTCAATGTGTATTGATTTCCAGTGGCTTCCACTTGGTTGCTTCAACTTCTACTTTGACTTTTTTCAAGTGGTTCCTTTTCCCTGGCCTTACATTGTTTTTATGCCACGATTTTTGGCTCGTCTCCTTGCGCTAATGAAAAAGTTCAAAAGTCAATGTTTTTTTGACTTTTCATTGGATTTTTGCTTTCTTAGAAACCCAATGTTCTCCCCACTCCATGATTTGTTTTATTGCAATTTCAGTTACGAGTCAAGCGTTGGCCCATTATTGATGACTTGGCCAAGTCGTAAATAGCTCTGTAGTAGTTAATTAATCGTTTTCTTCTATCCTTTAACCACTAAATATTACAGATACGGTTTATCACAGGCTGAAGGGTTTTGACCCGTTCAGATATTCTTGGAATTTTCTTAACAAAATAACCTCCTCAAAAGACAACTTCTAACCCTTACATCGGCCTGAAATATATAAAACTCTAGCTGATTCCAGCAAGATTAATTTATCTTTTAACTATAGTCTTTTACATTTTTTTCTGACTGTACGTGACTTTACACATTTAAAATGCTTGTCCTGCAGGAATAACTTCAAGATATCCACTCAGAATCATGTTTAAAACCGATTTTGTGAGTATGTTGCATAATTTGCTCATTAAGTTCAATTACAAACATATTTCTGAGTGTAAGTACGTATGAGTGTGTGTGTGTGCTTGAATGTTTGCAAATGTAAAATATTGGCATTGTACGACATGCTCATTAATTATGCTGTATATCGCAGTTTATCAACACAATCGTTTGCTTGACAACATATTCTGTCCCCCTCTGACAGCACTCTTCCCTCTCTCTTTAAACTCCTGGTACAGGGAATGTTATGAAGGACTCTCGCATTGTAAGTTGGTTGTACTTGCATTTAATTTATAACCCGAAAAGCCCAAAGTTATACATTTTAACAGGATATGAATAAAGTTGAAGACAATAAAAGCAAATAAAGCAGACAGACTCAACACAACTCGACAGGCCAAACTTAGAGACAGATACAGAGACACACAGATGTAGACTGAGAACTTGAGAGGGGGTGTGAAAGGAGATAGAGAATAGGAGAGATTCATTATCTAGCACAACATTTATAAGTGTATGGCAACTGTCTGTGGCCTGCTTGAGTACTATGTGACTTCCTCTGACACTCCATCTGTCCGTCTGTCTCACTGTCTCTCTGTCTGTCTGTCTCCTCCCGATGCGTATGCGTATTTAATGAGCAGACGTGCGTGCAAATTCGGCTAAGCTCAGCTGAGGCTTCCAGAAAACCCCTCACAGACCCACAAAACCCAAATCAAGCCCCAAAACTCAAAGCGTGCGCGTGCTTAGGTACTTATAGAGAGCGAGAGGAAGAGAAAGAGTAGACATTGCACAGTGAGATCAAAGAGATATACATCACTTATTTATGAATGCTTATCTGATAAATTAGTTAACTAAATAATATAATACATGTGTTTAAAAATAGGTTAAAGAATTTATCATAAGTAATTATAGAACTTTTGATTAGCATGGACAGTTGACAATGAGAGCTAGAAAATTTAGCAGACTTCAAATGTTAATATACTATACTATTATACTAGTAGATAGTTTTGGTTTGGAAAGATAAGTTTTTAATTTAATTATTTATTTTATCATTATTTAAAACTTATTTTTTTGTTTTTGAGTTTGTTGTGGGAATCGAACTCAGGTCCTCAGCACTAGAATCGAATGCTCTATGCTTTGGGCCAGGAACAAAAATTTTGACAGTTGCTAGAACACATTTTTTATATAGACTTTAAGCAATAGCAAGAATGAGAATAGGAATATAATTTAAAAAAATCAAAATGACACAGAAGAAAATTGAGAAGTCTGAACGCCTAACATTAAATTTAATTTTCAGTCTCTCTTAACTAAATTTACCCACTGTGCAGGATGCTCTGGAAAACGCAAGTGTTGGGCATGTATGTGTAACATATATGTGTGTGGGTGCAAATACGTGAAATGTGCAAATACGTGAAATGCCAAAATTAAACCAAAACTTTTCATGCTTCATCGCAGCCCAACAACGGCACCAAGAACAACAACAACTACAACAACATGAGGAGCAACAACAATGTTGGGAGCAGAGAACGTGCACTTGGCCACTTTTGGCGACTACGTGCAAAAGTTTTTCATTTCCGCTTTGGCAAACATTAAAGCTGCCAGAACGAATTTACAACGAGCTGCAGTTACAGATACAGCTACAGATTCAGTTACAGCTGCAGATACATGAGCAGTTACAGCTACAGTTACATTTGAGAACTACAAAAAGATACACGCACGCTTGAACTGAACTGAGCTTAGCTGAGGCTAAGAACTGAGAACTGAGAACAGAGATAATCAACGGCCCTAAGCGGAAATGAGCAAAGCGTATAAATCAAATGCAAAAGCCAAGAATAGAGGAACATGAAATAAAAGAAAACAAAACACAAAACAAACATGGGCAAAGCAATAATAGATTGAGATACTCTTTGGACCTCGTTTGATAAATGATTAAAATGCCAATTAAAAAGTTGCTAAATAGATCGAACTACATATAAAACTCATCTTCTTACTTAACTTAGTATTGCATTAAGGCTTATATATCTTCCAAACGCCTATGTATATATTAAAGACTCTTTTATGAGTTAACAGTATCATTAAAGACTCTCAAAACATGTTTAAATCAGTACTCAATTGATCAATTATCCAATATTTTTTCATTTATGTTTTAAGTTTGCGTTTGAAGAATTTAAATTCATTTTAAAAGAAGTTTGTTGGCAAGTTTGAACAGTTTAATATTTTCGTAGCATACTTTTTAGAGCAGCCATAAATGCAGAAATCCGAATTTACATAAAGTAAATAAACAAGTAAACTTGTAGTTAAAAGTAAATTGATGCTTATTTTTATTTATATATATTTAGACAGATATATTTTTATGTATTTACTGTTGCTGTATCATATCAAATGGATTTTTAAAATTCAGCCAACTTAACAGCATGCCCAGTTGATCTACTTTATCAGCGTTGGCTGAGCTAATCCCAAAACAAAGTTTGCCACTTTGACGCCAGTGAAAATTAGCGCCTGTGACCCGGGCAATTAAAGGATCTTAGAGTCTTGCTGATGCTGTTGCTGCTGGAACAAAAGCCGTGAAGCGCGCGCGTGTAAACAGTTGCCATTGGCCATAACTCTAAGCCAATAGTCAACATGAGAAAATAAAACAAAAACAAGGCCCAGACCAAACACTTGACTCTGGCATTTGGGCCGGCGAAAAGCAAGGGCCTTGCCAGGCCAGGGAGGGTCGAAGAAAGAGGGGACAGCGGCATTCACGCCTCAAAATTTTCAACAATAGCAAAATGAAGCAAACGAAGCGTCGAAGCCACTTTAAGCTCCGCAAATCCATAAAGCAAACAAAATGGTTTTCAAATAGAAACCGCGTCTCGGATGCCAGCCAAAAGGGGAAGCAGAGGAGGAATAGGAAGTGGATGCCCCTCGGCTGTATCCAGAACATTCGACGTTGCCATTGTTACCGACATCGATAATACCGAGTCCCATATATAAGAGACCAAGAAAGCAAACCAACAGGCTCAGACTGTGGAAAAGAGGCTAAAACTGAGGTTGAGTTTGAGGCTGAGGCTGAGACTGAAGCTGCCATCGGGTGTCAACATTGCCAGAGGCTGACTGTCCCCCTTCCTCTTCTTCAACCACTGCTACTCCAACCAAGTTTATTTGGTTCTGATTTTCTCTAGTTTTTCTTTTTTCGATTGCTCTGACAGCTTTTGCTAGAAAATTGAAAATTTTCCTTCTAATCGCAATCGATATGCCTTGCCAAATGTCACTCAGTGTTGAGGCCAGTGGACGATTGAGTGGGAAACTGTTGGAAAATGGGAGGAAAGTCACCTCGTCTTCGTTGTAGATTTGTTTGAATTTCGATTGTGCAAACAAATAAATTGAAGAATGCTTGAAAATTAAATAAATATTTGGCATTTTCAGCTGCAAATAAATTACAATAATGAATGACTTTCTCCTCGGTTATGTTGGGTGGTTTGGTTTGTTTAGCGACTGAGAAAGATAAATTACAGTTGATTTGACAAATTAAGTTGCTTTCCTCAGTGTTGCTGTAAGCCCATAAGAATAATTGAAGAAAATCCCCCAACTGGGCAGTTGTCAAGAATCTTTCTTTATATTTTTAAGAGAAATCTGAATTCTTTAAAAAATTAGATTGTGGATTTAATGAGCAAATAAATATCAAGTTGTTTAATATGTCTACTGATTAAAAAATCGAAATATAATTTAATAAATATTTACACAAATTATTTATCTTGGACTTTATTAAGATACAAACAATACAATCTAAGATTTGTAACAATTAACTGAACTAGTATTTTAATCAGTTGTATCTTAAATGCTCTCTTTAAAGCACTCTTTACTGAAAATTGTGTCACAAAGTACGAGTCTGTTGCAAGCAATTTTCAAAATGTTGCCTTTAAAGTCCCAACGATTTCAATTAAAACAATTGCATGGTTGATCAAAAAACGCACTCAGGGCACTTTTGAAGGCGAAATGTGGTTCCAATAGGAGAGTAATGAAGGAAGGGAAGGGAGGACCAAATTAAAACACCGACACCGAATAACCAGGCCAGCAACGGCATCAGCATCAGCGTCAGCAACAGCAACAGGAGCCACATCAACAGCAGTGGCAGTGGCACATGGGTCCATTTATTGCTTCGTGCCACATTCCGTTGGATTTTTGCTCCGACTCCTTCAACAAGAACAACACTTCGATGTGCGCATAATTCACAGCTGAGTGAATTTTAAGTGGTTATTGCAAAAGTTCGCACAAGCGAAAGTGTTGAATGCCCTTCTGCAGAGGTCCTTCCCCTGCCACCTGCCACTTGCCAATTGCCACTTGCCCCTGGGTTCTCCTTGGTTAGTTCACAGCATATTGGTTGCCAGCCAGCAAATTGGAGCGCAGTTTTTATTGAGTTATGTTTTGGGAAGAAACTGCAGCGACGTCGTTGACTAGGCCAGAAATTAGGTTAAGCATTATAAATAATTTGATTAGCCTTAATTGGCGTGAACTTGCAACGACTCAACGCCCAGAACCATGAAGGCAAAAGGTCGTCCTTCTTCTTCAGACTTTTTATGATTGACAGCCCAGTTGTTGGAGGAGGGAGAAGCTGCCAGACGGAAATGATTATTATATAATTGAAATTGATAGGCAAGTAAGATGGAGAATGAGAAAAGAGGGAGGCCACTTGCCTACTTCAATAATTCATTAAAAGAAAAATCCCATTTAATTCCAATTAAAGATGCAAAAGCAGCTGCTCATCTAACGATAAACCGAAAAGCGACCGACCCCAATTCGAAGGATGTGTCATTCTCCCCGACCAAATTACGTGTCCAACCGAGAAACGTGCTCAAGTTGAGATTTAAAGCTACATTCAATCGAAAAATGTATGTACTTCTAGCAAAGATGTTCATTAGACAAAGTGGCTGTTGACTAACGACTAGCTACTACCCTGAAATTCGACTTTTCAAAGGTAGTTATAAAAACAGAAATAATATTTTGAGCTAAATTTCTATGTACAATAGGATTTCTTCTCAAATATTTAGCAAGTACATGAACCTTTTTCTAGAGTACTTCAAATTTGTTTGAAAAGTATGTCAAGTAGGCTAACTGTCAGGTCATTGAACCCTGTACAATTCAAGTAGAATCTTAGTTAGCCAGGATTTCGCCGACTGGATGGTTGTGAGCGTAGAGTCAACTCTCAAATTTTAAATCTCACAACAAATCACATCCAGTTGTGGGTTCGAATCCCGCTCCGGGCATGGATGTCTTACACAATTTCTCTCGTCTAATGTAATTTGTATTGTCTATATGTTTGTCTCTCTCTATATGTTTACATATATGTTTACACACCACTAATGCTGTAGTATTATAAAAACTCTACACTGTATAATCACACAACTTCAGAAATAATTAATTGAACATCTCACAACACTGCCTCATGGATATCACAAATTTGTCAAATCGCACGCGTTCACGTTCTCCGTTCTCCAGAATAATCACAAGCAAAAGAAAAGAAAAAGAAATCGAAGACGAAAAGAAAGAAAATTCTCATCTTGTACATATGTAAATAATCAAATGTTAGAATTAAGCGAAAACGGCTCTCAAAGTATAAGAAGTTGAAGAAGAAGAACAGCAACTTGGACCAGTAACATCAGCACAGTTCTCTCATCTCAACAACACACATTCCTCTCATCAATATCGGAAACTGAAATCGGCATTGGATAGGATATTGGGAAAATCCTCTTACAAATATAGTAGTCAACAACACTCGAACTTACAACAGTACATAATGTAATAATAATAATAATAATAATAATAATAATAAATATAATAATAGCAATAATAAAACTAATAATAATAATAATAATAATAGCGATGGGTATTAAATAATACATAATGTATATAAGAAATAAATAATAAAATTCTGTACCTCTTTTGCCATTTTTTTTTGCTTTTTGATAATACACCCAATATTTTTAATTCAATAATTTATAGGGTATACAAATAAAACTAAATGTGTGCTCGCAATTAAGAGAAATATCAGCTTTAAAAAGAGTTTCAGTCAAAAATCAAATGAACTGATAAACGAATTCAATTCAATGCGCATTGGGGCGTGGTCGGGAAAAGGGTAAAGGGGAGTGGCAGTCAGGCAGGGGAAGAGACCAAGTAAATGCAAAGTGAAATTTGCACAATCCGATGGTCGGTCGAACCCAAAATGCAAATTGTTGCCCGGCGCCAATTACAACAAGGCATGTGAAAAGACGAAAAACATTGAAAAGAGGGGAAGAAGAAATGGAAGAGGTAGGAAAAGGGATTGCAGTGTGGAAATGTGCAGTCGTAGCGAACAAATTGAAAATGAAAATTGTAAAATTGCTAAATTGAAGCAGAGACTAAGTTTATTTCGATCAGTAGACCGGCTGTTGGAAGTGCTATAAGAAATTACAGCGATTCTCTAACAATAAGTAAACATTTTTGCCATGATAACTAAATAAACTGACAGAGAAATGAGAGAAATAGTGAGAGAGAGAATATCAAGAGAAGCTGACAGAACAAATAAACTGCCAGGCAATAGCCAAAAATCAAGCTGACAACAAATCCCAATGACAAAATCAAGCAATTGCAATCGATATGTACTGAGCACACACAGATACACACTCACAAATACACACACCTACACATAGTAAATGGTCATGTTTCGGTCTGTTGAAGAGATCTCTCAGTTTAGGTAGGGGTTGTTGGGGTAGGGAACCTGAAACTCACCCATTTCGACAGACATGCGACATGTTGTTGCCTCTGTTCGTTTCTCGTTCTGTCGAAATGTCAATGCAATTGTCATTCTCTTCCATAGTTGTTGTTGCTGTAACTATTCCTGTTGTTTGCCGTATGCATCATCAATTTAGTGTGTGTCCAGTTGGGGATTCACATGGAGTTAAGGGGGTAAAAGAGTACGAACTGTGCTCTCAGCTGCTGCATCTCTTATTGATGAGTTACAGGCACTGAAAACTCAAATGCAATAAGCGGATCCAATACTTATGGGCCAAAAGTAGAGGGAAAGGATAAAAGAGGATTGGGAAAGGGTTTTTTGGTAATTTGATAGGAAGGAGCTTTAATAAGGCCGAGCTAAGAGCAATTTAGATGGGACTATTAAAACAATGAAAGGACAATGAAATATCACAAAAATTGAAGAAAGCTTTATATTTCACAGTAAATATATGTTGTATTCAAAGTAGCTGAATAGGTTGAAATATTTTTGAATGCAATATAAGGTTACATACTTCAGAAATTCATCAATCATCAAAAATAATACAAATGAATAAAATAGTAATAGTATAATAGTAGTATTTATTACAAAGGAATATTATTTAAAATTAATTTAAATTTTTTCCAGGCAGTTTGAAAGAGATGTTGTATTGGTTTCGAATTCTCTCACAGCAAAGATTTAAATTGCTAAAAAAGATAAAATATTTGTATATTAAACCAATATAAAATTAAATAATTTAATTTAGTAACAATTTATAAACACTACAATAACCTCGAACCAGCTTGAAATTTAATATAAATTTAAAATATATGAAAGGGAATATACATAATTTTTTAATATAAGTACATAATTCAAAATAATATGTATTTAAAAGAAACTGCTTTCAAAATACTACAAGTATGCTGGCAATATTTTTTCAATTCTTTTGAATTTTTTAAAGTCCAAAAAAAGCTTGTTCAACATGCATGAAAATTGCTGTCTGTAGTGGCTGCTAAAGAGCTTTAATCGAAATCCTTTTTCCCAACATGAACATCAAATATTTGGAGTAATTCGAGTAATGAAAATTGGTAGACAATAGTACTAGTAGTGAACGCTTAATGCGAGCAATGGAAATAATTTTCCAAAAATGTGCTAACCATGGCAACTGCAACAACGGACAGAGGAGAGCCAGAAGCATAACCAGAGTCGACTCCAAATGCGGCATAAGCGGCTTAAAATCATAGCAGGGGGAAAAAAATGGTATGTATAGATGCAGAGCTTGTGGGGTTGGCAGGAAGTATTCAAAAATAAAAATCGCACTCGAAACTCATTACAACAAAAGGTGCTTCATCAGTGCGACTGGGGCCAGTTGCAACAAGGGGAACAACAAAAACAACAACAACAAGGACATGCCCACTTAAGTCGGCATTGGTGGCCATAATCAACTCGCCGTTGTCGAACACCTTCAACAGGAGCTGTGACTGTGGCAGGATTGCGGAGAGGTTGAGGGTGGCAGGGGGCGGGTGCTGGCTGTAACTTGGGGCAGCAGCATTTCATTTGCAGCATATCCTCGTAAAAAGTGAAAAGAACAATGGCGTGGCAAGTACCAACTGGGAATCATGGCTGCGGGTCTGTGCCTCTGTCAGCTTGCTTCACACAATGCCGAGGCACTTAAGCTCATGCTTTTTGATGCTGCCACCCACGATATCACTTCCTCTCTCTCCCTCTCACTCTCCCTCTCCACGCTGTCTCTCTTCTGTCCTGTGTCGTGTTCCAGTTTCCGGTGTGTGTCACAAGATTTTTCTCATTTTGCCAGTGGGTGTAGAGAGTTGAGTTCCAACCCATTTGCCTGTCTTTCTTCGCCTACTCTTCTCATCACTTGCCCTTCTTTCCCTCCTGGTCATGTAGACAGCTAGCAATAATTCTGATACTGCTTCACAGCCAACACTGTTGTCGGCAGGTAGCTGCCACTTTTCGTTCCCTCCTCCGCTCCCTTCTCTTGCTTTTTGAGGGAACCGACAATGTTGGCGTTGACGTCATTGGCATTGGCGTTTTTCTGCTGCCGTTTGTCATTCATTTACTGTCTCTCCCACCTGTCCCCTCTCTGTCTCTTCTTTCTGCTCACCTCCTCTATTACTAGCAGCCTATTGGAGTCGCTTTCTAGGTGCAGCTAGTGCCATTATTTATGCTTTTTAGGTAGCTCTGGGTACACATGGGAGACTGTTTACATCCCTATTGCTGGCTCCTAAAAGTGTTATTCCTGATCCTCTTCCTGTGTGTGTGCTTCTGGCAGGACGCCAGAGATTGTGGCAAACATCTTTAATTTGCACTTGTCGTACATTTTAATTGTTATTGTTATGCGTGACGAGACTGTCCAAGTCGATAATTGGCATTCAGTTTGCTTTTAATTTGAATGACCCGCATTGCATGACTTTTTGTTGCAGTTATCATTTGATACATAGACACACAGCTATTTCATTTAGAATTCCCAACTCTTTTTTACCTTTACCAGTTAGCTTTCAAATCTATTCATTTAAAATATCAAATCCATTTAGCTTCAACACATATCATAATTGATTTACATTTCTGTAAGTACTTAAGGCCACAATATTTGGAGAGATCTCACTTGTCTTTAGTTAATTTAAATTATTTATAAAATTTTATTTAATAACATTTCCTTTACTAATGATTTCATTTTAAAATATTAACATATATTTTTTTATATTGTTGCGGAGACGTATGTAAATTTTCAGTAAGAATATTGAAAGTCATTGGTTATTCACTATTATTAATTCATAAGCTTATTATTTATAACAAGTTGTACGTCAGTTCAGGTGGTAAAATTTAATTAAAATTGAAATCGTTTTATAATTTATATAACTACATAGACATGTACCAGTTAAGGTGGTTTAACTGCACTGTTGGAAAAATAAATTAAAGACATTTTATAATTTGTATATGAAAGGTAGTTTCACTGCACTATTAGAGAAATAAATCGTTTTCCTATTTCCTATTTAGATTAAAAGTCTATAAGTACAAATATAGATAACAACCAGAGCATAGTAAAGTATCGGGACTCATTTAAATATTTTGTTCTTAGACTTTGATTTGAAATGCTTTAGCCAGCTGCTATGTAACAGTACTTTATCATCATCAACCCTTTGTGTTCGGGGGTGTTAAGAGTGGGCGTTACAGACACAACGCCCTGCAGTGACCAAAATTACAAATAGCGGTTATTATGAAGCCATAATTTATGTAAATACGTTTGCGGATGGATGTTGGGGGAGTGTAAGTAAGAAGGAGAAAATTGTGGCAGTTACTTGACGCAACCAGCTCTAATTGTTTGATTAATGGTTTGGCAAAAACTGAGACACGTGCTCGTTGAAATGAGCCCTGGTATTTAAGCTGACGAACAGCCTTTTCTTTAAGTATGCATAGTTAATAGTAGAGTTGGGTGCGTGGCACGCTTCTCCAGGAATAGAGACGATGTTTGAGTTTTAGAAAATATAGATTACTTTAGAACTTTATAAAATAAACGAACGGCACTTGCAGGCAAAAAATCAGTTACAACAAAAATCGTTAACAACTTTTTGTTCAAATTAGGGCTAGTAGCTAATTAATTTGTTAATTATCTTCTGCATATTTACCAAAGTACAGTAAATAGTCTAACCGATAGTTTCCTTGATATTCTATACGAATAATTGTACTTATTTTGCATTTTATAATAATAAATTAATTAATTTATTTGTTTACCAATGCTTCAAGTATAGAGATAAGTTATAAATTACCACACTAGTTACTTAATTTAGTTTTATACACTTTTAAATACTTAATTCTGTATAAGTTGGTAATTATTTTAAATAACTTTACTTTGATCCAATAAATTTTGATGCTGTTTATCACGTGCTCATCCCAAACAGCCCATGAATTTTCAGTTGATGTTTCCTGACCTGTTCTATATATACTTGCCATGTGGTTGCTGTATAGCGCAAATATTGTATCCAATTGCAAAATTTGCACAGAGAGAGAGAGAGAGAGAGAGAGAGAGAGAGAGAGAGAGAGATAGAGCGACACAGAGATATTTACCTGTAGGGCACAGACATAGAACAGGCATAGTACACAGACAGCATTACACAACACTGGAAACTATCTGCGAATACAACTCACGTAACTCGCGAATATGATATGCAACGGAGTGTATGCAGTTGAGATACAGATACATATATGCATCTATAGAGAAGATGCACGGATACATATATCATGTGTGCTTCTCCATTGCTTGCTTTATGCATAACCCGGCCAAGGTTCCACCTTGCCACTCGTCCTTCCATTTGCTGCCCTTAACTGTACTTTCGTGAGTTTTGCAAGTTGTTTGCAGTTTTTCATGTTTTTCATGTTTATGTAGAAAACTTTACCAAGTTTCGCCTTGAGGCATATTTTCGTTCTATGTCCTCCGCTAGGGAACCCGATCCAGACGAGGGAGAAGGAGTAGAAGGAGGGGGAATCCAGGGTATCTGTCTGTTGGGAGCAGTGCCAGCAGAGTTCTTGGCGGGATTGCATTGTTTGCCTTTTGGCTTCAGCCGCCGCGACGCTGTTTGTATTCTGGCTTATGCATCTAGTTTTTTATGCAATTTTTTAGTTTTATTTCTTTTATTCCCATGTTGCTGTTGCTGTTGCTCCTGATGCTGCTCCTAGTTATGCTCCTGCTGCATCCATTGGCCATATTAAAAGATTTACATAGTTAAGCTTCTCAAATTGCAGCCAAATGGCGTCATATTTTGTTATTATGGCTTAAACCGACTGGCCAGTCCGGCTTATGCACGTACTATATGGCCAGAAACTAACAAATCATTTGAATGTCCTAAGTTAGTTACAGTTGAATCTCTACATAAAGAATATGTGCACAACAAATTGTTTCATATATCTTAAGTCTAGTGGGATATATATGCGAAAGGTCAGATACTCTTTTATTAAGAAACAAATCAACCAAAGGCTTATAGACTTGTAGACTTTATTATATAATTTTTTTTGTAATTCTGATTAACGTATTGGACTAAATAGTTTGACATTGATTAGAAATATATGTATAAGGAACGTTTCAAGTATCCGACTTTACCCCTTATATAAAGTTTCGTAATTATTTTAACCAGCTTTTTAAGAAACAAAGTTTTGTACATTCGTTTTAAAGAAGTTGAACTGTAATCTTTTCCCGTCCCTTAAAAGTTATGACTACACTCAGCATTTCTTGGGCAATGGGCTCTTCAATAGCCGGAAATCGTCAAAAGACAGACAAAAGTTGAGAAAGTTTTTCATTTTTTTATGCTCCATTCGGTTTGGTAGGTAGGTAGGTAGGTAAAGGGGGCAGGAGGGGGGTGCATGCTGTCCCTCAGACAAAAGATAAGATAAAATAAAGTTCGGCACAAAAAGTGTATGCAGAAAATTGAAAACCCAATTGAAAGTTATTGAAATTGCACAATAATTTCTTCAATTGCATGCGCTATTGAATTTCTGTCATAAGTTTGCTCCTCTCTGTCCTTTTCTGAAGCATCCTTTCCCTCGGCAGGATCAACAACGGAGGGACCAAAACAAAGGGGGTGATAAGATGGTTCTGTTTTGCTTTGTTGCATTGTGTGTAATTATGGAGAATGGGGAAAATTGTAGTAAAGTTTTCAGACCATCATTGAGCATTCAGAGCGGGTAATTAATGATAATGGAAATTCTTGTATTCAAGAGCCAGAGAAACTGAATAAGAGCCTCCATTATGATTATGACCAATGCATCATAGATATTACACTTCACTGAGCTGATGTTCACATGAACTGCAATTTTAGTTTGTTTATTGAGTTGCATTTAACTTGAAGTAAATACACTTCTGTGTTTATTATTTTCAGAAAGACTATATCCCTAAAAAGCGTAGTTTAAATAAACTCAATTAAAATGCAAGCCACTCTGAACACATACATTTTTTAAACAATCTATTAATTATAATTGATTGCTGTCAGACAGTAATCTCCTTATAAAAACACATACTCTTCTTTAGTGTATCGCACAGCACACTTTAATAAGCATTATTTTAAAAAATATTTATATAATGAAAAAATTGAATCCCGCATTCGCATCCGCATCCGTATTCATTTTCATTCATATTCGCATACACGTATCTGCTATTGACGTTTTATGCATGACATTCTTTCACTTGCGGCTTGTTATCGAACCCCTATTAAACCTCCCTCACCCTTATATTCGTTGACGTACCCATGTCAAGAGCAAAAGAGCAGTGGACCACAAAAAATCGAATGCTGTTGTTGTTGTTGGGCTGCAAATGACGCGAGTTGTCAACGTGAATTAAAATAATTGATTTATTTTTAAACGCAAGTTAAGCGAATAACAAAAGAAAAATTGACAAGAAAGTAGAATCTATGAGACGATGACTAATGAATACGCTTTCAGCTTAAGATACGATTTCAGAGATTCTTATCATTCTTATTCTTATTCTTAAAATATACTGGAAAAACGCACTCAATTTTATGCTTTTATAATGCTTAATATCCATATTTTAAAAATCTTCTACCTCTCGAACCTTTTCCCAATTGTTACAAACATCTTCATAAAATAATTATAACCTTCCACAAGCTGGTTGAACCTCAAAAGGGACGCTCACTTGAAAGTTGTCAGTAGCAGAAAAGTGGACTAATTTGAAGGGTTCTGTCGTTGGTTTGAAATGAAAGGAAGAACAAATAGAATATGAAAATTAGGAAAGAAAAGCAATAAATATGCAATTATCAAATTTAAGAACTGTTCACTTTGTTGAACTTATTAGCCAAGTGCTTACAGGGAAAGGGTTGCTGCTTGTCACAAAATCAAAAGAATTGTCAGAGTTGCCTCCAAAAACACAATTTCCTTATCTTTTGCTCAATGTTGTGTAAATTGTCAAAATTATTAATTGCGGTCATTATTTACAGCTCCTTTCGGTTCATGTTCTACACGCAAGATATATCCTGAGGGCGCTTTCTCCTTCCATCTTTGTCTCCTGCTTTTCTCAAAATGCTCTCGAAGATATAACCTCCTCGAACTCCATTTTAATTAGCCAATAAATGCCGCTGTGAAAATTACGCCACAATGAGAATTAATGCCGCCTGTTAACCGTAAGCGATTTGTTATCGTTAAAATATAAAAAGAATTTGCCTTTACCCCCAAAAACATTTGGTAAGTTGTTAAGCTGCCAAAAACTTTGACTGGCCGCCCCTTTTTATATCTCTTCTGGGTTAATCGCTTTCTTGCCTGCCCTTACTTTTATTAGCCAACATTAATATTTTTATAGTATAATGTCCACTCTCCCCATTGTCCATTTGAAACAAGCCGCCAAACTTTCTGTTGCGGCTCGTTAATTAAGACATAACGATAGCCTCGAGGGCCTTTATTGAAGTATATTTATTATATTACAACCAGTTGCGATATGTTATCAAATTGCCTTTAAATTTCAAAATGTCAATTGATTGGCTTAGAATTTATACTTGAGTTTAGCAAAAGTTATATGTAATTGAAGCTATTTATTGTTCAGAAAATTATGGTAAAGTAAATCAACAGCTCAGCATTACCTTATGAAGAAAGGACTGGAAAATAATTCATATATAAGGGAAAAACAAGTCTAATGAGATTGGCTTAAACTGCTTCTTTTGACAAAAACCTTAATTGGCAAATTAATAAAAATAATAAATAAGCATAATTAACTGATAATAATTCGTTTAATTAGTACCGCAACTATTAACTGACTATAAGTAACACAAATGTGATTACCGTAAATTGTGTTAAAACCATGGACTATAAATGATAAAAACTTTTTTCTCTCGAAAAAATTATTTAGTTATAGTCCCTTAAGAGAGCAACAAATATATTAATATTCTTCTTTTGGATAAATAAAAATAAGACTCATAGCATAATGTTTATTCCTTGAGTTTAATCTTTTGAGAAAAACTTATAATTTTTTTAAACTTTGTATAACAAAACTTTATTGATTTTAGTCCCTGTTCAAAAAAGGTCTATTATATCAGTGTGTTAAGTCAATTAAATATATTTATAAAGGCAGTCAGTTTATACTGAACTATTCTAAGCAAATTTCAACAATATTTTAGGCTTACTACCTATTCAAGTTTGACTCATAATTGCAATATATATAAATATAGAAATCATCATAGTACATTCAAGTACATTCTTTACATGGTATTCGATTACCTATCACTTGTTTTTATTGACTGTTGTTGTTGTTGTTTTTAATGTGTGCTCGATACGTTAAAGCAAAATGTTATCAGCACATAACGCGAGGCGTCACATTGCCACAATTACTTCCCCTTCAGGCACTCAGGAAGAGCAACAATAACAATAACAGCAACAACAACAACCAGAAGAAGCACAATTGAAGCACTTAATCAAAATAAATAAATCGGTAAATGTTGCCGACAAGTTTGAGTTTGAGTTTCTCAGATTGGAAGGATGCCAATGACAATAAAGAAAATGGCAGTCAGCTGGAAAACTTCGGATAAGGTGCAAAGATACATTTTCAGTCTATATATTGGAAATGTGCGATGATTTTACAGGAAATTTCAAACGGAAATTATCCAAAAAAAAAAGTATAGGGAAGTCGTATTTTGTTGTTGTTGTACAATATAAATATAAATTCATTCACAAGATACTTACAAACATAAATATATGAGAAGATAGGAGCAGAAATGGCAAACCAATTCAACTTTACACGCAAAAGCGAATCCGAGAACCCTTTTTTGCATACCGAGCATTATGCGATTTGCATATATAAATAAACTTTATCAAAAACATATTCATAGCGCCCACACACACACACACACACAGACACACACACATTTACAACATGTGGCAAGGGGAGCAAGAACAGCAACAAAACGATTTTCCACTTGACATGTGCTCAAGTGGCTGCCACTCGGAGTTGTTCTCGCTCTTGTTGTTGTTGTTGTTGTTGTTGCGAGGATATTCAATCTGTTTTTTCCATTTAAACAATTTTCAAAACTTGTTTATAACTCAATTTTGCAAAATAAAACGAAATAACACTTAAATAAATAAACACAATGCGCACACACAGCATCAGCCAAAAGTTCAGCTCCAAATGAACAATTCCCCAGTTTTCAATGATTGTTGTTGCTCAATGTGGTTGTTGTTATTGCTGTTGTTGTGTTGCCCGCTTTGCACGCATGTAATACAGTAACAACAATAGCAAGAACAACACTAACAACAATTGCTTTTGTTGTTTGCCAGCTCTCAACAGGCACGCGAAGAATCCTCCAAACGAAATGGATATATCAAGCGCTTTAGTCCTGTGTGCTCCAAAAAGGATACACAACAACTGAAATTGCCAAATGCCATTTGCTCTCCATACATGTATGTACAATGTACATGTGTGCAAGTAAGTGCATGTGTGAGTGTATTTGTCAGTGCTGGAAGGGGTACTCGTGGCAGCTGTAATTTCAGACAGACTTGCAAAAAATGAAACGAATCAAGAACTTCTTAAAAGCAAATTGTATACTTCAATTTAAACATTTCCATTGCAGACACGTAATTCAAATTCAAAAAGTAAATTTGAAACCACAACAATTTTACTTATAATTTCAACTCCCAAGACAGTAAAATAATCAAAAGATTTTCAAGATAATTTGATATAATATTCTCTCAAAATACCAATTTCATATGTTTAAGCAATGTAAGGGAAGGTAATTACAACAGATTTTGAAGCACAATATCAAGTATACTGACAGATTTATTAAAGTTTAAGACCTTCGTAAAAATCAGTGAAGGAAACATTTCTAAAGTAGTTATCATAGATTTATCTCTTCTTTCCTTAAACACACAACTTTAACGCAAAGATTTTTGCTCTTTGAAAACATACTAAAAGATACTTTCTCGGTTCGTTTGAATTAAAATTACTAAAGCGCATTGCATTCAAAGGCAACTCTGCAACGTGCACTGATAAGCTTCAAGCTCAACTTGGCAATTGCTAATTAGCCGGGCTAACATCTCTGTCCCCTATCTCTTCTCCCCTGTCAAACCAAGAAGCCATTGTTTTTCAGCAACTTCTCTACTTGAGTGCCACAATTTATGCATTTTCCATTGCATTAACGTTAAAAAGCGTCGCAAATGAAATGCCATTCAAATGTTCTGGGAGTCTGGATGAAAAGATTGGGTTGAGTTTTGGGTGGCTTTTGGTTAGTTGGTTAGTTGGTTACCTGGGTTGACTGTGCTCCCTTAGCCAAAGGTCATGCAAATTAGTGCAACAACAGTAACAACAACAATGCTAAAGTTTTCATGAATAGAAACTGCCACAGTCTCAACCTCAGCTTCAGCTTCAATGTTCGTAATCTTGGGCAAAAACTTGTAAAAGTAACTAGATAATGCAGCCAGAAGCTGGGATGGAATAAAATTGCATCCCACGGCAGAGACTAATAAAATGTGACAGACTGAGACAAGGAGGAAAAAAACCGAGGTAGTTTTTTGTTGTTTGTTGTATACACATTAAGTATTTGCAAGTGAATAGTATTAAGATTAGAGTGGACACTTGCTTGTATTGTAAACTGTCAATATCTAGATTTAAAAAGCATTTAATTAATTGGAGAAATTGTCGAAAGTTTCTATGTAGTACAAGTGAAAGCTTGGTTTAAAATTACACCTAAGAATCACAGATGTTCTCAATATACTCAGATCTTTACTGATACTCTGTTATTATATTGTTTTACTTATTACAAATATTCCTAACGTTATAGTATTTGTATTACTCTTATATTATCGCCCAAGTCAGAAACAGTTTGCAGTTAGTTCTTTTAAACGTATTGTTTAACTTATGCTAATATTTAGGAAATATTGTTTAATAAAATTGTTAGTCAATTAGTTAGTCCTTTTCAAATAGTTTCTTCTTAAGGTTTCTGTGTTGATTTTTATTTGAATTGTTATTAATATGTTCTTAGAATTAATCTATTAAACTCTTTGCTCTTTTATCTGCGTCATACACAATCTGATCAAGCTTTGCTCTTATGTGCCTTGAATAATCAGCTTCTGCACAAATATTGTGTATTTAAAATGTTTTTTAATAATTCACAAATCTGCAAACTAAATCAAAATCTATGCACAAATCTAAATAAGTAATTTAGTCCGAAAATTACTGAAGGAAATGAATCGTTAGTTCATTGAAACAGAGAAAATTGCCAACTGATTTGCTGCATATTAACAACTAGCAAAAATCTTTGTCACTGTCACACACACAAACACTAATTTATACACACCTGACGAAATTGGAAACGTTAAAATAATTAATAAGCAAATTAATATATAATATGGCCAAATAATGAGCCAATATTTACGCAAATATTGAGAGAATGGCAAGCGCAGTGCTTAAATTACGACATCAGAGACTCACACACATGTGAGAGTGTTATGGGAGTGTGTGTGTGTTTGTGTGTGTGTTAGTGTGTGTGTGCGCCCATTCAAATGCCATCATTATCGTGCTCATCATCGTTTACATGGCAAGTGCCCAGCATGCCACAACATCTGCCTCTTGCTGTTGCTGCTTCATTATCCTTATTACTCCTTTCGAAGCTGACTTCAGTTCCCAGTTCTCAGCTCCCAGCTCCATCTGAGAGCAGAGCTGCAGAATTTAATCTGACAGTGAAAATAAAATAAATGCATTATTCAATTGGTTATAATCTGTAGTGATTATCCAAGTTAATTAAGACAGCTTATCTTAACTCTAGAATTTAGATTAACGGATAGATGAGAATCTATGCAAGAAACCTGAAATTGGACCTATAAAATTACAAGTTTTTTATTAACATTTTATAGAGTCGATACAAATTATATACTTTGTAAGCGCTAACAATGGGGATAATTTGAATATGTATTCTAATATCAAACCGTTTTAAGTAATTGTACTTCAGCAGAGAATTTATCTTTATTTATACCGTGAACAACAAAAGTTGTTCAAATTACGAAAATTACACTAGCTTTTAAATAAATTTGTAAATATTTGCACGATTTGCACAAATGATTGCAAATTGCTCTGTCTCAATTTGCTTAATTATATTTGCGTTGACAATTTGAGTTGGCGATTAGTTGTAAACAATATCGATTGCGGATATAAAAAGCGGACAGTTTCTGGTCAGAAGCTCAAAAGCTTTCCAATGATTTTCTATTACGGTTTTTTTCTGTACTTGTTGTGCCTAACACGGGCCGAGCAGGACGAGCTGAATGTGAGAAGGATTATGAAGGAATTGGAGGTGATACCCGATGTTCTCAAGGAACCGCCCAAAGAGCTGTTAAAGGTATGCTTTTAATCTTTACTGGTCACTAAAATTAAAGTATATGTACCTACAATTCAGATGCACTTTGAGAATGATCTGGACATAATCGAGGGAAAAACTTATACACCAACGGAATTGAAATTTCAACCCAAGCTTGAATGGAATGCGGATCCACAATCTTATTACACCATTGTAATGTTCAGTCCCGATGCTCCAAGTCGTGAGAATCCCATGTATCGCTCTTGGCTTCATTGGCTTGTCGTTAATGTTCCCGGCATGGATATCGCCCAAGGTCACGAAATATCTGAATATTTTGGTCCCTTGCCACCCAAAGACAGTGGCTTGTGTCGTTATGTAGTTCTTGTCTATCAGCAATCGGATAAAATTGATTTTGAGGAAAAGAAATTGGATCTAAAAAGTGCCGAAGATCATAGCAACTTCGATGTGGAGAAATTCACACAGAAATATGATATGAAGGAACCATTGGCTGGTAATGTATTTCAAGCCAAATGGGATGATTATGTGTCGGAGCTTATGAAAGCATTATACGATATGAGTGATTGAAATGGGAGAATAACTATGAAGTTATAATATGAATACTTTCTTATCAATTCGGTTGTGGATTCCTATTAATTAATCTTATAATTAATCAATTATATATTCCTAAATAATTATCTTCCTGCAATTATATCAGTAAATCATATATTGTTAAAATTATTTAAAAAATGATGAGCTATCAATGTATTTAATTTGATTGAAAATATTTAGCTACAAGTTGAGATAATTTCTGAGTGAACTGTTTAATAAGCTTAAATAACGGATTGTCAAAAAAATAAAATTAAATTATAAGCATATTTCCTATTTCGATGAGTGTCCATCCAAATTTTGTAAGAATAACTAACACATCTTCTTTTAAGCTTATATTACAATTTATCAGCAAAAGCTTAACTAAAAGTAGTTTTCATTGAACAAATCGAAAGCTTGTCAAAGAATAAACTTTACAAAACACAGACGTCTAATCGAAATTTAACAAACTTTTAGTTACATAGAGAACTGCCACAATCCCATTCCAGTGTCAGGCAACAAAATTGATTGACTTGCTACATTTTCAAAGTGCCACAAGAATAAGAAGAAGAGTAACTGTGGCAGCTATCGCTTTGCACTTGCAGAAAAGTCACTTAAACTTTGCAATCATGATAAGACGTAATGCTAGATTTCCATTTATATTTCCTCTAATACCCAAAACCCTCCCCCTGTTTCAATTCCAACTCGATACAAGTGTTTAAAGGTGCAACGCGAGTCTCTGAAATGCGAGTCAAGTGTTGCCAACTGGAGGAAGGAAGAGGGGGAACTGGGAACTGGGGACCTTCACTTCAATAGTAACTAAACGCAGAGGGCACAAAGCGTTTTGTGGCAAACGGCAAATAACCTTAAGGTTAAGATTACAAGGTAATTTGATTCAATTCCACTGATAGGCGTGCCAAAGCAACAACAGCAACAACAACAGCAACATCAACAACAACAACCACAAGAAACCAACAAGGCAAAGCTTGTACTGATGTTGATGCTGCAGGCATCTTTGGGCCAATTTCAATGGCAATTTCCCAGTTCCCCAGTTTCTAGAGATGACAATGTCAAGATAGCAATTGTTGCCAGCAGCCAAAAAAAAGTCTACTTATTTTTTTTTTTCATTTATATGCTTCTTTTTTTATCAGTTTGTGTATAAATTTGCCTTTATTTTGACATATTTAGTGGTGTCTTACTACGCCTGGACGATAAGGCCAATAAGGCAGCTCATGTGATGCTCACAAGCTGCTAGTCCATTAAAACGCAATATAAACACATACATAAGTAAGTGAAAGTGGTTGCACTTCCAAGTATAGTATAAGGGAATGCGGAAATGACAGTAAAGTCTTCAGGCAACTTACATGTGGAAGACCTTTATTTGAATTTTATATGGTACAAAAGGTTGTCTGGATTTACAACATGAAGAACTGCAAATTAGAATGTTATTTCCCCGGCTTACATTCTATTAGGAATTTAAAGATTGCAATCTGTACGTCTGTCTAATAGTTTTTATATCAGAGATGAACACAGAGTTGCCCTAATACAAAAAGTATGTTATGTTTATATTTATCTAATCGATCCTTGACTTATACTGCAGTAAGCTTTCTATCTATCCTAAAAATTTCATAATGATCGTCTTTGGAATGAGAGAGTAAATAGTACAGACAGTATATTCTAGTCGAGCATTCTCAATTAAACACTTTTACTTCTTTCAAAACAAAATTCTCTCAATTTTCTTAAACTAACTTATAACTACTTATTATATGCGACCTACTTTAAACGGTTACTTACTTATTTTACGCTGGCCTGGTCACACTTTTCGCACAAGGCGTATGAGTAATCTGCCCTAGCTCTGTCACAAATCCCAAAGCACCAACAGTGAGCTCTAGTTGAAGCTCTAGCTTCAAGGCTCCCTTGGCCTATAGCACAAGTTGCTGTGCAGAAAGTTTAGCAAGTTTCTTCTTATTATTTATCCCATGTGACAAATTTGCTGCAGCAGATTTTTGCCTCGCATAATAAATTATGCGTCACAATGCAGAAAAAGAAACTATAAGGGATAAAGTTGAAATATAAAGAATAGTAAACACCCTTTTAAAATGTTTTAATTGCAGATGAAGGAGTAAAGAGCTGTCAAAGAAGTTGGATAAAAGTTGGGAAAAGAATATTGATGTTGATTAGTTATCAAAAGCTTAACTAAAATATGATGCAGTCTTTATACCCTCTAGATTTCTACATATATGATAAATCTATAATCAAAGACTTTTGAACTTTATTGGAAAGTAAATCCCTCCTCAAAATTCAGTGGTAAGATTTGATGCCCTTCGAAGTACTTTTTGTAGTAAATTTATTCTTAGAACAACTATATTTCCTACAAAGTTCCTCCTGGGAGGAGTCTTAATTTCAAACACAAGTTTCAAATAGTCAATTATTCAATATAGCAACATACCTGAGAAAATGTAAATACCCTGAGTAAGTCAGTGAAAAAAAGAAAAGTTTCCGCTTTGGATAAAGTTTTTTGCACGTTTTAATTTAATAATCGACGACGAGTCGTTAAGTTGCCGCAAAGTTTGAACTTCCCTCAGGAGCAGAACTTGATAGTTGGCCTTGCATTTCCATTTTACTTAATAGCCAACTGATGAGTAGGCTTTTAATTGCTTAAGCTACAGCTAAGTAGATACTCTAGAGAGAACAATAGGAAGTGGAGGGACTACATTTGAATAAATAAAGAGACAGCACACTTGTTGCATTTGAATAATTTATTGTTTTGTTGTATTTACTTGAATCAATGACTGTGACACTTGCGATGTCATTCAATATGCGAAACTTGCACTTGCACATATTGAATAACATTTCAAATGCATGCCTGACAAACCCGAGCAAATGACAGGACAAAGAGGACACCAGCAGTTGGACGAGCATGTGACCACACACACACACACACATACATACTCCCTCTCACACACACATAGACCGCTGCTGACGTTGTCGTTTTCTGTCACACAGTTAAAATGTGATAAATTCCATTAAATGACAGACGCACACAAGCATACAAACTGAAATCCATTTTGTGGGCTCAAATCAAAATCTACCAGGCTCACACACACACACCAACACGAACACTCTTACATACATACTCTCTCTTATATGCCCGCAGAAATTCTAAACATCAACTTGAAAGTTCATGTTCCACATTGAAAGCCAAACTGCCACCAACAGACATTTGAACGCATTGCATATTGAAATTGTAATTTGATTTCTGTCTTTTGCCACCAACCGAAACAACAATGACAACTCTTCAACTGTCCAACTTCTCTCTCATTCTCTGTCTCTCTCTATTTATCTCTCATTCTGCATCTGTCAGACTGGTTAAAAGGGTATTCACTCTTTTCTAACCCGCAATCGCAATTAACTGTAACAAATCTAATATATAGTTAAATCCAAAGATCCAAAGATCCAAAAACTTTGAATATTTTTTCCAACAGCATTTTAAATAAAAGCTTAAGTAAAACACTCAGTAAAGAGACAAGCTGAAACATGTTCTGCAACTGCTGACAGTTTTTATTTAACATGAACGTTACGTTATGTTAAATGTCATAATTATTTGAGATATGTTTAAGTATTTTTGTTTAACAAAATTTTAGTTGAATATTTTATTAAATTATGTTTACTCTGGGAAGCTTTCAAGTGGCCTTAAAAATCTATGCTCTTTATGGCTGCCTCGTAAAGCTTTAATGAACTTTTAAAGCTGCTTCTGATGTTACCAATACTTCCATGTACAGTCAAAGCTCTTTGCATTTGTTTACAAGAAAATCTTTTCAAGTAATCTGAATTTACTGACAGACGCAGCTTTGATGAGTGCATTTACCTGCTCACATCTACTTTTAATCTTAAGTTGGGATTTCAACTGTTTTAACTTCCTCTCATTTGTATGTACATATTAGAATTCTGGAGGGGCCTCCTTAAATGTATTTTATTTGCCATTTTTATAAATACTCGAATACAATCGCTGCATATGATGCCGACTCTAACTCCTTTGTGAATCTGACAACAGACAAAGCCTCGCGGCGCACTTAAATCATTATTTAATTTTAATTTTAAATGCACATTTTTTCCTCAGTCTTTTATCAGGCATTGCGTTTCGCTTACGACGAGACAAAGCAATGGGCAAATAAATAAAATAAAATGGCAAACTCATTACATGGCAAGTGGCGAACGGACGCCAAGTGGCAGCGTCACGGCAACAAGTCGTGCAACGGGATCGACGTTGCACGCGTTCAACAATGCAACACACACACACACACACACACACACACACACACACACACACACACACACACACACACACACACATTAACAATAATAAAAGAGAAAAAAATGGCCAACAATGCGCCGCTCAAAAGGCACAATGGTGGCTCAACACACGGCTACCTAGTTGCTGCCCCTTGTTGCCTGCTGCCACCTCCCTTCTGCCTCATCTTTGCTTCCTGTTGCTGCTGCTCGGTTGGTTGCATTGTTCGGTGGCAGTGGCCAAAACGCCAGTGGCGATGGCGGCGTCGTCTCCATTGGGGCATTGATGCCAGGTGACAGACGAGAAAAACTGCCAACCAAGTGTACTTATGTGTGTGTGTGAGTATAAATATGTGTGCGTACTCCAGCCTGTGTGTGTGTGTGTGTTTGTATGAAGTATAACATTTTCAGACCACAACCAGGCATGTTTTCAAGCTAATTGCTCGCTATTTACATTTTAAATTGAAATACTTTAAGTGAGCGTAACGTTCTTTTGTTCATAATTTAGTGAAAGCTTAATCTCGTATTCCGTTTACTATAATTTTAAATATAATTCGGCTCCAAGTAAAGAGAGCTTCTGTATTAATATAATCATTATTTAAACTAAATATTAAACTGACTGCAAATAAGTTCTGTTTATCATACAAAATTATATAAACATACTCAATTAAAGTGTTTTTAATTGATTAAGATAGCATTATAGTTCTAATAATAATTAATACCAGAAAATTAATGTAAAATCCTTTAATTAAACTGACTAGATAAGTCCTGGCTAAGTGTAATTTAATAAATTTAATATAAAATGTACCCATATCATATAACATTGAGATTAACTAAAGAATTTTCCGAACAATTTCCCAACCCTCTTTACAGTTGACGAGCTAAATGACCTTATTATGCTCTGTCAATTTTTGTTTTTCTATATTTTCTATTAAGATCACCCATACATCATGTACAAGCCTTTAAAATATGCCCCTGTCAAAATGATCAATGCGACTAATCACATGCATAACTGCGAATAATAGAAAGGAAAAAGCTGGCAAAAAAATGAAAGTAAAAGCTAACATATCGGCGGCTGGCATATGGCAAACATATATTTATAGAATATTGAAAAAACAACAACGAAAACGAGGACGAGGAATAAGAGAAAGAAAAAACGTAACGAAAAGTGTAAAAAATGTGCAAACATTAAAAAGATTTAAGTAAATTTGTCTTGCTGCGTGCGCCATCAATAACTTTGGCAGCATATTTGACTTCTGGGTGGTGTTACGATAGACATACAAATACATATACATATATATATTTTTGCAGTAGCTCTCTCCTTTTTGAGTGGCAGCTTATTACATTGTGGGGGGATTTTGTATTTGGGGAAGTATTTTAGGGTGGACGCATAAATCCAAAAAGTCAATGCAAGCCTTTTTAAAAATGTTTGGTCTGTTCGCCTGCCAACCAGTCAAACCAGCTGCTGCTCCATTTTACCCACTTTACCCACTCCACCCACTTTTAACCACTCAACCCACTCAACCACCCAGTACACACTGTGCCAGCTATCTGGCTAATGTTTGCTCTTGGCATAGCATTACAAACATTAGCTTTTGGCTGCTTCCATGCCATGCAAATATACCCCGCAACTTCTCTCTCTCTCTCTCGCTTTCTCTCTTCCAAATTGCTCGAAAAAGTATGCTACAATTTTTGAATAGAGGGCGAGAAACTCTGGCTAATTTTGTGTTTCCTTTTCTTACACTTTTGGCCATGTAATTTTAAAATCGATAAGCAACAGAGTTTTCTTTACCATTTCCCTTTTCCCCCTCCCACTCCTTTCCCCTTTGGCGTGGGAGTTGCCATTTTGTTTGGCCATATTTTTGCATGAAAATCACGAACTTGTTGTCAAAAATTTCTACCTTATCGACTTTAGGCCATGGAATTGGTTGGAAATGCGGCGACCACTCCAAACATTCTGTGTGCGTGTGTATGTGGGCGTTTTGTTGCGGTAAAAACAATTTCTAAAGTTGTCAATAAAAAGTAACTGCTTGAATTTTGGCTGTCGAATGGCAGGAGAAACAGAGAGAGGTAGGAACACGGAGGCTGTCAAATTGTTATGCACGGTTACTGTCGGCCATTTTCTTTGCCTTGCTTGTCAAATGCAGCCCACAACAAAAACAACCACAGCAAGAACAAATCCAACAACAAAGGATTGACATATTTCAAGTGGCCCACAAATGACAACAACGCATTTCGTATGCATGAGAATTGTTAGTCCCATTTCCCGTTTTTTTGATTACACAATTTATGGGTCACATTTGCGGCAACGATATGAAATGTTCACGTTTTTTTAAATAATGTCGCATTACAAATGAAATATCGAGTGTTTAAACTAAGATCCTTTTTTGACTTGTAATTTTGCAATCATTTTGAAAGCATATTGGTTTAAACAAAAACAATTTGGCGTATAAGTACCTTTTCTATCTAATTGTAAGTAAGTATCTTTTTTCTATCTTAAGTAAGTATCTTTTATTCATCTAACTTATCTAGTGAATTAAGTTACTTTCAGGTACATTTTAAATATAAATTTGTGTAATTTTTAAACACTCAAAAATTAAGCTTTCAAATGGCATTACAAAGTCAAAATAAAAGTGTACTTCAGAGTGAATTTCCCCTCACACATACCCAGTATTTGCGACTTAATCAACAAAAGTACTAATTGCATAGAAGACTCGCTGACATTGATGTCTGTTCTGCCCGTCTGAATGTCTGTCTCGTTGGCACATTCACCTCCATTGCCACTTCCTAGTCACTCCAT
Source organism: Drosophila testacea (assembly GCA_035043265.1). Taxonomy (NCBI): domain Eukaryota; kingdom Metazoa; phylum Arthropoda; class Insecta; order Diptera; family Drosophilidae; genus Drosophila; species Drosophila testacea. Next base: position 3,315,150 of record JAWNND010000151.1, read on the forward strand.
ATTCACTTCCATATCCCAATTTCATTTGCGCTTATGTGCAATGGCATTGGCATTACCTTTACCTTTGGGCCCTGACGCTAAGCTGTCTGCATGCGTAGGGAAGTCCCTTACTCATTTGACTACACTTTTCCTCTCTCTGTCTCTCTCTCTGTGTCTGCTCTGTTCCTTTCTGTCACATAGCCTCTGGACAAGTTGGCGCACAACTTCATTAACGCAAAGTAAACATACGCATGCAGTTGGCGCTGCCAGCAAAGTGTTTGATGTTGTTCGAGTTGTTGTTGTTGTTATTCATGTTGTTGCTGTTGCCAGTTTAAAGTTACATTTTCGACAATTTCGGCGGAGCAGGAGGGGGAAGAGGCATTAAAAGTGCAGACAACCTCATCTTTGCTGTATTTGTTGATTCACTTAGACGTGCTTTAAAGGCGAACCATAGAAATTAAATTGCGCATACGCCGCGTAAAAGATCTTTGGCATCTTTTAAATGCATGCAAATTAACATGATTTAAATAATTAAATATAATTTGATGTGCTTTTGCGGCTTTGCCGTTGTTATTGTTGTCAATGTTGTTGTTGTTGTTGTTGTTGTTGTTGTTGTTTTTGCTGCTGTCGGCACGTTTATGAGCCTCTGCGAGAGTCCATTAACAAAACATAACGATGTGTCATGTGACTCATAACAGGCACAAAACAACACACGCACACAGAGGTAAATCACACATACACACACTCCTATACACAGACACACTGGCAAACCGCAAAGAGCGGCGTTTGCTTCGCATTTATGTCGCTCTTTTCTTTTTTTTCTTCATATTTATGAGTTGTCGACTGTCTATTTGTGTGTGAGTGTGTGCGTGTATTGGTATGTGTCTTCTAACAAGCCTAACGAACTGCCAAATTACGCGAAATAGCATTAAAAATTTAAATTTTGTTCGTGCTTTGTCAAAAACGTAAGAGCCCCAAAAAGTAGGCAACAAAAATACGTACAGAGCATCGCTCTAAATGGCCATTCAAATTGTTGTTGGTATTGTTGCTGTTTTCTTGCTCCGTTCGAAATAAATCACTTTACAAATGGCACAACAAAGGTGCTGGTAAATAATGCTCATAATAAACAAATGATATATTTATATGATTTAAAGGTTCTAACTCCATTAGAATAGAACACACAATAGAACCACTTTTAAATAGGCAGGAATATATGGGTATTCTAATACGTATTCGCAGATAAAACCGTTAATACTAATCAGCTATACGAAGATATATATAAACCTTTTAGCTCAGTTGCAACTGGTATGCGAAAATCTAAAACTTTAATGGAAGAACATTTATATATTATTTATTAAAGGCAAACTTAGTGTAACCCGACAATTATGTGATACCGATTAACATAAGAGATGAATTCAACCCAAAACTATAAAATTTTGATTAATAATTGGTAAAATTATTTACCTGACATGTACAAATAGTTGCGTATAAATCAAACAGTGAAAAGCTACAGAATAGCAATCCCATTGGAAAATTGTGAATAGCTCAAATTTTAACGGAGCAAATAAATCAAATTTTGAGCAAAATAGAAATTTTATTTAATTACTTTTGTAAACTAATTGGTAAATTAATTAAGCCTATAGAATATGGGCAACAAATTATAACAAGAATTTCATAATATAGCAAAATGTTAAAGACAAGGATTGTATGCTATATGTATGGTTGGACTTGCAACAAACAGTGCCCGTGTTGCATGCCTCGGCCCATATGACAAGAGTCAATTGTGAAATGAAAAATAGCTTTATAACCGCATGTTAAATTCTCAATACGCTATCTCGCTCGTACACACTTTTCGCTCTCTCTCTCTCTTTCTTTCTCTTCTTGAGTTGTGTTTATCGTCAGGGCGTAAGCAACATACAATTGCACAATATTTCCGGTAAGGTAATAAATAAATTGCATACGTAATTAAAATCGACGACTGTGCAGGCCTCGGACTCCGGGCCAGGTCTCTGGCAATTGTTACAGCAATTACAGCAACAACAAAAGAAAAGAGAAGAGAAAGACGAGGACGAGGACAAAACAAAAGTTTTTTGACTTGACTTGTGCTTCCTTTTAACGTCAACCAGTTGCCAGTTGCTGTTGTTGGCAGCTCTTTTGTTTTTGTATATTTTTTCTTTCTTCTGCTTACTACAAGTTGCATGTGAAACATGGATGTGGCTTGCTGTTGAATTGTGAAGGATAAGGAGAAGGAAGAGGGAAAAGAAGAGTTTGAGAAGGTAAGCACTGTTAACTTGCCTGCTTGTCTGCTGTTTGTTTTTAATTTTATATCGTGGGTTGTCTCTGGATCCCTCCTTGCTTGTTGAGCTATTTGCATGACAAAAGCTCAACAGGAGCTGCCCACTGTACAAGAGTGTCTTTTCGTCTAGGAAACACCTTTTGATTGTTCTCAGTCCTCTTTTCTTAGTTTCCTTTTTGCTTATTCCATTGTTTGCCACAAGTCACGCAATTCGTGTTTGAAACAAGAACCTTTCATGCTCATAACTAGCCCATAACTTCATTTTTCACAACTTAGCAAACAACAACAAGAACAGTAACATCAACAACATGAATGGTTCACCCTTTTGCTGTTAATTCATTAGAGCTTATGCTTTATTATTAGCCAAAAACATTTATTAGAAAGTAATGACGAAACAGTTGCTTCAAGTAAAATACAATATTCAGATCAAGCCATGGCGTAATTTAGAGTATTTTATTTATAAGTAAGTCGTTGGTATAAATGGTTTTAGAAGTGTGTAAATACAGACTGCAGCAAATGTCAGTTAACAAAGTTTAAAGTCGTCTTGGCTGATTTGCATTTAACATTTCGATCTGTGCAAGTTAATCTGGTAGTTAACATTAGTCTGTTAACAAAATTGCAAGTGCTTATGCTCATGTACGAATTAATTATCATAAGTTGAGAGAGTTCTCTGTTGTTAACAGAAAATATTTGGAATAACAATATATTCTCCTTTATTTCTTCACTGTTCTTCATGTGACAGGCTTACATGCCACAATTAAATAACTTTTTAATAGCAACTTTAAAGTCAAGAAATTATGAAAGGCATAAATGTTGTCGCCGGCGTTGTTGTTGCTGTTGCTGTTAATGTTGTTGCTGTCATGCGAGCCATTAAAAAATCAAAACAAGTTAACAGTAACCAGCTAGTAGCAGGCGAGCCGGAAACCGGAAGTGAGAACAGGGCGCTGCCGCAAGTTTGCGGTAGCGACCGCGTGCGGCGTGTGCAGGAAGTGAACAACGCAGCGACAACAACAGCAATAGCAACAACAACAACAACAACAAAGAACAGAGACGATAGTCAAAGCAGCTCTTCTTCTTGTTGTTGTAATGCTCATATTGTTGCTGTAGTTTTTGTGGTTGTTGCATCAAAGGCATGTTCTCTGTGGCACTGAAGCGAGCGCCTCGCGATAAAGTTGCCAACATGTTAACAAGTTTAAGTAGTATGTGTGTGTGTGTGTGTGTGTGAGTGTGCGGACATTTGTGGCCCATGTAGTCCAATGTCAGAGCTGTTAGCCGACCCGTTGTTAGGACCTTAACAAACGAGGGTCATTTGCAACGGCCTCGCCGATGTCTGCTCCCCTTTAACCGCCTCTGTCGACCAATGTCCGTTGCCCTTGGCTGCAAATAATCGACAACATTTTTGGTAACAATTTAAGGCTCAAACTTGGCCCATTTCATGAAACTTAAACGACCGCCTCTGGCTAATACTGCAACTCTACCTCTCTCTCAGTTTGCTTCTCTCTCTCTCTCTCTCCCTATTTGCATTTCTCTCTCTCTCTCTCTCTCTCTCTCTCTCTCTCTCTCTCTTTAGCCAACTCTCTAACAGCAGCGATTTTGGCATTATAATGCCATTAACTTTGTCAGAATTTAGCGCTGCACAATTTTCGCAACGACAATTTATGCATAATGAGCTCAGACCCACATCCACATCCATACACACACACATACTCAGACATACACATGGCGAAATATATGTATAAATGCACTTCATACACTTGCAACTGTCCAGGCAGCAGTTGACTACCCAATAAGCATTTAGTTTGAGACAAGCAATAAAGGGAAGCGTTCTACGAGCGTTCATTCATTAATCGCTAATAGAAAATTAGGCGATACTTTCGCGGAATTGCGTACATATATTTATTAAATAATAAATAATTTTATTTCGTAGCTTATAATTATATTCCTAATACAAAAACTTTTAATATTGTAAAAACTATTTTAGAGCAGTGATTTTTTTTAATAGATTAAATTCGTTTTCAATTCTAATTCAATACGTGAATATTGAGAATGAAAATGGTTAGTAATTTGTATCTTTCTAAAATAAGTTAGTTTTTGAAAGTGTTGAGTGATAAATGTGGTGTAATTACCAATGAAAAGGACACCTAGAAAGTTTCTGTATATTATTAGCAACTATTCATAATTTTACATATGATTTGCGTTTGTTTTTGTAAATTTTTCTTGTACAATTAAAAAAAATTTTAATCTATTAAAACTTTATATTTTCATTTTTATGGTAAATGAGTATTTTTTGTTAAGTTTAACATTATTGTTTATATTCCCTCCCAAAAGCTGTTGACTGTGTTGTTTGGCCAAATGAGATTGTTTATGACAGCGGCAGCAGCAGGACCCGCTGGGTAACTAACAGATTCTGATGTTGGAGTTGGTGCTGTTGTTGCTTCTGAATGTGGCACTGACACTGGCACTGCCACAGCCACTGACTCTTTGCCACTGTGATTGCCACACAGCAACTGGCAGTGACGACAGCAAGTGGCAGTACCGAGTACTCGGTATTTGGCAGTCATAGACGTCAACTACTCGTAAGCTAGCCAGTCATAATACCACTAAATAGTATGTATGTACGTGTGTGTGGGTGATTGTTGATGTAGCTTTTGTCTAGGGTTGCCATGGCAGGTGAAATTTCTGGAAACACCGAACAACAGCAACCTCATTGTGGCAATTGGGTAGTCAAGTCTCGAGACAAACTTGGCTCATGACTTGCACTGCAATTGACTCAGCTTGTGTGTGTGTGTGTGTGTGTGTGTGTGTGTGCTGGGTGTATTTATGTGTGTGCCTGAGTATTTATGTGTGTATGAGTGCTGTACATGGTTGTGTATATTTGCACTGTTCTTGACTTTGCTCTCGTCAGCGAAAAATTTGTGTTATTTGCTTGGGTTTTTCGGGCTTCTTTCTCTTTCTCTCAACCTCTCTGCATCTCTTTCTGGTTGAATTTATGACACCGCACAAAGAATTTTGCATATTTGCACTGTGCAAATTAATTTCGCCTGTTGTATTTGTGTTCTGCGGTGTGGCAACGCCCTTCCCAGTTGTAAGCAGATCGAGTGTATGTGTATTATATTCATAAAAGCGTTTGGTTAATTAAAAATTTCATCAAATTATTTGAATTTACTTGAGTGTTGCCTCTTGCTGTTGCTGCTGTTTTTGCTGATTCAACGAGGTGAGAACTTTCCGACACGTTGACAACCCTACTTGCACTAGTTACAGTTTGTATCATTAAAAGTACTATGTGCTGAATATTAAATAAAGTTTTCATCTCTCTAACAATTGAGAGATTAATTTCAAATTCACAACCCTACCTAGAGTATCTGTTTCTGTTTAATCACCATTCAGCTACAACCATTTAAAACCAACAGTTTAAAGGGTTGACATGTTTGTAATTTGTTTAACTACTCGACTTTAACTCAATTGTACGATAAATTGTGCCATTAAATTTAGTTTAAGTAGCACTCAAAAGTGACTAAAACAGAACAAACAACAACAACTGCAATAAATCTAGGAAAAACGGTTTAAAATGTTTATAAAAATGGAAAAGTCACGTTTTTGGATTTGAAATTAACAGTCAAGTACTTTCAAAAAGTACATTTCTCTGTATTTCGTTTTTTGTCGAGTGGCAAAAGGTCAACTCTGTCTCGGTCTCCCTTTTTTTCTCCTCTGCTATTCTCTGTCTCTCTTTTTCTTCAATCTTTGACTTTTCGAACCATTAGCAAATGCAGTTGTTATCTTTTTTTTTTTTTGAGTTTTAGGAGTCCATGTGGAAATTTAACATTTTTTTAGAATGTAGAGATGAGAGCGTGTCGCATTTAACACGACTTTATTTGGAGAAAACTTAATGCAATTTCTGTGTAAGACAGAGACTGAATTAAATTCATGAAAGAACTTTTAATAGAGACAAAAATGTTTTTCAAATACAGTATAATTCAAGAAGTGCCTTGACCAGAGATCTACTCTCGTTAATTAGGAAGGAAGATCACTTCTAGTCCTCATAGGAAGTTTAACAACTGTTGAAATTCTTAGACACTGTGCTTAAGAAGAACAATGGGCCTATAAAGTTTGACAATAAAAAACAATTATGCCTCACATCAGAAATATGGATCAGCAGTCGATATAGTTATGTTCGTATATAAGTCTATATGTACAAACGTAGATCTATAATCTAGACTCTAGAGGCACCAAACTTGGTTTGTAGATTCTTCTACATTCTATGTAGACCTTGTTTGTCTTAGAATTTTGTGACGCCTTTTTTGATAAATTATAAAACTAAATCCTCCTTCTTTAACAAAGACTTCCCGTAAGAAAACACGATATGCTGTCATCTCTAGTCATACATATGCGCTTTGGGTATATAGGCAAAAGTTTGACATTTGCATTTGTCACAGTCAGTGGGAAAAGTTTTCAGCTTAAATTCCTGCATGCATTTCAACACGCAATTGGCATGTGACAGTCAAAATGTTTGCACAAGATAACACACACACTCGTAGAGAGAGAGAGAGATAGGTAGAGTGTGTGCGAGGGAGAAAGGGAGATACGTGAGACAACAATGAATAGGAAAAGGAATACGAATCGAATGTTTGATATATCAATTTGAAAAGTTTGACTTAGTTTCCTCACTCGAGCCATTTGATTAAAGTTTTCCATGCGGCAGATTAAAAACTTTCTGCTCTCGAGCTTAAACTTTTTGTGTGCCAAAACATTTTGCATTCTCTGCATTACTCTCTTGGCAACATCCACAACATTCAACATCCAATATGCAGCTGGCTCTTTTTTTTGGCATTCCCACACTTTTTAATATGCCAACTGTGCCATGGGCGTGAAAAAGAAACAATAACAATAAAAGGCAATAGAAGAAGAAGCCACATCAAGTGAATATATTTAAATATAATTGTGGGCCAACATTTGAAAATACACTAAAAATGTCTCAATTTGTGAGGTAAACGAATTTAAATATGGACACTGTTTTTTCCTATTTACAAATCATTATTGATTTGTAGATTTAAAACTGCTACAGTTTAAACTTCCTTATGAACAGATAGATTCAAATTGACTTAGAATCTAGAGAGAATGTGGTTAGCTGTAGAGATATTTCATTTCATTATGAGCCTAAACTGCCTGATGATTAATTAAAGGTAATAGTGGTAACAAGTATTTAGCTAAGCTGATAAAATAAACATTGCAGCCTGATCCTGATAAGAAATCTGATCTCTTGATATACCCCTAATATAGCCAACTGGGAATCAAGTCCAACAGCAAGTACAGGGGCTCATTTATAAATGTGCCACTGAAGTATATTATATATTAATTTTATTGTTCTATTGTATGTACACACCTGACAGTAGGCTGGGTTGAATGTTGCGTGTGTTCCGTAAATTAGCGTTTCATTAAAAAACAAGCAAAATTTGTTCGCAATGTTGTCGTTTGAATTGAAAAGGGGCTTGGTTCCGTGTCCGTGCCCATGTCCGTCTACAAACAAAAAAAAAAGGGAACACAAATTAGTTGCATTACTTGATTAGAGAGTTGCACAATGCTATTATTAAAATTCAATTTCCTTTCCGTGCACGGACGTGCAGCTCAGCTCGTTTACGACATTTGCATGTCTAATCGAACTTAACAACGTTTCCATTTGCATTCCTGATGTGATAAATGTGTCCGGCCGAAAATACAGAGAGAAAGCCTGCAAGAGAGAGAGAGGTCAAATCATGAATGAATTTCACTCATAAGTGCAAATTCCGGCGTGCAATTTGTCATGCGATTTTCATATGGCGTGCTAATTTTATACGCTTTGAACTCCAAAAAGATTCCGCAATTTAGTGTAATTGCCATCATCCAATAATTCAAAGTTTTCCATTTATTATGCTTCCAATTTGTGTGAAATGTATATTTTATTTATTGTGTACTTTTCGTATTGTCTTATTTGTTAATGTTGCCACGTGGTGCTAATTGTAATCGAAAAGCGTGCTGGATATCGAGATATCGATAGCTTTGGGAAACTGTAAAGTTTGCGATAGTTGCAAAAATGATCTCAAGTGCTTTTTTTCAATCTTGAGCTTTGAAATGAAAAATGGATATTAATTGTTGCATTATTGTTTTTATTTTAAAACTTACAATAAAATATTTTTATGTATTTACAGAATATTGGTCCAAAATATATCGAAAAACCGATAGCTTTAAAAAAGGCGATATAAGACAGAAATCGCTATTGGCACACCTCTAGCTTTGCCAGCGTTGCCACATTTTCTGAATCGTGAAAGTGCAATCCAGCGACAGCTTTCAATATTTGCTTGTCAGGCATTAAATTTGTAAAATTAAATTCAACAATTTTGGTAAACGGGTTCTGAATTTGTTTAAACTGAGGTCGACTGAAATAACAGTCAAACTTTAACTAATACCAGATTACTTTCACAAATTAAACATTTCGTGACGACAAAATTAAACCCAAAATTGTCGTTCGTTGAAGCGTCCATAACGTAAGCACTTTTAAACAGCTGTAAGGTATCGAATTCTCAATTAAATCCCTTTTTAGCCAGAACAATATTATAAGTTAAAATAAAAAGTTCAGAGGCAAGATGTCGGATCGCAAGGCAGTTATCAAAAACGCGGATATGAGCGAGGAGATGCAGCAGGATGCTGTCGACTGTGCTACCCAGGCGTTGGAGAAGTACAACATCGAGAAGGACATTGCTGCCTATATCAAGAAGGAGTTTGATAAGAAATACAATCCCACCTGGCATTGCATTGTCGGTCGCAACTTTGGCTCGTATGTGACACACGAGACTCGTCATTTCATCTACTTCTATTTGGGGCAGGTGGCAATTTTGCTATTTAAGAGCGGTTAACTTGTGTTAAGAAACAAAACGCACATTACAATACACAAATCACACACAGTCTATACTTACCACATTTAAACTCTTGTTTGAAATGGCACTTTGTTGATAAATACCATGTCATCTCCCACAACACTTATTAGGAGATTGGAATGGCATAAATACACACAATAAAACCACAATTCAATAATGCCACAAATGCAAAACTAATCAACTAATAGAACAAGCTACACACATTTCGATATGAATTAAATCAACTATACCAGTCATAAAATGTAGTGTTTTTTTTAACTAAGCTGAATATGAGGATCAATAGGAACTTTAATTTGAAGAAGATTTACAACATTTAAGTAATGATAACTTGAATGAAATTAGGCAACGAAGTGTAGCATTAGGAAGACATATGTTTAATTAAAAATATGTTAAAAGAATGTTATAAAATTCTTATACAAGTACTTCTATGTAAATCGGGTTTTCACGAAATTTAGAGTGTCTAAAATCTTAATTAACTTGAGAATAATTCTATACAAGCTTCACTTTCTTGTTCCCGATCCATCAAAAAACTTAGTTCTTTATAGCTTACAAACTTTCTATATAATCTTAAGTAGATAAGCATGATTCGAGCTTAAAATATATTTTTAGAATTACAGCCGCAAAATAAGTTGTATACAATATTTACATATATATGTGTTATAGAGGCTTGACTGTATGTATATCCGCTATAAATGTACGATTCAAAATCCAGCAAATGAGCTGATAAACACAGTTGCAAATATAAATGTATCTCGATAAAGTCGTTGTGAACTCGGAGAAAGAATTCAGTTTCGTTACGTCCATGCATCGCGTCGGTTCTAATTGCTATTCTGAATTGTCAACATGTTGAAAACATTCTTAATACTCTTTGCATTAGGCAGTTTAATATTATCAGAATCTGCTACACTGACTGACGATGAGAAAGCGGAACTTCTAGAGGATCCAGAAAAGATAGATAGACTCATCAAGGAAACTTATGATAAAATTAAAGAAACCAAAGCTGCTTTATTGAATGTAAATCGGGAAATTGAAATCAAGAAGGATACAGAGTTGTTATATGATAAAGCGGCTATGTTAAGCTTTGTCTTGGAAACTGTTAACTATGCTCCATATAATAAGCGAATTAATGACTGGGAGTTGGCCAAATACATCAGCAACGAGTTCCGAAAGACGTTCAAACCACATAACTGGCATTGTATTGTGGGTCGTCAAATAGCTTACGATTTGAAAAATAATACTAAGCCTTATATCTTCACTTCTGTAAGAGATATGGATATATTGTTATTCAATTAAAATAAATAAGTATGTGTTTATCAAGCGAGAAAATGAAACTTAAAATTATATAAAGCTTTATCTTACGAATTCCATGAGAACAATAATGAGTGAATAAAAAATTGTCTTAAAATTTAAATTGTTGAGAGCGAGTCCAAGGTCTTGAATTTTTTATGTGAGATTAATTGTGCGTTCAGTGTATATTATTATTTGAGTTAAGTATGAAATTGCTGCAGCTATAAAATATACTTTTTAATCAATTTCGACCAGTACTGGACTAAGAGATACTCTGTAACCAGCTTTGTTATGCTTTTCTTGAACCACTTATAAATGGAGTTATAAAGTGGAATTCAATGTTAAATGTAAAAGGACATGAAGATGTACATTTTACATTTGTATATTCATAAATATTCTTAGTATTTTGAGACACATTTCTGTTGAATTCATCTTTAAAATTCATTTTAAAACAATATGGCATGCTTTCTTTGCATTTACAGGGTATATTTTGGGTCGTGCGCTCTCGAGTATAATGTGTCTACTTATTTTTTACTGCAGCTGGCACCGCACATCGATCAAGTCCTTTGAGTTAATCCTTATGTATCGAGCTGCATCATAAGGTAAACAATGCATGCCATCTGATGATGGAATCTGTATGTGTATGGAGTGTGTGCACAACTTGTGTGTGTGTGTGTGTGTGTGGTGAGTCTGTGAGTTTACACCTGACAGTGGCAAATAAAAATGGCTTAATTAAGTTAATTAAAATATTGTTGCTGCTGCACGCGGTTCGCATTTATGTGCTTTTATTATCTCGGCGATTGGCAATTTTCGGAGAGCAGGACCTTTGGCCAGAAGGATGTCGCCTGGATGGGGGCTATAATTATGCGAGCTCACGTAGCCGGAGCCGTAGAGCGAATGACAATACTATTAATAAAGTTGCTCCACCGGAAATATGTATTTTTCTTTTGCTTTTGTCAATTTTTTTTTTTTTAAATATGAAAATGTTTGCCTGCTGGCCAAACAGATGGACAAATGGTTGAGAATGTCGTCCTTTTGAGCCGCTTTTACAGTTGAACGACTTTTAACCTTGCCTTGCATTGTTGTTGCCTTGAATGGACTGACACAGCTGCAATGATGAAATCAATTGGCTGACTGCTGTCCACGTTCTGATCCTGGCACAGACAGATTCTCATGCATATTTCATGTTGCGTTTAAATACAGTCGAAATGGTTCCATGCTTAACAAAATCCTTTGCGATAATAAAAATTTAAGTGCCACGCACGCACAGGACTCGCAATCGCAATCAGGTTTATGTACGTTCTACGTTGTACGCTTCAGCCGTGGCTCTCTTTATTAATATTTTTACGTTTGTCAATTTATGGTAATTTTTTATGTTCTAACATTAAAAATAACAAAGGCCACACACACTCCAGTTGCAACCAGGTGAATTCATCATTTGTTTAGTACCCCTCTTTCTTCTCCCTCCAATTCATGCCTACCCTCGACACGTCTCGTCCATTCGATTCTGTTCCGCTTTTGACCCCCAACTAAGCTACCTTGTCAGTCCACTAAGTTCCGTGGTGACTTTTGCCCAACCAGCTGTTTTTGGCCACTTCAAGTTGCCTCTGGTTTTTTCCGAGCTGAATGGAGCGACTTTTGTTGAGTCTGCGCAGTCTCCAAACTTTAACTCCGACGAGTAACAAACTAACAGCGAGTGACAAGTGTCTCGTTAAATTTAGACTTTAAATATTTGGAAAATATTCGTAGTTATTCTCTTAAAATAGTAAAAGAATTTTGTTTCATATGCATATGAAACTACCTTTTAAAATGTGAGGGGTTAAATGTTTAAGATAATTCTTATTAGTAGAACTAAGCAATTTAATTCCTAATTCTTTTTTTTGGAAATCAAGTAGAGAAACTTGTTTATAAAATCTTCTATTCGACTGTTTTCAAATGTTTCTTTTAAGCTTAATAAATTAGTTACTTATATTTTAAGTTGCTTCGAGGGGCTGCAAGCCTTAGTTATTAACTAAATAAATAACTTTAGTCAATATCAAATGATGAATTGAAAATAGTTGTAAAATTTGTATTATATAGTTATATTAGTTTACGTGGACTTTTAGATTATGCATAGGCTTTAACATAATGTAGATGTAGATGTAGACAATATAACTAAACTAATATAACTATATAATAAAATTTTAGCAACTATTTTCAATTCATCATTTGATTATTGTACATTTAGTTAATAACTACATTATGTTAAAAGTTCCTTATGCATAATCTAAAAGTCCACGTAAACTAATATAACTATATAATACAAATTTTAGCAACTATTTTCAATTCATCATTTGATATTGACTAAAGTTATTTATTTAGTTAATAACTAAGGCTTGCAGCCCCTCGAAGCAACTTCAAATATAAGTAACTAATTTATTAAGCTTAAAAGAAACAAGAATCTAGAAACAATTTAGTTAAATTTAAAAAAGTTTAAGCAGAAATAAATTTAAAATATGAAATTCTTTACTTTACTTAAATTTACAGCTGCATGTATTTTGTGCTGTCAATAGTCAATATTCTTATATTGAGGCAGAGTAATTTTCATGTCACACAAAAGAAACATCCCATAGTTTCTGGTTCCTTTGAGCAGATCCTTTTACGAGGTCAAAACAAATGGCAAGTTTTATAAATTACAGTCGACAGCACTGACCTCAATATTAAATTACACAACATGACTTGAAAAAACACACACTCAAACACACACACACACACACAAGTGGCAACAAAAAGAACACAATTGCAAATGCCATAGATACGAGCGTAATTGCATTTTACTTTGTTGAATTTGGTCAGGCAAAAAGCTAGAAAGCCAAAGTCAACCAACAAACCAGACAAACACACACACCACACACTACACACACACACCACAGTCACACATGCATTTATGTACACACGAGTATTCATATGTAAACTTTTTGCCTTTTTGCAGCTATTATTATTCTTATTATTATTATTGCTATTATTTTTGTTGTTGTTAATTTGTAACTGTAAACGCAACAAAGCCAAGCGGGTCAGTGTGTGTGTGTGTGTTTGGTGGGAGTGAGGTGAGGTCAGAGGGCAGGGCCAAAGTCAACACTGCGACTAGTTTTATCAGTCAGTGGCACAAAGCGTGTGGCAAGCAGCTGCAGTTGCAACAACAAACACAGTCAACAGTCGACAGTCGACAGTCGACAGTCTGACAATGACAAAAAACTTAATGAAACATAAACAAGACACAGGCAGAGGGCGCAACCAAGCAAACAATAATAAAAACCGCACAAAATAAAATAGACAACAGCAACAAAAAACAAGTGTAATTGCAACAACAGCAAAAACGAGAAAATTCTCATTTGTTGCGTAATTTAACACACATATAACCAAAATAAAAAAGAGCACTCTGATAGGGAGTGTTTGTGCAGTAGATACCCTGTACTGAAATTAGCTGCAGAGGGGAATATATAGCGAGAGAATCTAATAGAGGCGGAGAGAAAGAGAGAGTGGAAAGGATAATGAAAAGGGAAGGAATTAGTATTTATCATTAGAATTTGCATTAGCTATAGTCTTAGGATTATCAATAGCATAAGTACCATCATTAGCATTAGCATTAGCATTATCATTAGTATGAGAATTGCAGCTTGCATTAGCACTCGCAATATGATTAGCTTTAGAACTATTATTAGCATTATTGTCATTATTATTATCATTAGTATTAGCATTAGCATTAACACCGACGTCAACATTAACATTACCAACACAATTTAAATTTTCAATTGCATTGTCAACAGTACTAGCGTTTTTATGTATATGCAATAACTTTATCTTCAGCTTTAGTAAGAGCTCCTCCCATATCATTAGCAATAGCTATTGCATTTGCATTGTTTAAATTGTGATTCTTATACAAATTTCTTTTCAAATTAATGTTATATTTGAGTAAGATTCAGGGCAAGCGTAAACAGGACATTGTGAAGGTTTTACCATAAAGAATACACTAGATAATCGCACACATAAACAATAATAATCGCATGACAGGCAGACTGGATGATTCTTTGCAGTTGAGCCGGAAACTTGCATCGCTTTCGGCGTGATGAATGGACCCAAGCAATGGAGTTCCCTCTTCCCACGGCAACCGCAAACCTATCAGTCCGACAATCCACATGGGAGAAAATTGGGGGGAGAATAGGAAGGCTGAGCGTCAATTTTTCATTCAGTATCCTCAACCATAAGAGTCAGTCTGTCTTGTATGAATTTGGGAATATATTTCCCTCTCTCTCTCTCTCTCTCTCTCTCTTCTCTCTCTCGTTTTTATTGTCTCTCTTTCTGTCTTTTGTCGCTGACCATTGTCAGTGTCTCCTTTCAAAGCACTTGTCTTGACTTGGACTCAGAAACGTACTCGGACTCGGTTTTGGTTTTGGTTCTAGTCTGTCAGCTTTGGTTTTCATTGCTCGCTTTAAAGCATTGTCCACAATTCTCTTGTTAGTTTTTGGATTTGTTTGGTATACTCTGTTGAATTTTACTCGCAAGACATGATAGACTATAGAGAAAAGCAATCATGAATTGTTATTAAAAGAGACTGATCTTATATAAGTAATAGTGTCTTATACTCTAGAGGTCTTTAATAATATATGTTAACAATAATCCAGGGTATTTAAGTCTCGTGTCGCTTTGTTTTGTCTTTTTTCCTATATTATTGTTACTTTTCGGTTTGTTTTATTGTTGCTTTTTGATAAATTGTGCGCCTTTCGTTCTGACACATGTCAGCGTTTGTCTGTCCATTGTGAAAATAATATTGTAGAGGCTTTGTTTTATTTTACGACTTTTGATTGTCTAGGATGAAGCCCAAAGGTTATCGCACTTTTCAATTTCAGGGACTAACAATTGTTCATGTATTAGAAGACAGGTATGCTGTTCGTGCATATCCTTCATAGCTAAATTTATTTGAATGATATGTTGAGATACTTTGTATATGTACTCAAAAAATAATTTTAGTACTTATCAAAAATAATAAATAAATTGATCCATTGAAATGGAATATAAGATCAAGGCCATAGATCCATAGCAAAAGAATTCTGAGCTATTTTATTTTAAAAGAAATATCTAATTTTAATTATTATTATTCTCGTATTTGTACCGACTATTCAAGTGATAATTAAGACAAGGAGTTCAATTCTGTAATGATCATAAGAATTAATATACATAATTTTAATATAAGCTTAAGATCAGACACAAGTTTACATTCTAATGGAAAAGAGTAAATTAAATATGCTTATGTAAATACTATTTAAGTAAATTTTATAACAAATAAAGATTACAAAGCAAAGTATCTCAAATGATTCGCATGAATACAATAAACATTTTGTTGGAATAACCCACAATATCTGCCTACATATATAAGAAGTGAGCTCTGTTTTCCTATACTGTCAGCTGTTTAATGTCGCTTCAGTGTGTTTCACTTGATTTGACAACTGTGGGTGCACTTCTGATGTGTTGTCCACTTGGCAAAGAGCCCGTTGGACAGGACACGGGACAGGAGAGTCAGGATAGAACACGGGTGCACATGTGCTGTCAGTCAGCCGCTGGCTGATGTCCCCATGTCGCATTTTGTGTCAGTGTCAGTTTATGCGCCTGACAGCGTCAACAATTTTATTTACTTAATTTGGCTTTAGTTTGTCATTTATTTACTTGTTTGCTTCAAACAGGCCTGTGTACTTGTATCTATCTACCTCGCTCGCACTCCCCCACTCTCTCTCTCTCTCTCTCTCTCTTTCTTCATGCTGAGCGTTATCTCCATCTCATGGGCGTTTGTGTGTGCGTCTCCTAATGTCTGTTGTTGTCACTTTGATGCTTGACGTTGCCCCAGTTGTTGTTGCTTGTCTTTGTTTTACCCTTATGTGAGGTTGCTATGATAATATCAAACTGTTTGTCCGCTACTGGAAATATTATTTGCATAGTTATATCCTTTTTTTTCATGCCCTCTGTTTTTCGATTCTTTTTAACCATCTCAATGTTTATAGGCTATTTTAAACCCCAGTCTATCTTAGCCTATCCTCGTATTGCTTTGTAATTGACAGAGAACATATTTAAGATTGAGGATATTTAAGTTTAATACTTTATATCAGCTAATATTTAACTATTAATATTTGTTTATTAATAATATATAATATATATTCTAAATATAAATAACCAAAGTGTATACCGTATTCGACTCTTTCATAAACGTCAACGATTATTCCTGTTTTTTTTTGTTTGGACTGTGACCGCACTTTATTGCATATGGTTGTCATTGTTGTTGCTGCTGTTATTGTTGCTGTTGTTGTTGTTGTTGTTATTGTTATTGCTGTTGTGTTGTTTTTGCCGGTACGTGCTCTTGCATTTTTTATGAAAATTTAGAGGCAGCTGTTGTTGTTGCTATTGTTACACTTTGCGCGCACTTTAATTAAATATTTATTTCAATCATTTTGGCCAAATGGAAAATGCGCTCAGGTAATAACAACAAAATCACAACGAAAGCTTTAGAGAGGAGGGAGAAAGACCGGGAAATGGAGAGAGCGAGAGAAAGAAAGAGAGAGAGAGACTGCACTAACATTTGTCATTACACATTAATAGCGCATCATTAATCTTTTCGTGAGCTGTTGGCCAAATGAATGCTGCTACCAAGGGCCAAGTCTCGTTAATTAATGTATGCCATTTAGCCGGAAAATTGCAGGGGTACACACACATACACATCTCATGTGTGTGTGTGTGTATGTGTGTCTGCATGCCCATCATAATGAGCGCCAATTTAGTGTGCCTGTGTGTGTGTGTGTGTGTGTGTCGTTGTCACCACCGCAAACAAGCAAAGGCCAAAGCCACAGGACTCCCTCAACTCTACCCCTATCGGCTGAACTTCCCCTCTCTCTCCATTACCAACTCTCTCTGTCTGTCTTTCTCGCTCTTTCAGTCAAGCAGGTATGCTTGATTAATGCTTTATAACAGGACACATACTCACACACACACACACACACACGCTCGGCAACAAAACAAGAATGCTGAGCCCGCAGCTGCCCTCGTCACCCTTGTTACCCTTTCACCCCCCTCGCTGGACCCTTGCTATTTAACATTAATTTAGTGGAATGCTGCAAAGGACTACGAAAGCTTTTCAGCGTCGTCGTCGACACATGTTAATCCTGTCGTTGTCGCTGCCACAACCACTCATATTCACATTTACATTCACAATCACATTCATTTGAACTCATTCCATCAAAAGTATTTTATAATCGGGTTTTCGACTGATGTGATTTGAACCGCTTAACCGGGCAGTCTTTTTTAACCAGGATCCAAAACGATTAAAAATTTAAGTACATGAATTCAAAATACAAATTATTTGTTAATTTTTAATTAGAAATTTAACAATAGCTCTTCATTGTTTGATCTAAATAATTATAAGATTAAAAATTTCTTTTTAATAGTAAATTTATATTACAATAAATGAATGCACATACAAGTAAAATCCAAATTAAATTATTAAAATTCCAAATAGATAATAAACCACTTATTTGAATATAAATAAAAGTTTAAATTTTTGTTTCATAATTTTATTCTGTAAATATGAAGATATACATTTGCTTATTTTTCTTTCCCATTTCTAAAGAGTGCAGGATATACAAACTTGTTAGGCTTGGCAACAACTGTCATTATTTCATATTATTAGGTAATATTTAAACCATTTTTAAATTTAAAACAGCTACATATTTTCGGTCCTTCCCTATGTGTAATAGAAAAGCTCCAATTATTGCAACTCCAGAGCGATGTCCGCGGTGTTGTCCGTCGCCGTGTTGTGAACCTTGTGTCTCCTACTGCATTTTTGATCTGGAAAGTGCAGTCTTTGGTAAGTTAAACTCAATAGGATGGAAGTATATCAATTAACTTTATTTATCAATATTCTTTTATAACAGACACTCGTCACATTTACCAACGCGCCTGTCGCGAACTCTTGGCCAGTTATAACAAAGCTCTGCCAGATGCGGTGCTAATGCAATGTGGTCCAATGGAGACACCAGAGATGGCTGAACTGATTTGCCGCAAGTGTAAGTTACCAGTTGTTTGGGAACAGTTCTTGGTGCAGCTGAATGAGCACACCTGTAAACTGATTGCCAATCCCCCCTTGATGGAGGGAGTGGAACGATTGGTTAACCATTTGCATTGCAATTGTATTGGCCTGGCCTTAATAACGTCCAGCAAGCGATCTTTATTCTGCAAGAAGATTCGTGGTCATGAGGACTTCTTTAAGCTTTTCGATCATGTTCTGTGTGCCGATGAATACAATCAACCGAAACCACAACCGGATTGTTATTTGCTTGCCATGGATCTGTTCAGTGAAAGACCTCCTCCAGAATGCTGTCTGGCTTTCGATGGCACCATAAAAGGTGTCCAGGCGGCCAGAGATGCCCATTTGAAGGTGATTATGTTGCCAGATCTCGATTTGCCTTGTTGCTGGTCTGAACTAGCCACTCAGCGTCTCGAGACTCTCAATGATTTCGATCCTGAAGACTTCGGCATGCCATATCTTGAACCTTTATCCGAACCCTCACCTCCACAATCGCCACGAATCAGTGTAAATGATAAGCAGCCTTTCAGATTGGCACAGGTGGAAGAGGTGAGGGGCAGCAGTCAAGAGGAGGAGGTGCCACCTGCAGAGGAGCCAGCAGTTGAAGCTGAATAGTTTTTAATCTCAAAGTTATTTCAAGTAAACAGTTAAATAAACAAGATTAATATACAAATTTAGTTTTAAATAACTGTTTAAATCAAAAACAATATATGTATCTACCAAAATTAATTTCCAATTCTCAATTTCCTACCTTAGTTACGCATTTCCTATGGAAAACTTGTTGACAATTTTGAATTTAAATTTCCTTTCGATTAAACATATCTTCATTATAAGCAGGATAAGTAAAACAATAAATCAAACTCAAATTCAACATTTTATCAGCTATCTGTCTGTTAGTTTGTCTGTCTTGTTGCCGAAAGCCAATTTTTGGCAATTGAATTATTCAGCATATTACGAATACGCCATGTGTGACTGGACGAGTGCAAAGATGTCGCTCGTTTGCTGCAACTGTTGGCGTCAACTTGCCACAACTTTTGCCAACTTATAATTACTTAATGTTCCTGCCAGACTGTAACTCCCTCTCCCCCTCTTCCCCTTAGCCGACTTAACTTCAATCTCTGTCCATGCCTCAGCCTCATAAAAGTAAAGTGAATAAACCTTTTAACTCTTTAGACTCTCGTCTATGACTGCGTTGCAGTAACTTTGCTTTTTATTTTATAATCATTTTATTTTTTTCTTTCCCATTTTTCCCACATTTCCGTCTTGCTTAATGAGTGCACGCCACAGGAAACACTCAAGGGCAACAAAACTGAAATGGAAATAAAGGACATATGACGAAAAAAATATCAAAGAAGGAAAGTTCACAAAAATATTCACAAACGTCGCATTAACAAGTCAAAGTTTTCAATTAATTTTCTTATAATTTCTAAACTTAATTAAAGCTGTCAATGCCCAAGAATTAAGAGAATGTGGAATTCGAGCCGGTTTCAATTTTGACAAATTTACCAATAGAGATTTGCTTTCAATTATTATGTAACTTTTAATAAGCAGAACATTGTGATCCCGAGAATGAAGTGGAAACTTCCCACAGCTGAGACCGAGAAGAAAAAAGTGAACAAAAATCTTTAGCATATCTAAATCTAAAATTTAGGACAATTAAAGTGTACATTGAAATTGTCATCATAAAACAATTTTTCAAATATATTTTTGTTACTGTTTAGCTAAAATATCTAAACATTTGAACAGAAAATGAAATAGATTTTGGAAATGTTCTAGCCGAGAGAACAGGCGAGGACCACAGATGCCGGGTGATAATACAAAATGCTTCCAGAAAGTGTCACATGTCATCTTTGATAATGATGGAACGTTAATGGGTAAATTTATTATATAGCGATTAACTTCTATTACCTAAAAACATTGATCGTAATATATTTTAATACATTTTAGATTCTGGAGGAGGTCTTTCACTGAACAGATCCATGGCAAGCAAATAACAATCCGGTTGTGGTTTCGGTTGATTGTATTCATCGGCACACAGAACATGATCGAAAAGCTTAAAGAAGTCCTCATGACCACGAATCTTCTTGCAGAATAAAGATCGCTTGCTGGACGTTATTAAGGCCAGGCCAATACAATTGCAATGCAAATGGTTAACCAATCGTTCCACTCCCTCCATCAAGGGGGGATTGGCAATCAGTTTACAGGTGTGCTCATTCAGCTGCACCAAGAACTGTTCCCAAACAACTGGTAACTTACACTTGCGGCAAATCAGTTCAGCCATCTCTGGTGTCTCCATTGGACCACATTGCATTAGCACCGCATCTGGCAGAGCTTTGTTATAACTGGCCAAGAGTTCGCGACAGGCGCGTTGGTAAATGTGACGAGTGTCTGTTATAAAAGAATATTGATAAATAAAGTTAATTGATATACTTCCATCCTATTGAGTTTAACTTACCAAAGACTGCACTTTCCAGATCAAAAATGCAGTAGGAGACACAAGGTTCACAACACGGCGACGGACAACACCGCGGACATCGCTCTGGAGTTGCAATAATTGGAGCTTTTCTATTACACATAGGGAAGGACCGAAAATATGTAGCTGTTTTAAATTTAAAAATGGTTTAAATATTACCTAATAATATGAAATAATGACAGTTGTTGCCAAGCCTAACAAGTTTGTATATCCTGCACTCTTTAGAAATGGGAAAGAAAAATAAGCAAATGTATATCTTCATATTTACAGAATAAAATTATGAAACAAAAATTTAAACTTTTATTTATATTCAAATACAGTGGTTTATTATCTATTTGGAATTTTTAATAATTTAATTTGGATTTTACTTGTATGTGCATTCATTTATTGTAATATAAATTTACTATTAAAAAGAAATTTTTAATCTTATAATTATTTAGATCAAACAATGAAGAGCTATTGTTAAATTTCTAATTAAAAATTAACAAATAATTTGTATTTTGAATTCATGTACTTAAATTTTTAATCGTTTTGGATCCTGGTTAAAAAAGACTGCCCGGTTAAGCGGTTCAAATCACATCAGTCGAAAACCCGATTATAAAATACTTTTGATGGAATGAGTTCAAATGAATGTGATTGTGAATGTAAATGTGAATATGAGTGGTTGTGGCAGCGACAACGACAGGATTAACATGTGTCGACGACGACGCTGAAAAGCTTTCGTAGTCCTTTGCAGCATTCCACTAAATTAATGTTAAATAGCAAGGGTCCAGCGAGGGGGGGTGAAAGGGTAACAAGGGTGACGAGGGCAGCTGCGGGCTCAGCATTCTTGTTTTGTTGCCGAGCGTGTGTGTGTGTGTGTGTGTGAGTATGTGTCCTGTTATAAAGCATTAATCAAGCATACCTGCTTGACTGAAAGAGCGAGAAAGACAGACAGAGAGAGTTGGTAATGGAGAGAGGGGAAGTTCAGCCGATAGGGGTAGAGTTGAGGGAGTCCTGTGGCTTTGGCCTTTGCTTGTTTGCGGTGGTGACAACGACACACACACACACACACACACAGGCACACTAAATTGGCGCTCATTATGATGGGCATGCAGACACACATACACACACACACACATGAGATGTGTATGTGTGTGTACCCCTGCAATTTTCCGGCTAAATGGCATACATTAATTAACGAGACTTGGCCCTTGGTAGCAGCATTCATTTGGCCAACAGCTCACGAAAAGATTAATGATGCGCTATTAATGTGTAATGACAAATGTTAGTGCAGTCTCTCTCTCTCTTTCTTTCTCTCGCTCTCTCCATTTCCCGGTCTTTCTCCCTCCTCTCTAAAGCTTTCGTTGTGATTTTGTTGTTATTACCTGAGCGCATTTTCCATTTGGCCAAAATGATTGAAATAAATATTTAATTAAAGTGCGCGCAAAGTGTAACAATAGCAACAACAACAGCTGCCTCTAAATTTTCATAAAAAATGCAAGAGCACGTACCGGCAAAAACAACACAACAGCAATAACAATAACAACAACAACAACAACAGCAACAATAACAGCAGCAACAACAATGACAACCATATGCAATAAAGTGCGGTCACAGTCCAAACAAAAAAAAACAGGAATAATCGTTGACGTTTATGAAAGAGTCGAATACGGTATACACTTTGGTTATTTATATTTAGAATATATATTATATATTATTAATAAACAAATATTAATAGTTAAATATTAGCTGATATAAAGTATTAAACTTAAATATCCTCAATCTTAAATATGTTCTCTGTCAATTACAAAGCAATACGAGGATAGGCTAAGATAGACTGGGGTTTAAAATAGCCTATAAACATTGAGATGGTTAAAAAGAATCGAAAAACAGAGGGCATGAAAAAAAAGGATATAACTATGCAAATAATATTTCCAGTAGCGGACAAACAGTTTGATATTATCATAGCAACCTCACATAAGGGTAAAACAAAGACAAGCAACAACAACTGGGGCAACGTCAAGCATCAAAGTGACAACAACAGACATTAGGAGACGCACACACAAACGCCCATGAGATGGAGATAACGCTCAGCATGAAGAAAGAGAGAGAGAGAGAGAGAGAGAGTGGGGGAGTGCGAGCGAGGTAGATAGATACAAGTACACAGGCCTGTTTGAAGCAAACAAGTAAATAAATGACAAACTAAAGCCAAATTAAGTAAATAAAATTGTTGACGCTGTCAGGCGCATAAACTGACACTGACACAAAATGCGACATGGGGACATCAGCCAGCGGCTGACTGACAGCACATGTGCACCCGTGTTCTATCCTGACTCTCCTGTCCCGTGTCCTGTCCAACGGGCTCTTTGCCAAGTGGACAACACATCAGAAGTGCACCCACAGTTGTCAAATCAAGTGAAACACACTGAAGCGACATTAAACAGCTGACAGTATAGGAAAACAGAGCTCACTTCTTATATATGTAGGCAGATATTGTGGGTTATTCCAACAAAATGTTTATTGTATTCATGCGAATCATTTGAGATACTTTGCTTTGTAATCTTTATTTGTTATAAAATTTACTTAAATAGTATTTACATAAGCATATTTAATTTACTCTTTTCCATTAGAATGTAAACTTGTGTCTGATCTTAAGCTTATATTAAAATTATGTATATTAATTCTTATGATCATTACAGAATTGAACTCCTTGTCTTAATTATCACTTGAATAGTCGGTACAAATACGAGAATAATAATAATTAAAATTAGATATTTCTTTTAAAATAAAATAGCTCAGAATTCTTTTGCTATGGATCTATGGCCTTGATCTTATATTCCATTTCAATGGATCAATTTATTTATTATTTTTGATAAGTACTAAAATTATTTTTTGAGTACATATACAAAGTATCTCAACATATCATTCAAATAAATTTAGCTATGAAGGATATGCACGAACAGCATACCTGTCTTCTAATACATGAACAATTGTTAGTCCCTGAAATTGAAAAGTGCGATAACCTTTGGGCTTCATCCTAGACAATCAAAAGTCGTAAAATAAAACAAAGCCTCTACAATATTATTTTCACAATGGACAGACAAACGCTGACATGTGTCAGAACGAAAGGCGCACAATTTATCAAAAAGCAACAATAAAACAAACCGAAAAGTAACAATAATATAGGAAAAAGACAAAACAAAGCGACACGAGACTTAAATACCCTGGATTATTGTTAACATATATTATTAAAGACCTCTAGAGTATAAGACACTATTACTTATATAAGATCAGTCTCTTTTAATAACAATTCATGATTGCTTTTCTCTATAGTCTATCATGTCTTGCGAGTAAAATTCAACAATCGCCACGAATCAGTGTAAATGATAAGCAGCCTTTCAGATTGGCACAGGTGGAAGAGGTGAGGGGCAGCAGTCAAGAGGAGGAGGTGCCACCTGCAGAGGAGCCAGCAGTTGAAGCTGAATAGTTTTTAATCTCAAAGTTATTTCAAGTAAACAGTTAAATAAACAAGATTAATATACAAATTTAGTTTTAAATAACTGTTTAAATCAAAAACAATATATGTATCTACCAAAATTAATTTCCAATTCTCAATTTCCTACCTTAGTTACGCATTTCCTATGGAAAACTTGTTGACAATTTTGAATTTAAATTTCCTTTCGATTAAACATATCTTCATTATAAGCAGGATAAGTAAAACAATAAATCAAACTCAAATTCAACATTTTATCAGCTATCTGTCTGTTAGTTTGTCTGTCTTGTTGCCGAAAGCCAATTTTTGGCAATTGAATTATTCAGCATATTACGAATACGCCATGTGTGACTGGACGAGTGCAAAGATGTCGCTCGTTTGCTGCAACTGTTGGCGTCAACTTGCCACAACTTTTGCCAACTTATAATTACTTAATGTTCCTGCCAGACTGTAACTCCCTCTCCCCCTCTTCCCCTTAGCCGACTTAACTTCAATCTCTGTCCATGCCTCAGCCTCATAAAAGTAAAGTGAATAAACCTTTTAACTCTTTAGACTCTCGTCTATGACTGCGTTGCAGTAACTTTGCTTTTTATTTTATAATCATTTTATTTTTTTCTTTCCCATTTTTCCCACATTTCCGTCTTGCTTAATGAGTGCACGCCACAGGAAACACTCAAGGGCAACAAAACTGAAATGGAAATAAAGGACATATGACGAAAAAAATATCAAAGAAGGAAAGTTCACAAAAATATTCACAAACGTCGCATTAACAAGTCAAAGTTTTCAATTAATTTTCTTATAATTTCTAAACTTAATTAAAGCTGTCAATGCCCAAGAATTAAGAGAATGTGGAATTCGAGCCGGTTTCAATTTTGACAAATTTACCAATAGAGATTTGCTTTCAATTAATATGTAACTTTTAATAAGCAGAACATTGTGATCCCGAGAATGAAGTGGAAACTTCCCACAGCTGAGACCGAGAAGAAAAAAGTGAACAAAAATCTTTAGCATATCTAAATCTAAAATTTAGGACAATTAAAGTGTACATTGAAATTGTCATCATAAAACAATTTTTCAAATATATTTTTGTTACTGTTTAGCTAAAATATCTAAACATTTGAACAGAAAATGAAATAGATTTTGGAAATGTTCTAGCCGAGAGAACAGGCGAGGACCACAGATGCCGGGTGATAATACAAAATGCTTCCAGAAAGTGTCACATGTCATCTTTGATAATGATGGAACGTTAATGGGTAAATTTATTATATAGCGATTAACTTCTATTACCTAAAAACATTGATCGTAATATATTTTAATACATTTTAGATTCGGAAAAAATTTATGCAACGGCAGTGCAAAATATTCTTTCTCTTTTTGGTCACTCTATTGACTCCGATCTTAAAATGCGTTGTATGGGAAGACCATCCTCTGCTGTTGCTGAGATTTTGATAGGTACTTTGGACTTGCCTATGGAGAAAAATGAGTTTGTATATCATTACGAAGCCGAGGCTAATCGAATGTTGACGAATGTGCCTTTGATGCCAGGTGTTGAAGGTTTGCTACGTCATCTCTACGATCAACATATTCCCATGGCCATTGCTACATCTTCGCATCGGAATTCGTTTCGTATTAAGGCGCGTCCTCATTGTGATCTGATGTCTGTCTTCCATCACATTGTTTGCGGAAGTGATCGGGAACTGAAAAAGGGGAAACCCTCTCCAGATATCTTCCTGTTGGCAGCATCTCGTTTTAAGCCCCAACCTCCTCCCGAATGCTGTCTGGTCTTTGAGGATTCTCCTGCTGGTCTACAGGCGGGTCTTGCTGCGGGTATGCAGGTTGTCATGATACCCGATCCACGTGTGCCTGAAGAGCAAACCAAGGGAGCTGCACTTGTGTTGCGTTCAATGGAGGAATTTCAACCAGAGCTCTTTGGTCTACCCTATATCGACTATAGTCCTAAATTTTCCTTTGGTTAGCCAAATTAAACTATTTGATTTAATTGTCAAAATTAAAAATGTGGTGTATACATTTAAATTATAATAAATGCAAATAATAGTTGAATAAATTCTTAATTTAATTAGATTATTATACTACAAAGTACAAAACTTTTTATGTTTTTAAAAATATATAAATTTTAATATTTTGTTAGCTAGCCAAATGTAAATTTTGCGCAATTGTCATAGGCAGGCAGACCAAAGAGCTCCGGTTGAAATTCCTTCATAGATCCTAAAACAACTGTGGCACCTTTGGTCTTCTCTTCGGGCACTCGAGGATCGGGTATCATGATCACTTGCATACCCGCAGCTAGACCCGCCTTTAATCCATTAGGCGAATCTTCAAAAACCAGACAGCATTGTGGAGATGGTTTTGGTTTGAAGCGGGATGCAGCTAGTAGGAAAATATCTGGAAAAGGTTTACCGTGTGTAAGTTCGGGATCATCGCCACATACAATGTGATGGAAAGCTGGTAACAATTTGCAATGTGGTCCCGCCTTACGACAAAACACTTTGTGGTTTGCCGAGGTGGCAATGGCCATGGGAACACGATGATGATGAAAATGTAGGAGCAACTCTTTAACTCCTGGCATCAGAGACACATTTCCCATCAATCGATGCAATTCTGTAGAAAACATTTGTTCAAATTTTTCCGCATCAATGGGGAGCTTAAGTTCCGTAACCAACAATCGGGCAGACAAATGTCCAGGTAATCCCATGCAGCGCATTTTCAGTTCATAGGTGTACTTCTCTCCATAAGGTCGAAGTATATTTTCTACCGCCTGCGTGTACTGATGTTCCGTATCTATGAAAGGTCAAGGCAAATAAAATCACTTCTGTATGCACTTTGTAATTCCTTACTCATTAGTGTGCCATCATTGTCAAATATACAATGCGTCACTTTGCGTAAATCTATGGTTGATGTCATCTTCGATTATAATCCTCTGCCTACAACATGTTTCAGGTTTTCAAAAAATAGTTCAACTGTCATGAACAAAGCGACTGAGTTTATGATATACTATATATTATGCTACAAAAATATCTTCTGCTATTCAGTATATAGTAAACAGCTTATATATACTTTAAGAAGTGTGTTGGTTTTCCCTTTCATCTTTCTTAAGTTTAAGTTGTATTATATAAATGGTTGGTATTCTAAAGGAATCGTCCTATTATATATCATCATACTGCAATTAAAGACACGTTCCTTAAGTTCTGTGAACTTACTGCCTGTTGAGAGATCACGTTAATTTGATTATGCATGACGGGGTAAAATGTTGAAAAGAAAATGCTTCACATGCATTTTAATTAAACTATTTTCGACTTTTGCGACGTGCAATTTAAAATACTTTCGGAAAAGTTCCTTTTGCCAGGCTGTTGCAATGCTGTGGGGGTGCCACAAGTCGCATGAGGCACAACTGCAGTGGAGACCAGTGAAAGGTGCTTGCTGCAGCTGTCAATTTAGTGGCGTCTCCGGAAAAGCTGACGTTTTTCTTCTATTGCTTAGCCTAATGCCACGTTTTCCAGTGCGAGTTGTGTTCGGGTTTTCCGGAATGGAGTTTGGGCTCAGTTTGCCTGCCAGCTTGCTGCATGTTGTTACAAAGTTGCGTAATTGATTAAGCAGTTGGCAACCGTGCCACAAGGCGGCTGTGGCAGCGACAAACTTCGTCATAGACGTGGCACGTGCTGCACGTTCAGAGCCCTTTTTGAATGTGAATGTGCCATTCCCAGGACAGCACATGTTAAGTACCTAATAGTGTTGTATTTACTAAGACGAATATTAGTTAGATTTTATGAGTCAACTTTGGATATGAACTCTCATGATGTCCAAATATTATTTATAAAAATATTATCGTAAATATTATCGGAAATCCATTTATTGTTCTAGAAATATTAAAGCAAATTACTTGTAGTACTATTTAGTTTATATTATAATATTAATAATAAATTCCATCTGATAATATTACTTAATTAACTACAAGAAAATTTCTAGGGTATATAAATTTATTTAATAAAACAATAGGAAATTGTATACAAACATAATGAGTAGATATTTGCTGATTTACCCACTCCTCTCCATTAAAGACTTTCATACACACTCGTATAAGTTGCTCCTTAGCAACAGCTCGAAAAATTATTATTGAATAATGTATTTTATAATCAAATTCATCAATTTTATAAACTCTACTCTTTTATACTCTTTAGACGACTTTATTAAAATGTAAATTAAATGCACAGTATTTATTCTCTATTTAGTTAAATTTCTCCTTACCTTGCTATACTTTTTACCACGAAATAATTGACACATTCTTTTTCGGCTAACAAATAACGTTAAGTGAGTTGCCAAACCGCAGGGTACAATAAAAACAAAATACAATTGAAAAGAAAAAATAAATAAATAAAAAAATGGAAATCTGCGAGTGTTGGTCAATAAAATGGCTTTAATTAATCGGAAGAGCTGCGTCAGCTGTTGCCACAAAAGCTGTTGGCAACAAAATGGGGAGACATAGACATTTTTGGCCATTTGAATGCAGCGACGAATTGTGCGCATAAATTATGCACAGCCAACCATTTTGGGCCAAGCATTTATGGCCACGTTTTTTGGCCACAAAGCGCCAAAGGGGGTGGGGGTAACGGCCGACTGGCCAGCAACAATATGTTGTAAACGTTTAATTTGGACGCGTCTCTAATCGCTGTCCTGGCAACGTGCAACGTGTGGCAACCAGGCCCCCCCACTCCCTTCACTCTACTAGCCTCAACCTGGTTGCTTGTAATTGCGTTCATTGAATTGTTAACTGGATTCGTTGTCTACGGCCAGCCGCTGGCCACAACCGCAACTTGCAACAGAAGCAACAACAGGAGGGAAAACGGCTAAAAGCCGTTGTTATCCTTGTGGTTTGTTGCGGCTCTCAGTCTCTCTGTCTGTCCGTCTGTTTGTCTCTCTTTCCATCTCTCTATATCCCTTGAGTTGATTTGGTTTGGTTTTGTTCGGGCCACGACACATTTGGGATTTGGCTTCAGTCACCATCGTCCTGGCCCCAAAATCCCGGTCAATGCACATCAAAGTTTTGGCTCGCTGCTTTTGGCATTTATTGGTATTGTTCCAATGTTCCAATTAAAGTTCGACTAGCCCTATAAAATATGCAAACACGTAAAAGTTCTTCATTCGATTTCTGGCTGCCACAGAACATTAATGCTTAACGGTCAATGAGTTTCACTGCAGCATCCAAAGTCAGAGAAGATGGCCAAGTCATTCGGTGAACAGTGCCAATAAAAGGTAATAAAACTAGAGAAATATCTCTGGCCAGGCATTCCTTTGGCCAAATGAAGCAATGTAATCTTCATAGCCTAGTTTGAATATGAGGCATTGAGAGTGTTTGTAAAGGAGCAAAAGATCGAGTAGATCTACGAAATAGGAGCTTATTGTTAGAGCTAAGATGAGGACAAAAGCTGAAACCGAAATTCAGAGATAAGTAGACAAAGAAATGATGTAGTTTTTATTCTAGATAATTAGTATTAAAGTACAAAAGGTTTCTTAAATGGTTTAGTTACTTCTTTCCAAATTGTCTCTTGATTGCAAGTATAATCGCTTTCCCCTCAACAAAAAGGTTAATTTCTTTAATTAGCTTGACAAGTAGTAGATAGATGAAAGGACGCTGTATTGTCTTTCCTAAAAGAGAAGTAACTTCCATATATTTCCGTTATGTAAAGTATATTCCTTACCATCCCTGAAACTTATATCTTTTTCTAGCAAATGCTACTTTCTTCTTAGCCAGTGATTTAACTGTTCGTGTTCTCTTTTGCAGAAGAGAAGTCTCTTTCATATCTGTCCTTCTCATATCTATCTGCCCCTTCTCATTATTAGTAGAGCTGTCTTTGCTGTCCTTAGATCCATTTATAGACTCGAAGTGAATGCCAAAAATAAACCCAATCTTGGCCTTGAGCAACTCACACATGACCAGCTCTGAGTGTGTTCGTTTTTGCACTCAATAAATATTGTCTGACCGCAAACTATCTATCGCTCATCGAGGTCTCAAATGTCAGACAGACAGTCAGACATCAATTTCGGAGGCATCACGCACAGAGAATTCCTACTATCTACTCACATTGTGGGGGTCAACCCAGAGGCGCACTTGAGCGATTTCCCAACGGTGGCAGCTTCACATGGCCAAAAAAACAAAACAGGGGAAATAAAAACTGCAAGAGCTGGCAACAAAGTACAAAAAGCATGGCACAAAGTCCAATTTGTTTGTAATGGCATTTACTTTGTTTACAAAATAAATTTTGTATGCATAGCGAGTAGTTGAGTCCCTTCAAACTTGCACTGGGTCGCAGCTCATGGTAAGGAATGGAGTTCCAGCTTGGAGACTGAGAACTAGACTGGGTCTGGGATTGAGTCTGGGACAGAGTCTCTGGGTTGTGTATCGCTGGCAAGTCATGCACTATCGCGGTAAGGCGACTACAAGCTCAAAATGAGATGGAGAAAAGAGTGAAAGAGAGAGAATAACTGGGAAAGGACAAATAAAATAGACGGATGCATATATAGAAATTCTAAAATCGCTGTACCATAAAATTTCCCCATTGGACGCTTTGGGTTTTTATTATGCCACTCTAGGCGAGGACGATTCTCTTGCCTTTTCGCTGTTTAATTTTGCAATTGTCCTTTTCGATAGGACAGAAGACGGAGAAGGGGAAAGAATGATAGAGAGAGAAACGTATATAGTTGGAGTCAGAGTTATCTATGCCGGTCAGAGCTGTTGCGGTTTCTGATTTATGTTTGTTTATGTTGTTCAACATTTGTTTTATTTACCACAAAACAAAAACACAATAAAAATCAGAAGTAAACAAGGAAGCTGACTCTAGTCGAGTATGCCCGACACAGAAGTGAGTGCTACAATCATATAAACAATAACAATATAAATAAAATAAAAAATACAAACAGTCAAACAGATTATGACCGCTAGATGGCGCCAGTTCTGCTTGCTCTTGTTCTATAAACAAAAGTCAATTCTTAAATCAATACAATATTTGTTATCGTAATGCATTGAAATTTTTCGGAAAGTTTATGTCTATAAAAAGATAGAAGACTTTATAAATTGACTTAGCTTTAGTTTCTGTTTACAATCCCTCCTTTTGCCTCTTAAACACAATTGTATAAGGCTATAATACTCTTCTTTGCTTATTTCAACAGGGTATGAAAAGGAAAAACAAGCTTGTAAGCAGCTTACAGACAATAACTAGAAGTACTACCTGAGTAAAAAATATTACTTCCGTTCAGTTACAGCCTGCAACTTAGTTTTTGTCTTCAACATTTTCCCAGCTTTCTTTAAACATTCAGATTTATATTTATATTTTTACATTCATATTTAGTAACACACAATAAATGAATAAAAAATATAAATTTTCAAATATATAATCAATTTTTCGACATATTTATTAATTCATAGTTATCATACAAGATGAAAAATGATATAGACAAGACAATAACAGTTTTAAAGTGAACAAAGTGAAATCATAGTCTTAGTTATACAAAGCAACACTATATACAAAATAGGTAAAGCTTTAAATTGATGTTAAGTCATTAATACAATCTGTCTGAAAATTAAAATATTATTTTAATCCGGTATTTAAGAAGTTTGCAAATATGTCGTAAAGACGCTCATAGAAGCGTCTAAGCCATTCTCAGGCCTTATCAATGGCCTCATTGATTTCAAACTCATTATCCTCTGATTGAGTTAATGCCGAGTCTGTGCCATTTCCATTCAACTGGGGACAGTTCTTCTGTAATGTATTGATCAGCACTGCTTGGGAAATCTTGTTGTCATCGAGAATCTTAAGGGCGGTTTGAATGGTCGCAGTCGTTGGTTCACGTTGTCGAGTTAATATCCAGACAATCTCTGCAAATATAATAGTAAATGGTAAATGGCATCGATTGTAATTATCGTGTTTAACAATGTCTCCCTAGTTGGCCATAATGCAATTAATTATGCACTTGCATTAATTATGCCAAATGGAATAAATGATTTTGTCATTTGCATGCCAAATTGGCCAAGACCAAGTCAAATCGAGACCTGCTTCCGCATACTTACTCAAATGGGCCAGAGGGGTAAGGCTAGTGCAGCTATAGACAACTGCGTATGATGTGTAATCGGTTCCTAGAACCAGATAGTTAGGCTTGTCGACCACCTCTGGAAATCATAGATACATAGTTGCAGATAAGTTGATAGATAACACAAAAAGATACAGATAAGATAGAGATATTGATATAGATATGTAAATGGATATTTGTAAAGACTTCCCCCTTCTTATCTTGCCGAAAAACTTACAGTCTTACTGAGTTTGTAGATAAGAAAACAAAGTCTAGAAATAACATAAACTATAAGGCAAGATAAGAGATAGGCCCTTAAATTCTAAGACACATTTTATCAATGTCTATATAAGGTCTCAAATAACAATTCGAATGATAAACTCACGTAAAATTTATAGAAACTAATGTCAAATTCAAAGATATCTATCAAATAAAGCTTATATTGACATTGATAAAATGGGCCTTAAAGTTATCGTAGATAAAGAAATAGTAGTAGATTCAACTACAGGGACATAAATACATACGATACTTGGAGAAGGTTACTGCCAGCTGAGCAGGTGCAATGACCTTTGCAGTTCCAGTTACATTTGTGGGTTGACCCGTGCTGCAATTTCAGACAGAAGTTAATATTAAAATTATCTCAACTTAATATAACTACTTACAATCTGTTGATAGCCGCATTCACTACAGATACCGTGCTATTATCAATAACCTCATATTTAGCATATATGCACTTTTTGCCTATCTCAAAGGCAAATGGATACTTTGAGTACTCATACCAGATGCCCATATACTGAAAAATATAGCAAATTGTAATTAACAAGCTAATTAGAAAAACAATTTTGAAATAAAGCCAGTTTGTTGTCATGAGTCATTCATGAACAAATAAACTAACTTTATAATTTATTTAAATGTTTTTGAGGTATTCAAATGAAATGTTAGGAAAAAATATATGATAAGAGTATTATGAGGATTCCAAACAAAACAAATTCGTATACAGTCTACAAATTAAAATAACAATTGATAAAAGTTTACTATCAAACTCATCATATGAATAATTTAAATTATCTTAAAGTGTGTGGCTATTAAATTAAATTAGCAAACTTAACATTTGAATATCTTAAATTATCTTAAAATGTGTGTGGCGTCATCTATTGGATTTTTCTTAGAACTCTACTTCTTTGGTTGACCTTAAGGAAAAATTCTTTAATAAACTTCTAAGCTTGATCAACTAGTTATCATTGAACTTATTGACTTGTTATTATTTCTTACATGGCCATCTGTTGGCACTTTTCCAACTAAACTTATCTTGAAGTTAATTATCCGACACATTATCTATTGCAAAATTAATTAATATACAATTTTCAGTTAAGTTACAATTGATTGATTGAACTTATTGTCTTGTTATTGTTTCTTTCTTGTAAGCTGCAACCTGTTGGCATTTTTCCAATTCAACTTATCTTGAAATTAATTAAGAGACACTTTAAATTATCTATTGCAAAATTAGTAAGTATGAAAATTTCAGCTAACTTACAGTAAGACTGATTGAACTTATTGTCTTGTTATTGTTTCTTTCTTGTAACTTGTCATCTGCTGTCATTTTTTCATTTAAACTTATCTTGAAATTAATTAAACGACACTTTGAATTATCTATTGAAAAATTAATTAGTATGAAAATTTCAGTTGACTTACATTTGACTCATTGAACTTATTGTCTAGTCATTGTTTTTTTTCATGAAAGGTGCCACCTGCTGGCATTTTTCCAATTAAACTTATCTTGAAATAAACTAAGCGACAGTTTGAATTATCTATTGCACTATTAATTAATATGAAAATTTAAATTTAGTTACATTTGACTGATTACAGAACAATTCAAGTGGGTGTGAAGTGGGGTGATGATTTTGTTGCGACAATTTGTTGGGTGTCCACTTACCGCATCCACATCAAATTCATCCATTATCTTAACCTCTGGACACTTGCCAGGAAAGGGCACTTGAGCCAAGACTCCATTTAAAGCCACAAATGTGAGCAGCAAGATTGAAGTGCTTTCAAGAGATTGGAAAACGAATTTATTTGTTTCTATACATTCCGGGAAAATTGAAATGCCGTAAATTTACCTGATAGATTGACACATTGTTGATGAATGCACTTCGAGTTTTGCTGATTAAGTAATACTTATATGAGTACTTTGAGTACTTATTCACTTGAGCTCGTTGTAAATGTACTTAGTATGCTCGGTGTTTTGAGCAACTGAAACTCGAGAGACTGCTGTGAATCATTTATAGATTCATATGTAAAAGCTTTTGGATTGTTTTTGCGAAAAGCTTTTTGCACTGCGCCGACTCTGCTTTATTGTTTACTGTAAACAAATGAAAAGTGAAAAGTGTTCACGATCTGAACAGCAGGAATGAAAGCTGAACTTGATGGAAAGATTTCGTTAGAGTCGAGAGAGGGGAGTGAGTTGTGAAAGGGAAAAGTCGGTACTAAGGTAACAGAAATATCTGTCAATGTTCTCGTTACACTCATTGCTCGCAACGCTTTTACTTGGCTTATCAGCTGATGACGATGAATTAAAACAACAATAACAATAATCACAATTAGTTACAATATGCAATACTCTAAATAAGCGTTTGTAAATATTAATATGGCTTGATTAGATCTTCCGCATGTTCATTCAGCTGACAGCTTGCGTGTCTGTCAATATTTAAGTTTCCAAACACATCATTAGAACTATATCATTTATATAGATTTAGTATAGATTATGTATATTATGAAAGTAAAAGATTTCGGTAACAATTCAAATTTAAACACATTTTAATAAATTATTTTTTAATTTAACAAATTTAACAATCGAGAAAATTTATTATTAAAAGTACTTAAACGTTTTTGACTAGATGGGAATCAATTAAAAATTACTATAATTACTGATATATTTACATTATTTGTTTTTAAATTTTAACAAACTTAATAACAGCAAACTTAATATACAATTTATTTATACGTTCACAAAAGATTTACTTTAAAAATTATCAAAATACTTTATTAATGCTATTCATAATATTTATTAATTTAAGTCATTTAAGAATGTACATATACAATAATATACGTATACATTATATACGTATACTTAACATTTCAAAATTAAAAATGCTGTTTAACAATAAACTAAGAAATTAAACTGCGCGCATTTCATTTTGTCAGTTAACATCCACACAAAACACAAGGGCAAAGCTTTTGCCAGCATGTGGAATGTATTTGTGGCGCCATCTACTGGCGCACCGACGCTAGCGCCATCTGTGCTGTGCTTTCTGCTCTCACTGTAAATGCAGCCATGAGTGAGTGAGTTCTTTATGGAGCAGCTTAGCGGTACATCTTGGCTATGATTTATTGAAATCACACAACACTCACACACACTCACACACACTGCACACACACTCACACACATAAATGCCTGCACTCAGAAGCAGAAAATTGTTGTATTGCGGTTATTTAAAAAAATTGCATTTGCGTATTATTAAATTAATTAAATGTAAGCCACAAATTGAGTTAAATGTGCAAAAATGCGCCAATGGAAAAGGACGAAAGAGTCTCTGAAAGGCCTTCACATATGGCCGTAAAAAGGCACCTGGCTTGCAAAAAATATATTTATTTAAGAGGGTCGCTTGAAAAGTTTTAAATAACATTATTAAAATATTATTATTGGAAATAAATTTCATAAAGGGACTACGAAACAATTACTAACTTAAACACACCTAATATTCTAAGAAAAAAGACAATAGTAGTTTAAAGTTTCTACTAAGACTCAAGTAATATTTGAAACAGACGGACATATTTATATTATTTCTTTAAAAATATCTTTGACGACACTGTTAAATAAATATTTTAATCCACTTTTAATTTAATTCAAATAAATACTTTTGTTATTCTTAGTTAAAAGCTTAATCAAAAACAGAAACCAATAATAAATTAAACTAATATACTTTTATAATTTAAATTTTTCTAGCCACCCTCGCATATTTAAATGCATACATTTGTATGGGATCTGAATGTCCTGGCAACTATTTCGTATGGGAATTTATGGGAGTCCAGTGACTGGGCCAATGCGACAAATGAAAGGATCTATGGAATGGGATTGAGATTGGGTAAAGTGGAATATGGGATATGGGTTGGTTGATCTGCTTGGCCGCCTGCCTGGATGGATGGATGGATGTATGAATGGCTGGTTGGTTGTTTGGTTGGCTTGCCTTGGATTTGGGTTGCATGCAGCGTGTAGTAATTAAATTTAAAATATGTACACACGGTGAAATGTTTGGGTTTGAAACAGGTGCATTGCGACATTATCGGAGGAGGGGAATAATTTTATCAAAGGCAACCGACACGACTATGAAACCGATGCCGTAAGCCGTCCAACTGGACATCCGTCGAATGAGGCTTTAGTGCACTAACACACACTGTTACAAACACACACATGCATTTAAATACACTTACTCGGGCACTCGCACACAATTCAATCATTTTGCTTTTTAAGTGTATTTTGCGGTTATGCGCTTTATAGGCATTTTGTCTCTTGTAATTTGATTTAACTCTCTCCGTCTCTCTATGCCTCACTCTCGAAAGTGCTCAACTAACAAATACCGTCTACTTAACTATTAAGTCAAATTTAATATGTCTACATAAGGTCTCACATTATTAGTTGAATAATATGTTAGTATTATAAGTGCAGAGACTAATGTCAATTACATACATACTTTATCTATCTAACAGATAAAAACTATTAGGACATTCCAAAATCGGACCATAGTCATTAAGTTATCTACTGCCAGCACACACTTGATGGCGACAATACAGTGCTTCCACTGCTGAACAATTTTTTATCAATGCAAATAAAACCCATTAATTTATTGCTACAGGGTATTTAAAAAACAACAGGAAATCAGTTTCCTGTGGCCACTTAACAGAGTGAATGGCTTTTTAAAAATGTTTAACAAATTTAATTTAATTTTATTATTGTTATGCCTGCCACTTGCTGCTGTTGTGCAATCAACAGTTGACACGAACAAAGGATTCAGGCTCAAGGATTAAACCAAATGACCAACTAAACAACAACAGCTATTAAATCGGCTATGACAAAAGGACTCAGTGCATGCTGATGATGACCTTTAACCCAATTCCTTTGGGGCTTAGCTTAAAAGGGAATGCATTCCCTGAGAATGACACAACATGACGCAAATTGGATTTAAGAACACACGCACACACACACACCCACATACATAGATAGTTGGCTACTTATGACTTTGTTCTGCTGCTTGCATGACTTGTGGCAAGGATTTTACAGGAATTTCTATTTCTAAAATGGAAGAAGATATCTAAGATATCAGAACAAATACAAATGTAGCAGTTGCCATTAGTTTAAAACGGTGCAGTTTTAGATATACATTTTACGGAAAATTTAAGCAAACCCATAAAAAATAACTAAGCTTAACAAGTCCCAAAGCAAAAGAAACAAATTCACACATTTATTTTGTTATATATTAAAAAATATTAAGCCAAATAGATCCTAGGACTTATATTTTAAATTGTACTAAGAAACAATGGCAGATATTGTAACATATGAATCATAAAAGGAATCATGAAAAGGTTTTTATTTTTGCAAATTGAAATATGTGAAGAATTTTGAATTATTCAATGAATTTAATCATTCAAAAACTCAAAAGAAATCTCTTACTTTGTATATCAATATATGTTTAGAGTTTTAAAAATTTAATACAAATATTAATTCAAAACTCAAACAGAAATCTCTCACTTCGTATATCAAAACATCTGCGTATTTGATTTAATGAAAGTAGTTATTAATTTGTTAACTAAGCAGTTTAGATACTCATAAACATACATAGTTGTTATACTTAGTATCAAGTGAACCTAACTTAAGAAATAAGATTTATTTTATGTTTCTCTTAAGTGTGTGTGTAAAAAAGTGAATGCTTATTGATGCTGCAAATAAAACATAATTTATTTAGCAGTTTGTTATTATTGTTGTTGTTGTTGTTTGCCTGGGCATCAGTTGTTCCGTTCAACTTTCACCCGGGTCCGGGCAGACAACAAAGACTGAAGGAGAACCTGAAAGTATTTTGATTTGTGCAATAAGTATTGTCGTTTGGCTGCCACTGTCGGCAATTTCTTAAATTTTTTATAGCGCATAACCTGTCTGGCACACATGCGCTCTCTCCTTCCCCGTTCCGTGCTATTTTCTGTAGCTGATTCCCTGCAGCGCGAACTTAGCACCCGTTGTTTGTTGTTTGTCGTAAGGCTCAAAGTTAGAGCCAAAATGAAGGCGAAGACGAGCAGGAAGTCGAAGATGAAGGCGAGAAAGATGTTGAAGATGGAGACGAAGAGGATGTTGAAGACGAAGACGAAGACGAAGACGATGTCGTCGCTATCGTTGGCTACGCTTATTGCATTATGCCACCGACTGCCAAGTCAGTCAGCGTGCGTGCACAGCCAGATAGAAGGCACTGTGGGAGGGAATGAGATACATATAAGGATAAAGGAGGACGAGTAGTGTTAGGAAGTGGTAGGAAACGGCTCAGGATTTATCCTCGCCAAGTGCAGCTGATGCCACTTTTGGCCCGTGGCAGCCACGAGCTACCATTTGCTTTTGTTGTTGTCGTTGTTGTTGTTATTGTTGGTTATGGCGTGCAAAGAAGAAAAACTGAACGCAAAAAATAACAAGAAAAGGAAATTAAACAGAATGTGACAACGAATTTGGTGTACACTACATATCTATCATAGTTGTATGTACTTATTCATTTATTGCCAACCAAAGCAGTCAGAGATTATTTTAGTTATTGCATTTAAAGCAAAGTTAAAATAAATGTAATAATAAAAATAATATCATAGTTAATTTGCAAAAATATAAATTGAAATAAAAAGCTTAAACAATTTCTTCTATATTCAACTTCCTTTCAAAAAATTACTTCTAATTTATAGAGATTATCCAGCCACCACAAAGACCCCAGAAACTTTTAATTTGCAAAATAAGTAATACAAAAATTAAATCACTTTGTTAGATCAGATATTCTATGTATTAAATAAACTGTAGAAACAAAAGTCAGATTCAGATTACATTTCAACTAAATTAATTATAATTTTTCCAGCTTAAATAAAAATAGTTGAAAAATTAAATCACTTCGACTAAAGTCAGATTTTATACTTCAACAAACCTCTGAGAAAAGTCTTCTTGTCCCCTTTTTAAAGGGCATATAAATATGAGAATTGGCACAGCTTCTGGTACGCAACTTATGCATTTCCTCCCCCGCTAACAATTCCTGCATCATCTTCCCCTACACCCACATCCGTATAGAAAGATGTTGGCAAGAAATGTTAATACCAAAAACGAACCATTTGCCGCAATGAAAATCGCGTAAATTTCATACTGATTGTAAGTGTCGCCGTTTTCTTGACGTTCCCGTCTCAGAAGCTGGAGATGAAGACGTAACTGAGGATAGAGGCGGGATAGAGAAGGAAGAGCAGGGTGTGAGTCTTGTTGCCGTCAGTTAGTCTAGCTTCCTACCCCAGATTCACTTTTATCCTGCCTCAATGTTGCCTGTCGTCTGTCGCCTGCAGATTGTCACCATTGTCACAATTGCAATTTTTACTTTTGCGTTGTCGTTTTGGCCCTGATTTGCTTGCCATTTTTGCGGCATTTACCATAAGCTAAGGACCATGGCCAAAATGCCCTTCGATTGCATTAATGGCAAACGCGTCCAGTGCCAGCTGCAAATCTCTCAAATGAGAAAACTTTTACTTCCCCCCCCGTTTCCAACTGAATTTTTCAGTATGTCGTTTGGTTGTCTTTTGGCATGTTTGTGTGTGTAAAATTACACACACTCTAAACGTGTGTAACCAACTGGAAACTGATACTAAAATCAGGCTTAGATCTGTTCCCATTTCGCAAAAATGAGGCTCAAGTCTTTGGTAAGTGAACTTGGATGCTAACAAATATCAAATGATGTAGATTGTCAAATGTAGATATTTCAAATTAGGTATACCTCTTATTGTTAGTTCTCTAAGATTATTAAATTTAATGTTAGTGGATTATTCCTTGTGGTTACTCTTCTTTTGTTAGATTACGTCTATAATAATAATATTTAATAATATAAGAAAACATGTTACTCTTATGCAATGCTTCTTCTTGTTTTACATTATAGATTTCCACTGGATATTTGCTGTGCTCTGTATTTAATTTGTTGTTGACAACTTTGTAACAGAGCACAAACAGATCATGGAGGATAAATAAACTACAAATAAACAGTTCACCCTCTGCTGATTACCATTGGAAATGTGAGCCTGCTGTGATATTCAAAGTGTGATTAAAAAATAATTTCACAGAAAT
The DNA here is from genome assembly GCA_035043265.1 of Drosophila testacea. Classification (NCBI taxonomy): domain Eukaryota; kingdom Metazoa; phylum Arthropoda; class Insecta; order Diptera; family Drosophilidae; genus Drosophila; species Drosophila testacea. The sequence continues at coordinate 3,356,143 of JAWNND010000151.1, forward strand.
ATGACAAGAAATGAAAACGTGACGAGCACGTCTTCGATTTGAGAAGGAGAAAGGAACCTCGGGGAAAGTCAAAGAAAACATTTGTCAGACATCGGGAAGACTGATGGCCCTTTTGATGGCCGAAAATCAAGTTTGTTTTTACGTGCCGCGTGACAGAAACGTGTGGCACAGTGCCACATCCATTGCCACATCCAGCTACCAACTGTTTGTGTGTGTGTGTGTTTGTGTGTATGGGAATTTGGCTGCGGATATCAAAGGTCGCAGCTGCTGCAAATGGCTGGTGCTTTGGCGAAATGAGAACGTTGCCCCATCCAGTGGCACCAAAAATGCGACGAGTGGCAGTGGCTATGAGAAATCGCTCGTCATTATTGACGCTTGCGAAAATTCGCTAGAATCGCACACATGTTCCCCCTCCACAGCCTTCGACTCTGTCTCCATCTCCGAGCGCTACAGGGAGCCATAAATTATGCTACTTTCTGAGTGTTGCCTGCCGCACGAATATAGACATCTGTAGCTGTGAAAAATCGTGCCCCAAAAACTTTGACCCATCCCCTTCCCTTCAAGTTCTCCCCAGCTAAACTAAACTGCTGCCAACTTATTGAAAATCACTTAGACACACATGTGACGCCCGACTCGAAGGCGTTACGTGAGCGTAAAACTGGAACTTCTAGGACTCCTAATTCCCTTCACTTCCACTCTCGCTCGGTCTGTTTGGGTACTTTGTATAATTTATGTTAGGCATTAGAATTTATTTGTTGCCGCAGCCTGGAAACTGGCTAATCTTATATGGACAAAAGTGCTCCTTGACATAGGAATGACAGGCATGTCCAATGAACAAAACCAGTCGAAAACGATTTAAATTCTTCAAGCCAATTATTATTGTTAACTGAAGTTATTTTTAGCAGGTTAAAAAAAAGCAACATAACAAGTATTGTGAATATGAATAAACAGAAGTTTGTTGTTCCAGATTTGTGATTCTAAAATATCAGCAGTATGAACAAGTAGTATATAGATTTAGTATTAAAAACATAAAAACAAATGAAATCTAGAATAAATGCGAAAACAGGATTCAATATATTCCAAAAACATATTCGGGATATTCCACTTGGATATTGTTGATAAAATAAAATAGATAACATGTTACACAAAACTTGCATGATTTATTATGAATGTACATACATATATGCTCATATATCATAAGCGAATTTCAATTAGAGAATTCCAAAGATTTATTAGCTCTACTTCAACTCCAAAAGTTATAGCCATAGCGACAGTCTCTTTTGTTTTTTTTTTTTTTGTAGAATCACACATATTTGCTGTTGGCAAAATTCCTTGATATGAGAACCTCTCAGTGGCACCTCAATGAAGGCTTTAAAAAAGGTTTAAACTGCTCTCAACCCACAGATATGAGGGAGGTCAACAGCTGTCGCGGTTGGTTGCACTTGATAAACGAGCCAAATGCTGTTGGAAGGACATGGGGAAGAGTCAGGGGGAAGTGGAGGAAACGGGTTTAAGCCCCAAGGCCAAGAGAAGCCCCAAACTAAGCCTAAGCATTGTCAAACTTGGACATTCTAAGGCTGCTAATAGACACAACCGAGTGGAGTCTAGCGACGACATATTCGTAATTTATGACCAGTCGCTGAATGTTATCTTCGGAGTGGAAATGGCGGATGTGGCGACTACGTATCTCAGGGTAACTGTTTTGGGTTTTGGGTCCTGGTAAAATTCACGCACTGCTTTTGTGTTCTGCCTGTCAGTGTCCTTGTCTGTAATTGTTTTCCTAATGGAAGACACCCCAAACATTGACCGCACTTAAGTTGTCATGCGAGTATGTGTTCTACGAATTTATGAGCTAACATCCAGACCAAGGATTGGACATTTGAATTTAGGATTGGTACTTACTTTTACAGGAAAACAACTCATTTACAATTGCTGTAATATCTGAAAGGGAGTTGGATTTTCTTAAACGATTTTTAAAACAGTTTTCCATTACTCTGATTTGCTGAAAGTTCTTATAGCTTATAGTTCTTATTTAAAAAAATATTTCTAATTGGTTTGATTTTGTGTAAGCTTTGTTTTGATTTACCATCCTAAGCTTAAGCTTTCCCCTTTCCTTCAGCACTCTGAATGTTGAGTTCTAACTTCTTGTGTCTTCAATTGCAAATTCTTTAAACCTTTTGCCATTAAAGACTAAGCCATTTGGCCAAAAACAACTGTATGAAGTTATGTTAAAAAGGTTTGGCCAAAAATGCAAACATGAATCCACAATAGCGTAAGGAAATCCTTTGCCTGGGAGCCAACTCAATTAGTTGCACGCATCCATTAGATATTCCAGGCACAGTCACAGAACGATTGCAAAGCCATAAAATAGCCAAAGGCCGCATTGAAAAGACCAAAAGAAGATTGTGATTGTACTGTGCAGAGGGAGGGGGATGGAGGGAAAACAAAAACAAAAATGAGACCAAAGATGTCACGCAGAGGTCTGCCTAAAGGGATTTGCCATAGCACAGCAAAATATGTATAATATTCGTATAGATGATATTTTGTTATGAATACTAATGTGTGAGGAGAACTTAAAAAGGGCCAACAAACACTTTGCATAACGGATAATAGTGCAAATACTAAATATACAATTTTCCTGTCATTCCAGAAAAGCCAATGTAAAGCAGTTTTGAGTAGTTTTCACAAAACTTACAAAATACAATTAAATCAGTTAAAACAGTTCGATGATATTCCAAAAATCATTACAACACTATTGGTAACAACTTAATTTGAGTTTCGATCTTTTTTTATAAGAAAGCTGACCATTTTTAAACAAATATACTTTCTGGTTTTTGATGGCATTTCAGTTTAATGAACAACAAGAACAATTAGAACAACAACAACAATCGTAGAGTATTTGAGTTGTGTAAAATGTACTTGAATAATTAGTTTTGAAGAAATGTAAGAGAAATTGATTACAGGAACAACTGCAGTTTGACAAAGGGAGCATCGTTGACAGGTCGCTCAGTCAGCTGCAACTAATGCGTCTCTATCAGATTGGGTTACTCGAGGTACAGACCATAAATGGAACAACCACTCGGAGTAACTACATATATAGAGAGATATTTACTTGTTGGCAGAGTTATGATTCACTTCGTGGCACATCTGGTTAATATGTTCTGGTAAAGGATTCCCGGAGAGACTCTTCACTGCCAAAGGCTGCAGTTTCCTTATAAGACTGTAGACAGCATGGAATTGTACGCAGGGAGAATCTAGTTCACACATTTTATCATCCAAGTAGAGTTCATCGATGCCCTCGGTTACGATGCGTCCAAGATGATAGTGATTGCCCGGAAAGAAATTCAGTTGAGTGCCCAATTCCTTGGTAACCAACATATTGATATCCTTAAGTTTGAGCAGGAAAACAACGATTGTAGTGCCACTGTGCAGGGTCAATCCAGCCGGGAGGACGGTTATTTCAACCACACTTCGTTCGCAGCAGATTAGCTCTGGCGCATTGGGCTCCAAAGCATGAAAAGTCAATGAAGTACAATCGGGCTGTGATACGAGGGAAGGATTATATGTATTAGATTAGGACCAATTTCCCATTTACCATAAGCTCACCACGAAGCGCTTCTGATAAGTGTCCAATATATTTGCGGTACTATAGATAGTACCATGCCAGCGAGGAGGAATATAGACCTCATTGTCGGCCGATGTCAGCAACATAACGCCGTGCTATAAGATTACTCTCTACATTAAATTGTTGGCTTACTTTTAATTTAAAAGTTTTTAATGTGCAACTAACTGTAGAATTATCAATATTGCTAAGATGGTACCAATTTATTATAGGCTATTCTAATAAATAAATATGTAAATTCTTCTTAGCCTCAAAGCTCACCAGATCATAGGAATATTCGTGCATGTTTTTAGGTGTCACCTCTTTGGGTGTTCCAGCGGCATCAAGAAACATTATGTAAGTTAATTTCAACTCCAAGCTATATTTCAAATCGATTCTGTAATAACTTAAATGCACAGAAATTTAATGTTGTACTTGAAAATTATCAAATGCGGTAAAAATGATTTTAGCTTTTACACGCAATAGATACAGCGATGACAGTTCAAGCTAGAGATGGTCTTTGGAAATAAAGTATCGATATTAAAATTAGGAAGTGTGTCGCAAAACCTTATCGAAATAAATTTTCCAACATGAATAAAATCAATGTTAATCAGTTGAATTTTTTAAGAATTATAAAACAATCTAATTAGTAAATATTCTTTTTGATCTACTATTTGCTGGTTTACCAATAAATGATGATTTAATAATATTTTAATTTGAACAGGTAATGGAAGATAGTACAGTAAGAAATGCTTTTAAACAACAAACGTTTTAAAGAAGCTCAACTGTCATAAATAACACCAAAGCTCACGTCAATAAACAAAGTATTTCTGACCAAATACATGGATACAAATACGTGTGAAGGGTGCAAATACACTTTCAGTTGTAATAGTTGTTGTTTGTGTCCTGTTTTTGCCACCTGTTACCTGTCTGTGCAATAAATGATGTAAATCTGTCGTCGGTTGTGAAGTGTCACAGCCGTTGTTGAAGTGCCTTGTTGATCCTTTTTTGCGACTTGTTCACAACTTTGAAAGCACTTGAAAGTTGGGTAGAGGTTGGGAAAAGTACGTGGCATGGAAACAGCTGCTAGGGAGAGTGAAAAGGGGGAGCCTATTGGATCTGAAATGACATTGGCATTGCTAACCCATAGGCAACTTATATAGCATAAGCATATACGAAAATGATAAATAGCATAGGAGTTAAACAGGAGCATAGCCTCTCACCTTGCCAGGAGTTTAACTTGCATACCGGCTATCCTTGCAGGTCCCTATGCAAAAGGACTACGAGCTAAGCCCAAAAGTAATGAAAATGAGATGAAAATTATTGCACCGTAAATCAGGCGTTCCAGGCGCCCAGCTGCGTCCTCTGAGTCTGAAGCCTCCTGCTAAACGGTTTCAACTGCTTAATTTGGCTTTCATTGCGATTCTTTTCTTGTTTTATTTTTCTCTTTCTCTTTCTATTTTCTTTTTTTTTTTTGGTTTCAGCCTGACATGAATTATTTAACGATCTCCAGCTGTGTTGATGCGATTTCCCAAGGATGCTTCGAAATTAAAGCTATAACAAGCTTAATGCAAAGGCAACCACAAAGCATAGGACAAGACCAAAGCCAAAAACTTCATTTATTGTTACAATGGTGGCCACACACAATAAGCTGTCCAGTAAAACCCCCCATTTACCCTCCTTTTATCCCCCCCTCTTTCCACTCTCTATGGTTACAGACAGAGACGCGTGCAATGCTTCATGTGAGAGGCAGACTTAACTCTTTGTGTGCCTCGAAACGTCGCCGTCGACTTTCCAATTTCAAGTGAAAAATCCCGCGAATGAACATGTAAACAACAGTGCAACGATAGGTGGGCACAGGCCAAATACAATGCCAAAACAATAGAAAAAGCAAAGCGAATAAGATTTACACAGGACACCAAAGTAATAGCTTTCAAATGCACTATAAAAATAGTTTATTTAATGATTCATAGATAGTCTCTTTATGTTATATCATAAGCTGAAAAGAAATGCATTAAAAAATCAAAAGAAAAACTTTTAAGCTCAACAAAAACATGTTTCAAGACATCCTATTTGAAGCATATAACTGAAATATAAAATATGTAAATGATGACTACATTTCTGAAAATAAAAATCATTGGAAAGATCATTTTATTTAAAACAAAATTCTATCCCCACAGTTCCATCTCAATAAAAATGTATCAAGTAGAGAAGTTACCAGATTTATGAAAAGGAAAAGGGACTTTGAAAACAAATAAACTACTAGACTTTTCCAAAATAGTAGACATTTCAATAGCTTTTAAAATGAAAAAAAAAAGTTTTAAATAATACAGTATAAACAATAATTCTAGCAATATTATTATTAATATCCCGAGTTCATCAAACAGCATTATAGAAATATAGAACTTGAAATTTACTTGAAATTTAATAAAATATCAGAATATTTAGAATTAGTATTTAGGATTATTAAGGTTATTTAAAAGCTAAGATACCCCTTTTGATACTCTATATTAGCATCAGTTCAACAAATCTAGCCAGAACTACTGACAGAGACTTTTTGGGACGCATTCAAAGCCAGGCGTTTGTTTCCTGTATCTGCACCAGTAAATGTATCTGCAATGGCGAATGTATCTGTATCTGTGTATCTTTGTATCTGTGTAGCCTTGGCAGTATGTGGTGTGCGTATGAAAAATTTGCAATGAAAGCTGCGTTTGTCTGGTGAAAAGGATATCCTAAAACCAAATAAAAAGCATTGTAGAGTTTGCTCTGAACCCACTTGAAATATTTTTGGCAATGAAAAAAAGGAGATAAACACAGACATAATAAATGGAATGAAGCGCAAAGCTGCCAACTGCCGAGCTGCGAAAATGTTGCAACATTTGCAATGTTGCGTGCAACAAAAACAACAACAATAACAACAATAACGACAAGAATATCTTGCAGCCAAAGCGTCGCTCCACTTAATCCTCGGAAATTTGTCTAAAAACCCGAAAACCCGCGACGTTCCGTGTCCTTCGTAAAGGCTGATGAATGACATCGACGCTGCTGTGCAAATTATAAGAGCAATTTGCATTATGTGGGTCGCCGTTGAATCTACGGATTAAACAAGTAGACCGACGACTCCGGAGTCCGGAGTTATCCAGCTGTGTTCCCAAAAATAATTCATGCTAAGGCAATGTTTGGAACTCGTTAGCTGTAAGTTTTAGCCTTAAATTAGCTTTTTGTTGCTTGATTATGATTTGTGGCAGCGTCAAAGATAGACCTGGAACATTGAGCACATCTGAATGAGGGGGAACTCGGTGTTTATTTAGCTTATTTATGCATCTAATATAATCATAACGGAACAGTATTTTATATTATATTATTTTATATATATGACTAGCGCCACTCAGACTTTGTAGCTAGAACAAATTGATCAAATAGTTAATTACTTATATTTATAAGTCGAACATTCTTATATATTTTTTCGATATTATGGTATTACTACTTAGATTTAGTTTTTTCAATTAAATGCTTCAATTCAATGAAATCATTAATGAGCTTTCAATTATAAAATGAAAGTCTAACAAAAATAAATGTTCAAACTGTTCAGTGTTGCCTTTAACTATAACGTGATACACAATGTGAGAGATGTGATTAATGTTAAGCACGTAAAATAAATGAGCCTAATTGGAAAAAAACGAACCCAAAATAATAAATTGCCACTAAAAATAGTTGGGATACCCTAAAACTGTTATAATTACACACTTTTTGTTGTTGTTTTCAATCATCTAATTGAAATCAAAATGAGATGATTTAAACTGCCTCCCACAAATGCACTCACACTCGTTGTTTTATTCATTGTATGACTCAATCCAGCTACAGGACCTGTCAGCTGAATCCACCCCGTAATCCGGGACACACATAATTGCAAATACATAAATAAATTGATGCACTGCATGGGTTTAAAGCATAATAAATTTTGAATGCGCCATTAGCATGATTTATGCCTATTTAATTTTTCATAACAATGAAAGGACCATCAACAACAACAATGGGAACAACTACACATAATGTGACAACAGGCGTGGCATTAGCGCCGCCCTCAAAGGACACAATGGAGCAGAGGAACTAAGGATACACACTGGACTCGGAACATAAAGAAGAGAGCATAAAAAATGTGATCGGCAATGGACATAATTGAATAGTAAAAGCGTACACTGAAATTAACCACCACAAATGACGCAAATAATGTTAAAATGAATGCCAGTGGCGGCGAGAGAGGGAGTGAGAGATAGAGTGAGAGGGGGTCATGTACGGACGATTAAATTTCATTGAAATTGAATTACATTAAAAAGTGCAAAAGGCGACGTTGCCACAAAAGCGTCCAACATCCGCAACAACAACAACAACAACGACAATGAGAGGAAAAACAAGTAGAAGAAGAAGAGGAACAGCAACCACAACTTTTCCGACTATACATAGTACAATTGTCCCCCCCTTGAGGGCAGACAATAGTGCGCAAATTAACTTACAAAGCGAAATAAAAATCGCTTATGCGACCATTTTTACCAGACAACCAAGCAACGTGATATGTGTGACTGTCTCTCTTTCTCTTCCTCTCTCTCTCTCTCTCTCTCTCTTTCTCTTTCTCACTCAATCTCTGTACCTCAAACTCACTCTATCATTTTGTTCTCCTTTTCTGTTGCTTTGTCTAACCGCCATCTGCCGTAATTTGGCTTAATGCTAAACAGCCCAGTTACCAGTCACCAGTAAGCATTCACCAGTCACCAGTTGCTAGTCACCAGCACCATTTCCAGTTGCAGTCCCTCCCCTAACCCCCTTCCCATCGCAGTTACTCAGTACAAACGTTGCATAGTTTAGGGCGCTTTGTTTATGGCCATGTCTTTTATTCTCCTTTTACTTATCGTCGTTGTCATCGGGGGTAAGAATGAAAAGGAGTTTGCTTATTAAGTAATTTGCGGATTTATTAAAACTTTTGCGCCTTTTGTGATGTTGTCATCGCGTCTTTGTTGCATACAACTTCCAACTCCCATTCCATTCCTTTGAGCTTTTCACAGGCCAATTACTTGCCTCATTTTCTAGGTGAAACGCTAAATGATTTAACATTTTAACAAAAGTTATCAAACGTTAAATGAATTTCGTGGTTTGTGGAGACACAAGCAGAGAAACTGAATCGTTTATTTATTTTGTGTTCACAGGTGTGATTAACTGAATTATGTTTTATTAATAGATTTATTTTTGACATTCTATAAATAAACATATACATTTTTTGACTTTGCGATAAACTGAGAAATTAAGTTTAAATGTATATTTGTAAGAATTAAATTTTAAAACTTTTCCATACTTTGATAAAAAAAATCAATGGACAAAATTAAACAATTTTTCAGTTTAAACAAAAATTGTACCCGATTGTAGTTGTCATCCTCTTTAGCAAAATAGATAAAAGACATCAATAAATTAAGTTTTGAATTTTACATAAACATATTTTGATAAATTTCTAGTTTAAAGTTGTAAGACCTAACATTTTTTTTCAAAACTTTTTTTCTAAATTGAGAAATATGATTGAGTCCATTTTAAATAATATCTTTATCACTTAAAATTCAGTAAATGCATATAAATATATTTTAGATACATTTTTAATTTTGCTGTCCCATATTTTTATTTAAAGTCCCTGTAATCGCTTTCACTGTCTTTTATGCTTTCACCTTTTGCCGCTCACTTAAATTCAAATGGAAATGGAAATCTTCATGACATTCGTTGGCAAATATAAATCAAAACAGAAATCATCACCGAATATTACAGGACTCATAGCAGGACACGCATATAAGAACATAAATCTACTTGACGCAACACGCCTCTAACTCCAACCCCCCTCCCTTCTGCCCACAATTCCATCAGAAGAAGTCTTTAGAGAGATGTGAACAGAGCTCAGATGCACAGCGGGTGTTCCAAGGGTGTTAAGATTTATGAAACAGTCAAGTATTTTCTATTTAAGTTAATAACAATCATAATAATGGAACTATGAAAATTGATGCAGCTCCAGCGTGGATGTGTGTGTGTTGTTCTTGTTGTGTGTGTGTTGTTGTGTTAACCTGATGATAGATGATGTGCATATAAGCTCAAATAAACACACAAAATTGCTGTTGTCTACAGTAGAATTTCTACCCTCACGTTGCATACTGTGTGAACGCGTTGTGCTAAAAATATAGAAGACAAAAAACCAGCAGGTCGTATACGTAATAAGCTGCTAAGGTGAATGTGTGTAAGTAAAGTCTTTGCATATTTGAGCAGCTGTTTGTGCTGTTTCTGCATTTGTGACATTCACTTAAAAATTCCATTACATTGAGCTCTAATAACCACATAAGCAGACGCTACCAAATCTTATTTCAGGCAGCATTAAGCACACAAATTGCAAGTTGACAATGTGGCAAGATGAGAAGTCCTTCAACTTACAACAACTCATTAAATGTTGAAGAGTCCTTGAACAGCTGCCACTTCAATCACAGCTTTTTTTTCTCTTTCTTAAAGATGTGTCGCTCTTTAGAGCCTGTGGCTACACTTAGCCAACACCTCGAACGACCAGTCGAAATATTTTCCAATAATTTTGACACATCTTCATTTTAAACACAGATATTAAGCGACACTCTAGAAATCATTGCCTCAAGCTCTGAAACTGCTTTGTAATTTTGTAATCAAATTAATTTTGTGTATTTAACAAAGTTTGTATACTTACTACTTGCTACAAACAGTTTACAACAAATCGCTGAAGTGGCAAACTTGAAGTGCCCCACAATTTAAAGAACAACAAGGAAGAAGAAATTTGACATGCTGACAATTCAATACCTTTTAACAACACCTATAATGAACTTTCTAAAGCATTTTAAATTTCATTAAATATGAATTTATATTGACCTGAAAGGTTTTCAGGATGGGTTCAAATACATTTCTACATTTTCTGAATACAACTGAAAATTTCAGCATTATTTATCTTCAGTTCAAAGTAATTTACTTTCAGAGTTTTCCTCCTGAGGCTGGGTTTGAAGTAGAACTAATGCCATAAAACGAAGTAACCATGTATTGCGTAGTATTCTTAAATTCTAATTGCCATAAGTTTAGAATTATTATCCACGTAAGTACTTCTTCATTTTAGAATTGCCACACTTAGAATTATTTCTTATGAATACTTTGTAAAAAAGTATAAATTAACTTTTCCCCAGTATTTAAATTAAAATGCATTCTGTACCGATATGGCTTGAGTATTCCTGCCTGAGATTTCTATAAAATTACTCCTCCTCTAAGTATTTCTCTCTCTTTCTCCATCTGTTTTGATCCCCAGTCTATTGGCAAGGATACAATAAATTGTTCGAAAAATATCTCTATCATGTGACATTGTGAAATTAAAATACCCTCTGCAAGGGTATAGAAATGGGGAGTACCGCATAACAATGCCCACCAAGAGGTAGCCTGAAGCAAAACGAGAAAATCAAAAGCGTCAAAGAATTCACTTTTACATTATCGAAAAAGAAATCATCCATAGTCTGTCTGAGTACTCAAAGTACTCACAAGTCATACCCTCATTCCAAAAATGCTACAGTTGTAAGTTTGTAGCCTCAAGTCTAAGAATTGAAAGACTGTGTTGCCACATCAAATGTTTAATCAGCAATCTAGCAACTAAATATAAACTGTCAATTCCAAATATTGTGTGTGGCTAGACAAAGGAGAATGTTTCTGTCAATGGACATAAATATAGTTCTGTTTAAGCACAGATGTTGTCTTTGAGTATTCCGAACCTAATTTGTTTGCCTTTTCATTAGAGTGTGTTCTGTGTGTGTGAGTGTGTGTCTTAAATGGCTAGCAAACATGTTTAAGCATGTCATTTGGTCATGTACATCGGTTTATTTATAATTGTTGGCATGTCTTATGGGGGTTTTAAAATAATTTAATCGAGCTGCTTGCTTGCTTGATTTATAACATGAGTTAATTGAAATGATAAGCCCAAGCTTAAATCTAGTTTCCTTGTTTTTAATGAGCTTTTAAAGGTAAAACTGATTTTGAGATCATTCTTATAGTGGAACCTGAACTATGCTTCATAAAGTTGCAGCTAGTATAGTTTTTGAATCGTTCCTATGAAGCAAAGTTGCCAATTTTTAAATAGTTACAAGATGTTGAACATTTGGCGACATTACGTTTAGTCTTAGTTGGTTAAAAATTGAAATTTTAAAATCATAGTATTATTTTTGATATTAAATTGCTTGTGTATTTGTCTTTAAATCGAACAATAAACATTTTTACGTTCCCTGGTAGTTATTGGTAAATGCTTTGGTCCAATAACTACCAGTGACTGTCAATCAGGCAGTAATTTGTTCAATATGCCAATCAGTACATCAATAACAAGTACTGCATTGTCTAACTTTGAAGCTAGTTGGCAACATTAAGCGGATCAGTTTAAATATGCTCAAAGCCTTTAAGCGGTTCTTCGACTCAGACATTTGATGGCCAAACAATGACAGCAACACAACAACAACAACAACAACAATGACTACTATAACTACTACAACAACTACATTTACAACAGCAAATAACGATGTAGAAACAACTATTTATGTATGTGTGTTCATAGGTATGCGATATTCAAGGCAATTTCCTTAATGCTATTTGAGGAGCGTCTGGTGTCTAGCAGATGGCCATAATTAACGCACGTTGTCTGTCAGAAATTGGTAAGAGGAAAGTTGTCTCACACACACACACACACGAAGACTGGGATAACTTTGACTCAAATACACACATGACAATAATAATTATTGTCTTGATTATGCTCCTGTGCATGTTTTACTGTTTTACTTATCCGAGTTTTGCCATTTAGCCAAATTGCCAGACATTTGTCTTCAGAGTTCCATCAGACAGAACTGAGTTGCCGCTTCGTTGCCATTCTTCATCCTTCATCCTTCGTCCTGCATTCCTTAAGACTTCATCCTTTACTGTTGTCTCTTGGCATTTTTTCTGCCCTGCTTCACCTTGATGATGGTCTCAGCTCATCATCAGTGCCTTGGAGTTTATGCTTAAAAGCTTTTCATTTAGCTTAATTAACTTATAACAATTTGGTGGTTTATTATCTTAATTTATAACCCCAAGGCATAAATCGTTTGTCGTTTTTCCTCTCTCATCACTCGGCTCGTTTCTAATTAAACTTTAAGTGAATTTCATTTATGAACTTGCCGCCTTTATGTATATTTAATTTTTTATTCGAGCTTATAAGCTTTACTTACATTGTATGTCATTTATTCTTTGATTTATAACTTCTTTAGGTTCAGCTAATCATAGCTTTCTATCAAGTCACAATCCCAAGTCCCAATCAATTTGACAACGTAATTTATTATATGGTAGCCTTGTCCACAAACAATCAAAGAAAAAAGCAAAGGGAAGTTGGAGTTTTTTAGTAGACAGTGCTTGACTTGCAGAAACCTTGTAGTCTTCAATGATCGTAAAGAAACATTTGGCATAGTTAGGTACAAACTTTAAGCATTTGTATACAATATGAAGATACTGTATCTTTTATATATGAACGCTTTTATTATTAGCATTAAGTTCAATCAAAATTTATTTAAAATGTAACTACACTTCTGCTATATCTTTGTCTCTACAGGGTATTATAAATCAAATGCAACTGTAATACAACTAATTTATTTAAAATGCTCATTCATGCCATATCGAATTCTTGTCCATTCATCAAAAGTCAACGAAAAAGGACATGGGTCAAAGCCTTTTGTGTTTGCACTGACCCCAAGGACTTTCTTTGCCTTTGCCCCTCCTTCCCTGAAGTCTCTATCTTTCTCTCTGTCTGAAGCTATGCAATTAATATTGAAAAGCTCAGCAGTATACAAAACATGATGGTATAAGCCATAAGGGTAGCTTTACATGCAGTCTGTCTTCAAATGCTGAATGGACTTTGGGAAGATGATGAAGATGATGGAACTGATGAAAGCGAGCGTGTGACAAATGTCCGAAGCTGTTCAAAGATTTACAAATCTGTCTAAGCAATTTCTTGAAGCTAATTAATTGAACTTTTGCCCCTAGAGTTTCATCTAGAGAGATGGTCAAGCACAAAGGTTGTCACCAAAACAAGTGTCAGCAATGCCATCTTTTGTCTGACTTAATGGAATTACTTTGGTCAACAATATTTCAGTAAATATTTAGTATATTGTAATTAAATGTATTTACTTAGTTAATAATTGTAATTTCGTATACTGCGTGTTAAAGTTTACAGAAATGTGTTCTTTAGATTTGATAAGTTTGTGTTTTGATTGTTTATTTATAATTTCAAAGGACTTCACTTTACAAATTGTGATTGATCTTAATGAAAATAAAGTGTCATATTCTTTGTTCAGTTTAATGTTTATTTCACTTTAATTTGGCTAATTGATTGCAATTTGCTAACTTCAAATAACAAACTTATAAAAGTATTGATGTAATGAAAGCAAATGTCCAATAAACCCAAAAGCAATCTCGTAATTTGAGTGTAAAAAAATGCAGTAAGCTACAGTGGAGCAAGCTCGACAGTAGGAGACCCAGTACTTTTTGAGTGCAAAGCGTTTACTACATTGTTCTTGAATGATGCGTTCCATGCAATAGATGGCGCCACTACGAAATAAGTTAACACAGAGGTCGCTAGCGTCTCTTCTTCTTCATTTTGCCCGTAACATTGTTAGTTGAATAACTTTCGCGTTTATCATCCGATTAGAATGAAATTTTCTGGACAGGTTTGGATCATAGTGTATACTATATGTACCAAAAATCAAGGTGCTAGCATTAAAGGGGCTCTTGTAATTCGACTTTGAAATTTTGTTTTTCAATTTGCGGGGGCGGAGGGGGCGTGGCAAAAATCCAAAACAAACTTGATCAATGGGAGATATAGGTGAACCTACATGCCAAATTTGGTGTCTCTAGCTCTTATGGTCTCTGAGATCTAGGTGACACAAAGTAGGACAGACAGACGGACAGACGGACAGACGGACAGACAGACGGACATGGCTATATCGACTCGGCTGTTGATGCTGATCAAGAATATATATACTTTATGGGGTCTGCCACGCCTCCTTCTGCCTGTTACGCACATTTGCACAAACGTAATAGACCCATTTGTACTTTTTTAAAGTACTGGGTCTAAAAAAACATTACTGAAAGGTTTGATAGAATTTTTAATTGATTGCATTAAAAAAGATTAAAGATTAAATTGAATAAAATTGCATAAAGTATATTTTGAATAAATTTAGTTTTTTATATACAAAAAAACTAAAGTAGAGATTATTGGAAAGTATTTAAATTTAAATTCATTAAAATACTGGACTAACTGAGTAAACAAATTTAAGTTGGCTATAAAATTTATTGTACAAAACATAGATGGGATTGTTGGGCAACATACGATTGACAAAATTTGTATTCAATGATTTACTAGTGTAAAAGGATATACAATTTTCATTTGAATATTAAACATTTCCTTAATTGGTCTATTATTATATTCCTAAGCTAAGCTAAGACATGATACAGTAGATAGAAAAGAACATTTATAACAGCCTCTTGACGCATTTGAAATCTTGTTAATTTTCTTGAACATCTCATTATGTAATTTATTAAACGCTTAGCAGTTTTAGCTGTTTCAAAATTTGTCTGTCAGTCGTTTAGGGAGTTTATGGGCGTGGCATGACTTGCGCTTTTGTCGCACTTGATGCGACTGTTTAATGAGCTATAAGTATCTGGAAATGTTGAGTTGAAATTCTCTGCCACAAAGTGAGTGCTATGAGTACTGTGAGTACCACTCATTTGGGCTGTCATCGCAACAACTTTTGACAAACGACATTACGCCGCAATGGCAATTAATTTCTGGCCTCAGCAACATGACAAAGCTGATTCAACCAGTAGGATCTACTAATATATATATAGGACTACATGGAAGCAAAAGTCATGGACGTCACATTACGTCTCATTAGTGGCTCGGAATGCAGCGGAAATGATTCATTTCCGCCAGTCAAAATGAAAATGAAAATGAAAATGAAAATGAACAGTTTTCGGCAGTTTTCAAGTGAGTTTTTCCAAATGGCAGTAAACAAAAAGCGACAATGTCATCCCAGAGAGGGAGGTACTGAAAGTTCCTCAATTTCCAAAAATGGTAAAAAAAAGAAAGCGTATTTCAATTGAATTGATTTTGAATGCTGTTGCTGTCTGCCGCCTGTCTGCTGGCTATTGAAAAGTGCGTGCGTGTTTTTTGACGAAACACGAGGAGAAAGGGAAATTGAAGAGGAAGGGAAACAGAGGGTGGTTAGAATTCTATAAAGTTTGTGCCCCGCCTTGAAACTCGCACTGATTGACTTTTGCATTGACATTTGCGCTCGGTTATCGCGCCGCCCTTTGCCTGTTTGGGGACTTTTCTGACGGGGCTTTCCCAGATTTTCCTCTGCCTTTCCCCCAACAACAACAGCAACAACAACAACTGTATAGACTGGTCCCTGTCTGTTGCTCTGTTTGTGATTCCACAATAAACGCATTATGCTGCCATTAGTTGAGTGCCAGAGCCTTCCGCTTGTTTGCCAGCTTCCGTTTCTGTTTTTGTTTGTTTGTTTGTTTGCTGTTCAGTTCGTTTTTTTGTTGTTCTCGCCTAACAATAAAAATACCATGTCCATGGGGAGTCCAGGTAGTATTCAACTGTGTTCTTAAGAGGGCGGCTTGCACACAAACTTGAAAACATTTCATGCAATGAATTGTTAATTTAGTTAAACAGTTTCCACTTTTCTTCAACAGCTGCCCCCATTTGACTTTTCATTCAGCCTAACGATGGACTCCTTAACAGGATCAGAACATCAAATGACATTTACGTTGATTGCATT
This sequence comes from Drosophila testacea, assembly GCA_035043265.1. Taxonomy (NCBI): domain Eukaryota; kingdom Metazoa; phylum Arthropoda; class Insecta; order Diptera; family Drosophilidae; genus Drosophila; species Drosophila testacea. Next base: position 3,372,625 of record JAWNND010000151.1, read on the forward strand.
TCTATAAGTTGCTCAGCACTCCATATAAATTGTAGAATCTTATTGTTAAAGCAGTTCAATATGGTTGAGAGCCTTGTCTTGGGGGATACAATATCTTCCAGACAGGAAATGTCTAATGGTAAACATTTTGGCAAGTTGTCAGCTGCAGTTACATTTCAATATATTGATAAAAAAAAGTAGATGCTGCCTGTCGATCACACCTGTTTAATTTATAATTAAAGATTGTTTGATCAAGAGTTATCACAACTCAGCTTTAGTCCCTTTTAGGCTAGAATGAATATCCCTTGCTGTTCACTACTTTACTTATGCTTTGTACTTATCCTATAGTCAGTTTGTCTAGTTTCGCATACTTCATATCGAGTTACTGCTGTACATTAACAACGTAGATAATACGCAGTTATACTCACTACAAAATCAGAGTCTTTTTATGCTTTTGCAGTGCTTCAATCAATGGTCATTTACCTTGACGCTTGATGCTCTTACAGCACAAAATGACGGTCATCGTGGGTTGTCAGACATACACTCACACGCACACACAGTCTACCACTACTATTACTACTTCAACACATACAGAGACTCACATGCGTGTGGATGTCACCTACCGTTTAACGATATTTTGCTGACAGCGACAACGGATAATTAGTTTCGCTAACGAGAAAACTTCAACGTGCTGGTCGAGCACACACACACACACAGAGAGAGAGAGAGACATACACACGCACACACACATTAACATCACACTTGACACATGATGGGGTCTCACTGCTGCAACATGTTAACTCAAGTAGCGTTAACAATAACAGCAACAACAACAGTAAGAACAACAGCAACATGGCCAACACGTACTCCAAACAGTTGAACTCAGCTCCGTCATTTGGAATAACAGCAACAGGATGAACAATCCGCCGGAATCCTTTTGGCCATGCTTCAGTGCGTCCGCCTTACAGCTAATAAAATGATTATGTGTTGTTTTTATGCTCGCTTGGAGCAGAAGGACCAGTAACATTGTTACCACGACATCAGACAACAGAATCAACTCTGCTTCTCATACGGCTGCTTGATGTTGTCTCTCTTCTGGGCACTTTCAAAACATTTGCTACGATTGTTTACATATTAATGACGACAGCAACTTTTATGGACTACCAACATTTCAGCTACATAATTGATTGACAGCAATTGCCAGGATATTAAAAGGATTTCACACAAGCAAGCAAATGAGGCACAAATTGCTGCAATTTGTTTTATTCCTTTTTTTTGTGTCGTAAGTAAATAATTACTGTTGTGATGTGTTAAATGGGAGCATGTCAGTAATTGAATTCTCTGAACACTTCCCTGTAGTATACATTTTATTGCATACTTTTTAGAGCTGCACGCTTTTTATATTTACTTATGGCATCACATGTCAATAAAGTGTTATTTGGTATGAAAAATATGTTTATTAAACATACTTCTTTGTCGTTTGGTTAGTTGAATTAACTCATAAAAAATGTATATTGCTAATTTCGAATAACAATATTAATTTAACCCAATTGCGGTTTCTCACTTTATAAAATTTGAATATTGACATGAAAAGGAAAAATAAACATATGCAGATTTTACTAAAAGTTGATTTCACTTATATTTTTTTAACGAATTAAATCCGCATTTATAAATTATGTTTATCTAAAAAATATTGAGTTTAATGAACAAATTAATCTTAAATTAATATATGAAGATTTCTCAGGTAAAATATAAAAATGGACAAAACTATACAACAATTCTCTGTTGTATAGTTGCATATAATAATTTAAATATTAACTTGTAATTCAAAACAAGGTTTATTTCAAGACCTTTCCTTTCATATCCTTACCAAATTTTTCTAACCAATAATTAAATTAACATTAAGCAAATTTTTTGTAATAAGTTTTTCTTTTTATTTTTCCGGCATGTTACTGAAAACCGCTCATAACCAAACGTTGTTCTGCCCTTTCCGATGAACCCTGCCTCCATTTAACTCTTGCCTGCATACGCGCATACCGGAAGTGGCTGTCGATTTGCAACAAATGGCTGCCGGATGTTGCCACATGGTGCACGTGGGTCTGCTGTATTTTTTTGTATGGTACCCTAACCCTTTGGCAATTAATTGCCTAGCACGTAATTATTTTGTAGTTAAAATGGGCGCGGTTACCCATACACACACACGCACTCTCGCACTCACATACACTTGGCATCGCCCATGCATAATTTGGGTTTTTGCAGCTAATTAAAAGCGCGTCGCTTTGTTGAAATTAGACGCTTCTGGGCAACGGGAGAAGGACGATGGAAAGGGAGCCAGTTACAGGTGGAGAATTGTGACTGCAATTAGCGTTGTTTAAGCATTTGTTTGCAGGGAGGCGTATACGTAATTTAAATTAATATTGCCTGCTTTTGTGCGTTTTCTTGCCTTTTAAAGATCACACGACGATGATCAGGCACTCAGTTCTGCAGAAGGCCAAGAAAATGGAGTGGCTGCTCTTGCCCCATAATAAGCTGACATTACACAACAAGGTAACCATATACAAGTCCATTCTATCCCCCATATGGAAATACGCACTCCAAATTTATGGCACGGCAGCAAAATCAAATCTGAATAAGATAAGGATAGCCCAAGCCAAAATCCTACGCAAAATCTCCGGTGTTCCGTGGTACATCCGCAACAGGGACATAGAAAAAAACCTAAAGGTTCCGATGGTTGGAGACGTACTTCAAAATTTGGCAACCAGCTATGCTCACCGTCTCTGTGAGCACCCTAATACTTTGGCCAGAGAACTTACAGCGCGTCCAAGGAAGAGACGCCTCAAAAGATGCCACCCAATTGACCTTCCTAAAAGGGTCATCTCATAACGTGTAAATAATGTATATATTTAAAATTGTAGTTTAATGTATGATATCGTCTAGTTAGTATATGTACGACCCATGTGATCTACCTGTTATTGTTTTTCTTATATGTAACTAGATTAAGTTGCCTAAGCGGTAACAGAAAGCTTGTTTAAACCAAATAAAAAATCAACACAATTGAAAAAAATTTTATTAAATTTGCCAATGCAACAGCATATTTTTAGAACGTGACTTTGAACTTTAAAGTTTAAGGTATGCTGAAGACGAATAATGCTGCATACTTTTGTGAGCTGAAAGACGGAATATCCACATTAGAAATTCATTTAGAAGGTATTTAATTGACGCTGCGGCAAATCTAGTAATGAAATTAAAATTGATGAACACTTTTGAAAATTTTTCATATTCAATAATAAAAACAAAAGCCGTTGTTTTCTTTTTAATTTCATAATTATGGCATTTTTATTTGCATTTTAATTACTACATTGTAAATATGCATATTCAATATCAATAATTACACATAGACATACACTTAATTTCAGTATTTTCTAATGGATAAACAACATACGAGAACGAATATATAAGTATCTGTATATGTATGTATTGTATCTGAATGCAAATATTCATAATGTATGCACTTAATATTTGTATTATAATATTTAATATGTTAGATAGTATATGGTATAATGGTATAGGGAGCAGTCACATATAAATGCATATCTAATTGTCTGCCCAATGTAAAGTGCAGTTCATTAGTGCGGCAGTTTACTGTTACAATTACAGTTCTAATTATTTAAATATATGTTTATATTTATGAGAAATGGGTTCAAAATTGATTTTAGACTGTAAATTGAAGGAGTTTTTGCCATATGCCTAATGGTGGTATTTATCATCTACATATAGATTTTGTTTTTTTTTATGTGTATGTATGTATTTAAACAACAACTAAATAATGGTTTGCTACAATAAGTGGGGATTTCTAAATTACTATATGCACAATTTTATTCACTTGTTGTCTCTTCAAAAACATATATTTATTTGCATATTTAAATATTCAATTAATGCTTCGAGTATGTTTATCCTTATTACAATATTTACACTTAGTAACTAAACATTTATTCAAGTGCATGATATATTAATGTTTTTAAAATTTACATAGTTTATATATATTTGTGTTATCGTAATTATCATTTAGCTGTTAAGTAACAATCTAACTATCCATCTACATAAGCGCTGGCTTTTGGCTGCCTGCATACTTGGAGGAACTTATCATACGTTTTCTTTAACATTTACAATCGTCTATATCTAAAACTAATCCTAGAAAAGCAATTGTAGAGACAGATAGTAAAAAGGATTATAACGGAAGAGAGAGAGAGATAGAAGGAAGCGACAGTGGGTTTAGTAAGTCTATCACTAGCATAGAACCAATCACCGCTTAGATTGGCACACATTTTTCTTTTACCAAGTCAGCTTTTTTTATGAGTAATTGAAGAACGAAACCTTTACGAATAAATGTTCTTTAAAGTATTTTTCATTTTATATTTTAAATTAATCCTTTAACTCATACACACACACAGTTAGTCTCAGTCTTAGTCACACGTAAGTGACAAATCAAGTTATAACAATCAAAAGTCCAATTAACTCTCATCACAATAAAGCCGAGTTTATTTGAGTCAATTGCAAAAAAGATAGCTTGAGTTGTCTGAAAGCTCAAAATGCTATTAAAGCTTTGCCAAAGACTTAAACATCTTAAGCTTCTTTAACGCACTTTAATGTGAAAGCTATAATTTATATAATTGGTAGATCCGAAAGCTCAAAATTGCATTAAACCGCTTCTAATATTTTAAATTGAGTGTGTATTTCTAAGCTTTGCACTTAATATGCTTTTTTTGCTGTTGCTTTTGGATAAATCTCCTGTAAATTGTTTGAACTCAGCTTTAAGCCCTGTCTACACTTTCTGTGTGCAGTATACGCCCCGTGTCCTCATCGTTTACTCAAAATTCTCAACACCGCCGTTGTTAAAGCGTTCACACCAAGCGAGAAGCTCTTGTACTTCTTTTGCATAGAGCTGATCCTGTGCTTGGCTGGACAGCTGACCCGGCACTTGACCCAACTGATTACCCGCTGTTGCCAGGGGTCAGACATTGTGGCAGGGTTGCTGACTGCTGCTACCGCTGCCAGAATTGCTCAACAAACTGCGCTCACTTGCCACACTGCCGGGTGCATAGATCAGTTCACTTGCCTCCTTGGTGAGAGGTTCTTCGGCATGAGTCTTGCGACTGCCACGTGTCGATTGAGCACGCCAGGATTGCGACTCCAAAGGCTGTTGATGTTGCTGCGAGTGTGGCACCAATGGCAACAACTGTTGCTGCTGCTGTGAGGGCTGTTGTTGATCGTCAACCTTCACATAAAGACGCTCCATGTCGTCCAGATCACCATCGGCTGTATGATACAATGCCTGCTCATCCTCATGGGACATCAACATGGCCATTGGGGAGGGGGAACCACCGCAACCAGAGTCAGCCAAGCCATTATAACAAAACGAGGAACCATCCAAATCAAGCAGATTCTGATGTTGATTCTTGGCAAGCGTTTGATCCATGTGTGGAGACTGTGTCTGAACCTTGAAGCGTGCACTGTCTCTGCCAATGCTGCAACCATGTGGCAACTGTTGCCGTCGCACACTCGCAAATTGTGACGAGTTGTTGCCGTTGACAGTGGAAGAGGATTGCTGTTGTTGTTGCTGTCCAGGTGCTGCCTCATAGGTGTGACAATTGCTCAGCTTATTCTCTGTGATGTGCATGTGCATGTGCTTGTCCTTTGGATAATAATACTGATCCGAATAGACGGACCTGCCACCAGACGTGTTACTCGGATAGATCTCGCCAGTCGTTGACATTTGTTGATAGATGTTGGCGCTAGAATGCGGCTGCTGGTGTTGTTGCTGTTGGTGTTGTAGCTGCTGCTGTTGCTGATGTTGGTAATGCGGATGCATGGGTCGTTGCATGCCATAGGAACCGGGCATTGCCGCTGGGCCTGGACGTTGCTGATAACGCGGCTGCTGTTGCTGCTGCTGATGTTGTTGTTGCTGCTGTTGCTGCTGCTGCTGTTGCTGTTGCTGACCGGGATTGAGTATTGCCGAGGTGGCATATGGCGCTGGTGAGGCATTGCCATGACGTCCATATTCGCTGGGCGCCTTGCCAAAGCTGGACACCTCCGCATAGTCAGTCGGTATGTTGGAATATTCTCCCACGTAGCTGCAAATGAAGAGATAAAACAAAAACCAAAAAAAATTACAGTTATTGCTGTTGCTTGTTTATTACAAAATTCCCACGCCCACAAGTAGCCAAAAGGGGGGAAGGGGGAGTCGGGAAGGAGGGAGGTAAAACAAATTTTTCAGCTGCCCATTTTTCGGTTATAAATTTGGTCGAGGGAATGGAATTTATGGCGTGCGGTCTACACGCCACAGACGGAAATTTGCATTTCGTTTTGGCCCGGCCGGAAGCAGATCCGTGCATGGATCCACAAACACACACACATACAGAAACATACACAGATGAACACTTGGGTAGACGCGTGCTCATGTGTAAAAATGAAATTTATTTCGGATTTAACATTTTACATATTTACACCTGCAGCTGAGGTACTGAGCTCTTTATAATGTGCTGCAAATGGATCTGGCTCTAAGCAGAGATAACACTTATCAGCAGCTACAACTTGGCAAAGGATTCGCTAACGCACTTTAAAAAGAATAACAACGTATAAAATCTAAAATTAATTAAGTAAGCCTCTAGCAAATACCCTATTAAATGAAGTTAATTACATTAACATAAATTTCATAATATAATATTGAAATAGACCAAAGCGCAACTATAAATCACTCCAAGAAAAACTGTCACTTATCTTTTTTCTTGACCCAACATTCAAGATACCCTTTTTTGATTCCATTTTTGTGAATCCATGGAATTAAAAGGTGTAACATGGCCACCCACACACGAGTTTTTTTTAGCATCATTTTCGTATTTAAATACTGAAAGCGGATTAAACAGCAGTCCTCGAAAATAAACTCAGCCAAAAGCTGGCTAAAAAAGAAAGATATACGACGTATTGATGGAGTTGCCATGGAGCAGACGACGTGGAAAAACTTCAGTGCGTGCATTTCAAAATACGCTTTTAATGCCTTTAATGAGTTTTCATTTTGGCGAAAGGAAATGTCTGCAACGAATGAATCGCCATTGGTGGCATGAAGCTGAGCAAGGTTAAATGTCAGTGGAAACTATAGTATAAAAAGTAGAACTGAATAGCATTAAGTAGTTAAGAGTGCCAGTTCAAAGCGAAAAATTACATCAAATATTTTGTTTGATGCGGTCTACAACTAGATACTGCCAAAAAAGGTATTAGTGTAGCTAATTTGTGGTTCAAGTCTCCTTTAAGTTCGCTTTACTCACTTCTCAGAGTATTCTGCAGTCGTTGTAAAAGCTTAAAAATAAATTGATGCTTAAAAACAGCATTAAACTGACCCCTTGCACATATGATATTCATTAAAGTGTGATTACTTTTATTGTTATGATTATTGTTATTGTTATTGTTATTGGACTTTTCGCTCACTATTTTGTAGCAATTATTTTATATTAATATTTGCGTTGAATTGCGCACATTTTCAATTTGGATTTTTAATGACTAATTAAGTGTGCGAAAATAATTATAATTATCTCGTACAAATTTATGTACAGAAGTTGCCCGGAAAATTACGTTTAAAATATGTATGCATGAAAATGTGAACAATTTATATAAATTGTTCTCATTCCTATATTATATTTAATTTTTTTTTTGTGATTTTTATGTCGACTCTTCAGCTTTTCGCGCTTGATTGGCATTTAATTGCAATTTGGTAGACAGCAGCTGAACTGTCATTGATTTGTTCATGATTTCACATTGGATAAATTGATGGAAATAATAACAAGAGCTTAAGCATTTGTCATGTGAATAGAGAATGCGAATATTACAAAATTATAGAATAGTTAAAAGCTGAATTTAATGCAATTTAATAATAAATTTTATAATAAAAAAGGTCATTGAATTATTTAATAGCACTTGTCCACATTACTCGAGAGCACGACGACCTTTATAGCTCTAGGGTAATTTGCAGCTTTTGTGGCAAGTATTAAATTGGCCACAAATAAATAACAATTACGGTTTTGCCAATTTCAGCTACAAAACGGCGTAAACATTTGCCCATATTAAACAAATCTGCAAAACACAAACAATTATTATATGCGTGCTTTTCCCTGCTTTTCAATTGCCAGACAAATAAATTAGCTTTGCCTGCAATTGCTAGATGACTCCAAATGCAGTGCCAGCCTGTTTTGATTAGCCATTCCACAGGCCATTTCGAACAAATAAATTACGAGTATGCCAAAAACATTAAAAAAAATAAAGGAAACCAAAATATATTTTGGTTAGACCCCAAAAAGTATGCTACACTTTTTGGCTAACAAAAATTATGTGATTATCCGAAATAAATATTTAATTGCTTCTTTAATGGGTATAGGATACGTATAGAAAATGTGTTAAAAGCTTTAATTTTGTATACATAAACAATTTAAGATTATATTTCACATGCAGTCAAAGCCATGTTGTTAAGTCTACCAAATTAAGCTGTATTCTAAGATCACAATCTATCTAAACATATATTCTCAGTAAACTTAAATAACAAATCATTATAAGTTTAAGGTTATTCTTTATTGCTTTGGAATTAATCGAAATTCGATCATAAAGAGTAAAGTATATATTTTTACAAGCTTCAATCCATGTAGCTATGTAAATCTGATTTCCCTTTTAAATATGATGATCACTTCAGTTTCCACTTTAATAAAAATTTAAATAATTTGACGTGTAAACAGGAAACACATTCTCTTCAAGGCAAACAACACTTAAAGCTGAACAGTTAAAGCTGTTCCAAGGTAAAGTCAACTACTCGACGCCCTGGTAATTACATTTGTGCCAACGGGGAGCAGAAAACTATGCAGCCACTCTGGAAAGTGTCCATTGGGACACTCTCCCTGGGATGTGTCCACTGCCTGTACCAAAAATCAACATAAATAGCGCGCCAACATCTCCATTTCTAACTTGATTTTTGTCGGCGCCGACAAAAACAGTAAAACAACAACAACAAAAAAGTAGGAGAAAAAAACTCGGAAAATGCTACGAAAATTTTTCGACGCGCCAGAAAAATGCAATTTCACAGTTTGGTGAATTTTTATTGTCATCGCTTTTGAGTGGGTCCCCAGTTAAATTCAGTTGATGTTTTTTTTTTCTTTCTGTTTTCAGTTTGATTCTTTTCTGGTTTGTTGCAAAAAACTTACCGCTGATGGTTGCGTTCGCTGGCGTGTCCATGAATATCATCGATGTTGCCACTGTTAGCGCTGCCCGGGGCAATGCCAGCGCCTGAACTTGCACCACAGACAGGGGCATAGTCGGCAATGTGATCCTTCTGCATGTCGAGGGTGTCGCCACTGGGCGAGGTGCGCCACACCATGCCACCAGTTGAGGCATCCAGCCAGTAACCGTTCCCATTGCGCGTCGATAGACTTGGCATTTTGAGCACATCGTTGGTGTGATTGCCTGCAGGTGAGGGAAGATACAAAAAGAAGGGGGAAAGTGTGTGAGTCAGAGCAATTAAATGTTTTGCAACAAATTGTGAAGCAAATGAATTGTAGTCGGAAATTAACAAAAATACAAAAGCCATTCTAAGTTGTTCCCAAATACAATATCGCTACATTTTTAATCGTTTTAAAAATATATCTTTTTCTACATGTTTTAAACTCATTTCCTGTGCACAGGCAATTTTTATTGTTTTAGTTGGAGTTCATAAATATTGGCGAAATTGCAGTGAAAGTGTTTTTCGCTGGCTTTTGGGATTTAAATGTCGCGCTGTAGAGCTATAAATTCAGCGCATTAAAATAATATTATGTCAGTGCGAGAGGCGGAGGCGTATGCGCAATTTCCCTCACTTTGTCACACACACATACAGTGAAAAATCAAATAAATTATTGTCAATTTTCCAGTTGTCGCACTCCCTCTACAAAAATGTGCTGCATACTTTCGAGCTGAACACAAAAATGGTAGAAAAAATAAATAAATATTGCATAAAAAAATGCACCAATTAAACTGTCCCCGGGTTATAACTGCGCATCAGTCGACTATTTTATGGCTATTGTTGTGCTCCTTATTGTTGTTCTTCTTTTTGTTGTTCTTCTTTTTGTTGTTGTTGCTGTTGCACTTTTATTGTCTATGGCTGTTTTTCAGGTGAACTGCCCCTGGAAAAGCTTTGCGCTTTTCGCTGCTTAGTTTATGTGGCAACTGGCCATGTCCCATGAATATGCAATGCCTTTTTTTTGCACTTGTTTAAATTGTCGGTTATCTGCGGCTTGTTCAACATTCCCAAAGTTGAAAAGCAAAAATTGTTGCAACTCCTCCCTTAAATGGGGAGTGAACAGAAAAAAATGGTATTACTACTATATTGTGAACTATAGAAATTGAAAAAAACAGACGCGTGGGAAGAGCTTAACGAGCATTGTATTCAATTCTCTTTCGCATGATTTTCACTTTTGTGTTTTAATCGAGCATACTTTTTAAAGTTTCATCAGTAGACAAAACGAAATAAGATAGTTTTTAGCTTGAGCATGTGTTGAAAATAACTAAATGAAAGTATATAATATTTTTAAAAATATATAATAGAGGTAGCAATTGTTGATATACTTTAAGATGGGAGTAGATAAATATTTACTACAAAATTATAGCAGACAGTTAGTAGTAACTACTCAAATGAGTAGTAGCTAATCTTACTTGATTGGAATAAATTTTATGACTCTTAATTTTTCTTAAGTGTGCTTCCTCGCATAAGAGATAAATACTTAACTTTAAAATGTTTAAATAAATAATTACAGCTCTAGTTGACCTCTTCTATCTCTTATTTAAGTTTCTGTCAACTTCTTGCCACTTCTACATTTCTCTTTATCGCATTATCGAATTATCGCATATCACAACTAATTGATTTTACCCAATTTGTGTTGCGATTTCCCATTTCCACTTCTAAAACCATTGCTACGTGGCATGCAGCGTCAGTTGTAGAATTGAATTTATATGAGGGTCTGCCGCAAGCTCTGACAATCGTTTGCTACTGTGTGCAACCAGCTAAACCAAAAGCCTAAGCAGCAGTGCCACATTTGGTAGTCAACACACAGGACTCACTATCCCCTCTTTGTCCACAATGCTGCTAATTTCAATTAGACCACAAGGTCTGGTTCTGTTCCTCTCGACAACTGCAAATGCTGAACATGCCAGGAACACACACACACACACAGAGAGAGACATACACCCAACTTGTTGGTTAATAATGCACACAAAACTAAATGCATAATTGCAGCAAAGAGGGGAAGGGAGAGAGAGAGTATAGAAGGCCGTCACGTGCAAAATGTTAATTTCTATTATGCGCCCTCCACGAAAATTCGTGCTGCTAAAATATTTATTCGCACCTATTTTGTTGTGCGGTGCTGTGCGCGTGTGTGTGTGTGTGAGTGTGCCTCGCGAACAATGCAAAATTAGCGTTATTTATATATGCAAATGTGTGTGTGTAGGAAGGAAGCTCCATTCGCTGCCCGCAACGGATGCAGACCCGCAGTCCCCTCAGGAGGAAACTGTGTGAGGGGGGATAGTGGAGGGGAGCAGTGTTGCTCTCTATGTGGTACTCACCTCTCATGGTATTCAGTGCGGACTGCTTCATCATCATGTGCTTGCGCTTCACAAAGACCATGGCGCCAAAGGATAACATCATGATGGCCAGTATGGCGCCCAGGAGTATTATGAACCACGGCTGTGTCAGCACATCGTTAACATGCTCCTGATTGATGGGATAACTGCAAAAGACAACAACGAAAAATTTGAATTAAAATTAGTTAATCTGAGATTTTAAATAAACCGTCTTAAAAATTTGTAGATTTAATCTAAAAAGCTTGTATAATTCATTGGACTTATTATAATAATATAAAAAATTATAATATATATCCCCTTTAATGTGATTTTAAATCATTTAAATAAATTAAGCTATTAACAACGATGGAACTATTTATAGATTCCATTTAATTAATCTATACTAAATTTAAATTTTAATGTTTTTAAATATTTTTAACAATTCATCTACCAATTAAGTTTTCCACTTCAAAATTAGTACATTTATTCAAACTTTAATTCTGTTTATTTAATTAAAACTTGAAATAAACGTTATCATTTATTAAAATCCTTTGGTCCACTATTTTAAAAAATTTTAAATAAAATTTGATAAATAAAATAAATATAATAAAATTGAATTATGTAAATTTTTGTTATTTAGTAATTTACTAAACATAAATAAATAAAGTAAAGATGCATATTTATATCTAACTTACCGCTGATTAATGAATGGATCCAGGCGCTTCGTTATTGGATCAAGACGCAAAGTGGCAGGTACACAATAGGGTCCAATGCCTGCATTATTGCCCGCTGCCACGCCCACCGTATACATAACGCCCTCTGTCAAATTGGCTAAGACCAAAGTAGGCGAGGCAGCATCAATCGTAACATTTGTAAGAATTCTCGAGAAATTGTGAGCCGTGTCAATGCCACGCACAATAACGTGATAATAAAGCAATAGACCTGGGAAAGGAGTTAAAAGTTAGGGTATACTAGAGTGCTTAATAAGTGTTGAAGTGAATAACTTACCATGCTGTTCCTTCATTTCCGGCGCCTTCCATTTCAAGAACACTGCGGAGGCATTCAACAAAATTGCCTCCATACCAAATGGCGCATCATTGGGAACTGAAAAATTACAGAAATTATGAAATGATTATTTAGGTTTTTGCGGTTCATTTGGGGTTACGGTTACGGTGAGGGTTTAGGGTTGTAGATGTGTTTTTGATTGTTTTCACCAGCAGCTGGGAAAAGTCTAATGAGCCACCTTTCCCATTCTCCAGTCTCCTTTCTACATTTCCCACTAATTAATTGTCATTTAGTTGGTTAGACTTAAAGCGGGGAAATAGTTTCACGCAGTTTCCGGGTTTCTTGCGACACTCATGGACGGGGTTTATTTATAGTTAAGAGAAAGGGAGGCCTACATGCATACATCAAGTGAGTGCAACTCACGTTGTGCCACACTTCAAAAGCTCATCTTCATTTGTTTATTTATTTTCTCCCTAACTCCCACAATCGTCCCAGTTCTCTTTTCTCAGTTCTCAGTTCTCAGTCTATGTCTCCGTCTGGTTGAAGCAATTTCTTTAAATAAACACACGTGCGAATGCGAAACAAAACAGAACCAACAACAGCAACAACAGCAACAACAACAGAAAAAAGCAACGTCTCTAAATAGGTGCAACGTCTAGGTATATATCTATAGGGTTAGCAATACTTAGGAGCCGAGAGTAGCTAGAATTGCTTTCTCCTTTTCTCTACCTATTTCCACCTTTTTTTTTGGCTTTGTTCTGCGACATGCTAAAGTGCTTGTCAGGCTTTTGTCTGTTTCTGGGGGGATTTCCCCTACTTTTCCTTCCATTTTTTGTTTTCATTTTCTTCAGTTATTTTTAGACGTGGCTGATGACGCGCTTAACACGTATCTGCCATTGTGTGGCACATACGACCCCTGGGCTGTATTGCTGTACAAATGTGATGTACGTTAGATTTGGCAAAAACCAATTGGCCAGAATGGCAATTGAAATGTCTTTGCAAGTATTGCAGTATCAGCCAAAGGGTTAACATGATCTGTCAAGATAATGACATTGACAGTGTACGATTCCAATTCTTTTATCAACTCTTAAGGATGTTTTAGAATATTAGTATTGCTCTTAGACATCATTAGAAAAATCTACTTAAAAGATAAATGATCTACCAAACAACTAATGATACACTTCTGAATTGAGTCCTTTTAGACTTTGTAGTATTTTCTATTGAATATCTCTTTAAAGGAGAACAACATTAGATTAGCATTATTCTTAATATAATTTTGTATTCATTTGTATAATTCTTTTTATATTATTTCTCTTCATTCGATTTGCAGCATATTTCCTAGTCGCCTAAGTCTTAAGACTAAATTTCTGTTCAGTTATTTTTCTGTAGCTGTATCCTTGTGTGCTCACTTCCGTTTCAGCTGAAGGACCTGTGCCAAATGCTTCCTGTGTGGCTTTTCCCTTTACAGGACTAACAAACGTGCATCAAATTTGCATTTGGAAGGCATAGCAACAATTCTCGAGCCACTGTGCACAGTGGAATGAGGCACATGCAACGCAGAAGTAGCAGCAATAATTGTTGTTTATCTTTACACAATTGCGTTGGCAATTTCTTTGAGTTGTTGTTGTTGCTCAAGTTGTTGTTGTTCTCCCCATTGTTGTTGTTCTTCCCGTGTTGTTGCTGTTGTTGTTGTTGTCAGCAAAAGTCAGACGCGCAAGTGGAAATGTGATGCATACGAAATGAGTTTTGATTTGAAGAGACAGACATTGCAACAGACCCCATTCCAAAATAGAAACCGTCGACAGAGGGCGCTTTTGGTGCGACGTTTGTGCATTTTATATATTGCAGCTGCCACACCGTTTGTTGACTTATTTGCGGCACTGTCTCCCTTTTAATTTCTCTATCTCTGTTTACCTCAGCGTCGCCTGACATTTCCCTGCTTGAAATTCCTGAAGTTGTCTTTTATTTTTAGCTTCTTCCATTTTTTATACTCTTTTTTTTTGTTTGCTTTTTGTATTTAATTATTTTCCTAAAAGTCGCCTCATTGAGAATTGTTCACTTTTCGGTTGCGCTCTTTTGAAGTTTTCGGTGATAAAATGAAGTGATAAACCTGTCTGCAAAGTTTCGACTGTTGAGTTGGCATTTTTGCATTTGCACCAACGACAGAAAAAAAGGACAAAAAAAAACTAGAAAAATACGTGTATTCGTTGAAATTCTGGACAGTCTTATCAGGTGGTATCTGTAGGATATGTGTCTTAGCTCAAGAGACAACAACTATAAACTTAAAACTAAGTAATCCAGCGTGACTTTTGCTGAGATATCGCATACTTAGTTGTTACGAATATGTGGTTGCTTTGATAACAAGTTGTCAATAAATTCGGGTTTAATCAAAAAGAAAATTAAGTAAGAGTTGACTCAAGAAAAAGATAGACTTAAGAAAGACAGAAAGATTTTTGGACTCCAATATTAAATTAAAGAGAAAATTAAACGTTGGAAAGCTTAAATTTCAACGATATAAGAGGAGGACCGTTTTTGGGAACAACAAGTTTCTTCATTAACAATAATAACAAATTTCTAATAATGTGCAATAGATTCAATTAAATTTTTTAAGCTAATCTGAGCAACCTATTGATCAAGTTTAGGATATTATTAGTTCAGACTGAGCTTCTTCTTTAGACTTAATTTCAATAATTTCAAATATAGTTTACATTATCCCTTACGCGTTTCTGAAACCCTTTTCAATTTATTTTGTGAGTGCAGCCACGGCCAACTCTACTTTCACCTGCCACATGTGGCACATGCAAAAGCAGCGCATCAAATATGCCACACACATGAGTTGTCTCTTGAGCTCGTCGACCACGTGTATTGAACCTACGTGACAGTCGCGTATATCCTGCTGTTATCCTTATTTTTTTCAACTGATTCGCTTTTTTTGACATTGCCTCAATGATTGACACACATTTTATTTGTATTGTTTTCTTTTTTGCGACCCCTCGAAATTATATGCGATTATTGGAACCCGCATGGTAGCTGGGATTGGAATAAGGATAAGGATAAGGCAAAGGCATTTATATCCTTTTATTGAATTGGTTTATTGTTGCAATGTAAGTCCTGCATTTGTCGCAAACTACCCCCTCAATTATTTTTCCCACAATGAGGGGTGGCTTTATATTTTTTTGGTGGTTGCTTGTGTAGGTATTTATATGGTTTGTTAGATATTTCCTCACATGGTTCATTAGACTTGAGGCAACTGAAATATTTGCCTACATTTTGCCCACGCATAAATATTACATCAAAGGAGGAAAATCCAATAGAGGGGGTACTTACCATCTTCGAGGGTGCGTGCGAGGCGCGAATTTGAAGGTTTTCCCTCAACGGATTTGTAAAATGGCACAATGAAAAATTCATAGAGTGTATACTGCAACAATCCTGTGAGTGTACAGGACGAGGCGCCACCTCCATTGAGTATCGTCAGCATCCGATATTTGTTGCTAAAGGATGATAGCGATTGTTGTTGTTGCTGTTGTTGTTGCTGAGAGGATTCCATTGCATCACGTTTCCCTGCAGCGGCAATATTTGGTTTTGTCGAAATCAAAGCCGATGCAGAGGCGGAGGCAGAAGCAGAGGCTGATGTTGATGAGGAGGAGGCCAATAGAGGATTGACATTGGCAGTAGTGGGTTGAGGATTGTTTGACATGGGATTGGGCAACTGCCTGGCATAGATATAGAAGCCCTCCACGTATTTGCCATTGATGATCTGCATGTGGAAATAGAAATTCATTTGAAGTGAGCTCTATTCCCCAAAAAGGAACTTCGTTACTTACCTGCCAAGTGAGCTTCATGCTGGTCGAGTCTACAACACTGGCATTTGTGAGTTCCACGACATCGCCAGACAATAAACTGGCGCGTGCCTCGCTCAGAGCCAAGCCACTATTGAAATAACGCTAAAAAGAGAAGGGAAGGGGGTAAAGTACGGTCAGTAGGAGTACTACAAGTTTAGGAGTACAATTTTTGGGATGGGTATCGATATGGTGTAAGTACTTACCGTGCCCACAGCAATGGGTTCCGACATCGGACTCGGCAAGGATAAACCATGTGAGTTTTCAGCCCGGATCAAAAAGAAGTAGTTAACACCCGGAACGAGGCCCAGTTGAGTATAGGTCGTATTCTGTATCCTAGTGCCAACAGCAACCCAACCATCGGTTTCATTCTTGCCAAACATTTCCACCACATAGCCCACCAAACTGGATGCACCCACTTTATTGCTTCGGGTCCAGCTTAAAGTGACCGAATCCTCTCCTTTCTCCACTAACTGAGGTTTTCCTGGTGGTCCCGGATAGGTAGAGAGTTCCGGAGCACGATAGAACTTGATATTCGGATTGGTGGGAGTATCGAGACGTAGATAACCACTCCAGGAGGATTTGCCATTGCGATTGCTGGCCACACAGGTGTAAAGTCCTTCGTCCTCATGACGCTGCAGATCAGAAATTGTCAAGATTCCTGAATCGGAAAGATTGCGTCTTTCATGTTCCTGAACATCGATGGGTATGCCATCTAGATACCAGGAGATCTGTGGAGCTGGAGTTCCTATAGTACGACAGGGCAACACCACAATTGACTTTACCGGCAGGGTCTGATTAACGGGACCCTGCTCGATAATCGGAGGCGGGAGTTCAAACTGTGTGTCTACATTGACAACGGTTCGACTGCTAACACTACCAACAGCATTCAAAGCGTTACAAACGACAACTTTGCCGGAATCCTCGCGAGCAAAGCGTGCTATCGAAAGTACCGAGCGACCCTCGGGCGTCAGGGTGACCTCCAAGCGACCATCACGGTAACCGGGCAGAAGCAGAGAACTGTTCCCCTCAACAGACCAATAGAGTGTGGGACGAGGATGGCCACTGGCCTGACACTCGAAGAGCACCTCATCACCGATCTCCACCAGTTGATTCTTGGGGCGAGTAATGAATTTTGGGGGTGCTAAGGAAAGGGGAGAAAGCAATAGAAGTTTAGGAAAAAAAAAGTTAGGGTGAGTCAGGTCAATTAACTTACCGTGAACTGTGAGAATGCCCGTGGCCGTAATTGAGCCGACCGCATTGTCTGCCTCACAACTGTATTCGCCCATGTCCTCGAGCGTGACGTCGTCCAGCTTCAGACTGCGGTCCTCAAGTATGTGCACACGACCTGTCGGAAGGAAGTGGAAAAGTAGAAAAAGCAACAGAAATGAGAATGGGAAGATTCATGTGAGCTTGAGTTTCAGAGCAACAAAAGAAAGCGACCAACTAAAGCACGTCGTCTTCTTCTACTTCGTTAGTAGTTCAAGTAGCGTAAAAATGGCCAAGAGGGAGAGAAATTGAGAGAACGATAGAGAGAGCGGAATAAAGGGGGAACTCCTGAAATAACCGCAGCAAAGTAAGCCAAGAAGTGGGGGAGATTCCACCTTTCTCTTACAATAAGAGATTGAAGAGAACAACAACATTGCTTTCTTTTTGCTTCGTTCCCTCGCTTCGAAATAGGTTTTAAATGTGTTGTTGTTGTTGTTGTAGTTGAGGCTACAGTTGTTGTTGTTGTTCTCCTTCTTCAGTGGCCACTGTGCCAATTGTTTGCTTAACAAAAGTTTAGCCCAAAGAGAAGGAAATGCTTTTCCCCGTATTTTCTTTTACGAGGGCAGTTTAAAGAAGCGTAACTAGCTTTTCAGAGGGTCTAGCTTACCCTTCAATTGTGGTGTGTAGTGTGTGTGTGTGTGTGTGTGTGTGTGTGTGTGTGTGTGTGTGTGTGTGTGTGTGTGTGTGTGTGTGTGTGTGTTGTAGGTTGTAGGGTGCGTCCTGTCTGAAGGACAACATTGCAACAGTCGAGTCTAGTCGAGTCGAGTCTAGTTGAGTCAGTCGAGTGTTGTGCAAGCAAAATTGTTGATTGCTGCCAACAGAGATTGGCAATTAACGGAATTAAAAGTTACAGTTGTGTTTGTCCAGTTGGGCGGTGTTGTTGTCCCCCCCCCTCCCCACAACTACCACCAACAGAGAACCACACTAACAACAACATCAACAACAATAACAGACTAACTATAACAGTTACTAACAGGCTGACATCGTAGGTGTTTATTACACTGCGAACAAATGCTAAACGAGTAGTTTCGAGAGAATTGTTGAAATATAAAAATTGCTAAGGACGAACTTTATATAGAAGAACTTACTAAAAAGCAGAAACAATTATATCTTGGAAATGGTACGTTTAGACATAAGGTAGTAAGATAATAATTAATCAGTTTTCTTTTACAAACTTATACAACAGAGAGAAGCAATAGAATTTCATTAATTGTATGATAAACATTCCTCAGTATTATTTGAATTAAATGAAGAATACATAATTCTGAGAGTATGTGGAACATAAGGCTGGGCTTGGTACAAAAACTTAATGCCATAAGCAGTAAAATTAGCTATTCAAAGTGTTTAAAATTGAGGATCAAAAGGCATAGTGAATAGAACAGTTTGAATGAAGTTTAAGATTTTGAACAAAACAATCAATTTAATTTTTATTCCTTTACTTATTTGATTAGGTCTTAGACATTCAAAGCTTTCTAGAAAGATATCCTTTCTGTGCCACTTCTCTACTTTAATTTAATTTCTTTATATTGTGGCCACCATTTCGCTCAGTGTATTTCAGCAAATTCTGTCAGTTCAAACATGAAAAGCCACAGGCCAAAGGCCAAAGCAACCGCAGAAAACAAACTTTTTTTGTTGCTGCTTACAGTCGTGTGTGTGTGTGTGTGTGTGTGTGTGTGTGTGTGTGTGTGTGTGTGCGAACCCTTTGCCCTCTTATTCTAGGGGAATGGAAGGGAGGGGAATGCAAATATGGTAAACAAAAAGCTTAAATTTCATTTGAAATGAAAAACTAGCCAAATGGCCGACGGAGCACTTCCGTTTAATTGACCATGAGTTGGAGTATGATACTTACGTAGAGGCATATTTCCACCCGAGGCAGTGCGACGCCACAGGACATCCGGCAAAGGATCACCGCCAATGCGACACTGAAAGACAACGGAGCTGCCCACAACTGCAGTCTGATTCTGTGGTCCACGTATCAGAAAAGGACGCACTGTAAAAATAAGAGAGAAAGATTGAATGAGAAGTGCATTTCAAGTTGACAGAGTAGCGAGTTTGAATCCTTACCGTGCACTTTGAGAAAAGCTGTTGCCGATTCGCGTGTTCCGACCACGTTCTTTACCACACATTGGTAACGCCCATCATCCGATTGACGGGCATCCTGTATGGCCAGATTTCCACCATCAACGATGCGGATGCGCTTGTTTCCTCCATTTCCTCCATTCAGATTCAATGTTTGTCCATTCTTTCGCCAGGAGATTTGTGGTTCAGGTGAACCACGTGGTGCACCGCATTCCATCAATGCCACCTCGCCCTGGGCAACTCGAGTGTTTTGCGGTTCCAAACGAAATTCATCGCGCAAAACTGCAATAGAGAGAGAAAGAGAAAAGGGAGTAAATAACAGAGATAACTACAGAGTTAAGCTTTGATTGATTCAATATTAATAACTGTTCGTTCTCAGGTGAAATGTCCGACAGAGAAACTTGGTTCATCCCTTTTCGCCATTTGGCCAAGTGCCTGCCTCGAGTATTCTTCATATTTAATGCGTCTGCCATTTGAAATCCCTTCTTTTCTTCTCCCTCCTGTTTGACTTCTTTCCCCTTTCTACTACTCGATATGCCAATAAAAAGCTTGATAATGATGCCTGTCCAGGGGCTTTGAGCTGCATCTGCTGCAATATTAATAAGCTTTGCCATTTGCAATGCGTATTTCGCTTTTTATTGCTCAAACAGAAATTGAAAAATGTAAAAATACTTGAATTGTGGATGCTGAACGGATAGATATCCATTATTTTAAAAGGTATGTAAAAATAAAAACTATTTCAACTTGAAGTAAGAGCATACCAAATTTCACAATGTTGATTCTATTAGATCCTGATATAGCTGAGTAAGTAGAAGTTACTACAGACAAAATTAGATAGCTTTATTTTAAACAGTTCTCGATTTCTTTGTTAATCGTTTTAATATATTATCAAATGAAGTTAGCGGAAACTGGTAAATTATATTTATAATTATAATTGTTTATCTTACAAGTAACTGAGTACCGATTTTGAAAGCTCTAGCGCATATAGTGCTTGAGTTCACTGAGGTTGTGCAAACAGTTTGATGGGTCTATAAATTGACTTATCTTTTAAATTGTCTTTGGAGTTTACTTACTCAGATGTACACTTCACGAATCTACCCCTTTAACTCTTATCACGGACTAAAGGGTATACCAATGTAGAATACAAAATGCAAAATGCACTTGAGTAAGACGCATAATGCGCTTCAGTTGATGCCAAAGCAACAAAGGCAGCCTCAACTCTCTTGGAGTTGTGCAACCAATCTACTTAGATTGAAATATCGCACAATGTTGTTAAAGATGAAAGATAAACAGGTGAAGACTATCAAATGCCAAAGTTAATAACCCTTTAAATGAGCTCAAGGACTGTTTCGCAAATGGAAAATCCTTTTTCGACAACGGCTCGTGCACAGCATTATTATTAATTAATCTGCTTGGGAACAGCCCTTGGCAACGCGAAAAGCAGCCCCAAAAATAAAATTGTAATCCCCATCCCCCCTTTTAGCCCCATCTTGTAGCTGTATCAATTACCAAACATTTCTGCGAGTGCTTTATTTTATTAATTAGAAAGTAACGTGAATACATGATGGAGCCACGAACACAAACACGGATATGAACACGGGCACGGACAGAAACGGAAACAGGAACTGAAACTGAAACTGGACATGCAATGCAGTTCCTTTTATTTTTTTAGAGGGGTTGAAAAACTTCGTGAAATGCAAGCCACAAAAGTTCATTAGCTGAAAATGTGCAACGTCAATCGATCAATGTCATTAAATGGTTTTTTGCCTTTCGGAGTTGTGCCTATTGTGGGTTTTATTAAATGAGTACTTAAAACGAACAACCCCAGAAAAAATACATTTTGAAAGCTAAAGAAAAAGTTCAGGGCTAATTTAAAAATTATCATATATTTCTGAACAGGATAATTCAATGTTTTTAGCTTAGACTTGTAAGGTTGCTGGTCCTTACGGCAATCAGACTTCCAACTTGTATAACTTCGGCAAAACCTAACCGATTTTAGTGTGGAATGTCGTTTTGATAATGCTTAAATCTATAAATTAATTCTACAGTTACAAACATTTCCTTTTAGATTTAGTAAGTTTGGTTTATATAGACTTGATCTACTTACATGCTACTTGCAACGTTGCATTCCTGGAACGTGCCACACCGAATTCATTCTTGGCCTGGCACCAATAAGTGCCCGCATCGCTCTCCCGTCTGGAGTGTATGACCTGCAAAAGAGAAAAAGAGAAGAGATTAGAGACATTATTAAAGATATGTGTAAACCGGATGGGTACTAAGTAGTTGAGGACTTAAGTCGACACGTGTCACAGTCACAAAGATCAAAAAGTAACGAAATTGCTCAACCAAAATCAAATAAAACTGAAGCCCAAACTGAAACTGAAACTGAAAAGGGAAAGGAAAAGTGAAAACGTGCGTTGTCTGGACTCGGGTCAGTATGTTGCGTATACGCAATTTAATTTAATTAAAAAAAATTCACAGAGCAAAACACTTGCAACCCCATAGGGTCTGTCTGTGTGTCTGTGTTTGTGCCTTAATCACTTGGCCTCTTCAGTTTTAATTGGCAACAAACTGTAAGCTCGCCGACAAGTCACTTAGGATTCGTCCGGTGGACTCCAAAAAATGCCTGAAATACCCCCGCAATGTCAAAATGCCATTGAAAACAATAAAAATAAACGAGGAGGGAGAAACAAATTGCCCGTCTGCCTCATCCGAGATATGCCCAAGCATAACTGACTTTATGTATGTACATATATATGATGCAAAGTGCTTCGAGGCGGTTTTTAATGATTTATTCTCCAACCCCAAACTCATTTCAATCGCTATCCCTACCCCATTCCGGATATATTTTGGGTTTCTCTCAAAGAGACGTCCGGCTTGACAACACTGGCGTCCAGAATATTGCAACCCATTTAACATTATTTTTAGCAATTTAACAACATTTCAATTCAAAACTCACTCAGGCTGCAATAATTTGTTAAATTCCATTCAAAGAAAAAACATCAACAATTTATCTGTATAAAAAATATTACATTTTGTTGCATTTAATGGAAAAAAAACTTTGCGGGGGTGGGAAAAAAATTTAATATAAACACAACAACTGCAGTGCGGAGGAAGTAGATTTGGATGACGGGGAAAACTCATGCACCCTTTTCCCCATTTCCCACCCCGCATTATGTCTCGTTAGCTGAAATTGTGAAATGTGCACGCACGCAGGGTTTTAGTGGGCGGGGTCAGCCCTTAGAGATGAACATTAGCCGATATATTTAGTAATAGAGAAAGGAAAAATAGAAATTTAAGTTTAATAACAGCTTCAGAGACTTAAATAATATCTATAGATCTCTAATTAAATATTCTTAACTCTTTTTCGATCATCCAGAATTCTACTGTTTTTAGTTTTTTTTTTAACATAAACACTTTTCTTGCTCAGAACCTGAAATAGGAGTTGTTTTTATGTTTTCAGTCTTTACTCTGATGTACACTCCCATCTCTAACCCTTAGCTATAGACTGTCACTAGACAAGGCTAAAGTGTTTCTCAGGCCTATCCTTACAAAAAAAATCAAAGGGGGTACTGTCTTCCCTTCCTGGTTTCTTATTATTGTTATTCTTGTTATGCCGTCTGCGTTTTGTTTTGCTTTCCGATCAAAATGCATCCATTCGGAAGCGCATAAAATAATATGAGCAAATTTATGCGCAAATGTTGCGTTTCTCAGGATGGAGAAACATCAATGGGGAGTAGTTCGAATGAATTCCAAATGATACAGAGTGAAAGACAACTCACGATAATGATAGAGTATCGGGTCTCTTACTCTGAACTTACCTTCAAAAAGAATAAACCACCCGCGGGCAGCATTATGCGATGTGAGCCGGCATCCGTTTTCAGTTCCCGTCCATCCTTGAACCATTGAATCGTTGGTGTTGGATTGCCTTCGGCTTTGCAATTAAACGTAAATGGATCATTTTTTGGCACCGTCGTATCCATCGGATGCTCAATGATGTGTGGATTTTCACCTGGTGAAAGATAAGAAACAGAGTGAAAAGCAAAATTAATTTCAGTTTCAAAAGAGAAACCACTTAGGAAGTTCTACCAACACCAAGTGGTCTTCTAGTATTTCAGTTTTCTTGAGTTAGGATCGTACATGTGTGTTTTCAAGTGAGGGGATCTCTCTAGGGACGCGACATAGTATGTTCATCTATTTTTATTCTTTCTTTAAACAAGTTTAGTCACTTAACATTGAGCAATTAATGTGGCCATTAGGAAAAGGAAAATGAAAAAGTAAGACCCCCGCAGGAGGAAAATCTAAGCAGAAATTATGTTAAGGACCAACCAAAATTCACTTGAATTTTGTCCTCGCCTCAAATTCAATTAAGTTCAAGAAAATATTTGCTCGCCCACGGTGCAGACAGAGATGAGAGAGAGAGAGAGGAGATGGACATGAAGGAGACTAAACATAAATTTACAGCATGTCGATAAGCATGAAACAAAGGACAACGCTAGATAAACTTTATTAAAAGCAGCAGCTAAAATCAACAACAACAACAAGGGACAGCGAAATAGAGAACAGATGAAATGTAATTACAAAAAGCGCTTAAAGGTGAAAAATGTGTGTGTGTATGTGTGTAGGAGAGACTGACAATGGGGGAAATGGGAGAGAATGCAATATGCTTTTCGATAGGGAGATGGTGCCCATCATTCAGCCGGAAATTAAGTTCTGCAGATTTATTGAAAGCGGATAGTAATGAGAGCTGAGTAAAAGAGAATGAATGGCAATTGAGTTAAACCGTGATTGAAGAGACAGCTTAACGAGAGAAGAAGAGCTTTAAAACGAACCAAAGATTAGAAAAAAGCAAATGTAAACTAGTGTTAGTTCAAAGAAAGGACAAAAGCTTAAAGTCTATTCATGGAAAGTGAAATGTGAACAGAAACTGCGACTCGAATCTGCATACAAATCAAATCACATCGTGACATTGTTATCACTACGAAAAATCACCATTCAGTGATTTCATTTTGAGCTTCACCACGACGCCATTTCATTGTGATGAGAGAGGTAGAGAGAGGTGGAAGGAAAGGAGAGCGCACCTTGGACATTTGTCAATTGTTTTGTACTCTGAGTCTATTGTGCTCAATGCTCTTTGTTTGATCCAGAGCTTTTGGCCATTGTCTGATTTTAACTCACTGTGCACTGTGAATCCCTTTGTTGTTGTTGTCAAGGCGACAGTGTGCTAATTTAAATGATGGAATACTTGAAAGACTAGCTAGTATCACAAAGGAGAGAGTATCACGCACTGTTATCCCTTTCTTTCTCCCTCTGTCTCTCTCTTTTACTCACTACATAATAAAGTACAGCATTGCAGTTGAGCTGATTATTAAAATTGCACAAACAAAAACCAAAGCTCTTTCTCTCTCTTTATTTCATTTATTTACAGGTTCAACCTTACCTGTGACCACAGCAAAATGCAAAAGAAAATTCTTTGGCAGCTAACAAAATATTTAATTAAGCAAAAATATGTTGCAGTAAAATCAACACAAACATATGCAAAATAAAAACAACATTTTTTTGCATTTTAACAAATGCAATGAGAGAAAATTGAAGTAAAGTTAACTGCACAAACACACACATACACCCTGTCGCTTTTGTGTATGTGTGTTGGTGTAAACAATTGCCAAGTTGTAAAGGCGAAAAGGGAAAACTTCGATAAGCCACTGAAAAACTATAATAACAAGAACAAAAGCAACAACTGTAAATCAGGTACATAAGTAAAAATATGTGAACTTTACAACAAGAATTTATACACACACAAAGTCAGAGAGATGAAAGTTGTTATTTGCTTTTACACATATTAACATGTAAAAAGAGTATGCATTAAGCTTGACTTTTTAATACACAGACTTAAGACGAAATTAAGAGAAATTGCAATTCCAACTCAGAGAAACCACAAAAATTTGACAGACGTGATACATACAGTTGTTGTTGCAGCTCAAAGCTTTGCTGCCTTTGGGCATCACATGAAGCAGAGCAGCGACTCTGAGTGAATGTAAGAGAGTGAGAAAGTCTTTGCACTTAATTACGCTCATTTGGCGCACGCACTTCATTTGTATGAGTTTTGTGGGTGTACGTACGTGTGTGAGTGTGTGTGTATGTGTATGTGTGTGTGGGTGGCTGCATGCGTTGGCAATTTATGCATATGAAATAATGTAAAAGAAGTCTGTGTAAATAAACAGCAAAGTGCTGCTGGCGTTGAAATCATGCAAGCGAACATACACCTATGCAAACACACTGGGTGTGAGAGAGAGGTAGAGAGAGACAGTGAGTGGAGAGAGTCTTAGGCACATGCCAGCTCATAATGCGCTTGTACTGTGTGTTCAGCAACAATAACAACAACCGTAGAAGATGCAGCAATAATAACAGGAAGTGCATTTGTTGTTGCGGCTGTTAAGAAATCTACAACTGCTGCTGTAGTTGCTTTGCTGCTGCTCTGCACTGTGGGTAGAAGTGCAATTGTTTGACATAAATACATGAGTATTTATGAAGGGCAAAAGTGGGCAAAAATTAATTAAATCTGATACTTTTTACAAAATAATTTTAAACATAGCTGTTAAGAAACCCTAGGACATAAGTACCTAATACTACACAGATCAAAATTTGTTGCGTATGAGTAATACGTATGGACAACTAGACAACAAAACATAACTACTAAAAACTCCAATACTAACTTTTTACATATGTAAATTGAATAAGATATTGAGTTTCAATTGACAAACCAACTTTGAAACAACTGACTTAATTTGAATTTTAGATTTGAAGGGTAGTCCATGAAAATTATAAATATCTATTATTAATATTAATATTTATTCAAAATACTAAACCAAAATATCGTCACTTTCTCCCATAGTACATTGCTCAGTTACGTTTGCTGCGGCTGCTGTTTCTATGTTTGTGCGTATGTTTTCTTAGTTTATGTGCTTTTGCGCGTTTTGTTGTTGTTTGCTGTTGCTGTTGGCCGCAGTTGTTGTTGTTTGTCTGGCATAAGCATAAAAATGTCTGCCTTTGAGGCGTATCCCAGCAGCAACAGCTGCTGTTGTTGTTGCACTCCCCCCACAACTTTTCCCTCCTTTACTCTACCTTTTACTAACATGTGTCCTATCGTTCCTCTGCTAATTTGTCGCTGTTATTTGTCCACTGGGTGCTAAGAGATGCGTTTTCAAGCAGTTGCGCCAATATGATCATTATTAGCATGTCAACAGCAAAAGCACCAACAACAACAACAGCAACTCTAACAACACACACAGAAAATCACAACTTTCCACAAACAATAACCAAACATTCAACACTGACGGCAACATGAATCGACATGCTGACAATTGAAAGGAAGTGGGAATAGAAATGCAAGAAGAAGAAGAAGAAAGTCCAGCAGGTGCACAAATGCATATGCAAATATGTAGGCATTAGTGATGACAACTACTGGTGTTAAAAACAGGGCAAAGTGACTAGTAATTTAAGGAAAATAAGGACACAAAATTAAAAACAGGACAGAAACTAGAAAAAAAATGCAGTAAGCTACAGTGGAGCAAGCTCGACAGTAGGAGACCCAGTACTCTTTGAGTGCAAAGCGTTCACTAAAGATTGTTCTTCAATGTTGCGTACCATTCAATAGATGGCGCCACTTGATATACATAGAGGTCGCTTGCGTCTCTTCTTCCTTTTGCCTGAAACATTGTTAGTTGAATAACTTCCGCATTTATCAACTGATTGGAATGAAATTTTCAGACGAAGTTTGGAATATAGTGAGTATTATATATACCAAAAATCCAGGCCCTAGCATTAAAGGTTCTCTTGTAATTTGACCTCGAAATTTTGTATTTCAATTTCCGTGGGCGGAAAGGGGCGTGGCAAAAATCTAAAACAAACTTGTTCAATGCAAGATATGGATGAACCTTCATGCCAAATTTGGTGTCTCTAGCTCTTATAGTCTCTGAGATCTAGGTGTTCAAAAAGTACTTTTTTAAAGTACTGGGTCTAATTAAGTTGCATTAAAAGGCTTTTCCTTTAGTAAATGTGTTTATTGATATACATATTTATTCTGGGAGACTTTTTCGATACTACTATCGAGTCCTAACTAACATACGATATTTTCGTGGTTACTAGTTTTACAGATGTGTACGAATTTAATCAGTTCTAGAGTTTAACGAACTCTATATACTTCCGCAGAGCGTATGAGTGATATTTTTCCGGCTTAACTCTTATAGTCTTAAAAAGAATAGATCTATCTGGAAAATGGCTGAATTGGCTTTCCAGGTAGACAGACTCTCTCTTACTTCCTTTCCCACTCTCTACCAGTCTCTTCACTTGCTTGTCATTGCACCCACAAGACAGCTTGTAATCAAACAAACAACAAATAGTTGCCGTGTGAGGAAGATGCAAATGGACCCCAAGTGTGGACCCTATTTGTTGCTGGTGGAAACTGTCCAGACAAACAGCTGTTAATGTACACACACACATACACAAACACAAATTGTTGTACTTGTAACTGTAAAGGCAGCCTGCCGTAAAACCACTGATTATGATATGTCTATCCCCCTCTCACCCTCTGTCTGTCTGTGCCTTCGACTCACTTGAATATTTCACACAATTTCCTTAGTTTTTCAAGCAAATGAAATTAAAGAGGAAAGCAAAAGTCAAATGGTGACAGCTTTACAAAGGCAATTCACAAAAGCTCTTTGGAATCAAGTAACTGTATCGTTGACATCTCTGCTAACGTCGACATTAGCGTGGCGTCGATGTACTATGGGTAAAAAGGCAAACATTTGGAATAAAGAATTAAGCGACTACACACATACAATCAAGTAGTGGGTTCCAGTATGAAGAAAGTAGTCTCTTATGCAAATGGTCCTAAAATTAATTATATTTAAAATTGGAGTCCAGTTCTTGATTGGTAAGAATTTTTTGGGTTTTAAATTATATTTATAATAATTTTTTCATAGTGAAAAAAATGAGCAAACACTCATTAATTTATATCTAAAGTTTTGTCAAAAATTCTGTAATTTTCCCCCATTGTGCGGAGATGTTAAAAAATTAACAAAGCTTGACAACGGCGTGCTTCAGTGCCAATCGAGTTGTTGTTCTTGTTGTTGGTGCTCCAGTTGTTGTTTTCTTTTTTTGCAATGGCTCAACATGGCAAACTCAACAATAATTTATAAGCTTTTAGTGCAATAGCAAAGTGACTACAACAACAAAAGCAACAACAAGTCGAAGGAGCTAAGTTTCTGATTTGCCGGCAGCAGTTGGAATCGTTGTTGTGTTTGTTGTTGTTGCTATTTCTACTTTTCTTACCATTTATTTATTTATGCTGAATGTTTAATTTTTAATGTGCATGCAACTTTCGCGAACATTATGAAAGCTTCGGCTTGTGGGCAACAACGGTAGGTAACGGGACATGTTGGTAACCCTTAAGGTGAAGAGGGGATGAAAAAAAGGGTTGCCTTAGAATTTACCAATGAAAAGGGGAGTGGAAAGGAAATGTGAGAGAACTTCGGGAGAGTTTTGTAAGCCTTTTGCACAACTTTTGCCACTTAAGCTTTGTGTAAGTAAATATTAGAGTGTGAGTATGTGTGTGAGTGTGTATCTGTATGTGTGTTGCAGATTTGTGTTTACTTATTGATGTTGTTGCTGTCGTTGTTGTTGTTGGGAGACTAAATACGCGAAGGCGCTTATAATTTGTAACCCGCTTTCTGTGCTTTAAGTCGATCAAAATGTATTAAAATCGAACAGTTGAAAATTGCGATGAAATTGGCTAAAGAAAAATGGCAAAAAAAGAAACTAAATAAACCAACAGGTACTTAATAGCAGTGTGTGCTCAACTGGAAGATACTCTGTGATCGGACTTAGAATAATTTGAAGGTATGTATGGTCAGTTATATAAATTGATTTTTTTTTTAATAGTTCCTCATATATCTTTTTAATTCGATTTAATATTAACTCTTTTTATATTAGATCTAATTTTATTTTAAAGTTCAGAATTTAGAAAAATTCAAATCAACCTTTTTGTTTATTAACCAATCGTCATGAAGTTTTAAGGTTATACAGGTATACAGCTTGATAAAGTAAATTAAAAAGAAAACTGTTTTGCAGGCTATGGAACTCTTTATTGGAACTTTCCCCAATGAAAGTAAAATAAAATAAACTAATTAGGTATTAATTTTAATTTTACAAAATTTAAGCCTTAACTAGGCACACCTTTAACTGCTTATCCTCAGTTGATATACATAATTTCAGCAATAGAACTTGAATGCTTAAGCGGTGTGTGGTAATCCTATATAATAAATGTGGCATGCCACATTCATTACAGGCAAAACAAAGCACAATCCGACAAAAGTTTCTTTGCTAAACTGCAGAGTATTTCAGAGTGCAATAAAACTTTTCGAGTGGGTGTGTATAATGTTGTTGTTGTTGTTGTTGTTGCCGTTGCTGTGTTGCAAAGTGTAAGAAAAAATGGTGCAAAGTGTGCATTGTTCTTCCTGTTCCTGTTTACAGTGTTTGTCTTTGTATTTGCGCGCCTCGCTTGTTGTTTGTTTGCTTAGGGAGAGGTGGAAGGGAATTGCTGAAAAAAGACAGGTTGGAGAATCGGAGAAGGGAGAGCCTAAAGCGGAAGCTGCCTGGATGCCAATTATTTAAATGCTGGTATTTACCTAACAACACGACGGATGTGGGCCAAGAAAGCAGAAGAAGACAGAAGCCGGAGACAGAGACAGAGATGAAGTCGCATAAATCATTATCACATTTATGTAATATGCACAAGGAGTCGAGGATATGAGAAAAAGACACAGACAGGCAGACAAAAATATTTGCTCAGAGACCAAAACCAGGACCAAGGACCGAGGCTATAAAAACCGCAATAAACCAACGGGGATTATGGTCCATAATGTGAGGATTTCATTTCGGTAGAAGGGCGAGAAAAACATGTTAGGAAGACACAAAAAAAAAAGTAAGAATAAAATCCCTCGCGCGAGTCAATTTTATTGTTTTTATGATTGCAACAAAATGCAAGAAATCAAAAAATCAAATAAATTATTCAAATGTTCCATAGGATATTAATATAAACCCAAAACAACATAAGGATCGGATATATTACCAAATAATCCCCTCTCTTACCAACAGATTGCCCTAGGGCTCACATTCGGAACATTTGATTAGAGAAAGAAAAGAGAGAGAGAGAAAAACACGTAAACCACAAGGAAGCCTGAGGCTTTTGACTCCGTCTCTCTGTCTCTGAGGGGATTGTTCGAAGATTCCATTCAACAATTTTCAATGTCAAATTTATGCCAGAGCACGCAGAAAGTAGTCTGGCAATCCTGGCCAATGTCTGGGAGTAGCTGACGCCACGCTAATGAGCCAAAACGCCCCAAGGTGCTGGCAAAAATGCTTCAGACGGCAAACAGACATCATCATCATCATCATCATCATTACCATCTTCATCATCATGAGAGTCTGATTAGGGTTGGGTTTTCTCACACTCTTAAATTTTCACACATTGTTCCATTGGGTTCGCAATGATCCCAAAAAGAAAAAAACGAACCCCTTAAGGAATCGCTTTTCTTTGGCAATGGCTTTGGGGTTTTTCCCCCGCGACTTTTAGCGACTTTTTCAACTGTTAATTAAATTCGACACATGCAGTGGAAAGGGAAGCTTTATTCTTTATCAAGTTAAAATATGCATTGGTATCTTCTTTTTTATGATTTTGAATGAATGAGTGTATGTATGAATGGTGGCATGCAACAGCTGCCACACAGAGCAAAAGGTTCGCTCTCTCTTATCAATAATTTCATAAATGGAAAAAACATTGAAATCCTTTTAAAGCTGCCAGCAAAAACCTAAAGGCCCCAACGTTGCCCCTTTCGACCCATAAATATGCGCGATACAAAAAAATAAAGACTTGTTGGTGTATAAAGGACAACCCAGAACACACACATCCACACACACATACACACACACATATATACACACTCGTTCACACAGACACATATGGGACAGCGATCAATGTCATATACCCTCCCTATGCTTTTCGCTTTTCTTGCTTCGTTTTTTTATCAACTCTTTATAGTTTATATCTTTGTTTTCTATCTCCCTGTGTATGATATCTTTACACAACTTTTTGGCATATTGAAAACTTGCATGGCCAAAAACCATAATGGATGGAGGCTTTTAAGAACTTACGTTTCCGTTTATACATATATCGTATCTGTCCAGCTTTTGATGATGGCCATAAACTTATAAAGTGCTTTATCTGATGCCATATGCAAATGGCCAGCAAAAAATATGATGTAACTCTGCCACTTTGGCCTACAGATTTAAGCCAAGCTGCTTTAGCTGGTTTTGGGTTACGTTAAGTCAAAATCTGCATTACAATGCGCCCTTTCATTTTTCAAAAGTTGTTTTTAAAATGAATAATTATTGTGATAAGAGCGGAATTTTGTGGCATTGACAAATGCTCCAAAGTCTGTGACACTTGGAAGGAAGAATAGCAAAGGAGATAAAGACAGAAAGAGAGAGATAGAGATTAATCTACTATTATAAGGTCTAGTGCTTTTCTTTTCAAGGAAAAAATAATATATGAATCAAATTATTGCTTTTTGAAAAGATTTTCAATAAAATGACTGTAGAGAAGAATATGGAATTCGAATTAAAAAATTCCCAACTTAACTTAGCTCATAGTCAATAAATGACTTTTTTTCTTGGGAAAGAACTATTAAAATAATTTGATTTCATTTACAAAAAATTTAAAACATTGCCTTAACTGACCTATTCTTCTTATCTTTAATCTTTCGTTCATAATTTTTCAATTTAAATCGGAAATTCTTAATCTTAATCTTTCAAAACTTCCCTATAAATTTATATGTTAGACTTGTATGAAATGCCTGACAAGCTTGTTTATATAGAGATGACATATAACAACCGATAAGAATAGACAATACGACAAATATGGACTGTCAATCATAAAACTGATAAGTCCTACCCTAACATTATAATATAAATAAACTGACAGCAAAAAGACAACATCAAAGGAAAAAAAGCAAAAAGCAAATGCAATTAATCATTTAAATAATCTCTTAATTGTATTCTATTTAGATTTTAATTTGTTTATTTCGTAAGCCGATTAAATAACAAATTTCATAGTTCACAAAGCGATAAGCTTAAATTTGGAATTCCCCCTCACCATAAATTCATATTTTGTTTCTAGGCTTTTTCATAATTTGTCAAAAAGAAAAAAGAGGAATGAAAAGAAAAAAAAACGTTTGAAATTAATTACATTTGTCATTCCCATTGACATTTCGACAACTTTTCTATTAATTATTTTTGATAGATGTTGGGGAATGTTTTTTTTTTGGAGCCCAAGAAACTGTTGAATGTGTCACATTCTGATTTATGGGTGCGACACAGTTTCCAAATGCTCCACATACAACTTACGTGATATTATAGTAATGTTTTCTTTAATTCTGTTGATCATTGGAACTATTTGCTTACCTGCAAGTAAAGAGAAAGAGAGAGTTGATATTATGTTTATGTTAAATCATGTTGTGGGTTAATATGCATAACTTATTATAGTTGGAGGGGAAAACCTTTTGCATTCTGTCGAGAACTGTCGTCATTTTGACATGCCTGACAGATATGCATCGACAACTCTCCCCTGAGCTACCCAACTACCCAACTACCCAACTACCCAGACTATCCGTGCTATCCCAACTATCCCAGCTGCCCAGCTGCTCTCAGTGCCCAACAAAGAGATCATTATCAAGGGCTGGGCAAAAATAAAAGAGGAGGAAAGAAACAAAAAAAAAAATATGCACACAGATGTCGTTTATTGAATATCGATTTACGTTGAGTTCGTTAGGAAAGTTAAGAGTACGAATGTTAAATGTAAATATGAATAAATGAGCTGAAAAACTGGCATATCATAAATACCAGAGAAACTCCATGAAGAGGGAAGTGTGGATAGAAGTGAACTGAAGTTGTGACTCAGTTGAAGTTTTTTTTTGGTTTTTGGTTTCAATGTCACATGTTGCATGGCAAAAAGAGGGGAAGGGGGTATATCAAAAATGTCCTGCAGGCAACAATCGTAGCCGTAATCGTAGTCGTCATCGCTGAAACCTCTTTCGGGCCACTTCAAGCGCGAAACTCAACACGGGTGGACGACAAATGCCGCCAGGGCAAGATTTTAGCAATGGATAAGCTCCATTCAGAGCCAGGGCTATGGCCATGGCCAGGACAACAGAGCCAGTCACAGACCCAGGGCCAGGCTCAGTTCCAGACCCTGGTAACAACAGCAAGAACAACAGCTACAGAGAAAAAAGGGCTGCCGTCTACGTCGATGATTGATTTCATGGCAAAGTTGATTTCAATCAGCGAATGTTTATGCAGTTTTGTTTTTTTTTTCGTTTTCAAGTCAAGACAGTTTCTTAGTCGCTTGGGGACTTGCAAACTGACAAGAATTATGACACTATCCATATTTGGAATGCTCTATCTGGTCGATTGGGGATCTGGGGGACCAAGTTGCTGTCGTTTAATTGCCAAAAGCGCATAATTAAGCCAACGGACATTGAACCTAACCCAAGAGAATCGGACAAAGTTAATAGGCTTTCTTTTTTTGGCAAATGGCCCATTGTTCAAGCAGCAGAAAAACATTTAATCAAGAAGCATGAAATCGCCTTCCAAATGAAAGAGAAATTGAGAGAAAATAAAAGCAGAGCAATGAGAAGACCTCAAAAGAAATCAAAAATGCTTAGCAAAGTTATTATTGAGCCTGATGATGATACAAATTGCGGCTATTACGAAAGCGTGAGGGATATAAGCCAGAAAAAAACAGAATGAAATTGAGGTAAAGAACAGATACAGAGGGAGAGAGAGAAAGGAAGAGAAGGCCAGCGAGAGATATGTGTAGCATATTAAAGGTAATATGTTGGCTAAGAAGGTATACACAGAGGGAAAAGATATGGTAAAAAGACATTGATAAGGAAACTAAACGAATTGAAGATGTAACGATAGAAGAGTTTAAGTCTAGGATTGTATATGAACTATATAAAAGAGGAATATGAAAAATATCTGTATTGTGAAATGATTCTGTTATATGGATAATGAATAAATGATAAATATATGAAATATATTTGAAAAACATAAATTTCCATTCTTTTGATTTAATTTTTGTTTGATTTAATTTTGATATAAAAAATATCCTTTTATTTCGGCAAGTGTATTCTTTGCACATGTTGCAAGGATATTTAAGCCAGAATCCCTTCTTCTGCCCCTCCCATCCTTTTTTCCTACTCCTTCTCTGTAGCCATGTCCAGCAAACTGATTTAAGCTGCTCACACAACATTTAATAAACGTTGAAAGTAAATGTCATTAGAGAGATTCTCGCTCCATGGAACACTTTAGTTTGGTTAGGGCTAGAAGTACATAGTGGGTGGGTGGTGGGTGGTTTTGTAAGGGTATGGGTAGGAGAAAGGGGAAGGGGAAGGGCATTTTCCGCGCTGACACTTGATGAGCTGTCATAACATTAGATCATGTCTGTGGAGCATGTGAAGCAGGCGAGAAGTAGAAGTAAAAAAAGGAGGAAGAGGCAACAACAGCAGCTCATTAGTCGTGGAAAACTGTTTACTCTGCTTATTATTATAAACATTAAATGAGGAAAATGGGAAAATGGCAGCTGGCAAGGGGAGAAGGAAAGGAAAACAGACAGAGAGGAAACTTTATCGGCTTAAACTAAAAATGTACTTTAAGTTAATTTTTTGTGCCAGACAGAGATGGAATGAAAACTAGCCTAATTGATTGATTGATTGACTGCTTGATTGATGTATTGAGTGTGATTGACTGAGCCATATAGCCGCCATATGCTGTCAATGTCAAAAGGTGTTGTTCAAAAAATATTTATTTTAGTCTGTTGAAATAATTTTCAACATTTTTCCCAAAAATATAATGAAAACATTTTCGTTTTCAAGAAAAATCTCGCATCTGTCATTGCTTTTAAGTGATTGAACGAATTGATGGAGAAGGGGAGGAAAATTCGATGCGCTTAATGAAAGCGACACTTGACGTAGATATTATTATCATTATTATGCTCGCCCGGGCCTATTTGGGAGCCTGACTAATCAAAAAATTATGAGACGATTTGTTACACCAACTACAAAGTTCATTGGCAGGGCGTATACTGGAGTATCTGGAGTATAAGTACTTCTTCTTCTTCATGATCTTGTAGAATGAATAACTTTGGAGAGGGAGAATTGAAGCAAAAGAATTGATTGAGATGTGGGCGCGGGCAGAACAAAAACATAATCAAAATTTGTGTAGAAAAGATGAGAGCAAATAGTTGACAAACAAAAGAAAGATATAACAGATGTTGTTCAAAGTGGATTTAGTGCTTTAAGAGCAATCAAATTGTGGTCCTATCAACAGCTTTGAAAGCACATGAAAGCCTTGATTGAGCTTGGTTTTCTTCAAAGGTTTTCTTTCAACAAAAGCACACATGATAAGCGCTTCCCACCTATAAATATTGATCGTAGCGTCATTGTTATTATTATTGTTCAATAAACAACTTGAAAGCCTCTAAAAGCTTCAAGTTGACAACAAATTTCACTTGTTGCAAAAGTTTAAACTGTTTATTGGTCATTGCCGATGGATTAATCTGTTTTTAAGTGGATAAGTAAGTCTCAGTTGGGGAATTGATAGATAAAAGTGCTCAGAGATAAAGTCAAACTGAACCTGATCTTTAAAAGAGCTCAGAGTCCAACTGACTTGCACCACAAATGACTTCCGTTACAGACACAAATTATAATGTAAATCGATGCAACATGAACATGAAATATAATTGAATTGAAAATGTTGCCACACACGGCAGCAGGAGCAACAGCAACAGGAGGAACGACAACAGCAACATGAAGAACGACAACAACATCAACTGACAAGCAACAACCGACCACATATAGAGAGAACTAAGTAAAGGGCAAAATGCTAATAAATGCTGAGAATACGAAAAAAAAAATTGAAGAGAAACATAAAGAGAGAAGAAGAGAAGGGAAATAAATAGAAAGAAATGAAACTCTAAACATTGCAACATTGTGGCTCGTTTGGCCAATGACAACACGACGACGAGAACGTCATGTAACATGTAACTGCACATCAAATATGGATGCAACTGCAACATGGAAGGGGGTTAGGAAGGAGGGAGGGGGCAAGGCAGTTCAAGTATCTTTGGCGGCAATATATCATCAAAGTGCAGGCAACAGGCAAAGATTGTTGCCAATGTTGCAACTGCAGCAGCAGCAGCAACATCAAAATCAATGCAATTTCTATTTGTAAATGACCAAAAATGAACAAAAGAACGTTGTTTGCAGCAGTTGCAATTGTTGTCAGCCATGATGCATACAATTTGGAGGCAGGGACCACCTTTGAGGTGAATGCAACAGCAACCGTTGCTGTTGTTGTTGTTGCTGTTGCCGCTGCTTGCATTTCTATTTATTTCACAATAATTAATAAACACATTGCCCACAATTTATCAGTGGCATGTTATTTGTTGGGTTCCATTTGCTGCTGCTGCTGCTACATGTTGCAAGTTGTTGCCGGCAAATCGATTAAGCTATCTGTGGACGCAGATGAGTTGAGGGAAAACGAATTAAAAACGCAACAACAACAACGATCACAAAACATGTGAAAAAGCTATGAAAAACGAGCGCCGGCTTTTGATGCATGTTGCTGCAGGGCGCAGAGGCAGCAGCAGCAGCAACCAGACAACAGCAACAGGCAACAGCAGCTTGCAACAGCATCCTCTGCAGCAACTTGACTCTGACTCTGACTTTGCAACGCCTTTGCTCGTATTTGTTTGTTTTGTTTTTTAGTATCTTTCTTTATGCCGCACAAAAAAATTCAATTTAAAAATTATTGCTGCACTTGTGTTGGCCGTTTGCTGCACGGCGGCAACATGTGCCTGCAACTCCGACTGCGACTGCGTCTGCGCTTGCTGCCTGCCCCCAAAACATGTTGATTATTTAGCAGCAACATGCAGCCTGCAATGTGGCGAGGCGTGCATGACAAGTGAATGCAACACGAGGAGGCAAGAGGCAACAGACAGGCGCTTGTTGCTGCCGTACGCAATGGCAACAACAGCAACAGCAACATAATTTGTTGCCAGCAACATGGACGTTTGCTGCGTCCGTCTTTAAGTTTAATTTCGCATTTGGCATTTGCCTCATTTGCATTTTACTGTCAAATTAATCCAATTTAACACAAGCAGCGAACATTGCGAGTAAACGTCAAGAGTTTGCTGTCGAGGCTCAAGTCTCGAGATCCGGGTCCGAGTCCGAGTCCGAGTACGGGTCTGGGTCCATGTCCCTAGTATTCTTAGGGTCTTGGGGAACTACGCAACAAAATGTTTTGCTGCCAAAACGAACAACATAATTACCGTTAAGAATTGCGCGTTGTGCAACAAGAAGACTGAGAGAAGAAGAAGATAGAGAACATTTTAGGAGTTTGTTGCTGCTGCTGCTGCTGCAACCGCTGCCGTCCCCTTAATTGCCAGCAATGTCCACTGGCAACCATTTGAGGCAACAGCAACAGCAACAACTGCAGCACGACTTTTACCAATGCCCAGTGTCTTAGTCTTGGGGGCATTAGCAATATGGGAAACGAATCGCTGACCAGACGCGCCACTCAACATTGCGGCATGTGCAACATGCTGCTGCCTCTACTCTCAGTTGCTGCTGCTGCTGTTGCTGTTGCTACTACTTAGCTGCAGGAGATGACCGCACGTATCGATCGCATTCCGCGTTCCTAATTCGCCAGCATTTTGCACAAGCTCAAAGAACTTTACCATATTCAGCAGATAGCGCGAACCGCTCGACTGTCGCAAATCAGATACCAAAAGGTAGCAACAATGAGAGGAGAAGAGTGGTAAACAGGGGCAAGCAGAGTTACAGAGAAAGAGAGAAAAAGATAGAGAGAGAAAAGTTAAGATTAGAGTTGGGCGCGTGTCGTGTGGCAACGGGACCAAAAATCTGTTGCAAATGCATTTTTGGGACCCTATTCTGTTGTAATACAATGTATCCTGTAAAGGGTACTTGAAAAATGGATGTATCCATGGAGGTTTCTAATACGAACTAAAAGGTTTTTAACAACATTTTCCATACTTGAAAAAAAAAAAGTTAATATTTGCATGATCTCTCTGAATTTATTTTCCACGCAACTTTAAATTAAAAATATTAAAATTATAATTCTAAATGTAGAATAAACTATTAACAAAGTAAGAATATGAAATTAAAACAGTTTTTTTGAGAAATGTATCAGCTAAGATAATTTGAAAAAGATACAAGTTTTATCACAATCAGATCGTGTTTTGCGAACGTGCAACATTTAATGGCTCGTGCAACACGCGGCCATCTCTACACTCTGAATGTCTCGGGGATTGTTTAGCATATGCAGATGGGTAACTCAGTTTGGGTTTAGTTGGGATAGTTAGGATGGGTTTTTGCCTTTACGCAATGCTTGATTTGCACAGAAATTATTTGCATACGTTAGGAGCTAAAGCTGAAGCTGAAGCAACTGAACGAGGAGCTGAGACGTTCTTGTAGCTACAAGATACAATATTAAATTTAAAACGCGCAGACGAAACGAAACGAAATATGTTAAACGCGTGACTAATGTGAGAACGTTCCACGAGATACATTTTGTTCGTTAGCAAAGACTTGATCAATGATCAGAGGCCGACATCAGCAACAGCAACAGCAATGGCAACAGCAACAGCTACAGCAACTTGAACTCGGCTTTGGCTAATTAGCTATGCAAACTATGAGATACACAGCAAAAGATACGCGCAAATCTTCTAGACAATTTATTTCGAGTTTCCTTTTTTTTCGTTTTTTTTTTGTATTTTGTTTTTTTTTTTGGCATGTTATTTGCAAAATGCCTGCAGCGTCATGCGTGTAATCTGTTCCAACAAAAGTTGCAAAGAAAGTTTAACTCGATTTACTTCCAATTAGCTTGCCATTTTCGGATTTTGTATCTGTATCTTTTGCCTTACTGTTGTTGGTGTTGTTGTCTGTGCTGTGTGTTGTGTGTGTGGGCGCCAAATACGTTAGCTCAAAATTGCTTAGACGTTTTTAAATCGCGAGTCTCTCACAGCGATTTAAGACTGTAATTTAACTAAACACAGATATTTCGCCTTGTCTGCCTGCCTGCCTGCCTGACTTAGTGGTCCTGAACATGAGGAAACATCTTTTCAGCAACGAGTATCTTGCAGATACCAACACTGGTATTTGTAGCTATTATCAGCTAAATTAAGATGTGTTTAAGATCGAGTTCAGTCAATAGATTATCTATACTCTCATCCAGATATTGGCCAACTGCCTTTTACCGTGTTTCCCATTTTACTTATATCATTATTATAATGAATATTGTCAGATATGCCGCTAAATGATGGGGAATTTCTTGGAGAAGAATCTCGACTATACATTCCAACGATTAAGAGGAGAAATATTTCACTTTAATTGGTTTTTAATATAATTTTAATTTTATGGATTAGCTTTTAAATTGAATATTTATTTGATAATCATTTAAGTTGTTAATAAATAGAAAGACAATTTACTAAAATAATTTTTATGACTTGTGTAGATTCATACTAAAAGAGGGTACAATAAATTGGTGGAAATGTATGTAACATTTATGAACTTTGAACATTAGATTCAACTTTCGAATTGCAGGGAACATTTTATACTTTTTTACTAAGTATGCTCTATAAAAACTGCAGATCCCATAAGTTTATTACAATGATGACAAATTCCAGTTACATTCTCTTAACTTCCTGCTGTTAAGTATCCTTTAATCTAACTGCTTTCATCTGCCTTTCTCCAAAAATGCTGAGCACCTGCTGCCTTTGCATTCAGGATAATTTCTCTTGTTGTAACTATTTCAACTTTATCGAATGCATTGTATCTGAAACAAATACGAAAAACTCAACTGTAGTCTCTGCACGGCACAAATTGTCTACCTAACTCTCTTGAAACATACCAAAATGCCATTGTTATGGGAGGAGAACCTTTTCTTTTATTTTTCATTTTATGTCTAGTTTTCATTTTTTCTTCTCCTACTTCTTCTGTTGCTGCTGCTTCTTGCCTGTTTTCTATTGTGTGTTATTTCGTTTTTCGACTATTTGGTTTTTATTATTTTTGGTTAAATTTATGACTCGTTGCCGCCAGTTTCATAGTGTGACCATACCATGTGTTGCATTCAACTTGAGTATGCGTTTCTTGTTTTTCCTTCTATGCCTCTCTATGTCTTTCCACTTTTCACATCTACATTGTTTGGTTATTCGTTTAGCGTGCTGCAGCTAATCTCCTTGTTCTACCTACGCATTTACGAGGAGAAACTGAAGAGACCAGAAGAAAACCCGAAACCGATTCTCAAACCGAAACCGAACCCAAAGACCAAAATTTCTACTCTATTTGGCGGCACAAATTGCCTTTGACCTTGTCCCTCTCTGTCTAACCATGAAGGGAAAACTGCAGGCAGTTTTCTTCAAGAACCTGACGGCCATTTTGGAGTTAAGAGAT
This sequence comes from Drosophila testacea, assembly GCA_035043265.1. Classification (NCBI taxonomy): domain Eukaryota; kingdom Metazoa; phylum Arthropoda; class Insecta; order Diptera; family Drosophilidae; genus Drosophila; species Drosophila testacea. Next base: position 3,414,011 of record JAWNND010000151.1, read on the forward strand.
GGAGTGAAAGAAAATGCGGAGGAGGTGAGGTGAAGAAGAAAACCATTGAAATAATTTTGCCGCCTTTGCATTGTTGCTTCAATTAGGCAGCATTTGAGGCAAAATAAGGAAAACTTTGCACATTAAATGGAAATGGGAAATGGCAATGGAAATTGCTCTAACTGTTCTCTGTCTGTCTGTCCGTCTGTCTATCAGTCTTTCTGCCTGTTTGCTTGTTTGTTTGCTTGTCTTTGGATTCCCGCTGTAAAAACAGATAATCATAAAAATTTAGCAGCATGAAAATTGTTAAATTTTATTAACAAACTTTTTTGGTTGGTTTTTTTTGTTTCATTTTTATATATGACCAAAAATTTAATTTGTAACACTCGCCGAACATCAAAAGCAGCTGCTTTGGGCCAGTGACCACGCAGGAAAAAAACAAAAAACAAGCAATTAGTTGAGCGTGCGCGACTAGAAAATGCCCTGTAGTAAAGTAGAATTCATAGGGATATTAAGAAATCATACTTGTTAAGCAACTCTTTTACTTAGGAAACTCTTTTTTTTTATTTTCCCATTAAAATTATATTTCTTTTTAATTACAAATTTTTAAAGGGTGTGCTAAAGTGCTATCATAAAAGCAATTAACATCATTCTTCATATTCAAATAGATTCAAAGTTGAGTAGATAATGAGCTACATACCAGATTCCCATAGTTTCTAGCATAAAGTATACCCCTTCTAGTGACTTGTAATAGTTACAGGGTATAAAAATATAATCATAAATAAGTATAACATTTTTCGTTGTTGTAACTTTCAGTTCAGGCTTTTGTTGTTGGTGTTGGTATTGCAATTGCGTACGCTCTCTTTTATACTGTATAGACATTTATTTGTAGTTGTGGCATTACACACACGCACACACACGCACACACACGCATCTCTGGCTGGGTGTCTGGTTGTGTGTGTGTGGGTTTTACCTGACTCTGTGTGGGATTATTCCTGCCAATGCGAAATTATACAACTTTGGCAACTTTGGCCTTTGTTTTTGGTTCCCTTTTTTTTGTTTTTGTCTCTCGATATTTTTTTGTGTTATTTTCTTTCTACGAAATTGTTGCTTATTGCTTTTGGGCTCTCAGCAGCGTATAAGCCGCTGCTCTGTTTTTATCATCCCCCTCTCTCTATCGCACAGACTCATCCCTGCTCTCTCTTTCACTCGCTATTGTTTGGATGCAGGTAAGCGTGAAAATTTTGCTAAGCCAACTTAATGCAACTTCTCCTTGGGATCTGTCGCTGATGCTGCTGCTGCTGCTGCTGCTGCTTCCTGCTGATGTTGCTGCTGTTGTTGCTGTTGCTCCTGTTGTTGCTGACCCCTACGCATTGTTTTTGGATTTCATTGTTTTCAATACTGCGTTTGACCCTCGCCTTTAGACTGTCGCCTTTTTGCTTTTTCTTTATTTTTCCCGCTGCGTCGACAATTTATGCGGCATTGTAAGAGCCCAAAACGAGGATTCTTTATCTTCGAGTTGTATCTTTAGCAATATCTTTAGCTGTATCTGTATCTGTTGCTGCTGTGTTGGTGTTGCTGTTGCTGTTGCTTCCTCTCACTGGCAGCCTAATAGAGATATGACTGAACCTGAACCTGAACCTCGAGCCTGACTTTATTTAATTTATACATTAACCCCTTTGGCTGCCTCGTCGTGTCACACGATTTACATTGCATGTTGTCACGTCATTCTGTCAACGGGCAACACTTGCAACACACCGAGACCGAGACACGCCCCAAGTCAGGCTGTCACCTTCTCTACCCCCTCCCTGCCTCCCTCTCTGATCATTTTTCCTTTTCTTTCCTTTTTTGCTACCGTCAGTAATTAAGCCGCATGCCTTTTGCCAAGTTAGCGACTTGCTGCCTCCTGTGGCAAGCTTCAAAAGTTGTTGCCGGCTTTTGACGCACTTCTTTAGACTCATTCCTAGATCCAATTAAAGTGCCATAAAAATCACTTAAGAGGGCCGCATTTGACAATCAGCTTTAATAAAGACCATGCCTCTCCTTCCCACCCTGGAGTGACTCAACCTTGACCCAAGCTAAAGGCGGCTGGCAAATGGCGTTGACAATAAATGGGCAACAGGAATCGGCAAACATTGTTGCAAGTCAAGCGATGAAAGAGAGAGAGAGCAGAGTCATGCCACGCCATAAGGGGGCAACAACAGGCCAAGGGAAACAAGTTGCGATAACAACAGCAACAGCAACAACAACCAACAAAAAAGGGCGCAAAAAAATTATGAAAAATTAATTTCTGCCCGACGGCAGACAATATGAGGGCGGAGTGCAAGGGGGGGTTATAAAGGGGCAGACAGACACATCGAAAGTGATTCGCAGGGTCAGGGAATTTACTGTTGTTGTTGCTGTTGTTGTTCATATTGTTATTGTTGCTTGTGTTGTTTATGCGTAGCTAAAATAACGAAGTGAATCACGAAAATGTTGCCAGATGAGTGTTAAATGGGTTTTAATACTTTTATGGCAAAAGGACTTAAGTTAAAATAACAACAGTGTAAATATACCTTTAGGAGGGTGTTTATTGCCAGTGTTGCCAGGCAAATTAAGTTTTGAAATTTCTGAAATTTTATAGTTTATAGGGTTGCCAGGTTTATACTGATTTCCATATTAAAATTGTAAACTTTTGAACTGATTTATGATTTACAGCTTTCCTTATTGCAATCTATACACTTTATAAACCATACTTTATGTACAACTTTTCTTCAGGTTTACATACACCAAATATATTCATCTGAACATCATGAATAGCTGTCATGCATAAACCCCAAGATGGAGATGGAAAAAAATGCAAAGATCACGCTTGAGTTTACCCTTAGTTGGGTTGCCATTGCGCTTTTGTGTGAATGTTTTACAATACATTCCACTGTTGCGGTAACGATGACGATTGCCACCACCAACATCAGTGGCAACTTTGGCTGCAGGCATGCTCCAGCCCCTGCCCCTGTCCCTGCCCCTGCCACATCCTCTTGCCTCACTAACCCTCTCTCAATAGTCTGTCTGTCTCTGGATATGGGCGCATTCTGCGCGGTCCCTTCGATTTGTTGGTCTGTCATCATGCCTCATCATTGTCAGCCGCCTGGACGACGCTTGGTAGATGCCTCATGCCTCATTCCTCATGCCTCCTGCCATCCCGACTCATTCGACAACATTCGTCGTCGTCAGCATGTGCAACATTTTCATCATCATTATTTTATGTTGCAGGCTTCTTTCTACCTTGCTTGATGCCTGATGCTTACACACTTTTTTTTTACTCCTCTTCTTGTTGTCTTATTTATGCATTATTGAATTTTGTTTATAAAGCGACATGTTGCCCCAAGTCCATGTTGTTGCTGTCTGCAAAGGAAGCAGCAATTGTTGCTCTTGTCGCGCAATTATGCATTTTTGTTTACTTTTGCAAAGCCTGGGAATGTTTATGGTTTCTAAATATTTACCATAAGAAAAAAAAACCCCATGCAAGGAGAGTTGCAGCAACAACAGCTGCCACAGTTGTTGTTGTCGTTGATGTTGTTGATGTTGCATATGCAATTGAGCCATCAATGCCAAAGCCAATTGTCACTAGTGGCCGAATCACAGCACAAGTGTCAAGTGAATGTCAATTTCTTGCTGAGAGAAGATCAGCTAAGATCAGCGAAGATCATCAACTGGATACTTGCAACAGAGAAGAATTGCAACAGATTCTCTCACTCTGTCTTGCAACAATCTCCACTTCTTTTGAGACGTTGATTTTTATTGACAGCTCACAGCGGTTTATTAATGATCGTGCTGGGTTCAGAGAGATTTGCCACAGATACGGGCTGATCATGTTAAAGGAGAAGAGAGAAGGGAGACGGAGACTGAGATGAAGAAGGAGTTGGAGACTCGTCTCGTCGGCAACACGCGATGCTGCAAACAGACATCAATCTGTGAGCATCAATGTTGTCTCAGGATCACTCAGCTGTCCTGCCTGTCTCTCTGTCTCAGTCTCTGTCTGAGTCTCGACTGAGGATCGTCGTCATGCAAATTCTTGTCTTGATTAATTAACCGCACAAATTGCAGCTGTGGCATTAATTAATTTTCCACAAAATATTTATGAAGCGAAAAGCATAACCTAAAGCGAAAACCGAACAAATTTGCAGTCCCATCACGTTTGCAACTTGGCTTGAATGGATAATTAGTCTGTAAATTCTGTAGACAGTCAATAAACGAATAAACGATCGACTAATCGATCTGACAATTAATATTGAATTATGTTGAATCAATTAATAAACAAGTCAAGAGGGAAGATGATCAGTTGCATGACTTGACATTTTGACTTGAAGACTTTAAAGATTTCTTTCCTAGAATATTTTGTATCAAAGACATGCCGACATTTGCATGGGCGTTGTGAAGAAATTCTGTCCAACTCTCTGGCTGTGGAAACAATTTCCCACAAGGTGCGTCACTAATTAAATATTTACTTAAGCTCAAAGGCCACACCCGGCTAACCCAGTTCCAGTTTCCAGTTTCCAGTTCTGATTTCTATTGCAAATGTTTACAGGAAAATAAAAAAGAAAATGAATAGAAATAAAATAAGAAAATAAAGAATGTAAACAATTTTCCACAGCGCAACACTCTAAACAAATGTCTGTGCTGTAATTTGAGCCTCGAAAAACAAAAGAGAAAAAAAAAACACAGAACCGTCTGCTGTCACTCAAAATGGCTCTTAAAATGTAAATAATGCTAAAAAAGAGAACAAACTAGAGAGAGAGAGAAAAAGAAAATGCCAAAGGGACGGCGACAAGTGACGCCTTATCTTAAATGCATGCCTCATCGAGAGTTGTCTCTACCACTTCCCCTGCCATTGAATCTGCCTCTGCCTCTAACTCTGCCCCTGCCACATGCAGCGCGTTGCAAAGTGTCTCAGCACTCACTCTCAAGTGATTGGCCTATCGCATTTCTCTCTCTCTCAAAAGTGCAATAAATTAACTAGTAGAAGAAAACCCGCCTCGAAATCGGAGTTTAGTATAAAGTGCCATTTGACAGACTTTGGGCTCCAATCGAGACCACTCTGCGTCTAAAACTAATGAATTTGATGACAAAACTCGTTGAATTTAAAGCTAACTGCGCTACCAGCTTTTTATTTTTATCCTCCACTGCGTGGGTAGTTTCGAAAGTTGCGGTAGTTACATGTAAAGTTGTTAAAAGAGGAAAAGAGTGTGAGAGACTATAAAAAAAATGTCAAACTAAAAATATTTAAATTTATAGTTTAAGAAATTAGTTATACAGTTCATAAATTAAAGCAGCTTTAAATAAATACGTATAACTATTTCTTAATAAAATGAATTCAAAGTATTTCATATTCAAGACTTTACAAAACTATATAAACAATTTCAATAATCGAATAGTACTTGAGTGAAAATTGTTTGAAATGTTTATAACTATTAGACTTTTTACTACTTATTTAATTAAATGTAGTTTCTCATTTTAAAGTTTCTTAGAAGAGTTACTTATAATCTTTTTATTTAAGTTTCTTAAATTTAGCTTTCGTTTTTTTTCCAGAATAATACTCCAGTTTATTTTAAAATTTCTATTTTATATTTTTTCTTCTTTATTACGCTTTCTTTAAATGGAGTCAAATATCTTTACTTGAAACCATAAATTTTTCCGCCTTTACCATTTGCTCAATTCAAATGAAATTACACTACGAGTTGAGTCTGTTTTTCTAGCTTTTTATGGAACTGCTCCCACAGCAATGACAACGACAGCAACAATAACAGCTGCAACAACAATATTTTGTATACTATAATAACTAAAGTTTGAATATTTATGGTAAATGCGATGCCGGCGCAATATCAATATCAAGTTCTTAACATATTTCAATGTCTTATCAGGCAGGCGGCAAATGAGTTTAGGCCCAAGTCGAGAGTCTCTCAGTGTCTCAGAGCATTGTGACTGTGACTGTGGGCAACATGTTGCAAGAGCAACAACGCGTTGCATTGTAGGTTGTTGCTGTTGTTGCTTGGGTTGACAGTCATTTAGATTTATGGCTGATTGTCTGCGTGGCAGTGCAGTACTTGTTGTTGTTGTTGTTATTGTTGTTGTTGCCGTTTTAGCCTTATTTGCACGCAGCGCAGTCCAATTTTGCATGTTGCAAGTTGTTTGGCCGTTGCCTGTTGAACGTTGATCGTTGTCGTTGTCGTTGTTGTTGCTGTTGTTGTTGCTGTTGTCGTTGTCGCTTACGCAGGTGACTACAAGAAAGCAGCAAACTTGTTTTAGCCAACATGGCCAATTTGCATGTGTCGCACTCGACGAGGCGGAAGATGGTTTCAACAAGGAGGAGGCAAAGTGTATAAAGAGGGGCAGGGGGAAGACGCCACAGGTCTTAGTCATTGGTATTAGATATCACAAATGCGATAAACGTTCATGTGCCGCATCTTTTATTGATTTAAATGCCATCGTTGTTGTCGTTGCTGTTGTCTGTGTTGCATCTTTTCATTTTGGCCACAAAATCGTTTAGTTTAGATGTGTGCTTGGGTTTGGCCAAGAGAGTCTGGGAAAAGAGATTAGGATTAAGCCGTTTGTCAACTTGTCATAATTGCAGACAGACGGCGCCGTCGATCGGCTTGTTAGCAAATTATAAACGTTGCTTGCTACATTGCAACCCGGAACGTGCAACGTGCGGCAGCCAAACGCCAACGTTGGCGACGCTGTTCAACATGGACACAAACGATGACTCAAGGCAATTCTTTTGAAATTTTTCATAATTTTCGTGAAACGCGTAGGCAGCGCCACAAATCCAAATCTCAACTTGTAACTTGCGACTTGCAACCGCTAGCGGCAACTTCTCTAACTCCCAACTCTCTCAGTAAACTGCAAAAAAACGCCAAACTTCAACTTCATCAAGTGCAAATATGCAAATCTTCTGGTTTGCAGGTCTTTGGCCATGTCTTGTTAGACAGACAAAACCTACTCAAGTTGCAACCAGCAACCAGCAACTCGCAACTCGCAACTTGCAACTTGGCATATCTACCTGCCACTTGGCATCTGTTTTATAGTCCCCGCGGAAATTAGTTTTCATTGGAGAGACATTATGCCTTAAATCGGCTTGACAGATATCAACACTGATTAGATTTGGCCAACGCAAAAATAAAGATAATTTTTATGGAAATTTGTGTGACAATTTGGTGGGAGATTTTATAAGATACTCAAAGTTGTATGATTTAATTATCGGGCGAAATTTATTTATATATTTTGTAAGAGTCGTAGGCTCAAATTGCTAGTGCTTTAAATCCTGTCTAATAAAAATAAAATAAATATTTTAATGAGCTCAAGAAATTAAGTTTGCTACCTAGATATTGTATATTAGTTTATGGAAAGTCCTACTCAAAAATCCACTTAAATGTTGTATTCAAAATAATTTAAAAAAGAAGAGTAGTTAAGTTTTCTTCTATCCTTCGAGCCGGATTTGAACCAGCGACCTATGGATGTCTATTACTTTTTGAATCATTCTACAGTCCACCGCTCTACCAACTGAGCTATCGAAGGTGCTTGAGATTAGAGTCGAAATATTTTAATTAATGCTTTCATCAACCTGTAGAATATTTATTTTAAGCAAAAATGGCATAGAATTTTAAGAGATTAATATTTAATAAATGCATGCAAGTATAGATAAGCATAATGAAATACAATCTCAGTTGAAAATAGTCTAATAATTAAGTAAACACGAGAACGAATATTTTATTTTTCTTCTATCTTTTGAGTCGGACTCGAACCTGTGTATAATGCGAATAATTCTACACTCAACTGTTCTAGCATTTGAGTCACTAAAGTTACTTGAAAAAAGTTTCAAAATGTTATTAACTATTGTAAGATTATCTATAATATGTATAAATAAATACTGCAAAAATTCAAGAAATTATGAAAACATTGAAAATAGATTACAATACTTAGCAGGCAGATAAGATTTGCAGTATTATGACTCACAGAAGTATTTCAACCGTGGTTCACTTGCTCAACTCCCAGGCAATCAGATATATTTTATTGAATTTTGTTATGTAGGCGGCGGGTAGCGTAATAAATATATCACAAGTCAAAGATCTAAACAAAATTGCTACAAATTAGCTTTGGGTCAAACAAAACCCACACAAGTTGGCATAGAAAACTAAAGCAAACACAATTATACTACACAAAACTTGTACTTCATATGAAAATATATATAAATAATTGGACTACATTAAAGGAAAAAAAAGAAGAAACAGAATATCTAAGTGATGAAGAGATAACTCAACAGAAAGTGAGAGATAGTTGCAGAATCTGTTGCAACAACTTTTGGATGACTGTGATTAGAGCAAAAGCATTGGAAAAATGATACGCAATAAATTATATGATAAAGATTCAGATAATTTCAGATACGATCAATTGGAAGCCAAGATTAAACCATAAGTTCAGGCTCTAGTGCCACACGCAGTGCGTCAGGAGTTGCAACAACGTGTGCTTTAATCGACATTCTACAATGAGAACTGAAAGCCTTTCTTTTAGTGCAGAGATAAATAAAGGCTAACTAATTCTGAAGTATTTCTATGCTGGGAACTCATATTTGTCTGGGTTGCAAGTTCGCAAGTTGCAACCTACTCCCGTTATAAGCTAGCATAAATCTAGCTGCCACATCACCTTTCAACTTTGAAAGCAGCTCAGAAAACGCTTCGAGCTGCCCGCAGCAGCAGCACCAGCACCAGCAACGCCTTCTCTCCTCAGAAAACTCAAAAAAAAAAAGTTGAAATAAAATGAAAACCCATTTTCCGAGCGCTCGTTGCATGCAAAAATGTGGCAAGCAGCAACAACAACTTAAACGCCAACTGCCATAACTGCAACATTTGGGCAACCAAAAAAAAACGGGGAAATAAGAGACAGAAAAGCGGCTGCAAGTTTGCATTTAACGCGGCTGCCAGGCTTAATTTTTTCCTTATTTTTTAATATCGCAAAGCTCAAGAAAAATAGTTGAAAAAGACATGAAAAAAACCCACGGCTATGTAAAGCTGCAACTACAACAAAAGGCGACTCGTTGCATTTGCCACACACACATTTATACACACAATTGCTATTGCTTGCAGCCGGTCCAAGTCCATGTCCAGAATCACGTCCATGTCCAGGAAGCAAAACTCTTGCGTATTTGCGTAGGCAAAACTTGGCTCTTGTCTTGTCCACTGAGATGCACCCTGAGAACTGTGAGCTGCGAACTGAGGGGGAAATTGAAGACTCAGAGTCAGACTCAGACTGAGACTGGAGAGAATTGAGACTCGCTCGCTAGTTGTTTTTTTCCTTTCATAATTAATTATTATTTAGCTGGAAAGTACCCCTGGCAGATCAAATAACTCAGTCCGAGAGTGGAAAAGAGTAAAAAGAATATGCAAGCGCTTAATTAAAAGGGAAGCAAATACTAATAACTACATCAACACGAAGTTAAAATACCCTAGATACTTAGTAAAAAGAATAAGATATATAAAAGTTATTCAGCTAAATAACATATGGTCAAAACTAAGACAAAGTTGAAATTCCCTAGATAGACAAAAAAAAATATACATATCTTAAGCTGACAGTATAAAGTAGCTTTAGAATTACTTGAATAGCCAAATTCAGAAAAATTGCATCAATATTCAATTAAAAAACTAAATATAATGTAATTATAGATAAATCACAAAGTAATTTGTCCGAATAAAGTCAAAATCTTGCTAGCAATAAACTCTTCTATTTCTACAGTCAGAAATCAAATTATTCTCACTTGCAATCAAGTTTTCCCCTTGAAAATTCTGAACCCTAACCTGCGGCTGATAAAGCTATAACCCGTCAAATTCATTAGTTTTAAAGTTATCTATAACGTGCGTAGCTTACCGTTAAATTGGCGCAACTGCAGTCCGTAAATAAGATAATACAAATCACGCAATTTGGTCACCCTTAACCCCGTCTCTTCCCCTCTCTATCACTCTCTGGCAAAGGTCTCTCGTTAAGTATGAGCTCAAATAGTGAAATGTGTGTAATCTAATGCTTATTAAACGATTTTTAATGCAACAAGCAGCTAAATAAAGCTTGCAACAAGCGGCAACGCACGCAACACATTTGAATTGGGGATTCCAAATTCCGATATCTAGAATCCTGAATCCCAAAACGATTGTGTGCCACGTGAAAACATTTAACACGCAACAACAACGAGAATGGCAACGAGAACCAAACGATGGTGTTGAAGCTGCCACTGATGAGCTGTGTGGGCCATGTGGCAAGTGTTGCACGCGACGCGCCGTCGCACGTTGATAATAAATTGTATAAAATTATCTCAATGGCACACGGCAGTCGGACAGACAGACAGTCAGACAGAGAGACAGACAGGCCTTCAGGGTTGTCCCCTTCCCTGAGGAAGGGGTGGTGGCATGACCAATCGGGTGGTGGGTCAATCGCTGGTTGCTTGTGGCAGCGTGCAACACTTTCAAGAATCACAACGCTGCAAAGCGGGTCATAAAAATTATCTGCTGCTAAACGTCGCCCTCAACATGTTGCCCAGGGTTGACACTGAGACGAAAAATGAGCAGCAACAGCAACAACAACAACGACAAAGACAAAGACAACTCTGGCAAAATGCTTATAATGTTACTCTGGGGAGCGTTTTTCCAACTAGCCTGCAGTTTTCCACAAGCTGCTCAGCGTTGAGAAGGCCAGCAAGGAGAGAGAGAGAGGAATAAAATAATGTAGAGAGAGAGAAAGAAAGAGAGGAAGGAGAGCGACAGGCTGCAACTGGCGTGCAGTTTGTCTCGAGGGAATTTCATGAACAATTTTGTGTCCATTTTTTTTTGTTTCTCCACTTTTTTCTTTTTTTGTATATTGCCTAGTTAAGATTTTTTGGTTGGAGAGGAAAAAAGTGTTACAATTGCTGCGGCTCAATTTTCCGAACGTTGCCCGTTGGCCTTTTTGTAATTTTCTCGAAACAGACAGAGAGAGAGAAGGAGGTAAGAGACTGTTGTAGGAGACTGTAGGGAAAAATCTCATGTGCATTATGCGAAATTGGGCTAAGTAGCAGTTGAGTTTTTTTTTGGGGCAACCTTTGAGACATGTAAATGAAGTCAAGTGCTGCCGCTATTGTTGCAGCTGCAACTGCAACATGTTATTTCAACAATCACATGATTGGCTTAACTAAATTGTTAAATCACGTAGTTGCCTGGGAAGCAATGGCCCAAAGGAAGATTGGATAGGAATGAGAGTATTATCAATTTTTTCCGGAAATATGTCAGACATGGTAATCATGAACCTTTAAGGTATTATATAAGCAACATAACTTAAAATGTATACAATAAATATAACATTTAAAGTAACTGAATGCTATTGTGACAGAGAAAATCCCTAAATACATTCGAAAATTTTAGTCTTATCTTCTAATAATAATACAGTTCTTTTCAAAATTATTTAAAGACAAGAATAAAGATTAAGACAAAAACTAAGAACCGGTTTCCCATTAAAAATCCCATACCTCAGTCTTATCTACAACAAGCAAAGACATCAATGAATTCTTCATAATTTTCTCAGAAATAATTCCATTAATTTCCTAGCATAATATTCAGCTGATTAGTGGCATATGAAGTTGCACATTTTCCGGTTAACCGCAAGAAATAATAGACAAGTCTAGTCTACATTGCAGATGATTATGGAATAAGCCAATAGACAATGTTTTTAGCTTTTATTTTCGAAATTTTCAAGACACACAAAAACTAACCACAGAAACCACAAACTACAAAACTTTTTTATTTGTTAATGTTTTTTTTTGTTTTATAATTAAGTTATCTTTGATATTGGCTTTGATGTAATGTAAAGCAAGAAAATACATTGAAACTAACGCAATCAGTTTTATAATAATAATCGTATAAAGAAAAAGAAACATTTGTTTACTTTATAAACAAATGTGTTTTTTAAATGTAATAGACAGGGGTTTTTTCTAGGAAAGTCTAATGTCATATGGAGATGACAGAAAAAACAGTCTTTTAGCAATTCCGATGAAGATCAACCCTTGAAAAATAAAAGAACCTTTCATTTTTTGCTTTGTAATATGATATTTGTTGGGTTTCTTTAAAGCTAAGCTGCGCTATTAGCAAAACTATCTATAATATAGTAAAGGTGCTCTATAGGTAGACCATATATCATCCCCGACGGTAAAACAATTCGAGAGGAAAAAGAAAAAAATATCTAAAGTTGAATTATGCTCGATGTCGTGTCTATAAAGCGGCATTAAAATCCATTAGCAAACGCGCCGCATTGCCTTAATTTCTGGTTGTTGTTGCTGTTGCTGTTGCTGCAACTCGTGTCCCCACCAAAAATAGTCAAAGCAAGGCACCAAATGTGGCAACGAGAATGGAAACAACAAATGACACTAATAAATATCTAGAGATGGAGAGAGGGTGTGTGGAAAAGCTATGCATTTCCACAAAGGATTTGTTGGCCATTAGAGCGCGGAAATAGTTAATCATATTTAGAATTGTGGCAGGGTTGCCCTTCAAAAAGCAAAAATGGTGGAATATGTAGAAATATGTGTGTGGCAAGTCGACACTTACCCTTGAGCGCTGCAACTTGTGTTAATCCATTTAATCCAGCAAACAGCAGCAAGAGCAACGACAACAGTTGCAACCGTTGCAACTGCAACATATGCATATAAACTGACAATGGAGGTGACTGACGCATCATCTGACGATTTTTCCGACTGTCGTCATGTATTTTTAGCTGTTTAGATGCTGCCGGCGACTTTGGGGCGACATTTTGATTGTTTCTGTTTCTGTTTCTGTGTCGTTGTTTGATCTCGCTGACGTTGTTATTTATAATTTTATTTTTAATCTCATTTTTAATTTGATATTCGTTAGATAAATGCAGCGTGGCACGCATTTTGTCAAAATCTGTGTGATTCACTTCTTTGGCAAACTGAATAAATTCTTTCTCTCTCTATCTCTTTCTCTATCACTCTGTTGATTCACTTAGCACTCATTTGATTTTGATTGGCACTATTTATTTTTGTATTATAATCGTAATTAATTCAAAATCCTTTTAATGCCATGGCGCTATTAACCGGAAACCGGAACCGGACAGTCAACCAATGACGTTTGGCGTTACGCACGAAAGTCGAACGCTCGCGCGACACGAAGAAAAACTCGCTTGTGGCATGCGAATTTTTCCAAGAACGCGAAAATACCGAACGCGATACGAACGAGAAACGTACGAACCGCTCGCACAACCGATGCGACCGAGAACCAGCAGCAAATTGAATGCGAGTCCACAGCGACGCTGTTAACGTTGTTCTGTTAAGCTAACAGCGCTAAGAGTCCACACAATCCACATAGACGACAGTGCATTACTCAATATGGCACTGTTATGTGTATCGTTGTGCTCTCTTCTAACCAGTGCTTTGCCGCTGTTAAACTTGTTGCATGCTGTGGATGCTAACTGTCTCTCTTTCTCTCCTGTTTACTTTTGTTTACAACTGCACATCGTTTGTTTTGTTCCATTTACCATTTGTTTCTACGCGGCACCGACAAATGTTGAGTAACATTTGTTTGGAACTCGTTTCAAGCGGAATGTGGAAGGCATGCAAAACAATAACAGAAGTGGAAACTGTTGTTGTTTTCAACTGATTTTAACAATAATAAAAAGGTTTATTATTAATTAATCTACTTTGTTTTCGTTACTTTTAATATGAATTATCTTTTAATAGCGACCTCGAGTATTTTTGTTAGCTTTTGGCGTCACAAACAAAGATATTTTTATGGCTGTCATCAAAAATGACAAAAGGTGCACATAATGAGCATGCTCTAGTAATTTTTAGTTAATTAGTCGGGATTCGAATCACTATATTAAATACAGCCCAACTCGACTATAATAAACCAAATAAATAAATTATAAGTGTATAAAAACTTCTTTTTATTTCTCACACTGCAGTGTTTTGATCTATTTTTCGCTATGCTTTGATTCGGGGAATTCCCAAATTAATTCGAAGACGTTGTCGACTTTTTCCGTGAAAAAACAGTTTACATTTCAGTGCCAAATGCAGATCTGACGAAATGTTGTCAACAATTGGCTTGCATAATATTTAAAGGAAACGGAATTGTGTAAATAAATAATATTTGTACAAAAAGTGATTTAGGGATAATACCCTGCATCTTGTTTTCAATTTTTGGTATATAGAAATTTTATGTTTATTTTGATCTAGTAAAAAAAAGTTGTCAACAACTTTTATTTTCTTATTTTAGTGAGCTTTTTTCTTTCTCTTACAAATTAATGCATTTAAAGAATTAAATATAGAAACGTATGCTGTTTTTAAGTCTTAAAAAACTCTTTAATATGATAAATTAGTACAAATTTACGTGTATAATAAAAGTAAGAACTAAACAAATTTTAAAATTGACCAGTTTTCAACGCGATATCTTTAGTTTATACGATTTTCAATATTGTTGTCCATTTCTTGACACCTTTTTTCCTACATATTGGTTTAATTTCAATTAATATTTTATTCGGGTTTCTTTTAGAGTGGGTTTGGTATCTTAACTCATTAAGGCGCCGATTGTGGATATACTTTGGCCGTCTGACATATAAAAATGTATTTCTTTTGTTGCATTGTTTGCTGTTGTTTGCTGTGCCGTCTTGTTGTTAGCTCATTGGCAACATGTTGGCTTTGCCTTTTGACCAATGCCCCATCCCCCCTCTTTATTCAGTTCTTAAGTGGCGACCATTTGCTATCTAATCTGAACGAGTGCCGCACTCGCTCTCCAGCTGTTAGCTCATCCATTTCCAAACTGCAATAAACGCCAGACAAGACAGACAAACTGACAAACTTCGAACGCGTTTCACAACAATCGGAGTGAGAATTAGAATCACAGCGATAGACATAGTTGAAGACCCCTTTTTTTCGGAATCATATCCATATCCATATCGTCTCGAAGCGCTCCGTTAGAAGCCGCTAATGAATTTCGAAAAAAAGTAGAAGAAAATCAATTGAATAAACGAACGATATTCTATTAATTTATCAAAACGCATATCCAAAGAGGCTTTTTATAAATCGCTGCCTAATTTCCCAACGTTTGTTAAATAATCAATAACTTCTTTCTCCCACTCTCCATTCTTCATCTCTATCTATCTCAGGTAGTTCTTTCTGGAGTGTGAACTTTGTTCATTAATGCAGTCCATAGAGCTGTAGATACAGATACATTTACCAAGTGTAAAATAAAGGTGTGTATCTCTTATAGAAAAATTGTGCGTGTTGTTCGGGTTCAGGTTCATGTCGAGGTTCAGGCACCACCTGCAATCCTCAACAATATGCATTGTCTACACGAAAGGTCAGAGTGCATACAATGCACGTACATACATGCCTTTTTTCTTTTTGGCTGTACAAAAGACAGGTAAAAACTGAGCTCAGGTAAACCATATTTCAAATGCTGATAATTGGCCAATTTAAAGGGACTCTGTATGCGTTGTTGCCTCACTTCACTGAAGTTTGGCAACGCTACACAACTTATCCAAATATTGACATGGCTTAGCATTGGCATTGGGCACATTTAAATGTTTGTGCTAGTCGTAACTTGTCATTGTCTGTCTCTATCGGTCTCCCTCTATCTGTCTCTCTTTCTGTCTGGCTGTCATGTCTGCCTATGGCTGGGCCTAAGCCCATGTTAATGACATGTAAGTTGCGTCTCAATTGCGGATTTACAGCTCCACTTTACTTTACAACGAAATGACATTTTGATTGCCAGCCAAAAGTTCACTCAGAGCTCTACAAATAACATTTGTATTCATATATATTCATTCTTTTATTCATATTCATACTTATACTCACCGAAGTTGGCTTTAATTTGACTTTTACTTTCGTTATTAATTTATGGTGCCTGCTAATTTGCCAATCAAAAACACTGAAAAGGCGTTAATGGCAGCTGCGGGCGGTCTTCGGAATATCTTTAAAGTAAGGTATATTGACTAAGTCAAGCAGCTTGTCAGTCGAAAAGAATAACCATTCGTAATTCTTGTCAGAACAACAGAGGGAATCGTGTTAAGATTGAGAAAAGGTCTGTTCCTGCAAAACTTAAAGCCAGTTTTATAATTTACGACTCTGAAGATTAATAAATATTATCAGAACTATCAAGAAAATCAGAGAAGGAGTTTAATAACATTAAAGGAAGTGAGAAAGCTATTGAAAGGCTTCCTAAATTTCCTGGATTTAAATATAACTATATCTTTATTATTTTAATATTGTTCTCTTCAAGAGCATTTGATTGTCAGCAGTTCCCCTTAAAAAACAGATCGGACCTTTCGCATCTCAACTTTTTTAATCGGAATCCGAGAATCTGCAAAGGCCAAGCCGACTTCAATCACAAGAAAGATACACAATGAGTAAACTGGCTCAAGAGTCCCAAAAGTGTTTCCGCATTTAACTCAAGACTAAGAATGAGAGGCTATTGGTTAAATTTGTGCAGATTTCGGGCTTTGAAGCTTTCAAAAGTAAACAAATTACATGTACGCATACACTCAAGATAATTGAAATTAGCGGCTGTGACAGGCTGATTGCCTTCTGCGATCCTCCAGAGAGAAACCTCACACCACAAATCTCCACACGCATGAGAGTTGGAGACTCTTAAGACTTTGACTGGACGCCCACTCGCAAGAGACAGAGACAGAGCCAAACCCAAAGTGTGTGGGTTTTTGGACACACCAAAGAGGCAATAGTATATCCAGGGGAATCAGGGGACTCCAGGGGAATCAGGGACTGAGCTTGTCTGGCTTTTTGTCTCTCTGTCCTCTGTCTGTTTTGTGGGATATGCGTAGAGCGCATGCTCATCTAACTCCAGAGATTGTATAATGTGTATAGGGATATGATAATGAGCAGGAAATGAGTTGAGTGTGAAATTTATGTACAGGAGTGTTCTCTACTCCTCTTTCTCTCTATATATCTCTTTTAGCCTTCTAGTTAGCCAACATGAGTGATGGCTATAATTAAAATTTGGTGAGTGTGTGTGTTTGTGTTTGAGTTTGGAAAATGAATTATGCGTAAATTATGTACTTTATTGATATATGACACAACAAATCGTGTTTTGATTGAGAAAGACAATGGTTAGTTACTTGTCGAAGCCAACAAAAGACAGCTAAAGAACATAACTCAATCATGCAACTAAGAAATTGGAGTTAACAATGCAAATAAATTGGTATTAAGCACGGTATGACATATCGTAAGGAAGGTAACAAGAAATGTTTCATAAATTTCAATTGAAATAAAAACATAAATAAAAGCAGGTTCTTATTTGCATAGTATTTAAATTGTAATGTAAGGCAGTCAGTAAAATGTTTAGGTATGTTGTTTAAAGCAATAACAGAGATGGAGACTTTTAAGAGAAATTAAAATAACACTTGCTCGAAAAATTTTTAAATTGTGTTCATTGCTTTTAAAACTAAATAAAATATTTTAGATTGCTGTAGCTTTATTCTCTGTAACGAGACCAACCAATGACTTTGTTATCTGCACATAACTCTTTGATTTTATAAGAAACAATGAAAGCCTCTGTGTATTTTGTTTACTACAAGTGTAATGTAAACTTAATTAACAATTTTCAGATATTTAAGGATTGTGATCAACGCAGAAGCAGAGGGAATGAAATTCTTTATTGAATGAATACTTTATTCAATTCCATTCATAATTCTATGCAAAGCTTTTAAATTCTTTAATCAACAATGAAAGCCACTATGTATTTTTGTTTACTACACAGAAAGTTTATTGAAAATTAAGTTGTGTAGATAGAAACCCAATACGAGACACAATTCTACCCGCTGCGCAATACTCGTTGTTGCCCACAAAAAGCATCAACTGACAAAGCGTAAATAAATAAATACATGTAAAAAACACAGAAAGAGAGACATAAAAAATGAGAATTTCGTAATCCAAATGTCACACAATTGAAATATGTAATTAATTATACAGAGAAATACAATTTACAATTTACAATTTACAATTTACAAACATATATATCTAGATATAGGCTCCATTTGCCGCCTGCTGTTCACTTTCTGCTACTAAAAACAACTCGCTGAACTTCGATACGAATCTACAAAACTATTTGCCACACAGAAGCGTAGATTAAAGAGGGGGAAGGGGCATTCCGGAGAGAGGGGACGGGGCAGGGGCAGGGTTGGACCGCCAGCAGCTGTAGCTCCATAAAAGTGGCGGCCTTTTGTTTTGTTTGTTGCTCATATTTCGTTTTTAATGAATCCACACTCTATGATTATCTAGATTTCGAAACATTTATTTGAGTAT
Source organism: Drosophila testacea (assembly GCA_035043265.1). Lineage (NCBI taxonomy): Eukaryota > Metazoa > Arthropoda > Insecta > Diptera > Drosophilidae > Drosophila > Drosophila testacea. The sequence goes on from JAWNND010000151.1 coordinate 3,432,312, forward strand.
GAGTATGAGTATTTAAATGAGACACTCACCCACGCGAATCATTGAATAAATGAATGAATGCATGTTATCAAACACCGCCGGTGGTCGCTGACTACTGAAAATATTAATTAAAAGCCATAGAACACAAATATTGATAAATAGTTATCAATATTGTATCGAATTTAAGGTCTATGAAATTGTTACAAACCATGCCAATAATTTATGGCCTATTTTAAATAATTTGAATATACCCTGTTGAAAGCAATATGTTTAACCAAAAGGCATACTAAACTAAGGAATTATGTAATATGAATTATTATTATTTAATTATTAAGTATAACTTTCCTCAGTTGTAAATACATTTATTAATATATTATGAATAACTAAATTTGCTGCAAATTAATTACAAACAAAACTGTTAGTCAAATTGTTCTGCGGGCACTTGTGCTTCACCTCCAGGGTATTGTTAGTTCTCCCTCTTTAACAAACATTTTTCCCCATTTGTTTTTACATTTTGATCCAATGTAAATATTAATGTTTAATTATGCAACATAATACGAGTTATAAATGAACTAATGCCTTACTGAAATGATGATCTGTTGTGTTTAATCTATGAATGTTTATGCTTTTTATTTGGTCAAGTTGAAACTTTAATTGACTTTTTATTTCATTACCTTTATTTGCTGTTTTTAGTATGTTAATTACCTATTGCATATTGGATTTATTTTTATGGCCAATTAAATATTAAATTTTTTATGGTGTGACTAAAAAGAAATCGCAAATTAGTCACAAGAGAGGAATGGATAAATTGACCACACGCTGTGATGTTTAATATGAGAAAATTGCCAAGAAATAATCGAAAAATTAGCTAAAGAAAGAAAGAAAGAAGGAATTTTTTTTTATGCTATCTTTTTATAGAATTACTGATGGGGTAAATATGATGTTGGCTACTGATATGCCCACACAGAGGCTAAGAGACCCGTTTGAACTCACTCTCAATTCATTACATTAAATGCAGTTTTGTGGGTAAGCTGGTTGAATGATCTGGCAAAGTCCTATAATCACTTAATACCCCCGTAGACCTAATGATGGCCGAGTTATAAGAGCGTAGCCAACAATTTAACAACCATCTATCATTAAATAATTTGTTAAATTTTCAAACTAAAAGCGCCACGAAGACGCAAGAGACGCACAAGAGACCCTCAGGGGCATGATCCCGATCTCAGTGAATAGCAAAGAATGGATATGAGTATGAGTATGAGTATGAGTTTAGCTATGGCTCTGAAATATGGTGTCTGAATACGAATGTGAGTCTGAAGCGTTTTTTAATTAGTTGTGCAGTCGATAAAATGCGCTGAAACTGAAGCGAGCGAATCGAAGCGAAGCAAATAACACAAAAAATGGGAAAAAGAAAGAGAAAATGAAAATGAAACTAAAAAGAGTGATGAAAAGAAAAGAATGAACTGGCAAAAAGATTCGCACGCAGCACAAAGATCAGGATCGGCATCGGTTGATGGTTTGTACGTGATCGGTTCATAAAACTAAAAGCACCCATAAACTGATAATTTGAGAATTTATAAATTTAAAACGCAGACATGGCATTATAGTATTGGGGACTTGAAGCCGACAACCGATCGAGTCAATCGAGACGATCGACAATCTGAGGAGCTGTGTTCCTTTGGATTGGCAGACAGGAAGCGCTCATGTTGCTAATGATGATGATAATGATCATGATGATGATGACGAGGATGACGATGATGGGTGAGTCTAACAGAGTGCCAGACAAACTGACGAACAGTCTGCTGAACTATTGGATTGTTAGAGGGCCTTCCAAGAAGTCAGAGCATGCGCCATAAAGCGCTTCTAATATTTCAGGATTGAATAGAGTTCATGCGTTAAACGGGAAATTGATGGCATAAACCATATGAAGGTTAAAGCTAAAGATGCAATGACATTAGCTTAAATTGTTAATTGTTATTAATAGTTTGTTATAGTTCAGTGTGACAGTTAATATTTAAGCTATTTTCTCCAATGCTGCCTTATGGTTAAGGTGCTCTTGGAAGAGTTAGTAAATCAATTAATTTTATAAAGCTTACAAATATCAAAGGTCTTAAAGCCTGTAATATAGTTTAAAAATGCACTTTGTTATGCTTATTAATTTGCCAAAAGCTTAAAAACGTATATGTGCTTTAAAATCGTTCTTTTTTTATTAATCTTTATTTTTATCAAAGTTTTAAAGATATTAATAGATAAAGTTAAGAATGTCTAATTATAATAAGTCAGTGCAGAACCAACTGAGGTATTAGGTTAACTAACAAAGAGCTTTCATGTGCTTTTAAAAATAATAAACATACATTTATTTTTGTTGACAATTATATTGAATAAGATCTTTTGACATCAAATAAATATTTTTAAGCATTACTTCTAAGTTAACATCTTCTTTCTTTCCTTTAATTAATCACAAGATTTGATCTGGCTTTCAGCTAGTGTCATTGGTGCTTAGAAATGAAACTGTTAGCAAAGGCTTTAGGCTAGAGCAAAGAAATGCTTAACTCTTAACCCACACGATTGTTTTTATGTTTCAAAGTTAATGCGCATTTTTTAAGACGATTTTTACGCGCATTTAAACATTTTATTTTCAGTCGCCTGCCTCTCTATGGGGATATTAAGGTACTTAAGAAGTACGAGTATACTATAGAGAGAGAGAGAGAAAGAGAGAGAGAGAAGGAGACCTGCTACTGCCAGGTCGTTAAGTTGCCACATCTTTGGGTTTATTTTTACACGCAACACGAGAGTTTTATGGCTGCTGCACTAATTAAAATATTAAGCAGAAATGCAGTCAACGAAATTCGTGTTAATTTTTATTGAGACTCATCTGTCTCTCTCTCCCTCTCTTTCCCTCTCTCTCTTGCTCACTGTCTCGATCTCTGTCAATATGCAATTTGCAATAATTAAGCATTAGCTTGGGGAATCTGTTGGATCATAAATCGCAACGCCTTAACGGTCTGGCCTCAAGACCCAACAAAAGTTAGCACAAATCACACATTTGTTGTGGTTGCCTGATAAGCCCACGATTCTCGATGAGAGAAAAAGGAGAATATGAGGGATGTAGCTAGAGATACTACGGGTCAAGAGCGTTGGCGACCCTTGACGACTATAAAAAATTGAAAATTACCAAAGCAACGAGACAGACAATCGACCGAAGGCGTCTCAAATCACACAGACGATGAATGAAATCCAGTGCTGAATGAAGTGGGTACAGTGAGTATTGGGTACAAAGTACAAGCAATTCGGTATGGGAATGGAAATGGTAACAAGACCAAAAAAAAACAAACCCTTGACTTCTCCTGTGACAGTTCCACATTTCTGTTGAATCTTTCAACCGCTTTTCAATCGCAAAGCAAGAGAGAGATAGAGAATGAGGGTTGCCTTGACAGAGGCGTCGATAAAGCCACAGGGGGTCATAAATTCTTGAGCTTCTTGCGTTTTGTTTGCCACCGGGAGATATCAATGAAAAGCCGACAACGTCGTCTTCTTGCCACATTGTCTCCCCTTAAGTTATCGCCAAAAACGATGACAACAACAGCAACAACGGCAACTGGAACTACAACAAAAACAATAGCTGGCAATGTATGAGACAAGTTTTTTTTTCTTACTGTTTTCAGGCCCTGCAACATTTTGAATGCATTATTTACTTAGTTTTTTTCTCTGATTTTTTTAAAAACTTTTTTCTCTTTTTAAACAGGCATGTGTCATGTTTTTATGCCGTATGAAATTATCAGGAAATTGTTTAATAGGGTATATCAAAGGGTTGAAGGTTTGTGTGGCTTTTGTTATTTCTAAAGATTTATTGATGTTCAACTAACTATTTCCATTAATTCCTAAAACTAATACTTAAAACTAAACTAACTCATAAATATAACAAATTTTAAAACTAATATATTTCAGTATTATAAATCATTACTATTAGACAATCAGTTATTACATGTAAATAAATTAAATCAATCTATTCTTAATTTGAATATTTAAAAAATTATTGATTAATTTAGAATGTATGACCACACAAGTTTTATAACAAAAATATTTTGAATTAAGAGGATTGAGCATTTAAAAATGATTTTATTTACTGCATAACAGTCTAATATCTATTTAGTTCCTATTATTATTTATCAGCCTATTTATTCTAACATTTAATATTAAAAAATACTCATTAGATTAGTTAAAATTCCAATATAATTTGTATATGTAACATATTTACGATTAAGATACTTAACAATATTTGAAGATTTTTATAGAAGATTCCAATTCTATAGCCTCCCATTTTACAGGGCATCTCTTACTTGATCATTTGTTCTCTTACGTTTTTCTTTTGATTTTAATTTTCTTGATTTCTTGTTGTTGTTTTTTTTTTTGTTGTTCTGCTATCGCATACGATTTAGTGTCGTCTTTGCTGCTTATCTGCGGTTTGCTTTCTTTCACCAAAATACAAAAAAATACAAACGGCAACTCTTCTGTCTTTGGGTTCGGGTTCGGGACGGGATTGGGGATGGGGTCTGGGGTTTCTGGACATACTATACATAGCACTCTCCAGCGCATGTGTCATCGGCGTTAAGTGCTACGGCAAAGAGTTAATCTCGTCGATAATTATAATTTATGGCTCGTTGTGTGTTCACCTACCTCAAAAATACAAGTACGACTCTGTCTTATAGAAAGACTATAATACTTCAAAATATACAGTATATAGTCTCTGATTCTCTCTGTTGTGTTTTTTTTTGTGTGCTTCATCATAATCACAGTTTTTAATTGGGGTTTGGCTTGAAACAACGCAAAAAAAACGCATCGCATTTTAAGTTGTTGTGGTTGTTTTTGTTTTTTTGTTATTTTGATGTTGCTGGTCATAATGTCAAACTGACAATATTTATGATACAGATTGCTCATTGTCATTGATCATTGTCTGTATGATCATAAACTATAAGCGAATGCGGTATCTCTATGTTAATACCCTGTGTTTTTTAAATCTATAAGAGGGTTGTAGAAACATAAAAGAAGAAGCTTCAAAGGATCGGTCATTCAAATAGATGAAGCACATATATCCCAGAGACTTTAAGCAAATTATATATGTCAAAGTATCATATCAAAATATAATAATAAGAATTAAAAAGAGAGATATAAGGGTATAAGTTTACAAGTTTATTTAAAGGAAGAATATCAATCTCAATATTGTAGAGACTATAAATATTTCAATGTAAGCAAAATTACTTCATATTCCAGTCTCTTTATTGAATTTATCTTAACCTTTACTGAAAAAACTACACAGATAGCACAGGTCTAAAACATCAGAGAGTTATAGTATAAAAAATAATTTTATTTACCTGACAAAATCTTAGAGAAAAGTCTACAAAAAAATCAACTAATCAATTAACTAACTTAACTTAACTTTAACAACTTTACATCCAAGAACTGTGTTTAAATTTTAGGAACTTAAATTAATTAATTAAAGCAACTCAAGAACGCAATTTTCCTTTCCTTAGATCTCTTTTTTATAAGTATACTGGGTATTTCCTAGACGTATAATGTATGCTCAATTATTGGTAATTGTTTTCGACATGTGTTTGTGTGTGTCTTGCGGGTTTTATGTTAAGCCCAATTATGTCAATCAGAGTCCGTTTTCACTTTCACCTACTTAGATACGATGAGCAGAAAGAGAAGTAGGAGTAGGACTGGAAGTAAGAGTATGAGTTGCGGCACATTGATATCTGTATCGTAATTTATCATATTGATAAGGTAAATGTTGTGATGTCAAAGCGGCTTTTGATTTAGTTCCCCCGCCTAAGGCCAGACTAGCTACCAGTTTTTTGTTCCAGATAAATTCAGATTGCAGCACTAACCATTCCAGTTTCAGTTCCACTTCCAATTCCAGTTTCAGTTCGACTTACAACTCCAGTTGCAGTTGGAGTTATGTGATCATAGCCGCTGCTTAATCTTAGCCACATTTAAGTTAATTTGTGCGATAAATACTGATGAAAAGGCCAAGACAGACAAAGATGAAGTCAAAACAAATGTGCAGACATTTTCAGGCAGCTTCAATCATAATTCATCAGTCGCATGTCGAGACTAGGCAAAATGATTCTATTTAGAGGCCACATCAACATCATCATCAACATCATCATCGTCATCTTGCCCCATCTCTGTGCCACCGCTTGAAGCACTTAATCATGCGAAGGCTCCACAGATTAACTCATTACTTAACACTTTTATTTTTCCTTTTCCTCCAACAACACATCTCTCTGTCCCACTCTCTTGAGAGGATCTGCTCCATCTGACGGATGCTGCAGATAATTGTGTGGCCACAGCTGAAATCTTGTTGTGCCCCCACTTTAAGGGAGGGGAAGGTAGTGGGAAAAGAGGGACGACAGCTAATGCGCGGGGGCGTGTCATTGAGTTTTTGAGGCGAAAATGTTTCAAAAATGTTTCAAAATTGATGCGCACCTTCTGCCACCTTCCACAGTGACAGAGAGCAACATGAGTGTGCCCTGCCCCCGTTTCACTCTCCACTCCCCTCTCTCTTTCCGTCTGTCCCTCTGTCTGTCACCTTCCCCTCGTGGTACTTAATGACTCGGCGACATTTGTAGCTTTTTGGGCTGGCGCATTAACATTCCTCACTTGTTGTTGGGGGTGTTGCACAAACACAACAGCTTAAGTGGCGACTCTTTAATAGCAGCTACTTTGCTTTACTTGCCACATGCAACACACACTTATAAGATTTAAATTCGTTTACTTAATCCACTCTAAAGATCGTCCCCAAGGAATATTGTACAACTGAGGATCACTTAAGTACAGTGAAACCTCTCTTGGGCGGACACTCATGGTCGCGCAATTTGTGTCCGCTCAAGGGGAGCGTCCAAGCCTATAGAATATTTTTTCGTCGCTGCCTCCCGAAGTACACGAGCTTTACTGTCGAGCGCGATTCTCTTCAATGATGCAGGACCGCAAATTGGCCTCCCAAATGTTATACGGTCAACGTTTTTGGGTCATTTTAATCTTCGAATGCGAATTTCGAACCGTCACCACCGCATCATCCATCTTGTTGGGTCAGACTCCAGCTGTCAGGTTCGGCTCTTCTTCGATCCTGACTGTTCGTCATTCGCCCAATTCGATCTTAACGACGGCCACCGTCGTCAGAACGTTCGTTTAAGAACAAACCGCCAAGAAGAGAGGCTTTGTCGAGGAACTTTTTTAGTGTTCCAAACCGCTATGAGAAGCTGTCGAGAAATTGTTGAGAAACGTCAGCAAAACGCCAGTGCCGAAAAGCAGACTCGTCACGGGTCTCACTATTAGAGGGTCTCGCTGGAGACACATACATATGCCACATAATGTTCAAAAATTTAAACATTTATGTTTCTTGTACTTTAAATGAATATTAATGAATGTTGCAGATATTGGTAAATGTTGCATGTTTTGCAAAAAGGAAGTAATCTTTCGTGTGGGTTGTGAAAAGAAAGAAGGAAGGAACTATAAAAAGAATACTACATATATGCATAATCTACTTCAAACTTATATTTACTTTATTTGCACATTATAAGCATTATAAACTAAACAGCTTGGGAATGAATCGTAAATACATTTTATTTAAACAATTTCCATATAAAATATTTTGTTATTTTACTTATATTTTTACCATTAATGTCTCCGCACAAACTAAAAGTTTTGTTGTCTAATTGAAATTTAATTTGATAAGCTACACAAATTATTATTACAATTTTTCTTGAGCTTTTTATGGCTTCCGTCTGACGTTTACAACTTTTGGGTGTTTCTCAAAGAAAAGATATTTTTCTTTGGCACTTCTAAAATAAATGACGACCATCAAGAAATTTGTTATGTGTGTCAGTGGGAAATTTATGTTATTGCTGAACGAATTTACAGCAATAATTAAATAAAAGATACACATACACATAAAGCGATATAAAATGTATCTGTATCTGACAGACGTCAAACTCGAAATGCGTGCATAAAAACGGAGAAATCAAAGACAGGCAGACAGAGAGAGAGACAGAGAGACAGGCAAATGGACAGTCGAATAGACAGACAAATCGGTGGGAAAAGTCGAGTGGCAATTTCAATGTATTTGATTTTCATCCCCCCCCCCTCTCTTCCATCAGCTACCCCTAGAGTTGATTTTACTGTGGATTGGCATACCCATAACCAATTATTTACCAACACTCGTCGTCATGTCCTGCACATCCTGCACATAGCTGTACAATCGGAAAATGCGAAAATCGGAAATGCAGTCAATGCATTCAAGATGTGCCGTTAGCAACCCCCTTCTCCCCTCTAGACCTTTTCCTCTTTTGGCCATTTCATGTAATTATAGACATTTTCACAACTATTGTGTTACAACAATTTAATGGTTCTTTACCTGACCCAGCAAAATATCTCTGAAATCATTTTAATTACTGAAATACGCTGCACAAATTGTTGCAAAATAATGGAAATTTTCATTTGTGGCAATCGATCAGGATGCAAAAGTAGCAAAAATATTTGCAACTCAGTTATCTTTGAAATCCCAGACCCCAGAGTTGTGAGTCTAACAAATGACTTTAAGCACACAATTCCCATAAACTGCATAAATTCCAACCACAATATCAAGGGAACAATCATAATAAAAATCCAAGCTAAGCTTAAGAACCCTTTAAAAAGATAGCCCATCATTTATAATCCTTTAATAGGCGGCCAAAAGCCATAAAATCAAACAATGCAACTGATAAATTTCTGATCATTTCTTTTGGTTGCTCTTCGGGTTGTCCCATTGTTGCCTAGAAGCACTTCAAGTTGTTATTGTTGTGTTTCTTTCGGTAGGGAAAAATGTCAATGAGTCTAGAAATGTGCAAAAGACTTTTATAGGCGAGAATGTACGGGATGTTTCAGTGACATTTAAAATTAGTTTAAATATGCAGTGTACTTTAGTTGGAGCTATGTAAAGAAGTGACTCATATTTATCCCAGAAACTGAAAAGCATATTAAAACTAATCTATTTGTTTATAGCTAAGAACTATTGATCATTTATTACAATAAAAAGTATATGATTGGTATTGTCAAATACATTTAATCTAAAGTAACATTAGTATAAAAGTTTTACTGAAAGATAGGAATGTAGAGTTACCAAAAATATGGATGAGATGAAGAACAACTGGATAAGGACAAGTAAGAAAGTCACCAAGGCAGGTATGCAGAATCTAATGAAGGAGGTTAATCGAAAAATTAGCACAAAAATAAGTTCTTGATTTATTTCCAATATATTTTGTTCATTTATATCGTACAAGAATCTTTATTTAATATGTAAAAAGAAAAAATTTACTTTTGATAAATTTCTTTTGAAATACAAATGAAACAAAGTGTGCAGTTGCGGTATGTTCCTCATACATATCAATCATTAATTTCAATAATAACATATACCTACATTAATAAGTACAGCAGACACATTTTATTATATTCTTTTAAATATTTTCAGAGTCGTAGTCTGCTCATTCACATTTCCATTCGATTTACCATCAATATGCGAGTAAGGAAAATAAGAATGACAAAACTCTAGAGTCTAGAGTCTAGAGTCTTGAGTGTCTGGACAGGCGAAGAAAGCAATGCATATGATTAATTGCTGGTTGAGTTCTAAGTGTGACAGCAACAACAAACGAGCATTCTTTATGCAACCCCGCCCCATTTGGGCTAAAAACCAAAAATAACATCAAAGCAAACAAAGGCCAATGAAAAATATGAAGTGCAAACTGCGACGATGTACAGTGTACACTGTACACAAGGAGGATGCAACATCAACAACAACAATAATAACAACAAGAAGACAACGACAAACAACAATTTCAGATGGAAATCTTGGCGACAGTTGAAAAGTTGAACAAATGTTGTTGTAACGCAGATCATGGATCAGAGAAGTGGCAGGGAAGGGCAGGGGGAATGGGAGTGGGGCATGGGGCAACTTGTTTCAGTTTTGGGTCTGACTGTCGCCTGTCTTTGCTGACAGCCGCCAAGACATTTTGCTTCCTACTCTGCTGCCAAATTCCAATGGCGATGGCAGAGCATGCAAATTGCATTGAGTTTTTGGGAGGACAGAGAGATTGAGGCATGTGGCATGGGGCAGGGGCATGGGCAGAGGAGCAGAGTCATTCGAGAGGGGGGAAACACAGCGCACAAATCGAGTTGTCGTAAAATTAGCACTTAATGCTTTAATTAATTACGTCGACGTGCGTTGGGCCTGGCATAATGTTGTTGTTGTTGTTGTTGCTGTTGATATTGTTGCTGCCGCTGATGTTGTTGCTGTTGTTGTTGCAGTTGTTGTTGCTGCTGCCTCGCCGTTTAATGCATTTCGCATTTATTTATGGCCATTTCATGCGCGTAACTCAACTCCTTCGACTGTCCTTCGTTTGTTCCCCTCTTTCCCGAGATTGTCTCATGTTTGGCAACGTCAAGTGTCAGGCCATTTCACCAGAGAAGAGAAAGAAATTCATTGGCATTCCTCGGACACGTTTCACACTTTCACAGGAGGCAGGTACGTGCCTTCTTTTCCTGACTCCCTTGTCTCCCTTGACTCTCGGTGGCATCTTTGTGCTGTGACAGCGTTTCATGAATGAGTTTCGGCCTTAAAACTTCCTACCTGAGACTTATTTCACATCCGTTAACAATGACAATTCGTTGCACAACTCATCTCATTGCCTAAAGACCAAGTCCAAATATCTTTTTTATCTTTCTGTCTAGCCTGCAGTTCTTATCAACGACTTGCTGTCGCCTTAGTCTCAATCTCAGTCTCAGCTCTCAGTTTTTAGTTCATTTGGCCATAAGAAGATATACGTTTATTGCCTGTGCATCCTTTTTCATTTACAGTTATTTTTGGCTTGTTAATTTATGTGCGCAAACACAAAGTATCTGAAAGTGTAAAAAGGAATCAGCAAGTTGCCGATCAGTGCAATGATCCCAACAGCTAAAGATACGCGTTTAAATATCCCAACAAACTCAAATTTTTATATTGGGAAAGATACTCTCAGAACTCTTTATATTAAACAGATCAACTATATTTCGGTATAGTGAATAATTAAGGTACATTTGGATATATACATAGATTCAACGTCATTTTCATTTTAAAGATATTCGAATAAAGATCTTGCTAAAGGAGTGTAAAAGTATATTTTGTTTTATTTTGATAAATAAAGCATAAATAAATAAATAAACATTATTTCAACTTGACCATAAATAAATGAAAATCCTTCATGCAGTTGTATATTAAATTAATATTCTTTACATTAGCTCACACGACAATATTGGTTGTTATTAAAAATTGTAAACTTTTAGATACAAACAAGTTATTAACAAAGATCGCTGATTAACCTTTCGATAATCGCCTATTCAAAATTTGCTCACTCTCTACAACAGCTTAAACTTATGTATTTAATCGTAATCTTGGCCAGACTAAAGTCAAAGGCTGTGATTGCCTATAGATACATTTGTATCTTAGGCGGCTATCAGCGCAATTGTCAGATGATTAATTAAGCAAATAATGCGCATCAGAAGCTACAGACGCAACAATAGCCGCCAACAACACCTTGAATGTGCCACGCCCCAATTTGGGGAATGGGTATGGAATGGAATGAATAAATGAATGACTGCATGAATAATTGATAGAGCAACAAAAAGTAGCATATGGCAATAGCTTGAAATGTACACTCATCTCTCGTCTTATCGCGCTGTCTTCAACCTAAGACGACATTAACAATGTTATTGTTATTGTTGTGGTTGTTGTTGTTGTTGCTGTTGTGATTATTGTAGCTGATGTTGTTGTTGTTGTTTGTAGAGTCTGTCTGCGTGCTTGCCCTGTGATTCATTTTGTGGTATAGAATTTATACAATTTATCTGAGTTGGATTAGCCGGACTTGTGTCCAGACCAGAACGCACCCACAAAATCCTTTTCGGCCACTTGACTCATTAGGCGCACATTGATACGACTGCCTGCATCATCATCATCGTCATCATCAGTATCATTACAATCATCATCATCATTATTGTCATCAGAGAAGCATCTTCTGCTGGTCGCATGATTTGCATTAATTTGGCGAAATGCTGTCGATGAACGGACGCGTCCGATAAGCGCTGACATGGCCAGATCCGATCCGTTGGCCATTAATTAGCCCACGCCATGACGGCGCATAATAAATTACCAATTCATTTGAGCTTTCGTTGTTGTTGTTGTTGTTGTTGTTGTCTCATCTGATTTGCTTTCGCTGTGGCCAAAAAGACCTCAGACCTGGCCATGTCCAACAAGTAAACTGCATTTCACACCGCGAAATTTCAAGTTTGTTCATGATGTTGCGAATTTTTTGGGAACAGAAGATACTTTTATTGGCACTCGCTGATTGAAATGTATTTGCATTTACTTTAGATGGAATTCACTTGGATAATAAGCTAAAGATATTCTAATTTAGGCCATCTGTGAGTCTTGTTATTTTTAATCAAGTCTATACGTAATTTAAAGGCAGATTGACAGCTCTTTACTGTCTAGACGGGAACATTAAACATCATAATTTAAAAGTTTTTTAACTAAGAAGATGCCCACTATAACATATATAGAAAATTGGTTTAGCTTATCTTGTTAAGAGCTACGATTTATTAATATTACATTAAGTCATTAATTTAGAATTTTACTCATTTAAATAATTATAAAATGTTGCTGACTATTTACAACTAAATGAAATTTGTATATAAGTTCAGATTCTATTATAAAAATAGCTCCCGCAGACAAAATAAAATATTAACTCGAATACCAAAATCTAGTTTAATAAATAAAATGCATATTCTATCAAAATTATGGAACTTATAATAGTTTTAACTTAATCAGCAACAACTTTTCTAATCAATTTAGATACAGACATTTGCCAGCTGAAGAGCAATTGCGGATTTTAAATTTTAATCACTTTTAATCATTACTCTTATTGTCAAATGTTAACATTTTGATTTGAAATGCATGTCCTGTTATCTACAAAGTTATCAAATTGTATCTTACACAATTTCTAGTGTTTATTTTCTTATCTAATTGTATCTGCTTGTCAGTCGTTTTGTATTTGACACTTTTCTCCAGTTGAAAAAACCCAATTCAAATACAGATTTTGTAGCTGAAACCAAAAAGTTTCTAAAGAAAAACGCAAAGTTCTTGTCAAGTCAATTGATTGCTTTAGCATTGACAGACTTATTGGGCATATCGGTAACAGCAACAGCAACAGCAACAGCAACAACAATGCCTGTGTGGTCCCACACTGTGTGTGTGTATGCAAATGAGCACACACACACATACATATAAAGAGAGTGTATATACAGTAAAAAGATACAGCACGCTCAGTCGAAATTTAATTTATGCGCCGGCAATTAAACATGCATCATTTACAGTCGCAGCAGCGTCGCCATAAGCGGAGGCGGCAACAACGACACATGTGGCATCCACGGATCCACAGATCTGTCAACACTGAGTTAGGGGTAACGTAACGGAAACCCGACGCGACATGCTCGTGGCAGCTTCTTGACACTGTCCAATGCCATCATTTGTCAATATTAACTTTAATTAGCAAAATTTTGGTCACCGCCTATATAAAGATACATATCAGACAAATGTATATGCTCATAAACTTTTGTACTATGTAAAGTATATAATGTTTAAAAGTACTTGTTATTGTTGCTCTCACAACAATTTGTTTTATTAAATTCCATCGGAGTCAGCACCCAGTTTCCTCATTATATTTCTGGGCGGCCGCAAAGATCGTTTATTTTCATTTCGATTCGAAGACGGAATTTGTAAACTCAACAGATTTATTAAGATACAAATTTGACCAGAAGTGGAAAAGGGAACTATGTTACTTGATGTATAGTGTTAAAGTTCTGGATCAGGCAAAGTTTAGCAATAATTCTTTGCAACTTTGAAATAACAAATAATATATATAAATAAAAATAAAAGTACCATGTGTTATTTGTCCTCTCTTTTTAAGTAGAACCCTTAATATTATTTTGAATGCTTTTATCATTTGTTTTTCTTTCAAATAGTGATAAAAAATTGTTTTCAATTTCATGATTCCAAAGTTTGAGAAACATAAAAATCATGATCGATTGCGTAACTAAAAATGCAGCGTATCGAAACGCGTAGCGCATACGCCCCATTAACCCTTTCAACAAAAAGCATAAATTTCATATTTCATGCTTATGTTGTTTTATGTGTCAGAGACACCAACTGAAAACAGAAACAAAAACAGAACCAGAACATAATGAGTGACTTAAGTGTGACTGACTAGAAGATACCCTGCAAATAATAAATATTTCATTGAATAAATTTAATGTTAATTACATAATAAGTTGTAGATTATTCAGAACATGCAATTAAAATGATTTAATAGTTTATAATTTAATTAAGAATGTTATTATTTTATTTGATTTTATTTGTTACAAATTTTTAGAATGTATGTATAAACAAGTTAAATTTTTAATTTATCTAAATAATAATATCAGTTGCTTTTTATCATATTTCTCAATTGTCTAACTAAAGGGAAAGATTTCGGATTTGGGCTTTCCTATTACAAGACTTATTTATATCCCTTTCTCTAACTTTTATGTTTACAGGGTATTCAAAAAAAAACAGAAACAACTTTTCAGGCTATAGAACGCTTAAAAAAAGCATTTGCAATTGACACTCGAATGCATTTTTAATTGTTGTTTTAATATTTTGCCAAATTATCACATCATTTATCCTCAGGAGGATGTGAGGCACTTCAAAGGCCTCACTTTTAGTCTGGGCTAATGTGTTTGCTATTGGGTGATCGTCATAGCATAAATCATAAATACCGAGTGCAGTAGGAAAGTAAGAGGAAGGCATGGGAGTAGAAGGGAGAGGGGAAGTTGCACACTTGAAGCAAATACGAAATTTTGAATTTGAAATGTAAAAGAAAATATTTTTACTCGACAACATTGCCAAGTGGGTGGCAACTGAATTAATTTGCGGCCTCTTCAACCTCTCTTTCTTTCCTCTTCCTCCCTCCCTTCATCAATTTTCTTTCTTCTTTTCGTTGTGGCTGTTGTTGTTGTTGTTTTTAATGTTTGCGTGTCGAGCAGACGCAAAATAAATAAACTTTAAGTACTTTTCGAAATTGCTGTTGGCCGTTGTGTAATCTTAAGTAGTGCGCCATGCACTCAGCCAACACTCTCACTCACATGAAAACTCACTCACGCACTCATATTCATATTCACACACTCAGAGACACCGCGGCATGTTGACATATTAATGCAATTAGTTTAGGACGCACTTCGTGCTAATTTTATAGTCCCACTCTTTTCCCGTATTTACATAATTCATATTTGTGTCCCCTTCGATGTAAGCTCCCTCCCAGAACTCCTTGGACAACCCTCTGCAGTTGTCATTTCATCAGATGGCACGCACTGCAACCAAAGAGGGGAGCTGGGAAAGGGAAAGTGCAGCAGGAGCAACTGCAGCTGTTTGTATCTTCAAATTTATGAGTTACGCTCCAAATTGTTACTTCGAATTGACATTGTTAATGAAAACAAAATAGCATTAAAACTACTCAAAAAGCTTGTCACAGCTTTTTATGTAGGGTGAGATTCGAAATTTTCGAAATAAAGAAACTGTTTGAGATTTCTGATTTCTAGTTCAAGTTTTTCATAGCTTTCCATTTAAGAAATAGATGTTTGACTCGAAAGAGAGCAAAAGATGAGCTGCCTAAAAGTACCCTTCAGATTTCAGTTCAAAGTATAATTTTAAATCCAAATATTTTCCAAAATTTTTTAATATCATTAGTTGTTTTTTAACTACATATTTATTTTTTAAATGTAACTACTTTATGTACTTTTCCATATAAATACTTACGACAACCTTAGGGAGACCATTGTCGCTGGTTACCTGGACTATGTTTTTCCTCTCCCCACTTTATTTTCACCAAAAGTAAATTCAGTTTATGATCTAGCACTTTTTCTGTAACCAAAGCACATCAAAGGTCACTAGCATACTGTACTCATATTCAGAGAAAAACTGTCCCAATTTCCATTGTTTGGCTCAACACAATTTACACAACTCTTCGATGCAATTATCCTTCGCAGTTTGTTATTTTTTGATTATGAATCCACCTTCCGATCCGATTCGATCCGATCCCGTCGATCATCCGAACTTTCCCTCTTTTGCACCTTGGCAGCCACCGTGCTAAACCAAATTACATGGCAACCAACAAAGGCCGAACCAAGTTTAGTTATAATTTATGAGAACAGCACATAAAAAATAGAAATACAAAATGAAAGGAGGAACAAAAAAAAAACCAACTACAAATGGGATTCGTCGTATGTATGTAATGCCAGCCCATTTCCGTTGCGCAGAAGGCTAATCAACATTTCTAACCCCTCGATAAGGCAGGCAAAGATGAACTCAATGATGAACCACCCGGAGAGAGGACTCTCCACTCTCAACTCACATCCGTGCTCATCTCATTTCATTTGATTTGAACATATATCGTGCTGTGTGCCGGGTTGTAATCCCAGCTGTAAATATGCCGCGGATCCCGCGCCGATCTTAAATCATGTTTCTATTTATGTTGTCACAAGAGATTTGCGTTTTTTTGTTATTCCTGGTTCCAGGTTTTTGGACCAGTTTTTTGGGAACTGAGAGTCTGTTGGCTTGAGCTAAGCTTGAAGAAGTGTGGCTAAGCTGGCTTAAGAGCAACACGAGTCAACCCTCCCTCCCCTTAACCTCTATCAAGTTCTTCCAGTTCTCAAGGGTTGTTCGATTATATATATTTTTTATAGCTACCCCAGCATCCATCGATCATTTATTTTAATTAGCAGCAGCGTGTCGATGGCATTCACAAACTATCAATTTCACTCGGACACCCTTCGGCAAATGCTATTTACATAAGTCCAAATGACATGTGACGAATCTGAAGTGCAATTCGAGAGTAAGGATACATTTCTCTCTTTCTGACTCTCTCTCTTTATCTCTCGGTGGGCGTGGTCGCATACTTTGAGACAGTGAAAGACACTTAGCTATGGATATGGTTTATCAATTGTTGACGATGTTGTGACTCCTTACCCGAAAGTCTGAGACAGCTGTGAACTGCATTTGATAAATGTGAACCCCATGAAACTGAGAGATAACTGAGAGCATCGAAGGCACACTCTCAATCTTAGACAAATGACAGGGTACTCACAGGAAGCGGCTGATGATGTTAACAACTCTTCAGTTTTCTATACACTTGCTGAAGGGTATCTCGAATTGATTAAACATGTTGTCCAAGTGTAAATTTGGAATGTGCTACAAACTTCGAGCTACAATCGACGCCAAGATTTTTCTCAGCATTAAAATAAAGTTTCCAAATTTCCTCTGATCAATATATGCTTGATGTTTGATTGACTACAACTTAACAAAAATCTATTAATGGT
Organism: Drosophila testacea; assembly: GCA_035043265.1. Lineage (NCBI taxonomy): Eukaryota > Metazoa > Arthropoda > Insecta > Diptera > Drosophilidae > Drosophila > Drosophila testacea. The sequence continues at coordinate 3,449,766 of JAWNND010000151.1, forward strand.
TTATCAAAATTTAATTATAAAAATGTTTCTATATAATTTAGTTAGTGCATCTAAAAGTCACTTTCTCATAATCAATTTCACTCGTTTCCAGGTAACTTCTGCAGATGATTCATCCCATCGTTCAACGCACATTTCATCATTGTTTATTTGTACTTTTGTTGTACAGAAAGGTGCTCAAAGGATTAGCCTGTCATATCTTCATGTTCCAAGCGATGAGTATTCAATTTTTTGATAAGTCTTTTTTCATCTTCTTCCTCAAATTGGAAGTCTTGGTTTTATAAGTAATTATTGAACGTATTGTTGGGTTGTTCTCAATGGATTTTCAATGAGTTTTCAATTAATTTGTGTTATATTTTGTGTGGGTAACCGAATGTTGTTTTGTTTAGCGTCTTTTACAGACGATTTCCTCTTTTTTTATCCTCTTCCCTTGCTCTATTCTCTTCTTTCCTTTCATCATCTGATGTTGCTGTTGCTGTTGCTGTTGGACTCCTGTTGCTGCTGTTATTGCATTTTGTAAAGTAAACATGCCAAGTGCTGCTGTCACCCATTGCCACCCACAAATTCACACACACACACACACACACACACACACACACACATACACAGTGAGAAACACACACAGCTGCAGATTATGCAAATATTTACTTTGCGTTGATGAGGCTGATGAACAGGACGCCGATGCCAATGTCGTTGTTGCCACATTTGAGGCAATGTGTCCATTGATGAAGCCACTCGGCATAAAGGGGGTAAAACGCAAAAAGTGCTGCACAAATAATGTCATACGGTTGCCTCATTTGCTTTGCCAACTACCCCAACTGCTTTCCCTCCACCTATTTCTACTTGCCACACGCCACATCCCACATGCTGCATCTCATATCTCTTTCTGTCAACCTTGCAACTGCCCGTTGGCAACCCCTTGGCAACCTGCTGACTGCGTTTTTTTGTATACCCTATAACCAAACAACTATTCTAAGGAGATATCAGTTCAATAACAGCAGGTATATGCGACTCCATAGACTATATATTTTCATTCAGGGTTCTTAAAGATCTTCTGAGTGCAATAGTCTGGGAAAGGGTAGAAAATATTTATTTATGTTATCTCTTTAGTAAATTGACTCTGATCTTGCACTTTATAAGGTCCGATCACTTTTGGTTCAAAATAAACGTCAAAGAATAAGATTTGAAGTGTTGTTTAATAAAATTTATGACCAAAGAAGATAAGTGAAATAACAAATTGAATTGAGTTTGAAGTCAGACGATATTTCGAAACAAAAGACATCACGTTGGGAAATCGGTTAGTTTTTCCAAAGTTATGGCGGTCTGAACTAGTGATTTAAAATAGATTGAAAGATTGAAAGTGTAAGCTGCTATTAACAACAGGGTATCCGTCTGTCAAGCAAACCATATTCCCCCACTTTTCTTTATACTCATTCTAACTTTCATTTTTTCTATTGCTTTGCAGTTTCTCAAACTGCTGTTAGCATAAATTTCAAAATTAAAATCGCAACGGCGACATATGCGCGCGGGTGTGTCCTTAGATGGGGGCAGGGACAGAGGCGGGGGTTGGGCAATGCCAAGGGGTTGCTAGAGGGGGTTGCGCTCTCAAAAAGTAATTATTTCAAGCAAAAGACGGTGCCGGGGGTTTTTCTGTATCTTTGTCCACAACTTCGACTGCTGCTTTTGTTGCAGCTGTCACTTCACTTTGACATTTCGCCGGGCATTAACGCTCACTCTCTTATACTGTCTGTCTCTCTCTTTTTCTTTCTCCCTCATCCCTTCTAGCACACCGGTGTGTTACAGCAGCATCAACAATGCTTGTTTACATGCGCAATAATTATAAAATTTACGTTTGTTTTGTTGTAATTGTTAAATAAATCAATGTCACGGCGCTTTTCCCAAACTGCATTGTTCAACTCACTGCAGAGAGTTTCTCTCACCTATCCACTCCCCTCTCTACTACTACTATTCTCTGTTGCATTCTCTACCCTTCTCCCTGGAGGGGGATTGACTGCTTTGCGTCTTTTTTGTTTCGATTTAATTGCTTGTTAAAGGCGAATTGTGCAGCCATTGCACGTTGAGTTAATGATCCAGGAATGTGCTGACTTGCAATGGCCTGTAAAGTGCTCAAAGAGGTAGGAAAAAGGGAAGTGAAGGGTGGAATGGACATGGATGAAGTATAATCGAGTAGTTGGAATTGCTTGAAATTTGATTTTACAGCAGCTTAAAAACAACTTCAATATTAACAACTTTGCTCAGTTGAGATACTTGGTATTCTGTTATCCTTACAACGCTTTCAAGCTGCAATCGTTAGCTTCAGGCTCAGTTTCATATGCAAGTGTGCATTTCGGGATTTTCTCTAATTAAAATGCACTTTTCAGCAGAGCTAGAGAAATATCTAATATCAAAAGCTTACAGTTTAAATTAGTAACATTTGCAATAAGTCTAGGAAAGTTATTCAGCTACTTAAATAGCTTTTCAAACAAAATATAACAGCTTTTTATTAAACATAACTCTCCTTTCCATAATATAGTCTCTTGTTTTATTGTCATTTCTTTCGCTTAACTAATTGTAAGAGCATCTGAAATTCGGCTAGTTATCCAAAGTAAAAGCTTCCTCATTTGTTACATAGGCAAAAATCCAGTCACACACAATCAATTTGATGTCAAATTTTTCGGACCACAACAATAGAAATGCAGCTTCATTAAATATGAAATTCAAACTAAAAGCAATTGCAGATTGCACTCCAAAAAGGAGCAAAAGGAAAGGAAGTGGAAATGGTTCTGGGACTGGAACAACATCCTTAGGAGTATGACATGTCTCTGGGCCTGTTTGTAACATCCTGTTACCCTCTCCTTTCAAGTCGACAGACATTTTACAATTTTTGCAATTGCTGGGCGAACACAAAAAGAGTGAAAGACAGTCAAAGCGGCGACTTACTTACAGATACAGATACAAAGACTGAGACACAGATACAGATACATAGATACAGCTGCAGTTGGAAATACATACACTTGAAGTATTAAATAATTTGGTGCCATTGTGTTGACACCACGACTGAGAAATTCAACTACAAGTGATGTTTGTCTGTGTGTGATTTCAAATTATTTCTTCATTTTGTGCTAAAATATACAACAAAATTAGAAAAAGAGGAGCTTGAAACTAGCACAAGACAGCAACGTTGGCGTCATTCTAATCAGTCCACTCGAAGGGTATGTAAATATTGTAATATGATCTATACAAATCAAAAACATTTTTCAATATTATTTTACATTAAAAAATTTAAAGTTTATAACTTAGAAATTGAAATTTTAATAATAATAGCATTTTTATACTACTTTAATCCTTAAAGGGATTTATATAATAAACTAAACTGAACTAAATAAAATAATGAATGTATAAAATATTTATAGACACACTAATATATATAAGCTTTATAGGAATTAATTTTTAAACAATGCTCAAATACATTTGTTGTCTACTTGCATGTAATTTAAAATTTAATTTAAGTACAATTATTAATTCACAGCTCCTTAACTTAACGACTGTGTCCTGTAAGGCTAGGAATCAATCCATATTAAATAAATAAAATGGCTTAAAATAGAAACATTTCATTGAGTCAACATTAAAATTTTAGCTCCTACTCTGCTATCTGTACACTATTTTTTCCTTAAATTTGATTGTTCATATTTCTTTTTTCAATTTTATGAATTTTTCAACGTCTGCTGATTGTGATACACTGAACTTTTGTTTAAAAATGTATCATTTGTCTGTAAAAAATAGTATACCTAGCTTAAATATTTATAGAAAGGGTATCAAGTGATCGTCATGCTGTATTACTTCATGGTTTATATTTACTTTGGACTTGTGTTATTGTTGGCATTGGCGTAGTCTGCATTATTTGCCGTTTGATTCCTTCCATTTTTCATCCATGTCTGCATGTTTGCATGCACTGACAAAGGATAATCATCATCATAATGATGATGACAATGATGCTGATAATGACGTTGTATCTGTTGGTGTTGAATGTGAGACTTGGCTGCTGACTTGGTTTTTGTGCCAGTAAGAATATGAATAGGAGTATGGGTATGAGTATGAGTATGAGTACTGAATACGAGTATTTGTATGCATTTCCCATTTGGCTCTTGTCATTTAGAATAAACAACGTAATTGCGAGTTTGTGGGGGCGACACAAAATGTTGGCGACAAATAATCCAAATATTCAAGTATTGTATCTACGACATACTTTGGAGCTGGCAATAGTTGAGAATCTCTTGACCAAAAATACACGCTGGACAGAGCCGAGTATCGTTAATGTCAGCGGCTTTATGATGCAAAGACCTTTGACCGGACTGGACGTCTTCAAAGAAAACAGGAAAGGCCATACTCAAAGGAACATGCAACAACTACATGCTATAAAATTTATGGCACACGTGTATACGCGGCATGCGGCACGCGGCTCATTTCCCCATTCTCATTCCCATTCCCATTCCCATTCCCAAACCCATAACTATACCCGTACCCATTTCCCGTTGCCATTCCCTATACCATTCCCCTTTCCATTCCCTTGCCACATGTGGGCTGCATCTGCAACGGGCTGGCAGGAGATCTATGCGAATGAACTCTATGACAAGTTCCAAGTTTTTCTATGTTTACCTCATAATTTTTTAAGACCCAAAACCTTTTGCCATATGCCGCTGTTTTACGAGCAGATCTCGCTGTGTCGCTTTATACCCTGTAAATAATAGAAATCATGGCACACAAAGGTAATGTAGAATGTAGAATAATGATAATCAATGATATTAAAAATAATATACTTACATAGAGTAAAATCAAATGGCACACAAAAGTTATGATACAAATATTTTTAAGTTTTATCCTATGTATGTCTGTAGTTATTCTGTTCTGATGGGATAAAATTAATTTTATATTTTTGAACTGTATATTATAAGGATTCAAAATCATAATACATTATTATAATGCATTATTATTCTTACTTGTAAACATCTTTGAAATAATTGAATTAATATTTAATTCATTACCAACTAACTTTTGACTTGGGACACATTTGAATTAAACTAGAAATTTATTTGAATAGCAGTCAGCTACAAAATAATATTTATAGTGCATTTTATCGTAAACTTCAATATTTGTTTTGGACCACATTAGCTATCAATATATTCTACTCGGCCAAACAAATAAATTAAATAGAGGGACAAATACACAAACTAGCTGGATATTCATCAGTACAAACCTACTTAAGAGCTGTGCAAGGGGTATCTCCCAGTCCGGCATACACTTTATAACCATTTTTAAGTTTGCTATTCTCCCGCTGGCATCGACCATCACTTCCCGAAGCGCCTCTCATTGTTGTTGGACAATTAAAATGCAGTTTCACTGCGAGACATTTATGCGCCACAGCCGCCAACTTGTTGAGTGATTTGTACACTTTTTAGGGGGGGCTGTATCTGTGTGAGTGGGCGTGGCTCTGTGGCAACTATGTATGCATGCAGCTCAGCAATCATGTTGTCAAATGTCTTCATTTGCAGCATCTCCCCAACACACACACAAAACACACTCAAAAGTCAAATTCGCTTTACAAATTCAATTTGAATTGTTTGCAAATTTCATTCGCCTGTAGGGGAAGCAGGGGAGGGTATAGGAACAGGAGTAAGTTCAGGAGCAGCTGGTCACCACCATAACGAACATCCGGCTAATGTGAGCAATCCATACACAATTCCATACGCATTCCATTTCTGAAGTTGTTGTTGTTTTTCGCACTTGAACGCATTCTCTGAAAATCGGAAAAATCGGAAAAATCTATTTCGATTGCGTGTTGGTTGCCCCTATTTCACATGGGTCACTGGTCCAGGAGATTAAACATAATAATGACGCATAAATCCGGCAACGGTAAACGCATTCAATGGTCACTGATTGCCAGGGACCGAGTGCGAGGGGGAGGGTTGTGTGATCGGGGTTTTGCGGTGAATAGGGTAATGGATAATTCTGAAATTATTTCTAGTCACTTTATAGTATGTTCTCGAGATAGATACAAATATCTTTTTGTCCTGGGTGGTACTCAGCCAGTTTTCTCTTTATACCCTGTGCACTTTGAAAATAAACGTAGGGTATATATTTATGAGATTTAAGGATTGTAGACTCCTTCAGAAAGTTATTTTAAAAATTACTTGATCTGCCAATTAATTTCTATTAAAGTAAAGTATTAAAGTGTTAATTTTTCGAATATATTACGCAATACCTTCAACTATATGTGCTTTTATCTTAATGCTGAGCACAGGGTATTTCGTAGTGGAGCACACTCGACTTGAGCATTCTTGTTTGAATTTTCTTTGAGTATTTGCAACTGCAACAAGCTAATTTGGAATTTTAATTTTGTTTATTGCCGCATAGACGGCGCAGAGCAGTTGCCAAAAAAGAAGAGACAAGAAAATAAAGAATATGGTATGCTTGGTATATGGTTATGATATAGGGTAGGGAATGGTGTGCTAGGAGTAGTAGGAGAATTATGAGTGGCAGCCACAGACAAAGCGAAGGCATTGCGAATATTTCTGGCAACATTCGGTGGCTGCCAAATGCGGCAGCTGCTTTGAAACGCCGCCAAAGTGAGACAGGGCAAAGAGGCAAGAAGGACAGAAGGTACAAGTTGCCTCTAGACCAACTCCCTCCCGCTGGCGTTGTGATGGCAAAAGGGAATAGAAGGGGAGGAAGTGCCACTCGATGCGACAATTGTTGAAATTTAAGAGGCCGCGACGCATGTTGCAAAATGTCGCAATTTGCCGGCGTTTGGTCGGCGTGTGGCACGTGATGTGAAAAATGATGCAACACACACTTTTATTGAGTAGCAGCTACGGTGATCGGATCACAACATAATCTGGGCCACGTTATCACTTTTGTAAATAGCAGCCAGCTCGAATATCAATCAATTGTATAGTGCCTTCATCATCCCGCTATCCCTCTTTAATCTCAAAGATGTTCAACACATTTTGCAAATTGCATACCGAATTTGTGGGAACAATGTAGCTTAGGGTTGAAAATACACATTGATTTTTCCCAGTTCAGGCGACAACTAAAACTGAAAAATAAAATAAAAGTAATTTCAATTTGGATTTTGTAAAACTCGTGAAGGTTATCAGCACATGACGCTCCCAAAACTGATAAGACGAATCCTCTTCAAAACAGACAGAACCGAAAAAAAATTCGAAATACATTCAGTTCATCTTGTCACTTGAGACTTGAGAGAACTGGCAACATCTAGCCTCAAATTTCAATTGAAGTGGCCCATTAAAAAGGGCCACACATAGGCAACAAAAAGTATATAGTACATAATGTGTTTTGTAACAATCTTTTTAAAGTGTATGCGATAAAGTTGCAATTTTATTACAGCTATAGAAAAATATATTTGAACTTATTGTAATTAAAGTGAAGGCCACAACAGCTCGAAGTATGAGCAAAGGGTTAATAAATTGTTGAGCAATATTGGATGAATCGGTTGAGTTGGGTTTTTCAATGGAGTAATGACTGTATAGGGAATATAAATAAACTCGGCTTAGCAAGAAATTTCTTCTTATTATTCTTATCAGAAATATGAAAAATAAAAAAATTAAATTTGACGCATGCATTATTATTAATCAAAGCTTTATTTGATAAACAAAGTGCCTAGATTTCTGTGTTCCAATATGAATCATTCGGCTACCATATTATTATTATATTTATATACAATATCTATAAGCCTAATCTTTATATTTCTTAAATGTGGCATGTCTTATCAATATTTAAAGATTTTTTAGCACATTCAAAGTTGCAGTTGCTGCAATATACAGTTATATGAACTTAATAATACCCTGCATTTAAGATTAATTAACAGTTTAAAGAAGCTGATTAACATGCCCTTTAAAGTCTTTAAATTAAAAGTTCCGATTAGTTTCTGTAGTAAGTGTCTTAAAGATATTATTGTTAGTTCAAATAGAAGAATATTCACAGTATAATAGTTGTATCTCTCATCAGCTTAGCTAAATTAGAAAGTCGAGAAAGATGAACTCGTAGACATCCTTTGAAAAAGGCTTTTTAAATAAGCAAATATTATTATTCACTTAGATAAGGATAGTTAGTTGTTCGATTCGGATATTCAAGAACATTCATATTTGCACATATGTATAAAACTCTATTTCGCAATATTTAGCAAAAAGTACAGGGTATAAATGAATATGCACATATAGTATATGTTTAATAAATATAAAATGTTTTGAAACGATGAGGAGACAGTTCAATTTTTTGTCGTGCTGAGCGAAGAGTGCAAATCGAATTGTTTATAAAAAACATCAGGTCTTTAAAAAATTAATATAAATTTTACATATACTTGGAATGGAACTGTTAACAAAGCTACTGATTGTATTGCTGATGTGCACAAGGCTTAATGCTGATAGCATCGTAGACGAGGGTAGCTTAAGGAGTATTGAAAGCTATGAAGAAAAATTAAAGGAAAATGATGCAGCGCTAAAATTACTAGAAAATGAAATCTCTGAAATTGATAAAGGAATAACACCCAAATATGAACTAAGGCAACAATCTGAAAAATCGTATTTAACTGGCGTCTTAAGATCAGCACTATTGGGAATATATCCAACATTGTGTCTGCCGGATGGAACAATTACAGGAACACGTACTATAGACCTATGTGAGGGACCCTTTGAAGTCGGTTGTGAAGGAGAAATTGCCGGACCCGGCTGGATTGTCATTCAGAGACGCATCACTGACAATTTAGACTTTAATCGAAATTGGAATGAGTACGAGAAGGGATTTGGTAATATAACAGGCAGTTATTTTATAGGCCTCAAGAAACTACTTCAGCTAACTTCGTTTGAGCCCCACGAATTGTATATATACCTAGAAAGTCTAGATGGAGAAACTAGATTCGCAAATTACAATAATTTTGAAATTGTAAGGAGAAATTACAAATTAAAATCATTGGGTCAATATAGTGGAACAGCTGGCAACGCTTTTGAAGATGCTGTAGGAAACAATTTCAAGGCCAACAATTCGAGAAGATTCAGAGATTCTACAAACCTCATTACGGGATGGTGGAATTCTCATGATCAAAGTGGAATTGGAAGGTTTGTTAGCAATTGCTGAGTATCCTTAACAAATTAAATTAATAATTATTTTCTTGTTCAATTTTTAGCAACCTGAATGCTGCTTATAGCCAATGGCAGACCTGGCCCAAAGCTTTCAAAACCGTGCAAATGTTAATTCGTCCGAAAATTAAGAGCGATTTTATGAATTGTGAACCGATTTCCGAGAATTTCGTCACAAAGGCAACGAATATATTACATAATTTTGGTCTGTGCTAATAATAATGTTAAAATTCCAATAAATTGAATGTGAATTTTTAATTTTCGAACTGCAATAGTTTTAATAGGTTCGATGGTTGCCATAACAAGCTACGATCTCAATACGATTATCTGAATACTACATCTCATCTTTAAGCTCATAGACGTGACTAAATAGTATATAGTGTATTTATTATTTTATTGCTGATAATAAAAACATTTGTGTCAGTCGACTTTAGTAGATTTCTGTAAAAGGTTTCGAAGCGGAAAAAATAGAAATATTATTTTTATATAATGCATAAATATGCGACATTATTTGTAGCGATGTTAGTGCTCTACAACGAATCTATGGCGGATTCAAATGAATCCATCACTAAATTGGAAAAGAAATTTAAAGAAAATGCAGAGAAGTTGCAATTGTTTGAAAAGGAACTTGAGACAGTTGATTTCAATGAAGTTGCAAAATCAAGCAACACGAATCACGAAGAAATATATAAATCTGAGCTAAATAAAAAGAAAAATGAATTATTAATGTGTCAATCGAAAATAGAAAGCTTGCAGTCAACGATTGACTGTCTTCAAAAGGAGTATTCAAAGAATTGCTCTTCAGAGAAGAGCTTAGAAACAAGTCAACTTATGAGTGAATCAAATAAAATACAAGTTGTTTCTCCTACCAGAAGTTGTATGCAGTTCGAAAACGAGACTGGTATTTATGAAATCGACATACCCAACTATGGTCCCCTTTCAGTATACTGTGAGTTTGGTTGGACAGTTGTACAGAGAAAAAGTCATGGAGATATAGGTTTTCAAGGCAGCTGGAACGATTATAAAGTTGGTTTTGGATCCCCAAGTGAAGACTTCTTTTTGGGTCTGGAGCAGTTACATCAAATGACCTCTTCACAATCCTACCAGCTTGCTATACATTTAGAAGACTATTCGCAAAACATTTTAGATGCATATTATGAGAATTTTGTGATTGGCAACGAGACTCAAGGCTACGACCTTAAAGCATTGGGTCAATACTCTGGTAACTCTGGTGACTTCCTCCGAAGATGTGAAAATCGAACTTTTGCAACCATGGATCACAGTGATGGATATTACACTTTATTCGCTAAAGTTTACGAAGGTGGTTGGTGGTTCGATAGTTGGTCTAATACAAGGTAAAAAGCTTTATCAATCAAAACAAATATAAATATTTAATTTATTCTTTGATATTTCAACTTAGTAACCTTAACGGAAGGAATACTCACATCCTGATTAAGGAAATTGACTATTTCTTTTCGGTTAATTCAACAAAAATGATGATTCGCCCAAAAGTAAACACTTCTAAGGTGTGAAACTAATTATAATGTTTTCATCAACCTATGTTAATAAAATCTCTATACTAACATAATTAACCAACTCACTTTAATGTATTCTTGGTCTGATTCGGTTTTTTCTGGGTTTATCCTAGACTTTTCAAGTATTTTGGATCAATCATTTAAGTGTATATATTTACCTTCTTCAGATTTAGACTTAAATTCTAAATTTAAATGTAAATTTTCAATCTTAATACAAATTTGTTTAATTTTCAAATATACATAGCATCAACTGTTTAAAGTTCCACAATAAATAAATAAACTAATGTATGAAATGTATTTTGTTTTACAATTTGAAGTCTATATGAATTGTAGTATTTAGTTTTATTTGTTTGAAATAAAATATTGAATAACTTGAGTAGATCTTCTAAAAGACAGTTATATTCTTTAAAAATTTATATGTATATTTCCGTTTATATATTATTTGAATGTGTGCTTTACTGTATAAATTGCTGCTTTTTTTTGTTTTATTTGTTTTATATTTATAGAAATTACATTTCAGTTTCTTGCTTGCGTAATGAGGTTAAGTTCAGAGCGAAAAATAATGAATGAAGTAAAATAAATATCAATTGAGTTCTTATCAAGAATACATATGTGTTATGCAGATCGCCATTTTACGAAAATCCCATAATATTAGTTTGTCTGTTGTAAAAAGGAAAAATTCCGGACAGAACTACGCAAAAGGCAACAAATGCTCTTAGATGAGGAAACAGTCTATGCAATTAGAGATGGATGTAAAAAATAGAGGGGAAAGACACACAAATTTATGCGCACGAAATGTAACAAATAGACAAAAATTTCATTTTATTCTCTGGTCTATTTTGTTTTTGTGTTGTAGTTTTTTATGGCCAGACAATAAAAGCCACACACGCAGCCTGCCTGCCTGCCTGCCCACTGTTTAGTGGATGAGATGAAAGAAGATGGTACCATCATATCTAAAAGCGGCGACACTTGACAATGACGACGACGTGTGGTCCATTGACTGTTGGGAGATCTGGGATCGGGGAGACTGAGACTTTGGAGTTCAGCTCTGAGTTGTGAAACACTTTCTGGGAGAAAGAACTGGGAGATGAGCGGAGAGAGAAAGAGAGAAAAAGTCGTGCAATAAATAAAATACTTCAGAGTGCACTTCAGATAAAAGTGGGGAGCCAAACCACACCACAAGATGAAACTCAACCAAAAATGTGGGTCAAGTTGTATTTCGATTTCAAGTTGTGGCTACAAAATTATTAAATCATATCACAGTAAACTCTTAGAGCTAAGCGACAGCTGTGATTTTAGTTTTGTGGTTCAGAAAATACCACAAATCCATTTGCCAAAATGGAGTTATCAACGTTTTCAATGTCAGACGAAATCAATAAATCGCATAGATAGGAATTATTTCCAGGTGATTAATTGTGAGTGTGTGTATGTATGTGTATGTGAGTGTGTCCATGTCTTACACTCGACTGCATATTCTGGCCAAATTATGCACAAAAGGTAAATCCATAACATACGTTCTCGCATCCCTTTCTTGTTCCCAATCCCAACTCTGGATGCACTTACGCCTGACTGACTTTTTCACACGTTGCCAACATTCAGGTTGGCTAAAATCATAAGGCAAATTGCTTTGGGGGTCACACGAGATGTGGGGTGGGGAGTTTGGGGTTAGCAGCCAAAAATAGCTGTCAATGGCCAATGCCAAAGTTTGTTGGCCACGTTTACCACACGCTTGCCAAAAGCATCCACAACAACAATAATTTATAATTCAATGAGTTAAAGTTGAATGCAGTCTGACATCAGAGGAGATTTCAGACAGCAGCGGGATTACACTCAAAAAAAAATATACCAAGTAAAAAAGACACTATATATAAGATATCGTGATATAAGTATCAGAAGAGCATAAAAAACTTTTTAATATATATTTTATATTTATACTTTATACGGAAAAAGAACAGCACTGAATAAAAACAGTTCTTTTTCCACAGCAAATAACTATAATACTACAATTAATCGAAGTTGCTTAAAAATATTATATTTTAAAAGAAGAAAAGCTCGAATAATTAAAAAACTATTCATTCAGTTCAAGTGAATTCTACACTTGAAGTTGTCAGTTGTTTTTCTCTGAGTGTAACGCAGTCTCTGACATACTCATACACTCACTCACACATTCGCTTCCACATTTGTGTGTGTGTGTGTTGCCCCGGGGGCGCATGCCACACAATTCACCTTGAAGGCAACTGAGAAGCGAAGATTAATTGCAGCAGCGCCTTTTGTTGCCGGCACTTATCTTGTTTTCCCCCCTTTCCCTATACTGTCAGGTCAGACTATCAGCGCGATAAGGAATTTTATTCGCTGGCCAGACCCAGACCCTAACTCAGGAGATCTTAAAGGGTAGAGAGACAAGCCAGGCAAAAGACGTAATTGCATTTTGTTTGGCATCTCATTTTAGTTACGGTCTGGCAACTTAGAGTTGCCTCTTGATGATGTGGATAATGTGCGCCTACGAGCATAGGTGTCGCCATGGCGATTAGGCACCCAACAACAACAGAAACTACTACAATGAGTGCCCACCATGAATCAAAACTAAGTTTACCAGAAGCAGAATCTTTGAGGAGAGAGGGAGAGAGGGAAGTGTGTGTGTTTGTGACTGACTTGATTCGTTAACGCCGCCTTGAATGTCACAAGACTTTGAATAATGTGGCGCTCATTTGAATTATTGTTGTCGCCATACAACAACAACCAAGACCCTCAAATGGCCATCAACAGTTGGCCCAAAAGGCTTAGGCTTAGATTGTGCCCTTTTAACCAGAATTCGAGCACTGGCAATTTGTCTCTCAGCCGAATCATCTAACGATGCTGTTCCTTTTCCATGTGATAAGAAGTGAACTAGATGAGTTGATAATGGTATGATGGGTATAGAAAAGGAAGGTAAGTTAAAGGTAAGAATGGAAGGGGTTAAGGGAAAAGAGGAAGCGTCAGTTATAGATCATTTAGGATTTACAAAAGATATAGAAAAGTTCAGTTTTTCCATATATGCATAAAAAAAGTCTCTTTTAAAGGTAATTCTTATCATAGACACAAAATTTAGACATGGAATTATTAGAAAAAGGGCATAAGTCTGTTGATAAAACATTCATATATCGATGGATCATAATTATATTATATCTATGGTATCTTTGTTCGTATTCTTTCAATCCCAAATTTCCGTAAATTTTTCTCCTCGTCTTTTAAGAAGCAAATCTTGTCCATGATTAACACTCAATTGACACGCTAAACTCTTATATTTACTCTATAATAATACTATAATATAAACAGATCAGATCTTGCAGCTTTCATTAAACAATAGTTGCATTAAAGTTGGCGCCAAGCTTGTTTAATTTATGAAAGATCTTTTCAATTTCAACGGTTTCTCACTTGGTAAAAAACAGATTTCAACCTTTTGTAACCCTTTGCTAACCAGATTTGAATGGATGGTCATTTCTTTTGGGCTCAATCTAACACTTGATGATTAAGCGGCGCCTCGATATGTTCACCTGTTGTGGGTTTTGGGTACATAAAATAGATGGATTTTATAATTTGTTTATATCGCTGGATCGAATGTTACGAGTGGCGCCTCCACCCCCTCACCGTTCCCCGTTCTGCGTTCCCCTTTCCATCACTCTATTCACAAATGAAACGCGCTACTCGAGTTGATTTTGGACAATGCTTTGGGGCTATACTTTGTAGAGTGAAAGTAATTTTTGGTATTTTTATGGTCACATAAGAAAGAGAGAGATGGAGTGAGACAGAGGGGGGAAAAGAAGGAGAGGGGAGACAGAGAGATGCCATTAAGACTGCATTCCTCTTAGTGCGTTGCTTGTCAAACATTTTTTTGACTGCGTGTTGAAAGCTCTTTGGCTCTAAAGAGCATTCAGCACTTCACACCGAATTGCTCAATCCACTTTCTTTCTTTCTTTCTCTCTCTCTCGCTCTCTCTTTCTCTCTCAGTTTTCTTCTTTCTCTATTTTACACATACATTCACATTCTTTGCCTTGACGAAAAACGATTAAAATAATTGGCTCGCGTCGAGTTCATTTTGTGTAAAAGCCATTTGCATCTGATTTATTACATTATAAATTGTGCGCATGCCTAAGTAGCTACGATTTTTGACAAAAATTTAGAAAGTTGTCGTCATCATCTAGAGAACCAGCCATATAGCATAGCATAGACAATACAGTACCGAAACACTCCGTATTTTATTGATGTCGCACTCATAAATTATGCCTAATGAGCCGGCATTGCCACAGCAACAACATCAGAGAGTTTACTGTAGTATTACCAAAGCTCCTCAACATTGGCCATGGTATGAAATTATAATTGGAAAGGAATGCGCAATGAGGCGTATCTCTAATGCAAAACCTAAATCCACAATTTATCAAATAGAAATTAATGTTACGGCATGAGTTTAGAACTTAAAACTATGTAAATACGTTTAAAATTGAACTTTTATAGAATGAAGTAATTATTGTGTAAGGGATTAAAATCACTTTAGGTTTAAACCAGCAAAGAGAGGTTTGCGTTCAAATGTCAGCTCGATCTAATTTTGGTTACAATGATATCCATTGCTCGACATCATCTAATTCATTTGAACCCATAGTGCGATAGTTTAAATACTTTTCATTCTGATCAACAAATGAACTTTCTGTTTAAAAAAAAAAACCTTAAATATCTTTAATTTTCTTCTGCATATAAAATGAGTTTCTTTTTGTGTACTTAGGGAAATAATCTATTTGCTTATCATTGTGTTCCACTTTCAGCTGTTCATTAGAATATTTTTGTTACACCTCTTGGCTCATTTGCCATATCTCGAAAGATAAACATTTCCTAATTCCCGGCACTTTTGTCACCTGCCCACGCAATTTGCGAGTAAACGTTAGAAACCTTCTCTTTCTATTTCTCTCTCTTTATCTCTTTCACTATGTGGGTTTTGTAATCGTTTCGATTTTACAGTTCTGCAATTACAAATTGTCATATCACTGGCTGATAAATCCCTTTCTGTCCGCTTTGTCAGATGACAGTGTAAATTTCCTATCGCAACTTGCAAATATTTACCAAAAAATTGATCAAAAGCCGAACACCGCCCTAAAGTTGAATGAAGGGGAAGGAGCATGGAAAGGGGAAGGGCAACGCGTGCCAAGTTCTTGTTATTAATCAAAAGCACAAAATTTTTTAATGATGTTGCCGTTTATTATTGTTGTTGTTGTCTTTGCACGGTTGCGATAATATTTGGATTAGTTCAAGTCAATTGCATCTTGGCAAGAAGTTGTACTGAAGCCTTATAGCGTGTGGCGCGTGCAACCACACGTTGCCACTGCAATGAGACGAATCTAATGTTGCACACGTGGCCAGAACGGACCCTGCAACTCCCCCGCTGGGTGGTGGGTGCTGCTCCAAGATAGCCACACACCACCCAAATCACCCAACCATCCAAGTTAAATGTTGTGTTAAGATTAGCAATGGCCAAACGCCGTGCAGGAGACCACAAAAGCGGCTTATCGACTGGATTGGGATTGGGAAACCTGGCAAGGGTTCAGGTTTTTTGGGGTTCAGTTTTGACTTTCGGGTTGCGGTTTTCAAAGCATTCAAGTACGTGTATGGCATTCTAAAAATTGAAAGCAAATGCGGGCGACATTATCGGCAAACAAACTCGACAAGCCCAAATATTTTCTTGTATTTCTTTTTCGTTTTCTTTTTTTTTTGGCTATGCTCCTTGACTGCCTAATGACTCTGCCAGGAAGTGTAGAAGGCGCAGGTGCTGTGCTCCGAGCTGTGCCATAAAATATGCTCACACTATGCCTAATTTATGGCTGACAAACTCATGCAATTGTGTAAACCCTGCGCTAAATGATATACAAACTTCAAGACAACCTTATCGAAGGTTTCTTCAAGGCATTGCTGTAGCGCCTCGACAAACAAATGAATAGACTTTGGATTGCATAGGGTATTTAACACCTCTAAATCGTTGTGTGTGGTCGGCAATAAAAACTGAGATAAGGATGGAGAAGTTTATCGGTAAAGAGATG
Source organism: Drosophila testacea (assembly GCA_035043265.1). NCBI lineage: Eukaryota > Metazoa > Arthropoda > Insecta > Diptera > Drosophilidae > Drosophila > Drosophila testacea. The sequence goes on from JAWNND010000151.1 coordinate 3,466,512, forward strand.
GATTTACTTTGATCGTAGTAGAGTAATAATAGCAAGTAAATAAGAAAGGGCAGAGAGAAAGGAGCACTATATATTTTATTCCTCTTTTATTTAAGCATTATAGATAAAAGATAATGATATTAGTTTTTCTAGCTTTCAAATGTCTTCTTATATCCAGAATACGTATAATAATATAAAAACTATTTTACAAAATGAGTAAATGGGAAATATTTGTCATATATTTTCATATATTTTTGAAAGAATTTGTAAGACATCTTAAAATTTATTTTATTGTATTTGAAAATCAAAATTTGGAAAACGTGTGTTATAATGAAACAAAATCCTTATTGCTGCCCCTTCAAAACTCTTTCCGTCTGTCAAACACACTCGCACACACACACACACAATCAGAACTGTCCTATGGGCAAATTGAATGGCAAATTTGTCTGCACACAGCAGCAACAGCAAAAACTTTTTAATTGAAAAACAATTTTTTGCAATTTCTTGTTCAATTTTTGGGTTATTTTCACGTAGAAAGAGGAACATGGAGAAGTATGGAGAGGTGAGGAATTCGGGGGAAGGCAATTCATTTTGAGTTGCCTTGCGCTTTTTCGGACAGTTCAAGTTTCATAAATGTATAGTTTTTTTTCCAGTGGCTTGTTCCCATGATTCGTGTAACTAGTTTCTGTAACTTGAGTGGAGAATTGAAGGAGGAAGAGGGTGTTGACGTGGTTGTAGTGGGTAAAGTGGTGTAGTGAAGCGGCGGCCATTTATTGACTTGACTTCCGTGCGTATGTCGCAATTTCCGGTTTACGGCAAACGAAATAAAAACGTAATTTAATGCCACATGGAATGGAATGATTGCAATTGGTGGTGCATGAGGTGGTGCCATTGCACGCTTCATTTTACTCTTTAATTGAAATCATAAGATTTGCTACTTTATGCACAATTCAAGAGGCTGCAATTAAGAGAAAAGACATCACAGATCCGACAACTTTATTGAATTCTATTATAATTTTCACACTTGGCTATGAGTTGTGTGTTGAGTGCCGAGTTTCAAGTTTGAATTTGAGCTCTTCAAGTATTTGAGTGTATTCATTTTGCATGCAAATGCCTTTGGTCATATTAGTCGTTTTTATGGCGCTCCATTGATAAGCAGGACGCACTGTAAGGCGTCGACATTAAGCCACTTGCTGAGTGGTCAGCGAGAGCTGCCAGAAAAGTTTCTATGAGCTCATAGAAAGAGTTTTTACAGTCAAAAAGATATATCTATAAATGACATAAATGATTTACAATTTGTAGACTTTAAAATAGAGAATAGCATATTAATAAATTATTGATTTGTGTACTGAAAGAGATTATAGCTAAAATTTAAATTAAGGTTTGGGCTGTTTAATAGATTAGGAGACTACTCCTTATTAGCCAAAAACAATTAAAAGTTCAAAGTAATTTAAAATTAAGTTAACGAAACATTTAGCTAGCAATAAGTAGTAATTTAAACCAAAATGTTTAACATATTTACTAATAATAAATCTTTTTTTAATTTATGATTTAAGTTTAGTTCACAAGTAAATAGTAATTTAACTTAAAGTAAATAAATTCGCTAGTTTCTTATTGTATATAACATATATAGATGTGCCAACTGAATAACAGATTTTTCGTACTTGGCTTAGGAAAATGCGAGTTCACCAAACTCTCACACCGTTCGGATAGAATGTATCCCGTATTTTTTAATCCAACAACTTTGAAAGCTCCCTCGCTGAGCCATGCGTGTGCAGCTGACCAATTGTAAAGACGCACACCTGCCGTTGCCGTTGTGCCACTGAGCTACTAAAGTCACCTGGTTTATGATGCGGTGAAACTGCGGGCGCTCCATTTGCACTTCTTGCTGCGGGTTAAGCTTTTCTCCCTCCCTCTCCACTCTTCCACTTGCTCTCTCCCCTTGTGCTCACTCTAACTGTCTCTTAGCTGGGCATTAGCATTAAAGCGGATCAGTTCGTCGACAGCAAGTTTATAGTTGCCGCCTCTCACAAATACCTCGACGATAAGCCGACTCGACGGGTTCAACAAACTAAACAATGGACCAACCGCTGGCGTCTCTTAATTGAATTACCATTGACCAGACCAGACCAGACCAGAGATCAGAGATGCAGTCTCTGCAGAGTCTGGCATCCATCACATATCGGATGCCAATGAAAAATGCCAGACTGGAGAATCATGTGAAAATAGTTGAAAAGTCATCCAATTGCTGACACATTAGCGCATAATTTGCCAATCCAGACTACTCCCCTTTTTTCCATATCCCTTCCTTAACCATACTCTAGATTCCATTTTCAACTCCAACTCCGTCTGCGGTCTTAATTAACCGCTTCGGTTAGAAGAGAAATTAACTCGATTGCGCGTTAATTAGACGCGCTGCGTTTAATGAACTCTTTGCGACCCAGCATCCGTATCCATGTGTGTGTGTTTGGGTGTGTGTTTGAGTGTGTGTGGGAGTGTATGCGGAGATTTTTTACAGTTTTTAGGCCTAGCCACAACAGGTCAACTGTGGTCTGGTCATTATCGTCATCAGGTCGTGCAGCGGGGTCATGTGAGTGATTACATGGTGTCATTCTTTAGAACCATTCATTATGACCACAATTATGTTTCTGGTATTTAGGAAGCGTATTAAAAACTCTTGTAGTATGTAATTATTAAGTAGGACAAGTCTAAGGAATATTAATGTTACTTTAGCATTGTGATGATAACAGAACTGCAAATGCGACCTTAACAAAGTAACGTTACTTGCTGTTAAATCACTTCACTCAGTGAACATTTGTTAAGCTTAACATGTAGAATATCAACAAGATTCACAGATTAAATTTTATTATTTTGGTTACATATTTAAAAATAGTTTAAAATATGGCCCGAAAATTTGAAAAGTTTTAAATTTTAATGGCCTTTATTTTCAAATATAGCATTAGAGAACTATTTGTTTCTTAGGGTAAGTCGGTCTGTGGACAGGTTCTATTCTATGAAAATTTTTATGAATATAATGATTAAAATAAATGATAATTTTAATGTGTCATTAAAAGTGTGACAACAACAGAAAATAGCTAATTTGGATATGCAATTCAATAAACAACTAATTTTCATCAAATAATGTTCTACATACTTAAATAGACTATCCGGTTCGTAGTATAAAAATTAACCAAAAGCATCTGTAAGTGGTTTGGTCTATAAAAGTTAATAAATACTAAAGTCTCGAAATTATTTAAATTTGCGATTTAAACCTGAAACAGATATGGAGATCATAAAACCAAAATGGAGCAGACTTTTATGCTTGCAATTAGCTTTAAATTATGACATTTAACTTCATTTAACTTCATTTATATTCCTACAATACGAGTTTTTCCAATTTTTTTAAACTAGTTGGATATTTATTTATGTCGATTAAGCCTCACTTAAGCACTAAACTGGTTTTTAAACTTCAAGTTAAATTGTTTTACAGTCTTACAATGACATTTGAGATGTTCTCAAAGAAGGATTAATGATGAACTGAAGTTCAAGTTATAAAAATAATCTAGTTTAATATATAAATTTTGTAAGAATTATTGTAGACCTCAGTTAAATCAATCGTTAATCAATGAATAACTGTAGAATAATGTCTACTCTATACCCATATCCATTTGTCAGTTTACCTATCGAAATGTATCCATGAGATACTCGAGCATTGGCACGCGTTCGATTCCCTCACGGACCATTGAGTGTGCAAATAAATGCGCTTAATTAATTGCATTTTTGCACTTTCGAGTGGTAGCCCAATCCTCTGCAAAGAAAAAAACACCGCCTACAACCGATGCAGAGGGGTTCCCCTTTCTCTTTCACTGACTGACTTCAAATATGCATCAATAAACTCAATTAAACGTAAACGAGGAGCGCTTCAAATCAAATGCATAACAGCTGCAAAGTGAACAGCTTCCTTCCAGCTTCCATTTTGCGGGGGAGTAAATAATAATGATGCTGATAATGATGATGAGGATTTACTACTTTTGATACCCTAGAGTTGGAGATATGTGTGGAAAGGGTGTGCTACATTTGATAAAAGAAATGAAAACATTTATTTATACATTGCGCTTTATTTTGATAGAAGAATTCTACAGTCGATCTATTTTATATATGTATGTATATATATAAATAAAGTATTTAATCCAACTAAGTACTCTGACAACTTTCCTACGATTATCTAAGAATCAAGCTAAAAAAATTATTAGACACCTCTTAAGCATAGATATGAGATGAAAAGGAGAGACGTTATCTTTAAATACTCAATTCTAATGTAACTATTTTTTAGTAAATTTCAGTTCACATATCTGCCCTTTTATAGGGTAAGCTTTAGTTTAGTTTCATCAATTTAATATTTATACTTTTTCATATTTTATTTTAGCACAAGTCTTGGCCCATGTCAGGGCATTAGTTGTTTGTCGTGGGGACATGTAGGAAGCTGGGGATTTGCCAAAGGGAAAAAGATAAAGTGAGATGCCAGGTGTCTGGTGTCTGTAGTATGGTGGGCGTCTTAACTTGTTTGGCATTAGCTGCCACTCTCTTCTACTTGGATACCATATCTTTTCTTTTGTTATTCCTGTCCACTTGGCCTGAAAACACTTTTAGTTTATGTGGCACAAACGCATCTTTCAACGCATTGGCTTAGCTTCATTTGTTATACAACATTTGGACATTGAATCAATCCCAAAATGAAAACCAACTCGCCAGGTGATGATTGAGCGAGGGAGCGACGTGGAAAGAGATTGAAAAGGGGTTAAGCGCCATAAAATTAGCCAAAAACAAACAAAAATAAAAACATCAAATAAATAAATCAAATTGAAACAAGTCTCAAAGTAGCACTACTTTCCCACTCACATTTTCCAATTTCATTTCGTTTTCATTTAGTTAAATTTCACTTTGAAATGCAAACCAAGAAACGTGGCGCATCCGCTAATTATCTGTGGCAACTACCCCCCGCAAGTGTGCCTGCCACACAATATGTGTAAACAATTCAACCAAAATGTTCTAAAAGTAACTTTAAACCCTTTACATGAAAAAAGAGGGAGAAATAGATAGATAGATAGATAGAGACAGAGCGAGGCATTTGACTGATGCGTTGGGCAGCTGTTTAGTAAAAAGGGAAAGGGGGATGCCAGGCATTTGGGGGTATAGATCAAAGTATTCAGTTTTTTTCTTCTCTTCTTTTTTTGACAGAAACAAACATCGCCCTGCATTTTATTTACATTGGCTTCCGGTTGAATTTGGTTTTTCAGTTCTTCAGTTTTTTAGTTCTTTGGTATTTTCGGACTTTTATTTGTTGTTCTAGCGAAAATAAAAAGCGAAAAATATACGATATGCTCGCTTTGAATGGGAAATTCATTGGCAATTGTAAACAATTCGGAAAAGTCAACTGCGTAATGGAAAATGTGCGTGCAACCAAACTACAAAGGTTTACAAATGGTATTGAAATGATATCAATCGAATTCGATATAATCTCTGAACGGACATTTTCAGGTCTAATTCAATGGGATTTTTAACTTTTCACTGACTTTAAGCTTAGCCCCAGTCAAAAGTCACGATTTTTCATTCAATTGCAGAACACGTTTCCGTTCTCTATGTATAAATACCTTCATATACGTATATACCCCTTATTATCTGAAACGTTTATCGAAAAGCCATAAAGTTTTCATTATTACGCATTTACCGTTGCCTCTCGTTTAATTACGTTTCATATTAAAGCCAAAAAAGGGCCACAGACAAAAACAAAGCTCCAAAATAACATTGAACCTAAACTCAAACCCAAACTCGAGTCCCAAATCCAAACAAAAGAGCCAAAGAAGTCACAGTGCTTCTTTCTGAATCACGTGCCATGCGCAACGTTCTAAATTTCAATTGAATTCAATTTAATTAGCTGTAAGCGTAAGAAAAATCCAACGCTTTGGGCCAACTTTATTATACTCGTACTGTATTCCCACCTAATTTTAATTTGTATGCATCGAAGACGGCTTCCAGTTTTCTTGTCGTCCAGGCGTGTACAATAATGATACTGACATAATTTGCATTTAATAGTTAGTTTTTCCCTATAAAACTTTAGGTCGTGTTCTATGAGTTTTTGGCCAGAACAGAACGGAAAGTCCAAATGTCCATTTTTAATAATATTTTAGCGGGAACTGTAACTGAAACAAAAATATTACAATTGGAGAATATTTTAAATATTAATAAATGAGAATCACTAAAATAAAATTCAAAATACTTCCAGCAAATTCAAAACTGTATTTATATTACTTCTATGGCAACAAAATAATAAATGTATTGACAATTTTTCCATCGCAACAAAATCTCCAATATCTTCGATTTTACAATTTTAATGACCTAGTTATGAGGGCCAGCTCTTTACCAAACTAAACCTGCCAACCAGTTGGCTCATTAAGTGTATTACAAAATGGTCAATACAAGTGGGAAGTCTGTGAAGTTTGGCCAACTGCGGCTGGTCTAAAGGGGCCACAATCCGCTTGGCAAATGGACGCACCGCAAATGGAAGCACAACCAAAACTGGGAGAGCATAGGATATTTAATTTGTAGCCATAATTTCATTACAGTAACAATGTAACCCTTTGTGGGCCCCTCGTTCCCCTCCACCCCCTTCATTTAACCACTTTCTAGATAGATTTCGATGTGGCTCTTCGCTTAGCGGTTTGGTGGAAATTCAATCAGAGCTGCGATAGAATTCGTGCAATGTCTGGTCGTCAGGATGTGGCAGGATGTGTGGCAGGTTTATCAACAGTATACGCATTTCAAAGCAAACACTTTAGGCAGATTTATGCACACACACTCCCACACACTTATAGACAGTCAGATTCACAAATATACACACTGTTTCATATAGAGATACAAAGTTTATCTTTCGTTTTGTGTGTGCTGTTTTCAAGGACAATTCTAAATCGAATGAGAGGAGTGTCCTTTCCAACCAAAAAAGGGGGTTATTCCGGCCATATGCATATTTATTAATTTGTGTATTTGTATTTGTTGGCGTATGTGTATTTACACGCTGCTAACATATTCATAGACAATTGCCAAATGTAATTAAATACGTTTACAAAAGCTTTGCCAACTCGACGCACTCTGGATGTGAACTCACATTTTGTTCAGTTTCAAGTGGTTCAGTTTATGGGATTGGGTTTTGAGGGGGTTTCTGTGTGTGAGTGACACTCGTAGGTGGGCTTTGGGTTTGTTGCATGCCACACAGCTACTGTTACTTGCAGTAACAATGGCAATCACTGTTAAATATGACTCTTGTTTAATGTACCTAAAGCTTATTAATGTTGCCACCATGTGGCCATGTGGTTAGGCAGTGGCAATTTAGATTTATGTTGCAACATGTTTTACTATTATTATTGTTTCGTATTTTACTTTTATTATAATTGTCAGTTTAGTATTGTAAACAGTTTTTTAATGCCGTATTTATTTGTAACCATTATTTTTTGTAAACGTTTAAAGTTTCCTCCAAGTCTATATTTTAACGACATGTTTCAAAAATGAAAATCAATAGTAATCAATCTTCAATGTTAAAGCAAGAGCCTCAATAATATAAATACTAATAACAATTACGTAATTACTTACTATAATATTTATGTGAATTAATAGACAAATATATTACACACAATCTACAGCTTTGTGTCATAAAACTAGTTCGCAATACAGTTTAGCTTAGTTGTCAGTATAATTAAGATTATTTTTATTTTCATAGCTAACAAAATATGTAGCAAAATAATAATAATATTTAAGATTTATACGATTAAAGATAGTTTTTATCAGAAATTCTATGGTTCAAAAGTGTTTCATTTGGTTCCTATCATAATTTTAACAGATTAAAGTTAAATAATAATTAGGATAATGATTTAAGTAAGTTTAAATTTATATTTTGAACACAATACAACAGTTTTCTTAAATAAACCAGATTTACTTGTTATTCAATTTAATTCACTTAACTTTTTGTCACAGCTGAGCCTTGAAAGCAACATCATTTGTAAAGGTTGATTGAAATTTGCCTATGCCTACTATCTTTTTATCTACACCCCAAAACAGTTTCAACTCTTTCTTTGACTTAATCTCAGAACAATCCCATCTGGTGCTCTTCTCACATAACAACAGTATCGTTGAGATTCTCACAGCAATTGGCTCTAGCAAAGTTTTATTAGAAAGCAAAACTTTCTTTGTTTGATTCTATTTAGCTTTTTTCTTTTACTTCTTTTTGTTGTACTGGGATTCAAGCTTTGCAGCTGAGCCTGCAAAATCAAATGGCATAAAAGTTGTCTCTCTCTCTTACCCAATAACAATGGGGTTGACAGTGTTACCAGGTCTTATGAGATTAGCAAACGTAAAGCCGATTGTAAATTTATAAATAGCATCAAATGCTATTGTAGTTCCTTTTGAAATGTCATTAGAGTTGAGTTTTTTCTTATGTGTGCGTGTGTGTGTGTGTGTGTGGGTGGGTGTGTCTTTCAGTGTGTGTGTGGCACACATTCGCACATTAACGACAGAAAGAGCTGAAAGCCTTTTTTGGTTGGCTTTTCCTCTGAGGGGGTAGCTGGTTTAAGGGGGTAGCTGGTTTGAGGGGGAAGTTTTGCCTTACATTTGTCAAGTTGTCGTCTATCTGCTTGACAATGGTTGCTGCTCGCTTTGAGTCGCATGTCGGCAATTAGTTAATGTCAAACGAGAACGAGAATAATGACACTAGTTAAAACTAGCAATTAAACAACAGCTTAATCTTTAGCATTGTTCAAAAAGCTCAATTGTTTGGAGTGAGAATTTTGTTTATAGATAGTTTCCAATTTAATTGTTTACTTCAAAAAATAGATGGGTAAAATAATACTCATATAAAATTTAAATGATAAGAGCTTTATTTTGTTTAATCCTAACCATGTTTACGTTAAGGAGCTTTCTAAAGTATTTGTATTAAGTGTGATTTATTTAGGTTAGGTTTATTTTACATTAAACGCTTATTCTCATAATGCCCATGGTTTCCTTAGGCGCATCCCAAGCTTATTTCAATTATTAACTGAAATATAGTTCAAAGGCTTATAAACATATTTAGTTTACTGTTGCTTTTACTTAAGTTTATTTAGGGTAAAATATTAATTTAATTTAATTACATTTATTTATATAGTAACTCAACAGTGTTTCATTATTTAAGCTTAAGTAAAGCTTTAATTGAATTGACTTTTAGCCAGTATCATTACAACTTCCCCAAAAAAAGGATATATTTTGATTCCTAATGAAGGGGACGCTAAGACTAGGAGCTGGCACAGCTTAATCAACGGCTGAAGAAAAGGTCAAGTACGAGTGTTTCGCTAATTTGTTGTCTCCCCAGCAATGTGTGTGTGATTGTGAGTGTGTGCGAGACATTGTCAAGTGTTGCGCCTTTGTCACGTAGCAAAAACTTGACTCCAACTTGCAACACTCGTACGGGTTTGTAGCGGCTAATGAGAGCAACAGCCGGCGGCCAAAAGCCCAGACCGACTCCAGCTACAGTTTTGGGTTTTTGTCGGCAGCTGCACGAAGCGAATGTGCGGCATGAGTCAAGCAGCAGTGTGTGGCATGAGGCATGAGGCATGAGACAAGCGGCATATACCATAGGGCGGATGCGGCAATTTTCAGCCTGAAATCGATATGGCATCAAAGCACATTTATGCCATTATGCAGCTTGTGGTACTTACCACTCCAACTCCAACTCCGACTTCGAGTTCACATTTGTGGCAACAGTTTGGGGTCTGAGCGTAGGAGATGCCGCTAGCGATGAGGCTGAAGCTGATATATTTTTATTATGCTAAAATAATCGGGCATAGACAACGGTCGCTGTGTGGAGCGAGTTGCGAATCGCAAAGTTGCAAAGCCAAAAATTATCTGAAAGATGCATCTGAATATTGCAAACAAAAGATAAAAACCAAATGCAACGACAACCGCACCGCACCAGTTGCTACCTGCCCCTTTAACCCTCTCTTCTTAACCTTAACCCCCATTTTCAATAGTTTGGTCTGTTGTTAGTAGTTGTTGTGGTACATGGGGCACGGTTGCTGCAACGTTTGCCTTTCGCTTGCAGCCACGCAAAAGGTGATTTATTTGAACATGGTTATCAACTTAGTAGAATAACAGGAGCAGAAAGCGCCGCACCGCAACAACAACAACAACAACAACAACAGCAACAACAACAACAGAAACATCTGTGGGGCAGCCCCCCAAAAACAATGAAGAACAAACAATGCAACGCGCAACTTGAACTTGTGGCTAGAAAGTGCAGAGCCGTAAGATACGATTGCATTTACATGCATCCGTATCGATATCAGAGCGCCTTCATCGGGGCGTGTGTGTGTCCATAAGCCCCTCTCCTTCCCCCTCTCTTCACTCCTTCATCTATACAAACAGACACACACACACCCACAGCTGCATGTGGCACGAACCCGCGACTGCAACTGCAAATGGATCTCTGAAGGTTATGTCTGTGTCTGTGCTTGTGTCTGGGATTGGGATTGGGGCTGGGTTTGGTTCGGATTCGGGTTTGGTTTTCCAACTGGCAGCCGGCATACAATTTGGCCGGCAGCGAAATTTATTTGAAATCAATGCTTCTTGTTGCATTCTTCAGTTGCCAGTCTGTGGCACAAAAGTTTTTGTTTTTTTCTGTGTTTTATTTTTTTTTTGACTGCTGCCTTCTTGCACCAGCCTCAGCAACAGTCTCCACAGCAGCAGCAGCAGCAGCAGCAGCGGCAACCGTAAAATCACAAAATAGTGGCAACTGAGGCGCTTCATATTGATTTATAGGGCATATCAATTGATAACTCCGATTAATTAAGTCAAATTTAATTTTTAGTTTCAATTAGCATTTAATTTACTCAATATACTATTTGTTATTTATTATTGAAAATATGGCATATCAACTGATAGCTCTGATTAACTAATTTAAACGTACAAATAAATTGTGTCTTAAATATGTTATATTTAATAATTTGTAATGCAAAGATGTTTAGCAAATACATATTTTTATTATGATCAACAAAAAATTTTTAATTTAAAAACAGTAAATCAATTTCTATAAAATTTATATATTTATTTAAAGTTTCTTTCTATTGCAGAAATGAAGATAATGCATTTTTTTGTATTTTTAATATTATAAGCTCATTTAAATTTATGGATACTTATTTTTTATTTAATTATTTTTAATTTTTATTGTTATTAACTCTCTAAAATTTATGGATGCCTACATTTTGTTAAACATTTTTAATTTAATAAGTAATAAATTATTAAAATGAACTGATTATTTTGTAAGATATTTAAAAATTAAGCAAAGACTAAGAAGCGTCACTAAAACTAACTTAATATAATTATTATTGTAAAATAAGACAACCAAAAGAATGTTAAGTTATATCATCTGAATTACTACTTACTGAGGATCAGTAATTTTTGGAAAGTTTTATTGTAATTATATTTATAGCATTTATTGTATATGTTTATATGTACATATTTAATTAAAATTTCTTTGTATATTTTTGCGATTAAATTTATATTAATATCCATTCATTTAATTCGAATTTCTCTGGATACTTTATAGACAATCATAAAATTGAATTGATTACGAGAAAGTTGGTAGAGAAATACATTTAAAGGTGTGGTTCAGTCGTAGGCAAGTACTACTGTAGTGATATTTATTCGCATATGCAATGGTATTTGTATTTATTATGCATTTCTTTATGATGATTCGAACGGCAGCTGATTTAATGTGCATGTTTCTCGGTTTCTCGGTTTCTCAGTTTCTCTATTGATGGCGATGGCACTCGTCGAATCGGAACCGAATGGTCACGAGTTTTTGGGGGCAATGTTAACACCGCCTCGGATTTTGGCCATGGATAGGAGTACGGATAATATTTGAGACCATTAAAATGCAGTTGTTGCCCAGAGTCTATGGGAAATGATAATGAAGGCAAACGGTAAACTGCAAACGAATAGCTGCAACTGCAACAAGTTGCCAGTTGCCAGTTGCAAGTTGCCAGTTGGTAGAGTGAAATCGATACATATTAGAACTGCAGGCAGTTGACTTTTCTGCTGTTGTTGTTGTTGCTGTTGTTGTTTTTTCTGACTTTGAGTTGAATAGAAGCAAACAAAACCCGACAGGGTCTGTCGAGTCGCACATCAAATGCATTTTGTTGGGTTTATTGAATCTCAGGCCAAACAAATGCACTCTGAAGGCTTTTCGCTTTGGTTTTGGCCTGGCTTTGGCTTTGGCATTGGCTACGGTTTCGATTTTGGTTTTCATTTTGTTTGCCTCGTCAAAAAGAGAAAAAATATAACCTCAAACGACCACCTTGAAGTGAAGTCCGAGTCCAAATCTCAGTCCAAGTCCGAGTCGGACGTCAGCTGGAGGCAAATACAAATGCGAGTCTCGTTTCTCCATTTGAAGTTGAAGTTTGCTCAAAATTGTAATTTCAAAAACAAAGTTTACGCTTTCCAAAAATTGTTTAAATCAATAGTCGACTCCTCACCTCGACCCCCTTTTTATCTTCATCCAGCTATAAAAGTGTGAAATGCCAATGGCATCGCTATTTACCTTTGCATTTAGTGCCTCTTTGTGTCCCGTCTCCGTCTCTGACTCTAACTTTAACTCCAACTCCGGCTCGATTTGCTTTTTGGCCATTACGAGGCGGCGAACTGGGCTTTGATTAATGCCAAACTCTCCACAATTCACAAGATCTGCACAGGTTTTCGGTACGCGATTCACACATTATTCATGTGCATTGTTCCGCCGCATCGCAAAAATAAACAAAATCTAGACGCAAGAATCTGCAACCATTCTTTGGTACCAAAAGCGCTACCAATCCGCACAGTCTCCTTCCTCTATCCTTCCCATTCCCCTTACCATCCTACCTTTGGTCGTTGCTTTGGCTCTGTGCAAATTCAATGGCTCTTTGCATACATTTGCGTTTATCCAGCCATGCGTAGCCTCTGAATGGCCACACAATACAACTAAGTACATTTAACCGAAACAAGATCGAACAATCAACAGGACTATCACCGACCTAAAGCTACTCTCTTTTTAAAAAAACTTGCAAATACATCAATTTACTCAACTGTGTGGTTTTTTAAAGTAACTTTTAGTAGTTAAATCAATCTACGATTTGAAGTAAATTTTGTTTAGAACTTTAAAAGTTGTTTATTTTTATTAAGTTCATTGTTAAATTTCTTAAAGTTTTATATACATAAATTTAATAAGCACTTAGAATTTAACAAAGTGGTTAATATAATAGAAGTTTTTGTATAGTTTTCTTAAATGTTGAAAATGTAATGTAAAGAAGAGCAGTTTACTTTAGACAGTTCCTATTGATAGTTCTTTGTGATCGTTCTTAAATAGATTTTTTGAACAGGTTCTCTAAATGACACCTCAAATATAATTTTGTATAACAGTAAATTCCTTCAGACATTATTACTACATACTACATATTCTTTAAATACTTCCTTAGGATACAATTAAAAACTAAAATATGACTTTAATTTATTAAATTCACTTGGTTAGTTATATTTAGAAAATTCCTTGGAATACAATAGTTTTGTTTTCAACAATTAATAAAACATCCTTTTGAATATTTCTTTAACCAAGTGTCCAGCATAGTTATTGTACCCATTAAAATACACTGCAACTCTATCAAAAGGCAGCTAGCAAATGGCAAAGAATTGCATGAGACGCTCGCAAGTTGCAAGTCGCCAGCGGCTGCGCAACGACAACAACAACAACGACAACAACAGTAACAACAACGATGATGGCAACAATGGCCATTGAGTTGCTGCTGCAGCTCCTGCTCTCGTTGTTGTTGTTGTTGCTGTTTCTGTTGTTGTTAAAGCCTGCCCAAAAACAAAGGCCAAATAACAACAAAGCGAACAAAATGAGAAGAAGAAAAAAAAAACACGAGAGAAACGAGAAATATGTATATCAGATTTAAAATAAATGTAACTGCGCGGCTCATTATGCTGCGCTTACCACACGGCGAGGCAGGAACCTGTGGCATGCCCCCTCCTTGTTCCACCCCCGTTGCAGCTGCAAATGGGGCATGTTGCAGTTGCTGTTGCTGTTGATGTTGCTGCTGCGCATGCTCAACAGTTGCTGCACTTAATGGCCTGGGCAATCAGTGGCTGCCGCATTTGCGCGCCTTGCCTCTCTGTCCCCTCCAAAAAAGACCTGCCACAAGTTAGGCTAGTTAGGCTGCAGGTAAGCCTAGACTCGCGACTTAAGAGTTGAGTCTGTGGCAAGCAGAGCCACCAAAGGGGCAACGCATTTCGTATTCGTATTCGCATTTAAATAAACATTTTTCAGTTCTTTTCAGCCAAAAGGAACGCGCATTGTTCGCTAAACGTTGTTGCAACAACAGCAACAACAACGGCAACAACGGCAACGGACTGTGGCAGCTAGATCCTCTGCAAGTGGCATGCCACATTGGCTTCAGTTTAGAGCACACTCAACTTTCACTCCATAGAACAAAGCTAAATGTCTTGTCTTGGCTATAGCACGTGCAACACACTCTTTACCCCCTCCCCACATTTCCCAGCTAGCTTTTCCTATGGCTTTTCCTCATATTTGCATGCTCATTTCATATTTTTGCTTTTCGCTTTTTTCACGACGGAACGACAAAACAACTTAATCGATTTACGTTCATTTGCAATTCGCAATTTGTAATTTGTAATCCAATGCTCGTATCATGCATTTGAGCATGCAACGTGTGTGCCGCACATGCCACAAATTTGTTGCAACGATTAGCTTGAAGAAATAATTGCAATGCCATTGGCTTATTAATTACCCACGATAGCAAATGCTGAGTGAGGCATTTGTATTTGTTCTTGTAGGTTCTTCCCCTCCCTCCGTCGTTCTCTCTATCTGCCCCTTTGCCGTCAACAAGTTCCCGCTACGTGCCACAACGGAGCCAGGCCAAAAAGGTTGCCACTTCAAGGGCAACGCGGCGGCATTCTTCACTGTCTGTTGCCAATTATGATTGAATTTTTGAAATTATTATCCCGAGTCGAGGACAAGTTTTTTGTTCTTGCTGCTCGGCGGCATATTTTGTCACTTCTTGCAACGAAATTCTTTTAAAATGTCGCAGATATTTTTATTAATAAATCTAAAATGCAATAATAATGCCATGACAAGATATCCCTAAAGACCAACAGAGTTACCAAACTTTAAGAGGAATTCTAATTATAAATATTACCCCAGTGTATATGACAATGTTGCTTCGTTAACATTTTTTAATCGAAAGCATTCTGTATTCGATAGTTTTGTGTCGTTATATACACCTCGTAACTTTAAGTTCGACTATTCAAAAAAATGAACAATTGCAAGATAAAAACTTACTACAACTTTCATACGAGTAAATACGATTGAATACGTTTTTCTCCTCAATTGTATTTTTCTACTAAGATCTAAAATTTCTCATTAACATTTACCGTCAATTTAATAAATGAACTATGTATAATTGCCGAGTATTTGGCAGATATCGTAAGATTTATATTTCCCAAAGACACTATTTGAATTAATTCCTAGTATTTGGCAGATATCGTAAGATTTATATTTCCCAAAGACACTATTTGAATAAATTCCTAAATAATTTCCCAAGAATATTCAGCCCACTTTCGCCTTAGATCATAGAATAATATTGAGTAAATTCCGAGCCGCGCCTACTTGTGTTGAAAATTCCAGTAAAATTTGGCCAAAAGAATCAACGGTAACTATCTGAAAAGGGGGGGAGGAGAGTGTAATGTGGGCAGGTTAAGGCAGCATAGCCTGTGGCAGGCAACATGGACTCATAGACTGTGCAACAACTGCAACCGTTGCACATTTTTCATGCTGCATATTTATGTTATTTTAATGTTTTTTTTGCATTTGCATAAAAACTCGTTGGCCCCATTGCTGGGTTTGAGTTACTTTGTTGTTACTTGAGCAGTTGTTGCATCTCCCAGCTGTCTCGTTCTCCTTTTCCCTCTCTCTCTGTCTCCCTATCTCTTTTAACAATGCCATATCTCTATTTGTTCAGGTATTTTACACGTGGGTTGTGAAAATGCTTTAAAATTAAAGCACACAATTGGGAATTGAGAGTTTGGGGGCTTGGGAACTTTCCACATTTGAGGCAGACAGAATGAAGTAATCACCACGTGTGGCAGCTATAAATAAATACGGTGACTTTGGCATTTTCTGCCAATAAATTGCACCAAATGAGCATTTAGCATTTTTAACGCCTTTTACCTTAAGCCCCTTTGGCGATAACGTAACACGCAACATGCCTCTTGCCACCAACCCAAACCCAATCCCTAGTTCAATTCTCAGTTCTCAACTCTCAATATTCGCAGTTCCACTTGTGGCAGCGACAAAGAGTTGCATGTGAGGCACGTGAGCAGAAACTTTTTGACACGCCATATCGTTGGTTGCCTCTGTTTGTGGTAAGCTTACCCTCTCCACCCATTCCTTTGCCTTTGGCTAGCGTCCGTCATCGGAGTCATCCAGCTGTGCAACAGTCTGTGGCAGGGCTTAAAGGATGTGCAACATCAAACCAGGACCAGACTCATATCATTATCACGCACGCACATGAAACATCATAGAGAATAAAGAGCTAGATCCTCTACAACTGTCGCTGTGTGTCATTAGGCGCATTGCACTCGACTTTGCCTCACTGTTTGTCACCTCGTTCAAGTGTCCAGCCTTCGCCTCTAATGAAGTCAACTGCTCGTGTGTGTACACTGTCCTACCTGAGGTGTCATTACCTTCCACCCTTCCTCTTCTCTCTTCTATCAACTCCTCAACAGTTCAGTTCCACGGTCATGAGCATCATCATCCCACCTCCCACGCCCAGTTCCTCTCGTTGTCCAGTTGCAAATGAAGTTCGTTTTACGAGCTGTCCAAACACGAAGCGTGCTTGCCTTCGGCTTGTGGAACTCATTTCAGTTCAGCTTGGTTCGTTTACAGCTGTGTTCCATTGCCATACGTTTCACTGCGGCACGTGTACTGTCTGATGTTTAGCAACATTTCAGACTGGCAACAGGTTTTCATTCGTCAGCAACATGATTAAGAAGCCCAACCAACAGCTGAGACGAGGTCAAAATTTCATACTAGGGGATAGAACTTCTTAAGCTTTGAGAATTTACTAAGACTAGTACTTTTAATACAGTTATTTTAGTAGTATTTATTTAATCAATTGATCATAACTATACTAAACTCACTATTCAATTTTAATCTTGCCTTTTTGCATTTACAGTCTTCATCGTTCCTTGGATCTTGTTTTATGAAGCACATAATCACAATAACTATAAACAGTATCAGTTTTTGTCGTTATTGAGTATATACAGAACATTTATCAAAATATCAGATAAAATTATTTATTTACTATAATTATAATATGTATGTCAGCTTTGGGTATACTTTTAAAAATAAAGCTGTTCTTTAAATTCCCTTAATTTAAAAGTTATAAAACAAAATCAAATAAATTTAATTAAAAAGCTGTAAAATGATTCATATTAAATAATCTTCATTTTTGTTTATTTTATTAAGACCATAAAATATAAGTTATCGACATATGTATTTAAAACTCGCTATACTAAGTATCTCTCTGACTCTCTCAGCCCCGCTCCCATCACGAGAAATTTAATTAATAAAAATATAAAGAACAAACTGCAGGTCAACAAATCTTAGCTTTGAATAACAACTTGTTAGCTGTTTAAATACCAATCTGATGACTACTTCACAGAGCTCTAACCTCATGGAGAAGTTCATGTACAAGTTCTTTACGAGTATGTAGGTTTTTTTCTGATTACTTCATTAAGAGGACAACGGCAACTGCTGATAATAATAATTATGGCTCTCCATAACTTGAATTTTTTATGTCGACTCATTGACAATGCCACCCACGGCATATAGCATATATATTGTTTGTTATATTGCCAAAGCCAAACAACTCACGATATTCTAATTAAAACACATGCAGACCATTACAATATCATTATCATCAACCCATTTTCATCATCATGATCATCTTTGGGTTCCCTTTTGCGGTGTGTGAACTTCAATTTGATAAATTTACATTGAAGCATGATGAGGCACTTTTCTGCAGAGTGTGCCAAGTCATGTGGACAAAGCTAATGTATGTGGATTTAGATGTGGACGTCACGTCAATGTGTATACGTATGTGCACACTAAATTCTTGTTTCGATGATGGTCGATTTCTATAGCCAGTCAATGGATCGGGTTGCCAACTCAGCCTGAGACTCAGGCTCAGTCGTGTGCTATGTCTCGATGACATATTCCATTAAAAACAAAAACAAATGCGACAGTCGTGCTTAAACTAAAGATACCCCGTAATATTTGCAACAAAACTTAGATGATATAGTATTTTATTTGAATTCAAAGAACATAAAACATCTGGCTTAAGCTGAGATTCTATTTTATAATAAGTATTCAAATTTGTTGAAATCCTCTTTGATTAACTATACTTATTGTTATCTTATTCTTATGAAATTTTCAGAATTTATTAAGAACTTCTCAAGGTCTTGGTAAGCTCGAAATGTAAAGTATTATATGAAGCAAACTGAAGAAATGAGTAGGAAACTTAAAGTTTTTAAAAATATCGTATTTAATAATGATATCATATATAATATCTTTAGGATCTGGCTGTAGTTGTTAGTTCTCTCTTAGGCATACTCTCTCTCTCATCTACTCTTCACACCGTAATATTCTTTCAAGTCATCTGTACTTATGTTACTTATCTTAAGCTACCCTTTATGAATACTTTTCAAAGTACAGGGTATTGGATAAGGCACCGTGCGGCCCACATCTGGGCACATGCATTGCATGCACACCTCATTTCTGGGCTACCTGACGAGACAGCGCATTAGAAATATATGGGTTTGGCAGTTCTCAAAATAAGAGCGGGTCGCTCGGTTGCGCATGCTCAGAGTTCAGAGTTAAAAACAGAAACAGACCCAAAACATGCCGCTCACATGTGTCTGGAGGGAAACGAGCCCCGAAAATCGTCTAATAAATTGACATTTATAAATAGTTGAGAGCCCGAATTTAGTTCGAGCATGAGAGTGCGAGTGCGTGCTCGGAGCACATGTGTGGATGCATATTGTGGCAATGTTACCTATGGGTCTACTATATGTGCATATGCTTCAATAACCATCATACATATAACTCAAGGGCAATGAGCTGCATAATTGCGCTGAGTAATTCTCACTTTAGTTTTCGGGGCGATTTCTAATTTAATTCAAAGAGGGAAAACCCTAGAATGAGAAAAATGCTGAGAAAGAGAGGAAGATTTAAATTAAAAATATAGTTATAAAACTGCCTTGATTAAGCGTGACTAATGATGGCACTTAGCACTTAATTAGAGGTGGGATTCTTTCTGATATGAGAATTAAATGTAGGTCGAATAAATGGAAAAGAAATGACATTAATTCAATTAATTGTTTTGTTACATTAAATAAATAAAAATTGTATTTAATGAAATATAGTTTAGAAGTACTCATTAAATACTTACTCTCTCACACATTTTTTAGAAACCCAATTAAAGAACCCGACAGTGTCCCAGTCCAAGTCCATATTATAACTTGTCCTGTCAGGTCAATTAGTGGACTCATTTTGTAGATCCAATATGTGACATTTGATAGTGAAAAGGTGAAGAACTTTCACGACTCTTTTGAAGTGGAAGAATGAAAATGGAAATGGAAATGAGGCCACATATCTTACAGTATATGGTATCGTATCGTACTGAAGGCCGGGCACAAACATATTTTATTTCAATTTATTTGAATGTCAGCGAGCATAAATTACGTTAGCATAAATAAATGCCATGATATCAAGACAAAACAATCTATATAGAGCGTAAAAAGCAGCGCAACAAAAGACGCCACACGAGAACGGAAAAAGGAAGTTAACAAAATAAGCCAGATAGAGCGATTGAGATACCGACAACACCGAAACAGACACCACACCACACCACAAAGTACACTCTCACACACACACACATACACAGAAAAAGAGAAAAGACAAAAACCTAAGCCCAATAAAAGAAAAGATAAATGTCGAAGCAACTGTGAGAGAGGGGGCAAATACAAAAAAAAATACAGAACTAAATAAAACACAGGTAAAAATCAACGGCTAACAAAACTGGCACGAAACTCAATACCAGCTGTAAGCTGAGTTTCAGATGAGATGAAGAAATATTAAGAGTTCCCAAATCTACAGCTACCGGGGGTAGAGTAATAATTTTTTTTAGCAAAGTGCGCCGGCGATGAGTGCCATGGATCGCATCGTATCGGATCGCATTTCACCTTCTTCTCTTTCAGGTGTCACCGATAGGCATCTCTTAATGCACAGGGCCAAGACCTCAGGCTCTGGCTTTAACTCAGGTCACTACGGTGAGAATACGAAGACAGAGCACACACTTTACAGCTCCACAAACACACACACACGCACGCACCTCCTCCTCGGTCAGTTTAGGTTTTATTTTCGGCATCTTCCACCAAATAAAAAAAAAGACGGAAAGCAGGAAAAAAAATATGCAGCAGTGTGGTCCGAAATTCTCATTAAGCGAAATATTCACATAATCCCGCATTTATTTGATATGCGCTGCTTGATAAAGACCAAAGGACCAAGGGAAAAACAGGAACCGAAACCTGTGTGTGTTTGGAGATATGTCTGGGTTTGCCTTGTCTTTGGGTATTACAGGTACAGAGATATTAGGCACTAGATTTGGCAAACTGAGGAGAATGAACTCATTGTGAAAACACATAAATATTTCTGACTTACCTGAAATGAAAAAGGAAATTCAATATATAGAAATTAGCACTTGCTTATTGACATATTGATACAAGTTATTCTTTAAAATGTGTCTGTTATTCGATATCTTTGTCTGCTTATATAAATTGCACATCACTTGACTGTAACTAGATCTCTCCATATCTTCTAAATTTGTCAAATTAGCTAAATCATAGTAAAATCCTGTTGAGGCAAAAGGCAGAAAGACTCGAAATAAATGACGCTTCAAAGTATGCAACACTCTTTAACCGCAGTCAAACGTGATGTGGTTTCTATTTTGCAACAGTTTTTCGTAAAAGTTACAGGGGACAAAAGGCCAAAAGCTTAAAACAAGTGTGAGATTGAGATGATTGCTACCTTAAAGGTATAGAATGAGGAAATATTTCTCAAACAGTATAAAAAGAAGTTTATTTAACTTTTCAATGAACCAAAATAAATTCTATTTAAAATTAAATATATTTGATATAAATATCCTTACTTGAGTTTGTTTTTTGATAAAAGTTATAATTAAATTTACATATAGCTTAGTTTTTCTATTATTTTAATTGAGTTTATTCAATTCAGATTCAAGTTCCATATTTTATTTTGACTCTTTTAATTTAAATTTACCTCAAGCTTTTATTACTAATTCCAGATTTTATAGATACATTTTCATGTGATTTAAATTTAAGTATTTTATTAAATTTTTCTATCTTCCAAATAGTCCCTTACCTTATATTATTTCCGCATATTTACCCACAGCATTACAATATCATTTTGCAAATTGGCTTATTATTACACAAGGCTTTTAGCTATAATCTTTTCAGATTAATATTGTTTCAGCATCAATCTATATTAAGCACATTACCCCCAGAACTTTTGTATACTAAACGCTACCGTCTTCAGCTAAACATATAATACTTAATAATGAATCACACATTGGAACACCATTTATGTACACATATGTACGTAAGATTTGAGTAGATGTATGTTGTACAGTGTACACGATGATTGATGACAGACAAAGTAGTTTGCATGAGATTTGCTTAAGACCCCTTGTAGCCCAGAGTTAAACACAAACATGTGCCGAGGATTGAACGCGGGAATCTGAGTCTCGAAATGTACAGCTTGGTCAAGTCGCAGTTGTAATCCCTTGAACTGTCACACAGTCTGTCCGTCTCTCTGTCTATCTGTCTGTTTGTTGTAATCGGCATTGACAATGACATTGCACATACATACATAGTTACCACAAGTTGTGGGCCTTACATGTGGATGTTTCCCCAAGAAAATCTTAAATTGCCTCTGAGAATAATAATTAAAATTCCCACTTCCAAGTGCAGATTTTATATTTCTGTGGTTTTTTCTTTAGGAGTAAAAACAATTGTCATAAAAGTGGAATTGTAGTTCGTTTTGGTTGCCTGTGATTGGGAATTGAAGAGGCAACGCTTTGAGGGTTTCGCTAAGCGGCTTACAAAAATCTTGCGTGTTTCATTGTTGGTTTTATTTAACGAAAAGATTAACAACAAGCAATCTGAGAATCAGATTTGTCATAGGGGTTGCCAGTTTGCCAAAGCTTAATTACGACTCACATGCGACTTCCTCACGTTCTCATCAGGGAAGTTCATGGGGAAGCCCCTGATGCTGCAACTTTGATCTTTAGTTGCGATTTTGGTTATTTGATGTCAATTAAATTGAGGGAGGTTCAGTTGCAGTTTCTATAACAAAAGAATTCTATAATCTAAGATAAGTTTTTTTATTTCTTATAAGTTCAAAATGCCTGAAATTTGATTAACTTCTTATAAACCTTTTGTTATTGTTGCCTCTGGGATTTGTTTTTTAATAGAACAAAATAATAAATTATTATAAACATTTTCCTTATTTTCTAAAAGTAGATACAGAAGCAGGTGGAATTATTTTTAACTATTAAGAATATTTTGTAATATAAAATATTTATATTATATTTACAATAGAATGCACCAGAAACAGTTATATTTCTCTAATATTTGTGCGTTGTATTCTCATCGTATTAAAGTTGATTATTCCTGCTCCGATGTCATTATTAGTACTGAATTAATTACTATCCCTAATATTATACTTGTACTAATTACCTTTAGACTGCAATGTGTGCAAGTTCAGATAATTATATTAAAATCAGTTTGGTTTGTTTGTGTACTTGTCTGACAATTTTGGGTTACTTGATGCCAATTAACTAATGAAAATTGAGTTGCAGTCCGTGGTGTGGACTAGTCTGGTTTTCGTTTTGGTTTTGTTATCAATTTTCCCCGTTGCATTGTTGCAAGTCAAAGCAGAGTCAGACAAAAGGCGGATACAGAAGGCCATCAATCAGAGGCAGAGTTGAGAGAGGTAAACTCACAAAATTGAAACCTTTGGCAAAAGCCAGTTGAAAGTGATTTACATGAACGCGCGTGTCTTTTGTTTAATTGTAACTGCCCACACAAAGATACAAAGATACACACACACACACTCAACATATTGGTTATATTTTCTGCAGTGTCTAGATAATTGATTAATGCACACATACAACCACATTCACATTCACATTTACAGAGACTGCGGCTGCGACTGATTCAGGGCCTTTGCTTTTAATTATTCGTTACCAGCCATCAACGGGCCAATAAATCATAATCCATCAAAGATTTGCGGTACATGTCCGCTGTGTGGCAACTGCCACCGTTCAATTTCCCCCTGTGCCCCATCCTTCCCTCTGTCTGTCTGTCTGTCAGTCAGTCATTCAGTTGGTTGCTCGGTTAATGCGCAATGCCTAATTGGAGAAGCGTAGCACAAACTATGGCTCAAGAAGCTGCCAGCGGAAATGAATACTTGGCCTAGAAGCCGGCCAACTACTTAATGTCAAAAACAATAAGAAAGCCGACGTTGCTCAAAAGGTTTTTCACAATTAAACGCTTCAAAGGACTGCGGACAGGCAGTCAGCAAGTCTTCTTAGAGAAACCCCCTTTATATAACTTTTTACCCCACTAACACTCACACACACACACACACTCACACAGGGGCAGAGTCAAAAATGCACACGCATAGTTAACGGTAAGGGGCTGCTTCTGGGGAGGGGGCGTGGCTGTCGACCCCCTGCTGAAAAACAGAGCCGCCCCTTCAGTGCGTCGCTTGATTACAATCACTTGAAACTTGTAAGGCAGTTGGTTTTGCAATTGCATTTTAACCCGTAGGCAAATCACGCAAGTGACGAAAGTACACAAATTTAATAACAGTTATTAAAAATATTAAAATTTAATTTTCTGCTGTCAAAGTATGTTATTCATATTTGTATACTCTTGTCAAAGTGTTTGCTATTTTTCCTTAACACAAATTAATTCAATGTTAATCAGTTTATGCAAGTGACGGTGAAGTGAAGAAATTTAACAAGGACAGTTGATTAAACGTTTTAAATTGAACAATATATTATTTAATTTTCAAAAAACTTAATGAGGTTTACTTAAAATGGGAAATAATTACGTTCGTGACTAAAATAATTTACTTTGAGTAAATGAAACACTCAGCTAAGCTAAACTGTTCCATATTTCAATATAAAGTATCGAATATTTTTCCTTGATTTACTTTGCATTGTATATTAGGAAAACTTTAGCATCGTTGAGTGCATTTTCATCCCAGCGACCATCGGAGGGTTAAAGTATGTGGAACATGCAGGGTAACATTCACGTACCCAATGATTCAGAGCTGTGTTTACAATATTTCTATTGCCGGCTGTTGTTTTACGACTACAGCAAAAAGGCTGCACCGTTAATTCGATTCGATTTCGAAAATGGCAACAGCAAACAACAGCAAAAAAAAAAATCAAAATAGGGAAAATGAGGAGAATGTGAAAAGACATGCAACATGAAAATGCAAAATGAGATTGAACCATCGATGGTTATTTGAAATTAGGAATGTTGAATAAGATATAAATGAAGAGAAGGAGAGATTGATGAAGAGACAAAAAAGAAATGAGGGAGAGACGTAGACAATTTAGTTTAGATTGAACACTGGTTTATTGTGTTAAATGATATAGTATATGTACGTAGTTGATTTAAAGTAAATGAGCTAATTTACCTAAGTGGAAATAGGATGTCCATGTTGAACTGTAAATGTGACATAATATATATAAAGTGAAGTTAGTGAATATATCGTCGGATATCATATGATACTCCGTCTATTGAATCATTGATGACTAAATGGGTTAAGGAATGAGATATACAATAGAAGAGAACGAGTTTAGGAGAGGGAAAGAGAAAATACACAATTTCAAATTTATCTAAACTGTATTTCAAACTGTAAGATATATAGATTTCTTGCTGATAGATCTGTAATCGACTCTTAATATATTAGTTGATCATTAAAAGTTTATTTTGCGAATTGGGATAAATAAAAGTAGTGTAAAGAGAATAGTAAAAATGTTCATTAGTTGAAATTTGTTTTATAGAGAGGAGACTGAGGTTGTTCCATTTTTTACTGTCTCATTCTCTCTCTATCTGTAACTTCAAGGCATTTGTCTTATTTAGACAGCGTTGCGTGTTTTGTAGTAAAAGTTGACGCCAAAGCCATCAACATCAGCTTCAACATGAGGCATCAGCATCAGCATTAACGTCAGCGCTGCAAATCGCATTAAGGACTCTTAATGAAAGTTACTGCATCCTGAAGCATGGGGCATGTATTTTCGAATACATCTAGGTATGTGTATTTGTCGACATCGTTGTGCGATGATTGATTTCACGCTGAAACGATTTCAATCAGCATTTCCGTTCCAAGAGTCTTTTTTTCACTCTCTCTCTCTTGACTTTTTTTTTGCCATTTCTTATTGCATTACGTCGATTTTAGCCCTGCACTCGTTACTTATGAGAGGGGAGGCGTAGGCACAGCTGCTGGGTCTGTTTGGGGGGATGAGAGAGTGAGAGAGAGATGGGCGGGGTTATGAGTTCCGTCTTGGGAATATGCGGCAATCTGTTCCGTTTCCGCTGGACGAGGAAAACTGGGTCATGGTTGGGCCTTGTCGTTAATTGTTTATAGCATTTCATATTTGCCACTTGATTTGTTCGAGCATGCGGGTGACAAGCCACCTCCCCCTTTGGCACTCCCCCTTTTTCCGCCTTCCTCTAACTACTGAAAAACTCTGATGTCTAGACGGACATCGGGCATGCAAAAACCTGTCATGTTTTCACATACATATATCCTTGTGCCAGACAACGACAAATTTATTACCTATTTAGCCTTAATAGCCTGGCTTGTTTTTATGATGATGCCGTTGACATATACATATAAGTGTATGTGTGTGTGTGTGAGTGAGTGTGTGTATATGTGGGGACGACAGTTTAATTTGTGATTAATTGACGTTAAAAGGGTTTAACAGTACCCCGTCTCCCGACTCCGTTGCTAAAATGAAAATCGAGTGACATCCACTTGATTCACAGCCAGATTCACTTTCACTCACTTTCGCCCAGCAATAGCAAAAAAAAAAGGGGCTTGGATTGAACCCAATTTACGTTAATAGAGCGGAAATTGCTTCATGAATGCGGATGTTGCTGAACATGAAATTCATTTAAAGCATTTAATCAACTTGACAAATAAATAAGTCCAATATGAAAAGATTTCATATTTATTGTTCAATTCATAGTTCTTCAACACTTTAAGAAAAATTAAAACAATTTCCATTAAAATGTTGACATTTAAGAATATTTGTCATTTTAATTTACTAAAACTCTTAAATAATATATTGAGTTGACAAATAAATTTATAACTACATTATTTGAGTTTTTCCAGAGTTCAACTTAGAACATTTTAAATTCTATACTATATTTTATTCTAAAGATATTTCGAATATATAAATTTATATGTATACAAGTACTTCTACAACTAAATTAACTTAAAAAGAGTGCTGCTTATAAATAAATAAAGTTTCAAACTTTTACTTTATTTCTCTTTACCTTAAAAACATTTTAAAAACGAAAATTACTTTTTAAAGTTAAATTACATATAAGAAAAAAGAAACTAATATCAAAAGTTTAATTAGATAATATTAAGCAAACATATACTGTCCATATTTTGAGTTCGTTATCAGAGTGCTCTTAATTTAAGTGGATTTTCGTGGTAGAATAAAATTTGTTCGCTTTGTTAATGAAGACAATTAGCATTCTAAAATATGCAGCCAACACAACACTTAGAAATAAGTTAGCCGCAGGCAATTCATTTCCTTTATTACCACATTTTACCTGTTTACCTAACATGGCCAAAACGAACGACAAAAGTTGACTGGAAAACTTCCGTTTTTAGGCCAGCTTTAAGGCAACAAGAAGAAGAAGGAGATGGGGGAAGAAAAACAACTGCAAATGGCATTAATAGTCTGAATACGTGCGACGTGAGTGTAAACATCAGGAGTCAGAAAAACAATAGGAAAAAAGGGAAAAGCAGAAAATCTCCCACGCCTTTTTATTCTTTTTGACTGGCGGCAAACTAAAAGTCGAGTGTTGTTCCGTATTCCACACTGACCGCTTGATTAACATTTCCTCAAGAACAATTTCTTCTCCCCGTTGAGCCGTTGGTCATATTAATATGCTTACCCGTCTGTGGGCAATATGTCAACAAATTCCTAAGCGGAACACGTACTCGAAACACTCGAAATTCGTGGAATGTGCTGCGGCTGTTGGAATACGAGTACCCACAAAGGATCTATACTGGCTTGGAATCGTGTTTAGTTGGACCAAAGTCCACAAGTTTTAATGCGTTCAGTTTTTTCTGTTTTTTTCTAGAAAGAGGTGAAAAGTTAATGCGACTGTGTTTTACCCGGAGACGGAAATCGTGAGTTTTCCAAGTGTATTCCCTAAATCCCAGAGAGCACATCTCTAGCCGGCAAAAAGATGAAATCACTTTCACAAAGTGCTCAGTGCCAGGACAAAACGACAACCTGTTAGCCTTACTCCTTCTCCCCTGAAGTTCCTCAGTTCCCTTGGACCTGTACCTGCATTCAACGTTTATCCCTTGAGTATTTGCATAGAGAGGGGCAAGTTTATCTAGCCGGCGACACGACTAACCAATTTTCAGCAAATTTAATGCACAAAGGATATGCACAGATTTCCAGACAGTCGCTGCCTTTGTCTTTAATGTGTTTTATAATTGAATTCAATGCAAAAATTCGTGTCCCTTGATTACACTAGTCAACAAAGCACACCAGCAGTTTCAGATAAATATTTAACAATATTAAAATAAGTACATTCAATAACAACATTTATATTTTTTTATTAAACTTCAACTCCATTATTCTTGTTTGATTATTAAGTTTATTTGAATGGAAAAATCTATTCCCTTTGAGTAAGTTGCACCTTAGTTTTAAACAACATTAAAATATTTACACTTAATAAATACAACACCAATTATTAACATTTTCTTACTTAGTTTTCAATAAAATATTTATCTTTAATTATTCTGTCGAATTTAGTGCAAAATGCATCTCCCTTGATTACACTAGCCAACAAAGCAAATAACAATTTCAAATAAATATATATATATTTTCTACAAAGTAACATAACTAGATTCAACAACATTTTCTGTTGTAATTATATTTATTTTCTTAGTTAGCTTTCCCTTCAATATTTGTCTTTATTCTGTTGCATGCATGACCCTTGATTACACTTGCAAATAAATCACCACAACAATTTCAGCCAAATATATGTTCAACTAAGTAAACTATTTGCATTCGACAAATAAATGTATTACTAATGACTTTAATATTTTCTTACTTAGCTCCAATTACAGTACTTGCTACATGCTTCACAGTGTTAGAAGCGGCATAAGCTTTTCATATTCCAGTTCAGTTCGTCATCTCTCGCCCATTATCAGATTTCTCCCCCTAGTTTTCCCACATTGGGTTACAGTTGGACCTCTTGTCTGTCTGGCTTCCATAGAGCTGCATCCTTTGTGGCGCCGAATCGGTATCTGAATGGATTTCGGCTTTGGCATTCACATTTACAGTCACACATGTGTATTCATATATTCACAAATGTATTCGCATGTACTCATGTGCACATATCAGTTGTCTGGCAGCTGTCTGCGGCCTTGAATAGTCCCAAAGTCAAAGCCACAACTTAATCGCTCTTTGGGGAGCTACAACAGCAACAGGCACAACAACAATAACAACGAGAAAAACAACAGCAACATTAACAACAGCAACAACATTACAACAATAAGCAGAGCTACAAATATGAAATGATTTCATTTGTTATTGCCGCCGGCGCTTGTAACTTGTTAAATTAAATTTTTGACAAGGCTCATCAATTATTAACGAATACTTAATACTCTTTCAAAGCTTCTTTTTTTCTTTTTTGTGTTTTATACAGACTAAAAATCGTGTATAAAATGTTTTTAAAGCTATAATATTCCGAGAAAAAATCATATGAAATATGAATTTTCATTTCATATTTAATACAGACAAAAAGTAATTAAATAAGGGGACTTTATACTTTCTGAAGAGTAAAGATAATCCTCAATTACTATTTTCTTTCTGAATATGAATTTGTTATTGACAATGTTAATTGGAGATTAATGTGAATTAAGAATGAATGAATATGCTCTCAATGATGATAGCTGACAGAAAGAATATTAAAATCATTTTTTAAAAATTATTTAATTAATTTTAATATAAACATTTAGCTAAAATTTGGGTAAGTACTTGATCTAATTAAGATATGTTTGATATATTTGTTTGATAGCTACAGGAAATGCAGCTAAAGTTAGTTAAAGTAAAACAGAGCTCATTGAACTCAGAGATTGGTGGAAATAAACGTTTTAAAATGTGGTTGCACATTTTGGAAATGAAGTCGGGTTGATATTTCTGTGGTCACAAACTAAAGAACCGCCAAGTGGCATGGCTAATGCCCTGTCATGGGGTTTTTGTTTCGGGTGCAAGAGCGTAACGTTTGAACTCGCCTCAGAGGGTATATGCCTCGGGTAATAGAGCGATTTTTGGTGTCGCCTGCCCCCTAGGGGTAATGCCACAGTTTGGGGCACGCGCACGCTCTGGCACTTCCTTGCGCCTGTTTGGCCACAGAAGTGGAACAAATGGGCGCAGGACGTGAGTGAGAATTGGACTGAGAATGAGAATGAGAATGAGGATGAGCATGAGTAGCTATAAGAGACCTGACTCAGCTGCCTGTTTTGCATAGATGATGGCGACTTTAAATCGTTGTCGTCGTCGGCGGCGGCGGCGGCATTTTCAATTTCATGGTTAATTGTGTTGCACGCGGCATTTGGCACTCGAGTCCAAGAGTGCCACATGAGTTGCGAGACGTGGCAGTGCTCGCCTTGAATGCCACATTAAGTTTCATAATTAGCACACCAAATGATTGCAATCCAACTGGCGGCATATGCAAATTGTCTTTATTGCAAATAAGCAACATATGGATAGTATCGTATAGATTGTTGTTCTGTGGGGCATGTTGCAAGTGGCAAGTGCATTCCTTGCCACTAGGCAAAACACTCTTCTTCTGTTTGACAAACTGCCAGTTGCCAGTTGTGAGTTTCCAGTTGCAAGTTGTATGGCAGCTGCAGCTCCGGGTTCACTTTTATCTTTGACATTTACTAATGACAAATTTATTCACGCTGTCACTTAGTTGACTTGTCCTCTGTCTCATGTCTCCTGTTCTCCGTCTCTTGTCTCCGGTCAAAGTCACGTTTTCCTTTCCATTGTTTTTCCAACGGAAAACAGTTCAAGCTGCAAAATGTCCTGAACCTGAGTCAACATTGAATAAGAGCAATGCTCCATTGATCGTCCTCCAAGTCAAGATTTGTTTGCACCACTTTAATTACAACATTTTCTCAATTCTCTTGAAGTACTGCTCCTTCCCATTTTCTTTTTCCTCTTTGATCTTTTCATATGCCACAGTTGATTGATTGATTTCCCCAACTAGCCAACAGCTCGCATGGCAGACGTTGTATCTTTTAAGATTGTCCACGTAATTAATCAACTACAAGTACATAAATAAATGACATTTATGACATCATTCACCAAGAGAGCAAAGTCCACCGAAGGGCCAACGAAATAGTACTTAAAATCTAAAGAAGACACTAAAAATTTATAGTGAGATGCCCTATATATACCTCTTTGAATATATATAAATTTAGATTTAAAAGTAGAAGATTTCACAGTTTTTTTTTGTTTTTTCTGTTTAATTTTTTCATAGGAAACTTTTACTAATTTTTTTAACGAAAATACCTCATATTCCCACAAACGTTGCAGGGTATAGCTAATATATATTTATGCATATTACTCGAACTCTGACAATTTCGGTGGTCGTGTTTATCTCTTCTGAAAAAATCATCAACTCGACGATCATTAAAGCTCACACACAGTCACAGTTCCAGTCTGATCCATTGGGTGAGACTGAAGGGAAGGAAGAGGGTATCAAGAGGAGTAGGATTGGGTTAACGAAAGCGAAACGATCTTGATGGGCAGCCAGTGGCGCTGGAGCCTGGCCAATTTAGGAAACGCTCATCGTTTTAATACTCTCCAGACACGCACATTTGCCGAGTTGATATCACAAGCACAAGGGGCCAAAGTAATTTTGCGAATGAATCGATTCGAATACGAGTAATGAATGCATAACGCAATAAATTTGTAAAATTTAAACAATGCAAAGCGAACAAATTATTGCCGCTTGAATGGATCTCTTGGACCATGCTCAATTCGATGAGTTTGTTCAGTTCTCATGTATTTCGCATTTAGCCTGGGCACGCCCCGAGCTAATCACAAATACAAAAAAAAAAAAATATTTAAAAAAAAAATGAAGAAAAAAATATGTATAAAAAAGCAAAGGAATATTTTCAAAAAAGGGTTGCACAATGAAGCCAATAAACTGTGCCTGCAAGTGCTTCCGCGCAATTTCATTCAAGGAGCGCCCCTCCTCATTCCCCTCTATTGCCCCAGTTCCCCATGGAATGAGACGCGATCTACGAACATTTCAACATTTCAATAAACAATGCCACATCAAGGCAACAGGCTGGCGCCGAACGGATTTTAGGTATTTCCCATTTGCTTTGTCAGCAGCCCTTTGATTCGTCTAGCTGCCTATTTAATTGGCCAACATACAACGTTCCAAGTGGCCCAATATTCTCCCTAGGAGCGACTCTTGGGATAGAAGAAGAACTCAAATTGGAATGTTTACCCACGCCATATGCAAATTAATTGCCTCAAATTGGAAGATTCATGTCAAGTTTGATTTTATTTGAAATATTTGTGGTAGATGAAGTCTTTCATGGTCGCAAACTGTCAAAAACAAATCAAAATTAATTCAATATTTTGATTAAAATATTTATTTAAAACTGGAAGAGAAGAGTGTCCTGTTCCTTCTATAATAACTTCTGAATTTAATAGGTGATTGTAATAAAATGTTTACTATTGATAGAGAGGAAGGTATTTGTTTGAGTTCAATCTAATCCAAAATTTCTTTATCTATTGATACTTTTAAATAATATATGTATTTAAAATAAAGGGTTGTCTGAGCTTCGCTTCGACAAATTAGCTTAATCTTTTTTTGCAAAATAGGAGCACTTGAAAGGCTGTAAAAATCTTTAGAATTATGAATAGACAGCACTGAGAATGCAATACGCCCAACATAAGCTGCTTCTTCCCTCAACTTGGACTCAATTTCAATGGCTTTAGATTACGCCCTTGGCCTAGGCCCTTAATATCTAAAGCACCGCAAACATCTTTTATAAACAACATATTTTTGTTAAGAGCCAGTTTTTGTTTTTTTTAATCAAGGAAAAGTAAAAAGAAACACCTTCGTTTTCAGCTGGAGCAGATTGTTTAAACGGAGAGCATGTCATTAAAAGGCGCAAATATTTGCATAATGTCTAAGAATTTGTAAGAAATTGCCATTAGAGTTTGTTTTTAGGAGGTCTGCAGGTGTCTTAAGTTGCCTGTCGAAACTGGTCCTAAGTCTGAATAACTGCGCATAATCCCAAAGCCAAATGTTTCGAATGAGAGGCAGTTGAAATTTCCCTAATCATGGTAATTCGAGAGTCCAGAATGTGTGACAGTTGTTGGGCTAATCCCCGCACAAATGTCATGAATT
Organism: Drosophila testacea; assembly: GCA_035043265.1. Lineage (NCBI taxonomy): Eukaryota > Metazoa > Arthropoda > Insecta > Diptera > Drosophilidae > Drosophila > Drosophila testacea. The sequence goes on from JAWNND010000151.1 coordinate 3,499,422, forward strand.
GTGTGTACTGTGTGTACTGTGTGTATCCTGTGCGAGGTGTCAGCAAGCCAAATGTAATAATTTTAATGATTTTTCATAAATGTAAAGTCTCGAGTTGGGGTTGGGATTGGGATTGGCACGCGTTTTACATTGCACTTAAGGGTAGCGTTTCTGCCCCCCTGTTATGACATCGCCCTCATCCGGTTGCACCCTTTTCGGCCTATTAAACATGAAGACTACACACCACTGAGTCCATTGTTGTAGTCACTGTTGTTGTTGTTATAATTGCGCATATTTTAAAATACAAATTAGCAACGCTGTAGCTGAATTTCAATAGCGTTTTAAATGCCCGCAGGCTCTTGTATAAAAAATATTCTATACATACTGGGAGTGTGTTAAGTTCTCTTTGACTTTTAACAGCAAAACGCATGAAAGAAAGAGAGAGAGAGAGGGTTGCCTTGAACTTGCCACACCATATAACTCGTATTCATAGCCTTGCCACACCAAAACCAAACCAGACATCCATTCATCAGTCTGTGGCATTCACTCTGGCATTTCATACTCGTTCATAAAAAAGCCATGATGCCTGCAGCAGTCATCACAACAACAGTGCCAAGTTGAGTAGTTTGTCAAGCGAGCTGGAACTGTTTTGCCTTGCTTCTTGATTTCTATTTGCAAGTACCCTGTTAACTGACCAAAAATACAGAGTATCTAAATTTGATTTTGAATAATTTTCAAGCCAAAACTAGAATGAAGATCATTTTAAATGTATTATAACTTTTATCAAATAATCTTTTTGGCCTTTCTTGCATTTAGTTTTCAGATTCATTTGAAAACTATACGACATTATTCCCTCCCACTTTTTTAAATCTTAATTTTACCATTGAGTTAGTTTCCCATATAAATCTGGAAACTATAAAAATGATGATAAAAGGAAAGTACGACAAGTGTTAGTTGAAGTTCGGGAGATGATCAAGTATAACATAGCTAAATAAGAAGTATGTACAATTAAAAGCAAAAAATCTCAGCTGGAAAATAAAAAAAGAAGACGATTCTTCTTAAAAATAGGAAGCTTAGCCGAAGAAAAGTTGCAGTTTCACTGAAGAAGATGTTTGATTTCAATGAGCATCTCCTAAGTCAAGCAGACTTCAACTGTTTACTACATTTTCATACCTGTGCATAAATAGCAAACACTTTTCGGATTTGCAGTTTCAAACATGAAGCTGCATCTAAATCTAGAGCTGAAGCTGAAGTTGAAGCTTCCTTGGCGCTACATTTATCACTGCCAATTCGGGCAAACGTCGTCGTGACATCGGTGGCCCCTTTGGGGTGGAGACATGGGGACATGGGGATATGGGATACGGGATCGGGTTGGAACAAAGCACCAGAGTGTAAATGGAATTCTGGGAAAATGAAATTGCAAAAGGCAAAAAGCATCGTAAGAGGAAAAGAATGAAAAAAAGAAATGGGAAAATAGGAAATGTTGTTAGCTGAAATGCAGCCACATGATTGTTGGATTGTTTGTTGGTTTGTTGGGTTCTTGTTTTTGAGTTATTGGTTTAGAATTGATGTGGTTCTGTTACGAGGTACTAGTTCTCACCGGCACAGAACTCAAAACGCTTAGAGATTTCACTTAAAGCTTTAGACAAATGTTTTCTATAGCTTTGTCTGCCACATGTGACAAATGGCATGGCAAAAGTGTAGACGATGTTCGGATTTGCATTGAAATACACTTGAACTATGAGACACATGACTTTGGAAGGCAACTGCATCTGTGTAGATTACTTATCATTTTCTAGTTTGTTTAATTTAAACGAGAGATTAAAAGTCACTAGACAAGATATGATAATCAGGAAGTTTAAAGAATCATCTGATGAGGCAAAAATAGGTAGAGTTTGATGGGAGTTTAAATTGAAAAACTCAGTTTTCGGAAGATAACAACTATAATGAAGTCACGAGTAAAGTGAAAAAATAGCAATTGGAACCGTAAATAAGCTAAGTCAGTAGTAGACGATTCGTCTTTAGCTCTAGTTGTAGAGTTCACTTTCCGTTAATCTACGAGTAGTAAGATGTAACAAGTAACAAGGATACAGAGTGTTTACACTTCAGGAGTATCCAGTAGCGAGTAAGGCTTAACGAGTCACTTGACAAGTGGAAAGGCTAGAGTATTTACTCTTCGACCTGAGCTAAAGTTCTTGAATTTAATTTCTCGCTGATTTTTTGCCTTTTCAAAATTTGTCATGGCCACATTTTGGCAACGTTGAACACATGTAACTATCTTCAACAATGCAACAACTTGCTGCACTTGTTACATGCTTCAAAGTTGTGAATTGAAATTTAACAATTGCAGCACAAAAGTTTCGAGTATATGACTAGAAGATACCTTATAAATACACGCATGTTATAGATACACTTGAATATTTGAACATGTACACTTCTTAATCAATCTTATTCTAATATAATTTAACTATGAATATTCCGATGATATTCTGAATGAATTAAATTTCACATTAATTATATATTTATAATTATAATTTTCTCAACTGAACACTACCTTTATTGTGTTGTTAGCTTGTCTTACATAAAGTTAGCTAATAAATTAGATACATAAATACTTTTACTTGCTGATGAATTTGTCAAACCCTTCTTCCAATCTATTATGTTTATAGGGTATTTACAATTACATTTACTAGCTTGTAGATCTCTCGGACTATTTAAAGCTGCAGCTATTATGTACACCGAACAAAAGCACTACTCTTCCCCTTCGAGGTACGTGTGTCGTCGAGCTTTGGCATAAAGTTTGCCAGCCACATTCAACACTCACATGCCTCTTGCCTCTTGCCGCATGCCGCATGCCACATCGAATCCAAGTGTGCCCCGTGTGTGCACTTCAGCCGCTGATAACTTATCTCCGACTGGGGCGATGTCTGTTACAAATGTTGCAATATTTATGCCCCATACACAGGCACAGGAAGTTCGTATTATGATTTGCACATTATGCAAATTGCCCTATCGTAAATACTTTTTCCTTCCCCTCCCTTCTTCATCCTTCCACATTTCAATACACAAGGAAAAAATAACAACAACAACAACAACAATAAGAGGAGCTTGAATAAGAGGCCGCGCCGTGTGCACATGATAAATGTGATAAGCGATATTTGGCAACAAAAGCGAGCCATATTATTTATATGGCCAACTCTGTAAATTTATGCGCTAATAAATGCGACTTGTTTAGCTTTTTGTCACAGCAAAGAAAACATACAGAGCGACAAGAAGACAGGCACATCTTGTTGTAGAATCTACATACATATGTATGCTGGATCTTTATTAGCTTGCAGATAACTCACTTTGTCTTTTCCAGATCTAGGATATCCTTAATGACACACTGAGAAAATCAGGTTTACCCGAATAATAACACAGTTAATAAACATATAATATTCATAGAAAATAACAAAATTGACAAAGTATGGAAACACTTATATTATGATATGGATATGTATCGCTAACACTTATCGCACTTGTCGCACTGAATTATGCGATATTATTTTTTGGCGATAATAAAAGCCCCCATTTTCGAATATCGAATAGATGCCGATATCAAGTCAACGCACATCTTTATCTCTAGTTTTTGGCGCATCACTCACAAGCAGAACGTGAACTTTTTTTCCATCTTCGAATAATTCAATTTCATAAAGCGTAATTTGGGAAATCTTTACTTTTTGGTAAGCGTTTGTGGTTGTTTTGATTTCAAAGTTGGCTATCGACAGCTTTGCGATTACCACGCATTTTTGTATATCGTTTCAGCAACACTTATCGCACTGACAGTTGAGAGAAAATAATCAGATTTTATGATATTGGGAAAATAAGAATTGGAGAATTATGGTAAGGAAGAATGTATTCAGTTTGTATACAGTCTAGCAACGTTTTCATATTTTAGGCTTCCCCGCAACTACTGAGAATGACATCTCATCTTCCGATCAAAGTACAACCGCAGGTAACCCCGCTCCCGGGCAAGATTGGACGTTACACAAATAAAATACATTACCTGAAGAAACATGTGTTAGACAAGCTGCCCTCTAAGCAGTATGCCCTGGATTTTCTGGAACCTGTAGATGCCAAGGCGCTTGGAGTGCCCAACTACTATGCGATCATAAAGAACCCAATGGATGTGGGCACGATATCAAAACGTGTTCAAAATCTATACTATTATCAAGTGGATGAGATGATTCAGGACTTCCAATTGGTAATAACTAACTGTTACACCTTTAATCGACCGGTGGATTGGGTGTATCACAATTGTCAGAAACTGGAAAAGTTCTTTTACCGGGTATTAGTCAAGATGCCCAGAGGCGAGGAGAAACCGAGCCCAAGGGGTCCTCGTCAACTCATGCAGTCCTCTGAAATGAAGAACAGCCCTATGCCCCAAGAAGAACAAGCTTATATGCAGATCATCGAATCTCACTCTATTTCACCTAACTGGACTCAGGCCTCTATTGCCTCTGATCTCAAGGATCCTCTTCAACTCGAGCAGTCCTCTAAAATGGAAAACAGCACTATGCCCCAAGAAGAACAAGCTTATATGCAGATCACCGAATCTCACTCTATTTCACCTGACTGGTCTCAGGCCTCCATTGCCTCTGATCTCAAGGATCCTCTTCAACTCGAGCAGTCCTCTGAAATGGAAAACAGCACTGTGTCCACTGCCTCTGATCTGAGGAGTTCCCCAACTTTCACTCAAGGAAGAGTATCACCTCTTGCGCCTGATTCGGTACTCTGGCAGGACTTGGATATTTCGAATAGCGATTATGAATAATTCTTATAATCATATTTAAAGTCCATTAGGAATCATCGAAGAGGTACAGAAGTGTAATATGAGCTTACTTATTTAATTTTTTACATGTTTATAAAAATGATGAAAGAACGCCAATTTCCTGTGTTTAATAAAAGTAGTACACAAATGTACATACTCTGACAATTGCTTAAATAAGTTAAATTTAACATTTTTTAAGCGATCTAAATTCAAGCTAGAATTCATTTCATCAGACCGTCAAACTCATCCTCCATAGAGTTCAATTACAGGCAGCACTTATAAGCTCAGCTTTAATAAGTTATTCTGTTTAAGTTTAAAGGGTTTCTTGATAAGTAGAAGAAACCATTGGAAAGCACTTAAGCTGCATTTGGCTCAAGAGGTGCGACAAGGCCAACCTTTGAATGGATGAGCTGAAGGCATCCAATTAGACCAAGAATGGCGTAACGTGTAAATCCTGTCGTAGACTTGCAGCGAAATGCATTTAAAATATTCACAGGGAACCCAGGAAGAAAGGGAGAGGTCTGAGGGGAAACATCTTCACTGGACAGATAAAGAGAGAAGAAGAAACAGAGGAAACGAGATGGAGAGAGAGAGAGAGCGAGAGAGAATGAACTCACTAAATGCATCACGTATTGGATTTTGACATAAACGCTTGTCCTCGTTAGCGCCACATCGTGTTGCATGGCCAAAAGGTGGCACTTGGATTTGGTTTTAGGTTTTGGATTTCGTTGCAGCTGCAACTGCCCCGCGGCGTCAGTCAAAAACTTTTATAGCCACATGAAGAAGGCAAAGGAGGGGAAAACAGAGGAAACTTTGAGAGTTGTAGGCTGCTGGCAGCATTGATAAATTGCCGTTGAGCATCGTTGTCGTTGTTGGCTTTAACCTGGCTCGGGTTTTATGCAAAAATCCAACGCTAAAAAAAAAAGAGAAATAAACGTGTAATCTTTAGATGGCTGAGAGAACGACACTCAACTGCATTTGTAGATCCCTTGAGTGTTGACTGACGGCGTTGAAATAATGTGGCCAATAAATGTCACAGCCACTGACTGCAATCCCTTTCCTTATTCCCCTTCCCCGTTCATTGCTGCTTTCATGTCTTTCTTTGGCACTGCAAATTGTATATATTTAAATGGCAGTTAAAGTGGCAACACGTTTCATATTCGTTTGAAGTTGTCGATGATGAGTGATCACATGCAGTGCACAGCAACAGCTCCTGCTCCTGTTCCTGCTTCTGTTGCTATTCCTGCCCCATGCCACTTGCCACCTGCCCTTTCCCCAATCCCTTCTCCTGTTGCAGGCGTTCCATGAATGAATTTATAAATATTTCATGCGATGCGCAGCGTAGCGGAAGTCTCTCCAAGTCCAAGAGTGTTTACAATGAATCATATTTTTATGAGCAAAATTCTCTCTTCCTCCCCTTTATCTACTCTTACTCCTACGCCCACTCTTTTATTTTCTCTTTCCTCTTGGCGTGCAGTTCTTAAAGCTGGTAGGCTAAGACAAAGGCATATTTGCTGTACTTGCATAAACAATTCATATCTTTAGAGCAGTCTGCCTTCTTTTTATACCCTTTAAGCACAACATTGGGTATTATAATAGAGGGCAAGATTTTGTAACAGGCAACAGGAAAGAAACATGTGAGTACACCATAAACTTTGATACATAAAGCCAAAATATCAAATAATTCGAAGAGCAAATTACATATTTATTTTTAAATACAGTTCTTTTTTTTGCTTTTAGTTAAATCATTTTCCTCATTCAAAATTTTATATTATTCCCAACACATTCTTATTCATTTAAATTCACAGCAATTCCATGGGCTACTCTTACAACTTACAGGGTCCTTGCAAGTCTATCACTTAACACAAATGCATTCTTATTTGTTCTTGTCGTATTTCTGGGCACATTCATATTCATTTGCATTCAATGCAACCAACTTAAGTGACAATTGTGAGTGTCATCGTCGTCTCTTGAAGTTCCTCCTCTGGAGTATTTACATATCACTTGGCGGAATAAATATGAGTACAAGTACTCACATATCTTTAAAATGGCAAATCAAATGTTGCCAATTTGTGACAGACAACATCATCATCAATTTGCATATCTCAGATGTTAACATTAATTTGCCTGACTCAATATACTTTACTTGAACGTAAATCAATTTCAATACCAATCTACTTCAAGTCTCGTTGATGAAATTATCTTTTCTGAAATCGATAGGTAGGAGTTAATAATAAAAGGAATACTTATCTTTTGAGGTTAGCTTGGATATTACCCATAAAGTAGCGCGTAAAAGAAATTTCTCTATAGGAGTTCTTTAAGAAAAGTTAAGTGTACTATATTTAAGGATTTTCTTTGAAATAATACGAAAACAGAAGTTTTTCATGAACGAGAATTTATAAGCTAATTACCATATTTTCGGTATCTATTAAAGTTAAGATACACTCTAAATATTTAAGAGAACTGCAACCATCTTAAATCCAATGAAAATTCCTTTAATCTATTTCAGACACCTTGTCAGAGAGTTTCTAGCACAAATTCCAACGCAAACAATTTCAGCTGACATTAACAAAATCCCTGACCAAAAATAAATACAAAACAATCCAATCTATTAATTTATTTTATTTTCTTCCTTTTTTCTTGGGTATTTTTATCAACAATTCCATTCGTTGACAAAATTAATGATTGCCGCAAAAACTTTGGCAAACTGAGCCTAAGATTTTTCGAAACTTTTGGATTACTTTGAGGGCAACAAGCAATTGTTGTTGTTGCAACAATACATCTATCATAGAGCTCTTAAGTATTTTTCACAATTTATTTACGTCACCTGCCACTTGCCACTTGCTACTTGCTACTTGCCACTTTGGCACTTTGCATATCTCTCCATTAGTTCGAAAAGCGTATTTGTTGTTCTCATTACCTTTTTGTAACTTGTTGTTGCTGCAGTTGGTTTTCCATGTTGTTGCCAAGTTTTTGCTCATTTTTCTTCCTTTTTTTGTATTTATTTAGGACAAGGTGTGACAGACTGTTAAGGGGGGAGCAAGGGGTTCCAATTTGACACTCTTAAGGATTTTTTAAGAGTTTGACATGCGTAACGCCATTAAATTTATCAATTGCTCAACGCACCCTTAACTGTCAACGCGGTTATCGTTGTTGTTGCTGTTTTATTTCTCTTCTTTTTGTTGTACTTTTTTATTCGACATTACGAAAATTTACAACTTTTTTCAATCAACGCTCAATTCTCCCAACGACAACGACATCGACGCGTGGCTCCTGCGGTTGATTTCGATTATTTACAGCATCAAACTCTGGTTTATCCAGAGCTCTGCATAGTGGCAATTTATCATTAAACGGTGAAATGTTCCTCAAAGTGTGACTTAAGCAACAGTTTGGGAGAGGATGGAGGGGAGTTGACGAAAGAAAACTTGGAAAGGGTCTTTGAGTGGTTCGAAAACGTTTGATAAGCAAATACTTGGGTGTGAAATCAATTCAATACATTTGTATTTACGGTCATCTTGAAAGTGACCAGCTAATAACATGCATTTTATAAAGTTTAAGAATGTAAAGTAATTAAAAACAATGAAAATTTTATAAATAATATTTCATAAATTAAAAAAAACCACTAAGGAAAATTGTCTTTTATCCTCCCAAGAAATGTTGCCAGAGACCTTAAAATTTACTTATCAAGACTTATTGTGATTAAGGTTTATCGATCATATTAATTTGTCAAACTATCTTTAATTTCACTTTGGTGAAAGTCTAAAAAGATCGTTCTGAATGGAACCGGAATATATTTTGCATATTATCTTCCCTGTCCCGCTGTTCCCATAATGTTTATATGAAAATTTTTTTAATTTTCCTACACAGAAAAGATTTATTGTGGCCGGCATAAATTGTATTTGCATTTCAGACATATGAGTTTATAGCAATATTTATGGATACAATAAAAATCAGAGTTTTCTTTGTAACAGAAATCGAAGCCAGGTTTATTGCTACAAGGAGGCTTGTCACAGGTGCGTTTAATATACGAGGCAATATCGGGAGTGATAAGATTTAGGTGACTGCATTTTGCGGGAGGTCCCGGAGAACTTTAAGAAGTGAAGTCACTTTATGGCTGATTCTTTTGACATCCAAGTGGCAAGTGGCAAACTAACGGCACCGCAATATGACAGCGAGTTTTCACTTTTATGGCCAGCATTTAACAGGCCATGACACGAACACGAGGCATGCCCCAACGGCAACAGCAACAGCAACGTCGGTGGCGGCAAGTTTTTCATCATCAATTTGCTTTATGGCTCGGAATGGCGACGGTGCAGCCACTTGTCATAACAGCGGTGAGCTACCAGCCAGCCAGTTACCAGTTCACGGTTTGCTTAAACGAAAAAGATACAAGATACAAAACTGCAACAGACAAAGGGAGGAAAGGAAAGGAAGGGAAAGGAGGACAGTACTACCAATCCCGTTGCTAACCATTGTCATTGCCACTTTGCCAACATTTTCACACCCAAACGACAATTTGTCTGCAAGTTGTTGCACGCTATGGTACGGAGAGGCGAAAGGGTAAGTGCTGCACAGTGGGCAAATTATGTTCTTATAGTTCCAATTTTTATTTTGAAACAGAATCTGGAATTACATTTCAAGTTATCTATTTATACCTATTTGCTGATCACATATAAGTTTATACATATATTCGTTTTATATTCTCTGACTCACAGATAAGTATATTCTATTGCCTATTTCATAACATTTTTATGGGTTTTCCCAATACTGTCAATTAATACTGAACCAAACTCTTCAGTTTAAATTCCCCAGTCGGCATTAGTTTTATAAAAATTTAAAATTTGATATAACTTTAGTGTAATATAAACTACTGAAGATTTCTTTAAGTTTAAATTTAAATTTTTGTGTAGACTGATCATAGTTTACAACATTAAATAAATTGGCACTTTTACCTTTTATCCCATCTTCAATCTCTGCATAAAAGGTAGCATTGTCCCACTGTACAACAGTAGCACGAAAGAAGTGGAAATTGGAGCTGTAGTTGTAACTGTAGCTGTGGTTGTGGCTGAAGCTGAAGCTAAAGCTAAAGCTGGCCGAGAGTGTTTAGCCGTGTTGCATGTCTATGTCTATGGCCGTGTAACTGGCTTGTATCTTTGTAGCGTTTCAACAGTGGATCTTTCCACCCTTCGCTGACCACGTCGCTTCAGCGATTTTGTCAACATTATTCAAGCATAAACATGACCCAACAACGACTGACGAGCCAATGGGGGCAACGTGATGCCACGAATAGAAACGGATTCAAACGGATCCAAAACGAATGCTACAAATGGTGCAAAACGGTTGAAACAAGCATTTAAACGTCGTTAGGTCCTGTACAAATCAAGATAAATGGCCCTAGAACATGTGAGTCAACCCACTGTGGTTTGGGTGGGTCAACAACTCGAACGTAGTTGCAATTTGAACTGGACCAGATGTACATTTGCTACTTGTTTGCCTAGGACATAGGACAGTACGTAAAGAACTGGAGAACAGGTGAATCGCTTGAAGCAAGCTTGAACTTTAAATTGCTAGGAATTCTCAAACAGTTTAAGCTCTCTCCCCATATTGATAAGAGTCGAATGCCAAGAGAAGGGGAACTGATAAGGAAGCTGGAAAGAATTTGAAAGCTATTTATAACTAAACCAAAGATTCAGTTTATGAACAAACATAAAGTAAGCTCCTCATATGGGTGTATATTCATGCCTCCCCCTTTATGACTAGTCCCTTTAGTAGACTCTTTTACCAATGCGGAAAACCACAAACAAAGTTTATAGCTAAACAATTTCCGGCCGTGCGTTTACATTATTAGCATATTGACGAACGGGGCCCAAAAACTGTCTAGTCATAAAACTTTTACCAGAGTTAGTATTTGGAGTATGTATTTGAGATGGCAAAACTTTTACTTTGCCATCACACAAGTCAGAGCACATTATCATCGTCAGAGCTCCTCACAGCACAGACATCATGCCAGACGTCAGAGAGGATTAATCTGAACTCAACTGCTGACGGAGGGGGTATATGTAAAATGAAATTAAGTCACGGCTGAGTAAACACGCTCTCCCAGTTTGGCTTTAAAAAGCCAAACCAAAGTTTGATGCAGCTTTTCCCCAGCTAACAGAAAAAAGCATCTATGTTCTGGTACTTTTGATGAAATAACTCGTTGAACAAACATGGACTCCACAAGGCAATAACGCTAGTTTCTTGGTAAAAATATTTTCCATGTTCACTTTAGCATCTCTGAAGTACGAAGTCAGTTTCCCTATAGCGAAGAGAAGTTTTCCTAAGTAACTTTTCTGCAGCTGCCTCGCCAAGAAAAGCATCCATGTTTAGCATATTTTTTGTGAAACCCATTTTCTTTCTGTATTTGAGGAAACTACTTTTTATAAAACAAACAGTAGCGTATTCATTATAATAAATTGAAGTAATTAATATTCTTATAAGTATCTCTAGAGTACTAACCGAAGAGAGATTTAGTTTTCAATGCAACAGCTAGTTTTTCTATAAAAACTCAAGTTTTCTTTAAACAACCAAAGTAGTTTGCTGCAGCTGCCCGAGTAGACATTCATCTGAACTTAAACAAGCTGAATAAATTTGATTTCCTGTCATCCTTTGGCTGATACTATCTAGTCAAGCAAACTGAAAGCAAATTCATAGAGGAGCAACTCAATATTTTACAGATAAGATAGTTCTCCTGCTCGGACTATGCAATCAGATACAAACTATTCACATCGTTAAACATCAAACGTCGGTGCAGCTTCATTTGCAGCATAAAACGCACAATTTGCCAAGCATTTAATAAAACAAACAAATCGAGAAGAGAAAAGACCACTTGGATCCTATATATGTACATATATATATGGCGGAAGCAAAGACAAACATAATCAGCATCAAGATGCCACTTGAAAGTTCAAATACTTCAATTTGCTTGATTCCCTTTATGGATAATGAGACTGGCGGAAAAGGGAACGATTTCAAACCATTTCAACGCGAAAAAGTAAAAGCAGATATAATTTCAATTAAGGCAATTATTAGTAGGTATTTCCAGTTCATATCAACATCTGCTTCATTAAAATCAAATGCAATTCGCTTTAATGATGAAATGCCAACAATTTGTTTTGCAATTCTAAGTAGCAGAAACATGCAAAAGATCTAAAATTAAAATATGGCAGAATGTAGTCCGAAAACTCGATCTTGAGATATGCTAGCACAAATGGAAAACTTAATAAAGTAGTTTCTTTTTAAATAAATTGGATTGGTCATTGAACTGTTGATATACATTTTAAATTTTATGATTCAATGTTGACTAATTAGTTCTTTAATGTTCAACTTGTTTCTTATTATAAATATATGATGTAATTAAAAAACCGATAAGCTTGGATATATTTCATATTATATAATGTTTCCTTATAGCATTCGAAATACTCTATAATACTACATTTATATTATAAACATATTTAATATTCAATTCCGATTCCAACAGAATACTATAGTATTAATCGTGATTTGTATAAGAGAAAGCATTTATGCTCAATCAGATTTTTGTTCAAAAGTATAAATAAATAAATTCTATTGTGCAAGCTCATGTTATGCTGATTATTCAAAGACCTTGACTTCAATGCTGATAGGATGCGGTTTCGTGCACTATAATTTATAACACATTGCTTCAACTCAGTTCCGAGTTGATAGTCATATTCAGTATTTATTGGTCTCAAGTAGCAGACGAACGTGAAGGAGAGTAAACTTTTAAAGATTGTCGTTTAAGCACAGAAATATGCAAAATTATCTCAAAGTTCTTTTTGTTCTCTTCATAATTGTGCCAAAATGTTCGCTAAGCTTACAATCAAATGTGGATAGCAATAATATTCTGGAAAATTCTGAAAAGTTTAAGAAAAATGAAGAAAAGCTGAGAAAGTTGGAATGGGAAATCGAGCAAGAGGAGAAGCTGCTGAGCTTTGATAAAGCCAAAATTAGTGCAAAGAATCTTATATCAAATTTGGAAAATCAATTAACCAAATGTGAAGCACAAATAAAAACTCAGACAGATAATACGTTATCCAACATATTAATGGAGATCAAAAAAATGCAATCAAGTGTCCACGACAATGAAAACAAATTAAAACAAAAAGATGAATCAATCGCAAATCTCAGGTCACTGCTTGAAAGCCAATCAAAAACTATGAACATTAAAATTAATGAATATACAAAGGCTAATGAGGATCTTAAAAACAGAAACGATCAAATAGCTGAATATAAAAACGTAATTCACGATAAAGAAATCGAGATCAAGAGCCTACAATCGAGTAATTCAAATGCTGCTTTAAAGCTTAACGAATGTGATTGTCAGCTAAAAAGTTTACAATCTAATATATCAAATCAAGAAACTTCTGTTAAACAAAGTAAGATCCAGTTTTATTTTATACATCATGCATTTAAAATCTTTCCAATAATCTAGGCAAATCAACGGGTTTGAATACTTCAATAAATCATCTGCAAACGAATCTGACAACATGCACTGCCAGCTTAAGAGGGTTACGATCTCAACTTCAGGAGAAAAATAATAAAATTGAACAGCAAGAAAATAAAATAAGTAAGTTAACAACTAGGTTAATCCATTCAAAACATAGTTTAACACTTCTTCCAGATGAACTCCTACTAAATTTTACAAGCTGTGGAAAATCTGTTGACAATCTGCAGACTATTTTAGGTGAGATACACCTTAATTGTTTGAAGAATTAATTAAAATTTTATTCTATTAGGCCTGTGTGAATTTAATGAGAAGATTTGTGAAAATAAAGTCGCGGATATTCAAAAAACATCCCAGACATATGAACAAGACAGGATATCAAGCCACGAGCGACTTTGTAAGTAATATATAATAATTATTAATTATTCATTATTAGTGAGTAAATATATTATTATCTGTATTAGCGCAATATGAAAACGAAGTCAAACAAATGAAAAACCAGATTACTGAAAATAATCGTCTTATATATAAAACGCAATCCGATCTACAAGTGAAGATCAATGAGTTGAAAAAATGCACAGAAAACTCTAAGATTTGTCCAAATTCTTGCCTGTCGTTACCCAATGGTATTCAAGAGATAAAACTTGGTAAGGAACCAACTTTCAATGTGTCTTGTAATAATAATATTACTGGGCCCGGTTGGATGGTTATTCAACGGCGTATTGATGGTCGTCAGGATTTTAATAAAGGCTGGAACGCATACACAGCTGGATTTGGAGATCTTCACGGAGAATTTTTCATTGGACTAGAAAAACTGCACCTCATCACCAATTCACAGCCCCACGAATTACATATTCAGATTGTGAATGGAAGGAATCAAGTGTATTACGCTCATTACGATAATTTTAGAATTGGAAATGCTTCCACCCAGTATAAAATAGAATCCATCGGAAAGTACGATGGAAATACATACGATTCCATGCGGGATAATGAAAATATGAGGTTTTCAACTTACGATAAAAGTTTTGTGAAAGACAAGTGCGCAGAAAATTCAAGGGGTGGCTGGTGGTTCACCAGGTATTGTGGCAACAGGTAAGTAAATATATATAGCTTAAAGATCTTAATAATGTTAATTGATTTTCTAACAGCAATTTAAACGGGCAATACAATAATCGAATTCGCTGGGTTTCTAAAAGTTACGACAATTACATTATTTTAAATTGTAAGTCCGTACGCATGATGATTCGTCCGAAGTCTGCAAGATCCTAAGAATTGTATGCTTTATTTTTATAAAGTAATTATATTAAACTCAACTTTTAATAAATTTTTTTTAAAAAACCTAAACAGCCTTTATGGCTTTAAAAACGTAGATTTCGTGAACTACTAAATATCTAAGTAAAGAAAAGTCATCTCGTGGGTTGCGCAGTCAACAATTTGTGCATCCTCTTAGTCACACCCAAATGGAGTCAAGACAATATGGGGACTAAAATTGCAATCAATAGCAAATTAATTAGTATATAATCTCTTGGATGGTGGCATATAATCCTAATACTCTGTCTGCATTCAATGCGAATTTCGCGCTCGACGGACCGTAAGGTCCGCTGCACATTGGAAACCGCTAATATTTTGCTTAACATTAGGACAAAAGCCAAAAGCAATTAGAGGCCAATAAATGAGCTCAAAATGTGCAACTGGGAAAACAATGCACATCGGGAAGCTTAAGTAGTTTAATCGTAGTTTATAGGCACCAGGAGCTTACATAAATAAAGAGCTTCAACTGAAGCTCTGACCATAATTAACTAATAAAGAAATAAGTAAATGTTAAAAATACTTATATACAGAATTAGCAGAGTTACAAATATACTTATATATAATAAATACTTTTTTCATACATTTTATCTAAATTTTAATTCGGAATTCTATTTATATGTTTAATCTAGCATGTTTGATTTATTGTATAATTAAATCCATTTTAATGAAATAAACCAGAAAAACAACAGTTTCCCATGGTTTTCCAGTTGCATGTGAATTATTATAAGCTATTTATACATTTTTAAAAGATATTATGTGCTGTTGAAATGTAGAAATCTTCATCCATAAATCTTCAACTGATTTTATAAGCTTGTCAATTTCAGTTTTCAAATGGCTTGAACACTTTTGGAATACAAATACAAATACAAAATCAAAAGCTAGCTGGATAAACATTTAACAAGTACCTCGCATTTAAACGACCTAAACACAAAGTGCAACTCTGAACACGCAACATGCCACAAAATCTGAGAGCCTGTGAGCCTGAGAGCCTGCCACTAAAGAGCAATTGAGAAGCCGCTGCTCAGGTGACGAAATGCGTCTTCAAGGTACGTGATGTGCCTGGCAAAGGCCCGAAAATGAAGGAAAGTGGATGCCAAAAAAAAAAAAAAAGTAAATCCCCTGCTAAGGAAGGGATGAAGCAAGTCAGGGTGGCACATTAAGTACGGCCAGGCCATGGAAATATCAAAATCCCCAAGTGGGTGGCAGACAGACAACAATGGCTGGCATAAGGTGTGAATTTTGAGAGAGAGGGGGGGAGTAAATGCAATCAATACGCATAGACGGCACATAACAGGTATTACGAGCTGGAGTATTATGTATTATATAAAATGTATAATGCATGATGTGAGCCTGGACCAGGGTTTGGGTCCTGGTCCTGGGTCTGTCTATGGCTCACATGAAAAATCAACGCCAAGCGTAATCTATTAAATTATCCTAATTTCATCACGCACCAAATCCCTATAGCCTTTCTGCCTTTCTGCATCCCCCCCATCATGAAAAACAATAAAAATTTGCATAATATCGGTATAATATTTTAGCATTATGGGCATGACAAAGGTGCAGAAAGTAACGGTATTATGTGCCAGAGAGCCAGACATATGCCAAACTGAAGATATTCCCCAGCTCTTTACATCGTTTTGAATTTCGTGGGGTTGATTTGTGAGGATGGAGATATTGATAATGGCACATAAATGTGGCAACACATGTTGCCTCCATTTTTTATTCAACTTTGCATAGCTTGACTTCCATAATAAAACTATTCTTTATCCTTATGTTGCATATACTCAGAGCAGACCAAGTAATTTATTTCAAGTTGTTTTGCTTTGTTCCTTAACAAATCACTCTCCACTAATTACTTGTCTAATTACTGGGATTTTAACTGCAAATTGGCTGCAATTTGTTAAAGTCCAAGTCGCATACTAAGCAAAGAATGGAAAGAAGTGGGTAAAGTAAAATACAGTCTAGGAAAGCAGAATCCCATCAAGGAAAAGCTATTGAGAAGTACAGCGGTAAGTGTGAAAATTGAACAGGGATAATCTCTGATTTAAGGCTTAATTGTGATCAGTCGATAAAATTTACAAAAGACATGTGCTTTTCTAATTCCTTACTTAAGAACTTTATTGCTTACATACTCAAATATAGAAGCTGGATCAGAAAAAGTATCCAGTGCTATTTAAATATACTTTGCATAAAACTGGAATCTATTCTGTGTTTAAAAATTGAAAAGATTGTATAAAAAGAAACTCATTACTTATGCAGTCAAGAGTAGTTATTTAAATTTTTACATACTTTAAGCATATAGTTAATATTTTTAATGTAAGCTAGTACCATCTGCTTAAAGATTCTATCCAAATATGTATATTTTTAAAGACAAGCTGGCACTTAGATGAGGACAGCCTCATCTATTTGGATTTGGCGTCAGTTAGTTATGCATTTTAGTTTTGGCTAGCTATAAAATTCAGATGCATAAATCTAGAAGCGTATTTGTCTCCAATGACTTGGCGTTCTCTCAAGAGTCGAGACAATAATTTATCATATTTATAAGTAGCTCCGTGGGCGATTGGTTCATTTGCCAAGCGGCGTGCAATGAACTCCCAAAAAATGCTGGCTATAAAAATAAGCCAAATAAATTGCAATTTTGCTGTATATAGTTTGTTTTTTTCTGTTGTCAGCATACTGATAGGCAAATCGTAGCAAAAGTTTTCGATGGATTGGCATATGTGAAGCTCTGCGGTTGAGCTTTGATGATTCGATTGGATGACAGGACGAGCCGCGGGACATTGATGCGTAAGAGAGCGTAAAATGAAAGGAAATTGAAATGCGGGTAAATTGAATTGGACAAGGACGAGAAGGAACTTCTCCTTCTGACTGTAGCTGAATGATATGCTATGCTTCGTTTAACTGAGAGAAACAGAAATGGTATTAGAAACGAAAGCGAGACATAACGCCCGCAAGTATGCAACAACTTTCACTTTGGGGAACTCATTGAGCTCAATCAAATATTCAAAAGCCAGGCGAGTGGAAATGGTTGGTGGCAGTTGCCTTTTCGACTTTCCAACTGCGCCAATGCATAATTAAAATCCATTAAGTGTAATTTCCCAACTCTTTCGATTACTTTTTCTTATACTTACATATCTTACGCCTTGGTCCTTGGTCTGGGTAAACTTTTCTTAATGAATCCAATTGAAAATATAAATCGGCCAGTAATGAAAACTCTCGCATGCTTGACTTTGAATGCTCTTTTAACAGTTGATAAAATAAAATGAAGAAATATATATGGACTATCCTAACTACACGTCTATACTAGTACTCTTGTGCAAATTCCCTTTAATTGTTGTTTCTAATAGTTTTTCTTATTTGCCATAACATATTATATTTAATATCTTACAGAAAGTATATTGTAGTAAAAAACCAAATAGTTAAGCAACTCTCTTTCACTCTCTGTTTACACTACATCAACTGGTAAGTTATTATTTTAAAATCGAAGCATTTCTTATATGCCATTAATTTTGATTGTTTTCATTCGACTCGCATTTTGTGGATTTACTTATAGAGAAATCATTTGTTTTTGGGATCGGAATCAGGATCGGAGGGGTTGTCATGGTTCATAAATTTTACAGCAGGCAAATTTGTTGGCCTCATGAATAGCAAAGTGCAAAATTCAATCAATTTGAGCCATTTACTTGTTCAAGTGTTGGTAACCTGGCCACAATGGTCATTCACTTAGCTCGACCAGCTGTGTGTAGAGAGTGTGTGAGTGTGTGTGGCTTGTGTTTTTGACATACCAACCAGAGGACATCCATTGAAATATTTGAAAAGTTCATCAACTGTAAGAGTTTTCCAATTAATACACACTCACACATATATACATATACTCACACAAATACATGTCAATTCATTGGCTTTTGATTTAATAATGTGCACTCGGAATTTGCATGATTCGAGCTTGTTGTAGTTGTTGTTGGCATTTCATGGCTTTGAAGGCTTGTTAATATTGTAAGCTCTCTCTGCATCTCTCTCTTTCTTTCTTTCGCTCTCTTTCTGTCTCTCACTTTTCCTATTTCTATCCATTTTACTGTGATATGCAAAGCTAAATGCTAGGAATACGCACTTAATTGAAATTTTTCTCTGAGCTTAGCACAAGGTTTTACTTGGGCAGGGTATGTCGCCTTTATAAAAGCATATGTAACAGCAGCAAATATGTGAACAACTCAGCAAAATATTAAATTATTTTGTAGGACTTAATAGTAACTTAACTAGACATGAAATTAGCTGCATACAAGTTTAGAAAAAGAATAAGTAAATCATAAAATATCCAAGCAACTTGTATGTACATAATGTGCACTACATATGTCTATTTTATTATTAAATTATTCAAATAAGTATTTATATCAACAACACAACTTACACCCGAAGAACATAGCTTTTAAGTCCTATGACAGCATTCATTTTAATTTAAGTACAAAGATTGCATACAAATTTATATCACTTATATTTCTCTAATTTATTTATAGTAAAACGTCAATTACTTTTGTCAATTGTCAGCTAGTGTCATTTAACTACTTGTATTTATGAACTCTGCAAATATAGTTATGATATCAATAAAAATAGATTAACAGAATAGATAAACAAATGTCATTGTAAACACACACAAAGCATTTTCAGACTCTCATAACAATATCTTTATGTGAGCGGCAAGTTTGTCTTCTTTTGTTGGCCCTGTCATTCCGGGTATTGGCCATAAATGGCCATTATTTGTTTACATAAACTGGATATTTGTAGGGCCAGGACAAAAAGTCAATTTATGCCATAATGAACTGCAAACCGGTAAACTGTCGCCCAATTCGAGTTTATTGCCATTTAAACACAGTCGCCGCCAACGACAAAAACACAGAGAGAGAGAGAGAGAGAGAGAGGGCTGGAAAGGAGGTAAATGCATTTATTGATTTAATATCTGTGCTGCCTGAGGCCAATTTAATCATCATTTGTAGAAAATAATTAAAATTTACAATAACAGGAACAGGCAGGCTGCTGTGCCCAGGTCTGGATGTGAATCTGACTCTGACTCTGACTCTTACTATGGGTCGGTCTCTTTGGCCATGCTATCTCGTAATATTCACTGAAAATGTTTTAATAACTTGCAACAAAAATGAGATGCAGACACAGACCGACTGACAGACGGACAGATAGACCGACATCTCAATGAAACTTTAAGAGGTAAAAACAGCAACTGCAACTGCAACTCGAGTCTCGCATGTTGCCCCACAAGCAGGGCACAATAAAAAGTAAGAGTGCTCTAGAGGATTGATTTTTCAACTACAAAATATCCTGTAAATTTTGTTTTCTCTACAGAAGTTGGAGCATAAAATGTCATTAAAAGAGTAGCTGTAAGATTTTCCTTTGAGATAGAAAACACAAATGAAATTGTTTAGCCTACAATCCAATAAAAAATTCAGTATTGCAAAAAGCAAATAAAATTAATTAAATTCCAAGCTCACTGTAAACACTTCCAAAAATTCTGTAAAGCAAATTTAAGAATTCTAGGAAATCTCCTATCTCAACTTTGCGATTCATAAAGGAACTAAATATGCATATATATTGAGTTAAAAGTCGAATTCTGAAATAATTATCGATATAACGATTTGATTAATTTTACAAATTGACAAACGAAAGATACATAGTTAAACCATCAACTTAAGGGACCCCATTTGATTAGCTTATAGAGTATACTTTGAGACAGTTCCCTTGTTGATTTCGTTTTGATATTACTTTAGCACATGTGAAAATTTCAAAATTCCTCGTTCTTTTATTGCGGCCCATAAAATGTGCTAATTTCGTTGACATTGCGTAGACAATTTGAAATTGTGCACAATAATTTTGTTAATTCCGAAATGCTTTAAATTTTAAATAGCTGATGCCGCCCATAATCCGGCACATAGTTGGACACGGTTTAAGTTTACAGTTGGCACAGCTCATAAATAAGAAGCATACATGTAGTATTATAGTATGGGTAGAGTATGAGTAGGAACAGGGTATACAGATGCTAAGTGCTGTTCATGGTATTTAGTTATTGGTGCGACGTCTTTTGTTGCCCCTTTTACGATGTCTAAATTCGAAGTAATACGAGTTGTGTGTGAGTCTCTGTCTTTATCTGTGTCTGCAAATACCCTGTACAAATAGTAGGTAATAAATCGGTTTTAAGCAATAATGTAATAAGAGACTCTAAGTTTCTATCCTTCACCTTCGCTTTAAACTTTTTAAAAATATGGTCAGCTTAAATTGCATTGATATTTGTGTTATTCCATACCCATTAAGAGATCAGTATATATCTTTAGAATATATATTTATTTATAAAAGCAGAAGTTGTTAAACAAATTCTCTTCTATTATAATAGAGTATCTTGTAGTCAATTACTCTCATCTGCAGTTCTCTCACTTGTTGTTTTGTTTTTGGTTGTGCTCGTATAAGTGCCATTTCAAGCTCATTAGTGCCCATAATTAGCCAGCTCTGTTTATGGCCCACAGACACCAGAGAAACAGATTCTGCAGTCGTGGAGACAAAGTTACTTCAGACTGTGTTTGTGCACTACAAATTATATCTTAGGCAACATAAGTTTCCTTATGCCCTTTAGAAAGTACAGGGAATACAGATAAATTAGCTGAAAAATGTTATAAGAAAAATCACTTAAGGTGAAGTGAATCTGAATTTCTATTTATTAAAGTTCAAATGCGATTATTAATAAACATTCTAATAGGTATTATGTTGGCTTTAGTACTTAATAAATTTAAAAAATCTAATTTAAATATAGGGTCAAATATTTAAATTATTGTTCCATAATAGAAATCGAAGAATTGTTGACGCTAAAATAAACCCGAGGATAAGCCATTATCTTTATATGACCTAGAAAACATAATGTAGGTGTGAAGATTAAAAGAGTTACCTACTTACAATTGTAAAATGTGGCTTTAATTTTAAATTCCTACGAATTTGAGAACTAACTAAATAAATATTTAGAGAGGAGTTGTTCTATTGAATCTTTCTGTATGCCAACACCTTTGTAAGCACATCTTTACCTATGTCTCTTTGTCAAAAGTAATCCTCTATTCAATAGGCCCAAAACACTCGACCGTAAAGGGCATATGTGTTCTCACAGGGAAACACAAAACAAACAAACAAACAAACAACAAAACGCAGATACTTTTCGGCTGCCCTCGCATTATATTTTACTTTTCTTTTATTTTCATTATACTTTTTTTTGCACCATTTGAAGATTTTGCCAAGCTGTCTGAGAGAGAGAGAGAAGGGAGAGAGGTGTTAAAGTTTATGGTTCCGTGCATTACAAACTGAAACATATGTTTATTGTCCGACTCCCTTCACATCCCCCCTGCTGTCTGAAGAACTGAATCTGGTGTCTGGGCAGCTAAAAAAATTTTATTTTTGCTGTCAGCGAGGCGACACCAAACGTAGAAGCTGCAACACTTCAAATGACACTGTTCCCCTTACCCCTCATCTCTTACTTACCCCTCGCCCCTTTAAAAGGCGACTCGCTCATTTGTTTGCATTTAGTGCAATTTATGAGTGTGTGTGTGTGTGTGTGTTTGTGATGTGTGGCATGCAGTTGTTGTTGCCAGATCTAGCCAGGTTGTCATTAACAAATGGCAAATTAAATTGCGCTTAAATTTACCCCCAGAAACTGGAAATTCTGACAGTTGTTGCAGTAGAACTACTTTATCTGAAAAAGAGAACTCCTCTTTAAGATCAGAATAATATAAGGAAAGCAAGTACAATATACTATATATGGTCAATCAAAAGCCATAAATCTATTCTATTCTAGTAAAAGTTAAGGTTAATAGCTGTATGGTATTGTATTTTAATCTTTACAAATGTATTTTTTAGTGAAATTTACTTTGTCCAAACATTTTCTAACCCACTTCGATCTATCTGCTGACTAAAATGTAAAATTAAAACACACACGCAGTCAAGCTTCTCTGAAAGTAGTTTGTAAATATTTTATATAATAAATCTAATTTATAGTATATTTAATTTTCTGTATAACAATTTAAATTTTAAATTTTCTCTTGCAGGCGTTCTTTCGATATTCTTTTAAAATATATTAAGCCGAATTTGAAATATTCTAAGTCCATTAAAATGTTTCATTTATTATAATATATAATAATAACTTTTATTTTACAGAAATTTGAATAATTTGTTGTGTCAAATGAAAAACAACAAATGCATTAAAGTATCCATAAAGCCATACTTTGAAATATTTCAACTAGAGTTTGTGCGGATATGCAATCTTTGTTTGTAACTTTGACAAACTACCTGCATTTTGGCTGCCAGCTAAGCCCTAATGCCACTTAAGAGCCCTATCAGGCAGCCACGCCCATGCAATTGAAGGGAAAAAAGGAAAGTTTCTTGAATTGAAATTCTCAAGAGTAAAATAACTCAGGATTGAAAACGCCCACAAAATTCGAATGTGCCGCACTTCAATTAAATGCCCCAAAAAATTTGAGAACACATGTTGGGTGGCGCCTTGCAAGGAGAGAGCATAAAGTTGAGTGTTGTCAGAGAGAGCGAGAGAGAGAGAGAGATAGAAAGAGAGTGGAAGAGGTCTGGGGATATCAGGAGTGTGTCGAATCTATTAAGGTTTTGACATTAGCATGAAAAACGCATTTTTCTTTTGGCAAAACGAAAACCCAAAATGCTAACGGAAATGTTCTAAATAACTTCCGAACTTTTTCGGGGAAGAGGAGGAAAAACAAGTAGGCCGACATAGGTGACAAAACATTCAACATCAATAAGGCGAAAAATTGTGGGGATGGCAAAGCTCGAAGTTTGCATTTCTTTCCTTAACTTGTTCTCGGTTGCCTTTGTTATGCGACATTCGAGTCGACACTTTGATTGAATAAAATTGTTAAATTATTTCATACACATTACCCGATCCGGCTATGAAATAAAGTGTGTAAATGCTGTCGGTATTTCTTTTCAACTTTTCACAAAAGTTTTGCATATTTGTGCAATTGAATTGTTTACATCAAAATAATGCTTCCGAAGGGTTCAAAGTTTTCTATATTTTTTGGCAAGAATAAAGAAAGTTTTTATGCCCCTGCTAACGTGTCGTATACTTTATCAAATTTTATGACAAAAATACTGATTGATTTTAGTTGATCTTTGAGTTTTTTTGAGGTGTCAAAATTGAGCTAGCAAGAGAACGTTGTGACAAATTGATAAATCACCTTTACAAATTATTAATCGATTTTCAATTTATGAATAATCTGCAATCTGATTTATTGAACTTTTGAAAATTACTTTCTTCCGACTCTCTTGAGTTGCTAGGCTTTTGTTTAAAACATAGCATATTGAGCTCTTCGACAATGAGGATAAGATTCGGCTTCGCGTTTCTTTATTTTTCATTATTTTTAGACTTTGGCCCCACTTAACTTTCTTGAAATATTCTATCACTTTTGAGTATTATTTGTATTCTGCCGTCACACTGATGTTTCGATAGCCAGGCTCGAAATATATGTTTCTTTTAGCTCGCTCAAAATTTCGGTTTACTGGGTACTATTTCTATTCCAGCTTTTAATTTGCTTAAAATTTTATTTTTCTTCGATAAGCTGCTCCAATACAAATTGTGTAGTGTTGCTCAGAAAAATTTGTGTTTAATTAAAAAAATTCACAAATGTACTATGACAATTGCTTAAATAAGTTAAATTTGAATCACTTTTGCAGATTAGTATCTTTGTACTTATGTGTGTGGTACATAGAGATAAGCAACAGACTCAAAGTCTCTCCTAAATGTACCCTATTTGGCTTAATCTTAGCCCAATCTCAATCCATTTGAGCAATAAGAAAACATAGACAGAGACGTAAACGATGGAAAAACTTGGCAAACGTCTGCGACACAGAAAGTTTTGTGAAAACTCTTGGCCCATTGACAAAAGTTGACATATGCAAAAACACATACAAATTATCAGCACATTTATCTGGGGAAATAATGCACGAATGAAAAGTTTTGATTTATTTTTAAGCAAAAAGTTTTTGCTCTGTCACAATTTTGATGAGGGTCCAAAAGACAGACGGAAAAACAAAAACGTACAAATCGAAATACAAAATGCAAAATCAAATATGACGGCTCCCATGAGACAATGGGACCCCCAAATGAAGCCAATAGACAATAGCTTCGACTGCCGGATTAACATGCTTAAAACGCTTAAAACCTATTAACAACAACTCCAAGTGCAAAACTTGTTTTTGCTTTTCTCAGCAATCTTGCCAGACAGCTGCAATGGAGCTGAAAATGAAGGAAATTACAGCTTATAGATTAAGAGTTTGAAAATATGTTTATTTCCTAAATGTAAAGCGAACTTTTAATCTCTTGGATTTAATTTTTGACTGGAAATTATGTACTCTAATTAAAGAGAGTATTTGTAGTAACTTTTAAAGCAGCTTAGTTTTAGCTATAAATTTGATTTTCTAAAATTATAGTATTAAGAATTTCCAAAAGGAAGCAGTTTAAGAGATTACAATAATTCTCATTCATATGCTAACTAATAATAAAATTCGTATGAATATTATGTTCAGTCATAACTAAAATGTAAGAGTTTTCCCAAATCTTTTAAACGTTTATAAACTTTTAAATAAACTAAAGAGAAACTTAACACAAACTCATTTAGTTTTTTGTATATTTAATTTATCAATATTAATTTATTGCAATTGATTTGGAGTTAAAAATTCTATAGACTCTTTAGTATAGAGATTAAAACATAAAAATGTATGTATTTACATCTTTTCCAACTTCATTTTAATATGCTTAGTTATAAAAGGCTAAATATACTTTAAGTCAGTTTTATACTCATCTTATAAATGTACTATTTGCTGAATAAAACAGTTCATAGATATCTAATGTAATCTAGAGGTTTGACATTTTTTAAGGGATTCCCATATTTTAGTTTAAGTAAAATTTGCACACATTGACATTCCCATTCCTTAGCAGTAGTCTATTGGGATTATCTTATTTTGGTGTCCTCCCCGCATTGAAATGTCAGTCTTATGTCTTTGTAATCGAGTCAGAGTGGACTATTACATCGATTTATCAACATGTCAACATATTTAATGAGACGGGGTTAAGGACATTTGCTGTTATGTAGTATGCTCCATGTTCTATTCTCAGTTCTCAAAGCGTTTCAATGGATTCGATGGCTGCCAACTCAATAATATGCCAGTGCCAATATTGCGTATACGCGCCGTAGACCGGTCATTGTGCTAGCTGTTGTTGTTAGAGTTGTGTTGTTTAAATTGTTGTAGTTGTTGTTATAGTTGTTGTTGTTGATGTTTTGCTAGCTGGATTTGTTTGCAGTAAGCGGAAATAGTTGTAGAGGGGCATTTCGATATGTACTCGTATGTTGTTGAAGTTTATATACTGGATAAACTGTACGGCCAACTGACGTATGCATGTCCTCGACAGAATTACAACACATACACTCATACACATCTGCCATTAAAGCAAATAACTGTCGTATGTGTGGGAGTTTGGGGAAGGGAAGGAGGAGAGTTGACAATTTGAATGGATATCGGTGAACCAAACCGAAATAGTTGTCAGCGTATACAACATGTAACTCGAGTTGGAAATCCTTGTTTATCCTGTCAATTGTCCTTTGCTGACTGAGCCGAGTCTCGTCAGTGGGCCAACACATACAAAAACATGGCCAAATCCTTATCAACGCTTGGCTTGTGCCTAAGCCAACCGTTACTCGGACTCAGCTCAGCTCCGTTCAGTTCAGTTCAGTTCAGCTCATAAATATTTTCCACAATTTTCACAATTCACAGCAAAAAGCTCGATATATATCCAATTGAAAATTGTGTTTAACAGTTTGCCATCGCCATTCATTGTTTATTTTCATGTGGTTTGTTCTGTTATTAAGCCAGCAGCTGTTGCATTTCACAAAATTTAATGAACTGTTCACACACACAACGCACAACACACACGTCCACAACAAGTGTATTTAGGCTAAAAGTCTTTCAATTTGCCTGCCAAGTTTCTGTTTCTGTTTCAGTTTCTGTTTCTATTGTTGTAATAACTAGTTGTTGTTGTAGTTCTTGCTTCTATTGTCCTCAAACTATGCGAGAGTAAACAAATTGTGTTTAGGCGTCCTTTCCATAAATACAAATTAATTGGCCTTGGTTATTGTTGGCAGTTGTTATTGTTACCACATTCTAAATGGAGAGAATGGAAGTGAGAGAATTCTGAGAATGTGGGAATTTCCATCAACACTTCCATTGCGTCATGAGTTCTCAAGTTATCTCAGATGCAACACATATTAAACATACTACTAAACTTCATTGATAATTAAACAATTGTCAAAGTTTGCAAATCGTTGTTTATTTTCAAATATATTATCATCATTTGTGGATTCCTCTATCCTCGATTATATCGATATCTCTGATATTTTTCGCTCAGAGTTTGTTTGATTTCCTCTTTATCTGTACTTGTTACTCGTTACTTTGTCAAAACTCCAACTTTTATGACCTGTAACATTTTTACTGGCAAACTGAAGATGTGCCACAGGATTTGTATTACTCAAAAATCCTTAGATCGAATAAACATAAATATTATTCTATAACTGACAAATATGCTCACGTTTTAGGCGTTTTTATGACACTGGAAGGGGGAGAGAGTGTAAAGCGTTGAATAAAAGTCGTATGAGGAATGAAAATACCACTGAAAATGTGTCACCATCTGCCGTTTTCAATCTTAATATTTGATGTCACACGTCGCAGACTTGAAACATCTGTGACCAGTTTTTGGGTTGAGTTTTTGTTGAACTCCCATCTCAAATGTGGGAGGTCATGTTAACGGTTTATTGTTGAGCCTCGTGACCTAGTCGGAGAAGAAAATGCTGAAAAACTGAAAACTGAAAACTGATAACAAATGCTCAGCATTAACAAATCTAATGCGTTTTCACTTGACTTTACTCGTTTTTCACATTCTTTTCTTTTATTTTCGTTTCTTTTGCATAACATAAAATACAATGCATAAATTGCCTATGTAAGGGTCCAGTTTTCAAATGGTCCTGCATACGAAATGAGCTCGACCAGAGAGTGCTATATAATTTTGGTCTTTCTTGGGTTTCAGTTGAATTGAGTATAATGAATGGAAGATGAGTGGATAGTCTGGTGCGCACGGCTAAACCACAAATGAAGTGATTTGTCAATAGACTCAAGATTGAGACATGGACGAATCTCAGTTCTGTTCTCAGTTCTCAATCCTCAAACTCTAAAATGCCAAAACAATTTAATGCTTCGTTGATAACCGCACATGTCGCTGGCAAATGACAGGCAATTGGGCGATAAGAACAGTTCCTAACTCAACTCAACTCAACTCAACTCAGCTCCCAACTCCTTCTACCGTCTCTTTTCTCGATCTCAGTCACTTTCGTTTCACAGACTGTCAGAAAAAGCGGCCCAGCAACAACAACAACAGCAATAACAACAGACAAAGCAAAGAAAAGTACACACAAATCGATAGGGAAAGGGGAAAAGTCGGGGGTAGTTGGGGTAATGTATTGAACACTGCGATAAACATATGAAAAATGCACATGCGGCGCGCCAAGTTCAATTCCGGGGGCCAAAAGTTTACGCCACTTAATAGAACTTGACGCAAATTCAATTACAACGTTGGTAACCACCACTCTCGCCCCCTCTCCCTACGTTCTTGCCAAGAAAATAAGAAGGCAAAAAACTTGCTAAGAAATTTGCGGAAAAACGTTGCCATTGGCTTTCTTCTGTGGAAAACTTTTGCCCACCGGCGGCGGTTTTTTGTGTGATTTCTGTAAATGTTGTCACAGCCCTCTGGCTTGTCTCTCTCTCTATCTTCTCACTCTCTATCTGTCTCTGTCTATATCCATGTCTATGGCATTTGGCCAGCATTGGAATTGCAAGTTTAGTACTTGCGGCTGTTTACCCAGCACACAGCACCCATCACCCTGGGGCAAGTTTCCTTGCCCCATTTCGTTGCAATTAGCAAATAAAACTTGGAATATTTAAAGCGTCAATGAGGCGACGGCGGCAACTGACTGAGTAAAACTTTTGCAATCACTTTCATTTCGCTTCTTATTGGCCTGCAAGCTATTGACCAAAATACCTAAGCCAAGCTTCTTTCGTCTTTTAAACTTGAAAGTCAAAGGAGCTCCTCTTTTAAATGGTAAACTTGACTTTTACTTGAAGTTTATGATGAGTTTTCAATAGATCAGGCAGAATCACATAATTGGAATTAATATTTCAAAGTCTGTTCTGCAATTTGCTTTCTCTTGAGTTGCGTCAAAATTAACTTACTTCAATTGAATATTCATATTCAGATATATTTAACAAATTATTACTTATTTTCAAGAAAAGTAGCTACTATTTGAAAATTTTGTACAATAAATTAATTTATTTAAATAATACTGTATGAATTTTGTATAAGAAACTAGATTTGTATAATACAAATTCCCCTTCCATAGAGTTAGAAACACCAAATATTCATTTAAATAAACTCCCTGAATTTATCTAATTTGTAATTAAATTTTTTTAATCCATTTTAAACTTATCTTATTTAAATTTACCTTATTTTCCTTAATTTTACCCAAATTCAAGAAATCTTCACCAACGGAAATTATATTAAGAAATATCCCGCGGACGAAATCTCATAGGAAATTTATTTCATAAAATATCCCTCAATGTAATCTGTTCATGTATTTGCTAAAAAAAAATATCCCCTATAATACCAAAAGTGCTGGAACAAGCTAAACTTTAATTGCTGCCAACCAACGCCAGATGGCGCCTTTTTAGTTCCTAACATGGCCGTCGGCGCTAATAAAACGAAAGAAAATTGCTAAAACTTAAACTAATTTTTTAAACAAGAAAACGATTTTTTTTCAACTAAATTTTAAAATTCGAAATTAGACAAAATTATTTCGCTTCTTTTAAAATATAACCCGATTTTTTAGCTAAGTTTCGTTCGTAGGCTTTTGCTAAGTGTGCGCTTTTCCTGAAAAGCTTAGAAAAATTCACAGAAAACTCATGTAAATTTTTAATCCGATCCGTTCGCACCACCGCTTTCGAGTGGAAAAATTTTTCGTCCATTCGTTTTTGAAATCCACTCGAAAGTGAAACTGAAAGTGACGCCACCTGGCGGAGAAACAGGGACCAGGGCTGTCAGGTTTGTCCAATTTTGGCGCCAGCTCTTGTTTGCTAGCGCCTCTTTTTAAAACTACAATTTTGTCGTGGTATTTATTGGTGTTGTTTGCGTTTTACATTACTGGCACAGCCA
The DNA here is from genome assembly GCA_035043265.1 of Drosophila testacea. NCBI lineage: Eukaryota > Metazoa > Arthropoda > Insecta > Diptera > Drosophilidae > Drosophila > Drosophila testacea. The sequence goes on from JAWNND010000151.1 coordinate 3,529,338, forward strand.
GCCCTGGGCCACAGCGGCGTCAAGGAGGGGCACATCTGAGCCTTCGAAATTTGAATTTGTTTAAGTAACTTTCAAGAAGCTCGAGCTGTTTTGTTGGATGAGCCTCAGTTTAGTTCTGCAGCTGAAAAGTGGCTTGATTATTTCAAGGAAAATACTCCTGAAGAGAGTTACACTTGACTTTGTAGCTCCAATTATAAAACGAAATCTTCATGCTTATTTTGTTCATACAGAACGACTACAACTCCATTTCTACGTCCTGGCGGCACCTTTTAAAATGGAGTTGTTGTCCAAGGACCCCTATGTTTGTTGTTGTGTTCCACGATGTTATTTATTATTCAGAGATTTCTGTGCTTGACCGTGCAACGGAGTCATTGCTGGAACTTGCTGGGATCATTTCCGTAGAAACAAATACACATTACATAAAAAATACCTAATAAAATTATTATGTTCCAAAGACAGTACTAAAGTCTAACTAATTTATATATATTGAGCGTTTTAATATTTTTTATATAAGATAATTTTAGATTTTCGCTTTGAATCCATCCATGGAACCAATTAAAACATAGAATTAAACTAAATATATAATTAAGCTTCTGACCAAAAATAGAACGTACAAATTTGAATCAAACTGAAATTTCCTGAGCAGCACGTTTTGCTAGGCACAAGCCCCATCCTCTGGAATGTCTAGAACTGAAAACCCAAGATAACAACAAAAATGTAATGTAAAACATTACAATTATGAAATGTTTAGGCTACTATTACTATAAATACGTGGGATTTAGGTGCATTGGACGACAGAGAATAAAAATCATGCAGTGGAACTGGATGCGGAATTTATTATTGTTGGTGTCGCTGTTGCTACTTCAGGTAGGCGACTCCATTGAATTCAGGAGCAGGAGACGAAGAAGGGCACACCAAATCCAACTGCAACGTCATGGTCGCGAACATCATGAGAGAACCCTAAGCAGTCTGCAGTTTGAGATGATTGCACTCCGAACGAAGCTAAGACTTAAATCCTCTACAGGATTTCGACTTCAAGGACTTGGCATGGGAGCTAGCACTCCAAATGTCTCTCTTGGCAATGCCTATAATACGGAATACTTTGGATCTGTGAGAATTGGAAGCAAGCAAACATTTAAGATACTCTTCGATACGGCCTCTTCAAATCTGTGGATACCATCAATCCAATGCCCGGCTAATAACTGCACGGGCATGCAACGCTACGATGCGAGTCAGTCGAGCACTTTTAAGCCCAATGGAACCGATTTTCAGATACAGTATGCATCGAAAAACAATCAGGACACGATCTTGAAGGGATTCCTTTCCCAGGACACCGTTGAGATTGCTGGACTCAGCATTAAGGAACAGACATTTGCAGAGATTACTTCATTACCACCGGCTGTCTTCAATCGTGCCAACTTTGATGGTATCCTTGGACTGGGATTCAAGAGTATTGCCATTGGAGATGTGACGCCGCCTTTCTACAATCTCATTGAACAAAATCTCATCTCGCAGCCAACATTCTCCATTTATTTAAATGGCAACAACACAGGAACTATCGACTCAAGTGGCGGTAAACTGTTGCTCGGACCTGGTGATCCGACTCTGTACAGTGGCTGCCTAACCTTTGTGCCACTGTCCAAGGTAGGTTATTGGCAATTCACCACCACGAGCATTGTCCTTGGAGAGAATAACACACTGTGCACCAATTGCGAAGCCATCTTGGACGTAGGCACCTCTCTGATAGTGGTTCCAAATCCTGTCCTCAAGACAATCAATGACTTGCTCGGCATAACCCCGGCAAACAAACGGGATGGGGTCTATACTCTGCCGTGCTCCAGGGTGAAAAGTCTGCCTAACATGACCTTTAACATTGGACGAACCGACTTTGTATTGACTCCTTTCGATTATGTGATCCAGTATAAGACAACCTGTGTCTCTGGTTTTGCCAGCTTGGATGAGGGTAGCTCCGAGTTGACTGACGACAATGGCAACGACTACAGTAATCTCTATATATTCGGTCTCCCATTCATGAGACCATTCTATATTGAGTTTGATATGGGCTACAAGCGCATTGGCATTGCACCCAAGATATAGACGTAGACCAATTTAACTGATAAGTTCATTTTTTTTCGCTTTCATTTTCAAGTAAACTATCTTTTCACAAGTACAGTCGAACTTCGATGGAATAAACAATTTATTTCTCTATGATGTGAAATATTATATTAACTTAAAGTAAATAAATATAATTTTAAAGCTTGTAAACATAATATGTGATGACTCAACTTTCATAGAACCATATTCAATGTTATACACTTCTTTACAAACATTTAATTAGAGTTCACTTTCCAATTGTGTGGCTCAATTGTATTTGTTTGTAAACAATAATATTGCGTATATGTTGTTGTTTATTTTTGATAAGTTTGAGCATGTTCAATTAATTCGCAGAACTTAAGATTACTTTATTCAGAAATACCTCAGCTTAGCACGTGTAATTGGTGTAGACTATATGGCGTGACACTGACTGAAAATTGTCTTGTGTCGCTTAAAACTACACTTAAAGAAATGTGAAATAAACAAGCTGTTAAATTGTGAGAGATTAAATATTTTCCTAGAATGTATTTACTTATTTATTTAAAAATAAAGTTTTCAAGAGACAACCCGCTAGTATTTTCTGTTAAAAATATATTTAGTTTTTATTTAATTAGAATTCGTTACTAATTCTTGACAGTGTTAAATGAGGTAATAAAGCCCCAAAAATATCAATCATAATGTTTATCAATTATGGCAAAATTAACAATAAATTTAAAATTATCGTAGAGTGATCAATCCTGCAGGTAATCAATTTATGCCTTGAGGATTAGAGTCTATCAGGGAAGCGTATAAATAACACTGACCCACGGCCACTGGGTGCTAGTGTGACCCAGTCAAGGGTAACGAACAGACAATAATTTAAAGAAAACTAAAATGTTGAAGACGCTGCTACTTGTGGCAGTTGTTGTGGCAGTTGTCACTGCGGAGTTGCATCGCATTCCCATCCAGAAGCATCAACACAAGCGGACTCGTCAGCATGTGAAGACTGCAACTCGTTGGTTGCACCAAAAGTATCATCCACAGAGTGATCTCTATGTGCCAGACTATGTAGCACCCGATTATTATACAAGTAGTCAGGAGGACAGCGATGAATATGTTCCAGTGACCCTGGTCAATAATCAAAATATGGACTACTATGGTGTGATTGGAATTGGAACTCCACCGCAATACTTCAAGGTAGTGTTTGACACGGGCTCGGCAAATCTTTGGATTCCATCGGTAAATTGTTTGGCCAGTGATGTGGCCTGTCAGAATCACAATCAATACAACTCGAGTGACTCTATCACATATCAACCAAATGGCAACAGCTTCTCCATTCAGTACGGCACAGGCAGCTTATCCGGATTCCTCTCCACGGATACGGTTAATATCAATGGTCTAGCAATTCAAAATCAAACTTTCGGAGAAGCTGTTTCCCAGCCAAATGGCAGCTTTACTGGAGTTCCATTCGATGGTATTTTTGGTATGGCATATGCAAATATTGCAGTGGATCAAGTGACTCCGCCCTTCTATAATCTGTACAATCAGGGATTACTTGATGAGCCCACCTTTGGATTTTATCTGGCCCGTAATTCCACCTCCCAATATGGAGGTGAACTGATTCTTGGTGGCGTCGATTATGAGCTTTTTATTGGTGAACTGACCTACCTGACTGTCACCCAACTGGGATATTGGCAATTCGACGTGAACAGTGTAACTATGGGTTCATTTGTTATTTGCTACAATTGTTCGGCAATTGCAGATACAGGTACCTCCCTCTTGGCCGTTCCTGGATATGCCTACAACACTTTGAACCAGATGATTGGTGGTCAGCTCATCGATGGTGATTATTATGTGGACTGCTCGACTGTTGCCACGTTGCCCGTGCTCGAATTTAATTTGGGTGGCACTAACTTCCAACTGCCTCCATCTGCCTACATCAGCATCTTTACCGAGGACAACACCACATACTGCATGTCCAGCTTCACCTACATCAACACCAATTTCTGGATCCTCGGCGATGTCTTCATTGGGCAATTTTACACACAATTCGATATCGGACAGAACCTTATTGGATTTGCCACAGCCGTTTAAGGAACTCCAAAAGATCTTCAAGCAGATGCTGTATTAGTCTTGGAATAGATTATATTATTAACAGCACTTTATGGAACAACGGAAAACGAATCTATAAAAAATATTATAAAAATTAAACAAAAAAATAAATGTGCAATCTAAAATGTAATTGACAAAGTTTATCAATTCTTTAGATGTTTAGAATATTGTATTCTATATTCTCTAAGGTATTATAAATGAGTTTATTAAAATGTGAGTATATTTTCAATCAGGTTACAGTTAAACCTCTCTATAATAATACTCAAACTGTTTATTAATACAAAATGTTCCAGAGGATAAGAATTATATTATATATTTACGAAGATTTAATTTAACTGTGGTTTTGTTTAGCAATAAGAAATGTTTCTTAAAAGAAATGTTCACTAATTAGAAGGTCAACTAAATTTTGCACTTGATTAATCCATAGTCATGGTAATAAAAAATATTTTTAATATTATTAGTTTCATAAAAAATTTGTGATGAACCTTTTGTTCTAGCTAATGTCAACTCTGCTATTGTTTAAGTCCAATTGATCAACAGGTAAGATATTAAGACATTAATTAATTAAGATATCAAACGTAGTGCAGAATCCTTTGGCATTTATTAAAAATAATAGATTTGTATAATAAATAAAGACTTGTCAGAAATAATATTGATAAATGCGTAATATATCGAATCTGGTTGCCCTTCGATATATATAATTGGTTAATAATTGATGGTCGATTAATAATTATTTAAATTGTTGCATTATTTGTTACCCGACGATGGTGTTTTGTTGAGAGCACCTAATGAATAATTGCCACCGTAGATGCCACGCGGAATGCGAGGCAATTGTTGTTGTTGCTGTTGTTGTTGATATGCCTGTTGCTGCTGCAGCTGTTGTTGTTGTTGCTGTTGTTGTTGTTGCAACTGTGCTTGTTTCTGCTGCAACTGCAACTGCTGTTGCAAGTAGCGCTGTTGCAACATTGATTCATAGAGTATAGCTGCAGAAGCAGCATTTTGTTGTTGCTGCTGTTGTTGCTGATATTGCTGCTGTTGCTGCATCCGTTGTTGGTGCTGATGAGGTGTAGCATTCTGACGGAGATTAGCCGCCAGCAACTGAGCATAGACCAAGCTAATATCATTGTTATTTCCATTAGCCATGTTATTATTAGTGGGCATAGACATGTTGTTCGCTCCGCCAGCAAACATATTGTGTTGCTGTTGTGCCTGCTGCTGTGGCAGTTGTTGTTGCAACAGTTGCAAATACATTTGCGACAGATCGTTCATAGATGCTGCATTCGAAACAGGAGAACTTCCTGCCAATCCCGAATCTCCACTTACATTTTGCCACTGCTGTTGCTGTTGTGGTGGAAACTGGCTCATGTTGGGATGGTTAGCTGTGGACTAGAAAAGGTTTCTATTAGTGACAGGTTGTATCTTAAATAGATCTCCAACTTACGATGCCATGACGTGTTGGTGCTGCCTGATTGCGATCGTACAAAGCTATGGCACCACGCTCAGTTCCCGGTGGCGATTGTGACTTTTGTTGACCTATTGTTTCCACATGACCCTTGGTTGGTGGCTTCAGATACCACTGCGCATAAGCACCGGAGAGTGCGTAATGCTCGGCTGCCTTGTGGTAGTTAAAGCTGTTGTGCTCCGGATGTCCCGTTCTGTCGCCATAAAGTGAATTGAGCACCTCAGACAAAAAAATCGTTATTGACGCCGGACATTGCCTCATTGGGCCCGCTTCCAAGTCAGGGGGCGATGATGACGGTGATGGTGTCGACATCTCCTCCAAACGCAGCTGGACAGCTTGGGTGGCATCCATAACATTGGGACGATACATCTTCTTGGCCAGCTGGTCATACATGATGGCTGACAAAAAGGAGACAAGCTTAAAAATTGTAATTCTATTTAATTAACTTTATATTACGATCAGCTGATCTCTTGGTTCCGTGAGATTGCATTAGAAGATTTATTTATTTTTGTTGGGTTTTATTATATTATGTTTTACAAACGCTTCGAGACACGCTCCGTCCCAAGTTGCGAGTATAACTGGCGTTTGAAAATGAATGCGACTCAAGTTCTGACTGCGGTTTTCAATTGTTTATGCCAATTGCAATTTGTTTATTGTTTACGTTAACGAAATGAAAGCGGAGCTATCCCTTTTTAAATATTTATTAAACTTTTTTCACACTCTAATATTTGCCTGCTAATATTTCGCAACAAAAACAAAGTGACATCTCCGTCAAGCAATTGTCAGGAAAAGTTGCCGCACTTTTGCCGAGAGAGATGGGCAGCACTGGCAGCAGTCAACTTTTTGCTCAGCTTCCACATTTATAGTGAAATGACATTCACTTGGATTAATTGAAAAATGAATTTGTTTGAAAGCCAAATAATTATTTATTCATTTAATTGAAACGAAAACATTTTAATTTTGTCTTTTATTTGATTGTTTATATTTTTATTTCAATAGTTTTTGGTAAATGTTTTACTAGTTTATTTTTATAGTAGAATGACATTTATCTGAATTCGTTTGGATCAATTGAGAGCTGTTAAGCGATCTATTAATAAACAAAATATTTTCAATTATTTACAAAATTTTTCAACCTATCAAAAATTATTCCCACTTTGCCTTTGCTCAATCAAAGTTGTAAACATCTCTTATTGCCGATTTTGATATTCCAAAATCATTTCACTTTATTTCTTATCTTATCACCTAACTTTTTCAAAAAATCAATCAAAGATATTTCACTATTTACGGCTTATCTTGAGTTGCAATTTCCAATATAATACACAATTCGTTTTTATAAATAACAATATATTAATATATTTATTTAACAATTACGACAGTCAAAAAATAGATTAAAGCGTGTATTTTAGGTTATGAAATAGTTCACATTTTTAATTTGTGGTTGGTCCGACAGCCGCCTCAGCAGTTTCAATAATGGTATAACAAAATCCTGCTCCAGTTCCGGCCAATTTGGCGTGTCCCGGCAGCTTCAGTAAGGTTGGTTGGGATCTAAAAATTAAAGAAAAACCGTTTAAAACAATTTATTTGTAATAAAATAGCGAGAGAAAAATATTCCTTAAGGATTTGTAAGATTAAATACCTTGTGATGGATAAATAACGTATAATATAATTTCAGTAAAATGGTTAAGGATTTTACGCTTTAAGATCCGAATGGAATTAGACTATAATTATTAGATTGAGTGTTTAAAAAACATTTTCTACCATCCTGAACACACTTAATCAAAACTTTGCTTATTTGTAATTTGCTATGCTTACAAGTTCTCCGTAGCATTATTTCCGCAATTGCCGTGTTCATTCCAGCCCCAAGTATAGATCTCTCCAGCCGTAGTGCGCAACAGTCCGTGCTCGGCACCCATGTGTAGACGTGCTGGGGTCTGTCCCTCCTCCAGTTTCAGGTGGAGTGGCGTTGGCGTCGCCTGTTGTTCACTAAATCCGCCTGTTCCAAGTTGACCATAACAATTGCGACCCCAAAGAAGGATCTGGTTGCTTGGCTTAAGTATAACCGCATTGTGTGTCCAGCCCACGGCGAGCTGTCCCACATCCTCTTCGAATTGAAATACATTCGACTGTCCAAATTTGTTGTCGCCAAGTGCTACAATACGTTTGTTGCGATTCGCTGCCAAATTGACGCACTTGAAAAGCATATGATTCTGTCCACTGACCAAGGACAGAATGCGCAGCTCGTGAGGATTATGCATTTGCATTTTAACAACATTGCAGCGATGCAGTGAGGTTGCTGTGATGTCCAGCTCAATGGGTGCGGGATCCATAATTCGCAGTCGTCCGAATATATAGACTACGTTATTCAGCGTGAGCACGGCACAATGCCGCAGACCAAAGCTGACCTGAAGAGCTGCCTCTTCCTTGGGCAGACACACGTGCATTGGCCGTCGCACAGACGTGAAACCACGTTGGCAAATTCCCAACTGCTTGAACGCGTTGGAGCCCCAGACAAACAGGCGCTTGTTGACCGTAATTGCACCTGAAATATCCCAACCACAGCTGACGGACTCTATATACTCTTCCTGCAAGGAAAAAGTATTTTATTAATGTTATTTGTCAAGCTTATACAATATGTTGCAGTTTACCTCAAAGAACTCAGTGGGTATCATGCTAAACTCATTGTGGCACTCCTCCGTGGAGTTAAGACCAAGTTGACCACGATTGTTCCAGCCGCAGGCATGTAAACGTCCATTGGTGTCTAAGATAAGGACATGACCTCCGCCACCGCGTATGCAGCGTACTAATTGAGGCACAAAGGAGTATTTTGACAGTCGCTGGGGTGACATACACAGCTCCGATTCATAGCCAAGGCCAAGTTGACCGTGAGAATTGGCGCCCTGTGCGCAACCAAAGGAAATTGCTCATTAATTTGCAATGCAAACGACATATACCATTCTAGTTGTTTTGACGATATCACCGCCTCTTACCCAAGCATAGACATCGACATCCATAGCGACCACCAGTTGCGCTCTGGAAATGGCAGGCGTGGTTTTCACTGATGGTTGGGTCAGGGACGGGTTTGGGGGCGGCGTTGCACTTCCGGTTTGTGTTTCACACGTTGATTTAATACGCCGCAGTCACGCCAACAATGTCCGTATGGCTCTTTTTTGCCAACTGCAATTGCAACTACTGCGTGTCCTCGTCGTCGTCGTCGTCCTGGCGCGGTGTTTTGTCCCGCGCTGCTCATGTATAACTGAGACTTTTCGCTGCCGGCCAAATAACTTTTATATCGTTTCGTGGCGAATTTTTATTTGTCGTTTGTCCTTGCTGAAGTTCGGCAAAGACCACACGAATTATTTTTATATATTCTATGTGTGCGTATTACGTTATTTTAAATTAAAGAATTAATATTCTGCATTTTGACAAAGTAAACAACGCACTTTCCATTGCAGAGTTGCCAGCTAGGCGTAGTTTTATGTTTATTTACAAAATGCCAGCATACATTTTGCTCTCGTCGCCGGTTTGACAAGGTGGCAACATAAGAATCTCATATGTTCTGTTATCGTAACTAGTACGCTGATCACGTTAATTGCGAGCAGACTTGATAATAATATCGAAATCGATATTATTTCAAAATCTATCAAATTTAAAATGTTTATTAATTGATAGTAGTTATTGTTATTAGTTACTCATATATAGAATAAAATACAATAAGTTACAATTGATTAATTATTACTTGAAAATAACTTTGTTTTATTTATGTACACTGCGATAATCGCCGACTACTTTTCGAATCCCATAACAGCATATCATATTCGCGCAAAAACAAAAGACGCAAAAAGTGCACAGAAATTTTTGCAAAAAAACTTGTCCGACTTGAAAATACCCAAGGAGTTGGTAGAAAACGAGTCAGATTTATATTTACTTTGGATTAAATAATCCATTTCTTAAATACGTTTCAACTAATGTCTAGCAATTAAATTTAAAAATGTTGCATGCAATAAAGAACTAAGCAAAAATTGCTTCTAACTGCGTTCGCTTGCGTGTGACGACTTTTTCAATGTGAAAAGCATTAGTTTTTCGATTGTGGCGTTTAAGGCGTAGGCAAACCCGTTGTTGGGTCTCTGTTTTGCATTGCAAATGCAAAGTCAAAGTGCATTTTTCACCTGACCAGCGGCGACTTTTTTCCTGTTTCTCCCTTTTACTTTTTTCTTTTTGTTTTCCCTTTGTATTGCATGCTAAAGGTACATTGCAGTATTTCTTATGTCTTGTTGTTAGGGTTATGGTCAGTGTGTTGAGCATTTGTTGCTGCCGTGATTTCAGTTGAATGTAATTAAAACCCATAATGAACGATTTCCAAAACATTGGCGAAAATTTGATACCCTATCAGATTGTGCATGATTTGGTTGATTAATCAAATATAAATATTTTATTTAAATATATGAAGTGAGTTCATAGATTTCCTTTTCTTTTCTTTCAAATATATGTAGAGTATTTATAGTTCGTTGCTTTTTAATGCATCTATAGCCGCTCCTAATGATTTTTCTTTCTCAATCTTGTTCAACGTTTTCTTTTTAGCAACAATTAAAGCTTAATTAATATTGCTTGCATTTCAACCTTCACCATGAACTTTGACTGCGATAATTACAATATTTCTATATGCGTTAGCGTGACAGAAAATGCGGGGGCGGGTTTTATAATTACCTTACATGACCAAATTAAAACGTTAAAAGGATAATTCTTAAAGGAATAGAAAAAGTAAATAGAAATACTTTCGTTAATTTGTATAAGCTGTATAGTCTGTATAAACAACTTTATATATTGAGGCTAAACTTATTCATCAGATTATGCTAAAATTTACTTTAATGTTCCATTACTAAGCCCAACAATCAGTTATTTTAATATAATAATAAATGAATAACAACTGTAAATTGTTTTTGAATACATCATTAGCTTAACTTCTCTATGCTATGTATATTAAACGTATTTAAATTTACCGCTTCTATCAGCTGTTCGAACCTCAAGCTTTGAAGCAGCTCATGCGATACTGCGATAAGCACTCCGATAGTTTTGTCACGCAAACAGTGCTGTTAAACGGCAGGCGCAGTGTTGTTCAACTACCAAAGGCAAAAAAGGCGCGCGCATTTAAATTATCAGCCATTCATAGGAAGTGACGTGTGTGTTGGTTGGGTTTCTTTGTTTTCTCGGAAGAGTGATTCCATTGAAGATAAACGTGACTCCATTTTCTACATGTTATTCGTATGTTTAGTCATTTTTTACGTATATTCTTGCTATTTTTGATGTTAGCAAGAAACATTTGTAGCTATTTTGAAATTAAATCTAATTTAATGGGCAAAATCTGTCGTTGCCGTTGTCTTGTCACTCTCGTTTGGCTTTCATGCTTTACTCATTTTCTACGTCCACGTGTAACCACGTAGACCACAGACTCCACCCACAATGGTCAGGGTGAGAACTGCACATGTTTGCATTTTCTTCACATTGTCTTTTTTATATTTGTTATTTCCTTTTTAAATGGTTACGAGTTGGGCTTGAAATGGAGGAGGATAAGGTTCTGTGGAGAAGGTCGGAAATGTCGATTGCCACTTGTAATTAAACGGTTGCCTTTTTATGTCAATTGTTGTGTCTCTGTTTCTCCTTTAACTGGTAAACCTCCTTTCACCAATGTGCAGATGTGCACAAGGTAATTTACTTTAAAGTCACATGAAATTTAAACTGAATTTGAGTTTTAACTAACTAACTTTTAACTAAAAGTATATCATCCGATCAGTTATTATAGCAAAGTGTTTGCAAAAAGTTTGTCTATTTTTGTAAGTTCCATTTTATCGATTAAGTCCAATTCTCACCGTATAAAATAAAATTGGTTAGACATGTTAGATATAGAGATTCCTTCCCTTTCATTATTCACTACAATTTAAAGTCATCCGATTAAAATTCTAAACGGAAATGGGAATGAATATTGTTTAAAGAGAACTTTGTTGGTCTTCTCGGTGTAAAACCAATAGCTAATTACAGCTAAAACGGAATAATGGTTTAAACCCCATTTATAGAGATAAGCAATCAGTTGTATTATTTATTCAATTAGCCAAAGTTGTGATGGGCATTTCAATCTGATGATAGATAACAACTGAGCTGCCTTAACCAGCTCTATTCAGACTGTCATTCCAATTGATGGAAGATACATAGATGCTGTCAAAATCAGGAGCATAAATTTTGAAGTATCCTCTGTAGGGTTGTGCATCAAATGCGATTGGGAAACAAATTCAACTATCAACTGGGGCAATGTTGATGTTGATGTCATCGCACAAAAGTCATTTGACCACTAATCATGACTGCGGTTTTAGCCGTTGTCCACTGCTCGGTCAGGCCACAGACACACCCACACCCACACTTACAGTTACACACTCCTAGTCCAAATTAAGCCAAAACCATAGCCAAACCCAATTCGTATTCCCATTCCGGTTTCCATAGTTATCTGCTCATGCCAGAATTCGAATCAAATTCCCTTTTCCACACAGCAGTCAAATTATGAAAAGTGTGCACTTTGCGTCTGACACTTCAAATTAAATTTCAAATTTGAAATGCCAGAATTGAGGGGTACACGGGGGAAGGGGTAAGGAGATATACCCCTCTGCCATCACTTTGCTGTGCATTCCCTAATTGCTCAATCAAAAACGTATGCAATTCCTTTGGGGTAAATCCCAAACCTGAAGCTTAAAATATATATTTTCAAAAACTGCGTTTCATACTTAAACTTTGAGCCACCTCGCGACGGAAGTGAACGAGGAAGTGTTTGGCGGTTGAACGAGTCAGCTAAGAAGAAAGTAGTCGAAAAGAGCGAAGGGGAGAGGGGCAAAAGAGTGTAGGTTGGAGGGGGAGTTAACTAAAGGAACGAAAGTGATTGCCACAGGCAACGGCAAAGACAACAATGCCAAAGTTTGGCTTCTCCCGGTCCACGGAGAGAGAGAGGTGGGGATAAAGTGTTGTAGGCGGGTGGGGAAGGGAGAGGGGTAAACGGAAACGGAAGCGCATTGAGCAAAGTTGTTGCAGTTGTTGGCCTTTGTTTCGCCATTGCAACAGCAACCAGCAAAGCAATTTAAGTTAAACAAGCGCACAGTGTGCAAACTCTACTCCCCCATCACTCCCCCTCATTCCCACCACACTCTGTCGCACAACCCATTGTAGTTGTCAAATATATTTTTTTGAAATCTGCTCAAGCTTTTGGCATTGGATTTGTACAGCAGTTTTCCAAAATTGTTTTTCTTGATTGACTTAAAGTTTCGACAGCGTATCACAAATTATTTGTCCTGCCAGGCGAGCTCATAAATTCTTGTGTGATAAATTAAAATAAAATACATATAACAAAATAAGATACAACTGTTAAAAAGATTTACTAAAATCCTACTTCGAAGTGCTCTCATTAGCAGATATTTCAATTTAGGCATTGCATTTATATAACCAATAAGGTATAATTATAAATAGTAGAAATAATAAAAATAAAATATGTTTCGGTCACATTTTAAATTATTTAAATAAAGCAAATTAATGATATGCATTTCGGTTTGAAAATGAGATTAATATTAATTTTGGTAAACTTTTAGTAATTCCATAGTAATTTTTACCGCTGCTTTACAATCATTTAAATGCAGTTTCAAATTATTTTTATTCAAGCTATATTATCTTCTATTAAAGTTCTTGACAATAGCAAAAAAGAATATTTATGTTAATCTTTTGGTAAAATATGATATTCAGATATTGTCATTGGTTTACTTAATAAAATTCAATTTGTTTTTATAAAAGTAAAAAATTAATCCGATTTTCAGTTACTTTTCTTATATTAATTACGTGCTTCTAGCACTATTCTTATCCAGTTAAATTCTTAAATTCTCTTTGCGTGATGGATTGTAAAACGATTCATATTACAAATTTAGCTGTCATTTAAAATTAGCTTCGTTTAAACTTACACTTGTTATGCGACTTTATCAGTAAATTTGTTCCATTTTCCGAGCTCGACTCCTTGTCAGATTGAACAGCTACAAAAGCTGACGAAAACTAATTATGTAGTTGCCGCCAAGTTGAACAAGTTTTTCAATATTTCAAGACGTATCCCCCTCTTTGGGAACAAGAACGAATATTCGCCAGCAATTTTCACTTTACTCTGTTGCAAATTGTGCCTGCTCGATAATTATTATGTAAATTGCTTAAAAATGTACCGCAGGTAAGCCCAAAGGATTCACTTTGTTTCGGCCGACATTTGCTCTCCCTCTTCCCTCACTCTCTCTCTCTTTCTGTTTCTCCTTGTCTCTCTTTCTTTCACCGTCTAGTCGTCTCGTCTACTTGCCGTCTTGTTTCGTCCAGCCGTCTCGCTGCATTAAGCTTGATTGCATTAAGTTTGCTTTCGCCAGGAGGCGGGAAGGAGTGAAAGGGGTCTTTTCCCATTTCCCTAGCATCTTTGCTTCCATCTTACTTTAATCTATGCACTCGGAATTTCTTAGCGTGCATTCCGAATTAGCCGAATTTTCGCATGCTTCGTTGAATGCCTCTCGGTTTAAGGGGCGGCCAAAGTGATGGGTGTCGATGTGGCAGCTTGATTGAACTATTGCCGCACAGTAGTATGCAAATATAAATATTTCACAATTTTTTTGTTACAGGCAAAGTCATTATCAAGCACTGACTATCATATTCTTTCATCGTTCTTTGATATTAGTCTTTTTTATAAATTTTCTTTGACAGTCCGAAAGATTAGATACTACATATGCACTTCTAATGCGTAAACTTTTAATTCTTAGTTATTTTTAGCTCAGAATTAAGTTCAGTGTAGCTTAAAAATATGTTCCTATTCACATAAATTCTGGTATATATACAATAGAGACTATTGAACTTTATAATTATTCTAAACTTAACTGACATAAGTATCTATGTTTCACAAAAGCGTTCAAGAAAAAACATGATCACATCAGTTTCTGAAATACCTTAAGTATCTGCAAGTCTACTAAGGGTTGAAAATAGAAAAAGGTATGTTATAATTTTATTTATTTATATATATATATTGTGCTGTATATAAATATCAGAATACAATAATATTCTTATATCCCTATTAAATATCTTTAAATTTGTATATTTTACTCAATCACTTTACATGTTAATCCCATTGTACTTTGTTCTTTGCGGAATTACTTGCACTCGACAGGATATTGATGACTTGTCCCTTCGATTCTCCGCTCTAAGCTCAATGCAGAGCAACGGATGTCGGCAAGGTATTCATCGAAGGAAGTTTTGACCATGTTTAATCTTAAAGGATTTTCGCACATTCTGTGGCTGGCTTCCACTTTCCTCGTCTTGTTTTAGTTGCAACTAAATTATTTGTGCAAATTGCAAAACTTTGTCTATCGAGTTGGACTTTGACTGAGACTTCGATACGAATGCATAATGCAACACTTTATTGAATTGTTGTGAATTTTTTATCATTGGTTTGGCTAATTGCCACATTAGACTAATGGCAACTGTGC
Organism: Drosophila testacea; assembly: GCA_035043265.1. Lineage (NCBI taxonomy): Eukaryota > Metazoa > Arthropoda > Insecta > Diptera > Drosophilidae > Drosophila > Drosophila testacea. The sequence continues at coordinate 3,544,512 of JAWNND010000151.1, forward strand.
CCCATGTGGCATAGAACTGTTTGAACCATGGCCGATACAGATAACATACACTGTCCTCGCCATGAGTTTATGCAAATGAGTCAAAGTGCGGTTCGAATAGAGAACTGACAACGTCCTCTTGTGCATTGTCCTTGTCTTTGGACCATACCAAATTGCCGGATGTCTGGCGCGTCCTTCGAGTTACGCCTCCAACTGTTTTCATGCCCAATGGGCAACTAATTATTTGTTAACATAACACGAGTGGCAATTTAAATGCAATTAAGTTCAGCTACATAGGCTCAACTCCCAGTCCCTCGAGCAACCTCATCTTCGACCTCATCTCGATGTGGCTTAGACCGAGTCTCGGGAAAATGGCTCATTAGGGCGTGTCCTTCAAATCCTCACTGCACAATTGAATGTGCAGCGAATCAGCTACAATTTTAGTCTCTGCACAGATAAAGGCAACTCAAGTAGATTAAGTTTTCTTAAATCACCCGGATTTCCTTTGGTTCAGGATTTATGCGCAGCTTAGATGACAATTTCGAACCTTTTGTCATTAATATCTCATCCATATAAATTATACCATTAAAAGAAAGCGATTTTTAACTTTCTTTCCTATATGTACATTAAAGTTTGCGTAAATGTCGGCATCATAAAATTAAAATAAACATGACAACTTATCAAAAAATTATTAATCTAAATCAACTTGACTGAGAATTAAAAATGTGTTTCATTTATTAAACAATTCAATACTTAATTGTAGTTGAATTATTCAATCAGAAATATTTGAAATAATTGTTTAACTTTTCCAAATGAGTTTATTGTTTTCATAAATTTTAAAGTGATTTGCAGAAATTTGTGTGCAAATCTTTTGTTGCAGGTTGCAGGTTGCAGGTGGCACATTGCAAGTTGCATGCAAGTTGATGCAAACTTGACAATTTAATTACCACAATGAAGAGACAGAGCAAAAAGCATAAGCTTGGACCTTGACCAAACTGTCAGGCTGAGCGAATTTCATCCAAATCCGATTTCAAATCCAAAACAATCCAGCAACAGGCACTTAATTTTCATTTCTGCATTGTTTGTTTGCCTGTCTGCCAAGTTGAGGGAAACAGAAGGCAGCTCGAAATCTATTTAGACAAGAATTGTTGGTCATGATTTTAGCCAAATTGCATTCGCCCTAAAAACTTTAGGTTAGGATGGGTCGACAAATGCATTTACATGACAACAGCACAAAGAAAGTCGAATTTAAGTTCACTGAATTTCTTTTGGTTCTGTGATCAGCAAGGTTGTTTAATTTTATTTGTAAGTTTACAATATTTTCTTAAATATAAACCTAACAACAAGATCAATCAGACAAGTTTAAAAAATTTTTTTGTGTGATTTCTTATTTATAAATTTAAACAGATCACAGTATTGTCACTTTTTAAATCTAGTTTTAATGTATACATACTTATTTATTTGGTAAATATTTTTTCATATTACAAATAAATTTTGATAGTTAACAGTTTTGTTATGTTAGTTGAAAATCATAAGTTCCACTGACATTTGTCTATGAACTCATCATATTACTTGAAGAAAGGACATTCAAGTGTCGTTATTACCCGATTCTTGTTCCATGATATGGTTTTGAATGTCAAATGCAGAATGTAATGCTGATAAGACCTAGAGAAGCTGTTCCCATAAAACCACCAACAAAAATAACAACTGAACAAATGTGTTGGCTGGCAGGAAAACTCGAATCAGATGCATGCAAATGAGCTGAATAATGAGCAGTCGTTGAATCTGGTCAGACAATGGAAGTTTAGACAGATATGTGGATAGGCAAAAACCGTTGCCTAGGTTTCACATTTATCCTCCCTTAGAAGTCGATGTTGTCTTTGTGCTACTAATTTTCACTTGCAGCAGAAACAGGAAGGCAACACTACAATAACTGGTACATTATGGCCCAATGGTAGTGTCAAAGTGTCAGTAAGTCAACAGGAATGCACTCTGACATCACTCAAAGGGCTGAGAAAGGATGTCTGGTTGTGAGCCAGAGTTGCAGTCCCAGCCAGAGTCTCTAGTTTCAGTGAGGGCCAAGTTGTGTTTGCCTGCCCCAACCGGCCACTCGACTTAACACTTTGAATGTCATTAAAACGTCCGTCCTGCCTCTCTTGGCCCCGTTCCTGGACTGTACCCCTCTTGACAAACTTGACTGTCCCCATGCTCCTATGCTGACACTCAGTCAATGTCTCGCTAACAATTGTCAACAGGCTCAAGCAGCGTGCAGCACTGAGAGTTTACATTGTTGTCGCCTTTGTTCACCCTTTTCTGGTTTGTTGTCTGCATTCGCCAGCATTTTGGCCAAAAACGTTTGTCAATTTTACGCCTGTCGACTTTCTGAGTTGTCCTTTTCGTCCTTATTGGCGTACGCCTCGCATGGCTCTATGTCGGCACATTGTTTTAACCCACTGCAATTGTCTTGGCACCTATCGTCTAATCGCAGCTCCTGAAACTCTCGGCTCAGTTCCAATTTAAATCTATCTCTTTTATGCCATAACATTATAAAGGGAATATAATTTTATATATAGCTAGGAAGTATAATTTGAAAAGTAAGCTCCTGTAAACTATACTTAACCTATTAGAGAATTTACATAGTGTAGTTGTTATTTCTTAAATTTCCAACTTATAATTTGTTATATTTTTTGAAAAGAAATTAACTGGAACAGAATCCAGTCAACTTTCATACTAAGTTGGGTAACATCTCCTTTTTTTTTGTAATCTTCGGTTTGCTTTATCTTTTCCAAATGTTCTCCTTTATTTAAGGTGTAATACGGGAGTTTTTGCCATTCAGAACGAATTGTGTCGTGTGTGATTGTGTTTGGGAATGCAGCTCCAATTGGATGATTTTAGGTGCCATCGGGGCCAGGGTATTAAGTATAAAGCGCTGGCGGAGCCAACGTTTAGAAGCTTATTAAATTGCCATTACCTAAGCCGGACATCAACGCGCCTCTTGCCACTTGCCACATGCCACCATCTCTTACTCTGTTAGCCAGCACGCTTCGAGGGTTGACCGGTGTTAAGCGACCCAACGGTGCACGGTGCTCGGTGTTCGGTGCTCGGGGTTTTGGCGCAGCATTTGCCACTCAAACGTGGGATTAGCGGCGATGATGACAACAGCTTGACGTCGCATTGGCGTCGGAGCGCGACAGGCAGGAGGTCCATTAGCTAGGACAACGACGGTGGCCACCTGAATGTCTGTCTGTCTGTCTGTCTGTCTGTCTCTATCTGTCTTCAAGGTGGGTGAAATTCGGCTTAGCGGGAAAATAGAGCAATATCCACATAGTTACATACGATATGGAGGGAATTTACGAGATGCTGAAGGATATGAATGCGGAGTCGAACAACTGCATAAATCCTTAAAATATTTAACATTTAAATGGCCAAAAATTAACTGAAGCTGACAGGTAGAAGTTCGAGGTGCAGAGCACATAGTAAATGCGAAATAATCCACAAAAGCTTGAAAAGCTGAAACCCAAGGACTCGCAGCACGGGCAATGTGCAGTAAAAGTCGAACTAGAGTTAACAAAAGCCCAGAATTCTTGAATGGACCACAGTCGGAGTCGTCATAGTACTACAAGTATATACAAGTATGGGCTAAGGGGCAAGCCTTAATGTGCTTTAAATGCTACACAAAGAGATTGACAGAGAGAGAGAGAGTGGGAGAGATGGAGATAAGGAGTGGGAGACAGAGGGAGAGTGAGAGAAAGATCTCATCCGTTGCATTCATACGGCAAATATCAAGTGCATCATCATCAACAACAAGCGGCGACAGCAACAAGGACGAGGCCAAACTACATTAAGCTATCCGACTCGACGATGCCAGTGTCCAATCCCAATCTTCCTTTTCCCCATTTCCCATTTCCCATTTTCCATTTGGCATTCTCCATTTCCAGAATGTCGAATCAGAAGCCAAAAACGAGAAGCCAGCTCACATTGCTGTCTCAACAGTGTCCTTGGTCGTCCAGCATCATCGTTATTATTCGCACTGAGCACTGTAAAGTACCGAATAATCTACAGGATAATGAGCATGAATGAACGTGAACGGTTTTTTGTTTGCATCGCAAGAAAGAGATGCTTTTGGGTTAAAAGAAAGAGCGAGAGAAAGAGAGAGGGAGAGAGGGGGTGGAAAAATAACTGGAGCATAAAGGGCAATCCAATGTAATAACAGCCCAGGGGCTGACCAAGTGCACTTAACTAAGCAGCAAATACTGAAGTGCATCCTCATCGCTGAATACTTGTTTTAAACATGAAATAATTCGCTAAACGACAACAAGATTCCTTAACGAGCTGCATTTTAAAAGATATCCGCAAAATGATAATCCAATATTTAAATCATTAACTGTAACTTGGTACTTGCATTCAAGAGTTTCTGAAATTAGCCAAGTCACAATTTGACTTCTTTAGACTAAAATACTTATCCTAATACGATAAAGAAAAACTATTTTAATATAAATATAGCATTTTAATTAAACACTTTAAACTAATTTCCAAAAAAGTGGAAAAGAAAAGCTGATGGCATAAAAGATGAGTTGTAGACCAAACCACTTTAAAAGATTGTTCAACAGCTCTACAAAAAAGGAAATAATATTAATACCGGGGCCGAAAAAAGATCTTTTTGATAAAACAAATTGTGGATTGCCATAATTTTATTGAGATCTTAGAAAAAACCGGTGTGTGGTAAATTTTACGGATGCTGTAATGCTGAATTGAAAGACATAACTTTAAAAAATAAATTAGCTTATAATGTCCTTGCTTTATGCATGACTTGTATGGCGAACACGATGTCCTTTGGTCATGGATATTATATTTAATTTCACATTTTCCATATTTACATAGAATATTTATGACAGGGTCGGTCACAATACACACCCACATACAAAAGGCAAATGGAAGGAAATATTTTTATTTTTATACATTTTTGCTCTTTGTGTTGTTGCCATTTTGTCACTGAGTTTTCCACTCACTGTCCAGAACGAGTTCATTAGTTTTTGCCATTTTGTTGTTGTAGTCGTTGTTGTACTTGTTTGTGGGGAAACATCAACGTTAGAGATTCCTGGCGCCTTTGGGTCCACCCATTTTGGGTGCATTTACTCGTATTCCATCTGCCATTATTCAGAGACGGAGCATTACTATCTATGGTTCTATTCATAGCCACTGAATGAATAACTTTGAGTTGCCATAATAAATAGATACATAGATGGGTTCTTCTTTGAGTGTGTTATTTGAACCCATGCGCTCATGTTGCACATTGCATGTTGCACTTTTTTAGTTTCCCTTCGCGCTCAAATAAAATACATTTTATTTAATGAAAATTAAATTAAATTTTTCTTTTCAAAATATTGTGATATTTTATGTTGATAATCTTTCTGGTCGAATCATCATCTGCACTGATTTAAAAAGACGATTTCTACCAAATCCATTGAGATTATTAATTTCCCCCCATGACTTTTCTTCACAGACTTTGAACCACCAGCCGCTTTTAAATTCTTTTGCACAGTTGCCCCACCAATATTTATCATTATCTCTATCAAAAGTTGTGAATTTCTCTCCTATGCTACTTTCCAGTTTTATATAAACCTCAGTTATTGGGTAGGCCGTCTTTAATATATATTCCTCTTCTTCAGAACCAATTAAAAATTTGTTGAATTTTGTATGATCCGTGTCATAAGAAACTGTTTCATAATAAATCAACAACTCCTGCGGCTCGGCTGCAGTCATTTTGTGCAGCTTCTCTAAACCTATAAAGAATTCTCCTTTTAAATCTCCGAAACCATTACGATATTCATTCCAGCTTCGATCAAAGCTGACGGTGCCATCATGTTGCCTTTCAATAACAGTCTAGCCTCCATTATCCAATTGAGATTCACAGGGTGCCGGAAAGGGTTCAATTCCTGGCACGTGTACTATATAAATTTCGGAGGAGTTATGACCAGACAAACAATTGGTATTCTCATATTCGCGTAATCGTTCTTTATACTTGGAATTCTCTTTCTCCAACTCAAAAATTTTCAAGGAATCTGCTACTGATTTTGAGTTTGACGCCGCTAAAATTTTTTGAAGTGAATTGATCGTTTCATCTTTATCTGAATCTGAAGGAATTTGACTTTGCAATAATTATTTTTGTAGTGAAATTTAAAACTTTTTAACTACCATTGGCATTGCCATTCTGCTTACTGCCATTTGGGACAGCTTCCAGTAGTCTTTGGGGTATTCCAGATATCGAACTGGCCAATGCCAACGAAAATATGCACAGAAATATTAAATTCTTTGCCATTTTCGCTGTTCAGATAAAGCTGAACAAGCTAAACGAACTGAATCAAAACATTGTGCTTCCAGCTATTTATAGGGCTTCAAAATGTTTGCTCAAAATATAGCTTATTGCTTTCGAACCTATTTTAAAGATTGTTGCAGAAACTCTATAATAGCTTATTCAGTCCTATAAATAGACGGGACATTTTCTTGTGTTCCTACGTGTGTACACACTTTTGTTTATGCATTTTGGAAATGTTAAGATTATTGCACTGTTCCCGGCATCTCTATATTAATTATACATATTTGAATTTACTTATTGTTCCACACGTTTGGATGGGAATCTTTTGTATAACAGTTTCTCATTTCGATTCGATTAGTTTAAATCAAGAAAAAATGAGTGCGTAAAAGTATAAATCATATTTGGAATTTTATGTTATATTGAACTGCCTTGTAAATATAAATATACTTAAATCGGAGAACAAGTAAGGAATTAAATGACAAGGTAACATAATTCCCCTATTAGCACTGATTTTAAATTACAATTTTTTTTATAAATATGCTAAATTTGCATTGAGTTTTACATGTCGTTGCATATTTTAGGTTGTTTTGGGATGCGAGGCGCTCACATGAATATCTAAATCTGATAATGTCCGCTTCCGGCAGTTAGTTACAAACACACACACACACACACAAACAGAAAGAGAGGGAGAGACAAACAGAGAGAGAGAGAGAGTGAGAGCTGACAAATTTACGCACATCCTGTCGACTTTATCAACGCACTTGAGTGTTTTTTCATGTTTCACATTTGCAATGTTTGTAATTTCCATTATATCATTGAGTGACTCCACATAATGATGACGTCTTCACTGACAGAGTTGATGTCACATGTAGATATGCCAAGAATTCAAGCAGTGAATTGTCAGTGAATGAATCTCGAATCCTTCATTCACTTGGTATTTGAAACTGTCTGGATTCAATAGCTAATGTGATGTTGGCAACCTGACTATTCACCGTAGTTCTCCGTTTATTAGAAGTAAACGCAACAGGAAGTATTTGAAAGTACATGCGAGTAACTTTTCTTTCCCCCAGAGAGGGGGGTGTATCTGTAACTTCTGTAACTGTAAGTCGGGGAGTTATCAAAACTGAAACCGAAACCGAAACTGTTTACAGCTCGGTGCACATTCGCAGCGTTTCGCTCGAATCTTTCAGTTTGTTTTCAATCGCAAAAGTTTCACTCGTAATTTTTTTTTTGCTCTGCTTTTGTTGGCAAGTTTTTCTGGCCCCAAATCGAAATGTAGTCGGTGAAGGGAAGCAGGCTAGCGTGGTGCAATTCAAAAGTTTTTAAAAACCAGGTAATAATAATAAAAGTTGTTTTTAAATAATTCATTTGAAATCTATTTAAATTGGCATTAGTCTTAATTTTCAAATATAATCTATGTACTTGGTTTTTGTACCTCACTTTTTTCGTAACAGATTGCTAGATAATTCTTATAATAATTTAATACATTTTAATAATATAAACTTTAAAAATATGTGACAATTAAAATTTCACTTTTAATGTATTTACTTCAACTTATTTGTTTAAAATAAATAAGATATTTATTATAAATAAATTACTTTTTAATTTAATGAATTATTTCAATTTAATTTAATTTCTATGATAAATGTGTTATTTTAATAATTATTAGGATCAATATTTGGAATAAGACTTATAATTTTTTAATATCTATCTATATTTAATTTTCTAATTATTCTTAGATTTTTATAGATTTCATTTATATTATTTTACGCTTATATTTATTTATTTGAAAACACACTTTTGTGTCCTACAACTTATTTATATTTTTATATGCTCATTTATATTTATTTTAAAACTTTTTTTATGTAAGTCGTGACTTGTTCAAACTTTTCAACTAACCCTCTAATATTTCTATTTCTATTGCCGCCATTGCATTAACTTATCTGAAATATCATAAATATAAACCTACCGCATTGCATCATTGAGCAAATTGCTGAGTGGAATACAGCAGATGACAGTGAAAAGAGATGGGAAGATGAAGGAAATGGAATGCTATTGGAGACACAACGAGAGTCTTCCTGGAACATGTGTCCATGGATGCTGTATGTGTTCCAGATCCTATCCCCAACCCTAAAGCATCAACATGGCCGCATCGATGTCCACACAGAAGCGCCGTCTGACACTTGAAAACATCAATTTATTTTTATTTCCCATGGTGTCTCGCAGGAATCCTTTCGCTGGGTGTTTTAGTGTCTTTGTAGCAAAAACCCCAACTACAAAAAAAAGAGAAGAAAAACCCCCACCCCAGACCAAGTTCCATACCATAATAGCTCAGTACTGGGCTGCCTTGCTTAGTCATTCAATTCAATTGATTCAATTGGGATTGTATCGGTTTTTTATGTGCATTTTACCCCAACACTGTCGCACACATATCCTGTTCCCAGGTCTCCTTTTCCCAGCTTCTTGTTGTTGCTGTTATTTTGTGTTGTTGTCGCCAGCAGTTCCCGAGTGTCTCATTTATCTGCGGTTAGTAGAGGACTCTTTCCGTTGCCGCCTCGTTTTGCACTTTATTGAAAAAGGAAAACGGTCTGCGTGCTTGGGACCCGAACCATTTGTGAAATTTAATAATAAGTATATAATTTTACTCTCTTTCTATTTCAAATTCTATTTACTTTTTTTTTTTTTTCTTTTTGCAACACTTTTTTATGGACCGATAATGTTATTAGCCTTGACCATTTACAAGGAGGCACCTTTTCTCGATTGGCGATGCTATCGCTATCAGGCAATAGACAAAACACTCAAATGCCATGACTTGTGCAATTTGCATCAGAAATTGTGTCACGACTAGTTTCGTTACACATTTGCCACACCCCTTTTGTATCCTTTCTCCCTTCTCCTATCTCTTCACTCTCTCATTCTTTGGCTATCTGTCTCCAGTTTGGTTTCTTGGTCTGGGGCCAGGCTCGTCAGGAATTTGTGTTCACTTTGAGCTCGGGCTGGGAGAGCTTGTTGCTTCTTTGCGTGCTTTTGTGTAGGTTCAAATATTTTTGTGACTAGGGACTATTCCAAGGACCAATGGTTTGAGTTGGTTAAGAGTATGGGTTTGGCATCGTTCCAAGAAATGTGTGATGGTTGGGAGATAGGAATGGAAATGGGAATGGGCTGCCATATTCTCTGGTCAGTTGAGTGCCAGCCATAAGAAGAATTTTTTGTTGTGGAACGTTAAAAACAAAATGGTTAGAGTCAAAATACCTGTGCCCCTTTGAATACCTATGAAAACTGAAATATTACAACTATTTTCTACTACTTTTACTTGTAACGTTTTAACAGATTCCAATATTTTAGAAAATTTATTTAAAGTTGTATCTTGTTCTTATAAAGGTTACTTGATTAACTACATGCTTTTCCCATAGGCTTTTCTACTTATTCAGCTGCATTACAGTGCGTATGCGTAATATTAGTAGCTTATTGTGGAACATAAAAATAATACTGTTGAATAAATTTCTCATTTATTGTACTTCTATTTTCATTATTTTTTCTAAATCATATTACGGTGCGTATGCGCAATATTTGCTTGTACTGGACACGGTCTTGACACCCGTCTGTCAGTCGTTACACAAAAATAAATTCTTAGCTCTTCAGCCACTTTTTGGCTTACGAATTGCACCATTGTTTGAGTCAGCATCAAGTTTCTTGCAAACTGTTTTTTCTCTTACAATATCCTGTTCCTTTTGGCTAAAACCCTGGACACAAGTGCTAGAAAGTTGTACGCTTTAAACTTTTTGCAGTGCAGTTTTTGGCATTAATATCATTTCCTTTGCTTTTTACGTCAACTTCTATTTTCTATTACACACGCATTCCTTTGCACTTCGCACCGCGTTGTTCTGGAATTCGAATTGCAATTCGTAAAGAAATATTCCATTCAAGAGTATCAAAATACTCGACAATGAACCAAACTCTGAAGTTCTTTTGCCGTCTGTCGCGTATTTGTGTGTGTTTTTGTTTCGATAAACTCGCTAGCCAGTCTCTCATTCTGTCAGTCAACCTATCAGTCATTCAGTCGGTCATTCAGTGAGCGAGAGTCAGCTATAATACAAAAATATTTTGTAAAGGAAGTTTTGCTTTTCACAGAAGTTGTTCTTCAACGATTCATTCAAACTATTGCATTGAATATATAAATATTTACATTTGAATAAGCGAGTATTGAGTGCGATTTTTTTTACTGTCTCTTCTATATTTTTAATATCGATAATGTATATGTTTTCAAACTATTTTGCGGTTTGAGAGTGAGAGTTTAAAGTTGATTCCAACTGGTCTACCATCCAAAACTGTTGAAAAGAATGTTGATCTGTTAAAAATGTGAGTTTTAAGTCAGGTATGTTGTATTTATTTCATAGGTGATAGGAAAGTTATATATCAAGGTAAAAATTAACTACACGCTAATTCTTTTAAGCTACCAAAGGTCCCAGCTTTGCTCCGGTCTGATTTTTAATAATATTTTAAACGGGTTCTATTTAGATAGCGACAAGTAAAGTATTTTACTATAAGTCAATAAATCGATTTGAAACTCGCTTTAATCTTTGTGTTTTAAATACCTTTACAGTATCTACATTTAATTTGTAAACTTTATTTTATTTACTTTTTAATTGAAATTGTTGTTTCGACTGTAGCATAATGAAATGAAATTACGCATATAACCGATGTGTAAATAGTGTGGCAACTGTAGTTGGGCTTTTAAATAAGAAACACGTGGCATGCCACATAAAATGCGGTTGCAGAAGTTGCACATCTCTCCAGTAAAGAAAACTAAAAAGAGCTGCAAAAAAGAGCGCGTAGTTTTGCATGTTAACATACCGTTGCTTATGTTTCCTTCTTCCATTTTCCCCACTTCCTTCTACAGTTTTCCCCCCTTTTCATCGCTTTTCCGCAATCCTTTTGCTGCACCTCGGAAAGCGACATTTCAAATGCCGCACTAAATAACTAAAACACGCACTAACACACCCACAACTTACCTCCCCCTTATACCCTTGGCTTCCTTCCTTCCATGGTTTATTTACCTTTATGCGAAATGCCGAAAAAAAAACTTTCAGTTGCGACTACAATTTACGCTCTTCCTTGCATTTTTCATGTGCGTCGTCGTTGTTTTTGTTTTTCCTCATTTGGCTGACAAAGTTTTTATGGCCGCAACATACAACAATAGCTTGCTTTTGTTGTTCTGCGGTGTGTGTGAGTGTGTGTATGTGTGTGTGGTCCTGCATGTAATGTGCATCTGGTAGAAAAACTTTGTCAAATCATTAAGAAATTCACTCAAGTGCAGAGCCAAACTGCCGACTGGGAACTGAGAACATGTCATAAAAGCTTATAAAATTCTTGACACGGTTTTTAGTTGACTGTTGTAAATATTCTTAATATATGTAGTAATTATCGAATACAACTTTTAAAATAGTTGCATATTTTAGTTAGCTTTTGTGAATACTATATATTCATGTTTGGAAACTAAGGACTTGCATTTAGCTTTAACTGCCACCTTTTTAAACCCATTTTAGAACCACTTTGACCCACATTTCTCTTTGGCAGTGTGTGGTGCTTACCTTTGGGAAATACCGAGCGCTACTAATGAAGCTTTTTCGGTCTGAAGCCTGAAAGTCAAAGCCCCCTGACTAAAATAAAGCACCACTTCCTCTTTGGCCATTTTCCACGCTGTCTATTAGTGGCTTCAACGGGGCATCAAAAGCCGCCCATTGCCTCCATTTGGCTGCCTCTTTAATTCCTTGCGTTTCGCATACACTTGAACTAGCAACACACAGATACTCACACACACACACACACACACGCACCTGAACAGGCATTTAGCCGGTTGTCTGCGCGAATGAAAGTGTAATCAACAATTAACAAAGCTGCACTCGAATTCTTTGTAGCAGAATGTTGCACATATAAGGAAGCGAACATTTTGAGATTGTAAATTGTAATTCAAATAGACACAAATTATAGATTTCACAGATTTTATTTATTTTATGAAAAAAATGCTGTATTCTTATGTAAAAGCAATTGATTTATATTCAGCTTACAACCGAGTTTTAGAAACTTGTTAGCTTACAAACTAATGGACATGCTTAGAGTATGTTTTTTTCTTTTCATTGTCATTATTGTAGTTGTACACAGTTTTCTGTTGCTGTTGATAATGTATTTAATGCCACTGTATTCCATTGAGTTGTCGAGGATCCACATTAAGTCCGAGTTTTTCCAGTTTTCGTACTTTTCTCATCTGTTTAGTCAACTTACGTTTAAAGACTATCTCTCGATTCAGGTTCATTATCTCCATGGTATCCAATAGTCTGATGTTCTTGATCGTTTGCAGTATCAGGTTATCAGTCAAATGGAGTTTGATAGTAGACATCTTCATAAAGGGAGCGTCACGACGTCTCAGCTCCTCGCGATAGGCAAAGAGCGTGTAGGGCAAGGAGGGAAGCTGCGGAAGTGGTCGCTCCAGACCCGGAAACAGTTGCTCTGCCATTATCAAGATCGCAGATCTATAAAATATATATTTTAAGGAACTATCGACTGCGCTTCTTGCTGAGTATTTGATATGGATGTGTTCTCGTTGTGCGTTCGAAACGCAATGAGTTTCTTTTCTCAGTGTCTTTGATTTTTATAGCCAGCATCTGTATACCTGAGATTCCGACTTACAGCTGTCACAATCCATAGTCATTCTGGAAAATTCTACTGTCCTTTTCAGAGGAAGTTCGAGCAGCTGGCCGGGAACTACCTGCTTGTGGCAGCTGCAAGTGGCATTTGTTCGGGCACGCGATTAGCTCGAGTTGAGTCTCAAGACTTTGGACAGCACCTACCAGTCGGTAGCTGGTCAAAAATTCCATTAGTTCCGAGGCAATTTGCAGTTCAGCTCACGTTGCATTTTTATTTTGCGAACAACTATAAACCGTTGTCGCATCTCATCCAAATGCGATACTAAAATTTTAATGAGCTCGTGACCCAGAAAATGCCAACTGAAACTACTATACTAAACTATAAATAGATACATATATACGTGCATTCTAAAATAAATATCCCTTGTTTTCTACTACCATTTTTCGTAATTTTTATAGGCATTTAAATTGGGATTTCCTTTACGAGCACCGAATTCTTTGAATTCGGTTGCAGCATCGCAATTAAAATAAATTGCATTCATTCAAAGGATATTGCAGTGCGATTTGAACATCAAAGGACTACATTACATTCACTTAATTATACAAATTGGCGCTGGCCTCCGTTTATTATATTCAGATCCCATTGATGTCTAGTATACTTCAAAACATTAGCATACGATGTCCAATTTAATGGCATATCAATCAAATTACGACTGGAGTAGAGAAAGAGATAAGAGATGGTATTAGGAGTGCTTTGAGCTTTTATCTTTTCACTTGTGCATGAATAAACTGACTAAAATCTTAAACATACAGACAGATTCGCTTTACTTTTGATAGAGCTATGATAGTTGAAAATTTAGGAAGATTATTTGATACTCATCTCAATTTTAATCTTCTTATAAATTAATTAATCTTGTTATTTTCCGTAACCTGCAGTTAAACAGTATCTGTTATCTGTTATCTGTTTCTTAAGCTAAAGGTATCACAAAATGTAGATAAATGCTAGGAAGATGAGGATAATCCTCTAACAGTAGCTGTTATATGTCTGACACAGCTAACAGGTTAATCTGCATCTTCCCAGCTGTTTTCTGTCTGATAAACTGTAGACATATGTATACATATTTTATACTTTCTTATTCTTAATAAATTCAGGTCAATTGTTAAGCTTCTAAGATCAATTTTAATCCGCTGAAAGCGTATGTATATTACTTATCTTTATCTACTTATCCTTAAATAATTTTAAATTAAAGTTAACAGCTGCTTTTAAACAAGAGTTTAACATAAAGTAACTATTCGGAATGACTCAGCTGCTGTTGACTTCAATGTGTTAATCACAGCAGCATTTGTGGCATGCAACCCAAAATGATTGCCAAACACATTATCTGTATTATTAATGAGCTGCATGCCACACATGCCACATGGGGCTAGCATTCTGTTTGGTGATATTGGGTTGGCATGTCACCGGCCTGTTGGGATGCTAGGATTGTTGAATGTTGGTTATTTAACTGGTTCGTTTGGTCATTCTCTTTACGAAGCATTGCATTTTTTTTCATTTTATTTTTTATTGTGTTATTGTGTCGCTTTTGGGTGTTTAATTAATTGAAAGCATTTTTATCGCGCCACATTTTTGTGGCTGGCACGAAGCGTTGCGACGCTTCTTCTGTTTCGCATTGACCGTAATAATATTGACTTTCTGTTGGCCACAGCAATACGGCAATCGTTGCAAGGATATGCAAGGATATGCCATTGACACACACAGCCACTATTTTGAACTCCATTCAAAAACAAATGACCAGCAATAAATGAACCTGAACTTCTTTTATCGCCATTAATTAATTGAAACGTTCATTTAAACAATTTTTTTCTTTCTTTTTCTCAATTAATTTTACCAATTAAAGTCATATTTTAAATTATTAATCATATATTATTATAACAACTAAATTTTCTTACACTTTTGCGTCAGTTTTCTTAGTTTATCGCAATAAATTTTACTTCACTTAATTAATTTTCTTAATTTTAGTCAATTTTAGAGATGTTAATCACATAGAAAGAAAATTATTTTCTTATATTCTACATTTCGGTTCCGTTAATTTATTCCACTCAACTGGCTTCCTTACACATGATTTTAAAAAATCTATTATTAAAATGTATTTTAAAGCTTTTACTTAATGTTATTGGTTTTTCTAGCACGATTTTCATTGGGTGCCTTCATTGGTTTTTCATTGTTGAAATCTTTATCTATTTAAAGAAGCTTTTGTAATGGAAAGTTCACTTTTGTTATATTTAGTTCCACTAAATTTCGTATCTATTCAAAGGACGTAAAAGCAAACTCAGCTATCAATCAAAATATCGAGATACTAATTGCAATTTTTTGTAGCAGGAACTAGTATGTACACTGAAATACACTGCACTACACAAACTAAAACCGCAAACATCCACCCAGCTTGTTTGTACTCTATCTATAAAGAGATTTATCGCGCTTTTACCTCGAATTTTGATGATGGATTTGGGTTCAGTTTATGCAAAAGGAAAAAAAATATAACCGCATCAAAATCGTAGTTGAGACAGTTTACACATGCCACCGCACAATAGTCAACTTCAAGGTAATTCAATCGAAAGCGGTACAGAGTATGTGTGTGTGTGTGCGTGTGTGTTTGGCTGTGGGTGTGGGTGTGTGGGATGTTGTGTGGGATGTGCACAACTCGACGAAAATACTCATTGAATATGCTATACAGGTAGGTCTGCCCTTAGGCCAGGCCAAAAACGTTTGAAATATTTATTTAAATGAAGTTTGGCAGCTAAAAGAATTACCTGTCTCTCTGTCTGTCTGTCGGGCTGGCTGTCAGCCTGGTTGGCGAGTTGTTGGCCAATAAATAAACAGCTTTGTCGAAAAGGCTTAGTTATTATTACTCCCCTATTATTGTTGTTCTTTTTCCAGTTCATGCTCCTCTTTTGGCTTACAATATCAATGTATGCAAATAGACAAATACGCTTTTGATCTGCATACAACGTTTTCTCTTAGGGATTTCGGCCACTTTCCAGCTTCAATTTGGCTCAAAATTCCACACAGTTGCCTGAGCGTCTAGTTAAGGCCAGCTGCTGGGCATCTTTTGCAACAAATAATATGCTGCCTTGGCATTTCTGGCTTATATAGTCAAAAGTGAAGCTACCAACGCCTGTGTGCAATGTTTTTACGAGTTTCCTTCCTTTAAATGTAGGACATGCCAAAGAGTTTAATGCAAAGCCAGCACAAAATGGGCAACAAGAAAATTAAAAAGGAAAAAGTATTTAAAGAAATGGAAATTCTTGAAAGAAATAAGTCTACAACAAGCTTATACCCTGTAAATACTTTAAAGAAGTAAGTTTGCATGATCTATCTCTTTATTTCATTTATATAAGTCTGTAAAATTCCTTTAGCTTCTTTAAATATTAATACTAAATTAAGAAGTGATTATTTAAATTTCACAAAGTTTCTTAACAGCTCAGTTATTTCATAAGTTAATCTAATTTTAGCTCGTTTGGAAATGCTGTTAATTTCATTATTTAATTATGCAAAATGTTTGTATGTGCATGAGGAGTGTCAAGTGTCAAGTGGCAAATGGCAAATGCCACAGCCAAAAAGAGCTCATTAAATTCCCAAAATAAATTGTCAAATTTATCCACACTAACGATATTCATTTTCGGGTTTCATGTTCTGCGGTAAATGACATAATCTAGTGAGAAATAATTATGGCAAAAACAAGCAAAATATTGCCCAAAATAAGCTAAACAAATGTCAAATTTGTTCAAATTCCATCTAAGCGTATTTGTATTTATTATTATTTTGGGCAGCATAATTCTTGTTGTCACTGTACAATCAAAAGTGTTTCCACTACAATGTGGTAAGCCAGTTTAAATGTGTGTGTGTATGTTTGTTGTGGTAATCAGATAAATGTCAATTATAATAATAACTATCATTCAGATCTATTTTAATAAATAAATATTAGTTTATTTATGTTTATACATGAAAGCTTACTACAAATTACTTTCAATTCTTTTCAATTTCTTAGCCTTCAGAGTTTGAGATAATAGAGAGACAAATAATTTAAATAAAAATAATATCTCAATATTTGGGGGATGATTATTACTGTTTTGTCATTTTTTAATTGAGAAAGAGTCTAAAAAGAGACTTAAATCGTTTTTAATATCGACAGCTTAAAGAATCGTTTAAAATCGAGCACATTTTTATGAAAATTGGAAAATATGATGTATGTATATTAATGATTCAATTGAAATAAATAAAATTCAGTCGTAAGTTGCACATGACTGCGTTTGCCACACGATGCCATGTGTCTACGTATTTATATTTTTCTTAAATTTACATTTTTGCAATTAATCAATATCAATAACCGTTCGAAGCCCCAGAGATAATTCCAATAAAATTTTACAGCCGTCTGTAATCAAGAGCTCAAAAATAACTGGAAAATGAAAAGGAAAACAGCAGGAAAAAAAAGAACAATTGTGCCGTAAAGGATGAAAGCAAAAGCGAATTGCCAGCTACTCGTATATTCTCTTATGGTTGAAGTGTGTGTTGTTGTGTGTCTCTCTCTGTGTGTGTGGGAGTGTGTGTGCGTGTCCACTTTTCCTGCCCGTGTGCGGCCATAAAGCGGCTCGTAAATTTCAGCACACTTGCCACGCGGACCAGTTACCAGTTACCAGTTACCAGTTGGCGGTTGTCTTCGCCTTTTGCTACCGAAAATTGCCAGAGTTGCCACCCCACGCGGTAGATTGTCTGCTCTGTCTCGTTATTGTGTTTTTTTCTTTCTGTTCATTGTATAACTGTAACTTGTTATTCTCCCTTTTTTTTCAGCTCAACAATGAAAATTCACGCTGTAAATTTTAACGCGGTGGTCAACGTTGCTGTGATACCCTAACAGTGGGTGTTATAAGTGTGCTGTAACATATGCCTGACATTCTTAAGAGTATTTCCAGAAGAGTATTTCGTTGACGGTTTACTTTTCTTATGTAGCTTCGCTATCCTTTTGTTGGTACGCTCCAATTCTTCGTTTATTACGCAAATCCGTAGTTACGCCCACGGTCGTCATATCCTGGACCTATCCTTGTCACGGATTTCACTCTGTGTGTGTGTGTTTGTATGTGAGTGTGTGGCGGGTGTTGAACAATAGCTGTGAAATAATCACTTGCTTGTTTGCACTTTATTAAGTGGCAGCGCGAAACGGCATGTTCGCTTTGTAGTCCAGCTTGTAACGCCTGAGGCATTTCTTAAGTTCTAGAGGGAAACTTATTAAAAAAGCACTTGAGTGAGGAAGGTTTTGAAATACATGTAAATTCATGTTTAAATTGAATGCACTTTTTAATGTTATTGCACTTGTAGGTCAACAGACATTAAAATTGAATCTAATAATTTGAATCATAGAACACATTCTTTAATTCATTTCAAGTGTATGTTACTGAGGAGTAAAGCTTCAACTTAATAAAGAGAGAATACAATTTATGGTTGAAGAACAACCTGCACAAAGGAAGGTAGTTTTTACCATTTGGTCCAACTTTTCAATAGATGCCTTTCAAGTTGAGCTGGAACAAAAGACAAAGAAGTTCCAATATGTAAGTTTTATGCCCGCGATAGCTGACTGTAGAATAGGAATATACAGAAATTGAAGTGCATTTATTAACAGGATATATATAAATGTATAAAAAGCTTAAAGGTTTTATTCACTTGACTTTAGAAAGTAGCTTTATTGAACAAACTTCAACTTATGTATGCTTTATTTTGATAAAAAATTGCAACTCATACCAATCACTCAATAAACTTTTCAGCAATATTCAATTGCTTTACAAAGGTGACCACCGAAAATGCCAACTTGGCAACCTATGAAAAAAGGGAAGATATTAAATAAGTACTATTTCTCTATAAGATTTACTTACACTTATATTTGTGCCCAACGATATGATAAATACTCCACCAGCCATCAAAATAATGGGTACTTGAATATTGTGTAGAAAATATATGATTGTGTTCTTATACCGACGATCAGCTGTCAACCAATTGGAATGGAAGAGACAATATGTAAGTTCTTCACAATCTGCTATGATCATGTTGCATAGGTAACAGAAAGGAAATGTTTGTAACATCAGACAAAATATGAAAATGAAGGTGCTGACGCCAGTAAATAAGTTTGAGAAGTACATAATGTTGATTATAGCAACTCCGATGACGATGCCACAAAGTAGAAACTGTGTAAAAATCGTGGCAGATACAACAGGTCTCAAATTGTTGCTATATCTAAGAATTTATAGTTCTTGAAAGAAGATTAAAATATAGTTTTGGCAAAGCAAACTTACTCGATTATTAAATGATGATCGTTTATGCATTTAATGAGCTCAGCGTAGTTTTCCTCCTCTGTCATAGTTGAATCTGTGCGAAGACGTTGCAAACGACCTTTGAGCATTTCAATATGTGTTCTTAAAATCAAAAAGAAAACAATGGGACAGGTATCTGCAATTTGACACTGCATCACAGTTCCGGACATCCACAAATATTCCACCCAGGCAGCCAACCAGAAGTGAGTCTCCCAGTCAATAAAGGGATTGTACAACTTCCAGGCAAGTCGACCCATAAAGGTACTAGCTAGGAAAGTTGACAATCCATAGAAGGAGTATGCGAATTGAAATAACATGTAGCATTGATTACACATTGCCACAGCTCGATGCACTTGCTCCCGCTGTTGGGAAGTGTTGCAACGTTCATCCATAATATCCAGAAGCTCCTTGGCCCTTTTGAAACGCTTCATGTAAATAAAAGTAAAACCGACCTTTATGCTTGAGCCAAAACAGTTGAAGCCAACTTGCAGCGAGGTGAGAAACTGTCCAGCTGTAAAACTATTCAGATCCTTGACATAGCTTACTAACAGCGCCGGAACCAACAATATCATCCAGAGCAATGTGCTAATTACTGTCCACAATGGGTAGATGCGACTCCAGAATTTATCCTTTGGTGGTATCCATCCAACCACACTCATTCCACGATCCATGTAGACAAAGGAATCTCGGGATGCTACTTGCTCCTTGAGAGACAATACTTGCATTCGTGGAAACAGTTTAAAGAGCATGTTTCCAGTTGGCACTTTGGCTAATTTGTGTTTACCACAGAGCAGCCACAGTCCGCTTTTATAGTCCTTTGAATTTCTAGTTTAATATTTTCTTATTGTTTCCAAGTTTCACATATACTATAATACATTTCAATAATGTATAAAAAGTTGGGATTTTATTAGGTATTCACCTAAGCTTTAATTATTAACTTTGAGAACTCATAAGCTGGCCATGGAGAAATCATTCACTCAAACTAATTCTTTTTATTCAAGGAGTGCAAAGAAAACGTAAGTTTTTGGCTAAGCTCTTACTTTTTACTGGCAGATGAGTTTTATTTAACTTTTAGTTTTTACTGTTTGACTTAGGCAATATGTGTAATAAGTTATTTAATAATTAACAGGAAACTACTTTTCACACAACTTAGCTCAGATATAATAATTATTTTTTATTATTTAATTATAATTAATAAATTTCAATTTAATCTATGCAATTACTATATTTGGTATATTTTCTTACCTATAAAAGATTATAACTGGGATTGTTAATAATTGAATTAAATCACATTTCTAACTACGTTTATAAATTGAATGCATTCAATAAGCATAATTCAAGTAACTTTAATGTATTTTATGTGCTTTGCCTAATGGCTATAATACATTTTACTTGCCAGAGTCAGAATAAAATGATATATCTGTGTATTTGGCACATTATTAAGCAAAATTTATGCTCAACTGAAAAAGAAATATAAATAACTTAAGCCTAAAATCATTCGCAAGTATTGTGCGTTAAATAATGTCAGTATTGAACGCGTTGAGAAAAGCGGAAAAGCGGAAAATGTAAGCAACGTGTTGTCGGCATTGCAGTCTCATCAGACGAAGTTTTCTTTAGCTTCGAATCAGTTCTGTCTGTCGGTCCATTTGGTTGCGGGATATTATTTGTGGTATTTGAAACACGCGGCGCACGCTGCGTATGAACTATGTTATTTTCTTAAGCTCATACTGCCAATACTTTCCCCTTCTCCCACTGTCCGCTGCTTCTTTGCTTTTCAGAAGCCAAAAGGCTGCGGATGCTTGAACTTTGCAAGGATTTCGCCTCTATTGCCCCCTTCCTGTTTTGTGTCCTTGTGTGTGCTTCATATGTGTTTATAAAACTCTTCTTTTCGTTACTTTTTTTTCTCCCTATCCCATTGAAGGCATCTGTGAGTTATTTTTATAGAGCTACTTTATATATGCTTCTGTGTGTGTATGCGTATATGTATGTATATATTTCTGTGCGCGGTTCCAGCCAAGCAGAGAAAGGAGAACAGGAACAACGTTGCACAAAATGCGCTGTCAACTTGAGCGACGGTTTATTTATATGAGCAGCCATTAAAAGCAACGCCCTTTCATCACTTTTTGTATACTCTAACAAAAGGAAACATAGAGTATTGTAGTATTCATCTGAAGGGTTCAAAAGGTAATCAGTTGACTCAACTTTCAGACTAAATTGAGCCTAATTAAACATATATACAAGAAATAACAATCTGCTTCTTTCTCTCTTTTACTGTATAGATTGATTCAATTTTGTGACAGATCCTTTCAACTAGTGTCATTGCGCCAACATCTTAAACGCAAATGCTTTATTTCCTTTTCAGACATAATTTATTGCTTGTTAGCAATCAAATACTTTCAGAGCTGCAATCTAGAAAAATTACGCGCTCTACATGCAGCAATTTATTTTCGTTTTTTAATTAAACAACACTAGCATTACGGGCAATATGTAATATGGCTTCAGCTGCAGCTGATCGAATACTGTATACCTTGTAAATAAAATACTTATAGTTTTATTGTATTATATAAAGAATGTATCATCATAGGGTCTGTCAACTTTTTGCATTATACACATAATTTTCTAATTTAAAGCTTCACCATTTTGAGCTTTTCAATGGAAGCTGGGTATAAAAAGGTTGATGGAACTTTTGCCAAACGCACAGACATAAATCAAGCAAAAGCAACGTCGTCTGAATCTGCTCCTTAGTCAGGGCAAGGACATGGATATGGACATGGACAGCGACATGGACATGCTGCAGATTTGACGTGGCCAACAGTTGGCAACTTGCACATGAAAACTAGTTCAAAATTTGTGAATTGCATTGCCAAACTGTATGCTGGGCAGACATTGACAGCGGGAGAGAGGGATATTGGGGTGGCTTAGGATAAAGTTTAAGCCAAAAAAAAACTAACGAGCATCAGTGTAAACTGTCGCGTCGAGTTCTCATTAAACTTTCAAGTAAAATGAAGCAAAAAGCTTTTGCGGCAGCCAAAGCGCATTAGTTTTGTGCCCATGCTGCAACCCATGAAATTCCCTCCTAGAACTCTCTAGTTTGTCATGTCAACAATTTGCAGCGACTACAAATTAGTTGAGATAACTATTTGTAGTAGGTGCGTACCTTAACTTCGATTTTTGAATTGACTGAAAATGATCATGATAATGATTATCATTAATGATAATTAATGATAATACTGATACTGATAATAATACTGAATCTGATACTGATACTGGAAAAAAGATGATAATGGTAATGGTAATGGTAATGGTAATGGTAATGGTAATGATAATGGTAATGCTAATGCTAATTCTAGTTCTAATTCTAATTCTAATTCTAATTATAATTCTAATGCTTATGCTAATGCTAATGCTAATGCTAATGCTAATGCTAATGCTTATGCTAATGAATGCTAATGTTTAGGCTATTGCTAATGCTTATGTTAATTCCAATGCCTTTGCTAATGCCAATGCCGCAATGCTAATGCTAATGCTAATGCTAATGCTAATGCTAATGCTAATGCTAATGCTAATGCTAATGCTAATGCTAATGCTAATGCTAATACTAACGCTAATGCTAATGCTAAAGCTAATGCTAATGATAATGGTAATGCTAATGCTTATGCTAATGCTAATGCTATTGCTTATGCTAATGATAATGATAAACAGATCTAACTAAATATAGGTAACGTTAAACTTAGATTTCAATGTTTTACATTGACACACGGAACAAACTCTATAAAACTTTTCACAACTGAAAAATCAAGCAAAACTTTTGTTTACGCATAGCTAGAAACATTGTCCTTGCTTGCCGCTCGCTCTGTTCCCTTTGTTTACCCTTCTTTAAACTATTACTAGAGGTCCCCGAAAAATATGCAATACAATGCAACTAGAAATCGCATAGAAATCTTGTTCCTGCTACTGCAACGGCTCCTGCTCCGGTCCTGGGCGTGTGTTTGCGAACAAACTTTTGCAACATTTATCTTCGTTATTATGACGCCCGAATGGGCTATCAGCGGCAAGTGGAGCGACTGTTAAATATTTGGAGAGCAGCGACAGTTGGAAACAGAATGCGTTCAGGCCCTAATGCGGGCTTCGGGCCCTGACAGCTTCTGGCTAAGCATGTAACTCCCCTTCTATTTCTCCCCCCCCTGTTGGCGCATAGTGTCAAAAAATGCTACAACTTGTCATACACCAGAGCCAAGGACAGGATGTTGGAACAGGACAGGGGGAAAGACAGGACATTGGACAGGGACAGAGTTGCATTTGGCTGGGACGGAAGACAAAACATCTCCAGCTCGGAGACCGGCAGTTGTAAACGGGAAGGAAATGGTAACTTTTTCCTGCACTTAATTAGTTTGGGCATAAGTGGAGCAGAAAAAGTTCTGCGCCATGTTCCAGAATTCTGCGAACTGCAAAGACGACGTCGGCGATGGGCTGAGGAAGAGGCAACTAGGGACAGAGGATTGGAGAGGAGAGAGAAATCTGGAGCCAGGCGATGTCTCCAGTGTCGACGGTTTGTCATCTGTCTCTGCGTCCTCTCCGTCTCTTGTGTTTTCCTCTAGCTATGTGTGTGTATGTGTGTGTATGTGTGTGTGTGTGTGCGTGTGTGTTGCCAAGGAAATTGCCTCATAAATGTTCATTACACAGTTCTGTGCAACTGTCGAATGAATGGGCGTTTCACTTGGTGTGGTTAGGTTGCCAACATGGACTGATGGGCGTATGGTCCAATGGGCGAATGGGCGTGGCACCTTCTCGTGCAGCTCTCACTTGAGAGGAAAATTCAACCGAAAAACATTATTGCAACAGATAATTTTCCACTGATTTATTAAAGCAATTCAAATGAAACAATAGATTTTCTAATAATTCACTAAGAATTTACTGAGGCACAAACAAGGGCATCTTAATACCCTGCAGTAATTCAAAAGTAGTGTTTGTTTTTATCAATAAAATAGCTGCTTGTGCTCTCTGAGTCAAGGCACAAAATTGGTTTCCATGAAAAGTTTTTAAGTAAGAGTTTTTTTTATATATAGGGAGTTCAACTACCAAAACTTAAAAAACTTAAATGATTTAAGTAACTTATTTACTTTCACTTCAATTTACACATCTACCAGCAGTGTGTTTTAAAAGTGTTATTTTCCTTATTAATTAACCTTCTGTACATTTTCTACCAAGCGAACACATCATTATTATTGTATCAACCCATTAATTAAATTAATTGAATTTTATGTGAAAAATTACACAAAACTTTTATCAACACACACTTTTTCGAAATCCTTTCAGTAACAAAGACAGTTGAAATGATTGTTCTCTGACAAAGGGACCTGAGCTCAGTTTACCTTTTATGGGCACATCCTTATTGCTGGGAACCCATGAAAATTACACTCCTTTGCAAGCTGCTTTATCATAAATTTTTGTTGTCTTTTGTATCGCTCTTCCTTTTTCCTCATCGCTGTCTGATTTGATGAGCTTTGTGAATGACCCCACGTGTTAATTATACACCTGCACTTATCACAGTTACAGTTACGAGGATAATATATATACCACAGTGGCAGCCAGAATTTATCCGACACACTTGTAAAGCACATTAAGCAAAGCACAAAATCGCAATGGAAGAAAGGATGAGGGTGCCATTATTTGTAGCAATAAGCAAACAATAAAACATTAGTCGAGCTGATAAAGCAGCACATCCTGGACACCCTCTCACCCATCGACCCATCGACTCCTTGTTGCCTTTTAACTCGCCCCTCTTTTTTTCAGCTCCCTTGCTGAGTAACTCTCGGTGAAGTCGGGGCATGTGTCAGCGAGCTGCTTAGCGCCCTAATGCGATTATTAAGTGCCAAGTGCGATGGCAGCGTGTAAAATTCATTATATGTATGTATTAGACCCGCTGCTGTGTGAGTTCATTGGCTCCGTTCAACGGTTCACTCGTTCATGCGTTGCGCGTACTCAATATCCTGAACGGGAACCCACACAGCACCCTACAGTCAGTTGCGTCTTCAACTCCATCTCCTGTCTCCTGTCTCCTTTTCCATTCCCATCTCCGGTTCACAGCAATTGCCTCCCACTAACCGCGGCCGTCCGCCGGCTGTGTCGCAATAAATTAAGAGCACAAATAAATCATCCATTTTAATGTGACAGTTCCGACAAACGCGCTGCTCTCCCTGTCCCCCTATACCCCTGTCTTACATTTAAAATTGCTGCTGGTACCGAAGCTGAAGCCTCAGCTCCGACAACAGGACATTGTTTTGAATGCGATGCTATCCACACACACACACACACACACACACGCACACACCCACTGTCATCTGCCATCTTGCTTATTGGCCATATTTAGCGGGTTCATTCTTCTGGCTTTGCCCATTGTTTGCACATTTCCAAGCTCCATTCCCCATCACCCCCTTTGTCATCATCCAGAACATTTTGTTTGTGCTAAGTACTTGGCCTAACTGTGGCACTTAATATTTTCGATTCGCGCGTGTTGCTTTTGGGTGGAGCTCGATTTCAGTTCTCTTCGTTTTCACAGTTCTCTCAGTTTCCGTTACGGAAGTGCTGCCATTACACAGTGAGAAAATGCGTTTGGAATTTGAAAAAAAGCCTTTTAAGTTGTTCGACAGTGCGTATGATTAATACGATTTATTGAGGTTACTGTCTCTCAACTAAAGGTCACCGATTCGTATAAGCAAACGGTTTAAGGTCAATCGAAATGAATTCATCACAAAGATCAGAGACAGATACTTTAAGTTTTCAAATAAACTTAAGAGTATTTGATTAAAGCAAAAGATAAACAACATAAGTAAGTATCTTTTTAGTATGTTTTTTTTTAAATCAAAGCCATCTCCATAGAATTAAATCCATACAAATTGTTGTTATCCCTTAAGTATGCTTTACTAAATTCCTTTAAAGTATGTAACTATGATATTCACTTTTCGATAATATTGCTACAACAATAAATGATGTAATTAATAAATGTAATAATTAAAAATGAGTATTAAATATCTAAAATAAAACGGAGCTCAATTTTATTGTAATTCAACAAGCATATGTGCTCTTTACTAGGAATTCGACATGAAACTCTCATTCAGAATATCCCTTTATATTATTTAAGCCCTTGACTTTGTAATCTGTTCTGACTGAAGTATCATTGATCAGCAATTAAGAGATTGCATCATTTTAATTGTTTCTTTCTCTTTGCCCCAGTCAAAGGTGAAAAAATAAGTAATCAAACACTCTTTTTATTGTTGCTTATCTTTTTTATGTGCCCAGCTGCTAAGAATTTGCAGTTCATTTTAAGTGCATTGAAACATGGCAACAAGCAATGATGATGATGTCAGTTCGAAATGAGAGGTTCAAGTGGTTAGCTAAGGTTCAGACTGAGTGCCAGGCACATCTTCATCAGTTGACACCTCATATCCTTTGAACATTTTCCAATTGAACTGATTCTGTGTCCAGCTTTCCAGCATTCTCTCTCTTCTTAGCTGTCTTGCTCTGAGGTGCCATTAGAAATATTGCGCGTCCTACGATTCGATTTCTATATTAGAAAAATCTTTTTGTTGCATTCGCTGTGCTGCCAAGTGGAAAGTCGAAAGTGGGGAGTTGAAAGGTGGATAGTGGGGGAAAAGGCAATAGCATTGCCAATGTCAGGTAAGGCACTGATTGTGAAACACAGATAGACTTTGTAAATAGATGAAATGTTGGCCAGATACAACCTGCAAGACTGCTATTGAATGCTGCGTCAGCAATTCAATTGGCTGGAGCACTTTTCAAATTTATTTAGATCAAATAGAACCAAGCTACTATAACTAACTCAGCTTCAGTTGAGTAGCATATATTTACTATGAAGTTGGAAAAAATGCAAACTTTTGTATAAGCTTTAAGCTTTAACATTTTACAGTGGATTCAGTGTTAATTCAATACAATATTTATCAGCGTTGATTATTAAGGTATTAATATTGAACACTATAATCTATTAAGTTAAAAGTATGTTTAAACTTAATTCCATGACAAGGACAGACCGCAATTGATGTGTGATTAATCTCTTGATTCGCATATTAAGTACAATTACTTAGGACACACCATGGAACATGTTGCACAATTCTGATTGCAATTCCAAATATTAATTGATGGAATAAGGAGCAAGAGGTGG
Organism: Drosophila testacea; assembly: GCA_035043265.1. Taxonomy (NCBI): domain Eukaryota; kingdom Metazoa; phylum Arthropoda; class Insecta; order Diptera; family Drosophilidae; genus Drosophila; species Drosophila testacea. The sequence continues at coordinate 3,571,990 of JAWNND010000151.1, forward strand.
AAGGGGCAGGTAGACATTATACCAAACAACCTCAAACAATACCCGGAGCATCCCACAAGGCTGTCCGTAATGAACGCCAATTGCTGCGTTTGCCTGTTGGCGTCAACCGCACGATATTTTGTAATTAGACAACAACAAAAACGGGGTATAAAAAGGCATTTTCATTTCACGCAAATGAAATTTGCAAATTCCCTCGTATCCTTTACCGTTTCGCACCTCCTCTGTCTATAGCTCGACATCTCCCGGCAGCAGAGGCCGCATCATGGTAAAAGCCATGGCAAACAAGTTGGCCAAAAAGCAAACAAGCAACGAATATGGTAAAACTCATTAGCGCCAATTGCAGCAGCAACAGCAGGGTTGAACAAGAGTCTGCCAGGGTTGCCACTTCACCCACTAGAAAAAAAAGAATGCATATTCCTATTTCGCATTTGGCTATCATTTTTGATCTGCTCCTGCTGCAATTTCAATGCGTAGCCAAAAATGTCAGAAATAATTTATTGACAATTAGCATGTGGTTTTTTTTGTTTAGAAATTGGTTAATATTTGAAATTAGTTTGAAGTCTGATTGAACCGTTTTAGTTAGTGTCGAAAAATTTATAAGCAATTTGTATGCAACACTGATTTTTATCAGAAATTCCATAGATGACTCTACGCTATTTAACATAAAATTCAATGAACGTAATTATGAATCTAATAACCATATATAAGTATTTACCTATATACAAAAAAATCATCAACTAACATTTAAGTATAAATCTGTTGATAAAATTGATTTCAAACGTTTTTACTGCATTTTTAGCTTTGTAAATTTAATACAAACTTAATGTGAAAGCTCTGCACCTTGTTTTATTTTAAACTTATCTATTATCTATTTATATAATTATTTTAATTAGCACAACACACTAATGAGGAAAGTGTTCAAACTCATATGTTCTACTTAAGCTCCGTCTTTTCTTTTAGCTTCATTCATTAATCAGCTTTCAGTTCCTTTGACACCAGGTTTTTCGAGGCTGCCTTCTTCAGACTGCGCCTCTTTGACTGCTCGTTTAATTTTTAACTTTGAACACAGATGTCAACTTGACATCGCCCCCCTCTTGCGTCCAGCATTTTAGCTGGGACACGCCCACAACTCCCACCAAGACTGAGACTGAGTCTGAGACCCAAAAACTTTAACAGCTAATTTGCTTACGTGGACGGGGAGTGAAGAGGAAAGCTATGCCGCTGACGTCATTAGCGTCTATGTAGAAAAGAATAAGAAAAGTTTCCCAAATGGCGTTTTGTCACATACAGAGGAGACAGTCAAAAAATAAAAAAAATATAAAAATAAGGCAAGGAAAAAAAATAAGAAATTGTTTTAATTGAATATTTTTTGGGTGCTTGCAATTTCGTAAGGAGAAACACAAACACGAAAAGAGAGCTGAAAATCAACGTCAAATTGGGTTAGTTGCTAAATTTGCTGGCGCCTGATGCTTGAGCAGAGAAAATCGAATCTGGGACGCATTATCCAGCCAGCCCAGACACTTGGCACTTGGCCTCGACGTTGTCGTCGGCGTCAAAGAAAATTCGTTGAGGAAGGTGCACAAAGGGACGGGTCGAGGGGTAGATGGGAGATGATTGGCGGGAAGTGAAGCCAAAGCAAAATCATTAAAATTAGATTACAAAATCCTTCGGTGGTGTCACATTTCCGCCGGAAATTGCACTTTGCATGCGGCACAGTTGAATTTGCCGTCAGGATTTTGCCTTTCCTACGACTTCAGCAACCAAACTGACAGATTAGTTAATAAAATCTTATTGCTTGGCATTCGTTTTGTCCGCAAGTGGTTTGGACTTGGGCAAACTGGAAACTTGAAACTGAAAACTGTTCAAATTTGTCATGAGAAAGAGCAATAAAATATGGAAAATTCTTATGACACTCTATAAAGTTTTTGCCTTGTGTTTTTAGATCTATTTTTGACTATATACTATACATTAATTTTTTCTTTTTTATTTTCCCCAATTGCAACGGGTAAAAGTGTCGAAAAGTTGCTTTTGCCAGACCCTTCGTGTTGAGCATTTGCTGTCAGTGACAAGCCAGAAACTTTAGCACTAGAGACACACTACAACAACAAAACAAAAACAACAACAACAAAAAGTAAAAGAAAAGCCAAGAACTTGGAAGGGAATGATAGCGTGACGTGAGTTTGCGTTTCCCGAAAAGTCATGACAGATTTACTTTTTAAATATTACCAAATTAACAAATTATTTATTTAAATAAAACCAAATTTATAGTTTGATTTTTAGCGCATTAAAAATTAACAAATGTTTCTGAATATGCAATGAAACACTTATGAAACAGATATTACTTTATTTATAATGTAAGAGAGATTAAAACAAATATCTTATATACAGAATCGTAATCTTATCGATATTATTTAACAAATTCACTTAATGATACGTTTTTATTTGGCTGGTTAAATATTTGAGTTGGATATGGACACTTTTAAATACACTTGAGGCTTCCCAAGAATATCGTAAGAGGAAACTAATGAAATAAACAAACACTCTTTAAAAATAAGACTTGTTTTCTTTGAAAATAATTTATATGCTCACGTTCACATCTCCAAGCCAAAGTAGAAGGACGCGAAAGGCAAGTAGTTGTTTTTCCTTGACTATAAAATACCCTTTACAGAACACTACATATTTTAAACCAAAACTTATAAGAATTGATTATAAAATTTTTTTTTAAAGTATTTTAGGCTTTACCTTCTCTCTTTAGATAGTTACAAATATATTTATATATAGGCCTCTCCAGGCCTTTTCTGTTTACAGGGTACAAGGTATAGAATTGCTGACAACCAGACTTGTTGCATTACTTGCAACTTTGCCGTGGCGTCGAGTGGGCTGAAGTTGAATAAAAAGTTGGGTAGTTCTGGCATTTTTGTGGGTTTTAGAAAACGCATAAGCATGTTATAAAATATGCACATTATAAAATGCGGTGTGAGCTAGACAAAAGCCGAAAGGAATTTGCACACTCATGCAACGAGAGCAGACATTTTTTATATATTTTTATTCTTTTTATACACGTATTATATTGTGGCTTTTTTCTCTGTCTTTTTTTTGTTAGCCGTCATCATTTCCTTCCTGCTGCAGCAACATTTTGGCTTCTTCTGTTGACAACTGGCTGCAAAATGTATTCTGGCATTTATTTATTTGTGTTTTGCGTTTTGACAGTTTTATTCCTTCTTCCGAATTACATACATTCTCATATTTCATAAGATGTTTTCAAGTGCAGACAACGCTGCGTATGCTTTATATGTGTATATAGTTATTGCAATTTATGTATTAAAAGCCTGGAAAAAGTCACTCAAGTGAAGTGGATGAAGTACAATGCAGAAATTGATACAAAGTGACTACTCGAGAGCAAAACTCTATCGAGTTTAATTGTAAAGTAGCTAAAGCAAATATACCCTACATTGAGTATTACAATATTATCCATAGAAGCCTAAAATCACTGCAAACAATAATATTAAAGGTATTTAAAGAAAAGTTAATTTTAAGTAAATAAAATATAATTTACAGTAGTTTTCAAATTCTTTCGAAAAATTTGTAGTATTGTGATGTTACATAGGATACATTTAACAGCAATAGACTTCTTATTCAACAGACATATACTTTTGTAGTTTAATATATTTTGCTTAAACTTTGATAGTTCAATTGATAGGGTATTTCTTAGTTAAATACAATAATCGAGCACATTCGTTTCTAATCACATACATATGCAAGTTAAAAGTCTATGGAACTTTCAGTAGATTTAGGAATGAACATCATTCACTTGAATAAGCCCCTAATATCTAAATCAAAGGCATATTGAATATAACAACAATAAACAGGAAAGTGAAAGAAAAACAATTTACTATTGAATTAGTTGCTCTCTTTGTGGCAAAACCGAAAATCAAACAAATCGCACATAAAATTTAACACACAATGCAATCAAGTCAAACAAAACGAAGCCAGAAATCCAAAATTACAATGGAAAATGGCAAATGGCAGAAGTGCAAGACGAGTAAGGAAAAGGAGGAAGAGATAGTAGGGAAGGAAGAGCGTGAGGAAAATTGAAATCAAATTAAAGTGCAACACCATTTTGCAATGAAAATCGGAAGAAATTCATTGACATCGTTTGAGCAACTGCATGTTGCAGTTGCTGTTGCTGTTGCAGTTGCAGCAGCAGCAGTTGCTGTCCAAAATACTCAGCCCGGCGGCAGTGCGAGGTGCACTGAACTGTGGACTCCACCATCCATGCCCTTCTGCCCCTTGGCCCTTTGCCATGCTCTTTGGGGCCAAATGGTTGAGCAGCAAACGTTGATGAGATGAACGCGAGCAACCAATTCAGCCAGATGTGCACTACAGTGCGTATGTGTAATGTCTGTATCCACATCTGCATCTGTATATGTGTGTGTTTCCCTCTATGTAAGAACGTCACACAAAATGTATCCGGCAACTGCTGCTTTGCCATTTCCGAAACATTTAGCAAGCTTTCTGTCTGTGTACTTAAGTCAACTCAGTCGATGTATCTAAGGATTCAACGCCACAGGCAATTTTTTTTTTCAAGTTTCATCTTTACTCTCTGTCACATTTGACACTCACAATATTTATGAAAATAAAGAAAAACAGTCTGTAATTTAATTGATTTCTCGTTGGCATTGTTTTCATTTTTAAATAGTAACTTATATATGTATTGAATTTAAAACAGTAATGGTAAATAAAACAAAAATGCTTGAAATTTATGAATAAAAAAAGATAAAGTTCTGCAGTAAGACTTGTTGAATTTGTGATAAAGAATTTTGTATATGATACTGTCACTGATTAACTAATTGATTATATAATAAAGATAGCTGTCCAGTAGCACATACATACACTTGCATCCATTAATGTCTATGATATAAGCTACGTATTTTATTTAAAACAATTTAAACAAGTCTCCCAAACTAAACCCTCAGACTAATTGTGCATTTTTTATTTATAGTTAAGCTGTTATTTAATAATTTCTTTTAACAGGTTCTCTCAAACGAAATTCCGTTTTCTTTATATGTTTTAAAAATTACGTGACAAAGCATTTGCATGCACTAAAATTTTATGATATAATATACCAGTTTCCGAAACGAACCGTTAGATTTATTTTGCATTGTTTATTTGAAATCCGAAATGTTGTTATATAATTCAATTAACAGGTTCTTTATTTCACTTGCAATTCGGTTTGCTTTATATTAGAGTGACTGCCATCCCGAAAGTTAGTTCTTTTTAAAATCTTCACGAAATCAGTCGTTGACAATGTTGACAACAGTGAGTTTTATTTTTCTGACACCTTAGATTACCAGATTCTAATATCTTTGTAGTTTGTTCTCATTCTATTTGTCGGCCTAGAATTTGCAACGTCAAAAAGTCTCGTGCCAAATGTAAAAGTTTTTGATTCTAAGAAAAATGGATATCAATTGGAATCGCTTGACGATGGCTATCAACTAGTGTATGTTTCTATTAAATAATTATTCAAAGTGTTGTGCAAATCTAAAAACCTATCTCCATATCTACTGCTTAGTTTTAGGGACACTGGCAGTTCTCGCATCGAATATGTGCAAGAGGTTGAACCCGGGGAACTTTCGGTGGCCGGTCAATATAGACAACAATTTGATAATCAGATACAGCTGGTGGTCCAATACATAGCAGGTCGTGACGGATATGTGGCTCGTTATAAGATTAAGCGCAAAAACGAAATATTGAAAAAGCCTCAGCGAGGTTATTCTCATATTCTCATCACAACAGGCTGTCTTAAAGCATGCGTTGGCTAAACCTATAATAAGCTTATTGAATTTTACCAGCATAACAGCTTTCAATTTATAAAAAGAAGAAATCTACTATTGTCCTATATGTTAAGTTTATTTATACTTATTTAAACAGTCGATAAACTTAAATTTTAATATCAATGAAATCCTCAGTATTATTTTTGTTATTCTGTTATTTTATGTTATGTTATTTAATGTTATGTTATGTAATGTAATGTTATGTTATGTTCTGTTATGTTATGTTATGTTATATTATGTTACGTTTTGTAACATTTTGTTATGTTTTCCACAGCTTTGTTTACTGACTGTTTTTATCTTTTTAAACCTGTTAAACATGTTTACTTAACATCTTTTCTGTTAACAATTTTGTTATTTATTGTCTTAAAAATCAAAATATATATATATAATATATATAATATTAAATAAAATGTTGTTAAAAATGAAAATATAGCTTTATATTGAGAGTAATAGTTATTTCTATCTCTACTGAATGTTTCTTTATACTCGCATGTTTAGCAACCAATTAAAGATTAATTCAACTTATCAAGTCACACTTGACTGACAATCTCTCAAAAAGTTAAGCCATAAATCTTGCATCTATTAAGAAGAATGCTATGAGCTCTAAAGTTTATTTAAATATAAACTAGTTCTATGCTCTTTGTTTCTAGTCTAACTCGTTATTATATTTTATAATTCAATTCACAGTTTTAATATGTTAATTACAATTTTGATTTTACTATTTGAATATTTGAGTCACTGGTATGCCAAAAGTTAGTTCTTTTTGAGATCTTCACAGTTTAAGTTGACAATGCTAAGAGCAGTTAGTTTGTTTTTGGCATCCATGTTAGCCTTTAACTTATATTTTTATAGTTTGTTCTTATTCTCTTTATCGACCTGGCGTTAGATTCTAAAAACAATGGCTACAAATTGGAATCATCGGACAGTGAATATCAATTATTGTAAGATTTCGAAATATAACATAAATACCAGACCAGTTTCCTGATTATGTTAGAACCTACAGGTAATCTGTATTGTCTCTAATCCAACGTTAGCTCAACATTATGGCATAATTCAAAATTCGTCCTGCTGCCTGTTACATATATTCCCATATAGAAAAAGTATTTCTGAACCCTTTGTTAAAAAGTTTAGAGAGCCCGTACTTTAGATGTAGATAGTTTGTCAAAAGTTTGATTCATTGGCAATAATAATTACAAATGTATGTTATAAACCAGTTTCACAAACCCAACCCAGAAATAATACAAACATACTATTTCTAATCAAACTTGTTATGCTTTAATTTATTCAACAGGTCCAACATGTCTGTTAAGTTAGGCCTTTAAAAATTTGTACATCACTAAAATTCTAGTAAGTTTTATAAGTTATTCAGAGGTCTTTACGATGTTAGTAGTTGAGAATGTCGAGGGCTTTGAATTTGTTGGATTTGATTCCCATTGCAATACAATTTTACTTTATTCACTTTAATTCAAATCATTTAACGACCGAAACGTCGCCTATAATAAAATAACCTATTGCCGAAAGCTGATTAAAAAATACTAAAAAAAATTTGATTGGATGAACAGATTTTGTTCCGAATCAGAGCAGAGATATTTGAGTGATTTTTGCTGATTTTTTGTGCAACTCGTTTACTGTCTCCCTGGAGTATAATGATTGATTATTTATGGCCCTGTTGTCTGTCAGTCTGCACCGAAATGTATAAAAATGGAATGCGCATTCTTTAACCCTGTAACGATAACGACATTCCCAAAAAGATACATTCTTTTATGCACTCTCTGTCGTGCTTTCTCTTTCTGTTACATTTTCACGTAGTATACATAAAAAGTCAATTTCTGTTTGCGGGTCTGACACGATTCAATGGTGTCTGCGTCGAGCTGACAAATCGTGCACGCGGTCAGCCAAGTAGGTGAAAGATGAGGGAACGGATGTAGGGGATGTGGTAGGAAGAAGAAGAAGAAGAAGGGGCATATCCATGTCGTTCATGTCGTGATAAACGTCAGTCATTCGACTGGTTTTTTGTGTCTTTTCCCCATTGCTGGGGTTCGATTTTGACGAAATCTAATCAAAACGACGATGACAAAATAAATTGCCAACAAATCAAAGACAAGAAATGGTTAAAAATAAAAAAAAGTGAAGAAATCGTGAACCAAACAATATTTAAGGATATTGCCAGTGATTCCTGTTTCTAGGCTGCCTAATGATAATGTTTATGATGATGATGATGATGATGATGATGATGATGATGATGATGCTGATGCTGATGATGATGTTGTTGTTGTTACAGTAGCTGACCATTTTCATGGCACAATTAGCCTTGGCATCTGGCGACAGTCGTCGACTCCGTTGGTTTCTTAATGGCATTTAAAGCATTATAAATAAAATTTAATAAATGTCAACTTTTGACTGAGACTTAATTATAATTTAGTGCCAAGGCACGCGCCCTCTGTGCGGACAGGTGTAATTGTAATTACTCCACACTCCACACGCACTTGCAACCAAAGACCAAAGACCCAAACTGAACCGAACCGCTCTCATTGCGAGAAATGTCCATTTAAATGGCTTGATTAATGCCAGCGACAAGCTGCCAAGCGGCAAAAGCCAAATGCACAGTGGCCTGAAAAGTGCAAAAAAGTGTGCACAAAAATGGTATTATTGTGGCAACAATTACTCAAACATATACAAGAGAAAGTCTCACGGTCATAAACACAGAAGTTTTTGTGAATAATATGCAATTATAACTCTTGGAGTAATTTTGATTTAACCAAGAGGTTACTCACATTTGTGTACTCTTGATTAAAGAGTTCAGAAAATATTTGGTTGTTACTCTTGATGCTTGTAATCAATGTTTTTCATCTAAAGGCCTTCAATTTCATGGATTCATTTAAATATATTTGACTTCAATACAAGTCTTAAAACTTTAAAAGTGTTTCTATCCTTTTATTGTTAATTCCTTTCAGCTATATAGAATAAGTATGTTTTGTTTCTAGGACTCAAAGTAAAATCTTTACGGCTGAACATACGTAAAAGAAATTTAAGTTTTATTTTTCTTATGGCTAACTTAATGCCATCTTTATTTAACTTATTCTCCATGGTTACTTTAAAGTTTTAACTCACTAATTTTTCGTCTATTAGTATACTCCGTCCAAATGTGAAGTGTGGAGATGTAGCTTCAACTTAAATTTTGACACCACTGTGCGGTCTGTGAATGGCCTATGTGGTGGGTGCCCGCAGTCGGTCCCTTTGAATGCGCCAGCAACTAACCGACTCTTTTTGCGTTTTAAGTGTATTTATTTGCTCTTTATTTTTATGACTGGCCCCCGTGTAATTGACGCTGTGTGCGCTCGGGAGCGCAATTTGATGGTCGTATAGGATCCTCTTGTATATCCAAGTATGTATATGTGGATATATAGGGCCGGGGGTAGACGGGGCAACTGTGCCGAAAGCCATAAAGTGCACGTTGCTTGTTGGTTTTTTTTTTATGTTTTTTATTTGTTTCTTTTTTATTTTATTTTAAAATTTTGCATCGTGTTTGGTGCTATGAGAAAAAGAACCTGCACTGTGAATTCGCCGCTTTGCTCATTTAAATTTTTAATTAAATTTAAAGTGCAGATGCTACACACTCAGTTGCCTTTTTGAAATGACACTTAACCAACTAAAAACATAAGAGACAGAACAGAATTTAAAAATAGCTTAAAAAAATAAATGTTTGGCGTTGAAATCAATATTTTTGACTAGTTTGTAAATATTATATCTAAAATACTATTCATTAAAAAATTTACTTGTAAACTGAACTGAACTTAAAATGAAACAAATAATGACTTAGCATAGTCTGATTTCATTTCTCTATCCTTATTAATTGTTAAATAATAGTAAATATTCAATTATTCAATAAATTGATATTTCAATTACACAAACATTTAATATATTTTATTTTCTGTTTGCAAAACAATTTAAATTTTTCTAGCATGAGATAAGGCAAAAAAAACTTTGATAGTAAGTAGATAGGAAAATTCATGAATTCATGATTTTAATGTAATACTCGAATAATATACAAATTTTACAGTTATGCATTCTTATATTAATTAGTCCATAATTTGTATAAATCTTTGTAAAGCATTTGGTGTAGAAACTTATGCCAGTTTAACGCATTTGGCAGCTGTGCACGAGGCAAAGCTAAATGCATTTGAAATTCCATCAGGCAGCAAATGGATTAATTAGAGGCAGCTTGCAACTGGATTCTCTACATTTTACGCATTTCACTCCATGTTTTTGTGGATAGTGGTGGGAAGGGAGAAGAAATACATTTTGAGCTGCATTCAGGCGAATTGCAGTTTGGCGACGACAATTGAAACGCCCACGTAATAAATCACGACGGGAGGCCAAAACCAACAGCACCAATGACAGCAGCAACAACAAGAGATACAAGAACAACAGGAACAACAGGAACAATAACAGCGAGAGGAAAAACATGAAATTCATTTGCATGCAACACGTTGCCATCTACGCAAACAAGCAACGGTAGTTGGCAGCGGCAAACGCGGCGTATGAGCGACGACGTGTCGCATGTGTTGCATATGCAGCAGTTGCCGTCGACAGTTGCCGGCCCAAAAATATGCAGTTAACTAAACAAGACCAACCAAATGGCCATGCACCTTCCTTGTTCTTTATACTCAGTGAGAGTTGGACAGATACTAGCTGCAAGTGACAGCTAAGCGTTGAATTAGTAAGAGTTGACTGTCAGTTGATTACGAGTACTTCTAACAACCATTTCCATATTTAAGCTGGTCTTTAATTAAGCGTTCTTCTTTTTTCCAGCTAACTTATTAAATATAATTATGAACTGAATTTAAAGAAACTAAAACTATATATCCTTGCAGTTTCTTTTGAATATGATTCTCTTTAAAAGATCCTATATTAGCAGACAACGACGTTTTACCCAGGCCATGTAATTGCAGCTCCCATTTGACAGTTAACAGTTAAAAGTGCATCTAGAGAGCCAGTCGAGTCTGTGTCCAAGAGAAGCACATATCATGTGAATTCTTGACTTATTAACTTGCTCAATTCAAAGCAAATATAACTGTTCTCTAATTAGTCTTAATACAATGGCATTTGCCAAGTCATGAGCTGAATTTGAATATAATTTTAATGTTCTTACCGCAAAAGTTGCACTCTTGAGTTTCATCCAGACTCTGAGGCACTTGTATTTGCCGCAATGTTGCACTCAAGTGTTCTACGCTTCTCATGCTTTTGCTTTTGAGAGTAAGAAAAATCAATAAAAAAAAGTAAAATCAATTTGATTGAATGAAATTTCTCTTTAGTTCTTTAAATTTGTTTACAGTTGATTTTATGCAGTACACTTTCAAAAGAATTCTGTTTAAAGTTCCAACAACATTAAACATTAAGTAAAAATGTAAGTGGGAAATTTTTTGAAAAGTCAAACAATTTATTATTTTAATTTAAATTTAATTCAATTCAATTCAAAAACAAATTGCAGCTATCTTAGTTTATTTAAGCTTTAAATTTGACTTAATAAGTTCAACATATTTTTGCTTAACATTTTTATGAACTCTGACATCTAAAGTTCGCTAGTTGAATTCTTGAATTAAATATAGTTATCCTAATACATTTATAAATATAATCAACTAAGCTTCAAAGCCAGTTAAATCATTATTTCAGACTAAGCTAGTAAATGAAAATTCCCCTTGAAGTGGAAATGAAACAATTCTAACCAACTTATCTGTTACTGGATTAATTTCTTTTAAGCTGTATTTTGCAACAGTGTAGTTACTATTATAACTTCTTTTATATTAAGAGATATATGTAATTATACTGTTTTATTTTCCAGTTAAAGCAGTCTTCAGTCTCACATACTCACACCCACAAATACATAAAGTAGGCCCTTAAAAAGTATTTTGATATTCTTTGCTTTCTATGCTTTATTATCGCATTGTGCTTGTATCTCAGTCCCCAGTTACCTTTCAGATTCCACATTACTCATACGTATTACATGTTATGTATTTCATATTACACGAAGATACTTATTTTAGTTGCCAACTCACCGTCAGAAGGATAAGTTTATGTGTGGCTTTGCTTTCTAATGAGAAACTGCATTGCTCTCTGAGTTATGTATCAGTATCTTTTCGCTTCCCACTTCCCACTTCTCTCATCTTTTCCTCTGCCATTTTTTCTCCCTTTTTCCCTATTGGCACTGTGTGTTTGTGTTTTGGTGAGCTTCTTTTACACTTTTACTTAATGGCTCTGCTTACTGCATTCTCTGCTTTACTTTTGCTTTCTCATAGAGAAGAGAGGTGAGCCAAAGCCTCAAGCTCATTACGGCGATGACAAATCAGTTTTCATGTCAAACACAAACTTGATGTCAAGTTTTGCGGATGACATTTTCCAATTTGATTCTCAGCTCTGGGATTACGATTTCTGCACGTAATCCTGACCAGACGTGATATCATTGTTCTCAACTCCCTTTCTGCAATTAGGAATTTTTATTACATATCAAAATTGGCCAAATTGCAACCGGTTACTTCGAGTAATTAAGTGTGTGCTCAATGATTTAACTTAGATATTAGGTAATAAGTAAACAGATTTAACAATGTCTCTATTTTAAATCTTGAGTTTTCTTTTTAACTCAACATCTGGTATAAAAAACCATTTTCAACTAAGGTGGCACAAAGTTTTGACTGTTAAAGTTGCCAGTCTAAAAGGAATATAATATTGTATACTTGATAAAGTTTTCATAATAACCAGCAAAGGTTTTTGACTATACAATATATCTTTAAGCTTGCAGCAAATTGAACTCCAAATACCAGTCTCGTGCTTTAAGGAAAATATTCTATGAGTTCAATTTTTATTGTTCTTAAAGTATCCCATCTAATTTATTTGCAATAACAATCATATTGCTGAACGATACTAAGTACTGAAGTAAGTAGCGCAGATAATGTTGCTTGGAATCAGCTCGTTTGAATCTCAATCCCAATCTAATTGAATGAAGCAGTATTTGCTTTTGTTTGCTTGAGTTGGTTGAATACCAACTTCTTCTTCTTTTAAGCATTGTTTTTTTATGCGCATTCAAATGATTTTAATGACAGCAATTTGTGTTTCGAAATCGCGCAACATTAGCTTTCAGCTGAGGGAAGACACAATATCTTAAGGGCATTAGGCAAGGGGGTTGGAGCGGCGTTAAGTGAACGTGTTTATAACGCTTAACTTTCAAATTAAGGCCGGTTCCACGTCCAGGTCCAAGTCCCAGGCAACATGCGGAAGTTTCGATTTGTCAGTGGGTCGCCCGAGGCCCTTTGAAAATTACGCGACGAGACGCGAATCGTCACGCAAAGGATAAGCCTCAGAAACGGTTCCAGCCTCGACCGCATCCTCAGTCTTAAATGAAGAGAGAGAGAGAGAGAGAGAGATGAAGACAGTCAAAGGCAGACAGTCTGTCCGTTACGTCATTATCATTCGCATCATCATGGGCAACGTCATCGTTTTGGCCAGCAACAAATTCATTTAGACACAACAAACTTGGCCAAAAGCAAAGCATGACAACGTTTTCCTCCCTGGGTCTCTTTTTCTTTCTTTCCTCTGCCCATCAAACTCATCGTCATCGCCGGCCAAGTGTAAACTGAAATGTGGGTTAGTGGCATGTGGCATGAGGCATGAGGCATGGGGCATGGTAGGGTGTGTGCCTTGGCTCAGTTTAGTTGAAAGAAATGTTTGTGATTTCTCGTGGCGTGCTACAAAATTATCACACTAAGATTTTGATTGATGAGACTTTTGGATGCTGCCGGCTTTCCACATCTCCCCCTGCTCCACAATTTCCGTTTCATGTGGGCGTTGCCACGCCGCGTTGAGACGCCTCAATTGAGACCAATGTTCGAGTTGATGTAACCCAAAAGCCGCGGGCCTTGATTAGTTTTTCGGGCTAAGTGCGTGCCTAGCAATATTGCCAGGATTCTAGCCAATAGCTGCCTAAGTATTCAGGTTCTTGCTATCCTCTTAATAGTTGCCTGTTAATATTTTTCAACAGCCAACAGATTATAACAACAAGTTTCATAAATTTATAAAAAATAAAAGTAAGGTACTGCTAAGAAACATTTATTTGATGAATCAAAATAAGAAATATACCTAAGTTGACAAAATTAATTGATCTTTTCTTTTCCTTTATTAACTTAAAGATTTTGTGTCTCAGTTTTTAATAAAGGTTTCTCTTTTCTTTAGCTAGAGCGTACTTAGTTCAGTTATGTCAATTAATAACAAAAATGAATAAACTTTAAGTCGTCAAAATTGATTATTTTAATTTACATATGTCAAATGATTACAAAATGCAACAACTATTTGAATATGATAACTTGTTTTGAAGAATCTTTCGAAACAAGCAACTTAACTGAAATTGTGACATAAACAAATAAAAATTTTAACAGACGCCCCACAGACAGTCAATTGTTTTTGGTATTTGTATTGCAATAACAACAACTCATCACACAGCTGGCAGTCGTAAAATATAAAAAAAAACCAAAAACGAGGCATAAAGAAAAATCATCATCCACATGGATTGCAACATCAGCGCAATTCGCAACCAGACAACATAGTCGGCAACTTGTTAAAAAAAAGAAGATAAAAGAAGAAAAACCAAAAATCACACACAGACAAACAACAAGACAAGAAGATCTTGGACAGCATAAGTAAAAAAAGAAATAAACTACTCTAAAATGTGCTGTGTATTTGTTTTCCTTTTAGAAGAAGTGCGAAAGAAGTCAAAGAGATGAGAGGGGAAACAAAAGAAAACTAAAGCCACAATACAACAGCAATAGAGCCTAAAACTTGGCATATCGTCGTCTGTTTTTTATGATTTAATATGGGAAAAAATGTTGGGTGGCAAAAGCAACAAAAACAAAAACATAAACGAAAAACAACTAAAATACAGACAGAAACACATTGTACTTGTAGCCAAGTTAGCAGAGGCTAAATGAAGAGAGGGAAGATGACAGAGGAAGGAAAGGGAGTTGGTCCCACGTGAACAACATAATCGCACATTTAAACGGCTGGCAACATTTGCTCTATGTTTTCCCCCCGCCCTCTGTTGGAAGGTAGCATAACTGATGTCGTTGCCCCACGAGGCGTCCGTCCAATGAGGCAACAAGTTGCTGGACACATGCCTATGTTTGTTGTTGTTGCTGTGCGGAGACGTTACATACAACAGTGAATAAATTTATGAAAAATACAAGTTAAGTAAATATTAATAGTTTTTTGTTAAGTATTTTGTAATATGTAGGTGCTCCAAAAGCTTCTTAAAATAATTAAATTGTAAAGCAATTGAAAGAGTAGAATTAATTATTTAATATATCAAAGTGAACTCCACAAATGCTTAATTGGCTTCTCCATCTCTCTCATTTATATGCCATTCAAAAACTATATTTATGAAGTTGGAGACAAACAATATATATTCATAGGTATTCATCAATTGAGAACGACTGGACCCACTTGCGAGGAGAAATCCGGAAGAAATCCAAGGCTTCTATAAGCTACGAGTCCCGTTGAATAAAATAAATTCGAATGGGATTAATTTTAAATCCATACAACAAACATTCATTAGTTTTATTAAAAATGTCATATTAAACATTTACCCACCCCCAATAGTATTGAATTCTGGCTGAATAATTTTCATCCCAAAAATTTTGGTATTCAATCCCGAATAGTCTTAAGATGTAATCCTAAGCAGAATTAAATTCAGGCTTAATAAATTCAATCCCTTAAATCAATCCCGATATTCTTAAATTTAGGCTTAAATAAATCAATCCCGATATTCTTAAATACAGACTTAAATAAATTAATCCCGATTTTCTTAAATTCAGTTTTAAATAAATCAATCCCGATATTCTTAAATACAGACTTAAATAAATTAATCCCGATTTTCTGAAATTCAGACTTAAATAAATTAGTCCCGATATTCTTAAATTCAGGCTTCATAAATAGTATGATGAAAAAGTATTAATGACTGCAAGTGATCTAAGTCACCCTTTGAGTATTCGGATTTAAACAACAAGCTTATTATACGAGTATCAAGTAACACTAGTAAAATTTCCCAATTCTTATTACCGATATTATTTAAACTTAAAGCTCAATAGTTTACATATATATTTTTGTGCATAGGTTGAAATCCAGAAATACTCACAATTGTGCATATGTTGTCAACATTTTTGTGAAAATGCTAAAACTATAAAATATAAATAAAGTTGGCTCAATGTAAACCCTGACCGTTTAACCGAGCAAAGCTTATTTTTCTGGTCATTTAAAGTTTTGTGCGTCTATTTTTGAACATTTTATTTTATTTTTTTGCTGTTTGCACTCGTGACATTTGGTATATTATTTGCATGGAATATATTTTTGAAATATTCCCCAGATAGATGACGTACATACATGTATATATATGTAAAGAGTCGAGATAGTTTGTTTTGAATAAAAGTTTATCCGAAAGTTGGCCTTGTCAAAGGTCGTGGCAATTAGCGAGAGGAACAAACTGTTGGCTGGTTGTTGGTAGTTGGTAAAGCCCTTGGGAATTTTTAGTATATATTTAGGAGATATGACAAATCAGAAAGCGCTGTGAGCCCTGTAATAATATAAACTCCAACACTTTACCTTTCTGGCCAAATATGCTAAGCAGGCCAAGAAGCAGCTACCACCTACCTACATAATGAACGCACCTTCAGACGAGTTGAGCTCTTTAGTATGCAAAATTTGCCAAGGTTGATGTTTTAATTAATTCAGAAAAGAGGAGCAGCAGTCTGCAAAGCAATTGTATAATTAGTGCTATGCCCATCTCTTTCTCTCTCTCTCTCTCTTTGTCTGTCTCTATTTCTCTCTTCTTCCATCTCAATCAAGCATTTTCCACACCCATTTTGCAGCATTGAAAATCGCCCACTTACATACCTCTTAACTTGGCCAGCATCTCAAGTAAATTTGTCAATTTGAGTTGACGCACAACACGAAGGTGTTCAATTACACAAAGTAGATAAAATAAATAAAAGAAGATAAAAAAAAAGAACGAAGGAAATATAAAATACGAGGCGGAGAAAATGTCAAAAGCATTTCAAGATATATTTTCCACAATAAATTCTGAGCTCGAGGCGTGGACGTTGTCGTCGTGCCCAAAATACAGAAAATTCTTCATTGATGAGCTGACTTTTCAGTCCGTGGGCATTGACTTGGCTCATAATGGAAATGGGTAGAAATTGTTCACACAATTGGGTATTGGGTTATTTGAGTGTGAAATTTCAAGGCTCCATTCACTTATCGACTTGGGAATATTTCATTTGAAAGAGTTAAATATTGTGAGCCATAATGTGCTTTTCTTCTTAAGTTCTTTAGCACTCAAATATATATTTTAAAAATACTTGTTACTTCTCTTGTTACTTCTATCCTTGGCACTTGCTATTCCCCAATTTATGCACAAAGAAACAAATTTAATGCTTACACTCACAAGAGAGCTTTTAAATTTGACATGTTTGCGTTATTTTATATTCGTGAATGTTTTATGGTCAGCTCAACTTAAGCTTGCATAAAAAGCTTGTGTGCGCTTAATATATTTTAAGAGAGCTTTTAAATGTTTAGTTGTGGCTTAAAGTATATTCGTAAAAGTTTACAGGCTGCACTTTAAATATATAAAAAAACAAACAAATTGCTCAGGGTGTCTTCTTATTTCCTTATTTTCTTTTTCTCGGGCTTCCTAGTTGGTTTGTTTAAGTTTAAATTTTATTTGTTTCTTTTGACTTAAATTAATTAATTGAACTTGTATTTAATTTTATATTTTCTAAGAATTATTTTTTGCTAAGCCATTTATTATATTATGTATATCATTTCTATTATTATACATATACATATATGTAGTAACGTTATTTACTTTAAATATTTATTAAGTTTATTCATTTTAATAAAATTCAGCTTGCTTAAATTAAGTTTTATTGGAAACGCCAATTTGGAGTAATTATAGAAGGTGCAGTTTAATTGATTTGTAAAATTTCCATACAGCTGCAGTTTATACCTTTTCAACAGCCACGCTCTTGTCTTGTTTAAAAGGGGATTTTGCCACGCCCACACTTAAAACGATGCCAGCTACAGGCAAATTACGGCCAAAGCCAAAGCCAGAGCTTAAATTGTTGACGGTTAATGAAGACGCCCTGCAAAACCAGACATACCCATAAACTCATACTCATATTTGTACTCACATTCATACTCACACTTGTATTCACATTCGTACTCGTTCTCGTACTCGTACTCGTAGTCATACTCACGTTGTGGTACTCACATGTACTGAGACCCTGATGATGACCTTATTCGTAGGCGTCTCTCTCTCGTAATCATCGAGTGCAAGAGTCTCGCGCGTGTTTAAGTAATGAGGCCCAAAAACAAGAACAAGATGAAGTCAACGGCAATTAGAGAAGGCGGCCAAAAAGGCAGGCTAAAGATGTCGACGCCATGTCTCAATGAGTTTGTACTTTTATGGATTGCTGATTGAACCAGAGTAGGGGAAAATAGCTGGGGTGAAAAGTTGCATCCAGAGGTTAAGCAATCAATTAAGCGTAGATGCAACTGCAAAGAAACTTCTCGAATAAAAACTGACCA
This sequence comes from Drosophila testacea, assembly GCA_035043265.1. Classification (NCBI taxonomy): domain Eukaryota; kingdom Metazoa; phylum Arthropoda; class Insecta; order Diptera; family Drosophilidae; genus Drosophila; species Drosophila testacea. The sequence continues at coordinate 3,590,448 of JAWNND010000151.1, forward strand.
AAGTAATAAAAATAAAACGAAAACGAAAATGAAATGAAATGAAACGAAATAATATGAAACGAAATGAAATGAAACGGAAATGAAACCTAACGGCTGCCAAAAGCAAATAGACAAACAACTGGCAATAAGGCAACGAGCAACTTTTCCACATGCCGTTACATTTATCCTACTGCAACATGTTGTATGTGGTGTTGGTGTGTGTGTGTGTGTGTGTGTGAGTGTGTACTGTGTGTACTGTGTGTGTTGATGCTAGTTAAAGTTTATCAAAGCTACAAAAGGAACAACAACTACAGCCGGAGGAGCAACAGGGAACAGAGCAAAGTTTGCGCTCGAAAACAAGTTGGCTGAACGCAACGTCCTGGCAAAAGGACTATTGCTTTTATTTCAGCTTCTTCATTCTCCTTTACATCTTCGTTTACCTTCTTCTCCCCTCTCCTCTAATTCCTCTTCTTTTTCTTCTTCTTGTTAGTGTTGGCTGTGCTTAAGTCGTAAGTCCTCTTTGGGAGTTTTTGACTTCTCAAGTTCAGTTGCTCGCGCCCGACTAATGCCAAGTTATATATTAAGTAAAGAAAACAGTAACACGCACACACAAACACAAACACACACACCACACACACACACACACACACACACACACACACACACACACACACACACACACTCACCCCCACTGTAGTCAGCTCTTTCACTCACCTATACTTCCTACTATTTCCTACTCTTTCTTTTCAACCACATTGCCTTTAGTTTATTTGATTCGTTGCAACACTCACATATTTTTTGCTTACTTCACAAAGTGCGTAAATTTAGCTGGCCGCTAACTTTTGCTCTAGACTGTCATATAAACTTGCTAATGAATTGAAAGGTGTTTATATGATGATAATAAACATATTTATGCTTATATCTCTGCATTCTTTATTATAATTCTATGATCAGCTAAGGTGAAATGCAAAAGATTTGGAAAAGATGATTTAAAGAAGTTTGTCATTAAAAACTACACTAAGTATTTTATTAATTTATTACTTACAATTAGTTCAGGGTGACCTTATACTGTACACATTACTAATCTTTTATTAGCTTTGTTATACTTTTTTCAATTTAATGTTTCAAATCCTGTATTACATTTCTTTATTAAATGAATATAAATAAATTGCTCATATTTCTTCATATTATACACTAAAATTGTTCACTAATTTTTCATAATTCAAGTGCATTACATAAATTCTTTTAATTGACATTATTATAATTAACAGCTTTAAACAAATATCAGTAACTTTTTAATTTTAAATGTTATTTCTAGAATACTCAATTAAAGTCTCTAATATGTTTGTTATTCATTTATTTTTATATATGATGTGTGTTGTCAATTTTTGCTGGTTGAACTTTTATGCTGACTGAAAAATTGAAATATTCAATTATTTAATTTATTATGTAAATGGAAATGAAACGATGCAAATGCAAATCTAAACCCATGTCTGGCCCTCAAATTAAAAGCAAATAAACTACAACAAAAATGGCAACAAATCAAAAGTGTCGCCAGCTTCAAAATGGCAAATTGTAAAAGTTAAAGTTAAATCCATGGCCAGCAACAAAAGTTAAGGCCTATAGAATTGCAAACAGATTTGCTCAACGGTCTCTAAACAATGGCCAACAGCAAAAGCTTCTGTTTCCGTTTTTGGTTAGAGCAATTTCCATTGCCTGTCACTGGGAAATGCTCCCCCGGGTCTAACGATGAAAATATTTGCCAAATGTAGCACAAATACCCCACAGAAAAGCCAAATGTTTGGCCAGAGGGGAAGTGGGTGTCGGGATTTTGGAGAGGGAAGAGATGCGGGGAGTTTCAATGCAAGCGTATGTAAATTTCTTTATTGTTGTTGCATCAAATTGAAATTTAGTATGCAATTTAGTTTACATAAAACAAGTGAGAATGCATTATTAGAATAGCGGAAACTAAAGTATACCCTGCAATTTTTAAATTCAATAAATGTTAATTAAAAGTAATGGAAAAATAAAACCTTCACTCATTTGCTTTCAAAAAATTGTTATTACTGCATAAGTGTTATAAGAAGAGCAAGAGTTCAACAAGATATATTCTATAATATTAAAAAATGTGATTTTGATGAAGCACCCAAAACTAAAGCATACCCTGTAATACAAATGAATAAAATTTTAAAACCTAACTCAACTCTCATAGCTTATGGCGTTTGAACAAGGATTATTGCCTTAGGAAATTGAAGTATTCCCTGTAATTAAAGCTACAAATTGAAAAAGTAAACTGGTGATTTTCATTATTTTATTTAGTAGTTTGTTGAGACTAAATAATACCCTGCCAATAGTAAAAACTTGAATAATACTTTGCGCTAATCTCAATACAGAAACCTTACAACTGGTTTCGTCATCTCTTTTATTATGACAGGGTATTGGCTCTCAATTCGAGTGCAATTCCTGCAATCTCTCATTGAAGTCATTGAATTTCGGAACCTTGTGACCATGTTACATACTTGTATTTGTATATGTGCGTTGTTTTAACCACTCGGTGCTTGCTTTTGGCCACTTTTCGGTTATGCTCGTATATCTGTATTAAAAACTGTTTTGTTGTGCTTGGATCGTTAGTTGGTTTATGGACTGGACGCAGGAGTCACTGCAAGCACACCCTTAAGTGGCTGCAAGACACACATGTGTGAGTGTGATACGGTGTGAGGGGGTGTGAAAGAAAGTGTGTGTGTGTCTGAGTTTATAGCATACTTTAAGGCGCCATAAGCTTATATTGCACTTAATAGCACATAAAAAACAGTACGTGATAATGCAACGCACCACAAAACTGGCCATTCGTTGTAAAAAATCCCAAATAAGGAAACTGCCGCAGCCTCGAAGCCCGGAAAAGCGTGGCAGCATAAGGAAAAGCGCCGTGAAAAGTGCCAAGAATTAAAGCTGATGCAATGACCACATTGTGGGCTTAACATATTACGAGTAAAAGAGAAAGATACACAGTGGAGAAAAAGAGAGATTAGAGAGGTGGAAAAGAGAGGAATTTAAGAATTTAAAACATAAAACGTGCAGAAATTAAAGGAATTTAAAAAAGTTTATAAGTTATTAGTTATAAGTAACATATAAGGAAAGTTTACAAAAGCGGGAGTGAGATTTTAAATGAACATTCCACAAATTTAACAATTATTATTCCATTAATATATAATTAAATGGCAAGGAAAGTATTCTTAAAATATTTAAATCTACAAATAGGGATGGACAAAAATAATTTGGTAACACATATGCTAAGGTGTATTTATTGGTTATGTCTAAATGTATCATTGGATATAAAAAGGCAGAAAATAATTAAGTCTAGATACGACTGAAAATACTTTAAAAAGTGTTCTGTAAAATCAAATCACATTCAATCTAAATATGTAACTACTTAATTCAATTAGAAATCCGTATTTGCAATGCTTTTAAAACCCAAAAGCAGATAAAAATCAATCAAATCCAGTTGATTACAGTAAATGTCCTGTCTGAATTATTTCAAGCATGATAAATTGAAAGTGAAACTAAAACTAAAACCTGAACTTTGATGTCAAGGCGAACATCATTCATTAGCCACAACTTTGAGTACTCGTATGAATATAAATAACTATCAATGGTCAATCGAATGTGGTGTTTAGTTGTATGCAAAGCTTTTGCTTTAATTGACAATAACTAAACTTTATTTTTAGTTGAATCAAGGAACTTATCACTGCATGTCAAATGTCAATGTGCCACTTAGCGTGTTGTTGTTTAGTACAGAAGATAACAACACAAGCAGCAGGTCAACAGCCAGGACAACAACAACGCCTACGTATTCTATGTAAACAAAAGTCACAAAACAATAACAATAACAATGTGAAGAATGTAATACAATCAGCCCAATTTAAGGTTATCGACGTTCTTACGCATCGTTAGAGCTCTGCCACGCCCCCTCAAGCAAGAAAACGCCCATCAATCAAAAAAATAAAATACCAAGATAAAGTGTGAGTGTGTGTTGTGTGTGTTTGTTGTGCGTGTGTTGGCATTGGCAAAAGGAGGTGGAGGAGAACTAGAAATTGGAAAATAGCGCAGCAAATCAATTGACAACTTGAAAAGCAGCTAAACATTGTGTTGCAGCAACAAAGCACTGATTGCCACTAACCACATGCCACACATAAGCACGAATTCAAAGCCACTAAGAGACAGTCATTTAGTCAAGCATTCAAACAATCAACTCTACTGGACACTCACTCATTCATAAGGATGTAAAGGATGTTGGGTGCCATCCACCCCCCTCTCAAACATTGTTGTTGTTTTGTCATCAACTTATTCTGCTGCTTTTTGTTGCATCTCTTCTTGTCCAGCTGCCATAAAACTTGCACTTTACTTTGCTGACTTTTCACTAGCCCTTGGCTGCTCCTCAAAGTATGCAGCAGTTTTTATGCACAGAGAAAATGGTTTAGTCATCAAAGCAACTTTGTTATTAACTGAATCTGCAGGTTCCCATTGAGATATTAAAATAAATATTTAATAAAATTTGCCATATTGGTAGTTGAAGAGAACTAGAACCATTTTTATTAAAGGAGACTTTTTACCAGCTGAAAATAAATGTGAGTTATTGAAATCCTTCACTAGCTAATGTTATTATTGAATAAATCACCAATAATAATCTTTTTTTTTTTTTTTCAATTGTGTTGATTTTTTATTTGGTTTAAACAAGCTTTCTGTTACCGCTTAGGCAACTTAATCTAGTTACATATAAGAAAAACAATAACAGGTAGATCACATGGGTCGTACATATACTAACTAGACGATATCATACATTAAACTACAATTTTAAATATATACATTATTTACACGTTATGAGATGACCCTTTTAGGAAGGTCAATTGGGTGGCATCTTTTGAGGCGTCTCTTCCTTGGACGCGCTGTAAGTTCTCTGGCCAAAGTATTAGGGTGCTCACAGAGACGGTGAGCATAGCTGGTTGCCAAATTTTGAAGTACGTCTCCAACCATCGGAACCTTTAGGTTTTTTTCTATGTCCCTGTTGCGGATGTACCACGGAACACCGGAGATTTTGCGTAGGATTTTGGCTTGGGCTATCCTTATCTTATTCAGATTTGATTTTGCTGCCGTGCCATAAATTTGGAGTGCGTATTTCCATATGGGGGATAGAATGGACTTGTATATAGTTACCTTGTTGTGTAATGTCAGCTTAATTATGGGGCAAGAGCAGCCACTCCATTTTCTTGGCCTTCTGCAGAACTGAGTGCCTGATCATCGTCGTGTGATCTTTAAAATTTAGAAGTCTGTCCAGTATCACCCCGAGGTATTTGTGCGAATCCTTGTGCGCAAGTGTGGAGCCTGACATAGTGATGGCCTTGCATGACATAGTTCTAGTTGTAAATGTTACATTTGCGCATTTACTGCTGTTGATACCAATGTTCCATTTATTTGCCCAGTTTTCGAAGCAGCATACGTATCTTTGCAGAGCTTGCGAAGCTATGTCTATGCAAGGACTTCTTGTCAGCACGGCAGTGTCATCAGCGAACGTTGCAATTAATATGTCTTCCTCATTTATTCCTGCTATCGCTCTAGCGGTTGGCATATCTGCTGTAAATAAGGTGTATAGCGTGGGGCCAAGCACGCTACCTTGAGGGACGCCTGCACATATCGAACGCTGCAGGGATTCTGCTCCATCAACAACGACTTTGAATCTTCTGCCCTGCAAGAAGCTGGAAATCAGTTGGAACAGTTGTGGAGTCAGGATGCTCTTCAACTTAAAAAGGAGGAGGCCTTCATGCCATACCCTGTCGAAAGCCTGTTGGATGTCCATGAAGACGGCGACTGCATATTGCTTCTCCTCCATTGCGCTTAGGGCGAAGTTGACCACTCGGTGTAATTGCTCCGGAGTTCCATGTCCTCGCCTAAACCCGAACTGCCACTTTGGGATTTTTTTCTTGACAGCTTCAAGTTGTAGAATCCGGTTGAGAATGACTCTTTCAGCCATCTTCGCAAGCGCAGAAAGCAGGCTAATTGGTCGATATCCATCCACTTCTTTATGTGATTTTCCAGGCTTAGGGACCATGGTAATTAGGGCAGTCTTCCAGCTGTTAGGAAAGTGGCCTATGCGGAGAATGCTGTTGAGCAGAAGTACTATGAATAGGACAGCTTTCTTGGGTAGAAGCTTTAATGTTTTGTTGTCCAGGCCATCTTCTCCGGGAGCTTTTTTGGTTTTAAGATTCTTGATGAGCTCCGTAACTTCTAAATATGTTACCGGATTGGCTGGCAAACACATTTGGAATGGCTCTTCCATTTTTATTTCCACAGCTCTTCTAACGGCTGACGTTGTTAGGCAAAATGGTTTAAATCTCTCTTCCAGACTGTTAGCAAAAGCTTCCGCCTTCTGCGCATTTGAATAGCACCATCCACCAGCCGGATTTTTAAGTGGTGCCTTCGGGACGACGATCCTTTTAAAGCGGCTTGTAAGCTTCCATAAAGAGTAGTTAAAGGATGCATCGGGTCCAGTTCTTTCGAGCAAGCCATCAATTGATCTCTGCTTAACCTTTGCAAGGGCTTTTCGCACACGGTTGGCCAGTCTCACATAGATTTGGTGGATTCGAACGTCACCCGTTCTAGCGTACTCTTTACGCACTTTCCTTTTCAGCCGTAATAGCGCGCTTACGTTTGGGACCAATAATAATCAAAAACTTTTCACAGGTATCTAAAATTGTGGTATACTTAAATTTGAAATGGTTATATTACAATATTAAATTAAAATTGTGGTATATCAAATTAAATCTGTTGTGTAATATGTCCTAATTTTCTAATTATTATAGAGAATTGCTTCGCTTAAATTGTAAATAGAAGATGTATCTAAGCAGATTCCCATTATCTTGATGTTTTCCATAAAAGCTTACAATGGCTTTTCGGGTTTAACTGTACTTTGTTTGACCAACTTCTTTTCTAGTTTCCAAACGCCATGCCTTTAAATTCCAGCTAACACACATCAATACACACTCAGATACACAACATACCCAGAAGAGACACTCAGTTTGCAATGTGACAATAAAGTTTGCAAAATCCTTTAATTGACTTTTCATTTTCACCGTTTCTCTTTTCTCTTATTCCCTTACTGATGAGTAGCCGAAATCACTGGAGGAATTTATTCAAGTTGAAGAGACTCCACAGTGAGGACATGAGTTTAGGAATTCGAACAATCTCTCAGATTAGGTTACGGGGCCAAAATTTGTGTGTGTAATGTTTGATTTGCCTTCTTTCTTTCCTATCTTTTTTGCATAATCGATTTTCCGGGGAACCGGAAAACTTTACTGTCATGACATACTGAAATTGTAATGACTCGACTGAAAATCTACGCCAATAAGCATGTGTGTGTGTGAGTATGAGTGTGTATATATTTTGGATGTGTGAATTTCATTGTCTGGTTGTGTAACGTCAAGTAATCATAGAAATGTATGATGATCATGAGTTACAATTGAGTTGCAATTCACTTAGATGGCACCCAAAATATAACAACCTACAGAGTAATCTATCGTCATAAGTAAAGTACATATATATCCATACCTATTTATATAAATTTATGAAACTGTCTATGCATACTTGTGACAACCACATACATGCATCAAATTTTGTAAAGAACAATGGCTACTGAAAATGCTTTACAACTTTGTTGTCTCTTTTGTTGTTGCCACAAAAATTGTGTGGCAAAAAATGCCGAGCAGTTGGAAAATTGACAAAGGCATCCTTTGGGGTCAGCATGAGATCTAAATAAGAATACCCCGTATTATTTAAAATGGGTATAGAATAAAACAGTTTTGCCAATAACGGAATGAACAAAGTGCCTTTGTTTCTTAAAAAAAAGATGAGGAGTTGAAAATGTGTTATAATTTTATTAGCTATTCCATATTTCTGTAAGCTTTCAACCTGATTTTAAAATAAAAATACTTTATATAATTAAATGTAACAAGTTTTCTACAGGGTAATTGCTAGACTAGTAAACTTATCTAAATCATTGATAGACTGGCCTATCATTGTATTCGGCTTTTGTTAGGCTTGAAGGGCATGTGTGTTAGCCATATGTCTTCGAGGCATTGTTTTAAGCCAAAGCGAGAAGACAATTCGCCACTTCCAGTTCCATTTTCACTCCTGGGTGATTTTGAAGGTGCTTTATCTTTGAAAATGGAACAGTGGTTTGTTAATTTATGGCAAACCCTTTCAAGTGCTTGGCTTAATTGTTAGTTGAAAGTGTTAAGAGCAATTTCTACTGCTTGACTTGGACCATTGTCAGGCAATAAGACTTCAAGCTTCAGTTGTCTATAGTATGCAACTGCAATCGCATGAAAGAATTTTATGTTTCAAGTTAGCTTAAATGTTTACAATTTATGCAGCTTTAATTATCTTACAAAGTTTTTTCTATTCATAATCAAGCCGTTTATTTTTTAGCATCTTATATTTTCACTGAGTATCGTCCAAGTTTCAAGATCTATTAAAATTGCACTTTAATTATCGTTTCCTTTGCTTCATTTTTCAAGAATTTCTCATTCCATTATGATGCGATTTTTAGCATCCTTTCACACTTTGCTGACTCTCATTTCCTTTTTCATCCGTTTTCTTGTCTTTCTTTGTACCGACTTCAGCAAATCCAGTTCTTAATTTCATGCCCTGCCATTTTTCAGTTTTCCATCTTTGACTTCATGATGTCAATGTTGTCTCTGTCTGAGGTAACGTTATCTATTTTTATCCTTTGGAATTTTTTTAGCATTTCATTTGTTGGATCTAAACTGTAGGCAGCTCTGCTCTTGCCAAGTAAAATAATCCGTGGTGCTTTAATTGCAGTTGTAACATGTGTCTATTGTTGACCCAAGTTCATTTGCGAATTTCCCAGTGAATGCCTGGGGTAAGTATTAATGTCAACTCATTAGGCACTGCTAGCCATAATAACCAGATCCCATCCTTGGGGAATCAACAGCAAATGCTGTCACAGTTATAGGACTTCGAAACGAACTCAAATTCTGAGTCAACCACGTAGCAACGCATAATTACAACTTAATCGCTTGACAAACAAAGCAGACACAACCATAAACATAAACAGTTACAGCCAGGTGGTAAGTGAAAAGAGGGGAACGAATAAGGGGTTCTTCTGAAGGATTTTTGGGCAATCTAGAATCTGTGGGCGTGCCTTAACTTTTAAGTAGAAGACCAAGCACTTTAAAGAGCTCCTCAATCCAGCTACAGCCAGTTTATGGAGTATTGCCCCTCGGTTAATAGTTAATAGGCGGTTACACAAAATAATAAAGGGCTAAATAAGAGCGGACTGAGAAGTTTGCGACAGCAAAGTAACAAACGATACTTCATTTTTAAATATTAAAGGATTTTAAAAATGTATATTGATGAGGTTAAAATTTATGTTTCCGAATCTTAACATCATTTTAATTAATTTCCATTATTTATAGTTACTTGTTTATCACAGTAATCAAAATATATTCCTTGTGATTTCCCCAATTACTACTGTGACAACCCTCGCATAGTTTACACATACTTTTAAGCATATGTACATAGTACATTTGAATGTTTAGGGGACATGCAAAAACTATTTTCATGTTTAGCTACCTACTCGCATCATTGAATATTTTATGTCAATTAAAATGTTAACTCTGTCAAGCGTCGTGGCACGCACAGAGACCATGCATTAAGCTGCCCCCGGCCACCCCTCTGCCATCCCCTCCAGCAGCCTGCACCTTCCCCCCTTTGTCGCACCTTTGTAGCGACCCCTTTATATGGTTTCTCATGCAACATTCATACGAATAATGTTGCGGCCAATTTTGTTAGCTATGGTGTGTGTTGTGTATGTGTGTTTGGTGTGTATGTGTTTGTCTATGTGTGTCTCTGTGTGTGGTGTGTGTGTGGGTGTTGGGTAAGCTGGTTCAGCGAGGACATTGCTTTGGCTTATTGGCATTAGCAAAGGCTTTCCGTGGCTTTTAGATGAGATGTTGTCCCCGTTGCACGCCGCTGATTTGACAGTCGCCTGCGGGCTGCCTGTTGTTGCATGTTGCATTGTTGTGGGTCATGAATGCGGCTTAAGTCGCTGCCTGGCCTCGACTTTAGATACGTCCAGACCTCTCACTCTCCTTTCTCTCTCTTTCTCACTCAATATAGGGGGCAGCTTACTGCACATACATCACAATCACTTCATTAAACATATCAACGTCAACGTCTGTGTTGCAACTGCAACTGCAACGTTGAGGCATGCATCAATATCGTAGTTGACCCATAGGCCGGCTCATAACGGTAACTGAATGGCATTAACATGCATCATTTGTCAATTTGTTGGCCAAAGCAGAGCCGAGTCTTTCAGTTTCCCATTTGCAGCCGTCTAATTGCCGCAGCAGCGCAGTCGGCGTCACTGTCGACTTCGCTGTGACGTCAAAAGCTGCGCAGGACGAGGTCGAGAGCTGGAGTTCGGCTTTGTTTATGTTACGGCTGCTGTTGTCACTCGCAAAGCCTTTAATTTCAGCCACCATACGAAGCATATTAAGTATACGCCACATATTAAGCATACGCCCTGTGAGCAGCGTTCGATGTGTGGATTCTGCAATATTGTTATTTGATGAAGGACTGAATTTCAACTTGGCTGTGGGTCAGCTTAGATATAAATAGCTTTAGATTAAATAGTAATTTCAATGGAATTTCTTCTGAAAAATATGCAAATAAAGAAAAAGCTTGATTTAAGAGCCAAAACATATTACTGACAAAAACATGTTGCCAATAAATGTAAATAATGATAAAATTGATAGTAAGTAATATAAGCACAATAAAATATATACATACCAAGGCAATTTATGTAGATAAATAAACACAAAAATTTAATGAAGGGAATTTATTGGGGTAAATAACTAAACAGATTTATTTTACTTGTTTGCATAAAGATTTATATAAATGCAGTAAGAACTCTTTAAAGTAAATCTGTTTTAATAATTTTTGGGCCAAATTTGTGAACTATTTTATTTTGTTGATCAACAAAATGTATTCTTTAAAAGAGACTTACAGATTTCTAGAGGATGTTCATCATAACGTTTATTTAGATAGAATCTTCTTTTTGAGAGTATTTACTGTGATTTACAAACAAAATGTGTATGTTCTTGATTTGGTTATATAAACAAAACCATCAGTATTGTTGGCAATATTGAAATGGTAAATGAAAGATAAATAAATGCGACTAGACAAGGTGAACAAACAATATTTTTCATAAATTGATTCATTTGCATTTGTTATTAAATACTACAAACTAACCACAAATAGCGTGACTTTGGTCATTGGCTGCATCAATTATGATTTACGTACATATATTAGTTATTAATTATTTAGAAAGCGCATGGTTAATATTGTTTACATACTTACAAGCTTAACAATCTTCACATGTAAACTCATATTTTCATTCAACTTTATGTAAATGCACTCAATGCAAATATGAAAATTTTTCTGGTCTCGATTGCCAGCGTTTGGCACGGCGATGACTTAATTGATTTGCATTTACACAATTTGCAGTTGAAACGCCCGGGAAAATTGATATAACTGTTGCTATTAAAGTGATTTCTTTTTGCTGTCAATTAAATGAAAGTGAAATATGACACATGGCAATTACATGCTTCATTTTTTTTTCGATTATATACTCATTAAAACCGGAAAGCATGTAATATGGATACGATAACTTTAAGCAAATCAATATGTTCTCTCTGATGGTAAATTAAAATCATAAATCAATCTGAGCAAAATCTGTCTGTAAGTCACCAAGGAAATATAATTGAAACGTTGACTGACTTAACTTTTCAATATGAACAAATTTACGTCCAAAAAATTGTAAGTTGAAACTTTAATCATTCTTTCTTTTTCCATTACATTTACTTAATTCACAAGCCATCTGCTAGGGTATTTAATAGTCTAAAACCCCATTGAATTATTTCTTTATTACAAATTTATTATGAAATTATGAATTAACAATGATATATAAGTATATACATAATTCGTGATACAGATACATACGTGTGGTGCCTATTAAATGTGACACATGGCGTATACATAATTGAACGTACAGCTCTTTATCAATTAAAATAAAATAAATTGCAGCTGCAAGCGAATTAGAAATAAATTATGCAAAAATCGACGTCAATTGCGAGCGAATTTAAAGTGACCTATCAAATAAATCGCAAATTAATTTATCTACAGATTTTCTTTTTTTTTCATTTTTTAATTATTTGGCCTTTGGAATTTACAATAAAATTTCAGTTGAAATGTCGCTTTGATTGTATATTAACAACCGCAAAACTGACTAATTATATCACAATTATTTCATTAGAAATTTAATCTTCAATAGAAAATAAAAGGATAGAGATTGCAAACAAAATAAGTAGACAAAATGGGTCGTTGCTATTAAAAATGATTTTCAATAAAAGTAGATTGTTCGTTTGATCAGCTTAAATATAATTTCAAAGGATCTGAGAAAAATTATTCAACAAGTAACATAAAAAAATAATAAATAAATAAAATTAAATATAATAAAAATACTTTTTGTCCATAAAACATGAAAGTACTTGAACTATTACTCTATAAGACAAATTAAAGAAAGTTTTAGAAAATAATTCCTTATCTATTGAGAATAACAGTAAATTTCATAGAAATATAAATTGATAATATTCTTCAACTATCATCAATTGTATTGAACTGCAGAATATTCAAGCTCAAAACATGTTTTAAGTAATGATTAATTAAAATGGGATTATTGGCACTCTAATCGAGTGCAAAAATGTTGATACAATTAACGACAAATGGATACTGTGAACAATTATAAATTATTAGCATATTTGAATAAGTATTATTAATTGACGACACTTTTAAGCTGCCAAATTAGCGCAGCAATTTTAGCAGCAATTAGCCAACATATTCATCTCCATACTTACACTCAAATTCATATTCATAATCATAGAACCAAATGGCTCATTAGAAACTTCTGGCAAACAATTTGTTAAAAAAAAGTCAGCTTAATTTTAGCTAATATGGCGGGCACATTAGTTGAATTCATGTTGCCAGGGACACGTAAAATATATTAAGATACCAGATACAAGATACAACAACTCAAAGATAAATACGAAGTATGTCTGCAGACGATACACAATTTTAATGCGTTAATTTTCCGACAATATTTTTGTAATCTAGCGAAGCATGCCAAGCTCTTTTAGAGGCAGATTCACACACCTACACACTTATATCTCGCACACACACTACACATACAGACTGTCACATATGACTGCCATCTTTCCGGTGGGAACACGTGCAACGGACGGAGGCAGAAATGATGGAAACGTTGACGTCATTTTCAACTACGTCTTTATCTGTGCTGCTTCCTGGCTCTGATGCTACCTGCCAGGATATCCTTTTGTTGTTAACGTCTTCGACTTTTATCGATGCTAATATGCGTGACTCGTCGGCAGGGACTTCTACTGCCTTTGGCCAAGTTTCTTGCCACGTTTCACACGTCTAGGCAACTGCAGCCGACGGCAAATCCACTAACAACTCAACAAACTCTCTTTTAAGTGTACCAAATTTCATGCATCAGTTATCCCAACGTATTTTATGTATGTGTGTGTTACAGCATATTTGATAACTTTTGATCCTGCCCCATCGTGAGCTGTATGAAATATTGTGCACATAGCTCAAACTTAAGTACAAAATCTTTAGCAACAAACAATTTTACAAGTCTGACAAGAGCATCAAGAGTATCTAAGGTATTTTTTCTGATTTAAAACATCAACTATTTCCAGCTACTCGAGTCGAGTAACTCGACATATTTGAGCTGCATAATTAGTTAAGGTTAAAGTTGCCACATTCCCTTATTTTTGCACAATTTGTGGCATGCAATAGTGCTACTTATCGTTGCTTGCAGGTCACAAAACTGACAAACAGCCAAACTGCCAGCTGCAAACTATGCGGTTAGTTATAGTATGTGAGAAGAAGTTTCAGTTTATGCCGGGGGATAAGTGCTCTTAACAGTTGGTCACATGTTAAACGCATGTTAACAGGTTGTTGGTAACAGCCTGCTTGCTAGCTGCCAAACTCATATTCCTGTGGCTTTTGGCTTTTACGGTTCTGTGGTCTGAACCATTCAAATCCAATTCATTTGAATTTATCAACTGAAAGGCTCCCGACAGATACCAAGTTCTAGTATTTAAGATCAGCTTGTTCATTGTTTGATATCTAAATTTAAACTTTTAAACTGTACAAACTTTATTAATGCATACTTACAATGTAAACATGAAATTTTAAACAAACATTCCTAAAACATTATTTTAAACCTACATTTTGCATCCCAATATTAATAATTTAAAATGAGAAATTCAATATATTTTTATAAAATCGATTTTTACACAATTTTTAAGATTAAAATTTAATAAGTGTTTAACCTCTTAATGGATTTTGAACCTGACTTTAATTCACGTGGGCCATTTACATATATGCGTTATTAAAATTTTCTTCTCTGAACTACACTCTCTGTTTCGTATCTGAAAGCCATATAATATAGTTTTGCAACAGTTAACAAAAATTTGCAATTTCCTGATGTCTGTAATCTTTGCATAACATTCCATAGTTTAAATGGCTTAACGATTTCCATGTTTCGAATAACGCTTAAAAGTTTTTGCATTTCCTTAAGTTAATCACACTTGGGTGCTTAATTAAAAACCATTAATTGTGGCTACATGTTAATTAACCCACACTCTTTTTTCCATTTTGGCAAACATGCAAAAGTTCGTTTTGTTATTTGGCCATTATGAAAAGCAAAAAAAGAAGAAAGATTCAATTAAAATATAAATACGAAATATTTAACAGCGCAATGTTAGTGAACTGTTAGCAGTCTTCCACCCCCACATGCAATTCGCTGTCTGTTATCTTAACATGCGCTGTCAACGACGACGTTGCGTCGCTGCCTGCACTTCGTGTCCCGCTGTTAACAACAACATAGCGTGTTCGGCTCTTGACGACTGCTGTTAACTCCGTTTTGTTATTTCAGTTCTTGGCTTGAGGCTTGTTGTCGCTTGTCTCAGTCACCTGCTAAGGTTTGAGCGCGTCGCAACGTAGCGGCAACTATTGCAACGGTTTCTAACGGTGTGTAAGCGTCTGTCTCTATATATGTGTGTGTGTATGTGCGAGTGTGAGTGTTAAACGCGTCGTATGTGTATGTGTGTGTGCTTTGTTTTTATTTACATTTAACACTTTGACATATACAAGAAAGAGCGGGCACTGTCAAATTCTGAAAAAAAAAACACAAATCCTGTTTCAATTTCAAAAACCAGTTTATATTATCATATTTTTTTCTTAAACACTTGATTTGTTACAAATACTCAATACGGCTTTGGTAATTGGCTGGCATGCAAGAATTTAAAACGCGCGCCGCGTGACGTCTTTCAGTTCTTCTCTTCCTCTTTTCCATCTGCCATCCTCTCTCTCGCACTCTTTTACTGGCAACTATCGATAGAAGGCTTTTTTGTTTTTGTTGTTTACCGTTAGCGGTTAGCAAGTTCTCATCTAGTATCTCTCTAGTCAATTGTTGCTCTTGTTCTTTCTCGAGTGTTGACCACCATTTCTATTGCTACTTCTGCCTCAACTCAACTTGTGCTTCTTCTATCACTTCTGCTTCTTCTTCTTCTTTGGCTTGGCACCCCTCTGGCCAACGAAGCGTGTTCTTGGATCTTGTGTTTAGAAAGCCACTTGGCGACTCCAGACATATTTTAGCCCTCTCTCTCTCTTTCCTTCTCCAACTTCTTCTCCATCTCCCACCTTAACTCTATCAACGGTTTTCAAGT
This sequence comes from Drosophila testacea, assembly GCA_035043265.1. Lineage (NCBI taxonomy): Eukaryota > Metazoa > Arthropoda > Insecta > Diptera > Drosophilidae > Drosophila > Drosophila testacea. The sequence continues at coordinate 3,606,314 of JAWNND010000151.1, forward strand.
CTGGCTTTAAAAATGCTTAATTAAATTTAAAGCGCCTCTCCCGTAACTTCTGCTGGTTCTTTAGACGTAAATTGACCGACTTCTTGTACCGAAACCGAAATACCGTTAATTAATTCGATTGTTAATTTTTGACGCTATTTTATGGAATTTCTGCTATTTGCCTATAAACAAATCAAAATCATTAATATAAACAAAGCATTTTTAATCAATCAGCAAACAAAATATAAACACAAAAAAAGCTTAAATGATAAGATGATAAATTTATTGTTTGACACATTTTAAAGTATATATGTATATGTTCTATATTTATTTCATTAATGTTCAGTAAATAAATAAATTCAAATTATTCTTCTTATTAATTTAATATACGTAGATTTGGTAATAGAGATTATTTATTACTAATGGCCTTAGCTAAGTTTAAAAGAATATGTTAGTTAAAATGTATGATAATTTCAAATGCTTTTCAAAATTCAAATTCCCACAATTTATTTAAGGATTCCATTAAGAAAACTTAATGAAATGAAAATGAAAAGCATTCCCTAAGAAACGCTGATTTATTGCATACTAAAATGAGCCAGACAATTTTCCTGGAAAATATTCAATTCAAAATTGTATAACAAATACAATAATACCACAACTCATACTTTAATTAGCCCACAATTTGCATATTAGCCAATATTCTTGTTTGGCATTTGCCATTGGCATTCTTCTGTAGTTTAAACAAATATTTTAAATTCTTTGGGCAAACAGGTTGCCACACCAACAACAACAACAACAACAACAACAACAACAGCACGTGCAGGGCCGCAGCAAGAAAATCAGCATTGACAACAACAATAACAACGACAAGAAAAAAGATAAAGTGAAAATTACAAAGCCAAAAAACACGCAAACCGCATAAAAATTTAAAAAACGCGCGCGCCGAGAAAAACAAAACGACAGAACAAAAAAAAAAACATAAAAAACCAAAAGCCAAAAAATGCTCGTAAAAATTAAAGAAAAAGGAAATTGGCAGAAAAAAAAGAGAATTTTAAGCGCTTGCGTTTTGTCAACCAGAAAAGGCAGCAGCAGCAGCAGCAGCAGCAGCAGCAGCAATAAAAGCGCACAAGTGGCAGCAGCAGCAACAACAACAAGAACAACAACAACGGCAGCAGCAGCCACGACAACAACTACAACTACAAAAGGCAGCAGCAGGCTCTGTGAACCAAAAAAAGAGTATATAAAAAATAAAAGAACTGAGGCCCAAAACCGAAATCCCTTTTGACCCCGAGGCAGGAAAACGCTTGTTTCGACAAGGCAGTGACAAAAACAACAACAACAACAGGAGCAACAAGAACAACGACAACAACACAGGTGAGCACAGTGCATGAATGAAGTGAATAAATGAATGAATGAATGAATGGAACCCGCCTGCCTGCTGTTTGGTGGTTGCGATTGCCTTCCCTCTCTCTCTCCCCCTCATTCCTCAGCGATTGAGTGATTGAAAACTGATAAAAGAAAACAACAACAAAACAAAAGGAAAGGCAGAAAAAAAGCAGCAGCATAATAAAAGGTGCCGTTGAAGTGATGAAAAACACTCTCACACAAAATAATGCACAGGTTTTTCTTGCTTTTCTTTTATTTTCCATTTGTTAAAAACAGAATACCCAACCTGGCCCCTACCACTACCCACATCCCCACCTCTGTCTCTGCTCAATAAGCAATAATATGCACAAGTGTCTGCGAGGGCTGCAAACCGAATTCGGTTCGTTTCGATAAGCGTGTTTCGTGTTTTAAAGAGAGTGGGGGGAATAGGGATTGGAGGCATGCCTGGGACACTGCCACTGTATAACAATAAACGCTAACCAAAATCGGTGCATAGCCCCAAAAACCAAAGTGGTTTTAACTCCATTGTGCGAAAAACGTGGCACATTGTTTTGCTTGTGCAACAAAAAAAATTTTAAAAATAAAACAAAGGCATACAGATAGGAGAACAGACTACTCAGATATTTTATTCAGCTTGTTTTTTTTTTTCTTTCTTTTGCGATCGATTAAAAGTTTGCTTTTTAAATTTATTTAAGGTTTTCAAATAACCAATTTAAGAATAGAGTGGAACTATTTTTAATCATTTTTTAGAATCTATAGCATCTAAAAATGTAGAGTATAAAAATTAATGAATTTTAAAAATATAATTGCATATTAATTAAAGAAAATTATATGATAAATATACATATTCCATAAATATCTGCTCATATTTTATTTAAATCCTAATTCTTTTATAATTTTTTGTCTGTTTCAAAATTAATGATTTCATAAATAGACTGAATTAATCATAAAAATTACCTTAGTTTAAATAAACATACATCTTATAAGAATTATAAGAATGTTGGAATTAATAGCACATGCAAACTTTAATTACTTTATTAAGTTTTAGAAAAAATATTAGTTTCCATAAGTAATCAAACTTAGTTCAAAGTTTCAAACAACAATTTGAATATTTATTGTTTGTATTCCCACTGCAATGTTTGTTTATTTGTTATCCCCAAACAATTTTAAACAACAATTTGTCAAATTGAAGTTGTTTACTGCCTATATTATAACTAAGCACGCAAATTAGTCTTTGTTTAACTCATAACAAGACCTTAGCAATTTAAATTATTGTTTAATGTACATAATCCAATTATCTAAGCATTTGTTCTCATTTTCGTTCACATTTTGAGTTTTAAATTCAACGTTGAAAAAAATCAGAAATTCTTACAGCGTTTTTGTCAATTTGCTTCATTGTGATTATTTTAGTGGCCTTAACTTGATTTTTACTACATTTGCTACAGTCACGACTCCTTTAATCTAAGGCAATTTGTATTCGCCTTTGTTAGATGAAAATCTAAAAAAAAAATATTAGAAAAATATATGAAAAAAAAATCCAACTATTGCTTTAATCCCAACTCTGTCGCAGAACTTTTACGAACCAAGTTGAAGTTGCAAAAAGATGGGAAAATGGAAAGGGAAACTAGCAAAGAAAAAAAGAAAGAGGAATCTTAAGATGTGGAAAATGCGTAAAAGGAAAAACAAAGGGCACACAAAAGGGGCAACATCAGTCGGACTCGAGCTGAGGTTGAGCTGAGTTGAGTTGAGTTTGAGGCAAGTCAAGTTGAGGCAAAATATCGCACATTGCATATATAGAAGTTGTTATCGTTGCTAAAAATAGAAATTGAAGAAAAGTTCAAATAAACAGAAGAAAATACAAGTAAACAGACAGTCAAATGCGAGGGGAAAAGGAGGAGGAAAACGGGGAACAAAACACAAACAAAAAGCGCCGCACAAGTAATGTAAAACACAATAAAAGTGTCTAACTGTATAAAGAAATGAAAGTCAAAATGTGTTGGGCTACAGTTTACTCTCCTCTCCCCTTCCATCTTTTTCTCCAAATACCCCCCCGTATGTTCACAACATTCACAGCATCTTTGGCATCATTAGCGGCAATTGAGTTTTTGGCTAAGTCGTTGGGTCCGACACAATTTTTACTGTCGTTTCTTCATCTTTCTTTCTTTCATTCTTTCTTTCTTTCTGACATTCTCATAACATCTACAGATTCTTAAGTCTTACTCACTCTTGCTGTCTCTCTAAGATCATCATCGTCAGCTCTTGAGGTTGATCGTGAACTCAAAAGATGTGAAAAATGTGCTAAGGTGCCGCAGACGCAGAATTAACTTTTGAAAGACGAAAGTCTCTGACTAAGTTGAGAAGAAAGCGTGCAAATCTAAAATACAGTGGTCTCTCTGTAAGGTTTACAGCTGAATATAAATCCGAGAGATAAGCCTCATTTTGAAAGAGGTTAAAACCTTTGTCAATGTAGAAGGATTTAAGCAAAATACTTAACAATAAAGCTTTTTTTGCCTTAGTAGATGCTCTTTTTATGTTCTTTATTTCCTATCATTTGGATTAATCCAAAGCACAGCATATAAAGACCTATTTCTTTCATTTTAAAGTTGCTTAGCATATGTAGAATTTTTACTGTAATTTTACCTTTAACGAATTCTATTGTGTTTTAAAAGTCGATTATTATAGTTTTGAGTACTTACACCTTTGAAATGTGTTTCCTTCTCAACTAATTTGTGCTTTTTATCTGAGAAAATGATCTAATTTGATGAGCTATTAAGCTGCAATTTGTCTAATGTCTTGTATTTCCATCAAACGAAAACCCAACTAATATCTAACAGCTCAAGTACAAGGCAATGAAATAAAAATAAAGACAAAGAGGAGAATACAAATTGTTCCCACTGTTGTGGCGTTAGTTTCTCATAATTGAATTATGATCACTGACTGTGTCAAGCGTTCACTCAGACAGACGAAGCTAATGAACACGCCAAGCCAAGAAGGGTAGTCAACTGAATCGTATGATGATAATGATGATAATTGTGAAACAAAAATATTAAAGATGATGATGATAATGATGTTGCCACTTGCAGATGCAAAGCGAATGAATGTGAAAAGGAAGTGCAAGTGCCAGACTCAGAGTCACAACCAGAACTAGACCCAACTCGAACCCAATCTCAAAGCGAACCCAAACTCAACTCAGATGCGGCAATGAACTCAAAAGAAATACCAGACAAACAACAACAGCAACAACAACAACATTTACAAGAACGACTCAAACACAAACAGCAGCAGCAGCAGCAGCAGTAACAAGAAATGCAGTTAACAAATACCGAAGATGCAACATTATGTGGCAGCCTTAACATTTTTTCAGACATATCCATTGCAAGGCATTCGGCCTATTCGAGAAACTGGACGCACTCTTAAAATGTGTTTGTGCAACTGCAACGGCAACAGCTTTGGTTGCAGCTGCAAGTGTAACAGATTTTTTGGTTATTTACTGAAAGAGAGAGAGGGGGGAGAGGTTAAAAGATAGATAGACAGTGCACACACGGCAGCCTAAAGGTCATTCATCTAACGAAGCGTTTATCACGTTTATCATGCCTGCCTGGGCTCACTTTATTAACATATTTCTATACCCTGTACAAACAAACAAAATGTGGGGTGATGTATCTAGATAAGAGGCACAACAAAGTTTGAAATTTCTAAACATATTTACGCATATTTTCTAAGAAATATTTACTGAGAAAGTAGATAAGATGTAGAACAACATTCTTGAAGATATTTGTATACTCTGTAATTGTGGAAAACTCTTGAACTTTATTTGTTCATTTCAGATTTATTTAAGTAAAATTTTGGTGAACATGACCTCAAGTATTTTAGCTATATATCCTGTAAATTTCATACAGTTGTATTAATATTTACACGAGTTTTAAGAAAAGTAAACGCTAAAGGCAAATTAATTTCTGGTGAATAAAATAAAACATATACAGACATGTTCTACAAAAACCCAAAAGAAAAACATTAAACAGAAGCAAAAACAGCAGTCATCAAAATCACTAGCAAACCTTATAGTATACTAATATTTTACAGCGTATTTACTAGTGCATCATTTGCTTTATTTAGCATGTTGCAACTGTTGTTGTTGACGATGCCTTTGTGTGGTGTTGTGGTCTCATTTCCTTTGCTAGTTCCTTTTCGCGTCGGCAAAAAAAGAAACGCCCAAAAGCCTAGGCCATAGTTAGTTAGTTAGTTAGAGAGAGAGAGAGAGAGAGAGAGAGAGAGAGAGAGAGAGAGAGAGAGAGGCAGACCCAATCCTGACCATGCTTCCTATCATTTTCCATTCCCCTCTCCCTTTCCTCACACATTGGTGTTGCAACTGCTGTTCCTGCTGCTGTTGGTGACGCACAAGATAGTTTCACTTTATGCATTTTAGAATGCCTGGCACAGGGAAAAAGGTGTAAAAGGTAAAGAGAATAGTGTTTGGGCTTCTAGCTGTGTGTTGCTTTGTCGTTTTGGCCAACAGGAAATGGCCAACATTAGACAGTGTGGCACGTGTTTGTCTGCCAACTGAATGTTTTTTGCACCCTGTGGACGGAAATGCGACAGGAACGCGTTCTAACAACTTTCCATGGCATTCCTATGCAGCAAACTGTATATATGTATTTTTATGTTTCATAAATAAAAATTACTAGATACTTTTACTTCTCTTCACAGGTAGAAATTCCAACAATTCTGTGATTTGAAATCTCTCATAAAACTGTCACTTAATAAATGTAAATATCAATATAAACTAACTCGAATTAAACTTCAACTATTAAGCATTTTTAGCAACGTGTTAAGAACCTTGTTGAAAGCGTTATCGTTAAGCTGAAATCCAAGTTGAAACTAAGTTAGTTGCCAGCCAGAGTTGATTGTGAACTGATTTATGCCTTCACTTTTTAAAGGAAAGGAAACTTCTGCAGTTCATGCAGCTCATTAAAGAATTGTTCTCCCTTTCCCTTTGCCTCTCCCTCTTCCACATTCTCTCTTGCTCTCTTGTGCTTATTGTTTGGCACTCAGAAGTCACGCTTACCAACCAGCTGTTGTTATACACTATACCCTTTTCCCTTCTCATACTTGGTATCAACAGCGTGCAGCTTCTGGCCATGGCCAGAACGTTGGCTCATCATTGAGTAAAACGATGCAACAACGAAACCAAGAACAACATAAAGAAAAAGAAGAAAACAAAAAGTAAAAGAGTAGAAAAACGTATTTCTTTTGTTCTCTCATTCTTGCTCCACAGTTTTCCACAGTTTTCCTCAGCTAGCCGCGTTTCCTTTATTTTTTTTTTCCAGCTCTCCCATAGTTTATTTTGTGGCTCATTTGCATTATTTTAATTCATTTCGCCTTGGTAATCGCCAATGATGACCTCCCCTTACCCATACTTCACTTCTTGGGCCCCTCTTTAGACCAGTCCGAGTAAAGTTGGTATAATGTTTGGGTTGTTGCCACTGTTTCTTCTACTTGGAGAATGCCAATAAATAAAATGAATTCTGAAGTGAAAACGTTTCTTGGCCATTATGCATGCTACATGCACTTAATTAATTCCAACCAAGTAGAAAGAAAGGAAAAGCAACAAACAACAGTTACACAAAAAATCATCAAGAGGGAAAGAATCAAAAATATGTATAAATGTAATGAAATCATATGCCAAAGTTTTCAATTCAATTTATTTTCCAAAAATGAAAGCCAAAAGACAAATTACATACCAACTTTTTAGGGCCAAATGAAATCACAGCAGATAGTTTTTCACTTCTTCAGGTACAAATGAAAACTGAGACTGAGAGAAAAGGGAAGACAATGAGATGGAGGGGGGGATGAGTGCTAGACACAAAGCCATTGGAAACTTGGTCCTGGCCCGGCCAGCAGGACACTTGAAATAAATTGCAATTTGTTCCATGCCAACACGCAGTTCATTTTGAGGAATAAAAAGAGAGGAAACAGAGGAGGGAAGTGGAATGGCAAAGGTTGCCAGTCGATGTGGCGCCTATAAATTAAGTGCAGCAATTAATAATTAAAATGTGTGTTAATTAGAGAACGGGCTCAACATTTGCCACTCTCCAACTAATTGCAATTTCAATTAGCCGCATTAAGGAAAAACATTGCGTGGGTTCTCTCCCAAAAGCTAATCAACTGATTTTAAAGGAATGCAGGATAATGACTGCATTAAAAATCATACATGCATATATGGACAGACATGAGAAATGAAGCAATTAACTTGAATAAATTAAGGAACTTTATTTATTTAGGAAAGAAAATAAAGCATTTTATGGTATATAAAGTTCCCTAAGTGGCGATCAGCAGCAAGATAAATATTTGGGTGGAATCTATATCCGAAATCTAAAGAAACATTATAGAAGCAAAGGAACTCTTAAATAAAATGGATATCTCTTAATGGCATATAAAGTTCTCCCAAGTATGGAGAACACACTGTCGGTTTTTTAAGGATTGAGTGGAATATGTTACCGAAATTAAAAAGTAATGGGAAAAATAACAAAATACTATACGTAATTAAATAAACTCTTAACTAAAAAGCACTTCGAAAGTCCGCTCTATAGTATGTGTGCAAGCTTTCCAATAGATACCAGAAGGCAATTTAGATTCGATTTATATTCAATTAGTGACATAATTCTTAATAAGCAGATTGGAAAAGGTTGATTTGCTGTTAAATTTAGCAGCAAATGTATAAAATATTCTCAAATAAAATGATCATAAAATGCCAGACAGTTGCCATAGTAAACGAATTATCGTAATATTTATAATACATTTTATTTATACATATTTCATTTTACTTTTTTTCCTTTTCTCTTCCTCCTTTACTGTTTTATTTCATTTGTCGTTGTGCCAAAACATTTTTAGCTGGCAATTCATGGCAACTAAGCACACGCTTTTGTGTGTTGTCTCATATTTCATTCGAGTTTCATTGTGAGCAGGGAGCTAAAGGATGCACCAGGCGACTGTTATCCTGGCTACCGACTGCTGACTGCTGACTGCTTAATATTTCAGTTTTTGGGGCTGTGAATCAGTGAGTCTTTTATGGCATCACACGGATTAGATATCGCTCTGACAGTGGTCTTGGGATTAAATGAGCCTAAACAGCCCCTCAGCTCTGGTATGCCCCTTTACTCTACTCTACCCCATATGTGGCATGCCCCTCACGTTTTTGCTATTCCATTTGTTTAGCTATGTAATTTAGTTATGGCTCAGTGTTGTTTTATTGACACGTGTACATATATCCTTATCCATTGATTATTAACATCAATCAGCGTATTGGTTTTATTTTTGTTTTCTTCGGAACTGGACTGTATGGCAATTAGCTTGCAACACATGAATTCAATTGCCACTGCAAATCTTTTTTCTTTTTTCACTTCCAATTAGTTAATTAACGCTTGGGAAAATATGAGAATACATATGTATTTATATCTGCCTGAATGTGCAATGTGAAAGGCAATTGGCGACAAATAAATATTAAATCAATCAGTGGGAATATTTAACGAGCCAAATCAAATTATACCTGGCAAGCCAAGAAAGGAAATAAAATGTATATAGCAAGCTTAAAGCATTAAAGACCAAATTTAAAACTAAATTATGTTGTGTTAATTGAAAATCAAAATTACATTTTTATGAGTAAATGAATTGCCAGACTTATTAGACTCTGTATTTGTTAATAATTAATCTTATTAAAATTAAATTATAATTAAAAATATTTAAATAAAATTAAACATAATAAACTTTATTAATTCAGCGTAAAACTGAATAGGAAAAGTAGCTGCATTATATATTTTATTTTGCTTAACAAAGAATCTAATTTATTTAATTATTTATTCATGATAGTTTTAACAATGCCCAGAAAGTAATTAGCCAAATTCTGTTCGTCTAAAAAATTTAATGACAAATAAATGAATACACACGTATTTTTTAGAAGGAATTAACCAAAGCATAACTAACTAGTTAAAAGCCCCAGCTTTTTTAGTCACTTGAAATAATAATAAATTTAGCTAAAATAAAAATGTATAAAACTTACAATTCAATATAAAAAATAGTTTAATTGTGTATAGTTAATTATTGTGCAAATGAGAACTGAAAAAGATCAAAGGCATTTGCTGAAGTAGCTGAAAAGGAATGTGTCAACTCAATTTAAGACAAGCTACCAATAACCATGACCAGATTCAAGTCAAAAACTCAACATTGTTAATGACGAAATGGACAATTTGGGTCTGACAATGCATAAATACATAAATGTACATTTAATTTGTGTGTAACTCTGCGTATGAGTAATTTTTTGCAATTAACTTTAGAATTGCAGTTTTGTAATTGATTTCCTGACCGGAGCTTGCCTCACCTTGCGGCATAAAAAAATGTTAATTTTCATTTTAATGAAGTCGAAATTAAAAAAATGCAGTAAGCTACAGTGGAGCAAGCTCGACAGTAGGAGACCCAGTACTTTTTGAGTGCAGAGCGTTCACTAAAGACTGTTCTTCAATAATGCGTACCAAACAATAGATGGCGCCACTACGAAGTTAATAAACACAGAGGTCGCTAGCGTCTCTTCTTCGTCCTTTTGCCTGTAACATTGTTAGTTGAATAACTTCCGTGTTTACCATCCGATTAGAATAAAATTTTCTGAACTGGTTTGGATCATAGTGTATATTATATGTACCAACAATCAAGGCGCTAACGTCAAAGGGGCTTCTTTAATTTGACTTCGAAATTTTGTATTTCAATTTCCGGGGGCGGATAGGGGCGTGGCGAAAATCTAAAACAAACTTGATCAACGGGAGATATAGATGATCCTACATACCAAATTTGATGGCTCTAGCTCTTATAGTCTCTGAGATATAGGTGTTCAAAAAAGGGACAGACAGACGGACTGACGGACAGACGGACATGGCTATATCGACTCGGCTGTTGATGCTGATCAAGAATATATATACTTTATGGGGTCTGCCACGCCTCCTTCTGCCTGTTACGCACATTTTTTTTGCACAAACTTAATAGACCCATTTGTACTTTTTTAAAGTACTGGGTCTAAAAAAATAATAATACAAGTTAAATACTCTAATAAAATGCTGTTAAATAAACAGAACAACTAACTCATAAAATTGCGCAACTGATTTGAATCAATTTAAATGAGTTGAAAATTTATTCCCAGGCAAAAAACTAAAGTGCAAAATGAGCTGAGTTAGAGAGAACTTAGAAATGGTGGGTCGACTGCCAGATACCCTCTAAATAATGAAAATGCTTACGTTATCTCACAGATTACAAACTTGAATCTTAAAATAGTTGAAGGAAATCAGATTTAAAATACTCCCTTAACAATTTTCTATGCAGGGTATCAGAAACAAAAAATACGCATGCTGAAGCAGCAGTTGCTGCAGTTAACTGATGTGGCTAATTGACGGCATGACGAACTGACAAACTGATGGATTGTTGCAGAAAGCCAGCGAACAGCAAAAGTGCCTGACCCAAATACCGAGCATAAAACCGAAACAGAAACAGTAACAAAAAACAACAAAAACAACAAAAGCAACAGACGCAACAAAAAAATGTTTCTAATGAGGCAAATTAAGCAAGCGCCAAACAATTAAAACAAAAGCAACAAATGAGCGCATAATTATTTTATAATTAAATTCCATTTAACAAAGTCGACACACACACACACACACACTCGCGTTGTTGTTTTTTGATGTGGAAGTTGCTAAATTTGGTGTAAACATTTGTGCAGTTTTCATTGCCTGAATTTAAGCGCAACAGGTGTAAATTACAACAGCGAGGTAAGAGGTGAGAGGGGAATGGGGCAGGTAGCAGCGGCTACAGGGTGCAGTTATAATCACCGTCATCAACTCCAGCAGTGAGTTAACATTCTTAGCCGCTCAAAATTAGTGGGCCAAAAGTGGTTTATGGCTGGCCAAGATGGAAGACCTACAAACAAAATTAGGGCAAATGTTAAGTTAGCTGAAAATGAAGTCTAGTTTCAAATATCAGTAAATAAAGCAGCACAGAAAATTATTGAATATAATAAATTAATTACAAAGAAATTTAAAAGTTGTAACATAAGTTGTATATAATATTACTTAATATATATATCTATAGTTAAATATTGAATAATTTATATATGCTTGATAAGAAGTGATAAAAGAATTATTTTCACAAAAGTATTGGATTCTGCACAGCAAATTGGGTTATAAGTTATTTATTACTTTCAACTAATCAAAATCAATTTTTATTTATACTACTCTTTAAATGTGATGCTTAAAAGTATTTCTACATTTTGTAAGCCGTCACATAACTTGTCAAAGAATATTATTTAGTTATGCAAGAACTATATACTAAACTAACTAACTAAAATGTTGACGCATTACAAAATTGAGTTTCAAAATTGAGTTTCAAAATTAATATTCAAATTGTATATGCTGAAGTCAGTGTTGAGCTGAAACTTGAAATTTATCCTACTGATGAGATATCTGACAACAGCAGACTTTCCTTTAACAACAAATTATTTTGGTAAATTCAAAGATCAACAACAAATAAAGCTGTCTACAATGTGGCATACCTCGTGACAGAAACATGACAACAAAACAATTAAAAACACGTGTTGACTTTTGAAATTGAGAAGAATTCGAGAAGAGAAATAATCCAAATAATGATAATGATAATGATAATGATAATAATAATAATGTTATTTTTATTGCTATTGTTCGAATCGATGCCACAAATTGGTGAAAGTCGACAAAGATATTTGATGAAGCATTTGTTTTCTTGTAGGCTCGAGGCAGACACAGGCGTTGCCTACTCAGATGTGCGTGCAACAATTTTCGCTGGCTTGCCTCATTTGTGTATGTGTGTGTGTGTGTGTGTGGGTGGCAACAAAAAAGAGGCAGCTAGTCAACGTGCAACAACTTCATTGAGCTTCTTGAGAGTTGCGAGAGCTTGGCTAGTGTTTGGTGAACTAGTTTCCATTTTAATAGCGATAGCGTTAGGTCTGCCAAGTGGCAGCAAAGAGAGCATGAAATGTGCAACGAATTGTGGCAGCCACAAAGATTTATTGAGGCCCGGCCGGGGCTATTAACAAAATTACTTAACAAGCGGCCAACTGCAATGGACAGCAAATGCATCGCATTTTGGTCAACGCCGACAGCAATAGCAACAGCAACAGCAGCAGCAACACAAAACAGCAACAACTATTGAAACAACCCAAAAACAACCCAAAAACACAACGAACAACAAACGGGCAAAGTGAACAACGCTGAATTATTGCCAAGCGAGTGAGTTTTGAGTTTCGGCTGATGGCTGCCACAGTCTGAGGCAAGTTCTGGACTCGAGTCTGGTCTGGTGAATCCACAAGCTTCCCTCCATTGGCTGCCAGACGATATATTCTATTTAATTGCATTCGCGGTTGATGCAGGCACAAAGCACACAGAACATAGAATATAGTAGAATAAAGCTACAGCCAGAAGGACACTAACTCTGTCCTGTCCCTCCTCCCATAGCTATCCCTATACCTATCTCTACCTCTATTTCCATTCCTATTCCCATCCGGATAAAGCCAGTGGCGTTCCCACTAGGGGCTGTAAAACGTTAATCTCAGTATTAAATCTGACAGCAAAAGAAGTAAAACGTATAATGGCAAACGAAATATACGTAATACGTTGATTTATGATCTCGGCAACTGAGAAAAGAACTTAAACTCCGACTTAGATCCTTTGTAACGTCGCTCAATTAAAAATTGTACTTGCCAAAAATTTATTTAACTATTGTGAGTAGTGTACCAATTTACAAGAAAGACCTCGTAGCCCTTGGATAACAGATAATAAATAAATAAAGCCTAAAACATAACTTGTTAATATTTAAACACTGATTAAGATATTCTGGCATTATAAAATCATCAGATAATTTAAATAAATAAATACTAGATAAAGAGAAATTCATTAAAGTAAAAATAAAAGTTTACATAATCTCACAGTAGGAAACTTAAAGCTGCTGTCTCTTTAAATTCACTTAACATTATAATTAATTTTGTTACCAATTCATTGGCCACGTTAACTGCACGAATAGCTTAAAAGTAGCAAAGCAGCCATAACTTTTCGATTCCCAAAGTCAGCAAGTTAAAGTTTAAGTGCAAGTCACTTGTTATTGCAGCTTTTGCTATTCACTCCCTATTAACAATTTGCGCTAACGACGCCTCTGGCTGTGTGGGTTGTCCCCTCTTTTGAGAGGGGGGCAGGTCCAGTCACAGTTTTATAGACAGCCAACACAATAATAACAGCAACAAAAGAAACAACAGCAATCGCGGTTGCCGCCTGCCAATCGGCAAAGTTGCAAGCGGCAAAGTTGACGACCGCAGTGAATAAAACAGAAACAACAACAACAACAACAAGAGCTGCAACACCAACGGGGGCAACATCGATGCAATTTGTTATTTTGAATTTAGCAATTTTCGAGTTCAAACTATTTCTGTGCGAGATAGCAAAAAGCAATCACAGAACGCACAACGAGAGGCTTCAAGTTCGGCTTGGTTTATTTTTGGTATAGGATTGGGGCATGCCACATGCTGAATGCTGAATGCTGCATGCTGCATGTTGTATAGTAGCTGTTTCAATCTCAACCCAATGGCAATTCCTTTGATTCGAGGCCGAGTTCGAAACTGATATTTAATTAAATATAGTTTCGACTTCAGGGTATGAGATGGAGGCCAATCGAACAGACAGACGTTGCTCCACAGGGGATCATTTTTTCTGGCAGTGTAGTAGCAAGACCATCATTAAGCCAGGCCAAAACATTGGTAATGATTGGTTCATAGCCAATAATATGATGCCTTTTGCTAAGCTAAATATAAATCTTGAGCTATTTTTGGGCTCACTTTGAAGGCGCACTTTGAGTTCTCATCACGTTGCCATTTTCAAGCACATCACAAATGCTGCTGCTTCAAGGAGGTGTCCAGGGGGAGGTTCCAGCACCTCAGATCCTTTGTCAACTGATTCGATTTATGCAGAATTTTATCTCTCTCTCTCTTTTCTGACTACTTCAAATCCCACACTTTTACAAGGAACGAAAGTCAAATTCAAATTCCAAGTCAAGGGCTAAATAAACTTTGTCGCTTGGCTTTAGTCAAAAGAGCAAGAAATAGAAAGAACGAAAGCATACTATTTTTTACCATTTTTGGCATCTATTTTTCTACCCTGTAATATGAATCGATAAGAATGGTTTTATTTTAAAAGGGTTCGCAGCAGAGGAAGACAATTTGAATCTAAAGTAAAGTACAGATATTTACATAAAATTCAAGCCAAGACATACACGTTTTACCTAACTTTCTAGGGATGAGCTCTGTTATAACATATTTATGTATCTCTAAGCTATATGTCACTACTAAAGAAATACAATAAATATAAGTTAACAATTCTGTTAGCAATTACAGAATAACTTCTTGTCGTGCACTTTTGAATATTACCTCTGTCAATTGTCGTTATCCATCTCCTTCGCGTTCAGAACATATTTTATGTGTCTATCAATTCGACCTGTAGACTGACAGCAACCAGCCTTGAGATATATAAATATCTCTCTCTTTTTTGTCTCTATATAAATGTATATACCTATATATAACATAAATAGAGGAGTATATCAGAGGCGTCTGCCAGGCTGTCTGTCTATCTCCGTTTACTGCACTTCAATATACAAAATTTATTGAATTTAATATGCATATTGCAATAAAATTTATGCATTTTTCTTTCGCACATTTTTTTTCATATCCTGCTCTTAGCTCTCTCTCTCTTTCTCCCTCTCTATCTCTGTCCTCTCGTCCACTCCTTCTATTATCATTAAATTTGCAGCGCAAAGGCGCAAATTTGTTATTGTTTCCTGGCTCTTCTGGGTGCAATGGATTTTAAATTTGATTTTCTTCCTTTTAGTCAGAAATTCGATAGGTGTTGTTGCAAAAATGTTTTATTATTCCTTAATAAATATATAAAAGGGCTTGTTTTCATTCTACATTCTTTTTTTGACAATTTATGATCTAAAAGCAGAAAGTAATAATGAAAATTATCTCGGGCAACAAAATGAAATATCTGATTGCCTTTATGAAAGCTTAAGTGCCAATAAGACGAGAGAAGTATGGCAATGTGGATTAAGTTAACAGGAGAGTAGGGCAATATAAAATGAATTTAAGCTAAGATAAGCTTTAATGAACTCTTAAAGCTGTAAAGTGAACATTTTTATGTTTTAACCGCTTAAACTACAGAAAACAGCAGATTAACAAGCATTGTAACATTTTCTAAGAAATTACAGAGTTTTAAAAGCATTGTAGACTTTTAGTACTTATACCTCGACAGATTTCAATTGATAGAAATTACTATGTGCTCTTTTTTCTGACTAGTTAAATTAATAAACCTTACAAAATTAGTGTTTATATTAAAATTATTAAAAACCTTGATTAAATTCTCTGCATTATTTGTAAGTTATTTTAATTAAAAAATCTTAAATATTTATGCATACGTATGTATGTTCAATTGCTTGCTATAATTATAAAAACCCTTAATAAAATTCTCCCTCATATTTTGTTATCTTTTCAGGTAAATGTGCTACTTTTCTAAGCCGCTTAAGTCTTAACCAAGGTAAAACTAAAATTTCTCATGCTCTTTGACCCATTGCGGTCAGCCGATTTTCACAAAGCTACACTAATTACATTTAAAGCTTCTGCATAGAAGTGTGTGTGTGTGTTTGCGAGTGTGTATGTGTCTGCTGATCATTTTTTCAAAGTGCTCTCGAATGGCCCATTAAAATGAGCCATTAATTCTTAGCCAATGACCCTCTTAACTGCCTGTTAAGACCCAGATAGAACCAAAAAAACAAAGTTTTCGATTCGTGAAAGCAAAAACAAAGTTAAAATAGAAAAATAGAAAAATAAAATAGAAAGAAATATGTATAATAAAATATATTTTTGGCAAAACGCACATAAAACGAAATAAATAACCAATTAACAGAACGCAAAACGCCCCAATGGCCAGAAGGGGGGAAGAGGGGCGTGGCCAAAAGCGCCATAAGCTTGTTCGAAATGTAGTGTGAATTCCATTAATTAGCCGTAATGAGCAGGGTCCAATGGTATCCATTTTGGCATCGATGTCCAGTGTTGACCGTAAGTCCCTCGATTGGCATATCAAAAACACATGTGGCGCGTGTCATGTGTGGCAAATGTCGCATGCAACATTTAACTGCAAAACAGCAACAACAACAACAACAATAGGAACAGGAACAGTTATAGGGAGAACATGAAACGCACATAAATGCGACTAATTGCCAGCCAAATGGATGCCTGAAGGTCAGTTAAGAGCCTGTCATAGATATAGCTAAATGACGCCCAGATACAGATACATCTACAAAACATGGATACAGATACATTTACAGCTATAGCTACATCTACAGCTACAGCTATAGCTATAGCTACAAACTACGCATAACTTATACTTGGCTGACACATATTCAATGGCCAATAAACTGTTGGCCACCATGTTGGCATGTCAAGGGGACACGGCCTATACGAGATTAACCGTTAATAGCTTCAAAGTGTTGCCACGCTTTTGTGATTTTCGGGCATCTCGTTTTCGTTGCTGTTACGCACTTTTCCCATAGGTTTTTCCTTTGCTTTTCCTTCAGCTATTTGGTATGCGACGCAACTCGATTAACTTGTTTTTTTGTTGTTGTCTTTTCGACTGCCCCTAAACGGTCAACTTGATAATGATGATGATAATGATGATGATGTTGTTTTTGATGCGGTAACTGAATCGCCTTCACGCCATTCGCTTCATTGGCCAAATGCAGCAGCAACAGCAACAGCACCAACAACAACCCAACAACAACAGTCAATTGCCAATGTTTATCTGGCCATTTAAAGTCGTTTTTCGAGTTGGCATCAACTTCCAATTGAGTTGTACAGTTGTTTAAGAAATACCAATCTCCAATTACACTCTCTTTCCATAGTCTATGCTCATCAAATTGTTGCTTAAATGAACATTGGGAATACGTATCAGTTGAGAGTTAATTTGGGATAAGTTTTTGATAGCGCATTTGAAATACATATCAGCTAAAAGATAATTTTGAATGAAGCTATGTTAAACTTTCAAGCTTTCGTTGTGCATTAAATTTCTAAACTTTATTTAAATTTAATTTATTTATCTTAATAAAAACTTTCCTTAGTTCAGATCAAAGTACTATATCTACAACCATTATATGGTATTTTATGTTCCACATCTATCTAAGCCAACTACATACTGGTTTTCTAATTCGACATAGAAAACTCAAATCTCAAATTATTAATAGTTCATTTTCTACGTTTTTAAGGCTTAATCCATTTTATTTCTTTTGCATATTCACTGACTTCGTGTAAGTTATCAAGTTTAAAAATAGTATACCCCGAACTTAAAAAAGGTAAATGTACTTAATTTCTTTGTCTAACAATATATAATAATTTTCTTTGTATCTGGTGTCATTTGGTGCAGAACCGTCTAAAACGGCCTCCTATTATATCATTAAATTATTATATCAAATGATTCAAATCATATAATTACTGTATTTCTTTACAACAACGTTTATAGATGGATTATCTGTGTCATGTCAAAGATTCAAGTCTTTTCTAGCTTGTCGTAGATTCTTTCTGTATTCCTATAACTGCTTTGAGTTTGTTTGCCCCTTCTTAGCCAAATTTTACCCACGTTATATACACAGTAATATCCCATCAGTAATTCAACATTCTGTTGACAACTCCGTCTTTCTACACATATGAATTACAGAGCGAGTTCCCCACGCAAATCGCTTTGGTAACTCGCTTAGCACCAAAATAAGAAGATGATGATGATGATGAAGAAAAAAAAGCGGGTCTATGAATACGTCCAAAAGTCAGACAACAGTTACAACATACATAAATAAACAACTGATCCCCAAGCTGAAGTCATGCGTATTAAATACCAAAAATAGAGAAGAGTAGAAAAAATAATAATAAAACGGAAAAAAATTCAAATCGTTGCGCACGACCAAATTGTAGGCAATCATTTGGAAATACACACACTCACACACACACACAACTTGATGATTATATATGTGTGTGTGTGTGTAATGTGTGTAAATGCTGTTAGTTTTTGTTATTCGTGTGATTAAATAGCGAAATATCGTCTCGATATGTGGATAACTCTGTAACTGTGACCAACTGTGCCATTTGCTAATAATTTATTTGAAATGTGAGAGTGCGCCCAAGAAGTCATGGCCAAAAGGGGGGTGGTAATACTAAAGAGGGAGGGGAGTATCTATCAGTAGTGATTTACAACAATCAGAGTGCATCTAAATCAGTGCAACTAACAGTGCAACCTGTTTTGAAGTGCAACCCGATGGACGATGACAGCGCTGCGAGCACTTGGAAACAAGTTTCAAATGCAGCAGCCAGCAAATTGGTCAGCAAATAGACCCCTCAATACCCCTTGTAATACCCCCCGTCTCCCCCTTTCATCATGCCACAGCCTGTGGCAACCACAGTGGCGTGTTTGGCAAAGTGCAGCAATGTCCACTACGACATCGAACGGGACACTTAACGTTTTGGCCATTGACAGCGATTAAAAACAAGTTTCCCCTTAGCCAACAAAGTCCTCTCTCCTCTCTCTCTCTCTCCCACTCTTTCTCTCTGTCTGGCTCTCATCCTCTGGCCTCTGATGTGTCCCAAATACGCGAGAGGCTGGAACTGGAACCCGGACCGGGACAACAGCCTCAACCACCATTCAAGTGGCCAGGCGCGACAACATTGCTGACCCAAATACAAAAAGACATTCAATCGACGCTCCACATGAACTGTACTCTGTACCAGTTTATTTCTCCTTCTGTTTATGGCCTTGCGACAGTTAAAAAGAGATGGGAAAAGAGCGCAGGAAAGAGAAGTGTATTTTGTTCTACATATGAAGCTTAAGTCTGTCTGGGATATGCCAAAAGTTAAACATAAAAGAACTGTCGCCTTTTGTAGAATTTCTATTTTTTCAAGCTCATAAAATAAAGCTAGAGAACAGTGTCTATAAAACTAATAATTAAAAATCTTTTATGAAATTTTTAGTACTTTTTATCACATTTTTAAAGAAAATTCTGAGAAAAGTTATTCGTTTCCAACAAATTGCTCATTTATATACTTAAAGACCGCATAACAAAAGATTGAAAATTGCAAAATTTCATTAAACTGTCAATATTTTAACAAAAGATATTTTCAAAAATTTAAAACGATAATATTGTAGCTTTCAAAACTGCATTTTGAATACAATAAATTTATACATAAAATTTTATTTTAAAACTATTAAATGGCAAATATTTTTGTTTTAAATCTTTTTTATTTTTTTAATATAAACTAACTGATATAAATTGTACTTCAAAGAATTAAAAATGTAACAGTGTGGGCAAAACCTTGGAAGCTGTAGAACCCTACAGAGTGCGAGAGGAACAGAGCAAAGAGATAAGGTATAAGAGAGAAAGAGCATCCAAGGGGGAATGGAAGTTGAAGGAGGAGGTGAATTGGCGGGTGAGCTTTGTTGTCATCAAAGCGTGTGGTGTGCAGGTGTGTGTAAGCATGTAAGTCAGCAGGTGTGTGTGTGTGCGAGCAGGTGTGTATATCTGGTGATTTACCGTTGTGGCCTCATACTCACACACACACACACAGACACACACATACAGAGAAGCTCTACTGGACATGAAGCTCGTTTCGTTCATATCCTCGCCGGCAAGAGTCGAGTTGTGGTTGCCGAGCGGCATCTTGTTGCACTAGTTGTTGTTCTGACTGTTGTTGTTGTTGTTGTTGTTGACGGTGCTCGAGTTGTTTATGTTGTTGTAGTAGTCGTGTTAGTTGTTGTGCCCATTTGAACGTTAGTTGCACGTAGTTGGCTTGTTAGCAAGTGTACGGTATTTTGCTTACACACACACAACACAGCACAACGCACACACTCGCAGCTTCAATACAACAATGGCAATAGAAACATAACACACACAAAGCACACACACTATCACCCATATACATATACACCCTCAACAAAGAACATCAAAGTGAACAGTTTAATTTAAAATGCATATTCAGAGCATTCTCTATATTCTACATTTAAATGTGATGTAAATGATTTCGGAGCTGTAATTAACTTTACAAATTAAAATTATAGAGTGGATACTTTACATAATATGGAATTTTATTATGTCTAATTATGCCAAATGATTTTAATTGTATTTCATTTATGAATAATACATAATTCATAGATGTAAGTGACTTTCTTGATTGATTGTTGAGTTTTTTTAATTTCGTCTAAGTTTATTATGTCGAATATAAGTTAACAGTATTTGTAAACGTAGAATTAATTTATACGACATCGCTCTTGGATTTTTCGTGAAAATTGTAGATATTGATGTGCAACTATTTTAAATTAACTAAAGTTTTTAAAAAGCCAAATCAGTCTGAATTAAATATTTCTGAAATAAATTCAATAAAATCTTGCTTGCTAAAGTTTCAAAATGTCAATTAAATAAACATTTCCACTCATTCTTCAAACTTTCTTGTGGTGTGTTTAAAGTATAAAATAAACTTTTAATCTAGTGGGCTGACAGACCTTTAAGAGGTTAAGAGGTCAGCAATTGTAGGCTAACAATTTAGATATAGTTTTAAAATATATATCTCACATTTTAAGGGAAGTTCTCTTTCGCTTTCTCTCTCTATCTCTCGCTAACTCTCTGGCTTAAAATAAGATCAAGGGGAGCTTTTTAGAGCTGTAGAGTAGGTCGGAAAAGCGCAAATGAGTAAAATGAATGAAATGAGCACACATACTGCAACATATGTTCATGCAACACGGTTGATTGCCACGCCCACAGAATGCCAAAGGAGTGGAAGGTTGAAGCCAGGTTGTTTAACAACAACACAACGGCAACTTTTGCTGCTTGAAAGAAGAATAATGCCCGCCAGTCATTTAAGTGCAGCCTCAGTTTGCAACATAAGTATTAGCTTCATTTTGTGCAGCATTTAGCCCTCCCTCCCTTCTACCTTTATCAACCACCCCTTGCATCCCCTACTGCTGCTACTGCTTGGGGCGCCTCTTCTTTGTAACTTTGTTTGCTTTTTTGTTGGCAAGCCTCAGATGAATTGAATGTGAAAAATTTAAATGCAAACAGCCGCAGTCGACGCAGCATGCAACCTGCTCTCTCAGCTCTCTGATGCTTTCTGCTTGCGTTGCATTATACAAGGCGACCCTCAACCATGCCGCCCCCTCTCTCTTAGTCTGCCCCCAATGCTGTACAAAGTTCATTGTACCGCGCGCTTAGGCTAAGAGTCACAGCCCAAAAGAAAAACGCTGCCGCTTTTGATTGCCAACAGTTGGAGCACAAGAGAAGTGGGTGTAGAGCAGGGGGAGGGTGGAGGTGGTGGTGGGGTTGGGTGGTTATGTGGATTGTATAACTATATAGTGCTATAGGTGGCCAGGTCATAGACTTTAGCTTGTTACTTAGGCCTGGTTTGTTCCCTCATCACACGCACCACATACGACCATTTTTCTCATATTTGTTTAGCTTCATTTTTTTCGCCCTCTTTTTTATTTCTTTCATATTTATCCGACATGAGAAACTTTTATTGTTGTTTGTCGACTTCTTTTTTTTTTAAAGGTGCGTGCTGAAGATTTACTGTTAATGTTGGTAGTTTCAGTTCAGTTGCATGGATTTTCAATGGGACTCCATTGTGCCCCAAAGGCTTCTATTGAATAGTCTCTGCCACCGACTGAAGCTGACAAATATTAAATCATAGATTCTCATTGCTCTTAAGCCTCTGTGTGATTTGCATGGGTATGTTCGACTAGCAGTTACCCTGCCACATGTTTGAGTTCAATCTAAGTTAATCAGGGGTGCCAGTTAAGAAGTGTTAGTCAACATTTCGGGAGCTTGCTCGACTAGCAGTTAGTCTGCAACCAAGCCAACAAATATAAGCTTACATTAAATAACCAATAACTTCCGCAAACTTCAATGTGGAATTGTTGTTTATAAGGCATTGATTCAACTAAACTGTAACTAAACACTGATATCAGTGCCTAAAAGATCTCACATAACAAATGTGATAACTTTTACTCTTAAGTTATCTATGTTTATAAGGAATTCATCTTTGATTGTTAATTAAGTCCAAGTCGAGTGAAAGAAACTTAAAGCTATCCGCACAATCGATTACCTGTATGTATCTACAATTTCAAAGGTGTTTCATTGTCAATGGCAAGTCGATTTCATTTGGTCAACAAATTAGACTTTCATCGTATTTCATTTGCTGTGCACACATCATCAATGCTATGTTCGACGCACTCACTCACTTATTCACTTATTCACTTCAACACTCACACATTCACTTAAATACTCACATGCTCAAATACACGCTTTAGCACCTTCTCCATTCTCTTTAACTGTTTGGCTGCACTGAACTTTCTCGGCTTTTAAGTCAACTGAAAACCCTTTTTAGCCATTCACACACTTGCCTACAAAATTAGCACTTTACCAACTACGCATGGCGGGCACATTCCAAGGAAATTAGCAACTAAATAACGTCAAGAACTCATCTTTCCCAACCTCACTTATATTTGTCTCCTCTTTTACTCTCTCTTGTTCTCACACCAGCTTCATTCGAGGCACTAAATAATACGCCTTAACGCGCTCATAACATTTTGCAGCTACTGTAGAGGCAGCTATTCAAATGTGTTTCCCCTTTTCTCTATCTGTCTCTCTTTCTCTCTTCCTTCTCTTCTATCCTGTCTCGGTTGTAGTTCACCCGCAGCATTTTCATTATGCAACACACGCGTTTGCCACGAGTCCTCGCAGTTATCTATGAAGTCCTAGGCAGCACCAACTGCCAGATAAGCAGCAACATCAGCATACAGATGCCCCCTGTTCCTCCCTTTGTTCCTCCCCCTGTTCCTTCCCCTATAACTTGTGCCACCTGCCTCTGGTTTCTTTCTCTTTTAAACTAAGTCTGCAAGAGTTGTTTATGGAGTAAGCAATCAACTTGTGGGCGGGCATCCTAATAATTTTTAAATCTCTGACTTGTTAGTTGCCGTCTTTAGACATGAAATCAGTCTTATGGAAGTTTTTTAAATGAGAACTATCTACTGAAAGCAGGCAAATCTCAATACAAATTTTAAGAGCATAAAAATATATTTGAATGCCAGTCAAAACATATTTTCAATATAAGAATACACAGAGAAAATGTCATAAGATATTTAAAATATTTATACATTTCAACGAAATATATAAACCCATTAAAAATACACTCTACTGTAAAGCCTGACAGATATTGAAACACACCCCTAAATGGCTGTGACCGTTATATAATGGATGAACCCGTGACATTCCATTGTTCTGAATGTCATTCATTCATATCTCTTCATATTTTTCAGTGGACAATGTCTAGATTTCAGTGCTATCTTTGGGAGCAGTTAATGATTGCCCGGTACAATGCAATGGCAAACTTTTCACTTGCAGTCACACCACACACACACACACTCACACTCACTCTCACACACACACTCACACTCACAGATACTCGCCGCCACATGTAGAGCACATAAATTACGTATACGCCGCATTGGCCAGCATGCCAGTCTCAATTCACGTTACATTTTTATTTTCTTCTCTCGCTTTACATTTTTGTTTTCTGGCCCCAACTCATGGGCATATTCTCTGGGCCATTCATCATTTTTCATGGCGTTGACACTTTCACTTGTTTCAGACAAACAAACACAACACAAACAGCAACAGCAACAGCAACAGCACCAACAACAGCAACGACCAACAGCAAAGTTGACATTTTTTTTTACGAACACACCCCTCTGGCCCAATATCCTTTACTTTTAGCTGGTTACGGGCTGTCAAATTTATTAGTTTCAATATAAATTGACAACATGAAAATTTGTTTATATATTGTTCGTTTGAACATTTTGCAGTTGTTTATATTCTACTAAAGGAATAAATAAAAGGCTATACTAAATTGGTAGCTTATATATATTTTATTAAAATAGATACCAAATATTAAATGAGAAGTTTATAATCAAACTTAGAGAGCGCAGAACTTACTTTAAATTTTTATTCTTTCAACATTTCTCAACTCGTTAAATAAAGTGTTTAAAATTTGCATAAGAAAATCTTAATATTAATGTTTAAATTCTGCAATTCTTCTTAACAATTAACTATTATACACAAGAGGGCTTTGAAAAATTTCTTGGAGTACTTAACAGCCAACAACAAATTCTGAATATCTTCTAGTTGAGCAATTTCAGGTGGATTCCACAATTATTTATCACTTTGCTGTCGTCTGCTTGACTTTTTGAACTCTGCGGTACTACATATATTGCGGGCACTGTCTTTAAATTTCACTCTTAAGTTAAATTTATGTGTCGACCTTACCTGAAATTATCATAAATTGCCCCTCATTACTGCTATGTATAACAAATAAAGTGAAGTTAAGCAAATGCAAAACGCAAAAAGCAAAGCAAAACATAAACGAGCCGACAATAAATATGAAAAGCGTTTTTCATAATGCGCTCAGTTGGGTTGAGTTGAGTTCAGTTGAGTTCGGTGTGGTATGGTTTTTCTCACTGTTTGTTGGATTTGTTTGTTTGTTGACTGTCAGTGAAAATCGCTTTCATCTGCAGCACGTAGCGCAACTAAAGTAAAAGAAAAAGCAAAAGCAAAAGCAAAGGCAAAGTGTTGACTGTCCAACAACAATCCATCCAAATGTCTTCACTTTTATTGTTGCCGACAACATTATTATTGTTGATGTTGTTCAAGTTGCTGATGTCTTCATTACAGGTACATTTATTGTACTTAAGTTCAGGTACACTTTTGATGAACTAACTAATTAACATCTGGCACGACTTTCAATGTCAATGCCAAGTGACAAGTGCACGAATATAAATTATATTGTATTATACACTTAGAAGCCAAATGAGATAATTTTCTTGCGCCCCCAAAAAAAGCCAAACCCCATCGCTTGATACCAAACAAAGTCTTTTGTTATTGCCTGACATTCATTAAAGTTGCTCCTCAACGCAGGAGGAAGAACATGGAGGGTGAGAAATGAAGATTAACTGATTAATATTGTGGTGGCATGTTGCGAATATGAACTAGCTGAAGGTTAAATATGTGTGTGTGAAGGCGAGTTCAAAAGGTCAAGCCAAAGCTCTTATATAACAGAAGAGGCAAGCAATTGGAATAGATAAATAGATAACCTTATTAAGTTTACGTGTAACAAATGACAATTATTTATCTCAAAGGTTCTTTTGCTACGTGATAATTGCTATACTTGAAGATATCTTAAACATAGTGTAATCTCAACATCTTTTGTAACATAACTGTGGAAAAACCTTCTGATTGAAAGTCCATAGAAATAGTTACTTCTAATAAAGTTAGCTTTTGTCTAAAAATTAACTCAGTCGGCTTTAATTTTAAGTAAAATAGACTGTTTATCTATACTAATACCAAACCAATCTCCCACTTACTCCTTAATATACCAACTTCTGTCAAGAAAAGTCCCCTAATAAAGTGTTTTACCTCAGCGAGCCAAAAAGTAAGGGTAACTTTATCTTAAGTTTAACTAAAAGACTAGCTATAATTTATCATGGCTTTGGCTGCAATCAATCTTCAAATCGAGCAAAACAAGTTCTTAGCTACCCTTAAAAGTACGAATATCGACACACACACACACATTTTACATTAACAAGCACTTGAGTATGAGTTTGAGGCAATGCACTTAGCTTTATTTGCTTGGGGAGCAGTCAAGAGCAACAAACTGCGGCAATATATCTGTCATAAGCTACGATATAGCCATATATGCATGGTATATTCCTATTTACAACTCACTTGGCTGGTCACACTTGACCCAGCAACAACAACAACAGCAATCCAAAAACAGCTCGAAAACAACTTCTCTTCTGCCTAGTTACGCAACTTGATCAGATGCCACTTTGCTCACAAGCAGCACTTCAATGAGACTCACTTCAAGCACTTTACAATCTCCCCTCTCCTTAAAGAAAAAAACAAACAAAAATTGGTAAAAAATTGGTAGACAGCCCAATTTATTGTTATTGTTGTTGTTGCTGTTTTTATTGATTAGTTGTCATTGATGCGTCTACTTGACCTTGGCAAATGTTTCTATCTATTCAAATGGAATTTTAAATTACAAATCGCGAGGCACTTCCTCGAATGCAAAATATCTGACTGCCCACATCATCTGAATTCGTCATGGTAGTCTCATCACCATTATCATTATCATCCTCATCATCATCATCATCATCACTTTCGAGTTTTGCTTTTGGTCAATTCTTATTTTTAATCTCCTAACATTTTTTATACATTTCACGCTCCATTGTGCATGTTGATTTTTAACTTTTTGTGTTGTTTGGGTTTTTTATTATTATTATTTTTATAAATTTGTATTTAAAATTAGCATATTTAAGACCTTTACTTGATCTGCAAATTGTCTTCATAAGCCATTAACAGAAACTTTTGCAATTTGTATCTTATTTTTCATTGAGGTTCTATGAGTTCTGTGCAACATTTTTTTTTTCCTGCTTCTCATTGTGCGAGAGAAGAAAAAGCAAAAGTTTCAGTTCGTTGTTCAGTTTGTTGTTCAATAAACAGGAAATCGAGATGAAATCCTGTTTCGATATTGGTAAACACAATATTATTGTTATTAGTTT
This sequence comes from Drosophila testacea, assembly GCA_035043265.1. Taxonomy (NCBI): domain Eukaryota; kingdom Metazoa; phylum Arthropoda; class Insecta; order Diptera; family Drosophilidae; genus Drosophila; species Drosophila testacea. Next base: position 3,633,424 of record JAWNND010000151.1, read on the forward strand.
TGTGGATGTTATTGTCATCATTATTATGATGCCTGAGTTGTCAAATACATTTGTAACATGTTTGATAATTCTGTTAGTTGTTTGTGTATACATAACTATGAGCAGCTGTTTATTTTTAGCCAAGTTGCCTAAATCTTTAAGATTTTTGCATAAACTGCCATTAAACTGGTTTTTATGTGTCTACAATTTGAACATTAATAATGCTTAATTTAAACGAAAAACTAACCAAATAAATCATATTCAAATGCTGTCCATTTTAATAAAGTTATCGTTATTGGAATTCAATTTAATATTATAAAATGGTTTATTGAATTATGTTAAGATGACAACTACTTCCTTTAAAAGCACATTTAAGATACAGACTTGTAGATACAATCCTTGGTTGTCATTTAAAATCTTAATCGCATTAGCCTCAACTTTGAATTCAATGATAAATCCTTGCTAAAATTAATCATACGTCAAGCATCAATACAAATGATTTTAACATTCTCCCTTAACTGACAGAAAATATCCTAATGTATACAAATCATATTTCTCACAATTTGGCCAAAAAATGTATCATCAGCCACGTAGCAAATCACTTTACAACTGTCAACTAAACAATGCTAAACAGGCAAAGTTCCCTCCCCTCTGATCTGACCTTTCACCCCCTCCCCCCCCCCTTTACAAACCACCCTTGACTGTCCGACATTTGACTTTATCGTACAAATTGATTGCATACAGGTTTCAGGCATATGCCGAAAAATTTGATTGATAACTTATTAGTTGGGTTTGCTTTTATGTCTGGCACTGGAACTAATCCCCAGAGGGACCTTCCCCCGCCATGGGTGTCGTTGTGAGTGGGAGTGGCTGCAGGGGGGATTACAAGAGGGACACATTCCTCCCTCCCCTCTTATAGCTGCTGTTTCATCATTTTGCATGGCTTGCAAAACTTTTGTCTCTTGGACAGTTTATCGACTTGAGTTGAACGCATGAATGAATGCCTAATAAAGATGAATACACCCAAAAGATACGAATACTCATACTCATACTCATACTCATACTCATACTCCAGCCACTACACATTTTGGCGCCCCCAGCTTGTTTTACAACAAAAGCCGCAAATTTAAATATATATTCGTATACATTATTTTTGTTGGTGTTGTTGCTTTGCTTATAAAAATACAAGTTTTCTCCCTCTCGCAAAATTTTAAACGACTTTCGGACTGACCGAGAAGTTGCAAAATTTATTGGACTGGGCAAATGGACAGACAAACAGACTTTGTTGTTGGCTGGTGAGTAAAACCAAATGCTAATACTACGAATATACGAATATATGAATTTACGGAGTATTCGTACAAACAAGCGGATTTTGCGGTTTATGCAAATCGTGCCCAAAGTCACAGCACAAAAATAACAATAATTTTGCATGTTTTCCTTTCTTTATTTTTCAACAAACACATTTTAAAATCTACACAGACTTACACATATTGTTTGTATAATGTGGGTATATATTGTTGTTAAATATATAAAAATAAATAAAGATTGAATGTTAATAAAAATGCAAAAATAAACTGTAAATAAACCTATGCAACTATTTTAATTAGTCGACAGGCAGATGCTCTGGAATAATTTGAAGTACTCTTCATTGCAACTTTAGTTTTTTTTATTTTAATTATAAACTTTATTCAGCAACTGAATCAATTCGCTTTAAAACTTGGGCAGAGAATCTTGGAAATATGAAGAAAGAAAAGTTTTTGAAGTATACTCTTGGATAGAGAAAATAGAAACAATTGGCAGGAAAACTTGTAAAGTTAGACAAAGATAAAAAATCTTTAGGAAAGTGCAAATGCTTATCTCTAAGCAAGAATTTATACAACATATGTATTTTAAATATACAAGACCTAACAAATTATTGTTAAAATATATTCAACCTGACTTCATGTATGTGTCATAGATGTATGTATGTGAGAATGTATGTAAGCTTATTTGTTGCTCTGCTGTCAAACTGTTTAGTTCAAGGCTGAATGCTTCTCAGCCTGGCCGACTGCCTGGCGGGAATTGGGATTGGCTTTGAGTCTGTGTCTGGGTCTCAGTTTGAGTCTGACTTTGGTATCGCAATTTTGGGGTCGCCTTTTTGGCCAAAAAGTGCGGGTGGCAAATGCCATCAAGATAATGCCAAATGTTTTAGTTGTTGCCGCTGCCATTTCACTTCTACACTGTGGTATTTATATAACGCAGACCTTGAGGACGAAGAGAGCCACAGTTTGCAAACATCATTTTGTATATGAATCATTTTCATTTTCATTTCCATTTGGAAAACTTCTTGTGTATGTTTTGGATATAGGCCAATTTCAGTATGAGCTCTCGAGTTCCTGTTACAGGTCCAAAGTAACAGCCAAGAGCAATAATTCATTTTCAAAGTCCTGGCGAGTGTCGACGTTGACGTCGACGTGCTGAATAATATGAAAATTCTTTTAAATTGAATTCATCGCATTTGGTTAACATTTTAAATTGAAACGTTTTATTCGCAGCTGAGTATGTGTGCGCTGTGTATTGTGCGGGTGTAGATTTATTTAAGCTACTGTATATCCTCTGTGGCGAGGACTTTGTGCTGATTGAATTCTTGTTTTCTATACTCTATGAATTTTGTTCATTAGTTTGTTTGATTTGTAAGTCGAAGCTTACTTTTCATTTCATTTCAATTCATTTGAATGAATTGCATCGCTATTCAAAATATTCATTTATTTATTTTGTTGTCTAAACAAAATGATAGCCAAAAAATAAAGAAAACAATTAAATGAAATGTTGCACATCAGAATGTAAACTTAGATTGAAGAGTTTTTTAGATTGTTATTGACGAAAATTCTTTGATATGTATTTATTTATTTAATTACAAAAGTAAACTAACGTTTTAAAACTTAAGTCTACTTGGAACGAGCTTTGGCAACGAGGGAATTTAGCTCCAAGAGTCTAATGTGGGCCTTTGAATTGTATATAAATTACTTTGGCTTTCTTATAGGTTATTCAAAAACTTGATCAAAATTTCAACTGTTCAATTTGTTCAATTCAATAAATAATAATGTTGACTCATTTCCAGTTGACTCCAGACTAAACCTGTACAATACTTTATTGAAATTTGTATAAAATATATTTAGAGAAGAATGTTTTACTGAAAGTCAACTTTTTTAAGACACGCTTTTTAACAGGTTTAAAATTAATTGAAATTCGCAATAAACGGCTGTTAAATCTATATATATAAAACTCTTTGTCCTCACTGACTCACTGACTGACTCACTGACTTAGTCAACACGCTGTAGGCCAAACGGTTCAAGATATTGAGATGAAATTTTTACACAACATAGCTGAGACATAATTATCGTGCAATAAGACGGGATTTTTTGATATCCCCACTGGAAGGGGCTAAAATGGGGGGTCAAAGGTCAAAATTGCTTAGTATGAAATTTTTTTGTTTTTTGAGCTATCTTAACCAAACTCACAGATTATGTATTTCTTACTCACTGCTACATCCTGAGAAAATTTGGTCAAGATCGGACCACTATATCATATAGCTGCCATAGGAACAACCAGATGCAAATTAAAACTTTGTATGAAGATCTTTGTTATTTTTTGAGATATCTCAATTAAACTCACAGATTATGTATTTCTTACTCACTGCTACATCCTGAGAAAATTTGGTCAAGATCGGACCACTATATCATATAGCTGCCATAGGAACAACCAGATGCAAATTAAAACTTTGTATGAAGATCTGTGTTATTTTTTGAGATATCTCAACCAAACTCACAGATTATGTATTTCTTACTCACTGCTACATCCTGAGAAAATTTGGTCAAGATCGGATCACTATATCGTATAGCTGCCATAGGAACAGTGGCTTTTAATGCTATTAATAAACAATCAAAAGAAGATGGACAAGGAGAGGGGGTGATGGAGGGGGGGGGGTGTTACGATTCATTTGTGTTGCGGCTTTCAAAATCAATTTTCAGTATATGGCACTGTTACTCGCTCTTGCTGCAATAATCCAATTGCAGCGAAAACTTTAAAACAGAGAGCAGCGAAAATGTAAATTCTCTATCTATATATATAAAACTCTTTGTCCTCACTGACTCACTGACTGACTCACTGACTTAGTCAACACGCTGTAGGCCAAACGGTTCAAGATATTGAGGTGAAATTTTTACACAACATAGCTGAGACATAATTATCGTGCAATAAGACGGGATTTTTGATATCCCCACTGGAAGGGGCTAAAATGGGGGTCAAAGGTCAAAATTGCTTAGTATGAAATTTTTTTTGTTTTTTGAGCTATCTTAACCAAACTCACAGATTATGTATTTCTTACTCACTGCTACATCCTGAGAAAATTTGGTCAAGATCGGACCACTATATCATATAGCTGCCATAGGAACAACCAGATGCAAATTAAAACTTTGTATGAAGATCTTTGTTATTTTTTGAGATATCTCAACCAAACTCACAGATTATGTATTTCTTACTCACTGCTACATCCTGAGAAAATTTGGTCAAGATCGGACCACTATATCATATAGCTGCCATAGGAACAACCAGATGCAAATTAAAACTTTGTATGAAGATCTGTGTTATTTTTTGAGATATCTCAACCAAACTCACAGATTATGTATTTCTTACTCACTGCTACATCCTGAGAAAATTTGGTCAAGATCGGATCACTATATCGTATAGCTGCCATAGGAACAGTGGCTTTTAATGCTATTAATAAACAATCAAAAGAAGATGGACAAGGAGAGGGGTGATGGAGGGGGGGGGGTGTTACGATTCATTTGTGTTGCGGCTTTCAAAATCAATTTTCAGTATATGGCACTGTTACTCGCTCTTGCTGCAATAATCCAATTGCAGCGAAAACTTTAAAACAGAGAGCAGCGAAAATGTAAATTCTCTATCTATATATATAAAACTCTTTGTCCTCACTGACTCACTGACTGACTCACTGACTTAGTCAACACGCTGTAGGCCAAACGGTTCAAGATATTGAGATGAAATTTTTACACAACATAGCTGAGACATAATTATCGTGCAATAAGACGGGATTTTTTGATATCCCCACTGGAAGGGGCTAAAATGGGGGTCAAAGGTCAAAATTGCTTAGTATGAAATTTTGTTTTTTGAGCTATCTTAACCAAACTCACAGATTATGTATTTACTCACTGCTACATCCTGAGAAAATTTGGTCAAGATCGGACCACTATATCATATAGTGCCATAGGAACAACCAGATGCAAATTAAAACTTTGTATGAAGATCTTGTTATTTTTTGAGATATCTCAACCAAACTCACAGATTATGTATTTCTTACTCACTGCTACATCCTGAGAAAATTTGGTCAAGATCGGACCACATATCATATAGCTGCCATAGGAACAACCAGATGCAAATTAAAACTTTGTATGAAGATCTTGCTATTTTTGAGATATCTCAACCAAACTCACAGATTATGTATTTTACTCACTGCTACATCCTGAGAAAATTTGGTCAAGATCGGACCACTATATCATATAGCTGCCATAGGAACAACCAGATGCAAATTAAAACTTTGTATGAAGATCTGTGTTATTTTTTGAGATATCTCAACCAAACTCACAGATTATGTATTTCTTACTCACTGCTACATCCTGAGAAAATTTGGTCAAGATCGGATCACTATATCGTATAGCTGCCATAGGAACAGTGGCTTTTAATGCTATTAATAAACAATCAAAAGAAGATGGACAAGGAGAGGGGTGATGGAGGGGGGGGGTGTTACGATTCATTTGTGTTGCGGCTTTCAAAATCAATTTTCAGTATATGGCACTGTTACTCGCTCTTGCTGCAATAATCCAATTGCAGCGAAAACTTTAAAACAGAGAGCAGCGAAAATGTAAATTCTCTATATTATATAAAGTACTACTTATTACTATTATCTTAAGTCCAACTACAGGGAAAATTTGAATTTACAATTCCCTCTATCTAATTAGAAATGACATAAGGGGTGGCTATAGCTGTGAGAAATGTTTCCTATTTTCACTTCACATTTTTCCCCGAGATTTCAGCGAGCGTAGCGAGCCGGGGGTTGGCGAGCGAAGCGAGCAGGGGGCAAACCCCCTAGTTTAGTATAAAGAAGAGTTCTTCATAAAGTTAACTCTCCGATAGAAAACTTAAACCATCAATCGATCAAATATAGTTAAAAGCAGAACAAAAATCTCAATGAAAGTATCTCAAGCGAACTCATAAATAATTTAGCAGCTTTGTGAAATAAAACATCAATAAATAGTTTCTAAATGAATTGCAATTTGTTAGCCAATGTCACATTTTTAATTTGGCTAAAACTGCAATGACATCGAATAAATTGACTGTTTCTTGTTCAAACAAAAGAGCAATAAATAGTAGATGCTATCTATTCGATTCTCGATTGCTGTGGCTTGACTTTTGTCAGTTTCCACTTTGAAAAACATGCAAACACTCATTAAAAGCAACAAAAGCAATTTGGCTAAAACAGTTGGAAGCGACATTTTGACCATGGCCAGTGGCAATTACTCTCTTTTATTTGCATGGCTTTAACTAAGAGATTTTTGATTTGTTTTATTTGTCTTTCTCTGCTCTTTCTATTACTATTATTGCTGAAAAGCAACAGAGAAACAATGCAAATTTGTCAAAAAAAAATAAAAGTTTTTTATCGTTCTGCGGGAATTTCCCAGTTGGCCAAAAACCCCAGAACCGCAGTACAAAACTGTAACTGCAACAATTGTTGTGGCATGCAGCACACCCACATGTGTTTTTTTTGCCACAACTAAAGTTTTGTGCAAATTAAATTAAATATAAAGTTTTATGCATTTGCCTTTATTAATATTTGTTTTTCTCCTTTTATTTTTAGGTAAGCCCAACAATTTTTTGAAGTCTTTTTAATTTATTGGACTTCTCAATGGCCATAATCAGCCATCGGGTAAGTGAAACGTGGTAACTAGGTAAATCTGGCAATTGCCTTTTTGGCACGGGCTCAACACTTTCTTCAAGTTGTGACCTTCACAAGACCGAGCTAAACAATGGCACAGCACTTGTGTCTACCCAAAGATTTGCATCAAATTCTAATTCATCTACTTCTACTTCTTCTTCCAATTCTTCTGCTGCTTCTTTACTTTTTTTTTGGGTCAGTTGGTCGTCGCCAAGTCTTTGGCATTTCCGTAGTAAAAGCTGATTTTTTTCCCTTTCCATGACACTTCCGCCTCTTCAGTCTGTACCGTTTGACACAGGGGCGGATTGTGATAGTAAAGGTGTGTTTGTTTTTCCACATAAAGCAATTACTCTGTGTATAAAAAAATGTAGAAACAGGCCATCACTAGTTGTTGAGATTACCTTTCTAATGCAAGAGTTAAAAGCTCAGCGAGTTTATTTATTTAAAATATATTACTAATTTTAATTATTTCATTTATATTTTATTTATGTTTGACTGATTATGCCTTTTATTTTTGACTGAATGCGCTCCTGTTCTATGCACTCACCGCACTGGAGTCTCATTGTCGCCACTTGCTGCAGTTTAGCCTTGAGTTGCCAGTTACCAGTTGCCAGTTGCCAGTTTGAGAGACATATCTCGGTCCGAACTGCATCTAGCACTGCATTGCAAGTGTTTACGGTTTACACTCAATTTCGTTTAAATTTGCATTTTAATTTATTGTTTTATGTATGTTTTTTGGCGCCGTTAAAATGCCCTTACCGAGAAAAAAACAAACTTCTGTATAGAAACTATAAGATAGGATAATGAAACCAAGTCTAACAACATATTGCCTCTCTTACACTTTCTGCACATCTCCATCTCTTTCTCTCACTTTTTCCTCTTCTCTCTCTCTCTTTCATTATGTCTGTCTATAACTTTTTATCTCTAATTACATCTTTTTCTCTATCTTTTACTTTCTTTCTATTCGAAGAGAGTCATCTTCTATCTTTCCTTCTCTTCTTAACTCTCTGTTTCTTTTTCTTTAAATTTTTTGATCTAAACTCAGCTCAATTCAGTTCATCTTTTCAGCAAGAGTATTCAATCTTCGTTATCTCTCAATCACTTGGTTCCTTCGTGTTAAAGACTCTTTTGGCGCTTTTGTTCACACGTTGCACAATTCATGAAGTTGTCGCCGTTGTCTTTGTCTTTGTCTTTGTCTGTGTCTCTGTTTACGTTTCGTTTTCAACTATTTTTGTTGCTTTTTCTTCCGGCTTTGCCTTTTTCTAGCAATTTATGCACTGACCTGTTTTTATTCATTTCCCCTTTCCCCCTGCCAATTTATCTCCCCTTCTTGGTACATGCTGTGCAATATTTAATGCTGATTGTTGTCTCTAATTAATTGTATAGTTGATTTCTGCAATTGCAATTGTGTTGTGTCATTTTGTGCACTGATTTAATGACGTTTTTCTATTGTTTACATAACAAACAAGAGTGGGCACTTCATTAGAAAGTTTTAAATAATAAAGCAAGCAATTGCATGATTAATTTGAGAAGTCTGAAGATACTACTTTTCTTAAATTCCAACAACAGCAGCTTTTGATTAAATAGGAATTAAGTTTTTGAAAATATTTATAAGTAGTTCATACAAGAGAAACTATTTTGTTCAAACACTTTAATTGAGTACATTAAAAGTCAAAAACATAAATTTTATGAATTGTGTTGCAATATAATATGCAATAATGCAATATTTTAAGTCAATTTAAAGCACATTTAAAGCTCAGAGCTGTGCTAAATTAACAAATTTGACACTTATTGATGCAAGTGATGCTCATTTATTATTTAAACCATTTTAAATAATATTTCAGACTATAAATTTCAATGCATATTGTTTAAAAATATGATTTTTTCACTTGTGCAATATTTGTTGCGCCGACTTTTTTGGCATTTGCAAATGCAGAAGCATTTATCCATCATAAATAAATATACAAATAAACAAATACAAGTATATTTATAAATTTATATATACACATGCTCTCGTATTTACAAATGCTGTTATTTGTGACTCATTTAAATGCATTGGTTGCAATGCGTGCTTGTGGCAGAAATTGATAAACAATTTTTATTGTTTTATGAAAAATGCACACATGAAAAGTACTTAAAATTAATGCTGACTATTTATGGCACTTGTACGATTGCAGCAAACTCTCTTCACAGGCTGATGATTAAATTCATTTATTTGCCATAATGTTGAGTTCTTTTTTAATTACACACAAAGTATCAAAGAGGACGAGTGAATACAACAAAAACTGACTGTGAAAAAAGAAATTTATGTGACTAAAAAGAATGGTTATAAAATGTCATTTGTTAAAAGCACAATTTCCTTGCAATGCATTGTGACATATTTATTGGATTTGTGGTATTTGTATAATGTAATAAATTGATTATGCAATATGTATATGAAGTACATAATTGACTTTAACTGAGCTTTATCCACAGTTGCTTCCGCTTTAATCAGCAATCAAAACATATTCTACATACAAAAGAAAAATTCCTTTTAAAATTAAATGAAATCATTAAATCTCATTGAAAATATTTTAGATCATGAAACTTAATGTAAACCAATTGAAAATAAATTTGCAAACCAATAAATATATAATGCATATCTTAGTTTATTAACAAGGATTTTCATTTCATAAGTCAATGTATTGTCCAACTTAGAATTTTGTATTTATTTATCGGACAACTTGAAGTTATTTGCATAACCACAATACAAGTTTTAATTGACCCAATTGCAGCAAACTTTGTTTCTGGCTCTGGAGTTTTGTTAACCGTTTTATCTGTCCACTTGGCACGCACTTCTGTAATTATATCGAAATTCTACAAAGGGCAACACAACAGAAGAAAGCATAAAGATAAAGAAATAAACGTATTAAAAATGAAAAACGCACTTGAAACAAAGCAAACTGAAAACTCAAACTCAAACGCAAAACTTAAACAATTTTGTGCAACTGCAGAAAGTTGGAAAAACGCCGGCAAAACTTTTCGGTTTATCATTTTCATTTAGTTTTTTTCTTCCGTTTTTCCCAGACTCCCAGACTTTCAGACTACGGCAGACATTGTCTTGTTGAAGAATTGCGCATATTTCCGTTTCCGTTTTGAGCAGTTGCGTGTGTTACTATTACACTACATATGTATGTGTACGTGTGTGTGAGTGCTTTTGGGAGAGTGTATGTCAATGAGTCTGTGTGTGAATCTTGAGCAAGAGTCTTAACCCCCCGCTCGACCTGTGCTTTAGTTTTTCTACCACTGTCTGCCGATGTCTGTGCATAAATTAACATAAAATTCGTTTGGCAGCCAGACAAGCCCAACACACACACACACACACATACATATAGTGCGAGTGTTTAAATTAAAAACCAAATGCAACATGGCATTTAAATGAAACTTGACGCATTGTAATTGCAATAAAAAACTGCACAGATTTTTTAACTTTTAACTATAAATTCATCATTGTCATCAACAGCAAAATGATCATCTGTATGTTATTATCATCATCAGCTTCATCAGTGTTGTATTGTCCTTTTTCCCATCTGAACTCTGACCCAATGGCTTACATGGCCACTCGTAATTCCCAATCCCAGGATTCATCATTCGGTGACAGCCAATTCATGCATGAATAGCTACGAATACATTCAAATATATTGCAATACTTCAATATAACTATATATGAGTTCAAATTTATAACATACATACATATACATAACATATATCTATGTCTCTGTCATGTGCAAAACATTTCGTATTGATGAAATTTTCATTTGAGTTTTTCTTGTTTATTTGGTTTCTCAATAAAATTGTTGACAGCATTTGTAAAATTTTGTGTTATTCGTATTATAAGCCAACACATTTTGCCAACAGCCAAGTATGTATGTACACATGTACTTGGCCCATATGATACTATGTAAACTAGCGAGCTGTTCAATCAACATTCCTGACATTTGTTGTAAAAAATCCTTCACACACATCTCGCAACACACGCGAATTTCTATCAAATCCCCTTAATTCCGGGAATTTGGAAGGTTATATTAAGAAGGGAGTTTAGAATATTACGTTTCTGATATTTGAATACATATTTAAAATTTATCTAAGCAAAGTCACTTGAGTAGATATGTATAATAAATGTTACACGGTATTTATTTAGTACAATTTTCCATTTGAGCATCCATATATCTTCCATGATCCCTCAGTTAGTTATTCTCTTTACTAAGATTTTCATAACAATTCCTAAACTTCTACTTGTTGATCAAACTTTTTAATTTGCAAATTTATCATGTATTCTCAATGCTTATCAATTTTTCAATTTATATTTAGAATCCAATTAAAGGGTATCTGCTTAGTCGACTATTAATCACACATATACAGTTAGTTAATTTTGTCTGCCATTGCAGTGTAAATTTTTTGTCAATATGTGGTATATACCGGCGACACAACGACTGATTGCGTATACGTAATGTGACAGATGTTGAAAAATGTTGCGTATACGTCATGTGTGCACCGTACAAAAATAGTAGTTGATAGTCGACAGCGAGAACGAAAACGAGAACGAGAAATTGAACGTCGGTTGTTGGTCTCCTGCCTGGCAGATGTGATTTTTAATTTTACAATTTTTGACATTTGCGTTTGCATTTATATTAGATTTTACCAGAGCAAATTTGCCCCTCCCCGCCATTCCCCCTTATCGACTCAAATAAAGGGTTGGGGGAGCGTTGCCGGGTCAATGGAGACTGACAAACCGAACAGGTCGAGCACCGGCTCGTTGCAAGCGTGACAAATGGGATTTGGTTCAAACATTTCATTTGTTCGCATGTGTGTGTGAGTTTGTGTGTGTGTGTGTGTGTGTGTGTGTGTGTGTGTTGCATGTTGCAACATATTCTATACTCGTTCATATGCCAGCCACGCTCCACGCTCCAAGGGGCCATGGGGCATGTGGCAAGTTGTATGTGGCATGTGGAGGGAACTGAGTCAGGTAATCTAAGCAGGCAAAGTAACAAAATTTCTCAGAGCACACACGTAGACAAGAGTTGCAGATAGCACTTTGGGTCTTTGGGCCAGAAATGTGAGCTTAGTTGGCAGTTGAGCTTAAATGTTGACTGTGCCTCATAAATTCTCAGGGAACTTCATTTTGCAAATGGTCTGACTATCTAAACTTGGCTGTTAAGCCAATTTGTCCCAAAGCTTAGGCGCCTGCACTAATTAAAACATTAAATTTGCAAAATGTCTCAATTCGAACAGCTAAAAAGATGTGAAACATATCGAAAGAGAAAGGGAAGGGGAGAGAGAGTTGTTGGTTAGCTTGCGGCATTTTGGGGCAACATCATTAATTGCAGCAAAATCTGCGCAGACAAAAAACACTGACAAACTGCGCTCCAATCAGTTTTCAACGCCATCTCACTTGATAGCCTCTGGGCAAATGGTTGTCACAAAATGTTGTTCAAGCCACAGCAACGACAACAACAACAACAACAACAACTAGAGCAGCAACAGAAGGAACAACAATGACGTCAGAGCAGCAGCAGCAGCAGCAGCAGCAGCCATCAAATTAATTTTAATAATGATGACGTTTATTAAATGAAAGTAATCATAATTATACAGACTTGCCCCAGAAAACGTCGCGTGGTGTCCAACAAAATTTGTTACAAAAATTAATTAAACTTTAATAGCCATCCTCATTTTTTTGGCGGAGGGGGGAGTGGCTTTATATGTTTATAAACGATAACACAAATACGTTTAGTACCAACAAAAACAACACATTTTAAGCATCCTAATAACGCGTAATTTCATCATAAAAATCAAGCTAAAAGAAGTTGTTACGGAAATTCCATTCAAAACTTCTTTCAAACAAAATACGAAAATTAAACGGCGCATAAAATCGGGAATTTTTTTAATGTGCTTTTAAAGGATTCAAAGGATCTTTTGCCGGCGCGTTAATGGCCAATTGAAGTTGGCAACTCTTTTGACCAGGCAGCTGTGCCTTTAAAATGCTCATAAATAGCTCATGAAATGGGCATAAAGTGACCATGGAGGAGCTGTTAATTGTGCTGTTTTGCAGGAAATGTGCTTTGTATAGAATCGTTGATTGTTTTTTATAGATATTCGAGGCTTAAAGCTGTAAACTAATTGCGTTTTAATGGTCTTAAGGTATGATAATCTGTTTTTAAATTGTTGATAGAGAATATAATTTAATATAGCCATATATATGATATTAAATCAATATATTATTAAAAGTCAATAATTGCCTTTAGAGTTTCACTGAACTCAGCCTTTAAGTTACGTAGCTATTATAAAATCTTGTAACTTTAAATAGTAGTTTCTAGGTTTTGTTTTATATTTATTTATTTAGTTTGTCAATTAAGTAATGTATTATGATAAATACATTTATAAATTATTATTAGAGATACCAAAGCTTTGTTTTCATCAGACAAAATTTAATAATTTGCTGTTTGTAATTATTTGCCTTTAAAGATAAACATTACATTGTTGTCATTTGGAATTGAATTTTATGAAATAAATATAGTTTTCAGTTATTTAGTGAACATAAATAGGTATTAGTTCTTGCAATGGAGTTATTGGAGTTTTACAAATATTTACACAAATATCAGGTAGAAATATAAACTGTTCTGTTAAATCATGTATAGTTCAATAATTTGCTGTTCACTATTAATTGTCTTTATTGTTTAACATTGCTTTGATGTCATTTTCAGCTAATTATCATATTGAAATGATTTTATTTTCAATTATTTAATAAACATTGCTTTGATATTAATATACTTCATTACACACAGGTTTTCTATTAGCCTTAAAGAGTAAACAAGTAGTCAAAATAAGCAAACAAAAACAAACGATATCTAATCATAATACACACAATTTGCTGAATAACATTTGATCAATAATTGTTGCCCACAAATCACATACACACACACACTTACACATTCATATATTGTACACTCTGTTCAAGTTTGGCAGCCTCTTCAGTCTGAACAGCTGACCCCCCCCCCCCCCCACCCCTCTGGGTCCAGGTCCATCATTATGCCGTTTACAATGAGTCGTAAAGTAAATTCAAGTAAAGCGGCTGCCATTTGACTTTTGTGTGTGTGTGTGCGCCTATTTGACTTTGGCTCAAAAGGCAGAGGCTTGGCTTTTGGTAACAAATCTCAGCAGGAGAGAAGACGGTGAAGACGACAAGAACAATGAACAGCGATAAATGGCAAAAAGCGCAATAACATTAACCGTTAGAGGCAGTGCTGCTAGCGTCGATGTCGACGTCGACGTCAGCGTCAACGTCAACGTCAGCTGCAAGCCAAAAATGCGGCATTTGACCCAATTCTCGCACAACAACAACATTGCGACGTCCCAAAGTCTCCAACTCTTTCAACGGGTTTTGGGGCCAGATTCAATCGTCTGCGTCATTGGCAACTGGCAACTGGCAACCAGCGGAGGCAACAGTAATGTGGTGGCCAAGTGGGCGGGGCTTGCTGCAAAAGGGGCAACGTGGAAAACGTTGCCAACTTTGTCTGCTGCTTTTCCGTATTTGGCTCACACACACACACACACGCATACAGAGACGCACACAGACTATCACAGATACTAACACGCACTGTTTGGCCAGCCAGGCATGTGTTGGTCTATCTCTTAAGCACCCAAGCAGTCACTTATCTATGTGTTTGTGTGTTTCTGTGTGTGTATTTGTGCCAAGCCACTGACGTAATTTTCCTGAACGTCTACAAATGCATTTCCAGTTAGAGATGAGCACATGATTATGTGCTGAATAAGTCAGGGCTTAAGTAGGGCAACAGAGAACCAATATTTTGAATACTGATGATGCTAATGGTAATGAAAATGTATTAACTAAACATAGAGGTATTACTTAAATGGATTTAATTAATTTTTAAAGTTGACATTAGATAGAAAAGTAACAGAAAGAAAGTCTTGAAATTAATAATGTACTACAGATATGTCTTTAAATACAGTTAGGTCTTATAGAGGTCTCGAGTAGAGATATATTGTTAGCTATAAGTAATCTTTGATAAAGAGTCTTCCAGTCTTTCAGTCAGAAATGGGAAAAACAGACAAACAATTGGCCAAACAATTTAAATATAACGATTCATTCCCACAGAAGGTGTTCAGACTATTTATATATATGTCTTTCTATTTCTATCATCATAATTATATCGTTTTATATTATAATAAATAATACCTAGCTATCTCATAGATATACTTGTATATCAACGGACAAATTTAGACTAAATATATTATATGGTATCATCTATTTCTGACTCGACCTAATAATTTGAATAAAGCACCAAGGCTTTTATTGCTGTGCTTAAACAAGAAGACAAGAAGAGAAATGCATGATAACTAAACTATCTTAAAGCTCTTATTTTTAATTGACAAATAAACCTCTAAAATACTATATGTAAAGAGTAATTTCAAATAGAATTACAGATAGTATCTTTACGGGTTAACTGTTCAGCTCTATAAGCACATTTCTTATTTCGCATTTCTGACCACATTCAAACGCGCGATGTCCGTAACTTTGTGTAAATGTTTGTGAGCCAACTGTACACACACACACATGTGTGTATTTGTGTGTGTGTACACACAAAGTCCACTATTTGTATGTGTGTGTGTGTCGATGCGTTTCTGTTAGCAGTTGTTTTCCAATTGAATTTCCAATTCAGTTGGCCATCGCAACTTTTTCAATTGGAGATTTCAACTTTAAGTTTGCAACGCGCTCTTTTCGCTTGCCAATTTAATTAGCCATTAAGAAAAAATATACAACAAAAATCAGTCTGGTGCCTCCTTGGAGAATTGGTAACGGTGCAGATATTCTCATAAATAATTCTTTTCAACGCTCTGGAATTTCCATACCCTGAACTCGTAAAACACGTGCAAATGGGTACAATAAAGTTGTGGAAATGTGCGAAAAATTTGGCATCGATAGCGTAAGAGGGGCATATCGGACTTACTATTGAATACGATTCTATATGGAGTATAAATGTATATATAACCAGCCCTAACTGTTTATCTGTGTATTCTTAAATTAGTGGACACCAAATGTGTTTCTCATTTGTAAACAATTTTTTAAAGTATTCATGCCAATTAATAAATATAGTAAATAAATATTATAGGGAATACTGTACATTTTAAAATATATTAAATAATATTAAACTCATCTATTGAATATGAACTTCTTATGCAAAATATCAAGACTAATCGTATTAAAAACAGGGTATTCCTTGGTCTACTCTCGACAATCTCACGCTTGTTATCATTCAATTTTTATTATTTATTTTGTTGTTGTTGTTGTTGAGCTTGTTGTAATTTATGAGACTGTGCTGTAAATTTTACGCAGATTTCACGGCGCTCTCATATTCGGCGTTGTCTTCAGCTCAGCCTCGTATGAGTGAGTTTGCCTCATCATCATTTGGTCGTCGTGTTTGCCACTTAACACCTTTTGGCAGCAGCTGCCACGCCCAGGCAATGTTAATAAATGCCTGCTCCCAACTCATTCCTCATACCACATCCTCCTTCTTCCCACTACCATCATCATCATCTCTCATCGCGAGTTGATCTGTAAAAAACCAAAAAAAAACAAAAAAGAAATCATGCAGCGACTTAAAGTTTGTGAGCGTCGACATCGTTTGATGCTTTCGCCCTTTTGCGGGGTATTAAAAAGTTTTAAAGCCGTTTATTGCGAATTTAAGCATGCCATTACAGTATTTTTCCAGCAATGCTTTTCTCAGCTTGTTTGTATTGGAATATCGCTGGAAAATACACAGCTTACAGTGATGATATCAATAATCCCATTTTTGCACTTTGATTTCAATTGTGCGCAACTTAAAAACATAACTTTACGCGCTATAACTTTAATGGAATTTAAAAGATAAGAAGAGTGATTTTATGTTGCACAAAAATAATATTCTTTTTTTATTAAGATAACGCGAAAAAAATATACTTTTTAAAAAGACATGTAAACTTACTTCAATCCTTATTATAGTAACTCAACGCAATTTAACTCATACGAAGCTTTATGCTCAGCTTAAGATTATAGCTCAGATCTCCAAAGCATGTATAAGTACATGTTTAAGTACATTAAGTCTTTGTGAACAAAAAAGCTATATAAAAATTACTTTCCCCAACAAGTTCCTAAAAATAGGCTCTTCAAAGCTTCAAGCTTCACCTCCAACAACTGAATATTAAAGCTCATCTAACGAGCAATTTAGTCTGACAGCATTAATCTTTATTGTAATTTTCACTTTCAGCTGGTCTCATTGTTAGTTTAACGCCTGTCAGTCAAAATTTCAATAAATATTTAGATAGGTCTTTGAATAGACGTAATTATGACTCACTCTCAGTCATTAATTAACTAAAAACAAATGCTTAAACTTTATACGCAGGTCAGTTGCCCAAGCGGATGTGTTGTTAAGAGATTTAAATTCAAAGTTTTAAAGGCCAAGCCTTCAAAGATTTTTTAAACAAATTGATTGAGATGCGGGCGTAAATATAAAGTTAACCCACACAATATTAAGTATACGCAATGTGTCACACACAGAGAGACATACGTACATATAAAGAGGCAATGTTAATTGCAGACAAACAATTGGCATCTTCAATTACAATTATTTGCAATCACTTTGCTCTTGCCTCAAGACGAGTTATTCAACCTTGTTGAGTATTTTACGAATTTCGTTAAGTCGGAAATTACGGGTGTACTCACATCATCCATGAGTGCTTACCTACACACTCGTGTAATAAGCTGCTTAGGTTTGGGTTTGGGTTTAGGTTTTAGGCTTTGGGGTCTTATACTTTAGGCTGACAAGCCCCAAAATGCGACAACGAGTTACAACTTCACCCCATTCAAAAAAAACTTTGTAACTCTGACACCATAATAAAAAGTATGCAATTTGTCGTTGCTGTTGTTGTTGTTGTTGGTCTTTGGCACGTTTTAATCATAATTTGAGCTGTTTTTTATGATTTTTTACTGCTCTTTTGCTTGCTTTACTTTTAATTATTGAGTTGTGAAACTTATAATCTCAGTTCAGTTCAGTTTTATTTAAGTTTCTCTCTTTCTTGTTTTTACGATGAAAATGCAAATTTGTGCGCAATTCCCACACTTAGTTTTTAATGCGCCTTAGTTAAAATGGGAGTAAAATTTTGTATGTTTGAAGTAGACAGTTTAACACCCTTACGAGTAGTAAATATAGCAAGAGTCAGGTTCTGATTCTTTTAAAAACCATATAGATTTAAACGATATTCAAAATGATAGCTAATAGAGTTCGAATTATTTGGCTTAGCAATAAACCATCAACTAAAATTTTGTTCCACTTATATTTATATTAATTTTTATTAGAAATCTCAATAGAAATCAAAATTTTGTTCCACTTATATTTAAATGAATTTTTATTAGAAATCTCAATAGAAATCTGATACGCTTCCTGCGTGGGAATTTTAGTAGTTTTATCATTGAGCGAAAAGCCGAAGCACTATTAATTTTATGCAATTAGAGCATTGTGAGAGAGGGGGGTGAATAGATAAGGGAAGGGAATGGATTTGGCAGTTTGAACTGAATTATTCATGTGCAACAAAGTTAAAATCCTCCTAACTCAATTTCATACTTCTTGGAGGAGTTTTGAGTTAACCGATATGAATATTGTGGCTGCTACTTTCATTCATTTTCATGATTTTCATTTCATTTTTATTCACTGCTACTTTTCAATTTGCAATCACATACAACCATATATATGTATATAGTTCAATAGAAATTGAAAATCTCAACAAGTCTTGCAGTTTCTCTCTTCTTCTTTCTCTTCGTTATTCTTCATCTCTCTTGCTTTTTCCTCTCTGTATGTCGGTTATAATTCAATTTTCTGTGCGAATAAAAAAATATATATATATAAAAGCACTTTCATTAAAATTCAACTGCATCAGCAAAATTGTAACACTGGCCACACACACCGCACACACACACACACACCACAAACACACACATATTGACTGTGTATAGGTACCACAAAACCACCAGCAAATCAATTGGAAAAGAGCTTCCCCATTCAGCGGCCATTTCATGCCAAATTGATTGTATGAATTTAATTAATTTTTTTTTTAAACATATTATTGAAATCGACGACTATGCATATGTATTAGTGCACATTCATACAAACATATATGAATATTTTTATATTCATATTTTTAGACTGTGTGCACAATTTATTTCTGATTTATCAAGTGGTTTTAAAAAGGATAACTGTTTGCTGACACTGTGTCGCAACTGTGCAGTCCAAACGAATAATACTAAGTAACTTTTGAGTACTTTTTTTGTAATTCAGTTTACTTTCTTAACTATATGAACTATCCTTAAACAACACTTAAACATGAGTCAAGCTAAGAAACTGAAAAGTTAAGAGTTTTTGTAAAATTGAGCATAGTTGAAGTTTAAGTGTTAAGTTTTAGTAAATAATTAAGACTTCGTATTAAATTAGTTCAATTTTGGGGGAAAAGGTATTCAAAAGCCTTAGTTCTGGAGGTGCATATGAACTTGAAGTGAAAAGCTAAAGTATTTTAAATCACTTTTTATGTAAAAGAAAATCAATGAATGAATGAGTTCAAATTTAAAGCCGCTTGTTTCATCAAGTGCAGCTTACAAATATTTTCACGACTGTCATATTTGAGTGGACTAAACTCTTAGTGTTAAGTAAACACAATTGATTCCATTGGAAGATTTATTAAACTATTTATTTATTTACAGATTTTAAAAATAATAAAGTTCAGTGTAAATGGCTTTTAAAAGGATTATTATTAACATTGCGGCTCGTTACAGAATGCTTTTCAAATGCTATAAATACAAAGTACGACTACTCGTACTCGTACTCATACCCATACTAGAAACATTTTTACACTTTCTGCATTTTGGGGCGAGTCAAAGTGGGCTGTGAGGTAAGCGAAAAGTTGTTGTTGCAAGAGGCAGGCTGCACGAGTTTTCTCTAGTTGCTGGTGTTGTGGCAGGTCGACTTCCTACAACGACTGCGACTGCGACTGCGGCATGTACACAAAACAATTATAGCCCGTAGGTAATTTAGTGTCGGAACATTTACGAGTATCAGCAAAACGTAGCACAAAAAGTAGGAAAGAGTAGAAATGTTTTATGTGTTGGCCAAGAGGCAAAAATGTTCCTTTGGCAACAGCAACAACAACAACAAGGGCAACAACAACAAGAGCAGCAACATCAACGAGTACGCTTAAAATAATTTCAGTTAAACATGGCCCACAATTTGCTTACCAAACCGAGTGTTAGTTGGGCTTTATTTTAGGGTGGAATCGTTGAGGCGCCTTTGGCAAAAGACTTGCTTACCACATGGAATGTAGGCAATTTCCATGTCTCAAGTTTTCAGAGCGTTTGTTGCCTTGTTGGCTGTCATTCAAGTGCAGCTTTCAGTAGATGGCTAAAATATTTGCCTGAAAATGGCTTTAAGTGCTGAGTCAATGGGGAAATGATTATACAATTAGATGTGGTTTTATGTTGTCTACTTACAAATAAACTTCATATGAAACAAACTAAAAGTCTCGACAGCTTGGCATGTTAATAACTTTATTGCATTTTTAATGAAACTTATAATTAACAAAAGCACCAATTAAAAGTAGAGATAAATATAGTATAGAATATTTTATGAATACATTGGTTATGGAATCAGTTCACTTCATATATCATATCCTTTTCTCTTTACTCCATTTAAACAAAGGTTGTGCTCTCTGTGAAGGCGCCACAGAGTCTCAACTTGTCACCAGTGACAATGGCTCTCATGAATTGTGGTCCCATATAGAGACCTTTTTCGGTTGCCTTTGTATCGCCATCGAGACGTATAACATAATCCTTGCTAATCAAACGATTAGATATATCCTGTTGTAGCTTGGGACTCAGTATATCATATAAACTTCCTCCACCAGAGACAATATCACTTGTTGCCGCTTGTTTCTTGTTGACAATCGTACAAGAATTCTCATTCATGAGTATCTCCTCAAATTGTTGCTTGATCTGAGACTGACTACTGCGTTTGGGATATCCAGCAAGTCTTTCGAAGCATTTAAACTGATAAAAACGACGCTCTAGTTCAGCAAAATTGCTGAGAAAAGCTTCAATATTGGGCAGCTCATTGGACTGGCCACGTGAGAGGCGACATAAATCATTCAAGAGCTCCTCGATGTGTGCGCTGAAAATATCCTCCACATGGGCATTGCTGTAGATGTCCTGGAAAGATACAAAAGGAAAGGTGTGTTTTAATTGGGAAACATAATCAGTAATCTTGCTCCGAAATGTGCACAACTAAAATTATATTTTACTTAAGTTTCAATTTGTGTTTTTAATTAATATACACGTATATTAATATGTGAAATATTAAGTGATTGTCTACACTTACAATTAGCTTAAGAATTGCCGTATGCAATGTAGGCATCAAAGTGAGCGCATATATCTCACTCATGGTTCTCGTTTCCAGATAGTGTAGCACCTTCAATGCCTCATTAGTGTCATCAAAGAGGCGTCGTTGTCTTGCCACAGGCACCGCTTGAGCCTGTTGCCACACTTTTTGCCAAGTATTTCCCTCTGTTGTCATGCGTACGCTTAACTGATGTGTAGTCTGACCATTTCCTGAGGAAATACAATTACAGATTAACTCTTCAATATTGTTATTGTTATATATTTACCATCTTGTACTTCTTCCCAATCCTTGGGGCTATACCAGCGTATAAAGTCCTCCATTTTAGCACGTGGATTTGCCGCCTTGAATGCCTCCATATCGGACAACAAAGAGGTGCACATCATTTGTGTGCTCAATCCAGAACCTGGCCCCAATTGTAGCATAACCTCAGCATCATCATGCAGCTGATCTTCTGTCTTGGGCACTGGGTCTTGGGTTTCGGGTATATATAGGAATTCCTCCGGTTCGTCAAGCAAATGCTGTTGCCCCAAACGCTTGAGGCGACCCTCGGGCTTCAGACTTAACACAGCTCTGCTAGGAGAGCCGCCTGAAGAAGTTGGCTCATCGCAGTCATAGAATTCACCATCATCATCCTCGTCATCCTCATCGCTCAATTGCTGCAACTTTTGCTGTTGTTGTTTGCGTTTTCCAAGTGCCTCACGTTGCACACGACGTTCCACACAAACGTTGAGCATCTGCAGCTTTTGGTGCAACAGACAGGTGCGTGTGTCTGGAAAACCAGGCGCAATACTTTGAAAAGAAATTAAAAAGCAGAGATTAAATTTAAAAAAAAAATCTATGTAAACTTTTCTCTAAAAAAGCTAATGAATTAAAAGCAAACAATTTAAAACTTTTTGACGATTAATTAAGGAGTGTTAATAATTAATTTTATTACTCTTGTGCCAGGCATTCCTTAAAATATATATATTCAGCTACTATAACTTGGAGTTTAAGGCATTATTTTCTCATGTTCCATGATCAAGTTGAGAGCAGTTTACAGACATTTAAAGCTTGACAATAAGTATCTTTTTTATAGATCAGTAGCTATCAGTTTAACGAATTCCAAAGCAGCCAGGAACATGAAAATTCAAACTATAAACTATATCTACGTGCTGATATCTGTTTATCTGAGATTTGATGTGCATATAATACTAAGGATTGCCAACTGTAATGGCAATAATAAAATGTGTGGCGATTCTTTTTTTTTATATTTATTTTGGATCTGAGTTTCAGTCTCAGACCCAACCCCATATGGAGAAGACAGAGCTCGTCTCAGAGCCATCAACAAAGTGGCAATAAAACCTGACATCGCGGCGTGCAAACAAAAGAAGAATGCCATCAGCTGTCAGGCGAGCTACGAGAATACTATATATGTTTGTCTATATGTAAAATATATACAAGTTGGATCCATGACACGCACTGACAGAAGACAAGAGACAGACGACAGAAGGCAGTAGACACCACCCGACAGTCAGTGGTTGTCATTGTCATCGTGACCCTTTCCAAGCATTTTGGTATTCACAGTAGTCGCTTTGTTGTGCGTGGTTTGTTGGTTGTTGTGCATAGCAAATGAGCAAATGAGCAAAGTGGCAACAAGCTGGTCTCGTGACTCATCGACACAGAGTTTATTGAACCACAAGCTCAGTTATGCTCTCTGTTGCATGCTTCTTTTTTTTTTAAAGGGGACAGGAACTGACTTATTTGGCCAAGAAAAATATACAAGAAAAAATATGTACAGGCGGATGTACTCCAAGTGAAGTTGGTGCCCTTGTTGCATTTGCATAAAGTTCGCTTATGAGTTTCGTGTGGCAGCTGCTTAAAAGCTTTTTAAGCCAACCTAAAACCAATTGGCCAAGTTGTACAGTCTATCCTCTCTCACTTGAACTCCTTGCTGATGACCACAACAAAGCTAGCTTCAGCTGCTGTCTAGTTTAAGATCAAGTGCCCTGCACATCATTAAATGTTTGTGGGGCGGAGGCGCATCATCCTTCGCCTCAGCCTCATCATCAAAATGCTCCGCCTTCCAAAAATAAACTGGCCAAATATATGACCAAACGTTACGTTTTATTTTGTGGCCAAGACACAAACACACACATACACACAAACATATAGACAACAATTTGTATTTTGGCCCATTTTGGCCAAGTCACTTTATAGTTCTATTTATTTCGAGTGCGGCAAAGATGTAGCCATTGGATAAACACAAGAGCCGGAAATGGTTCAGCTCTTAAAGCCACAACACTATTAATGTAGACAGAACACAGAGAGAGCAAAAGAAGTATAAAGAGAATGTGTCCAAAAGTGTTGCAAATAATATTAAATTTCGTTTCAATTTGTCTGATTTACTTGGGCAATAATACTCCCAATTGCATGTTATAGACAATTATGCTTTATCTGAATTTCAGTTTTACTCACTTTATCTCAGAGTTTAGTTCAGTTAGTTTTGAGAATATTATGAATACTTATTAAAGCAAAACGACTCAAACTCATTCACAAATTGATATATTGTCTGCCAAAGCTAAACAGTTGATTAAAAATAAATCAAATTGTTATCTGTATGAGCGTCAGAGGAGAGTTTTGATAAGAACGTTGCTTGGGGTTATCATTAAAATTATTTAAGAAATTTCCAGATTTATAAAATCAAAGTTGCCAAAGAACAAAAGCTTCAACCATTTTTGATGGTATATATATAAATGTGTTAAATCGATCTGAGATTGAAATATGAATATTATCGATAGTATTCCTATAAGTTATAAATATAAGTATATTGTATTTTAAATCTAATTCAGTTATTCAAGCAAATCTGTACAATTGTTTATGATGCACAAATTTTAATTTACAACCATTTCATTTTAAAGAAATATGTTTATGGGCACCAACTAAATTGATGTAGCATTTTATTTTTTAATTATTTTATGAATCCAGTTAACCTATTAGGTTTCCGTAAATCTTCGGATTTACTGCGATTTATTTATCAATGGACTAGACAATATAATATACTACTGCCAGGTTGCAACATCTGCGCAACATATATGAGTAGTATTATTTTCGGCAATTAATCTAATCGGTTATCGGATTGGTATTTCCATCACATCACGCTCTTTAATAATGAATACATGTTTCAATTGGGTTTATCAGGTCTTTAAATAGATGCTTTGATAGAAAAGTAATGTCAGGTGAATTGCTTTCGATTAGTTTGAAGTTAGTTCCCAAAGCGAGCACAACATACAATGAAAGGTGGGTCAACTGGAAATGGTTCTTTAGGATCAGCAATAAAATAGACTATTAAATATTTTCAGTTGGAATCAGTTCCTCCTGTCTGTTTGTCCTGTTGGTCTTGGCCATCTGTGGTTTGAGCCAAGCACGCATCGATGATATCTGTCAATTATTTCCCGAAGATACAGTTATTAGGGATCCCGAATCCTGCAGTCGATCGATAAAATGTGTCAATTCAAAGAGTGTATTTACAACCTGCCCGACATCCACACCCTTTTTCAATAAGGATACATTGAAGTGTGTAAAGACATTGGATGGAACCGATGATTGTGGAGTGTCCTGTGTGAATTCAACGAGTAAATTCATTGGTGATCCTAAATCCTGTTTCGGTTATTATTTCTGTCAAGATGAGAAGACGCCCATTCATGGCACTTGCAAGGAAAATCAGCACTTTAATAATAAGACCCAAACCTGCGTCTGGGCAACAGCTTCGGATTGCCATGCAAGTGCATTTGATTACTGCAGCATTGTCAAGAATGGAGTGAACTTTGATAATACCCGGGGATGCGATCGTTATCATGTGTGTACCAAGGGCGTGTTGGAGGATAAAACATGCAAGTCGGGCTATTATCAGGCCAGTACAGGAAAATGCATTGACAAGAACTTGATCTATTGTGATGCTCATCCATATCCATCAAATGTCTGCGGTACGGCAAAGAGTCCCAAGAAAAATGCCTATGTGCCGGATGGTGCCACCTGTCAGGGTTATTTCTTCTGTAAGGAACAAGAAGATAAAACTCCCGATCCGAGTCCCGTTTGGGGCAAATGTGGTCCCGATCTATTCTTCGACAAGAGCAGTCAAACCTGTCGTCCACCCAATAAAGTGTCCTGCTCCGAGGATCGTTGCCAAGGTCGCACCATTCCATTTGTCCTCAGCTCAACCAAAGGCTGCCGACATTATCTACGCTGTGCTGATGGACGTACCATCGATGAAAAGTCCTGTGGCAACTTATTTTTCGACGAGGAGAATGCTATCTGTGTTGATAAAATATTGAAATATGATATCTGCTAGTTGTTTTAAGCAGAAAGATCTTAGCAAATAGAATTTTACAGAGCAACCTTTGTACATATTTCTCATTTATTTAATAAACTTACAATATCTATTCTTATACTTTAAGAACTTGGCATTTACTTGACAGTTGATCATTGTTTCTATATAATACCCAGGGTAACAGGCTGACCAAATCTGAATAGAATTTTTCCAGTTACATTTTAGAACGATCTAACTAAAATCAATCTAAAATTAAACTATTTTCTTTGCATTTTTAGTGAGAGTAGCTTAACTTCACATTACGCTTGTATTATATGTGTATAATTTGTATTAAATCTTTATTGTTTGCTGGTTGGTAGTTTCTCTATATTTCTGTCTTGATCTGTTTCGATATTTCTTTGTTCCTTTTTTTTGTATTTAAGCTTAATAAAAGCGTCAATAAAGACGTGGCGACTAAAACAATTCGGAATTCACGCTACTTGAAGATTATGTTATCATCGTTTTACAATCCAAACAGTTTAATACCATAAATCAATTGTTAACCTGCCGAATTTTTTATCAAGGAAATCAAAAGCCTCACAACAAAATTAATTGTAAAAAAAAGTGGCTGCTTGTTATTAATTATTTATGGATCAATTAATTAGCTACATATTACTGAAGTGATTGTTTAGCACTTAGAAAAGCTTATCATTCAATTGAACATAAGTTTACCTTGAGAACTAATTTAAACAGGAGCTCAGTTAACATGGTATTGTGTTAATCTGCTGAAATATGTATAATAAAAAAAAGTTTATATAAAGTACATCTAATCAGCTATCGATTGGTGTTTGGATTAGATTATCTCTAATTTTAAATATTTAAATTTTAATTAATTTTAAATATTTTCAGTAAATAGCCGTTCCTTCTGCTTGTTGGCCCTGTCGGTCTTGACCATATGTGACGTTAGCCACAGTCAAGACGTATGTGCATTATTTCCAGACGGTACGGTTATTAGGGCCCCCCGGGCTTGTAATTCGGCAACAATATGTCAAAATGGGTTGAGTACCACTAATATAATATGCTCTTCACCGGAACCTTTTTTTAATAAGGACACGCTGACGTGTGTGAACCCCTTGGCAACATCAGATTTTTGCTACATCCCCTGTGAAAATAGTTCTGTACTAACTAGAGATCCCGTGAACTGTGAACGATATTATCGATGTGCCTTCGGAGTTCCTCTTTTAGAGCTCTGCGGTCCGGGTACAGCTTTTGATTCCCAAGAACAACAATGCGATTATACATACAAAGTAAATTGCAATTTAAGGGCAATGGGTAAGTGCGATTTGGTAAGGAACGGAGTGAACTTTGACAATCCACTCGGCTGTAATCGTTATCATGTTTGCACTAATGGCGTGATGGAGAATAAAACCTGCAGTTTTGGATATTATGAAGTCAGTTCAGGGGAATGTGTATGCACTGACTTGGTGCGTTGCTTACTTTGCTCACTTTTTGGCAAATAAATAAATCACAACATCCTGTGTACTATATTTCTTATTTTATTAATAAGCTTGCAAAGCTTATATTTTGAACACTTTATTTATAAAAACCAATTTCTTGGGTCTATAAAAGCTTTGTCTTATATCCGTTTCTAGTGGACACAAATGATCGTTCATTTACCAAATACTGACATTCAACAACATTGTTAAATCAATGCAAAATTATTATACACTTTCATATTTCGATAAATCTGTTTATCGAGGATCTGGAAACTCTAGAACTCACCTTTTAGCTCATGCACCTGTCGGTTTCTTGTCAAGCTTCTAATTTGAAGGCCTGCGAGCTACCTGTCAAAATCCACTTAAAAATACATGAATGGTTTCTATCTTCGGCTCGAGCTCAAGTAAATTTCATTTACCTTTTCAATTTTAAGGCGAGCAATGACCTGAAAGATTAGTTTAACCAAAAAACCCAAAATCCAAGCAGCACACACAAACACACACACAAACACACACACCGGCAAACTTTTCAATTGACAACTTTTCGTCTTCAACACAAAAAAGCACCTCAAAAAATTACTTTTCTTTTTTATTTGACACCTTAAAATTCTAATCCACTTAAATGCTTAACCGAATTATCGTGCGGTCCCACAGCCACGCCCACAATGTGGCCCCCCCCAAAAAAAGTGTGCCAACTTCACGGCCTTTGTTGAATACAACTTCAATTAAATCTCATTTTCCCGGTCTAAGGTAAAAATTGTTTGTAAGCTGCCCAAAAATAGATGCGAAATGCGAGACAAAAAAAAAACAAATTAAAGAAAAATTAAAAAAAAAAATTGTAGAGCTGCCTCGGACTCTCGACTATTGTCTAAAAATGCAAATTTGGCAAACCATCCAACAAAAAGAAAAATTAAACCAAAAATACAGACAAAAGTGAATAATTATGCGGCACCAACAAAAACAACAGAAACAACAAAACATTTACACCTTCAATTGAGCTGAGAAAAAGTCTACAAGTTGCGCAGCTTCTATACCCTGTAATTATAAGGCACCCACATTTTATTTAAGGAATACTTTAAAAGGAAAAACTGTTATTAAGTACAAGTCTTTTTGATCTGCAATTATAAGCTGAATTTTTGAGTTTTATTTGAATTTTATAACTATTTTTTCTCATAAATAGTGTAAAGATAAAATATTGAAATGACTTTTTATGTAACATAGTATCTTGATTATTCTCTTTTAACTTGGTTGCTCATTCATTCAACAAATGTAGAGTGTCTGCAAGTGGAGCATTTTCAACTATTCTTTAACATTCCCTTCTCACTTCAAACTTTGCTGCACAACTGTACTTTGATTCGTTTTCCATTCATTCACTACTCTTGTGTCTTTCCATTTTCGCACTTTTCGCGCATTAAAAATTTTAGTGATGCAATTAATACGACGACGAGCTTGTGGAAAACTCCAAGAAAAATGGGTGCAAGAATTTTTTAATTAAATTTGCGGCTGGACAGTTGAGTGAGAAATGAGAGCGCCACTCTACATGGTGTCGGTGGGCGGAGGGTGTGACAGGACGGAAGGGAAACAAAGGGATTCCGCGAGGAATGCATACTCGAGTGCAAAATATTTTTTAGTCCACGTAATGCAATTTAGAGTTGAATTAAGCCAAACATAAGGAAACAGACAAATGAAATGCGAAAGAAGTGTGAGATAGAAATGAAAAAGCAAAAGAGAAAAAATTAAAACAAATCGCATGAAATATTAAGTCAAGCGTAACGACATTTTGAGCCGCAGGGCAGGAAAATTAGCAGAGGTAAAAGAAAAACAAAGTGAAATAATTTACTGAAAAACTATCAATCAAAAGACAAAAAATTGTTGATGATTGTTACGAGGGAGCGAAGCGTGCAGCTTAATTTATTTAATAATTTTATTTGTGGCTTTTCTGATAGAAAACGAATCAATGAAGCGTTTGATTATTATCTGTGAGAAGTGAAGAGGAGTGGTGGACAGCGAGGGGAAACGGAGAGCTGCGCAATTTAAAAAGTTTTACTTTTACTTTTGCCTTTAAATAATGCAGCTGAAATTGAAAGTGTTTGCAATAGTTGCAGTGTTGCAATTTATAAGAAATAAAATCGAAAAAAATAGATTAAAGATTCATTGAACCTAAGTTATTAATTACATCAAACATTTTACATTTTAAATTGAGTTATTATATAAATGTTTACTAAATAACAAAGACTTGTATTTATTTGAACTAGAATACTGTAGACTTTTGGGAGCATGTATAATTTGTAAAACAAAGGTATTGTCAGTTGAATAATATTTGATAAATTTGCATTTTCTCACCGTCTTTCAGTCTGTCAAGCGTTGACCTTTCGCTACGCACAACACGGCGTATGCGTAACACATTTATTTAAAGTACATTCAACCCTGTCATTGTATGCCATGTCACAGCCCGAGGGAAACAATAGAAATCTCTCACAACTCACAGCTCGCAGCTCACAGCTCGCTCGAAAATAGAGAGACACCTCGAAAACAAAAGTTGGGCTCATCAAAACCGAGTGTCGCCATAATTCATGATTATGCAAAAAGGTCAACAGCTTTGACTGGGGCAGCCACTTTGCCACTTTGCCACATTTCCAAATGAAGAGCAGGGTTTCTCTTGTCTTCATCTCCCTTCTTTTTTTTATGACGCGCCTGTCGCTCCAACAAATTAAATTAAATGTTCGCCCCTTTTTCCGCGTCCCAATTTTGTTACTGCTTAAAAAGGATGCAGGATTTATTGTGCCTTCTTTTCTTAGCTTTTTTGCATTTTTTATGCTTTGCTTTTTTTATGGGCAGGAGAGCTGGTCGCTCGTTCGCTTGACAAGCTCGTTCTGACCATGGCAGACAGGCAAATTAATCAAACTAAACTGCCAAAGGATCAACAAGAGAATGATAAGGAGCAGAGGTGTAGGGTGAGATGTGCTTGGGGCCAAGGGAAAAACTCTCTCTCTCTCTTCACGGACAGTTTGTTGTTTAACGAGCATGAAAATGAAATTGAAAGTAACTGGACAACTGATTGATAAAGCAATTCGTCTGTCAAGGGAGGGAAGACTTTTCAGTAATCCTCGAGTCCTTTTTCCTTTTGACCAAAATAAGAAGAGTCGCTTTAGACTCGTAGTATTAATTTTATAATTTATGGCAATCGACTCTAATCTACCTTTATTCTCTCTCCTTCCTCTATCACCTTTTGCAGCTCTATGCCGGCACCAAGATGAGACGTATCAATCACATAGCGACCACGCCCACAAAACGACAGCCACTCCAGCTGCCCACATTGCTTCTGCTCCTCGCATGTAGCAGCAGCAGTGTCCTTGCTCAGTGTCCCTGGCAACGGGATGTTCCCGATCTCCAGACGAGCTGCATCTGTGCCTACAATCTAGGACGAGAGCTGAGCGTGCAATGTGATCAGGTAAACAATTATTAAATTAATAACTTTAAAGTCTGATAAAAGAAAAATCTCAATCAAATAAAACTCAATATTTTATGACTTCCACATCCCTTGCTCAGAAAATTGTATCTGTAGATATAACAAAAGTGCAACTTGAAGACGTTTACAAAATATTTAACTTTAAAGTTGAAAGTCTGTTAGTATTTCAAACATTAAATTGATGCAACATTTGTTGCAAGAAATCCTAATCTAATCAAATCAAAAACTATCCTTTATGATTCATTCCTCCTTTCCTTTCTCAGGTGGAGTTCTCTCAACTGCTGGAGGCAATGAATAAATATGCCCGTCTAAAGCCCGTGGATTTGCTTTATGTGAACAATGCAACGATTGAGGAGCTCTCGGATAATGTCTTTAGCAATCTGAGTCTGCACAATGTGCAGCTCTCGAGTTGTGGCATCAAGCGAATCGCAAGTGGTGCGTTTAAGGGTCAGGAGTCGGTGCTGAAGAATCTCAATCTACAGGATAATCTGTTGGGTGAGGTGCCAGTGGAGGCACTTCAAGTTCTGGGCAAGCTCAATCTACTTGACTTATCACGCAATCAACTCTCCCACATACCCGACGATGCCTTCGCAGGCCTCAACAAGTTGTCCACCCTCAAGTTGAACGATAACAATGTTACTTTGGCCACAAATGCGTTTCGTGGCTTGGAGCAAAGTTTAAAGAATCTGAATTTGAAGGGGACGCGACAGCGTCGAGTACCCGAGTGTATTAGGGGTCTCAAGAGTCTCGCATTTTTGGATCTCTCACAGAATGGCATCAAGGAGCTGCCGGGTGCGGCGGGCATACGGGTCTTTGATGGCCTTGATGCTCTTACAGCGTTAAACATGGAAAGGAATCTCATCCAAAGTATTGCAGAGACGGCATTTGCCGGCGTCCGCAAAACACTGAGCTCATTGAGTTTACTCAACAATTTGCTTTCGGAGTTTCCCATCGGCGCTGTGCATTCCCTAAAGGAGCTGCGTGTCCTGGACATTGGTTTCAATCTTCTGACCACATTGCCGGAGGCTGCTTTCCGTGGCAATCCAAGCATCACGTTGCTCGCTCTCGATGGCAATCCATTGAGCACGGTGCCCGAGGGTGCCTTTGCTCATTTGAATGCCACGTTACGTGGACTTTCACTTGGAGGTCGTTTCCTTCACTGTGATTGCAAGTTACGCTGGGTTGCCGAATGGATACGCAATGGCGATTTGCAGGTAAATTACAGGGTATATTCAAACACACACAAAATAAACTCTAAGTGTGATACCCTGGCTTTTGTTATACCCGTCCACAGTGATTTGCAAATGAATAAATGTATCTATCTATCATTCTCTTAGGTCACTTCTCGAGAACGCAATCCTCAGTTCTGTGGCACGCCACCCCGTTTCCGGGATCGAGGTTTCTACTCCATACAGCCGGAGGAGCTGAGTTGTCCTGAAATTGCAGATGCTGCTTTACGTGGTCCTGTTGGTCTGGTCGATAATCTTAAGCCAACATTCCCATCGTCTCCCGACTCAGTTGAATTTGAAACGGGCACGGGAACAGGAACTGGTACAGTTCCCACCAGTGTTAGCAGCACAACTCCAACAACAACAACGACAACAATAACAACAACAACAACTGCAGCGCCTACAACTAGTTCCAGTTCCAGCACAGCAGCCAGCACGGTGAGTTAGTCGAATAATAAACTATTTCTTGTATTGACTTTAAGCGATTACTTTGCTGAGGGGATTTCAAAAATAGTACACAAAATTATTAAATTTTCTGGAGTTCTTTTTTAAACATCTTTAAGGTCATGAAGTTTTTAAAATGAGGCTTGCCAGAAGATTAAGAATCAACTGATATATTTTATTTACTAGAAGAGCAACTATTTATATTTTTAATGATTTCACTATTTCAATTCAGAAACACTTTCAAAACTGTAGACAAGATGGATTAAATGTAAAGCATCTATTTGACAAAGGTTAGAAACTGTTAGAAACTTCTCTTTCTATTCCTATTTTTAATTTTCTCTTACGATAAGCTCACCGCTAAGCCAATTACAAATCCTGTGCAAATCAAATAGTAACTAATATTTATCAATCGGTTTGTTAAAGCTACAATATGCAGGATGTTTATCAAAGGGTCACTTTAAGCAGCATAAGCTACCCACAATTGATTAATAAGTTAATGCAACGCTGGCTTCATTTATGAGTTCATTTGCCTTTCTCTTCCCTTTTCAATAGACTCCTCGTCCAGCCACAACGACCACGTTAAAGTCCATCAAAACAGCAGCTGCATTGCCAACGGTTGGCGTCAATGGCACTGGAAGCGTTCAGGCCACGGCCATAACATCGACAAGCAGCAGTTCCAGCTCCTCCTCCTCCTCCTCCTCATCGTCATCGACATTGCATACAAATGGCAAACAGGCACCGGGTTGGCGTCAGGGCGGTGGCAATGCCAATGGCAGTCAACACAAGCCACAGCGACCGCCTCTGGTTCTTGGCTATCCACCACAACGTGGCACACGCATCGATGACACCAATGAGGTGCAAGTGAAACATGCCTTCCGTCAGGATAGCTCTGTTATCATACAATGGGATTCGGAAACGGCCAACATACTTGGATTCCGTGTGGTTTATCGTTTGTTTGGTGAGAAGGCCTTCAAACAGGGTCCACCATTGGAGTCCAGTGAGCGTGAGTTTAAGATTAAGAATGTCCCGGCCCAGGAGTGTATCATTGTGTGTGTGATATCGCTGGAGGAACTGCATGTGACGCCAGAGACGGTGCCTTATCAACAATGTCGAGAGGTGCGCACGGTTTCATCGCAAGCCTCCAACATGGATAAGATAACGATTGCGGCAAGTGCGGCCATTTGTGGTACCATCATTGTGGCCGTGATTGTCTTCATTGCGGCAAGCAGGTGAGCAATCGCTTTCAGGTATCAGTTGTCAGTTGGCCAGGTGGTCAGGTGGTCAGGTGGTCAGGTGGCCAGGTGGCCAGGTGGCCAGATGGCCCAGTGGGTGGTTGTCCCCTCTGGCAGGCAACAACAAGTGTTTTATGCTATCTACACTTCATCAGCAACAACATTATTATCTTCTCTTCTCTTCGCTCTTCCCCCTTCTTTAACAGACGCTCGCGTAAACTGCAAAATAACCAGCAAAAGAGTCCACTGCCAATTGGAGGTTTGCCCGTTAATTGTTGCGGTCCAACCGGTTCGCCAGGACCACTTGGCTCCATTGCCACGCTATCGGCCTTTAACAATCACAAGGTGAGTTTAGTTGCCAATTGGCTATAAAAAATATATATATACACAGTTTCTATAGTATCCAAGGGGGGTCAGGAGCCGTTCAAATGTTGGCCCCAGTTTGTTGTTGAATTGACTTGTGACTCGGAAACGGCAGCAATTGATGCCAACAATTTTTTTATTTTTATTTATGGCCCAACAAATTGAACGCAAAAAGCCGACGCCTAAATATTCTGGCCATTTTTCTTTTTGCCATATATTGCAGTTGCCAAGAGTACTTAATGGCTCGCATAAATGTCGAGCAGTTGAGAGTTAAATTGTAATTGATTTAAAAACTCCATTGACTGGTAAATTTAACTGACATTTTCAATATTAAATTTCACACACTTTGTGTTTGAAATATTTATTAGACATAAAATTAATGAACTATTTTCTAAAATTCCAACAAAAGCAAAAAAAACAACAACTGAAACAACTATTTTTAAATGTAGCATCCGTTTAAAGATCAAATAATGACTAAAAGATATTCCGCACAAAGATTTGACAAAGTCATGCAAGTTTAAAGTCTGTTAACCCTTGGGTTCTTTTTTGGTCTTATTATATCAATATTATTATTATTTATTTATCTATGTTTTACAAACCAAACTTTTCGTATATAAACATCATCTAAAGCTGATCTCTAACTAATTTTTTATAGGAATGGGATCAAGTGTCTGCATACAGTGGACGCTCAATACCGCGACCACGAATTTATCCAGTCGAACAGCCTGATGATATGCGCAGTCATTTCTCTGGCATGCCTGGCAAGGTGGCCAAATCGAGGTAAGTGGGCGTGGCACGTTATTTAAAGTTGCTTTAAAAAGTCTTGGTCCCCCCGCAATAATATTTGCATAACATTGGCCATGTTTTCATTTCATTTTATTGATTTAATTTTTATATTTATTTTTTTTTAATTTATTTCATATTTCATTTTTATGTGATGTTTATTCATGACACAACACACACATACGACACACACACATATGACACACACACACACAGATCCATAGCCGATGGGCAATCGCAACACAGTTTCTCGAATAATTCACATCGCGGCTATTTGGGCAGCGCCTTCCCCACAAATCTCGTCAATTCTCGCCCAGAGCTACGTCAATCCCGTCAATCTCTGGCCGCTGCCTCCGAGCGTATGTCGCGTGCTTCCTACGCCGGCTCCATTCATGGTGGTGGAGGTGGCGGCGGGGGCATGGGTGTTGGTGTTGGAGGGGGCATGGTTGGAGGCGGTGGCCCTGGCAGTTTGATGGGCATGGTCGGCTTGGTCGGACCTGGGGGACCGGCGAGTATTGCATCCAGCAATGCAAGACGCTCACGTCCGCGTTCCAGATCACGCGATCAACTGAATACCACGCACATACATAACCATCGACCGGGAAGTCGGTAAGTAGAACTACTCTCAAGAGAAGCCACACACACAACACAGCAACAACAACAACATCCCAAAGTAACAATCAATTAACACACACACACATACACAATCACAACTGTCAAGCTGCTTAAGATTAGCTTAACACTTCCCACTAATTGCCAACGTCACACTTTCAATTTTTCTTCTTCTCTTTACTCGAAAGTTGTCCTAAAACATGTTTTTATTGTCTTCTTTTATGTGTGTCATTAAATTTTATTAACAATTTGTGCTACTTCACGCCCTCTTCTCGCCCCTTTTGAGATTTGACATCAAGTTTTCAGATTTTCTGTTTAAGTATCATTTTGAGAGTTTTTTATAACAAAGAACTGAGAATTAGTGAAAGTGAATGTTTCAATGGATTAATGAATGAAACCAACAAGTTGAGGTTAATTCATTGAAATGTGTGTAAAAAGAAAGGTTCTGAAAACTAATAAATTTTGGAAACTATTTTTTAAATATATTTTGGTATAATCTTTCAAAGATTCTCTTAGATTTAATGGGACAAAAATTATTAGAAAATCTTTACTGATAACTTAATCGAAAGTAATCGATCATATCGATATATCGATCACTTAAGACATTCAATACTGTTGAGCTAAAGCTGAGTTCAGAAATAAGAAATCAAAATGAAATAAGAAGTATTAAAACACTGATCATTGAACACACAATATCGATAAATCGATGGTACAACTATCGCATTCAGTTAACTGTTAAAAGTTATGGTTTATTTTCTTTTTGTTTTCTTTCCAATTTCGCATTGTGTAAATGTGTAACAAGCATTATATTTAATTTCGATTCGTTTAAACAATTTTGCACAAGTCATTAATTTGGTCTTCCACAACTTTCCACACACACACAAATGTATTTAATTGTTGTGCGGAGTAAATTGTTTTGTATTGTAATCGATGCCCCCTTTACTTTCTTCTCCCCTCTTTCTCTCTCTCTTTCTGTAGATATTCGACAGCGGGTTCAACGCACACGTTAAACAATTATTGCGATACATCGGACAATTGGACCGATCATGATATGGATATATATATGGCGCGCAATCCGACAACGCGCAACGGTTTGGTGCCATTATGAGGGCGACTTATGTTATCCTGATATTTCAATGTTGTATTAAATTTCGATGGTATTTTCTGACAATATCTGACGCCGGCCATTGCAGCGGGAGCGGGAGGAGAAGGAGCTGAAACTGGTCGGCGTCAGCAGTTAAGAGTTGCTGCACAGCAGCAACAACAACAACAGCAGCAGCAGCAAATGGAGCAACGACATAGAAACAATCAGCATCAGCAACAACAACAGCAACAGCAACTGGAGCAGCCATATCAACAACAGCAACACCAACAGCAACAGCAACAGCAACATCAGCGATTGCAATACTACAATACACCGCAGACACAACGTTGCACCTCGCCTCCCGATGTGGTGCCCCGTGCAGCCAATTTCCATAATAGCAGCAACAGCAGTAGTCACAACAGCAACAATAACAACAACAACAACAACGATACGCAGCAGCAGCAATTGCTGTTGCCCACAACGACAGCAACGACAGAGGCAGGCATTGTTGTTGAGAACTATTTTAACGAATATGAGCGTCAGGAAATCATTTATCATCCCACGAGCGACAACAAGAGCAACAACAACAGTAGCACGCCAGCAACACGTCAGAACGGCAATCGCAGCAATGCCTTCCGTTTACAGTTGCCCGCAACGACTAACAATATTTTATATAGACGAAACAACAATTATTTAATAGATGCAACTAATGCGCATACATTTAGTGATAACTGTAACTGTACTTGTAATTGTAGGCTAAGCGAACAGCAGCAGCAGCAGCAACAACTGACAGCAGCAACAACAACCGCAACTGACAGCAGTCATGTTGATACACAAACAGAAGAAGCATCCTTGGCGCCCAGCACCTCAGTGTCAAGCATTGAGCAAGTGCAACCAGCTAAGTATGAGGATGCGACAATAGCAACAACAACAACAATTGCTGTTGCAACTGAGACAGCAGCAAAAGCAACAGCAACAGCAACAGCAGCTGCGGCCTCGTCACTGAACTTGACATTGGCTGACATTGAAACGGACTTGGACTTGGACTTGAAATTGGACATGGAAAGGCTTTGAGTGCAATAAAATACAACTGCTGTTGTTCTTGTTATAGTTATTGTTGCTGTTGCTGTTGTGTTGTAGTGTCCTAAGAAAATTTGCATAGAAAATTTAACACACAGAAAATCAAGTTGAATTATTTAGCCAACTATTTTTGTATGCTGTTTAGAAGTGCAATGAATATTTTAAGTACATTCACACATTCCCTCAATTGTTTGTGTACATATGTATAACTCTTAAAACTGTTACTGAAATTGTATCTGTAACTTTGTAATTTGTATCTGTATCTTTAACTTTTGCGCTTCTCTTGGTTCTTTGTCGCTGTGCGAGTAGTTGATACACATATTTGTATTTGTAAAGAAGCAAATGTTAAGCAATCAAAGAACTAACACGTAAGTCAATATCTAATAATATGGTACTAATATGCAATACTTAATAGCTCTTAAAACAAACTAAACTATAAACAAAAGTTATTTATAAATAGCAAAGCAAAATATTCAAAGCTGCGGTTAGACAAGCTTGAAAATTAAAGAAATTATTTAACAACTGTAAATAATTATAAAAAATAAAAGTTTCCAAAATACAGCTAAGAGTTGACATCAAATTTTTGCAATCAATTCAAATATTTTTTATCTTTTCAAAAATAATTTTGCAGCTTACTTTAGTCCGAATACCACAACTTTATTGTCTTAAAATTTAAATATATATTTAATTTTAATGCTTGTCTAACCCAGTTGAAAAACAAACGAAATACATTCCAATAGCTCTTGTAAAAGCTTAAGAATTTGCTGCCTTGAATATTAAGTTAATTTATGAAAATTTCCTTTTCTTAGTTTCAGTTTAATTTCAGTTTTTTACTTTTTGTATAAAAGCTTCAGTCGAAACATTTGTGTGCTAAGTTTATACCAATTAATTGCCTAATTTTAAATGTTTAATTATAATTTTATAGTGAGATTTTAATAAAAATTAAACAAATTATATAAAGAAACGCTTTTGAGTTTTTAAATTTCACCAGAGATATTTGATGTTTTGGGTTTGTATATGTTTTCTTTTTAATATTTATTTGAAGATTGCATTAAAAATAAAATGTCTTTTATTGTTTTCGCTTTTCCAATGATTTCCAAGTCCTTAGGCATATTCATTGTAAATCCCTGTACATAAATTTCTAGTCCTAAGCTTCAACGTTGAGTTTCAAGCATTTTTAATGATGGGATTTGCCTGAGTGCAAATCCGTGCGAACACAGTTGACAGTTAACAATATTTAGTGCCCATGGGCAGGGATTACGGTTCGATTACAGAACTGAAATCCTCAACGTCCATGTCTGGCACTGAATACTTAGTGAAGTAAGACAAAAAAATTATATACATATATATCTATTATTATATCGATTTAGAAATGTGTTAAATGAACGCTTTGAGCATTAGACGACTAACACACAATTTAGATGGAAAACGGGAGCAATTATTTAAAAGAATAACAATAAATATAAAAAAATATATACACTATACAATATGTATATTGAATGAATATTAAAACAATTGTAGGCAATAAATTTAAAATGATGCAAAAATAAAAAAAAAACAAAAAGCAACTTTAGGTGTAATTGAAATTTAAAGCAAATAAAAAATGTTTCACTTGTAAAGTAAGCAGAGAAATTAGCTAAGAAATTTACGAAATATATCGAAAACTCAAGACGAGTTTTTGATCATAGCAAAATGTAAGGCAATTTAAAATCAAATATAGTATTTAACATAATTACAATGAATTATTAATTAATAAACTGCCTTAGCACCAGCGAGAAGAGTGTACGAAGTTTAGAAAAAGAAGCACGTGCTTAGTTTTAGTTTAGCAGCACTTTATAGAGTTGAGAGATTGAGCAATTACAATTACTGCCAAACAAGAAGAAATAGAATGTGACTTTGGAGCCAGGCTAATTAACAACTTTTCATTTCATTTGCAATTTTAGTTCTTTTAGCCCACTTAAAAGTCACGTTAAAAGTTTCTTGTCATCGAAACCCACACGATAAACGATAAATGATATTGAAAAAGGCTCATCTCTAATAGAGGAGAAACCACAGGCAACACCAAAAAACGATAGTCGATAAAAAACACCACCCGATTTTAGATTTTAGAACGGAATGAAGTTACTCACTAACCATAAATGTGCGTTAAATTGTTAATATATACTTATATTAACTAAAATGTTAACTTTGCGGCTTCAAACACAAACACATACATATTAGCTACAATTAATTAGTGCAATTTTTTGTCTGTTCCGTTTTGTTGTATTACAAAAATTATAAAACACGATTTTAGTTTATTACGCATCAAGTTCCGAATAAAGCATATTTTTGTTAAGCTCTCAAGTTTTTTGAATTGGTTTATGGAGTACTCACCCGGGAACTGTCAGCGAATTATCCCATAACAAACGCAGTTGACGCGTAAAAGCCGCCCACAACTGAGCCATGCCCTCGACTCCTCCTAAGTGGGCGTGGCAAGTGGCCAACAAGGAGCTAAGACGACAGACCAAGGAATCTGCAACGGCGCTCTTGATGCGCATGGGATCGAACTGTAAACAGAAGGATATAAGTATTTATACTAGTTTATTTTATACTTTTAAAATAAAAATAAATTTTATAATGGAAAGGATGACTATGAAATAAAAATTTAAGTGAAAAATTAAGCCATGGAGGACAGAAAAATAATGAAACGTAGGCTCTCCTTTTGAGTTCAAGAAAAGAGATTCAACCTCTTACTGTTCATTAGAAATCATTATTAACCGATTCACCTTATCCTTAAAGCTCTGCTTGGAGTAGGGAAACAGTGCCATATCGGGATGCATGTCGGGAAATAAATAGGCGAGCAGCTCCGTGAGCTCACTCTCAGTCATAGGACCTGGCAGACGCTTTGTAAGTCCTGCCTGTGAGGGCATCTCATAGTTACGCTCCCTTTTGGCTGTAAACCTGTGCTCACTGAGTTTATCCAAAGGATTTGTCTGCTCGGCACCGCTGCTGATGCCCGAGAAATTGCGACCCACATAGGATTCTAGTGAACGCTTTACATTTCCAACCGCTTGGTAATCGCTCAAGCAAAGAGTGAGATAGGAAAAGGCTTCAACAGATAGATAGATCTTGCCCAGCGGCGCTTTCGAGGGCAAAAAATCCGTACGCATTTCGCTGTCAAAGGCCACGTTCTCCGAGAGTTCCGGCCAGGTGTAGACCAAGTAGCTTTCCGTGCTTGATTCCGGCGCATAGCCATGAGGCAGCGCGTAGAAATGCTGAACATCCAGATGTTCCACATCACCGTCAATAGCAATATCCTCAGAGCTGAGTCCATGATCGAAGGGCACATACAAAGGTATACGAATGCGTACCGCATCCAGTGAATATGTTGTACGTACTGAAATCATGGCTGATTGCGGATACGAAGCGGGCAGTTTGTCATGGAAGAGCGTCAACAAACCCGTCAAATAGCGACACTCGGGAGGCGTCTGTTCTAGTCCAATAAGCCGGAAATTGGTACGCAAAGCAGGGGCCAAGGAGACACCAGTGTAAAAGTTCCATTTGGGATCATAGATCTGTACAAAAATTGGCACCAAACTGGACACTTCGCCAGCCACAACAGCCGCTGCGCTTAGAAAGAAATTAAACTCCGAAGGGGACTTCATATAATTGCTCGCTCCATTCGCAGGGTGCAGCACAACAAATCGACGCAGTCCGTAAATCCTGGCCAGCGTGTGGAGCTCGCTGGATTTGCGAATGGGAGGCCCAAAGCTATTCAAATTGCACATTAGATCGTGATGACAGTTGGTGCGTTGTAGGCACCTGCCGCTTGACTGACCCTCAGCTGGAGGTTCTCTCTCTTTTAGCTGCGCCTCGTAGTAGTCCACTTCAATGCCGTTTCGCAGCATATCCAATGTTTTCGTCTCCACATGCCACTTGCAATGAAAGAGCTCCTCTGGCTGCAATGGGACGCTTATGTCCACATCCACTTCCCATTTGCGTAGAATATCGCCTAGCTGGGCGTTGAAAACCTCCCAGTCCGTCTCGGCGCTGAAGTTTTCACGATAAAAATCATTATCGTCAATTTCCTCGGCCATTGTTTTGCCAATTTACGCGTATCAACAAACAAAAGATGCACAATCAGCAAACAAACTGCAACTAAACGCTGCCAGCTGGTCTGACGGTGTTGCCATACCGTGTATACAAAAATACCAAATTTGTGGTATGTTTTAGGGATAAAATCGAGTCGTGAACTAAAACAAACAAATAATTAGAAAAAATTGTTTAATAAAAAACGGAACAAAATTAAAAGAATCAAAATAAATTGTTAATTTTCTATATTATTATATTATATTGGCAAAAGCGTCCCCAAAAAACAATACGCTGCCCTCTCTTGGAACTAAGGAGCTTGATGCTAGCGCCGCCAACAAAAGAGCCCGTTCAGTTTTAGAACTAATCGTCCACTTCTTACGTACTAGAGGTGGAGATCTATCGATAGTGGGCGCCATCTATGTTCGACGATAGTCAATTTTGAACCATCGATAGTGGCGATAGTGCTATCGATGGTTCTCCCCCTCTATTATGTACAACAATCATGGGAAGAAAACGGAAGCGTATGTAAACAAAATATATTTTAAAATGAAATTTACTAATTGAACACCTTTTAGTTTCGACAACAATTGTTCCCAAGGGTAACCACTTCAATTGGACCGCGGCGCCAACGGAGCTGTTTCTGAATTTGTGGCAAAAATACACTAAAGAGATGCGGGGCACAACAACACAAGCTCGCATGTTTGAGACAATCGCCAATGGAATGAAAAAATATCAGGCCACCAGCATTGAAATTAAAACCAAAGTTGATAACATGAGAAAGAGATTTAGGTAAACATTAGTATTTATGTTCATAATAATCAACCATATTTATAATATTTGTTTTTTGGCGCCACAGGAGAGAAATCAACAAAAATCTCGCAGAAGGTGATCCAAATACTTGGATATATTTCAAACAAGTTGAGGAAATATTGACAGAATCG
Source organism: Drosophila testacea (assembly GCA_035043265.1). Lineage (NCBI taxonomy): Eukaryota > Metazoa > Arthropoda > Insecta > Diptera > Drosophilidae > Drosophila > Drosophila testacea. Next base: position 3,675,954 of record JAWNND010000151.1, read on the forward strand.
AAAAACTTTAAAGTATTGATGGATGAAAGTTTTGGTAAATACAAATCACAACTATCATTTGAATTGTGAACTTAAACAAAAACAATCTCTTTCAGACTTCTCTCCTTTATCTGATTCGGACAGTGGCAGTGGTGATGACGATTTCTGGAAAAACTTTGGTGAAGAACAACCAGAAATGAAAACTATTAAAAATGAAGCCAATATATCACCACAAAGAGGCAATTCAGTTAAAGATAGTTCAGCCCTCTTAACAAAGGAAACAGACAATTTGGGTGAAACTGATTCAGTTAATAGTGATCCCTCAACAAATAATGATGAGCCATTACCCACTAAAGAAATAAGAGTACTAGAGAAATTTAAATCTGATGATATTCTGGCAATAGAAAAGGCCAAGCTAGAAATCCAAAAGGAAAAACTGAAGGTTATGAAAAATATGGCTGATGGATTATCATTCGTGCACAGGGAGTTTCTTAAAATATATAAAGAACAGCAAACAAACCCGACAAAAAGGAAAAGCTGCAATTAAAATTCTTAGAGCTGAAAACGTATTAGAAAGTGTGGTAATATAAATTGTACAAAAGAAAATAAAGATTTAAAAATTTTTAATTTGGTTGCAAGCAAAAAGGGGTGAAACATAATCAGCGATTAAAGAGTTTGCCATCCAACTGTAATCGAGCATCGATTAAAAATCTGTAGATTGAATTGGCGCCCATATTCAGTCGATTAGTTATCGGTTTACAGTTAACCTTTCACGCTCGATGTGTTTAAGTTTTGTCTTTTTTTTTAATATTTAATAGTTTAACTAAATGTGTTAACTAATAATAATAACTGTTTTACCTAGTTAAAAGTGTCAACTAAGCTGAGCTATAAGAAAACCCCTTATTTGTGCATATGGAACTTGACAAGGTAAAAATGTTCGCTTGTAGTTTTATTGTTTGTTTGGTTGTTTTTATTAATTTACATCAATCCATTCACTATTTGCTGTCGCGGGGGTTATGCTTAAAGGTAAACAACACTTTAGGGCTTAACCAACGATAAGGGTGCCCTCATCGGGGAACTCATGGGTAGGCACCTCCAAATTCAATGGCGCCGGTCCCTTACGAATGCGTCCAGATGCATCGTAATGGGAACCGTGGCAAGGGCAATAGTAGCCACCCCAATCACCAGAGTTTGCAATTGGCACACATCCCAGATGCGTGCAGACGCCAATGACCACAAGCCATTGTGGCTTGATGACACGTTGCTGCAAAGGCAAAAAGAAGTTATAGATTAACAAATGAAACTTAACAATAGAAACTTCTTTTTTTATACCCTTGGTATATATGGTCAAGAAATGAATGGTTTAAAGATATATATAGCTCATTTACTTAACGACTTTCAACATGTAACGAGCTTAAGCAGCAAAAAAAATCTTTCGATACTCATATAAAAGAGTATACGTTACGAATATAAAATTTCGAAGCAATATAGAACAGCACATAACGAATATCTCTGCATTAATAACCAGAAAGTGGTGTTTTTACAATTATGTCAGTTTTAAAGTAAATGTGCTGTATACATATTTTACACATCATGATGAAATTTGGTTACAATCGGACTAGCGATTCTTTCTGCAAAGTAAAATCGGTCGAAAAACAACTTGTAAGAAAAGCTTTGTAGTTTTTCTGGCCACATTAGTTTTTAGTATAAAAACTTTGATGAATCTTGATCTCAAGAATGCCTTTGTACTATTGGCTAATGCGAGTTAGGCTAATATCGGACTATCATGTAGCTATTATAGGAACTATCGGGCGAAAGTTGAATACTGGGCTCTGCAAAGTTATTAAGTCTTCGGCTTGCCGAAGAAAACCTTTCTTCCTGTGTGTGGTTTGGTATACGCACTTCATCAGTCTCGGGATCACGCAGCTCCGATGTCGGTACACCTCTTTCGGTTTGAATCTCGCTCGGGGTGCGATGGCGAATGAACAGAGGCTTGCCGCGCCACTTGAAAGTCACAGACTTGCCCTCTGGGATATCGGCCAGCTTAATTTCAATTTTAGCCATGGCCAAAACATCGGCTGTGGCGCTCATTGAGCTAATGAAAGCATTGACCAGACCCTTGGCTGCGTATGCACCTCCAACGGCACCGGCACCCACCATCATGTAGGAGAAAGCCTTGCGCTCCTCAATGCTCTCACTGCGACGACGGGCATCCTTGACCGAATCACGACGATATGGCGAAAAGTCGGGCACCTGCAGATCGGTGTGACCCTGGCGCGTGGCTAAAAAAGAAGTACGATTAGATTCTCATTCATAACAAAAAGTTAAAATAGTATTGTGATTAATTTTCCCACTCCCTGTTGGCAATCAGCTGTTTTCACTTGTCCCAGCTGAGGTTATGTTGAAATTACGTAAGGAAATTCGCAACTTTAGCCATTTGACAATGGAAAACATTGCCAAAATATAATTTCCTTAATTGTAAGCGTGTTCCACACACAAATCTTCAACACTGGGCCACATTATGTAACTGTTGCTCCTCCTGATGGTCAGTGATTTCATTGGCTTACCAACGGCATTGACAGCGACTCCGCTTGCCCGCAGGCCAGTGGACAGCGCCTGTGCGTTGGAGCGCACTAGGGCACAGGAGACGGCTTTCATCATCTTGTGGGTTGACTTTATTGTTATTTCAATTTGTTTTTGTATCGAAAATCTCGTCGACGGGCCAACAACGTCGTCCGTCTGCTTTGCTTTTCAGAGTTGTACCAAACTACTGAGAAGGTTGCCAGACTTCAGTAAGAATGTAGTTCTTAAAGTAAACAACATGACACAGTCGGCGCTAGCAAACCGATAAGACTGATCGGCTTATCGCTTCTGGCACGACGCTTGGCACTATCGATAGCGGAAAAATCGATAGCATCGGTCTCGATACCAAATAAATACCACGTAACGCAAACTTCGTAACGTTGCGCTACGTAACATTTATAATTTTCGACTCGCTTGAAGTTGGCTGCGTAAATGTTGATGAACGCAAAAGTAAATTGCGCGCGAGATTTTGAAAGTGGGTGATGCTATTTTGTAACTAATTGTACTTGTTTTTAGTGTATAAAACATATTTTTATAGTCAACAACAAATCATATTTATGCACAATGAATAGCTGTCAGAGTTTTCTTTGTCATTGATTACCATTCAGCATTAATCTCGTCTCATTTGGATTATCAACTATACACAATTTGGTATTAAGAACAATCCCTTATTTTTGATTTCAGCCTTAACGAAACTGCATGCTTATTTGAAGCTAATAATCCCCAGTCTTGAACCCCACCCGCTGTGTGGCTGTCCGTCAAGGTAAGCAACCCCCTTAATGAAAAGTTTTCCCTAGCAAATTAGTGACTGCAACAATTTAGCTTTTGCCAAAAAAGGGTTTTCACGGAAAACCGGTCGTGAACCACCACCCGATCCACCACCACCACACACAAACACACACACACACACACACTGTTTGCACAGTTTTCCGACTGCATTTTCCGGCTGAGCCACATGATGTCATTGATTTGAATCTTGCGCTTTGATGTCCTCGTTGAGCAGCACAAATAATTGTTTAGGCATGAGGTTGTAAAGTGGGGTTCTTTTGGTGGATTATTTACAGAGAGAGGGGGCAGGGCATTATTTTCGTTTAACTAAATTAATAAGCGAGTTGCGAAAATTTATTCGATTATACATTTTTTAAATCGTTCTTGTGGCTCTGCTGACCTCATCGTGTTAAGCCGCAAAACAATAAACGCATAAAACGCTCGTAAAAAAATGCATAAAAATGAGCAACTTGACGAAAATAAAAAATAAAAATTTGTATGCGCATAAAAGTAGGCAACGTCAAATAATTCGCCAAACTTTAAACCGAACCCAAAAAACAGAAAACCAAAAAATAAAGCAGTAAAAAAACAGCAACGCGCAGCCGGCAAAAGTAATTCCTTTGGCGCCAGGCCTGTGATTATCGAAAGTAGTTCTTTTTGATGTCGAAAGTTTTGCGCCACCCTGCTACCAATACAGGCCCTCTACCTCCCTTCCCGCCCCCTCTTACACCCAATTTTGTGCGTCGCTAGGTGGCAAAAGGAAAGCGAAAGCGAAAGGCGAATCCCGCCCAGCTCTGTTTCCAGCTAGGCAATCTGCGCACATAACGGCGCCTCTATGTACTTGCCAGGACACTTACACACATACACCACAGCACACTCCCTCACACACACACATCCACACAGACGCATAGTCTATGAGATTCACATAGAGCCGCACAAAAAGTGCGTGAATTTTTGGGCCAAAACAAGAAAATTTAACAGGAAATCATTCGGAATGCACCGAAACGGAACTACACTAACTAATGGAGTGTAAAAGAGAGAAGAGAGAAGAAGACATTGATAGGAAAGTGCGGGAAAGAAGAAAATGTATGAAGTTGTAGTTGAATTTTTGGAAGTTCCCTTTCGAATTTTTTGAGGATACAAGGAGGAGATTTTAGTTTATATTTCATGCCAGCTCAATATTTGTGCAATATTTATGCCATATAAAGTGACCATGGAGACTTGAGTACTTTATTAAGTGAGCTTTGAGGACACAAGGAGCTGTTCTTAACTCTTTGACTTTTTATTATAAAGATGACTAGCATGCTTTAGAGCCTCATTTGTATTACTTATTTAAGTGGAATCTATATCTATAATTAATTAAATCAATGTAGTTTAAGCTCTTTCTAAGTTGGTTAGCGACTTATTATACCACAGCTTATCAACACTGGCTACTTTATAGTACCTATTGAAAATAATATATAAACAAGCTAAGCTAACTATTTTTGTTAGTAAGCCAAGTCTTGGCTCCCTTAGTAAATAAACACTATACATCAAAGTCAAACTTACCAACAACTCAAATTTTACTAAGCCTAAAAATTCTCTTAACTGACCAACACTAAAAAATAGTTAAGCTGACCAACACTGGCAAGTGTATGGTTAAAACTATGCCGCGTAGGCGACGCAGCAGCTCAGCCAACAACTCTACCTCCCTTTCCCCTACCCTACTCTGCTGCCGTTGACTGCGTTACACTTTTCAGCAACTTTTACATCGGGCAATGGCGCCAACTACAATAACAACAGCAACAACAACTTCAGTGGCAGCAACAACAGCAGCAGCAGGAAACACAACAACGATAGCAACTGCTTTTGCTGCCTATTTTTCCAACCCCCTACCAAAAGACGAAGAGCCGAGGGCTGCTTTTCCAGCTCCAGTTATATATGTGTATGTGTGCCTGTGTGTGTGGCGTGTGCAGCGTTGCGGCTGCGGCTACGGCAATAACAACAACAGCAATAGCAGCAGCAACGGCGACGACGACAGCAACATTGCCGCTTATCGCAACATCAGCCAAGCATAAAGCTCAATACTCACACACACAGTCACATACACACACACTCACAGCGCACCACCAACAACCACCGCCCTGCAACAACAGCAACAACAGCAACAACAACAACAACAACAACAACATCAATTCCCTGTCCCCGCCCTTGAGAAAAGTTGAAAGTGGAAAATTGTGCGTAGCAGCCAAAACTTTGTGCTGACTGACGGCCTCCTAACCTAACTGACTGACAGTGTAGCATGTCCCCCCACCTCCATTTCCCCCTTTTCCTCCCCTTCCCTTATCCTGCTTTCCACTTTGCTTTCCCTGCCTTGCAAAACCCATTTACTCCTTGGGCGTCTTTCACTGGAAATTAAATGAACAAGCAGCTCACTCGAAGCTGTGCAACGCCAGAAAATGTGGCCAGAAGAGGAAGAGATAGGGTGGTATGGGGGTAGGGGGGAAGAGGGAAAGAGGGGCTTGTGGCATGTGCAGCCTTTAAGATGCTTTCGCTGCTCGAGTCCCTGGAGTCGCTGCCACCAAATGTAGCACAGCTGGCAGTCATTTAGGAGCTTCCTCTTGGTTTGCATTTAAAGTTATTATGCCAAGGGCCACGATTTCAACTTGGGTCTGTTTCTTCTTCTTATTCTTCGTCTTCTTCTTGTTCTTGCCACTTGCTTAGCCAACCTGCTTTGTTGCCTAGCTAAGGACTTTGCTGTCCAACGATATCCGTTGGCCCCGTCTATATGTATGTGTCCTTTGTGTGTCCCTTTTTGGGGCTGAGCCATTTTGTCAGCCAGGATTAGGTGACCATGACAATTGGTCAATGGTCGTCTGTTTGTTTTTAAAATGAGCACAGGTTTAATGCTGTAAAATGACTCGCAAATTATTCTTTTGATAAGTGAAATGTCAAGAGTTGAAGATCTTTTTAGTAGGAATTCAGAGATAAGTCGAAACTTATGAAAAGAAATGAATTACCTGCGAAAAATTGCTACAGGTTTACAATTTATGAACATTTTTAAATTGTTGTATAAACGATTATGGTTTTTATCTATTATTGCTCTTTGTATGGTATATTTACAACTTTTGTCTTAGCATTGGTAGCCATCATCTGTTTTTAATATTTTATTATTATTTGTCACTATCTGAGATACTCTATGTATAAAATAGGAAACAATTCAATTAGTGATTAAGGATACCAGAAAACCTTTTCCTTTTTATTTATATATTTATTTATTATATGTTCCTATGCGATATTAAATTTACATACGAACTAGATTAAAGCTAAAGCGCGAGGCCTTAAGCTACATTTATAGATATCGGGATCAGTTTAACATATTTATTGGTGTATAATTTTGATCCTTTTTATTTATTTATTTATTATTTTTTCTTTTTTACATTCCAATCTGTTGGAACAAAACTATTGACATTCTTTTATTGCACATACCCTGCAAATGCAGTCTTAAGGCATATCAATTATCAGTGTTCTAATAATAACAAAGTTCCTATAGATAGTATAGGCAAGCATTATGCGACTTTCTCTCTCCGTTAACCTATTTATTATCATATCCAATCTATTTTGACAGTTCCTTCAACAGCAGCAAAAAATAAAACTCTATTCGAAAAGTTTCCCCCATTCCCTCCAACGGCCACGCCCCTCGCACTTTAAACTTTGTTGACATTTTTCAATTTGCGGCAACTTGAAAGTTTTGGCTGCTTTTCGCCAAAAACGAAAAGAGAAGAAAAACGCAACTTTGCCTAGAAGCTAAAAGTAGAAAAAAAATAAAACAAGAAAAAAATATGAAAAAGGAAAAGCGAAAAGAAAAGCGTCAATGAAACCTGCCCTAAATTCGCACAAGCGGCTTAAAACAACAACAAAGGACGAGAAAGGAAACAAAACATATAAAAAAAAATAAACGTGAAAATAAAAACAGGACACAAAGCGTGGCATATAAGACGCAGCAGCAGCAGCAGCAGCAGCAGCAGCATAAGGCACACAGCGGGGCAGCAGAAAAGGTGGAAAGTGGCACAGGAAGTTGTTATTGAAGGATGAAGAAGAAGAAGCAGCGGGAGAGTAAGAAGCAGCAGCAGCAGTTGAAGCTGAAGCTAAAGCTGAAAAGAAGGATATGTAAACGTGAAGTAAGAAAGGAAACGACAACGCTGCGTTTTCTTTTTTTGCTCGTTTGCTGCGTTTCTCCTACTGCTGCTGCTTCTCATTCTCCTTTTCCTTTTCCTCACCCACTTCCCCTTCTTCCCAATGCTTCTTCGGTACACTGTTCTTCGGCAGGACACGCGCCATAAGCAAAAAGAAGGCGCAGCACGCATAAATCTAATGCCAAATTACATTATTTTGTCATTTTGGGGCCGACACTCTCAAGCTGCCCCCTTTCACCCCCCTGCCACGCCTCTTGCTTAGCTGCCGCTGCAGTGTCCTGGCCGCAGGGCATAAAACACTGTCAAAAATAAACTTGCGCCGCAACAACAACAAGAACAACAATGACAGCAACGAGAGTGAAAGTAAAAAAAATGCAGAAAGCTCTTGGGGTAAAAGTTTTGTTTACCCACCTCTTCTTACTTCCCCTCCCCCACCCTTCTCTCCCTTGCTAAAAAGTACATTATATGCACGCCTGCAAGGAGCCAGAGGGGTGTGCGTGTGTGTGTGTGTGTGTGTGTGTGTGTAGAGGGGGGTGTGAGGTTTGTCCCTGGGTCTGGGGTTGTTTGCCAAGTTCGCGGCCAAAGCCGAAAGTGAAAGTAAATGCAAGCGAAGCTCACGCGTCGCTGTCGACGATGGCAGCGCAGTCGGCGTCAACGTCAGCGTCGTGCGTTTACCAAATATCCTTCGGCACGTTGCTTGGCCAAGGACATTGTGGCCATTAAAAATATAGCATTTTCTTGAGACGCGATTGCAGCGAACTCAACTTGAATTCAACTCGCATTCAGAGTTGTCTCTTTCTCTCTGCGCTCGCTCTCACTGCTGCTTCTCTCTCATGCGCTCTCTACGTTTTGCTCTCTTTTTCTCTCTTTGCATCTGCGCTTTTGTTGCTTTCACTTTCTTTGCCTTGTCCTTTGCCTTCACAGCTTTTCACTTTCGCTTTTCACACAAAAACCCTGAAAGTTCGTTCGCTCCAACTCTCTATCTCTCTCTCTCTCTCTCTCTAATGCTCGCTCTTACTCTCGCTCTCCTACTCTAAATGCTTACTCACTCTGTCGCACGCACTGCGACTTCCTGTCTGTGTGTGTGGGCTTCCGGTTTTGTTTTTACAACTGATAAGGCGTCAGTCAGGCGACGTTATTTCCCCCCAAAAAAGTATGCTATGCTTTTTACATGCGCTGCGTTGTGCTCGTGTATATGTGTGTGCGTGTGTCTGTACATATGTGTGTGTGTGTGTTTTGGGAAGACGACCAGCAGGCGCCCCTTTATTGTTGTTGTTGCTGTGCGTTGCAAGGATCAAGGACGTTCAAGAAAACAGAAATGGGCAGAAAAAAAAAACTGCAGGGCGTTCATTTCATTTACTTTGGGGCGTCTCTACTTTTCGGTGGTGGCTTGACTTTGACATGGGTCCTGAGTGCGGGGAGGGGGTGTTTCGAGTCGATAGTGAGTATGGGGCGGGGGCGGTGGCGGGGGCCGTTGGGTGGCTTCCTTTGCGGCTGCAGCTGCCTTAGCCGAGTATATAGCAAATGTGCGTGTGCGCCTATATATATACGTATATATGGAGTGTACTCTGTTTGAGTGAGGATTGAAGAGAGATGGGGAGTTAGAAGAGTGGAAGAGTGGAGTCCTCTGCTGCTGCTGCAGTCCTTTATTGAGCCGAAAACCCACCCAACGCCAAACCAAAAAAAAAATGAAAAAGAACCACTTTGGCTTCAGCAACAGAAGCCTCCGTCCGACCGCTCGCTGCGTTTGTAATTTTGGCGCTTTTTGTGCGTGTGCAGCGAGTGCTAAGAGGGGATGAGGAAAGAGTAGGAGCTTAGGGGCGTAGCAAGTAAGGAGAATGAGCTGCTTAGGAGCGGCATTGTGACTGACGTTGATTACTGTTGTTGTCGTAGCGCGTACAAAGGGCGCAACAAATTAGAAACACCTTACTGTAAAACATAAGTTGTCATATCCAAGTTTTTTATCATAACAAAAACTTTAATTTAAAATATTATTATAATTCAAAACAAAAAAACCTTTTGTTTTATGTTTAATTTTCCTAAACTAGCTAAAAATTTTAACTTGTTGAATCAGTCCCCAAAGTCAACAGACTGTTGTTTTGATTTATTTATTAGTTAGTTAGTTTGATCTATCATCAGATTCTACATTTAAAAATAGTGCGTTGTCAGCGTTTTTCTTTCAAATTTTTATCAATATTTTTAAAAATCTAGATAATATGAGACACCTTTCGAGTTTTTAAGCACACTTTTGAGCCCAAAGAACTGTGTACAAAATTGTCGTCAAGTTTTTTGGTTCTACTTTCATAACCTCTACTGTTGTAAGCCAGGTCTATATACCTAACCAGCTAAGACTTGAATGTTGTTGCTGTTGTTGTTGCCTGCCTTTTGCCAAATTGCGTAGTTTTCGCAGTGCACAGGAAAAATTTCATTGCCTTTTGCTCTTTGCTTCTTCTTTATACTTTTTTGGTTTTCACTTCTTACTTCTTATGTGGGTCGCAGCGGGTTTCGGGTGTCTTCCTTCATGTGCGGTGCATAGCAATGAGAATTTATGTCTCCCTTTCTCTCTCTGTGTATCTCTCTTTCTCACTCTTTGCATATATGTATATGCGAGTTTGTGGTGCGTTAGTTTAAAGTTGAACAAAAGTGGAGTCTGAGTTTTTGAGGCCTAAGCAAAAGTTCCCCCTTTGAGGCTTTTGAGGTTTTTATGCCCATTCTTTGAATCTTCCTCTTTTTGTTGGTTTCCTAATAAAGTGCGTGCCAAATGTTGTATGCGGTATTTAGGCGGTTAGATCTCGTTTCCTTTAAAGTTAATTGCCAACTTAAAGTTTTGATACCAGTTGGTTGATTTAAATACCTTGGAGATAAATATAAAGCAAAGGGAAAGAGAACATTGAAGTTTCAAAAATAACAACTTATGTACATATGTTCTTTAATAAATTTGAAAGGTGAAGGATTTCTAAAAGTAAATGCTAAAGACTGCGAACAGGTTCAAAATTGTTCAAGATAAAGTTTATGATGTGGTACTAAATCTATTATTCTATAAAAGTAAAGCCTTGTTCCTGATATTTAGTATGTAGGTTCGTCCTAAAGTTTTGAATATGAATGCAGTTAAAAACTGGGACAAAGAAATTCCCAAAATTGATCCCAAATTGATTTTGTATTCTTTTGAAATAGTCTAGAAGGCCACATAATGTAATTAGTTTTCCTTTCTTTTACAAATTGTTTAAATGTTGGTTGAAATAAACAATTTTTAAGATTAATTTACCAGTTATATTGCCAGCTCAGTTTTAGAAAGCATTCAACGATTGTTCTTTAAGATGAACAACCTACAAAACGTTTAGATATAGAGATGACTTGATTTTTAAATATACAAGAATTTATATTACATTTTTGCATAATTTGTTTCAAAATTTCTACGTCGCTTTATGAAAAGTATTAACCCTTTAAAGTATCTCTTTTAACCAATGCTTCTGTTTATTTTCCCTTACTCTTCTATTTTTTGATTCTTCCTAGCCGATTCCCATTGCGCATTTGCATTTGACTCAACTTTCAGTTGCTTTTCTGTGACATCCTCTTCCATTCAAAAATTATTCAATGACAGCACCTGCCCATCAAAATCAACAACGCGTTCTCCTTTATCCCCCTTCTTCACTCTTCTTCACTTGCCAAGTGCCACCTGTCCTCCTGCTGTTTTCATTTCATCTGCCGCCCCTTCCAACCTTTTCCAAGTCCCTACTACATTCGTATAATCTCGAAAATGTCAATCAAAACAAAATGTCAGCCTGCAATCTCTTCTCCCCTCAGCTCTTCTCCCCCTCAGCTCATTTGAGCGCAATCGTTTCGCATTTTCCTCCGCCCAATTTTCCTCGAATGTGTGTGCGGGCTTTTCAGCTTTTCTACAAAAACAATTAAAAAACTTTCGGGATTAAAATGTATTTGTAATTATGTATTAGACGAAATTAAAACAAAAGAACATAACAAAAAATAGCAAATTTTTGCCTTTGAGTTTTGAACTTGTTGTTGTTGTAATTGCTGATAAAAACACACGCACACTTAAACACACACACACACACACACACTCGGTCCTATGTAAAAGCTCTCATTTTTGGTACATAAAGCGTTGTTGCGACAGGAAACACGCGCAGCAGCGACGTCGACTGCGACGCCAGCGTCGAGGACAATAATTTTGTTGCATTGAAAGACGCAGCCTACGCACAATACACACACATAGAAATACACACATACACACACACACACACACACATACATTTACACAGAGGGAGAGTAATTATGCTGCCCGACATCCTTCTCTCAATCCCTCTCTCAATCCTCCTCCTCTCCTTTTAGGTATTTTTAGTTGTGCCTTGTTTTCATTGCATGCCTCTTCCTCTCCCTCCCTTGCTAAGCCCACCACCCACTAGTTGTGTATGTCTGTGTGTGTGTGTGTGACGTCGACTGCGCAGCTCATTGAAATTTGAGGATTTTTGTCTCAGTGCCCTAATTAATTTTACGTACCATGAAAATCATTGTTTGTTGCTTTGCTTTTACTCTATTTTCCTGTTGTTCTTGTTGTTGTTGCTGTCACTGTTGTGCTTACGGAATGTGCGTGTATGTGTGTGAGTGTGTGTGTGAGTGTGCGAGTCGCATTGCAGAGACCTGTTTGAGCTTCAACAACGTAGCTCCACGCATCTTCTAAGAAAATATTCCTGCAACACTAGTCACAGTTACACTGTACAAAAAATTGCATGCTAATATAACAATGTAATTATTTTATTTTTAATAGACTACAAAATGAATAAATTAATTATATTTTATAAGTAAAATTAAAATTACATATTTATAGGAGCTTATTCAAAATGAGACTACGCCTAAACTATCGGAGAACTATCCATAAACTATTGTAAATTAAAAGCTATCTACAAATATCGCTGATTTTTCTCAAATTGATTAAACATAACAGTGTTATTAGGATATTATTTATACCAATTTTTATTATGATAGTATCGTAGAAATAAAAGCTTTAGAACAGGTTCATCATCAAAGTATTCTTTCAAGACTGTTTGAAGAACAAAGAACAACGATAACCATATTTACCATAAATACTTTAGAAGTATCATTGCTCAATTATAAACATTTAATATCTAGAGTCATGTTTTATTAAATAAATTAAAATTTGATTAAAATATCAACACCACCGAGAGATCTTTAAAAATCAATATCAAAACAATTGCAATATCATTGTAATTCTCAACTATCGTACATTTATCATATTACATAAGCGTTTGTAAAACCATTTCCAAACTATAGCGAAGCTTAAACTTATTCTAAAACTATAGAACTCCAACACAACTATGTATATTTATTTGTTGTTCTGTTCACCATATTCTGGAAAGTTTCAGATAAGTTTATGCAGATTAATCTCTTTCTATAAGACTTTTCCCAAAAAAATGGGCCAACTGGTAAATGGAGATGTGAGAACTTTCTATACGACATTTGATCTTGTCTTTGCCTTTCAAAGGAAGACTGAAAAAAGTTTATAATTTTTTTAATTAACTTTGCTTCACATTTAAATAGTCATATAGATTTTTGTTGCAGTGTATTTAACTCCGACAATCTCCTTAAATAGAGCGCACTTAAAGTGCGCCATATTTCTTCAACATTGTTGGCCTAAACGTTGGCTAGAACATTGGCGTTGTCGAAGTCGTTGTCGTTGTCGTTGACGTTGTTGCTGTTGTTGTTGTTCTTGTTGTTGTTGGTCGTTTGGAAATTTGAGAAAATTAGGTTTTGTTTTAGATGTTGGCAAGCCGGCAGGCGAACGCAATGTCCTGGCACGTCCTGCCGCGTCTTCTGTCAGGCCTAACCTGTTTTTTTCCATCGCTCTTCCTCACTCCCTCTCAGACTCTTTCCTTTGTTTTTCTGCTGAAGTTGCCGCCGTGGTTGGTTGGTAATTAAATGCTGCGTTGCTGGACCACAGCAACAAGGACGAAGGACGAAGTGGAGGAGAGAGAGAGTAAAGTCGATGGCAGAGCACCTAATCAGCAATCCCAGCGATGCTCGAATCTGAGCCGCTGCTTTTACCCATTCCGGGGTGGAAATTATGCAAATGCCAGTTGCCAGGACTTGAGCCCAGGACAAGGACAAGGACGAGAGCACCACACCACACCACACCACACCACACAACACGACATCAGACCAGACCCTCGCCAGTTTTTTGGCCTGGCAAATTGTTTTTCATTGCTGCATTTAAAATATGCTCCAGTTCTCATTTGCCATGGCTACAAATGGCTCTGGCAGTTTAATTAAAATTTCACTTTCGATGTGCTTTCATTTTTTAACCCCATTGGAATACTTAAGCAGTTGCATTTGATTTTCCACATCTTAGACGATAGACTGATGCTTAGATAAGACTGGGATTGCATCAAATAAAAATAAAAACAATACCTTTTCTGGTAATTCAATACTCTTGTAGATTGTAACTAAGACAGTTGGAAGATAAACATTTGTTTAAACTGTTTGAAGTTAAAGGAAAGAATTTTTGAAAAATATAATAAATATTATCTAAATTTATTCCACTTTCTACCTTTTCTCCAAGTGTACTAAAGGCTTGACCCAACTAAACTTTAATTTAAATAAACTTTGTAATTTCTCTTTGCCCTTTTCTCTGTTTTTTCCTTTGAATACTTTGCCAAGTTTCTATAACAATTTAAGCTTGCATTAGTTGTATTATTGCCTTTGTTTTATTAATTTGACTTCCTCTTTTATTGTTCATCTCCCTGACAACTTAAATCTCTCACAATTGTGGGCATCCATTAGCCCGATGTTGCTGTGGTTAATTAAGTGCCTGTTGGGCCTTCATAAATAACAATTTCTTCTTATTTTTTAAGCACAGTTTCCTCAGCTTAAAAGTCGTCGCTAAGTATGAAATATATTTGATATTTTAGAATGTATTTCAAGTTGAGTTTCTGGAGAATGAAAAGGCAATTGCAAAGTTAGAATTTCATATGATTGTCCGCAAGTTTAATTTCTCTTTCTCCCTCTCTCTCTCTCTATTTCCTTGTTTCTTAGAATTTAAAAACTTTGTTGAACTCGGCTAGTAAAGATTTTATTCCTTTACTTAATATACTGTGTAGTCATTGTCAATAGGTAAGCAAACTCAATATATTGTGAGTCTTGATCTTTGACATTTCTCAAGCTCTTGAGTTCAAAGCAGAGCTGAAAGAAGAAGCTAATAAATCTTCTAAGTAAATTGAAATACATTTGTTATATCTGCGGATCTTTTAGATGTTTAGCTAATTCAAATAGAGTTACCTCTAAGAAATTGTTTTAAGAGACTGGTAATCTCTAATAAATCTCAGCGGACTAATATGCGGAATGTCTCTTAGATTTTCCAGTTTCCTATATTTCCGTTACTTTTCCTTATCCGTGAATTGCCATTATCTGCAAGCATATTAAATGAAAATAACCGCATCGCTTGACTGCAGTGTCTCATGATTTATTTGGCCAAATTTGTTGCTGGATGTCGTTGTGACCATTAAATTAATTGCAATTTATCGATTTTTAAATTGCAATCACAATGTTTTTGGGGAGGCTGGCCATAAAAAATATTGCGGCCCGCAACGCATGAATCCCCAAATGCCGCAGAACGTGGAATCGACTCCAGCGATAAGGGGGAACTGGGTCTCGTGTCCATTCCCCCCATATGGTAAGTGGGAAGGGGGGATTCATGGTTAAATAAGCCCAAAACTCGTGGGTTTGAACAGTGCCTGCGGCTGGATGCAGCCACGATATTTGTGTCCTCTCGTGTATACAAAATAAATTTAGACCGCGCAGACTGTGCGATAGACTGGCTGGCATTGCGTATACGTAACGCGGCATTAAAAGCAAGCAGATGAGGCAGTTCTTTGAGTAGCACAGCCAATATATTGAAGGGTTTCTATACTTGCCTGAAATCTACGAGTAGTAAAATTAATTTTAAAAGTTGTTTTTGCATTTTAAAGTGTTGCCAGTTAAATTTGTATTTCATTTATAATTGTCATAGAAATGATATTACGAATACTTTTCATACGATTTTATCCTAGTAAAGTAGGCAACTCTATCATCAATTAGCATGTCAACAAATTGGAAAACTGTAATGTTTAAATTCTCAACTGTATAAGGTATTTAATAGTCGTTCCTTTGTATTTTTACTGTCATATTCCCACTTGCCCGACTAGCTCTTGCTTTATTTTGTTGCGCTTTTTCTCTGACAGCAGCAATAATGAAAAATATATGTGAGCACCATTAAAATACATCAGATAGGCATAGATCACACCCGGCTGGATGTGTTCCCTGCTGTCCGTGCTGGTTCTTTCTGCTGGTCATTTGCTTGCCACACATGCATTGACAATTCTCGCACCATGTTGCCACTGCTGGAGTTGTTGCTACCTCTCCTGCTGTTGCTGTTGCTGTTGCTGTCGCGTTATCTTTGCTGTCACAGCAACGACAGCCGAGTGTTCCCTGGGCAATCTCAATGTGGGTGGATGTCTGTGGGGCGTGTATATAGATTATGTGCGTGTCTGTGTGTATGTTTGCGTGTGTCTATCATGGGGGACATCGGCGAGTGCGTGCAACTTTATGCAGGTTGAAATGGCTTGTTAGCAATGTGAGAAGAAGAAGAAGTAACAGGAGCAGTATGTAACTTTAATGAGGTGCGGCCCACAGCAGTTAAAGGTAAACTCCCCCCATCTTCACTATGATAGACCCCTAATAAACCTGAGTGCTTGCTCATTACGGCAGTTACAACTGTAGAGCTTTGTAAAAGCGAATGACAATCCTTGATAAATTAAGTTAAACTTCAACTCAAATCAAACGCAAAGCCCTTGATTGAACTTTGATTAAGGTAGATAGAATTATTCAACCATGCTCTCCAATAAATTAAATGATTAAACACTGATTAAAGCACATTAGAGTTCCTTTAGTTGATATTTTATTAATGTTTTCAGCAGGCAAATAAATGAAGTCGATCAACTAAAATAAAACCTTCTGGATATTAAAAATTACCTTTAGAAACAATTTCAATTTGTGGTTCAAACGTATCAAAT
The DNA here is from genome assembly GCA_035043265.1 of Drosophila testacea. Lineage (NCBI taxonomy): Eukaryota > Metazoa > Arthropoda > Insecta > Diptera > Drosophilidae > Drosophila > Drosophila testacea. The sequence goes on from JAWNND010000151.1 coordinate 3,692,539, forward strand.
TACTTGTAACTTTAATATGGTATTTCTGAAAACAGTCACTTAACTAATATTTGAGACTTTTAAAATAACAATCACAAATATTTCTTTAAAATAATTGATAAATGAAAAAGTAAAAAATAACTATTGAAACTGATTTATTTTCTTATTTCCCATAACACCTTGGTTTCTTTCAGTTGGAACGCTTTATTGATTTCAGATTAAATATTTAGCATAAGAACGCTGAAATTAAGGATTGAAAAGTGATTGAAGTTTATTAAATTGCTTGTTTAGGACTCTCTGTGAAAACTCTTGAGTACAATATGACTGAAGTTCTTAACATTCGCCAGCATGTCTCAATCTTTTGATCGAATGCTAGATTCGCACTTTAAATTTAGAAATGCTTTCCCATCTCCTGTGAAATGGTCAGCACTTGAAGCAAAGAAAATTTCGTAGAATCCGACAATTATCAAGGTATTTAGATGCTCGTAAGATGTCGTTGTCGCAACGTATGGTAAAGCAGCTTATGTTTAGGATCTATGGCACTTTAAACTGAATGTCTAAGCAACATAAATTGCAAAAAAAAAAACAAGAAGAAGTTAAGGCAAAGGAGCAAAAGTGAAGAAGGCAGCGAAATATATTTCAAGTGCTTCTTGACTTGCCCTACTTGTTGTAAATTTTTCGTCGTCGACAAAATAGAAAAAAAAAAGGGAAAGGAAAAATGTTAAGGAAAATGCAAAGGAGAAAAACAAGTTGGAGTCGGTGTAACTTTGGCTCGCATGTGTTGTGGTCTTCCATCATGGCCAGAAGTGTTTTTCGGGGGCTCTGGGCGGCGCATCAAGTATGCGCACTGTTGGCCAGGCAAAAAAATAAAGACGAAAAAGTAGATATACAGCTGCCTTCACTAAAGAGTGTGCCTAAAAATGGTATGTTTGCAACACAGCCCCAAAATCCAAACAAAAAAAAGGGAAGGCAACAAAAAAGCAAAGAAAAAGAAGAAATGGGCAGGAGAGGCGTGGCAACTGCTGGAAAAGTGCGTGTGTCTGCATTGTAAAACTTTTAATGGCTTGTAGGTTTTGCTACAGCATCAAGAGTTTCTCTCTCTCTTATAACATACATATGTGTCCCGCAGGTGTGTCGGCATCCCCTTCCCTCTCTCTCTCTCTCTCTCTCCCTGCGCTGTTAGCCTTGTTATCGCTTCGCCAGAGTTTGCTATAATCATTAACGTTATTGCCGTGTACAGCTGCTAAATCTGCCCCTTTAAAGTTATGCTTGAATTTCCATTTCAATTTGGTTACTTTGTGCGGAAAATGCATTTTCAATATACACACATCGAGCACAATTTATTTCTGTTGCTTTTGTTTTTGCACATAAATCAAAAATGCGTAAAAATTTATACGTCGTACGCAATGCCAACGCAAGAGGGGAGGAAGTGAGACAGCCCGACATCTACTTGCCTCCTCCATCTCGTCTTACACCCCCGCAAGGCAAAAACCCCAGGCCCATTATCATCATCAACAGTCAGCAAAATGGCCTCAACTTGAATGTTGAATGGCAAACGGCAGTAACAACAACAATAACATCAACAACAACAGCAGCAGCTACAACAACAACAACAGTGAGAGCAATGGTTGTGGCAGCAACAAGCAGCCGCACCTGAAGCTGGTAGAACATAAGTTGTTGGGAAAGGGCAAATGGAGTTCTGCCATGTGGATGATGTTGCGTGAGAAGAATGGGTGTATTGATCAGTTCCAGATACTGTAACAAATATAAACACAAATTTGTTATGAGTGAGTGGAAACGTGGGATAAATTCCACAACATGTTGTTATAGATAGATTAGACCATGGTACTTAAAGAACATTTTATATAAGAACAGCTCGTCATTTTTGTTGAGGAGCTTCTTCATATTCCATTTTGGAAGAGATCTTCCTAATTCTTATGCATACAAGGGCCGTGTTAGTTATAATATCGTTGAGATTAAACTTCTATCAGATTCGTCTCGACCTCGACCTCGAGTTAGCTAAAAGTCTAAATAAAAATTATTATTTTATTTTTATTAATTTGCAAAATACAGATTGGTTTTATACAGCAGATAATTGGGAAATGTCCTCCAATATACTCTTAAATTTATATTTATTTTCTTGTGATAAATTTAATTAATTTTATCATGTTTTTTTTTTTGGTTTGTCAGACAATTTAGACATCTCTAAAATAGTTTTCTTACCAAATACTTTACATAATGAAATACAAATAATCTCAAATTTATTTAAACTAAATTCCACAACAGCTTACATTTCATGTGATTAATTAAATTAATTTTATTATCTTTTACTGATTTGTTTTTCATCTGCATCACCATCATCATCATATTGATAAAAATCTCATAAAATTTGGAGCTGGCCCTCGTTTTACCACCCCTTTTATGTGAGTTTCGGCAACAACGTTGCAGCAACAACAACAACACTGACAAACCACCAACAACAACAGCAATAACAATAATAACAACAAACTGTAGTAAAGGCCGCCAGCCGTTGCTACAAGTGCCCATGGCCAGAACCAGAAGCTTTGCAAGAAAAACGACAACAAAAAAGGTAGCAGCAACAGAAGCATCAACAGAGGCACTGAGAGAGAGAGAGAGAGAGGGGTGGAGGGGAAGGGGATTCTGAATTGGTAAGGGAAAGCGCAAAGGTGCGTACAATCATTTTATTGATTTATATGCCGAAGCTATTACAACTGACATTCGAATTTTCGAACAAAATGCTGCCCAAGTTTTGTGTACATGGCCAAAAGGAGATGGGCATGAGTTGGCCGATGCCAGGGAGGGGATGAAGGGACAAGGGCAAAAAATGGGCATGGCAGGGGGGCGTAGCCAAGCCAAAAAACCTTTTGTCAATGTTGCTGCTGCTGCTGTTGGTGCTGCTGCCGTTGTTGCTGCTGCTGCTGTTGTTGTTGCACTTGGCTGAATCTGAAGCTCATGACCATGTTGCCATGCCCCCTTTAACCCCCCACACGCCTCCTTGTCACCAGGCAACGTGCAAAAGATGAAGACGCAACAGCAGCAGCTTCGACTGGGCCTTATATACTTCTTATGTGTAGCACACTTTTAGGCGTTGCTTTTGTCTTTTTAGTTTACTTACTTTGCCTGCTTTTTGTAGGCGTTTTGGGGTATGGGAGGTGTGGCTGACAGAGACTTGACAGCGCACTCGTTACTTTGACAACACAGTGGGACCCCATCCAACTTGCCATTTGCTGACAGGCTCCAACTCTTACCCTAAATATATAGATTTTATATACATATATCTCAGCCTACACTTTTGTGTATCCGTGAGATACTTTCGCGCTGCGCTTTTGCACTTGTCGTTTTTTGGGCTCCCAAAAACTTTCGTTCTGTACACACTGTGAAAATCAATTCATCATGAGGCGCAATTCGCAGCTCGATTTTCATTTAGACTCCTCCACATCTTGTGTATCCGATAGGGAATGTCACTTGGGCAAAAATTAATTAAGGCCAAAATGAATCCCGCTTCAAAATGTCGGTTTCTATGCCGCTTCTGTCTGTGTATCTCTGTGTGTATATACAAGTTGTGTATACATGTGTATGGTTGTGTGTGTGTGAAGTCTAATTAAAATTTATTTATGCGCAGTTGATAAGTTTTTAGTGGCTTTACTTGTTGACGAGTAGCTGAGGCTTCAGCTGTCTGTCGTCGTCTGCTTAGATATAATTTCTATGTGTTTAACAGATAGTTGAAATAATATAATAAATACAACTATTAGTAGTTACTAACTAGTAGTTATATATTTTTATTTTTGGATACATTATATAGATACATTATTTATAAATTAATATGCCTGAATAGTTACGGCACCACAGTAAAGTGAGCGGAACATTTGACATCCTTCTATTTCTTAATTTAGATGATTTCTTATCTTAAATATGTTAAATTATTAAACAGCTCAAAATATTCAATTTGATTGTTCGAAACTCAAATCAGGCCTTAATTAAATCTTTGCATTTCAACTCCTATCTTTATCTGTATTTTAACTTTAATTATATCACAAGCATAATCCCAAGAGACAAAGTCTCAACTCCATGTGAAAGTACAGTGAATGCTGCTTATCATGAGCTCAATGGAGCTGAAACACAGTGACCAACATTTATGACAAATTTTTAGCAAATTGTAATCCAATTTGACATATTAATTAAGTACATTGTTAATTTGTCGCATTACACACACACGCACAACAACAACAATAGCAATAACAACCCTCACAAGACCAGGACATGGCAACCCATCCCTTGATACACTGCCAAAACTCTGGCTGTAGCTGTAAGTAGTGAAAGTAATAGCCAAAAACTTTTTGACACACTTTGCCCACTGCGGGCAGACACGCATACACACAACACACACACACACAACACACGCACAAACATATCGCATACACAGATACTGGCATTAATATATTTGGGACAGGACAAAGGACGCAGTACATAAGAATTACTTGCCCAGCATACAGGAAGTGTGTGTGTGTATAAAAAGGGATAAACATGTGAAAATTTATTGGGCGCGCTTTTAGTTGTGCTTGTTGCTGTGTCAGTGTGTGTGTGTGTATGTATTGTGTTTGTGGTTAGCAAGTGCAGCAAAAGCTGCTTTCACTGGAGCCCAAAATAAACTGAGCTCAACGTACTCGTCCTGGCGTTAAATGAGATATTTAAGTCATTGTGAGATGCGTGTGAGATAAGCCAAAATTCGGGTCAGCACAAATGTAGAACACCTTTCTTCAATACCCTGCACAAAGGGTTAAAAAAGGCTATGATTAAATGCAGCAGTCAGACGCTAAAAATCTAGAGCTTTAAAGATTATACGCAATTTATTTTGTTTGAATGTTCTTATTTTCTTTGTAATAATCCAATTAATGTCTAGAGTTCTTATATATACTCAAGTTTAATGCTAAGTAATTTTTAAATATCATATAAATTATAAATATACAAAGTGAAACTTTAGGAAAATGTTTAACATATTCACAAGTTTAATAATAAATTGTTTTCTACCTAGAAATGCTTTCAATATAAGTAATTAAATTTGCTATAGTCACAGGGCATCATCTAGTCAAGTCATCCACTTTAACTCTGCTCTCCAATTTCTTCTACTCACATGACTACATTAACACTGAGCTGCGGCAATCAAAGTATGTGAAAATAATGCAAAAGGTCTGCTTTACATACAGAATAAAAACATAAACGAAACGAAATTTTTGCCAAATTCATTTTATTTGCATATTCGCATATCTAAAAAGGATAATTACTTGCAGCATCTCTCGTTGTGTTTCTCCCTTTTTGTTCAATCTCTCTAGATTAAAAGTTCTATTATGTTACACATTAAATGGCTCACCGGGTTGTCTATCTCCCTCTCTCACTCTCTGTCAGATTTTTGTGCCATATTTCCATGAACTTGGCCCACAAACAAAAAGTGTTGCTTACTTTTAGGAGCAGTCGTTAAAGTTGCACAGTTTGCAATAATGTTTTTTGTAGCTTGAGACAGTTTAAAGTGGTTTCTAATTATGTAAATATTAGGAAAATTAGTAACAAATAGTTTTGAATTTATTAATTATTTAAAAATATTAATTTGTAGTTAGGATAATTTGATACTTCTTGGAAACATGTATTGATTACAAATTCAACGTTCTAGAAGCATATAAATATTAGTAAAAAACTAATTTAAAATCATAATTTAACTACGTACTACAAACAAAAATTAAAATAAATAGTTATAATGTATATTTTTCAAGTGCCTTGCTTTCTTTAAAAGTGTAAGGTGTATTCTAAATATTTTCTTCCTTAAGTTTATTTAATGCTCCAAATTTAAAGAACCAAAACATTTTAATTTGTCGATAACTAACTCGTAAACTAATCAAATCTTATTATAGCTATGCTTCCAATCACATTTATTTTTATTTATGTTTGCTTATATTGTCAATTACCAACAATTACCCAATTTATTAATATCAACACTTCACTTTCTTCTACAACCTACATCAAATAGTTTTGTTAATAAATGTCCAAATAAAATTAGATAAAAATAAATCGCAGATGACAGACATGTGCCCATTCGCATATTCCCACATATTTGTCTACATACAAATGTATGTATACTATATATTATGTATACGACACGATAGACAGCTAAGCATAATAATGAAATGTAGAGTAGTTTCCCTGCCAAAACCAATGCCAGACTAGCCTAGGCCTGGGTCCGACAGTATATGAATCAAAAACCCAATAAACTACTTAATAGAGAGTCATTTCAAATGATGTTGTTGTCGTAGTAGTTGTATACGTTGTTGTTAGTTCAGAGAAGGCACGATCCGTCAGATTAGATAAGATCTACGTGGTACGTTGGCGTTGTCGTCGTCGATGTTGAAGCTTTTTTGGCAAACGCACAAAAAAAGAAGAAAAAAATAGAAACACTTTTAAAAACTGTGCGGCACACGCATTTAACACACACACACATAGTTAAATCTATATATAATAGATAAAGCATATGTCTACTACTTTTTTTGTGTTCTCTTTTAGTTTCTGTTTTCTGCTCTATTCGTTGTCTGCTTTTTGTTTCTATTCCATTCTATCCCGATCGCACGCATGTTTGGGTTCCCGGCATCAGCGCTTGATTACTAACTTGCCTCTCTATCTAACTTTTTATCTCTCTCCCTCTCTTCCCCTATTAGATAATGTTAGTTTTGCTTTAGTTGTGCTCTGCTTCTTCTCTTCTTTCCACTGTTTGCTTTGTGTGTTTGATTTAATGGCACATACCTTGAACTTCACCGAATTTTCGCCATTTGTTTTGATATGTGCAAAAAAAAACCTAGAGAATAGAAAAAAAACATTGGTTCGCTGTTGTTGCTTTTTGATTTCGCATTTTGCCAATTTTTGATAGTTTTTTATTGGTGCTATTTGCTATTTTTGTTGTTGCTGTTATGACTATGTGTGTGGGGGGTGTGCGAATTTGTTGTTTTGATTGCCTTCCCAAAAAAAATGCGTAATCAGAACTATTTAATTTTTGGGGTTGCCTTTTGTGAAACTCAACTATTTGTTATTTTCTCTATCTTTGTTTTTGTTTTATGAATGAGTCACATTGGCTTCCGATTGAGGCATTAATGATAGGAAGTACGCAAAATTTAGATAGATTTAAGGCAAGGGACTGTAGGTAGATGATCAGTTGTTTTTTTGTATACCCATAGAAGGATATTATAAGTAGTTTTTAAACTATAAAAATGGTATGTTTTGTTAATTATTTAACCTATCGAATTAAATGTTAATTAATTGTCCATATATCAAACTCTTTCCATGCAACGTTTCTTTAATTAAATATGATATTCTACTGAGTTTATGTTTCTCAATAGCTTTTTATAGTATCTGTAACTATTTTAAACTGTTGGCAAGTTTGGTTTTTTTGCTTTTCAGCTAGAGTTACGGCAATTGGAAACCTTAAAGGTAGTTGTAAATGTTGTCTGGTTGTGATAGTGAAAGCGTAAGTTCTCTATCATATCTGGATTGCACATAAGCGCAAGATTAGATTACATGTTGGCAACATACGAGTTTTGGAATCCCTTTCGGAACCTTTAGAGGCACACTATAAACCAAATTAAGTGAGGGAAGCTAACAAATTGTTGTTTGCCCTGCAACGAAGTGACTTAAAATATGCCCCACATGATTCCATGCCCCACAAAATTCCCAGAACTATAGAAACCCCTATAGCAAATATGACTGCAAACGTGGCCTTTTCGCCTGGCTACAAGAAATAGAAGCAAAAAAAAAACTTGGGCCTAAATAGTAAAGTCGTTGGAACGTTGAAAAAGTGCGTATATATTTGCATTATAAACGATTCAGAGTGACCGGCAATTGGTCAGCAGTTAGAAGACCTCAACAACAACTCACACTCTTTCTTTCTCTCTCTTTTTCTCTCTCTCTCTCTGTTTTCGGTTTCCCTCTTTCTTTCTGTTTCTCTAGTGCGTGCAGGCAACGAAAAATAAATTATGTTATTTTTGTGCAAGTTTTTTACTACTTTTTGTTGTTGCTCTGGACTTTGGCGCTGCGTTTCGTCTTTTTTTTTTTCGTTATTTTGGCAACGGCGTGAATGAACTTTTCAAGGTGAAACTAGCTAGAATAGGCAAAGTGTACCGAAGACGTCGGCGCTGACGTTGACGTCGACGCTAACGACGGCAGCGACAGCAACAGCAGCGTCAGCGACAGCAGCGAAGCTGGCAGTAAGTTTAGCTGCAAAACAAGTCAGCGTGATCTAAGAAGGGAGTGCTCAACAAAGAGATACTCTGTATAAAGCTTGGTAATTTTTATGTTTGTTGAAGAATCCTTCTTATATTTAATCCCATAAGATAGTTCAGAATGCGAAATCTGTATCTTTTATATACACAAAAGTAAATAAAAATGTAAATCTTTTGATATTTATAATTGTCATCACAAAACGCTTAGATAGATTGATTAATAGCTATTATTAATAACTAATTCTCATTGTTAAGCCTGTATCTAAATGGCTTCAAATAATATAATAATATTAAATAGATTTTAATAGATTTTAATAGATTTTTCAAACAATTAAAACAATTCTGTATCTATTAGGTTTGATGAAGTCTTGAAACTTTTATTATAAATGAGCAAACCTGGTGCATCTGCTAACGCTAGTTGATACTATTCTTCTTAGCAACTTCTATGAGTACAGGGTATATACAAAAAATATATAAGAACTTGCAAAAGAACAGGAACAGCTTTTGTGTGCGTCGGGAAGCGTGTGATTGGCGCTGTTGTTCTTGCTGCTGCTGCTGCTGCTGCTGCTTCAACAACAACAACAACAATGAGCAAAAATCGCACACGCATTTGCTGCCCATTTGGGACGGGTTTTTACTATTTTTTTCTTTCTTTTGGTTGTTCGTAGAAAGAGTCAAAGTCAACGCTTGCAAGTCGCCATCGTTGGCTACCACGCAAAAAGTGGGGGAAAAAAGAGACTGAAAAGCGACAAAAAAAAAAAAGAAGTAGAGACCCAACCGAAGAGTACGTATCCAGAATTTGCTAGACAAAAATTTGAATGAGTCCATAGAAAAAGTTAAACTTGGTTCTTGCGGTTGCCTCTTGTTATTCTTGGCTGAAAAGTCATTTTTGTGGTCTCTGTTGTTCCTATGTTGCTTCTTTCCTTCATCTTCCACTTCTACTTATATTCTACTTTTTTTTTTGGTGTGTTGGTTGTTAATGGTTTACACTGCCCCAGAGTTTGGTCACTTAAAGCCAAGTTCTTTATTTTTTCTATTTGCTTCGTTTGTTATTGCCTGTAATTTACAAATCATTCACTTCAAACTGAAAATGGCCAATGGATTTCTGGCGTGTGGTATAATCGTTTGACATTCCACTGTTCTACATTTTGAATGCTCCATTTCCACAGTTCCATATAGCATTTTAAGCTGTAACAATCATCATACTGATGATTCCTAAAGTCTTTATTTCCCATTTATCAAATTGAGAAACATCTCTCGTTCCAATTTTCCAATTGTTTTATAATTTAATGGTCCACTCTCACAGTTTCTTATACTAGCTCTTCATTTTTCTATAGTACTTATAAGTTCCAGCTTCCACTGTTCCTCCGTTGATCATAACTAATTTAAAGTTAATGTTTCAAAAACTATGATACAGTTCCATTTCAACAGTTTCGTATTCCACTATCAGCACATTTTGAATGCTTAAATACACATTCAGCTGTTTCACTCCACTTATTATTATTTCTCCCCATTCCACTGTTCCACTTTAAATTGTAAATTTACTTATGCTGCGGTTTTAAATCAAGCATTTTTGTCTTTCCATGTTCTACTGTTCCAATGTCCCAGTCCATATCAAACATTTTCTATTGTTTTCCTGACCCGTGTTTATATCTCTGTTCCATTCCACCTGTTTCATGACACTAGCAATCGCCTAAATAGTTTCCACATCATTTCGCTCATTATATTCACGTTTGTTCTCTGCTGTAAGCTTGTGTGCACTTCAATAATGTATTCTATTTTGCCCTCAAATATTATATTGTTTTCCTAGTCTACCACTTGAAATCGAAGAACTCACGACTCTGGTGCCAAGAAGGCCCCCACGTATTTAATTCCCCCATTGTAAGTGACTTCTTGGGCAGCAAGCCAATGGCTTGCCAATCAATTTACAACGCGCAAAGTTGTCCAAATAGAAAAAACTAGATAGCAAAATAGAAAAAGACGAAAAAAGTTTCTGGCTAATTAATTGCTTTGAGCGCATAGAACGCACCATCAATTTATTCAAACTACTCGAAGACAGCGGAGCCTATGTATTCAAGTATAGCCATCGATGATTCTATTCGATTCGCTTTGTTTTGTATGCAGAGAGTGGAATGATCGCATCTACAACATTTCAAGGTTAACAATTCACGCATAGACTTTCGGCCAACTCTCAATTTTAAGCTATTAAATTATGCGCAAGAACATTCATATTATGTGTGTTCTTTATAACGTCTTAAAAAAAAGGAAGAACAATATGACGAAACTCGTGATTTAAAGATCTAAAATTTAAAAAATGGTATCATTTTTTGCAATAAAATGCTTAAAAGCGAATCATTGTTAAATGTAGAATCAATGATTAATACGATATTCCACATACAGATCGGTTAAGTTATAGAAACTTGAAGTCTGGTTGCCATTGATCTGGCAACATTCTAACAAATCCAATACTTTTGCTCAGGGTATTTCATAGTCGACTTAAAATACTGAAACATACGCACATTTTGTTGTTAATTTTGTTCAACAATTTGTTATTCATTTGAATGCGTTGCTCATTTGCATAAATGTGCGTGAAGTCAGCGTCTTTAAACTTTTTGCAGCTACATATTTGAATGTTGTTATTATTGTTTTAGCAAATAAATTGAAATTTATGTTTTGATAATAGGCAAGTGTATCTATATGCATAATGAGCCGCATTAATTGAACGGCACTCAAGTAAGGCGACGCCTCTGCAGATCGTGCCACAAATTGGGCACACATGCGAATCTTAAATGTGAATGTGAATGAGAGTGTGTGAGAATGTGAGAATGTGAGAAATTCAAAAGTTAAAAGCAAAGGAAATGCTCACACTAATGCCAAGCAACGTCAACGCCAGCGACAACAGCGACGGCGACGTCGTTGCTGATTGGTGCACGCCAGCAACATAGCATGACAGCAACAGCAGCAATAGCAACAGCAACAGCAGCGGCAGCAACAACGTCAAATGCTAGCAAATAAAAAATAAACATTTCTAATGATGTCAATGAACTTTTTTATGCGCGCGATGCGGTAATTTTTTGATTTTTTTTTTTGCCCGCAAAATTTCGCTTTGAGTATTATCAAAAATAAAAGAGTCAAAAAAAAGTTCAACCTACAATAACTCAAGCTAAACACTTGCTGTCGTTGTTGTTGTCGCTGATTTGATCGCCGGCCGAGTGCAATGACTGCTACAACAAAGGCAACAACCAAAAGTAACAAAAATGGCAAAAATTAAATAAAGCCATATTAGAAATAATCTTTTTGGGAGCTGCGTTGCGTGGGATTTTAAAGAAACAACAGATAACAACTGGGCGTATACGTAACATTTATAATTTATTTTAATATTTAACTGAAACTTAAGTCAAATTTGTGTCCAAAATGTATGTCATTTGGCTAGTTAACTAGCCTAAATTGATAAAGAATAAAACAAAAAGTGATAGTGTTTGGCTCTTGTTATTATTTTTATGTCTTTCTTTCACTTTGTAAACAGTGCTAAAAGCGACTTTCGTTACCTTTATTTTTATGTATATATCGCAAGCAGCGTTTTGCTTTTGTTTTCTTTAGAAGGAACGTGCCGCAAAGTTACAAAAAAAAATTTTAATACACAGCAGTGGATAAAGTGTAAGACTAAGAAATACCCTCTAGTATCTTAATTGAAATTGAACATTAAAAATAAAACTTTATATATATTTTATAAAAAATAGCATAGCACTCCTGTTTAGATTTGCTAAAAAAGTTTAAGAACTTGTAAATTTTACATATTCCTACTAATAAACCATCTTTAGTAATTTTATGTTTACAGGGCATACAGAGTAGCTAAAAATCACAAGAACAAAAATTAGAAATACACGTCAAACAGTCAAAAATATTTTGCTAGACATAGCTAAAAGTATGTGTTGATATATGTGTCTATCTGTCTATCTATCTATCTATGTGTGTGTGTCTGTGTGTTTGTGCGTGCGAAAAGTAAAATTAGAATTTTTGTGCGTACGCTGCGAATGGCTAATCATAACAAAAGGCCGCAAAAAATAAAAGAGAAAAATATATAAAAAAAAAGCGAAGCTACTTTACTTGAGCCACATAAACATGAAAAGCCAAAAATATACTACGAAAGTCTTCCTCAAGGTCATGGAAAATTTAGCCCAACAAAAAAGAGAAGGAAACAGATAAAAAACAAGACAATAAATTTTACATTGCGATAAGAATTGGGCTAATGAGCCAATTGCTCTAAAAATGACAGCCACACATTAATTAGTAATAATTTCATTAGGTATAAAAAAAGATTTTTATGTTAACAAACACTGAATTTATTCTCTATTTATAAATGTTATCCCAACTAAACAAAAACTTTTAGATAAAGAATGATTAAAATGACATTGTATATTGTAATCGGCTAAGTTGTGAAAATTTTAAATTTTTGGGATCAATTAAAGTTGCTACCCCGCAGAGCAGACAAGTGGGGTATACTCTAACTATAGTCAAGTATAAAAAACAAATTATTGTTATAATTAATTATTTTGTTTTGTTTTAAACCAAGTGAACATCATCCTAGAAGTATGCAGAAGTTTTAACTAAATAGTTTACTATCTCACATGATTGATCGCTTTTTATATATGTATACCATATATCGGCTATTTATACATACTACTTTATACATATGAGAACTTCATATACTTTGTAATTTTGTTCTTCTTCTCTGTTTCTGTTTCTTACACTTCTTCTTTGGCTCGTCTAGCCAATTTGTTGTTGTCTTTCAAATGCAAAAAACTTGTTAAGTGGACTTTGATGAATCGCCATTTTCAGTGCGTTCTTGTTATTGTTGTTCTTTGCTGTTTGCCTATTATTCATGCTATGTCTACTTCCCCTTTCCCCCCACACCCTCCCAGCGACCAACCCATCCCACATATGTTCATGTTGTTGCTACAAAATTGGAATTAGAAACAAAAAGTCACAACAAGCAAAGTGCAGAGTGCGTAGAGAAGACGAAAAAGAACTGAAAAAACTGGAGACCTAAGGAAACTAGTAAATAAGATAGAGTTGTACATGATCAACTGGCAGATAACCTGTAAACAATTTATTGCATTTGTTTAAATTAATAACAGTGGAGAATCTTTTACAATTTAACATTTTTAAAAGCTATAACTATTAGTATATGAATGAAAAGATAAGTGCCCTTAAGCGAAAGTATGTATAAGTACATATGTAAATTTATACTTTATGAATTTACAACTTACTGCTTCTACATCTGTTACTATTTCTTGAACTTTTTGCTTCTGTAATTACAGGGTATAAGCAGCGACGCCCAAAAGAGTTGAGGCGTGTGTGAGAAGACGTTAGAATCAACTGGCAGTTGTTGTTGTTAATGTTGTTATTGCTAGCTGCCGGCGTTGGCGTTGGCGTCGCTGAGCAAAAATGCGTGTATTGCATCATCAAATTTAGAAAAACAAATTTAACGCACAACAACAGCAACAACAACAACAGCAGCGACAGCTACAGTAATAGCAGCAACATCAACAACAACATCAGCAATCAGAACGATTACACGAAGCATAAAAAACGAAGGCTGCTTCGTCAAATGTTCGTTCAGTTCGTTCGGTTGCGACTGAAACGCAGCGCTGCTGTTGCTGCTGCTGCTGTCGTTGACGTTGACGCAGCTGCTGCTGTTGGTTGCTGTTGCTGGTTGCTTTCGCAGTGAATTTGGATGTGCATATGTGTTAGTGCGCGTGTTTGTATGCATGTTTGTGTGTGTTGCGTATTTATGCTGATCATCGGAATTTTTTCATACACTTTTGCACCAATACACACACACACACACAACTTGGCTCGTTTAATTGTTGTTTCGCTGCTGCTGCTGCTGCTGCGTCGCTTACTGCTATTTTTTTGTTGCTGCGCTGAATGGGGCTTATTGTTGTTGTCGCTATTTGAAAGTGCAATAACCTCGCAGCAATTTGTTTAGTTTTTCTAGTAAACGCTTCACACTGCGACCGTTTCTACATAGTTTCAAGTTCTATCGATCTCTTAAGCTTACGCGGCGTATACGTTATATTTGCAATACGCCATTTTTTGCGCACTTGAACCAATAAACCGCATTTTATAGATACAAATGTATGTATAAACATGACAAATGGAAAGTGTGAGTATTATAGAGAAACTTTGAATACATTTTATGCTTGAGATTAAGTCCAAGTCAACATGCTATCTAAGATATAACATTCGTATCTGGATGATGAAAAACTAGACGAAGTAGATGCCAAACAAAATCATAACAAAAAAAACAGCTTGGTTGTTTGAAAACAGATCTTTAAAAATGAGTTCGACTCAACTGCTTCTGTACTTAAAGTTGTTAGCATTCTATTTTAGCACAATCCTCTCATCAGTGTATGTAATTTAATTAATTACTTTAAAACTTTTAGTATAATTTAGATGAAGGAAAAAAACTAAACAAGTTGAAAAATGTTTTTAAAAGCTGTCAAATAGTGCTTTCTCTTAGAATACCATATATGCGAATATATCTTTTCGAATTCAGCTCTTAGCTTAAATATAATCATAGTTGCTTATTAATATTTCTACCTTATAAATGTACTTTTAAACTTGTTTTTTTTATTGTATTTGCCGTCTACTTTTAGTTGACGTTAGACAAACAAATAAATAAAAAAGATAGTCATGTAATGTAAGTAGAGGACTATGGTTCACAAATTGCATTATAATTTCCAAATGAACTTCAACTTAATCCCAGATGTTCTGAGCTTAAGATCTCTGCTTTGCAGATCTGTAGCCCAACTCAAAGAGCACGCACTCATCACATGTTCTGTTGCTGCCAAAATAGCCTCTAGTGCCATGCACGCACACACACACACACACACACATGTCAAAAAAAAAGAAAAGAATTGCTGAGCAGAGTGAATGTTGCTGTTGTTGATGTTTTTGTTGCTGCGGCAACTCAATACAATTTGCTCACTTTTAGAATAGTTCTCAGCATTTGCACTATACAAAAGAGCAGCAGCAGCAACAACAATAATAATAAAAAACAAGAACAACGACAACAACAACAACGATGATATGAACTGACTAAGTTGTTTACGAAAGTGCGTGTAAAGCAAGCAATGCGAATTATTCAGTCATTTGGCAAATGGCAACAACAACAATCAAACGCTTTGCCATTGTTGTAGCTTAGCTTTGCGTTCTACCTGCAACGTCCCACACACTCGCACACACACACACACCCACACACACACTTAGATAATAGCACAAGAGCATAGAAAACTACCTGTCATTATTATTTGTGCCTTTTTTATATACATAGTTCGCATTCAGTTTTTTTCCCTCTGTCTTTCTTTCTCTCTCTCTCTTTTCTTGTTGCTCTTTTATTGCCGCTCTGCTTCTATGACATTTTCTGTTATTGTTGTTGTTGTTAGCTTTTGGTCGCTCCTCACGCACTGCGACTTGAAAATCAAAATGCGAAACAAAAAAAAAAAAGAATACTCAATTAATTTATTTTCAGCTGCTGCGACTCTCCCGAAAAAAAAGACTACAAAAACTGGTGAAGAAAAATAGAGAAAAAATTGCCTCTATCGCATTTTTCAAAGTCAGTAACCCTCTAACCTTGAATCTTGTTCCTATGATTCTATGCCAGGCCGACCCAAAACTTTGCCCCCCTTGACCCCGCCGCTCTCACATCTCTGCTCATATTTCAATGCGTATGCTGTGATGTGGTTTTGTTGTTTTTATTTTGTGTTGAGTTCTTTTAGTTCTATCATTATAGAACGCAGCAGGGTGCTGGACCAACTACTGCCGAGTCTAAAAATGGTTGTGTGTGTGTGTGTGTGTGTATTCCACCATTTTTTTTAGTTGCAAGTCCGTCTAATTAATCTCTATTTATCAACTCAGTGAAGCACTTGTCTTAACTTCTGAGCTGGATTTTTTTTTACCAATTATTGATTTTTTATGTTCTTTCATATAATACTTTGCAGTCATCCTTCTTAAATAACCTCTAAGACTTGGAGTCTAAGTCTTTGGGCTTTTGAAATATTCCATTGAATATCTGCAGTTATGGATTGTCCTGCATAGTCAGGATTTAACTCAATTAGCTTTGTCTGTCTACTCTTCGTTAGTTACTGCTCATATCCTTTTGGTTATTTTGTTTTATATATATGTGTAGGCTTGTTTTAATCTTCCAAATGCATCATGTTCTCCATAGTTTTATCAGTCTATTTCCCTTTTTAACTTTCCTTCGCCTTTTTGCTAGTCTTAAATCTAATCTTAAGTCTTTTCAAATGGCAATTATGTCCTCGGTGTTCACTAAAAGCATATTCACTCAAGTTTCTAGATAGTCCTTTTTCATAAACTTATCTATATTCATTGAATATCAAAATCACAGTTAAATTTTACATTAGTTTTTAAGAATGCTTTTTGCCTTGTTTCCACTGTTTCATTATTTAAATTTAAGGAATTTTTTTTAATAAATAAAATAATGACTTAGCTTGAACCAAGTGCAAACTTATAATAACAACTATTGTATTTTAATAAAAAACCAATTATATGCTTTAATAATTATTATAAATATATTTTATTGTTTAACAATAAAATACCTTCTACCCAATAGTTGATCTCCTCTTATAAAATCTGTTAAGATATATAGAATTTATCTAACCTCTTCATTTTAAATTGATTCTAAATATTCTTTTCTGTTTAGCTTCGTTGCAAGTGCGTATGATGAATATTTATTTTTAATTTGGTTTTTATGTTTTTTATGCCGCTGCCTCGTTAAAACTATTATTATTATTTGTTTTTGTAATTTTTCTGTATTTTTTTCCTTATATTTCTATATATGTATATAAGTATTTCCGTCTGCTAATGACACGACGCCTCTTTGCTATTTTGTGATTTTTATTTAGCTGTATGTTTATGGTTTCTATTTCAGCGCAAAGTGCGTAAGCTGCATGAGTGCTGCCACCAATAACAACAACAACAATAACAACAACAACATTAAATAGCAGCAACATTTGAAACAACAACATTAACAACATAAAATGGCAGTGCGTGTCTCGAATGACAGCTGTCAAATACTGCGGTGAGTTCAGCTTTGATTAATGCCCTGCCGCTTGCTAATTTTGCATTTAAAGCATATATAGTATACATATACATAAATACACACACCCATACACACACACACACACACTCACACTCATAAGTACACTCACGCACTTTGGTGTCAAAGTGTTTGACATACGCATATGACAAAATATTGGGTGACAATTTCCTTTTCATTCTTTTTACTGGGTGGTCTGTCTAGAGACCTGTCTGGTCTTATTTTGTTGTCGAAATTTATGTGATTTATCTAAACGATATTTATACATTTCGATAGACATAAGCTCTAGAGAGCCTGCAAATGCAAAAGCATCAAAAGAAAAGTTTTTCCAAAAAGCGGGAAAAAAATCATCTAAATGTAAAGAATTTCAGTTAATACTTATTAAAATTTAAAACGTGTTTGTTTGACCAAGTCAGCGATACTTACAAATCAAATGACAAACATACACAGACATATTCTTAAATATTTTCTTATATATTTTTAAGGTATATAGTATTTAGTTTTTTATTTGTAATTTAAGTTACAGTAAATATATGGTATATATTCGCTCAACTGTCAAGAATGAATTTTGAATATGTTATAAGTAATAAATTATCTTTTGAATAGATTAAATCTTACAGTTCTAACTTTTATATAAGGCTAAATAATTTTTATAATTTTGAATCCAAGCATCATTGAACTAAATTTATCATTGAACTAAACTTTTTTTATATTTCCTACTATCTCTTTTTAAGTTACTTAAATAAAGTATTCTAAAAGATTGCACAAATTACCCACTAAAATTCAGTAAATACTTTAATCTTATAGTTGGTTGACAAATTCAGAATGCCAGGTGGCGACTTTCAGCTCTCATGACATTTCGTCATAACTGTCAACTTAATATCAAAACTATATAACTCAACGAGACACTCGCATGGTAATTAGGGAACTGTAATTAGATTGTATATATCCAAAAGAAGTAAATAAAAGCAAAGCCCTAAAGAAAGGCATCCCACGCAAAGCCAAAAGAGAACGAATAATATTAGCTGAAGTAGACAAAAGAGATGAAATGAAATTGTAAGAGTCGAAAGTCGAGAGTCGCGTGTGTGTCACACCTTTGAAATGGCACAACAAAAGCGGCAAGTGTGAATGTGTAATTAAATTTTATGAATTAATCTGTTAAATATACACACGTTTTACATGATATACACATATTTTATAGGCACACCTCCTTGGCCAGTTTTATGGCTTTTCAGCTCCCTTACTACCACATTGCGTATACGCGATTTATCATTTACTCGTCCACCATTCTGATTTATGCCAATGTGTTTGCTGGTGTGCTTTGACTGATAAGCTAGAAACACTACCCTTCAACAGCCACATACTTAAGCATGTAAAAAATTATAGAACTTGAATATAAATAAAATACTTTAGATTAAAAAGTTTAGAGAGTTGTAGGACCTCATTTTTTTATAGGGTATTCAGTCCCTATTGTGATATAGAATTTCAATGGGCTGGTTGACTTGATGGCTTAGTAAGATTGAATAAATTAATTTAACTAAATATAAATAAAGTTATTTTATAAAGCTTGTAAAAATGGGCAATGAAATTCAATTTTAATGCAAATATCAAATATTGAGTTCACAGTTCACTATTCGTTAATTAAAACAAAGTTTTCGTCTACATATTTAATATTTAAAATAAGCAGATAATTATTTAAGATTTGACTTCTATTTAAGATTTATTTAATGAAAAACTGAGCTGCATGTAATTAATATGTTTGAGAAACCTTAAAGCAGACACGTAGGCAGCTGATGAATATTAATCTATAACAAACAATTTTACACCCCTCCGACAGGCATGCATTATAATAGATAATATAATGTTATAAATAACTTCAGATTGACCAAGAAACTACAAAAACGCAGAGAAAAACTTGACTTCCTGTGTCATAAAACGGCCGCTTAACGATTTGAATGCACACAAAATGCAAAGTTTATCGAATCAATTGATTTAAAATTCAGTTAAAAATCGTATTGAAACGGTTCATCATGGACCCGTTCCAATGCAGTCGGTAGCCACAATAACCAGTTAACAGTCAGAGGTCAAGTTGACCATACAATTTGAATATTGACCTTGAAAACAGCCGACGAATTACAAGTTACAATTTACAGCTCAATTTAAATATTTGAATAACGCGTCGAGAGCGACGGGAGGTCTAACAAATTGACTTTTCGATTATTATATATACCCTTAGCAAATGGGTATTGCAAGATTATTGAACATACTTGTACTACTAGGAAGTTTATATAAGATTAATTTGTTTTGTTTTCTAAAATCAAGTAATTAACAAGTTCCTTGTATTATATCAACTAAACTTGCTTAGCTAGATCATTAAGCTGCTCTAGTTATTATCTTGAAGTGTATTTTAATATTCGACTACTCAAAAATAGTTTTAATATCCCATTTCTTTACCATTTTTGGATTTGTTGCACGCAACTGGTAGAAGACATCGACAGTTGTTGTAGCTCTCATGTAAAGTTTAGGAAAAGCAGTTACTAATGGGAACTATCGTTTTTTTAAATGACCTTGGAGAAGTTCAATGCTTCTTTTGGTTAGTTATGCAGTATTCTAAAGTACATTTATAGTTCTATTATTAAATTTTATATTTCTAATCATCATGTTTTGTACTGCGAGTGCGGAAATGAACGCACCAAAAAACGACAAACAAAAAACAAAAGCAAAAGCAAAAACAACAACGACAGCAAAGCTCTACAAATGTAAACTTTATGATTGAAGGGCCTCAACAACAACAACAACAACAACAACAACAATAGCTATAACATTTACAACAACAATAGCATTTAATTGATATACGCATTGATAGCGCAGTCCGAGACTTTTCAGCATTTGCTTTTTGGGTTTTCGATTTCCTAGAAGGGCAACGCTACGTTCGCCTTGGTTGTTTCTCTCCCTCCATCTCAAAGAGAGACTGTCTGTCTCTCTCTCTCTCTGCCTAAGTGTGTGTGTGTGTGTGTGTGTGAGTGCGTTTCATGGGGGCCCTTAACGAACTTCTCTAGCAATACTTGTGCTTTACAAAGTGCCCAAGGTCAGCAGCGCCCAACGACAAAAAAAAAAGTTTGAAAATCATAAATCGAAATATTTGTTATAAGCAAATGGAACGTCAGTCAAGTTCACAACGCTTTTGTTTAAACATTTAGAATGTAACACGATATAGAACGACAGATCAATAACTATTTATCATAAATAGTTTACATTGAAAATATTATAATTACTATTCTGGTTTTTATCGTTATCTTTTAACAAATGTCTTGGGTGCAAAGGTAATCAATCTGCAGATGCCTGCAAAATGTTTAAGAAGTATAGGAAATACAATAAAACTAAAATAATGTCTCTAAGTCTACTAAAATGATGTCCCTTTTTGAATTTTAAGATTAAAACTAAAAAAATTCTTTATTTCTTTTATAATAATGACTTTTAATTGTATTAAAATAATCTCTAAACTAAATTCAATAAATTAAACATAAGCCATATTAAGTACACGTCATGTATGACAATTTGATTTCACTTTCCGTTTAAAGATTTAAGCTAAAATCAATTCTTGAACTCTTTTATAGTAATGTGTTTTAATTTTATTAAAATAATTTCTAAATTAATTTCACAAAATTGTAAATATGCATTTCCCTTCTAAGACATATTAAGTACACGTCATGTATTGCATTTTGATTTCACTTTCAGTTCTATTATTGTTAAATCACAATTTAACTTTGACACAACCTTGAGAGAGGTTTTGTAATTGCAATTGCTACAATTGTGATCATTTTAATTCCATATAGTGTTTAAACATAGATAATTGATAATTATTAACATATTTTCCATGTACTTGTGGCCAACTTCAATTGCGAGTGGCATTTTAAAATGTATCTGTATATGTTTTGTAGCTACAAAGTTAGTTTGCACTGCAAATACAAATCAGTTGCGTAAATAATGCGTGTCGCCAGCCGCTAAACTACAACAAATAACAAAAGCAACAACTTGAAAAAAGCTACAACAATTTTCAAAACGAAAAAAAAAACTTTAGAGAAAAAACCGCTTGTTAGAGGCGTTTATAAATTACAGGCAGCGACAGGCCCGGAGAGTATTAAGCATTTTGATTAGCAGCTGCAAAAATACATAGCAACAACAATAATTTCAAATATGCGTGAACTACAACAACAACAATAGAGTGACAAACGCACTAACGAAAAACTCGACAAATAGAAAAAAATGCCAAACGATACCAAAAATTCGTTGTCGATGCGATGCGTGTAGCCCTGAACATAACCTTGAATCGAGTCGAGTTGAGTTGACTTCTGTGCGTGTGTATCAGTGTCTCTCCCTCTCTCTCTCTCTCTCCCTCTCAGTGTGTAAATTTTTTATTTAAAGATTCGTTAACTTATATTTTTTGTTAACAAATTTTTAGTGTTGTTTTTGTAATTGTTGTTGAATAAATGCGTTAGAGCCTAACAAAAAATGCGTTACGCATATGAGCAGACGCACACACATACATGCATATACCCATAGATAGCATAAGTGCGACAGAGAGGCAGCTATGTAAGTATATGTGTGTGTGTGTGTGTGTGCCTAGACAGAAGCGCATGACACTTGAGTTATGCGTGTTGAGCTTTTGTTCAGGCTGCGTGGGTCGCTCGCATGCGCTTCACTTGTTACGCTGAGGATCGCATAGAGAGGCGGAACACAACTTACATAGAAATATGCATAACAATAGCAAAACTCAACCTCATTAATCATATGTAATATGTAAATGAAACTATGTATCTCTGTTATTATCTACATTAGTTTTGTAAAGCATCGCATGAAGAGGCGTTTATGCATGTTTTGGCATCTTTTTTATTGACAACAGATTGTTCTTTTGTAAAACATTAAACATCAAATAGTTATTCAATTAAGCCCAAAGCCAATATTTTTAAGGCAAGCTAAAGATCATAAAACATACATAGATTTATTATTCGTATTCGAATTGAAGTATGAAATATATCTTGGTTTAAAATTGTATGTATGGGTTTCTTAAAAGTTATGTTATAAAAGTAAATTTAGTAAGTTTACAAAACATAACGAAGGTTAATGATTAAAATAATGGGTCAAACTGGAATTCTATCAGGCAAACTTTGAAAAAATAAATTAAAATACAGCTACAAAAATTATAAATAATAATAACTACTTTTATAAATTTTAAAATTTCAATTTCTATGATATTTATAAAAACATAAAAATCTTATGAAGGGGGTCAAGTAAAAGATTCCATCAAAAATAAGGGCTGGATTTTTTCTAAAATATTTTGTTTATTTATAATGTTTACAAATCTACATTTAATATGTGAAAAATTACTTTTGGCTAGTTGTGTGCAGTTTTTTTTCGGTACATTTCTTATAACATATTCATATTTGTGTGCCACCATAACAATGAAGTACAATACCTTTGTCATAATTATTCTCTTTAAAATAGTGCAAATATTATTTTAAAAATACAACACTTTCAATTCTTCCAAGTGTAGCTCTTGAACTAAGTTAAAATTGGCTTTTTCTTAAACAAATTGAAACAAACTCGTATAGATCGTAGACGTTGTAGCGCACTTGAGAGGCCCAAAAGCACTTCAATTTATGCTCAAGAGCTAAGCGAACTACGAAACTGAAGCACAAAAGGCAGCAACGAATGACGAAGAGGCAGCAATGGCGACAAAGACAACAACAACGACGACGACGAAAACGAAAACTTTGGCAAACGCATAAAATTCTGCGTACTGCGTGTTGTTTGTTGTAGTTGTTTGTTTGACCGAACTAAGCTTGAAACAGGGCCTAGAGAGGTAACCAATTTTTCTAGGCATTTTGTATGCGGCTCAAAAAACCAGTAAAAATAGTTTTTTTTTCTGTTTTTTTTTTTTGGACTGTGAGATCAGCATGCGCAGCGTGTTGCCAACCCAACAGTGCTGTCCGTCTATCCATCCAACTATCTGTCTTACTGTTTGTGTATCTGTATCTGTATCTATGCGTCTTTTGTGTGTATCTCACACGCATTTTATGCGTAAGGTCGCAGCTTCAGCGACGCATTTATAAATCGTACAATAACCGGTAATTATATGGCCAAACATAGGCTCAGACCTGAGATTTCGAACCCCAAAGAATGACGCTGCAAACTAAAAGCCCTCGTCTCGGGTTTAGGCCTGAGAAAGCTAAACTTTTTTTATTTTTGACAAAAAATATACAGACATCATAAATCTTTGGCAACTTCCGCATTTCAATTAGTTGGCTTCCAATTAAACAGATTTTGTTGTTCAGCCATTTTGCAATTTGGAATTTAACGTTAACTTATTCGGGATGCAAACCCAAATAGTCAGAAACTTGACGAACTTTGACGTTGTGCATGTGCGCGAGTCACTTTTGCTATCGTTCAGTCTTCGTTGAGTCTATTGCCCCAACTGCAAGCGTCCAACTTATCGAAGAGTCTGTTAAAACTTAGAATTAGATTTGTTTATGTACTTAAACTCCAGCTCTATCTAACTTGGCCAATTTTTTCAATTTCCATACAAGCTTTATTTTATAAACAAACATACCTAAGTTTAATATAAGTTTCTTTACATTTTACGTTAGCTTATCGTTTGAATAGTTATTTGAAATCCTTTATAGACTTTAAAAAAATGGGCCAACAACTTATATTTACCCCAGCTGCGTTTTAGCTTCACTTTTCCTTTCGTGTAATTTTAATTTATTCAAGTCTGTCTTAAAACAATGGACAAACTATTTTATATCCCCACCCAGCTTAGCAATTACAATCTTATCTAGAGGATTGTTTTATTATTAACAGAATTTCCCCTCGTTTCACTTTTGCTTTCTCTCATTTTAACGAAAAGTCTTCTCACAAAATTTCCCCTACACGCAAACTGCACTCTTCAATTGGCTGCGTTGCTTGCTTATTGCTCTTCCCACTTTGTTTATCTCTTAGCGGCAATTTACTCTTTCAATTTTTTATTTTATTCACTTGTTAACTAAATTATGCATAAATCGATTAATTACATATACAAACTTTAAGACTTTTTAAATTTTCTGCACACACTTTTCTCACCTTATATAGTTTGATTGCGTTTTGCTTAAAAGTCACGTGCAAAATGTAACTTTTTTAATGTTTTTTCATCGCTTTTACACCTTGTCTTCATATTTATCAGAGTTTTTTTTTACTTTTGTTGATAGGCATATTGAGTTAATTACACATAAGTGTGCGCTGCCATCTGATAATTTTTTATCACGTTTTTGCGTAGGTTTGGAATTAAACGAAAGAACAACTGTAGATAATTAAAAAAAAAATAGAGTTATTTTTATTTAATAACTAATATTTAAGCGAGAAATGATTTTTGAAAATTAATTTTAACTATTGAAGCTTTGTATTCAGATTGAGTTAGTTACACATAAGCGTGCGCTACCATCTGATAATTTTATCACGGTTTTGTTTGATATTAATTGATAGAAGAACTGTGTATAATTAAAAAAAAAAATAATTTATATTCTTATATTTAGTATTTAAGCAAGCAGTGATTTTAAAAACTAATTTTTTTCTTATTTAAAGGCTGAGATAAAGTTCCTTAGAAACAATAGTAAAGTGATGCTTTACTAATATTGTTCTTAAAATACATTTTCTCTCTAACTTTACAAATATCGAAAGAAGATCAGAGTCTTTCTTAAAACGGTTTAAGAGTCAGGTTAAATATTAGTTCTTTCGCACTTAATCTTTGAGCTGGGAACCAACTGAAGTTAATTGCTTGACGAATATCAATATCCCCATTTAATTGACTGATTAGATGAAATAATGCAGCTAAAAAGTAAACTAATCCCACCGAAAATGAGGAAACAAACAACACGAAGACACTTCAAAAACAACTTGGCAGTAAATGTCAAAATATAAAAATGTAAATAAAAAGGACACGAAAGAGAGCAGAGGCAAAGTGAAAGCTTAAAGCCTGTGGATGGCCAATAAAACGAGCCTGTCAAATACAAAAAAAAATAAAAAGTTGTAATGACAGTTCAAAAAGGACAACAACAAGTAATAGAAACTGCCAATACAAAGACATTAACATGTGGCACACACTTCGCTGACCGTTGTGGCAGAAAGGAAGGCAAAAAAACTAAACAGAATCAAGACAAACAACATAAATCGAGGGGCAAGTTACTTGAAGGTCCTTTTCATAGCCTGAACTGGGTCAAAAGAGGGCAGTACGTTAAGTACTTGTCTTGGGGATAACTTTTAGCATCCCCTGCTCTTTTATCTCTCCTTCTCTCTTTATCTCCCTTTCTCATTCTCACTACTCTCCTCCTTGCTACCCGTTTGCCTGATATTGTTGAGCAATGCCCACGCAAACAAATTTCTGTGTTAATAATGCCAATAACAAACACAAGAACTAAACAACAACAAATAATATCGAGTCTATAAAAATATTTTTGATTTTTATGACTAGGCTTAGAATTTTTCCGGGTTATAAGCAGCATTCTAAAGGAATATTATAGATCTGTTTACTTATAGTGTATATTTTTTGCCAAATGAAAAAAGTTTTGGTTTTCTTATAGCTGTTATCCAACTCTTAATTGGCATAGGTTTCAAATGATATATTTCGGAAAGAAAACATAGAATTTGTGTATAAAAAAAGATGGTGAAATAAAAAGGAAGGAATGGAAATCGACATGTTAAGATGACTAGGTTGTCTGCCTTTAAGGAACTTCTTTAGCTTAAATACCTTTATAATAAACTGGTTTTTGTATTCAAAATGAAATTCACATCAAAATGTTGTAAAAATATATATATTAATGAGAATATAACGCAACAAAAAAGAGTCAGCTGCAATAAACGAAGGATACATTTTTGAAATATTCAAGTACCTAGAAAGATTTTGATGCTCTTTCTTAAGAATACTTCTTTAGCAACATATTCTAAAATATACCTTATAATATTTAAAACTCACTAAAACTCCTCACAAAACACGCTGCCAACTAAATACTTTTGCTTTCACTTTCATTTAACCCCTGCTCAATAGCGAACCCTCCATCGTCTTGTCAGAATCTCTCTATTTCTCTATCGTGCCACTGGCATCGTTGAAGGAGGCCCATCCATGCAGTTTTCCCAGACAGTCGGGAAACATTTTCCTTATCAATTTAATGGCCAAGTGGCGTCAAGTCACAGTTCGAGTCAAAGACAGAGTCAGAGCCAAGGAGAATAAAAGAAAATGCTTGTGAAAATATTTTACAAATGTCACAAACAGCAGCAAAAAGGGCAAAAGAATGGAACGACACAGTGCACCATATAATCAAATAACATATATAACTGTACATACATATAAATGATATACATAGATATCTTTACAGTTAAATAGGCCTTACATAAGTGAAGCATTAAATGGATGAACTGGCTCCAATTCAAAGTTGGAGAAAATGTCGCCAGAATGCAATAACTGTGTCTGGCTTCTGGCCGAAAAACAAGGCCAAAGATTAAAAACAAACTAGTTAGACGTTGTATACGATGGAGTATGCCACATGCCACATGCCACACATACACATGCCTCTCGTTCCTATCTTCTTCTTCATGTTGTTGTGCTGTTTTGTAAGTTAGTTTATTTTGCGACAGCATTTTTATGATGCCCCATCTTGAGGCGCCACGAATCCTGCTTCCTTTTTCACAAGACTCTGCTGCTGTTGCTGCTGTGGCAGCAATTTTTTCGCTTTCGCTTTCGCTTTCACTTGCAACATTATCAGCTCATTGTTGTTGTTGTGAATGTTATTGTGGTGATTGGATTGCTTCGCTCTTTGACGGCCGCTTTTGTTTTTCGTCGTTTTTTTCCTTTGAACTAATTTGAATGATTTTGTCGCTTCCTTCTCATTCTTGTCCTCTTCTATTTCCTTTTCGAGCTTGTCATATAAATTTCTAGTTTTATTATCATATTTTTCGCTAGATTTCTTCTATTGTTGTTGTTGCTCTGCCTAGTTGTAATAATCGTAAATTTCTATCTATAGAAATTATTTGCATAACATAAACAATTTACAAATTGATAAATTGTTAAATTGATGTAATGCTGTGTCAGGAAATTTGTAAGCAAATGAATTAAAATAAAAAGCATCTTTTCGAAAGTCGACATTAGGTTTAATTTAAGATTCATTCAGGTTTTAGTCTATAATAAATTCTACTTTGTAAGTGTAGTAAAGTTTATTGAAGATCAATTAATTGCTTAAAGTCAGATCCGATTTATTTGAAGAGAAAAAGTTACAAATTTATTTGCAATCACTTTTTCTAGTCCCTAGAGTAATCTTATATTTCTTTTAAAAATGATTCTTCATGAGGTGGTACTCAATAAACCTCAAAATAAGTAGTATTCAGTTTCTTTTACTCAAAACAAGTCATATTCTTGTCGATCTAATGTCTTATACATTTCATTTTGAGAACTGTTTTTAAAAAATACTTCTGAAGTTCTTTACTCTACCTCATTTAGCAACTAATCTGATTTTCATCTTTCTTTTCTTCACATTTCTTTCCTCTCATGTGATTAATTAAACTGATTACATGCGAGTATTATTACAATTAAGTATGTATCATATTGCAAAATTTGCATATTCGAGAACAATATGAATCATTTTGAGCCCCAACCCTTATAATTAACTGCTGCCCAAAAATCATGCACGCACCTCAAAAAGTCAAGCAGTACACAATTTGGGCTATTTTTTTATTGAAGAGAGTAGGGGAGGGTCAACTGCTCCAACAAATATTATAAATGAAAACGCAATTTTGCAATAAAAATCCATTGAGCAGAATAATGAGTTCAAGTTACAAAAATGTAATTTTTTTGGGCTTTGGAAATTCAAATGCGTCGTCGAAACCAAGCCCTGAAAACGCAGCAGCTGGCAAAGTATAATAAGAAAAAAGAACTAAAAATAACAATAATTATAATAATTACGAAATTACTTAATTGTTTGTGTTGTGTATTTGTTGGGGTTATTGTCATATTAGCCGCACAGAAGGAGGTACAAGCTATAAACGAAGCGCAAAGAATGAAAATATGAAGCAGGAAAACAAGAAATTTCCATTAAAATGCAATAAAAGGACACACATAACAAACCACAATAACAACAAGTACAACTTACAACAACTATCACAAAATTAATTTATGAGAAAATAATAAAATTAAAAGCGAAGAAGAAAAAATAGTTTGTTGCCTTTTGAATTTGTTTTTGGGCTGGGCCAACAGGGCGTATGTGTGTTCCATGATGTCTGCTCAACTTTATGGTCATTAACACACGCATACACATACTCACACGCACACACCTCTTTAAGCATGCACTGCTTGACCCCTTTTGTCACACATTGCGTATACGCAATATTATTACTCATACGCCGCATAGGCGCAGCCTCGTGCAAGAACTGAAAGGAAAACCTTTTGCTGAAATTTTTTGATATATGATTTCGTAATACTTACGATTTTTATGACATGCCTGTGATTTGGGTTTGGGGCATGTTCGCTTGGACATTCAACTTGACGGGGTGTGTCTAAAAGTGTGAACTGAGTGAGATGTAAAGGCAATTTGTTGGATTGGTTTAAGGGAATATAAAGAAATGGAATGAGATTATGTTGAATTGTTAAAGAAAATATTAATTGCTTTATAAATCTGATATAGTATTACACAGGACTCTATTTCTCTTTGCATTAAATAGATAGATAGATAGATGAATAGATAGATAGATAGATACATTGATTGATGGATTTCTATAAGCAGATGCGGCTCTTAAAATAACATAAATAAAATAATACCTAAAATATTATATCAAGTAATACCATATTATATGCACTAGTTTAGTTAATCTGTTAAGTTAATATGATATTTTCTTCAGATCAAAAAGGATTTTCAATGCAATTCTGATATAAACTTATCAGAATTACTTTCATATTTATTCGAAAGCATTTAACAATGCTGTATTTCTGATAAAAGTTTTAATATTTAATTGCAATTCTTAAAATACTGTGTACACTTAATAGTTAATCCAATCAGAGCGAAAGTCTTATTCCTAATTATTGCATTTTGTTATTGGATAGAGTATTAGCAGGTCACATTGAAATCCGTGGCTAACATTTTTCTGCAGGTTTGATTTATTATCATATTAGTTTCCACACCACACACATTTTCCGCATATTTTTCTTTACACCATTTTACGAGCAACCTGCTGAAAATGCAAATTACAATAATTATGTGTGGTATTTTCCCTTTTTTCATGGTTTCTCCTTTTTTTTTGGGTTTCTTGGGTTGCGTGAAAGGTTCTGAGTGCAGCACGCACCCTTGTTGAGTTGAGCACCTTTCCTTCGTTTCAGATTTCGTATTTTTGATTAATTACTTCAAATAGCAATGCAAAAGTCACAAGATTTTATGGAGAATTTTTGTGTTTTAATATCTTTGTGGCTCAATCTTGTGGTTGCTTGTAAATACTATAAGCATGAAAAAACAACAAAACCAAGACACATTTCCGGCTATTACAAGACGAGCAAGCAGATGGAGTTGCAAATGGAGTGAGGGAAGAGGAGAGGAAACTACATTAAGAGAGAAAGAGAGAGAGCAAATGACCTACCATACAAGATTTTACATTCAGCTGAATAGAATAGAAGCATGGCGCAGTTGAGCAAGAAGTACTCGATGAAGAAGAAGTGGAAGTGTATAGAGAAGGCAGACAAGACTCATAGATACCCTGTAAATATATATGGAGTATTCATTTTAATCTAATAAGCAGTGTGATATCACTTTCAGCGAAAGTTAAGTTAAACACTAAGCGATACTCTGTTTTTAGTTAAGGATTAGTCTTTAAGATACCTTTAAACTCTGTTCTATGTTTATAGCTGTGTGTTACAAACCCTCTATGCTCATTAGTTGTATAGGGTATCAAGTGTAGAAGCAGCAAAAGCATTGCCAGATCATTAATTAAAATGTTGCTGGACCAGTTCTTAAGCGCAGGCCAAGCAACAATATGTTGTTGGCGAGAGGGGCGATAGGGGGAGGGGAGGGGGCAGCGACAAGGGGCAGGGAAAAGTTACAACAAGCGCAAAAGCTTCGCACAGCAGCAGCAACAACGCAACGAAGCAGCATTAATAAGAGATCGCACGCTTTTTTAATCAGCACATAGAACATAGATACACACACACACACGCATGTTGTCTTGGGGTGTATTGGTGTGCGTGTGTGGCCTCTAACATACAAAGTGCGTCTCTCTCTCTTTGCTCGCACGCATTCCATGCTTCGCTTTTGCTCTGCGCTTTTTTTTCATTTTGACATTCGCTGCGATGAGGTAATCGCCATATGCGTTTGTGTGTGTGTGCGTGTGTGTGAGCGTAAGAAGTTGTGCGTGAGTGCGTGAGCACAAAGCTTTGTCGCTCTCGTTGCACGCGCTGTCAGGCCCCCCGCTTCTTTGCTCTGCTCTCTTCGCACTTCGGTTTGGCCTTCTCCATGTTTAGGTTCTACGTCCACTTAGTAGCTGTCTTAATAGCAGCAATACCAACAACAATAGTACACTGATAGAAAAAAAGATCTAAAAAAATCAAGATAGATTCTTACAACATTTTTCTTATCCTTTACAAAACACCTTTCGATAAATATGAGTAGCACATAGCTCTGCAAGTAAACTGTGTCCTTTAATTTTGAAAATATACAGAGAAAAAAATCAATCTTAACTTACAACTTTTAAGTATGTATTCAGGATATAACTCTATGCCGGTCAAAAGGCATTGATTCAGGAGTAAAAAAGACAAAGATATTTTATACAATAACAAAATTCTTATGGAAATAAATTCGATTCGATATCACCCAAACTTCGATGCAGAT
Source organism: Drosophila testacea (assembly GCA_035043265.1). Classification (NCBI taxonomy): domain Eukaryota; kingdom Metazoa; phylum Arthropoda; class Insecta; order Diptera; family Drosophilidae; genus Drosophila; species Drosophila testacea. The sequence continues at coordinate 3,723,807 of JAWNND010000151.1, forward strand.
GGGACTAATTTTATCCCGGAAATCACGGATTGTTAGGTAGACTTTCGAAGCATTTTCTAGGCAATGATTTTCAAATTTACAATTGAACGTTAAGTAAACCATTTTTTTAACAGTGTATCAGCAGCAACAACAACCTCAACGTCAGCAGCAGTCGCAGTCGCCAGTCGCCGCGCTGTAGAGATTATGGCCCTTTGACATCCCATAAATTTCATGTCCACGCAGCGCAGTTTCACATTGTTAGAAGATTAACACTAAACAAGCTACAGCAAAAGCTTTTTTCCCACTTAAAGCACCGAAATTTAATTACGCTCACCTAAAATATCGATAGACAATTGATCCGTCAATATTAATTATATAATAACAATAATTTGGCTATTGTATCATTTTATTATCATACAATTGTAATACTAATAACTTCTTTAACAATTTGAATTGACAGCTGTTCTTCCTTATCAATATCAATATTCTTTATCTTACACAAAATTGTGAATTATATAATCAAATGCTTATAGTTTTGGTGAGAGAACAAGTACCAACTATGTTCAACCAAATTCTATAAGAATTCATGTCTATGAAGAGTTATTAGACCTATTCAGACTTAGTCGAAACAAGCCTCTTATCTTGGTTAACAGAACCTTTCGTAAGAGCATAATGTAATAATTTTGAAACTTGTTTGGCACTCTAGTTCTATATACTTTTATACACACAAATATAGATGTATGTATATTGTACCTATAAAAATATGTTGGCATAAATCTAGTGGGCCCATTTTTGCAACGAGAACATTCTCTGTAAATATGTTTTTATTTTTTGATGAATTTAAGTGTTGTTGTTGCTGATAATGCGACATGGACACAGATCACTAAACATTGAGAACGATGAATTTTTGTGTTATTTTAAACGTTTGATTATCAATTTTTGTAATACTATAAACAAACGCAGGTAAAAACTGCGTAAAATTCATGATTCGTAGTAAATAAATAACAAGCATAAAAGTTTGTGCCTGATTTGTTAATATATTTAATGGGACATCATGTTTCTGAACTATTTTCTACTTGGAACTTGAAATATAAAAAAAAAAAATCTGTTGCCAGATAACTTGAAGTGATATTTGTAGTAGTTACAGTCAACTGTTTATGAACATTTTTTTTAAGTCTGATCATTAACAGTTTACAGGGTATATCTGCGTCTTTGCAGATTCTGCAGCTTGTACTTTCAACGATAAATTAATTGTTTTAATTAAAGGCTGTTCATTAAGAATAAGAAATTAATTTAAAATTAATCATTTTTACACTGTTTGATTATCAACTTTTATATTACAGAATATCTCTAAGTTCATGCATACTCCATTGTCTTCCCTGCAGTTATCACTTCCAATGCGCTTGACGATCCACAATCAATCGCCATTTTTGCGCATCCAATGGGAAACCAGTTGGGCCCTCGCTTTATAGCTATCTCTGTTTGTCGCACACAGATGTTGTTGCAGTTCTGAGAGATAAGCGAAAGCGCAAAAAAGAATTGCAATTTGCGACTGTGTGTGTGTTGCCATCTCACTTGCACTTGTGCGATCGTTGCGGCAAATGCTCAAAGAAAACTAATTAGCCACGAAATTGGCAGACATGTTAGACAATTGTTATTGTTGTTGTTGTTTTTTGCACATCATGTAATGGAGAAAATGATTGATTAACTTGAGACCACAGCCCTGCAGGGCTGAGCTACAACTTTGACCCCCCTTTAACGGAAGATGCGCAAAATCGTTGAGTTCTAATTGTTGTTGTTGCTCATTGCTTCAAGTTAACCAAAGTCATTAATTTGCAATTAGTTTTTGAGGCAGCGGCACGCGTGGGAATTCAAGTTGGAATCGTCATTGGAATTGACTGCGATTTGCCTTTTGTGAAACTTTTGAGTAGCCAAAAAGGGGAAGGAAGAAAAGTGAGTAGAGAAGGAGTATACAAAAAGGTACGCAAAAGGGCAGCAGCAACAAATGTTCATAATTACAATACTTAAACTCATCCCCTGCATTGCTTTCTTTCTTTTAATATTCACAATTGCCTTTCGCTCTTGTTTTTATCGTTTATTGTTGTTGTTGTTGTTGTTGTTGTTATTCCTTCTTTCTCCCTTCCGCTTCTCCACCTCTTGATACCCACGCGCTTCTTACACTCAATTGAATACTTCCAGTTGCTGCAAAACTTCGCTCCACAATTCATGCATAATAAACAAATAAAAAAATATGTACATAAATGTGATACAATTGCAGATACCCTCTAATAACATTTATTTTTTATTTATTTCTGCAAGTATCAATGAATGAATTATATTTTGTTTGTTCCAGAGACATGTCATTAGAATTCGCAGATATCAAACATATTTCACTCACTTTTAACGACAACACACCAAAAAGTCCCTTTAGGCCCATTACACACATTTAAAATACCCTTTTTAGCGCAACTTCAAATTACAGGGTATACGAAAAAGGCGCTGAAAATTTCGGAAAAACATTTGGCAGGCGCATCTTTCTGTCTGTCATTTCATTTTTGGGGTTGCTCTAGCCATTGGATTGTGCAAGTTTTTCAGCATTTTCTGTTTATTTTCTTTTATTTTTTCCTTGGTTTTTTTTTGCATAAAATAAATATAAATAAAACATAGCTAAACTGAACGACGAAGTCGTTGACAGATATTTGTGGACATTTGTGGTTCTTCTTATTGCCCGTTAGTTTTCTGCTGGTTTTTGCTTAATTTAATTTATGGTTTACCTTTTTGAAGGTCTTGTAATGGAATGAAGTACTTATGGTTATGATGTGATTATGCCAAAGACCTTCAGTTGGGGAAAGTTCCTCAGAAGATACTGCCTCCTCTTAAGCAGAAACACATTTTTGACATTTACACACTTATATTGTGGATGCTTTCAAGTGAGCAAAAAGTCTATTGAAGAGGAAGTAATTAATTAAAAGCGAGTAATGAATATAATGTTTAAGACTATCAATATATTTATGGAGTTATTTTAAGTAATATAAATGTATTTTAGTGCTATGGATATAACAAACTAAACAGATATTGCTAATAAATATATAATATAATTACAACATTTTAATCAACTTTTTTATGTATTTTATATACCATAGTACCTATTTAAGTTATTGTTCGACAAATTGTATATGTAAAATTCTCAAATTCAGTGCTTATGTAAAATATATTGTATTTTTATGAAGAGTGAACTCTCAAATACTTGTACAATGGATTAAACTCATATTATTATATAATCATGTAATGGTATATTTAATATTTTCTTTGATTGACATCAGAGCTTGAAAATTACTTATTTTATAGTTATTTAAAAACCGCATATGTATTTATATATCTGATATTATTATAATATTACCATAAAAAAATGGACTGGTTAATTATCTATTTTAATATTTTCAGCATTACTTAAAAAATTTAAATTTAAATAAAGATTAAAATATATAATTTTCTATATACATATGTCCCTAAAATGTCTAAATACTTTTATTTATTATGTAAATAGAATTTATTAAAAGATTATCTTCTATATAAAAGCTTAAGTTGTTTATCTTTCTATTATTATAAAATTAAGCTCTCTTACTTAATTTTTAGAAACCTTAAGTTTATTTTTATTTGGTTTTTCTTCAGATGTTTTCTCCTTTTTTCCCTCTCAACAACGCAACACTCAGCAATTGTTGAGATTCCCATTTTGGGCAATTCTCACAGCGGGTTTTCATAGAATTACATAATTGCTCGGTGGTTGCACACGGACTGAGGCAGTGGCAGTGGCAGAGACAGCAATAGAGGCAGCGACGTCGACGTCGACGTCGTTGTTAGTACATCTGTTGGCATTGCGATTGATGGATTGCATTCTAAGTGTTGCCACATAGACATGGGACAGCGGGTGGTGGTTGGCGGTGTGGTGGGTGTTGGGTGGTGGTGCGTGAGGCGTGTGGTGCTTGGTGGTGGGATAGGGAGAGGGGTGAGGTGCCACAGCTGTGTGGCAGCAGAGGAGTGAAGATCAAAGGCACACAATAATTTACAGAAATTACAGCGTCAGCAGCAGAAGCAGAAGCAACTGCGCCATCAACAACATTGCAACATACACTAATACAAACACAGATAAAGAAGCATACACACACACAGATATAGAGGCACACACACATACACACACACACACACTCCAAATTATATGCATTGACCTAATTTGTGTAACCGAAAAAAAAAAGAATATACGAAATGTTCAACAAGTTTTTGATTCAACTTGGGCGAGAATTGCATTGGCTTTGGAAAGAGATAGAGCTAGAACGAAAGTGACAGAACAAGATAGAGAGTGAGTTAGAGTGAGAAAGGGAGTGAGGCACAGATCTACGTGCGTCAATCAGATGAAGAATGCAGCGCCAGGGCAACAATTTTTGGAGTAGCTGTTGTTGCTCCATGTAAGTGTCAAATGTAAACTACAGTGAACCAGCGCTAAAGGCGACACAGTTGTACTTTGAAAACTTAAATATAAACTCATAAAGGAAAACTCTTACTCTATTTTATTATTCTTTGATGTATATTAATTGCAGTTGTTTAGCTTACTGTTAAATTTATTTATTCACTGTACTGAAAATTTTCAGTTATAAATTTAATATAATATTTAATTCAATAGCCTGTTGTTTCACTTAAAAAGTATTCACTTTTTGATTCGTTTCTCTCTTTTGTAACGATTTCAATGTACTTATTTTTTCCTATTCACGCAAAGCTTTTTCTTATGAAAATTCCATTAAAAGTGCTAATTATTTTACATGTACATATCTTATAGTTATTTTGTGTGTATATTTTGTAATTTAACTTTTATTAGTTCTCACCTAAGAACTTAGTATATTTCTAGTTTAAAACTTCCGCTATACTACCCTTTTTTGATTTCCCTTTAACTGTGCACACTGCTCTTTTATATTATTTTATTTAATAAATATACTCTTAACTTTGCTCACTTCTTAGTTCCTTATTATACAGTATTCACCGTACTTTTTCATTGGTTTTGTTTGTAATTTGCATGCATAACCGCATCGCTTACCTCACATTTCTCTTTCTCTTCCCCCGTTCAACCTCCCTCCCATTTGCAACACGATGCGTCGCATTGTCTGCCACATTTTGTTGCTGTTGTTGCTGTTGTTGATGATATCGCGTATCTCTTTAACTCGTATTCCACATCTGTCAGTGCCTCTGCCTCTTGTTGTGGCTGCAACAACAGCAACAACAACTACAGTCAACACATGCGTGCGTGACCCAATTTCCCTAATACAGTGTCTCCCCTTTCCCCTCTCTGTCACTCTCCCTCTCTCTGTGTTCCCCCACTCTACCTTCTCTCATTCCCTATTTTTAATAGAGCTACGCTTTGCTCTAGTTCACAAATTGCTCTCGTTGTTGTTTTTTCGGCTTCTTCTTAATTTCCTATTCATTGCAGTGGAAGCTGGTCACACTGTAATCGCATTTTATGCAAATACTTTTTTTTGTCAACTGTCGCTTTTAACTTTCTTAGCAAGTTCATTCACCCAAAAACGTAATAATCGATTGGCCGGGCCAAAAAGGTAAACAAAACAGACGACTATGGTTGAGGGAGGGGTGGGGGTATTATAAGAGGCGGGTTAAAGGTGAAAAGGCAATCAATGTCGTCGTCCTCGTCGTTGTCGTCGTAGAAGTTCAGTTCTTTTTTTTTATATTTGATTGTGCGTAATAGAGCGTTAAACTCTTCCCAAGCAACAGCCTTTTTTATGCATGTTTCTTCCTCTTCCCTGCTGCTTCCTCTTCCTTTCCCCCACCACTCTTCTTCTGCTGTCTGCTTTATGCCTTTTTTTGCTCGCGGACGTTTTGAAATCCTTACGCACATCTTGAAAATTATTACATTAGCATGAACGCTTTGTGGCCAGAAGAGGGGTGGAAGAAAGCACAAGGGGAAAAAGGCAGGGAAAGGATACTGGAGACATCAAGAGATGGAAAAAAATCCTTGTCAGCCTGGGCGAGTGTGTAAGGTAGTAAAAATTATGTGTAAAATGTCCTTGAACCCCTTTCCTTTGTTGTCTTTTGTCTTTGTATACAACTCTCTTCCGCTTCCCTTCCCACCATCTCTCACTCTTTCTTTCTTTCGCGCTCTTCATTCAGTTTTTTGACTGCGTCATTGTTTTGAAATTATGTTGAAATTTTAACTTATTTTTCCTGCAATTTTTCTTCAGCTTTACTGTGTCAACGTCACAAATCCCATTTCAAAAAGTCCATACCACGCCTCTGTTCGTCCCTTTGGGTCTCAGCGGGTTTTTAGCGGTTTTCTTTAAATTGTTGTCGTTGCTTTGTGGTTTGTTTTCTTCTCCCTCATTGTAATACATCAATTTCGTATGTTTTTTTAGCTTTGATGTCAGTCAAAACAATTTTTGCTTCTTGGTTTTTGCGGTTCATTTTGTTTTTTTTTTTTTGTGTGCCTTATTTACAATGTAAAAGGATTCGTAGGCAAATGATTGTTAAAGCGAAATGGTAACACTTGTTGATTCCAACAATTTTGTCCTTGTTTTCTCTTCTCTTTTTTCTAGATGCAAAGCTTTATTCCGGCAACGAAAGGTTCTGTCAACGGAATATATATTTCTTTGATGTTCAATTTAAATGAACTTTTAAATATTTACAAGTGCTTAATTTATATAAACAATTAATTAAAATAGTATAAACAGACATAAAAAATTACAAATAATATTAAACATCAGTTTTAGCTTTAGTAAACTTAAAAATCTTGGTTTCTTTTAACTATAAACAAACCTAGTATACCTTCAGGGTATAATAACTATTTTTAATCTTTACTTAAAGTTTTTTGCAAAGTTTTCATACTTCTTGAAGATTTTGATCGAATAACAATGCCTATAATTTTATTAAAATATCTCTCTCACTTTTTTTTAAGTTCTCCCTTTATAAACAGATGTACTCCCAACAAATTTACAAGAACTTTACACCTACAATATTGAATCAATTTTGTAGCATTGTGAAGAAACATGTGTAACATATGTTTATCATAAAGGAATAAGAGAATAATAAAACAATTAAGATAATTTGAATATTTATGCAGATAAGTATAATGTTTTTTCTTATTATTTGTTTGCAAATTAATGCCATCAAAAGCTGTTTATAACTTTAAACTTTTAACCCTTAATGAAATCCTTTTTTTTAAGGTGCGATTTGTATTTTCACTTCAAATTTGTGTAGTCTACATCTTCATCATATTTCAGACCATTTAATTTAAGTCTACGGTCCTAAAACTTATAATAATAGGAAAAAAATATGTATTTTTGTCTGTAATTTTCTATAAATTGAATTAAATCTATTGTTGAGTTCTTATGATAAATAAAATAATTCATTCCTTTTAGCTCTAAAGGTTTATATTTGCTGTTTCTAATATTCAATTATTTGAACCAATTATTGAATAAAAGTATTCAATTATTCGTATAAACAATGGCTGTGCTTATAAACCGTCAACGGGGGTTTAGTTTTCTCAACGTTCTAAGTATTTTCACTCCATGTTTCAGAAGAATTTGTTTATATTTTCGGAGCCTATCTACATTTCTAATCTTTAAATTGTACATAATTGTCCTGATACATATTAGTTAAATAATAGTTTATCTCTTGATTTTCTATAAATTGTATTGATTTAAGTGTTGTTTAACAGTAAAATACTAATTCAATAGCTCTTTTAGACTCTTCCATTCTTTATCTCTTTCTGCCTTTCTCTTGTTCGTTCGCTCTCATTTTGTGTTATTGCTGCAATTACTTCATCTAATTAGCACAATTACTGCCCTAGACACAGTTCTACATTGGACACATGAACATATATAATTCCTAGCCCAACATATCAGCGACTTTCATTGTCAAGTGTGTGTGTGTGTGTGTGGAGGGGTGTAAATAGGTGTGTATGGGTGTATGTGATTTTCATAACTGGTTCAAACCAATTGACATCGAAACAAAAGCAAAAGAATAAAAAGCATAAAGCGCAGCCATTGCAAGCGCCATTTGTAAGTCAATACATATAGAAATACATACATATGTATGTATGAAAATGTATGTACATACATATGTATGTATATCTGTAGCATAACATACAAATTTAATGTGCGCCAAATGGCACAAAAACAAATGATATCATCTTATCTGAAAACGCAACAAAAATCCATCGAAGCATTTCAGTTTTGTGCGTTGTTCATGAAAAATAAATAAATGCGTATGTGTGTGTGTGTTGGTGTGTGTGTGTGTTGATGTGTGTTAGTATATATTACAAACACAAACAGAAAGCGAAACATTTGCTTTTTGTGCAATTGAAAAGCTTGTTGGGGAAGCAAAAAAATGCAGTATACACACTAAAGAGTTTTTTTTAGCAGGGTCACACACACACATAGACTCTCACTCACACTCACACACATAACTCTACATACATAATTGCCAAATAGTGTATATAACGAGCCTAAGCAGCGGCAGCGCTGCAGCAGCGCAGCAGCAGTCAAAGTGCGAGTACATAACAAATAAATGCTAAAATTTCACAAAAGCGCACACCCAAAAAAGCGCACGCACACCAAAGCAAACAAACACACACGCACACACAAACGCACACAGATACATACATAAGCAAACGCAGGCTGCAAAAGTGCGTTTGCTTAATGGCCAATGCGTGGGTGTGAGTAAATGTATGTGTGTGTGTGTGTAGGTAGGTGGTGTGAGTCACTGTCGGGATGGCGCCAAAATGTGGAGCATATAAACCGCCCCAAAGAAACTGTACATAGGCCCTGCCAACAGCAGCAGCAGCAGCAACACAAACAACAACAACAAAAACAATGGCACAGGATAGGCCAGCAATGCACTATGGGAAGTTTTCCCATTTTAGTTTAAAATTAATTCATTTTTAATAGGTATGCAAATCAAGACTGCAAGCCTCAAAGATTTTTGTAAACGTTTTTGTTCGATATTTCGAGCCTTAGAACAAGATTTTGATGCGACTCGCGAACCGTTTTTGGGTCAAATTTACTACTCCTTGATTTTTAAAGGCAGTCAAATATGTTTGTGTATTTAGACTGTTGTATTTAAAGAAAGAATTTAACTTTTTAGTTTGTATTAAATACTTCAAATGCGATTTACTTAAAAGGTATAAGACTCTTCTATAAGAAAAATAATAGTGCACATTTATATCTTCATCCTCGAGAAAATAAATGCTAATTCACTCATTAGTTATTTTCATTCATCGCAAAAAACTCAAAAAAAGGTGAAAAGATGCCACAGTGCAGAAGGCAGTCAAAAGTGCGTGCAGCGCGCACTGCAAACGCAAAGCAAACGACGCCGGCGTCGCAGTCAACGTCAAAAAGTTGGCGGCCATGCCAAAATACGCAATACATATACAGACATACAAACATATATTCATACATGCATACATACAACGCAACGCAATACCATCGTGCATACACGCATATAATGGCCTGCATTGGTGTGTGCGCAGCAAACGCACAAAGCTTTTGCTTATTGGATTTCACGTAGGCAGCATAGGCATTGGCAGCAGCAGCAGCCACATAAGCGCCAACTCGTACACACACACATATAGGCATACGCACGCACAGCAGCAGCAGAGAGAGTGTATGAGAGAGAGAGAGAGGGGGCCGCGCCAAAAAATGCTCTCGACGCTGCGCTTGGCTGCGTTGACAGCGCTGTCGCTGCTCCACGTGTTTGTTTGAAATTGCGTAAACTTGCGTGCGACTGCGACGAACGAACGACGTCGTTTCGCGTCGCGTTGCTTCGCTTTTGTGTTTTTGGTTCTCGTTCTCGTAGTTTTTATTATTGCTGCTGCCGCTGTTGTTGTTGTTGTTGTCTTTCTTGTTGTTATTGCTGTTTGTGTGCAGGCGGCAATAAAATGGCAGCGCCTCACTTTTTTTTTGGCGCGCGCTTTTACTCTCTGAGCGACATGCGCGCTCTCAGCGTGGGGAAGTATTTGCCGAAAAAGCTCAAGCTCTCCGCCTTGTATATTGTTGTTATTGCTATTGCCACTGCAAAATGAATGCGTATTGTTTTTTTCTTATTGTTTTTTTTTTGCTTTTGTTTTGGCACTGGAACCGCAGGAGAAACGAGTTTTTTTCTCTGCGCTCAATTGAAACATTGTCTCTTTGAGCGCTTTTCTTGAGTAAAGTTCGGGATCTTTTTGGTTTCGTCTGGTTAATAATCAACTTTTAATTAATAATAAAGACGCACATTTTTGATATAAATTTTGAGGTTTTTATACACACAATTACGTGTTGATTATAAGCTAGAGAATTTGATATATTTCTGGGAACTGCAATAGATTGAAAATTCACAGGGCAAAGAAAATTAAAGGACATTGTTTAATCCTTTGATCTCGAAACAAAGCATTTGTATGCGCTTTGTTAAGAATCACTTTTAGGGAAAAAGTTCTCACAATGCTTAGAATTTAAGTTTACCAAATTTGCCAATTTTATTTAGAAAATTTCTTAGTTTTGGGACACATTTATTAATTTTCTTACATATTTTCTATTATTTCTATTACATATTTTCATCTATTTGTTTGCTACTAAATTCACAAATAAATTTCGTTATACATACAAGTTTTAATTTTAAACTCAAAAGATACAAGTTTTTCAATTAGGATTTAGACGTTTTTAAACTTTTGTTTTTAAGCCTTAACCAGAAATAGGAAACTTATAATATTTCTACAAGTTTTCAATTGCATCATTAGAGAAAGATCATTAAGTATTGAGAACACCTGGTCAGCTGATATAATCAGAGTTCAGCTAACCAGCCAGAAAAGCAAGTTTCTATTTCTGTAGCATGTTTCATTTACCCACGAGCATTTTCCACATGAAGGACTCGCGAAAGGACTCGTCGTAACGGGAGTTATTAGCTCATGAAACTCTTATGCAATTTGCCTGCACAAAAAAAAGAGAGAGTCTCACATTGAGAGAGTGAGCGAGAGAGTGTGAGCCGAAAAGTAACCCCCAAAATAAAGGTCCTGTTGAGAGGTCCTGTCTAAAAAGGGGAAGGGGCAACATTGCATACACACAAAAGCTTGCAAAGTTGCAGCAATGACGTCATAGTTTAAGCCTATTTAAAACACATTTCAACAGTTTTTAAACCTCATTTAATTCAATCAAACTACTAAATAATTCAATTAATTGCTGTTTTGGTCCTTTTTTGTTGGTCTCTCTCAAAACAAATCCAATTTGACAGATGCAAGGCGTGCATTCCAATTGGATTAAAGGCGCAAAGCAAAAATACATTGCACAGTGGTTGTAAGAGAGTGTGAGAGCGAGAGAGCAAGCGCAAGCACAATAAGAGAGCAAGCAAAATTCTCTCTCGCACACCAATGCAAATTCTGCATTTGCAACGACAGCGAAACGCAAACAAAATCAAAAACAAAAGCACAAACACACGCACACACACAGACACAAAATGGGCGCACTCTCGCAGCGCAGCTCAGTGTGGCAGCGACAGCGACTGAGACTGAGACGCCAGGCCCCAACATTGAAAACTTGTTTTTGCGCTCAAAAGCTAACACAAGAGAGAGAGAACGCGCAGAGAGTCAGAGTGTATGTGTGTGTTTTTTTTCGCTGCGCTTTGCTGCGTTCGGTTGCGTTTTACTCTTACTCTCTTGAAGCTGTTGCGCTGCTGTTGCTGCTGCTGCTGGTGCTGCTTGCTGCTGTTGGCGGTGGTTGCTCTGCTTGAGTGCTGTATGTATTTGTGGCTGTGGGTCTGTGCTGTGTGTATGCGTGCATTTTGTAAGCTTGTGTGCGTCGCTGCCTGGTTGATAGGCCATAAACGCAATTTTTGAATTTCATGCTCGTCTATTCGGCGCTAGGTTTCGGTGGTGCGCAGCTCGCAGCAGCAGCGTTCGTTGTGTGCATTTTTCTCGTCTCGTCTAACATTTCCCCACAACGGCAACGGCAACCAAATTAAACAAAAAAAAAAATACAAGATTACAAGAAAAACACACAAAATTATAACGCAAAGCAGAACCAACAAAATTATTAATTCTTAAATTCAATTATTACGAACAACAACAGCAACATCAAAAGAAAATAAAACACACACAAAACGGAAATGCATAAAAAAATAAATATAAATTCATTTCATGAAAATTGCAATCAAAGTGTGAAGCAAAGTTTTGAAGCAGCCACAAAAGAAGCGCAAAATTTTTAATCAAACTGCTTTTAATTTATTATTTAAGTTTAGTTTATGTTTTTTTGGGAAAAACCAAAACCAAAAAATAAATACAAATTAAAATTAAAATTAAAAAAAAAAACACACGTCCAAGGCCGGCAAACAAATACATGAGAGTGTGTGTGTCGCAGTGTGTGTGTATGTGAGTGTGTGTACATTTGACAAGTGATTGAAGGTAAATTCATTGTTTATTGTTATAAATCAATGCAAATTCAAAAGTATTGATCAATAAATCCATTAAAAATAACAAGAGTAATGTGGAAATAATTTCAGAAATACATACAAATAAATTTAAATAAAACAAAAATGAACAAATAATTAGAAAATATTATAAATAAAAATATATAATTAAATGACAAATTTGAAACAAACTTAAAGTGTCTTTCATTTGAAATGTTGTAAAACAACCGAAAGACTTTTTAAACAATTCTTAACTTATTGTTAGTTAAAAGATCTATAAAATACTTAATTAAATATTATATAGTTTATTGTGCAATGTATCTCACAGATACTTTTCAAACTGTTGCCAATTAAGAGTCAAGCCCAGACCCAAAAGTGTCCTGAATTTGATTTCTACAACTTCTTCAACTCGTTCATCAACTCAGTTCCGGGACAATCCATACAAATGCAATTTTTACCCATATCTATGTTACTGTGTATGTGTGCGTTTATGTGTGTGTGTGTGTGTGTGTGTGTGTGTGATACATAAAATAGGGTTGTTCTGATCTGGTCTAAAACGCATGCAACTGAAACTGGGAAAACTCCAAATTGAAGCATAGAACTTTTTATGCAGAACGTGAAATTCGTCTGCATTTTTAATCAAGCAACAACAATGCCAACAACAGCAACTACAACAACAGCAACTACAACAACAACAATAACAACAACTATTATAATAACAACAGCAAACAATAAACAACCACCCTTCCCGCTCCGCCCCAAAAACCAAGCGTAAAACCTAAGCAAAAACTCAAGCAAAAAATGTTCAACTGCATAAAAAAAGAATTCAAGCCCCTTTTATCACGTGTTTGTGTGTGTGAGCGTTTATGAGTGCAACTTGTAAAATGCATATAGCTGATGAATATATATTAAGAAGAGATTATAGGATATGTTGAAGATACTCTGTAAAGACACTTGTTTGCTCTAGAAACTATAGAATCAAAGCAAATGTGATAGATAGTGTGAAAAAGTTTTAAAAGTGTACAAAAAGGTTTTTCTGATTGAACAAATATTTAATCTACCCATAATGCTTACCATATTTTACCAGTTTCCCATTTAAATAAAGATATGGTATATTCTCAAACAGATATGGTATATTCAAAACACTCTCAGAAAATATTCAAAATATTATGCTGAATTTTCGCATATAAATAAATGTACCATATAAATGAATATATGATATATTTTCAGAGAATATTCAAACTAAAATGCTAAAATCTAAATACCTCTTAAATGTTTCAAATCAAACTTGCTTAAATCCAAGCTTATTTGTTTATTTACTCGATAGCAGCTGCATAATAAGTATTTTCCAAATGCGCGATAAGACATTGACAATTTCCTGATGCTACGCACATGTTTTTGAGTGCCTCGTGTATTGTGTGTGTATGGACAATTTCAAAACTACAACAAAAAACGTGTCAACTCTAAGCGAGATTATGAAAATACAAATATAAAAAAACAACTGACAATGAGAGAAAAAACTTGCTGGGGGACAAAAATCAAATGCAATGCTTGGGCAACGTGGGTTTTGAGATTAAAGAATTGAGATTGGGAATTGAAAACGCAAACCAGCTGATAAGCTCAATATTTTGACATAATTTTGCTCATGAATGAAATTTCTGTTTCTGTTTAAGAATCTGACAAATTTATTTGAAACGAAATCAAAGCAATGAAACGGTTGATAATAAGCGGATAGAATAACAAAATAATGGGAAATTTTTAAATTTAAGCATATCGCAACAATTTTCGAAAGAAATTATGATAATGCCATAAAATATAAAAATGGAAATACACTTTCGAAGAAAATAAAAAAAAAAGAAATTTATAAAACATTAAAAGTTTTTATATTTTAGTATTAAGCATTTCCAATATCTCACTAATTTATTTCTTATATTTGCAGGCTCAAATGTCACTGTGAAAATGTCTCAACAACAACAAACTAATCACGACAACAAAACCAACAACAAGCGACAACAGAATCGACGCATGCAACAAAATGCAAATGCAACCGCACATTTTGAACATTTAACCAACTAAAAATAAATAAATCATAACATTTTTTTATTATGTTCGCAAGTAAAACTAAAAAACAAAAATGAACTGATCAAGAAATCTTTTTGTAAATGCAAAAGCAACGCAAAAATTCAAATTGGCAAACATAATTTTGGACTAAAATTTCAAAACAAAAATTGAAAATAAAAAAATAAAACAACAAACAAAAAAAAACTATTTTGGCAAGCTGCGTGCAAAACAGAAATAAATAAAATACAAATTTTAAATTAAATAAAAGAAAAGAAAATTATTTGGCTAATTGAGAGAATCGAAGGCAACCTACACACATAATATAAAAGGAAAAACAACAACAAAAGGAAAAGGAAAAGCAACCAATTAAATGTAACATTTAATTAAGCCGCAAAACAACAACAACAAATAGCAAAAATCAGCTAAGTCAAAAACGACATAAAACCGCAAAAATTTAAGCCAACAACAAAATTGGAAAACTCTTCAAAATTATTGGTTCGGACAAAACGCAATACTAAACACAGCAACACAACAACAACAGCAACAGCAACAACAACAATAAGCAGCCATAACAACAACTACAACTACAGTTACAACAACAACAACAACAACTAGAAGAAGAAGAAGCAGCAGATCGTGTGTGTTAGTTTGCATAAAAATTTCGTTTCGATAAAAATATAAAAAGAAAATTATTGAAAACAACCCAAAAACAATTTAATTACAAATTATATAAAATATTTATATATACATTTAAATAACTATAACTATTGCTTACAAAATTATATAAGCAACTATTTGGTAAACATTTTGAACTGTAAAAACAAATAATATTAATCGAAATTATTGACAAATTTCACAATAACTTTTTGGCATAAGTGCAGTGCAGTGTGCTGAAAAAAAAACACATATTGTCATTAAATTTATGATAACAAAAACACAAAACAAAATTTGTAAACATTTTTTACAATTAAACATTAAGGAGATTTTGGATTAACGCGAATATTAGCAATTGGATTTTAAGGTGAGTTTTCGCTAAGATTTTTTAATTTATTTGACCTTAATTATTTCACTGGGAACTCAAAATGTTTATTAAACGTGCCCCAAATAAAAAAGTTTTACAAATTTAAAATAGGGTACATAAAATAAAACAATTATTTTTATTTTAAAATTTTTGAGTTTTTAGTAAATAAAATTATTCGGAAACTATTTATATATGACTAAAGGCTATCTTCACATTTTGTCAGTCTTGACAGTCTTATAGTCTAGATAAATTTGAAATTGTTATTCTCGTATTGAAAAGTAAGTTCACCTCGATTATACGGCAGGTTTCGAAAACGGACCTTAGTAAATGATAGATATATTCTGGGTATCTATTTCGTTAGCTTAAAAAAAAGAACAGATTCATCCGAAAAAAGGCAGACTTCACATTGCTGCATTCTCCAACACAGCTAGGCAACATAACCTCAACCATTTCCTTCAACATTTATGCGCATTTTCCCTCATTTAACTTGACAACTTTTCGAAAGTTTTCTCCAGTGTTGTTGTTATTGTTGTTGCGATGCGTCGCAGAGCTTTGCAAACATTTGCAGACACATACGCACAAAGTATGTAATTGTTATTATAATTACGTCTACTCGTAATTATAATTTATGCAAAAACAGAAAGAAAGAAAGAAAGAAGAAAAAGAGTAGAGAAGACGACTTAAAATATGAGTTTTTATTTTCTACGCACTTTTGCTTATGATTTATGAGAGTCAACGTTGCATATTAATAACAATTAGGAGTAAACTTTAGAAAAAAGCAAAAGTTCCACACACACATATATAGGAAACAATAACATTTTTTCTTTCTTTGCATAAATTAAACTTTTCTTATGCTGCTGCTGCTGCTTCGCTGTCGGCGTCGCAGTCTCTGTCGTCACTGACACGCAACCCCCTCGGGGCAGCGCTGTTGGCGTCGCTGCCACTTTGACCTACTTTAAGCGCAGCGCGTTCCAAATTTTTTTGTGCGTTGTGTGTACTTTTTTTTCGTCTCCCTCTTTTCCCCCTTCTATCACTGACTCGCTTACGCACTTTATGGTAAGCGCTGCGTGCGCGTAAATGTAGTTGTTGTTATTTTTTTCTGTCGGTCTTCCGCATTTAATTAAATGCAACAACAACAGCAACAATTTGGTGATTTCCAACATTTGCTTTACGTTGTTGCCTCTTTTTTTTACTGTTTGCGTGCGTATTTTTGTTGTCTGCTTTGTTGCATTTTCACTTGTCGGAAGTGCGTTTTTGGGGCTTGGCCTCTCACCTTACCTCTCTCTGTCTCCCTCTCACATGCGTGCATTTGCACAATCATTAAGTTTCCTAGAATACACTCAACTACAGAAAGCTTTCCTACCCCACCCAGTCTATTTGTCTCACTCTCCCGCATGCACGCAGTATGCGTTGCAGACTGCGCGGCTTTTTGACTGACGCAATGTCGCACAGTGGCCTGTTTTTGACTCTTTTCTGCGCAAAAATCATAACTTCTACACCAAAGGAGATTAGTAAGGATGTTTATAATGAAGTATAGATTTTAAGAGATCTTATTAAAGAAGAATATTATAGAAAATATATCCATCTAAATACTTCCTATATACATATATGTATATCGGAGAACAATTATGTGAATTGCTGAAAATTAAATATTTTTCGAAAAATCAAGGAAGCAGCTTTAAAGTATCATTACATTTTAAATTGTTTTTAGAAACTTTCTAGTTCTTTATTTTATTCTGTATATTTGCCACTTAAGTGTTGTAACCGAGCCACTGTGCCTTGCGTAGAGTTTTTGTTGTCGTCGTTTGCAGTTGCGCAAAGTGCGTCGCAGTTGCTGCTTCTATGCAGTTGCTTCCCTTCTCTTTCGTGTTCTGCTTATGCGTCTGCCTCATCGTTTGCTACTTCTCCTTCTTCTTCGCGTGCTGCTGCTTTAATAATTGTGGCATTTTATGACTTGCCACTGCAGTTGCATGAATTTTAATGTGATGGCTACCAAGAAATGTGATCCAAAGACAAAAAGAACCCGTCAATTGTTATTACAGTTGTTTAGCTGTTGACAGAGCGGTAAAGGGAGAAAAAGAGATGAAGTGGAGAGCCACTTTTATTAGTATCCAAAAGCAAAAACATTTCTGTAGTATTATTGTTATTGTAATGGGAGACACTTGTTTGTAAGCTTAGATTTAAGTTTTCTGGCAACTCTGCAGTTTTTTAAAGTGCTTGAGCTTAATAACGTAAACAAATAATGCTTACTTAATATTTACATGCCGAATATTTGAAGAGACTCTTGTGGAGAACATGCATGCATTCAGGGATAAAAACAAAGAGTCTAAAATTTTGATTTGACTGTAGGATTCATTTTAAGATAATAGCCAATAGACCAGAAATATTAGAACTTGATAAATACATCTTATTCTTTTAAGGTAATTTATTCTGTTTTCTAAACCAGAAAAGTTTTGAATCAATAAAAACTTTTAGGCAAAAAAAGAAGATTAGACTTCCTGACATCTTCAGAAAAACTATGGTAATTTAATTTTAAGATTTTTTTACTCTAACATTAAGAATTTAGGATTATCCAGTCAACGCGGAATTGCTACAGTTGTCTTCCTTTAAAGATTAAAATATAAGATCCGAATTCTAATTCATAATATCAGGGAATTTGTTTCAGTGTACGTAACTGTTCATAGTTAACTTTTCTCTTCAGTTAAAATGGCAGCCAAACCAACTCCCACCCCTCCCACTACGTTGCAGAAGAGACTCAAAGCACCAATGAATAACGACGCCCATGAAATGCGTTTTCTATTTGTGCAAATACATAGACACACATATATGCATGTGTGTGTGTGTTGTCTATAACGAATGCATGCAAAAGTTGTGCCAGCCATTTGCCATTGCGTGAGAGAGTGTAAAAGTTGGAGTGAGTGAGTAAGTGAGAGAATGCGTGTGTGTGTGTGTTTGTGCTTTTGCCATTGCGAAGTGGAGCAAAAGGCAATGGGGAACTGCCAACTAGCAATTAGCAGTTGGGGAATAAAAAAAAAGCTACATACAATAGTTTGGCAAAGCATTGCACATAGGCCTCGCCATATCTACGACAAAAACAGTGTGTATACACACCACATACACATACAAACAAACAATACTCTCTCACACACCTACACGCAATTCACAGATAGCAACCATAATTTGTATGTATGTGCGTTTAGGCCTATAGGCATATGGCCAACTCAGCTGGCCAGCAAGTAAAATAAATATGTGAACAATGAATGACACTGACAGGTTTTCACTGTAGTTAAATAATATTTAAAAAAATATTTATTTTCAGTCGCCTTTTGTGGATATGAATTTGTCTAGCGTTTTTGATAAGCTTAATTAGCACTACATAAAAGCGTTGAAGTCTTGAAAGTAACAAAGTGAAATAAACTATATGCAATACAAATGCTAAATTGGTGCGTGTATCGTTTTTTTATAGGCCATAAAATTGCGTAGAAATATGTACATGTATACAATATGACATTATCGAGTGTTAACTCGACAAACTTTGAAATATGCAAATGAAAATTGTTTGTAGAAACGCAAAAGATTTTAGAAATGAAAATGAAATAGTTTTCAAAATATTAAAGAGTGTCAATTTCAAAGAAAAAAAAATTTAAAAAAATCTTTTACTACTTACTTTATCATATTTCAATTTTTAAATTTCTGACATACGAAATTTATTGTTGTCACACTATAATTTTACATTTTAAGTTGTTTTGAAAAGATAACTTTTAAAATAAAATAAAAAATTCGAACTCAAATTGTTTTCTCTTTTCTGATGTTTTTAATAACAAGATCGTAAATAATTCAACTTTATACTGTAAAATCTTCAACAGTCTAAATAATCTAAGTTTCTTAAATTTGAAATTTGGAAATGAAAATTACTTAAAGAAATTAGGGAAATATATTTGAATAAAATCTTTTTTTTTATATTATTTGAAAGAAAACAAACTAAACTTTGCTATAAAATAAGTTTTTGTTCTTTTAGATTGATTGTTCGGTTAAAAATATCTTAAACTACAATCTCTGTAGGATTTTCTAAAGTTTTAAATAACTGCCTTGCCAAATTACAATTACTATGAATTATTCTTCCACAGTCTAAATTATAAAAATTATGCTTTCATCATGAAAATATGTACAGAAAATACTTATGTCAATTTATAACAATTACAACACAAAAATTGTTGAAAATGCGCTGATAATACAAACTTATATTGAATGTACACACACACACACACACACACACACTTAGAGAAGGGCGCAGTAAATAAATAAAATAAAATACAAAGGCCATAGGCCTACTATATATAATCACTTTATATATAGAGAGAACTATTTACAATATGTATACACTTGTCAGCTCATACATATGTATGTACATATGTAGTATATAATTTTTTTTGTATGTGTGCAAACGCAGCGCGAAAAAAAAATATGTGTACGCATTTTTTTGCTGTCGAGTTTTTCGTTTATTTGTAGATTGTGTCAGAGTCGCATCTAAATTATTACGGCCTACAATTGGCTGAAAGTGCGTGCGAGGGGCGTGGGGTGGGGGACAAGGGGCAAACAGTGGTCGCTACGCTCTATCGCCAACGCCTGCACAGCAACAAAAAATATCAAAAAAAAAAAAAAAAAACTACAGCAGCGATAGAAAAAAACCTTGAGCTCGCACAACATAATTAAAAATGTGCGTAGACACACACACATACACACTCACAGAAACACACGCACAAGCGTATTTGCAGCGCATAAAGCTTTTCCTGCTTTATAAATGACATTCACGCGAATAAATACATATACCAAAAACCAGCAGCAGCAGCAACAACAACAACGTTTGTAGGCAACTAAAAAAGCTCAACTGCAAATACAACAATGCGTGTGCCCTGCAACAACAACAACAGCACCAGCAGCGGTCGCAATCTAAAAATGGCTTCGCCCAGCAACAACAACAACAAATCATATATAAAACTATTTGCCGCTCTCTAACAAATGCAAAAGCTGCTAGTTCGCTCTCTCTCACTTACGCTCACGCACTTTGCGTAAGCTTTGGCGCTCAAAGAAGCTTTTTTGCAGTTCGCAGTTACAGATCGCCATGCGGTTTGTAGCGTAGATCAGTTCTTTGCTGTGTGTAAAAACTTAACGAAAGTTGGAAAGGGGAAAGTGAGGGGAAATTGTATGAAATTGAAGTAGGACAAGAATTTTTACTTATATTTTAAGCAGCTGACAAAAAATAGTAAAAAAATCTAAAATCAAATTTAAAAAAATATGATTTAAGCTCAGAATTAAAGTCAATAAAATTACATAAATTTCATATTAATATGAATATTAATATTACATATTAATAAGTAAAATTAAAAACAAAGAATTAAACTGTTTATCGAATTTAAAATCAAAATTCTATTATTACAAAGCAGATATTACAAAAACGATTATTAAATATATGTATTAGACAATCTTATTTATTTATTTTTTAAGAATTTTAATCTAAAATATATTGCGCTCCCAACTAAAAACAAAGAAAGTAAACATATTATTATTCAATAACAATCTTATCTTATTAGTCGCAACATCTCGTCTTTGTTGTTTTTTATAAGAATTTCCCTCTGAAATCTGTTCAAACGGAAGAAAAATGTTTATTTAATTGCAAGAGCCCTTTTTTCGGTGTAGTCCCCCAATTTGTTTTTAATAACACCTAATTAAGTCAAGCTCAAGATTCGTATGTTAAACACACATACACACACACACACGACAACGAAAATTGACGTCTTTCCAGCTCTTGTGGCCCTTCTTCTTGTTTGTAAATTGGCCCAATCTTGTAGCGCCGGCGTCGACACTTGAAGGCATTGTGTGTGTTAGTGTCACATGAGATTCTTCATATACATATTTATTTTTCCTTTTTTTTATAACGAGTATTCAGCTTTATTCCGTTTGATTTTTCTCCCACTCTACGAATTTTTCGCTCTCTTTTTTTAACCCCTTCGGGAGGGAAGTGAAGCAAAGACGTTTGGAGTGCACTCGTCGCAGTTATGCGAACAGAAGTGGAAACAAAAAGCACAAAGAAATTGTTAAGGAAATTAAAAAGCATAAAAACAACAACAGCTTCCGTTAAAACAAAGAGCAAAGCAAAGAATGAGACCAAACAAAGCATAAAGTAAAACAAAAAACACAAAAAAAGGGGTATTAAAAAAACACGCAACTCGTTTGCCTGCATATATGCAGCATTTACCGTTAGCAGCGTGGGGAATTGGGGAATGAAACAAGAATAGAGTTGGGGTAACTCTGGCTAATTGCTGGGTTGCCAACGTTAGCCAAAGTACATGCCATACTTGATCGGAAAAGCGTCATTTAAAACTACTTGAGTGGAAATATTTCCAACTGTAGATAGCCGGAAAAAAATAGAAAAGAATTTGAGAATAATGAGATAATATTGATAACATCAGTAGTTAATGGTGTGAATATCGATAAAATGGTATGACTTAAGACTTTAGGAACTTACCCTGAAGCAATTGAATTAAGTACAGATCTTAACTTAGGATTAAATAAGTTATGCACGAATGCTTTTCTTATCTCATCTTTTAGATACGAGCATATCTTATATCTCATATCTTTTTAGAATCACACAATCTTTTTTTTATATTCTGTTCTTCTCACACCTAATACTATAATTTTATCTTTCTTTTAAGAACTTTTCATATTCGGTGTTGTAAATTTAATAAAATACCTTTAAGACAATTAATCTTTTTCTCGCTGTCATTCCCTCACTTTTTACTATACACCCCAAATTTAATAATTCTTTAACTGTACTATTCCAATCCTATATCACTTTATGTTATTCCCATATTATATCATTGACTAACTTTGCATTCTATGTTTTGTTTTGTTTTTTAAGTATCTCGTGCTTTTCAAGCCCAATGATTTAAAAGAAAAACCCTCTTGCCGACTACAGTTTTACTTTGTTTATTTACTTGTTTCTTCTTTTTTTTTTTTTTGGCTGCGCCTCTAATGAACTCACCAAAAGTGGCCCCCTTCCGCTTTTGGTGTTCCCCCTCGCTCTCGTGTGGCACTTGCAACAACGTCAAAGTGAAGCTTCGTTGCCGTGACTGCATTTGAATTTGGTAATTAGAATGGGTAACTAGGTGGCTGTCTATCAGCCGGTCAGCCATGTGTGCAGTTAACCCTTGCCCTGCCACCTCCTTCCTCTTCTTTCTCTTACCCCCCTCTTGACAGTCACCTGCCCCCCGGTTGTTGCGATGTTGAGTGCACTTCAAAGTAGCAATTCAATTTCATGGTTACCAAGTTGTATCTCTTTTTTCTAGCTGTTTTGTTGTTGTTGTTTCTCTTGTTGCTTTTGGGCTGGTTCTGTAAATCACAGCCATAAAATGCACGTGAGTGCAGGCCAGGCCAAGTTGTCGCTGTTTTATGGGCTCATTCGCACTGTGCAAAGGGTCAAAAATGCATTCTAATTGGATCAGCAACTTGCAGAGTTATATACAGTAGAACTTTCCTATACTAATTTACTAACATTATTTCATAACAACTTTATTTTACAGAACTCAAGGCGTATTCCGAGATATTTTATGTCAAATAGCATATGACTTTATTTGAAATTTTGATATAACACCCTTTAGATTTACTTCGCTAGAAAACCTTATAATTTGTTTCGTAAATTTTTTATTTCAAATGATTAATAACTTTATTTGAATTAAGACACTTTTGCGTTTTGCTTCTTAACAAAACCTTATAATATAGTTTTAGATTGTAAATATACAATAATAGTAATTCATAAATTAAAGTTCTAAATTTATTATTTTATACCATAAACTATTACAGTGGAAGCTCAAATTTTTGTTGTCAAATGTAGCGATATCTCTAAATTTATTTAAAAATGCATCAAAATAATAATAATTTTATTAAAATGATAACATATAAAACAAAAATAGTAATATTAACACTAAATTAATTTCAAATCCATTGAATAATGAATACTTTTCAAATTTTCGTCATTTTAAAACCAAATAAAACGCACAAATAATCATCATTTTATTAATTTAAGTTATTTACATAGATCGAAAACTACACATTGTTAATTATTCCAAAAAAAACATTGCAGTTGGAATTAAATTTAAATTTAAATTATATTTAAATGCATTTTAGGGAGAACTTAATTTTCACTGTAGGCATGTTCAACTGTAGGTAGTTGTAACTGAAGTATCTGCAGTCTCATTATCTCAATCGGTTGATCATCACAGTGTGTAAATGAGACACCTTGCACCAAAGTTAGACAATAGATGACTCTGAAGTCAACCACGCATAACCAACCAAACGCAAGGCCTGAGAAAATGCATAAATTTTTTGGAAAATTTCGTAAGACTTCTCCGCCCCCAATTTTCCACATCTCTTTTCCACATTTCGAATGCATTACTCTTGGTGTGGCACTCTTTGGTTAAGTGTGACTTACAAACCAAAATTAGGCAACGAAGCGTAAGAAGCAAACACGTTGCCAACTTGGCTTTGACTTTTGAGTCAACAGAGCGCAAAGTGGCCCAAACAAGAGTGGGGGAGAAGCAAATCAGCGGGAAGGGGATGCGTTAACTGCACTTTTGAATCTCTGACGATGAGTTTACTTTGGACGGTTGCGTTTTCCAGCCACAACGCCAAACTGTGCAATGGTCTGTAGAAGGTTCAGTTTTAAAGGCTTTAATACTAAGCCATTGCTAGCTTTAGAGGTGCAATCAACGGAAATTTGTCCAACAAATGGGAAAGTTAGGAATAAAAAATTATCTAGGCACTTTTCAATTTGAGCAGTTTTCTTTTAAGATATTAAAGTATCTTGAAAATGAGCTTAAAATAACAACTTTAAAGAGACTGAAGTTTGCAAGTAAATTTAATCTCTATCTTACTTTTTTAATAACATGTAATTTTGGCAAATTTTAAAGCAAGAAAAATTTAAAACAATTAAAATACGCCTTTCAACCCTAGCACTTTTAAAGGGAGCTTTTATTAAAATCCTACTGAAAGAACTTTATAAGCTTTTAGCTTTGCAAGCAAGCACAACTATTTAATTATACAAAATGGAATAACTAGGTATAGTTATATTATGATTAAATATATATATTTACTAAATTGTTAGAAAACTTTAAAAATAGCTAAGAAAAAACCTTGCAGAATAGATATCATGAAAGTTACTTATTTATTATTAACCAACTGAATATATTTTTAATATTTAAAAATAGCCTTTCATTATATTTAAATATAATATAAATAGTTAGTAGTTAACAAAAATACTTATAATAATAGTTTTAGCTTTAATTACAATGCTTATTTCCGAAATTAATTTGTGACATTTCCTTTTTGCTTTTCCAGGTAAGAGGACGCTTTTGTGGTCAACTAATTAGGCCGTTTAAGTTGCACGTAAGTTGGACTCACTGTTGTGGTTATTTCTGTTTTGTTTTCTATGTATTATGGCTCAGAGCCTATGGCCAAAAGGCCATTTTGGCCATTTTCCGTTTACCATTTGCCTGTTTTGCTCCGATTTCTGGCCATAAATTTCGCAATTAACGACAAATGTCACTTTGTCTGCGCGCCGGGGGCAAATAGGCAATGGAGAAATGTGATAGAGAGGGGGAGAGGATGGAGAGAGAAAAGGAAGGATGGGGGACAGCGACTGCAGACTGCAGAGACTTGCGCGTTAACCCTTTTTGGCCCCCGTTTAGTCGGCAGCTCACTGAATGCTTTTAGCCCGGCCAACGAAGCGTAGCTGAACCCCCTCTCCCTCTCCGTCTCCCCCATATTCCACTTCACTCCCCTTCTCAGCTTCGTCCTCTTGCCATGCCACCCACTTACGGTCTGGTTCTTCCTGCAATTGCATTAAAAAGCATAAATTTACTTTAGCATTGGACGTTATAAAATCCATTTATGCACTTCACTTGCTTCTTCTTCTTCATTTTAGCTATTTCTCTCTCGTTTTTCTAGCTACTTTTTTTTTTGTTGACCAGGACTCGTTTCGGATCCTGTGTGTGTCCATTGCATGCTGGTCAGACATTGTCCGTAGCTCATAGCCGGACTCGGGCCTGCAATCTACAATAATTTCTGATTTCTTTGCAGTCCCTTTTTTTGCTGCTGCTGCTGTTGTTGTTGTAGTTGTTGTTGTTATCCTAGCTGTTGTTGCTGTTGTTGTTGACTGCTACAAAAATGCCAATTTCTGCAGCTAACAGAAAAAAAATCACACACACAAACAACAACAACATTGAGTCTATGCAATTTTTGTATGAAGCAGAATTAAAAAAAACACACACACACACACAAAATTGTACCAAACGCCCATTGACGCTGCCACGCCCCCCTGGCTCCCTCTACGCCTGTTCCCCTCTATGTATGTTGCGCTTTGTTTGCTTGCCTCCGTTTTACGTTGTGTTGATGATGATGAAGTTTAATTTAGACACGACTCGAGTGGCAGGCAACAGCCGCAGTCTCAGCCTCTGTCTCTGCCTTTGCCTCAGTCGACGTCGCTGTCGCCTGCAGGCAGAGGCGCCCGCATGGCTTGGATCCACCCAAAAAATGCAAACCCCACTCAGCTGGCATTTTATTGCATGTCATGCCTCCTTGCACCCAACAACAACAACACCAACAACAACTACAACAAACAAGTTCAGCTCCAACTTTTTTCACAAACGAATTTTTGCATAAACCCTTGAAATGACGAATAATTTCAATACCCTTTTCTGAACTTTGTCATGTTTTCATGCAGAGCAAAGTAAAGCAACTTGATCTGTTGTTATATCATTTATAGAAAAGGATATAATAGGAGTAGCAAATCATTTACAAGGAGCTTAATTTCATACAAACATTTTTATATCTGATAAGTCAGAACTTTCTAAAAGTTTTCTCCAATAAATAAGCATTTTTCAAAAATATTATTAAAACTAATATAACATGATCTGTTCTTATATCATTAATGTTTATATATAGCGAAATAATAGGAATATTTCGACTTTACTTAGCCTACATACCTTTTATATACAAAAGAGTTTATATTCTAAAAAAGCTACTCAATAATGATTATATATATTTTGTTAAAATCATATTTTAAATTAATTTCTACAATAATAATTGCTAAAAGGAAGATTTAATAACGCATTTTAAAATTTGTATTCCACACTGAAATTTTAAACTTAGCTCGTATTTTGATTATAATTTTGGAATATTAAATTTCCACAGACAATAGCTCTTACCGTTTCAGCCCCACAATGATCAGTCAGTCATATATTTACTAGCTCTCAAGTTTTTTATTTTAACAAAAGGATCGCAAATAGGGAAATCAATTTTTAATGACTAATACTAGTATAAAATAAGTATACGGCTACAAATAACAGTTTTTGTCAAACCTTAGATCAGAGAAAATGAAACCAAACTTGTTCATAATTATGATTATAATAATGTTGAAATAAAAATTATAAAATAAATCTTGATTATAGTCAAACTTATATTTGATTTTAAAGTTTCATACCAGACAGCATTCGACATGTTATATAATATTATGTTGTTAGATTTTTGCCCAATTTCCGCTTAGTCTGTGTTTCATATGAATAATCCCCAAACTATTTACTCTCCCCTTTTTTTTTGAGTGCATAGAATTTTCTTTATTGGTCAGTTAGTTTTGCAACTTGCAGTTGGTGCTCTGTTTTCAACTTTATATATTTTTTTCCTTTGGCTCTTCGGTCTATGCATATTTATCAGAACTCAGTTGTTTTTTTGATCATCTAACTCGTTCCATCTACTGTTGGTCGTTGTATGTTGTCCATTTCCATTTCCGCTTTTGCTGTTGGCTAATATAATTTCGATATTTGGCTTTTTTCATGTCGCCTAAAAGTTCATTTCCTCCTCTAAAAGGGGCGTGGCCAGAATTGCTGCAGTACCGCCTCCTGTCTTTTGCCCTTCTTTCTGCATTGCGACTGCAGCGACAGTCAAACAATTCGCAAACTGCAGCAACAGCATAAAATAAACTAAAAAAAAAAACTGATAAAAAATCAAGAGGAGGAAAAATAGAAGAATAACATTTATTTTTGCAAAGTTTCCATATATATTTTTTGCAGCACTTTCTGCGAAATTTGTGTCTGGGTTTTTGAAGCGTCGCTTTTTGTTTGCTTTTGTAATTTGCCGTGCATGTCCGTGCGTGTGTGTGCATGTGTATTTTTGTTTGCATGCGCTTTTCTGCAAAATTTTCGACAATATTCCATTAATACTTTGGCGTTAGCTTTTTTTCCCCCTCTTCAGTCTTTTATTTTTATTGTTTGTTTTTGGGCAGCCTTTGATAAATAAATTTGACGATAAAATGCAATGCAGAAATTTTTCTGTGTCGGTTTTTTTGTTGTGTTTGTTTTCTAGAATCGTCTGTCAGCTATGCAGCATAAATAAATCATCAATGCATTTGGGGATTTATTTGTATAGTGAGCTTTGGGTTCGTTTTCAATTTATTGAGAGTCCGCCCCTGTAACTGACTTTTTTCCACTTCCATTTGTGGATAGCAATTGCAGTTTTGTGTGAGCCAACAAAACAAATTTGTTATCAACCGGAAATGGAAATCCATGTGTCAGGTTTTGTGAAACGATATTGGGGAAATATTTTGTAATTTTTAGCAGGACTTTGTTAAAAATGAAAACTCGTTTCTATTGAGTCAGAACAAAAAGTGAAACGTTGAAAAATGCAACGCAGATGAAGAATATAAAACCAGGAAAGAGAAGAGAACGAAACTTTAGAAGAAGCATTGAAGGAGATAACATAAAAAGAATGTGGAAATCCATACCATATGTTGAGTAAATTAATCTAGAGTTCTTCTGAGAAATAAACTTAGCGAGAGATTGAAAGAGTTCAATAGAAAGAGCAAGCTCAAATGATACTCTTAATATAGAGGAGAGCAGGAGATACTTAGATCTCGTGAGGTCAGGAGACTGCAAAATATAGTAAGAAAGAAATCAAAGACAAATTTAAAGCTCTTACAAAAAACAGAGAATTTGTCCATTCAAATACTCTGTAAAATATAATATAATATAAACGATGGGAGATTATTTTAGGTAATTTGGATATCTTTCCATCTTTAGTTACAGAAATTCAAATGAATATCTAACTGAATATTTTCAGACAAACTGTAGTTTAAGCATTGCTGAAGAACCATTTTTATTGGTTTAACATTAAACTCTTCTTCATCCATTTTAATCTTTAATCTATAGAGCAGACTGCTAAAGAACCCTTACATTGGTTTGTCATTGACAACTTTTTTATAAAGTTTATTGCATTTCTCTTGAACTCAAAGCTCAATCAGAAACGCAATCTCGACTGACCAATGCCAAATAGCA
Organism: Drosophila testacea; assembly: GCA_035043265.1. Taxonomy (NCBI): domain Eukaryota; kingdom Metazoa; phylum Arthropoda; class Insecta; order Diptera; family Drosophilidae; genus Drosophila; species Drosophila testacea. The sequence continues at coordinate 3,752,682 of JAWNND010000151.1, forward strand.
ATTTCTTTACTCTTTTCCATGTCTTCCCCTACCATAATACGACCACGCCCACAGGAAGAAGTTGTAGCAATTGACCGCCCCTAAAACCACGTCAGCCAATGCAGCAAATCACACAAATTAACTAGACAAAACTGCCGCAGGATGCCACACAAAATTCTAATGAAAAATACGTCAAGCGAAGGCAAAAAAACAAAAAAATTGAAAAGATTTCCCTCTTTTCCTAGCCAAACTTTAGGGGTAGGGGTAGGGGGATAGGTTTGTCTATCTGCAATAAATGCGATAAATTGCTCAAGTGCACAAACCGAGTTTCCCACAAGCCAAAAGCAAAATGCAGGCAAATTATGGCCCAGGCCAAGAGGAAAACAAAGCGAAGGCCAAAAGCAGAGAGACTCTACTACATAGTAGTAGTAGTAGTGGTAGTAGTAAATAGTAGTAGAATAGTAGTGGTTGTAAAAAATAGTACTACTATGTTGTAGATAGAGACAGACGCCTGGGCCAAATGAATTTTCACTCATTTCCTTATCGTCTGTGATTTCCTTGCCAGACAGCAACACACACATACACATACACATACACATACACATACACACACACACACTTTGGCACACAACATGCTGACAATTTTAAATGAATTTTCTATGCAGGCAGCTATCTAGTGAGCTGCCACACCCCCTTACGCCCCCGCCTCTACAGTGTCTGTCGCATTGTCTACACACACACACACAATGAGAGACAAAAATGCAGTTTGTGTTGGCTGAAAGTTTTTTCGCTTTGCAAAAGGCAAAAAATCAATGAAAATGTGGCAACAACAGGGTTGGACCTGCATCATCATCATCATCATCATCATCATCATCATCATCATCATGATGAGGCAGCATCAACGGTTTTGGCTTGTCATCATTATGAAACACAACAACCCTCAGACTGCAAGGGGAAACGACAGCTGACTGCACAACCCCCAAAAAAAAAAAAGAAGAAAAGATAAAAACTGCAGGGGCAAACATTTGCCACGCCGAAAAACTCAACCCCCAACAGCAACACCCCCACAGAGAGAGAAGGAATGACAGGACGACTGAAAGAGAGAGAGAGAGAGAGAGAGAGAGCGGGAGCTGTGTACAAAAAAGGAGCAGTAGAAACTTTCACTTTTTGCATGTGGAAAGCAACGTCGCGTCATGCGGCATTTTCGCATAGTGCAATGCGCCAAAAAGCAGACAACACTTCAGAAAGAGCGAAACATAGAGAGAGGGAGCGACAGTAAAAGAGAAGGAAAGAGAAAGACAAACAGAGAAGGGGATTTGTGTGCAACCCTCTGTATTTTCTGTAGTTGTTGCAATTATTTCATAATACTTGTTTCCATTTGCAAAGTGCAGCAAAAACTATAGCATACTTTGTGGCGCTGACTCGCTTGAGGGTTGCAAATTGCAGCCAAAACATAGCTACAGAAAGAGAAGAAGCAGAGCAACTCAAGGTGGGGTGGGAGGGGAAAGCAGAGAGCGACTGCAGAGCTGGGATGAAAAGTTTTGCACTTCAATGTACAGGGAATATACGGAGGCGGAAATGCTAACGCTTGGAAAAACTTTGCCACAGCTGTGTTCGAGTGTGTGTGTGTGTGTGCTGTTGGGGGTTGCATGCTACGTGCACGAGTGTAGATAAAAATATTTTAATTTATTTTACTTTCGACTGCAGCAGCAGCAACTTCTTCCTCCCCTACAGCCGTAACCCTCCCCTCTACCTTCTTCCTTATCCACTGCTCTGACTCTCTTCTTCTTCTTGTTTTTCTATTGAGCTTTGCATTTTGTCTGCACGGGCATTGCATATGGAGCTAGTCTGCATATGTGAATATGTTGTCGCTGTGCATACCCTGTAAAGTTTGAATAGATTGAAATAGGCAATGATGACGTTTTGATAAGGAGTCCTTCTTGGCTCTTAACAACCACGAGAAGTTTAAGCTCTAGAGTTAGGATATTTGGCATATAGGTTCACTTTTTTATTGTCACTACTAAGATTAGATATGTCTAAGCCTAAACTTGTTGTATCTTTATTTTATAAATACTGTTTTGGCGGAAAAGTATTGAAAAATACATGAAATATGACCTACTATATATATCATTTAAGGCTATGGCTTGAGATTTGAATATACATAGTTTTGGTTAAACAATTATATTCTGAATTCTTAGCTGAAATCAAGAATGATATTTTTGCGTAAACAGGGTATATACACGTCTTTCCCAGCCCACTTAAACTGCTCTACCAACTGCATTTGTCGCCTGCAGCTCGCAAAATGAAACGAATTCCCAAACGAAGCATTTTTAGTCTCGACGCTTTTTGCATGTTTGTTTTTTGCTTTACAGTCATTTTATTTATCTTTGATAAAAGGTTTTAGTTTTAGCGTTTCTGTATGTAAGAGCGTGTGTGTGTGTGTGTGTGTGTGTTGGGCTACCATCAATAGTGGCTTAGGTTAAAAGGTTTTTCGTTTAAGGGATTTCGACACGAAAACCGCTTAAAAAGCGATGTTGATGGAATAGAAATTTGAGCTGACAGCTGGAAAACAAGTTACAATTAAATGGAAAATGGGAAAAGTTTGCAAAATATATTTAATTAAAGGGTGAAGTATTAAATAATGTATTTGGATTTTAATTTGGCCAAAACTAAATAATAATAAATGGAAAATAGAACTAAATAAATGAAAAATAGAAAGAGCTTCAGTTTAACTTAAACTAAATTTGTAGCTGGAGTTTAAAGAGATATATTTGGTTAAAATTTATAAATACCAAATTATTATTGCTATGCATAACTTATGCATTATTGCTTTTTCAATTAATCTGCATATACTTTTACTTATTTTAAACTCAAAAGGCCATTAAAAAAAGCTACAATTTCATTGTCGAAATGCCAAATGTTGTTCAAAACAATTGATATTTAATTTATTATGCACAATATATGAAATACAAAAGGCTTAAAAAGAAAACATCTCTTTACGAAAACCACAAATTGTCTGACTCAGTCAAAAGACACCTACGAAAACACAACAACAATAACACCCACCAAAAAAAGAAACAACAAAAAGAAGGCAAAAAAAATATATTGAAATTATTGTAGGTACTTCAAGCTGTGTTGTGTGTTTATAATATGCATATAAAGAAGGTGGGCTATATGATGGGCTTATATATATACAAATTTATATATATACATATAAAGTCGAGCACTCAAATTTGTTCCAGACGCGTTTGTCACGACTTCAACTGACACAAAAGCCCAAAAAAAAAAAAAAAAAAAACTCAACAAAATGAAACCAAATAACAAAAATGTCGCATGCAATTTACTGCAAAATGTCAGAAAAAAAAGAGCACAAAAAAAATATTTCGCTTTGTCGCATGACTTTTACTTTTTACTTGGGGTTCGCTTGTTCACACACACACACACACACACACACACACACACACACACATATTTTATATGTTGTTATTGTTGTTGTTGTCTTTGCTGATTGCGTGCAACAACTGCGAGTCGAGACTCTCAAAGAGTCTCCCAACTTGGCAGCGTTTTGTCTCGAAGAAAGCGAAAGTTATGACATTTTTTATATGCTTTTTTTTGGCAGCCAACGAAAGTGTGACTCTTGGTGTGTGTGAGAGTGTGTTTAAGATGTGTATCTACAAATTGCAGTTGACATAATATTAAATGGACTGGAAATACTGAAGATGCTTTACCACAAACTTAGAGATCAATTTGTTAGCCATATACAACAGTTTGAAGTCAGACTGGAAATACTTGTGGTATATTGACAATTATTGCACTTATACCTTTATAAGATAATTTGTAGTTTAGAATTGTTTTGTGCAATAAACATTTGTGATTTTATTTTCATAAAAAGTGAGAAACTTCTTGCAGCAATTAAGATTTTTGCGGTAAAATCTTTTATACATCTTGCCGATCAAGAATTTATGTTTATGTTTATAGATATCTTAAATAATCTTAGAGTTTAACAAAAGTGAATGAAATAAAATAAATAAATTCAGAATTTGACAATGTGCGCAAATAAAACTTTAGGTCCCATTTTTATCTATCTATCGATATCTATACAAGGTCTTGGGAAAAATCCTACAAAAATATACATATATGTATATAATATTTTCTGGTCTTTCAACAAAACTCAAATTCTGTGGAAAACCTAAGAAAACCCTTGAGTAATACTCATATATTTAAAAGACACTTCTTAACTTCTTTTCACACATGTATTTATTTATGCATAAAAAAGTAATATTTGTTTGATACTCTTACTTTCATGGCATACAAAATATCTCAACCATATAAAAAATCGCACGAATGTGTTACGAATTTTCCCCCAAATTAACATTTGAGAGGGAAAACCTGAAAAGAAAAGCTAAGCATCTGAGCTGCTCGACAGCTCCCAATTCATTCAGCGCGTCTCTCGACTGTATGAATGAAAATATTTATGCATATAAAGCGCCAACAAGATACAGATACACACATACACACACACAGATACATATACACACATACAGAGACAGCGTATCTGTTGGCATGTAAAAAAGTAGCGTAAAAAGAAAAGGAAAAAAGCAGCTGAAATAAAATAAAATAAAATTTATCTTGAACTTGAACTGAAATGAAGACATCGAAGTCAACTTTGGGGGAGTGGAAAGAAAGAGAGCGAGAGAGGGGGGAGAGAGAGGAGAGAAGAGGGAGACAACGTCGCTTTGTCTGATTGTTGTTGTTGTTGGTAATACATTTAACGGCAATCTGTTGTTGTGACTGAAGTTGATGATGATGTTCATAATGATGATGTTTGATGAGCTCGTTAACAATGTGAATTTTTTGTTTATAATTATTACAAATGATCAACAATTGTTTAAATATTTTATACAAATAAAATGCACTGCGCAGTTTTCAATGCATTTGTGTTTTAGATTTTATGAAGGTTGCTTAATTATATGATACCTTCTACTTAACAGAGAAAGTAACTTTCTTGAGAAAGTAATTGTTTTCAGCATAGCATGATGATCAGAAAATATATCCTAATGCAGTAAAAGTCTTGAAGTTGGTTTTAACTCAATCTATATTCAAATATACTTTTATACAAGCTTAGGGCATTATATAAAATCAAATTCGACCTTAGGTTACATCGTGAAAGTATCTCAAATTAAAATGATCTTAAAGCTTACACTACTCTAAGAAGTAAACCTAGCATAACAGAAGGACAAACCTAATTTAATATAGATAAGGGCTTTAAATATATTGCTTACTATTATTTAGATATTATTATAGAACTCTTATTGAATTTAAATTGTATTGAGCATTTAAGTAACAATTTCTACATGCAAATATAACAAGCACAACAAAAAAAACCCGCATTTTTGCAGCGGCAATTTGCAATTAATTTGATTTTATTTTTTGTACGTTTTTTGTTTTGCACTCCCCCTCCCACCACTGTCTCTGTGCTTCTCCCTCTTCTTTCTTTGTCTCTCTTACTGCTTGTGTGTTTTGTATTTTTGCGCTTTGTCTGAATGTCATCAGCTCAAAGTCGACCAATTGTGACTTTGAAATTGCGCCAGACACATAACAAAACTGCAGCAACAACAGCAACAACTACAACAATACAACAACGAGAACGACAACAACAATAACAACAATAAACTTGTATTCATTTCATTTGCACTGCAGAAAGAGAAAGAGAGGGAGCTCCAAAAATGTTTTTTAAAAAAATGTCAGTCGGTTGTCATGCAGCTCTTTTGGGTTGGGTTTGTTTTTTATATTGCGGAAAAAGGGGAGAGTAGAGGGTGCATGGGGGGTGACCAAAAAAAAATTGTGTTGTTCTCGCTGCGCAAAAGAAGCAAAAGCTGAATGCATATGAAATGTATTTTAATGAGATAATCGCTTAATTCCACAACTAAACAAAGCTACAACACTGATACATAATACTTATATTGCGATTTTAAAGATTAAAGCTAAGTTTAACATTTGCAATAAACTGGAAAAATAATAACATTGAAATGTCGATCTTCACATCAAATTCGAGGACAAGCAAATGATGGAAATTGATTGTGAAAACTACTGTGATTGATATGAAGCTACCCTCGATATTAGATTGACAGTAGAAGTATTATATTATATTATCTCTTGTAAGGCTGTTTATATATTATATAATCGTTATTATTATTAACTATGAAAATTAAAGTACAATCAATACTATCACTAATAAATTTAAAGTATTATCGCTTTATAAAATATATATTGCATAAAAGAAATTATAACAGAGTCCACAACTAAAGTAAATCTTATCTGAACTCTCTTATCCATATTTGTATCATTTATCCGACCTTTATCAAAATCCTAAACAAATCCAAATCTTAGATCTTTCCTTATTTATCTTTATTAAGCTTTGGGTACAGGGTATCCAATATACTTCCGCAATATAGAAAGAGATAGAGAATATCTCAAGTATCTAAACGAAACAGATGCAAAATGAAATGCGCCAAACGCAGATAATAAAATAAAAAATTTTATATAAAATGACATAACAGTGCAAATAAATTTAACAAACAGCAAAAGGAACAAAACGCAACAACAAATATGAAATAAACGACAAATTCAAATACGAAATGCAAAAGTTCATAAATTAAATAAATTTATCTGTACATACATATAAGATACTTTATGTACTTATATATTTGAGAGTAAATATATATATATATATATATATATATATACATATACAATTGCACGACGCCAACGCAGCAGACTGCAAAAAATGTATTTATACAAAAAAAAGATACAACGAGCGCAAGCAGCAAATGTATCTTTTGGCTGTGTACGAAAAATGTATCTGCAGCTGTCTATCAGTCGGCAGTGTATCTTTAGCTGCTGCTGTTTGTTGTTATTGTTATTGTTGTTGTTGTTATTATTATTATGTATTAGCGTTATTATTTACTCGCTTCGCGTTTTTTTTTTCGTATCTTTTCGTTTAGCGCGTTTGCTTTGCCGTTGTTGTCGAAGCAGCGTAGAATGAAAGATTCGTGGAATTGGGACACTTGTGTGCAGTGTGTCTGCTTTTTTTATCTCGTCTTTTTTTCGCTGTTTTTTATTTTCTTTGGGGTTTTCCTTTGCCCCGCCCGTTAGCTGTCTGCCAAGCGTCAAGCGCTAAGTATCTGTGAGATACTTTTTTTGCTTGCTGCCTGACTTTTGCAATCGCTGCATAGTCCCTAGCCCTGGATGACTGCTTCCCCCCCCTCTCTCTCCCACTCTTTCTCTTACCAGTTTCTTTTCTCTTTTTGCTACTTGCTGAAAAATATCTAAAATCAAATACAATATTTAGTTTATTTGCGCGTGGCTTTCAATGTCAAGCGGAAAATTTGTGTTGCTGTTCTTTTTTATCATCATTATTTTGGTCATAATAGTATTTGAAATTAAATGGCGATTTAAACATTAATCTGTGTAATTGTTTAATAATCATTTCATAGTCGAGGGCTCATGCTGCGTATGATTAATTTGACTGCGCATGCAATTGACGCGCTTCCGTTTAAAATGGCAGCTGCTTGCATATCTAAAATGCAAATAATAAATTAAAAATTAACAAACAAAAAAGCAGAAAAAACTGAAAAAACTTGAAAATAAAGAATACAACAACATGTATTTGTATTTTGCCAAAGAAAAATACATATACAGTCAAGATTGCAACCAAGGTCAGCAATGACGAATAACAGCAAAATGCGCTGCTGCTGATGATGTTGTTGTTGTTATTATTGTTGTTGTTGTTCTTATTGTTGTTGTTACTGTGCTCTGTACCAGTCGCAGATCAAAGCAAACACAAAGAGTGAGAGTGAGAGAGGGAGAAAAAGAGAGCTACAAATGCGCCTTTTTGGTTTTCGGCACACAAAAAAGTAAATAATTTTATTTGTCAGCGTCGAGAGTCAGTTCGAGTCCGGGTTCTGTGTGAGTACATAGAAGTTCTATGGATATATACACACTCACACTCACACACACACATATACCTATAGGTATATAGCATGCATATATGCACACGATCCGTGTTTGTAGTTAAAAAACACTTTTTGGTATTTTGTGCATTTCTCGCAACGCCAAAGGCAACAGCAAAAAATTATCGCAGTCGCAGGTGCAAAAAAAAGTATCTACAAATTGTTGTTGTGAAGTTGAGCGAATAAATTGCAAAAATAAGTGAGTTTCTAAATTACAATCCTAGCCCCTATATTTTAATATAATTAAATAAGTTTCTAAATTACAATTCTAGCCCCTTTATTATAACGTAATTAAATAACTAGCTTGACAAAATTCTAAGTATAAACTTTAATTCTTATAAACTAATTACAATGCAAAGAAAAAGTTGCTATCATATTTGCTACATAGAAATTTTGAATAATGTTTGAAAATATTTGAAGTGTTGGCAACTGTTTACCAGCAATCTAAGAATTTTTATCCGTGACTATAACATTAAATACTTCAAATCAAAAATCAACTCACAATGTTAAAAGTGTTAAAACCAAAGATATTAATTCAAGCTGTATTGAAACAGTTGTAATTTATAAAGATACAAGATATGATATATTTTTAACAACACGGAAATTATAAATACTTATTTGTAGTGTTGTGCAAGCATTTAAGCACTTAAAGGACTATAAATCTTTGATGAAACATCAACAACAATCAATATCAATCAAAAATGCACAAAATATGTACTGCTAAATTAAAAATTCACAAACATTTAAACCGCATGCATACAAGAGCTGTTAACTCTGTTATATATAGTACTATAATTAATTAAGTAAGTTATTTCATATGATTCGTTGTTGCTAACTGAAACATTCATTTGTCACAACAAAATTGTAATATCTACTGACATACCCACTATGCTCTTGATTTCAATAGTTTTATCTCTGCCCAAATTCATATCTTAAACATAGCTTGATATGCCTCAATGATGATAACAATATCAACATTTCTTATCTCTAATATTCCTACCTCAACTGTTTATTTCAAACTACATAACTGAATGATTTCATCAATCGCTAAACATTCGCCTTCTTCCTACAACTTTTCAATAGCTCAAGTTAAAAATCTTAAGTTGTTCCTGTCTTTTAAGTTCGTTGTTCTCGTTGCGCATTCTTAATCATACTGTTAACTACTTGAATACCTTCCTATAGTTAACTTTATATACATAAATACACTCAAACATACACTATAAGCCATATTAAATATAACTCTTTCTTTTATGTGTATTTTCATTCTCAAGTCGAAAATTCCACTTGAAATTTTTGCATATTTCACATGCATTAATTGCTTAATTGATGTCAATGTGCAAAACGCGCATTTATTCAATTCATTCAATTTCGCATGCACAACAACACTTTAAGATACACAGAATGAGACAGAGACTTAGAAAGAAAGAGATCGAAAGGGAGACACATTCATAGAAAGATCTTGAAGTTTAATTTCTCACCTCTCTCAAACACGATCAATTCCTGGAATTCCTTTGACTAACTAACACGAACAACTCACCGCTATTGTTGTTGTTGTTGTTGTCGCTGTTGTTCCTGTTGTTGTTGAAGTTGTTTCTCACACGCGCAGCATACAAATTGCAAAGAGAAATAAAAAACCGCGGCGCCGAATATCCTTGAAAAAGGCAAAAGCCGATAATAATAATAATGGCAAAAGTAAACGCAGCAAAGCTTGCGGCGCAGTCGCAGAAACTGCACAACAGCAGCAATAACAGCAGCAGCAGCAGCAACAACAACAACAACAACGGAAAAGATAAATCAAACAGTAACTAAACACACACAAACACACACACACACACACACATTGAGAGACGAGCAAATATGCAGCGGAGAGGCGACAACAATTGCCAGTAAACAGTTTTTTGGCAGTTATTTTTATACCCTATAAAATCTAAATAAAGAGAAATGATAAAAATTAAAAAAAGGATATATTGTACATAAATATATACATCAATCACATTATTTATAGTAAAATAATGTCCACTAATAAGACAGAAAATATAAGGAAAAGGACTTCCAGCTATTATTGGTACAGCTTTCATACATCATCTATAGATCACTAAAAAGTATCTATGTATCTCTCAGCAAAGAGAAATTTAATGTATTTTTCGTATATCAAATGTAGATCTTAAAGATATTAATATTTAAATAAAAGAGAGAAAGTCTAAAAATTCAGGAATATTTTTCACAATAAGACAACTTTTTAAACACGGACATATACAAATTTATAACTAACAAAAAAAAAAAAACAGAACTGAGCTCAAATCTTAAGAGCGAAGATTTTGACATATTTTTAGATGAATGATCTTTCAGTTGATACTTTCCTCAGAACACTAAAAACAGTTTTTGATTTTATAAGTAACATTTTCTTAACATTGCAATGCATTGTTAAGAAAAGTAGATGAAAAACTTAGATTTCTATTAGCCTTACAGGGCAGCTTTTAGACGACCATTTTATAAATTTGCTTTCCAGTTGTTTTTTTTGTGTTTCATTTTTTGCAAACGCCGACTGAGCAAATAACTGCATTTGACCTTGTTTCGCAGTGCGCCTGTGTTGGTAACTTAGAACAAACAAGATATGCCGATTGTATGAGAGTCTCTCTCCCTCTCTCTCTATCTCTCTCACTCGTTTGTTTCGTGTTCACAAAAATATTGTTGATGCTTGTTTGCTTTGCTTTTGATATTCGTGGAGAACTCAAACTCGCTTTGTCCCCATGCAATTGTGTGTGTGTGTCCGTATGGCACAAGTGTTTTAATTCAGTTGCGCATGGCATACACACACAAACATACAGTGACTCACACACATACATAGAGTGACTCACAACAGTGCCTGCATAGCGCATAGAAAGTTCTCCCAAAACGGAATACGAACTATAAAACTACAAAAAAAAAAAGAAAAATAATAATGGAACCCACACAAAAAATATTTCCATGACGGCTCGCCAATTCTCTCCCTCTCTCTCTCTTTCTCTCTCTCTCTCTCTCGTCTTTCCTCTTTGCTCCCGCCCTGCCTGCACTTTTTTTTGGCATTCTGTTTTTGCTATGCTTCGCCTTAGCCAAAATACAAAATGTAGGTTAAATTTGCGGAAATCACGCGAGTGCGCAAAAAAAAAAAGAATTTAGAGGTATAAAAATATATATAATGGCTATAAAAAAAAGCCGATACGTGCGCAGATAGCATTCACATATACAATTTTTGACTAATTTGTTGTTGTTTATTCAATTCGGTTCTGGGTCTGTTATTCTGTTATTCTGTTTTGGTGATTATGCAATACTATATTGACCGATAGTCATTCAGTCAATCACATTGTGAATACTGACGTATGCATGATTTTGGGGAACAGGTGCTACACTGCTTAATTTTATTATTGTTGGATAACAATTTATAACAACTTCATGCTCATATTATCAATTTATTGAACGCTCTTTATCATTTCGCTTTTCATATATGCCATCAATATTGTTTAATTAACAATTTAAATCACATTTTTGACTGTCTGACTCGTGTCTAAAGCAAAAAGTTATCTTAAATGAATTATCTGCCCTGCATTCCAATTAGCCAAAACGCCATTTTTGCGCATTTCAATGCGCCCAATCAGAATTGCACATTGCCAATACACGAACAACGAAAGCTGCATATATACATGCACATTTGTGTGAGTGCATTTTTTTATTAGAGCAGAGAGAGAGAGAGAGCAGCTTTTGACGAACGTTTAGCTGCTTCGGCTTTCAGTGTCGTTGCAATTCATTCGTATGCGCTTTTTGCAAGTGTGTGGGAGAGTGTGTGAGAGAGAGAGAGAAACCTATTGACGTGAGCAACTTTTGACGATCGTTCAGTTGGTTCGCTTAGTTGTCGTCTCAATGTTGTTGTCGTTGCAATTTGTTCGCATGCGCTTTTGACTTCGTCGCTTCAAGTTCGTGTAATGCTTTGAATTTTAATTCGTCATTTCGTAATGCACGAAGGCTTATCGTTAAATTATTCGCACTGTATTTTTTTTATTTGAAATTACATGCGCTGTTTTCCATTGGTCGGCAGAGTTGATCGTGTAAGACACGTTCGTATTCAGTATGTAATGCATTTCCATTGGTTAAATACTAACATATTGCACATGGATCGTAACGAATCATTGGAGACAGTCAACCAGTGATGTGAAATCAGCCTTCTTTGGGTAAATCTATCCTATTTAAAATTACTTCTGCCGGAAAGAGTGTCAAACATCCATCCTACATCCGAAATGACATAAAATATATGAAACTCAATGCCAACCTTTTTTAAAAAATTAAATATATTACACACTTAAGAACGAAAAAAAATTATCTTACTAACCCGAATTATAAAATTTAATCAAAGTCAACATTTTAAATACAAATTTATTTGTATAGTCTTATAGTTTATAAATAGTTTCCGAACAATTCAAAATAAAAGTCAGCTTATAAATCAAAAACTTTTCTATAATATTTTTGTATATTTTTACTGCATTATCAACTAATAATTCTCTTCATTTCTCTTTAATTGCAGGTAATTAAATGCTTGCTCAATATTTACCACCAAAGACTGTTGTAAACGTAAGTTCCTGGCTTATCTTGTACTCATTATCGATTTTGTAAGTTTTCTTTTAAGTATAATTTACATCCCCTCGACTCGCATTTCCTTACTCTATCCTTCTCTCCCTCTCTCTGTTTCTCTGCTTATCGCTCTGTTGCACAGCATCCCATTGTCAGAGCAATTCCGGTACAAACATATGCCCAATTCCTGCCAACATCAGGAACCAAAAAGAATTGTAACTTTGAGTTTGTTAACCCCACATCCCAAAAAGAATAATAACAATGTGTTGCCACCCATAGCAACCACCGAACCACCAAAACCACCGACACAGTGATGCTCAACAGCTGAATGCACACAAACACACACACAGTGCCTGCCACTTTGACATGCAACCACAACAACAACGAAGCCAAAAAAAAAAGTATATGAAATAAATGCAATTTCTTTTGAAGAAAATTCGAGTGTAAAACGCCGACGTTCTGACAACCACCTTTTGGTGAAAGGGGGGAAAAAAAATGAGGAAAAATCTCGGACACGCACAGGCAACCTCGTCCTGTATCCTGTGTCCTTTGGGCACGTGCTGCAAATGCGCTACTGCTGATAATGAAGCCAGTGTGCAATGCACACACGTTGCAACAACCCTCTCATACCACTGGTACTGCTCGTGCCCCTTGCAAGGGTCGAGTGGCGCTATTGCCACGGGGTGGTTTGAGTTTAATCCTTGTTTTGTTGCAGCTGCAACAACGTCATCAAAGCAACCCCTGTAGATTGCTCAAGTGCAGCAAACGCTTTTGCTTGCTTGCAACAACCTTCCTCATTCTCTACTCTTTTTTTCCGCTACGCGTCCAGTTAATTAAGCAACGTCGTCAGCATCTTTGTTGCAATTTGGCAAGGGTTGTTTCCCGGTCACATTCCCTTTTCCATTTCCATTTCTATTCCCAATCCCGGTTTCTGTAGAACCTCCTGCAAAATGCTGTTAAGCTGTCAAAATTGCTGATGTGACAGGCGTGTGCCATTTCAACTAATTGCACTTTCCACAACAGCCGCTCGACTGAATTCTCCTTTTTGATAACCTTAAACCGGTTACTTCAATCTCCATCCAAATAGGTATTCTGTAAGCTATAAATAGAACATGAAATAGTTAGAAACTGGATGTTTCTAATGTGACAATTTAGGGTTGTCCTGTTGTCCTGAGTGACTGATATTACTTTTTAAGTGATACTTGTAAAAGCAATTTATATAGTCCTCCATATTTCAAATTTAAGATTAAATTAAGGTATACGACATAATGTCAGTACACTAAGTATCCTTAGACTACAACTAAGTTTCTCAGATAAGATGAAAAAAACTTTTCTAGTGTGGCTTCTTAAGAATTTTGTGCTGAGAATCTACAATTGCTTTCTTAGATATATGTATATATTTGTCATACATATACATTTCTTTAAACTTCCTTCTTTACTTGTATTCATTATAATAGTTTTGGTGGCATAGCCTACATAACAAACTTCCCAAGCCTGCGTTACAGTCTGACTGTGTTACTTGGGCTTAATAGTTGCCTATTTCCAATTGAAGTGTACTTACGGTTGATTAACAGAAAAGGTTACGCCTAGATAACATTGCTAAGGCTTCGACATGCGTTCTTAGAACATTTTACATTCAATTATTTTGGATACAAGGTATACTGAAACCTAACAAGTCTTGAATCTGGAATGGGTAGATGAAAGATGCAGCAACTCAAATTACAATTTAGAGCAGCAGCTGCAGGACTGATGAAAAGATGCTGTTAGTCATTCTACCATCTTCTTCTTCTTGCCCATTCCCTGAGCTATTCCCAGACCCAATTCCAATCCCAATGCCAGTCTAAGTAATCCCAAATGCTGTTGTTGCTGTTCTTGCTGCAAATCAACTCGAGTAAAAGTGTCAAAACAATACAAACGACGCACAGGCGCATGGTCCCAACATACATAGCGAAAGAGAGATGGAGAAAGAGAGTTAGATAGAGAGAGAGAGAGAGAGAGAGAGAGAGAGAGAGAGAAAGAAGAGAGAAGGAGGCGCCACACGCACATAATTTATGCCCATGTACAAGACAAGAGTAAGGGACTTGGGACCTGGAACTTGGGACTTACAGAATTGCGTTTTCCTCGCACATAAAACGCAGACTGCAGCCCGAACATAACTGCGGAAAAATCAATTTTCTTTTGTGCTTAAGGGTGGCTGTGGCAGGGGGGGAGGAATAGAATGAGGAGAAGGGATGACAGCCCAAAAAAGCATAAACATATATTTGGCTTTTGGGGGTTGCACACACACAACACAACACAACACACACACACGCACAACTGAAGAGACAGTTACGCACTTGTGCAGCAAATTGTCACCCAGTTTTTGGCATATATTGAATGTTCCCCCCTTGGACACCCCTCTTGCCACAGAGAAAGAGGAGAGAAAGTGTAGAGAAAATTGAGCTGGCAATGCTTTGAAGTGCAAAACTGCAGCATAATTTTGGGGGCTAATGCAATTAGGCAATTATTTATTGTATATACACAATGTATGCATGTGTGTGTATGTATTTTATGAGTGTGTGTGTGTGTGAGTGTACTCAATGAGTGTGTGTATGTGTTGTGGCTGCTCTTGCTGCTAATTACTCATGCCGCACGCATTTTTGGCGCACTGAGGCGTATACACAATAATTTACAACAAGGCCAAAAACGTGCACTGAATGCGCAGAAAGAGATAGCAAACCCAGCAGAATGAGAAGCAGAAGGCAGACAAAGTAAACAAGGTAACCGCAGTAAGAGAGAGATTGGGAGTAAAAGAAAGAGAGAGAGAAAGAGAGTGTAAGGCAAATGCAATGTTATTACACAAGCGCCTAAAATAACGCTACAGCAAGAAAAATGTCATTAAATGCCACACCAAATGTGTGTGTGTGTGTGGAGTATGTGAATGTGTGTGTTTCTCTGTGCGTGTGTGCGCACAGTTGACCAACGAAATTTTGGGGCCTGGACATTTGCAATGACGTCAGCACGCGAAAAGCACAAGTCAAAATTGTTGTTATTAAAAAGGCTTCGACTAAAGCGAAGAAGTGTGCGCGGTGTTGTTTGAGTTGTTGTTGTTTGAGTTGTTGCTGTTACTGTTGCTTTTATTGTTGTTGCTGCTTGGGTAATTGAGCACAGTCGGCAGCAGCTGCTGACTGAATTTGTTGCAAGATCTCCCCAAAAACAAGAGTTTTCGAGTTGGCCAAAGACTCAAAATGTTAGGCACATAAACGTGACTAGAGTATGTACTCTGAGAGTGTGTGTGTGTGTGTGTGCAGGATAAATGTAATCGAATGACTTGCAGATTGATAAGGATAAAATTAGAAATAGACAAAGGACCTGGACATTTCTAAATATGTGAAATTGAGGCGTTTCTTTGTGACCAGAAAATGATTTGCAAGTTGAGCTGAAAATGACAAGCAGATAATGATATCAGATTGTGAGTAACTAAGGTAGCAATCAAGTCTATAAGAAAAGTTCATAAGTTACAATTTGAATACAGATGAACTAAAGCTTAAAGTAGACTTACAGTTAATTTAAAGAAAGTTCTTTTTACAATAACTGAGCTAAAGATGAAGATAAATATAGAAAATAAAGTTTAACAAACTAGAATACACAAGATGCAATTTAAATGCTTTACTTAAATTAGTAAAATTTTTATAACTTTATTGATAAGAAGTTTTACAAAGTAAAGATATCGCTAGCTTAAATTTAAAAAGCTTTCACGTTGATCTTCAATTGATTGTAAAATTCATTTCTATTAAGCTTAAATTAAGCTTTTTATATCGTTTAATATTTATGCACTTGGCTAAAACAAAAGATGGTCGTTAATCAGTCGCCGAACAATAATAATTCAAAGGGACCCCAAAAAAAAAACGCATATCAAAGACAAACACAGTGCAGTCCAGCCTGGAACAGTGTATCCTTTGATAACCCTTAAACTAACTCCTTTTACTTCCACACTCTGCACCCTAAACTTCTGCCCTAGACTCCCCCCTGACTCCTCCCACACTCCTTAAAAGGAGCACGCATTGCTGCATTAATGCGTATGGAAAACAATTTTTTCTTTTGGTTTATTGAAAAAAAGTTATGAATTTCTAGAGGGTTGCAATGCGTGTGTGTGTGCGTGTGAGTGTGTGTATGTGAGTGTGTATGGGTTTCTATTGAAAAGAAGTTGAACCGAAACGCGCGGACTCGCGATTTCTATATATGTATATATATTGTATATATGCAGATCCTTTTCGGTAAGCCACATTTTGCGTGTCTCAGTTGACGCACAAAATTCCCCAAAAAAAAATTATGAAATTTAATACAAGAA
Source organism: Drosophila testacea (assembly GCA_035043265.1). NCBI lineage: Eukaryota > Metazoa > Arthropoda > Insecta > Diptera > Drosophilidae > Drosophila > Drosophila testacea. Next base: position 3,769,605 of record JAWNND010000151.1, read on the forward strand.
GAACAACAAAAAAAGGGTTCAGTTAGGGCTAAATGCATGGGTGTAGCTAATGCTACACAATAGAAAGCAAGGGTAGTCAAGAGGGTGGTGGGGGGGGGGAGGGCAGAACAGGGTATTCAATATTCCACTCGAACTCTCAAAGTCTAAAGCATTCTATTTTTTTTTCGCATAGTCCGCCAACTCCAATTTTATTAATGAAAAGTCAAGTGATTTGCTTAAAGGTGGGCGTGGCATACAGACACGCACAAACACGTCCAAGCACGCACAACTCGTTAGGGGTTGTCAACAAATGCGTAAAGAACTCAATTCTTTATGCAAAAAAAAAAGAAAAAACTGAAACTTGAAACGGGTACAGAATTTTTAAATTGCCAACTTGTTGCAATCGATCATTTAAACTTGTTTTGCATCCAAGCCAAGTTTGTTGTTGACTGTTCTAACAACTTTCAAAGCACTCATTAATTTAATTTTGAATGTCACCTGAAAAAAATAAAACAAATCTTAGTTCTATAAACAAGAAGTTTGCAACGGTTTATTCTGCTTCTTTTGCAGCTTAACTTAATCAAAAGCTTTGCAATTAACTTGAAAGAAGATTTTAACCGTAAATACTTATTTAGATAGGAGATTTAAAGTTAAATACATATTTTAAAAGCGATTATTTGTGACTACTACTATACTATATTTATAGTTTAATCAAGACACTAGTTTAGCCGAGAAAATATGGAACAACAGGAAAATTGAAGTTAAATTGAAAGCAATCTTATGTACATAGATTTTTATTAAAAGCAAAAGAACGCACTATCTTCTTTATGTATTCAGAAACCGACATCTTTTTACTTCAAAATGACTAAATTCATTTCTTAACTCACACGCTGGTTTTTTTCAGTGTAATAAATTAGTCTAAACTTATTTTAAAAATTGCCTCTTCCTGACTGGTAAATAGCAAAACTCAAAGAAACCAAATAAAATGCATAATTGTAAAACTGAATTAAACCTCAGCAACATTTCCAAAAACAAAATTAGCTTGACTTTTGTTTTGGGCATAAACTTTTCAGTTGTGATGCCAGAAAAGTTGTGTGCACCCAAAAGTTGTGCATCAAAATTGCTGCAACAGCTTGTCCAAAAACTTACAGCAGACAGTTTCTTCGTATTTAGTTGCAGGTGTGGACCTGGGACAACATTCCATTCATTTAAGGTAGAAGCATAACCCAAACCAAGGAAATCTTTCGCTGTTCAAAATTCAATGAGCAAAGTGCCACATGACCGTTGAATTTATTGAAAAATCATGATATGTGGTCATCAACTAGAGGGGGGAGGAAAATAGGTAGAAAGGGGAAGGCATGCAAAAGCGTCGATATGACAGCTTGACTGAACTAAAAATCGCGTACCATGGAACGATGCTAGACAAAAGTCCATACGCATACACGGAAATATGATTTTTTTTTCGGGCCTTTTGGACAGGATAGAAAATAGTAGGTGGGTAGAGTGTGGTCTAAGGAGGGGGTCTAAGTCTGAGCCTACGTCCGTCCCCCACAAATGCTGATTGACGTGCCTTTTATTGATGCTCTTGATTGGTTTTTACCTTTTTACACACACACACAAACACACACACACAGCATGCGGGCGGTACTCGCTACTCGTTACTCGCCACTCCTTACTGTCTCACACTCTGGACACTCGTCCTGACGGTCGTTAGTTCAATATGTGCGTAGGGTGTAGCGTCTCGTCTCGTCTCATCTCACACAGTTATGATTTTTATTACAGGTAACTCTGATGAATTGTGTTTGTATTTGTATTTGCTTTGGACATTCGTCGTTGTTAATTTTTTATGTGCATGGATAATGCTCGGGATATACACAGAACTCCTTTTTTTTCTTCCCCTCTACTCGACTCTCGACGCTGTTTGCGTTTTTAATCAAATGCTCAAAAACGCGTTTAGCACGCGAGTTGAACCAAAGGATAAATGTATCCTGAGCCTTGGTATCGGTTTGCTTGTTTAACTCTTATATCGTAATTGCATATCGTTGCGATTCTGCGTGAGTGTATTGGTATGAGTATGAATGTCAGTATGAGTGCAAGTATGAATGCCCGTGAGTATTACAAACAAACTAATCAAATGTCTGCAATCGCTTGGTTAGCTACTTTCCACTTCCGTTTCCGCTATATCCTTCCATCTGTGTATCGCTTCTATATCTCTTTTTTTCTGGCTCATCCTTATCCTGGCACGCGCTAATGCTTTAATCCTTGGCCAGGACCTTCTGCTGTCCGCGTGTATTAAATCGATGAAGTATTAACGACTTAATTGCATGTTTGTTGGACATTTTGCAGCACCTCTCCCCCCACAAAACACATACACTCCTCTATCCACTCTCCTCATTTTCCTTGTCCTTTTTTGGCCAATATTCTTGTTTGAAGTTTATTAAATTCCAGCGAGCAGAAGGCGTTGCAGCTGAATTCTCTACATCGAATTTGTTATTGCCAGTAGCTCATTTCATTAAATGCGAATTCGATTAAAGTAATGGCTTTTTGAATACCTTTGTGCTAGATTGTGGCTCATAAGGGTAAAGGAAAATGAAAGAAAGGGATGGGAGCTAGTAAAGCAGCGCATTATTAGGGAATTAATCATTTGATTTGCGTGTTGAATAGACAATGAGCACATCTCCCTCTCTATTGCTCTCTATCATGTAGTAACCTTGGCTGCTGAGTGATTCTCAAATCAGTCATGTTAAAAGCCTGCTAACAAGGTGTTAATGAGAGTGTGCGAAAATGTTCATGTGCTAGCAGATTGTTGATATTAAATTGACACTTGGGATTCTCACGTGAACTAGGTTGAAAGTCTGTGAATAATATGTTATTCCGAGCCTAAGAAACGCTTTAAACAGTATGAGAGAGTCTGATGTTACTTGCAAGCTATATAAGTCTAAGATCGCATTCTCTTTCTGGCTCTTCTCTCTTCTCTTTCTATCTGTACTGTAAGTTTGATGGCAAGATGAGATGCTAAGTTTATATTATTGGTCTGTTAAAGTTATGTTAACATAATTCCGATAGTTGTCACTTGTTGTTCATGCTAATCCTTAATGTTAATAGCTTCTCTTTATTTTTAGCAATGTTATCTTCTATATTATCTTCTATATTCTATGGAGAGTTCTTTTTACGTCCTATAGAAGTATTTTAAATAATAATCCAATAGTGTTACATAGCTCTATATTTAACGATGTCATTTTTTATAAGCTGTTGAATATTAGAACTTATGAAATATAAATTTTACTCACCTAATTATATTCTTAACAAATAATTAATATAGACAGTTTGCTAGCACATAAAAGAAAAGATAGAATTCAGCCATCGATTACATGAATCTAAAGGTCTGTTGAGTTTTCAATCCCTTATCATATATCTGAGCCCATTCTATAGTCCAGTCTGTGTGTTTGCTCTTTTCGCGGCAACAGCAAATTAAATAAAGCTCAATGACAAACTTCATTAGCCAAAAAATCAACTGGCCAAATGCCAAACAACAAAAATAACAATTTGCCTTTTAGTCTACACACACTCACACTCACACACACATTGATACCACATACCCATACCATTCCCAAAATTTCAATCCTTTCTCGTCTGTTGTGGATGATACCATCCAGAGATCTGTGGTCCTGGCTCCAATGGCGATTGACAATGGTAGGAAAACGTTATGCTAAAAACTAAATTAAGATTGAAATGTAAAACTGAAAACGTTTTACACAATTATTGAACGCTGTTAGCCAAATCGAATGAGGAAAGAGTAGCTATCTAAATGATATGGGGGGGGGGGGCTCTATGACGGCTAACTGACTAATCGTACATTGAAAACCACTCCAGATATTTGAACCCTTGGACATTTTCGACGATTTGTGCGAATCAGTCGACTGCATAACTTACAATACCGTAAATATAAATTCTCCAAAACATAGGAAGAGAGAGTGAAGTTTCGAGAGTGGGAGAAAAAAGGGGGGAGGTACTAATGAAGGATTGAATGGGGGCCGAGGCCCGCTTAATATTATCATTCCAGCATGCATTTTGGGCCCAGAAAAACTTCCCCCATTTTCAGCACAAAAGAAAAAGTCAATGTATGGAAATTTTTGTTCAATCACAAATCCAATGATGTTCGCTTCGACGCATTTTAACAGTTAGACAGACAGAGAAAGTAGAAGTAGAGAGGGAGAGAGAGATGGACAGACGCACCACATATGAGGAGGGATTCACTTTGATGAATTCGCCTGTTCCTGTTTCTGAACCAGGCGATTGTTGTTTGTTTAAAAGGCTTCTTCTTTGCTTTTTTCCTTCTCAACTGATAGGCCTCGATTTTTGTATTTTTTTAGACTCCATGTTGCCCATTGATTTGGTATTTTTATTAGTACTTTTTAGTGCTTTTTTTTGCTGTCTTTTTATCTTTGGTTTTGGCTTTGGCCTTTGTGCTGTGCCGGGAGTGCATTGATTAGAATGTTTGGACTTGGAGCACGTAAATATTTTTGCTTGCTTGTCAATTAGTACGTTAAGCTCTGCCATTGCCACTTGAATGAAAAACTCAAAAGCAATATTCTTCAGGCTAAGAGCTTAAAAGCCTGGTTAAAGCCACTTTAAAGCGGCTTAAATTGCCGAGTTCTGTCAGAAATTTGTTGGAACATGTTGTTAAACTATAGGAAACATTTACAATTTTTTAATACGAAATGTCTATAACAGACTCTAACTCTTTTGGTTGATAAGTTTACCAAGGGAAGTACTGGAAAGTATACATAGAATAGTTTAAATTACAGGGTATGATTATACTTAACCACATTTTAACTTAAATTGCTTTAGAGTAAAGTTGGGATAAGTATACATGTTGTTTCGAATAAAAGTATTGTGACTGTAAATCAATCTAGAGCTGTCTCTTTATAATTTAAGTTTAGACAGCTAAAAATGCTATAGAACAAAGCTGACTATAGTTTACTATAAAACTGCTAACTGAAAAGGTCAAGAACATGCTTTTATTTTCTGTCTGAAACAATTTCAATTAACTCTTGTTAATCAAGTGACCCTCTCTAACATATTTTGCCTTGCATAAAACATGAGCAGAAAAAACCTAAAAAAGAAGAGAAAAAAAGGAAATGCATTTGAACTGACAGACGCTTTTCCTTGTCGGCCTAAACTTTTGACAGCCTCCAAAACGAGAAGACAATTTGAGCTGTCAGTCAGGTGTTGAATGAAAATGAGGGTCGGGTCAGCAACATCACCTGGCGGTCGTCGTAAAACAATTGCGCATACGCCGCATTGTACGCGCGTGGACTGCGTGAAAATTGCAACATTACCGCATGTAAAGTTTCGACAACAGAATAAAGAGTAGGTAGAGAATGAAAAAAGACGAGAGAATGAGAAGATGTAGGAAGGAGAGCTTTTGCTCTTCAGCTGTCCAATGGCTGTCGAATGTGGCGTCTGTTCTGTGCGTCTGCCTGTTACCTTTTTGACATTTGATTGAGATTTGTTATCGGCGTATTCATCAATGATATATACAATAAAAATACACACACACACACACACACAATCGCACGCACACCCTTCGAATGGGTGGGTGGTTTGCTGGCTTGGCCAGACTGTGCGACGCACTGAAAACAATCGAGGTATGAAATAAAACCGAGTCTAAAAAGTCCTGTCCGTTGACTGCTTTTGTTGCTGTGGCCGCCCCCTTCAAGCCAGGCTAACAATTCACAGTAGTTATCGTCCGGGGCCCAGTGACATTTTTAGGCATTTGTTCAATACGTGGCACTGGCTAAAACATGGCAGGATACGACGGGAGTCCTTTCAAAAGCTGAAAAAACAAAAAAAATAACAAATACAGCAACAACAAGCAGCTGCTGTTTGGCAGTGTCCTCAGCTTCTGACCAGGCGCCTGGCTCGTTTGCAGCTCGCTGTGTATTTTTGCAATAAACCTGGCCAAGAGTAAGAGAGAGGGGGAAGAGGCAACAGCAGTGCCAAACTGGCCATGCGTACCTTTCGATCCTTGTGTGACATTTGAATTCACAGAATGAAAGTAAACTCTGGAAGCAGGAACGAGACGAAAGCAGGCAACGAGAGTCGCTCTGTTGAATTTCTTTTATAGAAGTTTGTGTGTGTACTCATTCTCCCAATTCAGTCCCCCCTGTCCCCCTAACCATCAGTTTGCGTATCTATTTTTTAATTTTGCTGACGAGGCACATGAGAAAACATACAAACGCAATTGTTCCTCGTCCACAATGCATTCCATGTCGGCTGCCGTTCGTTTGCCTGTCCTGACATGTGTGCGTCTCATGCTGATAAGCAGCAGACGCCCCACATCCCCACCCATACTCTCTCTCTCTTCATTCTTCTCCCAGCTCCATTTGACGAGCCCATAGAGTCCATGTGAATCTATTGGAGCCAGTGTGTCCAGCTCAGCCGCGAAATGAAAAGTTAAACTGTGTGACGCGCTCTAAATGCGTGGCAACGGAAGAGTTCAGATACTATTCTGAACTGTGGTTTGGGTTTTCGAGGTTTGGGATTCAGGATTCTCTGGATTCAGTTTGAGGGATTGGCATTCTGTTAGAGCGGGAGAGGGAGAGAGAGAGAGAGAGAGACCTTTCGTTTTGGTTTGGCGTGATGAATATTTACTGCGTGCGCTAACTGCTAACTACCTACAGGTATTTTCATTTTTTGACATTTTTAATTGGGTTTGAGCAATGCACACACAACACAACACAACACACCACAACACACACAACACACACACACACACAAGTCACAACATGAGGCACGTGGTGTATGCCACTCGAGAACTTACTCTTATTTCCGGCTGGCAATGTAACCTCTTATTAAAGTTGCAACTGAATTTCAGATGTATCCGCAACAATGGCTTGGAAAAAAATCATAGAAATATAGATACAGCACAAAGAATTAATTAATTCTGGATAAAATCAATCGAAAGTTCAGCCTAAGTTCAATCCAAACAGTGTCAAAATTTGATGATCACGAATATTCTTAAACCGAAATACTCAGTGCATATACTATGATTATTCATTATTCCTATTTTAGTGCTGAGTCATTGCCTTTTGACCCGGATACAGTTTTAATTTAACAAATATATATAGAAATATTATTTAAATTTTAAGTTTTCAAACATTAATACAAAGAATTTATCCTAAATTTATCCAAGTTTAATTTAGTAAACAGATAACACTTAATTAAGTTACAAAGTAATTTTTATTCGTTATACACAACTTTTGTGCCAAGTAAACATAATGATACTTTATTTAATTCACATTTAATTAATAAATCTGTATATTTCTTTCGTACTTACAGGTAAATATGCATTGCCAGGGCTCAGATTCTTCAACAGTTTCCCACAACTGCTACAATTCAGCTTTGTAAGTTAAGGAACCATCCAACCACATTCTCATACTAGTAATTATGTTTTCATAGGCAATTAATTGGTTTTCCATTTAAAAACAGATTCTTTACTTTATGTAATACCGAAAATACAACAACTATGACAATTGCAATTACCATTGGTAATTGCGGCAAGGCAAGCGTATCTTTAAGATACACGTACTCAAAGTTGTACTCAGACTCGTTTTAGGGTGTTTCCACATATTGTATATTTTCTGGTGCTCAGCGAGGCGTTAACATCTAACTGTCAACTATTTGTGTTAACTGCGTTGCTTTCTGTAGCATCATTTATTATCATGCACTTGCATTTCCATTTCCATTTCTCGACCCAAAAGTGCATTGCATAACTAATTAACCGAGTGTTGCTTTTAGAGTATCTACTCTTAAGTGTCTAGAGTAATTTTAGAGCTCAACCAACTGAAATATTTACATAACTTTGATGATCTGACTATACAATATTTACAACTTCCCTGAACTGTGTCAAATAACTTTCTTTGGCTGCATTTAAAGTTAGCTGAGATATATTACAATTTCGTTAAGATTTAGTAGATATTTATATATCATACTACTTTAAGTTTTCCTCTAATTCACTTATAAATCTTCAGTTCATTATGTTTTATAATATGCTTCTAAAAATTAGCTCATATTTCTATGCTCTTTCATAAGATTTGGTTTACATCTCATTTCTGGCTATAACTTATGATTTAAGCCCGAGACTTTTCTTACGCAACTGTCAATCTAACAGCTAAAGAACTGCCAGCAGATGTCGCTTTTATCGGTATCTGTATCTGTAGCAAGTCACATGAAAAGTAATCACATTTACCTGACATTTGGCAGGCCTATCAATCACAGATTCTGAAATTATTATGCTATAATGATTACAACTACAAAACAAACAACAGCTGTACTTTACACACTTGATTGTGCAACATATAAAATAAAAGGATATATACATATATATCCAACCAACAGATGTCGCTTTCAATTAGATATTTAGGCAATTGACATGAAAAGTAAGCACCTCGTCTATGCTTTTGGCATGTGAATATATATCAACACCAGCGATTGTCAATTGTGCAATTGTGTCACATACATACAATACACAAATGTCGCTAAGATGCAATAAGTGTAATACACTCGCAACACTATACAACACGATTATGGTACATGACATGATGTTACTCAATGGGCACCTGCTCAAAAACAAATGCCTGAATAAAAATGGGTAACTTGTGGACCAACCGCTGTGATTATTATTAACTCAAGCACAATTTGGATGAGCTGTGACAGTTGTTCATAATCCTGTAAAATGCTGAAAAGTTCATCTTCTGCAATGTTGCAACAAACATACTTGTGTGCGCCACGGGGGATTTAAGCTCAGAGGTAATCCAACCACAACTCATATTGCATTATGAGATGTTTATTCTTAGACGAATTATGAGATACTTTTTTCTTAGACAAATTCCGGTGACATCTGCATGGTGCAACATGTTATCAGTGTTACAAACACACACCTTGCAACATCCATCTGTGTGTGTGTGTGTGCTTGTGGCATGTCACATGTCAAGTGCAGTATTTGTTGTGGCAAGTATTGCCCCAAAGGGTGCAAAGTCTGAGACGAGAGTCAAGCTGCCACTGACAGTTACCGTTTGTGCGGTAATCTGCCCCCAGCCGGCAACTTGCCACAGCGGCAGCTTCAAAGCGAAAAGAAGCTTCTCCAAGCCAAGCCTCCTTTTTGATTGTTACGCCCCCTTTTCTTAGCTTTGTCTCAAATTTTGTGTCTCCAGCTAAGATCAAAGCATCTTGCCATCGAAAGGTGGAAAGAAAGTTGAGATACTTTGTATTAAAAAGGGAATTTACCTTTATTAATTTACCTTTAGTTATCTTATAGGTACATATCATATACATATATAAAGATTCTCAATAAATAATTAATAGGTATATAACAAAAGGATTTGTTTTGAAGTGTATAGCATTTAATGTATTTTTATAGAAGCTGATGAATTTTACATCAAAAGTATTTCATAACGAAATTTAAAAAGTTGCATATAAAATGTTCATGTTCTTTGACGAACAGAGGGATGTTGAAATACACGATTTGGAAGAGAGTCTTCAGACAATAGTGATAGTACTATTAATAGCACTAATATGCTTCTTATTGGGTTACTATATCATCAGCAAACTGAAGGAACTTCCTTGCATTAAGGTATAAACTACTTTTTTATTCTAATATAAAGAAATAAAGGTAAGATGTTTCTAGACAAAGCTGCATCAAATGGAAGAGGCTAGAAATAAGTGAGAATTTGTGGAATGGCAACCAATGGAAAAATAGACGACATTGCATTTTTGGGTTATCAATTGAGGAACTGAGAGAATGAGAGAAGTGAAAAACAAAAACAAGAAAAGAGAAAAAATGGCATTAAATAATAAAGTCTGTCATTTGTTTGAATTAATTGCTATTCAAATCAAATTAAACGAACATAACGAAAATAAACGAACGAGAGCCAAAAAGAAGACAGAGATAGAAACTATAGTAGAGACAGAGAGAGAGAGAGAGAGAGAGTGAGAGTGAGAGATACTGCAACTATTGAACATGAATCACACGGAATCAAATATCAAAATAGTGCACAAGGTCAATTAGTTGAAATACCAGAAAAATATAACAATTAAATATTGAATTCACATTTCAGATGAAGTTCGATTTGAGTTGTTGATTTTTTTTTTTGTGTCAGTTTTATTTTGTTTTGCTTGTGTTTTTTTTTGTGTGCTGCATTTGCGTATTTTATCTATTCTATTGCGTAATTTCTATTCTCAAGTATTTGTGTGCTGTTTTGTGTATTAGAAAAGTGCGTTGTCAGAACTGAGAACAACCCCGAAACGCAATCCCTTTCCTGTTCCATTCCAAAGACATCAACAACACAAAACAATAATAAAATAATAAGCAGAAGAAAAAAAAAAGCTGTTGAACTTCTTTGTGTGTGCGTCTTCCAGGAACACACAGCTTTTTCAAAAAAGGATTTACGCGTTGTTTTCTTGCATGTTTCGCACATGGCCTCAAACTCAAAATAACAAAAAAAAAAAATAAAAAACAGATAGCTCAAAAGATACCTGAGCTATTTTGCCAAAATTCCAGCTTCGAACTCCCTTCAGGTGTGTCGTCATTTAGCTGCCCAACAACAAAAAGTTCAACACAACTCAAACGATCCCAGAGAATTTGCTCTATTTTATTTGTTTTTTTTTTCTTCTCTTTTTTCATTCATACTGTGCTCATTCTTATTGTTGTGTTTTTGTGTAATTGAGAAATTGAAAAAGGCATTTGAAATGCAGCTGCGTACATTTTTGTTGTTACTCAATTGAAAAGTACAGTCGCATGCAAAGCATTACATAGGCCCAGTTCAAGTCTAAAAGATGCTTAAGGAAGTTCTTTTTTGTCAGAGGAAGTTTGTTGTAAACTCAAGTTGATGGGTTCATAAAGAGCTTAGGAAGCAAGAGGGAAGGAGAGTGTACATTAGCTTAAAGCAAAGACAGATTTACAGCAAAAGACATTAAGATCTCCTTAAGATCCTTGTAAATTAAAGTACTAGTCGCAAACATAAATCATAGGATTAAACTTACATATGTTCAGCATAACAATAACTGTATAACTGGTTATCCTTCTTAGCCGAACACATAACAATTGAACATGTTTCTTTCAGATAGGAAAGGTAAAGTTAGCTCTATATACAGGTTATTTAAAATTTAGGGTGGATTTTGAAATGTTATAAGAAATTATTGATCAAATAAGCTTTCTTTCTATTTATACAAAATAGAAACAAGTTCATTCCTTGTTATGCGAATAATTTCTCAGTTATATAATTGAACCTAAGCATTAGATACTCTTCACTTCATTGCATAGATAAAGGCCAAAGCTTAAGTCCTTGAAAGCTTAAAAATCCCTTAACCAACCTTGTTCCATGCCAGTCAAAGTTTTAATTTACTGACTACACCCAATGACTAACCAATTTCTGTTGTGGCAAATGCACACACATACACACACACACGAACACACTCTAAAAAATATCCGCTACCATTTGATCAAAAATTCCCGCTGCTACTTCAGTTAACAAAACGAAACCAAAAAGAGAAGAGAGGGAGAGAGAGGGGGAAGAGAAGAAGAAAAAAAGCAGTCAAAACTGCAAACTTCCCAGGAATTTCTTAATAGCTTTTTACCGATATCTTTTTTGGGGCCAATTCAGCAAGCGAGGCAAAACCGTTGATTTTTATACACACACACACACACACACACACACACACACACATTTGGCCCGAAGGTTCTGACTGTTAACCGAAGGCTTCTAAATAAAAGGCGGGTCGTGTGAGGAGAGGAAAGGAGAGGAGAGAAGGTGAGGGGAAGTTGCGCGGTCGCATTTTTCTAACGATTAAACAAATTCGAGGAAAAAAAGCGCATCTCATGCAACGCGCAGCCGCAGCCGCAGTCGCAACCGACGCAACCGGTCGCATCTTCTCTGACTTCATAGCGTCCGTCACCTGCAATTTCCAAGAAATGGTATTGGCCAAGGCTAAGCACGCAAAGGAGAAGAAGGGTTAACAGTGAGAGAGTGTGAGAGAGGGGGAAGAGCGTCAGTAGAAAAAGGAGAAGTTCTGGTTGCAACGGCAAAACAGGGGACGGCGGCATTTTTGAGCGCCTAATTCCAGGAATTAAATCGTATATCTTGAGGCACTCTCTAAATGCTCGATTAATTTCTAATAAATTGGTTGCCAATGCTGTTGCCAAAATGCTGCTTTTGGCCAACGGAAATGCTGCAGTCGTTGCCAATATTCGCATACACATATACAATATATATATATATATAGAATTACACATACACTTGCATTTATACGATTCGCCTCACTTTGAAATTTGAGGCTCGGAAACTCTTTCGTGTATTTTTCTTAGAACTTTGCAAGCTCAGCAGCTGACAACCAGAGCGAGAGAGAGAGAGAGAGAGAGAGGCTAGAGCTTTCTGGGTAAGCTTTTAGGTTGTTGCATTTCACTTGTTCCTGCTGAAAGGGGGAGAAAGTGCAAAGCGTAGTCAAAGCAGGCATTGGATTTGTCTTCTTCTGAGACATTTCAAACCGAGAAAACGATAACAACAACGACAAACACATAACATCTTAACTAATCAGAATCCAAAACATATTTTTCTCGTCATTCTCGTTGCAGCATTTGTCGTGTTCGGAGTGCGCGTCCTGAATTTAAACCTGCTTAACCAAACAACAAAATACAATACAACAAATCATAACATAACATAACATAACATAACATAACTCGGCCAGCAAGTGAATAACTAATAAATTAACTAATAATTATCGAAAGAATAATAACAAAAATATATTGATACATCTTCTACATCAATAAATTGAAGCATTTCATGCTAAAGTCGTCGTCCACGCACTACAAACTCAACAAACAATTGCAAAATTCCCTTTGGCTAAGAATTGATAGCGGCCAAATTGCTTTTATGCAAAGCCGGCTAAATAATTCGACGAAATTCCATTTTGGCAACATTACAAACGACTTGAAAACAAATCGAAAGCAATTCAACCAACACAACTTTAATTATAATAACAATCGCAACAATAATACAAATAATACAAAGTATAACAAAACAAAGAGTCCACATCTGTTGGACGGCAACATCTTCCATTTACCTTGGTCGGATCGTTGTCATCCTGTTACCAATCAACGAGCGAGTCTAACACAACAAAAACTACGTGAAGAAGACGAAGAACGGCCAACAAAATGGATCCACAACAACAATTTTGCCTCAAATGGAACAGCTATTCGTCCAATTTGGCAATAACATTCTCCAATCTATTCAAATCGGATCTATTGGCCGATGTCACATTATCCTGCGATGGTAAGTGAAACGATTCTTTGTACTTATTTAGTTATTAGAAACAGACCCAAACATTGTGAAAATCTGTAGAAATTGATGTAATTTTTATAATTTATCATGACATTAAAAGCAATGACAGTTGCTCTGAAAAAGTATTCAATTGATTAGACAGCATCAATATGGAAGTTAAACAGATATAAACAATAAATATGACCTCAATTAAACTTTAAGATCCCTTGATATATTATTTATTGTAAAATATATAGACGCTAATAAATAATATAACACATTGCTATATTTTACAACAAATAATTTATGAAGAACACGCTGATCCTGTTTTTATGAAAACAGTATAAAAATCTTTATTTTGACCTAGTTCAACAGTGAAAAGAAATAGTTGCCAATCATGCAAAACTATAATGACTTAATTATCATTCAATTATGTTTCTAAAAATCTTCTTTTAATAGTTGCATCTAAATAAAAGTAGTTTATTTTCTACTTTGCATACTTTTAGGCGCATTCTTGCAATATTCTTTGCAAAACATTCTTACAATAATTATTGTATAATACTTATATTACTTATAACCATAACTCGACATATTTACTTTACGTTGCACAGATTATGATTTGTAATTTATATTTAGTTTGAAAAAGAGCTTATCCAAAATATTCTTATAAGCCATATAACAAGTTAAACTTTGGCGTAAATTGCGAATAAGATCCTTGCGTAGAATATATTTTCAAATAGACTTTTTATAAATTTGATGAAGCTATACAATTTATTATTAACTACTTTTAACAATTCTATAAATATAAAACTTTAATTTGAGCTAAAGTCTTTAGTAATTTTTACTTTACCTGCCTTTTAGAACTTGAATTAGTCGCACTTTTCTTTGGCTTACAATCAATAAATCGACTCTGTGTGTTTATGGCATAAAGCAAATGGTAGACAGCAGACAGAAAAGACAGACAAACAAGCAAAGATAAACAGACAATGAGGACAGACGCACATAAATTGAGTTGAGCTGCTTTTTTTTCTTCTGCTTCTGCTTTTGCTTTTGCTGCTTCTTTTCTGGCTAATAAGCCGCTAAAGTGGCATAAAAGGCGAAAGGCGAAAGGCGACCGGCAAATTTAGCAACGAGCCAAAACGCCAGACATTGATTTTTCCTGTTGCGGAAGTGCGGAAAAGCGGGAGAAGCAACGGGAGGTGGAAACAGAGCGGGAAGAAACCCAAAAGACGCGGTTCCTTTTTATGGGCCGTCTTGCTGTCTGCTGTGTGTGTGTGTGTGTGTGCGGGTGTGTGTGTTACTATTTCATTTACAGCATTTTACTACAGTTTTATGGCGGCTTATTAAGCGAATATAAATGTGGGCGAGCGTCTCGGCATTTAGCCCAGTTACTTATGTATAGGTATGTTAGTACATATCTAAATATTTATATATCTTCATATATCTTTATATACATTTATATGTAGGGCAATGTTGTGTGTGTCTTTGGGCCAGGTCAGTAATTGTTGGGGTTTTTTTGGCGCTCTTGCGGCTCATTTTCATTTCTGGGACCCTTGTTTGGCCTTTTTTTATTTACGCATTTTGATTTGGGTTTAAATACGCTATGTGTGTGTGTGCAAACATCTTGGGTGTCTTTTGTGTGTGTGTGTGTGTATATATTATTTAGGTTTATGCTTTTATTGGCAAATTGTTGCGCCTAAATTCTGTTTTAAAGTTGCCTTTGTTCTTCTTTGACTTTAAAGTCTTAAATTGCGCATACGCCGCGTATGCCATATGTAAATTGTGAATGATAGCAGCCAGTTGTGCGTTTCACATGTCTGTTGTTATTAAGTATACATATATATGTAGGTTTGTGCATATTTTGGGTCTAACTGTGGGATTATACCTTTGCATATGAAACGAATTGAAACTGAGACTGAGGCAGACGTGATTGTGACTGTAACTGTAACTGTGACTGGAACTGTTCCTGTTCCAACTGATTCCACAAATCCAGGCTCTACTCTGGCTAGCCTTAAAAAAAAGCAAGCAAAACAACAATAAACCCAAAGCCCTTGCCCGTTTTTGTCAGCCATATCAATCGAAGTGCTACTACTTTTGATTAAAATTTTGGAAAAAAACTCCAAAGCCCCCATCAAAAATACAATTCTGGTCGCTTGGCAACTCAACTTTTTTTGGGTTTCTCGCTTTTGTTTTGGCTGCCCGCTTTTAATTGTGGTTTTTAATATTTTTCAGTGAAATATTACATATACTCAAATTCATAGATGTTATGTTTGATTTCCCTTTTGTTTTTATGTATATATATTTTTTTTTGGATACTTGTACATTTCGAAATGAAGCATTAAATATTTGCCAGCCCTTAGCGTATGTTTTAGATTGTTTTTTAATATTCATGTGTGTTTTATTTTGGTTGTCTTTTTTCCACATTTTTTGTAGTTGAGGGTTGCATTGGTTTCAGGCATTTTCAGCACTTGAGAAATGAGCATTTTTACGAAATGAACATTTGCTTGGCCTTGGGCCATTTCTATGTATGGAATGTCTGCGTGTGAGTTTTTTGTCTTATTTTTGGGGTTGCTTTTCATATCTGTGATTTCACAGCCATTAACATGTATTAGGTGTACTAATGGATTCAGGCATTTTCACTTCCTTTTTGCATTTTTCTTTTTACCAAATTTTTGGTGGTAAAAAGTCCTTATTGGCAATGATTAAAGTTCTTTTAAATATGTATATACAAAACAATGCTTTTGACTATGTCCAAAAGATTACAGTAGAAGTTGCTTGCAACTAAATCAATAAACGTTTGTACTCTGTATATATGAAAACTATTAATACTAGTTTTATTAGCGATATAATCACAATTTATTATTTTAATAATTTAACATTGTCACTGACTTTAAAATCACACGAAAAGTTAAAATGAGATAGATTTTACATTGCGTAGATTTATTTATAACTATACATTTACAAAATAACAATAATTAAGTAACTATTTTAAATGCTTTTCTGTTGGTTTTCTGTTGGTTAAGCGACCTTTTTATTGGTTAATATTTGAGTATTTAGCTGATATCTATAGAATTTTACATTGGCTAAACACTCAAGTATTTTAAACATTTAATTCAAAATGTTTTATCCCAACACTTTGACTCCATCTCATTCTTTTGCAAATTCATATGATTAATCATTATTATATCATACTGAACCAACACTAGCTACATATATCAGCATAAGAACCTTGACTGTTAATGGTCAAATTATCGCGACATTCTATGCATTTAACTTCATTTCGAGCAAGACACATAAATAAATAAATACATAAATAAATGAATCATCGAGACGTATGCACGATAAGATTATAAATTTTCCAAACAAATAAAAACAAGTTTCGACGGTTGTCATCATCTTAATCAATTTTAAAGTGCACTACAACAAATACAAATCAAAACATATTATTTAAACATTCATATGTACTTACGTATATTATATACTTATAAAGCATACGAGGCAGAACGTAAACAACACGCTTAGTAAAAAAATTAGTATGGCATTGTTGGTATTTTGGTAAATTTTTTTTTTACTTTGTTTTTCTATTTGTTTATCAGCTCAGCGAATACGAATATTCGTATATTCGCGTGCATATAGAAATGTGCGTATGTATTGTTTTTTTTTTTTGTTAATATTTTGAGGCATTTGTGACCCAATTTCTGTTGTATCAAGTGTTAGAATTTTAGCAACAACAAAAGCCAAAGCCATTATTAAAAAAAAAGGGAAAAAATTAATATTATCAAATAGAAAACAACATGTTGGCAAAGAAATGCAATGGTGATACATTTTAAAACTAAGCAACAATTGCTTAAAAATCTTAAGTTTTGCTTACCAAACTGAAACTTAAATATACTCATTTTTTTCATATTTAATTTGACTTTAAATGTTAAAGAGAAATTGAGTTTCTCAGAAATTAGAAGCGTTGGTTGAGTAATTACCAGTCGTATACTTAATCTTGCTTTTTTAAAACATTAATACTTTTACAATTGAACAAAGTTATCTTTATTTCTGAAATTTGCTTAACTTTAGGCTTAGATAATCTAACTAGCTATAGTAAAATGTTTATTACAATCGATTAAATACATAATACACTTGTTTATTTCTTCACAAAAATTACGCATTGTCCGTTTAGAAATACCCACTTTTGCTCTCTCTTCTTCCCATCACTCCCATTCTCTCTCCTTTGTTGATTGTCGTTAAATTGTTATCAATGCCGCGTGGCGAATTGAAAAATTGACACACATTTCTAATGAAGTATTTACGCTAGCTGCAGTTTGTGATTAGATTAAAGACGTGCAGACTTTTAAATACTACTGTGTGTGTGTGTGAGTGTGTGTGTTGTGTGTGTGTGTGTGTGTGTGTGTGTGTGTGTGTGTGTGTGTGTGTGTGTGTGCAGCTGGTCGCTGAACATATTGCCAAACTTGTGAGGTGTAAATAAGTCACCTACTTGACATTTTTCCCCCTTGAGGAGTCGCCAATGCGCGTCTGTCGTTTCAATTTAGCTTAAGTAACGCTTCGCACAAACACAACAAGTGCCCCATAAAATCATTCCATACCCACTGTTTTTCCCCTCTCTCTCTCTCTCTTTCTGTCTATCTCAATGGCAAAAAGTAAAAGCGTGAAAAATTGTAACACAGAACTCGAGACCCAAAAGCTTCCTTCCTTCCTCAATCCTCAAGGCAGACCCAAAAAATCGTGTATATAACAAAGGGCGACCGAGTCAAGAAGAAAACACATAAAAATATACTTAGAAATGGTTGGAGAGAGAGAGAGAGAGAATGGCGGGAGGTGTGTCGGTAAAAGGGATATTGCGTATACGCCACAGCAGCAGCAGCAACATCAGCTGCCTCTGTGTGTCACAGGTACACACACACACTCACACAAATATACAGAGAAAGAGAGACAAACACAACGAAGACAGAAGTAAAACGAACAGCGAAGACGACGACGGCCAAGACGTTGATGTTGACGTTGAATAATAACTCACACACACACACACACTCTCACACAGTTACCCAAAGCTCATTGTGTCTGTGTGTAGTCAAGAGCAAGGAAATCATTTCCTTGCTTACGACTTTTATTATGTTTTGCTCCCTCCTTGTACGAGTGTGTGTATGTGTGTGTGGGTTTGACATGATTTTTTATGAGTTCAAGGTCTCAAAGCGATTTTCGCTTACGGCGCCACCTGTTGGCTATATTTTATAGCTATATAAGACCGCCAGAATGTATGCTTTAATTTCTATATTACTTCATACTCACACTCGCAATGCGCCTAAAAGTCAACTTCAATCATTTGGTTTTGCTTTCCGGTTCCCTTTTTACATAAAATTTAATATTAAGAAGAAGGTTCTTTCCTTCTTTTAAATGCCAAATAAACAAAATGATTTATTTTTAGATTGCTTTTGACTTGAAC
The DNA here is from genome assembly GCA_035043265.1 of Drosophila testacea. NCBI lineage: Eukaryota > Metazoa > Arthropoda > Insecta > Diptera > Drosophilidae > Drosophila > Drosophila testacea. The sequence goes on from JAWNND010000151.1 coordinate 3,788,355, forward strand.
AGTTTTCGATTACATGATTTATTTGTAATTCGATTTTATTTCTATGAAAAGTTTACGGTTTTATGTATTCTTTTCAAAGCAATTCTGTATTAAAGCGCAGTGATGGAGAATCTAACCACACCTTAACGTATTTGATAAAAATGTCTTTGAAATTGAAATGAAATCCAAACTGCCCAAAATTCTTAACAGTTCTTAAGCATTTTCTATTGGTTTCTTCTTTCTCTATCTCATTTTTATTTATTTCTATATAGTCAGCTAAAAGTAGTCGGCATAAATGTAATCGACACATAAAAGATTAATTTAAATTTAAAAAAATTAAAATAAATTAATTTAGATAAAACAGAACGCAGTGAATAAAAACCAAACAATAACTATACGTTTTATATACAAAATCAAGTTGAGTAAGGATTCTAGGTAGTTTAAACTTTTGAAAATTTCAACGATTTCCGTTTGTTTTTTGCTTCTCACATTCTTTGTTTTTCTCATTCTCAATCCCATTTGTTTATCTTATTTTAAGCAATTCTCGCTCTCCACTCTTTTCTTCCTCCATTCTTTTATCCCTTCACAATTTTGCCTACTTTTTATTTGTCCCTGTTTTCTCCTCCTTTTTTGTTTCTTTTTTATATCTTCCGACTTTTCCTTTTCATCTCCTCTGTCTTTCCCCTTTTTTATTGAATATGTATATCTCCATCTCAAATTGTTCTTATTATTCCGTTTTTAACACTCGTTATCAAACTTCTTAACTCATTGCAGGCGCCGTTTTTCGTGCCCACAAACTAATCTTGGCTGCCTGCTCGAAGAAATTCGCCGATCTGTTCGAGAACACGCCCACAAATGGCCAGTGTGTCATCATACTGGAGGCCACGACGCCGGACAACATGGCCGCGTTGCTGGAGTTCATGTACAAGGGTGAAGTTCACGTCTCCCAGGAGGCGCTCAACAGTTTTCTCAAGTCCGCCGAGAGTCTACAGGTGAGTGGAAGGAAAACTAGCATACATCAATCAGTCAATCAATCATAATAATGTTGTAATTGAATCAGGTCAAAGGTCTGTCCACTGAGACGGGTCGCCTGGCTGCCCAACAGGCGCAACAACAACACATGGGCGGTGACAGTTCACCGCTTGATTCACCCACAGGACGCCGCAGTATGAGGAACAGTCTAAGCGGTGAACGAGGTGGAGGAGGAGGTGGTGGTGTTGGCATCGGTATTGGTATCGGTGGCAATCAACAACAACAACAACAACAACATGGGCAATGGCAACAGTCTCAGTTTGGCGGGTGCCTTAAGTGGCATGACAGCTGGTGGCATGGCTGCCGCTGCAAGTGTTGCGGCAAGCGGACTGAGCGCCCTGGCAACCTCGGCTGGTGCCTTGGATCGTTGTGGCAGTGCTGGTGGCAATATCATTAGCGGCTCTGCAACGAATCCAATGGGCTCTGGTCCTGGCTCTGGCGGCAATGGCATCAACGTTGGTGGCAACAATGGTCCAATTAGTTTGGGCAGCGGCGCTGGCGTCGCAATGCATTTGGGTGGCTCAACGGGCAGTCTGAAACAGGAATGCGATTCATTGATGCATCCAAGCAGCTCCTCATCCTTGGGCATGGCCTATGTGCCGCCCATGTACCACCGTCCCATGTCATTCAATGAGCCACTACGCAAACGCGCCCTCCGCTCTCCCTACGCCGAACAGGAACTACGTGGCAGCGTTCTACGCGATGGATCCAAAAACTCCTCCGAATGCCCGAGTCCCATCAATAAGCCACCCTATCATCGACCCTCGTCCAGCGCCAGTTCCACAGCGCCCACCGAGGCGGACACCATGCACTCGGAGCGTGCCTCGCCACAATCGAGGTAAGTACTTAAAAATGTGAATGCTTTAGCCGGCTTAAATATAGAGTTATAATTTTTCATACAGTCCTAGTGCCCAAAATTTGACTTAAAACTTGCATAACTCTGTCAAAACTTGACCGATTTTTATGTGGAATGGCCATTTTGATAATGATTTGATCCATAAATTGATTCTACATTTAAAGATAGTTATTTTTCATAAAGACCCTTTTACGCTGCCCTTTGACTTAAAATGTTACATTTTAATTCAGTGAAAAGTCTTCTCCATCATGAACTTATTTTTTTAATTTGCACCACTTTACAGCCGTTATGAAAACCACAGTCCCAGCACCACAGCCGGCAATGGAAATGCGCCAAGCAGTCTGGATCGCATTGTGAAATCGGAACGCAACAATGGCAGTGCCAACGAAGCCAATGATGATGATCGCGAACTGATGGATGAGTCAACAGATGTAGGCCAAACTTTTCAAAAAACCAAACTAAAATTCCAAATTCCTTAACTAATGACATTTTTTAAAAATTTTACAGAATGGCGCTGAGGATTTGCGTGTCAAATTGGAGAATTCAAACTTTTCACCACCTCCAGCAAATTCAAACACATCGTCGACGACACCGAATACGCTGCTGGAGAACCTCAAGAATGCGGATGGTTCGCTGTCTGGGAATTTGGCGGCATCGATAGCACCTGCTGATATGTTGAACGTGTGGAATGCCACCAAGATGAACAACAAGAATAGTGTTAATACAGCCGATGGCAAGAAGCTCAAGTGTCTCTATTGCGATCGTCTTTACGGTTATGAGACGAATCTACGTGCACACATCCGGCAACGTCATCAAGGCATCCGTGTTCCATGCCCCTTCTGCGAAAGGACATTCACCAGAAACAACACGGTGCGACGGCATATTGCAAGGGAGCATAAGCAGGAGATTGGCTTGGCGGCTGGGGCAACAATTGCGCCAGCCCATGTGGCAGCAGCGGCGGCGGCAGCGGCGGCCGCAAATCATTCACCATAGGAAGCAGCCGCAACGGCAGCGGCAGCAGTAGTCATGAGCGCGCACAAGGAGGCGGCAAAGCAGCGTAAACGTAAATCACTCAAGATGGCATTGGAGAAGTGCATGCAACGGCGGGATGCGATGGCATCCGCTGAGGCAGTGGCAACAACGGGCGGCGATATTGATGGAGTAGGGGGCGTAACGACAGGGGAAACGGCAGCGGTTGCTGCTCTGCTCAGCATTGAGCAGCAGCAACAACATCAACAACAACAACAACACCAACAGCATTTGCATCAAGAGCTGGCGTTGCAAATCAAGGCGGCAGTTGCCGCCGAACAGGAGCAACGTGCGGCGGAAGCGGAAGCAGAGGCCGAGGCAGAAGCAGAGGCTATGGATACCACGGCCAATACAACTGCCACAACAACAACGGGCGAAACAACGACAACGACAACAGCAACAACGACAACGACAACAACAACGGACGGCAGCGATGCCGAGGCAAGCGATCTAAGTGGCAGTGAGGCAAATCCCCCTCCCAAAGGGGCAACCTCCACACCCATGATGGACATCGATGAGCCAATGCCTTCGCCGGAAGCCGAATCGGAACTAGTTGTTGTTGAACCAAAAATTGAACCATTGTCGGACAGCGAAGAGGATGAGGAGCATTATGCAACAATGCCTCACGATGAACCCGTTGAAATGCAACGTACACCCACGCCCACTAGCCAAATGTTGATGATGCCACACGAAGCACCTACATTGACCTCAACGCCCAAGGTCAATGTGGATGTGAATGAGCAGTAAGAAGAAGCAGAATTCCCCCCCCGCCACCAAAAAGAAAGACCCCTTTAAAAGAAATAACGCAGAATTTAATGCCACAATTGATAAATTGATTGAGTGATGATTGAGTGATGAATTGATGTAAAGAAAGGAGAGAGAGAGAGAAATACGTTTATGCGCGCTAAAGATCATTATAATGATTATGATGATAATGAAGATAAGAAGAAGAAGAAGAAGATAATGACTACTGTTGCAACTGTTGTTGCCCTCGGAGACCACCTAAAAACAAATGCAAAGTCCCAGGCCTCTAGCCTGGGCAAATGTTTACTATAACTAACTAATCTAAAACTAACTTTATGCACACACACACCACACACACACACACAACACACCACACACACACACACAACACAACAAACACACACACAAGTACACAAAGGCAGTATTTGATGTTCTTTTGATTTTGATTTTGATTTTACTTTTTTTGTTGACAATTTTCACACAAACAAAAGCAGACCAACAACAAACGACAACAGAACTATCAAAAAAGAAACAAAAACTAAAATGAAATCTTCTAATTTATTATTCTTGAAGAAGAAATGAATATGAAAATGAAGAAAAGAGTTAACAAAACCAAATGCAATCCGACTGAAAAATCGTTTTCAGTGTGCTAAGAAATCGTATCAAAACTATATAAAAATTAAAATGAAAGAATGAATGAAAGAATATAAGAAAATGCTAGAGCAAAAATATGAAAATAGTTTTATGCTTGAAACAAAGTTTGAACGTTTTTGATTGGTAGCTGAAAATAATTGTTTTCAATGTATTCAATATATTTATAATTCAAATTGATTCTTTTCAAAAGTATTTAATTTTTTTGTAACAAATCGAAAAAAACAAAACAAAAACACTGCAAAGTTGCCTCAAATCAAAAGAAAGAAAGAAACAAAATACAAAATAAAAACTTAACTGAATTTAAATAGCTGCAAAACTACAACTACAACAAAAACAAAAACAAAAACAACAAACAACTACAACAAACTACAAAGCAACAATAGCAACAAAACCGCAACCACAAGTACCTGCAATAAATAAATAGTATAAACAAAAAAACAAAACAAAACAAAAACAAAAACGAAATCGAAAAATATTTAAATAAAAGCAAATCGCCCGCGTTGCCAACTGACATTTTGTTTGCCAAGCTTTTTGTAAATAATTTTATTAAATTTATAATACAATGGCAACAAAAACAAAATGCAGTTGGTTTCTCACGCGGTCCGCTGTGCGTTATTTGCTTTAATGAATTTATCAATATTATTTAATTTTTTTTTTACTTCCAACTTTGGGCCTCGAAATACAACTTGAAACACGCACAACTTTCTGGCCAAATCAAATGCAAAAAAAACCTTTTTTTGTTTCATCATTTTTTTCTACAAGAACAACAAACGTAAATAATAATAAATATATAAACAATTGGTAAATTGGGTGCCTATAAACAAAATAAATGAATTAAACAACTATTAGTAAAATTTTATAAACAAAACTAAAGAAAACGTAAAAACTAAATAAAACTTATATATTTAAATAAAGAAGTAAAAATTAAATATATTAAAAGATGAAAGAGAAACTTGTTATAAAAGAAAAACCACTCAAAAACGTTCTCAACAAACTTGATAAAAAGAAAAACAAAGCAACAAACAACAACAACAAACAGAACATCAGTAAAATTACAGCAAAGAAAAATGAAACTAAACGAAAATTCAAAATCAAAAACTTTTGGCACACCTTTGGAAAACATTTTTCATGAAAACTAATTTTTTGTTAATACCTCCAACAACAAAAATTACGACAAACAAAAAAAAAATTATCATGAAAATGAAAAAACTTTTCTTAAATTCAAAATTCAGTTCTTTCGGCTTTTATGATTTTTGTACAATGAAAAAGGAAAAAGAGAAAATGCTGTAAAAATAATCTGAAAAATCTTGTTGTAAACGCCTAAAAAAAAACGCAAGTGGGCGTGACAGGCACTGTATATACATACACACACACACACACACGCACACACACGTACACATGCACACACAAGGATTAATTGTTTAAGGATCAGTTGTAAAATGATATAATAATGATATAGAAACTATATTAAGCGCATATGTAGGAACACTTAGGCTCGCCAAAAGTTGCTTGCAATTAGGGTTTAATTTCTTTTAAGTTTCCCTTAACATTTTTACACAATAGTGCAAGTTTTTCTTTTACATACATATAAACTACAGGGTGATACACACACTAACAATAGTTGAAAGAAGAAGCGACACACACACACACACACACACACACACATACACACTCAAATAGTATTCAAATAACTGAATGATTTAAGCAAAATAGCCAAATGTTAAAGATCTAGTTACATATATCAAATGTTAATGCACATACACTCGCACACACAAACACACACACACATACACACAGCTATACACCTATCAAATGTCGACTGATCGCGACCGTTGAGAATCGCATAGAACGGTCGTGCAGTTAACATTTCCCCCTTTCGTGTAGTTCTTACTTACGTAATCTACCCCCAAAAACCAGTTTATTCTGTGATGTGCAACGTTCAAACCGCGTTTGACGTTGCAAAGTTTTTGTTTTCTTTTTTAATTAATTAAACTAATAATATATATGGTTTTCTGCCTGCTTAATTAACCGTAACTCGAACAGCAAAAACATAAAGGAAACAATTAAACTAAAACAAAAAACAAAAAAAACAATTAACAAAAAGCAAATTATGATAAACGTAATTAATTGCAATAATTTACTTTAAATGAAAACAATTTTATTAATAATAATAATACTTAAATTACAAACCCCCCGCAACAAACACACCCCCGCCCCCACCCCTCCTGCATCCCCTTTGCATCCTCCCCTGGGCCATAAACCACTTGATAGCAGCGATTGTTTCAGCAACGTTCTCTGGAGTCTGAATTACATATTATTTTTTAAGTACGTTGTTGTTGCAGCCGTCTTGTCTGTGAGTGGGCGTGGCACAGAAGGATGCGTAATTCAAAAAAAATAAAAACAATTACATTACATTATGTTTTTGAAGAATCCGATAATTGTGTACTACCACATAGCATATGTTTAGGTTTCGTTTTACTTTTTAGAGCTTAGTTTATGTTTAGTCTTATGTAATACACACTTGTATGTATGGAAATCAAACTCAGGAACTCATATACCTCAGAATGGAAACTACCTCTTTGTTTTTTATTATATGTTTATATGTGTTTTAAAACAAACAACAAAACAAACAATAATAATCAACAATCAAGCTAATTTGAAGATGCTACAAAACAGCTTTAGTTCTTAGTAGATTTTTGTTTAGTTCTTAACTCCTTAACGATAACTAATCTTACGCAATATGCAAAAGACAACTTGCACAACAAAAAACACACACACAAACTAAAACTAAAACAGCAATAGCAACAATTACAAACAACAACAATATCGAACTGCAATAGTTAACTGAACTACCTCAATGGGCCCCCATAGACTGCGCAAAAACTCGTAATAATCAAATATAACAAAAATAATTTAAATATAATACTAAACGACATTTTCTAAAAATTCTTAATTTTGTTTGTAAAATGGTGACACACACACACACACACACACAGAGAGAGAAGCTAAAACCAACACACACACACATACACCTACGCACAAACACACATGCACACTTTTTGGCTTATAATTTCGAAATATTTACAAAAACAATTTGAGTCACAAATTAATTTGCTTCTTAAATTAACAACTTTGGCAAAACAACAACAACAACAACAACAATAGAAACTTTTTTAGATAGGTTTTTGTAAATATGCGCTAAATTACACGAAACACAAGAAAAAAAAAAACATAAAACATTTAATGTAAACATTACAACACAATTCTTTGGCTATAACTATAACTAACTATACGACAAATTAAGTATCTAAAATTTTACTATGTATGTGTAGAGGCAAATAAGGAAAAATGTGTATACATAATTTTCGGCAAAGCAACTAAATGAGGCAAAAAGAAAAACATAAAACATTAAACATTAAACTAAATGAAAAATGCGATAAAACAAACACATTATATTAACTAAATGTATAAAAAACAAAAACAACAACAAAATACAAAGAAATTATTTTAAGGCTACAAAAAAATTATGAGAACCAAAAAAATGTTCAGAATTTCTCGTAAATAATGGTAAATAACGGTATACTTTTGCTAGAGCTACGCGTAACTGTTCAAACATTTTGTTGACAGCCCAAAAAACAAATATAAGAAACTAAATTAAAATATATTAAATTCAATTCAATTCAAAAGCGAAACCCAATGGTTATAAAAACAAACAAAAAATGTGTAAAAACCCAAAAATTGAATTCAAATTGTATAAGGATAATTCTTTCTCAAAGAATTCGTCGCATGAGTAAACAAAAACTAAGCATTAACATAAACAATTTTAGGCTTAAACTTTCGGCTAAAAATTAACAAAAACAAAAACGAAAACGAAAAAAAAACAAGTGGGGAAAACAAATACTAAAAAACAACATATTTTTATGTAAAACTTAACACGAAAACCACATTTAGGCACTCGCAGAACATAAATAAAAGTAATGAAAAATTTAAAAAACATTTATTTATAGCGAAAAGCTAAGAAAAATATGCTAATTTTAGGCCCAACTTTCGACAAAAGCGGCCTAAAATAATTTCTTTGTAAAATATGTATGCACACAACTACAACTATGTAACAACAATGCATAAGTAAACTAAAATTACAAAACAACAAAACACAAATGTCGCCATTTTGCATTTAGAGCGTTAAAAGTTAATAAAAAAAAAGAGTCCCAAATTTGGGGCAAAACAATCTAAATACATTTTCAAAACGCAAACACTTTTAATGTACATAATAAAAATTACAAATTTATAAACTTTAATAATGAAAAAAACTTGTGTATGTAACATATATGTAATTTTGTGTTTATAATTGGTTTAATTTTCTTAATTTTCAGTTGTAAAAATTAATTTCTAAGAAATATATTAAACGAAAAAATTAAACATTGTAAAACTTGAATATGTGTAATGTTCACAGGTACAAAAATCTAAGTTTAAACAAATAAAATACAATTTATTCAAATGAAAATGAAAATGAAAATGAAAATTATGCTATAAATTTAACGAAACAATGTGAAAAAAAACAAAGCACATAAATAGCGATCGTTGTAAGTAATTTTTGTTATATATTTTTGTTAGTACTTGTTTTCTATTCGATTAATATTTTAGTTAAATATCAGAAAGTGAAAAAACCACAGCAACAACAAGCCAATTGTACTTATAACAGGCAAAACAAATTTATTTACATTTTTCTTACTCTGTTAATTTGCTCAAGAAATAAAAAAAATAAATAGAAACAATCACAGGACATCGGAGAATATTTTCTTGTATGCCTCTTGTGTGTTTAATTTTGAGTTTTTCTACACGAAATATCCAAGTTATTTGAAATAACTATAAAATGAAATATCAAGATGAGGAAAATGAATCGGAAATTGAAATTAATTTAAGTAAAACTCTATGTAAAATATAATATATTTTATTATTTTAAATTTTATCATTTATGTTGTACAATTTTAATTTGTTTTATCAGCACAACAAATTGGCTTGTTTACACTTTATAATTTTTAATGTTTACAATTAAAAACTAAATTTATAATACACACAAAAATACACAATATATATAAATATATATTTACGTAAATGCTAAATTAATGCAACTAAATAAATGTTAAAAACCAAAAAAAAAAACAAAAACAACATTCAATAATTGGCAATTTTTATTGGCTCCACAAAAGAAAATTCAAAAACAATTTATTTTATTTTTTTGCAGTTTATTTTGTTTGGCATACAAAACACATGCTAATAGTATGTATGTAAAGGTCAATACGTTTTAACAATTTAACAATTAAACAGTGTAATGCAAAATGTGTTTAGGCCTAAGCGACTTTACAGTTCAGTTCAGCAGTATACACACATATATGTTGATATATATATGCATATAAACATTATAATATTAGGTCTATACCTTGTGAAATCGGTGTCCCCCACACGTCTCTCTTTTCCCCTTTGTCTCAATGTGTAAATCAAGTTGTTGTAAATTTGTCTAAATGAAAATCGAAGCAAGTACAAATTAAATTTAATATTTTATTATTTTTCTTTAAACTTTCTTATATGTTTGGAAATTAAATGTAGGTCACACTTAAAAGGAAAATATAAAGAAAAGAAAAAAAAATTGAGACAAGCTATACAAAAAAAAAAACTTTTGGAACAATGACAAGTACAAAATTTCAGGTAATACAAAAATTTAGCGATTAAATTAAATTAAATTAACAAATATATTATGAAAGTACGTACAAATTTTTCGGCATAAAATATAACATATAAAATAAAAATAATAAATGGAAACAAAAAATGTTAGAATACAATTGTCAAATATTTGGCAAATGGTGTGACTTTAGAATGATTTAGTTGCTGGCAAAAAGTAAAGAAAATTATTTTCAACTTAATTTTAATAAACATTTTAGTTTCTTAAAAAGAGTATGCAACAAAACTTGAGTTACACATGCAAAAAGTGAAAATTAAACAAAATGAAAATTTCAACTATGTGCTGAACTGCAAAGTGTGCAAAATTAATGCATTGATAAAACAAAAGAGTTAAACAGATTTTTTTTAATTTTAAGGAATGAGCAGAAACATGCAAGACAGTCCACAAATATAAAAATGTACTCTACATACTTTCTTATATGATGTGTTTTACATACATTCATATAAGTTGAAAGTGAATAAGAAGAAAACTTGAGGATAGTTTCAACATAATGAAAATAAATCCGTTTGGAGCAAACTCAGGGCATTATCAAGACTCACGACGATGTATACATGCATTTAATACAAAAATATAAACAACATTTTTTAAAATTAAAGAAAAACAAAAGACGAAAAGAAAAAACAAAAAAAAAATAAAAAAAGATGTAATAATCATGCAAATGGATTATGAACAACTCAGGTATTAAATATTAAATGAAATATTTTTAAAGATCAATCTAAGAAAACGACAGTCAAGTCAACAATTTCAAAGTTGTGCAATATTCTTAAAGTTTTCTAAATACGTAATAGTATTAATCAACTAAAAAAAAAACAAATGCAAAAAAAATTGAAGATTGTTCATAAGATGAAAGTTTGGCATGGGATTTAGCTGGGTGAGAGCATGGTGAGTTTTTGATACATTCAAGTAAATACTTATACTGTACTTGTTTATTGAAATTTTATGTTACTATCAACCCAAAAACACAGCACAACTACAACAACAAGCAACACACACACACACACACCACACACACACACACAGACACTCACACACATACACAAAATAGTAAATTAAATAGCTAAATGAAAATGAGTTTATATAAAGAAGGAAAACATAAAACTGTGATTACATTTGATTGTCGATGCGTTGATAAACAAAAAAGTGTTGCATAATTAATGATTGAAATACGAAACAAAAAATACGAAATGAGTAATTGAAATGGAAATGGAAATGAAAATGGATTTCTTATATACTTAAACAGCTTATGATTTATAATTATTTTTTTTAATAAAACGATTATGGGGAAATTGTCTATAATTTGCAAATTTGCATAAATAAATAAATAAATATTTACTTAATTAGCCGAAATATTAAACTTCAAAAGATTACAAATTATTAATTATTTGGAGATTAGAAAATATTTATTGTCAATGCTAAATATTTTCCAGACTTTATTTCATTTTGCAATATCTCCAAACATTTTTACGATATATAAACTAGCATTCAATTTAGTTTATGTTTCACTCAACAAAAAAACATTCTGTATGTAGTGCACTTTAGTTAAAAATTAAAGTCTGAGATTTTACATTTATGTATATGGTTAAAGTATACACCTAATTAAAAAATAAATGAAAACAACAAGGCAAACAAAAAATAAAAAGTATGGAAAACCACAAAAAAAAATTTAATGAATTGACTAAGTTTATGATTATTAAACACACTCACACACTCAAAATCACTTCCACACACATATATTTGTATTTGGCTACATACTGTATATGTATATAAATATTTGAAAAGCAAATTGTGTAAGAAGTTAAGAAATGCAAGGATAAGAAAAGAAACTAAACGGTATTTTCACTCCATGCGTATGATTTCTATAAAACATCTGGAATATGTGCAAGCGAGAAATTTAAGTAAACGGCTTAAATATATTTTTAATGACAATTCGGATTAAAAATTTACGATTATGGCATAAACTTTTGTGTAAAATATAAAATCTAAGCTATCTAAAACAAAAAAAAAACAAAAAGAACAAAAACTTAACAGAAAAAAGGCATTGTAACAAAAACTCACACAGCATGGAAATGGGGAAAAAAGATATTGAGCATAAAAAGTCTATGAACGAAAAATCTAAATTCAATAAACTTGTTGCTAAAATATAATAAAAAAAATCACTGTTGTTTTATTTCCATCCATAAATTGCAGCGAACATAAATTTCAAACTTAAATTTAACGATTTCGCAGAGTTTTCGATATCGAAAAACCAATGCACTTTTCGATACATCATTATCGACCACCGATTTCAGAACAGCTGATTTATATTACCGCACAAATATCGTCCACAAGCATCGATAGCGATATTATCGTCTGATAAAGTATCGTATTTGCTTATCGATATCTCGATATATCAATATTTTCTCAACAAATCTTACGTGCTGACGAATCGAGTAAGTGCAAATTGTTATTAATCTTCATTGTTTATAGTTTCGTTCATAAATGACAATTCATTGGTATGTTTTAAGGTCGAAAACAAGGATTTAAAAAGCTACAACAAAGTGCAATCTATACAACAACATATAGAACAAAAACGAAAAAAAACAGTCACAGTCCCAACAAAATGGTGAGTAATACAAAGATATCAAATGGAATTCAACAAAAAAAAAACAAGTTATTTCGTTGACCACTTTAAAGTAAAAGACATGCTGCGACACAATAAACATTTAATAGACATATGCCGAATTTATATCAAAGTTTGCACATGTAGGTGCGGGTAGTGGCCTGTGACCTAAAATTATGCCCATATATGGTTGTAGTCGTGGCGTGCCGGTTGTATTAACGTGGGTGAAGTGGAGGGGTGGGGATTGGGTCACTTATCGGCAAAAAAAAAAATAAAACAGATACATTCAGGCGGGAGGGTACGACCGTAAAATACCCTGTGCATGTAATTCCAAGTAAACATACACAAACAAACACGTCACAAAGACAAACTTAAATGACTCAAATTCAATAAATGTTTTGATTTTTCTTTGTTTTGCAGTCGGAAATGCAAATGGATTGTGCACTGGATCTGATGAGACGATTGCCGCCTCAACAGATTGAGAAGAATCTAATTGATTTAATTGATCTGACGCCGGATTTGTGCGAGGATCTATTGTCATCGGTGGATCAGCCTCTTAAAATAGCCAAAGATAAGGAGCACGGCAAGGATTATTTGCTATGCGATTATAATCGTGATGGCGATTCATATCGCTCACCTTGGTCCAACACGTACTATCCGCCTTTGGAGGATGGTCAAATGCCATCGGAGCGTTTGCGTAAGCTGGAAGTTGAAGCAAACTATGCATTCGATCAATATCGTGAGATGTACTATGAGGGCGGTGTTTCGTCCGTTTATCTGTGGGACTTGGATCATGGTTTCGCTGCAGTGATACTTATTAAAAAGGCCGGCGATGGCAGTAAAATGATACGCGGCTGCTGGGACTCCATACATGTGGTGGAGGTGCAGGAGAAAACGACTGGACGGACAGCCCATTACAAGCTCACCTCTACGGCAATGCTCTGGCTGCAGACGAACAAACAAGGATCTGGAACAATGAATCTGGGCGGTTCATTGACACGTCAAACTGAACAGGATGCGAATGTAAGCGAATCATCGCCGCATATTGCAAACATTGGCAAAATGGTCGAGGAGATGGAGAACAAAATTCGCAATACTTTAAATGCTATTTACTTTGGCAAGACCAAGGATATTGTTAACGGTTTGCGTAGCACACAGTCCTTAGCCGACCAAAGGGATCAGGCGGCCATGAAACAGGATCTGGCTGCTGCAATATTGAGACGCAATGTCAAACCCGATTCGAACTGAGCTGTAATGGCATTATAGGGTATAATTATCGACTTGGCCGCGTTCAATTCAATATCATGATGAGCATAAGCAACTACAAAGTAATAGTAATGCGCATTTCTAGGCATTAAATTTGTTAATGAAAAATTGAGTATGAGAAAAAATTGTTAAATGAGAAACGTATTAATGTAAATTGATTGCCCACATTACCCGCCCCTTGTTGCAATTGATCTTAACACACATACACACACACTTTGAAGTCCATGTTTTAATGTTTTTTGCCAAAAAAAAAAACGCGCCAACTCCGACCGCCCTCTAGACAGTATCTTTAAGTATTTGAGTATTTGTATCTGTAAAATGCATAATTTGTAACTAAATCATATTCGCATTTCGAATTTTCCACGATTTGAAGCGATTCAATTCAATTCGATTCGATTCGATTTGTTTTCTTTTCTGCATTTTTTTCCTTGGAAACGTTTGCTACGTTCGAGTATAAATAATGTGTTTATAAATAATTAAATATGTATGTATGTATGTGTATTCTAACAATAAGAAGCTCGAAGCATAAATTTTACATTATGTACTTTTACTGAAAACGCTCTGTATTATGTAAAAAATACACATTACGTACCAAACAGCGAAACAACACAAGCATTTTTTATCATTTACAAACATTTTCGTGGTTGGCTCTCATGGTAATTATCATCATAGCAACTATTTTAAGATTCTTGGATTATATCTTTAGTTCGAGGACCAACCCTTCTAAGGCTTCCTCTAATATGATATCGATCCAAAAGGAGTCAGTTTTAATAATCCTTTTAAAAAAAACTCGACTAATCCAACGTAAAACAGTAATTATTTTTAAAATTGGTATTGGTATGGCTATGCTTGTTTATTAATTTTATGAAAAGATCGCAAACTACACTAGAAGTTAAATTGTATTTAAATAAGATTAGACTTGTCATCTTAAATATAATACATGAATACAAATTTACTTGTAGTTTTATCGATAAGTTAAATTGAAACATTTTCCGGTTTTTCGTTTCATTTCCTCTCCATTATCAAAATTATTACAGATAAATATATTTATATATATATATATATATGTATATATAAATACTATTTCTTGGGCTTGTCTTATCAACTATTTACAAAGAGCGCGACAACTTTAATGCCCCGCATTTGATAGCAACACCTAAATGTGACTTTGTGTGCGTACATGTATTTGTTTAGAATGATAAAAGTTTACATTTATTATAGTGCTTTTTTTATCATTAGAAGAATTGATTTTCGAAGTTACTTGTCACACTAAATATCTACAACTTAAGCTAGCGTTTACGAATAAATTAAGATTTATTTAGGAGGTCGAAATAAGATTAGTTTACGATTACATACAATATTTTACACGGGCTGCTCAAAAGCCTGTGGCAAGCAACAACATGGTCGATTTGGATAGGAGAAGGGGTCAGTAGAAGATCAGGAGCAGCCTCGATAGTGGCCAGAGACTGCCAGTTGTCCAGCAAACAGATTCTCTTCTCTTCCGCTGTCATTAGTGCGTTTCTTTTTTCTTTGAAGATTTAGTTAATAAATTAATGTGCAACATAAACTTGTTTGCAAAAGTCTCTTAGGTACACCAGCTGCTTATTGCATTTTGGAAACTTCAAACTTCGTATTGATGATCTCCTCATCGGAATCAAGCACGGGCAAAGCTGAATCACCCATGGACGACGGAATATTTTCTTCCACCCAACGTAAATCATCCTCCTCGGTGGTTGTACCTGCCCGTGAATTCGTTGAATTTCGATAACCACCATTCTGATTTGTTCCTCGCATTTTCACACCATACGCATCCGCCACAAACTGATCCTCTTCATCTGCAAAAACAAACAAGCCAGAAATAAGTTTAAATAATTAGTAAATTCTCTTTATAAATACCCTCTTCGTCCTCATCCTCGGGATTGTCGAGCAGCGGCGTAAACGCATAACGTTGATTGTTATTTGTGGGCCTCCAGAGGATCATGATGACAAGCAGGAGCACAGAGAAAAGCATATGCCAAAAGCCCGTATCTAACCAGATATCACGCCAGTTCTGAAAAGAAGTATTGTAGCTTTTAGAGCAATGAACATTTAAGTCTGTACAAAAACAATCAACTTACAGGTGTGCAACTTTCAGTTCTACGTAAACGCAATGAAAATAACATGAAGACAACGGAGGCGATGCAGGCAAATATCAACGTATTGGTAAAGTGTCTGTATAGCAATAGTTTTACCGTGTTTCTACAATAAACAAACATGATTCATGATTAGTAGAAGGGCCTAAATTACATCATTATCACTATTATATCATAAAAACAACTTCCTGATAAGTTTCCTAAATAACTTCTGAGATTACTATCTGATCGTAATGAAATTTTCAATTCCAATGAAAACTACAATACTTATCGATTTTTAAGTACAGTGTGTAAAACTATGGATAAATTACCTTCGCAGACGCAACGTTCTTGTAGTTTGCACTAATGATGTAAAAATCCACCAGCAGATGCCCGTGTCGAGAACAGCCAATGGTATTGTTGCCACCATGAGGTCACTTTGATCGTTTTTAATCTTGCTAATGCGTAAATAGCTCTCTACACATGCAAGTAGAAAGTATAGCGCACCTACACCTACAACACGATGCAGCATGGGTCCCAGACGTGGTCTATATAAAAGATAATTTAATAATTCAATTTTACATTAAAAATAATTAAATAATCTCTCTACTAACTTGACAATGCCAAAGCCCAGACTCATAATGATGACCAGCATTCGAGCTAAAGTGCGTTTAGCACAAGAAACAAACTCAGCAACAAGCTCGGCATGGTACACAGGATATCCAGTATTGGCTACCGTTTGATACTCTGCATAAAAGAATGCTTTCTCGAGCATTCCGAGAAGAATGACGCCGCCAATCCAGAATTGTATACGCAACAGATCACGCCATTGTGCAAAGGAGACAAACAGCCAAATAATGCCAAATATCACATAGATAATGCACATTATCAAATAGAACTGCAAGAAAAAGTATATACGTAAGATATGCGCTGATTTGATTGATAATTTGAATTTACCGGCAAAAATGGCCAATCAATAGCCGAAATATATCCATGAGGTCCCCAATATCCAATGCGAACCGTGGCATGAAATTTCTGTCCTGGAGGAATTGTTAAAACTGTCAGCTCCAGTTCGTAGACTCCATCTTCAGTTATGGTGGCAATTGGTTTGGAAGTCGCCTGTAAGTCCAAAACAAAATATATACGCTTTTTATCAACATTTCTGCGACACTTCCTATTTAACCCAAAAAGCAAAAGTACGATAACTCAAATTCGTGATAACGCAGACATATTTGCTGTAGGTATGGTATTTTTATACCCTGGCAAAAGGTATTGTAATTTTGTCAAGAAATCTGTAACGCATTAAAAAAGCGTGGAATTTTATACAAGTCATATAATATATAAAATATATTATATTTTTAATCAGCCGCTATATGTCTAATCATTCGTCTATTTTTGTGATAACTAATCTTAAAATCGTTGGAAGAAACTTAATACAGGTTAAACTTCTGCCATAATCGAATTACTGTATCATATAACTGCCATATGAAAGATAGGTCGAAAATTAAACTTTAGTATGCTAAACTTTGGTGTTTTTGGAGATATCTCAACTACACAAACTTACAGAATATGTATATTCCTTACAACCTGACAAAATTTGACTACTACACAACAATACATGCAGCTGTTATAAAAACGATCAGTCTTAAATGGAATACAGGTCTTTTAAAAGGGTATTAAGACTTCGGCGTGCCAAAGATTACAGTTCTTTGTTATTCTTCTTGTGAGTCACACACACATACCGAAAACGTATTTTTGCCAAGTGGCGCAATTTTGACTTCCTCTGCAGGCGCCACAACATTTTCAGTGTTATCCTTAAGGAGAATCAGATGGGTACAATTGATTTGTGTGTGCGTCGTTTGGATGACTTGACTAAGGCTTGCATTTTGTTGGGCCATCGGATTATCGTTGAGTTGTTTGAGCTAGAAATGTATATACAGATGAATAATAAAGGGGGGTTTCCGATTACAATCTTATGCTTACAAAACGGCCATCAAAGAGACATGGATGCTTCGTCAGCTTAAAGTTGATGGATAACGGCACTTCTGCATCAGACATACACTCCACTGTATGAACTGTGTTTACGTGTGTGTGTGTGTGTGGGAGGGGGAATAGGTGGAAAAAAGTTTTCAGTTATTGCGAATTTGTCACGTTGCAATTGAAGTACTAACGTTTAATGTAAATCTGTGTGCCAGCCAACAATGCATTCTGCTCTCTAACCGGTGGAAGATCCTATTGAAAAAAACAATACGCTACTATAATTAAATGTATACATTGTTTTTGTGAGCTTTTTTTACCTGGTCTATTAGAATGTCGACAATGCCTGGTTCTGGTTTTCCTGACGCCAGAGTGGCATAAATCGTAATAAGCGCCAGCACGACCGTAAAATGTTTCGACATTTTGTGTACGCTACACGTTTGCACCTAAATAAATAATATTTATTTATTCTTTTACGTTGCCCGACTACCCTTTAGAACAGTACTAGTGCAAGTTATCGGACTGTGCCTTATCGATTGTTTTTGTTTATGCGCAGTCGAGACGGGAGCCGGCCAAAAATCGGAATACAAATTCAGTTTGCAAAGTTAATTCCTTTAAGTGGTAACTTTTAACTAGTTCCTATTGAAATAGTCAGTTAAAATAACCAAATAATTTCAAACGATATTACCACAAACAGAGAACAGCTGTTCTAATTGCATATCGATGCAATTGCGATAAATATTCATCGACAATGTTGTCGTTATCGGCTTCTCGAAAAGTCACATATTTTTAGCAGCGTTGAGTTTTTATTTTCGCAGCGCGTTTTAAATGTTTTTATTGCCATAAAACATGGTAAATGTTATGAAAGGAGTGCTTGTGGAATGGTAATTACATTGTTTAATTGTTTGTTGCTTTAATTTAATTGAATTTCTTGTGGGTCTCTAGTGATCCGGCTATGAAACAATTTCTACTACATTTGGATGAGAAGTTGGCGTTGGGTCGAAAATTTATCATACAAGACTTGGACGAGAATCATCTATTTATCTCAACAGATATTGTTGAAGTACTACAAGCTCGTGTGGATGAGTTGATGGATCGCATCAGTTTTCCTTTGCACGAGAAAGACGCTTAAATTATAACTTTCTAAACGCTACAATCAAAAATGACGGGACGCGAATCGCATCGGATTAAAGATGCAGAGAAGAAACGTGTGCTGGATGAAGCCGCAAGGCAGCGACGTGCACGCAAGGCTCTGGAAGCTCTGGAGCAGGACAATTTCCAAGATGATCCGCATGCAGATCTGGTAATGTCCAAAAAGTTACCAAAATTCCAGGACAGCATCAAGAACGGCAAGGAGAAAAAGAGCAAACGCAAAGGAGCCGAGTATTTTCGTGCCAAATACCGCAAAAACTTTCAACAACTTCTCGAGGAGGAAAAACAAAAGCCCAATTATGAAACTGCATCGGCGCCTCCGCCCAAGAAACCTGTGCGCCATTTCTGTGCCGTCTGTGGCAATTTCTCTCAATACTCCTGTACAGCATGTGGAACCCGTTATTGTCGTATTCGCTGCCTGCGAACTCACCAGGACACACGTTGTCTTAAGTGGACCGCCTAAACTTGGTTGTAGATCTACTCATATCCATTACAAATGTAATTAGCTAGAATAAATCCAATAAGAAACCACTTGCGATTTTTTACTAAAATGGAAATTAGTTCCAAAACTAGGCGGGCTGTCTTAGTGGCGGCGCTAGCATCAAATTCCAAAGGTCGACAGCGTATGGTTTTTTGGGGGCGCTTTTGCAAGGCTCGCGTCAAAAATATTTTCCATATTTTTGGATCCTTTTCGCTTTTGGGTAGGCGAAAAGTTGTCTTACTTGAAAATGCAGGTGGAAAGATACCACCCTAAAACATTGCAGAGCTTTTCCTTTCAATTTTCTGAATTTTCCAGATTTGTTCGCTTACGCGAAGAAGATCTGAGTCCCTGGTGGTCCTACGCGGTTAAAACAAACTCCAAAAGAACCGGCTTTAATTTAGAAAATTAACAATTTATTTTGATTGGATATGAACAAATGTAATTAGCTAAAATAAATCAAATAAGAAAAAATTTGCAATTTTCAATTTGGCGCCATAGTACCGAAACGTTTACCAGCACCCAACAAAGGGGCCACGTAGCTGCCAGATTTCAAAACGGTAGTGGCGCCGCCTGGCAATGAACTGATCTGGTTCCGACATTTTTTGCCCATTTTCGGAGAGCAAATTTAAATTAAATTTAGAAAACACAGTATATAAATTTAAATTATAAATTCGAGAAAATAAAGGGAATTAATTTAAAAAAGATTTGGTTTTTGTAGCTCTGTCTCGTTTGCGAAAATCATTTGAAACTACGGAAAAGTTTTCGCAGCTGTTCTTCGTTACAGCGCCGCCACTACGTTGTCTACTTTTTGAACTAAGTGATTTGATGAACTTATGTTGCTAGCGCCGCCACTGAAAAAATTTGTCTACTCTTACAACTAAAATGCTCTAAACGCGCAGTCTCATTACAATTTTCAAACTGAAAGGTTGCGTCGCTCCGTATCGCATAATAAAATAAATTAAATTTTTAGTATAACGACTACACAGCAAGCAAAACGAGTAAATCACATTTGACAAAAAGCTTTTTAAAATTTGAAGAATATTAAACGAAATCAAATAAGCAACACGAAAGAACGTCAACAACAGCCGGTCGTGTGCGTGTGTATGTGTGTGTGTGCGGAAGAGCATATCAAAATCTAATTAGATAAAAGGATACTCCAGCCAAACCACAGGCAATTTATATTTTATATATATATTAAAAATGGATTACAATTTCGCTGAACTGAAAAAGGAGGCCGCCTCCACAGCTGAGGATATTTTCAATAATGCAGCCAAAAAGGTGTCAGGAAGTAGTGACGGCGCACAGGATGATAATGCGCATACCGAGCATTATTTTGCCAACGAGCAGAAAAATGTTATGGACTTCGGGGATCCACAGGCGTTCGTGCAACGCATGTCCGCAGGTGCCAAGGAAGCACAGGAGCAGCTGGATGCCAAGTTTTCCCAGAAAACAGATGACTTTGGTGATTTTCTGGCACAGAGTGGAAAAGGTGCCAAGCAGGCAATGAGTGAGATGACCACGGATTTTATGAATATGGAACGTGGTCTCTTTGGAGATGCACCAGCTCCAGCTGCAGTTCCAACTTCAGCTGCAGTTCCAACACCAGCCGCAGTACCCGTTGCAGCTCCAGCTCCAGCTCCAGTTGAAGAAGATGATTTACTGGGTAGCTTCAGCCAACCAACAACAACAGCGCCCTTGCAACCATTTGAGGCCACAGCTCCAGCTAATTCCCATTTCTATGATGACGAAAATTATGATAACGAAAACTATGATCTATTGAGCAAGCCAACTTTAACTGCTTCCGTCTCAGTGCCAGTGACCCATAATAAGGATCCCGACACAGATTCACCTTCCGTCTCTTATACTCCGTCGCCGGCTAAGAAACCTATTACGGATGCTCTTAAAGAGCAGGATAATGAGAAATTTATTTCTTCCGAGGATCTATTAAGTGACTTTAAAGAGGAACGCAAGGCAGCTCCGGTTCCGGTCCCTGTAGCTGCTTCTGCTTCGGTTCCTGTTCCAGTGGTAACCGACTTGGATGATGACGAGGTTGAATTAAAGCCAACTGTTACGATTACATCAACTCCAAAAGTGGAGCCTGTGAAGCCAGTGGCCAAAGTGGAACCACCAAAGCCGAAGGCTTCTGTTCCAGCTCCAGCTCCAGTTAAGGAGCAACAACAACAACATCCAAAGATTGTGTCCGTTGAAGATATCTTCTGCAAGTATGGACTCGGTAAGTTACAATCACCAGTTAAAATATTCACTAAGGCTTGCAGTAGGTAGAAAAATCGAGCTCATAATAAATACTTCGATAAATTAAATTTTATTTTCCAACAAAGTTCCTTAGAAAGACAATATCCTTGCAGTTCGAAAAAGTATAATTGAATCTGTCCAAATTATCATAAATTACAATATTCTTGCAGTTGGAAAAAATAATAATGAAAGTGCTAATAAGATATTAATACTACAAGTTTATTAAAAATTCAGAATTCTTGCAATTAGAAAGAGGCAAATTGTTTTATCCAATTAGCTTATTGCCACTTCAGAAATAATATTGCATTTTCCAATTAGACTATTACTTCTGCAATTTTATTAAAAATTCAATATACTTGCAATAGAAAACCTACAATTTACTTATTCAATAATATTGTGTCATCATTGCAAAAAAAGAATATTCTTTCTGTTGGAAAAAAACAAAAATTGATTTATCAAACAAAATCAACACTGCAAGCTTATTAAAAAAATAGCTGTATTTTCGTTATCAATAACGTATCTAATTAGTTTTTGTACCTGACAACTTGTCATCATTATTGTTACTGTTATTGTTAATGTTATTGCATTTCTTCTGTTTGTTGTTGTTATTATTTTTGTTAAGTATCCTCTCGACCGCACCTTGGTTAAATGTCATCAGCTGCTCTGGTCACTCTAACACTGAGCTTAGCTTTGTTGTGGTTGTCGTTGTTGTTTTTTGGTTTGTTACTTAGTCACTTTTTTTGTTGGTGTGTAGAGCAGTAAACAAGCCGCTTACCCGCTCTCTTCTTTCTCTTTGGCCTTCGCGTCTTTCATTTGTTTTGCGTGTATTTATCATGATGTCATCGACGTCATGTTTTTTTTTCGCTGGTTATGTGCAAAAAATAATTCAACCATATTTAAATACGTACATTTATGGCTAACAAACAGGCGAATAGAATTTCACTTGCTAAATTATTTCCAATACGACACAGCCTCTCTCTCTCTCTCTCATTCTCTCAAGCTCATTAGAGCTTTTAACTGATCGACAATCGTCATCGTAGGTGAAAGGGGGTAGCTGTGCCAATCGTCATCGATTGCTACGTGACTCAGGACAGCGCATTACTATCGTATTAGTCAATAGTAAACTTATTTTATATATAGTATTTAATTGTATAAATTTAATGTGAATTGCCGACTAGTTTCACAAGTATTTTCATCTTATGAATCAGCTGCTGATTTTGTTGCTGCTTTTGCTGCGTTCATTGACGTGCGCACAGCGTTCATAATTCATACATCTCATTTAGTTTATTATATTTTTTTTTGTAGTTTTAGTTGTTGTACAACATTTCTACATATTCTAGCATGCGTCCATTAAAGGAATTATGGCAAAAAAAAAAATGTACATAAACCACATAAAGCACTACTCTTTCTACTACTATTTTGGATTATAGTGCCCTCCATTAATTTAAGCCTTGCCTGCATAATCCAATTGTCTGATTGGGGTGCCGCTTCACTGCGCAAAATCATTTTAATATTGTTGCTGTTGATTTTTATTTTTTCAATTTCTTTCTCCTTTCATCAGCCTGCAATCTGCGTCTTTATTTCCACCGCCTGTGGGCAAAATATTCCAATTAGTAATGCAGTCGCCGCTTTGTTGCTTTGTTTTTACTTCTATTTTTATTACAAGCACATGCTAAGTATGTATTTGTCTGTCTACATTTTCTTATTTTCCAATTGTTCCAATTGGCATTGACTTTGCTTCTTCGGTTGCTACTTTTGCTTTTCCTTTGCACTTGTCATCGACCCAGCTGGAGGCATCGTCATTCCGATAACGATACAGATTTTATTTCTTTTACTAGTTGCTTTTCGCACTTTTTTCCTATGCAAAAATGCGTGTGTGTGTGTTTTCTTTCAGCATCAGTGTTGGCAGGAATTCAAGTGCTAAAATGGCTAAAACTATTTAATCTGCCAAAAATGCTAAGAGTTTAATTTAAAGTTAGCTTGTAGCAAGAAGTTGCTTTATAACAGAAATTTTTTTTGCATGTTAACGACTGCAAAATAGCCAAATCTAGCTACTTAGTAGCTGAAATGGTAACACTGGCTGTCAGTATGTCAGCCCTTCCTTTGGCTTCCCTTTCTCTCCTTTAGTCTTTTGTTCTATAATACTTAGGCTCAGCTCAGACTAAGCTGGCACTTATAGCGCCTCTTCTTTGCGTTTATCGCTTACTTTATAACTGTGGTTTACTAGCACATGTCTGTCAAATTGTACTTTTATACATAAATATAAACTAGTATCATCAAGAAATTATTTACATACAGACAAGTACAAATACATTTGTTTATGCATTGTAAAGTGCTATAAAATCTGCCTTAAATTGAGTGTAATTACAAGGCGTAACGAAAATTGTGAAAGCTCCAAAGGCGACACGGTGTAAACAAAGTGTGAATAATACGAGTGTTTGTGTATATCTTTTGAGTGTTTTGTCTTTGTTTAGTTCCACCCTGGCGTGATCGATATTTAGTTGGATGCTGTTTACATAAAATATTGTGGACTGCACTTTAATTCGGTTGCAGCAGGCGAGAAGTATGATCCACATTAGATTCTGTGCAAGAATGGGATCAGAGTTTAACCTCCCTTTTAGTTCTTGTGATCAGTGCTGCCAGAATTTCAACTTTTAAAATACCTAATTTGATCAAAAAGGTAGCTAGAAATAGCCAATACAAATATTAATCCAACTATCTACAAAAGTTGTCAAATCACCAACTAAAATTTGTCTGATTTCTGGCAATAGTATTTCTATAAATTTTCTAGCTTCGTTTTCCCGCTCTATTAAATGTAGAGTAAAGCGAATGTTCTACCAGCTAAATAGGTCATAAATTTACTTTTTGTTTATAAAAAATATGCATTCAAAAATGTATCCAAATGTATCACATCAAATAGTGAAATTTAGCTGACAGAATCAGGTCAACTTGGAAAATAGTTCAACAATAAGGAAAACTACTTAATGACGCACATTTGGGAGTGAGCTAAAGGCTTATGACTTTATGTAATTATTCTAGGTTAATAGCACTTTGTGAAAAAACTTTTTAGCAATAGCATTCGAGTTGCACAACTTTTCGCATAATTTCATAACATCCATATGGCAGCTTTTTCTTCTACTTCATCTTAATGACCTAAATCGATTTGTTTTCTATGAGAACTATGCTAAAAGAGCCAACTATAAATTGATTTATAGCTGACCGGCGAGTAAGCAAAAAAAATATGGAAAACTTGTAAAAGTTAGAGAAACCCTTCCTCCCTTCAAATGTCGAAGGACCACGTTGACAGCTCATTGATTTCATACATACATATAGAAATTTAACACTGCATGCCAAGCGTGCCAAGAATTCAACCCACCCTCAGTGAGGTGTATCTGCAGTTATTGCAGGCCGTGCATTGGACAACACCGCACCCAAAAACGAAGTCTCGCCGTCCGGTAATTTCCGGGCCTCCTGCCTAACCCTTAAACCGCCCCTCAGTTACCACATATAGTAAAAACAAAGCACCGACTGGAGATTGACGCATGCGTCTTCAACCTAGGGATGGGTATCGATATTTATATAATTTTAAAATTATTTTTGTTTATTTAAGCTACTTTGAAAACAAGGGAAAAAAATTACAATTGAAAATAAGTTTTTAAAAAGGTATTTTTAAAATGGATATTAAATAAAATATTATAAAATTCTATAAGATATATTATTATTTAAATAGGAGGCTAATCTGAAATAGTTTTTGAATTTTCTTAAATAATAAACCAAAATATAATAAAATAAAATAAGTATCGATGCCCCATCCCTAATTTTCAACCCCCTTACAAAAGTCTACACTTTTTTCAAAGCTCTACACACTGGTCAGCTGCAGCTGCCAATCGATAAATCGTATACTTTTGCAGTGAGCTTGAGCTTGAGCTTTTATTTTATGTGAGGGTTCAGGGCTAAGCGCGGTTGCTCAACCTATAGAGCTAATCGATTTTTTATCGCTCACTCTTTGAGAAGAGAGCTCTCTCTTCACTCTTTCTAAAGTACTGTACTCTCACTGCGCCGTCATTAAATAAGCTTTTACTGGTCCTTATAGTTCGTGACAGGCTTAAAGCTTTCAGCCTACACTCAGTCTCTGAACGCGTCGTGTGAATACAAGACGGAAATAATTCTTTGTAAAGCAGCTACAAATATTCCGTATAACTTTTAAACGGTACGTCGTAATTTGTCTCTCTCTCACTCTCTCACTTAGTGCGTTGTGCTTTTGTTTGTAAAATAAATACAGAAATATAAAACGTATATAGAACGGTTTACAAAGTTACCGTTTAATTCTTACTAATAAGTGATAAAATTGAATTTGTGTGAAAGTTTTTTACAACAACAAACAAAATGTGTACAATTGGCGAAACCGGACAAAATGGCGTCTGCAAGCAGCGTCCATTGATTTGCTCCATTTTGGATCCCAGTAAGTTCCACAAAAATACATACAATACACACACATACACACACACACAACATCTATTTAAGTCAAAAACAAAACTAACCTCTGACAATGGTGGAATATTAATCTAAGGTGTCTCAATTACGTTGTATAATATTTAATTATGATTGTTGTAGACGGCTTGATTTTCTATTTAATTATAGACTCTTTTGCATGTATTTGTAATGGTTTTTCTCTTCTTTTTTTTCTTTGCACCTAAAAGCGGGCTTTCATTTAACTTTTAACACCGCCTAAATGCACTCTTAACTCGCTCTCTGTCATTCTTTGGCACTCTCTTTTATTTGGTCTGCCTTGCACAACACTTAAACTAAACGCTAACTAACGAAAATCAATATATCAATCCGCTTATTTGCAGATGCCTGGTTCAAGCCCGAACGTTTGCACCCGCAAGGTAAGTCCCAGTGACTCTCAAACTGTGTGTGAACTGCTTGCCAGCTACTGTCATCTGTAGCTGTGTAACTGTACAACTGTCAATATGCGTTATAGAAAAAGCAACAACAACAACAAATATTTACAAGTGAAATGAATGTATTGTGAGCATTTCTATAATGATGTCATTGTTGTGACCCCGCCTACGCTCTCTGTAATGCTGTTAAGCCTAAAAGTATGCCATGCCTTTTCTTATTTTTTATTGTTGTTGTCTTCTGTCTGTATGTCTCTCTTTTGTAATTGTGCTCAGGCTTACAACCCTGAAAGTATGCTCAAGTAAGCGTATTCATATTGCATATATTGCTCTGCCCCTTGTCCCCTTACCCCTCCTTTAACTTTGTTTTATTGTCTCTGCTTCTGTTGCTGTTTTCATTGATTGCCGACAACGCCTTGAAAACAAGGACTGTAAATATGAGCTATGGAGATTTAAATGGAAATCAAAACTGAATATAATTATCTGGTTCACCGAAAGAATCACAGATATATTATAACTAAAAAAGGGTCTACTTAGTAGTCGCTACAGCTTTGATTTGTATGAAGAAATTTCATTTTAAAAATGAATTGTAACTCTTATTTTCGGTCTAAAACCAGCTAACTTAGAAAGACAAGAGCACATCACCTTTTTAAAACCAGCTAAGTAAAATTTGTTGGTGTGGGGTTTTTTTATTGTCAGATAATAATCCAACAGGTTTTTTAAAGCATTTGCCTAAAAAAATTATTTAATTTACATATTCTTTGATGGCTTTTATTGTAAAAACGGCAGACGTTTCCATTTTGCCATTCTGCTTAAGGGTGGGCAGCGCCTAAAAGCGCACTACAAAAAAATTTATGCTTTTTATATTAACTTTAAAATGAAAATAAGTGTTTGTGTTTTTCATAAATGCCACGCCCCCCATAATTAGTAGGACTGCAGTTCAGTTACCTTAGATGGCGTTGTTGTTGTTTTTGTTGCTGTTGCTGTTGTTGGCACTGGAGCGGCAAAAACCGTAATCGGATCGCATGCTAAGCGCTTTTTATGCAGCTCAAACGTCAGTTGGCCATATAAATGAAAAAGTTTTCACTGCAACCAAATGCAAGCTGATATGTGCCTGAGAGAGGGGATAGTTAAAAAGGGGGGAAACCCCTTTCGCACAAGGCTCGCATGCAATATGTATACATAAATAAGTGAGACTTATACTGTATACCGTAGGTCTAGATAGGGCAGGTAGTTTCAACGTATAGCTTATGAAAGCAAACTATTACGATTAGCAAACGTCGTCTGAGCTTTGCACTCAAAAATGTAACTGCAAATAGTATAAAACCCGCTATATACACAAAAGTTTACAATGTACATATGTGTATACATAATATTTAATCACGTCTGGCGCTTCTAGTACATTCATTTTGTACTTAAACTTTTCATTTGAGTTGGAAAACAATAGTAATGGTAGCTGGAAAAAATCGTTAATACAAACTATTAAATTGCCAGAGAAATAAATATTTATATAAGTAACTCTTTATGTAAAATTTAATTAGGTTAAACTGTTGTGTTAAACAACATTTTAGCTTTAATTCTCATTCGTTTACCTCAAAGTAAATAAATTTATTTTGTACTCAACCTTTTATTTGATCTGTAAATATTTATACAAACTATTAAATTGTCAGAAAAGTACAGCAAATTATAGATTAATGAAGTCAGTCGATGTTATAAACGTAAACTTTTTGAGTAGTTCTTACTTTGGATTAAAATGTTAAGCTTGAATTTACTACTTTTCACCTGAAAGCACACCCCATTCTCGTTTGCAAATTCTCGGTGAAATCTCCTCACCTGCGGCACATTTGATACTCCATGCTTGGCACATTAAAGCAATTTCTCGATTTTATGTGCACTTATGCCCAATTTGGTAACCACCACTTGACAATTAAAAGCAGTCAACCCTCAGGGAACCCAGGCTGCCCACTGTGACCACTCAACGCTCCATGGGCATAGCAGGCAGTCATCGGTGAGTTGGTGAGTCAGTCAACCCATACACCATTTTTAAGCAACTGGTCTTGGCCATAAAGTGTCTGAAATTCTAAGCTTTTCGAGCCTGACCAAGAAATACTCTGACCTAGGATGAAAATTGCAAAAAAAAAAAATTTAGATACGTAAAGATATTCCGTTACTGTAGCGTATGATAAAGCTTCAGGCTCTTATACTACACTATTGTTAGGAGATAATTTAAACAGAAAAATTAGGTTGGGATTAACAATTTAATTGGAATTTAACAAATAGATTGAGATTATGAAAGACATGATAACTTTTAAAACTGATGGGTTTCATTTAGAAATTTTAATTTAGTAATTTAATAGAATACTTAAAAGGGTGGAAGATTGTGTTTTTTCGCCTTATATTTCTATAAATATTGCTTTCTCTTACTCTGACCGCTATAAGGTTATCTGTAGTTAACTAGAACTTGTATGTTTGTATCGATCAAGTCCTACTAAATTCTTATAAACCCGTATAACTGGTAGAAATACTATGATTAATATTGGAAACATGCACTGTGGTTAGTCCAATTTTGGTCATGACTGCATCAAG
The DNA here is from genome assembly GCA_035043265.1 of Drosophila testacea. Lineage (NCBI taxonomy): Eukaryota > Metazoa > Arthropoda > Insecta > Diptera > Drosophilidae > Drosophila > Drosophila testacea. The sequence continues at coordinate 3,817,715 of JAWNND010000151.1, forward strand.
TACCTACACATGACTAAATTGAATTTCATAAGGCTGACTAAGAACTCAAGTCCATGGTTTAGTCTAGACTCTGCACTCTTGTCCAACCGGCTTTCATTAGCCGGCCGGCTTTTGTTATAGTTAAATGGTGAATGGCCAGAAATAGAATCAGAAAGCATGAACAAAGGAAATGCTTACGTGCCTTACGTGTTGGAGCTAACTACGTGTCTATATCGAGCATTATTTATATTATAGATACACTTACTTATTATATGTATAGAGTATACTATTTGATTCCAGCCAAGCGAACAAAACGGCGCATTAGATCATCGCAACTTTTGCCGGCTTTTTTTTTGCCTATCGCAAAAATATACAAAATTTGCATTTATGTGCGAAACAGATTTTGCCAATTGATAAGTTAAACAAATAGAAAAAGAGCAAAATGTTTTATAGTATGAACATTTTTTAAACACCCTAACATCATTTAGATATAAATTCTATATGAAGAATAAAGACTGTAGATCTATTTAATATGTATTTAATGTGGATAAAGAACTATTATTTTGTTAAGTACACTTTTATGAGGAAATATGAATATTCCGTATACAAAATTAGTCGAGATCACATATAGGCTCTTAAGGTTAAGACCAAGTTCTTGAATGTAAAGTATTTTCTAACAGTGTACAAAACTCTTAATTTGCACTCGCACCTTCAAATATACCCTTCCTATCGCTTTGAGTGCAGTGCAGTATGAAAGTGAAATTAAGCCTGTAAAAACAGCGCTGATAACGCAAGTTTGAGTCATGTGGCATATGAATACAGTTAGAGAAATGACTTGATTAACAGTTGAGTAACATGTGACGTCACACAAGATAGCGCTATCTGAATGTTTGCGAGCAAACGAAATTTAAAATTTTATTCAAATGCTCAATCAATTTTGGCGCGTCAATTTGACAAGCAGTAAAAAGCTCGCAAGCTGTTCAATAGCAAGCAGTACAATGCCGCCCCAGCTGAAAGTAACCTTGAAATTGCAAGCAAACAGAGAAGGGAAGCGAGAAAGAAAGAAAGCGAGACAGTTGGATAACGTAATTGTTGTTGCTCTCATTATTGTTGTTATTGTTTATGAAGCTCTCTCTACAGCTAATGTGCAGTCTCTCTTTCTCTCAGTCTCTCTCTCTCTGCTCTGCCCGGCCGGCGTTTCGTTCGCTCGTATTTGTCTGCTAATTTTAGCTTCTTAGCTGTTTCAGCTACTTGACTCTTGTTGTTTTAACACATCGATTTTGAGATTTCGACGTGGGCTGCAATTTGAGGGAGAGAGAGAGAGTGAGCTTTCTCTTTGCATCAGTTTAAGGGCTGGCAACAAGAAGAGAGCGAGAGAGCTTTTGCAGAGATTTCAAACACAGCTGATCGTTATAGCCAAAAATCATAGCTATTGACATTTTTCTTAGGCATTTCAACGACCCTTTTGCCTTTATTGAGATTGTACCTGCCTAGAAAGAGGCTGTTTACCTGTGTATCTGATGCATGCATCGACATGCTCAGTTTAAGGGATCGCTACCTAAGTGCAACGGATACAGATACATCTACAAACTCAACGGGTACCGATTGCAGATACAGATACAAATTTACAGCTACGTATTTTACCCTCTCTCATGAGAGCGATACTCGCTCTCTAACCCTCTCTCACACTCTCACTGTATTCTGTATGAAACAGTGTTGTCAATCCAGCCGTTATTTCGATAGATCTGTCCGTAAGAGTACTTCCCCTATCCGGAATTTTATCTTTTTTTGTATATATTGATAAATTAATCATAGTACAAATTACGTTTAGTATAATTTTTCCTTCTTTTAAAACAATAATGAAAATTAAACAAATATATTAATATGGATATGTCCAAAATAAAGTCTATTTTTTATTGTTCGTCCTCTTTTTCCGTTTTCGAAAAAATACCCTGAATAATTGTATCAATGACAAGTCATTATAAATAGTTTGCGAATAGTAATACTTACTTAAAGTCGAAAATGTCGACATAAACCTATAATATCCTTTTATCGTTTTCGTGGCTAGTAGTTGCCATCACTGATATAGAATTTGCCAGAGCCAGAGGGTACCCCTATACCTCGTATACTTATACCTCATATTAATATGATATATTGTATATGAGAGTGTTTGTTGTGTGCCCGTATGTGTGTATACCTATTGTATACTACCTAAAGCAATGCTCGCCCTGTGCCTGAAGCGCATCTGAAATTAATTGTAGTTTAGTTGATGTACGGCCTTTGTCAACGTCACACACGCATCGAGTGTTGTTCATAGAGTGTTCAGTTTTGTGTCGAGTCGTGTTTTTGCATCTGTAAGATACTTGCAATTTGTGACTTTGCCACACATTGTTGCCGTGCCATCGTCAGCTGTTGAACCCTTAGCGTTGACCTCAGCCAAGCAACAACAAGACAGATACACAAATACTTTCGATTCCGAGTCCGCTTCCTTTGGCATTTACATGCACATTTCAATTACGCGGATATCTCAACAAGCGAAATACATATCTATCTATAAATATGTATAGTATATATATTTATATAATATATACATATCTACAACAATTTAAATCAGATTTGTGCACTGCACTTGAATTATATAATTTTGTCATAATTGTTTAAATCAATTTTTACGTGCTTATCGAATTTGTATGCGAATACACTCAGCGAAAAACTAATAAGAAATGATAGTGAAGTGCATAAATACAAATATTTAGCTATCTAGTTTGTTAATATAATAACGAGGTACATAAATATGCTCAAAGCATCTGAATTCATGTATCAACTTAATGTATGTAAAGACTACGTAACAAGAGTAACAACAGAAAGTAAAATAAAAGAATACATAAAAAAAATTATAAACAAATAATGAAAAGTGAAATTAAAATAAAGAATTTAACAATATTACAATATACTTTGCAAATGCTGTACTCAACTTACTGTTCAGCGTAAAAAAGATAACAGTTAAAAAACTTGCATATAAAAATTACATTTAAAGTAATTTATAAATAAACAATTTAAAGAAATTTATACACACAAATGTTGAAAGTAATTTATAAATACCCAAGTAAACTTGTTTCGCTCAGTGTAAATACAAATTAAAAAGTTGTGTAAAGAATTTTATGATACTTTCGTGGTGTAATTTTTCGCTGAGTGTATTGTGGCACTTATCTATCATGCAGTTGGACGATGCGTTGTCGCTTCGTCTATTTTCATATCAGTTGCGAAAACTAGCTACATTTTTTTTTTTTGTTTCTTTAAATTTTCGGCAAGTCATTTGTTGAAGCATTCATTGCTGTCGCCTGGCTGGGTCTATGGGGACTGAAGACTAAAGACTGAGGTCTTTTAGCACTCTGGGTTCGCTGATCGTTCGGTCGATTGCCTCGTTTCAGTTAACGGTTAATGTTAATGCCGGCCCGTTTGGCAATATCGCGTGTGTAACTTCCTAATTCCGTTTCATTTCGTTGCAGTTGTTTAGTTCTAGATATAAATATATATATATACATATATATTGCTATATATAAACCCAATTAAAAATATATATAAATAATGGCTGCCGCTTTAGAAACGCTACAGGCTCTACTGCAAACAATGGGTGAAATCAAAGAGCTGCCTATTAATCGGGAGTCTTGTAAGTATTTCCCACAATTGGGAGAAGTATTTGCTGCTATTTGATTGTGATCCATTTTGTAGATAAACCTATAGCCAGACATCTTTAGACATCGCGTCTTTTGACGTTGTTACCAATTGCAGCTCTGTTTTATTTATAAACATTTTTTTGTGATTTTTCTCTTGGCGCGAGAGATGTGACAAAATTTATTGAAATTTTCGTATTTTAGGTATTTTAATGCTTTGTTGGGTTGCACAGACTTGCTTATTAGCTGGGCCTTAGACTTCTTAATCAATGAAGTACATTTATTTATATACTTGTATTTATTTTGTTATCTATCTAAGATTTCTTCAACTTTCCCAGTCATTTGCACTTGACAACTGATTGCGTTTTCTATTATCTATAATTTACGCTTCAATTCAGAATTCATTTGTTTCCGTTCTTGGTTTGTGGATTCTTCTAATCTAACTATTGCTGGTAATATTTGCAAATATTACTAGTTACATTTAAATTAATTTTTAAATTATAACTAAAAACGTTACTTGGAATAATTTCACTAGCAACCTTTATCTATTGAAATATAAAATGTTAATTTAAAATTAAAAAATTTATCAGCTGTAGGGAATATCATAATCGTTGAAACTCTTGAACAAAAGTCTGCATTCTTGTATTTTATTTCTGAATTATTAGGTATTTCACAGTTTGAATTTGAAAATTCTCCAATAAGTAAGTTTTGTAGATTTTTAGGGTAACTTATAGTCGTTCACACTCAGATGCTAATGTAGGCTGTTTCACAGTGAGAAAAACTCTCTGATGAATATTTAAATATGTATATTTATCACTGAATATCTCTCAGCTGTAGGGTAATACATAGTCGTTTACACTGTCATGCAAGTGTGGGGATTCTATTATTTGTAGTTTTGTCTCTGCCACCAATTTGATTGTTGCTCACTGCTGTTGCTCTTCTTATTGTTGCTTTTGCACTACTTATTATAATATCATTATTTTATTATCTTTTTATTGCATTTCTCATTTGCTGCGTATTTCTTATGCAATTTGGCAGCCCCTTTTCAGATATTTTGACAATGTCAGGTGCAGTTTTTATTCATTATTTATTGTATTTATTTACCCAGAAACCGATTTCAGAAATTATGTCAGCGACGCGTATGTTCTAACTCTTTCTTACTGCCACATCCGCTATCTCTCTCTCTCTCTTTCTCTCTGTTTGTTTTTGGGCGGCATGATATCATTTGAAGCAAAGCTTATTACTCACTCGCGCCAAAAAAAGACAGAAAGAAAAAGGCTTCATTGTAACTTACTCGACTGTTTGAAACCCTGTACGAGTAGGAAAAACAAATAAAATATGAAAATTCTAAAAAAAAAACTGTGTATAAGATGTAGAATAACCTAAGTGCGTACTAAATTTGGTGTGTTAAGCTCTTATATTCCTTGAGATCTAGATGTTCATACAGACCGGAATAACGGACATGGTTCTAAGGACTAGCTATATAAAGAATTTATATACTAACTGGGTTCTGTCACGCCTCCTTCTGCCTGTTACGCATTTTTATTTTGACAAAGTGTATAGACTTTTCAATTTTTAAGTGCAGGGTCTAAGAATACATAAATCTGCTTTTGCCATTTGAATGGGGTTAAAATGATGTCACTATCAACATTTACAAATGTACATTCATACACCCATTCGTAAAACGTAATTTGTGTTTTTTTGATTTTGCGTTGCAGTGGAAAGTTCATTGAACAATTCGTTACAACGTAATACTGCGCAGAACTTTCCAGACAACCACAAGCAGTGCATGTGAAACGGTGGCAAGCAGTGCATTGACCACACTCAACAACAGCCGTCAATTGTGGTTGCACTTAATTAATTACCTGGCTTGTTTTTTTGTTATTGATTTCACATGCAATTGGCAGATTGCACTCAAAAGCACACATACACACAGTCACACTCGAACACCTTCAGTTTGAGCAATTTTCGTCATGCTTCAAGTACATTTAAACATGTTGGAAGCTCCAACATTTCTTATGAATCACACACAACGTTCAATCAAACACCAAACGCAACCGCACCCACTTACGTTAAATAAAAACGTAACTCGCGAGCATGAACATGAACTTCGTGGCCGATTTCGGTTTCCCGAGTCATCGTCGTGTGCTTGACACGTTGCTAAACATTCTTGGGACGCAACGCAACGCATTGCGCCTACGTAGTCAAAGTTTGACATGCTGTTGTTGTTGTTTTATTGTTGTTGCAATTGCGCGTTATCTTTTTACTTTCATGCGCTGGGATCGCTCTCTCTTTGCTGTACATTGTATATTCCCTCTCTCATACTCTCTCAGCAAAAACTAGCTCCATTCCAGAAAACTTGTTTGTCATGCATGCGCTCGCCTGCTCCCTCCCTCGTCTCTCGCTCTTTCGTACTGAGCTCCAAGTGGGAGCAGTGCACAGTGGTCCTTAAGGTTGTTTTATCGTTACTAAATTAATAACATCAAAACACAAGAGTCTTCCCAATTCATCTTAAGAAAACAAGAAAACTATTTAAAACTTTATTAAAATAAAAAAGAATTCTAATTTATCAATTAAAATAAATAGCAAAAAGCAAACATTTTAATTAAATGGTATTTCAACAACTAACACCCACTGTGCAGTGGCAGCGCAGTTAGCAATAGCGTCTGCGACTGCGGCTTATTGGTTTGTTTTGTGTTTGAACTTCTTCCAGTTCTTTTGCTGCGTTCAGAGCAGACGGCGGTCCGCAGTGTCGCCCTCGTGTCAATTTTATAATTGTGTTTGTGTGAGTGTAAAAGTGTGTGTGCATTAGCCAACTTTAATTAGTGCTAGACACGCCAAATTCATTTTGCATACATTTTGGCGCCAAGCTAACCCCGCCCTCCCTTAAACCATACTACAAAAACCGTTAAAATGGCCGGTGGCAGCAAACGTTATTCACGCAACAACTCAAATGGCAACTTCCAACCACTTCCCGAACGTGGCCCAGGTAAATGACAGCAACAACAGTAACAACAACAACAAGAGCAATAGCATAGAAAAGAACTAAATATAGAGCTTATCACCTGTCCACTCTAATTTACCGCTAAGCGTTATCTATGCTCTTCTGCTTCTTCCAACGATTGCCAACGTCAGCAGCGACTTCAACGTGGCTATTAAATCGCTGCATGCTTCATAGCCAAAAAAAAAAACAGACAAGAACAACGACAAAAACAACAATGGCAGCATTAACATTTTGCATAATTTGTCTTTTTTTTATTTTCGGCGACGATCACTTTTTGAATTTTGATTTGTGCCACGTCGAAAAATGCTGGAAAGTTGCAAAGCCAACGAACTTTATTAAAAAGCTGGAAGGCAAAACAAATGCAAAAACTAATTCAGCAAAATATTCCTGCATATTCCACAATTTAATGCTTGCATTTCCAATTTGCAGGCTATCAACTGAATGTGTTTCTATGTGTGAGTGTGTGTGTGTGTGTGTGTGTCTTGTCTAATTCAAGGTTATCAATGCCGCGTGCCAAATATATGTATTTGAGATGTGCCCGTGATAATTAGAGCATTTACAATCACGCACGAAACTAATTAATTTTGATAAAACGGAAGTAAGGCAATAAAGCTTTGATTAGGTGAGGTGACATATCAAAGAGCAAGGGACAGCGACCAAGAGAAAGATCAGGAGTTTTATCTTAAGAATTGATTGGAATAAAGTTATTATAAATTTGTTTAATATCATGTGCTCATGACAACCATGTCCGATTTTTTAATAATAATCTTAATTAATAAAAAGTAATATTGACGTATTACGCTCATCTCTAACAAGAATCCCACACACTTGGCTCTTATCTAGCCAATTTAATGCGCTTCTTCTTTATTCTTTGACAACGAGACTCCACTTCACTTTCAGCTTAAACTTGTTTCACTGCAAACCAGTTGGCATTCTCCCAGTTCTCCCAATTCTCTCTCTTCTTTTTCTCCTGCCCCTTCCCAGTGTTAATTTTCAAGTTCCAAGCCCAATTGGCATCCCAGTGGCGACTGCATTTATCAACCTACGAAGCTTTCAATACACTTAATTGGAACAAAGTCTCATTTTCAATTGATAAAAGACGCGACTCGAGAAAAACTTTCTCTTACAGCGCTTTCTTTATAATTCAGATAGACAGCATATGTACATAAATACAAATGTATATGTATCTTTTATGTATGCTACATACTTATGGCTTAACCCAGTTTCAATTTGTAGCCCTCTCATCATTGTTTCCTTTCTAATTTGCTGTCGATTTACATAACCGCCGCCGCTTGGCAACTAACTTGGCCTAAACCTCCTCCTCCCCCCGAAACGGGTTTTTTCTCTTTGAGTTACTTTTTTTCAACTATTATAGCCCGAAACTGATATTTGCTTAGCTGTTGTATCTATCTTCATTATATTTAGTATATTCGCTATTGAGCTTTCTTTATGGCAAGTTTATTCTTTGGGAAGTTGAAAGAGTTCTGGGAATAGTTCTTAAAGATCGCGTTGAGTTTTGAGCTCTTTTTACGTTAGTTTTTCTTATGCATTTTCCGATTGCCATGATCAGCTGTGCTCCCATGGGAATCTACACATCTACACTCACCCATGCCAATTTAGCACTGAGAAATAGTCGAAATCAAATTGAGTGTGCTTGACTATTAGATACTCTGTACGGATATCTAAATATATAAAGAGACACTTTTTGCGCATATTGTTATTATTGCGTATTTCTTAAGAGAAATGCACTGCTTGCATTCGAATGTTAAAACACGCATGGCAAGCAGTGCATTCCAGAAAGCTACCAACCGTCATAAGCTTGCTTCAGTATCTTCTTCGTTGTCAAATGTTTGAATATTAAATATTACATTATAATTTAAAATTAAATACAGTTCTTTAGTACAATTTGTGCTTTTTTGACCCATCCACTACCCATCTCACTAAAATATACTACTATTTACAGGGTACATGAAATAAAATCATTAAAATACCTATAGAAAAAGTATTTTAAAAATAGAAAACAAGCAGGAAAAACACGAAACATATAAAAAATCTGTTTAATTAATCGGATTTCAATGGTTCGTCAGCGAATTGTTTATTGTTTAATGAGTTAAACTATTTATAGGTCGAACCAATTGAAATCCATTTGGTTTCTACAAGGTAAATTCGCTTTCGATGAGCGAGTGCATTGACTGCTTATCGGAAAATGGGAAATGGAAGGAGAAGAGGATGGAATGGGGAAGGAAAACACTACAATTTGGATTACGAGTGCATATCCATAAGATACTTTTAATATAGATGTTTGTTTAAGTTGTTCCAATTCATATCCGTTCCGAGTGAGAGACAAATCTTTTGTTCTTTCGTTCTGTATTTCTCTCTGACTCTCTCTGTCTCTATTTCTTTTGCACTTTTGCTCTTTTCCGTGGTCCGGACAAATCTTGAGGCAATCCCGCAAAACCGCACAGACGCCAAATAATATTTGTCTAGTATAAAACTTGGCAACGAACGTTCAACGATCGAACGCGAACCACGAAATCACGAAAAAATGTCGAGCAGAATCTGTGAGTGTGGGCGAATTAAGGGGGTAGAAGTTGGAAGAGGATAAGATCAGCTATACATATATAAATTATATATACAATATATTATATAGTTGTACCAACAATTATTACCTGGTTGCAAGTGCAACACAATTTATGCTACAAAATGTGTAAGAGTGCATGAGTGTGTGCGTATCTCAAAGATTGCATAATTGCTGAGGCAAAAAGATACATACATATACACACACACATATATCTATATATATATATATAGACAGCTGTCTAATGATCTTTGTGTTTGAGTGTGTGCTTTTGTATATTTTGGTATATTTCAGTGACTTGTAAACTGTTGGGAACTAATGAAAATGAAATAAAAGAAAATCTTATGAATTCAGACTGCTTGTCAAACTGTGGCAATATATGGAATAAAGTAACTGTCTCTCTAACTTTAGATCAAGCTTTAAACATTAAATAAAAAAACTGTACCATTTAAATCCTTTTAATTCATCGATATATAGACGAATTTAAAAAGCTGAAACTGCGTGACAAAATGAGAAACAATGCTTAAAGCTTGACTGAAAACTCTTATATTTTATGAAATTAAGATGGAATCTTAATATCTTAGAATGGTTGTAAGAATTAAACTCTTTAAGAAATTAATTTAACGGATCTCGTACTATAATTTACGCCGATCTACAATTATTTTTCTCAACTTTGTTTTTTAGTGAAACTTAAATAATTAATTATATTTGTTAAACTGTTTAAAATAATTGTAACTTACACTGTTTTTCTCTCTTTTGCTGTTTATAGTGGAATCCCTCATCTACTGGCGTGATGTGAAAAAGTCCGGCATTGTCTTTGGTGCCGGTCTGGTCACACTGGTGGCCATCTCCTGCTTCTCCGTGATCAGTGTGTTTGCATATTTGTCGCTGCTGGGTCTCTTCGGTACCGTCGCCTTCAGAATCTACAAATCGGTGACACAGGCCGTACAAAAGACAAACGATGGACATCCCTTCAAGTAAGTCGAGACTGCACTTTAAATACAATAATATATAGAATAACTGATGTGTCTTTCTTTAGAGAATACCTGGAACTGGATCTGACGCTGTCACAAGAGAAGGTGCAACATATTGCTGGCGTGGCAGTTGCACATCTCAATGGCTTCACTGCGGAACTGAGGCGTCTGTTTCTGGTTGAGGATCTGATTGATTCGATTAAATTTGGTGTCATTCTGTGGGTATTTACCTACATTGGCGCTTGGTTCAATGGCATGACTCTGGTCATTCTGGGTAAGTTATCTATATACATACATAAATCTATAAAATGATTTATTAATACTAATTAAATTCTTAACCCTTAGCCTTTGTCTCGCTGTTCACCTTGCCAAAGGTTTATGAGAACAACAAGGCATCGATCGATACTTACTTGGATCTGGTGCGCACCAAGTTGACAGAGATTACCGACAAGTGAGTAGATGTTGTGCTCCAAAGATATCCCAGTAGAACTTTTCCTAACTATGCGCTTTTGCTTTTTCAGAATCCGGGTGGCTATTCCCATTGGCAACAAGAAGCCTGTGGCTGCTACTGAGTCTGACAAGGACAAATAGAAAGTAACAACTAAACAACTAACAACAACAAGAACAGCAGCAGCAGCAACAACAACAGCAACAGCAACAACATGTTTATTTATTTATTAAGCATTATTTGAATGATTTAATATTCATCGGGGCATAACAAATAAATACATATTTTATTGTATAATTACAATATACAAACAACAACTTGCAATGTAATAAACCCTTAACTAAAAGCTATACAAAAGAAAAAGAAAACAAAAAATCGAAAAGAAAAGCTAAAAATATCAACACATCGTAGAAGTTTAAACATTGTCCAAGTGTCTTTAAGTTTTTAAACGAACGAAAAGTAAACAAAAAATGAATAAAAAGAAAAAACACAGCCACAGCAATGCAATTAAGGTTTCCTCGGTTCCAATATGATTTCTTTTTATTTCATTTAGTTTTTTTTTTTGCTTAAACGAGAGATTTCTAGCGACAAGACCCAAATAATTAAAAAAAAACAAACATTTTATAATTTGATCATTTAGTTAAATATATTGCTTAGTTAACAAGACTATGCAAACCCCTTTAAAAAAAAGAACATTGTACACCCATTTTTATTAGCAACTTTTTTCTAATTAAACTCTTTTTGCTTTAGTTCTAATTATAATTTTGTTGATTTTTATATAAAAAATCAAATAAAAACAAATGAAGTAAAATATTATAAACATGAATCATTTTGATTTATACTCTTATATTTTCGTCTTATTTTAAATTTCTTTTTTCTTTAGCAAGTGTATCAAAATTAGGCTGTTTCAAAAAACGAATTCGCCTTTGCCCCACAATCAAGTATAACCCAGCTCGAGAATGGACCAATTGTGCTGTGTTTGTAGCTGGGGATTCGAGTTGCACACATTATTTGGGAGATCGAATTTCAGAACATAAAAGTCTTTTTCATAACTTAAATAAATTGCAAAAAGAAAATCAACAGCTTCGCCTTGTTTCATAAACATTTACTTATGTACAATTAATTTTTAAGCATTTTACATCATAAACAAAAAACAAACAAAATACGAGAACTTAAATCAAATATTTAACATAAATTTTTGTAGCACAGCAAGTTGAGTTTTGCCAACGTTTTAAAATCGTAATCATTAAATCATATGCATATTTATAGCTTAAATGTTTTTATTGTAACCATTTGTTGCTCATTGTTATAAAAGAAAGTAAAATGAAAACTTGAAAGTGAAAGATTTATGTTTAAGTTGCTTTCAAAACGTTTTTACATCAAAAAGTCAAGTGCAGCTAATTAAGCAGAAAAGATTGTAAGGAAAACTGATAACTTTTTAGGCGTCGTTTTTTCTCCCATATAATAACAATAGATATTTTTGCATATTATGTAACACTTTAAAATGATATTTCTATATATGTATGTAATATGTAAGTGAAAAACAAACAAAAATCATAAGAATCATCATAAAAGAGAAAGGATAACGAAATTTTGGGTATTTGCTTTGTGTAAGTGCAAAGAGTTAAGGTATGAAAACCCTATAAACGATCTTCATTTACACACATATATCACATAAATGTGCAGTAAGTTTGCTATATGATAGACAGCGACAACAATGTTCTTACTTATTACATTTAAAAGAGAAGATCAAACAGTTGATATGATCGTAAAAATTTCAATAAAAGTAAACTTATAAAACTTTATTCGTTGTCATTCATTTCAAGCAGCTTCTGTCAGCATACACCACCCTTCCACCACTTTCACTTTAGTTACAGGTGGCGTCTTGTAGTTACCAATGAGTGGCGCTTTGTAGTTCCTTGCATGGCCGTCGGCGCTAATAAAACGAAAGAAAATTGCTAACATTAAAATTAATTTTTTAACCGGAAAAACGATTTTAAATCAACAAAATAAGTAAATCCGAAATTTTTTTATTTGTTTTTAAATTTGTCTCGATTTTCTAAATCCAGAGATACCCAACATAGGGTATTAACAGTCGGCTTAACTGAACTTGCTAGTGGAATGTATGTACTGCCAATACGCATGTATGACCTTCGTACAAGGTGACTGGGACGATACACTGTGCTCACTAGAGAGTATGGGAGAATGAGAGAGTGTACGAAAGAGCACAGAGATAGCGTTGCATGAAATGCATTTAACAAACATAAATTTGCTATTGGCAACTGTAAAATGACGCTGACAAAGCTACGGAGAATTTGACGCGCTGATAAGACAAAAAAATGGCAAAGACCGCGTTTAACTGAGTTGTTTACAAGAGCGCCAGAGAGAAAGAGAGAAAGCTTTGCTCACCAAAACAAAGAGCGAACAAATAAACTGTTTGTAGTGACAGTTAAATATCCTGTAAATAGTGAATGAGATGAATAAGTTTCTAACTGCAACTGAAATTAAAGTGATGGCATGGCAGAATGCTGGAAAAAGAACATTATTAAATAGCTTAGCAGTATAAGACAGTATTACACTGAAGCAGGGATAAAGTTAATGTGGTTTGCATATTGTGTGTGCCGCCTTTGTATGTAACCAATATACCCTTTGTCATTGTAACTACAGCACACGAAAAGCTCTCTTGACTAATAACGCAACCGAAAAGTGCACGCCGTCTGAGAAGTGCTCCGGATTTAGCAGCGAACGGTTGTCGTATTTGTCCGCGCATCGTTTTACGTAGTATTTCGCTGTTCGCGTTTGATTCGTATTATAAGTTGCTCTCTCTATATAGTGTGTTTAGGAAGGGGTAGAATATACACGCACCCACGCAGCAGCAGAACGAGTGACATATAGAACCCACTGTAGCATCTACCTCAGTTAGCAGCAGAGAGTCAAAGGCAAAATGTCGAAGCCACAATCGGACGCGGATCGCAGGAAGCAAATTTCGGTGCGCGGCATCGCTGAGGTGGGCAACGTAACCGAGGTGAAGAAGAACTTCAATCGTCATTTGCATTACACCTTGGTCAAGGATCGCAATGTTTCCACACTGCGTGATTACTACTTTGCGTTGGCCAACACTGTCAAGGACAACATGGTCGGACGCTGGATTCGTACACAGCAGCATTACTATGAGAAGGATCCCAAGGTGAGTTGGTTTCCCCCGCCTTTCCGCCACCGCCCCCAACCCAGTTTATTGATTATTTGCTGGCATTTTCCATGAAATGGAAAAAAAAGAACCTAACCCAACTTTTGTTGCGCCTTTGACCGAAATACATTTTTGGTGTGTCCATTAAGGCTACAGATTTTGGTATTGTCTTGATTTTTTGACTATTACGACATTATTATTGCGCTCTGCGCTTTCAATTTAAATTCTTTGCATTCTCTCTCTGTCCCAGCATTGGCCAAGAAACTTTTCCGTTTCATTTAATTGTTTTATTAACTTTTCTTTTATTTTCATTTTTGTTTTGCACATTCATTATCATCTGTCCATTTTTATTTTGGTTGCACTTTTGTTGTTTCCTTCATTCTATTTTATTCTCTTGTTCCTTTTGTCTAATTGCCTGCCAATTTTGGGTTGAAGTGCAGTGGGACAAGTGCCAAAAACGTGTGAAGAGGGGAACAACGCTTCAGCTACTTTCACTGCAACATTTCACTTGGGGTGGACCAACAAATTGACAAATTCTTTAGCCATTATGTCTGTCTGTCTCAACAGAAACATCTTGCTAAAAAGCCGGTGGGCGCAATGATATTTCCCACAGCCAGCTGACTAGACCCCCTCCTCTCTCAGCTCCCAGTTACTAGCTAACCCAAAAAAGAAATCAACAAAATATTAATAGCTTATGTGTGCAATCAGCAGCTGTCACACACACATATGTATGTACATAGTACATTTACATACTGAGGAATACTTTAAATATGAATTCAATATTAGCCAAGTAATTTGTGTACCCTATAAATTATTTGAAAATATTAATTTTCAGTTAACAAGTTAAGCTAATATTGCTTAGGAGAATTATAGAAAAATTATGGAGTTTATGCTCTGTTAGTTTACTTCAATTGCAATACAATTATTATTTTTATTCTATGTTAATAATATATAAGAAATTAAATGTCTTAGCCCTAGAAATTTTTATTATAGAAAATCTTTCTATAAAATATTTTAAAAACAATATTATTTATTTAAAACCAATCCTACCAAGAAAATTATTAAGTACTTAAAACTATTAATGATTTAGAGTCAAGTAGGTTTAGTTTATCTGCTTAAACTCGTCAAATTTAACGAGTATAAGCTCCAGCGACTCCATATAGTCATTAAATTAAAAAAAGAAATGCTAACAAAGAATAAAAAATCAATCAACAGAATAATAACTAAATAATAATTAACAATAATTACTTTTCATACAAAATATGTACAGGGTATCTGCTAGCTGAGCACTTACATATAACATATGCTACTACAACCAGTAAACCGCTCAGCTGACTTTAAAACGAGTTGAGCGCTTTTAAACACGCTCTAACCGCTAAGCTAAGACATGTGTATCTGTAAGATACACACGCACGTACCGAAAAACACACGCACACACCGACAAAATCAATCACGTGTGGCAGGCGTGCGAATTTCGCGAAATGTTAAATGGAGAAAAAGGGGAGGAGGGGTGGAAATTTGTCCTTGCCTGAATGTCAGTGAGTCAAAAGTTGCGTCTGTTGTTAAATCACTCTCAATTTTGCTTCAATAATATAGACAATTATGTAGCTATGTATCCATGAGATACATTTGCATAGCAATAGTTTGGGAGCACAGCTGTTAAATACCCCTTGATACGTATAGAATCATAAATATTTGTCAATTTAACTTAATTTATTATGTATAGAAACTGCAATACTACAATAACAATTGCAAAAGTTGATGAGAAAAGAAAAGATATAAGATACAAAAGGCCCAACAGATACAAACATAGATACATATTTTCAAGGTCAAT
This sequence comes from Drosophila testacea, assembly GCA_035043265.1. Taxonomy (NCBI): domain Eukaryota; kingdom Metazoa; phylum Arthropoda; class Insecta; order Diptera; family Drosophilidae; genus Drosophila; species Drosophila testacea. Next base: position 3,833,393 of record JAWNND010000151.1, read on the forward strand.
CAAAGGTTATTAACAAAAACGAGAGTTGTTCGTCGGCGCCATCGTCGCCAGCAGGAAAAATTTTCATTTATTTTATTTATTTTTCTCTGCTGTGTTCTAGTTTCTCTTATAGTTGTTGTTTTTGTGTGTGTGCTTGTGTTTGTGTGTATCTATGGGTGTTGTTGTAGTGTATTTATTTTGGTGCCATAAAAATGCGACATTAATGAAAATTTCCATAGGGCTTATGTTGTATTACACTTTCATTAGAAGCTTACATGCAATTACAGCACGCAACGAGCCGAATTAATCTATTGTATCTCATAGATAGCATAGATGAAACTGAGATACTTTTATACCACATTTGATAGTAACAGCTGTTGTGTGTAGAGTTTTTGACAAGTTGAAACTAGTTACACTTAAAGTTAATTGAGTCCGATTCTTCATTTCTTTCAATTGATGGGTTAGTTCTTCAACCAATTGGTGCGAGAGGTCAATAGGGGTAATCGAACTCTATTCAAGCAGAAAAACAAGTGCTTTCAAATAAAAAGCAGAAGTTTCTTAAAATTAATAGTGATTCAGGATAGATTCTTCATATATCTAAGATATAAATTGATTAAAGATTTTAATTTGATAGTTTCCGAGATGAATAAAAGTTGCTTCCCTCTTACTGTAGCTGTAAAAATGACTTGGATTATTGTGTTCACATGAATGTTTCTTTTTTTAGTTCTTACTATCTGACATTTACAGGGTATAATTTTGTAATAATTTAAATAATTTCCATAGTATTGCGGATTGCCTTAGTATAAGAAGCTTTACTTATTAACATATAACAAATTGTGCAATAAAACTGATAGTTCTAGGATTGACTATATTAAATATGTGTAGTTTACCGTAAAGTCAACCCTTTTCAGGGTATATTCATATATGCTAGATGGTACCTAAATCCCTTCTTTATTAGCTCATTGTGAAATACAAATATACTGATGTAATAGGTCTGTAAGTAATTCTATATATTAGAACAGCTGCTAGAATCTAACTAGCCAATGTACTTTCATATACAAATATATAAAGACCTTAGGCAATAAATAATAATATTACTACGCACATGACCGTTAATACTTATATATAGGTCTGGGTTCGATTACAAAAGTGCAAACAAACAGCATTTGTTATCATCGTTTCAACCTCAAAACATATGTTCAATTCTCTCGCTTTTAGCCCGATAATTATTATGGTCAAAACGCAGCTTTATGTGAGCTACATGAAAAGTAATTAAGAGATAGTATGGATTGGGCTATCGGAAATGGGTATTACTTGCTTAAACTGTTTCATAAATTTCCATAAATATATATATATCTTTTTACGAATACAATTGGAAACAAAGTATGTTAGTGCTCATTATTGCACTAAATTTAAATAAAGTTTTAGCATTACCTAGCAATGTGAACCCTTTAAACTTGTTATAGGGTATGTCTTTTGTGCTCAATGCTTATCAAGTGGCGCATAGAATCATAGTCTTAATCAAATTTTAGCTGGCGACAGTCTTCGATGATGTCGTCAAAACAAAATACGCAACTCAAGATCACATGAGCATTGACCAGAGATGCAACAGATAGGGATAAGGTATATGCATTCCATAGAAACATGTTTCCATAGCATTTCAAGTGCATCCCCATTCCCATTCCAGTAATTTCTAGAACAAAGTATGGCTTCGTAATATTGTGTCTATCGGGGCAAACTGATCAATTGATCAGATTCGATTGAAATCGAACCGGATCGCACCAGACTATGTAATAGGTGATGTCTATAAATAGATCTCAAGTAACGCTACCTCAAATTAGCAACCAAGTGATAAGGCGCCTATGGGTGACCTTCCAAACAAATCAGAGGCTAACATATGTCGAGTATATTACCATAAATAGGTAAATAGAACAGCTAATCTCGTTCCCAATCAGATGTACAGCTCTCTCTAGAATTAACCTGAACCAGCTGCTTGTAATTGAATAATCGAGTGTACTTTACGTTACACATTCAAACACGTTTTAATTTAATGTGCTGTTATAAGGCATCTTCAAGTCGACCATACCCATATAATGCTCTGGTTACAGGGTATGTTGAAGTCAACACACTTAGAATACTAACAATTAAGCCCACTATGTATCTAGTAGATACTATCTACATACTTACATATGTGGTATCTATATATAACTCTTAAGCTATGAAGCTAAAATCGATCTGTATCTTTAACTGTATGACCAGAGTTGCCATATAATTCATTATTTTCGATATTCGAACTATTTATAGCGCGTCTACTATCTGTCGCTGGAATACTACATGGGCAGATCATTGACCAACACAATGATCAACTTGGGCATCCAGAGCGAGTGCGAGGAGGCCATGTACCAGCTGGGTCTGGACATTGAGAATCTGGAGGAGATGGAGGAGGATGCCGGCTTGGGTAATGGCGGTTTGGGTCGCTTGGCTGCCTGTTTCCTTGATTCGATGGCCACACTGGGTCTGGCTGCTTACGGCTATGGCATCCGTTATGAGTACGGTATCTTTGCTCAAAAGATCAAGAACGGCGAGCAGGTGGAGGAGCCCGATGATTGGTTGCGTTATGGCAACCCATGGGAGAAGGCACGTCCTGAATTCATGCTGCCCGTTCACTTTTATGGACGTGTGATCGATACACCCGAGGGCAAGAAGTGGGTGGATACCCAGAGAGTCTATGCCATGCCCTATGATAATCCCATTCCCGGCTATGCCAACAACCATGTGAACACTCTGCGTCTGTGGTCCGCCAAGTCCCCGGTTGACTTTAACCTGAAGTTCTGTAAGTAATATTTTTTAATACTTTTGAAAGAATTATATAAAATCCTTATAGAGAATGTCTTACTTATAAGTAATTCTATTTCCTGTTTATTGCAGTCAACGACGGTGATTACATTCAGGCCGTGTTGGATCGTAATTTAGCCGAGAACATCTCACGTGTGCTGTATCCCAACGATAACTTCTTTGAGGGCAAGGAACTGCGTCTGAAGCAGGAATACTTCATGTGCGCCGCCACTCTTCAGGATATCATCCGTCGCTTCAAGGCCTCCAAGTTTGGATCTCGCGAAGCAGTCCGTAATACTTTCGAATGCTTCCCAGATAAGGTTGCCATCCAGCTGAACGATACACATCCATCGTTGGCCATTCCTGAACTGATGCGCATCCTCGTCGATGAGGAGCATCTGGAGTGGGAAAAGGCCTGGGACATCACTGTCCGTGCTTGTGCCTATACCAATCACACCGTGTTGCCCGAGGCTCTGGAACGTTGGCCCGTCTCCTTGTTGGAATCAATTCTGCCACGTCACTTGCAGATCATCTATCACATTAATTTCCTGCACATGGAGAATGTGAAGAAGAAGTTCCCTGAGGATCTTGATCGTATGCGTCGCATGTCCCTCGTCGAAGAGGATGGCGACAAGCGCATCAACATGGCTCATCTTTCGATTGTGGGCTCCCATGCCGTTAACGGTGTGGCTGCTATTCATTCGCAGATTCTTAAGGATACATTGTTCAAGGACTTTTATGAAATGGATCCCAAGAAGTTCCAGAACAAGACGAACGGCATTACGCCACGCCGTTGGTTGCTCCTCTGTAATCCGGGTCTGTCCGATCTCATCGCCGAGAAGATCGGTGACGAGTGGCCCGTGCATTTGGATCAACTGGTTGCTCTCAAGAAGTGGGCCAAGGATCCCAACTTCCAGCGCAATGTTGCTCGTGTGAAGCAGGAGAATAAACTGAAGTTGGCTGCCATTCTGGAGAAGGATTACGGTGTTAAGGTGAATCCCGCCTCCATGTTTGACATCCAGGTGAAGCGCATCCATGAGTACAAGCGTCAGCTGCTCAACTGCCTGCACATCATCACATTGTACAATCGCATCAAGAAGGATCCCACAGCCAATTTCACTGCACGTACCATCATGATCGGTGGCAAGGCTGCTCCTGGTTATTATGTTGCCAAGCAGATTATTAAACTAATCTGTGCCGTTGGCAATGTGGTCAATAATGATCCCATTGTTGGTGACAAACTGAAGGTCATCTTCCTTGAGAACTATCGTGTTACCCTGGCCGAAAAGATTATGCCCGCCGCCGATTTGTCCGAGCAGATCTCCACTGCTGGTACCGAAGCCTCCGGCACTGGCAACATGAAGTTCCAGCTTAACGGTGCTTTGACCATCGGCACTCTGGACGGTGCCAACGTGGAAATGGCCGAGGAAATGGGAAATGATAACATTTTCATTTTCGGCATGACCGTTGATGAGGTTGAGGCCCTGAAGAAGAAGGGCTACAATGCCTACGATTACTACAATGCCAATCCTGAGGTCAAGCAGGTGATTGATCAGATCCAGGGCGGTTTCTTCAGCCCCGGCAATCCCAATGAATTTAAGAACATTGCGGACATTCTTCTCAAATACGATCACTACTATTTGCTGGCCGACTTTGATGCTTATATCAAGGCACAGGATCAGGTCTCCAAGACCTATCAGGTACGAACAAAACAATGCAATTTTAGAGAGATCTATCACTAACTCTCGTTCTATCTATTCCATTTTAGAATCAAGCCAAATGGCTGGAGATGTCCATCAACAATATTGCATCCAGCGGCAAATTCTCGTCGGATCGCACAATTGCCGAATATGCCCGTGAGATTTGGGGCGTTGAACCCACCTGGGAGAAGCTGCCCAACCCGGAGGATCCGCAATAAATCAATTAACAACTTCTTTTTGATATTATATTTTATTATTCGTGTGCTTTACTTTTGTTAAAGTCCAATTTTAGGAGCCAAAATGCAACAACTAACAAAAATCTAAATAAAATAAAATGAAAACAAAACTATGATGAAAATGAAAAGTCAAGGATAAGCTAGCGCTAAGATGTGAACATCGATCAATCGGGCTCATTGTTAAATACTACATATTTTATTTAATAAAATTTAAACAAACCTATTGCTAATCTTCAATCTTTGATGGAATCAAATTAGCACAAAAAAAAACAAAGAAAACAGCGACTACAACACGGTACCTACATATAACATTATTGCCATTGAGACCTCAGGAAGACTTTCAAAGTAAACAAAAACAAAAAAGAATTATTTAATAAATTATTAATGAAAGAAATTGCAACTTAGTGCAAAAGCTTTGTTAGATATGAATATGATATGATATGATGATATGCGTGTTATGAAAAAGAAACAAAATAAAAAGTTCAACTGTTACATGTAAAGAAAACCATTTCATTTTAACAATAAACAAGAGATGAAGAACTAATTTTGGGCACACTAAATATAAAATGTATGCTTAAATTTGGTATAGGAATGGATTAGTTGTAGATAAAAGTAAAAAATATGAAACTATTTGATTTAGGCAAGCAATATCGAAATCGATCCTATCCACAATTATATATTGTTTTAATATCTAGATTTATTCAAATGAAAGAATATTAATTGGGTAATTGGGGATCAATCTTTGCAGCTATGATTAAAAATTCAAAATTTTTGTGAAAATTAGAAGCCTAAAAAAATAATTTCGCTAGCTTTTGGACAGTTAATTGAATGAATAGTTAATACCTCTTATCAAATAGAATTGAGAGTTATGGAGCACTTTACATCAAGGTTTCTGAGGAAATCCAAGGACCACGAAGCCACAATACCAACAAAAATACGATGCATGCGTCGGGTTTGTGTTGATATTGAGGCAAATGGTAACAGAAGATGTCCTGGCTATATGCCAATAGATGCGTTTTATTATCCAGAAAATATTCCAACTGAAGCGTATAAATTTGAGCAAATGAATCAAGATATGAATGCCTCGAATCTTGTTTATAGTCTGAACACACAAGAGGTGCCAGAGAAACATAATTACGGTCCTAATATGTACAGGGTATCTGAGGTGTCGGACATAACGTGTAACCACAATTGTGTATCTCAGGAGACTATAAATGCACTCAAGTCTGTGATTCAGACACTCGAGGCTAATAGATCGGAGCAGCTTGATAGAGAAGAGAGGATTTCAAGTGGTGTAGGAGTAACCTTTAGTGAGAGTACGGAGGGACAACAATCTGTTCAATCTGACGAGAGTAACTCCAGACAATATCCTCCAAATGTGGGTAGAAATCCAGAGTTGAATGCACTGACAGATCTGGTGCGTCAGACCATGTTGAAGCTGGATATTTATATGGCATCACAAGCGGAACAACAGGCGAATCAGTTGAATATAGAAGACTATCTCATGCCAGAGATGCCAGCCAATATGACACCTTTTATGGATCCCTTCATGCAGATGCAATTGATGCAGAAACTCAAGTTGCAAAAGCAGCCAGCACAAACCAAGGGAAGAACTAGACGTACAGTAAAAGTGATGCCGGTGCAACCTTTGGTTATTATGCCACCACAACCTGCACCTGTTCCGACTGCTGCACCTGTTCCTCCAGTCAGCAAACCGGAGAGATATCTGCGTCTGCGTCCGCGCAGAAAACGTGCCGCACCAGAAACAACAACTGTGCCCAAGGAGACGAAGCGTGATTGTGGTACAACCATGTGGTGTCCTAGCAGGAATTGTCAACAATTTTGTGGTGTGGATGATGCAGTCAACGATGAAGTGAAGCCTTTTACGCAGTCGTTACCAACTATACCTCCCTATCGTGGAGATCCTATGCATACTCCTTACCCTATTCCTTCTCCTACGCTTTCTCCGACTGCTTCTCCTACTCTCTCTCCTGGAAACTCCTTCTACTATCCTGAAACAAAAAGTCTACGCTCTTCAGCGGGCATGAAAAGTTTACAGTCGAGTTTCGGTTTTAACAAGGAGCAAGAATATCATTCCAAGACAGACAGAGAGCATGAGAAGGAGATAGAGGAGGAGCCGGAAAAAGAGACAGAGTCAGAGCCGCAGCAGAGTGAGGATGATTGGTATCAAAGTGCTCAACGTAGTCTCTTTGAGCTGGAGGCGGAGAAAATGAATTACACCAAGTCAACCTGCCACAAATTGCTGCAAACGGATTCCTTTGAAACCATTAGTGACTACACGGACATGGATACGAGCTCGCAATCCTCCAAACGCTTCGTTACCACCACAGACAAGGCAGTAAACACCAGCAATGATGAACCAAAGCCCGTCAAAATTGTGCGCATCTACAAATGTTCTACTTTAAAGTCAAAACGTGGTCAGAGCAAAGGAGGGAATAAATCAGAGGGCAAGGTAAGATTCCAAAGCAAAGAAGTGACTAAAAACAACAAAAATAGAAAGGACAACAATCCCTTTCTATTCAACAACAGGGACTTACCAACAACATCTAAAACACCAGCAATACCAAGCGCACACCCTGTCATAATGACAAGCTCATCTCATCCTTCCGAGTCCAAGTTGAGAGTACTGAAATCCATGAGTGAGGCAACTTCGGAAGCTGCACGACGTCGCTATACAGTCCAGGAGGATGCAAGATTCCAGCGTTTGTTGGATGAGGAACAGGAAAAGTTAAAGAAGGAAAAGCATTTTGATTGGCGTCCTTTAAAATGCACTTGTAGTCGACATTCCCGTTGCAAGGGAGGATCAAATTGTAGTGTCGATTTGCTGCCAACTTATCCCAGTGGCTGGACACAGTTATCCATGATGGACTAGTCAAAGTTTTTCCATTATTTTCTCACACTTCGGAAAAGTTTCAGCCAGGGGTAGATGGACGCAAAGTTTTTCAATTACCAACATGTACGTTGATGTTCCTCAAGTGAGTGAAAGACAGTCAATCGGATCCTGTAATACTCCAATCTGCTGTGAATCCAGCTTGAAACAAAACGCGAGGGAAAAGATAAAAATGCAAGGGACAAGCTCGCATGTATCTTGCGGGAATTGCATTGGGAATACTGGGAATTCAAACAATCCTTGTCCTACTCTTGATTCTCAGCTCAACGGAAATTCCTGGCACAGATACAATGAGGAGTTGCCACAAGCTCCAGCATTGCATACTGCCTCAATTCAAAATCTAAACGTGCCTCAAGCAGTTGCAAGTGAACAAATTAATGTAGACTCCGTATTGCCACAATCTTCATATGTTTGGCCACCAAACCAGGAACTTTTGTATCAAAATCCAAATGTATCTCAACCGAACAGCAGCAACTACACGAACCCAGCAAGAATCTATGGCAATCCCATTTTGGGAAGACAGCAGAGACCTACCATATTGGTCATAGTGGTCAAGTAAGTTGAAGATTTGAATTACATTAATATTTCAGCTTTAACTTGGAACCTTCCTAGCAAACCTACCACAGGAACACAGGCAAAACGTTATCCACCTAGAAACTTTCAGGCAACAACAGCAGGAAGTTACCCCATAGAAGGACATCCTGGAGTATATCACAATGGAGTCTATAATGCGGCAGCTAACTATCCAATTGGAGGTTATCAGGAAGGAGGCTACAACAACAATGTTGCAGGCAGAAATAATCTTTCCAAGTAAGAAAACAATTTGAACAATTCTTTAACATTATTAAACTTTCTTTCCTAGTCCAAACAGCAATGAAATCAATTCAGCAGAGTAAGTTGAATACAAATTAGGAGATATTTCACTATAATTTGCCTATAATTTCTTCACCTTATTCCACAGCGATAATGCCCAAAATCAGATATCTCCAAATGAGTAAGCCAAGTTTGTCTATTTTCCATCTTAATACTTAGATAACTTTTCTTTTTATAGAGTCAATGGTTATGGGTCCAAACTTATCAATGAATCAATTGGGTAAGTTTCGATTTAAATTTTTTAAGGATAAGCCAAATCTACTCATGTAATCCCCTCACAGATCTGATTCTAGACAAGATCGTAAGCAGAAACGTGATTGTTGTACCTGCACAGCTGAAGATCAATTCGATAATGAAGAAGATGGCAAAGAACCTTTCACTACCTTAAACGAATCCAATGAAGATTGCGAGTGTACTTGCGACATTGGTGAGCTGGAGAAGACTCTCGAGAGTCTCATACCCAACGAGGATTGCCTTTGTTATCTCGCAAATATGTCGAATAAGAAAAAGAAAAAGAAGCGAAAACCCCGATCGGTTTTTGATCGATTCGAAAGTCCGCCTTTTGTAATCGAACCGAAACCGAACCCAAATTGTTGCATGTGCTGTTGCCGCAACAGATCCTGTTATTACTCCAGCTGCAACAATTGCTGCAATTCATGCTATCCCTGGTGCTGAAACATCTTCCACAGTAAAACAGAAAATCACTTATTCTCAAAACAAGCAAACTGTTTAGAAATAACTCTAAAAAAATTACAAAATCCTGATCCCACATGAAAACAAATCGAATTGACAGCTTTCAAAATGAGGAAATTTTATAAATTCTAGAAACTCAAAATTGACTGACTTGACGTTATCCTAGGAAATTTAGTGATAGCCATGGCGGGACCACGGAAAAAAAGACATACGGGCACTCAAATGTTGTTGCGACGAGCCGTCAGTCGAATGGGTCGGATGAAGTCCCCTAATCTGGGAAATAATGCTATTGGTGGGTCTACACTGTATGATGTGAACGAGCCACGATCCGGCATCACGGTGCTGCCATCTATAGCCAGAGACTCGCAACTCGTGCACATCATGCAGAGCAGTCTCTCACCTAACGTCCGATCGAGCAAGAATACCCGAAGCAGGCGAACCTCTCGCGTAGTTCCAAAAAGAACAGGCGATAGAATGCCCACAAGGACGATCGAGGAAACCATAAAAACACGTATGTCCGGGACGCAAACATGGCGAAAACAGAAGCTCAATGGTAAGATCTAAAATAAAAAAAGATGTGACGAATCTAATTAAAAGGGAATTTCTTCTATTCTGTCCTATCTGTTTATGTTACAGAAGTGTTATCCGATCATAGCCTAAAGCATAATGATCGTTCAAGAGCCAGTTCATCAGGCTATCCATCCAGTTGGAATTACGAAATTGCTAGGGATGAAAACGTACCCGATGAATACTTCCTAAATGAGGCCATCCACTCTGACATCCTCAGTCACCAATTAAGGAAATCAAGCCGCAAATCAATTGATTCCAGCGTCCAGTGTACACTCAAAAGGAATAAAAAGAAAGAGCGAAATAATATCCTGGTACCCTTGGTTTGTGAGGCTCAAACCCAAACAGGACCGTCGGAGAGGTCGTCTAGGTCCAAGTCTAAAAAAAATCCTAAAAGTGAGTTGCTTGGCATTACACAAAATTGGTCAGATGACGAGATAAACATTATTAACCAAAATTCCTGGAATTCGAATCTCCCGAACACCGAGGAAGTGGAGGTCCAAAGACAGAGAGCCTACAGCGGCGAAGCGGGAAGCCAATCCGATTGTCAGAGTTACCATTGTCTCTGTAAAAACACCTCCAATGATAGATCCAGTAGGAGTAAATGCAATAACGATACATGTCCTTACAAATCCAAGTCTGGTAAGAACTATGGCGGCTATACGCCATCTGAAACGAGCGTCGAAATGAATAGCACTCATGGTAAATCCACGGAAGTAATTGAGCGGCCCTCGGATAGATTCAACAGAATTGAAAAAATCAGTTTACCACCTTCGTCAACTGGTCGTAAAACCAAGAACAATCCACATAAAAACAGTCAAAAGGGTTTGGCTAAAGGACAATCCGATGTCAATTACGAATCGGAGTCCAAGAATCCAAAATCGGAAGGCAACTGGAGATTGCATCTCGCATCGAAGAATGAGATGAAGTCATATGAATTATCGGAAAATGCTGATGTATGTGCTTTTGTATGTCAAGGAAACAAAACTAAAGAAGGGTATTGCTCAAGGAAATCTAGGCAGGAAGAAACCGAATTCACTTGTCTTTGTGAAAGATTAGTAGAAGATGGGTTTTCACAAAAGAGTTCCGGCACAGGAAAAAGAAATGTCGGTTTCCAGAACAAACAAATCTCCAAGCATTCATTATATAATGACGATGATGCGCCTCAACAAAATTATCAATCAATTCATTCCAAATATGTAAAAGCCGATACACAAACTCTAAGACATGGCACAATGGACATTAATAGAAAACCAGACAAGAGCTCCCCAAATTCTTTTGATGATTTAAGATCCAATGAAAAGAGCTGCGATTGCGATTGTCCTGGTTGCATGAAAGCAACTGATTCTACTAAAAAAAGAAGTCAAAAGGATGATATGAACTCGAACTGCAGATGCAGTTGTCCTGTATGCAACAGATTAAGATTTCAGGATCAACAGAGCTCCACACCCAGAAATAATGATATGAGTTCAAATGGAAGGTCATATTTTGAGAACATTTCAGGATTCCAAGGTGATTTGGGATTCCAAGAAGAAAGCTGTGATTGTGATTGCCCAGGTTGCATGAAAGCCACAGAAAATGCTAAAGAAAGTGCTAAACGGAAGGATGAAATAAACTCGTTTTGTAGATGCAATTGTCCTGTATGCCAAAGAATAAGAAAGAGAAATGAAGACATGGGCTCTAGTAAAAAGGAAATAGGTGATTTGGAATCCATAGACGAATGCTGCGATTGCGATTGTCCTGGCTGTATGAAAGCAACAGAAACTCCGAAAGAAATCTTGCGGCAGAAGGATAAAAATAACTCAATTTGCAAATGCAACTGTCCTGTATGTGAACGACTAAGAATTCAGGGTCAACAAAGCTCAAAGTCTAGGAAGGATGACACGAGTTCAAGTAGAAAGACTTTTAAAGACGTTGGTCAAAAAAATACCGAAAATGGGGATTGGAAATCAATGGATGCAGGCTGTGATTGCGATTGTCCTGGTTGTATAAAAGCAACAAAAACGTTGAAAGAAACTAAAAGGCATGAGGATAAAATTAACTCAATTTGCACATGCAGTTGTCCTGTATGTGAAAGATTAAGAATTCAGGGTCGAGAGAGTACCAGACCCAGAAATGATAACATAACTTCAAATAAAAAGTCATATTCTGCGAATACTGCAAGGAGCGCCAATAAAAAATCAAGTCAAAAGTCACTGGATGACGGTAGTCCAAGAAAAACGGAAGTGAGGTCAAATAAAAAGTTATATTCAGCGGATAATCCCAGAGATACGGATATGAATTCATGTAAAAAATTATTCAATGAAAATAATCTTAAAAATAATGACCCAGATTCAAGAAGAAGTCAAAATGTTCAGGGCTGGTGTACTTGCTATTGTCCTGATTGCCATAGAAATCACGTAAATGCATCCTTCGGCTGGAATGACAATGAAAATTGGAAAATTTCCGATGTCTGTCAATGCAATTGTCCGGGATGCACGAGAACCCCAAACGAGAGAGATTTTTCAATGGATGCAAGAACAAATCAGGATAACTATCTGAATAGGGAACAATTGAAGAACAATTTTTCTTTTCCTTTTATCTGTAAATGTTCTCCAGCAGCTACACAAACTCCACAAAGTGCTATAAAGTCGACACATTTGATGCAGGATGTCTGCAGCGATGAGGAATGTGACTTAGAATGTGAGCCTTGTAAATTAGCTACGAAACAATCGAATCCCAGCTTGGATCATCGATCATCTGATTGCTCTTGTTCGTCATCAAATTCAGCATTCATCTCAAGTTCCGCAACGGAAAAATATAGGCCAAAGATAGAATCGGGAGTTAAGGACAGACAGTCTAAAAGTATGAACTCAAATAATTATAAAACATTGACAACTAAATATAGAAATAAGGAGATACAATGCACCTGCCAATGTCCGCACTGTGGAATTGATTTGGATGAAGAAATCAAGAATCCTAGTAAAATAAAGCCAGGTACTCCAAGATCAAATCAAAGACAATCCACACCCCACGGAACAACTCAATTAAACAAGGATATACCAAAAAGATTGTCTTCAATGCCTAGATCCTCCAAAGAAGAGCCAAGAACTACAACTTTAAATTCTAGAAAAGAGCCTAGGACTAAAGCTGCAAGTTCTAGGAAAGGGCCAAGGACTAATGGTGAAAATATCAGAAATGAGTCAAGAATTAAATCTAAAACTTTTACTAAAGAGCCAACAAGTAATGTTGAGGATTTAAGGAATTATTGTAGAAAAGGGTCTGGTAACAAAGCTGTGGCTTCAAGGACTAAAGCTTTTTCTTCTAAAACATCAACGTGCAGTGATAGAAATACTGAAATTTCTCCAAAAACAGCAAACTTTTGCAATGATGAAAAGTGCACCAGGAATATCTGTGGTCAATGTACGATAACTCCAACTAAAAATAACACCGGGGATGCAATGGTTAATATGATCATAGATGAAAAATGTAATGTCAGTCAGATAATTGAAATTTTGCACGATACAGTGGCTGGATTGGAACAACAAAAGAAACTATTAAGTGAAGCTGCTGCTGGGAATGTAAATGTAAATAAAATGCAAGAAAATCCCAATGAAAATAACAACAATTCCAGTGGGAACTTCTGTAGTAATAAAAATAATAATGCATCTTATTGTACAAATACAAATAATCGTGATTCTAACGCGAAATCTGGATGTTATACGAATGAATCCCCGGAAAAATCTAGCAGACATGGACAGCATGAATTGCCTAGTAGTTGTAATAAAACATCCTGTCCATATATTTCAACTTACAAACAAGGTTTTAAACAACCCAGGGCCTCACAGTATTGTCCTCAACAATGTCCTAAACAGCCCTACAATCCCTGTAACGGAGAATATATAAAGAAGAATCCCTTTGTTGTTTCATGCCCCAAAAATGGAGGAAGGGCCAATGTTCGTATACTTACCGAAACCCAATACGATTATCCAGAAACAGAAGAACCAGAGACAAGCCATACGAACTATTACAATTGTGCTAAAGAGTGCTGTCCCGATATTTATAATAATCCTGGAGTCTGGTTGAATCAATCTAAGAGTCGTAAGCGCAGCGGTAGTTCTTATCCCTTTGAAGATAATCCTAAAAGATCTCCAAGCTTTACGTATTCCGAAATTAAACGTAAAACACTGCAGAAATTCAAGCCAACAAAATCATTTTTTAATCTCTTTGACATGGCTTTAATCATGAAGAAAAATCGACAAATTAAGAAGAATAATGCATTAAAATGCAAATTTCCCAATCGCAAGTCACAAAATCTGGCTCAGATATTATTCCACGAGCATTATTTAAAGTCCCGAGAGCATTTCGAATATTTAGAGAATAAAAATCCAAAATATCTAGACATCCCCACGCATCCCAATAGCTACGAGAGAAATATTTTAAAGGGTTTTGAGAAACAGAAAGCGTATTGTAAGAAATCCAAAACAAATATCAAATACAAATCACCTTGTGTTGACCGAGAATCTGATCAGGAAACAGATCTTGAACAATCTGTAGAGCATATGGAAAAGTGTCCATGCCAAATAAAAGATCCGTTTGAAATTGAAGAACTACGCAGAAGTCGATCAATTTATACAAATAAAGATCGTAGAAAAGTCAAAAGTTCACATCGACGGAGAGAACAACCTCAACAAACAGATATATCTACAAACCACTACAACGCCTATAGAGATAGTTCTGATTGTGGGTTGGGTTTCTGTAAAGCAAGTGACGAAACAGATGATAATGTAAGTTTAACTGAACAATGTGGATGTGATTGCTATACGGACTTTCAAAGGGATCGCAAAGAAAGAAACATGAGATTTCTAGAACAGACTGTGCCCGAAAATTATTTAAGTGATAGTTCTGATTCCAAGTTAGCCAAAAAGTCACGTCGAAGTCCAAAACAGACTCTCTATAGAGGATCTCATGAAACAGATAATAAGCCACAAGAAACTAAATGTTTTTGCATAACCAATTCCACCGAAAACCATACTCATAAAAAACTCCCAGAATTTAAGCGTGGATGCCACTGCACAAAGGAAGATTTAGAATCAAAGCTTCCCAAAGATTTTGAACTACAAAACGATAAGACTGCTTCTCCACAACAACCCGAATCAAAGCAATCCGAAGAACCTGGTTTTAACAAACGTAACAAGGAAAAAAGACAGCAGCCTATAAAGCCAGAGCCTAAATCCTTCGAGGATCTTAAAAAAGATGAGAATCCCAAACGAAACGAAACTTCACAACAAGATCATAAACCGAAGAAAAAGTCTTCTAACCACTTTCCATGTTTTAATAGAAAAAACAATAAAAAGAAAGAAAAGCTTATGAATCCAGAACCGAAACCGTTCAAGAATCTGGAAAGAAAGCCAAGTTCTACGTCAGAACTGAAGCCTAAATCTAAAGAGCAGATTAAAAACCCAGAAACCAAACCGTCCGAAGATCTTTCAAAAGAACAGATACCCAAGCCAGAACTGAAACCTTCCACGGATCTTGAACATGACCGGAAACCGAAGCGAAAGTCGTCGAACGTTTTCCCTTACTTTAAAAGAACAAACAAGCTAACGAAAGATAAGCCAAAGGACCCAGAACCGAAAACATTCGATGATGTTAAACAAAAACAGAAGCGAAAAGAAAAGTCGACCGGTTACTTCCCTTGTTTAGGAAAAACCAAAAGAGAACCTTCAGATGAGCCTTTATGTTATCGTAAATCAGAGGACCACAAGGAGAATCAACGACAGAATGAAGATGCAGAGCAGCAAGAAATTACTCTGGGATGCTGTGAGTGTGATGATAACGAAGTTAAGATACTCTATGATTCAAGCTATAAATTCAAAAACAGAAACGAAAATATCAATACCGACTGTGAATGTGAATCGAACAGCAAAGAACAAATTAATTTACCTCATGAAAGTCATAATCATTTCTTCTCGATGTTAAAATAAAAATTATCTTTTAGGTTTTTGAATAGACTAATATAAATTATATTCTTCAGATTTTGACCAATTCAAAATTGTACATAAATAAAATTTAGTACATAATAAAAAATTAAGGAAAATAATAATTTATTCTACCCACAGAAGGCCATCTCACATTTTTAAAAATACTATTTTCGTTAATTTTTTTTTTTGTAGTGTTCCCGTTATGTAACTATTTCCGCATCCATAAAAAACACTAAATGAAAAATTATTTAATTTAAGCTAATAGACTCACCATTGTAGAAATCTAAAATCCGGTTTATAGATCACTTCGTTTTGGATCAATTTTATAGCGTAGAATATAATTCCTTTTTGTGGCCACTAAAAGCCATTGGCTGTCCATAACATGAAATATTAAACTTTCTTTTTTTACATACATATTTACAAATTTATTTGTTGAAATGTTATGCTCATTGTCTGATACAAAAGGTTTTTTAATTTAGGAATATAGTACATAAATATATGCCAACAACAATCAAGAAAGATTATTTCCCAATTCAATCACTTTAATTTACATTTAAATTTTTCCATTGATTTTCATTTAATAACTGTCTTCATTGAAATTGTTCATAGATAATACCGAATATAGAATGAGAAAATTGTCGCGCTCAGCGACATGTAGACTACACCAAAAGTCTATAATAAACATTGTGTTTTGTTTTGTTTTTTTGTATACATTTACAAAAATAAAAGCAACATTTGCAATATTATAATAATAATAATAATAATTACTGTGTAAGAATAAAAATATGTATATATATGCTTGTGTGTGTACGGTAATAAAAGTTGAACTTTTTATGCAAGCATAATCGTACCATATGGTAGCAATTATTGAGAGGAATTTAAAGCGTTTGGAAAATGCCGAAAAAACAGCAGCGACAGTTGCAAACTTGTAGCTCAATTTCAAAGATCAGCGCCTGGTGACGACAAATTGGTCCCGATAAATTAACACACGCACATTATATAGAATATATGTATATTCGTAGCACTGCGACGCTCTGCTGTTAGTTAAACATTTTGGAAATGCAACTGGCGACTTTTAAATAAAGTTAAACGATTTCTCTGGCAAATGGAGCAAAAGCCTCCCAATAACTTATTATCTGTGTTGAAGAGGAAAATAATAATTAATATCGAGTTGCTAGTTACTGATTATTATTATAGTTACCTGTTGCTGATGCGCCATTTGAACTTCAATGTATTTGATAATATTGGCCTTAAAGTCTTTCACTCTGCTTAGCTCGAAGCGTTCCATTTCACGCTTGATTTCCGCCGATATGTCATCAAATTGTTGCTGACAACGCTGCACCTTGCCTTGCCACTGAAAAAGAATTATACTATTATTAAACAATATTATATACAATAATATTAATGTAGGTCAAACCTCTTCAACCTCCTGTTGCGCTTGGTCTAACTTATCGGCACGATTGGCCAGCTCGAATCGTCCACGATTCTCACGCCGCTTCGAGAGCTGCATTTGGGCATATTGCCAATTTTGAAACGCTTTAACACGCTCGTGAAAAATGCACTTGATCGCACCAAAAAGCCCCAAGTAGTCTTTTATAAACTCGGCAAGTATATAAAAGTCCGAGTTTGCTTGCTCGGAGCGCAGCAGTTCAATCTTTTCCTCCACATCAGCTAGATTAGAAAGTGCCCGGGACAATCCAGTGTGCTCTTCACAAGTGCTCAGCATAGCCGCCGACTTGGCCACCAGACCCGTAAGTGCAGACAGTTCTCTGCGAGATGAAACCAATGATTTCAGTGCTGCTGAAAGTTTTTGCAGATTTGCATCTAGATTTTCCACTTCGGTTATTTTGTCATCAAACCACGGATCATTCTCATCCATTTTGTACGTTATCTTGTTAACAGTCTCGCCAACTTTGTTAAACAGTCGAATAACACCAGCACCGCTCAGAGCCGACGTATTGACGGCCCGAGGCAGCTCTTGGTCACTTTCAAGGAAATTTACAAAATCCATATCCACACGCAACACTGGATGCTGAGCTGTACGATGAACAAAACGCTCCAATGCTGCACGTCGTATTTCAATCCATTCCTGATTAACAGGTGTTCCGGGTTCACTTTGTTGTGGACTCATTTTCACCTTGGTGCTGCCAATAATATTCTTGGAGGGTGCTGGGGGTATAATGCGTCCCATTCGCATATATTTGTTAACCAACAGATCATGAATGCCCAGAAAATCGCTAAAGCGTCGTAGAGTGCTAAATTCATTGCGCTTAAATTTGGGAATGTTTGTTTTCGTTGTCACTCTGTGGGAAAAGCGCAATAAGTATTGTCAATAATAATAAAGGAATTTGCGATAAGGGTGTGTGATGACTCACTTGTATGCCAAATACGAGCTCATGCCATCGCCAACCTTTTGGGGATCTGATACGACTATTTGAATAAAATAATCACCATCTTCGGTCAGTACCTCCTCCAAATTGCTGGCTGAAATGCGACGCTGAAATAAAATTGGGAATTTTCAATAAACAAGTCCAAACGTAGCATGTTATAAACAGCGATAAGTCGGATTGCCTGTCGGCATAAATAGAAGTAAAAAAGATTTAGTCAAGAGTGCTTGACTGCGAAATACTCTGCGCCTAGGTCTCTCTTCAAAATTTGATATTAATTGGAAATATAACTTATGTATATCCATATGTGCATGTTTCATACTTTGCACAAATCTGTTATACTCTCGTCACAGGGTATAATAAATAGAGCGAGGGGCGGAAGCCGTGATTGTTTGTGACGTTGTCAGATCAAACAAAGCAACAGTCACAAAAATACATATGAAGATAAACTAAGGAGACGCCGCCCTATTTGCGCAGTCAAATTAAAGATAATTTAATCAAAGTTTCGATTGTTTTGATGTTGTGGAAACTTACATGCACTTCGCTAGGGGTCATTGCCGATACGAATAAATCATTTTCTTGCTCCAGCGTTACACTTCCCGGCGCTGGCACCTCTTCCTCGTCTGATGCACCCGACGCTGACCCATTGTTGATATCCACATCGGCAAACTCTCGATTCTGTTCATGTGTCGGTGTCTCAACTTCCATTGTGGCACGGTCAATACTAACTAAATTAACTAAATTGCGTTACGCTCCTCGTGTTTAATTATAAAAAAATTATTGGAATTCTTTTCTTTTTGTCGCCCTACTCGATAGGTGCAAGACAAGTACTATCGATATGTCGAATGCACTTTATAGTGTGACCATTATCAAATTCAAGAAATTTCAAAATACCAAATAATTTAAAATACTAAACTAATATTTTGCTCGTATTTATTTTATGAAACAAAGAAATTAAGTACGTTAATGAAATTAAGTATGTTGATTTGCTGAAATCCAGGATATAAACGAAGAAACTTGAACGTAGACGGAGGGTGAGTTTTTCTGCCCACATGGCAGTTTGCCCCATGATACAATGCCAATTAAAGTATTACCCTGTACAAGGGGACCACCAGAATCCGAAGTACAGATGCCTGCTCCTCCAGTAAGGGGACCCGTACATAGGTTAGTGGAATGGACATCTCTGGCCAATGCCTTTTCACAGGAACTCAAACTTATGATAGGAAGATTTGCTGCAACTTGAAGTACGCTAGGGTATGAGGCCGAATTCGAAGTCGAGGTACTTCCCCAGCCATATAAGTTTGCAGTTCCTGTGGGAACCACACCAGACTTGGGTAGACTGACAGGGGCAACAGCAGCGGACCAAGTAAAAGCTGTAGGAGTGTAAACTAATCCAATATCATAGGGTACGGTTCCACCTGTGTAGAGGTCATTGACTACAAAATATGAAATGCTTCGTTTTTGCGTAGTTGACGCTGTTCCTGCAACAGCATTGCTTCCAGCCACAAGAGTACTTCCCAGGACCTGAGCACGGTTGGTCAGGCAATGGGCCGCGGTAACCAGCCAGTTGGCATTAATAATGCTTGCGGCACAGTAATGGGTTCCCTGGTACTGCATTGACACCGCAAAGGGAGCGGCATTAACTGATGCCGACACTCCACCCACAACGCGTCCATCGGGTCCGATTTGTTCCGGTGATGATCTAACAAGTGCTGCAGACACCTCACAAGAGCCAAAAAATAGGCATACTGCGATCAAGCAGATGCTTGACTTACTTTGACCGTTCAGAGTCATGGCTTTCGCGGAACTGTTTACATTTCCCTTTATCGACTGCTCTTTAAATTAAATAGAGATACGCACGCTTATGGGTGCAAATGATAAGAAATTTCAATTTGGCTTTCATACTCAATAGATAAGTTTTTAATAGGAAGGGAAGGCAAATTAATTATAGCCTCAGCAATAAGACAACTATCATAAAAAGGTAGTGCCATTTATTTATGTATTTATTCTAAGAAATTTTCTTGTTGTGAGATTTTAAATTAAATAATGTCCCAGCAGTATGGTAAACTTATTCTCTTATCTTACATTTGCACTAATGTACTATACCCACAGCTCTTGCTTATTTTCAATGGGCACAGGGTATAGAAGCTATTTGTATTTCACTCTATTTGTCGAGTATCAAAACACGGGACACTTGTAAAGATTTAGATATCTATACAAACAGTGAGTCAAGTAATTATTCCGACAAATAAAATGTTCCCATACATACCTTATTGAGTAAAAATAAAAAATATCAATTGGATCACCATTTCGAAATCACTGAGTAACTGATCTTATCATTTCTGGTGTAATCTGATAAAATTTATACAAGCTCAAACGATGTATGAACCCAATCACTTTGTCTGACCAACACAAAGGCAGCACACACCTGAACAGATAAAAAGCTTTTAAATTTTAAAATATAAAACGGTTACATGCGGTATTTCAAAATAAATATATTGTCAGTATTAATTTAGTATTTTTGCGTTATTGCGCATTATTTGCCCAACGGTCTCTTACCGCGATTGTCGATATATTAGCTATTATCGATAGCCATCCGTACAACTGACTCAGATCGACTTGGTGGCTGACTTTTTTCCACGAAAAATTTTGTTAAAACTACAACTACAATTCGACTTATCGCATTGCTAAAACACTGTATAAACAGTGTATGTGACTAAATAATACAGATATATATAGTAAACAAAGTGCAACGTGTGCAGTGGAAGCCGCAAAAGTATCACGCCCAGTAGCACAACAATAGGTGGAGAGAGTGCGCAAGAGAGTGAGAGAGGAGAGGTCAGCAAACCCGCAATTAAGAAAAAGTCGACACGTACAAGAGTTTAACAGAGGCAACTACTAAGAAAAAGACTATTGTAAACATGTCATCCGGTGACTTTGGCAATCCGTTACGCAAATTCAAATTGGTGTTCCTTGGGGAGCAGAGTGTGGGAAAAACGTCACTGATTACACGCTTCATGTATGACAGCTTTGACAACACCTATCAGGCGACAATCGGTATCGATTTTCTATCCAAAACGATGTACCTGGAGGATCGGACGGTGCGATTGCAATTGTGGGATACAGCGGGTCAGGAGCGTTTCCGTTCGCTGATACCATCGTACATACGCGACTCGACAGTCGCCGTCGTTGTCTACGATATTACGAACACAAACTCGTTCCATCAGACCTCCAAATGGATTGATGATGTGCGCACGGAGAGAGGCAGTGATGTCATTATTATGTTGGTTGGCAACAAAACGGATCTATCCGATAAACGACAGGTGTCCACCGAAGAGGGCGAACGCAAGGCGAAAGAGCTAAATGTGATGTTCATTGAGACGAGCGCTAAGGCTGGATATAATGTTAAACAATTATTTAGACGCGTGGCGGCGGCGTTGCCCGGCATGGATTCAACAGAGAATAAACCATCCGAGGATATGCAAGAGGTTGTGCTTAAGGACTCGCCCAATGAGACAAAAGATCCCGAAGGAGGCTGTGCTTGCTAGAACTGGGTGTACCCGAAACCAATTCTTCCCCCCTTCTCACAACAACCTCCGCTACGACCTCGACCTCGACAACATTCACACATTGACACACGCTGGCGACATGTGTACACCAGGTGTATGTGGGCAGCGGGTTAAAGATGAACATCCAGCAACAAAAACAACAACAACAAGAGATGCACACATACACACAATTTTATGTTTAAGTTTATTTATATATATAAAAACAAAAGTATAAAACGAAATGATAGCAAAAAAAACATAAATAGACTAAAAACTAATTTAACGCAATCGGCTAAAAAAATATAAACGTTAAATGAATGCAATGCAATTAAGTATGCGCCTAATCCTAATATCCAAACTAAAAGTTAAACCGAGTTCACACGAGCTGGAAGTCTTATACAGTATGTCAGGAAATTGTTTTGACAAAGAAAAAAATTAATTTCGTGCATTTTTTTACTCTTTCTTATTTTATTAACGCTACTTATGGTTCTTGGAACAAGTGAAATAAAGAAATAGTAAGACCCAATAGGCTTAACTATTTTTAAAAGTTTAATAATTGAATTCTTCTTGTCAATACAATTTCTTGATTACTTAAACGTATTTGTTTAAGCCCTGCAGCTATTGTTTTCTGGCTCATTAATATTTTAATGTAATATGACCAAGTTAATGTAATTCATTTTATAAAGCATTTAAGAGGCAAAGAAACCAGAAATTAAATATCATATTCTCCCACAAATCTAGATCGTGTGAACTCTGATTTAGCCTTAACTCTCTTACAACTTGTACTTAAAACAACTAACAATTTTGAACACACAACATTCCAAACTCGTGTGCTGGTTGCCTTTCTTGATATAGACACTGATACCACTGAGCCAGCTTGTGTTCAAGCCCGGAGAGTTCCCCAAATAGATCATAATCGAATTGATTATCAACGTTATCAAGCGATTCTGCGATTTCGTTTTCATTGTATTCATTTATTAAGCCCCGTTTTGTTTTGCGGCTTTGATTTGTTTTATTTTTGATAGGCACAGCAAACAGCAGTTGGTTGGCGCAGAAACTTGGCATCTTATGAGTAATATACATATATATATTTAAATATATGTATATGACATGTATTTTTATGAAACAGGCAGAGTAAACAATTAAACAATATTAACAATTTTTGCTTCGATTAGCGAGAGAATTTTGTGCATTTTTTACGCAACAAGCAAAAGCTTACAAAATTGAATACGAAACGCAATTTTTAATAAATCAAATTATAAAACTAAACATAATAAGTATTAGCAATAAATTAAAAGAAACTAAAGCATGCTTATGACTTCTTTCAGGAATGTGGACCCAATACAACAATGACTCATTTGCTTTAAACTTTTATCTTATCGTTATTCCACTAAAATCAAAGATAAATTTTTGTTTCTGAATAAATGGGAATTGACTACGATATACTTATATGTATATAGTTATGCTCCGCACGGTCCAAGGTATGATATATGTTCGAACTGAATTACCCAAGATTTAACTCTCCATTTTTTATATGGAAATAGAAAATATGTAATACTATTTAAAGTTGCCAGAATATATGAAAAGTCCATTATTTGTAGACCTTTGACAGGTCATAATTTATTTGAGGATTTCATTAATTTAAAAGCGTAAATACAACTGAAAAAATGCCGGTCATTTGCTTTGTAAAGCTAACTTTTGCATAAATGTATAAATAGAGTATATTTTTAGAGGACTGGAGACTTAGAAGCTGTCCTCGTTTGTGATAAACTCATCGCGAATCTTTTGCAGCTTGGTGATCAGTTCCGCCACGGATACTTCGCCATGCACCTTGTTATCACGGGTGCGCACATTCACAGTGGTCGATGAGCGTTCCTTATCACCGACAACCAAAATAAAGTTAAACTGCGCCAACTGAGCATTGCGTATCTTCTTGTTCATCGTATCGCCAGCATCGCAGTCGACTTCACTCATGAAACCAGCTGCATATAATTGATCCCGCACAGACTTGGCATACTCATCATAGGCAGGTCCAACAGGGACGACCATGACTTGACGGGGCGAAAGCCAGAAAGGCCACTTTCCAGCATAATTCTCCGTAAGAATGGCAATCATCCGTTCCACAGAGCCAAGAATGGCACGATGGATAATAACTGGACGCTTCTTTTCGCCATCGTCGGCAATATAGTTGAGATTAAAGCGGATTGGCAGCTGGAAATCCAACTGAATGGTAGCACATTGGAATGGACGCTTCAATGCATCCATAATGGTAATATCAATTTTAGGACCATAGAAAGCACCATCACCAGGATTCTCTTTCCATGGCATGCCAAACTCATCAAGGGATTCAGCCAACGCCTTCTCAGCGGCATTCCACTGTTCCAGCTCGCCCAGATACTTTTCGGGCCGCGTGGACAGCACTAGCTGGAAGGAGAATCCAAAGACGTTGTAAATATGATGCAAGAAATCCAAACAACCCTTCATTTCGCTCTTAATCTGCTCAGGTGCACAGAAGATGTGGGCATCATCCTGTTGGAAACGACGTACGCGTGTCAAACCAGTCAAGGCGCCAGAGAGTTCATTGCGATGCAGAACACCAAAGTCAGCCATACGCAAGGGCAATTCACGCCAGGATCGATTGCGATTATCGAAGATCAGACAGTGACCAGGGCAATTCATTGGCTTTAGTGCAAACTTCTCTTTCTCCGCCTCAAAGGAGAACATATTGTCGGCATAGTGATCCCAATGGCCAGATGTCATCCACAATTTGGCATTGTATATATTTGGAGAGATGACCTCCTGAAAGCCTCGCTTCCTGTATTCTCCCCTAATCAGGTTCATCAACGTGTTGTAGATATGTGCACCTCGTGGCTGAAAGAAGCACGATCCTGGAGAGAGTTCGTGGAAAAAGAACAGCTCCTGTTCACGTCCGATCTTGCGATGATCCCGCTTGGCTGCCTCCTCCTGTATTTTCTCCCATTCCTTCAATTGCTTTGGATCAGGGAACGAGATGCCATATACACGCTGTAGAGTCTCTGCATCGGCTTTTCCTTCCCAATAGGTTGACGAGTTCTTGGTGATCTTCAATGCCTTCACCTTGCCGGTGTGACGTACATGGGGTCCACGGCATAAATCAATTAAAGTGCCACACTTATAGACTGTGGTGCGATCCGTGGTTACCTTCTCATTAAGAATTCGCAACTTGAACTCATTGTATTTAAACATCTCCAGCAAATCAGATTTCTTCATCTCTAGACGCTCAAAGTTTTGTTTTTCCTTGACAATCTGTTTAACTAAAGTCTCCATGGTGCCGTATTCAGTAGTGGAGATCTAAAAGGATACATTTAATATTGATTAAATGACTTAAGATGATTAAATGCATTACTTACACCATCGCCATCCAAGTGCATGTCGTAGTAGAAGCCACTTTCAATTGGTGGACCGTAGCACAAGTGTCCACCATAAATGCGTTCCATCGCCTCGCCCATAATGTGGGCTGAGCTATGCCAGAATACGGCCTGAGCTTCGGGATCATCAAACTTCAGCAATTGCAGGCTACAATCGCCTTCCAGCACACGATCCAAATCCCAAACTTCTCCATTCACTTTAGAAATGATTGTGTTATCAGCTAGACCTTGGCTAATGCCACGTGCCACATCGTACGGCGTAGTTTCCCATGAGGTGGCATCCACCTGCTTGCCATCCGGCAATGTCACTTTAATAGCTGCTCGAGGCTTGGCAGCTATTTCGGCTAAATATTCGGCCTTGCACTTTTCCCAAAGCACTTCACGCTCCTGGATGAAATTTGGCAAGGGATTAAGCTCTGCAAATAGAAAATCAGGTCAAGTTAATGATGAAATAAGTTTCTTAACAGTTATATGAAATATTATTGTTATAGTACGAGTATACTACATTTTATAGTTAAATTAGGGGGCATAACAAATTTGGCACAAAACATAAACTAACTTTTCAATTCAAAATGTTTAATTTACATTAATCTTTTAATTAATAATATTACCTTTTCGAGTGTCACCGACGCCAGCAGCGGCTGGTTTTTCTTTTTTCTCCTTCTTCATCTTAGCAGCCTGTAAATGTGAATGAAAGGAAAATCAATAACACTGTGCCTGCAGCGTGCAAAATTGTTTTTATTACACAAGTAAAATAGTAGCCGTATCAATTTTAGCTACGCAGTTAAAAGTAATTAATTTTAATGAAGTTTCGGTGTTTTCGTTTTGTGTGTTGTTGTCGTTTACACAGTTGTCACGAAAGTAAATGACAAAAACACAAACTTCTTCTCTATTTGTAGTTCTTTCTTTTATCTGGTTTTCGCCGAATCTGATGCAATAATACGGTAGTTTTAGTCAGAGTACACTATGATCGAAAAGGGGATGGGTAAAAACTTCAGCTGCAATTAGTGACGTCACAACAATAAGCGGCTGTGATTCATTTTGACACACACATGACATAAGTTCACACACATACATATAAGCACAGGTGTATATGATGTGGCAATAAACTAACAATTAAAAAGATAGAAAACACAATCAATTGCGAGCGAAAACACCAACCAAAGTTGCGTAGCACCGACTGTCTTGTTGTTGTTGTTGTTGCTGTAGACACCGTTGTCGATTTTTGGCAACCGACAAAGCTCGAATATTGTCGAAGGTTTTTTTGTTGCTGCTTCTGAACGCACTGACAAAGGGCAACGCTTTTAACATAACTTAATAACGTTTATGTTCTCATACACACGAATGCAATTAAAAAGATATTAACATGCCTTCTGCTTATTTAAATCCAAATTACTTAATTCCGGCACCACGTTGTCACCCATATTTTCATAGAAGAGAGAAGAAGAACTTTGCGGCTTGTTGCAAAGGTATACAATGCTATCGATACAAAATGCTATCGAAAAATGCAGCTTTAGACTGTCGAATATCGAAAGATAATGGCGCCAATTTAAATCGATGACACACATTTAATTTCATCAAGGAGGTGTAATCGACTTACAAAAAGGATAAAAGCTATCGATGGGCGAAGTAAACTTTCGATAGACGACCTAGTGATTTTCGCGATGCAGCTGTTTATTTTTAATTGGCGCCAATTCGACTTCGAATGTCCTACATTCGAATTTAATATTGATTTTTAACCTGCTGACATAATTGCAGTTCTAGAGTTTGTTTTCGTGACTAATCCGTCTAGCTGAAGACATATTTAGACCCGAAGTTATTGAAAAACCAACAAAATTGCACACCTACTGGAAAATCCGTTGCACCACCAACCACCGTTATCGGGTGGCACAGCGGATCGTCTGGGAGTAGAATTTGATTTCTACAACGTGGC
Organism: Drosophila testacea; assembly: GCA_035043265.1. Taxonomy (NCBI): domain Eukaryota; kingdom Metazoa; phylum Arthropoda; class Insecta; order Diptera; family Drosophilidae; genus Drosophila; species Drosophila testacea. Next base: position 3,860,425 of record JAWNND010000151.1, read on the forward strand.
CTCCAGCAAGGTACACCCGAGTCCGGGGGCAGCGCGCAGTGTTTGGGCGCTGCCCCTGACTGCCTCCTCATCATGCAACATGGAGGAAGATGGACATGCTCATGGAGATATTGATATTGACATAGATCATCGTCCCCATTCAGCGCCTGGCGCCAATGACCGAGGTGCCTCCAATGGCGATGGCAATGAGCACGATAGCAATATGTTGCTTTTTGAGGGCTTGGACGGCGCCACGGTTAATCTGGATGATATATTTGACATTATTAAGAACGGCGAAGTTAGCGAGGTGGAAAATCTGGTGGAAAAATTTGGGATGGAATGTTTGTCGGCCAGAGATCGTCATGGTTATACGCCTGCTCATTGGATTGCTCTCAATGGTAATGTGCAGCTTATGCGGTATTTAATTGAACGTTCGGCACCCATTGATCTTCCTTGTCTCGGGACGCAAGGACCACGTCCTATACACTGGGCCTGTCGCAAAGGTCACGCTTCTGTCGTCCAGGTGCTTCTCCAGGCGGGCGTGGCAGTCAACGCTGCAGATTTCAAGGGGCTGACGCCTCTGCATTTGGCCTGCATGTATGGACGGACTGCAACGGCTGCCTATCTTCTGGGCATGGGAGCACTCAATAATCTCACGGACATCAATGGAGATACGGCTCTTCATTGGGCAGCATATAAAGGACATGGCGATCTGATGCGTTTGCTCATGTACTCCGGAGTGGAGCTGCAAAAGACGGATAATTTTGGATCAACGCCATTGCATTTGGCCTGTCTGTCGGGAAATATCAATTGCGTCCGCCTGCTCTGCGAGAAGTCTCAATTGGATTTAGAGCCAAGGGATAAAAATGGCAAGACGCCTATTATGTTGGCCCAGGCACATCAGCATCAGGATGTGGTGCGTTTACTTTATGGGGAAGTTAAGAAGAAATCACGCTGGATTCCTTCCGTATCGGAGAGTTGGGGTTGGCTCTTTGGCGGTGCTGGTGATTCCAAGGGACCGCTGTTTCTCTTTCTCTTCTCAGTGCTGCTCTGGGGTTATCCCATGTACATGATACGAGCCATACCCATCACATGGAATATCTTAAGACGATCCCACTATTGCTTCATTTATTGGAATGTGGTCATGTGGGTCAGTTGGGCCATTGCCAATCGTCGTGATCCCGGCTATATTCCTCTTAGTTCAGATGCCTATTATCGTGCTATCAAACAAATACCGTACTTTGATAAACTGAAGAAACGGAATGTGATGTTGACCAGGTTGTGCCACAGTTGCCGTTGCCTGCGTCCTTTGAGAGCTAAACATTGTCGCGTTTGCAATCGTTGTGTTTCCTACTTTGATCACCACTGTCCCTTCATCTACAACTGTGTTGGTTTAAGGAATCGTATGTGGTTCTTCCTCTTTGTGCTCTCGGTGGCCGTCAACTGTTCATTTACCATTTACTTTGCCTGTTATTGCGTCATGATCGAGGGATTCACTCTTCTGTATGTTCTTGGTCTCATCGAGGCTGTTGTCTTCTGCGGTTTGGGTTGGATACTCACCTGCACTTCGGTAAGAAATGAGTCCTATCAAAGCAGCAATCCTTCTTAATTAATTTATGATATATCTTATCAATTACAGATCCTTCATGCATGCATGAATCTCACCACGAACGAGATGTTCAACTATAAGCGATATCCATATTTGCGGGATAAACGTGGCCGTTATCAGAATCCGTTCTCGCGTGGACCAATACTCAATCTGCTAGAGTTCTTTGTCTGTTTGCCCGACCGAGGAGATGACAACGATCTGCTTTTGGAGGATAACATTTGATCAAGAAGCTAGGAGCGTGCTCTTGCTCGCCAGCGAAAGGTGCCCGTGCGTGGATAATAGCGTCAGTTGCCGCTCTAAGGAGGCGGCTGTGCTTTGATTTTGCTCCAGGCTTAGTGCTTACACATCACATCTGCAAATTTTTGTCAAATCTACATTTCCATGCACAAAACAAGATTCGAGCTTCTGGGATCCGTGATCTTTAGAGTCTATTCATATTATCCTTGCAGCAAGATTCCTTTCTGATAAGTTCTTAAAGATTGCCTTTGAAAAAATTTAAACTAGATAGCGTCAGCCAATCATATAATTAGTCAGATCAATTGAAGAATTAATTGTAATTAATTATGATTATAATTTCCAGTAGTTAACATATAGTTTGAATATATCACACACCTTCTATAAGAACAATACGAGACTTCTACTGCAAGGATATTTCAGCTTCGGCGCTTCGAAGAATGCTTTTTTATCTTGTTATAACTAGCATAAAGAATATAAGAATACGCTTCTCTTGTTATTTAATTTTTTTGTACAAAATTGTTATATAAAACGTTGTATTTAATGAATCTCTAATAATATATATACTTAATATAATTAATAAAAATTTATGTAAATGTTTACTAAATGGCTAACCAGAGGGACTATCGCAAATTTACGAATGACCGCTCCATTTGTTCATTCGTTTAGAAATTGCACAGTTAATACTAAAACTCAGATCGGAGAGAATTGATAATTTCTCTAAATATATAATGGGTACACTTTGGTATGTATCTTGGGTGTGTGGGATGCATGAAAATTTGTTTTGGAAAGAATGATTATTGTGTTATATAAAACAATACTGAATTGTTTAGCTTTCGAAACAAAAGTCATAGTTCTCGGGATCTTCTGGAATTGGTGGCGGATCCTTGCTTATGTCCACACCCTCAGTATCAAGCAATCGCAACTTGATCTCCATTGATAGCAGCGTGTCAAAGTCCTCCTTCTTTTGTTTGCTGCACATCTCCTGGCCAAGCAAGGCATTGATGCCATCTGTCCAATAATTAAAGACGCTCTCATCTGGCGCCACAAAGTCCAACGTTGAGTGATCCATGCTCTCGAACGTAATAGAAAAGGCCAGATTTACGGTTTGTGATTTACGCGTACGCGTTTCTTTCATATGCGGGCATTCCTTGCCCTCCAAAAGTTGCTTGATATCAATAATTGGCAACTTCTTGGGCAGCTCCTCCAGCGTGGGAATGTTCTTCTCATCGCAGTCGCCATAATGAATAACCTTGTGGTTGGGTGACAGGCGTGCATACCAGAATTTATCCTTGGTGCGAGTGCCACGCAAATATTTGGAAAATCGTGTGCCTGCCAATAAATCAAAGACTGTTAAGAAGGATTCATATTAGAGATTTTGTATACTCACCTTCCACTAAAAACGAGAGACGTTGCTGCTTGATAAGATCCACAATTTGAGGAGATATTTTCTCTTTAAGTTTAACAATAGCTGAGGCCGTCGAATCGCATTCCTCCTTGGAGGTGCGCTCCTGTTGGCGTAGAGTTGTTATCTGCTGATATGTCAATAATGCAATCTTGCTGCGAAAATCCTCCAAATTCTCTGGTCGAAGCTTTAAAGTGCGTTGAATTTGTTCGCGCACCACACTAAATACTTTCTGAAAGTCCTCAGCTGTGGCACGCATATCCTTCCAGGTGCGATTTAATGTGATGACGCAAATGCAAAAGAATTCCTCAAACGGTTGATCGTGGGTAAAGAACATGGGCTGAAAATCACCCGATTGTTCCGCCGGGGGTTCCCCAATACGTAGAATGTCACAGAGAACCTTGACCAGCTCAATGGAGGTGCGTCCAAATGGACACTCATGCTCGTCCGCACGGCACGAGTTCTCATGCACAATTTTCGTGTATTGCTGCGTGTAATTGCGAGCAAAATAAACCATGCAGTCAAGAGCCAAGATTCCTGCAAAAAATATTAACATTAGTTTTTGAACAGTTGTTTTACAATTTGTATTTTGGTACCAGAAACATATTCTGAATGTTTTTGACAGAATTACAAAGTCATATACAAAACTATACAATAAAGAACTGATTTTATATTTACCAGGTGGAGTCTCAATAAAGTCCTGCGCCGGATTAATGTCGCACTTGAAGCCGAGTTTTTGTAGTACTGCGAAAAGTTGACATTGCCACCTCCGGAGCCACCACCACCACTTCCACTGCCACCACGCCGTATATGCTCATCATTGAGACTAAGTGTGCCAGCATAATCATCAAAAGCAATGCGACGTAGCTCCTTAATCTTCTCGTGGGCATCTTGATCCTGGGCATTCATTTTCATTCGCATACGCTTTTCCAGCAAACCCAGCGTCAATGTCTGCAACACGTACAGTTGATGGGTCATCTCTGTACTGAGTCCGTTTCCAATCAAAGCCAGACGATATTGTTTAGCACTGATTGTGTTGGAAATTACACGTTTTCGTGGTTCGTCTGCCTTCATGAATAGGGCATTCAGTAGGGCAATGGCATTCTGACGCATAACTGGAGAGTTAACTTCCTGTAGGAGACGCAACAAGTCCTGCAGTTTTATATCTTCTGCCACCAGGACATACTTGCTGCTACTCTGTACAATGTTCTCCAGATTCGAAAGCGCACTTTCGCCGCACTTGGTGGGATATTTTTGAAAATTTCGGACAATTTCAATGTTGCGTGCAACAAAAGAGTTCTCTGGTACCTCCCAGGACACGGTGCCATGTTCCATTAGCTCCACAAAGCTAGCAAGACTATATTTGAGTATCTCTTCATCTTTTTGGTTGATATCCTCGATCATTTTTATTAATATATCCAAGCCTTTCTCCTTGATGAACTCCAATGCAAAGGTGTGATCCATGCTCAACGATGTCAATTCCTTCAGACGTTGTGCCTTGTCCTGGGCACTGCCGTTAATCAGTGTCTCAAGAGCATCGCTGGCCGTTTTCGAGGGTGAGTACTGTAAGCGCAGCACAGAGCCGTTTTTAATCTCATTGCGATTCTTTTCGGTCACATATTTCATGTTGTTTGTCTCACAGAACTGCAGGGCATAGTTCTGATGATCGCTAATGGACCAGCCGTTGCATATTTCTTGAATCTTGCCTGTGAATTGATAAATATTATTATTGCTATAGAAAGTATATTAGGTATGCGTTAGGGTAACTTTCTAGTAATAATAACAATAGTGTCGAAGTATTGATTTGCATTAAGTTAACGCCATTAGGTAGGGCTTACTGTAGAAAAGAGCTTTGTGGTCAAATAACTTTCCAATGCCGCTCCATCAACAACTTCCACTTCCACTTCCTGTTGAGTCCATGCATTTTAATGAGGGTGCTGACATCACAGAGACCACAAAGGGCGTTGGCGATTTGTTTTTATGGGCATTTCAGACAATACACTACACAAAAACTTTTAGTTGACCCTGACTAAGCAAAGATCCATTCTATGATACACCAGAAACATTGCCTATTCTTTAATATAAAATGAAATCAGAAACTGTTCACATACTTGCAAGTGGATGCCTTTGATCAAGATTTATTAGCTGCGCCATATGATTCTCGCGCTCGACAGCAATTTTCACTATGTGAGCGTCTCTCACCGTCATCTTTTTAGGTATCATTTTGACTTTAGCAACTAACTAAATAGCTATATTAACTAAATTATTATTCTTTTGGTTGTCCGACTTTTGTGATTAATTAGCTATGAAATAAATCGATACTTTTGGTAAACAAACGATAGCCAGTTATTGCATCTGTATGAGATGTGAGTCTAATCGTTGCTATCGATAATAAGCGCGATTATAATCGGTAATTCAAATTTCGAAGGCTCGGATTCCCAAATGCACCCCTGACGCGCTGTGCCAGTCAATGTAAACCTAGCATTATGCACTTACATTGCCGCCGCTAAGCAAAGCTGCTACACTGGACACAATGCCGATAAAAATGCCGCCAACTTGACGTAGTCAGCTGTTTTTTGTTTACTATAAATCAAACAGTCATATAATTTATTGCAAAAACGTAATTGATGCAGCGATTTTTGTATGGTAGCGACAAACTTGCCGGCATCAAAGCGGCAATTTTTCGTTACGTTGCTATACCGGCGGTAGTGTAAGAACGCTATTAATGTAATACAATTGTTCATTATATAAAAATAAAAACAATAATTAAAAAAAGAACCAAACCAACCATTTCTGTTTTTTGTTTTTTTTTTATAATTACTATAATTACTATAGGAAATTCACATTGTTGCAGCCAACTTTTACTGTAAAGTTCTGGCAGCACTGCAGATTTGTTAATTTTCCGGTTTGAGCCAAGTTGGCAGCACCGAACATTTATGATTTTTTTCACCTGGCAACGTTGTCGCAAAAATAAGACAGACGCTGCTTTTTGCGTGCGCCTGAAAAATTGATGTTAATAATTTGTCAAAATATAGGAGAAACGGTGTGAAACAACATTGTTGCGAACGGCACAAATAAAAGATAATCGTTCCACACAGCAGTACATTGCAGCAGCAACGCAATGGCCGAGTATTTGGCATCAATTTTCGGCACGGAAAAGGACAAGTAAGTAGAGAGTAAAACAAAATAATCAGTCCGCATGTTCCTGCTCCCGTCACCTTCTGTACTTTTTTCCGGCAAACAATTAATCGAGAATTATTATCGTTTGCAGAGTCAACTGTTCGTTTTACTTTAAAATTGGCGCTTGCCGGCACGGAGATCGCTGCTCACGTATACACAATAAACCAACGTTTTCGCAAACTGTGCTGCTGCAGAATCTGTACGTGAATCCGCAAAATTCAGCCAAATCGGCGGATGGATCACATTTGGTGGCAAATGTCTCCGATGAGGAGATGCAGGAGCATTATGACAATTTCTTTGAAGATGTCTTTGTTGAGTGCGAAGACAAGTACGGGGAAATTGAGGAGATGAATGTTTGCGACAATTTGGGTGACCATTTAGTTGGCAATGTGTACATCAAATTCCGGAATGAGGCCGATGCAGAAAAGGCGGCGAATGATTTGAACAATCGCTGGTTTGGCGGACGTCCCGTTTATTCGGAACTCTCACCGGTCACCGATTTCCGTGAGGCCTGCTGCAGACAATACGAGATGGGTGAATGCACACGATCGGGATTCTGCAATTTCATGCACTTAAAGCCCATATCACGGGAATTAAGAAGGTATCTTTATTCCCGTCGTCGTCGCAATCGTTCCCGTTCTCGATCCGGCGGACCACGACGTCGTTCTCGCAGTCGTTCCCGTTCCCCAGGAGGACGACGTCGACGTGAGGAACGTGGCATTGGAGGTGGCACAGATCGTGGAGAACGTGGAATTGTTGGCGGCACTGATCGTGGTGGTGAGCGCGGCATTGGAGGTGGCACAGATCGAGGTGATCGTAATAATGATCGTGATGGCAATGATCGTGATCGACGTAAAGGTGGTGGAGGCGGTGGGGGCGGCGGAGGTGGAGGACGATATTAGTAAATGGTCCAAGTAATTTGGACGTCGGACTACGGAACTTCATTGGTGGCAATGAGAAACGGACAAATGAACGCCAAGAATATCGTGTATTTCTCAGCTCTTTCAGTCTCCTTTGTTTATATTTTTTTAATGATTTAGAAAAGGGGTGTCCACCACATTTTATTGTATGTACAAACCACCCAAATACATTATGTGAGTTACTTTATCGAACGCCCATTAGAATTGTAATTACTTATACACACATTCGTAATAATAAAATTGAGTAATAATTATAAAAATATACATATAAAAAGAAAAACTAACAATGTCAGTCAGAAAAATCAATCTTTTTTGTCTGTACTTATAGAACTATTTTGTATTCTATATTATCTAGCTAGTAACAGAGTCAACATAATTATTTTTTAGGCACTTATGGCGGTGGCTGCAGGACAATTGAGTCCAATCTTTTGGTTTTACTAGGATCATCAGAATTATTGGTGTTTTCCGGCTTTGTTTGCATCGATTTTAACTGTTTGGTTATGTCGATCTGTTGCTGCAGAGCATACGTGTTCTCATGCTTCCGCCTCTGTTGCTGTTCGACATCACGTAGCACTCCCTGGTGCAGTTTTAGACTGAAAAACAATTGTGTATATTATTTTTATGATTGTTTTCATAGAAGAATAGATCATTGTTTACCGGTCATCCGACTGTTTATAGTGGACATAACCTATAATTGCACTAGAAATACCAATCGCTGCTCCCAATGTGATTTTGGCCGCTAACGACATGCTCTAGTTTTAGCTACCTTAAATACAAATTTTGAATATTAAACTACGTTTCATTATGACTTGACTTTAGTAACCAGTTGTTACGACACGACTTATCAAATTACTAGACACAACTCCTCGAAAACTTGAAAACAAAACAAAAGCCGATTCATTTTAGTAATACTTACAATTAGCTGGCCTTTTTAAAAGTGTACAACTGCTAAACAACGATGTGCAAATCCTGTATGTATTTATTCAATTTGTTTATTTATAATATTTATTTAAATCATAAAGAAATGTTGCTCGAAGTGTCCGATAGACAAACAAACGAATTCAGGGCTGCACACGCAACAGCTGTTGATAGTGCTCGATAACGATAAGAGCTCGATTGCAGTGGGCGCGCCATTTTATCAATTTAAATGTATTTGTTAGGACAAGTTGTTATCTTTAGTTTAATATGTATCATTTTGACGCAGTATCTAAAATTATACTGTTTATTTATCGCTATCACTCATTTACTAGAATGACGCAGTTCCGTAGTTAATATTAGAATCAGTTGGCTGATTAATTTAGAAGTGCTTATTACTGAGAGCTGTTGTGGCTGTCCAAACAAATTCATTGACCTGCTGCCACAGTAACGCCTGGATATAGACTTAAAAACCCAAACCTCGGACCTGCCACACGCTGCTGAAATTCTGGACATGCGCATCAGTTCCACGCAATGCGAAGCAACAGCACAAGTACAACATTCGTATGTGTGGACGAAAGTAAAAGCGACAAGCAGCCAATGCGGCGTATGAGCAACATTATTTATCCAGTGCCAGTGCGACTCCAGTTTTCCATACGTTAAGTTGTGCGCGCCAGCCTCGGTGTTGACAGACCAAAAAGATAAAAAAAATAAGAAAAAGAAAATTAAAATCAACCAAAGAGAAAAATAACACGAAACTACAATATATTGAACAATTTACGTGCGTGCTGGCTGTTGTGCGTCGTGTGCTAAAAGATTTGTTTAAAAATATACAACAATCAACAATTGCGTCGACTATAGCAAATAAAATTCATTAACATATGTAAATTATAAACATCGACCCCAGGCGCCAGACAACTTCAATTTTGTGGGTTTCCTTCAAAAATTCATTTTTCAAATATTTATGTCAGTGGCGCAAATATTGATTGTGTTTTATGCTCGCCAGGGGAATCTTTAAGTGGGTGCTAAGACCTTGCTAAGTCTTCTTCGACTTTTGTGACACCTTCAAAAAGGTTGCCCCCACTCATACATTTTTTAGATACCTTTTCTTTTACCTTATAAATAAAAGTTTCGTTTTGGACTGTATTGCAGTTCTCGACCAATAAATAATATTTAAAGACTTTTCGCGTACAAGATGACTAAAGTGGAGCTATATAAGTCACGTGTCTTTGTAACAATTATACATCTATGTGCATTGGGACAATATGCCTATGGATTGTACTACAGCAGTTTTGAGATACAACGGAGTTACAAGCTTAAAACCAGCTTGAGTCGTCGCCTCGTACCCGAGAATTTTCCACAAAAATTGCGATTCCTGAGCTATTGGTCGCTGGTAAGTTTAATCATATGCCATGTTCAAAAAAATATATATATGGTACATTAACAAAACTCATAATATATCATGGTCATTATAATATGACGGAAATGCGGTCGCAATCGTTTCAAGTGTGTTCCAGTTTCAAAAGGAAAAAAATCAAGAAATGAAGAAAATAAAACATTGGTTATTATTGTCTCCCATTTATGTCTGCCATATGTTTGTTTGTATACTATATAGTATACAATATATTGATGTTTTTTATCTTGCTTTTTTGGCTGGGGGTCAACAACTGCCTGCTGCTGCATCCGCGTATCTTCCAGATACATTTTCAATTCCATTCAACCATTATCCATTCAATTGTTGTCGCTGCAAAGTGTTACACACACACACACACACACACACACACACACATAAAACATATATTCATTTATAGCCTTAATATGCCACGAATAATTTTGATTATTTATTTTGCCAGTCGTGAGCGAAAAATTCTTTGCTGAAAAATATCTGAAAAACTCTTTCACTTTATTGAATTGTAAAGCTGCCCACAAATCAAATTGCTACACAAAAACAAAAGACGTCCAGCCTTCTTCTTGGCCGATTTTATAGGCGCTGATAGATGCCAGATTATCTTATTGGCGTGAATGTAAATATACCATACGGTGGCTGGAGGAAACACACTGAGAAGTAGGGTACGTTGTTCGCAAACTCATTTACATGTCGTAAAATATTCTCTGAATTCGATCAATTCCATTTGGATAATTCTATGCTGCTTCTTTCCCTCAGCTCCACTTTATTGAAAATACTGTCTTGCATAATTTTTGTACTGTTTTTTATTTATTTATATCTATTTTCTTGAAATCGAAATTATCCTTTGAAATTAATTTTTAAATAAGACAATTTGCGGGAAATAACAGATGCAGTTCACAACGTATTTTAGATTGACGTATTCAACAAAAAGATTGACGGATAGATTAACTCAATTCCATTATTCCATGTGGTTATAAATGAGTGAGATATGTAACATATTTTTATTATGTGTAGGCTTTATGTTAGCTGTAAACCTGTGAGCCTTCACAATTTCATAGTTACTCTAATGGTTGTAATAGTAATCGAAGCCGAAGTCAAGCTGAGGCTTCAGTCTACGAATTTCCGATTTGCAATGCAAAGCTTCTTTAACTACTATTTAAAGTAACCTAATGAGATTTCTTAATTTTCTTAAAAATGAAACTCATAAATCATTTATTGCTTTAACAAATAAAGTTGGGAATTCACTTCGAATTCCTTACCTTCCACCCATAAAATGGGAAACCGCCACCCGCCTAATTATAGATTTCTTTCTGAGAAAACACCTATACAAATTACTTTTATCTTCGTATCTACAAGTTAGTTGAAAGTTTTATTTTTTATCCAGACAACTTTGACGACCTTGCGTGCCCTTGATTTATAATCTCAATACAATAAATACTTTGATCTCGGCGTAAAGTGCTTTATATCTAGGCGTCTATATCTAAACGTGGACACGAGTGCTACTGATGTTTTCATTTGCAGTGTTTTTACTAGGTTTTCATTGTGTTATGTTTTTTTTTTGTCGTTTTTCTTTTTTGGCAAATAGCTTTCATGTGGAAATCATACCACGACCAGGTCATACACACGCACCATTACCATCCGGTTGTTTGGCATTCCAATGGCTTCCGTCAAATCCGCGCGCCTCCGGACTTCGAATTGTTTATGTATCGCCAAAATCAAAATGAAAATAAACTTTTTTCTCCTTTTTGCCAAACAATTGCATTGTAATACCGAAGATTCTATTATTCAATGATCGGCATATGCTCTGATATATTCACTTATGTATTCTTCTCTATATGTATACATACATATTAAAGGCATAATTATACGTTTGCCTGATTTTTGGCTATATGGCGGCGCACGTTCGTCTCCATTCGTTGATTTTGTGCAATTTATTACTTGCAAATTTATTAGTCAAATTTATGTAGCAGTTTATACAGCAACTTTTTAACTCTGCAAACAACGAATACGGTTTGATCTAACAAATGAAAGAATACAAATAAGATGGTTTTATGCTATCTCTATATCTTCGAATTTGGTTTTGAAAGATCCTTTTTAATTCTATAAATTTTTTACCGGCTTTCTTACTATTTTTCATGATGTTTTGTCTGCTAAAAGCAATTCTTGCATAATCTTTAAAGGCAAACCACAGAACATTTCTAAAAGAACTATTCTAAGAAGCCTTCTCGTTCTTTTTCTCTCTGTCTCTCTTTCGGATTTCCAAAATATCCTTTATATTAATAGAGCTCGATCCTCTCTATATGCTCTCCTTTTCTTACCCATTCCTATCTCCTGAAGTATCCTTAATTTTTTGTTTTCCTAATTTCAATTCTGACAGCATAATCTATAAGAATAAATTCTCAACAACTTATTAAGACCATACTATTTAACAGCTCCAAAATACCCTAACTTTTAATGATTTTCCGCTTGGCATTGTGGAAACTTATTTGGCATTTATTTAGAGCTGTCTCTGCCAGTGGTTTATTGTATTTTATCTTATGTTTGACTATTTTATTTTCATTCAGTATTTGATAATTATCTGGGAATGTCCGAAGAGCTGAGGAAACGCCCCTTAAAAATTACAGAAAACTGCAAAATGTCGTTCAGTTTTTAGTTTCGAATGTACTTTGGTGTTAACATGTTGCAGCTAAAACGGATCTTGATTATATTGGGGAGTCTTCTCCTGCTGGAGGTGGATACAACAACCATTAAGTGGCATAGTGCTGGAGCTCCATTTGGAAGTCCTGCTGCCTGGTTGGAAAATTATGTGCCCTGCATACACGATTTGGTTGTGTTTCCTTCCTATTATCCGGCTATATTGCCGCTACCGGCGGATGTATCCGTTAGGGGATTCATGCTGCCACGTTATGGAGCTTTGCTGCTTGCCGAAGACTCCACTATTAATTTGGTAGCTGCTAAGGAAACTGGAGCCGGACTTAATCCCGACTGTGACAGCGATGATCGTCGCGCGACTTTAATGCCGCCCATGACGAGCAAATGGTTTGATCCCAGTAGCTGGAGCGATCAGCCAGGAGTAGGAGAAGGCAGCAGTAATAGCATCAGTTCTTCCATTACGCCTGAGCTGGAACGTGTGCCTTGCGATGATGAGCATGTTGTAATTTCTAGTAATAATGGAGCACTCTCCTTTGATCTGGAAAATGTGCAATATCTGCGTTTGGGACAATTGATCTTGGCTGGCTCATCCATTTCTAGATCGTATCTGCAGGAGCTAATGAGTCGAGAGCTAGGACAACTGCTCTTCCATAATGCTCAGGGCGTGAACGTAGAATATTATCGAGGTGAGCTCTGTGGCTGCCACAAGGATTTCGAGCATTTGATCGAACCTGTCTGTCACAATGTGGAATCCCAATGTGAAATACCTCATTGTGTCTCTCCGATTCGTCCCCTTGGCTCTTGCTGTTTCCTCTGCGGAGCTATGATTACTTTGCCGAGTTCCAGCTGCACGGTCGAGGAACGCAATGATCTGTTTAAATTTATAAGAACATCCAATTATTGGGAGGAGCGTGGGGATGATCTGCAACTGCATGTGGATTTTTCGGGCTCCAAGCAGTATGGCAACGTCCTGCAAGCCATTATCCTAGATCGTGGCAGTTATAGTGAGCGTAGCACTGAGTTTATGCGTAACTTGATGAAGATACGCAATCAGAGTTCAGTACTGCTAAAGTCGTCCAGGCTGGAAGTGAAATATTCGGGTCATCCATATAATCCAAATGTCTCTTTCGCCTCAGTGCTTCTCATACTCTTCTGTGTGGTATTCGTGGGCATTGTATCGATCATAATGTTGGCCCATTTTATGCCACAGAATCCGTATCTGAATCGCATCCCTCAATGGATACACGATCCCCGACGTTGGCGTTGGCGTCACTTAGGTCTGCGTTTGCGTAGGAATCTCCTTTTTAATCGATTTGATGATTCATCTGCTGGTGCTCCAAATGCCTCTGGAAGTGGCGTTGAGCGTCTGGCTGTGATTGGTTATGATACTGAGAGCGGCGAGGTGCGAGAGCGATCCTTTAATAATCCCATGTTCGAGCAAGAGGAGACCCCAGCAACAACTCCAGTGGCGGTTTCTCCGCCTCAAGCCAAATCTGAAATGTGTCCGGGAGTCTTGTCGCCCAATGTGGAAACCGGCGAACTCGACAGTTGCAGTGGGGAGGAACAGGAACTAACTGAAATCAATTTGGAGTCCTCCGAGGCAGAGAGCGATATCGAGGCCGAAACCAAAGAATAAATTAATCCAATTAATATATCATATTAAAATTTCTCTGTTTATTCATACACTTTTGTAGGCGTAAACTTTTCACACGCAATAAAAAAATGAATTAAGGTTCAACTTAATTACACTAATCAACATAAATTTATTTCTTGGCTTAGCACAACACTAATATTGATAATATAGAGATTATATAAAATATTTACCTTAATTCCTTTCTTAGACATTCTTTTGATTTTATAAAAACTGTGCTAGAAATTTTTAGGAAATGTATAATGATAACAATGAACCATTTATTAGAAGAATTATATGTATATGTATATATTTTTCGATGTTATAAGCTTGTGCTTTTGATTTATAGACTCTTCCGATTGAAGAAATATATAATATTTTCTTTGTTTTTATACGAATGCAAACAGTTCATCATTTTTAATAATAGTAAAAAACTTAATAAAAACGCAGAGAAGGGTAAAACAACTTTTTATAGTAGAAAGAAGCTTTTAAATAATTTCTTACAATGCTAAATCAAAATCAATAGATATAATATTAAATTTTAAAGCTCCAGCAATATCTGTAGTTGTGCCTTTAAAGATTTATCAGATTTAAAACATAAGAATTTAAAATTTGTTGCTCAGTGTTATGCATACTGATAAAAGCGCTGCGTCAATTTTCTGGGCTTGCCCCTTGACCTTCGCGCGGCTTTGAAACAGCGTTCAAAATGAAATCGATAGTTCGCATTAGTGTGTGGTGACAACAGATTCAATAGTCTTTGTTCTATTTATAACTTTGGCGGAAATATTCCCCTTCCTCATCGTTAAACACAACAAACACACTTTCAATTGGATTACAGGTTGACTGGACACCAACTCAGCTGTAACTGTTGTAACGGTGAAAGTGTTTCAATTTGAATGTCGCTTCCGTTGCGTTCCATATTATTAAACACATAGTTTTAATGTATATAGGCTTTTGCACCAGCTGCAATATCAACATTAACACACATATAATCTTAATTCGAAGTTACTTGTCATGGTGATAAGTGGTCTTATCAGACTCGCGAGACCCAGAGCACAACACGGTGTAGACAGCGGCAAACATTAACGTAGATAGAACAAGTGTAATGCATATATATAAACTATATACTTTGTTGTGCCCACCCGGCTAATCAGTTTGAAGTGTACTTTTGTGTAGTAAACATGGCAAGATCCAAGTCCAAGAATAAGGGCTCCACGCCCGCTGGCTTTAGTCGTGCAGTGCAATTAATGCTCCATATTACGGCAGTGATCCAGTTCAGCTATGGTGTCTACTATTTCCATAATTTGGATATGCCAAGATCGGTTTTCCATCCGTTTGCCGGCAAGTTCAAATTTCTAACATTCCTCAGTGTGGTAAGTTGAAAAAAAAAACTGATACTGAACGACACAGATTTTTCGCGATTATATATTTGTGTGTTATTGACATATTGTGTGGTAGACAACATGATATGGTTTGTTGTGATATATTTTAGATATTGTTATGTGTGCACAACTATTTTGAAGTGGAAACACCGTAAATTTAACGCTCACATAATTATTGTGTATATCGATAGCCATAGCACGAAAGGAAGTGTAGCCCTAACAGTTGTCGATAATTAGTGACATCTATCGCGCCTGATTGGCAGTTAAAAGCGCGCAATCAGTGAATTTAAAATCCCAATAAGAATTTGTTGTACAATTTCTTGATGGTCTTTATAATTAAAAAAGGTGCTTCGAGATCGAATGCAATTCAAAATTTATCAAAAGTTAACATGTGACATTAACAATTTGAGACAATTATGCCAACATTTACAATTATAATGTCTTGAACAAGTTTTCATACCAGGGGAATATGTTTTTCATTTATTCGTTGCTAAGTTTGTAAATGGTAACAAGTACTTACTTTCATTGTTCCTCAAAGTTATTTGCCTAATCATTATACAAACATTTAACTTGAATATGTGTGGAGCCAATAGAGCACAATTTGGTTTAATGGTTTTATTTATTACAACCCAATTTGGATCTTGTTTGCTTTTAACTTCCTGTACTTTAAACCGCAAAAATATGGGAGCATACATATACATACATATGAGAAACATAGCCGTATAAATGTTTTTGTCGCAACAAAACTTTGAGGGAGAGCAACGTCAAAATACAATTTGGACTTGATTGAAAGGCGCCTTTTTAGTATATTCAGTATTTTTAATTGGACGTCAAGTATTTATATTCATTTATTAATAAAATCGAATACGAATTGATTTCTAATATAATAAAAGAAAGCAATTACTTACAGTTCTTCTCACAAATTTTTTGCAATCATACAATGTAAACAAAAAATACTTTATTTGAATATCTGTTGTCGAAAGTGTAGAGAAAAATCTGAAAGTTGGATAGCTATCGATAATAAATTCTTGAAGGACAACGGTCACACTGCATCTAAACCGTCTTCAGTTTTACTTTTTTGCTCAACCGGCGCTGTTCGTTGCCGTGAAAAAATCAATTAAGTTTTAAAAATAAAATGGCTCCAAACGCTGCTACAAAACCGCTTCTAAACAGTGTTTTTGGCGCTCTTCGAACGCTGCTGCATTTGACAGCGGCTGTACAATTTACTTACGGAATCTATTATGATTACACATACGTTGAATTTCCCAAATCCACAGATACAAATCCAAAATTAATTTATCATCCATTTGGGGGAAAATTCAAATATTTAACCTTCTTAGATGCGGTAAGCAGTTGTTATGTTACTTACATGTTACTTGAGTTTAGATTAGTTGTCTATTATCATGTTGTTATCTAAATCAAGTACAAGTATTAGCAGAAAATGATATGATAACCGGTTTGGGTTTTGTGAAGGTTCATTGATTTAAGCGGCTGCAATCTATTCCACTTCAATAAACAACTCAGCCACCCCCTAACTACAATTGCAACCCCTTAGTTGTTAAACACACGCATCTCTCAATTTGTTCACTTACAGATAATTCAGGCACTTTATTACATTGTCTCGCTGGTCAACGATTTTGTGGGCACAAATGAGCTGGTGCCAAAGCGTCCGCCAGCTATACGCAAGTTTAAGGATTGGCTGATGGCAACCCTGGCATTCCCCGTGGCCCTGAATGTGGGTGTAACCTTCTGGACGCTGTATGCTATCGATCGCGAACTTGTCTTTCCCAAAGTACTGGACCCTGTATTTCCCAGGTAAGTTGAATAAAGCTAAAATAAGGCTTCACTACTAATTAGATGCCTATTCATTTTGCAGCTGGCTGAATCATGTCCTGCACACCAACATTGTGGTCTTCATTGTTCTGGAGATGTTTACATCATATCGGGCCTACCCTAAACGCAGCAAGGGTCTTACTGGTTTGGGCATCTTTATGGGCAGTTATCTAGTCTGGATTCACATAATCAAGCATTATTCAAATGTCTGGGTCTATCCGGTATTGGAAGTCCTTCAGCTGCCACAGCGTATTCTTTTCTTTGTGGCTGTGCTCGGTTTCACCTTTGCCCTCTATGTACTTGGCGAATTTGTGAACAACGTTGTGTGGGCCAAGGAAGTGAAGCTATCTCAGCGCAAGTCGAAGTAGGCTGTGTTTTTAAGTCTGTAGTCAATAGTATGTCTGTGTGCTCGTCTGGTTAAAATAGCAACTACTTAAATCAGCAAACAACAAAACCAAGAAAACAAAATGTCGCTTATATATTTTACACAACAATTTATTCAAGTATAAAGTTGAAGTAAATCTCTAAACTTAATAGCAATAAAATTTTGTAGACTCTCCATTAGATTGCACTTCGAATTTGTCAAAGCTCTTTTAGTTATTTATTAGATGAGCGCAATTAATGTTTAAAGTACTTTAATTGCATATAGTCATATCAAGAAAAGCACAGCAAACAACTTGAATACCTGCGTTAACCTGTAAATTTCAATTCTAGAGTCATTACAATTACTATTACAATTACTACAATAAAACAAGTCTAATTAACTTATTAGAAACTTTCAAAATATACTTTGCTTTTAATTTCAACAAAATGGCGTCAAACTGTCACTTTTCAAATGCGACTTGAGAAAATCAATTAAAAATATCTGTAAAAGCAGCTGCATTAAAGTAAATGGAGGCTGTAGGTGGTCTTGCCACACCCTATACCTTATGGCAACTCGAAACAAAAGCTCCCAAAGCAGCCCTGGAAATCAGCTGGTTTTAATTGTTGTGATCTCTTGCATACAAATGAATATTTAAGAAATTGACTTGTTGTTGAATACGCGTGGAAAGAAACTGTGAAAACAGCCTACAACATGATCTATTTAATAGGTAAGCCAGGTCTATTGCAACACCTCCTGCGCTCTTCCGCACCGGACGTTTATTTTCCCAGCCAAGTGTAACTTCTGTGGAAATTATCTAATGTTTCCTCACATCTGTTGTTTCCAGTTTTTACCTGGTATTATTACCACCGAAACGCCCTCTTTCTGGTTTAGGGCGTTTCCTCTACCTGCTCTGCATACGAATACAAGTCCATAGGTCAGTAGCGACCTTTTTTGGGAAGTGAACATTTCACCTTTTGTTTTTTGCTTAGTATGGTTTCTTTGGATTATAGTTTATTCAGCTAATGTTACTAAAACTTCTACTTGATATGCATTTAATGTATTTCCAGCTGAAGTTTATTGCATATTCTTTTCTCCAAAGATATTTTCTTACCCCTGCAGGAGGTATTATAAATATACATACATGCAAAACCGCATCTCCACAGCAGATTGTATTAAAATAGACGTACATATCAGTCTCAGGGGCGTGACTAAATGGGGAATTAACGGGTCAAGTCCCTCAATAACAAGATATTAGGGAATTGTAAAGATTTAATAACATTTTCTTTAATTTTCCCGAATGTTCCCTTCAATGTATTCACAGGCGAGCCTTAGGAATCTTTCCTAGACACAACTCTGGCTAGTCTAAGTAACACCACATTAATAAGATCTTAATTTACAAATCATAATAGCAATATTTTATTTCAAATCGGTTGATTGAAAATGCTCTCCCGTGGGACCTCCCAGCATAGGTTAATCACTCTGATTCTGTAGAAAGACTTGTAAATAATTTTTAATCTGTTTGGTCTTGAGAATTATGGATGCATAAATATTTTTATTACCGAAGCACCTAATTAATGCTTATAGTTGTAATTAAAAATGAAAATAAATTCGTATTTGTTTATTTTTCCAGTAGACGATGGAAAATATACGCCTAGAAATTAGAACTTCCCCGTGGCAATGTTTCCAATTTGTAAACAAGAGCTATAAATGATACTTCACCCGTTCTATTTATACAACATAGATACATTTGATGGGATTTAAAATCGGTTTATTAGTTACAAAATGTTAATTGTAAGCATTTTAGGCACTTTTGTAACACAATTCGTTTCGTTTTTGTTTTCGTTGTGCTGAATTTGCCCAATAGGGCCAACTTATTTGTACATTTAAAACAACATACATAGATACTACAAATTCTACAGTCTAGTTTAAGGAAACAGTCAATATAGCGACAATAAATGGTAACGTAAACAGACAGAGATATAATTCTTAACTTTCTAATCCTCAGTTTTCATGCAAAAATATGAAATTTGTAAACTTTTCAAAAACTTAGTTCCTATGAGTATTCGTAATCGTAATGCGATTGTAATGGAAGATGAGAGAGTTTTAGAAACTTAAGTAAATGCATTCCGTTAAGTAAGTCACTCCAATTATAGTAAAAGTTCTATTTGGAGGGTAGCAGTAACATTTTGAGTTTATCGGATTCACTCATGAGCGTTGGCTCCCTGTGATGTCGTGGTCCGAGCAACGATTGCATTTCTGTGGCATCTTCAGATATCATCTCGTTGCGTTGTCGACTTGCTGCGTTGAGCAGACGCATCGCCTGTTGTAACTCCTCGTTGCCATAGGTGGGCAACGTGTGCGTGGCAATATCAAAGGGATTTGCCTGGATGCCCACATCACAGCTAGTCTTGCTGTTGCGCGAATTGGGCTTGCCCGTAGACAGGCCCGAATAGGAGCTGTGCAGCATGATATCTAAGGGTATATCCAACTCAACGGAGGAACAACTGAGTGAGTCCCTATTCACATCAATTGCTGCGGCCAATTGTCGCACATATTTCTGCTTAAAATCACTATTTGAGTCCATATCTAAATCAAGATCAAGTTCCAAATTTCCGTGACGTTGTGACTTTGTTTGATCCTTCCGTGATTTGCGACTTCGTTGTGAGTTTCGAGAATGTCGATTAGATTCGTTAGACTTTTGCATGTGTTTCAAGAAATGCTCCAATGCCGCAGCCTTGCTTTCATTGCTGGGCAGCTCTTGAATTTGTGGTCCTCCATCATCATCATCGCTCAGCTCCTGCTTGGCAACCACATTGAGGTCTTGTATTTTGAAAGAAGCTCGCGAATTATCCTCCTCATCGGAGGATGTAGTCATACCCTGATTCTGTAAAAATGGCAATATAAATTGTCCATTCTTTTGTATGAAATCATTGATGATAGTGGGATCGAGACCCCCATTACGACGCCTGGTGCCATTGTGCTTTTTGGTGCTCTGGGCAAACAAGCCAACTTTGTGACTAGCATTCTGGTAAGTTGTCTTCTTTAGTGCAATAACTTGCGACTCGACGGAGGTGCTGCTCTCACGGCGTCCTCGTCCTCCGCTGCTATACTTTGTGCGTCCACTGCTTGCCGCAATGAAATCTCTGCGACGTTGTGATCGCTTATTGCTGGTTGAGGAGTAATTATGCTTGCCATGTTGACGCGACCGCGAGGCTACTTTAGTCTTCATTTCAGCTATCTTTACAGAAACCTGTGAATCTACAGAGTTGCGTCGAGATTCCACGGACACATGACGCACACTGACGCTTATTTCCGAGTCTAAAGAGTTTTTTCGTCCAGCCTGTCCCTGACTGGAGGAATTTGTATTCCCGGGCGTCGCTCCTGTCAATGCCATGCGACGTTTCACGCACTGGGGCAAATAATGCACCCAGGTGGAGCTAATCTCATTCGTTTCCGAAGAGTTTAGATCGTTAACATCGAAATTTAGACCCACCGGATCAGTGTGCGTATTGTATAGTGTTATGGAGAGTCTTCCCTTGTCCTCAAAGTCTTTGCGCTTGGCCCAAGTTTGTGCAATGACCTTATGTTTGGGCATTTTGACCTCCTCCACGACCTCTTTTCCACACTTTCTAGCAAAAGAAAGGAAAAGAAAAGTTGCATTCAATTCAACAAAGTGTCTTTCACAAAACTTACTTTTTTATGTAGCGTTTCCAGGTCTCTATCGAGGACGGCGTCCAACACCAAGTGGACATAAGAATACCAGAGCTAAACAGACAAAGCAGGTGCAATTGAAGCACTCCAACACTGGGACGATTCTCAATCTTACAGACTGTGTTTTCATCAAAGACGGAGCTTATGCGACAACTAGAAACGAAAGATGATTTTAAATGGCAATTAGAAAAAGTGATAAAATGTATCATAAAATTCGGAATATACTTACATAATGTAATGCCTAAAACTTTCGGCCCACTCGGCTGAATGGCGAAATTCAGTCACATGGCAGGCAATGGCAACAAGTATGAAAATTAATGTCAATAACGCACAGACGCCCATTCGCATAATAATCAAATGAATTTTATTACTGGCGGAGGTTGATTTAATGTCATTGGCAAAGTGCTTTAGACCAAAAAGCATAATCATGCCGCGTGTGATGAAGTAACCGCCAATTAGAATGACACCACAAAGGGGTCCCAACAATAGTCCAGCTCTCATCGAATGATTGATGTAGCCAACAAAACAGATGCCCACAATGCCATTGCCATCAACCTCACTGAGCGCCATTGTCGTAATGGTGAGCACCAAAGGTAGCGACCAAGCAACCAGATGAAAGTATGATCCCTTCTTATCGATGCGATCCTGAACATGTCCCATAGCACGCCAATGCCAGGCATAGGTAAGGAAGACAAACCAAACCATGCCGGCGGTAAGAAAGTAATAGACAAGCACAAATATCACAATACACGAGAGGTTCTCTCCTGCCGTTGGTTCCGAGTGCCTGAGTGTGCCATCCTTGCGACAGACAATGTCTTCTCGTGATCCAGACGTAAATTGCACCAACCAACTGTAAAGCAAAATTATATAAAATAAGTTAAATACAAACAAAGATTATCCTCGGCTTACTTAAGACTCTGTTTTTACAAATATATAAATGTAAATATATTATATATATACATGAATAGCTATTTTCTTTAATCAATTATAAAGATTTTAATAAACAATTCAAGTTTTCCATATTAAATTAATTTTCCAATATAAAATGATCCTTCCTTATGTTTCTTGTCAACTTACCCAAAGCAGGAAATGAGAAAGCACAGATTGATATAGAAAACGATCACAGCTGGATATTTGTTGGCATTTTGCCAGTCAATGAGGAACGTTGAAACCACAAAAGATTGGACAGCAGGCAGAGTGTGCCACCATAGCCAATTAATTTATGTATCTGCCGATGCTCATCATCTGTGTATAGTGGATCCTTGCACTGTACACCACAGCCCTCAATACCAGGATAATAGCTAGCTGCATTATCTGCCGGCACCAAAGGTGGCATACATTTTCCAGTAACATTGAATTTCATTTCGCGTGCATCATTGCTGCACTTCATGGGAAAAAGAGTTTCGTTACAGCGTAGAAATTTTGGGAAAAATGTGGTATTATATAGCACACGGCACGGTTCGAGCGTAACCTTGCACATTTCGTAGGAGGGCAGGTAGACCATGTCCTTTCCGTTGATCTCTTCGCATTTGGGCTTGAAAACAGCGCAGAGAAATGGCTGTAAGGAAAACGTGTGTATGTTTTTATGGTTTTTGTGACTCGGCTTAAATTTAGTTTATGAAATCTATTTTATACAATACAATAAATTTTCAATTGATTATAGACCATTGTACTATAGGTGATAAGGCTCTTTAAACTTTTTATAATTACAATATTCCTAGTTGTGTGGCCTTATATTCCTTTCTCTATTTTGGTATTCTTAGCAATATTTTTCACAAATCTTGTAGAGAATCTGAGACCTAGTGCTTACCTGTATGACAGCCCAACATTTGGGAACATGTCGCAGGGCATAATAACCACTTAATGCTTCATCTAACTCCTTCACTTTGCGATAGTCCGTCAGTCCAAGACTGGTAAAGGCATAGGGTAACTTTGAGCCTAGACATGTGTTATGTGTGGTGTTAATCTCCAAGCAACGTCCACGACGTACACACTGTATATGCTGGCTATCAAGGCCATCAAACCAGGGTTTATCATCCTTGCCCTTTTTGCCATAGAGCCGATAATTCATAGTGCCATTTATTGGCTCTAAATCACCATGTGTTGAGCTCGATGGCGTAGTGCTTGCACTTAATTTTGTGGAACTGGAACCTGCAGATATTACAGTGGATAGACTCCCCAGCAAAAGGCAGCAGATAGTGAGAGTGCTCCTAGTAAAACAGGCCAAGATTTGAATTAACATTTAAAGTAAATTACATATATAGGTAAATGACGTTGACGCTTTCTGCATACTTACGTCTCCATAATGTAGTGAATGCGAGTCTTTATGCGACTGCCACAAACGATATTCGCTATTAATATAGATTAAGCGAAGCCTTTGTGAATATTAATGTTCCCAACGAAGAAGTGAAGGCAGAGACGAAGACGCAGTAGCGCCTTCTTTGGTACTACAAAATCTCGCAGTCAGCGCATTTTGCTGTCGTTTTTTTGTGTTCACACCAATGCTACTTTCGCAGTAAGTTGTTATTTAAAATATACTTCCAGAAGTTAATTCAAAATAAATCAAATAAACCGAGAAGAAAATAAAACTAAAATGCAACGCGAACACACACACAAGAAGCAACAATTGAGCGTTTGATTGTTGTCGCAAGACCACCCACAAAGTGGTCAGTTATCGCAATCGTCTGTTGACAATCGAAAATCGACTGCAGCTACAACGCGCAAGTTGTGATATCAAACCAACGATGATCATCGTAGTTGTTAGAAAATGACTCGATGGTTTCAATTTAAAGTTTTTACGGTTTAAAATTGCTGAAAATTCAAAACAGTCGTTTCAAATTCAATGAGATAATTTATTTCCTCATCGTCAACACAATCACAACTAAATATCTTAAACAAATGTAAGGTAAATATTTGATAAAAGAAATTATTTTAATGTGCTGGCAGTACTATCCCATTTTTGGAGAAAAGTCAGGTTCAGAGTGATAATATCTAACTTTTTGGATCGACTACTGAACAAAAAAGTCGAAATCATATATAAATCTGTATATCGATAATGGATCGATAGTTTAACATCAATGCATGCAAGTCGCGGAAAAGTTATCGATGTGTGGCGTTCTTTACAACCCTGGCCGCAGTTTGGCTTGTGCAAATTTTTGTAAAAAAAAAGAAGGCTTGACTTAAATAAAACTTGTGCATTTGTTAAAATTAGTGGCCATTAATTGAAGCCATGGATGCCGCTCCAGTGGTAGCACCACACGCAGCAAATGAAGTGAAACCACAAACTCAACTCCCGGCCCCGGCGGCCGCTGCCGCAAATGAAAATGGTGTACAAACAGCAGCAAAAAAATCGGAAACAACGAATGTCGCTGGGACTGGCTCTTCTGGTACGTATAAAACCGATATAAAATGGTACCATGAGATGGGTGTGTACCCCAATGTTGTTGTTTGGCTTAATTTCAATTTTTGTTTATTGTTTGTTTATCACAGAAATGCATTCCAATGTTGAGGCTGGAAAAGTGCCAGAGGCGCAGAAAACGAAATTAAAAACCGATTTGCCGACTGAGAAGGTATTGATTACAATATGCAGTGCTGATCGTAAAAATAAAAAGACATTCATGTCCTTACCCAGTCGAAAAGATGTGATTGAAAAAGGTGTGTATAAAATAGCAAGCAATTATAGGTATGTTTTGAAGAGATCCCCCATGTTTCATAAAATAATCAACTTATACTATTGTTTATCAAAATATTTATTTAAGAAAAATTGTATACATAAAATATACATTTTAACGTAGTAATCATTCAGATTTCCAAATCTTTTTTTTGTATAAATATAGGTTACACTTCTGCTTCTACTTATAGTCTTTTCGCCTTAGAATCGAATTCTATTTTTGCATTATTAACAATATTTTAATTTAGCATAAATCAAAGGGCTATTTGGAAGCTATACTATATTGTGAAATGTATTTTATTTTGATAAATGCTGTACTTATCAATAATTATTTGTTCACTTATTGATTCTCTACATAAATAGCACACAAATTTGGTCTGTCTGGCACCACAATTGTGCTGGAAAGCAATGGCTGTGAGATATGCGAGGATGAAGTTCTCCTATTTGCAGCCAAAGAGAAAATATTGCTAATGCTATTGGCTGAAAGCGATGAATACGTTATTCTACCTCCACCTTCGCCGCTGAATCGTTCAGAACGCGCAGGAAGCTCTCTCGATCCGAGCTTTGTCTCGAATGCTAATGACTCGACAGTATCCAATGACGAAACACTTTCACTGGCGAGCGTTACACCGAGTAACTCAAAGTCATCGGCTCAATTTAAGGAATTTTCGATACCTTGGACCAAGGTACCGAATGATATTATGAAACTGTTGCGCGGCAAAAGCAGCCTAGGAAAGCGTTTAAATACGTTGGCCAATTTACTTGTGGACTCATTACGCGAGCGCTCTCAACACATACCCATGCGTGTGTTTCGTGAGGTGGCTCAGCAGGCAGCCGAAAAGTATCCTGATTCGTTGCTAGAAAAGGATCGAGAAGGCCAACAGATTGCCACATCGCCGCAATCGCTTATCTCGAAGATGATCAACCGTAACAATGCGCTGAATCGCCCACAAAAGCGTGCAAGTTCCGGCAGCTCGGAAATCCACATAACCAACAGTAGCAAGAAGCGTAAGTCTGGAGGATTAGCTGGAGGAGCGTCTAATGGCAATGCCAATTCAGTGGCAATCAATCGTGACCTGGTGGAGAAAAAGGAGCTACTAATTTCCAGCTATCGTGGCAGTACCAAAGTTGAACCAGCCACCATAGCAGAGTACATGAAGGAATGCTTTCCATTGCAGCGTGAATTCTTCAACAACAGCGAAAAGATACCGGATATTACGTCCATTAAGGAAAACTGGCCGTATATTTTCAATAAGGATCTGCTCTATCAACATTTTGAGTTGCTCATGTCAATTGATCCGCGTTTGTTGGAAAAGCGTTTTGCCAGCGAAAGAGAGCGTATTTTTAAATTCTTCAAGACGTCCAAAAATAAGAAAGTTAACGCCCTGGAGGAGAACAATGCGAATGTAGTGCGAGGATTGGCATACCATTTCAATGAGGATCCCGATTACATTTTCAAACAACTCGAAAACGGACCATTGACAAAAGATGTGCTTCAACACATGAATCCAACCAATGCACCCTGGGTGGCTCTAGTCAGTGAGTATTCTACTGATCTGTTGTTGGTAATCAATTTGTTAAAAATTAATCCTTTTATTTTCTAGATACGCCAGCAGCTGCCGGCACTGAAGCCGCCCAGACCGAGGCAATGGTGTATATTGAGGGGCAGATAATGACGACGTTTGCTGCCTCTGATGGTGATTTGCCAGACATTATTGCCCAATTGCTCTGCTACTATTATACCTTCAATATGATGTACCCCAAGGAAGCCAATCAAACACTCGAATTTATTGTCATCTATTTTCTACAACATGCGCCGGAACAGGCGCGCAATTCCAAAAAGAGCATTACTTCCAACAGTAAATTCAATCAACTAATTGCGAAATTGGCCAATGCGAATGGTTGAGCCTCAAGTGGAGTTGGATCCATTGTCTCATACTGTTTAGTTTACATATTTATTTTGCAAACCCAATTCACATATACTCCTCTATTTCTAAGATGATTTACATTAAAGTGTGTAGTACTTATGTTGTGTATACATTTCTGAATTGTTCCAAAAAAAAGGAGGATAGTTAATAAGAATTTTTCAGTTCAACCCCGAAAGAAATGGTCGGGATGAAATAGAAAATTCAAAGTTATATGGGGTGTCCAAGAAAAGGATACATTTTTATTATAAGAATCAAATATAACTAACTCTCTTATCCCAATGAAGACCATTGAAAAGAAATAGCCATTTAGTTATTATTTTTATAATAACAATATTAAATAACGGTTAGAATTAGTTTTTATAAAAATATCAATAAACCATTTGAATTTCATAATTTTTATTTAACAATTGTATTTGTTATGATCTCATCTCTATCCTCCTTACTTCTTTTTGCCATCTCGAAACTTGTTAAAATCTTTTGGTTTCGCAAACTTGTTTTTTTTTAAGTCTTTAATTATCGCGGACAGATTTGAATCATTGTGTCTACGATGAGCAATCCGAGTTAACTTTTGACGTACGAAATTACGTTCTTTTGTACTAAGTTCTTCTTGATTTTTAGTCGTAACTTTATAAAATGGTTTTGGGTTTTGATTGTCTTCTTTTTTATTCCCTTTAGATTTTTGTGAGCCTGCAGCATTATCGTCGTTGTCATCAAAGGATTCCCATTTGGTCTGTTCATTACGCTTGACTTCGATTATGTTGCGCCTGTGGTTCTGTTCACGTTGCTTCAGGATATCCTTGGCCTGTTGGCTGTCCATATTAAACCGATCCGAGCTACGTAGTTCCTTCTCATCGTCAAGAATATCGTTCTTCACATGCTGCCATGGTTTCGACTCCTCTGGCAATGGTGCTGGTGTTGTGCGTTCAAAAGGTCTAGGTTTAAACTTCTGCTGACCCCATGTTTTTGACCGATTAATTAGCTTTGCTTTATGCTTATTAAGGGGCGTTTTAAACTTATTTTGAGTTTTTGGAGGCATTTTGTAACATAAACTAATTTACTGTTGCTTGTTATTATGTCGATATCTCGATGACTAAATCGATATATTTTTAATACATTTTCAGCTTAGCTTCATTCGAGGTAGTCCATATTATGTTAAACAATTTAATGATAATGTACCACTTTTTTAAAAATGTACTTTTTATTATTGGTAATAGTTATTTCATCGATCTGTGTTAATTTAAAATTAATAAAAAATAGTTTTATTTAATTTAATTTAAAATAATGATGAAGAAAACTAAAATTTAAAATTGCATAGGGCTGCGAGTATCAATGAACAGAGATGTACCCGTTTTGATACATTTGTACCAAATTCAGAAACCGTAAATAAAACTTTGCAAGTAAAAAAATTCACACAAATATTCAATTTTAAATTTTTAATGTTTCTGTTATAGTTGTTTAAAATCGTATGGTGCACATGTTTTAAGTTTTCTATTTATTGAATTTATTTATTTTAAAAGATATTTCAAGATGGTATCGTTGACATACCGATAATTACTATTTACCAGCAGCTTATCGATACTAATAAAACACGTGCAAGCGGTCTATATTAGTTCTACAGAACGATTTTGAGATGCAAAACGGCAGAGAACGACGTTCCAGCGGCAGTTGGCACAATAACTCAGGCTCAGACCGAAACCATTATTTTAACAATAGTGGTGATCAGCTAAATAGAAGCTGGAACGACAGTAACCGAGGAAATCGACGCGTGAATAATAACTTAACTCGGATCACTCGTGGACATGCAGAGAGACATGGTGGAGATGTCTTGAATAATCACGAACCGTTTGCCAAGTTCCGAGATTCAACCCAACAGCCGCAGCAACAACAACAGGATCGCCAACCACATAATCCACAACAGGATCGGGGCCTTGTTGGGCTAGATTATGAGAAAGACAAACATCAGCGAGGTGGTAATAATCAGAAACGTGGCGGTCGCAAAAGTGGCGGTGGACGCAATGGCGGTGGTGGTAGAGGCAATGGTGGCGGTGGTCGGAATGGTGGCCGAAATGGTGGGAATGGTGGTGGACGTGGCGGCGCTGATCGCGGTGGCGGTGATCGACGCAATGGAGGCAATACACGTGGACCCTGGTATGACGAACAGATGGAAAATGACTTTTTTTATTTCACAAATGGCCAACTGAAAGACGATAACGAAGCGCCTGCCCAAGTGCCACCAATACCACCCGCTTTGGATACACCAGTTGTGCCCTTACCTGAAGCACCAATAATACCTCCTGTTGCAAATACTCCTATAAATGTGCCTCCGCCAACTGTTACACCACCACCAACTTCATTCATGTACGCTGCCAACATAAAGAAAGAGAAACAAGATCCAGTGCCTAAGCCAGTGGCAAAGCCACAAAGCAGCAGTGATGAGTCTTCCTCCAGCAGTTCAGATGAAAGTCATGAAGCCGGTGAAGTCATCAAACCAAAGACAGCACCTAAGGCCGCAGTCTTGCAAAAAACAAAGATCAAAGCCGAGGTGGCTAAGCCTGCTTCTCCATCCTCATCGTCCGAAGAAGATTCGTCTAGCGAGGAAGAAAGCCCACCGCCAGTCAAGGAAACTACGGCAAAGTCGCCTAAAAAAATGAAGAAAGTCGTTTCCGAAGAAGATGTTGTCTGCATGGGGAATGCACCAAATAAATTTGTAGTTCCCGATGACGAATCCGAGGAAAGCAGTGACGCAGACTCTAAAACAGAGCAAAAGGCTACCAAAGGAAAACCCAAAGAGAGCCTAGTGTGCATCCTATGCGACAAGAAAGTAAATATAAATTTTAACTTGTTTTAATATGTCAAATAAATTTTTAAATTTACAGGGACACACTTCATTTGAGTGCCAGATGATTTGTAGGAATTGTTCAGCGCCATATCACAGCTTGAAGAACTGCCCAAATCCACCAAACTTAACAATTGCTCTACAGGCTTTCATGGAGTTTACCATGCAACAAATGTCCGTATTTAATATGGAGAAACGTTTCGCATTTCCTGCTAGTGTGGTTACAGCACCAACAGTTCCACCTGTTGCTGCTCCTGCTCCTTCTGCTACCAAGCCGAAGAAGGATAAACGATCAGCCGCTAAAAAGTCGAAGAAAGCGCCAAAAAAGAAAATCAAAGTTCAAACTTACGATAGCGATGATGACGACGATGATGATGAAGACGAAGAAGAAACCTCAGCAGAAGCATCCAGTGAAAGCGAATCAAGTGAATCCAGCAGTGAGCCACAGCCAGCAGCTAAAGCGAAACGTAAACGCAACTCCAAGCAATCTACCACCACACAACCAGCTCCAAATATGACACCAGCAGCATTTCCATTCCCCATGCTTGCTTCCGGCGCACCATACAACTCCATGATGTATCCCTATGGGGCTCCGTTTAATTTCCCTAAATAAGATCACTAATTTTTATACAATTTTAGTTTGTATATACACCTAATGAAAGCATACATTTAATATAATATAATGCGATTCAAAGTTTTTGTAGATTGCTGAATGTTTTAAAAATACATAGCTTTTCCTTGACTTTCTTAAGATTTTTAGAGCCATTTTAAATATATTAAAAATGTGTTATTTTTAATGTATTTAATATTTCACTTGCTGATTCCTGCTATAAAAGTTTAAAGATCGATATCTTTTTCGCAATCGAGAGTGTAAGCGTCTAAGTGGGACCAGTTTTTCACGGTGGTCTGGCATCTCTGTCGTGCTAGCGCCGCCCTGAAGCGTGTTCACTTTTGGAACTAAACGTTCTTAAAATAGTACATTTAAATAAAACTATCATTTTTAGCAAGAAAAAACAAAGCCGATTTGCTAGCTTTACTGGGGGCCGATTTTCGCTAATAGCTGTTGGGAAAATCTGCAAAATTGTGATAAAGTTGAGCAAATTCCAAAGAAAATTAATTCAAAGTTCGAAGAAAATCGGTGGGGTCTTCTTTCTCATTTCTAGAATCCACTTGGAAATAATCCCTTTTTCCGCGTTTTTTAGCGCCAATTTGGTTAATTTTGTCTCTCGCTGCTGTCTCTTTGGTCAGTGCTGGGAAATATTTAACAGTTAACAAAAAGGCCAGAATGTTTAGTGTAAACATCTCTCTTGTCTCTTAAAATCAGGACAGATTTGTCCGGAAAAAGGCTGAACTGGGCACTGCTGAGAATACCAGCTGTTTTGCTTGTCCACCATGCTGCAGATTGTTTTGTGTTTACAACTAAATAAATTGGTGTGTTAAGTGCATTTTGGATAAAAGCAAGGACTTAAAGCCTCATTACAAATACTTGATTCACAAAGTAAGTGTTCATATATATATTTAACGTAAAATTTTTGTGACAAACAAATCAAAAACCTGTGGATTCTGTACAAGGATGGGGACTTTGGGAAAATCTTTGCTAACTTGAGCAAAAAGAGCGCAATTCACGATCGCGATCGGTGCCGCAACTTGTTGGATGCGTCATGCCTCGTGGATCGATTCCAGGTTTAAGCAGAGTCTGTTGTAATTCCCAAATGATTTCGCTAGAAAGAACATTAACGGCCAGCATGAGAGCAGTCTCAAAATTAAGCGGATTCACAGCAAAACTGAGAATCCCCACTGCAATTTGGTTGTAGAGAAAATCTTTGTCCAATTCAAGTAATTCCTCGCGCACCTCCATAATACGATTTTCAAAGTGACATTGGATGGCGGCAAAGACCTGTTTGTCCAATCCAACTAACAATTCCCGCTTAAACTTGACCAGGTAATGTTCAATAAAGACAACTTCGCTGCGATTCAAATGTGGCAAATGAACCTTCTCCTGTATCACTTGATCTCCAATTTGGCTAACAACCAACGAGGTCAGTGATCCCGCCGGAGTCGGTCGTCGATCCGTGCAGGGACGTACATCTACAAACGGATGTATTTCATAGCTACCCATGCCAATGGTGCATGCAACACCGCTAAAGGACACATGCGATACACGCGCATGATTCTTCTGAGGCATGGAACTTTTCCCTGTTGTCGAGGGTATCTCCATGGCCTTGTTATCCCGGGCAAATCCAATAATCTGTACAGATTTCTGCGAGAGAATGAAAATTGAGTACGGGTTTCTTTGATAATTTTCTTGAAATACTCACATAGTTGACATATTTTTTAGCATCGCACATAAAGTTCATGATGCGACCAGTAAGCACGGACAGAGCGCATTCATCATCACTGAGATCAATATTGAAATCCTGTAGTATGTGATTAAGTATGTATTGTGCCGCCTTATATATGGGATCATTTGGAGCAAAGGTCACTGGGGTATGACCATCCAATGCAATGGCAGCATTCAAAGCATAGCATAGCTCACTGTCCAGCAAACCATCAAAGGTGGCCTGGAATTCATCACAGAATGAAGGTTGCATACGTTTCGGTACAATCTTCTTCTTTTTCTTAGGACGTTTGGGTTTACTAGCCTGTGATACTTTGCGGGAACGCTCTTTAATCTCATTTTGAATTTCCTCCCACTTGGCACGATATTTCTCTTTGTGGCTCTCAATAAAACTATCACGTTCAACTTCCATTTCACCAAGTAAGAGTTCAATTCGTCGTTGATTCGCAATGCGTTCATTTAGACGTTTGTGCCAGGATTGTATTTGACCCTCGGTGTGTTTCGTCAGGCGCTGCTTGTGCAAATTACGCATATTCTTATTATAGCGATCCTTTTTAAATTGAAACAGTTTCTTTAGTTTAATAAGATGTTTTCGCTGCAGATCCTGATGCAGTCCAATGTGCTCCTGAACACGCATATTGGTTAACATCTTGCGATGCTCCAGTAACATTTGTTGCATAGCTGCCATATTATCCAGACGTTTGAACTTCTCCTCTGTTATATTATAGAGTTGAACCTTTCGCATATGACGCTCCTCGTCCAAACGTTGTTTACGCGCCAGGACCTCTTCTTGGGTATGATGACGGCCAGCGGGATTGAGATCATCTCTTTTCGAAATACCTTCAGCATTTGCAATTAGCAAACGATCATGACGTTCCGCTTCCCGTTGTCTATACGCCTGTAGAACATAATACAACTGTGATTTGTGCAGATCCTCACGAAATTGATTGAAATCCTTAAGATTACAAATAACCTCGTTGTCATCCGTAATCTCTCCATTCTCTCGAAGGCGCTTGAGATTGCGCTCATTCGAATAGAAGGTTTTTAAATTAGAATCGTGCAATGCATTATACTCTGGTATATGAACCGTCACCGATGAATCAAACTCCTGCATGCTACATTTAAACTAAGGGAATAACTCGGTATTATAAATATAGAAAACGTTATGTTATCTATTTAAAATAAGTGTACAAGAGAATTCTTATTCGTCCTACCGTATTGCCAATTTTATCCTTTGAGAATATAACCTGATTTCCTGGACATTTGAGCATGGGCAGCTTACAGTTTAATGGAATTAGTTCCCATCCTGGTAAACTATTTATTGGTAATCCAGATTTATAGCTAGGTTGCTTGGCCGTCGTCTGACCCGCACTCACTTTGTGGCGCCGAGGCAATGATAAAATATCAATCATATTTGTATAGTACCTCTAATATTTTTGCTCTGATGGTCTTATCAATGAAATTTGGTAATCTTTCAATTAACATTCGAAATAAAAAAACGTTTTTGTTTTTCAATGCCTTACATACTCATGTTTGAAAATACAACTGAATTTAGTTAATAAATAAAACTTTATGGTTTGAAATTTGTGTATTTGCCTACTGTGGCAGCTTTTAAACTCTCTTGACTCTCAAAGCTCAAGTTTTGATTCGCTCAAAAGCTTCCTCTCTCCTAAAGTTGAAAGCGGACAGCTTCCGTTGTCCTTTTTACTTGTTACTTTTATTCTTGTTTGTTTATTTTGTTGTTCTTTATGTGTTTGCTGCTTATCAAAGCTTTCCCTGTTGTCACTTCAGTTGCTTGTCCCCCTCTCTTTTCTCTGCTGTTCTTTGTTCTTGTTGTTATCGTTGTTAGGGGGCACATTGAACCGGAAACTACAGAAAATGCAATTTATTCCAAACCATAATTCAATCGTTTATAGGTAAAGATCCTTAAAAGACTGTGATAAATTTCCAAAATGCAATTTGATTATTTTAACATCGTTTCTCTTTTCATTTCCGAATTTAGCAAAGTTATTAATGACTTCGTAAACCATTGATAAATTTGTAAAATGCAATTTTAATATTGCATAGATTTTCTCTTCATTTGTAACTTAAACAGAGGTTTATCTTAACTATCTTGTAGAAATATATATGGGTTACTAAAACATTCTGTTTCTAAATCAAAGAAAACTAAATACCGTTAGTTTTAAATTTGTTTAATAAATGAAAGAAAAAAGAAGGACCTAAATTTGTTTTTAAAGAAAACTATCTTCTCAGCTTAAAAACGATTTCTATTAACATAAATCATTGTTTGTATTCTAAAAACTTTAAAGTTATTGCCTTGGAAATGTTCTATTCCTGTGTTCCACTGTATAAAACGGACCCCCTCCCTCTAAGGTTTATCTTATGCAAAGTAAACAAACTTTCCCATTTTATTGATACATAATTTTTGTATGTTTGTTTTTGTAATTTGTGTTACGATTTTACGATGCTTCTCCGCCCGCAAAATACACCGTAGTTATTGGCATGTCCTGGCTGTCATTAGTCTCGCTTGATTTGATATTGCCACAAGACGCCAGCCAAGACGCTAGTGCCGAGTTATATAAGTCGATGTCTTGGGGCGACCTCGTTGCCTGCATTGAAGTTGCGGCATCAGTGGTGTAACATCAGCATAAATATTTACCAATTGGTCGGTCAGTGAGTCAGTCGACAAGTCGGACTGTCTGGCGTCGTAAAGTCTGCGGCATTTCTTCTCACGGGTGCCATGTAAATAAAATCACATCAAGTGCTGAAAGTACTTACTGGTCGCACGTGCTCCAAATACGCTCTCGAGTGTGCTTTCCATTTCAGCTAACATCCCAAAACAGTCTCACCTCAGCACCGCAGCACCTGAAAGGCGATGATATAAATAAAAAATGATGCCTAGCATCCCGTATAGAAAAAAAAAATAGGATGAGAATGAGAAGCGAAAGGTGCGTGCCAATCTCTGGTGATAAGTTCTTGCCTAGGTTGGCCTATTTCCTGTTATATAATAGTTACTTCCTGTTGCCAACTGAGTCAGTGATGCCATCGTGAATCATATTTCTTCGTCGTAAATAAATTGGGCTTATATAAGGACAATCCCAACGTATAGAACTTAAGTTATTTAATTTCTGAGAAATGATATAAGGCCAAGAAAATATCTCATACAGAACTGTTTAATATTATTTGTATTCTCAATTATTGTAGGATTGTTCTATTTTCAGAAAACATTTTGTTAGTCCTTCACTTTATTTATCGTAAAATGATTTCATACTATTCACTTTTATCTGTATATTCTATACTTGAATACTTGAAGCATTTTAATTTGACTCCAAAAATTCAATCATTATTAAAAATTATTTTTTGTATTTTGGTTTTTTATATACTCTATTAAACTTAGAGCAAGATTTTACTCTGTTTAAAATTAAAGTTTTCTCACGAGCTCCTCTCAATGTTGTTGTAAGTAACTCATTCCAATTCCCAACACAACTCCCACTCCAACTTCACAATCTACCCCCAAAAAAAAGGCACGCCACATTCATATAGACATATCGGGATAGTTAGTTTAGATGTGTGTGTTGTGTTGCCCCCAGGCCGGTCTTTAAGCTGAAAACGCTTTACCGGCAACCAGACAGCTGTGACACGTCGCTCTCTCTCTCTCACACACACACACACACACTCGCACTTTCTCTCCATTCCGCTGTCTCTTGCTTTCAATGGTACTTAAAGCTTTGGGAGTGCTTTCAATTCGCTTTCAACTTCAATTGCTTGACTTTGTGTGCTTTTCAATTGCAGCAGGCTTTCACAGAGCTTTGCATGCAGAGCATTATTCAGTTGCTTCGCGTCTGTCTGACGAGTTGGTTCGTTAAAAGCGATTTTTACGTTACGGTCGTTCCCACTCTATTTCTGTCTCGCTTGCTCTCTTACTCTCCCTTTTGCTCTCGCTAACTGACTGTCCCTGTGCGTGCGTGTGTGTGTGTGTGTGTTTGTATATGTGTGGGAGCCAAATACAGCAGCAACAACAAAAACAACAAAAAAGAAGTAAAAAGC
This sequence comes from Drosophila testacea, assembly GCA_035043265.1. Classification (NCBI taxonomy): domain Eukaryota; kingdom Metazoa; phylum Arthropoda; class Insecta; order Diptera; family Drosophilidae; genus Drosophila; species Drosophila testacea. The sequence goes on from JAWNND010000151.1 coordinate 3,896,466, forward strand.
AGAAAACGGCAAAAGCAAGCGGCAAAGGAGGCAAAAGGAAATCATAGAGCAAGAATCCATGTGTATGGGGGTGGGGGCAGAGTAGCAAACGACAACCCTGTGTAAGCACCACCCCCTCGGAACGTGTTTAAGCGTGATTCTTAACTGCGCCATTCACACACTCGCGCACACACATCCAGAGAGACTTACAGATATTTACAACTGACAACAAACAAATACAAAGAAAGCAACAAAAGTGACAACAAACCAAACACAACGAAGTGAACAACGCGCAGGATAATTGCACACGGATTACATAAACACCTCGATTTGCAGTGGGCGTGGCAGTGCTAGCATAATAACAATAATAATAATAACAACAACAACTAGAACAGCTGTAATGTGCCATTGTCAGCAATCGAGAATATTTCACATCATTATACATTCATCATCAAATTCATCATTATTATTATTATCATTAACAACATGCGCAACGCGTCCAGAGCGACGCCATTAGCAGCGACGCCAGTTGCCAAACGGGAGGAGCAGGATCACATAATAACCATCAGCACTGCCAGCCTAACGGAACAATCCCATGAGGCGCCGCTCAAGCATTACACACCAACAACAGCAGGAGCAGCTTTAACTGTAACTGGAAGTGGAATTCAAACTCTAACTGGAGCTGGAGCTGGAGCCGGAACTGGCGCAACGATTGTTACACAATCGATAACAAATACATTACCAGGATCACAGCAGCAATCGGAATCAACGCAGAGTTCAATTAGTTCCTTTTGCCAGTTCAATCAGCTGATTAGCTATCAGAATAACATTGCGGATGTGCAACATCGTCGTGGACGTCGTCTGCATGGATTGCAGCTGCCGCTGCATCCGTTGCAGCTATTTGGTTGGCTGGTCCTGTTGCTCTTTGGTGTGGCCAGTTATTGGGTATTAATACCAGCATTTCATGCACCCATCCAAGGACCATTATATGGTCTAATCTCTGGTCTCTACATCGTGCATATTGCCGCCCATCTTACCGCTTTGTTAACGGATCCGGCAGATAAGGAGTTGCGACGTGTGCATCGTAACGATCGCATTGTGCCGGAATTTGATCGGAGTAAACACGGTCACGTTATTGAGAACGGTCGGTGTCATTTATGCAACATACGCACCTCGACGCCCAGGACGAAACATTGTTCCGTGTGCAACAAGTGTGTCGGGAAGTTTGATCATCATTGCAAGTGGCTGAATCACTGCATCGGCTCACGCAACTATGTGGCATTTCTAATGTGCGTCGTCAGTGCGGTGGTGGCCACATTGGTCATTGTGGCCGCCGTTATTGGCCAAATTGTGTTGTACTATGTGCAACCGGATTGGCTAAGCTTCTATTGGTGCAACAGTCGATTGGAGGCAACGCTCGAGTCCAGTGATTACATCAATCTTACGCTAAGTCTCAGCAATGGCACCATGGTGTTGCTCGAACAAGAACAGGATGAACAGGATCAGCAACAGCAATTATATGTTGATACGGAGTTGGAAAATTACAATGTCTCCACGTTGCCCACACTCTTGGAGAACTTTACAGCACTGTTGGAGCAGAGCAACCCAACAACAACACCACAGACAACTCTCAATCACACGGTAACTCCTCTTGTTGCCGGCATCGGTGTCCATGAAACGATATACCTATTGCTCTTGGGCGTCTTGGGTTTGCTTGCAGCGATTAGTGCTGGTTTGTTGTTGCATCTATGCTTCTTTCACATCTACATCTCGTTTCTGGGCTTGACCACCTATGAGTATATCAGGAACCATCGCCAGGCCCAGGAGGCAAAGGCCAAACAATTGCTGGAGCATGGGAAAAATAATGGAGTACACTTTAATCCTAATCTGCCTACAGTCAATCATCATCCGTCCAAATTGCCAGTAGCGGGCACACAGCTCTATTGCTGTTCCAATGTGCCGCATCCCAATCAACAGCATCCACATCTACAGCACCTGGAGGAGGTGGGAGGAGGCGGTGGTAATCAGCTGCATTGTTGTGCCAGCTCCAGGGAATTCCATCAGGCTCGGCAGGCTGTCTACATGTGCTCATTGCTGCAGGAACGTCGCAATGATCGTATTCAACTAGATCCCGATACGGAACGTGATGATGCCTCGTTGCGTTCTTTTCATTGTTGCTCCAGTTTTGCGGCAAGTTCGATGCAACGTCGGGTGAGTGCCGCTGCAAGTGCCAAGGCGGCATTGGAGCCTCGCCAGCGTGCCCAGAGATCTTCAGCTGCCGCATATTTGCAGTATACGGAACAGTGTACAATGTGCACCTTTCAGCTCCGTAGTCCATTGAGAGGAGGAGGCAGTGCAGCCGGCAGTAGCAGCACTCGCACACTGGCCAGTCAAACGGCGACACCTTCATCATCCGCCTCGGCAGCTGGAAACATTTCTAAACATCAACGTTGGCGTCGAAAATGGAATTGTTGCGCCAGTGTGCCGGACAGTCCGGATGTGCCCAATGATCTGCTGGCGGCGCTCTCATATCGCGAGCATGCCACTGTCAGCGCCAAGATCAATGCCACCGAATTGCCGGTGCAATTTATACGTAGTCTCGACGTGCCACATGCCGCAGAGTTGCCACTGAAGACGCCGCGTAGCTCGAGATTGCGTCACATGTTGCGTTTGCTCGGCAGATATCGTCGAGCAAGATGTCATCGTGGTGCACATCACGGCAATCATGGTGTAGCTGCCGCCGAACAGCATGTGGCAGCCATCAAACAGAATCAAATACGGCCATTGCAGTTACAAGCGGGTCGTGGCTATGATGCCTCCTGCAACGCATCCACAACAACGACGACGCCACCTCCGGCAAGCTCGCCGAGCAGCAGCAGCAGCATTGGAGCAAGCAGTAGTGAACTGAGCGCAGATCATTGTGGTGGCAAGGAACTAATGCTACTGCCCACCAGTGTCATCCGAGATGATAGTGTGACCACCAGTTATACGTTGACATTGCCACCAGCATTGCCACCGCCAACGCGTCGCAAGATGCCCAATGCCAGTGAATTGGCTGATCTTGCCGAGACATTGGGCTTTGTCACATCTCACCACGGCCACACGCAATCCCATTCCCATCAAATGTCCAACAGCTGCAGTCGACAATTGCCCGGATTGGGCAATGTTTATCGAAGACAACGTAGGAAACATTTTTTACGCACACGCTCGCCAACATTGTCGCCCATCCATGAGTCTGGACTATCGAATCCCACGTCACCACAACCATTGCGTCACAGTTTGGCAACCAGTTCAGGATCCATTTCCAAATGCTCGCCGGATGTGGCACGATCATCTGCCACGCTCGTCCAGAATCTTTGTGGTCTCGCGGGAGAGGCTCTAAGGAAGACCGCCTCAAACAGTTCGCTGCAAAGCATAAGCTCCAATTCGAGCAGCACCTAAAAAGGATTGTAGACAGTTCCTTGCATGGTTTCTGCTTAGTCCATAGGTTTAGTTATAGGTTGTCGTCGTTTATCCCCAGTCCAGTTTCCAAAAGCAAAGCTATAATATTGTGCTTTTGGGGGAATCACCATCTGTCGGAGCTGTTCATTCCGTATTACCAAATTAGAATCTTGAGGCTTTATTCTCTCTGTAATCCTATTGTCCATTTCTATAGGCGCTATAAGTATGATATTATTATATTAAATATGCAGTTAATGCTAAAACTATATCTATGTTTAACTGTCTATTGTTTTTGTCGAGTTTTGACGTAACTTTTCAGTTTAAAATTATTTTTTCATAACAATCTGTTACTATAAATAATCCTTTGTTGCCTCTTTTTAAATCTTCAAATCTTAATGAGAGACTTTGATTATGATTGAAGATATTTGAGTTCCACATGCACGGGGTCTTATTATAGTACTAGAAGGTATAGTTAGATTACTGAGATGTAATCTATAAGTAACTATTAGAAAATAATTACAGGACTTTGAGGATTAAAGGCAGAAGAGCTCAAAACTAGAAAAAGTTTTACGTATAAAAAAATTGAATAAGAGGAATTTTAAAGCTGTGGGTCTTGAGTTTTGTTATTTATGTTACATAACAAAGTCCGAATCTGCTCTAATTTCAACACGATCGGACAATAAACTAATAATACTATTAATGAAAATCATTCTCAACAGTTAACAATAAATGAAGAGATACCAAAATTATAACAAGGGTATCTAAAGTCCTGAGCTCAGAGTATCTCGTTGAACTCTCGTCAAGTTGTACGTTCTTGCTTATTTTCAACTCATTCATTATAGTTGTGCTCATCAGACTCGAAAGGTTCATGGCTTTTACTACATACACAATATGGAACTATTTCAAACTCAAGAAAATTGTTGTTGACATTTCATCATCTTAGAAGCTGTTCAATCAGTTTAATTACTCGTGGCAGCTCTTCCATTTTCCACATTTCTAAAAAATCTATTGCTGTTGATTTCTTCAGTTCATATTTATGCTGTTGAAGTATTTGCTTTGAGTTCGCATTCATCTGATTTGAAAGGGATTTGTTCAGTACTCAACATATTTCTACTACCCATAAATGTATGCTATACTATGCGCATATATTTTCGTGATTTGCACCTTAATCCCCTGGCATTCATAGGAGACACTTAACCACAGAAACCACACACCCACACACTCGCAGACTCGCACACTCGCACAACAAGTATTGTGAAGTGGGGGGCAACTAAATATCTCAGTTGTATCTGTTGGATGGCTTCGCATTCGCGTTAAATATGCAACAGCATGTCATTTACAATTGATTGGGGGAGAGAAGTAGAAGGAGAGGAGGTCTGTCAAAAGGGGCAAGAGTGTGTTGCAGTTGTATTTACACACTCTGCAACACGATATTGATTTTCATTTTGAAAACTGTTAGCTTGGGCGTTTGCTGATTACGTACGTAGTAAACGTATCTGTATCTGTCGATGTCGCTGTCAATGTATCTGTATCTGTATCCGTGTCTATGTTGTTAAGAGGGAGGTGCTTTATCTTATTTTGACTTTGCAACATTTGTGGCAACAAAAGCCACTGTTGCAGTTGCAAAATTGTTACGCAAATGTTTTCATTCAAATTGAAACTTGGCAATCTTCTGTTGAACAATGGCCAACATTTACGGGGGAGTTAAGGATTGAAAATCCGTAGGAGGGAATTGCGTAATACATACAGCATAATCATATGTGTATACAAAAAGACAGAGAGGGAGTCTGAGAGAGAGACAGAGAGAGAGAGAGTGAGAGTGGAGACAGTGAGGAGACAAAGAAGCAAACACTTTAGAAATTTTTGTGACAAAGCTAATGAAAAAAGTTCCAGCTTCATAGTTTGAAATAGCACTTTGAATAAGAATGCTAGGAAATGAAGGAAGGAAATAGGAAAATGCTCACACATAAAATATGCCAGAAACTGAATTATTAATTCCGCAGCTGAAAATGGAAATGATGCGTCAAAAAAATGTGATTGAGTCGGGGCTGACACGTGTGTCAGATAGACACAAAGACAGAGAGACAGACACACAGAGACAATCACACTAAATGAATGGATTTGCTGCAGATACTCGTAAAGACACTTAGATAGACAGTCATAATGCACACACGGACAGCGAAAGAGAGACAGAGAGAATTAGAGTGAGAGCGAGGCAGACAGACGGCACTCCAATCTACTCTCAAAGTCGACAGTTTATGCCATTGAGACTGACAGCGACAAAAGTGGAAGATTAGTTGATATACTCCTTTCGAGTATGAACTGATTTGCAGTACTATATTTTGTAGCACTCACAAATTGGCATGACCTGTAAGAGTGTTATATCTCTTTGGAGATGTATGTAACAGTCAGTAAACTAGATAGATTCTTAATCAGTAGTAAAAGTCATGTAATAGTCACTTCTGTCTGTCAATCTCAGAGATTGTGTATTAAGAATGTGTGAAAAGGAAAATACGAATGTAGCCACAGGGTATCTCAAGTCCTCATACTCAGTATCTTAAGCTGTTTTTAACTACTCTTTAAAATAAAAAAAACAATTTCTTACCCATTTGTTGTTAATAAATATAATTGTTAATTTAATTAATTTATTTTAATTGTAATCTAAAAATTTAACAACGTATACAATATATCTTCCTTATTTTGTACTTATTCACTTTGTTGCAATCTGGTCACACTTGAATTTGTAGTTAAAGTAAACTCATAGTCTAACCTTCTCTATTCTCAGCATTTCTATTTTCTTTTCATCTTGGCATATTTTCATAATTTGTCTATTATTTTTGATTTACCTGCATAATTTTAAACAAATTTCCCCTTTGCAATAGCCTGGTCACACTGTACACAATTGTAGCACAACTGACAGGTTAATTAAAGTTTCTAAGCTGGGTCACTTCAAGATTCTCATCAACACCAATACACACACATGACTATATGATTGCTATAAATAGTTGCATTGTTGTTGTGTTTGCCATAAATGTTATTTGTGTCCCCGTTTCTCTCTCCCCTCTCTCTCTCTCTTTCTCTCCCCACTTGCTCCAGCACGTCAGCTAAACTAACTCGTGTCTCTAATTCTGACTTCAAAGCAACTGACATGCATTTCATTTTATCGTCTCGTGTGACATGAATGAAAAACATAAAAAAATATATACAGAAATGGAGTTGAATTAAAGTTCCTTGACTACACTTCAACGTTGTTGGCTGTTGATGTTGTCTATGGAGTTCAAAAAAATTCGAGCAAATTTCCAGTGCAGTTGCTCATTTCCGGTTAGGCAACAAAATGGCACAAAATAAATGTTGCATACTTTTTAGCGCATGTCTTCATGTGAGTCTCAAACAGTTTGAGTGTGTGAGTGTGTGTGTGTGTGTGGTAAAGTGTTTAATTTGATGGCTTTTGGCATTAACAATTTAGCACTGCACCTGCTGCCACTCACACACACCCACACACTTCTATACACACACCTACACATAAAAATGGTGCTTCATTATATTTAACCTGCTGTCAAGTTGTTTATACTTTTACGGAAAGCTCATTAACTTGGCTATCATTTTGGCAAAGCAGTGTTTTAACCAAGTGTTTGAATTATTCTACTTGCCTTTATTAACCTATTTTTATTTTACTTAGAATAGTTATAAAGTAAGTTAATAGATCGGCGAACCCATCGAAAAAGTCTCAACATAGTCCCAAAAATATTTAGCTGAGATTTGAGTTATTTATAGTACATGCAACTTCATAAGTAAAAGAGAAGTTTTACAAATTCTTCACCATTCTTTCTTTTGTAACTGTTACCAACCAATCAGTCCCTACAAAATGCGCTTTAAAATGCAGCAAAGTGGTTTTCAAGGCTACTTTAAATATATTATTTAAATATTCGTTTGTTTAATTTTCCCTTTTCGACTTTTCTTCACATTGCCCTTTGACCGCTCTCACATGTGTAAAACTTGCACTTGGGCGACTTGTGGCTACACTTGACTGACAAGGGGGCGTGGCAGGGGTTGGCCAGACGTGCAACAACACGTCTGTAGCTTTGGAAAATGCCAAGGTTTTCACCAGGACGCGATTTGCGCGTTCAGCAAGTTGACAGCCAACAAGTCCTTATACATTTTCCTTCACACTTGTGTCTGTTCTGAATTTAAGCGAAAAATTTACTACTTTAATTATACATATATGTATGTATACATGTCATGTGGACAGCCATTAAACACGATGGAGCACATATATTTTTTTGGGACTATCTATAAAAATAATGTTCTCATTGGCAACACGTCCCCCGCTCTTCGCCTAGCAACGCCCTCGAAATTTAAGTTGATTTTGTTGTCTTCTCGTTAAAGTTTGTTTATGACTACAAGCAGTGACCCCATCTCCCCCTCTCCTTATCCTCACTGCCCCCATCTCCCCTCAGCTGTCCCATGGCAACAGTTAGTTGTTGTCATGAGCAATTTTTGTTGTTGTTGTTGAAGTTTCTTGCATTCGCATCAATTATAAATTTTACGTTGCGCCTTCATTTGCAATGGACACGCAATAGGAACAGACAAAATATACATAAAGTGTAGGGAAGGAGCAAAGAGAAGGGGTGGCAGGGGGCTGAAGCCAAGGGGCGTATCGCCTCAACTTGTAGACTGCCAAAAAGATGAAATACCTGCTTGAGTGGTCGCTGTCTATCTACGAGGGCTGCTTGACAAGTTCACACCTTTCTTTTGATGTCGCCTTTCAAGTAAAACAGCTTGCCGAACAGCTTTTTGCAAGAAATTAGGATAAATTTGATAAGAAGTGTCCTAACAAATTTTTAAATCTTAAAACTTCTTTTTTAAGAAAATTGTTCTTCACCGCAAGGAGTATTAAAAGGACCTTAAGAAAAAATAGTATTTGAACAAAATAAAAAAGTTTCAATAATCTAGATGAAATTTATAGAGCTGACATAAAAACATGTTAAGAAAGTGAATATATTTTGGACAACAAAATTCACTGATTTAACAAACAGCCCTCGTATTAGTAGTTGCCAACTCCAACGGACTTAACACAATTTCCATTGCCTGGATACGACATGTGGAGACGTCTAGAGGGAGAAAGGAAAGGGAAAAAAGGGACTTAAGGGTACTGCACCCATTGAATTATGATTGATTTACTTGGAAATTGGGCGTCGCTGTCATCGGTCGCTTCACATGGCAGACAGAGAACCGTCTACGTCTATTCCATGGAAAGATACCTATCCCCACCTACATAACCTCTTCCTTAGACAGGAGACTTCTCTACCTATGCCTCCACTTTTAGCTGTTTATCATACATTGCCCACGCCTTTAGCTGCTGCTCCTGGACTTTCTCCATCTCCTCGTGCTTCTACTCCTGGTTGTCATTAGCAATAGCCGTTTGGGCGTTTCTATTAGTTGGCTAGCTAACCTGTAACGGGATACGACCGAGTTCATACTCTTTCCTTTCCATTCGTTTCTGAATGAATTGTGCCTCCCATTTGCATTGTTTGCGGCTCGCTATGTTTTGGGGAATGAGAATGGGAAGCTCAGGAAGCATGCCACGACAATTTTTATTCTTTATTCTTTTATTTTTGTTGGTTCAACGAACTTGTTGGCTTTGTTGCTCTCGTCCCAGCCAAGTGGAGACTCTCCTTCTGCAACAGGCTCTTCTGGCTTTCAATTTAGTTAATGACTTTTCAGATAGGCTCTGCATTGAAACTGGACTGGGATGAATCGGTTTTTTTTGGGGGAAATAAAAACATAACACCAAGTGTATGAGACTGGAAAATTGCAATGGAAAAATCGAGAGAGAACTCATTAGCAGCACACATACATATAAAAAACCGTAAACAATAAAAGCAAACAAATATTAACATTAATTCAAAGTTTAAATCGAGCTAATTATGCAAGCGCAAAAAGCTGACAAAAACTAGTTGTAATTATTATTAAATCGATGGAATATATTTTGATAACAAATATCCATTAATAGAAACGAAGTTAATCTATTAAAAAAGAAAGGTTAAAATGAAATCCAGCTAAATATGTAACTGAAATTAAAACTTAAATAATAATCATCAGAAAATGCCAAAAAAAAAGCCACAATAACAATTTCAGTCCAAATACCGTTTAAAATATATAGGAAATAAAGAGAAAACTTCGGTAAGCCGACGATTTAATACCCTTGCAGAAGGTTCAGACAAGTTTGGTTAAGTTACAAAAGTCAATTTTCTAATGTCTATAATAATGGATATTGTAAATTGTGGCAAGTTTGAGTCAGAAAAATATTTACTATTATATTTTGCAGGGGTATTAAGATATATATTTACATATGGAGGCTATTTAAAATTTTAGAATAAGCAATGATGGAAAATAAATTAGTTAAAGCATAGTACGAGTTATAAATTGAAATGCTTTGCATTAACATAAATCTTGGTATAATTGATGTACTATATGCTTACGTCATTGGATAGTGTATTACTAGTATATATTTTGGTAATTTTTCTGGTATTTTAATGTAGCAAATAAGTGTGATGCGAGCACAATAAAAAGTTAGTTTAAAAACTATGTCATAAAAGCAATAATTGGTCGCCAGGTGGCGTATTTCACTCCACAGAGACGAAGAGAGAACTGAGTTTGAGTGTGTCATCAAAAGTTGGTTTCTCCCCTTTTTTTTCCAGTGGCATTTTAAATATTTACAAAGCCAACTCAGTTTGGTAGTTGGTCTGTGCCCAAAACTGTGACACATACATACATACGTGTTGACACTACCATTGAAAGCAGACTCAACTCAACTCGACCCATTGTGGTCATCATGGTCAACATTATGGGGCGTCATCATGTCGTTGTCATTTGCCTTTATGTGAATGTGTGTGTGTTTGACCTGTGTTTGGCCAAGGATTGTGGCCTCGATTAACGACTAAACAGCAGCATTTGATTGAACTTTATGCGCCCATAATCTGCCATAAAGAATACATACATAGTCTACACTAGAATATGTGGAAACACAAGCACATACATAGTTGCAACTTGAGTGTAGTCATCAGATCATATAGTTGTTTATGATATGATACAAGATTTCAATATGGAAACATTAGCCACTAAAAGAAACTAAGTATGAATTCTGTTATATCCTGTAGTATTCAGTTAATAATATTATTATTTGTGTTTTATTATTTTTATATGTAAATCTGAATTAACATTTTCTATTAAATTTTCGTTTGATGTTTTGTAAATACTAAGTCTTAGATTAATTTCCTTTAGCTAACTAATGTGTTTGTCTGTACAAGTATTAATTAATTTTTCCTTTCCCTACTTAAGGCTTAGCATGATTATAAGAGCTACAATTCGATGAGTAATGTATCAAATATCAAATAAATAGCTAATCAATAAGTAGTTTGTCTTGGAAAAATATTGAGGCAACATTAATATCATCTCTAATTCGAATTGAAATATTAATAAATATGATTGCGTATACGCAGTGTGTGTGTGTGTGTTGCGCTAGCTGAGCTAAGTATAAATTAATATCGATAAATGTCGATAGTGAGGGGAATGGAGGGGGATGGAGATTAGTTGTCGTCATCTGGGCTGCCTTTAACTTAACTCGTATATGTATTATTTATGCAAATACATTGCGTAAATTAACAAAGTAAATTGTTGTTTGGCATTTTATATTTCCTGTTTGCCGTTCGTCGACGTTTGGCATTTGGCGCGACGTCATGTGTTTGTCCTGGCAAAACAAATCACACAAATGTGACAGGACGACGCACACCCACATAAAAATACACGCTCACATACGCACATACATATACTATACATATATGTATGTATGTACATTTGGAGCCCTAAGCCGAACACTCGGCAATAAAACGTCGGGGATTTATGGGTACGTGTCATTTAGCTTGTTTGTCCCGTGTCTCGCGTCCCGTGTATGTATGAACGTAACGTAAGTATGCACCATTATACAGCTTGTATATATATATGTACACCTTTCGATACACACACACATAAACACATTTATTGCTGCAAGGCAGCAAAATAACAAATAAACAAATCCAACAACTAAAGTCTCCTCCTTCGCATTCATTCAACACTCGCTTCAACAGGCTAACAAAGTGAATGACGCCTTTTGGCTTGGCAACGATTTCAACTCAACAATCAGAGCATTTAAAGTACTTTGGCTATAAGGGGAAACATGTTTTATAGAATTTCAATTATTCTAAAAATGCCTAAGGATCTCAAGGAAATCCTTGGGGAAAACTTAAAAGTTATATCCAAGCTTGCAAAGACTTCAATTGCTTAGAAGTTGTTACAAATCTAGAAAAACATTTCTTAATTTCAACAGCACTGACCAATATTTAATATACAATTTTTTAGCAATTTCAATTTAAATTGAGCTTTTAGATATTTTTTTCTGAAGATAAACGATACAAGTTAATAGAACAAGTTAATAAACAACAATTTTTGGTACTTGAATATTAAAAACGTAAAATGAAAGAAATATTTTCAAATTCGAACTTAAAGGGAAAACATTTGTATTCCAATAAGAAAAATTTGTAAACATGTACGATTTAAAATTCTATCAAATTTAAACGAGTTCAACCGGAAGCTTTAATTAGTTTAAATTTGTGAGTTAAAATTTAAAACATTTAAATAAATATAAATTAATTATTTTAGCCAAAAAAGATTTACACTTTATATATCATCATACGACTAGGAAAATAAATAACTTTACAACTTTACTAGCATTCAACAGTTCTATTGTGTTGGGAAAATAACTTGATATTTTGAAAACTACTAAATGGTATTACAATTACGTTTCCAAATCAATGTATACACTTTCATTTGCACATCTGCTCTGTAGCGTATTTCTACGTCGGTTTTCTGGAAATTAGATTTAGATTTCTCTAGCTGTCAACTCAAGAAGTGCAGCAACAAAATGCGCATTAAGAACTTGCAACTTGAACACCTCGCAGCACTTAGCTCCCACTTCACACGAGTCTCTGAGGATATACATCTATACATATGTATATATATCTTGTTCTCTCTTTTTCTTACTCCCTCTCTGTCTTGCCCGCTCTCTTGCGCTTCTTCTGCATTGCATAGAGTCAATCAGTGGATTTCACGTTCAATTTGCTTGTTGGCCTCATCTGGCGTCGTTGTCTGGAGTCCATGCGAGTACAAATATAATTAAGTGCCAGGCTAACACGGCAGCCAGACACACACACACACGCAAACACACACACAAATACATTTATAGACACACAGACATGTTCATATGTGAGTGGATGTAGATTGATGCTGGCCATGGCAGTTGCTTCATTATCGCCTCGTTCTTCTCAACTCGAGGCTCAAGTTTGCGCAACGCTTTACTTTATTATACCCGATACTGTTCGAGTACAAGGGTATATTATGTTAGTTGCAATTTATGCAGCTGGGAGAAGAAGGCATTGCAGTGCATCTGTCTATATGCAAATCTTGAATCGGAGACTTTAAGAGCTAGAGCAATCAAATTTGGCACATGGACTTCATGCAGACTGTCCAGCACGTAGACTACAAGATAGAGATAGACATAATTAATTAATAAAAATTATTAGTAAACTAGTTATTCACATCTCCCCAACAGGGAAAAACTTCAAGACACAGTTTTAAAGATAGAGCGATCTTATTGATAGTGGACGTTCCTATCCTATTATCTTAATTCATAGGTTAAATAAAGATAGTATACAATAATAGATAGAATGATATTTTTGATAGTGGGCGTTCCTTTTTATTATCTATATTCATAGGTTAAATCAAGATACGTTAAATATAATGGAAGTTGTAGCTGTATATTTATATAAGCCACATAATGTAAAGTAAATACATTTATTCTATTTATTCAAAAAGAGTTACGGGTATCTTTAAGTCGACAACGCGACCATTACCTTCTTCCTTGTTTTTTATTTATTTACTCTTATCTTGTTGTTGCTCTTGGCCTGTAACTTTGAGCTGACAGCAAGGCGGCCAACAAGCATCATTAGTCCTAATGAGCTGTGTAATAAAATTTCATCAAAAGTGTGCAAACAAAGTTGGCACAGGAGAGGCGTCGCATCGAGAAGTCGCTTTTCTTTTCCGAATCAAAAAAGTCTTTGCGACCAAAGTAATTAATAAACCAATTTTAATTGCCCATTTTTGAAGGAGGGGTAAAGAAGCGAAAGAAGTTGCAGTTGCTACTCCAATCAATATCCCGTTGATTACATATCCTGGCTGTGCCAGCTGCTCTCTAATCTTGGCTTAGCTTTTGATGCTAGTTGCATTTCTTAAAACTGCCACGCCCCCTGCTGTGTAACGCCCATCTAAAAACGTCGCCAAATTCTCCATCCAACTTTCTAGTTATTGTCATTCGCTATTGTCCTTGAGCCCTGAGCACAATGCGGCCTTTTATTATGGTTTATTGCGTCAGCGACGCTTGCAGGATTGTCGAGGATATCCCCCTCCGCCCCCCCCCCCTCCCTGAACATTCTCTCCGCAGGAATTGCCACTTGGCAGTGCGCCCTGACTTTGACCTCGTTGCATAACAAAAGGCAAACAAAACCGCGCCCAGCAAGTGCATTTCACAATGCGACCCTTGCACCTGACAGGACTCAAGTTAACCGCATTAACCAAACTCTTATATAAAATTGCAATTTATTTTCTTGGAATTGAAGGGGAGATTATAGATAGATAGGATGTCCAAGGTGGCAAGCAATGAAACCCTGTAATAATAACAAGGATAAAGAGCAAATATGTGAAGAAAATTTGCAGAAATTTAACACATATCCTTATAGAATTAAAAAGAGTTTGCCTGAGCGGCCCTAAAGATTACAAAAACTTTCGAATACTTATAAAGATCAGCCTGTAACCTTGTTAACAATAAATTTTAAGTATACTGAAATGGCATACGATTTATATTAAGTTTAAATTATATTTTAAATTAATTTTCAGATAATATGTATAAGTCCAATTTGAAAATTTTGTTGAGTGTTTCAGCCATTCAAACAGTGAAACTGCCTTAAACCTGCTTACTACATATACTCGTGTACAAAATAATCCAATTATCATGAAATATACTCGATATTCGAGTTATTATCTCAATCGATAGTTTCGCAAACTAAAAGGCCACGACGCAAATTGATAATCCTTTTGAAATGTTCAATTAGTGGAACGTCCTTCCCTTGCTGTTGACCAACAACAGTAACAATAAACTTTGATTGGTTGGCAAAAACGGTTGAAGTGAAAATGAAATGAAAATGGAAATTCCATAAGTATCTCGATATGGTCTAGGGCAACTGAATCCACTTTGGGTGCGCTATTTAATAGGTTAATCGCAATTTCCACCTTCGTGTAAGTGCAATACAATGAATTAATGGACATTTCTGGTTTTTCTTTTGTGGTTGCACGCAAAGAGGTTTTTCTTTCTCTCTTTTTTATATTTTTTTTAATATTGTATATGTACTATTTTCTTTCCATTTCCATTTGGTTGGCGAGCACGCCAACGCCTAGGGAATTGCACTATACTCAGTCCCAGATCCATTCCGCACCCTAGTACTATAACCACTCGAAATGTCATTGCGTTTTGCAGGCTGTAAAACAAGTAAAAGTTTTACTAGTTTGTTTCTTTTTCTCTTTTTTTTTTTTTTGCAGCTCGTTGCATTTTGTTATTGCTTTTCTGCTTGCTTGTAACATTTTTCTTTGGCTTTCAGCCTTGCTCACAGGGCGTATGCGTAATGGCTGACTTTATATTGTTGTGTGTGCGTGCCTGCGTGTGTTTGTTTGTTTGTGTGTGTGTGTGTGTGTGTGTGTGTATGTATGTTTGTTGGCTAAAATGAGGTCATATTTTGGCGCCGGCATCGCCATCTTTGAAACGTCTGACAGATCCGCAAAAAAAGAGAAAAAAACAGATACGAATAAGTACAAAGCCCGAAACGACAATAAAACAGCAGCAAAAGCAGCTGCGAGTAGCAAATTGCGGGTAATTGTGGTTAGCAGAGGGTGTTGGGGTTATTGGGAGGGAGGGCTCTTAAGGATTGTAACAGCGTCTCATTGGGAGTACCCCGTCCCTCCGTCATCAGTCCCATAAGTAAACCACAAAAACATGTCAAAGTTGAAATGCCAAGCAGCCAGTGACTCTGACTCTGACTGTGAATGTGACTCTGACTTTGGCAAGTGCTCATGGATGTTGCTTGAAAGGATTTAACGCCTCGTTGAATGCAATTCAGTTAATTCACATTTTCTGCGCATTGGCAAATTCTTTTTTTTTTTTTTTTTTTTTTATTTTTTTATCTTTTTCACTCGTATATTTCTCATTGAGTTTCAAGTTTGGTACGAGTGTCTTTAACATTCGGGGCGTGGCAGCAATAGAAATTGCTGAATAGCCAATACTTCTGCCTGGAGATAGATAATGATACCCTGCAGCAAATCTTTTAACAAGGCATGCTGAAATTCCTATGTCTATTGATCGAATAACATTAATTTGAAATTTAAAATATTATACTACATTTGCAAATACGTATAAATGTTATTTCCCAAATTTTTCATTGTTTATAGGATGATTAAGAAAATAATTAGAGCCGAGAATTTATTTGTGTTACTTTTTGCAATAGTTTTCTTTTTATGTTTTCTATTTTTCTACCTCAAGTCTAACAGGCTCTACCTCAACAGGATATAACATAGTCGACAAGGGTATTCTTAAAGAAACGTTTTTAAATTTTTAACATTTCCTACATTTCTGTTTTATATGAAATGCTTTAAAACGAGAATTGAAAAAGGATTGTATCATAAATTACGATATTCTGTTCAATAACAGTTATAAATAAGTTTAATTCTTGGCTAAATTCATAATTCATGCCCTTTTTATCTTTACTTATTCTTTACAAATTGAAACTTTAAATAATTTAATTTTTTTGTTCACATCCCAGTCGCAGAAAACTTTTTAACTACAATTTGTAGTTGTTGATTCATGATATGAGTTAGCGTTTTTCCAACCCTGGCTGGTGATTGGTCCTTTCGTGTATTTTTCAATTTTTTCCATGCATTTTTTATAGACTGACCAGTGCTGGAAGGTGACCATTAAATAAACAGCATTGGCACGCTGCGATTAGCCAGTGGAACCAATTTGAAAATTGGAAAACGGACGCGTGGCAGGGCAATGGGTAAATGAAAACTACTTGCAACGTGGCCAATAATAATGGGTGTGAGAGAGAGAGAGAGAGAGAGAGAGCAGAGGCTTTTCCTTTTACAGCAACTGCAACAACGCATGCAACATGGTAAGAGTGTGAGAAAGATGAGGAAAAATCCATTGCTCCATGCTTGACTGCCTGACAGTGTAGTCCATTTGTTATCTATCGTTTACGAGTGAAAGCCACATTCAATGTGGCTAGACCTTGGCACGCTCTTGTCTTGTACACTTCATATTGATTCGTGTCAATTAGTGCGGAAATTATTAATTATCTTTATGCCGTTTGCCACCAATTCAATTTCTGTGACCATTCGGCAAACTCTTTTTGCACTTTGAAAGACAAAAAAAACGAAAACCAAAACGAAAACATTGAGAACATTATTTTGTACTTAGTCAAGTACGAGTAAAAAGTTTTTCCTCTTCTGGCAATGTTGATTTGAAGACATTATCTACAATCTTTCAATTACTCAACAACACTTTGGTCACTTTGTGGTCGGATTTTGTGCACTACAATCAAGTGGATGCTATAGAATTTTAGTTCCAAAATAACTTGTAGCTAAAACATATTTATGTATATTGAACAAGCTACTAAAACGTTTCCACATCAAAGTCAGATATTGTTCCTAACTATTTCTGACATAAGTAGTTGATTAAAAGTGAAAACTCAAGATTTAAAATTTTTGAAAACTGATTTCTTTTCAAAAATCTAAGGTAGTCTTGTCTAAAACTCGACCTTGATTAAGAAAATTTGTTTTTAAAACCAATAAAGTTTGATTAGAGATTGTTTTTAAAAGCCAAAGCATGATCAACACATATTCCGCTTGGAAATCGGTTCAGTTTTTACTAAGTTATGTCACTCTGAACTCTTCGAACAATGGGTTCTGACAACAAAATGAATTGAAATGACTTGAATAACTTAAGCAACCTACAGTGAATTCATTTAAATAAGCAATTGTTTTACTGCATTTCTCTTATAATAATACCATTTACAGTGACTGCAAAAAGAGCATTCATTTTAAATGTAGCCCCAAAGTGAACTTTTGCATCCATTTCAACATTGTTTTACTAGCTTCTTCTTGTTAAAATCGTTCTCTTCCTCGTCCTCTCCCTCTTTCTCTCGTTCTCAGTTGCTGCTGCCATTTTGGTTTCTTTTTGCACAATTTGCGAAAAGTTTTTAATTGCAAAATGCCCATTTCGGCGGCAGTGAAGTTGTTGCCTGTGCTTGCAACACAAGTTGTGTAGTTGCCTCTTGGTAAGTTGCTTGTAATTTGGGCATAATTATGACACAGGCAACATCTGTCATGGCTGCAACAGTGCCACGCCCCCCAGGGATACGCCTTTTTATTTAATTCTTATGCAATTTACGTGAGTCAAAAACTTTGCAGTAAATTGTAACTTTAATTACAACAGCAGACATTGGCATCCAAATAAATGCTCTGCATTGTCAGTACAAATAAAAATAAAAGATATAAATACATATAAAAAGAAACTTTTAAACTGGCAAGAACAACAAGAACAAAGGGTATTGCAATTACAACAATTGCAAAAGGGGAAAAGCTTCGCCATTGATAAAATTGCATGCCATTTCCGGTCAGTAAACTTTCAATGTAAAAAGTTTTGTTTGTGCTCACGTCGCACGAAAGAAAATCAGATTTACAATTGAGCCAAGAAGTTAGTTATGCAAGTTCTTCTTGTTGCATGGCACAGGTAAAACTTCAATCACTCTCTCACTCTCTCTCTGGTCACGTCTTTCATAAGTATTTTAAAGCAGTTTAAAGTTTTAAACGAACTTTGTGCGTATCGAAAATCAAATTGAAAATTTCATTAAGCTCCATACAATTCAAGTAACTCAATTAGTCGAGTCATTGTTGTAGCTGCTGCATTGTTGCAACTACTAACTTTAAGCGCTTTTTTTACGCTGCTCTGCACTCGTCGAGCCCGAAAGCGAAATCCATCGTGTGGAAAGTGAAATGCATACCGGTCACACATACACTTTAATACCCACACATACCTTTAAATACATACATACATACATATATATATGTAGGCCGCCATACATGCGTATAATTGGAGCAAACTGAAAGTGAAACGCCCATAGCTCACACGATTCCTCCTACTACAACTGACTGGGCTCCTCTAATATATATATTTGTTTACTTTGTGCTTTGTAGAACTGCTTGCCGCACGGCTGCGCCCAGTTTTAGCTAATGTGTCGCTAATTAGCTTGCCGAGGTGGGTACCTGTTGGCCAGTGGTTAAAAAATTGCCCACAATTTCACGCAACAATTTGGCTCTTTGTCAAAATGGCGCTTTCATAGAAGAATACGAATGACAAATGACGATCGATATACTAGAACTTCGATAACAAATTTGCAATCAAATTAAATGCGATAAATCTGTTTTGATCTGTGAATGACAACAACAACCCGTTAAAAATAGCCAGATTTGAAAATATAAATGAAAAGCAATATAAAGTAAAGAAGTAGAAATATAAAAATTCCATACGAAATAAGAACTTTTAAGAATTTAAAAAAATATCCAAACTTGTTATAAAATTGCTTAATTTGCAACAGTGTTGACAAATGCCGATCAATAAACGATTGTAGATTACAAGCAAAGTTATTCGATTAAAGAATAAGCGATAAATAGCTGCATAATTTTAAAACTTTGAATTATAAACGATAACTAACGTGTAATATTGAAAATGATTTTCAATTGCAGCAGCTACATGAGATGGTGAACGAAAATCAAGAAGCTAACAGCAAACTCTCCGGCTATGAGTTTTATCATCGCGTGCTGGGCTCACCACGTTATGTGGTTGCTCCAATGGTGGATCAAAGTGAATTGGCCTGGCGTATGCTTTGTCGCCGTTATGGGGCCCAACTCTGCTACTCGCCAATGTTCCATGCTAACTTGTTTGCCAACGACCTGAAGTATCGAAAGGATGCATTGCAAACATGTACCGAGGATAGACCATTGATCATTCAATTCTGTGGTAATGATCCACAGCAAATACTTGAGGCAGCTTTGGCGGCACAGGATTATTGTGATGCGGTGGATATTAATCTGGGTTGTCCACAGGCCATTGCAAAGCGTGGACATTACGGATCCTTCTTGCAGGATGAGTGGGAGCTGTTGTCCCAAATTGGTGAGTTCCTTAACAAATAAATACAAAAGTACTTCTGGTAAATCATAAAAATAACTCTTTCTTTCAACTTTGAACTTATTTTAACAAATATTCTAAGATTTATATAATTACTTGTGAATTTTTTAGTACGCACCCTGCATGAGAAACTGTCCGTGCCTGTGACCTGCAAAATACGCCGATTTGATGATCGGGAGAAGACTATCAACTATGCTAAAATGTTAGAGGCTGCTGGCTGTCAATTGCTCACGGTTCATGGACGCACGAGGGAACAAAAAGGTCCACTTACTGGAATTGCCGATTGGAGTTATATTAAAGATGTAAGGCAGCATATAAAGATACCCATGTTTGCCAATGGTAATATCTTGGGTCTGGAGGATATACATCGGTGTCTAGATGAGACTGGCGTTGATGGTGTCATGACAGCCGAGGGAAATCTACATAATCCTGCTCTATTTAAAGGCATTTCACCACCCGTCTGGCAAATGGCCACAGAGTACTTAGAATTTGTGGATCTTTATCCATGTCCCACCTCCTATATACGTGGCCATCTCTTCAAGCTCTTTCACCATATGTAAGTAAATAATATGTGTAAAAAGTTCATATTTTAAGACTTATGCCTTGCAGCATGAATATAAAACAGAACTCGGAGCTGCGGGAACAGCTGGCGACGGCCAATCAACTGGAGCAATTCCATTGTGTTGTGGGCAAGGTAAAGGACAAGTACGAGGCATATCATACAGGAAGTGTTAATTACGAGCCCGAAGAGATGGAGCTTAATATGAGCGCAGAAGTTACAGAAGAGGTGAGGAACGTTAATCATCTTAAGTAGTTTTTGTATTTTTGTGTGTCTTTACTTTGGTAATTCTTAAAAAATTATTCAAAACTCACCTGGGATAATTATTTAAAATAACAGCTGCTAACAGAATATCCAATTTATTTTAGTTGCGTCCTTGGCTGTGTCAACCTTACATACGCGCCTCTCCCGAGTCTCACCGCCAAAAGATCGCCGAGAAGGAGCGTGAAGCAGTCGACCCTAATCGCACCAAACGACAATATTTTGATAATGCTGGCAATGAAATCTCTCGGAAACGTATGAAGAAGCTGCGACGTCGACAGCGAAGACCGACAAAAACGGATGCACAAATACAATTGCGACACGAGCGGCATCTTGAGTATTGCACACAATGTGCCAATCCTCTGGGTTCCAAGTGTGAATTTCGATTATGCCGCATCTGCTGTCGAGACAAATGCTATGCGGAGGATTCTGACTGCCCTGGACATGGTATACTCATTAAATCGCGACGAGCCAAGGCCAAGAAATACGAGGAGCATTCCAGGCAACAGAATAACAATGATTCCGCCGCAGTTGTTTCAGAAAAATCAGAAAGCCTGGGGAATAATGGTGGCAATGTTTCTTGATATCGTTTGATTACGGATCCTAGCGAATTTGTACCATTTAATATAGGAAAGTTCTTTCACTGCAGTTCCTATGCTCTTGTGTGCAAATAAAACAAATTTACCAAGTTTTTTAACTGCATTTTAAATTTAACAGTCGCTAAAACTAGACATAGGTGGCGCTAATGGGCATGAGATGCCCATATTTGCCCATATTTCTTTATTAGCGCCGCAAGCTGCATTTCGTTTACTTTCCTAACTTGTATTGAAGTCTGGCATTCTTCTCAAACATAGCGCGCAAATTTAAATTAAATTAAAATCAAAACAATAAATATTTAAACATTGGAATTATCTTTTGATTTTTTAAATGGGAGCATTTTATTTAAATAAATAAATTAAATGATACAAAAATTAAAAATTTTAATAAAATTTATAAGAGTCCAAAAAAAAATTGTAATGCAAAAAGTTGAATTAAAATCAAAAACGATAGTTTTTTTCTGATTCGAAACAGAAATACGCCTTCTTTTGATAGCTTTGCGAAGTGAAATACGCCACCTCTTGCTGTCGTTGAGAAGCATAAATTGATTGTTGTTATCATCACAAAAAATATTTACAGATTTCGATATATCGATAACAATCACTAAAACTACCAACAAATTTCGGATTCTATCTGTTCTAAAAAGAATTCAGTTAAATTTGTTGCTTATAACGTCACAAAAGCCTAGGAAATAGTTTCATTGTGACTCTAATAGGTGGGTACTAATGGGTAAAATAGAGTTTAACAATAATAGAAGCCCCTTGTTCACAGATTTAACTGCAATTTACGTGGCGTCAGCTGGGAGGAACAAATCTACTAAATGGAGGAGAACAAGTCGTTCAGATGCGACTATCCTGGGTGCAGAAGTGCATTTTGGTTTAAAGCTGCATTAACGCGCCACATGAACAGACACAAAGAGAACGATCCGGATGCACCCACAGTCACTTGGGGTTGCAGCGACTGCCCCAAACTATTTGCTAAAGTTGAATCATTGCGAAGACATTATAGGTAAAATAACAAAAACGGAAGGTTATCTTTGGCTATCCGAAGATTTTATACTCTTGCAGCTGTGAGACAAAGTAGTCCAACTAACCAGATTTGGTCAGTATGTTTAAGACATTACTAAAACAGATGGTTGATTACTGTAAATAGCAGTGACACGCTAGTGTCGAAGCAACGCGAAGTGTGTAAAAGGCGACATTTAATAACTTTGAATATATATATTGCAGAACGACACATGGCAATGTTTATGTATATCCCTGCGAATACGAAGGCTGCAATCAAATGTTTCAGCGCAAGGATAATCTTACTAGACATGCGGCCTCGCACAGTGAGAACAAGTATAACTGCGATGTCTGTGGCAAATCCTTTGCGAGAAAAGATGCCTTGACCCGGCATAAAACGTAAGTATTACTTTTACAATTAATAATCAATTGATTAAATAATTATATATATTATTTTCCTTAGAATACACACAAAAAAAGCGAAGATTAAAGAAGAATTTATCAACCTCTAAAGAAGATAATACTCCAACCTAGGAGCATACCAGAGAAGAATTAATAAATAGCATTCATCTTACAATAAAGAATCCAGGAATGTCCATTATTGTCTTATATTGCTGTGGAAGACATTGGCGAACCTACGTATTCAGGAATAATATCAACATTGATAACGAATATGGAGTCGTGGGGAAAAAGTGGTGAATTAAAAAAATTATAATGCGTATTACATAAATGAATTATTAATATTCATGGGTAACATGGATCAAATTATTATTTACAATCAATGAAAAAAATATGTTCAATGCTGAGACCAAAAATAAAAAATCAATTGCCTTTTATTTTGTCAGTCTTGCAGGTTAATCACACTTTAATACTTTATTACTTTGTTTTTTTGATAACAAAAACATAAAAATATGAATAACAAATATTTTGAAAATTACGTTTGGTGGAAAGTATCAAATGCTTGTTCCTTATCGATAACCATAGTAGAAAATCGATACACATATTTAATAACAAATAAAAACTGTCGAAAGGCACGTTGTGCAAGTCCGCTTTATAGAATGGAACAAACAAAAGGGTTTTACGACTTTTGCATACCTTTCAACCAAGATGACAAGATTATGCGAGCCATTTTGGAAGAACTGGTTGATCTGGGCTATAAAACTATAGCAATTGACCAAAGCTTCGATCACAGTAAAAAGGAAGCCGGAAAACGTGGAACCGAAATGTTTCCAGAGCCACAGAGCATCGAACATTTGCGAAAGGAGTTTGCGAATAAACTGAGAATTCTACAAAGGATAACTATATTATATGTGGACGTTAATGTAGCACACGCAATGGTAATTGGTAATGCTGTCTACACAGTTTGGCAACTGAAGCAATAACTTAAAAACCTCCAATCTTTTGTTTAGAGCGTTTCGATGAATCTACGCAAGTTTAATCTCATTGCTGGACAACCCAAAACAGATGCCGCCTTAACGGTAAGAAGTCGAGAATCTCTTAGGGAACATAACTTTAATCTATTCTCTCTCTTTCAGCACTGTTGCACATCATTTAGTGGTGATATTATCACTTTTGATTCAGTTGCCGGTTCTCGTCTCATGGTCAACCGTAAAGCGTACTTAATTGCAGTGCGCCGTGGCATGTTCTTTGAAATTAAATATTCGCCAGCTATAGCAGATTCCAATAATCGTAAGGACATGATTAAAGTGGCCCAAAACTACTGTACCAAAGGCAAGTCGAGGAACATTATCTTCAGCAGCGGAGCTGCCCATGAATTCCAGCTTCGCGGACCTTACGATGTCGCCAATCTGTGAGTTATATTTTCTAGTGATCTGAAAAGAACATGAGAGCATCGATATACATACATTGACTACTGAAAGGGAGATAATTCCTATTTAAACCCATATAATAGTTCAATGTTTGACGCTTCAATTTACTTCTAATGTTGAAACATGTTTCTAACTATTTTTTCTTTGCAGTGCCTTCATATTTGGACTCTCGGAGGATCAGGGCAAAAATGCTATTGATCGCTTTTGTCGCCAGCTCTTTTTACGTGCCGAGTCCCGACGTCTGGGCAAAACAATTATGTTTGTCAAAAGCAAAGGACCAATTGTATTTTCAGACAGTTCTGATGATGAAGATGAAAGTGCTGATGAGCAGGACGACGAAATGGATTCATTACCAAATGATGAAGAACAAAGTGAAAGTAGTCATGACCGAAAGAGATTGAAAATGTCATAGCAAAATAAAAACACAATAAGCTTAATATTGTAAAAGCCTGTAATATTGCTAAGTCGCCTTTTGCACCCGTCATGCTGCTTCGTTACTAGCGTGGACAACCATCTCCACTGATTATAGTAGTTCATTCACCATGAACGAATTAAAAACATTTCTAACACTTTTGTTGATTACATTTATTATAAACATGAGTAGTTCACGAATGTTTTAGAGACTTAGGACTAGTTTGTATGTTAAATAGTTTGCATTTAACAGCTGAACTTTGACTATCAAACTCGATCTAGCGCCTCGACCATTACAATGCTGTTTCCACGGATTACAACCATTCCAACGTTGTTTTTGGTGTTATCCTTGCACTCTTCCACGGTTTCATCGAGCACAACGTTCATGAAGGGATCGAATCCTCGCAAAATGCCGGTGACTGCGCGGCCGCCGTTCAGTTTCAGCATCATTCGCTTGTCCATGTATTTTTTCAGCTCTGGAGGATGTGCTTTCGACATTTTATTTCAGTTATTATTATAAAAATCTCACAGAAGCAGCAAATAAAGCCAAAATATAATGCGGCCGGGTAAGGAGTGACCGTTTTGACAAACGTTTGTCAAGTGTTGTAAAACGTTATTAAAAATATACCAAAAGTCTAGATGTCAGTGTGACCGTTGTAGAAAATCTGCTATGTTATTTTTAAACTGTTTTTTAAGAAACCAAATGATTTTTTCCTAACAAACATATGTAATTACAAATGAAGTAATATCTCAGCTCAATTGGTTTTATGTCGCAATATCGAGAAAGAAAACTTTTGGCGTACTTGTTTCCGAATATCACTCAAAATAATGGACAAATTCTAAAAGGGTGGTGGCGTCGTCTCTTGTTTGTTAGCGCCGCCAGCTGTCATGATGGTTGTGTACTTTTAGAACTAGAGTAAATACATTAGGACATCCCTGGCTAGCTGTTCAGAAACGGCACTTGCAACGGATCCAGCTGGTTCCCAATTATTTTACAGCGGCCCCGGTCCTTTTTTTTTTTTTAGTTATAGCCCTATTTTAAGTTAACATGATTATTTTCAAAGAAACTAAATTAAATATAAATATAAATAATAGTAACTAAGGCGGATTCTGTTAATACAT
The DNA here is from genome assembly GCA_035043265.1 of Drosophila testacea. NCBI lineage: Eukaryota > Metazoa > Arthropoda > Insecta > Diptera > Drosophilidae > Drosophila > Drosophila testacea. The sequence continues at coordinate 3,922,050 of JAWNND010000151.1, forward strand.
GTTTCGCGTTTTTAGTTCTGCTGGAAGCCTATTGTTCCTTTAAACGGTATCTAAGAAATCTACAATATTCTTGAAAACTAGAGAAAATTCTAAGAAAACTTTCTGCCTACTCCTTTCTGGAAAATATTCAAAAGGAACCCAAAATTTTCACGTTTGGCGGTATTTTTGTGCACTCATTTTGTTTGTTCACTGAAGTTCATTCGTTCATTTTAACGACCCGCTCTGTTCATTTGAACTTATTCAGAACGAAACGGCACAACTCTAAACAAAATGGAGGTCTTTGATGTGGTGCGTACATGTCTGACAAAGTGCTGCTAAAAAATTTGCGTAAAACGGTAAAAATAAGTTGATTAATTAATAAAAAGTTACATTAAAATGCAAATAAAGTTGCCGGCAACAATTTGCGCTAAAAACCAAACGAAAGTTGAGCGTATTTCAATTGTTATACGATTTTCCAAACGATAACCGAAAAACCAGACACTTGAGCGAAGAAAAAAATGTGAAAGAAGTAGAGAGCGAGAGTACAAGACGACGACGGCGACAACGACAACCAAACGACGAGAAAAACGGCAAAAGAAATATGTATTTCGCGAGACGACGACCGCAGCAACAACAACAGCAGCAGCCGCAGTCAATGTTCAATTGTTTTTTCCGAATTATGGCCAAGTGCATGTGTATAAAATATGTGCATGTGTGTGTGTGTGTGTTAATTAATTGGCATATCTAGACAAATTATACTTCAAAGCAAACGAATATATATATAAACGTGAATTGATTTTAATGCAAACACACATCAAAAGTTGCTTCTGCCTTTTACATACATTTTCGTTACCTTTTGTGTAATTAAAAATGGACCTCGCTGTCTGTATGTACGTTTGATGCATTTGCTACTGTATATCTTTCTCTATGTGTGTGTGTGTGTGTGACGACGATGCTCGATTTTCGGTTGATAATGATGTTTGATTATAATACTGATTATTGCCTCCCTCCCTGACTTTTTTGTCTTTATTATGTGTACGGTTGTGTGAGCGTAAGTGTCGGCTAAATTTTCGCTTGCTAAATAATTTAAGGAGGTGGCAGCAATGAAGTAAATTTCTTTTATTTATTGTTATCTGCTGTTCTTTGGCTTTTATATTTTACTTATGCATTAAAAATACCAAAAATTAGTTTAATGCAAAACGAAAAGAAAAAAGTCAATGATTTTCAGTAATTTGGTATCTTTGCATATGTGTGCTTGTGTAAGTGTGTGTGAGTGCAATAAAATGTCTTACATTTGCTTGTTTTATATTGTAATTATTCGCCGAGGCGAGTTCGCCATTTATATTTTCATTTCTTTGTGTCCGCCGTTTCTTTCGACATTTGTGTGTAGTGTTGTCGTTGTTGTATCTTTTGTGTGAGTGGCGTGTGTCCCGCGTTGATTTTGCAATGCTCAAAAAACTTTTCGCAGACAGCAGCAGCATACATTTTGTGTATGTATTGGTTTCTCGCTGCAGCGTTGCCACACTCGCACATTCGCATGCAGATGCACACACCTGTGCAAATGTGCTGCGAAAACACACAAGCAAGCAAGAAGAAGCACAGCATCAAGCTCACCATGTAGTTCGCGCCCCCACCCCCGCTGTGTGTGTGTCCATTTGCGTGGTTACTGCTGCTGCTGCTTTTCTTCTTTGCCTCTATTCATATTTCGTGTGCTGTGCGTGCATCTTCATCATCAAACGCACAACATCTGCATGCAACGGTATCTCATTTAAGTATATATGTGTGTATGTGCTTGTGTGCCTCTGTTCCGGCAATGACAGTGCACAATTGTTGTTGTTTTTGTTTTTGTAACGGACCCTAGCAAAGCGCAAACTACATTGTCTTTTCCTCATCCATTTGATTTGTCTCGTCTCTGTCGCTGCCTGTCATCTGTCTGCCTCCTTTGCACACACACACACATCCACAAATACACACGTTTTTCTAGCCGGGGCAGCACTCGCTGTTTTGTATTCGCGCTCTCCTCGCACTACGCGCAATTGATGAGAGCGTAAATTTCATAAGCTTGTCTCGCTCCCACTGCTGCTGCTGTTGCTCTCAGCGGCGCCATCAACGACAGCAGCAGTCGCAGAGTCTCGTCGTCTGCGGCGGCTGTAACAATTTTTTTTCTTCATATTTTCATGACTTCTTTTTAGCTGCTTCTGCCCCCAGCCACATCCATTGTGGCAGTGCCCAGTGCCACGGTTGCTTTTCCTTTTCCAATTACACAAACGTTTTCACGTCTCTCTCTGTGTGCCTCCTCACACTTTTTTTTATATTCAGCAATATCTATCGATTTCTTTGTTTGGCTCTGTGCACCGTTGACAGCAGCCCCTTCCCCCTCCCCCTCTCTCTGTTCCACAACTCCCGCTTCGCGTATATCATGTTTAATTGTAATTATCGCGTGTGTTTGTATGTGTGTGTGTTTCAGCTATTTGCTCAAGTCTCAGCAGAGTGAGAAGAAGCAGCTGAAGCAATGGGCAGCCTCAGTCGTTGCGCTTTTATAGTTTTTGTTTTTCACTGCATCCGTTTCTGTTACTCTTCTGTTTTTGCGAAGCCTATTGCGTTAAACTATTTCATGAAATTATTACTCTGTTTATACGGTGCCCAATTTGACCAATACTCATTTTATGGCAGCTTGACATTTGGTGAATTATAGAGTTCTGTACAAACAGGAGGCAAATTTGTAATATTGCTCTGTCTAAACGTAGAATGTGTATAAAAAGTACACGACCGTTGAATTTGAAATTACCTTATTTAATGAACCAACTTTTGACCGTTAAAAATAGTCAGATTTAAAATTATAAATTAAGAAAAAAGGTTAAAACATAAAATCAATGCTAAAAAATATTAAGCTTGTATGTACCCAAAACACAAACAAAAAGTGCAGATTAATCAAAATTGACAAAAGTAAATGTTGTGATAATTTTTATGGCTACACTTATATCACTTTTACATTTAGTGAATTTGTTTTTACCTTGAAAATTTAAGAATACACAAAGTGTCTGCCTATGAACGAAGTATGTTAGTTTACTTCTGCCATTGCCTGTATTTTCTGTTTTTATTGTTGTTGCAATTGTGCTACAATTATTATTTCGCATGTGTTGCTCCGCGCTCTGTGTATCTACACTCGAATTAGCATTGTTGTTCTTATTGTCGTTGCCGTTCGCACTCGCATTCGCCGCCGTCCGTCATTGTTCGTCATCATCAATTCACATTTCAAAGTTGTCGATGTCGCAAAAGGCAAATGGCGCTGCTGCAAATGCATAAAAACTATCGATAGTTCAATCGGGAAAAGCAGAAGCAACAAACGCAGAAAAATGAATGCATAATCACAAACGAAAACAATTTCAGTGTGTATGTGTGTGTGTGTGTTTGAACAACAACAACAAGAAGCAATAAACACTTAAAAGTCAAACGGATTAGCAGAAAAAACCCAACAAAAAAATGAAATACGCAGAGGTGAGTTAAACAACAAATATTTATTTGTAGTCACAGTATACATATACTTAATTAAGTTTGATGCGGTAATGATACATAAAATGTGAATACGTATACTTTGCAAAGGCTAAACGTGAAATTTCGAGAAATTTACAACAATGGCAAGGCAGAAAATGCTTTTTAGAAATAATTATGTATCTTTAACCAAAAGCAGATACACACACACACACAATCAAGCACGCCAGCAGTCAGTCACTCAGCCAGCAAATAAAAATGAACGAGCACACAAACACACCAACACGCACACAATCAAGCGAATTGAGCGAAAAACGAATGTACACACACATACATACAAACCCGAAATAATTTCAATCAACTCTTTGCTTGGGTAGCCGACAGAAAAAAAAAATGAAATAAACGTCACACGCGCCCCCAAACAACGTGTTGTCCCCTTCCCCCCGACAACTACAAAAACAACATCAACATACGAACTCGTCTGCAGGGAGAGAGCGAGTAAGCGGGTGAGAGCGAGAGTGAGAGACCGGGTGGAGGCCGGCGTAGCAGTGTTGCCAGAATTTCAGAGGCTCAAAATATTCAATATTAGCCAAAATAATATTTTGATACGAACAACCTCAACAGTTTTATTAAATATTAATCTATAAAGTTACAAGATTTTTATAATTAAAAAAATATAGATTGTAGAATAATTATCTGAAGTATTATGAAGTCTTTTAGCCATCACTTTGGGGACTAATTTTAAGGTTGTGATAACTTTTAATTAAAAATAAAAACAAATTTAATCAAATCTAGATACTTAATAGATAAGTTGGCAACACTGACCAGCGAAGGCATTTGAGTTTGGGTTTTTTTTGTCTGGGTGTTGGTGGAGCTGCGGCGAAAAATTAAAGTAATAAAACTACAACGCGCTTTACGTGACGTGCAAATGAGAACGACGGCGAATCACTTGGACTGGCGACAACAGAAAAGCAAAAGAAAGAAAATAAAACGGCACACAAAACTAAAGCAAACAATTCATCGAAGCACAAACACAGCAAGAGAAGAGCGCAACGACACTAACGTACACACACACTCACACACCCATGCATGAGCGGTCGTCGGTCGCGAGAGCCAAAACGGCAAATGGAGAGCGCGAGAATGGATGGATGAAAAGCAGCAGCCAAGAGTAGGGGAAGGGGGCAGGGAGGCGGCGATCCAAAGCCAAAGCATATCATCCATCCAAAACCGAATCAAAACCGACCAAACAACAAGCAAAAAACATATGAACGACGACGACCCCAACGCACCAACACACGCACATACAGTGACAGGCAAATACACACACACAGCCCCTTAAGAGAACACAGATACGATACACAAACACATGCACTTACATAAACGATATGCGAATGCGAATAAAATAGCAGCAGCAACAACAACAACAAAAGCAAACAACATACCAACGGCAGGGCAACAACTATGCGGCGAATTTGCACGAATCATGCGAATCTCCAATACACATACACACACATGCATATTCTTAATACGTGTTTTGTACTTGTCGCCGTCTTCGTCATCATTATCATCATCATCATTGTCGCTGGCCATTCTCGCCATCATAGCTGCTACGCGCTTTGTTGTCGTTGTTGTATCTACGCGACGTTTTTGTTGTTCCCTGTTCGTTACATTTCAACAGTCAAGATTTCGCTTTTTTTTGTACATTGAGATAAGTACATACTCTTTTTTCTTTTTTGCACCAACTACACTTATACTAATAAGTCTAACAACAACTTTCTGGCAACTTGAAAAGTTATCACCTCATCTATTTTGTCTTGCCTTTCGCTCAGTTCATTCGCATTTTTGTTTTGACTGCTCTTGTCAACTGGTCGTCTCTTTTCGTCGCTCTTTCTATACTAAAAGCTGCCGACGTCGCAGTCTCTGACGTTCAGTCTGCCTAACATGACGGTGGCGTCTCTGCTGACGTCGCTGCTGCCTCGCTCAGTCTCTGCCGCCAAAGGCCGGCATACGTTGTTGTTGTTTTTGCTCCATACCCGGCTCTCCTTTTGACACCCCTCTTCATTCAACATGCTATCGGCTGTGCCAGCACGTGATATACTCGCTTTGCTTTTGTAATTTCGCTTTTGGCTGGCTCTTTAGCGCACGCTACGCTTTAGCCGGACGTTTTTGTTGTTTTTCTTTTTTCTTCTTTTCACTTGTTGGGCTGTTTTTTCTTTTCCTTCTTTGTTGTCTTCTTTTTACTCGCCGCTTGCTCTCTCAGCCGGCTCTGAACTCTCTCTCGCTCTCGTTTGTTGGCTCTCGTTCTCTTATTTCGTAGCACACTCTCGTTCTCTCTCAGTGGCTGTTTGCAAGTTTGTTTCACCTCTAGTGTATTTGTGTGTGTGTGTGTGTGTTTGTTGTTGTTGTTATTGCACACAATGACACTATCCGGTTTAGGTCCAGGTGCAAATTTTATACAACAGTTTAACTCGATAATCGGGTCAGGCTATGGCTATTTGTTCTACACGTTTTTTTTTTTTATTATTATTTCGACAATTCTAGCGGGAAACATGGCGTCAGTTTTTGTCATTGTCATCACATTTTTTTTTGCTATTTCTTACCACTGTTGCCATAATTTCTTGGCCGAAATAGCTAATTTGATAATAAGAAGTAGCTAGAAATACAAAGCTAATACAATTTTTTTAATTTTCAAAACGAAATGCTTTTAGCTTTATATTATTTAAGCACATACTCGTAATAAGAAAAACGAAAAAAATCTTTATATTTCGAGGATACTATGTATGTAGTTAAAGCAACACTTTCTTAAAGTTCATATTTGTAAGCTCATAAACATTTTAGACATTTTCATAAGCGCAACCTTGTGTTAAATACAAATAAGCAGTTCTTAAATTGGCTTTAACACACTGCACTTGACTGCAAGCTAGTACATGATTGTCTTAGCTGCAAACTTCAACACCGAGATTTCTAGATAGTAGCATTTCATATTTATATGTTTTGCAATAAGTTAATTGCTAAATTTAGATACATATTTAAAAGTTAGTATGGCAACACTGTTCCTTTCGGTGTTACTATCTTTTGATGCCTTGCAAAACAATTGCAACGTCAACATTAGATTTCAGTGTTGCCACCCAATTGGAGACCAGGCACGTCATAAATGCACCGTTACACATTCAAAAGCTTGAGACGTGTTGTAATTTATGTATGTACGTTGCTGTTGTTGTTGCTTTTGGTATATTGGTGCTCTTTGGCTTTTCCGAAAAAAACTGTGTGTGGCTCCGAGGCAGTTACTTTACCTATTTTATTACCATTTTTTATATGTGTGTGTGTGTTTGTGTGTGTGTGAGTGCGCAGCGCCCATCATCATCATCTTGCTGCTTGGCTGCTGTTGCTTTTCTTACAAAAACCAACTGTACTTTTTAGTTACTGTTAGCCGGTACACGCCAAAAGCCACTTGACTACTTGACTTGATTGCCATTAGAGCGCAATATGTACACACATACATACTTAGATACAAAAATAGATACAAACACATGTAACTCGCATTTCTTTTCATTCTTCTTGAGTTGACACTCCACCACATTCCATTCCATTTCCATTCCGATTCCCATTCCGTTTCATTATAATTTATTGTGGGTCAAATGCTGGTTACATTTCACAAACGAATTCCACAATCAAAAGCAAAGCACAAACTAAACATAAAAATAAAAAAGTAATAATTTTGGTGAAGGTGAATGAACTTTTGTTGTTTCGCTCGTTTTTTATTGTTGTTGCTGCTGCTGTTATTGCAAAATGTTTAATCATATTCTTTTATTGTTAGTAGTTGACGTTGAAGTTGTTTGTTGCGATATTTCTGCTTCTTTTTCTTGTACCTTTTATAGTTTCTTTGCTGTAATGAGCTTTGTTGTTGTTGCCGTGGTTGCCAATTTATGAAATCATTTAGTACCAGAAGTTTTTCACAAATCGAAATTAAATGCTATTATATTCATTTTATTAACAACAACAAATCAATCAAAATGTTTATGTATGTATGCCCTTCGAACCAACACTTGTTGTTTGCTAGGAACTTTTGAAATGGTTAAAATGTTGATACCTTAAATAAAAATGCATTAAGGCCCAATGTCCCTATAAGGTCTCAAAACTATCCGAATCATAAACTGAAGTAAAATGTATAGAAACTTATATCAAATTTCAAGATATCTATTCAAATAAAGCTTATGTGGACGTTGAAAAAATGGGCCTAAGTAAATTATTAGCCTACAAGAAACTTACCATTTTCATAAATAGCTATTCAATTTACCAAACAAATTAGAAATGTACTACAAATGCTACAAATGTACCAACTGTGGTAGCCGCCATGCTTGTTGCTGCAATTCGCGATCTTCTTGTTGATGTGCTTTGATGTTATCGATAGCAATCAAAAGCACAAGAAAATTTGACTATCGTTGTTGAGGTGCCCACTATTGTGCACTTAGAGAAAAACTGTTGGGCAACACTCAACTTGTCTCGAAGGGGCATCACAACAACTGATTTCATGGCCCATAAAATGTTTTGTCGCACAATAATAAAAAAAAGATACATAATATGGAAGAAGAAACAAACCAAAACCGAAACCTAATGCTGTTGCTTTTGTTGCTGCCGACCGCAACAAGCACATCGCGATGTTGTCGTCGGGTCACACAGTCATAGTAGGCAGTGGCAGAGGCCGAGGCAGAGGAGGAAGCAGAGGCAGCGACGTTGTCGTCACCAAGAGTTGGACACACAGAAATTTGCTTGTCTATTATCACCTTTAATCGATTTTTCGCTTATTTAAAACAAAAGTACAGTTGCGCGCATAGACAGATATATATATATATATATACAAATAAGTACATACAAATATCTATGTGCATAATAATTTCACAAATTTTCAGATGCCTTTGTTGTTGTTGTTGTTGTTGTTGCTTTACATGTTACTGTTGTATTGCTTTTAGTTTATTGTTTTTGCAATTACTTGGCGACGCCAAAAACGAAGCAAAAGAAAAGAAAAATAAAGTAAACTCAATGACATGAAGCGTGTATATCTAGATACGTATGTATATGTAGGTATGAATGCCCTGTGGTCATGAAATTCCCGGCCCCGTATCGCTGTACTCTTCTTCTGTCGAATTCTGATATTGCTGTCTCCCTTTTGCCTGTGCACAAAAATTCTGTCGCTACAGACTGCGAAGACTTGTGAGTGACAAGAAGAAGAAAACAGCAGCAGAAAAAGAAACAGAAGAAAATTCTGTGAGAAAACATTTACATATAGAAGTTTGTATACCCTTCAATTGTTTGTTTCCACAGAAAGATTTGTTTAAGCGAAGATTTAATCAGTTTTAAACAAATGTCTCAAAACTATAGCTATTAGGTAATTATATGTTGTTTATTATATCAAAAACAAAAATATTTGTTTATTGTATAAAATAACATATTTACTTCATATAGTCGGAAATGTCGTGAAATACCCTTTCTATACGCAGAGTGGCGCGCGCTTGTCGAGCACAAAAGGCAATAGAAAAAGGATTAACGGAACCTAGGCGTTGTTGTTTTTGTTTTTCGTTTTCGACGCGTGTCTTTCTGTGCAGAACTTATAGGCATTTTAGCATACCAGAAGTAGTTTTCTTTGTAGCCCACTGGATAGAGTACCCGACTCTGAAGCTGAGGTCCCGAGTTCGAATCCCACGTAAGTTTGGATATTTATAAAATATTTGATGTTATAAATAAACAATGCGGATATGTAAAGTAATTTTCAAATTAAGAAAAGCCGTTATAAAGAAAATCTAACATAAAATAAAATTAAAAAAACTTAACAAATAATGCAAAAATTCTGTTTTTTTTTTAGTTTTTTGGAAGGGAAATTTTGAAGGGAAAGCTCCGGGAAATCCCCGGGAATTCCCGGGGAAAAATTGAAGGAATATCGCGGGGAAACCTAGGGGTTTCCCTCCCCGAGGAGCGTCCTAGGAACTCCCCGTGTTAAATTCCCTGGGGATCTTCTACAAAATCCCGGGGCAATCCCCGAGGGGTCGGGAATACTCCCGGGGTTTTCCCCGCGATAAGCGCGGGGAGTCGAGCAACAGGGTGTGTAAGCTATCTGCTAGATACAAAACTTTGCTCACATACACACACACACACACACACACACAATTATAGCACAAATACCTCGACTAATAATAATGGAAAAAAGCTTAAACTAAATAAATAAATAGCTGAAATTGCAAAAGCAAAATGTAATTGATTACAGACAACAAAAGCAACAATAACAGTTATAACAACAACGACGACGTCTGACTAAATGATTGCCCAATGAGCGAGAGCGCGAATAACTCACAAAGCAAAGGAAGGAAAGGAAGAAACAGAGAGCAATAGGAGGAAATATGGGTTTGGGGAGCATTCAATCTGTAAGAGTGGGAGCGTGGGACAAGGAGAGGGAGAGGCATAGTCTAAGCTCGCTTAGCGCTCATGTCATGCACTCCACATAAGTTTTTCATACATTTCTATAGAGTATGTATGTGTATTTGTACTTGTGTATGTGTGGTTTAGTATGTAGTTGTGGTTGGCTGACTGCCTGTCTCGCAAAAACAAAATATGTGCTCACGTATTTATAACAGTCCACAGTGTGTGTGTGTGACTTACTAACTGCATATCTAACTTTACATTTGTACATGTGCATGTACTATTCCCGCTCACTGTAGTTTATATCTGTTACTACGTTTATGCAGAGCATTTCAAGAATGCTTGAATTTCTAATATTAAAATTACACCCTGTTTATACGACATACCACAAATTCACGGAATGAAAGATACAGAGTACAGTGTAAGATCTTAATAACACTTCAAAAGTTTTGTCATCCTTCTTAACTTTCAAGTAGCTACACTTCTGATCAAACTTCCTCCTAATTTCAGTTTGTCATTCTTTATTTGTAATAAGACGATTTATTAAACTCTTGAATTTACAAAATCAAATTGCACCCTGTTTATTTATCCCAAACAAAGATTTAATAAAAATTTCATACAATTTAAGGAAAGAATAACCCGGAAACTATTTCCTCTTGATATTAAATATATCGTATTACATATAAGAAAAATCGTTTACAGTGAACTTTCTTTTATAATATCCTATTTTCAAAAAAGATTTAAGTATTTTTCTTCATTTCTTCACACTAAGAATTGTACGGCCAACAATGTAAATATTTAATGAAAAAAAAATGTATAAAAACTAACTCTTCTGATAGCAAATTGATTTTAAAAAGTAAACAATATAACACTTTTGGACAGCATTTCATATAAATAATTTCGTGAGATGGACACCATATAAACAAAATGTATCTGTGTGTACTTACTCTTGCCGCCCACTGTAGTTTGTATCTGTATCTTTTTGCTTGTCATACACTTTCCATTTGCAAATACACTCACACATACATGCACACACACACACACACACACACAGTAAAACAGATGCCCCGCACCTTTAGTTTATTGGGCTGCTGTTTGCAACATTTGCATATCTTTGTCCAATGTTTCTCTCCTTCCCCCAACCCACCTACAACTGGAACCACCCGCATCATCTCGTTGTTGTTGTTGTTGGTATTTTTTTTTTCACTTGCTTTTCTGCTACTTTAGATTTTTGGGCTAAAGCGCAGACAATGCGAAAAATCGATAGAGTTACCATTGTTTTTTCTCACTGCAAAGATGTCGCCACCACCAGCAATACTAACACCACCAACACCATCGTCACCAACAACAACATCCGCAAAGCCATAAGAAATTCCTGACAAAATCTAAAAGGGGTTCAACCCAAACCCAAAACAACAACAACTACATTCAGTCTTAATCCACGCCTCATTAATTGGTAACACTTTCCTTTTTGCCTTTTCCTACACATTTTGAGCACATTTTTGAAGCTTCTTTTGTTAACATTTTTTGGGGGATGATAGAACTCGTATTTTGTTAAGAGTACAGCCAAGTTAAAAGCTTTTTCACCGAAATCACACGCTTTTCAAATGATACTCTGGTATCACAGTCTGTCTAAAATGCTTTTCAAGATTTTCTTGGTATGAAACATTTAATATTAAAAATGGGAAACTTATTATTCAACAACAAATTGAAGTATAATATCAAATAACAATTAAAATAAATGAAATCACTCTAAGTTGAAACAAATCCCTATGTATATTTATATTTATATTTTGAACTTTACTTAGTTTAAGGTCAACACTCAAATGTTTAGGGGGTCAAACTGTACGTTGTATGTGTAAATGTTGAAATTCATAAGCGTATAGCTTTTCCCCTTAAAAGTTGATGTGACTACGGCAAGAACTGTGATTAAATCCAAAATATCTTTTAACTACAATTAAGAATCTTAATCTTAATCTAAGATCGTCAACAATTTTTCTCAACTAATTATTACATTTCTTCTCTCTTTACAGAACTTTCTACGTTAATAATACGATCAATGTTTCGAATAATTTACCGTTTTACGCAAATGCCAAGCTTTAATGTGCTTTAAATTTAGGAGACCTTTCGTGGTTTAATCAAATATTTATTTAATAATTGTTGTTTTTTCAGCTGTGAGCAAATGTTTCACTGCGAATATGTCAAAGGTCGGCCATGAAGTGTGCAAAACAACAAAAAATACAAATAAAAATACAAAAAGGACAACTACAAATGTGTACACATTATAAAAGAAAAGAATCTAAACGGAAAACGTTCCAATAAATTTGCTGCACATGAGCTGTAATTAAGTTTAGTAGTTAGAACAAGAAAAGAATACTATATAAAACAAGCAAACAAACACAACAACAAGATAATAATAATAACAAATAATAACAATTGCAAATTGACCAAAACGCAAAAAAGTCGCGTTTAAATTGACATTTGAAAAAAAATAAAATAAAAAGGATACGGATTCTCGGGTTCGAGAACTTATCGGACAGTGCGCATCCTTGCAACACTGCGCTGTGGTTAAATGAGTCAAAGTCGCGGCAGGACACAAGCTACGAGTCGAAGACTGACAACGAATCAGAATCAGAATCCGAAAATCGTTGCCACAACGTGGTGAGTGTGTGTGTGCGACACTCGACACGGCAACAAGACACACAAGTGCAACAACAGCAACAAGAACAACAACAATAACAACAACAACAGCAACAACAGTAACAGTTTGACAACTTGCCACGCGCAGAGAGCAGCATCAAAATTAAGCCAATAAACGACCAAACCTAAAACGCAGCGTCGCGTCTATCGACGCGTAACGGACATTTTCTGTGTGCGCTGCGTTTCAAAAATCTGATGGATGGAAATGCACAAAATATGTTTCACGGAAATCATCAAGGGTGAGTTTAATATCGCCCCCTCCCCCTCCTATTCCTCTATTTAATGGAAGAAGAAAAAACCAATGAAACGAATTATAAAGTCTTACAATTAAATAACGCATTATTTACTAAAGCTGTAATTATTTTTACTTTAATAGAAAAAAATCCAATGAAACGAATTAAAAAATCTTCAATTCTTTTCTAATGTGGAGTAATAAGTAGAATAATGATATTTTCAAGCTATTAAATGAATTAGTTAATCGAGAAAAACCAATTGACACTTAAGCAAGTTTCTGAACAATTCTGTAAAAGTTGAATAAACAGTTTAGAAGAATTTTAGGAAGTTAAACGACATTTTATAAGATCAGAACGAATAATTGAAAGCTTTTAAGCTTTGAAAAGCTTGCTGTACCGCTTGAATTATTGTTATTGTAGGAAAATAATTTGTTTCAAAACTGTTATAGACTTTTAGCCTTATTAAGCCTTTTAAACGCTCAAAAGTAGCTTAAATAATATTATAAATAAATTATAATAATAAAAATTACATTTTATACTGTTCTGATAAGATTTTGGGTAACTTTAAGCTTTAATAGGGTTTTTTAATTTTTAGAAATATTTTAAATTGGTTATTATGAATTCACTATTATATTATATTACCATTTGTTGCTTGCAGAGATCCCTATTACCGTTATGATGCGGCCGCCGCAGCAGCAGCCGCAGCAGCGGCAAATCCTCGAGCGATGGGTCCACCAGGCGGCTATCCGCCGCGTCATCGGGCGCCACATCCGTTACAACAACAGCCACAATATCCATCGTACCAGCCAACGGCGGAGAACCTCTACGGATTGGGGGCCACCGATCAGCATGCGGCAATGGGAGTTGGAATCGGGGCTGGTGTCGGCGTCGGTGTCGGCATGGGTGATCTAAGTGGTTGGGGAGCGGCGCCATCGGTGCCAGGACAGGCAGCTGCCTATCCCGGTGCCGGACTTGGCGCCTATGGGCATCCGCAGGCGGCGCCACCGACGCAGCAGCAGCGTCAGAGCAATGCCAGCGCGTATCGCCAACATATGCCCGCCTATGGACAGCAGGAGCAACAGAAATTGGCACCATATGGTGCACAACAGAGTATGATGGGTGGATTGGGGGCAAGCGGTTATGGCAGTCTGGCACCGCAGCAACAGCAGCAGCAACAACAGCCGCCAACACCACAGCAGCAGCAACAACAACAAGCAGCAGCAGCAGCAACAGAGTCAGCAGCAGGCTCGATTGCCGCAGCATTATCCCCAAGCACCTGGACAACATCCCTTATATCCAGGTGCTCCAGCTCAAGCTGGACAACCAGCAGCACCACAAGCCTATGCACACAGTCCCTACGGCAGTCCGATGCAACATCAACCGGGACGTGGAGCACCTCAACATGTTGGCTATGGACATGCAGCATTGGATCAGGCGAGTGCCTATGGACAACATGTGGCAAGTGCAGCGCCGCCAACGCATCATTTAACTGCGCAGCAGCAGCAGGCAGCGCAGTTAGGTGCACATCCCATTCAACAGCAGCAACAGTTGCAGTCCCAGCAACAGCAGGCACAGCAACAACAGCAACAACCCAATCACGTTAGCCTCATGCAACAGCAGCAGTTGCCAGGCGCAGGATTACCACCGCCTCACATGGGTATGCCACCCAGTTATGGCAGTCATCACCAGCAACAGCAGCAGCAACAGGCCCAGCAGCAACAACAACAGCAGCAGCAGCAACAACAACAACAAGCACAACAGCAACAGAGTGCACCGCCTTACATGTCCAGCAGCAAACATCAGGCGGCCGCACAACAGCAACAACTCAACTCCTCGCCACAATATCGTGCACCATTTCCGCAACTCTCCCCGCAAATGTCGCCACGTCCACCGACAATGTCGCCGCATCCCCAAATGTCGCCGCGTCCCGTTGGCGTTTCTCCCGCAAAGCCGCCACAAACGGCTGCACAACAACAGCAGCAGCAGGTGCAACAGCAGCAACAGGTGAACTCACCAAGTCAACACAGCATACAGGGTATGGTCGGTTTGCCATCGCCACGCCCACAACCGCCCAGTGTTGCAGCAAGCGGTGCCAAGGTGCCTGTAAGTGTTGCAGCTCCTCCTGTTGTCAATACGTTGCAAGCACTCGAACAAATGGTCATGCCCACCCAGGCGCATGGTCTACCGCCCATGGATTATCCTTCATCCTATCGCAGTGCTGCCTCCGTCATGGGACCGCGTATGCCCGCCTCCCCCTCGCCACAGCATCACCAGCAATGGGGAGCGCCGCATATGGCTGCAATGCAACAACAACAGGCGCCACAACAGCCGCCGCCACAACAACAGCAGCAGCAGCAACAACAACAACAACAGCAGCAGCAGCAACAACAGGCACAGGCTAATGCCTTGTTGCAACAACAGCAGGCGGCAGCAGCTGCTGCAGCCGCAGCAGCAGCAGCTCAGCAACATCAACAACATCAGCTAAGCATGTACGGTCAGAGCATGGCACAACAGCAACAACAGCAAGTGCCAGTTGCAGTGCCTGTCTCTGTGCCCGTTGCAGTTACACCTCAACAACAGCAACAAGCACAAGCTGCAGCTGCAACACAGGCTGCGCAACCGCCAGCTCCAGTTGCAGTGCCCGTGCAGCAGCAGCAACATCAGCAGCAACAACAACAGCAGCAGCAGCAGCAACAACTTAATGAACAACTGCAGCATTCCATCAATGACATTGTTGGTGGCAGCAATCAGCAGCAAATGTCTGCACAAATGTCCTCCTCGCCGTTGCATCAACAGAGTTTGCCAAGCATGCATCATCTGTCAGCAACAACACATCATCAGCAACAGCAACCCTCTTTAGAGGCAAGTGCAGCAGTTGCAGTTGCGCCAGTTGCAGTGCCACAGCAGCAGCAACAGCAGCCAACGCATCAGCAACTGCAGCAGCATCAATCTCCCATACATCAGCAACAGTCGCCGGTGCAACAGCAACATTTGCCAAGTTATGCGCAAACCAGCAGCCAGCAGCAGCAACAACAACAACAGCAGCAGCAACATCAGCAATTTGATGCATTTGCCAACATTCTAGCTGATACACAACAACAGCAACAACCACCTGCGGTAGCAACAACACAACAGCAACAACAAATCATGTCGCCAGCGCATGTAAGTTCACCAATACCACAGCAACTGCAACAGCAACAACAGTTGCAGCAGCAACAACAAGCGACTGCGCAACAGCAGCAACAACAACAAGTACAACAGCAACAACAGGTGCAACAACTACAACAACCTGCAACACCAACACCATCAACACCCTCGCATCATTTAAGCAGCATATTAAATGAGACTGCCAATTCAAATGATTCATCAACATTGGCAGTTGCTGCCAACGACAGCAACAATAGCAGCAGCAACAGCAGCACCAACAGCATTGTCAACAATCAACCAACCTCGGTGCACGACAGCAACTCACAGAGCAGCATCAACAGCAACAATCAGCAACCTTTGCTCACTGGCATGGATGCTGTGGCCAGCAACATGTTGCACAACAGCAACTCGGACTCGGCACACACCACACATCATGTGAGCAACGTTGATGTTGGACTCTTTGACAACAATTCGATGAGTTCTACGAGTGCAGCAGCTGTTGCAGCTGCTTCCAATGCTGCATCGGCAGCAGCAGCAATGCTCGACAGCAATTCACAATCCTCGAATGCAGAGTTTGACAAGAGCGGAGCTTGTGAACCAGAAACAGCAATCTCTGGAGATCTATGTGCTCAATTGGGACAGGATGAGAATAGTGTATCCAAGACCCAGGAAACTCTAAGCGAGACAACGCTCCCTATACAGGAAGACAACGATTCAAGTCACAAGCAACAGTTGCCCACAGAGGAGTTGTTGGAGCAAACGCAACAAA
The DNA here is from genome assembly GCA_035043265.1 of Drosophila testacea. Lineage (NCBI taxonomy): Eukaryota > Metazoa > Arthropoda > Insecta > Diptera > Drosophilidae > Drosophila > Drosophila testacea. Next base: position 3,938,781 of record JAWNND010000151.1, read on the forward strand.
CATTGAGTGAACTGGGTGCAGTTGCAGGAGGAGGAGAAGAAACCAAATCCGCCGAAGAAATGTGTGAGGATAAAGCACAACAGCAACAATCGCAATCCCAACTTGATGCATCACTTACACCACAAACACTTGGACAACTACCTATGACATTGGGCATGCCACCACATCCCATGGCCAACTATGAAGCAGGTGCAACAGCAACACCACAAGGAGGTGCTGCATCACATGTTGTGCCGCCCATGTTGCCACCGTATCCGGGAGCAACAGCTGCTGGCATGTATCCACCTTACCCGATGTTGCATCAACAGGAAATTGCTGCATTGCAACAACAGATACAAGAACTCTATTGCATGCCACCTGGACATGAGCATCAGCATCAAGAGAAACTAATGCGATTGCAGGAACGTCTCAATTTGTTGCAACAACACGAACTTGCCGAACAATGTGCTGGAGGACCACAGTGTCTACTCTATCAGAGCATGCCACCAATGTATGGCAACAGTGCGCTACACAACCAAATGGTGGAGAGTCCTCAAGTGTCAAGCACCACAGGACGTGGGCGTGGCAAGGGCGCGAATAAGCCACGTAAACCAAGGGCCAAAAAGGGAGACAAGGCTGCCTTGCAACAGCAGCAACAGCAGGAGCTAATGGACATTAGTGGCAATGTTGTTGTGGCAGCTGCAAGTGCCAGCAGCAGCAGTAGTGGTATTCCTACCACCCAGCTGCCCGTCTCCGAGGACTGTGTGACCCAAGGAGCAGGAGATACAAGTGTGGTGGGTCTCTTGGAGTATAGCGAAGGCATGGGAGACTTATCCCAAGATGTACATTCGGCAAATGAGCTCGACACTTCCACCGATGGCAGTGGGAAAAAGAAGAAACCGCGCAAGCCACGCACACCCAAGGATCCCAATAAACCGCCACGTGATCGGACGCCAAAAGTCAAGAAAGTACGTGATCCCAATGATCCCAATTCAACGGAAACTCCGGGTGCGGCACGTAAACGTGGCAGTGTTGCCAGCAAACGACGCAAACAATTTGGAGACGAGGCCTCCGAGCAAACTGGTGAAGGCAGTGAACAGGAGGACAATAAACCTCTGGTACCCAAATCCCTCGGAGACGATGGCGAGGCAGAGACCAGCGCTGCAGCTGGCGGTGTTGTAGATGGTGAGTCCCCCGACTATGATGATATACCCGTCTCGAAAATACCACGTGGCGCCAACGAGGATGACAAAGATGCCGAAGCTGGCGATGAAACTGTCGATTCTGTGCCGGATTCAGCGGGAGATGCGGCAAGTACACCAAGTCGTCGGGATCGCAAACGTTCCACGGCTCGGAGTCGTCGCAATGCCACCTCCGAGGAGGGTGGCAGTGCCCGACGGAATCGAGGATCGCTCAGCGCCAAGGCTCTGAAGAAGCGACGCAATCGTGGACGCATTGTACCCGAGTCCGATGGTGAGGATGATACCATGGATCGTACTCCACCACCATCGCCACCTCCAGACTCGGAACTCGACTCGAATAAGCGACGTTCCTCTAGGAATACGCAACGTAAAAAGTACATTGATGATGTCATGTTGCGTTTCTCCGATGATGAGAATTCTCTTTTGGTCGCCTCACCTGTAAAGAAGGATAAGAAATCCTCAACAAATGCGGCTAACTCGAATGCCGGCAGCGATGTGGAGAAAACAGAGCCACAATCTGGTGCCGAAGGTGAAGCAGGAAGCTCAGCTGGAGAAGAGAAACCAGTGCTAGCAACCGATGATAATAATAGTCAAATTGAGGCCAGTTCAAGTACTTCCGCTGCCGAGAAGGCGGAACGTCAAAGCGCCATTGAAGCAGCTTCTTCGGCAGCTGCCATGTCCTCCAAGCCCAACTATGTGTACATTAACACAGGAGACGAGGATAGCATGGTGGTACAATTTGTACTCGCTTTGAGAATGGGTAAACGAGAGTTGATCCCAGAACCACCAAAGGTCAAGACGCCAGAGCCGAAGAAGGAGGAGGCTGAAGAAACGCAGGAAGAAAAGGAAAAATCCGCTGAATCCACAGATAAATCGGAAGAAAAAACGGAAACCGAAACCGAAACGGAGGTAGCTTCCACAAAAACAGAAGAATCCAAGGAGGAAACCGCAGTGGAAGCTGAGGAAAAGAAAGCGGATTCCGAGGACAAAATGGAAGTGGATGTGAAAACAGAGGCAATTAAAGCTGAAGAAACAGAGAAAGCCGAAGCAGAAACTCCCGAAAAGGTAGAGGAAACCAAAATGGAAGTAGATGAAACCGCAGAAGAAGCGAAGGAGGAAACAGATACCGAGAAAGTTGAAAAATCGGAAAGCGAAGAGGAAGAAAAGAAAGAAGAGGCCAAGACTGATGAGGAGGAAACCACAGCTGAGCCAAAGAAAGAAGAAGAGGAAATTAAAGAGGAGAAAGATATTGAAAAAGAATCAGACAAAGAGAAAGAGAAAGAAACGCAAGCAACAGAAAATGCTGAGAAAATGGAAGTTGATGCAGAAACAAAAGAAGAAGAGGCCAGCACAGAGGAAAAAGTAAAGGATGAAAAAACTGATGAATCCACTGACGAAACAAAATCTGAAACAGAGAAGGAAAAGGAAAAGGAGGCAGACAAAGAGAAAACTTCTGGCGAAGAAACCTTAGAAGATGGTGAAAAGTCAAAGGAAGATGAATCCAAAGAGGAAAAAGAAGATAAGCCCGAGCCCGTGTTTATTGATGTGGAGGAATACTTTGTCAAATATCGCAATTTTAGTTATTTGCATTGCGAGTGGCGCACGGAAGAGGAACTTCTCAAGGGAGATCGTCGTGTGGCCGCCAAGATAAGACGTTTCCAACAGAAGCAGGCACAGCAAATAAACATCTTTGAAAACATTGAAGAAGAACCATTCAATCCAGACTTTGTTGAAGTGGATCGCGTGCTCGACATGTCCGTGCACACGGATGAAAATAGTGGAGAGACCACAAAACACTACCTGGTCAAATGGAAGTCCTTGCCCTACGAGGATTGCACCTGGGAGCTGGAGGAGGATGTGGATAATGATAAAATTGAGCAATATCTACGCTTCAATAAGACTCCCTTGCGTTGCGAGTGGAAAAGCCGCAAGCGTCCACATCCCGAGCAATGGAAGAAGCTGGAAAAGACGCCCATCTACAAGAGTGGCAACAGTTTGCGTCCCTATCAGCTGGAGGGTCTTAATTGGTTAAAGTTCTCCTGGTACAATTCCCACAATTGTATTCTAGCCGATGAAATGGGTCTGGGCAAGACCATACAAAGTTTGACCTTTGTGCATTCGGTTTATGAATATGGAATACGTGGACCTTTTCTGGTAATTGCACCACTTTCAACCATTCCCAATTGGCAGCGTGAATTCGAGGGATGGACAGATATGAATGTGGTGGTTTATCATGGTTCCGTGACCAGTAAACAAATGATACAAGACTACGAATTCTATTACAAGACAGATAGTGGTAAGGTCCTAAAAGAACCTATTAAATTTAATGTGCTTATTACCACATTTGAAATGATTGTCACGGATTATATGGATTTGAGAACCTTCAATTGGCGTCTCTGTGTGATTGATGAGGCACATCGTCTCAAGAATCGCAATTGCAAATTGCTAGAGGGTCTCCGACAACTGAATCTCGAGCATCGTGTGCTTCTCTCGGGAACTCCGCTCCAGAACAACATTAGTGAGCTGTTCTCGCTGTTGAATTTCCTGGAACCAAGTCAGTTCTCCTCGCAGGAGGAGTTTATGTCCGAGTTTGGCAGTCTGCGCACCGAAGAGGAAGTCAACAAATTGCAAGTTCTCCTGAAACCTATGATGTTGCGTCGTCTCAAGGATGATGTCGAAAAGTCTCTTGCTCCCAAGGAAGAAACTATCATTGAGGTGGAATTGACCAACATACAAAAGAAATATTATCGCGGTATTCTCGAACAGAATTTCAGTTTTCTCAAAAAGGGCACAACATCAGCGAATATTCCAAATCTAATGAATACCATGATGGAGTTGCGCAAATGTTGCATTCATCCGTATCTGTTAAATGGTGCCGAAGAGCAAATTCAATACGATTTTAAGGCTCAGCATGGCGAAGATCCCGAATCCTATTACAAGAATCTTATACTCTCGGCTGGTAAAATGGTTCTCATTGATAAACTGTTGCCCAAACTGAAGGCAAATGGACATCGTGTACTGATCTTCAGTCAAATGGTGCGTTGTCTGGATATCCTAGAGGATTATCTGGTCTATCGAAAGTATCCCTTCGAACGTATTGATGGTCGAATTCGAGGCAATCTGCGACAGGAAGCCATTGATCGTTATTCCAAACCCGGATCGGATCGATTTGTGTTTCTGCTCTGCACCAAAGCTGGAGGATTGGGCATTAATCTGACAGCTGCCGATACTGTGATCATCTATGACTCGGATTGGAATCCACAGAACGATTTGCAAGCTCAGGCACGTTGCCATCGTATTGGCCAACGGAAAATGGTCAAAATCTATCGTTTGTTGTGCCGCAACACCTACGAACGGGAAATGTTTGACAAGGCCTCGATGAAACTGGGTCTGGACAAGGCTGTGTTGCAATCGATGAATACCCATGGCTCAAAGGATGGCAACAACAAGCAGTTGTCCAAAAAAGAGATTGAGGATCTACTCAAAAAGGGAGCATATGGTGCTGTCATGGATGATGACAATGCTGGGGACAAGTTCTGTGAGGAAGATATTGATTCAATTCTTAAACGACGTACACAAGTCATAACCATGGAACAGGAGAAGGGTTCAACCTTCTCAAAAGCTTCCTTTGCCGCCTCGGGCAATCGTTCCGACATAACCATAGATGATCCAGATTTTTGGACCAAATGGGCAAAACGTGTGGACATTGATCCCGATGCATGTGAACGCGATGAAACCGAGGATTTGGTTCTTTCCGAGCCACGTCGTCGCACACAAATTAAACGTTATGGACATGAGGATGTCATGGAGATTAACTCTGAGGATTCCTCAAATGAGAACAGCGATGAGGAGGGCGGTATAGGTAGGCTCTGTAAGAATTATGCTCTCTCAGCGAGAATAATGCTAATCAATATTTTATCTCTTAGGTCTGCGCTCACGTCGTCGCAAGGAGAAGCGTAATCGTAACCTGGAGAAGAAGGGACACGAAGAATATATACCAAGAGAACGGGATGCTCTAGCTGCCTTGGGACTAGAGGAGATTCAGTATGGAAATTGGGCCAAATCCGAGTGCTTCAAAGTGGAAAAGGGTCTTCTGTCTTTCGGGTAATTAAACTCAATATTAAAAAATAGATATTTTAGATTTTGTGATTAAAATTTTAATTCATTCAATTACTCATCGCGGTATCTGAAACGTCGCATCACATTGTTAAGTTTCATATTAAGTATATAGATCTTTCGCTGCAGCATCTTCTCCTCCTTATCGAGATAGATGGCCTCCTCCTTCTTCTCAATGTACTCGGTAACACTAGGTGCCTCAAACTCATCCAGCTGGCCACGCAATTCACCCAAAATAACATAATCCTTCTCATTGTTGGACTGCACAATAGCCACTTCTTTTTCCAACTTGGTTATGGTGCGTGTTATCTCTTCGGTGCGATTGAGAACGTTACGCATCTCCGTCTCCAGATTCATCATTGCCTGCTTCTCTTCTGTCATTGCAAGTGATGTCTTTCCAGTAATACCCTTCAATCCAGCCATATGAGTATTTTTGTCCTCAAGCTCATTGATGAGTTCATTACGTTTGATGATCAATTTCTCAAAATCTACAGCGGTGAGAATGCCACTGAGATCAGCTTTGGTTATAAGATCTGCACGATGTTGTTGGCATGTCTCCTGCAGGGAGACAATCGTCAATCTCATGGTGCCCAACAGAGCACGTGCATTCTTAAACCAATTTGCCGTAAACTTGCGCAGTTTACGTTCTATCTGACGCTCGGTAGCGTTTTCAAGGAAGGCTTTGTCATTCTCATCACGGAGGAAGTGCAGCATAAAGTTCTTTTCAGTTTCAATGGTCTCCTCGCTGCGATAACGCAACTCCTCGATCTTGGCGCGCAGCTGCTTCACCTCAACCATGGCTAAAAGAGATGATAAATTAGAAGATTACAGATTGTATATCCTATGTGTTCTTAAAAATTCGGAAGTTATGCAAGAAAAATAGGTTATCTCAAAGTTTTCAACTGGAACATTCTTTCGGAACTTTTTCTTACCATTCCTCTCAATATCATTGACTCGCTTTTCCACCTCTGACGTTGCTTTTTCGGCCAATTCGGCTTTGGCCTTGTAATTAAGTTTATATTCAATCGGTTTGCGTCTCTCGCCTCCCCCCATGCTACTAGCCATGTGTATGGACATGGATATGGAACGCTTCGAGCTGGAATGACGACTTGAATGCTGTAGACTGTCTTGGGCCTGTTTGTTTTTGCTCTGTAGTTTCTTTAAAATAGAAGTGCGTCGGTGTCGCAATCCTACCAACAATTTGGGATCATTCTTTTCGAGAAAATCAACCATTATATGATTCTCTAGCTTATAAATGGCCAAATCCTTTTGCACCATTTCAATGGTCTGCAACATTTCCAAGGCATCCAAATTGGACAAACGATATCTTCGCTCTTCATCCGATAATTGTGCATATTCATCCAAAAAGAACTTGTAGGCAATGCTCATAATATCCAATTCTGGCACCTGTTCATTATCATTATTTACATTCTGTTGGGATCTCTTTGTACTCGGTATTTGTTTAATATCGGATCGTTGAGAGAATGCAGTATCTGATGCGCTATTCATCTTGATGCTGTTGTCGTTCTTAGAAATTCAAATATAATTCGGAGCGTTCTAGTTGTAAATGTATCTTTTGGTTAAATTTATAATGCCGAAAAGAAAGGAACGTTTCAAAATACAGTATTTAATAAAGTGTGTATAATTATTAGTTTGGAGATTATTTATTTTGAAGCTTATATTTAAAGCCAACTATGCTCTATAAAGATGTGGGTATATAGTACTAATATTATCTAAATTTCTATATATTTTTTGCAGCTGGGGACGTTGGTCAGAACTCTTGGAGCTGGGACAATTTAAACGCGGTTGGCGTGATATTGACGTTGAAGACTGTGCACGCATCATTGTGAGTTTATATTCAAGATATAGTATTTTATAATGCCAGATTATTATAAATGATGACCAACCATGCTAATATTGAGAAAACTTTAGGTTTTCGCTGAGTAAAAACCAAACTTCTCAAACCGCTGAACTAATAAATCAAATTGACTCGTTTCTCGTTGTTTGTAATCGTTGTAAAACTAAAGAGTTTATTTGTACCGTTACAGCTGCTGTATTGCTTACAAGTGTACAAGGGTGACGAGAAGATCAAGACATTCATTTGGGATCTGATAACGCCCACGGAGGATGGCGAGGTGCAGAAGATCAGCAGGGATCATAGTGGCCTACACAATTTGGTGCCACGAGGTAGGAATGCCAAAGGTATGGTAAAAGATACATTCACGCACTCCAACTGCTGCACGGACGTAGAAGAGTTATAAACTACAAAAGAAAATGAAAATTAAATATAAAAAAACGAGCTGCCTTGAACATAGAACATTTACTCGTATTGTACAAACAAATTACTGCACACTATCTCTGGGCCTGGACTCTACCTTACTATCAAATCTACCTACCCAATTAATTAATATATACAATTATAGATATATGTATATATATCTATACATACTGATATTTCATACAAATGGAATTAGACGATCCTCACACTGGCAGCTGTTTAATGTATTATATACTATACTTATTTGTAATGGGTTCTCTTGTGTAATACACTGGCCAATCAATTTTCTGTTATCTAACTGTCTGTCCAAATGTGTCGAAAGTGTAACTACCAAAATTTCTAACTAGTATCTACTTATTATAACTCAAAAACGTTAGCAACTGACTCGACTTGACTTGACTTGACCAACGACATTGACGAACTGGAAAACTGGTAAATAATGAAGAAAAGTGTGTGTATGTTTTGTTGCCATGCAATTGTATGCCTTTTACTATAACCTTTTATGATTTATATTTATATTTATACATATATAATTAATTAATAACTAACATACATATATATTTATCATTATCACGCTTCATTGACATTATTTCATTACTAAACAACATGTATTTGCAATTTATTTACATAGAATCTATATTGAATTTTAAACTCATAAATTTCAAATTAGGAAATTTTTGTGATTTCTTAAAGTTTTTTATTGTCTGTCTGTTTCTTTGTGTCCAAAGATTATCTCACAATTACCTAAATACATTAATAAAATGTATTAAAGCCTGGAGCATTTTTTATTGTTAATCAACACTTTATTTTCCTAAACTCCAAATATAACTGAAGTCGCTCTAAAACCCATTTCTAGAGTTGTTTGTATATGCATTGAAACTTTGGCAAATCGAAGATGATTTTTACTTTGTTTCGTAGCTAAAACATAATCATCAAACATTTTGTAACATATCACCTCTGTACATAATTAGAAATGCGCTATTAGATCAGATCCGATCGGCTTAGTTAAACTCATTTGTCATGCATTATCATTCCAAAGTCAGTCGAGTTCGTTCTTCATCTGAGACGACTCACTGTAAATTATGAGAATGGCAACTACATTTTTTTTGCTTTATTTTCAACACATTTTCCAGGACGCAATGGCGGCAAATCCAACAAGGAGATGATGGGAGGCAGTTCAACGCCAGCTCCGGGAACTGCATCCGGCAGTAACAGTGGTAATACAACTCCTGCCCACAAATCCAGCGCCTTGGAGGGTCCTGGAGGAGATGGTGGAGGTGTTAGTGCTAGTGCTGTGGCAGCTGCCGTTGTGGTCGCTCCAACAAGCATACATGATCCCAATCATTGGAGTAAAAAGGAGAAATATGATGCGGATGCCTATCTGGAGGGAGCGTACAAGAAGCATTTGGGCAGACACGCGAATAAGTGAGTCGTGTGGAATCGAATTTGTTTAACTAACCATCTATGGGATAATGCTGGGCCAACTTTTGCTAACATACTCTATTTTACTCTCTTTCTCCTTTCCTTTCCTTTTATTTATTTCATTTTATTTTATTCCTTTTTTACCATTTTACCTTCACAGGGTTTTGCTGCGTGTGAGGATGCTTTATTATATACAACACGAGGTTATTGGCGAATTTGTGCAACAGATCAAGGATAATACGCCGATCAGGTAGGCGTTTAATGTCCATATGTCCGCAACATCATCATCACGTCATCATTATGTTTATGATTGTTGTCGTTGATTGATTGATTGTCTGATTGTTTGTTGTTGCTCTCTCTCTTTCAATGAGCGCCCTTCAAGCATTCGTTATTTATTATAATAATCCATTATATCGTTAAAAACAAATTTAATTACTTTTTTTATCTACTTATCAATTATTATTTATTGCTGTTTATCTCATTTGTTCTGCCATGCTTTATAGTTGTTAACTATTTGAGTTTCTTTGTACTTACTAACTACTTACAAAAAAAATGCCAATTTGTTTGTCTTTAGCTCATTATTAACTTTGAAACTGTACATATAAATTATCTAAAGTCTCAAGTGTCATTTTTACAACTTATTACGAAATTCTTTTTCTTGGAATAAGTTGCAATTTTTTCACTATATACTTTTTAATTCGCTTCAAATCGAGACAGTCTTTCCTCTCGCTCTCGTTGTGTCTCCTCTCGCTGTACTCGTTACTAACTTTTTAACGCTCTCGCTCACAATCAGTGTACAATAAACTAATTTAATAGAATTTTAACATGTTTCAACTATTCTATGCAACTTTTAATATATATATACAATTCACATTAACATTTCCTAACATTTTTCGTAATCCCTAATCAAAACTACTACTTTAACATTTAACGAATCGATGTGTTTTGTTTTATATTTAAACTTTTTGACGAATATTCTAATTGCTAATTTGAAAACGAATATATATGTATATACATATATGTATATGTATGTGTATATGTATATGTATATATACACACATTCACTCACAACCTTTTTGGAAACCACAACAACAACAACAACCAACCTACTACTACTACTACTACAACAACTACTACTACAACAACTACTACTACAACAACAACAACTGCAGCAGTATGAAATCAAAGCAACTAGCACTCAATTTGGAAAGGTAATATCTATCCACACACATCTCGCTCTATCGCTCGCTCGCTCGCTCGCACGCACGATCGCCCCGCCCACCATCTGCCCATAAGAAGCGAATAGGCGAATAGGGAAATCGATTTGATAATACCATGCCCTTATCAATCACTCATCCCATCGATCGATCGAATGAAACACAGAGAAAATGAAACGAATACGAAGAAAATAATAAAAGAAAAAAACGATTTTCAAAATTCCAAATTTAATATCCGATCTTAAAGTTAACATATATTAAAATATATTTATTTTTTTCAGTTGCATTTGTAGTTTTTGTGTAATCTGTAATAATCTGTAATTTGTAGCACAAATTGGCAATTAACAAACAACAAGAACTATACAAATTTTATAATTTCTTTTTGTATTAATTATTATTTGAAACTCTTATGCTTTCCATATAACTTGTCTTATTATTTTGTTAAAAGAAAGAAAAGAATTAATATTTTTTTTATTTAAAATTTACTAAAACAAGAAAACTCATATGAAATCTTTTCCCAAACTCATACATATAATCTCTCTATCTCTCTCTCTATAAATCTATAAAAATATATATGTGTGTGTGTATATATCTATCAATCTATCAATCATGTAGCGAGCTCCCCATTCGCCCGCCGCCAACGCCCGATCAAGTGCCATCCTCATGGTGGAATCCCATTTGTTGTGATAAGAGTCTATTGGTTGGAACCTACAAGCATGGCTGTGAAATGTACCGTCAAATGCGCGCCGATCCAAACCTGTGCTTTGTCACTCACGTGGGCGCCGGTGCCGGTGACGATTTGGCCGTCACGAATTTGCCGATGTAAGTTTCAAATTCTCCAAAAAAGAAAAAAACACAAAATTATAGTAGAACCCACCCACATCTCCCATTCCCCCCATCCATTTAGCTTTAGTCCAAATTAAGTTTAAACTTGAAATCATTTGCCATTTTCGTAATACCACATAAGCCACAAGTACTAACCTCAAAAAGCTATTGAGACCAGTCTCTATCCACGTTATGGCCAAAAAGAAACTAAGGCAAGCTTAGACTCTGACTTATGAATATAATAATATAATAATTATTGTAATTATTACTATTAGTATAACATTAATACATGTTTAGTGTGACTGTACTTTTGGAAAGAATTGGAAATGGAGAGAAGCCTACTATCGGTTTTATAGTATAGCAAAGCTTGACAATGTTACAAAATTAAACTTTATAAGCTGAGAAATAAATAGGACAAAAGAAACTAGGATATATTTAGTTCTGTCAATTTAAATACTAAAGAAAACTGAAACTGTCACACTAAACATATGGGTTCTATTAGATACCACACTCATGAGTGTGATTATGTGTGTTTAGGTTTTATTATTGTTCCTCTCAGTGTACCCACAATTATGTTTGTTGATGTCACGTTGTCAAGTTCAATTTGAGGGCAGAAAACTAACTTGATGTTGCTTTTGAACATTTACAGAAATGAGGACGATGCTAATTCGAAGCACGATGACGGCGATGAGGTTGACGATGATGGCACTACAACGACCAAAGACTCGGATTCCACCAAGCTAACAGCTGGCGATAACAAGGATTCGCTTGATCCAGAGCGTCCCAGTTCGTCGGGTAAGAGCGATAAGAGCGAAAAGCTAAAAGAAATCAGCGGAGGCATCAAAATCAAAAATCCAAATCAAAATTCAAATTCGAATTCGAGTTCCAATCAAAATGCCAACGAGAACAGCGAGGTCACGGTCGAAGTCGAGGGCAATGGCAGCGCCGTCGAGGCGGACGCCCAGGCAGCGTCAGCTGGCAACGAAGAATCGGCACAAAATCAAGATAAAGATAAACAAATTGATAAAGACAATAATGATATTGATAATGAAAAAGATAAAGATAAAGATAAAGATAAGGAAAAAGAAAAAGGGCAGCCTGATAATGAGGCATTGGCTGCTGCTGACGATGCCGTTGTTGATGCCGATTCAACCGGCGATGTTGCTGCAACATCTTCGTCGACAGCAGCCAGTGCAACGTCCATGGATGCATTGGACACGGAAATGGATGAGGCCAAGACAAAGGCCCAAGGCAAGTCCAATGGCAATGAGGCCACTGCGTCAGCTGATGATAATGCCGATGGCAATGCCGATGATGCCGTTGCCATTGCTCCGATTGAGATCGACTCAGATTCATGCACTAACAACGCCACCACAAACATCAATACCACCACCACCACCACCACTACTACTACTACCACCATTACCAATCCATCATCCACCACCACCACAACAACAACAACAACAACTGCAGCGACCCCTGGGATCGGGGAGTCGTCGACAGGTCAAAACTGCGAAAATGCTAACTCCAACTCAAATTTAGGCTTGGACGAGGAGGAAAGCGTTGCGGGCAGCTATCCACCCACTTTGGTAGCCGTCGAGGATGCCACACTGTGGCCATCAATGCAGGATCTCAATACGCGACTTCGTCGTGTCATCACTGCCTATCAACGGAACTACAAAAAGGAGGAACTCAAGCAACAGCAAAAGGCCAAGGTAAGTGATATACATATAAACATTTAATGACTATCCAATCATTCCATTCCCATCCAATCCAATTCAATAACATTCATCAGTCCTTGTCTCCGTGTCTCCACTGTAAAACTTTACAACTATTTCTACAATTTGTTGGGCTGTATAGGGATAATGCCGATTATCACTCGAAATCTGGCTATAAATGTTTCTAGTCTATACACTCACTGCACAACCAAGAATTATTCTAGCAAGAATGTTGAAAATTGCATTAAAAATTAAAGAAAATTAACTAGAGTTCTGAAATAGTTATCCTAATTTATCCGATGTCTTTATTGATTTATGATTGTCCGTCAAATATCAATATGTTGTTTCAATTGTTTAATAATTGATTATGTTTTATTAAGTCGATAGTCTCAATCTCGTTAGTAAAGATTTAATGAAACTTAAAAATCTTAAACTATTTTTATCGGTAAAAACTATGAATATTTCCAACATTCCTGCAAATTTTTAACTGATCCCGTACACACTTTTTGTTTTTGATTGTCTTTTTCGTTTTGTATTTTGAACATAACACAAATAAAATTCACAAAAAAAAAAAACCAAAAATAAAATGAAATTTGTAGTGACAAATATGTTTTCGAGTATGTAGTTTTGTTGCTTAGCTGTTGGCCGTAGTTAACTACTTGGCTTAGAATTGTACATGTAGTAAAAGTAGAAAGAACCGACTGAACTGAGAACTAACTGACAATGAGATGAACGGACTTGAAGAAAAGTACTTTACAACCAACAGCTGATTAACAAAACTACCACCAAACAATACCGATAAAAATAAAAAATATTACGTGCCACAAAGCCGTACCCCATGAAACATTTCTCACAATCAGACCCAGGAGCAGTTCTCTGTCTCTCTCTCCACATTCATACATTCTGTTTTTTTTCTATCACACTCTCATGCTGTTAAAATTTGTTGTTTTAACCGAAGTTTTTACCAAAATACCCAAATCCTCCTACTTCTGCCCTTAACAGCTACAGGCATTGGTCTCATCAACGCCGCCGCTTTCGGTACCCACAACGCCGACGCTGCAGTCGATGCAAATGCAGATGCAGAGCGGCGTCGGCGGTGGCAATGTTGCAACAAGCGGTGGCAACAGTGGCAGCGGTGTTAGCGGATCAGTTAGCCAACTGCAGCAACAACTTGACTCGAGTAATCGTAGTCTACAGGCGTTGATGCAATCGCAGGGTGCAAGCACCTCAGCTGCGGCTGCTGCTGCCGCTGGAGTCGGAACTGGTTCCGGTTCAAGCTTACAACACGGAATGGGTCAACAGCAACAACAACAGAGTCAACAGCAGCAGGTTGGAAATGCCAGTGGATCCACGGTACCTGCCATGCCCACTGCTGCCGATATTAGCCTAATGCTGAGCATCCTCAACACCACCGATGTCAGCCAATTGGCCAATTTGGATATCAACAAACTGGCCATGTATTTGGTTAGTATGAACAATGTACGTGAATCGCCAAAAAGAAATTTTATATATCTGATGAGTACCACTTAAATATTCATAACAAACACTATACTACCCAAAAAAAGAAACATAACCCCATCTACCCAAAGTTATTACCTCTCTCTCTATCTCTTAAGAACCCACAACATAACCAGCTATTCAACACAAAAAATGTGCAGAACTTAACACACCCTTCATTGGGGGCCTATAACAGACCATGACCAGCAAATTTTTGAAAACCCACCAACCAAACAACCCACACTTAAACCACACTCACACTGACAATAACTTACCACACATTTACCATTTACCACTACAAAACGTTGAGTTAAGAACTAACCCCCATTATCAAAAGTACAAATTGCATACTAACCTTGCATGATCCTAACTACGTATAAATTACGATTAAGAGACTTACAATTGTGCTTACCTATAATTATTCTATATATTTTACGTTTCTTACTGAATTTAACAAAAAATAATTTACTTTAACTAACACTACGTTATCAACATAGTATTTTTTTAAAATAAGTACCCTAAAAAATCCAATACTTAACTGAAAAATAACCGAAAAAGTTCAATACTCAACCCTTTACGACACAACATTTTAATTAATTTACCCATAGGTTTTAAGTACAAATTATATTTAAAGCTCCCATAATTTCAACTTCCAGCAGCATATATTTTTAAAAATACCCTAAGAACGCAATACTTCGACGTGATAGAATATTATTGAAACTTTCCCCTTCTTCCACCACGTTTCTGACGTAATAAGCTGACTTATTAGACCGTTATGCCATTGATATTAGACCATGTGGTTGAGGGGGTGTGTGAAGTGATCATAAGGGTGTCAAGGCTAAAGATCCGAAACGAGTTTTAAAAGTGCGATTGCAACCCTTAAATTTTAAAGTGCTAATTGAGTCAAATGTGAAAATTGCAAGCACTCTAATCTTGATATTATATGCTTTGGCTATTTTTCGGTTTTATTTGCCATTGTCTGAGTATCGCCTATTTCGATAGATAGCTGTGTGTGTGTGTATCGATAAACCCCCTAACTACGGTGTAGAGTGTGTGAAAAGCCAAAATGAGGGAGAAAAGAAAAAGATAAAATAAATAAATAAAATCAGTTACACCCACCAACCGTGTGGAGAAGGTGGTGGATGATGTTGTTGCTTTCTTGTCATACGCGACTGTATAACTGTCTATGTATGTTTGGGTCTGTCTGTGTGTGTGTGTGTACTTCCGAATGTTCAAACAAAAGCAACGAGATGACAAAACGAGACGAACGACAAACGCGAGAGCGAAAGCACACGGGGCAAAATACAAATACAAATACACTTATGCTTAATTTATGCAAAATAAAAGAAATACACATAGAGTTGCCATCACTGCTGCTGCCGAATGGGATGCCCGAGAGCTGACGCCGACTTCGACTTCGAATTTGAAGCCCGAAATGTGGTGCACAAGAAGAGATGTGCCCGCGAATGAGTAGCCAAAACGAGCAAACGAGAAAATGTCAAACCACTTTGCACACAACAACAGCTTACATATCGTCTCAGCAACAGCCTCCCTAAAATGTTGTTGGTGTTGCCACCTTAGTCAAAAGGAGGCGCAAAACAGTGAAGCCACAGCCATAAGAGTTGCCAACTCTTGGGTCAAATTATGAGAATCCGACTTGCAGATGGAAGTCAATTGTACAACCTGACGCGCATTTTACTGTAGCAACACAGCAACCTCAACAACAACATCGTACGTCGACGCCATTATCAAAAGGCAAAGCGAACGCCAGCGCCATCAATCAACCGAACAGCAACAACAACAGCAGTAGCAACAAGCAGCGCAGCCGACGCTGACAGAAGAGTAGAAGAAGCAGCAGCAGCAAGAAGAGCAGGCAAAATAAATGGTCACACACAGGCAAAGCCAAAGCCGCATTATGGCAATGGAGCCCTGTTCATGATGTTGTTGTTGTTGTTGTTCCTTATTGCTTGTACCTTGTTGTTCTTGTATATGCTGTTGTTGTATTGACGAAGTAAAGTTCTTCTTTGGTGACGATGATTGTTGCCCCGTTGTTGCTGTTGCCGCGGCGTTGGCGGGCGACGCTGTCGCTGGTCTCTGACTCTGTATTTGTTGGGATGTATTGGGTATCGGTAACGGGTGGTTCTTCTGCTTGTTGTTGTTGTTTTATTATTGTTGGCTGTACTTGTGCGCCCCTGAGTGTGTATTAGTTTTCCATGAGTGCGCCTGTGTGTATCTATAGGTGTGTGAGTTTGTAATTTTACATTTTCTGGATTTATCCAATGTTTAATTTTTTTTTGCGCCCACCCAAAAAGCCAAGGAGCCGCTCTCAGACCGCGTGTTGTATCCGTATCCGTGTCGCGCTCTCTCTCTCTTACGGGGCAAACGAGCTTCGTGGGCTGAATTATTGAGCGAGACACGGCGATGATGGCGAATATTCACTAGTAAAGTATGTGAGTTGCAGTGTAGCCAGTTCAACCTATTTTCGGATAGATCTGTCCTTTTTAAAAATACTTCAATTGGGAAAAAAGTGAAACACTTCCTATCCGAATATCTCTGTTGCTTTTATAACTTCCTAATTATATTAAGGCTTGCACAAATTCAATTAAAAGTTAACTACTTAAGCCAAAAAAGTATTACAGCCTATCCGTAAATCTTCAGTTTTATTATTTTAAAATTGATCAAATCAAGATTTGGTCACAAAAATTACTTTTATACATTTTCCCGTTTTCTCTGGTTGGTTTATCCATTTTTCTTGGCAACACTGAGAGTATGTGAGTTGGGATGTGACCTGTTCCGTTGCTGCTGGTTCTTCTTCTTTGTGGCCCGCGGCGCGTCAATAAAGCCAAAGCCTAATTGTGCTCATTTGAGCTCTACGTTATAGTTGTTGTTGCTGCTGTCTGCTGCTCCTTTTGCTTTTGCTCTACTGTTCGTTGCTCTTTCATGTACGTTTTTGCAGCCACCGCAGCAGCAGCTTAAAAGAATTCTTTTTTTGTTATTCCCTTTTTGCATTTCGCAACGTGTATTTAGAACACACAAGTATAGAGTTAGCTTACGTATTGTGCATATGTATCTGTGCCTCTCTCTCTTTGTATGTTTGCCATTCTTTTTGCGCCATCTTTGGGGTCTGCTTGATTTGCTTGGATGCTTCGTATTTGCTGACCGCTATTCGATTTATTATTTTATTAACATTTGTTGCTATGCCATGCACAGTGGTGCAGTTGCCATTTTTTTAAGTCAGTGGTTTGACCACTGTGCATCTCACATGTTGCTCTTGCATTTCACTACAGCAGCTGCTGGGGCTTCAGTTGTTGTTGCTGTCGCGTTGGCGCATTCATTTCACACCTGTCATCCATAAATAATTCGAATCATTTACAAAAACCTGCCCAGTGTGCAATGGTCAGTTCATCGATATATACACACACACACACACACATTCAAACAATCACACTAGTTTGCAGTTGTATTGAGTCTACGTGTCTTAAATGAGCCGCTGCTTTTGTTGTCTACCTGCCTTTTGATTTAGTTTTGCGTTACGCTTTAGTCAAATTTACGAACATTCATCTATAGGAAAATCGTCATTCGCATACACTGCTATGCATCTGAATAGGTTCGAGCTCAGAGAAAAAGTAGCAATATGGTCCGAGAAATACAACACAATATAAAATCAATATCCAAGGACCTACAAAAAAGTAATTTTAAAATAACACTGTTCTGCTTCCAAAACTCGTTAAAATGTGTAAAAGCCACATTTTAATAAACAAAGAAAAGAATTATACGTTAAGCTCAACCAACGTTAAGATATTAATATTTCATATTAGAAAGTTGAAACCATCAAGTCTATCTAAAACGGCTAAGAGAAACAAAATGATGCACCATAGTGTTTTTGTCCCTATTCAAGTGCTTGTCACTGTACTCGTACATACGTGTATGTTACATGCATGCACACCACAGCAATCGTAGTCTCTCACGTGCAGTTGCAGTTGCTCTCTCAGCAACCGATCGTGTGCTTGTATGTGTGTGTGTTTGGTCATATGCATTTGCTGAAGATGTGTCGCTGTCGCCGTCGATTGGCAGCTTGCTTTGTGTTGTTGCTGCTGCTGCTGATGATGGTGGTGGTGGGATTGGATGTGTATCTGTATCTGTATCTTACAGATTGATTAATAATCTCGTTTTTATACTCAGCGGTGCTCTCGCTGCCGCTATGGTTACGTGCTTATCGCACTTTACTGCATTTTCTATCTTTCGCATTACTTGCCCAACAATTTTTTGCACAAAATATAGGTACATACATATTTACATATATTATACGTATGTAGATTAGTTGTCGCTGCCAAAGGTCGTATTAATTAAACAATCATTTTGTGCTCTTATAATGCACTTAGAACTTGTCCACATGAATTCTCTACATTGTTCATTGTCCTTTTCAATAAAAGATATATGTATTTCTAGTTGCTTTATTCATCTGCTTTGTCTACAGTGTGTAAGCATGTGTGTGTGCTAGAGTTGACATTTTTAGTTCAATTTACTGAATAAGTCCCATTCGTTATTTTTTGATCCGTGAACTTAATTAGAGGTTTTGTTCAGGTGATCTGTAACGACGAATAGACATCATATGAAGTTATTTTATCAATTTTATGACCCGTTCATTTGAATTTATTCGAGAACCAAACGACGCAACTCTAGTAGTGTGTGCACATATATTTTATACCTGAATTTTAATCCATTTCTCAGGCTAGCCTAAGCGCATGGCTGGCTATTATTTTATGTTATCCCTTTTACGCTGTATGTCCGTGCCCGTGTCCTTTGCCCCGTTGTTCTCGATTGCGCCAACATCACTCGCAGTCGCTGCTGTCTCTGCTTATGCCTTGTCGTCAACAGTTTTTGTGGTACATTTGTTTCATTGCTTGGCTTTTTTGCCGTGTATGTCATGTATCCCCTCCGTAACCCCATCATCCCATTCCTCTTGCCCGCACACGTGTGTGAGTGTGAATATATACATGCGTGTATGTGTTGGCAGGCTCTTCTGCCTTTTGCTTACATTACACACAGAGTTGACACAATGTGGTGCCTCCTCATTCTTCTTCTTCGTCAACTCGTCCATCCAGTGCACAACACACTCCTCGCACACACACTTAAATATAATATGCTCTCATTCGCTCTCGCTAGCGACGCTCTCGAATCCCAATGCGCTCTCTCTCTCACTGCAAGTGACGCTTTGCTTTGGCTTTGCTTTTGCCTTCGCCTTTGCCGCTCATTCACCGCAGAGGACAGGCTGTGACTGCCTTTCTGCCTGCCTGCCCATCTCATTCATATTCACATTCACCCAAAACGGCGTTTGGCTTAATCTCACGATTGTTTGGTTTCGTTTGGTTTGGTTTTTCTGCGCTGCCTCTGTCGCTGCTTACGCTCTGCTTTGGCTCTGCTCCCTCGCTCAATAGTAGTTGCTTGCTTGTGTTGTGTTGTTGTTGGGTTGACTAGCGACCTCTCTCCCCCGTTCTGTCGTTGCTTGCTGATTCGTATTCGATTTTAGCTGCTAGTGCCGCTGTCGCCGTCGCTGCTTCCCCGTCTGTGGTCTCTGTGTTTCTCACTGAATATATATATATGTATATGTGCAAGAGTGTTTCGTCGTTGTGTGTGTGTGTGTGTGAGGAGTGTTTCTTGTATTTAGTCCGCAATGCGCTCGCTCATTATTTGTTTGAGCGCCGCGGTGTAAAGTTGTAAAAAGTCCAAGTGCTTGAGCAGCAAACGCATCCATATATCCAAACATCGTCGTGTCGCGTCGTCTCCCTCTTTCGCCCGCCCGCTCCTATGCATATGTCGTCTGATTATTTATGTGTGTGTGTGTGAGTGTATGTAGAAGAAATAATAATAATCAAACGAATGGAAAAATGTAATTGCTGAGGCAAAAGTAGACGACGAGTGGCGAGTGCAGACAACAACAACAACAACAGGCAACGTGCAAATGGCAAATGTGTCGTTGCTGTCGCAATGAATGATAATTAGTGCTTAATTAAAATCAATAATGTCGAAATCGAAATTCCATTTCAATATTTTGTGATATATAATAAATGTGTTACATATGCATTGCAAATTGCATATCAAATCGAAATGTGCTGTGAGATTGAAGTTCTATAAAAATCTACAAAATGGAGGTTATTAAACCCATGGATTTTAGCAGTTTCTCTGCATTCTGCGAGCATCTTAATAAATCAACAGCCGCGGCAGCAGCAGCAACAACACCAACAGTAGCGCCCACTTTAAACAATGGCATTTACTTGGAGGTAAAACTACAATAATAATAATAACAACAACAGCAACAACAATGACAATTTATTGTATCAAATTTGCAAAAACTTAATTAAAATGAACGCAATAGCGACATCGAAGTATAAATGTATAAATGCAAAGAATGCGTGCAGCGAACGTCAAGAGAAGAGAAGTAACCGAAGAAGCAGAACAAGAAGTAGAAATAAAAGTAACAATCCAAAAGCAACTTCAAAGCAATAACCACAAGGCAGGGCAAAGAGAGGCAACAACAACAACGAAATACAAAACAATAAATTTATGCCTATAGATTTCACATGTACAAACGTTGCCACTTACACGGCATGTGTAACTTACTCACTCTCTTGTGACGGACGCGCTCTCTCTCAGAAAGCCGCCGCACACATATGCAAGCAAACAAACACCACACACACACACACACACATTTACGGTAACCAGTTGTCTCAATGTGTGCGTGAGCGCTCATTTAAATTCGTTTTTCCGCCTGTCTTCTACCCCATTTCCATTCCATTCCATTTCTTTGGACAGTTGCCGCAAGTCAAGCCGCTGCCATTGCTTGCTACTTACTAATAATCATAATCAATCGCTCGCACTTGTATCGTGCAAAATGCACGAAGAAGAAGGCACGGGCGTCGCGTGTCGTTGTTCAGCAGCGTATGCGCAAATGAGATGGAGCGAGATAGAGTGATAAAGTAATATTTAGAAGTGTGTAGAAGAGGTCGTTCGTTCAATCGTTCAGTCCTCTTTATCTAACTCACTTTGTCGTTTGTTTTTGTTTGCCCCCCTTTTATTTTTTTTGGATATCGTTTGCTTGTTTGGAATTTGTATATCAAAAGCCGTTAGCCTGGCACACAGACAGCAGAAGAGCTGCCAACCTGCGCAAATTGGCATCCTTGAGGGCAAAAGCCAGACCTGCCAACATGTCTGAGAGCAGCCCCCAAAGGTACTTGACTGCATGTGCAGAGGCTAGAGCTAGACTCCTAGTCATAGACAGAGTCAGAGCTTTGCTCGCAACTTTGTTGTTGTTTTGATTTGCATACACTTATGGAAGAAATAATAGAAACGATAGGCATTTTGTTATTACAAACCAAAATGTGAAATCATGAAAGCAGCTTTTAACGGTTTTAGGATATCAGAACCTTGTTGTGATTAAGCTTTTTAAGAAATAGCACGACTATTATAAACTCAAATTTATTGGCTTGGAAAAAATATAAACCCTGCTCTATTTGCTTTAATAGTTTTGACGTAAGACGAAGCAAAAACCTTGTTTCAAAGCGCAACAAATTTAATTTAATTATTTTCTGCCTGATCACCATTAGTTCTTGTTGCATTTTGAAATTATGAGGAAATATTAGAAATAGTTGATTGTTTCTATTATTTGTTCCATTACTGTATTTCTGTTATTTTAGCAACCACCTGGCAACGCTGACTGTGTGGAGTTGCCGACTTGCAGCCTACTTGTGGGTTGAGGTGGGGGGTCACCTGACCCACCATTATTATTATTATTATCATAACTAACTACAGCAACAAGAGTGAAGACAGAGCCCACACACGAAATATGTGTGTGTCTGTGTTTGCTTTGCCGTTGCCTTCGTTTTGTCTGTGTGTGCGTGCGAAGAGAGCTTCTTTAGCTGTGTAACGGTACCCGTGCAATTGGTCTCGCAGGATTCATTTGTTTGTCTCCGGCTTTTGGGACTCTGGTATTGTCGCTGCCTCCCTCTCCTTCTACGTCTCTACCTCCCCCTTCGCATCGTGCTCATTGTCGCTGGCATTTGCCCTCTTTGATACTTCGGGCCCTGTTATATTAGGGGTGTAAAATGGATTTTTTACTTTTATTATTATGATTTTATTGTATTTCCAGTTTCAGTTTCAGTTCGTTCGTATTTAGTCGTCATCGTCGTAGTCGTCGTTGTCGTTATGGCCGCCATTGTCTCTCGTTTTGCCCCTTTGCTTTGCGCTCGCCATTCGCATTTTGTACTTTTCGCAAAAATTTGTAATTCAAAAGGCAGGCTAAAATCAACCCCCACTCCTACCCCCTACCCCCTACAATACTAAGAGCAGCACCCACCCTTGATGCATCCTGTTATGTTGCTCATGATATTCTGATGATGAGAGCGGGGACTACGATTTTTGGGTTCCGCCGGACGCGTCGTTGCTTTTAATTTTTTCTTCGTGTGTAAATATTAGTAATGAATTTGCCAGGCGTTCCACATTTTTCATTTTTGTTTTTGGAAATTGATAATCATATTGATTGGCAATAAAACCATATATTTACTATGGGGTATATACTGTAAGTTTAAGCTGCGTAATATGAGTTATTGTAGAAAGAGTCTTATCTTATCGCCCCTGTCTTTTGGTATGTCATGAATGGGTAACGATTGTAAAGTAGCCAAGATTATTCCCCAAGTCTGTGGATGTCTCTTTAATCTATTAACAAGCCTACTACTCAGAATGGATATGAGTCATAAGAAATGAGAAGATATTTGTTATTGTTCCATGTAAATTGTTTAAAAATGTAATGGAAAATTAGAATGTTATTAGCTTTGCTTATTAGTGCGTCTAAGCATAGAACTCTACTCCAGTTAAAAGTTGTGAAATTCACATTTATTAGATACATATACATAAACGCAAATACATACTACAATAAGATAAAGCAATTAGAAAAACAAATGAATCATTATTTATTTGTCAAGCTAAAAGATTAACTATTAAATATAAAACAAATTTTTTGTTGATAATGGAAAAATTAAGATAATGCAAATTATGAAAACACATTTTACTTTTTTTTTGTGTTTATGTTTCTTACAACAACTACTGTACCAACTGTATTTGTACACGTCGAAATTTTTCAGGATATGTTTTAAAGTTCCCACATAAAAAAAATACTAATCAAAACTTATTTAATGAAATGTCCTACTTATGTAATGGTTGCTACCTACCTTTTCTACCTTTTACAAAAGTGCTTGTTTAAGTACTGAATAATATATTTTGTTACCATAAAAGTATATTTAAAAATAATCGTTGAACTATAAAAAATTACTTAATCTTTATCCTCCTTACTCACAACATAAACACAATTAAAAAAACTAATCGTGAATAGTAATCTTTATGGAATATCCTACTTATGGTTTCTTTATGTTATTTACAGAAAATGGAACGCCAGGGAAAGATGGAGCTGGCGGCCAAGGAGCGGGAATCGCAACGTTTGCAACTCATACCCAAAAAGTGGAATCGTCGCGAGGAATATGAATTTCTGCGCGTGCTCACAGGCTATGGCGTTGATATGCAGCTGAACACGCCCATGGGCGTTACTAGCAACGTTAACAGTCCCGACTGGACCAAGTTCAAACAGATGGCACATCTAGAGCGTAAAAGCGATGAGACTCTTAGTGATTACTACAAAGTCTTTGTGGCTATGTGTAGGCGACAAGCGGGTTTAAAGCTTAGCGAAAACGAGCGTGGACTTGAAGGAATCATTGAAGAAGTGGAAAAGGATCATGCCAAGCTCATTTTGGATCGCCTTGAGTTGCTGGCCAAACTCCGTGAAGTTGCACGAAATCCACAGCTCGAGGAGCGTTTGAAATTGTGTGGAATGAATGCAGATACGCCAGATTGGTGGGAACCAGGACGACATGATAAGGAACTGATTGCAGCCGTGCTTAAGCATGGTCTTTATCGCTCCGAGACGTTCATCTTTAATGATCCCAACTTTAGTTTTTCCGAGTCGGAGAAACGGTTTATTCGAGAACTTGAGGCACAAATACAGCGTACCATCAAACTGGAGGCTTTCAATGCTGAGGCTGAAAAGTTGGCAGCAGAAAAGGCAGCTGAAAAGGCCGCAGCAGAAAAGGCAGCGGAAAAGGCTGCAGCTGCAGCGGCTGCTGCTGCTGTAAAGAATGAAGTTATCGATCTGGATGATGAGCTGCTCACCAATGAGAGTGTTATCAAAAAGGAGACACCAGTTAAAGCGGAAGTTAAGCCTGAACAAAGTCCTGAGAAATCCGAGACGGAAGACAAAACAGAGCAGGAGAAGAGTAAATCGGACGATGTGGAAACTCCTCCAACTGAGAATGCTGAAAAAGAAGCGCTGAGTGAAGCAAAGCTGCCCAGTGAAGCCGTCAAAGAATTGCCCGATGACAAGGAAAAGGAAATCGAAGACGATTCAGAGAAGAAGCCCAAGGAGAGTGATGAGAAAATGGATGTGGATGAGCCTATTGCAGAAAATGGCAATGAAAAAGAAGCTTCCACAGAAGCAGATGCCACAACCGAAAGCGAGAAAGCGAAACCAGCAGCAGTTGCAACTGAAGATGAAGCAGCAGCTGAGGATAAGAAGGAAAAGAGCTGTGAAAAAGAGGAAGAAACCAAAATGGAGACAGAAACAAGTGTCGAAAAGACGGCAGAAGTTGAGGTGAAAGAAATATCTGAAACGACAACCGCAGAGAAAGAAGATGTGACAGCAGTTAAAGCTGAAGCTGCTGGCGAGGAAACGGCTGCCATTGAAGCTGTCAAAGAATCGTCCACAGAATCGGAAAAGGAGAAATCGCCAGTCGCTGAAAGCGAAACCAAGAAAACGGACGACGACGATGTTGAGGAAGTCACTGAAGTAGTTGAGGAGAAAAAGGACTCTGCGGAGACGAAGATCAGCGAGAAACAGCCCAGTGAACAGGAGATTCTCGATCTGGTTGCCGCGCCCACCGATCCCGATGACGATGAGGTGATGAAGGAGAAGGAGAAGGCCGTCGAGGAGGAATGCAAAAAGCAGGCAGCCGAATTGAAGGCACGCTTCCCAGATCTTGAGGTTATTCAACCAGCAGCTGTCAAACAGCAGAAGCTGGAGAAACCCAAACTGGAGATGTGCATGATACGTTGGTTCAAGGATTTTGCGCTTGAACGTCGCATTGCCCACATCGTTTGCTGTGTCGAGAGCAACAAGTGGCCTGTGGATAAGCATTATAGTGCCTTTGCCGGTTGCAAGGGTGCCACAGACCTTAACATTGCGTTGCACGAATCCATTCCCCATCTCAACAGCATTGAGAGACGTTCGACGACACCAGATGTCATTACGATCACCACAGATCAGGGTGTCACCAAACATCTTCAAGCTTCCCAGATGCAACAGGTGGCAAGCAATGCCTCTGTCTCTTCCGGCAACGTTTCCTCCGTGATGCCCACGATCAAGACGCCAACAACGGCGCCAACAACATTACCAGGTCTCGATGCCAACAGCATCAATGCCGCAGTCGCTGCTGCTGTTGCAGCTGCAGCAAGTGGTGGAAATGCCACATCCTTATCCGCTTTGTTGCCGGGCATGTCCCTCAGTGCAGCCACGGCGGGTGCAAATGCTGCGGCAGCTGCTGCTGTGACTGCAGCAGGACTCAATGTACCAAGTGGCGTCGGTGGAGTCTCCAATGCGGGCAAGAAGCGTAAGCGACACATTGCCATCGATGTCGAAACGGAACGCGCCAAGTTGCATGCTCTGCTTAACAGTTCATCGAGTAAGTTGAATAACTTCATATAAATAAAATGTAATTAGTATAAGATTATTAAAAGATATGATCAGAAAAGGGGACGAAGTAAAGTAGCAAAAGAGTATTAGAGTATAAAGTTAAATAAATAAAGTGGAAGCTTACTGGTTATATGTGTATCAGGTAGATAAGGACAACACCTAATCTTTAAAATATATTTTGACATCAACAGCTACATTGCTTTAGTAAACAATTATTTAAATTAACTGATGTCTCTGATAAAAGAACTATTTGCTGATGCATCTAAAAGAGATAGAGATAGAGTTTATAATTTTTATAATAATCATTAATAGTAATAACAAAATGCATGGGACTGTCTTTTACCTTTTGGTAGTCGTATAACTTTAGCTATTGGCATTATTTACTTATTCTATATCTCTATTTATTTTCCTCAATCTTCTAGTGGCACCCAAAGACTGGGAAAGTGAAATTGCCAATATGGAGGCATTAACCGGTTCATCGGGACGACGTGGAGGATCTGCTGCCGCATCAGCAGCTGCTTTGAGTGGCATGCAACCACCTCCAGCACATCAACATGCTTCTTTGTCACGACAGTCCTCTGGGCAGTTTAATAAGCCCGCTGTGCCGGCACTGAAAACGCCGCCACCCTCAATGGGAGCCCCCATGGATCTGTCTTCCAGGTGCGTAAAAACAATCCCAATATAGTTCCAAGTACAACAGCTAACTCCACATGTATTCCACAGCAGCCTGCCCAAAATGAATATGACAGAAATGCTGAAGTCAGCATCCAGCGCAGGAGCTATTGATTTAAGTGAGGTGCAGGACTTTTCGATGCCCTCCAAGAAATCCAGTGTACATGCGGCTCTCAGTTCCGCCTTCCCCTCAATGGGTGGCAGCAAGAGCAAACTGGACGATACGCTCAACAAGCTGATGAAGAAGAACAATTGCGTAAGTAAATTCATAAGAAAATTAAAAAGAATCGAAATGAATAAATGTATATTTTCCATTTGTAGACCATTGAGGAGCCTGTGATTGGCAAGGAGAAGAAGCGCAAGAAGCTCGATGAAATTGTGCTGGGCTTATCAGCGGCCAAGGAGCAAAAGACCTTCCCGGATCCTTCGTTGCCCTCATCGAAGAAGCCACAAATACCGCCGAGTGTGTCCGTGACACCCGCTAATCTTCAAGCGCCAAGTCAACAGCAATCGAATCAGAAACCCTTTACCATCACTGTTACCACAGTGCCCGGAAGTGAGTTTGAGTCTCTGCGCTTTCATTTCTAATACCAAGGCGACAAACGCACAGAGTGAAGAAAAGAGTCGTGTTATAGTTCAGTTTTGAACAAACTCGAATTAAGTATTTGCGTATCTTAAAGCCCAAACCCATCAGTTACTAACAATTAGTTAAAATTCTCAATCAGTTCTTGTTTAAAACGACTATACTACACAGTACAGCTTCTGTAGTCAAAATACTTGATTTGAGCTAAAAATGTGGACTTATAAGTATGAAATACTTGACTTTTTCGCTCTGTGCAACATCAATAGCAGCAACTAAACAACTCTTTTATTTCTTCCTTCTCCTGCAGAGTCCAAGAGCGGAAATCAAGGCGGCGGAAGCGGAAGTGGTGCCAGCAGTTCTTCAGGCAGCGGCCTGAGTGCGTTGCAAAACATGACCATGGGCGGATTGTCGAGCAAGGACAGTCTGAATGCCTTGTTGGCCCAAACGATGGCCAGCGATCCACAATCCTTCCTCAAGCAACAACAGAAAATGATGCAATTCCTGCCACCAGCACAACGCAAAGCCTACGAGAACATGTTGGCCGAAATGGAGCAGGCCATGAAATTGAGCTCGAAATTCAATTCCCCACACGATGTCAAGGTCAACAAATGGTTGTCGGACATGAGTAGCCCCCTTGGAGATCAGCTGAGCATTGATTATGTTGGTGCTGCCAATGCTGCTGGCAACAGCAGCAACAGTCGTCGTGGCAATCGACAACAGAGCAGCAACTCGAGTGCTCAACAGGCAGCAAATGCAGCTCAATTGCAGAAACAACAACAGCAGCAGCAACAGCAACAACAGCAGCAGCAACAACAACAGCAACAACAGCAGCAGCAGCAACAACAACAGCAGCAACAGCAACAACAATCCATGTCAGGTCCACTCGGTTTAACAGGCGAGGAACCTGTGCCTGTGATCAACAAACAGACGGGCAAACGATTGGGAGGAAATAAGGCGCCACAATTGAAACGCCTTATGCAGTGGTAAGTTGCAATATAAATTACTTTAATTTCTATTTACTTTTATTACTTTAATATGTACATATGTATATGTATTTTTTTGTAGTGTCAAAAACCAAGTAAAGCTATCATATAAACTAAATGACTTTAATCTATTTTAGGCTGACGGAGAATCCCAACTATGAGGTAGATCCCAAATGGCTGGAACAAATGCAGAATCCCATGTCCGCGCCATCGCCAAAACCAAGTGTCAGTGCGATGGATAACAGCAGTGGTTATGGCTCTAAATCACATGGTGGAAGACCCTCTTCCAACTCGAGCAATGCCTCCTCGAGCAGTCACACTCAGCAACCAAATGCTGCTCAATCTCCTGCTGGCAATTCAGGTGGATCCTCAAAGAAATCATCAAGACAATCGCAATCACAGGCAGCATTGGATCAAGCTGCATTGCAGTTTGGTTCGTTGGCCGGACTTAATCCCAGTTTGTTGGCCAATTTGCCAGGATTGGGTGCGTTCGATCCGAAGAATCCTTTAGGTGCCTTTGATCCGAAGAATCCATTGCTATCGATGCCATTTGGAGGAATGCCCGGCATGGGAAGTCTGCCCGGATTGGGTAATCTCAACAATATGAATCTATTTGCCAGCTTAGCGGGCATGGGAGGATTGGGTAATCTGGCTGGAATGGATGCCCAGTCGTTGGCTGCGCTCATGGCTGCTGCGGGTCCAACGCTCGGTGGCCTTACGGGCAGCACGGGTGCGGGGGGCACCGGCAAGAGCCAGTCGCAGTCGAATGCTGGCGGCAATTCCTCCAGTGCCTCATCCTCCTCGGCGGCAAACAAGAAGAAGCAACAACAAAATGAGGCAGCACAAATGGCAGCAGCAGCTGCGGCAGCTGCCGTTGTCAATAGCAGTGGAGGAGCTGGAGGATCATCGGGAGGTGGTAGCAAAAATGCTGCAAATGCATCGGCAGCACAATTGGCCGCCGGCTTTCCATTCCTCTTCCCCAATCCCTCGATACTTTATCCACCTATGGGTCTGGGTGGCCTAAATCCGTATTCCTTGGGATCCAGCGGACTAGGATCCGCCTACGATCAGTTGGCTCAGCAATATAATCTGCTCAATGGTGTGGCCACCTCATCGGCAGCTGTCACTGGTTCCACGCAGTCCTCCAAATCACATCAATCCCAGTCGAGCAAATCGAGCAATTCCCGTGCTGCATCTGCGTCAGCGACCAATCTGATGAATGCCATGGCAAGCATGAGTGGAGGCACTGTGACCACGCCCTCATCCAGCTCCAGTCGCAGTCGCCAGAGCAACAGTCAACGGAATTCCGCGGCATCTGCAACTCCAAGTGCCGCAGATATGGCACAATTGTCCAGTTTATTGATGCCAGGAGCAGATCCTCATCTTCTCGAATCCCTGAGTCGCATGAGCAGCATGGATTTAGCCCAAGCCACAAGGCTAATGAGTTCTTTGGGCATGCCTCCGTTGCCCTCGACCAGCAGCTCAAACAGCTCCAGTGGAAGCTCCAGTGCGGCCAGCAAACGGGCCGCAGCTGCGGCAGCTAACGAAGCATCCGCAAAGGAGCAACAAAAATGGTTCGAGAGCATAGCACGAGGTGCTTTACCCACAGATTTGGCTGCATTGCAAGCCTTCTCGCAGGGCAAGATGCCTACAATGTCTTCATCCTCGGCTTCCAACTCCAATAGCGGCGGCAATTCTTCATCTGCCAGCAAGAGCTCCAAATCCAATTCAGCTGCGGTGGCAGCAGCAGCTGCAGCTGCCGCCGTGCAACTGCCACAGATTCCAGGCATGTCCAGTGATTTCTCTCAAGCATTACTCGCTGAAATGGCTGCCCAGGCAATGGCAGCTGCGGGAGGTTCATTGCCATTGAGTGGACCTGGTTCCTTGGCCAGTCTGGCTGGCCTAACAGGAGGTGCCTCCTCCTCATCTGCAGCCGGTGGCAGTGGCAGCAGCAGCTCTTCGGCTGCAAAGCGACAGCGGGAACAGGATGCATTTAAACAACAAATGGATTTCTATACCAAGTCGTTGGGTTTGGGATCGGGCATCTCATTGATTCCCACATCTTCGGCCAGCAGCAGTCTGAACGCAGCAGCTGCTTATGCTGCCGCCTTGGATGCCGAGCAGCTGCAACAGCAGCAGCAACAACAGCAACAACAACAGCAGCAGCAACACAAATCGAAGCGTGCACGCAGCGAAATGCATCCCACAAAGGATGAGCTGGCAGCTGCTGCCATGGCTGCTGGTCTTCCACTTAATTTGGGTGCCAGCATGAGCAGCATTGAGAAGAGTCTGCGTGGCGTCTCAAGCTCCAGCAACAACTCGACTCCAGCGCCAACACCAACTCCAGAGCAGGACAAAGTGACGCTAACACCTTTAAATTCCGGCTCAAGTGCGGCAATTGCAGCGAATCTGCCCTCACAGACAACCATTACAATTGCACCACCCATCAGTAGTGGTGCCAGCACCAGCAGTGAACGCTCCGAGCGCAGCGAATCCCGCATCTCGCTGACTATAACAAATGCCGCAGATGCTGCCAAGTTGCCGCCTCCCTACGAGGAAGCCGATGAGCTCATCATTCAGCCTATACTGAAGAAACCTGCGGCACCAAGTAGCAGTCATGGTGGCAGCGTCGAGGATCTAGATGCCAGCGGTGGTGCAAGTGCAAGTGGTGCTGTTGCCAATTTAAGTGGTTCCAGCAGCAGTAGCTCATCAGCAGCAGCAGCAGCGGCTGCAGCTGCGGCCGCCGCCGAAGAGAATCGTCGCTCCTCTAATCGCCTAAAACGTCCAAGATCTGGGACGGAGCATGGAGGTGCCTCGGCAGCAGAACAACCGCCGGAAAAGCGTCGAGAGCTGCGCTCTACGCGACATACACGTCAATCGGCGGATGCGGCTACGTTAAATCTATCAGCGGGCAGCGAGTCTGAAGACCGGAATGAATGAGTAAAAAGATGCTCCTAGCCAAAGGACAATACCCCAATTCCAAGGGGTGTACGTACTAGACAAGGCAACAAGCAAAATAACGAGAATATTAAGAATGTTAACGAGATGAGGAATAAAAACCAAAAGCAACAACAACAAAAGAGAAAACAGACGGTGGTCACAGGCAAACGCCTCAATAGAAATGAACATCGAGGAGCAACAACAACAACAACAAAAAGAAACGCACGCAAATTGAAGTCCAGGCTAAATGTGACGAGTACGAGAATACTAACAAGAACGAGTAAGAGTACGAGTACAAGCAAAAGTAAAGGAACAAGTAAAAGTACGAGTAAAAGTAAAGCAAAGAGAAGAATAAATGTGAGAGCGAAAGCGAGTGCGAGTGCGTTAACGAGAACGAGAACGAGTACGAGAAGTACGAGCAGTAGATCCCTTAAGCTTAAAGTTGTGTAAATTATAAGTAAACCATTAAATATATATAAATATTTATACATATATATGATATAAATATATATATATATCTATACATATATATATATATTATGTAGCGAGTAGGAGGATATATAAGATATTGCTGCTCTGTGCCAACAACTGTCTTGAATTTCTGGGCATTTGTGTATTTTTGTAGTAGCAACGAACACTGCTGCAACATCGTTAGTAGCTGCCACACAAAAACACAGGTGCCACAGACTTGCAACCAGATTTGCTGGCCAATATGTATCTAGGAATCCTCAGCTGATCAGGAATCCCCGTGTGTAGCAACAATTCTCGTTCCACACCTGCTGCAACTAATGTGGGGCAATATTGTTGTTGCAACGTGGTTTCATAAATTAACGAGTATATTAAAAAAGCGCTTATAATTTAATTGTAACAAGGGGGCAGCGAGAAAAGAAACGAGAAGAAAGAGACGGAGGCTGCTGCACTCGCTGCCCCTTGAGAGAAGAGAGGAATATCGGTTTAAATTATTGCAAATTATTAATGTAACTGATAAGCAAAATGTTTAAAAAAGAAAAAGAAAAACTGCAAACTAACTTAAAGAAATAACAGATTGATTGACACATACACACACCTACACACATACATATAATACACCTATTATTATGTATACACATATATAGTTATATAGGATTAAATTGGGTTCAATGCTGTCGTCCTTCACAAGAGTTAATCTTAATCACAAAAAAACAAAAGAAAATCGAAAGAGAAAAGAAAATCGAAAACCTGTACATATTTTAGTAACTTTAAAAGGCTCTCGCGTCACTTTTCGATCACATCAGATCATGAATTCTCACATTAAATTTGCATTCAGTTTTTATTAATTATTATTATTTTAATTTGATATATAATTGTGTGTGTACGTTAACCCCAGAATCAGATCCCAACTCTCTGCACACTTTTGTCGTCCTGCCTATGTTATTTTTTTGTGTACTCACGCATGTCCTATATCTATATATATATATATACAAACAATATATATACATAGAAAACTGACATTGTCATTGTCAAATCGCTTTTAACTTTTATTTTTTAATTATGTAATTAGTGAACAATTTATATTATTGCATAAGTTTTAATTTGTATTTTGTATGTTTTTAAAAATGAAATTTTTGTGTACTTGAAACCAACCAACAACAACAAAATCAGTAAACGAAATTCACAACAAAACAAACTAAAAAATGTTTATTGAAGCAAAATGAGAAAAGCAAATAGAATTTTTTTAAATTAAATCAATTAATACTTATGTATGCAAATGCAATTGGCGCGATTATTATATGGCGTATATGGCGACTGGCCCCGATAAAAAGAGCATAAATATATATAAATATATATATATATACATTGAATAATACATAAACTATATAAATCAAATGGAAATACTATTTTGTTTGCACTTTGATCCATTCAACAAAACAAAATAAAAATAAAAATAAAAACAAAAGCAAAAGCAAAAAACCCTAAACAGTTGCACCAACAGACAAGAGCAAATAACAATTTAATTTAGAGATGCTAAGTATAAATCTTAATTAAAGTATGATAATTACAACACAACTACAGCAACAACAACAAGATAAATATATGAAAAATAAATTTCCAAAATTACAACATTGCATTGTTTTTTATTCACATTGAAGAGGCGAATTACGTGGTTTCTTTTTACTTACAGAAATATTCATTCAAATCTAATTTGGATTTAATTTTTCTCAAAATGAGGGGATTTTAATAAATAAAATGAGCTAAGCATTTTAAATGAAACGTCCTTTTCATTGCAAAAAGGCAAGAAACCAAAACCAAAAAAAGCCAAGTAACATAGCAAATCAATAAAAACAACAGGAGAACATAATTTGCAATGGCTTGCAATAGAACAAATTCAATTTAAATGTCACTCAAGAGCATGCTCAAGCAATTGCCCACGCAGCATTAATCGTACTCAGCTTTGAAACTCCCGCTCACATTTTCACTCAAGCATTTTAAACGACACTCAAAACAAATGTTGCTGCTTGCTGCTGATTTCTGTTTGCCTGGTAGTCCACCTGGCTGTTTTACAGATTTTGGCTGTAAGGCCTGCTGACAATTGATGTTGTGCATGTTGGTTTTATGTGGACTTCTACTTCTTTTGTCCGAAATTGAAAGTGAGTTACCAGGCGAACATAAATCAGCAGCAAGTGAAAAATGACTTGAGTGGAAATATTTGAGTGCGTTACTCTGAATTGAGTGAGAAAGCGTTTGCTTAATGTAAAATCATTGCTATAGAATCCTGCTGTAATGTTAGTTTTGTCCGCGTACTTTTGACTAAAAAATAAATTCCCAAATATTCAAATATTTCTGCACTTCTTTATTTAGTCGATTTCACTTATTTTGCAATATAACATTCTTTTAAAAAATGAACAAACTCGCCAATATAAAGTTGTATGTATTGATTTATTCACAGTAATTGAGTTTAACTTAATTTAAAGGCAACTAAAGCTGCTTTTAGCATTGTGATAAACAGAGTTTTCAATAAATTGACAATAACATAGCTAATTCTAAATTGATACGTATGCCAAGTTTGCTTCGCTGTTAAAATATCGTTGAAAACGTTGTTTCTTAACTGTTTTTTTTTGTTTGTTTGTTTAGGACCAATTGCTTAAGCCAATCAGGGGATAAAATGGGGAGGGCGGGAAAAGAACTTACAATAAATACAAAAAGTACAAATCTATATAATATACAATGTATAAATCTGTGTATTAGCAATTAAAGCACTTCACCAACTTCAGCAACGCTCCTCGATGTTAAAAGGGGCGTCACATTGATGCGATAGTAAACTTTAAGTCTTAATGGCTACATCTAATTAATTTGCGCATGCTTTGCAATTGGCTTCAATTCTATAAACATAGATTTTTAGTTTGGCCTTGTTCCTAGATGTGATTCAAGAACATGGATCGCTCGCAAGCCTCCTCTAGCAGTTCTTGATTGCGTCGCTTCTCCTCGGGCGTCAGTTCACGCAGTTCGTCAAAACCATCGTCCGAATAGGCAGTTTCCTCATCCTCACCGACATCGGGCTCCTCTCCAGCCGCAGGCGGTAGCAACGGCTCGCCAATGATTTGACGTATGTCATTGGGCAACGCTTCAGAGGCTTTCAGCTGTAGGTAAATGGCCTCGGCAGTTTCCAGGGTACGTTTCAAATTGATGGTGCCGGTTAGTTCATTGACATGTTTCAATATCTCAGTGAATTCGTATTTTCCCTCGATAATTACGTTTGTCTCCTGATCCAATATGGCCACGGAGAAGAGCAGATGAAAGTTGGGACATGGCAAACGTGTCCACAGACATTCCCACAGCTTGAGCACATCATCATTGTCCAGTTCCCTTTGTACCATACAAGCAGCCAGCGGAAGCAGAAATACATGTTGTCGGAATCGTTACTGCACATATAATTAAAGAGCGGAGCATTGGCCACTTCCAAAAGACGACGCAGCTGGGAAAATTGTGTTTTCATGCCAGCCTGATCCATGTCAAAGTTGGTGAACACCATGTCCATGAAGCCAACAAAACACCAGAAAGCATCCACCTCATTCACTTGAATCTCCAATATGGGCGCCAACAAATCAGACATGCCTTGCACATAACCTAAATCAAAATTGTACATCACATAGGTCATTAGAATACCCTGTAACAGCGACAGATTGGGATTATCCTCGCCGGCAAAAAACGGTTGTGTGCGATCTGTGCGTTTAACATCCTTCTCAATTTGACACTTGCGATCACGATAGCCACTAAAGTTAGCCTCTTGATTATGGGTCATGGCAAGCCATTGAGCCTTCATTTTGTAGTACTCCATTGATTTCTGTTTACGCCTCTCTATGCGCTCCAGTTCCGTGTCAGACCATTGATAATAGTTTAGTAAATATTTCCACACCTCTGCCCGTAGACTGTGCACAATGCCACCTCGAAAGATGAGTTCCTTGATACGTGAGCTGTCCGAGATGCGACCGTCGGGTGTTTGGAACTCTAACCACTGCATCTCATTTAGAGGCAGTCCTGCAAAAAGAACAAAAGGATTAATAATCAGTAAGTTAAGGTAATGTCGACTGTGAGAGGGCCTTATTCGTACCCTTTATAAGTTTCCTATCAAGATATTATCGTTTAAATTAGTATCTGCTTACCGCGATTCACACACTGACGAGCTGGCAAATTATTAACTATTTTCTCGTCCTGGGCATTAAGGTTTTCCAGTTCGCTGTCCGCCGGGGATTTATCGGCGCTTTCCCCGCGGCTTTGACTGTTTGAGGAGCAGGCGCTGTTGGTGCTGCCGCTCAGCTTAATAAACTGATAGTTATCTGGCGATGTCTGGCGATCGCCTTGAATTAAAGTGTTGGGACGTGATTTTGGCGATCGTTGAAACGATGGCTGTACGTAGTCCGGTATTGTGCCAAGAAATCCGACCAACTTGTTGGGCAGCCAACTGTCTCTGGGCAACTGGCTAGCCTTGATCTCACCAATGTCCAGTTCCGCAAATGTTTTCTTCAGCTTTTGATTCTCCGTGTTCAATATGGCATACTCCTCCCCGCCGCTGCGACTCGCTTCCGAGCTCTCGATGAAATGCTGTTGGCGCATAGAACGCACAAAGAGATCCGCATTGCCGTGTTGAAAGAAGAACTCACAGTGCACCGCATTATCGGATTTACGCAGGAATCGTATGGTCTGTCCACGATGTCGCACCTCAACGGCAGCCAAATCATCCAACAAGGCACGCATTATTCGAGCTCGTCCCGACACTGAATTCCCATTAGTGCTCAAATCAGCTGGTTTAGTATTGAATGCACTGCACTCGGATGTTGTCCGTGTGCGTCCTGATATTCTGTCAACTAACGCCCAGTCTCCTTGATCCTGACTGTCGTCGGCAATCATTATGCTGTCATTGGGCTGCCATTCCAGGTATAGGCGACGACGCGGCAAAGTGTATTCTACCAAAGACAAGGAACCACTGGTGTTCATATCAGAAATATGCTCTGCATTTGCCTTCTTCAGCAAGACGCCATCGTGAGTGCACAATATCTGCAATATGATAAAACACAATTAGGCCAAATAAACATGAGTCAGTGTCATTGAACAAAGAGTTCTTAAAACTTACGTTACCAGTTCCCTGGGGTAAATCAGACTCTGCTCTTTCGTTGGATATTATATCAACGCTGCCCTCTTGGGATTCCGTCAGCACGCCCAGCTGTATCTGCTGGCAGCGCTCGTAGCGCACCGATTCGTTCATAGCAACCAGTCGTATTGTTTTTCCAATGGACCAATAAAATTTTTCAGCAAATTATTACGTTCTAGATATAAACAATTGAATTTTCCCGAATTCAAGTGTGTACACACTTGCGATGCAGCCCTGCCAACTTGACTCAAGTTGCGATGGTTGAACAAATTGAATTGAGCTAGTGACGTCACAAATAATGGGTATTTTTTTAAAATAAATTCCTGAGATGCCGTGGATATTTTTATTAAATTTAATCATAATATTAAATTTATTTACCATAATATATTATAGACATTTTGAACAGATTTCACACACGAAATGCTGCAGTAAATACTCAACATAACCTTGTGTTTACTTAACAATCAGTTTAATAATGTAACGGTCAACGGATGACTTTCATTCCTTTGTGCATTTTCCAACAACAATTTGATTGATGCGAGTTCCTTGTGTGCATGTGTAAAATTTTAAAATGACTTGCGACACAAATTTAAATTTAATCGCATCATGGCCACCGACCGAACAAAATTGATCGAGAATGAAAGTAAAATTCTGTACTCTACATACGTGGACATATGACACGTAAGCATTAAGGATGTCTGATCAACTTGGATCTTCGGTAGAGAGTGCCGGAACTTGCACGTTCAGTGATTATTTGAAAATAGGCAATATGTATGTACCACACATATTTTTCTCAAGTTTTGTAAATAGATTGAAAGTGCCCCATTCGTGTGATAAGTGTGAGTTTTCGTTTTTCCGAAGTGTCGATGCTGAGATTGCCGAACACCGAGAAAAATTGTACGAACATTCAAAAACATCTTTGGCAGTTTTCAAAAATTAAACGAGCGTTCAGTTTACTGTTCGCGAGTGCGCCGATCGAAACGTCACGTCGTGTTTTTATTTTTTGTGCTAAATCAAACACTTTAAGAAAGATTGAAACTGTATATTTACAGGTGGGTGAATTTTATCCATGGTGAGAAACTCTCCTGACCTTACTATGCCCCGGGCCATCGAAATATTTGGCAAAGTTTGCCATTTAAATGCCATTGGAGTAGCGAATGGTCAAGTGAGAAAAACAGCTCAATTAAATAATGATAAACAAGTCTAGTGTTCTTTTGTGTTATGTTAAGATTATATAATTTAATGTTAGCACAAATACTAAACGAATGTCAACAAAATTTAAATCGAATGTTATTATTTTATGCACAAAATCTCAATAGGATCATTGTGTACATAATATCTGTCCGTTCTTGATTTTAAAAATTAGCTGAGAGGCGTAAACAGATTTATGTATAAATAAATATATTTATGTATATGTGCCAAATTGGGCATATACATATATATTGGAAAAACATGGTCATTTTATCAATGAAACTGAGTGCTCGTACAATACTGAGAAATTCGAATTTGATCCTTGATTAAATTTACATGCAATATATTTTGATATATTGACATTTCGACTTCTGATATTCTGATTTTACAATTGCTGTGATCTGTTCTCATTTGATCGTGTGATATCTCTCCCAAAGACACACACTATCTCTCAATCTTTGTCTCTCTACTGTGTGTGTGTGTGACACAGTCAAATTGTTTTTCATTTATCGGGTAAAACAACGGCAACAGAGCAAAAAACATGAATATTTTTCGGCGTTCGTGGACAGAAATAGCGCCACCCACCTAAAGTTTTGAAACTGAATTGCCTTACAGCATGAATGCGTATTTCGGCCAATCGGCTTAATTAGGATGAGCAATAACATGGGAATTGGAGGGGTTGCATATGATGATCATATATTTTAAATTCCATTCCATTTGATTTGAATTTATTTATACTTTCAGTAGTTGCAGCATGGAGAAGTCGTGTCGTCCCAAACGCAATCGCCGTCACAGCAGGTGAGAGTTATTAGAAAACATATGAACCTATAAACAACTACGGTCGAGTCTGGATAAAGTGAGCCCCAATATAGTAAACCACTCGGAATAAAGCAATAAATGGTTAACTATTTAGAAAACATTTCGTTTCGAGAAATTTTCTTACAGCTATATATAGTAGAAGTCAGGTTTTAAGAAGAAAGTATCAGATTGGTTAGATAACTAAAAAAAAAAAGAAAAGTTCATATGCTAAAGGTTTATATTCGACCGATTGTTCCGACGACAGATATATAATTTAGTGATTTTATCTGAACTTTTCAGACATATGTATATTCTTTTCTAATACTCAGGGACAATATCGACTTACCTCGCACATTTCCCTCCATATTTTATTACACTATTAATGATCCTATTGTAACCTAGGCGTGCTTGGCCTCCAGAGGATGATCTACATCAGCAACGAGCTACCAAGCGTTTGTTTACGCCGGATATCAAACGGATGCTTAAGGATTGGCTTATACGGCGACGCGAGAACCCCTATCCCAGCAGGGAGGAAAAGAAGCAACTGGCTGGAGAGACGGGTTTAACGTATACACAGATCTGCAATTGGTTTGCCAACTGGCGACGCAAGTTAAAAAACTCGGAACGCGAAAAGGCCAAAAAGTCATGGGGTCATCTTATCAAGAACTACAATCACAATGCTCGAGGGAATGTGGAGCAGTTTAGCATCTCATCCGAGGATAGCATTTGGGAAGAGGACATGCGACGTGCAACATGCGTTGCTGATGATGACGATGTTGATGATGATGACGAGCTGTCCAGCCGCAGCACGGGCAGTGATGGCAATGGTAATAATGCCTCCTCCTGTTCTGCGCCATACAAGCCCAATTTCTATGTGGAGTCGGCTTCCCTGCCAGACCAAACCGATCGTTTACCCATGTTGCCCACAGTGCCTGCAGGCAAGGCAAAGTACAAGCAGCAAATGATGGAAAAATACCTGCGTGATAGCAATGCCAATGATCTGGATGCCAGTATGACGAACATGACGACAAGTGACAACAATGGAACACAGCTCAATAAATGGTTGGAGAGCGCTGCTAGATTTACACCAGACAGGCACAATTACCACATCGAATGGAATATGAGCAGGTAATCCAAATGATTTCACTTGATCAGTTCAATTTAAGAACGTTTCTTTGCTTTGCAGGCACAAATGTGGGAGTCAGGAGAGATCGAACGTGCAGAACCAGGTGCTGTTTACTAGCGATGCCACAGCTGTGGCACGTGGTGAGCGTTGGCTGTTGCATCATAAGGATGAGCTAGATGCTGCAGAAGCATTAGCCAATCTGGCTTTTAACTGCAGACAGCGCTGGCACCACATGGCAACCACGATCAGCCCACGATCCTAGGTCTAGACATTTTACTGACGCCATCATTCCAGCAGAAGCAGCAGAAGATTCAGGCCGTTGGAAAAGTGCAATCTAATTATAGAAACAGTTTAAGTTTGAATTTAGTATGAAAGACAACATAAATATTATTTGCTGTTATTATCATTAATTAACAAGTCACAAGTTACGTCTCCGTTGGGGGTTCTGCATCTCCTTTGGCGTGCACGTCCAGCACCTTGACCAGATTAACCTGATGTGCCTGCAATTGTTGTACCACATTGCCAGCTGCCATATTCAGCGTTTGCACCAATTGAGCCTGTGCCACCTGCAAGCTGGGCATCTGGGCAAAGGCCATCAGCTCGTTACGACTGAGCAACTTGCTCTCAACAATGCCACCGAGGAGCACCATTTGTGGTACTTTCCTTGTAATGCGAAGCAGGGCGCCCACTTGCTGTTGATTTGGCGTGAACACCATGCAGTGATTGGAGTGAAACAATGGCATGATAGCCTCATATTTAGTGCCAACTACAGCTTGTCCAATTATCTTACGACCATAGGATTTCAGGTGCATGTTCTGTTTATGCAGCTGGACTCGCACTCGAAAGATATCATCGGCAGAAACGGAGTTCAAATGGAAGACAGCCACCAATTGAGAATGATCCAACCAATTGCGTACTTCCCGCGCTAATATCGCATTATAGGGATTCTCCAACTGAGTCGCAGTGCGTTGTGCTCGAGATTGAAAACAGGTCAACGCTTTTGGTGGCTCTGCATATTTTGGCTGAGTGACGGCAACAACACGTGCCCTTTCATAATGCGGCTCCTTGGGTCGTTGTATGTTAATCTTTCCACGAAAGCGCAGAAACTGCAGCAGTGGAGAGCGTGCCGATGCCAATGGCAGACCTGTAAATAAAAGAATTGTATAATCGCTCAGCTGTTGTTGCTGGTATTGAACAAATTGTATGTGCTTGCAACACGTGCGCTTACTTTGCTGTATCAGGTTTGACATATCTGCGGGCAGGTGTTTGTCACTTAGTTCACTTTTAATTCAGTATTCTCTAATTATTTATAATTAATTCGTTGAAAATCTCTTCTGCAAACCGAACTCTATTTTTTGTTGATTAATTTCGATATTTTTAGGGATGCAAAGCAATTTAGGGTCTGACAAACACAAAAGACAGGGACGTGTCGACAAGAAACTTATAGTGAATTTCCACTAGTTGGGATTTTTCGGTTGCGTGAGGGCTCACGCAAGAAATACGAAAAGTGTTTCTATTGCCGCAATTGTATTGCGTTTGCTGCGTCGCTGCCAGTACTAACATGAATATAATCTCGTAATGTTTGAACAAAGTCTGAAGGCAGAAATCACATATTTTTTTATTTTCCATGTCAAAAAGCATATGGCTACCACAAGAAACTAAAATATTTCGTTTTAAAACTATTTGATTTAATTAATTTGTTGAAGTTTAAAGAGAATTTATCGATGTTGATATATCAATATGGTTTTACCGCCTTTTTGCCATAGGTGGCGTTTTATGTTGAAAATTGAGTGACCGTTCAATTTACAAATATTGGTTTGATCGTTCAAAACGCACTCTGATTGGTTCGTAACTGCTGCAGGTACCGTACACTGTATGCCTGTATGCGTCTAAATAAACTCTTAATAAATAGGGGCTTAAAATTAAAATTTCAAGATAATTAAAAGAAAGATCTTTT
This sequence comes from Drosophila testacea, assembly GCA_035043265.1. Lineage (NCBI taxonomy): Eukaryota > Metazoa > Arthropoda > Insecta > Diptera > Drosophilidae > Drosophila > Drosophila testacea. Next base: position 3,980,702 of record JAWNND010000151.1, read on the forward strand.
TTGGAAATCTATCTTTTGGCAGTATTGCGAAACCCAATATACATAAAGCACCCCCATCTCTTGGGAGCTTTAGTGAAATAAATACGACACCTTGTGTTAGGTTAGTGAAACGTTAGTGCGACACCTTTTGTCAACTTTGCGAAACAAATACGCGTTTTGAATTTACGGTTACTTTTTGAATTGAATAATAATTTTGTTAAGATTGCCCGAAGACGAAGTCAAAATGGATTTGCTGATCGATGGTTTTTCTAAAATTCGGTTCTTTGTTCAAATATAAAAACGCTCACACATAATGCATAGGTATAGAATTTATTTAATTACAGGTATAACATTAACATCTATATATATTTATATATATATTTATGTGTTCTGTGTGTGTTCCATATTATATATAGGCTGGCATTTCGCTAATGGGGTTTTCTGGGCTGATAACGGTCTATTGGACAGCCAAGAACTATTGTGATGGAAACTGAGTGGGGGGGAAGGAAAAGAAATGAAACAAATGGGTTTAACAGAAAAAGTTTATTGAATTTGTTTATTAATTCACTTAGAAATATAAGTGTAATTTAATCGGGTTTCTTCATCAATTAACTTAAAAATAACTAAAAATGTCTTAAAACAATAGCGTTTTTCATCTGTTCTTGTTGTGTTACTGACAAAAATGTTTACTTGCAATTTTTTACTTCTGAACTTTTCTCATACTCGTATATCTTTATAGTGTTATATAATGTACAGTTTAGTTTTAAAACATACAACTAAATACGCGCTAAACACTAATTAAACTGTATTTACATGTACATGAATTATCGTTTAGACGCTAAATAATTTAAATATTTTACAGTTTCGTCACATAATTTACAAGTGGGTGTGAAAACGTTTAAGTTTAAGGAGTGTACAGAGGGTTTTCTTTTCATTAATTCTTCCATTTATCATTTATATATATGTATATTTTATGTATGTATATTGTGGTTGTGTGTATTTCTTTTTATAGTCAGCATCAGGCTTAAAATATGTGTGTTGTGTGTGTATGTATGCATATATATATTTAAATATATATATATAAATACGCTCTACGATTTACTGCCTGGCATTTTACAAAGTTTCGCGCTAAAAAACTAAAAAGTTTATTGATAATAGAAAGGGGAAGCACCGTCTGCTTGAAATAGTTTTCGTGTTCAGTGTTGTGGCAGTGGTCTTGTTGTTGTAGTTGTTGTTGTTGTTACTGTTGATGATTTCTATCAAGCAAACAGGTGGAAAAGCAAACAGAAAGACTGAACAAAGGCAACAACAAAAAATGTAATTTTTTGTCATTGATTTGAACTCTTTAAAGGGTGGGGGGGGGGGAATAGAAAAAGCAACAAATAAGAAAACTTGTCTCTAAACTTTAAAAAATATTTGGCTTAACGTATGTGTTTATAATAATTAAATAGATTGTTTAATATGTAATTTATACGTAGGTGTGTGTATGTGTAAATGTGTGTGTGTGTGTGTGTGTATAATGTATGTATGTGTTTGTATTGTATTGGTAATTGTAGGAAAAAAGCCTCTGGGCGCATCTTTAAACCTAATTGTGCTTTAACACAGCAGTTGGGCGACAAGTGGCGCTCATGTTGGCGTTCTTCGGGTCTATGCAACACACGAATCGCAGTCGTGTGGCACATAGAGCTGAGGAACTAATTGGAAAAATCGGTTAAACTACTTAAATAGCGCGTGGAAACTTTGTAAAATGCGAGCAGTAACTGGGGGAGTGTATATGTGTGTGTTTGTGTGTGTGTGAAATATTCCACAATTATTATTCACCAATCAAAAACTTAAACGTGTTTTGTTTTCTTCTTTTTGTTGTTTTTAGGGATAGTAGGTAATATATGTATGTATGCTTGTATGTATGTATGTATGGTAGTAGTAGTTACAGTAAACAGTTAGGTTTTGAAGCTTTTCATTCACATATTCCTTTTGTTTTGTTTTGTTTTCTTTCATTTTCATTTTAAATTAAGCAAAAATAAAAACTTTCTTGAGATCAAACTTAACGATACTTTGCAAGCTTTCAGAAACATCGGTAAATTATTATTTGTATGTATTACAGAGACAAAAAAAATATATATATTAATTTCGACAGATATTTTTTGTTTTTAAATGTTTACGTTTTACATATGTATTCTTAATGTTGGGTCTTAGGGGAGGATCTGTTTACGTGTGTTTTTTACGTTTTTCGTTTTTGTTTTTGGATTTAGATTTAGAGTTACGGATTTACATTGGATCGTGATCTTGATTGTGATCGTGATAGTTGTTGTCATTAATCATTTGATCTTTAACTGTATGAGCTGTGTGTGATCTTATTCTTCTCTTGCATTTATTTAATTCAATAAAGTTTGCATTTTCTTCTTTTTTACTTGTTTGCTTTCTTGTTTGTTTTGTTTTGTGTTTTTTTTTTTTAGTTTAAACTTGATTTTTATCTTTCTTTCTTTCTTTCTTCGTTTAATCGCTATTTAAAATTACTTAAAATACTAGAAGAGCGTAACTTGTTTTGCTTGTTGTTGTTATAGTTGGTAGTTGAATTATTGGTTGGTTTTCTTTTTGTATAGATTACATTACATGTTGGTTGTTTAATCATGGCCGTTGTGGTTGTTGCACATTCATGTTGTTATGTGTAGTAGTTGTTCTTGTAGATCTGGTTGAGGCCACCATTTGGTTAAACGGTGGCAATGACAATCAATAGATGCGCCAATTCGGCAACACGATTCTTGAGATCGGGCGCAGCACGCTCCAGATTCTCATTGGCAAAGTCACAGGCTGGGAATATGTGGACCACATAGGCAGCTTGTTCACTGCCTGGCACTGGGATGTTCACAATGCCAGCGGCCATCTTCTGTTGCAAGTAGGTGATAAAGCCGGTCTGTAGATTACGCGAATGTTGCAACACATCCGCATGATCGCGTCCACAAGGCAATGCCAATAGCATACAATGTTCCGTCTCCACCTGCAATAATGTGAGAGCATCAATTAGTTAAATTATTCAGTAGAGTGCACATTAAGTGTAGTAAACTAATTATTATTTGTTTTCAAGTTTATAAACAGTATGCAATTAAAGAGGGGCGATTCACATACCTGCATCTTCTTGGCAACACCCTCCAGCTGCGTCTGCTCGAGACGCATGCGCTGTGCAATTCGCAACAAGGGCGTTGTGTTCTCCGCTAGACTTGGCAACGAGGCACGTGCCACATTTGGATTACCATGCACAAAGTGCATCTGCACCGCAGCCTGATCCGTTTTCAATGCCAACAGGCCTTGCCACATGACCGGATAGCGTTGCAACAGTGTGACCAGTGAGTCTCCTGGTGGTGGCGCCATTGCTGGTGGCGGTGCTTGTTGCTGCTGCTGCTGCTGGGCAGGAGGCATCTCCATGCCACCGTGCATCACAGACGCCGACAGATGCTCCTGTTGTTGCTTGGCTGTAAATTGAAGGCGGGACAAGTGGCAAGTGTGAGTCATGGCAGTTGCAATTGGTCGAATTGCTGTTAAATACTCACCAACTGCTGCTGCCATGGATAACCGTTCATTTTCACGCTCGCGTTGTTCACGCTCCCGCTCCCGTTCTCGCTCCAACAACTTGGCCTGACTGGGATGTAGACTATGTGGACCTGGTTGCACTGAAACTGACACCGAGGCACCTCCACTAATGTAGGGACTGCCACTTGCCACAGACGGCGGTGGTGGCACCACAACACTTATCGAAGCAGCTGTTCGATGCGCTGGCGGTGGCTCCAATTGGATGCCAGGACCCTCATAGTAGCCACTACGTGTCGCCATCTCGCTAAAGTGAGCGTGTGGAATGCGTGCGTTGTGCACATACACCTGCGCCATTTGTGGTGAGTCTGTAAATGGAGGTGAATATAATGAAAATGGATGAATATGCATGTTGATATTGCATGAGTTATCAATGAACTTACCCGCTGCTGTACGATCCTGCGGACTCTGCAGGCTGTGTGGCACAGCAATGGTGCGTGGTGGTCCACTGCCAGGACGACGCAACTCCAGTGGTGGACTACTGCTATTCATCTTGTCATCGTACTCTCCACTGTTGCGCATCATGTGGTGTTGATAGAACATTGCAGCCACGCCACGATAAGTCGTATCATTCTGTAAATTGAAATGTATAAAAAATTGATATTAATATTATGTTAGATATATTATTAGGTCTGTTCAATGATTGATTGTTTAGTCGGAGGGACTTGGGTTACGCTACTTCAAAGTTCCGCATGTAAAACTTGTGCATTACCGGTGTTATGGGCGATGCCTGCTGATGAGCTGGCGGCGGACTTTGAGTTCGCCTTCCGCTCACATACGCGCCCAGATCATGCTGCGTCCATGGGGTTAGCAATTTAATTGTTAGTACAAGTTGAATTAACTGAATACAATCTTAAACTTAATTATCTTCACATAGATACAGTCAAACTTGTTTGAATGAGGAGGTTTGACTGTATGTACATCTAAAGCTAAAAAGACACTTGGGCTTACCATGCTGGCGTCGAAGGGCGGCACTCCTGGCATGCCAGGAGGCAGGACCAACGGCGAGACACGTGGCTGTCCCTGCGGACTGATGTTTGGTATTGCGGTGCGCATAACTGCAAGCAAATAATTGAAGTTAATTAACTGTCCATTAATTGTCTGTAGTACTTTTGACTTACCTGCAGCTGGATTGGGTTGTTGTTGTCCTGGTTTCATCGGTGGTGGACTGCCAACGCTGCCGGGTAGCATTTGACCCGCTGCCTGTAGACTATGCACCACTGGATTGGGTTTGTTAGGTGGTGGCGATGGCGTCAATTGATGTTGCTGCGGCTGCAGATGTGCTGCTGGCTTTGGCTGCAACAGCAGTGCTGGATGCGACAGCAACAGACTGTGTGGTGGCAATTGCACGGGTGGCGAATTCTTTTGCTGCACCACCTGCTGTTTGTACAGTTGCTGTGGTTGAGCCTGTTGCTGTTGTTGCGGTGCGGGTGCATAGCCAAAGTTGGCTTTGGCAAGCAATTGTTGTTGTTGTTGTGTTTGTGGTGGTTGCTGCTGCTGCTGCTGTTGTTGCGGTGGCAACACTGATGCCTTGGAGCTTACTACATGCAGGATTTGTGTATGCGCTGTTGGTGCCGCTGATGATGTTGCTTGTTTGATAACGAGCGTCTGTTGTTGCTGTTGTTGTTGCAACGGCGTTGCTGAAATTCTAGGCGAGTGTGGAGAATGTGCTGTTGGTGGTGGTATGTTGACCAGCAGATGCTGTTGTTGTTGCTGCTGCTGTTGTCCCAGCATATGACGTGCTATGATATTGGGCTGCAACAGTTGCTGATTGACAGCAGCATCTGTGAGCAACATGTGTCCAGGATGCGCTTGTTGTTGCTTGCTGGGCGTCAACTGTTGTTGTTGTTGTTGTTGCTGCTGTTGTTGCTGTTGATGTTGTTGCTGCTGTTGCTGTTGGTGTTGCTGCTGCTGTTGCAGGTTCTTTTCACGGTTCAGCACGTGTGCCTTTAGTGGCTGCGGTGCACGCACATTGCTGTGTTGAGCATGTTGCAACACGGTTGTCAATGGATTCGGCTGCAACAACAATGGTTGCTTGTTGGCCAACGCATGTTGTTGTTGCTGTTGTGGCGCTGGCGGCTGTTGTTGTTGTTGTTGCTGCTGCTGCTGTTGTTGTATGACCAACGTGGGCTGCGTGGGCGTGGCATTGCTCTTGACAAGCACACTGATTGGTTTATTAATCAATGTTGCTGCCGCCTCTTGCACTTGCAATGGCACCGGTTTGCTCAAAGGCGTAATGGGCGTTGCAGGCGCAATTACAGTGGCGCTAATCTGTAGTTGCTGCTGCTGCTGTTGTTGTTGCTGCTGCTGCTGGTGTGTAAGTTGCGGCTGCTGATGTTGCTGTTGTTGTTGCAGTGGCGTCAACTCGTTGCCACTGTTTGCTGGCGCTGCAGCATTAGCAGCTGGCAGATTTCCTTCCTTACCTTGTGGCATGCCAGCTTGGATAACTCCCGTGACAGGATCTATCAAAGCCTTGCTCACCGCATCCGCTGCACCACCTGTGATCTTTTGTGTTGCTGCTGGTGCAGCTGTTTGATGCATTGGCGGCATGGATGAGTTAATGGCTTGATATGATTCAATTTCAGCAGCGGCAATTGCTTTCTTTTTAGGATGTTGTGGTGTTGGCTTTGAGACAACAACAACAGCTGGTGCTGGAGGTGGTTCAACTATGGTGGCTGTTGTTGTTGCTGAGGCTGTTGTTGTTGCTGCGGGCGTTGATGTTGCAGAGGCTGTTGTTGCCGTAACTACAGCTGCTGTTACAGCTGTAGATATTGGAGTTTCCTTTACATCTAGCATTGTTGCTGGCGGTTCTACAACAACTGGCGCTGTCACTGGAGCTGCTGCAGCTACAGCTGTTGCTGGCGGTGGTGGCAGCAATAGTGTTGTTGTTGCCTCTTCCTGCATGATTGCTGGTGGCTCACAAATTGTCTTGCGTTCCTTGGAGCGCCTAGGTCTGCCAACAGCATTTGTTGCTTGTGTTGCATCCGTTTTCTTGGCTTGGGCATTGCGTCCTGAACGTCTTGGTGGTGTTTGTGCGCCCTTTGGCAACTGCTGTTGTTGTTGTTGCTGCTGTTGTTGTTGTTGCAATTGCTGTTGCAACAGTTGCTGTTGTTGTGTGTTTGTATTGCGCACAACATCCTCTATAATGTCATCCACAGTGCTGCGATCTTCTTTTTCTTGCAGACGTCGCGATTTGCGTGTGTTGCAAGACTCGGAGCTGTCGGTGTTGGGCTCCAATTGTGGTTGCTGTTCTTGAGGAAGCTGCTGCTGTTGTTGCTGTGGAGGTTGCTGTTGTTGTGCTGATTGTTCTGGTTGTGGTTCCAATTCGCTGCTGTTTTTCACCTTGTTAATAGTCAAAATGAGACGTGGACGCGTATCATCAGCAGCAGCTGCTGCTGGTGTCGCCTTCACCTTGGGCTCTGCATCACCAGCATCGTCATGGAACTCATAAATGTCTTGACTGGAAGAGGAACCACTTGCTTGACTTAAGGCTTGATTGCGTGCCTTTTTCTCAGCTGCTGTTGGTACAGGCAACGGCAACACGGCCAGATCCTTTTGCTGTTGTTGTTGTTGCTGCTGCTGCTGTTGGGCAAGCTGTTGCTGTTGCAGCTGCTGTTGTTGCAGCAATAGATTGCGTGGCGGTCGTCCCTTTCGACCGCGTGTCACAGGCGCCGTTGTTGGTTTACGCAGACGTGTTTGCACACCAGTGTCGCCAGTTGTTGAATGCAATACACTTGCATCTGCTGGTGTCAGTGGCACACCAGCAGCTTGTTTCTTTGCACCACGTGGTTGTCGGCCACGCTTAGCGCCAGTGCCACGTGTGCCAGGTGGACGTCCCACTGTTGTTGCTGTCTTAAGCGGCAATTGTCGCGTTTCAGTTTCATCCTCAGTATCATGATCATTAGCGGCTGTTGCTGAAGAAGCAGCAGCGAAAACGGCTGCTGTTGCTGTTGTTGCTGACGACTCGCTGACAGTTGTTGGTGTTGGAGTTGGCGTTGCCTCGACAACAGTTGCTGGCACATCAATGGCTGGCTGTGCACGTTTGCTCTGATGGTTATCCTCCTTGGCAGCAGCTGCTGCTACTGCTACTGGATCCAATTTCTTGATGACACTATCAATATTCACCTCCTTGGCTGACCAATAATCACTGTCCACCTCCTTCGAGTCCTGCTCGATGAGCTCATCCTGCTTTGGCTGTGATATCTTTATCACATTCTCCTCGGTTAACAGCGATGTTGGTGTTGTTGTTGTTGCTGCTGCCGTTGCTGCTGCAACTGCCTTTGTTGCCTGTGGCGAACTGATGGTGGGAGTTGGTGTCCGGATTACAGAAACACTCTCCGATGTTTTCAACACTGGCAACACTGGACTGCAAGTCTCGACACTTGCTGTCGTTTCCTTGGGCGGTGGTGGATAGTGTATTGCTGCTGTTGGTGCGGGCACAATTTGTTGCTGCACTATGATTTTTTGTGCTGGCGGTGCACTCTGTATGACATTAAGTGATTGCTGTTGTTGTTGCAGATGTTGTTGCTGTGGCCCAGAACGCACCAGTATGGCAGAGGGATGGGATTGTTGTTGTTGCTGCTGTCCCTGCGGACTGTGTGAGGTGTTTGCATTAGGATTACCTCCAGGTGAACTCAGCTGCTGTTGTTGTTGCTGCAGCTGGCGTGGCAGCTGTTGCTGCTGCTGCTGCTGTGCAAACATTGGCGGTGGTGGCGTCAAGTGCGTTAAAGGCTGTTGCAGCTTTTGTAGATGCAACTGCTGTTGCTGCTGCTGATGGTGTTGTTGCATCTGTTGCTGATGCTGCTGTGCCTGGTGTTGTTGCAGCTGCTGTTGATGTTGCTGCTGTTGTGCTTGATATTGTTGACGCGCTTGATGCTGCAATTGTTGCTGATGCAGTCCACCTGGTGACAATGGCGGATGTTGTTGCATTTGCTGCTGCATATGTTGTTGTTGCTGTTGGTGTTGATGTTGCAACTGTTGCTGCAGCTGTTGCATATGCTGCTGTTGTCGCTGTTGTGGTTGCTGCGGCTGCTGCTTACGGTCCACCACCTGATGTTGCTGTTGTTGCATGTATTTATGCACTTGTTGCTGCTGCTGATGTTGTTGATGTTGCTGATGTGCTGACATTTTGGACAACATTTGCGGCGAGTGTTGCTGCTGCTGCTGTTGTTGCTGTGCATTCACATGCAAGTTCTTATGTGGTGGCAAGCTGCCCATTGGTGGTGAACTTGCCACTTGGGATTGTGTTGCCTGTTGCGGTTGCACAGTGACAACTTTGCTAATGATTGTCGGATGATGCGACACCGGCAATGGCGGCATCTTCTGCATCGGCAATGGCAATGACAGCAACTGTGGTCCTGAACCAGCAACTGCATTCGATTGTAGTTCAATGACAGACTTGGGCATGCCAGGTGATACCTGTTGTTGTTGTTGCTGCTGTTGTTGTTGTGGTGGCAACACTGCACGTGGCATATAGTTATTGGGTGTTGGCAACTTGTTGCTTGTTGTGGGAGACACTGTAGTGTTTGTCACGCCTCTTGCCGTGGGACTCGGCAATGGACTCATGTTGCCAGTAGGCGAAGCCAGCAGCGAATGTTGCTGCTGCTGTTGTTGCTGTTGTGGTGGCATCACAGGCCTTGCTGCTGGACTTAGTTGACGATTGGGCGTACCTCGTCCTGGCGACAACAATGATGGACTGTGCGGCGATGGAGCACGCATGCCAACCATAAATGGTGGTTGTTGTTGCTGCTGCTGCTGTTGATGATTTTGATGTTGCTGATGCGGCGACAATATCAAATGTGGCACCACAAAGTGCGGCGCCTGCTCTGGTATAGAAATGGTAGGCGGTTGCATGATTAGCGATTGCGTGCGTTGTGGCGGCAATTGATGAAGTTGTTGCTGCTGCTGCTGCTGTTGTTGTTGTGGTGTTGCTGGCGTCTGCTTGGGCGTGGATGCCTGTGGCATAGGCTTTTGTGTTGTTGTTGTTGTGGGGCTGCCAAAGGACAAGGAAGCAGAGCTGTTGCTGTTGTTGGCCATGACATTGGAGAGATCTAGATTGATAACAGGCGTTGTTGGGCGACCTGGTGTAGCAGCAACTGTTGCTGTTGTTGCTGCTGGCGTTACAGGCACCGGCAACACTGTTTGCACAGGCTGCACCAACGGCTGTTGCAATTTACTTATTGTCGGTGGTTCAATCTTCAATGGTTGCTTCGCATTCAGAGCAGTTGGTGTAGTTGTTGCTACTGCAACAGCAACTGCAACGGGCAACTTGGTGATGACCGAAGGCTGCGGCGTCTCTGCTGCTGTCTGTCTTGGTTCGCTGTCCGTGGACTTGCTAGCAACTGGAGATGATTTCTCCGATGCAATAGTTTCATCAATCTTTAGACTGGGTCCACTGCTGTCTGCCTCATCGGGATTCTCCTCGGTGTCGGTGTCAATCTGAAGATCTCTTTCCGATTGCGGTGTATCCGCCTTGATGTCCATGTCTTCGTTGCGCAGACTCTGCACCGCCTTGTTAACCTCCTCGGCATCGAGCACAACACCAACAGAGACAACCACAGGCTCTGGTTCGGGTTCCGTTTCCGTTTCGGGCTCCGGTTCGTTGACAACCTCTTCCACGGCAGCTTCAATAGCTTTGGCGGCCAGAGCTGCCTCCTCATCGGGCTCGGCAACGACAACTTCGGTCACGGCTGCTGTCATATCATCCATGCCATCCAGAGAGTAATCTGCTGTTGAGGATGTGCCAAAACTTTCACCCAACAATGCCGAGACGGCACTTTCCGTTTCTTCCTGTGAGATGGTCACACGGGATTTGCTATCATCCATTTTATCCAACGATTTAATAGCGCCTGGAGGTGAAGCTACTGGTATTTTGGGCTCATCCGCTAACGCATCAAGTAGGGCATTATTGAACTCGGCTGAGATTGATTGGACTGCAGATTCGCTAATCTTATCATCCAGTTGTCCATCAAAGCCGGGTATGAAGATCTCCTTTTTCTTATTCAAACCCGCACTTGTGGGAGATGAATTCTCCGTTGTCGACTTGGTTTCTGCCGCTGCCGCTGCTGCAGATGTTGAGGATGTTGGCGTGGTGACTATTGGTGTGCCACCAGCAACACCACTGCTCACAGGTGTCTCCGCTGATTGTGTGGACAACATGGAACTGTTGCTCTGACTAATCGTTGGTGTCTTGGGTATGGGACTGATTAGACGTGGCTTCTCACGTGTTGGTGACAGATCATTGCTTGTCAAGCGATTGCTGTTGGAACTGGGTTTAATCATGACTGGATTGGAGACGGGCATAGGTATTGGTGACTCCTCATCATCTAGGAGGCAAGGTAAGCTAGGAGATGGCTTGCACAGTGGAGAACTACGTTTGGATTCCTTATCCAACTGCTCCTCGGCATGTTTACTGGCTGCCTGCACGTTGATGGTCAAGCCCAGAGTTGAAGCTGCTGCTGCTGCGCCTGCAACTGTTGCTGCTGCGGTTGTTGCTGAAGCACAGCTATTGTCGCGACGCAGCTGCAACTGTTGTTGTTGTTGCTGCTTGTCAAGTTTCTCTTGCTTTTCCTCCTTGGAGCGTTTCTTTTTCTTCTTTTTATCACGACTTTTTGAGGAGCTTTCCTTGCACTCTAGTTTCTCCAGTTGCTGCTGCTGCTGCTGTTGTTGTTGTTGCTGCTGCTGCTGCTGCTCAACTGAATTGTTGTCCTCGTTGTCGGAGAAACGGAAAACATCCGTCATATCGCTGCGATAGGTGGTTGCTGTTGACGGCGTGGCATCTTCGGGCAACTTGTTGCTATCAAAGTCATCCATTAGTTGTGCCTCCAGCGCACGTCCAGCTTCATCCATATCAACGCTATTGTCGTCATCCAGCTTGTTGGCTTGTTGTTGCTGCTGTTGTTGTTGCTGCTGCTGCTGTTGTTGCTGTTGCTCGCGTGCAGATTTCTCACGTCGCTTCTTTTCGCGTTTCTCTTTGCGATGTCGCTCCCGTTCACTTCTCTCTAGCTCCAATTGCTGCTCCTCCTGGTGCTGCAACTGCTGCTGTTGTTGTTGTTGCTGCTGCTGCTGCTGCTGATTTGCCGTCTCCTTGTTGCTGTTGAGATTGAGAGAAGGTTCCTGCTTATAGGTTTGCAAAGCAGCTGACACCATTGGCCCTGTGGTGGACAATTGAACTTTGTTTGTATCTGGCTGTTCATCTGTCAACTGGGATTCCTCCTCTTCCTCCTCTTCATCAGAGATAATGCCAAAGATATCCTCCATTTTCTCCTCGCTGCTGCGTTTTGTTGTCTCTCTGGCAGGTGTTGCTAGTGTCGGAGTTGGTGGAGAAGCATTCGCTGCATTTGCATTGTAAAGACGTGTCGAGGTGTCCAAACTCTTGGATTTCTTAGACTTTTTCAGTCGATGACGTTCCTCCTTGGAGAGTTTCTCGCCAAGTTGCTGTTGTTGATCCACAGATGCCGAGGCATTTGTTTCACTCAAATTCCGCAACTTTTCACGTTTCTTCTCCTTGCGTTCCTTGTGCTTGCGACGCTCACTGGCATTTGGAGTTGTCACCTCCAAAGTGGTTGCCATAACCAAATGTTGCTCCGTCTTGAGTTCATCAAAACTATCAAATTTATTCGGTTTACACTCAGCAACATCAAATATGCTGCTGCTGCTGCCGCCAGCAGAGGGGGTGGGTATAGGAGTGGATGGCACAATATCCGCTGAAGATTTAAGACGCTTCTTGCTCTTCTTGTGCTTCTTGCGATTGGTTTCCGGAGAGTACTCCTTGAGCTTGGCGGCCACATTGCCCATGTAGCCAGCGTAGCTTGTGTTGAAGAACTCATTGTATTCCTTTTTGAATTCCGTTTTGAGTTTACGTTCCTCGTTGGAGGAATGCGAATCATGTCTAGATTTGGCATACTTTTGCAATTCATTGTCGGACAATTGCTCCTGTTTAATTTCCGGCTCCTGTTTAATGGGTATCATTTCAGGAGCTGGCTGGGATTGGGATTCCGAATCGCTGGCAATGCGTGTGGAATGACAATTCCTTTTGCTTGAATGTCCAATTACATTGCGACGTATTTCATCCTCGGAGCTATCATCGCCATCGCATAAACGTCGTAGATTCTGTTGCATTTGTTGACGCATCCGACTTGCATTTAGAGCAGCTGCCTCGGCATCCACATCGTTATCATGATCTGGAGCATCTGGATCTGCATCAGCATCCGAGTCGGAAAAGATGCGACTTTGTGAATGTTTGCGATAGCTATCATCATCGTGTTCATCATCGCTGCTACTTAGACCATGATTCCGTCCATGGAAACTGCTGCTACCACTATTCCGATGATGATGACGATCCTCGAATTCCGTATCGCTATCACCATCATAGCTCGTGGAACGCTTCTTCTTGGCTCGCGATTGCTTCAATTGCGAGAACTTGGCCTTGATCTTCTTCTCCTCCGCCTGACGTTGCATGTTCTTGCAACTGCGTGCCTTCACCTTGTCGTACATCGAGACATTGGGACAATCGTCGGGTATGTCAAAGATGGAATGCTTCTTGGATGCATCATCCGTATCATCTGAGTCGGCGGAACTGAGCATCATTTTGCGTGAGTGTGTCTTGGAGAAGATACCACCTTCATCGGAGCCACGTGATGATTTACGTTCCACGCTTCTCCTATGATGATGATGATGATGATGCGGATGTTGTTGTTGTTGTTGTTGCTGCTGTTGCTGCTGATGATGATGCATCTTGCTGCTCGAGGTGGTGGTGGTGGTGTTGGTGGAGCTAAGTTCTCCTGCCGAACTACCAGCGGCTGAGATACGTCTGTGGGGATTGTGAGTGGTTTGCGTGGGTTCCTCATCCGTATTTGTGGACTCAGCAATCGAGTGTCGCTTCTTCTCACGATGATGATGATGTTCACGCTTGCTCTTGTGTCGTGACGAGGAGGAACTGCTGCCATGATGATGATGATCACGTTGCTTGTGCAGCGACTGCTGTTGAGCTTGTTGTTGCTGCTGCTGTTGCTGTGATTGTTGCTGCTCCTCCTCGCTGGTATTGAGCGTCGTGTGCTTGACAGCAACTGTTGTTGCTGCTGTGTCCATTTCAGTCAATTCACCGGAAGAGACTTTGCTGTGATGCTTTTCTCTGCGATGATGCTTGGAGCTGCTGCTGCTGCTACCATGCGATTTGGAGGAGCTGCTCTTTTCCTCCTTGCAACCACCGCTGCTGCTGCTGCTCTTGTGTTCCTTCGAGTCACGACGATCGCTGAGACGCTGATGATTGCTTTGGGATTGATTCGGATTCTGATTTGGATTCGCATTCGTATTCTCCATGCGTATGCGCTTCACATAATCCTCGTGATTAGCTGCAATGCCACCACCACTGCTGTGGTTGCTGTCCTGCGAACTGAGACGTCGCTTGTGCAGCCGTGGCACAGGAGAATTACGTGACGATTTCCGTGAACGATCCTTGCTGCTGCGTTCCTCGACGACAGCATTTGTTGTTGCAGCCGCAGCAGTTGGTGGTGTTGCAACTGTTGTTGTTGTCGTATCACTCGCTGCAGCATTTTCCTTGTTGTTTTCGCTGGGCGTGGCATTGTGGGCGTAAAAGGAGCTTGCCTCGGAACTCGCTTCGGATTTATTCTTGTGATAAGCGGACATATCACGCATGCGCGCAAGTCTCGCTTCTTGCTCTCGTTGTTGTTCCTTCTCTCGCTGCTCGTTTTCACGCAGCTCTCGCTCGCGTTCTTCTCGCTCCTTTTGCTCTCTCTCGCGTTCTCGTTCCCGTTCTCTTTCCTCTTGCGCCTTACGCTCTCGTTCACGTTCTCTTTCGCGCTCACGCTCTCGTTCCTTTTCTTCTTTGGCCTTACGCTCTTCGCGTTCACGTTCCTCTTGCACTTTGCGCTCTTTTTCCTCACGCTCTTGTTGCTTACGCTGCTCTTTCTCTCGTTTCTCACGCTCCTGTCGCTCTTTCTTCTCCTTTTCTTTCTCTCGCTCCTTGTCCAACTTCTCGACAGGCTCGTCGGACTCGCTGGAATCATCTTCCACTTTGGGAGTTGCTGATTTTGAGGATTGCGAAGTTACAGAGTTCTTACGTTTTTCCGAATTGGAACTTGTGGCTGAGGAGGAGGAGGAGGAACATTTCTTGGATTTCTTTTCTCCATCTGAGGAACGATTATTATGCTTGCTGCCATGCGATTTGTCGCTCTTCTTTGAGATGGAACTGGAGCTAGAGGAGGTGGTTGTGGTTGAGGAGTTGGTTGAAATGGCGGAACCTTTGTTGCCTTTGTTGATTTCCACTTCATCTATTGAGTTGTTTGGCGGTTGCTTTTGTACATGTGTGATTGTTGCTGAGGAACTGTTACCGTTGGAGGATGAGCTGCTGCGCTGCTGCTGCTGGTGCCACCAGTGGTGCCCACATTGGTGCTGCCCGGCACTGAGACGGACTTTTGCAATAAAGAGCGTGGTTCAGTACTTGCAGCAGGCACACTAAGGCTCTTGCTGAGCTGTTGTTGCTGCTGCTGCTGGTTGCCTGTTGAGCTTGTTGTGGGCTTTGGTTTGGGCAGCTCCGGTGGTGGTGGTGGTGCAGGTTGCACTGCTGGCGGTGGCGCTGCAGTGTTTGGCAATGGCGGGTGACTGGGAAATGGATATTGCAGAGCTTTTGTCGCTGCAGCTGTCGCCGTAGCAGCAATTGCTGCTGCCGTTGCAGCTGCCGCAGCTCCTGTTGCTGCCGTTGTTGTGACAGCTACAACACTGGACTTTGTTAGCTGGCCAAGATTACTGGTCACAGCATTGACAACAGAGGGCGATGGTGATGGACTGTTGTAAGGTGACATTGAAGCCTGTGGTGAATTCATAGGTGACAAACTGCTCAGACGTTGCAACAAGCCGGTTGTCTTGCAACTGCTGCTGCTGACACTCACATTGCTGCTGCAATTGCCAATTATAGGCGTTGTTTTCGTAGCCGCTAGATTGGGCAACGCCGGCGAGGTGTTGCCACTGCATAGGCCACCATGTCGAGCATTTGCAGAGATCGTCGAGCCGCTGGCAAAATCCGACATTGCCGGCTCATACCATTGATTCTTCTTCAATCGCTGAAAATCATCATCGAATACAGATTTCTTGGCCAGCAGCGATTTGACAATATCCGACGGTTGCAGTTCATCAATATCCAGGAACTTGTGACGTGAATTGCTCGTTGAACTGGAGACTGTGCCACTCGAACTGTTGCTATTCCCCGATCCCGTCTGATGTGATGAACTTAATCCACTTAGCTGCGTCGTGTGCATCGACAGCTGCCACATGGGCGTATTCGGTTGACTGTGACTGTGACCATGATTTGGGTTTGTGCTGCTACTGCTGCCGCCGGACCAACGTTCATAGTTCTCCTCAAAGTTACGCAAACGTTCATCCAACGAGGGACTGCCTCCGGTTTGACCACCAGGCACATCTGAATCGCTGGAATTGGAGCTTAAAGAGCGTGGACGTGCGGGACTTGCCATGAGACCAACTGATGAGCAGGGCAAAGTTTGCTGTAGATGTTGTTGCTGCTGCTGTTGTTGGTGGTGTTGTTGCTGCTGCTGCTGGTGTTGTTGTTGCTGCTGCTGCTGATGCTGTTGTTGGTGATGATGATGATGATGATTGGAGGAGCGCCAATAACGCGACGAGGGACTGGGCAGAAATGTTGAACCCGATGCATTTGCTGACAATGATGAGTTCACACCGCTAAG
This sequence comes from Drosophila testacea, assembly GCA_035043265.1. Lineage (NCBI taxonomy): Eukaryota > Metazoa > Arthropoda > Insecta > Diptera > Drosophilidae > Drosophila > Drosophila testacea. The sequence goes on from JAWNND010000151.1 coordinate 3,996,982, forward strand.
ACTAGAGTTGTTGTTGTTGTTGTTGTTTGTCAGCAATGCTGCTGTTGTTGTCATCTGTTGCAAGTAGTTGCAAACTCCGCTGTTGGATGTGTTATTGCCACCAGCAATATTGCGTTGCTGTTGAAAGAACAACACACCAAATTTGGGCAATGGCAACCACATAATATCCCGAACACGTTCCCTCGCCTTTTCCCTTGGCGGTGGCAATCGTCGTGGTTCCGTTGGCAACACCTCCGGTCGTTCATCGCACAGCGGCGTGCCAGGACGTGATCCGTCGGCGCTTTCGCCTCCGCTCGCCTCATGCGAATGATGGGAATGTAATTGATGGCCGCGTCCCCGCGACGCATGATGATGATAGTCATCGTTTGGCATCGACATTGATGTTGGCGTCAATACGCCACTATTTGAATTGGAAACGGAGGAGGTGGAAAATTGTGGCTGTTGCAATGGTTGCGGTTGTTGCAATTGCAACGTGCCCGCTGCTGTCACCCGACGTCGCTTGGCCGCCAACGAGGCATTCATCATATGCTGTTGATCCATGCTACTCGCTCCAACCAAACCATGACGAAATGCCGATGAATTTGACAACGCCGAGAGTGCACCCACATCTATCGATGGACGGCGACAACTCAACATCATGTTGTGGTGTTGCGCTGGCGGTGGTGCAATCGCTGCAAATTTACTCGCCTCCGAGACTCGACGGATTTCACTTTTGCGATTAAGCGGATCATGTATGACATCACAGTTGGACAGTGGATTACTATTGGGCTTGTTGATGTTGACGTTGATGTTGCTGTTGTTATTGTGGCCAACGGAAGTCGTCTCGCTGTTGGCATCCTGCAGCTGCGACTGGAGATAGAAAAAAAGATATTAGATTAGATATTTTTATTTCTAAGGAAATTCTAAATCTTCTTCTGACTGATGACGATAGTCAAGTTGCAGCTCAAAGGGTAAGACAGTTCGACAGCTTAAGGTAAAAACAAGCTGAGCTTAAACGTAAATAGATTTCAAGTTTTCAATTAATTAAACTGTGCTTAAATTTGTTAAGTGTAGTTGATATTAAATGCAATTTCAATAACAAATTCAATTAGCTGTCTGTCTGTACAATCGATTCTGTTTGAAGAAGATTTACACTTGCTGTGTTGTGTATTGCAAAACTTACCGCAATGGCATTGGAATGATGATGATGATGGTAATCCATTTTGATGCGTTTGCGTGGACTGACCACGCCCTCATCACCACTGGACGGGCATTCCTCGAGTTGTTCTGGCAATTGGAAACGTGGATTGTGCACATGATGGCGCAAATCTATAGATGTCTTACCACAACGACGACGATTGTTGTTGCTGCTGTTGTTGTTTAGCGTCACCTCCAATACTTCGCTTCCTTGTCCACTGCTGCTGCAATTGACAGCTGGTCCAAGTCTTGCAATTACTGGTGAATCGGAACGTAGAACAACGCCAGCATCATCATCCTGACCTTGATTGCTGTTGCTGTTACTCCCATTGTTGTTGCCGTTGTTGTTGTTGTTGCTGTTATTGGCTGAGTACTCATCAAAGTTGCGAAACCTTCGACCCACATCATTGAAATCAAAGTCAATTGTGTGCCGTGCATTTCTCGCCATACGCATCCTTGCCTGCACCATTGCAGCAGGTGACATGGGCATCGAACTTTGACCCACCACAGAGGGCAATGTTGTCGATGGTGTGCCCATGTTGTTGCTGTTGTTGCCACTGCCACTGCTGTTGCTCACAATTGCTGAGGCAATGCTGGGCGCAGGCATGGCATTGCTGGATGAGATGCTGCTGCTGTTGCTGCTGATGATGTTGCTGGTGTTGGTGGTATTACTATTGTTGCTGCTGCTGCTGTTACTGCTGCCACCAACAACAATACTTCCTCCATTATTCCCAGGCGTGCTGTTGCCCGGCGAGCAACCATCATTGGAGTTCTGATGCCGGCTAAAGGACGAGGCTCGCGAACGTGACTGTGACGAATCGTAGCGATTAAAGCGTGACGAGGATGACGACGAGGAGGAGCCTGTGAAAAAGCATACCATAAATAAAGAGAATTATTATTTTTAGAGTTTACTAGGAACATCAAAGAGTAGTACTTGTAATCAGAACTATAAAATACAATAGTGTTAAATTGAATTTACTTTGATTTACATTTATATAAATAAGTTAGAAGTAATAATTCAATGTTAATTTTTATTATTTGAAATCAAAACAAAATAAACCAAAATACAACTTAAAGTTGTATGCAATTCCAAAGAACACACATATATTTGTTTATAACTTTTTTTATCATCTTTGATTTGTGTTTTTTTACAATAACAAATAATGACTGTTGGCTTAAATTTTACTATACAATTTTTAATAAAACTTCAATCAAATTTTTGTGAATTAAAATTTATATGTAATTATTATTTCCATTGTTTTTTTTTTTAAATATAAAATCATGGATTTTCCATTTATACAGACAATTTTTATCACGTTTGATTTGTTCAATTTCTTACCTGCATTTGGCTGTAGAGTTTGTTGTTGCTGCTGTTGTTGTTGCTGCTGCTGTTGTTGCTGTTGCTGCTGCTGCTTCTCCTGCTTGTCATAGAAGGCATCCTGACATTCACGTGATGCAAAGTCCACTTGCAATTTGCGTCCACGCATTATCGTGCCTCGCATATCCTTAACGGCAGCCTGAGCATTCTGCACCTGATCATAGAGGACCAATGCCAATTGTCGATTACGATCGATGCTCACTTTGGTGACGGTGCCGAATCGCGTAAATTGTGATTGCAGAAAGGATTCAGAGACCTTTTCACCAACGCCATCGATCCAGACACAATTCGTGGGCATGGATTTGCCAAAGCCAAGCTTAATCCGATTGCTACCCAGATGTTCGCCATCCATTTTACGCATGGCCTTCACCACAGAGACAATATCGGAATACTGACAAAAGGCATAGGCGTTAAGTCCTTGCTTCTTGATATCAATCTCAATAATTTCGCCAAAACTTTCGAAATGCACACGCAATTCGCTGGCCGTAATGTCCTTCTCCAGATTGCCAATGAATAGCGTACGCGTCGATTTCGGATGATATTCATCCAGTTCAGCTTCGTATGGACGAAATTCATTGTCCTCCACATCATAGCCCTGATAGGGTTCCACCTCAATTTTACAGCCAAAGAAATGTTTATCATGGGATACTTCGAGAGCCTTCTCCACATCGTCCGGTTTCTTAAAACAGACGAGCGCATAACGCTCTGAATTTTGTCCCACGACCTTCACCCACGTGACCTTGCCGTGCTTTTTGTACTCGTGAAATAGACCATCCTTAAGGGATGTGTCCGAGGAACGTGCGGGCAGGTTGCGTACTCGTATCGCCAGCGGTCGATTATCTTCGGAATGCACCACCGGATTTGCGGCCAAACAAGAGCTGCTGCTGCTCGATGAGCTACTGCTGCTACTGCTCGATGAACCACAGCCACCACCACCACCACCGACATTGCCACTGGGATTTGAAGAGTTGCCTAAACGAAGAGTATAAATAATTAGTTAAGGAATGTTTGGCTTGTATTCTATTTATTAGTTGACAATTAGTTGACCAACTTTATGTTGGACTACTTACTGGTAACTGCTACACAGGACTGCAGGCTGCGAGAACTACGCGACGATGTGGAGGCGCCACCACCGCCAGCAACACCAACGACAACATCCGTACAATTGCCCGATATTGGGCTGGACGCGTGCGAATGTGACGATGAGTGTGACGAGGCCGATGAGGAGCTATGTGAGCTGCTATAACTGCTCGGTGATCTTGAATGCGAGCGACTCGACGATGTGGTGCTCCGTCCATGTAAATGATGACGCGGTGCACGTCCAGTTGTCGTGTTGCCATTGTCCTGGACAGCAGCTGCCAAGGCGGCGGCAACATTTAAAATGTCGCCACTGCTGCTGCCGGTACCATTGCCATTGCCATTGCCACTGGCAGCTGTTGCTGCTGCAGACGCGGCAGCTGCTGTTGCAATTGGCATCGTTGGAGTGGCCGTGTTTATTGTATTATTTAAACTATTACTACTAAAACTATTGTTTGTGATTGTACTTGTCGTCGCTGCTGCTGCTGTTGCCGCAGCCGCCGCACCAGCAACATTTACACCTACACCACCAACACCTCCACTACCACCACTACCAGGTGACTCTGAGCCGCAGCGTCCTGCTCCTGTTGCTGATTTGAGCAACTTATTTAGTTTACTAACGCCAGCAGCAGCGTTTCTATTGTTGTTATTATTATTGTTGTGGTGCAGGTGGATTTTGCGTGTTGCCATCGTTGTTGCTGTTGTTGATGTTTCATCCGCAGCACTTCCCGCATATGCAACACTGCGATGCATGGCGGTTGTTGTCGTTGCAGTGGTTGCCGCTGCCGCCGCTGCTGCTGCTGCTGCCGCTGCTGCAACCGCCGCTATCGTGTGCGTATGCGAGTGGGCGGGTGATGTGTTGTTGTACGAGGCGGATGTGTTGTAGTGCTGCTGATGTGGATGTGGATGTTGATGATGTTGTTGATGTGGAGGATGTGTATGATGATTGATCGGTGAGCTCATTATGCCGCCAGCTGGTGAGATGCCGCCGGCATTGCCACTGCCACCAGGACTTTTCAAATGCGCTGTCGCAGCAGCAACGTCGTACCATGACTGCGGTACGCGTGTATTTTGGTTAATATTGTTGTTGTTGCTGCGATCACCCAACGCTTGTGGCGGCACTGGGGAGACTGTCACTTGTCCTCCTGCTCCTGCTCCTCCACCACCCGATCCACCTCCTCCTCCACCAGCTGCCGCACCAATTGCTGCTGTTGTTGCTGCTGTCGTTGTCGTCGTCGTGTTGCTGCTGTTGCTTGTTGCTGACGCACCAACTGCTGCTGCTGCTGCTGCGGCTGCTGCTGCTGAACCATTCCTATAAAGGCGATCTCGGGCACGCGATCTTTCGATGCTGTTGTTGTTACTGTTGTTTGTGTTGCTGCTGCTGATGTTGTTGTTGCTATTTATATTGCTAACAGTTGCTGCGTTGCTGGTGGCTTGATAGACTATGCGGCTGCGATCGTAATAGTTCCTTTCGAAGCTGTTTGTCGGTGGTTCTTCTGTAGACCTGTAAATATAAGCAAATAAACATATTTATTAATACAAAAATAAATCATTTCTCGTCCATTATACAATATATGGAAATATAAAATTATATTTATTTAATAATAATTTTATTATAAATACAAGCGAGTCTGCATATAATAAATACCTAGATCAACTTTTATATAAAATACTACATGTTTTTTATATTGCTACAAAGTAATGTATTTTAATAATCTCTTAAGACTTTAATGAGAATTTCTCTTGAAAACAACCGTTCGATATATCAAAGTTCTTTAAATGTCAGATTTAATTTGTATTTTGAATAAAACCGGCTGCCGTACATTTATTTCGAGTTTCAACAAAATTATTAATTATTGGTATATTGTATACAACAAATAGGTGCAATGAAAAAGCATTTAGTTTATTTTTGTTTAATTTTCAAAACAATTTAATTGATTTTGATAAATTTGATATTTTATCAAACGTTTGTAGCTTGTTTTCAGGATCACTGATATTTGCTTTGGCGTTGCTTCTGGTCTAAAAGAGATTTGACTGACAGTAAACAGGCCTGGCAAATATATTGGTTCGCATAACGAACAGTTAGTCAGTTAGTTCACTATATCCAGACTCGACTGTATAAACAGTTGTCAGCTTTGTTTTTGTTATCGTTATGATTATTTTTATCGATATAGTTGTGATTACAGTTATATTATTTTATATGCCCCTCCCACCCACCTCCGCATAATAGTTTTTACACAGAAAACCTTGTCAATTTCCGGCTCCGGTTGAGGATCGGTTTAAGCCTAGCGCCAAAGGGGCGCCTTTTGTTGCCTATCATGGGAGCAAACACATCCAAGGCAACTGCCTGCCCATGAAGTATTTAATTTTAATATTTTTTTTGTACTTAATACACGCGAGCGCAAAAAAATTTCACCGGCAAAAAAATAAACGGCGCCAAATTCAACGTCTGCCGACGTCGTCGTCTGTTTACGCGGCAGAACTTGCCGAGTGTTTTAACTTTTTTTCTCTCTCTTCCTCTTCTTTTTTCGTTTCAAACACACACGTACGCACGCACACACGTAAATAATAAGCCGGTGCTGGATACAAGAGAGCGTAAAAGATTGCTGCTGGAAGTCAAACCGGTTTTGTATTATTTACACACACACAAACACACTTCTTTCAATTCTTGCTTGCTTTAAAAACTATAATATATATTTTGAACACATAAAATAATATTTTCTTTTTGATTTTCTAGTTTTTCGTCGATCGTTATGCCGCTTTCAACTAATTTGCTCATTTGCTTTAATGCCGATATTCGCGTAACCAAACACGAGCAGCGGGCAACGCTACCAGATCGTCAAAGTATCGCAACAACGACCGAGAGAGCGAGAGCGCACAGGCCTGCCAAGCTGTTTGAAACATTTTCTGTTAATTAACAGTGGCAGCCTATGTTATTCAAAGTACTTTTACATTTACCTTGCCAACTGAGCTCCTGAACAGAACTTCTGTTATTAAATAAATAAAATCAAACGGCGGCAATAAAAAACAACAATTAAAACAAAACAAAGGCTGATAACAGCCAACTGTTAATAACATGCCAAGCGCGCTTATCTCACTGCTTTAATTAGGGTGGTTCGCTGTTCACATAGCCAAAAAGAAAGAAAAATATATAACGACGCATTTTCCAGGTAAAAATTATATGTTGCGTCTACCTGAATGAAAATCAACCCCGCCATAAATTAAGTTGCGACGCATAATAAAAGAAACGAATGACAGGCCTATTTTCACATAAGGGAAAACAGGCGCGACCTTAACTAAAGTTGTCTCTATTGTTTCCCTTTAGAAAACGGAAAACGTTTCCTAACTACGCCAAAAACAACAACGAACGAACGAACCAAAGGCAAAGGGCACAAATACAGATACATTTATGTAAATGTGTGTGTGTGTGTGTGTAACCGCCCTTATGGCCTTAACGATCGATTTGCAATGAGTGCGAGCGTTCTCAATGACAGATGACGTCTGCTTATGACACAGTTTTTCTAATCTACTTGGAAGACATCCACAACTACTACTAGAGATGGCATCACTACGATCACTTCCATTTACACACATACATATACTGATGATTTTACATGTAAATAGCATGGCAAAATGTAATTAGAAAATTCCCATAGAATTGGCATTAAATTTGAAGGGCAACGCAACTGAATGTGAATGTGTGAAAAATCATTGTCAACAAATGAGCAATTTGTTAAGGCCTAGGCCTAGTACGCAGCTACATATTTATCGCACAGTGTAAAATCTAACAACGCCATTAAGTTAAGTACAGCTTGGCTAAGAAGAATTACTACATATATTTAAGGCCGTTTTCTATTTAAAAGAAATAATATAGAAATTCTGAAAAAATGATTTTTATTTAAAATTATTTTCTTGAAAGTTATCATAGAGTGAATATGAGTGGAAATTCGATTGTCTAAAGAATTGTTTTTATTTGAAGAACGAAAAATGATTGAAATGCAGATATACAAATTAAAGTTTAAAATCAGGGTTTAATTTTAAATAGGTTTTTCTTTTTTTTTTTTGGGTTGATCTCTACTTAGGATCAAGTTTCAAGAAATGACATTTGTACCATAGAAACATTATAAGAGTTGAATGTCTATTACTTCCTTCAATTTTCTATAGTTAAGTTCGCTGATATATTCTAGAGAAAATTCATTTATCCAGTACAATCGAAATGTCATAAATATTTCATTATTAATAGCTATTCAACTTTAAAGTTCTCTGAACCGATAAAATAAATGGCTTTTGCTCTAAAAATAAATGTTCTTGGAAAGGGCTCAATCAAAGGATTATTACTATTATTTAATTAGTAATGGTATTAATTTTCATGGAATTTTGAGATCCAGGTATTATTACTATTTAATTATTAAAATCATAAAATTTTTTTTCGAGGAAATTGAAATTGTTTCTAACAGACGCAATACCCGAATTAAGTTCATTTTATTCATTATTTAGAAACTTAATTGGAATTACGTGACTTTGACATTTTAATCTCAAAATCTCATTGCAAAAAAAAAAGTTCATAATGCTCAGAGAGGATTAAAATTAGTCTTCTTTAAAGTTCCTTTTTGCCTGTTATAATTGCTTTTTGTATTGTGGATAAAATTTGTTTTGTTAAAGTTAAGTTAATGCTGCTCTAAATGCAATTTTCCAGTATTTGTATTCCCCACACAACATTTGATGAATTGAAGCCCCCAATCCAAAAGATATTTAAAGCCGCATTAAGCGCTTTAAGCGCGCCAGGACATACAAAGAGTATATAGACAGAGAGCGAGAGAGAGAGGGAGAGAGATGGGAGGAAAAGGAGGCAAAGTACTTAAAATATGCCCATGTAGCATGCCACATAAATGCTATATGGGCAGTAAATATGTGTGTATGTATGTGTATATGTATGTATGTATATCTGGTAGATATTCTAGCTGCAGTTTCCAGTTTCACGAAATTGCTGGAAATTATGTGTGGGCGTGTGTGCCAAGGGGGAGGTGTGTGTGTGTGTGTCTGTCTGTGTGTGTTGCAGGATGATGACTCAGATGGCAGATGGGCAGCTGTACATGCCACATAACATTTATATATGTTTATATACATAGGTGTGTATATACATATATATATATACTTATATACTTTGCAATATACACTTATGAGCAATTGCATTCAAAGAGCGCTTGCTGGCGTTGTTGCTGCTGCTGCGGCTGCTGTTGTTGCTGCCACATGCCCGGCATGCGCAGTGAGGCGGGCTGAAAAATCAATTCAGCTAAAAGTGCGCCCGGTTAGGGAAGTGCAGGGACAGAATCCGAATTCGAATCCGAGTCAGAGTCGAGAGTCAGAAGAGCCCCAACAATGGCAACATTTGTTGCGCCACAAGCTGTGGAAGCAACGTCGGCAGCAAAGTAATCCTGACTGCTGCCAGAGACGCGCCCGGCATCCTGTTTGTGTTGGGTGGCAGGAATTTGCCAGGACATTGCCGTAAATTGCATTACTGCGACGCTCAGTCTCAGGCTCTCTGCGAGGAGAAAGGGATGGGGACTTATGTAATACATAAGCGGGCAACACCGCCCCCAAAAAGTTTCGCCAGGGCCTGGGCTTCAAAAGTTTTGTGCTGCCAACTCAGCGAACGTCCTTGTTTGAGGTTATTTCTGTGTGATTCAAGTATATAGACACCATATGAGTTTGTGTGCAACTTTTTTTTCTTTCTTTGTTTTTTTTTGTTTTTGCAACTTGAAATTCCTGAAATCCCTTTTAGCCTTTCATTCAATCATTGCGGGAGGCTGATGACGACGACGGCAACCGACCCCATTGTATATCGTCTCGGTTGATATCAAAATGCGGGGGAGGGGGACTTTGGACTGCAGTCAAAAGTAATTTTAGGGACTCTGCCACAGACCGTTGGGCGTGAAATTTATCAACATCAAGCGAAAGGCAGCAGTGTTATCAACAACAATGGCAAACAGCAGCCGCTCCTGGCAAGTTGAAGGACACGGGAATGACAGCGTCTCAGGATATTGTGAAAATCTTCATGTAAACATGATATGTGAGAAGAAAATTTTATGAGTAAACCAAGCTGGTATCAAATTCTAATAGGATAAAGAATGTGCGAGTTATCTACAAGATACATAATTACAAAAGATAATATTTTAGTGTCACCAAATATATATTTTTATAGCGAAACACTTCAAAACTGTTGTCTTAAAGAGTCGTTCAACTCATCTTTGAATAGTTTACGATGCTAAAAACCTTTTTGTTTTATCGAGGAACACTCAAAGATTAGAGATATCTGCAAGATACAAAATTTATAGTACCTATAAAGAAATTAAGCGAGTAATTGAGCTCCTATCTGATGGTATGCGATCTTAAGTAGCTTTTAATGCGTTTATAGAAGGATTTATCATTCCAAAAAGCATATTGAGTTTGATCTTTACAACTTGACAGTATGATAGTAATTTCTTCTTGCTAATTCTATTTTCTTCTCTATTCTTAAACATTATCGCCATTATATCTTTTATCTCTTCTTATTTATTTTATACTCGTAAACTAATCGAATATTATAGAGTATTAACTACATTTTCAATATAAATTTTGAATGTCTGCAACTATCTATCTATCTATAACTATAATAATAACCAACGCATCCTGTTTCTTTAATCCTCTATCTGTTCTATTATTATTGAACTTTTTACTAGCTTTGTAAAGTTTTCCTACAAAAAAAACAGTTTATTGAACTGACTCATTTCTGGGAATTCAACTCAGACAAATTTAAACATTTTATTATAAGTTCTTAAAAACACAACAACCTTTTTCAATGAATACTCACAAAATGTTCGGACTTAACTGGATTCCAGGCCAACTCTCTACTATAAACAATTTAATTTTCCAGGCAACAATTGAATGAACAGAATGAGCTTGCATTGAAATGAATTTCTACGAAATTTGCATTTTACATAATATTATGCTCATTTAAAGCAATGAATTTGTCGCTGCCGATGTCTCTGCTGCTGCGTTGCGACTGAGACGCTGGCAGCGGCTTTAAAGCTACCAGTGGGTGGCAAATCGAGCCATGGGCGCTTAAGGAATGCAGTAAAAAAAAAAAAAAAATAGGAGCAAACATAAAAAGTGCAGCTCTTTTTGTGAGCCTGCTTCTCTCTTATTAACTTAAATGCTGGCGACCTCAATTAAAGCTGTGGCAACTGCGGCAAGAGATGCGATTGCGTGTGTGTCTGTGTGTGTGTGTGTGTTTGGTTGAGCTGGATGAGAGGACTGACAAAGTCAGAGGGCAAAGTTGAATAAAAGTTGAAGCTACAACGACAACAAAAAAAAGTGACGCAGCGCTTGCCTGGCAAAAGCAAGTGACGCAACCGGAAGCAGAAGAGGCAAATATATAAATGTATGTGTAACTGTATGTATGTATGTGTGTGAGTGTAAATTTTTATATATGTGTGTATGTTATCAATGGGTGGCATTGGGCGTAAACAGGCTAAAACTCATCCTGTGCCCGGCTTCAAGCTATTGAATGAAACTCATGTTTTAAGGCGCCAGGGAAAGACAGGCAGGCAGGAAGGTTAGGAAATGAGGGAGGTAGGGGACTGTTGTTGTACAGGAAACAATTTTCTGTTGTTGTTGTTGTTGTTGTTGTTGTTGTTGCTATTATTATTATTGTTGTGACGTCGCTGCTGGCGTCGCAGTCGTTGCTGGTGTCAGGCGCAGGCGCATTACACCAAAATACATCATATTATGTATTCACACAGACACGAGACCAAGAGAACATGTAACAGGGCAGATATGTATATATAAATGTGTAGTTATGTATATTTGTACATGTGTGTGTGTGTGTGTGTGTTGTATATAACATTTGCCACCCACAGCCGCAGGGCAACCAGCTAAAACAACAACAATAACATAAATTGCAGCTCAGGCAAAAAGACAAAAATAGCTGGAGAAAATTACGGCAAATTGTGCAGGCAACTAAGCAAAACAACAACAATGATAACAACAACAACAACAACAACACCACCAGTCAGAGCAACAACAACAACAGCAAAATGTCAGGGCAGGAATTGCCGCAGCCTAAAATGAGGTCGTGGAAATGGAAAATGAAAGCAGTTCGAAGAGACAACAACGATGCCATGTTGTAGGCAGCGCAGTCGCAGCACAGCAGCAGCGCTGCCTCAGCTCCTACACCTACCCCTCCATTACCCCCTTCGTCAGGCTAATGCCGGCTAAAATAAACTCTACACAACATTTTTGTTTCTCTTGTTTTTCATCTGCACCAAAATCTAATGAAGCTACAACAATAATAACAATGACAAACTCTCATTGTTATTGTTTTTGTTATTTTTGTTTCAGTTTTTGCATTACATTTTATGTATCATATATGCAATTTGGGAGTGGCTTTAAAATATACAGATATACAGGGACAAAACAGATACAAGATATGTGGAGGATACAAAAAGATACAGAGTTGTGTCGAGGACAATGGCAAACATTTTCATTGCCTACTTTTCAGCGTACGTATGTGGACAACATAAATATGAACTACAAAAGAACAAAGACCACTCCCAAATACATATGTATGTATGTATATAGTATACACGTATGTATTTATATAAGGGTTTATTTAATATATATACTTATGTACATGAGTAATTAAATGCGATAAACAACAGTTAAGCGCAGCATTTACATTTAATGGGAAACCCATTAGGAATGTATTACGAGATTAATGGCATCTTCATTACGATTATAAATGTGCCAAAAAGAGTATCATAAAATTGTGCAAACGTATTTAAAAGGCCAAAAGAAGTTTCTCTAAACTTGTCAATTATGTTTATCATCTTGATCAGTATTTGGAGCTTTATCATAATTCATCCTATCTGTCTTACTGATTGATTGCGTCGATCTCAGAGAGTAAGAGAGTAGCTAGCTAATAGATCTATACCAGTGTTCCATCAAATTTGCTCTTTACTTAATAATTATAAACTATTTAAATTTAAATTTATATCTATAAATTGCAATAACTTTAAGAAATATGTTAGTTATTGCAAACGTTGTAAGTAGAATACTTTAAAAGCTTTATTTTAAGCAGTGTGCTTAAAAGTGTGTCTTTTTCATGTGCTTTCAATAAATATATGAAGCTTCCATGCTTTTTCAACTAAATGAAAAAGCTTTCATGTGCTTCGATAAGCTTATGCTGTTGTTATACTTTTTGTAGTATTAGCTCTTATGTTTTTTAAACTTATTTTACAAAGTTGTCATGTGCTTTCAATTATGTATTTATCCATTTTATGCAGCTTTAATGTGCTTTTGGAACACTTTTCAGAAGTCCTTTATTTCTGTCTGCTTTATTTATTTAATAAATTTATAGCAAGTGAAGTTTTATCAGTTATCTGTCTTAAATACATCTATCTCCAAAAACTTTCAACAATTATATTCATTGGATGATTTGACTCGCTTAAAGTTTATGCCACTCTGAAGTCGGATTAATTAAGAGAAAAGCAAATGGAATTAGTTTTAGCTGCACTAAGCCGTCAACTAATTGAATATTCTGCGTTTGGAAATGGCTAAGGGTATAAGGGCCAAAAGGATTTAACGTGAACCGATTATAAGCATTGAGAGCAGTTCGAATGTAAATGTCAATTGTAAAATTGGAAATTAAATGATGGCCATGGTCGCGTGGCATGCTTAATCCTGCCACATGCAACATTTACTCTCTCTCTCTCTCTACATTTTTCTAGCCACATTTAGACAGTTATCAGAATCGGCTTTTAGCCTGTTCTCGAAATGTTGTTAACCGCATTTAAAATGTGAAATTCAATTTGGCCACTGTGCGAAGCGTTGGCAACTCTGTAACTTGGTTTGCAGTACGGCGTAAATCAAGTGAAAACCGACAGCAGGCGGTCAATGCAATTATATACAGATACAAATACATATAATCACACAGATACACACACACATGTATACACATACACATATATACACACATATATCCAGGTGCATAATCAGCTTTGGCACAGCGTAAAATGTTGACAATTTAATTAGAATTGATTTTCCGTTCGATATTTTCCAGGGAAATGCACAGTCAGTGTTGTGGGTAGGAGGAGCAGAATGAGAGAGAAGAATTTGTCGCTATAAACTGTTATATAATCATACATACATGATACATGACATATATGTATCTGTGTGTCATTTAATTGCATGGCAACAACATTTATTTCACTTGCATTTCAACATTCCTCTCACTCTTTCTCCACTATCAGGAAAATTCTCCAATTTAATGAGCCATATTTTAAGCTGCAAGATTGCTCTGCTGTTCTTTTCTCTCTCTCTCTCTCTGTCTCTCTCTCTCTCTCTCCTGCCTCTTTTTCTGTCTCTTTCAATACCACTTTTGGCCAACCGCAATGCAATGAAGCATTCCACATGAAGATTGATTATGGCCCAAGTTTTAATGCGTTTTGCCATTTATTTCAATGCATCACAGTAAAGGACACAATGCCACGCCCCTATAGCTGCTGTAATGGTCGAGAGAAAAAATGAGATAGAGAACGACAGAAAGGAGAGAGAGAGAGAGAGAGAATACTTGATATATGCCTGCACTTTATGAGCATAGATAAACATCTATAAGCATCGATATGCTACAGTGAAGACATTGATTACATTCTGAATGCAGCAAAAGGAGCTCTTTCAAAGGATATTATATAGCATTGAATGGGAGGACACTCACAATTCCATTTAATGTGTACTTATGTGCACTCAAATGCAATTGAAATGATAATAATAATAATGGAAATAATGGATAGCAAGCTTATGATACTTAAACTGCAGACTGTAAGCATATGGATATACATTTTGCAGCTTTTATTGTTATTTTAAAGAAATAAAAGTTTACTATTAGTAAATCTTCTTATACATTCTATTTAACATATATATTACTTGCTGTTTTCCCTTCTTAACTGAGAATAGTTATTACAGGTGTACTTTCCTCACTTTAACTCTATTTCAATATATTTTATGCATATAAAAATATCTTGAAGCTTACTATTTTTCTTCTATAAGTAGTTCTAGTTATTCTTCCCTCATGCTCAAAAAATTTTGATAATATTTAAGGTATGGTTAAATATTTCTTTCGTTGAGTATTTTTTAGTTTACTCTGCTATACTTCTACACTTTCTATTTTAAAATATTGAAGAAGTAAAAGAGAAAATTTCACATTCTTGCCTAATATAACTATGGTTCCAAAAACCATCTCATTCTCATAACTATCCTTATCTTCTTTAGAAAAAGTCATAATAAAATTTATTACTTTTTGTAAATTATGGTTACTTATTGTAAATTGAATTTCCTTTACATCGCAGTGTTATTATTATTATTCGTATTTCATGTTTGTTGTATTTATTATCGAATTTACTTTTATTAAAACAAAATATATACTCCTTTGTTTCATCTCAAGCAGACCAATTTCAATTTCCTGCTAGATATCTATCTATTGTTTATTTAAAAGCAAAGTGATTTCCTCTGCCACTCCTAGGCACAAATAATTTATCATCAAGTTATTGAAACTCATGCCATTGGGTTGAGAGTATGGACAGTTGGACAGGCAATCTATAGCTTAAACTGGAATGGGAATTGCACCTAAAGAAAAGCTGGGAATGCACTCGACAGGCCGCTGCTCAAGATTCTATAAATTCCAATAAAGGAAGAGGGTAAACTACACATACATATATATGTATGAGGCAGGCACAGCCACAACATTGTGGGCAACCCACTGACCATGCCACACCCCTTTTGCACAAACAGAGGCAGCTCGACTGCCAAAAATGAAAATAAATAAATAAATGAAAGAAAAGAAACTCGAAAACATGAACAAATTTTTGGACGTGTGTATTTTTAGGGGCAGAAGCGTGTATTTATGGCCATTACTCAATGCCCCACTAGTCATAAAAGTTGAAAATGCATTTTTACGACACCAGCAGAAAACATGGCAAGTGCTCCCCAACAACAACAACAACAACAACAACAACAACAACAACAACAACAACAACAACAACAACAACAACAACAACAACAACAACAACAAGGACAACAACAGCAACCGCAGGCTAAATGAAAATTGTCCCCAGCAGCAATTTCCTTTACAATTTTCAATGTACAAAATGTGTGTGTGTGTGTGTGTGTGTGTGTATATACACTCTATAAATGGGCGTGGCACGAGAATCAAACATGCATTTCATTTGTATTTTCTTATGGCTAATTGAATATTGCAACTAAATATTTCAATATTTATTGTGAAAAAATAAAAAAAGACCAAAAATTAATACATTTGTTTGTTTCACCTGGCGTATGCGCATTTTTCAAACGAAATGTCACACATACGCCATGTGTTGCCTATATTTTTGTCTTCTTGCTGAGTAATAATTCTATAAATAACTGAGCAGCTGTCCATTCGTTTGTCCATTAGCAGCGCATCATTTATATTGACATTTTGCGCGTTGCAGTCGAATCTTCAATCTATTACAACAGTCGCATTTAGTTTCATCAATTTTCAACGCAAAAACACTGAAAGAAAATTGTGGAAGGAGTAGGAAAATTGTGACAGATATTTAGGTAAACTGAGAAAATAAATGATCACTATGAAGACATTTAATCATTGATGCTCTGTAGTTTTTTAGCTCACTGTTTAGGTTTCCAATCTACTTCTTTAGTTTTTAACATAAACGCTTCTTAGTTCCACAAATATTTTGATATCTTGTTGTTTTTGAGCTGCTGCTATGTCTTTATTAAGCTAATTGTAGCGTATTTTTTAAGTAGAAAACTATTTGTTATAAAAGAAAAATTTCGGAATAATTCTGTGTAATAGTTGTTAAATTTAATTATAAATTTAAAACTTAATTTTGATTTCATCACAGTTGCCTTAATTTCATATGCACACACTTGAATATGCACATAAATTTCTCTTAGTGTTTACACTTGACATTTTCAGGTTAATGCAATTTTCAAATGCAACCACAATTCTTGCTCATGTTGTTGTTAAATTGTTAATGCAACTGTTATTCGCAGCGAGTGGTTGTTGTTGTTGTTTGGGCATTTTAATTAGGTTCAGAGCAAGCAGAATGACATAAGTTACCAGCCCCTGTTTCCTTGGCATATATGTATTTATGTATATAAATGTGTGTGTAGGGTGCACATATTTCTTAAGCAAACTAACCATTGCACCACAGAGTGTGTGAGAGAGATAAAACGATAAAGAGAGATACAGAGAGACACCTCAACCCACATAGAGTCTTATTGTTGGTTACCTCCAGACATCAAAAAACCAGACAACGCCCCCGCGTTTGTCTGACACCAACATCAAGTTGATTTCTTGTCAATGTGGTTGTTGTTTGCATGTTGTTGTTGTCGTTGTTGTTGTTGTTGTCGTTGTTGTTGTTGTTGTCGTTGTCTTGTGGCGCCCGCCTAGTGCGAAACAAATATTTTCTGCAATTTTCAAACTCGCGTTTGTCAATTATTCACATTCATTCAGTCACTCAAAACATTCATTCATTTAGTTGCCTTGCTTTTTGCTTGTTTTTCTTGCCTACTTTGTTTCCTCATATGCAAAAAGTCAATAAACATAGACGAGGTTGCGTTTGGTTAAGGGGATAAGGTATGTGCAGGGCCGTGCCAAAGGGGGAGGGGAGGGGTTAAAGGGTGGCAAGATAAAAAAAAGTGTCATTTGAAATTACATAACTAGTTTAGCATTATTTTTGACAAGAAATTATTTATAAACATTTTTGAACGAAATAAATCTTTTTTATATACAGAATTAATTTGGTGATTAAAAAATCGGCTAGGTTTTGACAAAGTTTTGTTAGTTTAAAGTATTTCAATCTTAGGAACTGACAACAAGTCAAATTTTTGTTTATTTTTGGCAGGATTTATTGCAATTTATGATCGAATCATCATTCCACGTATAAATCGGTCCAAGTTTGAGAAAGTTATGCAACTTTAAAGGCTGAGTTTTGTAAAGAAGGCAAATAGAGAGAGAGAGAGAGAGAGAGAGAGAGACAGAGACAACAATCAACCAGCTTCTACTCCTTACAGCCTCTCTATGCATCCTTTACAAAAAGAGTAGAAGCTGGTTGATTGTTGTCTGCAATTTGTTGCACATACGCATTTTAGTTGCACATTGCGTAAAGTTCACTTTGGTTGCACTTTAAGCCATCGTCATCGCCAGTAAATGGGCTAAGTAGAGTCAGCTGCCACTTGGTGAGGCACTTGAGTCGACCCCACAACTTGCAGCTTGCAACTGCAACTTCAGTATCAACTTCATTAAAAGCTCAATTCAAGTCAAGTCACAATCTCACGCACTCAAAAATTGAGCAAGACAGAGACAAAGTTGTGGGCGCATTAACTATTAAAAAATATTGAATGTAAATTTAATTTGATTTGTTTACAATAAAAACACCTACACACACACACATAGACAACACTTCATAAAGCATACAGTTAAACAAAATTAAGAAGCTGTGCTCTAAGCTTGTTTTCAAGGCAATTCAAACGCAATCGTAATTACAACAAAGTCTTATTTATCAATTTTTGTTAGCATATCTATAATAGATTTATTATAGTTCGTTATGAGATTCGATCAAGCTACATCAATAGACATTATTCATAGACATTGTCTTATTGTGTGGATATTGAAAATATATTTAGAGATCTGACACTGAACTCTACAGATCTATTTTTGTATTAAGTTTCATTTGATAACTGATTTATGTTGAGTTATCAATATGAAATAAAACTGTCAGAAAGACGATCTTCCGCACTGCAAAGTTTTGATATAGAGCTCTATCATTATTTGTTTTTACTATAACAACAAAGTTTTAGAGATCAGATAATGAGAATAGGACTGTCTGTTCCCTAATTAACTGTCTTTATTATAAAAACAAAGTTTTAGAGATCTGATAATGAGAATAGGACTGTCTGTTCCCCAATTTACTGCACGAAATTCAAATATCAATCAATATTAATATTAGAATCGTTGAACATATTTAATAAATTTATAGTTTGCAATGAATTGTTATTAAATTAAATTGAGTTAAGGCCTGCTTGACCATTTCCATCATCTTCATTGATCTTTTCATTATGATATGACTATAATTCCATCTTATGCACTTTCTACATTAATTGTTCAACTTTTTCTTAGTTTGCCTGGAATAATTACACTTGCTTTCATTAGGAACTTTGGTACATTTAATTTTGACAAGAGTTGCAGCTGCAAGCAAAACTTTTGCCTCAAATGCAACACAAGACTAATGAGCAGGCGGCAGATGTGGCAAGGGGGCTGGTGACGTGGCAGAGCGAGAGAGAAAGATAGGGCAAGAAAAAGAGACAAGAGACAAGAAACAGACTCTAATTAATGAGCTGATATTAATCATGAGGCCATGTGCAATGTGTTGCATTGAATTACTAAACGAACAATGAACGAGCAGAAGGGGGAAAGAGTGGGAGGTGTGGCGCCTCCAACTGTCTGGGCATGATTATCAATTGAGCAAGAAAAAAGGGGCAAATGTCAGCTTGACAAGTGACTGCGAATTTCATAATTCAAATGATGATGAATATAATGATGATGATGATGCTCCCTCTTCCTCCTCCCTGAATAGGATTAAGCCATCGATTTGCTGGCCGCACGTAACCAACGCTAATAAGCTGGGCGTGGCAGCAGCAGCTTAGTCGCCCATGGGAGACACAAGACGCTTCGTTAGTTGCCAATTGGCAGAGCATCGAATGAAAAAAAAGGTAAAGCAAAAGAAAGGAAAGAGAAGAGAAGGGATCAGATTGGAACTGTAGCAATAATTCAAATGCCACGCAAATTGGCTTAGAGGCTAGGACCCACAGGATGAGCCAAAAGGAAGTGCACTGATTGGCCTGACTGTCGAATGCCTTAGGGATGCACTTGCTCATATAACTCAGGTGATGGAACCACACAGAGACACACACAAACATGTGTAGCGGCAAATACGTTGACCAATGGTGCGTATGATTAATATCTTCCTGTCGAAGTATCAAGTTCAAAACTCTAACAAAGCTGAAAGGTGCTTAATAATATTCGGACTTTTTAAATAGATATGCAAAACTCGTCATGAAATGAAAAAGTTGGTAATTTTCTTTAAAATGTTCAAATTTGTAGCACATTTAAGTAGCAAGTCCACAGCTTAGTAAGAATATTTATAGAAAGTTATAAAAGTTATTACTTATCGAATAGTTATTAAGAATTTTGTAAAGGTAAAAGTATTTAATTATTTTGTATATAATTTCATAATTTGAAAAACGTTTAAGATAATCATAAAAATTTATATCTCTTGAAATGGTTTTTTATATATATATATTTTATAATTTTCATAAAGAAATCTTTTGCAAATATTCCCATAAATTTCATCATATACATTTTACACCCTTTTTAATTCCAACTAACGAACCGAATAGATGTAAACTTTAGAGTTTATTTAGTTTTTAAGTTTCTAAAGATATCGGTTTCTCGAATATTAAAATCTCGGCTAAATTAAATTAGATTTCATGGATTACATTAATTTGGATGGACGGGAAAATATGAGAGGAATAAAAACATTTTTATTCTTAACTTACATCACAAAAATTCAATTCAAATTTCAATTTTGCCGCAGTTTCTATTCTTTATCTTTTTTCTTTTGTTTTATCTTTTTATATTGTTGCTGTCTGTCTCTTGTGTTATCTCTTTCTGCTTCTTCTACTTCTTCTTAAGTTTGTTTTTCTTTCTTTTGTTGTTTTCAATTTTCTTTGCTTGTATTTTTGCAATCACTTTTAGTTAACAATATATATTCTTTGCAATGTTTATTTAACACTTGCCACATTATTATATTGATTTTTGCATTTTTTTTTCATTTTTGTTAATTAACTTTTTGTTTTGCGATTTGGTTTTCCATTTGTTTTAAACTATGTAAAACGTTTTTTTCTTCGGCTTTCTCATTTGTTTCAATTCTTAGCCGAGGCCGCGTCGCTGAGACAGAGAATTGAGATAGAGATAAAGATGTAGAGAAAAAGAGAGAGACAGATATTGAGATATCGAAACTGCTTTTTAAGCAACTGATCAAATGTAATTTAATGCACGGCCATTGATATTGTTGTTGCTGTTGTTAATGATGTTGCAGTTGCTGCTGATGTTGCACATGTTTCTGTTACTGTTACTGTTGCTGTTGCCGTTGCACTTGCAATTGTTGCTGTTAGTCTGCAATTTGTTTGTTGCTGCTGTCGTTGTGGCTCGTGTTGCAGTTGCAGTTGTTGCTTGAGGCGATTGTTCTTGTTCTTGTTGCTGCTTTGTTCTTGTTGCATTTGTTGCTCCATTTTTATATAATTTTTATTATCTGCGCCTAGCACCTGCAAAAGATACACACAAAGATCTGTGAGTAAAGCACAATGCAGCGTCTATTTATTAATTTTTAACTTTTTTCATTTGGTAAAGAAGCGATTTATGTGGCAGATGTGTGAGTGTGTGTGAGTGCGTGTGTTTGTGTGAGGGACAGTGAGCTTTGACCCTCTCTCTATTGGGTACCGGGCTCCGTTAGAAATCGTTATAACAATAGCCAAAGCAACAGCCAACAAAACAACGCACAATATTTGTAAGTCTATTGACCCAAAGCAAACGGCATTTGATTAAAGCAGGCACAACACCTCAGGCCAAAAAAAAAAACAAGACAAATAACGATGCGGAAGATCATATATGAAAGTATGTTTATAAACGTTATATTCGACAGTCCGAAGACTTGATACCCTGTAGATTCAAAAATGTATTGCAGTTTTCTTACTGTTTCCTATATTAAAAAAACTATTTTAGCTTTGTTAGCTTGATCTGGAAATCATAAAAAATATTTGAATACAAAGACTATATTTTCTACTGATTGTTCCTATGAGAGTATACCGATTTTCACAAAATTGTTCAGGCTGTATTAGACTATATCAATCTGCGAGATTTAATGAAAAAGCTTCAAAAATTTTCCATATTAAAAGTTGATTTTGAACCCATCTTTACTATTGCAGCTGTAGTGTGGACCGATTTAAATCCAACTTGATAAACTTGGTTGAAATATATTAAATAAAAAAGTTTCTCAAAGTTCTATCAACGATTAAATCTATACGATCTACTTATCCGATCAGTCCGATTCCGACATACATATGTACCCGCAAGTTTCATCAACATAGCTATAAAACTGATAGGTAAGTTTGGATAAAATGGCCTACTATGTACTGCTCCTTCTTTAAGACATAACATATTTTTAGATAAAATTATAATACCTTCAAGGGTATTAACCTCAGAGAAAATAAGCACATTGGACGCCTTGAAACACACAACTCCAACTCCAAGTCGAAAACTTAAACTGAAACTAACTCATTGGCTAATTTATTGGATTATGCTAATTTAGAGCAAACAAAGAGCCGGCTCAGAAAAACCTCACAAATATTGTTTGCACACTTTTATGACTTGGGCGTTGTTGACTTTTTAGCTTGTATTTGATTTCCTCATTATAACCAGTTTCAAGAACCGATCCACAACCAACGATCGATCGATCTTTTAGTGTCTAAAGTGGGTCACACACAATCACAATCACAATCACAACGATTAACGATTAATGTTGAACTGGCCATACAATTTTGGCGCGCACTGTGCCCCTCAGTTAAAAACAAACAAAACAGCTGATCGTCGTTGTGGCAAGTGCAATAAAAGTCAATGAATTGAGCTCAATTGAAAGCAATTGAAGCAAGTGAGTGAACAAGCTATAAATAAAAAGAGAGACAGAGAGAGACTGATAAAGAATAATCTGTGGGATATTGCGCATACGACTCGTTGCACTGACTGCACAATGATAGCAAGTTATAACTACTATTCTTT
Organism: Drosophila testacea; assembly: GCA_035043265.1. NCBI lineage: Eukaryota > Metazoa > Arthropoda > Insecta > Diptera > Drosophilidae > Drosophila > Drosophila testacea. The sequence continues at coordinate 4,019,544 of JAWNND010000151.1, forward strand.
TTCTTTTTATTATTCATCTTATTGTTGTACCCTCTATCAAGGGGGCTATCCAATTGTGCTTAGTTTAGCTACAGCAAGTTTAATAAAACTTATTTTCTTCTTTCAATACTAAATAAAGTCTAAAGTTTGCATTCAATTGATATGCATACTTTGTGTTTTATGTACATATATAACTTTATTAATTGAGGGAATAAAATATTCTCATGAATTTAGTTGAGTAATTCAACACATAGAACAGGTCTAATTCAAAGTACAAATACTTCTGAAATTAATAAAAAGAGTATTACATCTAAAAACTGGATTTCTGACCTCTTTTGAAAACTTTTCAAATAAATTTCGAATTTCTTTCACAGTAAAACTGATGTTTGAATTTATTTAAAGGCTACATTTCAAAATACAACTACATGCTTGTTATAGCTTCAATCGTAATTGAAATTTGCAATATAATCTATATTTACGAACATATTTCTGAGCCATTTCTGAAATCTTATTCAATTTTTCAAACTACTTATTTGACTTTCTTTCGATACATTTTGAACTTCACCTTGAAATGACAGTTTTAAAAATTATATTTGTATATACAGTGAAAACTCCCTTAGCGGACACCTCTAATAGGACGGACACCCCCTTGGGCGGACACTTTTTCGGGGACGTTGGTTTTGGTGGGGTTTTCAGACCAATTTTGCCTCTATTGAGCGGACACTCTCTTGAGCGGACGCGGACACTAAAAAAAGGACAAAAACGAACGAAAACCTCTTTTGGCGGACACGAATTTTTAAAAACGTTCGCTGACGAGCTAGTTTTGTCATTAAAAATCAGAAGTGGGCGGAAACAATGATAATTCGAATGCGAAGAAGAACCGGAAGAGCCTGACTATGATCCTGACCCAATAAATTCGAATGATAAGGCGATGACCACAATTAAGAAATTAAAAATTAGTTCAAAATGACTATAAAGCGTTTGAATACGTATAACATTTGAAAGCCATTTGCAGTCCTGCATATTAGAGAAGAAAATAAAGAACGCTCGACAAACCAAAATAAATTATTTTTTTAAGACGCAGTAATAAAAAAAAAATATTCCTATAGGCGGACACTCCCCTTGAGCGGACACAAATTGGGCGACCATGAGTGTCCGCCCAAGAGAGGTTTCACTGTATTTTTAAATAATATAATTTGTTTTCAAATATTTTTTTGAAACGTTGACATGTTGTGTTTCAAAGGAAAATTCGAAATTCTAGCCAAACAATTTGTCACTTGTGATTTGCAAGTAAAAAAAAGGAAAAACTATAAGAAAACTAAAACTAACAAGAAAATAAAACTCAATTTTAAAGACAAGAGAAAAGACTTGAGAAAAGAGAATTTCGTCTGTTTCTAAATTAATATTTTTATTGTTTTTAAAGATAAATAGGTGTATTAAAAGCAAACTGATCCAGAAACCAAACAATCTTCTTCCACAGAAACAATTATTTTCGACTTTATATATTTAAAAAATACTTGGACCTTCTCCGCTGAATACTCTAACATCTATTGTAGAGCATTTACTATTCGATTAGTGCGAATTTTAGCAGCTGTTCGTTGTCTCTCACACAAAGATCAATTCATTGTACTTTATCTCTATGAGTGTTTAGTATATGAGTGTGCATGTATTAGCTATATGAATATGAATGCGTGAATGTATGAATATGAATATGTATAAATATGAATATGAATATGTATATCGTATATACATATTTGTAGTGTGTTGTGATGTGGACTTTATATATTTGATTTGTTCATCGCTTGTCTAATTTGAAAAGTCAGCAGAAAAGATAGGAAAAAAAAAACTTGTCGCAAAGGTCAACTTGATTAGCGTGTCTGCAGCGTTTTGTGGCAACTGTTGTAGAATTGACATATTTCACGGACTTGACGTGACAGCTGAAAGGGATGGAGGCGGATGCGGAGGGGGGGCGTGTAATTTATTTAGCATACAAACTTACACAATTACATTTGAGTATGAGTATATAAATAATTCATATAAGTATAAGTTATGGCTGCCTCAATAATCCAGGACTTGAGGCAGGCATAGGACCGTTAGTTAGTTAGTTAGTATACGCACCTGTAATGAGAAAGAAGAGAAGAAAAAAAGCAATTAATTAAACTTTTCATTAACATTTGACATTTTTTGACTTTTTTTTTTTTTTTGAGGTAACATTTTGTATGAATGTTTAATGAGCTGCGTTGACATTTGCATATGAAAAGCAATCAAAAACACACGCTCTGCCCACACACACATACTCTACACACACACACACACACACACACACACTTGCAAGCCACACCCAAAGAAAAAACAACACCTTTGTCTATTTGCAAAGTGCAAAAGTTCAAAATGTTAAAAACGTTGCCAAGAAATGGCAAAGTAAACAATAAACGGAAAAATAGACAAAAATAAATTATATTCGCTTGTTTATTATGTTCAAGCAAAAAGAAAACCCAAAATAAGACAAACAGAAACTACAAAATGAAAAGACGACTAGATACCGCGTAAAGTGAAGAAAAAACTGCCTGAAAAAGAAAAGCTATTGCCTCTATACAAAGATAAAAAGTAATTCTAAAAAACGCATTTCTCTCAATAAGTGTTGCTTAATATTAAATGTTTTCAAATCAAAATTGTTCCGCATAGCGTTCAATATGATTGTAGTCTATAAATAAATCAACATTATGAATATGTTTGTTGTTATGCCTTTATTGACTTTCTACGTCGTATATCAGAACGTCAAGAGCTTAAGATAATATCATATAAGATACTTTGTAAACATCATGAAAAAGTCATTATTTCTCCAAAACAAATGCGAATATATAGACAACAAGAAATGCAAATTGATAAATGAAAGCGCTTGGACTTGACAAGAGGAAAGGGTTACGAGGGGTGGTGAAGATGGGGGGAAAAGATTAAGAGGGAATTGTTGTTAAAAAAAAATAAACTTTGCGCGTCTCAGACGTAGCTAAAAGCCGGCAACTTTAATGATGATGACGCAGATTTTTCTGTGCCAAAAAATAAAATAAAATAAAATAAACTAACAACACACACACACTGAATCAGCTGTGAGTGTGTGCGTGTGTGTGTGTTGTCTGTGATTATATAAATAAAAAGCGCCAAATGGGAAAAAATAACGCCGATGGGGGACTCAGAGCGATATGTTTGTCATGACCAGACGATGACTTCCATGACAATCGCCCGGCATTCACTTGACTGTCTCCCTCTCTATCTCTCTCTTTCTGTCGCCCCTCTCTCTTTCTTTCCATATATTGCTGTCACTGTTTCTCCACTTTATTGTTGGGCTGTAATCTTTCTTCTTTTTATTTTCTTATGCGCTCCACTTTGTTTTCTTTGCGATTCCATTTTCTTGTTGTTTGCCAAAAGTTTATTGATCTCTGTCTCTGACATTTCATGGCAGCACAGCGGGGAGGAAGTGAGAGAGCAAGAGAGAGGGAGAAAAGGGGGGCTTCACTTTACTGTAGAACCGTCTGCTTTTCTCCTCCAACAACTTTCGCATTTTCTTTGTTAAATTTACGAGCAATACAAGAAATCATGTCAAATATTCCAAGGGCAATGCCAAAAATACAAATAATACAACAACAACAAAAATGAGTATAATAATAAAAAGAGAATTTCACGCAATCGTTAATGGCATGAGAAGAGGGGGTGTGTAGGGGGTGGGGGATTGCCTGAGAAATATTCCATATGGCACACCAACAACAACAAATCATAAATAGACAATTTAAGCACCGTCCGAAAATTTATGACAGCCGCGTAAACAAAAACAGAAAATAGATTGAAAAAAAACATAACCAACAGCTGTTGTTGTCCATAAAATAAAAACAAATTTCAAAATAATACTACAAATAAATAAAGATGTTGAAAACGGTATCCAAGTGATTAATACAGTTCTACAAAAACAAACAACAATGACCCACTAATCAGGGCTGCATCCTTAAAAGCAACTTATAAAGTCCAACAACTTCCAAAGACAACAATTTACAATAATAACAAACGAGCGACAAAAACCGACAAAAGCGACAAATATGCAAATGAATAAAGTTCAGGTCGGGTTAAAGGAGAAATCATAAAAGAAATTTAAATTAAACAATTTAAAATGCTTGACACGTTAATGATAGACTGAGAGATGCCCTACAATAACTACCTAAAAATAACTATAAATCTATTAAAATTTGATAGTATAAATAAATAAGATGAGATTCTATTTGAGACAACTAAAGGAAAAGATTCCTAGCTGACTTCTAAACTAACTAAACTTCAGAATACTACTGAAATACTGTATCTTAAGCCAGATTCCCCAAAAATTGCAGATTTTCATTTTAAAAACTCTTTTTCAAGGAACAAGATTTTAAGAATAACTTGACGGGAGAGTCTATTCTCAACTCAGCGGTATTTCAAAATCTTAAGAAGCTATCTTCAATCTTTTTTAAGACCCAGTTTTCGGTCTCTGATTGTGAGATCTTCACTGTGAACCCATTTTGTCAACGCCAAGTTTTGCAGGGTATGCAAATGAAAATACAAACATTAACAATTTAAATGCATGCGTCGCGGTCAGTAACGATGTTGATGTCGACGTCGACGTCGCAGTCAGCTGCTGCATTAGTCAGCAAGAAATGTAAAAGAGAGCGGCCCGGTCGCCCAAAAAGAAACTTGCAAGAGACCAAACAAAGTCATTGACACCAAAAATATACACACACATACTCATACACACACACACACATACATTTCAATAAAACTCAATAACAATAACAAAAGCAAAAGCAGCAGCAGAAAAAATAAACTTCAAAAGATGCAAATGATTTCAACTTTAATGTTAAAACTTATGAATAGCTATAGCTCCGTCTCTCTCAGTCTTTCTCTGTCGCACTCCTTCTCAAAAAGTTTTGCGAAATCAAAGTTTAATTTCCGCATAGAAATGGAGGCGCTGTAATTAGAAAAGCGCCACCTGTCGTTCAGTTAAGTGTACCTCACGCCGTTTTTATTGGTTCTTTGTTGTTGCAAAGTTCGTGACAAGTTTCAAAACAAAATGCAAACTAGACAACAACAACAACTACAACAATAATAATAATAAAGAGTGCAACGGCGTCTCCCACTTATAAGTACTTCTCTCTCTATCTCTCTCTCTTCTTGCTCTTTGCTTAAGCTAGTTTTTAATACAACAACAACATCTACAACAATGCAAATTGAAAACTTGTTAAATCTTCGCACATTTGGTTTTTGTTGGTATCGTTGAACTTTTTGGCTAGCCAAATGTGCCACGCCCACTACGCCCAAGTCACACTGCAAATTGCATATTCAATGAATTTACCGTTGCTGTTGTTGTTGTTGACAAAATTACCGCTTTTTGGCGGAAAGAAGAAAGCAGCACGACAACGACAACAACAATAATACAAAAAATAATAATATAAAAAACGCAATACTCAAATGCACACTCTATAATTTGGCACAGCACAACTTGGAATGCACTTGCCTAGATAGAGAGTTAGAGTCCTTTAGATACGTAAAGCATTTTGAAACAAAAAATGCTGGAAAAAGATTTAAAGTGAGGCACTGTACAGCCAATAAATGTCAATTTTTCATAGTGGAAAACAATTTATAAAAACAAAGCAAAACTGTATTGATTAATTCATTAATTGTGTCTTTCTTTTAAATAGTAAATTTTATAAAGAGAACTATAAAATTAAATCCTATGCAAATTTGAATATTAATTCACAAACTTGTATAAAATGTAGTTTTCAGTGCGCTTCAAAGGTATTGGAAAAAAACAATAGGCGAATGATTTTTGTTTCATTTATTAGATATTTAAGTATATGTTTCAGCAAAAAATTAATTAATAAATCTCAAAAGAAGCATATAGTGTTATTATGAACAGAATTTCCTAAGACAATTTTAATTAATAAAATAAAAGTTTCATTATTAAGTATTTGTTTTTGGGAGTATCAACAAAATTTAACTCTAAAAAGCTGTCAAATAAATTAAAATCAAATACAAAAGTCGAATAAACTGATTTATGGTAACCAAATAAGCTTGATAAAGTCAGGTTTGGGAAAAAATAGCAAGCAAAATTCGTTGGTTTTAAGTTGAATTTATGTTTAGATTTAATACTTTTTATTTGTGTTTTGCTGGTTGCTTATGCAATTTCTAAGTGTGTGTGTGTGTGTATTTGTGGCATGCAGCGCCATGTCGCGTGCAGCCAACAACGACAACATCATGAGTTTAGGTGAAATTGGGTTTAGTATTCAATTTAACACCCACGTTCTAGTTTGGGTTTGTTGGCCCCTTGGCAAAAAACTGAGCAGCATTTGCAATTGTTGTCGGTTGGTGTTGTTTTCGCGTTTTGTTGCAACAATTGCTGTCGCAGCTGCTGCTGCTGCTGCTGGTGCAACAGCAACAACAAGAACCAGCAGCAAGCGTTGTTAACCGAATGCAATCATGTTTAATTATGCATTCCACATTGAATTTGTTTTGTTCTGTTCTGTTCTGTTCTGTTCTGTTCTCTTCTATTCGGTTTAGGTTTCTTTTATCCGCTTAACCGTTATATGAAAACAGCAGCAGCAGCAGCAGCAGCAACAACTGACAACGCCCCCATGAAAACAGCCGCAACAACAACAACCGCAGCTGTCGATGGGCAACGCTTTTCTTTAGTTTTCCATTAATTGATTGATAAACCAATTTTGGACACAACAACAACAACGAAGAAGAAGAATCAGAGTTGCCTTCATTTCCGTCTTACAACCCACTTCAAATACTATAAGAATAAATATCAATCTAGAAAGAATAAGAAATCATTGAAGCATTTCAAGAGAGCCCACGTCTTAAAAATTAACATAAATACGTTGCACAGATTGGTTTTATAGATAATATGTATATATATATATATATATGTGTGTGTAATAGATTGCCAGACATGCATAATTAACAACAGACCAGGTGGGTTGGTTGCTCTCGGGTCTCTTTCTATAGTTTGGGGGCTGGAACAACTCTAAAAAACACTTGAAAAAAAAAAACAAGAAGAGATTTCAAGACGTTTACGTGGGCCCCAAAACGACACTTGGTGGCCCCAAATGGAATTGACTCTAGGGTCAGGTCAACGCCCCTTTTATTTGCATATAATTATTGTCATCATTGTTATTGCTGCATTGGTTGACTGCGCTTTCAGTCTTTTATGGTATACTCCAATTGAAATTGTTTATTTTATGTTCAATGGAGGCTTGTTCAAGTTGGCCATAAAACAAAACATTTTCAATATAAATATTTATCTGCGTTTTCTTTTGCTTTTTTTTATTAAGTTATATATTTTATTATACTTATTTACAAGTTCTTTGAACTTTTATAGAATTTAGGGGAAATTTAGAACATATATATTGGGGAAACTTAAGAAATATTTAATTCATCGTGTTTTTTAATTGAAATTAGCTGAGTTTATATTTTTCAAGCTTATTATGAAGCGAATTAAGTCTGAAGAACTACAATGAAACTACTCATAAAGAGTAGTCCTAATTTATTTTTAAATATTGGAATCAAATATTGATATAGATATTGATACAGAATCCACTTTCTTCGGGATTAAATAGTTTCTTTATATATAGGACTGTATAAGTATTAACAGCTGATCCTTGCAGCTTTTAGGCTTAATAAGGTCTCAAATAACTAACTGAATGTTAAACTGGCGTAAAATGTATAGAAACTAATGTCAAGCTTATAGGGTTTATATTATTAAATCAAAACTACTTTACAGTAAATGCCAGAGTATCTACACTTCGCATAAATAAATTGTTTATCTCGTATCATCTTTGTTATTTTTTTATTTTGAAATCCGGTTGCTGGTTTCTCGCTTCTCTGTTGAGCGCACAATTAGTTCAATGCTCATCACCGCCAGCCGTCATAACAATTTGCTTTGGAAATAAACGTAAACACACAAATAATTATGGTTATTATTATTATTATTATGAATTTTATTCTATTTTTATTTATTTATGTTTGTCTTTCCTTTTTTTTGTTAACTGCGATTGCTTTATGAATCATAATAATTATTTTTACAATAACACGATTTGCTAGCGAGTGCAACGCACTTAAATTGTCCAAGTGTCTGTGTGTGTGTGTGTGGCACGCTTGTCTAGCGAGGGATAACGGGTGGGAGGAGGCATGAGGGGCAGGAGGAAACTGCTCCTCATCGGGAGAAAGCGACCGACAAAAACAAAAACTACAGTAAACACTCGTTGGCAATTAAGTTGCTGCCAACTGCAATTTAATTCAGACAAAAATTGCGATTGATCACTGTGATCAACGCTTGAAGGCGACAAACACAAGGGGGAAGGAGACTTGGGGGAGGAATTGTGGAGAGAGGTGCTGTCAAGACGTCTGTGATGAGCAGAGTTCAATAGGTCACTGTGCTGCCAAAACAATTGCAGATAGAGTGAAATCTTTGGCATTGAAATTAAACAGCGACATTGAAATTTAAATAACATTACTTAAGAAGCACATTTTGCTACTTGAAAGAAATACAACTGAAAGCTGAAGATTGAAATTGTAGAGCGACATTCGAGTTCAATAGTATTATTGATAAAACAAATGATTGTCGACCTTAACATTGAAAGTATTCAGCAAGGAAAAATTTACAAACAAAAGAATTAAACAAACAAGAAATTAATTTAATTTAATGTAAACTTATGACAATAAAGTTGACAGCTAACATTGAACATTGCAACTAAACTTTGAAGATCAATTCTATTAAAGCAATATCATTATAAGTAATTTAACAAAGACATTAAAATTTTATAAACCTATTAAAAGCTGAAAATATATAATTATAAAAAAATTTTATATAACAATAAAAATAAATTTTATTGTGAACTATTATCGTAAAATTGAATTGCAAGCCTATTTCAAATTGGACTATGTTGAATAACAAAAGTGAAACAAATAGTTATACTATGTAAAATATAATGCTTCGATAGAGAAACATAATAAATAAAAACAAGACAATTGTTAAACTAATAGTATGAAATGTCTGCGTTAATCAATTAAACTGAACAATAAACCATTGAAAATTGTAGCAATAATTGAAAAGCGTAGACATCGCGACGTTCAAACATGAATTGAATCAAATCTCAACACTTGGCCACCTGATGACCGGCTAAAACAAATAAATCGAAAGAAAAAAAAGTTACGAGACAGAAATGGCAAATGGATGTTGGCCAAGTCGGGAGTTGAAAGATTTATGTGGGAATGGAAATGGGAAGCGGCGTTGAAATGCCAATGGGATTGGCGATGGGAATGGAAGAGCCAAACCAAACCATTGATTGCTGCTTTTGGTCACCCCTTTTTGGCCAAAACAAACACCAAAGGCAATAACACAAAAAAGCTAAACAACGAATCGCACAAATAAATTGAATAAGTCATAAGTTATTTTATAGTTATTTATTGTCAGTGTTGTTGGTTGTGTGTTTGCTCCTATTTGTTTTGTAGAACCGGTTCGACGTTGCAATCACTGCAGCAGGTGGCAAACAGCAACAGCAACAACTACAACTACAACAACAACAACAACAGCAAATGGACACTGGCCATTGGCCCCCGCTACCACATTGTTGTTGTTGTGGTTGTTGCAATGGACAATGGAATGATGTGAAGTGTTGTTGAACGTATTGGGGCATGACTTGATGAGTTGCCAACCGGTTATGTAAATTAGAAGCAGAACCAAACAACAGCAACAATGACAGCAGCAGCAACACCAACAGCAACAGCAACAACATTGTTGCATATCATGCATTTTAAATGCTGTGGCAAGCATGTTGACGGAAAGGGGAAAGTAACAATAGGGGGGCAAGCAATTAATTAAATGCTGCAATTTTATTTTTGGCAAGCGGAAATGCTGCGGGGGATGCAAGAAGCAGAAGCACGGCTGCAACATCAACAATCAACAACAATTAAATTTGATTAACGAAAAATAAAAATTAAAGTGTTTTTTTCCCCCTAAAAAAAGAATTATAAAAAGGGTTGTGAGAGAGATGAAAATAAAAACTGTCGGCGTGGTGCATAAATTATGCTGGTGGTGCCACTTGAGGGGCAACAATTTGTTGTAAGTAGGTAGACGGGAGAGCATTGGGAACAAATCTGAAGATGATGCTCAATGTGGATGTGGATGTAGATTTAATGTGAATGTTGTTGTTGTTGTTCTCGCTCAAGTGTTTTGTCCTCGAAGCGAAGTTAAAGAAAACATCATAAAACCAACAAGAAAAGTTTTCAAGGTTAACCAAAAATATGGCCTCGAAAATCGGTAGGATCTCTCCAAACTGCGAAAACAACCAAATAAAAAGGAGCAGTGTTGTCATTTTAGCTTTAAAGTGATTTGACTTTGCATTTTTTGTACTGTTTTGCTAGAAAACTGTATAATCTTAAAGAAAATAATGGGTATTTTTTTCAGGTTGACTAGCAAATGTTCTTAAAAATGCTTTTTACAGTTTAGATATTTATTCAATGTTATAAAAGTTTGATTCAGGGATATTTTTAAGAGGGTAAAGTTATGGTGGTCTTAACTCTAGCTACCTTTTTTTGATAAGAATAGCTAGTTTAGCCTTTTAAATTCTGGCAATCCAACAAATTTAAAGATTCTGTCAATAAAGTTATAGTTATTATTCAATAAAAATGAAAAATATATATTTCGTAACTGAATTGTCAATTTATTAGCTGCCTGTTTGAATAATCTGTATGAAGTTTATTTTTTAAGTCTAAGCATTGTTTTAAAGCGCTTTTGATAATTTGTTTATTATTAAATTGTGATTAAACATTTTGAAATATACATATTTATTTTATAGCAACCTTTTCTTTAATCCAATTAGCTATTTTAGCTATATTTTTTAAAGTTCTGGCAACACTGTTAAGAAGGACAACAACGTTGAATACCAAGAAAACCTTGGAGAGACTTCCTTGAAGAGCTGCTCGTGTGCGTATGTGTGTGCGTGTGTGTGTGTGTGAGATCGCTTGGTACAAATTTAATGAGCAACAACATGAAGAGGCAGAAGAAGCAGAAGGAAAAAAAGAATAAGCAGCAACTAACCAAAGGCATAAATGTCGCTTAAGCTGCAAACCGGTTTTGTGGTCCAACAACAACAACAAATAACAAAAGCGACTCCCAGACAGCCGATGCTGCCGTTGCGGACTGAGCAGTCGACGCCGGCAGAGACAGCAGCAGCAGCAGCTCTTAATGCTGTTGTTGTTGTTGGTCTTGTGTTTAGTATGTTCCACGACCGGTTTTCTTTTCAGAAGGCAACTTTATAACTTGAATAACATTTTCTATACACTGCTGCTGCTGTTGTTGTTGTTGTTGTTGCCACAACGCACAACAGGTACAATTGTTGTAGTTGTTGTAAGCAGACATACACTATATAGGTATGTATATATGTATATGTATAAGCATATGCATATCATGCTGTACATATGTATATACATATATTTATATGTGTGTGGGGGTCTGTTATATGAGAGTTCCTCTTTGTCTGTCTGTCCTCCTATATCTCTGTCTCTGACGGTGTGCCTTGTATGTCTCTCTGTCTCTCTCGCTCTGTTGAGTTCTTTTGTGCTGCAACAAAAACAACAACAACAACAATGAGAGCTCCTTTTGGATGTGTTGGTAGAAAACCAAAAGAATAAGCTTAAGGAAACAACATTTGAGAATTTGCTTTGTCATGTGTGTTTGTTCTCAGCTATATACATATATATGGATATACACATATACATACCCTATACATGTATATTACATGTATAGTATGTATATATGTACATTTCTGATATATGCATAATTGGTATATAAGGCTATTATGATGATGATGATGCGCATAATTCTTATTTGTTATGCTGATTTGTACCTTTTGTGAACACAACACAATTTGTATACCCTGTAAACGAGCTATTGTAAAGGGTAATAAATTGAGAACATCTAAAAAATGACATTAAACATTAGACAAATGTCATATTTTTAATACCAATGCGAACACAAATGTTAACAACAAGTTCTGTGGTAGAAGTTTGGTATTTAAGCGATGCCAAGTAATTTGGACAGTTTTATATTGAACAAATTTTGTATCTTTATGATTTGTATGGTAAATTTTGATTCAACAGATCTGCAATGTAATTAAGCATTAGGTTCTGTCACTTCATTAGAATCAAATAACCAATTAGTATTAGTCAATAAGCTCCTAATAAATTAAGATACAATTATTTATTTTGTTGTTTGTTCTAAGAACGACATTTTGGCAGAATTTGATCAATTTCATTAGAGAAGTTGTCTTTATCTCTTGCGCTTTTTTCCAGGAAAGTGTCTGGGTCAGCATGGGTCAGGACTGTGTGTATTTGATGCTGATAGGGTCACATTAGCTAATTAATGCCGACATCTTTGATAAATTACCATGACCATCAAGTCAAGTTCTGTTCAATTAGAGAAAATTAAAATATACAGATACAGATACAAAATACAATAAATGTATCTTTAATTTAAGAAATAGAATCCAATTGGTGCTTGGCACCGGCAGTTACCAGTTTTGTTCCTAACCACAAAAAAACAAATAAAAATAAAAGATGAGAGACAAACAAATGCCAAAAAAAGGCAACACATAAATAGAATGTACCAAAAGTAGAAGAAGTTTAAACCTAAGCAAAATTTAAAAAATGAACTCGAACTCGACCTCGACACCCGAATTGGGCAGTAGGCGGTACAATGCTTTCACTTGAATGGAATGAAAGCAAGTTAATAACTAATAAACATCCTGTTACTTCTGAGTAGAGATTGATACTGTTAATTAACTATAAGCTGCAAGAACACATTTTTACAATGTCTAAAAAGTCTTTCAATTAAACATACATAGTTCGCGAAATATTATAAGAATTTTAAGTTTTAAGAATTGCAAATAATTCTTTTAATACTACACGAATCGTTATATAATATGATCTTGAATACCTGAGTTTGCAGAACAACCAGATACATTATTTCATTTAATAAATAATTATTATTATTTATTTATTTGCTTAATATATACTCAATAATTTGAATAACCACTGTAGTATCGAGATTATCCTGAATTATATTGCATTCTATAGTTTCTAGATTTTAATACCAATAGTTATTTAATCTAAAAGTCTACCCCCTATATTACAGCATAGTTACATTCCTAATAGGGGTACCAACAACCCGTATTCTCTAGTGTAATCAAATATGGGTCCTCTAACAACTTCATAAATAGAGCTCTCAGCTAAATGTAAGCAGAGTTTCAAAGATTATGCACTTCCCGCTGATGATTTAATTCAAGAGATGCACTATCTAAAATATATAAAAATAAGCAACAACAACAAAAAACTAGTAGGAACTTGTCCCACATTCAATTTGTAATCTGGCCATCAAGAAATTCGCCCAACAACCAACTGTCAACTGTCCCGTGTATGAGGAGTATATATTTCAGATATACAAACATGTGCCGCAGTAAATCCGCATACTCCCTCTCCCTCCCTCTCGTACTCTTGGCACCTCCTTTACCCCAATGCCTCATATATGAGGCACTAATCTAATCACTGGAACACAACAAAACGCATTTGGAAATCAAATACGTGTGTGCACATTTTATCATCTTCTATAGACTAAGTCAATGTGTAATCTCAAAAGTGTAGAGTGGAGGAGAGAGGTAATCGGGCATATTGTATTGGATTATAACATAGGTCTACCGATAAGATAGTCCCGTCCTGATAATGAGACTGAAAAAAAAAGAGCCCATATTTCGGTTTTTAGCTCGGACAATCAATTTCATTTACAATATCGAAAAGGCCAAATGGAAAATAGAAGCTAGAAAATATAAACAAATTCAGAAATATCTGTGTATTTAGAAATAAATCAAAATTATATTCTAAATATTTTGATCTATACAAAAAATTTCTAAATAAATTGAAGATTTTTCATTTTTAGGAATATATAATGACTTACATAAGAAGACTTTAACTTATCTCTTCTAATCTCTCTATAGTCTCTTCTTCCCTAAAATATCACTGTGTATTCTTGATTCCTATAGAAATGGGAAAATCCAAGACACTTTAAAATCCATGTCAACGAAAAAACAAAAGCATTATAATCTTTAAAAATATAAATACCAAATGGGAAATGTTCAAAAAGAAGATCACAATTAATAGACATCCCAGATTATGAAAATTTCCTTGTTTATTCTTGAATCATTATCAAATTTCCAAAATATAACAACGTTTAAAAATAAATTTCTACATTAAATCACAGACTTTTAATCTTTAAAAAGAAATACATTAAAATAAATAATTAAAACAGTCGGTCGGGCATTTCCCAAAGCTCTAAATGGCAAAATCTATGATTGAATTTGCAGCTGGACTATTATCGTTGGTGCGACACGACAAAGCGCATTTAGCAATCGATCCACTTATTGTTAGTCATAATTCCCTTGACTCTCTCTCTCTTTCTGCTTATCAGGCGACAGTTACGTGGCATTGTTTTTGCTTTTTGTTAGTTCGTATTTTGTGGGTTTTTGTTTTTATCAAAATGGCACACATATTGATTGTGTACGTGTAGAACGATTTATGAGTCTGAATTCCAAAGTAACGCCCGCTAGATGAAGACCGGGTCCGCAATTAGACAACAACAGTAACAAAATCGGACAGATAACAATATGCAAGAGCCAAAAAGAACTGAAGACTGATAAGTGGCCACATGCCAAGTTACTACAATGTGTAATCATTGAACGAGCCAAACATCATACCATATTATACTATATACTATATACTACACTACTCATACCACACCGAACCACCCTCAACAAATCTGTTTAGGCCATATGCGAATAGAAATAACAATCGTTTCCAATTGACGTCAAAGATCTGGGCAAACAACACAAAAACTAAACATACAAATGAAAATTAACGCATATATGGCAAAATCTCACATAGATACACTCACACACACACAGTCACATGTGTGAGTCCCCTATCAGACGCTCTATCCTCCCACTTGCCAACAATGAGGCACCGAAATCAATAAAAACAAGCTCAGATGTACAGACAAAAGTGCGGGCACAACATGTAACCGAATGGAACGAAACAATTTGGTATGAAATGTTTAGGAGGTGTACTCTATAATATATACATATATATATACAATATTATACAAACATACAATGCAACCGATTTAGGTTAATGAGCATTTGAATCATTAAAGCTATTTCGTAATGGGAGAGAAAACCTTATCGACAGACACGTGCAAAAAGTTACAAACAACACTCCAGATATAGTATCTGAACATACATATGTGATAACTGGCAAGAACTAGCTAATTTATTAAAAGCAACTATTGCAATTTATAGTTTTGATAAAAGTAAAGAAAGTTTACATAAAGAAATGTGGTTTAGCAATATTTTACAATAGAATCAGTAGCAAGTATTAAAAATTTAAAGGGAAACCCATGTTTAAAAAATGTTTTGTATAAATTCGAAATAGATCTTTCTAGTTACTACAACTTATTGCTTTGTTGAAAAGAATTAACTCTGTACAGATCATGACAATGACCTGCGTTAACTCGGCTTAACTCTGTTTCAATTAAATTCAATTAATTTCATTCGTTTTAATTAAGTGAAAAACATGCGTTATACATTTTCTGATACCCCAGACTTCTTAACACTTGAAAACTTGTTAACATTTAAGCTATAAAAATGCTAAATGTTATGTCATTTGGATATTTATATTTAATGAAGCTATCCACATTTTGGTAATACTTCATGATCTGATTTTGTTTATTACTTTGAGAGTTGTTGTAGCTAAAGTTTATTAAAACCTTTGAATCTTACAAATGCCGTTATTATATTTTCTTCCTATTAAAAGTTTATTTCATACTCAGCCATGTTTATGTTTAGACTAATGTCTGTGTTTCTGAGCGTTACAGAATTACTTGCGATCGTAAATGCTTTTGACTCGACTTTTTGGCAAACATCAAAATCATTTTCAAATTGTTTTCTTTAAATGCGGCGCAAAAATAACAAATGCAACGATTTTAAGGGGGGAAAGGCATCCATGAAGCGCTACGAGGGATATAGATCGTATGTATATGTATATAATATTTTTGGCAACCAAAAATTATTGAAAAATATTGCAAAATTAGTTTGGCCCATTGCAAAAAGCCATGAAATATTGCACACATGGCCAGCTTTCAGTTTCAGATCATTTTCATTTACATACAAACAATAAAAACACATTCAAGATTTTCCTATACACATACATTCTCACTTACAGACACCCATTAATGATATATACACACATACATATTTACCAGCACAATATGAAAAAGATTTTATTTCTTTGACCGCATTACAAAACACATACCTGCAATAGAAAGAGAATGAAATAGATAGTTATATTAAGATCAATCTTTTGTATACAAAAAACAATTGGAAAAACAAATTTAATTATTCGACCATCTTTTGTTTTTTTATAATACGGAAAAGTATGTGGAAAGCTTAGTTAAAAATTGTATTAAATTAGTTTTTAAATACTCCAAAAATATATCAAAAATCTTTTAAATTTTTCATAGAAACTCTACCTATGTGGATAAATGATTTTAAATTGTCGAAATTGTGCCTGATAGCTAGTTTTTTCATTTTCAAACGATCAGTTTTGATATCATTTATACAGATTTTGCTACAAGTGGAAAATTACACTCTGAAATAAAATTTTTTTTTTGTTTTTTATTATATTTTTCTCTGCTTGAAAGCTTTGTAAGGTCATTAGGGAATGATGGCAACAAAGAACTTTGCTTGTTTCATCATCCAGTTACAAAAGAGCCAAGTCAAAACGTTTTATCTTCACGCAACATTTGACTAGAGTTCTTCCCCCTAAGAACCCGTCCCTACCCCAATCTCACTCTTCTCAATCCCTCAAAAAAAAAATAAAGAAAATATAAAAATAAGCAGAAACTGAATGGCTGAGCATTGTGTTTGCTTCTTTTATTTTGCATGTTATTTTATATAATACAAAAAATATTGTATATGAGAGATATAAGTATGTATATTTATACAGAATATATTTAGGTATGTAAATGGTATATGTATACCTCTCGTTAGGGGCAAGCCTTTCAAGCGTCTAGATTGTGGTTTGTTGACGATGCCAAAGGCAAAGGCAAAGGCAAACCGCGAGGGACAAGGTTGCCAAAGTATTAAATTACCAAGCAGCAGGAGGAGACAGAGACAGGATAAAGGGGTGGAAGAGATAAAAAGAGGAGTCAGAAATGTCACAGGCGTGTAGCATAAGGGTTAAACTGCGCTATATATATAGAGGTATATATATATATATTTATATATATTGCGCATACGCCACGTAGCACAGTCGGCAAACAATTAAGCGACCTCATTTGCGGAGAACAAACCACATGCAACCGCAACAACAACAACAACAACAGTTTGTGAGACATTTAGACGCTTTGAGTGACAGCTGCACTTAAAGAGCAAAAAAAGCAAAACAGAGAAGAGAAAAATATGCAATGAAGATGGAGGCAAACGACGTTGACAGTTCACGAACTCAAAGCGAGCGTTCGTTCGCTGAGCTCATTCTTGAGTTAGAGATACAGATACAAAGATACAGATACGCGATACATTTGGCCAGCTGCAGTCAAGAGAAAAACACAACAATGAAAACTAGTTGCAACTAGTGCAACTGCAACAACAACAACAACTATAACAACTACAGCAAAAATATCTAGAAAAACATTGCGAAGCCAACTCGTTTGGCGAGATGCAACATACGATGGGGCATGGAGCATGGGGCAGGCATGGGAGAAGGCGTTGCCCAAGACCAACAACAGCAACAACAACAACAACAATTCTACTGCTGTGGGTGTTTTCCTATGTGTGGGTGAGAGCTGTGAGAAAGAATGCCACAAAAGCGGCCTTTAAGCTTCAGCAGCTGCAAAAGTATCTACGTATCTGATAGATACTCTTGAGAGCCCGCATAAGCCGACTTTCTTGCTAAGCGCAAAGCTCATTAAATTGATTGACTGCTTTATGGCCAAACGCTCTGATTTCTGATTATGTGATTTACTATATAAACAGTGGGAAAACATTTTCATTGGAAAAACTATTTTCAAGCTACACATTAAGGCGAATTAGCTGAGATATCAATTTCAAAAAGAACTTTATCTGCTGAATTTTCAAAGCAGACTGAAATTCCATTTGGTTTCTAAGCTTTAAAAATGGAAAAATATCTGTTTAAACAGACAGATGAATTGCTTTTACTGGAAATATTACTTGAGATTTCTTTGTAGTACTACTTATGTTATTTTTAGACATTTGAATTGTAGCTAAAGAAAATGTAAATAATTTTACATTGCAGCTTTGAAACATTTTAAAACGCTACTTAATATTTTATATGTCGAATGTTTTCTTGAAATATGTGATTCTTATATCCTTTATTTCCAATTTTGCAATTTTAGTTTTGAAAATAGAAACAGGACTATCTTCTCAATTAAATTTGTTATCAATTTAATTTAATTTGTAGCGATTCCAAGCTTGGAACTGGAGAAATTTCCCATCATTTAATTTCCTCAATTGTGAAAATTATTATATAACTTATTTCGAATAATGAAGTAATTAATAATCGACACCTTTATAGAATTAAGTACTGTTTTGATTTTCATAATTTCCTTTTGGAACTGGAAAGCATTTATTTAATTTATTTTAAAAATCAGACATCAAAAGAATAATGCCGGCAGACAATTGTATACTTTTATAGAATTAAGTACTGTTTTTAGTTTTATAATTTCCTCGATTACTTGTAGCCTTAAAAATTTGATAACAAATGTTATAACATTTTCGATATTTTGGACAAGTAATGGTATATAAAGTGATAGAATGCATGCAAATTGTGAATTATAAATGGCAATGGCCATTACAACGACCTACCCTCTTTTTGAAGAGGGAGGGATTAGAGGTCTAGAGTCTAGACAGGTGGCAATAGGAATTTCGCATCAGATTCTCCATATACGTAACAAATTTGCAACTAACAGAAAAATGAAAAAAGCAACAAATTTTACTGTCTGTTTGTGTGTATTTTTATGATGGGGAGACAATTTCCGGGTGTCTAAATCGGTTGTCGCGACAGTTGTCGCTCTGAAATGACGTATAACGACGTCGCAGTCGACATCTCTGCTGACGTCGCAGCCAAAGCCACCCACAAGGTAATAAGTATTTAGTCAAGTTTTGCAAATTTTGCTAGAGAGGAAAACAAAACACAAAACTTGTATGTGAATGATGAATCAGTTGCTCATTTAAAGGCAATTAGAGCTAAAGTCAGAATGTAGCTTTTAACGGTATCAAAGGTTCCTTAACAACAACAACAAGAACAAAAAAAGTAGAAGAGCTACAACAACAGCTGCCACGCCTCAAGTTCATTTTATATGTACATATATGTACATACATATAAATCAAAATTCAGTGAAACGAAGCGTAAACTAAAGTAAAGGGATCCGTAGAGGGGAGAAATTATGGCAGCGCAGAAGAAGAAAAAGTTTCATTCATTGAATGCAAATGCAGAAAAATACATATGTACATATGTATGTGTCATAGGGTACCCCTTTGTAAATGTATTTGTGTGTGTGTGTACACACAGCTGCTGCCTTGTCTACAAAGTCTGGCCACGTTGTTTGTCTCATTCTCATTCTCATTCTCATTCCCATTCTCATTCCACAGTCCACAGTACACAGTCCACACAATCCACACCCCTCGCTATCTGCTTAGCATTGAGAGTTTTGTGTTTTGCACAACGCGGATTTCCTTTGACATGCAGAACATATAGAAGAAGAAGAAGAACCAGCAGCAAAAAAAAATGTTGCAGACAAAATAAATAAAAAACAGGGGGAGAAAAAAAAGGGAAGAAAAAAAAGTCATATTTGAATGTCAAGTTTTGTTGTGTGTTAAAGATGCAAAAAAAGGAAAATAAAAGCGCTTTAAGGCGAGCCCACAAATTTGCAGCTAGGATTAGAGTTGCCCATTTAGCTATTAAGTAACTAAATTTAGTATGTACACCTGCAATTGTAAATGCTAGAAAATGTACAGAAATATTACAAGCTAGAAATCTAGCTAATCTCAAATTAATTTACTAACTTTTTTAAAGTTTCAAGCAACTTCAAATTATTATAGAAAGCGTTTATTACAATTACTTGTTTATTAGTGTTAAAATTGTTGTATTGACCATATTTAAACAAGTTTTTTAATTCTTAACAAAGCTACACCTTGCCTTATAATAGGTTAAAAAATAATGTGAGAGTCCTATAAGTATACATACATAAGTATTCAGACAAAATATCGTTGTTGCATACTTCAATAACTAATCAATTATTTACCTTCTCACATTAAAAGGTTTTTACCTCAATTTTTTTTAAGTGTTAAGCATTTCTTAAGCCTTATCTGCCTTTTAATATATAATATTACTATATTTTTTTCAACACTTTTGCTAGTTTTTTAAAGCTATTTTCAACTACCTTTTTGATCAAATTGGCTAACATAGCGCTTAAAATGCAGACAACTCTGGCCAGGATGCAAACACAGAGGGAAAGAGCACTTAGAAAAGGAGAGAGAGAGAGAGAGACACACACAAACACAGTCCAAGCTCAAGGTCTACATCAAGTTGCAGTCCAATGAATGCCAACTGCATTGAATTAGTACATCATTATTATAAACATCATCAGCATGCTCATTATGCTGATTGTTGCTTTGTGATTCATGCAGCGCAGGAAGCCACATGTGTGTGCTGTATCTAGATATTGTATCTTTAGCTGTAAGTAGACTTAGTCCATTGTTCTGGTCATGAAAGCGAAAGGCGTAGTGCATAAAGTTGAGCTGGACTATCAGATAGCCCAGCAGCAGACAACATGGGGAAGAGGGACAGATCATCATCATCATCTGTAGGGGGAGGGAGTTTTTGCAGGAAATGACCAGGCGGGCAGACTCAATTGAATTGCTGAGTCATCAGTCACCTGACACTACAGACGACACTCGACAGATGAGCAACACAAGTTTAGAGATGGAAGTTAAATGATGTGTGACCAAAAAATAAAGATGCAATGAAAACTAATAAATGTTCTAGCTAATCTGCAAAACACACTACTATTAGAAATAAAAATTTTATTAATAATGACACATTATTGTATTAGTTTTGACTTTATCTTTTTAATATTTTAGTTTCCGCTCAAGTTAAAATCATTTTTAAAAGTGTAATCGTGCTTCGAACATGTATAATATAATTTATTTAAAACACACAATAAAAATATGTATTTAACACTTTGAGTTGTTTTTTATTTTATTAATTCTTATTAAAAAGTAATTCAAATTAGATTTTACAATACATTTTCGTTTAGATATGTTTTCGAATCCTTCCCATCTCTAGCGAAGGCCGCCAATTTAACGCCATTGAAAGCAGACCGTGTGCATCCTGTTCAGTCCAACAGATAGGCAGATATATACTCAAATTGCTGAGGAATTGTGGAAGTACGCTGTTGGCCCGAAACAATTGGCCAACATCAAGTGCAAGCTGAGCACGAGTTGCTGTCTGGTCACATTTGGCATTTTGGTGGGTCTGAATGGCTTGCACAACCATTACACACAACAAAAACACACACAAAGAGTGTTCCAGTGTGTGTGTGTGTCCAAAAAGAAGACAATGAGTACATTGAACTCTATTGAGTAAACGTCGAGTGCATGAAAAGTTAAATAGTTTGGAAGGAGGAACAAATCATACGGGTCGTACGCCCTCAACTAATAAAAACCAATTAGCAATAGGGCGCGAATAGAGAGCTCTACGATCAGACCAGACATTACTAGTACTAACTACTATGAAACTCAATATATAAATTTATCTATATATGTATCTAAATGTATCTGTGAATTGCGCGATGACGAACAATGTTCACGTACAAAGTTGCAAAAGGGCACGTGATGGGACTTTCAATTGACCAGGGAAATTGTCATCGACCGTATATAAAAATATTTTCAGTTTAATAATTGCGATAGGTTTTTTTTTTAATTTTTTATTAATATTACATTCTGTTTTCGTAACTAGAGAGGGACAGAGATGGAAAAAGATACAAATGTATCTATAAATAATTGCACGTTGATTGTATTTCGAATTGAAGCCGCAGCGGAAGTCCGAAGGGTGCGAGTGTGTGTGTGTGTGTGTGTGTTGTGTGTGTGTGTTGTGTGTGCGGGGCTAAAAATCAAAGTAATTTTCAACAATAATTACTTAAATTATTGTCAATTATTGCAATTGCAGTTACGGGGGCGTCATACGAGACGTATGCGTGTTTTTTCGTAGGGGAATGGCATAATAACTATAATGGGGTTTAAACATTTTTTAAGGTGGTTGGAAAAAGAGTTTTCTTAAGTTTTCATTTTTGAATTTTAGCCCGAACCATTTATAAACCACAGTTGAAACTTTTTTTTAGGTTTTTTTGGAAACGTATTGCAGCGCTGAAAAATACGCAAATAATAATTTCTTTAGAAAGAAAGTTTCAAACTTACTTTTGTATGTTACTAAACACAGCTAGGAACTTTTCTCGTATAGGGTATTTTATAGTCTTACTGTCATTTATGTCAGTTTTCATTAACGTTGATTGTTGCAATTTTGTTGCTCATCGTATTCATTTTATAATTGAACAAAATATAATAACAATATAAAGCGTGGCGTGTGATTTTATACGCTTTACGTAACATTTTTTATTAATTTTTATTTTTTTTATTTTTGGTTCTCAGTTCGCTGTGCACTTGTCAGCTGTTTTTTCAGACCACTCTCTTTCTCTGTCTCTCTTTGTCGTTCTCCCTGTCATCCCATAAAAAACAACGTAAGATTAATTTTTAATTATTATTTTTAATTGCAACGCTAATTGCAAATGGAAAAAATAAATTGTGTTGAATATGAAACGAGTGAATGCAATGAAACATGCAAATTGGTTGCACGCATTGCAAACAAAGAGCTTGAATGAGAGAGGTAGAGAAAGGGAAATGAAGAGAATGAGAGAGAGATAGAGTATACATATGTGTAAGGTGGAAAACTGCTTTCAAATTATCCCACTTATAAACAATTGAGTCAGGAAAACACATACGTATAATAATCTATAAGGTGGGAATCAAAGAACCTTGTCTATTATTGCAGCTTGTAAGAAGCCGTCGTATAAATAATCGATTTGTATCGATTTTATAATGAGAATTGATTGTTCTCGTTAGGTATTCCACGTCTTTTGACTGAAATAAGCTTTAGGTTTCCACGAAAAGAGGGAAAACTTCTGCGAAATGAAAAATTGCATAATCAGAAATAAGACTTCGAAATTAAATGAATGTACACGAAGTTATCGGGCATTAGTTATAACTAAGAATTTGTATTATCGATTAACAATAGTGTGCTGTAATTGTATTTATCGATGCGTTATAGATTCTTGATAAAAACACAATTTTTGGGGACATTTGCACTGAAAGATTTTGCATAAATCTCAGAAAACTATCTTTTATCGGCAGTAAGTCGTCACTTAATCGAATTGATATCGATAATTTGTGATTTGCCTCAAAATGACACAATTTGTAAGAACTTTTACCCAATTTTCTTTGCATTTATCAAGCTAAATAATAACGATTGAAGGTTTCTATGTTTTCTGTATACAATATCATATTTTCCCTGGAAATTTTCTCTTTTTCACTTGAGTTATCTATGCCACAACTTGACATTTTGCAAATACTTGGCCCCGAAACAAATTCTGCCTGGCTTTGATCTCTCCACTTGAGCGCTTTTGTTTCGCATTGGCCAAAAAACAACAAGAACAACAACAAAAATGTTCAATGGGACTTGGGTTAATCTGGCTAAAAGCAGCAGACGCCATTGACGAGATTTACTTGTTCAGCTATTTATTATTTATTTATTTGTTTATTTATTACGAGGAACCGCCATTAAACAGAAGCTTCCTGCATCCGAACTGTGGATGGATGGATGCTGTATTGTCATTTTAGCTATTACATAGCTAGATTCACATTTTCAAGGAAGTCGGTATATTTAAGAAATTATTCGACCAATTCTTTAGATTAAAAACATTATTACAATTTAAAAAAGTATTATTATTGCAGACTGTCTTGAATTTACAGATATGGACATAAAGGAAGTTGGTTTTATTATTAATTATAATTACTAATCGTAACTTATAATTGTTATTTATATTAAACTATAAGCATGTTCTTTAGCAGTTTTAAAAGTTTATTTTTTGATATTTCAAGCTATTTTGTAATTTCAAATAGGCTATTTTAGTTTTAAAAAAAAATTGGTAAATCTAGAATGAGAATTTTCTTATTACAAGTTTAACTAAAATGAAATTAATAGCATTTCTCTACGCAGTTTTAAATATTTTTCAAACTATTTCTAGTTAGTTCTTATGATCAAATAAATTAGCAGTTACAGCACTAAATTTCGTAAAATGTAATTTTTAACATTTTCTTGGCCGTCTTAATTTTTTAAGATATCTCTGGCTGATTTTTAACCAAGAAAATAACTTTTTTAACCCAAGAAATTCAGGCAACACTGCTTTGGAAGAATGATGTGGAACTGTTTGTGGATGGTAGATAGTGGATGGTGGATGGCATGCTCATAAAGTAAAAATCCAATTGATTAAAGTAACAACAAGAGAAGCGGACTTTGTATTTGTGCTTGTATGTGTGTGCGTGCTTATTTAAGTGTGACTGTGTGCGTGCCTGCCAGTGTGTGCATGACTCATTTGCAATTAAACGACAAAGGCAGCAGCAGCAGCGGCACATACAAATACAAATACAAATCCAAGCAAAAGCACACATTTACACACACACATTTGCAGAATTCAAGAGCCGCAAAAATGCCAGCATAAAAATAAAGTAAACGTTACAGCCAAAAGAAGAAAACCTACAAAAGCAGCAGCAGCAGCAGCAACCACAAAGGCAAGGCAGCAACAGCGACGTCAGCGACAAAAGAGAGACAGAGAGAACGAGCAATTTATGTACGTGTGTGTGTGAGTGGCTGCAAATTCAAATTGGCTCAGACGAACAGCGACGTTGTCGCTAACGTCGACGTCAACGCCGACTGCGACTGATGTTTACACAACGTGCGGCGTTCGCAAAGTTGCTCGCAAACAGCAAACAACAAAAGCAACAACAACAATTGCAAATATACAACGACAACGGCCGCTGCTTGTATTTTTCTTTTGCCGCTGATATTTCTGCTTCTTCTTACATATTTTGTTGCTTCTTTTTGTAGACGACTCTAATTGAAAACAAGCAAAGACGGCAGTCTCTATGTGAGGATGTATGTTTGTGCAAAAAAAAAATGAGAGAAAAAAAACAAGAAAAACAAGCAGCAGAGTCTACAGCTGGCGGTGCTGCCTCCGCTGCGGTTAGATGCGAAATTTCCAGCGTTGCCAAACTTCAGCAGAGCGCATTTGTCGCTGTAGCTTTGCAGCAGCAGAAGCAACCATAGTTGTTGTAGATCTCGCTATGTATGAGTGTATGAGTGCATGTGTGTGTGTGTGTTTGTATCTGTCTGTGCATTATTGTTGTTTGTACTCGTATATCTTGTATCTTTGTATCTTTCGAAGCCATACATTGTGCGTTAATTTCTCAGGACACTAAAGTCCTCACATGGCTAATTTATGCCTGCTCTAA
Source organism: Drosophila testacea (assembly GCA_035043265.1). Taxonomy (NCBI): domain Eukaryota; kingdom Metazoa; phylum Arthropoda; class Insecta; order Diptera; family Drosophilidae; genus Drosophila; species Drosophila testacea. The sequence continues at coordinate 4,045,289 of JAWNND010000151.1, forward strand.
AGAGCATTATTATGTATGCATGTTTCGAGTGTATCTGTGTTTGTTTGTGTGTGTGTCTGCACCTGATCGATACTTAATGATAGGTCCAAGAAATAACCGGTTCTTAACGTCACAACGACATAATCCCCAATACGAATACTTATAGTAAATACTACTACCAACAAAGAGTCAACTGGTTTCATTGGTAACAGGTAATAATACCACGGCTATTGGTATAATAATCGATTTGTTGTTGTTGTTGTTGCTCGCCTGCTTGCTTGTGCCTTGGTCTTCATGATAATCTTTTGTCTCTGCTTCTTAGCACCTTTTGTCAACGTGTGTGAAGTGCGGCAACGTTGCGTTGCTGTAAAATGACCCCCCCACAGTGTTGCCTGAATTTCAAGCGCTTAAATAGCTAGCTTTTTTAAAAAGGACAGCTTGTAAAAGCTAGATAACAAATAATTCAATTAACAGAATCATAATATTTTTTTTTCTAACTCTGGATTTATATTTTAAAATTTATTGGTCGAAGTTTAAAACAAGTTTTAAATTAAGCAACTTTCACTTGTAATAAAGTAAATTTTCTAAGGTAACTAAATGCTTTATCAGGCAATTTGAAGAGAATGTCAAACAATTTTAAAAATATTCAAATTCAAAGTATTTCATTATATTTGTTGGCTTTTATATACATTACAGAATTACCAAGTCTAAACACTTAATAGCTGAAATGGCAACACTGCTGCCCTGCTGCCAACCAACAAACAACCCCCTCTCTTTATCTCTGTTTTTTAGGGACAGACGACAGCTCAACTCAAGTGTAAAATTATTTCGGAATTTTCTAATTTCCCTTACAACAACAGAAATTGAGTTATCGCATCGCCGGCAGACAGACAGACAAACGACGTTGTCACGTTCCCCCTCTTCTATCTTTAGGCAAAACAAAAAAACCCCACTCTATATATGGCATATGGCATTACGAAACGAAACTACAAAAACAACAGTAATAACAATAACAATGGGCAAAATGTGCAATGCAAGGCACAAAAATGTAAAACAATAACAATGCAAATAATAATCAAATAATTGCACGACTTGCAAAACAAAAAGCTGTACTCGAAATACAGCAACAACAACTAAAACAACAACAACCGCTACAATGAACAGCTCGAGGCGTTCCTGAACGTACTCATAGATACAATTGCACATGTACATAGATACATACATAACTCATTCGTATTTTGTAGCCCATAAAATAAAACCAACAAAGGCAACAACTCAATTTCAAAAGTCGGAAATATTTTTGTACGTTTTTTTGCCTTCTAAGTTTTTCTCTTTTTTCTATTTTTCCTATTTTTATTAATTATTCTTATCAGCTGTGTACAAAAATTGACCGCGACAAGGAACAACAACAACAACAGCGACAATAACTTTTGGTCGTAAATTGGAAAAGCAAAAAAAAGTTATTGACTATGAGTCAAAACATTGTAGACCGTCTCCCAAGTGAGAAATTAACTGCATTAACAAAAAGTATGAGTAACTCCATGTGTGCTCTAACTATTACTAATTAAGTAGTACATTAACTATACAAGTTACACGAAGTACTAACTATTAATAACTATTTTTAATTATAAGCTACATGAGTTTACATGTTTTAGTGTTATATCATGACGTATCTTTATATTATAAATGATGACAAATAACTATAACTAATTATAGTTACTATAACAAGTCTAACTAGAATTATAATACAACTATAACTATACTAACTATAACAAGAATAGTTTGAATTGTAATATTTAAAGCGTTACATGAAATATAAATATTCATTGAGTAGTTTCTTGATTCTACAAATATTGTGAACAATAATTATTATAATTTTTGTTTAATTCTTCATAATATAACTCTATTGTTCAAAACTAAACTTTATGCAAGAGTTTTCTTTTCTTTCTTTTCTCAATTTTCATCAAGATACGACGCTGAATTTGATGAAATACATGTATTTTTCGACTTTTAACATAACCTATGACAATTTTTGGTTATATATATATGTAATAGTGTTGGCTGCGTTATTCAAAAGACAATTCCTATTCTAACCTTAGAAAAAACATATATAGAATTTTGAATTTGTTTTACATAACTTGAGTAAGGGCAGGTAAAAAGCAAGAAGCAAAAAGATAACCAAAAGTGGAAATTTCTTCCCTGTCTGGCAGTCTACTACAACTACAACTCAAAAATAGCAACAAAGTACACACACACACACATATAAATACAGATACTTACACACATTGAAATACAAACATATGTATAAAGAATAATAAAAATGGAATCTATCTGCGTGTGAGCAATTACAATTTGTGGGGCGCAATGCTCTCTCTCTCTCTATATTCTCTATTCCCTCTCTCTCTCTCTCTCTCTATTCTCTATCTAATCTACTTTTTTGGCTTTGCCCCACAGAACGCGACGCTGTCAATGCCAAAAGAACATTGAAACAACAACAACAACATAAACTATGAGTATATGTTTGTGTATATGCATTAACAACAATAACAACCATACAAAAATAACAACAAACAAGCACAACAAATGTAACATGACATTGAAACAAGTCAAATGCTTTGAAAATAACATTTGATACCTCTCAATTGTTGTTGTAACTTTTGTGTTAAAAAGTGAAACACGAAATTAACTTGATTGAAATTAAAAGCCAAACAAAAAAATGACAACAAGAAAATCTTCACAGTGAGATAAATAAGTAGAAAAAAACAATCTTAAGGCCCAAAAAACAACGAGAACCAATCAAAAAGTCTAGGAATGCAAAGCATAAAAGAACAGATTGCTTTGTATCTTAATGTGTTGAAAGATTCGCCTTGTGGTTTGAGGTAAACATTGTATAATACAAAAATTCATCTAAAAGTTGCCTTAAATAAAGGAAATCGATCTAAAGTTTTGGGAAATCAAATTCCATTTGGCAAATGAAAAAAAAACAAAAGCAAAAACGTCATTGATCTTTCACTTTTGCTAATTGTATATTCCATATCCATTCTATTTCACTTCTATTATTTGCAGTTCTTTCTTCGATAAACGATAACAAGTGATTGTGATTGTGATTGGACTCATGCGTCATCAACTGAGCACAGCTGGCTTTCAGTTTACTTTAATAGCTCAAAATGTATCCCGCAGATACAGACACAGATACAGATACCCATAGAGTGTAGTGCGTAATTTATCTATGCACATTTTGGCCAGAAACTATAGGCTCTGTTAGCTGTTTTTCTCGTTGTTGTTGCTGTTGTTGTTGCTCGACTCTCTTGTTCAGTTTTCGGTTCATTGTCAATGTCAAAAAGCTGTCGACTGGTTTTTTGTTTCTTTTTGTTGTTTTTTTTTTAGCTATGCTTTGACGATTGTCTTGTAATTAACCGACAACTACCAACTTTGAGTGGTTGTTGTCGTTGTTGTTGTTGTTTGCGGTTGTTTAGCTGACATTGATGCGGGTTTAATGCACCTCAAGTCTCGAGTACATTCATGGGCCGCTTTAATGACTTGGCCAGAAAACATTTGGCCAAACATATGTATGGACCCGGCTAATGAAGCAATTAGCCGTCGACTTTTGCACCCTACCAACAAAAAAAAAAACAAAATGTAAAAAATATATACCATAAAGGAAAATAAATAAATAAAAATATGTAGAGAAACACAATAACATCGAGCACACAAAAACTTGTTTGGCCAAGAGAACCACAAATGAAAGGCAGACAGAGGCGTCTAAAATACACACACACGCACACACACACTCACACACTCGATTCTTGGGCCCAAAAAAGCAACAACAAATTGTATGAAAATTACGTAATAACGCAAAATAGACGTCGACTGAGGCGACAGTGCCACATGTCCGTCTATGTCTGTCCAACGTCGTTGTCGTCGTCTCTTGGGCTGAGGTTGATTTTTCTGTACACGTCGCCAGTTGGCACACACAGGTAGAAGATACAAGATACAAGATACAACAAAAAATCGAGAGAAGCGACAAGTCAAGGTAAAAAGTTACGCGTTTTTTTCTTTTTAGGCATGGCCACAAGTATCTCACAGATACAGAGACACAGTCCAAGGGAGCTATAAGCTGCAACTGCATCTGCATCTACTTAAAATACTTTTTTGGGAAGCAGCAGCAGCAGCAGTAAAGTCGACAACGTGTCAGAGATCTATGACGGATAAGACAGACTCGACAGTGGGCGCAAACCATATGCATCCACCAAAGTCCAAGACTGAGTTAGAGATACATATACCCACACTGCATCTCTGAGATACATTTTAGCTGTCGTCTTTTTAGCTTTGTGTCAACCGTTAGTTGAATTTAGGGCCTACGCAGCTGCAGCCTGCAACACGCATTTGCATTTGAGATACATTTTAAGCAGCTATCTTATTCCGGGTATGGAAAATTCCAGGTATCTGCGAGATACACACGCAGTAAGAAAATTCAACTTCTAGTTGTATCAGCAATTCAGTTGAACTTCAATGTGAAGCTTAAATTTATTAGAATTTGGTTTGAAATAAATTTAGATCTTTTCTTAGACATTGAATTGTCTTCATTTATTTTGGTCTTCTAGATATATTTGTCTAAGCACTTGTCTATCGATTAAGTTGTTTAATAATAAGGAATAATAAAATCGTTTTTTCAGCGTATTTCACATTGCAGTCAAATGGAACATAACGTAAATAACTTTTCAGAACCTTTTACGTTCTTTTTATATAAATAATAAATAACAAATTAACTATATCTATACTGTCATAGACTTCTAGATTTCATCAGTTTCAGTCAGAATTTAATTCAACTCCACTTCTTTCATCAGCTAAATCTAAAATTTCAATTAATGTACTCGGAAAAACCTCTCAAAGCCATTTCTTTAAGTTTCTTCTGGTAATATTTAAAGTGTTTTTTTTTTTAACTCTTTACAATCTTTCGTTCCCAAATCTTTCAATCAAGAGTTACACCAATCTCTTGCTAGTAATACTTTTAGATGCTACAACTGAAAAGGAAACCATCATGTAACATATAGCAAATGAGAATTCCCTTAATTTCCTTTGGTGTATATCTTTCATCTTTATTCGAAAATACCTTTAATTAAAAATTAACTTTCTTGAAATCTCATATACTTAAATAAGAATTCTTTCAAGTTTTTCCCGGTAATATAAGAAGATATAAGAAGAATGCAGTCTCATAAGTAATGGAAACTTACCTTTTTAATGTATCGCGTAGTTTCTGACTATTGTTATTGTTGTTATTATTATTATTATTATTGTTGTTGTTGCTGCTGCTACTATCCACGGCTATTTGTTGTTGTTGCTGCTGCGTAGTTTCGGCTAATTTTCCAAAACAAATGTTACGGCTACTGTCGCGTACCATGTTTCGATAACTCACGATCTATTGAGCATTTCCCGTATGCCGTCGTTGTGGAGGCGCATAATTTTAAATGGGCGCTCTCCTCCCATTGAATGAATATCCCGTTTTTTCAACAGATTTCAACTCTTTCTCTCTATTTTCTTTTTTCTCTCTCTCTTTTTCGGTTCACTCGCACATATTTTTGAGATACTTTTCGATTTGCACTAGATCTCTTCTTGATTTTCTTAAATTTTCATTGCATTTTTCTTTCTTTCTTTTTTTTTTGCCTCACAGTGAAAACACACCACGAGGTGATCGATCAATCAATCGATGCAATTATTTTGCTTTTTTATTTTAGTAGGGGCTGTAAATAGATTTTGAATGGGGAGGGAGGGACAAGAAAGGGAGGAGTGAGATTAGCATATTATTAGATTAGCATTTCTAATGCTCAACGAGGAGACACTTGGATGCACTTTTCAACTTAACTTAATTTGCCACATAACATTTATTATTATTATTACGATTATAATATATTTCATTTGTTATTTCTTGCCTTTTTTGAATGCTTTGAATGCACCAAGAGATGGCGACGACAAAGCTTATGCCAATTTATGTTAATTTAGCACTAAAAATACACAAATGTTTTAATTTAATTTAACTAGAGAGCAATTTAAATTTATTGAAATTTCAATGGGGCGTTCAACAACAATACACATAAGTATAGAGGTTTCTATGTGTGTTTGTGTATGTGTTTGTATCTATAAGATACGCAAGATCTTTGCGCTCAATTTAAAAGGCAAGGCGCTGTATTGCCTGGACAGGGCCGGATCTGTATATAGACATACATATATATGGAAGGGCCTGGGCCTGAGCGCATTTCCTCTGCGAGAAACATTGAAACAACAACAACATAAGGTGGAAATGCGAGCAGCGACGTCGACAGCACGTTATTATAATCCAGTCAACGTTACAAACCAGGCAACCAGGCAGCCGGACCGGGGCCGGGTCCAAAGAACCACATCGCCATCAATCCACAAACCGGCCAACACAACACAACACAGCACAAAAAAAAAAGAAGAAATATAAGAAAACCAGCTAGTGAAGCCAAGCGGGGCGCATGTTAAAATTCCAAAAAGCAGCAACATGGAAATACAAGAACAACATTCATGCTTTGCTGCCTTTCGTTGATGGCCTGAAGTTTGGCAACAGCGCAACTGCTACTATGCTGCTCACTCGCTAACGCTATAGCTCATTTAGTGTATCCTTCTCGCTTACACTCGCTGTCCCTGTCTGGTTCACACTGCGTAGCGTGAGTGAAGTTTGGCAACGATGCCCATCTCTGTGTGTATGTTTGCTTATAATTGACGTTTGCACTGAACTGCTGCGCTGCTTGCTGCTGCCGCTGTCTGACGTGGTTGTTATAGCTACTCACAGATACACACACACACATATTTAACAAAGTGGGGTGCCTGTTGTGAGAGCGAGATAGAGCGACAGGTTTTAATGGCCCGTTGTCGCTGCTTCAGCGCACACACGGCATTAAGATACACGTTTAAATATACATACATACATGGATATATATGTTTGAGTATCTGTGTGCGTGTTATGTACTTTTATGTACATAAAGAATTTATAGCTGGTACTTTTTGTGTGTGCTGCCTCTGCCTCTGCCTGGGCATGGCATGGAAAAACGAGTATCTTCTGTGAGTTTGTTTGTGCTGCTGTCGCTGTAGCTGCGCTGCTGCTGTATATTTATAAATGGTTATGTAGTCATGTGCATGTGTACTTATGTATGTATGTATGTATGTGTGTGAGTCGTGAGGGGTGCTTTGGGAACGAACGCGGGTTGTTATTTCACGTTTTTCAGCCATTTCGTCCCCTTGTTGATGACGACGTTGTGATATGGTCATGCATAAAATGTAGTTTTGTAGCTGCCAGCCATTGTTGTTGTCATTTTTAGGGCCCTTTAGTGTGTTGTTGGGGCGCAGCAGGAAATCACAACTACACGCAAAATGGAGCCCATAAAAATATTTTAATACATAAGTACATACAACTGAAATGTATGCATGTATATATGAATGTGTGCGCTCAGTCGCTAGCGGGCGTTTGTCTAGCTCCTTCTCCCTTGCACGCATACACATTGCGCTCTTGCTTTTTCAATCCCACTTATGCAAAGAGATGCCCCCACAGTTGGGAGAGCTTAAGCGGCAGCCATTGCTGTGCCTGTTCTCTCTGTTCGTTGGGGCTGCCAATCGATCGTGAAAGTTTTGTGGTGCTGCCTTGCCTGGCTGTACTAAAACATCGCTGCTGCGCATCAGTCGCTTTGTATGCCTGGTGGGGTGCGGTTCAATTCGCTTTATTATTTTTGTTGCTACTTGCGTTTTTTCTTTCTCGCCCCCTCTCTGTCGACGTGTGCAAAAATCTATACTGATTTTCCATTAAGAAAAAAACGAAATAAAACTATAACAAAACGTAACAAAGTATTCATATTTATGCTGTTTAATTTGTGCGTATTTTCGTTCGTCTGTTTCTCTTGTCCTTTTTGTATCACTCTTTTCTGTACATGGAAGGCGGCCATTTTATTTTTTTTCGTTTGTTATGGCCATTGGAAACGTATTTGGCTTAAATATTACAACAACTGCGACATTTATGGCTAAAAGCTATGACCATTTATAGATAGCATTTTGCAAAAATCCCATTAAAAGAGGCGGCTTTGCTTAGAATTCGAATTCATTAATATGCCAGCAGCTGCTCTGCTCTAAGCAGAAAAAAAGAAAGAAGAAGAAACCAAACCAGTTTTGTGCTTGTTCTTCTGCGTCTTTGTAGTCAGCGAACTATGCAGTCATTTTTGTAGCGCTGCTACGTGACCACACACATACACACACACACAGTTGTATAGTCGTGCGACGACCGCATTTGCAATATAGTCTCTGAGGGGGGCGATTGTTCAGGGGGGCCTACTACAACAACAGCGAAAACTTTGTAGTTTTTGTCGTACAACGTAGTTTCTAGCAGCTCACACACACACAGATGCAGGCGCACGCGCACGCACACGAAACGGGTTAAATAAAAAGTTTTTTATACCGCATCTAGCAGCTCGCTCGCACACACGGGCCCATTTATTGGCCTCTCGCTTGCTCGCGCGCGTACTCGTTTCGTGCAGCTGAATCGATTTTTCAACGAGCGACAAACGACGTCGACGACGAGCGACGGCGACAACGACGCTACAAAACGCGGCACGACAATTTCTCTCCATGCTCAAGCGCCATCTTGCTTGCACATACGCGGCAGCGCATATTTGTTCTCTTGCTCTATCGCACTAGCTGCTTTTATTTGCGTTGTTCGTTTGGAGCTCAATTTTGTACACACACACACACAAACAACATACATGCACAAGTACAGCAAGCAGCGCCATGTTACTTTTCTTTGTTGTTTTTGCTCTGGCAACTCGTTGAGGGGGAGCTGTCAGCCTGGATTTTTGCCTTATGTGCTTTGAATTTCTGATGAAATTCTTTGCTTTCGAGTTAATTGCTGTTGTTGCTGCTGCTGCTGCTGCAGTCGCAGCTGACGTCAACGCCAGCAGAGCCCCCAGCCACAAAACTGGAGCTAAAAAAAACTCTGTCTCAATTCGTTGTGCCATTTTTCTTTGTGCTGCGCAGCTTTGTAGATCGGCTCTGAAAATCAACGACGAATCGAGTCCTGGGCGTATACACACGTATACACAACACACACACACATACACAGTTTATATATGTATTCATATTATGTACTTTAAATTTAGTTTGCTCTTTGTTTTTAGTTAAAAATTGGCATAAACTTTGTAGGACGCCTTGAACATTCATTAAGACTCTTTTTCCTCTTTATTTTCTTATATTCATTTTATAACATTTATATGTTTTTTTCTGCTTTTTGAAACACTTTAACACTTTCTAATTTAAAGGGGCCAATTCACTATTTTTCTTTTTGTAATTTCTTTACATCACATTTATTATTTTGAATTTTCATTCCAGTTGTTTTGTTTCCTTACCAATTGCGTTGAGAGCTGCAAAGAAAACACAAAATTATATTACTTCTTTTTTTTCTGTATACAAAAATTGTATTAATAAACAAATAATCATTTCATGGCAATAAATTTATATATTCGAAATGAATTGTATAGAAAAGAAACACAAAACGAAGTTATTATAGTAAGTTTTAAAAGAACAAAAATATATAAGCGGCTGAGCTCTTAAATAAAAGTATGTGTTTTCTAAAGTTCCTCCAAATGAATCTTTTTTCTTTCTAATAAAAAAATTGCTTTTTCAAAGAAAAATATTTTCCTTTCAAATGATATACTTTTTTTGTTATATATAACTAGACAATTTTTTTCAATAGTAAAATTAAAAGAAAATAAAGATCGAAAAATAAATTCGATAATCCGTCTTTTTTTAAATTAAGTACAATAAAAAAAGGGTATTTAATTTTTTCAATTTAAATAAATTGTTAATAGTAAAGATCTTCCCAGTCCAAAACTTTTTTGTCAGCTTTCATATTATATTATTTAGTTCTCAATAAAACCATTATTTAATATTTTTTAACCAGTTCTACCCGTTTTTTTGTTAACAGTAAATAATAAAATAGGAATAAATGTGTCTAATAAATAATACAAATTTTTTAAAATTTGAATCAAGTACGATGTATTTACTTCTGTATTATATTTTATATATCTAATTTTTTTTTATAATAAATGTTCATATTGAAAGCTGATCTTATATAGAGCAATACTTACACCATTGAAGCGAATGCTTCCATCTGCTGATCGTCGCTTAAATCCAACCGATTCGAAATTTCAGCATAATTCTCCAAAAAAAAAATAGAAAACCTCCGTGAAAAGGCGGTTTTCCCCGTAGAGTTCGATTTGTGTTTACGAAACGATCCGGGAGTCAAAGATTTTCCATTAATAAATTTATAGGGTGTAAATTCACTTTGATTTTGAATTTGATTCAACAACAAAAAATCATCACAAATGAATTTTATTTATTTAATTTTTTTTATATTTCAAATTTAGCGCAAAAAACAATAAAAAATTTGCTTCTCAATTTGTATCATAATTATAATTTGTAATATTATTATTATTATTGCATTTGAAATACTTTTTGGCTTTTCAATTTGCTTTTGCTGCTTTTTTACGTATTGTTTTTGTTTGTATTTTATTGTATTTTATTTGTATTTACATTTGTTGTTGTATTTGTATTTGCATTTGTATTTGTGTAATTAATGCGTTTTCCACATAAACACAATCGCCTACACTCACACACACATACGCACACACACTCGCGCGCGTACGCTCCGCTCCGACACCGCACACTCACACATATGCATTTACACAATTTGCATAAATAGAAGAGCCAAGAGCCGTTTGTTTCGAACCACGGCGTGGTGAGAGGGGACTGCAGGGGTTTCCGTTAATTAACTTTAATGAAATATTTAGAATTACTCTCTTTTTATTTGTATAATATTTTCGTGTGTTCGGCGTCTTGAATATTTATCAATTATACTTGTAATTTATTGTAGTTTAATTACATATTTGACGCGCGCGCAGCGACAACGAACCAACCACGACAAAAATTCAACTGAAACTGAAAGAATTAGCGAGTTGCCAGATTTGAATCGCGAATGCTAGCATTGTTGAAGGTGTGGCAACTCCGTCATTTAAACAGGGCAGAAATGGCGCTTTTTTCATTTAACAAATGTTGGCAGCTCCGCGTTCGCTCGTTACGATTTTAAATAAAGTTAAATAATAATAATACTGTTAAATTCAACAATATGATTCAATTTACATAAAAAAATGTTATTAGAATTTATATTAAATTCAGGGATTCTTTATTAATGGTTTGGCGTTCGTAACTCCTCGGGGGTCAAAATTATATAAATAACCAAAAAAAAAAGGAATATTGAATTCTTATAAATTCTAAGAAAATGTGCAAGAAATTTTAAGCAATTCGGAGACAAAATAAAAAAAACAAAAGAGATTCATTTTATTTGGTGGATCTTTAATCCATCTATTGGCGGCATTACGAAACATAATCAACTCCCACCTTTTGTTTGTATTGCGAAACATAAATATGCTACCTGGACCAGAGCTAGCGCCATCTCTTGCATTTTTTTTGCGAATTACAAATACGCCATCTATTATTCGTTCGTTTTTTGAACAGGTGCTGCTTACATGTTAGCTCGCTGTAACTTAACAGCTCTATGGCGCCACCTTATGCTTGTTAGCGCCGCCACCTATCATGTTGTCTACTTGTAGAACTATATTCTTATTGAAGACACTAATACAAGCAAACTCTATTATTATTAAAAACATTTTATATGCGGTGGCATTTGTCCCACCGAAAAACAGGATGAGCAATCTAAAACAGGATCTGGACGAGTATCTGCTGCTGCAGAGCGATCAGAAGAAGAATTTCAATGTAAAGCTGCCACAGATAAAGGTGCCAGGCTTGTCACAAATCTTTTCGCGCACATCGGAGCCTCCCGAGGCCAACAGTTGGCTAAAAGATACCCAAGATTCATGCTGTCCGAAGTTGGTGAGTAGAAAAAAAAACTAAAGGAAAGAACATCTTTGGCACTCATTACACATTTCATTAGAGATTTGTAATACCCAATGTGTAAGGATGTAACAAGTAGGATGCATACTAATGCCTTTTTTATTCCCTTTCACAGTCCCGACTTCAGCGCATTGTTGGATTTGTTGCCTGCCTGGGCATGGGATGCCTCTGCATGACCCTATCAACGTTATACATTCCCGTGCTGATGCTCAAGCCAAAGTTTGCGCTGCTTTTCACATTGGGCAGTCTTTTCTTCATCATTAGCTTTTGCTTCTTGGTCGGCTTTCAAACGTTCTTCAAACAGATGTTCTCCAAGCCACGACTGGTCACATCTATTTCATACAGTGCCTGCCTCATAATTACGCTCTACTTTGCTCTGGTGGCCAAGAGCACAGCATTTACGGTTCTATTTGCCGTGGCCCAAATCATAACGTTGCTATTCATGCTGCTGGGCATGGTTCCTGGTGGTGCCACAGGTCTCAAGTTCTTTGGTCAGCTGTTTAAAAGCAGCGTCTCCAGTTCATCCAGTGCGCTGCCTGTTTAATCTCTAAACTCTATGACAACTTTAAATTATTTATTAATCGTTGCAGAAATAAAAATAAAACTTATTTGTGATAATCTACAAACAGAGCTGAAAATAGTAACAAAAATTAGCTTTCTTTAAATTACACTTAATTGTGGTGTCTTTCAGCAACATAAAACTATCAGATTTAGTCACATATATTTTAAAATGCAATCCCAGATGTGTCAACTAACCCTTGATTTTGTCCATGTATAAAAAGTCTTATCGCTGTAGAAATTCAAATTATACAAATTATTTATTAATCGTTATGCAGAAATAAAAAACTTATTTGTGATAATCTACTAATCCTCAATTTCGCCCAGATATAAAGTCTTATCGCTGGAGCCGGAGAGAATCAAAGGCTCGCGTGGACTAAAGTCGACATCGTTGACGCTGCCATTGTGTCCAGGGAGCTTGTAGAGAATCCTTCGGGTGTTTACATCCCAAATGTAGACATGTCGATCTGCAGAGCCGGAACTAATCTTATCGCCACCCGTTGACCAGGCGCAACGTAACAGATTCTTCTCAAAGTTATGCTGATGTCCCTGGAAGACCTTGACACAACGTTCGCCTGGCGCATAGGGACGTACATCCCAAACCCTTAACGTGTTATCCATGGCATTCGTGAGTACAAAGTCACCTTCCGGTGATAAAGCAACACTTGTAATCGTATCCGTGTGCCCACGTAAATGATGCAATACCTGCTGCTTGCGTATATCCCAAATCTTTAGCTCATTGTCAATCCCACCGGTGATAACCTGTTCGCTGGTATCACCAAAACACACGGCTGTTATTTGAAATGGGGATTCCAGGACGTGTGCGGCTTGCTTCTTGCGTGCATCCCAGATTCGTACAGTGCGATCATCGCTTGCAGAGCACAATAACTGCTGACCACGTCGTGACCCTTGCACACTGTTCACAAAGTTCGTGTGACCCTTGAGACGCCTCACACGCTGACCCGTGACAATATCCCAAATGGCCAGCGTTTTGTCTGTGGAGCAGGTGAAAATGTGCGAGCCATCGGGTGTAAAATGCGCTTCCATTACGGCGCCACTGTGTCCGGACATGGCCATTATGTTCTCACAATCTCCATAAACTTGCCAAATATCTAAAAGATCAGTTTGTTAGACTACAGCTCTAAGACGTCTTCTGTTAAACTCACAGATCTGTCGATCAAAGCCGGAGGAGAGCAACATCTCGCCTTCTGGATGGAATTCTGTAGTGAAAATTTCGCCCTCATGTCCCTCCAGTTGCATGATGGGTGCCTGAAGATTCGAAGTCCTTCGAACGCCCTGCAATTCGCAATATATTCATTTATTCTTTCTTAATTTAAGAAAATCCTCCACCAAAGAAACTCGTTTCTTCTTCTTCCACCCGCTTCAGCATGATGTTTTTCTTACCGATTCCAGCAGCGCCTTATCACGATTCGTGTACGCCGCAATCTCACTCTTGCTGCGCTTTGGCTCCTGTGCCAGCACTACACTATTGTTGGGACGCTTTGTGCCCATTTTATTGATAAATTTTAATAAACGTTGGCCAACAGTTTTTCAGCCGCAAAAACAAAACTCTGGCGCTGCCAACTCATGCGGAGACGAGTGTTGGGTAAACTGTTTGAAAGCGAAGATGCCTTATTTCCCAACACTGGATTACAACATACATGGCGAGCAATTTAAATTAAATTTAAACAATTGTTTAATTTAACCATAATATAAAAATCAAGTTAATTTTAATCAAGTTAATAAAGGTAATAATTTTTATAAATGATTGGTGTTCGTAACCCCCTTGGGCGGCAAAGTTAAGTAAAATATGTAAACCATCTTTTGGGTGGTAGCGGAACAGCATGTGAAGCGCCCCCTATGGTAGTTTTCTGATTCAGTAAGTTTAAATTTTCTCAATCAGCTGTTTTCTGCTGCTTTTAGTGGGAAAATGGCATAAACAATAAAACATTAGTTTGTACATAATTGTTTATTTTAAAGACAAGTCGGCTATACATATGCAATTATTCCCAACCGCAAGCACCTTAATAAGCATCCACACGTGGTGGCTCTGCAAACAGTTCCTCCCTCTTGCGTTCTCCTGCCAACCATTGCCTGTAGCGCTCATTTCGCATGGCCTGAAAATACATAAATAAAATGAGCACATCAAAAAGACGACAGCAAGAATGCAATTTCAAACTAACATGGAAACGCATTAACTGCTTTGTCATTCCCACGCACTCCTGGAAGTCACCAATGAGATCCGCGCATTGCTTCTTGCCGCGTTCCAGACCATAAGCCTCCAGACAGTCCATCATTTTCATTTCGAACTTGCCGCATTTGTCATATGTTTGATGGTTGATAAGGCAACCGGTCAAATCAGTGAGAGGCAGGCGCAAGAATGGCGTCAGCGACATCTTTGTTGCAGCTACAAAAATAAAGTTTAATTTGTATTATTGTAATGTTTCATTTGGAGCTGTCACTGTCAATCCTTCGTTCTGTGACGTAACAATAACAATGCTTTTATTTGGCTATTAAAGACAACTAGAGACAATTTCTTCTGTGCGAGAAAAACGTTTAGCCATGCTAAGCAAAATAATAACGTTTTAACAGCTGTAAAGCACCTTAAATTCCAATCCAAGTGAAAAATAAGAATTTTTGACAATAGTCGACCGATTGTGTAGATGTAAAATTTGGTCACACTGCAAACGTTACTATCGATTTAATTTTAACGGTTGTATTATGAAATTATCGAATGACTGGAAAGTAGTGATTTGAACGACTTCAGGGCTGAACAAAGTGAACTTCTTCCAGCTTTGGTTCCGACTCTTAACAAAAACAGAACTTCAGTTTCGTGAACAACTATTTTTTGTTCACTCACGTTTTGCACGTTTTGTTTACAAAGTTGGACGTCATTAATAAGACTTTTATCTGCATTTTTTGAATTAATTACTGAAAGAAGATGAAAAACCAAGAATTAATTGATTATTTAGAAAGCTGCGGCGTCTGCCGCGTGTGCCAGTTACGATACTTGAAAGCACGCGGCACAGAATATCGTGACATGCAGAAAACTTTTGAGCGCGTGAGCAGAAATTTTAGAATGTCGAACGGCTTATCAACAATACAAGAGTCAAATTTAATTCTAGCTGGATGTTAAGGTGACTGAAGATGACAAAGAGAATGGCACAGAAGTTGAACAACCGCCAAAGAAGCCACGTCTCACCGTGTGCTCCACCTGCTTGGGACTCTTCTCAAAGGATTTCCAAACTCAACTTGTTGATGGGATTTTGCACTCGGAGTTTGCCAAATATGATAGTGAGGGAATTGTGCTTGCTTTAAGTCTGCCAATGACACTACAATTACGTCAACTGTCAATGTGGTTCGCATTGCAACGGAAATTTGGTCGAGCATCCGTGGATGACAATTGTGCACCAGATGTGCCCATTAAAGAGGCAGTTAAATTGATACTTCATCCCATAGTATGTGCACAGTTGGGCAAGGAATACGATGCCAATGGACTGATGATTAATATTGATTTGCGACACAGCACGGAAGATGATGATGTGGCCAAACTTGTGGAGCTTAACAAGGCGGCATTTCCCGCCAAGGCAGCGCATCAGAAACGCATGGAAATCTCGCGTGGATTACTTGAAAAACAGTATCAACCATCACGTTTAAAAGCTGATCTCTTTGAAAAATACCTGCCCATACCACCAGCTGCTGTTGACGATCCTCTGCAGCTGAAATCCATTGATCTAGCTGGTCCATTGGTATGTGTTGCTGGACGCTATCGCAAGTTGAGTCGGGAACTCTCACATACACCTTGGGTTCTGAATGGACATCGGATTATGGAGGATAGCATTGAGGAGATTATCGTACGGAATGTTGGACGTAATTTCAGTGAGACCCCGGAGAAGATTACATTCATGTCCAGCGGTCGTGAGGATGTTGATGTCCGTTGCCTGGGTAAGGGACGTCCCTTTGTGCTGGAGATTCCCAATGCCAGATGCAGTAGCATGACTCGCCTTCAAGCTTTTAATATGGAGCAAGCTGTAGACCAAACGGGAAAGGTTTCTATACATAATCTACAGGTGGTACCACGTGAGCAGCTGACGCACATTAAGACGGGCGAGGAGCAGAAGCGAAAATATTATCGTGCTCTCTGTGTTCTCGACGAGCCGGTTACCCTGGAAATTTTGCAAAAACTGCAAATCTCAGAGAGCTTTGATACACAACAAAAGACACCCATCAGGGTTCTACATCGTCGGCCTCTGCACACGCGTCCTCGTACAATATTTAGTGTAAAGACTCGTGTTCAACGAGATAATCCCCGACTACTGATCATAGATGTGGTCAGTCAGGCAGGCACATATATTAAGGAGCTGGTACATGGCGAATTTGGACGCACTGCACCTTCTATATCTTCGATAATTGGCAAACCCATTGACATCTTGGCGTTGGACGTGGTTGGCATTGACTTGGATTGGCCAGCAGATGTAAATAATGCAGAAAGTGTAGATAATGTTGAAAAGGACTGTTGAAAATATATTAATATATGGAATATTCATGATTTATCTATTTTTTAAAATCTATTTCAACAAATGAGTGGTTTACAGACACCAAACATTCACTACAATGATACGCTTAATTTTATCTAATTTATAATTGCATTGTTTTTATTTAAATACGACTTTTTCTCTTTTTTTAACAATTTATAAAAATTAAAAAAACGTTTAGCCGTCTCGCTTCTGGAAAGTGCTCAAAAATACGGACAAATTATCGCACCTGCTCTTATGAATAGCGCCCCCACAAAATCATACGTTGTGTACTTTTAGAACTAAAGGGACTTAATGAATCTTGCTGCTAGCGCCGCCGCTAAAATCTCTTATCAGCTGAGAGCGCCTGGAAGTCGCACAGTGATTTGTTTAGTTGTGTTATTTAAATAAGTTAAAAAACTTATTTACTGTTATTTTAACGAATAACAATTGTCGTATGTGCAAGAGCATATAGTAAAATATTCTTAGCGTTAAGTGCTGCTAAAAGAAGTAAATTAAGAGTCACTTTGCAGGTGTGCTGTGAATACGCGTATTGTGAAATGCATTAATTTGTAAATTATGAATTGAAAAGTGCATAAAAAGTGAAAGTGAGTGTTGCAACAGATGCACTTTAGTAGCAAAAACAACAGAATGACAACATCACATGCTGCACATGCATTTTTTTGTTAAGACTTCATGGGGTGTGTGTGTATGTGAGTGCGCCCCGCCGACCTTCAGGCAACCTTCACTAATGCCTAAGGCAACGCTGCTGCGGACTGTGTGCAACAATTTGGGGCCAACGACGACATCAACAGCGCCTGCGATTCACGTGTGTAATCAATAGAAAATCAGCAGTAGCGTTCAGTAGCAGCAGCCGAAATAAACAAACCTCAAATGCACGGCCCGCCAATCGACAAACACACACACTCACATAACAACATACTCACATGCTCTCTTTTAGCTTTGCGCTCTTTGTCCTGCCCCTCAATAAGCAACGGGAGCAACGGTGATATTCCAACCCGGCGCTGCTAAGTAACAACAATCAACAAATTCTCCCAGCAAACAAATTTCTTACAATCTTGCATTAAACGCTCAACTCGCTCGCCAGCAATTTCAATCTCAATCTCAATTCAGTTGAGCTTGAAACGTTTAGCGGAAAAGTTCAGCGAGCGCGCGCGATAAAATCGAAACAAAAAAAAGCAAAATATTTTTGCTCAAAGTGTTTGGAGCAGCTGGCGCTACATCAAAGTTATATACATCTCCCTACTCATCATTATCGGTCGAAACTGACCCAGTGCCTTATTGATATTGATAAACCCGACTGATAACTCAAACGTATGCAAAGAAATAAATAAAAAACAATTTGTTGAAGACTTTCAAGTTTATTTTTGTTGTTGCATATTTACATGTGTATACGTTTATTACATTTGCTAATAGTTAACTAATTTGGCATACATATAGACACATTAATACAGGGTGTGCTCCTAAGACTCGTTGCGTTGCTTACGTCATTCAAAGCGGCTTGATTCTAATCAACAACAAACTTAAATGAAAATTTTTTAATTAAGTAATTAAAACATTTGAATTTTTACAGCTACAGATACAGACACAACAGTAAGATACAGATACTTATACTAAGACAAAAGTTCAACGGCTTTTGGGATTCAATTGCTGCAATATTTCATTAAGTTTATTTATTTATTTGGCACGTTCTGTGTGTGAACGACCTACAAACGTGTCAATAAGATCTACAACAACAACAATTACAACGAATTTGTGATCATGAATGACCGTGAAATGAGCTGCAATACAGCCGGCCAATTTATGGATCGCGGACGAATGAATCAGAATGGCGTTGTCCAGCCCCTTCTAACTGGTGAGTCCAACAAACTGACCTCTCTCTTATCAGTCCTTTTCCATCATAAAGCATTTAATAAAATTGAATATAAATAGCTTATGTATAGTTCCTCTGGTTGAGAAGTGTAAAAAAATGGCTAGATAACTTACAGTTGCAGATAAGCCTAGTTTTGCTTTTCTCGTAAAATATTCTTCCTTCTTGACAGAGTTTGTTGTTTTTACTTTGACTTCATTTAGAAGCCATATTTAAGATTAAGAGATGTTTGCGACTTCCTCGATTCTATAAAACGGTAGAATTTCATTAAAATAACCTAAAATCGAGTTATAAAGTAGTAAAAATTCTTATAACTCAAATTGTTTTAAAAGAATTCTAAAAAAACGACAATATTATGAATAAAGGCAAGTTTGACTGTATTCCATCTCAATATATTAAAGTGCAACTCTCTTGAAAGAAATATAGGAAATTGTGTACGCATTTTGCATATGTGTAATTTCATGAAAATAAATATACATTTCTCAGAAATTTTAAGAAATTATAATTGTAGAAATAACCGCAATGAACTGTGTTTAAAGGAAATAAGGCTATGCACTTATTTCCTGTATAAACTCTAGAGAACACAAGCAAATTAAAAAGTACCCAAGAAATATAATTCTTTTAGCTTCCATATGGCTGTGTTGGTGATCCAAAATAGTCGAAACTTTTGCTTGACATTTACATTTTTAGTTGACTTTATTTCTGTTTACACACATGTATGCAAATAGACCTCGGATGCTTCTCGTAATTACAAATTTAGATAAGAATTTGCATTGGGTTGTCTGGTGTTCGCAGCCGGTTGAGGAACTTTGACCATATCTTATCGGTCGAGTTGTATTATATTAGTGGTAGCCATAATATCATAGTCATTAATTTTTATATATTTTATGTTGATAATCATCATTGCGAAGTCTATCGCTTATGTGCTTATCGGGTTATCTTTTTTTATTTGACAAACCGCAGATTTATATCAAATTACAATGGCCTATGCCTACTGGAAGTCGGACAAAACGGACGATCAGGCTGTATTTGACTTGTTTTTCCGAAACAATCCATTCCATGGTGAATTTACCATCTTTGCTGGCCTTGAGGAGTGCCTGAAGTTTCTGGATAGCTTTCACTACTCCCAAAGTGGTAAAAATCTATTTAATAATTTAACTATATATTGTGAATATTATTTATTGACTGTCTTGCTCTTGCAGATATTGAATATCTTAGGCAAACACTGCCGGAAGGAATTGAGAATGAATTCTTCGAGTATTTGGGCAATTTGACGGCTCATGATGTTACACTTTATGCTATTGATGAGGGCACAGTTGCATTTCCACGGTAAGTTGACGTTAAAAAGGAGAAAACTCGAAATATAAATTTCGAAGTAATAATTGTGTTTCGGGATTCATTACCAGTACATTTTTATTTAATAATGTAAAATAGTAGTAAGATAAAGTAAATAGTAATAAGATGAAAACAAGCTCTAATTATTACTGTAATTAATAAGAAAATAATTCCTTACCATTGGTTTACTTAGTTAAAAATGTATCTTGTGTCTGTATGTTATTTTTGATCCTTCTTTAAAATTGTTGTTAAATCTCTGACAGAGCTGTTGTAATGACTAATTATAAGTATATTTCATTTTCTCTGTTTTCCCTGACAGCGTGCCCATTATCAAGTTAGAAGGACCTTTAATAATTGTACAGCTGCTGGAAACAACGCTTTTGACGCTCGTGAACTATGCCAGGTGAGTGATAAACATTGTAATAGTTATAGTTATAATAATGACTAATGAAATACCTTTTATTTTTCGGTCATTGCTCAGTTTAATGGCGACGAATGCAGCGCGATATCGCATGGTTGCTGGAAAACATGTCAAGCTTTTGGAATTTGGATTGCGTCGAGCGCAAGGACCCGATGGAGGTTTATCCGCATCAAAGTATTCATATACAGGTGAGACAGCTAAGGTCAAACTTGTGCGATATTTCTTTACGGCATTGCCAAATTGCATGCACCTGGCCCATAATCAATTAAAAAACAAACCCGAAAACGCCGTCAAACTAGCGCCTAGATGGATAACTACATTTCCATTCCTCTTTCGCATTGATCGATGCAGCTGGATTTTTCTTTTCGCTTGTTTTTTTTTATTATTATTGGGGTAGTCGTCAATTTCATATTGTTTGTCTGGTCTTTTATGATGTGCTTGCATGCAAAGCACGTGTCACTGTCACTCGATGTGGCTCCTACCTTGTTACGCCAACTTCCTCCTCTCACACTATTCTCTCAGTTGATTTCTCTGGGTTTTCTCCATATCTCTGGGCTGTAAAGTTCAAGAACTCTTCATGTTTATGTGTTAAAAGTGGGTGGCACACGCAACGAAACCCAAAAAAAAAATGTGGAAAGAAAACTTTTTTTTTTACCGCCAAGTTTCATGTGTGGGTCGGTATCGGTACCAGACGCCAACTGGCACCGTGTTTTTCAATTGGCGCTCACACATCGTAACTTTTGTTACCTTTTTCCGCTTCCTATGCCCCCTTTCGATAAGGAAGCATTTGCTTAAACTTTGTAATGCGTTTAATTATACGTAGGATCGGGGCTTTACTTTACTCAATTCTCAATCGATAGGGTCGCGTGCGCATCGTGACTCACGCGTTCAAGGTCTCTCAAGGCTTCAAATTTAATGGGCAGCCATGACACAGTGGTGTCATCATTCAATGGCTGTAAATTTCAATTTCCCTAATGATATTGTTATTCTTAATAGCTGTTAGTAACACCGCTCACTATTTAACATAAGCCAAGTAGGTTTAATAAATGAAAGCAAGCTCAGAGCCACGATTGACATCTGTGTAATATATGTTTGTTACCTCGCTTTAAATTAAAAAAGTTCCATTGTAAGTAATTGTCCAACTATTATGCAGTCTTTCATTAAAAAAGGTCATTAAATTTAGGAAAGTAAATGTAACAGTTATTCGAATAAAGCCATATGTGAAGACTTTTAAATGAATCTCTACCAATTTCCATTTGTTTCTTTTTTTGGGGATATTAAAATTGTTTTAACATTTTCGATTATTTTCATAAATAACTTTGATAAATATTAACCGATTTTGCTGCTTCATCTTTAAATTGATTTGGCAACAAAATTATGAAAATGTATTACTTAAAATAATATGTTTTAAAAAAGTGTATAATTCGAACTGAATAATAGATCTTGTAACAGTCAGTTGTTTAAAGTGTGGGTAATTAATCTATTAATTGGGCAACCTTATCTCCCACTTCTAGGTGGTTTTGATGGCACCTCCAATGTGCTGGCCGGCAAGTTATTCAACATACCCGTGAAGGGAACGCATGCACATGCTTATATCACTAGTTTCAGCAGCTTGGGCGAGCTAAAAACGCGATTATTGAAGCACAAGCAGACGGGTAAGTATTCCCTGTGCCAATTTGAGATATATCCCTATTAATGATGACTTTTTGCAGGTGTTATGGAGGATCTGTTGGAGCATGCCGTACGTCATCGTCAGATGCTATCGCATGTGCTCGATGTGTCCACGGAGGAGTCGAGTGAGGGTGAATTGGCAGCCATGGTCTCGTATGCCATTGCCTTTCCGGATGGCTTTATGGCGCTTGTCGACACGTACGATGTTAAGAGGTATTTCGCTTTTAGGCAGATTCTCTCGGAACGGTTTTGGTTATTCTGTATTCAGTTGAAGAGTTATGTTAACATTCTTACGTTTGTTGTCGAGTCTTGTTTTTTTTGTTATCAACATTTCAAATCAAGCACAAACTTAATCCTACAGTCTTAACAGCTACAGTAACAACATCAACATGAACAACAACAACAACAACAACAACAACAACAACAACATGAAATTAGTCGTGTCTTTGTCTTTCGTCCCTCGTTTAGCTCTGCCTTCCCCCCTTCGATTTATGAGTTGTTCGTTTTGTCAGAATGTATGTAATAATTAAAGTATTCCCAACAGCCGAGAAACAGAACAGATCATACAAGTTCCATACGACCAAAGCAAATCAAGATCTAGTCAGCCAACGAATGGCGCTCCTTTAACGCCTCCAACCACGCCCAGCAGCATAAATGGCCAACAACAGTTGGCCACGCTCAATGGACACAATGGCAAGATTAATGGCCAACATGATCATGTTGTGCACACTAATGGTCTATTCAAAACAACACCCATCATAGAGCCAACAGTTACAGCAATCACAGATACCTCAACTCTGAGTTCAACTCTTGCAGCAACAACAATCAACACTTCAACGTCCTTGAATGGGACGGCGTACCTACCAAAATGTGTCGAGAAGTCATGCAGGTAAATGTCACGTACCGAAACGTTTAAATTTACTGGGACAATAACTCTATCGAAACTTTCATTTGCCATTCTCTTGGTTTCGTTGTTTGTTTTCGTTTTTTATTTTAAACTAATTCTCTTTTTAATTAACATACTTATATCCTATACTATAATCACTCCACATGTTTGGTTGTTTTTTTTATTTTTATTTTTGGGGATAGCATGAGTGCCCCTCTTCTACCACACACCTTCCGGATATCCAAATCAATAAAAAAGTAATCCTCATCAACATTTTAATCATGCGCTGTACCAACAATAATTGCTGCTAAATTCAAAATTATGCATTTACATGCATATACAACATATATGTAACACCGATTATTATATATATTTGTATGTGTATATGTGCTCTCTATGTATTGGTCCCAAGCCCAGGCTATATAAAGGTATTGTCAGCTCATTAGGGTGACTCAAGTTGCAAAAACCAGGTGATGTGGATTTAATAATATATTTTCTTCTATTCTTTTTAAAGTTAATTTCCATGTGAATTTCCTTTATTGTTTTGATTAACAAACTTAATGCCTGTTAATTGCTTCAAAGGGAGTGCATAAACTATTAAAGTTAACATAAAAGCGTGCTTTAATTTTACAATTGCAATACAAACCTAAGTGTTATTTAGAGAACGCTGCCTTTTTATGTTAAAGTTAATATATAAAATTTCGCTTCCGTTTCTCTCTTTCTCCTTTATCTATCACGGCTTGATTGCTTTATTATTAACCAACTCGATCTATATCATTTTCATTTCCATTATTTAACCAACATATTTTCATTCAATAATAATTCTTTTTTTGTTTAAATCCAATTGTTAATGGTCGTAAATTGTGACATGAAACATTAACAGAATTATCAGAATATATATATCGAAAATGCCCCTCGAAAAACAAATTATTCCATCTAACATAGTAAAAATGACTTCCCGGCACTATTTTGGCAGAGGTATGTAAAACACGTCTACAAAATAAAACAGAAATACGCCAAAAACATAAATACAAAGAAATACATGTTCATTCCATTTACAAAAAAGTGATTCATCTGAAAAACGAATCAATTTATAACAATTTTAGGAATACAAATGAAGCAGATTGAGATATACACACATAAAAACACCATAATATTATATGTTCTACGTACACAGTATATCTAGTATAGTATATGTCTTTAAAATTTGTTTATTTTATTTATCATTGGATTTCTTTTTGTTTACTCTTCTCCATTCAACAAATGCCATTCTGACAACTTTTAACCAAACTTCTTGGGTTCATTATTTTAATTGTTTTTTGATTTTTCGTGTGTTTTGTTGTCCAAGATATATATTGTATACTATGTATATCTAATTAGTTTCTATTTAAACAAGGCGTCCGAGAGAGCACACTGCATGGCTTTCAGTAATTGAAGCTTGATTTGTGTCTCCGAAACCAAAACGAGCGCTGCTGTTCCATCAGAAACCTTTGAACCAAGTCTTAGACATTGCGTACACCTGGCAATATAATATATAATATTTATACTAAGGCACATAAAGTTCACAAAATGCATTATGCACAAATGCCTAATCAGGGCCACGCCCATTTGTTTGTACTTGAATCGCTTTGAAATTAGTAGCAATGATATTGAATTGAATTGAATTGAATTGAAAACCAAACCCAAATCAGCACCTTTAGCTTTTACTCACCTTGTTTTAATGCACGCTCACTTTGTTCTCTCTTCTCTTTTTCT
The DNA here is from genome assembly GCA_035043265.1 of Drosophila testacea. Lineage (NCBI taxonomy): Eukaryota > Metazoa > Arthropoda > Insecta > Diptera > Drosophilidae > Drosophila > Drosophila testacea. The sequence continues at coordinate 4,070,266 of JAWNND010000151.1, forward strand.
CTTCTCTATTTCTCTTAATTTGTGCAGGAGCGGATTACTTAATTTTAGCGCCGTGGCATTAGCCCTTAATGATCTGGGATATCATGCTCTCGGCATTCGCATCGATTCCGGCGATTTGGCCTATTTGTCGTGCCTGGCACGGGAAGCATTTGAGAAGGTTGCAGAACGTTTCAAGGTTCCGTGGTTCAATAAGCTGACCATTGTCGCCTCCAATGACATCAACGAAGACACCATACTCAGCTTGAATGAGCAGGGTCACAAGATTGACTGCTTTGGCATTGGAACCCATTTAGGTAAGCTTTCATCCGTAAAAATGAATAATTATTTATTACAATTATAGTCCGTCATGTTCTACAAATATTTAAGTAGCCATAAGATATTTTCAGTGTTTCAAAAACCAATTTTAGTTGCATTTAACTGCCCATACTACATTTGACTGCCGATTCTTGTGCCTTACTAATTGTTGATAAATGATTAATTTCAGTTACTTGCCAACGACAGCCGGCTTTGGGCTGTGTATACAAGCTGGTCGAGATTAATGGTCAGGCACGCATTAAGCTTAGTCAGGACGTGGAAAAGGTGACAATGCCGGGCAATAAGAATGCCTATCGTCTATATAGCGCTGATGGACATGCATTAATTGATCTGCTGCAAAAGGATTCGGAACATCCGCCAGCTGTGGGCCAGAAAGTGTTGTGTCGTCATCCCTTCCAGGAGTCCAAACGAGCTTATGTCATTCCCTCGCACGTCGAGTCGCTCTACAAGATCTACTGGCAAGCGGGAAAAATATGTCAACAGCTACCGACATTGGAGCAGGTTCGCGAGAAGGTGCAAATCTCATTAAAGACGCTAAGGAATGATCACAAGCGCACACTCAATCCAACGCCATACAAAGTAAAAGTTGCAATTTATAATCATTATTGATTCATCAAATATTAATCGTTACATAAACTCACCTTTCTAGGTTGCTGTCAGCGATAATCTGTACAACTTTATTCATGATCTGTGGCTGCAGAATGCTCCAATTGGGGAGCTCTCATGATCTATATAAGCAGCCAAAGTCGGCCGCCGTATGAGAATAATTCCGCAAAATTCTACGCCCATTTTAATTGGTATAATCGTATTGCGATTGCATTTGCAATTGTGTTTGCAATTTTAGTCATTTGCTGGTCATATGCATTAAATAATTTGGAAACGGAACCACATTGTTAATCTTCTTAGTGTGACATTTAAAAACTAAGTTGATTCCCTACTTATACTATATACATATTATGTATGTGCAAAATGTATGAGCACAATTCAACTTTATCTACTTAATTAGTACATCAATAGAAACCATATATGTATGTAGCTTATACATTGTAATTGTAAACTAAAATATTCAATATTATTATACACGCACATCATATTCAGGAATGTGTCATGTGCCTTACACAAATATCGGAAACTGTAACCAAATACTTAAGAGTGGAATGTCGAAAGCAAATTGTATTTAATATTTATAGTCATTAAGTGTTGTACTATGTTGCTAACAAAAAAGTAGATAAAAGTAAACCAAAAAAAAACCCACAAAAACTATACAGTTTGAAGTACAAATGATTACTAATTAGTAGAGTTTGCATGTATAGGCGGCACACATCAATGCACACATATTTTACAAAATTCTTAATGCTTATGTATAATAATAATCAATTGTAAATATGTTCAAACTTATAAACTAAACTATAAGCAAGAAAGCAATACACAAAAACACAACAAACACACGTTTATTAAATGAGCGCTTCAGAAATATATTCGTTTTCTTTTAATATGCTATGGATTCCAAAGTAATTTATCTTTATTGGGGTAAGAATCGCATTACGATCACTTAATCAACTCAAGTATTTCTTAATAAGAAAGTTTAACAGAAATATCTTTAAATTAAAAAGTTAATTATTGTGGAGAAATTTATATTAGCTTAAAGTCCAATTTATTTTTGAAGTATGATAAAAAAACAGACAATTTTCTTTAATAATAAAGGTTTAGACGATTTGGTATTATTAGCCGTATTCGAGCTTTTTAGAATGTTCAAAAAAAGTTAGGCGCGCAAAAAGCTACTGTTTGGCCCAAAAATATCGATATCGATTCATATATCGCATATATTGCTTTTTAATTAAGTATCGTTGTCGTTTCGATACAATCGACTCTCATTCCTAAATCCAAAAAGCGCGTCAATCTTTTGTTCATGTTTTGAAATTTGCGCATTTGATTTTGTTAAATATCACTTGAATAAACGGTAAACTATTTTTGGAGACATGAGTGAACTTGCTGATGCCAGTTGCTTGCAATTGGAACTTGATAAAAACAACACATCAGGGGAAAACGAGAATGAAAAAATGTTTAAAAACTCTGACAAGTTAGCACAACATGTGTCTAGTCAGAATCCGAGTTCAAAAGAAAACGCGGAAAGTGGATCAGCTGTTATCCTAGATGTGGAAAAACCTTTCGCTGAATCCGAAATCCGAGCAAAGCGAACACGTGATGAATTATCTTCAGAGTCAGGAGGAGCAAAGAGACTAAAGACTGGATCTTCAGAAACTTCAACCACTCAACAAAGTGATTTGAATAATTCTGCGAAACTGGGTTTCATCCTTACGGATAGAACATGCAATATGACGAATAGGCAAATTGCAATCTTAAAGGAAGCAATTCTTAAGGCGACTCTGGCATGCGTCACGAAAGGACTAAGACCACAGTTTGAAGGATGTTATCCAAGGAATAATTGGTGCATGCTCGTCTGTTCTAATAACAATGCAGCCGAGTGGGTTCGCAGTAACATTAATTACATCAAGGCAACTTGCTCTTTCAATTTAGAGTTGTTGGAAGAGAGCCAATTCCCTGCAGAATTCCTTATTAGAGGCATTTTTAACAATAGCCGGGACTATTCAGATGAGACAATTCTGGGATTCATTAGTGCCCAGAATCATATCTGTACGAATCATTGGAGAGTTGTGAATCGCGTTGTAATTTTTAACGCTCTGGAGCTCGAAATCATGGTAGATGATGCATCTTTGCAGGCGCTAAAAAACATTGACTTACAGATATTTTACTGCTTTGGCATCATCAAATTCTTCCTGAAAAGCAATTCAAAGTTAACTACGGATAAACCCGAAAATCCACAACTATCAATCACGATTCAAAACCAACGACGTAACGAGATGATCTATGAAGTGCCTTCCACCAGTAATGGTCTAAACAGCGACGCTTCCAATAAAAAGTCCATAGAGAAGAATAAGAAAAGTGATACGGCGACGTTGACAGTACAGCAAGGCTCTCGAAGATGCAGGAAGAGAAAACAACGCCGCATCAAGGAGCAACAATGTTATAATTACCATAATGAAATCAGACCCCTTGTAGAGGTGGTTCAACCACCCTCTGGAGGCCTAACCATTTGTAATCAGAATATAAAGAAAGAATCACGTTAAAATTTCCTGGTAGCAAAATAAATTGGCTTTTATTTTAAATACTTTTCAAAACGGACTTGGATTATCTGGCAACACTAGAGCATGTTTCTATTAGAGATGGGCGATAACTTGACTTACTTTAAAGTACTTGTGCTAAATATCAAGCACGTAAGCTAGGTTCATCTCTAAAGAAAACAGCTGTTGCAGTTCGTGGATTGTTTGTTTATGTTTAATTTAAAATTTACTAAATTTGTGTTTGTTACTAAAACAAACTAATCTGTACACATTATCAAACATGAGTACAATAATAGATATAAGTTGTGTGAAGATTGAGCTCGAGCAAGAGGAGGAAACACTAAGGGAATCAGATTTGGACTTGGGAGTAAACAACTTGGTAAACACTGAAATTCACTCGGAAATCGACATAGGACCAGTCAAAATAGAACCAGGAATTTCCACAAAGTGTCAGATCCTGAACTCAAACCCATGTTCTGTGTCAGTGAGAAATGTGACTGTCCCACAAAAGAAACAGCCACCAGCGGTTGCTGCCAAGTAAGAGAAATATATAAAATGAACTAAGAACACATTTCTTGACAAGTTTTTAACAAATCTGTATCCACGCAGAGACTCCACGAAACGCTATGAGTGCTCCCACTGCCCGAGGTACTTTGAGAAACGCGATGAACTTGAAATACACACACAGATTCACACCTACAATCTGCTCTACAAATGTTCTTACTGTCCAAATAGTTTTTCTCATAAGTCCGTTTACACGGCACACATGTACGCACATACTGGCAAATTTCCTTTCAAATGTCCCGATTGCCCGCAAGGATTTTTAAAGAACTGTGATCTTAAGAAACACGTGCAACTTCATAACGTCCAGCCATCCAAGCGTCCACCAATCTACAAATGCAGGGTTTATCCGCTTCAGTGCCCGCAATGTCCTCGCAGGTTTAGGAAGACTCACGAACTAGAGATTCACCTTCGGGTTCATAGTGATAAACTTTGGTCCAAAAGTTCAATATCAAATGATCCTCTTCAATGTCCACAGTGTCCTCGAAGTTTCATGAAGAGCGAGGAATTGGAGATACACCTTCAGATTCATAGCGATAAACTTCAATACAAGTGTCCTCACTGTCCGATCAGTTTAGCACATAAATCCATTTACTTGACTCACATCAGCGAGCATACAGGCCAATTTCCACATAAGTGTCAACAAGGCTTTATGAAAAAACTTGATCTTATGAATCATTCTCTTTGTTCTGATTATTTTTCTGATTGCGATGAGCGACTCGGAGAGTATCGCCTAAGCTTAAAGAAATGCACCGAAAATTCGCAAACAGAATTAAATAAGAATTCCAATAAGGAAGAAGCAACCACAGAGAAGGGGAAACCTCCGAAATGTGAATCCAGCTTGCAAGCTCATTCTATAAAATCTCAGATTGGAGATGATTCTGATAATATCAAAATTAAAGAGAAGGACGAAAAACAGAATCAAAATGAATCCAGCTTGGAAACATCTTCTAAAATTCATAAAGCTCTCGTAGAATTTGAGCACAGCAAGACTGTAAAAGGTATTAAGGATATAACCTCCGTCCCAATGGGAAACGACAAGAAACAAAGCATAGACCAAAAAAGTTATTTATCAAATTTGGATGTTGAAAAGTCACAGGTTGTCAGCAATATTCTAAATAAAACAGAACCTTCTGAGAAAAATGAGAATAATGAGCAATCCAAGTCAGAACAGCGACCTATTACATCTTTGAAATCCTACTCGTGCAAAATCTGCAATACGGAATTCGCAAACATAAATAATTTGCGCTTGCATGAAAAGTGAGTATTTGCCAGGACTATGTTTTATTCTTAAAGTTTAATTTGAATTTGTATTTACAGGTGCTGTACACACTCGGAAAAAGAATTGGGTAACCGGCCGTATAAATGTGATTACTGTCCGCAAAGTTTTCTGCAGGCTTATAATCTTACAGTACATATGAGAAAACATACGGGAGAACGTCCTTATCAATGTCCGCACTGTCCACGGAATTTTATAAAGAATAGCGCGCTCAAAGTGCACATACGCACACATTCTGGAAAAAAAACTTATAAATGTGATCACTGTCCACGTACTTTTGCCAGTAGCTCTAATCTGTCGAAGCACATGCAAATCCGGTGTACGAATCTGGCCGGAAATCAATTTTACAAGTGTCCACACTGTCCCAGGACTTTTGCCCAAAACTCCCATTTCATTACTCATTTCCGAGGGCACGCGGATGAATGTCGTTATCAATGCACACACTGCTCCAAGGGCTTTAAAATTGGCACGATTTAAAGCAACACCTGTGCAGCCATACTGAAGAACGTCCCTAAACATAAATGTCCCTATTCCCCGAAAACATTTGCTCAGAGCTTCTACCTCAAGATGCATATTTGTGAACATAAAGATGCCCAATGAAATTAGTTAAATTTAGTTGAATTTAAATAAATGATGAATATTACTTAATTTTTTCAAAATCGTTGAAATTTATATATATTCAATAAATTTGAAAGCAATGATTTGAGCAACGGTAAAACTATCGCACAAAAATATCGATAGCGATATCGTCAGAAAAATTATCGGTAAGAAATAAATCATCACGAAAAACACCTATCGATATGTCGAAATATCAGTACATCTCTAGTTTACAGTAAATTGGTTTGTTTTTATTGACAACTTCGCAGCTGACCTTTGTTAAAAACAATAAAATTTAGTGAAATCAATAAGAATAAAATATTTTTGCATTAATCACGGCAAAAGCTGATAAACGTTTTACTTTTTTGGACAATTAAGCAACATTTACAAGAAATTTTGTTGCAGCTGCGCGCAGAAGAGACTCGCTTTGTGGCCAAGACAACAACAACGGTTGGTGAATGGAATGAGAAACACACACACACACGAAATCAAAAACCAAGTACACTCACCAATTGATTTTTAACACTTCTATATTGCAGTTTAAGGCAAGTCACAAAATGGAGCCAACAAATCAACAAAATGAGAATACAATTGATGTGGTGGATGCGAGTGCTCGAAAGGATTTCATGCTAGAACGATTGAATAAACGCAATAAGGATCGTCAAAACTATTTGGATGTCAAGTTGGAGCAACGTAGCAAGGAGACACAACAAAATGAAGGCGTTGACTTTTTTGCTCAGTCCTTTGGCCAGCGTGCCTACAATATTGAACAAAGGATCAACACAATGCAATTAGAAAGCGGGGATGCCCCTTTGCCTGATCTTAGCAAGCATTTTGCAGATATAACCATAGAGATACAGGAATTGCAACGTTATTTGACCTGCTCGACCATGTTTCTGTCGGATTTTAAGATTAAATCCTGTCAAAATATGTTGAATGCGCTGACAAGTGGCTGTGATGAGGCTCGTCAGCGTTTGATGCCCAAAAAGAAGTTTGGATTCAGTGCCAAGAAGCTGCCTGTGAAACAGAAACAAACTCTTACAGTTAGCAAGGTGGATGGACCCGAGAAGAAGACCTGCGAAAACAGTGCATTCACTTGGACCATTGCTAATAAAAGCAATGCACACATTGTGTTGAGGGGTGCAGAAGTCAATGGCCTTGACATAACCATTTCCAATGTAAACAAGTGTCTGATTGAGCTGCAGGGTCATCCGGGCTCTGTGCAAATCTCCAATGCTAACCAATGCACCCTGCTATGTGGTCCCGTGGCACGTTCGCTCTTTGCCGAGCAATTGAATCGTTGCACCATCGCCATTGCCTGTCAACAGCTGCGTTTGCATTCCTCACAAGCAACGAGAATCTATTTGCATGTAACTTGTCGTGCAATTATCGAGGACTGTCGTCAGATTGATATTGATGTGTACAACTACGATTATGCCGAACTGGAGGCTGATTATGCAGAGTCCGGACTTAATAAATCCCAGAATAATTACACAGATGTGGCTGACTTTAATTGGTTATCGCCGGATGTTCACTCACCCAATTGGACACTGCTCAAGGATCATGCAGCTCCCAATTGGAGTGCTGTGCGTCGTGACTTTATAAACAGCTGTGCCTCCGCCGATGATAAGAATGTCGTCAAGGATGCCTCTATAATATAGTGTCGGATATGGCGAAGGCGTCGGCTGCTTCTCCTTCTGCTTGTCACGCTGCTCGCCTACGCCTTTCCTTTGGTCTGGCTGCTCATGGAGCTGCTGCTGCCGTTGCCTGGCAATACTACAAGTACTGTGTGAATAATACTATAAGATCAATAAATAAACCAAGTTAATGTTGATATACATACATACATACATATGTAAATCCCATTTTCTGCTTTGCGTGTAGTGGAAGGGAAAGAAGTCTCATCATCTTTGCCACTGGGCAGCCAAAAACTTGTCTGTCGCAATTTGACATGTCTATTTGGATGGCCATAATCAGTGGCTTGCCAAAATTGGTCTGTGGCGACTGCCACACAAATTACAGTTACATTCAGAAGAGCAAGAGTTTGAGGCGCCTTCAAGCGACAAATGGCCAATGGCAGAAGTCATGCAAGTTTCATGTGCCTCTAAATTACTCTTCCTATCCTTGTGACATTTGCGAATAGTCAACAACTTCGAAGTTTTGTTTATAGAGACTTCTTAAGAAGTTACTAATTTATTTATAAGGCTTAACCGCACACAAACACGTATGCATATGAAAATAGTTTTAGCTAGTCAAGCAAATGTTTTGATATGGAAAAAGAGGCAAACATTTGTTTTTGTTTTCCAAGGATAGGTCAGCATAATGATTGCTGTTATTTCTATATTGTAAATCTTAGATTTCTATTTTCTAAATAATAACGATCCAAAGTACATACATATATCCTTTTTTTAATTCAAATGTTATTTATATTATTGTAGTTTTCTGTTGCGAAATAAAATAATTTATTTTACGTATTCTGTTTTGTAAACTCCACAATTTTAAGCTTTTGCAGGATATTTAAAGGAATATTTTTAATTTTTATTGTCTAAATAACTGTCCTTGTTGACCTTAAATAAATAAGAGGCAGCTCTCGCAAATGTCAGCCATGTTTATCATATTGGAAAGGGTATTTAGACGACATCATGCTGAGACAATTATACATATATATGTATACAATTTATGTACATGTGTGGGTTACTTTGTTGTTGCTGTCAATGTCAACACAGCCGACTGTCAAAATAATTAACGAATTGAAGTTACATGCCAATTGATGGAAAGGGACGGAAGTGGACACCGCTGAGACACTGTGGGCCATCGTATTAGTGAGGTAATTGAACTGCAAATTATACAACAAAGTTTCGTCTCTGTGTGTGTGGAAGAGAGGTTATGTAATAAGCTGTCAGTGTTACAACAGTTGCCATCATTAGCTCCATACACATACATTGTAATTGTTTTTGTCAAAGAAACAATTTTTTTGTTTGTTTATTTTTAAAAATAGTTAAGCCTAATGAATCGCATTATGTATTCATTTTAAGAGCCATAAGCAGTTATAATCAAGGCTCAAACCATTGGGGTCATTATAACCCAAAGTTTGTTTTAAAGTTTAAACCTTAGCCCAACTTTTTGCTCAAACGTTGTTTATTAGTTTTACAAAAAATAAAGTCTGGGGCTATTCAAAATTTTAGCTGATCATTTGTGGCAAGTATGAGGAAACCCCAATCAGCCTGGGCTTTAATAATATTTATAGGAATGTTTTTCTCTGTGGAAACAATTACCTACTTGCACACATACATGTATGCTAAAATTGCATGAACAACCTCTGACACTTGGTTCCTTTTTTTGGACCTACTAAAGCACTGGTACTGATAAAGCTAAACGAGAAAAGCAAAAAAAAGGCCACAAACAAAACAGTTTTGAAGGTGTTGGAACCTATTGTGGTTGTGGTCAACAAAACAAAAGACAAGACAACAGCAACTGAAGGCAAAAAATATTTGAAACCCTCAATTAAAGGGTATCTATACAGTTTGGGTTTGAGGCGCATTGCATGCTTCTGGAAGATTGCCGGTTAATGTTACCTACTAGAGCTTCTTCTTCTTCTATCTCGTTTTTCGGAACTGCCAATTAAATGCAATGCAAGAGAACAGAGAAGAAGACCAGAAACAACAACAACAACAACTATTGTTACTCTTGTTACTTCGTGTCTTGTGCTAATCAAAATTGTGGTTACAGCAGTTTTGGGATTATAGCCAGACTCAATCGTGACTGAGTCAACATTGTTGCAGCTTTAAGGCACTAATAGATTTAGCTGAATTGAATCAAATTTATAAAGATTTCTTAGCATTTGCATGAATACATCTAAATGATTTTAAAGCCGACTGAATTGTAGGGTTAACATGATTGAAAAATGCTTAAAAGAAATCATGTTCACAGCTGTTAAAATGTAAACGGTAATACTGGCGAATTCTATCGATAATATTGAACATAAAGTACTAACCAAAGAACGTTAGCGCCTTAGAGCATGCAATAGTTTTTGTATGGTTAGTGTTAAATTTAAAGCTAAAGAAATAGATATGTATGTTTAAATTGCATAATGGGTTTTTAAATAGGAATATCAGATTACACTACAGCGAGCTGTAAACACTACAATTGACGATATTCAAATTGACCACTTTATCAAAAATACTTAAAATAATTTATGAACTTTAAGACAGTTTCAATCAAGCATAGCTCATTATGAAATGTTTCATTTTCATCATATTAATTAATATGGGCAAATGAATATGTTGGGACACATTGACAACCACAATTACCATATGCATACGTGTGTTTGGGTGTGTGTGTGTGTGTGAGTGTACACGTTCAACAAAACATTGCCTTGGCATTGTATTTGATGCATGCTTTGGATTTCTGGCATAATCAGCTATCAGGTACACAGCTTTTCCTTGTAGTTGGCAGCACATGTGCAATTTGCGGATGCTCCGCGTTGCCAACAGCTCTCCTCTCTCTCTCAAAACTCTATTCATCTCGTTCCGTGCTGACAGCCCAATTAAGTTGCGTCTGCCTTTGGTCAATCTCGCGGCAATTTTCTGCCTTACTCTGAGTTCAAGCACAGATCCTGTCAATTGGACAGTCTGCGACATCAACATGACCATTTAGGGGCAAGTCCATTATCAATTTTCAACTCGTATTCGCATTCGCATTCGCATTTCCATTAAGTATCATGTAGCGTCATCAGTGTTGCTAGAATTTTTGGGACCAAAATAGCTTGTTAATAACAGAAAGTAGCTAGAAGTAGTTTATATTAATCTTGTCACTTTATTAAAATTCTTATTTTGAATAAGGAATAAAAAATGTTTTATATTAATTAAGCTAGTCATAAAATTATTTGTTTGTTTTATATTATTTAAGCTTTTTAAAAGATTAATAAATTGTAAAATTTAGGTATAAATTAGCACATCTGTGCTATAGAAAAGAAACAGACACAGAAAACTGAAAATGAACTGGGGACTGTGAACTTGCTGAGTGCTTGTCTAATTTCCGTTTATTCAAATTAGTTCCGATAAACTATCAAATTTAATTGCTTTAACACTTAGCCAATGTTTCTAATGTCACACACACTCACACACATACATGCACACCTGTAATGTCCACACATTTGCATAGCTCACAATTAGGTTTCTCATTATCGCAGATAATATTCGCAACATTTGCGATAAGCAAACAACTCTCTGAGAGAGAGAGAGAGAAAACGCATTATATGCATGCATTAATATTAAGGTTTGTATGCTTGCATGCGAGCATGTCGCGTGTGTGTAATTGCCATTCATCTTCCCACTAAGCTAAGCTTTAACGGTTTCAATTACTGCCCAGCAGCTTTTCTCCCCTCCCGTTGCTTTTGTGTGGTGATTTTATGGACGTAATGATGGACAACACATCTAAATGCCCCTGGTTCCATGATGAGTGTTTCTGGTAATAGGATACAGTTTTGCATATTTTGAAATTGGTTCAATCAGCTCAATTGGCCTATTAAATCGATTAAAAACAAAATGCATTTACAAAGTTACGTGAATTACAGATTTGGGAAAACTCTGATTGTCTGCATTACGGGCATCGCATCAAAATTGGAACATTCGATCACTTTTGTTTAGAATGGTACACTTTTGTTAGGTTAGCAAGCTTTTATTGTCTTAACCCTTTTATGTAATTATAAAATCTGTTTTCCTACGACTGTTTATAATTAAAAAAACAATAGAAGATCTAAGCTTTGGTATGTGCAGGATAAAATAGAAAATTATTGAATTTTTTAGAAACGGATACTTAATATTATTTATTTTAAAATATTCTCCATTAAAAGTGTTAGCTTTAATTTTTCCTTGCTTACAAGTTATATTCTGCTGAAACAGCTGCTCAACGAAAGTCTTCTTACTCGTTATTTTTATTATTATTATTATTTTTAAACAGTTGGACATATGATAGTCATATTAATTAAATAAAATATTAATCGAATTACAATTACAATGCAGTGCAATTAAAATGTCAGTAGCCAATGGACGCTCCATGAATTTTTTCGGTCATGTAACGCCTTTTGTTGCCTGCAAGAAGAGAGAAGGAAAAAATAAGAGAATATGCGTGTGTGTGTGTGTGTGTGTGCTGTGTGTGTAACTCAAATTGTAATTAATGATGCAAGACAGACAACGAAGCCGGGACATTTCAACCGCAGTCAGATCCGCCCAGCAGCTACTGAAATCTCAGTGCTGAGCTACGGGAGCTATGCCTGGAAGAGAGTGAAGAGAGCTGGAAGGGGAAATGACAGCAGTGATGTTGTTATTGCCAGTTTTCAGTTTGTTTGCTTTAATCATCGACGCGTCGCTCGTTTAAATAAAAAGCAAGAGCAAAAAGCGTTTCTCCTCGGCTTGTGCGTTTCGCGTAAATAAATGAAAAGTTCGTTTAATTCTCGGCGATTCTTTATATTGCGTGCGCAAGACGATGGTGTGGGCGGAGGGGGCGGAGTATCGTTTACTTTGGAAATGAAAAATTATGATTACATCAACAATAATCGAAATGCGCTTGTAAGCTTCGCATTCTGGTTCTCTGCTTTTTCCTCTGCCCGCGTTCATGGTTATTCCGTATTCTTTTTCCTTTCTGTTTTTTGCTCTTCCGCTGCTATCTTCCCGTCGCTCTTGCCGCTCGTTTGCTTTGCTCCTTTTTGGCAATTTTTCTTCGTTGCTTTCGTTGGGTTCGCGCTGCTGACTTGCAATGCTTCTCATGCGTGCAATGGAAACTTGGACGGGAGAGCACAGTGGGCAAAGTGAACGCTTTTTGTGCTATGAATGCGACTTGTGTAAATATTTTTATTAAACAACTCAAATATTCACAAAAGTGCAATTTATTTTAATTATGAATCCACAAAGAAGGCTTTAAATTAGAGACATTAATAAAATAGAAAAAGACTGGCTTAAAAGATACCTTTTTGTGCCGAATTCCCAAAGCTAGTTACCTTTTAAAATGATACTGTAAAGGCATTGAAAATAAAAACAATATGACTTCAAAACTGTTCTCATTTATTTTTTATAGAACAATTTTTAAGATATTTATTTGTAATTTGAAGTTATTTATTATATATTGTTACGCTGTCTTCAATCTTTCCTTTGTTAATTAAGGACATATTTAAAACCATTTTATCCACAGTGCAAGTGGAAGGGAAAGAGACGGATGTAATGGATAAAGGAGCAAAAAGGGGAAGTAGTGTAAACGTTCAATATTTGTGTTCAAAGTGAAAATACGTTGCAAAGGCAGCGCCCAAGAAGCGTTCAGCCAAAAATATTTCAATGCAAAATCGAAAATACATGAGACACAACACGCCCCGTTATTACTCTTTGTTCCTCATACTTTCTTTTCCTGCTTTGTCTCTCATCCTACTGTTGCTGCTTTGCCATGCATAAATCAGCGTCGTCTGGAACGACAATGCCCAAGCAGACAACGACACAAAACACAACATTTTTTTTTTGCTTTGATTTTTTTTTTCCGTTTGGTGCAGAACCTCCAACATCTGCTGCCCCCGCAGAGCTTTTTCCCTCCCGATTCTCACCATATCCTAGCAATCCAATGCATTTGGCATTATGCTTTGCGTATTGTCGCTTTATGAAGTCATCTTGGCGTAACGCGCCAAATTTATGACCAACTACACTTTATTCCTGTCAGTTTTTGGCCAACTCGAAGATATGCAGTGACAACTGTTTTTTTTTTTTTTTTTTGGCATCTTCTTCTTGAGCTTCTGCTTTTTGCATAAATGTTGTTAGCACAAAAAATGTGCAAAATGCCAGATAAGCTGTACATAATCTCCTTGGACAATTATCTGTCAGTATATATTATATAGTATATGCTTAGGAATGTTTAAAGGTCCAATGTCAAAATTAAATTGTTAACATTTTTAAAAATGTTTCTTAAGACTGTCAATCCTTAGAATCTAATTAATGTGTAATACTTCCGCAGAATAGTATGCTTCGATTTTTATATGTGAACTATACTTAATAAACTTTTATCAAAGGTAATAAAATTTAAAAGTAAAATAAATGGGAATTGCGATGAAATATCAGTTTGCAAATTAAAGCAACTAAGAACTATAAAGATATAATGATATTTAAAGATATAAAGATATTTAAAGTTATTCTTAAACAAAACCACACGAAGCATATTCAAATGGGCTATTGTCAGGTGGAGTTTGGAATTGTTTTATTGGTTGGGAATGGTATCGGGCTGAAGGTCCTTTTCCTTGAGGTCTAACAAAGCGTTGCAAATGTGGCGACCATTTTCATAGCATACTTTAGCGGGCAGCGAGGCATTTTGAAGCACTTGCAGCAATTGTCAGGCCAATTACGGGCCGCAATTATGTCATATGAGGACATAAAAGCGTATAGCATATACGGAATGCCTTTTACGAGTATATCTATATGTGAGGGTGTGTGTTGCGCACAACGACCCTTTGGCCATAAAACTCTTAGCCAGGGGATTTAAGGCAGACCCTCGATTTCGTCAGGGGATTTCGTGGCCAAGATGATTCTGTTGACTGAAACGAGAAATGGGAGGAATGAGAGACGGGAATTGTATGCGAGTACTGAGAACTGGCCCGAAAGTTATCAGCCTGTTAATTGCTTAACTTTTTCACTTCAACTTTTTTGGGGCAAGAAACACAAGCGGCAGGCAGAAACAGAACCTGAACCGTATTCGGGGGAGAGACAATGCGAATGGGGGTTTGGGGCCCGGAAGCGGCTCAAAGATAAAAACCAAAAAAGCGCAAAAAAAAAACAAGAAAGGAATAAAAACGTCGAAAGAGAAACCATGCAAATATGCCTGACTGAGTTTCTGGCCGAGACAGAGGACAGAGGACTGAAACCGAGGCTGAAACTGAGACTGAGGCCGAGGCCAATGGGTCGGTCATAAAGTGTTTGCAGTTTTATTTTTCTTCGTTTGCCCTTTCAAATTTAAATGACAAATGGAGGCGACAGCAGTCAGAAGGCGACTGCAATGTCGCTCGTCCTGCAACTTTGACCCTTGCCCTGACATTTTGCTTATCGCGCGTACATGTCATAACAGAGTCGAAAAAAAAGATAATGCTTATAAGGGAAGTTGCCAAACTTTGCCCTCTAATCTTGACAGGCACCTAAGTAGCCTCACTGTGTCCTCGAACCATCAGGCTGTGTAATTAAGGTCCCTACGAGACGACAGACAAAGATAGGTAGACCATTTTTCTCTGGGAAAAGGGAGAAAGTAAAGGAAATTTAAAAATCAATGGGGCACACTAAACTCTCATTACTCATATGAAACATACCGAGTCCCAGTTCTGGTTCTGGTCCACCGGCTGTTCTGTCTGCTCCGATAGGTCAGGTAGGCGACGGCGCCCATAAAAACCACATTAAAAGCATTTAAAAGTTGGCTAATCGGCAACGGGCCACCGGCAAAGTTGGCTTAATGTTTTATGGCCCTAAACCGTTGCTTTGCTTTTTTTTATTGGCCTCTGCCAAATTGACTAAAAGATCAATGATTATATGCCTTTTAATGGCTCATTGCATTTAATTTAATTCATTTTCTTCAGTTAACAGACTGCTAAACTAAATTGTTTTTCAACATTATTTTGATTGAAATTGTTTAAAAGGTGTGAAAAATAAAAGTTTTTGGATATTTAACACAGTTATCTAAAAGTGTACTGCATTAAAAGTGGGTAGCTATCATCGATAGTATACGGTAAAGAAAAGAGAAGCATCACATTAGAAAGTTAATAAGTTTTTCTTAACTAAAGCTTAACATAAAATTATTTAAAAAATGACATCTATAAAAAAGCCATAAAAATATGCTGATTCATGGACAGACGGGGGGGGATTCATTTGAATCCCGTCATCCAATTGAAGTGGCCCTGAATATTATTTCATGGCTGATAGACCGTCTAAGCCGCAGTCGCAGTACTGTCAAATGTCAAGTGTAGCTTCTTATGAATCAGCAGTCTATGCGGCAGTCAAGCAGATAGACAGAGGCGTCATACCCATACTTCGCAACAATTGGGGTACTCTCGGGTCCTCGAGTTGGGTTAAGCAAGTTGGAAAAGTTTTTCAAGTCGAGGTTGGATTGCAGTATATTCCACGGTGAGCACTTGAGGCAATCCCGACCACAATGGGGCATACTTCATTTATAAATTACGCAGGCATTAAATGCGCAGATATATCCATTCAATGTGCATCCCCCCATTGTACCCCTCAGTTAACCCCTTGGCCTTACCACGTTGCCTCTCATAGCAATTGATGCGCCACATAAATCTTCAAGTATGTGAGTGCTTGCCGACCTGTTCAGGGCTGCTATTTATCATTTAAGGCCAGGGCAGACAGCCCTTCAGACAGACAGACAGTTGGTTAGACAGTTAGTCAGTCAGTCGGTGAGTCAATCATTCAGTCAGTTGAGCTATTGCAATTTTGTTACAATTTTTCTTATTTCAGCGCCGCTGGCCACTTCAACTTTTTTTTACTTTTGCGAGGGTTGTTTAAGAATTATTTGCTTAACTTGCATTTTTTTAGTATATAAGAAAAGTAGTTTACATTAAAATTTATAGCAGTGTCATATCAATAAGTTGGCAACTTCAATTTGAAATGATGTCTTTGCAATAAAATAAATTGAAATCAAGTTTGTGAACTAGGTTTAATTTAGCATAAACATGAGGAAACTGTTATTTTTTCAGTTAAACATTTGATGTGGTTAAGTTACTAGTTATAAAAAGTAATGGTCACTTTTCATTTTAATTTTCATGACGTGAACATATACATATGTCACTTTTTCCTACTTTCAGGAAAAAATGTACGTTCAATGAATGTAAAAGAAATGTGGAAAGTTGAGTTTTTCACCATTGAATAAATTTGTCTCATATATTTACAGTTGACTTGGCATATATTAATTAACAGTTTTACATTTCATCGCGGAAAGCCAAAAAGTTGTGTGAAAAATAGCAAATAAAGTGAAATGTTAAGCTTAATAGGAATAATAGTAAAGGGTCCTTAAATAAACATTTACATAAACATTTTTATTTACATTTAGTTATTAATTTGAAAAATTCATTTTAAGCTGATAGTTATAAATATATATTTTAATTTATATTTACACTTTTGTGTTGACTGCATTTTAGTCCGATAATAAATAAACAGCTAAATAATAAATAACAATTATAGTTATTTAATTGTTATTTATTATTTAGCTGTTTATTATTATTTGATCGCTTTGCTCATAAATCAACCCTCGTGTCGTGAATACTTAGGAAAAGGATTGCTCAGGATGACGGCAGGTGTACATTTACAGGTGGTAAGAGTGGTGAGGAAGCTGTATGGGGTGTTTTGTGATTTTAATGCCGATTGGCAGACGGGCGGCATAATGCCCAAGGAACAGGGATACTCTCACTATGGGTGTGAGTGTCAGCGTTATCCTGGCTAGGACTCGTAATGGACTTGGCACTTTGCAACTTGGCCATTGAAAATGTGTGTGTAAGTAGTTTAAATCGCATTCGCTAGGACAACGACGATGGGACAGAGGCTGATGCTTACACTTGAATAAATACCAGTTGGATAAAGAAGAAGCAGTAGCAGCAGCAGGAACGGGAGAGTTGAATCAGGAGCAACGGGAGCAGAGCCGGATGATGACGACGGCATCGTCGTTTTCGTTTTCGTCTTCGTCGTCATCGTCATCATTGCAATTGCAAATAAATAAGAATAAGAAAGTGCTGCAAGGATGATGCTGACAACGACGACAACGGAGAATGAGCACAAAGTTGCCACGCCCAGATAACTGTACAACTGTACAGAAAGGGGGCGTGTCAAGATGAGGAAACTCGCTGAGGGATTGAGGATTGCTATACGGATGAGTTTTAAGTTTCTTGTTACAAAATTGCAGCGAGTAAGCGGGAACTTTGTGAAAAGTGCAAAAATGAAGTGCAGATGCTTATCAAGAACTATCCCATGGGGCGGATGCGGAATACGGATGCGAATGCGGATTTCAAGGAATAACCCGATGTACTGTGATTGAAGCGACACCTGCTATCAGCGGACAGGTGTCAAAATGGGAAATGTGGGAGAGATAGAGACAAATTCTTGCACATTTACACACTCTACTCGCTTCATTATTTCATGTCGTTGTTGTTGCTGTTGTCATGTGGCGATTACGTTGCGTGCTACGTTACGTAATGCTTAACGTAAATGTAATTTACAGCCAGCTGAAAAAGAGATTGGAGCTTGAAGGGAAATCAGGGAAACGTATCTCTCATAATCAAGTGTCTCGTCTAGTCTGCACGTTGGATACCAGTATAAAAAGGTGTGTGTGTGTGTGTGTGTGTGTGTGGGTTAGTGTGTGTATTTGATGTATGGATGTCATTTTTACGTGTGTGCGATAAGCTTGGCTAACAAGCGTCGCGTTTAACAACTGACTTACTTACGTTTCCCATATCACAACTCGGTGTCTTCTTGCACACTAATTGTGCAGCTTTATTTGCTGATACTCTACAATAGGTAGGAAAGGGTAAACTCAGGTGTGCTCCACAAATATTATAGAGATTTTGAAAACAGCATAACAAATTTTCGACATTGCTTAAATGACTAACATTTCTTTGAACTCATTTTCTGAGTCATAAAAGTCAGCAGCCATACATTTATTTAAAATTTCACCTAATTTATTTAACAAAAATTTCGACATTTAAAAACAAACTAATTTGGTTTTAAGTGTAAGAATTCCATACAAAATTGTACGATTATATACAACTTCTTCTAATACCTACGGTATTTATTACTTCCACCACTCCCCAATTATCATTCGAGCGAATTTTATTTTGTTTTTGGCTAGAAGTTAGGCGAATAGAGAGAGTTTTGCAATGGCTTTTTCAGACAAATGTTGCTTAATTAAAGAATTTTTCTAAAACAATAATAAACAATAGTGAAAAAGGGGAAATAACAAAATTATTATTTGAATGCCTGCACTGAATACCTTAAATATGCTTTCAAGCTTTTCGGAATCCATTTTTTTGGTAAAGTGTACAAAAACACATTTGATTTTTTGAGAAACTTGATTTCCTGGTATTTGCAAAGTAAATTACATACGTTTTATTGAACAAATTCTAAAAATAAATGAAATATAAACAAGTTCGGGTGCTTCAATGTAGAGTGTTGAAATTGGGAATGGGTTTAGGTTATTTATATGTTTGTAGAAAGAGCAGAAAAGGAGTTATTAATTATAGACTTTAGAAAACTCGTAAAAAAGTGCACAAACTTTTTAAAAGTTATTCTAATTGTTAGATGGAACAAATTGAATACTAATTTCCAAAAATGGTAATCTAAATCTATATTTCCAGTTAGAGCATCTTATAGTCGATCAGTCTTTGCAGTTGCCTTCTCGT
Source organism: Drosophila testacea (assembly GCA_035043265.1). Taxonomy (NCBI): domain Eukaryota; kingdom Metazoa; phylum Arthropoda; class Insecta; order Diptera; family Drosophilidae; genus Drosophila; species Drosophila testacea. The sequence goes on from JAWNND010000151.1 coordinate 4,089,575, forward strand.
ACCACATGCTCAGTTCCCTGTGCAAAAGTTTCGGCAAAGCAAAAATGTTGCTAAATGCTTTATGCACACATGGAAAATTAACAAAAAAAAAAAAGGGAAAAATGTGAAGGGAAAAGAGAGAAATAAATGTAACATGTAATGATTGCAAAAGTTACGAGTATAAAACGTAAATTAAGTTGAACGAATGAAGAGTTACTGAGGCAGGCTAACAGTAAATAGAAAACGCGAATGATGTAATGAAAATGCTAGAATTTCCCATGTGCTGAAGGGCAGAGAGAACCACCGAACGCATCTCCTCACCTACATTCCCAGGGAAGCAGCTTCTCATGTTGTTTGCAATGTTGTTTTGCAACTTTTATGCAGAAAGTAAAGCCAAAAGGGACAGGCAAGGACGAGGTTGAAGCATCCAGTAACTGTTTGCAAAACTATGAAATTAACTGCTTATTAAGGCAGAGAGAAAGAGGAGGCAAGAGGAGGAGATGGAGCAGAAGGAGGGGCAGCTTGTGGTTGTACATCTGTGAGTTACGAGGTTGCGACTACTTCAAGTCGTCAAGTGAAAGTTTTGCCAAATGGCATGGAAAATGTTTCGAGAGATATGAGAACCGGCATCATTAATTATTTTGCTCATTAGTGTTGCAATGTGCGTGTGTATATTAGTGTGTGTGTGTGTGTGTGTGAGTGGGACAAAGAACATGCCAAGAGGCATCAACAGCTTAGCTTGAAAATGCTTATAATATGCCTGTAGTACCATCTGATGTATTGGTAATAAATTGAAAATGTTAATGAACCCAACTATCAAATACCTGAAGCTAAAATATATACCCTATTTTAAATGTAAACTTGGAGTCCGTTTTTTAGGTATTTCACACAATTTATTTTATTTATTTATTTTTTTGAAATATGTTACCAAGAGACACTGAATAATTCTCCATTAATTTTTCGGGTATCCTGAAGTTAATATTAAACACAATTCCATTACATCAGTAAATCATGTACCTGAATTTAAACCTGATTGAATGTATTTTTATATGAAACTTTTAACTTAAGTTAAAACTAGTGACGAAAGTAGACATTGAACATAAACGTAGCTTCAAAGCAAAATGTCATATCTGACATAAATTGAAGAGACTTCATGTCTGCATAGCATCTTTCAACTTAATATACCCTTTCAATTTTTCTATTAGATATAAAGAGCTTTCAATTCATGTGAATCTGCAGCGGAAGTAGCGCGTGTCAAAAGCAGCAAAATCGGCAAAAACTGCAAAGGATTGAGATGAAAATAAGGACACAAAAAGACATCTACAAGTTATCGACATATACTAAGTATAAACTAACTGAAACTGCAACTTAAACTGCAGTACGGCTTTCAATCTCAACTTCATTATCAGGATCATCATTTGGATCATCATCAACTTCATCAGCATCTTCGTCTTCGTCTTCATCTTCATCTTCGTCACGTAGCGTGGGAAAAAAATGGCGTTCAAAGTCAAATCTACACAATGGCTGGAAATGGGTTGAAATGTGTGCTTAAACATTTTATTTATCACACAAAATGTTCGCAATGCTTACCATCTATCTTATGCATACTCTCAAATGTGTGCCAGTGTGTGTTAAGGAGAGTGTGTGCGTGTGTGTGTTTCTGTTGTTGTTGTTCAATAGCCAAAAAGCATGCAGTTCTGTTTTTTTAATACCCTTTACTTATAAAATGTGAGAAGAAAGGATGTATCGTAACAGATTTACTAAGCTTTAGATTTTCAATTCAGATCAATAACTTTTCTTCTTCAATTATTAATCCAACTTCTATTTTGATTGAGCGCTCAAAGTTTTATAGCTGAAACTTATGTAAGCCAATCACTTTCTAAAACAAATTTTCTAAACTTTTATAACAATTGATTTACGCATTTGAAAATAGGATATCTCCAAGTCATGCACTTTTACCTTATGTATTCCTGGTTGTTGTTTTTCCCCTGTTGGTCGCAAAATATGTATGCAGACAGCGCACATTGAAAGTTTTCAATGATTTCGAGTCCCATTTATCGCAATTGTCTGCTTTTTTACACTCTGCAAGATATGCACTGAGAATTGGTTTTGTTTTTGTTGATGTTGCAGTTGTTGTGCCATTTGTTGTTCAAGAGCATAATGGAAAGTGCTTTAAGTTAAACTAAAGAAGTAGAACGGATTTAAATCCAAAAGATGTAAAATTTTTAAATTATTATCTAATGGATTCTATTAATGCAACTGAAATCTTAATGCTAATATATATATGTTAATGTTAAAATAAATACTTTTGTTAATTATTAGTGTAACTAAAAGGTTTAAGTTAATACAAATATAAATGGTAATGACTGAGCTAATGCTAATGATAATGCAAATCATAATGCTGATACTAATGCTCATTATGTTCTTAATGCTAATGCACGTATAATGCAAATTCTAATGCTAATACTATTCCTAGTGTTAATGTTACAGCTAATACCAATGCTGAAGGCATTGTTAATGACAAAGAAAATTGTAAAGTTAACGGTTATAAAAATTAGAATTCTAATGCTAATAATAATGATAATGTGTATGCTAATGCTTTAGTTTATGCTCATGATAATGCCATAAGTCACATGATACCGATAATGCTAAAACAAATGCAAATGCTAATGATATCTAGATACATTAAAGCAAGTTCAGCTCTGAACTTAAGTAATAAGTCGTATTCGATGTTGCAACTAGCTCAACAACAGCTTCAGGCGATGTGGCTAGCTTTAAGTGCATTAAATCAGGTGGCAGGCAATTGATTTAGCCTCTTTATGCAATGTCTATGTCAATGGAACTGTGCCAAGCTTGCCATGTTGTATGCCACACACACAAACACACACATAAAAAAAAAATAAAAAAGGCAACTTTAACCAACGAATGACTGCAGGCCATTCTCAACACTTGCAACATGTTGTGCGTGCCTTTTTAATTAACATAAAAATCTAATTTGCAGCACTTTTGACTTGTGTGTATGTGTGTGTGTTTGTGTGTATGCCTGAGTGTTATGAAAACAGCTTAACCTTATGGCCAACGATGTGTGCCATAATATGCTAGCTGTGTGTGTGTGCCTCTGGCATTGGCTTTGCCAAGGACAACTGCGTCAAACACCTGGCCAGGATGGTCACATACGTTGTCAGCATCCTCGTCCTCATCCTTGTCGTCATTCTCGTCGACGTCCTCGGCACATTAGCGACATTTACACGTCGCAGCAATTTCAAACAGCAGACGACATCGTTTCCCTTGATTTTCCGCTGCCAACCCCTGATTCTTTCCCTTCCCCTCCCTCACATAGACACCATGCTTTCCTACTTGACGCCATTAGACACATGGCACCCCTCGCAGGCTGGCTGGCTGGCAAGTCAGCCATAATCATTTTCATTGTCAACATTTTGCGACACATGACAAGCTCACGAAAAATGTGAAAAACTCAATGTTTCCCCCACTTTTACCCCCCTTTTCACAGCCCCTCTCTAGTGTCATCTATGAAGCTCATTAGACGCAATTAGTAGCCGTGGTAACTAGGTAATATTATTATTCCCTACTTGCGGCTACTCATTTAAATTGCTTATTTACAGCAATGCAAATTTGATTGCCTTTAAATTTTAAAAATGTTTAAATAACAATCAAAGCAGCAGCAACAACAACAACAATTAGTGTAACAACAACAACAATAACAGCAACAGAATCAGGCAAATAACAAACATTGGCAATGAGCACTTGTCGTTGGCCAAACATTTGCTAAATGGCCAGCACTCTGACAACAACATAAAGCGCATAAAAGAAGTAGAGTAGGACACAAAAAAACAAAAAATTTGTAAAATAGGGGACAACGACTATTAAATGCTCTTACCAAGAGTATTATGTATTAATCTAAAGGCAGTCTAAAGTTGAATATTTAAATTTACTAATTACTTTGATTTAATAGAAGAACAACATATTGGCGTTACTTTGAAACTGTGCTTATTGATGAATAATAATATTAACTATTAACACAAGTAAAGAGTATACAAAAATTAACAAATAAATAAATAAAGACAATTTTAAACATGTTTATATATAGTTAATTTGTATTCAAACATTTTATATTTTATGTGTATTATTTTTAAAGCTAAAAGTAACTTAAATTTTAAATGAAATAGTCGACAAGAGAACTTGTAATGCTAGCGCCCTGATTTTTTCTACATATAACTATGGTCTGAACGTCTCCTAAAGGTTTCATTCAAATCGGATTATAAACGCGAAAGTTATTAAACTAACTATGTTACGGGCAGAAGGAAGAAGGAGATGTAGCGACATCTTTGTTTATCAAATGATGTCTTCATAGTGGCGCCATCTATTGAAGAATTTGACTTAATTTTTATATAATCGACAGCATCGCAAATAAAGAAACCTATTGAAAAAAAAAACACAAATAAAAGAAACCAGTGAAAAAAACAAGTGAAAAGAAAACCATTCAAAAACAAACAGCAAAAAATGTTAAGAAAACAGGAGAAACCGCCGGCCACCCTTTAAATGCAGCCGGCAAAATCTGTCAGCAAATACAACGGTTAATATACTAAGTCTTCGCTTAAACCGTTTGAGAACTCTAAGTTGAAAAAACAGCGCTTTCAAGTATGCAACACTATTTTTGCAACTGTCAGTTTGAAAATGTATAAAGTCTGTCCTTCGTAATTTTCATGTGTTAGGTAGTGCATTTTTCCGTTCTTGGTGGCCTTGAGAGGGTCAATTTGTTTTTTCCCCTGCAGTTTAACCCTGTAGAATGGATAAAGATGTAAAGAAAATCCGAAATCAACAATTTTATTTTTAAATCCCGCTTTAACTTTTCTGCTCTTTTTCCATAAGTACAGGGTCGCCTACTTTCGAGCTTGCTCCACTGTAGCTTCATGCATTTTTTTTTTGCTCTAATTTATTGCATCTTAATTCCGACCTGAAAAAAATTGTTATTTTTGAAATTTGCAACTGAAATTGATGGGAAGACTAAACGTCTGGTTGAGATTGTGATTAAATTTGTACAAACAATGTTAAAGAAAGGGATATTCTAAATTACAAATTAAAGTTAAAGGTTGGGCTGATTTTCATATTTTCAATATAGTGACAAGTTCCTGGAATTTCGGAATTTTTCACAAACACTCATAGTTGAACCTACGAATGTAATCCGACTTCATGAAATTTCCAAAGTTCTAAACAAAATGTAAAAAGAATTCGTAAGTGATTCTAGGAAAATAGCAGATGCATATATTTCAGAAGAAGCTTGTCGAAATGGCCCTAAGTCAACTCTTATGAGGAAAACAAAAGAAAATCACACAAGAAAATGGACAGTGTTTTGATAAAGTAAATGCAAATACAGACAGAAAAGCAGCTTAAAACTCTCAGCTACATTAAGTGTTATGTAAATACTTTTGCTTAAAGATTAATCGAAATCGTTGCATAGTTATAAAGCTGTTATACCCTACTTAATGTAGTGTATAGTCAGATGGACATTGAGCTGAACTGGATGAGTTGTGACCGCATTTGCTGTTGCGCGCTGTTCAAATTTCATGCAAATTTAGTCATTTGCCACAGAATTTACACACATGAACACAAACATAGGGTATGTGTGGGACAGACACGCCTACTCGCTGAGCTGAGCTGAACTGAGTTGAGCTGAGCTCTGGCTGCCACTTCAACTTGCATTTGCATTTAAATCTCATTAGTTTTTAATGGTTTTAGCTTACAAATTTGTTCAGCTCTTTTTTTTTTATTTTTATTTTATTTTGCTGTTATTGTTGTTGGTTTCTATTGCAGGCCGCATGGCAAGTGACAACTTTGCGCGATTTCCGGCGGAAACAGCATGGCCGCTGTTTTCACACACTGACACACACACACACACACACACACAGCCACATGACCATTCGCGCAATTTGGCAGCCACAAAACGCGTTTTAAATGTGTCACCACGCCCTCTACCTCCTCTATACTCAACCGCCCCCTGTAAACCAAAACTGTCTAACAAGCTGGGCGCAATGTTTTCGGTTGCCATTTGCCATTTGCCATTTTGTTGTGTTTATTTAATGAAATGCATATTAAACATATGTTACAAACAAATAAAAAAATGTTACTCACTTATTTGGATATGACTTTGTTGTTGTTGCTGCTGGTTCTAGTTCTATACCCTGTAAACAGAGTAATACCGAAAAGAGTGGCAAGAAGTTAGGGTGTAATTATATTTAGCATGAGAAAACATCTTTGACTTTTAAAAGTGTGTATATTTTGTTTAATCCTGTATGTGGACTAGGATAAAGAATTTTTTTTTGTTCATATATTTCCGATACGAAGAAAATAAATCCTTTAATAGAACACAGCTGTAATCCTCTTGTGTAGGCCTTCTTTTTAAAGTCATATTTCTATATATTTTATGTCACAATATCCTTTAAATACTTATTTAGGTTTTTAATATCTTATATATGTATGTAGCCCAGTAAGACATGAACCTTAGAGTTTTATGTTTCAAACGCCTTAGTTTTAGGATAGGGTTGCTCAGAAAAGACGGATTGTTTTTGCTACCAAAAGGGACAAGTAAAGCAAAGTATGGATTATTGATTATGGAAAATTTTTCAAGTTTTAAATGCTTAATTTTAGCTTGAGTTTGGTAAGGATCTACTCAACGTACATAAATTTCTTAAATTATATTTTAAAAGCATGCTACACTTAGCTGTGCTTAGATACAGCGTATTTCCTACTCGTTCACACTCAGCTAGTTCAAGAATACTGACTGCTGCTGTTGTTTGCACTTGATGTCTAATGACGTTCAGTTCACATTTGTCTGTTGACCTGTTCTCGTTGTTGTCGATGTTGTTATGCTTTTGATGTCTTTTTTTTTTTATTTTTAAAGCAATGTTTTTGATGTTGAATGCCTGTTGTTGTTAGCTGTTAAGAGTTTTTCAGAATTTATTATGGCCCCTGTAGATGATGTCAGAAAGAAGATGAATCAAATTTATGTTTGTTGCGGACATGTTAAGCTGACTGATAATGTTGACAACTGCATAAGCTTCTATATACAAGTTTTGTTTCAATATTTGTGTTGTTTTTCAGACATATGTACATAAGTATATATTTAAATCTAGCATTGAAAGGCTTTCATTGGCACATTCATTTAGAACTAGTGACCAGAACTGGTATAAGTTTGAAAATAGAAACTTTTAAACACTAAATATGTTCCCATTTAAAATGTACAGAATAACTTTTATTTTAAATTAAGTTTTAAAATAAAAGTGTGTTGTGTTTAAGCAAAGCTTTAACTGACTATGCTAAATTGGTTATGATACTTATTTTTCTATCCCTATCTCTTCTTATCACATTCTATTTATCTGTCTGGGAATCCCCTTTTTCTCTTTCTCTTTACTCATCTCTCTTTCACTCTCTCTCTCTCTCTATCTCTGCATAGAGGCTTATTATAGTGGCCAGCATATAGCGTTCATTAATGACACCGAGTGTGTCCGTTTAAATTTTCAATTCGCATGCAATGACTTAATTGTTCATAATTTTGTTATCTGATTAACACAAATTCCGCTTAACGATAATGACTTTATGCAGTTTATGGCCAGCGCGTGCCGAGGACCTGCAACAACAACTACACCGACAGCAGGACATGCAACAAACAAGGACACGGAACAAATGCGACAAACGACGCGACGTCGCGACGTTGCAACTTGCCTCAGCTTAAACATTATCAACGCCACGTCACACTATATAGGTATATAATATTAAAATATGTATATATATACATATATGTTTGTATCTGTATCGGTATCTGTGCATATACTTATATAGTTTATGTGTATTGTCAGTCGTCTCTCTGTCTCTCTCTCCAGAGGCCATTGCATTTTATCGCTGGTCTGCGCTGATTAAATATCAACGTAATTTATTATTCAAATTAAGTTTATCGGAGAACAAAAGCGACTTCCCCCTGGCAGAGAGGCGGTCTCTGTTTGTTTTATGGAGAGGCGTGCCAGGAGGAACAGGAATGAGCATACAATAAATGTGTGTGTGTGTGTATGTGCGTGACATATTACTAATACTAAACAATGCACAAATTGGCCAAACACACACACAAACGGTTTGTGAGCTGCGTGTTATCAAATGCATTTGGCATTATAAATGCAACCAATTTTGAGCCTGCGGCATACTCCAAAAACCTCGAGCCGTGTGCGGAAATATAATTGTTATATACACACATAATTATATATACATTTCCTATATATGTATATCAATCATTTCATGCGCTGATTTGGTCTAGACATGAACATTTAGCTCGACCTGTTGTCTGCATGTCAACGAAACTAAAATTTGTATTGTGTTTTTGAATGGGAATTAATATTTAAGCTATAAGTAATTATATTTTTAATATATTCTCGCCATAAAATCCTAAAACTTAACTGAATACAAATATACATATGCAGTTTATAATTGATAGACCAAACATAAATAAAATATAAACTCGTAAAGGTATTTACAAAATATATTATAGCCGAACTGAATAAATTGATGGTATTTTCGAGAAACGTTCACTTATTTTGGATTAATTGAGTTTAAGATTTAAGGAAATTAATATTTTTTCTTGAAGATTATAGACAACCACAAAAATATGATAACAATTTATAAAGTTCTTTGAATTAAAGAAAAATATTTAATAACATCTTTGTGGTAAAGAGAAAGAAATTTTGTAAGATGTATAGATCAGAGAGAAGAGACAATAAAAAGCAAGTAAAGGAATATATGTTGCACATAAAATTAGTTTAAACCTATAAGATATTCATTTTGAATAAATAAATAAAATAAATACAAAAATTCAGAATCATTTCATGACTAACTAGAACAAGTCAATTTGGTTTCCTTCTCCATTTTATTATTCAATTTTCCACAACACGAATTTATTACAAACTTTAATGGATTTGTATGTATAAGCAAAGCAACAAAATCTTTTATTATAATGTTATATAACTAATTTAAAAATGTCATAACAATGCGATAATAAGACCCATAGTTATGCACTTTGCACGCAAACTGATTTGTGGCAAATGATAATGGATATTACGTGGTAATATGTGAGTTTAATATAACGTTATATCATAGAGTTTAAAACTTAATAAAGGGGCAGTCGTAGTTTTATATAGTTTGTTAAATTTGGAGCATATTTAAGAGCTGAGTCATTCAGTTGACAACTGGTTAAGTATTCAATTATAAATGTATATGGCCATCGACCGTTTGGAACTTAGCACACTTACACAGGTAAGTCAGACACACCCCGCTGTGTGCCGCCCCTCGCCCATCCCCCTCTCTCTGTTGACGTCCGATTGTTGCCATTTTGTTTGTCGAGGCAGATTTGTGGCTCGCTTGAAACGTGTTCAATAATTTTGTAAATAATTTTGTGAGGCACGGACTCGGACGAAACGTTGCGTCGCTTCTCTTGTAAGCCTTGTGTGTTGCATGCCACAACAAAAAAAAAAAAATAGAAAAAGAAAGTAACGCCCATTGTTCTTTTGTACTTTTTTCTTTCTTTTCTTTTTTTAGTCATGTGGCCTACAAATCGAGTCATCAATGTGGTTGTCGCTCCCAGGCCATAAGTTTTGTTCAAGCCGTGTTTTGGCATTTTTTCCTCTCCTACCATCAGTTTTTTGTTGTTGTCCTGTTCCTGGCCTCACACGGCTCGGGGCACATTAAACTCATTGTGTTTATGGCATAAATTTGCATGTTTTCCACGTAAATTTTTCAATTTGAATAGGCGACCGCGCGTATTTCTCGATCCCACGCCCGAATAGGGTGTCAGGTCCTTTGTTGGACCTAGCCTTTGTGCAGACTCTATATTTTGGAGGAGCAACACGGGTATAGCAAGTGGTTTGTATATGTTGGTTAAAATTATATAATGTTTTATAAAATTGAACAATATTATAGATTCTCAAAGAATCACATCTGTGTATCTTATTTTGATCTTAACTACTATACTGTAAAATATATGATTGGATAAGACAATAAAGCTAGATTGTATTCAAAACATCACACATTTTCTTAGCTATGAATAATTAACACCTTCTTATTAAACAAAATATTGTTCATTAATTTATTAAGTGGACTAATCGCTTTTTTTTCAATGTTGTAGGACTTCTGAAATGTACAATGTACAGTTTTCAAAGCTTAAATTTAAACCAAAATAGTTTAGACGTTCTATATTTTAAAATTTGGAGATCTTTAGAAAAGTTGTTTACATTTTAGAGGAAAAGCTTTATTCGAACTTGAGTCCCCATTAGTTAAGATTTCATTTATACGACTATTTTATATTATTGTATTTCATAGAACATTTTCATTTCATATATTATGTTTTTCTATATTGTATTTAGTTTTAAAGTTCGATTTTCTATTTTTCCTTTTTATTTTGAGTTATTTAATGAAACTCATACTTTTACATTGCAAAATTGTTGTGTGGGTAAAATTTGCAGCCTTTTACTTTAGAATTATCTTTAGAAATATACTTAGAACAAATAAAAAATAGTTACTCTCGAAATATTAATTGGAAAAAATAGCTTTGCTGTTTATTAAATTTAATTGCTTAATTTTTTCTTTCTCAAGTGTTTGTTATATGTTTAACATCACATTTTATTCACAGAACTTGTTAATTTCTTAGAGCACTTTTGAACCTTATCCATTTGTATTTTCAAATAAATCTATTATACATATACCTGTGCCCAATTCTCTCCTGAAAATGATCTAATTCATAGTGTATACTGTTCTTATATCCTCTGTTTATGTCGTCTATTCGTTTTTATTTATATTTATCGCTTTGGGTTTCCAAAAACATCAACTGCCATACACAAAAATTTGCAGTTCTTTTTATTTGGTTAACAATGTGCTCCCCCTTCTAAACCCTCTATCCTTCTACAGTTTTATTGCTATATGAGTAGGTGTGTGTGTATATATATATAAGTGTCAAAGGCATGTGTTTAGCATGCCTCATTTGAGCACAAATACACCTGCAGCCATCAATTATGCAAAGAGCAGGTCCGTTCCAGGCCAGACGAGGCCAGTTTTAGCCTGGCCAGAGATTGGGCCTAGTCTGGGGCAATGTCGGCGTCAACGCAATTACCGGCCACGCCCTCTTTTCCGGCTCCCAATAAGGCCTTCTAGGCATGTGAAGCCATTCAGCCCGTTCAGTCGACGGACCATTCAAACAGCCGGCTAAATTAATTTATTGGCCTTCTTGCATACACCAAATAACTGCAGTTTGCATAATCATGCCAACACACACACAGACACACACAAACACACACACACACACAAACATACATACGCTGTGGGTTAGCTTATAAAATATTTATTCAAACTGCAAGTTGGTTGGCAACACTTGCAACTGAGATGCAAGAGCTAAAGCTTTATTCAAAGGCCTTCCTCGCTCTCTACTTGTCCCGTGTTGAGCTGTCGGCATATCTGACTGGGGAGTCAATTTGTTTACCTGTCATCTATTTCACCCCATAATAAGCATACACAATGAACACACAGAGGAAGAGTGGGACAGAGAAGGAAAGAGTAAGGACAAGAGAGTGGGAATTAGATAAAGAGAAGCAAATTCAGAGTAGCAATATTTGTGTGGTTTGAAATGAAGCCAAGTCAAGCCAAACTTGCCCAACAAACAAATTCATAACACAATTGCTGATAAAATGATGGATACTCTAACAAATTATCGATACTTCAGTTAGCGATAAATATTGCGTATACGCACACAATGATTATAAAAAATCCATGTACTATACAGATATAATAATTTCGAAATTCAAAATAGTATCCAGGTTGACAATTTTAATTTTTGCTTTTTTTATTACATGTTCTAATTCATTGTGTTCATTGCAGAAAGACTATTTTACAATTTGTAACTGCTATACTTTGAGTTATATCTCGCCTTAGTATATCAAGTAAGAGTTAAGAAAATGTGAACCTGTCTTTGATTTGAAGATAATAAAGAGTATGTCTGTATAGCATATCTGCAAACTCCTTAATTAATTTCTTGGAACATGTCGCAAGTCTCACACACTCCCCTTTAGAAGCAACTCTTTTATACCCGAAGACCTGTGGGCGTGGTTTAAAGAACTTAGTTTAATTATATTTAATCACGAGCAGGACCACGCCCACGGTTAAACGTTGCCTAATTGCTGGTTAAGGTTTAAAATTTGGGAAATTTTCGGGTGAAACTTATTGAACAATGCGCGCGGACAACGCCCAGCTCATCAATTATGGGCTCAATCCAAAAGGAGGTATAAAAGCCAAGGATTTCTGTTACAAAAGGAATAAAGTAAAAAATTACTTGCAAGATGTTGCCACGTTTTCTAACCAGCTCGTATCCCATGGAACGACATTACTTTCTGGTGCCAAAGTTTGCACTCAGTTTGATAGGGTTCTATCCGGAACAGGAGCGTACTTGGACTCTGCGTGCCTGGAGTTTCTTCAACTTCTTTATTCTAACCTATGGCTGCTATGCGGAGGCACATTATGGCATTAAACAGATACCAATTAACATAGAATTGGCTTTGGATGCACTTTGTCCCGTTGCCTCGAGCATTTTATCCTTGCTTAAGATGATTGCCATTTGGTGGTATATGGATGAGTTCAAGTGGTTAATTCAAAGGGTCAGAAAACTGACCGAACAACAGAGATCGGAGCGTAAATTGGACTACAAGAAACGTTTCTTTACTTTGGCCACCAGACTGACTGCGTTGCTTCTCTGCTGTGGATTTTGCACCAGCACCTCGTACTCAGTACGACATTTGCTGGATAATATATTGAGGCGAGCACATGGCAAGGATTGGATCTATGAGACGCCCTTTAAAATGATGTGAGTTATAGCTATAGATTCAGTTGCGATCTATGTAAATGTACGTAATTTTTATTGTATTTTATTTGCTTGGAAAACTTTTAATTACAATCCCTACTTTATCTTTAGAACTTTATTTTTTATTTTGAATTAACTTCTGGCTTTCCATAATATTACACAACACTTTAAATTTGATTCTGAGGAGTCTCTGATTACCAGCCTTCAAACTGTCATAACTTTTTCAAAACTCAACCGATTTTCATGTATAATGTGATTTTATCCATGGTTTTTAACTGATTCTAAGTTACCTTTAAACATAGTTAATTTTTAAAAATCGATAAAAAAAGTCCTTATATTAATATGTATTTTAAATTAAATTATTTCGGGTATAGCAATTTAATTAAACATTTTTCTTACATTTTCTTTTAGTTTCCCAGACTCGTTTCTGCGTCTGCCTTTGTATCCATTCATCTATATGCTGGTCCATTGGCATGGTTACATCACTGTCGTCTGTTTTGTCGGAGCTGATGGTTTCTTTCTGGGTTTCTGTCTTTATCTGACGATGCTATTGTATTCTCTTCGCGATGATGTTTGCGATTTGTTGACCCTGAAAGATAATGAAGTAGAATCGACGCCACAGCAAGAAATAAGAATTGTTCGTAGGATGGAACAGTTTGTTGATCGTCACAATGAAGTGGCTGAACTGACTGAACGCTTGTCCGGCATCATGGTGGAGATTACACTTGGACACTTTGTTACCTCCAGTCTCATTATAGGCACCAGCGTGTTGGACATGTTATTAGTGAGAAATAGCTAATTTTAAGTCTTTTTTATTCTTTTCATTTCTCTCGTTTTCTTTATCTTTGATCTGATCAGTTCTCTGGAGTAGGCATTATAGTCTATGTGGTCTACACCTGCGCTGTGCTCACGGAAATCCTTTGTTACTGTCTGGGCGGTACCTATATTATGGAAGCGGTGTGTTTTCTTTATTTTTCTGCTCTTATTAAATATTATTAACAGTTTTCTTTCCTTTCTTAGTGCTTGGATTTGTCGCGCAGCATTTTTAGCAGTCATTGGCACGGTCACAGTGTTCGGGTGCAGAAGATGACGCTTTTAATGCTTGCCCGAGCTCAACGAGTGCTTATTATCAAGATACCCTTCTTTTCGCCATCCCTAGAGACGCTTATGTCGGTAGGTCTTTATTTAATGCCGTTTGTTCATTATTTAATCTATTTCCATTCGACAGATTCTTCGCTTTACGGGTTCACTTATTGCGCTGGCCAAGTCGGTTATATAGACCCTTTTGTTCAATTGAGTTGGATTCTACCTACTCATATATCTCTCCTATCTGTATTCTTAAATATACGAATTTTTTGTTACTTTATAACTCCTTGTTACTCTCTAAGCTCTCTTTAACCTATTTACTTTTAATTCTATATTTCATTTATTTTTCATCTATATTTTCTCATCCTTCTCACTGTCTATACTGTCTACTTTTGTTTAAAGTCAAATATTCCCATTATAAAATCTTTCCTTATATCACATTTATTTTTTTTTTGACCCCTTACATCTTATGATGTCTTTTTCTCACCCAGTCTGTCTTTTTCTTTACCCTCACCTACCTGAAACTATTTCTTTAAAAGCTGTCTGTCTGTGTCTATCTCCCTCATGTGTATGTTAACCTTAATAAGCCTTTCTCTCTGCTTTTTCTCCCTCTTTGTATGAGATTCATATATTTTCTCATGTCTTTATAAATATTTTCTTGTTAATTTCCATGCTGCTTCGTTAATTACACTTGTGTCATCTCTTCTGTTTTCTTCTCTGTGCCGCTTCAATTCTCTTTGCTATTCTTTTTTCTTTTCTTCTGTCTTTTCTTTTAAGTATTTCTTTTCTCCCCTTTGTTTCCCATTGACCTTCCTGTTGTTGTTGGATTAAAAGCCGTTCTGTTTAACAACTCTGGCAAATTGGTTTCTTTTACTGCAACTCATCATATATATGATACTCATACACATGCAAATATGGACTTATACACTTAAACTTCCACACACCCATGCACCCCTCTTAGTCATGTTCACCCCATTTTCCTCTCTCTCTCTCTCTCTTGCAACTGCAACGCATCGAACTGTGCATTTCTGTTGCATACTTTTCAGTTGTTGATGTTGATGTTGATGCTGTTGCTTCTTCTTCTGCCTACTGCAGTTCATTTCCATGCACTCACACACTCACTCACACATTCACTCACATATTCACTCACACACTCACTCACACACACACCTTAATGACATCCTTTTGGTGCCGTTGCTTCGCTGTTTCTCTTCATCCTTTTGTTGCATTGGTTGTTGCTCCGCTTTTTATTATTGTTGTTGTCCTTGTTAGACTCTGTACTAAAAAAGTAAAAGTAGTGAATACATATCGTCCTGATCAGTAATAATAACCGAGTTGATATGAATTTCTAGATTGAAAATTCTTTTAAAACACTTCAAGACAACAAAACTGGTGTGTAGATCGCCCGTTTACAAACTGAAGTAACTAAATAAAATAAAATATTACACATACGCTATAAACTATAAACGTTTTATACTTGTTTGTTAAATTTAAAAAAGAATTGGAAAATAAACTCAAAAAGGAGTAAGGTGGAAAAGGAGAACTTTAACGATACAATATACAATGTTGGGGAGGAGATTTTTTTTTTTTTGTAATATTCACGCTTTTTAAAAAGTTGTGTTCTTTTGATCCATTTGTCTAAAGAAAGGTTGGAGAATGCTTCTATTATTTGTTTTAATTTTCTCCAAATTTGGAAAAATTATTTTCTTATGAAAATCTTTTGTATTTTAGACTTCTGTATTAATAAGTGTATGTTTTTTTTCAGAATATGTATAGGATCTCTTACAGTCGAGCTCTCTTTGCTGCAGCCTTTTCTAGTGGCTGTTGTTGTTATTGCTGTTGCTCCCTCTCAAAGAGCTGCTCCTCTTGAGTTGCTCTTGCGCCTTGCCTTTTCGCATTGTTCATTCACAAATTCTTTTCGAGGTTGTTGTTGCTTAATGTTGTAGTCCTTCAATACCCTTTCGCCAAAATACGCACCATAAGCGCGTCTATCTGCCACGCCATCTCTATCGTCTTCCCTCTTTTTCTCTCCTACTCTCTCTCCTACCCTTTTCTCTAGGCCTGTCTGTCCGTCTTTGTTTCGTTTTGGCATTTGTTTGTTTATTTGTGCTGGCGCCTCCTTTTGTCAAAAGTGCTTTTGCTTGTAATGTGTTCGACGTTGGACCGCAAAGCGGCTGCCATAAGTATTCCTCCACCTCTTATACCATCACCTCCTTCCATAGCCTCTCTACACCCTTGTCTGTAGGCTCAGCAGCCCTTTAGTCTTCGGTTTCTGAGCTTCTGTTTCAGTTCATTTTCTTGCTTGTTGCTTGTTATTTTTATTTCGTTTCATTCAGTTCTTCAGCTTCTTTTCTTCTTCTTCTTTTTGACATTCGTTTTCACATTTTTATGTGCATTTATTTTGCCATTTTGTATACTATTCGTGAGCGTGTGTGTGAACTCACTCCATACGCAATTTTTGCACTCAAGTTTACCTACTTTTTATGGTAAACATCCCAAGGTTGCTTGTTTATTCTAGCAAAAATGTATTTAGGTGCGCTTAACTACATGTCCGTGTATGCGTAGGCAGTTAAATGGGAAAAGAGGATAAGGGGGAGGGGGTAGGTCAATGAGGTTAGGGCCTTAACCCATTGACATTTGTGGCATGAGCCACAAAAACATTACCGATAAAAATAGAGAGCATATATAATTTAAACAAATACTCCAAGAATAGCTTTGAATTCGGCTTGAAATCGTTACAACAAGAAGACGGAGTTCTCAGTTTATTTTCTCCACATTTTCCACGCCACTCAATAATAAATTAATCCTAATTTGTTAGAAATTTTCTGGCAAATGAATTAAAGAATCAACAAAAAACAATAACAATTTAAGGCAAAACGACAGGAAAAATATGTCAAACGAGGCACATAAAAAGTGCCACACACACCCACACAAAATAAACACACACACATGCAGGCCCACAGCCAGGTGTGCATAATTAAAGGCTAAGGAAAATAAAAAGAAAAGTTGAAAAAAATTGTTATGAGAAAGAAGCAAATTTTTGCTAACAGTGAACTGTTAATGCTCTTTTTAATTATAAATCTTCAAGAGGGCTATAATTTCCATTTCACTCAATTGGAATTTACAAAATTATCTTATCATCATATTTTTGAAAATGCGTTAAAGTTAAGTATTTACTGCACCACAAACGATCAAAATGCTATCTATAATAAATATACTTACATAAATTAAATTCGAATCCATAAAATAGCTTAATTAATAAATTACGATCACAAATTGGCAAAGCGCTCACTAAAAGCACTGAAAATATAATAAGTATCTGTCAAATATCTGAAATCGTAAATTTTATGAAAATCAAGTTCCATTATAAAAACATTAAAAATTAAAACGTATACTAAAATTACCTACCTTATTTTAACAAAACTTAAATCGTCATTTAGCGTCAAGTAACAAATAATTGTAACAATAATAACTGTAATCTGTAATGAAATCTTGATTAATCAATTTTACGTCTTCGAAATCATTTAGGGACTTGTTTTGTTAATCACAAAAAATACGAATGTTCAATTTTTTGGGCAGGATCCTAATTTCTGCGTCATAAAACTCAAATAGGCCAAAGCTAAAGAGCATGACAGGCTTGCGTTATGTGAAGTGTCGTTAGGAGGGTTCCAAAATAATTTTAAATGTCATTTTTACCTACACGACTAATTAAATTTCCCATTTTATGAGCTGACGGAAGGTGGGATGATAGGAGGGGGCTGGGGGAAAGTAAAAATGTAAATAAAAACAGGAAGCGTTGCCGAATTAACAAAACAAACACGAGCGACTGTAAAACTGCGGGCGAGCGACGCGACGAGACGAAAGGAACGAGACGAGATGAACGCGACGAAGGGAACGAGTGAATGGAACGTACAGTGAGCGTCACGCGCAGCCGGCAGCGCTGCCGACGGCGATGCTGACGTCGCTGTCGTCACATGAGCGAAATTTTAAGCAGGCTCCAAAGTCTTTGGCCAATTTTTTGGAAACCAAAGACACGTGCTCGGCAGAAGGGGGCACTGTGGAGTGATGGGAGGATCCATTAAAATTCCGTTGGGGCATTGCAAAATAAATCCACTTGCAAGTGGTGCAAAAAAAAAGCACACAAAAAAAGAGAGCGAAACAAGACTCAAAAAACTCGTCATAGTCAGCATTTTGGCGTCAAATGCCAATCGCATGTGATTTTTAGTTACCCCCGTTGGACCACCCCAACCACTGCTCCTACCCCTACCACTGCCCCTACCCCAGGCGAACACAACGCTTTTGGCCTTGCGATATGCGAAATAGCAAACGAATGTATTTTCCTTTCTTTTTTTTTGTGCAGCTTTCTTCTCTCATCTCTCTGATGTTTACGGCCTAAAAGTATGCATTGAAATTCAACACGCAGCGTGGGAGATGTTGCGACTGTCTATGGGATTTTCGACAGCTCGAGGGCATAGCCATAGGTGTGTGTGTGTGTGTGTGTGTGGTGGAGATATCTGTGTGTGTGGCAGCTAAGAGCCGCTTAAAATTAGCGTAAGATCCTGTCCTTGTTTAAAGCGACATGTGAACTGCGAATCAAAAAAGAGATGAATAACAAAATTTGAAAATAATTGGTTTTTAAAAGAAGAAAGCTTTTCTGCCAGAAAGTGCGCGACAAGAAGTTACCTTCTTTATAGCTAAGTAATGTTTCTAACTATAGGCTGATAGTATTAGCCTGATAATAATGTAAAGTGTCTTTTGAAAAAAGAGAAGAGATTAATTAAAACTCCTTGACTAAGAGAAATAATTTTTTAAATTAAAAAGTAATGTTTCTGACTTGTATGACTTAATATAGAGAATATCTTTAATAAAAAAGCCAGTCATGGTTAAATTTAAGCATAATTTTTTGATCAAGCTTTAAACTTTTTATGTAAGGTATATTATAAAAAGAATGTTTGAGTTACATATGCTAAATTTAGCGTTCAGTTGAAATAACAGGATTTATTTATATTGAAAAATATAATTTGTATCTAGTAAGCGCTGTAAAATGAAAAGTTAATCAAAGAATATTGGGTAAAGAAATCTTAAAAGGGCTTATAGTTTTGGGTTTGTAATGTAAGCATTAAGTTCTTTGAAAATATTTACTTATTAAGTTTAACATCCCAGTGCTACGGGCGATAAATTCATAGTTTAAAACACTAGTCACAATTTAAGTTTGACAAATTAATGATCTTTATATAATCTAAGCATGTTTCAATACCAATTTTTATTTCGAGTTCATCTAGAACTATTTTCATTCACATATTTCTTATGTGCAACCTGTTGAATATAATCTATATGAGTCCACATACAAATATGTTGTTTAATTAATTTTCTTCTTGCCTTTTAAGGTACGTATTTCATATACTCTTTCACTTATGTATATAAATGTATTTCATTCCATGCTACAGTTGTAAGTATTAATCAATTATTTGGTACTTATGCTAAGACTTTAACTAAATAGTTCGTTTATATGCTGAACTAGAACTTTGCTTAGTAACTGCGCTTAAGTGTTGCTCAAGTTTTTATTACGTATACGCCGCGTGGAGGAGCTGACAGACTACGCGCAATTAGAGACAACAACAGCAGCAACGATTGCCAGACCACTTACTCTCCCCTCTAGTTGTGTATGTGTGTGTTGTGTGTTTGTGTGTGTGTGTGTGTTACCCGCTGGCACATAATCTGCATACAAATGCGTTGATTTGCCTAATCGACGCCTATTTGTACGGTCCAAAAAGCGTCGACGAAACTTTTGCTCCATGTTTAGATGTGAAATTATCAAAACGAGAGCGATGAAGAGAATAAAAGGGAGAGAAAGGGAAAAACCGAAAACGAAACGGAAAATAAGCCGGCGTTTAATTTTTGGAAGCGAGCGTGCAACACGCATTAAAATTAAAAGCGAACAAACAGCGAAGACGAAACAGGACGAAGAAGGCGTCGTCGTTGTCGACATGAAGCGTACGTGCTGCCGAGATCGTTATGGGCAGCACAATTGGAAAGAACCCGGAGAGGTAGGGGGTGGACTTTTGCGGAAAGCGAAAAAGAAGAAAGGGAAATTCGGAGCTAGTCTCGACAACGTTGTGCATTTGCATGAAAATGTTTTGCATGCCAGTTTTATTATTGTTCTCGTATTTGGGAGGTAGCAAAGAAAAACACGGAATGTGTGGTCAATCTGGCAGTCTATGGTTGACTATGATATACTCTGTAATTTTGTATACTTGGTAAATATTTTTAGATAAACTTTAGGAACGATCCAATCAAATTTATAGGGAATGCACGACCTCGGCATACCCAGTTATAGCTGTCTTTATCTCTTGCTCTCACATTTCTTGCAGCTTTCTCTTCTAACTACTCTTAATTTTTCTCTCTTCTTCTTCTAGAAGTGATCATTTTATTTAAGTTAAATATACATTTTCTTGGAAATTTATCTTTAAGATAACAACCCCAGAATTATTTAGCAGGATATGCACGGCAGTCCTATACCCCTTAGTCCATGGTAGCTCTCTTTATCGCTATTCTTTACAAGTCTGCAGACACAAAGGAATGAATAATCAATCAATTTGTATACTATGCACGTCTGCTCCATACCCTGTAATACAGCATATATCTCTCTCAATGAGTGGAAGGGATTTTTTGAAGTCACATAAATATGTAAGTATTATTGAGGATACTTTGAAATGTCTGTCAGGAAATCACACATTGTTAAGCAGGCTATGCACGACTGTATTATTCCCTGTTAGTGTTCAATTAAAGTTTTCTCTCTCTATTTAAGAAATTCACGATTTAATTGCTAAATATTTTTCAAGAAGTAAATTAAAATGATTAAGAAACCGATTAAAATCATTTTAAGGTGTTCCAAAGAATCTCGAAAGAAATCTGGAGTTTGTTTCGTTGGTTACATTGGACCATCCGACGAAGTTTCTTTAATCAATGTTTAATGTTTTTTCCCTGCGGACTGATCAAGATACTATTACATATTCCATTTTTAGGTTCAAGTACTTAGATAAATGTAGATACCCGTTCTATTTAGCTGAATAAATAATTGTATTTTAGCTTCTTAAGCAGCCCAAAATCAATTGACAAGCATTGTCTGTGCCTCAGCCTCTGTCTCTGCCCTCTCAAAGGGCAATGTCACACATATGGCATCTAATGATATAGATGCTCTCATTGTCATTGTCTTCGATATGTCTGTGGCACGTGCGACAACCTTGCCTCCCACATCTGCCACGCCCACTTGGAACAATTTGTACAATGAAGAAAAGTGAATCCTTTGCTACGTTGTCACTTGAAATTCCTTTTCATTCTGTCACTTCGATTTGTGCTGAAAAGCCGCGACGCCATTTGAGAGATAAACGACGCTTGGGGAACCATTTTCATTTGCTGCCCCCAACATTTGCGCATTTCCGTTTCCGCTCGCTTGCTTAGTCGCTGACTTCCGTTGTGAATTTGCCGCTGCTCCACTCTCTTTCTTTTCTCTTCTAATCACCAGACGACAATTTGTTGCTGTTCTTGTTGTTGTTGTCAGTGGAACGCAAATTACAGCTACGACTCAAGGCGGTAATTACTATTTTATGCGAGTTGCGAGGGCTGTATTATAAAGTTATTTCATAAGCAGTGGATGAAGAATTATGTGTGTGGGTACATACAAAAAATTTCAAGTTTTTTAAGAGTGTAGTTTTAAAAGAATCAACTTTTTAAGAAAACATGTGCAAAATTCTGAGAAGGAATAAAATATTTATTAATTTAAAGGTTTTTAAGCAATTATTTAAAACATGATTAATTGTAATATTTGACTTTAATTTAAAAATGTAAGGCCAAAGGTAATAAAGTAAAAAATCAAACTTAAAGTATAAACATACATAAATTATGTTAGTTGTTCAACTAAAAATATAATTAAAAAATGGAAAATGTATTGTATAACAGTAAAAACAAATATCAAACAATTTTTTTTAAATAAAACTCGAAGAATTCCAATTCCAAAATTTAAGAATGTAATTTAGAAATAAAATAAATAAACAATTTAAAATAGCCAGTAAGCTTTTTCAAATCGGCTCAAAATTATTTATTATTTAAATTTAATAATAATATTTAGAAATTAAATTTGTAGTTAAAATACCAAAGTTTAAAGAATGAGCATTAAATTTTTAAATAAATATTTAAAAACTTTAAAATGTAAGTCTTCTAAAAATCGTAATTTAAAGATTGAGCTCATGACATAGAAAACAGAATTTTAACAGATTTACAAATCGATCAATTTAACTGATTTAAGGTTCCTTTTCACTTTCAAAACTTTTCAATCGACTTTGCTTTCAATTGTTTTTTCGCTCGTTTACAAAATGCAGCTCATAAATTGATGGCAATAACACTCTCTCTTTCAATTACTGCCCTCCACATTCTTGTCCCTTTTGCCCTCTCCGTGTGTCAATTCTCTAATGCATTGCGCGATAATCGAATTAAAGCCTTGCAACGATGCTGCGAATTATGCGTGCCACCGAGGCTGCATGCAACATGCAGTGTGACCAGCTCTGTCACGTAATTTATTGGCTTTCCGTGTAGCCTCTAAATATGGAAAATCAGCGGCGCAATTAAAAGCTGCACATGGCATAATTTAGAGACACCTCTGGCCAGTTCAGCGCACACATAAATCTCAGTTCTAGCTGGATGAGGACATGAAGGAGGAGCAGAAGGAGAAGCAAAAGAGGAGTGTGGAGCTGATGTGGTCACTGGTCAGCTAACTGAAATGGCTGAGGCGATAATTCGCAATTTGTGGCAGCAACAAAAATGGGTTAAATAAATTGCAGTGGCGTCCTGGCGAGACACAACGAAAGAGAGAGAGAGAGAGAGAGGAAGAGAGAGGAAAAGAGAGCAACAGGATGCAGGCAACTGCAATTGGGCAATTTGGGGAAACTTGGGAGCTCGTTTGTGGCTTGTTGCAGGCCAACAACACAACAAATCTGTTGACCCTCTTCACTTCACTTTACCGCTGACACTTTGGCTCTCACTTGGCCTCAGCATGTCCTTGTTGTTCCTGCTGTATTTTGGCCCTGTCTTTAACTGGTTTTGGCCGCCGCCATTACGTTAAATATTTTATGAACCATTAAAAGTTTTTTTTTTGCAAATTTTATGGCCGCTTTGCATATAAACATACCCGAGTATTAAATGGAGCGCCAAGAGCGCGATGCTTCAATACTCCACACACCCCTCCAGGATACCGTTTCTCCCTCCTTACCGCTCTCCTTTCCTACCTCTTCTGTTGTCCCCTCTAGGCAACTTGGCTCCAGGCTGTGCGACAGTATGTCACGACTTGTGCAAATGACTGGGCCATCAGAGAGTGCCAAAAGGAGCTCATAAAACATCCTTGGAATATATGTATGCACATGTGAGTATATATACTTTAACTTCTATACATATATGTACATATACATATATGTGTTACACATAGTGTAAGTATTTTTGACAACAAAGCGAAATGTCGAAAGTTTGCCCAAAAAAGCAACGAATGAAAGAAGAAAGAAAGCGGAAGCTGTCGATGGCATTGTAACGATGTCAAAGGCAATAAACGTTCACAATAACAACCATCGAGAACGACTACAACAACAACAACAACAACAACAACAACAACGACAATGACAACAACACAAAGACACATGCAAAATCAACTCATGAAATTGGGTCAAAATAGCGTGAATACGAGTTATAACTATACGCAGATTGAACATGATTTCCATGCTACATGTTGCAGCATGCACTGAGAAATGTGTTTGTCGAGAAAGGAAAATGGAAAATTGAAAACTGACGAGAACATTTTGGAATGAAATGAAGTACAATTTAACTGGCTGTATAAAAGTCAGTTGAATTCTAGGGCTTCAACATCATCTGTCAAGCAATTGTATGTCTAAAACTGAATTTCCAGTTATTTTGATTTAAAATGTTGAAGAAGTTTAAAAAGTTCTCTGCTCTAAATTTATAAAGAAAAGGAATTGAAAATGTACAGAAATTATATACTTATTATGAATATTGAATGAAATTGTTTTAATTAATTCTATAAATGATATTTATGTAGAAACTTAACTACTAAGCATATCTATACTAACCTGCAATGTAAATTATATACTGCTCAACAGTTTAGAATAGCTCATGATCTGAAATTGAAATAATAATTTTAAATATTTATTAATTGTTTTCCAAACATTAATAGTTATAAGCTTCAAGTTTTTCTTAGTTATTTAGTTAAATACGTTTAAGAATTAACTATACTTAATAATCTTTGAATTTTTTAAACATATCGACATAACGTAAAATTACATGTTGACAAACATATATTCCCAAGTCACTTGTTATAAAAACGTTTAATACCTTAATGCTCACATTCAAAGCTCTTGTTTAGTCAGTATACAAGAAATCAACTTCATTTGATACATGTTGATAAATAGTTATAGTAACAAATATTATATTATTTATGGTTTATAACGAATGCATGCAATTTTAATTCGACCCTTGGCCCATTTGACTTGATCAACGGTTCGTCCTTTTCCTGCCACAAACTTGAGGCTGTGTAAACACTTGAAAATTTACACAAAACATTTTACAGATTTGTGTAGGCATAACAACAACAATAACAACAAGAGCAAGAAGAAGAAGAAGGAGAGGAGCTAAAACAACAACGATAGCAACAAATATGATGCATGCCTCTGGCAAAAGTTTTATAGTCGCCTTCGGGAAGTAAAAGTTGCTTTTGGTTTTGGTTAGGCAAACAAGCTGAAAGTCGCCAGAGGCAACAGGAGGACAGGTGGACAAGAAGACTGGGGGAGGATAGACGGACAGATGACAGGTGAACAGGTGACAGGTGTAAAACTAAATGTGTGACTGACTAACTGACTGTGTGACACATATGTGTGTATGCAAAGATGCAATGGCAGTGAGTGTTACAAGGCCGTCAGCTGGAAACAACACATATAGATATACTAACATACACATATATACTACACACTCATATATACTACACACACATCTATACTGTACACATACATACGTACGGAAAGCTGTAGTAGACAGCTGGCAGTAAAGTTTAAAGCCGTGAGAAAGTTTTAATTAACAAAATTAATGTTATGGCTTCGTTGCTGTGAGCCGCGAATACACACACACACACAGAAACACATACATACGTTCACTAACACACAGGCAAATGCAATCAGGCAGCTGTTGCTAGTAACTAAAATATATGCCACGCCCTCCAACTGAATGTTTATGCATGAGCATTGACGATGAAGCACCACGTGAATTTTATCTTTCGTTTCTCTTATTTTGTTGTAGTTTTGTTGTTGTTTCTGATGCTGTGCCTCTCATTAAAAACGTTACAACAACAACAGCGTAAACAACAACAACCAGTACAACAACAACTGCAACTGTTGCCCTGCAGTGCAACTAACAGCTGCGTCACACGCTGCGTATGCTTAATTTTTGTGCAATTTTTTAGCTGTGGGTGGCGTTGAGACTGGAAAGGGGTTGTGGCAGGAAAAAAGGTTTGTCAGAGAGAGAGAGAGAGAGAGAGAGAGAGAGAGTAAGGGAGGCGTAACCATTGCGAAAAACGTGCGTAAGTCGTCAACGTCGACTGTTGCTCATTTATTTTGCTCAGCACTCGCATTTCCAGCGCAAAAGTAGCATGCGAAATTCATAAATAAACAAGTATAAATGCTGCCATCGAGAGTGCATGAAGTTGACATACTCTGCAAATATCCCGATGAATAAATAAAACTTGTATTTAAATTTAATATCACTAGCGCTTGAATAGGTCCCATATAAATTTACATACTAGTCACAAATAACTAACATATGTAAACTATATAGATTAGGGCTTAAGCTATAGATAAATTAATATACATATTAATTTTTTTGCTATTAATGTTAATGAGCCAAAATCACTAAGTGTGCATTTTTCAGAAGCTCCTTTTTACCCTCGGCTTTTACATTGCAGTAAAATCTTTTGATTAATTTTTGAGTTTATTGGAAAATTGTGGGGAAAACATAATTTAGAGCATTTTAAAGCAGTTACATTTTGAAATTCCAGGTTTATTTTCGTTTAAATAGCTTTTGCTACTAATTTTGGAAAGATGTTGGTTTGACATAAAAAGATCTTTCAATTAAGTTGACTATTGACATTAATGAAAATTATCTCGTTTATATTTTATTAAGTCGGAGATGATTTCCATTTGTTACAAGAAAATGCAGAAAGCTATCGTACCTACCTTTCGTTTCAGCACGTGCAGGGTATAATAAAAAGGAATGAAAACAAACGTTGACTACTTTTGTGCGCAAAATTTAATGAGCAACGAGTGAGATGAGTTTGCTGCGTGTTTGTCAGCAAATTAATGACGCAATGTGGTTGAAATTGCCTACAGTGTCAGTTTGAAATACATACACAACGTCAGCTAAAGTAAATGATAAATAAATAAAGGCAATGGTAAATATATAAATATCAAAATAAGTATATTAAAATAGGGAATTTACAGGTTATTTATTAAGCATTACAAAATGTTCTTTTTTTATTAATAAATTATATTATTAAGATAAATTTCGATTCAATCCTAGTTACAGACAACAGTCTCTCTCAAATTGGAAAATGAAATTACACACTGTGAAAGTTAAGATTAAGGTAATAATTGGAATAGTCTAATCTTGGATTATTTGCAGGTATTATATTTATTAAGCATTAAATTAGAGCTTTGAATTCTATTGCAATTGCTTGTTAATTTTCAGTGGAAATTGCATTTTGGGTGCCAGACAATGAAACTGAAATGAAAATGATAATTTGATTAAGCCAACACCTTAATTATTGGCTCACAGTTGGCTTACTTAAGTTGCTGTGAAAAGAGAGGGAAAGAGACGGAGTGTGAGGAAGAGAGATCTTTTTCTGCCAACTGAAATGGAGTTGTACTTATTGTGCCTGGCCACGCCCACTTAATGCGCATCAGCTTCATCAACCTCATCCTCATCGTCGTCATCAGCATTCGTGTAACGTCATTGTAAATGTAAATGTAAAACTCGACGCATTAATTATGCAATGAGTGCCTCAGCACATGTACACATACATATATGTATAAGTAGAAAGCACATCCCAACATATTCAAGTGTAAGCATCTTTCGTCTCTCTCAGCATTTATGTGTATTAAATACTTTTAAATGCATGTTTGAATGGCCCATGATTATAGTTGGCAACTCAAGTGGATAACGTTTCAATTAAATTGCGAACATTTCAGCCAGAAACTTGAACTTTAAGCGGTCAGGCTCAAATCGTTGCTATTGGTAGTAAGTATACGCCTGATTGTACGACTTCAGTTCGCATCAAAGCCATCATCAACGATAATTCAATGTTTTCTGTTTAATATATCCTACACTGACTGTACCCACTTTAAGGGTAGCTAGGATTCTTAGATTTAATTCCAAAATTCATATGTTGAAATCGGAATACTATATGTAAGAACATTTATTACAGAAAACTTAAACTTAAACTTTAGATTTATTGCACATTTATGGACAGCATAGGGTAAAAGGAAATAACTAGTAAATTCAACAGAAAGATTTTAGAAAAATATATTTTTATTTTAGGTTCGACAGTACGGAAAACTAAAAACTATGTTCTTCTATGTACAGACATTTGATAAAGATTACAAAAGGAAATACAAATATGTATATATGTTTCATTTAAAACTTTACATTCAGCAAAATTGATTGTTGCAAATGCATGGCTCTTCTATATTTTTAACAAATTCTTTTGATTTTATGTGCAGATTTATGGTAATATAATTTAGTGCTTTTTGTTTTCATTTGTCGAGATAACTTTGTACGAAATATCGTGTATCCGAAAGCCTAATGCGAAGTATTTTGCCTTGCTTCTCTATAGGGTATCGTTGCGGCAAGCAGGCTTAACTCTCCGACTTGTATACTTGGTTGTTTATCGTTTTTAAAGCCGACGCAACGGTTGCTCTGTCTGATACAGCTGGAGTCTCTTACTTTGTGGCTCCACGGCTTGCTCTCTCTCTATCTCTCAGTCACTTTCTGCCTCTCCTGTCCCATGGTTGGCCGCAGCAGCTGTCGCATTAACCAGCGGCCATTTTGTTGCCTGTCCGCCATTGTCTGTGGCAATGGCAATGGCAATGGCAATGGCGTCCGTCTGCTTGTTATTAAAATACATAAATAATAAGCGGCATGTCAGCAGCGGCTTTTGTTGACGCTGTACGCGTAGTTACTGCTTTTGGTTACAGCCACGGCAGTTGTTGCTCTTGTTGTATATTGTTATAGCCCTGGCAGGCACTTAAGCGGCCGCATCCGCATCCTCATCCGCATCCACATCCGCATGCTTTCACAAAGTGACTGAGCAGCCGGCGTCGGTTTGGTCTGACTCTCATCTGGGCTTCTTTGAGTGGTCTGTTGGTCAGCTTATTGCCTGCCTCGTTTTAAAGACTGCCAAATTAGTTACAGATGATATAAACATACTCCTTAATATATAACCTTCTTGCAATATAATCGTAAGTATGTAAATTTCACTTATTGTTGTCTCTGGCAGGTATTTGGCTTATTGACGTTATAGCTACGTTGTGAAATAAAAATAATCTCGTTATCGTTATATATACAATTTTGTGTGTTGACCGACTGACTGACTTAAAATATAGAAATGGTAAACAATTGTAGTAAATTGAATTAAAAACGTGTGTCCGCAAGTTTTAAATTTCTAATTTTAGGAGTTTTTGTTCTTTAGTTTTCAAATGAAATAGCCATTCAAGTTTTAGTTTATAGCTCAAGTCAAAATTCTATCACACAGATGCAAAATTTTTACTCGATCAGTAGCAAACTTTACTTTAAGATCAATTCCAAAATTAAAGAACACATGTTGATTTCGTAAGTTCATTCACATAAGTGATAAAAGGAAGAAAAGGAATCTGACTGAAAACTCAAATAAAATTCAACTCTGATGTCCAGTGGAGTGTCGTTAAGTATATTTACGAAACTCTATTAAATATTGTCCGTAAAAGTTATTGCCAGGAGTGAAAAGTTAATATATTTAATTATAAAAGATCGCCTGAAAATTCATTTTTATGACAATTAAAACACGAGTAACTTATCAGCAAATGGCAAACATGTGCAAGTCCAGATAATAGCTTCTCAATGTTGAACAATGGCTATAACAGATGTGGTAAACTGAAGGCTAGTATGCAATCCCCTTTCTTTCCATGGTCAATGTGTTCATGTCCGCCAGCAATAAAATATATTTATTTTAATTTTCACATTTTTTCTCAATGTTCATTAAAATTATCTGAGCTAAGGGGAGTTTAAGTTTCACCTCAGGAATGAGAATAATAAGTGTTTAACAGTTTAAGTATATCAGTTGTTTATTGTGTATAATTAATTAGTTTTGTATACTTAAGAGTCTGAAGGCTCATTTACAGCATATCTCATAGTCGCGTATATTCATTAATTTACAATCTTGTTTTTTATAGTCATGGGCTATTTTTAATTTCTGCCAGAGTCGGGTTCAGGGTTTGCTTTTTTTCCATTTATATGGCCAGGGCTTCTCTGTGCGCATCGTTTATCCCTGGAGGGTTTCTCAGTGGTGATGGTGTGTGCAATTTTATAACTAGCATATTAAGCCAGCGATTTCAATGTGTAATGTTCTCGGAATATTCTGCACCACTTGCAACAATAATACCACAGAAATTATGTATTTACGGCTTTTATATGCTCTATAAATAATATTAAATAAGTGATCAAAATATTAAGGAATATATATGCAAACAATTACTTAATAAGTGGTGATCAATGAAAGAAATAGGAAAAAAAAACACATAATATTTAATTAAGAAGAGAGCGAGCTTTTAAAGTCGAATCATATTATATCCGACTGAAATTTTATAACTATTGAATGTGTTCTTTTTGAGCCTAGGAATACTTACTTCATTGCTATATTTTTAGTCATACCACAAAATTAAATAAGTTGCTACTGAAAAGTTGTCCCAATAAGATTGCCAATAGTGACTGATAATGACCATATTATCGGCAGATTTTGAGAGGTTGAGAATTACATCAAGGAGTTAAGCTTAAACTTCAACACTTTTAAAAAGTATCTCTATCTGAAAGGCGAAAAAATGCATTTTGATGTAATTGATTACAGGGTATTAAAATATAAATTGCTGCAGAGTAATGCAAGTTTTTTTTATGTCTGCTGCTGTGGCTTGCATTTAATTTCATTGCTGTTGTTGTTGTTGTTACAGATGTTGGTGTTGTTTTTATGGATGGAGAGTAAAAATCAATTGCATAGCTTTTTATTTACACAGCATTTCCAAATGTAAAATGTTTTAAATGTAAGCCGCGACCATTTTGCATATTTTGATGGCCTCATTTATTTGGGAGCCACAGTATATCTGTTCAAGGTCGTGCTAGGCAAAAAAAGGAGGTGGAAAGAGGGGCGGAGAGGAGCGAAAGCGCTGACGGGTTCGTTCTCGGCACATAATCGACATGTACATCAAATTTATGTTGGCAGCAGTTGTAAGCGGCAGACATGACCATAAAATGGCTTACCAACTAGGAAACTAACTGTGAGTGGGCCTCCAAAATGAGGTCCGACCCGGGGTCATAACATTTAAAGTCAAATTACGGCAAATGGTCGCAAAGTGTGTGATTTAAATGCACTTGGGCGACACTTTAAGACGCTCAATTGCTCGCTTTATTGTGCGGCCATAAAAAGGCAATGCCTGAAGTGTTTGAAGGAGGACAGAAAGAGAAAGAGACTGAGAGAGACAAAGAGATATATATATATATATAGAGAGAGAAAGAGAGAGAGGAGGTGGTGTAGTGTGATGTGGCACCGAAAAGCCGAGCAATTGTCGCCTGAGTCACGTTTGTCACATAAACTCAACGCTCGACTGACGGCGGTCAACGGAACAAGTGAAAAACTATTATTATTTGGCTGCAGCACCCACTGAACCACCCTACTGATGAACCACCCTAACCACTCACTCCCACAAACACTCAAACACTCAGCACCTCCTTGGCTGAAGTGAGTGTTTTGGCCCTCAGTTCGTAAATCCATCAGCTTTATGTTTTTTGTTCAAATTTTATGGGCGACCGTTCAAGTCTTTTTTTAGAATGAGTAGCTTGTCGGAAAGAAGAGAGCAAGAGATACTGGAGGGAGGAATTTCTTTGACGACGTTGCAGTTTTGGGAACTTGACGCAACTGAGACTGAGAGGCTGCCTTCTCAGCACAAAAATTAATTTGATATTCTCGCTGACAGTCTGGCACATAATGAAAATCCCACATTCGGGTTAACCAAGCTCTTGTGCCTTAGGGGGAATACTCTTTATTCACTCTATTCAAATTCGATTATGAGGGAAACTGTCGCTCAAACTATGGTTTATTAATTATCTTTGACATCAAAAAGACACCACTTAAAATTGGATAAAGATTTGGTATTTTTATTTTTTATTTGAATGAAGCAAAGTAATTTATAAGAAACAATTTAAAGTTAATAAAATTATTTCAATGAATATTAATGTTGAGAAAGATTTTTAGTGAAATAAAGAAAAAAATTCCCTTTTTTTGTTAGTTGCTATATAATCTAAGTTGATAAATAAATATTTAACAAAAATACCATAAATATTATTCATTCAAAATTTTGTTCATTTGGATAAATCGTTTCTAAATACCTGCAAAGTTAATATATTATTCTCATGTACTTAAAAGAAAGTATATAATAAATAAATGAATCTTATACTTTAGATCATTAGTCAAGATAATATTTGTGCATTGGAATACTATAGAAAATGTATGATATATATATATATGTTAATTATATGTATCCTTGATTGTTAATTAAGCTTAAAGTGTCTGAAAATTGTATTTGTTCAATATCGATATAGATTTCGTTGCATTAATCTGATGGATATGATGGGTATCGATGTAGAGCAGCTTTAATGTTCTTGAACATACTAATATAGATAATTTCAACTACAGTTTGCTTTCTTGTAAGTTACTCACAGCACCACATAAATGTCTCGCAACTGAATTTCAAATGCTTTGCAGCTCTGACTTTATGATGAGCTGAATCTGAAGTATATTTTGTATTGGGAGCAGTCAGTCGAGGAGGAGGTGGTTTGGGGGCGTGAAATTTGCTTACACTTGTCGGGTAATTGCTACCAAGTGGCAATGGCAAAGTGAGTGGCTGAGGAGAAGGGAGAGATCCAACTGGGATACTCGTCTATGGCTGCAGCCTGTCAAGCAGACTACGAGAGACAAGGCATCACTGGAGACGAAACCGCATTCATTTGCCAAATTAATGGCATTTCATTTGGGCGCTTCATTCATGCAAGGATGTCGTCATCGTCCTACTCATTCTGGTCCTTCGTCCTACGTTCGTCGTCCTATGTCCTTCGTCCTTTTGTCGTCGTCGGGATGTCTGCGTGCGCCCGCCAAATTTACGTGTCTGGTGGCCGCTTGAGGCGAACAGCAAATTTTGCATGCAAGTGGAATTAGGAATGAGGCAGGACTCTGTAGAGCGGTGGGCGTTGAGTGCCACGCCTACATTTCAGACTGCCAGCTGGCGCCTCGCCATGACACTCCAACATCAGGGAGGAGGAACTGGAGCTGAAGCTGGAGCTTCTGCGATTTAAGCTTGTCGCGTACGCTTTGGTTTCACAGGATTGTGGATAGGAGAAAAAGGATACGATTGCGGATGAGAATGTGGATGCGAATGTGGATAACAGATCGGATGAATTTCCAGGCGAGCGAGTTGGCTGCCAGTTGTTTGTCAACGGCGACGATTATTCAAAAGTGCAACATGCAAATTTATTTGGTGCATAAAATGTTATGAGCTCCCATGAAAATGTCTGACAACAATTGTAAATGGCAGCCCAAGTTGTTGCCAAAGCATTTGAGAGGCAACTACACGACTTTCCTCACAATGTGGTATCAGTAGAGAGCAGTTTCTGGGTCATTGCATTCCGAGGCAGGCAAGCACATACAATCTAAAGAATCTAAAGAACTGCCACAGACAACTGGGGGTAGTGAAGTATCTATGAATCCAAAGTCAGCATCAGTTATTAGCAGTAAGAGCAGCTGTAAAAGCAAGCAACCAGAGAAAGTTTAACAGCAAAGAGCATATTTACAGTGGCAATAACAGTAACAGTAACAGTAACTGCTAGCACTTATGGTACTACAGTAACAAAAGTGCTAAATTTGTTGACTCAATCGTTGAATCAAGCAAAGAGTACTACATTTTTATTTTCAAACGACAATTATTGATTTGATTTGAAATTTGTATAAATTGTCTTATAAGTTATAGTATAACCTTAAAAATTATTCAAGTTTTGATAATCTTATAAGTGATTATTAAGTTGATTATGAAAATTGGTCAAGTTTTGTTAAAGTTTTGTTAGAAATGCTATAGTTAAAAGTTAAACATAATCAAAAATTATAGCAAAAAATTAAGTCAACTCATTAAAACTTAAATATAAAATCAACAAAGAGGTCAAGCCATGATAAAGAATGCATCGTTACTATAAATCAGTTAAGTTGTGGGAAATTTATTAGAGTTTAAAGCCTTTGAAAAAATATTAAGCAGTGTTATGAAAATTATTAGAACTTTTGAAAACAAATAAGATGCAAAATCAGGTTACCATTTGGAATAGAAATCTATTAGGTATTGATAAAGTTATAAGACTTTGATATTGACGAGTAAACCAAAGAACTCATTTATAAACCGTAGAAACAGTGTTTTGCATTTAAGCACCTTAAACTTACTTCATACACAGTTTATTTATTTATTGTATTAATTTAAAAATAATTAATTTACAGATTAATTTGACATTATGCAATCATTATGCAATACAAAAAGTACATTTGATTGTATCTGTATTCCACAATTCAATCGGATAAAGCTGATATTTGAATGGAAATTAATGAAAAATTCTCAGATCCTTTTTGGATCAGGTAAAGCCTTTCTGGGTTAATTGCATGTTGTTCAGCAAACCGCCTTTTAATTATTGTATTTTTCACTTTCATTTCAAAATGGCAAAAAAAGGTGGAAAAGTGGAACAGTGACAGAGGGATTGAAACCAGAAAAGCCGCCAGTGATTTGCACTTTTCCAGCTCATTAAAAGCGAATAATTTGTTAAATATTTACGGTGTTGTTAAATCTGGCGCCATCTACCGGCCGTACGCGGCTTCATTTACCTAATAAAATTACTGTCAATTAACGCCCGGCTAAAAAGGCAAAAGCATTCTTCTTCCATCTCCACCCATCACGTGGCACATTTATTTGGATTATTATTTATTTTACGGCTCAGCGAGGACCCGGAAATTTGGACAGGGACATGGATACGGCGGGTATCTCTGGCTCGACTTCTGGCTGCAACCTGGCCAAAAGCGTTGCCAATAAATTATGTAAACGGCTTAAGCCGCGGGCCAGTCTCAAATGCTGGCGCATAAATCAGAGGCGTGACTTCATTTTTTGAATTATGCGAGTGCATTAGGCAACGCAATTAGATTGTAAAATTTGTTAATTGTTTGAAAAGCGCCCCTCGAGAAATTTCCCCATCAATCAGAGCCAGGTCAGCTGAGTTGGCCCTGTGCAAGTGTGCTGCAATATTTCTGTCATATTGTTTAATTACCTGATTCCTGAGCAATGCATCAACATCATAACTTTGCGTGCCTCTCAACATCAAATTTGTTGCCCCACATGTGACTGAGGAGACTCCGACAGTTAGTAAATTCTGTAAAGGGAAACTGTTACTATAACAGTGTGGACATCGCGTGTGGCCCAAACTGACGGTTGACGGCTGGCGGCTGGCGGCTGGCCTGGCTTGGCCATAAATGAAATCTGCTGCCACTTTGTCGCCCATTGTTTAATAATGAAATTAAATCGTTTTGCCCCCATCTACACTCTTCTCTTGAGACCTCGCCCTGTGAAAGCGATCCTTCTGCACCGAAACGGGGCAAGTTGACCATCGCCTTTCCCAGTTGTCAACGCGCTTGTTGACTTTTGACAAATGGCCAGGCCCAAGGCTGGCGCCACCTTCTTTTGCTTTCACTTCTCTTCCTGCCATTTTGGCTTTGATTTACTACGCCGACAATGCAATGAGCCACATTTTGTTTCTTTTACTTATATTACCGAGCACTTACACAGCTTATTGTTTGCTTCAACAAAACGAATATTCGAACTAATTTCAAGTAAAATGAGTGAAGACTGTGAATGTAAAATGTGAATACGAATGCGAATGTGTTGAGGTTCGCTGAGCGAAATGTCAGACAATCCTTCAACGTCTCTCACGAGCAACACGAAAATCTAATTCCATTTTAATGCAGTCGGTTTATGTGGTTTACGCGGCGTATGCGTGTTCTTACTATTGATAATGCTGCGTTTTTCTTCTTCTTAGTCAGTCAAACGGAATTTTATCTATTTGTTTTGAAATTTGAAAGACTTTTTTTTATCAAAAAATGAATATATGTGTTTCAATTTAAATTTC
Source organism: Drosophila testacea (assembly GCA_035043265.1). NCBI lineage: Eukaryota > Metazoa > Arthropoda > Insecta > Diptera > Drosophilidae > Drosophila > Drosophila testacea. The sequence goes on from JAWNND010000151.1 coordinate 4,125,090, forward strand.
TTATATAAATTATAATACTCTCTGCAAGCAAATATTAAATTTTGTAATAAATTATTTAACAGATATTTAATTCAGAAATTAAACCTTTATTTTAGCTTATATTTCAAATTTTCAAGCAGAGTTCAATACTCTTTATTCTATTTTTATAAGGTGATTGATATTATGACCCAAAATTTATATAAATTCTCATATCAATTAACAAATAATATTTGAAGATAAATAAATTATATATTTAATATTTTGATTTCTCAAAAAATTTAGTGAATTGTTTTTGTTAATGTACTTTTTCTAGCCTTAATTTTAGCCCAAATGTTGAAGTCTTTTGCCTTCCAGATTGATTTGAATTTGAAACCTGATTAATTGGCTATTGTTAAAGTACTTTAATTTTTTATTTGAGTGTTTTTTTATTATTCCTTATTTCTTAAAGTTGTTCTATAAAAATTCTTTTAATATACTTAACAATAAAATTGTGGGACTTGGAAATTACGAAACTTTTTACAATTGTTATTATTATTTTTGTTTTGCTGCTCCGTTGATCATTTGCGGGCTTGTTGATTTGACAGCTAATTGCATAGTTGCATTTTATGTAGCACAATTTACGAGTTATTTGTGTTTAATTTAATGTGCAAATTGCTGGACAGCAAATGGCCGCAGGATTCGAAAAAAGGGCCACAGGCCGCAGGACCCAATGATTGTTGTTGTTGTGTCAAGTGCTTAAAGTGCTTTTGGGGTAACTCAATATTGTTGTTGTGGTTGTTGTTGCTGTCGTTCTCTCGTAGTTTTTGTTGTTGTTGTTGTGGTGACATAAAATAACAATTACGCAATTAATTGCAGCATTTCAATAATATTTAATGAAGCGCAAACAAAATGAAATGACATCGGGACAATGGACAGAAGACAGCGACATGAAAAATAATTACAAATGGCCAACAAAAGTGGCATAAACCAACCCATTCAATATGAGAATCAAAGCTCGGTCGTATATCAAATGACAATGATAACTATTTTTGGGGACAGCATAAGCGAAAAGTTCAATTTATATTCCACACAAAAAGTGGCAGCAAATGGAAATCTAAACTGCTTTCAACTGCTTCTGGTGGGTCAACATAAATCTTATCCACTTAATAGACGACTGCATAATTTAACAGATAAACAAACAAACGAGCCGAGTCAGAGCGATTGCACACAAACAGAGAGAAGGGTAAAGGAAACTATGAAAAAAGTGAGCACTATGCAACACTGGGGCAACTGTGGACAACTGGACAAGTAGCTAACTGGGCCGAAAGCAAAAGCTAATTGCCAAATACTAAATTACCCATTCAGCAGTAAAAACATTCCAAGAGGCTCACAACGTGCCAAGCTGTAAAGCAAACAACACTTGCACTCGAGAGTGACAGAGACAGAGAAAGGCACAGAATTTGAGAGACAGAGAGAGAACTGAAACTGGGACTGGGACAGGGACTGTTGAAAGCCATATCCTTCTCTCCTTCAACTGAAATTGTGGTGTAAAGCGTGGCAGGCGGCAAATGCTGGGCAAATATATTTCGAATTTTGCTGTCAATGCGAAAAAATCGTGAATGCCGATGCCAACGAAATACCATGGCCAGGGGAAATAGCATCAAAGGGGGATTGTCGAAAGGACTGAGGAGGGAATAGAACTATGTTGTTGATAGCAAAAACGGATGGGCAGAAAGTAACTGTATAAATGTGTGAAATGACTCTAAGGATACACAGTCAATGGGAGAGAGAGAATCTCGACCGAAGGCGGAAAGTGAATGAGGATCCAATACAGAAAATAAAAATAGAATAAATACCAGGAAAATGTAGAAGAAAATTAACAATTTACTTTGGTTAAAGTAGCTTCCACTGATACGAAAGATATTGAAGAACTTACTCAAAAGAAGTGTCTTTGAATGGGAAACTTAATGTAATGTAATGTAAACTCACAGGTAACCAAACGGAAAAGATATCTTTTTGTACGATTTTTAAGTCCGATAGACTCTTTAAATTGTACTGTATGCAACATTATACATTTTTCAAAATAACAAATGGAATGATACGATAAAATCAATACCATTTTCATTTTGCTTTAATCACATTTTTGAGCGAAGGGACTATTTTAAAATAATTGTACCAAAATTATATTAGACATGAGATTTAACTTAATATTTATTTGTAATTAAATAAGCTTTACAATAAAATATGAAATCGCATTAAAAAATAAACCATAATGACTAGTGCATTACAAAATTAAGTTTATAGTAAGAAATAAGGAAAATAAAAAGTATATTAAAAATAGATAAATCAAAGTATACATCACTTAATAAATAAGTAAATACATTAGCAAACAATTTGGAACAGCAAATAACTGGACAAATATACAAATGAATAAGAATTAAATAAATAAATGCTTAAATAAATCAATAATTCAAATATTATATGCCTTTTTTTAATGTTAAGTATTTCTCGATTGATAAATAATGATTTTAAAAGTAATAATTTTTTTCTACACCAAGCTTTTCTACTTTCCTTTTTGCTTACTGCCAAAGGATTATGTAACTTAAACTTTTGCTCTTAGATGACACAGTCCTTGTATCATAAGCGAGTTTTTCAGTTTTATCGCACTTTATTTTATCACTTTGTGGCACCTCACAGTTTATCTGTAGGCTCCTTTTTTTTTTTTGAGGCGAAGGAGGAGAACTCGGTTGAAGGGTGCTTCACACGTTGCTTACATGGAAAATGGAAAATGGAAAAGTAGTTGCAAGCGAAAAATATTATATGCAATGGGAATGGGTTGCCATTTCGGTCATTTCCGTGTGGAAAAGTCTGAGATCTCTGTGAATGAGTGTGTGTGAGTGTGGATGTGAGAGTGTGTGTGTGTGTTTGTTGCTTCTATATCTGTGTTAGTGTGTGTATTGCTGCTTTACAGTTGCCATTGCCTGAACGGCTCGGCGCTTCCGTTTGTCAACGAGTTACGGAAATGATGATAAAAAATGACTGCCACAGCTGCAGCTGTTATGTTGCACATGTGTATGTGTATGAGTGTGTCTCTCGTATGTGTGAGTGAGTGTCTTATGTATGTGTGTGTGTGAGTTTGACTTAGTAGCTATGCGACTTGTAGAAGCACGACTAAAGCTAAAATTTCATTGCACTCTGCTGCAGCGACTACTTAGCACAAGTGGCCCCCAAAGGCAAGAGGCGAGGGCTGTAAAGTTGTGGGCGTGGCACTCACAAAGCTCAAGCCCGAATGCTGTATAAGAGTCAGAGAGCGAAACTGAGAGAGAAAGGGGGAGAAAGCAGATGGAGAAGTCACAGTGCAAGACAGCTGCTCATTTCCGCACGGCTCTGAGGACTGGCAATGACTTGACAGGAATTGCTTGTGGGCCAAATGAAAGCAGTCAAGAGGGAAGAGAGAAAGGAAAGCGAAGTGAAGGGTAGAGGAGAAACAAGTGGAGGAGCGGGTATTGCTGCATAATAAGCAACTAAGACAGCTTAGAACTTGTGGCCATGTCGCCCAACTGTTTGCACAGTTAGCTTTGGGTTTTGCCAGCCATGACAGGCACTTTCAAATGCATTCCCCCCCCCTCCTCTCTGTCCTGTCACGCCCCCTTCTTCCACTGGCTAACCCCTACACACACGACTGCCACAATAAATGTAAAGTGCTGCCAAGTGTTGGCTACACACACACACACACACAGAGAGAAAGACAGCCATACATGCATAGATTATTACCTGCCACTTGCCACTTGGCACCTTCTTTTTTTTGTATCCCCCACACCCGCTGCTTTTCTACAACTTTTCGACGAGTTTTTCACGATTTTTTTCTTTGCTTTTCACGTTTTTTTTTTTTTTTTTGTCGACCAGCCCGAGAGCTGCCAACACATGTTGAAAAGTTTTCGCTTCGTTTTTGTGACATGAAAATGCTTTGAATCCATTCAACAAGCCGGGCAACTCGAGACGTTTAAATGGGCAAGTAGGGGAATAGGGGCAGTAGGGGGGTGTATGAGAGAAAACGAGAAAGAGAGAGAGTGATAGGAAAAGGAGGAGCAAGAGGAAAACGTTGGCAAAATTAAATTTGGCAGCTAGCTGGCATTTTGTTGTAACAGTCAACTAATTGACATGTTGCATGAAGTATGAGGCACGCGCCTAAGCAAAAAAAAAATCAACCCAACTCAAAGAAAGTATAAAGAAAGCAGTGTAAATTCGCAGGTGTTGAAATTTCAGTCTTTACTGGGAAAATATTTAAGCATTTTAAGACATTTCAACACTCAACACTTGGCAGTTATCTGCTTGCTACTCGGCGAGGCAACCACATGTGGAAAATCTAGCAGAGATTTGGCTTTGAATGCCATGTTAATTACAGACAGAGTCATGGAGAAGCTAGATGAGCGGGCAGAGGAGAAGTTAGGGAGAAAAGCGAAGTGAGGATGTGAGGGAACAGCAGTTAAGGATGTGGAGAAAATCAGTAGGAGGTAGTCGACACTAAGCTGTGGCATTAGTCGGCCACGAAGCGAGTTCCATTGCATTCCGACAACACTTAGTGCCCAGGGGCAATAGATATCCCCAACCCGCTCTCCAATCTTCTTCCCCTATCCAGCTCGAATTCGCATTCACATTTCCTTTCCCATTCAGTGAGCATCAGCTCAGAGCTCAGAGTTGAGCTGAAAACAGAGAACACTCGCAATAATGTTTATACGTTTTAAAACCACTGCAGGATGTTTCTCGGAAAATCTCTACAACAGTAGCTCCTACAGAGATACAGAGACAGAGATAGAGATAGAAAGAGATAGAATGAGAGATGGTATGAGGTAGAAACAAAGGAAAACAGAGAGGAAGGCGACTTAACTCTCATTGTCAGACAATAGCAAATTGCAGGCTGCTGTTTTGTGTTCTTGTTCTAATCTCATAACTATAAAATGTTTATCCTGTCAAAAGTATTTGTTTTTGCTTATACCCGACTTATAAATATATTAATCTCTTTGCAATCCCATCTTTTCTTCAAGATAAATGTAAAAGTCAGCTTATCAGTTGTTGCAATAACTCCCCAAATGTGTGATTGCTTGTCTCTCTATATTCTCTGTTTTCTTTGTTTTTGCTAAGCTTGAACCTATTAAAGATTGTGGACAGATTTCTTTTAAATATTATATTTTAATATATTTTCTAAAAATTAAGTAAATTTAAGGCTATATAAAACTTTGATCACTTAGAAATTTAAAAAGTTTCAAAAAATAAATTAAAGTATGATGTCAGGATATTTCTGTCAAAAAAACAAAAATGAACTTAAATTTAAAAGCTCTCCCTTTTGTAAACAATTTTAAAAGAATTTTACAGATTAAATACTCGAAATATATATGTATTAATTAGTTAATTCTATTTACATTTTGATATATTTTATTTGGTTAAGTAATTTCTAACAAGTATTTAAAACTCAACAATTCTTACCTTTAGTCGTTTATTCCTCATCTTTATTATTTACGTGAAATATATCAATTTATCTTAAGCTAACTCCGTAATGCTGTTAAGCAAATCCAAGTTAACGGCACTTCAATGTTTCTATTTTATTATAATTATGTCAGCTCCAAGCACTTCATAAAATATATCCTAGAAATCCCAACCGGACACCTGAGTATGCACACTCAATCCTTAAAGCGCCGAACTTTCAATTTCTGTGTGTGTTTTATTTATGGGCCGTGCTTGACTTAATGATCCCCGCCCCTGGGGCTAAGACCCTCCTTTATCTCCTCCCTTAGTCTCGTCTCAGTTTCCACTCTTCATTCGATAGTGCGGCAAAAGACAAAGCGTATTGTTAAGTTAAAGGCGTTGAGGGCACTTTATGAGCTGGTTGGCTTTCTGGGTGACTCCGTGAATGGCTGACTGGATGTCTGCCTGATAGAGATGGGTATTGGCAAAGAAAGTATCTTTAACATAGAATACAATATTGAAATTTTTATATCGCAATAAATGTTAGATATATCGCATTACAAATCTATTAAATTCAATATTAATCAGTTAAAATGAAAATGTTTAAAATAAGCACCTAATTGGATTATCTTTAAAACGTTTTTGACAGACAAGTTAGACAAAAATAGCAGCAACAATTAGGCAAAACACAGAATTTAAATATTTTTACTATATTAATATTACAAAACAAAATAAACCAAACTCAAAAAGTATTGGAAAAACATTGCATGGAACTTCACATATAATTTCCTCTAATAAATATTAACAAGAAGAGTTTATCAAAAATCGAAGCAACAATTTGAACAATGAAATCATTTTATTCTAAAATTACAAGCACATAAAAGAGTAACCTTGTACTATAATACAAGGTAAACAATACTATAAATTTAAGCAGCTTAAATTGTTATGGAATTAGGATTGATACTTGGGCAAATGAATCCTTAAAAGAACGGTGAGGTGAGAATATTTTGTTATATATGACACTGATTATCATGTTATTTCCTTAATATCATTTGAATCTATCGATATATTCTCAAAATCACTAGAAACGCATCCCTAGTTCTTGGTCTCTTGGTTGGTTGGTTGGCTGGTCAGCCTGGGCAATCACTGTGCAAATCCCGGCCATTGAAATCAATAAAAGTTAACGGCCTGTGCCAGGACGAAACGCGTCCAGGATGTGAACGGGAACACGATTGATGTGCCATAAAAGTCGCAATTGAAGCACACGCCCCGCAGCGCCAATGTGCTTGGTTGACCAGAGACGAGCCTCAGACAGCGACCGAGAATGAGATAGAGATGGAAACAGAGTTAGAGATAGAGGCAGCGACTGAGAAAGAAGTAAAGACAAAAAAGAAGACTGCAACAGACAGACATTGCGGGGTTTTTGGGATTGAAATTGGGGACCAAGTGCGGAAGTGCGTCATCATAAAAGCTTTCACGGTTGGAACTTTTGCCGTTGCTTATTGTGGCGCATAATTTATCATTTAACTGCTTAATAGTTCCGTTATATTGAAAATTGTACCAAAAAGGTCAATAAATTCTAGACCAACTAATGGCCTAGACAGTCGGGGCCAACCCAATCCATAGTGCCTTTTCCCTTTCCCTTATCCATTCCCTTTTTCCGCAGCTCGATTCCATGGATGTCTGATGTCTGGCATTCTTGTTTGTCCTGTTGCGGCGCCTCGTTCGTCACACTTTTGACTAATGGCCAGGCAGCAGGACATGGATGTGGCCTAGGTGCTGAGCAGGGTCCTGGACAGGCCGTGACAAATTCACCTGCCAAAGGGAACAACGACTCGTCGCATCGATGTCCCTTTTTCTTCGCCTGCTCCCTGTCGATATTTATGATTTTGCCACTAGATGACTTGACTCGACTTAACTTGGCCCTGGCTAACATGGACACAAACTGAGGCATCGATTTTTTGTTGTTCTTGTTATTGTTGCTGTTTCCTACACTTGGAAAAAAGAATATCATTTTTTCTGAGGAAGTTTAGTTAACAAATTCTTGAAAACTGTTTAATTTAACCTTAAAATCTTGGTTTAGTTTATGAATCTATGAATTTCAATGGGACTAGAGAATATATTGAATGTACAGACACTTGTATTATTATTTTATTTTTTTATTTTATTATTTTATTTTTTTATTTTTAATACTTTTTATATTGGGTTTTGCTTGAATCGGTTTTAATAAGAAATTGGGTATGAAATTAATCATTTTTATAAATACATTCCTTTTTACATGAAAAATAAAAGATATTTACTTTACTTTTTTTATTTACTTTCTGACTAAATTCTTAGGCAACGTTTGCCTTAAAAACTGTTTAGAAAACATTTTGCCTAAATTCACATACAGTTTGTAACCTTAAAAAAGGTTTAGATTACTTTTTGGCTAATTTATTAGGCTTAGTATAATTCTAAAAATAAATACGTAGACCACCAGTTTTTTAAATTCTTTGGCAACCTATTAAAAACTTTGTTTTGTCAACTATTGGACTAAATGTGGCACCTCAAATGAAGTCAAAGTCTTTTCGACTTTGATTTTATGTAATGTTAATTTTATTTGTTGTGTTCTTTATGTAACATTTTTTTTTGGTAATGTTTTTTTCTAGGTGTATGCTGGCTTCACACCTAAAGCAAGATCCTTCCATTTTGGCCCTCATCCAAAATGATATGTTGCGTAATCTATGGGCATGCGACAAGTCAATTTTTTGTTCTTCCCCTCTTTTGATGTTTTCTTCTCTCTTATGTTGTTGTGTGTGTTGCCTACAACTTCAAGTTTGTTATTATGGCAGTTGACGAAATTTATGAACTACACATCCGTTTTGTCGTTTTCTGTTTACTTGGCTGCAGCTTCCGGCATTAACTTGGCACCGCCTTGCCACATGCCTCATGCCACATTTTGAGGTTTGGTCTGCACGTGCTTCACATGCCAAAACCAACTTCAAAAAGAGGGTGAAGCCTGTTGACACCTGTCCTGTAAAGGTTGACTACACTACGTTTAGTTTATTGTTCTACAAGTTCGCACTTTAACCCGTAGAAGATAATGCAAAAAATCACATTCGAGCCAGAAATAATAACCATCTTAAATTTAATTAATTTTTAAACAATTTCTGTTTTTTTTTAAATTTTTTAAATACGTTGTAATAAACGCTGTGAAAGTTGTAATTTATTCAACGAAGGGGAATTTAAACATTTAAGTTTAATGAGTTGTAAGTGCTGCACACTCTCTGCTAATTGATTGCACATTATTCTAATTCAAGTGTCTAAATTACATTTTCATTTTTTTGTTTTAAAAAATTAATATTTGGTTGATGTGCAAAATTTAATAACAGTGCAAAAATAAATTCGATAGGTTCTTAATTTTATGCAATAGTGGAAAAATTTGGCAATTATGTATTATTTTGCCCAAGAATCTAAAATCTAAATCACTCGTAAAAAATAGCTTTTATTTTAGAATAGGTTGTCAGCTATTTGTCTGCAGTCATATTTATTTCATTTCATGTTCGTTAGATTACTAAAGAGATATAAACAGATTTATTCTGTCGACTTTAATTTGTTTGTTTATTTTATTAAAAAGTTGTGTGTGTAACTCGCTCTTTTCTGAACTATACATTAATGGTTGCAATTATCGCCAATGTGCATTAAATGCAAATTTCAGAAAAATAAGTTTATTTCTGTGCGTTTAATCAGGTTGTTGTTTTTGACTGCAATGTTTTCATTTCTTTTTATCAATATTAGCTTTTGCTGTTCATGGTGTAGTATAAACACAGATGCAATACAAATACAGTGCTAGACTTTAAAATTTAAATTCTCTTGACAAGGGATTTAAATATCTTCTCTCTACTTTAAGCTTTGCCATAAAAGCGTGCTTTCTTTAGACTTATTTTAACTGCGTCTAAATGTACCCCAAATGGTTTAACATGGGTTAAAAAGCGTCTCAACGAGCCTGTCTCGGGCTAGTTGGCCAAATCAGTGCAGAAAGCAGTGAGACACAATGAACTTGAGAAGCAGCCATGGCAACAATTTGTTCACAAAAGATTGAAGGCGAATCGACCTCAAGGACATATTATACCAGTTTCTGGCAGCTTTCTTCTGGCTCCTGGAGGGCCAGACAAAGCGACTGATGTCCCAGCTGACTTGTTGGCCCACCCATTTTGGTAGCACTGTGTACGTGTGTCTATGTGTCTGTGTGCGCCCATTTGATTGCACAAGATTTACGACATAACAATTTATGGAATGACGAAATGATTTCCTGTGTTTTTACGATACAAGAGAAAAGCGAATACCAAAACGAACAGTGGCAACGTCAAACGGAAAAGCCGATCGCCCACGCACGCTTTGGCCATTGCCAACACGCCTTTGCAATATCATTTCAATCAATTTCAAGTCAAGGATTTTTCGTAGTTCCTCCTTTTGAGCCCCACCAGGAGTTCTACAGCCGTTGGTATGGGAATAAAATTAAAACGTCAGCATGTGTGTGTGTGCAGCAGATACGTATATACATATATAGGATATATAATGATATACACGCCACGTACATGCATCATCCCAAAGCCTAAAGCCCAATGCCCATAGACCGTGCCTAGTCCAGTCCAGTCCAGTTCAGTCCAAGGACCGCACTGCAGTCCCAGTCGCCAGCGGAAGTTCAATCGAATTTCAACGGAAATTGCCGACATTTCATGAGGTGTGAAATGATTTTATTACATCATTACGTGCAGAGGCGCAAAAAAAAAAAGAAAACACACACACACACACATATACATGAATTCACACTCTATCCAGTGTTACCCTGTTAACTACCTTCGCTTTCCTCTTGCCCCCGTCAAAATCACAGTTACTGCCGCTGTGTAGCTGACTTTGCAGCAGCGTTGCATGTCGACATTTAATTATGGCCACGTAACTGTCCGCCAAGTGCCCAAGGACGGGGCAGGAGACAGCAAGGGGGCAGATGGAATAACAAGGGGCATGCAGCTAGGAACGCCAACATAAACGCCGCTTGATGCTAAGTACAGTAAATATTGGCTAAGTGTGAATAAATAATTGGTTGTTTTAAAATAAATACAGTAAATATATTGCAATTATTATTAAACCTTTCATATATTCTATTAAAATATAGATATAATATTTTCTTTAAATATGATGATAATTATTTTTGTGCTTTCGCTAAATTTTATATTACATTAAATTTGGATCTAAAAACTTAACTATACATATATTAATTACTCATTAAATTTGTGCTTCTACTTATTTCTAAATTTCCAGCACCCTTTTGAGTTCCTTTAGTAGTCAATATTATTATTTTACACACAGTTATTAAAAACAATAGATATGAGTGCTCAAAGCAGAAGAGATGAATAAATATTCAATTTTATTCATTTTGTTTCCAATGTTTTCCTTTTGATGTTAGAATATCAAACTGTACATTGTAAAATCCACAAAGGTTGCTGCTGCTATCAATGTTGATTTTTTATTATTTTTATTTTTTGTTTAATTATTTTTTGCATGCCATTTCACATCGCGTGATACATAGTACAATTTAATCGATTGCTTGAATCTTTTTATTTTTATGTGCGAATGAAACCATCAAATTTTATGTAAATTAAAGTGCAAAATGTAAAAGTTGTCGTGTCGAGGCGTAAAATTAAATATATTGACGAGAGAGTGAAATGTTTTACAAATTGTAAGGATTTCGTACAATATTTAATATGGAAATGTTAATAAAAATATCACTGTAAAGTGATGATTGACCGATGTTCTTTGTAGATTAATTGCAATTATTTAAATAAAACTTAAATATTTAGATTCATTATAAATCAAGTATTTTGGACATTGGAAACATATACAAAACTAAATATCACTGATGTATTTCGTAATCTCGTACGTTTTCTAAATATTTTTCTCTTTTAAACAACATGTTAAACTAAAAGTCTTTTAACAATTTTTAGTATAATTTTTCTCCCTATAATCGTTTTTCTTAGATGGCGATAGTTTAATGATAGTTAAAGAGAACTTGTCAATTTTCTTAGATTGAGAGATCTTGTGAGGTTCACTTAACAGTCTCTTTTTTGAACATTAAAGGTCTAGTTTAAAGTAAGAATTCACTGGTTACCTTAGGCATACTTCACTGTGGGCTATGTCCAGAGTTGTTCGTAATTTGTTCGGTGTTTTTGTTTCTGTTTCTGCTGCTTTTATTATTTTTTATTGGCTCACTCAATCAAGTTGATTGGTTGCAGCCAAATCAGAGGAGTTCCTAGCGAATTGCTTCACCCCCAGCTGCACCTGAACCACTGAACCACTGCATCATTGCACCACTGAACCCTTCTCTCATTTCTCCCACTTGTTAACAGTACGGATGACACTTATGGAAGCGCTGAGCGGGTCTAGCAAACCTCATTTCTCATCATCAGCTGACATTATTTTGGAGTGTGTGTTGTGCGTGTGTGAGTGTTGTGTGGTTGTGCGTGTGTGTGTTGTTGTTGTTGCTGTGGTTGTTGTTTTTGCTGTTGTTGATGTTGCTGCTGCTGACTGGAAAACCGCAGAACCTTTGGCAATTAGAGCGTAATTATTTAATAAACCAAATATGCAAAATTTGTGTAGATATAAATGTATGTATGTGTGTATCTGTGAGTATGTGTGCGTATCTGTGTGTGTCAAAAAGTCAATGGGATGATTGAACGAGATGTCAACGAATAGCAACTGGAATTATTGAACAGCCATCGAATGAAACCAAATGACGAAGCACCTGGCTGTTGACTGAACTCAAAATTACCACCATTTTCATGTCTATCTGTATTTGTGTGTGTTTGTATCTGTGTGTACTTGTGCATGCCTGTATGGGTTATTTAGTGAGCATCGCGCTGTTTGCCTAATTAAATTTTGTAAATGTTTATCTGCTGGCCAAATGGCACCAAATATGCAGACAGCTACAGCAAGTCAACTGTGGAATGATGAGCATGAAGTTTTGAGAATGCTGATTCAGTTTCCGATACATACAGACACAGTTACGGACACGATATGTGTGTTTACGTTAACATTGAATTGCAAAACTATTCAGATACATACTCATTTAGATGTGCACTTTCGCTGTAGTTCCATAGATATTTGTGAAGCATACATGTAGGCGCACTCTTCATAGAATTGATAGTCGTGATAGTGGTGATATTGTATATTATTTATACATAGGATGAAATATATTGTCTTTCTAGATTATATAATTTCTTGTCCTCATAAATTAATAAACATATAGAATGAAATGGAAATCCAAGATTTTTAGTTAACAACTAAGATAAATTATACTAATTCAAATTAATTAAACTGAAGGAATAAAACAGGTTAAGGATAGAAATCACTTTTACTCTGATGTTTTTTAAGAAGACATCACAAATTGGGTATCCTTTCTCTTCTTCTATTTTCTCTTCTTGGCCTATATTTATAAAAGTAGACACTCTCAATTTAACATAAACATTTTCTTTTCTTATGTCTTATACTTACGTAGAGGCTCTAAATTTGATCAAAATTGTATCACAGAAATTTGTATTCATTCTTACAACTTTTTTACTATACAGAATAGATTCCATTTTGATTTGGTTTTCACTTCAATCTAAAGTTTTTCTTGAATTCAAAGTTGTTATATTAATTGTTGAAGGTCGCATACTTTTAAGGCACTTTTGGTTGTGTGTTCACTCTCAGTTCTCAGTTCTCAGCTCTCAGTTTTCAGGACTCAGAACTCAGTCCTCCGACTGTTTTCGTTGAGCTCATGTACATAATTCAAGATGTTGCACATGCCACAAATGACACTCGAGTGGGTGGCTTGCAGGCAGTCAACTTGTAAGTCGTCCTGCAGAGACGTCCTGCCAGCCTGGCTAAGTGTCCTTGGCGTGCACAACATGAAAGCAAAAGGCGACTGAAATTAAATTAAAACGAAATGCATGCAAAGTGCCAGGCATCTGGTTGTCCTGACACCAGAGTTCGCAGCTCTTACTGTTTAAAGTTAACTGGTAGAGTGGAGGGGCATGAAAGAGAGATTGGGGGATGGGAGCAATGCATATGCATTGTAATTAAGCAATCAATGGCATAATTATCGCCACATGAGAGTCACTCGATTTATTAACACGCCCAGAGCAATACATGTGAACGACAATTTCTGTAATTTTAAATGCGCAATTACAAAAGACCACAAAAGTGCTTTAAAGTGCGAAAGAAAAAGAGGCAAAGAGAGTGAGAAAAGAGTAAGAACTAGGGTCAGAAACAGACTTGTCAAAAAGGAATGGAAAGAACTTATAAACAAAGGAGGCGAAAATTAAACCTCAAAATTAAATTTAATGTCAACGATTGAACCAGAAATCAAATAAGTCAAATGCCAAAACGATTTGATTTCATTTGATTTGATTGATTTGAAATGAAGAATCATTAAATTTATCTTAAGTGGTTCGTTTAATTGCGCAAATAACCTTATGAAAGGTAAATCGAAATGACTTGAATTCCAGGAGTACTTAAAGGTACTTATAACTTAAAGGCGGATAAATGTTATGATAGAAAAGGAGTTTGCAAATAAAATAAGGAAGCTACAAAGCTAAAACCAAAAGGTTTTAAATAAACTGTATTATAATATTTAAAAATATTTAGTAAAGAAATGTTCTTAATGATCAACATTTGACAGAAAAAATAACTCTAAATTTAATTATATATGTGCCTTCTTTGGAAGGCTTATGTTTAAAGATAATTTTTCCTAAAATACTTATAAGTATATGTATAATAATGTCTGCCTTTAAGGTATAAGTAGGAATGTTTTTCTTTTCCAGAGAAATACAGAACTTTAAACCAAATTAAGAAATATCTAGAAGTTATTAATATTTTTAATGGTAAACCATGTTTTCTACATTTTCTTGTCTCTACGCTTGGACAGAATGATGCTTTTAAACCAATTTTCTTAGAAGCAATCAATTTAATATCTGTGCTAATTATAAGAGCTCAGCAGAAATTTGTCCCTATTCAGTTTGGTTGCTGACCCAACTGCAATTGATTTTTTGTAAAGGGTTTTCAGCGAATTTTACTGGCCCAACTGATTTCCCCTCCCCACCGCCGTGTGTGTGGTCGGTAGCCTTAACTGTTTCCATCCATTTTGATGCCATAAAGGCGGATAATAAAAAGAAAATGAGAGTCAGCCACGCGTTGCAGCTTAGCCAAAGAGCCAAAGAGCCAAAAAGACGAAGCATTCAATTTGATGACAATTCCGTAGATGATTTGCCGGTTGCCTCAGCGTTTGGCATTTTTTAATATCCTATGACTCGGGCATTTCTCTTTCTTTTTATATACATATTTCCCTTCTATTTTCTTTTTTTGCTCTGTGCATTTTGCGGGTTATACAACTCGTAAAATGTGGAACTGTGGCAGCTGAGCTCATCGCTTTGATGTTGTTGTTTCCACCAGCAACAATAACAATTTTAGAATTTCCACCCCATTCCAAGACCGTTCAATCTACCCCCCCCCCTCCTCCACACTGGATGCACTTTCCCTCTTGCGCTATTTGTGGCTTTTATTTTTATTCCTTCTAATCGCATAAATCGTCAAGAATGCGTAATAATCTAATCGTCATAATCGTTCTCAACGTTCTCTCAAATCTCCACATGGAATACGAGAATACTTGCTATCTCTGACTTTATATCTAGCTGCATTTCTAGAGCAACCCTTCAGAAGGGTAGCAACTAGACAAGGGGTTGGGTGTTGAGGGACTTTTGGGGGGATGGTCTTAGCCTACTTATGACTTGGTTGGTATAAAATTGAATTATGCGCCCATCTCGTGTTTGCAATTTTTAAATGCTTTTGATGACATTTTTATACTCGTATGCCATATACATGCTTTCTATATATTTTCTATATATTTATGTGCGGCTTTTGTGCCTCTTAAGACGTAAGCACCAACTGGGGAAATCACTTAAATTGCTCTACGAGGACTTTAAAAATTGTGAGGGTTCACTTTGCTTGGCTTTTTGCCTTTGGTTTAGCCGAATTTAATTGCAACGATGAAAATACGCTTGTTCTATTGTATGAGAAATAGTCACGAGTATTAAAATCCTATTTTGGCTTATGTTGAATTAAATTTACTATAAATTTGTTGAGCATTAAAAACGACAACTTAAATCTTTTGAATTTATTAAGAAGGGAGATAAAAACAGGTTGTAAAGGATATGTAAATTATATTAAAAGTATTCACAAGAATTTATCATAAAAATTGTGGACCAAGCGAACTTCGCCTCGCTATAATTTAACATCTTAAGACTGTTGCCGTTAACAGTGCTGTCTACGTTAACAGTGAGAACATCTGTTAAGGGACTTTTCCGAATAGTTTTCCCAAAATTTGCTGTTCTATAAACCTTACCTTTGAACCTAATTGGCTCAGTCGTGCTCAATTGATGATTATACATTGATACTAAGTATATGTACATTTTTTGGACCCATTTTAAAATATATATAGATTACACTAATGGCAGCTACTTGATAAACACAATTTATTTTCCATTTAAAATGTTTTATAGTATTTAAATATTTAACAAAATTTCTAAAAAAAATAGTCTATGAGAATGCAGAATTTGTTAAGTATGACAGCTTCAATTTTGTGCAAATGTATAATAACGCTTTTTGTTTGCAGTTACAGTTAATCATTTGCTGATTTGAACTCTATGTCTCTCTCTCTCTCTTTCTCTCTCTCTTCTCTCTTCCTCTGTCTATCCCTCTTTGGTGCATTCTGTATCTATCTTATTTACTCATTTCAAATGCAAAACATTCCTTGAACGCTTTATAATTAATTGCAAAATTTTCGATTTGCACGCTAATTGCAATTTTGGCATCGCTTTTGGGCACAAACTCCAAAAACATATTATTGTTGTATTTGTTGTTGAGCTATAGCAGTACATACTTGTTATTTGTTTTTGTTGCTGCTTATAAACCAAGTTTTTGCTTACACTCCTGAAAAGAGAAAAGAGTCCTGCCGCTTTCCCTCTGTGACACTTGCACCCTTTTGTGGCATGCGACTATTTGAGTTGCATTGATTTGTTGACTTTAGTGCTTGCAGCTAATCGAAAACAAATGTACAAAAACACATTTGTTTGGTAACAAAGGGACATTTGGAAACGCGTTGATTTTGGCTCATAATTAACGCAAAACTTTGGCAAATTGGCAAACAGACGGCGGGACAAATTGACAAAATGTTGAATGCCAGACAGACAGACAAACAGACAGACGGACAGACAACAATTGACAATTACCTTTGTGTTCCATATGGTTGTGTATTTGCCACTGGCATTTGAACATGTTGAACATGTTTGTTGTGTGTGTGTGTGTGTGTGGGCGTGGCAAGGGGTGTGTGTATTTTCTGTTCTGGCAATTTGCCTGCCAGGCGAACGCGAGTTCAGCAATGTCCTCTGCGGTTTTATTATTGCAATTGAGATGAAAAATAAATATTTCAATTACCGCGCAAACACACAGAGATAGAGAGAGAGGGAGAGAAAGAGAGAGAAAGAGAGGGTGAGGTATAAATAGATGTTGCCCAAATAGACAACACGACAAATACAAAAATTCAATTAATATGCTAAAAGTAAATTGATATTTGCATTCATTGAATTCACATTATTCGCTGTATTACATAATATTGTAATATAATACAATGCGGCCACAAAGCCCATGAATAATATATTTAAAAGCAGCAAATAACAACAATAAACGCAACGATAACAACAACCAAAACGACAACAACAATTTCTCATTTTACTGTCTGCATTCGCAATTTAAATTTATACTGAATTTGCAACACTTTTGCCGTGGCAGCCACAGCGCATTTTAATCGAATTAAGCTAATTGCCATATCAAAAGCATCTGGACCTCCAAATACAAATCCAGTGAATGCCCATGACGAGGACGAGGCTGTGAAAATTCATGGAAAACTGATTGAAAACTGATGAAATTTACAATGCCAACGGGGAAGAATAGCCATGTGTGAGCTTACTATTAATATTAGAAGCTCTACAGATCGAATTTTAAAGTCACTAACTTTACAAGATTTGTTTATTATTGGCATATTTTAAAATTTAAATATTATTTAACGTGGATAGTATGAAGATGAATGAATGAATCAAAACGAATCAAAAAATAATAAATAATAAGAGACTTTTTATTAAAATTCACTAATTTATTTCAAATAAAATTCAACATACTTGTTTTTATAATTATTGGCAGCATTATTCATATATTATGGAAATTTGATAAATATGTTGATTGGCTTGCTAAGCACCACAAATGAAACGAAACGTGTTTTAAAGTTATGAAAGCGTAAAAATCATTCTTGGAAAGTGAAAGTAAACAAGTTTTTTGTTTTATAATTTTTAAACAAATTTAAATTATATTTCATATTTTATTTACATATCTTTTTAAACAAATTTGATGAATCTTTAAATATGTAAAAGTGAAAGCGTTGCTTTTGGGTTTTCTTGGATTTGTAGAACATGCCTGTCTAACAGTTTAAGCCATCTTCAGACAGAATTCCTTTGTAGCACGACGATCTGTTTTACCATTCGAAGTACACTTCAGATCATCTACTATAAAGACTCCTCCATTCAATTGCAAGTACTTGACCTTTACACGCTTAGCCACAAAATCAATAACATCCTGAGGATCCAACTGGGCTCCAATTTTCTTGACAACTGCAGCAGTTGCTTCATCACCATAGAAGGGATTAGTCTTGCCAAAGACGCAGACTTGGGAGACTTCAGGCATTTGATTAATAACTTTTTCTATTTCATTAGGACAATATATGTATTCCTCATATCTGAGCAAATCTTTTTGCGATCCACAAAAAAAGAAAGCCGTCCTCATCGACATAACCCAAGTCTCCCGAGTGAAACCACATCTTATTGTCTTGCATTTTGCGAGTTTCCTCAGGATTCCCGTAGTACCCAGCCCAATATCTCCCAGTGTAAACGCACACCTCACCAACCTCATTGGGACCTAAAGATTCTCCTTGCTCGTTTAGTATTTTAATCTTGGTATCGTCTGCTATGCGTCCCACTGAATTGGGCTTCTGGTCGAAGTGATAATTATGAGTTACTATAGAACCCAACTCGGAGAAAGAGTAGCTGAAAATGAAACTACATTCTGGGGAAAGGCGCCGAATAATTTTTTTTGAATTTCGATGGAACAAGCAGCCCCTCCATAAATAAAATTGAGCAGGCTATCCAGACAGTCTCCCTCGAATTCAGGACTGTTTACTATCTGTGCCATGTGGAAAGGAGGTTGAATTATAAATGTCACTTTGTGTTTCTTAACAAGTCGCAACATATCCGTTGGATCGAAATCCTTATCTGTTATTATACGTAAAGCGCTGCGTACTCCACAAATTATTGTTGCTAGAAGACCTGACACCCAGTCCAATGAACTGTGAATGTATACCACATCAGAGGTTTTTATGAAACTATAATAGCAAACTTGAAGACAATAAGAAACTCTTGAAAGAATTGATATTACTTGACTTACCGACATATGTTGTCAAACCTGGAGGTATTGGGAATAGTCACTGCCTTGGGAGTTCCAGTTGTACCTGAGGAGCAAAGAATGGCCAAAGTTTGATTGTTTCCCTCTTCCAGACGTGCAGGTTGGAAGTTCTCTTCAATTGGTGTAGTGAGCACCTCTTCAATGCTTATAGAACCCTCTTTATGATTTCGCATTGTCACAATCTTTACATTCAAATTTTTTGTTGCAGCTTTCACCTTATCGTATTCATTGCCATCACAAAAGATTATCTTAGGTTTCATAATATCAAAGAATCTTTCAATCATTTCTTCATCGAAAGTTTTTTTGAGGGAATGAAAAGCAGTCCCGTTGAAAAAACATCCATAGGCCACAGCATCCATGTGCGTGGTATTTCTAGCTATAATCCCAACTATATCCGATTGGTGTAGTTCCAAGTTCCTCATGTAGCTGGCAATGCGCTTGGAATTCAGGAAAAGTTCCTCCCGAGTCAGTATTGTATTTTCAGAATCAGAAATCTTTAAAACAGAAGTATTTTGCTTAGATTATGATTGTACCAAACACGCAATCTGTGAGTTTGGTTGAGATATCTTAAGAAACAAAAAGTTTTTCATACACGCAATCTGTGAGTTTGGTTGAGATATCTTAAGAAACAAAAAAGTTTTTCATACTAAATGTTGATTCCGAACCGATCGTTCCCATGGCAGCTATATGATATAGTGATCCGATCCAATTCCGACATATGTACTGCGTGCAGCAAAAAGACGGACCTGTACCAAGTTTCATCAATATAGCTTCAAAACTGAGAGACTAGTTTGCATAGAAACAGACAGACAGACGGACATGACTATATCGACTCAGCTCGTCGCCCTGATCAAGAATATATATACTTTATGGGGTCTGACACGTCTCCTTCAATGCGTTACAAACTTCGTGACAAAATTATAATACCCTCTGCAAGGGTATAATAAAAATTTACCAATATATTATTCAACTAACCTGTGCTATTAGCTGGGGATGACGTTGCATTTCATGGAAGATTATCTCGCCAATCGATAGATCCTTTGCGAAATATGCGGGCTGCTCCTTTCCACTCCATATCTTAAGGTCGGAATTGTAGTTGATCTCCGGCGTGTACTTCATTCTAGTGATCTTTGATGAATAATGAGCGGGAAACTTTTAGTAGCAGGCCGTACTCACTACTTATAAGACAATTTTATCTAATTCTTATGTTTATAGTTTTGTGGTAATTAAGATACTTATAATACTGTCTGTTGATAAGATAATTTTATTTAACTTTTATGTATATTATTTTCTATTTGATCTCTGAAGATTTTGATGACAACTAGTTAGCCTTAATTAAAATTTGATATCTTATCATTTATGTACTGATTATGCTTTAATTAAGGACAAGTGGAAAACTTGTTGCGGCATTTATAGCTCGAGTACTGACTACTGATAAGAAAATGTTTATTTTTTGCTGACAATAAAAAACAAAATATGTTACGCTAATCTCTTAAAATTTCAAAGAAAATCACTTTGGTGTGTTCTTGGGAGCCAAAACAACTATGAAATAAATTAAATTTACAAAACATGAATAAAGAAGGCTTTTAATATGTGATTAATATAAAACTGATTTTATTCTATTTCCATCAATATAAATTTGAAATCAATTTAATTCATCACAATCTTAATTTTTATCAAATAGAAAAAAACTAGATAATTTTAATACAACTGTACAATGAAAACTTTTTCAATAACTCAGACAGTTGTCGAACTAAACGAATAAAAAAATCTATACAATTGAATGTTTGCTTAAAGAACTTGCAGACATTTTAGCAAATGATTCCATGTTAAATATAGAGAAATACCAGAAAAAGTTAATAGTAAGAGTCTAAGTCACTTTTCTCTCTCTTGCATAAAGCACACCTCTTGCGGTATACAACACTTATAATGTTATTTAAATAATTTGACTTGGCTTTACTTTTGCGAAACTTGAATCTAGCCAATTCTTGAAATTACAGCGAAAGTGATTGAGAGATTGAGAGAATAACCTTATGACTTGATTGTCGAGTAGTTTATCTACTTAGGCAGAGTTCACTTGAGCTGAGCTATGCACAAACTATGCATTGAGAAATAGAAAGACCTTTCAGCTCAGTCTATTGAAAGCAAATATTTTTCCAAATTACATTTGATGGGTGAGGCCAAAGATGCGATTGCCTGATGGTTGCTGCCTTGGACTTATGCCTGCAGTCAGTTCGAGTTTCCCCATTTACCAATATCAAGTCAAATCTACATGATTCTCGTTCCTCACTGCTCGCCGAGCAATTTGTTGCCGAGCAATTTGTTTGTTTCGGATAGTAATTGTCCAAGATATTACACTTTTTATGTTAAAAGTTTGTTCAAAAATACAATTTCAGACCACTAAAAAAAAAAAAATTGGTTTAACTTATTTTTTTTTAGTTGGCGTTATCAGTTTCTTGTTGAACTGACCCACAATATTCTAAACTCATTTTTATTCGGTCTTTTTTTTAGAAAAATATTTCAATAACAGCCATTCTTTGGTGAAAACGTTCCTTTTGTTTTCAGAAAAAGTGTAATATATTGGTCAATTACTAACCGTTTCTTAAAATTAAACCTGGGTTATTCTCAGAACTAAACAGCCTTTTAAAACATTCCATACGTAGTATGGTCTTTATAGAAAATAGTGCAAAGAACCATTGTCAAATTTAAAAAATGGTGAAAAATGTGAAAAGCAAGTGGGTTTGGGAGGCAATTACGCATAGATGTCTCAAGTTTGGTCAAACAATATACACACCAATCGAAAGGTATATTCTTTTTCTATTTAAATCCGTTAAGAGATATAGAATTGATGTCAAATTTACTAAGTTACACGGTGTTAAGTACCCAAACATAGCAAATCTCGGTTTTTAGCGGTAAATGCAGATTTTGGGGGTGTATGCAAGTTTGCTATACTCGATAAGCCCTACCAGAAAATCACGATCATCGCCAGGGTTTTTCTTGCTGTAACACTGTGTAATAGAAGGTCTACAGATCGAATTTTAAAGTCACTAATTTCCCTAGATTTGTTTATTTTTGGTATATATTATAATATAAATATTATTTTTTCTGTGAAATTTATTGGTGTTTATTTAAATGACGACTGCCAAATAATAAGAGACTTATTTTAAAATTCACAAATAAAATTCAACGTGCTTTTTATAATAGTTATTGACAATATTATATATTATAAAAATTTGATAAATATGTTGATTGGTTTGCTAAGCACCAAAAATGAAATGAAACGTGTTTTAAAAGTTATGATAGCATAAAAATCATTCTTGGAAAGTGAAAGTAAACAAGTTTTTTGTTTTATAATTTTTAAACAAATTTTAATTATATTTCATTCTTTATTTATATATCTTCTTAAACAAATTTGATGAATTTTTAAATATATAAAAGTGAAAGCGTTGCTTTTGGGTTTTTTTTTTGATTTGTAGAACATGCCTGTCTAACAGTTTAAGCCATCTTCAGACAGAATTCTTTTGTAGCACGACGATCTGTTTTACCATTCGGAGTTCGCTTCAGATCATTTACTATAAAGACTCCACCATTCAATTGTAAGTACTTGGCCTTAACATGCTTTGATACAAAATCAATAACATCCTGAGGATCCAACTGGGCACCAAGTTTGTTGACAACTGCAGCAGCTGCTTCATCACCATAGAAGGGATTGGTCTTGCCAAAGACGCAGACTTCAGATATCTCTGGCATTTGGTTAATTATCTTTTCTATTTCCTGAGGATAGTAATGGTTTCCATCATAATCGAGCATATCCTTTTTGCGATCCACAATGAAGAGAAAGCCATCTGAGTCGACGTAGCCTAAATCTCCAGAGTGATACCACATATTATTGTCTCGCATTTTGCGAGTTTCCTCAGGATTCCCGTAGTATCCTGCCCAATATCTCCCAGTGTACAAGCATACCTCACCCACCTCATTAGGACCCAACGATTCTCCCTGCTCGTTAAGTATTTTCATTTTGCTATCATCCGATAAGCGTCCCACAGAACTGGGCTTCTGGTCAAAATGATAATTATCAGCTCCTAAAGAACACAGCTCGGTAAGTGTATATGAGAAGAGGTAACAACACTTTGGGGATAGACGTCGGCGAATGCTCTGTTGAACTTCAATGGAACATGCAGAACCTCCACAAATATAAATGAGTATGCTATCCAAATAATCCCTCTCAAATTCCGGACAATTAACTATCTGTGCCATGTGGTGTGGAACTTGCAAAATAAAAGTAACCTTGTATTTTTGAATGAGTCGCAATGTATCTGAAGGATTAAAATCTTTATCTGATATTATACGTAAAGCGCTACGTATTCCAGACATAATGGTAAACACAAGACATGAATTCCAGTCTAAAGTACTATGTGTATACATCACATCAGACGTTTTTATATAACTGTAGTAGAAAATTTAGAGATTGAAAGATTGTAATGTAGAAATTGATACAACCTGACTTACCGCCACATGTTTTCGTAATTGATGGTGTTGGGAATAGTCACTGCCTTGGGAGTTCCAGTTGTACCTGAGGAGCAAAGTATGGCCAAAGTTTGATTGTTTCCCTGTTCCAGACGTGCAGGTTGGAAGTTTTCCTCAACTGGTGTAGTGAGCACCTCTTCAATTCTAATAGAACCCTCCTTATGATTCCTCATTGTCACAATCTTCACACTTAACTTCTGTGTTGCAGCTTTTACCTTATCGTATTCATCCCCATCACAAAAGATTATCTTGGGCTTGGTTATATTAAAGAGTTTCTCAATCGTTTCCTGCTCATAATTTATATTAAGGGAATGAAAGGCAATTCCATTGAAGAAGCAGCCATAAGCCACTGCAAATATATGTGTAGTATTCCTAGCTATAATCCCAACTATATCCGATTGCTGTAGTTCCAAGTTCCTCAAGTAGCTGGCAATGCGCTTGGAATTCAGGAAAAGTTCCTCTCGAGTCAGTATTGTATTTTCAGAGTCGGAAATCTTGAAGCAATATTTAACTTAGGTAATTGTAAGAATTCACCATAATATTAATCATCTAACCTGTGCTATTAACTGTGGATGGCGTTGCATTTCGTGGAAGATTATCTCGCCAATCGATAGATCCTTTGAGAAATATGCGGGCTGCTCCTTTCCGCTCCATATCTTAAGGTCGGCATTGTAGTTGATCTCCGGCGTGCATTTTATTCTAGCGTTCATTGATTTTTTTTTAGAAAAATGCTTACGCTTTTGCCTAATGTCTGCTATTTATAGTCCGCAAAAATCTCTGTTATGTATTGTTAAAAAGATTAAGTAAAAGTACCAAAAAGCTTTGATCTTAGCTTGACGCACGTTCAAGCTTTATTTCATTTAATCAATATGTACAAATTATATATTTGTTTTACCTGTTGAAAACCAGTTTTCTTTTTTGACGTGTTCTTTTGGTACCAAATTCCAAGAGAGAAAAGAGATAGTTAGAACTGTCTCAGACTAGCTATGCAGTTAGCTATGAATTTTATTTTTTTTGTTATAATTTGGCATCATTGACATTTATTTATTCTTCACCAATCCCAAATTATTGTTGCAATGGTTTAGTAGAGATTTTATATCAATAGAAAAACAAGCTTTTAAAAAGCACATAATTAGAATAAACTTATACAATTATCTTACATGTTAATAGCCCAATAGACTATTAAATTAATATTAATAATTATATTAAAAAATAAACAGTTTCTTAAATTGCTTACATATATCATAAATGTTATTTATTTGTTTTAAAAAGTTTGTTAAATTGAAAACAACTAACTACTTGTTTATATGGAGCTCATTGCGTTAGTTTGTTTATGGTAAATCAGGTAATGGAAATAGAGCCGTTGCGTTTTTGTAGACCCAGTACTTTAAAAAGTACAAATGGGTCTATTAAGTTTGTGCAAAAAAATGTGCGTAACAGGCAGAAGGAGGCGTGGCAGACCCCATAAAGTATATATATTCTTGATCAGCATCAACAGCCGAGTCGATATAGCCATGTCCGTCTGTCCGTCTGTCCGTCCCTTTTTTGAACACCTATATCTCAGAGACTATAAGAGCTAGAGCCACCAAATTTGGCATGAAGGTTTATCTATACATTGCATTGATCAAGTTTGTTTTAGAATTTTGCCACGCCCCCCTCCGCCCCCGTAAATTTGATACAAAATTTAAAAGTCGAATAACGAAAGCACCTTTTATGCTAGCGATATGATTTTTTGGCACACATGATAAACTTTATAATCCAATTCTGTCATGAAAGTTTTATCCGGATCGGATAATAAACGGATAGTATACGGCTGATCAAAATTTTGAAAATATGAACACCTAGATCTCAGAGACTATACCAGCTAGAGACACCAAATTTGGTATGTAGCTTCACCTATATTTCCCGTTGATCAAGTTTGTTTTAGATTTTCGCCACGCCCCTATCCGCCCCCGGAAATTGAAATACAAAATTTCGAGGTCGAATTGAAGACGCCCCTTTAATGTTAGCGACTTGATTGTTGGTACAAATAATATACACTATGGTCCAAACCTGTCCAGAAAATTTCACTCCAATCGGATGATAAACACGGAAGTTATTCAACTAACAATGTTACAGGCAAAAGGAAGAAGAAGAGACGCTAGCGACCTCTGTGTTTATTAACTTCGTAGTGGCGCCATCTATTGTTTGGTACGCATTATTGAAGAACAATCAATAGTGAACGCTTTGCATTCAGAAAGTACTGGGTCTCCTACTGTCGAGCTTGCTCCACTGTAGCTTACCGTATTTTTTTTTTTAAATTTCCAGATCTGGCAGTTCTGCATCGTTCATATCGTGAATTTTTCGTTTGCTGTATAAACAGGAGCACCTTTTATTTTTCGAATGTAAAAATATAAATAAAATGATCCGTATAATTGTACTAAGTAACAGTTTAATGAAGATTAAATGGATTTTTAGACATTCACGACTTATAAACACTGATTTCTTAACAAGTTTACTTTTCCTTAGCCATGTCCAGACAGAAGGCCTTTGTTGCACGGCGATTGGTTTTTCCATTTGCATTGCGCTGCAGATCATCCACAATAAAGACTCCACCATACAATTGCAAGTACTTGGTCTTAACATTCATTGCCACAAAGTCAATTACATCCTGAGGATCCAACTGGGTTCCATATTTCTTGACAACAGCAGCAGCTGCTTCATCTCCAATAAGTGGATTGTAGATGCCAAAGACACAGACTTCAGAGACCTCAGGCATTTTGGAGATTACTTTCTCTATGTCATGAGGATAATACATGATGTTCTGGTACTTGAGCATATCCTTCTTGCGGTCAACAATGAAGAGAAATCCATCATCATCTATGTATCCCAAATCCCCGGAGTGATACCACATGTTACTGTCTCGGATTTTGCGAGTTTCTTCAGGATCGCCGTAGTACCCTGCCCAATATCGACCCGTATATATACAGACTTCTCCTACTTCATTGGGGTCTAGGGAGAATCCCTGCTCGTTGATGATCTTTAATTTGATGGAATTCCAAGGTCTCCCCACCGAAGCAGGCTTCTCATCGTGGTGCCAATTCCAGACTTTTCTCCGCATAACTCAGAAAATCCATACAAACAAATAAATTTTGTATGTGATGACAGATGACGACAAACAGCTTCCTTGACTTCCAGAGAAGATCCACTGCCTCCATAGAAATAATACATAATGCTTTCCATGAAATCTCCATTGAATTCTGAACAATTAATCATTTGTGCCATGTGCGATGGCGTCTGAAACATCCAAGTAACTTTGTATCTCTTAAGTATTCTAAGTGTAGTTGAGGGGTCAAAAGCATTATCCACAATTATTCGAAGGCAACTTCGCACTCCAGAGACAATGGTGGTGAATAGACCCATCATCCAATCTAGGGTGCTATATGTGAACATCACATCGGAAGTAGTTAGAAAACTGGAAGTAAGATATTGTATTAAATATGATAAATATTGTCAACAGATAACATTATTTACACAAAATTTTCTAAGGATATACTATTAGGAATAGTAACTGCCTTGGGAGTTCCAGTTGTACCGATGAGCAAAGTATGGCCAAAGTTTGATTGTTTCCCTCTTCCAGACGTGCAGGTTGGAAGTTCTTCTCAATGGGTGTAGTGAGCACCTCTTCAATGCTTATAGAACCCTCTTTATGATTTCGCATTGTCACAATCTTCACATTCAACTTCTCTGTTGCAGCTTTTACCTTCTCGAAATCCTCGCCGTCACAAAAGATTATCTTGGGCTTTGTAATAATAAAGAGTTTCTCAATCGTCTCCTGCTCGTAACTTGTGTTGAGGGCATGAAAGGCAATTCCATTGAAGAAGCAGCCATAAGCTACTGCAGATATATGTGTAGTATCCTAGCTATAATCCCAACTATATCCGATTGCTGTAGTTCCAAGTTCCTCAAGTAGCTGGCAATGCGCTTGGAATTTAGGAAAAGTTCCTCTCGAGTCAGTATTGTATTTTCAGAATCGGAAATCTTTAAAACATAAGTAATTTGCTTAGATTATGATTGTTAAAATTTACCAAGATATTATTCAACTAACCTGTGCTATTAACTGGGGATGACGTTGCATTTCATGGAAGATAATTTCGCCAACCGATAGATCTGTTGAGAAATATGCGGGCTGCTCCTTTCCACTCCATATCTTAAGGTCGGCATTGTAGTTGATCTCCGGTGTGTATTTCATTCTAACGTTCATTGATATTTTTAGGAAATGATAATGTTTTTGGCTAATGTCTGCTATTTATAGTCCGCAAAAAGCTCTAACATAATGTTATGTATTGTTAAAAAGATTAGGTTAAAATATCAAAAAAGGTTTGATATTAGCTTGACGCACATAAAAACTTTATTTCAGTTAATCAATATGTAAACATTTTATAAATGTTTTACCTGTTGAAAACCAGTTTTCTTTTTTGACGTGTTCTTTTGGTACCAAATTCCATTAGAGAAAAAAAATATGTCATGTGTCAAAACTTAGAGACTAGTTTGCATAGAAACAGACAGACAGACAGACAGACGGACATGGCTATATCGACTCAGCCCATCGCCCTGATCAAGAATATAATTACTTTATGGGGTCTGACACGCCTCCTTCAATGCGTTACATACTTCGTGACAAAATTATAATACCCTCTGCAAGGGTATAGTAAAAATTTACCAATATATTATTCAACTAACCTGTGCTATTAGCTGGGGATGACGTTGCATTTCATGGAAGATAATTTC
The DNA here is from genome assembly GCA_035043265.1 of Drosophila testacea. Classification (NCBI taxonomy): domain Eukaryota; kingdom Metazoa; phylum Arthropoda; class Insecta; order Diptera; family Drosophilidae; genus Drosophila; species Drosophila testacea. The sequence continues at coordinate 4,153,389 of JAWNND010000151.1, forward strand.
GCCAATCGATAGATCCTTTGAGAAATATGCGGGCTGCTCCTTTCCACTCCATATCTTAAGGTCGGCATTGTAGTTGATCTCCGGTGTGTATTTCATTCTAACGTTCATTGATATTTTTTAGGAAATGATAATGTTTTTGGCTAATGTCTGCTATTTATAGTCCGCAAAAAGCTCTAACATAATGTTATGTATTGTTAAAAAGATTAGGTTAAAATATCAAAAAGGTTTGATATTAGCTTGACGCACATAAAAACTTAATTTCAGCTAATCAATATGTAAACATTTTATAAATGTTTTACCTGTTGAAAACCAGTTTTCTTTTTTGACGTGTTCTTTTGGTACCAAATTCCATTAGAGAAAAAAAATATGTCATGTGTCAAAACTTAGAGACTAGTTTGCATAGAAACAGACAGACAGACAGACAGACGGACATGGCTATATCGACTCAGCCTATCGCCCTGATCAAGAATATAATTACTTTATGGGGTCTGACACGCCTCCTTCAATGCGTTACATACTTCGTGACAAAATTATAATACCCTCTGCAAGGGTATAAGATAGTTAGAACTGTCTCAGACTAGCTATGCAGTTAGCTATGCATTTTATTTGTTTGTGATAATTTGGCATCATTGACATTTTTTTATTCTTCACAAATCCCAAATTATTGTTGCAATAGTTGGTAACGGGTAAAGAGCCGTTGCGTTTTTTGAAAAAATGTCCAGATCTGGCAGTTCTGCATCGTTCATTTCGTGAATTTTACGTGCTGTATAAACAGAGGCACTTTTATTTTTCGAATGTAAAAATAAATAAAATGATCCGTATAATTGTACTAAGTAACAGTTTAATGAAGATTAAATGGATTTTTAGACATTCACGACTTATAAACACTGATTTCTTAACAAGTTTACTTTTCCTTAGCCATGTCCAGACAGAAGGCCTTTGTTGCACGGCGATTGGTTTTTCCATTTGCATTGCGCTGTAGATTATCCACAATAAAGACTCCACCGTTCAATTGCAAGTACTTGGCCTTAACATTCATTGCCACAAAGTCAATTACATCCTGAGGATCCAACTGGGTTCCATATTTCTTGACAACAGCAGCAGCTGCTTCATCTCCAATAAGTGGATTGTAGATGCCAAAGACACAGACTTCAGAGACCTCAGGCATTTTGTTGATTATCGTTTCTATTTCTTGAGGATAATACTGACTGCCTGGGTACTTGAGCATATCCTTCTTGCGATCCACAATGAAAAGAAACCCGTCCTCATCAACATATCCCAAATCTCCGGAATAATACCACAGCTTATTGTCTCGTAATTTGAGAGTTTCTTCTGGATTGCCGTAGTATCCTGCCCAATATTTTCCGTTGTACATGCAAACTTCACCCACCTCATTGGGACCTAAAGATTCTCCTTGCTCATTGATTATTTTCATTTTGGTATTGTCCATTAATCGTCCCACAGAATTAGTCTTTTGATCGAAGTGATAGTTTAAAGTTCCCGCTGAGCATAGTTCGGTGAAACCATATTCGAAAAAGAAACCACACTTTGCAGAAAGACAACGGCGAAATCTTTGTTGAACTTCTATAGAACAACCAGCCCCTGAATAAAAAAAATAGAGTAGGCTGTCTAGGTAATCACCCTCGATCTGGGGACAGCTGATCATTTGTGCCATGTGGGTAGTAACTTGTTTCAAATATGTTACCCTGTATTTCTTAACAATTTGGAATATATCCGTAGGATCAAAAGATTTATCTGATATAATGCGACAAGCGCTGTATATTCCACAGGAAATGGTAGCGAACAAACCTGTAATCCAATCCAAAGTACTATGTACATATAAGACATCAGATGTGGTTAAGAAGCTGTAATAGAAAAGTTGCAGACCGAAAGATCATGAAGATGAAATCAATAACAGTCGACTTACGAATCCAACTTCACGAGAATGGGATCATTGGGAATAGTCACTGCCTTCGGAGTTCCAGTTGTACCCGATGAGCAAAGTATGGCCAAAGTTTGATTGTTTCCCTGTTCCAGACTTACAGGTTGAAAGTTCTTCTCAATGGGTGTAGTGAGCACCTCTTCAATGCTTATAGAACCCTCTTTATGATTTCGCATTGTCACAATCTTCACATTCAACTTCTCTGTTGCAGCTTTTACCTTCTCGAAATCTTCGCCGTCACAAAAGATTATCTTGGGCTTTGTAATAATAAAGAGTTTCTCAATCGTCTCCTGCTCGTAACTTGTGTTGAGGGCATGAAAGGCAATTCCATTGAAGAAGCAGCCATAAGCAACTGCAGATATATGTGTAGTATTCCTAGTTATAATCCCAACTATATCCGATTGATGTAGTTCCAAGTTCCTCAAGTAGCTGGCAATGCGCTTGGAATTCAGGAAAAGCTCCTCCCGAGTCAGTACTGTGTTTTCGGAGTCGGAAATCTTTAAACATACTTAGGTTAATAATTGTAAGAATTCCCCATAATATTATTCATCTAACCTGTGCTATTAACTGTGGATGGCGTTGCATTTCTTGGAAGATGATCTCTCCAATCGATAGATCTGTTGAGAAATATGCGGGCGGCTCTTTTCCGCTCCATATCTTAAGGTCGGCATTGTAGTTGATCTCCGGCGTGTACTTCATTCTAGTGATCTTTGATGAAGAATGAGCTGGAAACTTTTAGTAGCAGGCCGTACTCACTACTCATAAGACAATTTAATCTAATTCTTATATTTATAATTTTGTGGTAATAAAGATATAATACTGTCTGTTGATAAGATAATTTTATTTTACTTTTATGTATATTATTTTCTGTTAATGTTTGATATCTGAACATTTTGATGACAATTAGTTAGCCTTAATTATAATTTGATATCTTATCATTTATTAAAGACAAGTGCTTTAATTAAAGACAAGTGGGAAACTTGTTGCGGCATTTATAGCTCGAGTACTGACAACTAATAAGAAAATTTGAATTTTTTGCTAACAATAAAAAAAGGCTATGTTACGCTAATCTCTTAAAATTTCAAAGAAAATCACTTTGGTGTGTTCTTGGGAGCCAAAACAACTATGAAATAAATTAAATTTACAAAACATGAATAAAGAAGGCTTTTAATATGTGATTAATATAAAACTGATTTTATTCTATTTCCATCAATATAAATTTGAAATCAATTTAATTCTTCACAAGCTTAATTTTTATCAAATAGAAAAAAATTAAATAATATTAATACAATCAAAACTTTTTCAGTAACTTAGTCAATTGTCGAATGTTTGCTTAAAGAACTTGCAGACATTTTAGCAAATGATTCCATGTTAAATATAGAGAAATACCATAAAAAGTTAATAGTAAGAGTCTAAGTCTCTCTCTCGCATATAGCACACCTCTTGCGGCATGCAACACTTATAATGTTATTTAAATAATTTGACTTGGGTTTACTTTTGCGAAACTTGAATCTAGTCAATTCTTGAAATTACAGCGAAAGTGATTGAGATATTGAGAGAATAACCTTATGACTTGATTGTCGAGTAGTTTATCTACTTAGGCAGAGTTCACTTGAGCTGAGCTATGCACAAACTATGCATTGAGAAATAGAAAGACCTTTCAGCTCAGTCTATTGAAAGCAAATATTTTTCCAAATTACATTTGATGGGTGAGGCCAAAGATGCGATTGCCTGATGGTTGCTGCCTTGGACTTATGCCTGCAGGCAGTTCGAGTTTCCCCATTTACCAATATCAAGTCAAATCTACATGTTTCTCGTTCCTCACTGCTCGCTGTCCATTGCCGAGCAATTTGTTTGATTAATTTGAGCAGCACCCAGTGGGTAAGAGGAGAGACTGAGTTTAGAGCGACCTTCATTATGTAAATTGTATGCGAAATTTAAATAATCATCTGCAATTTAAATGCAGAGCAACACTTTCCTGTTCGAGCCCCAAAAAGCCTCGACAATTAATCGACGTCGACGGCGCGGCCTGGAAATATGCCAAATGGTGCGCCTGATGTTCATTTTCTATTTTAAGTCTGAGATAATAACATATAATATTAAATAATATCAGACTGGCGCTGAAGTTGTAGCTGGAGATGCTGCTGGCATTAACTGTGCCTACGCATTCTTGTATTTGTATTTATATTTGTAATGCGTGCAGCCAGCTGCCATAAATAATTATTCATATTTGTATAAAATACACACAGAATTTAATTAAAAATTGTTTCGAGTTCCACAGACAGAGATGGATAGAAAAACAGAAGGAGAAGCAGTCACAGAAATCGAGCACAACTGTGGAACCCTTGGAACTTTATCCTTATCTACTTGTTGTTGTTACCCTACTGTTGTATCTCTTTGTGTATAACTCGCCCTCGATTGGTTGTCCTGGTCCAGTCCTGGTCCTGGTCCTGGTCCTGGTCTTGGCAGTCTTTATGCCACTTTGGACTCATAATAAAATTAAAACGAAATGAAACGAAATGAAAAAGTAATAAAGTCCTTATGGAAAATGCCAGCGTTGCAAGAGAAAGTATAACAGAGAGAAAGTAGAAATCTACGACTCCATAACTACATCCTACTGTTCAAAAAACACAGTGACTACACAGACTACAACACTTTACTCATCTCTATCCCCACATTTAATGCCCAACAAGAAAGTAAGGATTGAGTTTAAGGAGCAAAATGAGAATAACAACCCTTCAGTATACTTCAGAAACATACTGTAATCATTGAACGGCGTATTTGGGTATATGGTTTATAATCACAATAATGTGTAAAGTTAGTTAAATTGATAGATAGCTAGATGCATATTACTGATTGTTAAGTATGAAATATTTTAGTATACATATTTATACTTAGTATAAAGTGTGTAATTAAATTGCAAGACAGCCAATTAATAACAATGAAATATAAAAATTGGTTAAGCTTAATGAATTGATAGTTGAAGTTTAATTAAGTATAAAAGATATACAGTTTATAACAATGGAATGTTAAGTTTTAGCCATTTAGGCGAAATTTAATGAAAAGCTTGCAATTCTATATTTGCCGTGATATACTTATTAAATTAAATAAGTATTTACCAAACCAACCTTCATAAAAATACTACCTTTTAAGTTTAAGAATTTTATTTATAAACTAAAAATGGAACAGAAAATTTGGATATCATAATAATATATTCAAAATATTTTGAAAAGTGGAAACCTTAAAATTGTTCAGCAAAAAATGCGTCACAACATTTTCCTAATGTTTATTTTGTGTCAATTATTTTCATTTGTGTAGTATTACAAATTAATTAAACTTGAGAATCGTTTTTTTTATCTATATTTTGAAGAATAAAAATAAAACACTTCTTAAAACTAAAAGTCAAGAGATTGAAAGAAAAAGGGATCTCGCAATTTAATTTGCTTCAAAAACTCGTTTACAGTTTTTCGCATTGTTTAATTTTTAATGTTTTACAACAAATGGACTTTATGTTGGTCGTGCATACCCCATTCCATGTACTTACTTTTAATTATGTCTGGCATTGTAATTGGTAGTTGACGCACAAACAGATTTAGCTTTTGCTTGGTTTTCAGCTTTTCAGCACAAATTTTGAAATGTTGAACACTTGTAAACGTGTTTTTCGGCAGCCCTGTAAGGGGGCGTGGCAAGAATGGAGTGGGTTGCCTGTCTGCGCATAATTAAACAGACTTCTGTCTCGACTGTTGTTATGAAATATATAAATTGAAGTATCTTTTCTCTGAATCCATCGATTGCATTTGGATTGTCAGTGGTGCGTCTCGAGATGAGTTATGTTCTGGGAACTTAGAAACAGGACTGTATAAATTAAATCATTAGAGAGTATCTGAACTATGCTAAACTACCTGACAGATATGCTCAAACTCTGGGAAATCAAAACCCAAACAAGTAAATCAGCTGAAACCAAGCGGAGGCGACGCGGCTGCCAGCTCTCAAAATTGTTGCAATTACCTCCAAACGGGGCACGGAAATTTCCATAAGCACAATGCCAAATAATGCCACGAAAGGGGAAGGGAAAGGATAAAGAGGGGGAGTTACGAATTTACGGGGTAACAACTACGACGCCTGTCAAAGGCAGCGGCGACTGAAAAGTGCCCGTTGTCAGAGCTGCCTGAGTTGCCACAGTTGCCAGTTGCCCCGGTAAACGAGTCATGTACATGGGCATAAAATGAAGTGGGGAGAGGAAGGGGGCGTGGCAGGGTGACAGGGTGACAGGCGCAGCAAATGTCCAGAGGGGTGCATACATTTGTGAGATTTACGAGCTGTCGTCTCTCACATATATAGAGGCACTACAACAGACGCTGCCGCAAGGCAAACGCTTCAGTTCAATGCATGGGAGATGGAAATGGGGCAGGGTACTATGGGAATTTTATCCGTTTTACCTTAAAATGAAAATAAGATATTCTAACACTTTACTACTTCTATTAATCTTTATATGAGCATCGCTAACTATAAAAAAACTACCATTTTAACTGAAATTATTTCAAATTTTTGGAAAGTTATTTTAGTTCAGTTTTTCTGAATTTGAATACTTTTTAGTAATGAATTTATTTCCCAAAATAAATGGGAAAAGTTCCCATAGTGCAGCAAATGGAAGTGGCAGGGACAGGGGCAGATAAAGGTGTCCAACGGATGACGCACAATGGCAAAATGTTGTCAACGCAATCAGCGACAGTTCTTCCTTGCCCCATGTTGTTCTTGTAGTTAGTGGCAACAAAAGTGGGCAATACAAGACATTCGGAGAACTCTAAGAATGCCAGTCAGATGAATGAATGAATACGACTAACTGTGGGTGGTTGGGTAGGTTTATGTAAACCTCTCCCACATTTTGTGGTATGCTTCAAATTGAATTGTGCTAAACACGTGACCAGGCGTAGGCCAAAGTTGCCTTAAATTGGAATCAGTCTCAGTTTGGGTTACAGTCTCAGTCTCGGTCTCATACTCGGTCTTATCCTGGTCGGCTGCCATGTCAATAAAGTCGAAATGAATGACAGGATTACAAACAGTCCACAAGTGGCATCATCTCTGGTATTTCTGACGATGCGACATTGATGAATGCCGTATTAAAAAGTGTAACAAAATGTTTGGAGGGTTGACCGAAAGACGATGGAAAGAATGAACAAAATAAAAAATTAAATATACACAAAATGTAATTTGCGTAAAATGAATGCAGTGCTGTGTGTGCGTGTGTGTGTGTGTTGGGTGTGCGCATACAATTGCACAACACTGTCTAGTGGCCTGTGCACAATCAATTCCCCAATCGCATTATGCTGTGAGCTTCAGCTGCTGGCAAATTGCTTGGCGGCTGCTTCTCAGCAGCACCCCCATGCAGCATCTATTTCCCTAACCTTCCCCTTCTTTATCACCCCCCTTCTAGTTTTCCTCACTGCATTTCACATTTTATGTGCGTCAACATCAGCAAGTCACCAAGTGCATTGCGTGCCAAATGGTTTACGTGTCAGGCGCCAAACGACAGCTCTTCAAGACTAGAAACTCCCCATCATTTGCCATAGTCTACTTTTTAGCGCTGCCTAGGGATGGGTATTGATGTTGTATAGATTCAAGAAAACTGTATTTAAATAAGAAACGCCAATTGATAATATATTTAAAAATAACTTGTTATTAAAAAAATTGTTTTCTCCGAATTATTTAAAATAAAGATATTTATTATAAATTACTTTTTAATATGATATAGCTACAAATGATTTGGTGTCTTAAGTCTTTTAAATATGTTTTTCGTATTTACTGACCATATTCATTATGATTTGATATTTTCGATACTATATTCCATGCTATATTCCTTTTGCTATTTCAACATCGATATTATTTTATTAATACGCATCTCTAGTTTTGCCTGCCCGCCTCCATTTGCTTGCCACCATACTGTGGCATGAACCGCTTTGTATTGTCCACATTGAAAGTTTTGCTTAGCATGCCAACAGTTTCTACTCCCTTTCTCAACTTCATCTTCATCTTCCGCTTGAGATACAGATTCAGATTCAGCTTCAGGCGCTGACTTTGTTGTCGCCTTGCAGCGTCGACTTTGTCATCGAAATTTGATTCCAAACATTGTTGCAGTCAGTCAACAAAATAAATATAAGATTCATCGCGTCTCTTGGTGTTATGATTGGCATTTGGCCTAAGCAGCAAATTGCACTCCCCTCCCCTCCCCTCACATCCTACTCAAAGAAACATTGTCAAATTTTGCACGATTTGAATTAAAATTTGCATCAAATCGACTTTTACAAAAAATCTTTTAGTCAGTCGAATAAAATTTAACAAAGTTCTTAAAAACTATTACGCCACAAATTTGGCCTAGACATAAAAACTTCTAAGAGCTATAAATTTCAACTGCATTTTAAAATATCCGTAACTTTAATAAGTAGATAGCATTATTGTCTCCTCTATCCTTCTTTGTGATTGCGATATCCTCAACTATTGCGAGTTTTTTTTATTACCAGTCAACATCATTATGGGGTTTCTTGTCATGGCCATTGTCAACTACTTCAAATCGAATGCTCCATTTATAATTCATTTTCAATTTGAAGTTCTTTCCGCAAATTTTTACAACAATATTGTGCATATTTTATGGATTCTCGTAGAGTTTTTCAACTCGTTCGTCAGCACTAAACGCATTCATAAATAATGCAGCATTTTGGGGCGTGAATGTCACTTTGCTGTTGCAAATAGTATGTCACTTTAGATATTTCTTGGTAAGCATAGACAAACATTTATATAGTTGGTTAAGAGGGATAGTAACGATGGGAATACTAGATTGATTCATTTGTGTTTTACAGCTTGAAATAATTGATATTTAAATTATGTTCGAGTATTAAAATATATAATATTAATAGATTTTGATTCAGCTGAGAAAAATATAAGACTGAAATAAACTGAAATGAAAATACTTTGTTATAATTAAATGTAAAGAGAGGAAATTGAATATCTTATGCGGTTTATTAATTGTTTCTCTATGTTCTCCTATAAATGACAATATTCTGAAACTGATTGAGATATCTACAAAAACATAAAAGTTATGTACAACTATAATCAATATATGCAATGTCTACCTAGTCCCTAATTCATTTAAATTACAATGCAGACTGAGTTTAATTAAGATTGAAGAGAATATATCTTCAATCTACAGCATATTCCAATTACTCATTCCCAACATTAAGTGAGTTATAAATTGTACGTGATGGAATTTCTAGTTGAGTACAATTCCCAATCAGTTAAAGAGTTGCACAAAGTTGGTAGGGAGCAGGGACTAGGGAGAAAGGGTTTGGATTGTGGCATTCGGAGTTGCACAATCATTTTCAGGGAGTTTTCCCGATAAGCGTTGCCAACTTTTGTAGTTGCCCATTGAGTTGGCATTGTCGTAGTAATTTCCACTACTGTTGGCTAAACACAAAGTTTGTCATGTGTTGCAATTTGCCAAAGGCTGCCTACAACCGTGTTCCAAACAAAGTGGGGAAAAGGGAGTAGGGAGTAGGGATAGTGGGTGTGGCATGTATAATGCATTTGCTCAAAATGTGTCCAAAAACCCGCAAATGCAGTGTGACGACTGCAAAGGACGACAATGAGGACACGGTTCACAATGAGGATGAGGATGAGAATGAGGATGGGGAGGACGATGGCTGTCAACGCAACTTCGATGCCGAGACAATGTAACTCAAAAGTGGATACATTGTAGCTTTACCAACAAAACGGCTGCAACAACAAATGGCAACGAGTTGTGCAACACTGCGGCATGCAGCAATTGAACGGAGGGGCATGACACAAGTTGCAATGACTGTGCGATTATGCCAATGGCAGCGACGTCTAAAACAAACGATTTGTCACAGCAGCAGCAACAACAACAACAACAACAACAACAACAACAACAACAACAACAACAACAACAACACACAGCCTGAGTTTTATTGCCAGCGAAGGGTATTTGCCTCGAACCGCACACATTTGCCCAAAATGCGGGTAAAAGGGAGTGAGTTGAGTTGAGTGTCCAAAAGTAAGTGGGTGGTGGGTGGGTGGGTGGGTGGTGGCCGTTGGTTGCCTTTCGTGGCATGTTGCATGCAGCATATAGCCTGCCTTCGATCTCCAACTCCAACTCCAATTCCATCTCCAACTGAAGAGATACATGACACCGTCCACCAGGCAGAGACATTCGTCTCAGTCTCAGTTTCAGGTTCAGTTTTAGCTCTGAGTCGAAGTCCCAGCGTCCGCCAGCTGCAAGTGACAGTAATTGTTTTATTGACATTGATTGACATGGCCAAGGCAAGACGAGGCGAGGCGAGGTGAGGTAAGGAGAATTTGGGGGCGTGGCAAGCGCCTCGACAAGTCAACCCAAAGACAAACTGCAATGCCACTGCTGTCGATATCGCTCTCTCTCTGTTTCTGTCTCTCTGTTGCCAATCTCAATCCGTATCCCAATGTTTTCCCCCATCTCAAAAATGAGCAAAAGATTTCAATTTCATTTTGATAGATCGCATTTTCGTTGGGTTATTGAAAGTTTTTTATAATGCACTATGCTGTACCCTATAATCCCACAAGGGTTAAAAACATTTACAAGATGTCTATGTATTTTATATATATGTATTCTTATTCTTATATTCTTTGTATATATTTGTATTCTTATTAAAATAATGTATAGGAATAAGAGGACATAGTAGTAGACATAGTAATTTATATACATAATTACTAATTTACTAATTTATATAACATAAATCTGAACTAAATTATTAGTACTTTAAGTTTACTGTACTTATACATTTCTCTATTGATAACTGGAAACATCTTAAATTGAATTCACTGATTATGCAACTAGGATACCAAATTGAATCATTTTAATTGAAATGTTCTTTCTTATGTCATATCATAAACATATTTTCTGGTCTCATATTTTGCTGTAAGCAACTTTCAATATTCCGAAGAACTTCTGTTGAATAAATAGTTGTGTTTTTCACTATGCATTCATTAAGTAACTATTAATCAAGGGTTCTGTATAATGTTTTTCTGCAAAAAAAGTAAAAATAGTTTGCGGTATAATTTCTCTTTTAGAAACTTGATAAAAAGATTTTTTCAAAGAATTGAATGGTATCTGTGCGGATTTTCCTTTGACAACTAAAAACTCTTAAAAGAGATTCCTCTTGAAAAACTCTCCAAGTTCATCAAAGGTAACCAAATGATGAGCTTAAATCAAAGCTGATTTTAGGATATTTGGTATTCGTGCATTCTACATGGCATGGCATTCAATAGATTCCTTTTTTGCACTTTCTGACTTTGACTGTCCATTTGGCGTTCCGTCTCCATTGTTTACCCTTGTAAGCTGCTGATTAAACCAAGCAAAGCTGCTCCTGCTGCTGCTGCTGCTGGTTCTGGAAGCCAGGACTCGATGCTGATGTTGCCAGACTATAAAACTGTAGGTCTGTCGAACAGTCGAACAGTCAGACTGTCAGGCAGGAGGAATACATCAATTGCTGGGTGTTCCCAGCACAATGAATGCTGTGTTCCATTGTACTAAAGACAATTGTTTGATTTTCGATATGTTTTCGTTGGCCGGACTGCTAGATGATGATGATGATGATGATGTTGGAAGGGAAGGAACACTGAAAGGGGACAGAAGAAGAGCCAAAGGAAGTTGAAGAATTTTTGCTGTCGTTGCACTTTTCATTCATTTCGCATTTTGCTATTTGTGTTGCATTCGTTTTTGATGGAGACAGAGAAGAGAGTACGGATGTGGATGCGGATGTGGATGTGGATGTGGATTAGTGCTTATGTAATGCACACATCAATCCAAGGCAGCAGCTGCTATGTCGAATTTTTAGATATTTCTGTTCGTTTTGATATCCATTACGAGCTCTCATCTTGCTTATATTTCGGTTGTTGTTGCTACTTGTAATTGGTTCATATTAATTATGAAAGCGCATTGGCAACAGAAATTTATTTGGCTTATATTTCGATTTCAGTTGCTTTAATATTCTGAGTCCCACTCTTAGTCTCAGTCTCAGCTTTGGTCTCGGTCTCGTATTTTCATTTGATCCATTCTCGTTTCCAGCATTTTCGGTTGAACTCCCAAGAGCAACCGAATTGGAAATGAAATGCGATGCTTAATTAGTTTTTCTCTGCTGACCAATCCCAATCATTATTATGGTGATGACGCAGACAACGAGTATGACTTTTGCTTAGCCCACTCTCCCAAAACACAATTAGAACTTATCAGCAAAAGACTAATACACAGAGAGAGAGAGAGACGGAGAGAGAGACTGGAAGAGATTAAAAAATGAAGAGAGATAGAGAAAGAAAAAGAGTGAGAGAGAATCAACTTTATATACTCTTCTGACAAGCGGGTTGTTATCTTAATTCTTTAATGGAATTTGCTAACAAAGAGTTTTACATTTGCCAGATGCCATTTATTATTAAATCCAATTTATCGACAAAGAGTCTTACATTTTCCATATGAAGACATGTTGCAGGTCTTAATAGAAAGCCTTGTACTTGATAAAGAAATATTATATATATTATAATATTCGTCTTATATCTAAAATAATCCACATCTATAAAACTGTGTATACGGCAGTACCTAAATAGAAAAAAGTACTTTAATTTAAATATTATAATCTTTTAAAATATATCTTTAGTCAATGAACGAGCTAAAAAAATAGGAGAAGCATATTATAATTTAATTTTAATTAATTAATTGTAGCTATATAAATAATACTTATTAAAGTTAAAAATTGTATATATGGAATATTCATATACTTATATCATTTCTCATAAATTATATGGATATGCAAATGTATTGTCTTATTCAAAGTAAAGAGATGTAATAAACAAAAGCAATATTTTCGCCAAAAAGAAAACAAAATAATCTCCATTGAAAAATGGCTAATATATTTCTACTACTTATTATTATAATTATTATAATGCGAATTTTAAGTGAATACGCTCCTTACTAGATTAGGGTATTTACATGTGTATGCACAAATATAGATATATTTGTTGTTGACATTTGAATTAGGAATAGCTTAAGCCAGAGCTTAATTCATTTGAAGACTTAACAAAGTACTTTTCAAATATTCGCAAAATAAAATTGAAATAGAAAACAAAATAACAACCAAATGCGGGAACTAGAAGCGTCTACAACGAACCGAAACGAACTTTTGTGCTGATAACGGCAACCGGAAGTGTCCGGAAGAACAACAACTACAAGAGAAACAGCAACAAGAGAGGCAAAAATAGAAGAGTTGCAGACATGTGTATAAAGTATAGAAGGCCTCTCCTATGGCCTCTTCTTGCCACAAACTGGTGGCAAGAACAGAAACAAAAACTAAAACGCCGTCAAACGATAAAGTTGCCGTCTGTGACGCCATAACTTGGGTGCATAAATCTTAAATGGGGTTTCGTTTAGGCCTCGTGCAATGCCAGGTGACATCTTTGGTGACTGAACATGGTTAGAAGTATTCAACAACTTGAAAGTAGCCCATGTCCAGATCCTTAGACACCCAGACAGGCCCTGCAGCAGTGCATAATAAATTGCAGTCATGGCATTATAAATATTCCAACTCTGCCCCTAGGACAAACTGCCTCTTTTCCTGCACCTTCTTCTGTCCCTTTTTCTGCTGCTTTCACTGCAACTCTCTTGTTGGCGTCTGTTGATAAGCATCTGGGCAACAATTTCGCACATGACCAATGCATGAAGATTGCAACAGCTAACTGAAATGCTCCTGACACAGATAAAAAAAGTACAAGTTTTTATCAATGCAAAATTATTATGCAATAGTCGACGATGGAGTTGCCCTTCAGCAAACGAAGAACTTTTATAAAATTACTTATTTCTGTTGCTTAACTTGTTGGTAAAATAACACTAGAAATTGTAAGTGTTCATGTTAGATTTTATTTAATTTTTTTGAGTTATTACTCAGTTCATAATGATACTTATATTGAATTCATATAAATACCTATTTGCTTATCAAAATAAACTATAATATTTATGAAGGCTAACGAATTTACGCTCAATTATAGAAGTATAAAGGAATGGATTAATTGTGTGTTTACTAAGAAATTTAATAATTAATTTGTCCTTACAAAATAATAACTTATATTTGGATTTCTTAGACAGACAAAAATTTAAAAGATTGAAAAGATTCTTCTTCTCTTGAAGAAGTCAGAGTACTAATCAGTTATAAAGTTATTAAGCTGCTATTTGATCAAGTCAACTTAAAATTGATTTAAATTTAATATTTTTAGCTTAAACATTTAAGAACTGACTGTTTTCTTATCTCTTGTCAGTTGTTTAAGTTAATCGCATGTATTTTGTCAGACTATTTTTAGATAAATTCATTATCTTAAATGGAAAGTAGCTGATCTTACCCGATTCCTTTATTAGGTATATCAATACTAAATCTTCTCATTTACATGACAAACTTTGTAAGCAAGCCTTACAACTTTCATCATTTGAAAGTTGTGGAAATTGTGAAAAGCATTTGCAGGTTTTTCTCTCGCCTTCTGCGTGCTGTTTACGTATGCAGCTTGTGGCATGTGGCATGTGGCATGTGGCATGTGGCATATTGCAAACTTTCAGGTGACCAACTAAAAAGTGTTAAATGGAAAACAATAATAACACGGTTGGGCAATGGCTTTTCTTTCTTCTTTTTTTTTTTTGAGAGGACAGTGTGAACACTCGTTCCCATTTACAAAGACAAGCCCATTACATTGTAACTAGTTACAGTGAAGCCCCAGCTCAGTGGACAAAATATGCAGCGAGGACAATAAATTAATGCGATTTATTGCGGCGATAAGCGCGAATGGAACTGTAACTCGGATTGGGATTGTGTGTGTATGGTATAATGGAGGGGGTAGGAATGTTGCCCCAAGGGTCTGTTGCATGGGGTGCGCCTTCTTGTGTGGGCTTGCCACAAAGATAACGTGGCAAGAGAGAGACAGAGAGAGGGAGAGAGGGGCATGCAAAAATGTTGAATGTGTGTTTGCAACATGCGTGTCTTTCGTCAAGCGACTTGAAATTTACGATGCCACACCCCCAAAATCCGACCATTACCCCCCAGGCCTCCGCCAACAGATAAGCTGCCGTACTTTACTTTTAATTAGGACTCAATGCGCATTAGGAAATGCCCCAAAAGCGTCTCGAGGCACGCCTCTTTTGTCTACTTAACCCCACCGTGCCTCTGTCTGTTGTCGTCGGAATATTTCCTGTCTTTGCATCCGCATCAAAATGCCATTTTAATTAAAAAAATTTTCGTCAAATGATGTGTGAGAAGTCGATAGAGCAACGGGCGCTAAATCACAAAGGCAAACAGGATAAACACAAGAATAAGGGTAGGAGTAGAGCACAAGGGATGGGGGTTTGTTAAAGGAGCTGCTAACTCTGACAAGGGTGTTTGCCTCACACCACGAAAAAACATTAAAAAAAAGGAATACGATGGAAAAAAAAATTCTAAAATCCGCGCAATTGGGCTAACGCTTTTCCAAGCGCTGTGAAAATCTTGTGAAAATTTGTTGAGCGTGCAAACTGCGATGCTGCTGCTGGTGGTTATCCTCGCTTTGGGTTTGGGTTTGGGGTTTCCCCTTCTTGACTGTCTGTTGCCCAGCAATAATTGCATGAAATGCCCAAAAAATGTGCTGAGTGCTGCATAAAACGGTTTACGGTGTAAGGGAAGAAAGTGGAGAGGAAAACTGAGGAGTAAGAGAAAAAGGGGAGTGAGCTGGTCTGGCCAGACGCTAAGCCGTCGTCGTCATCGTTGTCGTTGTCGTTGTTGCCGTCGCTTTTGGCCAGCCACTAAATCACAACCAAAAGCCGCTGTTAAAACATGAGACAGGACCCGTAATGGGTGGTTGAGACAGGACAGAAGACGGGGTGGTTGCTGCAACAGCAACAGCAACAGCAACATCGCACCGTACCGCAGCAACACCAGCAACAACAACCATGCCACGTGCCACATGCCTCTTTGCATGCAACAGAAGCAGGCTGTTGCCCAAGGCAATGCCAACTGATACCCAAGGAAATTTCATTAAAAGATCCATTCCTTTGAGTTGCTCGTTAACCCTGCACTCACTACTTTCTCCATTATGCTACCCTAATCGATCTAGACATTCACAAAGTAACTTATCTGATTTCCTTTTATAATATGTAAGGCTATTTATTGCTCTACTGGTAATATGATCTTATGATAAGCAACATCATGAGATTAAGTATTTCGAAACTGTTCTAGAAATCCTTTTCAAATTTAACGCTCTTTTCATAGAGGGTTAGGGTTACTTCTATACCATTATACGATATAATCAAGAAATTTTGCCCTATACTATATCAAAATTTATTTTAAATGTTTTTTAGTCACTCATTTATTGTGGTAAATGAAAAATCTTAATATATGAAATCTAGAAACTGTATAACATCCAATAAGGTATAATTATTACAAAGAGTTCATCGATCCCAAGATTATTTTTATGTATTTCCTGACGCATACTCGTACAATTAAATTTGATTCTAAATTTAGAAAAAAATACAGTATATATATTATATTTTTAATAATCAATTTATCGAGATTTTTATTATAATATTTCAGAACCTTAACGAGAATATTATTATAATATATAATATTAATAAAATTAGAATATCCATGGGTATAAACCAAATACATATATATATATTCTAAATATATATTTCTAAAGCTCCGTCACATTGCGTATATCCACACCCATTTCCTCGATTACCACCGCATCATCATTATCATTGTCTTCGGCATTATCGCAAAGCGGAGCACTCGCTTCACTTCTTCCGGTGCGATTTCCTCTTGGAAGCTTTACATTTTTCAGTTTGGCCAGTGTCTTTTGAAAACTTACTGCCTTCTCGATGGTGCCACCATTGGGTCTCCTCCAGCGATATATAACGCTGGCTAGAACAATGATCAGCATAATGGCCAGCATGAAGAACCACATGAAACGAGCGGGATTTGAGGAGTTCTGTCTTCCGAAATCTCCCTCGAGATCATCCGAATTTACTTTCCACGTAAAGTGATTAAGATGATGCGGAGTGGTTGGCGCTGTTAAAAATAATTTACTTTAATATTGATTGACTCAATGTAATTTTATAAAGTTAATATCATAATATTATAACAGAAATTGCAGTATAATATTTAGCAACTATGTCTTTCCATAGTATGCCACAATAATTACAGTTTTTAAAGATCAAATTTCACTATATGTTTTATCTTTGGAAGGCTGAAAGCTGAAAATAACTTATCTTTAGCTTTTGCCTTGTTCCTATGAAGTTACTATTCTTTTAACCTATAACATATTTCACATATTTCTTTTGTAGTTATACTTGAGACTATGTTCCTCTTATAATGATTTACCAAGCTCTTCTAAAATATCTCCAATAATTATTTGAAAAAAAAAACATGGATATTTTCCTAAAACAAATCTAATTTTCTATTGAGATTCATGAAACAAAACTTTCAGTTGTTTTTAAAAATAAACTTGGTATGCAAATATAAGTAGTACATATTTATTATGTACTATATATTTACCTGGTGTTGTGTTTTGCTGTGTAGTTGTTGTTGGCTTGAAAGTTGTTGTTGAGTTAGGCCTTCTTTTTGTTGCTGGGGTTAATGTTGTTGTTGTTACGTTGATTGCTATTCGACGAGTTGTTGTTGGTGCTTTTGTTGTTGTCGTTGTTGCTCTTGTTGTTATTGGTATTCGTCTTCTTGTTGTAGTAATAACCGTTCTTGTTGTAGTTGTTGGCTTTCTAGTTGTTGTCGTTTTTGTTGTTGCAACAGTTGTTGTTGTTGTTGGTTTTGGAGTGGTTGGCCTTGGAGTTGTTGTTGGTTTTGGAGTGGTTGTTGGCTTTGGAGTGGTTGTCCTTTTCGTTGTTGTCGTTGTTGGTGTTGTTGTGGGAATAGTTGTTGTATCTTCATCGCTGAGAAGGCAAGCAATGAGATAATCAGGACAACAATTCTCCAGATCGACACACTGTTCATCACAACCACAGGACATTATCAAATACACTTGCAACATGATATCTTCCTCAGGTGCGGTGACATTGCAACGACCCTTGCAACTCATTGTGTTCCATGCAACAGGTTCCGCAGTCTCCCTTGCTGGCTCCTCCGTTGTGGTGGTAATATCGCCACCACCGCACTCCCTTCCAGTCATCAATTTCACATCATCGATGGCAATATCTCCAAACTGTCCCCTCGAATCGGTTACCGTGAAAACCACCTGAAAATCCTGGGTCATCTCATCAATGGATATTGTATGCTCCAGCCAGTGGTTGCCCTGATTTCCAGAGACATTAAATTTTTGGTAGCTAAACGAGAGAGTGGGAAAGCAGGAAGGGATATAAATGAAGAAATTAATAAATTAATCAATACATAAATAAATACTTTAATAAGCAAATAAATAAATTTTGAAAAAGATTATGTATAATTAATGAATGAGTGAAATAATAATAATCAACAAATTAATAAAAAGATAATGAATAATTAATGGATAAATATAGTTGGATAAATTAATCTAAATAGATTATAAATTGTGCATACTAACTGAATGATTAATACTGATCAACAAATAAATAAATAAGCAGATAATTTATGAATAATAAATAATAAATAAACATAATTAGTTAAATAAACTAATAAGTAGATCATGTTGTTTATAAAGTAACTAAAGAATTAAATATTATTTTGATTAAATGAAATAAATTAAAAGATATTTAAATAAATTAATAAATGAATAAATAAAGAAATAAATAGATAAATTTATACATTTCTTCAATACCAAAGGATTAAGTTAATAAATAAATAATTGAATATATATAAAACGTAAAAAATAGATAAGCCGATATGAATAAAAAGATAAGTATAGTAAATTAATATTTTAGCAATTTAATATATAAGTAAGAAAATAAATATATAGATAGAAAATAATTTTTAAAATTAGGTTAAAACAAAAGATATAAATAAATGAAACATATTAATAAATGAATAAATAAATGTTGAATATATAATTAAGTAAGATATAAAAATTCAATTCATACATACAGTGCCCGATATTCCATCATTTCATCCAGTCGCATCTGATGAGGCTTCACAGACACCATTAAAGTGCCAACTCCAGAGCCATACATAAAGTAATAAAAGCGGAAGCAACACGCAGTCTTTAAGCTTAAATCTCTTGAATAAGTTGGAGAGGAGAAGTGACTAGATCCAAAATTAAAGTCACTTGACTCCAACCGCATATAGTGTCCCCCGTAGGCATGTTGCAGGGTATGATCGTGCCGTGGTCCCGTACGATACGAATGAAAGTCTCCGACGGTGGAGATCCTTCGCCAGGGTTGCATCAAGCCCAATTGAGTTGTCCAACCACATAGATCTTCGCTCTCAAAGTCACAGGCGTGACTCTGCGAATGATTGCGATGACGACATCCGCCCAATTGTCGATCCCAAGTATTGCCGTTACAATATGCCATTGGATTCCCAGCGACAACAAAATTCTCCTTGCAGATGACAACAGCTTTGAGTCCACGTTGCAGCTCTATTTCACCATCATCCGGATCTGGAGGCCGTACACAGCCCGGCCCTGAATAAGATTAAATCGTATGAGTCATTTGTATAGATATAAATCCATATAGCAAAGCGAAGCCTTGTGAAATGATATAATTCTTATTCAACTAGGCCTTTACTTTAATTCGCGAAAGAAATCAAAAGCTTCACAATTTTAAGCTTCACTTTTTTCTTCACATTGCAGCAGAATTTTTCTCTCAGTGTACTGGATACTTACTGGCACAAAAGGGTCGCTCGCCACTAAGCCGTCCACTTATTCCACAGGTTAGGGATGCTCGGCCCAAGAGGATATAGTTGGTATAACATCGGAACCGTAGGAAGTTGCGTCTTAGCGTTATGGATCCATTAGCCAGATCTTCAGGTCTATTGCAACGTGCCTCAACGATTCTCAGTTGCAACTGCAACAGTAACAAGAGAATCAACACCACGTAATCCTTACACATGTGCGACATTCTAAACACGAACTAAGACTGAATGAACAGAATTAAAGTCAGAGTTGTGCTCAACGCTTTGTTCTCTTTCCCGAGAGAAGCGATAAGTCTGAAATGGAAGTCTGCGATAAGCGACTTTCCTTCTCTCCGAATCGTTTCAGATACACATTGAATGCCATAATATTTGATATAGTACTCACTTTACATAACCACTGACTTATTTCCATACTATTGCACAAATATACTCACATACATATTTATATAAATTCTTCCAGTCTTTTTATATATTATTTATTCTGAGAAAGTATTTTTTGCATTGATTCTCACATCTCTCGGTTAGTTTCGAGACCCGCTGTTTATATGTAATACATAGTTATCACCACCATAATATTTATAAACAAGTAAATATAAATGATAGTCAAACGTGCAGAGAAACTACAAAAGTCAGAGAAATGGAGAGAAGGAGATTAAGTGAGAGAAATGAGAGTTAATGATACAGATAAAGAGAGAAAAAGTTAAGAGAAAAAGAAATATAGAAGATAGACTGACATTAAATATGAAACTGAGATTGAGGCAGAGAAGGAAACAGAATAGAGATTTCATTAGTTAAATAGGCAGAAACTAAGATTAATCTTGATTTAAAAGAACATCGATAATTCCAAGACCAAGAATGCTGATTAAAAAGAGAGCGAGATTGTGAGAATAGCAAAATAAAAGTATATGAATATGGCCTGGGATAGAGACTGAGAAAGCGATTTCGAAAGATACAGGGATTGAGATAGAGACATCTAAGAAAGAGACTGAGAGGCTAACTATAACAAGGAGAGAGGCTGCTATGGATGCTGAGAGAGTGAACCGTGCCTCACAGCAGTTATTGTTCATGAATTATCCAAAGAGACACTTTCCGAGTAAGCTCTACCCATACATATGTATAATATCTTTTTTGTTGTAGTGTACTTATGTAGATGGAATTGATATCAGATGCAATTATGCGCATCTCCTGCAAGTGCAACTAAATAGCAGCATCTTCTTCCTGTCAACTGTCGACTGTCGTCCTTAAATTATTGCCATCTCCTGCTAAATAATTGCATTGCCCGGTGTCTTCCTGTCCCCTCTCTTCTCTTCTCTCATCCCCTTTTACTATCTTTCGCTGTGATTTATGTTTACTTCCGTTCAAATCGGCAACTACTTGCAATCATGACTTCTCTCTCCTTATTTAACTTGCGTCTCGTGTTGAGATAATCAGTCAATATTGACAACTACTTATTGACACTTCCGAGCCGCCATTCTCCATTCTCCGTTCTCCATTGGCAATGAGGACACGTGACCAGCAGGCGCAGATACCGACTCCTGTCTCCGGGATCCCCTTTTCAGATCCGGGGCACGTGCACACGAATGGGAGCAGTAGCAGCTTGAAATTAAGCATTCATTTTGCCACGCTTGCAATTCAAATTTCATTCATAATTACAATCGCGATACGAGGGTTGCTTAACCGAATGCGCTTTCGCTTGGGATTTCATTCTGTTTCTCTTTCTTATCGACAATGTTGATTTCCGGCAGCTCAATTTATGCAACTGTGCAAAGGGCAGGGAGACTTATAATCCCCCTCTCCCTTGCACACCCCTCTCTTTCAGCACTGTTTAAACATTTGCTCATTATGATTATAACATTTATTAGCGCTTCTGGTTTTAAAACTTCAATATTTGCGCTCAAATTATGCCGCTGGGAATAGATCTTTCAATAGCCTAGCCCCCGGCGTCTGATAAGGGCAGTAAAATGCCGGAAAACGCATGCGAGCAATCCCTTTCTTCCCTTTTCCCTTCTTATCTCTTGCCCCTTGCCCGTTGCCCAAATAGACCTGTGGTTGCACTCGCCCAACGCGGTTGCCAGACTAGCAACCGATGTTGTAGGTCCAATCAGTGGCTCGGATTATCCTGGCCCACAATAAGCAGCTGCTGTTGCCAGTACTTGGTTTGTATGTCAGTGAGTGTGCGTGTGTACATGTGTCCTCGTCTCTAGGCCTAATTGGTTGCTCCATGCTTCTGTTTCTATGCCAGCATCCATTCACAATGACAACCAAGAGCTACATTGTACTCTGTTCCTACAGTTTCTAAGCTGATCTATCTATCTCTTTTACACTCAACGTTTATGCTACAAAAAAAAGCTGCTTCAACATTTAAAATCCTAGTATTAAACTTATATTTTAATTTGATCTCTAACTTTAAGTAATTCTTTTACCGATTACTTATATTTAAAGCTGAATAAATAAATAATTATTATTACGTGGGAGAAGGAAGAAAGGGAAAGTTTATTACGACCCATAGGATCTATAGGCTCTAGGAGATATATAAATATATAAAAATAAATCAGCAAATAAATAAACGAATAAATAAATTGTTTCCCTAAAATTGTGTATTAAATTGTTAATGAAATTCATTTTTTTATCCTTTATATTCCATAATGACTTATAATTGTTTCGAGAACCCATAGGTACAATATTTTTTACAATCAAGGCAAATTGACAAATGTATTGCAAAAGATTTTTTTAAAATTGCATAACAAATTTGAATTGAATTAAACTTTTAAAGAATTGCGTTCTCGTATTAACACTTTTAGCATTTGACTGATATGCAAATGTGAAACGATTGACAAGCAGTTCATATCGATTTGTTTGTGTGTAATCAAATTGTCTGACACTGAAATCCGATTAAATTTGAAATACTCGTATATGTTTTATGAGTTTTCATATAATATATGTAGTTGAAATAAGTGGATCTATAGAATATTTATAAATTCCTCCAATTTGCTCTCATTAAATTTTCTGTATTTTTGTTTCCATTTCTGTTGTTATTCAGTTGCTCTTCACTTCGATGCTTAGGAGTACTCGAATGCTATTCAACTATCCCGCGGACTTGAAAAGTTTCTCCAACTTGGGGCATGCCACACGTAGAGCCTGATGCGATTAATGAATGTGCCACAGCGAACCACACACAAAAGCAGCACGCACTTATACATACATTGGCAGTTGAGCAGACAAGAGGCAACTTCAAAGATTACGCAGATAATTAATAAAATTAAACACAAAAGCACTCAACACAGCCTCAACCGCGACCGCAAGTCACAGTAGGAGTCACAGTCGCAGTCGCAGTCACAGTCACAGCTGGCTGTCACCGTGACTCGAGTTAAGACAATAGTCCTGTGTAGCCTCAAACCACATTAGTCGACCACAGGCGAGTCAAGGCTACCTTTTGGCCAAAGTCCAGTCGCATTAATTACAAACCAATGACCGCAAATTTCGCACAAAGGAAGTTGCTGACTATCTGTGTGTATGTGTGTGTGTGGGTGTTTGTTTGTTTGTGGGTGTGTTATGTAATGGCTGACTAGTTGGGTCTATAGGTAAATTACTTGCTCGTATCTTTAATTTGTGTTAATTTATGAAACTCATTATGTGGCGCACAGTCAAGTTGCTGCCTTCTTCGGCCAAGTTGCAAGTGCGTGCCTGTCGCAACCGCAATAGAAATGCCATTTCCCTGTCGAAAGCCAACTGCCATCCCCCTGCCATTTTACCCTCCCCTTCATTGTGGCCTGGCTGATCTCTTCAAAAAAGTTGGTATTGCTCGGTCCGAAAGTTTTCGCGTAATTTCATTTAAAGTCCTCGAAAGTTGTTCGTCGAGCCAACAACTTGCAATTGTTGGCCCGGTTCGCGTCGAGTTTGCGGTTGCCACAGCATCGCGCCATGCTCAAACCGCCCCCTGCCCCGGACCTCCTGGTTCCCTGCCTCATTATTCTACTGATTTTTAGCACGAGCCTCGCTTGTGCCGCAATTCCACGAATTTGCACCTACACATAAATGTGGCATAAATCCAATTAGGCGGCACCGGCAGCGCTTTAATTGACGTTGCTGCCGCCCCGCCACATACAAGCAACGTGCCTCGTATGGGCGTGGCAACACACGGCTGTAGTTGAAGTGGTGGCAATGGGGGGGTGGGGCGTGCCTCATTCAGAGTGGGCGTCTAGTGAATGGCAGTAAATGAATTGCATATGCCGCTTTTGTTTGACTCGCTGACATATGAATGAATGCGACGTTAGGTCGCCAGGTCGTCAGGTCGACAGGTCAGCAGTTTGCCCAGATTCAAGTTGGATAGTTTTGTGTGGCACAATATAAACACGCTCCACATATAGAGCAACTGGCCTAGATTTGTGACATGTGGCAAGACCACAAACACACACACACATTACATGTTTTTGTAACCAGCATCTGTTTGCCGCCCTATGAACTTGCTTCACCTATTTCATTTACTATTTGACAACGCTTTTTCAAATGTCAAATTTTGAGGTTCATTTTTATTTGTGGACAACTGAACGGCACTTCTTCAATTTTGCCAACTGAGTAGATTTCAAATTTAAATTCGTTGATAGATATTTGGAATTTAAACGGTATCAATTTAAATACATTCTGAGCTTCTGTAACAGATTTATCTAACATTTTCTGGATGTATATACGACTAAAGGAACTCGTTTGCGTAATTTATAGTTTCAACTCCTTAAACATCTTGTAATCCACTTACCCACAGATAGGCCATAAGCTGCCAAATCAGATTGTACAGTTTAATGGAAAAAAGTCCTAGACATAAGAAAGTTTCAAGGACTTTTATGTATAAAGAAAGTTGGACATATCTTGCCTATATTATTTCCAATTCAAACGAGTGCTGTGGCATTTAAATTGCCTCAATTAGGACTATTAACTGACCAAAGCAAATCCAATCGGGCTTGTGGCTTCATTCCTAGCGAAGCCCATTTATAGAGGTGGTCCTTGCGATTTGACACCACTTAGTACTTTTACAATTTCAAATTCTATTCAGATATGTTTTACTTACTTTTTGTGATTCCCAGATGCCTTCATCAGCTATTTATTTGCATTTAAAAACGAAAATATACTTACGAGATATTTCCCAATAATCTAGAGTCCTTAAATGGCATCTAGGCTCTATTTACTTTACTCTTAGAGTAGCTTGCATAAATTTTGTATGTTAAAGTGCACAATGCCCTGTACAGCAGCTGATAACAAAGATACAACTAGAGGCAGTTGATAGACAGCTGAAAGATACATGCTGTGTTGATGCGTGTACGTGTGTGTGTGTGTGTGTGTGTGTGTGTGTTAATGTTTCTGAATTCTCAGAAGCCTCAATGGAATTATTGTCCTAGTTAAGTGAAGAGAAACCTTAATTGGGGCATCATTTACTAATGAAAGACGAAATGCTAGTTGAAATATTTTGACAACACAATGAGCAGACAGAAATCGAGAGAAATTGCTTGACCCTTTTGGAAAATGGAGTCTGCATCCGTAATTAATTTTCTCGGAAATGTGGGACTCATCTTAAATGGCTGCTTAATGCGTAATTTCAATAATCGATTTCAGAGACAGCACTCATACAGTAGTTAGGTGGACACTTGCCCACTTGCACCTTACGAGTGGTGTCCTGTTGTTGGCCTGTCAACCCTGTTATTGCAGTTGCTTAAACTGCAAGTACAACAGCAACAACAACAACAACAGTGGCAACGACGACGGCAATTGCAAGTGCAACAGCAACAGCAACTGCAACTGCAACTGCAGCGTTGTCAGCGACGTCTGCGCACGGCATTAAATTAAAATGTCAAGTGTCGTGTTACTTCCGGCGCCAGAGTTGCCAACGTTGCCAGCGCTGTTGCTTGCCACTTCGAGTCAAATTGCATGCTATAAATTTTGTGCCAATCAAATTGTTGTTGCTGTTGGCATTGTTGTCGTTGCTTTTGCCGTTGGCTTTATTAATGTTGAAACATCGCTTCATTGCTTGGCATTTAATTTAAATTCTATGGTTTTGTTTCGTTTTAGTTATTGCTGCAAATTATAAAAAATATACAATTTGCGTTGTTTGTTTGCAAGTGTAAATATTTTAGCTAATTTTGAAAGGAAAACGTTGGCCAAAATATTTAATTGAAAATCAGAAATGCATACAAAATAGTTTACTAACTGTTTTATATGAACCCTCAGTTGACCCCCAGGACAAAGGTTGCCATTGGTTTGTTTTTTCTTTGGCTATTGTGGCGCATTTAAACATTCAAATAAAAAGAATTTATGTACTTTTTTTTTTGTTTTTTTGGAAATATATTTTTAATGGATTTTGTTTCGTTTTGGAAATTAAAATATTTGTTTTCCTTATTTACAAATAATAAGTAGATGTAAATGTATATGTTATATGTATGTGTATATATATAATGTATGTATATCATCGCTTTGAAGTGTATAATTTATATAATAAAGATTCATTTCGCAGTTTTATCCTTTTTTTAGTTTTGTTCTTTAACGAGATTTTCACTTGTGATGTAGTTGATTTTTTTTGTAGTTTTTTTATTTTAAATTTTTCTTTATTCGTAGTTTGTTGTGGCATTTGCTTTTAAACATGTTTTTGCTTAATTAGTTAGCTTACTAGTTAAATTCATTTTGAAATTGTTTAAAATTAACTACAATTTATATATATATATATATGTATATTTAAGTTGCCGCACGCTGCCTTATTTACTTTGTATATCAAGTAAATATATACAAATTACACATGTATTTACAATTAAATCTTAGCTACAAAAAATCGCTTCCTTTATTTAAACACAATTTTGCATTTTCTGTGCCATCGTCAAACAGTTGCGAACAAAAACACATAAAGAATTGAACAATAATATGCGATATGAGATAAACAAACAGACATAAAATTAAAAATGTAATCAGTTAATATTATTTATAAAAATATATATATGCATATATAAAAAATAACTTATGTTTTGTTAATTGCTTCAACTTTGTAAAAATTATATAAAATTTTAAATTTCAACAGAAAGCTCACAGAATAAAATGTAAGTAGTTTCGTTTTTAAGTTTCTCATAATTTTCAAAATTAATCTTAAAGTTTCAAGTTGTCAAAGCTGCACAGTTGGAGTTGTTGTTGTATTTTTCTCTATATATTTTTTGAATTATTTGTAATAATTTTTGTAAAGTTTCATTTCATTTTCTTTGTAACTTACTTAAAGCAATTTTTATTTTATGTTTTCTTTTTTTGTTTTTCTCAGATTTATTTAAAATTATTTTAATGTAAATTATTTTAGTTCTTTTTTACTTTTTTGTGGCAGGTCGTACTGTTATTTTTTGTTTTGTTGTTTTATGATAAATATATTTTATTTAATTAACTAAAATATGCCGCAATTCGCTATGCTTCAAACAAGCTGCTAAGTAGGCAACATTCTAGTTGCAAGTGCCTCAATTCTGTAGCCTACTTCTGAGCGCTGAGCAACAAAGTGTCGGATGCGTGGCCACAACTCTTATATGTTTAATTCTTATAGGCTAGGTGAACGGTTGCTGCTGCCATACGGAAAACACGTGTGAGATATATCTATATATATATTTATATTTCTTTTTTTTTTTTACTCTTTTTGTTTGTTTTTAATTTTTGAAATTTTGCTCATTTCAACATTTGATGCTTTACAGTTACAGTTTCGTTTGTTTTTCTGCGAATGCATGCGACTGGGACATCATAGCATAAGTATTACTGTACGTAGAACTTAACTGCCCTATATATATAAATATGTATATCTATAGAGAAAGTGTAAGTAGTTCGTATTTAACATTTAGTGCATGTGTGTGAGTGTGTGTTTGTAGGTGTGGGTGTGGGTGTGGGTCAACAAAGTGACGGCCTTAACTAGAGCTGGTTGATAATGTTGTGAGAACTCGATGCTTAATTATCGTATATCGTATATCAATTCGTTGCCAATAAAACTCAACACACGTACCCTCAACTAAACTATCATACTTTATACTTATAACAACAAATATTCTCTTTTAAAAAAAATATATATATGTATATGTATATTCAAAAATGGCCACTTCTCAAATTGAGTAAAAAAGTAATTAAGAATTGAGATTTTGTTGCTTGTGGATAATGTTCATGATGATGATGATGATAATAATAATGATGAGAATGTGTGTTTGTGTGTGTGTGGGTGAGATATATAGATGGAGTGCCTATTCTTCATGTTCTTGTTGTTGTTGTTGTTGTTGGTTTTGTTGTTACTGTATTGTGGTTACTCCTTAGACAATAATTTCGCGTATGACACGACGATTTCGGGCATTCGGCGTTGTGGAATATTCACCCTCGAAACTGTCATCGTAGCTGAGGGACATGTGCTGTTGAGGGGGCAGCACCTCGTCCTGTTCCATGTGCTCCATGTTGTATGGGTTCGGCAGGCCGCTTACGTCGTGATATGGTGAATCTGCAATGAAATTGTTTAAATTAGTTTCCACAACAAACTGACAAAAATAAAACTTGAGACTCATGCGCAAACAATTAAAAACAAACCAACCAACAAAAAAGTAAATCGGAATACAGAAAAAAAAGACAAAATTAAAACAGAAATGCTAATCAAAAACTGTTTTCTCTTTGTGTCGAAACAAACACACAATGAATTGAAGTTGTGGGCGTCTTTATGTGGGTGGGTGGATGTGTTTGAATGTGTGTGTGTGTGTGAGTGTGAAGGTTTAAGCAAAAACTCCAACAGGCAAAAATGTAAGTAAAAAAAAAAATAAAGCAGAAAATAAAGACTTGAAACTGAAAATTGTGAACATCATCATCATTGGCATCATTGAGCAAGGATTTGTGCGGCCTGTGTCCTTGGCATTCAACTTACTTCAGCCTGCGCGCTCCGTTAGAGCGTAACATCCTGAATGATGTCCGCTGTGATTTATCAATTTTTATATTTTGATTTTAATGCATTGTTTATTTTATTTTTTTTTGATTGTGAGTCAAATAGGCAAAGGCAAAGACATGTGTGTGAAGAAGAGAAAGCCAAATATGATTAGCGAAAAATCATTATTGATTTGCATAGCTTAAACTTACGCCTAAAAGATAGCTGTGATATGCTTAGTTAATCAACTACAACTAATTTGGCTTAAAATGAGTTTAAGCAGGCAAACGACACAATGACACATTCATACAATAACCACACATGACGTATACTTAATCTTAAAATATTTGTACAGAGGGAGAATATTATAGAGAGAGAGATGGTTAACATTGTGTTTTCAGATACTGTCAATTAATAATCGCCTTTCTTCAAATATATAGTAACAACCTTTGACATAGCGAACTTTGAAAATATTACACAAATTATACAAATAATATTTTTAAAATCATTTGCAGTCTTAATTTCAGCTTACAAAATGTATATGTGACACAAAAAGGATCTTGGCTCTTCATAAAGTTCTCCTTCAATCTCTGTCTGGCTCACTTTTATTCTATAAATGTTCCTGCTTATAGAATGTATACAAGGTAGATAAGGTTCCATCTAAGTGTATCTCAATATGAATTTTAACTTTTAAGCCCACTTTTAATTATGGAAAATTCATTTTTGCTGGTAAATAAAAACAAAAATCTTATATATTATAATTGTTATTAGCTTTATGTATACTTTTATTTGTATCTATATTTGATCCTTTTTCAATTTGTCTGAAAATCTTCTGACAATACATCATCAATCTCAGCAATCCTCAATCTGAATTTATGTTTATAACATTTTTCTTTGAAAATATAGAATTGTTTCTTTCAGTCTGTCAATCTCTCCATAGATCGCAGTTCGTACATCAGTTGCAGTTCGAAATTCAGATGCAGTCAAAAGAAAATGCAACGATTTTATGCTTGAGTGAGAATAATTGAATAAAAGTCTCTGGGATGCTGGCATAACTGCTAATCCTTTAGATGGACTTTAAAAGGGTATTCACTGGTTAGGGTGGAGGATTTGCATAAGCAGCTTTCGCTTTGCCATTTTAAATTGCAGCTTAAAATTGTCCGATTTTTTTATTGTTGTCTTTTATTCATTGCTGTAGTTGCAGTTGTTGCATGTTCTTCTCACTGTTGTTGTTATTGTTGTTGTTGCATGTTGCATGTTGGGTTGACTAGGCTGAAACAATTCTTTTAATTTGCCAGTTGACTGAGTCCTTGACATCGGCTTTAGGTTTGAGATTGGTTTGAGTTTGGTTTGGTTTGGTTTGGTGGCTGCTAACAAGCAGCGGCTGTTAAAAAATTAATTACAATTCGCAGTTGCTTTTGCGACAGTTGCAATTGGAAATGAATGTCAACATCATCCATTGACTATCGGCTCGAAATTAAATTCGTTGTTCTGGTCTGCAAGCCGCAGGCTGTTGACCATTTTGCCAGGACACGAAACCAGGATCAGTTTCAGGCTCTCAGACGGTAGAAAATCTGTCCGCGTCACATGTGTAAACAGCGCATTAATTTTGAATCACAGGACATCTTTGTCAACAAATTGTTGCATATTTAAGGACCTCAGCACCTTCTTACTCCACTATCCACTATCCACTATCCTTTGAATGCCATTTCAATTCCAAACGCCTCTCTTGTATGCAAATGCCACAAAAAGGATTTTAAAAGAGGACTGTGAATCAAACGCTTTGCATTGTCTGCCAAATCGTTGGAAAATTTATTGGAATTTGAATTTCAAAATCGAAATCGCCGCATCGAAATGTGTTTTTCTCCATGCTCCCTTTTCTCTTCTCACTTTTTTCTCATTTCTATTCTTTGCCTTGGCCACATACCAATGTGTTTTCGTCTCTCTCTCTCTCCTTCCGCCGTTAAGCATCCACTCACATGGCGCATACAAATATAAAACGGTAAATCCTTTTTAACAACTGCTCTTTAACATGCTTCCCCTCTCTGACAATCACCCTTCTTCCTAACCCATCTCTCTGCAGTGGCGTGCGAAAATTTCTAAGCGCGTTTGTCGCCCATTCTCCGGCTTTTGGCATCTGCATAAACTTGACCCAAAAAAAATCGTTTGAAAATAGAAAAAAACAAGCATGGAATGAAGGCAAAAAGCCAGCCAAAGGAATATACGAATCCTCTTTTCAATGTTGTTGTTTTGTCTTCTTTTCAGCTCCCTGCTCCCTTTCTCTCTTTCCCATATTTTCCATTTCTCTGCTCGTTTTTTGACTATTTTCTTTAGATTTTCAACTCTTTAGATTGTTGCTCCCCGCCCTACCTCTCACTATCTTTCTCTCGGCTCGTATTTTATGGCCAATACGTGGGCTGTGCGTATTATGCGCATAACTTTATGCATGCCACGCCTACTCTGCCCCTTCACTCCTTTCCTTTTTTTTTAAGGTGGGCGCCTTTGTTTTTGGGGTCCACTACATTTGCTGTTTTTCAATTTGCCAGTTTGCATCTTGCTCTCAGCTGTGCGAACTCGATTCAGTTTGCAACAACTTAATCGTTTTTGCATTAAGCATACGCACTGTTGAACCGTTTGCCTATTTTCTATACCCTGTAACAATAGTAGCATTCAAATAGGATAACTTCTTAGAAACTGTAATACAAATTTCTAAAGACTATGAAATCCATTGGACAATCGCTTTAATAACCAATGTCCGTATTTCTGAATTTTTTAAGTTTTAAAACCAAATTTCCTACTTACAAAACAGAACTCTCTTACATTTTATTTTAACTCTAAGACATATTAATTATTGGAAAATGTTACACAGCAAATATATATATTTAAAATGTAACTTATGCATTCTTATTAATTTTTAAATTTAGTTTAATTCCATAAACTTTTAATTTGTTCAATCTATGCTTTTCGGTTGCTAGAGATTTAAAGAACAAACAATTAACAAATTTGTAGTTAAGTTTTCTATGATTTAAAAGTTCCCGGATATTTAAATATTATATGCAGTTGCTATTGAATTTTTTTAAATTAACTTTAAAACTAATTGTTATATAAGCAAAGGCTAAACATACTTAATTTCCTCCAGTAAATCTTACACAACACTTTAAAGTGGCTTAGTTCGACTTACAGAGTATCTTCTTGTGTATCTTTACATTTTAAATGCTATTTTTTTTTTGTTTTTATGCAAATTTGTTGCCTTGAGCAGGGCAACAGTTCTGCTCCTAAGCTCGTAATAACCCATTTTTTTCTGTTTGTATATTTACCCAAAAATGTCGAAAGTAAACAAATTGCAGTAGAGTTTATCCACACACACACACACACACACACACTCAAACAGACACACACTTAGCCACACCTACACCGTCGAGAGTCGCTTATCATCCGTATATATATTTTTTTTTATTCCTATTTCTCAGGCTCACAAATCCACTTAGTGTGTGTTTAGTGCTCTGCCATGAGAAGCTGTAACAGCAGCAGTTGCTTTCCAGAGTCGAAGTTCTTTCTCAGTCTTTCGCCAACTCATGATTTATGCGACTTGACGCAGAAATACTTGCCAAGTGAAAGAGAAAGAGGGAGGGAGGGGGAGAGTTGCCCCTTGAGTCTTGTCACTGCAAATGTGATTTTATGGCGCATTGAATAAGTTGTGCGTCATTGCAAACAGCATATATTGGCTGGCCTAAAAGCAAAACTGCACTACTTTATGGCCTCAAGTGTTGCAAGAGCCCAAACTGAATGCGATTTGTTGAGTTATCAATAAGAGTTATTGTTATTGTCTTATTGATTGAATTGTTGATATATGAGTAAGAGAACTATCTTCTTAACAGGCTGCCAACATCAACTTAATCTATCAGTTTAGCAAATTAAACCAGTTACTAGAAATATTATTCACAGTTCATTCTCGAAGAAACTTAAAGATATCTTAAAGATATTTCAGACAGATTTTCTGCTTACTTTAAAGCCAGTCTATTGTCTTTTTTTAAATCTACCTCAACAATTGAAAAACTAATGACAATATTTTTCATTTTTATTTCATTTAAAAACCAACTTTAAATTTTGCAACCTTATGCAACCTTAACTCAAATCTCAATAAAAAATTGTGCTGCTTGTACAGAGAAATTAATAGTTTTTCTAGGCATTTTCTTTTGTTTTTCATGCAATTTACTAGCTTGTGTGTGTGTGTTGTAACATAATACTCAAAGTGTTATTTAAGAAAATCTCAGATTGATTTTTGTTAGAGTTATTTTTTTAGTTGAAGTTGTTTTTAAAATACCGACTTGCACTCGCATTATCGAAGCTTATGCGAAAGTTACTTTCTCTTCACGTTTAACTTTAAAAAGATTAAATTCTGCATATAACAGAAATGTATCCCTTTGACTGAATATTAGTGCTCATCGTTAATACTCTGCATTATCTCCATTTCTTTTTTGGCCTTGTCTTTTCCCCTCTTTGCTCATTTTTCTCTCGTGCTCTGTTGGTTTAATGATGAATTAAGCTTCATGTGCGAAAATGCGCCAGTTACTGACAGAAAAGTCTGCATAATCAATCAGTCACAGAGTCAGGCTACCTCCCCTTTTTACCCTTCTTCACTACTTTAGCTACCCTTTCAGCTCACCAAAAAATAAAAATGCGATACCAAAAAATATATATTTTTTTGCTTACGCAGCTTTTGCCGCCTTTCGTTCCTTCCTTCCGGCTAACCCCTCTCATCTCCCAACCACCACTCAACACTCTCCTACTTTAGCAGCTGTTGTTGCAATGCCACAAAAGTCAACTCAGCTGCAGCAGCTTCAGTTGCGGCAAGTGTAAAAGCTTTTAAACATGTTACCACAAACACTCTTTCTCTCTCTCTCTCTCTGTTTCTTTCTCTATGTCTCTCTTTATCACTCACTCATACTTGCAGCTGTGCATAAGCTGACACATCAATGTAATGAAGATGTATTTGCATATTGTAGCATTGTCAATGCCCCTCCCCCTTTTCCACCCCCCTCTAACAATCTGTCCGCCTCTTATGCCTTCACTTTTCACTCGCAGTTTCAGTTTTTAGGTGCTTTTGCTTTTGATGGCACTCATGGGGTATGTGGGCGTTGTTGTTGTTGTTGTTGGTTGCATTTTATTGACATGCATATATCAGTGTCTGTATGTGTATGCGTGTGTGTGTGTGTGCGTGTATGACATGAACAGCTGGGATGCTTTTATGGCTGTTTGGCATTTGCCAGTTGCTGTTGTTATGCCCTGCACCCTTTAAAAAAGGTCCTAATGGGGTATTATTGTCTTTTTTAAATGTATGTACACTCGTTAATAAGTATTATGTTTAAGTATTACTATTAAACATAATTTTTGTAAAAAAAAATAAAAAAATAAATGTATGTATCAAGCTTGATGTAATTTAAAACTAATTTCTATAATATAAATAATCTTAACAATAATTTAAGTGTATGTAACAGACAATTACTTGACTAACTGAATCAATATTGATAGACTGTCCGGTGTTTTGTTTAAAGTATCATAACTGATTCTAAAAATCAAGTCACTTTAAAATTTACTGTTGCTTCCTGAAGCTTTTTAATAATGACTTACATTTTAAACTGCTCTTTTTAACATTAAGAAAGTTCAGACTTTATTAAAGAAAACTACTTTTTAAATCTTTGCTTCATCTAAGAAAACTATCTACTGAAATTGTCAAAATAAATTTCTAATAGAGGGATACTTGAGGCCCTTATGAATGGTGACTTCTGAATCATAGAATGAAAATGTACAATCTTAAGATGATTTTGGAGTAGGTATTGTAACTTTTTGAGTTTTGTTTAGATTTTTGATGCATTTCTTACTACGAATCTGTTGTTTATATGTTTAATATTTATATTTAAGTCAGAGCAAAGGGTATGTCTTAGTCGAGCACACTCAACTGAAAGTGTGTTGTTACTGATATTATTGTTGTTATTTTAACAATTCTTTGTTTTGGCGCCATGAAAGCAAAAATGTTGTGTTTAACCGCAGCATAGAGGCGTGTGGGCGTTGGTCATTTGGGTGGGCGTGGCCGTTGGTCAGTTGTATTGTGTTGCTTTGTTGTTTGTTTTGTTCTGCAGCAACCGATGTCGCAAAGTTGTCGTATTTGTGTTATGCTTTTGCATTTAATACACACTCACGAACTTACACACACCCAAACACACACACATGGACACAGCACGCATCACAAATAACAAAATTTCAAGCGTGAACGCCAAGACAACAACAGCAACAACCACATCCTGTTTGGAGTCCTGTTTCGTCCTGCCGCAACGTCGCCGGGCAATAAAAATCCGCAACACAACAGAGTAACAGAGAGAGAGAGACAGAGAGAGCGAGAGAGAAGAGACAAAAAAGAAAAACTGGCAAAAAAAATGTTTTTTCTTTTATTTTTTCGGGCGCGCTCGCTCATAAACCGTAAAGATAACACAAATACGGCACACACGCGGCTTACACACACCACCAACTCATACATACTTATGTGTGTGTGTGTGTGTGTGTGTAATAACATACACATAAGCCGCATAGTTGTAACCAAGAAGGACATGAACGAGAATGAGAAGCAGAGTAGCAACATCATCACGCATACGCCCTGTGGCCGTCTGATTGCAGTCAGCTCTCGCTGCTCGTTGTGTTAATACCCAGTACAGGCAGTACTACAGTGGGTATATTATTTCTACATTTTTTCTTTCATTTAAAAAATTTGCTACTTTTCAGACTACAGAGTATCTCATGGTTGTTTCGCCCTACTTTATAAAGTTTAGCATCTTCTGATGATGAGTTTGAAAATAAATATATTAATATATCTATCTTCATAAGTCCAACTTCTAGTCTTCTATATTCTTAATTTCCTGATCATCTTAATTTTAAATAGATTTATATTAATATTACTCTTCATTTCAAATTTGTACTCAACAGTTGACTTTACTGTGTACTGGGTATCTCTTGTCGTTGTCGTTGTTCTCTTACATTATTTTGCTTTATGAGTATTTTGGTTTTTCGCTTCGTTTTTTATTATTTAATATTTTAAAGCACTTGCGGTGTTATTGGCATTACAAAAACAACATACATACATACACTCGCATGCTCGCACACGCCACAAAAACACACATACATACATATACAAGGATGCCAAAGCAAAAGATGCCAAAGGGGCATCCAATTTGCTGCTGTTGTTGTTATTGTTGCTGTTGTTGTTTTTGCCTCACTGAACTTTAAGCAAAAGTTGGCCAAAGACTTTAAGCCAAGACAGAAACTCTACCCAAAAAAAACAAACATATTTTCGAACGCGCACTTGTGACATGTTTGGGCTCTTTCATTTTTCATCCTCTTTTTTTTTTGTTAAGAAGGGGAGTGGTCAACACACTCACACACATACACACACACACACACTATACATAATTAGCATGAGCATAGATATCTCAGTAGCGATATCCAAGTGCTTAACTTGTCATAACCAAAAGTCCGAGTGCCAACAACAACCCACAAAACATTTACTAAGTTTGACAGCCTAGCTCAGAGTCGACCCTTAGCCCAGTTACCCTGTCCCTTGTTTTTCCCTTTGACATGCCCTGCTAGTGTACCCTTTATAACTTTCGAACTTTGGGAAAACAATTGGGTAGATAGCTAGAGACCCACGTGCTTAATGTGTCATAAGAAGAGTTCTGAGCGATGAAACTTGTCAGATTTTACATTTCACTTCATGTTCCTGTTTTTGGTCTCTATTTCCCCATTTTTGCATATTTCATTTGAAAGTTTGTATATTTTTTAATGGGCATTTAGTGTCCTTCTTATTATATGTTGGTAGTGATTTGATAGCTAGTTAATTTAAGGTTATTCCATTTCTAACTTGGCAGTAAAAGTAGTTCTTTCTGTCTACTGCAAAAATACACTTGATGAAGGTTGAATTAAGTGAAAATTTGGTATGATTATTCCATTAGAATTCATTTACATTTACGAGTTTTGGGAAAACTTAAATTAAGTAAGTTTTTAAAAAAAGAAACAAGAATTTCCATTTTAAAATGTTATTCTCTTGTCATGGCTATTTACCTTTTAATTGTTTAATTTAACTTTTAAAAGGTGTCTCAAATTTAAATGAGATAAAAAAGTTGTAGCACTGTTACCGTTAACCTTTAACCTTTGTTATTATTTCTAAAAGTGTTCTCTCTTGTGTATACTATTTTGTTATTTTATTTAGCAATGAAAGCTTGGAGTATTCTCTGTTTATTAATTAGGTCTACTTGTAAACTCTTTCTAAGGTCTTAAATCTTCCTGAACATTAATTATGCATAGTAATAGTTATAATCGATATATCGATAATAATATATATGGAAATGATCAATTTAAAGCTTTTGTGGTTTTAATATTCTCTCTCTCATTAATTTTCTTGTCTTATCTTCCCTTTCATCATCACATATCCACACACATTTCACACTCAATCACACTCATTAAGTAACTTCATATAATCTTATATATTTTCCTTCTCCTTCCATTAAAATGTTTAAGATTCTTATTGTAAACACTTACCTAAATGCTGATCGACACGTTTCTTGGGCTTCTGTACAGATGCATAGGGATCACTGCAGTAATCCTGTCGGGACGGATTTTGACTGTTTCGCAAATTGTGATATTCATCGCCCACCTGGCTGGGCGTGGCTGTCAAATGTGGATATGGAGCATAATCATCGACGGCCCCATAACCGCCATGCGTAAGTGGATCATAGCCATAGGTGGGTTGTTGTTCCACATATTGATTGTGTGGTGCCTGGACGAGGGTCTGTTGATTTCCCACCGCAGCTGCAGACATTTTCACCTGCCACAGAGAGTCCTGTGAGTTGACACTGCCGCCATTGTTCGAATTCGAATAATTGTTCTCCATGTATCCCATGTTGACCCCTACAAATAGAAAAACGAAAACATTTGTTGAGCAAAGGGAAATGAAAATTGGCAAAAATTGTGAATGGTAAATGTGTAAATGGAATATGGAAAATGTTAAAACCAAACTCGAACAAGTGTCGCATAAATCCGCCACAGAGTCACATAATTCACATGGGAATACGCTGACAGATTTCTGGCGTCTGGCCAAAAACTGAAACTCTCAATAAATAATATTTAAAAATTTCAATCAGAGCAGCAAAAAAGACAAAGGTATTCCATTGTTTATTTGCCTTTTTGTTTTATGGCTTTTCATTGATTAGCACATAAAAATAAACAAAACAACGAGACAGCAACGAAAATGAATTTATTAACTGCGCGAATCAACAAGGCGTAATTAATAGTTGAAACATATTGCGTATACGCCGTGTGCGCCACTTAAAATCTACGCCCAAAAACATCGTAAACTGGGAAATCTATGCCGAGACTGACTTTGTTCCCCAACTTCCTTAACTGAGTTGCCTTTTGTAGTTCAGCGAAAGTTTGTTGACAAATTTTTACGAGCTTCGCGAGAGAAACAATCGAATAAAGGGCAGAGAAAAACAGATGGAGAATTGGGGGAAAAAGAGGAGTTGTGCATTGTCCTAGTCGTGCTTGTTACGCGCCAGAACAAAGGCGTTGACATGGAGTGCGCCTTGTTACGGCCTTTCATTTCGTCCTTTCATTCAACGCCTTGTTACGCGCTACTTGTCTTTATTCTTTCCCTCTCCCTTTTCTTCTTCTTGTGCGTGCGCCTTTGTTGGTCGCATTTATTATTATTTTTATATCGTGATAAATCACTCATAAATATTAAACGCACGCTTGCCAAAAAAAAAAAACAGTACAGAGAAAAAAAGCAGCGAAAACAGAACTAAACTTTTTTGCATTTTTAGTTGGCATCAAAAACTTGTTCATTTTGTGCTAACAAATAAATTTCACCACAATTTCGCCAACTTAAAAAGGTGCATATGAATAATAACAATTAAGATTTTATAGATAATTCTAGTTTAATTCTATTTCTCTTTTATTTCGCCAACTTTATTATTCCTTTTTGGATAACAGACTACAAATATTTAAAAAAAAATCGATGTGTAGTAGATTTCGAGTTTTTGAATTCAAGAAACAATTCACACAGAAATAGCCTATTGTACATAAATTCTATTATTCTATTATATTCAGGTAAGTGTTATTTTAGGTGACTATATATGCAATTTACTACTTTTTTATATGCCATAAAAGTCAACCACATTGTGAATTGGCGAATTTGGAACGAAATCGATTTGCGGCACAGCTGAT
The DNA here is from genome assembly GCA_035043265.1 of Drosophila testacea. Lineage (NCBI taxonomy): Eukaryota > Metazoa > Arthropoda > Insecta > Diptera > Drosophilidae > Drosophila > Drosophila testacea. Next base: position 4,192,372 of record JAWNND010000151.1, read on the forward strand.
GAATGTTATTTTCGTTGTTGTGTGATTTGGGTTCTTTTCGAGAGTTTTATGACAACACAAAATACAGTTGCAAGACACAGAAAATATGGCCACGCAATCTGGAGTTCTGCCAACAGTGTCAACAGTTTCAATTCCAATTGTTCCGCTTTCGTGTGTTTCATTTGCATTGGGATTGAGTTGCGTGTCCTTGACGATTTTATGCGACATGGTGGGCGTGATAATTTTTATGATTAGCCATAAAACTAAAAACAGTAATAATATTAACTTCATTTTCATTTTCATTTTCATTTCCATTCTCGTTCTCATTCACATTCGCATTCACATTTTCATTTACATTTTCCATCTCTCGGAAACTCAACGTCGTTTGCATATTTTATTTGGTATTTTGTTCTTTGAAATGAGGCATAAAAGCCTAAGAAAAATACGAGACGGCAAGCGAAAAATAGAGAAAGGAAGAACGAGAAGAGAAACGAGGAAGGAAAGAAGAAAAAAAATTAAATAAACTTTTCAATTTGATAAGCATCAAATCAGTTGGCACAACTTTTGATTGCGCAAGTTTTCTCAAAATGGGCGGCAAAATATTTTTTGACCGAAATAACAATAACAATAACAAATAGAAATACAAATACAAAATACAACTTAAATAACAACAACAGCAGCGGGAAAAACAAATACAGTTTGAAAATCCAAATTCAAATACAAGAATTTTAATGCATTTCCATTGTCGTTTTGTTGTTGGGAGAATTGTTGTGTTGTTGTGTTGTTGCGCGACTCGCAATTAAAGTTTGTCAAAAACTTTTCACATTGATTTGTGCAAATAACTGTTTGTGGCATAGTTTTCATTCAACACGACCACGACCACGACCACGCCCACTAGCATGGGGCATGCTTATTAATGGCGGCTACAAAAAATGCTGTTCAAGCAGTTTGGTTGCAAATAAAAACTCTTTTTTTTTAGCCCTGTTTAATGTTAACAACAACTCTTGGCCAAGTGGCAAAGTTGGAGATTGCCAACGATTGTCCCCGCCCTTTGCCCTAATTCACTAGAGGCAAAGTTTTCAACCGGATGTGCTCATAATTATGCAACATTTTTGTGCAGCAGCCGCACAATAAAAACAGTTTCAAATGCCATTAACGGTTAACTAAACGGCAGATGAAGATGTGGCAAGTGGCAAGCGGCAAGCGAGAGAAGTTGCAGCTTTAGCCAGAGCCTGAACTGAGTTTAGTTATCCAAGTTGTTGCAGGCACCTCAAGCGCACACGGTGTTAATGGGCTTTGCCACCTGCCACCTGCCACATGCCACATGCCACACTCTACACTCTGTTGGGGCACCTGGGGCGACCTTTGTTGCTTCTTGTTGCACTTTTAATTAGCGTCGCGACACAGCCTGCCTCAGCCTCAGCATTTGCCCCAAATGCGCTTAAATGCCAAAAGTGGCAACGGGGTGACTTCGTCGTGTGGCAGCCGCCATACTAGACTCTGTGGCAGGCACCAGGAGTTTAGAGTTCCAGCTACTTGTCGAAAGAGGCTGAATACTTGACTCTCCTTCCACCCTCTACCCTTTTTCTCGAGCCTTGCATCCTTTTCTAGAGTTCCTGTGCTTGCCATGTTGCAGTTTTTCCTGCTGGCGGCCTTTTCAGTTGGCCAAAAAAAATAGATGAAAGAAAGAAACCAAGGCAGCATAAAGTTTTAACCCAGCTGCATTTTCTCTTCCCCTTTTCCACTCTCTCTCTCTCTCTCTCTCTCTCTCTACTATTCTGTGTTGAGAGTTTTACAACTTTCCCTTTGCCGAATCGACTAGAAGTCTTAAAGGTATAAAATACACATAAATATGCTTACAGATTTCCATAACGAGGTCAAGTTGAGCCAAAACTTTTCTATACAATCCGCAAGTTTTCGGCGTTCTCATAATAAAAGATAATCAAATGTACTTATAATAAAGTTGCCGACTTCCATTAAGCTTGACTTTTGCAAGAAATAAGGCATAACTATGGTAAGCGTAATCTTTTGGAAGTAATGCGTATCTAACTACTTGACAATAGGTGTCTTAAGTTGCTTTGATAAACTGTTAAATGTGGTAACAAGTGTCGCTTAGTTTTTCTAGATTGCAGTTTTAAAATATTGAAAGTTAAAGTCTTGGTTAGCATGCTTGCAGAGTTGCCAGCTCGGAGAATGTTAGCTTAACTTTTTTATGTGGATGTTCTCTTTGTATTCAAAAAATCTATGGTACAAAGCATATAAGACAATATATGTATACTATATAGCTCTTAAAAATATTAATTTTTGTAATCTAAATTAATTTTACAGAATTTTTAAACTTTGCAACACTGAAACGGAGTTTTGGCAGATCCTTCTTAATCTCTCTTGCACTCTCTAGTATTAAAATCAATTTGCAACTGGATGTTCTGTACTTTTTCTACAACATTTTCTTGCTGCATTCTGCCTGCATTCCATGTATGTATTTTAGTTTTCATTTTTAGAATTTTTCACTTGATAAATTTGGGTTAAGGCTTTCATATTGTGCGGTCAGATGGGGTCGTATAGCTGCAATCTGTGCCATGTCAGCAACTAACTGTGTTTAGATTTTAAAGCCAATTAGTTTAGCAAAACAAAATAAAAAAATACACAACTGAATCGATGCGAAGAGAAGCGAAGCCGGCAAATTTAGCTCATAGATTTTGTCATTGAATTGTGCGGTCAGATGGCCAAGAACTGAAAACAACAACAACAACAACAACAGCAACAGCGACAGCAACAACAACAATGTACAAGACAAACATGTTCGGCAAAAAAGGGCAAACGCGAAATGCGCCTAAAAGTCTGCAAAACAACAACAGAATGTTGTTCAAATCGGTTGGTTGCTGTGGTTGCGTTTTTGGGGTCAAAACTATTCTGCGGCTATTTGCTTTGCTGCACTTTGAACCAAAACCAGACCAGAGAACAGACGGAGCAACCCTCGCCCCTCTTCTGCAGGCGGCCAGACAACATTTGCTGCGTCGAGAGTTCATGGCTTTATTTATTTAGCGCATAAATTTTCAGCGCACGAAAGATTTTTCCATCTTTCCCTTTCCGTTTTCCATTTTTTCCCTCTTTTTTTGTTGTTGTGTGTATTTAGGTGCCCTTTTGGCATGCGGGGGCGGGGCGGGATCGTTGTCAAACCAGAACGACAAAGACAACGACATTTGTTTGCATTTATTTGGATTTGTTTTTCTTTTTTTTTGAGAACATGTCCTCTAGACATTGTCATTGTTCTCAGTTCTCGTCTAGCCATAGGCGTAACATTTCCCAGTCCACTAAAGTTTACAGAATCCTGCGTCCAGACATGGACAGTTTAACTCTTGCGGCAAAGAAAAACAAACAAAATAAATTAAATCAACTTTCACTTGGATAGTTCACTGTTTGCCTTAAGCAGACGCTATTAAAAGGTTCATCAGCGGACCTAGATATATCCTATGGATACACTACGCAACATAACACTAAACAAACCTTAAACTTCTTAAAATACAGTAAATTTTACAATAATAAAATTATTTGAAAATAAGATTTGCTGAGTACAGGGATTTTCTTATTTATAAGAAAGAAATACATGTGTGTTTTTGTGATTTGAAAATATTTGAATTGATTTTTCTTCGAGATTTGTTTACTAAAGATTTTGAAAATATGCCTGATTGAAGCACACAATAAATTTTTTTGAATTGCGAATTGTAGCCAAAGGTTTTGTAAAACTTAAGGAACTGCCCTCGCAAGCCTTTTATTAAAATATCTCTAATAAACTTGACCCAAATTCTTCCACATCCATTGCAATCAACAAATAACACACAATTAAAAGCCTTACTTGTCGATAAATGCCACAGCAGCAATGATAACAACACAACTTTAGTGCTTTCAATAATTACCAAAGACTTTATACAACACTTGTGGCAATTGCATAATTAAAGCAATTGCAAATAGATAACTCTGTATTAGTTTAAGCCGTAATTGCAATTAAATTTGTTCAAACTTTGCCAACTAACAATTATGACTATCAAGAGAACAATTTGCTCGTAGTCTAGTGCAAAAGTCTTTCCATTGCAAATTGCCACCCAATTTCTGTCGCTTTCCAACACTAGTGTGTGTGTAAACACACATTCCCATTGTTTTTGTTGTCGACGTCGTCGGTTAACATGCAAAGTTCATTAGGTTTTTGGCCTATGCGACGATTGCGGCAATTTCGGTTGTGCTTTTAACGAGTCCAAAGTGCAGTCAACAACAAAAACAATGGGCGAGTAAGAGGGAGAAAGAGAAGGGATGTGTGCGAGAGAGTTGGAGCATGCGACAAGCCAAAGGCAAAGGACATTAAGCGAGTTCTGAACTCCTTAAGCTGCAATTAGCGCATACAATGAACTGCAGCATGCTTTTCTACCTGTATACGCTTTCCCTCTCACTCTCTCCCTTTCTCTCACTCTCTGTCCTCTGTCTCTTTCTCTTTCTCTGCCTCTTACTGCCGCCTGTCTGCGTCTTTTATTATTCATGCCACTTTCACTTGCCAAATTAGCCGCTCACGAATTTCTTTTAAAACGCAATTAAGTGCCAATGTTTGCCAGCAGGCAAAAAAAACTTTCCCCTATTTTCTACCCCTTTTCTCACAATTTCTTTCTCATTTCTTCCCCCTCTTGCACTCGTCTTGAAATCGGCACTTGAAAATTTTAATTGGCATTCGGCGAGCACTTGAAACTCTGCAACTTTTGTTTGGCTCAATAAAATGGCTGCCATTATTCCTCCTCTTCCTTCTATTGCTACCACACTCCCTAAAAGACCCACCCCCTTTCCTTAATTTTCCCCCGCTTTGTCCAATTGACAACTATCTAAAGCTTTTGCAGCAACAACTGCTCAATGTCCTTTTGGCAAACAAGAAAATATTGCAATTAAATTTTTGTCCAACAGCTTAAAATTCTATTGCCCGTTTAGCAAAAGCACAACAACAAAATAAGGAAAACACACACACACACACAACATTTTACACACAAAATTGGAATTTTTAATTTGCACGTCATTAGGAAGAACTCTCCTAAAAAACAAGTAAAAGTATCAACAGAATTTGCTTGACGGCACTCTAAATACCCTAACAATCAAAGCTGTAGGTGTGTTTCATTGGATATTAAATATATTCTATTAAGAAAGAAGTCGAAACTATGATTAAAAGATTAGAAAAGTAAACCAAATTTTTTATTTATATGTTACGAACTGATAAAGATATTTCGCTCAATTAAAATATGCGCCCAATAAGATCTTTTAATAAACAGACAAAACAGTTCAAGCTGTCTTTAAAAGTTTTAATTTAACAGTGTAATCCGAAAGATATGAGCTAAATAAATCATTCTACTTATCATGTAGGTAACAAACAACACAAAAGAATTATAACACCCACTGCAAGGGCATTAAAAAGAAGAGAACAACGCCAATTTGAGCGTTCACAATGTTAAAGGTTAATACCTCTTATGGTATCATGTTGCAGTGGACCAAGAGGGAGGAGGCTCAGGGAGAATAACGTACCCCAAAGCCACATGACGACAGCAGGCCAAAAGAGAAGGGAGTGAGAGAGAGGAAGAGAGAAAGGAAGGCAGAGACCGAAAGTGAAAAAAAAGTAAACCAGAACAACAATTAATAATGAATTGTATTGCGTATTGTGTAAAACCGCAAAGGGCCTGCATAGCGAGAGGATCAGGAGGGAGTGAGGAGTAGAGGGTACAAAGAGGGGGGCTAGGGAGCAATCATCAGAGGGTCCAGTATACGCATTCATTTTGTGCGCAATTTTCATTTGTGAAAATTGCAGGCGTGGCAGGGGGATAGGGGAATGAGGGGCACGAGATGCCAAAGAGCGACACTTGAAAGGACGACAAGGACGCAGCTAGGATGAATGGATGTGCGCGTCAAACAACAAAAACAACAACAACAACAACAAACTCACAACAACATGAGGAACAACAAAAAATGGAAAGTATATTACAAAATGCTTCAACGAGAACGTAAAACGTTTAGGAGAAAAAATTGCTGTTTCAACAAATTTACAACGGAAGTTCAAGTGTTTGGTTGTGTGTGTGTGGGTGTGGGTGTGTGAATGTTCAGGTGTGTACCCCAACCACTATTTAGTATTACCAATTGTGCGGGTGTATGTGTGTGGGTGAGTGTGTGTGTGTGTATATGTGTTGGCCGTTGAGGCGCGTGATGAATGCGCACGGTCATCGATTTGCACTCAACTCCATTTTGCACTTTCACATTTCATGGGCTACATAATTTGTGTGGCAGCACCACACACACACACACACACACACAGACACACAGTACGCACCACCATCACCGCATTTCACAACACTACACACCATACTACAACGCGTCAGCACGGATTTCATTTTGTTTTGTGATGTGTTTGCGGTGGACAATGAAAAATCACCCAAAACATTTTGCCAACGACAAACGTTCAACGAGTTGTGAAAAACGAAGGGAATGTAGGGAGAGAATAGGTGAAAGGGAGCACAGAGGAGAAAGGAAACAGAGGGAAAAAAGTGTCCGACATGGTTTGCAGGAAGTATTTCGCACTTCAAGTGGTTTACTGCCACCTTCTGTCCCAACACTCCCTTGTTACCCTATTTCTCGCTTTTATGCTTAGAGAGTACGCTATCAATTAAAGGGTATCAGGAATTTGTTATCGCTTTGACCAGTTTGAAAGGGGAATAAATGAAATACTTGCGATCAATCTTGATGCACAATATTCAATCTTGAGATGAAAGAATATTGTATAAAAAGTTATGGAAAAATTATGTTCTTAAAGATAAACAACACTTTAAAATCTTTTCTAGATAATAATATTTGTATCATTAAAATATAATATTAGACTCTTATGACTACCCTTTTGAGAACATTATTTTAAAAGGGTATCGCAGTTGAAAAGGATATTCAATGACAACTTTAAAATATTTGCATATTTGAACATCTTGAAACAAAATATATTTTCATACAATAATCTAAAGAAAAGGGTATTAACTAGTAAAGTACACCGAAAATTTATCTTGGAGATATTGAAATTATCTGAATTAAATTATCCGATATAGTATCGTGTATATGGTTAAATTCACTGATTAAAGTTATATAAAATTTAATAAATGTACTTAATTTAACTCGTAGTTTAAGCAACAATATTTTGGCAATCCATCAAGAGCTGTTGAACCAACTTTTCAGTCAGCTTCCCCAAAAATACTTGAACATACGAGTGAAAATGTTTGTAAAACTGTATGTGAGTTTTGGATGTGTGTGTGTTTGTACTTACATTCATTTCCTGGTAACGTGTGTCCTGTCAAACCGGGTATGCCTGTGACACCAACAACACCGCCACCACCGATGGTGCCAACACCACCGCCAACACCAACAACACCACCGCCAACACCGACGCCAACAACTCCACTGCCCGGATGATAACTATAGCCATTTTGTGTGGCATAGAGTGCTGTCTTTTGGTCCTCCATGCTGAGGGCCAGATCCATCGAGTGCTCGAGGGCCTTGTTGTCCAAACCGCTGGCAGGATAATAGGGAGGTGGGGCCTGATTCTGTTGGGCAGCCACAATCGATGGCCGCACCGAGTCCATTTCATAGTCCTTGGCGGCGGCGCTCTTCTTCGACTGATTGCGTTTGCAGCGACAGAACATGAGCAGCAAACCGGCGAAGAGTGCGAATACAATGCACGACACGATTATCGCAATCAATGTGGGCGTGGCAAGGGCGTTTGCCTCCGCGATATAAGGACGACCAACTGCAAAAAGAGAGAGAGAGAGAGAGAGTGAGAGAGTGAGAAGGAGCAAATTCGAGATGAATGAAATGAAGCCATGAAAAATGCAACGCCACTCAACTGAATGGTTGGATGAATGTAAGGGTAACTGGTTGGATAGATGGATAGATTGATGGTTGCCTCTTGCCAGGTTGCCCGACGATGGATGAGTGATTGATTGATTGATTGTCCCGACTATTCAAAATGAAGAGAGAGGGACGATGGTCGCAATTGCTCGTAATGGCTTTGCATATAATGGAAATCAGCGAGTGAATCATTATTCCCGATCGTGAATAGCCCCAATGAATACAGGACCAGTCATGAATGTCGCCCATAGTTCTAATAGGCTCTTGACTCTTTGGTCAACATGATATATATTCGCATCATTTGTCCCGCTTGAAATGATTGAACAACATTATTCAAATATTTGCGATGCATTTGACTCGGCTGAACTTTAATTTATTGGCTTTAAGTGAACTTGTAGTTAGTTTACTTAGTGTCCTTAATCTTGTTACTCATCGAACTACAGAAACTCTATTCTGTTATTATTGAAATGTTTGTGCTTCACTTGACTAAACTGAGATTTATTTATTTTAAATTAATCGCTGCTGGTTCTGGAAACTCATAAGTTGTCTGCTAAACTAGATTTCCAATTAATTAAACACCCTTTAAGATTTTCTTATGAAAACTTGTAATAAACTTCAATATTTCATTTTGTGAATAGGAAAGTTTTCTTTGAAAAAGAAGAATTATTATATTTATTTTATAAACTGAGAAAAGAATAATCGACATTCTTATTGCTTCTCTTTATCTAAGTTATAGTTCCCATATCAATCTATATAACCATCCAAACATCATTGAATCCCCTTCTAAGAATTAACCCCGTACTTACTTTCGGCATCCGTGTAGTCACCGCAATGTTCGTGATTGTTGCGCAGACAGAGTTTCACCCGTACGGTGGGACTGTTGTCATCCTGTTCCAGTGCAAGATTGTTAAGAGCACCATCATCCTCATCGTCATCGTCGTTGATGGTGTGACCCAAAGCACGTCCACCTCCACTGCGACGTGGAGCAATCAGACGATCAATGACCTGTTCCTTATGCGTGGGACCATTTCCAGAGAGTTGTAGATTGTCCACAGTGTGCACTACTTCCCAGGCAGCCATCGGAGTGTCTCCATGCAACATGGTCTCCACCACAGCCACAAGATTGAGGCAAGTGGCACCCACATCAATACCCAAAGTACGTGTGCTAGGTTCGTAGGTGACTTGCAATGGAGGAGGAATCCGACTGACCTTTGTGGTGGTTATAATCTCATTGGAGTAGGGAGAACCATTCTTGGGATTCAATGCCTTCACCTTGAAGGCATAGCTCTGATGCTGATCCAATGAGGTGACTTTACAGGGTATATCACGCTGACAATCAACCTCAACCCAATCGGAGTTAGCATTCGTAAGTGATGCACAGTCCGCAATCAATTGTTCTTCACGTTGCATGGCAACCCTACGATAACTGACAAAGAATTTGGTCTTGCTCAATCCTCCATCGAATCCTGGATCCCAACTGAGAGTCACATAATTGTGACCCACATCGACGGCACGTACATTTGTTGGCTTCTCGGGAGGACCCTTCTGTTGTAGGCGAATCGGAGCACGAATCGTGTTCAAGGAGTTGACCACACGACATGTGTATTCACCATAATCCGAGTGAGTCAATGAGTTAATCCTCAATACAGAAGTATAAATATCATTGTTATCCGTTGTGGTGCTAATCTCGTAGTGTCCATCGGAGGACATTGTTAAGGGAGAAGGATTATTGCCAAATTGCCATTGGAATTCGGGTTTAGGATAGGCTTGAACCTTGCAAACCACTTCGGCAGTTTCACGTATATCAAAGGCAACCTTATTATATTGATGCAGGACAATGGGTTCATGTTCGATTCTCAACTGCATCGAGGAGTTGGCCGAGTTCACTTCGTTTTGATAGAGACATGTGTATAGGCCACGATCTCCAGGAACCAATTGATTACTCGAAGGTCTTGCATTGCCGTGGAACTTCAACATACTTTGAACTGTGACCATGCCATTGGGACCCTGATCGGGATTCGTTTTCACCTCATACAGATTCAATTCGGGTAGAATTTCCACACCATCCTTTAACCACTTGATGCTAGGAGCAGGTTTTCCTTTGGCACTGCAAGTCACTGCATATTCTATATCCTTGACCCGACGTGTCATGTGCTGTTGCAATTTGGCCAGAAATTGTGGTGGCTGATGAATCTCTAGCACAATTGTGGCCATCTTTCCAATTCCCAACTCGTTAACAGCATGACAATGATACTTTCCCTCGTTACCGAGATGAGCTTTCGGAATGGAATATTGTGGTCCCTGGGCGAGTATCTTTTGACGGCTAGAGAACTCTCCTTCCATGTCACGGAACCAGCGATATTGTGGCACAGGCCAACCAGGAGGATTTGCCGAGCAGGTCAAGGTCACTCCATTGCCCACATGCACCACAGGTTTATTGGGTGTAATGTAAGCCTGGCCAGGACGATGACGCACCAGGAGTGCAACTGTGGAATTTCCTACTCTCTCACTTCTCTCCTGTCCCTGACTCTGCATAATGTTCACAGCACGGCAAATGTAATTTCCCGCATGCTCTGCTCGTACCGAGGCTAGGGTCAAAACATCTCCATTATAACGAAAATCTGGAGCACCCTCACGAAGCCATTCAATGGTAACAGGAGCTGGATTGGCAGTGACATTGCAACGTATGTTAACAGTTTCTCCCTCCTCAGCTTCACGGGTCTTCGATTCGATCACAACCGTCGGTGGATAGAGTATATCCAGTATGAGTTCCTGTTCTCCAGCCTTGCCTAATCCATTGTCGGCACTGCACGTATATTTGCCAGCATCCTGAATGCTCACCCGATGGATGGTGTGCACCAAGGCGGAGCTAATGAAGCTACCATTGCGTGTCCATCGCACATTTGGCACCTTTGGCTTCGCATCCACATTACATTCCAATTTGGCAGTGCGGTCACGTTCCACGCGCAGTGGATTCTCAGGTCCCACCTCGACACGGGCATAGTCTGCAAATAAAAAGAATAAACAGAACGTTCAATTAGCAAGGATACACAGGATGTTGCATATACTACTATATATAAGTAAATATGCACAGTTGCGAAAAAATTAGAGCTCCACTAGGATAACTTTTCTTATTGATCAAAAAACAAACGATACGTATACGTATTCTGAGGAAAATTTAAATTTTAGTTGCTCTTGGAATGTTCTTCATATAGTACTTTTTAGCACTTGTTCTATATTAGTAAATAAATAATATAAAGTATTATTGTGGTGCTATTTCATTTTCCATAGCTGTATACATATATTTGTATTTCTTTCGACATAAATCAAAGCAATTCCTCTGCAGACTGCGGTCAAAATGATGAAAATTAATAAACACAAAGCATTTTCGGTGGAGCTTAATCAGCGGCATCCCAAACTTGTAATTGAATTAGCTCAGAGGGAAGGTCCAAGATTATTATAGGAGGTAGAAGGTTCTTCATTCTGATTAGACACAAAATTTGTCAATTATTAATTAAGCTAATCAAGTATCTGAGAGAGCTAATGCCACACGGCTTAGCATCATTAGCGCAACTCGAGAGTGCAATTGATGAGACTGATGAGTCTGGACTTTGAACTTCGCCCTGTGTTGGATCGCTCTAGTATCTGAGGTTAATTGCTCAGCGAACAATGCTGAATTAGAGGGTTAAGGGTGGGGATTTAACTTAAAGAGTGGTGAATTAAATATCGCATTAATTGAGTGCAATTAGAGTCAATGCTCACTGTACAAAGTCAACACTTCATTTCTTGCATTAATTATTATTAATATCTGCTTAAACTCAATTATTTTTGTCTGACTGCACAGCTGGAAATAGCAAGCTAGTTTATAAAAAAAGCATTTTCCAATTCCCTACTTTAATTTAAGCAGTAATTATTAAAGGTATTGAAAACGTTAACACTCTAGCACTCTTTCTGGACAATAAGTAACGATTTAAAAACAAGTGCAACGTTTTTTGTATTGGTTATTAAACGTTTTGCCATTTTATCCTATACAACACTTTAAGCAGACAATTTTCTGTTAATTACAAGACTTTCCACCAATCATCATAAAGAGTATCCATTATAATTATCGACTTATTAGTTTCGCAAGACTTTTCAACCTTGCAACCTTCTCCTGCACTTCAAACTACAACTCAAATCTCTTGCACACTTTGCAACACTATTAACTACAGATTTTATGGAATTAGTGTTTGTCTTTAATCTGTGACCTGCACTCGAATGTCTCTCTGCAAGTGGCGCCCTTGCAACCGCAAATAGCATGAAATGATGTGGCATGCCACAGACTAAACCTTGTGGCAAGGTGGCAAGTTTTCTTAGCTCTACGCTTTTGTAATTAACTGAGATGGCTAAGTGTCGCTGCCGGCTGCCTAATGACTGTCCATAAAGTCGCCAACTCGTCACACAAAGTTGCGATTTTGCTCCGCTATCTCAAGAAAGTAGAACAAATACTTAGCTCCCTCTTTCCATCTTTCCGAGTTTGCCTTAAGCTGTCTACACTGATGAAAAAGACCAGATTCTTAGCTTTGCGGTCTTGAAAAATGCGATTTTTGTATCTTTTCACTAAAGAGTTGGTCTCTTTTGAAATGTTCTTACAATCAAAATGTCTTCTCAACTTTTAAGAAGTCTGTCTGATAAAATCCTTAGTTTTTCCACCTTTTTTTGAGCAGTGTAGGTTCTGTAAAATTATAGTAAATTGCGGCTACTGTTTGAAGAATAAAGTGAAGGGAAGGGTATTCGAGTTCAGGTTCAGGTGTTGCTCAAACTTGACTCTTTGCGTGTTTATGTGCGTGTAATTACATTTGATTGTCTGCCTTGCCCCAAGAACAATGAACTGAACCATTAAGAAATACCTAGTGTTGTTGTTATTTCTGTTAGAAATTGACGCGTTTGTTTCGGTTCTTTGAGCTCGGCTCGGTAAATGGCATCAAATTGGCTTATTTGTCACTTTGTGAACATGTTTTACACATTTGGGCCATTGCATTCCGCGCATTTCATAATGCTCATGTTGTGCCAACATTACCAACAACTGACCTAAAAATGGGGAAACCATTTCTAAAACTAAACCCAGTTACTCTTTCCTCTCCTGGGTCATGGTTTTTTTCCCCCAGGGAGGCCTGCGTTGATTACTTTAAAATGGGCAGCAGGTTCCTTCAATTATTTGGTAGCCACTTCGTGTTTATAAATAATGAACACGAAATGCAACGACAAGTAAAAAGAAAGCAAAGAGAGTAGGAGAAGTGGGAAAAAAAAAAACAATTTTATGCGTGTTTTGCATATAAATTTCTTGCTCAATGAAAATGCTAGCGAACCTTAAATTATGTGCGCAAATAATTGAATTAGTTTACATTCACTGCTCTCTCAGAACGCCCCTCTCTCTCTCTCTCGGCCACGCCCACACTTAAAAGTCTAAGCAGCAATTCGTGTTAACAAATATTTTTCCAATCAATTGCCAAATTGTTTAGGTCCCATACAGGGCACTATGGTCCCAGCGACCAATTTTGTTGGTCAAACCTTATTTTTAAACGTTAAAAATCACTCTGAATTAGAAAAAAACTGTGACCATCAAAGTTGCCTACCAGAAATTTCCATTGCAAACATTTTTAATGAAATCTCATGAACTGGTTGCTATGGAAGCTATATGATATAGTTTTCCAATTTGAATAATTGTTTGAGAAGTTGGTGTTGATTATACACCAAACTTGTAAGTTTAATACGGATCGCAGAGTAGACAAGACATTTTTAATTTTAATATTAATATTAGAAGACTAATGCAAAAAACTGGACCAAAAAATCGCAAATTAACAAAAATTTTAATATTTCCCATAGTGCAGGGCGCTGTGTTATTTAAGCTTAAAAGTCTGCTACAAAAATTTCCACTGAATTATCTATTTTTATACGCAATAAGTATTGCTGTTGACCGATAGATGGCGGCACTGGCAAGCAAACGCAACGCTTTAGAAATTGCTCGTGCATTATAAACAGTTTATGTTTAATCCCAGGTCCAATACCCGACAAATTAAATTTAGAATTTTCACTCAGTCTTAACTCAATTTTCTACTCCGTTCTGGGCACTTAATACTAACGTAATTTACAGACTGCTGCTGCTGCTAAGCAACAATTAGTTATTAGGCTGGTTTGCTCCATCTTCTTCATTTTCTCCTCTCTTTTTTTTTTTTTGGCTAATTTCGTTATGGCCACGCGCTCTGTGTGCGGCATAAAGGCGAGAAGGATTCAGTATTCCTTCATAAGCTGTTTCTAACACCATCAGCTTTACAGGCAGCTTCTCTTGATTTCTGGCAATTAATTTGACACAGCAGGTTGACTAAAATTCCCTAAAAGACCCGACTAAAAAAAAAAAAACAAGGAAGGAAGAACTATAGAAAGTGCAATAAAATTAGCAAAAGTAAAGCGCCAAAATTAATTTTAATTTTAATTAGAGAAGCGAACAAAAGTGCATTAAAAATAATCGCTGGGAAAAACCTTTAGAGCGAGCGAGCGAAACCGAGAGCTTAACTTGGCTTACAGATGCGAGCTAAATCCAATTTTAATGTGTGGCCAACACCAGAGGAGGAGAAGGCAATGGGGCGTGGCACGCGCTTCTCATCTCACCACAAAGGCCACAAAATGCCAAGAGAAAACCAAAGTCAAGTTGAAAGCGAATTGATATGGCCAAGAAGTCAGTAGACGTAGAAGGCAGAAACTTAAACCAGTCAAGATAAATGATAAGGCCAATGAGTTTGGAGAGAGGAAAATTCATCCTTTTGGGCCCAATTCACTGCTCCACTTCTAACTAATGAATGCGAAATTAAAAAGTACTGAGCGTAGGAGATGGATAAAGACAGATGGAGAGCGGAAATGTAACGGAAATAAAATAAATTATAGAACCACAATCCAATATAGCCACAAGCATTCCAAGAAGTTTGTTTAGCCTGCAAGATACAACAACACTATACTACACACACATTGGTACACACACACACACACACACACACACTCACATACACACTGGCAATTAATGCTTTAATTCGATTGCTTTGCAGCTGCGTTTGCTTTGAACATCATGTTATTGACCTGGCCTTAAGATGTTGCCCATCTCGCATTGGCCTGACTTGAATTGAGTTGGGTTTGGTCTTGGTCTTAGTTCTGAGTTCCAAGTTTTGACTTTGACTTGGTTGCCTAGTTTGGTTTGGTCTTATCATAGCCATCGGGGGCTCTTTGGTCGTCATCACATCTCGTTTTTAGACCCTGTATTTAGATAGTTTAGAAGAGTCTATTAAGTTTGTTAAAAGTGCGTTACAGGCAGAAGACGGAGGTAAATATATTTTTAATGAACATCAGTAAGTGACGGAGAGTCTAATTGTAAGAGAACTAGATACATCAAACTTGACATTTAAGTTTCAGTTAATATTCTGAGCAGATCTAGTTTGTTTTAGAACTTTACTATAACTCGAATATTTCCTCAAAATGTCACTTAAAATGTACTCAACAATATTCAATATTGAGCAGATTTAAGCTGGATGACAAAACTTCTTTAGATTAAGTACAGAGTCTTTTTGAGTCGTGTTCTCATGACTCTTGAATTTCTTAGTAGTGAGCTCTCGCTTAGCTACTTCGTAGTTTATGTTGCCATGATTTTCATCATCTACTAAATGTTTTTCTTGGCTTTCAAGTTCTTCTTGTTCATGCACAGACATGTGTGTGAGTGTCTGTCTCTGTTTGTTAGCCATTTTGCCTGTCTCTACACATTCAGTTCTCCTTCAGTAGTGCTCTTTGGCTTTTGCAACTTGTTAGTTTTCTTTAGTGCCCTCCACAAGTTTCCTCCTCTCCTCTCTCTTCTTTTCACTCTCCTCCTCTTGTGTTTGTCGCACCGTTTGTCCGCTTCATGTTCCTGTCTTGTTTTCCTATTAAGTCAAGAATTTTTATAGCATTTAGTTGGAAAAGCTCAACATATTTTTACCCCTCATCTCATCTAATACAATCTCATACCAGACCATTCCAGAGATATGTATGTACGCATAACTCGTGCCTGCTGTCAGCGTATTTGAGCTATGAGCTCTTGTGGTTTTTGCTATGGCTTTTTATTAGTTTCTTGTTGGTTTTGTTCTACTATACCATCATCCCCATCCTTTTCTGGTTTGTGGAAAGTGGTTTAGGGCCCTTCTTTGGTCAGTGGTGGTGACCATGCAAAAGTCCGAGCCTCATTTCAGCCTAACTAGTTACTAAATTGAGCGCATAAACTAAAACAACTACAACGTAAAAATACAAAAAAAAAACAATAACAAAGAAACAAACAAACAAAACTGAGAGAAGATGAAAAAGGAAACTGGCAGCTGGTTTGCAGCTCATAAATTACAGGAAAAGCTTCTTTTCAGCCCTCGCAAGACAAATAAACAAGTAGCGCGAGTTGAGTGGCAATTGTGATTGTGTTTAGCAAGCACATTAACAAAGTCTATTAAACAATTGAAGACACCGAGAAGAGACTTCAAATGAATTGCCGATAAGCAACAGTAGCTAAAACAAACAAATAATAAACGTATAACAACAACTGCTCTTTACAACTAAAACAGAAATTGATTAAAGTAACGAAGAAAAAATTAAGATGAAGACTTAGAAATATTGCAGCTTGGTTTTTGACTAATTGTTTTTAAAGGCTTATCTTTAAGAAAAAGTAATTTTTAAAACATAACGAAAACTGCTCTTGACAACAATAACAGAAGCTGTATGAATAAACCTGGGATTTCCAAGTTGGAATTATCAGCCATATTCCGTTTATCGCAGATTTAAAAGTCAAATCGCAATTGTACTCGTAAATGTTGTTTAAAAATGATTGCGTCTAAAATCTCATTTTTTGTTGTTATATGTTTTGATAAGAAATTGCATAAATAAGCAAAATAAGATGAAACATTGAAGGTCATTTAATAGTCATTCTTAGCAAATCATTTTGTCATGGGTTTTTTGTTTTAAATACTTGTTTTGTGATCCTATTTCAAAACCGCTCAATAAAGATTAAAAATAAAATAATAAACAAAGCAATTAATTCATATTCGCAAAGAGAGATGTGTTTAAGTGAAAAGTGTTTAGTCATTAAGCAATAAAACTATCTATAGCAAAGATCTCAATAAAAATTGACCTAATATTATGTATATTTATAAAGTAAGTAATGAGTGTTTTTAGTGCTCTTTGCCATGCAGCAAGCATTAAATATATTAATTTCCTTAAAAAATCAGAAAAAGAATTTAAAAAGGCAAAATCGCTTTCAATTTGCAGCGCTCAACAAAAGATAAAAAAATTGTACAAAGCCAAATAAACATTTGAAAGCAAATACACGTATGTAGAGCCAAATCCAAAGAGATTTTCTATCTAATGTAAATTTCGATTTCGATACGTTTAAAGTGCTTTTATGGAATCACTTTGTGTGCTTCTGTTTTTTTGTATTTTTCTATTCTTTTCTGGATTTTTATTCTGGCTGATATGTAAATGAAATGTAGCCACGATTTGCCTGATAAACGTTGAAAATGTTATTAAATTAGAATTTTTATTAGTTGCAGATACAGATACAAATAGGGACACAGATTCAGATACAAAGATACTGATACAGTTAGAGGCGACAATAGTGTTGTGGCCATATCAAATATAAAGAGAAATTTTTGTGCCGACCACAGTAAATATGTGTTTGGTCAGAAATGATTTATGAAATGTTGTGCAGATTCCCGAAATACAAATGTGAATCGAGTGAATTTATCGAATGTAAACAAACTGACACTGGAACTCTATGTTTCTATGTGTATGTATATGTGAGATACAAGTGAGATGCAAGTTTATTTTTATGCCACAATTTGTGGCAAATCAATGAAAAGTTTTCAACAAACTAATTTTATGTGCTCTGCCTGGTTTCTGTATTTCGACCATGTTTAAAGCATAAACAATTTCCTAGGGAAAATAGGAATGGGAGGGAGAGAGGCAGGAACGGGAGCGTTGCAATCAAAGCTGCCCCAAATTAATTTAAAAAGGCAGCAGCATCACATATACAAATAAAAGAGAGAGAGAGAGAAAAAAATGTATAAAACTTCTTGGCGCGCTATTTAAACAACACAAATTTCTGTAAATTGTCTGGCTGGAATTTTAATGGTAAACAAAACGAGAGAAATGAGGAGGGTCGGGGCATCAACTTTTACCATTTGGCAGAGGATGCTTTAAATAGGCAGCCAAATTATTGACAAACTTTTTTTTGTATACGTTTTTTTTTCCAGCCATGTGCCACACATGGAAAACACACCGTGGACAGAGAGGGAAAGGAAAGTTCGGGGCAAGTTGAGGAGCCTGGGCACATGCAGGCCACAAACGATGTCATTAGTGTTGGCATTTGCTTTGTTGTTGCTGCTACTATTTGCACAGCAACCAAAGAGGTGCAGGAGGAGGGGGGAAAGAGGAAGAGAGGCAAAAAGTAACAGCCGTGCCGGGCAAAACTTTTGCTTTTATTTATTTACTTGCCCGCGCTTAGTAGCAAATAGGAAAAAAAGTATAAAATACAATTAACAACAAACCGAAGCTGTGAATACACTCACAAAGCGTATGAATAATGCAAGAGTTCAACTGCATGTGATTTAAATATTTAATAAACAAAGAGCAAGCTTAATAAACGATTGAAATAAGTTACAAAAAAACTAGGAAAGCTTCTTTCGAGGTACAGTAGGATGTCAAATGATTATCACTATATTATGTAAAATTATTATAGTTATTATTAATATGAACCACTCCACGTATGCACTGTTTCAAGAAAATAGAATGGAAAGAGCTCTTGGAGTCAAAACATAATGGAAAGAGCAGTCAAAACCACTGCGGACCCAACGTTAATTATTCGAATTGTTCTTTATAAGCGTAGTATTACAGAGGTAGGAGATTTATCACATTTTAGTGGATCATATGATTGATATATAAGAGAACTGTTTTAAATTGACTTACAAAGTGAAGCTCAGTCTGCCACCATTTGTAATCTAATTCCTTAACCTAGCTAACTAACTCATATAATTTGCTATTGACTCCAGCACAAAGTGTATGATAATAAAAAATGGGCCAAGCGAATTTGCAGAGCCTGAACTAGATGAAAACAAAAAAAAAACGAGAAAAAAATGAGAACAGACTGAGAACTCGGGCAACACGTAAAGCAAATTTTTGAATGGCGTAATTTTCCACCGAAACGAGACGTGTAGATTTGGTAAAAGACTGCGAGGAATGCGAAGAGAAGGGAAAAGAAAATGGAAACAGGAGGCAGATGGAAGAAATAGCTGAAACGGTTGAAACAGTTGAGCAATTGCAGTTAGAACCAGCAAATTTTGATGCTTTGTTTAACTTTCGTTGGGGTGTATGAGTGGCAGCAAGAGCGAGAGAGAAGGAGAGAGATAGAGAGGGAGAGACTGACAGAAAGAGAGGCAATGATTGAGATGGAAACTGTAGCAAAGCATTAGGCGCAAAACGGAATTACTTGCAGAAAATAAAACAAATAAAACAAGTAAAAGTTTTTCGACGTGCCCCCAGAGAGGGAGACAGAGAGAAAGATAGAGAGAGAGAGAGAGAGAGAGAGGGAAGAGAAGGAGAGACTTTGATAAGAGGAGCAACCATTGCCACTTTTGCTGTTACTTTCCCCACAACCATACTCCTCTTTTCTATATGTTGCTTTCCCTATGTCTATAATAAACTCAATTCGCTTTTCAATTTTTGGGCCGAGTACGTCTTTTGGCCTGGCTAAAACAGAACAGTAAGTGGCATTGTCTTGGCAACTGGCGCGACAGCGTCTTTTGACCTAAATAATTAAATTCCGTTGAAGGGCAAAGGCGAATGAGACGCCAGAGAGACAGAGTTAGATACTGAAACCGAAACAGAAACAGAAACAGAGACTGAGGATGGCAAAAGGGAAACTTTGCTTTTAGCGTAGAAAGAACTTGCTCCTAGTCCCTGGAGTCCTTGAGGCCAAAGTTGTCTCCAAGTGCAGCTGGTGCTGCTGCTGCTGCTGCTTCTCTTTTTTAGTTGCCAGAGCAGCAACAGCAACAACAACAACAACAACAGAGGCTGTGCATTTCATTAAATTTCATGTTAAATTAATTTGCCCCATTGCAGTTGCAAGTGAAACAACCAAAGATGGAAGCACTTTATGCAGATTTCATAGCCTTTGTAAATATTTAGTTAATTTCAAGAGATTTTTACCCTCAGCAATCAGGGAACTCTTCTTTAACTGAGCACGATGAACACTCAATTCAATTGCCTTAAAGTGCAGTCTGTTAGTCAATCAGTTAGTTATTCAGTCATTCATTTAGTCAAACTTTGCATAAGAACAACATTCGTAAGTTACTCGAATTTGTGTGTTAAGTGTGTTTCACCTCAGGTGACAGCTTGATTACTTTAAGCACTTAAAGGACACCTGGTTACGTGTTTGGATTCAGTTCAAGTAAAAGTGGGAGTTTTATCTGTCAGACTCGAGTGTTTACGTAACTGAGCCAATAAGCAATCATTGAAATTCTGTTTAATTAATATTTATTTATTAAAAGAAGATGCAATTGCACAAATACTTAGTTATGTATATATGTTTTACGTTGTGTTTGTTAAACGAAATATTAGAAAAAGATTTCATATAATGAAGAGGTGAAAACTGTTGAAATCTAAAGTAATTAAAAATAAAAAAAATTGTTTTTAACAATGCAGTGATTAAATAAAGAAAAAGAAATGCTTAAATTAATTAAAATTCAAATGTACACTGCATATTTGCAGTTGAAGACGAACTATAATTTTTAAATAAATAAATTTTAGTTTTGCTGACAAGTTTTCTAGTTGAATTTGCGAATTGTTGAGAGTTGGCAACATCTGTGGTTTACCTATTCAAAGCTCAACTAAACATTTCAATTCAATTCTATTTCTATGTGTATTTTTCTTTTTGCGCATTTGTTTCAAAGTTTCATTTGCATTTGTCTGGTTGCAGTTTTGGTTTGTCAATGCTGCAACGAGCTGCTGCATAACTCAGGGCACTTGCAACCAGCTGATGATGAACAACATCATCATCATCATCATCGTCATCTGAGTCAGCGTCATATGTGGCAGCCAGAGGCAAACTTCTGCAGCAGTAGCAGTAATAAAAACACATTGCTGCTTGCCCCGTTGGCTGATGTTTTTGTTATGGCAGCAGCAGTTGCAGCTGCCCCCTAGCGGCACTCAAGCAAAAGCCGCTGCCACCCAATGCTCCATGCCCCATGCCCCAAAGCGGCGTCAGCTGCTATTTTATAGTCTCTCTCTTCCTCTGCCTCTTCAATGTTATTGTTGTTGCGATAGCTATAGCTATTGCTGTAGCTGTTGTTGTAAGTCAAGTTGAAGCTGCACTAAATGTAAACAATGCAAATGGCAACAACAACAAGCTTCAGAAAGCCGCTCGCCATCAGGCGAAATGTAAATAACATTTTTTTTAAATTAACTCGCAGCCACGTGGCAACCACATTCTGCCCCTTTCCATGTGCCACGCCCACACGTTGCTGTTGCTGTTGCTGCAGCTGGAGGAAATGTATCTACATATGTAACGTACAATATTCAAGATTGTTGTTCATATTGCTGCCAGGGACGAGTTCTCTTTGGTTTTTATTATTGTTGCTGTTGTTGCTGTTTGGTTGCCATTTTAGCTTTTGTAACTTGTTCCATTTGTTCAGCACTTTTGCTGTATTTTTCACTGCTTGTGTGCAACATCATCATCATTCGTATTGCATTTTCTTTTTGGCTTTTCCTTCACACACACACACACACTCAAACACGCCAAGGGGAAAACTCTCTCTCTGTGCACAACATCCTCTTCTTTCCCCAATCGTCATGAGTTTTCCTTCGTTTTCCTTGGTTGCAAGTTGCCTGTTTGCCAGTTGCAAGTCCCGTTCGTTCTGCCACATTTGCTGCTTTTTATTTACTCGCTGTGAGCACCACTCGCATGAGTTGAGGACTATAGTGGCTCTATAGTCGGTATATAGCCAGTACTTATGTCCGCGATACTAACTGAAGACTGACTGCGTGCCTTCTGTCAATTGTTAAGCACCTGACAACAAAACGGGGTATATATACTTTTATATTCCACTTGTCAAAGACTGTAATCAATCTAAACGAGTCAATAAAAAGCTCTAGCTTAGTCTTTGAACTATTCCAGTTAAGAGAATGTTAAATCCCAACTAGTCAACAAAAAAAGAAATTTGCAGTTGCTTATGTATGTATGTATAAAGAATTGTTAACAGTAGACTTTGAACTAAAATTTCTAAAGAAAATTGGGATCTACTAAATCCTAATCTTTAATTTCTTCTATTTTAAACTAACCAATCTACTTTCAACTACTAAATTGATTAAGAAGAGTATTCTATATTCGTTTAAGCCTTCCCGCAAAGCATCTCATTTTATGTGCTTTTCTATTGGTCTTCTCAGTTATATCTCTGGAGAAAAAATGTTATGAAGTTCACAGTTCAGTTGCCACCAGCAACATGTGTGTTGTAAAATTTTACAACGCCACAGTTGCCTTCCGTATGATACTTCCCCTAACTCTCTCACTCCCCTAATGCCACTCTGTTAATGCAGTTCTTTACAAGCATAACAAATTTATATGTAGACGCGGGAAATATTCTACATTTGTATTTATTTTTTTCTCCCTTACTACCAGCAACATGCAAGATATGAGCAAATATTTATTTTATTTTAAATATATTATTTATGATACTTTCACCCCCTTTGTCCCTTTCACTGTGTGTAGCACATTTGAAATATGAATTCAATATTTGCATAAATAATAATATAGTTGAAAATGAGTTTATATATAACTTTTAATTAGGCGGCAATTGCAGGCCAACAAATTCAAATGCAATTATAATTATCCAACGTGAAAAACTGAATATGCAAATGAGAGCCAGAAGCAAATTGTATCTGTGAACTATCGTTAATAGAGTGTGGATAAATACCCTGTAAGCAGCTTAATTATATACCTAAGTATGTGCTCACTACTTAATTAAGTAACTTTGCTGATTTTTCATATTTCTAATGAGAAGCTGAAGGTATATAAATTTCTTCATTTTTAATATTATGTTTAAAGCTTTCATTAAGTTCTATTAACACCTTAAATATACCCTTTGTTGTTTCAATTTTTAAGGGATAGCTGCCATAAAAAGAAGTCAACCATATTTATTATGTAATATTTAATTCGAATGTTTTACACGAAATTTCCAAAATCATTTAACAAAATGCGTTGAGCTAATGTCAAATACAGACAGCACGAAAAAAAGTACAACATATGCTAGAAAAATAATAGAAAAGCACAATCAATTGTTAGAATAAACTTTGCTTGGCAAAATCAACAGAAAATTTATTGAAAACCAACACAACACAAGCGCCAAATGAACAAATACAGCAACAATAACAGAAAATAAATGTAAAAAAAAAATCATATGCGAACAATTGAATACTGTTGAGTAACTCGCTACGCAGTTATCGACAGTTTACACATTTTTCCACTTTTGTGTGTCAGAAGTTTGCGAAATCCTTGTTGAAAACAGGACTTATTATAACTTTATTATAAAGATTATCGATGGCAACAAACTCACCCATAAAGCCATATAGGCCAGGGTTATTGAGCCTTGATGAACCCTCATAGCGTTTTCATGTCTAGGGCATTCACTAATTTATAATTCTTTTTGTATCAAAATACAAATGTTGTTCAAAAGTTGTTTTTTAGCCAAAATATATAATTTAAAAACTTTTCGATTTCGTTATTGTACTTTGTGAAGGTTAATGAACTTTGAATTTAAGGTATTTAAGGTCAATTATTGTAAAGATTTTTTTATAACTCAATTTGCAATTTTCTACATAAAAGGAAGTTATAAGAATGTTATAGCCTATAATAAAGAGCAATTTAAATTGAAATGAAATTCAACAGAAAACGAAATTTTGAGAGTATTAATTTCATATTATGTAGACAGAAGGCAGTATTTACTACAATTAATGCATTTTATTATTGCAGTGTTTAGCCACAAAATAGGATTTCTGTAAATCTCAAAGTAGTTTAGATAATTTCCTTAAGTATGTACTTAAATCTTTAGGAATTCTCTCTGATTATTTGTATCTATCTTTTTATTTCAATGCCATAATCGACTTTGTCTCCTTCAATTGAAGTCCTTATGTTTTTTAAGGCTTCGCATCACAATTGTTAAGTCATAATTGACCACAGAGGCTGAGGTTGTATACGGGGTCATTGAAGAGAGAGGAGTAGTCAGCCACAGAGGCAACACACACTTTTTATACTGCTGTGCACTTTGTTAGCCGAATCTGTGACAAGTCCCACAGTTCTCGACTCCATTTCATTAGTCAGTTTGCAAATTGGCGAGTCAGTCAAAAAAAGCAGAGAAAATTGTAATACTGTTGCCAACAAATTCAGCGAACGTTATAAGCGCATATTTGCCATATTCAGAGTCAAATGTGGCAACAAATTTCTGTAAATAAAAATTTTCATGCGGCTTGTGCAAATTTGTGCACATTGCGCAAATTGCATTGCGTCGTTGAGGATCCTGCAACAGCAACAACAACAGCAACAGCAACATCACAAGTTGCAATTGCAGTCAATATGAGAACACACACACTAGATACCCCGCAAATTGTATGTCCCCCTCTCAGCTGCTAAAGTCAAACAAATGTGCTAAAATTAGCATTTTGACATTTCAATTTTGAATATTATTGACATGTTTATGCAGCTCAATATTGGGTAGTATAGGCCAGGGGGGAATTGAAGGGATATATTTGGGCTATTTGTTCAATTTGCATGGTACTGACTGAACCGGTTTCATTGATTCACAAAATTTACTTTAATTAGCAGTTGAAATGATGCCCAGACCAGAGACGCGTGCTCAATACGGACATGGCGGTTGCTCTTGTGGGCGTTGGGAGTTTTTTTTTGGGTAGGCGTGGCAGATACCAGTTTGTTTAGTTTATTGAAACAATTTCATACCATTGTGTGAATGCCGCACATGCAGCAGAGGCAACAGCAAAAGCAGCAACTGTTGAAATATTGACATCATCATCAGCAATATCAACAACTTCATCATCATTCATAAACATCATTATCGCAACGAAGCTCATTATTATAAAACAACAAGGGGAACAAATAACAATGAAGCCAAAAAGGGGAACCATGACTAACAATGCAAACTTTGTCATTGGTTTGATGCATTAATTTATGCGAGTGTATATATATTTCTGTGTGTGTGTTTGTGTATGTGTGTGGGTGTGTATGTCTATAGTGACAGTGTCATCAAACAGAAGCTAGCACTCATTATAGACTGTCTACTGAGTCATCTTCTGTCTTCAGTTCATAATTTCATTTAGTTATTGCTGACTTTCTAACTCAAGTTATAAAGATCGTTAATTCGGTCAAAGTTAACTTATATTTGTTTTTATGTTTATCAAATTTATGTTTACTTATTAAGTACTTCTGTTTAAATTACTTTTCTCGTTTGTTTTTTTGTGTAAAATACTTTTTTTTTACTGGTTCTCTCAATTTTATTAAAGCTCACCACTTAATCCTTACCTCACTTGACATTTCTATTATGTTAACTGACAAACTTCTCTATCTTACAAATTCTTTCCTCAACCTTCTATCAATTTTTCCTCATTTTCCATTCCTTCTTTATCCTATACTTCATCACCATTTCAAGTAGCCTTGACCTTTGCAATTTGAATGCCTTGTGGCGTCAATTAACCCAAAGTCTTTCTCTAATCGCACTTAGCTACCTCGAGACCAGGTATAATCTCAAATTAGTTCCGCAACACTCCTCATTACTCCCACTTCTGTGGTAGCATCGCTAATGTGCATAATTATTGTATTTCAATTAATTTACTTATCACAAAAGGCGAATGCTTAATGCCTAAATGTGATGCCATTGAGCTCTAAGCTTTCTCCGAGTTCTCAGCTCGGAATACGAAATTCGTGTTGAACTGTGTTATCGAAATTTCCATTTTGGGCCTATGGCTTGAGCTTCCTGGCCAACTGAATGGCTAATGACGAATGTCCTGGCCAACATGCGTACCGCAATTTGACCCTCGAAGTGACCTCAGCACGCAACACGCCTCTCAAATACTCATGAAGCGTTAAAGTGTAGGCGTATCTCAGTTTCTGCTTTTTTTTTCTTCCTTTTGATTCCTTCTTTCTGTTGAATCTTTAGAATGTGAACCCTAAATCCTCGCTCCCTTTCTTTTGCAACCCATCCCTAACTGATATCATTGCCTTGTTGCCCTAAGGCCAATGTACGATTATGTGTGGGTGAAAGGAGGTGGGACGAGGATATTAAGGGGCTTTCTTTTGTTTCCCAGCTCAGCTCACATAATGTGGCCAAATGTGTAGCCAAACAATAAATGAAAATTGTGTGCAATTGTCGTGCCTTTCAAACCCAAACTCCCTCTCGCTCCTCTCGATCCTCTCTGTTCTCCATAACATTCCCTATCTCCCATTGTTTATCCCAAACTCCAAAGTGGAGTCCTTTAGACACGTTGCAAGTTGTTGTCCTTGTCGGTAGATGCTCATTTTGTTTTTTGTTCTGTCTATCTGTCTGTTAGTGCTGTTCTTATTGTTGGTATACCTTGGAGGATAAGCCAAACGGGTAGCATATGCTTATGACTTTTTAGAACATTTCTAGATAGTTCTTAAATGAGTTTTAATATAGAAATGTATTTCAGAAAGTCAACCTATTCCTAGTGTGTTTTCACATACTTTCTAAACTAATGCTAAAAGCAATTCTCATCAAATTATTCCATTTTATTATGTATGAATTTAAGTAAGTCATTGTAAAAATACTTTGTTTATCGGGTAGCTGCGAGTCGAGTTGACTCGCAATTTCGCTGTATAAAGATGTATATATATTTTAAAATGTGTAGGCAGATTTTTAATACTTTGTTAACATATTTGAATAAAAGAACTTGAATAAATTCTACCGGGTATCTGTTAGTTGAGCAGTCCTTATTAATCCTCTCTCCAGCAGCTGCTTCAAACTTGTTGTTATTGCTGTTGAGCAACTTCCATTTTGAGTTGCTTGCGTGTCTCGTTATCCTTTTTATTTGAAGTTTGCTTAATGCCAAGTAAATAGTAGCCACATATAGTATAGAAAGAGTCTGTTTGGAAGATTGGGTATTGGGTTAGGGGTTTTCCGGCCATTGTTTCACTTTTGCTTTGCCACAAATGGCAGACACTCTGCGACGTGGCACGAGGCAAGGATAAAGATGGGAGAAGGGGCAAAAGATTGGTTGCAACCCTGACTCATTTCATGGCTTGTTGCCGGCTATTTTGCCGTATTATTGGCGTTAAGTTGCCTGTTACCTATGAACCCTCCGGATCTAACCAAGTCGGCTCTTTGGTCGCTGGTCTCTGGTCTCTCTTATGCTTATCCTGGTCGCATTATCATCATCATCTTCAATTTAATGCGTGGCAGACGACGAGGACACTCGACAATTTCTTCCTCATCCTCCTTCTCCTCTACTAGTTGTTATTGTTACTGTTGTTGCGCTTTGTTTTTGCGGCTTGACTATGGCAGTCACTTCCTGCCATTTGCCAGTAGCTTCTCTACCAGCTTTTTTCCTATCTCCTTCCTTTACTCTCTATATATATTTATTTTTTTCTTCTTACTGTTGCTGTTGCTGTTGTCTGTACTCCATGTAATGCCACTTTATATGCCGCAGTTGATGCCTTTAGAGGCTTTTGTGTTTACGCCATGTTAAGCCTTGGAATCCCTAATGCCAGAGGACATCGCCAATCTCTTTACTCTCTTTTCTCTCCTGTCTCACTCTCTCGCATTGTCTCTCGATTGGCACATGTGTATTGGCATTTGCTTCGTTGATTTTACCCACAACATGCTCTATGCCTATTTGCCTAGTTGGCTTCCCTTTTTCCCCTCTCTTCCCCTTTTCAGCCCTACTCTGCGTGGTGTTAAGGTTCAAACATGGCGCAAGGTCGTTTTAACCAACCGAAGCGGACAACATTTACATTTACATTTCCATCTGCATCTCCATCTCATCCTTCTCCATTTCCATTCTACATCCGGAACGTGCTTGGGCTGCCTTTTTATGCATGATCTCATCGGTGACTGGCATCAGGGACAGAGCTTCGACAGTTTTCCTATTCCTTCCCTTATCCCATTGCCTTTGAAGCAGGCCAGACAAAAGTTAATTGCCTGACATTAAACTATGAAAATGATAGGCGCCACAACACATCCCAACACATATCCTGCGGGCTGCGCATTCCCAATATTGTCCTCGTCTCATTCTAAAATTTCATATAAAGCGCCTTTAAATCGCAGAAAACCCAAACAGGAAAAAATAACGAGGAAAAGAAAAACATTTGACAACAACAGAGAGAAGGAAAACATTGCCAGCATGTCGGCTTAGAATCAAATCTAAAGTCAGAGCAGGCAAAAAAAACCCCATTTTGGCCCGCATCCTGTGAACATTTCCCCGTCCTATTCTAACAATCCTGAATCCTGGCAATCCTTGCCAGCAGCTGTCTGTTGCTTGCCCGCTTTTGGCTGCTTTGTCGCCAGGTGAGATCCGATTAGGCTCATCAACAGCCACGTTGAAAAATACGCGATTGCGATTGCCAGAAAAATGCTCAAAGCTTGGCGCGAGGCAGCACAATAAATTAGAGACCTCGACTTAAACTTGCAATTCACAGAAGCTAATCCCCAAGTCCTTTTGGCCCTAAGGCGCAATCGAAATGGCGGCAGCAATGACGAGAAATAAACTCGGGATTGCCCTCAAAGCAATGAATGTTATTCTATGGTATAACAATCTACAACTACATAAAATGAAGTGAAACTGAACCTTAAAAAAGGTGGTAAAGGCAATTCAAAGGGAAATCACCCCAAGAACTGATTGAGGTTTTCTAAGGTTAAGGATAATTGTTAGGCAACTTAAATTTAATTGAGCAAAGCAGCCAGTAAAACGTTTATGAATGCGGCACAACGAGGAAATTAAAGATTACACACTCTTTTGAGTTTGGGTAGCCAGGAAAAGGCCTATTCGATTGCCAATTGTACAGAAAGCAGTCAGTAAAACGTTTACGAATGTCAGTCACACAAAGAAGAGTTAAATGAGGTAGTTCCGAGAGAGAGTGGATTTAAGAGTGAAATAGAAGGAAATATCTTCTTCTTTCTGTCACAATCTTCTATATTCAACTCATTTCGCATAATATTAAAACATTTTTCGTATCGTTTCATCCTTATTAACAGGAGATTATACAGATTTAGCAATATTGCTAACAATTTGTTATGGAATGACTTATTAGAGGCGATTTAGAAGGAAAGGGCACACATAAAAGAAAAGTAAAAGGTGCGTTGCCAGACTGTCAACAACTGTAGAGTTGATGGAGGTAAAACGTCGTGTCGAGAACTGATTAATTTGCAGATGTCAATTGGTTGGAGTCTAAATGAATTTTTATTGTGGGTCGTAAATCACAGAAAACAGGCGACTGTGAAATTGGTGAAAAGTGGAAAATGGGGTAAAACGTTAACGGTAAATGTTTTCTGATTTTCTGTTGAACTTAACAATTAAATTGTTTTTGATTTAATTTGTCAGGCAAATGCTGAAAATTCTGTTGACTAAGCAAACAGTCAGACAGACAAGGAATAAGGAACAAGGATTCTCTGAAAGTTTGATATGGCGACTGTAGTTGTTAGGGAGTTGGTATGTTTGGTGCGTATGTGTGTGTGTGTGTGAGTGTGTGTGCTGGGCCCGCACGAGACAACCGCAAATGCTGTACATCCTGGACAGACTGGACCTGTGGGACAGTGTGGCAAGGATTTTGCTTTTGATCAACTCCCGAGGCTTGCTTAAAAACGCATTACGTTGGCCCCAAGGAGCAAGCTCAGTTTGACCGCAAGTGGAAAATCCTTTTGCCCACAATTCCCAGCTACACATATCGGACATTGAATGCTGATCCCCTGACCCCGCATTCCACCACAGTGTGTGACATTTGTTTGTCCAAGTCTCGGCCTTATTCTTGTCCTCATCCGGCTGCAATTACTTGCAAAGCGACTCGACTCTGCGGTTGCCTTTGTCATCGTCTTTGCAAATTTGTTATTTATCTGTCTGTTTATTCACTCGTTTGTTTTCAACTTTTCCTCGTATTTTTCTCATTCCACCCACAGGGCAATTAATAAGCATTACAATTACAAATCGTCGCGTTTACATTGCGGTTTAAGTGCAAAATATTTATAATTAAACATTGTCGTTACTAAACACAATAACAAATAAAATGAAAAAAAAAAAGAAAATGTTTAGATATTAAATTTAATGCGACTAATATATGCAAATAAGCTGGCAGCGGAGTGGGCGTGGCATTTGCCTTAGATTAAGGGTCGATGTTTTAATTAAACCGCAGTCGAATCATTTTGAATTTGCCCCCATTTATTCAGTCATTCATACATTCGTTTATTCATTCATTCATATATGTACATACATATACTCATATGCTTCAATTAGTTCAATCAGCGTGTGGGCGCACTTGGGTGTTAGTGGGCGTGGCAGAGGTTGAAAAAGAGTTATGCATGAAACGGCGGCTAATTAGCGACATTTATGCGACAGGTCAGACATATGCTAACGTTGTTGTTGTTGCTGTCGCTTATATGGCATTGAGTATACGACATGTG
The DNA here is from genome assembly GCA_035043265.1 of Drosophila testacea. NCBI lineage: Eukaryota > Metazoa > Arthropoda > Insecta > Diptera > Drosophilidae > Drosophila > Drosophila testacea. The sequence continues at coordinate 4,222,977 of JAWNND010000151.1, forward strand.
GGATGACGACGACGAAGCTACGTGTTGGCGTTTCTCTTCGAGTTAAGTTTAGTTAAGTTAATTACAACCACACTTGAGATAACAACTGGTAACATTGTATATTAAGAAAAAAAATTTTTATATTTATCTTTAAGTCTACAATATAACTTTCAGATTAAGTTTAGTTAAGTTAATTACAACCACAATTGAGATAACAACTGGTGCGGAACATAAGTGTATTTAATAAAACTTAATACATTTATTAAATTCAAATACAAATTCTAAAACTTTGTATAGTAACATTGTATATTGAGATAAGATATTTATATTTATCTTTAAGTCTACAATGTAACTTTCAGATTACTCGCCCTTCTATATCCGACTTTAAATACACACACTAAAAGTTAAGTTATAACATTTAATATCAGTAAGTAAGAATAATTTACTTTCTTTTCTTATCGTAGCATGTTTAATTTGTTTATCTTATAAGAAAGCACCCTAAAACTGTATAAAATAACTAACATCTCTATAAAGTGATTTCAAAACCTGTCAGACCACCAAATGAAAATGTTGTACACTCCGGAGATAAGCTACGATCCTGACTGTAAGGTCTGGAGTGGAAAGGATTGTCCATCGTATTTCTCTAAAGATCTCTCAGTTGGCGAGGTTATCTTTCACGAAATGCGACGACATCCAAAATTAATAGCACAAGTAAGTGATGACAATTTGACTTTAAGATCATTCTTTATATACATTCAACAGATTTCCGATACTGAAAATACCGTATTGACTCGTGAGGAACTATTAGTGAATTCCAAGAGCGTGGCCAGCTACTTTAGGAACTTGGAACTTCACCAATCGGATATAGTTGGGATTATAGCTAGGAATACTACACATATATCTGCAGTAGCTTATGGCTGCTTCTTCAATGGCATTGCCTTTCATTCCCTCAACACAAGTTACGAGCAGGAAACGATTGATAAACTCTTTGATATTACTAAACCCAAGATAATCTTTTGTGATGGGGATGAATACGATAAGGTAAAAGCTGCAACAGAGAAGTTGAATGTGAAGATTGTGACAATGCGAAATCATAAAGAGGGTTCTATAAGCATTGAAGAGGTGCTTACTACACCAATTGAGGAGAACTTCCAACCTGCACGTCTGGAACAGGGCAACAATCAAACTTTGGCCATACTTTGCTCCTCAGGTACAACTGGAACTCCCAAGGCAGTTACTATTCCCAATAGTATATCCTTAGAAAAATATGGGTAAATAATGTTTATCTGTTGACAATATTTATCATATTTAATATAATATCTTACTTTCAGTTTTCTAACTACTTCCGATGTGATGTTCACATATAGCACCCTTGATTGGATGATGGGTCTAAACACAACCTTTGTCTCTGGAGTGCGAAGTTGTCTTCGAATAATTGTGGATAATGCTTTTGACCCCTTAACTACACTCAGAATATTTAAGAAATACAAAGTTACTTGGATGTTTCAGTCGCCATCGCACATGGCACAAATGGTTAACTGTTCAGAATTCAAAGGAGATTTCATGGAGAGCATTATGTATTATTTCTATGGAGGCGATGGAACTTCTCTGGAAGTCAAGGAAGCTGTTCGCCGTCATCTGTCATCACATACAAAATTTATTTGTTGTTATGGATTTTCTGAGTTATGCGGAGGAAAAATCTGGAATTTGCACTATGATGAGAAACCCAATTCGGTGGGAAGACTTTGGAATGGAATCAAATTAAAGATCATCAACGAACAGGGACTCTCCCTAGGTCCCAATGAAGTAGGAGAAGTCTGCATATATACGGGCCAATATTGGGCAGGGTACTACGGCAATCCAGAGGAAACTCGCAAAATGCGAGACAATAACATGTGGTATCACTCGGGAGACTTGGGTTATGTCGATGATGATGGATTTCTCTTTATTGTGGACCGCAAGAAGGATATGCTCAAATACCAGCACATCATGTATTATCCTCATGACATAGAGAAAGTAATCTCCAAAATGCCTGAGGTCTCTGAAGTCTGTGTCTTTGGCATCTGGAATCCGCTCAATGGAGACGAAGCAGCTGCTGCTGTTGTCAAGAAATATGGAACCCAATTGGATACTCAGGAAGTTATTGACTTTGTGGAGAAGCATGTGAAGGCTAAATACATGCAATTAAATGGAGGTGTTTTTATAATGGATGATCTAATACGGACTGCCAATGGAAAAATGGATAGAAAATCCACAAAGTCTTATTGCTTAGAGAAGCTTAAAACAACCGAATAGCTTTGCAAGTAAATTCATTGAAGAAATGCATTTTGACGTTAGAAATTTCATAAGCAGTAAAAAGCATAAATTAGAAACAGTCTACAGTCATTCTACAGGGTATTTAATACAGCGGACCTAAACCCTAATTTTGTTACTTTAAAATGGAGTTAATGATCGGTTTCCAGTTCGTCATTCAGTCAATCAATCAATCGCTACTCCGCTCATGACTGAAATGCATGCAAACGCAATTAGTGTGGACATGAACCCACAACATACTCTAATGCTAGTCCTAATCATGGTTCTAGACCCGACTGCCAACCTACTAATTACCATATATGCGATGTTCTTGTGGTTTAGTGCTTGAATTAATTACGCATTTGATGGCTGACCTCAGTTGTTGTAGTTGTTGTTGTAGTTCACATTGTAGTTGTTGGTTGCAATTGCCAGGTTCTGACTTTTATTTGGATTTTGATTAGCTCTAATAGCTCCATGTAAACGGGGACAGAATTAGACCTCTAGGGGAGGAAAGAGGCGTTGCTCGTGCACGCAGCGCTTAACTGCCACTTGTTGCAACAACAACAGCTACAACCACAATGGTATTGGCCATATACATACACTCTAGTGTGTGTGTGTGTGTGTGTGTGTGTGTGTGTGTGTGTGTGTGTGTGTGTGTGTGTGTGTGGCACATAAATTTCTATTCTAATTACTTGGGTTCAGTCAGCAGGTCAACAACGTCAGCAGCTTCAGTTAATTTATGTGCGTTGGCTTTACAAAAAGATAAAAGCGATTACACATACATAAACACATACAAATATATATATACATATATCTATTTGTGTTGTTGTTGTTGCTTGGGAACTCATCTGAATGCTTGTTGTTGCCCTGTGACATTGGCAGCAATTTTAACAACATTTTAAGAAATGTGTTTGCATTTCTCATGCAACTCTTGTTGAGAGAGAGAGAGAGGAGAGAGTGAGAGAAAAGGCGTATTGGGCGGAGGGGGCGTGGCAGGGTCATGTCTAGTCACTTCATTATGCAGCTATTTAGTTGTTGTCCACTGTCATTTTCAGAGTCACGCTAATTAGACGTTCCCCCATATTGACCACGGAGGTCACAACTGCTAAACGAAAATTAATTGCGTGGGGAGGGGAAAGCAAAGTGAGGGGAAGAGATAGAGCATTGTTAGTTGACAATTAGTCAAGTTTTCTATATTTAGTTGCAATTGCAAGACAAGTGCAAATGTCAAGGAAGTTAAGGCACAACACTGTGAGAAAATACTGATGCAAAAAAGGGGAATTTGTGGCATATTGACATACTTAATTAAATAATAGTTTATTTAAAAAGTACTTACAGTTAACATTCAAAGTGGCTGTAGCCTCCAAGCGTTTGCCTTCATTCATGGCACGATTTCGCACCACACACTTGTACTTGGCACCATCGTCCTCCCGACGTGGTGTAATCATGAGTGTGGCATTTGTGGGTTGATCCTTGGTGCCACCACGCAGCACTGTTGCAGGCAACGGTGAATTTGAGCCCTCACGGTACCAACTGTTTTTATGTAAAATTACTAACTATAGCTCTAGCTCGGATTAAATAAGTTTTAAACTTACGTTATGGTGGGATCCGGTGAGCCTCCAATGCTGCTACAGGTGAGCTCCATGGGTTTATCCTCGGTGGCAACGGCAATGCTACCAGGTGAGATTACAGGTGGATGAGGGGGTGTGAGGACGGTGAGATTATGAAATTCCTGATGCACATCGGCACCGGTTCCTTTGGCCTTAATGCGGCACTCGAAGCGTCCATTGTCCCGATTGTAGGAGACATTTTTGATCTGCAGATCGTAAATGCCGCGCTCCGGTTGAAAGTCGAGTCTGCAAAAATGTCACAGATAAAAATTGAAATTTTAATAAATCGTACATTCATTTACAGTTTTCATTGTCAATAAAATCATTGTAACTTTGCATGTTTTTTCATGACATTTTTTGCCCCCATATCAACTTATTTACGGCAATTTAATTTGAAAATTCCATTTATTTTATTTGGAAGAATATTTTCCTCGTCTCTCTCCTCCCATTTTTGATAACCCAGCACTAATTGTGCTAATATTGAGTTTTCAGTTGGTATCCTGCTGCGGATGCTGGCCCCGCAGGTGGTTCAACTTTAAACGTTTCGCAATATAAATAAATACGAATGTTAATATTTGTCCAGCGTGCCAAGAGGAGAGAGGAGAGGAGAGGAAGAGAAACGGAGAAAGTGTCACAGCAACATAAATAAAATCAACGTTCAATAAATGTTTGCATATTTTCCTAGACGATGACTTCGATTGACGATAACGATGACAACAGCAGGTTGCTGGTAACCAGAAAACGAGGAGGGTATGAGGAATGCGGACTTATTGCCAGACGCTAGCAACCGAATGGTAAACAAAATGTAAACATTTTTGATCAAATTGTTGTCGTTGTTATTTAGCTTGAAGAGTTTTCTGCCAATTTAATTGGTCACAAAATTTAACTTCGCCTACAGATTTTAATTGTAAATTTTGGCAATTTTTGTTAATTGAATTTTGTATATTTGCTGAACGCTTGAGACACAAATTTCATGCCCCACAAGTCAATAGAAAATCGAATCAAATACAATTACACATACACTCGACTCAAATGCCTAAAGATAGGCAATACATTGAAAGTAGTTCCCAGTTTCTATGTTCCGCTTGCAAAGTTAAAAATTGTCTATAATGAATCTGGACGGAAAGCGTTCTGTTCTGAACTTTATTTTCGTATTTATATCTCACAATTTGTGTCACACACTAAGCCACAAATTAAAGTCTTCTAAATAGGCAAGATATCTAAGATTTTTTCAAATGCATTCCTACTCTTATCCCAATATTGCTAAAATTGATTTCTAAAAGAGCCAAGTGGTTACAATAAGCATTCTGGATCATGTGTAAAACATCACAGTAACTTTAAAAGTTCACTTTTCTAACTATGTAAAGGTAAACGCTATTGGTTATTTATGTGACATGTGTAAAAAAGTGAAACACAGAGCAGATATTGATTACCTTCGACATTCGTCAATTAATACTTGTCAATATTTTAGTTAGTTAGTTTTCTGTTACTCTTTAAGTTTTTGCAATAGTCGTTGATTTGATTTGTATTTCAAAAGGCAAATTAATTTATGCAGAAATATTTAGAAATAATTCATTAGTAGTAGTAATTAACGAAACTATATTTATAACAATATTATTTATACATTTGAACAGCATGGTTTTTACTACAAATATATAGAGTATACACACTTTACTAACTGAATGACAGTTATTTAGCTTTGTGCTTTTTTTTCGTATATTTTTCTAGAATTTGCTCAGCACGTTGATTATTTTGTCGTTGTCGTGGACAACTACTGAAAATTGATGCTTCTCTGAAGCTGTTATACACTTCGCTGACTACTCAAATGGTCAAATGTCGATGGCCAACGACAGCGACAACGACAGCGACATCGACTACGCAGCAGTTTATTAAATTGGTAAACAAGATGTTGTCCTCCCTCCAATTTTATTGGCATCTCCATTGCCAGATCTTAGCGTCGTGTTGAAGTTCATTTGTCAAGCATCGTTAGAACAATTCGAAATGGAGCACAGATGTCAATGTCAAGGCGTGAGTGAGAGGACATTTAAGGACACTTTATACTCGTAACTCATAATATCTCATCTCATTTATTGTCTAGACGCATTAATGGATTTAATTGACAATTCATTTAGACCAGACCAGCTGGTCAACTCTGGCCCTCTGCTAATTGCTATAAACCGCTACAAATACGCGTCAGCGAAAAAAGTATTTAATTAAGCAAAAGTAGAAAAAGTCGGACGCAGTCCTTAGCTAAACAAAACTATACAGTAGTTCGCCTTCTGAAACTCTTCTAAATGGAATGCAAAAAAAGCTCAGACAACGACAATGACCCAAAAATAGAGAGAGTAAAATAAAAGGAAACCGGCAAAGTACCAGTAAAGAATGGTAACCGAGCAAATTGACTGAATTCTCAACAGGCTTTCGTCCTGTGTCTAGTAGTTGAATTTTTTATTATTATATTTCTATTTGCCGTACGCGAGCGTTGGTTCCTCGTCTCCTGAGCTGCTCATTTGCAGCTGAGCTTGGGGACCAGGACAGCAGGACAATTCTCTCTGTTGTCCTTTGTACATTTGTGTATATATATATATGTATATATAGGCGGAGGACGGATAAAAAAAGTGCAAATTACAAAAACTGCTGGCAAAGCGCAGTTCTCCACTCATCGCCTGCCACTTGGGAACGCGAATCTTTCGTCGGCAAAATGCAGAAGGCCAAAAAAGCAGAAAGAAAAACGCTTTAAGCATTTAAAAGGCGCGCGTGTCGCACGTCCTTGAGCGCCAAAGGCTCCTGTGGGATTCCCAGTTGTTCGTGATTCTCCCTCTCTCCTTCTCTTTGTTTCCCTCTCCATCATATTATTGCATACCTTTTGTTGTTGCAATTTTCTAGTATGCCTTTGCCGACGGCCTGTCTGCGATTTGGTTTTTGTTGTGCTTGGGATTCGGATTCGGTTACGGAATTCCAATGCATCCTATTCCCCATTATCCTAGCTATTCTCAGTCTCTCTCTCTCTTGTGCTAAATGGTAATGCGGCCATTGCCGCAGCCAATTATTTGGCAATGGAGCATTCCAACACATGTTTTCGTTTTAATTTCAATTTATTTTCAATACGTTGCCTATTGCTTATTGACGATGTAAAGGAATTTGTTCCAGAAAACAAAATCTCTTGAAGTCGGACGAGTAATAGCTTTTGTTTAAATAAGACTGATTTTTAATAGTTTTTGTTAAGTTTTTCTAAACTTGGTGACTTTAGAATTAATAAATTCTTAGTTAGAGAAACTGTCAGTAATTAGATGGACTTTAAAGCTTGCAAAATGGTATTTAAAGTGATTAAGTAAGTTTTTAAAAATTTAGATTGATTTCTGATATAAGTTTGCTGTCTCTATATTTTAAATTTTATTATTATTTTTATTTTTCCTGCTTGGATTGTGTTTGCATTCTAATTTGTACATCTCCAGAGAGCTTTTGAGAATTTTTCCGAGTTTCTGTTTATTGGAATTACTTTTGCAAGCATGACTTGCATTCTTAAATGTCCTGGCAGCGTCTGCGGCATATCTCTGTCTGTGTCTGCCTCGTTAAATGAAATGTTTAACGATATATTAGCTGCAGGCTCTACTTTCCTCCTTCTCTAGTTTCTACTGTTCTACTTTCCTTCTTACTCTCTCACTCTCTGGCTATCTTTGGTTCTTAATTCTGTTATGCCATTTTAGGGTTTCGATGACCCCATCGCGGTCAAAAATTGTGCAGTAATTTCACTTTTTGCAGCGACCGCAGATATAGATACAGGATACAGATACAATTGCCAGCGCAATAGATACGAGTAGATAGAAAGAGGTTATAAATGGGGGGAATGTCTTTTGTTACAGGACATGTGTTCTTCTAGTTGCTGCTGTTGTTGTTGTTACTGTTATTGTTGTTGCTTGTTAGCTTTCGACAGCATTTGCAGTAAAAAAATGTATTTTACAATTTGCCTGGGAACTTTGAGCCTCGTCTAGCGACTGTTTCATTGGCTTTGCTTTGCGCTTTTTTATTTCTATTTGTTGTTTGTTGATTTGCTTTTATTGTTACACACACACACACACCACACACAACAGTTATACACAACATGGACATACTGGCATTTCATTTGGCAAGCAAACGCGCTGCATTTTGTGGCCTCGACTGGGCACTTAAAATTTATGCCTTGCCACATAAAGAAGCAGCTGAAAGTCCTGATGTGCCAAAAGGAAGGAGTGAGCGAGAGAGATGGGGAAAAAAGGACAAGCAAGAGAGACAGAGTCAAACCAAGCGAAACATTAAAAACAGGCCGCGCCGGAAGCGGAAGTCGAGGCACGAAGCAAATAAAAATACAATTGCAAATGGCGCGCGCGAGCGGGTAATGAAAATGAAACATAAACAACCATACACACACATGGTGTGTGCACGAGTGTGTGAGTGCGTGAATGTATGTGTATGTGTACCTCATAATTGTGCGAATGTTTAACACGCGTCGGCATTGACATTAAGGATTAAGGATATGAGCAGAGAGTGGGGGTAAGAGAACATTTGGCTTGACCAACGATTGTGACTCGTTTAAATTGCCAAGAACTTGATTTTAATTAAGTTGCCAGTTGGCAGTCAGCAGCACACACAAACACCCAAACACATACATACACACATATAAATCCCATTATCCCCATGTGGCTCTGTATGTGTGAGACATTTAATTAACTTAACAAATGGCTGGCAACGTTAACGCTTGCATAACAGGTTAAGCGTAAGCAGGAAAGCAGAAAAAGATACAGGCAATTGCACAGATTTCCGCATGCTCAGTTTTTAACTTGGACTTTATTAACGCTTATCTACGTTTTATAGCATTGAGAAAATATGGGAAAAAGGAAACTGTTTTTATTACTATTATATATTTATTTTGCAGAGTGAAACGAGTATATAAATGGCTTATTGTTTATTCATAAGCATATCCTCATTTACAAAGTACTTTTTTTCTATTTAGTTGTATATTTTTGTACATTTAAATATTTCTTAGTTTTGCTTGCAAATTTGTTATCTAGCGACTATTGATTTATTGTTTCTTTAATTGTTTTTTACTCACCTATAGCCGGAACTCAACTGCACTTCACCAATGGCCACGTTGTCAAATTGCGCCGGATTCGATATCGAACGCGTCCAAAAGAATGAGAAATCATTTGACTCATATTTCTCGGTGAATCGGCACTTCAACACGAGATCTGCATTCTCACGTGTGTCAATGGATTCATCGGCCAGAACCGTCAGACAGCAGCTGCTCAGCGTTACCAGGACTGCAAAAAATGTAGAGAGAGAGAGAAAAGAAAAAAATTAAAAACATTTATAAAATATTTATTAAGCGCAACAGGGCAAATTTAATTAAAAGTTTGAAAAGTTACGGCAGCCGGAAAATTGCAGAGACATGAAACTAGGAAAAACACAAAATAAATCCAACTTATTATTCAAAACTATTTCTTCTAATAAAATTGCATAACAGCAAAAAGTTAGCAGACAATTAACAGTGAGTTAACAGATAATGTTAGGGATTCTTATGTAAAGCATATCAGTCAGATAACAGCTACTGTTAGAAACCACCTAAAGTAGTACTATTAAATAGAAAAAATATTGTATGTGCTACGCAGAATGAACTTAACTTTATGTTTGACTTTTACTATATAAATTCTCCTTTTTTCGCTTTCCAATTTTTATTACGCTTATTAAGAACTTTTTGATGTGCACGACAAGAGATTGACAACTTTTCACTTTTTTCCAAACATAAGAAGCTTTTCTCCTCTTGTTGTCTGTATTGCGAGCCCGTATGAACCGAAATATTTATTTAATTTTTAATAAACCAATATAGGTAAGCTTCAAACTTGTCAATGCCATAAAGGTAAGAGAGCGACAGAGAGCGTGAGCGTGAGCGTGATAAAAATAAAGAAATAAATAAACAATTTTGTGTGGAACTTTTTCATATGCTTAACCACCTTCCCTAGACATAGTCCCTCCCATTAAATACAAAAAGAAGAAAAAAAATGTTGGGAATGAGAGGAAAGGCAATACGAAATCAAACGACAAAGTTCTGAGTACCAAGCACTCGACATAGGTGCGTCGTTTTACGTCTGGATTCTTTTTTCCCTCAGATAGGGATAGGGAAAAATGGAAGGAGGGTGGGATGGAAAGGCATTACTTTTACTTTGCTGCGTAAATTTCAAGTTGAATTTATGGCCGCTTTATATTTGGCATCAAATATGCATGAGCCAGCGTTTAAGCCACTTCCCATACCAATTTTTTTGCAGTAACAAACGAAAGGCGGCTGTGGCAATAAATTTGTGCATTTGCCGGCTGGCTGTCTCCGCCATGTGCTAAATTTAAAGATTGTTTCAATTGAGTGGAAGTGGCAGCAAAAACGGGGATTCCCCAAACTCTTGAGACTCAGTTGCTTTTGGGTTTTGCATTCGCATTAGGCCCAATAATCGTTAAAATCCAAAAGTTATGCGAGACGCGCGCGAGGTCATGAAAAGCGCATTAAAATTAATTTGACAGTCGTCTGGCACCGTCTTAGCGAATTGTATCTAAGTAACATGCCGCCAAGGTGGCAACTCTGGCAAAAGTATCTCTTAACATCTAGCCTGGCTAGCTACCAAAAGCAAGAGCTACAACAAAATCAAAAGCGTCAGCATCAGTTCTCATTTCTGGCCCTACGAATTTATGTCAAAAGTTTTGTGTGCCACATAAAATTGTGCGCTCTGCCACTTTTTTGGCCCATTCATTTATTCTCTCGCTGGCTGCCATTAAAGTTACTTTTTGGCTCTGACGCTTGCCTAGTTGTTGTTTTTGTTCATCTTCCTTTTGTTGTTGTTGTTGTTGTTGTTTTTGTTGTTGGCCTCGTTGAGTTGCGTTTGCGTTACGTTGCGTTATTCCTTTCACATCGTCTGTCAACGCATTTCGCTGCTCATTTCGCTTGACTGCCTTTCCTCTGTCCTCTGTGTAACACTGTCCTGCACTGTCCACCGTCCGTTGTCCTCCATTTCGCAGTTGCGTTTCTAATTAAAACTTTTCAAGTCAGCTTCGTCCAGGCGTCCATTCGGTTGCACTTAGGCAAATTGCCAGAGTTACAACTTTGAAGAATCTTTTGCAATTCGCATCTCAGCACTCGTTGCTTGGCATTCGGTGTTCGCTTTTCTTTTTGGGTTATTTATAGGAACAGCTGCTCATTACCTTTTATTGAGAATTCGTTGTTCAATACTCACTTTACAAATGATCAATCTTAAGTCATTTCTTGTAAATACTCTTTACTTAAAAATGTAATAGCATTTTCTTATTAATCTCTGCTTTGTACTCGGGTATGTCAGCTGACTCGTTGCTTAGCATTCGCAACTTATCACTCGTTAAAGCGGTAGTATTCGATACTCGCCAGTTAATATTTGCTACTTATCATTGATTTCGCATGCTAAATCAGACCTCGGATTTTAACACTCGGTACTAACTACTTATCAATCGTTGTTCAGAATTCCATAAATCAGTATTATATGACACTCGTTACAGTAAACACACTACTTATTAGTCATTCCTTGGTACTCGTTCGAATCAGTTACATTCGCTACCCGCTAAATATATAGTATTCTCTCTTTTCCTGGCACTCGCTGTAAATCACTCATTACTCAACTGCCTCATTTTGTCATACACCTAATTCAATTCGTTTTTCAATTGACTTATTACGTATGCGCCACGTTTATCCGTGTACAAATATTTGCAATGATTAAAACAATAGGACAAACATATTTCCGCTTTGCGCATACATTTTGCGGCTCACTGAAGTTTCATATGTAAATATTGGCATATGATAAAATAAAAGCGATTCCTCTCGAACGATATAAATTTCACATTAATTGACATGTACACATAAAGTGATACAGAATGTCACGTCAGGTTGACAGTTGGGCTGCTGTTTAAAACGTCACAATTCCCCCGGCGAAAAGAGAGAAGAGTAAGTAAAATGGAAAAACTGGAAAAGCAGCCTCCCAGTGTCATTAAAAATTCACGAAAAGTCGCCGGGCGCCTTTTAAGTGCAGTTAATGAGCTGGCAATGGTTAAAAGGCATCCACTTGCAACTAATTAAATTATCATTATGAAATGAAGTTGAAGAAAAATTTCTTATAATTGCCGCAATATAAAAAGAAACAAAATGGAAAAAATAATATGCAGAATTGCTAGCAAAAATGACTGGACAAATGGTTCTGCAGGAAGCGCAAATGAAAAATTCAATTTCCGGTGCAAAATTCTTATAAGTGAACCCTAATGGGAAAGGATACGCCCCTTTGTCCATAATAAACAGCAACTTTTAAGAGCGTACTGCAAAAAGCTAACAAAACTTGGGACTTTAAATAAGAATTTAATTTGAAAAATGTGGGGAGAATATATATTAAAAAGATCTTAAGATTAGCTCTGTTAAAAGTACAAGGAAATCGATTAAATTGATTAACTTTTAATTGTCAATATTTGTTTTGCTTTTAACCGAGAATACTTATAGTTTTAGTATTTTAATTAAGAAGATTTATATACATTGTCAAATTGTTTTGCGTATCCGTCAAAGGTTTAATCCCTTTTATAAATAAATTATAGCATACTTTTTGGTTTTCCTAAAGTGCATGCAAACAATTTATCTTTGTGTTTGTTCAACATTTAATAAACATGCATATTTATTCATTTGTTTATAAATGTTATGCAAAGTCCTATCTCTGTTATTAATATTTATACCCTGCATTAGAGAGAATGAAAATAGGGGCGTATAGGCAGATGAATAGAGACTTTATGGACTCTTACAGTTGATGAATATTAATAGAAAAACTTCCTGTCTTTCGTTTTGATGAACTTGTTTTTTTTGGTCCATTTAATTTCTCAATTACAGGGTAATTGTTAGTCTAACCTTGACCCAACCCTGCAAACTATAGTATACAAATCTAAGCGCACGCTGGGGAGCTACACTTTGTGCTCAATAGCATGGAAATTGCCATGCAGAACGTTTTGGACAACTTCACAAGTTGATGCACCGTTGCGGACATTTTACTCTGCGAGGGGAGAAAGGAAAGTTGTGGCAGCAACACAGACTCAGTCTCAGACTCAGACTCGTAGGGTCTTCCTTTCACACGTCTTCTTTTGTTGGCATAGTTTGACACTGCTCAAACGCAATTATTACGTGAGAATTATATTAAAATGGAAACAATGGGCTAGACCTGAGGGAAGTGTAGTTTGGGGAGGGGCTGGGCCAAGTAAATTGCAGCTGCCAAGATTGCCAGCAGCAGCAGCAGCTAAAAGTGGGCGTCTCATGTTGTGTTAGTATGTGTGAGTGCGTGTGTATATGTGTGTGTGTGTGCATGTGTGTGGTTGCCTGCAGGGAAAATAGCAGAAGGCAACACGATATTCAGGCAAATGGGGCAAGAGATGGAGCGGGTATAAGTTATAGCTAAAGGGCAGACACAACCAGAAAGAGAGAGAGAGTCAGAGAGAGAAAAAGAGTGAGACGGAAGAGCGGAGCATAAAAGAGAGAGAAACAGAGACAGGAAGTAAATGTGGGTAAAAAGAGGGAGAGAAAGGAAAAATTGAGTGAATTTGCTCTTGTTAATTGCATGTTCTGCATATCACTTATAAATGCACCCACACACATACATGTTTGAAGTCATACACACCCACACACATGCACATACACTTTGAAAAAGTTTTGCCATAATTGGATTTTCAAAGTTAATTACCAGCATTGAATTTGGCCCTAAAACGTAAGAACACGCCAGCCAGTGATTGTGTTGTTAGTTTGAGTGTTAGTGTGAGTGGGTGTGTGTATGTGTGTGTTTGACATGAAGTGTGTGCGTATGTGTGAATGTTTCTGGTGTTTGTTTCAGCTCTCCTCGATTACAATGTAATTTGGCATAGATTTTTGTTTTGAAGAAGACAACACGCTTCAATGGACTTTGATCAAAAAGGGGAATTAACTGAGTTGGGAAATCGAAATACTGTTTAAAAGTGAAGTACTCTATGAACTAAACTGCAGTCATCGTTGTGGACTGGACGCTATTGACAAAAGGCACTTAGCTATATGCAGGATGAATGGAAAATTTGCGACAAAAGTCTGATTTTAATTCACTTTAAATGTGAACCTCTTTTAGTGATACATAACTATTGAACTTTTTATTTTAAATCAGTTTATAAATTTATTTACATATCTATCTCTGCAAAATTGTGTATCAGCAATTTTGGATCTTAGCTTTCGGCACTAGATCTAACGGATATGCAATGTTATCCTTGAAGGTGCAGGACTAAGCAAAGCAAAGCACATGGAATTATATCTTATTATTTAGCCAAAGGCAACAAATCTCTGTCTGAACACCGAAAACAGAGAGAAGAAATCTACAACTGCCAACTGTGTGTTAGTGTGGGAGTGTGTGTATGTGTGTGTGTATGCTGGGGTGTCTTTAATGTCTTTATATATGCAAAGAGTATAAGCCAAATTGCAGCTGCCTTTTGGCCAGATAAAAACTCCACTGCAATGGCGCGCACATAAAATGCAACATAATTTTCTTATGAGTCACACAGACAAAACGAAAGGAAAGGTAAATGGATGGAGATATAGGAATGAAAGAGAGAGGAGGAAAATATAAAGGGGGAGTGTTATAACAATGAATGTTATCTGTTTAAGCTGCCACCCGTTTATCCTGGCAACAGCAGCAGCAGCAGCAGCAGCACAAGTCGCAGTCTGTCGAGGCAGCAAAAGTCAACCAAACGGAAGAAGATTGCAATTTAAAGGCAACGCGAACAGAGAGAGAGACTATAGTCTCAGACTCAGAGAGGGGGTAATGGGGGAATCCAGGGAACTTTGGGTGCAGCAAACGGGTTTCTTTTTTGTGTCTGCAGCAGAAACAGCAGCAAAAATATTGATGGCCATGCTGTAACTTCTTCATCTTTCTGTGTGTTCCAAGCCAAAAAGGAAGGCCAAGAAGCTGGCAACAGCCAAAGGTGCGACCAACTTGTAATCGAGGTAAAAAGGGAGAAAACGATAGAGACAGGCAAAATAACATAGATAAAGATTGGGAGAGCGGAAAGTGCGGGTTAGAAAATACTTCAAGACTGTGACTGTGTTTAAAAGAAGATGCATTTTAACCCATTAGCTAACACTATCAAGAGATATGAGGCCAAAAAGACGTTTTTGTTTCTCTTCTTCATCATCAGAGACAAATTTTAGTTAGATACTTGACATTTATGAATGTCATATCGTATGGGGGACAAATCAAAATGCTTAGATAAGGCAAACTAAATTTTGAGAAATAAATTAAAGATTTCGATTTAATGTGAGTTGGTGTTTCAATTTGAAGTGAAGAGCAACAAAAGTATAACACAATTTAATCCTTGAATAATTCAAATTAACTTTAATTGAATAAAACTTAATAGCATACTTTGCGATTCACTAAGAAATACAGTTAAAGGACTACAAGGCAACGATTTTTAAACCCATTCTGCGCCAAGAAATATGCAATACATAATATTCTACTGATAACTGATAAAAATAAAATTAGTAAAATTGGAGCAAATTTACGCAAAGTACTAAGAAATAAGTAAACTTTACTTAAAAAGTTAAGGATAAGCAAAAACTCGTAAATAATTGTAGACTTCAAAATACATTATATTGTTAATTAAAAAAATGTTTTCAAACTTTAACGAAATCATAGTTATGGAACGGCAACTGCCTTTGAGACTAAAAATACTTTATTTAGTTTAAATTTCATTTTCAGTTTTCGTCTACATTTTTCAACTGACAAGAGCAGGAAAATGGTTCTTGTTATTGTTGTTGTTTTTGTTGGTGTTTTTCTTGAGTCGCATTATGTGAACTATTTCGCAAGTGTAAACAAACGAAAAGTTTTGCATCTTGGGCACAATCTCAATGGGTTAACTGCAGAGAAATCGGGCAAAGATCTTGTGAATTGGATTGGATTGCGGGTGTGTGTTTTGTGTGTTTGTGTGAGCGACGTGTGTGATGAGGGCTAAGTGTGCGGCTAGGTACCGTTATTTCATTACCACTTTTGCATGACAATGCAGAAAAAGGCACTGAAAGAGAAAGAGAGTAAAGGGAAGAGGATGCAATGCGCAATGATGTGCAATGCCCCGCAGAATCAAGAGTCGAGACACTAAGCACCCGAGTGTCGTGTCGAGAGTCAAGAGTCGACTCTTAGTTTTGAGTCTTGAAAAGTTTGCAACATTGCAGCGCTTTTTATGCAGCGAACGGCCCAAATTGCTTTGGCAAAAGTGGAAAAACCGGTTCAAGTTGCACCAAGATACACACATGATTTTCCAACAAACCCAACACTCCTTTCAGCTCTCCTCTCAACTGTTGTTGATAGTGTGAATGTGTGCGGTTAACATGGCTTAAGAAACTTTTGTGGTACTTCCCCTCCTCACTTCATTCCCCTTTGCAATGTTTTTGTGAAAAAAAAAGTGTTTTTTTTTTCTTATGCTGCGCAGCAACAACAGATAAGTTGCAACTTTCAAAACTTGCCCCCAAAATGTTTTTTGTTTTCTTTACATTTTCGTATTGTTGTTTTGCTTTTCCTACACTTTATTCCCCCATTTCTTTTCGTATTTGTGTCATGTTTACAAGACGCCCTCTTGCAACTGCAATGCAAATGCAATTCTGCATTCAACAGCCAATAGGTAAACAAACCACTGAACCACCACTTGTTGATTGGTGCCCACCACGTGAACAAATAGCGTGGAAAATAATTGCGTTGAAATTTTCAGAAATAAACGTACATTTTTTCACTTCTTTTACGGGAGCAATTTTAAACTATTTTTGCCTAAAGGTAGCAGTTATGTTTGTATGTCACATACCCTGTAAACTAAATGAAAATAGGCAGCCACAACTTGAAACCGTTGGTGTAAAGAAAACTCTCACATTGGTTTCGTTTTACAAATGACAACTTTGAAAATTGGTTGAAGGCTGCTAGAAATATTTCATAAATGCCTGCAAACAAATTTCCAGGGGATTTCTGAGTCTTGCAGCGGTGCAATCGTCAGTTTTTCATTTATGCCGCGTGCATCTGCCAGCGAATTTCACTTGGTTGCCGTCTGTACATGCATGCTTATGCATGCAACCACAATACCAGCACTACTCGTGGCACCACCCACTCCACTAGCACCACCCACACCATAACGTATCCCAAACTGTTCCCTGAAGTCCAAAGTTTTGCACTCAACGGCAACGTGTCGAAAAAAAAGCCAAGGAAACATAGCAAAAAGAACTTTTTCAAACGGTTTGGCTGTTGACTTTTTCCTCGAATTTTCTTTCCCATTTATTTTTTTTTTGGTCAAAAGAGTCAGACTTGCGCCCCCAAACCGTAGACTCATATGCCACGCCCACTTTGACTTTCAGCTGCATCACTTTATCAACAGTGCGAAATTCAATTTAATTTTTTGGCGCACAAAAAACTTTTGACTTTTGGCGTGAATTTTTTTCCTTCTTTATTTTTGGTGGGCGCATCCACTTATCATATTCCAATTGCCACGCCCCCTTTCTACTACTAGTCTATTGAGAAAAGGTGGCGCGAAACTTTTGCTGAAAATTAACTTTTCACTTTAAGACCAAAAACCGCGTGAAGATATTTTATTTTTTAATACAAAAAAAATTGCATTGCAGTCACTTGACAAAATTGAGCCAGAAAGTGTAAGGAAATAGGGGGAAATGGGGAGATTGGTGGGGAGAAATGATATTTGGTTAGGTTAAGAAAGACCTTAAAGTTTATTACGATGTGTGTGTGCTGGGCAAATCCCCAGTTGCATTTGGAAGTAGAAGAGACAAATATACTCAGTGAAAGCACCCAAAGGCAATCTACAAGATACAAAAGTATCTTTTGCCAGCTGCGGCGACGCATTGGTAGCTACATAGCAAAAGTAATGACCAAAGCACGAGCTAAAAAAACTTGTTGTTGTCTTTGCTGTTGCTGTTGTTGTTTCCATTGCCAATTGCTATTGCTTTTTACGCCCGCTAGCCACTTGAGAGGAAATATCTGAGCATTTGAACATTTACGCTTCATCGATTGCAGTCCAAGTTGCAAAAAACAAAAAACAAAGAAACAAAGAAACAAAAAAAATAGTTAAGACTAAACGAAGTAAAGTAAAGTATCTGCCAGATAGAAACAAGGTAGCAAAGTTTGCTGGCCAAACAAATAAACCACAAGCCCCGATTTCTTCCCCCCTCTTCTTCTCAGCTGTCGTCGTGGCTAAAACTTTTGTTTGGCCAAGTGCAATGGGCAAAGCGATAAAAAGCCACAGCACGAAACGAAGCTGAGCCACTGAAGAAGCAGGATAAAAACTCGTTGGCTTGACCAGGCCAAGTTTACGAGCAGCTTCAATGGCCAACTGACAAACACACACACAAACACACAACCACATACATAGTATGGCAAGATTTGTTGACAGTTGCCTAAAGAAGTGTGGAAATCGTATGAGGAAACGTGGTTGCAACAATTTCCTCATTAGCGTGGCAAATTCGCAACTCAAATAGTCTTGCAACTTGACACACGAAATTGCAGCAAGTGGCTAATTAAAAGCCATGCATATGCCACATAAATAAAACAGTTAAGAATACCAAATAAAAATTTAAAATTATTGCTCAGCCATTTGTTTTGCAACATTAATTTGCTGTAGTTGTTTCTCTTGCCCCCAAAACTTGGTTGCAACTTCATTTTTCATATGCTCAATGGGGCATGTTGTCAATTGGCAACTGAACTGCACTCGAGTAAAGTGTAGAGAGAGCTCAGCTCAGCTCAGCTTAGCAAATGAAGCAAACAGCCAAAGAGCAAGCAGCTTAATGAGCAAAGCGTCAAAGCGAATGACATTTATAATATTAACTACCAAATTGTACAAGACTTCCTCCACAATTTTAACTTAAACTTGAAAAAGATGGGACATACTTTATCAAAAGAAAGTGGCAGAAAGATTATTACCCTAAATACTATATTGATGTATTAAAAAGATAAATTTCTCATCGCTTATCTTTGTCTTATTTTCAAATCGTTTTAATTAATTAAATTCAACATATGTTTCAGTCAACAACCGATGCATAATATTATTACCTTTTCTATTTTTGTGTGGTAATTTTTCCCCTCAACTGCAAACAATAATATCTCCAAGTTTATCGCACTTATTCATGAAAACAATGGCAATAAAACAATAAAAAAACATGAAGAATGTAATTATATATGCATCGCAATAATATTTTGCTTTGTTTGCTTTGCTTTGCTTTGGTTTTCACATCTGTTTTCGGGACGCATAAATTTTGGAAAATGTTGTGAAAATAAATTATCAGCATATTTTTGTTAGTCGCGCATAATTTATGTAACTCGATTTTCTTTTCATTTTTTTTCCTTTTAATTAAAATGTTTACTGCGCCCCGAAAATTTGCATCTGTTATTATTTATATTTCGGAATATGTATGTGTACCAGTATTTTGTTCTTATATTTTCATAATTTTATAGCTTGTTTTTGACATATTTTTGTTACATTTTGCAAAATGCAAAATCAACAACGAAAGCAACAGACGGACAAACCAGCTTATAAAATGCGCGTCTCATGAGATTTTACTGCAGAATTTTCCTCCCGCTTTTCATGTTCTTCCGCTGTGGCTGTGGAGTTTTTTTTTTTTTGGTTTCAAGCTTATTTTTTGTTGCTTTGACGGCCACAAAGGACATGAGAAAGCGAGAGAGAACACATCGTGTCTAAGCAGCACAGGAAACCGGAAAAAGGAAAAATCACTGGCAATTTGCATAAGATACAATTGAGTGAGTGTCGTCGTCGTCGTCGTCGTCGTTGGCGGCGTTTCTTTATTTTCCTGCGCATTATTTTCCCTTTGTACGCTCGTGTAATGAATTATCATATTTCATGTGGCTTCCACTCAAACACACACACACACACACACACACACACATTCGCACACACAACACTCAAAATGTTTGCATTCAAATTTGTGACCCATCCACAAAAGAAGAGCAGGAAAAAAAATAAGAAAAATATTTACTGGGCCGCTAAATTTAAGTTAAGGAGAATGTGGGCAACATTGCGACAAGCCGCAACAAAAATGAGTTACACAAACGAAATGCCACAAAGTATGCAATAAAAAACAACCAGCAACATGGTTAAAACAGGAACCACTGACAGATACCCTGGGGAAAATTTTGGTTTGGCGCAGAACCTAAGTTTGGCTCAGAAAACTTCTCAGTTTTAAACGAGTTTCAAGCACAACTTCTTTATTTAATCTGAATTTTCGTGTGCTTCAGAAACTACTCTTATCTCATATTTCAAATGAATTCTATATAAATGAAATGAAATTGAAGTGACTTTAAAATAATACTTTAAAAGTTTAAATATTTTCTTTCTTTAACATTGAGTTTAGAAATAATTTACATGAATCAGATAGTCCATCTAAAGTTCTTAAATTCTATGGTATATTAATTAAAAGAGATAAATAAAATAATTTCTTTTAGTTTAATAAATAGAAACTTACAGGACTAAAGACTTAGTGTTTCTTTTATTTAGATGCAGTCTGAATTAAATAAATTTGACTGAACAAATGTTAAGGAATTTAAAGGGGAATTATTTAAATATTTATTATTTATCATTTAGATAGAATTTTAAAATATCTATGGGTATAATTTTAAAATATACTTTTGTGTACAGGGTGTTCCAGACAACATAATAGAGTATGCTAGCATGAGAGACTCTGAAGTCACAGTTGGAGAGTAACAGCTAGAAGAAGCAGAAGCTGTTGCTAAACAGATGGAGGCAAATATAATTCATAAAAATAAACGTATATCTAAAATAAAGTAAAGCTGTTCCACCGCACAAAGTCGAGAGTTCAGATTGAACCAGTAAAAAGAGAGTTGGGTTTTGGGTCTGTCTTTGGTTCTTCTGGGTTTCAGTTTTGTTTCCTTTTTTATTTTTCCTCTGCTGTTGATTTGGGTCGTGGCAAGGACTTAGCAGCTTAGTCGCAGTATGAGTGTTGCAGAATTTGTCTCTGTTGTTATTTCAACTGCTGTTGTTGTTGTTGTGTTGTTGCTGTTGTTGCTGTTATTGTCCAGCTGCTGTTGTTGTTGTTGTGGCAGCATCTCAGCAAGAAATGACAGTAAAAATATGTCAGAGCAGCTTCCCATTGTAAGAGTAAATTTGAGTTTCCTCCTTTTCTCTCTACAATCTCAGTCCCAAACACTGACTACTGTCCATCGGTTGGCCGCTGTCTCTTTCTCTTTCTCTCTATCTCTATCACTATCTGTCTTTCTTTTGAAATATGCTTTGCTGCAGCTTTTATAAACTGTGTGTGTCCAGTAGTTGTTGTTGTTGTTTTTCTTTTACTTGTCGTAAGCGCTTGTCGCTGAACATTTCATTCATTTATTTTGCGGTTTTGTTCAGCTTACAAACTGCACTTTTCCTGTAGCTTTTCTTGTTTATTTTTTTCCCTTGCTTTGACGACGTGTTGCGGCGCGAATTTAATTTCAGCCAACATGCCACGCCCACTGAAATGTTTTGTTAACATTTTCATAAATTTTCACAGCTTCAGCTTAGAGTCCTGGCAAGGAGAAACGGACACAGAGGCCACTTGGCAGCTGCCGTGGCAGCCACAAAGCAAACGCTTGGATTACTCATGTGTCATGAGCTGACTTCCACTTCTTTTTGCTTCCCTTTCTTTCCTCATCCCCTCTCTCTATAGCCCCCCCTCGAGTGTTGCTGGCAGCTGGCTTGGAATTACACGCTTGTTACTCATGCAATATTCGCAGTTTGTAGTTCGCGAAACGAACCTGGCTAACATTTGTACAGTCTCAAAAAATAAAACTCATTCTCTGACAAAGAACAGAGCTGGTAGAGAGACGTGGGTGAGTGGAGGTTAGCAGTGGTTAAAGCCACATACAGAAAGTCAGAGTTACAGCCACAGCAGCCTCTCAGTTTGCTGCCTTTCGATTTGCAAATTGCATAACAATTCGCCAGTTGCTCTCGTTGTTTCGTTGGAAAACTTTAAGTGAGTTGTCGCTGAAATATGTTGCCAAAATACAAAGCCTCTATACGCTGCATGCCACTCGAAGAGGGAATTTTAAAGTTAGAAACGTCAACTGTAATTCTGCTCAGCAAAAAGATTGAAAAACTTGTGTTTAAGGTAGACGAACCTTAAAGCATATATGGATTTAAATGTAAGAATAACGATTAGACGAACAGAGTGGATAAACCTGTCGATAAGAGAATAAAATCTTAAGCTTATCTACTTTTTACGGTTATCGGCAAGATGAGAAAAAGGTCCTTAAGATAATATCAAATGCTTAGCTTTGCTTATCACTTTATATGGTCTTCAGTACGGATTGATAAGAGCTTTTCTTATTTTTCTCGCATAGGACTCAAGGACTCCCTCCAAATGATTTTCTAACTTAATATTTTATGTTCTGTACAATTTGCATTGATTTAAAATTGTCTAGTTTTTTTTCCATTCAATTTAAAACTGTTTCAAATTCAGCTGAACCAGTTCACAGAGCTTAAAGTCTGTGCTGCAATTTGTTGGTCTTTCAAAGAGCTTAAAACTTGGCTGCGAGTTGATGTGACAGCTAAAATGGTCTGCCTTTAGCAGTTGTCGTATATTGCGTATACGCAACGTTGCCTCACTTTTTCCACGCTTTTCATCATCTACTCGTTTCCCTGCCTTTTTTTTCTGACGTTTTTTTTTATTTTCAACTCAACTTCTATGAGCTGTGCATAGTTTGTTAGTTGCGGATGCTGCGTTTTTATGATGATTTTTAGTATTATTGCATTGCAATTTTAAATGGTAAACATTTTGTTGCTGCTCACTCATCTCTCTTTACTCTCTCAGTCTCTCTGCCATTTCTAGCAGACTTTTATTATAAGTATGTATATTTTAATGCAAAATGCAAAAAATTACTTTCATTTTCCTTGGAATTGGTTTTACAAGCAGCAGCAAAAGCCAAGTTAAAAAACTTGAGCCAAAACAAGCAAACGGCGAAAACAGCGAGCAAAAACTTTTTTTTTTTGCCAAGTTAAAAATGTAACAGAACACCGAAGTACACCCCCTTTACATCCCCTTCTGTTCCCCTACCCTGTTGCATTACAACGCTCAGCTGGGAACTGTGCTCTGTTGTTGATCCTCTGGTGCAATATATGCAATGCAAAAGTTTTTAATTTAGCGCCAACTTAGCACTGAGACTTACAGCGCAAAGCAACTGGAAGAAAAATGGTCGAGGGTAGCTTTTAGGGGAAGAGGGGAAAGAGAAGAGATGAGTTGTTAGTCCGTGAAATATGCTTTAAAAAATAATCAACTCTCGCTGAGATTGCTGCCAGCTGTTGGCCAAGAAATGGCCCATTTGCCTTGCCCCAACTAATTCCCCAGCTGCAACTTCTAGTTTGCCCCAACAGCAACAACTCTTTCCACCATCTGATGGATGCAGTGATGCCCGAGACGCAGCCAAGCGCATTTCATGCGTAAATCTGCCCGGCCTGTAAATGGACAACGCCAACGGCTTAAGTCCACATTAGTCCCCTTCCATCATCTATCCCCCCCTTTTAGTCGGCTGCCGTCAAGAGCTTAGGATACAGCAAAAGCTATTCTCTTAGTAGGAGAAGTGGCAGCTACATGGGGCAGGCAGCATGAAACAGACAGCTTCAAAACTCAGTCAAGCATCCACGTATTGGCTTTTGCCGACAACATGTTGAAGGTGTGGCAATTACGTGCTAGGACGTCAAATCTAACAATTTACTTGTGATCCTTAAACAAGAAAAATATAAATATTCATTTCTAAAAGTAGAAATGTGTATTTATTAAGATATCTTTAAGTACGCAGCTAAGATTACTTATAATTTAATTTGTTATTATTTTAAACAAATAGAGTTAATTTCTTGGCTGGAATTTAAAGGTGTAGTTACTAAAAAAGTAGTTACTATGAATTTAACTACTTAAGTAATCAATTATTTGCCGCCTTGAATGGTAAAGTACATAAATATATTAACTTATTTATTTGAAAGCCTTTACTTAATTACTTATGCGATTAAATGACACTCTTGAATTGATTAGTAGTTCAGAAATGAGTTAACACAAGGGATCACATTTACTTTCACTTTTCTGCTTTAATTAATTGTAATTCATTTGCAAATATTAAAAAAAATTGAAGTGGTATTTAAATTTAACCCTTTTCATTTGGATTCGAATTCCCAACTTTGTTGTTTGTCTGCCTTCATGTCCACTCACTTTTCTTGCCTCAAAACCAATCACTGGGATTATCTGGTGAAATTGATCTTACTTCGGGTATAAGCTCAATGAGCTTACACTGTCCAACATAATCCTGGACAAATGTTCAGAGTCCAAGTTGCTTTCAGTTTGCAAACTAGCGCAAATCGCACAACTCAATTCAACTTGAGTTTCGACTACAGCTCTGACACACACCTTTAAACTTTAACTAGTTTTCAATGAAGCGAGCCGAGAAGTTAAGCTCAAGGGGGGGGGGGGGGGGGGGGGGGGGGGTGTGTGTCTATATATACATATTTATATATGTGAGGGAGGGAGGGTCAGTCGGTCAACTACGCTGTTGTGGGTAGGCGGGGAAATGCAACTTTTATTTTGTTACACATTTCTGAGCGATTTTCGTGTTGTTGCTGGTCATGTTTTTCTAGGCAGCTTTTTTTGGTATATTTTTGTTATTGTTGTTTAACCCTTGTCAAGTCGCGTTGCGGCCCAAAAAAAATATGTACTATGTGGGTCACTTGACGCACAGCAACAACAAAAACAGGAGCTGGAAAATTTATTGTGCGTCGTTGTCGCCGCCAGTTTTTAGTTTTTGGTCAGAGCTTTTGGCTGCCAAAAGTGGCAACAACAACTGGCAACAAGAAATGTTGATGTTGTCATGCATTTGCTCCAGTTTGCCACAAAACTCCCTTTTCCCAATCCCCTTCCCTTTCCCATCCCTTTCACTTTTTCCTGCGCCTCTGTGCTCTGTCTTTATTGAGTGTCTGCCTTTAAGGGCTGGGGCAAAGTGCAGAGGAGGGACAGTTTTTCGGGTATCCCATTGCAAAGTTCTACTTTGTTTTAATTTATTGAAGCACTTTTCAGAAGCGCGACATTGTTGACCGGCTATATAGATAATATTAATAGCTTCAAGTGGTCAGTAAAACGGGGATCCCAGAAAAAGGTGAATGCCTCTAATGGCCATGATGGGAGGGGATAGGTGCTGGTCCTGGTCCTGGTATAGGGAACGTGCCCAAATGATAGCCCTAAAAACATTTGCGTGAAAGATGTCACGCCATAAAGTTTGTTTATTGAACCATTAGCCAGGCGATAGGCCAAGTCACAATCTCACAAATCTGACAGAGCTCCAAATAAAATACTCTGACAAATGACATTATTTGAGGTAATGGTAAGAGAGTTCTTTTGCTCCTTTTCTCTCTCTCTTTAGCTACCTAACGAGGTCTATTACTATGAGAGTACTATCTGATTTTTTTTTCAAATTAAAAAAAGACCACTAAGACATTTTAATACTAATTAATCAGATGATGATTCAAGACAATAAAATTGTTATAAATTTCCTTTTTTATCTATTTTCTTTAGTCGGTTTGGAAATTTTAATCCGATCACAACTGAAGTTCTCAAACTTTGTTTAAATGCCTAAGATTTAATGAAATTTAATAAATAAATAAATATAGCCAGCTTTGACATAATAATAAATAATAATATTCTAAAAATTCATCGTTATTTCTTTTGAAATGTTACGTAAGCCCAGCGCAAGTGTTATATTCTTTCATGGTGCAGGCGATACAGGAGCTGGCATAAGGGATTGGGTGCGCAGTTTAATTGGCAGAGATTTGAAAGGATCACACATAAGATATGTTTATCCCACGGCTCCATTGCAAAGCTATACACCCTTTGGTGGAGAAGAATCCACAGTGTGGTTCGATCGACATAAAGTAGGTATAACAGCTGATGAGGAAAGGGGGAGCATGGCTGAGAGTTATGATATAGCTCATCGACTTGTAAAGAAACAGTTAGATGATAATATTCCACTGCATCGTATAATTGTTGGTGGCTTTTCGATGGGAGGTGCCTTGGCTTTACATACTGGATACCATCTTTATACGGATTTAGCTGGCGTCTTTGCCCATTCTTCTTTCCTCAATCGCAAGTCGGTGGTATATGAATCTCTTCATGAGGAATCGAATGTAAGTCTTCCAGAACTTTGCATGTTTCATGGCAGCGACGATGACGTGGTTAAGTTTGCTTGGGGTAAAGAGACATTCAATACTTTATCCAAATTGGGTGTATCGGGTTCCTTTACGGAGCTGCATAATACGGCACATGAACTGCAGAAGAGCTCTATGATCCATTTAGAGGAATGGATACTACAGAAGCTGCCTTGAAGACTTGAAATTGAATATTGAATAATGTCATATAGTATTTGGAATACATTTTAATCTAGCTATAAATGAAGCTTTATTTGAATGGACACTTTAGAATATTTGATATTTTGGTTAGACAAGATTAATAAGTATATTAACCTATTTAAAAAATCATATCAATAAATAATCCATAGTGTTCATTTAAGATACAAGTTTAATGTGGCAATATTGATATTTTCTCTTCCAATGTTATGTCTATAGAGAATCCAGAAGTTCCTAGTTAAAACAAATTAAATATTATATAATATTAAATGAAACATTTAAAGTTAGATTGCAATCTTTTCTGTTCGTTGAGCTCAATATCTTTGCATATGAAATGTCAATTAAGTTGTTGCCTTTTTCTCACTTTTTCTCTCAGCACTACACCCCTTTTTCTATATCTTACTCCATTTATATATAGTCTGGCACCTGTTTAAATAGCCAAGTTTGTTGCACAGCTAATTAAGTCAAGTTTATGCAAAGGGTTTCCACCCGTTTCATTTTCGCACGTTCACACCTGGCAGCCCTCCTTTCCTCACTACCCCTCTCTGAATCACTTTCCCCCTGCTTTAGCATTTTCCTCTTGTTGCATGCTATATGTGTGCCTCTAATGCCTTTGTTTTCCCACACCCAAGTCATCAGTGAAGCTGTTAATGTTAAGTTCAGTTGCAAGTCTAGTTTTCCCCCTCCATGCCGTACCCACTACCTCCCTCTTTACTCTAAAATCACCTTAGCCAAGGCTCATTGTAATGTGCAAATGAGCAAGTTCTGATGAGCTGAATTGAGTTGCCAGTTCGAGAGCTTGGCAATTGTTTGGTTAGAGACTTGACTTCTCCCAGTTTTCCCTCTCTTTCTCTTTCTATCTGCTTGACACTGATGGATTTGCTGTTAATCAATATGAAATGAGCAGAGCAACAGTTGCAGCTAAACGTCAGCAATCTCCCTTTTACCCTATCTGTCTCCCTTTCTTTATTGGCCAACTCCCCACTTTGGCTTTTTGCCGCTTTGACGCTTTTGGCCAAACCAACTACAGGG
This sequence comes from Drosophila testacea, assembly GCA_035043265.1. Lineage (NCBI taxonomy): Eukaryota > Metazoa > Arthropoda > Insecta > Diptera > Drosophilidae > Drosophila > Drosophila testacea. Next base: position 4,250,348 of record JAWNND010000151.1, read on the forward strand.
AGCTCCTTCTGTCCAGCCAGCGGCATGTGGCCAGACTTTTTGTTTTATTTTCCATACACATATAGTACATATGTATGTGAGTGTTGGTAAACGTTGTTTTTTGATCTTGTTGCTTTTTTTACAACTGCGCTTAACTTTTGTTTTATGAGAAAATATTGTACAAGTTTTTTAATTGCTTTTACGCTTAAAAAACACGCAAATTGTGCCAGATACATGTGTTCAGGTTGTGTGTGTGTGTGTGTGTGTGTGTTTGCGAGTGTTGGATAACAACTTTATTTCCATTTCAGAGCCAGAGCTCTATAAATAAAATAAAAAACTATGCAGAAAAGTTAATTTCTGCACATAAAAATACAGAAAATACTAATGCCATTGCCAAGTAAACTTTACACTCTATATCTGGCTGCGAGTGTGTATCTGGGTGTGTTTATCTGTGTGTGTTTGACTGATTTATGATTACAAATGGAATTCATAAACGAGTCCATTGAAAAGACAATTCATAAATATTTATAAACAAGCTCGAGCAAAAAACCGAAACAATTAAGTTAATCGATTTGTGGGCGAGAAGCTGAAGAACTCTCATGTCGAAGAAGAAGAAGAGACTGCCACAGCAAACGACAGTCGATTGATTACTTAAGAATTATGTGTGAAACCTTAAATAAAACCAACAACACCAATAACATGGGTAGCAACAAAAACAACAACAATATAAATGTTGAGAAGTTTTAGCTGAGAACTTTTCAAATTAATTCGTGTCTTTAGGCAACCGCAGCTGAAACTTTGGAATTTGCCAAACGGTTGAGAGATCTACGCAAAAAAGACCATAAATATATTCTAAACAAATGAGAAGTATATTGAAGGAGTCTCTTTGTAGTGATAGGATACCCTATACACATTTTTAAGTCATAGATATGTACTAAATGTGTTTATTTTGGATATATTTTTAAGATATAATTTAATTTAAACATTTGTAGACTTTATAAGACAACTAAAATTTAAATCAATATTAAATTGATAACTCTTTATTACCATTAATATATTTTTCCATACTTGTAAAATACAATTTATAAGAACTTTGATAATATTATCAATATTATCGATATCAGCTGTCGATATCGTTCTTCTGCTGTTTACCCTAATCTACAGGGTATAATACTCGTATATTCCAAAATACGCAAACGATGTCGTCTTCAAGGCAATTAGCATATGTCTGCCAGATACTTTTGTATCTGCATATCTCTGTCCATCTATCTATCTAGCTGTGTGCAAGTGTGTTTAATTTTAATTGAAATTCATTTACATTTAAAGCCAACAATTATGCGCATTTTCCCAGGTTCCCAGGTTATTTCTTTTTTGTTTCTTGTTTTTCGGTAGAAACAGTCAAAACAATTTGTAAATGATGTTGCACACGAGATATAAAACCGAAAAACGAACGTTTGGAAATTTGCATAAATTAAAATAACAAAACGACCAAGATAGAAAATAAAGATTCATTCCCCATTGGGAAATTGTTTCTGTCTCAACTGGCTTAATTTATCTTTAGACTTGGTCAATTATGCATTATGAGCTGCAGGATTCTGCACAATATTATTGAAGAGAATTCCTGGTTGATTTTGACCAAAAATGTGTGTGTGTGTGTGTTTTGTTTGTTGGCAACTCGTTCACTTTCAGTTCATGTAATCTCGTAATCGATGCAATTTATATCAAAATACTAAACAAATTGCATAACATACGCAAGATACACAGACCATCTCTCTCTCTCTCTCTCTCTGTCTCGAACTCACTCACTGTGTCTCTCTGCCTGTCTCCCTCTCTTTTAGCATATCTTTGTAATACAATCAAAAACTTTGTTAAGCGCATTATGCATGAGTTTGCCATAGACAGAAGAGAAGTGTAAAGAGAGGAGAAGATAGAGAGGCTGACCAATGGCAATGGCCTTTTGTGCTCTGTTTGTTGATTGAGGGTGTGGAAAGGGGGGTGGAAAGGGGCAGGGGCAGCTGCTCATTGTGCATGAAGTTTACATGATTTTGCCACAAATCGTTTGCTTCGCTTATTATTGCCACACACAGACACAAACACACACACATGTTTTCTCATGTTGCAAAGTGTAACAAATGTTAGACGAAAGTGAAACAAACTGAAAGTGATAAGAGGCGTGGCATTATCTCTGGTTATGGAGGCCAAATTCAAAGACGATTACATGATGCTTTCGTTAACAATGGGCACTATCAAAACTCAACAAGCACGTGAATAATTTTTGGCGTTGCGAGCAGTAAATTGAGCATGTCTAAAAAGCTTGCAGCTAATTTAAATATTTTGTGCAAATCTTTAAAGTTTTTGAACCCAGGGTAAAAGAGTTTTGAGTGACACCTTATGTGAAAATATATTCAATGCACATATTCAACTTAACTAAAAACTAAATTTAGGTGCTGCAAACTTGACAACTCAATTTGTGCAAATTTAAACTCAACCAGAACTAAATTGTGCATTGGTCTAAAGAAAAAAATATTTTTAAAACATTTTCGCAAATTAAAAACTAATTTCTGCAAAACAGACTCCAAATTTATGGGGTTTGATGGTCTTAAAGTTGCACAAATTAATATAGTTATTAAATATGCAAAACAAGAAATTAAGAAACGTGTCTGCAATGTGACTAATTAAGTTGTTTAAACCAAAATATACACTAATTAATTTGGTTCTGCTCAAAAGTTTAAGAAACACATATTAAACAAACAGAGGTATAATTTAATCAATAACTTGAATAATAGTAAAGGTAAATATGCACAGCATTTACTTAAGAAATCTCTGTAATAACTGATAAATTATTTTACACAAATTTTCAAACTGAAGAGTACATTAAATTTTTAAATCTGCTTGAACAAACATTTGCAAAGCAAACGCATGCAAAGTTTGCCAACAAATTCATATTAACTGGAGCATTCATTTCCACTGCGAATTAACTTTGTTTTTCTGTATTTTTTTGCACTTGCCACACGGTGTTGCCGCCCCTTGAGAGCTGCCACATTTAATTGTGCGTGCACAATTTGCGCAAACACACACACCCACACACACATAAAGTCAATTTAGTGTAAAATTTGAAACGATTTTTTTTGCCAAGGATCTGGCCAAGGACAAAAGGATAATGTGCAGCTGGGAGGCGAGGAGAGGCACAGCAAAAACTTAAAAACATGTGTTTGTCAACTTCAAAATGAGTCGACAAATGTGCATATGACACATGAAGTTGGGGTAATTTATAAGCAAATAATCAAAAAGAGACGAAGTGAAGAAAAAACGACATGAGACAGTCAAAGTGAACTTGCAAAAACAGAAAAAAGAATCAACAAAACAAAGAGCAGCCCACGAAAACAAATGAGAATTGCGCAAAACAATCGAAAAAATGTGTAAATAAACAATGGAAAATTCAGAAATGCTTGATAAGAAATACGAAATATACAGAATGTAAACAACACCGAATTAAAGTCGACGTGAAAAATTGTCGAACAAAAAAACATAAACAAAAACAAAAGTTTAAAAAATGAAAATTAAAAAAAAGACCGCATTTTTTGGGTGCAATTAAAAAGACAAGCTGAGGGGCATTTTTCTCACTCTCTCGAGCAGTGTTGGTAAACGTGCTGTGCATGGCAAGTGTGGCCACTTGGGTGGGTGGAGTTCTCTCCCCTATGGTTAGGGAGGGGCATCGCACATGCAACAAATTGCAGTCAGCACGTCGGCAAAAATGATAAACAGAATCTATTGCATACTTTGTGGCGCGACGTAGCAATAAGGGACGAAAAAGAGTAAAAAGAATCTAAAGAAGAGATACAAAAAGAGTGGGAAGAAGTAAAAGAGGAAGTTACAAGGCATACATTGCCTGATAAGGCGCAGGAAACAGACAAAGTTGCCCGAGTAGGTGAAATGGACGAGCAAGAGAAGCTGCCAGGGTTGTCATCATCAACAAAGTAATCATGCGTCGTTGTTCTCGACGCTTGGGCAAAAAACTTTGCCCATCTGCCACAAGTTGTGCTACAGCTTCAACTTCTTCTAGCTTGCTTCGCTTGTTTCCTATTTTACGTTTTGCCAAGCAAAATTTTATTATTAAAATGCAAAATTGAAAATGGCAGCGACGTGCCAGCAGCAGGAGACATGGGAGAGGGAATAGAGGAGGACGTTTGGGGGCGTGGGCGTAACAAAGCGAATGCATATGAGTGATGCGTGACAGGGTTGAAAAGGGGAGGAAAACTGCACTCTAAAAAGCTGCTTTATTATTAAACGTTACAGACTCCTAGCAAAACGCAGCTGATGTGGCAGCCCTGGCACAGAGAAAAAACCCATGCACGCGTCTGCCTTTGATTCAATTTAAAGTTTTTCCCCCCTCAGACACGCACAACTCAAAAGTAATATCAAAATTTATTTTGCCTAAGTACACACTTACCCAACACTGGAAAATACACACAGACAAACACAGTTGTTTGCGTAAAAAGTTTCATAGTGTCTGATCTTGTCGGAAATTGGGATAAAATGGGATAACCATAAATGTTGCTTACCTGCAAAGACAAAGAGATAGAAAGTGAGAAAACTGCGAAAGTAATTGAGCAGATAAATGTAAATGTAAAGAATTATAAAAATTTACATATAAGAAACTTACAGACCAATAGGTACCCTAGATAAGCCAAAAAGGTATAAAATGTGTATAATTTTGACTATGTTTTTAATATTAAAACAATCAACGTTAAACCGTATACTGATATACTAAAAAATGTTTGTTCTCAATGCAAAGTAACAAAGAATTTTGACTTGAAAATTTAATTTTATTGTAATCATGGTTTGATCTACCAATTGATTCAAAATTTAACAATAGTTCGCTTTGTAAAATTTTGAATATAATGTGCAGGGCATGCACATGTATGGTATTTACAGGGTATACTATGTATGCTAGCTAAAATTTCTGGCATCTCTTAAATTTACATTTCATTAAAAGATTAGCAGACGAGATATACGACCCACAAAGAAGCAGAAAAATTTACAGAGAAAACCAAACCAAATAAAATGAAACGCGAGGCGACAAAAATTGTTCGACTCAAAAGCAAGTGTAAAATTTCATTTAATTACATAAATTACCCAAAAGTGCTTAGCGGCTAATGTGGATGAGGGAAGGGAGAAGAGAGGGAGAGAAAACGAGAAGGGAACATGCTCCTAATGTATGACAGAGTATAGGAGAGTGTGTGTGTAGCTGCTGGCGCTGACATTGAACAGGAAGCTCAGATTTCACATTTCACATTCAGCGCACCGAGACACATACATACAAAAACAACTTCAATGCGCAAAAATGTAATGGGAGACATGTAAAAAGGGGGAGACCGGGGATAGGGTGGGGACACATACATACACACACTTATACACACAGCGGCTAATAATGACGTTTACATGAGAGACAAACAGCAGCAGCAAAAACAGAAGCAGCAAAAAGCGCAAGGGAAATATGAATATGCAAAAAGGGGGAGGCAGTAAGCTAAAGGGGAGCAAAGGGGGCCATATGGAAGTAAGCCAAGGCATATGAAGACAAAAAAAAATATAATAAAGACAAAAACAACTCCAATGCAAGGCTGAAACAAAAGACAAAGAAAAAGGAGATGAAAACGAAGAGAGCATGCAAAATATTTCACACTCTGTGTGGTGGGGCTATTGAAAGTGGGGGAGGGGGAGCAACAAGAGGCAAGGGGGAAGGGAAAAAGAAAATAAACCACCTGAGGCTATGAAAATTTTGCAGCTGAAGCCACGACTGACTTCAAGGCGGCATTGTTGTCATAACTGAAGAGAGCAACAGAGAGAAAGAGAGAGGAGAACACACACATGACCAGAGTTGCCATTAGTAGCTATAAAGCAGCTAGATTTGGTGGATTTATAATGGCAAACACTCAACAATTCAAGAAAATGTTAATAACCAGAAATCTGTCGATTTTCAAAGATTGATTCGATTCGGGTCTGAATCAGTAACCAGAAAAGTTTCCCAGAAACTGCCAGTGTTTAAATCGGAAAAACAATAACATTGTAGCTTCAATTTTCCAATATGTTAGTAAAGGAAATGATAAGCAGACAACATTGTGAGTCGGCTAAATTTTAGTGACTAAAGTTTTACAGTGATTACAATGAGGTTTAATAAATAGATTTATATGTGAATTCCAAATTATCCGGTAAAATGAAAATCTTGTAATATTTTATTATATGCTTCAATAAGTTAAAACTACAAGCTTAATTTATTTCAGAATAAATAAATTGTTAGCTATTTCTAGCTACATTCTTTGTTTATTGTATGATTAGCTGTTTTAGTTCAAGAAACTCTGGCAACTCTGTTCATGACTACGGGCGCACTTGTCAATGTGAAGGGTTCGATTAAATGCGGGTGCAAGGGCAAATTGACCAAGCTGAAAGAAAGAGAATTCAAGAAAATGTTAATAACCAGAAATCTGTCGATTTTCAAAGATTGATTCGATTCGGGTCTGAATCAGTAACCAGAAAAGTTTCCCAGAAACTGCCAGTGTTTAAATCGGAAAAACAATAACATTGTAGCTTCAATTTTCCAATATGTTAGTAGAAATGATAAGCAGACAACATTGTGAGTCGGCTAAATTTTAGTGACTAAAGTTTTACAGTGATTACAATGAGGTTTAATAAATAGATTTATATGTGAATTCCAAATTATCCGGTAAAATGAAAATCTTGTAATATTTTATTATATGCTTCAATAAGTTAAAACTACAAGCTTAATTTATTTCAGAATAAATAAATTGTTAGCTATTTCTAGCTACATTCTTTGTTTATTGTATGATTAGCTGTTTTAGTTCAAGAAACTCTGGCAACTCTGTTCATGACTACGGGCGCACTTGTCAATGTGAAGGGTTCGATTAAATGCGGGTGCAAGGGCAAATTGACCAAGCTGAAAGAAAGAGAGGGGCAATTGCCTTGCGGCTGATTTGCATTGGGACAACGGCTGTCGTTGATGACAAAATGATAAGGTAGGGAAGGCAACAAGCGAGAGAGACAGAGACAGAGAGAGAGAGAGAGAGAGGGAGAGCAAGGGAAACAGCAAATATGCGGCGTGCCAAAAGCAAACAACAATGAAAGCAACACACAAACAGAAGAGACTGCAGATTGGCGTATGGAAATAAGATGAAGAAGCAGCAGAAAAGGCAGATGATTAAGCAGCTGCAATGGAAATGAATAAAGATGTAAAAGCAAGATACTCGTATCAACATTCTTATCTCGATAATGTTGCATAAATATTGATGCAACACACACAATTTCCGGTGGCCATTTGGATAAAGTCTATAATAATAATCTCAGCTTTGATTCCCAGAAGATGATGACGTAGAATAAATCAAAATCAAATTAAAAACAACATTAGGTGCAAACGAAAATAGCAAAAGTTGAGTTGGCAACAAAACATCAACAGAAATTCAAAGAAATAAGAGAATCAACAAAAGAAGCAACTTTTTATAGAAAATCGTGCAATACATTTGTGGAGCATGGTGAGGAAAATAAAACACATTACATTATCCTGATTCCTCGAATAAAATTCAATCAGAAATGAAGACACAATTTCGCTAAAATACTTTTACTGCCATTATTTAAAAATTATATAAACCTATCATTAAAATTTTAAATTCAGATTAAATAAATTTACAAGTCTTAACATATATGGAAATTCTTATGAGTTTAGCATACATATAAAATATGGGATTATTTGAAGCTATTATTAAAGATTAAAAAGAACCTAAAAGATGGGAAATGAAGAATTGGGAATCTCAATATTCAGTTTGTTATTCCAATATTTAAATCCGAAAATTACCAAATGTCGACACTTCTCCAAGGCTTAAAATATTTGGAAAAACCCTTAACTTGAAGAATAACCCAGCTTAATTAGCATAAAAGCTCAGCGAAAGCTATTGATTCCATATCAACAACAGCTGAAAAAGGGATACGTGCCACGGCTGGTTCATTTTGATGCATGCAGCAAATATTTGCGGCATTGACGAGTTCCGCGAAGGGCGTGCCACGATATAAATATAAAAGAAACGTCCGAACCACTTAAAGCTGTGGCAGCAGCATACAAAAAAAACACAGGCAATAATAAAGAAGTGGCAACAAGAAAAAGGAAGCTGAAGAAGAAGGAGGGGGAGGGGGGGAAACGGCAGATGTTTTGCACAAAACTTAATTACACTCGGATCTGTGTTCGGCGGCGCTGAGATTGAAGGTTGAGATGGAGGCAATGAGGAAGCAAAAGACGAAGATGAAGACGAGGGAAAGAAGCAAAAAACACAGCATAACATAAGTATTAAAGGAAACAAAAAAAAAAAAATGCGACGCTTTAAATGCTTTGTGTGGCAGCTGCTAAGGGGCAAAGACAGGTAGATGCAACTGCAACTGCTGCTGTTGCAACAGCAACAACGGCAACAACGAGCAACAACGGCAACAACAACAATTTATGGCATCTGCTGGCATTTTGTTAGCTCGACTTTTGCTGCTGCTGCTGCTTCTTCTACTTTAGGAGTATTTTTTTAGAGTTTTTTTTTTTTTTAGCGGCTGTTGAACGTTTTTTAGGTCAACGAAATGCCAACAGAGAAGATGATGCGAGCAAACATAAATAAGGAGAATGCTGTGTGTAAAGAAGGGAGCGGGAGCGGGAGCGGGAGCGGGAGCGGGGAGTATGCTAGGTGGAAGACAGGTAAACAAAAGCTAAAGCGACAGCCATTTTGTTGTTGTTATTGCCCATCGCTTGGCTCGTCTATAAATCTGTTAGAGAAGAGAGGGGGAATTAAGAGAAGCGGGAGTAGCGATAAAGTCATTTGCATAGTTCTTTTGATAGCCACAAAACAACACAAACACAAAAAACAGCAGCAACAACAACAACAACAGCAACATGAGCAAACAGCATCACACCTACAACAAACAAGAGAAAAGTAAAGAGAGAAAGAAAAGAGAGCAGAGAGATTGGGAGAGCTAGAGAATTGGGGGAATGCGATAACCTTTCGAAATCAAATTAGAAATGTAAAGAAACAAAAAGAATTTTAATGCACAAAAAAAAAGAATTCATACAACAAGAAAAAGAACAACGAAAAACGGCAGCTAAAACAACAACAACAATAGACATGTAGGGAAAACACTTCACATTTTTTGGAACCTACAATGGGGAATATCAAATGAATTTAGATGATGAAATTGGGGATCAAAGCAGACAGTAATCGCAATACAACCGAACAGGTAACATGGCCAAAAGGCACCAGTGCGCCCTCTGGCGAGCAGAAAAAACTTAAGAAATTGAGATGAAAAAGGGAAAATAAATAACAAAAGACAATTGCAAGTCATCAAAGAGAGTGGAAAACTGTAACAAATTAATTTCCAAATACAAACACTCTAGAAATTCTCTAGAGATGCAGTTCACTTTACAGACAGATTCCAATTAAATTCCCATTATTCGATCATTAGAAAATTATCAAAATAACAAACACACATAAAACTTTAATATGGTTATACTTAAAATTAGTTATAAATTATTAATAGACTTTATGTTAGCGTTCTTTCTCTAACCACACGCGATTCAAATATTGTAGATTAGCATTTATTTTGATGTCTTGGCATATGATAAAGGTAGAATTTAACTTAACTGCTCCAATTTTCCTAATTGATCAACATCTTCAGTTTTTTATTAACAACAAGCTTGCTCGATTCCCTCGTCAAAATATTACCTATCCCCAATTTGATGGCTGTTGTAGACAGCAGCAAAAAAATATAACAACAAAAAACAAAATGTTAAAAATGTTGAATTTTGTTTTGAGATGCCCAACGAACTTACAATCAACCTGTCAGAGTTGCTTGTCTCTTTCTCTCTCTCTCTCTCTCTCTTTCATGCCACACATTTTCCGTTTCTGTCTGTCTCTCTGGATATCCATCGATTTATTGCATGCGTTGTCTTGTCTTGTAACAATTTTTATGACGTTTCATGTTACGCAGAGAAGAGACAGACAAATGGAACCAATACGATACGATACGATATGACATATAGAAATGTCTGAAGCATTCATATGGAGATGATGCTTTTGTTGTCGTTGCCTGAGGCAACGCACCGGTTATACCCTTACAAAGGGTACTATAATGTTGTAAGGACCATTGGTGGAAAACTACAATTTTGTATGATAATCACTTTTTAAAATTTGTTTATATTTAGATATTATTTATTAAGTGCATCTCAACTTTTCTTTTAATTCTTAAATCGTATTCTACATATTTTGTTTGACAATAAGTTAAATAAATCTTATTTTTGAAAAAAGATACTTCATATTTCTGCATATCTAAGCTTTGTTAAAAATCTCTGCAAGAGTATCAAAATTTCGGTGTGCTGAAAATAACCTCCCTTTTGTATTTTATTTTTCTCCACTTCATCTTTATTATTTAAGTGATTATGAAATCATATACAATGTTCGGCATTGGCGCATCTTAAAGCTATTTTTTATAGTTCAAAATACATAAAACTCTTAGCTGCTTATAAGTTTATGCAAAGCGAAGGGAAAGAAGAAGCAGCAGCAGAAGAATCTCAGACTGAGCAGGTGCTATTATTATGGTTATTATTATTATTGAAGACCAAAAGACCAAGCATCTGATCATTATTAAAAGCCATCGAATTTGAGCCAAAAAGCGGCTTAAAGTTAATTAGTCATATTTTTGGTGGTGGGGGAGGGGGTATTTGTTATTTCTGTTTTTTGGCTTTTCTATTCAAAGTTGTGCTCTAATGGGATTTTTATAGAATTATGTAAATGTTGATAGGCATTTGATAGGCTCTCTTTTACAGTTTGTCCCCGCAAGCTAAAGAACTGTCCTCAGTTGGTAAAAAGTTATGCTAATTACACAACAACAAAATGTTTATAATTTATTCCCCCTGCAGGTGGGAAAGATAACAAATCTGTCTACTGCCCTGCTGAATGTTAACTTCTTCTAGCTGTTTTCAGTTCCCTTCTCATCTCTCTTTAAGATATTGATTACAAATGGAAAAACAATGAGGCGAGTTTTCTTACGTATTTTTCTTTTCTTACCGGAGGCCTACATTTATTTTTTTTATTTTCTGCAGTGGCGCCCAAGTCAAGTGTTTATCTAACATTTGCACACCCAAGTCCTGACCACACGCACACACACACACACACACAAATACATGCCTTAGAGACTGTGAAAATCCTTGCGCTTCATTTGCGTTGATTTTGTCGCCCGGCTGAGATTTTCCTTTCGCTTTACATTTGCGCTCTAAATATTTCCTGGTTAGTCCTTGGCAAACAAGCCAACGGCAAGCAGGACTATACCCTTGCCTATCCTTATTTCTATCTGTCTTTCTACCTGTTTGTTCCTTGCACCTGCTGCTCTAATTTTGCGCTTCCTTTGCAGCCAGAGCCAGGACGCAAAGCAGCCGCAGGCTATCCGCAATTTCCACGCGTGGCGTCCGCTTCCTAGCGCATCCTGCCTCATCCTGCCTGCTCCACTGGCGCATCCTTCATCCTTTGCACGGCAAGTCGACTCCAGTCGTGTCGAGGTTTACATTTAATAATTAAAACGCCACCGCGGTGTGCAAATTATTAAAGTGTCAACGCAGTCGCTTTCACTTGAGGAATACTCACTTCCTGCTCCTGCTGCTTCCCATCCTTTATCATCTTTCCTCTCTTCTGCAGACACTCTTTTGCCATTAGGCATCTACTCTATCTTCCTTTCTCTGTTGTCCTTTGCTTAGCCACAATTTAACCGCCTTTTAATTATTTTTTGTTGCAATTTTCCCTCCATTTACAAATGAAAATGCCGAAAATCCTTTTGGTTTCCACATTCATACACCTCCTGCTGTGTATGTTCTGGACTGTCCAACTGTCATCAGCTGCAAACGCAACTTCAGCTGAGTTAATTTCACTTTGTGTGTGCGAGTGCCACGCCCCCCGCTGCCTCATTCTCCTCAACAGTTACCAACAAGTGAAGTTTGCTTGCGCAAATTGCAGTTGACACTTTAATTTCATACCCTGCAAAGTATCTAAGGGTTGAGTTTGGCAAGAGAATGTGCTGGAGAATTACTTACTCCTACTTCAGATTGGTACCAAATTTTCAAAACTTAAACACAAGTAGTATAAATTCAATTAGCAAGAAAAAAAGGAAGACTGATGAATAGGGAATAGTTTGATATACTTTAAAGCAATATAGGTAGTATTTCTAAGGCTAACAAAATATGTATCTCATCGTCTTTCAACACACTTAATGAATTAAAAACAGCATCTCCATGTTTATCAATATTGTTGTACCCACCTAAGTAGTATTTGTTGGTCTATCAACACTGTTTTCTTTCAATTTGTAAGCTTCTTCCTGCTTCTCCCGTTTTTTCTGGACGCATCCGATGCAACTCTTGCCACACCTCATCTCACCGACTTCTTTTTTATGTTTCTTTAATATTTTTATGCACTTTGCACAACACATGGGGACCGAGAAGCTTTTGTAACTATCTTTGAAACACACGCTCCCGTTTCCCGCTTCCCGTTTCCAGTTTGTAGTTTTCAGTTCTCAGTTGCCAGTTATCCGTTCTCAGTTCTCAGTTCTCAGTTCCCATTTCCAGTTCCCGTTTCTTTTTATGCATGACGCAAAAGTTTTCTTGCTTTTGTCAGCACTCCACACTTCACTGCAGTGCCACGCCCATCGGTCGCCCACATTGCAAAATTTCTTGTGACTTGACATGGTTTCCTTTTTGGCCGACTCTTTTTATTGTCATCATCGCCATCTCCATCATCATTATCAACTTCATCTCTCAGGTAGTATAACTTTTGTATAGTTCATATAATAATATAGGAGCATCTTGAAGGCAGTTGTTGCTTTTCCCATTAAATTTCAGATGCCAATTTTAGTTTTTTAATTAAAAAAGTAGAAAATGAGAAAAAGAGACCGAAGAAGAACAAACGTTAACTCTTTTTTTTTTTGTCCATGTTTTTTTGGCCAGGTGAAATTATCCAGTTCCCGCTGGTGATTCACATTAACATCACTGCTTAACGTTAACAGAGCGCTGTTAAAACTTTAACATTTCACCGCATTTCGTAATAACATTATTTATGTGATTCATCAAAAGACGGAAATGTTTTTGGCCCGCATTATTATTATTTTGATGTGTGTCCCATATTAACAAAAACTTGATGAAATTTGTCCGACTAAGCTGCATTAAAACGAGGTCACAAAATTTGTCACAACTTTCCACATGTGTGAGTTTGGTTTAAAAAACCTCAAGAATTTTATGGTTGTCAGAAGGAACGATGAAAATTAGAAGAATTTTTGAGAAATTGCTAAGTATTTGTACAATTTTGAAAATATTTACAAATATTCCCAGCATTTTTTGGAGATAAAGTTGTTTTAAATATTCCTTTGATAAATTAAAAATTATTTGTTGAACTTTAAAGGGAAGACAAATTAGCTTAATTTAAATTCGGTTTGTTTGTTTTATTCTTCAAGGATTGGAATAAATTTTAACAATTTACTACTGAATTTCCTGATTGTGATAAGCTAAGGTCATGTGAATTTAAATAATTAAATATTTAATTTATTTAATGCCTTTAATTACTTTAGCACTATTTCTAAACTTGATATAAATGTCACTTGTCTAAAATCAGTTCTTTTGTGTTGAATTTAATATTTTGAATAAGTTAACTATATTTAAGAAATTACCTTTTTAAATTTATATTCTATTTCTGTAATTCACAAATGTTTACTTCAAAAAGTTTAATACATTTTCATCAGGCAACGAATTAAAAACAGCTCTAACTGTTGATTTTGTGACTTTAATAAAGTAATGTTGCTGTTGTTGTTGTTAACATTGCTTTGTTGTTGCTTTAGTTGCTTGTTGCTTATTGCTGCTTATTTTGTTTTCCCATGTTGCAAGTTGCAACTGCAAAAACTCAATTTTCACATGGCTCGACAAATGCTTCTAAACGCTTTTCCTCTTATTGCAGTTGCAATACATGTTGTTGTTGTTGTTGTTATTGCTGTTATCACTGTAATTGTGTTTGTGTGTCAAACTGTTGGCAGTTATGAGACTCAGATACACACACACACTCACACACACACACACACCTGAATAGAGGAAGACCTCAATGCACACAATGCAGTTGCCTTGGCCAGAGGAAATTTTCGGTTTCGGAGACTGACAGAAGAACTAGACGTAGAGGTAGAATTTGGGGACAATGAGGAGTGGGAGGAGTATGAGAAGATGTGAACTAGAGATGGAGGTGGAAAGCACAATTCTCATCAGTAGTGTTGCCAACGGTGTATGACTGTGTGTGAAGTTGGTTGTGTCTCGTCTGCTTTGTGCCTAATGACATTTGTACACACACGAAGGGGAAGCATTAACAGCATGTGAGACGACCAGCAACAACGACAACAACAACGACAACAACAACCAGTAACGACCTACAACTGTCCACAACAACAGTCAACAGATTTCAATTTTCGGTGTTTGTGAGAAAATTGAAGCGGAGAAAACATTTTAAAAGCATTTTCTAATGCTAATCCATGACTGCAACAACATCAAAAGCAACAACAGCCAAATTTTGCATATGCATTAAACCAAAAGTTGCAGGTATTCCCCTCTTTCCACAACTTCCCCTAATTCCACTGCCAATCCAGACGAGCCAAAAAAAAATAAACAAACTCTAAGCAAGCCCAAAAAAAACATAAATTAACAAGAAACCTAGTTTATTTTCTACAAGTCGAAAATTTATTGGTCTAGCAAAGAACTTTATTCCGATTTTGTTCCTTTGTCAGCCATATGTATAATATTATAGTAGATCAATTTTAGCCAAATTTGGTAAGGATTGATAAGTAAAGGTAAAATCACAATCCCTAAGTTTAGTTAAGATATATCAAGTTATTTTTTAAATAACAAGGGTTTATTTAAATGTATATATTTAAGTACGGACTTTCAATTCACTCTTAGCAAATATTTGAATCATAATCAAGATACGAACTTTGTACTTAAATTAGATATCTTAGAAACATTTAAATTTTCTTTAATGCGTTACACATTTGGTTACAAAATTCAAATACCCTTTGCAAAAGTATCACAATAAACAAACTTTATGCATGGCAAAAAATGGCATAAATTTAAATGCATTTCTCAACAGCAAGGTATCAAGAGGAGAGTGGGGAGTTGTGTTTTGGGAAGGGGGAAGGGGTCACAGTTATGTGCGTGCATTTTTCTCACAAAAGACCATGCCCAGTCTCTGCAGTCATTGTGGGCGGCACACATACAAAAAGTGTAAATTATCGAGTTTATGTGGCAAAAATGACAAGCAAATGTTGCAGTCCCTTTCCCCCCATCTGCTATCCTCCTCTCACTATCAGAAAGAATGGTAAAAGGACATCAGTTGGGCGTCCTACGCCATTTCTGTATATGACATTTGTTTGTTTGTCGCGACCAACAACAGCAACAACAACAACGAAAATATTTACAGGCAAATTGGCAGGCGCCCCATTTTGGGGCAAGCATCAAGAGAAGAGAGGATGCAAGAGATTGGAAACGCGACACGCATTCCGAAAATGCATTTATGAGGCAAAAAATATGGGAGTAGAGATGCAGGGGGAGGGGTGGGAGGCGTGTCTGTGCAATTTTGTATGAAATTGTGGTTTTTGTATGCGGCCAACGGGGCAAAGTTCTGGGCGCCATTTTGTGTCACGGCGAAAATGGCCGCAAATTTACAGCAACAACAACAAGAACAAATATGAAAATTGCATACTCATGTGTGTGTGTGTTCGTGTATCTGTGTGTCTGTGTGTTGACAAGGACAATTTTTCCATAATTATTATGATGATGCTCGGCATTTGGCAAACATGCAACAGACGGACAGAATGGACAGTCGACTGATAGAACGCGATGGCCAACAGATGAACCATTTTATTGCCTCTGTGCCAGGAGAGAAACAGACAGAGAAAGCGAGGAGAACAGAGAGAGAGAGAAAGAAAAGGGGAGATTGCGTTGCATGCTGTTGTTGAAAGACTGAACATGCCACAGGGCAATTGTTTATGCGGTATGCATTTGAAAATGATAAAAGCAGAGATAATGGAACTGGTTCCACCAAAAATGTGAATCAGTGAGCAAACTGTCTTTTTGTGGAACCAACCAACGACTTTTCAATAATTCATTTTCCATTTTTAGTTTAATTTTCTATTAGATAAATAAGCATTTGGATAGCTAATGCAATATTAGAGTTGGTTCCTAGTTGGTTCAGCACAAATTTATGGAATACGCAAATTTATAATAATTTGTTCACATTTCGAATAATTTTGTTTTGATAAATGAGCTTTTGGATTTAGGTAATTTTATAATAGATAAATTGTTTAGCATAAATATGAACTAATTTGGCAAATTTTCAAATTAAATGAAACTTTGCTCGCTTATTTTCTTATTTAACTAGTCCAAAAATAACTAGATAAATTTTGAAGAATTTTATTTTAATTACATAACAAATTTCAAGTGTATCTTGAGTTTTATTTTAGTTGACAATTGTAGATCAGTCAAATAAAATCTCGTCTCCTTTCATGATTCGCTTTTTATCACACATAAAGCTATTCAGCTGCTGTAGATGCTCTCTCAAAGAACTAGTTATTACAAAACCTGAACCAGTTTGCACATCTATGTATATCATGTTCAACTGCGTAGATTGCGTGCTGTGCGAAACATGAAAATTGAATATTCCTGACCGTTTATGTTCCCAGGGAGGAGAGAAGGAAATTACGAGAAAGAGGAAGGAAAGGGGTACAAGGGGAGCGAAATGCGGAACGGTTTGGTGTCTGCGGAACTAGAGCACTTAATGGCAAAAGTTCAGAGCGGCTGCTTTGGCAATCGGAATGCTGGCAAATGGTTATTGGAGAGTGGGAAAAGGGGGAGGGGACTCTGAATGCGGAAAATAAGGGAAATGGCCGCGGGATGGGCGTCTGGTTTTGATTTGAAAGACGTCAAAGTGCGGAATGCAGCGAGTGAACATATAGACATGGCAACTGGTTAGTGGGAAAACTGAGAACTCAGATCTCAGAACTGGAAATTAGGATTTGGTCAGTCGAGTTGCAAACCGGACAAACGTTGCGCTAATTATTGCGCATCATTGATTTTAGTTGGGTGAAGATAGAGAGAGGTGGAGGGGGAAACTGTTGCTATCAATGACACTCACTGTAAGTGTATCCGTGTATGTGTATTTGTGTATGTGTTTGTGCAACTTGCTCTGTATTTTAATTTTCGAATATCAAGCTGTCAATTCCAAAAAAAAAATAAGGGGAATGTGTGTGGAAAGTCGGCTCATTCCCAGATCATGAATGAAATGAGCTTTTTTCCATCTTATCACAAGTTTTCGAGCATCCCTCGATCTTCACCTCTCTCTCTTTTTCACCTGCCTCACTGTTCAGTTGATTAGGTTTTTTTTTCTTTGCCAATTACAATTACATTTGGAGCAGCTGCTTTTCACTTTCTCATTATATTTTTAATATATTACATTTCTTCACTTTTTACTGTCTCTTATTTTGTTGTAATTGCAGAGTTTGTTTAGTTGTTACTTTTAGCCATTTTTTTGATGTTGTTCACATTTAGTTGGCCTTTTACTGTCGCTCTGCACTTTCTATTTTTTACTTTCGAGTGAGAGATAAGAGTGGGGAATGGAAAATAGAGAGCAGTTCATAAATCTGGGAAAAATTGTCACATCATATTATTAATGTGATTTTATAAGCCTTAAGCTTAGTTTTTTTTGTTTTTTTTTTTGTGGACTATTCATTAAAAAACTATTCAAAACTTACTTCTGGGAAGAGTTCAGTGAAATGTTTTTGGCGACTTACCTAAAATGAGAAAGAAATGTGAAAGATATATTTAGTAATTAATTGATATTTTGAAAATTAATTGTTAAATCATTAGTTAATGATCCAAGGGAAGTAATCAATCTTGTCAGGAAACGAAATTTAAATTAATTAATTTAACAGTCTATGGGAAGTTTATTCACATAAAAGTATTTAAAAGATATTAAGAAGTATAAACAAATGTATTAAATGTCATATAAATAAACTTGTTTATAAAACATTATACATAAAGAGTTATATATAAACAAAAACACCAAGGAATTAATACTTAAGTTTGTTTATAAAAAAATGGCAAGCAATTATAAACAAAATAATTTTATTTGATTTAAATGCTTGCCCCCAATGAGGAAAATAAAATAAATATTAATTAGATTCATAATAAATCTAAATCTAAGTTTGTTTAAAACAAACAAGCCACAAACTATTGAATGATTTCAAAAATATAATTAAGTTGCCTAAGAAATGTTGGTCTAAGACACTTTACGATTTTCTACTTAAAATTCCTTTCTACACTCTGCTTCTTTCTTCCAGTATTTCCTCTCTCGCTCTCTCTTTCAGGCTATACACAAAAAACCAATTTACCAGCAATTTTACCCAATCAAAAAACGTGGAGGCAACCTCGGCAAACAGGGGAGCTTATAAATAGCCTGTGACTGAAGGCAACTTGAGGCTGCAACAATGCAACCAACTATCACTCCCCCCCCTCCCCTTTTTCCCACTAAGTTCCCTGTCTCTTCTTCAATCTTGTCTGTTGCTGTTATTCCCATGCAACTGCCACCCGCTTTGCGGCGCATTCTTCAATCAATTTTGCTGCTGCTGCTGCTGTTGCTGCTTCTTATTTACTTTGCATTAATTAAACATGCTGCCACCTACAACTGCCACTCCTCTCCTTACCACACTATTTGGCTGTAGATTTTTCATTGGCAACCCCGGATGAGCCACAGTGCAACAGCAACAGCAACTGCAACATCTGCAACAATCTTCGGTTTATATTTAAATGTCTGTCGGCAGACGCACGTGCAGCAGCAGCAGCGTTGCATGCCCCCGTCTCCATCTTGGTCCTCATCCGCATTCGTCTCTGTCAAGTGGCAGTGCATCATGACCCGCTTCTCCCTCCCTCTCTCTCTCTCTATCTCTCTCCACATTGAAACAGTTTGTCATTGTAGCAATTTCAATGTTGCGCTTGTCAATTTCGCTTGCTTCGGCTGTTGTGGCAACTCCTCAGCAAATACAAAGAATAGAGGGGCACAGAGAAGGGGCAGCTGAGAAACTAAAGCAACGTCATCGGCTTCATCTTAAGCGATTCTCTCTATAACTTGGTTGAAACTAAACCGATTTCAAAGCGGAATGTCTTATTGATAATGATTTGGCCTCTATAAATGTGATTTGACTTTGAAAAATTAATCATAATTGCATAATTGAATACACCTAATGCTATTGTTTATGCTTTATTTGCTATTTTTGTTTAGAATTTAAATGTCAATATCTACAAATCTTTTTATCTAAGTATTAATCTTTTCATACTTTGTTTGTTGCACATACAGCCTGCAACATGTGCAATGTGCTGCAACATTTTCTTTTTGCTGCAATCATCAAATGTTGCAGCGTCGATGTCGAGCGGAACGTGACTTGGGCTTGATTTATAACTGTGCAAAGAATGTCATAAATAAAAAAATAATAAAAGAAGAACGCGAGTAAAACTGTTTGCCAGTTTATCAACAACAACAACAAAGAGTGTGATAGGCTTAAAGCGAGTCTGCGTGCCACATGCCACTCCCCTGCTCCACACACTCGCCTGTTGACACTTAAAAACTCATTAGCAGCAGATCCTGTTCCCCCTTGTTCTTCTACTTCCCCCTCTAGAAAAAGGCAGAGAAGAAAGAAGTACGAAAAAAGAGTGTGGCAACAACGTTTGACAACTTGCAACTTGTTGCGTCCATGGGGCACGCCTCCGTTAAAGCCCATGCTCATGACAATGTTGTTTGCCCAAAAGACATACACGCAAAACCGCAACACAGCTGCCCAACAGTTGGGCAACAGCTTGTGAGCCTCCCCTTGGCTCTTGCCTCCTCTTCCTGTCTTTCTGTCTGTCTGTCATTCTGTCTTTCAGTCCGTTTTCAAATCCACTTGTCAAATGCACGCACCAAGAATCGCCAGCGAAGCGTTGATGGAGACGCCGTTTCGACTTATGAGTGTCACAACAAAACTATTTATTTTGCACCGGCTTTAGAGTGTCTTCTTCTTTCTTTTGACTTGTCACATTCCCCCCTTATGTCTGTCCAAGTTGCTGGCACTTAAGTTGCCTCATTTCTTTAAACTGTGTGCGGCCGACATTGAAATTAAATTGTCTGTGGCGTGCAGTTCACAAGGCACGGGAAATGAGGAGGAAAAACCGGGAAAATGAAGAACGGCCATTGACAGCGGGCACGCGAAAGATGTCCAACTTACAGAAAGAAAGAAAGAGAGAGAGAACGAGAGAAAGAGAGAGAGAGGAGAGAAAACGTGCAAAGGAAAAACTGTGGCCCTTTAAATGTTGATCTGCTCGTGGCAGAGTCAATGATTGCCACAATTAATGAACTTCGGTTGACTTAAGAGGTGTCGAATCAAAGATTAAGTGCTCATCAATCAGAAAAAAAAAACCCATATTAACACTTACAATATATGGACACTTTCAAAGAAATGTTTCAGAATAATCGGAAACTTTATGTCGTTGCTGTTTAGGCTTGATTTAAAGGCTTGTTTTCAAGTGTTTCAATTTCTTTTCTGTAAGTTGGAGATCAGAGAATCATTTTAGAAAAGTTCATGTTAGTTAAGATCATGATCAACATTACTCTGATAAGAACTATAAAGAAAGTAAGCACAAAGTCTTTTTAATTATTTGAAAGATTACAGGATATAAAAATAGATTTATTTCGTGTAAGAGAGAAATGTTTTCTCTACCATTTGTCTTGCTGTGATCAACTTTGGTTAGGAGGTGATAAAAATGTTGTTGCAATGCAACAAAATGCGCCGTTGTTTGCACCTTTGACTATGACAGCTGCAACCCACAAGTTCTCCAGCTGTGTATTATTATGTGTCCGTGTGTGTTTGTGTTTGTGGCAATAAACCTAATTTCAGTGTGGATACCACATTTGAATGGTCTTGTTTATTGTTTGTGTGTTTGTATGTGTGTGTGTGTGTGTGTGTGTGTGTGTGTGTGTGTGGCTTTCTCCAGCGACTTCCAGCTGACTCTTTGCATTGGGCAATCATTAAGAGTCGAGTTCATTTGAAATTTTGTAACTAGCAACAAATGAAGCACAAAAGCAAGAACAACAACTTAAGTGGAGCACACCTCAAGTTGCCACACGATAATTAAGAAGCAGGTGCGGCACTTGGCATTAGAAGAAGAAGAACAAGACGATGAATAAAGCACCAAGAGCCAAGAGTGAAGACAACGTGTTGAAAGTCATCACACTTTAGCTCGGCACACGCCCAACTCCCTTCACTCTTCCCTCTCTTCCTTGACCAACGAAATTGTTGAAATATTTACATACGAAATATTTCAATTTCAATTGCCACAAAAATAAGAGAAAAAGAAGAAATATTTTAGGAGAGCTGTAAACAATAACATATAAAAAAAACTATACTTTATTGTTATTGTACGTTTTTTCTTCATTGTTTATTTTCTTTTATATATTTATTATTGCTCGGAGTGCTAAGTGCGTGCACAAATTCACACTGCAAGTTAAGGGAGAAGAGTGGGGAATGAAAAACAGAAATTGTTGAAAATTATGAGCGAAAAAATATTTCAACGATGAATTAATTAGCAATGCAATGCGCCAACTTTACGAGTTATCATAAAAAAATATGAAACAAAACAATAAAAAAAGCGAACAGCAAAAATGCCATGAAAATGAAGTTTGTCTATGAAGTACTACGTAAACCCGAAATGATTCCAATGAGAGATATATAGAGATTTAAGGAGTGGGAGGAAACGAAGATTGCATCAGTTATGTCAGATATCTCTCGAGATATATTTAAAAACTATAAACTGTAAAGAATTAAAGCAAAGCTGACTTTATTTACTTTTTATTTTACTTAGCTATTATATTCAGTTATTTTATTCAGTTCTTTGCGTTCCAGCTGAGGGGGAAATATTATTAAACACTAAAGCTAACAATAACTAAACATCTGATGACCTAAGTACATATTCAACAAATTTAAATAATTAATCGAATGCCTGAGTTTAATTCACAAACAAATGAAAATACTGAGGCAATAAATAAAGTGATGGATAAATAACATAAATTCATCATGTACTCAAAAGTTTACTCCATAACATTTGCCTTTAAATTGAGTAATTGATTTATGTCAAGTCAGCTATGTTCTTGAATAATATTTTAGATTATTATTTTAATGTCATTTTCAACAGCTGCTGTAGACATTTCGCATACTTTCAATTGTGAAATGGTCAAGTGACAAATTAAATTTGACTTGTTGGGAAAAATGACAACTGTTAAATGCGGAAAAGTCATGCTAAATATCTGCATATCCATAATAAATTCTAAATAAACGATAAACAATTGCCAGTTAGTGCTAAGCTTTTGTTTTTGCTAACACACATACTCGTATCTTTTAATTTCTTTTGTACTTTTTGTCTGTGACATAAATAAATACATAAATTAATATGTTTATTGTTGGCATTTAAAGGCAAAATATCTGAACGGGCAGATAGACAGACATAAAGACAGACAGGTAACGATTGAAATTTATATGCTTTATCAAATATGCATGTAAACATGACAAACAAAAGTGCAACAGCAGCACAAAAACAACAACTCAGACATAACTTGTGTAAAATTAATTAAAATGCATTTAATTTATGAAATTTAAAATGTCAGTTTATACCCTGCAACAATTAGGCTTAAATAAAATGCTATAATGAAAAGTAAAAGGTAAGAACAATTTATTTTTCGAAGAAAATAATAGATAATACTATTTAAGTCTGAAATATTTTTTTTGTTGCTACAAGTCGAGCATCTTTAACCTTTATTTACAAAACTAAGTTTCGATTTTAATTTTTGCACCATCTATTATTTTAATTATTTTGTCTGCAATTTATTTCTTTGCTACTGAGTATCTGCTAGTCGAGCACACTCGCAATTTGTTTCTCTTGGCAAATTATTGAGCAGCAACTAAATGAACAGTGGGCGTGGCACTTTGCAGCACAAATGGCAAAATAATTGAAATTAATTAATATTAAATATGCTGCCTGCACAAATAGTCATATCAAATTATTGGCTGCATTCCTTGTACACTAGATGGCGCCACACTTGAATTTTTTTCCACTTTTTACTACATTTTTTTGTTGCTGCTGTTTTTGTAGTGTCTGCGAAAAAGGTGCTTAATTAATTTGCCATTAAGTGTGTGGAAAATTAATGAAATGATTTGTCACACGACAGCCGTAAACTGACAACAGCAAAATCCAATCCAATTCAGAATGTGTTAATCAAGTTCTTCAACACAAGGAGATCGATCCCTACTGCACGGACGCCCCTGCTCGAGAATTATTTGGGTGGGCAATCAAGCGTGGAAAAAACGCTAAAATACATTGATTTTGTGGCACTATTAAGCGCATTTGGAATGCCTAACAAGCACGCCATGAAGGCAGTCGCATTTTGAAGGAGAGGAACTAAGGACTTTTCTGTCCTTGACACATGAGAGCTGACAAAGCGGAGGATTATGCTGGTTAGAGAGCAAGGCAAGCGAGATAATGACTATAGATAGATAGATGGATGGTTGCTTAGATAGATATCAAGTCAAGCCGACACATAAACAGACAGAAGGAAGAAGAGAACAGAAGAGAAGAGGAGAGGAGAGGAGAGCAAAGTTAAGCAAAGTCAAAGCCAAAACGAGGACAGATTGAAATCAAAGGGCAGCAAGTAATGTGTGAAGGGAGGAAAAGACATATCGATAACTGCTGTTACCTGCTTCTCTCTCTCTCTCTCTCTCTCTCTCTCTCTCTCCTTCTAATGCCAATTGACATAATTACGCAAAGTAGTTGCCGAGACACGGCCAAAAGGTATCGGGTCTCTATATATCGTAGAACACAGAGCACACAGAGAAGAAGTAAATTCATGAAAGAAGAGTCGCAAGCGCGAAAAGTTTTTAAACTTATTACCACAAACGCCTTACAGTTAAGTGTATTAACAGTAGGGTAGAGCATAGAAGAGAGAGGGTATGCAGAGGGGATGAGGAGTCTTTAGCAGGCAGTCAAGACTTTAAGCAGCCGCTGGCAATGACTTTAAAATTTATTGCTGCCCACATTTAAGGAAATGGCAAGGATATTGAGGATATAAACCAGCAGCAGCGAGAGAAGCTTTACAAGTTATACAAACTTTAAGCAAATTGTCTATAAAAATAAATAAGAACATTTTTTATTTAAATATATAAATTGTAAATAACATGCAGAAATAATTAAAATGATTTACCAATTAAACTAAACACATTTATTTAAATTAGTATTAACACAATTTTATTAAAATTTAATTAGTTAAATTAATTAACAATTGTAGTTAATACTTTAAAATTAAACCATTAAATATATTGCAAATATATAATGAATATAATTTTAAATTTCCTGCACAAATGTTGAATATTTCAAATTGTAATTTTGAAAATTTTCTTTAATTGAGATTGATCAATAAATTTGAATACAATGTGTGGAAACCCTCGCTGGCAGTTGAAGCGCGTGTTAGTCACAACAAATAGAGAATTTTCTGCCTTTGGGATATTTGAATAGGTGCAGGGACAGGGCAAAGGGGGGAGGCTGAATTGGGTCTGGGATTTTAGGGAAAACTTGTGCTAGGACAGTGTGTAATGAAAATTACATGCGCCGTAGGCTAGGCTGAGGAAAAACTTCCAAGCAGTTTGCTATCGCAGTTTTCCGGGCTAAATGTTTGTTGGGGCCCTAGTTCCCTAAAACAACAACAACAACAACAACAACAGCAAGAGCAATAAGGAGAAGAACAATAACAACAAGCAACCACAGAACACCAAACAGCTGAACAAAAGGCGAAAACCTCACGACTGTTTGACTTGTGTTTGTTTGTCCTTGAATTTTGCTTTTGAAAAGCAGACGCCACAGCAACCACTTTACCACCCAACCACCCACTCTCTCTTTTACTCCCTCTCCTTAATACCATTCAGTTATTATTACAAGCACATTTTCATTGCCCTTCTTGGGTGGAGGGGCAGCTTTAGCGGGAAGGGAAATAGGTAGAAAGCTTGGCTTGGCTTGGCTTTTGCTGGCGCCGCCAACGCTGGAATTTTCTTTGTATATTTTTTAGGCATTCGGCAGCCAAATTGATTTTCCCTCAGCTGCGTTTGCGTTTTTCCTTTTTTTTTGTATTTTTTGTATTTATTTTTATTTTTTTGGGGTTTGCCTTCAACTTTGCCACACGATGCGGCTCAGTTGTCAATTGAATGATTGCGTTTTATTTGCTTTACTCTTACAGCTTGCAATCACCACGCCCACCTCCCCTAAAACACACACCACCCCCTTAGACAGCATCATTTGTCAGCGTGTTCAAGATTTGACAGGTGATTAGCGAGACAAACATTTTAAGACAGCGTGGAGCGAGAAAATTTATTAAAAAATGTGCCCAAAGTACCCAAAGCGACTTAAGGTCTTCGTTGAATTTTCATGAATTTTCATTCAACTGAAGCCAGATGATTTTCTTTCCGGAAACAAGTGTTATTAAATTTAATGAGTTATTAAAACATTTTCAAATTATTAACAGTAAAGTTATTTATTTCAATTTAATTCAATCATTTGTCATCTTTAAACTGTATATTTTTTAATGGCTTGAATGTAGTTAAAGTCAATAGAGAATTATTATCAGTTTATTTAAAAATTTAAGCATAAAGAGAGTAATTAAATTCTTTTTTTCTGACAAGCTTTAATCAAGTCTTCCAATTTAAATTAGGCGAATCGAAAGTTTTTTTGTTCTTTTTCAGTATTCATCACTTTTCAAGCTATATTTGTATATTTTTAAATAGTTTATGCTATACAGTAAATCAACAGTATTATGAATTGAATATATGTTTATTATTTTTAAAATTTGATAATGCATTTAAACTGACAACTATTTAGATATGACGTTCTATTTGCAGATTTATTGCATATTTAATTAATTTTTGAAATACAAAATACATTTTGAAAATTCGTTTATTCTGCTTTAACTGAATTATAATTTTCAAAAAGTTATTTTCCCAAATTTGTTATGCAATTAATTGCATTCCCCGTCACGTCAGGGAAAAAGACACCCCTCGTATAATTTTCCCAACTTCCCACAATCCCCCCCTCTGGCAATAAACCAAACAAAATGAGCATTTAGCATTTGGATTTGGATTTGTTTGGTGGAAAAGAGAAAAGCACAAAAAACAATACACAGAGCACAGAACAGAGTCTTGGATGCGCTGAAACAACAACACTAACAAAATACAGCCCCTGGCAGACAGCCACAACCCTTGCAGGGCTGAAGAAATCAGTGCAACCCTCTCCCTTCTTAACCCCTATCTACCCCCGGCGAATGCAATCCGCAATTTCGTCGTCTCGTTACTTTTGCTTGGTTTCTCAAGCATATCAATTCACTTTTGCACCCCTGGAGGGTTGCATCAGCTGCCAGGACTGGGACCAAGTTAAGAGAAAAGGGCACGGAAAGGGGTGAGTATAGAGGGGGTTGGGGTAGCTGGTGTGCATTTAGCTGGCTCGTCTGTCACTTGTGCTTCTTCTTCATCTGCTTGTTCTTGTACTACTGTCTGTCTCTGTCACTGAGAAAATGAAATGTAAAGCAACATTGTAAAAACAAAACAAAAAAAAAATGAAAATAAAATATACAAAATGAACTGTAAACCTTTTTGGCACGCATTGTTTTTTGTGTGTGTGTGTGTGCACTGTTAAATCAAAAAACAACAACAAGAGGGTTGCAAAACAACAACAACACCCCCCAGGTGGTAGTAGACTCCCCCTTTTCTCAGGCCATTGATACGCCCATGACAAAACAGTACGAATAAAATTTTACGCTATGCAAAACATTTTTCTAATCAAACATTCCATTTCATTTGTTGAAATGTCCAAAGGGGGTTGGAGAGTTGGAGTTTAAAAGCTTCAAAATGGAAACAGGGAAACGGGAAAAGCATTTAAATTTGTTCTCAAGTGTAAAATTCATTTGCATTCAGTCGTCACTTGAATTGTCGCACACCCCCAACCCTCCGTGCAACCCCCTTTTAAGAAGAAACCAACCCCTCAGCTGCCCTGCTGGCAGTTTATGGTTTGATAATACGCATTTAGTCGGAATCAATTGATGAGAAATACTTTAATAAATCACTGAATAAAAGAAAACGACAAAAAATATATAAACTACCCCCTCACATAGTTACACCCCCAACCATAACCACACTATTCCCTTCTCCTTCCCCACCCAGCAAGTGGTTTATTAATTTCTTTCGCAAAGTGCACTCGAAATATTTTATGGTGTAATTGATTTCACTTCAGCACCAATAATTTTTTAATGTTCAAACTTATGGAAAAAATAGCAACAATGAAAAAAGCAAAAGTTGAATTTATCACTTTTTACTGTTTTCTGTTTTTCAGATATTTTTAATCATTTCTGTGGCATTGCCATGCACCGTTCATCACATTTTTTTTTGCTATCGACCATTGTTCCGTCTTTTTCAGTTTGTTTTTTATTATATAATTTTATTTTTATTTTATTTCACATTTCTTCTCATGCGGCGAACAAATTTTCATTTTATTGAGTTTCAGTGAAGCGCATAAAATTGCAATAAAAGTCTATTCATGGAATAATGCGAGTCCGCATCGAATAATTTCTTCCATCCCCATCTCTATTCCCACCTCTTCGACCATCCCCCACCTAAAGCATCAGCTCAGTAAACTTCAAATTGTACAATAATTTGAATTATGAATGAAAATTAAAGTGCAATATGCGTTTAATTAAAATTTGAAGCATCGAAAGCCAAATGACCAGGGGGGAGGAAATGGAAAAGTTCATGTGGTAATCCCATTTTTTAAATTCTTCTGATTAATTCTACGTCTCTTGCTGAAAGTTCAAGTTGAGGGTTAAACTGCTAAATTGAAGTCGATTCATGAACATTTCGAAATTCCTCAAAAATATTGTGTATGAATTATGAATTATGTTTATGTAATTAATTAAAGGCGGAAGATGATAACAGACTTGGGCTAAATTTATAGTTTGTGGAAGTCTGTTTAATCTTTATATAGCAGTATGGAAGGGTAAAGTTGAAAGATCAAAAAGAGGGTGAATCGAATTTTATTGGATTATTTATAGTCTCTTGAATATAGTATGTATTGCATTAAGAATAAATAATTAAAAATTAATATTTTAAATATTACTAATGTCGGAAAAAATAAAAAAGAAAAAATTCACAAATGAAAATAGTTTAAATTCAAAGAATTTTAAAGCTACTCTCTTTAGTTAGTTTACAGAACAACTTTACATTTCAGCTAAAGGTAAATTGTAATCTCTTTAAGTCTATAAATAAGATTTAATGTTCTCACAATTAACACTACAATGTATTGTCCTTTAAATAACTTGAAGCACTGCAGCACAGTTAACGGATAGAAAGGCAACTTAAGCGACAAGACAGTAGAGATTTGGGAATGTTGGCTACTGAAAGATTGGCCTAGATCTAAAATACGACTATCTCCTCATGGCGCAGTCCTTGACAGAAAACAACTCGATGTTTGGTCATAAATATCTGTGAATGCCACTGAAACGTGCAGCTGCCAAAAGCTGTAAGAAAAAAGGCGCGTGGGGCAAATTCATAATGGTCTGAGTCCAAAGAGTCTCAGACTGGGACTCGGAGATACATGAAAAGCAATCAGTGTATTGACCACAACAATTTTGACATGTTGCGCATACAAATTAGAGCAACCAAGTGTAGGCTCTTTAAGGGGTGAATGAGGGGAATAAAGAGCGAGAGAGAGAGAAGAGGGAACACAGCTGAAGTAGCCGCTAAAGACAGGCCGAAAGCCAATCCCAGGGCGAAGCCAAAAAAGCAGCTGCAAAGCGCAGGGCAAACAGAAGCCGCAAAAGCGACAAGCGATGAGCAGTATTCAATGGAGTGGGAAGAGTGCAAAAAGAAGAAGAAACGACAAGCAAAAAGAAAAAACAAAGATAGAGAATCAAAGAGAAAAAGTAAAGGCAAAAAGTGTTGACTAAAAAGGGGCACCAAAGAAACAGAAACATAAAACAAATCGAGCAAAACGCAGAGTTTGATACACTTTAATTAAAAGCAAGTGCTTTGACTTGAAGCAAGGCGAATATTAAATACACTTCTTATAAGAAAATTTTATCATTATTCTTTGATTAGAGAACAAACTTAATATTTAATGTGCTGGTAGTTGCAATTCAAATAATTTTATGTCGTCTACTTTAAGCCAATGTTTATAAAATAAACAATAAATGTATATACATATAGAAATTTTAACAAAGATACAGTATTTCCTATGAAATGCATTAAAAGTCTCAAGAGCTCCTTCTGTTACGAATTTACCAACATATTCTAAATGCCCTAAGCCAAGATTAAGCAGTTGATTCTTCGGGCCATTTTGACTCTGAAATGGATGATAATGACTTTCCAGAGAAGTCTTGTGAAACTCTCAGAACAAGCACAAGAAACATTGTCAAATTGACAGACATAATATATCACAATTGTAATACAAATCCTCAACTTCAGATCCCTTCTCCCTCTATATATCTTCTCTTTTCTCTCCTCTCTTTGCTGACCAACTGAAATGCTAATGAATCAAGAGGTGGCAAAAACAGTAGCCAAATGGGACTGAAGTAAACCCCATTTTCATTTCCAAGACCCAAACCAGACGCAATTCAATCAAAATGTACAACGTCGAGTCAGCAAAACTGAGGTGTGACCACAGTGGGGTGTGCCAGGGCATTAGAGAGAGGAAAAGAGGGGTGGGGGGAGAGAAAGGAGATAACTGTGGTCAAGCAAATACCAGCACGTTTTGCTAGCGATTTGCGGGCGTTTTAAAACGCGCCACGACGCATAAGCGGAAACAGAGAAACAAAAATTAAAATGAAAGATATAATAAAAGAATTCAAGAATTTTGTGTGCTAGATACACAATTAAAAGATATGTAAATAACTTTAAGCAAACGTTGAAATATGCCCAAATATGACTCAGAAACTGACAAACAAACATTGATATGAAAACTAGCAACAAATATTTCTAAATAATGAAATAACAAGCAAATAAAAATAAATAAGGTAGAAAACGTGCATTAAATAGGTTTTCTTTCCATGACTAAAATTGAGACATGTTTAAAGAAAATCCCAAAATAAATTACGAAAATATTGTAAACAAATGAGAAACATTTATAAGTAAAAACAACTTTCTATAAAACGTGCATTAAATACCTTTTTTTTGTCAGGAGACTAAGACATGTTTAAAGAAAACTACAAAAAACTGTGATAAATATTATAAAAATATTGAAAACAAATAAAATTTGCCGATGCACAAGTTCTTAAATGCAAAAGTAAGAAACAATTATAGATAGGGGAAAACCAGCTAATAAAACGTGCATTAAATAGCTTTTTTAAGCCAAACATTGAGACATGTTTAAAAAAAACTGTGATGTATATTATAAAAATATTGAAAACGTAAGAAACTTGCCAGCAAATGCAGAATTTAAATGATCTCCAAATACAAATAATGCCAAACAGAGTCAACAAAAAAACAAACAATTATAAAGAGAGAAATAACAGGTCGAAAACGTGCATTTAATAGCTTTGTTTTTAAGCCAAACATTGAGACATTTTTAAAGAAAATGCTGTGAAAAATATTACAAAAATATTGAAAACAAAAAAATTGTGCCAACAAATGCAGAATTTTTATGTAACCAAATCCCTAGGTCAACAGTTTGCCCGAATTTTATTGTCAGCAAATGTTATTGAATTTTTACGAGACTTCATTTAAATATGCAAGAAGTTTGCAATTGTTGCTGTTGTTGTTGTTGTTTCTAGGGTTATTATTGTTGTTGTTGATTTTTTTCAGCTCTTATTGCACGTTGCGTGTTGTGTTGTTGTCTCTGTGTGCTTCGTTTGTTTAAACAGCTGCCAGAGAGTTGAAAGCAACGAGAACTTCTCCCTCCATACAGAAATATACTCCTCCACACATACACGCATGCATAAACATAGATACAAATAACGGGATACAAATGTATCTGTATCTGTATCTGTGTGTGGGTATGTGTGTGTGTGTGGAGCACATAAATTCCATATGCCAAGCGCCAAAAACTAAACTGAGTTGGGGCCAGACACTGGCTCAAAGTATTATCAGACCAAAAAGTTTTCTGCAAATGCAATAAAAACAACAAAAGCAACTCACAGGAGAGATTACTTAGATGAGAGGGAGACAGAAAAAAATAAAGGGAGAGAGAGAATGGGAGCTTAGTGTTAAGCTACAAACAAACAGTTCAACTTCAAAAGCTTGCATTGAGACGCCATCTGGCGTTGAGTGTCTACAAAAAAAAACACAGTTTGATTGACAAACGAAAACTTCAAAATATTGCATACAAATTGACCCCAAACAACTTTTTATAATATTATTATTTGAAATGGATATTATTCTGAGAATCCATGAAAAACATTTCAATTCAGAAGTTGAAGTTGAAGTGGTAAGAAAAGAAACTTTGAGGCAAATTATGTAAGAACTTTAGTACAAAGAAATCATTGTATAGAATAAATAAAAGGTGAAACTAAAGAATACCTGAAGAATTCTTTAAAAACTAAAAATGTAAACTATTTTATTTGAATTTAGTCGAAAACACAACGGAGGAATTTGAAATATTTGAAAAACAGTTTAGTTTACTTGGGAAAAAATACTACATACATATGTAGATAGTAGAATATAAAGTAGAAAATAATATCATGGTACACATTTAACAAATTAAGAAGAAAGACATTATTAAGGAATGATTTGATAGCTAATCAAATTCAGCAAAGTATTCATATTTCCACGAAAACCTAAAAACCATCTTTTCGAATTTGATTATATTTGAAATTGCAAAATCTTTTTTTTAGAACAATTTATACATTTTTTTTTAAATTTAAGATAGGCTCAATCATAGTTGAAATCTGCTCCCTGTCAAAATTTATCTCTATCTATGTATCTTTAAATAGCCTGTCACATACTCTAACAGTTCCAAAACATATATTTCATGTACTTTCTACTCCCCATGGAAGTATAGTTATATAGTTGCCAAACTGCTCTATATACTATATTTGTATATATAGACATTTTTATATTTTATATTTGATATTTACTCAACCCAATTTTGATTTAGTATTTCAAATGCAAATTGTCAGAGAACTGAAATTTTCAACTAAATCCAAAAACGATGCCACACGTTGCGGGTTTCCAGGATGTGAGGGGCTGAACGGTAAAGGGGCGTGGCATTGATGCTGTCGCAGCTGTTGGCTTTGTTGCTGGGAAGTTTTGCTCGGTTTTTCGTTTTTCGTGGCATTTCCGCAATGGCAACACTGCGTTTTGCACGTAAATTTCAAACAAACAAAATATTTGTTTAATTTATTTTAATTTCCAACTTGCAGCAGTTGCTGTTTTTCAGTTTTCCGTGCAGTTTTCCCGAGTCCAGATAGAGGAGGGGGGCAGAAAAACGTGAGCCGCAGGCTGAGCGCGTGTGTATCTAAAGGATGCGCCAGGACTAAAAAACAACAGCAACAACAACAACAACAAAGAGAATGACAGCAACAACAAAGAGCTAAAAACTGTGTTTTTTGAAAAACGAGCTACAATCATAATTCACGCGCATTTGTGAGTGAGAAAATAGGGGATAGGGAGACACACACAGAAAGAGAGAGAAAGAGGGGAGTTAGAGAAAACAGGAGATAGGAGACAGGAGGCACTTGGCCGTGCCTGAGCTCAGGAAATGAAATGAATGTGGGAAAAACTCAAAGGAAAAACGCAGCAGGCAGGTAGACGAAAAACGAGGCATAAATAAAACAAAGCGCAACCGACGAAAACGAAATAAAACATAAAGAAAATAAAAAGCAAAGGCACGAAAATAAACATGAAAAACCCAAAAGAAAATGCCTGAGCAAAAGAAAAAGAAAGAGAGGGAGTGGAAAAGTGGAAAAGACGAGAGACGCATCTTAAGTATCCTTGTTGTCGTGCTGTGAAAAACTGTCGAAAACCAAATTCAAAGACACTTCAAGCTACAAGATACAGTTAACGACAGCGACAGCTACACATACAGATACAAATAAACTGAACGAAGGAAACTGAAGAAATAAACGTCTTGTAGATACTTTTCATTAGGACAACGAGAACACACAAATTGAAATTGATATTTATAGGCAGTTAATAGCATTAATTATGTATGAATCATGGCCAAAAACAATGGCCAGAACACAACATGCAACACCATCTTACCTGCCACGCCCCCCTCCCCACACGCCTCTAACAAATGCGAAAAGAGGGCGGGGGTTCACCTTTAATGGCTTTTAATTATTTGCGTCAAAAGTATCTTTTGCTGTTTGTTGCCCTTTTATGATATCATTATTGTTATTATTATTATTATTATTCTGATGATGCTTCTTCTTACACTACCACCTCTTGAGCTTCTTCTTCCTCTTCCTCATCCTCATCCTCGTCTACACTTTTTGGTTGTTAATAATGCCCCCAGAGATCGTTTACCGCTAAAGCTCCGCAGAGAGTTCATTGATTTTTGACTTTGTTGACAAGTTGACAAAACGCGTGGGCATTCTGGGGTTAAGACGGGAGGTTGACAAACTAAACATGCGTGTGTGCGTTTGTGTGTGTGTATGTGTTTGATTGTTTGTATGTGTCGCAGCTCCAATTAAAATGTCAAATCAAGTCGTTTTATTTATTAAATGATTACACACTACAAAACATAAACATAAACATTAATACAAAATGCGATAAGGGGGGAAAAAGTGGAAAACTTATACACTTAGGGGGAATTAAGGGAGGGCGTGAGGAAGGCAGAGGGACTGTCCACCAGTGTTGCCATATGAGCTATTTATTAGTCAGAATTTAATAAGGACAAAATCTTTAAAAGGTAAAGTTCAGATATTAAACAGATGTATGTTACGTTACTATTTTGTCGATTCGAATATTTTAATATAATAATTTTCCAGCTTTCCAGAAAACATTTTGGTTATTTGGAAGCTTATTTCTAGCTACTTTTTTTTGGCCCTAGATACAATGACAGCACTGATGAACACGCTAATGGCATGTCGCATATTTTGTTGAGTGTTTAAAGATTTTGAAGCATTTGGAAATTGTTTGTTAATCGTTGACAAATTGAAAAAGTGTTGACTGATTGATTAAGTGATTGACCAATTGATTGACTGACTGATTTAGTTTCATTAAGGATTAAAATTTGGGATGGAAAGCTATCACTAGACAGCAAAGTTTTTCACCAAAGAAAAGTTTATCAAAAAGTTTCAAAAGATCTAAAGAAAGAAAGAGGGAGGGAGAGACGAGATGTTAGAGGAGAACAATTTAAAAGTCAACGAATAAAACTAACGGTAGAAACTGTCAATGGACGTCGACAAAAAACTTGACTTAACGTAACGTGACGACAAAAGGAACAACAAAAATAAGAAATAGAAAAACAAGATGAAGTAGAAGAAGCAGAAGAAGTAAAGCAACAACAGGTGCATGCAGACATCAATTCAAGGGAGAGAGGGAGAAGGCAATAACGAAGAAGCTGTCATAAACAAAAACTTGTGTGAGCAGAAAAGCAACAACAACAAAAATAGAAGAAAATCAGAAGAAAACTCAAATTGAAAAGTGTTTTAGACAATTTTTTAATGGTTCAATCTCAGTTAAAGCTCTCAAAGATTCTAGATTGAGAGAGGAGGAAGGAGAGGAAGAGTTAATTTCGATATAAGAACTAGGACAAAAAACACATTTCATTTAGATTGCTTGTTAAGCCAATGGAAACTATAGTCGGAAAACCCATTTTCAAATAGGAAATCATAAGCCATAATAAATACACTCTGAAAAGCACTAAGAAAAAACATTGAGCTTTGTTTGTCAAAAGAAATGTGTTTTTCTTGAGCTTATTGAGAATGTAATTTCAAGAATATGAATTCTCTTAGATATTCTCACTGAGGAAAAATAATGCAATGTCAGGAAAATTAATTTATAAGCCT
Organism: Drosophila testacea; assembly: GCA_035043265.1. Classification (NCBI taxonomy): domain Eukaryota; kingdom Metazoa; phylum Arthropoda; class Insecta; order Diptera; family Drosophilidae; genus Drosophila; species Drosophila testacea. Next base: position 4,285,483 of record JAWNND010000151.1, read on the forward strand.
CAGTTACAGGGTATTTAATATAAGTGAAAGATGAAGACAAGTATAAAATATAAAATACATATACTACCTTATAGGATTGGATATATAGATAATTGGTTTAGAGACATTTACACATATGTATAATTTGATCTTAGTATTATAATATTTTTTTTTTTAGCTATTTTTGACACTCTATTCAAAGAAAGTTTCTTAAAGAAAACACAGACCCAAAATCAAGAAAATTAATTCACAGTTTATAAGCAAACTTGAAATTTCTACATAAAATTTACGATAATTCTTAGAATACAAATAATTCAATTTTGGTAAATTGACTTTAAGTACGTATGAACAGGTTTTTATATTAAAAAGCATTTTATAAGCTAGAACTTAATTGAATCAAGTTGTTTTTGTACTAAAAGCTTTCAAATCAATTACGTTGATCTATGCTCGTAAAAGTGCTTTAGATTTCTGAAAAATGGCATTTATTTATTTTGTATTTTAGAATTAACTGTAGGTATGGGTGTATTAAGATATATAAAACCCTGTAGTTTTTGGCTCTCCAGCAAATCCCATGGGAATGAGCTTCCATGAGCTCTGCATTAAAAGATCTCCAATTCATGCAATTTTATCTCACGAGAGTTTGCATGTGAAATGTGATCTTATATTATCTATGCTTATCTTTTCTGTTTGCACCTGATTCGCATGCACTTTAGTATACATTATGTATATCCATTTCTATATATTTTCCGTTATTGTTGTTTATCTTTTGTTGTAAACTTACCGATTAAAAATAAATTGTAAAAGCTTTGTTTTGTATTGCAGTTGCTTCTTTTGCTGTTGTTGTTGCTCCCGATTCTGCCAACTGTTGTTGTTGTTGCTCTCGCACTGTTTACTGTTGTTGCTCTCATCTTGTCGTTTTTATATATGTGTAGTTTTCGGTAATTGTTATTGTTATTATCACTGCTTCCGTTGACTTCGAAAAAAGTTTCGCAACTCCTTTATGCGCTCTTCCTCTCTCTTTCGCTCTCACTCAGGCTTCTAGCAGCCTGCTTCTTCACAGCAGCGCCACATAGCGTCCAAAGAAAACAGCACTTGAAAACAGTTTTTGTATTTTGAAAAACGAACGCAAGTTAAAAAATAAAAACAACAACAAACACTTAACACAAAACTTCAAATTCCAATTCAAAATGGCGGTGCGTGGCTATGACTTGTTGTTGTTGCTGTTGGCCCTTCTGTTGGCCAGGTCTTAAACCTCAAGCATTTTCTTTGCTTTTGCTTTTGCCTGCACTTCAAATACACGCACACACAGAGGCATGTGTATTGCACACACACGCACACCTTTTCACTGTTATAATCGGCCGTTTGCTTTGCTCTTGTCGTTGCTGTTGTTGTTGTTGTTAAACAGAAATCACACTAGTGTTGTTGTTGTTGTTGTTGTAATTGGTGTATGCAGGCGACGACAACGACGCTTGAAAGGTTTCCAAGAAGCAGTTACCAATACAAATACACACACAAACACACACGTACGCGACACGTAAAAACCTTTTTTATGTTGGCTGCTGTTTCTGCTTCTTCTTCTTCGTCTTCTTGTACTTGTTGTTGCTGGTGTGTCTTAAAACCTGTTTGACAGGTAAGAAAGAGAGCCAAAGCTGCAGGCGCAGCAGAGAGAAGGAGAAGATCAAGTAAAACTAATGATGCCAAAGCCGGCGTCGACGTTGATGACGCAGCTGCTGCCGACGTCGCTGCCTTTGCTTGGGTTTGGTTTTAGTTTTATTATTTTATTGTTGTTATTGCTTTTTGTTAATAGTTTTAACTTGCTATTGTTGTTTTGCTTTTGGCACTCTATTTCGCACTAACACACGTTGTTGTTAATATTATTGCAATTTTGCAACTTTGCAAATTATTTTCGTTATGGCTTTTTACTTTAGTAATTATTTATTACACTTGATTCGCTTTTGTATATTATTTAGATTTTCGTTTCTTTATTTGTAAGTACTCAGCACACACAGTTTTTAACTGTAAACAATACGAGGACGACGCGACGCAAAAATTGTTGTTATTGTTGTTGCTGCTTGCAGCTGTAAACGGCGAGCGACAGCGCGACACGTCCGTTCGAAGCGGCAAATGAAAAGAGAATGAAGAATGCATACGAAAATGAATCAACGAATCCAAAGAGCGCGCAAACTGTTTACAATACATTTCTCTTTCACGCAATAGCAGCTGCTATTGCTTTAACACCCACCACCAGCGCGCTCTCTCGAACTAACGCTCTCTTTTATTTCTTTGGCAAAACTTGTTTAAGCAGCGCAACAGGCCAAAGACAGGTAGAGAGAGAGAGAGGGCGTGAATTCAGGTAAGAGAGCGCGATCAGTTTAGATCAAAGTGATTTGGTGCTTTAAAACGCTGAAAAAATTAGGATATTTCCAATTAGAGCCCAGTAGAATCATATAAGGTCGTTCTCACCGATTTGCTTGAAGCCTTGCACGAATTTTCTTTGGATTTTTCTTAACTTTTTCTGAATTTCCCAGATTGCCATAGTGGTTATTTACAAAACTTGGCCCCCAGTGGACCTAGACATATTTTAAAAGAAGCGTCTTTAATTTATCTAGTTTCGTGTTTTTTTATTTGGTTGAAAAAAATCATTTTCTTGCTTAAAAAATTAAATTTGTTAATTTAAACATTACTAGTTTTGCGTTGTTACAGCTGCTGTTAAATAACATACGTATGTTTGCAGTTCCAAACTAAAGAGAGCCATTTCAAAGAGCACGCCAGCTGTTAAAAGCATGAGCAACTTAACGAAACATAGAGCAAACTTAACGATACCCATTAACATTGCGATGTTAACAGCGCTTAAGAGAGCGTCGCTGTTTAATTTAACAGCATGTTAAAAGCATAGCAACACGTAGCGTTTTGCGCGCGACTTTCGACCAATGCGCGCGTTTTCTTAACGTTTTAAAAAAACTTGTTTTCATTTGGGTAACAACAAGTTTTGCTATTGGAAAAATCGCCTGACTCTGTAGAGGAAAAACCAGTTGGTTAACTTGTGGATTGCATGGCTAACAGCAAAGCCGCAGAAAGACACACTCACACACACACACCTCTTATACACACTCATTAAACTTCGATCAAGTCAAGCAGTTGAAAAAGCCACTGCGCAGGGGCAACGTCTTGAGGAAAAGAGACGACAATAGGCGACGGCGACAACCAGAAAGCTTCGTTCAGTTTGACTGCCTCGCTCTGACACTTCATGGATATATTTTGTACAAGAATTCTAAGATAAATCTGCAAAAGGGGAACAATTCGTTATATGATTTAAATAATCTTTTAATTACGTATGTTTTATTAAATTTTTCATTTTTATATACATTTTAATTTGGAGGAAGTTGTAAAGTATTAAAAGTAGAAAAGTAACTACTTTATATATGTCCTAAATGATTATATATAGGAAATTCGACAATTAATATTAAGTGATTCAAAATTTGAGTGTCTCCGTAGGGAAAAAAATAAATATTATTTAGGGACCATATTTAAAACTTCTTTATCACTTCCTAAACTTCTGTAAATTTGTTCAAGTCATGTTTATATTATAATTTCAAGAAATTTGAAATAAGTTACAAATTTGCTAGGTCTACTAAAAGTGTACCTACTTAAAAGAGTACCTACAATAAATGTACAATTTTTGTTGTAGTGTACCAAATATGACGACTGCGACTTTGACAGAGCTTCGTTCAGTTTAACCGCTCGCTCTTTCTGGACTTAAGTGAGATCTACTTTTAACCAGTTTCGCGTGCGACTTGTTATTGTTGTTGTTCTTTGCTTTGCTTTTTTCTTCTTCTTTGCGCGTGTTTCTTAACGTTCTTTTGCTGTCGCCAGAGTTCATGTTTGCTTTGGCTGCCGTTGAAGGAGGCAGCGATTCCCCCTCCTCCACCACAGCAGGTCTCTCCCCACCCAACGAGTCGCCAACCAGTTTGAAAACTTGTTCTTCGTCTGTGGCTGACAGAAAGCTGAAAACTATGCAACCGGCGAGCACGCGTTTTGCATGAAAAATCAAATGAAATGAAAAAAACAAAAAACAAAAAAAAAACAAACGGCCGCAAAACCGAGAAGTGAGAAAGAGACAAAAAATCAAATTGTAAATATTTTTACACATTTTCAATGTTTATTGAATTTTTGATTTAAAAGCCCTGAAGGCTCTGCTGGTCTGCGACGTGGACAGCTACTGTTTCTGCTGCTTCTTCTTCGTCTTCTTCTTCTGCTATTGCACTATGGGCAAAATTTGTGATTCTCTGGCATTAACTTTTAATAAAAAATTCTAAATACTAACGTATAATTAAAATTATGGTTTCTTTCAAAGAGATTAATATGTATCTTAATACGAGAAATTAAATCTAAATATTCGTATTTACAAAATATATTCAAACAATAGATTGATTAAAAATTCGAGCATTAATTTTGAATCATTTTTTGAAACCCGACAGGCTTTTAAGCTTTAAATTTCAGATTTTTTTTTGTGTATTTTGAATCTTTAATATTAAGTTAAATTTGTATATGTAGCTTGTTATAATTGTTAGCTTAAGTCATACTTTAAAGTTTTTGTTATACTATCGGTCAGATGTTCTTAGACTGTTTTTAAAAATTTATCGGAATTTCCCATAGTATGCCTCCTCTTCTTGCTTTTGACTCCTGCGGATGCGACAGGCGACGCATACAAATTGCGCGAGAAATTAGAAGAGAGAGAGAGAGGGACAGCAGGTAGAGAGTGGGAGGGGGTAAGAGTAGCCTTGGCTAATGGAGATTCCAAGATTCTGCCTTGAGGTGCCGCTAAGTGCCACGCCCTGTTGCAAATCAGCCGCCTCTAAACACGCAAATCTCTTGTAATTATCTTTAGGCCAAACAACTCTCCACTCTCAGCCCCTCTCACTCTATTTCCCCCTTCTGTCACTCTCTCTCTGTCTCTCTACTGTTGTAATTGCTTTAATTTTACAGTTTGACGCATAAATTTTCCTCGCATTTCCATGAATATTAATGGCAAAAAATGCTGTTGCTTTGGGAAAATTCGCTTTGGATTCAATAAATAGACGCGTGTCTTGAGCCTAAATCGAGTCAGACACGATTTCCCAAATTATATATTCAAAATTAATGCTCATAATACGTGGGGTAACCCCACCTCTTGATTTGCCTTTTCCCCTTTACCGTCTACTTACCTGAAAGTTTTAAGATATCCTATCGATTCCTTAGTGAAAACTTTCGACTACTACTAGCTAATTGAGTTAGGATTGAGCTCCCAGAAGTTAGAAATTTGACTTTGACATTGAACTTTAATTAAATTCGAAGGTGTGGAGAGAGATACTATATCAAACATATAAGGATGTCATTCAAAGAAGAAGTAAGAAAATGAATGCTATTGTCATGAAGATAAAAGGATCGCCAAGGAGAGATAGATATATTGATACAGAGATATAGAGCATAGGAAAGATAGCAATTGTATAGAAAAAGTGAAAAGAAAGTATCAGTTTTCGACAGAGAGACATATAAACAAAATTGGAGAAATAAGATATTAGAGATTATAGAAAAAGCGATCTTAATGACTATGATTAAGAATGTTACTTAATGTAAGTCAGATTTTTTATTTAATTTCTCTAACTCTTGATAACATAACCATTTGTTGCGAGTAGTAATTCTGCAAACATGAATTAGGGAAAAGAATCCCGATAAACTAAAGATTTCCATCATAAATCAGATATTTATATTTTCAATTTCCAAACATTTGTCGTCATAAAAGTTATGAAAGAAAATCTATTTTATGCTTATTTCAATAACAATTACAATTACGAGTCACTCTGAATATTTAAAGATCAATGTGTGCTTCCTAGGCTCATTTATAATACTTTATTTGTTTATACTCTTCCCCCTTTTGCCAAGGCTACCCAATTCTCCGCACTTGAAGTTTTCAACAAATCCGTCGACACGATCAACAAATGCGATCAAGTGAAAAGTGTGGAAAGCCAAAGGCCAAAAAGTCAGTTGAGCTCTGTTGGGTCTGCTTCAAGGCGGTAATTTTGAAAAATGTATTTTGGTATCAGATTTCCAATCCCCAAAATCCCCTCTCCAAAGGGGGAATGAAAAGTGATCGATGATGCGAACGATCTTCGATTGGCAATCGTTGAGGCAAATGAGTTTCTGATCTTCAAACAAACAAACGACACGAATCACAACGAAAACAAACTTAAACAACGATAGAGAACAACAACAACAACAAAATAATAAAGATTTATAAGAAGAAAAGAAAAAGAATGGAAATTAAAGTACAATCCGTGATCACATGATCCATGATCTTGTGCATTTCGGACTCGGGGGCTTGAATTACAAACAGATTAAGAAGCTATCGGGCTGCGAGGGCAGCATAACAATGAGATTTCTTATAGGAGAAGAGAACGAAAGATCAGAGAAAGAGAGAGGAGGGTAGAAGAGAAGAAGTGGTGGAAGGGAGTGGAGGGTCTTATATCAAACTTCAGACAGGTAAAAGAACAATGAGAAATGAAGAAATGAAGTGGAACGTTAAGGTCGCTTTAGACGATGAGCAAGGGAGGGAGTTATAGAGGGACAACAGCAAGGGAAAGGAAAGACATAGAGGAAAAGGAAAAGAGGGAGATAGAAGATTCAGCAAAATAAAGAAGACTACAAACCGCAATCGAGACGAGAGTCAAAGAGTTGCGAGTCAACGTCTATCTGCAGGTGTGCTCAGAGAGGGGAAGACAGGGAATAGGGGCTGGGACAGGGGTAGGGGCAGTCAGGGGGCATGGTCAGGTAGGAGACATCAACATAACATTGCGGGCTGTCAGTCAAGCTACCCCTTCATCGCCATATGGGAAGATCCCAGCGACAAACGATGAAACGACAATGGTCACTGCCCAAAAGGAGCCTCAAGACAAGTCGAAGATGTAGTCCGATTGTTACACTAAACAACAAGTTATCGAAAGACTATAATTACAAGAGAAAATTAAGCTTGAGAGTGCACTTTAAATAAGGCCAGTTGTGGGTAGTGTGTAAGCTCTTTTAGGTTCATTAATTATTGAGAAAACTACACACCATAATTAATGATCTTAACTGTTCAAACTTGTATATGCTGTAAATTGTACAGATAATGATAGAAGATAGTATAATATGTATGTATATAACTACTCAAACTAAATAAATAACAAATTCTAGACTAAAAAAAACATCCTACTTACTTTTTATCATCAATATTACAATGACATACACTATATATTTCTCTGTCATTATTCTAACAAACCAATTGTAGATTGTATGCTTCCTAGTGATTAACATCCTTGCAAACCAGATAAACAGAAGTTTGCATTCAAATATTCTCCTTGAAAGTTGATTTCTCTATGATCCTTAATTGTAAATGTATCATGTAGAATACTAAGTTTAAAATTATTCGCTTGTAATCCAAATGGTTTCTCTTTTATACTGAATTTATTATAGGGTACAGGAGAAAAGTTGATGTGTCTTTTTTAATAGTCAACGGTTTCAAAAAAGATTTATTAATATATCAAAATAGTTTTTGAAATCTATGTTGTCTAGTGCTTTATATAGTAAGTATTTAAACTCGGCAATGTCTGCCAGGTTTTCTTGACTTGTTGTGTGAGTGTGTGTTGCATGTGTGTGTTGCATGTTGCCTGTTGCCTGTTGTTAGTTGCCAGTTGCTGTTGGTCTTGTCGTCTGCTTGGCAGAGTTAATTATAGGTTGAGGTTTTCGAACCCGTCAGTCGAGCTGCAGCTGCAGACTGAAGAAACTCCAGACTCAAGACTCGTCTCGACTTCGACTTCGACTTCGACTTCGACTTCGACTTGAGGAAGAAGAGTTGAGTTGAATTCAAATTGCTGCCAAAGGATGCGACTAGAAATTGCAGGCTCTATGAAAATTGGAACAGCCTGGGGTTTCCTTTTTAAAACCAAAGCCAGCCACATGTTGTAATTTAATTAAAAGAAAAACGAAAAGAAAAACTCAAAAAACTCATGCAACACTTGAGGGCTGCTTTTTCAGATACATATATAGTGAGTCGGAGAATCAAATCACATCACATCACATCTCGGGGGTTTTCAGACTCATATGAGCCATTAGCCAGGGCCACGATAACGACGTAATTTTCTTTGATTTCCCTGCTCCAACAGAAAACAGGGAAGGGGAATGAGAGACAGGGGAAACTGCTTCATAAGGAACTCAATGGGAATTAAAATGTTTGTTTGTGCCCATTGAAATAGCAACAACAACAGCAACAACAAATATCGTAATTCTCTCGGCCAACACTTGAGACCGTCTATTGAGAGGGGTTTGATTATGGTAAGCGGAGTGCGGGGAGATTTACCAAAATTCTTTTTTTGTGCGTTTCTGGTCTCTCATTTAATTTCCAATTGAACATAATCCGTTTCTGCGTTTTCCTCAAGTATTTGTCATAAAAAATTTGATGCGTAAATAAAAGCATCAAATAAAATACATGTATATATTATTTCAGCTAGACTAGGAGTTACCCTGTAGAGTGATCACTTTGCAACATTTGTATATAAATTAGCACTTAAAAAGTTAACTAAAAATTTAAACCAAATTGTATATTGAAACTGCTAATAGTCTCTGAGTTCCTTAAGTTTGTTCTAAAAATTCCAAGGGGAATTTAATGTACTTATCAAATATATTATATATGTATATAGCGATAACTATGAAATTTATCAACATCATATATACTTGGAAAATGTATGGGTCTATTAGTTTTGTTAACCAAATTTGGAATATTATACCTTCAAGTAATTATCAATAAATTTTGTTTTAACCTTAGAAACAATACTTTTTAGGAACATATCCCATTTCAGAACTTTATCTTTAATATTGACAGGATTTGTGAGATCCAAATTAGATTTATTTATGTTTACAGCTTCTAGTTTGTTAGATTTTTAGTACAAGCGACCTCTCAATCGATCCCTCTTTAACATAGCTAAGCTTACAGGGTATTCAAAATAAAATGAAATGAAATAAATAGTTGGGCAGCTTTGTAATTGCCCAAGGACTCGAAGAACTGAAGGCGACACCTTCGTCTTTGCCACATTTTATGTTACATTATACTTGGCCATTACAAATAAGAAATACACACGGAAAAAGCTGAAATAAAATAAGAATAATAATAAAATGCTTGTCAGTAGCAGACACAGCTTTGCCATTGGGAATTATAAACGATAATATAAATGTACTGCGGTTTTATAAAGCTCTTCACAATTTCTATAGGTGTTCAAATAAAAATTAAATTAAAAGTAACAATTTTCTATGATTTCTTGAAATGTTCAGCTATTCTTTAAATTTGGTAAATTAATCTATAGAATTTACATTGGTGTTTAGAATAGAAGAAAATTAAAATTAATTTAATTTTACAAAAACAGGCCTACATTATATGCTGGGATTTAGGATATTAAATAATTAAAAAATATAATTAGTGTCATCTCAGGTAAGAAATCGGTTTAATTTAAAAAAAAATTGTCCTATCGTTGAGTAAATAATATAAAATAAATAAATATGTTTCATCTTATCTTACTGTTAAAATACATTTAAGAATTTTAAATACCAAGTCATACATAAATTTGTATTTATTTAACGCCTAATTAATCATATTATGCTGTAATTAACATAAAAGTCACATGTTTCCATTCCTCACGACTATTGATGTTTTTAATATTAATGGATCTCAGATACTTTTACTGCTATAACAATTTAATTTATTATTTTAGAAGCAAGTATAATATTTAGTGAAAAAATATCTCAATTTATAAATTATTTAGTTACTTTCATATATGTAATCACAAGTCCAATCATTCTTACATAAATACTAAATAGTTCTTGCCATCAAAAAGTTACTTGCACTTTTTACTTGGATTAATTTTACAAATTTGCACTATGCATTTATAATCCGCATCCTACTTGACTTTAATATGAGTTAAAAAAAGCTTTTGCAACAATTTGTTGCATTATCAACATCTTTGCTGGTAATTCGATTAAAAAATTGTTTATTCAAAGAGTTTGCCAACTTACATTAGAGTCTGCTTGTAGCATTCACTGGTCAACTTTTCTTTATGTTTTTCTCTCTATTTCTCTATATCTCTGTTACCCTCTCCTTTCCTGCTCCTTTAGAGACGGTCCTCTTTCCTTTTTCACTCCATTTTGATGCATCGACGCGCAAGATTCCAAGTTAATCCATTAGATGCATTGCATTTTTAATTTGACATTTACAATATAAATTTGCGCTTGATTCAACAACAACAACAACAACAACAACTAGAACAACATCTATAGCAACAACAACAATTCAAATGCGCCATATCAACTAGAAAACTGACCACTTGCCAGGAAATTGTCGTTGGGGGCTTTTGACCAGGATTCCCTTTGCCCGCAAATAGTTTAAATATTAAATTAACAAATTCGCTGGATTTTCACATTTGAAGCAAATTCCCTTGGGACATAGTCGACGTCACACAACAACCGCTAGATGGCGCATTTGCATCTACAATTGCCATTTTCCGATGAGTGGGTGGAATGGGAGTCGAGGAAGAGGGGCAACCAAAACAATCCATTGAATTATTCATGGGACACATGAGGTTGAAATTGGAGCTATTGCCAAATTGATTGAGTACAAATTTTGGAGGGGCTAAAATAATGCAAATGAGGGGTGAGGAGAGGGACAACCAGCTATTAAAGTGCACTTTAAATTGAGTATTTAGTAAGTTACATAAAGTGCAAATGCCAGTTTAGTTTAGGCTAGAGAAAAAACTAGAGATGCAAGAATGAAGAAACCAAAAATTATTTATTATAAATGGTTTTTCATAGAAGGCCCTTTATCTTGAACGATTCTTTCTATATTAGCTTAAATGTTATACCCGAAAGATTTTCCAAAACATGGTCATCATTATGTTGTAAGTAGCATTTGCACATTTTAACTAATATATCTTAATGATTAATAAAGATATTCAACTTACTTCAACATGTTGTATTATTGTCGATCGGTTGTAATGAAAGTTAAAAAGAATGCGCATTTTAAAACTTGACCAGTACTGCGTTATGTAATTGTAAAACAATGTTCTTTTTGGACAATTTTTATGTATTTTAATAGCTATAAAATATATAGAAGCCTATATAACAAATTTCATTTATACAACTAAAATACAGTCGTATTTAGCTACAAAGACTTTAGTCCGCTTTCTTATAGTATGGTTAAAAATTATCTAAGAGATATTTTTAATTTTACGTTAATTTTTATATATCTAAACTAAAACTTTAACCAGGCATTGAATTTACTCCTAAGTTTGTTAACCTGATCAGGAATTTCTGAATACTTTATGGGAGTTGCCACGCCCACTTCAAATTGCTAGACAATTTGTGGGAAAACTAGAATTCCCTCTGCAAACGTCTGTAAAGTTTTTGACAAAATTGTGGGAATAGTTAAGTCAGGAAATGCATTGAGATACCTACTTATTAGGCACTTCCAGGTAGCTCTAGGTGTAAATGGATAAATGGAAAGAGAGTGATGACAGTGGGCGAAGACAGTGGGGTAAAATATACATAAAACTGTCCGAAACTTGTACGAATTTTGTGACATGCAAAAGGAATGGGAAAACTCTAAAGAGGTTTTCGCGGAAAGCGTTTCAGTTAAACGTACAGCTTATATGGAAATTGCTCAGTTTTCACACACACACAATGAGAGAGAAAGAGACACACACATTTGTGGGCGTGGTGGTTGCTTGGTGGCAATTGTTGTTGGCCTTGTATAAATTGGCCAGCAGTGTTTGCTAATTGTTCCCGACTAATGCACAGTGGGATAAACCGCTAGTTTAGCTTAAATTAACTGTTTTCTAAAGGTCCAAGGATATAGATTCTCTGATCTTTTTTACCTTTTTTATAAATCATACTTTTCTTTTCATTAAAAAATGGTAATTTAAGGAAAATACATTCCAAATTAAGTACCATACTCTACTTGTATGAGTTGACTATATATTGAGACTCCACTACAAGCATCATCCTTGTTATTAAAAAAATACTTCAATGTTCTTGAATAGTAAAACAGTGAGCATATTATATATTAAATGTTTTTTTATTCAGCTATCATTCATGAAAATAGCAAAAAACATGCAATAAAATATTTAAATGGTATGATTACATATCTTTAACTTAAAAAAAGCATATATTTTGTATTACTGACGTAAAAATATAAGAAAGCGAAAGTTGTTGCTGTATAAAGTATTGTTAATCGTATAGAGTAATAGAAATTAAAAGCATAGTCTATTCTTGAAAATTTGATTTAACACAAGCTAAGCAGTAGGCTTTTTCCACTGTGCAGCGAAAAGCCAAGGAAACCAAAAGCCAAACCCAAGCCATAAGCCAAAGCCAACATACAAACACAGAGTCCACAATTAGCCAAATGTAAGACGTTAAAATTGGCCAACAAACAAAAAAGGTAAGAAAAAAAAAGAAATCTTGGTAAGACCATGAATTCAGAGCAGCAATTCCGGCGATTCCTTTAGCCCCAAAATCGGCGGCTATCAACAATTATGGCCAACAAGCACATTTTGCTAATTGCTGCCCAGGAATGGCCAGCAATGTGGATAAGGGGGGCAACAATGGGTTAACATAAGCCCAGACACGTTGAGAAATTAATAATTTCGGTGGTTTAATTTGGACAATTTACGTGTGCGAAATAACAAACAAATAATCGAGAGAAGAAAGCGAAATGCGAACGAGAATCAGAATTCGAAGTAAATGAAATGGAAATGTGGAAATTGTGAAAATGCCAAGCTCTGCATTTTCTTTCTTACACTAACTGTGTCGGAAATTGAGGAAACAGTCAAACTATGCACATGGACTGCATAATTGGATCCCGTGCTCCTTTTGCAAAGGCTCCAGAAATTGCAACTGGAGCTCAATTAGAGCGAGTGCTAAACTGAATGAACCGGACTTAGACTCTCCTAGAATCTAGGCGTATATCTACAATATATCCCATGAATCTATCTATCTATCTCAGGCAACTCTCTAGCACATTAGTCAAAGTTCTCTTGCCAAAAGCGTTAAATTTGTTGGGCAAAATTTGCTGCAACTTCTTTGTGCCTGAATGAATCCTGGCACCACACACATACACACATTCCCACACTCATATCCTGAAGTTATCAACTCTTCAGTTCATCTCAGTTCTCAGTGGCCAGCTTTCATCTCATTTTGTTTGCCTATTTTTGGACCAAAATCGCATTTTGAGTCAAGCCACATTTGTGCCTCAAAATGGGGTATAAGGAGTTTCTTGTTGGCCTGTTGGGGAAAGATATACATGCAACGATAATTTTATGTTCAAAATTGACATATGACGGGCGTTGGTCGACTCAAAAATACCCTGTAGTCAGTAGAGTCTGTTGCTCTAAAACCAAATTAGCTGAGTTCTTAAGTAGCTTAAATAACTTCATCATCCATTTAAATAACTTTCTATTATTAAACATTTTGATGAAATTGCTGATTTCAGAGCTGTCTCTGTAAGTTGTGAAAAGTTACTCTAAAGTATAGAATTATTTATTTTATTGTACACGGATATATTGTTATTAAAGGTATACAAATATAATAAAATAATAAAATGATTTATTTATTTACACAAGTAGACTTAGGTTTTAAAACAACGAGATATGTTAATAAAATATATTGCAAAAATTTATAAATAACGTAAAGTTTTTCTTATAAGACAACCTCCCTGTCTTTTTTCAGTTTCAGTCATTGATACATTTTACAAAATTTACAGGGTATTTCCGATTCGTCACTTACCCATTTATGTTCAAATGGACCTCGTCTTGTACACATTTGTCTGTGGTCAATACAATTTTTGGCACGCCTAAGCCAAATTAATTAACTGCCGAGCTAAAGTTGAGGGAGTGAGGAAAAGGGGATAATGAAGGGGGCAAAGGGATAGAGGAGACTGTGTTTGAGTATGCAACAAGCAGCAATTGGCAATGAGCAGTTACCGTTATAAGCCACCTCAGCATGCAACACACAAAACGGAGCCAAAGTGGCAGCTGACAACGCCGGACCAGACTCCAGTTGTCCCCTTTGCCACCTTGTCCCCTTGCCACTGACCCTGCCCCTCCACCAACCCCCTCTTTCCATAATTTCCAGTTGCATTTGGAGTTCCAGTTTTTGAAGCCGGCAATCGAATGAAGTGGGTATGTGTGTGTGTGTGTGTGGAGGACTTGTTTTTGGCTTGTGGCAGTGGCAACGACTTTTGGCGACGACTGCAACAACAGCCTCAGCCTTACTTGCAGCCTCAAAAGCGCCGTTATGTGACCTCATATGTGGCCAAAACACTAACAAGCCAGGCAGTCAAAAGAAGAGACTCTTTTCAAAAGGGGGTAAGAAGAGGCTGCTGTTATTGATACCTCAAGTTGGCCAAATTGCCAAACGTGATACGATCGTGCCAATTGAACAACTTTTTTGCATGGCGTGAAAGTGGACAAACCGGAGCACAATTCACAATAAGTCGAGAGTCTCAGACCCTGTCTCAGTCTCAGTGTCAGTCTCAGACTCGATCTCTTTCTCAAAGAGAACTGGAGACACGGGCCGGCAACCGGCAACCAGTGGCAGCTTCTGTGGCAAACAGCAGCTGCAACGTTTGGAGGCTTATCAATCGATTTAAGCGAGAAATTGGCAAAGGAAAGAGATTCAAATGATCCATGAAAATCAGGGGAAAATTATAAGTGAATTAAAGTGGAGACTTTACAATAATGTGCATTTCCAGCTAACTGTAGTCGAAGAGCAACTAATACTAATAGATGGTTGAAGTAGCGACATCAGACTATGTATGAATATAACAATGTATAATATGAATCATTTAAAATATTTCTTTTGTTCAAAAAAAGTAAATTAAAAAGAAATTTATTCTTAGAACTAGGAATTTTGGTCTAAAAAATGCATTAAGAACCAAAGACATCCTGAGTTTAATGCTTTCTATTTTTAAATTTTTCTACTTCTTGAATTGTGGCGCTAGTGACAAAGCATTACGAAAAATCTAGAGATAGGTGTATCATATCCTAATTTATTGTTTATAATAAAAATGAAATGAAATTATCTTATCAGCAAGTAGTAATAGACCTGAGAAGTCTACAACAACATTTCAACTCTTCCGTTAGTTAAGATAAGTGTAATTAGAAAGGCTATGCATCGGACAATCCAACATTATCAAGTTCAAAATTATCTTTAGACTTGCCTGCGACTATAAAAAGCCAACTTCTGTGAAATATGTGAACATTTGATAAAAAGGTATTCATCATAGATCATTAGAATGAAGTACACACCGGAGATCAACTACAATGCCGACCTTAAGATATGGAGTGGAACGGAGCAGCCCGCATATTTCTCAAAGGATCTATCGATTGGCGAGATAATCTTCCACGAAATGCAACGTCATCCACAATTAATAGCACAGGTTAGATGAATAATATTATGGTGAATTCTCACAATTATTAACCTAAGTATAATATTGTTTAAAGATTTCCGACTCCGAAAATACTGTATTGACTAGGGAGGAACTTTTCCTGAATTCCAAGCGCGTTGCCAGCTACTTGAGAAACTTGAAACTACAGCAATCGGATATAGTTGGGATTATAGCTGGGAATACTACACATATATTTGCTGTAGCTTATGGCTGCTTCTTCAATGGAATTGCCTTTAATTCCCTTAATATAAATTATGAGCAGGAAACGATTGAGAAACTCTTTGATATAACCAAACCCAAAATTATCTTTTGCGATGGGGATGAGTACGATAAGGTAAAAGCTGCAACAGAGAAGTTGAATGTAAAGATTGTGACAATGAGGAATCATAAAGAGGGTTCTATTAGCATCGAAGAGGTGCTCTCTACACCAATTGAGGAAAATTTCCAACCTTCACGTCTGGAACAGGGAAACAATCAAACTTTGGCCATACTTTGCTCCTCAGGTACAACTGGAACTCCCAAGGCAGTTACTATTCCCAATACCTCAAGGTTCGACAACATGTGTCGGTAAGTCAAGTGATATCACTAATTTCATCACAATCCTAAAGTCTTTAACTTTTCTATTATAGTTTCATAAAAAGCTCTGATGTGTTGTATATGCATAGTACATTGGACTGGATGACAGCTCTTCTAGTAACAATAATGTCTGGATTACGCAGCGCTCTAAGTATAATTTCAGATAATGATTTCGATCCAGCGTATCTATTGCGACTAATTAAGAAATACAAGGTGACTTTCTTGATGCAAGCTCCTGCCCATATGGCACAGATGGTGAAATGTCCTGAATGCGAGGGAGATTGTCTAGACAGCTTACTCTATTTAATTTCTGGAGGTGCTGCCTGTTCCTCCGAGCTTCAAAAACAGATTCGTCGTCGCCTATCCCCAAAGTGTAGTTTCATTTTCTGCTATTCTTTCACCGAGTTGGGTTCTGTAGTAACTACAAATTATCACTTCGATCAGAAACCGAACTCGGTAGGACGCATAGCGGACGATACTAAAATGAAAATACTTAACGATCAGGGAGAATCTTTGGGTCCTAATGAGGTTGGTGAGGTGTGCTTATACACCGGAAGATATTGGGCTGGTTACTATGGAAATCCTGAGGAAACTCTCAAAATACGAGACAATCACATGTGGTATCACTCGGGAGACTTAGGCTACATCGACACCGATGGATTTCTCTTTATTATGGATCGCAAAAAGGATATTCTGAAATACCAGAACATCATGTATTATCCTCACGAAATTGAAAAGATTATTACACAAATGCCTGAGGTATCTGAGGCCTGTGTCTTTGGCATCTTGAATCCACTCAATGGAGACGAAGCAGCTGCTGCAGTTGTCAAAAAACTTGGAGCTGAGTTAAATCCTCAGGATGTTATCGACTTTGTGACCCAACATGCAAACGACAAGTACTTGCAATTGAATGGAGGAGTCTTTATAGTAGATAATCTAAAGCGAAATTCAAGTGGCAAAATTAATCGTCATGAAACAAAGGAATTCTGTCTGCACATGGCCAAGAAAAACTAATATTATTAAGAAATCAATGTTAATTACCAATAAAACAGTCTTCATTAGCTTCCAAATGTCACATTATTATTAGAAAAAGTTGATAACGTATAAGCTAGTATATAGTATTTAACATAGTGAAGAAATGTACATTTATTGAAAATACCTTTTCAATAACTAAGAAGATCAGAGAAATCATACTGTAGCCGAAGAGCAACTTTTACTAGACTGTGAATTAACACACAAAAACCGCTTGACGTTGTATCCAGTGAAAATTACTGAGATCAATTTTGTGATGAAGAGTTGGCCCGAGATCTAATTTTTTATACCCTGCATTAATTGAAACCACGTTTTTTTTTTAAGTATTTGCAGTAATGTGTAAGCACTGTCAAGTTGTATGCAGGTTTTTCATCATGTAATGATCTTGTAAAGTTAAATTTTTCCCATCTGTCCTTTAGGTTATTTCAAATGAAGCAAAAAGCTTGTGGGTTTTATGGATTGGCCACAGTTGTCAATTGAATTTATTGCTTTTCACGCCAGACAAATATTTAAAGATTTGTGCAGACAACAAAAATAAATTTTCATCCCAGCGAAATGTCATCATGCAACACCTTTAAGTCGGTAAATCTTTGGAGTGAAAATAGATGGAATGGAATTAGTTGATTAACAAAACTTAAAGCAGTTATCATCACAAAATTTAGAGTTAGGTGGATCTTATCTTAATTTTCCTTAATCAGAAATTGTCTTATCAACTAAAAACTAAACTAAAAAAACTTGTCTTCAACATCAAAATTCTAACTCTTCCTTAATAAAACAATATCAGGCCACGAGTGAAGAGCTAAGAGATAGTAATAAAGTGTAGTTATTAAAAATTCTAAAGTTCAACATTTTGTTTAGACTTGCTTGCAGACTATAAAAAGAAAGCATCTGGGGAACATTTCAGCATTTACTAAAAAAGTATTCATCATAGAACATTAGAATGAAGCACATACCGAAGATCAACTATAATGCCGACCATAAGATATGGAGTAGTCCGGAACAGCCAGTAAATTTTTCAAAGGATCTATCAGTTGGCGAGGTCGCCTTCCAAGAAATGCGGGTTTTTTAGGCTACCCAAATCGGACTCCGAACCGGACCCCGAACTAAACCCTTAAAATTTTCTAACACTGAACCCGTACCGGAGCACTTTCATAAAAAAAGGTTCGGTTCGGAATTAAAAATTTGTGGAGGTCGGCAACAAACTTTTACTTCAATTTCTTTTGACCCATTCTGTGCGTAAATGGTTTGTAATCTCGAGTTTTTACGGACTCATATCAAAGTCAAATAAATATTACAAGTACAGCAAGCTATTATGACGTTGCGACAAGCCTCACAATTGTGATAAGGCAGACACAGCTAACTTGGTCGAAAGCCAAACCAAATCTGTTTGTTTTGATATCGTTTGTTAGACCCTGTACAAAAATCTTCAAGCGGCTAATAACTTTGTGGCTGAAATATTTCTACTTTATTGTACATGCAGGTCGGACTTTTAACTAGAAATTAGCAATCACATTTTAATATATTTGTTTGTATAACTATAAGAAAATTTAATGTATCGTTTACATTAGACATAACTTAGAAAGTGATATGTAAATATTCGTTTACAGGAATTTTCACAGTCGAGTCTACTTGAATGTGGGGTGTTCAACAACGTCGTAATTATCAACACTGTATCATGATAAATCCTCATGATTATGGTCGTGATTATTCCAATTGATTAGATATTCACACTTGTTTGTGACCTATAAAATTCAACACTTGCTGTTGGATTCCACATTTACTAAAACAGTATTCAAGAAAGAACATTAAAATGAAGTACATGCCGGAGATCAGCTACAACGCCGACCACAAAATATGGAGTTGTGAGGATCAGCCTGGATATTTTTCAAAGCATCTATCGGTTGGCGAGATAATCTTTCAGGAAATGAAACGTCATCCACAGTTAATAGCACAGGTTAGCTGAATTAATATCTGTATACTAAATATCACCTAAGTAAAAATTACTTAAAGATCTCGGATACCGAAAATACTACACTTACTCGGGAAGAACTATTCATGAATTCCAAAAGTGTAGCCAAATACTTAAGGAACTTGGAATTACAACAATCGGATATAGTTGGAATTATAGCTAGGAATACTACACATATATCTGCAGTAGCTTATGGCTGCTTATTCAATGGCATTGCCCTTCATGCCCTCAACACAAGTTACGAGCAGGAAACGATTGAGAAACTCTTTGATATTACGAAACCTAAGATTATCTTTTGCGATGGCGACGATTACGAGAAGGTGAAGGCTGCTACAGAGAAGTTGAATTTGAAGATTGTGACAATGAGGAATCATATGAAGGGTTCTATAACCATTGAAGAGGTGCTAACCACACCCGTTGATCCTTTCTTCCAACCGGCTCGTCTGGAACAAGGAAACAACCAGAATTTGGCTATACTTTGCTCTTCAGGCACCACAGGAACTCCCAAGGCGGTGACTATTCCCAACCTAATGCAGAATATCTTTCCGTAAGTTCTATATTAATAATTTTAATACGAATTCCAGTATTCAATTTTCAATATACAGATTTATTACCATTTTGGACGTGTTGTACGTACATAGTTCCTTGGACTGGTTGACAGGACTTGTGGTTACCCTTATATCTGGAATCCGCAGCGCTCTACAGATAATATCAGATAAACCGTTCAATGCTACTGAGTCATTGAGACTTATTAAGAAATACAAAGTGACTTTTCTGATGACTTCTCCACCGAATATGGCACAGATGGTTAACAGTCCTGAATTTGAGGGGGATTGCCTACAAAGCGTACTCTATTTCTTTTATGGAGGTTGTGGCTGCTCTGTAGAAGTTCAACAGAGCATTCGCCGTCGTCTTAACCCTAGGTGTGGTTTCTTTTTCGTATATGGATTCACCGAGTTGTGTGCAGGAGGAACTATAAATTGCCACTTCGATCAGAAGCCTAATTCGGTGGGCCGCTTAGGAGATGGAAGCAAAATGAAAATACTTAACGAGCAGGGAGAACCTTTAGGTCCAAATGAGGTTGGTGAGGTCTGCTTGTACACCGGAAGATATTGGGCAGGATACTACGGCAATTCTGAGGAAACTCGCAAAATACGAGACAATGACAAGTGGTTTCACTCGGGAGATTTGGGCTACGTCGATGATGATGGCTTTCTCTTTATTGTGGATCGCAAAAAGGATATGCTGAAGTACCAGCGCCACCAGTATTATCCTCAGGAAATAGAGAAGGTAATCAGCAAAATGCCTGAGGTATCTGAAGTCTGTGTCTTTGGCAACTTGAATCCAATAAATGGAGATGAAGCCGCTGCAGCAATTGTCATGAAACTAGGAGCACGTTTGGATCAACAGGATGTTATTGACTTTGTGGCAAAGCATTTAAAAGCCAAGTACTTGCAGTTAAATGGAGGAGTCTATATATTGGATGAACTGAAGCGAACTGCGACTGGAAAAACAGATCGTCGTGCAACAAAGGAATTCTGTCTGAACATGGCTAAGAAAAATTAACATCAGAAAGTATATAAAATGTTTTAATTCTTAATAATGATATTCATATAAAAAATATCTGTACCCTTGCTGTGTAAAAAATACAAAAAAAGTACTTAAATTTGTAGTGTAAAGAAAGTATAAGTAAGGCTTGAATAACTGAATTCTTACTCCCACAACAAATTGTTGAAATCATTGTATGGCATTGAAGTTGAAAAAGGGATTCCTTAGAAGGTATCCTCTTACCTTCGAGACCCTTGGGGACTGCATAACTCTAGAGGTTTCTCCCCAAGGGAAACCCTTCAACTGTCTCAACTGTTGGGGCTGCAATTAATTGGCACTCATATAAAAGTGGGACCACACACACACCTACACACTGTACAAAAATATAACTTAAGTCCCTCCCAAGGTCCTTACTTCTTCCTTTCCCGTTGCCGCAGTTAAATCCTTCTTTTGAGTAGTTGTTATTCTAATGCCAAGTTCCGTTCTTGCACTTGTTTATACACCTGGTGACCCTTTTTTGTTTATTGAAATTTGATTTTGTTTATTGTTTCTGTTATGGGTCTCTTGAAGGGGGCGGAGGGCGTGTCAATTGGGGTTGCAATTTCCCCATGAATTTCTCCCCTGCTTAGTTAACAGGTTGTTTTTCTTGCCCCCGTTGTTTTTGTGTGTGTCTGAATGATGATGAGCACAATTGTTAAGCACCGCTATAAGTCATACCTGGCACCCCAATCTCACAACAATCTCACCCTCACCTTGACCCTTGTCCTCACCCTTAACCTGGCTAAGAAGTCAACGAAGCAGCACGACAACGACGTCATCGTCGTCCAGCTCAACAAGTTCCTTGGGCACATTTCCTTGGGCAAAGTCGCAGCCAATGCTTTTACAGCTGTTGCTATTGTTTTTATCCACAGGAGGGGAAGAAAATTAAGTACGTGGAGGGGGGAAAGGCAGACGACGCTTTTCCATGTGTGGCAGAGTCGAGGGTTGAACGCTCGACTCCGTCGCCCGACTGTGGGAATTTCTCAATTGCTGCATGGCTAATAATTGCTATTGTTGGCTTCTTCACCTCCAACTGAGTGGGGGAAGAGAGTGAGTGGTAGAGGGGGAGAGAGAGGGGGTGTCTGCGCAATTGTGCGTAACTGGTAATGATGTTTAGCTGTATGTTGTGTGAGTGTGTGTGTGTGCGACTTCATTTGCGGTTATATTGTAAATAAGCTGCCAACAGCCAAGCAGCAGCAGCAGCAGCAGCAGCATGTGGCAAGTGGCAAGTGGCAAGCAGCATGCGGCAAGTGGCAAAGTGCATTTGAAATTTTGACCAAACGCCTTAGCTGTGAAATTGACTTGACTCACGTTTAGTAGTAGCTGCAACTGACTTTGAGACAAAAGCTTACCGCACAGTGGGCCAAAAGGCTAAACTAGCGAAGCTTAATAAAAATTTTTATAGCTGATAATCAAATTCTCAAGTACCCTAAGTAGTCCAATATGTTAAAACATGTATACAAAAAATATATAAAAAATCTACTGTTATTATAAGATTTAGACTAGTTACGAAAGAAAAAGCTTTCATGCCTTCGAGTCAACTCCCAAATAATTTTTAACAGGTAGAAAAGTAATGCAATTTAAAATTGACACCAAAGTTACAGCATTTAATATGAAGTAGTTGAGTTGTCAGTAGCGCACCAAGAGAAATATGCCTTTAGACAAATCGAATTCAGACTAAAGTGCTGTCTCGTAGAATTTTCTGTTTTGCCATTATTTCTTTCGTAGAAATTTATTGTTTGCTTTTTGTTCCAGAAAAGTTATCATCTTTAAGATTACATTATTATTATTATTATTGTTTTTAAGTTTATTGCTCTAGACTAGTCTCTTGGCTCACTGTGCCAAGTCCCGCTGCCTATTGCACTTGCCACTGCCACCGCCACTGCACTGTCCCAGCCCCTGCCCCTGCCCCTGCCCCTGCCCCTGCCCCTGCCACACTCCTCCCCAACTGAGCTCTTCACTAAGCCGATGCACACATTTTGATTAATTGCTGTCTGTAGTTGCATATCTCAAATAACCTTACAACAAATTCAAATTCAAATTATTCCAGCTGCAGTTGACCCCAATGAAGACAGTAGGGAAAGGGGAGTTTAAAGGAGCCAAGGGGCACGGGTTAAGCTACTAGTTGGATGTGAGTGTAATCACTTCAAGCTGGCGCCAAGTTGCGGCAACTTCAATCAGGTGTGAAGCTGCCTCTTGCCCCAAAGGGTCATAAGAAACAAACCATGAATCGATCGATTAATCCACTCGATGAAGAAAATTCTTAATTACAACCGAAAAACCAAACGTTAAATTGCAATTAAAAATGCATTTGGATTATGTTTAATTTGTCTGCTTCTCAATTTCATTATTTCAGATGAAATTAATAATTAATTAAAGTTCAATTTGATTTATTATTATATGTTAATCCAGTAAAACAGCAGTAATTCAAATGTTTTGTCCGAAATATTGGCAAATATTAATGTAATATTATCCAGTTTAAATGTATAAATGCGACGTGTATTCCAGAAATTAATATGAGCATTTGTTTTAATTTAGAATATATGAACATATTTGGTATCAAATTTAAACTATATTATTGTATATTAATTCAATTGACAGTTAAGTATGTTTGGCCCAAGTTGCTTTAGCTCTTAAGCTTTGTAATTTAGAATCAAGTTACATTACACAAAATGAATTTATAAATGGATATTGAAATTGATATACAAATAATGTTTACATGAATTACATATCAAAAATAATTTAAAAATAATTGTTCTAATCAATAATATGACAATACAAAAATTTGAATTTGAAAATAGAGTAGGTTTTAATATGTTTAGCCCTCAACAACATTTGTCTGCACTTCAGTATTTTAATATAATTTAATTATCAAGAGTAGCTAAATTCTTAAGCAATTCTTTTGTTTAATTTGTGATTGTCATAAAATAATGATTTTTGTGAGATTAATAATCTTGTTTATTTAAAAACTTAGCGCATTTGTGTGAAAGATTTACATTGATTTGTAATAAAAAAACAAAGTTGGCTCTAAATACAATCAATAAAATAGTATGATACATTTTTAAAAGATTTCAAACACTTGAGTTGTTAATGCATAATAAATGCATAGAATTAAAAACAACATCTTTCATCTATATTAAAGTTAAAATTGTGGTAAATCTTAATTCGAATCAAAGACAACAAAATTATTTAAAATTATACGAAAGCAGCGAAAGGTCGAAGGCAACCAACCCACGATCATTTTGTGCACTTGCGTGTCTGTTGGAAAAGTCATGGAAAATCGTCGATCTTAAAATACCAAAATTGGTTATTTTGGGCTATTAAATTACCATCAAGTAACAAGACAGTAGAGTGGATTTTCCTCAACTAAAACGAGAGAGAGAGTTCACTGCATACACGCAAATGCCATTAGCTATAAAAGAGATGCCACATTCACTGAAGATCCCCTCTCCCCCGCATCAGCTCCCCCTCTGGCTGTCTGACATTGCAAGGGCATCTCGTCTTCCACTTACAACAAACGACAAACTTCCTTTAGCTCGTAATTATCAGCATGATAGCAAAATTTGTAGACCAATAATTATTTTCCCACTATTTTCAGTTGAAGCCGCCTGTCTGTGGCAGGGAGAGACAGCGGGCGAGGGGGCAAGGGGTATGGGGCATGGGGCAAGAGGCAGGAACTCGATGCCATACAATATAATTAATAACATGAAAAATACATAATGAAATTATTATCTTACTGTAATGTGAAATGATTATCTATCATATAAGTGTGTTTATCTATGTGTATAAAGTGTGTTTGTGTGTGTGTGTGAGTGTGTAGTCTAGTGTGTGAAGAGTGTAAGACAATGGCAGAGACTTGAACTTGAGCGAGTTTAACGCGCATCGAAATGCCATTTGGAGGGTTGCCACAAGAGGCAGGGGCAAGTGCAAGGGCCTTGATAGTAATGGGAATACTGAGGGATAGGTCAGTGCTACACTGTTAAAAAAAGACGGACTTCGAAAACTAAGAACTAGACAAATTTAACAAAATAACACTAATGTAAGAGGTGTAATCTAAAATATCTTATGTTTTTTTTTAGTTTACGTACTTTTTAAGATGTTTAAAAATTTGTTGTTATCATTTTCATTGTTTTGATATTTTGATCGATTTTTATTCTAAAACTCAAGAATAAGAAAATTGTAAGAAGTTAAACTGACAGATTTTTAGAAAATACACATAAGCTTTTGTTTCATTTTACAATATACTTACATATTATTTCTTATGATTATAAAAAGTTTAGTCTTAATTTAATAAATGTTTTGTTATAAACTTTAAATGTTTAGATCTGGTAATAATAATAGTCCTGAAAATATAATAATTTTCGAACTTATCGAGAATTTCTTACAACAAAGTTGTCATCAATGTTTTATAGAAGTTTTGCTTCTAGTATTATAACTCTTTCTTATATGTATTAGTGTTCTTGTAAATATAAAAGTTTTTTGATTTTTAATAAGGATTTGTAACAAACTTTTTCTCCATTTCTAAGAATTTTTGTTTGTCAGTTTCGTTTGTAGTAAAATTCTTAATTTGTAGACAAAACTCCCAATTTGAGATCCTTTTTGTTCAGTGTAGTTCTCTCCCACTGTCTGTTTGTCTTATGCAAAGCGTTGGCGTTATGAGTGCATCTGAAGCGTAACGATGCGACTTTGAAACGGTTTCCAGTTGCTAGTTACCAGTTGGTGGTTGCAACTTCAACTTCAACATCAACTTTAACTTTAACATCAACTCCCTGTCCATCTATGACTCCATTTACATGTCCGTCCACAGGTGGGCAGTTTCAATTTCTGATGACTGGCTGAGCGCCTCGCAGTTATGTCAGAGGTCTTCTTAGTTTTTTTTTCTTTTTTTTTTGGGATGGGTTTGTGCCTCTCCAGCCAAGCGGAAGTTGATTTATTTGTCTCTACGCTTTGGTGAGAGAATTCCTTACAAAAGTGTTGCATTGTTTCCACCACCTACAAGCCCGATGGAAAGAAAACTTAGGAAAACCAGTTGATAGCTGCTTCTTCTCTTTATATTATATATTTACCATAATTTGAGACCTTTGCCTCGTAAAGAAAATTGTTCAAGCAGAACTTTTCCTTTATTTTTTTTTCTTGCGTTTGGTTCGTTTCTTTTCGTGCTCGTAAAATTAAGAAATATTTGTAATAATTAGCACAAGTTTTTTTCTCTCTCTCTCTCTCTGTTTCTTTTCTGCTCTCTGGCAATTTGCATAAGAAGGCAGACCGCTTGAAAGGTGACTTCAAAAAAAGTTAATAAAATTATTAAAAAAAAATTTAAATATTTCCTGGTATCTTTTGTCATAAAATTAAAATGTTGTTTTTGCGAGAAAAGGGAAATGTTGAATGGAAATTGGCAACAGCAGTTGTGGAATTGAGATTGCAATTGGCCAAATGTTTGATTGGCCTAAAGTGAAGGTAAGACTCTTCAGCCTACCCACTCCCCCCGCTCTTTAACTTCTCTCCTTTATGGCATTGCATTTTACTTGGCATTCGGAAATTCATTTAGCTTTTGTTGCTGCTGCTGCTTCTCTCTCTTTCTTTCTTTCTTATTTTCTTCATTGCTCCATTATACTCGGGCATTTTCCTTTTCTATTTTTTATAAGCATTTTTCAATCGCATTTCGATGCGCATTTTCATTTGGGGTCAAGAAAAATCCATTAGCAGTCAGTGGAAGTTAAATAGAATCCATTAGCTGCTGCCGGCAGTTGCTGCCTTTCTATTTGTTGCTGTTGTTGTTATTGTTGTTGCTCTTGCTTTTGTTACCACTCGTGCTGCTGTTGTTATTGTTATTGTGTAGGTGGTGTTGTTGCTTTTCCAGCAAATTGTAATAAAGATTGTGCTAGGCTTGTGGCCCTGGTTGAAGTAAAAGGCACAATCCAGGCTAAAAAGTGAAAAAACTGCGTTCACTGCTCACGCAATACCTTTCCCCCACTTCCACATCACCCCCTCCTCTTCTTCTTAACTCTTAGAGCCAGCCTTGAAGTTTGGCAATTAAATTCATCAGATTTTGTAAAACCCATTTTAAGGCTAGTTGATGTCTTTTTATGTTCTTATGTCCTTGAGACGCCTTAAAACAATTATTATCTTGATCTGTTTTTGTTTCGTTGCTTGTCTTTCGCTTTGAAATTGAAAATAATTTTGCATACTGATAATATTATCTTTTTGTAAACACTGTACTTTAAAAAGTACAAAAGGGTCTATTAGGTTTTTCCTAGAAAAGAATGTACGCAACAGGCAAAAGGAGACGTGGCAGAGCCCATAAAGTATATATGTTCTTGATTAACATCAACATTCGAGTCGATATAGCCATGCTTTTCTTTTACATTACTCTGTTAATGTTTACATTTCTCTTTCAATTAAAAATTCAACTTAATATTAAATTTGTGTGCTTTTAAGTATATTCTTCATATTTCTCTCCTTATTTAATGTTTAAATAATATATTCCATACTTTTATTTGACGCAGCCCTAAAACTGTAGCTAAGATCTCGTGCCAAGTGTTCTACTTTAATGTCAGTAGAAGAACTAGAAATAAAATGCCTTAAATCAAGTCTCAAGCATATCAAAGCTATGCTAAAGTGAACTTTATCAATGTGCTTGGCCAGGCCGGAAGCGACTGTCTAGCGTTTACGTCGTTACGGCGCAAGACTCTAGGCATTGTCCTGTCCCATGCACAGAGAGAGGAGAGCACACACAGCTCGCAGTCCTTTACGTTTTGCCCTGACACCATGACATGCAGTTTGCAAGTGCTTTTCCTAAGGAAAATCTATTAACCTCCAGTGACATGTTACCACTACACACACACGCACACCTAATGTGACACAATGCATATTTATGGGCTGTCGATGGCATGCCGTGGGTTGGTGCGTTGCACAGTGGCCGAAACGGTCGATCTAGATGCATTTAATTAAAATTTACATAACTGATATCCCGTTGATGTCAGAAATAATTATCGTTTGGCATTCCTATCGATACCTGATCAGCTATAATCTATAAAAAAAAGATTCCTGGTTTAGAAACTAATTTAGTAATAAAGTTATTTTGTTAATTATTTCCTATATGAAAAAAGTTACAGACTTGACAACCAGCGATTAATAAACATTAAAGTTATTAATTAAAACAGCTATTTTCGACAAATCGACCACTGTGCGTTGGTGGATTTGTGTCTTGGCTGCGCGTATATATTTAAAGCGAAGCAGCAGCTCAAAAGTATGCAATGCTTTTAACACTTGTTTACTGAATAAATCAAGAACCACAGCATACTTTCGCGCGCAATGATTAATTTTCTTTTTTTCTTGTGCTGCAAAAAAATATGAAATAATTCGGAGTTGTTAAAAATTAGGCATTTAAGCACGTCTTCGTTTGCGAGTGTTTACTGTACATAAATCAAAATCAATTGTGAAGTTCATAACGCGGCTCTGAGCCGGCGTTTTTCTTTATCGCCAAACCAGAATAGGCGTCAAATTATTAACAGAACAATGAGAAAAAAACGTGCAACATAAAAGTCCCTTAATGGAGTTTCAGTTGGATGTGAGTGTGTGTGATTGTTGGTCTCTTATAGTGTTGGTGGCAATTGTAGCAGGCCTACAAAGGTTGGAGAGAGGTACACTGATACAAGAAAAAGGCTACAGAATCAGGAAGATTTTTCAATAGTTGTTTTTTCTATAACATATGTAACTTTTAAAGAAAAAAACACAACTTTACAGTCAAGAATTGGTCTTTAAATGTGTGTATTTGTGTGGATATTTCTGTGTGTTGTGCTGTTAAAATAAAGATATTTATATTTTATATTTCCTTGATTTTTCAAATCTGCTTTCTAGCAGTGTAGGGATTCAAATATGCGCACTCACTGCCCAGCTGTCAGGATTTCAAAGAAGGAAGGAGACGTAGCTGCAAGTGGATAGGGTAAAGAGAAGAAAGTGGAAGGAAGGGAGGTGCGGGGCATTGAGTGCCTCAGTGTGAAGCTCTGTCGAGGATATGTGAGCGCATTTAACGCATTGTCCTTTTAGCCATATTGATGATGATGCCAAATGACACCAAATGGCAATGGCAACACCGTGGCTGGCAGCATGGATTTTGCTATCACTTGCATGGCTCCAGCTGCTCCAAGAGCTCCAACTGTTCCTCTTTCCCTACACTCTTCACTCTCTCCTTCACTCTCTCCTTTCCACTCTCCTTTCATGGCTCCTCCCTCTCCTTGTGTGTGTGTGTGTGTTGTTGTCACAGTTGTTTCATGTTATGTTGCCATTATTTCGTGGATTTTTGGCTGCTTTAGCATTTCACTTTGATAGTCTGCGAGCAAAAAATGCCACAGCATCATCGTTGTCCTTTCATCCTGCTGTCTCTTTTTCTCTCCATTTCTCTCTCTCTCTCTCTTTCGCTCTCCTGCTTGTTTAGCCTCACTCTTGGCTGGTAGCTTTTGCTTTATCTGCTGACAGTCATAAGTTTTGCTTTGCTTTCCATTTTTATTTCATTTATAAGCGTGCTCCTCCTCCTTTCTCGCGTTATCCTTGTCGTGACTCCTTGTCTCCGATTCAATCCCCCGCCTTCCCTCTATTTTTCCCCCTGCCCGTAACTCATCAACGCGCATATGTTCGCTGGTTGTGCCTTGGCTTTTCCTCTTTTTCTCTGTGTTTGGTTGAAGTTTGCTGGCAAAATTTATTTTTATTTGCTACATTTTGCTATGCTTTCTTCTCCGACTCCCCCACACTCTACTCTTCTCCTCCTCCCTCTTTCTCGTATCTTTTTCTGGGCATTTATTGTTGCTTTCCTGTTGCTGTTTCCGTTTGTTGTAAATTTTAGTGGATTATCCTGCTGCCTCTTGGCATTGCCATCTACGTAGTTGCTGGCCGTTTGAGTGAATTTATTCAAACTTCACTAAACACAATCAATTTACGAATTATTATTATCCTCCCTCTTCCTCTCCCTCTCCCACTCCCCCTCATTCCTTTCTTTGCTTTCTTTCTCGAGTTGTTGTCGCCATTTGTTGCCTACTTTTGTGCGTCGTCCTTTTCTTCGCATTTATTGCATTTGTTACGCTTGAGCCAACTGTCCGGCCGAAGAGCACATAGACGGAACCGTAGCACTTTACGCTTATGATCTGATCCCCTTTCTTTATCCCTACCCTTTTCCATGGCATTTTCCCTTAAAGGTTCGGGCTCATTTGCCAGCCGCTTTTAGCTCTTCATGTTTATGATTTCCATTTGCTTTTCTGCTACTGAGGGGGCGTCTTTCGTCGTACACATGTGTGGGGCGTGGCCAAAAGCGGCTCAGTGTAATTACCACTTAAATCGTGGCCCGCCCCCTCTTTACGCCCCCTCCAAACGTATATACAAAAACAATGCCAAAGTGTAATCATAATAAATAATAAATAAATTTTATTGTTTAATGGATTCCAGTTACACTTTCTGAAATGTTGTCGTCGTCGTTGTCGTTGTCGTTGTCGTTCCTTTGTCGTTATTATTGTCGTACTCATTGTTGTTGTCGTTGGCGTCGCCACTGGCATTAGTCACACTTTATTTATGAATTATGATACCCTTGAATGGGTTAGCCGGGCACATTGGCTATAGGAAGGTGCAGGCAACAAGCTAGACGGAATGGCAAATCAAGGGAAAGAAGCGGGCAATGGATTTATATTAACAAAAGATTATCAACACATAAGGTTCCATTTGTAAGCACATTGACTAAGCATAATTCTCAGTTTATCGACTCACCATAAACTTTATTCGGCAATTTCACTTTCCAAGCGATTTCACTTATTTTCATACATTGTTATTTTATATATATAATGGAAACGATTTATATAAAATGAAAACTCCGTAGTTTCATTTCAGCTATGCAGACTTGTTAAGAAATCCAAATCCCAATGTGGTTTTCATTTTAGAAAACAGAACTATAAAAAAATTCTCAATGTTTTGTTCAACTCTTAACCTAAACTTTATATTTATTTTCCCTAACGTTGTAATTGAATTGTATAAGAAGAAAGAAATTAACCTTTATTTAATCTAAAAATTGAAAGCAAGGCATACTTTTTAATTAAACTATGTAAAATTTCTTTTTATCCATCCTTCCTCTTCAATTTGTAGAGTATTTCCTTATCGACCATAAAACTTTTCTCAGATATTAATGAATTTATTTCGATGCACGTATGTGTGTGTATAAGTGTCTTGGTTTTATTGTTAAGCATACTTAAATTTGAGTAATAATGATTTATTGTCTATTAGCAGTTAATTAGACTTAAAAGGCGGTCATCAAAAGGCTTAGCCCGTGGCTAATGAAAAACTAAGCGACCCCATCCACAATGTTCTCTCCTCGTTCCGCTCGAGAATTGCTTTGAACTCGTTTCGTGCCATTAGGAAAGCGAAAGCTCCTCAAGCGAAAAGTGCAATTAGGCCAAGAAGCAGTAGAAGCAGCAGCAGCATCGACATCGACATCGACTTCGACATTGGCATCGGCATCGGCAACGGCATCCAGAAGCATCATTCAAGTTGGCCAATTTTACAAAGCCCTGCCC
This sequence comes from Drosophila testacea, assembly GCA_035043265.1. Lineage (NCBI taxonomy): Eukaryota > Metazoa > Arthropoda > Insecta > Diptera > Drosophilidae > Drosophila > Drosophila testacea. The sequence continues at coordinate 4,316,675 of JAWNND010000151.1, forward strand.
AATTAAACTAATGCCAGGGCCAAATGTGCAGGCAAATTTGCACAGAGTTCGTCCCTCACCTCTTTTCCAATCCCAGCTCCCAGTCTTCATCCCAGTTTTCATATCCTTCCTGGCCAGAAGATTGTGTAATATTTGCAATGGCATATCACATCGAGAGAAATTAATACATCATCAAATAGAAGTAAGCCCCAAAGTTCCAGCCGGTCACATAAATAAATAATGCCTATTTATGTTTATTACAGTCATAGCTGCTGGCAACTGCGAATGGGACTACGACTCCTAGACTCTCAGTCAGAACCGAAGCCCTTTTTCCTACACTGCAAATAAAAGTGCAGTAAATAAATTAAGCCGATTCAATGTAATTAATGAAACTGTTTAAGTTTTCCTTTCAAGTGAGCTCTCTATTAACTTATTGTTACTTTCTTTTGCAATCTAATAAAATTTTAAAAGATAGTCAGTACTGCTTTATTTGCTGGTTGTTGTGGAGCACGTCAGTATAAATTTATTTTTGGCAGTGTATTGTTATTCATATGCTTATTCAGCTACAGCTTGGCTGCTGTGCAAATGTGGATCCGGTTAGTGCTACAATTGGATTAGCATTTCGCAATGTAAGAGGACAGAGAGTGAAGGAAAGGGAGTAAGAGAGAGGAAGTCAAAGAGAGAGAGAGAGAGAGAGAGAGAGAGAGTGAGCGAGAGAGAGAGGGCAGTTAGTGCATGCAGCAGCTTTCTGTCTGCCAGAGTTGTCATTGTTTTTTATGCGCCATTTTGATAGAGTCGCCCCAGAAAAGGGGTAGAGATAAAACTTCAAACCTTTCCTCCCCTCTCTTACTCTCTCTCTCTGAGTGTGTGTATTTTTGGCTAAGAGGTATGGGAAGGGAAGGATTGTGAAGTGTCATGTTGGCTAAATGTTTGGCAAATCCTTGACGCGTCAGAGGCAGTTGAAGTTTACGATAAATGCTTGCAGCTCAATGGTAGTTTAAGGCCCCATAATGCGCTCTAAATATTTCAGATTTCAGGCCCTCAGTTGAGATTTGGCGTTTGTACAAAAACTTGCCGTTTAAAAGCAAACTTATGAGGGTTTACCTGTGGCAGCTGAGGAGACGAGGGAGACACACAAGATTGGCATTAAAAGGATAACAGCGGGTGCCAGTTTCTACCTTCCTGTCTGCCTTCGTTGCATGTTTCAATTCAGCCAAATTGACATACAAGCTTCAGCTCTTGTTCCTCTTTTCTCCACTTCTTTTCTCACCCTTCTTGTCTCCTCTCTTTCTCTCTCTCTCTCTGCGTTTCTCCTGGCAACCGAAAATGAAGCTCATCAGCGTCGAGGCTCATGTGAAAAGCCCCGGCGTTTGGAAAAGCATTTTAATGCGCGTTCGCTGAGGCGTCCAAATGCCAAAACCAAACACAAATTCATTGATCCCTCCACCGCATCCCTCTTTTGTCACTCTTCTTCTCCGTAACTGGAGTCGCTTTTGGAACCGAAACTCCCATGTATTTAGGGACACCTGAACTGTGTCTGGTCCACCAACGTCGTTCTAATTGACTTTACTGGCATAATGCCTTTTTGGCCACGTTTAAGCGTCATCATATTACTTAACTTCCTAATACACACACACACACACACAATACACCACATCAAGTGTTTGCCATGTGTGTGTGCGTATTGCCTGATATTGGACTCGCTTTCCAACCAATTAAGGAAACTTTTAAATACTCTCACATCCCACAGCAAATACGAATTGATATGAAACAAAAGTACTGGGAAATTATATTGAAACAGCGACAGAGACAGAGAACGAGAGAGAGAGAGAGAGAGATAGAGAACGAGAGAGAGAGTGAGAGTGAGAGAGAAGAAGTCTGTTTTAAAATAAAGACAAAGGTATTAACGTATTAAGCATTAGTTTTTGTGTATACCTTTTTAAGCTACAGTTACTAAAAATATGTAATGCATTTAGAAACATATTTATTTAACATATTTTCTTGTGACTTTAGCAAATAGAACAAAAATAATATGAATTTTATTTTACATTATTTTGACTTTTCTTCAATTAGCGAAATCTAACAATTTTATTATTATAAATTAATGGGCTACTTGTTAATTATGATGAATAAACTTCAAATCCAAATGAATCTCTAATTGCTTTGCTAATCGCATTCAATATTTATTCTTGTTTCAAGTTTTTAGTGATAAGTTAAGATCTTTTACTATTGAAAGGTCTCAAAACTATTTTAAAGGTCAGTTTTTATACAATTCAATATTTATTTGACTTAAAATTGTATATTTATGTCATAGTTAGCGATAAGATGTATCTAAAATATCCATCAGCTAAAACTTAACAACGTAACGTTGCTTTAAGCAGTTATATTTAAAAAAGGGACAATTTTAGATAAATCTCTCTCTCTCTATTTCTTACATCTGTTTTTGTAACATGTGCATAACAGATCCTCTAATAAACTATTTCCAGAGTTATTTTTGGATTTTTAAATTGATTAGAGCATTTCCAATGCAACTTTGAGACTTGTTAACTTTCTGTTTAGTTTTTCAATTCAATTAAATGCGTTCCACATTTTGGGCTCAATTGTTGTTTACACACGTAACTACACATACAGAGAGAGAGAGAGAGAGAGAACGAGTGAAAGAGGGAGATAGAGAGAAAAGAGAGATATATAGAATTAGAACTGCGTATTTTTATAGCATACACTTTTGGCCTGGTTGGCAGTTAAGTAGCCAACGGGTTGGCCCTCTTATTTTTGTTGCTTTTGTAAGAGTTGTTGTTTTGGTTGTTGTTATTTGTGTTTTTGTTGTTGTTGCTGTTGTTGCTGTTGTTGAACTGGCTTTGGTTTGTGTTGCTACAAAACTTTGTTAACTGGCAAACTGGCGACCGCCGACGCGGCACTCGACTCGGGTTGACAATATTTGCGCTGCATTTGTTGTTGCAACTTGTTGTTGTTTCAAGTTACCGTTGTTGTTGTAGTTGTTGTTGTTATTGCTATTACTGTTGCTGCTGCTTGTTGTTTGGGCAATTGAATTTAAGTGGCTGCAACTGTAACAGCAACAGCAACAAAGTCAATGACACGATACACATTCGTTTTGGCCACTTTGTGGCAACTACCAAATATGTTGCATAGTTTTTATTATTTCCCTGATTTTCCCTCTATTTTTCCTTCTTTGACTTTATTTTTGTTTTTGGTTTAGGCGGCAGCATCATGAAACTTCATCATCAATTTTCATTGTAACGCGATTAGCCTCGTACATTTTGGGGGGATCAGAAAATCCAGTTTCGTGCCTAACATCATTTGACCTCCCTCTGCTTCCTCTCTGGCCTCTCCAATCTATCTTCTCCTCTCAGCCTTCTTCCCTCTTAACAAGTCCAAATCCCGCGAGCATTTATAAATGATGAGAGCGCGCGTTTTGCAAACCAACCACATCCTCCTTTTTGACCCCTCCTATACAGCCCACAACACTCCATCCTATCCAAAATTTCCTATCCTCTTTCCCCTTTTCATCCTTCTCTACCACACATCTCTCAGTTCATCATCTGTTTTATGTTGTCGGCGTATCATTTTTCTATGGCCATGTGTAATTTATGCTCCATTTGCTGATGTTGTTGTTGTTGTTCTCCCTGTTGCTGTTGTTGCTGTTGTTGTTGCTGCTGATTGTTGCTTTCATATTTTTCTATATGCATTGCCTATTTATTGTGTGGCCATTTTCTATATAATCTTTTCGGCCAGCTCCATTGTTTGACCATTTTCGGAGCTCCATTTCTGATAGACAGACACATGCTTCTTTGATTTATGAATGCAAACGAGCCAAGCAACAAAAAAACAACATCTATATAACAACAACTGAACAACAACAACTAAACAACAACAATATGTTTAGTCAGCACAAAGCATTTAGTTCTTCCTGTTGCCACACGAAGCGTTTTTTGATTCACTTTTCTTTTTATTTCTCCTCTTTTGTTATTATTTGTGGCAATTAGCCTAAAAGTTGGCTACCTTAAATTTCATTAGAATTTTCAGCTGAACAACGAAATTTATATATATGGAGCTTTTTGTGTGTAGTCTGTGGAATGCCTTTAATGTTTAAGTATTAAGTTTCAATTTCTATGCTGCAGATTTTGTTTTGCAGAACATTGGGAATCGTTGCTAAATATAGATGTTTGAATTTCTATTGAATATATTGAATTCTCAGGAAAAGCGTTAGAATGTTCCAAGAAATGAGTGTAGAATTTATACTATTTTAAGGATATTCACAGTCATACCTCCATTTGAAGAACACGGAAGCATCTGGACATTGACTTAAAGTAACAAATTATTCAAGCTATAATTAGATGTATATACTATGATAATCATCAATGTCTTGAATTTAGTCTGAGTGTAAATAAAATATTAGTTATATTGTATATACATATGTCGGAGGGTCGTTTGATCGATCCATTTTATCGGAATAAGTTCCCAGCAATTCTGTTCGTCCTCAAAGCGTTTTCTGAACTGACTTCCAAAAAGTCTACTTTCGACTTTTCTACTTTCACTCAATTCACTCATTTCATAATCATTGTTGTCGTCTCTTTCTAACCTGTATGTCAGCGCTTAACGAACAGACCTCACTTGGCAGCAGTCTATATCTATCCTGCTCTGCCATGCTTTCACTCAATTCTTACCGATTCAGAAAGGCCCTGCTCCATATTTCAAAAGGCCCTGCTCCATATTTCAAAAGGCTCCGCTTCACATATTCTGACCATAGGAATAAAGTAGGCCCTGTTTCATGTGATGACACCCTTCCTGAAAATCACACGTCCTCGTGTGTTTACTTTAAATCACAGTATTCTCAAATTTCAGTACTCGTTACATTTTATTGTTAACAAACATTTCATTAATTTTCTAAACATAAGTATTGAGGCATTTAGACAAAATAAGCATCTTGGTTTCATGATAACATTTCACAAATTACATCTTCATTTTAATCATAATTTACAATTCAGACTTCTCTAATTACATAACTTTATCAACTGGTGTATTTCCTTTTACACCCACATACTGACCCCCGCCATAACAATTCCTTCTGTTATGGTGCGGTCTCCACTGACCCCCGCCATAACAATTCCTTCTGTTGTGGTGCGGTCATTATATCCCCTCTTGGGATTCCAAGGCATCAACCGTGCCATCCATATCATCAGACGCATCTCCACTTGAGTCGTCTAAATCTTTATCAACGTCATTGCTTATTTGTCTATTTGGCAATGCCCTCAAAAACTCATGCGCATACTTATAAGTTCTTTGCTTGTTAAGGATTTTAACATGTACCGATCTCCATCTAATAGTTCAATTATTTCAAAAGGACCTTTAAACTTTGGATCAAGCTTTGTTTGATGACGTTCTTCATTTTTAGCAATACATGATCTCCTACGTTATATTTTACTATTTTTGCCTTGTTCTTATCAAACCTGCGTTTGTCGTAACGAACATTGGTTTCCATGTTTTCTTTAGCTTGTTTTCTTAAATTTTCCCTTTCAATTAAATTATCCTCTTCATCACCTATCGGCAAAAGGCCAAAAGGTCTAGCTTCCCTACCGATTAGCACTTCTAATGGGCTGACCTTGGTGACTCGATTGGCCGTACAATTCATTGCTAGCTGTACTTCTGGTAAGGCGTCTTGCCACGACCTCTGACTGGTTTCGACAACGGTCAACATGCTCTTAAGCGTGCTCATTACTCGTTCTACCTGGCCATTTGCTCTGCTCATACCTGTAGCAATTAAGTGTAGCTCAATTTTTTGGGAAGCACAAAATTCACGGAATCCTGAACTTGCAAAGTTACGGCCCTGATCCGCTATAATTCGATTTGGAACTCCAAACAAACACACGACGGCTTTAACAGCCTTTATAGAACTTTCAGTGTCGATTTTTAAAGTGTGATGAAAATAAACGAATTTTGTAAACGCATCTACCAAAACAATAACGTACTCCTTTAAGTCATTTTTTCCACTCATCTTTCCCGTTATATCAATATGCAGGGTGTGCCACGGAATTTCTACCTTAGAAATCGGATGTAATTCAGCCTGCAATTTTCCTACTGGTGGCTTAGCTAATTTACAGGTGATGCAATTTTCGACAAACCTACGAACGTATTTCGACATGTTTTCGAACCAATAAAAGCCATAGACTTTATCCAACGTTTTCTCCCAACCTAGATGCATAATAGATTCGTGGACGTGATTAATCACTGCCCATCTAAATGCCCTAGGGATTACAGGCAAACATTTGGTTCTACCGTTTCTTTGTATTTTCCTATATAAAACTCCTTTTCGCAGTTCATAAGTTTTTACTAAGTTTTCCGGCAATTCGTTATTTTTAAGCTTAGCTAATATCTCTGCCACCTCAGGATCACGTATCTGTTCAGAAACTAGCCAATTATCAGTTATCTCAGTCAATTCAACCCGTTTTTCCACAATTTTTTTCACACTTCTACTCTTTTTAACCAGGGGATTCCTTGACAAAAAATCTACGTGTGCCATTCGTTCTCCTTTCGTATATTGGATGTCAAAAACAAACGACTGTAAAAATGCCCACCATCGATGCACCCTCGGCAATAGGTCCAATTTTGTACGACTAGCTTTTAGCGAGTTGCAATCAGTAAACACTACAAATTTTCGCCCCTGTAAATAATGACGAAAATGTTTAATGGCATTGACGACTGCCAAAGTCTCAAGTTCGTAAGAGTGATATTTCGATTCAGCAGGTGATGTGCATTTACTAAAATATTCAACGACATGGGGCTTTTTATCTATTCTGTGGAGTAGTATTGCTCCATAGCCAATTGAGCTTGCATCTGTGTGTAGTTCTATGGAGTGTTGAGGGTCGAATATTGTTAGCACCGGCTCCTGGGTTAGAACAGATATTATTTTCATGCGAATTCTTTCATGCTCTAATTGCCAAACGAAATCCGAGTTTTTTTTGAGGTTAGGGAATACAAGGGTTTTAAGGTCTCTGAAAATTTTGGCACAAACTGCCGAAAGTAAGACGCTAGCCCTATGAATTGCCTCAGTTGAGTTACCGTTTTTGGGGGTGACAATTCTGTCAAAACCTGAATTTTGCGTGGATTAGGACGAACCTGTCCATTGCTCACTACAAATCCCAGATATTCAACCCTAGTTTTAAGAAAGGAACACTTTGTTACGTTAAATGAAAATCCAGCTTTGCTCAAGGTTTCTAGGACAATCTGCAATCGGTCTAAAGCTTCTTCTTTGTTTCCGCCACAATTAAAACATCATCGATGTACACAATTGCGTAAGTGTGTGCTAGATTACCCAATGCTATTATTAATAGCACGCTGAAACACAGACGGAGCGTTTTTTAAGCCAAAAGGCATAGTTAAAAATTCATATTGACCCTCAGGCGTGACAAATGCAGTACGCTCAATTGAATCGGGATGTACCGGTATTTGGTAGAAGCCGCTTGCCATATCGAGACTTGAGAAATAGCTTGCTCCCCGTAACCTAGCAATTTGATCTGCAATTAGAGGTAATGGGTACTTATCTGCTACTGTGTTCTCATTCAAAGCACGGAAATCAACACAAAGACGGTCACTACCGTTTTTCTTTTTAACAAGCATCATCGGACTAGCGAAAGGTGAACAGCTGGGACGAATAATATTAGATTTTAGAAGCTCGTCAATTTTATAACGAACATGTTCTTTCTCATCTTCACTAAGTCTATATGGCCTGCGCTGAACTGTTTTTTGTGGGTCTATTAACCTGATTTCTAAACTCCCTGTCGTTACACGAGTCTGTGGTATTCCGTCTATAAACCAATCAGAATATCGTTTTAAAATGTTTTTTAATGCCATCTTGTCAGAGTTACTCAGGTCGCCATCGGAATCTACAATATTATCATAATTAGCAAAATTTACGATGTTAACTCTTTTGGTTTTGTCAATACTGAATTTTTCTGCGTCAATTGTTACGCAAAAGCCTTGGCTTAATATTTCGCGGCCAATTAAAACATCATATTTCAAATATTTGTCCATTACGACGTGCAATAAAATCTCTAGGGAATACTGTTCAACATTTATATTGGAAAGAATCTGCATTGTACTACAGATGGAGTCGTTACCTATGCCATTTAATTTTACAATATTATTAAGTCGTTTTCCTTTGAATTTATCTGCAACACTTTCTTTAACTAAAGAGCACTCGGCTCCGGAGTCGAAGCAAAATGGAATGAGCTCACCGGATACATTTATTTTTCCCTTTGGCGGGGCCACAGTGCAAAAGTCCACACGCTTCTCGTACATCTTCTTCTTCTCGTTCTCGCTGGTTTGGATTTTTGGACAAGAACTAGAGTAGTGTCCCTTTTCGTTACATTTGAAACATCGTATGTCGATCCGGTTTTTTACTCCAAAGTTATTGCTCTCGTTCTGATTGTTTCCCCTCGCGTTCTGTCCCCTTTCCAGTCGAATCCGGCATTCGGCGAGTTTATGTCCAATCTTTCCACAATGATGACATTTCACTGGGAACTTCATCTTCTTTCGCTCTGGACCCGTTGAACTTGCGTCACCTTCTGCATTGCGCTTCTTAAAAGCATGAGCCTGTAGTTGTTGTTGTAGCTCATTGCGGCTTGTAACATTGGTTGTATATACCCAGCGCAACAAGCTGTTGTCGATTTGCGCCATATGTGCCAACGCTACCGACACTGCGATTTCCTCCACGTCTTTGGATTTCCACTTGGACATGAGTGACGTAACAATCCGACTGCCATACTCTGCGAATCCCTCTCCAGATTTAGGACGACCATCCAAAACGTTCAGTAGAATCGCTGTAGTTGTCTCCATTCCCACGAAGCGTTGAATGAACAGTTCTTTAAACTGTGTCCAGGTTATGCCAGCGAAACATACTTGCGATAACCATTGTGATGCGCTGCCTTCAAGCGCCTTGCTTAAAGTCATCACCAGACCGCTACCCTCTAGAACGTGGTCTGCAAATATGAGATCGACTGTAGTACACCAGGCTGAGGCGTCTGCTCCGGCACCATCGGGATTAAATTTGGGCAAGGTGACATGCGTAGCCTTATCGCCCTCTGCCGAAGTCCTTGGTGTCTGCATAGACTTAATTAGCTCCATCAGGGTCCTGTTCTGGGCTTCCAACGCTGCCACATATTGTCCAGGAGTATTGTCTGTAGGCGAAGCGAATCCCACTTCTGATGTCGGAGGGTCGTTTGACTGATCCATTTTATCGGAATAAGTTCCAGCAGTAGTTCTGTTCGTCCTCGAGCGTTTTCTGAACTGACTTCCAAAAAGTCTACTTTCGACTTTTCTACTTTCACTCAATTCACTCATTTCATAATCATTGTTGTCGTTCTCTAATCCTGTATGTCAGCGCTTAACGAACAGACCTCACTTGGCAGCAGTCTATATCTATCCTGCTCTGCCATGCTTTCACTCAATTCTTACCGATTCAGAAAGGCCCTGCTCCATATTTCAAAAGGCCCTGCTCCATATTTCAAAAGGCTCCGCTTCACATATTCTGACCATAGGAATAAAGTAGGCCCTGTTTCATGTGATCCGACACATACATTTTTAGCGAATGTTTATTAATTGCCAAAAAGCTTTACTCCCTTAATGTTAAAAAAAATCGTATTAAATACTAACTTTAAAAAATGATTATAATACATTTAAGCTCGACTGTTATAGTTTAATTTAAAAAGCTTTTTCTTATTTTCAACCCGTTTATATCGTTTTGTTTTAATGTTATTCTTTAAATCAATTCAATGTTCAGCTGGCACATTAATTGAGCCATTTGATGGAAGCATTTGTAGAACACATACCTAACAATTAGTTACCCCACAATGTGGCACATGCAACTCAATTGAAAATGAATCGCAGAATCTAAGAATTTAACGCTTCGGCATTGCAGCCGCATCTCTAATGAAGCAATTTTCACTAAAAGCAGTCACCACAATCAGTTCCTCATTCCCCCGATAAATTTCTATATGGACAGTGTAGACTTGCAACCAACTGCTGCTGGATGTTGCCTCAATCTGTGGCGCGTGTTTGTTTCAAAGCTCAAATTGCAAGTGCCAGGATAGGAACTTGCAGCTCGGCTTGGATTTTTGCAATTATCCAGGAAAATATCCACATGCAGCATGAAGAGCTATCCCCTCTTTCTGTTTCACATCCTCCCTCTCACTCTCTATCTCTCTCTCTCTCTCTCACTCTCTCGCTCTATGGCTTTGCGTTTAAACAATGCTTTCAGCACTTGGCAGCTACGTGCGAATTTATTGATAGCGATATTTTTTGGTACTGTAGTTTGAGGGCCAAAGCGTTGCAATGCGATGCTGCTAAGTGCATTTTACATTTCCGGTCAATGGCGCTAACCTCACGATTCAACTGCTTAACCCTAAAGCTACCCTTAACCCCTCCCCTCCGACAGTTAGCTAACATTTCTTATTATGTTCGCTTTGGTTTTCATTTGCTTTTCATTTGCCATTACTTGTTAGCAATTTGCGTCACGCTTTTTCTTTCTTTCTCTCTCGGTTTCTTTCTATTTTTGTTGGCCATTGAAACCTTTACATTGGTATTATAGCAGCTCCCCCCCCCCGCTCCTTTCACACCCCCTTGATGGTTACCCCCTTGCGTACGGTATCAAGGCGCCTGGCTTAAGGGTTAGCATTTGTTTTTTTATTATTTCTCCTTTTTATTTTTGGGGCCAAGTGTCGACACTTTTTAGTAACTTTGCTCTTGTAATTTTTATTGGCTCTGAAGTTCTTCTCTCATTTGTAAATGGCGCACATAAATTTATTTGTTTGTTATAACAATAGTCTTCCCCCCTTTCTCACTCTTCCACTTGTTCTTTCGCTCCCATTTGATGCGTGTCTCGTTTCACATATTTTGACAATTTCATTGTCTTTTGTTTTATTTTGTTTTTATATTTTTATTCACATTTTTTTGTGCTTTTTTTGGTTTTCTGTTTCAAATGATAATTTTTCTTTAACGCAGGGGAGGGGGTGGGGGGAAGGGGCACTTATATAAAGAGTGTCACGTTCTTTGAGCTTCATGCATGATGCTTTGGCATGTGATAGAAAAAGGAAGTGGGGAGTTATTCAGTACTCAGATTGTTCCTTTTGCCAAATGCTTTTATGCTCAAATAACAAGCCATAAACATTTATTTTTTTTGTTGCTGTCATGTGAGTCTCTTACCCATTTTCGCGCTGTTTGCACGCGTTTTAAAACGCGTCCAACACATAGAGAGAGAGAGAGAGAGTTAGAGGGAGAGAACAAAACAAACAAATAAAAAATGATAAAAATTTTATTGCGCACGCAAAACAAATGAACTAAATGGCTTTCCGCATTACACACATTCATATGGGTATATTGCAGTTTTTTTTGTTGCTTTTCATTTTGTGGGCGTGGCACTTGCGCCCTATCATCTAATACACAATTGCCAGGCACTTTTGTTATTTTGATTGTTCTCAGTCTGTCTCTCTCTCTCTCATTGTGTTAACTCTACTTTATGCGTTTTGCCCTTTTGTATTTCTTTATTGTTTAACATTTGATTAGTTGACTCTTTTTATGCCACGAGCCCAAAGTGATTGCAGCTTTTACTTTGCCCCTACCACCGATTTCCTGACACTTGCCACACTCTATTAGATGGCACAACAAATTGGCTTGACAAACCCAACAAAAATTGCTGATTTGCTGTTGACAACAACAAGAATAAGTTATTGTTTTACCTGCCAGAGACTCAAAATTCTGGTAGTTGCTGTCTTTTTGGCCAAGTTAAACATTTGCTTCCGATTTCTGTGTCATATTTCTATGTTTCTTCTTTCTATTTTTTTAATTGTATAACTAACATGTTAGTGCAAGTCTATTAAATTAACCCTTTTATGCCCCAGACAAAGTATTTTTCAATGCAAATTTTACAATCAAATTTTAGAAATACATTTAAATATTTATATTTATGATTTGTATTTAGTATTTATATTTATTTTCCCTTTAATTCTTTTTTAACAGGGTCTATTTCTTTAATATTGAATTTCATAAATTGTGTTGCAAATAAGCATATCCATTATTTTTCAAAATTTTCTGTGCTTTTGTTTTTCTTTTATTACAAGTGCTTAACAGCATTTAATAAAAAGCAGCCGCAAACCGATTCAAACTGATTTTTATTAGACATAAATAATTTAAATTGAAATTTGCAACAGCATAAAATAAATAAAATGCACTCTGATTATTACCATCTATTCATTACATTTTTTTAAGTACATTTTATTATTATACATCATGTACTTATTATATGATAATACTCAACTTATTGTTTGACGGTTGCTGCTTGATTGCTACCGATTGTAAGAAATAAAAGTAACAAAGCAATAAAGTCAAATAATATGTTTCCTTTATAACTTTGTAATATCAATAATTTACTTACAAAATACAAATTAAATTTGTTTATACATGTAGGTACACTTATAGTCCAGTTCTTTGAAAAGTGTTAAATTCAGCCTATACAAATTTCAATGGAATTGAAAATAAATTTCAAAGGTGTGTGAATGTTAAGTAATTGCTCATAAATTTTTAGAAATTCACATTGCAATCTACTGCTTTTATTGCTACTGAAAGCCTTGTTTCAACTGAACTTCAGCAGTTTCCAAGAATACTTTTCATAAATCCAAAATATAGCTTGCAATCATTAAATAAAGGGTTAAGTTTGGCTCGATTCAACATTTGGCCAGTCAGCAAGGCCTTTGGTTAGCTCTTACCATAAATTAAACATATACGAGTATGACCAGGAAGAGATGCTTACAGAGACAGCCACACACATGTATACAAAGATGTACACACTCTCACACACACACTCACAGACATACATATGTAGACCAATCTGACGCCCATTTTGTATACGAAATTTCTAAATGGAATTTAATTTCCGGATTAGAATAGACATTTCATGCATTTTGAGACTAGGCTAAACTTTGGTAGCCGCCCATCTGGGCCTTGGTCTACAGTTCATACTCAGCCGCATCTCTATATGCCTCAATGGACAATTACAACACCAAAAATAACAACAACAACAACAATAAGCATAGCAAGAGGCACTGTAAGAGCATTGAGCTTTGGTTGGGAGAGGTTTCCAGTGACCAGGTCCAAAAATTGTTCAACATTTGCGGTTTTTTGCTAGCGGCTTCGGTCGTTCCTTGATAAACTATCATTAGGATATATGACAATTGTTATGTGGTGTGTTATACATTAAAAAAAGGAAGAGAAAACTATGTGGAATAAGAACAAACGTTAATTAAACTTTAAGTTTAAAATTCAAATTCATATCTAAAATAATTAAGTTGAATCTACACAAACTTTTGAAGAATCATTTATTATTTTAGCTATAAGATCGAACTTACCTTGAATGAATATTTCTACAAAGCTTTTCTTTTGTTTTTCATTCTATACATTCATAATTTATAATTAAGAAAGTGTATTAAATTATCGGTCATTAAAAAATGCCCTTGCACTTGTTGAAAAATTTGCCAGTTTGCCAATTTTCATATAGGAATTTTGTTGTAAATTTTGGTATCTATACAAAGGCAAAATGCAAACAGAACTTGAAGCAGAGCAAGGGAAAGGGAGAGAGAGAGAGAGAGAGAGAGAGAGAGAGAGAGGAAGCCAGAGAAAAGCTTTGATTGAGACATGACAGCCTGTGTCTCTGTCTCCCTCGCTCGCTCTATTTCTCTACTTCTACTTCTCTTCTTCCCTTTGTCTCTAGTAGAGACCTGTGCAGGAAACTGGCTTAGATTTATGTTTTTGTTCACATCGAGTTATTAATGTAATTTGGTCTACCAACCGAACAGACAATGCCAATCATGATGATGACTGTAATGATGATGGCAATGATGAAGATAATAATGTGTGCAGTGAATGAATTTTTGGGCCTGATATGCTTGATGATGAGTTGACAATGATGTTGGCCTTATAAGGGCGTCTCGTTTAGCTTAAACTAAATTTTTTAATAGAGTGAAAATTACCGGAAACACAATTCAAGTCATGCCTTGCCATGAAAGTTCAGCAAAAAGCCGAGCCAAAATAATATGATAAAGGCCAAAGGAATATACGCTATAAATAGAAGGAAAGAGAGACAGAGAGAGGGAGAGTTGGACAATAGAGCTGAATGCAGGTGAAGAAAAAACAAAAGAAATCTTCAAACTAAACGGCAGCAACGAGTTCTCTAATCATCTAGAAAATGGAGCAACCTCAGGGAATGAGCACACTTGTTGGGGCTTTTTCCTTTTTGGTTAACCTGATGTTGCATGCAACACCCTCGACGCCGGAAACACCTTGTTTTCGGCGGCCTTCCCCACCGACCCCTATTCGTTTATGGTGTTATTGTGATATGCATAATATGTTCATTGTTTTTAAAACAACAGGTAAAACAGGACAGAGCTCAGAGACTTGGTAAAAGAAAGGCGAGAAATGAACCGAGAAATTTGAAAAAAAAAGAGCTGAAATTATAAAGGGCAGATCAAGTAGTTATTAAAGCACACTTTGAGGAGAAAAAAGCATGAAATTAATGGTTGAATTATACTATAGTTGAATTTAATAATCAAAAATTAAATATGCTAACTTGAAGATCACAACATTCAGTTGGATACAAGTAGGTTCTTAAAGCAGGGAGCCCAAAGAATTGTTAAGAAAAGTGAAAAAAGTCAAAAACGACAGTTACTCATTTCATTTGTAATAAAAATCATTGTTGTTTTTCATTTTTCTACGGGTGAAGGTGAGTGTAAGTTATGTCAATGGATAATTCAAAAATTTGTAGGTGTGTGGTGTATATGTTTTTTAATTTGGTACTTATATTATCTATTAAGGTCTTGAAGATATTCCACAAAGACTTTTATTTTTAGAAATAGAAAAAATCAATGACTGAGTTTTATTATGAAAATCAAAAAATAATTGTTATTTTCGGACCCTGTCTTAGAGTATTTATATTGTGTAGTCTTTATATTTTTGGATTAATTATTACATTGAGAAGTCAATCGACTTAATCTTTAATATCTCAATTGTAGAGTCTATAGTTTTTCACTATATAAATTAGTTGTATATATTTAATCATCTTCTCAGTCTATTGACTTCTAGGTCGATCTACCTCACTATCTTATATACACCTCTCTTGATCTAATGCTTATACTTAGAATAACTGTCAATTATCTTTCGGAGTTATCCCATACTTTACTAAAAATTCTTCGACCTCCCCTCAAATGATAAAGGCAAAGCCTAGCCGACAGCTCAAACTTCTGTTCACAGTCGGGATAGGGAGCAAGAAAAGCCGAGCGAAAGCATCTTTTTAGACTTTGCCGGCACGTTAGCCGGATAAGTTTGTTTCTGTGTCTGCGTGTGTGTGTGTTTGCTGTTGCTTTGTTTAATAATGAATAAATGAATGACCAACTGAATGAGTGAATGAAACATATTCGTACATACCTAAACACGCGTCTGGCGTCCCAACTGAAAGCAGCCAACAGGCCAAAGACGTAAACCGAGGGAAGAAAACTGAAAACAGGGGCAAGTTTAACATGAATTATTATGTGCGGAAAAGTTGCATGAAGCCAGGAGAGGCCAGTGTGACCAGCTAGAGGGCTAACATAGAGGAGTAAACAAAGGGGCACAAATACACAAGTCGAGAGTCCTTACCCGTTCTGGTTGGTTTGTCTTTATACTGAGAACTGGAACTGACTCTGGGAATGGGAATGAGCATTTTTTTTCTTGTATCTGTTACATACAATTTGTTTTAATTGCGCAAAGTAGTTGGCAACACTATTAGTGTAGCCAATTAATTTTCATTTAACAAGTTGCCCGCAGGATTCACGCTTCTCCTTGTTGTTGTCCCCATTCTTCTTATTCCCATTGTTGTTATTATTCTTGTCTGCGCTTTGTTGAGACATTTTAAACACTGTATATCTTCCTCTCACTCTCGCACTCTTTCTGTCTGTTTCTTCCTCTTTCCGTCAGACTAGCCATTTATCAATGATTAAACCATTTTATTTCTGTAGATTATTAACTAAAAGCCAGTTCATAATTAATAAAAAATGCAGCTTAAGACTGCGAATTTGAATTCATTTCATCACAAATCAGTTTTAAAGGCTTTTAAAATATTATTATTTAAATTTGAATAGTTTCTTTAAATTTTAAAATTGTAATTTGCGTTGTATCAAACGCCATTGCAAAGAAAATAAACAGGAAAAATCTATGTCAAATATGTACACATATATTTTATTAGACAATTAACTATATTACAATATATATAATATATCAACATAAAAATCAAACCATAATTAAAATAAAAACCATTTAAGAATATGCTTTTTCCAAATTTTGTCATGTCATTTTAAACATATAATTAAGCATTGTTTAAATAAAATTTAAACTATTGCTTTACACTTTACATATATATATTTCAAATGTAAACGCTTAAGTTTGGTTAAAATTTTTAAAAGTTCTCAAATGGGAAAAGGGCCCTTAACTGTGTAATCAAGATATCTTTCTTGGTTTACTTCGTATCAATTGAGGTATAGAGCAGTTTATAATCCAATACAATGTTGATACTTTTATGATTTTAGATCCAAGTTAAAACAAATCATAGGTATGATAAAACTATTTTAATTGAATCAAGTAACAATTAGAAGATCTCTTAACTAACTTCTTAAATTGTAGTACACAAAATGTTCATGTTTCATTTACAATGTTTTATTTCGTAACATGAAATTTTTGAATGCATTTTTTCGACACTTTTCACTTCTTGTTTCTCTACTTGGCGGCAACCATTTCGTATCTGGGGGGAAGTGTTGAGGGATAAGCCTGCTGTGTCGCCTGCAAATCGGATGCTGTTTGTGCTGGAGTAACGGTCACCACTTGAGGTTGAGGTTGAGGTTGAGGCACCATAGATTGGGTGGTTGTTGTAACCACAACTGGAGAGGGGCGTGCGATGAGGGGGTTAACGGAGACTGCAGCCCCTGAAGTGGGCACCACAACCACATTACGGTCCATCATGCGTCTGCAACGGCGACAGGGACGATCCCAGGCCCAGGGTCTCAACACATAGAGGAGTCCTCGGCGATGATAGCAATCGCAAGAAATGTTGACTTGTTGTATTTCAGCCATGTCGTTGAATTGTATTCCTTGTTTGTCGTTCGTTTCGATACTGAATGTTCAATTAATTGCAAGGTTCCATTTATAACTCAAAATGTTTGTGGCACTTGCTGTTATCATAATCCTCGATATTCAATATCTTATCAGGTACAAAATGACTTAATGATAGATCCACATATGTCGTGATTCATTCGCAGATATTGTCAAGGCATCGCGTAGTTGAGAATGCTTCATTGAGTTCAAGTTTTAAGCGTCGTCTTCAATCGCATGACTCATGGGTATCCTAATGCTGGGCATACCCCAATAATCACTCGATGATCGAGTGCACAGTTTCAGGTTGAGTCACAATACGTTAATATGAAGTCGGGACTGTCAAGGTGACTTTTGGGTAGGTCCGATGGAATTTTCATTAATTATTTAATATCTTCTTGTCATCTTATCAAGGGCTTTAACTTATTATATTTTTTAGACATAATTTCGTAGGGCAAATTTGCTCTGGTTTTTTTTTTATGCTACTATAATAAGTATTTATTTTTAGACCCAGTACTTTAAAAAAGTACAAATGGGTCTATTACGTTTGTGCAAATGTGCGTAACAGGCAGAAGGAGGCGTGGCAGACCCCATAAAGTATATATATTCTTGATCAGCATCAACAGCCGAGTCGATATAGCCATGTCCGTCTGTCTGTCCGTCTGTCCGTCTGTCTGTCCTATTTTGTGTCACCTAGATCTCAGAGACCATAAGAGCTAGAGACACCAAATTTGGCATGTAGGTTCACCTATATCTCCCATTGATCAAGTTTGTTTTGGATTTTTGCCACGCCCCCCTCCGCCGCCGCAAATTGAAAAACAAAATTTCAAGTCGATTTACAAGAGCCCCTTTAATGCTAGCATTTTTGGTACATATAGTATACACTATGGTCCAAACCTGTCCAGAAAATTTCATTCTAATCGGATGATAAACGCGGAAGTTATTCAACTAACAATGTTAAGGGCAAAATGAAGAAGAAGAGACCTCTGTGTTAACTTATTTCGTAGTGGCGCCATCTATTGCATGGAACGCAACATTCAAGAACAATGTAGTAAACGCTTTGCACTCAAAAAGTACTGGGTCTCCTACTGTCGAGCTTGCTCCACTGTAGCTTACTGCATTTTTATTATTGCGTAAATATAAAATTTGCCATTATTTATATGACAATAAAGTTTTGTGGCTTTTATTTGGCACTTGTTCATTTATGGTTATAGTTTCTTATTTATTCTAGTTTTCTTTAGTTTTTATTTTAGCAATATACTTAGCGAAGCATCTGCTCCATACCACTGATTTTTGACATTAATAAGATGATTAATTTTCAGTACAGTTCCAACTTTCAAATTTGCATGACATTAAAGTAGCTAGACCGACAAGCTAAACAATGAAACACATCATAATCAACTTTAAAGTTTTCTCTTATGCAAATTTGATCACCAGTAGTTCTTTGAAAATAAAAAATCAAGACTAAAAACTTGGAAATTTTGTTTTTAACATATGTATATGGTTGTATTTAAATGGTTTCGGATTTAAAAAATCATTTTAATGGCTTTTCTGTTGTAGCTAGCGACGCTTTATTATAATAATATGTCCTATTATATTAAATGTATGTCTTATATTATATTATTAATAATGAACAATAGTTTTCAACTATATAAATAGTCATTCCAACACCAATATATACATACATACATGCATCCATATAACTAAATGTTAGTGAAACGTGAGTTCTGGTCTATTTACAAATGGGTAGGACTTAAGAAAAAACTACTACCAAAGATTAAAGTCGAGCGAACGCGTCTTTGCGTGACCCTGTATGTAGTTCAAACCGATATTGGGTCAAAATATTAAAATGAAACTTTTAGGCCACATCAGTACTTCCTGCCTGTCATAGCTCAATAATATTTATAGAAATAACCAAGCACACTTCGACAAAGCTAATTGACCCATTTTGAATTTCTTTTAAAGGGTCTAAATATGGCCTAATACTTGCATAATAGAGTGCACATTGAATACATTGAGTAAATGGATTTAAATGACCAATTGAATAGTCAATAGCTCTTTAATGAAATCGACTGAACAAACTGGATTACCCGTTAAATGGACAGCCCAACGAGAAACCCATTCAAAATAATTGACATCTTTTCAAAGAGGTTTTAATTTCAAATTTATGGCAATGGCAATGGCAATGGCATAACAAATAAATATTTAATTCTTTTACTGGCCACATGATAATATAATTTCAATTATAAATAAATACTACATTTTTTTTGTTCTCTACCCATTTTAACTTATGTGTGTATGTATGTAGAAGAAGCATTTGAAATGAATTTTCAATTAGATGCCACGTCCGATTCAGGTTAACAGAGTTCACCACCTGGGCTGCTGTTGTTGGACAACGATGACCTCCTCACGTGGTGGACGACGTCCGCCAATGTTGAACTCGATGAGTGGTCGACTGGGTCTCACCACATCGACCTCGACAATGGGACGTTGTTGTTGTGGGGGCTGGTAGACAGCCGCTGGTGTGATCACCTCAACCACTTCCGGTCGGTAGGAGGGATAGCGAGAGCCAACATCAATCTCGACAATGGGACGTGGAATCCTTGGTGGCACAATGTCCACCTCCACAATGGGACGTCCATGGTGATGATGATGATGATGATGGCGGCGTTCGTCCTCGTAGTATGACATTCTGTATCCTTTAGGTCTCTTTGTAGCGCTTTTCTATCTAAAGTCCTTTGAACTTGACTAGACTTTTGCTGGGCGTTGACTGAACTATTTTCGCAATTAGTTAACATATTTAAGCGGACTCAACGATGGTGTTTTGGCCAGGTCGGTACTTTTTTCAGTTGATGGCTTAATTCATTATCTTGTCAGGTGGTCTTACTGTCTTCGATAAATATTGATAAACAATTTCCAGTGCGGGCAACAAAGGGAAATCAACAAAATGCGTTGTTCAATTTTTAAACTTGCTCTACAATTTCATGAAACTCGCAAATTTTATGAATCATAAAAAGAAAATATTCCCATTTCCAAAAAATTATTTAATTGGATTCTATACTCTTTCTCTTGTCTTCAGTAAGTAAAGAAAGTCACCATTACCTTAGCTACTCCTACAAACCTATAAGTCATTGTTATGGGATTTATTCTGTCAGCTGGAACTTAAGTTTCATTTCAAAATAGGTAAATAAACAATTTCCAATGAAACAACATAGAACTTGTAGACAAAAAATCACAATCGAATGGCGTCGTATAACTGCAAGCTCAAAACTATTTTATTTATTTAAATGATAAACAATATGAATAGCAGCAACTAGAATATTTGGCATTTTATTTTATTCTGATTGAGGAAATCAATAACGAGTGCAAAGAAAAATATTTTCACACATTTTACTCACTCGCTTACATTAAGGTAAATTTTTTTAAAAACATTTGTTTTGACTTCTTGCTGAATTATTTTCTGTAGAGCAATCATTAGTTATACAGAAAATTACCGAATACAGTAAAATCTTTTTTATTTTCTGTGAAATATAAACCAGCTTGATACATTTTTCCAAGAAGTATGCACTGTCTTTGTATTTTGCGTCTCTAAAACTAGTTGAGAATTCTAGCTAAATATTTTGTTGATGGATGGTCGAAGGCTAAACTAGCCCTTCAGTCAGCTTATTCGTGTTTTATATTTACAAGCCATTCTTGAAACGCCAATTATAATTTAATTGTTGAAAGTACAAAATATGTTTACTAGAATTTTAGCCAAATAGTTATAACTTGAGGTATGCTATGCATGTATAATTAATTTTCCCAAATAAAATGCAAGTTTTTTAAAGTTTGCATTTGGGCGTAAAAAGTTAACAAGCAAATAGTTTAGCGAGATCTTTAAAAAGTATGATGCATAAGCTTATTTTCGAGCTGAGGTACTATTTGTCTCATAAATAATATAATAAAAGTTTTTAAATCGCAATAAAAGTATTCACTTAATGTATCTCTTAGGGGGTTTCGTCTTGCAACTTATAGATTATTTTATTTACTTGTGGTATAAACACAAACAATTAATAGATTTCATTAAGTGGTAGACACTCGATTGATTTCGTCATTTCGTCATTTGTCTACCAACGTGGATAGGGTGGATTGTTGATATGCTGATATTGCTGATACTGATAGCCCTGTTGTTGTTGATAGTAACCTGTAGAGTTGGCCATACCCATACCCATTGCACCATATGGCTGAGGTTGAGGTTGAGGTTGTGGCATCATCATTTGTCCACCAGGTAAAGGCATATAATTAACTGGTTGTTGATTCACGACGACGACTTCGGGCCGAGCAATCGCCGGCGGATAATATGACCCACCATAGCCGGAGAAAACATCAATCTCGATATCTGCAGAGCAGGCAATAATATTATAGTACATATATCTACAGTTACTTTCTTTTTATCGATATGCATCAATAATATGGTCAGGTACCTCAAACAGTTCAGTTGCTTACTTGGGCGATGATGGTGATGATGATGACCATAGCGATAGGAATCTTCATAGTATACCCGCATCGTCCCCGTTTACCAAAGTGTGCTCTCTCAAGCACAACACATCGAATACTGCGCATTGTCGCATTGCCAAAACATTATTCGGGCTAACAAAAACACACATTCTGATTTCCTTCCATTGCCAAGCTGATTGCTAAATGCCATCAATCAGTTTTGGGGCTTAATGGCATTTCCATTCCATTCGATTCCATTCGATTCCAATGTTCAAGATAAGCGGCTCCAGCACAGGTGTTTAGTCATCTCTACTGTCAATTATGAACTGATATCAATAACCGTCCAATGCGAGGGCAACACAAAAAGTACATACAAGCAAGACTCTTTATGCATTTACATACATTTAAATGGGGATTAATTGTTATGTACTTCATTAGAAACTAAGTCAAATTTGAATACTCTAGTATTCATTTAAAAGTCACTTAAAACTCAATTTATGTTTTCAGAATTATTTCCACAATTTTTATTTTCGTATAAATATCTTTGTTTAAAGTTCTCAGCGCAGCTATTCAATATATCCCAATAACTGAACTTTATACTTTATACTTTTTATACTATCAAAGTTATTTGAACATCTTTTGCTTTAGTTTATATCCTCTTTCTAAGCCCTGCAGAAAATTTGTTCAACATTTTAGCTAGTAACATTTAAGCTTAGTTCCAAAAGTTAGTTAATGAATAGCATTTAAATTTTGTACAAATGCTCAATATTAATTATACATTTTATAATTTATTTAAAATAATTTTTCTTAATATTTGAATAAATATATAGTATTATAATAATAATTACCTAATATTATAAATATTTTTTGTGGAGATGAAATAATTAAAACTATATAAATTATAATTAATATTTTAATATAGTTTAATTTTAGGTGTTTAAAAAGTTCACCTAGCTATCTGACTTCTTAGACAATGTCGTAGTCACCGCATACATTTTGAACCCCCCTCGTTTTTGCATAGTTGATAATCTGATAGTTTGTTCTATTGTGAGTAGTTGTTGTAGCATAAAACAGATGTTCTTTGTGACTTTAGTAAATGTTTATTAACGGGTTAGATCAATACCTCAATAATTAAAGATTATAATCAAAGAGTTAAGTAAGCCACAGCTGGCAATTGGCTTATTTTCGTTAGACGTCTATTGATAAGAGTTTATCAGTGCGATAAGCAATGGCGAAATGCACAACAAATCGAATTGAACAGGTATTTTTGATAAGTTATAATATGTATATTTATTTCAGGTGATATATTTTATGTTATTTCTAAAGAAAATGCGTAAATTCATCAAAAGGTGTCCTGCTAGGTGGTCCTTTGTCCTAGCTGCTGCTTCTAGTAGCCTGGTGGATTGTGATAGTGTCCATCTGACTGTGGTGGATAATACGGTGGTGGTGGTTGTTGTTGGACAACAACAACTTGTGCTGGACGTGGCGGTGGTGGTGGTTGTTGGACATACACAACCGGTGGAGGCCTTGGTGGTGTCTGGACAACAACAACATTGGCATGATGATGACGTCTAGGCCAACGTGGTGCAATTTGCACATTAATGATGGGTCCACGACGAGGTGGTCCTCCACAGCGATCATTTGGCGGCATTGTGTTGTTTTAATTGACTGGAAGTTTGAACTGGAAAAACTTTGAGGAACTTCAATAAGATACGTCCTATCGCGTTAGCTTTTCGCACACAACTGAACTGTACGATAATCGAATTGGAAATTAAACAACACAAAAGCTTTGCAAAAGCCTTTTACGCATTACTCATACGCAGTGGGTGCGCTTTATGATATGTGGAGTATGCGCAAAGTTTATTATTGCCTGATTAGAAATACATACATGTGCATATCAGCTTATATATTGGCAATCTTATCGTTATAGTCTGATAAGAAGCAAAATTTCAGTATTTGGCTAAACTTGTAGCTTGTTTTATGAATTTAACTCTTTGAGCTGTAGCTGTTTTTATTTCCTCATAAATGGGCTTCCTGCACTTCTGTGACTCAATAGTATGCGATACCCCAAGTCTTGCTGACTAATTATGAATATCATATGCTTGAAATGATCTAAGTATCATTGTAGGTTTAAAAATAAGATATTAATATCATGTCAAGTTATATAAGAGACTGGTATAATTGTAAATTTATAATTCCAATTGTTGATGAATTCAAGGTAATTGGTGAAATTGGTATAATTATTGTATTACACAATTTATTTATTTCATAATCAAAAGTTCAACAATATGAGTTTAAATAGGTTTCAAATTTGAAACTTTCAATGAACTTTTAATCTTTGAAAATAGGGATAAATAATTATCATGCAGAGGCTAGTTACATTATTTGAAATGTAGAGATTCTCCATTTATACTTATGTGGACATTTATATAGAATATTTGAGTCATTGGTTATCAATTTAGGAAAGGTCAATTTATATATAGCTTACATATATTATTGTGACTAATGCCATAAGTGACATTATTTGAACTTAAAAAGTTCACAATTTTATGATAAATAATGACTTTTAAACACATCTGGACACTCTGACCAAAAATCTTTAAAGAGATATATATTTTATTAGCACATTTTGATACAACAAGACAGTTGAAAACCCTTTAAGCTCTTTATTAAGTAACTGTCTTGTGCAGCGTACAAAATATGTAATAAAAACATTGCTCATAAGTATTTTCTCTTGACAATTTGACGCTTTGCAGGAAAATGCCAAATATTTGCACATCAATTAGACAACAGAAGCAGAATGGTTAAGATGAGGGTAAAAGTAAGGAGAGTGTAAAAGTAAATTAAATTTGTGGGTCAATAAATGAGAAATATTAGAGAGAAATCTCGGAAGCCTTTCAATTAGGACTGTAACTGGAATATTTTGAAATATGTTGAGTTATTTTTTGGGTGTGCTAATTGAGTTGTTGTTTCAGTTTGTAGGCTGTCAAGTGTGCGGCTTTACAAGTGAACAGAGTGAGTGTGAGGACAAGGAAACGTTGCATTTGTGAATTTGCAGCACTTGAGTGTCACTTTGATCAAAGCAAAGGGGTTAACGGGTAACACCAGGGATAGGAATATGGGAGGGTATACTTCCACAACGTCCTGACAGGCAAAAGTTAAACATGCACAAAGCAGGGAACGAGTTGGAAAACTTTTTAACTGCCTTGAAAGAAGGAAATGAGTGCGAGTTGGAGGCTTATGCCGCATAACTCGTACATATTGCAAATGTGTTGGATGTGGTAAGCTCAATGGGGGGAGATTGAAGGTAGAAGGTAGAGAGTTGAAGGAGGAACAGACAGGCAAGCAGTCAGCTTGACAGCGCGTAGCCAATGTAATGATGCCGCTTGGCTTCCCTACCCCCTGCCATCTGCCCCTGCCACCTGCCCCTGCCACCTCACTTCACTTGGTTTTTTCGCATGCATATTTTAGGAAATGAATTGCAAGCCTGGCAAGATAAAACGCCAGCGTCTCAGCTCTCAGTCTCGTGTGGAGCAGCGAATCGATAACTGTCAAAAAATAAGCCGGCAAGCAACACGCAAGGAGGCAGGGG
This sequence comes from Drosophila testacea, assembly GCA_035043265.1. Lineage (NCBI taxonomy): Eukaryota > Metazoa > Arthropoda > Insecta > Diptera > Drosophilidae > Drosophila > Drosophila testacea. Next base: position 4,341,903 of record JAWNND010000151.1, read on the forward strand.
TGGAGTTGATGTGGCGGAGGGGCAGAAGGGGCTGAAGGGTATTGAAGTCGGACGGAATCAGAAATCGCGAGGCGGCACACAATTTAAATATTTATGGTGCTTCGCAAGAGGCGCCACAGCACACGGCATAACCAAAAAACCGTAACCGTAAACCCAAAAAGAAAACCGAGCAACTGCAGCCAAAATGGAAGCCAACAGTATGAGCTAGAGGAGCAGCAGTAAGAGCAACATGGAAAGCGGAAAGCAGAGCGTTTGCAGCGCCAGAAAACGCATTTCCTGCACATGTCATGACTTGAAGGCGGCGTCTAGAATGTAATGTCAGGGAAATGCTTGGTGAAAATACACTGCAAAAAACCATTCTAAATTTAAAGTTATTGAAAAAAATTATTAATTTAGATATGATTCAACCAGAATGAACCACAAATTGGAAAATTCAACTTAGAAAAACATTCAGACTACAAAAGTTGAGAAATTGAAAGTAGTAAAATATGTAGAGTACAAATATGAAAAAGATTCTACGTATATCATTTAAAATGAAATAGTTTAGATTTTGGCTTTTAATTTATTCAAATTACTTTTCATTTTTAGTTCAATATTTTTTCCCAATAACATTTTATTTCCCATCAACATAGTTAATATTTTTCTTTTCTTAATTTTCACCATCACACGTTGGTGTTCTTACAAATATTTTCCAATATTCGTAGAGGAAATCAGACCGTTTTATGTCGAATTTCTAGAATTATTTTTCCTGTGTAGGGACATGGCGTAGTAGGAAAAGGGAAAATTGGTTGAGAGGAAGCGAATAGCTTTTTTCGCACACTTCAAGGGGAGTGGGCCAAAGGACGAGACAACTGTTCGGGGAAACCACAGCAACATTACAGTCCTGCGAATGATTTTCAATTTTCAGCAATTTCGGCAACATTTTTAAAACATTTACACAGTTTGAGAGAAACTGTGATTTATGCATGACAAGTATTGCAAGCTCTACAAAGTGTTACAATTTTGGAGAAACTGTCAATAGAACATCAATTCAAATTTAAATTTTGTTGGAAAAGTCCATCGACGTATATGAGAGTTATAGATGAAGAGGAAAATTCGACCTTCGATCCATTTCAGCTGCAAGTTGTTGGATAACAAATAACTTAGAAAAAACTATCCCTCTTGAAATAAAAGATTCTAATATGTCTAATACATTTCAAAATGCTTTATAATGAATTAAGTTCGCGTACAATAAATTGTTGAAGTGAAAAGAGCTTAGACTTTTGCATTATATATTTTTGTACAGAAAAAATTCTGCGAAAATGGCTATTATAATATATATATTTTATTTTTGTTAAAGTTATTTTCAAACTTACATTTTTATTTTCAATACAGAAAAATTAACGTAATAGTTTAAAATCCAAATTTGTTCAACCATAAACTGAATCGATCCATAAGTCGTTCATAATTGGTTTTTGGTTTTTGCTTATGTAAATAATATACACAAGCCTTGTTAAAGGTAACAAACAATATGCACATTAAGCCAACGCATAGATATAGAGGCAGAGATTCGAGTAGAACTTGATAGAATTGCTTTAAGAAAATTAGAACACGCTGGCGCATTGTTTCTTTCTTCATATTTTTATCCATTTCATTAACAAGCTGTAAGATAACTTTTTTAAATTTCTGCGGCTGTTGAAAGTTCTCCAGATTAATTTGAAAACAATGCCCGACTCTTGGTTCCGGTAAAATTGTAGCACGTTGTTTAAATGGCGAACAAATTGGTTGTTCTTTAATCTGATAGAAATCTCAATCAGTAAAAAAAATTGTTTTAAGGTTTATTTTAAGTGTTTTCTTACCAAAAGTAACTATTCAGGTACACTATCAGAGCACGATGTTTTCTTTTCGATTTGGGCCAGTTCTGGAATCTTTGCAGATTGGCCAGTCCCTTGATCAGTCTTCTTACCTTTCTTGAAATTCTTTGTATATTTTTGATCTCTGATTTTTGGATACATAAGTGCTAAATCTTCTTTCAGTTTCTAGTTACGGGGTATTTACTAAATACTTTTTAGCTATAATTAATATATTTTTATATTTTACGTTGTATTGTGCGTAAAGTTAGTTTCAAAAGTAATAGGATTTGAAAGATTTTACAAAGATGTTGAAATTTCGTCGACGTTTTCTATGAGTCTGTGGAGAATATCTTTTAAAATGGCTTTTGAACGGAATTTTTGAACATGAAAATTTCTAATTGTTGTTTATGAAAATTTCTTGGATAAAAAGCTTTGCTTATTCGCTCAGATCTTAAAATCATTCTATACAAGTTCCTAAGAACAGGAACTGATTAAAGGAGATCACTTAATGGACGCGTTTAATAAATTAATATAAGGTAAAAAGCTCTAAAAGAAGTTTGTGTCGGCTTTATGTAATTTGAAGTGAAACGTTTACAAAGCACTTAGATGGTTTTAGTAAAGTTCTTTTGACTGGCCATTCTTTTGAATTTGTGGCAATTTCCGGCTTTTCGCACTTTTGTGTGCTGTTTTATAATTGGTTTTCGTTTATTGTGACAAACACACGAGTTGAGCGGAATTTAATAAAACCATTTTCAGGCACATGTCAAGTTGAAACTTTTGTGCTGTTTTCCTGGGCTAATGAAGCAGGCCTACAATTTGGCCCAGGCCAAAATGAAGTTGTTGATTTGTGGGTTGGAAGTGGGTTGATCGAGAGGGGAGAGTAATGTCAAAACGTCAGCAAATATTTTGTAGCTATGTTGCGTAACATGGGTGCCCCTTGTGCCACTTGTGTCCCATTCAGCCAACTGTGAAAGCCTCTCACTCTGAGCTTGGGAACCTTGGACTGCGTCCACTCGAGTGTGCAATTAGGTGAAAATAAATGGTTTAACAAACGCCTCGAAGTATGCAATCATTTAAATTTCACTTCATTTGTCCTTTTCATGATTTCAGTGCGCAACTTCAACTCCTCCCTTAAGTTTCGCATTCCTTGCCACCAAATTACAGAACCAAACAAAATTATTTTGATTTATATGCAAGGCGACAGTCCTTAGTCCTCAATTCTCAGTCCGCACCTGCCTTTAGCTGAGCTGTGTTGTTTTTTTCATCTTCTTCATTTTACTGCTTTTCGACTGTCAATAGATTTTTTGGGGGGGGGGTTGGCAAACTAAATGCTTTGATTCAGGCTGGACACGCCTTCCACATTCCCGCCTGGCTGTCAACAAAACGCGATGAAAACGAATTTGAAATGCAAATTTAATTTGAGACGCGACGGTGGCATTGCTACTTGGCTCTTTTGACCCACGTCTCGTCTTTTCAGCTACTAGCTTGGCTAGCTCCTCACATTAATTGCCCACATTCCAAAGGAGCCAGCCAAAAGGAGCCTGAGGTCCTTTCGAACGAGGAGCGCGCGTTTTGCCTGTTAATTTTACGCCAAATCAGCAACAACTTTGGATTGTGAATTTGAATTTGGATTTCCATTTCGATTTGTGCCATGTGCATACAATTTTACGCTGACTCTAAAAAGCAAACGAATTGAGGAGGAGAGAATGAAGGAGACAGACTATGAGAGAGAGAGAGAGAAAGAGAGGGGGAATCGCCGAGTGTTTGGCCTGATTGAAATGTTGGCAACTATTGCGAAAACTACTTGCAAGTTTATTGGCAAATTGATGAAGTGCTTCATGCCTCATGCCACATGCCACATGCTCATGTTGCATGTGTGCGCAACGCCAAAGGCTGCGAAACAATTTCTAGCAAAGTTGCCTACACTTTAGTTAGAACTACAAATTTTTCCCCCTCCCTCACTCTCTCTCGCTCTCTCTCTCTCTTCATTGCCCTCTTACTCTCCCTCTTCCCAACCCATTGCAAGTTATATGCGTTGCATGCCGCCTGCAATTTGGCGGCGCTGATATGCAAATTAAGTTGTTGCGCTAAACGACGTGCCGGGAAACAGGTTCTGGGTTGTTCTTTCTGCCATCCTCATCCTCCTCAACACCTCCTTCCCCTCCCTTTCATAGGGAGACAGCCCGAGCAATTGCCGTTACCTAGCTTCAGCTCATTTGTATTACAATTCGTCACAAACTATGAGAAGTGCATGATTGTGGATGTGTGCATGTGAGTGTGTATGTGTGTAGGAGCTTTGAAAACTTTATGCGCTCTCCAAAACTCCTTTTCAATCCTTTATGCGAGATGTGCTTCAACTGTTAATATTTTACAGAGTTCTTAAATAGAAATAAAACAATTTAGAGAAATTTTAATAAAGATAAAAGAGCTCGATATGCTTTTCGTTAAAAATCTTCAATTTAGGAGAGCACTTTTCTTAAGAATTTTCCAAAATAATTTAAAAAAAAATTGCTTAAACTATTCTAGTTATCCAGTTCTATCTTAAAAGTCATTTAAATTAAAGAAACTCATTAAGAAATAAAAAATAATTAAATGTCTTTCGAGTTACTTTTCTCTTAATGTTTTATCTAGATTTAACATACATATAATACATAAAATATGCAAAGGTTTGTGAAAATGGAAAAGAATTGAATTTTTTAACAGCTTATCTTCATAATTGTTAAAATTTAACGATTAATATTGAATATTTGTCGATGTCAAATTAATTTTAAAATTGTTGTGAGCATGTCAGGATTATGAAAATAACATTAAACAAGTATTTTAGATGTCGAAGTTATATATGTATTAATTTGCAATCCAGTTCAGTATTTTTTCTTGGTGAGCACCCAATTAAATCGTATCCTGATTCTCATTGTATTTTTTAGTAAACTATATATTGCTATTCTAGTAATTATAAGAACTTTACACAATTTAAATATTACTGAATATGTATATATTTTGATGTTTTTTTAAGAAATTCGCAATCTTTTGTTGCAACCTTCGTCTGGCTATATCATGATTTGTTGCATGCGGCTGTGCGATTCATGGTAAGATTTATGGCACAGGAAAGTCGCGCGCCTGCATAAATTGGCTCGTAATCTGAGCTTGGGAAGCCCAAACGAAAAGCGCGCACTTCATTAGCTCAATAATTTCACAATAAATTATGCAAAACGATTGACAAAAAGTACAAACTGAAATCGAGTTGTTTTTCCATTTTTCATTTCTCCATTTTTGATTTCTGATTTTTGATTTTTCATTTGTCATTTTCCCATTTGCAATGCGTTGTTTTTGTTTTCTTTGGTCTTTTGTCGGGGAACGTGCGGAAATGGTGCGAAATGTTTGTCAAGCTCGTTCACTCGATGGATAGATAGATAGATAGATAGATAGATAGAGTGCTGTCAACGGGGACGTATACGTAATGCCCAAAATCACAAAGCACAAATCGAAATCACCAAAACTCGCAAAATCAAAAACGAAATTGCAAATCACAAATTGCAATTGCCAAAATCGAAATGCATAACAAAATTATAAACTGAATGAAAGGCTGCTATAAAAGAGGATAGTGAGGGGGAAGGAAGGGTTTGCTTTTGGTACGCCAAATCTATTATATCCACGGATGCGACCTTGTCAAATTATATGCTGAGCGGCGCTTATCAGCAACGGAAATGCGTATTATCAGATTTGCCTTTGACCGAACCCCAAATTGAACTCGAAACCAGAAAAGCTGGACTCAGACTGGGATACAGTACGGGAAGCGAACACAAAATGTTAGTTGAAAGCTGTATTCCAATTTTGATGTATCATTTATTAGATGACTACAGAGAAAGAGGAGAGAGAAGAGAGAGTGAAAGGGAGTAATATAGAGAGAGACAGGCATAGCAGAACAATTGTCGTGAAACCGTTTGGTCTGCGTGTGGCTGCAATTTTAATTAAAATTTATTGATTTACAGCTGAATAAATGCGCATTGCAATTGCATTTGCAATTGCAATTGCAATTGCATCAATGTCGTTCGATTTTGGCCTTTCATTCGCACTTCCCTCTTCTTCTTTTCCCCCTGTATTTTTAGAAATTGTATTGGCCTTTGTGGTACCTTTGATTTGATTTAAAGCTTACGGCATGGCGCTTATTCTATGCGAACCAATAATCGATAGATCAAAATGGCATAGAATAATTTAGAGCCAGTATAATGTTCCCGCACTAAAACTATACAAATATTGAGCAAATTGGCACTGCTTTATATTAAGTAGGAGAGATTAAAGGTAGAATTAAGTGAGTGCAAGAAGCCGTATTTGAAGCTTAATAATTTAGAAAATAAATAGTCTAATTAATACAGTTCGACTCCCAACGTAATCTTTAAAAAAAGTTCGAAATATAAATAGATTACATTTTAGCTGATCTAATTATTTTAACAAACAATTTTAGATTTCTTATTTTCTATTTTTGTAATAAAAAATCAATTTATGACATTTGTTGCTTTGCATTTATTTAAAATAAATAATAAATTTAATTAAATATGTTCTTTGTTTAGCCGTAACACTAAAGGACGCGTGGGAATCATTTAATCGCTATGATTAAGTACCAAAAAGCTAGTTTTGTATTGGTTTTTAATTGTATATTTTTATTTGGTCATAATCTAAGCTTAACAGGTTAGCTTCTAAAATTAATTTTTAAAGAAATTTCCCAATTTTTAACTTGATTATAATTAGCATTTTATGCGCCAAAAACAAGCGTATTTGCATACCAAAAAGCTTTTGATTGATAACTTTCATAAATTGTACAGTGTTGCCATCAGCCCCACATTATTTTTTATGCGGCAGTATATTTCTATTTTTCCAACAATTTAATTGTTTTGAAACATTTACTATTAATTGGTGCGTAGAATGAAATTTATGCAACACTCAACTAAAATTAAATGGACTATAAAAACGGTTTTTTATAGCTTAGCAGTTTAACCAATTATCTATACAGTTTATCAGAGCTTCTAAATAGAGAGAATAAAGTTATAGCTGGCGGCTAATCTCATTAAATTTGCATATGCTCAGAAAATATATTTTTTAAAGTGTTCATTTGGAAGATAATCTTTAAACACTGCTTATATATATCTTAAGATTGTTTTTACCAAAGAAAAGGCTGTGGTAAAAGTTTTGAATGGAAGTGTAAATCAACAACTATAAGTGTATCATTTTCTATATTTTATTAATGTAACAAATCTTTACAATAAAAATAATTTATGTGTGTAATTTGGCTTCGCATTTAACCCAAATCTTCACCTTTGTCTCAATTCTTTAGTTCTTCAGGCTCAATCTCAGCTTTTCGTTTCAATAATGCATTTCCGCTTTTAATTAAAGTTTTAGTTGTAAAACATTATTCAAAAGTTGCTGCAAAAAGTTACTTTCGGTTGTTGCTGTTTTATTTGGTCTTTCATTTCGTTCCATGTTCTTTTCCTCCGCACTCTTCAATGTCATTAACAGGTGAAAGTTTTCAACAGCAGATGCAGGTAAACACACACATTCATATCATTAAGGTAGCTTAGCAACAAGCGGATGAACAATTGCAATTGTGGCTCATTTGACAGTTTTCATTTAGTTTTTGTGTTTTCTTTTACTGTTGCTGTTACTGTTTCTGTTTTTGGTTGTTGCCTCATTGTCTTGAGCTGACAGGAAGAGGGAAAATGGAAAGATGCGATGCAGCTGCCACTGCTGTTGCATTATTAACGGCAACATAGTGTTAAGAAGTGCAGTAAGCCAAATGTTAACTGCCCCGGCCAGCTGAAAGTTTAAGCAACAAAACTTGCGGCTATAAATCAGAGCAACGAAACAAAAGAAAACATTTTCTGTTGCCTACCTGCAGGCGTATGCTTCTATAAGTGGATGTGGGTGTGTGGTGTGTGTAGTTCTTAACAACATCTGGCGCTGATTTTAAGGTCTCGCTTGGGGAGAGATTCGCGGCTTAATTACAATAAAATATTTAAACCGCGCCCGGTTTACAGACTCTTTTCCGCTCTTAAGTTGCTTTATATGCCAGGTGTTTATGGGCCGAACATTGCTTTTTACGACCTGACACACATGTCGAAACGTAATTTGATAGTTACGGCTGCCCCACAATACCCCAAAAGGAGCATGGGGCATGGGGCAGGGGCATTTGGCAATGTGACAGCTAACAATATGTGAAGAAGAAGCTGTCAATGCGTTGTCAGAAAACTTTTAAGCAAGTCGCATGAATATTTAGTTGCGTAATATGCCACGCCCCCTTTTAATTTGTGCGACAAGCCAAACAAAACAAAAGGAAAAACAATTCGAATGAAAAGAAAATGCTAATTTTATTGACACCCCCCAACCAAAAATTCTGAAAACGCGGAAATTGAAGAAAGGTAAGCGGCTTGCGGGTTGCAAGTGTCGAGTGTCGAGAAAAGTGGAAAATGGCAAGAGGAAAGACGAAAGAGAAAAGAGGGAAGTAGCCTCTGCTACGGTAGCTGCCTGGCAAGTCATTAACACATTTGAGACCCAGTAAATGTATAAACTACAGCCACGCCCTCTCCTTCAGCCCCATCCCCTCACATCCTGTGCCTAATTAACACGTTTTGAATTGTGAATTTTGAAATGTGGCAACAAAAATAACAACAACAACAGCAACGAGCATGCCAGTAAAGAGGAACAACAATTTATGCAAAATGGATTTAGTGTTAAATAAAACAACTCGGAAGTTTGCATTAATTATTGTAACGAATATTAAATACTCTATAAATTAAAAATATATTGTACATTTTAAATGCTTAAGTTATAAGATATACCAGATCCGTAGTGGGTTTTTAGTTTAAAAATTTAATGTATTTGTTTGGTCGAAAATGTATGAGGAATAATTTCCTTCTCGTAATTTTCATATAAGTTACTATTTTATTAAGAAGTAATTCAATATATATAATAACGTATAAAGTTTGGTATCCGCAAGAATCTAGTATATAAAAATAAACGATTTAAAATCGTTTCGTACCAAATAAATTGTTTGAACACGTTTTCTATAATATAAATTTTTAAATAAACATTACGTTGTTGATCTTAAAAAAATTTATTTCTTTATTAAGAAAAGTGTATCTCTGTAGCATTAGGTTCCCTACACTTCTGTTAATAAAAATATATATTTTAGAAATTTTAAAGTAACTGTTTTATATACATACATAATAAAATAATGCTAACATTTTCTTGATAATTTTTAAAACCCAAAGAAAAGTTATTTATTTATGACTCCCAAATTTTATAAAAATCAGCTTAAAGTTTATTTATAAAAAAGAAACTTCCAATTTATGTGCCACATTTTTGAACAGCAGCAGGAGCGTTATACATAATTCAATAAAGTCCTTTCACTATGTAAATAACCCAACTCTGATGAAAGTCTGTTAATATCCTGTGGCATAAGTGTAGAACAATCTGGTGGCATATTGATTCCTGGTTCCTGGCCTGTGCCTTGAGGCACTTTGGACCCTTTTTTATTTTGGGGATGAAGAGAAATTGGCCTAGGGAGTCTTGTGTCTGAGGGGCGCAACCTTGAAGGTGTCAAAATAACATATTTTAGTGGGCGTTTGGGCGTGGCATTTGTTAGGCACAAAATGAAATTAAAACGCGCATAAATTATATGATGAAGGAGAGAAAACTGTCGACGAAAATCGTTGAATATATTAAGACATTTTGGCGGCTGTTAATTTCTGGCATAAAGTTTTGCATACTTTTGTGAGTGGGGATAAGTGTAGGGTGTGTAAGGGGTATGAGTAGGGGAAGATTGCATAATTGCTCAATAGTGAGCAGCATTTTGTTTAAGCAATTATGTCGATGTCGCCAAGAGAGAAAAAGACGGAGAAAGGGGGCTGTGATTTATGTATGTTTCTGCCACGCCCATTCAGATTGTGTGTAAGTCCTTTTGAGTATCTGTGTGTGAGTGTTGCATGCCATTTGATTAACTAAAGTTGTTGTAGCTGTTGCAATAAGCCTCAAGAATTTCGTTACAATTTTAATTTTATCCCTTCATTCGCTTGCTTCCACTTAATTTCCCCTCTCCCCATTACACAACTCATTTACGTGCATTTTATGCCAAGCAGCTGCTGTCAGCTTGCATTGTCCTTGTGCAAATTAATTAAATACTATTTAAACCATCGTCGGTTTCATCAAACAGTTGCCGGTTTCACTTCCATTTGCAGGACAAGTAAAATAAAAGAAAATCGCAGCGAAACGAAAAAAATAAAATAATAATAATTCACATAACTTGCGTTGACAGCCCATGTGAATATTACGACTCGTACTCGTATTCGTACGAGTATTCATATTGCTTTTCATATTCATCTGGCTGGCAAAAGTTAAAGCAGTTCACAAAAGTGCTGGACAGGTTGTATTTCATCTTCCTTTTCTTGTTTTCTCTTTTACAGCTCTCGTCATCAAAGTTCAAACTGCCTGCCGTTATATTTACTCTCCTGTCATGTTCAACCCCCTTTTATTTAAATCGAAAAGAAAAAAAGTTTTCACTCAAACCCTTTACCTCGGCTTTTAGCTCCTCTCTGCATTTTATGACTAGTTGTAATGCCAACTGTCTGAGTGTGAGATACTGATGGAGCAGTAGAAGTGAAAGTATCTCAGCCTCAAGTGGCCAAAGCCGTGAGTTAGTGCTTCTTTCCTCAGTTGTTACAGCTTCTCTGAACAGACAAATAAAAAGCCAAATCCAAAACTGAAGCTAAAGCTTAAGCACGAGGCCACAAGTCCAAGCAAATACAGTGAGTATTGTGCAACAAATAAATACAGAGTTCTATGGAAATTTTAAATTAAAATTCATGTGAAATGTCAGTTCTTAGAAAGCTACGCAGATGCAATCTTTAATGCATAATCATTTAACTGGAATGTTGATTATTATGGTTATCGTTAAACTGGTTCTTTTTATAATTTGCAAATGTTTTCATAACATTCTTTCTGGTGTTAAAAACATGATAATGTTTTGCAAAATATATAAACTACAAACTGAATATCTTTGGTATAATGAAAAATAATATTGTTTATAATTAAGACTCCTATTATTAGCTTTCTTTTAATAACTAATCTTAAATTTGAATTACATATAAGATGATCTAAAAAAAATCTGTAGTGAACAGCGCTAGAGTGTAAATCTCATTACATAAATGTAGCTTATACAGCATTCTTACAGAGTCTTACATTTGTTTCGTTTTCGTGTCCTTACTGTACCTCATACATGCTACTAAACTTTGCTGGCTGTTTTTATGACAACTCAATTTCGAAATACACTTTAGTTTGTCAGCAGCAATCGCTCCCCTTTCCCTTTTTTACCCATTTCTGTCATCACAACTCACACCTTGGTAAAATAGACACCCAAACCTAGAGCAATCCATGACCTGATCCATAACCAGGTTGAGTTCTTTTTGTTGTTGTTGTTCTCGTTGCTGTTGTTGTTGGTGTGGGGCACACAAAACGCATAAATTTATGTCAAAGACTCGAGTGGCAACATCAAGGCAGCCAACGAAACGACAAAAACAAATTTATTTGGACTTTTTAACAACTTTCATGAATGTGCATTTGTATCTGTATCTGTATCTGTGCCGCATGTATCTATGTGTATCTATGTGTGTGTATTTGTATAGAGGTGTTGCCAGTGCAAAGTTGCCATACAGTTTTGCAAATATATTTTTTATGTGCATATTCTAAAAGAGTTTTTGGGTTGATGAGTGTGTGTGTCTAGAGTTCATCCTGTGACGAGCTAACCCCTGTAGGTTGAGGTTTGCATTTAAGGTCAGTTTGAGCCGAGTCTTTTTGGCCACTTTTGTTGATTGCACTAGAGTTGAGTTTTGTGAGCCAGCATTAAAACTCTACAGCTCATCTGAGGCAACAATTTAGCACCAACATTAACAACTTCAGGAGTGTGGCATTTTAGTTAAGTGGCAATTGCTGTAAGTGCGGATGAGGGGGGCGGTTTAAACTTGGCCAGTAGCTTAGTGTTATGCTTTTTATTATTATCCTACAGCTGGGCACAACTGTTGCGTCTTTGTTGGCAACATGTTGCTAACAGAGAGCGGAATGTAATGGGAATGAAACAGGCATACTCTTAAATTAAACACGAACATCCAACGAATAGCACTCGTGTCTTGTTGACCCACAAACGACGTGAGCCTATAAGCAGGCAATAGTTTTTAATTATGCATTATTGAGCAGGATTTCAGTCTAATTTTAAGTTTGCCATGGCTTTTGTAACTCAATTGGTTTTAATATTAATTGATTAATTCTATTACAAACCATTTCTAACTAACCTAGCACAATAACTGAGTCTTGGCAACATTTATGCTCTCAAATGTTGCCAGACTTTGTGCTCTCTTCTCGTTCATACTGCGCCAGCGTCAAAGGCAGTCGGATGGACTCGTGTGCTACCTTCGTGGTATGCTCGTGTTAACCCGAGGTTTATTCGCACTCGTGTCCTACTGTTGTTCCTCGTTCTTAAGCTATAATAAAATACAAATTGTGTTAGTTGGTAAGAAGCATTCGGTGGCAACGGGCGGCAAAAGCGGATGTAGCCGAAGTTCTTTTTAATTCAAAAATCAAAATCGAATTCTAAAAGTCGTGCAATCGAAGTGTAAGTCGAACACAATCGCGTATGCGTGTGTGTATGTTTTGTGTGTTGCAAGTGGCAAGTGGCAAGTAGCAAGTGGCAAGTGTCGTGTGCTTTTGTAAAGGAGCTAATGAAAAGCCTGTTCTCGTCTCATGTGCGTTGTAATTATGCAAATAGCACTCGACAGTCGCAGGAGCTCAGTGACAAATGGACAGAGGCTTGTGGCATAGAAAAGCAGTTGCAAGGCTGCAGCACTCAAGTGCAACTGTTGCCAGAAACTGTCGACCTTGTCGACATGCCGCATGCATATTCATGCCGGGTTCAGCACACAACAACAACAACAACAACAACAACAACAAAAACAACAACAGCAACAAGAACAACTAGAACTAAATGTGGGCCAACTGCAGCGACAACAAATTTCAGCTCAATTTAAGCCAAAACTTGTGCTCCACTTTTACCTGGGCGCTTTGCCAGCTCGCGCTTTTCCCTCTTCTTCCTCGCACTGTCCTTCTCCTTCATCTCCCTAGCTCATCTGTCAAATTCTTGTAATTTCTTAGGATTTTTCCTTTCCCTTCTTTATGTTCTTTATGCTCTGTGCTTTTTTCCTTTCTTTGGGACAACTTGTTGTCCTTGGCAGCAGCAACAGTCGGAACCGTCGCAAAACGCAAATAAATTTATTTTTATTATTCTACTGTGACAGCTGATTGTAGTTCTTCCTTTTCAGGCATATCAGTTTTTAATTTTTAGATGCCTTTTGTGTGATTCCTACATTCATGTCCTTATTCGTTCTGAATACTTTTTGGCGCGCAGACTTTACAAAATTTGTGAATAAAAATTGTAGTTAGCTCTTGTGTAATTTCATTTGAGCGCAAAGTTGAGAGAATTCTCAAATTTAGATCATAAAGTTTTTATGAATTTATGCGCAACTTTAGCTGTAATTGCAAAAATTAATTCAACTTTCTCAAGCGTGTCATAAAATAAAAAGAAGAAAAAGTGTAAAGAACATTAAACTAATTTTGGATTTTTTTAAATAAGAAATAAAGTTATAACTGAAAAAAATGTAAAAGAATATACTTTAATTTGGAAACGTTTTTAAAGCAAAAATTAATAAATATATTTTAAAAACTTTTCTTCAAATTAGGTTGCATTTTACTTTATGGAGGCCTTAAAGATGGCATATTTATTATTTTTGTGAATGTCGCATGCATTAAAAATTATTGTGAAATTTATGTGATATCGAATTTCCACTGTCTGCAAAAATGCTCATTAATTTTTAAAAGTTTTAATGTGATTTTTAATGGAGCTGAGTCTTTTTCAAATTCGATTTATGAGCAAGTGATATTTTGATAATTTTATTTACCAGTCAACTGGTATTTTCTGATTCCTATTGTGTATAGAAATACTGAACAAATGCTGTTTCTAATTGTTGGGCCTAAAAAGGTTTGGCTTTCAGTCTGCCATTGGTTAATAAGTAAACAGCACGCAAACAAGAACTTTAGAGAGGTCCAAGAGGGCAGGTAACAGGTAACACAAACAGGGCCACAAGCCTGTAAACATGAATAAGACATTAGGTATCCAGTTTACACGTGTAGAGTCTGCCACCAGCCAGAATTCTACATTCATTTTCATACAAGATACAAACACACACACACACACACACACACTCTTACACAAATTATGATTATTAACAAAATATGTTAATTTAATGTCTAGGCGTATCTTCAGCTCTATTTAAGTATTGCCCTCTCCCTACCCAGCAATCTGTAGGTCCTTCTGTCTGTCAGCTTGCTGTATTTGAGAGCTGAAATTGAAATGTCTATGGCTTTAAATATTCATTGGCTTCAAATAGACGTTGTGTTAGCCAAGTGTATTGCATACTATTGCATGTGGTATTTTCCATTAAATTAATTGAAATATTCAATTATAGAGTCCTGAACAAAAGCGGCTTAAAGTGCACAATTAAAGACTTAATAATTTTAAAAATCAAACGAAAAACGAAAATGATTTAAAAATATTTAACAAATTAAATTTCCATGTGAAATACAATGCGAACAATCGGTAAATCGAGAGCAAAAATGCAACATATGTGGCATCATCTTGTGTTGTTGCATTCGCGAATTTAACATTAAAATGCCATTTGAGTTGGCGGCATTTACAGTGATTGCCAAACTGTGCACCCAACCGAGTTGGATTAATATGTACGCTGCGTAAATATCAATTGAAAAAGTGCTCGCAGCTGCAATTGCAACCATTAAAAACAACAATAACAATAATAACAAGACAAAACGAGCTGCAAACAAACAAACAAACAAACAAGCAACAACAACAACAATCATTAAGTAAAATAAATAACTGGAGAAGACAAAACAACAACGTGAACAACAACGAATATGACGACCATTAAGCTGCTTATTATCGGTAAGTTTTATCTCACAATTAAAAGGCAACTGCAACTGCAACTGCTGCAACTACAACAACAACAACAACAACAAAAAACCACAATTACAACAATTGCAGATACTGTTGTATATTTATTTGCCGATTGCATCATAAACTTTCACCTCTTCTCCATAAAATGATGTGAGTTTCATAAGAGTTGTTCATCAGTTCATAAAGGGAACAACTCGAAGCAAAATAAACTTATTTTAAGCTATTCTTAGAAATTATAAACACTCTCACTTATTTATAAAGTCATTTAAAGATACTTTGACGCAATTATTTCAGAAACAGGAAGAGCATTCAAATTTTGGTATCTGATTCAAGGATAATCTTATAAATTAGTCATAAGCTCAAATGAAATCTGCTAAATTTATTGCTTTATAAGTTATAGGCTATAACATATAAATATATTTTAATAAGAGTAACATTAATATGTTTGATATTATTATTATATATTTTTTTAAATATTATTGCAGTTTTCAATGTATTTTTTGTAACTATTAAAGTGTTGATACTCTTTCGTATCTAATTTTTATTTACTTACGTTTCATAAATCATAATGTTGTTTCTTAAAAAACCAAAAATAAATTTCAATACTATTTGCTACTTTTATAAAGTTAATTTTCAACATTTTTTTTATTTGTTCAACTGAAACAAACAAAAACGCAATGCTTATTCATATTTTTCCGCTCGAAAAAATGTGCTATATTTTTTTATAAAATGTATTCAATCCGCGAAAAAGAACTCGAAATTGAACGAACTACGCTCTGTTTTATTCTTTGTTCACATTTTAAAATATTAGTTTTGCAAATGTCTATTAGAATAGATTCTGATTATGCAATTTATTATGATAATTTGCATAATTGTTTAGCGATTTGAAAAGTAGAGTATACGCATTTCTAATCTAAACATCAAAATACATTATAAATGAATAACAAATAGATTATGGCTTCAAATTGGTCATTTTTTATTAGTTTAAAGTTAAGTTTGTCTTAAATATGTCTCTATAATTGTATTTTATAAATAACAATCAAAATGTTGCATTATAAACAAAAGTTTATTAAAGTTTTGAACTGCAAGCTGCAATAATAAGAGTTTCAAAGTTTAAAAACAGAATCGAATCATATATTTTTCTGTGAAATATGTAAATGAAATAATCAGCTTAAGGCTAAAAATTTGAATGAATCTACTTTTCAAGGACTCGTCAGAATTTGCTTTAAATTATATTTGTTTATCTCTTTTTTGTTTCATTTCTGAATATTTCCCCCACTTATTGTTCGCGATTATAAAGTTAAAACCTTTTTGTGGAGTGTTTAAAGCTGTTGTTACTGTTAAGGATTGCTTTTTGTTTTCCATTTGCTTGGAGTTTTTTTTTTTTGTACTTTATGTGCGCTTTGGGAAATTTCACAATGCCACAGAGTCGGGGGCGTGGTCTACGCCCAGTTGGCCGTCTGCTTATGCGTGTGTTGTGGCTGGCGTTTGGGTCATGACCATAAACAAGACATGTCGTCCACTCGACAATAACAAAAACAACAAGCCACTCATCATCATGACTCAGGGATGGGCAAAGCTCACTCCACCTTGCAATTTCCCATCATCTTCAGCTTTTACTACGGCGTATCCACTTCAACGCACAAAACTCAACGCCGCAAAATTTGTTAACAATTCATTTCCGCGCTTTGGGCTTCATAAATTGCTTTTATTAGCAGGCAAGAACAGTAACAGTAACAACAACAATAACCAAAACCGGAATATAAACCAACTTTTTTTGCCCTCTTTTCGTTTTTTTCTTTTGGTAATAATACACTTGAACTTTTGCATAGCAAATAAAAAGCGTTAAAATGCGTAAGGTGGGTGGTTGGGCAGGGGTAAAGCATGGAAACTGTCTGAAAATCAAATTAAAAGAGACGCCAGTCGGTGGTCGGTGGTCGGTAGTCGGTGGTGACGCCCTTTGCCCTCGAGGCAGTGACAAGTTGTGAAGCGGGATGTGGATGTGGATGTGAATGTCGTGGACATTGTTGTGGACGTGAATGTGAATGTGAACGTGGATTGTGGACAGGACTCTGCAAGTTGTTGACAGGCACGCAGGCAATAAAATTCAATATTTCATTAAAACGCACGTTACGCATACGCAGCGTGCGCCGCCAAGCCATCCCCCTCACAAATACGTAAAGTAACGTAGCGAAAACCGCAACTGCGTGTTGTTGTTTTTATCACACGCAGCGTCAAACTGGCCCAACGCTCAAATCCGATTTCATGTTATTAGCGCAGACTTGTTCCCCTTTCTCCTTTCTCCCTTCTCCCTTTAACACCCTTCTCTCACACACATGCCATGGCCCTGAACTGAATGCGAGTCCTGCTAAAGTCCTGCCAGAGAAAGAGCAAGAGAGAGCGAGAGCAAGAGTTGTCCTCATCGAAATTGAGTCGTTTTCGGGCTCCCTTTGACTTCGCCCCCAGCCGGTTTGGTTAGTTAACCTGGTTACCGGCGGTTTTTTGGTAGGCTTGTTAGACGTCTGCGACGCTGACAGATTATTCGCTTTATTATTCATAAGGACTCGACTAGGGTCGCCAGCCAGCAGCAGCAGTTATTCATTACATTCGGACGGTCCAAACAGACTGCCAAAAAGGTACATCGAACCAATGGAAAGGTTTGTGACATGTTTTAAGTGCATTAAATGTACTCCCAACTCAATTAAGATGGACATTGTCATTACCCAACGACGACATAAATAGATTAAATCTTTTAAATTGCTCAAGTTACCAGAATGATAAGTTTTAAAATTTATTTTTGATTGGAGTTAGGTTTTTGAAGGGTTGATAAAGTTCTCATAAAGGTTTTATGTCTGTTTTTGAGGGGAAAGCTGACAGGTAAATAAAGCTTCGTTTTTGAGACAAGTTTTTATTGGACTTAATTTAGTTTATAAGTTTTTCACAAGTGGCTTTCTTATATTTGTCGGTTGTTTCAAAGAGAAACTCATTGGTAAAAAAGGACAGCAGCTGAGCTGAGGTTTGCTTCTTACTTTTTAATCTGAAATAGGAATGTAATAAAAATACTAGTTAACTAAAGGTTCAAATCAGTTAACGTACTTTTTGAAATTATCAAAGGAATAATTTAAAAAATGGTTTGTTTATTGGTAAATGGCTAATATTTGTATTTTATACTTATTAACGTAAAGTAAATGAATAACTAAATAATAGATATATTATATTAATCTTATACAATGTATCAGGTCTTTTCCAGTTTTCGCTTTATATGTATAAATAAATAAACTTCCGAAAAATCTAGACGAAATTAAAAATCGAAACCGGCCTGTATATAATATTCAAGTAACACAAAGTATACACAAGCTTACTAAGACAATTTATTTTCGTTTAGTAAATAGTAATTAGGTTAATTCTATAGTTGGCCATTGTCAACAAGCACTATTATATTAATAATATATTTGACTTTACACGTTCAAGGCAATATTTGAAGTTTACCTTTATGAAATTATTATGAGCTTTTCGATTGTAATTTTTTCGTTTATAATTTGGATATTTGAGTTTGTAGGGCACTTCAATAGTCTGAAAGGTTTGACTTGGCAGTAATGTAGCTGCTCATTTGGATTTATTAATTGCGCTCTGGCATTGTGCGTAGCAAGTAAATTAATTAGCAAATACTTGCCTTAATAATCATTTTAATGGAATTTGTAATTTAATGCGCCTAACGAGAGTTTTATGTGTGATTACGGGAAACTGTTCCCTCTCAATCTCCCTCCCCTTTGAGACCCAATGGCTACCCCTATTGATTTTCTCAATACACGGTCTGTCTGCACAAGTGAAGCAGAAACCAAAACAGAACCAGCAACAGTAAGAGAACCAGTAGCAAACCGCAATTTGTTTAAGCGGCTTTAAATATTTCAACATGGCAAGTCTTGGTCGACTTGGTTCGACTTTGACTTCGATGGGGTTTCGCTAACGGATCTCATTTTCGGTCAGTTGGGTCAATCAACTCTCTCACTCTCTCTCTCTCTCTCTCTCTTTCTCTCTCCCTCTCTCTCTCTCTCTCAGTGTACGTTTGTCTCTTTCAGTCTCTCTCTGGTTCGCTGGACAGTCAATCACTTAATAAAACTTTTATGGCATGCCATTAATTGATGGCGCTAAATTCTCAGTGCAATAAAATACAAAGCAATTCAAGTGAGGCAAGCACGATGGGAATGGTGCAGAAAAAAGTAGAGAAAGGTGGCAGGAGGGAGTGGGAGAGGGGACAGCAGGAGGGCAGCAGAGGGAGAGCTTCAAATAATTGAAATAATTCAGCTGCGTGCGTTGTTTTTTTGTATTATTTTTTACGATTTAACAACCTCAATCTCTCTTCCCCTCGATGTCTCCCTCTCTGCCTGCCACATTCTCTACTTCATTTCTACTCTTCACTCTCTTATTGCTGATATGCTAAATAGCCAGAAAAGTTGGCTATAAATTTTAAAGCTTTCAATTATAGAGCGATAAGTTGAACGTTGCACAAATCGTGCAACTGAATCTCATATCTTCAATCGGCAAACACAAACATGAACCGACACACCATATATACACACACACACACACAGCAAACACACACACTCCATACAATCATAAACACACACTTACACACACAGAGCTTATAGAGAGAAAAGTTTTCACAGCTCAAGTACTGAAATATTTTCCAGTAGCTTGCACAACCGAAAAAGCAACTTTGTGTGTGCGTGTGTGTGGTTGTGTGTGCGCGTGTGTGTGTATAAGTATGCAGCTAGCAGCTGCAAAACTAAACACACGTAAAATTTGCTTTAACTTAAATGCATAAATTTTACAAGAGCAACAAAACGCAACGAATCGAAACGGAATCATGTGATATGGAGACGATGACGATATGAGGCCAAAATCCGGATGAATGCAAGTGTTTTAAAGACAAGACTTGACATGCGAATACACACATACATATACATATGCATATACACTCATATCTGAATACTCGTATGTATTTGTTATCTTTTAATTAAACATGAATGTGGGTTGCCTGCCTGCCTGCCTTGCAAACTGAATTTTTGCCAGCTTCAAGAGGGCAGATATCAAACCAACAAAATATTTTGTCTGCCTAAACAGAAATCGTTGCAACATTACTCTTCCTATAAACACCATTTCCTCTTCTCTACCCCATCTCCTCTCCTTTTCCTATTCCACTTCTTCAAAGAAAGCGTAAACTCAGTTAAATTTGAGATAAGATTTATTTGTATACAACTCGATCAACTGCATAATGCAAAATAATATTGAAAGCCAAAATTATACTATTTAAATCAACTCGAGAAGGAGAGGCAAAGATATACGTCAATGTCCTTCTGAAATGTACAAGGTTTTGATGGAGACACTTAAGTGAATTATTAAATTTCACATTAATGCTTTACAAAACTTCTTGACAGACTTAAAAAGAGTTTTGGAAAATGTTGTAATGGATTTCCATATAAAATAAACAATGAATTAAAAAAAATTATTTAAAGGTTATACAAATATAAGAGTGCTTATAATCGTAAATGTACTACAAATGTAGCAAGCAATATAAAATTTGTAGACAGTTGTTTATTGAGTAAAGAATTTATGAATGCTTTATTTTTATCTAATATGTAATTAAAGTTAAGGATCTAGGTTATAACAAAACTCTAGTAAAAAGGATTAACTTTAATATTAATTTTAATTATTTAAATAAAAAACAACAATTATATATAAACTTTATTAAAACATAAACTTTTTGATTTGTATTAGTTATAACATTGATCGCGACATTTTATTGTAAGCTAGAGTATTTCCATTTCTCAAGAGTTTCGAAATGATTTTTTTATAAAGGATTTATTTAAAACCAAACCATTTTTAACAAAGTATGGAAAATCATATACAAAGTGAGTGTTCTATATTAAAATAGTATATTTTGAATATCTTCATTAATGCAGCTGTTTCATTTAGATCATTTTCAGGCTCTCATATTACGATGCATTGGGAAGGTGAAGTTTAGATAAAACTCGTTTCTTTGGCTGCTTTTTGGCATTGTCATTTACTAAAATCAAATAGCAGAGCCCGACGTATGTGACATTCATACAAAGCCAGTGACAATGACATCAGCTTAGTCTCCTACGCACAGCTGCATTTAAAACTCCAACGTCAACTTCATATGCTGCTTCTTGGCCATATGGAACTACCATTTCTGACTGACACACAAGGTGGCTTGAAAAAATATGAAAGTTGCTGCAAAATTTATAAGACTACCAGTCTGGCTGCTCCTGACAACAGCAGCCCCCATTAGTTTCAGTTTCAGCTTCAGTTTCTGTTTAAGTTCAACTACAGCAGGTTAGCTTAGTTGCATATATATACAAAGCACGTCTCCCATTTTTGGGGCTATAAAAACGTGGCAAGAGCAAGAAAATATACGAAAAAAAGAATAAAGAAAACAAACTTCATACGCATATTTAATTGAAGCTGAACCAGCGCGAGGCAACAAACCGCAAAATCCTAAGATAACAATAACTAACTTTAAAGTACTTTGTTTACATATGAGTACATGACCATGTGTTACCCTGTATAATGGATACAAAACAATTGATAAGTAAGCATATCTGATAGCTCTTGTTCTTTACCTAATACCTGTAACAGTTGAATTTAAAATGACATTAATAATAGTCTCAAGAAACATAAAATATAAATACCTGCTAAAATAGTAAACAAAAAACATAAATAAAGTGAAAATTTCTTTAAAGAATTCTTATCAATTGTATGTTGTCTAAGAATCCCCTCTGCGATGCTGGGTATTGCACCGCTGGGAGATTCAAAGGCAGTTTACAGTGTCGCTTGAGCCAACTTACAACATGACTCGAAATCAAGAGGAAAAGGAGGAAAGATTTGCAGAGAGAAAACAAATCAAAATGAAAATAAGCAAAAGAAGGAAAAGCCAAAAACCACACACAATCACACAAAAATGTCCTTTGGGTGCAAAATCGATTAAAGGCATTGAAAACGAGAAAAGCGGAAGTCAATCAGCAGACGAGACGAGGCAAGACGACACGAGGAGATGAGAGAATTGAGATGGGAATGGGAAAAGAAAATCGTAAGGAATGAGATGAGTGAAGACGAGACGCTGTCTCACCTGACGCTGACATGGGAATTAGTGCTTAGAGTACTCGGATTGCTTACACATAACGAGGCAACACATCCTGCCAGCCATGTCTGTCTGTCATCCGTGTGAGAGCTGCCTAATAAGCCATCTAAAGCGTTGCCTTTGCTGATGCCGCATATCGCCAATTTGCGCCCACTGTGCGTCGCATTAATGCCAACGAATGTGTTTCGCATTAGCAAAAGAATTTCGCCAGTGTTTGCACTCGGGAGCAAGCTGAGAACAGGGGCGTGGGAAATGTAGGGAGTATGCTACGTATACGTAATGTGGATGGAGAATCGAGGGGAGTTTCTACTGTAATTGCACGCCAATGTACGCACGTAACTGCATATTTACATATCACTCGTCGACAGTGCTGACAACGAGGCAACAGTGGCAACAGAGGCAGCAGCGATAGCGAGTGTGGGGAAGTGAATTAAAATAAATTAAAGCATGCTTTCAGGCGCGCCATGTAAATAATGCAGCACCATTTTTCCTCACAGCGTCAAGTGACAACGCAACGCAGCGCAACGTGGAGTAGGCGTGGCAAACGCCTCACACTGATTGATATGTCTGTCGACAGTGAGTAAGAGAGAGAGAGAGACTGATAGCGAGTCATTGAGAGTACTGAATGGATCTTATCTGCTCCATTGC
This sequence comes from Drosophila testacea, assembly GCA_035043265.1. Lineage (NCBI taxonomy): Eukaryota > Metazoa > Arthropoda > Insecta > Diptera > Drosophilidae > Drosophila > Drosophila testacea. Next base: position 4,364,608 of record JAWNND010000151.1, read on the forward strand.
CGGTTGCCCCGTAGGTGTTGAATCATTTACAACAAACGATGCTGCTCCATCTCCTCTTCTTTGTCATCAACGTTCGTTCGCTGATTGCGTCAAGTGGGACAGAAAATAATAACAACAACAACAACAACTACTACAAAAGTAGCTGCCACTCTGATTATTATTATTATTACCGTTGCTTCGGCTTCTGCTTGTGGCTATCAAGCTACCAACGCTGACCAAGACAGGAGGAGCTTTCCTTTATAAAAAGCCATATCAATTAGATGCAATGTCTCTGCCTCAGAATCTGACTTTATGATGACTTAACTGAAATACGAGCCAGAGTTTCTTGGAGCTCTCATTCTTGGAACTGTCGCTGTGGATTGATATGTCTGTCGTGGATTATATTGCTGAGAAATAAAGCCTTAGCTAATTACAAATAATGAAAGGACAATGTTTGCCTTAAAAGGGCAGAGATATTTTAAATAATTTAGCTAAATTTGGATATTAAAATTTAATATTTTAATTCATTAAACGCAGTGTATTATAATTCAAGCTACTATGACAAGACTATAATTTTTACAATTTACAACTCGCTCTGAATATCTTTTTGCATTGATGAAATCTTTATTCGGCAAGGCCATATACTAAGGCCAAAATACTACGCATATTAACCATCAACAAATTGGACAGATATATGTTCTTCACAGTGATTCACAGGTTCACCTGATTGTAATTTTAATGTAGGAAATCATAACGGAATATAATTGTAAAGACCTTGCTTTCATTTGAACCAAATCGTATACATATACTGCAATATAGACTAGCGGAAAGCTAACCATGTTGTACCTTGGTTACCTTTGTCCGATTCTCTTAATCTGACAAACCATAGAAAGTGCCCCTTTCTCTCCGTCTCTTTTCTCACAACACTGTGGCAACCTCTTGAAAATGTCACATGCGCTTGGCATACATATGCATATGTTGGTATATGTACATACATGTTTATACGTATATATAACTATTCCCTTATTCGTATATTCAGCACTTGGCAGTTTCAGTTCCAAGTAGAGACAGCAAAAGCAAAATAGCAAAAGCAGCTGCTTGTTAATCCGCATATACAAATATTTCTCATACGCTCCGTGTGACCGTGTGCTTGTGTTCTGAGTAAGCTCTTTTGATAAACTAGGTGAGTTTGTTGTTGCCATTATTATTATTGTTGTTTCGCATAGTTGTTCTGTTTTATTAACCCAATAACTAAGCAACCCGCGGCTATTTTTGCTGTTGTTGCTTTCTCAGAACGTAGCTTTAAGTCAAAATGCCAGCAATGCGGGTCGCTTGTCGCTTGTCGCTTGTCTTTGCTTTTGTGTGTTCCACTTGCCAGTGACAACAACAACTGTCAACTGCAGCAAATCTGACTACCCTTCTTCTACTCCTCCTTGTCTCCCTTCAGCCCCTCGGCCACTTATCTAACACCTTTGACTTCATTGCAGCAGCAGACGCTTATCTGTCATGGTTACCAGCCGGGATTTTAATTAGCGCCCAGTCTTAATATCAAGCATAGACCAACTCACTCATGTCCAGCACATTCCTCATCTCTCTTCTCTCTTCTCTCTACTCTGTTCTCTCGTGCTGCATGCCCCTTTTACATGGCATTTGCCTGCTCGTTCGTTTGTTAAAACGTTGCCAGCTCATTTTATATATATATATGTTTTTTTTTTTGGTTGTCCTGGCGACGACGTTGACACGCGCTTCTCGCTCATTATCCTTTATGAATTTTTCATAACTGCAACACACAGCAGACAGTGGCAGCAATTGAAATTTTGACCTTTTTTTGACAAATGTTGGAGGGGGGAGAAGCTGGATAATTTTCTTTGAGCGCGTGCTCGGCAAGCTAATGCCACAAAGTAAAGTTGGCTGCAAATTAGATTTAACCCGGTGTAAGAAACTCCATTGAAGTGCGGCGTGCTTAAGCTTAACCCAAGCTTAACCTTCGCACTCTTAAGATGCCTGCAGCCTCAGTTCACGACTTCCTTTATCAAGCGTTCCCTTAACCCCATTCACCCTTCTGTTTCTTTCTCAACCCTCCAGTTGCGGGCTCCTTAAACGCCACGTGGTGTTGCATTTTTTATTAGCATTTCGCACGTTTTCAGCTTTCGTTCGTCACTTTTCTGCCAGGTGTTTTGCTTTTGAAGCTTTGCCACAATCATTTACAATTTTTATTTTTGTTGCATGCCTCGAGGGTATATGGGGTATATGTATGCGCTTTCACTCAAATTTTCAGGCGGAAATTACAAATTAATTATACCTAGATACACCAAATCTAACATCATGCAAAAAGAAGATGGCGATAAAATGCTTGTTTCACTCAAGTTCAGATCAGAATATATTATGAAACACGCTTATTTTTACATCTCTCGTTTTTTCTTAAATTCATTTATATTTATTTTTTCGTATAAAAATAAATGTTTAATCAATTTTTAATATTTTGTTTCTTTTGTTCTTTTGTTCAAATAAATATGGCAACATTTTATGTATTAGAAGAAGAAGGTTGATCTATTATATAATCAAATGATTTATGTTTCTGACTGTGCATTAATTTATAAGAATATCCTTAAAGCACTAGGAAATATTAAGTAAATAAAAAGATAATGCTAAAAAATTAGTTTCAAATCTATCTAATCTAATCTAATCTAATTTAATCTAATCTATTTTATTCTGTATAGATTTGCACGTATCTTCCATTTATTATCTTTAGTAAATGTTTAGGGAATGTTGTCCAACCATCAACACCGTCAATTGCAGTTCCGCTCAATTTTAGTTTTCTCCTTTTTCTTTTAGCACATTTTTCATTTGCACGCTATTTTCCAACTATCTGTCTCTCTGTATTTGTGTGTGTGTGTGTGTGTGTGCTGTGTGCATAATTTCTGGCTGTGCAAATTGCGTCGCTTAGGTTTTGTTACCAGCTTTCAATTAGACTGAGGGAAGAGGCATGCAGCACAGTGTTGCAACAGTTTGCTAGCTAGCTGACGGCCTAAGGCGGTAGTTGTTGTTGCTGCTCATCTCACTTGTCTTTTGTTGTAAAATTGTTGCTAAATCTGCTGCTGCCGCTCAGTGCCACTGTGGTTGTCGTTGTGGCAGTGTGGCAACTTCTTGGACCTGCCTGCACTTTTGTTTCGACTCGCTGAGCCGTGTCCTTAGCATGCCTCCAGGCTGCCATCCCAGACGTTGTTCTTTCCATAACTGAAATGAGACACTTGGCTTCTGTTCTTCTCCAAGTTGTGACTGTTATACTCTTGCAAAGGGTTCTATAATTTTATCACGAAATATGTAACGTACTGAAAAGCATAAGTATTTAGTATTGTTAGCTGCAACCTGATCAATTGGTTAAAATCGGATTAGTATGGCATAGTGCTGTCGTGAGTAAAAAGTTAAATAGGGTATTAATATTTTGGTATAATATTTTTGTCCTGCCAAAGATATTCTCTATTTTTTTTTTGCTGCTGCTGCTGCTGCAGTTGCAGTTGCTGTTGTTGTCAACTCGAGTAGCACTTTTGCATTGCAGACGGTGAGATGCCTTCGTCGTCGTTGTCAGTTCCTGTTGTTCTCGAAGCGTCAGTTGCATTGTCAGCATTTGCACCTTCGCTGTGTGGCAGCAACGAAATTGTGTGGCTGCCACTGCGGCGGCTTCTTAGAAATTCATTTCGCCGGCTGCATTGTCGCGCAAAAGTTTAATTACAAAAGACAAAATGCACTGGTTTACCCCCCTTCTTCACCTCAGCACCACAGCAGAGGCGAGTCCTTCGAGCATCCTTTTTTAACATTGCACTTTCACCTGGCCTTTGTGTTGCACCTGCTCCACGTTGTACCCGTCTGTGCCTCCACCTCCTTCTCCTCTGCCTCTGCCGCACTGTTTCCTCTTTTAATTTCTTGCCGCCGCTCGCAATTTCGCTTCACAAGTTTTGCTCATCATAAAATCGTATGGCGAAATCCTCTTTGACAGTTTTAGAAGTCGCCTTCGCAGTCGGCGCTTTTTTAATCAGTTGCATGGGTCTTGCGCCTCGATGCGCTTTACAACACTTTGTCTCTACCAACACTCTAAGTGTGTGTGTGTGTGTGTATGTGTGTGAGCCTCAAGTTTTACTATCTGCGTTTATTTTCTTCCTCTTTCGTTTTGATTCTATGCGGTTTAATTGTTTGAAATAACGCCAAGAAATGGAACTTGGGGAGTTTAAGAATATATATTTCTTAGGAGTCTTTATAGCGGCTATAAATAAATGTATAGTTTTTATAATAGTTGATATTATAAGTACAACTGATTGGTACTTCACAATTGTACTGTATATTATTTAAATAACTGTAGATTCATATCTGATTCCATTTTATTTTTTCGTGTGTTTTATTTATCGAAAAATTCTTTTCTTAATTTTAAACCAACATATTACATACAATATATTGGAAGTTATACAAAGGAAAAGTTTACTTTATTAATTTTATAACAAAATTTAAACAAGGTATTTATTTCAAACAAAATTTAATTCAAGTTAGACAATTAATCTTATTTTCGATAACAGAATAAAACCAAACTATATATATTGCGAATCTATACTTTAAAGTCTCTTTAATGTAAGCAAATTTGAAACTTAATTATAAATTGCATCATGCAATTTTCGATTAGTTACGTAAATTGTATAATTAATCAATTGTTTGGCATGTTTCTCTCGAGACTAAAACTGTGCCAATCAGAGATTCTTGTAATGCTCTACATATTCAAACACTTAAAATTACTCATATATTATTGCTTACAAACAGTAGATAGTAGATGTTAGTTAACTTTTAATTGACATTTATTAAAGGCTACTTTAAAACCGTTTAGTATGTGTTAAAAGTTAAATATACATACATGCTTACATTGTGTACTCCCAAAAGTATCTTTGAATGCAAAACTCTTTATTTTCAGCTTTCTCGTTTATTGTTTTAACACTCTTCAACACACTTGAGCAACACTCAGTGTTGTATTTAATTAGCGTATATTACAAAATGTATTCTAGACCTTTTAATATTCAATACTTGTGTATTAATTATTTAAAATGCAAATGTTTACACGACACACACTTGACAAGCTAAATAAACCAGAAGCAGAGAATGAAATAGAACCATTTGCTAACAAGCAATAGAAAGAGAAGGAATGGTAATAAGAGTGTAAGAGAAGGGGATACTGAAATTGATGAGCTTAAGTATGTCAACATAAATTGCAATCACATAATATTCCATTTTGCGAGCCATTCATTACGAGCATTGTTTTTGTTGGTATTTTTGTTGTTGTTATTGGTCGTTTTTAATAAATTTTAAATAAACAAACAAACAGACAGACATACAGACAGACAGAGAGACAGCCAGACTCACGGACAGTTAGATAGACTGACAGCAGCGACGACAGAGTGAAAGAGATGTAGGGAGAGTATCGCGCACTGTAGACAAATATTTGCATTAGATGCGATACTTTTCCCATCTATAGGAGTATATGTATAAGTATATATATCTATATATAGATATATACGTTTGTATATATAAGTATGTATGTATATCTAAAGCTGGGATCGCTGTGCGTCGCGTCGTCAGCCCTCGTCATGGAGTTTGCCCTTGTTTACAGCATTTATGCTCAGGCAGCGGCAGTTTTGTTTGTTTTATAAATTATTGACACTTTATTGACAGGCAACAGCAACGACAATAACAACAACACCAACAACAACAACAACAACAATAGCAACAGCAATGACAACAACAACTAACGCACACAATGAGCCGGAAAACAATGGCGTATAAAGTTCATTATGTGCTCAATGCACAGTGGCACAAAAGCGTCACAGAATTCCAAATCTAAAGCTTACGCTATTATTGCACGAACTGTGCATCATTGGCTTAATATGCCATATATGTCAATTGACACCTATCCCTTTTTTCGTATACTTCACTTAATAATAAATCCAAATAAATAATATCAGGCAGTTGAAAAAAACATTCGAAAAATAAAAGCACAGAATTGTGCATAAAACATTAAAAGGTAACTTGTAAATAATAAATGATAAAAAAATAATAGTATGTCCATTTGATACCTTTGTTGTTGCTTTCACTGGACGTAAATTAATTTTTTTCCCTGCATACCCTTTAAATCTTTTGGAAACTTAAAAATGCAGTAAGCTACAGTAGAGCACGCTCGACAGTAGGAGACCCAGTACTTTTTGAGTGCAAAGCGTTCACTAAAGATTGTTCTTCAATGTTGCGTACCATACAATAGATGGCGCTACTTGATATACATAGAGGTCGCTAGCGTCTCTTCTTCTTCCTTTTGCCCGTAAAATTGTTTGTTGAATAACTTCCGTGTTTATCATCCGATTGGAATGAAATTTCCTGGACAGGTTTGGATCATAGAGTTTATTATATGTACTAATAATCAAGTCGCTAACATTAAAGGGGCTCTTGTAATTCGACTTCGAAATTTTGTATTTCAATTTCCGGAGGCGGAGGGGGCGTGGCAAAAATCTAAAACAAACTTGATCAATGCAAGATATAGATGAACCTACATGCCAAATTTGGTGTCTCTAGCTCTTATAGTCTCTGAGATCTAGGATCTCATAAAAGTGACAGACGGACAGACGGACAGACAGACAGACGGACATGGCTATATCGACTCGGCTGTTGATGCTGATCAAGAATATATATACTTTATGGGGTCTGCCACGCCTCCTTCTGCCTGTTACGCACATTTTTTTTGCACAAACGTAATAGACCCATTTGTACTTTTTTAAAGTACTGGGTCTAAAAATAAAGGCTACATTTAAATTGTGAAAATTGGTTAAAGATGCAGAGTATGACTGTGAGCTATACAAGTAAAGATATTATTCAGGTTTATTAAAAAAAAAACTGATTTCTCAAATACTGCATTTATTATCTTACTATCTTATCTTTAGACAGGTGTTTAAACTTCAAAGCTAGAAAGGCATCTCCAAGTCGATCACTTTCTACTAAGTAGAACACCTGTGTTAAATATTTCTGGAATTTTCTGCAATTTTGTATATATTTTTTTAAAATATATTCCATTGCGGTACATGGACAAATGCTTATTGACATAAATAATTAAATAATTTGGTTGAGTGTTGTGTAATCAAAGAGCTGAGTTAATGGGTATGTGTCTAACAAAGTAATTAGCCTCCATCAGTTGCATAAATAGTATGAACATGCAACTGACGACTTAATGGGCAGTTCATAATTGCAAACAACTAAAGAGGTAATGCTTCTAGCTCGTCTTTATAATTAAATTTTATTTTTAATTAATATCATATATATATTTTCCTATTTAAATATGTAACCCTTTTACACATTTTATGTGAGAAGAGTCTTCCAAGCAAAAAAGTTCTTTAATAATAATTGCATCGTGTTGAATATCGTTAAAATATACCCCGTTGGGTATTTAATCAACTAATTAGAACAAATTTGTTTATTCAAGTCTTTAAAATAACTGATAATGAAGTTTTGATCACTGATTTAATAATATATATTAAATATTATTAATTATTTGGCATTATGTATGTTTACGAAAAGATTCGTTGGTTTTCAATCGGCTAACTTTAATTTCTAAATATTTATTGCTTAAGCGAATAAGCTTTCTTAGTGCAGTTTTGACTTATTGCCAGTCGATAGATATTTAAATTTGTAAAAAACAAGGATAATCCATTATGTGGCCACAGCAATATAGCATATAGCATTTAAATCGGTGTTATAATCCGACGTAGCCTTTCGGGTATTCGTTTCAATTATTTATTTGAATGTGTCTGAGTGAGTATTGTTCAATATATATTTATGTACTTTTGTTTTATGCCATTTAATTTTTATTTACCTACCCACATTGCATACACACGTACCATTTCTCTCTTCCCTGTTTATCCACTCCTTCCTCCATGTTATCGGTCGTTTGTTTTGTTTGCATTTCATCCGTGTGCCTTCGATTGATTTATATCAATATCCGTCAACCATTTCATTATGTAATATTCCACCAGCCGATCGGAAGCAGAAATGAAAACAAAAAAAAACATTGATATAAAAAACGAGTTAAATCTGTTTGCATTAATTAAAATCACAAACACTCACACACATATTCAGAAACACTCTCACACCCTCACACATGAATAAAGTTGTGGATCTGAGTTTCATGTGACAAACTGCATTTGTGGTAATAGCTTTGGCTTGTTTATCACGCAATTTATGAAACATTTTTACAACAAGTCATTCAAATACAATCGTTAAAACAACTTAGCAACAGCTCGACCATAGACGATACCCTGTAATAATATTAGCTATGAGCATACATAGAGAGTAAGAAACTAGAAACCATTGGCATTTTAAATTTAAGAAAACATGCCAACAAAAATATTACGTTAAGATGAATAGAATAGAGAGAATATATATTATTTAAATGTTTCCACAGTAAAAAAATAACAATTTACTTAACTAGATAGATACCTCTGTTTCGAATGCCTATAAACAATTTAAATAAATATAAATTACATGAAAAATGCAATAATTATAAATTAAATTACAGATTAATTTGGATTAAATTGTAGATTAAAGTATGCATTACCCTTTTAAATATACAATTACAAGGTATGGAAAAGGTATCAAAAAAGGAATTAAATTGTCATTAAGTGAGTGCTGCCAAAGCGAAGGCTATTAATAAATCTGATTGAGTTGGGAGTTGAGGGAGTACTTAGTATATACAGGAAGGCAATAAGCCGAATTCCTATACAACTAGCACATAATTCATACCCAACAAACACACACACAAGCAAATAGGTCCGCATGTCAATAATGCGAAAATAAAACACAATTTGTCTCAATAAATTTTCAATTAGCGTTGAAAAATTTCATACCCGAAAAGCCACATTGACAGCAAACAAGAACAACAACAACAACAACAATAGCTACAACAATGGGGCAATACTTATTGTCAGGCTTTTTAAGTGGGCGTGGCATGGCAGCATGTCTAACTGATTGACAAGAAACAAATCAAAATTGAAATGTAAATGGGGCAAAATTCGTCTAACAAAACGGAAACGGAACTGAAAAAGGGAGTAAAATAGTGGCAACAGTGTAACGGAGAGAGGCGTGCAACCAAAGGGGGTGTGTCACAAATATATAAATTTTATTTTATGCAAGTAAAATCCGAATCGTTAAAATGATACGGAAATACACTTTTGGGAAAATCGTTTGATACCTTTATGCTAACCGAATTGGAAAGAATTTTATTTGACATTTATTTACTTATTTTCCCTGCACTGAGAAGTATGCTACACAAAATATTAAAGTGAATGCAAAGAACTTTCTTTTGAAATGGATATAAAAATAACTATAATATAAACCAGTTTACATAACAATTCAAAATTAAGTGGTGTCCAACCAAACCCTACAATATATTTAGATAACAATATCTATACTATCAGCATTCTCACTTAAAGCATTGTTACGACATTAAACTAATTTTGGGTCTATAAAGAAATTAAGAAGTGAACTAGTTATAGAACAAGTCTGTAGTTGCTGTTATGTTGATATTTAGAAGCATAACTTTAATTTAGTTTATAAATTCTTAATTGTTTAATAATTATATAGAATTTTATATTGTTTCCAATAATTATCAATTATCGATAGGAAACCAATATTTGTATACTATATGTTTTCTGAATTTAACCAATTTCTATACTTTAAAAGGTTTATTATTGACTTACTTTTCTACTCTGAAGATAAATGAAGAAAATTATTAACACAGCCCGAGTTTCTTTGAGTTCCCTTTCACAAGGTTCATCTTAAAAAAGATTCAAAGGAACCACAAAAAAGCTATTAAAATGTTCTATAAATGGGGTAGAAGAAAGGACGAGAACCCTGCAATTGAGTGTTGCCAAAACAATGCAAAAATAAAATGAAGTTTATGGCATCAGTTCACTTAGTTCTCTTTCCCTTTTCTCTTTCTCTTTCTCTCTCTTACCCTTGCATGTCTGCTTGCAATTGACGCATTGCCCCGTCTCTGCACTCACTTCCGCTCTAGGGGAAAATGTGAAAAGGGGGAGAATTTCCACTTAGTGGGCGGCATCAGTTGACAGATCAACAGGATATAATGAACATTATGAAATGGCGATGGCTCAACAGAAGCGTGCGCTAAATGAATGGATAAAAGCACAAATCGTGGGGGAAGTCGACTTGTAGTTATACCCTATCCTCTATACTCGTTCTCCCCTTTCAGCTGCAGTCAGTAATTGTTTGTCCCCTTGTCCTTTTGCCATTCAGTCATTCAGTTAAGCAAACAATAAGCAGCGTTGGGTCCACAGGAACTGCGCTGCAATCAACATAATCGCTGTGCAGGAAAAGGACCCTTAGAGCCTTCCCCCTCCCCACCATAAAACAAGGAACAGCCCAAGAGGCAGGAGCCAAAAGGCAACTGAAGCCAAGAGCCAACAGCGGGCATGACAATTTCAAATGAATGTTAAATACCAAAAAGCGAATGTTGACTGGCAACAGAAACAAACGATGACGATGACGACAAACAAAACAATAAAAACAACAAGAGCAGCAACAACAACAACAACAACAACAAAAACAGTGTATAACAACACATTCTGCCTGAAGCGACAACAACAAAAGCTGTGCCACATGCTGCGAAGCCTCAACATAATAGCACAAGTATATGCAATACATAACAGTAGCAACAACAACGACAGCAACAACAACAGCAACAAGTACAACAATCATTGCAAAAATAAGTTGCATAAAAGCGTAAAAGACAAACGCACAAAAGGACAACGTTGGCAACAGCAGGCGGCATGAGGCATGTGGCATTGTGGCATGAAGCAAGATGTAGGCTGCATTCATTGATGACGTCATCAGCTGTAAAAGTACACAGAAAAAAAAACACAAGCCCTTTAAGTCCAGAATGTTCGTCTTAAATATATTGTTCTTGTAGTAAAATTATTTTAAGTTAAAATTCAGTCTATAAAAAGTTTTTAATCTTAATTTTAATGATATGGTCTTGAAAATATAGGATTTTTTTGATATTCATCTCTCTTTTTTTGATAAAATTTCATAACTTTAAGACCAAATGCTTGGCTTAATCCCCTTTTTTGAACCAGTGTATGTAAAGGCTGCCCCATTGTCTGCCTCATGTTGCTGCAACAACTGCAGTTGCAACAAGATTTAATTGCCTCACGTTGCAGACACTGCTGCTGATGATGTTTCTCCTGTTGCAGGATATCAACCTGAAGCCAGCCAGAAATTCCAAAAAAATAAAATCGAGCAAAATATGTACTCGTCCAAAAGCTAATTAAGCTAAAAGTCAACGGGCGCGCGCCGTAAGCTGTAAGCCTTTTTGCTGGACATGCCACGCCTACCCCCACCTGCCCCTCTGTCACCTACCCCCTCCATTGCCATTCAACGACGAGCATCGTCCAATGCTGCAGTGAAAAACCGGAAACTGCTTGGAAAAAAGTTTGCGACGCGCCAACGAACGACATTCATTTAAAATTAATTAAAAGAAATTCGCTCAACTGTGAAACACAAAGACAAAAGAACAAGAACCAAAATATATAAATTAAGTGGCGTCACTTTTTCGTCTCTTTTATAGAACGATAATAAAATGCTCTTCATAAGACTTATCGATTGCAAATTATCCATCATGATTGAATACATTTTAAATGAATTGAAAATTGACTTTTAAATGCATTCAGTTTGATATCGTACAATAAGAAATGGGAGGACAGGATAACGATTATAGATTATAACTAATAGCTTACTTAATATTTATAATATTAAGTAAACTTATTCTCTTAAATCAGTTAATGTATTTTTAAGCTAGAAAATATTTGAAATTTTTGAAGTTTAAGTAAGTAGAGTTAATAAGAAAAAAAACTTAACTCGTTTTAAAGACAGAAAATATTTTATTTGAATAAGTTTTTTAGAATTATTATAATTATTTATTTTATTAAGTTGCAAAAGGGCATCTGAAAATAATCCAAACTTACTTGAATATTTACCTTATCATAAATAATTTATTTCAAGTCAAGTTCTTATAGTTCTTATAAATAAAAGTTATGCGTGGCAACTGCGGTATTTATTTAAATTCTTTGCCACAGAAGACTAGGTCTGTTTTTTGTGTAAATTCGAACTAAATATTTCACTTCTTTTGTGAAACCAGTTTTATATAAATATCGATAAAGGTTAATGGGTAAACCATTTGTTGAAATGTATCTAGCTTCATTTAAGTATTCTGCTGCACCTTTTCTTAGTCAGTGACAGCAAGGGAGATTATTTAGTCTATCAGCTCGCTTTTAAAGGGTATTGAAAACGCAAAGTTGGCAAATAAAATGGGAAATATGCGAATGGTGAAGTCTGCTGGCTGAAGACGTGGCCATAAAAATGTTGTACAATTAATGTTTATTAACGTTTGGCATTTTCAGCCTGGCTGCTGGCCAATTGCTTACGTTGCATGCAACATGGCTATCCCACTTTGCAACCACCGGATGCTGTTAAGTGGCTGTAAGTGCGTCTCGACTCAAAAGTGGTTGACATTGCGTTGCCGAAAACTGAGCACATTACATTTAAATTTCAATTCGTGGCGTCTCGACGGAAGTCTAGACTCTGAGCCGGCAACGTGACTCAGACAGATTGTGGTGGCGATGGTTGTGGTGACTGGTGAATGGTGAATGGGGCAAGCATCCAGGACCAAAGAGACAAGGGGCAAAGAGTGGTTGAGATTCAGTCTCTTTTACTACTTATTGTTGTCATTCAATTTGCAATTTGTGCAGCGGCTCAATTCATAAATCTTGTCGCATTTCTTTCACATTGTTTTGCTTGAATATCCGGCATTTTGTCATCTTCTACAAAGAGCACATAAATTATTCAGTTGAGGTCTTCTGACTCATTTCCGCTCAGTCTGCTTCTCATTTTTATTTTAGGCATCATTTTTGTTTTTCTGTCTTTGGTAGCAGTTAATAACAATTATTCAACTTAATCAAGCTTTGGGCAATAGATTGATGTTTGCTTTCAATTTGTATTTTGGCTTTGCATGTGAAATATTTTCAGTAAGTTTTTTTGTTTTCAAGCCTGCAGGCATCGCTTTAATTTGGTTTTAAATTACAACAAATATTTTCATATTCTCTACGACTTTTTCATTGAAAACTCCACACACAAGCTGTTGGAATTTTGCGCTACACAGCAAACTATAAAAGCAACAAAAACGATGCGTGCAAATTTGGTTGGAATTTTGTCGAGACAACACCACACAGTAAAACCAGCAACATCATTATAAACATCATTATCAACGTTATCATAATCATCAACATGAACAGCGTGAAAGCGCTGCGCTGGTTTTCAAGATTTTTCTTATGAAAATTGAAAATGATCCTCTGCAAATATTTGCACTCGACTGAGGTGACCAGGCAGCTGTTTTGGGCTTCCATATGCTAAAGTGTCTGTCAGCGACAGAAATAATTAAATTAGACACACACAGTTACCCATGCACACACACACACACACACATATACACAACACTTGTAGAAGGGAGTCAACAAACAGTAGATTGTTGTACTAGTTCTTGAACTCAACAAAAGATACATCTCTCTATCTCTGAAGCTACTTTTGAGATACTACAAGAAAAACCGTATTATTATCTGGCAGCTGTCTGATTTTTAAGCACAAGAATTTACACTTGTTTTTCATTTTGAGCTCAAAATATGTTTACATTTCTGTTACAACCAACACAATATGGAAGGTTAATTTATTTTAGAATGTAGTTCAGAGGAAATCTAATGCCAAGCTCTCATATATTTTGATATCCTATGGAAATATTTCATATTTTAATTTTAACAGAAATTAATAATAAATAATAGTAAATTTTTTCACTTTGCAAAAAGAAATTGATAATGAATTCATGACAAATTTGATTTAAATACAATAAAATCTTGCATTCCATTTTAAAGTCTATGGATAGATTTTTCTTTATAGAAAAGAAATTTGTTTAAAAAGCTCAGAATACTTATTTAAATATCACATAAAAATTACATATTTATATGAGTTTTTAATTTCTCAAAAATAGTCTACAAATTTATAAATCTGTGTATATTGGAAATATATATAAAACACTTTTTTTAAAAACAATTTCTATTATACATTCTTAAAAAAAAAAAATACAAGCCAAATAAACATTTTATATTTATATGCTTCATTTAATTTTTTAACCGATATTAAATATAGGAACAAGTTAAAATGTGAAAAATAAGTACGGATACTCAACGTGTTAAATAAAAGTTGATATACAAATCTAAAAATTAAATAAAGATTTGGAAAGTCTGCACTGCTATTTTTAATTACATTAAGATTTTGCAGATCAATAAATTCTTATAAAGCATCCAATATGCATTGCAAGTTGCTGCCAAAATTCATAACCCAGTTGCACTGAAATTTCATTAAAAACGCACATTGTTTCGGCATTGTGAAGGATGCAAACAAAACACATGAGAGTTTTGACCTACAATTGTTGCTTCACTGAGGCCGTCTTTTTAACTGACAGTTGCAGTCAGTGACAGACAGAAAGAAACAAAGAGACAGACCGACAAAAAAAAATAGACTGAATGGAGATTCAGACAGAAAGATCGAAAACGTAAAGGCAACACCTAAAGATTGCATACAATTAGCAGTATCTGCAGCCGCACTCGTATCCGTATCTATATCTGTAAATGTATCTGTATCTGCATCTGCATCTGTATCTGCAGCTGTAGCTGTATTATTTTTTTTCTTTTTGGCTGCCTGACGTCGTTCTAATTTGCATTTCTCATCGTTTTTGCCTTCTACAAGTTGCAATTGAATTTTGACACGGACTCTCGGTTATCTTTTGGACGGCTACCGTTGCCCATTATCTGCACTTTTTCTGCAACCGGAAAGGAAATGGGGCAGGTGCCACGACTGTGGCAAGGTGGATAGCTACATGTTTTATGTATGGATGATGGGAGCCAAAAAGCGCGCGCTTGCCTCAAACTATGCAACAAGACGATGCCACATACATGAGGCAGCAAGAGAACGCAAAAAAAAATTGTTGATGATGAAGCTGTGCACCAACTGGGTGGCAAGGAGCAAGTTGCATGCAACAACAAGGAGTTGTAGGCAAAGCCTGAAAAAGTATCTGAAAACTTGAACTTTTGTGCGCTTCTCAACTTAGCGATAGGTACAGGGAAGGGGTCATAAGGAGATTTCTCTTGTCCCTGTCACTCTCTCGGGTGCCAGTATTCCTAGCTGCTGTTTATTTTATTTTCTGTAAGCAAGCCCCTTGCCACATGCCACAACCCATCCCTCTCAGTTGCAACACTTGGCGCGCTATCTGTCGTCGCCTTTCAGTGCGAAGCTGTTTTTCATTTTTATTCTTTTTTAGTTTGTTTTGCATCGCGTTGAAAATGCGATTTTCTTGTAGAATCGTACAATCCTGATCCATAACCCTAGCCACAGTAATGGGGTGGGTGTGTGTTCGGTAAGAGGGTAGGAGAGGGGGTTGGATTACCCTTCTATAGACACACGCATGCAGATTTTTTGGAAGCCAAAATGCCACGCGCATTTTACTTACAGCTTTACTATCAGCTGCCACATTTCCCTCTACCGTTATTGTTTCTGCTGCATGGTTTTACTATCGCATCTCACATCATGTGTTCTGGTTTTTTTTCTCTGCTGATACCCTGTGGTCATAAGAAACGATTGAAGGGTAGCACATCTTTCTTCTTCAATATAATTCACACGCAAGAAATAATCAGAAATGTTTTAAAAAGAATTATAGAAATGTTTTCTTTTTTTAAAACAACCAAAACAACTCTCTGTTTTTTATCCGAATTAGTATCAGGAATATTTAGCTATATAAATTATACTTTAGTTATATTTAAAGCATACATGTTCTAAATATCTTAAGTTCAATATCAGATAATTTTATGCATTTTTAGAACTAGAAATATAAAAAATTGTTAATAGAGTTATTCCTCAATTTGGAACTAAACTATCTACAATCAATAATATTTCTATGAATTCATAGTCATTTAGCATGTCTCGCTTAAATGTCAACTACAGGGTATCTTTCGATACCACCTTTCACTGTTGATTCCCTTTTTTTGTTCCTTGCCTCATGCAGCGCATTAAGCAAATTTCTTGCTTTTTGCACTTTCTCTGCACTTTTATCCCAGCTTGTTTTGTGGCCAATTATGTTTTTTTCTCATTGTTCGTTGTGGTTAGCTTCGTTTTGACTCTTCCCATTCTCGTTTTTCATTTTTATTTTCATTTTCTTCTTCGTCCTCTTTGATTGACATTTGACGTTTAAATGCCAAATTAGCTCCCTGCTTTGCTTCGGCTTTTGGTTGCACATTTTTTATGCTCCTCAAACAACATTTTGGCTTTAAGTTTAAGCTATGAAGAACTTTCTTTAAAAAGTTGCTGCAACTACAACAGCTGCAACTTGTAACTGAGAACTGGCAACTGCAACTGTTGTAGTTGTTAAGTGCAAATTGTAATGAGCGAAAAAGTTTTGCTTTCACTAAACTTAATCATGTCAACTCAACGTATCCAACAGATGAACAAGTTAAAAAATACGGAAAATCTGTGGCAGAATCACGTTAAATCTTTTCAAAACATTTGCAATTGAGTTACTTTCGGAAAGGCCAGGCAAAAGATTTTATTTTGAACTGCGTTTCAGGTTTGTTTTGCTTGCCATTCGTTGACTTTTATTAAAAGATTTCAATATTTCAGACTGTATTTTAAATTGAGTCAATTTAACTCAATAAATAAGATTTTATTTAGTTTTTAAATTTATAACAACGATTATATATCTTTAAAATCATAATCACATTATAAATAGAGTTATAAAATGGTCTTTAATATCTTGAAAATTATTCGCTGCATTTTATTCCATATTTATCTATTCTTTACATATTTTTCCTTATTTTATTATTTTCTATTTGATTTTATTCAATTTAATTGCGTATATGCCATCTCAAATTCTACAGTAATATGTTAAAATAATTTGAACAAAAATTGAAGAATATTTTGTAATCCTCAGAATTTTGAGGTTGATCCCAGTAAAATTCCATTCAACCAATGGAAAGCAGAATGAAACTAGGATTCAATAGAAGTCTTTGTCTTTGACAAATGCCAGATTTAAATCAAAAACATTTTTGAAATATTTCAAAGTACATTTTTTTCCTATCGTACATGACCATTTCCCCAAGTTGAGCTCAGTTTTTCAAGTAAATGAGCAAAAATTTATGCGCACACAATAAAAAATGTTTAAATATCAATAAAAGCAAGTCTCTGCTTTGAAAGGAGCTGGTAAGGGGTGAAGAGGGAGAAAGTGAGGAGTGTGTATGCGTGTGTGCCAAGCTAACGAAACAGAAAATGAAGCAAAGGTTGCTTTACTGCTGGTTGGAGGCAGACTCAACCTGCCAAGGCAGATGTGTAACTGTACAAAAGTGCATACAACAATACACTGAAAGAAACTACAAGAGTCAACATCGAAAAAATTCATATTAATTTAAATGTTCTTAAAAAAGAACTAAATAATGTTACATTTTATGATCTAATACATAAATCCTAAATTCCTAATAAACGAATAACTGTAGTTCAGTTGCAACAGAATATTAACATGTACATTTAAATAATTCTTTAACCTGCTTATTGAATTGTTTTCTCGAATATTTTGTTGGTTTTGTTCTCTAGAATGCTCAACTGGTTCCAGCAGGATGTATAGTAAGCCTTATTCGTAGATTGCTCCTAGTCTTTTATTTTGATATTTTGATTAGCTGACATTGCTATCAATTCAAAGTTTACATAATTAAATGATAACTATTTTTGTTATTTTTTTTTAATACAAATGCTAAGAAGCTTGAATCCTATTCTTATATTTGTAAACTTTAAAATAAGAACTCCTGAGCCTCAATGCAATATTACCGTTTTATTTAAAGGGCCGTTCACAATCAAAATTAAAAAAATCATAACTTTAGAGCGTTTTTTTGTCAGTGTGCATACAACAAGTATGAGTGTACACTTGCGGTATTGGAGGCAGCATCGGCAGCGGAAAGTTCAACTACATAAACAAGTCACGTGTGCAACGTGCGAAGCGCAACGAATCGCAACCAGAGAGAAGAGGTGAAACAGGTGGAAAACTTTGGTGGTAGCACCTTCAGATGGTTATATGGCTCGCGCTTTTGTTTCAGCTGCGTCGTCGTTGCATATTTCACACCATGTGGCAACGCTGGCAAGAAGTTTCCATCTGCCTCACTTGCCACTGCACCGAATGAAATAACCGCAATGGAAAAAACACAGAAAGATTTACTACTTTTGCCAAGGTGCCACTTACACACACACTCACACACATACACTCTCTAATACACAAACAGAGCCCAGCACACCCATCACATTCCCAGCTGGCAGTAAAATAGTAACTGACGGCATGCAAATTTGTTTGCATTCAGAGCGCAACAGCAACAGCGCCACCTGTCGGCGAATATGGTTATTAACTATGCGATACCCTTCACTTAACAAAGGATTTATTTAAATTACAGAAAAACTCTGATATATTTTAATACTCTGTTAATATTAAGTATTATTTCAAAACTGTTTGCACTTGCCTAGTTCTAATTTCAGCTGTAAATTATTCTACAAATTATTTAATAGGTACCTTTAATCCTTTTGGTAATGAGAACATGTTGCAGAAGACCTTTATATTATGTACCTATATATAGTTGTCTTAACAGTAATTTTATAGAGAACCTGTCGATTTATATTTTCGCATTCATGACGAATTTATTGCTTGCAAACTTTGACATTTTAAAGTTCGGTTAAACGGGGATTAACAGAAGGGATGTGAACTTTTTAGACCAAAGCTTCATCAGAATTTAATTTTAATAAAATTAAATATTCATCAAAAGTGGACGTAGGTAAACTATTTTGAATAAATTGTAAACCAGATTGGGATTAATTTTATTATACTAAAATATAAAGTGATAATTAGTGACGAGAGCTTGAATATTAATTTAACATTAATTATAGCTTAAATTAAGGAATATTAAAATAAATATATTTATAATAACTTCACAAATAAGCAAGTTTTGCAATTGATAATGATCTGCGAAATCCTTAAATAGATTTTAGTGGTTCTAGAATTTATTGAAATATAGTATACTATATACCCACGACTTTAGGTACAGGATATTAACAATAGTAACAGCAAAAGCAACTGCATAAAATGGCAAATGGCAACTTGCAACATGCTGCCATCTACATCATGCTACCTGCCGCCTGCTGGCTGCCTTTTATTATTATGGCTCGTCGTTCTTTGCCCCATGTTGTTGTCGCATAAATTTTGTGGCTTCTTAAGTCGCAAGCAATAAAATAATATTAGCTGCATAGTCTAGAGAGTGTATGTAGTATACCCATGGCCATGTGGCATGCGGCATGGTAATGGCAATGCCGTCGCCAAAAAGTATCCAACACGACAATGCAACATTGGCAATGATTGCAGCTGGCAGGCAGGCATGTTGCAAGTCTGCAAGGCAGCAACAACAATTCGGAAATGGCCCCGCCCCAAGACAAACGCATTTGTCGTATAATTTATGACATGGCCTAAGGTGACTTTTCTGCCGGAAGAAAGGGGTGGTTGGTGGGGAAGGGGAGGAAAGCGGATAGGCATCTCCAGCTGGTGGGTATGTGTGATTTGGTCGTTACCTTTTCTGAAGTGTTGCATGTTATTTATGAGACCGAGGGTAATCAAACTGCATGTCAAACCCATAAACGGCTCAAACAACCCTCTGCAGTACCCATCAAACTGTGGGTTAAGTGTGCGAAATGTGGCTCGTAATCAAAGCAAACACAATAAAAGTTTATAGTCTTTATTCACGATTCTGAAGCCAAAAAGCAGTTCACTCAAAACTGCACGTTTATATGCCGGAAGTGATTGTTAAACTGCACATTAATGACCTCTACTTGCATTAAATAAAATTATGACTTCAAAATGCTAATACACTTAGCCATTACCTAGAAGACAAAGCCACTAGCACACAGTTTCCACATTGAAGTCGAACTGAAAGCAGTCAGCTGAAAATTGTTCAGCATTCCAAATATGTATA
The DNA here is from genome assembly GCA_035043265.1 of Drosophila testacea. Classification (NCBI taxonomy): domain Eukaryota; kingdom Metazoa; phylum Arthropoda; class Insecta; order Diptera; family Drosophilidae; genus Drosophila; species Drosophila testacea. The sequence goes on from JAWNND010000151.1 coordinate 4,384,770, forward strand.
AGGATTACTGAATTTATAAATTGTGGTTTACTTATTTAAAATGAATTTTACTTTTAATGTAACAACTACTTAAGGGCTTATAAATGATTGCATTCGACATGAAATTAATAATAATAATTAATAAGAAAGAAAAATATTTTATAAACTTGAATTGAGTTGGACCTTAACTAAGAGAATAACAATGAGAGACTTTAACAAACATTTCTAATAACTTAATAGTTTATTTTTGATGACAATTTAAATATTTTGTAAATAAGCAGTTCACATTTAAACTTAATTTATCTTTCCAGCTTTATTTTAAGGTTTAAAATCGATTGCTAATTTATATACACTTTTTTATTTATTTAATATGTTTAACAAATTTTGTCGACTGCTTTTAGTCGTCGTTAAATAAATAAATATCTAAGCTGAATAGATAAGTAGACTTTTCAAAATGTTTAAACAAGATTGATTCAACATTAGATATGGCAAATGCTAGAAAATGCATTTAATGTATAAAAAGCACTGTAATTAGTTCATTAGATATAAAGCTTTAGCTCTTCTAAAACTAGCTATGACATAAGTAAACTTATGGAAAATCAAAAAAAATATATACATTTTTTCCTGCTGGCACACGTAGAGTATATTCCTCCTCTATCTCTTTCTCCCGCAATTTCTCTCTGTCTTTTCTAGTATCTTCTACTCTGTCAAGTGTCACAGCTGCCCAGCTCTTTTCCCAAACTGTCATTATGGGCTCGAAGATAAACGACTCTGTGAGTCTGTGAATTTTGTTCCATTTTGTTTCCGTATTTTTGTTAGTTCGTTTTTCTCCTGATTTTGTTGCAGTTGCAGCTGCAAGTATCTGCAGTTGAGGAGCAACTGTGCGGCAGTGACACCCGCGTTGACTTTTCATATGGCTGCGCTCCGTAACAATTTAAACTTTTGACTATTAGTGAGTGCGAGGTGCCTGCCGGGCACCTTACCTCCTTGCTTGCCCTTGGTTCTTGGTCCTTGGCAGGACCTCCTTCTAGCTCGGAGCTGGGCTGTAAAAATAGTTGCAAGTTTGTGACATCAGGCAAAAGTTTTTGGCCAGCTGAGTTTTTGGATTGCCGCCTCCCATCGATTGACATTCACTGTCCTGACCGTTGCCCCTCATTCAACCACCCACTCACCATCCTCCTCTCTCTTTCCCTCCAACCCGCTGTCATCAATCTGCGCAAAAGTTTGTCTCAGTTTTATGAGCGGTTTTTTGCTTCTTTTCTCGCTTCCGTTTCACGCAAAAATGTTTGTTTATGGCATGTCAACGCCTAATGACGCGCCCATTTTTCATTCAACTCAAATGGCCATATGGGCTATAACCGAAACCACGCCCCCAAACCCATACTCTAGACCAAATCGACTATTCAATGATAACATTATTTAACGTTAGAGTACTTAGATTAGATTGTACATAGACCTATAGAACAAAAACTGAATGAACGTTATCATCTTTTAGTATTTGTAAGCATAACAATGAATTGCAAATTGAACTTCTTTTCTTATAAATAAACTTTAATTCAAAATGTATGCTATTTTTACTGGTCAACAGTATGAATAACTGAGTAAACAATAACAACGAGAATCAGTTTAAGTGATAAGAAATTATTCGACATTTGCTGTTGACTATGTTAACTATGACGAAAACGTTTTTAGTTGTTTAAGAAAACTATTAAATAGTAATGGGTTTAATCAATAATAAAATGCATTCAATATTCAACTAAAAAGAAGCTTAATTTATTTCAATAAATTTTAAATTTGATTAAATATCTCAATAATTTTTTTACATTTAAAGATATTGGTTGCTCGGCTTCAGGAGCACCTCCAATTGCCTTGGCACTGCTTTTGCTATTGTGCTGAAAGAGTTTTAAGAATATATCTGTTAAGCACATAAATAATAAAAATGAATGAATTGTCTTTTACCTCGTGTAAATCATTTTTTCCTGCCAATTCTAAGCAGTATGCCTTTGTTGCACGTCGATCCGTTTTGCCACTCGTGGTACGCTTCAGATTATCCACTATAAAGGCTCCTCCAATTAACTGCAAGTACTTGGCCTTCACATGCTTTGCCACAAAGTCAATTACATCTTGAGGATTCAACTGGGTTCCAAATTTCTTAACAACTGCAGCAGCTGCTTCGTCTCCATTAAGTGGATTCAAGATGCCAAAGACACAAACTTCAGATACCTCAGGCATTTTGGAAATTACTTTTTCTATGTCATGAGGATAATACATGATGTTCTGATACTTGAGCATATCCTTTTTGCGATCCACAATAAAGAGAAAGCCATCATCATCGACGTAGCCCAAATCTCCGGAGTGAAACCACTTGTCATTGTCTTGCATTTTACGAGTTTCCTCAGGATTCCCGTAGTATCCTGCCCAATATCTGCCAGTGTGCAAACAGATTTCTCCAACTTCATTGGGACCTAAAGATTCTCCTTGCTCGTTGAGTATTTTCATTTTTATACCATCTGCTACACGGCCAACGGAATTGAGCTTCTGTTCAAAGTGACAATTAAATGTTGCTCCTCCACCCACCTCGGTAAAACTATATCCGAAAAAGAAACCACATCTAGGGTTAAGACGACGTCGAATTCTCTGTTGAACTTCAACAGAACATGCGGCACCTCCATATGAAAAATCGTATGCTGTCCAAGTAATCCCCATCGATTTCGGGACAGTTGGCCATTTGTGCCATGTGTGGTGGAACTTGAATCAGAAAAGTCACTTTGTATTTTTTGATAAGTCTCAGTATATCCACAGGATCAAAATCCTTATCTGATATTATGCGTAGAGTGCTGTGAATTCCAGATGTAATGGTTACCACAAGTCCTGTCATCCAATCCAAAGTACTATGTACATAGAGCACATCAGTAGTGTTTACGAAACTAAAGTATTAAGTTAGAGTAAATGAAACACTTGTGGAATTTATATAATTTGACTTACGGATTGACACAGTTTATGGTGTTGGGAACAGTCACCGCCTTGGGAGTTCCTGTGGTGCCTGAGGAGCAGAGAATGGCCAAATTCTGGTTGTTTCCTTGTTCTAAGCGGGCCGGTTGGAAAAAAGGATCAACAGGTGTGGTTAGTACCTCGTCAATTGTTATAGAACCCTTCTTATGATTCCTCATTGTCACAATCTTCACATTCAACTTCTCTGTTGCAGCTTTCACCTTCTCATATTCATCGCCATCGCAAAAGATAATCTTAGGCTTGGTCGTGGTAAAGAGTTTCTCAATCGTATCCTGTTCATAGTTTATGTTGAGGGAATGAAAGGCTATTCCATTGAAGAAGCATCCGTAGGCAACAGCAAATATATGTGTAGTATTCCTAGCTATAATTCCAACTATATCCGATTGCTGTAAATCCAGGTTCCTTAAGTATTTGGCCACACGTTTGGAATTCATAAATAGTTGCTCACGAGTCAGTGTAGTATTTTCGGTAGCGGAAATCTTTATATAAAATTATATTTTATGGTTATACTCATAATATTGTACTGACAATCCTGACTAACCTGTGCTATTAACTGTGGATGGCGTTGCATTTCATTGAAAATGATCTGGCCAATCGATACATCCTTTGAATAATATTCAGACTGCTCCTGCCCAGTCCATATCTTATGCTCGGCATTGTAGCTGATCAACGGATAGTAGTTCATCGTAATGTTCTTTGCAAAAACTTTTTGTTAGTGTCTAAATTTTTCAGTGAAGGTTGCTTTTATAGTCAGAAAACAAGTTGGAATATCTAATCAATTGGCGGAATTGATGTCTAAGTACATAAAGTTAGTGTTCTAGCAAGTCAGAGTTATACCGAAGGTTTGGATCGTCCGCTGTTGATAATTCAGACCACAAAGTCACTTTATATACAATCGTGCCAATCTGTTATGATTAGTTCACAAGCAGTCACTCTTTGACCGTCATTGACTTGCAAGCAACAAATAATCAACACAGTCATATTTACTGTCTTTTTGAAAGCTATTTTAATTATTCTTATTCTTACATTTTTTATACATTGTAAATAGTTTTATTTAATTTGATGTTACTTATGCTATAAGTACAATAGACTTATTAATTGATGTGTTAATACAAAAGATAAATATGATATTATAATTTAGCTTGATTGGTGCAAAAATATGTCTTCAATTTAAATGAACCTACGGCTTTTAAGAACTTTTTAGGTAGTTGCTGAATTTATTTTTTATAAGTGCGATCTTTGCAATCTTTAATTTTAAGGTGATAGTTCTTAAAATCTTCCGTGTTTATTCATTTTGAAAATTGCAACAACAATAAAAAACACTTAAAAAATTTTAGAAAAAGCAGTAAAAATATTTTAGATAGAAAAACAGTTAAAAAAATATAGCGCAAGCTAACTTTGGCGCGCCAAAGTTTGGATACCCTTGCAGTGCCCTGTGTAAGCCGTCAGACATTTTACAAAATTTGTTGATTTTGAGCCGATCGATCGTATGGCAGCTATATGATATAGTAGTCCGATTTACACCAAATTTGGACAACCTGTTTAAAACTTAGTCAAATACAAAATGTGTATATTTGGTTGAGATATTTTGAGAAACAAAAAAGTTTTTCATACTAAATGTTGTTTTCGATCCGATCGTTCCTATGGCAGCTATATGATATAGTAGTCCGATTTACACCAACTTTGGTCAGCCTGTTTAAGACTTAATCAATCACACAATGTGTATATTTGGTGGAGATATCTTGAGAAACAAAAAAGTTTTTCATACTAAATGTTTATTTCCAACCGATCGTTCCTATGGCAGCTATATGATATAGTTATCCGATCCGGCCGGTTCCGACATATGTACTGCGTGCAGCAAAAATACGGACCTGTACCAAGTTTCATCAAGATAGCTTCAAAACTGAGAGACTAGTTTGCATAGAAACAGACGGACAGACAGACGGACAGACAGACGGACAGACGGACAGACAGACGGACATGGCTATATCGACTCAGCTCGTCGCCCTGATCAAGAATATATATACTTTATGGGGTCTGTGAGGCTTCCTTCAATGCGTTACACATTTCGTGACAAAATTATAATACCCTCTGCAAGGGTATAAAAAATGTATTTCCCGACCCGTGATTTTAATCTATTACCATTGGCACATAAATCAAATTGCCATCCCGTAGGCTATTTTTCAACTCAGGACCCAGCTTGTTAGACTTGCTATACATGCAAACAGATATAATCTTTGACCGCGAATTGCAAGAATTATTTAAACTTAAAACAATATATAGGTTTTTAATAACATCCTTACAGGTTAGCATATAATAGTATTAATGCGATTCACAAATTAACAGATAAGTAAAAAAAAATATTTAGAAAAAGCGAAAAATAATGGAAAAACACCATTGGGTGAGTCAGTTTTATCATATTTGTCAAGCTTGCCGCCTCATCATAATAGCTTGCAATAATTTGACATCGATGTGGGTCCGTAAGTACCTCAAAAGTTCACTTGTGGTCTGATAAACGGTATCACTTGAGATTATTTAATCAAAGAAATGTGCAAAGCGAGTTGTAGTTAAAATTGCTCGACATTGACTACTGATAAGACAACCATGGTAAATAAAATTAACTGATAACAAAGGAATCAAAATCCATTGCTAAACTATAAGCACATTAGAAATAATATTGTGAGAATTCAGAGTGTATTTTTGGTCTCCAATCATGTTACCTGTTTACTACTTTCTACACTCTGCAGATAATTTACAACAATCAAAATCGTGTAATGTTGGTATCGGTATCACAATAAATGTATTGTGCAAATAATGCGAGACTTCAAACTGATTGTATTTTACAAACAACGAATGTATATTTTATCGTAAGCAAAAGTCCAGATTTAATAAAAAGAAATTCCTTAATACAACTTAGCTTCTGATTCAAAATAAATTGTGACAATCACAAATCGAACCGATTTTCTAATTTTCATCAAAAGGAAGAAAAAATTAAATAAAGTTCTTAGGAATGATCCTTAGGATCCTTTTTAAGAAAAACCTTAAGAAAGTATATTTTTTAAAATTTAAATGCGTTTATTAGTTTTAAAATAAAATAGATAAATAAATATTACGTTTAACACTCATTAATTAAAAAAGAATTAAGTTTTCTTTGCGAATTTCAAGCAGTAAGCTTTTGTTGCACGACGATCTGTTTTGCCAGTCGCAGTCCGCTTCAGATCATCCATTATGTAGACACCTCCAGTTAACTGCAAGTAGCTGGCCTTTAAATGCTTTGCCACAAAGTCAATAACATCCTGTTGATCCAAACGTGCTCCTAGTTTCATAACAATCGCTGCAGCGGCTTCATCTCCATTTATTGGATTCAAGTTGCCAAAGACACAGACTTCAGATACCTCAGGCATTTTGCTGATTACCTTCTCTATTTCCTGAGGATAATACTGGTTGCCCTGATACTTCAGCATATCCTTTTTGCGATCCACAATGAAGAGAAAGCCATCTGAGTCGACGTAGCCCAAATCTCCAGAGTGATACCACAGGTTATTGTCTCGTAATTTGCGAGTTTCTTCAGGATTGCCGTAGTAACCGGCCCAATATCTTCCGGTGTACAAGCAGACCTCACCAATCTCATTGGGACCTAAAGGTTCTCCCTGCTCGTTAAGTATTTTCATTTTGCTGCCATCTCCTAAGCGGCCCACCGAATTAGGCTTCTGATCGAAGTGGCAATTTATAGTTCCTCCTGCACACAACTCGGTGAATCCATATGCGAAAAAGAAACCACATCTAGGGTTAAGACGACGGCGAATGCTCTGTTGAACTTCTACAGAGCAGCCACCACCTCCATAAAAGAAATAGAGTACGCTTTGTAGACAATCCCCCTCAAATTCGGGACTGTTAACCATCTGTGCCATATTCGGTGGAGCTGTCATCAGATATGTCACTTTGTATTTTTTAATAAGTCTCAACGACTCAGTAGCATTGAACGGTTTATCTGATATTATCCGTAGAGCGCTGCGGATTCCAGATATAAGGGTAACCACAAGTCCTGTCATCCAGTCCAAGGAACTATGTACGTACAAAACATCCGAAATTGTAATAAATCTGTAATTTGAAAATTGAATACTGAAGATCCTGTCAAATTAATTTATATAGAACTTACGGACAGACATTCGCCATTAGGTTGGGAACAGTCACCGCCTTGGGAGTTCCTGTGGTGCCTGAAGAGCAAAGTATAGCCAAATTCTGGTTATTTCCTTGATCCAGACGAGCCGGTTGAAAAAAGGGATCAACGGGTGTGGTTAGCACCTCTTCAATTGTTATAGAACCCTTCTTATGATTCCTCATTGTCACAATCTTCACATTCAATTTTTCTGTTGCAGCTTTCACCTTCTCATATTCATCGCCATCACAAAAGATAATCTTGGGTTTCGTCGTGGCAAAGAGTTTTTCAATCGTTTCTTGCTCGTAATTTACGTTGAGGGAATGGAAAGCAATTCCGTTGAAAAAGCAGCCATAGGCTACAGCAAATATATGTGTAGTATTCCTAGCTATAATTCCAACTATATCCGATTGCTGTAGTTTCAGGCTCCTTAGGTATTTGGCCACACGTTTGGAATTCATGAACAGTTCCTCCCGAGTAAGTGAAGTATTTTCGGTATCCGAGATCTTTAAGTAACTTTTGCTTAAGTGATATTTAGTATACAGATATTAATTGAACTAACCTGTGCTATTAACTGTGGATGACGTTTCATTTCCTGAAAGATTATCTCGCCAACCGATAGATCCTTTGAAAAATATTCAGGCTGATCCTTACCACTCCATATTTTGTGGTCGGCGTTGTAGCTGATCTCCGGCATGTACTTCATTTTAATGTTCTTTCTTGAATACTGTTTTAGTAAATGTGGAATCCAACAGCAAGTGTTGCATTTTATAGGTCACAAACAAGTGTGAATATCTTATCAATTGGAATAATGTCCATGTAGTGTTTAGGCAAGTCAGAGTTATAATGAGGATTTCCCATGATACGGTGTTGAGTATTACGACGATGTTAGACACCCCACATGTAAGTAGACTCGACTGTGAGAAATCCTGTACACGAATCTTTACATAACACTTAATAATATTAACGATCAATTAAAGTTGCAGTTCTTATAGTTATACAAGCAAATATATTAAAATATGCTTGCAAATTTCGAGTCAACAGTCGGATCTGCATGTATAATATAGAAATATTTCCTGCCACAAAGTTATTAGCCGCTTAAAAATTTGTTGTACAGGGTCTAACAAACGATATCAAAGCAAACAGATACCTGGTTTGGCTTTCGACCAAGTTAGCTGTGTCTGTCTTATCACAATTGTGAAGCTCTTTGCAACGTCATAATAACTTGCTATACTTGTAATATATATTTGACTTTGATATGGGTCCGTAGACATTCAAGGGGAGGTGCGGTCTGATATATTGTATCACTTGAGATTATTTAATCAATTTAGTGTGGGAAGTGTGTTGTAATTGATAAGATAATCTTGTCTTATTTCTAAATAATTTTAGAATGTATTGCAAAAAATGGAATCGATTTATTTATTTTTAAAATTATATACTATATATTGATTCACTATTATAATAAGTCGTGGTATTAATAATTCGTTAAGGATGTTGAGGAATCTTTCTAAATATGTTTAACTAAAGATAATATTAAATTTAAAACATTTCAAGAATTTATTAATGGCAAAATAGATTAAATAATCAAACAATATTATTAGCACTAATTTCTTGATAAGATTAGTTTATTTCAGCTATTTCCAAGCAGTAAGCCTTTGTTGCACGGCGATCAATTTTGCCATTCGAAACACTTTTCAAATGATCCACTATGAAGACACCTCCATTTAACTGCAGGTATTTGGCCTTTACATGCTTTGCTACAAAGTCAATAACATCCTGAGGATTTAGCTGGATTCCAAATTTCTTAACAACCGCAGCAGCTGCTTCGTCTCCATTAAGTGGATTCAAGATGCCAAAGACACAAACTTCAGATACCTCCGGCATTTTGGAAATAACTTTCTCTATGTCATGCGGATAATACATGATGTTCTGATACTTGAGCATATCCTTTTTGCGATCCACAATAAAGAGAAAGCCATCATCATCGACGTAGCCCAAATCTCCGGAGTGAAACCATTTGTCATTGTCTTGCATTTTACGTGTTTCCTCAGGATTCCCGTAGTATCCTGCCCAATATCTGCCAGTGTTTAAGCACACCTCACCCACCTCATTAGGACCCAACGATTCTCCCTGCTCGTTGAGTATTTTCATTTGATTACTGTCCAATAAACGGCCAACGGAATTGGGCTTCTGATTAAAGTGACAATTTAAAGTTCCTCCTCCACACAACTCGGTAAAACCATATCCAAAGAGAAAAGCACATTTCGGAGAAAGACCACGTTGAAACTTTTGTTGAACTCCTATGGAACAACCAGCACCTGTATAAAAAAAGAAGAGTACGCTGTCCAGGTAACCCTCTTCAAATTCAGAGCAGTTCACCATCTGTGCCATGTGGGGTGGGACTTGCATCAAGAAAGTCACTTTGTACTTCTTAACAAGTCGCAATATATCCGCAGGATCGAAAGATTTATCTGATATTATGCGGCTAGTACTGCGTATTCCACATAAGACTGTTGCCAGAAGACCTGACACCCAGTCCAAAGTACTATGTATATACACAACAGCTGAAGTGGCTAAGAATCTATAATAGAGATGCTTTAACAGGATGATCTATAGAACAGAATTGATGTCATTACTTACGGAAAAACGTTTCCAAATGCGGGTGTGTTGGGAATAGTCACTGCTTTGGGAGTTCCTGTGGTGCCTGAGGAGCAGAGAATGGCCAAATTCTGGTTGTTTCCTTGTTCTAAGCGGGCCGGTTGGAAGAAGGGATCAACGGGTGTGGTAAGCACCTCGTCAATGGTTATAGAACCCTTCTTATGATTCCGCATTGTCACAATCTTCACATTCAACTTCTCTGTTGCAGCTTTCACCTTCTCATATTCATCGCCATCGCAAAAGATAATCTTAGGCTTGGTCGTGGTAAAGAGTTTCTCAATCGTATCCTGTTCATAGTTAATGTTGAGGGAATGAAAGGCCATTCCATTGAAGAAGCATCCGTAGGCTACAGCAAATATATGTGTAGTATTCCTAGCTATAATGCCAACTATATCCGATTGCTGTAGATCCAAATTCCTTAAGTAGCTGGCCACGCGTTTGGAATTCGTGAATAGTTCCTCACGAGTCAGTGTAGTATTTTCGGTATCCGAGATCTTTAATTAATTTTTAACTTAGGTAACATTTAGTACACTGATATTAACTGAGCAAACCTGTGCTATTAACTGTGGATGGCGTTGCATTTCATGAAAGATGATCTCGCCAACCGATAGATCCTCTGAGAAATATCCAGGCTGTGCCTTACCACTCCATATCTTATGGTCGGCATTGTAGTTAATCTCGGGCGTGTACTTCATTCTAATGTTGTTTGGTCAACAGAATTTTAGCAAATGTTGAAACTTTTTCACACTTGCTTGCTTTTTATAATCGGCTAACAAGTTTATAGATAGGCTTATAGCCAATTGGAATTGTGCAATGATATTCCGATGATTATAATTACAGAGTGGTTCAACACCACATAGCCAGTTTGTTTGGTCTTGTTTACTGTGCTTGTAAAGAAGTTATGATTACTTTGACTAGCTGTCGATATAAAAAGCGATTTAAAAAAGAATCAGATAACCGGTTAGACTTTTGACCAAGTTAATTGTGTCTGTCTTATCAGAAACGAAGGTCATGCCAGCACGTCATTATGACTTGCACTATGTTTATTTGGACTTCGATGTGGGTCTGCAGATCTTTCTTAAAAATTGAACTTATGGTTCGATATATCACGCGAATTTCTTTAATCAGAGAAGAGTTGAGAACATATTGAAGTTTAGACTATTCGCCCATTTTAAACTGATAAGACCTTTCATGCTTATTGTTTGATAAAAACGTAATAAGAACTTCATTTTTAGAATGTAAATTAATGTTGTCAATGTGGTTGTACAACCAAAGCATTTAAACAAAGTAAAGTCAAGTAGTAAAGGCTACAGTTAAGAGAACCAGTCTACAATATACTTATTCAGTAGAAATAACAGCGTTGTTTTTTTTGGGTTTTTTATTAAACTAAATAAATTAAAAACTATATATTTTGGAAAAAAAAAATAAGAAAATGAATTAAGTTATATTTTCAGTACGATTAAGTCTTGTCCCCCGTTATCAGAGAATTTTTTATAAATTCAATTATTCAAATGTAGTATATCTTGTTAAACAGAAAGTAAAGTAAATTTATTTGTTTGTATTTGTTTGTTTAGCTGGGTGCAAATTATGTTAGAAATACTATCAAGTCTTGTTTGATGAAATTTAGCTTGCCTATCATTCTTAGCTGTAAGTATAAGTCTAGTTATGCTGTCTTGCAAAATATTTCATTGTCGTAGAAGAAGTTGTGGGAAAAGGGAAGCGTATGTGGCAAGTAGAATATGCAGGAAGCGTTTAGAGCTTCGCGCTAGTTGCAATTGCAAGATAAATGGCCATCCAACTGGGTTTTGTATGAGTTGGAGTCGTATAGTCGTGTAGTCGTGTATGTAGGCGTTTCTGGCTAAACTGATTTCATGCAATTTGGCTGCACAGTTGGCCAAAAGTTGTGCAACTGGGGGAAACCGTAAATTTAGCAGGCAGCTACATTTGTACTTCCTGGCACAGTTTCAGCTGATAGCCAAGGCCAGTTGTGTGTGTGTGTGTGTGTGTGTGTGTGTGTGTGTGAGTGTGTTTGGGCCAAAAATCAGAACATAAGTGAAAACTTTGGCCAATTAATGGCATCATTGAATTTCCACTTGACTTTTTCAGCTGCCAAACTGGCCGATGACTGGCCAAAGGGCGTTCAATTTTATATCCTCTCACAACTACCTCCTCTTTGCCCCACATCCTGTATGACAGTGTGTGTGTGTGTGTATATGTTTGGGAAAAAGTTTTTCAGTGAAAAATGGCCCTTCGCATAGATCTTGGGGAGAAGCAGAGTCAGTTGGTCGCTATGCTTTGAGCTTGAGTTTGAGCTGGGATAAAAGTGATAAATGAATTTTCACAAAAGTAATTAAAAGTAAAGTAACTAGCGTCGTGTGATGTCTGTGGTAGATATAGAGGGCAGGAAAATAGAAGAACGGCAAGAAGATAAAAGAGGATAGAGGGGAGAGGAGGTTGCCAACGGCAACAGCAGCCAAAACTTTGGCATAAAAGCAATCTAATAAGACTTTTTAATAGTTGGCGTGAAGTTAATTTTTAGCTAGGCAGCGAATACAAAACCAAACAAATGGCTCAAAATTGATGGCAAAACAGTTATCCTCTCTCGTTACCTCTCTCTCCTTCTTTTCTTTCTCTTTCTTCTATCTAGTTATTTTTTTTAGGTCGTTAGCTAGCTTATATAGAGCGCTCTAATTTGTTTGTATTCTCTTTGGTGCACCGAAATCTTTAGGGAACAAAACTGCAAAGTTTAATAAGCTTTGGGAAACAATAGGGAATTTTATACCTGAAAATATCAGTTGATATTAATCGTAGAATGTCTGAAATATTTTTTTCTTAATGCAGTAGCTTAGATTTTTAATTGTACTCTTTTTAATTTTTTAAAATATTTTTAAATTAACGCACATACCATTAATAGAAATTAAACTAAGGAACCCTTTATATTATTTTCGCTTTATTAAAATTGAATTTAGCTATAAATACATCACAAAAATAATTTTTAATTTTTAGTAAAGAGTACTGAATACAAACTGTTGAACTTTCTTTTGTGGTTTAATAAAAATTTATATTTTTCAAGTTAGAACAAATTGTAAGGTTAGTAAAACATAAAACTTCTATAAATATTTTTCTGTTATTCTTTTGAATATTTTTATTTTCTACATCTGTTTTATTTATGGCTTATTCTTTTATTTTATTTAATATACTCACAATCTTTCACAGTTTTTCTCTATACTTAAAATTATTTTCAGTTACCCACAAACTGTTGCATATTGTGTATTCCCAAGAAGACATGCTCTAGTTAAATATTGTATTTCCTCTCAATGTTGATTAATTGTGTAATATCTCTCACACAAGTTGAGTCTCTCTTTCAATTTCTCTTCTCCATTGTCTATCAACTTTTCATCTTTTGACTTGGATTTGAATTGATGTTGATTGATGGTGTTTATGGCTTAGTCACTTTAAGGCACTCACATACACAACACACACACACACACACACACAGTATGGTGTACTGTTTAAAAAAAAACAGGATTGCTTTGCCTTTAGGCGTTAGTTAGAAGGAAAATGAAAATCATTTGCTTATTAAATCCTTTAAGCAAACATTAATTTGCAGCCAGAAAAACAAAGGCGTTCAGCTGACCGAAAAACAAGCCAACAACAAGCAAACAAATAAACAAGCAAACAACAACGACAAAAACAACAACAACAATAAATAAACTTAGTAAAGTGCTTTTTGTAAGCGTTGTTAGGTCAAAATCTGTTGACCACGTAGTGCGTGCTACTGAATGCTTTTTACAGAATTCTCTTCTATCCCAGACCCCCTTAAAGAATCCCCTCTTAAGGCAACCTAAAATGAATTGAATCGAACTAAATCGATGCAGACAAAAGCGCAAATTAACAGTTTGATTTTCACGCTAAACAAAACGCAACGAAAAATCAACAAACGACGCGAAATCGATTTGAGCCCAGTTTCTACTTCACTGTTGACCAAAGCAAGAGGGAGTCTGTTTGGAAGTGGGGAAATGAAAAGCAAAGAGGAAATGAGGAGGGAGTTATACTAGTGAAAAACACTTTGTGAAAATAAACGAAACAAAATCAAAGTGCTATTGAATTTTCTAAATGGCATTTTGAAAGCGGCAATGGCAAACAAAATACAAATAGAACACAACACAACACAACATCACGAGAGAAGCTTCTAAGGGTTCTCATAGAAAGGTGAAAGAGGTGTTACGAAATGCCAACGAGTTCAAAATGCTTTGACATGTGTTAAAAGGGTACAAACAGCAGTAGCAACAAACAAAACCAAATAAAGAAATTGTAAGCATTTGTCTTACGTACATTAAACACCCTACACTAACATTATAACAGGTAAAAAAAGAATAGGATGATTTTAGCAAAAAGTATTTTTCAATCATCTATTTTAAAGATACATATTTTTGAGAACATAAATCACAGAACAGCTCAACTAAAAATATTATAATACAAGTAATAACTTTCAGAAGTTTACTTTTAGTTTAATTAAATATAATTATTATCTAACTTCCGCATGCTTTAATTTTATGCGTAAGGTTTACAATTGAAATATAACAAATATATATATAACAAAATAAAATAAGATATAAATAATCTCTTGGTTTTTTGAAATTTAAAACATATAAAGAGATTAGCCCGGACAATGTCTGACAAAATTAATTAATATTATGGATATATAGAACACTGATCTAACTCAATATAAATCTAATTGATGACAATATAATAATACTCCTTGCAAGGGTATAAAAACATAGCCTTGCGAAAATATGCTACAATATTTTTGTAACTTTTTGGGGCAAACTTTTGACCGCACACTGAAAGAGAGAGAGAGAGGAAAGGAGGAAGAGTTAGAGTGGGAAAGAGACAAAGGCAAATAGAGAATGAGGGGCACACACTTGAGTTGAAGGTGTCATGTGTCAGCGGCATAATCACACCCTTTGCACGGACTGTCAACCTTTGGCAGGTAAACGGGGTCTCGACCTTTGTCAACGTATTTGGAGAACGTAAAGCGTTTAGTTTTGGGTTTATCTACAAAATTCTGTGGGCTAATGAAATAATACCAGTTTTCAAGCAAAACTAAAATAGCTTTAATTTAAAGTGGCACATTTTTTAACTATTGCGAGTCGTGTGTGTTTAAGCTCGAAAATATGCAAAGTTTAATTGAAAAAATTATTATTATTAATATTTTTCCCATTCGGAATTTTTATAAAAAAAGATTTTTTATTTAAAAATAACCGAATTTTAAGGCAACAGTAGAATTTTCTTAAAATTCTCTCCATTTTTTCGTTGACAATATATAAACACTGAAGTTGTTGCCGTTTGGTTTTTCAATGAGTGTAACGGAAACGGAAACGTCATATGCGATATATATGCGAGTATAAATGTATATAAACATGTACATATATAGATGGCATATAAAGTCCATATAAAATAACATTTTCTTTGCACTCTCACAAACTGTGATGCCAAAAATAACGAGCCACGTTTCCTACAAAATTTGTTTGCGTGCCAATTTTGCCGCCAGTTGCATAAGGGAAAAGAAAAGAGACAGAGAGAGAGAGAGAGGCAGAGAGAGAGAGCGAGAGAGAGTGGGAGTGGAAGTGAGAGGGAAATACTAGAAAAACTGTGCCAGTCATTACATTTATTGCGAGCACATTCAATATTGAATGAATGGCCCACAAGGATTTTCTATTTGAAATTAACAATTCAATTTCATTTGCATTTCAATGGCAAAATGTTTCAGGCCCGTCAAGTTTGGTTACAAAGTGCAAGTTAGTCGCTCACTCTATCTCTCTTTCTCTTATTTTCTAGCTGCCTCTCTCCCTCACTCACTTTCTTTTGACGAGTACATAGATTCATTCTATGTTGTTGGCTAGTGAAATTGAATTTTCTTTTTGATGTCAGCAACTTATTTAGTAATACAGTTCGCTTTTCGATCTGTGAGGTGGTGAAGTTTTAGTATTCATGACTTGTATACATGTTTTTCTGTTTGGTGTTACTTTAATGGCTTGGTCGAATTGTGTTTTATTCAAATTGGTAAACAATAGTTACTTATACCTCTTGGCGCTTCACCTACGTTAAAATGCATCAACTTTAATAGTTATATATTTACCTTAAAACTCAAGGGAATAATTCACAAGTCGATTTAAACTGTAAACGCTGAAAATTTATTTTAAATAATTTGTGTATCAGATTACCATAATTACTCAAGGTTTTTTTTTAAATGTAGTATCTAAATGAGGTTATAACAAGTGTTGTTATAAAATAAAGCACTACTCAATTATTTTTTCCTTCTTCAAAGCAGACACTTTCTTAGTTATACTTTCCAATTTACATAAAAGCTTAAATGGCATAATTTAGTCTGCCAATAATTCACAGTATTGAAGATATCTAGCACATTAATTACAGATTTAATACCAATTAATGATATATTCATACACATAAAATTGACACATGTTCCATTATCGTAAATATCAGGTTTTATTTAAATTTAAACATGCCCCAAATAAATATAAAATTATTTTATATAAAATAAAACCCACACGTTTGCTTTAAAATTCAATAGAAATCGTATCGCACACATTTTGCCAGTGAACAAATAAAATATGCATATGAAATACACACCAAATTCGTTTATTAATAGATGGGTATTTCGATGGGATATCGATGTAGTTTGCCACACACACACACACACACGCACACACACAATAATCGAACGTTGAACATTGCATTTTATATACCCAAATGGACAATTGTCAGGTGTTTATGGCAAAAGCTGTTAGGCTGCCGGGCTATTTTTAGACCACACTCCCTCTCTCTCCCTTCTCTATGACCCACTCTGACCGACTCTCCTGCTGGCAGCTCATTAGCCGCATTGAAAATTACACAAAACATTGCAACAACAATTGAAAATTTTTAGGCATAATTTATGTTATGCGCACAGTTTTACAACAACTGGTCGGAAAATGTCGTAAATAATTAAGCCAGACAAGGCAGCTAATTCCCAGCACTTATTCAGTTTCTCATTCCACAAATATATGTAAAGAGAGTGTGTGTGAGTGTGTTTGTATGGGTCATGTTCAATTATTCAACGAGCAAATGAAGCATACATGAATCCGTGCTCTGAGCAGGCGTGAAGCTGTAAACCTCATTCGCAAAACTTTACTTGAAAGCGTACAAACCAAACACAAAAACTTTCAACTGTACATATAAGCACAGAAAGAAAAAATTCTAAAAAAATGCAAGGAAACCAGTTACCCTGTATTAAAATAATGTTGCATCGTTTACCTAAGCAAGGATATGATCCAACAAGGGTCATATAGCCTTAGAGTTAAGGCTGTACTCTGTAGATTATAAATTTTAAAATTTATTTTAAGTAACACTAAAAATAAATGCATATTCTTTTATTATATATTATATATTATTTTATTTTGGTTTTTAAGATGCAGTAGAAATAAATCTTTTACTTTAAGATTGTCCTAATTAAATTAACTAAATTCTGGAAAACAACGTAAATAATAAATAACATTTAGTAAAACCATTATTTTTTTAATTGAAAGTCTGATTTTTTCAAATATATATACAGAAATAAAATGACTAGTGCTTTAGTTTAAAATTATGTATAACTTTGTTCATTGCGATGGCATAAAGAAATTGTACTCAAAAATCTATTTGAAATATTTACTGTTAGTAAATAACCGAATTAAAATTTAGTAAAAGTAACACTAAATGTCTACAAGTGACAATGGGATTTAATGGTTATTATGTATTTAATTATAATTGAATTGAATCAAATAATTGTGTAGTGCTGTGATTGTTGCATTTGTGAAATAATTCCATTAACGTCTAAACTCTATCATACCCTTTCTGCATTTGCTGACTGATACGGGGTATGAAAACAAAGCAGGCAGCATCAAATGAGAGAAAGTCGGCTTCAATTGTGGGTTGGGGTAGTTAACAGACTTCAAACCCGACTCATTTCCACATTTCCATCATTTTCATTTCATATTTCCCCACCACTGTTGCTCTCTTTCTTATTCTCATGCTCACTCTGTCTGACTTGGGATGAAACTTTTTCAATATTTTATGTGCTATTTGTATTGCGTTTTGCCTACTGTTTCTCCACTCAACCTGCTGTTGTTAATTGTTACAACAACAAGAAAAACAACAACAACAACAACAACAACAACAACAACAAATGTTGGCAAGTGGCAACTTCAACTTTGGAGCTACACTGCATTTGCCGAGTAATTTTATGAAGCGCATAATTACGCAAATTAGCATAAATGAGTTCCAGGCTATCAGTCTATCGCACTCACGCCTTACAAATCGTCTATAGAGTCGTCTCTATCCCGGTCTCTCTCTCTCTCTCCCTCTCTTTCTCATAACTGATTAAAAAAATCAAAAAAATATGAGAAAAAGAATGAAAAGATGTTGTGTAAATGTTTAAAAAGCTTTTTTCCTTGTTCGGTATAAATTATTTTTGCAAATTTTATTTAATGCCAAACGCAAAGAAATTAAAACAAGCCATGGAAAGATGGAAAACAGTATGAAGTGGTAAGAGGAAGGGTTATGCCGAAGGGAGTAGTATATATTTGCCGAGCCGAAACATTAAAATAACTCAACGCACGAAAAATTTGCTGGCAAACCGAAGCAAAAAGTCATTTCAAATGTTAATGAGCTCGTGTAAATAGACAAACAATGGCCAAAAATGGGTTGACTGCAAGGAGTATCAACTGCTTCAGGCCAAAACGACAAGAACTGAGAGAATTAGAGAAAAGGAGAGAGAGAGAGAGAGGGTGGCCGAGGGCAGTGACTGTTTCAAGTGCCATGCGAAAAAGTTGAGTTGGCCCCAAAAAAGTAGTTAAAATTTTACCAAGTGAAATTTGAAAATGAAAATGTTGCCGGCTCGCATTTTACAGCTGAAATGCCATCAAATTTGCATGTTAAGCAAGCGCACTGAATGGGCATCTAGAGAGGCAGCAACTCTGCAGCTAGAGAACTCTAGAGAATATTGCGAAAAATACTTATATATTGAGAGAAAGCAGTAGAGAAGTGTGCTTTAAGATAGCACTAAGAAGATGAAAAACAAAGGAAAGTGTCTCCTAAATTGAGATGAGTTTTAAATAAGAAACATGTTTTCAGATATTGCCACACTATAGAAATAGATTAAGGATCATAAAGTTTGCTAAGTTAAGAAGAATTTTAAAATTTTTTTTGTGTATTTATTCAATTATGTAGTTATATGTAGAGAATGTTCAAGAATGCTTCGAAAAGATAACAATTGAAAGCTTTTGATTTTGGGCTTAAGGCATAAATTAATTAATTAATTATTATTACGTTTTGCAACTCTGTTTTATAAGGGTCTGGTTATATAAAGGAAGAACATTCTTTTGTTCCGAAATGACCAAGTACAACAATATGAAAATCATAATCTGGAGGCCATAGAGGGAATTGGATTTTGGATTTCGAGAATCTCAATATTAGGTCACATGTGTATTACTATTATGTTCCTGTGCTCAAACGAATTCCTTTAACTAGCTATGCGCAGCCTTAAAATCAATTGTTATGCCTAAATTACAGCTATATCTAAGGCTGCAACTATAACTAATTCGCATTCCAAGCTCAAAAGCCCCATGTCCAGCGGACTACAGCATAAACCTCTCAGGCAGCTCATCATTCAGTTCCGCTGAGCATAATTAACTCTCCCACAATAGGCATAACACACACAAACACACTCACACACACACACACACACACGCGCACACACATAAATCATTAAAGCAGCGTTAATTGTTTGGCCAATGCTTCTTAGCCTTGGCTGTCAAATGGGCTTTATTGATGGGCCGCTGGCAGCATAAATGATTTGATTTGCTTTGCTTTGCTTTGCTTTACTTTGCTCTGCTTAGTCTTAGTTTTCGCTGCCCCCTTGACCCTTGATATCTCCCTTGACTGCTGCCACCACCACCTGGCAGCCGCTGGGCACTCGCGTCGTATACGCAATGCGGTCGCAAAGGTTACTTGGCTTTGATTTTTGGCCTGCAAATCGGGCAAATGGGGCAAGCAAGCTGGACACCCCGAAGTCAACAAATCATGTGGCGCAAATGTTGCAATGTTAACAACGACAACAACCGCAACAACCGCTACAACAGCAACAACAACAACAACAACAATAAATAGAAGTGTACATGTAAACGCCTAATATCTAGTAGCTGTAACATAAACACGAACTCGAGAGTTGCGAGAACTGCAAATGTCGTTGTAATAATTCAATTTGGTGTCATTGCTGGGCTGGGTTACTTGTCTAATTAAATTGACACATTGACAACTTTGTGCTCATTAGCTCTGGTAACAACAACAAGAACAACCACAACAACAATAAGAACAACAGCTGCAACATGTACCAAAGTCATGTGTTTGTTCGTGCGACTTAAATGTCGCTTTTAGTACGAGTACGTATAAATAACACATGTGTTTAGTTTTGTTTAGTTTATAGATTTGCGTTTATTTATGATATCAAATACTCCCCAAGGGTAGACCTTCTTATTGTCCTCTCGCTCTCTATTTTACTCCCTTTCTCTTCATATCACCCACACACACACACACGCAAGCGTATACACATAATAAGGCAGACGTTAATAGGCAACACATAATAAATCATCAGAGACGCCACACGTTGGTCACTCGCTCAGGTCAGTCAGTGTATGTGTGGGTGTATGTGTGAGTGTATGTGTAAGTATTTGTGTGGGTGTGCTTGTGTGCTTATATATCTTTTTATGACCATATCAATGTATAGTTTTATATACGTGCACACCGCGAAAAAAATATAAAACAATTAATCATTTTCATTAAAGCAAAAAATTGTATTTTAATTTATTGTTTATTTTTTTCCATAAAGAAATTTAAATAAAAATGGTTAATTTAACGTTTAAAACGTGCATTTATTTTTAGTTTATAAATTAAAGTAATGTTCTATAAATAATCATTTTAATCCATTGAGCAATTTCAAAACTAATTGTTGATTGTGGTAATTATTTAATTTAATTGAATACTATTATAATTTAATTTAATACAAATTTATACAGTTTGAAAGAAGAAATTGTACTTTAATTTATTAGTTACATTTTTTAACTTCATGTTCAAATAAAGATTTGGCCATAAGCCATTGAAAACCAAATCGTAAGTTTAAAGTTTTCCCGATACATTTCATATTTTTTGGCTGATTATCTGGAAGTTATTTTTATTATATTGAAAACTCCACAGAAAACTGTACAAACTTACTTAAAGTTATATTCAAATTTGACCAAGTGTATTCCATATACTTGTTTAGAAAACATATTCAGATAAATAAATAAAAGACATCACACTATGTTATCAAAGAATAAATAAAACATTTATTTCATGCACCTATTTGTAAACCAATATCGAAAAGTAATAAATGAGGTTAACTAAGTAAATGATTTATTTTTCTCAGTGTATGCGCAGTAAAACTAACAACCACAAGAACAACAACAATGACCAAGTTGGGCAGCGACTGCCGAAAAGCAAATTATTTATATATAAAAATTGGCACAAAGCATTTTGTGGCATAGCTAAACATGAGAAGGAGTAGAAATGAAGAAGTATGTGGAGAAGGTGTAGGAAGTGGAGGACAGTGGGTACAACAAACGCGTGATTTATTTACTAAACGTGCAAAAACCTCAGCAAAAATTACAAGTGTCAGGCGGAGAAAAGGGAGGTGTTAGTCAAGGAGAAGAAGAGGGAGATGTGGAGAGAAATAAGGATAGAGAGAGGGTTTCATTGTCTGTGTGCGTTGCCTTGTTCATAAATAATAATTCTAAGCCGCCAACATGCACAGCAACATATGTTATGAGATTGAACGTGTGCGTGTGAGTATGTATATCCATGCGTGTGTGTGTGTGTATTTCTAAACCGGCAAACGCATTTGTCACAGTTGAACGCCGTTAACAATGTTGCCGTCGCTCATACGCCCTGTAAGCCCCTGCAAACGCCCGCCAGTCGCACCTTAATCAGCAAAAGGTGGACAAAGCCAAAGGGCGGGAATGATTATGATGGCAGTTGTTAGGTAAGAGAAGGAACGAGTAGAGGGGAAATCGCTTTAAGCATCAGCTGTACAACTCCTAAGCACTTTACACTGTTTGTCATGTTTTGTTGCCAATTCCCATAACTCGATGTTTGCACTACGGGTTTTTGCTTTAGGCTTGCGATTTCTGATTGTTTGTCTACGGCTGATTGAGCGGATTGTGCTGGTCCTTTAATGCGCATAAATATTTAGGCCACTAAACAACAACTTACGCTTCAATGCATCACCCTCATTTTAATCAGGACTATGATAATTTGTCTAATCAGCGAGTATACATAGCTACTGAGAGGATAGAGGAAAAATTGGGACTATTAAAATTCTGTTGATTGAAAATTAAGGAAAAATATTAAATCATTGCAGTAAATAATGAATAAAGAAGTATCAAAAATTAAATTACATTCCAGTGAAACTAAAATATTTTATTAATTTAAATCTGAGTGAAAACCTAAAGGAAATATAGGGAATAAAATCTTAAAAGATATATAGATGGAAGGATATTCAATTCCTTCTAATAATATTTATATATTTTCTGCTTTCTGAGGTTCTGTTTTCTTATTAATAAGGGAGCGTGCAACAATAGTTTAGTTCTATTTTATTATTTTTATTTATAAAATATGTGCATTATATCTTACCCTTATATGGGAACCCCAAACAAAGTGGCACATATACTAAGATAAGTATCTTTAATAGCTTACTAATAAATTTAGGTATTTAGGGAGACAAGGATGTACCGATAATTTATTCAATTAAAGTCCTATACTTACCTTCTCCAAGTCATAATCGATGAATTGTTTCATCACCATGATGATGAGCTTAAAAGTTGTTCTCATTTATGATTTTCAACCAACTTTAAACTTTAGTTTAAATTGAAACATTTTGTTGTAGCTGCTTTGGTATTGCAAACATTATCCTTATCTAATTGAGTCACAGAGCCTATCTATCATTCTCCTCGTGCTCGTGAGCGCTTCCTTAGCTTAACCGTTGAGTAATACCCACCGTATAACCCAAGGCAATGCTAAAGCTCTCAATCATGTGAGCTCTTCAATCGCATCGGCTTTTTGCCCCCCAACAAAACACAAACACAAATACGTATTCGTATAGGAGAACAATCCAAGTAATTCCCCGAGTTGCCTTCAAATGGTGCTGGCACTTCTCATCAGTATGGGCCATTATTTATCTTTTACTCCTTTGAAGGCAGCAACCAGTTACCAATTTTAGCACAGGTTCCAGCTGGTTCCCATATGTTTGTTGTTCTTATTGTTATTGTTGGTGTTGTGCTCATTTCAAAAAAACATTGCGTAGGTTTTCGGCGGCTGTTTCCTATGGCGAATTTTTATGACAGCTTGCCGGAATTTTTCCCTCGACGTTCTACGCTTGGTCTTTTTGCCAGGAAAAACACGCGCGCGACCCGGAAAAACAACAACAACATCAACGTTAAAAAAAAGAGGAGAAAAAAATAAGAAAAATATCATTGAGCTCGCTCGTGCACACAGCTTGAAACAACATTTTGTTCCTAGCCATTAGTTTAGCTCCGTTTCGCAGTTCAGTTCAGTTCAACTCAGTTCAGTTTCGGTTCAGTTTCCTGCTGTGCGTACACACGCACACTCCTACACACACTCATACATATACTCCCACACACCTTAAAGTTACAGCTGAACCTACTTTTTGGTAGGGGAAAAAGGCATTTGTGAGCTATTTTCCGCACGATTTTCCGCGTTAAACCCTTTTCAAAAATTGACAAATCTATTGAGAGTGAGGGAAGGAGAATTTTGGCCCGGTTTCTGTGTATTAGGGTTAGAGATTGGTAATAGCTGTAGTCTAATTATGAGACTCCTGAGTTATAAATAGCCAAAGGCTCGATTGATTTTGTTTCGCTTCGTTTGCTGCATTGCAATTTTGTTTCTTATTGTTGTTTGCATTGGTGTATTTGGTGCTTTTGGCCCAAATATTTGGGCCGCCTCTGGCTGGGCCATGTGTCATTTTAGTCATTTGTTTTGGACAAAACTCTAGAGAACTGGCCTCCATGCTCTTTCCTCTTTTCCTTTCTCATTCCTCTTTCGTCTGGAAAATGCATTCAATCGTAAACGAGCTGCATTGCCCGCAAAACAAAAACAACACCAAAATACGGGGGACAAAAAAATAGAATAGAAACTAAAAAACAAAAAGACCGTTAAGCTTAAAAACCTAAAACACAAAAATTGCGGCCTGGCAGCCATCAACAGCAACAACAACAACTACAAACTACGACAACTACAACAAATAGCTCCACTCGAGCTGTGAGCTGTGTGCTAAACTTCAGCGACAGTAAACCCAACAAGTACCCCCTTTTATCAACCTCCCCCTTTGACCACTTGTGACTAAGCCTCTGCTTGGAGGAGAGTCCGTTGTGCGCTCTGCAAATATGTTGAACATGGCCGCAGCTTGGTCCTCGCCCATTGTCCTCCTGATCCTGATCACTGCGCTGTGCATTTTAACGCTGAGTTGTTTTTCACAGTACATTTTTTTCTCTCTCTCTTCCTCAATTTTTCTCTCTCTATTGTTTGATTTTGCTTCGTGACATACCCTATAGTTTTTAGATTGTCGAAAAAGGGTTAAAGGTAACCTAAATATATTTTGTGAAAGCGACCTTTGCCTAAAAAAAATTAATATATTTACGGAAATTCATGTTTCTAAGAAATTTACCCAAATGTTATTTAAAATAAATTAATAGCAACATAAAGTAACCCGATATGTTTGAAATAAGTTCCAAGTTTAGCCATATGAAATTATTATTTATTATTATTATTTTTGTAATGTACATTTCCATGAAAGGTTGAAGAAAACCTTGTCACAGGTTGCAAATTTCTATACATTCTCTAGAAACTTTAAAAAATAAAGGATAACTCATCAAGTGATAATTTTTTATACATTTTAATAATAAATAAATTTACATAAAATATAAGATGTTATCCCAATTTTTTTTTACAGGGTATGTCTAGATTCGAGGGTAATATTTTGCAGTTGCATTTTTCGCTGGCGTTTCTTTTTTTGTGAAATCCTTTTGTTTTTATTTTGTTGTACGCTTTGTTTTACTTGCGCTTTAACTTTAAATGAATTTCTATTATTTTTGTGTTTATTTGAGCTTTGCAGTCGTTGTTTCTTTTCGTCCTTTTCCCCTTTTCCGCTACCCCTTTGTTTTACGGACTCTTCAGACTCCTGCATTTGGATTGTGTGCCAAAAACCTTGGAATTTTCAACCTTATCGTTGTTGTCGTCTGTTGCTGTTTTATTCCGGCACTCATTGCTACTTAGCCATTGTTATTGTTGTTGTTGTTGTTGTTGTTGCGTTGTGTTTGAACAAAACTAAATTGGTATATCCGTTTTTATTAAGCAACATTTCCGGTTACTCTCGAGTGTTTGCAGCAATGACGATGACCAAGATGGCCAAAGATGCCTCATGGCAATAGATGCCCATTGCTAGTTTCTATTTCTCTCTTTGTCTCTTCTCCATTCTCCCTCTCTCTCTTTCTCTTACTTGTGCTCTTAACTCTCAGCCAGTGACAATTTTTCATGCTGTTGTCAGTTTTTGCTGGACATCGGTCGACTTGGTCCACTTGCTAGTCAGCTCGTTAGTTTTGTTTGCGTGTTTTGCTCTTTTTTTCGCCGCTGTCTTTAATTTTCTTCCCCGTTTTTTTTTTCTATTTTCTTTTTTGCAAATACTGGGAGGGGAAGACGTATGTGTCTTTAAGCAAAAGCTCATTACGTATACGCAGCGTGGGGCACGTAGTTAATGCTTGACTGAACCAGGGCAATTGATTTGTTGCCAGGCCAAATACGAAAGGAGGAATAGTCCTTGTCAAACTGTTAGCAAGAGGCGTTTACTTTGAAATTAAATTTGTTGTCAATAAAAATGCAAAAATTTTAACCACCAGCCAAAAAAAATACAAAAAAAAACAGGAAGAAAAAAGGAAAGGGTTATCCACTTTGTGTGGTTTTCTGTGGCCGTTGGGCAATCGCTTGTTGCCTAAATGCCAGCGCTTATCTCAATGAAAATCCACAAGGACCTCATAAATATGTATGTATGTTTGGGTCGATGCTTTGCAAAAACCTTTTGCTGTGGTCAAAAATATTTAGCCCGGCTCAAACAGCATACCGAGCAAAGTCTATCTCTATTTAACATATACAATCTATTCCACTCTCTCCCTCTTTTTGTGGCACTCGGACTGCGTCAAGGCGCCAGATAGTTTCAAAAGTGATTTGGGTACACTTTTGGGATTTGGTTTTGCCTGCTGCTTTTTCTGCTTCTATCGTCTGCTCAACGGCATATTAAATTAAAGTGTTCAGGGTATCACCTTATGCTCTTCCTCCCGCATCCTCACATTTAAAAGTGTCAGTTGCAAGTGTCAAAGGTGCCTGTTTTTAAATTATTCGCACAAAACAACAAATATAACAAGAGCACAAAACATGACAAAAATTTGTTAGAATATGCGTTTAGCCACAAAATTTGAGATAAGTGTCGTCCTTGTGTTTCCCTCCCTCCCTTCCTACAACCCTGCTGCCCTGCAAAATGGATGAAAGAGTTTTGGCCATGCAACATGCCAAATTATGCAGAAATCCAAATATGACACAAACAAAAACTAAATAATAAAAGCAGTAAAAACAACAACATCAACATAAAAGATATCAAAACACAAGAGAGTGAAATCTGAAAATCTGCTTTTTGGGGTTTATTCTTATGGAATATGCATATGTAAGTAGTTCTTTCTCATGTTCTCTATCTGTTTTCTTTTTTGGCTAATACTGTTGACTTGGGAACTTCACAAGTTTACTTATGAATTAAATCAATTTTCAACAAGTTCACTATTTTTTTAGTTTAATAAAGGAAAAGGAATCAGTGCATTTGACAACAGATTTGAAAGTTATGTGAATTTAATAAAATAAGGGGAAAATACTGACTTCCGATAATTTTACTTAAACATTTTGAATGCAAAATATGTTTAAGAGTAATAACTATGTATCTATTTCCTACTCACAGTGGAATAATAAATTTCTTAATTATTTAAGTTAAGTTTATGCAAATCAATAAATATTTTGAACATATTTTAATTTAACTAAACTTAATTTCTTTAGGAAATCGAGAGATTTTTCCAACTTTATCGATTGCATGCAACAGCTTATAAAAATAATAGAGAGCATGTTAGAAAATTTCATATAATAGAATAATAAACAACAAATATGTTGTAAATGGATTAAATTGTCAACATTTTTGTGGGGAATTTTTGCTGCACTTTGGTAATTAAACAAAGGCGAGCACTTAATTCAGTTTTGTGCCATCAAAGTGCAAGCTACAAAAATTTGTTGCACCAAATGAAGAGGCAAACACGAAGGCCTAATTAAAAGCATAATTTAATTAAGAGGCGGCAGCTGTTGGCCTGAAAGTACAACAAGAACAAGAGCAACAACAAAAACGACAACAAAAATAGCTGCAGCAAGAGGCAAGTTGTGTGGCATATGCCACAAAACAAGAACACATACTGCAAAATGGTCAAGCTGAGTGCATGAGTGCATGTACATATGTATGTGTTTTTCTGTGTGTTGTACGTGTATTAATGCAGTCATAAATTTTGTGGCAAGTGCGGCTACTGCTGCTGCAGTCATTTCTGTAGTAGTTGTTGTTGCTGCTGCTGCCGATGCCGCATGTTGTTGCATGTTTCGCAAAGTGTCGCACAAAAGTATGCAACCAAATGAACAAACTGAACAAATAAATAAACAAATAGTTGGCATTATTTAATTTACAACAAATTACGTTTCATGTTTAACCACATGATTTATGCACTCACTGGCCGGCCGGATGGCCACGCCTTTCAAATCACGCCTCTTTTCAATTGTCGCACAAATTATGACAAATTAAATGCACATCAATTGCTCTGTGTGGTTCACATACACACACACACACACGCATACATAAGAAAATCAAAGTCAGCAGATCCTTGAAAACCGCATTAAGCAAACTGACAAGGCAGATTATTATAATTTGTTCAAACGAATCTTTAAGATACACTTCAAAAATAATAAAAACTTTTCTTCTTTTCATAACTGAGGACCAACTTAGAGGTTTTAGTTAACTTAATGACAGATATTTTGCCGTACAATGCCCAGGAATTAATGCCAAATTAATAAAAACCGGATAAAAATTATATCGTGAGAATCGATTTGTTAATCAATATATATATTTTTTTAATAATTTGAAGCCAATTAAGAATTCTAGCACATACATATTCAGTATCATTTAACACATGGTATTTCTAGCTTAGTTTTTACACAGCATAGAACTAAGATTCATTTTTAAGGTACTCAAACCATCCCTTAATAGATCTTGATAGATTTAATGTAATTTAAATTTAAAAAACAATTTCTTCAATTTTAACTTTATTTCTCTAACCTTTTATCTCTTTCCTTCTCTCACAAATTAAAAGAGAATAACAAGTAAATTTCTGATCTCACAAATAAACATATATAATTGCTGCTTTGATGGGGTCACAATCTTAACAACATTATGTCAATAGCCCAGGATAGGCTATGTCATAATCTGCGGTTACTAGGCTTTGACTTTCGGTTTTTCATGCCATCTCTATCGTATCGTATCGCTGGCCATTGTAAACATCTCTCATTGTCTCTTTCTCATCGTGCGTGCCTTATTGACTTGGCTTTTGCTGGGCAAACAGAGCCACAAAGTCAATTGTGAGAATCTCTCGCAGCGGAAATGAACGAGTCCTGGACACGTGGACATAACCAGAGAGCGATTGTCTCCCTTGGGTGCAGAGTTCTCACAAGTTCTAGGGTACAAACGAACACACACATAGTAGTGAATGCCGCAATATAAACTGTGCACTATGCGACGTTGATTTTTCATTTCAATGAGGGGGTCGTTGTTGCACTTCTTTTTGGCCCAGGCACTATTTGTTCATTTGTCTTGCTCTAGCAGTCTTTGGCCATCTATCCATCCATTTATACTCCCTCCTCTCTCTCTCTCTCTCTCTCTGTCTTGTCTGATGCTCATGTTTGCTCTGATGCTGGCCGCATATAAATCCAACTGCGTGTTAGTCTGTCATGGAATCTTTGCTAGGTAAGCACTGTGAACGCACAGCAGTCCTGGCAGCATCCCAATCCAATCCAACGCAAAACACAAACCAATTTTAAATCCCGCCCTATATTTCCCTCCTCATCCTTCCATTCCCCTTCCCCGTTGTGTGACGAGTTTAAGTTTCCTCAGTGTGCACTAACTGTTGTTGATACGGTTTCCGTTTGTCTAAAGCTCCATGCGGCACTTAAGTGAACTTTAAACACTTTTATTAATGGCATATTATGTAATATACGTGCTCCCTTTCATTCTGATCTATATGTATGAGTGTGTGTGTGTGTGTGTGTGTAAGTGTGTGTGTAAGTGTGTGTGTATTTGATGATGGGAAGGAGTAAAGGGTTTATGTAATGGGTAACTCGGCTCGCCAACTTTGAAACATTACTAGCTGCAAATGGGAAAGGCACTGCGAATGTTTTAATTAAAGTGAAATTGGGTATTCTGAGTGGCAATCCCCAATCCACAATCTCAGCTACCAACAGTCAACAGTCAACAGCCAACAGCTAACAGGCAACTCTGGCAAACTGTGCCAACTCTGGCTTTAGCCTTAGCCAGATGTTACGCATACGCAGCGTAAAACTTTGCCCATGCCTCTTGAATACATACATATATGAGCGAAACGAACTTAGCTCTAGGTCCAACAACTATGTCAGCAATTACGCAACAGTTTTGGCTTAAAATCCCAAACTAGAATGTTTATATGAATATAATTCAATTAAAAAGTGTTTGAAAATTTCAAACAACTTGCGAAACAAAAACTATCATAAGCGGAGTATTTCTTGAAGTAGAAGTCGGACCGAGAAATAAATCAGCTTAAAAATCGATAATAATAGGAAGGAATTATTAAGTAAACTATTTTGGAAAGCTATTAAAAAAGTCAAGTTATTAATTAAGAAGTGTAATAAAATGTATTTTAATTATTGTTAGGTCTGAAAATTTGAAAGTTAATTATATCTTAAGTATTTATTTGTGAGTGCATTAAAAGCTAGACGGCCTAGGTTGCCATAGGTTTACAAAAAAAAACATTTGACATTTTTTAAATTTTTAATTTAATATAAAATATTTACAAAACAGTGTACTAGTGTATTATCTAGTCGTCTGTTGCTTAGATCTAATCCCACCCTTCAATTGCTATAATTGCCAGCTTAGTCGTCATTCGCATCAGCCTTTCCTTTCGCCTCCTCCTCCACTTCCACTTTCATTATACCCCACTCTGTTTATACCTCTTGCCTCAAATGTCGTCAGCTGGAGCAGGGAATGGCAAAAGTGGGATGGAGGGACTAAGCAAATACTTTGTTCTATCTCGCATATTACGCATACGCAACGTTTGCAGTTAATTTGCAAAATGTTTCACATGCTGGCATTTTAATGAGTTGTCTCGGCACTTTAAAATTTTAGCATGCCTTAGCATAAACCTCAGCTCCCCTTCTTGGTCTTCTC
The DNA here is from genome assembly GCA_035043265.1 of Drosophila testacea. Classification (NCBI taxonomy): domain Eukaryota; kingdom Metazoa; phylum Arthropoda; class Insecta; order Diptera; family Drosophilidae; genus Drosophila; species Drosophila testacea. The sequence goes on from JAWNND010000151.1 coordinate 4,415,267, forward strand.
TTCTCATTACACTCTGCAGATTATGAAAACGTTTCAGCGACAGGTTGCTCTTAAGTCGTTTGCGTTTAACAGTTCCTTGGCCATCATCAATAGTCGAGGAATTGTTACTATTGTTTCAGAAGTCGAGCACAATTGTAAATATCTCCTATTGCTTGTTATGCTTTATGTCATGCAAATATTTGTCACTGCAGTAAGCTCATCGAGTATCTGTAAAGCAACAAATTACAATGCTGCAACTGCGTCTGCATCTTGTTATAAGTTTCAACTGCAACCATATGTTGGCCACACGTACAGATATATATACACACACACACACACACACCTACTTAAACATACACCCACACAGACAACAATCAAGTGTCCAAAATAAAACATAAAAGACAAGTTCGCTGCAGAGTTGCTTTGTGCCATGAGCACTAAAGACTTATGACATTTGGCCATAACATCAACAGCACCAACAACTTAAATAATAATAATAACAACAACAACAACAACTAAAGGAACAACAACATGAATTGCAGGCATGTCAGCAGCACATTACACGGCCTCCTTAGTAGTTGATTTTTGCCCAACAATTGCTGTTGTTGTAATTGTTATGAGCTGAAATTACAACTGAGGCGAGACTCAAAGAAGAGGCAAAGAGAGACACAGAGAGAGAGGGGAATACTGGGACTAAAAAGTAATATATTTTACAACAGCAACAAGGGGCGAGACTGCATATTATATTTATGCCGTTATGCCACATAACAACAAAAACAACAACAACAATAGAAAAAACAACAACAACAATTGCAATAGCTGTTGTTAAAAGCAGAAATTTCGCATTAAGCTGAAAGAAAAGCAAAAGCTTGTGGATTGCGGGAGGGGAAAGACAAGTTCAGGCCACAAGTAAACGAGCCAAGCAGCTTGTTTTAAATCTGCACACACAGACACACACATGGTATGTGGGTGAGTGCAACTTACATTAGTTGTACTCGGAGCTTTGGCAGGAGGCAACGACTGGCAAACATCTTCCTGTTGTTGTCCTGTCGCTTGTTGGCCTCGGCGTTGTAGCATGAAATCTTTAAAAAAAAAAATACACACACGCACACACACACACTTATTTGGAGTATATTCCTCCCACACACACATACGCATACGCATACACATGTAATACAAATAACAACTGGCAGCATTGCCATAATTCTTGTCTACGCACAAAAGTATGCTACACTTTATACGAGTATGAAATAAATAATTACAAACAAGTCAAGCAAGCAACCGCAGCGTTATATGATGTAGAAAAAGGAGAATACAGTGGAATGAGAGAGCAGGAGGGGGAGAAGGAGAGTACTCCATAATGCAGTTTGGGTGCTGATTCAGTTGCAGGAAACATACGTCGACGCCGGCAGTGCTAAAAGTGCATTACACTGCGGCTTGTATCCTGTTTGAAGAGTATTTGCGAGCTGAAGTTATATTATATTTGTTCTGCGGTTCATAAAGTACCCATTGCTTGAGATGTGCCATATAAACAGACTTCGAGATTTAATAGGAAACGCCCTAGAAATGCCAATTACTTCTTTAGATGGGCTCAAGAATTAATTCGCAATAAATCCTGAGTGAAACTGAAAAAAAGTGCAATCAGGTTAAGAATTTAATGAATGATCTGTTCAAATTATACATTTCTTAATAAATTTAATGTTCTTAAATTATTACATTGTTTACTGTCAAAGCTATCACTTAAGAAAAGAGATTTCTGATCAATATCGAATTGACGACTTTAATGGTCTTTTAATATGATATTCGATATTAGATGTGATTAAGTTATTTTGTTAATGAATATTGGAAAAGCTCGAGAGCTTAAAAAAACTTAATATTACATAGAATTTATTGTTAAAAACTTCTGTATTAAATATTCTTCAATGACCTGTTTTTTTCTTCAGGTCAGTTTTAAATTAATTACTCAAAAATTTTCTTGACCATGCTGTTAGAATGAATAAAAATAAAATCTTACGCTTTTGCAGAAACTTCAATTCATTTTTGAGACTTGTCTGAAAACATGCAACATATTTTTTATGTAGAACGAAGCGAGTCAGTAAAAATACATTTAGATTATTAATGCTCAATTTTTGGGTCAAGTTTAATAAAAATTGTGTACAGTAAAAACTCTCAAAGAACACTACATTTGCATTGCTCTCAGTGCGTTTTAAAATACGTTTGCGATTCAATTAAAAGTTAGGTAAATGAAAATAAAATGTATACTATTAATTAGGTTAAAATATTTTAAGACTCCAGTCAGTCAGAAAATAAAATAGTATAGAAATTTTAGCAATTTTTAAGTCATTTAATTACTTTGGGTTGACATATTTATGTTTTTACAACATTTTTGTAACTAATTGCGTTACATTCACTAAATTGCGTTTCTCTCGGTGCACTTCTACGATTACATTTACATTTCTGTTTTGATTTCGCTTGGGTTATAGAGACATCACTGTACATTCCCACATAACGAACCGCTCAAGTCTCGAAGAAACCTCAGGCAAAACAGAAAATTGAGTAAAAAATGCAATGCAAAAAGTTTTTCTTATTGCCGTTGTTCTGTGTATGTGTGAGAATTTTTTGTATGTTTGTTTTGGTTGCAGACTTTTGACTTGTGTTCGCAAGCAAATGAACCAGCAGGACGACAACCTCAAAAGTCAAATGATTCCCCTTTCCCAGCACCTCTCAAACACCCCCCATGGAGGGAAGTGCTAGTGAGCTGTGTGCACTTGCATTTATGAATGTTTAAGCACTCGAATCTACAATAAGTTTCACCAAAGCAACAGCACAATTGAAAAATTCATAAAGCCACCAGAGAAATGCATAGAAGAGTGAAAAGAAACGAGAAAGATGAAACTTTGTTCTTAGTTGACTTCTGTGTGTGTGCGGAAACTCTAATGATGGTTAATTATTATAAGTCATACGCACACACAAAACTACGGGAACTACCAACTTTACACATTACAGTTTAACAATCAGTGTGCTGCTGGCACTGAGCAAAACTTTCCTTTTTTTGTTATGCAAATTTACATTTTAATATCCATCAAACTGAAAACATTTTAATATAGTTGTTAAATATGTTAAATGCATTTCTCGTCGGCTATTTTGAGGTCTTTTCAAAAAAACAGCTTCTGTTTACAGAAAAAGAAAAATATTTACCTATCAGAGATTTTTGTTCACCTCTCTATATATATATATATTTCCTGTACGCAAAGTTGAAGGAGTGTTATAATAAACTGCAAAAGTAGACACACAAATATTTAAAAATATATCTACAACTTTTCCTATATCTTCCTTCTTGTTATGAAAATATTCAGAAACCTATATACAAATATAACTATTCAATTTCAAAGATGCTCACTACAGCGTATCTTCTTATCGAGTACGCTCAACTATACCATCCTCATATATTTTAATGCTTTTATATTTTAATTTTGTGGAAATCAACTTAAATAAAGCAAATGAAAACTATATTTGAGTGCATATGTAGTTAACATAAGTACATATATGTATATATGTAGGCAAAGGGGCGTTTCACTGGCAGTAGGAAGGACAGAAGCGGTGGCTAGTGGCCAGCAACCGTTTATAATTATTTGCATAAAAATATGCAAATCGTTGGAAAAGGTAGCCAACAGCAAGCTCTGAGTGTTATTCAGAGTTTTACATTTGCTTTTCTTTGAGCAAAGCACTTCCTCTTCTTTGCAATTAATTTAAAACCAAAAGAAAAAAAATATTTATAAAAATAAATACTTCTTACAAATTGCTTTTTGAATCAATTTAAAAATTAAATTTTTACATTTTACTTTAAAATTTAAATCCAAGAGAAGTTGGAATTTAAAAATTAATAAATGTGAAATTTTTTAATACCTTAAAAGAAATCTACTGAAAATATGTTACACTAAAATATATAATGTTGTTTGGGTATTTAACTTTTGGACAAGTTAGCAGAAGCACAAATAAATCCGCAACAGAATGAATAGATATGATTGAAAAATGCTGTAAATACATTTGTCAGCATTTAGGCAAACAAATGAAGCCATTTTTAACATTTTTAAAAATTGTTCTCTCTGTTTTATACTCACATTGCTTTTATCTTGGTTTTTTTTTCTTGTTGGGGACCTACAACAGCAACAATTGCAATGTTAATTACAATAACTCAGAGCAGAGAGTTAACAAAAAGTTGGCATGTGCCTCTCTCCCTTCAACAAGCCGACGAAATAAAGGAAGTTAAAAAAAATGTAGCATACATTTGCGGGCGGCAATTGAAAATACTGTTGCCGGGCAGAGCACATTGAGCTGTTTGTTTTATGCGGCAGAGTGAAAAATCTCAACACAATATCAAATGCATGTGTACACACTGCGCGTTTAGTCCTTTTTTTCCCCTTCGTTTTGTTGTATTTTTCCTGCCTTTTTCTTTTTTATCCGATGTCTGCAAAAAACTGGACGAACAATGAAGAGCAAGTAAACAACAAAAATAACTAAAATATATATGTATATGCACAATATGTATACTTCTAGAGATGTGTGTATGTGTATTGTATAGTAAAAACAGATTTGCAAAAATAAAGAGTGGGGTGATTGTGCGAAGGGTTTAAAAAGTGGCAGGCAGACAAATTAAAACTAAGCGCTGCATGTACAAACAACTCTCCCAAGGGGTTGCACTCGACCCAATGGCAACTACTCGACCATTTGCTCCATTTAGTTGTAGACACACACACACACACACATAGACAAATGCGCTGTGTGCTTAGTTTCATTTGAACAGTGCTTCTCAAACTATAAAACAAGCAACCAGCTCAGCAATAAATTTAACCATTTCATTTGGCAAAAACCATTTTTATTACGTTATCAAATTCGATTTCTCCACAATTTCAACAATTATTATCTTTCCAAACGGTATCTGTATTTTTAGAGACATAACAACTCAAGTGTTAAAGGGGTTTCTTATGGTAATTCAACAAATGAACTAAGTACATTAAAAGAGGTAGTAAGCTACTTAAGGATGCTTGATATAGGGATACCCTATAAAGCATTTGATTTAACAAAAGTATTTGAATTATCATTGCCGTTAACTAAGACGATAAAGCCGTGTTAATCAGTTTTTCTGCCTGTAATAAGAATAAATAACAGAGTGTAATTGATATAAAGCTAATTAAATTGTAAATTTATTATATGTATTATCCATCATCTTATCGTTACCATAAATAAATTAAGTTATATCGCATTTTGTCAATTGTGCTTAACATATTTATTTATCTATTCATTCAACTTTCAGTTATTTATAATAAAATATTCAGTTTGTTAAGCACTTCATACCCCTTTGAACAATTAATTTTTTAAGGGGTATAAAGCGATGTGCTGTGCATATTATCTAAGCAGGCAAGTTGTCTTAAGTTGATTTGATTGCAACCCTCATAAATATGTCATGTTAAATTTTAATGTAATTGAGTCGAAATCCATTTGGAGAACACTTTGGCTCACTTTCTAGAACTACTCGTAGCTCAATTTTGGCTTGTGCTCGGTTGCGTTTTGTGTATGTGTGTGCGTGTGCTTGCATTATTCATTTTGTGGCGTAGATTTACAATTCCAACAATTTTACAATATTTTTAGTATTGATTGCCGTTTGCCGCGACTGTTGCTTCTGATAATAAAATAAATCAAATCAGTTCAGCAAAAACTCGCTCGCGGATACATTTTCAGCATGCGAGTTGTGTTCCCTTTCCCTCTACACTGAGAAAAAAATCTGCAACTAAAAGACCGTTTATAACTGAATTACCGAAAATAAAAATATTAATTTACGATACAACTAAAAAAAAACCAAATCAGCAATTACAAAAACTAATTGGTAACTTTTTTTTGTTGTTAAACTGCAATTTTTTGTCTGTAAATCGGAATTTATCTTTTAAGAGGTTTGCCTTGTCTCAATTGTTTTTACATTCAAGAAGTCTGGTATATTTTTAAGAAATCTAACATTTTAAATTTTAAGGACAAAATCTTAAGTGTAGAGCTTATTTTTATCAGTGTACCAAGTACCCACACATTCTCCCACTGCTCTCACCCTCTCTGTCTCTGTCTGTGTTTGCTTTTCAGTTATTTCATTTGTGCGTGTGTTGAGTTTTTGATTGTTGTTGTGTAGGGCTTAAGCGTACACGGCGTATTCTTAATTAAATGTACGCTGCAAATTTGCACAGCCAAATTGCATTGCCATGTAATATCCATTCATGTTCTTACTTGTTGTTTCTTCTTTCCACATTCATATTGCAGGTTGCCTGTGGCTTTGGCTTCCATTAGCACCAAGTGCCGGAGCAGATGAATCTCTGGACACACGCGAAGGCGTCGATCTGGTGCTCAAGTGCCGTTTCACCGAGCATTATGATTCAACTGACTTCACCTTTTACTGGGCCAGATGGACCTGCTGCCCTACATTGTTCGAGAACGTGGCCATTGGCGATGTGCAGCTTAACTCGAATTATCGGTAAGTGTGTGTGTGTGTTTGTGTCCTTTTGTCCTGTCTGTGTGTACTGTGTGCAATGGTCTGATAAATCACAGGCGGCCTCATAAATTCAACATTGATGGCCTGTCAATAAGCAGGCGAAAAGTTAAAGGCAACTTTAACGGGGTTGAGGGAGCGTCTGCACATTTATTTAATTGCCTGCCTGACATCGACATCGACATCGGCACTCAGTGGCCCAAGGATCGAGAATTACACTGAGATAACTCCAACCTCTCTTTCGTCCTCCATCATCACAGTCTCTATCGCATGTTTATTGATAAAAGATGAAAGATGCGAAAGTTTCGCGATGCGTTCAGCTGTTAAATTTATTAAAATTGCCGTTGGCAGCAATAAGGACAATAAGGACATCGATGTCATCGTTGGGTTGTGTACATCATTAAATGTTCATCTGGCAGCCGATAATTCATAGCCTGCCACGCCTAGAAACACGTCTGCTCCGCCTTCTCATGCACTGTTAACAAGACGATGGCCATTGCAAATATCCCAAGGGAAAAGGGGAGATTAAAGAGGGGGATTCAGGCAAGTGTTGTAGTACAAAGCGTGGCCATCAGACGCAGCTGTGCTCTCTGTTTGGAAAGCAAAAGCAAAATTATTTTCATAGCATTCGCTAAAACAATGGGCGAAAAACAAAACCCAAAAGAAAACTGCTTTTCTAAATTGACCAGAATAAATAAAACTCAATTGCATAATAAATTATTTAAAATGAGTAAAGTAAAGAATGAAAGATATCATTTGAAAAGAAAAACTTACGTTAAAGGATAAGAAGTGAGAAAAGTTCTTCTAAAACTTAAAGGTCTGTATAATCTTAATAAATGATAATAATGTTGTATTCTAAAAAGAGCTTTGGGTTGCTTTAGTATCACAAAAGACATTTTCTAAAAATAATTCTTGACTAAATTTAGTGTTGACATATTTGACATTAAAGTCGGATATTTTGAAGTTCATTCATAATTTTGAAATAATATGATATTTTCAATAGTTAATTTAAGTAGGTTTTTTGCTGTATTAGGTAATAAGTATTTTATTGCAAACTATTTGAAATTTCAACCCTTTTTAAGGAGTACATTGTTTTTATTATTATTTTATCATTATTATTTTACTTTTTAACAGATTTAAAAAGATCAACATTTTACTTAAAAAATATATGTTTCCACGAATTATAAATTTTTTGATATAACATTATATTTTTAAAATCAAGATTGTAACTTTTAGTAGTTGTGATAATTTAATATAATATTTTAAATGAAAGTATCAATGAACATAATAACAGCGATACGACAGTATTCAGAAAAAGTAAAAGCATACGAGAGTACAGTAATCATTTTTAATCTCAAAGTCTAGCCCCTGTTCCACTGTGTATAATTGGCAACACATTGCGTATACGCAACTTGATTAAAGCGTGGAAAGCTCATCAAGCGCTACGCGCCTTTAAACGGCTGTTTGGAAAATGTGGCGAATACTGGCGTTGCCGTTGCTCGATTCTCTCATTGCTCCGTCGCCTCATTGCCTCGTTTCCCGCCCGCCTATTTATTTATTAATCATAATAATCATTTTGCAGCGCATTTTAAGCGTGAAAAACATTCAATGCGGCGTATGCCGCAAATCGCTTGGAAAATTTTCAACAGTCCACGCCCACAAAGAGAGACAATCGCACAAAAGCGACAGACACACAGACAGAGAGTGTGAGGGCACATACATATACATACATATATACTATATATAGGCCAGATGATGTATAATATATGGCCAAGAATGGCAGCCGCAAAACATGCAAAAACACCAAACAGATCGGCAAACAAAAGAAAATTATTGTAAATTTTTGCTAATCGCGCGTTAAACAATTTCCTTGATTTATGTGGACTGAGAGACTGGGGTAACGATATTACCACAAAACCAGCAACAGACTCTGCAAGAAACTGCGAATATACGACTTAAAGATACCCCTTATTTAAACAATACAACTGAGCTTCAATTGACATGTATTTTGTCATGCTTTTTCTTGTTTATAAAAACTACCTTTCGATGGTCATTCTGTTGTTAAATAATTATTATTATTATTATTTTTGTTTCCTGTAACTCAAATACCCGATTCTCCTAAAAGCAACAGAGTATACAAATGGCTGCCTGCTGGCAAAACATCAACGATGTTTGATTGGATTTTTTATTGCTTTCAGCCAATTTTTGGTCAAACTTTGGCAGCAAAACATAATTGATTTGGTCTTTGGCTAAAAACACACAAATGAAAGCTACAATTTTTTTCTGCAAATTTAAGGATATGAAATGAATTACCCACTTGCCTCATTAAATTTTTTTACCTTACTTTTATGTATGTTATGTACGAAGGATAGTAATTAAATTGGAGCGTTATCACCTGACAGCTGACCGTTCATGGAATTTTTTTAATGATTTTGAAAGAAGCAGCATTCAATCAACGCAGTCTCGTTAACAGTTTGTGGATGATGGATGTCAGTTTGGTTCGTGGGTCTGTTGGTCTGTTGGTCTGTGGCTCTGATAACTGACCTAAATATCAAACACAGACACAGAGAGAGTGGAAGGGAGTGGAAATTCCACACCTCAATCACCCTATTTAGTGTGTCCATTTGCACTTTGTCCTTTTCAAAATTGTCATCTAGATGACATGAAATTTGCTTCAACAACGCATTCACATCCACAAGAGCATTCAGCTGTTCCACCTCTCACCTCACTCTGTCTGTTTCTTTACTTTCTTTTTTTTATCTCTGAGCCTCTGTTCCTGTGCCATGATATTGGAATTTTGTGCTCAAGTGCCGCTAACATTTCGGAAACAATCAGAACACATTTTCTTTTTTGCTTTTTTTGATGCTTTTCTTAGAACAGATGAAAATTCCTGTTGTGAGAACGACAACAAAGAGCCTTTTGCTTTTACAATTGCGTTAAAAAGAAATTTAATATGAAGGCTCGTGAACATATCGATTTTTTAAATTTTGATTTCGAAACTCGCTTAATTTGTAAGACAACCAACCGCCAGGGGGCGCCTTACGTGTCTTTGTTGTGGTTGCCTGTGCAATTTCTTCTTTTTTGTTATATTTTGTTTAAGTGAAATAAAACCAAACTGAATTTGGGATCTAGGATTATAAGGTAGATGAACGTTTTATAAGTTAAGACTGTTTCAGTGTTTAGTAAGATGATGAAGATGTTTTTTTAATTTTGCTTTTCATTTTATTAACATTGTTCTTAAGTATAGTTAAAGTATCTACTATTGGAAATTAAATTTTTACATATTGTGCTGTACTGACTAATATTCTTTAATTAAAATAATTTCCCAACGTGGATGTGTTAAAAATGTTACAAGAAATCTGATTTTGGATTTAACTTTGCGAAAAAAAACAATGACTTAACATGAAACATTGAGTAAGTGGAATAGTGCCAAAAACAAGTTTTCCTGCTTTAAGCGATCAATCAAATTCTAGAACTTTTCAAAAAGTTTAGGTGTTGTTAAGTTTTCAAAAAAATTTAACTTAAATAAAGCTGCTCGACATTTATGGATTAAGATAGAAAGTTTCACAAGCTACTAAAAAATTGCTTAAGTAAGATCAGTTTAATGTAAGCACTTCCATATCCTTAGTGATACTATCCCCTGAATATCATTTTAATTTAAATGTTTAACGTTAGTTTTGTTTTAATTATAAATTTTAATTGTTGTGTCTACTGATTATATTCTGGCAATACATATTCTTATAGAATAAAGAGCATATGAACTTCGTTGTTCATTTACAAATTTGTTATATTGAACAATTTGTTGTTTCTGTTTTTTCTTTCTTTTATTTTTTTGTTATTGTAGTAGGATGCCAGTTCAAGCTGACACATTTCTCATTTTGTGATGGATGTGCGCAATAATTTTTGCTATTTATGCAAAAAGTCGGTTGTTATCAATGGCAAACCCAACAGGGGGCGGGGGGGAGTGAAAAGAAACCCATATCTCGCTTTCGATATCTCTCTTTTATGTGAATGCGGGTCAACATTTAACCTTTACCTTGTACGCACACAGAGACAAATGCATAGATCAAAATATCTCTGCATGTGTGTGTGTGTGGCAACACGTGTTGGTTCCGATTCGTTTGACTTTTGCTCCTCTCTCCTCTCTCTCAGTCCCCTTCTCTCTAAGCAGAGAGACAGACACACACATGTCGCGACGAGGGCGTTACATCTATCAGCGCCAGGAGAATATATATGATATATGTGTGTGTGTGCAGGGGAATGGCAACACTTATGCAAATTGAAATGCAAATAAGCCTGGCAACCGACTGAGAGACTGTCTGTCCCTTAGTCTGTCTGTCTCTTTACAAGCCTACCACAAAGTCAGACAGTCCCTTTACGAATTTGGATTCTTTTGTTGGTTCTCACGCTTTATTGAATTCATTTAAAAAGCAATTTTTCATTTTGGCTGCCGTCGAAAGCAACAACAACAACAACAATAATAACAACAACAACAACAACAATAACAACAACAAGAATACAAATAATAGGAGCAGGAAGTATTTCTCTGGCTTAAAATGCGCCCCTTTTGTTTATAGGGACGCCTTGAAGTATGCTATAAAAATGTGACTGCTGCTAACATTCCAATTAGCCTTTTGTTTGGTGTCAATGCAGCCTACAACCAAAAAGGAACATTCACAAAAATAAAAAAAATGAAAAAAGAAAAATAAAAAGAAAGAGAAGCAAGAAAAAAAGAAAAGGAAACAATCGAGTAAACTGGTCTTCATCTACAGGTCCTTCGGGCAGCCATTAAAAGCATTGAATAGCTGTCTGCAGCTTTGTTTGCCTTTTGGCCAGAGAATCATGCAAGCCTGGCCAAGACCCTGGCCAGGAGGGACACGCCCCGTTGCTCACAGTTGCCTCTTTTGTTTGCCGCTGTCAACGCCTCTATGTATGCTCTCTCCAAAATGTGCCTACCCCCAAAAGACAATTAAACTCTTGTTAATGGCGAGTAGCAATAAAAAAGGACAATAGATAAATTGGTCCCATTCAGAATGATGTTCAACAGGCAAAAAGCAGACAACTGCCATAACACAAGCTGTTTCTATATGTTTTGCTGCACATTGAATCGAACAATTTACTTGTTTTTCCAAGTACTTGAATTTCACAGGAAAAACTTGCTTTCATATTTAGTCTATTGTTCTAACTAATTTCTAGAAAGAACACAAAGTATAAGTTTGATTTTATTTCTTGAGAGAGATAATTGTATAACAGTTGTATGATTTCCACTGACAAAAGAGTTTAAAAAATCATAATCTAAGTTATTTTTAAATAGATTAAAAGTGGAACAGGTTTGATCATAGAAATGTTCTTGCTTCTGTTAAGTTATCCTTTCAATAACTTACAAGTTTATTGTATGGATTTATTGCCGCATACTATTTACTTATAAATTTAATTAAAGAATTTAGAAAAATCCTAAGAACAATTTAATTAAATTTACAAGCGTTTAATTCATTTAACCATTGTATATCTCAAATCATCAACACATTAATGCCCTTAAATTCCACTGAAAAAGAAGTGAAATGTTCTATCCAAAATAAAGGGAAAAACTTTTACTGCTGTCAAATACACTTTGAGCTGAGCATTAAATGTTGCTGCCTGCAACGACTTTAATGACTTTTAGCGCGGACAGAAACAAGACCTGGGTTCAGGTTGTGGCTCAGTGATTTTACAACGGATTTCAAACTCTAAAGCAGAGGCTGTAACTTGTACAGTTTACAGTGTTTCGCCATGTGGTGTTCGGGACTGCTGCCGTTGTTGTTGTTGTTGAGTTGGTGTTGCTGTTTATTGTTTTTGGTGCCGTTATGCTGTAGGACGATGTGTAAATTAATTTCAGCCGCTAAGCTTAATTTAAAGTTAGCTAAAGCCCACACACGCACAATGATAACAACAACAGACTTGCACTGACCTTCTATGCAAATACGCCTTTAGCAACAATAACTTTAACAACAAGGAGAGCAACAACAACAACAACCGCAAAGCCGGCAGCCCACCCACTGTCATGTAAAGTTCATAAAGTTCCCAAGGCTACGTTTCGCACCGTACTCCGTTCTCTGGACAACCGCAAAAGGCAACAGCAACAGCAAAAGCAGAAGCAGCAGCGACGGCGACGACGACGACGCCGGAAGTTGTCCGCTGTACGAAGTGCGACTTGTCAACGTGTACTTCCGGCCACTATGCTACGCCACAACAGCCACAGCCACAGGGAGAGAAAGGAGACTCATTCCCGAGTCCACCCAGGAAGCAGTCGCCTCGGTCTCGGTCTCGGTTTCGTCTCGTTCTAGGCCTCGTCCTTGTCCATAACTTCAGACTCAGGCCTTTTCCTTTATGCCTTCCCCTTTCCATCCCTAGAGCCATCAACTTTATGAATAATTCAGTTAAATTTTTCTCCTATGGCGCTCCCTGCTGTGGATATGTTATAAGATTTAACCATTGTCAGCAGTTTTAAACTCAAAAATATATACATAATTAGACTGAAGGATTGGAATAGACTGTAACAACAATGTTAAGATTGATGTAAGTGTTTAAGGAATAGATCAAGTTCAGCATATATGGAAATTTAATTATTCTATAGAGATTAAATGCATTTAATGTAAATTTACAAAAGCTTCCTTTAGTCTAGACAAGATAAATGTTTAGTTCCCAAAGAATTTTAAATTCATAAAAAAATTTTATTCATTTACCGCTAAAGACAATTATAAAATAAAATATTTTTCATTCTAAAATAAATAAACATTACAACATTGCTTTTGAAAAATTCTCTCTCGAAATCTCGATCAGTTTTGAAGCATAATAAATTATTTACATGCTTATTATGGTAATATAATAATATTCTCTTGCTCACACCGGCATAAATAATCTCACAAGGCGAAAACACTGCATATTGCGTATACGCCGCGTATTGCACCCAAATTTTTAATGTCAAGCAAATTTGTTGTTTATTCACTTGCTGTTGGTTTTGTTGCTGTTGCGTTCTGTTGTTGTTACTTTTTGGTGTTGTTGTTTGTTGTTGTAGTTGTCATTGTCGTTGTCCTTGTTGTAGCCGGCAGCAGCTTTGACAACTGCTGCCTGTGCTCCTGATCCCTGTTGCTGCTGCTGCTGCTTTTGTTGTTTTTATGTTTTAGCGTAAGTGATTTCGAAACACCTGCTTAACATGTTGCAAGGTAACCACCAAGAACAGCAGCACCAACCACCACCTGCACCTTCCACTATGATACTCCACCTTTTTGTGTCGACATTTATTAAACTTGCTGTTTTTGCTGCTGCTGTTTGCGGTTGCCGTAACACAGTTTAGTTAACTTAGCAGGCCAAAAGGTGCTCAAGGAGTAGAGAAAGAGCAGCCTGTAGGAGTAGAAGGAGCAGAAGGAGTAGCAGCATCAGGACAAGGAAGCCATTAACAGCCTTGGGGGCTTCTGCTGCTGCTTGTTTGCTGCTCATTTTCTCAGGCTCCTCTTCTTGGTTTCTTCTTGACAGGCTCCTCCGCGAGACAGCACCTCTTTCTCTTTCTTTTCAGCTGTCTCTCTTTCTCCCTTTCTGTCTCCATAAACTTGGTCGTTGTCGCACATGCAACTAACATAAATTTTATGTAATAATTTTTCTAATCAGAAAATGAATACACGTCGCCGTTGTCTGCCATGCTTTCTCTCTCTCTCTCTCACTCCCTGTTGCCGTCTCTTGTTGTTGGCATGCTTTTACCTGATGCTTCTACTTTTTAAATACATTTTTAAATGCTGCAAAAAACGTTGCGCGTGCTGCTGTTGTTGTAGTTGTTGTTGTTGTTGTTGTTGCTTGTCATTCGCCGTTAAAATCAATTTACGACAAAATAAACACACGCACTGTGAACAGTGCCACGCCCCTTGTGCCGCCTCCTCCCAATGCTGAATGTTTGCACTCTGCAGCGTTGTTTGTTTGTTTCCTGTGTCGTCCGCGTCTGTCTCCCCAACACAATCTGAAACTTCTACCAGATACTAGCCCTCATCCTGGCTGTATGCCATGTCAGGGGCAGAGGCAGAGGCAGAGACTGAGAATCAAAATCCGGCTGAGGCACGGACCAGGAGACGATGTCAACGTCTGCCGCTGTCACCTTTAATGTAGAAACATTTTTTTCTTATTCATATATATATATACTTACATATATATATAAATTCCTTTAAAAGCTTGGCATTGACAGACAATGCGGAGGGAAAGAATAGGAAAATTTCTCTCTCGCTTATCAAAATTGGCTTAAGGACCAACGTGAGATCTGCAAAAAATTTAATGTGCCTCCTTTTGAATGTGTGTTTAAAGGTACTCAAAATATGCCAAACACACACAAAGCCAATGGAAACTAGTTTATGGCCAGATTTATGGGTTAGCTCATTAAGTACAAATGCCAAAATAAACTAAAAGGATGCAGCTAGAATACGGACCATGATAGATAGGATACTGAATATGGTTTACGGACATAAAGGTGAAGTAAGAAGAGGAAGCACACGGAACGGACTGCTCATTAAAATGCAGCACGCAAAATTTGATATTATGAACAAACAGGGATGGAAACGAAAGCGGGCAGATATCAAGATGTTAACTAACCAAACACTAATAGGATGTTTAAGGATACTCATTGCAGGGAAGCGTTTTAATTGGAAAGCTTATTTCGATTTGTTGCGTATTGAAAGATTCCACTTGGAACAATACATATACAGCCAAAGATTATGCTATAACTCATATCCACTCAAAAATAATAGTGTCCTTTCATTTCGATCGTTAATTTAGGATGCTGCACAAAGTCTAAAGAGGCACATTTATTTGGTAGAAAGCCGTTGGAGTTTACTTCAATATAATTTCAAGTAAAAAAAGGAAACAATGTTGTTTTTAACTATGGTAAAAACAAAATTTGTAGACTTCTTTTATAAAAACTGCAGTGAAAACTGACTAAGAGAAATATTTGATACATCTGTTTTAACTGCGATATACATTGGAACTCTGACATAAAATATAGTTTTCAGTAAGAATAATGATGAAAATAGTTTCTAAGCATGAAAATAATAGCAATGTAAGCCATACATTTTAAGAAAAATCTGCTTCAATAATAAGGGCTAAGCATTTTAGCAGTTATATATTGATTAAGTTAAATAAACCTATAATTCTATATATAATTACTCATACTTATATAACAATACGTAAGAAAAACATGCAGTCGACACAATATTACAAAACTTTTTTTAGTTGTGAAACATATTTAATAGGAATAATATCAAGCCGTTTCAACTACTCAAGGGATAATTCTGGGAACAATAGTTTCAACAGATGTAAAAATATTTATCCAAGCTCAAATATATTTATCTGGCATTTCACTCTCAGTTTAAAATATTATTTCAACCATTTCATCTCCTACTCACAATCAAGTTTTCAAGCTCTGCAACCCTGCGAGCTGTCAGAAATCAACTTGGGAGCATTGAAGTGAAGTGAAGAGAAGAAGGAGCTGTCATAAAGCTGAGAGTAATTAAAAATTCAACGCAAAATCAACAGCAAAAATCTGTTAACTGTTAGCTGTAACCTGTTACCAATCAGAAAAGAGGGACTGCCAAAAGCTGCAAACCGGCGACAGGGAGTCTGTGACTGTACAAGTGAAAATGCCGCAGGTGCAAGTATGCAGAGGACAGGGGCAGCTGTAGAAAAATGAAAAGAGGGGGTTGACTGTCTGGTTGAATTACTTGAAGCTGGTTTTGTGGGGACCAGTAATAACAACAACAATAAGAAATAACTACAACCTGGTACGAACAACGTTAAGAGGGGTTTGTTCTCCATGATGTCGCAAGGGAAGGGATAAGAGAAAAAAGAAAATGAAAGGGGGTAGCAGCTGCTACTGTCAGTCGATGAGGGCACAGAGTGTCAGACATTATTGCTCCCGCGAGCATTGTGAAAGGCAAATAGTTTGGCGGGCTGGCCATACACTAACAACAACAAACGATCGCCTAGAGGCGTTACAAAAGGGAGGGGGCACTAAGGGTTAAGGGTCCTGATGACAAGCGACCCACTGCCAATGATGATGATGGCGACGATGATTAGAACTGCCAAAGGCCTCCAAGGAGCAACATCAGCCGGTTCTGTCCATTGCCTTAATTACGTGCAGATAAGAAACGCAAATATGAATACAGCAACAACGCCTTCTGTCTCTCGTGCTACGCCCCAATCCACCTCCTCCAAAAAGGGGGGGGGAGTAGACAAGTGTTGTCCATAGCGCAACAGCTGCGTCACTAAACGCCCGGGACATAAACATAAAAAGTCTATGAAACTGTCATAAAGCAGGCAATAGAAGTGAACGACCAACTCGTAGCATTAGGAACACGCCCCCACCGCCCCTTCGCCCATTCCTGTAGCTCCTCCCATGGGAAGCCTTGGCATTGGCCTTGTCCCGGACAGAGAAACTCATTTGTAAGACGAGTGTCATAAAAAAATTGCCAAAAGAAATTAGACGAGTCTTCTCCAACTGTTGTCCAATGTGCGCCTAAAAGCACGCTTTAAAATTGTTCATGTGACCCATAAGCCGAAAAAGAAGAAGAAACTGACACCGTGTGACTTGAATAGACACAGGCTTCAAGCTCGCTTAGCACCCACAGTCGAACCTTACCTAAGAAAATCTCATTAGGCATAAGATTCCATTACGATATTTCATTTAATATAAGTACTTCAGAGAGAATAATCTTTCGATAATAACATGATATAATCTTAGAGTTGGTGTAACATCATTTTATTCTATAAATAGAAATTTTTCTACTTCGTTCACAAATTCTGTTCGAGAGACAGTGACTAAGAGGTTAAGAAAGTAATAATTTGTAGCCTAGAGTATATTAATAATTAATTAAAGTATCAAATAATATTGACACGATGCTATAGTATAATTGTAAGCAAAAAGATCTAATAAATCTTGTTAGACTTATAGACATTTCAGAAAGAGGTTTACTATATTTAACTTTTATTTAATATATTCAAAGAAACCTACAACTTAAGTATTTTACATCAATTTAAAAGTATTCCTGTTGCAGGTTAACGTATTTTTTGATATTGATATATGATTCGGTTTATATACAAATTACTGAGAGTTTAAGTCATCTCATGAAGATTCCAATTTCAAAATATAGCAACAACATGTTGCTGTGATCTAATAAATTGAAAAATTCTATTTGAATATATCAAGATTAGTTAGCTCGTTATCATAGGATATATCCTGCAATTTTGCTCACATTCATAAAGGTTCACTTTATTTAAGCTCCACTGTAATTCGGAAGCCAAGCGAAAAATTATCTAACAACATGCCATAGCAAATAGTAGGAGAGTAAACGATGCGGGAGGGAAAGACAGGCATGAGACATGGCCAGCTTAGAAGGAGGGCTTAGGGGGTCTTAGCCATTTCATTTTTAGCCTTGTTGCCGCTACCTCTGCCTCTGTCTGTGTGCTAGTGTTGTGTGTGTGTTTGTGTGTTTTGTAAAGATTATGCGCTTATAATGGGCCGCAAGTTTCCTCAACGGCCATGGGCCGTTTTCCAAATCTCTACAAAATTGGCTTTTGAGCGCACATAAAATGTGTAAAGCGGGGAACCGAGTGTTACAACTGTTAAGCAAGGCGCATAACAGCCCCAAAGTAGATAACAACAACAACAACAACAGTCAGAACATGCTATAAATTAGAACAGAAACGAAGTGAGTGCATTGTGTATCCGTATCCGCATCCACATCCGCATCCACATCCTTATCCGCATTCCACACTTATATGACCCGACCATGTGTGCTCTGCCCTCTCTCTCTCCGAGCTCCCAGCTCTCAGTTCTCAGTTCCCGCATGAGTCGTAAAACGCAACATAATGAAACATTATAAAAATCATAAAAATCAACATCATATTTATGCACAAGGTCCGGAAACGCAGGAGCGTAACAGAAAGAGACAACAGCCGTAGAGAGAATGAGAGCGAGCAAAAGTGCTGAAAACAGCAAAATATGCAAAGTGACTGACGAAACATGACGCCAAAATACAAAAGTGAACCAAATTTTTATGATTCTACTTAGAGGTACCGAACTTAATGTACGGATTTCAATGAAAGTTTGTAGTATGCATTCATATGCATACTATATGAAGATAAACATTGTTTGTATGTATATGTTTTCACTTTGGTACTTTTTAACAAAAGAAAGGAGGTTATTAGCTAAATTTCGTTAAAATTTAGAATTTAAGTAAACAAAACAACAATTTTTTTGGACCTTAGGTATTTAAATTATCTAAAAATAGTAACCAAATACTTACTAAATATTCTATTTATTATATGACCAACATTTCTTGTTAGTTTGCGATTTTTATGCCTTGTGGTCAATCAAATACTCATATATATCTATTTTTTAAGTTTTCTTTTAATATTTAATGCAATTTCCCTGCCTTAAATTCATTTTATTTCTATAATTTCATGTCCATTTGAATGACTGTAAAATACTGAAAATATATTCTATTACTTAAATGTTAAGTATATCCCAAATTTGAGTATGTAAAATATACAAACATCTTACCAAATTTATAACATCTTCTGCTGCTGCAATAAATATGCAAAGTGTCCTTAACACACACACACGCACACACACACTTACACGCTTACACACACGACTCGTAAATATGCCGCTTCAACCATATTGAGTGTAAGTGAGAGAGATAGAGGGGGAGAGAGAGACGGAAAGACAGAAGGCGTCAAGAGCGCGCAATGCTCGTAAATTTGGTGCTGCTGCAATTTCTTCGCACAGATTATAACTTATGAGACATGGCGACCAGCAGCAGACACAGAGAGAAAGAGAAGGGAAGACAGTGAAAGAGAGAGAATTTGTGGGCATTTCATGGGGAGGGGGTAAGTAGCCTTAGCTCTGTCTATTTTGTTGTTTTTATTATGTATATTGCATCAAATAAGCGCGTGGCAGCAGGGTTGCCTGAATTTTAAAGGCTAAAATAACCAATGTGATAGTAAATAGTAGTTAGAAATGGTTAAAAAGTTATTAAATATGCTTAAAAAATAAAAATACAGTTTAATATTTATATTTAACATAGCATAATTAAAATAAATCAATGAGACTTCATCGATATTCCTATCTGTAAATTCAGAAGAGTTTTAAAATTACATGACACAATTCATTTTAATATTTATACACAACCTTGGGAGTAAAATAGCATTTAGTCCTCTCTTCGTATACTCTTCACTTAAAATAATATAAAAATACATATGTATTTGTTCTTTAGGTAAGCTTAAAACATTGGAGTTAGCTGGCAGTTGGGAAAATTAGTTGAAATTTTTCAAAAATTGTCAGATTTCTCAAACTTTATATCTTTTGCAAATATAAAATTGTTAATCTAGCTATTTAATAGCTTAAATGGCAACACTGCTTGCCAGTCAAATATAGCAACTGAGCTTGGCTTTTGCGGTCTTGTTAGAGCAACCGTTTGTCGGTCTCACATATTTTATGACAGCGTGCAAGAGTTATGACTGTGAGAGAGTTTATGAGTGTGCATGTGTGTGTGTTTGGCTGTGTGCAACCTTATCACAGACCACACGATGCTCTCTGTCTTCGCATATTAACATTTATTTTTCACAGTTATTTTGACTGCGGCGACAACACAGCAGAAAATTTTACTGCTTCTGCTGCTGAGCAAATAAAAACTGACAGTACACAAAAAGTGTTGCATAAAACTCAAAGCTGCTGCCCAAACCGCATCTCTATCCACATGTGTATGCGTATATGTGTGTGGAGTATCTGTGAGTGTGTATATCTATGCATCTGTCGGTTTTCCTGACTTTTGCTTAACGCTGGGGCCACCGTCAATATGATTTATGCATATTTCACAGTGAAATCTATTGAGAAATCAGTGACAAGCAAAATATGCATGAACTTACACACATACACACACACACACACACACACACACACACACACACACACACACATGTACACCCATTTACTCAAATACTAACACACTCACTTGCATACAAATGGCATAGCAACTGCGTTTACACTGATATAAAGAGGGTACAAAAAAACTGATATATTTCTAAAATCACACAACTTTTAACTGAATGATATAAGATGTATAAGAATTAATATCATATTCGAAAATATTAATCATATTAAATTTAAGACAACTTTAAAAAAACCAAACTTGCAGTAAAATACAAAAAAACATAGCTTTACAATCATGAATTGGGTTCTACTTTTAAAAAGCGTATGTTCTCGACACATTTCTAAGCCAAGTCGAATTGAGAATAGTATTAGTATTGGAAAACTATTATTTTCTTGGGCTAGTGGCTTATGAATGCAAATTTTTTATCAGTGTAAATACACATACATAAGATGCTTAGTAAATGGACAAGTCGATGCATACGCCAAATTTAAAAATTCAGCTCACAAAATCATAAATATTATCAATATGAAAAGTCATTGTTGATTTTATGCATGACTTTTAAGCACCTTTTGAAGTTGATAAAAAATAACTCAGTTCATGTCACTTATTGACAACAACAAGTATAAAATATTATACTAAAAGGACCGGAAGGACACTCTCAACCTATAGAATTTTTCACTGTTTAAATAAAAACATAAGTTTGCTTTAAAACACATTCAGATATTTTATGCAATATGTACATTTCTAATTCGATTTGATTGCATAATTGATACTTTATTATTTAAATATTTACATTTTTACTGCGGATTATAGCGCACAATTAAAACGCACTTTTCACTCACATTTGCTACACACAGGTTGAGTCTCACACCTCTACTATGTTAGGATAATGCATTGTTATTTATATAATTTTGTGATTTAGATTTTGTTTTAATTAGGGAAAGTGAGAGAGCATAAGCTTCCTTATAAGCTAAATTAAACCACGCGCGTGCTGTTCAACCGATGTTAACTGATAGTTGTTTTTTTTTCCTGTGGTCCTTACTCTAAGGGAGTAGTATGTGGACGTATACCGATTAGAGCAAATTCTGGATTATTCTGAATCGAATATCTCTGATTAATTGACAATATTTATGAATTGAAATAAATAAGAGTGTTTTTTTTTAATTTCTATGTGAATGTAGAACTTGTAGTTTCAATCATTGTCACCACTGTATTTTTACAAAGTTGCAAAATAACTTATCCGTTTTCCAAAAGAATAAATATAATTTCAATAGTGTTAAAATACCTTTATTTATTAAATTTACAATATAAACAAATTGAATCCAAATTACTGTCATTTTTTAGGAGTCAGTCTACAAAATGTTTCCTTTATTGCATTTAGCCTGCAAATCAATACAGTGTAAACAGTTTGATTAGCGGCGTGTGAAAAGTGCTTGGCCACAATTTCATTAGCAAATGTTGCGAGTGTCAGCAACAGCTTTGACCTTTGACATTGCTTTGCTTTTTGGTGCAGATGTCCTTATTATGAGCACCTGCTGACACTGACACTAAAACCTTTCGCAAGGATAACATCCATGTTGCTGTTGACGTTGTTGTTATTGTTAGTTGCCTTGGACTGTCATATTGCTGTCATTTGCACACATTTACCGTTAAAGAGCACACACAAAACTGTTGCAAAAGCCGCGCGCATCAAGAGTATCTAATCCACACACACACACACACACACACACACGTAAATAGTTTAGCTAGTAAGCACTATGGAAAAGTTTTACATTTTCTTTGATATCAACTAGTAAGTCAAGAGCGAAGGTACATACTTTGGTCTGATTTTTTACCTTATGCTTCACGTGAAATTTATTTGTTTTCCAAGTTATTCAAACCAATCTTCTGGTTATTATGATTATAACAGTGCGACAAAAGTATTACAACCGTACTAACTATATTGAAATAAGCAATTCTTAGGACAGAGATTCTTTGTTATTTTTTCCTCAATGACGCCAAGAAGTCGCAAAGTCCCTATGCTCACGAGCATAAAAAAGAAGAAAAGTCGCGTTTTTACTCCTCTAACACTCAATTTGACCTCAATTGGACCTTATAATTGAGTGAAGAGGTTAATCGTCTCGTCAAACCATAATCACTTTAACATTTCACATGGTAAAAACCATTTTTGTTGACTTCATCGAAAAACTTGATTATAAAATAAAAAATTAAAAGATGCATGACATACATTTTGACATCTCATACCATAACAATGGTGGGCTTTGTTAAATCTTTCTGATGCTTAACATTACAGATTGGAATGTTTCTTATTAAACCAATTTTCCATTTCAATTTGAGTGCTCAAGCGTAGCAAGTGTTAAACTAAGATCTATGATAAGAAAATAAACATAGATTACACAAACTAATTAAAAATGAGTTCTTTTTTAAGGAAAGGTAAAACTTCCCATAGTGGCAAGGTTACACTCACACACTTACACACACACACTCGTCTATACACACATTATCAACATGAGGACATTGCATTGAATTTGAATGGCACAAAGGCGACAGCGCCCAAAGGAGATGTTACCAGGTTTTTCGGAGGGGGAGTTAGGGGCTACAGGTCCAGATAAAGTCAACACAGCATCAAATTGCCAATAGAGCTGACAAGCGAGAGAGGCAGGGAGGGAGTGAAGGGGGCGTGGCAGCAAAGGCATTTATAGAAATTTTGCACAAGCGCAAGGCAAACAAACGGAATGGATGAAAGTGTGCGCTGGAGCAAGAAGAGAAAGCGAGGGGGAAGCGAATCTATACCAATAAGCATGATGGATACAGATACATGTGACCAAACCCCTCCCCCCCCCTCTCCATTACTGGCCATCACATTTGGCATGAATGTCGCCTTTGCATAACAAATGTTAGCAACATGTTTCAATAATGAGCAGCCTTAACCCCTGCCACTCTCTTCTTCCTTTCCTACTTTCTCTTCTTCCTCTTAACCATATCCTCTCCTACCCTTTACCACTCTCCCACTGTCACTCACATTGCCATAGCCATTACCATGACCATTACACGGCGACGGGACACGATTGAGCAATACGCTGGACATCTCCGCTGGCACTGGACTCAGTCGCCCTTCTCTCCGCTTACTTCCCACTGATTCGAACACCCCTTTTCACCCCCGGCGGGTCAGGGTTAGCCCTTTATAATAGCGTCGCGCATCTCTGACTGTGGCTGTGACTGTGACTCTGTAACTGTGACTGTGACTCTGACTAGTGACTGTGTTACCAGCACCAAATTAATCGTTTCCACTGTGCGGTCGGCATTCAGCTTGATTCCCCCTCATCTTCTCATCATCCCGCTCCCTTTTGTCAGTGTGCGCCTCATTTGTTATGGCCATTTGCATAAATAAGTCACTGGCAGAGGCATTTTGGACCAGTCCAACCACTGGACGACAATCTGGACAGACGGATAGAAGTGAAGGGGAAACACGGAGTGTCGTATAACTGTTTGAGGACATCGGGCCGAGTTGGCGGAAATTGTGTGAATAACTTGATGAATGTTGAGGCTTGGACTCGAGTTAGTTGTTGCTTGATTTGCTTTGCTTGGTTTCAGTTTCTGTTTCTGTTTGGGGTTTCGATTTTGGACTCCGATTTGGGCTTTCTCTTTGTTTCTATATGTCTCTCAACTGAATTCGGTCCTAACACTATTTGGCATCCATTGTTATAGGTCAGGACATATTCGTCTAATGCTTGATTACAGCACGACAAGTTTTAGGTCCTGAAATATTTAGTTGAACATTCGATTATAGTGTAAACTTAATAAAATCTTAAAAAGTTGACAACTAAAGCTGGTAACTTGTTGAATTTATTAGGCATGTTAAATACATAGTTATGAATTCATTAATCGAACCCTAAACATACTGTAGCCATGTAGTAGTAGAAATGCTCCCACTGTCGATCTGAAATATTCTATTACAAGCGTATCCCTTTTAATAAAGAAAAGAATCTTACTAATGTATCTTCTAGCAGTCAAGGTACCAATGCCAAGACCAAGAACAATTAAAGAAACTATTTCTTTTGGTAAACATACCTCGATAAGCTAATTAAATTTTCTACATCAAAATTAATGTATTTTCGTGAAAAGTTCTCTCTCAGTTTTATATACTTGCTTCTTAAACAATTTTATAGTTTGTTTTTTCGTATCTGAACAGTTAAATCCTAAATAAATTTCCATTTTAATGTACTCTTTGCTTAATCTACTTTGAAATTTTATGCCAATTTTTGAAACATCTTGTGCAATTCTTTACTTTACAGCTAATTCCCGCTGCCGTCCTGTTTGCTCTCTGTCTCCGATTTTCGTTCCCTCTTCTCACACTCACATATCATGGCGTATACTTTTATTTAAGGCAAGAAACAACAACAATGTTAAACATTTAATGGCGACAACAACAACGAGAAACAACGACAGTCATTTTGTAACAGAGCCTAAGGAGTCCTTGCTCCCCATTTGTCCTTGAAGCGTAGGGTCCAACCCTCTCTCTTCTTCTTGTTCCCTCTGCTTCCCTTTCTCTCACTCTCTCTCTTCCTTAATGCAAGTCCTGCTGCAAGGATGCGTGACAATATGCCGTTTAATTATACGCCGCGACCCTTTTTGCTGCTGCTGCTGTTGTTGTTGTGATATCGCACACACATTTTAAAAGTCAATTATCCGCACATAACGCACATCGTTGACAGAGACTGTGATGAGGGGTGTGAAGAGCTGGCAGGGATTGCCCAAGGAGCCGTAACATTGCCAGAGTCCTTTCCACATCCTTCTTGCCAAGCGTCAAATTTGGCGCGCGCTCTTTTTAAACTTTCTCCTCGCCAAAGTGATGGCAGCTACAAAAAGTTTTTTATTTTTATGGAACGACACTCTCCCTTCTCCCCTCTTTCCGCTCTTCACACTTCTACACCCTCGAAAGAATAATGTGCCAGAATACACACAAGCAAAGAATAAGAGTGATAAGTAAGGAGGCAAGACAATCTTCTACAGAGTCGATAAGTCGATACTTGATACTAAAACCGATAATAACATAATCTGACAACGAGCTTGAGTAGTTTTGTGCTCCGCACTAACAAGCAGACGCAAGCTTTAGTTACAGTTAACAAGCCCGTGGCATGCCTCAGGTTAGAGCTTCTTGTGGCACCAATGAGCCGAGAGGAAGAACGGGGCAGTTACAGGCTGAACACAAGCCAATCGAGCAACACTGTGCCACAAATTGAAGAAACTTTTATGATGGATAAATAATACTTATTTAAATATTTATTTGTTTACTACATCTGGACTTAAATATTTATAAACTCAAAAGGTCGGCTTCGCACTAGTCCTTATTATATTGACATAATATTTTCATATAATGAGCTGCTTAAGCTTCTAGAAAAACTCAAACTGAGTTTCATTTATCTATCTATTGCACTTAATAATGCAGGATTATCATTTCAATTACATTCCTTTCCTATACGATGCTTTAGCTAGCTGGAAAACACGCAATCAATCAAATTCTTACCATAATACGATATGCAATTCCAATCAATTCTTTTCTTTAAAGATTCTTGTAAAAAATACATTTTAAGGTTCTAGAAAATTCACTGACTTTTACTTCTGAGACAATGCCATTTTATTCCACCGTATTCTGTTTGCCTTCATTTTATTATCATTATATTTCTATATAAAAGAAGTTCTAGGATATCACTTCTTTTCAATCATATATAAATCAATCAGAGCCGCAAGTTGTTTGCAGTTCAGTGTGACTGTTCAATAGGATATTTTCATATATGAGGGCGTACTTTTGCGCAGTTAGGGAGTGTAAGTGGAAGTGGGAGTCAGAGGGAGGACAGGCATTTGCCATGTAATTGGCTGCAATTTGCATAACAATTCTGCGACTGTTTTGCATAAGTCCTGCGACGATGCAACATAATAACGGAGGCAGCACTTATTTTCACATTAGAAATTCCTTTTTGGACCACCTCCCCCCACCAGAGACATAAGGACATAAGGACATGAAGGCAGGCAACAGCTGAAGCAGCAGGCAGCTGGATGCATGCACCAGGCAGAGGCAAAGGCAATTATGTGCTTCGCTTGAGCTCCAGCACTCGGCATATACAGTCCACACACATACACCCAGAATAGGAACTCAAGATGCAGCCTCGTAAAAGTCAGAGCCGGAAATGCAGCGCAAAAATCTCTGGCAACGGTAAAAATGCAGCCATTTCCTTGGGCTCGGCCAACAAAAAAAAAGTGAAAACAGAAAAACTGGAAAACAGAACCCCCAAAATGCTATTTGAGCTAGTAGCACAACGGAAGTGCGGCGCATTTGGTTGTATAACAGCACACATACACATACATGTCTTCCACAATCAACCCTTTCATTCAACTACCCCTCGCCTAGAAGACATAGTTGCAATTGCCATAAAAGTTATCAAAATTGAAATTTTATTTAAAAAGTTTCTCGACTTTGCCTCTCACTGCTTGCATATGCATATGCACTCAAGAACTTTATAAGATCTACTTTAATAATGTCGAGTGCATGATTTATGCCCCGTCCATACACAGACACATATCACACATACACACGCACACACATACCCCTACAAAAACCCCAACATCCTCATATAAAAATCTCATCATAAGAAATTAAAACTTAAACACAAAGCGATCCGGCGGCGAGGCTAAATAAATGACGATGATGCTGATGAAGAAAAGTCGAGCAGCAATTGAAGATGGAAAAGAAGTGGAAAAGAGGGTAAAAGAAGGAGCAGGGGACATGGAAATAAAGTATGGAAAAAGGACTTGTAGGGTTGCATATGCACTAAAAGCATTTTCTATTCGTCTCAAAGTATCCAACAGATTCAGAGCTATTACGCTTGATTGGGTTTTACCTAAGAAAATTCCCGCTATTTTCATCCCCTATCCCTTGACTTAATATTGCCAGGTAGCCAAGAAAATAAAACGAAATAACGAAAAGATGTTAAATTAATCAAAATGTAATGTGGCCTCGCCATGGCAACCAAAGAAAGCCTCCCAAAAATTAAGCTAATAAATTCACAAAAATGAGTTCGACGCTTAATTTGCCATGAGCATTTTTCATTTTATTTTTCGCGGCCTCTTGCAACACATTCCCCTTAAGCTCCCTTCAGAAAGGCAAACACCAAAAAAAGAAAAAGAAATCAAAATGGTCCACCTAAAGCCAGAACAACAAAATAAGAAAAACTCAAGAAAACCAAAAAGAGAAAAAAAGAGAAACAACAATAAATGAGCTACTGGAATACTCATTGCAAACAAACAGGAGAAGTCTAATGAATAACTGTTGACTTGCGAATGCTCTGTGGTTACATGAACTGCGGATACGGATAGGCTACTAATGGAGTTAGTTGATTATTATGCAAAATATAAATATGCTTGAGAGACTGTAAAGCTGTTCAAATCTCATTAACTCAGGTCCTTTTTGAAACAGTTCTATTAAAATAAATAAAATATCTCTCCCACAAATCCATTAAAATCTTAACATTCCTAAAAATTCTATCCCTTAAAAATGTGTACACATATAGAAAGGATTTATTACACTATGATTTCATTTAAAAATTTACTATATCTTATTGTTTTCATATGTTTAACATGTTTCCTCTGCTAACTAATATACCCTACCAAAAAGCTTAAGTATAGCTGCGCATTAATACAAGGGAATACCTCTGTGCATTGTATGGGAGTACCTACATATAATAAATACGTACTCACTTAGCTTAGGCTATGTAAATTAACAAAGTATGGCCGCAGTTAATTTACATAAAGTACACAAAAAGAAAAATGTTATTTTATTTATGCGGTCTGCTTTTGCGTCTATATAAATTGCACTCGTACCATTGTTGAACTTTTGTTTTATTTGCTGATTTCTTTTTTTTCTTTCTTACAGACTTGACTTTCGGCCGGGGCGTGGCGTTTACGATCTGCAAATTAAAAACACCTCCTATAATCGAGACAATGGACGGTTCGAGTGTCGCATCAAGGCCAAAGGCACTGGCGCCGATGTGCATCAGGAATTTTACAATGTGACCGTGCTAACAGCACCACATCCGCCGATGGTAACACCCGGCAACATTGCGGTCGCCACCGAGGAGAAACCACTTGAACTCACCTGCAGCAGTATTGGAGGCTCACCGGATCCTATGATAACGTAAGTTCGCATTGTTAATGATGCTCTTCACTCTGAAGGGACACACTTTTAATGAAGGTGTTTGAATTTTATCATCGAATTTGTAATGCAATTAAAAGGGAACTATTTTCATTTCCCAACTACATACTCGTAAAGCTAAGAAAAATAAGGATTAATTATAAGTCCTAAAAAGGAAGTGTTGTTGTAGCTATTACATTGGGGGTGCTTTAGTCAGGGGGTTTAATTTAACATGTGAATGTATCAAACTTATTGTTCATGGTATCGATAGTAGCATTCCACTCTTTAATTGTTCTTATTATCGTAATTTGGGATTGTTCTTGTATATTAATGTATCGATATATCTAGGACTGCATTTAGAACAAAATATAGTGACATAAAGAAAAGAAAGCGAGCTAAGTTATATGTAAATATGTTTGCCTTTTACACATTAGGGCAAACAAATTGGAAATATTAGAGGTCTCAGTCTGTTTTATCAACACACGCCCACATTCAGTTTATTGTAAAGTAACCTGAAGTTACTTTCCTCTTCTTTATTACCGTTGGCTAGACTTTACTTTAAAACTTTATAAAAGAGTTGGTTTAATTTTCTCCAGTCCTTTTTAATAATTATTCTTAAAAAATGTTTGATTTTACATAAAACGCGTTAGAGAAAGATGATTTTTCTGCGTGTCAGGGAGTTTAAACTTCGGATTGTTCTTTGAATTGCCTTTGTGCTTGTTTTTTTTTTTAACATATTTTTTGGGGTCAGCTGTCGTCGGCTCTGTGGTCAGCGACAGTTAAAGCACATCCGGCAGCAAGTAAATCACTTAACTGGTCGCCTTCATTAATAATCCCAGCCGGCACATGGTTTATTTTCATTTTTTATTTTTCGGCACTAAATCGCTGTCTCTCACACCACTCTCTCCAACTTTATCCTTCTCTCTCACTAACTCTTTGTCTCTCTCTTTTTTTTATTGCAGCTGGTACCGAGAAGGCAGCAATGTTCCGTTGCAGTCATATGCTCTAAAGGGCGGATCCAAGAACCACTACACGAATGCCACACTGCAGATACTGCCCAGAAGGGCCGATGATGGTGCCAAGTACAAATGCGTCGTTTGGAATCGAGCCATGCCCGAGGGACATTCGCTGGAGACCAGCGTCGCTCTGAACGTCAACTGTGAGTATAAAACTCGGACCACGGGGGAATCCAACTGAAATCGTTATGGAATCTCGCCAAAAAAAATGTGGAGAGAACATAAGAAAAACACTTGCCATAGACTTGAAATTTATGACTTGACCCACGATTTAATTCGAGAGGCTTTTCTCCTTTTAATGTGTGCCAAACAATTTCCCTTTGACGATTTGTCATAAAGAGAATAATAATAGTACACTTAACAACTCGGTCATTATCTTCTGTTGTGAAACTTATTGTCAGAATCTTAAATAAACTGCTGGACTAATTTGGAAAACAAGTTAGAATAATATACTCCCTATGAGTCATAAGATTATAGCTAATGATTATTTATCACTTTCCTAATAACAAACTTAACTTCTTAAAAAATAAAATTTAAAAAGGTTAATTTTCAATATCAGATTTCTGTGGAAATAATTGCACTTCCATATTAAGAAAATACCTTTAAAGTATTTTTAAACATATGTATACAAACATTTTTAATTACATTTTCTCTTCTTTTAAATATTAATATCTATACCCTGTAGTAAATATCTTAAGATATTTACTTACATATTTTATATCTGTCAAGTCTTTTTATTCTAGTTATTCATTCTAGTTATCGCTTGTGTCAAATAACACATACACTTTAATATCTAAGAGCATTTTCCAACATTTTGCCCTTAACGACAGAAAGAGCATTTGAAGTGCGCTTTATTGCACTCTTCTCTATGTGTTTTTCTCTGTTTTCTTCACGTTTTTCCTTTTGTCAGTTTTTGTAATTAAATGCAGCAGTTTGTTGAACAAATGTTGCTGTCCAGTTGTCACATGATCAACGTGACCCAGAAGCCGCGCACATGGCAGACCCATAAAGTGTCTAGCTAAAGACACACACACACACACACACACACCGCCTCCTACTAGTACACACACGTATACAAACACATATACACACACAGACACATAATGTACACCACTTGATTGTTAGTTATTGGTTTCCACAGCACAAGGAGCTACTTTGAAGCCTGTTCTATAGGCGAACTCAAGCTGTCATATTAGCTGACAAGTCTTTGGACGAGAAAGCAAAGGACAGCAGAAAGGAAGGGAGGAGAGAGAGGGATATGAATGAAAAGACGGAGGTGTTGTATACATGGCAACCATAGCAAGCAATTTTATCATTTTTACCAATATTAAATTTCATTTGAATGGGCCACGCTGCGTATGCGCAATAAACTTGTCACGTTAGTTGTATTTAATAATAAAAATCACTAAAAACGACATCATATGAAATCTGCATAAAATTTATGCAATCAAATGGAGTTACAGTTAGCTACAGACTACAGTTGTGCGAAAAAAAATGACAAGTAACAAGACTCAGCGATAGGGATAGAGACAGAGAGAGAGAGACAGAGAGAGAGAAAGACGAGGGAGAGCGCAAATATATTCATAGGAAAACATAAATTGCAGTCATTTTTATACACGCCGGATTTGTAGCCGCAAAAGTAGACAAACAACAACAACAGCAACATCAGTACATATGTGCGTGTGTCTACATATATGAACGTGTGTGTGTTTGTGTGTGTCTATGTGTGTGTCACATGCAGCGGACTCGTAACGTCAGCGTAACAAATATTTATAGTCTTTGCTATTTGGCACAGCAAACGAAACGAAAACCCAGACAACAAACCAAGAAAAAGTCTAACAACAGCCAAAACATTTGATAATACATCCGAACCTCAAGCTAAATACCCTATATAACAAAATATGTTTTAATAAATTAAGCAACATTCAATTTATTTTTAAATCTGTTATCACCTTACCTATCATTACTTTGGCAAAACACAACCGATTTTTTTGCGATGTGTCATTTTAACCATGGTTTGATGACTAAATTTAAAAATAGTTTGTTTTTAATACAAAATGTTTTCAAAATTTTTGATAATATATATAAGAGTCCTTTACATTTTTTGAAAAAAAAATTTCAAATTGTAGAATCTTGATTTTTAGCCTTAAGTCAACTAAAATTGGGCAAAAGGAAAACTATTAAGTTGATTCTAAAATGTTTCTTCTTTTTTTGTAAAAAATTCAAACCGATTTTTGTGCTAAATGTCATTTTAACCATGGCTTGATGTACAGATAGACTGATTGTACATTCAAAAAACATATTTTAACAATAGAAAATGAAAAATATAAACCATTTAAAGTTGTTTCAGAGCCGTGTCTTTAAACTTTTATAGCTACTTCAAATCTAAACATATTACATGCGGAATGTCATTTTAGTCAATATTAGATTTCTAAATTAAATGTTAAGCCTTTTAAAATATACAACTCATTATGAAAAATAAAGCTTAAAATATTATACATTTCCAAATTTGGCACACCTTTAAATCCCCTTGCTGACTCCCCAAAGCGCTACTTCTGATAAGATGCAAAAGTCGATCAAGGGAAATCAGCTTCAAAAAGAACAGTCAGAAGAGAAAAAGTTGAAAAGAATTATGCAAATTAAACGTATTTAGAAAATAATCCTTTGAAGCGTTACAAACTTAATGACAAATTTTAATGCCCACTTAAGCGGCATAAAAGGTATTACAGCAAGCTGGTTAAAGGCTCCACATACAGAGTCATACACACATTTCTGTAAAACGAAATGAAATGAAGAATACACAAACAGAGCACAACACAACAGACAACGGAAAACAAGAATAAATGACAACAAGCAAGTGGAATATGAAGAAACGAAGTGCAGAGAAGTTGAGTCGAAGACCATGTTACCAAAAGGGAAGTCGACTTGATGTTGCCGGGTTGAGACTCCTAGAGTTCTAAAAGAACTAGGCACAGATGTGTGTGGGACTCCTTGGTTGGTTGAGGGGCAAGGGAGGTAGCAATTTTGGGTTTAGTATTTATGATGCTCATTTAAAATCCATTAGCAGCATAGTCAGCATAGGCCACAGCGGCAAATAAAAGGCAGAAGAGTATATATAGAACGTGGGCCATAATATAATGTGTATGTGTTGGGCTATGAGCCAAAGTCAAAAGTGCCTCCAAGGTGCATTTAGCTAGAAGCCAAATTGTGGCCCATTTTGGCCACAAGGGCCAACAGGCCAGCAGGGAACTAACAACCTGTCCAAGGCGTTTAACAACAATTGAATTTAGAGCGCAGCTTTTGAACATCACAATGGCCCCAAGGCCAAAAGGATGAGAAAATGGTACAGAAGCCGTTCAGAGAACAAGTTCAGAGATACACAAGGAATGTTTGAAGTAAATATTACAATTTAATCAAGAAATTAAAAACATTAAAGGAAAATAGTGAGCAAATTATTAAAACTATTATCATAATCGTATAGCCAGGAATGTCTGGAATAAATTTAGCATTAAAAATGTATGTTGCTTAGATATTAAACACAGTAATTTCTAAACGTTGTTTATTTAAAATCTTCAGTATTTATATACATTTCATAGATTTTTTATTGACAGCTTAGTAACTAATTAAATTTAAATTACTTCTGCTTAACCTTAGAAAATAATTTGATTTAGTTTCAGCTTGTAATATAGAAATGTATTAACATTAATATTGATTAATATTAAAATGAATCAAAAATTAATATCTTTATACAAAATCTAACCTTAAACTCGATAAAAATAATATGCTTCGCTTAAAATGAATTTATTAATACGCTTACCAAAAATTCAATGGGAAATGCAAATCAGTAAAGCTTAATCCTTCTATACAATATCGAATTGATAGCACAGTTTGACATCCTTGGAGAGAGTGAGACAAGCATTGGGATTGAAAGACAGATATGAATGCGAGTGGAAGCCAAAGGCGACGCTGTCCTGCAGTCTTAATGCTTGACTCTGATTGTGATGGATAAGCAATTGGCAACATTAGACAGCAGGCAACAGTAAAAGCAATTGAAAGAGATGGAAAAATGCAGGCTATCTCACACGCACGCACTCAAAGACAGAGAGAAAGAGAAAGACGAGCTGACAAATGGCAGAGCAATTTTTAATTGAAAATGTTTGCATGGATTCTTGCCAATGTGATTCCTTGCATGTGAGACGTGCCCCCTTGCCACACCCCTTGCCCAAACTGTTTCTCTTCTAGAACCCCCCTCTCACCACAGCATGGCACGTCGCTGTTGATGTTGCTCTTTGTGTGTGTTGCGTGTTGTGCCTGCATTTGATTGATTTATGCCCCAGCGAGGCGAATGCGTTGCCAAAAATGGTGCAGAAAAAATAGAAAACAAAATAAAAATAGTAAAAGACTACAGTGACGCCTGCTCGACTGTGTGAGACCCTGTCCATGTGTAGTAAAAAGTGAAGAGTGATTATTAAATAATTTTTAAGAAAAAGAGAAACTGGTCATTCGTAGTCAATGAGCTTAAATGCAATATAAGCCAAAGAACACAATTGAAATAAGAATATGTGTAAGTGAAAGTTTTCTCTTCTTTTCTTCTGTTTTTTTTGGGACAGATCTTGACTATGGCATAGTATAGTACATAGTATATATATCCAAAATCCAAGACGTTAGCTGTAAAAATGCTATAATGATTCTACTTTGTAATGTTTAACATACATTTTTTGGGGAGAGTGTAAATTTTTTAAAGTAAAGTAGATTTGGGTAAGATATAGAAGAACATTCACGCCAGGTTTAGTGTCTCTAGTCCGTTTTGTCACTGAGATCTAGGGGCTTATAAAAATCCATATAACTTAATCGATTCGGCTAATTCATGACATCCGCCACCCGTTTTTCTAACTGCTATGCGCTTCAATTGTTTTAGAAACTCAACAGACCTCTTATACCTTTCTTAGTGCAGGGTATCAAAATAATAGAAGTAAAAGATGCAAAAAAAAGTATTCGTTACCATTTCAAAAATAAACTCCCAATGCGTCATGTCGTCAACGTGAGCGTCAGCGTCAGCGTCATCGTCATCATCATTGAATGCTGAGTGCTGAGTGTTTTATAACGTGCAAAAATCCCAAATGAAATTATTAAAATTTGCTCTCTCCTTCTGTGTGTGTGTGCATGTGCGTGTGTGAGGAAACAGCAATCAAATGGTGTAGCATACTTTTGAGCGCAAATATGATAAGCAAAAGTGAAATTAGAGACGGGCCTGCAAATTGCGCATACGCAACGTGGCCACGCATAGCCGACAGATAACAACAACAACAACAACAATAAAAGGAACAACAACAAAAAGCGACACGTGGCGCTGTCAACTTGGCATAGTTTTCAGAAGCTGGCAACACTCACAAACACACGAGGCACGTTTTCACATATTTTCAGTTGCCACACCGCGAATTGCACTAGAAACGCATATAAACTATGCCTCTGTGTGTGAGAGTGGGTGTTTGTGTGTGTGGTACATGGCACGTGACTTTTGTGCAGTTGCATGCAGCTCACGTAATAAACCTTGCCTTCATTTGACGCTCCCTCCGAGTCCTTGGCCAAAAAGTCGTCACTGGCGACGAAGACAAACAGGACTCATGTGTCGTGGCCTGCTGAAGTGGAAAGCAAAGCCGTTGAAAAGACATTTCAATTTGAATAAAAAAACGAGAGATGCCACA
Organism: Drosophila testacea; assembly: GCA_035043265.1. Classification (NCBI taxonomy): domain Eukaryota; kingdom Metazoa; phylum Arthropoda; class Insecta; order Diptera; family Drosophilidae; genus Drosophila; species Drosophila testacea. The sequence continues at coordinate 4,450,630 of JAWNND010000151.1, forward strand.
CGGCCTCACAGGGAGTGTGGGAAGGGAAGGAAGGAAAGGCGCAACATCACCTACTCAGGTGGCATGCAAATGCAGGAACATCGTCTCTGACAATAATGCGCATTAGCGTGAAATTCCCTGGCACAAAACCAAACCGACAGCAGTCGCCAAAAGCAAATGCAAATGCATTTCCTATTGCCGAATCCTTTTCTAGCCAAATATTTGCTAACGAAACTTTTCATTCGATTACTCGAATACGCAAAGATAATCGCTCAATTATCAATAGTTCAAAGACTTTTGATTTCACTTTGATTAATGTTTAATGATTAATGTTTCTAGTTTGCTAATTATATAAATAAACAAAAAAAAACTCTAAACATAAGTCATAAAAAGCGAAAAAAATCGTCAATTCTAGTTTAATATTTCAAATGCTACTAATCTATTATAAATAATAAGTGATTACTAGAATTAAACTTCTTATACTTTTGTAGAGGGTATTATAATTTTGTCACGAATTGTGTAATGCACTGACGATGAGCTGAGTCGATATAGCCATGTCTGTCTGTATGTTGATGAAACTTTGTACATATGCGACTTTCTGCTGCACGCAGTATATGTGCACGTCGGAGCAGGCCGGATCGGATTACTATATCATATGTCTTCCATAAAAACGATCGATTTGAAATCAACCTTTAGAATGACAACAGTTTTCTACGAAATATTTAATAGATCATTGATGTATGAAATTGTAAATAAGTAATTATAAACAATTTTAAATAGTTCAGCCAACAGCATGACTAAAAAATTGATAACATGTTTCTTATCTGTTTGTACACGTCTCATACAATCATCTAAAAATAATTACAAAAAATAATTATTTGGGTTTAACGTATTCATAATCATCAACCGTAGCGTAGACTTTTGTTGTAAATTGTCGCTTATTATCTAAAACCAATTTAAAGCCAATAAATATTCACCCGCCGGGGTTGGAGTTACAAGCCTTCCATAGTCTACATGAAATCCGTTGACAATTAACGGGCCCTTCAATTTAAGGAAAATGTATTAAATGGTCTTTTAATTCTTACCAGATATGGACAGGTATGGTTAAAGTTGCTAAAATCTCGAACCATCTTAAAATATAAGATAGCAATCGGATTATTGGGCTTTCTAAGGAATTGACAAGCATCAACTCGAAATTATGAATGCTATTAGTCTAATCTTTATAGTTTATGATTACTTGTATTTATTTTCTGATCATTGCAATTTAGATTTTGCGTATTATAAAACTTTAATTCCTCAGCTATACTAAGCAGCATTTATCTGATTATTTAATTATTGCCATCTAAATTAAGCAATTGTAGCCAATTTAAAAATTACTCATTTGTAGAATAGAAATCGATTGATCTATATAAGAAACAATTAAATATGTAATGAATCCTGGTTTGGTGTACACCAAGATAATAGTTAAAAGTATAGTCTCTGCAAGCTTCAAGTCATCGATTTTTAATACCTTTCTTTCTGGACTTTTAAGTTAATTATATAATTATTAAAAAGCTATAACAATAAGCAATAAAAGGTGATAAAAATCACCAATTTTAGTTTTTGACTTCAAATTATAATAATTTGTTCTATATAGTTTATAACGACTTGTATTTGCTTGCTCATAATTACACATTAGCTTTACCATTATATTCATATTTCAATTCTCAGCTATGCAAAGCATAGTTAACTTACTTGTTATTGTTAATTATTAACTTCTGCATTAACTAACGATATTTAACGATATTTCAAACTGCCAACAAGTAGACTATAATCGATTTACAAATCAATTAAAAATGAATTAAGAAAAAATATATAAATGTAGTTGTAAAAACTATTTTGAAAAGTATTCAGTTGAGAAGGGTTTTTCAATCTAAGTGCAAAATTAGTGAAAAGTATTGTCATGAGAATCGGATTTCTTTTTATCGAAATACTTGTTTTTTGGCTAATCCGCTACAATGTGAGTCAAGTATTCGTTTTAAGTTAAGCGTTAACTTCTTAAGCGTTACTTTATTTTTACCTTACATAGAGCGCTAGGGAAATAAAGTTCACCAACTTTGTTTGTCAAAGTCATAATGAATCCTGGATTATTGTACACCTATGTCGTATACGTGCAGTTAATCGCCACAAGTACACGGTAAATTTCAACGCTACTGTTTTGCAACCTGTAAATAACGTATCCGTGGATTTGCAAGTCTTTAAGAAAGGAAATAAATGTATGCCATGGCTCTTTAAATTTCATATTGACTGTTGTCAATTCCTAAGAAAGCCCAAAAATCCGCTTGCCAATGTTTATTTTAAGATGTTTCGAGAATTTAGCAACTTTAACCATACATGTCCATATGTGGTAAGTGACAAAAAAAAAAAAAAAAAGTCATTTAATGTACTTTCCATACGTTGAAGGGCCCGGCAATTGTAAGCGGATTTCATACGGACTATGGAAAACTTCAAACTCCAACGCCTTCTGGTGAATATTTAGTGACTGCTGATTTTTATTTTGGTGATAAACGACAAATTTCAATAAAAATCTACTCTATGATCGATGATTATGAATACGTAAAGCCGAAATGATAAATGTTCTGTATTTCAAATGTAATCAATAAATATATCAATGATTATTGGAAGCGTGTAAAAACAGAAAAGCAAGGTGTTATCAATTTGGTAGTGAAAATTTTTTATAAAAATTCTTAGAATTAAAAATAATTTTTCCTTTATAAAATGCAAGTAGAAGTTTTTTGCTGATATCGCTTATAAGGAACAATATATGAGTCTTGTTTTCCTTGCAGCTGTTAATTATTTCCTTCACATTGATTTATTTAGTTCCAATTTTATTCATATATATTATATACAGACTTTGTTTTTATTTCTTACAAAAGCGGGAGAAAAAACTAAAGCATGTAATGTATGGAATTCTAAATTCTTAACTAGTGAGGCATATACATGGGCTTTATCAGGAAAATTACCTCCGATTTTGATTTCTAGATCAATATGTTTTGTGGCAGCTTGTGGTATTAAGAAGCAATTAAATAAGGCAATTTACCGTATAAAGTTATTTAGTCATTAAAGTTGTTTGTTAAGGCATTCAACTGAAAACAGTTTGAATAAATCAAAACATATTTATAGTTTAAATATAGTATTGAGCTTTCATTGTACAAAGCTAGTGAAAAGTCTCGCCATGGGATTTGGAGTGATTGTACTTGGAGTTTTTGCTTTTTGGCTAATCAGCTACAATGTAAGTCAAGCATTTAATCTGAGTTCAATTGAAGTGTAACTTTATTTACAACCTGATATAGAGCGCAAAGGAAGTTAAGTTTACCAACTTTGTTTGTCAAAGTCATAATGAATCCTGGGTTGTAGTTAATGAATGTCGTATTCGAGCTATTAATCGCCACAAGTATACGTTAAACTTTAATGGCACCTTCTTGCATCCTGCTTATAAAATTTCCCTTGAGGGGCAATTCTTAAAGAAGGCAAATGGTTACAAACCATGGCTCTACAAATTTCGAATTGACGCTTGTCAATTCCTTAGAAAGCCCTATCATCCACTGGTTATCCTTTATTATAAGATGATTCGAGATTTTACCAACTTTAACCATACATGTCCATATATGGTAAGTGAAAAAACATAAAAAAATCTGTTAATAAACTTTCTATAAATTCAAGGGTCCACAAATAATAAAAGGATTCCATACAGATTATGGAAAACTTGGAACTCCGACACCTACTGGTGAATACTTAGTGGCACTCGAATGGTTTTTTGATAATAAACGACAATTGTCAATAAAACTATACGCCAATGTCGATGAATATGAATACGTTAAGCCCAAAAGATAAATGTTTTGTATTTAAAGTAAATACACACATTTAAATGTAATGCAAGTTGTTTTTAATTTAGTGGTGATGCTGCTGGGAATATTATTCAAAACGTGTTTGAGCTACAGGGCAAAATTATCCTCCTTTTCTCAGATCGATGTCTAGAAATATGACCTCAAAGTCATGACTAGAAGCTTGGTAAGGCGTTCCGGCTCTGGACTGATTTCGAAACCATTCTTATGGTTATAACCCTCTTGTTATTGAACATTTTTGAAAATCTTAAACCTTCCACTTTTTAATCGATTTGTATAAAAATCCAAATAAAATTTGTGTGCTGTGTGTGGCAAGTTGTTTGCCACTGTACATTAAGTATACGACACCTTGACAAACGAAATTTTTGTCTTACATCCCTCAGGTAGCAAAACAAAAACAAACAACTACGACAACATATATTGCAACAACAACAGCATGCGATTCATAGTTAACGTCTCGGTTGTTATTGCTTGCCAATATCGAAGCAATGGAAGCTTGGAGCGAGTCTGCGGCTTGTCCTTTTTGATTATGCCGTTGCCAAAAGGCAAAAGGCAAAGTGCCAAAAATGCAAAGGACGAAATGTCTGTACATTGCTAAGGAGGAACACGAAAAGCATTCTGCTCAGCCAGATGGCAGATGGAAAATGGTAGAGGGAGCCAAGGATTGCCATTGGGAACGATACAGACACGTGCTAATGCCCCACACAATTGCAATTAGTGTCAGTGTTGGCATCCCTGGCAATCCTGTCCAGCAACGTAGAGTATAGAACGACCCTGCAGCCAGGACATTTGCATAGCCAGCAAACGGGAAACCGAACCACAAAAGAAAATGCCGTTGCCAAAAGTTGCAGAAATTTTCCGAAAGTCCGAGAGTCCAGCTTCAAGTTGCTTGTATTGTGCTCCAGTTCATCCTTTAGTCTTCTCCTATATCCTGTACCAATTGTTATGCTTTAAGATTTGGCTTTTGCTTTCTGGCTTTCTCTCGCAGTTTTCCTTAAGCTGATTTGAAGTTTTGCTTTTATGCCGCGGGGCTGTCTTGGTTTTCCTTGTGCACAGGACACTGTTTAATATATGCAACATTTTAGATGCCTTTAACTGGATGCTCAGCTACCTGAGAGCAGTTTGTACTAACTTCATCAGCTTTAAGCTGCAGCTTAAGTCGCTAAAGCGTAAATTATCTACATAAAAGATGTAAAAATGTTGTTCTTTGCAGCTCAAAAGTGGCACAAAGTGGTGTGTGTGACAGGGGAGAACTTAACAGCTTTTGTGACAAAGCAAATTAATTGCTGCCCATTTTCAATTAACTTGCAGCACCACCCAGCCAACTTCATCAGCATTGTGTGTAACCGCAAGTGCAGTGCAAAAGTTTTTTCTCTACTTCTCGTAGTTCTTGTTATTGTTGTTGTAGCTGCGACTGTTACAACGCGCAGCCAATTCAATTAATTTCAATGGCCATACATATGACACCTATGGACCAATGCACACAAAAGCATCCTCCCATTTTGTCCAAAAAAGTAGGCAACACTTTTTTCATAAGTAATTGCAAACGAGGGATAAATATTCACACTGCAAGAAGGAGGAGGAGGAGGAGGGAATAAATGCAATAGGGGAGGTACAAAAGAGAAGGAAGATTTCCGACAGTCTCTGAATTTTGGGTTTGGGTTTGGGTTTTGGGACTGTCGCCTGTCAACGGAAGTCGGCCACAAGCTTGTCAACAATTGTGCAATAAAAATACTCTGACGTTCATTGAAAAACTTTATTTCCAAATATGTGAAGCGTTCCCAATTTTGCCTATTTTTGTACACTTCTATAGCGTTGCCTCCCGATGAAAAGTTACTGAGTTTATTTTTTTATTCCAGAAAGTCTTTAAGGTTGATTGGCTCAGTAAAATTCAGGCGTTAAATTCGATAGTCCTAGATCTGGCACTTATAGTTCTGTAGAACTATTAACATATAAATATATGATATATTATATATTATATATTTATTTACTTTACTTTTACGTTAATTATTCACTAGACTTTCACGCAGCTTTTTCAACGATATTTTCCAGTCCATTTCACTTTAATTGCCCATTTCTATCATTATTTTACTATGTCAATTTCCCGCTGTTAATTGTTATTTAGTTAATAAAAGGTTACTGGTTACACAGCGAATACCTCATTTAAATGTTTAAGCCAAAAGCATTGAAAATGCATTTTCGATATTTATTTTGCCGTTTGACTGCGACACAGCGGGACATGTGGCATGTATGTCTTTATGAGAGTGTGTGAGTGTGTGTGGGGTATGTTTTTGTGAGAGTAGGTGTTGCAAGCACGCGCAGCGGAAGTCACGTGACGTGTTGTGTGACACGTACACGACAGCAGCTGTTCCTGCTCCTCCATCTCTTGCTCTCAATTCGGTTCCTGGTCGGTCCTGATGTTGACGCTGAATCTGCCATTTGTTGTCGTTGTTGCAGCAACTTTTCAATTTGGCCAAGATGAGGTTGGGATAATGGCAAAGCCAAAAAGGAGGTAGCGATGGATTTGAGAGTCAGAGTCAGAGTCAGATTCGGAGTCGAAGTTGTTGCAGCTTTAAGCAAATGCAAACTTGACTCATTAAAATAACTCCGAGCAGTTGTGTGATACATCCTGCAGGCAGCAACCGCAACAGCATTAATAACGAGGGGCTCGGCCCAGTTCCGGGTTAAATAATTTAATTTCGCTGCAAAATGGCCAACGGGCATAAGTAACGACCACGCGGCGTATGAGCAACGCTCAGTTTTATTTAACGCTGCCTAGCCGGAAGCCAGAGCCTCGTTTGGGTCGTGTAACGAGGTTTATGCACACACGGAGGGGGGCCAGTGAGGAGGGTGCGACTTGTATGTGGCATGGGTGAGAGTCATAGGGAGTGCAACTTGCTGGCTTGTTGCAGGTGCAGGGAACGCATATTTCATGGCACTAATGTAGCCAGTCATAAAATCACAATGCGCTGCCTTCCAGGAGGGCGTTTGTGGTGGGGCGTGGCAACATACATGTGAACAGCAAGCGAACGATACGCAGACCTGCCAACTCATTTAAAAAAAATCTCTACAAATTAAATATAGCCGATAGGAATATGCCCTATAGCGCAATTACTTATACATACTTGCTTACCTAAATTTTACATCAGTATAGTTTCTTTTGCAATTAAATTTTGTAAACAATTTATTTGATAAAAAATGCAGCTAAATTTTATATTCAACATTTTTAAAACACATTTATTATGCAAGTAATTAAAGTAAATTGATTTGTTCAACAAACAATTTTAAATGGTTGTTCACTTAATAATAAAATATTTGTTGATTAATAAGTGAAATACATGAATTTGATTGTAAAATCATTTATAATCACGTTAGTTTACAACTCAATTTTAGTATATTCTACAATTTAATTATAATTCTTCTATTTAATCAGTGATTAAAAATTAAATAATTTGTTTTTAAAAAAATACATACATATTTCAACTTATATACATATTAATGGACAACAAAATCTATTTACATAAAATTAAATGTAGAACATAATTATTTGTATTACATTTTTGTTAATATTTTGCTCGGATTAAGTAAAATATCCAAAGAAACCCTTTCTCTATTTTTACTTTAGAAACTATTAAAATGTATCAAGGCTAATCCCCAAAAGTGAGCAAACTTTGTTACTTTATTTTTAAAGACTGCATCACATTAGATAACCACTTTATAAGTAGTTTTTAAACAGCGTAAATAACTTTACGAAGAAGGTGTCAAAATCTTGATACCTGCAGCAGGAGCATAAAAACGTAACAAGAAATTTAAAAAGATGAGGGAAAAAATATTTAAAATATGAGAAGTAGGGAAAAAATCGCACAGCTAACTTCATGGCAAATGTCAGCAAGTTTTGTGGCTAGGGAAGGGGATAGATGGGCGTGGCAGCAACACCCGTCAGCGTGAAACTGCATGGCTGGCTGGGCATGAAAATGCCAAGGGGCGAAATGAAAGAGTGAAGAAGGAACAGAGAGGGGGATAGGGGAGTTAGCTACAGCAGGCAGCATGTGTTGAAATGTAAACTGGACTCGTTTTTTTTTTGCAGCTCGCTGACAAGCGTTGCTCATTAAATTTTATTTTATAATTACACACACCAACACACAACACGCACACTCACTCTCTACACACACACACACACACACACATAGGCATAGGCTTTAATGTGTTGGTTGCCTCGTAATTGGGTCTCGAGCAACGCAGCTTTTTTGTGAAATGCCCCCGATTCTTGGCCGTTTAGAACATTTTGGTTCAGACATTTTTACAGCAGAAAAACAACAGCAGCTAGAACAACAACAACAGCCACAAAAACAACAACAACAACAACAACGATTACAATAACAACAAGGGGTGGAACAATAACGTCAATTGAGTTTAACAATGGACATTTGGGCACTTGGTCAGTCAGTCGGTGATTAAAGTAAAGTATTTGAAAGTTAATTGGTACTGAAGCAGCAACAACAACAACAACAATAACAGCCACGACAATAACAGTGGCAACAACAACAACAACAAGAAGCATAACAACGACAACAAGTAACAACAACTATAGTTAGGAGCTGTTATGCCTTACGCTTGACTAACCATCCAAGTGGCAAACGGACCCCAAAAAAACCGATTTAAGCCGAACAAAAACATAGCTTGCTAGTTAAACAAAATGACCCATTGCATAGTGGGTCTATTATTGAAATTACTGGACAATTACACAATCAAAAAAAGTGTAAACCAATTTAATATATTTAAAAAAACAAAAACAAAAGCATTTTAAAGTTACACTACACGAAAAATTTAAATTAAGTAAATGGTTTAAGTAAATATATTTTTTTAAAAGTGTAATGTAATTCGTTTTAATTCATTTAACAATTAAACTGAGTTTCATAAATGGCAAAAATAAAACATTTATTTTAAATTAAATTAAACAATTAAATAAAAATACGCTTTGCAAGGGTAAAGATACAAAGGGGTAACAAATTAAATTTTCCTAGATTTGAATTTAACTTCTTTCTTCAAAACTAAAACCTATGTATTAATATATGTTTAACTAAATTTTCCTCGATTCAATCAAACCAAAACCTATAAAGACATAAACTTAACTGTATACACTTTCTCTGATTTTACTCTAATCCTACGTTAAGAACTAAAACCTTTACATGAACTAAACTACACTTTCTTAAGTTGTACTTTAATTTTTCAATCAAAACAAATAAAAGTGCTGCCACTGTGCAGTGTTGTGCACAGTGCACTTGCTGTAATAGCCAAAGGAGCCTAGGTCATTTGCTAGTTGCTGCGGCTGTTTTACCTCAAATAGGTATTATTTAAAAATGTCGATGGGTCACGCTGTTCGTCAATGTCCTGTGTGTTTTCAGCTTGAATGTCCTGCAGGCAGGTGGTGTAATTGAAAATGGTTATTGGCAAGTTAATGGGCCATTGACGCAAAGTTGCCCCTTAATTGGCTATTTGTATGCGAAACTGAAGAAAGCAACTCTTAACCACTCTCTTTAACCCTTTCCACCCCCTCTTCTACTTATAGATTATCCACGAGTTGAGGTGGGACCACAAAATCCATTGCGCATTGAACGCGATCACATTGCCAAACTGGACTGCCGTGTGGATGCAAAGCCGATGGTGTCGAATGTCCGATGGTCACGCAATGGACAATATGTGAGTGCCACGCCCAGTCATACGATCTATCGAGTTAGTCGCCATCATGCTGGGAAATACACCTGCAGTGCGGACAATGGTCTGGGGAAGACAGGAGAGAAGGATATTATCTTGGATGTACTCTATCCTCCAATTGTCAGCATCGAGTCAAAGACCCATGAGGCAGAGGAAGGTGAAACGGTTTTGGTCAGATGTAATGTCACCGCCAATCCACCTCCGATTGCCATTGAGTGGCTGAAGGAAGGTGCTCCAGATTTTCGCTATACGGGAGAACTATTAACCCTCGTCTCAGTGCGGGCGGAACATGCAGGAAATTACATTTGTCGCTCTGTGAATCTCATGCAACCTTTCAACTCGAAGCGCATTGAGGGAGTTGGAAATTCCACCGTTGCACTCCTTGTGCGACATCGTCCTGGTCAGGCTTATATAACGCCAAACAAGCCGGTTGTGCACGTAGGAAATGGAGTGACTCTTAGCTGCTCGGCAAATCCTCCAGGTTGGCCCGTGCCTCAATATCGTTGGTTCCGCGATGTGGACGGAGAGGCGAGCAATACACAAAAAATACTTGCTCAAGGACCACAATATTCTATACCGAAAGCACATCTTGGCAGCGAGGGAAGATATCATTGTCATGCCGTAAATGAATTGGGTATTGGAAAAATGGCCACGATTGTTTTAGAGGTACATCAACCACCACAATTTTTGGCCAAATTGCAACAACATATGACCCGAAGGGTTGGCGATGTGGATTATGCGGTTACCTGCAGTGCCAAAGCAAAACCTACTCCACAAATCCGTTGGATTAAAGACGGAACAGAGATTCTGCCGACTCGAAAGCTCTATGAGATTAGAACAACACCCACGGATGCTGGAGGAGGTGTTGTCACCGTTCAGAGTATACTTCGATTCCGTGGCAAGGCTCGTCCAAATGGCAATCAATTGTTGCCCGGAGATCGAGGACTCTTCACGTGTCTCTACGAGAACGATGTGAGCTCGGCGAATTCCTCGATGCATCTGAGAATTGAACATGAACCCATTGTACTTCATCAATATAATAAAGTTGCCTACGATTTGAGAGAATCCGCTGAAGTTGTCTGCAAGGTGCAAGCTTATCCCAAACCAGAGTTCCAATGGCAATTTGGCAATAATCCTTCCCCCTTGACCATGTCCTCTGATGGACACTATGAGATTAGCGCACGAACGGATAATAATGATATTTATACTTCGATCTTGAGGATTGCACATTTACAGCACTCGGATTATGGAGAGTACACCTGTCGGGCTGTAAATCAACTGGACACTATACGCACTCAGATCCGTCTTCAACCAAAAGGACCTCCAGAGAAACCCACATCCCTTAAGGTCATTGAGGTGGCACATAATTATGCCGTGTTGAGTTGGCAACCTGGATTTAATGGCGGCTTAATGAGCACTAAATATTTGGTTAGTTATCGTCGTGTTGCCACACCCAGGGAACAATTGCTTTCAGATTGTTCTGGTCACACTTTACGCCCAGTTATCAGGTGAGCAGCTCCTCATCTCAGGTGGGCGCCCATGAATGGATCGAGTTCAATTGCTTTAGAGAGAATCCCTGCAAGTTGGCGCCTTTAGACCAACATCAGAGTTACATGTTCAAGATTTATGCTTTGAATTCGAAAGGAACCTCTGGTTATTCCAATGAGATCTTGGCCACCACAAAAGTCAGCAAAATTCCACCTCCACTCCATGTCAGCTACGATCCTAATTCTCATGTGTTGGGTATTAATGTGGCTGCCACTTGTCTGTCCTTAATCGCTGTCGTTGAATCTCTGGTCACTCGAGATGCCACTGTTCCCATGTGGGAAATTGTCGAGACTCTCACATTGCTTCCCTCGGGCAGTGAGGCCACCTTCAAGGAAGCAGTCATTAATCAAATTGCCCGCACCGCTCATTACACCACAGCAACCACTTCAGGGCGTAGTTTAAATCCTTCGAATGGACAATTGGGTGAGGATCGCACTATGGCATTGGCTGAGACTGCGGGTCCTGGACCCGTGGTGAGGGTGAAGCTCTGTCTACTGGCCAACCATGAACATTGCGGAGCTTACGCTAATGCTGAAAGTAAGTACGAGCTATTTCAAAAATGAACTTGATATAAAACTCCAATAAATTCAAACCTCTAAGTAAACTATAATTCATAATCATTTGTAATCTTTATTATATATGTATTAAAAAATAATTAGCTAGTTCCAGTTAGTTGTGCAATGGTTTGATAAACCTCAGAACTAGTTCACTTACCGTTTCAGTTATCTTAGATTACCAAAAATCAGTACCATTTAGTACTACTAATTTTATTCTGTCAAAAAAACGGAACTAGATTCGTTTATCAATTCAATTGTTTGGGTACAACACGGAACTAGTTCAATTACCGATTCAGTTGCCTGCAATCACCACAATTCGCAATAAATGTTCGACCATTCAACCCTTTGTCTGTCTCTTTTACAGTTGGAAAATCGTACATGCCACACAACTCTGGCCTTGCCACATCCGCCCTGGTGGCCATCATCATTGCCGCACTCTCCTTTGTGCTGCTCCTTGTTCTGCTTTACGCATTCTGTCGCTGCCGGCGAACGCATGCGGCAAAGAAGCAAGCAGCCGCTGCTGCCACAACCACACCGAATGCCAGCAGCGGGGCCAACAACAAGGAGTACGATGTGGATACCTCGCATGCCTCGCTGGTGGCAACTACAACATTAACAACAACATCAGCAAATGGCGAGCAACAACGAGAGTCACAGTCAACATTGCCACCGCCACCTCCGCCATATTATCCAACGGGTAGTTTGGACAGTAAGCAGTTGGATGGTGGCATGGAACTAACATTAACCGCGTTGCACGATCCCGACGAGCAGTTGAACATGCAACAGGGTGAGATGCACTCGCAACAATATCCAAAGCAGGCACAATCCTCGCAAGGACTCTATGGAGGACATTCGAATGGATATGGATATCATGTGACAAGTGCTATTGGCATCGATGGCGATAGCTATCAAGTGCTGCCCTCAAATGCTGGACATCATGGCGAGTGTAAGTAGGAAAAGCGAGCAGAAAAGTGAGACAAAAGGGAGTACAAATTTCAGCTCCTTCATTAAGTGTCGTATTTTTTGGGGGTGCGCAGATTTATGGCGGCCATTTTGACGCCTCTTGTTGCTGCTGTTCGTTCAGCTTTTGGCCGTAATTGCATTTCATGTCAATCTAGGACTCTGTTTTCCCCCTCTTCATTCCCTTCTCCTACTTTCCACCCACATCCTTCTCTGCATAAGCAGCTTCAGTCCATGCCTTGGCAACCCAAATGACATCATCAGGCAGCGAGCCAATCGACTATCTGCCTCGAAAGAGAGAGTCCTGCGTATCCTCCAGTGTATCCTGCCGTGTAGCATTTCGGCGTAATTCCAATTAAGTGAGAATTAAACCGTTAGTCGTGCCCTTTGTCCTTTCAGGCACCGTTTTTAATTGGCTTTAAGCCAAACGGTATCCTTCACATTGCAACACAACCGGACAGTCATAAAACTGTTGCCAAAAAAAAAAGGAAACTCTTGTTGTCCTTTCATGCCTTCAAGTGGTCGCCACTTCAGACTTCTGTCAAACAAAGACAATTAAAAACTAAAAATAGCCTAAAAATAGAAATAAAAGTGGGACCAAGATGTTGGAGTTCTTCTAAAAAGATTCAGGATTAGACAAAGTCTCTTTAAGCTGTCACACGAGTCATCAACTATAATGGAAAATCTCAGCATAAACTCTTCTAATTCTTTAGTCAGAGCACTTGGATATAATCTATGAAACAAAAGGGATTATTCGGTAATGGAATGGGGATATGCACATGTCTCAGATTATTTTAATAGGCAAAAAAAATAAAAAGTAAAATCTAGAAAAAGCATTAAATAAACTCAGCTTGAAGTAGAAAGAGAAAAATCTGAAAAGAGCAGCAGGAAGAACAAGTATTTTCAAGAGCACAGACTCGTGTCAAAACTTAAAAACACCAAAAAATCTTAAGGAATATTGAAGTAGTTGAATGCAATGACTTAATTACATATGTTGTGAAGTAAAAAATTATTAAATATTGACAGTATACTTTGAAAATGATCAGAATTTGAAATTTACTGTGACAGGCAGCAAGAGGGATTTCTGAGCTTAATAAGTTTTTATACAAGTTTATTCCTTTCTATCTAAATTTCTCCCTTTAAAAATAAAGTTAGACCAATCCTAAAATAAAATGCTCCAAAGACAAAACAGATAAATTCCGATTGATTTTAACAATGTTTTGTAAAAATTCTATAAAAAGGAGATGGGAAAAGTCGTATAAAAGATCTGTAATTAATAAACTTCTATGATGCTGGAAAATTTTGTCAAAGTTTGCCAATTATTAAAAGGTAACCTCACAGATCCCTTTGACCCTTGACTCCTATTCCTATATTTCGGTCAAATTTGACCGCAAAATATGCACTATGAAAATGCATTTATGTCTGTGTGAAGGAATGTGTATATATGTGGGTCCTTTGCAATTTCCGTGGTTGTTGTTGTCCTTCTCTATGTTTTGTTCATTTTTTGACTCTGCACTTAAAAGCGCGATGCCAATGCCAACTTAATTACAATTTCTCTACCCTTCCTTACTAAAAACCGGAAATTCAACGAACTGGCGACACATAACGTGACATATATGTGTGTGCTGGTGTATATGTATATGTGTATGTGTATGTGTGTGTGTGTGTGTGTGTGTGGTTCATGTGGTTGCAACCAAAGCAGGACCACTTGAGGCGACTCCAGTGCCATCCAACAGCAACAGCAACAGCAACCACCTCCCACAAGCAGCACGCGCCGTCAAACTAACGAAGCAACCCACCACCACCAACATCACCACCATCAACAGCAACACCCTCAACAGCAACAACAACAGCCACAGCAACTATAACAGCAGCAACAGCTTGAGCAACAGCTCTACCTTGAAACGAGGTGGCAACCTTGGCCAGCTGAGCCAGAGGGAGCTGAGGGGACAACAGGGGCAGCATCTGGTAACCGCAGCCACGGCTGGCACCACAACGGCGCTGGCAACGACAATTACAACAACATCACGTAATGCCAAAACCGCAACAACAACAACAACGCTCGCCATTACAGGTAACACACACACGCACTCCACACACCGGCACACACACACACACATTACTTGCTAAAGGATATGTTGTTGGAGTAGAGCACGTGGATACCGCACCATCAAAAGAGCACCACCTTCAGCAGCACCAGACACTTGAATATTGCACCACAAAATGCACACACGATGGCAATAACTAAATAGTTGAATTACATTCATGCACCATGCACCATGCCACTTGCCACATGCCACATGCTACTTGCAATAATCATTAAATGCACCTATCGTTGTAATTTCAATTCTTTTTGTTCAACTACTTACTCAAAGTTAATTAAATATGCAATTTATGATCACTTCTTGCACCTTTATAGTAAAGAAAATGGGAAGAAAGAAAAACTTACATAAAGAGACAGAGCGAAAATGACAGAAAGACAAATAAATTGATATAGATAAAAAGATCCAAGGATAAACCGATAAAGAAAGAGAATAAGGAGGATTGAAGAAGTAGACAAAATTCAAAAGCCCACATTGATTAAAAAATTAGAAAGTTATATAATAGAAAATTCTACTTTTCTACAAAATATATGTTACAACAGATTTCATGGTAATTATTGGAATGGTAATTCAGGCTAGTAACGAAAACAAAAAGCTATTTTAAGCTGTAAAGGAGCTTGAACATTTTTTTACAAAGTGCCGATCACCAAACTTTTTTAAAAAGTTCAAAGTAAAGGAAAAATAAAAGTTACTAATAATTGTGGTTATTGGTTTTTATAATATATAAACAATTTTGTAAGTTTAATGTTATTCATCTAGTCACGATAGCACTAGATAAATAACAAGCCTTATGTTTTTTTTGTATGACCTTATGTTCGATCTAAAAGCGAAGAAAATTTATAGGTATTTAGCAACTAGGCTAATCTAGTTGGATAAGATTTATTCAAGCTATTCATTCATATTTGACAGCAAAAATCACGAAAAATTAAAACAAAACAGAAGACTGAATTGAAACATACTTCAAAATCAAACGAAACTATTTCGAATTTTAATCTTAACTTTAGGCAACACAATCTTTGTAAGGAATTTTGTAACTCCGTGAAACAGAAAAACCAGACATGTATATGATAATGCCACGTATATCCCGACTTGTTCTAATCCCACCCAAAAGAACCTTTCAATGCAATAACAATTTCTTCAAGCTGAGCTTCAAAACGGCGACAGCGGCGCCAACTGCGACGCCATTGGTTCGGGAAAAATCGATTGATACAAAGAAAAGATCATGGAGCAGCCAAAGGTTACAATCAAGGATCAAAGGGATAAATGGATGGCCAAAGTTAGTCCCGAAATGCAACGCAAGGCAAAGGCAAAAACAAACTTGGGATCTCAACCTGGTTTCGAAGGTGTAGGAACAGCAGCATGTTCCACATCTTTTGGCATTTCCCAACCAATTCAGAGAGAGCAGAGAAAGCTAATAAAAGAAGCGAAGGAGGAGTATGATGAGGAGAGTGATAGTGAAATCAGAGGATCAAGCAGCATAGCGGATCGTAAAAACTGGATGAATCGTATGCAAAGCGGTCAACAGAAAAAGCAGGCACAATGGCTGCAGGATATGCAAGCAAAGCAGCAGGCAGGACGCGACATGCAACAGCAGAAGATGCAACAAATAAAGCAGATCCAACCAGAGAAAATACAGATCAAAGCAGCTACAGCAAAGAACGGAGTTGCTGCTGAAACGGAAGAGGAAACAGAAACAGAAACAGAACCAGAGCCTAAAACTCCAGAACGTTTGGCCTATCTGGAAGCCATAAGGCAACTCAATTCCTATCAGATTCATGAACCAGCCACAGGACGAGCTCAATCAAAAACAACTCGAGGTGGGGAAAAAACTGAGCCGAATATTGAGCACACTTTGCAGTGTCTACAAGAAACAGAATTTGATAAATCCGAGCTGGAGAGTATACCTGTTATACAAGTGGCAGGCACCAAAGGAAGAGGCTCCACGTGCATCCTGGTTGAAGCCATTCTGCTCTCACATGGCATTAAAACAGGAGTGCTTTGTGCTCCACATTTATTTGTGACCAGCGAAAGAATACGCATTGATGGTGAACCCTTGCCAGATGAAGAGTTTACGGAACTGTTCTTGCAACTCCAGGAAAAATTGGGGCACGTGCAACCGCCGCCAAGTTACAACAAATTACTAACGATAATGGCATTTCATGCCTTTCGCAATGCCAACGTGGATGTGGCAATTGTTGAGATAGGCAGCGGTTGTGCCAGCGATTGTACAAACATTACATCTCATGCCAGGACAATTGGGATCAGCACTTTGGGTTGGGAGCAAAGTTTCAATTTAAGCAACTCGATGCGAGATATCGCTTGGGCAAAGGCGGCGATTATGAAGCCAGAGGCAAGCATCTACACAAGTACAAGTCAAACTGAATGTGTTGAGGTTCTCAGTCAAAGGGCAAAACAACTTGGTGTACAACTCCATCGGGTGCCCAGTTATCCTTCCTATGTGGAAGCCAATTTCTCAGACAAAAAGTTGTTGAATAGCGCGAATTTCTCGGTGAAATTAAATGGTTCCTTGGCCATTCAATTGGCCTACGATTATATGAGGCGATATAAGCCAGAATATGTCATTGGATTGGATCACAATGCCACACAATTGACTCCTGGTGCCGCACGTGGCATTGAGACTTTCGTGCAACGCGGTCAGTTTGAGATCATGAAGTGTGATATGTTCAATGTTTATTTGGATAGTGCTGATACCTTGGAGAGCATGATGATGTGCCGCGAATGGTTTTATACACGCACTCGAGGAAGTCGATCGCCGAAAGTTTTACTTTTCAACAAGGTCAACGAGTTCAATTCAAAGGATCTATTAACGATACTACGTCATAATATGAAATTTGAGGAAGCCGGCTTTGTGCCGAGTCCCAGTCTATTTGAGGGTGAATCTTTGGATGGGGAACAGGATAAGGCCACCAAAGATGCGATTGCCTGGCATAGTATGGAGGAACTTCAACGTGCTCGACGTAATGCCAGCAATTGGCGTTCCCTTTGTGAGGAGGATGGCACCCGAGACAGTGCCCAACTTTCCATAACCATTGAATCCTTCTTCGATTATCTTCAAAACAAGTATGGTAATCAAAGGTACGGTATGCGCAATGAACTCGATGTCCTTGTCACAGGATCCAGAGAACTAGTAGCGGGTACCATCAATTGGCTTCAGAAGAAAAAAGAAGCTCAGTTCAAGAAGTGGCATTAAGAATATTATTCGATTTTGGGGTTACAAAATTTGTACCATCGATTAACTTTTGTAGTTAGAGTTACAATACGAGTGTGAGTGTGTGTATTAGTCTTTAAATTTTCTGTTACTCTTTTACTTCAATAAATAAAGAAGCCAAGCAGCTGTTTGTAAGTAAAAATAGCATACAAATGGAAGAGGAGAAACTTATAAAAAAAGCAATAATGATTTTCTAAATGAACTACAGTGATTGCCTCTAACAAAATATAATAACAAGCTTTTTGATATTTTTTAGCTAATCAAATTATCGAAAATTAATTTTCAAATTTGTAATTCAAAGAATTATGATATTGTTCATTTTGCTTTTTTTAGTACATTCCTTTTTTCATTAAGATTATCGAATTTAAAACTACAATTTATGGCACTAATAAATCGATTCACGGAACAATTAAGCAAATGAAATTCCTAAGCGCTCTTCGCAGTTATTTTAAGCTTAGTAGGAAGCAACGCTACTTGTATTTATATAACGCTTTACAAACACTAAAATATTTTTAATATTACATCAAAAATTTAAAATATGAAAATAGTATGCTCTTTATAGTGTTTCTATACTTTAAATCTTTATATAAAAATAATATATTTTGTAAAATGGAAAAGTTCTTTTCACGCCTGGAGCACGTTTTCATATTCTGTCTAAGTTTGCATCTACACCTCTTACATTTAAAGCGCATATTAAACAAATTAATTATCGTAATATTAAATGAATATTTAATATTGTACTTCAAGAATATTTCTACATGACGTAGCTTTGTTAATTGAATTCATTAAATTTACTGAAAATTGTGTGAAATGTAAATGAAATGCAGATGTGACGTAAGGAATCCGAGCCAAAAGTGAAGCCCATCAACTGCAGACCTTGGCTAAAATGCAGGTCGGAGGCGTTGGTCCAATTGGACAGTTTGCCTGATGAGCATGACAAGGCATCTTTTGTGTTTCCCAATTAGCCAGTGTGACTTTCATGTTTCCTTCTCTTGCACAACAGCAGCAACAAGAGCACCATCTCTCTGTCTCCTCACTTTCCTTCTTCTGTATGTTGTTGAGCACCTGGCACACACATTTTAAAGCAGACTGTAGCATGTTCTTTGTTAATTTATGAACATGATAATCATTGCAGGGTCGAACAATAGCCAGGAGAACAACTACAGCAATGCACGCGATCTGTCACAGGAGGCACTCTGGAGACTTCAACTTGCTGCTGCTCAAACTCAACAAATCTATGTGGAACAACGTCCACCATCTGCATTCAGTGGTTTGGTGGATTATGCTGGATATCCGATGGCGGTGCCACCACCGACACACATAACCACTGTAACCAGTTCCCTGAGTCAACAGAGCTTTGGACAACAGCAGCAACAGCAACAGCAACAAAGAGAGTTGACAGCAACACAGCAGCATCAGCAGCAACAGCAACAGCAACATCAGCAACCGTTGACGCCGCATGAAATGTTGCAAGCGGCACAACGCTATGGCACATTGAGAAAGTCAAAGCAGCCACCGCTGCCACCACAACGCAAGGATCAACAGCAGCAACAACAACAACAACAGCAGCAACAGCAACAACAGCTGGGTGAGTGTTGACCGTTTGTCTTAGCCAAGTGTAGAAGATAAGCTGAAGTAACAGCAGGGAGAGAGTAAAATGAATGGCTCGGAAATCAGTTTGATTGATAATGCAACTAAGTGTTGCACAAGCTGGGCGGAAACTTCCAACACACACACACACGCATACACTCAAACACTTATAAATAAAATAGAATTGCTCAGCGGTATAAGGAGAAGGATGCAATCCTGCTGCCAGGATGTGTACAATTTGCATCTGTATCCTTTTATGCATGAACAGTCGGAACCCGACACAGCAAACAATCACTAGAGACACACAAACAGTAGAGGATGACAATTTACAACTAGCTTAGATTTAAAAGGTCACCAAAATTTACAAGTTAATCAAAAAATGTTTAAAATTATAGCATTTAAAATTGCCATTATACTTTTATTATGATTCTTTATGATTTCTAGCAATTTTTAAATATTATAGGTTTTTTTTAACTTCATATAAAATGTTATTTATAATAACAGGTATTTTCGTATAGTTTAAATTCGTGATCATTTCTTGATAACAAATAATAACTCTTCGGATTTTGGAGCTGCGGAAAGAGAATGATTCTAATTTTTTAACCTCCACTGTAAGTACACTATGTACTCCTCTCTTTATATTTCTCTGTCCTTCCCCCTCTCAGATCAAGTAGAACAAATCGCTCACAGCGACAACTATCGCAACAGGCACATTCGCAGAGTCGCCTTTCCGCCCTCAATCCTTTCCTGTACAGTATTCAACTGAAATAGAAAATGACTTAAAAAAATATCCAAAACAAGCGGCAGCTGAATACGAAAAAATGTAAAATGCACAAGCACAAAATATTTTACAAAATCAAAATCAAACAACGCTACCAGCTATAAGTGAAGTGAATCAGTGAACAGAATGCAACGCCACTTGTCCCATCAACAAACACTAAAAAAAAAAACAAGAATGCATAAAAAATATATACAAAACAAAAAAAATTATGGTACTTTTGAGGGGAAGGGTTGCAGTTTTTTAGATCCTTTGGCACAATGGAAAATGATTGAAAGAAAGCTACATAAAAATCTGTTGCGTTTGCCAAAGCTTTTTCCATATTTACGATGCGATTTATGCTGATGTTTCCTTTCGTAAGCGAGGACATTATTCACTTTTTGGCATCACAATTTATAAAGAACTTGGTGTTGGATAAACACTTTCATTTTGTTAAAGAACATTATTTACTAAAATAAATACTGCACTTTGACTGCAATTTGGTTAAAGTGAGATTGAGAGTGTGTATAACGTAGCATATATTGTGTAGGATTGTTCTATTAATAAATTCGAACTATGATTTTAGTTAAACTTACCACACTTTGAATGAGTTCGTAAAGTATCCCAAAAACATGCATTTCTAGACAAGAAAGTTAAAGAAAGCATACCTGAAAATTACAAACAATTGTAAATTAAATTAAGCTACAGAAACGACTAAATAAAACTATTAAACAATAATTTTAAAAATTTTAAATGACTATCTCTAAATTAACTTAATTTGAATAATACGTGACTATTTCTCATTAACACAAAATTACATAATTACATATAACATTTTCTTTATCAAATAACAGAATACTCACAATTAACCTAACTAACCACAAATGCTTACAAAATAGTTTCTCAAGCAGCTCAAAAAGTGCTGCAATCAGTTTGTGTTTTTACCACTGCAAGCCGCAAATCTGTGCAAAACCATAAAAAGCATTGTGATTGAGCTGCTTATGTATGCACACCAATACAAAGAAAAACGACGAGAATACGGCGCGTATGCGTGTTTTCTATACCCTGCATGTGAAAACAATAATAACTAGGAGGTTTTAAAAGCTATAGATATCCAAAATTTGAGATTCGGGTCAAATACAACCCTAGTGTATTATAATATTCAGAAAATATAATTTGGAACCCCAAATACTATATACCTTCTAATAAGTGTTGCACAACTCTTAGCTCACCATTCTAATGCTTAGCTTTTAGGTATGTACAACTTAAAGCTAGTGTCAATTAGATAGACAAAAGAATAGAACAAAAAGTAGGTGAATAGAAACTGCGGCACAATTGTTTCGCTGACCATTCATATTTACCATACTCGTACATTATGAACTGGTTTTAATCCTCTTAGCAATCGTCACAGTCGTTGCAAAAACATTTCAATTAAAACCAACTAGTCAAAGTCGTACAACTTTTGCCACAAGTAGACAACAGGCAGCATGCAGTTGCAATTGAAAAAGCGGAAACTGAAAACAAGGCAGGCAATAAAAAAATATGTCTGTTAACTTCTTGGTTGCCATAAGACAGCCAAAGCCCAACCGAGAGCACAGTCAAAGCATCATAAGAAACTCGAAATGATTGGCTCCCATGGTCAGGGCCTAGATGAAGAGGCGCCAAGCAAATGGCAGTTTCATTTTTTGCAGCACTTTTTATGACCTGCCTTCAAAGTAAGCAGGAGAGTCAAAAGGGTAGACAGGAAATACAGCTATTTGTGGAACAACTAAAAGACAGTATGCCTAATCAAATATAGTACAGTTGTATACTTAATGCGAAGCTAGGAATGACCCTACTTTAGTAACACAATCTTCCAAATATATTTATTAAATAAGATTAGTCTTCTTTTTGATTGATTCGGATGTAATAAGAGTTTCACTGCTTATTTTATTTGAGTACCCTGTCTAAAAGTCTTTCAAATAGTTGCTGTATTTATCTAACAGATTTTTTCAGTTTATTTATTAAATGCGCCAAAGATTAGGAGAGTTCTCTAATATTTTGGACATAAATGTCTTACAATTATCTTTATATTGTAAAAATTCAAGGAGAATGTGTTATAATTTTACCAAATTCGAACGTAAGTCAAAAACAATAGCATTTAAGTGTTAGTTCCTCCAATAGCAACAATATATAACAAGTTTCTGTATATTTACTCTTTACTGTTGCTTTCTTTATTGCATTACTAAAGCTTAAAAGCTGAAAGACATTCCATCACAACTTACAGAAGTCAGCTTGTCAACCTTCTCAGATTAATACTCTACACTCAAGGAGATTAAAATGCCTCCAAAAGTATTCCATTAACTACTTTCCGTTTTCTACAATTTGTATTCTCTATTCAGTCAGAAAAGGTAACTGAGTGTCGTATACTCCCACATTGGCAGTTATTCAAGTTATGCAGTTTACTTTGGCTCTGTAGAGCTCCCTCTTTTAGTGCTTATGCTTTTAGCATTCCAATGGCCACACGGCAACAATAGCCTGAATCCAACAACCAGAACAACAATAAGAGAACAGAAGGGAGCAAAACAACAATAAAAGTAAACTTGAATTCCTAGAGGGAACTCGAATGTCTAGTTTAAAGTAGAAAACTTGTTAGTCGGTGCGCATCTTTTGACGTTTCCAGGCAAAAATATTTTCACCATTGTTTGGCGTATTGGCGTTGCAAAGTATGCAATGCTTTTGAGCTCTCGATTCTGTGCAATTCAATTGCCGCATTTGCGGATTCTTCATTGCCAGGGACGATAGACGGGAGAAATGAGAACGCAGGATGCATTTAACATCTCTGTCTCTCTATTGCCAGTTTGTTTGAGCGCATTCCGCAAATCGCTTTCCACTTCAAACCGTCATTGTTTCCGCGAAAAGA
Source organism: Drosophila testacea (assembly GCA_035043265.1). Classification (NCBI taxonomy): domain Eukaryota; kingdom Metazoa; phylum Arthropoda; class Insecta; order Diptera; family Drosophilidae; genus Drosophila; species Drosophila testacea. Next base: position 4,473,853 of record JAWNND010000151.1, read on the forward strand.
CCCGTGCTTTGGGTGAATATTAAATTGATTTAAGAATTGAATAAAGTGTCTGGTTAGCTTAATACAATCTACTCATAATTTATTACAAATCAAAAAGACATTATTAATTCTGGAAAGAGAAATACGTCTGATCTGTATATGAAAATAACATAATTTCTGAATGCAGTACGGTGAACATTGCAATTAATTTACATATAACATTTTGTACATTTATTCTTTTCCTTTGAATATAATTTTATTCCCTTCACACTCATTTATATATTAAATTTTATCTGTAGGTTACTCCGTTAATTTCATTTTTTGAGCACTTGTTCATTTATTTCTCTCTTTGTACGATTACTAATTTCATATTTAAATATGAATACGATAATCTTTCCGATTATTATAAAAAAAACAACATTACCCAAATTCAAACGACCTTAAATAATTAAGGTCAAGCTGATTACAGGGTATCTCAATTTCAATGACTGACTGTATTTGCTCATAAGGAAATTAACAATTAACAGCTTATTAACTACATCAATTTACGAAACAACGAAAGCGACTCAGTTCACTACATTGAAGACAGATCATTAAGCAACAAAGAGCATAAAATACACACACAAGCTGTCACACACACATTCACATACAAACTCACACACACACACACGCAAACACACACTTACTGCGACATAAGATATGTGCATATAAACTGGTTAACAGAAGCCGCCATTATTTATGCCGGGCCAACAACTTTTGACAAATTTTTTGGCAAAACATTTTGCGTAATAAATTTATTTTAATTACAACGCCAAAAGTGGGCGCATTGGTTGTTGGCTATGGTAATGGGGGATGGGAATGGGCGTGGCGGGTGCTGTGGTACGTAATGAATGCGCTTCAATTAAATGAAATATTCATAGGCATAAATACGAGAGAGAACTCAGCTCATGGCAGCATTAGAGAACAGGTCCACAGGCTGCCCCAAGGCAGGTGCTGAAGCAGCCAGAAAAGAAAATCATCCAGAAAAACCCGCCAGGAGCCTGACAGAGCCTGCGAGGACCTGCGAGTCCTGCAGCCGGTGAGAGCCGTTGGAATAGCTGCGGCCAGGCATGTTTTATGAGCCAGCAGCCAGAAACCAGCAGCAAGTTGTGACGAGGGCGTCAAGGGCTAACTATAGAGACCACCAACAGCACACGGAACGAAGCACATTAACCGACAATACAGACTGCATAAAATACGAACAACAACCAATCGAAAATTGAAGCAAAACAGTCAAGAAAACTGTATACTCTTTTGTGAATAAACAGACAAACAATATGTGAAGATGAAGTCAATTGTTAGCTAATTGAAAACTAAAATATACAAGAATATAGCGCAAGCTAACTTTGGCGCGCCAAAGTTTGGATACCCTTGCAGTGCCCTGCGTAAGCCGTCAGATTTTTTACAAAATTTGTGAAAGGTTGATTTTGAACCGATCTTTCCTATGGCAGCTATATGATATAGTTGTCCGATTTACACCAAATTTGTGGTCAGCCTTTTGAAACTTAATCAAACACACAATGTGTATATTTGGTTGGGATATTTTGAGAAACAAAAAAGTTTTTCATAGTAAATGTTGTTTTCGAACCGATCGTTCCTATGGCAGATATATGATATAGTAGCCCGATTTACACCAAATTTGGTCAGCCTGTTTAAAACTTAATTAAACACATAATGTGTATATTTGGTTGAGATATCTTGAGAAACAAAAAAGTTTTTCATACTAAATGTTTATTTCTCAACCGATCGTTCCTATGGCAGCTATATGATATAGTAGCCCGATTTACACCAAATTTGGTCAGCCTGTTTAAAACTTAATCAAACACACAATGTGTATATTTGGTTGAGATATCTTGAGAAACAAAAAAGTTTTTCATACTAAATGTTTATTTCCAACCGATCGTTCCTATGGCAGCTATATGATATAGTGATCCGATCCGGCCGGTTCCGACATATGTACTGCGTGCAGCAAAAAGACGGACCTGTACCAAGTTTCATCAAGATAGCTTCAAAGCTTCAAAACTGAGAGACTAGTTTGCATAGAAACAGACAGACAGACAGACGGACAGACGGACAGACGGACATGGCTATATCGACTCCAGCTCGTCGCCCTGATCAAGAATATATATACTTTATGGGGTCTGACACGCCTCCTTCAATGCGTTGCTAAACTTCGTGACAAAATTATAATACCCTCTGCAAGGGTATAAAAATAGATAAAGAAATTGTTTAAGGTGTTTTAAAAAATATCATTAAGGTAAATCTATAAAAACCAATCCAAATTGTATTAATGAAGGCCTGGATAATTATTTTTTCCCATCAACCTAAAGCTTCTAGCTTGTAAATTTCTAGGTTTTTCTTTTGATCAGCTCCTGGTAAATAAAATAGTATAAAACAACAAGAAATTTGTGTTGTAAATTTGCCAGACCGGAAAACTTCAAAATTTTAAACTTTAATGTAGAAAGTCGTTTTGATTTTGGTTTGGTCTGTAATTTTTTTTATCCTTAAATTTTATGAGGTAATGTTGTTCAATCTAAAGTTCAATGACACTATCAACTTTTCGAAAATCGCCTTTACATTGATTATTTCGATTAGAGAAGTATAATGTCCATATGTGAAAGTACTTCTATCTTATCATTAAAGCTTACATGGATTCTGCTTAATAACCTGCTTACTTATTCCGATATGCCTCCACTTCCTGTGGTATTAATTGCTTACCATGGCCAACTTAATGCAATAGCCGCTATGCCCAAAAGCGAATGAGGAATATAACCCCAAATTGTAAGCCATCATCGGCGCATTTGAGCCTGTTATGGAGCTTGTTAATTATGGTAGATATAACTGCGTTTCGCGCTTTCCGGAAAATGGCAAATGGGGAAACTCGGAGACTGTTAGCTGTAACTGTGAAATTCGGTCAACGGTCTATGCGTCTTTCAAACAATTTACCAATTTGGCGTTGTCTATACATGTGTGTGTGTGTGTGTGTGTGTGTGTTTTGGTGTGTTGACTGACCACAACTTGGATCGCTCATAAAATGTTTATTAGGTAATGAAACATTACAACAACAACAACAAGAATAACGACAGCAATAACAACAAACATTGTCACACATAAATTTTGAAATGAGCCTTTCGTCCTTTGAGCCCAATTCCGGTTTTTCGCATTGTTTGCACTGTACTTTCGCAAAGAAATTGTTAATTGAGTTTTGGTAGCAACAACTGTTTCCAGAACAGACCTCAATACAATTGACAACACAGGAAATATGGGACAAAGCTAAAGCCAACACTAAACGCATTTTCCAAACGAATTTCGCGAAGCGTTGATAAATTTTCAATGCGTGCGCATAAAAGTATGCAAAAGTATTTTATATTGTGTGGAAAGTCGAGGTGCAACCGCAGGCGACGATTTTGCACTTCCACTTGACTTGAAGTATAGATATAGAAAGAGGAGTGGAAAAAATGAGGGGCGAATAAGGAGGGATAGACAGCACGTTGTGAAGTGTGCGTGGCAAATGCAGAAAATGTATTTATGCAAAAGTTGCAATTGTCAACGTTGGTGCAAAGTGTAGAGAGTGTTGCGCGAAATCATCGAGAAATAGTCACGCACACACAAACACAAAGCAAGCACAACAAACACATACACTATGAAACTAAGTTCATACGCTGAAAATTGTGAGAAAAATTCCAAAGCCACAAAATCATTTAAGAACATATGCTACCTCATAGAGTCGAGAGATTTAAAATTAATTATTAAAAGTGATTTAAATTCAACTTAAGAAGCACTTTCACTGACACTTGGCTAAGCATTTTTTGGATGTTATTTTCATCTGCTGCAAAAAATATGTATCCAGAAATCTTTACTGATTGTTAGTCGAGCTTCCATAAGTCGAACTTCTAAAATTTTTCCAAAAACAAAATCAGTTGTATTTCTATTGACTTAAATATGGAACTGAAAATAGTCCTATTTCTATTCTTTCTGACTCTTCAGTCTATTTATTTAACATTCAAATGGAAAAAACATTTGTTTCTATAAAACCATACTTTAAGTTCATTTTCTAGATCTAAAATAGAAAATCTCTTAACACTCACCAGGTATTTACATGGTATCAATGAACGGGTAAAAAAATATATGTGTAAAAATAGCTAACAAATGTATTTATTCCAATAAATCTATATTGCAAGCTTACACTTGAAGCCACAAAATATCTTTGGATAGGAAACTTGATTAGGTTAAGGATTACATTACGCAATCGAAGCCAGAGTGTAAACGTGCCAACACCCACATTCGCACGAAGAGCACAAAACTTGACAAGAGTTGACTTTTCAAATACCCAACACACATACATACATACATATACACAGTTACAACACGAATACACCCACACACACACACACACAGACACTGTCTCGCATGGATAGAGTTGAAGATAGAAGCTGTGAGCTCACCTGAGTATTTGAGTGTTTTGGCATTTGAATTGAGTTTTGCATTCCAGAACTGTCGCTGAGTGTTGATTATGTTTCGCTGCTTTTGTCACATAATACAGATAGATATTTGGTTTGATATATTTGAATGCAATATAGTCAACCCATCGTATGTATTTATTCATTGCATCTACTCTGATTGAATGCAAATGTATTTGGAGCGGCAATTCATTCAAATATAAAATAGTATATACAGCCATTTTTTATGATATTTATATAAAATAAATACATACTATGTATTTATATGCAAATCGCGTGGTTAGAGTGGCATTCACAAATATGCTGACCCATTTGCATATGGAAAAGGCTAAAAAATACAGACACATGTCATAATCATACCCTGTACATATCAGAATAGATGTAAATAAAAGGCAAATCTATCCAAATCTTTCAAATTTACTTGGATTTTGTCTTAATTTTCAATCAACTCAATAGACCTTATCGAAAAATGTTCACTTGTGATCCTTTCTTATATTCTTTCAAAAATTCTAATCAATTTTACGAATGTCTAAAATAATTAATTAATCATAAGCTTTCCTAATTATCTTGAATATAAGCTCTCTTATTAATTATTTATTTTTCACTGATATCTGAAACTGAATTTTCAACTACAGGGTATATGTTAATGTCGGGCATATATATTTCACAATAACATTACACAAATTAATAATGTCGTAGCATTAACTGCAAACATGTTTGAATGCAAATTTAACGCATATATTAATGTAGCTTTTATTCTTTTTTTAATTATGCAATTTTCATATTATTTATTAGTAAGCTAACTTGCACAAAACAAAACCGATTAACCATCTTTCTCTTTTTCTCTCTTCCTTTCATTGTTTATGTCTCTCATTACAGCGGACATAATACAGGATTTAGCAAATTAAACTAATTGCCAGTTAAGAGACATTACAACAACATAATGAACAGCAACAAATAAACGTTTAACAACACGTTTTGACATTAGCATTAAGTAAGTAAATTGAGCCGAAAACACATGAAATGCACCAAGTGAATGCATTTAATGTGGCATAAAAAAACTAAAATTACTAAATGTTGCATTACTTTAGGAGTCTTCTAACGAAAATTGAAATATTTGACGAGTAGAATAATGCAAATTTCGACCAAAAATTAAAGCAAAATCCAAATCCTTAGATTTACTCATAGAATTAAACACTGCAAAAATGCATTTAATGTATAAACAATGAAATATACCAAGGAAAGTACTCTAAAATAGCATAAAAATACCACAAAACAAATTAAATGTGCACTTTAATTAAGAGTTTATTAATTGTAACATACACAGAGTGAGTTATGCTATAGTATTTCTATATATTCCCTTTCAGAAGGCATTATCCATTTAACACTTAAGTGATATTTCTGAACCCATTAGGTATAGAGTATTGTCTTATTATAATCGTTATTTTGATATGGACAAAAGTTAATCTGTCAAGTTTAAAGTTTTTCTTGATAAACTTGTGAAGGATTCTTCTTTGGATTGACAACAATATAGGAAACTATATATCATATGAAATATTCGAAAGGATTATAAGCAATTGTATACAAATAAAAAATGCTGATTATTGAAAAACTTTAACCAAACCAAAATGTTTTTAACTGTCTGTGAGATTCTTATAAATATCAGTTGTTTATATTATATTGCTATATAGTTATGAATAATTGAATTGGTTGCGTATTAAAACTCACTATGATTGCTCTGTTATCATGATCTATATAAACGCAGTTATTAATTATTGATTGTGGCCAAATTGAGGTTGTACATTTGGCTGATATTCGCATTGAATTGGCGACAAATGCAAATAACCGTAAAATTCTGGTTAAAATTATTGTAAAACCAAAAGCCAAACACAAAAGCCACCTTTGAGGTTATGTTTGCCCAAAAATCAAAACAAAAATCCTGCGGCCAATATGGAAAATTTACCAAAATCAAATAAACAGTTATTTTTGTTACACACACACGCATACACATGCAGATTGCAGTGAAATGGCATTTTAATTGCATTGACAACAAAAAATGCATGTCTACAAGTGTCAAACCGATATTAAAATACACTTAATTAAATGATACATTAATTGCGAATAGAATGGAATCTCACAGAACAGTTAGAAAGTGTGCCAAATATATTTATTATAGTTCTTAGTTGAAGAGAACAAGAGTTTTTCAGTTTAAATTATGAATCAGTGGTTTTCTCTATTCTATTTCTACTTTTCTAGAAAATAAAAAACTATTAGATGAGGAAAAAAGTCTATTAAATGTAATAACAATATTTTCCTTATTGTAATTTCACTGTTTGAATTATTTAACAGTTAAATTCAACGGCATATATTTGCACTAAAAAGTCAAAGCTTCTCTCTCTATTTAAAGAATTTCTTAAAAGCTATAAATAATAGATATGAGACTTAAATGCGATAATGGGTTCAGAAATACATGTCCAGTGGAAAAGGAAAATATGAATACCCGTGTAAAGTGTATTAATATTTTGTAATTGTCGAAAGGGCAAACAGGGCTCATTAGCCTTTGTTTTTGTGCTGGCACATTGAAATCGTTGGGAGGCAAAGGGGAGTGAAAGGTTTTTATTGACAAGAACAATGCAGATACAAGATGAACAACTAATTGCGCAGCTAATTTCGATTGTTGCATTGTCGTCGCTTATAATCACGAAAATTGTAATTACAAATTACAATTGGGCCGCATTTTGCAAATTAGATTGTGTAAATGTTGTAAATTAATTTTTGTCGATGCCACAGAAAAGCTCATTGACAAAAATCAAAAGGACAACAGTTTCAATTTATTTCTGGCTTAATTGCCAATTCGTAAGTGAAGCGTCAGAAACAGATTTATTAAATTTCAAATTTTTTCATATATGTAGCTATCAAAATGTAGTTTACTTATTTAAAGTCATCAGCCTGAAGTTTAAGCCAAGACGAAAAATATAGAAAACGAAATTAAGCCAAAATAAATAGCAACAAATTTTTTGCAATTCGCAAACAAACCGCAAATATGAAAATTTAAATAACAAAATCTTTTGACAACCAAAAAAACAAACATAAAACATTTTGCCAGAAAACCAATCGAAAAATGCAATTTAAATGTTAAGCTTCATCAAAATGCCAGACTCCAAGTGCATTACAAAAACCAAATGCAACAACAAATTGATAACAACAACAAAGTATTCTATCTGATAGCCAAGATAACCGAATCATGAAATTAAAGAAAATAAACGCTTAGCAATTGCGTTAAATTCTATTAATTTACTTCTAATAGAATAAGATATGAACATTTATTTGCTTGAGACAAATTTATCTTAATCAAGATTTTTGTCAAAAATTATTGTATTGTTTATTTGATCACAATCTGAATTGATTTCTATTTTAATGAACCAACATAAGAAACTATTTGACAAGAAATATATTTAATATAGTTTTCAAAAATATTCACTTTAATTGCAATAGAAATTTTCACTTTTTTTACTGCTTTCCAATTTTGATCTGATTTGGAACCTTGTTATTACAATTATAACTATCATTTTTTCATACTCTATAATAATCAAATTCATAATACTTAGTTTGTTTGAATCAAGGTTTTCTGATAAAAGTTTCTATTATTTCAGACTTTTAATTATATTAAAACACAACATCTAATGTCAGTTTACAAATTTAAATGTAATATACACGCAGTTACTTTAAAAGCTTCAACTTGATTGATTTATATTCAATTATTTAACAAGTATTTTTTGATTGGGGTTTATTGTAATTCCCTAGCTATGTATTTGATAGTAGATTTTCCCTGCTAAAAGAGGAATTTGCACGATTCGTTGCCCGATATATTTACAGGCCTTTCCCACCCATAATTCCCACCTCTGGTCTGCACAATCTAATCTCGTGCACGTCTCATACACGCAGTTATAATAAACTATTTTTAAAAGGCATTTACCTATTCACTCAGGCAAAACGTAAAAACAATTTTGATTTCGTGTTCATAGCAACAAAATGGTTTGTAAAATTCTAGTAACAGCACAATTTTTTAGTTTGTTTTAGCCAAAAGGTTTTTCTCCCTTTCTAATCCTCGCTCTGTCTCCCTCTGAACAGGGGAAAATAGATTTAAAATACAGAAAAAACTTCATCTATTTTCAATATTCGTGTATAAACTGAACATGGAAATAGATTTAAACTCCAACAAAATACACATAATTGAGGCATTTATTTTGATGTGTAACTAAGAACTAATTACTTAATTTGAAAGCAAAAAAAAAATAGCAGATATTTGACGAGAGATACCCTGTACTCATTTCTAGCTAAATCCACACTCCGTTTATGTATACTGCGATTATTATGCAATTTTCAGAATTTATAAACGATAAGGTATTTAATATATTAAGAGAGGGTCTTCAAATTGTCTACTGAATACCCTCACATCAAATACGTACATCCAAAATGTAGGCTAAAAACTATATCTATTTGTGGTAAATACCACATTTGGTATCTCAAAGTCGAGTGAACTCTATCTCGAAGGGTACAGGGTAATATTGAGCACTCTCTCTCTCTCAAAACATATTCAAGTAAATAGAGAAGACATAATGATTAATGATTAAACAGTATTTTAAAATATTTATGCAAAGAACGCATACAAAATTATACAAATATAATTATACAAGAAAAAAGGAAAATATAGCAAACATTTAAAATTTATAAAGTAAGTGCATTGTATATAATAAATATGAATAAATATTAATTAATATTAATAACCGAACGCATCGTAGAATATGCAAACTAATTGTTTAATTGAATTACATTATGTAAATACACGCAATTACTAGTAATATAATATTAATAATAATAAATGGGATGAGTTGAAACAAAGTGAACAATTACAAATAGTTCGATTTGCATTAAGTTTTCCTTCTCGAAACGCTCAGATCTAAGAGTTTATTGTTTAGCAAATTATTATCTTATAGATTTGCTAAGATTCCTGAAAATTCTCCTGCTCTGTTTTCTGTGTTTTAGTAGAATATAATCTAAGGATTTAGTCTTAAGAGAATTATTTAAAAACTCAAAATCAAAATAGTCCAAGAAGAGGCGCAGTGTAAGTACTCGTAGTTCTATCAGTTGCGATATACGATACCATATAATAAAATATGATATGATACGATTCAATATGATACGATTTGATGTTCAATTGAAGTCGTCTGTTATTTCATTTTCACTTTCTCTCTCTGTAAACTAAATAACCGATATATATATAATACACATAACTATTAATATATGCCACATACATATACATATGCAAATACGATAATGTGTGTAGATGTTGGTCGCAAGGCGATTCCAAACTAAATTTTAACTGTAAACTTAGCATGTAAATGAGATACTTCTAATACGATATTATATGGATACGATAACGATAACGATAATATGCATATTGAATAAAATCGAAATGTAAAACTCCATGAAAATTTGTTTTTGTCAAACTGGGCAGTCGGGGCAATTGTAAGTTACACCTAAAACACAAAATAACAGACTCGTATATATCCTAGAAAAATGGGAACAAAGAAATATATCTTGGTCCTTGAAGTGATGATCATCTGGCTGCTGATCGTTCTCTTTTTGATACTTCGCACTTTTTGTGAATTGCTCAACAAGTTCACTGCAACAATGGAACACGCAACAATAACAACAACAGCAACATCAACAACAACTTTATCAACAACAGCTAATAGCAAGAGAAGAACAAAGTCCGATGTGCCAATTGTGCAGGTAAATTGAAAATTGTTGCAATTGTTTCATTTTTTTTAGGGAGGCACAATTAAAAAATGTCTGCTGCTTTTCTGTTTTTTATGAGTGCATGGCAACTCTGGCAGATGTGCGGCTGTGTATGTGTGTGTGTTTGTGTGTATGCTGGCAAACCGCAAATGGTGACATTGCGCAAATAAAAAACAATTTACGATAAACATCAAATTTCCACAAATTACCTTATATTTTACGTGAGTTGCGAAACAGATTGTAAACCACACACAGGCACACATACACACACACACCCATACAGTTGCACAAGTGGTGAAAAAAATAGAGGGGTGAACAGAGAAAGAGAGACACAAAAAAAACCGCGACGCGCTGATTTTACAGCACGTTGAGCATACGCCTCGTTGGCCATTGTTTGTGCACTGACAGCAGCGGGAGGGGCCTAGGTGTTTGTAAGGGCTGGTGTTTGAGGGGGAGGGGAGTGGTAAAGGGAAGGGCCGTGTCTGTTTGCTACGTACTTTAAACGTAGCACACGCCTACACTTAAATTTCGAAATTTGCAATTATTTTTATTGCTCGCCATTTCGCTGGCTGTTTACGCTGTGGCTTTGCTTTTTGCCAACACTCAACGCAACAAAAATGACAACAACAACGACAATAACGGAGGGGAAAGCGAAAAAGCAGCCCTGGCAGTAGTAGGGCCCATCATAAATTTACACGGCATACCAGCAAAATAAAAGATAATAATAAATACATGTATATGTATATCTAGAAATAAATATAAATGCCTGTTAAGCGTGTGTCCTGCCGCTGTGGGGCACCTTTAACAAAAAAGGAGGCATGGACATCCTGTGGCATCCTCTGCCATCCTGTGGCATCATCTGACATCCTGTGAAGTCCTCTGCCATCACTTAACTGTACCTCTCATAACATTAGTTACTAAACAGCCGCCATGAGGTTAGATTTTAATCTCTTCCGTTTACGTTTGCCACTTGATTTTCATTCATCTTTTCGGTTAAAGAACTTTAATTATATACATCTAATGTATTATTATCATTCAGTTAAATGAAAATATCATTTACAATTATTTTGGAATAGGAATCGAAAGTCTGTTGTCTATTGTAGGATTACCAATCAAGTGAAAGATTGGTGCCTTTATCTTCTTGCGAGGATCCATTATACTTGTTAATTACTTCAAATTTTTGGATACATTTTCCTCAGCTTAGCCAAGTTTGTGGAGTCTATTAGTGATAATTTCAGATCAATTGGCATAATAACTTTTTCCAATATAATCATAATAGACAAAAACTCTGTCTACAATCCTGTAAGCTACGGTATTCAAAAAATGTACTTAAATACATTTTATTCAATAAATTTGATCATTTATATATTGATCTGCTATTAAGAGTTTTAACAAAACTTTCTAAAATGTTCTATGTCACTTTCCGTCTCTTTTTACTTATTTCCAGCTGTTTTAACATGTGCTAGACAAACAATCCTAGAGTATGCCAATAGCTACAATCAACTTTCTATGGCTAAGCCAAAATCAGCAATCAAATGTATGAATTAAACGCTATTTAGATTTAAGAACTCTGTATTTCAGTTGTCATTTATCTTGTCCCTAATAATTTATATAAAAGTTCCTTATATTGCCCCAATTTGTGAACATTACCCATATCATTGATTTGGCAATTTTTGTGCTATTGTCAAGAGCAGTTCAATGATCCCTGAGAATTTCTCTGTGTGTGTCAGTCTCTGTCAATGTCAATGGCCAGCGGGACAGTAATTAGGTGCGTCTTTAGCTTAGGCCAAAGGAGGCGACGTGCCTGGCAACTCAATTTAAAAATATGTTTAAAAAAAAAAAAAAGGAAATGTTAAGTAGCCGTAAAGTAGGCAACAAGCAAGTGGCCAAGAGCAGAGCTCACTGACTGGGCCATGGCTGTTAGCTCTTGGATCTGGCCAATGTAATTAGAGAGCATTAGGATTAGGCTTACAAATTCCAGGCAATAACAACACACAAAACTTGAAGCCAACTAGCCAGAGGCAAGTCTCTATCTCATCTCTCTTACTCTTTTAAACTGGTCTTACGTTTTGGTCTTTTCTGGCTCCAAGAAATGAAAACTTTTTTCCCTTTGCATTCGACACAAAACAGAAATAAAGCAATTTCATGATGCGTAGCAGCAGTAAGGGGAAGGGAGCAATGGGAAGGGAGCTTGGACCAAGTCCATAACGACAGCATTTAGATTTTATGGAGGGAGCGTGAAGGGAACAATGTCAATGGCCTGCGGGCAGGTAAAATTGTGTACAGGTACCTAAAATGTCCGCCCGCATATTTTAAAATATATGTGTGACAGATACGAGTACGAATATATGCGATTTGTTTGTTTGGCTTCTTTTATACACTGCCAAACGGGTATTACGAAACACCATCAAATTTAAGAGGATATCAAGACACTTTAGAATATGTCCAAGTCAATATTGCAAGTCAAGATACATAGTACACTTTTGTGGGAAATAATTGATTAACATATATAAATGATAACTTGTGTTATGAGCTAGGCATATATTTTGAAGCTAGAGAAACTATTCATTCCTAAACTATTCATATAAAATACATTTGAAATATCAAAGCTGATTAAAAGTGTTAGCAATACATTTTTAAATAAAATAAAATCGTATAGCTTAAAAAAAACAGTTGCTTTTTTCAGATTTGTAGTGAAATATTCCTGTTTAAGCAAGTGTACACGGTCTTCGGCATATGCAAGAGATTTTTCTTGCTATTTTTTCTTTTTTTTATTAAGAGTTGTATTTCTGATTGTGTTTGGCATTTGTTGTTCTGCTGTTTTTCTACTTGCTGTTCTTTTTATTGTGAAATGTTAGCAAAACAAGATAAAATAACCGACGATTTTATTCCCTAAATACAAAGGCAAAGGTATATTGGGAGAAATGATAAAATTAAATAAAAATGATTAAAAAAAACCTTTTGAAAATAAAACAAAATAGAAAGAGTTAAAAATGGATACCAGGTCATTTTATTCAAAACTTTTCGTACACAACAATTAAAATTTCTCAATTTTTGAATATATAATAGTTCAATGGAAATCTGTTTACCAGTTTCGTATACATAGTTAAGATATATGACATCTTTTTGGTATATTTATTATACCAATAAATTTCAAAATAAAGACAATTTTTAATAGATAAGTGCATTTAAAGGTAATTTCCTCGCTTTCAACTATTTTTGATATTTCCCGTAATCCACTTTTTGTTGCAGTGTTCTTGTTTCTATTAGTTTCTTCTTCGAAACTACCGTTTTAGCCATTGACAACATTAATTGATGGGCGTCAGCGTCAGCGTCAGATGCTATTTTCCATGCAGTTTTCCAAACCAAAAACTAGTTCTCTCTCGCACTCACTCAATCGCTCTTGGCTAGGTTTTAAGATCTATTGGCAATTGCCAAACGGCGACGCGACAAAACCGCAGAATCTAATTTGGCCCAAACCACCAAAGCAATTAAAGTTGCAGCGCTGCCCATGGCGTGAGTGAAGGACTCAAATCGAGTGTGTCCTAAATCCTAAATTCCGGTAGATATAACCATATATATAGAGAAGAGAATGAGGGGAGAAAAGAAAGGAGAAGAGAGGCAGCGACGGTAAATACTCTTCAAATTGCAGCAACAATTTCCATTGATTTATTTTAATTAATTTGCAAAATTTCATTTTCTATACTTCTTATTGTTGGCCAACAGTCAAAAATGAAGCCAACAATTTTCAACGTGCATTCAAATTACAATGCATGTGAGCAGATAATTTGGTTGTGCCACCAACCTCAACCCCTCTTTTCCTTTCTTTACCCTTGGTTCTCCTCTATGTTGCTGTTGCTGGCATATTGGGGCTTACATGTGGCAATAACACCACAAAAACCCAACCACAGCCATAATTTAAAACAATTTCAAATTGCCAGTTGGGCGAGTTGCGTTCCGTAACATTTCACGTTTCCCCCTTTTCCCTCTTTAGTTTTCCACTTTTAGCTTTTCATCTATTCTGTTTTTTTGACTTTTGCGTGTTGACCGCCCCAAAGCAGGCAACAGAAATGTTACCTTTCGATTGTACATACACTAGCAGGAAGGTTCAATTAATTTTAACTTTCAATTTGGAAGACGGTTTCCGATTAATTACAAAATTTAAATAAAACCAATAAATGATTAATTATATCGATGCAACTGCGTTTGCTATATTTTTTAAAGCCGTTGGAGCCAATAGAGAAAGTTCTATTATTATTAAATTACTACCAATACCATATCTTTTAGGCTCTGCACAATGTTATTATAATAATCAATGAGAAAACAACTTTTAAATATATATACATATACTAGAATTGGGAAGAATAAATTAAATCTATGGACATTTTTTTACAGATATCTTAGGCAAATTAATGAATCTTTATATGTTTGATTGTAAAATCATATGATCAATTAAACATAGAATATCTCTGTAAGAATGTTGCTCAAAAAAATTTAAAGCACTCTTTAACTTTCAAAAACATTTTTAAATTCATAGAGTTTCAATGAGTTAGCTCCAATATTTCTGCAGACTGGATTTAAGAGCAATCGATCCCAAATCTATGAAAATAGTCATCTAAAAAGTTGAAGATTCCAGTTACCAACATTGTTTTCTCTCTGGCAGATATAGAATGCAAGTCAGATAGCTCTACATCGCACAGACCTTAAACAAAGAAGAGTATTTAATCTTCCATCAATTAAAAAACTATTTTTTGGTCGAATTTTTTTTGGTTGCTGTTGCACGCCATTGCAACAGGCAAATGGTGCAACTTTGTAGGGTGCAGACACGCCCACTTTTAAATGCTCTAAGCATCGTCGCGTCACTTTCACATCTCACATCACGTCAAAAGTCTCTGGAGCGCGTTCAGCTCACATCAACTGGCCCGTTGTTTGTTTTAACGATATTAACCACGCGGATAGTCGGTCATTGGTCACGCCCATAACGCCCAAATGCAATAAAGCTATAGAATCCATTGATATGGATGACAATGTGACACGATAAAGTCAAGTATTGTTAAAAATTCAATTGATCTCGAGGACTTGCTGATGGTTTCACGATTCTCATCTTATGACAATATTTAATAAAAATTATAGTAAAATCAAGCAAGCAGATCTTTTTTGTTGAACAAGGATAATTACAAGAGTAATTTACAAGATAGATTACCATTTCTCTGAATAAGGTGGTATTTAAATAACTATCAAATTAATAATTTGACCTATAGCTTAAAGAAAAAAGTGTCCAATTCAAAGTATAGTATATCAAGAAACATATAACTGGACATTGAAGAAATGCCGATATTTCGTGCATGATTCGCTCATGATGTTTTCTCGAGATTGCCCTGTGGTTATTGAGTAACATAAGCGCCATCTGTTGGCTGCTAGTTGAGACGCTTGCTACTGTTGTTGATGTCGTTGTTGCTACTGGTGTTGTCGTTGTTACTGCTGCTATTGTTGTTGTCATTGTCGCTTTGCACATTGCATTTTATTGACCATAACTGACTTTGTCATTGTATATCCCAAGCACACCGGGGGATAGTAGAACTTGAAAGTGGAGAGGAGAGTGCGAGAGGGGAAGGGGGACCCTGAAGCGCAGCAGCTGTTTCCTATGTTGCCTTGCTTCCTGTAGCTGTTGTAGTTGATGTTGTTGTTGTCGAGCAGCGCCTCGTTGCTCATACGCCGCGTGGCATTCAATGTGGCAACGTTTTCGCGTTGTCATCAACAGCAGCTCAGAAAGCCCGCAAGGAGTTGCACACAACTTGCTAGCAACATTGTTGTTTGTTTTTGTTGCTGATGTTGCAGCATACGCAGGTGTACCTGTGTGTATGTGTGTGTGTGTGTGTGTGTGTGTGTGTGTGTGTGTGTGTACGTGTTTGTAGACTACGCTTAGCAGCTTTAGTTGCCTGTTGGCATTAAACTTTGTGTTTGTGTGTGTACTTCTGCCGTTTCTGTTGATGCTACTGCAAGTTTAGCTTTGATGATTTTGTTAACCTGACTGCCAGTTTATGGTCTTTGCATCGCGTCTTGCAATTTGTCAAACATTGTGACATAGTGCCACAACCAGTGTTGCCAACATTTCAAAGGTTGAGAAAGCTGGTTTTAAAAATATATAAAAGTACACATCTATAGCTAAAAAATGATGGAAACTGCCAAGAAAAGTGATATTTAATAATAATAATTTAAGTGCCGGTACTGAAATTGGTCGTGTTCTGAATTCTTAAAACACTCTTCAAAATATTGCTGTATTCGTAACATTTTGCGAACTTTCTTCATTAAAACATTTCAATACCTTAACTATACTATTTTTCATTACCTGCAAGATATTTCGACAGGGAATATATTCTTATATGTTTCTTGACTACTTTCAATTTGACCAAATAGTCAGATAAGTTTAAGTAATAACCAGATAAGTAGCTAAAAGCACTTCCTAAAATACTGTGTTAAATACGCGGAATATATTGATTTCTTAAGTATGTATATGAAAGCTATCACCAGATCAGATTATCATATCAGTTTTTAAAATAGCCAGCTACCTTACTTAATATACATTCTATTCTCTAGCTTTTGAAATAAAAAAAAATGGTTAAATTTAGAAATAAAACAGCTAAAATGACAATACTGTTCATAACCAACCTCAACCCTATCTAGAGGGCCTTTTGAGTTTGCTTCTAAATTAATTAAATGACTTTCACAATGTTCAACTTTTGTGAATTGTGCATGCATTTTGCATTAGTCAAATTAAAATGGCAATCTCTAGCTAGTTGTCTAATTAGACCACTTGCCACTTGCCACATGGCTGTCGCTATTCTAATGAGGCACGCACGCATCAAAGTTGCTACGTGCAACATGTCGCACCCACAAGACCCAAAGTAAATCCATCAAAATCCCACAAAAAAAAATAAAGAAACCTACAGTCGGTTGCCTTATCAAAGTGGCGGCTGCTCAGCTATAAACGGCTTATCAGCGGGGCAGCAGCAACAAAAATAACAACAACAACAACAACAATGTGAGACAACAACAAATGTTTCAACGTTCAATTGACACACTCGTGACACACAAATAAACAAAACCGAATAATGTGCGAAAAAGAAAAACAAATCAAAGAGACGAAATTAACGCCTGGAAAAAAAACAAAAATATGCATGCAAACTAATTGAATACGCTTTCTATATGAACAATATAGATCTATATAGATCTTTGTTCAAATATATCAAAAAATACAGGTCAATATAAAAAGAATTTGTTTGATTAGAATGGATAGACCACAATCAATCGGGACTTATTTCTATGAAGTAAAAAATAACATGGCCTACTTTCTAAGGACTCACATTCAATAAAATGAGGAACATTCCTCACAAGAGTTGATAATTGAGAATAATTATTAAATATTATTAAACGTAGAAATTAATCTATAAAGAATTGTACAATTTTGATACTTTTGGTGATGACCACATACAAGGAATCAGAAAAACTGTAATGGAAGTGTTTCAGAATTAAATATCAGCCGTGCTTAGTTACACACTCACCCAGTTATCGCTGCATAGTTAGTTATATACTACATATAATATCAGGGACATGTGTCACATTAATTGATAATTAAGAATAATTATTAAATATTATTAAACGTAGAAAGAATTGTGAGATTTGGATTATAAAGAGAAAAATCTGTATTTATATTTTTGGTGATGACCACATACAAGGAGTCAGAAAAACTATAATGAAAGTGATTCAGAATTAAATATCAGCCGTGCTTAGTTACACACTCACCCTGTCATGACTTTTACTTACATATGTATATATGTATGTATAACTACCGTGAAGTTTAGATATAGGAAGCTTATTTGTAGAATGTCTGGTCACCATATCCAAAGTGTTCACATTAGTCTCTAGCTTTACATTTTTATGATTTTTTCTTTGATTATTTCTGCTTAAAATTGTTTTCAAAATTTGGATCAACTTTCAAGGTGTTAAACACTTGTGTTTGATAATTTTTTGAAATGAAGGTGTCCACTTGCCAATAGTTCATATTTATATTCGTCTCTATGTACATACACTTTATTAATTTGACTTCTCAATTAGCTATCCAATATTATATGACCCCAGAGTAAAGTCAATGATATACTCATATTAATACATAGCATAGCAAGGGCATAGAAAGTTCGGTTATGCTATAATTTTTTACTCTCTTGTTCTTTCTGTTATCAATTGCACAAGCATAAAAAAATGTCATAAAGCTGACCACTGAAAACAAATACAAAAAGCCCAAAAGAGTAAATGCAAAAATCTTGAATGTAGAGAGTGAGAGAGATAGAAGGCTCCAAAGAGAGACAGAGAAAGAAAAAACAGTGCTGAAAGTGCTAAACATTTTATCGCCACTTAACCAATGAGTAAATGAAATTTTATTTTCTTTATATTATGTACTCGAGCCTATTTGCATTTGAAATGTTTTGGGTGCAGTCGTTATCAGTTCAAGTGATAAGTAATGCTGACTCTGAGTCTCGAACTGAGTTATCAGTGTTTGAGTCGGAGGGAAGCCCATAAAAAAAGCGGCGATTTCAATTGCTTTATGCTTGTGTTTGTGACTCGCCAATGACTCATTTTAAACGAACAATGTTTAACCCTAAATAAAGCCCAAAGCTCTATACATATGCTAATGAGCTATTCGATGCGGCTGCAGAGACCATGATGTGCTCTACTCCATCCTTAAAAGAGGAATTAAGAGAGATAACATAAAATATAAAATGGATTTTATATATATGTGAGTACATATATACTATAAAAAAATTATACTGCGAATCATTTCTTAAATTTAAATATACTATTTTTTGTAATGATTATTTTCAATAAAATCAAATAATAATTATAATAAAAATTCCATAAATATTGTTGGACGCATAACTTTTGGAGCACATTAAACAATTTTTTGGTAATTTGAATAGAGAAATTAAAGTATTTGATTTTGTTGTCTATGAGTGCCTTTATTTTGAAGATAACTAATTTAGTAGCTTTTTGTATGTAATGAGTTGAATTAAATTGTAAAAATTATAAAAATTAGATTAAGTAAAGCTGTTTAGTTTAAATTCCTTTTTTTACTTATAAATTCCACATTTTCTTATACAATATGCAATTGTAGAGCATAGCTTTAACCTAATAACCCCTTTGAAAACGGTACACAACAAACGCTCAGCTGTTATCAAAGCGCGCTCTCTCCACACACAAGCTCTCTCCCACTCGCAATGTGCTAACTGTCTCTCTTTCTCTCTTTCGCTTGGGATTCGCTCCTCATGCCTATGTGTCCGCTTATATTGCCAGTATGCCATCGATTTTTCCACTCGCGGTTACGGCAAATTCGCTCGCTTCTTTCGCTTGTGTTGTCCTAGGACAGGAGAACAGCGAAAACAGCTGATTGAGGCGAAAGCTTAGCTTCGGCTTTTCGCTGCCGGAAAAAAGTCACAGCTCGTATTGTTTACGTGATGCATTTTTGACACTCGGTTCAAGTTTCTGTCAACTGCAATTTTGCAGTTGTTTTTAGTGTTTAACTGCATTATTGTGTAATTATTAAACAATAAAAAAGTGGAAAGCCATGCGAAAACGCAAGCGTAAAATAATTTCAGCAAAAGGAAATCGCTACTCATTAAATTGAATGTGGAACTCGTGTGGACATTATTGATAGTCCAAATTCAATGCATGCAGCGAGAGAGAGAAATACAAGAGAGAGAGTGAGAGAGAGAGCGGAAATTGAGGCTGTCACGAACTTGCCGCATTAGCACAAAAACAAACGCAACAACAACAACAACAACAGCAGCAAGAACAACAAAATAGTTATAATAAAAGCACAACATAAAGAGAAAGCACAAATTCGTCTTGCGGCGCCGAGAAACAGATTTGTGTAAATTGCACCGGAAGTGCGACTCAGGTCTGTAACAGTTTATGCATGAATGTGTTGGTGTGTGTGTGTGTGTGTGGGGGGAAGAGGGAGGAGTGAGTGTGTGTGTGTGTGTGCTTTTTGCTTTCACTCTCATTTCACTAAATTGCACAAAATTGCGCTTTTGACACAATTAAGCTCAAGTGTTTGCGTCATTATATTCCACACCCCAAAGTCCAAAAGTCTTTGCCTTTCTCCCCCCCTCCACCTCCCCCTCCACCTCCCCTCCTA
The DNA here is from genome assembly GCA_035043265.1 of Drosophila testacea. Taxonomy (NCBI): domain Eukaryota; kingdom Metazoa; phylum Arthropoda; class Insecta; order Diptera; family Drosophilidae; genus Drosophila; species Drosophila testacea. The sequence continues at coordinate 4,494,325 of JAWNND010000151.1, forward strand.
ATAATTGAAAACTGGTTTGTGCAAAGGACACAAAATAAAACATGTAATATAATAAAAAAATATTCTTCTCATTATACGCGTGAGTCACGTGGGCGGTGGCCCCTTTTTGTGTCCAGGACAACCAACAACAACAAATTTATTGCTACCAATTAATTTGAGCCAAAAATATTTTCAACACACCGCACCTGACATACTCCCTTCCCTTTTCCATAGCATATTCTGCACCATGCCCAAGTATTTCAATTAGCCGCCGTCGGCTGCATAATAAAAACAACGCGAACCTGATAAAAAAATAAAAGAAATTGTTGCTAATTTGTTTTTATTGTGATTTATGTGGACGCCGTGAGAGCTCAGAGTAAAGAGAGAGAGAGAGAGTAGAGAGAAACGTTGGACAAAGAGAGCGCCAAGCGAATGTGATCCAATTAAAGCATTGAATTTAATTGCCAAACATTTAGCCAGAATTTTAATTATACCCTGTACACCTGAAATAGCTTAAGTGGGTATTCTATATAAATAACGGACATCAGCGAATTTAAATAAAATTAAAGAGACATTTTAGAATACGGTATTATAGTACAACAGTATCTAAATAACAATTTAGATAGCTTTTATAGTATAATTTTATACAAAGTATTATGCTTCTGTACTATTAAGACGCTCAATAAAATTTTAAATAATTTCTAAAAAATATGTACATAGTATTATTTATAGAAGTAAAATAACGTTATAAACAGTTTTCCAAAAGGTACTATGGTGAACCTTGCGTTATTTGAAATAAGTTATCTTGTTTGATAAATAGTCAATTAAAGCCGTGTGTTTAAAGCTAAGAACGTAATATTAAGTATACGTTAAAATTTTTTTCAATTTTGTATTGAAGATATAGTAAATTTTTTATCTTACATATAAAATCTAGAGAGAGACGTTAAATGTTCGGTTCATTCATAACTTATATAAACTATATTCTAATAAGTATTCGCTTGATTTGCCTCTACACTACAGAGTATCTCACAAACAAATATGCCTTCCTTGCTCTAATTTCACTGAACTTTTGTAAGTGATAAGCATTTGAACTTGAAACTGGTTCAATGTTGCATTACAATGCAAACAAACAGAAGCTCAATCGAGTTTATCAATTAGCGATAAACAGTGGAAACAGTATACAAGGTTTATGAGTGTTATTTTAATGTCTGAGTTCAGTAAACATTAATATATATAATTTGTCATAATCAAAGACCTTGAACGACGATAAAATGCTGAGGTTTAAAAAGCTTGGTAAAATGACAAAAGAAATATTCTATTTTAAATGAACTCATAACAATGAACTTTAACTTTATGATCTAATAATATAAACTAGAATTTATATAGTTTAACATCAAATATAGTTTGATATCGATTAATTTCACACAGTTTCACTCTAAAAGTAAGAAGAATTGTTGAGCCTATTTATTTAATTTAACATCTCAACAATATTAAACTTTTACCCATGCTCTTACATTTAGCTTGAATTCAAAATTGATTAATTTCTGTTGGTCAATTATTTATGAAAACAAAAAGAAGTCATTGGAATTCGACTGTAGAACAAGTAAAAGAAGCAATTAAAAATGTGCTTTAAATAAATAACTTAATTAATAATTGATAAATTGTTTATTTGTACTAAGCAATTCATAGGAAATAAATTAAAGACATTTAGTTGAAATTTTAAATCCCAAATCGATGACAATGAAATGTGTTCGTAGCTCAAATTTTACAATTTGCAAATGTGGTCATCTATTTAATGTTCATTATTGAGATGTAAAAGGAAAAGTTCATTTTGGCAATCTGTCAGGACACAACTACATGCGAATTTCTCTCGACAACTCATTCAAGTTGCAACTGCGGTGGCCTTCAGCAATGCTATTGACACAACTACAACCAATTTTCCCTCCCCATATAAAAAATAAGAGGAAAAAAATCCGAGACCTATAGAAATCAAACAACTAAAGCAGCAACTTTTGTCAACCAGTTTTTCATCCATCCCCCCCCCCCTCCCCCCGCTACCTGTGCAACTAATTCATTTCATATTTTTGCAACATTTTGACCAAAAAACTTTTGGCTGAAAGAATAAAAATAGAAATTCAACCCAAACAATGCGACTGATTGAAAACTTTTTTAATTGATTTTTGCAAAACTTCATCTTCTTCTTTTGGCAGCAGCAGCAGCCGGTACACCCGAAACCAAGTCCAATCCACGTTGCCCAGAGCTTACCAACAATGGGAAATACCCATAACCAAAATCGCTCGACCTTAACGCCACACGGCAGCACGGCCCTTGAAAAGTCACCAGGAAGCGGCAGCCTGGTCCGATTGCCCGTGGTCGGACGGACAGCGGGAGCGGTAGCGGGTCTCGAGGATAGACGCAATAGCCGGACGCGAGTTTTGAGCCGTTTGGTAAGCCAGAAGCGAGTTCGGGATGTATTCCTTCAGGCGTCGCCCATATCGGGTTCGGGTTCACCAACCAATGGCACTCACTCAACTCCGACGTCACCGTTGGCCGAGTGGAGCACACCGGAAGTGGAGCATGGACAATTGAATGCCAACACAGAACAAATGGATTTTCGTAAGTCAATTTCGAGTTGAGCTCAATTTTAGCTTGTTTTTCTCCCCCATCTTATTTTATTTTTCTTTTACTTTTTGTTTTTGTTTTGCTTCTCGTTGTTGCATCAAATTCAGTTTGTCAGTAATTTCTTTTTTTTTGAATCTCCTATTTCAACTCCAAGCCAAACACCGTGGAACAACATTTTTATACCCTAAACTGACAACAATGACAGTTTTATACATGCGGATTTTTCCAAAAGAAAATACATATATATATATTTAACTTAAAGCTACTTATTTGTCGCACTTTTAGACAGAGCTACATATAAAAACAAATCGGGCTAAGAAATTTCCCTAAACTATTTCATCAGAAGAGGAGAAACTGTGAAATTCAGCAACTTTTAAAATATTTAAATAAAACTAGAATTTATCTTTAATCAATTATACAGTTAAGCTTTTAGTAGCTTTTTCACACTTAAATCCAACTTTATCAGGTTGCGCTTAAGAAAAGTTAAGAGGTAGCTTTGATATTTAGTCTCTTTGAGAGTAAAGCTTTCAGATGCTTTTTAACATTCTTAATATTTTCACAGTAAAGCTTTTAAAAGGTTTCCTCTACTTCTAATCATTACTCAAAATAAGCTTTGATCTTTTGTGTATATTCTTTACAGGAATGTTTTCCGCTTTATTCTTTAATTTAATTTACGGGTATAAAATAGTCTATCTGTCTCGTCTATAACAATTTTACCTCGTGCAATATAGCAACTTTTTTTACATAGTTTTTTCTTTTTTTTTACTTTTGCTGACTTTTGTTTTATTATGGTACTCTGGAAACCCTGTACGTCGCTCTATGGCGCTTCCACGTTCTTCTCCCTGTCGACTTATTGCAATTTAAGCGTAGTTTAAATAAGAATTTTTGGGCAAGTTTTTCAAAAAAAAAAAAAAAACATGGAGAAACACAACTTTTCATTGAAGTTTTATGAAATTTTCTGGACTCCGTTTGACTCTCTTTCGCTCCCTCTTCCCTCTATTTATCTCTCCCTCGCTCTCTCTCCATTGTCTGCCTTTGTTGTTTGCCTGCGCTTGACTTTTAGAATTTCAGAGCTTTACTTTTCCGCTTCCAATGTTGTTTTTACTGTTGTTCCGACCATGGCTTACACATATACGGGACCTCCCCTACCCGTCGGAGCTTCTGAGTTCTGTGTTGGATGCTGCTAACTTATTGGCAGTTTGGCTGGCAAAATAATATCTTTACTTAGTTGCTGTTGCCTTTGCATTGGCAAAGTGAAATCAAAAATTTATAGATTTTAGTTATTCATGTGAAATCTTTAAGATGTTGCTTTAAAATAAGTATACAAAAAAAAAAAAAAACAAACAAATATAAAAAAATAAAAAGTCCAAAATATGACTGCTTGCAGTTCAAAGCGAGCACGTTCACAACTCATAACTCACACAGATACTCCCACACACATACAGACACAGAATCGACCCACTTCAAAAACTCAACTCTGTCTATTAAAAAATGCGTTGACTTGAAAAAAAAAATGTATAAGATTTCTGCAGGCTAACTTGAACCCAACTGCTTTACCCCAGTTGCAAACAAATTGAAAAATAACCAAAAACGCATTGGTATATGGTTTATAAAAGCCGAAGTTATCATACACTTTACCCTAAGTCAGTTGGAAGTGTTTATAAGTTGATAATATTTTAAGCAAGCAAATAAAAAAGTGCTCTTTCCAATAAAGGAAATCTGAACAGAACAGTGTTTGTCAAAATTTACCTTCGGATGAGAAGGCATTCTGGTCCGGGGATACATATTGACTAGCTGTAAGCTAGGCATGGTACAAACTTTTAAAATATAATTATTTAGAGAACTTTCCAGCGAAATTTTTTAATTGCGAACAATTTTTGATGAAATCATAATTTACAGAAATAATTAAGAATTAATTATTGAATTTTGAAACAGGTGGCTCAGTAATAATACCCACTTGAAAAGAGTATTCAAATTGACGCCGAAATAACTCAGCGAGCATTTTGTGCTGCTTTTCCTGTTTACAAAGACGCCATCCAATTCGAAAAGAAAGAGCAGGAAAAGGGGAAAAATGGAGAGGGGGTAGTGGGTAGTGGGTAGTTTAAGAGGGAGGAGTAGGGAGATTCTGCTATATCAAAAAGCAATTCAAAGGCGGCTGCATGGCTTCCATTGCAGCGGGCAAAGTCCAAAATCAAATCAGTGAAAAATCCTAAACGTGCCAAGGCGTGGAGGCTCCTATCAAAAATTCCCTTTCAGCGCGAGAGATAGCGAGGCCGTGCCACGCCCCCTTCTCTTCAAAGCATGCACGCCACCAATTCAAACTCGTTTACACACTAACGCACATACATATAGACAGGCAGACACAGACACAGATACAGATATAGATATAGATATACAACAAGTTTTTTGGGCCTCTTTCAATGCATAAATTCATAATTCATGTGGACCATAAGCAAAACTCAGCGGCCTCCATTTGCGAAAAATAAAAAGGAACCATGGAAATGGCTTCCATGTTGGGAATTCACTGGGTGTATATGGATTTAGGGGTGTGTTAGGGGTGTAAAGGGGGTAAGTTAAGGCCATAGGGTATCCGCTGTCGGTTGCCGTTGTTTAGTTTTAGTTTAGTTAATGCAACGCAACAACCAACAACGTGCTCAATTAAGCGCCTACACCTCCCCCACCCTCCACATCTTTCAACTTCCCCTTCCGCATCCTCTTCCACACACACACATTTGCTTAGAGGAAAAAAGAAAAACTTTACCATGGCACGTGGCAGGCCGCTAATATTTATGGCAATTAGTTTTAATAGTTTTGCTTGTACAAATTTCGTGTAAAGTTGTAAACTTCCAACACTCTCTACTATATACTATTGCCATCTCTATTGCACTCTTTCTCTGAAGCCTAATTCGTCTCGCTCGCTCTCTCGTTATAGTTATAGTTATAGTTATAGTTAGTTTTAACAACTGTTTAAGCTTGTTTACAATTTGTTTAATATTACATTAATTGTTTGTTGTTCTCAAATTCAATTTCAACACGAATTTCGTGTTGTTTTTGAGTTATGTACAAATGAGATTTCAACTATTCTGCAAATAAAATTTTGGAAAATTATAATCTAACTTCCAAAGTATTTTAAATTTGTTCAATTAGAATTATCTCGGGCTAAACATTAATATCTGAAGAGAAGAACTAAAATAATAGTTTCACCTAATAATGGTATATTTATTGATTTATTTATTATTTAAAAAATTTTAATTCAAATAAAATCTAATTCATTATTTTGTTCTATGCGAAACTGAAATTTATTTTGCACGTAAGAAAATTTAAATAAATAACTTATTTTTATTTATAAAAAAAAGTTGTTTTTTATTTTTGTTTAAACGCGCGCACTCTTACCAAAAACTTCTGTGGTGCATACTTTTAGGCTTTTTTATTGCCCATCACATCACAGATTAAATATTCTTGGGCTTTAAATTAAATAAAATTAAGTTACACCTCAAATGCAAACAATAAATTTGTTGCATTATTTAGTATTTTAAGCTCAGAAGTTTTAAAACTAGTTTCAGACTCCAATTGGTGCATTTTACTCACATTTAGTTCATTATGTTCACACATTTTGTTCATTTTGGCTCTTTTCCAATCCAATTGCGGCTTTAAGCCGCCAACAACAAACCTGCTCTTGTTGCGCTCTCTGTCATTAACGCATGTTAGCTCTTTCTGGTTAGACTCTCTCGCGCACTCACGCGGCTTGACTTCCAGGCGTGAGCATGGCTTCGCTCTCTCTCGCTCTCTCTTTCGCTTTGTGGTGCCATAAACCAGTTGCTCTTGTTGTTGTTAGTATCACTTTGTACTCGCTTCCGCGCAGATCGTTCAAGTTGCAGTCGCAGTCGCAGTCGCAGTCGAAGCCATCGTCGCATTTGTCTAATTGGAAAATGTGTGTGTGAAAAGTGAAAAGTTGTGTTAGAATTGCCACTATAAAGCTCTACGAAAACAATACAGAAAGAGGAAGAGATTGCAAATACAAAACAGGTGCATAGTCAAAGTTGTTCATTAACTTCTTTCTCCTCATCTGCTTTTCGTTTATTATTGCGTCTCCTGTTCATCATTTGTTTTGGTTTTAATTTACTTTAATTGCCAAACACACAAATTAAACAATTTGTTTGCGTGTTCCAGAGCCACAAATATAAAATGAAAAGAGAAAAAAAAGCCAACAAAATAAAGTGACGCCGTTCCCATTCCCGATTCCCGTTCCCAAAAACTCCCCATAACCAAACCAGTTTCAAGTTATTTCTTGTGTTGGCCTTTCGCTTAGTATTGTTTTGTTTGGTTTGGTTTGCTTTTGGGTGCTTTTCTTCTGCCACTTTTCACCTCGTCATTTGTCATTATGTTTTAACCTTTTGCTTTGAGTTCATTTTCCATATGGATTTTCATAATTTCGCGTTATGGTTTTCAGTTTCAGTTTTCAGTTTACTTTTTGTTTGGCCATTTCCAATGAGAGAGCGTCCGCTCACATGCTCTCTGTGTCGTTCTCATTCTCCCTCTGTTTGGTTAATACTCTCTCTCGCCGCCTTCCAGTGATGCTTTGTTTTTATTTACTTTTATTTAATTACTATTTTTTACACATGTCGCGTTTTTTCAATTGTCTGTCATAAATCATTGAGTATTTTATTATTAGTTCTTCTTATTTGAAATTCTTAAGCACATAGCTCATCTTGTGGCAATTCAATGTCTCTGTTTCTCTCTATACATCTTTCTTTCTCCCTCTATCTATCTTTCTTTGGTTCGCTGCCCACCAGATGACGTCGTCAGCCTGGACTACAACAGCGACTCCATTGAGTTTCGCAACTGCCGCAGCGACGATTGCTGCCATGCATCGAACTCCACATTAACCCAGCAGCACCGACGCCTTCATTCCCTATCCATCTCTTCTTCTTCAAGCAACGATTCCGATTCCTTTTCGGTAACTAGTTAGTGTACACTATCGATCTCTTTGCATGCTTACAAATCTGATTCAATGAACAATATGAATCTGAATGAAGTTACTCAAATCATGCCATATTTGGAAAACTATGTTTATTTCTATGCATTTTATTTCAAAATTTTAAACATCTAGTTTTCATTTTCAATCAACAATTCAAAACGAAAAATGTAATTTTATTCTAAATTAATTAAAATGGATACAAATTATGACTTGGTAAAGTTGTCTATCAAGACCATACTACGAGGCTTTGGAAGAGTTCATACTGCCATAACTATGTAAAAACTGAACCAATTTCTTTTAATTCTTTTCAAATATCAATAATTTTTATGAATTGGTTTTCTTTTCAGTTTTTTACAGAATACAAAGATATTTCTATGTAAGTTTTATTATATGTATTGACAGCGTATCCCTCTATACTCCTTGCCCCGTCTAGAACAAATAGTTTTACTAGCTTAATTCCGATTTTATAACAAAGATTATACTATAAATGTGTGTCAATTCCATTAGAAATGGTACTCTAGAAATATTAAGGAAATTTTTTCTCCTGTAATATCAAAACTTTCAAAACCATTGGTACAGGTCATTACATATTATAGGTCTCTATACTTTGATTTAAAATCAAAAACAAACTGATATCGAGGTCGATTAAATTCCCCTATACAATATTTTCTATAGTAGTTTAATTTCCTAAGCTTTCAGAATACAGAATATATTAAGAAATCAAAACTTAGTAATGAATATTTGTAATCTCTTTATAATAGATTCAAATAATAAGGACTTATTGGAACTACAGCGACGTTGTCGTGCGGACAAGATCGCTTGTCTAAGCTTAAGTCGGATTACGTACCTGAGCATTGCCAATGAACGGACGGAGCAGGAAACGGAGGCAGAGCTGCATAAGGATTTGTTGATAACGCCGGAGAGCTCGCCGGACGAGCGAATGGCGTTGCAGCTGGGCAAGAAGTTGGCCCAAGTGCTCGGCAATACAAGCACGCCGGCAATGGAGACGCCACTAACACTAACACCAACCCCGACAACAGTGGGTGGAGCCACTGGAATGGGAGTGGGAGGATCGACAGGAGTGCCTGTTGCGGTGGCAACACCGCGTGTCGATTCACCCCTCGGCAATGGTGAATTGTTCAACATTTCGAAGGCCAAGAAGGTGGAGTTGCAGAATCTGTCGTCGCGTTTCAGTGCCGCCGTCAACCAAACATCTGTCCCATCCACATCCACATCCGCACCTGAGGCAGCAGGTGAGTTACACAAATGTCCTTTTGGACACCAGGTCGACGCATTTATTTGCTCATTTCGCATTCCGAGCGAGCTTGAAGCGTTTAAAGTCACGTGGGGGTCGCATTTGCCATTACAAACGCATTAGAAGTGGTTCAGTGGTGCTCAGTGTTGACAGCATTTTATGGGCTAAAACAGCACATAAAATAGCTAAAACAAAATTTAAAAACAGCTTAAGACAATTGGTGAAAAACTTGTTGAGCAGTTTTAGTATACGTAAAGCTTAAAATTAGGGCAGGAAAGCTAAAACTAAAATAGTTTTCTATAACTTATTTTATTTAACCAGAAATGAAATGAAATCTGACAGAATCTTTTTAACTTTCGGATTTTGCAAATAATCCATCGGTAATGTGTTCTTATAAAAAATCACAACTTCTTCTAAGTCCACTTATTTAAATTCTCTCCAAAAAAAATATGTACAAAATTTACTATACTATACATTGTTATGCTCAATATTAAAAAGCTAAAGGTATTTATTAAATAGCTAAAATGGCAACACTGATGGTGCCCCAACTGAGTGGGTGGTGCTCTTCAGTGTGTGTGCCTTTTCCAAAATTCGGGAATTATTCAAATTCCCAATTGACCGGCGCAAATAAACGAAATGAAACGCGCCGCGCGGAACAAACCCAATCTTCTGGTCCACGACCTTCACTTTCCTGTTGTTGTTTATGCTGCTTTAGGAGCACTTGAAGCCATGTGTATGCTCAAGTGTGTGACCCTTGTGTCCAAAAAAAAGAAAAAGACCGAAACTAAAAGCCTTGTCCTTTTTTGTTGCGTGCTCTGCGCCAATTTCAAAGGTAAACACATGAATCGAATACAAGTGCTTGTCAAACTGTTAGGTCTGAGTGCACAATCCCAAAGGATGACTCAGATAATTGAACTTTCACCATCTTCAAGGAAAGCAATAAAAAATAGCACTATTTATAGCCAACAGACGAATAAGTTTTCTGTTTCACAGCCCAACAGAAAAGTTAAAAAAAGAATCTTACAACAATTTCAACAGTTTGTGAGCCAAATTTCTAAAGTTTTTTAGATAAATGATATATGAGATAGTAAAGAGATAATTATATTCTTCAGGTTTATACATGAACTATAAGATAGATGTAACAGATAGTTTTACAATGAATACGGGTCTTTTTTTCTAGTTTTTCTCTCTCAAATTATTGAATTAAATTTTTGTTCTATTAATTTAAATTATAATTGCTAATTGCAAACTCGCAATCAATTGAAAATTCGTTCAAGTTACGTGAGCAAGCCCCTGCTGCTATTTTGGCCTCTCATAATGTAGTCAACCCATTTCTTAAGGGCATCCGAAAAATGTGCTCCAAGTTTTTTAATTAACTCGTGTCGCTGATTCCCTTTTTCTACCTCTTACTCCTACTTTCCCGACCCTTTTGTCCCGTTTTTATTGTTTTTGCAACTGATCCGATCAGTGCGCCTTAAACAAGCCAACCGAAGGTGTAGGCGAGTAAACGACTAACAGATACCACCCAATTCATGTGTCCTTTCTCTCTTTATAAACACAATTATCTATAAAGTCTTTTGTTTCTTCAGAAAGTTTTCACGACTAAAAACGAATAGAAAAAATGATTAACTGATTGTTTCTAAATCAAACTTCATCTTTTCTCTTGCGGCTGGCATACACTTTTCGAGTATTACAATTGCCTGCAGGGTATACGAAAAAAATAAGTCAAACAGTCATCCCAAAAGTAATTATTGGCACATTTATGCAAAGGCTCGCGCCTGGTTCACATGATATTTTAAATATATAATTGCCAGCTAAAATATATACATAAATATCCCCCAATGCGATTCCAGTTCAGTCCCCTGCTCCCGGAAATTGCTCCCCAATTTCCGTCTAATTGCGCGTCCGTCGCTTGGCTAACAAACAAAAGTGAACATGGCTCGATGGGTTTTGGGCTTAGGGTTCAGTTTCAGGTCCGTTTTTCTTTTTTTTTTATTTCGGAGCCTGCACGGCGAAAACATTTGTTAAAACTTAAAAATTGCAAACACGTCTTCATTGTTTACAAAATGTCGGCCGGAAACTCCATGGCTCCATGGCCCCTCCAGGCTAACTGTTTGATTCCCCATTGTTCCTTGACTAAAATAAAATACAACACGAAAAAAGCAAATTTTAAATTTTAATTAAATCATGTTGTATAGAATGATGCACGTGGGAACACAAAATGAAGAAGGCGAAGCCAAAAACAGGACAGGGTGGGGCATAGTCGCCTGGGTCCTACAGTCAATGATGATGGCCGCGATAAGCGCTCCACTGGGTGTGCTCAGGAGGAGCCACCAGGCACCGCTCAAAATTGGCTACAAAGCAAATGCGCCTTCAAGTATAATGGGCCAACTCAATTGTGTATAGGGCCAAGACGAAACCATTATGCTCTCTTGCCCAAAAGCGTTTAATAACGCATTTCTATGAAATGATTACTCTCAACGTAGTTACACATTTTCCCCAATATTTGTTTATTAAGCTCAACAAATTGGCTTCCTCCAAAGTGTTGATTGAATATATCGCATGAAAATTCCCTCCATCTCTTGACTTCCTGTTAAAGCAAGTGTGTATATTCTGTATATGGTCAAAATAAACTAAGTTTCTTGCAAATTTTTTTAAAGTCAATCAAATGAATATATAAATTACCTTGTATAGCTTTCCTAGAATTTTTCGACCGTAGGAGTTGATTTTTGTTCGAAAGTTATTCATATTTAATTTTAGTTGAATTACATTTTACTTTCACCCCATGATCCCAAACTCAAATTGTCTAAAATGAGAGCTTTCCTCGAATTGCCTCGAATTTTTAAATAATACTTTATATTTAAAAGTTCCATTTAATTTTGTGTTTAGAGATTAAAAAATAAATTATAAAAAAATAATAAATTACTTTAAATTCCATGCACATTTTTCACCCAATAATATATTTTCCTTAATTAAATAATGCGTTTTAATAATGTTTAATTAAGTCGACACATCAAATTATGTTTATATTTTAAGTTAGTCCGAATGGAGAGTTCATTTTCAAAATTCACTAACATCTATCCACAGTGACAACAAAGCATTTTAGAGATTTGAAAATTAAACATGAGGTCATGTTCAAATTTTATATAAAAATAAATTTAAAGCGGATCATCTTAAGAAATAATAAACTTGAATACAGTAGTTTCCAACGATTTTCCTACTTTGCTGTTTAAATCTTTTAAAATTATGAATTCTTTTGAGAGTGACAAATTTGATTAAAAAATTCATGTTATCCAATTGAAGCTCTACAAATTTACGCTACTAATGCGGCCTCGACATCCATTTGGTTTCATCTCGTTTCATGTCAGTAGCAACGACAACAACAACTTCAGTCTCAACTCCCACTCCGACTCCGACTCCAGTCTCAACTCCAGCTTCAGGTCTAGTGACTCCATCTTCGACGCCGCTGGAAACGCAATCAACTGTTATAATTTCGTTTAAATCATCTCAAACACCTGTGCAGTCTCAAGCAACGACGTTGACTGACAATGCGGCCAATAAGGAGGAGCAATCGGAGCAGCAGTTAAAGGATATCGAGGATGGAGGAATTGAGGCGGGACCATTGCCACCTCCACCTGGTTACGGTACGCCCACGAATCTTTTACTATCGAGCAATGTGCTCAAAAAGGTGGCCAGCTTTTCGGTCGAGAGATCGTCATCAACAGGGAACAGCAGCAGTAGTTCCTCCAATATCCAACCATCATTGCCAATCGGAGAGGAAAAGGACAAAGAGAAGGAGACAACGCTGACGGCGACGTCGGCACTCTTGGAACAGCAGACAATCGCTGCCGGCGCTGGTTTGCGACGAGGCTCATCTTTTGTACCGGAAAAGTTAAGCTTCGCTGCATATGAAAAGTTTGAAGGTAAGTCTCACACAATGTTCTATAGTTTCCCTTTACTCCCTTCCCTCTGTTTCAAGTGAAGCGTGGTAGTGAATAAGGGGGAAAGAGAAGTTACCTGTCTTCAATATATAAGTTTAACCAACGATTTTTGCGCATTTCTGTTTGCCTTTTACGTTAAACTCGGCAAATTGGCGCCACGTTTGATTGCGTTTGCTGTTTGCTGTTTGCCTAAAGTTAACAATTAGTTTTCCCCTCAGCCAGTTTTACCGTCTTCCTGTTTCTCCCCCAATTGTCCCCCCTTAAGGCAAGTGAAATCAGTTAACCAATCAAAAGACAATGCCAACTTGAGTGAATCATTAGGTAAACGGTGAGTTACATTATTGTAACAAGCGTGAAATAATGTGTAACAACTTTGACAGCTCGTCACTTGCAGCGACATCTATTGACAAGAGTTTGCTAAAGTTATGTACCTAAAGTTAATGTTACTAATCTTGATGATTCATTGATATATCTTAACTTTTCCGAACATTTTTAAGAACATTTTCAGTTGATCGGTTTTGATATTTCTAGTTTATAAGCCATCTTAAAGTTATTCTTAAGAAATCTTCTTAGTTAAGAGAATTTAATATTTCTTTATCTTTTAACTTAAACTTATCTAATGGCATACTAATTTTCATGAAATATTTCTGTAGCTTTTTAAATTAGACCTTCTAATTACAGCTTCTTACAACTACCACTTACTACTTACTTGATGTAAAGTGTGCACACTTTCCTGTTTCTAAAATATTCCACAATCTTGTTATTTTCCTTTTTCTATAAACTTAATAAATAAATAATTGTTTTAGAATTTAACTTTTTGCTTAAAAATGTTGCAAGTTTTTAGATCTTTTGTTGACTTAATAACTTCATTTATTTCTGGTATTTCTGAAATTTGCCAGTCGCCTTCAAGTAAAGTTAAGTCGAGACGAATCGAGTTGAGTTGAGTTGAGAATTTGTATTAAGTATTCAGTTTTCTCTGCAGTTGACAGGATTCATAAGTTACGGTTATGCAAATTCACAAATTCACAAATTCTTTTGCACCCCAGGGGTAAGCATTCCCTGCCCACTCTCTCTCTCAAACCCCATTCCAATCAGAAATTGCCTCTGTTCATTCTGATTAGATTAAAGTTGCATTCTGTAGGCAGTTTGTGAGAATTTTTAAGGGGGTTGTCCTTAAATCGATGCGTCGCGTCTTTGCGCGCTTACAAACATGCCACAAAAATCCGCATACCACATGTACACACACACACACACACTCACACACACAGTGAAAACTTGTGGCATTTTTGTGCTTAAAATTCCGTATGAAAATTATTTGTGCTTGAAACTATTTTTGCACAGCAAAAGTTTTGCCTAAAAGCCGCCAATTTTGTGGCCAGTTAGGCGTACTTTTTGCCACGCCCACACAGAAATGGAGGGCTAGAGTGTGAAGAGAGAGCACGCTAATTGGTAAGCTTGTTGATGTCTGAAAATTGTAGCCTGGCATCTGAATGTTGCATGTTGCATCATCGAGAGTCGCATCAACGTCTGCTGCAAATTAATGCAAACAAACATTTTAACGCCTCGCTAGACAAACAACAGCAACGGCGACAACAACAACAGCAGCAACAATAGGAAAAGTTGCATTGAAATCCAAAGCCACACGGACACGCAATTTGCTGGCTTGGCATCTTTCAGCCTCATCCTCATCCTGCTGATTGTTGCCACATGCTTCTCTTGTGTTGTTGTCACTGTCTGAAGTGGCCATCAATTCTTCGTGGCTTTTCCAGGCAACACACAACAGCAACAACATTAGCAACAGCTACAACAGCAGAAGCAGAAGCTGCAGCTTTTTGTCGCGACTTTTCATCTGGCTGCGGACTCTGGGTCCCAAAATCTGATTTATATGCCCCGGCCAACATCACGTTCTCTGCTTCATGGGAGGGGTATGGTGGTACTTAGTGGGAGGGGTACAACACAGCCAAAAAGCACTATCAAAGACCAACAACAACAGCAACAGCAAGAACAACAATGGCAGCTTCTTGCTCTTGCGCTTGCTCTTGCCACTGCAACCGCCAATGCAACCGCAGCCCAACGTTGTTTGCGCAACGCGTAATGAAACAATATTTTGGTGGACTAAAGCAGGAGGGAAAAGGGAGCCAAAGCAGGAGAATCATCTGGCACAGAAGTAGGACAAGGGAGAGAAGCAACAGAATCAGAAGCTGCTGCAGGATGAGAAGCAGCAGCAGGAGGAGCAGCTAGCGACCACTAGAGATCCGCCAATGTTGGCGATACACTTGCAGAGGGTATTTTCATTTTGTCTAGAATTATGTAACTTATAAAGGCAGGTGTGGAAGAGTACACGAGAAAAATTTCAGCATAAATTCAACTGTACATTTCTTGACTTAAGCTCCAGTTTTCAGGATGCAGCATTCAGGATTAAATGGCAATTAGTTAGCAGTAAAATAAACCTGCGATATTTAAATCAATTACAAAAATTTTTTAAGAATCCCGTTGATCCGAATACATTTTGAGACTAAAATGAAATAGCACACTTAAATCAAGAATTTCAAAATGGGTTTCCGAGATCAGCAAACTTTTGACACTGTTTAAATGGATTTTATTTTCAGAGTGATTCTTGCTTGCGACTTTCAGCTAAGTCTTTTAGCTCAGTAAGTGTATCAAATCTTCGGCGTGCTAATGCCAAATCTTTCACTCGTGTTTCTGTTGTTATTGTTGTTGTGGTTTTCTCTCTGTGCAACGTTTCATTTTCATCGTTTCATCTTTTTGTTGTCTGTCGAGTTTGGCGAAAGTGTTGGCTGCCAACATTGACGTCAGATTCAGGCGTCATTTCTGCCGTTGATGAATGCAACGCATGCATGCGTGCAACGATACGGCCGTCCTTCCTTATCCTATCATCCCAATCCTATCAATTCTCCTCTTTCCATATGTTGTCCACTCGTCAGCAAACGAAGCAGTTATGCAAATTTGTTGGCCGCCAATTCGCGCAGAGTTTCATCAAAAGTTGCCAAACGACGAAGGCAGTTAAGTTGGCAAACCAATTCACTATTCCAACCCCCTTTCATCTTCATTTCCATACTTCTTTTACGTTGACATTGGTCTACCTCCACTCATCAGAGCAGAGCACTTTGGCCCATCAATGGACGACCTCTTATCAGCTTTGATTACACGCAGCTAATGATCACTGTTCGGATTGCGATTCGTGTTATCGCTCGGTTTTATGATTCGTGTTTATTGCTTTTAAATTTGTGTCGTAGGCCAGGGATGAAACAGAGCTCATTATTGATTTGGGGAACTATGTAGTTTAAAAGCTCCTGAATAAGCAAAACCTAAAATTTAAAATTAAAGCTATTGGTTCAGCTATTGATAATGGATGAATGGGACAAGCATTCCAAAAATAAATTGAAACATTAAATTATGATTGAAATTAATTTAGATTGTTCTTCACAGAACAGTCAAGAATTCAAAAACTGTTCAATTGAACTACTTTTATTTGCAGTATAGTTTTTTGTAGCTTATCTCAAATTTCTCTATTAGTTTTAATCTATTGGCATAATAGAAAATTCTTCCCATTCATGCTAAGCATTCCAATATTGAACTAACAAATTAAATTATGATTGAAATTAATTTAAATTGTTCTTCACAGAACAGACAAAAATTAAAAAAACTGTTCGCATGAACTACTTTTATTTGCAGTATAGTTAATTGTTGCTAATCTCAAATTTCTCTATTAGTTTTGACTCACACTCACTCTCTTTTTATCGCTCACTTGCGTATTTAGCTGACTATCAGTTACCTTGGTTATCAGTGAGACTGACCAGCTTTATGAAGCTTTACAATGACAAACACTTGAAATTGACATCAAATTAAACAGTTTAGATTAACGAAAGTCAATATCGTAAACCATTTTAATTGATCTACGACGCAGGTGCCACGAAAACTACTACTACTAACGACACTGAGAAAAAACTAATTAAATTACAATTTTTTATTTCAAATTTACAAAAAGAGCTGAAACTTAAACTACGTTTTCATTTATTGCATTTTAATACGCTTAAAAATAATTATATTTTCGCCACAACTCTCTGGTTATTTACTCTCTGGTTATCTTTTTATAGGACTCGTGTATCAGAGTAAATTTAAAATGACTCAGTTCTGTTAACGTTTTGTGACGCATTTTTGATCGGAATCTAAAGTTCAGTGGAAAACTCAGAGCATAGCGTCATAAATTTGGACAAATGATTCAGTGTAGAGAAAGAGTAAATTGCAAACAAATTAAAAAATAAAGAAATGAATAGAAAATCGTAATAAAAACCCTAAACTTGAATTCTCTTATCAGACCATGACACTGATAAGTCAAGGCGACCTTGCCAGGGCGTTAGCAGAAGGTAACTGGGTCTGAGAGAGTGAAGAGAGGGGAGAGGAATCAAATGCAGTTCGTGCTGCCTCTTATCAACTAAGTAAAGCAACTAACTCAACTCGAGCGCCTAGTCGCAGCGCAAGTACAAGTATTGATAATTTTGATAAGAGACACGACACATTCAATTTCACGAAATGAGAATCAAAAAAAAATAAAAACATTGACACTGTTGACAGTCAACTACGCGCTTCGGTTTAGTTCAAATCGTTATTAATTTAGAGTGGAATCATGTCCTCTAGCACTGGAATAACAGTCACAATGCCATCGCTGAGCAACGTCTGGTGTACACTTTTGGCCAGGCACAAATCGCCGGAGCAGCGACCGGAGTATCACGTGCCAATTAGTCTGCCGGATCGTAGCATTATGTGGCGCCAGCCGGAAGCATGCCACATGCCCAGCGTGGAGTCCTCGGCACCAACGCATTATCGCCAACTAATGCCTAAGACCCGTCCAAAGCCGCAGAAACCACCTGATGTCGCCCTCGACTGGCCAGCATCCGTTACAGACCCTATCCCCATCCAAGTCCCGTCTTCCAGTCTGGCCCTCAGCATTAGTGTTCACATTGTCAGCCTTCGTTTTGACCCACACGCGTTTGACCCACAGCTGGCAATGACCAACGAATTCTCCAATTCTACTCATACCACTTTTCCCGCTCCAGCTGTACGCGCTGACAGCAAGCGTAAGTTTTTATTTGATATACCCTATGCAGGCGGGGTATGCACACTTCATTGTCAGCTTTGTAAAAGGAAATAAGTCGAATCTATATTCGTCATAGAATTTATTGAATTGGTTACTAAAGTTCAAGAAGGTTATCTTAGTTAATAGTCATTATCTACTTGGGGGAAAACCGTTTGTAATGCGTCAAGTGGTTTATGAAATTCATAAAATATTTTATTTATGTGGATTGATTTAAGTTTATAAACTTTAACTTAACTGTTTTCCAGCTGTAACGGTTAATAATCAAATTTGCCACTAATTTATTATATCAATTTACAAACTAAGTAGAAAGTTAGTTTAAGTAGTAATTGTAATTGTAATTATAATTCATCATTTGTAGTCCAGTTTTAAAGAGTCGAAGACACTGTTCTATCGAGTTTATTGGACAAAAGTAAGAGTTATCAAATCAAACTGCTTCTTCAAGCGTTTGTCTAGAATCTAGATTGTCAATCAATTTGATAGTTTTAAGTCATCGCTCATGTAGAGTATCTTATCTTCGTTGTCAAATTGACACGTTAACATTTTTTTCCATATTTTTTTCCCCTGTTTGTTTTCTGACTTCTTTGGACAACAGTTAAATTTATTTATGCCTAATGTTTTGGTAGCCAACACGTCTACACCACCCACATGGGGCAACAAATTCACCTCTCTCTTTATCTCTCACTCTCTCTTCCTTTCTCTTCCTTTCCTTATCTGCCTCCTTCCAGAGCTTCACTAAATTTCTTTTGACTTTTTCTCGATGTGCACACACACATAAATCATTGTGTCTGCCTGTATTTGGGTTCAAGTTTTCTAACGGAGCCGCAGCTGTGGGAAAAGTTTATAGAACCTCTCCGACCACAATGTAGATACTTCTCCAACTCTCTCTCGCTCTCTGTCTCCCATTTTTTGTAACTTGTCTCTCTCTCTTTGTCTTGCAGGTCAAATGCTGATCAAATGGTTAATCTCAACGCTGCAAGGCAATTGTAATGGTAATGGAAATTCTGGACAGGATTCTGTGAATGCAATGGCATTGCAGTTTTGCAATAATCTCAAATATGTTGGTGTCCTCAAGCAGATCTCCAATGAACAGCAGCCGGATACGTTGTCCGGATTTAGCGTAAGTTCAATGAACTTGATTTTAACGGAAATTGGTCATCGAACGGAAGTTGTCACGGCGCTAGCGGAAATAGATCCCAGTGCACGTAACTTAGTTTAGAGGTACTCTACAGTTTTGGACCAAGTCATTAGCTATTGATAAGCATTAAGCTTCAGCCTCAACTTGGACATCCGCTTGCTTTATTTCCCTCTCTGTCTTTCTCTCTATTTCTACACAGAACAAAAAAACATATTTCAATTAAATTCTTGATTTGAGCTTGAATTTTTTAAGTATGTATTGAGACAATATCTTATATTAAGATTCTAAGCAGATCAAATAGCAATGACTCAATTTTAAAATAGGCAAATTATCCTTATGTATGTGATTAGAGCACAAATGTCTTATCAAAACATTTGTAAAGAGTGAAATGAAAAACAGTACTCAAATCTTACTCTAACACATCGGCTGATAAGTCCGTAGGATCTCCATCAAAAAGACAATTTTTTTCCAAAAATCAATTTTACTCATGAACCTTACTTCATTCAAGGGCGATATACTCATTCCAGCGCTTCTCTAACATTTCGATATATTTTTAAAAAAAGATTTTTGTTAGGCCTGAAAACAGCCCTTTTTTTAGGTGATTTTCCGTTAATTTGAGCATCATCTCTTCCCGGTCAGCTTTTTTTTAGGTCTGTAAACTGTTAAAATTCACTTGGAGTCAGATCTATTGAAAATGGTAGGTGCTGGAGCAATTCGATGCAATTTCGCCATGGTAGAAACGACTTTTGAAATGTCGCATTATTCTGCTTAGACCGGAAACGCGGCAGCCACTTTTAACAGAGCTTTATCATGGACAAATATTCATGCAAATGAAGCCGATGAATTTTTTTTTAGTCTGTAAGGTGTCAACTATCTTCTGAGAATTCACTTTACAATTTTCTAAACCGATTATTTTGACTTTTTTATTTTTATTCGGTGTTACCACCATTTTTGGACGACCAAGAGGTTCAGCAACATCGGTGGTCGTACGACCACCTTAAAAGTTACCGAACCACTTCCTTACAATTTTTCTTGGTGGAGCAGGGTCCAAATAGCACTTATCACAAAAAGATTTGGCGTGAGCGGTGTTTTTTCCACAAGAAAAAATTAAAAATAAACACAAGAAAATTTTTAAAATCGGTACTTTCAAAAATCTTAAAAGTTGCATCACTGAAACCCCTGTATCTTGTTAACCGTTTACCGTATTTGAACGAAACTTTGGCTAGTACCCTAAATAAGATGGTACTTTCCAAAAAAAATATGGGTTCTAAACTAGTGGCGCCCCCTATGTGAGATCCTACGGACTTATCAGCCGATGTGTTATATATAAGAAAATTCTAGATCACCCAACCTTTGACATCTTTTAAATTGAATAATCTATGTAATCGGAGATTTTTCTTTCTGTGTATGCATATCATGAGCATATTCTTTGACTTTAAGTTGCCTACAAAAATGAGCCGCAAAGTTGTGCCGGAAATTAGCAATTCCATTGCCTGGCAAATCGCAATGCACTTTCATTTAGCCAAGCTGCTGCTCTTGTCAGTTGCATAACCCCCTTTCTCCCACCCTCTCCCTTTTCTCGTATTGTCCCTCCTCTCTCTTCGGTTGAGGAGGCCTGCAAGTGTCAGAACTTGTTAAAACTTTGCCGTCAACTCACTCTCAGCTGGCCATTGAAGTTGGCCCTGCACAAAATGTCCTCACTTCGTTTTTTTGCCCCCATTGCAGCTGCATGCTAAATTATAAAATCAGGGAGTTGACTTCTAAAGGAAGGAGGTGAAGGCGGGGTGAAGAGGGTTTAGAATGTTTGTTTGTTTGTTTGACCCTCGAACTAATGGACTATGTAATAGTTCACTTTGAGCCACGTTTTAAAATGCTAACACTGACTAACTAAACAAATCACAGTCGTTTACCAATTTTTAATGTGGCTTTAATTACAGAGCTAAACTAGGCACAGTTTGAGCCCTCTTTCCTCCTATTTTCCTCCTATACTTCACTGTTACCTAAAGTTAATGTTAAGTGTTATTGGCCTTAGGACATTACAGCGTCCAAAAACACAAACAAATAATCAAGCACTCGTCTATGGGCCAAATTAGTTTAGGCCAAAAGTTTTAGCCACAGCAGCTTAACCTCAAATCCCTACACAGTCGGAGAGTGACTGCAAAAGAGAAGAAGGGACAGAGAGAGAGAGAGCCAGAGAGTAAGTGAATGAACGGACAACACTGTTAAGTGATTTTCTATGTGATGATACTTGAGCTCTTCAGATTATGATATCACAAATTTCTTCGTCTCATCCTGTATTCCATGTCCTTTTGTCCCACAGTCCTGTGTCCCATGTCCGTTGTCAATGTGCGCGTCATCAAGTTTTTGGGCAACAGGCCAGAAACAGCTTCCAGCTTAAGCTTGGCTACTACCCTTGTCTCTCCATCTTTCTCACTCTCTCTCACACTCTCTCTCTCTTCTCCTTATCCCGCTTGTTATGGCAGTTGTTGTTGCAGCTCATTGAAAGTTTGTGCGTTTTTATTACTTTGTGGCAAGTTCGGCGTTTATTATTCTTTTGTGTGTGTGTGCGACGTGGCAACGCGGTGGAAAAGTTAACTTTTGTCAGCTGCAGCTGCACGCAATCAATTTGAATTACAGGGTATTAGCATAGTCGAGCAGTTAAGAAAACGACTCAAGAGATGACAGGGAAATGGGATTGATTTTCATAATAAATAAAATAATAAATTATGATAAAGGAAACATAACTATAGTTCAAATATATATTACAAGGTATTTTATAGGTCACTATCTAAAGTCGTATTTAATATCTAATAAAAGGATAAATGCGATATTTTCAAACAGTTTACAGCCATAAAGTAATATAATAAAGCATATAAGTCAAGCTTTTCTGCGATGTTTAGCATTAAAAAATAACTCTTTCTTTATTTCCCATCATTTCGAATTTCGCAAACCAATTTGACAGTTGATAGATCTATTAGAAATTTACCTACAGTAAGCTTCAATAATCATGATAAATCTTCATTAAAATTGGATGATACTTAAATGTCTTTTTGGATTCTGCAAAATGCAATTAAAAACTGAAATGTAATTATTCGGTGGCATTTCCTACACTCTCATACTGTTAATCAGTTTGAGTTGACGAGTCAAGGAATCTAAATGGGATGACGAACGTAAATCAAATGCAACAACTACACACAAAACATAGTTTGAGTAAGGTGTGTGTAGGGAAAAGAGTGTGACTGGGTGTAGGATGAGTGTGAATAGTAGTAGTTGGGGAGGCGTGGCCACGTTATCGCACTTAACGCCATTTGCTCAAGTGTTTGCACTTTGGCGTTGCCAGCAATTTGCATGTTGTTGTCACATTTGAAGCCACACACACCCACGCCCACGCCCCCAACTACGCCCACATCCTTTCTTCCACTCCATGGAAGTATCCTAATCCCAGTCTGAATCCCACGCATGACATCTCACAAATAGGTAAGCAGCAAAAAGTGCAACAATAGAACTAGCAAAGGTAAAAAATTGAAATAGTTACCAAGCCGAAACTGAAATACTCTTGAAGTTTATTTTGATGCATTACAAAAGTTAAATTCAATTTAGTTAATTTACTTAATAAACATAAAAATCTAAATTCTACAAAAGACAGTTAGATAAAGCGAGATGTGGAAAATTTTCAACTTTCATAAAGAGAGAGATTATTTTCTCTTTCTTTAAAAAAGGAATTTATCAATTCTTATAAAAACTCCATTATCGAGATATAGAGATATAATCAGGTAGAGAAAAAGATGGTTCCTTCAAAGATTAGCTTATTCCTATTTAAGAAAATAAAGAGCAAACCGCATCTGATAGTTACTTCTTCCTGTAAATTAAAGGGTATTGGAAACTGTCGTCAAATTCCCACAGCAGGGCACCACGCCAACAACAATCACGTGTGTCGAGCTCACGTTTGAGTATAGACAGAACTTGGGGGGGTAAGAGTAAGGAATGTCAGCAGGGAATGAAGGGAGAGAAGACTTCTAAGGGCGGATGGCTTTTAAGCTTTGTCGCTTGGTCCACTTGAGACCTGAGAACTGAGAAATGAAAGGGATGCACTCCAGCTGCAATTAGAAGTCAATGGGCTAATACGAGTTTATCTTAAACTGACTTTTTTATTCCTTCATTTGTTCCATAGCCGTACGAGATGTATCAGTGGACACATACAGAGCAACCAACTACATCGTTGCCTCTGACGCCGGGAAAGTTGGATAAGGTAGCTGCCTGGCCATTTTCCAGCACACCGGCGGGACTGAAGCAGCTAGAAGGCAACTCAACTTCCCTGGATGGTCAGAAGATGTTGCAACAGGTTCTCCGCAAGCGTCTGCTCAACTGTGCCACATTGGCCGAGGTTCATGCGGTGGTCAATGAGCTGCTCAGCAGTGTGGATGAGCCACCAAGGCGGCCGTCGAAACGGAGTATTAATTTTAATGAGCTCATCAATGCCAGTGAGACCACAATCTATGAGTACCATAAGCCTGCGGAAAGTAAAAGCCATGCCGATGCTGGCACTCAAACGGAGCAAGAGGAATGTCCGGGTACGTGCAAGTGTGGAGCAGTCAAAGATTTGGCGACGGAGTCAGTGCAGCAAAACCTTGATCAGAGTAAAAAGAATGCCGCAGCACCGCCTCCGCCACCACCACCGCCGCCTCCACCACCTCCACCACCAGACAACGCAGCAGGACCAGCTGGAGGAGCACCACCACCGCCACCACCACCACCGCCTCCCATTGCAGGCGGAGCACCTCCGCCACCGCCACCACCAGATCCCGCCAGTGCAGGCCCTGTGCCACCACCACCTCCCCTAAGTACCTCCAAATCGGGAACAAATCTCTCACCTGCACCCTTACCAGATCCCGCTGAGGGCAATTGGTTCCTTCGTCAAAGCAGTAAGTACACATTTAATAATAAAGTAATATGAAAGAGTAAATATTTATAGATAGTACCCAAAGAATCAGAGAGTTTTATAGACTACTGCCAATATTTGTAACAGGTAGAAGAAAATATCTTTGAACCCGAAAAAATATATATGAATATTTGATCAGCTCAAACACCTGTGCCCAAAATAATTTACTGAATATAAAATGTCTTGACTTACCTGATCACTTTTCGTCTTCTTCCGTGCAGTACAACGGAAAAGCGCCGTTAACCCGCCGAAGCCCATGCGACCGCTCTACTGGACAAGAATTGTGACCAATGTGCCGCCCGTGCCACGTCCTCCGTCTGTGGCCAATTCAACAGACAGTGCGGATAACAGCGGCAGTTCACCGGAGGAGACGCCAACAACTGGCAACAGCAGTGCGGCAACAACACCAGCAGCTGCTGTGCCACCGCCAACACCAGCACCGTCCACCAAGGAGATCTGGACAGAGATCGATGAGACGCCCTTGGACAATATTGATGAATTTACAGAACTATTCTCCCGCCAGGCTATAGCGCCAGTTAGCAAACCGAAGGAACTGAAACCCAAGCGTGATAAGTCTATCAAAGTTCTAGATCCTAAACGTTCTCGCAATGTTGGCATCTTTGCAAGAAGTCTGCACTTGCACTCCAGTGAGATAGAGCATGCTATTTATCATGTGGACACATCAGTGATTAGTCTGGAAACGTTGCAGCAAATCAGCTATATAAGGGCAACGGATGAGGAGCTGCAACGAATTAAGGATGCGGATGGAGGAGATATTCCCTTGGATTATCCAGAGCAATTCCTGCGTGACGTATCTCTTATCTCCATGGCAAGTGAACGCATCTCCTGCATTGTCTTTCAAGCTGAGTTTGAGGAGTCTGTGACGCTTCTCTCACGCAAGCTGGAGACGGTGTCACAGTTGTCACAACAGCTCATAGAAAGTGAGGATCTCAAACTCGTCTTCTCCATTATTCTAACACTGGGCAATTATATGAACGGTGGCAATCGACAGCGTGGGCAGGCTGATGGCTTCAATCTGGATATACTCGGTAAACTGAAGGATGTCAAGTCCAAGGAATCCCATACAACATTGCTGCATTTCATTGTACGCACATACATTGCCCAGCGACGCAAGGAAGTCTTAAGTCCGTTCAATATGAAGTTGCCTATACCAGAGCCGCCAGATGTGGAACGTGCCGCCCAATTGGACTTTGATGAGGTGCAAGGGCAAATCAAAGAATTGCACAAGAAGTTGGCAGGTAAGTCTAATGCTGAAATGTGTCGACTTTAAATATATTAATCGTCAACTTTATCCATTATTTAATTGTCACAGCTTGCAAACAGACGACAGCACAAGTTTTGAGTGCATCCAGTGATCATCAGGAGCCTTTCAAGTCAAAAATGGAAGAATTTACGGCGAATGCAGACAAAGCGGTGTCCAAGTTGCATCAGCTGTTGGACGAATGTCGAGAACTCTTCCAGGAGACAATGCGTTTCTATCACTTCTCGCCCAAGGGATGCACTTTGACCTTGGCCCAGTGTACGCCTGATCAATTCTTTGGTTACTGGACGAACTTTACCAACGATTTCAAGGATATTTGGAAGAAGGAGCTCGCAATACTGGAGAACGAATTGTAAGCCAGCCGTATATTAATTCCATTCAGCTTTTTACGCATTTCTTTTCTCTTCTTGCAGTAAATTAAAAAACATGAAAAAACATGCACAGGTGGAAAACCGCCGAATTACTTGCGCCAATGTGCAACCTAAAAGGCTTTTGTATAAGGAGCGCATGGTGCTGCGACGCAGCCAAAACTAGTTGTTAGTCCAATATTAGGTTTAGTTTCGTTTAAGCTTGATAATAAAAATTGCAAAACTCCTCGCACTGTTTAAAAATATTTCGACTTTTTACTTTTCAATTTGACATTTGCCACCAAATCTCATTCGCGGATTATACAGCACTGTTATCGTTCCGATAACCGATAACAACTTTCGACCGACCACCACAGCAACAGCATACCATTTTGAGTTTGGCTTTTTCGTCTCAAACATGCAAAGTACGTTAAAATAGTCTCATTTTTCTGCGTTTTTTAGTGCTAATTTTGTTTGCTACTCTCTCGCCGCACTCTTCTTGTCAGTGCTGGCAATATTTGACAGTTAAGAAAGGCCAGATTTTGTAGTGAAAAAATCTATTTTGTCTCTTAAAATCAGGACAGATTTGTCTGGAAAAAGGCTGAACTGGGCAACAATGCTTGTTTATTTTCGCCGCATTGCTTTTTCATTGGCATTGTTATTGAAATATTGTTTGCAAACCTGGCTAGCCAAAACACAACAATAAACAGATTAATAAAATCAATATGTCGCATCCAACCACAACGCGGCGCAAGCATGTGCTTAAGGAGATGATGGAGGATGACTATTCGCTGCCCACAGAGCAGCAGCAGATTGTACGTGTGGTCAGCAGCAGGGGCAACAATCTACACGAGGTTGAGTCCGCAGCCTTGGAGTCGGAGAACTTTCTGGGTAGGCACGAGTGAAGCATATATATTAATGAATTTACTAAATTATAAACACCTTTAGTTTCCATGCCCAACAAGTTTCGCAAGAATGTGTGGGTCAAGCGTGGAGATTTCGTACTTGTCGATCCGATTGAAGAGGGTGACAAGGTGAAGGCGGAAATCTGCAAAATTCTGACACCAGAGCATATAAAGGAGTACAAGAAGGCGGGAGTTTGGCCAGCACATTTTGCAAAGAAGGCGGTAGAGTCCCAGGCGAATAATGACGCTACAGATTCCGATTCAGACGATTCCCTAACACCGAATACAAATAGACCCGTGAATTTACCAATAGATGAAGATACAGAGTCGGATACTGAAGAAAGTAGCTCAGAAGACTGAAATTGCATTGCATTTTGTTGTGTGCATTACAAAAGTTTAGCTATGTATATTTTTTAACGAATTGTTTTTCCTCCCAATTGTTGTAACAAAAATTGTGTCTCTTTACTACATACATAAACCAAAAAGTACATAAATAATTTGTTGTTTGCGGCTGTTTGTAACTAAAATATGCTTGCAAAAGCTACGGAAAGCCTAAGAATATTTAATGCGCGCTGAGATCTGTTTTTGTGTGCTTATAAAGCGTCTTCTTTAGCGAGTCTATTGGATTAATTCTACTGATCCAATTCCTGTGCGTCACAGATCTCAATGTTTTCCTTTAACTCGTCAGCGTCTTCAATCACTGCAAGCTGCGGCTCGGCTGCAATTTTGGCAGTGTCCAGAGCATCATGCTTCGATTCCAGGGCCAATGTTGATGGTCTCGGCTTGGTAAAGGGAAAGTTACTCAGATCCTCCAATTGAGGTGTGTGCACGGCAATTAAATCCGTTTGTGTTGAGCTACTGTCACGTTGCTCCATGCTGTTATTATGTTCGGATTCATCGCCATCTCCTGAGTTGTTGATTTGCTTTCGAAGCGCATCCTGTGGCAGATTGCACACCATGGTCAGGCAATTGACAATGGTGCCAATAGAACTCTGCAGCTGTTGCACCTGATCTGTTAACAATGTGCAACGTTTGGCCAAATCATTTACCACAGCTGCCGAGTTCTGATCAAGGCACAATTGTCCCTGAGTTGAGTTCATGCTGCCATCCCCTTCCTCTGAGGTTGTGCTATTGTTAATCATGTTGTTGCTCTGCTCACCGCCTGCTTTTGTATCCACCTGCATGGTGGAGACCTTTTTCCACAACGCATTGATGGCCTGCATCTGTAGCTGTTGTATCTTACGTTCATTCTGCAGCTGCGCCTTGGTCAGCAGCATATCCTTGTTGAGTTTGCTGTAAAGAAGAGTTATAATTTAAAATGAATGATAAGATAATCGTTGCACCTACTCAATGTATTCGTGTGTGCGCTGTTTATGCAACTTTTCGGCAATATCTTTGGTTTTCTTCCGCGTATGATAACCACGCCACATTTTCTGTATGGTCACCGCTGATGATTCAGTCACATGCTCTATCAGACGATCCGTACAATTGAGACTATTGTTCTCCAACTGCAGCTGTTGTTGCTGTGCCCGTTGTGCTGCCATTTTCCGTATGGTTTTCAGCTTCTCAATGTTTATCTGATCGCCATCATCATCAGTGCTGAACCCACTGGCATCTGTTGTACTTCCCTGCACAGTTGTGTTGCCCATTTGATGAGATTGTGTCGGAGACTGCGACTGTTGCTTTCGAGGACTGCTCGTGGGACTCTGTATACGGCGCATCTGAGGACTACGCACGCGTGGCAAATTCAATTTGTTGTCTGACAAAAATTCCATTGAAAACATTATAATTTTGATCAGCTCGATAAACAAATAAATACAATGCTAAGCTACCTTTGTTCTTAGTCCCTTTGGTTTTGTGCAGTTGTGAATTGAGAGCCGTGACTGTCACCCGTTGAGCAACGGCGGCGGGACACACATCCGGACTCATTAACGTCTCCGGCACAGGCACCATCTTCGAGGCAGCTGCCAGAGGTCCTCCTGAGGGTGTCTGACCAATGAATGTTTGTTCTGCGTACAGAGGGACAAATGGAAAGATGTGACCATATTAAGCTAGCTAGTCATTTTGATTAAGGAGACTTTTGAATAAAATGTCGCTACAAACCGTTGTAGGGATTTGGTGTAATGTTGCGAGGTGTAGACTCTGTGGAATTGTAGGTCTTGGTGGTCACACTGCTGGACATGCCAGACATGCTGGCCAGCGAGAAGTTATCGCTATCATTCTTGATGTTCTCAATCAAGGATGTGCTCATCTGAAGAGCATGATTTACAATACCATTGTCGCTGGTCATGCTGTTGTTGCTGCTATTCCCGTGATAACTATTCACCATAGACTCTGGCGAACCTTGACGTCCGCTCAGACGAGAAACTGTCATAAATACAAAAAATAAATAAGATATAAGAAAATTTTTGTACAGAAATATCATTCTTACAGCGCGGTGACTGAATGCGACTTGTGGGTTTTTTGCGATGCGATGAAGGCGATGTGCTGGCCGAACTGGCATTATCCATGATCTCCTCTTGTAGCTGACGTTGATGGTGTTGTGCTTTGCTAAGGATTAGCCTCAGTTTACGATCATTTTCGTTCTCCAATGCTTTTCCCACCAGCGGACAGACAGAGCTCAAGTATTTGGCCAATTGCGTTTGCTCGCTAACACGAAACTGTCGACCACGTCCCTGACTATAAAGCCATTCGGCTTTAAGACTTTCGATGGGATCAACCACATAGCCATCTATATACTTAAGGCTCATGCACCAGTTCAGCACAAAAGGACGATGATCAAAGCCACTAAACAAAAGGAAATTAATACGAGTACAGATAAAATAGATAAAGTTTACTTACTCAACACTATTTGGTCCCAATGTCATGGTCACACAGGGATTATCATTTATGGAAAGGCTCTGCAACTTGCTCAGATGCGACAGCGTGTAAATCTCATTCAAGTCGTTGATGTTGTTCTTTGCCAACGTGAGTGTCTCCAGGGAAACTGGCAGATATTTATCACACTGTCGAAGATGTGTTAAACGATTGCCATGCAAATAGAGTTCACGAAGAGAGCGGAGGAAGGATATATCCGAGATGCTGCCAATGCTATTGTCTGCCAGATTCAAGTACTCCAGATTCACATTCGTATTGAGATGCTCAATAGTCTTGATGTTGTTCCCTTCCAGATTAAGTTCACGTAAATGCAGGCATTCCTTTAGACCCTCAATAGAGAGTATGCCATTAAATGAGAGATTCAGCTCACGTAGACAATGAAGACGACAGACGCCGTACATTCTCAGCAATTGGTTTTTACTTAGCGAAAGCTGGAAGAAAGTAAGCCAAAGGTCAGTGAAGGTAACAAGAATTAGAATTAAATATTCACCGTTTCTATTTTTAGATAAGAATCAATGTTATCAATCTTTTGCAGCTCATTCTCGTCCAGAATCAACTTGCGTATGTTCTGTGCATCTTCCTGTTTTGGCACCTTCTTTAGCTGCTTGTTGGCAAGGTTCAGCGTCTGCCTTTGTTCACTGCAGCTGCTTTCGTCGCCTGCAAATTATGAGAATATGGAATGAGTTTGTACGTAAACACTGATGAAGTCATCGTCTGTGCAGTGTGGCAGGTACTTTAGGGTGGTGCTGGGTGGTTCTCTCGGTTGCGGTTGAATGCCAACCACCCTCAAAGTAGACTGCAAATTGCAATGCACGCCACCAACGACACAAGCTCAACGAGACGCCACAACCAGTTGTAAATTCGTTAGCTACATGACTTGTAAACGCTTACCGCTCATTTTATAGGCCACAAATTACTTTTGCTGTTAACAAATTTATTAGCTTTCGGCCAGCTTTCATTGACATCCAGAACGAAAAATCAATGTTTGGGAATGCGAGCGCCCCCCTCCTTTGAAACCAGGGCTTCTAAATAGCTATTAGAGACTGCCAGACTTCAAAAATAATCTAGTTCTCAAAGTAAACAACATGATACGTGGCGGCGCTTTGAGTGGAGTCCAGTGGCCACTCAAAAATGCAATTAATTTATTAATTATTAATTATTATTGTTATTATTAATTTATTTAATTTATAATTTGGTTTGTAAAAAACAATAATTTGAAACTTAAATATTGTTTTAATTTATAATAGACTTGGCAGTCAACGCTTCACTTATCGTTAGCGAAAAAAGATCGATAGCTCTTATTAATTAATTGGAATTGGTATTAATGTGTGGCATTCTGTATTTTTCTGCCTATGAGTATGGTATTTTGGTAATATGTATATCCTCGGGATATTTTCGACTTTTAATTAAACAATGAAATTTAATTTAATTTCTTAGACGTTCATAACCCCTCGGGGATGATTAAATTTGTATAATTCAAATTAAGAAATATAAAAAATTAAAATTTTAAGACTTCAAGGAAATTGAAAAAAAAAACATAAAGGACCTACGAGTTTTCTGCTGCAAAGTAATCGAAATACGTTTAAACTACTTGTTCTTTTGATTCTTCTGATTACCGGCAGCTTGGAAGACATTTTTGACCTGGCATGGCAATCGCTCCAGATCCTCTATTATATTCAATTCATCCCGAATGACCCGTTGAGACAAGCGCTGCAGTTTACGTACTAAGGGTGTTATCAACTTGGTGCTAACCATTTCCTCACAACTTACAGACATCATCATGAAATTGTCTTCTATTTTATTATCCGTTTGTTGACCGGTTTCTAGCTTGTCTAATTTTGATTCCAACTGTTGAGATAGTATGCTTTTGGACTCCTCCGATGTAGATGAAATTGATTCCAATCGTTCAATTGTATCATTCGTTTGTTGACTGGTTTCTAGCTTGTCTGATTTTGGTTCCAACTGTTGAGATAGGATGCTTATGGACTCCTCTGTTATAGATGGTAATGGTTCTAATCGTTTGCGAGCTGATGTATTAAACTTTTTCATCGACAGTTTGAGCGTTTCTTGGATCTGAAGCTGGGAGCTCACAACAGTACGTAAGGATGTAGGGTACCTGCTACTGATCAAAGTACTAGGGTTATCATCCAAAGAATAATTTTCCGAATACTTTGCTTTAAAATGGTCATTGCATTGCCTGGATTGCTTCAGAGCTGATCTTATCAAAGGCGAGGCATCTATATCTCCTAAATACTCACTTCTCTGCGGCTTTTTCGGATCATTTGACAAACGCTGTTTCGATTTATCGCTGTTAAAGCTTTGACCAAAACTCGATTCCAGGCCAAAGTCGGAATTTTTATACAGCACACGATCTCCATCAGCTCCTTGATTATTTGCCTGAATTTTCTTGTCATATATTGCGTACAATGTTGGTATGTGATGTACATGACGTGCTCGTGGTGTATATTTGATATCTAAGTCGGATGGAATATGGCTAAGCAGCTCTGTCGATAGACTTGGACACGTATATAAGCAATTGTTTAGAGGATTCTCTTTATATATTCGATATGTATCCTGTCTCGGCTTTTGATTAATCTGATCCTTTGCCTTACAATTAGACTCCTTTTTCTGTTGTGGCGAATGATTCTCCTGGTGCTTTTGTATTCGCCGTGTGCAAACTTTTGCTGATTGATCTTGAGTTTGCAAAGTTCGGGATTTTGTCTTGAGATTTTCGTTACATGCCTGCCTTGTTGGAAAAGGCTCTCTATGGAATAATACACTCGGATGGTGGAACTGGTATCGGGTATCCTGGTTGTGGTTCATTGTGTTTTTCTGCATGCGATGGATATTAAAAATTAATCAATCAAAACGCCTTCTACCTACGTCTTGATTTTGACTACACTTTCTGTTGTTTTTACAGTTACGCTCCATATGTAATAGCCTTTTAATAGTATAATTTGAGTATGCAATATAAAAATATCAGTTTTAATGTTATTTTAAGTACTGACAGCCTGTTTGTTAAACACTTCAATTTAAACTGACAAGCTACACATCAGCTCTAAAACTTCATCTTTTTATTGCTACGTCTTTCTCTTCTAAGCTGACAGTTTCTTTTCCAAGTCGAGTGTGATTCTGCGTATGCGTAATTTTTTTTAAAGTAAATAATGGACCGTTAATTAGTTAAATTGTCCTTATTAATTTGCTCTAAATATGCCAATTATAACAGGGTATTAACACGTGCTTATTGTCATTATAAATATCACAGATTTAATTTGGCCCGCACAGCAAAACGATTATTAAGTTCCGGAACCAGTCAAAATGCTGCAAAGGATTTTCCAGCTCTCTCGCTCTCTTTCTCTCTGTCTCTATGTCGCTACGCTTTGTGGTCGTCTCAGCAGCTGGCCTCAGTGACTTTTTGGCTCTCAGTCTTTTGCTGGCTTTCAATGTTGTCGGTTGTCGTCAATTTCGTGGCCATTTAAAAATTTGAGGCTGATTCCCGTTGCTGCTGCTGCTGCTGTCGCTGTCGCTGTTGTTGTTAATACTGTTGTTGTTGTTATTGCTACTGCTGTTGCTGTTGTTTTTGTTGTTGCCGCTGCTACTTTGCGTTGCACGTCGTCGTCGCGCCTGCCACGAGCCTCACACCCAACAGAACGTGCCGCGAACGAACGCGTGTGTCTGCCTAGGCTATCTCTGTGCCTCTGCCACACACAGCCTGTGTCCTTTTCCGTGTCCGTGAGTGCGTCTCTACATGTGTTTGTGTGTGTGTAAGCAAATGTTGAAAGCAGCATGGCCCGAAAACTTTCGGGCGCACTGAATAATGATTTTTGTGTGCCCGCTGCGTGTGTGAAAAATAAAAATATAAATACAAATACAAATAGAAATAAATATACATATACAAATAAATTTACATATATTTAAAAGAAAATTGAATTTTCATCAAAAAAAAAAGGGAAAATCGAATAGCAAAGCTATGTGTGACAAGCCGAAGAAAAATCCAATAATTACAAGTGCTTAATGTGAAATTAAAATCAACGAATCAAATCGAATCGAATACGGAAAAGGAAAATGAAAATATGCAGGCAGCCAAAACGATTTCGCTGAAATACAAATCTGACATTGGCAGCAGCAGGCACGCACACACTCATACACACACTCATACACATATACAGAGGACTCAACACACACACACACATACACACACATGCAGAGGCGACAACAGCCTGCGTCCTGTGCCCGAATTTCGGCCGATGAATGAACTGACATAAAACTTGACGAGCATAGAGCAAGCACACCCACTAAACACACACACATACACATAAGTACACTCAAACACACTCGCACACACAGTCAACATTTAAAAGCATATAAAAAGGCCATTTTCGTAGATTTCTGTGTGCCCTTGTCAAAGAAATAGAAATATCGAAATAGAAACTTGCCATTTTTGGAACGTGCCGCGCATTTCGCCACAGCTGCAAAAAATAAAATTCCCAAAAAAGAAACAAGGTGGGTCAAGTGCAAAATATAAAAGAAAAGAAGAGAAAAGAAACCAAAATGGAAAAACAAAAAACGATAAAAGTATAAAATGTATTTAACTAGTTGTATACACGAAATGTGGACACCCACAATGGAATTCATTGCATGCTTTGCAGCGTTCACATTGAACTAAGGCCCAAAAATAGAGCAACGATTACATGGCACATACACATTCATACATACACAAATACATATATGTATGTATGTATGCGTACATATGTGCATACATATGCAGAATAGCATAAATCATTATGTTTTGGACAGCTAAAATTGTAGCTAAATGTCAATATAACACTTTCAAGTAGCGTAAGCAAAGGGAAGGTGTAGTTTGAAAGGAGGAAAGAAGATTGTACACTCAGAAAATTTGTATCCTATGTTTCCAAGTGCAGTAGTTTAAAAGGTGCTGGGATGTAAGATAATAAAATTAAATTAAATTAAAAAACTTTCCTTCTCATTTTTGAGTAAACAAATTCGTCAATTCTATGCCTCAGAAATTTGAGAAAATCATTTCTATATATTAAAAAGTTTTTTAATTGAGAAAAAATACTTTATAGGTATTTAGAAAGAAGTGAGCTCTTAGCTGATATTTTATCAGACCTCCAGGCAGCTAAAACGAACCTTTTGAAAAATTTAAAGGTCTTCAACCAACAAAACTACCATTTTCATAAATAGTTAATAGTTTTGTTATATCAACAAATTTATACAAATTAGCAAGGTTGAAAGTTGTCATTAAAAAAAATACCATTTTCATATTTAAGAAACAATTTATATATTTTTTATTTAATCGTAAGCGAAACTAGAGTCTTTAAGAACGATTTTTTTGAGTGTAGGAGAGGGAAGCGTAGAGTAGGAGAGCAAGCTGAGCGGCAGTTGTACATAGGCCAGCCCCAACGTGTTTTCTAACAAACAAAATGCTCATACACGCACACACCCATAAGTACAGGAAGTGACAGGCGGGCGTGCAAGGTGGTAGAAAGGGCAGAGAGGAAGGGGAAGGCAAACTCCTGTCTGCAGCAATTTCACTTCCTTGAAATCCTTTGCCCAACAGTAACAACACCAACAACAACAACAACAACAGTTCTCACTCTTTCACTCTCTCTCTCTCTGGTTTTCTCTCAGAGTTTTTAGCTTAGTATGCTTTTTACGCTCATTAGCCGTTAGTCTCTCTCAATTACGCTCTCGCTCTTCACGCAGTCGCTTGAGCTGCACTTTAGTTCCAGTTCACAGTTCATAAGTTTCGGCTTTTTTTTTTTTTTTGATATTTTTGGTTCTCAGTTTCCCCAACTTCGTTCAGGTGCTTGGCTCATATGTTTATTCTTAGTTGCTGTCATTATAACTTCTACAGGCTGTTGTTGTTCTAGCCACTTGTGTGTTTGCAATTAAGTTGCATTTGGTCATCGGGACATTATTAATAGTTAAGATTGCATGTTGTTAATGGTAAATACATCCAAATGTTTAGTTCACAACCAGCATTAGAAATGAAACTGGTTCAAGGTCGTTCGCTTGCTGCACATGCAGTAATCAAATATACCTATACATATATATATATATATACGGCTAAACGAGGTCGTTGCACCGCCCGCTTGGCGGTCGCCCACTTGGCAATGGTCGAGGGATTGGCTCGAATGAGTTCGCTTCAAAATAAAAACGTGGTCAACCGTTTGGGGTTTTAGCTGGAATCCTTACAGTCGCAGCCACGTCCACGTCCACGTCTGCGTCCACATTTAATGACCATGTTTATGTAGCGTTAAATTAGCGTTGTCACTTTAGCCTTTTTTCTGGATAAATCTGTCCTGATTAAATAAGTTTAGGAGCTCTAAAACAAATGAAAAACACAAAAACAAAATATTATTCGTTGTGTTGTGAGAGCACTTAAAAGAGATAAGATTAGTATTTTTTTTTTGAATTTCTACTTAAAAACTTAAAACCAGCGTTTACACTTTAGGAAGTGAAAAAGCTTTAAACTTAATTAAAAACACTTAAACTATCCACTGACATTTTTTTATTTTATTTTTCATTAAAGCTAAGATTTTATTAGAATCTTTTTATGAAATTCCACCTTGTTTTATATCAGCCTAAATCTACTAAAGAAATAAATAAATAAGTATATTCTTTTTGTTTTATCTTTTAAAATTTTGGCAAAGTCACGTTGTAAGAATATTAAAAGTTTTCTTAAATAACAAACTTATTTGTGTTTTAGTTGCTTTTATTATTATATTGTTTATTACTATGTATTTTATTATTTAAATTTGTTGTCCTATTTTTAATGGTCAAATTCTGGCAACACTTTGTAAAACAAAAGCCAAACGAAGATTTGTAACAAAAGTGAAAACGCGATGCGGTAGAGCCTGCTTTGCGTTAAGAGGGGATGAAGGGCAGGGAGTAGAGGGCTGGCTCTGGGACTGTGGGGTTTGCGTGTCGCGGCATTTGCGTCCATGACATGACGAGGTCTCCTTTATGGAGCTCACGTGTCAGGGGAGTTCAGAGCGGGAATGTTTCCCCTTTCATGAGGCCTACACAAGAACTGAGGTGTTCATTTCAGAGAGAAACGCGCATAAACACACATAAAACAATGATATGCATAAAACACACACTCACACACACACAAAGTTGGCTAAATATCCCGTTAGGAGCTTACGTAAGCGCCACCAGCTGCGCCCGAAAGCTGCCTATAATTATTTCTAAACACCTTTATTTAGGATTTAACAAGTGCGGGCGTACTAAATATGAGAGAGAATGAGACACAGAGAGAGAGAGAGAGAGAGAGGAGAGGGAGAAAGAGAGTGAAAGTGAGAGAGTGTGAGAGAGTGTGAAAGCGCGTGAAAGGGAAATGAGTCCCTAATAGATCTGTCATGAGTTGTTAATAAGCAGTGTTTTTTCCTCCTATTCTGTAGGGAGGGAAGTAGAATTAATCAATGAAACGAAGTACATGTAGCTCATTTACTTCATGTCTGCCATAACTTAAAGAACACGATGTTTTATATCTTGTTCTATATTGTGTACTAATTTCAGATTCATTTCTTGTATACTCTTTATGTGACAGAGCGCTCTGACAAAATCGTGTTTGTTGAATAATGGCAGTCTTCAACGACAGATATGTACTTAAATTTTTTATGAAATATTTAAGTTAGTTTAGTGAAGACTTAGTAACAAATCTATTTGTTATAGTATAGTATAGTATAGTAGCATTTGCTATATTTGAACTCCAAATCGATTCGTTGTATGGGTGTACAGAATTTATTAAGTTTTAAATAAAATAATACATTTTAAAATGTCTTTAAAAATTTTATATTACAAAAAAAGAAGCAAAAAGTTTAGTTTTACACCACATTAAAATCGAATAGACAGATGAAAAAGGATATCAAATATGCACTCTAAGTAATGGAATCTAAAGATTACACATCAATCGAAAACTCCTTAGGCAAAGTAACTGTCGCGTTGCACTTGCATTGCAGATGTTCGGGGGTGGAATGCTTGTGTATCGTCGAGGATGATTTGTCAACGTAACTCTATGCAACTTGTCCGACGGATGTTCAGCTTTCCCGCTTTGTATCCAATGAGAAGGCTGCGGAGTACAATAAAACTGAGTGGGTCTTCGTCTTGGATATAACTCATCCATGTTCTAAGAATAAATGAATCGATTAACAAATGAATAGCACATTTTTAAGGCAACTTACCATTTTGGCTTTAAGATGTTTTAAAAATTTCAACAAATTTAGAATTTTTTTTTCTGTATGAAGTTCTGGGTCGTCTGTGCTTAAAATTTAAAATGAATGGGAAGTGTAAAATTCTGTACTTACTAAAAATGAAGCTTCAATGACTTAAAGATCACAGCTAACTTGATAAACATATCATTATATAGTATATCTGTGTGTAGTGAGTCATCGGCAAAATTACTGAATTAGCATTTGCATTTGCAGGGCTTGCATAAAAGAAAAGTATCGTTATGTCTGGGCTTGTAATTGAAATCTAATAAAAATCCTTACTTCTTCTTCATATACTAAGTAGAAAACAGGTCTCACAATTTCATGCCCACATTTTCAGTGTTTATTAATATCCGGAAGAAGCTTACTCATGCAAACAGAAATAGGAACTCTTTTATGGGTTTATAATGAATACGACTATTAACCTGACCTGACCCTTAATTTGCACCCCTATTCTCCCCCTCTTTTATGGAACAGTCGTGCTCATTTGGCACCATCCAACTCGATGTCGCATTAATTACCCAGTCGCTGTAATTATTATGAAAGAAGGGAAGAAGAAAATAGTATGCATTAAGCGAAAAGTTGGCAATTGCATTGGCAGTGACAGAAGGAAAAAAAGCACTCACAAAAGTATGCTGCATTTTAATTGAATGGAAAGAAATGGCGCGACCCGGAACCGTCACCGGAAACGGAAGCCAATGAAGCCAGCATAAGTGTAAGGTACCAAACGGTTGCCCCAATGCCTGTTCTGCATGTCTGCTAATGAAATATTCATTTGTAATCGATAATTCCGCACAGGGCAGAGCCGGGCAACTCGGCGGCATAATAAGCCCGACAGCACAAATCCGACATCAACTGGCAGCTTAGTTTCGCCTAACCTCTTCACTTCTGGCCCCTTCTCTTGTACCCGTCTTCTACCTCCTGCCACTGATGTCGCATTGAGCGTCGCCATTGAGAACGCCATCGAATTGAGGACGAGAGTCAAGTTGTCTGCAGGCCGCTGTCTACTGTCCTCTATCCTCTGTTCGCTGGGGGATCCGACGGACCCAACAAAATAAAATTCCAATATTTTAGCTCAAATTTATACGCAATTTTCAGGGCAAAAGTCGCCGCCCGGCCGCATAAATCGCGATGCTCCATAGCATTTTATGCTGCCTCATTGGACCCATGCCGCAGCGGTAATAAGTGGCGCGTCTGTTGCCCCAGGTCAGGTCATCATCATCATGGAGCTCATAATCTTATACTCAAATGTATTCCCTTTCTCCAATGCAATTATGTGCAAATACTTCTTTGTCTCCGTATAAATATTATTATATTGGAATATATAGTACCATATTGTATCACAAATATGATGGATACTTTGAGAGTGGGGATTATTTATATTACTATTAAGTAAACATTATTCTAGTGATATTAAATGGTAATTCATTTCAACGGGCGATTTCCTTCAAAAATTGTATAAAATGTTACCAAATTATTGAGTCTCTAAGATAAGGAAATTATTTATTAATTTTACTATTAATATTACATGTTTATATAAATCATTTTTTACTATAAAATGTATTATAATAACGTTTGACAAACATGCCTTTGTGAATAAAAAGTAAAAAAGAGAGTGCTCGTATTTAAAATTCTCGGTCATAGCTTTTCAAGTAAATAAAATATTTTTCCAACTTTATTGAAATTTTCAGAAAAGATAGGCGCAAATCATAAATCTGTAGATATATAAATTGCTTTATAAAAGGTATTCCAGGTATATTTTTGAATAGGTTATTTAAAAATTAATTTAATACATTCAATTAAATTAGTTCACATATAAATCTATTAACGTGCAAATTGAAATGTTGTCAGTTAACACTAGGTATATGATTGTAAACTGCACTCAACAACCACTTAACTTTTTGCACAACAAGGAAATCCATATTTAATTTAAATGTAATATATATTAAAACATTGTAAGGGTTATTAATACTTATAGTCGAGTGTAAGCCATGCTCAAGTCAAACCAATTAGAAATTCTATTAAAACGTATTTGTATTGCAACACACACAGTGCCATTGAATGCAACAAAAGCAGATGGTCGAGTGGCCAAGTACTTAGTATGCATACGATATATCAATGCTTATGTTATATAAAACCACGAGGAGTACTTGTAATAAAAGGAGGAGGAGGAGGGAAGGGGCCACGGCATTGTCTATGCATGTTCATAAATAGGAAATGCAGCAACGTTGGCACCTCCAACAAAATTCCCCTTATAACGCCAACACTCCTCAATCCCTAACTGAATCAGAGTTCAAGCCAAGTGCGAGGGATTGACAACAAATTTGCATGCGAAGCAAATTTCCACTTCCGTTGGGTGAGAGACCAGGCTGTGTTTTTACACAGGAAGCCAAGTCCAAATCGGTTTATATGCAGATGAGCATAATTGATTTCAAATGGTTTGCATGAGGGATTCGCAGTGCTAGATGAAAGCAGGAGGAGAGGTGAGAAGTAGATTCATTGTTTTCAAGTGAAGAGCTTAATGCCATAAGCACGATAGACAGAAAGCAGGGACTGAATGTTGAAGATGATGTGCTGAAAGCAGAGCGCACTCATTAGACACTTGAAGCTTGGCTGCCGTTCAGTTCAGCTCAGCTCAGCTCAGTTCAACTCAGATTCAGATTCAGTTGCAGATATGCAGCGATAACAGGCTTAGATAAGCACCAAGGGGTGGTGAAGGGAGGCGTACAGAGGAAAGGGGAAGCTGCAACAGCCTCGTGTGCAAACTGGAGCAAGGACAACGGCAGCAACAACAACTTCACATATAAAAATAACACGAATGAGAGCACAAATGGTTACATTGCCTGTAGACTCACAAAAAGAGAGAGAGAGACGGAGAGAGATAGAGAGAGATATAAAGAGAGAAGAGATAGATAGAGAGAGAGGCATGAAGACATATGTGCAGTGAGGCAGCTGCCTGTGGCATCTCCACTTACCACTTGCCTCCTATTCGCAGGTTGACTGCCCAGCTGCAGTTGCCTGTTTGTTGTCCTGCTGCCACCAACGAGTCCTTGTCCTGCAATAACAGCAACAACAGCAACAACAACACTGACAGCCACCTTCATTTGTACGTCCTGATTATGACAACTCAAGGAAATGCAGCCTGGCTTTTGGCATCAGCTCGATATGTAGAATATTCTCCATGGAATCGCTTTCATGCAGGCATCAGATACATCACACATACAGTCACATGTGCTCTTGGGTCTGTGTTAATTGCCTGGGTGTGTGGCATAAAAAATATTCTTTGAAAAAACACATTGCATACTCACAGGGGCAATTGGAAATACAGACGAGGGGAAATCAATTTCATTTCATTTCGAGTTGGCAACAAAATTCCCAACTTGCGTATCGCAATCCGAATCAACCATAATTAAATTGAATGTATAAGAAGTGTGCAATGCCCAGACCGGATAATAAATACTCTTTCATGGCAATTAAAAGTGCCTTAAGTACTCGACAATCAGTAGACAAGTCGGTTCATCGATGCTCTTAGATTAAAATCAATCAATTTGCTTATTAGAATCAGTCAACGATTGTTGGTCTCTCGAGATATGCTAAGTAATACTTTTAGTAGAAATTTATTTATATTTTACAATTTGAATTCCTTAGTTAATATACCTTCACGTCTTTATTAAGTGTACGTTGATTGGCATTTCGTTAGAGTCATGGCATACGCGGCGTATGATTGACACTTGATATTAAATTACCGTTATGGTAAAGCGAGCATGGGCGTCAAATGTGGGGTCGAAAAGGGAGTTCTAAGAATGTACATATGTACACATGTAACTAAAGTGACATTTTCATCCATTGCAGAAGCAAACAAAGTAACAGGAATAATCAGAGACGCAGACGGAGATCATTAAACAAAACTAGGAAGTAGCGCCGCTGGAGGCATCCAATTTTGCACGCCCAGGAGACGCAACGGTGATGTGGGACACATCCCGCAACGGGCAATGCAACAACCCCAACGTTATATACCGTCTGTATCTGATCTATATGGCACGGACGAGATAGAACTGCTGCTGGACGAGATACGTGAGCTGGAGCTGGAGCCGGTCTGCTGTCAGCTGGAAGATGAGCAGGACTTTGAAATAGCTGGCAGCAGGGCCGGCGAGCTCTCGCTATCACTTGAATCGCCATTGGGCACATGCTCCTCATGGGATTCCCATGCCAATTACAAACAGCACCAACACACGCCGCTGCCATGGGGCGTTGCCCTACACTGTGATCCGCAACACTTGAAAACGCCTACAGGGATTGTTCGCATACTATTGGTGGTAAGTCCCCATCACCCATCATATTGCATCATTATAGAGTACTTATTTTCCTTATATTTGTATTCATTTAATTTCAGTTATCCTCGGCCGTCTGTCTGGCCTGCGAATGCTCCGCGGGCACAGTCCAGGTTGGCCTCTTTCTACTGCCACTCATCGGACGCCTGAGGCTGATGGTCTTTTGTGCGCTCTTCTCGCTACTCATCACATGCCTCATGATCTTTCTCGATATATCGCATATAGCGCTCATGTTTCCATTCAACTGGACGAAAGTGGTAAGCAACATATTTATGAAATTACGTATATATTTAGAATGATTGATCTATTGTTGATTTATAAACTGATTCTACATTTCAAAAACAAAAATAATTTGCATACAAAAAACAATTTATTCAAAAATTTTAATCACTATTATACATAAATTTTTAGTTTGTCAGAAAGTCGTCCTTTCGAGTTGGGAATTATGTAATCAATTTTGTATCTATTTTTTCTGCACAGAACACGTGGATGTACCTGAGCATTGGTTTAATATTTATTTTGAGCTCCACGCTGCTTGTCCACATGGTGCTATGTGCGACTGAGTACACATGGGTATCCAAACACTCCAGGGACACGCTGCTAGCGACCGGCGTAAGCAAGCTTTTTATTAGTTGGATTTCATAAAACACTTTTAAGATTTCGATATTTATATTTCAGCTGATTGGCTACATTTGCGCCTTGGAGGCGCTGGTGCTGTCGGGAATCGCCTCGTGGCCATGGTCCCAGTATCGTCAGGTGCCCGACGATGCCAGCGAACTGTTTATTGAGGATCGTGAAATGACACCGATGAGTCCCATCAATAGCACCGATCTACAGCTACAGCCTGAGACAGGCCAGAGCCTGGCGCCGTATCAGCACAGCAGCCAAACTAATGGCAATGCAACGGCGGCCGATGCATATAACCAACAACAATCGTCCTATAATCAAAAGCCTTATATACCTGGTAAGCCATGGAGAGACAATGAGATACACTGTAACCAGCCTTGAGTTGACCTTACACTTGTTCTTGTAAAACAGTTATGTTTCCAATGCCCTAGTTTCTTTAATAACTTTTGAAATGGTTTCCGATCGTAATAAAAATTGTGAGACGTATAATCCTAATACTAAACTATGGGGACATTTAAGAGTCTTATTGTCAAGACCCTAAAATAAAAGCAACAATGTAAAGATGTCAATGTAATAAATATTCTCAAATTTTTTGGACCATTTAAAAAATGAATGTAAATTTAATCAGAAATCGCTTCTTGATCATAGCTTGTTAGTAGCTGATATTTGTTAAGCTCTTTTTTCCATTGTCTTATTATATCAGTATATAGCAATCGACTTAATTGGTAATCCTATTAATCTATTCATAATTTCCTTTTGAAATCTTTCAGCCAAACGACCCAATGAGCTGAACCAGCGTCCAACATTGGGTCACACACAAACCGCACGCATTAAACCGAATCAGCGTTATCGCGAGGGATATCATTACCAACCGGTTGCGTCAACGTCCCGCCAGAGTCCCACATTCGTCGTAGGCGATGATATGGGTGCCGGTCCATCCACGTCCCGTTCCAATGATAATTCTAGTGCGTGATACTTTTTATTCCTCAACAACAACAAGAACAACAAGAAATTTATATGATGATAAATCACAATGAAAAACAAAAAACACAAACTTTTGTCCACTAAACAAATTTCAGCGATAGATAAAGTTGAGGTTGCATTTTGGTCATAACAAAAACAAATTGTTGATTAGTTTAAACAAAAAGCAAAACAAGAAGTTGAAAAACAAAAAAAAGAAGAAAAAAAAACAAAAACGCAAGCAACAACAATAATTAATTTAATATCTGTGTGTGTGTGTATAAAACAAAGTAATTTACGAGCAGAACTTTAAAGAATTTAAACCAAGATGAACAAATTGTATGACAAAACAAAACAAAATATGGAGAAAGAACAACCAGAAATTAAGTTAAAAGTATAACAACAAATTGTCGCATAGGACTCGAAACTTGAAGCAACATTTGGTTAGTTGTACAAATTTAAATGTTAGTCGGCCACGAAACTGGGCTAGAATAAACGAAATTATAATAATTGGCAACGCTTTGGGCCAATTGCACGAAAAGCGATTCACAAAATTTTTGACAATTCGAATGCAAAATTCAAAAGAAAACTAAATGAAGGAAATTAATGATAAAGAATGACATGGCAAGAGAGGAGATCGCATACAATGAGCATGGAAATGGAAATCAACTTGTTATA
This sequence comes from Drosophila testacea, assembly GCA_035043265.1. NCBI lineage: Eukaryota > Metazoa > Arthropoda > Insecta > Diptera > Drosophilidae > Drosophila > Drosophila testacea. The sequence continues at coordinate 4,538,537 of JAWNND010000151.1, forward strand.
AACGTAGTTTTGCTTATTTTTTAATAAAAACAATAATTCAAGAAAAACCAAACAAGAAAAAAACCACAAGGAGTACAAGTACTAACAAATTTCATCTTTTTAATTTTGTTAACTCAAAATGCAGGATATTCAAATGTTTTACAACTCAGACTGTATCTATTTCAATCCCAGATCCTTTTCGACAGTGTGTGCGCACATGGACATCATTTCATCCTTCACTTTCAGGAAGTTCTCCACAGCCCTTGGCTTGGCCTCTGGCCATGCAGCAAGATCACGATAAATGGGGCGACAGAACTTCATGCGGAAATTCGAATTGGCAAACTCAATAATCTCGTCCAGACGTTTAATAAGTCGTGCACGGATAATCAAACGATTAATGCGGAAACGCAACTCGGCGTTCTTCGATTGCTTCAGATTGTATGTGCTCTCGAGCAGATCAATCTTCTGCTCATTCAATTCAACAATATCCTTGGTCTCAATTAGTTTGCCCAAAAATGCAATTTGTTGGTGTACGGAAATGGGCTTCTTAATGTCAGGATTATTGGCCAATTGATCGACTGTCTTTGTGCTCCACAAATTAGTCAGATCATTGGTGATATTAGCCAGGGTTTGATCGAACCTAGAAGCACCATTTAATATAATTTCTCTCAGGCTTATCCTAAAAACTTACTTGGGTATGATGGGTGGCATACCCTCGCCCTTGAGCCACAGATCCCAATCGATAACGCTCAGTTTATCCTCTTGCTCCGAATCCTTAAAGTAATCGTACAGAGCGCCCTTAAAGTCATCCGTTTCAATCGATTTGTAAGCAAACTTCTTTAGGTAATCACGCAGGAATGGCTCAAAGACCGCTGGACCGCCAAACAAATCCTCCAAATAGCGCAGGAATGTGGAGCCCTTCATATAAGGCACCGAGGAGAAAGCATCATCGGGACCACAGTTGCTTAAGTCGACCACTAGTTTGGTCAGCTCGGGTGTTTCCGAGAGCTGGGAACGCAACTGCAAGAATAAATTTGAGTTTAGATTTACGCTTGATTCCTTTTATATAAATTACTTACACACTCCTGCAGATCAATCAGATTACTAATCATCTTGAAGTCCAGCTCCTTGTCACCCTGCATGCGTCCCACAATCTTGGACTCGACAAATACAGTAAATCCCTCGTTTAGCCAGAAATGTTCAAAGTTCTTGTTAGTCACCAGATTCCCTGTCCAGCTGTGTGCAATCTCATGGGCCACAACATCAGCCAGAGATTTGTCACCTGCCAGCAGAGTTGGTGTGACAAATGTCAAGCAAGGATTCTCCATGCCACCATATGGAAATGAAGGCGGCATCACCAGCAAATCGTATTGTTTCCACACATAGGGACCACATATATCCGAGGCGGTCTTTAGCATGGTAGATGTTTCCGAGAACTCCTCGGCACAGGCATCGACAATACCCTCCTCGGCCCAGACATTGGAGTTCTCACCCAATGGACGGGACACGAGCTTACCAATGGCAATAGCCACCAAATAAGCTGGAATTGGCACCGTTTGCTTAAAGTGTGTCTTGCCGGATTCCTTCTTATCAATCAGAGCACTCATCAAGGCCGTCAGCTCGGTGGGATGCTCAATAATCGCATCATAGCTAAACTTGACAGCTGGTGTATCCTGGCAAGGCATCACGGAGCGTGCGTGAATGGATTGACATTGTGAGAACATATACGGATGCTGTTTACCCAATGTCTGGGCGGGATTCAACCATTGCAGACCACTGGCATTGTTGGATGTCTCATAATCAATGCGTATGTTCAGGCTGCGATCAAGATAAAGATATCAGTGAGTATTATTTACAGTAATCATAAAGATTAGCTGCCAACTTATCGCTGACTTGTACACTTGCTTACCTGCCCTTTGCGGTGCCAGCTGGCAACTCCAGCGTCAACTTCTGGCCCATATCAGGTATGGCATCGCTGATGAAGAAGCTGATGGGGATTTCAGAGCCGCCGGCTAGCAACGTGGCATTCTTTACGTCAATATCACGGATATCCAACAGCTAAGAATGAAAGTACGTGTTAAGCGACGGAGGGAAAGGCTACTATTGTGCGCACTCGACTGTATAAGACCCTGTACTAGTTTGTAGTTTATAAGTACAGGGTCTACACAACTGATAATTGCAACTGTTGAGTACTCACAATCTTATCCAGATTGCTGGACAACACTTTGAATCTGTGCTGAACGCTGCCACGCAACTTGGTGTCTGCAAAGTCCACTTTCCAACTGATTGCACTGTGCTCTGTGGTTATCAGTTCCGGCTCAGAGTAGGAGCTAGGATCAACTTTACCTAAACGACCCATGTTGCGTTGTTGTACAGTGTGAATTGGTATCAGTTGCGATTGATGGAGCTCTGGCTGCAGGCGTTGTGTCGTGCACAATGTTCGTCTGAAGACTAAAAACAAAAAAGGCGAAAGTTGAGTGTTGTTTTTAGGCTTTACTAGAATGCCGCAAAAGCCGCGATAAGATAAGACGAACGGCTAATCGACAATGCAGCCGCAAAAATTGCAATTGCCTTACCAGCTGTTAAAAGTAAGAGAATAATTTAAAACGCAGTCGAGATGATCACACGCCCAAAATATGTGTGGGTGTTGCAAAAAATAGTTGAGAATAACTGCAACTCACTTCGATATGCCGATTGCCGGCAAACACGAGCAACAATAATGTATCGATAGTTTTAGTGACAAAATCGAAGCTTTATCGATAACAAATTTGACGAGCCAAAAGCTCAAAAGAAAAATTCGTGTTTGCCGCGCAATTTAAATCAAAACAATTCATTAAACAAGAAGATCATGGAATTGTTTTAGGAGTAGAAAGTCGATTCAATAGAGCTCTTTAGTTTAATAACAATATTTCGCTTAACAATACTTTAAGGCCTGCCTTAACGCAGCACATAATCCTTTGGATAATCCATAATGGCAGGGAAGTTCTCCAGCGTTTCCTTGTCAATGTGATCAAGTCGCTGTGGCACAGTGCGTGGTGTTCTTATTTGATTTGTCACATTCGCCAAGATCTCCTCGGGAACTTTGTCGTCGGCAAAGAGATGCAATCGTTGCATTGTGTGCCTACGCTGCAGATTGCCAGTCATTGAATTGTACACAGCCTTTTTCATGACCATGGTGGGATCCTTTTCATGTAGCTGCCAGGCCAATGTCCAGGAAGCGCCACCTGGATATCCGGTGTGATGGAAATATACACGTTTAACCCATTCATCCCCGGGAAGTGCAATTTCCTTTGTGTTGATCAGCACCACATGGTCGCCACAGTCATCTGCAAATATAAACAAGGTTTAGATTTGATTGGAACATTAAATATTAAATCTAACCTAGTGTTGATTCTGCTCTAGAATTCTTCATTCATAATCTTCTTTTGATTCGACCGGCAAATGCTCCACAACAACAACAAACACTCGCGGCACTTGTGACGTAACGAGCGCACTGTGTATTTACACGCTTTCTCACTAAAACTATAACAATGAAAGTAATTTCTTGAATAAACTTACTCATGGGGTGGTAAATGGGCTATGCAGACCCATTAAATGTGTTTTGACCAGACCAGCAGACTCAAAAGGATTTTGCCAGGTGCAATCGTAAATGTGCCATGTTCGCGCAAATGTGGCCCATTGCTGTAAATAAACTAACGTTTAGCCACAGTGATAGCTATTGAGACTTGCATACAGACCTGTACACGCTTGGCTATCGACATGTTAATGTCAATTAAATTAAAAATAATTTAAACAGCCGTAAAACAATAAACTTTGGAAACTATTTATGTTCCTGTTACTTGAAGTTGGCTGTGCGCAGGCTCTAGCTCGCGTGAAGTAGGCTGTGAGAAAATCTCACACAAATGCAGGGTTGCATATCGATACCTACGAAAAAATGGCTGTGCGCAATAAACGACTCACCTAAAGTTGGCTGCGCTTCAAGAACTGTTGTTAAAATGGCAGCACTGGTAGTATTAAGAGCGCGCGGAGATTTCCTATTCAAATTGAATAAAATGACAAAAACGCAGTTTGTGATGATTTTTGTTATTTATTTTCGTTTTTAATTTCATTTAAACATTTTCTATAGTTACTAAAATTACTTATGCACTGTTTATTAATAATATTAGTTAAATATTATTGAAAATACATTAGTTGTTTCACGAAACAATTTATAAACATCCTTGGTACGTTCGCTGCCTTACAGTTTGCTTTTCGTTTTTATTTTCTATTTACTCTTTGTGTTAATGGAAATATATATTAAAAAACTAACAAATAAGTCTAGATTTAGTTACAGTTTCTCACTTATATACGTTTCCTTTTTGTTTTTACTTTTTCGCAATACAATACAATTCAATGAACTTAAAGTAGTTTCTTTTATTTTTGTTAATTCGATTTACAACATGCCAAGTGCGATTTTTTTATATAGTTTACTTTACTTTGTCATATTTATATGTATATATGATACACACGAGGTTCTTGTTTTTGTTTTTTCCTTTTATAGTCAATTTCTCGTTTTACTTTCCATGTTAATGTACGCATATGAATTTTGTGTGGTTTTTTTTTGTTTATTTTCTTTTTTGCATTTTTAATGAAAATATATGTATGTGTTTATATATAAAAGTTATGTACAATTTGTGTTTAATGAAATTCCCTACTTGACGAGCTTTTTTAATGCGAAATTATTGTTAAAACTTTTCAAGTGTATGAGCATTATTTTTTTTAAATGTTTTTGTTTTTGTTTTGTGTAATTAATTTAATTCGAAAATGAACAACAAAAATGTATATTACATAACAAAGAAACATCAAAATGAAACTTGAAACTGACAACTGCCTGTCTCCGTTTCTGTACCGAAATTCGCCACCCGCAATCCGCTCCTGCTCCCTTGCCCCTATGTTTAAAATAGGGACAAGGGGGTCGAGGGCTGGATGCTGAGGTAGAGCCTGGCCAGACCCAGATTAAAGCCAGCCAATGGCCTACAGACTATTTTTGGCACCGAATCAAAAAACGAGACGAGAAAATTGCACAAGCCCGCGAGCGGTTCACGCTGTTTTACAGCAACTGCAATTGTATCTGTATCTGCAACTGCATTTGTATCTGTATCTGTGTCTGTGTCTGTATCTGCATCTGCTTCTGTATCCTCACCAGCTGACAAAGTTGGGCTTGCGCTCAGAGCACTGATGCCGGCGAGCCAGTAACTTTCTGTAGCATTTGCATGAGTTGCTCCGTTGCCGACTGATTGGCACCCACGCCCACGCCCACACCTACGCCCATTCCAACGCCCACTAGATTTAGCCCACCACCCACACCCACACCACCAACGCCTAGACCACCGGCAGCTGTTGATGACGGCGGCGATGAGATCGATGTGGCTGCCGATGCCGATGACGAGGACGATGGCGTCAGCGCCAGCTTGGATTCTGGAGCAACAAAAGAAGCTGAGATTAGATTCGGTACGTTTTGTCTATGGACTGCCTTGCATACTGTCATCGCTCTCCAGGTAGGTCACGTACGAGTCTGTACTATCCGGATGATGGTGCGACGTTATTCCCGAGTCCATACTGCTGACCCCAGGCGGACCATTCATTTGTTGCCCTGGTGGTGGGTGTGGTCCCTGCGGCGGATGCGGTGGCAGCACGGGCATTCCATTCAAATCATAGCCATGCATCTGCAACACGAAAATAAACATTTAATTTAACTTTTTAAAATTTACATAATTTATAAATTAAATAAATAAAAGTAGAACCAGGCATGTTTCATAAGTCTCTGGAGATTTTGATGACAGTTGCTTTTGTGGTTTGATTATTTTATTTCAAATTTAACAAAATTATTAATGAGTATTATAATTTATTAAATGCAATCCTTTGTCCGATTCAAATTAAACCCTTAAATATAACATCATGGGAAATGATTTCTGTTTAGCTAAACACCAATGGGTATACTTAAAATTAGATAAAGGGTAAAGTTATTTTTTTCAGTTATTTTTTAAAGGATCTTATTAAATAAATTTTTAAATTAAATTAAACTTAAAGGTAGATTTTATGAAACTTATTCCCAAATCCTGGCATACTTTTATATTTGTACCATATACCATGTACCATATATTTCCACTTAAACTGAAAGGTTGCTTACCTGATTGACCAATTGTTGAAATGCAGGTGTATGCGTATTGATGGCCCCATTGCTATCCAGATCGGCATGCAGGGCAAAATCGCTTAAGGCTTTCCATGGCGGTTGATATGTCTGTACATCCAGACCCTGCAGATTCAATGGTGAATCATGTCGCACCGGGGAACTGGCAATCATTGGTATGCCCTGCATGGCGCCATAACCCAGTTTGCGACCCTCCTGCAATACACCATATAGGAACTGTATTAATAGATGTTGCTTGTATGACATAATAGAGTTAATTTGGTTTCAAATTTGTACCTTCTCCTGTTGCATTTGCAGTTTCATTTGAATGGTTTTCTTTTTGTCCTTGCAACGCTTGTTCTGGAACCAGACACGTATGACACGAGGTGAGAGACTGGTCATCTCAACCAGTTGCTCCTTCATGAGCGCATCAGGTCGCGGATTAGCATTGTAGCAGGTTCTAAAAGGTATTTTAGGTTAGATTTATGTTTTGATAAATCGTTACACTTGCAAGGAATTGTTTTGACATAATAAGAATTACATTCCTTAAATAAAAATTGTGAAATAATAAAAAGCTTCATTTTAAATGTTGCTTTTTACTTTTATTAAGAAAATTAAAAATAATTAGTTATCCTTATTGTTTCCCAAACAATAGGATTTGTCAAAACAATTACTTGACCAACTGTAGCTGCCTTTTGTCTTACCTCAGAGTATGCAGCTGCTTCTCATTAAGTACAGTGCGCACTCGCGTGGGCTTGCCATCCGATGGACCCGAGGGACGCTTTTCCCTAATACTTTTGTGTGAGCCCGATTCGCTGCCAGAATCTAAATGGGAGAAGAGAAAAGAAAGAGGAAGAACAATGAGTTGTAAGTCAAAGAATCGTTTGTCAATTCGCAATCATTTTGCTATTTTTGCACTCGCTTTGAAGTTCACGTTGATAAATTGCCCGCAACAGGCGAATTCCAATGTCACCCAAAAATAGCATTGTCCCCATTTTCTCCCTTACCACCCCTTGCATGCCCACCCCATCTTGCCACCTTTCGGAGATCAAAGAGTCTGCTCTGATAATTGGAATGTTTAGGAGGCACGGGAATGGTTCGTGATTCGTGGTTTGCAATTCATGGTTCATGATTCGTGGTTCGTAATTAAGTCGTGTTTCACAAGACTCGCGACAACTTGTTACCGTTATCTAATTTCGATCGCATCGATGAATAAAAAGCAGCGCCAGTTCTTCTCTTTAACAGATCGATCGTGATGCCTATCTCCCTTTAGGTGCGGTGTTTCTTTTGAAGGTGCAGCCAAAAAAAAAACAAAACTAAATCAACCAAAAATAACAGATGTACAGATGTCTGTGTAGCTCTCACTTCTTCCCTCAAATGGCAGTTCTTTTGTTGCCAAATTAGCAAAAACTCTTATACAAATTAAAGAGATGTCCCGAAACTCACACTATGATTTAGAGATGATACAACGACTGGTTTCTTGAACAGGACTTTAACTGGTAAAAACAAAGAAGGACATTTTGCGAGGTGTAACTAGTAAGGGAACTAACTATAAAAGTGGCTGAGAAGCTGTAGCATAGAGGAACTATTATGTAGCACAAAAATTGGTAAAAATTGTGGTGGCAACGGAATTAGCAATCTATTGTAACTAGCAATGTATAAAAGCAAAGCAACTAGCCGTGAAACTAAAACTTAAGCAACTTTTCCATTGGCAAAGAGACATGTTAAGAAACTGACTGAAGAGCTAGCTAAAAAGCTTGTAATGGAACTAGTAAGTAAACTATAATGAAACTGCCAGTGGACCCAGAAAGTAAACTACATAGCTACCAAACAGGCAAAACAACCAGTGATGGAAAGTAGTGAAGTTGTAGCATCAACTACAATAGGGAATAATTGAAGAACTAACTAGTTAAGAAACTGTCAGTACTTTCAATTAAACAACCTATAAAGCTACCAGTACTAGTAAGTAAACTAGCACTGAGAAATGGCGAAACAACCAACAATGGAACTAGTAACTGACCTAAAACTTCCACTACTTAAGGAAATAATTGAGGAGCTAGTTAGTAAACTTTCAAATGAACTAGCAAGGGAACTAGCAATTAAAATACGAATGGAACTATTGATGGAACTGTTAAGATCAAAGAGCCGCACTTTGGCAAACACTTGAATGAGCTGCGTGCCGTATTCGAGTAGAGAATAAACAGAGGCACAACAACAAGTGGGGAACCTACACATATGAATGACAGTCATGGACTGAGACGCTGATTGATCAGGCGCTGCGAGAGAGATCCCCAAGATCCCACCAGCTACCCAGCTAGATACCCGGTTAGATCCCTAGTCAGATCCAACGTTGATTCACTCAAACAAAAAATTCCCAAGAAGTTGTCAATGTTTGCCCGCTTGAATGCTTCAATGCAACTTTGAGATTTGTTTGCCCTGTCAGCTCTCCTCTGCCTCCTCTTTAGATACACCTTTTGCGAATTCCCCGCCAAACTATTAGACACTATACCGCTCTTCCTTTCTCACTCTATCTCTATGTGTATCTATCTCTTTCTGTATGGAGCCCGCACACGAGCTTCATTGACTTTGACAAGACCGCCGCATGTTGATAAGGTCTGTTGGGTTGTTCGACTCCAAAGTCTCCTCTCTGTTTCCGTCTCCAGGTTAAACAATGAGATTATGTTGACGATATGGTTTGACAATTGTCGTACATTGTTTGACGTTTGACGTTTGCCGATTTCTATTGACACTCTATCGCTTACAAGGATGTAACGCTGTTTTTCTAAGAATAAAACACGACCGCAACCCTTTGTATTGCCGACCTAGTCACGCTTCCTCTCTCTTTATCTTTATCACTTCTCTCTCTTTAATTTGAAAGCTATTTAGCCTAATTAGGATGCAATTGCAATGTATGCGAATAACTAGGCCAAAGAATAGAATCAGTTAAGTCAAAGACTCGCGGCTTCTAATGCAATTAACACTAATTAGTATACGATTTATGAATTGAAAAATATTCAAGGAAAATTCAAATGCATTTTAGTTGATGATTTAAATTAGAATAGCCTTAATCTTAAGCTGTATTATCTGGCAGAACTTTTCAGGAAACAGATTTCCCAGAGTTCCTTGTTTTTCAGTCTTTAGGCAAGTCCTGACTGAACAGCAAAACTAATTAGATAAACCAATAGAATAGCTTGACAAATACTTGATTAAGGAAAGGTAAACTATGGAATTGAAAACTGCAGATTTTAGAAGATTTTTTCAAATACAATCCACATCTCAAAAGTCAATTTATATTTCTAGTATTCTCTAAGATAACGAAACCCTTCTTGAGTTCAAACCAATCCTTTGCCAAAAAAAAAAAACAATCCTTTGCCAAACAATCGTGTTTATATAATTAACAAAGCACCCTAAGAAATAAGGTAAATGTTACCCTCCTCAGAAGACGCCTCAAGACCTACTCAATCCCATTGAAAAACAACTTCATTTCAAGTCGAAAACTTGAACATAAGTGGAATCACACTTGAACCAATTAAGAGGGGCGATGTATGTATGTACATTTATATATGTACTTGATAGTCGTAAAAATCTTAATGTCACTCACCTGACATTGAACCCAATTCGCTGGAATGGTTATTATTGCTAAGATTTGTATTGTTGTTGTTACTACTGCTAATGTTGTTGTTGCTCTCCACAGATGATGATGTTAGACTACTTTGCGATGATTTCTCCAGCACATCGTGATCCTCTTTGCAATACAGGGCTCCCGCATCACGTAACGCGAATTCATCGCCTAAATGGATTAATAAACAAATCATTATTAATATCAATAAATAGTTGAGGATTAAATAAATGAGGAAATTGGGATTTACCTGGCAGCAATTGTCGGGCACACGCTGAACAACGAAAACACTCGATATGAAAGATTTTCGTTTTGGCTCTCATCACAAAATCATTTTTGCTAAAGGAGTTACCGCATTTATCACATTTTGTACCAAATAACCTGAAAGATCCAAAGATATATATACAGTTAGTCCCATGATTAACTAAAATGTGAATGTGTGTAAACAGCCTTGAATAAGTTCAAGTGCTGACCGTCTCTTGTTTATGACTATTGAATAACATAAAAAAATAAGCAAATAAATAAAAAAAAAAAAATAGAAATAAAAAGAATATAAAAAAATAAACAGCAACTGTCTTTTGTGCAAGCCGCTGTGAACATCAATCATTTGTGCAAGTAAAGTGTTAATTTATAGCCTTGCACGTGCTAATCAATTATTCAAAGATTTGCATGACAAATACGAGTAGTTGGACGACGATTCCAACTTCATCTCCCCGTTACCCCCCTTGACAAATAAGCCAACAGTCAACTGACTATTTAAATCTTATTGTACGTCATATATTTTAGCAATGATGAAACCCGTGAGACCCACAGCTGTCCGTTTAGAATGTGGCTCTCAACGTTACCCCCAAAACAACATCCGTTGGCATGCTCCATCTAATTAACATGGCCAACAAGTGTTGACTGTTGCTACAATTCCAAAAGGCCAAGCGCATGATCAGCTCAGCAACAGAAAAAATATACAAAAATTACGGTCTACAAAACGCGTGTGTAGGGTATTTAAGTTGTCAGTTAACTAATTATTACAATTAGATCAAGATTGAATATGTAAGGAAATTCTTAGGAATATATTTAAATTGTGTACGATATAATGAAGTCCCTAGTTTGATTAATACATATTAAATAGTATTTAAACGGCTAATAAGTATTTCGAATAATTAATCTTGCTCAGTTGTACAGGCCAATGTATTTAAACTTTAAAATGCCTTAAATGCCTAACTGAAATTCAATTAACACAATTATATCATGATTAAATGTATTGAAATTGTTTAGAAATGTGCTTAAATTTATTTAAAGATTATGATAATTAAGTTCCCAGTTATAATTTGATTAAAACAATTATTTACTGCTTAAAAATGTGCTAAGTTTATAGAAATATTTCATCTTGCCTAGTTATATTTAAAATATTAATTAATTAATTGTTTAGATAAGGGCTTACATTTATTTGAACATTTTGAATAACAAAATCACTAATCACATTTCTTGACAAAATGTTAGTAAGACTTGTGATTATATGAAACTATTTATTTAAATCGAAGTTTTAGCACACTTAACCGCTTGCTTTTCCAATAGTTTTAAAAATTCTCCCCCAGTTTTACAATATTTTAAGTTGCAAAAGACTTACCTAACATAATCACGCTTGCAATAGGTTTTGCCATCGCGCACAAAACACGTACAGCTCTCGTCCAGAAATTGCCTGCATTCCTGGCACTTTAAACACGCCGCATGCCATTCCAGATCGGGGGCAACGCGCAGAATATACTGATCGTGTATTTGACCTCCACAGCCCACGCAATGCGACAAACGTTGTTTTTCTGCAAAGGAAAAGGGAAAAATACGTATAATAAATCAGTTTACTTTGCAATTGTTCATGAATTGGAGTTAAATCTACAGGCAATAAACAAATAATCAACCAGTTGATATTCTAATTATATTTAAATTCAAATTGCAGTTTGCAGTATTTAAGCTAACTGCTATGGCACTCGCTTACTGATCAGCTTTACTTTTAACATTAGCTGTTATACTTAACAGCGCTACTGTTAATTGCAGTTACATCAGCTGTAAAGTGCAAAAGTGATCGTGAAAATAATCTAACCAATTTTAAGTAATAAATAAACATTTAGTTCTTCTGCCGACGGCAATTGCAAGCGTCGGTAAATTGTTTTCAGTGTTTTACATAAAGCTGGCGTTGCAATTTTAGCCAATTATAAAGCCAGAAAATAGCTGTAAACAAATAAGTAGAAAAACAAAGATGGCGCTAATTAACAAAACTGTTATCAAATAATCCAAGGCAACAGAGGAAAAGCCGACTTGTGTGTGTGTGTGTGTTTAACAAAACTTTTGTTGAAAAACATTTGAAAAATTCATAAATCTGCCAAGCAGCGCACAATTTTCAAGTATTTAAGTTCCAACTTGGGTAAAAGTTTTTCATCATTGAGGGTTGGGTGCCCCAGCCTCTTTCTCCCCTCTCCAAAAAAAGCAGAAAAATCAATGCAATCATTGCCACATTATGTACGAGTGCCCCTGCTTCTTCCTTCAAGTCTACACAGTAATCCTTGGCAAAAAAAAGGAAAAACTTTTGCAACAGGAAAAGTTTTGGCCCGTTGAAAAATTAAGAAAAACTTTGACGCGCGTTTAGCACGTTTTAAATATTGCGTTGTGCCAGTGAGAGAGAAACACACACGAAGCTTTGCGGCTGTTTCCTCTTTGTATCTTTAAACGTGGCTGCGTATCTCAGTTTGTTGTATCTGTATCTGTTAGCGGCTGCTGTGTACGTATATGTGTGTGTGTATCTTGCGTATCTTTCGCACTCGCAGCCTCTGCACATGAATTATTTATAAAGGCGGAGCAGACAAGTTGCTGCCGTTGCCCGTGAGTTGTTGTTCCCTTTGTTGTTGTTGATGTTTTTGCAGTCTTTCTTTTTTTTGGCGTGTTTTTTTCGCCTGGTTTTTTCGTTTGCTTCAAGCACTTCAGACGCCAGCATTTACTTCCATGTACTGCTCGACACTCTCTCCACACCTTCACTTCCATTCCACTCTCCTTTTTTTTCTTGCCAAAGCACCAGTGTTGGCAAATTTTTAAAGGAAAAATATCTGCTTTTGATGGGTTAAAATTTAGAAAAATATTAAAATAAATATTTTAAGAAATAAAGTCTGGAAATTGGCTGTTATTTCGCATAGTCTTTGAATGTTATGGGACTTCTAAGCTGTCACTATGTGGCTATATAAAACCTTGAAATCCTTCTACAGCTTAACGATTAAATTTTGCAGTAATACAACTCTCAATATCGTATCTTTTTGTAGTCTGCCTATGAAATTCGGGCTCTTCAGCACCTTTTGTATTCATTTTCAATAACACAGAAATTTGAGATATATAAATTTAGAGTACAAAATCAATTAAACATAAATAATGCCAGATTTGACAGGAAAAAAGACAATTAGTGACAACACTGCTATGGCAGTCGGCCTTCGTTAGCAGCCCTCAAGCTCAAAGCTTCAAGTATGAAGCTCTCTCCAGCCTCTCAGCCTTTGCCTTTGCCTTTTTTGCGTGGCATGTGCGCTTTTTTCTGTTCATATCTCTTTCTCATTTGCTCTCACGCTTACACTCATGCACTCATTCGCACTTTTGGGGAATATAAAGCTACCCTATATAGTCAGTCATGTGTTGTTGCTGTTCTTGCTGTTCTTCTTGTTGTTGTTGTTGTGTGTGCGTGGCCACCATTTTTCTTCTTCCTCGTTGTTGTTATTGCTTGAGTTGTTGCTGTTGCCGCTTTTGGACAGCTTCTTTTGTATAAATTTCCAGGCTGCGTATCTTTTTCTGACTGACATTTCGCATTCATTGTTTGTTGTGAGTGTGTGTGCGTGTGTGTGTGCTTGTGTATCTGTGTGTGTTTGTCTGCCTTAATGATCCTGCGCACTGCGTTTTCATTTTTCTTTTGCCCCCCAAATGAAACACCCCCCTAAAACACACACGCACACACACACCGCAGCCATTACGAGTTGTAATGGGAATTTAAGCTCAACTTCAGCATTTGTATCTTTTTTTTTTGGGGGGATGGGAGAGAGTCTGAGGGGTCTTTCCGCTTTTGCGGCGTATCTTTTGCATGTTGTACGGCCCAAAACCGACCCCCAAAAAATGTATGGGGGTTGTTGGTAGCGCGGGGGATGGCTTTGGCATTTGGCGCGTCGTGGTCTGTGCGATTTTTCGTTTTTCGGCGCTTTTTGCGGCACACTTTGGGTTTTCCTGAAAAAGGCGGCATTTAAAGAGGAAATTGTAAAATGGGAGGAGGGGAAACACCCACAAAAATGCAATTTTCGTTTCGTGTTTGTCGTCTATGAATTTTTGCTTTCCACTGCGGCAGGCGAACGCTTTTGGTGTGTGTGGGAGTGTGGTAAAGAGAGGGTTGTGTGTGTGCGTGTGTGTGTCTGTATGAGGTGTGGCACATGCGGCTGTTGCGGCTTTTTCACTTTTAACGAGCCACGCTCGGCAACATTTGCAACATTTTGCAGCATTTGCAAGCTGCGTGTCATTTTTCCATGTCTTTCCATTTTTTGGCTATAAATTTTTCAATTAAACAACTGACAACAGCAACAAATGGCAACAGTTTATTGTTGTTGCATTTGTTGTTATTGCTGTGATCTTGGCTTTAAATTCAAGTTTTATATTTGCTTGTGTTTAAATTTTTAATGGCCGCACCCCTTTGGCTGTTTTTTGCTCTTGAACCTTTTGCTTGTAAACTCTATTATTATTTTACACTTATCGACAGCGTACTTGACATTTGCCATTCAATGTGACTTTGAATTTACAGAAAAAGACTTTAAATGTAGATGAAAACGAAATAAGAAAAATCTTAGACCTTAAACACTTCTTGAAGTTTAAATAGAATTGTGATTTGTTGTCAGTTTAGTTGACAAAAAAACCAAGAAGAATTTAGAATCTAAATAGTATCTAAATTTTAGATACTTAACATTTGTTTTATAATTAAACATTATGGTTGAAGTATTTAAAATGTTGATTTAAAATTCTCAATTCCTTAAAATCCATCTATATCTTAACCTTTATTTATTTATTTATAGTATTTATTAAAGTTTAACTAAAGCTGTGATTTGTCGTTGCTTTGATAATTTTGTGTTTAGATTAAGTACAAGAAAATCTACAACATGTGGCAAAAAGTATCTCAGAATTTGTTTGAGCTACAGCAACGACTAGATTTCGTATCTAGCTAAGTACGAGTATCTTGCGCGTTTAAGCGTTTTTATCTAATTACACGCGTTGCGCTCGTGTCAAGAGGCAGTTTAAAATAGAGATGGACAGAGACAGAGAGAAAGAGTAAACAAAAGAGAGACTTGATGGATAGTCGCAAGCCTTGTTGTCTAGTTGACAGACTAAAACCAGGCAATAAACATATCACAGCAAATAATGAGCGCCCACCAAAAACGTGGCCAAAATGGTATAAGATGTGTAGCTAACCGGCAGCTGCTTATCAAAGGCGGCAATCTTTCAAAAGGCCAAAATCGAATTGGAAAAAAAAAACGAAGTAATGTTGCAGAGAGATTGGAAAACGAGAGAGAGAGAGAGAGAGAGGGAGAGAGAGAAAATGAAGGAAGCAACCAGTTTTGCAATGGCTGTCCTCAGTTTCCAGCTCCAACTTGGTTGCAATATCATTTTTGCAGCCATGTTGTTGTTGCAACATGCAAAATGCAAAGCATCGATAAGATACAGATACATGGAAGAGTGCGAGACCAAATCCTCCACGCAGTATATTCAAGTTCCAGGCTCGAAATTATGGAAGCTCTGCGGATATGCGCGCGATTTCAAAAGCAACTACTGTTTAAGTTAAACTTTAAGACTGGGTATGAGGGTCTCTCCACTGTTTGATTGGGGTCTCTTCTGGTTCTCGGTGGATGCTGTAGAGTGTTGTAGGAGGGAGGGGAGGGCTGCCTTTTGATTTATGGCGCATTTGTTGAATGAAATACAAAGCGCAGCCACTGACAGTTGAAAAGCAAGTGCCGCCGCCAAAAACTAGGAATTTCACATGCTCATAAAAAAATATACGAGAAGACGACACCAGATACAAGATACGCTCGTATACAAGATACAAGTCTCCCACAATAACTATGAAATTTTGTGATTGCTGCCGCGTGACTTCTACGAAAATTTGTCATTTTTCCAGGAATAGCGCATTTCGATTTCTTCACTCCTTTTATTTTCTGTATGTGTGTGTGTGTGTTTTTCTGGTTACCTGCAAAGCGAAACGCTTAAAAAATTAATGATGACAGCAGGCAACGTTGGGAACACGTGCCGAATGAATCGAGCGGCGATTTCGATTTCTCGAATTCACATTTTGACAGACTCATCAATTTTGTAGATACGAAACGAAGCCTTCATCCTTTCCCTCCTTTATATCCCCTATATTCCCTCCTATTACCAACGAGCATCCTTTAGCTCGTTCTCCACTGATTAGGCAACATTCGTTGGCCATTGTTTTGGTGCACTGCGTGGGCTGAATACTTCCCTTCAATGTCTGTCTGTCTTTCTCTCAGTCTCTCTGTTTTTCTCTCTGTCTGTTTGTCTGTCTCTGTGTCGGTTTGTCTGTCCGACTCTGGTCACTGGGTTTTTGTGTGGAAGGAAGCTTTGTGGTTTTTGATTTGTTTGTCTGCCTCTGCTCGTTGGATCCTATCAATTATGTGGCCCCTCAATCTGTCTGTGTTCGTGTATCTCTCTCTTTCCCCCTTCTCTTTCTCACTCTCGCTCTCTCTCTTTCTCTTTACCTCTCCTGTGCAATTTGGGGTTTTCTGCAGTCGCAATCGTGCTGATTGTCTGTCTTAAGTTGGCTTAATTAAGTGCAGTTGCTTTGACAATGACAACGTAATCTTCATTTAGCTATGGGCCACATCAAAAACAACTGACCGCTCCATAAATATACATTCTACATATGTATACACATACATACATACTTACATCCACATGCACATACATACTATATGTATGTTTTTATATATAAATTTGCCTAATTAATTACACAAAACACCAAAGAGTATTTCGGTTTGGGGGAACAGCAAATACCCACTAAGAAGAAGCAGATAAATTTGAAAGAGTAAAAGGTAAAACTAGAGATGGTAACGTGAGCATAAAGAAAATTTCAAGTGATGGGAATGTGAAGAGGAAACTCTCGATTTTCCTTTGTATTTATATATCTTTGTATACATCAATTAATAATTTTACTACTTTGATTTTTTATGCACTTAGTTTTGTATCTTTAAATGTTGTTCTCCATTGTCATATAAACTTTGTTATTTACAACTATTTTGTTTATTTTATATTATATAATCTCTATGCTTATTTTCTTACATTTGTAATTAAAGTCTTATTAGGATGCTGGGCTATAAATAAATATTCTTTTATTTGGCAGCTAATACAATTTAGGAAAAAGTTGGTGATCACCCTTAAATGGCAGCTTTTAGGTAATTTTCAATAAAGTTTTTTAAATGTAACCCTTTGACCTATGTAATTTATAATTTATGTGCTTAATTGAAAGTTCGCAAAAAGTGAATACAAGTATTCATACTCGAAATGTCTTTTCTTTTCTTGGCTGCCCTTTTTGAGTGTTTGTTGTGTTTAATTTTGATTGATTCCATTGTTAATGTAATTGGACAGAAATGCTCGTGTCACGCATTTGGAAATCATCCCAAAGTGTATGTAATCCAAAGACGCAGTCAATATAAATATAACAGAACTGAACAGTTGGCTTCGTATTCGAATCAATCGACTCGATCGACTCAATCGACTGATTCAATCGATTCCAAAATCAGAGAAAAAAGAAATAAAAGAAGAAAAAATACAGATGACAAGAAAAAGCAAAAGAAGCCGCCGGCTGCAAACACTTTGAAGTGTTTGATTTTCGTATTGGCCGATCGAAGTGATCGCTTCTTTGTTGTTGTTGTTGTTGTTGTTGGCAGTGTTGTTGTTATTGTTGGTTGTTGGCTGTCGTTTTATTGAAGCCAAATTTGAATACGAGACATGCAGCAAGCGTAAAGCGGCAGAAGCTGCCAATGCCGCGACATCAAAGAGTGCCTGGACTCAAAATGGACATGGGCCTGCAACACAATTTATGCCAGCCAAGAAGACACACACAGAAATACACACACACACACACTCTCAGTTATTTGTGGCAGCAACGGAAATGACCTTTTTGTGAGTGTGTGTGAGTGAAACAAAATGCCGACGAGCAGACGCAGCAACTGCATCTCAGAGTTCTGACAATTGTTGGCATCTTATCTATTAAGTAGCTAGATTTGACCACATTGACAAATTGTTATAAAATTTGAGAAACAGCTATTTTGGCTTTTAAACTGATTGCAATTATGTAAAAACTATAATATTTTACTAAGCTAACAAATAAGCCAATAAACTTTGAATTTTAATTTTATAACTCAGTAGTTAAGCCATGATCAATATTAAGTATGATTAATATGAAACTATTAGCATTTTCTTTAGCACATTTAAACATTGTCAAATTTTTTTCAGCCCAAGGCTCAATTATACATATGTATAAATACCAACATTTGTTGGTAGTATATATTCTGTATTATAAGCTGTAATCATTTGTACGCTTATAAGTTTTCTTTTGGCTAATTCTAGCTACACAAGTTTTCATAAGAAAGAAATAATTTGCTTTTTAAATGTTATATTTTTTTTGTTATATCTAGCTTCTTTTCATTATCAAATTAGCCTGAAAAAACTGGACAACACTGCTGCAACTAAGTTCTGACTGGGATTCTGAAGACTGCTGTTGTTGCTGACGTTGTTGTTGCTGTGTTGCGTGTTGCTTGGCGCGCAGACAGATGACAAGACGCGATAGTGTCGGAGCCTGAGCTCCTCTGAGCTTCTTGTACAACCGGATTGCAACAGCAACATCCACAACAGCAACAACAACGAAAGAGAGTCTTGGCTAAGTGATGATCATGATGGGTTATTAGGCAGGTTGCGTTGACAACGCATTTGTCTTGGCCAAACCGCCGACGCAAGGATCTGGGTGTGTGAGTTGTGTGTGTGTGTGTGTGTTTGTGTGTTTGATAAGCGCGCGACATTTATTTATGGTGTTTTAACACAAGTGTCGCCAATGGCCAAAAAGGCGCCGTGACTCGACCCTAAGAGCAATCGATCGAAGAAGAAAACAAAAATACAAAATAAAAAAATATACACAACAAAGGTTCACAGAGTGAAAGCCGTGCCGTCAATTCAATTTCAATCTTTGGCTCAGCTCAGCGTCAGAAAAAGACTCGAAAAGTGTCAAATTAACGTCAAGTTTCGAGACTTGACTTCAACTTCTACTTCAACTTCAGAAACTTGCCTCAACTTGTGCGTCACGTCAAAAAAGAGAAATACATATACATATATTGTATATCTGAAGAAAAAGCAATTAAAGCTAAACAACAAATTGAAATTCATATACAAATGCGATATCCAAATTGGAAATCAAAATGCAGTTTAACCTTTTAAGGCCGCATGCAACATGTTGCAAATGCTGACAGGCCTGCCCCAAAACATTAACATTTTCAACTAGTTTTTAGAGTTTCTTTTATCATAAATGCGTTTGGCATTTGCAGCTTTTATTTGGCTAATTAGCCAATAGAGTTTTTGGCCAAAGATAATGTGAGTTTAAGTTTTGTGAATTTGCTTATGGCAAAAGGAATTGAACACATAGTTGCATTGCTTTTGTTGTAGTTGTCGTTGTCATTGTTGTTGTTGTTGTTCTTGTTGTTGTTGTTGTTATTTATGCGGTTGTTGGATTTGTTGTTTTTGCTCTCCATGGCAGGCGGTTTGTGTAAATATTTGACCTGACGCGTGTGAACTTTAACAGTTTTTATGCTTTATTTGTCGCAAATATTGCGCAAACATTGCGCAGGCAAGCAAAGCAGCTCCCCTTCCACCTTGCGACACCCCTCTTTGCCCTTTCTCCTTGTAGGCTAACCCCCTACGCCTCTCTTGTCAGTCTGTGGTAACAACGACGTTGCCTTGTTTGCATTTCGGCCCTCGGGGATGTTTAAGTTTTGTTGTTGTTGTTGTTCTGTCTGTGTTGTTGTTGTTGTTGTTGTTGCGCATGCGCGCACCTTTTGCACTTGCGATTGTTGTTGCTGTTACTGTTTGTGGTTGTTACTGTTCTTGTATTGTGGTGTTGGCCGTGTTGCTATGACCAGTCTCTGCCTCTGCCCCTGACTCTGCCTCTCCTTTTGCTGCATGCAACATGCGTTAGCAACATACTTGCTGCAGTCGGCAAAATATCAGTTGAATGCTGCAAATTCTACTAAAAAACAGCAACTAGAGAGGAGCGAATCAGATTTTAAAATACTCAAGGAAGAAGGTAGAATAATTAATGGATTTAGAAATGTAGAAAATTGTATACGAACTAAACATACATTTGTCAGAAATTCAATGAAAGTTCTTGTTATAAATTGTTTATAAAATGTAGTTAAATTTGTCGGAATTTAAACTCTTGTTATCAAAATAGATGGGATAAAAATAATTTATAAATTGTACTTGTAATTATAAAATTTAACATTTTGCAAGACGTAAAAGAAATTTCAGAAAGTATATTCTTTACAATTATACTCTCTTTCCAACAAGCATTTTATTTATTGCTTTTTCTATTTCTATTCTATTTTACTTTCTGTCGAAATCTACTAAGAAATACTTTAAATTTATTTACGCACAACTTCATAAATAATTCTTCAATTTTGTTGTTTTTATTTCTTAGTTATTATTTTTTATTAATCCCTCGCTGATGTTGTGTTTAACTCTCCAAAACTTGTTTTAAACTTTAACTTATTTACTGTAAGTAACTTATTTGCTATTTTTCATATTTTCAACAGCTTACCGCAGTTTAGTTAAGCTTTTAAGAAGTTTTGCTCGAAGCGTTTGCTCAAATTTAAAAGCTTTTTCAAGTGCTCATCTCTAGTTAAGCCATAGGCATTTACTTAAACCTTACGATGAGGTGTGCCTTTGAGCCACATTCCTATGCACATTGCACTGTGTGTATATGTGTATGTGTGTGTGTTTGTGTGCACCGTTATAAAAACTTAAGACCTCATTAAAAGAGGCCGACACTGCTTTATGGCTATGGCTAAGATCGAGTTGACCATTTAACGCCGTCATCTTATACTCATTCTCAGCCTCGTTGTGGTCCTTTTATATTGTAAAAAGTAACTATATAAATGTGTATATATATTTCTATATATATTTATGTGTATTAAGTTGAAGCTGGTCGATTACGCGCACGCAAAGCCAGCCAGATCTTAAGTTTCCATACGAAATATTCATTTGGTCAGTTTCGGTTTTTTTTTTAGCCGACTTCTCCTCAAAAAGGCTAAAAGGAAGGCCGCCAAAGGCTGCGCGTTGTTCATGCAAATTTTAACTTCATTTCGGCTTCGTTTTGTTAATTAATTTATATTATTTTATTTGGGTGTCGTATACAAGCGAACCGATCTCCACAGATCGTTGTTGTTGTTGTTGTTGTTGACATGCCTTGTGGCTGCCTCGTCGAGGTTGTTGTTGTTGTTATTGTTGTTGTCTCTCTACATCTGCATCTGCATCTCTTGGGTCCGCCGAACGAACGACAAATTTATATTTAATGAGCTTCATAAAATTTGAATTTCAAAGGAGCATTGCACCGCAGCGGCATGTTCGAACTGTTCCTGAACTGTCCCCGGATCTGTGGCGTTGATTGCCAGTCCGAATCCAAGTACGAGCTCATGTCCGACTCTCTGTTCAAGTCCGATTCGAGACTGAATCAAGTTGGCCAATGAAGGTATATAAATTGCTGGCTTTATGGCGTTTTAAGTAGGCCTGCTTTATGATCCTGTTTCGAGGTCCATTCGAGTCTTCAGTCCACTGCACTCACTGCTTGCATACTAGGCACATTCACATTCACATCCACATTCATACTCACACCTGATGCTATGATTCATTGGCGCTGTGTGGTCGTAATCATCGTCTTCAGTCTTTGGTCTTCAGTCTTCAGTTCGGGCTGGAAGACTTATTGCTGCCCACTTAGGCGACAAAACGCTGTTGTTGGGGAACTTCCTCACAAAATCCAAGACGAAGAATAATCCCCTCTTCATCAAGTAGACCTTTTCTGCAACTTGTTCAGCGAGTTTCTCACTCAGCTGGCAACATTTCAATTTGACATAATGAGCTACATTTTGTTACCAGTAGGCATAACCACAGATGGTCAAGCTACTACCATACTAGAATTATTTTTTAACCAGCTTCACATATGAAAACATGTGTACAAATTGTGTTCAATTCAAGGGCTTTTCAAATTTTAATAAACTATTTAAATGTGACATCTTAATAAAGTAGAATATGTCTATTTTGTTTGGAAATAAATTGTAAAAGTATTTCATGAAAAAGGTATTTGATTTGAGGATTAATAATATTAATTTATTACATTATAACTTATTATGCTCATTAATTATTTTTTTAAAAATGTAAATAGGAATTTTTCCCATTACTTCAATAAAAATTGTTATTTCACAGGCTATTAAAGTTGCACCATATACATATGAATATTGTTAAGAAAAAAATTCCAAATTTGTGTCAGAAATTGACGAATTATAATACTTTTCATATGTGAACCCAATCTCTAAATGATTCACCTTTTTCATTAGAAGTTTAATAATCAAAAGAAGTACTAAGAAATTGTATTTGATATACGAAATAAACAGCTTGAAAATTTCTATATAATTTCAGTTGTACGACAACAAAATAATTTATAACTTTCAAGTTGCTCTTGAAAATGACAACAATATGTGTATACAACTTTTCTACTATAAAAATGCAAAAATTTATTTTTCCACAACATTCATTGATATGCTCAAAACAAATTGTATTGGTTCAAATCATAAATTTATTAAAGTTATACAATTTAATATAGATTTATCACCTGGTATGATATATTTAGAATTCTTTTTAATTAGTTTGCAATATTCTTTTCAATATACTCCAGTCTCTATTCAGGCAACATCATAAATATTATGAAATGAATTCATATTTCGACAAGCTTTCAACAGACAAAACTAGCAGAAACAAGTTTGTGCAAATTTGAAACCAGTTTAAGAGAGTTTAAGTTTTTGCATTGATTTATGTTTTCATATTTGTTGTGTTTTTATTCACAGATTATTTGTTTCTATAAATTCTGGTTCTGTTCAAGATTATTGTCTAGTTTTGGATGACACTGAGCTGAGTACTAATAAAATACTCTATGAAAAGTGTCACATAAACAAAGTTGCCACCAAGATGTGCAACTTGTTTGGCCAGTTGTGTTGGTTGTCTGTAGATCTGTGTCTGGCAACATTTCAATTTGACATAATGAGCCACATTTTGTTGCAGGTAGTAGGCACATGCTCGTATCCTGGCTGCAAGTCAAAATATTGTTCGTTTTTTTTTTTATTTTGCAGGTAACGGTAATTAGCCAGACTAGGCTACCGTCTGCAGCCTCTGTCTCCGTCTCCCGTTTCCCGTTTCCCTTCACCGTGCCAGACTCAACCACAGCGACGTCATCTAATTTTGAATGAGTTGCCCCGTGGTGCGAGGTCCGACAACGTCACAGTAAGCGGTCTACTTTGAGTCTCTCTCTCACTCTCACTTTGAGGGTGCGAGCGAGTGACACAGAGTGAGAGAGAGAGAGAGAGTGAGTGCGAGGGGCGGTCAACCTGTTGATAGCCTCGTCTGGCCTACCCAGACGATACTTGAGATTAAGAGCTCTCAATACAAACAAGCGACATGCTAAATATCTATCACTGTCTCTGTCTCTCTTCTTATCTCCCTCTCTCTCTCTCTGTGTCTTCAAGTACTCTTCACTCCTTGTAAAAAAATGAGAGCAATCGATGCGGAAAAGTAGTTCTTGTAATGTGATATATGTATCTATGCCTATTATATAAGCCACTCTTGTTGCTGCCTCAAGTGTCGCTTACAAATTTGGAGTACTCTGCTGACGCCACCAATTGAGACGTTGGCGTCTCTCGTCTCTTGACTTGGCGTCGGCAATTTTTCTATTTCTTTTGAAAACAGATTTATTGTAACTTATTTTCGGTTGGATTTTTTTCATTTTTGCAGAAACTAGGAATGCATACAGTAATCATTTTATTTAAATATTTATACTACTATAAAATTTATTAAAATTCCCAACGTTATGACAGGAGTTGAATTAATGTAAGACTTTTCTTTAAATGATTCAAATTTTCATGTGAAGTTTTAAAATCAACCACAAGAAATAGAAATTTAATTTCACATATAAAAATAGCAACTGAAATCAAGTTTCTATAGAATTTCAGTTTTACGATAACAATAAGGAAAAAAAGTATAATTTATTATACTCAAGTTGCTTTGAAAAATTTCAACAAAATATATAAATTTTCTACATTGCAAAATGCCAAATTTATTCTAGAAGAATATTTATCGAATCAAATTGAATTTGTTCAATTTGAAAATTGTTCTACAAGAATATTTATCGAGACTCTTGAATCAAATTGTATTTGTTCAAAGTTATATTTTATATTAATTTAAAGATACTGGCGTCTCTGGTCTTAAATTGTTTGTTTTTCCGTTTGATGTTACCAAATCTCTGTTTGCTCTCATTTTTAGAATCTAACTCATTGCATCCTGTTGAAAGTTATTGCTCAGTGTTCTTTCTCTTCCTCTTCTTCATTTTAATTGTTGTTGTTGTTGTTACTTGTTTTTGTTGCTGCTTTTTATTGTCTCATGCTTAATTAGTCATTAAAAGCGGGTTATAAAAATGACACTCGTAAAAAAAGCCAGGCAAGTGAAAGAGAAAAAAGGCAGAGAGAGAGAGAGAGCGACTGATAAGGAGAGAGCGAGTTAGACATATGTGCTGTGAGGCGCCCCCAAAAGAGCTTTAAAAACGACGCCATTAAAGCGTCAAGCGCGTTGCATGCAACACGCCAGCAGAGCAAAAAGACACACACAACGACGCAGAGCTCCAAAGCTGGCCAACTGACAGTCAGACGAATGCACCTGAGCACACACACACACCTCAAACACACACCTTACACACACACACACACATATACACCTAGCAGAAGAGGTGTCATATGGCGCAGCGGGTGTTCCAAGCCTTGTAGAAACGGCAGTCCAAAACTAACATTCGCCCCAAAATCCCAGCGGGAAATGCGACGCCGTTTAATGAGCGCCTGGAGAGGCACGAGGCAACTTCAGTGGCTCAACTCAGTGGTTGAGGTGGTTAATTCTGGTTCGGTTTCTGTTTCTGTTTCCATTCAAAAAACACACGCGATAAACGGGCGTGGCATGCAACAAGCCCTGAGCCAAGGCAAAACCAATTTTGGCATTATTTATCAGTTGATTTATGTGCAGCTCGCTCAAAATGCAAGCCGAAACACCCTACCTTTCTCTGCTCTTTCATTTTATTTTCATTTTTCCCATCTCATCTCTTCTCTTCTTTTTTTATTTTTGAAATTTAATATTCGTTTGCCTGGTCGTTGTTGAAGACTGCCCCAAACAGTAGCGCAGTTGGCTTGACAAGCGCTGACACCTTGACTGAACTTTAAGAGCTCAAATTTTAATTGCACTTTAATAGTAGTCGGTCTGCTTTAATATGCCCAGTGGCCCAGGCCCAAGCCCAGGCACAGTCCCAAGCCAAGGCCTCAGGTCAGCAGAACTCGAACTCGCACTTGAACACAGGCGCAGTAATTAGGCCACAACACCAATTTGGTCTTTAAACTGCGTATCTGTCAGATATGTTACATGAGCTTTAAGCGAGTTCAACTGCAGCTATAAGCTTATGCATTAAATGTTTTACAACTTTTAGAATGCAACATAGATCTAAACTTACACTTAGACAATTATATACTCTTTAAAGTTTATGAAGAAATTATAGAGTATTTAAATTTAGACCAGAAAAATATATACATATATAAATTTGGGAATTATTTAAGTTGACTTTAAATTCTATAGCATATAAAAAAATCTATCATATTTTTATCTGTTTAAAAGATTTTTAAACTAAAATCAAACACTTAATAGACTTTTCCTTGCCCTTTTTATCATATATTTTTCTCCTTTTTATCTGTTTCTTTCTTTTAATGTCTCTTTAAAATCCATACATATTATAATAATTGAGAAAATCTCTGTTAATTATTTCACTAAAATGTATTATTTTCATTATTTATTATTATTAATATTTTTTCTCAATCTTTTGAATCCCTATGTAACAGAAATGTTCTCTTGCTCTCTCGAGTTTATATCCTGTTTCCTGCTTTAATATGGGATTATCTATTTATTCTAATATGAAGTAGAAGCTTTTCAAGCAGAAAATTTATCAAAGAAAATAGTTATTTTTACTAAATACCTCATTTATTGGCTGGTATTTTAGGTTTCTGGAATTTTAATTTTGTCATGCTCAGCTGACATTAACATAAACAATGTGTGAAATATTTATATGTGCACTGCTAACCCTTTTTGATTATAGGGCATTGAAATGGTCTGCTGACACACCCACATGACAATATTTATGCGCCACTCGCTAAAAATTTCGTCTATATTTTATGGGTTTGCTTTTTTCGGGTTTCCGGCCACCTTTTTTTTTTTGGTATTCCTATCCTGTCTGACTTTGTCGACTGTATTTTTATTTCCCATTCACATTCCCGCTCCCGTTTCTGTTTCTGTTTCTGTTGCTGTCGTTGTTCCTGCTCCCGCTGTCAGGCTGGTCTGCATAGGGTGATAAAGTTATTTAGGCGCAAATCATAAATTCTTAAAAAACAGAGAACCCTGACCGAAGCTTATCTGATTTTGCACTTGGGTCCGGCACTAGATCAATATGTTGGCCTGAAACCTGTGCGGGCTGCGCTTGATACGGGGGACTCAAATATCGGACCCAGATTCCACATTCGAACCAGAATTTAAGAAACTCAAAAGACAGCTGTGCGCCTGCGCCTGGTGTCACATTTGAAATGCATTTGTACTGTGTGTGTGTGTGTGTGTTGAAAGGGACAACGACAGACAGAAAGACAGACAGTGAGACAAAGTAGAATTTGATTTTGACTTTTGAGATTCAGGTAAATGTCGTCTGTTTATTTTTTTTTAGCTCGTTCTGAGCCTGTCTTTAATTAACAGCTCTTGGAGCGTCCGTTTGACTTGTGAAATTAGAAAATTATGCCTGGAATTTCCGTTCACAGATGAGCAAAAAATACACATCATCAGAAAAAAGAACCTTACAAAAATAAACAGCAGCAAACATTTTGCCCATTTGCCTTGTTGATTAGCCAAAGCAAAAAATGATAATGAGTTACCGCTTGCAAAATGGAAAAGAAATAAAGTTGAGCTGAAATTGGTGCAGAGAGGAAGCAAATTAGTTTAGATTACAGTCTGAAATCAATGTGAAAATTATGACCATAAAGTGAAAGATAGATAAACAGTCAGTAAACTGCTTTGGCTCTCAGAAAGTTAAGACTGACAATTAGTTGTTTATATAGTAAAATACAATTTGGTGTAACAATTTGAAGTTCTTTCAAGAAAAGAAATCACTGGATTGTACGGCAATAATAAAAACAATGCTGATATACGAATATCAATCAATATTTAATAGAGTTAGAGTTATTTTTGGCACTGAAAAATAAGTTTGAAAGCTTTTAATGAGACTTAACTTACTTATTGACAACACTGAACTTACTGCAATTATTATTAATTTTCTCTTTTATTTATTTAAAAAAATAAAAAAATTTCTAGGGTAAGTAACTGAAACTTTATTGTGTTTAATAAGTAGCTGAAACTCTTAAGACAGCTGAATATAATACTTTTTCTTTTAAAATTCAGCTTCCAGTTTATCAAGTAGCTTGTATGCATTTAGTATTTTATAAGTAGTATCGTATCGTATACAAAATCAAATTATGTACGATTAATGATGTGTGTAGAACATTTATGGCCATTGGAGGCAATCTGTTACCATTCGCCTTTCACAAGCTTTATGACTGTCACACGCTCGACACATTATAAATATAGCTAGCCACCCTATATATGTAGTTAATCTATCTATCTTTCTATCTGTCCGTTTTTATCTCGCAATCTCATCCGTAAGCTCGGTGCCATTCTCTTCTCTAGCTTCTCTACGCAAAAGTAACTTTGCCTTTTATGGCAAAACATTTAAAGTCACATTTCTGTTTTTTTAATTTGTTGTTACGTTTTTTTTTTGTCATTTAACAAATTATTTGTAAAATTATTTAACGGCTTGTTGTTGTGTTTTTTTTTTTGAGTAGTCTGCACATTTGCTCAGTCAATTTTTCACAATTAACTTTCAAAACTTGTTAGCGTTTTTGTTGCTGTTGAGTTTGCCACATTTTTTACAATTCACAAATTTAAATTAGCTTGCGATTCATTTAAATCTAATTAATTTTTATTAAATTATGGTAAACAAATTTACACGGCACACACACATCTACATACACTACTCTTCATATGCATGCAGATTTTGAGGCCAATTGGGCAAACTATAAAATGAAAATCGCTTTGATTTTTATGACCGCAAATAATTGTCAATTTTTAACGAGCTTGGCATAAAAACCATGGATTTTATTAGACGGCCAGCCAGCTAGATGAAGAGATAAAAAATAAAGGGGAATTTCCAATAACGTATAACAAACATGACATTTGGCATGCGCCATGAAGTATGCAACAAAATTTGTAAATTGATTTTTAGTGTTGTTTAAATATTTACTTCTGTGCATTGTTTATTTTTAGAATTCATAATCAAATCGACACATGGAGAAAAAGGACTGATTTAGGCTCGACATCCTTCTCAAGCTAATTTTTATCTAGTGTAATCTGCCTGTCACCTTTATTTATTGTGTTCTTCCTAGCTAGAAGCTATACTTAAAGTCTTCTATAATTTATTGAAATTTAATCTAAGTATTATATCATATCGCAGCCAGGGTATCATTAATTTCGTCACAACGCAGTTAGTTTTGTTTTTCGTTTTTCTGGTTCATTTCAAGATTGGCGAAACTCAACTCGGGGCAAAAAAATAAAAGTGTCGCTTTGTGTAAACAAAACTTCAACTCGAGCGGCTTTTGTATATTTCCTTCTACTATATTTAATTAATTTAACGACTACTTGAGAAGTTAGCAACGACATGTGTGTGCCTGGTTAGATGGTGAGCGGGGGGTTAGCTGGGGGAAAGCCAATGGGCCTGTGACATGAAAAACTCATTAAAATGTTTACAGGCACACAGAATCAACAAACCAACAAAAGCGACTCTCGGACAGACAGACAAACAGACGAGCTGAAAAACAAAAATGAAAATAAAATACGGCAACTGAAATTGTTTTCATTTCAAATATCAACTAAAAAATCTGAAAAACTCACAACTCACAACGCTGCTAGAAATAAGTTTTTGCCTTTAGTTTTGTTAGTTTTCTGTGCGCAAGTTTTCATTTTTTTTTTGTTCGTCTGAAAAAACTTTTAGTTCGGTAAAGTTTGTAAATTAAAATTTAGTTGCATTAAATATTTAATGTATGCGCAGTGCAAACTAATTAAAATTGAAATTGCAATGCGGCAGCATTTTGAACAGTTGTAGACACAGCTAGCCTGTATCTATTAGATACAAATGTATCTGCAGCTCTATCTAGTCATTGTGGCTGCTGGTGTTTTTGGCTCATTTATTATTCAATGCGTTCCACGGACAACGTGTTTATGATTATGATTTTTCGTCGTTCTCTTATTTCTTTTTTTTTTTTTGGCACTGACATAAAATTTTGCAACTGTCGTTTTGTTTTTTTCCACATACCCTTTATAAATATATGGAAGGAATCTAATCTAATTAAAATAAATATGGGTATCGGCATTTTAAAACATTGGATTTTATGTCTAAGCCTCGCGTCTTTATATTTTGAATAATTGATCAAATTTAATCAAAAAGTTACCATTAAAGTGCTAATGAGTATCTTCTAGTCTAGCAATCTCTTCTACACAATTTTTACTTGTTTTTTCTGCATGTTTTTGCGGTGTTTTGTTTGGTTAGAAAATTGGCAGCTAACATTTGTCACAATTTAGCGTCAAATAAAATTTAAATAAAATATATTTTGTCGCGTACATACAGCTAAACATAAATGCACAAAAACACAGACACACACACACACGGAAATTTTTTAATGACACTTCTGGTTAACTGAAAATGCTGGCAAGCATTTAAAAATGCATGAAAATAATTTAGAAATTCAACGGTATGAAAATATGGTCAACATTTTTCCGGCTAGCCAAAAAATTTGTCAGCTACAAAATTGATGCATTTGTCGCATGCGATAAATTTGGTTTTTGCATTCGCGAACTTTAATTGTATGGCGCATTAAAATGTCATTCAACCATTAATTGGGCGGCTGGCACAAAATTATATTCTACTTAAAATGAAATACAGCTATAATTTAAAAGTTAATGACGCCACAAGCCCAACAACAACAAAAACAGCAACAGGAGTCTAAGGGTTATTTTTTGCCCCAAATAAAGGAGGTAATTTAAGTTAATTTTAGTCGTTAACAATCTTTAGCTGAATCTCGACTGTAATTGCTAGTACTTATCTACTGATAGCCAGGTTTAAACACTTTCAAATGTAAGAGTACTTTAAATTCTATATAAATATCTTTAAGATGCATTTTAAGAGTTATGGCATCCTGTAATACGGCATAAATTTTATATTGTGTTTTTAAACGCTTCAATTTACTTTTACAATTTTAATAAGTCCACGCAAATGCAAAATATTAAATTGCAATTGAAATTTTTAAATATAAATCTTAATTAATCACGAAGGTCTGGTACAGTATTATCCGAACTAATTAAAGTAATTTTTTTACATTTACAAATGAAATTATTAGTTTTGATATGAAAAATGAAATAGAATATTTATTTTTGTTTATTTTTGAATAATAATAAAATTATTAAATGGATATGAAATGTGCTTGTAAAAGAGCTTAAAATTCACTCATGGCGTTTAATGAATAGTGAGATCATCTTGTATTGCTAGTATCAGTAGCTTAAATTTAACCTTCACCTGAATTGTAACTACATAAAAGTAACTAAGATTTTTTTTTCAAATGCCACAAGTGTTTAATTTTTCGTATTGCCTTTTAGACAATGTAAGCAATCAAAATTTGAACTGATTTGTCTATTTGCCAAATGAGCTCACTGATTAACCAAACAATTAAAATCATTTTAACGCCTTTTGTCATTTTATTAGCTTTTAAAGTTAATTTTTTTTGTTGATTATGTGACAATTTCAAAGTATGGTCTTAATTTTACAGTTGAACGAATTGCTTTTAGTTGTCAATTTTTTGATTTTATTATATTTATTTTAATTTAAATTTCCTTTTTTTAATTTTCAAAAGGTTAATGGCAATTTAATTTGCAAATTTTTCGTTGTTTACTGTCTAATTTGTTTTTGACTGCGACAATGTCCATAAATAAGTCATTAACTCGTTTAAATGGCTTTATTAGTCGTATATGATACGAGATTTGATGAGTGGGTTCTGGTTCTATGACTGGATAGTTAGCCGTAATGTGAGTAATTGGGTTCGTTTGCCCCAGTTAAATGATATGTTTGTTCAGAAATGATCGCTTTAATTAAGGATCAGCTTTAAAGATATTATATCGAGTGCATATTGAGTTTAATTGTAGTCATTTACTCTCAATTTAACTTATTTAAAGTGAAAACTAGATCCAATTATATTAGATAGTACAAAAGAATTTAAAACTTGTCAGCGAAAGTGAAAAACAGTTCCCAAATCAGAAATACTTGTTTATAATAATAAGGTATTGTGTCAATGTAATTTTTAAAAAATGAAAGTATTCCATCATCTACTTAAGTCTTGTTATAGTTTGTCATGTTGTTGTACGATATTTGTCGGCTTCTGTGTTTCGAAACTGGTTTTAAAACAGAACTGGGAAATACCGACGGCTGTTTTTGGCAATTAGAATGTGATGCATGAACCGATTTGTGGTCAAAGAGATTGTATCTTTTATACTACATATATATTTTTTAGTAGTTATATAGTTATTATTTTTGTACTTACTTATCACATCATGGCCGTGACAATCCAAATCCAGGTGATGATTCATCACCAGCGATGGCTGTAATCCAGTTTGATTGTGATTGTGATTGTGCAATGGTAGCTGGTGAGCCAAATGGCCACCAATCTCTGCCATTACCATATATTTGGCTTATAGACCGGCAACCACCCAAAAACACTTGAGAAAATCAAAAATCAAAAGTGTAACTCAAAAAACGGTTAATAGATTTTTTGGTGCATTGAGCAGAAAGTGTTGTTTTTTGTTGATTGCGAATTTTTTTTCCTCAAATGGTTTTCGATTAAGGCACTTTTGTACATCTACAGATACAGTTTAGTTATCTTGAGATACTTTTTGTATCTTGTTGTATATGCTTTTATATCTTGGCTTTTCTTTTATCGCTTTAATTTATTTTTTTGCACGCACTCTTTTTGGCTTAAGCTGGACCTATGGATTGTGGTTGAGATTGTGGTTGTTGTGGATGTGGCTGCTGTTGTTGTCACAGTTGGGAACACACGCGAACAGGTAAATGTAATAACTCCATATATGTATGTATATTGGTAGAAGGGAGTTTTCGCAGAGTTTTCGTTTTCTCGGTTTCGTATCTCGTATCCAAAAAGGCGACGGCGGCAAAAACCGTTAACAGCGACGACGGCGATGACGACAACGACAATTGTTAGGGTGTGTGTTGCTGTTGTTGTTGCTTAACGTAACGCACAACAGCAACAACAACGAAAACTACGTATTATCAACGGGAACGCGTACCTAACGATGCTGACGGCGCTGCGACTGCTGAACGACTAAACCGGCTGACTGTGTGTATCTTTCGGATTCACAAGCAAACTTACAGATACAACGCACACACACACACACACCAACACGCACACGCTTCGTTCGTTTCGTCACTTCGCTTCGCTTTCGTTCGTGCGTTTGCTTCGTTCGTGTGTTCGTTTCTCTGCCACTGTCGACGTCAACGTCAGCGCCAGCGCAGCTACCCCCTGTTGGCTGATCAGTCCACACTCCTTACACTTAGACGTAGTAACTCCTATGTTAGAGCAGTGCAGCTAGTCTATCATCGCTGCAGCTGCAACCGGTTTGGCCTTTTCGGTTGTGGGGCGCGTCTCGAACTTCGAAAAATCAGCCGCAGCGACAGCGACAGCAGAAACAGGTGTTTGCCCGCACTGCTCGCACCTAATGCATGCCATCTCTCTCTCGTGTTACGTTTTCTAAATGGCGTCCAAGCGGGCCAATCGGTTGGCGCCAATGCGCATGAGTCGCCTCCAACGCACACAGCTGTGTGTTGTGTGTTATGTGTTGTTGCAACATTTTGCCGTCGCTACATTTGCAATCCACACACAGGCAAATGGAGGCAGTCAGCCTGCCCCTCCCCTGATACCCTGCTCCCCTCTTAACTTCACCTCTCCTCGCTGCTGTGCACCCTTTTTTAGACCCAGTACTTTGACAGCTACAAAGGGAGTAACATGCAGAAAAAGGCATGACTAACTCCACTAAGTACATTAAGTGTATATATTCTTGATAAGCATTAGCATGATTATCAATATCCTAACATCTTATATTTTTGTTTATATCTTATCGTCGAATTTAATCAAAAAAACTAAAAATGATACAATTAATAAAATGAGGTTTTAAATTAGTCATTCAATTAAATAACAAATCATGCAGTTTTTATAAATTATTCTTTTAAATATTGTTATTCAGAAAATAACATTCTAAAAGCTTTTAAAAATATACATTTATTTTGGTAGACCATTTAAGGCCTTACCTTTTTATTTTTCCTTTTGACAATTTAAATTTTATAACCTATCGCCTTGTGTTTAAGCAAATTTCCTGAATACGTCCTAAAAATTTATTCTGGATCGTCTGATAAGTTATAAAAGTTATGCAACAAACAATGATTTTTACCAAATAAATTATATTATATAGACAGGATTTGTTTAAGAATATCATCCATAACTACAGGATCTCAAACAGTCTAGTATGCTTCACTTTAGCCTTTTCCCATTTTTTGTTGATTTTTTTTGCTTTTGCTGCCTGTCTTTTGCCTTTGTTTTGCCAATTTCGCTTTTGGTTTTCGAAGTTTGTACTACAAAATGGTTGCACTTGTAAGCAAATGCTGCTCGTCTGCCTCCCCTACATTCTCTTCTGACCCCTTTCCATACTTCTTTTACCAATACAACTACTCCTACTCCTGCTTGTTGGCTGCAATTGTTGGCTGTGTAATGCGCTTGTCGAAGTTTTTGGCAGCCACAGCCGCACCTTGTCTTGACTCTTGGCTGTGGCTGCGGCTGGTGTTGCTGATGTTGTTGCTGTTGTAACTGCTGCTGTTGCTGTTGTTGTAATTGCTGCTGTTGCTGCGGCTGTAACAACGTCGTCTTTTGGCCTCGTAGCAACATCATAATAATTATTGATCTTTTGATTTTGTGTACTTGTGCTTAGGCTTGTACTCTTTACTCTTCCAAGGCTCTGTTGCAATTTTAATGACATCTGCCACGCCTGCCACACACGCCTACAATTTGTCTGCCTCTGCGTGTGTGTGAGTGTGTGTGTGTGTGTTTTGTTGCGGTTACCAGTTCGTTGACTTGGCACCCAGTTCACCAGCTTTTGCTACATGATTTGTTGTATGTGGCATCGTCAGTTGCCAGTTGTCTGCCGTGCTGATTCTGTTCCCCAGTTGCCATTATTTTTACCATTTTTACTTGCTACTGCTTCCGTTTAGCTGCCACTGACGAAAGAAAAAGAGAGAGAGACATGAAGAAGAGCACTGAAAAAAAAGGTTCTCAATTTTAAATTTTGGTCAAGAATCAAAAATTTGTAAAAGTACACAATACATATTGATATTAAGAGCTCTTTATGTTTGTGGCGCTAGAAACAGTTAAGATTTCTAGGGAATTTAACTAACGAAACTGACCAATAAGAACAAAATTGTCTTCAATGGTGACTATTTATGGAAATTAATATTCTTAGCTTTAGTAGTTTCATCTTAAAGTTAATATATTTAGATAATTTTAATTCGTAATATGCAAAGATAAACTTATGTACTTACATAGTATTATCATACGAGTATGTACATATTCTAAGAACTTTAAGAATTGTATTCTTACTTTAATAATGCTTATTTAATTAGTGGCTGTTTTGGGAACGATAATATTTTAAAAAAATAATCTTGATTTTAAAGCTGCTCTTTTTTTATCAGTGTAGACGCCAAAATGGTGGAAGGGCTCGTCATGTTGTAATCAAGGTCATCAGCTCCGCTTGGGCCACTTTGCTCAGTCATAGCCCGTCGCAGTTAGCCAGACGCTGACATTAGTATATGCTTTCACACACACACACACACACACTCACCACCACACACCCACACACATACAACATGTATCGCACTGTAAAAGCTTTCGCGCCATCTCCTTTACACACCCACACGCAGCTGGCCAGTAGCAAAAACAGCTGACTGATGTCTGGCTATGTGTGTGTGTGTGTGTGTGCTGTTGTTGTTGGTGGTGGTGTATTTGTGTGTGTGTGTGCAAGGCAGGCAGCATGATTTCAAAATTTAATTAGGTCCCGTCCATTAATTGGGTTAATTGAAATGCCGGTAAAAGTCTGGACAGCCAACATAAACGAGAAGAAGCACATTTTCAAATTTAGGACATGTCACTCAAGCAATTGTAACTACAACCCTCCCTCCCACTGTTTGTCTCTCTTCTTGCCACAAAATGAAATGTATTCAACTTGTTGTTGAACCCATCTTTCTTGCCGTTGTTTCTCAATGGTTAACTTTAAAGGTATTCGTATTTTTGACTCTCATTTTGTCAAGATATAAAAAGGAAATAATTCCTCTTAAGTTGAAAACTATATTTTCAATGTCTATTCGAGATCCCCGCTAACTAATTGAAAGATTCTATGATGCAAAGGTTACTGGTCCGTAACCAAACTCTATAATATCATAAATTTGGAAGTTCTTGAATTATTAAATTGCAATATTTATAGACTTTGTCTTAACTTTACCTAACTACTATAACATTTCTTCCAAACATCTTATAAAATCTATTTTTAAAAACTTTTCAGTATTGAAGAATTCCTTAAATTGGGAACACCATTAAAAAAAAAAGTTTTTAACTTTTCTAATAACTAAGGACTCTACAAAAAATAGATAATCCATGAATTATTAAAGTTTCAGTTATTAAGGCCATGCAGCAATTTAAACTTTCATAAATAATAGTTCATATTTCTTTACTTTTCTTTCTTAAATCCTTTCCTTATCAAAAATTTAAAAATATCAGTGTTTCATCGCAAAACTTAAAATTTTACAACTGTTCTGCTTTCCTTTTGTAATTTCCTTCCCAAATAGCTCAATATTGCTCTTAAGATTGACTTTTAAATTGAAAGCGCCCATCAATTTCAGAGCTGTAAGTCGACTTTGAAACAAGTTGAATTGCTTCTCTGATTGGCAGCTTCTCCTCTTAACTAGTTAATTAGAAATGTTGGACGGAACTAACATTTAGCTTGTGCCCATTGTAAATCTGAACTGTCTTGCACTTTGATTGCGTTGTGTTATTGTTTGCTTCAGGTATTGATTGCCTCCATGTGCCTCATGTGGCATGGACAGCTTAAGGTTAGCAGCTGCTGTATCCAAGGCATCCAATCAATATCCAATTTGGCAGTTCTGTTGGATGTCTGTTATTTTAAACTACGTATGTATGTACAATTATAAATTGCTCTGTTTCCGATAACACGTTGTTTACCTGGACTACAAGCGTGTGAAGCCCTTGTTATGCCTTCTGAATAGTTTAAGAGCTTCATGATCTCTTATGGCTTTAAAATATGACAGCACTTCTCAATGCTAAACATATTTGAGTACTGTTATTTAGAGGTTATGCTCTTGTATCGCAAAAGTGGAATATTAAATGCTCAGAAATTTCATAATAGATACTTATTTCCACTTTATTATTATGTTAAATTAAAGTTGTTACAACATCCTTTTATTTTTCATAACTGCAAAGGTACTTATCGACAATATCCATAATTTACATAATTCAATAATTGCTCTGATAAATCTTTAAATTTATTGCAAATTTACAGTCGTACTACCACATTACAAATTTATAAAGAATAACTTAACTTTTCATAAAAAAACTTGTAAACATTATACACTTAGTTTAGAAATATTTACTGCACCAGGATAGAGTCTAATCATTAAGTACATATTTTCAAAAAATTCACAAAACAAATAATTTAGAGAAAATGTTTTTCTTATATTATGTACACTTACTTAAGTTTAGCAAATATTTATGCTTCCTATTAAGTAGAATGTTCTATCGAGATGGAAAGTTCCAGTTCGATTGGAAAGACCCTTACTCAACATATGTCAACCATTTTAAAGTCATACCAATTTTAATGAATTGTTTATCATGTGATTTACAACGTTAGATAACAATATAATATAATATAATGTTAACACTTCCCATGAGTATGAGTATTTTTAAGTTAAAGTTTTAATTGGCTAGGACTAAGACGAATCTCGAGGCCAAAAATATGCATATTTAAAGAACAAAAATAAAACTATTTCGATGAGTTGTTTTTTAACCTAAAGTTTTTGACTTTAATTTTGATTTTTGGAGAATGCTTTATTGGTATTATCTAAAGCTGCGTTTGAACTTTGCTGATAGTGATTGTATAAGTGTAAATGTGAGTGTTTGCGTATATTTAACATAAAATACCACTACTTATCAAAGCGACAACAACAGCAAAAGCAAACCCGTTTTATTTTGTTGTCTAACCCGAACCCGAACGAAATGCAAATTTCAAATTCCAATTTCAATTTCAAATACGAGTCAGCTTCTAGTTCGTATCAATCTCTGACTATGTCGAGATACCAGCTTCAACTTCAGCTTCAGCTCCAGAGAGCAGCTGGTCTCTGTCCCGACTCGGTATGGCTCGGATCTTTTGGCATCGTCACGTTTGCCAAGCCAAAGCAAATAGCAAAAATTTATGCAAATAGAAACACGCAAAACACCTACGCAAACATGAGGCAATATAGCATGTCAGAGAGAGAGAGAGAGAAGGGAGGGAGCAGAAGAGCAAGGGAAAGAGGAAGGAGAAGGTTCAGACGTAGCTGGAGCTCATCATCATGTGGGATTCTGGGTCTCCGACTTGCGGTTCATTTAATTTTCGCACTTGACGACGAAGCTACAAGTCGAAAAATTGTACAACTAAAATTGTAATACAGGCTAAATGTTTAAGGGGGAGGTAGGTTGGAGCAGGGGATGAAAAAGGGTAGGAAAAAGGGGAGGAGAATAAGACATAACTGGAGAATAACTACTATGGTCAGTTGGCTTTTATAGGCCTGCATGAAAATCTAATTTTCAATGTCTGAGCGCTTTAAAGAGCAGAACAGTAGTGCAAAAATGAATATAGAGTGAAAGAATGAGAGAGAGAATGAGAAAGAAAAAGAAAGGGAGGTTGGGAAATGTAGAGAAAGAAAAGGTAGAGGAAACTAACTGAAAGAGAGGGAGAGTTGCCAACTGTTTTCGCTGTATGACGTAGCAGTTTATTTATTGTGTGAGGTTGTTGAGGTGTGTGTGTGCGTGTGTAAGCTTCAGTTTGTGTGTCAGACCAAAGTAGGCAGCCCATAGTCCACAGTCTGTCCTCCGTCCGTAGACCTGAGCAGCGCCACACACAACAAAGTCCAGAGTTGACTTTTATAGAGTCGCATGCACAATAAAGAAGTCTATTATCCTTTTTGCCAGCGACGACGACGACGACGACTTCGTTATTGTTGTTGTTGCTGTTGTTGTTGGGCGACCGACGACTGGGATCGATATCCATTAGGAAAATTAAAATTGTGGCAGAGGCAATGAACGTAAAAAGCGGAAACAGCAGTCAGTCAGTTAGTTAGTCAGTCGAGCCAAAGCCAGCAGCAGCAGCAGCAGCAGCAACAGCAACAATCCAAAAGGCCGACAACATCAACGCCAACAGAGTCATTCATTCATTCAGTCATTTACTCAGTTAGTCAGTCATCTAGTCATTCATTCATTCAGTCACTCTTGTACGCAGTTTGTTGCGACCGCCATTTGTCGCGAGCGTCTTTGGCGCTGCCACTTCCGTTTCCGTCTGCCAGAACAGGTTGAATATCAATTTTTAAACTAGAGTACTATTAGCTAGCACGCTAAGCTTGTAACGTCTGAAGGTTAAAAGACAATCCTTCTTATCTATAGAGTTCTTAAATTTATTTGCAACTTTATTTGAGCAAGAATTTAATGTAAATTGCAGTTTGACAATTTAAAAAATATTTATATATAACTAGAATTTTAATTAGGTTTCATATTTTTACAGTTAGATTAAAATTAGTTTATATTTTAAAGTTAACAATAGATAAATAACATTTAATCACAAGTCACATTAAGATTTTTCAACTCACTAATTTGTCATTAATTTAATTTTACCATCAAAATCAGAATATAATAATTTTTTTCAACTTAATCTTTAATATAAACAAGAGTTGGTCAAAACCTGGGTTTTAGGGATAGTACTCAAAAGCATTTAAAGCTCAAACTAAAATGAGTATTTTACGTTTTCTTTTCATAGCCTGATAATCCACATTTAAAATGGTGTGAGATTTTTAAAACGCTTGGCAATTGTAAGGAGCTTTCTTGTGATAATTTTAAAAAAGGACTGTTCGAGCTTGAACTGTAACTGTTTCCTTTTAAATTCTGCATTGATAACATTCTAGAATCTGGATTTTTTTTTATATCAAGCATTAGATGCAATTTTGTACTGATAGAAAGCAGTGCTTAAAAATTAATTAATTATAGAATCCTAGTAATATATTCTGTAATTATTGTCAGTGTAAGCAAATTTCGGCTTGCGACTGACAGTAGTTTCACTTTATTGTTCTTGTCTGTTGTTATTGTTGATTTTGAATTAAGTTTCCAGCTAGCAAACGCCCGCACACAAGGCTGTTGTTGTTGTTGCTGTTGCTGTGGCTGCTGTTTTTGTAAATGTTGTTGCTGCTGTTGTTGTTATTGCGAACTGCCATTTTGCAGCTGTCATTGTTTTCGTATCTTTTTTCTTCCTTTTTGGCAAACGCGAACGCGACATTTTCATTGTTGACGCTTTGCTGCAGTTGTTGTCGTTGTTTTAGTTGTTTCTGTTGTTGTTGTCGTTGTCGTTGTCGTTGTCGTTGCTGCTGCTGTCGTAGTTATTGTTGCAGTTGTTGGCAGAGCAGCTCATCTGTCATTCAAAGTCACGAAGCATGCAATTTTTGTTGTCATGACTTTTTCAATTCCAATTTTCGGCAACAGCAAACGAACGTGGCATTCACATTGCCACATTGCCACTTGCCACATGCAGCAGTTGCCGCAGCAGCAGCAACATCGACAGTATTGACATGTTTGCATTTCAATTTGATTGGAAATATATTTCATTGGTTTCTGTGTTCAATGCGTCAAATCCATTGAAATATGTATGCAAAAATAACAGCTGCAACAACAGCAACAGCAGTAGCAACAATAATAATAACAGCAACAACAATTGCAACAAATAAAAATAACAACAATTGGCTAACAGTCAAACGTCAGTCAAACGCGGTCTGTACAGCTTTTGACCTGCAGTTTGTTAAATGTTTAAGCGGGGCTTTAGTTTCCATCGATCCTTTGGGGCGTACTCTAGAATTCCCTCTCTTTTCCTACAATCATACTTCCGTCTCAGTCTCCTATCTCTCTCCTTTCTGTTCTGTTTATCTGCCCTTTCTCTTACCTCTCTTTATCATCCCAGCCCAGACCATAGCTATTTGTATAGCGTCGAACTAAGCTGCTCCATTGGCGAGCAGCCTTAGCAGCAGCTCGTTGAATTTTTATAACGTGGCCACACACACATACACACACACTTTTACCCACACACACACACACCCACACAAAAATTCAAACGGACTTACATAGTTATTTGATAGAGTTTCTGTACATGCGAGGGCTACCTTTGTAGTACAAACAAATTAATATCAAGTTATGTAGTTTATATTAAATAGACTGTAACTTTGTTTAACTTTCTAGAAACTAAGCACTTTACAACTTTCCAGAAAATATTCATATTCATGTTTAATCACTTTAAACCTACACTGACATACATCTATAGTCATACATAGTCATGTAAGAAAAATATTCCGTTTACATTTCAAAATACTTCGTAATTCTAAAGTTGTGTTTCATTTTTTTGTGTTTTTATATAAAATACGTCTTTATAACAAACAAAATTTGTTAAATAAACCCTCCTAATTTTGTAAGCCTTTTTTTAATGAGTTTAGACTTACCATTTGAAAACGAGAGAGAACATCTACTAGTAAAGTGTAGAATAAAAATTACCAATAAAAATCGTTTCCAGAATTTAATAAACAGTCTTTTTATAAATAAACAGTTCCCATTGTCCTTTAAATTTATTTAAATTTTTATAAATGGTATTTATTTTGAGTACTGTTGAAAGTTTCTTTAAATGATTAAAGTATGACTCCAGATTTTGTTAAGCAACCCTCTTTGGCGCTTTACTGTAGTAATACACACAAGTGGGGTATGTGGCAGATGGAGCTACGTAGTCCAACCAGCTCACTGGAGCATAATTTTTGCGGTACCTTTTAAGTTTGCATATCAATCGAAAATTTATATGACGGTAAAGCGTACACAGAGCTTCAGCAAAAGTCCCCTTAAACCCCGACCCCGGAGTCCTCAAGCAAATGCAAATACCATATGCGAAATCTGAGAGTGTGTGTGTGGGTGTGTGTGTGTGTATGTGGGTGTATGCGCGCGCATACATTTGCAAATGTTTTATATGCAAATCCAGCAGAGGAACCGACGCCAAAGTTGTGAAGCAGCAAACAGAAATGAGGCAAAGCCCATAAAAGTTAAAGGCAACGGGTGAGGGCAAAGGGCAGCATATTTTTCTACCTTCAAGTTGAGGTATAACACTCTCTATGCATATGTGTGGGTGTGTGTGTGTGTGTGTGTGTTGATGTGGTGTGTTTGTTGTGCGCCATATTAAAAATGGCGGCAAGCGTTTGCTTGTTGTTGTCAGGAGGCAAAACACAGAACAAACGTTGCTGCAACTTGTCTACAGAGAGGGAGAGGGAGAGGGAGAGAGAGAGAGCGTCAACCGCCCTTTTGCCAAGCTGAGTTTTTACTCCACATTCAACCCACTTTCAAGTCAAAGTCACCCTTTAGCCACCTGCCCCATTGCACTTGCCACTGCGTTGTGGCAGCTACCCTTTCAACGCTGTATTGCTGATGTTGCCGGCACCTGCGACTCGACTCTATGTATGGGTGTCTGTATGTCTGTCTGTCTGTCTGTATTTTGCTATGTGTTTGTGTAAACCCAACCAAACCCAAACTCCCATCTAAAACTCAGCGAAAGAAATAGAGCTCATACCCTGGAATAAATGGCAGCAGCGACAATTCTTGAGGGGAAATTTATGCTGAGCAGCAAAAGCAAACGACGCGATGGCCAAACCAAAAATGGTGAACAAAAGTGCGCAGCTACAACAACAACAACAACAACTACTATAACAATAGCAAAAACAAAAACAACAACAATTCTTAAAACAAGAACAATGAAGAACTAAACATGGAGTTGGCAGGTCGAAGCGACTCTACTGATGCACTACTAAAACTTTGAAATAAATTAAAGGATATCAAATCAAATTGATTACTTAAGTACATGGAAAGATTTTATTTTTATAAATAAACATAAAAAAAATCCGTAGATAAACGAATTTTTAAATGATTAAGGAAGGATTGTTAAGTTCAAAATTTGAACTTCAAATATATATCAAGCTATTTATGAAATTACAAATCTGACGAAAGTCCTTGGAACAAATTACACTTTCATCAGATATTATATCAATTTAATTTAGTTTTGTTACTAGGTAGTTTCAATTTTATTTTAACATTAAAAGATAAAAAGTTTGTTTGACCATTTTAAGTTGACTTTAATTAAAACAATACAAATTAAATAAAATTCAGACCAATAATATGTAAAATTCATTGTATGCAAAAAGTGCTCTTATTAAAAGATATAATTGAAATGAGTTAATATTGTAGGCTTCACATCTTAGAGGTATTTAAAATTTAACATGTATTTAATTTAAAAAAATTGTGATAAAGATTTTTAGAGGATTTCCTGTAAATCCTTTTGCCATAAAAGGTAGCTAGAAGAGGCAATATTTTAATTTCTGGTACATCTATCATTATATAGAATAGTAAAAGCAGACTTTACAGTTTACTGACATTAGTTTTAACTGTTACTAACTGAATTTAAAACCAAGACAAACGCTTTCTTTAAGCCAAGTTGCCCAATCTTTTTGACCATTTTATAAATGTAGCGCAAAAATGTGGCTAGCAAAAAAACACGGTAAATGGGGGATAAGAAAAAGTTGGGCATATAGCAAAAGATGCTGAACGTAACGCAAAACGTTGGCGCTTTTGTAGGGAGGGGGTGGCATCCCCCTGGGCATGTGTCCTGACAGGGGAGAGACTGGTGGAAGCGTAATAATAAAACATAATGCCAAAGATAAACCGTTTGGTTTGCTGGAGGCTAAATCATTTTTCGCTTTGCAGGTATCAGACTTGAGCTTAGCTCACAACTTGACAACTTTTGAGGCAACCCTTTGTGAACTGTGTGTACTGTGTGTACTGTGTGTACTGTGAACTGTTGCCAGGGCTTAACCCTTGACATATGTAGGCATGGGAAGAGGTAAGGGGAAGAGGGCAGGTCTATTATCAGTGGCATATTGTCATTAAGTTTAATGCGGATGTAACAAATGTAACAATTCTGTCAAATTTACTGGAAGTTCAATGCAAAAAAATGCTGTCGCGTGTTGTCGTTTAAATCCTTTCAATAATCGTTGAATCCTTGCAGAATGCATTGAA
Source organism: Drosophila testacea (assembly GCA_035043265.1). Taxonomy (NCBI): domain Eukaryota; kingdom Metazoa; phylum Arthropoda; class Insecta; order Diptera; family Drosophilidae; genus Drosophila; species Drosophila testacea. The sequence goes on from JAWNND010000151.1 coordinate 4,582,311, forward strand.
GTGGCAATTGCAACCCTCGAGGCCAAAACATAGTTCCATTCGCAGTCAAACATTACATAATTGCAGGGCGCGGCAACGCCCACATTTTTTTTTTATTGTTGGATTCTCTCTCTCTCTCTGGATTTGCTTTGTGCGAATTGGCGCCTAATCAAGTGGAAGATTTGAATGAGCGCGCAGCGTCTGTCAACACCCACAGAGAAGGGGAAAGGAACCGGGAACTTGCTGTTAAGTGTTGTCATTTTGGTGGCAATAAAAGTATATTTTTGACAACCACATAAAAAAGTGTCGTCATCGAATCAAGCATGCCTCGCTGCCTTTTTGGTCCTTACTGGTCAAATAAATCTCTGGGAAGGCGTTGCCACGCTGCGGCTGTTGCGATTTCCGCGTCTCCATCCTCCTCCTTTCCTTCATACTTCCACTTGACTGCTCTGTTGTTGTAACTTTTGACCCCTCCGATTGTGTGCCCATAAATCACGCATCGTTTGACATCCTCCCATTTCTGAAGTTCAGAGTCTGAACTATCACAAAAACAAAAGTGAAAAGAGAAAAGAATCCTTGCTCATTAGTGGGCATCAGGTGAGCGTTGAACGTGCAACAGGCACGTGGCAAGTGCCTAGAAGGCTTCACAGTGAAAGTTTATACACTTTTAATTAGCGCTAATGATGAAAGACAAGCTGGGATCCCCAAAAACTAAGGAGAAGGTGGTGTGGTATGGTATGGTATATTGACTTACAGACTTAAAAGCAGCCTGCGCAAATTTATTGTAGGCAATAATCCTTAAAGTTTAAGTTACATTCCAAAGATAAGGAGCAGGATTGTGCCGCATGACACACTGCAGACTCCAGGGTAAAAATGCCTCAATAAAAACTTCGAAACAACCAACAAACGAAACAACGACAACAACTGAAACAAATAAGAACTCTTAAGTCCTAAATGTGTCTGACTGTGAGATACCCTGCAATCAGCCAGCAGATGTACTATCAGTTATGCCTTCAAATATCAAACTAATTGTTGGGAGTCTAAGTTAATACAATTTTTATAATTTAATTTAATTGCCTTATAAATTGAATAAAAAGTCATTTAATATTTTTTAAATGCTTTTGTTTATTGGGTTAAATATAACTACAATTATTGGTATTTATAGTTAATATGTTTGTTACGACTCTATAAATATTTAAAAAAATGTGCACACAATATTATCAAACATCTAGATTCTAGAGAGACTTTGAAAACCTGAAACACCTTTAAAATTTCAGTAATGTTATTTGTAGCTTTAATACTGCTTCTTTTTCAATAATTGTTTCTAGAATAACATCTATCCTTATTATAAGATCATTATAATACTTTCAGAACAGATCGGAAATAGGGTATTTAAGATAAGTGAGAAAAAAGTAATGCATTTAAAATTGATCTTTATATTAATTATCAATTTTTGAAAGAAGAGGCTTGTTTTTGAAAATTAAAAATACAACAGCGTATTGCGTATGACCTAATGGAATTTATATATATGTATTATGCCTGTAGCTTTTATAGTCACTAAGTTCTTGGCATATGAGTGAAGCGACTCAATTTCTATGCTTACTTAGCTTAAATTCTTTATAATATGCCTTATTTTGGACTTTGACTTAATTTTAAAGAAAACTTATACACTTTAATACCCATTTTTAATGTTAACAGGGTATAAATATCCCTCAAAGCAATACTCAATACCAAAATGACGATGCCGACGGTTCGCCTTTAATTGTCGGACAACGCTTCGGTTTTTATTGTTGACCGCTGCGCAGTCGCAGTCGCAGTCACAGTCGAAGTTGTGACTCACAGCAACCGGTCTCTGCAATAGTCCCTGGTCGGGAGACTGGAACCGATACTGGGACTGGGACTGGGACTGAGACTAAGGCTAAGACTGGGGACTGTTATCAGTGCAGGTTTAACCGAACCTATAAACAACCGCGCGGAATGCCATGCATAAATGTCCCCAAATTAGATAAACATGGCGCCAATGCAATCGACGGCGCACACACAGCTGCACAGCTGCCCAGCTAAGCTACACACACCCATATACACACACACACACACACACACCCGTACCCATACTCTCTTAAAAACACACACACCTCTTGTCCAATACCGAGGTCGCCATTTCGAGGCGTGTTTTTTTCTTTCTGTGTGCGTCTTTCTCTCATTTTGTTACCGACGCCAGTCAGACAGTCATTCAGTCATTCAGTCAGTTCTTTTTTTTCTCTTATTTTTTCCTTTCTTTTATCTTAATACCTTTCCTAATTTCTGCGTCGGAACGGGCCGCCGGCTGGCGCTCATTTGAATAGATGAGAGAGTCTACCTCAGACTTTACCCACTAGCTTGTACGTCTTATCAGTGTACAAATTTTCGTTTTGATAAGACGTCGAGTCCACTGGTCAGACCATGTAAATGTAACACAGACACAGACCCAGACCCAGACACACACAAACACACACTCACACACACAACAAAAGGAATAATTTGTTTTTATGACTTTGAACTATGGAAAGTTGATGTGATGTGTCTTCTAGACATAGAAAGTCAATGAATTCTTTAGACAGTTCTTAATACATTACGCATAAAATAGAACTAAAATAAATTCTTTTGTTTCTGTTCATTTGTTTAAAAGATGAAAGAACTTTGTAACAAATTTCGTGTCTTTTATATAAATAATTTTAATGAAAACTTGCCTTTTTTAAACTCTTGTCTACTTGACCAAAATTATAGCTATTTAAATGTTTAAATCATAAAAATGTTGAAACGAAATTTGAATTCTGTTAATGAATTGAATTAAGATGTTCATCAAAAAGCAAGATGAAAGATACGCTGTTGGTTTATGGACTCAGTTGTAGGTAAGTTATGTTAAGAACAAGATTAGGTAGAGCTTTTGTATTATCTAAAGATTTTAAATACAAAATTTTCTGCTTTTAACCTTAAAAATTAGTGCTGTTTGTTTAATAATTTCAGAAATTACGATGCGCTTAGTTATAATAAAGGGCTACCTTTTGTTGGGAAATGTAGAAGATTTTTCACGAGTACTTTACATGGGCAAACAAAAGATTTTTAAAAGTAAGCACTCCGTATATTACTGAAAAAATAAATGTTTTCTAATTATTTAAATTTATATGTCATTTAAAGTGAAAAGTTGTAGTTTGAAATACTTATTTATTTATTTATTTAATTGCCTGCTTCCATCAAAAGGACAAAAACTATACATTCAAAAATTCAGAAAATATTTAAAATTACATAGAATCATATTTAGTTTACTTTACGTTAATTTTCTTTTTCCGAAGACTCGTTTATTTAACCCTTAACGGCTCACATATATGCTATGCTAAAATCTATTTTTACATTACATATTTTGCATGAACTTGAAAACTTTGCAAGTAAGCCCGGTAATCCTTAACCTTAACTATTCGTATCTATGTTGTAATCCAATATGCTACAATATTTTCACTACTGATAAGGATGGCTTAATTACAGCTTATAGCTTTATGGCCGACACTCACTTAGGCATGTAGATGGTCTTGATAGAAGGAGGAGAGGGTGGTACGAGCTCTCGATGTTCGCTTGTTTTTCGTGACATGTGTTATGAGCTGATAGCGTAACCCCCCAGACCAGAAAAAGTGTTGCATGCACCCCTCGAGAAGTGGCAGAACCGAATACGGAAATACGGAATACCCAAAAATACCCAAAAGCCTCTTTCAATAGCCAAGGCCTATGAAAGTCATAAATTTCACTCTCAACTTCGCCGCGAACACATGAATTGCATTTTCGGCAACACCCCAAGCAAAACAACAACCATAACATGGAAAATGCACAAAATATTGTGCGTAAAATTCAATTTTCAGACCACCCCAAGAAGTAATACGTGTTCTTAGCAAGAGGGGGAAAGGAAGTAGGGGTCTCTTGGGCTTAATATGGGGTGTCCTTGCCTTATTAGTTGATTACAGGACACATTATCGTGATTATCGCGTATGTTTCCAAAGCGAGAGACTACAACTCCGAAAGATCCATAAATAAATTTACTATAGCCGTAGAAAATTGAATAAAATTTTGCCAAGGATTTTCCCCCCAAATACCACATAAAGGGGTGTGTCCACAAAAAGTGCAATGAAATTTCCCAGCTAATAGTTTGATTAATGGCCTAGGACATGAGCTGAGAAGCAATAGCAACAGTTTCCAATGATGAACCCTGAACTGAGGTCGACCTAAGCCCTATAATCATGATATGCTGTGATTAGAGGCTGGCTGAGAATGCGGTGCTGTGCTGATTGATAAGATTATAGCTGTAAATAGATTATGCATGGAAATTATATGGAAAATGTGCAATATGAAACAAATGTTGACATTTTCCATGGGATGTTCGAAGCAATTTTCCTTGGCTATGGCGCCGCGAAATTTGAAGCGTGTTGTAGCAACAACAGCAGCTGACCATTGAGTTTGTGGCAGCATCCAGTGGCAGCTGCCACTGCCACACTTTCGAAAGGGGTAAGGGAAGGAAAGGAAAGGAGAGGGGGCAAGTGTAAACTGCAGCATATTTCAATGTTTATTGCTCGACTCGTCAAAAATTTCCACACTTTTGATTTTGTAAAGGATGCACGTTGAGTGGCAGTTTTTGTTCTTGTTGTAGAGATTGTAGTTGTAGTTGTTACTGAACTGAGTCGCGTGTTGTCCTTCAAGTGGCAGCCACACAGTCAGCTCTTGAAACACAGTTGCCGTTTTTGTGGTCGATGCCACATCAGCGACATCAACTGAAAAACACATCCACAATCCACATTCACATCCACAATCCATTGAAATGCGCTTCTATATTGCTTTTATTGGTTTTCTACAAATATTTAATGGATTTCAAGTGGACGCTCTGTTGTTGTCGTGCCACTTCATAATTTTTGTATCCCAAAAAGGGTTGCCCTGCCCCTTTTCCCATCTGAACTGAACTGTGAGTGGTTCCGACTGTGAGTCATGTGAGCAACTGCTGCCGATTCTACAATACTTAACTATCAAATCTGGATCAATAGCAGCTGCTGTATTTGAGCCGTATCATTATTTGCAAAACTGAAAGAAAGAAGATTTGAAATAGTGTGATTAAGAAATATAATGTGATTTAGTTGAAAGTAATTAAAGGATTTACATTTACATATATATTCCATTTTAGTACAATTATAAATACTTAGAACTAAGTTGGAAATATATAATAAAGAAAATATAGAAATTTTGGAGTATAGATTCAGGGATTGTCTCGAATATCTTATAAGAAGTTTGATATATTATGAACAGTTGTTATCACTTACCCTTTGAAATACTTACCTATAACTTCAACTCATTTTGTAATACTCCTTATACAATTATTTCTAGAGTCTAGATTCTAGATTATACGCAGTTTGTTCTTTCCTTGTTACTTAAAAATATCTAATACAATATTTCACTGCCTCCATTTCTATTTCTCCATCTCTTGCTGTCCTCTTGCTTATTTTTTCACTCTGTCTCTCTCTCTCTTTTTCTCTCCCTCTTTAAGCGCTTATTAAGTTCTGTGTGGTGGGGAAAAACTTTTGAGCTGGCAGCTGGGAGTTGCTTTTGGGTCTTAAGCCGCTTAGGCCTAGCGCCGTGGAGAGTTGTCGATAAGCTGAAACCTTGAAGGTGAACCAATAAATCATAAGGCAAAGTGTCCAAGCGTCACTGTCGGCTTCGCCGTCGACGTCGCTGCCGAGATCTCTGCTGCTGCGGCTGCTGCTGAATACGCTAATGTGCTTAAGGAACGCTTAAGGTTGTCCGCACGTCAGGAATTCGCGTTGCAGCTGATAAGAACTCTCTACCTGTGTCCAAATTGAAATCGGAGACAGAGTTTCGGAGTCGCCTGTTGCAAGTTGCAAGTCGGAGACACGCAATACCAGAAGCCCGAAATCAATTGCGTATTTATTGGTCACAATCAATGCGGCGCGACAACAACGCTGACTGGACTCAATATCAGGGACAGAGGGCCAAGAAAAAGACCAAGACCAGGCTAAAAACCAGAGGCTCTAATGATCGCCCACAGTGCTCTCGACATTGCTGGCGAGTCAACCGCAATAAGCCTCTGGCGTCAGCGTTAACGTCTCTGTCGACGTCTCAGTCGACGTCGCAGTCGCTGTCGCTGCACCCATTTCATTATAAGAGCGTATTTTTGACTGAAGATCTTCTGTTTATTGCTGTTGTTGTTGTTCTTTGTCGATCCTTTGACTGTCAGTTGCGTCATGCGTCATGCCTTTGGTATGCCAAATTCCGTATATCTATCTAACTGTCTGTCTACCTGTTCTCCGGACCTAACTTCTTTCGGGACATCGTCTACATCTAATCAGTTGTAAATCACTCATCTAGGAAGTGCTCGCAGCGTGGGTTGTTTCCTGTGCAAATTGAGGATCATTTGGACATTCGAGTAGAAGAGTTGAACGTAGACAAATTAAAATACAAATAAATATAGATATAGCGCCATTTATTCAATGTCTACAGGTCTCCGTTAACATTAATATGAATATAAAAATTTCGAGAAGTTAATGGCAAAATTAAATAAATATTTTAAAGTTTGTTTTTAGCTGACATATTGTTCCATTCAACTGGTAGAAATTATTTAAATTATTATTTATGAAATTATGTTTTATTCCAATAAATAGTTAATATTACAGAACAGAATTTTCTTTACAGTTTGTAAACATTTTGATCAGTGATTTCTTCGGAGCTAAAATTGTTAAGAACCCTATGAATAAAATATACAATTTTTAATTTGATTGAATATTAAGTGTTTATTATTAAATTATCTAAGATACATATTTCTATACACTCTTCATCATAATTCTAAATTTTTCTTGAATTTCACAAAAATTTGTTATCTTGCATGATCTATAAAGGAATACATTACAAATTCTATTCTTAATCTAGTTCTAATTCTAAAATGTGTTGCACACATTTCCGAAATAATATATTTAAGACCTTTATTTATGACAACTGTAGTTTTTGCCATTTCCCGTTTGAGAATTTAATCTCGCTTTAAGTCAGACGCAGAAAAACTCAAAGAAAATGCGGCGTTTGCGGCCTTTGCCAAAAGCGTGCATAAATTGTCTGTGGTAACAGCAGCAAAAACAAATACAGCAACAAGAACAAGAACAAGAACAACAACAACAACATTAGTGACTTGTAAGCGCATATGAATAAATTATTGGCACACACACACATACACACGCACAACACATGGCAAAAACAGTGCGTGCAAAAAGCATAGCGCCAGGCAATTCAGTCAGAGGAGAGTCAAAGTCACAGTTGGCAATGCGTTGGCGAGTTTGCCTTTGAAGTCACAACAGGAGTGGGATAAGGATATGGAGGAGGGAGTGGGGGAGAGGAGTAAAAGTGGGAGGAGGAGGAGCAGTAGCCGTAGACCATAGACAACCCTCGAATGAAACACGGACACGGACACGGCATTATTTGTCGTGTGTGCCATATGGTGGCTATTTTGGTGATTAAGCAGATGATACTTGGTACGAGTGCAACACTCACCGTACACACACACACACACACACCACTTCAGTGGCAGTCAAAGGGCAACAAGCCAAGTTAGCTCATCCCATCCCTTTAACAGACAGAGGAAAAAGTTCGTCGTCATTTCGACGACTGCAACTAGGATCATAAATTTTGTAACCCCTCGCACAAGGATACGAAATACGGAGTTCTAGTCACAGTTCTACACGGAGTATTTCAACTAGTTTTTCTACCGCATCCCTCCCTCCATCCTCCTCAAGTGGACTTTTTCGGGTAGTTTCAGCTGATGATGGTCAAAGCCCAAAAAAAAAGATACCTAAACGCAAACCCAAAACAGGCTAAACAAGTGAAAGCCTCTGAGCTGAGTCTCTTTAATGGCAATTTCTACAGTTGCATTATAATGTCAACAGAGTGGAAATAATATAAGTATTCGGATTGACATTTAAATGCTGTAATTTGTAATTTATATACGATCAAGTGTTGGCCTCTCTATCGACAAGGTTAACACAGAGTTGAGTCATCTGTTAGTTATGGAATAAACCAGCAAGTTGGAAAAATATCTTAAAAGCATCCTTGGAGAGTAATCGTAAACCAATTGAAAACTGAAACGGTAAGAAATAAATTTGGAATATGTAATAGAGATTTTAGACAGTAACACGTTTGCATAATATTGGTGAACTTCTCTCAATCATTTTCGTATCAAAAACTAAAGTATTTATGAACTTGTTGACTTGATTGAAGAATTTATTAAAATTATAGTGTAATATTTTGATTAAGTAAAACCTAATTTAAAGCTTATAAGAAGCTTCAAAAATCAACTGAAATCAGAAAACTTCAGTTTATGATTTTGACAGTACAACAATTGTTAAAAATAGGAAAAACAAAATACCCCAAAAAAATTAATGCATGCCTTCCTTGAATATTTTATTATTACAACAGCTTTAATTCTTTAAATTTATATAAAACATATACTTAGCTAACAGTATCGAATTTGAAGGAATTTTCAAATTTAAAAGTTTAGTTTGGGCCAATTTTTTAATTATTCTTAAGTTGTTTAACCATTCTTAGATAAAAATGTTTCAAAACACTTTCTTGTTGTTTATATGCAAATAATAAATATTCAATAAGTTACGCATTCAACACTCTTTCCTATATATTTTTGTGTCGCGAACAAAACAATAAAAATGAAGTGTAGGGGTAAAAACATTTGAAATCACTTAGTCCAGCAATTATCATTGTTTTGCCAATCATTGACTTTGCCAAGTCGAAATTTCGAAATGTAGTGCGCAATCATAATAGAGTCATATTCCACCACCAAAAAAGGCCGAGTTCTCAGTTCCCATTGAAAAGTACTCCCTAATGGCATGACTTTTTCCCAGCGTTAAAACCTGAGAACTCCTTTGCAATCAAATAGAGGAATAGCAACATCATCAGTCGTTGTTGCAAGTGCACCGCATGTGTGCCATGTCCTGCGTCCTGTGTCCTTTGTCCTGAATCCTGTGTGTCACTGCTGTGCGACAAGCCGTTAATGAGCAAATTTCGCCATGCCACCGCATGTTGCGCACTCCGCACAGACGGAAAATATTAGCCACAAAACACGCCCCGCATAAAAATGATAGGCAACGGAAAATGGGGTAGGAGGTGGCAGGTGGCAGGGGGCATAAGTGTTGCACGCGTCGGACAAAAAAAAAAAAGAACATAAATACAAAAGGGCTATTGCCAAAAATGTTATACCCTTCCAACGAACTATGTTCAACTTTTCACTGAAATAAAAAAACACATTTTCTGAATTTGATTGAGTTGTATCAGGAAACAATTAACTTCTTTTTGACCGATCGTTCTTATGACAGTTATATTATATGTATTATATACAGTTTGATCAGGATATCAGTCAGGATGTAAATTTAAGTCTTTCTTATATGGATAGCTTAAGAAAGAAATACGTTTTTCATATTTAAAATTGTTAATGTTCAATTGATTCTATGTCAGCAATCTGATAAAATTAAACAGATTGTATTGTAAACACACATTCTGTGTGTTCGATTAAGCTATCTCAAGAAATAAATAAAATTATCGTACATGATATAGTATCCGATCATATAAAAATGTTGTCAGGATGCATAAGTCAATATTAAATATACACTCTGTGAGTCCTCATGTTAAGAAATATATGTACAAGTTTTACACTAAAGGTTGAGTTTGAACAGTTTCGACACATATTTTGTCAGGACAACTTTAGTCATCGACTTAGCTCATCATTCTGATCAGGAATAAACATCTATTTTGCAACGCCTCCTTTCGAAGCGTAACACATTTCGTTAAAAAATCAGAGTACCCTCTGCAAGAGTATAAAAATAGTATGAACGAAAACCAATTTCCCAGGAAGCGCACACGAAAGTGTTGAGCATTAAAGTCAAAGGATCAACGCCTGTGAATTAACCAATGAAAATAGAAAATATAAACGGCAACAACAACAACAACAACAAGAACAACAACAAATTTGAAGGTTGCATGCGGCATAAAAAGGAGCAACATACACGTGCAGCCATAATGAAAACAGGAACGAAGCGTAGCTTCCTTCCTCTCCCTCTCACTCTCTAAGGATGAAGTGCCCGTGTCCTCCCTTGGGGGAAATGGAAATTGGGAAAACAGAAGTCGAAGTCGAAGTCAGTCGGTTGGTCACGTGAACGGACGACGCTTGCGACGAGGTCACGTGACCAAGAAAAACAATAGGCCGAGAATTTCTCGAACGTTGGGCAATCAGGAAATATATGGTATGGGGGAGTTATCCCCTTTCCCCCCTCCCACCTTCCATATAATGTGCATCTTCCTTCGCTCACAAATTGTTAGTATAAACAACAATTGTGCGCACACGTGGCGGCCATTGCAAAGTTATTTCAAGTTAGGAGGAGGAAAGGACAAGTGCAAGGCGTTGCCAAGGACGACCCACAATGCTGTGGGTAACAGTCGAGTGGGTGATTGTACACTCACATGAGTGTGTGTGTGTGTGTGTGTGTGATGAGTGAGTGTACTCGAATCATTTTGAAACAATTTATTAAAGCAGTTGATTTGTAGATTTAGATCGATGTCCCGCAGCCAAATTGCACAGTTCCTGCCGCGGCACGCGCCATTCAATTGACGCCCCGTTTCCAAAAGTGATTAACGGCATTAGGCGACGCGTCGCATCGTGTTGCATCGCTTTAAGGAACTTGCCACAAATGCAAATCAAATTGCGAACAATCTTGGCGCTTTTGAGCTCATTTAACTGCCCTAGGCAAAAGCTTTTGCAGCAGTGTTGACAGCATTTCAAGCTCTACAATGGCTTATTTTATCAATAAAGGTAGCTGGAAATAATTAACTAAAAGTATTTAAAAGATTTTAAGGTAGTTGGAATACAGAATTTTGTCTTAATCTTAGCTAAAAGTCTACTGTCCGCTTTTTAAGACTTTTATTACAGCTACGAAAATTAACCATTCATTGCTTTTAGGTAAGATATTTGCAGATTAAAAGTCTAAATGTGCGTCAACATCGAATGCATCTCTTTATGAATTCATTTTTAAAAATCCACTTCTTTTTAGTCTAGAATCTAGATTTAGACTCTCAATCTTAATCTACAAGATTTTCAAAATTATGAACATACAAGTTGTAATTATATTATTCTTAAAGCTATCTGCCAATCTGCAAAACTAGCCAAGTCAATTCAATCAGCGGATTTTAAGCAAATAGTATATCTTTATATTTGCTAGCTTTTAAATTTTGCAAAATAGTTTAAGTTTGTATTTTTAAGTTTTATTTAAGAACATAGAATAGCTATATGAACTATGCACATTTATTGTTTAATTATGTTATTATTTATATACTTTTAATTGTAGCTTAGAATGTATTCTACAGTACAATAATGTAGATAGAGACACTGAGGCCATAGGGCTGATTTAAAATATATTTTTACCTTAAATGTGTAGAAATTATAATACAATTTGTATGTGAAAACTGTCAGTCGAGCTACTTAATAGCTAAAATAACAATACTGCTCTGCAGCTTTCTCCTTTCTCATTCTCCCTTTCTTACTCTCCCCTCTCTCTTTGTCCCTGAGCGAGCTCTTGGCTAAGCGGCTTAGGCCATATTTAACGCGTCTTGGGCAAACACAAAGCCATAGTCTGAACAATCCCGACGCTAAGTCGACTTCGAAGTAGGCGTGAAAAGCGCAGCGATGGCGACAAAGGCGGCAATTTTCCTTTGGACCCAACATTGCTATGTATGTATGTGTATATACATATATTTATATGTATGTGGTTATCCCACTATCTGACAATCCGACTATCCGATTAGCCTAATGCCCCTTGAGCCCCTCCCTTTGGGCCATACAAGATGTTTACCGCGATCATCTTCAATGATGATGCTGCATTATGTCATTTGCTTTTTCTACACCTTTTTTTATGGACTGTGGCCGACTGCTTATCGCTCACTGTGATCGAATGCCAATGCAGCTGCCCTGAAACTGAAGATACACCTCAAGACTGAGTCTGGTCCTCTTTTTAGCTATGACTCAATTGTACTCTTATGTTGATATGAGTGGCCTCTGTGATCTATCACGGTTTATGGCTAAGAAACAATGCAATAAGTCGAAAGGTAGCCTCATAAATGCAACTCTTCAACCACGGTGTTCAATTTCAATCTTTTGAAAACAATATTGAGTCATAGAGCAAATTCAACTTATTCAATTGCATTTAAATACTGAAATTTATTCTCAAAAAGTTTTCAAAGTTGACTGTTAAATTTTATTCACAGCAATTCTGTTGCAGGTTTTGCTCTATCAACGATAATTAAAAATTCTTTTATTCTTCTTTTCCAATTATTTTGTTTAAAAAAATATAAAATATATACCTGGTCTATGTACATCATTAAATTTTATTTTTAATCGTATTCCTCGCTTTTAACGTTTTCTATATCAATTAATTTCTTAAACAATTTTTTGCTTTAAACTGTTCACATTTTAACTACACATTGGAATTTTTAAGCTTTCCTTCAAATTAGCTGACAACTTTTCTTGCAAAACTTTCCTTTAAGTAAGGCTTGACATGATTTTATTTATACAACATGTAAATTATTTTCCTATGGTCTCATTTTAAGGATAAGGTTTCCTTTAAATTTTCAATGTCAACCATATTCATAGACTTTCCGCTTTAAGTATGCTTTTTAGTCTTTAATGTCAATCGTGAATTTTCAAAAATATAATTTTTATTTATTTAAATAATAAGGTTTAAATAAGCCTGTGTTTTCAGTTTAACATGTGTTTCTCTAAAAAAAATTTAAAACCAAGTCTTTCAAAATTATATTTCTCTTTCAATCGCAACATTCAATTTCAATCCTGTATTTTCATTTCCATCTTCTAATTCTGATGGAAACTGTTATCGTTGTTTCTATCGACAACCCAGTGATTATTCATCTTTCACCCGTGCTCACATCTCAGTTATGCTCAGGTTTTTGATGGATGGGCGGAGATGGAATTTGTTAAACGCCACATTATGTCAATTTGCCGTTGCCGTGGTCGTTGCCTTTGCCGTCGCTCACCTTTGAACACCTTTGATCTTCATCAATGATCGAACTCAAGCGTCTTCTAATAACCGAAAATAAAAGAAAGAAAGATGAAAAAAAAAGAATTATAAAAATAATATTGAAATATGAATGCAAACAAATATGTTGTTTCTTCCTCTTGCTGCCTTCTTCTCCCAACTCACATTGTTGTTGTTGTGTATTTTGCGGCACGATTCAAAAGCGTATTTTGAAAGGGTTTTCTCTGTGTGTGCGAGTGTGTGTGTGTGTGGTTGTTAAATTGTGGCTATGGATTGACTACCAAGTAAACATGTCGCCACTTGACTGACAGCTGCCTTGCCTCCTCCAGCCCCGCCCCGTTCTACTGCCGCCTCCAGATGCGACTTTGATGCGCACCAAAACGCGCCGTCAGCTAATCAATGCAATTAGCCAGCCTCTGACCCCCAAAAAAAGAAAAAAATAAAAGTAGAGAGGAGAAAAATGTGGAACCTTTTAAAATGCCAGGCATTTTACAGGTCTCCACCCCGTCAATTACCTCTACAGACTTTAAGAAAAAGAGAGAGAGAGAGAGAGTGAGAGGGAACTTTTACTTACGCGTGTTGCATTTCCTTTTTAGCCCCCCTTCCCACCCATACCCTGTTGCATGCCCCATGTTCAATTATTGTTTATTTTGGTTAGCGTTGGCGGCAAGCAAATGGACTGCCATATATAAAAATGCACTCAGCTGCAGCCTAGACAATAAATATGAATTTGAAAGTGTGGCCTGTGGCCCTGTGTCTGCTCCTGTTGTTGTTGTTGTTGTTGCAACGCTGGGCCTGTTGCATCCGCATCCATTAGCTGCCACCAGCGTCTAAATATAGTGCAACAAGGTCTGTGATAAATGCAGCACAACACAGAGATAGACCGATGGGAAAAAGGGAAAGAGGGCGCCGTTTGTCGTGGTCTTTTACATTTTCCACAATTTTCCACAATTTTCATATATGGATTTTTTTTTTTTGGCATTTCTCTTCTAACACATCGTCGCTGTCAGTTGCAGTAATTGTGCCACATGTTTTTCTGAAAATGTTCGCAGTTCGTTTGTCGCTCAACCCACAGTACTTAGTCCAGAGATTTACACAAAAAAAAAAAAGAGGAACAAAATAAAGCTGCCAGTCACAATTGGCTACAACATGATCCAATCTCTAAAAACCGCATCGATATTCAGTTCAATTTAGTTCTTAAATTGCGACGGCGTCTGCGATCAAGCCAATTTGTAAGCCAACTTAAATGCTGCATCATGATCCGTTTGGCCAAGACCGTGACTGACTGCCTGACTGACTGATTGACTGACTGACTGACGTGTCGGTCTACATGACGTTGTAGTTATTTCGACTGCTTTTAAGATTGAGATTGAGATATTTCCATAATGCTGACTTGACACTGACATTGACGAACGTAGCGACTGCATTTCCTGCATGTGAACAGGTGACTTTACTCCTTCTCTCTTTTCTCTTTCTTCTCTTTCTCTCTCTCTCTCTCTCTTGGCTTACACCTTTGGGCCAAGCTCTGGTGTTGTTGACCGATGCGGGCGTCGCAAATTCATCAAGTTGACTTTGTCAGCTTGGCAATTAAAACCGCACAAAACCGTCGTCATTAAAGATTTGTTTGTTTTTTGTTTTTTTTGTTTTTTGTTTTTTTTTTGTGTTTTGTTTTTTACGAGTCTCGGCGAATATTTAACAATTTTATTGTACACTCGCATGCGCATTCTCCATCAAAGGCAATAAAAACAAATATAACAACAACAACAATTGAAGTAGCCATAAAATTTTCGTGTATAATGTTAATGTTTTCATCAAGCGAAATCACCTCGGGTCTGGTTTCGGTCTCATGTTTTATTTTCGTCTGTTTCTTTTTTTGTTTTATTTTTTTTATTTTTGGCGAAAGGTGTTTCCAAAGCAGTTCCTCTATTTGTAGTACAAATGTTTAGTTTTTTTTTATTTATTTGTATTTTATTTTATATACGTGCCATAGATTTGATTTATGCTAATCGAAACGCATAAACTGAACGTGGAGCTGGAACAATATATGCAAAACGTTTGCTTGATTGCGTACCCCAAAACTCATCAACGATTACAAAAGGGACAGAGACAGAGACAGGGAGAGCCTTGTGGTTTCTCAACAGAGGGAATTGGAGGGAAGGTTTTTGGTTTTGCAGCCATGTCAAACGGAAACCTCACACAAATGCAAACTGCAACGGGCAAACCTAATGGATTTCCGTTAGTCAAGACGGAAAAGCATTGGCACTTGAGCTCGAGTCCCTCTCTTAGTCTCTCTTAGTCTCAACCTCAGTCAACCTCAACCTCAAGCTGCAACCCGCATGAAATGTTCATGAATGACATTTGTAGGCCTCTGGCCACTTGTACTTCTACTATTACCACACCTCTAAGCCCCCCTCTGGACCCTCATTTAACTCCTGAGACGCCTTTCAAGCATCGCGAGGCTTTTTCTACACTTGTAAGCGGTTGGTTGCTTTTGCTGTGGGTAAACCAACTCAGGGGGAGAAGGGTATGATACCTTGTAGCCAACTCATTGTTGTGCCAACTGATGGCCAAAATGATGTGAGTGACTGTGGCCAACTGTGTTCACGTTCCTTGACCAGGCCGACACCAGTTTGTTGTAGCTACAAGTTATTTTTCTCTATAATTTGTTGGAGAAACTTTGTCTTGGCACAAAACTGATGAGCTGGTTGGATTTTTATCTATGAATTTGACGAATAATTTCTATATTCCACAAGCAGCTGTGACAGCTGTTTTTTAAAAAGGGAATAGCATTTTTTTGCAAAAGTTTATTCTCTGTTTAATCGTAATTACACATGTGTACTATATGATTATGAAACATGGAGATGAATGCAAACTGATAAATCACTCACTCTAAGCAAACTTACAGACTTAAATTAAAATGGTAAACAATTGCAATTGTTGATCAATTTTATAAAACACTTAATATAAATAGTTATTTGTACAACTTGGTGTCACCTTAATATAAATTCTATTAGATAATATGATCTTCGCTTAAATACAATAATTCAAAGTAGAACTGAAGAAAGGGTCAATTCCCACCTTCCGCGGTTTTTTTCTTTATAAGAAATGCATGTATTTATATTTATCAATATCAGACAAATTTATAATAACCATAGAAGTACAGCATAAACCTTGTAAACTTTTAGAATTAATTCCATCATTATACTTAAAATATATTTAAATAGAAATATTGTTCATATACAAACTTTGTATACGAAAAATATGCACATTAAAAACCTAAATGAACTCTACTTTAATAGTATATTCTCTTTCAAAACTCAACTCTTTTCATTCCATTTTAAATTATTTATTATTAGCTCGGATTTTACTTCACTTCAAATTTCACTGAAAATATTTATTCATTGAAATTTGGCGAGAAGTGTTAATTATTATTTAATTGGCAATCAACAATGAGACTGTTTTTGGTTTGAAGTTTTTGGCTGAATTCCCTGTGTTTTTGGCACTTGAACACTTACGCCTTTTTGGCCCTCATTAGCATAACAAACGTTGGGACACTTTGTCAGCTAGTTGTTGATGTTCTCGTCCATGTTGTTCGTGTCATTGTTGTTCTCGTTGTTGTTGTTGAATTACAAATGATATTTGCACAAAGGCGCAGAAATATTGCATAAATTCACTTTTATTACAACGAGTCATACAAAATATACTGCAGGGCACTACAAACACACACACACAGACACACTCATACAATGAGTAGTAACGATATTTATTGCGCGTCGACGCCATTTTGTTTGAACCTTTTGCAATATTTATGCGTTGAAATCAACACGCAACACTCGGCGAATGCGAACGAAAGCCCAAACAACAACAAGAGCAATTGCCGCACAGTTGTAAGCCCCAAAAGCCTCCATATTCCCATCACCCCCCCCCCCTGCTCAGTAGTGCACCCCTTTGGTTGACGAACAGAAAACCCGACCTATCGAGCAAGCAAAAACCGAGTAACCAACCAACCAGCCAACATGTTGGTTATCGTTATCCTTTCGCCTTGACTGGCGACAACAAAATGCGCGCTCGTTGAATCCTTCTGCTACCGCCCAAACACAACCACAACTCTCTCTCTCCCTCTCAGATACCCTACACTGCCCGTCTCTGTAATTACAATGCAGTTTAGGGTGCTGAAAGCTTTTGTGAAAATGTGCTTTATGAAATTATGATTATAGCTCAACAGCTGCATACCGAATGGGTTGGCAGTTGGAGCCTTTCTCTGTTGTTGTTGTTGTTGTTGGACGAACAGGGGGATAAACAGATGGATCCAGTACTGAACACTGGGTTCTGTGTACTACTGGGTTGGTTACTGGGGACTGGCATTTAAATGTGTGGCAGCTTGTGCAAATAATGAAAATGAAACAACACTTTGGCGCATTAAAAGCATTAAAAACAGTTTGCCATATAAATGTGTCCTCTGTCTCTCTATGCTTCTCTCTCTCTCTCTCTAGCACTCTACCTTGCTTTCTCTGTCTTTTGTTCTTGTTCGC
The DNA here is from genome assembly GCA_035043265.1 of Drosophila testacea. Lineage (NCBI taxonomy): Eukaryota > Metazoa > Arthropoda > Insecta > Diptera > Drosophilidae > Drosophila > Drosophila testacea. The sequence continues at coordinate 4,599,943 of JAWNND010000151.1, forward strand.
TTCCTTTCTCCCTCTGTTTGTGTTTGGTTGTCTGTGCGTATACATAATGTTCCCTCAGCGTGTGGAACTACAACACGCATACGCCACATAGGCCGCCTCTACTGAGGATAGTCAGGTCAAAAAACATAATTTACTTTTCATATGCAGTTTTATTTATGTTTATCTGTACATACACCCTTAGAAATAGAACTTTGTTGTGGGCAAAGAATTGCTGACTTGCGGTTTTATGTAGGTTACATATATTTACATACATGTGTACAAAGCATTGTTTGTGAATACTTTGTTAGTGAAAGTCAGAAGAAGTGTTGCTAGGAATTATTAATATCAGAAGTATTCACATTTTATAATAAGAAAAATACTACAGAAGAAAATATTACATTCATATCATTATGTTAAGATAACTTTATTAAAAAACGTATTTGAAGACTCCAACAATTTCCCTTTCTTTACTTCTTCACTATATAAAGTATTTAAAATAATTTCTTCACTTTACTATTTAAATAATAGTTAAGATAATGCATACTGACTGGCTTGAGTCGATATAATAATAAAATTATTATTGAAAAAATCTATCAGTTTAAATTTCTGTAATTTGTTGCATTTACTTAATTTCTAAACAAAAAAATTACATTCTATGGTGTAATTTGTATATTTTAAAAATTTTCATTGCCCAAAATTCAGATTTATAAAAGAATTGTTTTCATCTATTTATTATACATAAGTATAAAATTATTAAAAAAAAGTGATAATTCGCTTATACTCCATAATATTTTATTTATAAATTTAAAACTTTTACTTATAGATTGGAGTGTCCATAAATATTCAGATATTAATATTAACTCTTAAGTTAAGGTTTTATAGATATTTACAATTGATACTATTTATTTAACGTTCTATATCGCTGCATTAATCATCAGTTAGAATAATCGTTAGTTTCTGTATAGTTTTTAGTTTTAACTTCTGTCAAAGCTTTGCATACCCCATTGTTGGTTTGACCTCGTACTCAGCATCCTACCATGCCCCCTTTTAACGCCCCCTTTTTGCTAGCAGGCTTGGCAAATTGCATTTTCAACACTTTTGTTTATGCAAAAAATATTTATGCATGAGTTTCTCTCTTTATACTCAGTGTGTGTTTATGTTTTGGGGGCTTAAACCATGCCCACATTTTCAGTGCGGCATATGCTTGTGTTTTTCTCCCATAGAGGGCGTTAAAAAGGGGCTTGTGGGGGGACAACACTTTTCTGTAGGCAAAAGGGGGCCAAGATGAAGGGAAAAGATAGAGTAGAGAGGGAATGAGGCATGTTTCTGTATGCTGTGTTGCATAATGCAATGCAAACATGATTAATGCAAAAGTTTTGCGTGGTGGGCGTGGCAGCCACTGGGCAGGAGTTAAATGAGGACAGAGGGGGGAAAGGGAAGGGTTAGAGGAGTGTAGATTGGTTTGGTAGGTGTTGCTTTACATTTGCATTTTGGCTTGCAAGGATGCAGCCCGCACTTAGTTGCTATCTAAGCAACAAAAACATTAACAACAACAACAACAACTACAAACGACAACAACGTTATCAGAAATTTTCTTGGTCACATATTTCATGGAATTTACGAGGGTTTCGCCTATAACTTGGCAAATTTATGACAAATTGCGCGACACATTCGCGATAAGAAAGTGAAAGGAGTGCATTTTCCACTCCAACATTTATTCATTTATTCATTCATTCATTCATTCAGTTACTTATTCACTTTAATTATTCGCTGGCCTATCGCCACTTGTATGAAATTTATGAATTTTTATGAAATTTGTAGCTTTAGCCATGCGCATAGCTCAAATGATTTTACGAGTGTATACACACACACATTTACTTGGACACAATGGCAAATAGTCCCTTTGGCTTCAGGCCCAGGCTCAGACACTCGAATCCGTCTGCTTCTTATTTTCTTAAGCTGAGTCCCAACTCCCGCTTTTCCCCCCCTTTCTTAACCCAAAATTCCACCCACACATTGAAATGGCGTCGCTTTCATTGCACACACACAAAAGTGTAAAATGTTTACGCTTCGCTAGGATTTCCTTTTGTGCCTTTGACTCCTTTCGGCTCCTTTGGACTTCCTTTCGGTTTTCTTTGGTTCCTCAACCATTCGTGCGGAATGAGTCGTTTTATGCCCTTTAAGAGGGCATAAGAACTATGTTACATCGGACTTGGTATTATAATATCTAGGCTGTATATAATATCATTTTAATTTTCATTATTAGACACAATCATTAGCATAATCATAAACTTATATATCTTATTTGATTATCATAGTATGATATATTACTTTATTTTATTATTCATTTAAAAAAAATAAATATTACTGCCTTTTCCTTCTGATGATCATTATATTTGTTTCATGTCATATCAGGATTATTTTGATTTTCAATATAGCATTCGCACTGTCTATAACTACTATGAATTCATTGGTAACACTTTATTATTATTATGAAGTGTATTATTAGACAGATTAATTTTCTTTATTGTTCGTATATATTTCTATATTCTAGCACAACAAACATATATGGTATGTACTTACTTGTAAATTAATGCATTGATCACTTGAATTGTATTTTGCTAAGCTTTTGTTCTCCATTAATTTTGTTTTAGTTAAATTTAATGTAAATTATTTGCCGTGATATTAATTATTTTAATTGGAAATATCATCAACATAAGCGTCTTTGTCATAATCAGCAGAATTATTACAATATTATTAAGATTTATTACTCTTTGGTATTACCAAACCTCCATACGAGATTTCAATATCATTTAAAGTTTAACTTTCACAATAACCATATTTTGGAATTTATAGATACTTAAAAGTTAAAGCTTACATTATGATTTTAGCAGAGTTTCAAGTGCCAAGAACACTTATTTATTTTATTTAGTAAGAGTAAACTTGTCAGAATTCTTGGCTAATTTTCTTTCATTTTCCTGCTCCATAAAAAGGGCATAGAAACTGCAACTCTTTTATTTTCAAGTTTCTTTGGTTGAATCTTTTGCACTTGAAGCTGCCATTTTCTGGCTGTCTTCCTTTCAAGCGTTGAGCTTTTCATTTGTCTGGCTATTGACTTTGTTGCCATTGGCGTGTCTGGCGATGCTTTAGTCTGTTTCTCTTCACCTTCCCCCCCCCCCCCCTCCCAACTATCCATTCCACGTTTATGTCATGTCATGTACCAGTGGAATTTCTGTTCTTGCTGAAGGTGTCTTTATATGGTGTGGCTCTGGGTAATCGAAATCAGAAACGGGGTAAATGTCGGATTTGTTGCGTGTTTGAAACGCATCGTTTTTGGGCTCATTTTGACTTTGATTTTTCCCGAGCTGAGTTTCCCACAGATTCACACGCAGACCAAAGTCTTTGAATGGATTTCCGCTGATTAAACGGAACTTGCTCAAAATGCTCGTTTCCTTATCAAACATCTGCGCTTTTTTACTTGCAGTTACATTTAGATTTTTTTCAATTTTTCATTTCACATTTCGAGTTCCACTTACAAGTGAAAAAATAACTTAAGTGGATACCCCTGCCCTTGGAGTTCAAGTGTTTAATTTATGGCGTAAAATATGGAAATAGTCGCAAAACACAAATGCCGACAATGAGGCAACATTTCTCATCTTGAACTTGGCCGCTGTGGCAGCTAGAAGGAAAAACAGAGAGAGAGAGAGAGGGGAGAAAGAGAGGTAGAGATAGATATTTTGTTGACTAAACTTAAAGATCTGATCTGCCGCACACGCGGATTTTTATTGATTCTCATGTTGAAACAACTCTCGAGATTGAGAATGAGAATGGGAATGAGAATGGGAACTATAGTCGTAGTTCTCGACAATGTTCTCTTAATGGAAGGGCGCAACGTGACAAGAGGGGGCGTGTGTATGTGATGGGTAATACGGGTAGGCGGGGAATCTGCCACACGACGCGACGCTAATGGAATGATGCCGAGAGAAGACATAAAGCGATGTCTTTCAGCCTGCACTTGGTCTTCATCATCGTTTACAATTCTCTCACTCAGTCTCACTCTTCATATTTCTTTCTCTGTTTCTCTGTGGTTCTTCTTGTTATTGTTGTTGTTATTGTCATCATCACAACTTTGCAACTGCCTCTGCTCACCTTGGCACCAACGATCAGCCGTCTAATTTATGCCCCGGCTGCGCCCCGTCTCCTTTGAAGTTTCAATTATGCGCCTCATATGTCATTTTGTGCAAGCTGCCGACACTGACGTTGACGCTGACGTTGAGGCAGTGACAGAGGCAGAGGCGGAGCAGAGGCAGCGACAGAGTACAGTGCTGCCAAAATTTTAGGCGCTTAAATAGCTAATTTATTCCAATAAGAATCAGCTTGAAAACAATCCAAGCAACTTAAAAAAGTCCAATACTACAAAAACTCTTTATACACTTTATTTTACCAAAAGACTAGCCAAAAAATCTAATTTTCATCGTTGTCAACGACTTTATGTTCAGAATCTATAAATATGACGGGTTCAATAAAACTTAAATCAAAACTGCTTTCAAACATCTCAATATTAAAAAAGAAAACATGTATTAATTTAATAAAAAGATAAGTTTAATAATGAAAATAATTTTTCATTCATTTTTTGTAACATATTCCCTTTTTATTTAAGGCATATAGATATAAAATAACAAGAACTTTTGAAATGTAGTATCTATTAATTGTAGTAACCATTTTGTAAAGTATTTTTATCTGTATTAATTTGTAAGATTAATCTGATTGTGCTTCCTTGAATTTTCTAACTATAACACTCCAAAACTTGCTAAGTTTAGCTATTTAATTGCTGAAATGACAACACTGGCAGAGGCAGACATCTCCAGTTCAAGTGGGAGACGATGATGTTGCAACGGCAGGCAGCGGCAGCGGCAGACGCTAAAAGCCGCGACATGTTAATTGTGCCGCTTGGCCCATAAACACGCCAAGTTGATGGCGAGCGCCAGGCTCGAAAATGGACAACCAGTTGCAAGTTGCAAGTTGCTAGTTGCCAGTTGGCAATGTATAAAGTCTGAGTCTGCAACACTTGGCATTTGAATTTGAAATGGATAATGGAATATAAAAGAGAGCTAGCAAGGGAGACAGCATTGAAGCTAGAATATAAAAGATTAAATAATACTTTGCCTTAGATTCTTAAATTTTTAATAATTTATATACTGACAAATATGTATTAATATCAATGCAATTTATTATTATATTAAATGTCTCTTAACAAACAATATTTTGCCATCAGAAATAACAAAATAACAACAAACATTAAAATAAATAAACTTTGAAGTCCATCAACTATATTTGATATTCTGGGATATTCCTACAAAATATTTTTTAAAGTCTTACACCCTACAATCAACATTTATGGTAGACATCTTTTGATTATAAAAGCAAAATCTACAAAAACGTACACACATTTACCTTAACTTCATAATAAATTATAAATCTTTTGAGAGGAAAATACATTTTAAGAAAGTTTTTATTTCTTCTACTTCTAGAATTTCTATATTTTAATACATTAAAACTTTCAAAAAAATAAGAGATTTTCTTGATAAACGTGGCAAATTGTTTTATTGTAGTGATATTTAAAACATGAAATTTTTTTATTAATTATTTTTAATTAATTTCTACTTTCATAATGGAGTACTTTGTTGAATTCTTAAAGTCATTTGTAAACTGTTTTCATGTTGTCAAAATATTATATTTTATACTCTCAAACTTTATAAATTAAAATTAGCTTTCAGGTTTTTCACTTATAATGGTATATTTTTTAAATTTTTATAAGCATTTGTAAACTGTTTTCATGTTGACAAATTATTATATTTTATACACCCAAGCTTTAATAATTTTTATATGATGATACTGAGTTTTCAGTGCTTTCTTTAGGGTTGCGTTTTTATGCCATTCCCAGCTTTTAGCATTGCCCAAAAAATTCAGCTCAACTCCAAATAATTACAATTTTGTAATGAACGCAAAGTGTTTTTCCTGTATGCCTGGCTATCCCAATGTCCAGTTGTCCAGTTATCCAAACGTTGGCTAACTAAAGCTATTTAATCCTTGGTCTGGTCGTGTGTCGAGCATTTGACTTTGGACAAGCGAAAAGTACAAAAGGTGTGAAAATTAAACAGACGACAAGCGTTCAAGGATTACAAATTATGACACGCCACGATGCCATAAAGCAAATGAGATGAGCTTTAGTTCCACGAAGAGAGAATGTTAAGAAGGGGGAGTGGTAGTAGAGAAGGGGGATGAAGGAGGAGAAGTTGAAGGTGGTCAACTGGTCAAGTGTCAAAAGGGGATTTGCATGAAGCGTGTTGAGCAAAGCGCAAAGCGTTGACAACTGACCTGGGAAAATTGCTCTTCTCTGTGGGCTTCCCATCAACTCTGTCCATTTGTCAGTTTGTCGTGTTGATCAGGTTGACAGTTTGCTTGGACATTTGAAATGCACCGCAAAATACGCGAGAAACGCAACGCAAAATCGCATAAGCTTCGAGTATAACTGATTAAAATGGCTTTAGCTTTGATGCCTCAACCAGCAGCGGCTTATAGCTTGATATGCATCATCCACAAATACATACATACATATACATACATATATGAATATGTCAGAGAATATGAGCATGTGCATATAAAACATATATTAAACTTGTGCCATTTCTACCCTGTATATATGGAATGTGTTTAAAAAGTATCATCAATTGAAAGAACTGATTCCATATATTCTCATACTTTATTATATATAGAAATTATGAATACTCTATTCATTTATATGTTATTATACTTAAAGAAGACAGTCTTAATATTTAGTATATAATTAATTAATAACTCGACTTTAAATACTGAAAATATATTTAAACAAATCATTACTAAAGAAGTTGCGAATACTTGATAAATTTGGTTAAATTGTATTGCCTCCATTAAGTAGAAATATAATTTTGTCTATCTGCCACATCTTGCAACAGGGTATCTCAAGTCCATCACAGCAGCTCACTAGATTATCGTGCAACTTGTTTTTATTTGCCAAATGGATTTGAATGCGTTGTAGGCATTATTTATGCATTTGCAGCTGCAACTTCGTCAATTTTTGGCGTCCCTGAATTTTGCATGTTGCATGAACCAATGCGCTTTATGCATTTTTAATGTTCATGCCTCACGTTAATGTTGCAAAATCACTTGCAATCATTACGGCATATGCAAAATAGTTGCCAAAAGAGATGAGTTCCCTAAAAAAAAAGATGCAACAAAATACAAAAGATAATAATAATAAATGAATGCCACACAAAGACCAAAAGAAGTTGCAACAAACAAAAGAACAGCAGAGGGGTACAAACAGAAAAAAAAGAAAGGGAAAGGGTAAAATAAAAATAATAGTCAAGGAGAACAACAGCAGCTACAACAAGCAAAAACAACAAAGTAAGAGTGCATTTCTCTACCCACTGCACACCAAAGTTTTTCCTGCGTGCACACACACAACACACACTCGCACACACATAGGCGCATACACACACTCGCTTCAGTTGGCCACAAATAGCCAACGGACCACGCTTACATTTTACGCCCTTGCCCATAGTCACACTGCCACGCCCACTCACACACCCACACCCACAGTTCACAGCCATGGCCAATAACAATGCAAAATTCAAATATGCAACAAAAGCAAATGGCAACAACAAAAAATGTAAAAATAAAACTTGGAATAAAAGCAAAGAATAAACAAATCTTTGAGGCGAAACCCGATATTGAAATACTTTATACGTAAAAAAATTATATAAATACAATACTTAATAGTCATTATAATATCTATATTAAAACAAGCTACACTAGAAAATTTTAAAAAATAAATGTTTTAACTCATATTAAAAATTATAATAAATACATTTGAATAATATTTTAGGACAAGCATTAGAAAATTTAATGTTATCTGAAGGACATACTACCTATGTATATATATAAAATGATAAGATACACATTTATAATATGCACATATATTTTAGTTAACACTTTAGTACTGATTAACTTAATAAACTTAGTAATCTCTTAACAAATCGGAACAATAAATTTTAATTACACTGCTATTTCAATGTATTCAAAAAATGTTTTATCTATTATTTTCAACGCCTTTAGATAAAATGGATCATGTTATAGAAAAATTGTCTATTAGAAAGTAATTTATTATCTATCTTAAATTCAAAGAAAACATTCTAGAAAGCTTAAGTTGAGAAAGCAGTAATCCCTTAACAATAAGAGCATAAGAATGCAATACTTTAAATTCTACAAGGACTTTTCCGAATTATGTATTTCCTACATATGGCTATATTACAAATCTACTTATCAAATTAATAAACTAGCTGACAAATCAACTTTTAATTCAAGGTTTAAAATATTTCCAAAGAAAGAAAACATGTAGATATTTTTGTTTAACTTAAACTCCCACTTTGAGCATTTAGTTAGAGGGTATAAAAAGAACTGTGAAAATGTGAATGTGAATTCAAATTCCAAATGCGTTCGCGATGCGCGTTCAGAACAAAACAACAAAAGCAACACTAACAAGAAAGCAACAACAATAGCTACAATAACAAGAGCAAAGTCAACGTCAACAATAACAACAAAGGACATCAACAATGTGGCAACATTGTAAAAGCCAAGTTTAATCAAAATATAGCCTGACTCTACGTTGACGCTCTGCTTTGGGCCTTACCATGACTGTGGGCGTGGGCGTAGATATGGGTAGACCATGGAGGGGGCGTGGTCTGGTCTTCATGTTGGGCCAGAGCAGAGATTTTTTAATTTTTTATAAACACGCAAATTTGATGCAATTTGTCAGGACATGCAGAGAAATTGTGGGATATCATTCGGTTGGATTGTCAAACATACACACACACACACAGAAGCATTTTGGCCAAATACCATTGACTGATTATGCAACTGTTTGTCGGTCAGCATATTTGATATAAGCTCACAGTTATTACCAAATCTAATCGTGCCACACAAACTATCTAAGTATCCCCCCAAAAATTAAATCAAAATCAAAACGTGCTGACACCGAACATGATAACTAATTGACAGAGTTGCCTGTTTGTTCGAGCAGCTGCAACTGTTGCCACTCAATCTCTCAATATCATTATTATTGATGGCAGAACAACTCGGGCATCGAAATCGGATTCAAAATCGAAATCAGAATCAGTCAGCCAAACTACCTATGTATACTGATAAGCTTCATTATTGACTGACATGCAACCAATTGGCCTGCAATCTGTTCAATAAACCACAAAAATATTGTTTACTTCAATTGATCCATCCGACAGTATTGAGTGTATTCAGACACTCACAAAAGGATAAAACTATCAAGTTGAAATCGGTTACTTAGGCTGTTTTAATCCTGCTACTCTAAAGTTATTTCTTTATGAAGAAAATTATTTCATTTAATGTTTATTTTAATAAAGCAACTTGAAAGGACACATTTAAAAAAAGACTTTAAAAATTCTTTTCAGAATCTTCATATTGGTAATAAGAAGAACTTTACTCAAAGAAATGCGTTGAGATTTAAAAATTTCTTTTTCCTGTGTACTAGGTCTTATTATTTGAGTTTAATCCGTACAACAAAAGGATTGCATTTAAAACTGATATTTGTAAAGTTAAATAAATAATCCAAATGAACATGCTCGACTAGCAGATATCCTACATGCCCTGACCTTGAATGTCTATGCTTCATAGAAACTCTCCCTCATCTGTCTTTTATTATAATTCAAATACTTCTGTTGAAGTTTACAGGGTATCTGCTATCAAGAAGTTTTAATCACACCATGCAGAATATGAAAAATTTAAATGAAATTGCAGAAAAACTGTTGGAAAAAACAACAAATTTATGCAAATGCAAATAATGGTCTGACGGCAAAGAAGGGGGATATATAATAGGGGATTGGGTGTGTGGGGAAGTGAAGGGGGCGTGGCAGTACAACGCCTGCAACGTTTTCGATGATTAAATGCAAACACGCAAATATGACGAGCGACTGACTCGTCTGACTGTCTATATCTCTTCATCTCTGAGTGTATGTGTGTATGTGTGTGTTTGGGTGTGTGGTTGTGCGTGTGTATATGAGTGTATTTGTATTTGTCGACTGCCAACTGTCTTCGAAATATGTAAAAAAATAAAAGTTGGCATAAATATTTTATGCAATATGTACACACACACACACACACATACACCACACACTCTTATACAGAGTCAGGAAAATATTTGCAGAAATACGAAAGTTGTGCCATAGTCGAGAATATGAAAATTGAATGCCTCAAAACGTGGATATAAGTAAGTAGATGATTTGAATACACATATATTCGTATGTATTCATACGGGTACTCAAATAAATGCAAACGATTCTTATGGCTTTCGGTCGCTTTTTGCAATTGTGAACAAAAAAGCTGTCAACGCTCTTTCTGCCTTCAAGCTGCACACACACACACACACACACACACACACAATAAGGGAAAACATAAATGAAAATGAAAATGTTGGAAGAAAATTTATTTTTCGTTTTGTGAATATTTCATGATGCATTTTGTTGGACAGTGAATCGAAGTGAATAACAAATGCGGGCATATCTTATCTGAAATGAAAAGATGAGGGGATGTGGAGGATGAGGGTTGGAGGCGCTAAAACATATGCTATGATTTAGTATTTTAGTATCTGGTTGGCAACGCGTTTAATTAACCACTTACATGGCTTTAATTCAACTGCAATTCATCGAGTGCATGACGCTGCGATAAATAGTTGTTGGTACAACAATTTTGTGGCTGCCCCAACGACTCGCGACTCTTATCAGCTTCCTTATCGTACCAGCAATTTGTTCTGATAGATAAAATAAACAGACCAGGCGACCACATGGCATTGATTTATGCATTGAAACTCCCCAAACTAGGTCCCCACACTCTACTCGTTTCACCAACCCAACCCAGACTATAGATCATAGTCTGAGTTTGTTAGTTTATACTTTGGAATTGGCCAACATTCTGTTATACCATTTATCGAGTTGATTTTTATACCCTGTAAGCTTACTAATTGCCAAAAGGGGAGTGCAAATAAATTAAATTGATCTATAATAAATAGATAAATAGATTGAATATTACACATTAAAAACTATAATGATTTTAAGTTATTATGATTTTATAACTAAGATCAGAATTGTTTCTGTTAACCCCTTATTCAAATATTATCACAATCCGTCAAATTGTTCATGTATGGATATTTTTTTTAACTTTCTTTATTTTTATCTTAAAGGGTATTTGCTAGTTTAGCATTTGTCACTTGAATATTTATTTCTGTTATTTATGCATATTTAATATCTTTTGAATGAACAAATGAACGCTTTAGTGGCCAAACTCTCTTCACTTCTCATCTCCTCCTTCTCTTCGCCTCACTTCACTTCTCTTTAGCTTTCAGTTCTGAATAGTTATTATTAAAACAAAGAGCGTGCCAAAATTTATAGCCATATTATTTGTTATTTATTTAAGCTATAAATATGCATATGAAATAAAGAAATGGCATCAGTTTTTTTACGACTAAAATACACTACAAATTTTGGGTGTTATTGAAAGGATATCGATGTTATAATAAATATAAATTACTACCAACAGCAAACATAAACTTAATTGAGAATATTAAAGAAAATATGAATTTGACATATTGCTTAAATTTATTAAAATATTGGTTCATTTTCACTTCCAAGTATTTGAAAAAAATGACTGAGCTCAGTTAGTTCTGTAAGCAAAGAAAATCGACTTGCATTTTTTATTAGCTTAGTTTTATTTACATAAACAGTGTCTTGATATAAATATATTAAGTATATACATACATAAATAAATAGAAACTTAAGCAAAAGTAGCGTGTAGTTACAGTGGGATATATACAACATTTGGATAAAATTGATCTGATATTTATACTAATTTCAGATTTTAGTAGTCTTCTCAACTTAATTTATATTTAAATAGACAACCCACTTCTTAAACTTATTTAACTCTATTTATTGTTATTAGTTTGTAGCTTGAACCTTTTATAGAGTATCTTTAAATTCGTCGAATTGTGTTATGCATTTTATCAGTTGGCTTTGTTGCTGTTACGGGGCTTCAACTGTGGCTGCTGCCACTGGTTTTCTCTGTTGTGTTATTTATGCGGCCATAAATTTGCAGCTGAAAGCAAAGCCCCGCGAATGGTTTGGGCCACAAATAGTTGCACATAGCCCGTAGTTCATGGTCCCAGGGTAAGCCTTGACGCTTCGCTGCCTGCGACTCACGTGCAAATGAGCAGCCGCATTGGGAAAAGCCGCTTAAGGACTTGGACATGGACATGGGCATGGACATGGACAGCAGCTTAGCCAACTGCGGTTCGCTGATTTTCAATGGGCTCTGTATTGTCAGGACCAGGATCATTTTTAGTTGCAGTCGTGTGTTAGTTACATAATTTAACGTTTGTTGCAAACATTTCCGCTGAATTTGAGCCGCACACGCAACACGGAAAATGAAAAGGACCAAAGGATACGAGTATTTCTTTATAATCAGCTGGGTGTCATCGTAAGGTCATCAGTGTTGCCCACACGCAATCATTGCTCGCTTTTACAACGTCACAAAGTCACTTGCTAGCAGTCCAACTGGGAATTGGACTCGTAGTCCAAGTCCTTGCTGAAGGAGGGTGGACTCCAGGACTCTGTGTCCAGCTGCTTATCAGAGGCCGTGCATCGCGCATAATGTGTGCCGAGCACGTCAACGGCCCTCGTCGCTTGTAAACAAATTAGAAGCGTATCCTGGCCGGAAGTCCAACACACAACACACAAGCACACAGACACACACACACACACACTTACGGAGACAGTTTAGTTGGGACCAGAACACAACTAAATAGACCTAGGAAAAGCCATCCTGTGAAGTTTGGGTAAAGCGCAGCGCAGCAAACAAAACTGAAGGAAAAAACCAAAAGCAACCAAATGAACCATCAACCTTCCCATTTTAATGTCCTTGCAACGGGCACATTCACTTTGTTAAGATAAAATCAAAAGAATAAAGGAAATAGGTAATAAGTTAAACAATAGGAATTCAAAGCCTCAAAAATAATCAGTATATTAAGTGCAATATTGTTATTCACTTTGGTTTTCAAAACAACAAAAGTAAATTTCATTTAAATTGGTTTATTTTGGTTACAAATAACGACATTTTTATTATTATTCACTTTGTTGTGATAAAAAACCAAAAGTATAGGAAAATTACTCAATAACTTCAACAATAGGGAGTCTAAGCTTAAATAAGAATCAAAAAATAATCATACCTATTAGGTTCTATATTAAATAAGGTTTTTTTTTGTTAAAGATTCAAGATAGCGAAGGGATTTTTGTAAGACTATTTAATAAATTTATTATATTTGTAAATATTTTCGATATAAATCTACTTCTTTAACACACCAAAAAAGTGTATTTAGAAATTCGTGCTGCAAAAAGTATAGTTTTTGTTATTTCACCTTCGCTTTGGTCAACATTTCATCATTTTTTCTGTAACTTTTTTCTTGGGCTGCGGAAAAGGCGCGAAATTCGAAATTTGTTTGTTCAACTCTGGTTGTTGTGGTTTGGGTCTTGGCCACACCTTGAAATCAGTTTGTTCTGCTGCTCTTTAAGTTGCAATTAACTTTGTGGCTTTAAGCTGGACTGACCAAGCCCGAGTCCGAGTCCGAGTCCGTGTCCAAGACAAAAAGAAACCCCTAGAATGGAGCAATGTCGTAAAGCTGAAACCTTATGCGTCCATTGCACGCAATGTTTGTTCGGCACTTTTTCATTTTAATTGGCATTCGCCTACGCTTAACTAATCTACACAAAACGCAGCTCCCACAGGGGTTGTTCTAATTGTCGTTGTTGTTGTTGTTGTTGTTTCCATTGTCTATTGTTGTATTGTCATAATTTTGATTGAGGAGCCAACACGGCCCAAATTGGTATTTTGTGATATATTGACTTACTCGCTGAACTGTCCGTCTGCTTAGTCACTCTCTCCTATTTTTGGTATATATCTAAAAATATATATATTTGTTGTTATTGTTGCTGTTGTTGTTGGTGTTGTTATTGCTGTTATTGTGCCCAACAATTAGAGCCAAAGCTAGCGACCGCATCTACATAGCAATTATGGTTTATGGATCTGCTCGAAAGGGTTGTTTGACGCACTGTCATTTGACGACTCCACAGCCAGAGTACTACTATATTTATGTATATATATTAAGTACTTGTATACCCTTTCTCCACCCACACATACACTCACTCCCCTTGCCAGGCAACAAAAGACCCGTCAAGCACTTGGCTTCTGCTAACACCAATTTGTTCATTGATTTTGCGCTACAAATTAAAAATAATGTGTACCAGACAAAACAGACCAGGAAAACAGCTAACAACGACTAGAAAAGTACCCTGTAAATAATAACAAAATAAACATAATAAATAAATTAATTTATTAAGTAAAATTAAAGAAATTAAATAAATCGCTGAAGGGTTTATACACTTTATTAGTAAGAGCTTTTAACATTATTCTACTAAATATTCTCTTATTATCCAAAGCTAAGGTCATATTATATTTCTTCTATATAAATTATGATACACTATAATACATTTATGTTGATAAAAATAATAAAAATTGTTTGCTGGAAGCTTACGAAACTTGTTAATGAACTTAACTTTTGTCATTAATCAACCCTTATTTCTTATGATAATTATGATAATTATTTATAAAGATAAAATTAGGACAATCCTTGATTATTATTTAATTATAATATTTTTACTAAGTAATTGCATGTTCTCTGCAAGTTTGCATGACCTTTTCATATCAAATTAATGATTAAAAAAGTGTTGATAAAATCAAAATGATTAGTTTGTTTGGCATTGTAACAAAGTACTTGATATAGGGTATATACCCAACCCCTTCAATTGATGGCATTGCTGATGTTTGATTGTGCAACTGTTCAACGCTGTCGCATTTCATTTCAAGTTGAGTGACTTCAATCTGTCGCCAGAGAGTCCTTTCTTGAGGCCTTTTACTTGTATTATTACGAGTATTACTTCGTATTATTCTCAGCCGCCTTTCAATTTCAGTATTTTTTATTTTTGTGTGTGCAATTTGCCAACCCCCTTTGGCAGGGGTTGTGCATATGGCAGCATTAAAAAAACCACACGTACAATGTCCAAAGAAATTAGATGTCGTCGTTGTCGTTGACGATCTCCTTCCCATTCTCCTTCTCCTTTTCCATCTGGATTCTCTTCCCCTCTCATCGTGTGACATAATTCAGGCTAGGTGCAACGACGTGGACAATGAGACAATGGACAGCTCAACGCACACGCCCACCGCCCACAGCGTCCAAGACAAAAGACGCTCCATGTCGCGACTGACGACTCGTCACAACCCAAGAGAGGACTGTGTCGTCTGATGAGTTTTGTTTTTCCACTGTTTTTCTCGTTTTGTTTGCCTGACATCCCAGCATCCTTGTATCCTGACTACCCCGAACACGCCCACAAATTGTTAGGCACATCATTATTGTCGTTTTTAATTTGTGTGCCCCAAAAGAAATTGCAAACAGTGCCTGCCCATTGTTTGCAACACTTCAAACGTGAAGTACAGAAAGCAACCTGTGTTGAAATACAAAATATTACATGATTGTTTATATCTACCTTGGACAAAGGTGGGTTTACTTCGAGACGAGTCTGTAAGTTAACCAGATGTTAAACAATTACATTTCTGCAATCCTTAAGGCTAACGGAAACTCTATACGATATCATAACTAACGTTAGCTGTTTTAAGTTGTCATTTAAATTGTAACTTTAACAAAGTTATACTTAGCCTAATTTTTTGATTTATTATTAAGAGCTTTAATCTTTTTAGAGATCTGATAGCATGTAGAGAAATTACAACTTAGGGAACCTTCATATATATTTTTATTATTTTAAGTTGACAGTTTCTACTTGAAACCCATCATTATTTGAAAATATTGAACTAAGCAAGAACAAATACTTGGGTTTCATGTTCTGTTTAACTTTTCAGTCATGAGCACATCTAAAAATATTTTTCCAAATCGTTTTCAATCACTCCGAAAACAAAAAAAGGACAAAAGTGGAAAAGTCATATTTAAGATTCTCATATAATTCTTTATTATATTATTAATAATAATTGATTGGACAGAAATCTTTATGGAAAAGTATTATATTAGCTTGCCTTTCATAAATTAGTAGATGCTATTAAAAATAAGGAAATGAGAAAATACTTCAATCAGAATGAGAGCAAAAACTGAAAGCATTTGCAAAATATATTGTGATATGTGAATAAGTGAATCAGTGTAAAAATATATTGAGATGAATGTGTTAATACTTTTTCAAAACTAACATAAATTATAATGATAATTGTAACATAATAAAACTATGCGAGTTGTTTGTTGTTTCTTATTTTTGTTGTGAATGTGAATGTGATTTGTGAGTTGAGATTTGTTATATGAGGCGGTATTTCTATCATAAGATATATATAAATTTGTATATATATAGATATAAGTATTTTTTGATTATAAAT
This sequence comes from Drosophila testacea, assembly GCA_035043265.1. Classification (NCBI taxonomy): domain Eukaryota; kingdom Metazoa; phylum Arthropoda; class Insecta; order Diptera; family Drosophilidae; genus Drosophila; species Drosophila testacea. The sequence goes on from JAWNND010000151.1 coordinate 4,616,527, forward strand.
TATTTGTAAAAATATTATAAATCATTTTGCTTGTTTCCATTTTAAGCAAATTTCACTTGCGAATGTTTCGAGTTTGTTATTGTTTATGTATTTTTTTTTTGATTTTCTTTGAAAATAATATCACTTTGTGGGAGAGATACACACACACACACATACACTGGCGGAGAATGAGAGATAGAGAATCAAGCTCTATTTTCCATTATTCTTGCTAGCTTTATTGTTGTGCATCATTTGAATTAAACGATTTCGCTTGGCCGCATCCGATTTGCTGTATTCATCTAGGAACTGCAAGGAAGGAATAAAAAAGGAGGGATTAAGGAGTTAACAAGGATTCGACCTGTAAGAATACTTACCCCAAGATCAAAATCGCGTGATATGAGCTGCCTGGCTGGAGCATTGTTATAGCATATGGTGACCAGGAAAGGATAAATCACTGGATTAAACTGTGTCGACAACTTGGCCAAACTCTTGAAGATCACCGCAAACTGTTCCGATATGAGAAGATCCTGATGCCGTCGATTGTTGACACTGAAGAATGCCAGCGATGCTATCAAATCTATCAACATTGTATAACTCTCGCCGCTCTTCGCATCGATTGTTGTACTAACACTATAGTTCAATATTATGGTAATCACATCCAACAGTTTCAGCGACAATGGACCCTCAACCGATAACACCTCCTATAAAATACAAAAAAAGAATAAAAGGGTATAGCGTCATTTAATTGGCAACACTCGAAGTGGAGAGAAAATAGAAACAACTAAACAAAACAAAAACAAAAAATGTGGAATCACTGTGCAAATGTTTTAATTAAGTCAAAGCAAATATCAAAGAGTGGCACTTGTTTAGAGCAGGAAGTGAAGTGCTCAATTGTTTGTTGTGCGTGTGTACATATAAATGTGAGTGTCTATATGTGTGTGTGTGTGTGGTATACATTTATTTGCATAGCGGAACAGAGCAGGACGAACACCGAGTCGGACGGACGGACACTGAGCTCTCGCTTCTAATTTGTTTGCATTGGCAACCGTGCGGCGAGTGACGAAGGCCAAAACAGAAAAAAACCAAAAACAAAAAAAAAGGAGAAAGACCAAAATAAATATATAAAATGTGAGCACTGCTTAATACCCTATAAAAAGGAAGGGGCATTAAAAAAATAAAAAAAATTAAAGTAGCTCAACTTAAAGAAGAATTATAGAATACATTTCACTATGTAATCATTTATCTGCTTGTTGGCTACTGACTATGAAATGAACCACATTTTAATATACAAATGTTCAAGGCGAATTAACTGAAATTATGGTTTTTGGGTAATATAATGTAAATAATTATAACATATTAAATTGTACAAGTATAAAATTACATGCATATTATTCAGTGAACAGATGATTTTTAATAATACAGATAATAAATTGACAAAGTCTAAAAAGTTATGGAAAATGTTTTCAATTTGTAGTCTAAAATGTCATCGATATTGAATACACTAAGTTTCAGTAAAACCCCAATCCAATTGTTATTTAAAGTAGAGGTTTAAGTAGAGCAAAGGTCTATAAATTAGTAACTTTCTGTTGTTCTAAATTGAAGATGCTTTTCAAAATAATTTAACTACAAATATATATGTATAGAAGAAAGTATTTTTGTGTTTTTAAATTCTTTAGGTATTATTTAAAAATTAAAGTACTTTATACCTTTTTTTCTACTAATAAATCCAATGCTCTATTACTATTCTATAAGTAGAATCTATTGATAACGAATTGAATTTAAATTGTTATCAAACAACGAATCAGGTTAGTATCTAGCTTTATTAGTTCCCCTCTTTAAAGGTGGCTGTTCACATAAGTAGGCTTAGCTTTATGCTAATCATGCTCACTTTTAAGTTGGTTGGAAAATAATTAAGCAACCCCCTTTTAGTAGAGTTGCATTTAACTAAAGCTACCCTCGTTGCACAGTGGGCCACAGCAATCCCAAATCCTCCCAAAAAAAATGTAGTAAAAAACCAAAACTGAAACTGGCAACTTGTACGAGCATTGAGTAAATATTTAGCCAAACAATTGACGTGCCTGGCTGGTTTACTGGCAGGAGGCACACATTAAAAAGGAGGCTAGTAGGCAGTGGCAGTGGCAGAGGCAGAGGCAGGATATGAGAGAGGATTTGTGCATGGCTCAGAGAGCAGGCGATGTTCGCGATGCGCGGCATCCTTCAAAAAACAATCAGTCTGCCAACAGGACGCGCTTGGCTGTGCATTTGAGTGCGTGTGTGTGTGTGAGAGAGTGTGTAAATGCTGTGTGTGTGTGTGCCTTGTGCTTGGGTTAAACTTGAAAATTTCATTTTACAAAGTCAATATTTGCTAGGCAGCATCAACAGCAGCAGCACACCACTTGAAAATTGAGCAAAGCTCTGTGGTACTGTGTGTGTGTCTGTGTATCTTTCACTGATTAAAACCAAATCAAATTATTTGCCAGCCATAGTTATACATATTTTTTAGACAGCAAATAACAACAACAACAAGTGAATGAAGAGGCAGAAGAAGGATAAAGATGAGATGGTTCTTGTTAGGTGGTTGACTGGCTTTATCTATTTTTGTGGTAATTTAAAACAAATAAACGGCTGGCAAGTTTTTGCCTAACTTGCGTCTAATCCATGAAATGGCTCTGTGCTCGGCAAAGTTTGCGCAACAAATTAGTTTGTCAAGTGCGTTGCGGGGCCAGGACAGAAGGAGATGATACGGAGGGAAGAGAGAGAAGAGGGAGGGAATGGGAGGGAGAAGCAAGAACTAAGCGAGTTGCGTAGACAACTTGAAGCTGGGGCACAAATATTGACACAAGGCAGCAGGAAATGAAATTTAGACAAGGCAATCAGTTAGGCAATCATTCAAGCAGTCAATCATTCATTCAGTCAGTCACTCTTTTAGTCAGTCAGTCAGTCATTCACTCGCTAATTTAGACAGTCAGTCAATCAAGCCATCATTCACTCTACTTTCATATGCCGTTTCATCTGGCAATCAACTTGCAACCTGGAATACAGTGCTTGTAGACAGTGCTGCCATATTAGCCATTAATGGCCAGATTTAGCAGTTTTTTAATTGCAAAAGCTCTAAGATTTATGAAAATTCTATTTATAAGTAATCCATCTAATTTTAAAAGGTTTCGACTACTTTTTTAGACTCGATTCTCACATAAAATCGACAAACTACCATTTTCAAACTAGAAAAATTCGGTTTGGAATATTTATAAACAACAAATTTTGGGAAAAAATATTTCAAATCATAGTATTAGGAAAGACTTAAAGGTTTATTAAATATTGAAAAGTAATTGCAAAAGAAATTAAAATTTTTTTGGTAATAAATTGATTCAAAGTTCTAACCAAAAAAAAAAGATCAGCACTTTTATTTAGCAGATTTCGTGTTTTGCTTTTTAGCAATATCTATTATTTATTATCAAATTAGCTCTTTTAGTCGATGATATTCTGTCAACACTCCTTGCATATTTCAAATTCAGCGAAGATGGCGTTTACTTGCGAGATTCTCGACATGCCCCAAAGTAAAGTGTCAAAATATTTGCGCTACACCCTCTCGGAATGAACCACCCCCATCTAAGAACCACATTGTAGCTGCTCAAGCGTTCCACCAAGTTAACCAAATGTCAGCAATGCTGCCATTGCGGTTCAATGGCGCTGATGTTGTTTGCCATTTGGCGCTGATGTTGTGCAAATGTCATACTACACACACTCTCTCTCTCTCATACATTAACACACACACACACACACCTTTCACCTGATGACATCTGACAGGCAGTCAGAATATTTGCCAATATGCAAATTTGTCTCCTTCACTCGGTGACAAATCCACAAAACGGCGACAACTTTTCGCCTAAACATTTTAAACTGTATTCTAACTTTTTATTGAAGTTGTTGTTGGCTTGTTGGGTTTTTCTCAATTTTCTCAGGCGATTTCACGTGCGACAAACTTCTCAAGTGCAAAGCAAAGAAACGCAATAAAAACAACAACAACAACAGCAAATGGGAACTAATGAAATTTTCAACGGCTGACTTTGTGATTTGTTTAAGCGTTTGTCCACTTCATAAGACAGTGGTAAGGGGAAACTTAGAGAGGGGAGGAGACTCAGCTACAAGTAAAAGTAAGTAGAAGTAGGGGTAGATATTGGATTTCGAGGGGAGTTTAACCTGACAACAACTCACCTGAAAAGTGTTCACATCCACTGCAGCCAGCGTCACGTAAAGATTAAAAGTCGATGCCGCCAAGGCGGTCGTGCGCGGAGGAATGCATTCACCTGCAATGGAAGAAGAGGAAGGTAAAGATGAGTAAAATGTAGAAGAAACAGAAGGAAAAAATAAAGGATGACACAGTGAAAGATGGAGGCAAAGACAGTAAACGGATATTGCAGTTAGTATTGATTATAACTACATTGTTCTGTGGCATATTGTTGCCATAAAAATAAAAATAAACAAGTTGAAACTAAGCGAGTATGGTCGTCTAAGAGAATACTCTGTAGCAAAGAAAGAGCTCAGAATTATATATACTTTAAGCATAGTCCATAAGCTTATTTTAACAGCCAGACAACAATAGTTCTCATAGAGTAATTATATTTCGAAAACACTTATTTATATTTTGACAGTTTAAATGGTCCCAAAGTTTTCTTTCCCAATTTTATATGTTGTTGGAGAATCTTCTTTGCCCTGATCTATAGCCTCGTTCAATATATCTATACTTTTAAAAGATGTTCTTAATATCTCTTACAAGCTATGCATTGATAAACTTTTCTCTAGCAGTTTCTAAATCATAGGCATAATTTAAAAAGGAATACTACTTTTTTGGTTCAAAAATGTTTCAATCTTATTTTTTCTAAGTATCTACATTTCTAACATATAATTTCTTCCCAACTTTACAAAAGATACGCCAATGTTTATCACACCGCATCCCATTAAAAAAAAAAACAGGGTATAAGATAGAAACTTTACAACATTACAAACTGCACAAAATAACTTAAAAATTAATTTCCGCCCGTAAGCAGAAATCACGTAGTCTACACAAGGGGAATGCAATTAGCACCTACCCGGAGGCAGATGTCCGGCTACTGTTTGGTTGGGTTCAATTTGGATTTTTGATTTGATTTAGGAATCAATGGAATGTAAATGTAAACTGACCTATGGGCACCACAGAGCCAGCTAGCATTGAGACGGTGCCAAAGAGCTCTGTAGATTTGGCAGTGCTCAGCAAACGTGTAGGATCAGCAGGACCTGAATAAAAAAGAAGAATAAAAATAAAGAGAGGAAGCATTAATTAGAAGTCCTGTTTACCAAACAGAGGTGCGACTTTTTAGTCTTCTGACTCACCTGGCGGACAAACATCAATGAAACGGGTGAGGAAACCCAACGTGGTCAACAGGCTCAACATGACGCTTTGATTCTGCTCAATGGACTCCCGCACCTTCATGCAACGTCGCGATAGCATTCCAATTAATCCTGTAATCACCGCATAGCTGCAAAGAGTGCAAAGAGGATATACATTATAAGTTGAGTGTGTATTTGTGAACCAGTTGTAAATGAAAGAGATCAAAGTATCATAGGAAATAGAAGATAGAGTTAGGAAATTATTTGAAAGGGTAATTTACAGTCAATTATTGCAGAAGTATGTTTTTGAACTTCAATCTCTTTTCAAACCCTTATCTTAAATTAAAAGTAATGTATGTTTAAAGTATGGCAACTTTTTATATCTTTTGATATAATTTAAGTATTATATGAAATTAAACGACCCGAAATTACATTTAACGTGTGAATCTTTACACTAAATTGGGCACAAGGATAAACTTGCTACGGTAATCAGCTAATCATAAAACTTTAGAATCCTTTTCAATCACACAGCTGTTGGAGAATTCTGAGTAAATTTTTGCAGCTGCTTTTTTTATAAGTATGTATTTGTCACCCACTTTTTTCTTATTGAGCAAGCTCAATTGCAAATACTTATATAAATTTCATATGTTAATTAGGGTCACGCTTTTGGCATTAAATGTGATCAAAATGCAAAACCGATTAGCTGCCATACGCATAAAATGTTGCTAAATGTTTGTAAGCAAATAAGGACTCGACAATTCCAGGATTCTTTCAAGAACTGCGTCTGTTTGTGACATTGCATGCATTGAGCAGCTCATTGACACAAGAGGGAAGTAATTCTCACATTATTTTTGCTGCTGTTGTTGTGCAAATAATTCACTCGCATGTTGTGCTTGTGTTCAATTAGAACTTCTGTTGATTGCAAACACTAAAAATATCAAAATCAAACACATTCGGAGGAATCTGTCGAGTGGGATTGCAATTCGTGATTTATCATAATAAATGGGTAACACAGTAAACACAGTAAACAAATCATCATCAATTACAACAAGCGAGACAATTGTGTAAAGAGCAATCGTTGATTTGCACTCGACACTCGCCACTCGTCAGTCATCACTTTGTGTGTACAATATAAATGAATGGCATACAAATTTTTACTATTTAAGTGCAGAATTCATCAAGCAATCGACTCTTAACCCAATCACCCCAAACTACCGAATCTCCCCAATTCGGCTCCTCCTGATTTACACTGATAAAAAGACTAACTTGTAAAATGAAAAGTACTCCTTTGAAACAAATTCGATCCTTATATCGCTAGGATGTAAGATAATAAAATTGAAATGTAGTTTTGATTCTGAAGGTCCTCATTTTTTACCAGTGTATATAAGCAATACTCGTCGTCTCGTTGTATATGAGTGATTGATACCCCATGACAATGTTGGAAAAACGAAATAATAATGAAGCCAAAAGCGTTGCCAAAGCAAACAAATATGGCTAACAACGTTACCAAGGGATATATAGTAGCATTTGACCCCTTTTGACACAGAGCCTTACACTGGGGGGAAAGGGGACATATCTTTAGTCTATATATAAATATATGTGTATATATGTGTATATATATATTTATATATGTGTGTGCGCATGTGGAGCTCAAATAAAAGCGTCCATTACTCAAACTCACACACAGTGGACTCTCCACTTGGACATGGGAGAAGAGGCAAACAAAAGCAAACGCTACGTGCCTGGATGCGACTCCCGAAACTGTGAATGAAGCTGCGGCTTCGATTGGATGAGGTTACGGAATTGGGAGGATGGGGGATATGAACTCCTCTGGCGTTGTCAACTGTAAACATACTTGAGCTTCCTGTTTTGCTATTTGTGCTCGCAACGCTGGTTGCACACTTAACCAACACACACAGAGATACCCACACACTCCCACACATACACCCACACACACCACATGATGTTTGCCTTGGGTTGGTCAGTCAACGGTCGCATCCGAAAAAGTACTCGGCAAACTCATCAGCACCACAAAAATATCCTTAATAATTTTCTTAAACCAACAAGCACAAAGCTGTGTGAAGGATGCTTTTTCCCAGTCAACAGCAGACTCTCTTCCTCCCCTTTCACCCCTTGTCCTGTCATCGTTTGTCATCTGTCCTGGTCCTTGTGCTCGTCTTCGTCCTCGTTCTCATTGTGTGGAGGACATCGCTTGTGCAAAGTATTTAGTTCGCATCGCCGGGGCGCATCAATCCAAACACAAAATGGCCAACGCCGCCGACGAGTATCGGATGTGGCTGAGGTTTCCTTTAACCCAAACCTTCCATTCACATCTCCCATTCTATTCTATTCCCTTTTGCCTTGGCCACATATTCCGCACATTGCCCGGCTCCCATTCCGGGACAGAGACACATAATCGTCACTGCCCGTAAAATAAACAGCAACAGCAGCAATGTCAACGATGGCGACAAAATAAAAATAAAATACGAGCTCAAATATTTGTATCAACACAAGTGCGAATATGAAATACACTAAAAGAGACAGAGATTAAAAATTAATAGATAAGAATAAGAAGAGAACTGATACATTTTTAATACATTTTAATATTGGCTTCCTCATACTAATAACCTCAACTATAAATTGTTTTAGTAAGTTTCTAGTATTCTAGAGACAATAGGGATATTCCTCATATAAAGAAATGTTTTAGAAATATCAGAAATACATTTTATACTTAATAAGTAAACTATTAGAACTTGTTTATATCTCTAATTTGAGACATTCCATATCGACTTCAATTAAAAATGATCAGTATTTAGAATATTCCAAGTACTATAGCTTTTGGTCAATACTTTCTTAAAGTACCCTTTTTATCTTAACGACTTTTTAAAAAAATTAAAGTTCTGCTTATAATAATTTCTAGTATCTCAATATGATAACAAGCAAGGATTAATTCCATACGCTTGTTAACTAATATAACCAGCGTGTTGGTTAGTGTATATAGATATAATATAATACGAGACCCAGGGTACAGGACATGAGCATTTTGGTTGGGTGTGAAAAGGCATTTGGTGTGCAAAGCTTGAAATAAAATAAAAATAGTGCCGCAAAAGGACGACGTGCAACAGCAACAACTGTAACAACAACAACAAAATTAACATCCTTGTTAGTTGTGAAAACACGTTCGCTAAATACGCGACAGTCGACGGTCGTTGGCAACAACCCCAGCAGGACCATCAAGGATCTCAAGTGTTGTGCGAGTGTGTGTGGGAAAGTGTGTGTGTATGTTGCAGACAGGCGCAAATATTTTAACAAGTGTCAAATGCACACGCTACTTAACTAAGTTGTTGCTCTCTCTCTATTTTATTTCAATTCACATTCCTTTTTTTTTTTCTTTTACTTTTCTATTTTTTATTTTTTATTTGGATTTCTTCACGTGCAAAGTTTCACACAACGAAAAAGAAAACTCAATTGATTAATAAACAAAACAGCAACACTTGCAACATTTTCTGTGACACATTCTTTCCCTCTCAGTTGAGTGGCAACAACTCAACCCCCCGTTGACCATGTAATTTGGCCATTTGTGTGCATTGATTTCGGCACTTAAGGCGCATAATCATCATCAGCGGAAGCTGCAACAAGCAGTGGCATCAACATCAACAGCAACGGCAACAGCAACAACGACATCAGCGGATTTGTGTTGAACAACAAGCAACACGGATCGCTGCACAACAATGAAAATCGGGGCTGAAACAGGCGCTGAGTTGTAGGCCAGTTGCATGCCCCGCAGGGTCCAATGGCATGCAACATCAAGCCGGCTTCAGAGCGCATAAGCAGGATTAAAATCAAAACAGATTTGCGTTGACAATGACAACCGGCCAGCAAAGGACACAGACAGATAGAGAGAGCGAGAGAGAAAAGGACATGTTAATGTGCGAGGTTAAACAGCAGGCATGTAGCATGCAGCATGTTGCACGTAGCACGTAGCTAGTGGCAGGCCGAAGCAAGTTGTTGATATGTGAATCGAAACACCTTGCCCAGCCTGAAGAAGGATACAGACATGTACAATGTACAAGGACTCGTCGTGAGATGTCATTTCCACTTGATTACGAACAAACTTACAGTGCAAAGAGGGAGGAGAGAAGGAGAAATCCGGAAAGGGGAGGAGAAACGGCTTAAATCATTTTGAAATAAGTTGATGACCAATTGCCTGTTCCGACTGTTTAACAAGTGACAGGCAACTGGAATCCTTGCAACATATGTCGCGGCAACTAAACAAAGAAGAGAGGAGTTTCAAAGAGTGTTTTGCTATTGAAAAAACAAAATATCTCGAATAAAAGGTAGCTATTAAGCTATGTAGTTTTTAAAAAGGACGACACTTTGCAAAACTAGTCAATGGTATAGAAATATTGCTGTATGATATACATATATATTATACATATATAAGCCATTCATCCTTTTATCAATGTGGACTATTTAATGCTTTGATAGTTGAGAAATGAGTTCTATAGAACGTAGGGATATAATGGATGCATTGATGCATTAATATGGAACAGCACAGTTATATATGTAAATTTTCAGTTGAACGGAAATATATTCCAAATTGATTAAAAAGCTAGCCATTGAAAATAGTTTTTTTTTAGAATTTTTGCCAGCTTTAGTTTTTGTTAATATTAATTAATTTATTTTTGTTTTGTTCTCTATTGATAGAATAGAAATGGACTGAAATCTTTTCACATTAATTAACATATTTTTAAGTTAATAAATGCTTAAACTTATTTCTTCCATTAAAATATTTGCCAACTAAAATATCTGGAATATTAAAATTTCCCAGGCTCTCAGGTAAACGCTGCAGAGCGTATAAATGCGGCCTTAATAAAACAATAATTATATTAATCGGGGCATATATAAGACTTAACTAGGGTTAAGGCATTGACAATGTGCAGAACAAAACAATCTGCTATTAATAGCATTAAGCATATGTACAGATAAAATTAATTAAAATTAAGTAAATTAAATATTTCTTTAATAAAATTATTATTCATACAAAAACCAATTTGCAATTAACTCAATTTAATTCATTCAATGCTTTTTTGTCAGTCCTTAAAAATGCATTTAAATTCAATCAATCGGCAAAGTCAACAAGAGCTCAGTAAAAATTGCTGGCAGCTGTAAAGTTAGAGCTCAAACGAGATACAAAAACCAGAAATGGAAATCAAAATAGAAAAATAGAAATAGAAACAGAAATAGATTTAGATACAGTTGCAGTTGCAATCGCCTGTGCCTCACTTTGTGGTGCGCCTAAAACAACATGCCACCGAAATTGTAACAAAAGCAAAAAAAAGGTGTTAAATGAAAACTAAACCAGGCAAGGACGTGGCAGGAACAAAGAGGGAAGGAGCTGAAAGAGGGAAGGGTATAAAGTACATACACATATCGTAGAGTATATTAAAATGCAATTGTGAAATGGTTGTTGCTGGTTGTCAACACTTGATTAAGAGCAGCCGCCGTGGCGAGTCACAGCGACAGTTGACAATTGGCAAGAGGCAAGCAGCAAACGGCAAGCGGCATGCACCATGTGGCATGTGGTACATCGAGGGTTGACAGAGACAGTTGCGCCGGCGCAACGGCAGCAGCCCCTCCCTCTCTGTGTAGAACAGAATCTGTCGCAGTTGCTGTCGCGTTCCGCTTGGGTGTCATGTCAAAACAATGCAACTTGAGCCGCATTTTTAGGGTTACAGATGCCCCCGAGAATCCAGTCGAGTCTAGAGTCGAGTCTCCCAGCTCTGATTGCCCACAAGTGGCTGCTGTTGCAACCCTCTTCCATGCAAATGCAATTTGAATAAGGCCCATGAAAATATCTACGAGTAATTGAATGTGTAAGGCAATGAAGGGCAAACCCAAAGACGACGATGATGATGATGATGATAATGATTTCTACTGCACACCTGGTGACTGAAAAATAATAACTCCTGACTTTACTAACTGCCGACTGCTATTCACATGACTGTAAGCAAAACTTTTGGCCATGTTTATGCATTAAACGTGTTAAATATATTATTTTGTTACTGCATTCGCATGGCAATTTTGGTTGCCCTTTAGGGCCATTAAGTTACCATTGCCCAAAAATGGGGGAGCAAAAATGAGGCAGGACTACGCACACAGTTAAAGAGAGAATTTTCAAAAATACCACGTACAAATACAAAGTAAAGGTTCGTTCTGCTTAAACTTGAGCAGCTCTTAATTGTTCAGCTTTTATTTGAGTCTGTATTTGTATTAATGTACATATTTGTATCAAAGAATTTCAACAGATAACGAAACAATAGTTTAAAAACTATCCGAAGGATTTTAAAGGGCATACAGAATTGTCTGACAACTTCTTTAAACAGGGTATACTTTAGTCACAGCCTTAGAACGCCCAACTGATTGTTGCTCTGGTAACTCGACCCACTTTTAATGGGCAAACGACAATCCAGAATGTTAGCATGTGCAGTTAAGTAACGGTAACATCAAGTATAAACATTATCAGAACTTGAACAACCCACAAAAGCAACAAAAATGAGGCGTCGTTATCATTAAAAGCGCGACAAGAACAGCAACAATAACAGGAGACAACAACGACAAGCAACATCATCATTTTATCATCATAATTATTGGGTTTATTAGTGCGTATAGGGATAGAGAGAGAGAAAAGAGAGAGGGAAACAGAGGTAGAGTCACGTATTTGGCAAATTCGTTAAAAAAGTTCACATACAGAGATAGAACCCACAATGCATAAATCCCCGCACCGAGTTACAATGAGACTAAGACAATTCGTCATGTTATTAGGCTCAGTGAGCGACAAGAGAGCCAAGTTAAGATCTCAATTCTGGCTAATGGAGTTAGCAACGCACACAGCTATAACAACTACAACAACAACGGTCGACTACAACAAGCGTAACAACAATAAACGCCTTCTTATGAATTTCAATTGGCCCACAAAATGTCCTCGACACAAAAAGGGGCAACTACATAAAGTAAGTGAATCTGTGGCTCTGACTGCAATTTGCGACGGGGCTTTATGAATTTATATATACCCCGTAAGAAGATAAGAGTGGGTAAGCCAAACTTGTAAAACTGTTGTGTAACAGGTGGTTGAAAATTCATGACTTGAAATTCCCAATGGTGTTAATTAATATTAAAGTTTGTAATAGAGAATAACTACTTCAAATACAATTGATATAACTATATAGTAACACTGCCCGTACAGGGTATCAATTAGTCAAACACTTCTACTGTAAATATAATCCAAAAATTAGTAAAGAGAAACTATAATTAAATTTATTTTGAAGCGCTTTCTTCATACAAATTGAAGGACAAAAAAGAGGAAAACTTTCAGTGTCACACTGCATATACAGGGTATATCTTAGTCTAACACACTACTGTAAGCTTGCGCATTTGCTGACTTGTTTTGTGTGTGTTTGCATTACTAATATGAAACGCCCACCACAACAACAACAAAAACAACAATAAGAAGATGAAGGAGAAAGGACGTACGTGCGTCTCCCTAATTCACAGCAAGACGCTTGTCCTGCAATGCAACCCAAGTCGAGCAGGCGGGAGGTCCTTGGACATCCTGCGGCGCTAATAACCCACTTACTTATAGTTATCCCTTTGTCCGGCTGCTGTTGAAGCTCTGACAGGCCATCAATTACGAGTATTATGCGATTATTACTTATATAAATGCACAGAGGGAGGGCGAAGGTACTTTAAAAGGGGGCGAGTGAAAAGCGAGCAACAATTGCAATCAAATTGACCACAAGCGAAATTTAGAAAAATCAAATAAAACACTGCAAAATACTCTCCCCTATAATTCTTAACCATAACTAAAACTTTTTTAATAGTTTTTTTCTTTTTTTTTTTTAAATAAAACATAAAAATTTGTCATGGTTTTCGTAAAAAACGTCAGCTGTCAAGTCAAGCTCGCGTGTTCTGGAAGATTGAAAGATTTCAGTTGTAAATTTCAAATTAAAAAAAAATAAAATAAAAATGTTGCACAAATCAACGTGAGAAGCGTAACAAGGGAAAATGGAAAAGAGGGGAAAGGGCAAGGAAAAGCGCAATCGAAACCAGAAACAAAATCCCAACCAACATAATACAACTGTGAGAGCAGGCGCACCTTGATAAGAAGGACACAAATGATGAGACACAGTGTTAAAAAAGGGAGAAAGAACAAGGAGAAAGGAGAGAAAGAGGAGAGACAAAGATAACAGAAACAGTGTAATTAATTTCGGGTTTTGCCGTGTCAATTGATGAATGCAAATGAATTTTTACATGCGAATAAAGCAAATTTGGTTAGCGTTCATAATGATTCAGATACAGGCCACAAGCAGAGAGATAGAGAGAGCGAGAGCAGAATGAAGGGGGCAGTAGAGTGGGAGAAGCCACAGTGAAGGAGCGAAAGAGACAGACGCCGCCACAGCAAATAACCGCAAACCGCAGGCAGCGACAGAGACGGAAGCAGCGCTAGTGAAACCGCAGCGAAAGGATTGAGAGTGTGTGTATATGTGAGATACACACCACACACACACACACACACACACACACACATGTTGGCCTTTTGAACGCGTCATAAATAATGCGCTCAGGTGACACAAGTCCCCAGCGCTTATCACGAGAAGCGCCATGAATTTAAGCAAAAAGAATGCGAATAAATAAGCGCACAAAAGGCAAAGTGCGAAGAGAGAGATGCGTAAAAGGCGAACAACAATAATGGAGTTGAGCAATAAATGGATAACGATGCTAAAGAACGAGGGCTATATAAATAAGATTTCAAATTGGACTATTTTATGGTTCAGGTAAAAGCAACTCAAAGATAACTCTTTTTACTTTTATTTAATTGTTTTTTATTTAAAAATACATACGTATAACAATATATTTATTCTGTAAATAGACTGCCTTCTTCTTTAAATAAATTTTTATTAAAAAAATGTACATAAGTATTTTTACATTGTTACCAAGTGAAAAGAATTGAATATCAAATTGATAGATACATATTTCTCAGATAACATTTAATTGAAATATGAAAAAACGTGCCTGGTATGTGAATCTTCAAAAATTACAGCTTTAATATTTAATTTAATATTTAAAACTCTGTATATACTTAGTATTTAGACTATTTTCTCTATCATTATTTCTCCTAAGTTTCGGTGTCGAAATACCGGTTACCGTTACCGTTTCGGTAATGTTTGAGTCCCTGATTTTAAGTAGTAGTAGCTTGTCAAACATTCTAATTGTCCAATCACTATATGTATGCATGTACTTATAAATATCACTTATGGATTAACACTTCAATGAGTCAATGTGCAAAATCTCCTATTTGCGATAATCCCATAACTCTTCTGCATAATTCGATACTAAGCTTGCCACTTTGGTCTACTAAAACTACAATATGACTCAATTTTGAGTCAATTTCTGATTAGTTTATAATTTATTGAAATGTCAACCCCTTTTTAAACCCACACAACCCCTTTGGCATGAATATAGATTACGGTTAAGCCCCTAAATACGCATATGTTGGAGTTGATATTAATGAAGGGTTATTTATGTGACAATTATTTGTTATTGACTTATTGCCAAATGCCACGCCCCCTTACCTCAACCCATGTCTCTTGTTACAACCAATACGTTAAGTGAAATGCAAATAAATTTGCGACAGTTGGAAGTTTTCTCTACACCTTCTTCCCTCTCCCCTCCATCCCTCGATACCTCGCTCAATGTTTTTTTTTAAAGCGTTGCGCCTCATTAAACGCTTGAAATGTGAAAATCTGTAAAAATACTTGGCCAGGGCCAAGGACGATGTGGTGGCCATTACCACGCCCATTAATGCAAATTAAACGCAATGCGGACATATGCCCAAAACTGCCTCAATGACTCAATGAACGACTGAATGAATGACTGACTGACTGACTGCCTCCCGTAACTGATGTCACAGCGCATTATCATTCATAAATCAAAACATGGAAATTGCTGAAGCACATGCACATGACTCTCTAACAGAGTCTGTAGCCACTGAATCTCTAGGTATATCTGAGTTTGTATCTGTATCTGCATCTCCAACCGAGGGTTGGCTCATTTTTCAATTTTCGCTACCTCTCTCTCTTCTACCCTATACCTCTGCTAACCCCTCACAGTCTAATAAACATATACAACGGAAAATAAAAAGATATGAATAAATTAAGACATTTGTTTGCTGGCTACGTAAATGAGCAACGTTGTTTGTGTTGCCATCTATTAAATTCGCATTACAGGGTTAAGGGAGGAAGATGCCAGGGAGGAGGGTGTTTAAAGTAAATCATGTTTTAAATTCCTGATTTCAGCAAGTCTTTTTAATATCTTTTCACAATATATATGTAAAATTCTTGGCATTAAAAAGCTTGAGTCAAGTACAAAATTATTATAAGAACCTCGAAAATACAAATATTTGCTAAGAACAAAACAAGAGTAAAAGTATCTCCTTCGGCTATAAGTAATATTGTAATTTAGTTTGAACTCAAAGTAACTAAACAAAATTACATTCACAAATATTTGTCACTAATTTCAATACGAAATCACGTATATTTTTTCCAGTGTAGGGCAGCCAAGTAGCTGGAGGCAACCTGACTTTGAAATTGAATTGTTTCAAGCGAAATATGCGCAAAAATTTCAAATGAAATGTGAGTAGAAAATATGACAGCACGATATATGATCATATTATGCGGTAGGCCAAACAAATGAGAACAACAACTAAAAAGAAAAATAAACAAAATGAAATGAAATGAAATAAAATAAAATACGGATGTGGCAATCAAACAGACACCGAAAAATCCTGTCGAGCGCTTTTCAATGAAAATTCATCAGCATGTCAACAATGTCGTCTTCTCAGACAGGCCACAGTTCCATCATATTCCTCAGTTCTATGGAGATCTCTACAGTTCTCTGCGTTGCAAAGATGCTGTTTCCTAAGTCGGGAACATTGTTTTCTTAGTAAGAAACGCCACCCAAAGCGTTTTCCATTTGGAAAACTCAACGGGGTAAACGTTTTTGGTGTCGCTCAGTTTTTCTATATATTTTGACAGACAGTTGGCAGCAAATGTCTGGAAGGAGCAGACATATAGAGTGGGAAGTGGGAGAGGAGTAGAGAGTACGAGGGGTGCTCAGTGCGTCTTCAATTACGCGACGCGCGTTGAAAATAAAATTTCAGCAGTCGCCGCCCGGTTTGCCATATGGGAAATGTCACTTGTTTTAAAGCAAAAGCACGGCAAAGTTGTAGACAGAGAAAGAAGGTGGTGACGAAAGTGAAGGTACACAGAAAAAAATTCTGTAATTCCAGATGAAAATTCTTGATTTGTGTTCAAATACTTGAGGTATGCAACTTAGGATAGAATTCTTAAAATAACCATATGAGATAAGATGTTAATGAACTGCCTTAAATTATCCAAATAGGTTTAAAATATTTAATTGAATTACAGAATTCTTAAAGGAGCTACGATATTGAAAATATTTGCTTACAGTCAAATGAAAAACTGTACTTAAATTACTTTGTCATAGGTATAGAAAATCTGAGATTACCCAACTTAACACAACGTATGGATTGATTTTATCCAAGATATCCCGAATTTTTCTCTATGTGTAGGAAATGGAGGTGGAGAGGTGTAGGTGGGGTAGTTTAAGGAATTCTGCCTACCGCAGCTGACGGTGACGGCGACAGAGAGAAATCAACGTCACCAAATGGACAACACACGTGGGGCCAACGACGTTCATAATGATGATGTTGATGATGATGACAATGATGTTCTTGATGGTGATAAAGATGATGATGATGATGATGATGACGGCAATGGGGCCGTTAAAAAGCCAGCGCCAAATAGCTGCGAAAAGTAAAGCCGCTCGTAAAACTCAAACGAGGCGAGGAAGCAAAAACATGGCGCCAAATAACCGCAAACATAACGGCAACCACAGCAGCAACAACAACAACAACAAGAACATCAAGTACAACGACCACAGAAATGTAGAAGCGCAGGATCAGGATGTTGTTGGCGACGTTTGCCGCCATTTTGTAAAAGAAAAGTGCATATAATAATATAAAACAACAACAAAAACAACAACAATAGCTACACATAAGGAATCATGGCAAAAACAGCATTAAAAGCGGATACAGAACATTTAGCAGCTAAACGAATACTTAAATACACTGCATTTTAAAAAGGAAACGAAAACTTTTCTTTAAAATAATTAAAGTTTCAAATGACAGTTCTTAATAATAACTTCTCATGCCTTATATTAGATACCTACACTAAAAACAAGTCATCCTAACACGTAGGTTGTTTAAATTTTGAGCAACAGTGGCAACGCTCTGTTGTTAAGTTGGCTGCAGCTAAAGAATAATCGGTTCTAATTTACAAATCATTTTAATGCTGCCAATTTAATTAGAAATAAGAACTGTCATTTCTTTGTTTAGAAATATTAGTTAAATTTAGAATTAAGGAAATATCCAAAAAATGTAAGACTTCTTTTTAGCTTACAAGCAAAACAATTCGCTAACAGTATTTTAAATATTCCCAACATTGTCGAAACAACTGCACAACAAAGTCAGTATACCCTGCCAGTAAAGGACCAAATAAACGTCCTAGGAATAAAGGCAGGAGAGCTTGGAATGATGGTTTGAGCGCTGAAATGGGCGCCTGTGATTTGGCTTTTGTGAAAAGTGGAAAGTGGAAAATGGCGAATATGTCGCCGAGCATCGTAAAAAATTATGCCCAACCGTAAGGCCTCAGTTCTGAGATGTAGAGAAGAACAGAGGAGAGACTGAAGGAAATAGAACATTTCAGAGACTCATACGAGTAAGAGAGAATGACTCTATAAAAGAGAATGGGAACTCGACGGTCAAATGGCGTTCTTATGGCACTTTAGTGGCAAAATCAAATTAGAATTTATGTTAAGTTGGCAATCATAAATGGCGCCCAATGTGGGGTGCATTCAATAGCCATAACCATTGATGACAGCAGCTAGGAAAAAGATTATGGACTGGAACTAGAGATGGAGATGTAAATGGAACTATAACTGCAAAGATTTTTAGTTTATATCATAAAATTTTACAGCTTTCTTTTTAGTGGATGGCGCCCAACGTGGGGGAGTAGCATACAGCAACATACTTTTAGGCGCATCAGATTAGTGGCTTGTAATGTGCGCCATCTGTCGGCCACTTGAGGGCATTACTCACGCCACATTTGGCGCATTCAAGTGCTTAGCGTGTTAATTTACACCAGTTACAGGGGTTGACTGCAAGACTACCCATCGAGAGAGAGATAGAGAGGGGTTGTTGGAAGGCCCCTGGGCAGAATCTACTGTGTTAAGCCCTTACAATTGCCGTTTGATTGAGTGATGCGCTGGTCTCTAAAACACTAGATAATGTTCTTGTAGCTTCACGATGCGCATTAACTAAATAAAAAAAAAACAATAGTGGATAGACAGTTGTTGAGGGTGCAACAAGAAGAGTAACACCAACATCATCATCATCATCATAGGCATTATCATGAGGCACTCCTGACGAGCATTAAATTAACTGTAACTGGCATTGAAGCTGCACTTTACACATTTTACATATGTCACCTAAGATCTTTTCGTTTGTTGGGTATTTTGGTGTTTTGGTGGGTGGTTGCTTTTTGAGTTTTGGTGGATTCTCTGGTTGGTTTGGTTAATAGTATTCCCTAGAGTGTAAAAAACACAACAAGCCAAAATCAAAGCGCATGCACTCAAAAGATCTCAACTCCGAACTCTACGTAATTCAATAGCCCAAAAGCCGACTTTCACTCTCTGCCTTCTCATACTTCTCTACCAGTTACCTTTGACATGCGGTGCTGGACAGGCACTCATCAAACTTTTGACATGCAGCTGAACATTCCAAGGGGTAGAGATACAACATGGAGGGGTGTGTGGGTTTAAAGAGAGCATTCTGCTGCGCCTTTTTGCATGCAAAATGTCAGCGCATATGTCAGACTTTTGCATATGACTCGTTCCTCTTTCTATCCATTCAAAAACACGCCTAGCATCAATCGAGGGGTGATTGTTGCATTTCCAAGGGGGGTAAATACAAACAATATTTGATAATATTGAAATATCAGGACATGTTGTGGCTTTAAAGCAAATAGATTGCCTGAAGTTAGATAAATGTTAAGAGTCTCGACATTTTAATCATGTAATCAAATACTAAAAAAAAGGGTCGGTTTTAATCCTTCCGAAATAAGTACTTTTCTTAAATATATTTTTAAGAAAACTAAGAACTTTAGTAAAATAATATTAGCTTTTTAACACGGTCATAGAATCGTTGTTCAACTAAGTCATCCTCAGACATATGAATAAGGTATTACATTACACCATATTACATTCTATAGCTAATTGGAATATAAATAAAATTACAGAAAACAAAATAATTATTATATATTCTTAAAGCTTAAACACAATTTCCTTTTTTATTCTAGAACTCTTTTAATAAACTCTCGCATTTGCAGTGTTGTTTTTGTCCTCCCATATTATAATTTTTTGTGATGACCCATGTCCAAATGCATTTTGATGCAAATCTGAAATGAACTTCTTTTGAGCTCTTCTCTAGCCCACTCTCACTCTCATTTTTTCACATTCTCTTCTCTGTCCATCTCAGTGTTCTATCGCATTCTCTGTGTTTGCTATGATGTCTCTGTAACTGTAATTGATGCTGACTTTTTGACAGTTTGAATGTCGAAAAACGAACAGATGAAGCATATTGGGAGGGAAGTAGAAATGCAAAGGGATGCAGTCTACGTTAGAGGTGAGGGTGTAGAGAGGAGAGAGACAAGAGGGGAGAATACTACCCGTACCCGTTGTAAACTGTCAACTACTGTTACCAAAAATGACAACTCTGATTAGTTTTGTGACATTTTCGTGATTTGAATTCAATTATGACATGCAGATTGCGACCTGCAACTGGACGACAATTTAACTAAGAAATTGCATTATCAAGGGAGAGAAATTTTTGAAAAGAAATTCGAGAGTTGCATAGACAAAAGTTGATTGCTACGAGAACGTTTATAGTTTGCTTAGGGTTGTCGCCTGCACACGATGGTAGGATCAATAAACACGCCGTTAAGAGTCAATATTATGATTTTGAACGACGTCGAAAAGGAAGGGAAAACAAAAGGACGAAAAAGGAGCACACAGCGCACTAAGCAAATAGAAAACTTTTCTCGATGCCGTCAACAAGGACAATAGCGTTGGGGGCCGAAGAGGGGAGGGGATGGGTCTATAAACTAAGAAGTGTTCAATGCCTGCGCCCATTGTCAAAAAGAATCAACAAAAAACTGAAATCGGATATTAAATGCACAACAAACAACAACAGCAACTTCGAGAATAACGAACAAAGGCGAACGCTTGAAATGAATACTCCAGGACAAGGCACCGCAGCGGGAGCGGGGCAATGATAACACTGAGAGAAAATGTTACGAAATTTTAACTATTTTGAGATATTTTATTTGCAAACTTATATGAGACTTTATATTCTAGCAGTAAATCGGAAGAAATAAACATATACGATTTTTTCAGAGGAATATCTTTAAAAAATTAAAAAATACTTTAAATAATTACTAGTTTTTATTTATACTACAGCAAATTCTCTCCGTAAACGAAAAATTAAATTTAGATTCGTTAAAAATCAATAATTGTGATAGTAATTTTATTATAGTAGAGTCAAGTGTGCAAAGTTCTAAACTAAAAAATAAAGACATTTAAATGATTATAAATAACTCAATATGAGGAAAAGGCTAAAAGAAAAACACTCTAATATTCGAACAAAAGTGTTCAAAAATGTATAGAAATTGCAAAAAAAAACTTCGGAAAAGCATTTCAAATAAAAAATTCGTAATTGCTAATGAATTTGTAGTCATATGCTGTTCTATATAAAATTCAGTTTTTAAACATCTAAAAAGCAAGTTCCTTTAATAAATAATATGTTGTATTTAAACCAATAATTTTGGGCAGTGTAATAGTGGTAGCTGTGGCAGGGAGCGGCGGTGGTGGCAACTAAATAGTTGCACTAATACGTCCATGACGATGGCAAATGGTAAAATAAAACCTACAGCACGTGTGTGAGTGTGAGTGTGTGTGTGTATGTGTAGAGGGTCATTTTGGGGGCTGAGTTGGTTTAGTTGTGTTCGCTGCTAGGATCCGCTGATAATTGAGGCAAAGTTAAAGGGTCCAGTGTGTCACAGGACAACAAGGAGAAACTGCAAAGTGCAAGTGCACAAGTCCAAAAAGGACGTTGGCCCGGGAGGAGGCTCAAAATGAGAGAAGGCACAACTCCAAATGGCCATTCGATATGGTTACTTAAAGGGTAATTAAATTAACTGTGCCTCAGCATGTTGTCCTTGCTGATATCCAAACAAAAGGACACGCGGCACAGAGCACAGAACTGGGCATGAGAATCTGAAAGAGAATCAGCAACAGCAACAGAATCAGAGCTTTATACCCCCTTTAACTCGACTCGACGACTGGTTACCACTCTTTTTTATTTTGTTGTTGCTGTATGCATATTTCATTATGACAGCAGGAGGTTATTTTTACAGGGGGGATTTTCCTGCAGGGGGTTGCTAAGGGCAAAGGATGTGGATGAGAATCAGATTGAGGATGTTGCGGATGCTACTCGTCTATTTATAAAAGGAAGCGCCTTATCGCGTGTCAAATCATCGTTATGATTGCCGTTACCTATTTTCCCATTTTTCACTCACTCCATCTCTTTATCACTTTCTCATTTTCTCTTCATTTTTTTATCATTTGTTTAGCCAGACAACGCCTTGAAATTGATGATCAAACGATGATTAAAATGTATTTGCTCTTGGTTTTTTTATGTAAATCGAGGAAGTTGGAAGTTGGGTTGATCTGCCTAATGATTATGTTGATTAATTATGAATCAATTACATTGTAAAACGACAAAAGGTACACACGCCACACAATTTATGATTTATGCATACAATTTGAGTTGCCAGAGAAATTGAATTGCCAAATTTGTTATGGTTCAAGGATAAACAGTTGTAACTAAAAAATGAGAACAAATAATCGAAGTTATGGCAAAGATGTTGGCTAAATCTAAGCTTTAATCTAAAAGATTTAGCTGATGATAAAAAAAGGGAAAAATATAACAATAATTATAACTATAACTATAGACAATTATTTTTTAATTTAATTCGTATTCATAAAAATATATAGGGTCTCATTTGTTGAACATCGAAATCGTTTTATAAACTAATTTTACTTCGCCAACACATAGCAAAAACTATAGACTACCTAATAAAAACCTTAGATACATTTGAATTCAGATATTTGTATAAAGTTTCCTTAAAAACGGAATTTATTTATCCAGAGTACAAATTGTTATTTAAAATAATAGAGTAAGTAATTGATATACATATGCATATAGATATTCATTTCCAAATTCATATCATATTCTTATATTGAATTCTAAATACAACTCCATTTAGTAAAAATGCATTCAATTCAATTCAATTTAGAATATGGAAAGTCATAATATTTTGTTAAATTCGTTTTGAAATAGAAATACAAAACAACATACGAAAAATACATTCGAATATGCATAAAGCTTGTGTGGAAACTTGAAAAATAGTAGACAATATTTCAACTAAAGGCAAAAGGAAATGTGGTAACTGACAGTTGGCCAAATATCAAAACCAAAAGGTTGCAGATTACCATGTTGATGACGCAGCTTAGCCAAAAAGTGGGCGACTGGGTCATACAAATACACATGTACATATTTGTGCATACAAAATGCTAAAAACCAAATTATTTTTATGCATTTATTATTGGAATTTAAAAAAGTCAAAGTAAATAGGAAATAAATGAAAGACCATGGCAAAAGTTTGCTTAATTAAAATCAAATTTGTGCAAGAAAATGTATTGCCAAGAGTTTTTCCCTTTCTTTACATCCCCCCAATATTCATCCTTTCATTTATTCGTTGAAGCAATTAAAAGTAAACAAGAATTAAATTATGCAGCTGGAAAAAAAAAGAAGTAGGAAAAACTGCACGTAGATCGGCGGAAGAAGTTGGTTTTCCAAATGCTTCAATTGAATTTTCCTCTAATTCACGAAGAAGTAGAAGAAAACGCCAAAAGAGAGAAGGAGAGGGACAGAGAGGTGGTATCCCATTGAAGTGCGGCGAATTGAATTTCTTTTTTTACCCTGTACTTATAAGGAGAGCAAAGGATGTATAAAAACCCCATAAAGTACACACATATATTCTTGATTAGCATCAACAAACCTTTCGATTTCAGAGACTAGATTCATCAAACATGGCATTTAGGCTCTTCTTAACTTGTCCAGATACAATATGTTTTTGATTGTTCCAAGTTTAAAATACGAAAGGACTATTAAAGCTAAGGACTTGAGTTTTGTCACATATAATATAAACTAAAGTCCAAAACTGTCCTGAAAATTTCATCTCAATCGGACAATAAACTCGTAAGTTCTTCAACAAACTATTTTGCACAGCTGCAAGCCACAGGAACAAGAAGAGAAAACTAGCCACGAACTATTTTTTGTATCGTAAATATTAATTAATTACTTTTCCCCATAAGTACAGGGTCCCACACAGTCAAGTATGTTCCTCTGTAGCCAATCCCCTAATTTTATTCACGTTTTCGCCAAAATGGCGCAACGAATTGCGGCATTGGGGTTGGCAAAGGAGGACGGGAAAGTGGGCCGGGAAATTATAGTCAAAGAAATTTGATTTTAGAGTAAATGGTAAGCAGATAGACGAAGCTACAGAGAGTAGAAAACAACGTTAGTCGACAACGTTTTGTAATTGAATTGAGCGCCGAAAAGCGCGCTTCACAAAAAAGAGAAATGGAGAGATAGTGAGTGAAAGAGAGGACTGAGAACAATGGCGGCGGTTGCTAATAAAATAAACGAAAAGCTTTTGTAAGCAAATTGAAAACATAAACAAACGAAAATTGATCAACAAAAAAAGAAGAACAAGTAAAAACTAGAAAAAGCCAATGTGAAGTCAAAGGAAAGGGAAGTAGAACGGCACACAAAGGATAAACAAAATGTTTTTCACTAGCGTGCCACAAGCAAAACAAAAGCCAGCTAAAATGACAACAACAAAATAATAAAGAAAATAACAACAAGCAGAAAAACAACAACACTAGCAAATGGACAAATAGTCAAAAAAAAAAAAATCTGGAAAAATGCATAATAACAAAGTTCTTTTTAGTTGTAACAATGAAAAGCGAACACAAAAAAAACACAAACAGAAGGAGAACATACAAATGTATATGAAATTCAATTTGTATGAAAATAAACAAAATGGCGTCTCTGTGTGGGGAGCGAATGTACACTGAAGAAATTTGTTTGCAACATTTGGTTTCTATCACAAAGAAATACTTTTATAGTTTTTCAAAATATTCTTAGTTAGAATTTGATCTTATTTGATTTAATTTGCAGTTCAGATGAATTTTCTACATTTAAGAAGTTTTGGTTTTTGAAGCTCTTCAAATTTCTTAAATTGTCTAATAAGATGAGTCAAGAACCTACATACTTTCTGTAAATTAGAACCCAGTTCTTGTTTTTAAATTTGTTATATTGGAATTTTTCTTTTCAATTAAACAAGAAAAATTATTGTTTTATAAAAAATCTCTGATTTTTGGACCAGGTTTTTGTCAGTGTGACAACAACAAAAATTCGATTAAAACTTTTGCACTGCCCAAAAACCCACACACACAACTCAAATTAAAGAAAAACAAGCAGCGACGCTGACGTCGACGCCGACAGTGTGCTGTATTAAAGTTTTGTGCCCAAAATTTAAAGCAACAACAAAAACGACAGTGCCTGCAACTTGCAACTGTAAAAAGCGGCAGTCATAAAAAAGTTAGCGTTTGTGTTGAAAGCGTCGAGAGCAACAACAATAGCAATAATAATAATAACAATAACAACAATAAAAACAACAACAACAATAGCTGCACTTGCTCATAGTGTATAATTTTAACAGTGACTGCAAAAGCAGTAAACAGCCGTGGTTGCTTTACAGTTTTAGAGCAACTGCATATGCAGTGGCTACATACACATACATACATCTATAAGGCATAGCTACAAGCTAGTTGTCTCACTCGCACAATATTGACACGCCCCTGTGCCATACTAACGCGTTCTCACTCCAACACACGTACTTGTATGCTACTCACGCATTTTCGAAGTGACTTTTCGAACTCGCGCACATTTCCCCTACATTTTAGCTTTTGTGAGTGTGTGTTTGTGTATCTGTGTGCAATGTTAACTTTTATGCAGTTGTTGTTGTTGTTCTTTTGGCCTTTTTTTCAGTGTTGTTTTTCTTTTTGTACTCACTTTATCATGTCCGGTAGGCGTTCCGGAACTTTAGGGTGGGTGTTTTTCTTTACATAGCTCGATGATAGCGCCTCGGTGCATGCCAGCATTAGCTCCGTGGATAACTCGACCGGATGTTGTGGTGATTTTTCTTCGGGTAACTGCAAATACAGCAGAGACAACGTTACAAAATAGTATGTGTGAAGAAAGTCAGGAAAATATATGTACATAAAAACAGAAACAAAAACAAAAGAAACGCATCCAAAAGTCAAAAAAGTGTCAATGGACTTTCAAGCTGAAATTGTTGATTGTATTTGTTATCATGGGAATCTTAAGAAAAATATGATAAGATGTTAACTTTATAGCAATATTTAGATTTTTCCTTTCAGTATAATGGAAGAAGATATAAACTAAATGATAAATCATTGATGATAAATTGTTGACTTTGAACCGAAATATAAATCTATTAAGCTAATATTCTTATATTAACGACAACGGAACAAAATATGTGAAGATAGGACAAAGCATAAACAAAAAATATCCTTTTGGATATGAATACAAATGAAACGCATTTAAAAGTCAAATAGTGTCAATGGACTTTCAAGGTGGAAATGTTTTTAGCAACTTTCCAGTTTACTGTCCGATTGAAATGATTTAGAATAGATGCGGACTAGTATATATATACTTCATATATATATATACATCATATGGCTCACGTATTTAATGAGGGTCATAACTCAAAAAGTTTTTAATTCAAAACCACCTTGCACTAAAACAAATTCTTTCAACTCGCACATTAAGAGTAAACAAGATATTTGTACATAAATATTGTCAATATGAAATGTAACGAATATTTTTGCAGTATTAACTTAACTTTATTTATTAAATTCTGTTATTTTCCAAGTAAGACCCTGTACTACCGAAAGTAAAAAGGGACTATTAAATTTGAAAAAAAAATTAATAAAAACGAGCGTAGTGTTGAAATACGTGTGCGATAGGTAGCATGTTGTTGTTGTTGTCGTAGTTGTTGTTGTTGTCGTAGTTGTTGTTGCTGCACAATTGTTGCATGCTTTTTGGCGTTAAGCGACTTTTTTCGTGTGTGTTCAGATTAATTATAAAAGTTAACAGCAACAACACAACCACAAGAATAATAACAACAACTGCGTTGAGCATTCACATCAATCAAAATGTTAATTGATGTTTTTTACGCGATGCTCTTTATCTTTTTCCTCCACTCTTTTTCTCTCTATCTCTGTCTCCCTCTTCGTTTTCTTGATTACATGACAAGCGGCGTGCGCGCTGATCCATCAATAAGGCAGGCAGGGAAAAAGGAGAGGAAGACAAAGCACGACAATAAACACGAGGCAAGGTAACAACAACAACAACGAACAAACACGGCGAATGAAAGTGTAGTAAAAATATTTTTTATAGAATAGAATAAAATGCAAAGCGTTCACAACAACAATAACAATGAAAGCAATGAAGCAAGCTCAGCTAGCTGTTACCCTGTATGCAGCTCTGATAAAAAAATTACATGTTAAGGTATTTTATCAGCGTTACTTATTCAACTTTCTTCCGGATAAGTTTCATTCTTTAAAAGCTTCTGAGACTGCAATAAATTTTGATTCTCTTACAATTTTTTTAAATTGATCAAACTTGTACAATTTTAGGACAAATAAAAATGAAAATACAAATCAAATTCAAATGCAAATAAAATTAAAAAACTAATAGTTTTCGGCATCCTCACTTTAAATATAAAAGTATCGTCCTATTTTTCGATATCTTTTTAGATTCTTTACCCCTATTATTCCGTTTTTTTTCCTATTTCTGAATCCTTTCATACTTTACAGTTTTTATATCCGTTTTAAGTTTTAAAATTTGTTTTCTATATTAAAAGTTTGTAATTAAAAAAAAGTGTTTAGAACCTAAAACAAAAAATTAACCATAAACTTTGCAACGAAGAGGTTAAAGGCGTTACACCCTTTGCAAACAACTACAGGGTATATAAATAAGAGTGGCTTTTTACGCATTTTAACGATTGATTTAACAGCAGGCCACAAATACATATACAATAAACATTTATGTACATAAATGTAAATAAAAGCATTAAAAAAGCACACGCAAAACTTGACAACCAAATGCTGACAAATTGTAGAACCTCCGATAGAGCGAGGGGAACAAGGGGAGAAAAAGAGGAAGCACCCAGGGATTAAGAACGGGCAATCGGGAGAGCGACGGAATTTGCGGCTAGTTACAGACGAATTTATAGGCCAAGCGTCAAAGAGGACGCGACGACGGAGTCGATAAATAAAATTCGTAAATAAAATTCGAATAAAATGCCACACAAAAGAAAAGCAAGGAAGAGAAAAAGCAACAAAAGCGTCGAAAGAAATGGCAAATAAACAAGCGAGCAAAATAAGAAAACAATAAACTTTAAAACTTGGCAAGTTGAAGCCAATTGATGTGTGGATAAAAAACTAAGGACTAGTTGACTTGCAAATACACTACAGTGAAGTTCAGAAATATGTTCAAACATAAATTAATAAAATTAAATATGGTTTTTTGCAGATTTTCAAGAAAGGGAATTTAGAATCTGATATTTATAATGGACATAAACATTTTATACAAAAAACATTTAATATTAATAAAAAGAAATTATGAATCATATCTTCCCACAGTAAAAAGGTATTTTAAAATTATACAGAAGCCTGTTATCCTATCAAATTGAAAATGTAGTCTTACCAATAAAATGTCAATAGTCCCTTATACATACATAGTTCACCTTAATTTAAAATGATCCAACAGAATACGGGTATTTCTTTTTATAGTTAAAGCGTATATAAAGCGCGACAAAAGCAGCGCAGTCAAGTGTTTAGAGTCTTAGTGGCAAGGGGAGTGTAAAAGGAAAGAAAGCAGCGGACGGTTAAGGGACGCTCGCCAAGTTTAAAGCGTGCGACGCAATTGGGGAATTACGATTTGGATACGTTCCACGGCGACAGACTGGCGACACTTTTATTGTGTCACTTTGCGAAAGAAAAAAAAGTTATATCGGAGGTAATGCCTCACCTGGAAACTCTTGGTAATGGCATCGAAGAGCGTCGCAATGGAATTGCCCAAAAGAGCATGACGGGCAATCTGTGGACAAACGGAGCACGCATTGCGATACAACTGCACGGCAAGTGTGAGGGATCTGCAAAGGAAAGGGTAATTGTTAGATTGTTTAAATAAAAGGAGTGAAAAGTGAACTAACTTCTTTGAGATCTCGGCATTGTCGTCAATGCCCTTGCTTATGACATAAGAGGCCAACACACCAAGGCCATCCATGTTGAGGAACGCCTGGAAATCAGCGGTCTGTGCCTTTGGTATCACTCTCAATAGATTTCCCAGTGTACGATCCAATCCCTGTGCTCCTCCTCCTTTCATCACCAGATTTAAAAGCTTGGGCACGGTGCTGTCTCGCTTTAAATGAACGGGAAGTGCCTCCATGGTGGACAAGTACTCGCTGGCACTGTGAAGAGAAAAATGGGGATATTTAAGAATTCAAACATGGACGCGTCTAAATTATCTTCGAAAACAAGTTATTTGTATATGTAGAATCAAATTATATATCTAACCATGATCAAAACAACATTCCACATTAAAATCGGTTACGCTTTGAAAAAGTTTGAAGACTGGGAACCCCTTGGGCTAGCAAAAAGTGTACTCACCATTGGCTCATGCGCTGCTTTAGCTTCTTCATCTTCTTCTTGTAGCTGCGGGAATGCTCACGATTGCCACTTACACCTCCCAAGTCGGACAAAGTCGAAGAGAGATCACAGTCCTCATTAGTTGTGCTTGTGTTGTTCCCATTGAAAAGTTCATCATCCTGATCGCCACGTGCCTCGTCCTGTTGCCTTGTGCTGGGCATGGTCAATTCCAGAGCCCGTTGACGAATGTGTTCAATATTTTCCTCATGACGACGTGCCGATTCCAGTTGCTTTTGTTGTATCTTGCGTTGCAATTCCTCGGTGGTCTGTTGCTGTTGCACTTGCAACGCAAGCAGACGTTCCTCACGATCTCTGGCCTTTTCACGTGCTAAGGCCTGACGCTGTCGCTCCTTTTGCTCCTGCATTTTTCCGATGCGTTGTTCCTTCTCCAAGCGTGTCTCGTTCATTTTCTCCAGCTTTAAAAGACGCTCTTTTTCAAGCGCTTGACGACGACGCTCCACAGCTGCTTCTTTAGCTGCCTTTTCTTCAACCCGTTTTTGACGCTCCTGCTCCAAATCCTGCAAGCGTCCCTCGGTCTCCTTGAAGGATTCGAGTAAGTCCAAGCGTTTATTTTGCGCCTCAATGTTCTTGATAAAATTAATCTCTTTAAGTTTTTTGTCCTCATCATGGGCTTTCTCAATGATCTGACGTAGATATAATTCGCGATTCTCAGCGGCACGTTGCAAGCGTCCTTCCATCTTCTGGCGCTTGTCTTCAATGAGCTGTTTCTTGGCCGCCTTTACATCCTCGACACGCACAAACAGTTGTTGCAACTTGGCTGCCTTTTCCTGTTGCAACAATGCTCTCTTTTGTTGTGCCCTCGCCTGCTTGGCTTGATATTTCTTTAGAGTCTCTTGCAAGGAACGACGACGTGATGGCGATGATAATTTCTGATGCAACTCTTGTGCGCGTCCTGGATGACGTGCCACATAGGCTTGCAACGTGGCCAAGACCTCGGCACGCTCGTTCCACGACATGTCCGAGAGTAGAGCTTGATAACGCAACTCTAGACTTGCATTCTCATCATCGCTCATTGTGATAAAAACGCCAGCATCGTCAAGTCCCAACTCAGCGCTATCCTCGTTCTCCTCCAGCTGCACTTCACAGTCTGTTTCATCCGTCTCGGTGTCTACATCAATCTCTGTACTCTCTAGCTCACGTATTTGCCGCTCCAGAGACTCCTGCACCTCCACTAAAATACGTTCATTGCGCTCCTCTTCTCCATCTTCGGCATTCTGTTCGTCATTCTCATCACAGGCACTCAGCATGGAGGAGCCTGTCTTCACACATCCATTGGGCAGCTTGCAACGGGCAATGCTCTCGTAGAGCTCTCCGATTGTCTTGGAGAACTCACAGTTGGTTTGGATCTTGATGTCAATCTTATTGTGGTCATCATTGTTGGCTGTAGGGGAGAAGAATTAAAAAGGTTTAGAAAATATAGAAGATATTATGAATGATATTGCATCTGTTTTCACCATATATATCTATGTATATCTAATATATTTCATACTTACACTCAGAGTTACTCCCTGTTGAGCTGCTATTGCTGTTGATGTTCTGCTCCTTTTGTTCCTTTTGTTGCTTGCGCAGAGCATTCTTCTCACTACGCATGTACTCCTTATGCAAGGACGTCATCTTGAGTCCTGTAAGATCCGATTTCTGACGCTTTATGATGGAAGTGCGTCCATTTAAAGAAGATGCCACATTGCTGGAATTGCAATTGCTATTGCTGCGAGTTAAAGCAGTAGTTATCTTCAATTTGTCCTTATTATCCTTGTCTTTATCTTTATCTGCGTCTTTTTCCTTGTCTTTGTCTTGTGTTTTTATATTAACAGCTTGTCGCTGTGCTGGAAATGAATTAACCTTGGCTTTGGCATTCTTAATCTCAGGTCGAGTTGGTGGAGGCACCACAGTTTTAGCCGCTTTATTGACGGCTTTCGGCTTTGACTCTGGCAGAGTTGCTTTGCCGGGAATTGTAGACTTAGTATTGCCTGTCTTTGCCCTTTCACGCTGTTGTTTATCCTTCTCCTCCTTTTGCTCGTTGAGCAAAGCTAGAGTTGGAAGACTCGCATATCCTGTGGGCTGATTAAAGCGATTTGACCAATGCATGCTGCTCCGACGCCGATTCTTGACCGTCAACCAACCATCATTGGCATCCACCAGCTGCTTAGGCTCGGAATGTCTATCATCTAGCTTGAGAGTGCTGCGTGAGCTGCTCAGCTGCTCATTGCTGGCTTTAAGTGTTGAAGTAGAGCTAGCAATGTCCTCACGGGAATTCAATCGAACGCTGGGCAAGCTAACACGCTTTCCCACTCCCGATGCGGTCAAGAGCGTACTGCGCGTTCGCTTCGCCAATGGCTTTGGAACTGGCACAGCAGCTACGGCATTGCCATTCATGTCCAGCATGGTACGTGAGCGTGCCGAGAGTCTAGAAGCCACATTACTTGGTGGACCATAACATTCAGTTTTGCTAGAGGGACGTGGTGGCACCACCGAACTGCGAGTGGTGCGTGCTCCTAAAGGCTTCAAGTTGTTCACATTGGAATTGTTGTTAACGTTGTTGGTGCGTCGCAGGCCATTCACAGCTACCGTTGTTTTGGCCAAGCCTGTCTTGCTGTTGGTAACTTTGCTGTTGCCTGTAGCAGCACCACTTGTGGCAGCCTGTTGAACGTTTGTCTTTTGGTTTCCACCACGTGTTGCAGCTGGACGATTCAATACACTCGAGTATTTTAAGGGACTACTTTGATTTGCATTTCCAGCGCTCAGCGTGGCAAGTGCTTGTGATTGTGGCTTCTTTGTGGTTTCTGGCAGCTGTGCCGCCACCGGTTTAAGCAATGTGCTCGGTGGTGTAGGCTCCTTGTTGGCCTGTGTGTTTAGCAAGAGATTCTCCATGGCATCCAAGCGAGAGACAGTCAATTGAAGAGCTGTGGGCTCCACCACAGCAATACTTGTTTCTATTGGCGATGGTTGCTCTGTGGATAATGGTGATGCAACTGCTGTGGTTTCTACTGGGCTTGCTTGCTGTGGCTCAACTATAGTTGTCTCTGGTGTTTCCACAGCTATATTCTCTGCCGTTGGAGGTGTCACAACTAAAACGAAGATTTTATTATAATTACATGGTACATCAGCTTAAAAAGAAATCAAAATAATAATGTTTTTTATGCAAAAATATTCGTATATGCCAAGTTAAAGTACAACTCACCTTCAGCATCTATTGACTCCTTTGCAGCTGCCTCCTTTTCCTGGGCTTCCTTTGCAGCCATCTCATTTTCTTCAGCTTCCTTAGCAGCTGCCTCTTTTTCCTCAGCTTCACGTCGCATCTTCTCGCGCACATCCGCTAGCGTTAAATGTGGATCCTCAAGATCTGTCTGTGAGTATTGTGTGCTCAGTTGTACATATGATTTATCCGCGTTCATGTCCAACTGCAATGCTGCTGGCTCCATGGGATTTACATTCAGAGAAGTATCCGAGTTGGAACATCCCTGGGTCGAGCGTTTATTGGCAGCAAAGAGTTCTCGGACATTGACACGCATGGCACCTCTAGGCAATTGATCATAAGCACGCAATAGTTTCTTGGGTGAAACATGTCCATCACAGCAGGGCGAAGTTTTGCCCGAGTTGCAGGGAAAGAGCAATGGACTTGATTTCCCAGATGGTGTTGGACTACAAAGACTCTTGGTGCGCACACGTGGTGTGGGATTACTTTTACGCACCTCCCAGGCGAGACTTTGAGGACGCTGTTGCAGAGGACGTGAATCGTAGTCCCAGCTAACCTTGAACCATTCACTGAGCGCCTTAAAGTCACGCACATAGTTCTCTAACACCAGGATGGCCTCCTGGCAACTGGATATGTTTTCATAGCATTCGACAGTCTGATAAATTTCATTGACAGCCCTTTGTAGATTCCCAAAGAGCAGAGCCCAATATCGTGCCTGTAACTCTGATTTTTGTCGCGTCCTGTGGAAGCGCTGCGTACACGTGGTCCACTGTTGGAGGCTCCTCCTGCTCCTCCTCCACCTGCTCCACTGTTGCTGCTGATTTTGGAGCGCATTGTTGTTGGAGATTGGCAGTGTTTAGGCGTTTGTATACCATTTGGGGACTTTGGTGGCGCAACTGGCGGCTTGCGGCATGTGGGCGCAGTTGAGTAACCTAACAAGAAAAGAACACATTAAATTGAAAAATTCGATAACTGACAAAACTTTCAACTCACAGTCGCCATTGACTACAACGCCTCCGCTTGTATTTAAGCTATTTGTGGTTGTCTCATCGCAAAACTGGTAGACGAGCAAATTTTTCGCCTCTCGTCCCTCACGACTGAGCACCTCGCGCATTTCCATGGCCTAAAAGTCGTTGTCGTTGTTGCTAGGCTTTTGTTTTTATTGTTTTTGTAGTCGCTGCCTCTGCTGCTGCCCACTCTTAAGACGCAACTCGCAGCTGTTCACGCAGCTTTACAATTTAACGTCTTGCAACAGTTTAAATTAATTAATATTCACTGCTACTGTTGCTGCTTGCATAAAACTATGACTGTTTGATATAATTTTAATTGATTGCTTTGCCAATTTTTTCACACACTGTCTTTTACTGTCTTTTAACGGCTGCAATGACATTTGTTGTTGTTGTCTTTGTTGTTGCCGTTCTGTCTGCTGCTGAAAATTTCGCAATGACAGGCAGTAACATTTTTGCGAAATACTTACGTTTCGCTGTACGTATGTCTAAAGCGCACACAGGCTACTCAAACTGAAATGTTCAATCTAAATAGCCAGTTGTTGTTGCCACTGTTATGCAGGTGTTTTAGTTATAAACTAAAAATAATTTCAAACGTACCAAGAATAAGAATTGCATGCCACTCAGCTGTTCTGCTGGCTGTTGTTAATCGAACAGTGTGTACACACTCCAAGTCAATAGTATATCGATTATCGTTACAAATCACTTTGTAAATACATCGATAGTAAAGCGTCAAAAGCGGAATTTTTAAAAAACAAAAAACTATTTTGAAGTGTCAAAATGATTTTTTTTTCAAACAAACCAAATTAATTGTAAACTAAATAAATTAAAGCGGGATTCTTTTGATACGTGTTTTGTGTTTAAAGTTACTCTAGGGACCAAGTTCCTTTAAACGGTGTCTGAAGAAACTGCGAAATTGTGGAAAATTAGAGAAAAGTCTGCACAAAATCCATGTAAAATCTCAGGTCACTGTACCGCAATTTCGAGTAAAAAAAACTTTTGCCCGTCTCTCTAGAAAGCACTCAAAAATACGGACAGCAGCTTCTTTTGTATTAGCGCCCCCATTAAGCCATACGTTGTCTACTTCTAGAACTAAGGGGATTTAATGAACTTTTCTTGCTAGCGCCGCCACTAAGAAAAGCTGTCTACTTTTACAACTAAGAAATGTATGGTGATGCCAGGAAACAGCTGTTTTCCAATCTTTAGTTGAACTTAGTACGCCATTTCGTGCGCGACGTGGTTGTTGCGTTATTTACTAATATTGTTTAAACGTATTTGAGTAACTATTTAGTTTCAATGAATAGTCAGTGATTGCCAAACACTCATATATGAATGTGTTAGTGAATACAACTTAATATTTTATAGTTTACATTTATTTAGTACAAAAGTACCAACATAATGTCCACCACCGATGTGCGAAAGAGAAAGGTAGGCACAGGTTAAAAGGGTAAACAGAATAAAATTCTTTTTTAAATGCTAATTTCGGCGCGTTTTGCAGCATAGTATATCTGTTGCGGTAATTAAAGTCATTGCTATTAATGAATTGTGCCAAGTTTATTTAAATGTTCAGTGACACACCTTGTTTCATTGTTGCCGCACTAAAAAAATATATTGTTTTTCTTTCTTCCCGCGTTCGGCAAATGTATGAATCAAAAATAGATGAAAAACATTAATAAATGTATTATTATCAAAAAGGATCTTTAAGGACCATATCCTTGGTTCCAAAAGGACAAAGTGTAAACACTTGTGATAATGAACTAAAATCCAGAACTTTAAAATTGATAGGGAGACTGATTGAGTTGGAGATATGATCGTAAGAATTGTAAAACTAGTTTTTCTGTTTCCAATAACAAGTTAATTATATCCAAATTTAATTTGTACATAAATTATTCAAGTATTTGTAGTTCAAGACATTTATGTATGCCACTTATTGACCGGCCGGTTTAATTTCGTATGTATCCGGCATTGGGGATCTTATAGTATGCTCTCTACCCCTTCCCCCAAGGTCATTAAATTGTTGGCATGCGAGTCGTTTTTTGTTAGACAATTGCATTTCGAGCTACTAGATAGATAGATACATTTCATTGCTGCCGACTGTGAAATTTGGTGTGGGAAAAACAGGTTGAACATAAGTTGGAACAAGTATCTTAACCCTTGTGCATGTCTATTTGCATACCGATAACAATAACCATTATGTTGTAGATCTGATGAAATACCCAGCCAGTAGCTATTTTTACTCACTGTTTAGTGATAAGCAACGCTACCCGACCATTCCTCAGCATGAGCAATACCGAATTCAACCCCCCATTACGTTACTCAGCACGCTTATCAACAAAAGCTAAAGAAAATTATGTCTGGTAGGAGGACGGCACGTCCCAATTATCAATTGATTTCATGTTCGATCGATAAATGGGCGTCTAGGAACCTAGAGGCAGCTGTTAAGTTCCCAAGAGTGTGAAATGACCACAGGTTTTCCGCATTTCAGTGCATTGTCAATGTATTTGACATGGTAATTAACTATGTACATACATACAAACAATTTCAGCTGCCAAGAGGCAGTCTATGGTTCATAGTTTAATTTGTTTGTACGTCAGCCACTAATGTAGTGAAAAAGCATTTGTTTAAATAATGGGAATTTCGTCAATAGTATTTGCGATTTCAGCGACAATATTTAATCAAGCTAAAAGACCTGTTGACGTTGGCCCACTTCACAAACACAAACCGCCAAAATGGTATGAATATGTACATATCTTATCATTGAGCTCATATCATCAAGGGGTCTACGTTGCGATAACCTTCAAAAAGAGTTTGTGTCGATCTTCATTACGTTGTGAAAAATTTGTTAATTTAGCATGACTTGACAGTTTTGATACTATTCCCGTAACATTTACATAAATTAAACACTTATTATAATTCACTTCATCATGTATATGCTATAAATGTGTGTACTTCTATAAATATGTAATTAGGGTTCCCTATTGTCAGTGATTTGATTTTTATGAATTATCTTTTAGGTTTGGTATTCATATTTTAATTATTTACATTGCATCAATATTAACTGCACATAAAAATCCTAAGAACGTATTTTGTTGAGTTAAAAGCTTAGCTAGTTTATTAATTTTCATTAATAAAAAAGGATTTGTATAATTACAAATTATAATTGAAATTGGTCATTTATATTTTAATTACATATTTAAATTAACATTAATAAAACCATGTAAAAACAAATCTAAAACACAGATTTTAGTACATTTGAAAATGTGCTAAAAGCTCGGCTCAACTTATTTACAGCTGCCCTGGGCATCGCAATTTATCGATAGTTAAATGCAGGGCTGACGATTTTTCTTTTTTCCCGACAAATCTGGCTGTTTCGAAAGACCAATTGCAGGAAGCGGGAATTCTTAGCTTTTTTAGAAATACACTTAGCTTTTTTCCGCTTTTTTAATGTTGCCAATACTTACATAAAAAGTATGAAAATTGTGTTTGTGCCATTTATTTTTTGTTGCAAATCTTAAGTTATTTTTATGGATTTTGTCGTTGCTTCCATCCAGAAAAAGGTTTTTCGCTCTGAAAAAAAAATTGGCAGCACTGGTTAAATGCTGTCCAGCCCTCGCCGTCTGTTGATGACGAGAAACTAGCAAAAACAAAATTGACATTTTTTGTGTCTGCCAAAGCAGATAAGACGCGGCATATCACAAGAATTTAGAAATTAAAAGAAAAGCGAGCAGCAAAAAAAGAGAGCAAGCAATCGACGCAAGTGCCAACATGTGTTTTAAAGAATATGCTGGTTATTTATAGGACAACAACTGCAGAGCAATGAGATACGAATACAAACTGGTAGAGTGTCTAGAAAAACAACACACAAACCTAATTTTTAATTTGACAATTAAGAACAATAGTACATTATTTTTATTGTGTATCTAAATTGAATTTGTTTTGTATCCTTAATGCAGCTGGCCGGTGATGAGAAGTCGTCGCAGGGGAATCGACGAAAGGGAAGCACCAGCAGCGGACATGGAAGTGGACGTGGCGGTGGAACTAGCGGTCTAAAATTATCATTTCTATGTTTAATTATATCTGTAGTCCTGCTGCTGTTTGTCTTTGGTGTGTATCACATATATTATGCTAAAGTCTCTACTCCAATTGTCACTAAACCACTAACTAAAATTCCTGTTTTACCCACTGTTACTGTTCGCTTTCATGAATCGCCACACATCGATACGCCTCCACATCAATATGTGCCACGCACCACAATGAAACCAACGACGACGCCACGTCATACCCATGACAAAAATGCAGGCTTTGTCTCGGACAATGCCAGTCCATATCTGGCCCGTCTAGCCTCCAAGCTGGGCTACAGCAAGGTCCAATATGCAGCGATCATTGATGCTGGTTCCACGGGAAGTCGCATTCTGGCGTACAAGTTCAACCGTAGCTTTATTGACAACAAACTGGTGCTGTACGAGGAGCTGTTCAAGGAGCGCAAGCCAGGCTTAAGCTCCTTTGCTGACAATCCTGCCGAGGGAGCACATTCCATCAAATTACTGTTGGATGAGGCCCGCGCCTTTATACCTAAGGAGCATTGGTCATCCACGCCGTTGGTGCTCAAGGCCACAGCCGGATTGCGTTTGCTGCCACAGAGCAAAGCTGAGAATCTGCTGAATGCTGTGCGTGATCTGTTTGCCAAGTCGGAGTTCAGTGTGGACATCGATGCTGTGGAGATCATGGATGGCACCGATGAGGGCATCTTCAGTTGGTTTACCGTCAACTTTCTGTTGGGCCGTCTGTCCAAAACGAATCAAGCAGCTGCCTTAGATTTGGGTGGCGGCAGTACCCAAGTCACCTTCTCTCCCACAGATCCGGAACAGGTGCCAGTATATGATAAATACATGCACGAAGTGGTCACGTCCAGCAAAAAGATCAATGTATTCACGCACAGCTATCTGGGATTGGGATTGATGGCCGCACGCCATGCTGTCTTCACCAAGGGTTACAACGCAGAGGACACCGTGGTGGAGAGCGTTTGTGTCAATCCCATCATTGCCAATCGAACCTGGACCTACGGCAATGTCAAGTACCAAGTCAGCGGCAAGGAGAATACCAAATCCTCCGCCGAACAGCCTGTCGTTGACTTTGAAACTTGCCTGGAGCTGGTGAAGAGCAAAGTTATGCCGTTGGTGAAGCCAAAACCCTTCACACTCAAGCAACATGCCGTAGCTGCTTTCAGCTATTACTTTGAGCGTGCCATTGAATCAGGATTGGTGGATCCGACAGCTGGTGGCGAAACCACCGTTGAGGCTTATCGCAAAAAGGCCCAGGAAATCTGTGCCATACCCAATGATGAGCAGCCATTTATGTGCTTCGATTTGACATTCATATCGGTGCTGCTGCGTGAAGGTTTTGGTCTCAACGACAGCAAGAAAGTTAAGGTAGGTCATCCACATAGCAACTACATATAAATAATGTGTTGACTTTGGTTGTGAACAGTTGACTTTGCTCGAATTGACGCTACTTCAACCAGTAAAATTGACTTAGCCTACAACTACAAAACTTATATATGTAAATAATGGTAATACATTTAATTCCCTTTCTATTTTTTAGCTTTACAAAAAGATCGATGGTCATGAAATCTCTTGGGCCTTAGGATGTGCCTATAACGTGCTGACCAGCGATGAGAAATTCAATAATTCCTAGTGCTTCGTTTATTAGATTGTAGACGAACAACTTAGCTGAAATTGTTTATAGAGTGCCTTAGACGTGCATCGAAGTATACTATACTACATATACACACACACACGCACACTCACACTCGCACACACACTTTAACCATAGCCTTGATAGATTTTTATGCGCTAGAAATTCATTTCAATTGTCTTTAATTGACGCGAATTCATTTATTTTGTTGAATTGAGACCACACTGTGACTAGACTACACACGTTTCTAGTTTGTAATTCCAATGTAATTTTGTGTGATTCGTTTATTGTATGTAATTAATTCATATTCGATATTATATCCTTAGTCGTACACTCCATACTTTCCTATTGTATATATGTTATTAAATATATACTGTACACAGACATATCTAATTTGTAAAATTCTTTTAAATTAATATGTATCTCTGGAATTGTTTATATTAATAATTTAATACTTTTTGCAATATAACTATGTTAGCTCCGAATCTGTTGACTAAAATAAAATATATTAAACAAATTTTAATAGCAATAATAATATTCAATTGAAATTCTGTAGTTTTTAAAATATTGTTATTCGCATGCAATAATAAAATAGTGTCTTTATTTACTTTTTCTCTAATACAAAAATTGTACACGCTTTGCTTATCAAACGTTAGAATAGGCTATAATATAATATAATATTATATATTGTTCATATAAATATTCATTTATAATATTGCTAAATACGATTTTTATAAATGCATAACAAAAACGCGAAGAGTTGAAGAGAAGATTACAAAAGGATGTTGTCTTGAAGCGGTTGCGGGTGGCTTAAAAGATTATTCATATTTAACATTGGCTATAGCTTTTCTATTAATATCATTATGGTTTTCACTGTCTACGCCAGCGTTAGACGCTGTGGATTTATGTCCAATCTATCAATGATGTACTGCGGCATGCAGAGCGTTGGATTGATTGGTTTAAGTCCAGAATGGCCCAACAATGAGAGTCCTCCGATGCCGAAGAGCGTATGGAATATATCGGGCATATTGCCCGTTCGGTCAGAGAATCCACCGGTTTCTGCATCCTGGCAGGACAGAATGAATTGCTGCAGCTTTTCAGAGCTAATCCAATGCAGGCGACCCATAATGGTCAGCGAGGAAAGCACCCACCAGGAGTAACAGACGTCGGGCAACTTCTCGGGTCGACCGTTGAGACCGCCCGAGGGCAATTGACGCTCA
Source organism: Drosophila testacea (assembly GCA_035043265.1). NCBI lineage: Eukaryota > Metazoa > Arthropoda > Insecta > Diptera > Drosophilidae > Drosophila > Drosophila testacea. Next base: position 4,657,134 of record JAWNND010000151.1, read on the forward strand.
CAAAGCCACCAGCCTAATTTGTCCACGTCCAGCAAATGTAGACGCTGTGTGAGCGACAAGAAGCCCACACAGCAATAAATGAGTCCTGCATCGGATTAGATCATATTTTACTATTAGCACTGTTTTGGTTTTTACTTTAGCCAAGATTTTGGCTTATAATGCCTTAAATTTGATAGAACATGACTCACCAGCATGTGACTCCGCCCCCGGTTTGGAGCCAAAGCCGCCATCGGTCTGGTTACAACACGACATGACAAACTTGACAGCTTTCTCCACGTCAATGCTCTGCTCCATCCGCTTAAGAAGCGTCAATGTAGCCACAGCACAAAAACTGAACCTGGTGTCCACCTCTCCCCATTTGTCCCCAAAGAAACTGCCATCGGGTTGCTGCAGACCAACAATAAAACGCACCACAGCATCGCAATCGATCTCATCAAGGGCATCATATGTGCACAGGATTTGCACCGCCGACAGTGTGTACAGCATATGAGGATCATGACCTTCACAAGGCGCAAATCCTCCACTGACAGTACACTGACAACGCTTCACAAACTCAATGATGGATTTGCGTTCTAAGCGGTCCAGCTGGCCCATGATGTCCAGCGCAGTGACGCCCCAATAGATGCCGGACATGCGCAGAAACTCTGTCATACAATACTCATAGTCGTCCTCCTGTTTGCCATGATTCTCAATATACTGGACATGTTTCCAGAATTGCAATTTATTCATTTCCCCGTTCTCAGCGGCTCCGCCACCGTTCGAAGGCTTAACGAAGCTCGTGAAATCCATCGCTGATTGTGTTCAATTGAGTGTTGATTTTTAACAATTAATTGGTCTATTGCTGAGTTGACATTATTAATTCTTTTCAACAATTCAGATGTCGCTTTATTTGTTGTTGAAAAAATATTGATTTATCGATAGGCATTCTTTTGTGATGATATATTTTTTCTGACGATAATATCGTAATCGATTTTGTAGCGCTATTTGTGTGATGTTAAAACCGTTTCTTTCCCGTTGCTTCCACAACTATTTGGAAATATGGAAACTTTGTAATAGCATGATATTTTAAATCACTTCCTTTAAGTTCAACACTAATATAAAGAAAACCAACGCTAAATTGGTAAAGATGTGCTTTATTTTATCAAATGTATAATTAAATTGGTTTACCTAACTTAAATCTTGTTGTTTAATTACACAATTGTTTTAACTTTTAATAAAATAGTTCTGGTTTAAATAGTTGGCAACGCCGCTGTAGCTGCTAGCTCTACCGATAAAAGTTTTAATGTAACCCTGTGCCGCTAGTGCGCCTTTAAAATGTAAAACAGCTGTTCATCAAAAAAAAAAAAAATTGTTAATCAGCTGTTTGTAAACAAAACCCATAAGAAGTTGTCTTTTGAATTAAAGTGAAGCCTTAAAATAATGATAAGTACACGGTAGGTACCACAATATTTACTCATATGACCACTTATGACTGCATATACTATCTATTAATTTCTATTTAATTAACTTAAATGAAGCGAGCTCTTATTGTTGCAACTAAATGTGGCAAAGCTAGCCGCCACCCTTGCGATGTGGCAGGAAGAGGAGCAGCAGAAAGAAGATGAAGAGGAAGACAAAGAGGAGGAGCTGAAGGTACAGGACCAGCAGAGTAACGGAGGAAAGTACAGAGAAACTCTCAATCCTTATCTGTGCGAGACAAGTGGAAAATTTGTCAAAGAGGAGGAGCAAAAGAAGGAGCAGCGGAGGAAGAAGGAGCAGCAGAAAAGGAAGAAGGAAGAGGAGCAGCTGAACAAAGATGATCAGGAGACAAAAAAAAAGAAGCACAAAGAGTGGGTAACTCCATATCTGCTCGAGAGAAGTGAAAAGGGACGTTATGTCCAAGACGTAAGTTGATTGTATAAAATGTAATTAATAATTTGCGAAATTTATGTTCGTTATAGTTTCAGAAAATGATTAAAAATCCTAGCATGTTTCACGACAACTTCCACATGAGCTACACTTGCTTCAGAAAGCTGTTCCGAATTTTGGAGGAACATTTGACGCCGAAGCGCAAGAGTCGCCCGGACTGCATACCACCTCAGATGAAATTGGCAGTAGTTTTGGAGTGAGTATTGGTCCTGTGATTAAAAATGTACTGTTCATTTACATATATTTGCGGGCCTTAAAACTCGAACTCCAGTTCTGATTACTAAAGTGTGTTAACTTATATCTATAGGTATTTGGTAACCGGTGGGGAGCAATATAGTTTGTGCTCGTCATACCGTGTTAGCAGATCACAAATGGGTTACCTAATTGACGCAGTATGTGATGCCATTTGCGAGGAGCTAAAGAAGGAGATAGCCCCATGGAATACTGAAGCTATGCGTCGGTATGCGGAGGAGCTGGAGGAGGTTTCGAATTTTCCCAACTGCATTGGAATAATTGATGGCAAGCATGTGACCATAAGAGCACCAGGCGATGACGCTGAGATGTTTATTAACCATAAAGTATGAAATCATATTTGCGTTTTACTTAAATAACATAAATTTTTATTTAAGGGATTCCATTCAATCGTATTATTGGCTGTGTGTAACGCTTCCTACAAGTTCACATATGTAGACGTTGGCGCATATGGAAGCGAAGATTACAATGTGTTTGCCAACACTAAATTTGGACAAGATGTTTTATCTGATCGTCTCGAATTCCCCGAAAATAGGAGTATTGGAGGCACTACCAAATTGCCGTATTTCCTGATCGGCGATGATGCTTTCCCTCTATGCAAACGCATAATGAAGCCGTACAACGGAAAACATGTGAAAAAAGATGAGATTACTTTCAACAATCGGTTGAATAAAGCACGCAGATGCATGGATAACACGCTTGGGATCCTCAGCTGGAAGTGGGCGTGTTTGCAGCGTACACTCTGGTGCAAACCAGATCGGGCCCAAAAAATTGTGTTTGCTTGCTGCCTGCTGCACAATTTTCTAATGCGAGTTGCCAAGAACGACTATGTTGCAATCGACGATCTGCGTAGCAACGATGCTGTGATCATCAACCATTTTGATGGAAATACCCTTAGATCGCACATGGGGCGAACTGCAGATTATGCCAAATTTGTGCGAAATAAGTTAAAGGACTATGTTGTGTCCGAAGAAGCAGGTGTTTCTCATCAGGATCTCGAAGTCGAATGATCAACATATTAAATCTACTATGCATTAAGTCTTTATTAAGTTACATTAATAATGTCAGAATAATAAAATAGAATTAACCTACGTCGTAAATCTTTACTAAATTAAATGAAAAAGTCAACCGGTAAATGCCTTTGCTCGCCTTTTGGAAATTTCCAATATTAAAGAAGTTACTTCTAGTTGGACGTCGCTGATTGCCTCATCCGGCATCTTTCGTAAAATGGTGTCCCAAAAGGTCAGCATTTCTATATGCTTCAATCCGTGTCCTGGCTGCCTAAGTTGGCATTCAGCAATGCGATTGGTTTGGGTCACCAAGTTCTCGATGGCAGACGCCATAATTTCCGCTGTTTTTGTTGATGAACTTTGGAGGTCTTTTTTCTTTGGTGCGCGTACATCTTTCTTAATCTAGGAATACTTGGTCAGAAAACCACATTGTAATTATTTAATTATAACTTACATTTTTATAGGCCGGCTCTGGTTCAAACTCAATAAAGTTGGATTGCGATGTCCCAGCTCCGTCATCTTCTTCATAGTCATTTTCATCATTATCTTGATCTTCTTCAAGATCATCATCGTTAACGCCCGATTCAGAAAGAGATAGATCGCAATTTGAGATGGGCGGGCTCGGCCCTTGTCTTACATGATCGGAAAATAGAGTCCTGCAAAAAGTAAGTCATTAGTTTTTAATTTAATTAAGCTCAGATTCTTAATCACTTTGACGTGTTCGGCACGAACGACATTGCGGTCCCGAACTCCCAATCAACGTTTCTTCCATTTGCTTCCAATGGATCGTCGGTATTAAACTGCTTTTCAGCAGCAACTTTTCTATGGTAGCGGTTGCTGTCTTTTAGCGATGCCCACGCATTCTTAACGTCCTTCACTTTAAATATATACTTAAATTAATATAAGTACATATATAATATTACGGCTTTACTTACCGCTTTTGCCAAACTCTTCACTGATACATATCCAGGCCTTGTTAATTGCTCTGCAATCGGAGTGTCTTTTGTCCGACAAGTCCCAAATCTCCCTCTTCGCTTTTATGATGTTTATTAATTTCATCTTATCTGAATGGGAAAATTCTTCTAGCCGTCGTTTTCTGCGGGAATCTAAATTTCGTGGGGCCATTTCTTAAAATTATTTGTTTACTTAATTTTCACACGAAATGCACACGAAATATCGTCTCTCATCAATATTTCTAAGCGTCCGTAGTGAAAAAGTGGCGATAATATTCATCTAAAAGGTATCGATAGTGGTCCTATTCACAATTTTTGATGGCCTAAAAGAAAAAAATTTAGTGTTCTTCAAAGTTTGCAGAGTTCGTCTCCTCCGTTTTAATTTTATGCATAATTGCTTTTCAAAATTTCAGCTGCGAATTTATTAGGCCAGTACAATAATAGACTTGATGAAATTGCTATTAATTATCGATTGTGAAGACAGCCATCATTAGTAACGCAGATTATCGATACATCGATAGTGCAATCGAAGTTTTTCGTCCTCCAGATTCGCAACGTAATTAACATCGTAAATATTTCGCAGCTGATTATTTTCAATTCACACCTGTTTCGCGTCTGATGAGTACAAGCCATTTAGTCAATTTTATTGAATGAAAATTTCTTTTTATGAGTTGGCAAACGTAATTTTGTGTAAGCAAAATGTCGTTTACTTTATTTTTCTGTTTTTGTGCACTGCTTTACAATTTAAATAAAAAAAAATAAAAAGTAGAATTAAAGGATCTAACAAAACTCTTTTTATTGCGTTAGAAGACATGATGTCGGCGTCGGTTCGTCAATATTAAGCGACACAATGTGTTTCTTGGCCACCATAACATTGCCTAGTAACCGAGGCTCTTGTCCCTCAACCAGATACTCCGCGCACATGGAGAGCACAATGTTGGCATCTCGATCCGTGCAATTGAAGAAACCCACCAGTACTCGTCCATCGGTTATAACAATTCGTAGCACACGTCCTAACCACTTTTGAAGCTTCCGACGTCCTGGTGTCAAGTTGACATCGCTCATTTGTGGAGCATTGGTTGTTATCCGAAAAGGTTCCGTAACAGGTGGAGGTGGAAGTGGCTGAGGCTGGACTTGACTGCCGCTGATGCTGAGTTCTGACATACTACTTTTAAACTTTTGTTTATTGTATTCGCAAAATCTCAAATTGTACAGTCGTTTGTTTACTGCTGTAATATTGGTGGGATTGTTAGAAAAATATTAAGATATATCGATAGATATTTATTGCGATGATCTATTTATCTGACAATAATATCGCTGTTGCCATTTTTTTGACAAATAATAATAAAGGCTTACAGGGCCACTCCGCTTTAGTTTTATTAAATGTATAATTACATGTTTTTACTTAAACATAATCCTATTTTTATTAAACAACTTGTTTTTGTTTAAAAAAAATATTCGGAGCGCGCATAAACTATCGATACATTATGATATACTTGCATATTTCGAGTGATGAACATATTGGTTGATAATGACAACCCTCTTTCGATAATTTGACGTCTGTGTAGTCGCCAATTTTTGTAATTATAATTTCAACCACATTCAAATATTTCGTCATTAAATTCTTTCGAAATGTCGGGCAAAGCTCTTAATATTGGTGACCAATTTCCCAATTTCGAGGCTCAGACAAATGAAGGAAAAATCGACTTTTATGAATGGATGGCGGGCAAATGGGCCATACTCTTTTCACACCCGGCAGATTATACTCCTGTATGCACAACGGAGCTATCTCGGGTTGCACAATTAATTCCAGACTTTGAAAAGCGTGGCATCAAGCCAATTGCCTTGTCTTGTGACACTGTGGAATCACACAAGGGTTGGATCGAGGACATTAAAAGTTATGCCAGTAAGTTTTTGGTGTGCCACGATCTATCTGTTTATTTTTGCATTTACCTTGTGTTTGCCGAAAATAATCTATTAATTCTGTTTACCCTACAGAGCTCCCTAGCTTTGATTATCCTATCATTGCGGATAATAAGCGAGAGTTGGCTCTGAAGCTCAATATGCTGGACAAGGATGAGCTGACAGCAGAGGGCATCCCATTAACCTGTCGCGCCGTCTTTGTTGTCGATGACAAAAAGAAGCTGCGTTTATCAATTTTATATCCAGCTACAACGGGCCGCAATTTCGAGTGAGTTTTCATTTCCACTACTTAATTTGGTTGGTCAGTTTAATTAATGAAGTGATGATTCTGCATCATTGCAGTGAAATACTGCGTGTTATTGACTCGCTGAAGCTTACACAAACTAAGAGCGTGGCCACGCCCGCTGATTGGAAACAGGGCGGTCAGTGCATGGTTCTGCCAACAGTAAAAGCAGAAGATGTGCCAAAGCTTTTCCCGGATGGTGTTGAAACGATCAAAGTTCCATCGGGCAAAGGCTATCTGCGTATAACTGCACAGCCTCGAGACTAATATAATTCCAGGACAGACAATTTGTGATTTGTATTCCTTTTACATGATTTTTATTACAAAAATTATAATTAGCAACAAATAAATTGTTTTACAACCGTTTGCGACATTTGCTAGACAAACAGGCAACGCTTTGGAACAAAGCAAAAGCGTACCCAGGTCGGGCGAAATTCACAAAACTTTCATCTTACAAACTAAAAATGTAGATGGGGGAATGTGGTACTAATAGCTTATGTGATTTTGTGTTACTACAACATAAATATAGATCCATATATAAACGATACATATTGCAACTGGATAACCGTAAGAAACTAAAGATAAGGCCAACTCTGTACAAGATGTGAAACGCATTCGAGGATAGAAGCAAGCCAGACAAAGCTAATACCCATAACCAAGAGTATCTGAAAGCAGTTAGAGTATTAATAAATCGTGTACTAATGACAGTTGCTTAAAGCGGCAGTATAAAAGTAGATTAATGCAGGTAATAGCTTAACAGAAATACTTTCATTTCTACATACAGCTTTCAGCTTTGACTGACAATGCACATTTGTTACATATAAAAAATAACTTTTTTTGTACTATTTTGTACTTAAAAATCAGATGCATTTAAAACGCAAAAATGTAAGTATGGAGAGACTTTTCTGACTGAGTATAATTAATCTTATTCAAAGCTGGCACCTCACATTAATCTTGATTTCTACTGTCGCTCAATGGGATATGAATCAGATACTTACAAATTAACTACCATACCAATTAAGCTAATCTAAAGCTTTTGCACCGTCAGCGGCGTTTGCTTTCTACCATTCGAGCAATTCGTCGGACCAGGAAAGGCCATAGCACCAGGACAGCGAACCAAACTGGAGATATACCCTTGAATGGCCACCAAATAGGCTGTTGTCGTCCACTCGCCGCTCTAGACTTTTGCTCCTTGCGCAGCTCTAGTAAAGATTGTTCCACGCTCCGTACACGCTGCTGCACTGCAGCCATATCATTGTTCATATTCGAAATTGTGCTCTGGATCTGTCGCAATAGATCCGAATTGTGTGTGATCGCTTGTGTGAGCTCCTGGGGCAGCATTGTGTCGTAGGGATCATCGTATTCATCATCGGAGGGCTCCACAATGGCCACGCTGCTGTTGTTTGTATAATTATTGTTGTTGATGCTAGACTCATGAGCTCCATATCCGTTGGTTGTTTTGGATGTGTAGCCATTGGTCAACGGCGTTGTGTGGCCATTGGTTAAAACTTCAGTCGCTGTCGATGTAACTGGCGTATTATTAGTACTTGAGCCATGCTGAGGACTATTTGTGCGAGAATGGAATGGAGAATTGGGATGCGATTCGGCCAATTCTCGCATGCCTGGCGATACCAACTCTAGTTCATCCAAATTAATGTTGGTCAGACCATCAAGGCTGCCCACAAAATTCTGAACATTCTCCGTAAACGACATTGTCTCAATGATCTCTTGAAGACTCTCCACATAGCGTTGCATGGCCTGCTCCTTGCTCAAGTGTCGATTATTATTCCATGCGTCCCATTTAGCTCTGCCAACCACATCCCAGAAGGGAGGCTTTTTCGGTGCACAACCGCCCTCAGAAGCCTGCTTAAAGAGGCCATAGAACTTGAGCATCATGCTGGTACTGGGTTGGTAGGGTCCATTCTTGGGCAATCCCTTGATCACATTGACAGCAGCCTGGAAACGTTCCTCAATGCCGGCCATTGTAATGTGCTGTAAATACATAAGGTAATTAGAAGGCCATTAACACTCGATTAGATACAGTGTTTAAAGTCCAATGATTATCTCGAACACCTTTAATCCTACCACCCCCAACTCTCTGCGATAATCAACATTCGATAATTCAACAGTTAACGCCAACTCATTATTGGTTCATTGGAGAATGGCGTTGATGCTGTCGCAAGCAGTTTACAAATTACCTAATTATATTGTGCAATTGCGGACACCCAAAATAAAGCTGTAACTTTTCTCTGGCAGTGTTGCTGTTGTTGTTGTGGCTTTTGTTATTGATTTACATTCACTGATTGGCTGGCAAATATTATATGTCCGTTGTGTGAAGAGTAGATGACAAAGTTCGAGTTCTGAAAAGTCGAAGTTCAATAGCAAATTGCTGTTTCCGTTGCGAATAGGCACAAACAACCATTAGTGATAACGACAACTTATCGTCATTACGTGGGAATTATTTATGCGGTCATCTATCAGGGTCCGTTGTTGTGCTGCTGCTCTCTACTTGTTTTTAATTCGTTTTGCAATAAAAATAAACATACTATGTAAATGAGTTTGTGTGAGAGTGTGGAAACTAGGGCTGCAAAAACATCGATGCGATTGGTTAAATATCGAGGGACGACTGAACATCGAAATATTGATAATTAATTGATGTGGACAATATCGATAATTTAATACCAATTTATACATGGGGCACTCCTAAAACAAAATCAAATAATTTTAAATTATAAAACAGGACATACTTTTAGGTACTAATAAAAGTATTCTTATATTTTTGTTTTTTCTTATCCCAAAAAGTCTATAAGTAGTCAAAAAGTGGATGTGGTATGTCGATAGCTTATCGAATAATTTTGTAGTATCGATGACACTTGGAGATGAGTGCCGTTAATTGCGGCGGTTTATTCAAAAACTGATAGTTTTAAGATTATAAATAAAATTAAATACTGAAGTTGTTTAGTAAATAAGAATCAAAGTGTTACCCCAAAATGTATACGAATATTCAGACGAATGCAGCTCTAAAATGTTTTGGTTCTTGTTTCCTTGGCAACAAAATGGTCCCACCGCAGAATTTAATGAAAACTGAATTAAAAACAAAACTGCAAAATGAGCAATAAACCGATAATTTGCTTTGATATATCAAAAAATGAACGCTTTCAAATTACGGACAACTACAAGATGTTACATCGTAAGTTAAAGGCCCATTGGACTGTGGAGCAGTAAGTGTAATTCGATATTCGCAAAAGAAAATTATATACATATTTCCTGTATAGAAGCGATTGCGAGCTAAATCAGGATCGTTTGGCACGCACTAAGATTTTCGTGCTGGCGGGACCACAGGATCGGTTCACTGAGGAAGAGTTTGAGGTGCTGAAAGAGTACGTGGATCAGTGGGGCGGTAGCTTGTTGGTGCTGCTGGGAGAGGGCGGCGAACAGGAATTCAATACCAACGTTAACTTCTTTTTGGAACAGTATGGCATCTATATAAACAACGATAATGTTGTGCGACCGCATTACTACAAGAATTTCCATCCCAAGGAGTGCATTGTTGGAGGTGGCGTTGTCTGTGAATCCATGTGGCGACATCTGCTTAAATTGGATATTGAAAAGGTTGACTACGATTTTAGTGATGAGAAGTACAAGATTCACTTTCAGTATCCATACGGTGCCACCTTAAATGTCTCCGAGCCAGCCAATGTACTGTTAACGACAGGTCCGGTTGTCTACCCTTTTAATAGACCGCTGGCTGGTTACTATAGCAATGTCAAGGGTGGCAAGATATTGGCCTTGGGCTCCGGCTATATTTGGCATGATAAGTATTTACAGGACAAGACAAATGATGCCATGCTCGAGTATATGCTCCAGTTGCTGGGTACAAGTGAAATTAGCTATACTCACTTGGACTTTAATGATGTGGAGGTAAGGTATAAAACATCCTCCGGAGTCTGTCACATTTTAAATTGCTCCTCCTCAACAGCTCAACGACAACAAACATTTCACGGACTTGGCTTTTCTTGCCGATATGCCAAAGGCTTGTTTGGTTGATTCCATTGGCACCGAAATGCCGGCGGATTTCAAGCAAATGTTCGACATGACGTTGTGTTCGTTGAGCAACCGATTGCTCAAGGATGTCATTGATACCTATGAGCAATTGCATGTTAATTACGAACCGTTGAGGATTATTAAGCCGCAATTTGAGATACCATTACCTCCGCTGCAATTGGCCACATTTCCTCCCATTTTCAGTGAACCTCCAGCCCCGCCGCTCGAACTCTATGATCTGGACGAAACCTTTAGCCCGGCTCGATCACAGCTGGCCCATATAACTGGACAGTGCCTGCAGGCAATGCAGTCCAAGGAGCCCGCACGTCGTGGACTCAACCAGCGTGAACTGGAGAACTGTGTGAAGGAGTGTGGTCGCATAACGGCAATTGTTCGAGAACAACAAGATCTGCCTGCTCGAGAAATACTCAACATTGTGGCGCGTCAAATAATCAGCTATACGCCATATGTGGAGGACTAGACAACAGCTGATCCAATTACCAGGCATCGTCGCGCATTCCTCTCAATTATTTTAAGTTTTTTTCTACTTTCAGCCTTGTATACCCTTACAGAGAGTATTATAATATTGTCATAAAACGTATGATGATAGAAGTAACAGACCCCATAAAGCATATAGATGCAATATTAATTAGGACGTAGCTAAGTTAATATACTATTGTACGTCTATTTCTAAGAAAACAAGCTTTAAACTTGGAACACGTTCGTCCTTTTGAGATATCTTAACAACATACAGACCAAATTTAGATGGACCACGATATCGTGTAGCTGCTATAGGAACGATCAGTCCAAAATTGAATACAGGATTTTGCAAGGGTATCAAATCTTCGACATGCCGTAGATTTTCTTTATTTCTTGTTTTTTGCTAAAATCAGCAAATTTAGACGGTTTTTGAGCTAATTGTAAACCAAGTCCGTTTTATGTAAACATGTTGCCGACTCGTATTCAAACATGGCCGGCATTCTCCCGATTCCCGACTCCCTGCTCCCGACTCTTGAATTTGTTAAAAACTTTACTTCAATTACACAGAAGGTGCATAAAATTTTGTTGGTAACATTAAACCTGTGGGAAATAAAGCTATATGCACATGAAAATTTATGGCCAAAAATGGTTTATTTTGAATGCGTTTCACACAATTATTTTATTTTAATAATACATATTTTCCTAATAAGTTAGAGGGGAACAGGCATCCATCTCCCAGGGGATGCCCAGTTTTGGGTGTATTCAATTTGTTCTGATTTTTAGGGGCGCACAACGACGACTAATTGTGTATGTGGGGTCGAGGGGAGCTATCAATACTGAGGGAGGAGTGGAATGTGAAACCGCTAGTTAATGCTTGTCACAACAAATGTTGTCATCAATCGCGTCTCGACGCCCCTGGGACTTGTGACATTAAAAAAAATTAAAGGCATTTTCTGGCCCGAGAATCCTGTAAAAAACAAGATCCAACAACTGACGCCAGTAAATTTCATCTTAATTTTATCGCTCGTTATCGCGTAGAGGAAAGCGAGAAGTGAGAATTGAGAGGAGAAGCATTTAAGGAAACAACTGTTCACCTGAATTCTCTGGAGCTTATAAGCAGCTGCAGTCAAGAGTTTTTTAGTCAGTCGCCTGATGATCCTTAAAAAACTGCCTTCTGTAAAGGAAGTGCTGGATTGTGAGAAAAGACTCCATAATTGTATTGAAAGTCGATTTTGTTTTAATAACTGGGAACTTTAGAAATTATCATTTTTGTATAAAATAAAATCGATAAATAAATTACAACGAGATTTTGAACTTTTAAGCTTCAAGAATGACAAAACCTTTCTTTTTTTGCTTGGAAGATGAAATCCTCCTCCCTTTAACCGATTCAATTAAATTTTGAAGTCATGCAACACTTTCAAATCTTTCCTCACAGCCTGACTTTAAATTTAGAACTGCTTAGCCATACATATAAAGTAAAATTCGAGTAAATACATATGTTTTGATCTTAAATGTTAAAGAATTCCCGATGCCCGTTGTCTTCGACATTTTCCTGCCATTGGACTTTAAAAAAAAAAACCAAATTTGAGGAAAAAAGCTATGTACTTTGGCAATACTTCAAGGTATGGCCAATTGTCTGTCTATCTCCGTCTCTTTTTGACTTTGGTCAATCAATCAATATTGAAAATTCCCACAACCGTTGCTTGTCTGTGGCAGCTGTCGCCATTTTGTTTGCGCTGTTGACCGCTAAAAGTCTTTAGGGATGGGACACACCGACTGTGTGTGTGTGTGTGTGTATGTGAGTGTGAGTGTGGGGGGCAATAATCTGCAAGTAAAAAAGTAAAAGAGGTTATGTTGAAATCCGATCTGTGGCAAGTAGGAAGTTACCTTGAGTGCATTTCTATATTGACAGTGACAATGCTGTCCACATCCAACGTTGTCCAAGTCGTTCATTCATGGTTTCAGTAAGCCAAACAGGTTCACAGGCTCAACAGAAGCCGCACAAGTTTTCCCTCCTCCTCCTACTCCCAACATACTGTTTGCCGTTTCTTGCACTTCAAACAGAACAGAGAAAAGAAGAACTTCATTTGCTCATGTCGCAGACCATTTCCCAGTTTTGTTTATAGCACAAAACTAACAACAGCTGTGTTTGTTGTTACTGTTGTTGTTGTTGTTGTTGCTGTTGCACTTCCGCCCTGAAAAGTCCTGGCTCGTCCTTTTTATCTGCTCTGTGTCTTGTGTCGCCGTGCAAATATCATCAAAGTCAAGAGGTTTGTTTGACTTTTAGTGGCATCCTTTTAGCAGCTGTGATTGTTCACATCAAAGCCCCCTCTCCCATCACAAATTTACCTCCCCCTTGTTTCATTAGTTGCAGCATAATTTATACAGTTACTGCCAGAAAACATCGCACATTTGTCACCTGTACTGGAAATTCCGGGAAAACCCTCATGGAAAGCGTGCCGTGGAGGTGGTCGAAGCTGGCCCGTTGATGCGGGTCTCTGGCGACATCATTTTAATTAAATTACACGACCAAAACGTGCGACATCACAATAATTTTCATTGTCAAAAATGGACAGCATAAAAAACAACACGTCTGCATCGCACGGCAACAATACCAGGAGCGAAAGAGATAGAAGAATGCACACACACCAGCGAGAAAAGAATGTAACAATCAATTAACAGGTAAAAGGTTTAGAGTTTGAGTATTATAGCCAAGAGATTCGATTTAACCCATGTGTTTATAATGGGTCACAAGATGACATGTTGAGAAAGTGTTGTAAATGAATAAGACAGGCATTAAGCTTTGAAATATTCCACATACATGTGTGTGTGAAATAAAGCTTATATATATTCTGTGCGTATTTATAGAATGGGAATAAAAAAATGTATGAGAATCGTCAATAAAATGATCGGAATCCGAGTATAGAATAGTGTTCATCAAACTTCGACTGGACAAGAAAGTTTTTCTGTTATATGTACGCCTCAGTTCTCAAAAGATCTCAAGTAAAGAATACAATTTGACACTCTAACAAGAAAAAATATTCTTTTTTGGCCAAATAGTTTACTTAAATTTAGTTTAAATATTTAATTCTTATAGACATTCTGTATAAAAATCGGTTAAATTAACAGTTTTGCCAGTTTGAAGTCTGAAAACAACACAGAAGAATTAAGTTTAATGTCTTGCTTTATATCAATATGGTCACCAGGAGTTGATATTAAGTAAATACTTCAGTTTAAAATTTAAAAAAATATGATTACGAAAAAGTCGAAGGAATCATTTTTAAAAAATTTCCAGTACACCTTAAACGTAAATTAATATATTTGAATTCTCAGCTGAAAAATTTCTAAAAGCGGTAAAGTTAATAAGAATACCTAAGCATCATATTTCCTTTATTTAAGGCATCCTTGAAGTGAGTGGATTTGGTAATAATTATCTTACATTAATATAAATTAAGTTTCAAATTAAAATTTATCCGATAAGCACCTCTAAGGGTTAACTCTGAGCTATTGACCCGCGTCTCTTTCTACCATGCTTCGTGGTCCACTATTATTTTTGTTGTTGGTGCTGGTGCTTCATGGTTATGGGAAGATTTGGGATGCCATTATTGAAATAGAAAGCTTGTCTTTTATGCTTTTGTCATTGTGGATAATTTGTCATAAGGTCACGTTGTACAACAAGCTCTAATGATGCATGTAAATGCAAAGCATGCAATAAGACCAACATCAGGTTTCAGATTAAAGCTGAAGTTGAAGCTGCAACTTAATGTTGATGTTGAGATGTTGCACTTAAACCTCCCAAAAAGAAAATATTTTAAAGCGCGTGTACAATTTAAAATGAAATAAAATCAGACTGTGCAGCTTTCGAAATTTTATGAGCATGTTGCGCTTATTAGCTACAGCACGAGAAATGGCGACAGGCCACAACAGCAACAACAACAACAACAACACGAACGACAAAAACAACCAACAGCAAGCACAACATGCATTTCCACGGCTAATTTTTCACGCACGTTCCAAGCCCGTTTCCCTTCTGCGTTACCAAGGAACGGACAGCGAGCGACAGCTTCTGGCCAGGCTTCAGCATTTAAATATCCTGTAAATAAATAGTGGCTCAACGGGTATATTAAAAGATCGAGGAACAGCGAAATGAAGGGATTTACTACAAGATGTATGAAGTATGTTTTGTACGTGACATAGGGTATATTATAGCCGAGCTCTCGTGACAGAATACGTTTAAAAATGTTATTTTAAACTCATTATAGAGTATCTGATAATCAGGCAAATTTGACACTAGCTTTTTTACTTGTCATGCCCAAGCACTTTTCAAAAAGGCAATAGAGATAAGTAAATCTCGATCTTAGGTACTTGTTCTTACTTATTTTCTATGCTTAAAGTATTTTAATTTATAATTTTTTAAGTTGAAGTCATATAGTTAATTTGGGTTTTAAATAAATATACGATATGTATATTGTTATTAATATAATAAAATGAAGGATCCCCAAAGGAGACTTGAAAATTATCCAGGAAGGAAATTGGCAACTAAAGTCCGATTAGATCAAGCAATGTAACGATCGAGGGGTATTATTTAATATAAAAAAGTGCATAATATGAATTTTTCTAGCACACCTGGTTAATGATATAGGGGTTAGTGAGAAAGACAAAAGACTGCAAAAAATGGAGCCGTTTTTTATGGAAATAATTAAAAGATATAAGTTATCAATCTGTCACAGCACAAAAGAGAATTGTTATTATTAAGATTTGAAACTATTTAGAATAGAAATTCAAAAGTTACAGGGCCAAAAGAAACACACAAATGAAAGGTCTGCTTTTCGTTCTTAAATCATTTACGTAGAGTATCACTCAACTCGAGAACTCTTAAGTTTAGGTTTTGGTGTTGCTTTTGTTTTTTGGCACGGCAACACGCACAAGAAATTCCAAGAGATAAGCATCGTGTACGACAAGGTGTATTATGGACCCAGTTCGCAGTCAACGTCGCTGTCGCCGTTGCAGTCAACGTGGCCGTCGAGTGCCATACTGTTGACTCTGTTAAATTGGCAATATTTATGGTTTTGTCCGTCGCAACTGACTTGTTAAATGGGTGTTCCAGCCAAGGCAACAGCAACATCAACAGCAGCAGCAGCAGGATCCCCTAAAATGGGAAGCTGCGAAACGTTTAAATACAAAACGTGTTGGCCCAATAAGCACGCAAGGCACGAGCAGGCGATGGCCAAGATGTTTCGTCTCTTGTCGTGTCGTGTCGAGTCGTGTCGTGTCGTGCCGTGCCATCAATTTTGACATATGCATGTCAAAAGTTTGTTTAGCAGCTTGACGCCATTTTGAAAGTTGTCTTCTCCTGTGCTATCTCTTTCTCTCTCGCGCTGTGCAGCAAAGCATTAAAGCAGAAATGCGCAATGTCGTCAACGCTTGTTGCTGAAGCTATAAAAATGTCAAAACATGCAACAAATAAAGAAGAATTATAAAGAAATCTAGCGAGAGCAAAAATAACAGCAACAACAAAACATACATATATTAAAATGATATAAAAATAAGAAGAAAAAAATCTTTTCTGACGCTTTGCGAGCGAGCAAACCAGTGAAGCAGTCTACAACAATGTTGTTGTTGTGGCTCTGCCACAGAATGAGGCACTAACACTTTGCTAACGTGTTTGCAACCATTTGGTTAAAAATGTTCCCTATGAGGTTTTTTATTACTTTGCGAAATGTTGATTTATGTATATCACTTTTAGTTAATTGTAATTTTAATATATTGTAAATTAAACTGTGCTTCATTTTGTTTTTAAAATCTAGGAATTTTGTCAAAATTTGTTTGATCTCAATCGATCAATTGGTAAAACTTACCAGGTGTTTTAATTTTGCTATTATTGTGGCCACTTCTTTCAACAGTAATAGAAACCAAGTGTGGATTAATATTACCACATTTTCCACACTTTGAGTATTTATTAAAATTTTAATATACATTTGAACTGATTAAGTATTTTTTATTTGAATTAAGACATGATGGATCTTTCAGTAGAGTTTTCCTTAATGCTTTTGCTGATTGCATTTTTCTAAGTCACCTTTTGCTGATTGCATTTTTCTAAGTCACCGTTTCCTGCAGAGTAACTTTTAAAGTCTCTGTTCTCTCAGTATTTTATGGTGTTTTCTATATTAAAATGAATTTTTTGTTGTGTTGCTGTTGTTATTTTCCAGGTTGATACGTTGCTGATCTTGCGGTTTTTATGGTTTTACTGCACCTCAAGAAAGGAATGATGAATCTCAACGGAAAAAAATTAAAAAGAATAAGAATATATTGAAATTGTAGATGTGTGAGATGCTTTGCTAGTTGCAGTCCCAAAATAACAAAATATGGAACCTCATATCATACATAGTTCGACGTGTTGGAAAATATCATAAGTCACACCTGATCATTTGTCAGTTTTTCATAGTTTAGGAACGCCTACAGAATAACTGCGGTGTATGTGTGTTAACAGAGGGGAAATGTCAGAGAGGAAGGCAATAAATCAATGCGCCGCATGTTACATTTGACGCTAATAAAAATGCAAATCGTATGCATAAAATATAATTTTTATAACTTAATTAACTGAGCTCTCTGGGGACCAACTGAGACCGGAGGTTGTGGCGCATGCTGCGCTTTTGGCTTGTGCCTCATTAAACTGGCGCCAAGTTTCAAATTGATTTTGGCTAGCAGCGCGACATTTACATGACAATGTCTTACCTCTCTCTTCCCCTCTCTCTCTCTCCCCCCTCTCTATCACCCATTTGGGGATTGCGATTTAGCTGTGATAAGGGAGCGTCCGCTTATCAAATGACCAGCCAACCGAGAAGGTAGCTGACACTCCATACCAACTCTTAAGCTTAACTCATTTCTTGGAAGGCCTCAGCCATCGGAGATAGAAACACTTTTGCCTAAGCGACAAAAAGACAGACATTGGGTATAATAAAATAATCTGTCTCTAATTTGGGTGTCGTTTACACGTGCCAAGACCCTCGACACTGATGAGCCTCCATCTTGATGAGCAGTTGGATCTGTCGAGATTCACGTCTTGGGAAGGGAGGCCGCTCATTAAACAAGTGTAATCGCTAAATCTAAACGATGACTTGGTATGGGACCCGAAATTGGATTACGAATTGAAATTGGTAATAACAGTGGCATTTGCTGTCCAAACTTCTAACGGCATTTGAAAGTTTTATGTCGAAAATTTGAGGAATTTTGGATGAAATGTGGGTACTTTCTCTACTACTTATGTATATTTTACAACAGTATGCCAAGCATCCAACTTTTGACGGTCTTGCAAGCTATACGAAAACTCAGAACATTAGTAAACTTTAAAATATTTTATTCAACCTTATACAGTTTTTACTATTTGTCTCAAAGATAATGGTTATTGGATGTTAAATTAGCTCCAACCAGTTGTCCAAGAGACAAAGTCAAATTACAGTCTAAGACATCCTTCTCTATCTTTATTTAACATGCCTCCACTTTATTTTTATGATTTCCAGTTAATGCTCCACACAAATTAGCCAGGAGTAAACAAGAGTTTTGTACAACAAGTCAAAAGTTCATTTCTAAGAAAAGAATTACATTCGCATATCTTAGTCTTGGAATAAAATACTAAAGCTCAACTAAAGTTCGATGTTAACTGAATTTCAGTTCATCAATCCCTTTGAATGAAATTCTCAGTATCTTTTAACATTTTGATACCAACTAATGTTGGACAAGTGCCATTAATTAAAAGGTTCTACGCTATTCAACAAACGCCTTGACCCTACGATTTGTCATTGTTTTCTTTGTTTTTGACGTCTCAGACATTTATTTATATTCATGTGTGTAATTTGCTATTTTCTCGTTGTTGTCGTTGTTGTTGTTGACTGACTTTTCTACTGCCCGACACTTGACCCTATCAAATAATAACGACTTGTGTACATGACTGGACAGGCATGGAATTGGTGACTGTCTCGAAATCTGGCGCCGTTTACAGTGCCAGCAGCTAAACAAAAACAAAAAAAAAAGAAACATCAGCCAAATACATTTACAAAAGTCAATAAACTTGAATGTGATAAGTTGACAGCGGGCGGTATCGCTAGGGGATTAATATGGGGTTTCCTTAGGGCAAAACGAGCAAAGAGTTAAAGCAAAATTTTCAAAGGTATAGGTATATTATAGACAGATATACATATTAAACTACTGCTTCTTTATATAGTCCCTTGATTTTGAGAGTAAGATACATCATAATCTTATTTAGATGTATCTGAAAATTAGCTTCATATAAGTAATTTAAAGTCGAGTTATACGAAAACTAGATTCTAGCTAGATTCATAGCGGTCTCAATGGAGGAACGCCAGATTTTTAACTTAACTTAACTTTTTAAGAATTTTTTTAAATCCAAAGAATGTTATTTTTAAAATCAAACTGTTATTAAATGTAAAATCAATCTATAGATCAAATTATGGTTAAAATGATGTATGACGTGAAAATGATTCAGTTTTGACAAAAGCTATGTAAGGTTAAAATTTGGCCTGAGAATCCTTTGGGTTTCTAACGTTAGCTGATGACAATAAAACATATGTCTTATACTGAAAGGACTATTTTGAATGTGAGCTAAGTAATTTTAAAATAGTTTTACCGTTTTCTCTTTCTCTTTTATCCCTTTTCTATATACACTGTTTTTCTGAACTTAGAAAACCCTTTCCTTGACCATGCCAGTCACTGACTCATTGCTGTATTTACTGTATATGATGCATCGCCAGCTGGGCTTCCCTTTGCCCATTGTCTTCTTCTTCTTCTTCGTCTTCTACCTCTTCTGTCAACTGGCGCTACAGCAAACCGTTGGCATAAATTATAACCGCTCGGCGTTCGACCAATGTAAACAGAGTAGGAGTTAAAGTCGTAGTCGGAGTCGGAGCCTGCGCTTTTGTTAGCCCATCTCCAGATCCAGCTGCAATATCAACATCCCGCTTCAGCATCAGCTCCAAGTGAAGCGATTTTTAACGCGCCCAGCGGGAGCTCATTGTCCGAGGCAGTTAAACAAGACGCTTTTCAGCTCGTAAAACATTGTTCAGGGGTTTTGGTTTAGGGTTTGAGTTTGGGTTTTTGGTTTTTGTTGTGGATAATAAAGTTATTGATTTGTGTTTAAGTGGCGTGGGTGAAACGCCACGCTGGCCGCAATGCTGTGGGTCCCTTTTCTCCCTCCCTTCACTAATGCGTCGAAGAAAAGGTGAAACAACAAATTAATGTGCCACATTTTGTGGCAATCTCTCGCATTTATCTGTTTATTTGTTTTATTAAATGCTCAGCTGTTAAGGCCATAAGCTGACGCCTGTCAATTGTGACATGAGCAAGTCACGTACTCAACGTACCCCCAAGTTCAAACTGAGAACAGATTGAGATTGCCTGCCTCCCATTTATGATCAGGCTTTTGGGGCGTGGGCGGGCGGCGCGTTTAAGTAGCTTAAACAGACGCGGTGGTCCAAGGCATAACTTTGTCTAATGACTCGGAAATCCGTCACTAATAATAAAAGCCAAGGCTATAAAAGGCAGCGAGCATTTGAGATGTCAGCGTTCAGTCCAGTTCGACGTTTCAAGTCAAGTCCACTCTCGCCACTTACCTCTCTCTCTCCCTCTCCCTCTCCCCGTCTCTCATGGATCTCTCCTCACAGCTCCCAGCAGTTGCATTTACTCTGCATTTGGAATACGGGTCCGAGGCTTGACATTGAGCACGTGTGTCTCATAATCCTATTACCTCGAGAGCAGTTGTCGATTGCCGATTGTCGTTGCTCGTTTGCTCGTTTTATGAATGAACATACAGTGCATGCAAAAATTATACGACTTGTAAGCTAATTAAAATGCAAATCATTTATGAATGAAAGCTATAGTTCCTCGATAACCTCGGAGTCTAGTATTACAATTAATTGCTGAAAATAACTTCCATATTGAATTTTGTTCTAAATGTGTTCCAATAGTGAGAGTTTGCTTACATTTTATACTAACTTTTTAATAGTTTCCAAATCTGATTGTAAATTTTCAAAGCGATTTGTCGGTATTTCAAATCGATGTTGATCAGTTCTTACCACATATCTACCCTGCAATTTTTGTATGAAAATTCTAAGTTATTTGAGAAAAATTTACAACAATTTATTGTGCAGTTTTAAAATTTGAGAAATTCACAGAAGTAAGAAAAGGAATACAACAGTTACCCTTTTTAATAATTATTAAGAAAATAGTTTTGTTAAAAGGAAGCTTTAAATAGGTTCTATATTACATTTTTAGGTCGTAATCAGTATTCTATATATTATAATATAAGCTATATATTCTGATATAGAAGTATCCACAAGCTTTAATGGCTTACAATGAAAAAAAAGTTCTGTACAAAATAAACTTTAAAACTTAACACTCGTTGTAAGCCAATTTAAAGTGCTCCTAATATTGAAATTGAGTCAATTGTCGCCTGTAACCAAGGAGTTGGGCCCGCCCCAAAAAACTCTCTTCCCATTGAGCGCATTTCTATTTTTATTGCTGTGTTGTTGTGTTTTTTTTTTTGGGGTGTCCCACGCATGCGCTTGTGTGGGTTGCGAGGGTTGCAGGAGCCGGCCGTATTTCAAAATGGCTGCTCAAATATTTGATTATCGTCTGGGGACTTGGCGCTGTTGTTCTCGTTGTTGGTGTTGTTGTTAAGCCTAACTGTTACTGTCGCAATTCATTGAATTTGCAGGGCTAATTAAACACGTTAACAACTGTCGCGATGCGATGAAGCGTGCAGGGATAACTTGCTATTGGGGATCGTCGCCAGTTTGACCGTCGCTGGTCGCCGTCCGCCAGACGCCAGCCTAAAGATATTGCACAGTCTGTTGCCCTGGTTCCGATTCAGATTCAAATTCTGGATCTGTAGTCTGGGGCTAAAGACCAGCGGCTTGGTAGCTGTCCATATAAACCTATGCTCTTGGTAAAGGCACAGTCATCGTTGCCTAATGCAAATGGACAGCTTGCCTGGCGCCCAATCAAGTGTTTTCAAATTGGGTTAATCGAGTACTACCAAAAAGGGCCCAAAAAACATAAAAAATGAAAAAACGTAAAGAAAAGAACTGCAAGCCCCGTTCGTGGAAACGAAAGCGCTTCCAGGAAGTTTTGAGTGCTGCCCACTTGCTGCTCAATTGCAAATGCCGTTAATGGTCGGCTAGCAGCTGTCCTGGCACCGCCCTAAAATCAACAACAAATGCACTCAACTCAACTTTACTCAAATGTACACAGTAACAATTCACTCAAGCGCTTAGCGCATCACCCAGAGAGCGAGCGAAAGAGAGCGTGTGCAACAAAAGGGCAAGCAAGCGAGATAGCAAACACACTTTGAGTGAAATGAAGCTTCATCATTTACAGAGTTGTTGTTGCTTTGTCTTTCGTTCGTTTGTTCGTTTGCTCGTTCGTTGCCGACGCTTTCAATGGGCAGCAAATGGGCAAATTCAGTTGACACTCAGCTTTATGTGACATTCGTCGCGAGAGCGCATAACAGAAGCAACAACAACAAAAGCAGCAAAACGGTAAAAGCTTTAGGTTCCGTCGGCTTAATGAAACAAATGATAAGTATAACAACAAATACATAAATGATAAAAACAACCATACAATTAATTTGACACAAATTAATTTGCGTAACGGAACTGCTCAATTGGCACAATTCATAAACGACGCGCGTGCAATAAAAAATAACATCAAAATAATTCAAAAAAAAAATTAATTTGGTCTGTTAACAGTTTGAGTCAATCTCTTGTCTCTTTTATGATTGGGTGTGTGAAATAACGACAACAATAAAAATAGTGTATTTACCTAAAGTGTTAATTAACGATCGCAATGTACACGCAGTGGAAATTCGTTTGATTAACAGCGATAACAAAAACAACAACGCCTGGAATATGTTGTATAATGTACCCTGCTATCAAAACTTTTCAACGCTGGATTATTACAAGGTAAGCTTACGTTTTAATGGCTGCAAATACAGGTACCCTCATTGAGAATTTTGTGAACTGTATTTTTCTTATAAAACTGATCAAATGAAGATTCTATGAGTATTGTTTTGAAAAATGGGTTTAGTAACTGATGTAACAATATTTGAGAATATTCGATTTAAAAAATGAATTAACCTGTATTTTATTTTTAAAGTTTATAATGTAAAATAGAGCGTCACTTACTTAAACACTGTTATGGCATAAACTGTACGGTTTTTCAAGTTAATGATGCAAAAATGTTCGTTATATGCTAGTCTAAATAATTTAAAATTTGTATATTCATATTCATATACATACATGGAACTTTTCATGAAGGACTGAAAGGTGGTACTAAATTGTAATCTTTAAATTTGTTTTTCTCGAAATGAAATAAGATGATTCTATATGGAATATTGATCGTGTTAGAATTTACAAGTTACTTAAAAAAAAATAGCCTTGAATCCATTGACGAAGTGTCCTTTACTTTCTACCTTTAACATGGTGTAAGAAAAATAGATATATTTTAGTTTTCACTATTCCCTTTTTGAGTTCGTTTTCGTATTTTGAAATACATATTTATCTTATTCGATAAATCATTTCCATCTTTGCAATATCCCTGCTTATATTGAATTTTTTGACCACACACATATTGCATAATGCCCACAATCTAATCCACTCACTGGTCAAAAGGAAAATCTGTAACTCTTCAGCTCTTAAGAACTCAACTTTTCAACTTCCACAACGCCTGAATCTTAAATCCTGACTCTTTAGTCTTAGTCCTTACAAATTTTTTAAATTTTCCACATGAACTGAGCGTAATTACAAGCCTTTAATGCGCTGTCTAAACCCTAGGCCTTCGATCTGTACCAGTGAACTGTCAGAAATCAAAAAACAGAGAAAGGAATGCAAAATGTTGGCTACTGCGCATTTATTGTATCCTAAAAACCCAAAAGAAGAAGAAGAAGTAGATGTGCTGAGCCTTTAAATGTTGTGAGGGTCCAAACAATAAGGAAAGACAGTAGTCAGTAGTCAAAAGGGAATTTTCAGCTTAAGAATCCGCTGCACAAAAAAGGGCAAAGAACTGATCCTGTCGATCGACTGAATCATTTGACCAGAAATAAAACCACAAAAGGTAACTCAAGACTGAATACTGAATGCTGAACACTGAATAATGAATGCTGAATATTGAATATGGAATTCTAGAAGGCAGTAGGTCAGTAAACTATCATAGATCTGTTTGAAAATCTTTCGAGTTGTTGATGTCTTTGATTGACAGTTATTAGGAGTTCCCACTCCCGCTATCCTTATCTCTCTCTCTTTCTGTTGCTTTCTCTTTTACTGTTTTACTGTTCGTTGTCTGGGCAGCAAGTCTCATTACTGTTATGTCTGCTCTTTCTTCGTTTTTCCTTGTCGTAACTTGAGTGGAGCTTTGTGAGCAAAGCAATTTGGCGCTGTTGTTGTTTGTCGTTGCCAGGCGAAAGCATATTTTGGTCACAGGCGATGCTTCAAAATGGCGCCCAATGATGTGTTTTTGTATTTTGGGGCAGTGTTGGCAACGCTGTCGTAGCCGTCGCCATTTTGTTTCTTCTATTTGTCAATCTCATAAATGCAAATGCCAACAGCAACGGGACGAACTCGGGACTCAACTGCGGGTTGTGAGGCTGATGTTGAAGCCATTAGCAAATAATTTCAGCGAAATTTTTATTCAGCATTGTTGTGCTCAGACACACACACACACATAGACACACACAAACACAGGCACAGACAAATACCGTCAGGATAATTTCATTGAAATTTGAGTCGTCAAAAGGAGCAGCAACGAGGCAAAATGTACAAAAAGGACGCCGTGCAGATGCCTTGCGCTTTTCGTTGTTGTGCGCTACGGGCGCGCCATTATAACAACAAACAATGCAGACAGCATTAGGGGCAGGGGGCTGTGGCAGTGGCAGGAGGCAGTGGTAGTGGCAGTGGCAGGGGGCAGTATCAAAAGCAGCTACGATATGTTGCCCCCGCAGGACTTGAACGCTGCGGGTTTTTATAACTTAACTGCGGTCGTTTGCTCATTTTATTTTTCGGGCGCATTCTCCATTACAGCCACGCCCATTAGTTTGTTGGGGTCGTACTATGGATGGGGGATGCAATTATGTGTGTAGTACTCAGACTTAATGTCCTGCGACATTTTTACAACATAATCTGCAATCTTTGCACTGTTAATCCTCTTCTTTTCCTCTTTTTGTGTATGTCACAAGGGTCACTGCGATGCAGCCTTCGGCTTAAATAGCAAATGTTTTTTTTTTTTGTATTTTCTGGGCGTGGCACAGGAAGTGCAGCCAGAAGCTGAAGATGCCATCTGTAGAGTGAACTACCTGTTCCTTAAATATGCAGATAAAACAAAAAGAACAAAAGTAAGGGATAGAAATATATAGACAGAATGAGACGGAAAGAGGATTCAAAAGAGGTGATTTTATACATAAACTTGTTTGTTTATTTATTAAGCTCAAAGTTTTCTTTCTTCTTGCTACTTGTTGCTGCTGTCTTTGCACAGTAGCAATAACAAAAAATTTTGCCGCTGACGAGTAATAACAATAAACAATTCTAATTGTTGGGGAAGGGGAGCAGAATAAATAAGACAGCAATAGGCACGGGCTGACTGAGAATTTGTCTGAGGATCAGGTTCATTTTCAATGTCATTTGAGGGACTCAAGCCTTGTTTAGACTATTGATGTTTTAAAATTATTCAAAATTACTTAGGATTATAAGACATGCTTTGGTAGTAAATTGAGCGCTTTATAATTTGCAAAGACTGGGTACAACTTTTTCTTATATTTAATTTTTATCCTGAGCATATGCTTTTCAATATTTTCCACAAGCTTTGCGTGATTTTCCGCTTATCGTTTGCCTTTTATCTGACACAACTAACCTTATCAGACATGAGCTAACGTCATACTTAGGTGAAAACCACAAAATATATGCTACAAATTTGCATACAAGTTACTAGGATTACACAATGCAATGGAGGGATATAGGCTCAGGGCATTTGCTTTGTTTAGCTCCTGTTGTTTAAGCTCATAATCCGCTCAAGTGACGACTGAGTCTAGCCCTTTTATCCTGTCAGGCCTAAGGATAAATTAGAGCAACCTGCCTTCTGTTTGGCTGCCTGGCTGTCAACCGACTTGTGGATATCCTCCCCGGTCTGTATTTTGTTTTCGTTGGATTTTACGCCTAATGCCCACTAATGACTACAAATATTTGCTCTATTCTTGTGATCATTTCGAAGGATTTGCAATGTCTCCTTGTTCTTCTGAGTCATCAACAATTGTCTAAATTTAAAAGCAATGCCAGAAATAGATGCAGAAGAAAAGGCATTAGACAGGTCTAAGGTCTGCACACAATCAATTGTCACATTCGACAGCATATTTTGAGCAATGTCTATGGCTATAGATAGCCGGGGGCAGCTATTTTTATAGCATCTACAGATGATAAACTGTGAAAATATTAAAATGATGTTTTTTTAGAAAAAAGCATAGATCGGGTTAATGTGTCAGTTGACGTA
Organism: Drosophila testacea; assembly: GCA_035043265.1. Lineage (NCBI taxonomy): Eukaryota > Metazoa > Arthropoda > Insecta > Diptera > Drosophilidae > Drosophila > Drosophila testacea. The sequence goes on from JAWNND010000151.1 coordinate 4,683,533, forward strand.
AACGCTGGACACGACACTAATGGTTAGATCACTGATGTTTAGCACTCAAATGCTCAGCAGACAAACAATAAGTCGAACTCCCAAGTGTTTGTTGATTTATTACTTAAAATAAAATGCTTAACTTTATTGAGGCACATAAAGAGTTATGTACCTCTCAGGTCATTACAATTTCAATTTTACAATAATTTTTTTTGTAATATACTTCTAAAATTGTATTAAATTTTAGATTATGTAAGTTAGTAATGATGATGTATTTTTCCATTTTCAATTTAGTTCTCGAGTCTTTTCAAAATGTACCAAAATATATGTTTAATAAATTAGCAGTAGAGTGACTTGCTTTTGAGGTCCGCTTAAGAAAGATAATGCAACTCTTTAAATCAAATTAGAGTTCGGTTGGATAGTGTAATTCACCAACTGTGGCTCGTAAACTTTCGAATAGTACGGTCACATTGGTTAATTGTGAAAAAGTTTTAATTGATTCGATTATTTTCTGTTTTGAAAACATTAGATTCTAAATCATATTTCGAACGGTGAAGTCAAAATTAAATTAGCCAAGTCAGGCCAATGAATCCGCTCGGCTTATAAATAGCTCAACATGATCTAACCAGATCATTGTTAAACAGCTTTCTTTAACCCTAGAATACTTCTCAGTCAGTAAGTAACTGTTGAAAATTTTTATGCATAGCTTCGCTGCATTTATTATAGCTCTCTATAAACACACATGAGTACATTTTAAACATATACATAGATATCCATGAAGCGCATCTATAGGTTTTACACGTCACGACATGCAACCTCAGGCAACTGTCACATCAAAAGCGCGACATTTACAACGCCCCGATAATTGGTGCTGGGAACTGGGGGATTTTGGGGCCGCCTCCGTTTACAATAATTCTCGTTAAAGCGGAAAAAGAGAACAAAAATAAAAAGGAAAATCGTAACCAAACAAATGAGCGAAAGTACGACGAAATGAACTTGTCATAATTATTTGACAGTTGGGATAAGTGTGACGATGATGATGATGAGAATGAGAAAGAGAATGAAGATGATGATGAGAATGAATCCTGTTCGTTCTTGGAAGCAATGCGCGGCACTTTGGCCCAAAATTGATGTAAAACATTTTGTTGCATGCCCCACACTGTCCAACATAAAGGGGTTCCCCACGGTTCGGCACTTTGATTTTGCAGTGTCGTTACACGGGGTTGACGGGGGTCAAGTGGGGCGCAGCCTGTGAAAACAAAACGATCTTCGGGGTTGTGCTTCATTTCCGGTTCAATCAAGTGGGGCAGCTCTCTGTTTTACTCTATCTCTTTCACTCTATTTGGGTTTACTTAGGTGTGGCTGTTGTCAGTCAAAGCCACAGACAGGCCAGCTGCTGTTGTTGCCACTGCAACCCGTTTATTCCCCCAGCCTCTCCTGCTCTGCCTTCCAATTAAGCGGCTCGAAACTTTTGAGACAAATTTGTCGGCAATCAGCGTGCGACCTTTGACTTTCCATGGACTCCATTGCTCGTTAGCAGTCGTGACAGTTTTTCTTAAATGTGTTTTTTTTTTGTAGATTTTTCCATTTTCTTTCAGAGTTTTTTCTTTCATAATTTTTACCACGAAATGGCCGCCTGTCTGTGCCCCTTAAATCGCGTTGCACATAAAATATCAAATTTCATGCTGCACATTTTCCTAAGGCTTTTCGCTTGGGAAACGGAAAATAAAACTGCACCGAGAGTCGAACAATTGGCAGCCAAAATGCCAACAACAAATCATTCACATTTTTGCCCATTGATTGGCGATGCGGCAATACGAAATTCGATAGTTATACCCTTAGACTCAGTAACGCTTGTTTAAGTGTTGTGCTCACCTGTTCAGTTCCAACTTGGACTGGCTCCATCAACAGTTGGTTTACTTCGTTTCATTTTTTCTCCTTTTTTGGATATTTGTAATGGGATATTTTCAACTGAACCTCGACAACGGCCTTGCGATTTTAGTAATTAAGTCTAACGGAAATAATCAACTATTTGTATTTCTATTTTTATTTCTATTTTATATGTACATATGTATACTGCCATCCATGAGTAGAAGTTGTTGTGGCAATCATTGAAAGAGTAGCATAGCCAGAGTTAATGTTAATGTGGCCAAGGTCTGTGCTGAAACCGATCCGCAGAACGTTAGGGCTGCCTTGTGTAATTGATAGCAACCATTGTGGTATTGAGTTGCCCCCTTCCTTCTCAACAGTCAAGTTGGCACAGTTTTTTACTGCACTTTATGTTCTAATTTAAAATATACCAAGACTTTAAAAATTGATCCGTCAAGATTCTTAAGCTATGTATTTTAATCAATTGTAAAGCTTAATATCCATGAAGTCCTTATTAAATAAGTTAAGAATATTTGGTAAACAATTGATGAGGATTCATTTGTTGAAATGCAACGTTGCTTTTGATACATTTATATTAAAATATGTTAAGACTATCTTTGTCAAGATTCTTAAACTATATAATCTTAATTGATTGTTTACTATATAAATATAAATTTAAATTTTATTTAACTTAAGTTTAGCTAACGCATTGATCAGTATTCATGTTATATATTTATACAATTTCTGTTCAAAGGTAATGAGCTTCTTTATAAATCTAGGTTGTAGTTGCGCCCTAAAATCACAGAATAAAGAAACTATTGTAAAATGTTTTCTTCAAAGTGGCGCCAATGCAGCCAAATTGAATGATATTGATATAAACATTTTTTTATTTATTCATTACTATTATTTACTTATTTATTAATCAAACCTTGTTCCAAACTCAAAAGATATCATTATTTCGCACCAGTATTTCAAGACGATTCCAGAGCTGATAAATGAGTTGAAATTGTGAGAATAATTGCTAACTATACATACAGTTTGCTTATTATTTATTTATGAATATTAGATGAACATGAGCAGCTAAAAATAAACAAAAAGTTAGAGGAAGAGGTTGCTAAAAGATTTATATCTTCTTCTGTAAACTCTATAAACTAGATCTTGTTGTTTTCATGCAATTTCTACCTAGTTTAAATGTTGGGCATAACTTTCCCAGGAAATTCCTACATTGATAAACTATTCTAAGTTGATTAGGGGTTACATTGAAAGGGTTAGAAAGCCCTTCCAAGGGTTGTTTCTGCCACTAACTAACATTTTTAATTAGCTAACAAAGAGTCCGATTTCTTGCCATAATTCTTGACATCTTATTTTTTTTATCCCAAAAAGAAGTCGAAATAAGTGAACCTTGACCAGGACATCTTGAGAATAGGTCAACATTGTTGTTTAATTAGAGGACAATAGCTGTCAATAGATTGTCGAGTGCTTGATCAGGAGTCAAGGTTCGCTACTAATTACAAGGAAGTGAAGCATTTCGAGGGGGGTTGAATGTGAAGCTAGGGAAGATTTCAATCTAGCGCCAGCTGTGTATAGAGCTCGCGTATAAAAAAATCATATCTCACTCAATCTTAATGAGTACTTAAAGCGACACGAGTGGTGCTACCCCCGCTGCAAGACCCCAGGGGGAAGTGGATGGTACTTGAGGCAGCTGTTGGCACTTGGCTGGCTTTAATTTAAGCCCAGGGGTGCCATCTATAAAAACCTCAACATTAATAAGTGTTAATAATTGTGTGTTGAGTTTGAGCCTGTTTTTGAGCTGTCACGCCTAACCGCCCATTCTCCCAACCAGCCCACCATCCCACCATCCAACCATCCAACCAACCAACCGTTCCAATGTTGGGCTACAATTTCACTTCACTTTCGCGAAAGTCAGTTGAGGGCCACGTTGTAAGTTGGAAAGGCCGACCAGACGAGCGTAACATGGTTAGGGTCTAATATTACCACACAGCATCCGCATACACATCCGCATCAGTTGTCCCCCTCCCCCCTTTGAGTTGGATGGGGGTTCAATGATTTGTTGTTGTAACTTGGCAAGTTTACAAATTCAATTTGTCAGCGATGCCAGGAATCAGCCCCCGTCGAGGGGTTGATCTTTTTTTTTTTTCGAGTCCTTTTTATTCTCAAATTAAATTTCATAGGCCTGGCAACGCCAACAACAATGAAAACATATGCTGCATACTTGCGGGCGTATCAACAGGGGGGATGCATTTGATTAGAGCTCGCCCAGGCGTGACTATTTAATTTGTTGTTCTTGTGGATGTGTATGTGGATGTTGTTGTTGTTGTTGATTTTGATGTTGATGTTGCACGCTTGACACGCGCAAGTCGAGAGCGCATAATTAAATTAATTAGAGAGCTGTTCCCACAGGTAAAACAAGTCACTCGATGATAATGCTATAGATATGCCCATATACACCAATAAAATACCCTGTAATGGAAATCATAAATATGTCATATACAATAAATGTTTAGACTTACCATAAGGGTTCAATGAAGGTTTCGTTGAACTCTACAATTATGTAGTATGTTGATAAAAGTCTTTAAAATCTCTTATTAATTTTCAGTTGAGATTAAATTCTTATTAGACTACAAAAGTATTCCTTCTAAAGCTTTTGTTAAAGACTTCTCAATAAACTTACTGTAGGTATTAGGTACTATTACTTTAGGTAGTAGATTTACAACATCTCTGTAGATTTCTTCAGGGAATAATACCGGAGTGTTGTTTTGTTCAGTTGTTTTATATTTGTTGATAACTTTCTTTGTATTCAAAATATACATACGACTTAAGTAAGGTTTATTATATCTGTGTGCATCTCTGGAAATTCATTTTTGTTCCTAATTATTTATATGTGTACATATAATGTACAACATTTAAAAAAAATTGTTTTGGCTTTTCGGTGTTGATACCGAAATTGATGGAATAATTCCTAAAGTGAGAACATATTAGTTGAATGCTTTTGTTCTTCGTTATGTTACGTTTTGGAACGTTCCAAAACAGTTTCTGGTTTACTCCCTAATTTTTATATACATCTAACTTTCAACCGACCATGCATTGCGATTCTTTGGTTTGTAATACTTCCCTTAACCGTTGATTGCAGGGTATATCAACCTGCTTAGGTCGTGTTTCTCCTCCACCTTCTCCATCTTTAGCATTATCAACAATTCTGCTCATCGTTTTTTGATGCTTACACCAAGTGACAGCTGACACACTTCGCTGCCGCCTCAGGCTCAACGTGGGTGGCAGGTTGTCCAGGCAATGGTTGCGGGTGGCGTGGCATGTCCACGTCCGTGTTGCTGTACGGATCTTAATAGCCGGCTTTTTAATGAAAATTCCTGGCCAATGTTTGTTTTTCTGAGGTCACCATGGCAATGCAAGAGAAGCAACTGGCATTTAGTCCGCCCTCTCCCTTTATTAAGGCGGCAATTGCAGCATTGGCGCGTGCCTCAAACACAAACACGGGTTCCGCATAATTTTCAGTGGAATGAAAGCATAAACGAGGCGTTCCGAGGCTACCCCGGGTGGTCAACAAACGACAGAAAGCTGAAAGACTCCGAGAGTCAGCAAATCCCCCCTTCAACAATTCGACAAGTGTTGAACCCCGTTGATAGAGCGCAAATGCAATTTCTGGCTTGGTTTATTTTCGGTTCGTCTACTCATGCATAAGTCCAACTCATTGTTAAAGATTTTTTTATTTTGTTCATTTTTCATTTTTCGTTTTTGATTCATAAAAACTTTATTTAATGGTGCTCTGTTCAAGAGTTACATACGAGTATTTTTATATCTTTTAAGTCACACAGTAGTGGGTTCAGCATTTTATTTTTATGGCATATTAAGTTATCCGACTTTTTATGCGTTGTAATCATAAAAAGAAAAAGTCGGTTTTATTTACATTAATGTAACCAAGACGCAGTAGGAGATGGAATTTTTTTATAGAGAGGGATGCCAAATAACTCTATGAATTGGTTTTAAGTTGATTTATAATATTTTTAAATACCATTAAATTTTGATTACAAAAATGTATTTTTAATGGCAAAAGAGAAGCCAGAGAAGGCAACAGTTAGTATTACAAAGACACTTATTTTTCTATTAAAATCAAACAGGAACATACAGAGTATTTGTAAAAATAAATCTGAAAAGAGAAAAGTCATAGTCTATTTGTTATTATATTGACACTATATTTTTGATGGAAGAACGATTTTAGAAAGTGACTTGTTATTCTCAAAAATATAACAGTTCTCCCAAAATTTCTATTTATATGTGCTCTTGTAAATTTTTGGCTTTATATAATTCTGTAATTTTCTGATGCGAAGAAGATAATCATAATACATATAGAATATCTTTCGAAGCAAAAGATTTGCAAGTCAACTGTTCCAAGTGCAATGAAAGAACTGAATATATTCGCTTGCCTGGCATTCTTGTAGTTTGTAATTTATGCAGCATACTCGTATACATAATAGGTCTAAGATTCAAGTTTGCACTTTGTGCAGACATCTTGGATACTTGAATTCCTTGTGCTTGTGCCTCTACATATTTTATAATATCTTGTGGTCAGTGCAATTTGTTTTTGCAAAGCGCTTTGCTCAGCGGTTTATAGTTCTGGAAATTAGCATAGAATACTTATTATCGAGTCTGTGAGTGCGAGTGCTTCAAGTGTTTTTTTGTGGCTCGTGTGGCGATGGGTATCAGTTTGAAATGCCATTTAGACAACGAATCAGACCTTTGGCATGCGCTGACATCGACATTTATATTGTAGAATCATCCGATTGCGAATATCAGCTAAATAAGACTTGACCCAATTGTAGGCCAAGCTGTGTTGCATGACGCATCCGTAAGGTTGCTGTGTTGTACTTTAAGTTTTTTCTGCGTATGTTTATTTGTTCGTTTCGTTTTTATTTTGGGAGACTTGCCGAGTGTTGCGCTTACAAGACAAGCAACAAGCGGCAACAAATGACAACAAACAACAATGACAACAACAACAACAACAACAACATCAATTGGTTGGTGTTGTCTGGAAGAGCTAAGACCTTATCTAGATGCTGGTTTCAGGCAACTTCAGATCAAGTTGTAAAAATGTGCGCGATTATCGTTGAACACGCATGAAGCTATCCAACAAATGAGTAAGAGTGAGAGAAAAAGACAAACAAGAAAGAGAGAGAGAGAGGGAGAGAGGGAGGGAGAGAGACAAAGTCGAGTGTAGGCAGCTCAGGTGTTGATCCCGGGGGCAGCAAAAAATGGCGCCCGAGCATGGACAAAACTATTTGCCAGTTTCTGCACCTCTTTCAGCATAAAATTAATACACAACACTGGGGAGGTCCAGTCCGATCAAAACTGAACGTAAATCTTAAACACTTTGTGCTGCCCCCTTCTCGAGCTCACGATCAGCACGTTCACTGAGGACGATCAGTTCCCCGACTTCAACTCCAACTCCGTCTCAGACTCCGACTCCAAATAAATGCGCGAGACTCAGCAACATGGAACAGGCAAAGGGGCAACAAGCAACCGGGTCCAGCTTCAACAAAAATATCTGCAAATGCTGCAAATTGTGTGCAGATTTGTTTACAGACAGTCGAGCACTTGGAATGGCAATGGAAAACAGAACGACAGTCAAAGCTGATCCAGGGAGGGGGATTGAGATGAAGGGGGCTCGGATGATGGGTAGACAGTAGAAAGATCGCGCTTTAGACCGGCTGCTGATCGCGCGTAGATATAATTGACGACATGTTGTCTCACGATCGTGCTAAAGCGATTAAAGGCATATTTAATGCCTCCCAAAATTGCAATCTGCAAGCTGCATTTCAGCTGCATCAGCAAACTGACCACCATGGGTCATTAATGGGTTAAAATTGGCCTTCTCTCTCTATCTCTCTCTCTGTCTATGCCAAAAGTGTGTCATCCACTTCCGCTAAACAAATTGCGGAATTGCTTGCCCAATTTCACATGTAAATCGCATTTGTTAATTTCAACTGGCCAAGGCAATTGTGTAATTGTGTAAATTCTCAAATTTATTCTGCTATAAATCCAAACGAAACGAATTCGTGTGTATAAGTAGAAGAAGAAGCTTAGTAGGATTTTCCTATATGCTTTCTTGTTTTCTTTCAAATTTTTTAAAATGAACTATTCAAGTTTTATAACACAACTATTTCAGTACAATGTAGAAAACGAGGCAATATTCCAATCGTTTTCAAATTTATGTTCAAAGTAAATAACGAGTTGAAACTTTAAGTGTTTTTAAATTGGCGTTCAAAATTCGAATTTTCATTATTCTTGGAACGGAATTAAGTTCTTCTATAAAACAAAATTTGTACAATATCACATCCACGAACTTATTTAAACTTAACCAATTTTCAGTTGGACTCTTAGATGTAACAATTATAGATTTACCCCAATAATAAATTGATTTATTTTGCAACATCAGTTCTAAATGCTGATTTTAGATTGTTTTTAACTTTGGACTTTCCCATAACCTATTTCTATAACTTTTTTTTTGTTTTTACTTTTTCTCCAGATAAAATTATGAATATGCTTCTATTTTTTAGTTTTACTGTCAGATAATTATATTTTTACTGCCATCAGATTTGTTCTGAATGTAATATTTACATATGATTTTATATAAAAATTTAATAAAGTTACTTTATTAAATAATAAGCTTTAGCTTACTGTACTAGGAACCGAGATGCATATAAATAAATAAATAATAATAAATCAAATAAATATTTTTATCTAGAAATTCAAATGAGCACTGTTGTTATGTCGTAAAGATCATTGATACAAAATAAACAAGTCAACTACATTTTTAAAGCTAGTTTATATAAACATGCTCGTATATGTATTTTATGTTCTTATGTGCGAATGAGTAAGTGTATATTGCGTACTGATTGAATTTCTTTTATAAACAATATATTTAAACCTCCCCTTTGGCTCTTTCAATCTGAATGCATCGCCTTTTGTTTAGGCAGGTGGAGACTGGCGTCTGAAAGTGCAGCAGTTATGGAGTTTATTAGTTGGAATTCCAGTGCATATGAATCGTTGTTTTATTTATTGTCTACACATATTGATATATCTCGTTTTATTGGTGTTGTTGTTGTTGCATTATAAGCCTGCTTTGTTTACGTGTAATTGTATATGGTCGATAAGTCAGAGCAAAGAACTGAACGTTTATTTAGAAGTTTTCACAAAATTAAGCCTTAAATAAATAAAATGCTTCACAAAATGTTTATGACTGTGTATCTAAAGGTGTACTATTTGTGCTACTTCTGTATGGATTGCTTTCAACGATTGTTAAATATTTATATGTATTGTAGATTCCCTCAATAAAAGTAAATTTATTTCATTTGTAATAAAATTGGTGTAACATTACAACACCTGGAGGATTTATTCATGTATCTTGTAAATGAAAATACATATTTAATAAGAAACTATTTCCCAAACTGCTGTTAATTTTATTTACCTCTATGACTACTTCTAATATTACATATTTGACTTACTTCAAAGCTTGTTATGGTGAATTTAATAGAGTTGTCACTGCAAATAAAAAAATTCCTCTTTCTCCGAACTAGTTCCTATTATAGCTCTATGATGTATTACATATCTACATATGTTAACTTGTCTATTTATATTGATCAGAACTCTGAGGACATGATATACATTCTATATTACCACAAGTAAATGTTTAAATATTGACGAAACCCAAATTTGGAAAGTTTTCACATTTTCCATATGAAATGTTGGACATATAAAATATTTAACATTAATTTTATGCGATTCAATAAAAATTCTTTGATTAATTCGGTACCATTTGAAGCAGCATAAAAGATATTTCAATCACGTGTCCGATTGCCTACAAAATTAGCAAATTTCATCAATTTGTAACACGTAATTTTTGAATAGAATACTTAAACACCCGCATAACAAATTTTCAAATTAATTTATTGAGAGTAAACGGGCAATTTAGATGCATTTGTGAACTATAAATTAGATAGATCTAGTTATACAACTGGATTTTTTTTTTACAACTTTGCTAAACATCTTGTTTATATTTGGACGGGGAAAGTGAGATATATTTGAAGATAATGATTAAATGTTTTCAACTGACAGATAAGATCTATAGACATCCGGGTGTTCAGTTTTAATTTGAAACGTGTTGAATATCAATGTTCGGCATTTGATTATTGATTTTTGATAATTGTACTAGTTAAAATTCAACTGATTAAAGATTTATTAATTTAATAATTGATTTAAGCACATTAAAGCACGTTTTTGATTGACATTCGCCTTTGTTTTTTTTTTCCTGGAACTCGCCCGCATTCACGAATTTGAGAGTAAACCTACCCTATATGTAAAAGGGGCGGAGCCAAGACGCACCATTGTGAGTGAGTTTGAGTGAGTGAAATAAGCAGGGTGCTATCGCATGTTGTACTCCTCGCACACACGGTCCAAACTCAAAAACCCGTTTCAAGCAGCGCCGTCGCAACGCTCATCCAATGCCGAGATTTTCACTCAGAATACGAATAAACGAATTCAGAGTTCACTCGAGTGCTACCCGAGATACATATTTCAGTCCCCTCGAGCTACTCAAAGCGGCCGCTACAACAAACGGAGCTCGTTCAAACTTTAAGATATCTTTTATTTTATATTTCTTACAATACAACGTGTGTGCGAGTGTGTGTGTGAGAGTGTATGTGGTGTAACACTATGTTTATCAAATGACAACGCATTAAATTTCAAAACATCTTTAGACTGAGCAGAATTCAAGTGATATTACGTTGTTAGATAAATCCTGCTGGCAAAATGGTCACCCTAATGCCATATAACTATGCAGCGCCGCGTTGCGGATTAATTGATAAAATGATCGAACCAAAGGTAATAAAAATGACAACAATAACAATAGCAATAACAATAACAATCACAATCACAATACGAGTGCATTTTAGTTTAAGCGAAGCTTTAAAAGTGATGCGGTTTATTGCTTAGTTTCTCAGAAGCCTCAACCTATAGTAGAGTCGACAAATCTTCAACAATTTGTTTCCCTTGTCCGTGGTTTTTGCCGTCGGTTAACGTTGTTGTTATTGCGGTTTGTTTGTTTGGCTTCACCACATTTGAAGACAGTTTGTTAATGTCTTTGAGTTGTTGTGTATGGGTTAAGGAAAGTGCTGCGAGTATGCTTTAACAAATAGAAGATATCTTTATTTTAACAACTAACTTATCGCAACAATTGATGGATTGATTTCTAAAACATTAAAATCAAGTTTGCAATCCCTTCCTAATCCGATCCTTGTAAACCCGTTCAATTCGAAACTCTTAAGTTGCCCGTACCGCGTAAACGGGAATATGCCGCATTTATTGAATTAAATAAAATTATATATTTTGTTTAGTTCATTTTAAACAATGTTTGAACCAAAACCTTAAACACAGAAGATTGAACTTTCGCAAAAATTTCGTAGGTTTTGAATCTCAATAAGTTCATGTACATACAGACTTAACTTTCATACTAATAAAAACATAATAACATCATTAAAATAATTGATGCAATTTTTTGGAAACATCAGAAATTAATCGAATCACAGTCATAAATATTTGATTAATCTAACATCAATGGAAATTGTTTAAATTAAAACGTTGCAATTTGTTAAAACAACAAATAAAACCGAATATCTTCATTAAAAATACAATTTATATTTGTCAGGGAAAATTATGTATGTATTTAATTAATTGCTTATTTACTTCAAACAAAGTTTCATTCCTTTATAAAGAATCTAATCAGAATGATCATATATTTTAAAATTAATGTATAAGCATATAACATATGGAAATTAATATATTTAATTCGAAATAGTGAATATTTATTTATTTATGTATTACTTGCTTTGTAATTTCTTATAGTTATACTTAATAAATAATAAGCAAAACACTAACTTCTGAAGATAATATCATTTTGATATAGGAATTCAATTTTAAAAGTTATCATTCAATACAAGAAATATAAATATTTTGGCAATAAACATTTATCTTATTGGATATAGTCATTAACATCAACTTCTTCTAATTAATCATTTTAAACTATTAAACTAGTGTCGTATTGTTTCTATGTGGCCTAAGCAACACTTTGCTGAATATTCACAGAAAGAGTTTTATAGTTTTGCATAGGGGGAAAGCTCACTAAGAGAGTCGCTCAAAGTGCAACTTGTGGCATTTAATGGTGCCACAGTCAAAAGAACAAGGGAAAAGTTTTATGGATCTCTGCACTTAGCTAAAACAAAGTCGAGAGTTAAGAGAATTTTGTTAAACCGTCACGAACTCTGAAGCCCCCATATGAACGAGGTAAAAACACATGCGGCAATTGGTTTTAAGGCGAAATATTAATAGAGCATAAATAACAGGCATTTGGGGTATTGAGGGGACGTTGAGTTGAGAGTCCCTTATGGGACGGACTGGGGTCAGTTTTATGACAATTTAAGGAGCTCTGGCCCACAAAAGACGTGGCCAAGTTTGAGCTGGCGGCATTAATCACATTTTAATTAAGTTTAAGCCGTAATCGTAAAAATTAACACGCCATAATTCAACTGCGACAATGCGCTGCATGTAATTTATGTGCCACTTGGCTAAAAGAAAGAAAGAAAGAAAGACCCTGCCTGCCTCTGGCCTGCCTGCCACATGCCCCATGCTTCCCTCTCACTCTCTCTCTTCTGTTGCACAGCCACTGAGCAAGCAGTCAAAATATTGATTATGGCTGCAGCGATTGACACTTGGCGATTGTCGATTGTCCCACGTAATTAACGTGCCAAAGTGTTAAGGCGCATAGGTTGTGGCTCCTAACCATAATACCCCCTACCATTACCTCTTTCATCAGCAACCCCACCCAAAATAACAAAATAACAACAAAAGAAACAACAAAAGACAACAAACAAATGACAACAACGAGAGGGAGCTACAAATTTTTGTTGTTTATTTCGATTCTTATCGTCAGGGGCTTAGGGTCCAGCCAGAGGTTCACTTCAGACTATAGCTGAGGTCCATACCAGGCGGGCAAGTTAATAAAAAATTTGTCGCCGTCTTCGACTTGTCTTTTGTTGTGCGTGTGTGTGGTGTGTGTGTATATATGTATATATGTATACATATGTGTGTGTGTGGTTTGTGTCTGTTTTAATCTTCTTCTAAAGCAGCCAAGAGAGACAAAAGATTACGATCACAGGAATTTCGTTAAAGATGCTCAAAACAGGTCTTTATGTAGTATATATATCTCTCTCTGATGATGAGGAGGCCCAGCATCTACAGCATCTCCTCCTCCATCTCCTCCATCTGCATCACCTCCTTCTCCTCCTTGTCTGTGTGTTAATGTTTACGTTGTCAACTTGTGCCATAAATTAGTTTAGTAAAAGGTTGCGTTGCATTGCGTTTTGCATTCGTGTATCAGATTCAGTTGCAACCCCATCCTCAAGCTCCGTGCAACACGCAAAGCGCAGCTTCAACTTCAACTTCAGTTTCCCCTCCCCCCCCCATTCACCCCTTTTCTCAACAAGCTGCAGCTGTTTGCCACAGTGTCGCGTCATTAAACGCTACCGTTGAAAGTTTGCTGAAAACAAATTTGCCAAAAAAGCAAAAAGAATAAAAGAAATGTAAAGTCAAAAACATATACATACAACAAATTATGATGGACACTGTGCGTGCGCGAGTTGTGTGGCCAACTGGAGCTGCTCCCCAAATGCGGCTCACGAATGCCATGTCAAAGTCAGGTATATAAATTCCAGCAGCTTTGCCTGCTGTAGGTTACCAATCACTGCGATCTTCCACTGCATCCTCATCATTATTCTCTCTCCTCAACTGGCTTCCGTTGCATTTCGATAAGCATTTCCTCAGTTCCAACTGGTTGGCAATAGCCAATAACTTTATAATGTTTTATAACAATTCCTGAGCAATTGTGACCAAGTCTAAGTTTTCCCAAATAATCGTATACATTTTAAACTTCTAAATCTATTTTCTGACTATGCATTGATTGAAAGAAGTAATGAAAGTTAAGGACTAAAAAGACAGAGACTTAGGAATATTTAAAATTATTTTCTCTTTTTTAATTGATGTATGGCCAAATTTAAATTATGCTAGGAATTTAGGTATAAGTATATAATAATTAAGGTATTCATAAATTTAAAATATAAAGACACCTTATCTGTGGTCTGTCCTGGTTACCTTTTACAAACAAAGACAAAGAATATTTATTTTAAATGATTAATTATATCATTTTAAACTCTTTTCTAGTTGTTATAAGCATAACTCTTAACTCTTTTTAAGGCTCAACTTTTCGAGTATAATCCGTAGCTTTCTTATATGCAGACACATTTCTTTTTGAATTCCAGCTAACTTTGGTTATGTCACTTTCAATCAACATCTGGGGAACATAATTGTCCAATAGACCAACTCCATGTTGGCCCCATATCAATTAGTTGGACTCTTCTTTCAACAGCTTAGCTTGACTTCAGTGTGATTCTATCGTTAGGTTCTTGTCAGTCTTTCCCCCTCAGGTCCAACCTTGATTTGGGGCCACCTGCTGTGTGCACCCTCTGAGGCAAGGCGCTGAGGCAGCGTCAATTTGTCGGATCTTCCCCTCTTTCCCTCTGTATGGGTTATGGCGCCGTTATCTAGACCATCAACCCATCAACCCAGTCAAAATTTTTCCCACGCACGTTGAAATCGCTGTCGCAGCGTTTGTCAAATGCAAATTATGTAAAATTCGCTGTTTTTTTTATTGTTTTGCTTTTATTTTATGTTTAATAATTTCTGTTGCATTGCTTCGCATAAAACCACAAATAGAATTTCAGAAAGCCGGATCGGTTCGGGGAAGGGGAATGGACAGAAAATCGCCAATCTAAGCGGAACTCAGAAATAAAGACAGAGAACTCGTTGAGGTGTTGGGGACGACGCCAAATTGCGGCATTGTTTATAAACAAAATTCAGTTTATTAACACAGACGTTTATATAAGGCGCAATAATAAAATATATGTGTATATTTAGTGTATATTATTTGATAGTGTCTGATAGTTTTAAAGCGTCTTATAGTCATTATTTTTTATATTCTTTCAATTTATTTAAATATTCCTCTCTCATTTTTGCAGGTTAAACGTCCCAAAACAGAGCATTCGGATACACATGAACGCAATCGGTAAGCATTCCCGGTATATTATAACTTATATATAGATCAAAGATATGTCGCACTACTTGAATCTATCTCTCTTCAATTCTTCACACTTTCCGCTGCAACAAGTGGCCCTGAAATTTGACAAATTTTTTTCTTATTCTTTTTGTCGAATTTTGCATGTGTTGTTGAGGCCCAACACATGCCCCTATTGAGAATCTGAAAGGAATTCATGGAATTTGGCCTGACAAATACATACTTATAAAAAGAAGCGTAAAGTGTGTGAGAGCACTTAACACTTGCCACAGAACGTTGCATGCATCAATAGTGGGCGAATGCCAGGTCCAGGCTACTTAAAGGGGCTTAGTACGGCTTAAGAGACGACTCTCAAAAAGACGGAGAAGAGATGTGGAGAGAGTTCCTCATTAAATGCAGATACTTTTGTTCCCTGATCTCACATTTTTCCGCTTGGTTCATCTTTTTCTTTATAATCCTTAAATGCTCAATAATATTATGAACTATATTACCATTTGGCTGACATCATTCCAACAACAAACCCCAAAATAATGCAATGAAATAATATAATATGATTTGTCTAAGGCGCACGCGTCGTTTTTCACACACTTCTAACCCCTCTCCAACCAAATATTTTGGGTCCAAGTCTTTCCCCTTCTTTTCTCAACTGGCATGAAAAATGTCACTAGACTGTGGGTGTCAAATTCCTTAGGAAATTGGGCACTTCATTTACCTATCCCGTTTATTTCGATGTCAAAAAAGAGGAAAATAAATTATGAAAAATTACTATAATTTTTGTTGGAAGTAATAAAAATAAAAAGGAAAGACAAAAGAACGGGAAAACTCTTTCCCACACAAAGAGGGAACCAGAAATGAACTAAGCTTAGTTCAGTTTATAGAACCTTCAATGTTTAAAAATTAATTACATATTATAGATTTTATAAATTGCAACATCCTCTTCTTAATTTCATGCCTATATTTTTGGAAAATTTGCGATTAGATGCACTTACTTTTTAAACTTCTTTTCATATTTTAAGGAAATGTGTTAATGTAACTATCATAATTTTATGAAGATCACATTATAATTATCTTATAGTTCATCATATAGTTTAACTTAAGCTATTAACAAACTTATGCATTTTCAGATTGGGGAACAATAAAAATTTCTTTGATAAATTACGGACACAAAAATGTCTCCCTTTTACTGTCTCTCTCTATCTCTCTCTCTTATTCTCTGCCTCTCTCTCTCTCTTTGTCAGCTGGTACATATATTTAAAACAACTTCATTTAATTGCCGAGGCAAAGGATTGAATTACCAAAGAGCTTGAGTTTAAGATTTTCTTAATTTAATTGTTTTGATTTTTCGTTTGGTGATTTATTTGATTTCTTATTGAAGTTTGATTTTTATTGGGCTCTACAAAATTAGTCTACTTTATTTTTTTGGCAATTACTGCTAGTTCAAAATGAATAAACAACAGCAACAATACGAACAATAACAATAAGAAATGTTGCCTCCTCTTAAGAAAAGGAAACATTTGCTGCACACATGTCCAGCCTGAGCGGGACTTTGAGAACGGGAACGAGCCCCTCAAGTGGTTTTTAACAAGGAATTTCAAACGTTTTCCTTTTCCTTTTTATTTTTTTTTATATGCGAACCCAAAGAGCGTAGAAAAATATTTATAACACTTGACAAGATTTTGAAAGAGCGACTGCGACACACTTGACTTTTGGTTCCAAAAGACGACGACGACGTGCCGTTAATTTTATGGCTGTTTAAAGATTATTGGAAATTATTTTATGGGTCTGCTTAACGAGCAAAACGTTTATGTTTCTCCATCTCCATCTCCTTCTCTGTCTTTAGTTTCCTTTGTTTTTTTTTTCTTATGGGTTAGGATACTCTAGGGATTATGCTTATTAACAAGTACAGATTTGGTCTATTGAAGTCCAACCGTTTTAAATTTAAACGAAATACTAAAAGTCGTCTAGAATTTTGAGCCTGACCAGTTGAAAAGTTGACATTGATGGCTAAAATTAAAATATTTGTTTCTAATTTGAATACATATTTTTAAATAGACAAAAATTGTTTTATGAAAGAAGTAAGTTTTGAAACCAAGCGGAATTTAATAGTATTTATTGAAATTATTATGACACAGGTTTATCTATACCCTATCACGAAATATGTAATGCATTGAAGGAGGCGTGGCAGACCCCTTAAAGTATATATAGTCTTGATCAGGACGAGCCGAGTCGATATAGCCATGTCTGTCCGTCTGTCCATCTGTCCATCTGGTTCTATTCCAACTAGTATCTCAGCTATTATGCTAATGATAGTACAGGTCTGTCTTGTTGATGCACACAGTACATGTGTCGGAACCGGATTGAATCACTATATCATAGAGCTGCCACAATTTAGTATGAAGACCTTTTTTGTTTCTTAAGATATCTAAACTAAGCTCATATACTTATTAGCATATGTGCTTGATATAGTTTCACACAGACTGACCAAATCGGACTATATCATTAACCTGTCATATGTCTCTGCAAGGGAATACAATGTTTGGCGCTTCAAAGATAGCTTGTTCATAATTTAAGTTACGCCCTCCCACAAAAATACCTTACATATGTTCCAACAAAAAAATGAAGCAGTTACATACCAAAATTTAATGTGGAATTAGTAGTTCAACTTTAATTAATTTAACATTTTGTTTATATTTTGTAATTATCTGGATTTGCAATATTTATAATTTCAACTGATATTTATTTATAATTGTGAAATCAACACATACTCACCTGTCTTTTTCTATATCTTTATTATCCATACAGTCTCTGCCAAAGCCAACAGCAACAACAGCAGCATCAACAGCAACAGCAACAACAACAACAACAGCAGCAGCAACAACAACAGCAGCAACAAACACATCCAAACGCCGTGTTGGCCACGAGCAATGGGCCCAGCAGTGCCGGCGCCAGCGTTGGCGTTGGCATTGGCGTGGGCGTAGGTGTTGGTGTTGGTGGAGTGGGCGTGGCCGGGCAATGCAGTCCGTTGGGATTGCCACCGCAGATACAACCGCTGCAGCCAACAATTGGTTCGTTAAGTGGACATTATGCCAGCAGCAGCAGTAGCAACAACAGCACAAATCCCGGCAGCAACAATAACAGCAACAGCATTAACAACAATAATCAAAATCCTAGTAGCTGCAGCCTGGCCGCAGCTGCCACCAGCTTTGCACAATCGTCGGGCAGCAGTTTCTCCACATATCAACAGTCCAGCGATGAGGTGGGCGTGGGCGTTGTTGGTCATCCGTCAACGATGTCGCATTGGACGCACGACAGCAGCAGCATTGCAGCAGCAGTTAAATCGGAGTCTCGTAGTCCCGGCCAGGTGCATGCCACACTGGACAATGGGGCAGTTGCTGCCGCTGCCACCGCCAATCTGTATGGCTGTGCCGAGAGCAGCGCTGCCAGCTCAGCGGTAGCTGCAGCAGCGGCAGCTGTGTACGACAGCAAGCACGATTACTACTACTACAACAGCATGCAACAGTATACGCCGCCGCCCTTCTATTCCGGGTATGGCACACCCTATGCCGCAGCCAGCTCAGCGGCGGCAGCGGCTCGTGGTGCCAAAATGGAGCCAGGAGCAGCGGCAGCAGCAGCGGCGTATCTGACGCCAACTTATGCCAGCGGAGGCAACAACAACTCACAGTTGTACAGCAATCCGTATGCGGGTTACAACAACTTTGCTCAACAGGATTACGGCGGATACTATAACGAACAGTATGGCAATTATTATAATCCGGCAAACTATTCACCATATGCCGTTAGCTCGCCAAGCTCGAGTGCCAGTCATGGGTTTCATGTGGCGACCGCATCCTCGAATCTCTCGGAGAGTCCAACGGACACGCACTCGACAACACCCGTACATCCGGCGACACATTCGCCGCATTCCCCGCTGCCGATCTCAATGTCACCGAATGCATCGGTTAATGTCGTTACAGCTGCCACAGCTTCGGCCACACTGAACTCCAGCGGTGGTAGCAGCGTTGGCACTGCCGGATCCGTTTCGGCGACCAAGTCCACGCCCACGGGCAAGACGGGACGGGCACGAGGACGACGGCATCAACAGCCGAGTCCGACACGAAGCACAGCCTCGGATACGGGCAATAGCGAGGCGGTGAAGCCGCCGGAACGTGTTTTCATCTGGGACCTGGACGAGACGTTGATCATCTTCCATACGCTGCTCTCGGGCAGCTATGCCAATCGATATACCAAAGATCACAGCACACTGATGACCATTGCCTTCCGAATGGAGGAGATGGTCTTCAATATGGCTGATACTCATTTCTTTTTCAATGAGATCGAGGAATGCGATCAGGTGCACATCGACGACGTCAGCTCCGATGATAATGGTCAGGATCTGAGCACCTATAACTTTGCTACAGATGGCTTCCACACTGGTACACCGCCCGGCGCCCCGCCCAATCTATGCCTGCCCACTGGAGTCCGCGGTGGTGTCGATTGGATGCGCAAGCTGGCCTTCCGTTATCGCAAGATCAAGGACATCTACAACTCCTACAGGGGCAAGTAAGTACACGCGTTTCCTTCATTATTCTACACACTCTAGATAAACAGATCCTAACCTCTCTCTTTATCATCTCTTGCAGTGTGGGCACTTTGTTGGGACCGGGCAAACGAGATGCCTGGCTGCAGATACGCTCCGAAATCGAGGTGGCCACCGATAATTGGGCCACCTTGGCGCTCAAGTGTCTCAGCATGATTTCCCAGCGGGAGAACTGTGTCAATGTGCTGGTCACCTCCACGCAGTTGGCTCCAGCATTGGCCAAAGTCCTGCTCTTCGGTCTGGGCAGCATCTTCAATATTGAGAACATCTACAGTGCCCACAAGATTGGTAAGTCGTTAACTAGCAATATTATAATGTTTCAATGCTAATCCTTGCTGTTTCCACAGGCCAGGAAACCTGCTATGAACGCATCGTGACCCGATTTGGGCGCAAGAGCACCTACGTTGTGATTGGGGATGGCGCCGAGGAGGAATCAGCTGCCAAGGCCATGAATTTCCCATTCTGGCGAATTTCAGCCCACAGCGATATACGTGCCCTTTACACTGCCCTCGACATGGGCTTTTTATGAAAGGCTTTTGGCGGTTAAAAACGTGGCGACAAATCGCTAGCGTTTTGCGCGCGTTTTTTCGTACAGTTTTAAGTACAAAAGAAAAAAACCTAAAAAAATGAATGAAACTGAAGGGAAAAACATAAATTAACAACTATAATTTATTTATGCATGTGTGTGTGAAACAAAACTGTAAACCAGCGCAAAATAATTTAATTATTTTGTTTATAAACAACTTATTCTTTAATGCCAAGACTTTTATTGTATTATATAGTTTTTAAATTGCATTAACGAGCATATAACAATTCTCGCCACCAGCAAACTATAAGAATTTGTTTAATAATACTTACTTATAATTAATGTATTGTATATTACCGATTAAAACCCTATAAATAATAATACATATACGTATCTAGCACCCTAGAGTAGTAAACAATAAACAAATAAAATCGGAAAAGGCAAAGGAAAGTGTTGGGAAAGATAGAGAGAGGACGAGATGAAGATGCAAAGTGGAGCAAACACAACAAAAATTGTAGCTTAAAGATTTATTTAGTTTAAATATCAAAGAAAATAATAACTAAACAATGTAGTATTCAAATTTTAAATAACTATTATAGCTGCATATATTAAACTATGTATATTTAAAATATAAAAAAAAAACCAATAAAACAACAACGACAACGCACTGTATTAAAAACAAACTTCTTGAACAGCATTTATTTATTTAATTTGTATTTCAGTGCTACAAATGCCGAAAAGACTAAAATTTAAATCTCCTTTTAAATTTCAACTTTTGCGTAGTTCCAAATGTGACCAGTAGCGGCGCTTTGTAGTTTCCAATGTGACTAGTGGCGGCGCTACTAAACAAGCGCGACAAATTATTGCATTAACTAAAATTTATTTTTTAACCAAGAAAATGATTTTTGTTAACAATAAAAAATTGTCCAAGAGTATATAAAATTATCCCGCTTCTTTTAAAACATGTCTCGACTTTCTAATTTCACTGGCAGCCATGTTCCGTTAATAGCCATTGGAAAAATTTGAGAAAAATCCACAAAAAATGCATTCAAAGTTTCAATCAAATCGGTGAGTGCCACAAGTTTTTGGGTGCAACATTTTTCGATAATTCTTTACTGGATTCCACTTAAAAATGGGTCATATTTCCATACACATTAGCTTCTTTCTATCATTCTTCCCGTCAAAAACAGCTTTTTTCCCTTCCACTGCTTCCAAGTGCTGTGTGCAAGGCTGCTTGCTCTGCAAAAGAGCTGTCTATCTGCGTTTATAAAGCAGGTTGGTAGCTCTCAACAATTGCAGCCAACTTCACGCTTGTTTGAAATTGCGCGAAGTCTGCAGGTGAATTAAAAATTTGAAATCAGGTACTTTTACAGATGAAGTGCAATGTGAATATTGTTAATTGCACGTGTGGCAATAAATTCGAAAATTGAATTTAGTAAAATTAACGATTGTGTGATTTTTAACTTATTCAGAAAAAATTATTCTATACATATATACACGAAATCATTTTTTTTTAATAATCAATAATGGAAATATTCATTTACTGATTTAGAGTATTGATAACATACACATTTTACATTTACAATGTATATTGTTGCTTCGATAAAGTTGCTTCATCATTTTAAAACTGTAATCTAATTTCTGCCTGTTTTAAATTCTACTCACGAGTAACTGCCCAAAGCGTTTCAGAATACCCTTTAAAGAAATGTTTGAGTAATTATTAAGCTAATGTTCCTTAAAGTTTTAAATTGTTACAGAATTTACTTGAACATTGAAGTCGGACAAGTTTAGCTTGTTTTATATACATTTACTAAGGCGATATCTTACTTTACTTATTATAACTTTAACTATGATATTAAAGCAAAAGAAATTAGTGAAACCAACTGACTCTGGTATACAAATATTTAGTATATATGTATGTATACATACTTTTGATATAGAAAACACTTCTCAAAAGTTTTCAATATACAATTCAATTTGTCTCAGTCTGAAAAAGTTGCTATGGGTAGGAGTCTGGTTACCTCAAGGCAGAGACCAATCGTAATTTGACTGCTCAATTAGTTAGTCCGACAGCAGGAACAAGAGGAACCTGCTCAATCATGCCAAGGTGTGAAAAATTACATCAAAGAGTTTAATTGAAAATCGTAGCTGCCCCTTTGCATTCATCTCTCATCGCACAACTTCTCAACTTGCAGCTTGCCACTTGCCACTTGCCACTTGCCGCTTCCCAACTTGCAAACTCACATGTTTCATCTGTGATTTGGCATCTCGACATCGTGAGCTTAACAACGTCCAGTCGAAAGAGTCGTTAACTATGATTTGTAATCTGTTCAACAGAGAGTAAGATTTTCTTGGCTCCTGCTGCTGTTGATACCGGGTATGGTTGGTATAGGGTGGATATCGACTGGTGGCAGAACAGGGCAGGGGGTGGAAATGAGGATGCGCCCGCTGAGTTTGTGGATAATGATAATTTCACACGACGCGTTCTGTTGTAAAATTTTATCGCCAACGCCAAAAACCTGACGCTCAAATCAATTTTTATTATTTTATCGTCGACGCCTGCCGACCAAAGCCGCTTAAAATAGTTACAAGAGGACCTTAAAATTCCACCAGATCCATCGGATTCATTGGATCTCTGTCGAATCTAACTCATAACTAAAACCACTGACGAGGCAATCATAAGCAAAAGCAAAGGCAAACCAGCCAGGCCCCATTTTCATATTTATTCTCATTCTGTGAAACTCGTCCTAGCCATGGCCAGAACAATAGATGGCCTATTCTGACGTTAACAATGCACAAATCATTATCAGTAATTATGCATTGTTCTCGCCGAAGTCCCTCTCTTAGAATGCAGCTGGACAACGACATGAACGACTTGGTGGATGAGTTCAAGCCAATCCTTGTCTGGTTTGCTGAGCGCTTTTTTGATTGATTGGTTGATTGCAGTTGGCCTTGAACTGCGCTCCATCTCCCCATATTTATATACATATATGTATACTTATTAATAGACACAAGTTATTCCTTAACAAACACCTGAGTACAGTACCTACCTTGAGCTATTTTAAGTATTTCTCGTTGTATTGCATAATTCCATTAAATCCATGCAATGTGGGCTTTGAGAAAAGCTTTACATTGTTTAGCGAGCGATTTTCAAATTAGTTGATAACACAGCAACTACAACTACAACTACAGTGTAGTTAAACCAACGATGTCAGCCACATACATAAATCACTCAGCCATTGCCTAGGGAACCTGGCTACTCCCCCCCTTTGCAGGCCCTCCCACCATTTTGTTCACTTCTCGACTTGCAATTGGAAAAGCGACAAGAGAGCAATATGGAGAGAACTCAGACAAGGTTGCTGCAGCAGTTTATTGAAATATTATCCTTATTAAGGAAACAGCAAAAACGAGAAAGAGGAGAGAAAATGAGGAAAGAATGAAGGAATAAAATTGCAATTCCCATTTCTACCTTTGCTATAATGAAAAACTTTGAGTGCAAATGAAAATAAGGCAGAAAAACATATTATAAACAAGATTAAATAATGGAAACGGGTAACAAAATACAGAAAAAGAGAGTGGGAGAAATAAATTCTGAGGAAATAATGAATAAAATGATTAAATGATGAGCGTGGATTCGTAAAATTCATTAGCATTAAATTAAATAAGGTACATAATAAATGTTAAAATGAATACATGCTTCTTATAATGATGTGATAATTCATTGTAAAAAATTGTTTTAATTTAATATCGTTTTTTAAAGAACATTTTTATTTATTTTCCTTTAATAATTGTGAGCTTCTGTATTCCCACCTACTGTTTAAACGACCCTCGCCATAATACATGAACGTTGAACGTAGCTTGGTCCACACATTCTCAGTTGGCGTTGGGTCATAAATTAAACTGCATTTGGCTATTTTTGTGGTCATTAGGCACGGCTGCAGTTTGTCTGTTTTCTCTATGTTTTCGCAGTTGTTGTTACTGGAATTGGGAATTGGGAACCTACGCTGGACAGTCGAGACTATTGGGACTGCCATGACTGTCAGCCTCCTTTGGCTTTGTCCTGTTTGTTTCCTTGGCCACAGCGCTGTCTGAGCCAAGACAAAATGCTGCACAAGTTTTAATGAAGTCTTGCCTAAAGTTCTCTCTATGTCAGATCTGAGTTATGTCTGGCAGACTTCATGAGGAAATGACATTATGAGTTATGCGACTGTTGCTTTTCTCCCTCTCTTTCACTCTCTCACTCTCACTCTCTCTCTCTCTCTCTCTGTCTTTCACTGTCTGTCTGTTGCGCCTGAGAATGTGCTACAGTTCAATTAACATAATTAATGTGCGTGTCTTCTGGCCAAGAGCTCTTTGATGCTGACTCTCTGTCTTGACTGCCTTTTGACCAGGTCTATTCTCTGGATTGCTGTCAACATGTTGCGCGTGGGCTTTCGCTTTGGTTTTCGCTTTTCAGCATTACAATTTGAGCTGCTTACTTGCATCGTTAAGACTTAATACTTCACCTGTTCGACAATTAACAGACCATGTGCTTGACCTGTTGACTTGGCTATAACTTTAGTTACAACTTACCCTTCAATTTCATCTCAATCTGTGCTAATGATCCAGGAATGCATTAGCAAAAAGGGACTAGTTTTTATTAGAGTTGGAGCTAGAGTTAGTTATGATTATATTTCATGGCCAAGTTAGAAGAAGTTAATATTCTACGAGCTGCTTTTCAGGAGTTCTACCATATTCTGCTAACAACTTGACGCGACTTTTTAATATGATACTCAAGCACTCAAGTTCTTGGCAGCTTTGGAAAGATTTGGTTTGTCTCGTTTATGGTGACATTTATTATAAGCATTAAAAGTAACTTTTAAAATTGTATTTTAACTAGGATTATCCCAGGATCATTCTACTAGAATGAGCTGAAAGAATGTTGTTAGTTTGAATTTCAGCTTAAGAGTAAACCATAGCAGATGAAGAGCTTTTCAATATATATTACATTTACTTTTACTTATCAATCAAAAACTTAATTTTCAAATTTATTATTTAAATGACATTATATTTTTGGTGTTAATCTTTTAATTATGATTTCATTAAAAATGAAAAAACCAACTTTTTATATTTATAATTTGGTAAAATTGTTTTGGTTTTGTTTAAAGTATTAGAAACCTAGATTTCATTTAAAAGCAGACTTCTCAGAATATTATTTTGTTTCAAAATCAGAAGTTGTAACTGCACTTTGTACGTAAGCATCTGCATCTTGAAAATTGAAAGTTTGTCTTACTTTTACTTTTCAAGTTAACTCGTAAATATTAGAGATTATAAATAAAAATTGTTTACAGAGAAACTTTAACAAGTTGTAAAAGTTAGAAAGAAGATTTTTTAGTCTTGAAAAGTTTTGTTTAGAATTAATTATTAAAGATGTTGTTGTTCTTGTTGAATGCAAGTGAAACTTTATTTAACCAGCTGGAAGTGGAACCGTTGGATTGCAGTCTAGAATTTCCCGTTTGCACTCTCAACTATCTGTGAGTGCACTCAAAAACAATTTCAAATTGCACTTGAAACTCAGAGGCGACAATGAGAGCCCAGCAAAGGTGTTGACAGCTTAAGCAGCGTCGCCGACGTGTGTGAAATATGATATGCTCATTAAGGTCCTGCCCTTTCACCTCTCTCGCCCCTATTTACCCACCAATTGGCCTACAGCTCAGCCTCGCCAAGTCAAGTGCATAAATAAATGGTTGCCTTGCTGAGATGGTTGGGGAACTCTCTTCTCCCTCTTTTGAGAAAGATGATGATGATTATGGTATTGCAGCGTTAAGCGGCTGAAAACTGGCGCACAGCTGCGCCCTCCATCTGTGATATATCATTCGAGGGTTCAGCTCCAGCCGGGCAAAGACACCTGACACTGAAAGAAACTAAGAGACATCTTTATCATACACTGAGAAACTTATTATTACTTTTAAATTAAAAAAATTGGATTAAAAGCGGAGTTTAAAAACATTCACTGTCGTTTCTGCCAGTTTATTTAATAATTTGTTCTTTAAACATTTATTAAGATAACTAATCTAAGATAAGTAAGTTTATTATGATGTGATCATATTTTTAGTCCCAAATAAGCAGCCTGAAACTAATTAGTATAAAGTATTAGGGAATACTTTAAAGTTGATTTTTGAAAAGTTTCATTTTTTTTGTAAAAATGCATGCCAAAAGTGACCAAAAATTAGACCCGCAAAATTGCCAATCCCAACGGTCAACAGATTTCAAACTTGCATAAGTTTGACAAATCTAACCCGATACAAATTGATTCTACACTAAAAATAGTTATTTTTCATAAATCAACTCTATTGATTTTGTTGATAAGTAAACGAGTGCAGAATATTATTAAGTAAAATGCATTTATTTTGTTTTAACTAAAAGCTTGAATTATTTTCAGAGTGTATCGACGTTGACACCCAAGAAGATACAAGCACTAAAGTGAGAGGGAAGACAGAGTGAGGCACTGTGATGAGGGAAGTAATGAGGGGCAAAATCATGTGTCTGTGGGGTAGCATAAAGAGAGGTATTCGTCGTTGTCGCCATGCCGCCCACCCAGTAGCAATCAAAAGGCCACAAACCGAGCGAGAAATTAAAGCAATAAAGTTAAGTAAAGTGAAGTAAGTTAAAGTATAGTTAAGTATGCTGAAGGCAGTTGACAGGTTTTTTACGCTGTACCAAAAACTCATATCATTTATTATGCATTATAGTAAGACTAGTATACCCTAAGAATAACTACTTAATGACAACTTTACTTTGCCGGAAGGTTAAACCAATGTTGAATAAAATAAGTTCGTTATTTATTGGTATTACTTGACGAATCATAGAGCAAAGAGTATTCTAAAGTCGTTGAGGATTATGTAGATCGTTTATAAGTAAATTCTTGTTTTATGGTTTAGCCAGTCCGTTTTTATAGTGCGTGTCCAACTGGCATAATAAATCACAATAACGCCCACCTATGCGAACTCAGATCAACGATTAAGTCATCATCATCAGCTGCAGCCAAGACAGAGATAGAGATATGCGTTTAAGAGAAAGAGATGGAGAGACTTGGCCACGAGCCACGAGGTGGAAACAATGCGTCGTTGCTGATTTTGTTGCTGTTGTCGTCGTGCCCAAAAAGTTGCCTCGAGGTCAGGCTCAGGTCTTGGATTCATATACGTATTCGGACTTGGGTATTGGTTCAACGGGTTCCATAGGTTCAACAGTGTCTGACGCCAGTTAAACGCCGTGGGGGCATCTCATTTAAAATCCAATATAGATATTATCGGCTCGACTAAGCAATGAAGTCATTTAATTTTGTTAATATCTAGGCATCATCTTTCATCTGTCAAAGAGGACAGATTTAGCCTGAACAATTCGAGTAGCAAACTCCTCTCACTTTTACTTATTATAACAACTGAATTTGTACACTAAATAAACAAGGCGACATTTTATACATACATTTTATACATACAATTTTTAATTTTATACAATTGTTATGAACGATGATAAAGATGAGGACTTTCTGCCTCCGCCAAATCTGGGCACCTTTGGCATACCCAATGAACCAAATCTTTTGGGGGAATATGAACTCTACCGACCTTCAATGGGAACCAGGCGCCTCTATAGTGAACGGAATCGTGAGGTCTACACTGAAGCATTTATCGAAAATGAACGTCTTGGCACCTTGGCGGACCTGTGTGTCCGTGCTCTGGCCAAACTGGGAACCAGATATATTGCACCCCCAGTGAAACTGGATCCGAGGAAGATGCGTATACACTATGACTCCTTGGATGTGAATCTTCCTCTAAAGGATTGTTACTTTGTGGAAGATGTACGCTTTTGGCGTCGGGTGGTACTTGCCAAGAGTTCAGACAAGTCACTGCCATTAAAGAAGATCGATGAGCACGACTGGAAGGGGATGGGTATTAGCTTGAAGTATGTGGAACTGGTAGAATCCTGTCCAGCTGCCTACTGGCCGGAGCAACAGATGGCTGAACTAGGTCAACTGGTGCGTCAATATGTGCAATCAATGCATATTAAACATTTGCAATCACTCTCGGATCACTTTTTTGCACACTATGTGGTAAGTGAGCCAGAGCTGGATGCATCCTCAGCGGAGTCGGCTGAACAACAGGTGTCTAGTGACGAAAGGTAAGTTGGCCCCCTGAAGAGATAACAGCTTTTAATATTATAATCATGGCTTGATATCCTTCCCAGTGATACATATGTTGAGCCAGACGAGGAAGGTGAGGAGGAAGAGGAGCCAGTTTTGGTGATACCAATAAAAACAGACAAATTAAAGAGAGAATCTGTGCGAATTTTAGAGAAAGATCTTAAGCTATCTCCCGCTCAATCTGAGATCGAGGACAGCAAACCGGAAGTGGGGAAACCATCTAGAGCATCGATAATGGCAGCCGAAAGGGAAACCCAAAAGCGACGTGAGGCACGACATGCTCGGAATGCGGCACGGCAGCAATTACGGGATCACAATCGGGAGAAGAAAGAGGAGCATGAGAGGCGCAAGCAAACACGGGCCATGTTAAGAAAACGACCGCCTCCGGAACCCAAGCCGAAGAAAAAGAAGAAAAAGACACCGGTGAAACCAATCGATGGGGCTTTCGATATTCCCGTCGATCCTGAACCCGATGATGGACAGGATAAAATCGCAGATAATCGCAATAAAGATAAGCTGTTAAGTCGGCTCAAGCGCTACAATTATCCTGACAAGCATTGTCACCATATCGATCTGAGCTTTGTGCGATATTTCGATATGCTTAGCTCCCTGACAATTGAGTTCCTGGGGCCCAAGGTGGACCGTCACTATCACAAAAGACACATGAAATTCTCCTACGACGACATGGTTCATCTGGCTACAGGAGTTCGCACCTTGCAACTGCTTAAAATCTTTCGTCTTCGGAATAGTCGCATGGATCACATGAAACTTCTAATAATTGTTAAAGCCTTGAAACAGCTGGACTCACTGGAGGTCGTGGATTTTGGCTACGATCATTTGGAAGATAATTGCAATGTGGCATTGGAAATGCTTCTGGACCGTAAGGTCATGTTGAAGAGACTCGAGTTGGAGTACAATAAACTAGAGAGAGCTTCTATGGAATCTATTGGCTATGCTCTAAACTGTTACTCCAACAATCAACCTGATGGAACACCTTTAAAGTATCTGGGTCTAGCCTTCAACTCATTGGGGGAGCACGGTCTACACTTTCTGGTTCACAACATTATTGGGACAAATCACGTGGAGGAATTGAACATTAATGGCATTCAGTCAGATAGTATTGTGGTGGCACGTGATGTTAGTAACCTTTTACGGAACCACGTTCCATTACGTCACCTGGACATGGGGGCCATTAAGCTAAATCCAATCGTGGGGAGATCTATAATTCGTGCACTGGAGTCCAACCACAAGGTAACTCATTTTGAATGTCGTGGCTGTGATCTCAGCTTGGATGAGGAGTATGAAGCAGATGTGATAGTGCGTCGCAATATGTACTCCCTGCACCACCCATATTTGGGGGATACTAACCAAACGGAGGACAGTGTTCTGAAATATCTCTCCGGACTCAGGCATCCCATTGTGGCCAAAATAGATAGCTTAAATGCTCGTCGGGCGGCGTGCATCAGAGATAGACCGCTTATATCTTCCAGTGATCAGAGCATCAGTGCGGAGGAGGAGGAGAATCTAGATATAATTAATCCAGAGCAGGATTTCGACATTTGGCAAACATTTGGGGTCAAAAAGACTTCCTTCACAGAGAAAGTCATAGATTACAGTGTAACTTCCTTAAAAAGTAATGGATCATCATTTGTCTATAATGCCAACTCTTTCGATCTAGATGAGATCCGTGAGCATATGTTTATGCCAGGACCCGGAAATCGTCACTACTATTTCCAGAGACAGATGGAAAATTAGACTTTATTTTGGACAAAATACATATAAGGAAATAGGACAATTTTTGTACGGTTTTTAGCTTTGACTTTCTTGAAACTGTAATTATTTTCACATGTTAGAATTATTATTAGGTGCATTATTACTGAAGTTGTGTAAATTTATGTAATATCTTAAAGGAGTTGCAAATCCTCTCAAATTACAACTTGATTGAAGCACTTGTGCTTTGCCGTGACTAAGCGTTTTTCATATACACCTGTTGTCATATTGAAGACTTTGACCTCACAACGACCCAACGTACTTATTCAATAATGTGTGTATACCCTGTACTTTATTAAACTTGGGCATTCAACTTTATTACATATGTATTTTAGTGTACTTGGGTTAATTACCAGAAGTCCTAAAGGAAAATATTGTAAAATAATATTTAATTACCTACCACACTACCAAAAATTATATTTATAATCTACAAAGTGGGCATTAACTGGTTGTAAAGTGAATATCACACAATTAATTAAGCATTATACTAATTAGGAAAGAATGTTTTAGCTTTGTTCGTAAATCTGACCATACAATGAATCAACATATTAAAAATATAATTGTATACCCTGTAATCTTTGCAAAGCAGCATTTTACCCATTTACAGATGTGGGTTACAGTGTACGAGGTCTCTTAAAAGAAAGCACACTGCAGCAAGCTTACAACTTGGGTATAGGGTATATTTAGCTCGAGCATGCTAAACTGCAATATTCTCAATTGTTTGTCAAACCAATTTTCACCAGCTTCCGCTTTCAAAGGGGGAAGAAAATAAATCTCAAACCCAAATGAATTGAATAGACAAATATTCAAGCGAAATGGGCATACTAAATAATAATAAAAATAATAGTAGTAGGAAAAAGGTATGCTACACCGTTGCACAGTTAACGGCAACAGTTGCTGTTGCAGCAGCAGCAACAACAACAACAACAAACACCCACACATGATGCAAGATCGTGTGAATTTATTGCTTAATCATGCGCCTTTTAGCTTTACTGCAGAAATGTAAATAAATGCAAATTCGCAGTGGCCAAGTAAGCGGGATTAGAGGACAGGGGATTGGGAGTGGGGACTGAGTAGAAGTTGGTAAGTCCAGGTTCAGGGCTCTAACAAGGCGTATGCTTGTCTAACTGGACACAGTGTCGTGTGGTAGGTTATCTAGGTAGGCGTTCTCAGAGTTGGACTCCGACTCCAATTGGGTCGCCAACTGATGCAACTTTTGCTGTTTGTTTTATTTGCTGCGTGGGCGATGCTGCTCGTAAGCACTGCAATTAATATGAGGCACATGCAACAGCAACAGCAAGAGCTTACCACCCACACGGCGCTCATAAACAAGTTGCCATGTTTATCCACAATCATATTTTGCATAGCTCAACTTATGAATCTTTTTAATTTATTGTAAATATTTGCATTTATTGTATATGTATTTAAAAATATATTATTATTTTACTAAACAATTGTTATAAAAACAAATCGGTTTTCAGCAGTCAAATGTTGCCACACAACTTTCAACAATACACCAATGCAACGTGTTTGACACATAACAGTGCAACCAAAGAGCCTGTTGCTGTTAACATGGCCAACAACTGTTAAGTTAACAGCGTATGTTGAGCCATGTATTTGCATGTATTATTTATTATTGCTTTATACATATATTTCTTCAGATTTTAGAATATTTGAGACCCTAAAAAACATTTTAAAGTACGCAGTTTATTTATTAAATAATTTAATTTTTAATTTTATATCTGTTAGCAATTTTTTTTTTTTTTTGGAAAAAATTGGCAGTTTCTGTATTAAATTACTTTATTTGTGCACTATTTAATAATTTTTAATATAATTTTTAGCTATTTTCAGAAATATTTAAATTTAATACACGAGCTATATAAGAAATGATTAAATTTATGCAATTTTAGAAGTTTATTGATATTAAATGCAAGCTAAATTCTGTATTATCTATGTTATTCCTAAATTTAACAACCATTAATATTTACATAAAATTTAATTATAACTATTATAAATTCTAAAGCAATTAAGAAATTAACAGTAACAGTATTTCATGCAAATGTAGTGCAATTAAAACTTTCTATGAGAAAACTGAGGTACATGCTTGTTTAATGTTTGTTGTCAATTTACGAAAAAGTCCTTAACTTAGTTTAGTTAGTTAAATTTGTTGTAAAAAGAGCTGTAGGTAAATATTGCATTAAAATCTAAAGCGTTCTGCAACATTTGAAATTACTTTCAACGCCTGTACAAAAGCTGTAAAGCAACTGCCACCGCCTCCTCGTCTACCCCTCTAGCCATCTACTGTTTTGGCCCACAGCAAGCAGCTGGGGTTTGTTAACTCGTTTGCCGAACTGTTTTGTGTGACCAGCTGACTTCGAACAAGTTCGCAACGCAGTCAGTCAACAAACGAGTCTCGTCGCGTGCGGTTCACGCATCGCATCGTAACACAGGGTATCCGCAACGCTTTAACTTGGCCATAAACTGAGTTGTAAGCTAACAGCAATTTTGGTTAACTAATTGCAATTGGTTCGAATTTGTGCGCTCCATTAAACAACTGTTAATTATGTAAATTACAAAAATTTAAACAAATTAATTGAGATACTCACTCGAATATACACAAGTATCTGTAGTATCTGTCCAGTTCATAAAGTATTTAATTTGTTTCGGTGTTGCGGTGATTTTTCTTAAGTAAATGAAGTGTGAAACTAAAGTGTGGTGCGGTGGTGCAGTGCGGTGCGCTTAGCGCTCTAAATCGTTTATAGAACGTGCGAAACGTTGTTAACAGTTACAATTAATTGGCATTGTGCATTATCATCATGAAGTTACAGCTGCTCAATTGCATGCTAATGAAGTTCTAGAAATTCTTACAAATCAAAAAAGTATGTGAAAAGCATTGATTAGCATAATTACTTGAAATTATAATCGAAATAAGTTAATAACTTCAACTAACTTTGAGTTTTAAGTTGAGCTGAATAAATATATTATTAATTGAAATGCTTTAACTTTATTTATTGTTTACCAGCTGTTAATTATTTCAACTTATCTAAGTGGGTCGAAACGTCGTAGAAATTCATTTTCTTTTTTTATATTTATTTAATATTGAGCTCAGAAGTTGTTAAATTTGTACTCTTAATTATATACTTCACACTATTCTCACATTATTTTTCTCACCTTTAAACACTTTATGTAAACACTCAAAAGTTTACGACTTTTGTTTACATTATACATTTTTAAAGATGCAGCAAGCAACTTTTTATGGTTGCACACTGGCTACAGTAGTCGCTCGATAATAAAAGCAAACTAATTTTACATAAATTAGAATAGCAAGTGCTCGCATAAAATTGGGAAGTTGAGAAAATGTGTGTTTGAAAAAAGAGAAAATGTGAAAATGTTTATTAAACATTTTATGATTTTATTAAACAAAGCACAAACAAAAAGAGGGTGTAGATTCTAATAGTGTTAATAAATTTTACGACTGTGAACAAACTGTTTTACGGATCAATTTATGTATTTATTTTATCCTATTGATTCGAGCTAAAGCTTAGAAATTGCTAGAAGCTAATAATGTTTTGAATTTATTTAATAAAATAAAATAAATCTATTTGATACTGTAACTGTATAAGTTAAGAGTTTTAACTTGCATTTTAAGTCGCTTCCTGTACTCTAGTTTTCCATGCTCCAAGGACTTTTGAAAGTGTCCTGTGCACATTGATATCTGATATTTGGGCCTTTGAGTATTTGAGAGCATTTTTTGTGAATAACTTTTAACATACGAGATTATAAATGATTTTAAGTTGATTTAAGCTAAATGCAATGATTGCTTGTTGTCTGGACTGTTTAGAGATGGTCTTTTGTTTATAATTAGATGTTTGTTTCTATGAACTTTTGCCTATTGCATTTGCATCTGTTCTCAGTCTCTAACATCAGTCATACCAAGTTATTACCCGCTGTTCAGACATAAAATCTGCAACTTTATGGAGCATCTTGTTGGGATAGGGGGAAAAAGGAAGGAAAATGTTTTGCTTTTCGCACCTCTCCAATGCACGCTTTGCGGTCAACGGTTGTCAACTGTGCAACAGCTCAAATTAGCCATGCAATTTGTATTTAACTATTTGCCACATTGCAGCAATGTTGCCGCAAGTGGCCAAGAGTGCTTCTAGCTGTTTTTTGCAGAGGTTTGCAGAGGCGTTTATCCTCCCCCCGACACCACACTACACTCTGCTTAGCTCTAAAATTAAAATGGACAAGGACTTAAACCCACAACACGCACTCACAGTCGTAGTCATAGTCACAGTCGTAGTCCCAGACATAGACGAGGATGACGACAAGCGACAAGTTTATCACTTGGCGAGCCAAAGTAGCAGACACGCACTGAGCCCAGACCAAATAAAAGGGGCCAGACTAAGCCTCCAGACTTTGGCTTTAGAGTCAGACTCAGATTCCGACTCCAACTCCAACTCCGACTCAGACTTTGAGGCAGGTATAGTCGACAGCTTGGCAGGCCTAGATGGGTGCGGTAGATAAGAAGGAGTTTGGAGCCTGGTTTGCTGAAATATTCTTGCCAGTCGAGTACAAGTTAACCCTTTGAGGCCCAGTGGGTTGAGAATAGAACACAGAACAAAGTCTTCGCCCACACACGCTTCCATATGTACATACATATAGCAACTCTTAAATAATGTCAGCAAATTGTTGAGTGACAATAAAAAAATAATGTAAATGTAAATCAACAAAACAATGAAAATATCAGACATCAAGTGAGATTCAAACGTGGGCTATAAATACAGTAAGGCAGACACTGTGGCACCGGCCCAGGAAACAAATGTCAAACGATTGTCAACACAAAAATTACGTATACGCAGCGTGTTGTTCACTGATATCACAGTACCACAGAGTTCGATTGAATTCGATTCAATTCGGTTTTGTTCGATTTTACTTTTGCTTTCGCTTCCGCATCGCTTCAATTCGATGCTGCTCAACTGTCGCTCAATTGTTGTCTTCAGTTTCACGTTGCCTCATTCAATTTTAATATCTTTCAGCTACGACAACTGCAGAAAAGTACCATCAGCAGCTGCCGCTTGCAGCTTTACAAAATGTCATTTCATTGGTTTTACATTTTATGACTTTCATAGTTGGCGACAATTTCAATTACATAAGCGACTGCAGATATGCTCCTCTGAGCTTACAATTGTAAATTTGCAGTTTTACAATAATTAACAGTATGAATTTAATAACATTATTGGAAGTTTGGTGACCACCCTAGCATATCTTATTCTATTTTAGGAACCTAGCCAGATCGAGCTGAGTTAATTTAGTCGCATTTGTTTAAGTTTTAACTGGTGGCACAATCATTGTTTATGCAAATTTCAGGAACTATAATGTTAATTAAGTAAATAAAATCAAATTTATGTCGATTTTATTGAACGAAAACTATTGTTTAAAACTATGCCTCAAGCTAGTACTTAAAACTATGCAAATGAATTGTTGAAGTAGAAATGAGTCAGTCTATAATGAGTCTTTACAAAGAGATGTAGCTGAAACCAACTCGATTATGCGATTGCATATATTAAAAAAGGTCTATAATCTGATTTTAGTTATGATTTGAACTTAGAACTGAATTGAAAGAAGTTAGATGATACAGATTTTTGTTGCAAGGACGATGTTAATTTTATTGTTTGCTTTATAGACAATAACAACATATTTTTTATGAACTATTGCTGGGCACCGGATTGTTTCTGGAAATAGTAGTAACGATCTCCTGGTCCCGGCAGGTGCATATGCTCACGAACCTGGTCCAAACTGAACGTGCTAGGATTATAGACGAATCGGTGATCGCTTGATATATGAGAGAGAGAACTGGATTCTCGTTCATACTCTTGCTGGTGCAAGGATGTCTTGACACCCAGCATTTTCCATATGTCGAATTCCTGCTCTTGATGTTCCTCCTGCTCTTCCTCCTTAATGCTCGACTCACTGGTCGACTGGGATGGTCGATCCATAATGCATTCAGCGATACGAGCATGCTCTTCCTCAATTTTCTTTACTATGGGATGTCTACAATTAGCCAAATATTCCTGAATGTTTTCCTCTGTTTTAAAAGTATCCGAGAGATATTTATGATCCATTTCATAAGTGTTGCGACGCACAATGACATCAGCCTCATATTCATAATCAAAGTCCAGACCGCAACCTCGACAGTCGAAATGTATGACATTGTGATTAGACTCCAGGCTGCATATAAGTTCCCTACTCTCAGAGGGATTTAGGCGAATGGCTGCCATATTTAACCAACGTAACGAATCGTGGGTTCTCAATAAACAGCTGACATCTCGTACGACAATGTCGGATCTAACCTCAACGCCATTGATATTTAGTTCCTGAACATGCTTAGTACCAATGATACTTTGAATCAGATTGGTTAGAAAATAGTCCCCTATTGGATTGTGAGCAAGACCCAGATACTGCAATGATTTCCCATTTGCCACGTTTTCGGTATGACATTTGAGGGCATAGCCAATAGACTCCACAGATAATCTCCCCAATTTATTATACTCCAGCTCTAGTCTCTGCAACATAACCCTACGGTCCAGGAGCATTTCCAATGCCACATTGCAATTATCTTCGAGTTGATCGTAGCCAAAATCAACGACCTCCAGTGAGTCCAGCTGTTTCAAGGCTCTAGCCATTATAAGTAATTTCATAGAGTCCATGCGACTGTTGCGTAGCCGGAAGATTTTAAGCTGATTCAAGGTGCGAACTCCTGTAGCCAGATGAACCATATCGTCGTAGGAGAAGTTCAAGTGTCTTTTGTGATAGTTACGTTCCATTTCGGGGCCTAGGAACTCAATTGTCAGGGTGTTGAGCATGTCGAAATATCGGACAAAGCTCAGATCGATATGGTGGCAATGCTTAGCGGGATAATCGTAACGCTTAAGACGATCTAACAGTTTATCCTTGTTGCGCATATCCGCTATTTTATCTTCTCCGTCATCCGGTTCCGGAGGCACAACCATTCCAAAGACACCAGTGAGTCTTTTCTTTTTTTTCTTTTTAAGTGCAGGAGCTGGCTCGGGGAGTTTCCTCAGTAAAGCACGGCTTTGTTTGCGCCTCTCGTGCTCCATTCGCTTTTCCAGTTGCAAATCCCGTAATTGTTGACGTGCTTCATTCCGGGCGTAACGTGCTTCACGTCGCTTCAATGGCGCTTCAAAGTCTTTCTTCATGTCTGTTATACTCTCACGTACATCAACTTCAATGATTCTGTCCTTTCTTTCCGATATGCGCACCGACGAATCCTTTTTGATAGAGCCTAGGCGTAATACAGATGCATGATATGCTACTTCTTCCTCCTCACTTTCCTGCTCTTCTTCATCAGGGGTATGGCTAAGTAGTAAATCGAATTGGGATTTGATATTTGTACTAATAAATCAACCTACCTCTCATCACTGGATATATCAGGTGCATCTGATTCATCAGAAGTTACATCCAGTTCCGGTTCACTCTCCACGTAGTGTGAGAATGAGTGATCCGTGAGGGATTGCAAATGTTTAATATGAAGTATTCGCACATATTTCCTCACCAATTGACCTAGTTCAGCCATCTGTTGCTCCGGCCAGTAGGCAGCTGGACAGGACTCTACCAGTTCGACATATTTCAAACTAATACCCATCCCCTTCCAGTCGTACTCATCGATCTTCTTGAAAGACAATGACTTGTCTGAACTCTTGGCAAGTACCACGCGACGCCAAAAGCGAGCATCCTCCACAAAATAACAATCCTTTAGGGGAAGATTCACATCCAAGGAGTCATAATGTATACGCATCTTCAAAGTATCCTGTTTCACAGGAGGTGCAATATATCTGGTACCCAGTTTGGCCAAAGCACGGACACACAGGTCCGCCAAGGTGCCAAGACGTTCGTTCTCGATAAATGCTTCAGTGTAGACCTCACGATGGCATTCACTAGTTAGACGCTTGGTGCCCATCGAGGTCTTGTAGAGCTCATATTCCACCAAGAGATCTGGTTCATTGGGTATGCCAAAGGTATTTGTATTGAGCGGTGCCAAACAATTTTCATCTGACGAATCATCCATTGCAGTGGAATTTATACAAAATGTCTTTGTGTGTTCTTTTTATATTTTAATTTAATATTAAGTTTTTGTTTACTTTTGGCATATGTGTATGTGTGAATTAGTGAATATTAGTTAGTGAATGTTAGTGTGAGCCATAAAGAAAAGTAATTTTGTGTTTGAAGTCTACATCCAAGCAGACTAGAATACATTGCTTACCTATAGATATAATAAATGTTATTTTGTTTTTTATTTTTAAAGTTCTAATGAATTACTAATGTAGATTCTTAGAATGATTCTTAGTGTCTTATATATTTTCTTAGATTCTTAGGTTCCTAGCAATTTCTTTTCTTTCTGTGAAAATCCTGATTTAATGGAAATTACTGCTACAGCTTCACTTTCGTAGATTTCAATCAGTCAGTCAGTCAGGCAGTCAGTCAATACAGAAATGGTTATTTAGAGTAATAATCTGTATGAGAACAAGATTAAAGTACTAAACAATTTCATGGCTTTTGCAAATCAGCTTGAAAATAGAATGTTACATCAAATAGTTACTTTAATTAGTGGTGGAAACAAAACAAGAACTCAAAGTTGCCGACCAAACAAGCAATTAACATTATTAAAGCATAACAAATTGTCCTGCTATTCACTCCATGCTCCATTGTTGGGAATAGATGTGTACTTACTGGTAAAGTTTGTCTGGTGCCACCCTGTCTTATACCTGCTGGGCACTTTGATTTGCACAAAGTATCTGCCAGATACAAATACAAACGCAACTTTAATTAGAAAGACAAACAGTTAACCCACCAGCTATTCCTTCTCCTTCCCTTTCCATTTCAAATTCTTCATATTCCCCAATTAATAGCCCTTACCCCGCTGTCGCACAGTTGGACATCGAAAACAAAAGCACGAAGAACGTGACAAAATATTTGCTGGATTTGACAGCAACAGGAGGCGGCGAAACGTAACAGAATTATTATAATTATAAAATAAACGCCAGGAATGGAATTTAATTAAAAATGGTATCGTTTTTAGTTGCCCTGCAGGCAGCTGGGATCAAAAATCGTTTAATAGTCGTTGCGATAAACAAAATATTAAAGTGGTTGCTCAGCATACGCTGCGTATGCTCAATTTTTGCTATCGACAGCAATTAAAACGGGCTGGGCTGTGCTGTGCTGTGCTGTGCTCATTTGACTGAAGATTCTAGATTCCAAGTAGCTGCTAATTGATTCTGTTACGCCTTATTCCCCTTTGGGAACGTGCAGCATGTGGCATGTGGCAGGGGAATGGATGGCCCCATTGGGCAATGCCCATCTGCTGCTGACGGTCGCTGCCCTTTTTGCACGTGTCCCACAAATTGATAAGCCATAAATTTTCGTTATGTCTGAAGCAACAGTTGCTCGGCTCGGCTGGAAGCCACATAAAAGGGCTCTCTCGACTGTGGTTTGTTGGACATTGCCAGCCCAGTCCCAGCCCATTTCATTCTCTTGCTATCCCTAGCCGTATCTGTATCTGTATCTGAAAATGTATCTGTATCTGTATCTGTTGCTTTGCCCTGGCTCAATCGCAACTCAAAGAAGAGCTGCCGAAAGTTGTAGGCTTGTACAATTCCTTGTTATGCTTCATTAATTTAATTTGGTTTCCACTTTGTTTTCTTTTCTTGGCAAACAAAAGAACTTTGGGACCCAACACGGCACGCTTATGCTAATCCAAAGTTTGCACATTCAATTTCGGGCATAATTCAAGAGTTTTCTTCTTTCTGTTTGCTTTAAATGTCAGTTGCAAGGCGAGTCTAATAATTCAGGGCCTTAATATAGATTTAGAAGTAGTTTCGTAATGTTTTGAATGTATCTAGGTAGAAGTAGAGCTCAGCTGCAACATTTCCTTATTTAATGTTATTAGTTAAGTTGCAATACTTAAAATAATCTCTCAAGAGAGTAAACAATATCTTCTAACTTTTGCATTGCTTTCAAAATATAACTCAAATTCCACACAATGCATCTCATTTTGTAAATCTCTGTTAAATATAACATAAATAGTTATTGACAATTGCTAAAAATAATAGATGGTTTGTTTAATTATTTAAGAGCAGCTTTACACAGTTCATTGCAGCCCTTTAAATAACAAATTACTGTTGGGCTAACTGGGCTCATATGAACATACGCCTCTCATTTGGTACCTGTCATTCGGCTCAACTTATTGCAGCTGTAAAATGAATGAAATGTGTCAGGTTAAACGACGCGACGTTGTCTAAAAACAAACACTGTTAACTTTGCACAAAGCTCTTTAAAAATTTATCAAATGTGCGCCAGTGAAAAGGATATTTATGTACGTGTCTCTTTTACAGTTCGGGTTTTTCTCTTTTTTTTTTGTTTTGCTAGGCTCTTTTATTGGCAGAGGGCCGTGAGGTCAGACAAAGTTCTCATAGCCAGCAACAGTCACGCTTTGATTGCCTGACTGACGGTCTGACTGACAGTCGGAATATTTGTGACTAGCTCAGTGCACACATTGAAGATGTTCAGTCCCAGACGATCTATCAATTTCGAAATTCAGCTCTGCCACCTGACAGTTGTATACCAAGTAATGTAACTATGAAACTAAAGGATACTCTTCATAGGACTTGATATAAAGTAACTGTCAGATGTTGCTAATAGTCGCACACTGAGCTGAGATACATTTTAGTTTGGAAATCAAAGTAAAATTCAAGTAAAATGTTTGGTTGTGCTAGCCAATTTAATTGAAATGTTAACAGAAATATCATAGATACTAAAAGAGTCAGTTAGAGGTAGAATAAATATGTGGCATATTACATATAAAATTATATATAAAACATATTTTAGATTTTAATTTTGTTTACTTTTTGTATATTTTTTTTATAATAGCAACTATGATTAATAAACTCAAAACAAATAAGATTTTATTTGTAAGTTATAAAGTTTTAAGCCTAATATAGTCAAGTCCAATATTTATTGCTGGGACTGTAGAAAATACAGAAATTACTTTACATTCAACATATTCAACTGAATATTTCAAGTATTTTCCTCGTTGTCTAGCTGCTTATGTAAGTTAATCTACTCATTTGCTGGGCAATTGTTATTTATAGAGTACATTGGAAACTCGTGAGCCAACGTTAACAAAGTTGAGTGCTTGCACTTGCAGTTCATTTGGCCAAAACTTGAGATTGCTGATGTTGTTTCTGCTGCTGCTGTTGTTGTTGTTGCTGTTGCTGTTGCTTGTTGGCAGCGTCCAAACAATTACCCAGCAACAACAACGACAGTCAAAACTCAAACAGCAACTGCAAAACATTGTTTTGTATTGTTGTTGGGCATTTTTTGTTGTTTTGTTTTTCTCTTTTGGCCAAGAACCTTTCTCCCGCAGCCCATGGGCTGTAGATAAAAGTGCAGTCGTGCCCATTGCCGCTCACACGTCTTTTTTGAGCCCTGGGACTGAGTTTGGAACTAGTATCTGGTATCTGATACTGGGACTGGGACTGTGACTGGGACTGGGTAAAGGTATAGGCATGGGCATGGATTTGGCACTCTAGCGGAACTTTGTGTCGCATTATGCCGTGTTGTTGGTTGTCGTGGCTACATGGTCTACACATGTTGGTTACAAATGTTTTTGTTTGAACATTTTTTTGTGTTTATTTCTGCTACTGCGAATGACAGGCACATGCATATTGTAGATACAAAAGTATCTACAACTGTGCAGCGTTGGCAGCCTATATGGCAATGGCTCTAATTATGTTTTGTACGCGCTTGGCTGGAGCTGCAACCAACCCCCTTGAAACAGCCATCTCCCCGCGGACAACCCCTAAGAATGATTTTAATTATTTTCATGCCACATTTGCTGTATTGTTCCAAAGCTCGAGTTTTGTCAATAAATGAAGCACATTTGATATGTTGAATTTTTAATAAATATCATTTGCAACGTACAATCGGGAATTTGAATATGGGACTCAAGTAATTGACTAGATTAAATGGATTATGGTAAAATATGTGATGTTTTATTTAGCAAACAAAGTGCTCTTTCAAAAGTTATGCACAAGTTTTTGAACCAATTTGCTG
Source organism: Drosophila testacea (assembly GCA_035043265.1). Taxonomy (NCBI): domain Eukaryota; kingdom Metazoa; phylum Arthropoda; class Insecta; order Diptera; family Drosophilidae; genus Drosophila; species Drosophila testacea. The sequence goes on from JAWNND010000151.1 coordinate 4,725,795, forward strand.
CTGCTGCTGTTGGCTTTGAAAACTTACAGAAACTAATGCCACATAATCAACGCATGATTAGGCTAAAACTAAGGGCATAACCCACAAATAAATAGGTATATAATCGAGTTGCAACTTGTGTAAAAGTTTATCAAAGATGAGCAGGCAATTTTCCTCAGGCAAAGTTCAAACTCAGCATTCTAGGCAAGTTAAGAAGTGCAATTTGGTTGGCAAGAGTTGAAATAGTTTTAGGCAGAGGTGGCAAAATTCAATAGATACATCAGAAATTAGAAAAGCAAAAGGGTAAATTTATGAAATACGTAGAATAATTAATACAGGAACTGAGAAAATGTTTACCAGCCAGTAGTAAAATATTTCTCTTCTTATTATTATCAGACCGTTCAGCTTATGTATTCAACTATTTTCTGGTCAATTAAATTGGTAGTACTCGGAGAATAACAATTTACCTTTTTTTTTTAGTTTTGTTTTAAGTACCACAAAGAAGAGGAGCACAAAATGATAGAGATAAACTAAACACTGCAGAAAAGTGGAGAATTACATAAAATATAAGTATGCTTATGCCAAAGGAAGTAAAAAAGTAAACAATTATAATAACTCCATTAATTGCGCAAAGACCTAGATTAAATCTAATTATTTTTATTCTGAACAAGGTCAGACCTTGAGCAGTTAAGCAACCAAGTTAGGCCTAATCAGAGCTTATTACGGTAATCCAAAAGTTGATTTATTAATTACAACCGAAAACGCACAATACAAGTATAGTAAGTAGTTTATCTTTTACAACACCATCAAGTTCAAGGTCTCGAGTTGAACACTAAGAGAGACCACAACATAAAATCAATAGCTCTATTATACCAAGTTGGGCTACCAGTTAACCATAAAGATGCATAAGTACCAGCATTCTCCAACACCAACTGAAGAGCTCTAAAGCTAACATTATAAACCTTATCGCGGCATTTGATGGCTCAACTGGAAAAGCCAATAACTTGGGCGTTCAATTAAATAAGCGCGGGGGATGCAAAAAAAAAACAAGAGACAAACAACAAAAGAAACAACAAAAAAGACACTGAAAGTCATAAAATGATGAATGAAAATACCATAATGTGAGCGAGAAACGTGGATGGCATCAGCTGAAAACCCGGGGCCAGCTTATGAGAATTTGGGTTAATCAAATTTAGTCGCCGTTGTTGGTCGTCAGCGTCATAAAACTCATGTCATGTCCATGTCGAGGGGACGGGAATGGGAATGGGAACGGGGAGAGAAAGAGGGTTGGCAATGGCAGTCTAAACACAACGGTGGCCCATTAAGGCACCTGTGTGTGCGTGTGTGTATCTGTAACTTGTAACTTGTATCTCGTATCTTGTGGATACATTTACCATGTGTCGAGCGTAATGCTCATTATGAACGCAACATTCACTTGGGCCAATGCTTCACGCAACTGTAACCGTACAGCAAATTGTATCTGTACCTGTATCTGTCTCTGTATCTGTAACCATATTCATATCTGTATTTGTTTTGTATATCTTACAGATATGCATTTTATGCTAATTACATGTCACCGCAATGCCAGTTTTGTAATTATTTTGACAGCAAATTTTCTGTTGTTTCAGTTTTCATAACCCAACACACAGACACTTGCATTTACTTTCATCAGATTTGCGTTGAAATTTGTGCATAATGATGTGTCGATCCTAAGGCAAATCCCCACCACCCACCACCCACCACCCACCACCCACCTGCCCATTACATTCCGTCATTGGCATTCATCCAGTCAGTCAGCAACAACATTTTGTTTAATGAGCTTTTTACGAGTCGTACAATGAGAGAGCACACTGTGATACGAGCTGTGGCACCGTTATAACTGAAATGCGTTCTCAACCTCGTCCTTGTTCGCTATAGAAACAGTTAGCGAGCCCGAGGTCTGAGGCAATCAGATGAATATGACGAGAGTTGTCAATCGATTTGGGAGAAAATCAAGTTAATTGGCGTGAAGCAATTTAATTTAAAAACAATATAAAATCTATTTATTTAGACCAATATCTAATATAGTTTAGATTATGGTAAAAACTCTATGTATATTACTAAATGTTAAAAGACAGAATGGTATTGAATTTCTTTTTATTTATACTCCTCGCAATATAATAAGTTCTTATTAATTTGAAACTATACATATAACAATTACATTTAAAATGTTTCTCGCATTTCCATGACGAATCAAGATTGGGAATAATTTCAATTGATTAACTTGTAACAAATTAATTTACGAATGGATTTAAAAATATGATTATAGATATTTCTTTGCATATCAACTGAACGTAAAATAAAACCATTTGCATATGTTTGACATATCACTAGAAATTTGCTACAACTTGTCAAGCTACCCTCGCAGGAAACATTAATACACGCACATATATAGACATCAATGCCCGGAGCGCTTCAATCAAACAATTGAATTGGTTTTCGAGGTTTCCGTTACGGTTTTGGATTTGATGTTATTCCTGACCGTCGATTCTTGACGCTGTGGTTTGCCGAGGCGTATGACACTTACCTTCCCCCTCCCCAACTTGTCGAGGTGCATCCTCATAGGCAATTCCAGCGAATGCAACCTCGGCGAGAGCAATGATGACCTGTTGATGATGATATTCATGTGTGTGCTTGAGGTTTGGCTTATTTGATTGACTACTCGACTAACTGCTGTTGTGGTGTATACTAGTATGTACATACATACATGTAGATACATACCCTTCGACAATCAGATGTTGGACCTATCATCAGTAAAGACATCATCTCTGCATAAATGCATAAAACAAAAGGAGTTCGACGTTTATTTGTAAGTGATTTGCATAAACAGAGGCAACAATACTCGAACGTGCAACAGTTGTTGTGGTAGTAACCGCAGCAATGTCTATATCTGTATCTGCATCAGTATCTGAATATGTATCTGAATATGTATCTGCAAGATACCTTATACCTTTGTATTCATGCATGAGTCTGTACAGTAGCAAAACATTTGACTATTTTGTCTGTGTACTTCAGACAAACATATCTGTATCTCTTTGAGTCGATGTACTTTGAGGTTGTTGTCACAACTCGAGGCTGTTGTTATTACTCCTACTAAAGATGGGCGTATTTTGCGATGTTTGTTAAATGAATTAAAAATTTTAAAATATTTTTATATCAATATAGCGCTATTTTATATATTAGAAATACGTTTTTACATATTATACTTAAGAATTCAAACAAGCAAATCTATCAACTATGTATTGTCAAAATCGAAAACAAAACAAGTAAAAGTATTGAATTGTGTATTTTCAAGCCCAAAAATATTTTATTAATTAAAATATACTGGATACTTCCATAATTTAGGTATTTCTTTTGGATTTTAATCTAGTTTGTTAATTATTAAATTGAATACTATGAATAAGAGACATAACCAGGTAGCTATAAAATACTTTTAAATATTTATTATTATTATATGCAAATTTTCTGGCAAGCAGGCTTTAAAACTGTTTAAAAAAGTGTTTCTCATACCTCTTCCAAATTAATAAAAACAAAATATTGATTAAAAGTTTTGAATGCCAGTCAAAGACATTAGAATTATAGATTAAAGTTATCAGTTATCCCTAAAGTTTGTGTCACGCAATAAAACACGATACACGTTCATCTCTGGTGCTGGCACCTTGTATTCATCTGAGATATCAATGCTATCATAAGTCTGTTTGTAAGCAAGCTTGTCACAAACAGCTGCAAATACAGCCAGCGGGGAACTTGTAACTAAGTATAGCAGACTGTTTTTCAAATATCTCAACAGTTTGAATGTGTTGAGCACACCTCGCAGTCGTTGAGCTACATTTAAAGTATTTTATTCAATTTCTGGTTGACTTACTTCCTGGGCCAAAGCTCGTGCTTTTTATGCAGCAGCATTAAATATGAAAAGTCAATTTCAGATTCCCTACAACATCTAACCGCAACATCATCGCAATCACATATACATATAGTACATGCTGAGGGCACTTGCGGATGCAATTGCAATGCAACCCTGGCCACATAACAGTTTATTGTCGGTGGGCGCTTTCCATATGCATTTACATGGACGCTAGCAATCGGTAGCCAGCAACGGTTGCAGCGGGGCCAAATGGTTATACTCGGGTCGGTACGCCCCCCTTTACATGTCTCTATTAACGCTTAGAGCGCCAAGTTTTCTACTGTGCAGCTCCACCATCCTCTTTCCACTTCTCTTTCTCTCTTTGTCTTTCGCTCTGTGTTCGCTCTTTTTCTCTAGCAGCCTTACTTAACATTTGCATAAAATGTGCAACGGCTGCGACTACGACTTTGCTAAGCTTTTTATACCCTCCACCCATAAAAATGCCAGAAAAATAGATCTTCCCTGGACGCAGGCTAGAAAATACACTACACACATATGTACGAGTATATGTACTGAATACCCTACGATTATATGGAGTTTGATATCACACTTTAGGGGTTTATGTATTCTTGAGTATAACTTCTTTCATGGCAAAAGTCGAGTCTACAATACTGTAGATTTTGTATTATAGAGCCCTAATCGAAAATGTATTACATTTAAATTTGTAAGGAAAACTTAACTCTATGTGATTTTGTCGTTTAAATTATTAGGTGTCATTCTAGTTTGGTCGATCCTTTGATATATTCTCGCATATGCTTATAGAATTTAGTACAGCGTATATAATCCACAGTCGTTATAACTTTTTTAGGGTAACGTCTTGTCGAATATCCAACATTGTAAGACATATAGTTTAAGTCAACCCTCATCAAGTATTTGAGTAACTCTCTAGTCCTTGCTACAGCGTATCTTATAGTCGTGCGTATCTGTTTCGCTGATTATTCTTATTTGATATTTATGCGCTCGCCTCGTTTCCTTTTCATGGTTCAGTTTGGCATTGTTGTTGTTGTTGTGGTTTTTTGTTTTTTAGCGCTTTTGCCCATGGTCTGAACCCTTTTGCTGGCATTTATTTGCGCCGTGGCAAAGTTGTAAGTCGAGTGCTGAAAGTTGACGGCAAATTAATGAAGTTTTTACCAGGCATATGATTAAAACTTTGCTCTTAGCTGCATTTGCTTGCGTCGTCGGGTTACACATTCTAAAAGTTAGCCGCAAAAACTTTTCCCCCGCGTTACATTTTCATTTGCATTTGCATTTTACATTTAACATTTTTCCATTTGCTGCTTGCTGCTGAGGCTGCACATTACAATGCTCGTAATATCTTTTAGTTACATTTTGTGTGCTTTCAATTCCATTCGCCACCTTCTATTCCCTGGCATCATGCACAGATTTGACCCACTTATAACTGCTGCCCAGATCACGATTTCAACCGTCGCGCCGGTTTTTCTAGCATTTTTATGCCCTGTTCAATTGTGTAAAATAGCTAAAACGGGGTATCTAAGACTCAAAGGTGAACCCTTAATACATTTTTATTGTGTTTTGAGCTTTCAGTAAAGGCGTAGCTTAGTACTTATATTATTTAAATAGGTTACATATTTCACATCGATCATATATACATCAAATAAGGATCAGATAGAAGAGAATTGGAGGATATGTAGGGTTACGAATTGAATACAGGGTATCTACCCATCAAGTCGTGCAATTCGTTTTCAATTTAGCACTGCTCAAAGCGCTTGGGTGTTTTTATTTTGTTTGTTCCGTTTGCGTCTTTTTTAATTGTCTTTGGCTTTGCTCTTGCTCAGTTGCCAGAGAAATCTTTTTTATATTTTTCTTTTGGCTTTTGTTTAGCTTGAAAATGGCCAGATAAACAGCCAGTGGGTTAGTTGATTTAAATTGTTGTTTGTCAATAAAATATTTAAAGTCATGCATCCACTCGCCTGTTTGCTTGCTTTTTGTACATTGTTGCTATTGATTAATTGAAGTGGTGTACTTTCTATTGTTGTTCAGAATGGGAAATGATTGTAAATTTTCAAATAAAGGTATTACCCACGACAAATAGGGCTTACTGATGGCTGATTAGTATGAGAATAAATATCAGAAATACATTTTTTTGCATATACTTATGTAATCATGTATAGTATCTTCAATTTTTTCAGTCTGTTTTTTTTTTATTTTCGTTTTGCTATTCGAAAAAGTGAGTATATATTTTCCAAATATTCTTCTTTAAGTTAAGAATTAAATGTAATAAATATGCTTTACACAAAAATGTCAACCTATTTAAAAACAAAATAATAAAATAATTTGTTACGTCTCGGTAAGCTTTCGTTTAATTCGAATCTCAATTTGTTCCTCCATTTGGTACTTTTTCAGTTACTTATATCGCTAGCCTTTCGATTTCTGGCCCAGACTCAAGTTATTTAGCTTTTGGCCATATGTCAACTCTCTTCTTTTATCGTGGCAGCTTCTCTAAGCATTTTAACCGTTAATTGCAATTGTATTTACAGCTAATTCAGTTAATTCGCACTTGAAAGTGGCCCAAAGGAAAAACCGTTTACTTTTTTCTCTTGCTTTTTTTTTTTTTGTTTTCCATTTGAAACCAACTGGCAACAAATCGTGGCACTCAGGGCCTGGGCCACTCGAAGCGACGGCTTTTTAATTGACAGGCAACGGGCCAGTCTGAGATCTCAAAGGTAGAGAGGGTTTAGTTGAAGCGTGGGAGGGCTCCTCCATTCCATGGGCGATGGGAACAAAAAAGGTCAGACCAGGTAAAAACAGGAGAAGCAGAAAAAGAGGAATCACTGAAAGGCATTGGAGACAGCTGCGTTGCATTGGCTTAAAATGGAATTGTGGAGTTAAGTTAGTGGCAACAGCAGCTGGTCTGCCATTCAGTCAGTCGTGAGGTTGGCTCAGAGAGTGAAAGAGAGAGAGCGAGAGAGAAAGAGAGGGAGGGAGGTAACTGGGTTCAGCGGAAGAGGTACAAAAACGGAACGATTGACTTGATTAAAGATTTTACACTTGATTAAACAAGGGCCCTGTTAACGTCGATGTTGTTGTTGTTGTTCCACAGCCTCAATTGCAAGTTTCAAGTTCGTTGAAACAATTGATGAAAAAAATTATTTCGTTATTCCCTGTAAGCTTTAATAGCCAGTGAAATGGGCCTAATTCAGTCAGTAATAAGCTTTCTTGACTTCAAAGACTTTGATTAAGAGCAAAGCAAACAGCAGAAAAACTGTTATATACAACTGTTTTCACTTTTATTCGATATGCCTCAAAATAATTTAATATTTCTAATCCATAATATCTCTATACATATATTTTTTTATTCATTATAGGTATCTGTTTATATATCTATATTTATCTAAGAATATTATGGTGTCCCATATTTCTCAAATCTTCTTTGATATCAAACCCCCTGTATATGTATGTCCATAACTACATGTACGCATATGCTTAAGTATCTTCTTATATCCATATCTATATCTATATATCTATATACATTCATTCATTTATTGGTTGTTCTTGCTAATGGGATTAGGACATTATGTTTTAATTAATTCTCATAAGCCGCATTCTCATAAATGTTTATAATTTTACTGCAAACGCCATAATCGTAAATGTTTGTATAATCAATTTTTACTGCAAATTACTTATGACGCTTATTCTTCGTTTTGGTCTTTTGCAGCTGTCGCTTTTCATATTTACCACATACTCGTATAGTGAGAGGTAAGTACCACCACTTCATTCTGTATATCATATATAGTACTTGGATGTATAACGCTATTCGCATGGATTTCCCCTTGGGCGCATCATATCAATCTTAATTTATAACAAATTGAATATGGTTGTTTCCATTGGGTGGAGATGCCAACTTCGACTAACAACCAAATTGGGAACGTATTCTCCTAGGATTATGGCAAAAGCGAACCGAACCACGTACAACGCCTACTACACATTTTGGTTGCCTCCAGTTCCATATGCAAATGTGCAATGTGTTTGTGGGCGTGGCTGGTTTTTGGTTACAGCTAAGCAATTCTTTTTGCTTTTTGCTGCACACATTTCCTCTGCTTCGCTCTTTTTTGTTGCTCGTGTCAAAATGCTGCGTACTCGACGTTGCGTAAACGCCCATAAATATGCTGCAAAAAAAGGAACGAAAGGAATCGTGTACAGCAAAATACACTTAAGTGATTTTATGGCGCCATTTAAATGATTTTCAAATCTGCCAAACGAAAAAATGTGTGTGTTTTCGAGGGGGTTAGCCATAAATTTCCAGTAAAGCCTTACCACCCAAAATGTATGCTCTTAAAGGTTCCAACCTTTACCTGCAGATGTGAGAATGAGCGTATGTGTGTGTGGGTGTGTGGGAAAAATATATACGTGTGTTGAAATGCGCTTATCAGCAACAAGTTGATGGAAACGATTGCTGAAAACACAGGATGATTATAGAACGAACGTGTGCTGTAATATATAGATACCCTGTCTTATAAAATAAGATAAAATTATAAACAATCCGGAATCTTTCTACCTTTTTAAAAACTTGAGGAAAGATTATCAAGCAGAACACATAATACTACATTTTTAGAGATTTATATATCTATGTTGTCAGAAAATCAATTCGTCATTGCTGCTTTTCGTTACTTGAACCAACTCCCACCTCTACTTTAATCTATCACAAATAATTCAAATTTTTAGTATTTATAAATTATTTCGTTTGTTCTACATATATATATTTTGTATCCATTTCAATAGAGCTACAATTTTAGCTTGGTAATTAGCGCAATACATTTTAAATATAAAGCCTACTACTATTTCTGATAAGATTCCCAAATTCATGTAAAATTATTTGAAACAAGAACTTATTGTACTGCTTGTTGACTTTGTCAATTTTAAAGTATCACAAACTGTGACGTATACAAATTTGTTGACAATCCCAAACGGATTTAGCTAATTTGTTGCGTAAATCCTCAGCTGAAATCGCTAAAGAGTGACTAACCTGTCACTTGCTTGGTTGCTTCTGCAATATACCCTTCTTACATTGTGATATAGAGCATAAAGTGGGCATCACTTAGGTTTCCTGTCTGCGGCTTATCAACGACACCATGAACATTGGCAGCCTATCACCAGCTGTTAGCTGCTTGGACTGCCTATTGACGGGTGAACTGATTGAATGCTTGACAGACTGCTTGATTGACTGACATTGTCGATTCTTAGTGGGGGGAAGAGAGCAAACTGGGATTTCTACTACCAAAAAGCAATTGAAATTGAAGCCTTGCATACTTAAAGGCAGTGTGCAATGAAGCACACGTTGATTGCGTTGCTTTTGATAAATTGTTTAGTTAGTTGAATGACTCGCAGATACGCAGCAATTTGGCAAAAAAAAAAAAAGAGAAGAAAAATCACTCACATTCTGATGATAATTTGATTCGATATCTATTCAGCAATATTCAATAGACAGATTGCACACAGAGAATGATTTTGACTTTTATTAAAAAGGTATGGAGAAAGTTGAACTTGTCCATTTTTATTAATATGTTATTCCTTTAAGTACTACTTGAATAATAACTCCTGATATTTTTAAATCTCTTAAGCATACTGGACAGTATAAAGTCTTTTAAATGCCATCAATGCTTCGCTCTTAACAAGTACAGTACGAAGCAGGCTCTCCATTATTTGAGCATACATTGCGTATACGCAGCGTAAGCAATGGTTTTCCTTGTTTGCTCAGGCATTTGACGACTTTCAAGACTTGGCAAGGCAAAGTCTCTTGACAATATTTACGCTACCAAAATAATGTATAAATAATTGCATGTCACTTGCTGACTAACCAAACAAAAAAGTAAACAGACAAACAAACAAAAAAGCAAACGTTCATTTATTTCTTTTTCTGACTTGAGTAGAGTTGAGGTTCTTTATGGCATGTGTTGACAGCTCAACACCTGAACTAGCACCGATTAAATGACATTAACATAATGACAGACAAGTGGGCGTATCACAATGCTCAATATAGAACTCCCACAGTAATTACTCTTATTATCCTGCAAAAAAAATGTAAAGAACAAATCAAATGTCAAATTAGTGTCGAAGCAAAAGCTAAAAACCAGAGCACAATTTATGTCATATTATATTAAATCATAAAAATATAAAAATCAATAAAACGTGTGGTAAATTAACAGGAGAGCAACAAAATCTCGGTTTCGTTTTTCTTTTAAAACCGTCAACACCGCACGTATGGAACGTGGCACAAGGGGTAGGAAATGAACATGGAAATAGACTGCAGTTGACAGTGCATCTTAAATTATGAAAGTGACATAGAAAAAGATTTTTAAAATCAAGTTGATTGAGTCAAAAATACCCTTTGCAGTGAGGAAAAGGAACAACACACTTTCCATTGTAAAAAATAGTTTTTAAATTTTTTGTTTCAAGCAATTATTCAGAGTACTTGAATTATAGATGAACAAAACTTTTAATGAAGCTGACGCCAGGGATTGAACTTTGAAACTATACTTTAAACTAATTAACTGGGATTTGCTTGGAAAAGAAGAAATATACAAAAATGCGGAATATTCTTAACTTTATTGATTTAAGAAAATAAATAATAGACCGATGCGATTGTTGCTTATTCACAAATTCAAACACTTACAGGGTATTAAAAAATATACGGCAATTACCACTGAATCACTTTATTAATTAAGTGACTAGCCAACCAGTTAGCAATGGTTGAAGTCGATGGTCAGTAATAGGTAGCCGCCATTACCTCCCCTGACTGGCGAAGAATAGGGGTTGTGTGAATTTCATGAGAAATGTCATTCCATTAGGCATGTTTAAATTGTTCTGACTTGGCACTTATTGATATTGACAAAGGTATTGACAGCTCGCAGGCATTTTAAAATAATGATAAAAATAAGTATGCCAAAACCAAATTTTAAAAGCTAAGTTAAATTAGAACAAGTTTAAAAATAACTAAGTTTATTAATTTTAAAATACTATAACTTATTAAACAAAATAATACCCTAAATGAGTATGTATAAAACTAAAAATATGATATTTAAGAAAAACATTAACAAAACGCCACCAAATCAGGAAATTAACTATACTCACATAATAATATCTAATCAAATTTTTCTCTTTGAAACTAGCACATTCATATAATCCTAGTAATGTTTTTCTTTTAACCAATAGGAAGACACACATCCTCCTTCAGTTTGGTAAACATTAGGTTCTTTGAAAGTTTTCTTTAAGTACCTAGTCACAACAAGCTGTCAACTCAGCTCACATTTTCTACAACACTTTCCGTTTTCCTTCTCCTCAGTTAATTCAACATTGTGTGTGTGTTTCTGGTTGGGTGTGTAGAGGGGTGTGTGTGTGTGTGGACAACATGTCTCGCCAAGATGTCTGCAAAATTGTGAGTTTGTCGCTCTATGTGTTATTGTTGTTGTTAAAGTTATTGCTGTTGCTGTTGTTGTTGTTGTTGCTGTTGGTTTTGCGCCTCATAAATCACAAAAAATTTTGCGCGTGCAAAATTAATAAAAAGCAGAAGAAAGGGAAAGAGAAAGAAATATACAAGAAAAAGGCCAAGCAGAAAGCAAAGCGCAATAAAAAGTTTTTGATTTTGGATCTTTTTATTTGAGCAAAGAAAATTACACAAAGTCAGACAAAAGGGCGGGGTCGGAGGCCTGGCTGTGACAGCTTTGGCCTCTGCCAGGCAGCCAGCCAGACAGAGCGGAAACGGAAGTGCGTAATGCCATACGTGACTGAAGCTGATGCCAAAAGCGATGTCGCGCTTTTCTGTTTTGCAGGTTCTTTCGTTGTTGTTGTTGCTGTTGTTGGTTTTCCAGCAAGGTGCAAACAATTTTTTGATTAATTGCATGACATGAAACACCAAAAAACCAAAAAACCACAATAACAAGAACAATGTGAGTCATTGGGTCTGGTTGGCTCTTTTGTTATTGTTGTTTGGGGGAATGAAACAAAAGCTGCGAACAGACTAAAAATAAATCTAGGCAACCATAAAAATGCAATAAAGGAAAGGTGTTTCTCGTTTATATTACCCTTTACATACATGTGAATAAGTATGTACCCTCTTACGTACTTCTGAAAGACTTTTTTATCGCAGAACAATGAAAGGCTTACTATACCGTGATAATGTACATGGTCGTTAAACTTTTCAGTTTTTTGAGGTATGACTAAAATGTTAAATAAACAATGACTTATACTCAATGCAGAAGTTTAATACGCTCTCTTTCAATTGTATTATGAACAGGTTTAATTGTGTCTGTAAGTGTTTATTTATATTTTAAATCAATGATTCTCCTTAACATAAAACAACTAGTTATACAACATTCTAATTGAACTTATTCCTTGTTATATAATTCTTTGTGCTTCAATCCCAAGAAATTCTGCCAATTTTCTAAAATGACAGCCTGTAACTATAAGTAGTAGAAAATTTAAGGAGCAGTTGCTCCAATAGATACAATATCGTAAATTTTGTTTAAAATTTGAGAAGCTTTAAAAAAATATAAAAATGGTGTAAAAAATCTATAAATACGGTTCAACTTTAAACTAAATTTTATTAAATGGTTTTTAAAATCGGTTGTAAATTTTTCTAGAAACATTTTATATATGATTACCCATTTGGTTAGTTAGCCCCATAGCAATAAATATGCTTTAAGCATATTAAAACCAATTAACTAGTTAGTCCCTAAGGAGCAAGATAATTCTCGTCATATTTCTGTTTCATTCTTTGCTATCTACCTTTTTTATTGTGCTGATTATAAATGATTATAAGATATCAGAGTGCGGGTCTCACATGCTCGTACATTTTTGGGTTGCTTCAGTCTTAATTAATATTAATTAGAGTGGTTAACATTTTAAAACGGGCAACGAGCTCAGCAATTGCCGAGTTAATTAGGCGCTCTGACTAAACTGACGTAATTGTTCATACATATGTATGTATGTACGAGTATGCAGAGTGGATGTGTAGTCCGAATTCAGTTAGATGCCGTGTTGCAAATGTGAAAGCAGCAGTTGGCCAAATGTGCGAAAATTGCCAGCAAATTGTTATAGAGACTGCCACGGGCCCAGAGATTTGCATACACGAGCTAAAAGAGAGGCACATTCGAATCAATTATACCCCCCCTCGTCTGCCACCACCCCAATCAGCAAGTCAGTCAGTCAGTCAGTCAGTCAGTCAGTCAGTCAGCGAGGCAGTGTTGCAGGTAGTCAGGTAAGGTAAGTCAGGTGAGGCAAGAGTATGAGCTGGAAGATTGCATTTCATTCTATGAGTAAGTCAGCAAGTCAATCAGCGGAAGTTTGTCTCGTCACTATGTCGATGAGATCAAAGAAAATTGCAACAACAACAACAACAACAATAACAGCAGCTGCAACAACAATGATGCCACTGCAACAACAACAATGGAATTGTGCTATTATTATTATATTCTCAGGTTCTACTTATTGCGGCCTTTTGCCCTACAGCAACAGCTACGTCAACTGCAACGCTTTCTAGCCCAATTCTTTCTCTCTGGTAACTGTGGCAACTCGACTGTTGCTGCAATTTTGAATCCCAAGTAACTGTACTTGATATGCTTCAATTTCATTATGCAGATCGACAGCTGCCTTTCAGCTCCAGAAAGTTCTCCTTCAGACTTTCAGTTCCTTGGCCCTGGGCCATATTTGTAGCTCCGGGTACTTTGCGTCTTTGAACTTCCCTTTGCTTTTTGTGGTCTTCCTTAACTGCCAACGACAGTGACTTTGTGGCTTTAAGCTTCTCTTTCAATTGTTTTCTTTTTACCAACTTTGGGTCATAAATGCGGTGACAGCACAAAAAACGGGAGAGAAATATATATTGCTTTAAGAAAGCCCTTTTGTCTTATGCCAAGGCAATATAAAAGTAAAGTGTCTTAAATAATAAATGTAATAATACTCTTAGTAACTATTTTAAAAAAGTTATAAAAATAAACGAATGTTGAATAAAAGTAATTCAAATTAATTTATATATAAAATGAAAATAAAATTAAAGAAATTCACTAAGTAATAAGTAGTGAAAAATTATAGAAAAGAAATTTTTTAAATGAGACTATAGCTGTTTATTTCTTGTACAAATGTATAGGCCTTTTTAATTTACTAAATTTCAAAAAATTACAATATTTTAATATTATTTTTTAAATATAGAGAATTAAGAAAAAAATATACACACTGTTTATTTAATTTATAAGCCCACCTTAAAAATTTTTTTCTTTTCATTTTTTCATTCATTTTTAATTACGCACTCGCTGTGCAAACTTTGTCTACTGTTTTCTTTTTTCTTAACGCCCCAATGAAGAGGAAAGGAAGGAGGAAGTGGTTAGGGCTTTGGGAGGGTTCCGGCTATTAACGCCATTTTGGTCGCATGTTTTGTACTCCGGTTGACTGTTTGGTTTCCCTTGGCCGTGCTTTCTTATTAATTTGGCCAATTTGGCCGGCTGAAGTGTAATAGCAACAATGGCAAACGCCGAATGGCAAATGGCATGGCTGAAATTAATTAAATTCAAAAAACCTACAAACACACAGACACACATATATACAGATTTACTGCAAGCATTTCGATAGATGGAGAGACCTTCCCACAGCCCCCAGACACGCACCCACAGCAACCACAGACCCAGTAGCAGAAACAGACGCATCGACGACTCTTTCCCACAGTTCATGTCAGAGACTCCATCTTGAGTCGCCAACAAAGTCTTCAGCTCATTCTCTATCATCTGGTGACTGTGTCGCCAGTTTGGCTGTGAAATTGTTTACGACCAAAACCAAAAACCAAGACAGGAAGCCATCAGAGGCCACCAGGCCTCAAAGAGTGCGCCAGTTGTTGTTGCCGTCGAGTTTTTATGGTCAACGGTTTGGCTCTTATATTTTTTCTTTTTTGGTAATCTTTGTTTTTGCCGCATACTGAAATGCAAATTGGCCTTTAAAAAAACACGCTTTATACCTTAACAAAGGGTATCTACATTTTTAAATAAATTGTGTCGGGACTTTTATATTTTTGCTGATTGTTGAGGAAGAGGTAAAAGACTGTCTATATTATTATGAGTCTTGAAATAATCAAACAGAATTTGAAATAAAATAAACAATTATATAGATTACTTTTTGAAAGCTCTGGAATTCATATAGAATAACTCTTCTTGCAGAGCTTCAAAATATAAAATTATTATTCTTGTAGATTAACAAAGTTTAATATTCAGTCGACTGACCATAACATATACTTACTTGTTTAACAGGTTAATGCATGAAATAACATGTATTCGAATACGATCACTTTCGACAAAGTGTATTAATTTGTCGTCTACCCCAAAATTAGCTGTTCATATTTCATTTTTGTATTAATAACGACTTTTTCATTGGGGTAATCAATTTAATGCCGCGCCGCCAAAATTATGTGCGAAAAATTGTGTACGCCAATTAAATTATTGATTTAATTAAGCTGTGTTTTAGCTGTTATGCAGCTTCGGGTAAAATATTTCTTAATTGTTTTAAAGCCAATATTATATGAGTTATAATAATACCGGCTTTGTATACTGCATAATCTGCAGATTAAAACAAGATAAAACTCTACGCAATTTAAAAAACTGTAAATTGTTCAGAATAAAACTTAAACTGGTATCCCAAACTAATACAAGTGTCGAATAGAAAATGTTTTCTGAGTTTTTTATTAGGAATTTCCTATGGGCAAGAGAGTATAGGTTGCCATTGATTGGATTAACGCTGACTCTGATGCAAGTTCATCTAATATGCGATTAAATTGAACGTGCAAGCCGAAGAGTTGTGGCTGGAGTCGTGATGTAGCGGCTTACCCTGCTAACGCCCAGCTAGTTAACCCAAATGCGGGCCGAGAGCCCCAGCTATAGTCATAGAGCAGGGTTCCATTTTCAGTTAAAGCCAGTAACCACGACAAAAGCAACAACAACAGGTAAAAGGCAAAAGGCGCTGCGTTTTTTTTAATGTTGCCACAAAATGGATTATTATGTTAATTACTGTCATGTCACGTAGCGTCATCATGCTGGGAGGTTTAGAGCTACCCACAATTGCCTGGGGGACAACATGCCGGGGGATTCTCATGGCAATGCAACTTTGCCATCTGCTGCTGCTGCTGCTGCTGCATTAAAGCTCCATTCAACTGCAAATTAGCACACAAAATATGAGCCGTTATGGCAAGTTGGCAAAGGGGGCAGTAGCAGTAGCAGCAGCAGCAGCAGCATCAGCATGCAGCCATCAACTTCAAGCTTCATTGACGTTCAACACTGCGTATACGTAATGCGCTCTTGTTGCTCGGCTTGTCAGCTACATAATTTGACTGGCGTAATAAATTTAAATTATTTTCATTGGCACGCCGGCAACAGCGCAAAAATGTGCAGCTCAAAAATGTTGCAAAAGACTTATAAATAATAATATTATTAAAGTTTCATGAAGTGACGTTGACAAGCTAAATTTAACCTTTTGTTTCATGGTATTCTGACATTTAACTGCATGGTTCTGTAGAAATTTATATAGGAACGAAAGAAATAGAAATGGATATAGATAGAAAAGTTAAATCAATAAAAGACTGCTTGTAATTTAGTGTACAGCACTCTTTTATTAGCGCTAATCAAGTTGTTGGCTCGCCATAAACTTGGCCAACATTTAATGCCACTGGCAATAATAACACATAACAAATGAGTAAAGTATCTTGTAGATTTGCTCTTCATTAGATTAGAATTCAAAACAGAAGTAAAAGAAAAATAATAAAAATAAAAAGCAATAGAAACAGAGAGACCAACAGCAATGGGGCGCGTCATCTCTGAGCCAGTTTAGATTTGACAGTGTTTCTGGCGCATGGCCAAGAGCCGTAGACGTAATTGTTGTAGCCGGTTTTTTAGCAGAGCTGACGACGAGGTCAAAACGACGTCAAAATGTGTGCACAGCCAAACAAGGCGCAAATAATAATAATCATAATCGTAATAATCATAATACTTAATAATCATCATATGAAATAATATAGAAAAATTATGTAAATCACCATCTACGTAAAAGGTAAACTGGCCAAACAAGAAGTTTCTTTTTTTTATTGTTGCAGTTGGCAAGATTTATTTAATTAGCTGCTCGACTGAGCACAAAACTTGACACACACCCGTCTCATAAATCGCCGGACCTTTTTTGGGCATTATGAGAAATTATTTGAAATTATTTCAAAACGAACCTTGCGCCTCTGAAGTATTTACATAATTAATTTTATTTTCCCTGACACTTCTAGCCTCCATCTAATGTCCAGTGTCCCCTGGCTGCAGATGACATCTACTTTGACATGTAATTAGAATTTATGGCCATGTCGCCCTGGAAGTGTCAACGAACACAAAAACTTGCCACCAACTTTTTTTTGTACTCTGTACTTTCTCTAAACGATTTTCAGTTTGCCATTGAGCTAATAGCTGGCAGCTGACATCCAATTGCAGCTCTATCGTGACCACAATTTATACAAAGATTTTGACTGACAATGCCACAGGCACGTGACAAGCATCCAAGTAGTTAAGAAGCCCTTTTTAAAGTT
Source organism: Drosophila testacea (assembly GCA_035043265.1). NCBI lineage: Eukaryota > Metazoa > Arthropoda > Insecta > Diptera > Drosophilidae > Drosophila > Drosophila testacea. The sequence continues at coordinate 4,743,266 of JAWNND010000151.1, forward strand.
TAAGCGACAAAGTTTAAGAAGTTTGTGGAAGTCAAAGTTAAGCATCCTTAATATCCTATGAATATATCACAAAATCAAATAAAAAAATAGTGTAGTTGTTTTAAAAATCAAGAACTGAACTGGAGTCTTCTAACCGAACCTGTTAAATTTCTGTTCCTTAGATCTTGAACTTGGACAGGGTTTCAAATGTCCATGCAAAAAAGGAAAGAAATATAAAACAGTTCAAATTTTATCCCAATAAAATTTGCTCAACTGCACAAATTTTATAATTCTTAATGTGGCTCATTGGTAAAGAAGTACAATTTATTTCCTATCAAGTATAAATAAAATGTATGTTGAAAACCTTCAAAAATTGGTAACTCAAGTCAGGTTTTACTTAAAGGAAATTAACTATGAATAGAAATTGTGAAATGACAGTCCATTAGCTTCCCACGATCTGTTAAACAGCAGAGACAATTTTTAAGCTGTGGTCTGCGGAGCGTTCTCATGGAATGCGAATTGGCTAAGCAAATAAGCTAAGATCAAGCTAAGCCATATAATAAACAAGTTGCTTTATCGAGTGTACATGGATCTGTTTTTTATGAATCATATGCCAAGTGACAAGTTTTAGACAGAGATTGTTGATGATGATGATGATGCCGCCAAACGGAACTACGCGTCTCTGAGGCAAGCAACAAAGCGTTGCAAATGCAAATGAACGTGGCAGGCACTCGAGCAGCGCCCACACCAAACCTAACCTCTATTAGACACAAAGAAACTGTAAGTGGGATAGTTCGAAGGGAACGGGGTTCATATCTGGGGTTTACCGCTTACATAAACTGCGAATGCATTACGAGTTGGCATTGGCGAAAATCCCCATTGAAACTATTATCAATTATTTGTTAATTGAAATTGCGCAGAGGATGGGATACCAAATTTTGCTGTTGCCCATTTTTGATAGCAGTTGATTCGTCGCTTTTACCTAATTGCAGGTAAGCGGCTTACCCAACAAAAACAGAAAAACCCATTGACAAAGGGCCACCCACTAAACGACAATTCAAAATAGTGTGTGTGTGTTTGTGCGTATATTGTATATAATATATTTTTGGTCGAAGATGTGCGACAACTACATACAATCAATCATAACTGCAGGTAAAGCAAACAAATCATATTATTTTTTAATACCCTTTAAGCTACAAACGGATCCAAAGAAGTATATATTTGAAGGGGGAGATATAAAACAGAGTTAGAATTATCGAGTAAATATGGTATCAGAGAGTAATTGCAATTCCTACATTTTGCTTTTATATAAAGCATAAACTATTTACATATTATATATTATATATCTATTATAAATACATATTTATATGAAAGATACATATATTAAAGCTGCAGAATCCACTTTTAGACGCTCAAAATTTAGATCAGGACCTAAGTTCGGGGACCGCTTATAAGAACCCTTGAACCCAAAGCTGTGGCTTAAACATTGCTTCAATTTAAAACAAATATAATTTACTTTTTTAACTGTTTTCGTTAATTTTTGATTGTTTATTCAGTCTATTATAATGCCTAATAAAATTGTTTTATTATATCTAACTTAAGAACGTGATTTAAGTAGCTTTAAATTATTATTTTATAATGTTTTTACAAAACAGTTTTATTAAATCTAACTTAAGAATGTGGTTTAGTTTTGATTTTTTATTTTAAGATGTTTTTATTGAGATCTTAAATAATGCACGTTAAATGAAATTTTTTTTTTATATTTTATCCAATCTTTTTTTTTTTTTTCTTAAAAAAGGTGTAAATATTTAAATGGGCTCGGTTTATATTCGGGTTCATGTAACCCAAAGGTACTGTAAGGTTCAATACATCATCAATTTATAGAATACTATATCTTTGTGTTGGATTATAAATTTATTTGAAACAATTTTTTTTATCAGAGGAAACATAAAATAGGGCATCTTCTAGCCCATCATTTGTTCAACGAGCTTTCTTCTTTGCTTGTTGTTTTGATTTCTTTTTCTAAGAGTTGCGTGTTATAATGAGTCGCTGAAATTTTGGATTGCGTGTTCAAGAAAGTGTTGAAAGTTGTCCCTGTGTATTTTGTTTGTTTTGATTGTCTTGTTGTGGTTAGTTAACTTATTGTTGTCTGTTTAATAAGCGGAAACATGGTAGAAACACATGACACGTGACTCGCAATGGCTTTGATAATGCACTCACAGATAATAAGTAGATAGACAAGCCAACAGATATTTGAAAAGCTTTTCAACTAAAGTGAGACCTTTCCATTCATTGTCAAAGGTAATAAACAAGTTTTTCATTTAATTTGTTGGTATTACATTGCGTATGCTTAATGCGAGTTTTATTATGTAGGCCAAGTTCTTTGGACAGTTATAATTGTTACTCAGCATATGATATTATGGCCCGTTCTCTAATTGAGAGCATTGTTCAAGTTATTGCTCTGCTAGCATGAAATGAGTTTTTTGTTCTAATTACCTGGCTAAGATGAGTTTTCTTTACTTCTCTTTTACATCTTCTTCTGCTTCTTCTATGTATATATATTGTTCCATTGTGTGCCCTAATGAGGCAATTAGGAACAGTTGATTGCCACTATGACTGGCCATATCAGATCATTTCTTATGTGCACAACGTTCTATGAGTTTTAAATAAACTTTAAGAGTGAAAGTTTTTACGAAAGAAAGTTCTTAGAGCAATAAATTTCATGCTTCCCTGACTTTTGTTCAAATTAATGCACATTGAATCACAGTTGTGTGAAATAAATTCTAAAGAATTTCTGTATTCATGGGAAAATTCAAATAGAAAATTGATTTAGTTTTGTTATTTAATAAAAACTATAAAACAGTAGTTGCCAAAATCATTCAATTTATTCTATTATTACATCGGATACAATTCTATTGTCAGTATTTGTATTGTCAAGAGTTTACATGTTTTTGATGACTATCACATTTGCTAATTGGAATCCTTTTATTGTTTACCGAGTACACAAACCACAAGTTGTACCGTTACATTAGCAACTTTTTAACAGCTGCTGCTGCAACTGTGCAACTGACATTACTTCCTCCCCAAAAATCGTGCTTGTGGCATATAAATCAGAAAACGCACTTAGCAAATATTGTAAAAGTTGAAAAAGTCGATGCCACAGTCTCCACGACAACCCTAGAACATGCCATCAATACATTTTCAGCTTCATTGCACTGCTGAAAAATGAGAAGATACAAAACCGCAAACGGCAGTCAGAACATGGCCCGAGGGTTTTCCAGGTTCCAGGTTCCAGATTCAACTTGTGACTGTCTGATGCCGCCGGTGGTGATTGTGGACGCACGCACTCGCCACACGCTGTGGCAAGCACGCAAAAAGTTGCAGCTCCAAACGAGTTTTATTCTTCATCTTTGTTTTACGCAAAAGTTAAATGTAACGTGCCGTAGAACGATGGCATAAGGAACACGCGAGAAACCAAAGACAGAATCAGGCAGAGAGAAACAAAAAAGAGTAAGTAGCTTGAAAGGGGTCGAATTTTACACACCCTATAAAATACATGATGCGAAATAATTTTCATCCATACAAGGATCGTCTGGGTTTAATAGAGTGTTTTATTTTTACATAAAAAGAGAAAGTATTTTTAATATTTATTTCTAATAACTTTAAAGAGAACACTTCATAGATGGAAAATATAAATCGACAATTTCTGCAGTTACCAGCAAAAAAAAAAGTATATATATTCATGCAATGACTTGTTACTACTTACTACAACTAGTATACCCTCTTTTTACTAACTACTCACGTGTTTCTTCTTACTTTTTTTCCATTAACAAACAATTGTACAATTTGTAATATTGTAAAAAAGTTTACAACACGCAGATAAAGTACAACAACTTTGTTGTGAATAGAGGTTACTTAAAGCAACTGACCCAATGTGCCAACATAATGACTGAATCGATATACCCAATGTTTTGATTATGGAAATGGCATAATTACAGTAAGCTGCCGGGTCCAACTAACTGAGGGCAGTGGGTTAATGTGCGTGGCGCTCTTCCCTTCCTCCCTACCCCCGACGAATGCATTACAATTAAAGTTTGCGCAGTTTCAAGTTTTTGGTTCAGTTATAAATTTGATTATTTTTATTTGCGGGCAAAAAATCTACAATCAAATACAACAACAATAGCATCAAGCTACAGCTATGTACAAAATCAGTGGATACCGCAAACCGGTTACCATTGGCCCAGCTTTTGTGGGTGTTTTATTGGACTTATGGCTATTGTTGTTGTTGTCTCTGTGACTTGATTATGCAATGCGTCGTGTCGCCACTCCAAAAAAAAATAATACACTCTCTCAACACACATTTAAAAAAAATAAAAAACAAAATCATAAATGCTACAGTGGATCATGCTCGATTGTGGAAGACCCAGTTATATACTCTTACACAAGCAAACTGCAACCCCGCTAGCTTTGTACGTTTATTTAGCAAAAATAAATAAAAAAAACGTTCCGACTTCATTGTCCAATCGAGATGAAATATTCCTGGTAGTATATAGTATACAGATCTGGTCAGAAGTATTAACACAAAGTGCAAAGACAAAGCAATGCACTTAGTGTAAATACTTTTGATCACATCTGTGTCGTATTTGTTAAAACTCAATGAACTTGTAATTTTCTTTTGATATTTGCAAGGGTGAACGGGAAGTGTCAAAATTCTAAAACAAACTTAATCTGGGTAAGATGAAGAGAAGCTTGCAAACAAAGTTTGGTTTCTCTAGCAAGTTTACTCTCTTAAATTTATGAGTTCATTTAGAGTTAGGTGTGGATGCTGATCAAGAATATGCAAATAATCTTTGTAGGGTCTTCTGCCTGTTGTACATTTATTTCTTGACAAACTAATATATGCTTGCACTCTTTTGGGGTACAGGGTCTAAGAAACAAATCTGCTGCGCTTTGTGTTTTTGCAATGTAGATGGTAAACACACGCACACTCATACATATACACACAAGTACAATCTGTTCATTCTAATCGGCAAACCAATTCGTTGACATAAGACTAGAAAAGTAGCCTAAAAATCAGCAACAACAACACATCCACAAACACATATGTATGGTATTGTGTATACACAAAGTAAAGCAAATGGGAAACAGAAACACAAACAAGGCAAAAACTAAGCAGATTTGCTTTTGCTTTTGTATTTGGCTTTGCTTTTTGCTTTACTCTTGAGTTGTGCCTACTTAACTGTTGCTGTTACTTTTTGTTGTTGTTTTTGTTGTTGGCTTATTAACATTAGGCTCTTTGCTACTTTGTCGGTCTAAAAGAGGAACGAGGGGAATTGGTGGCTTTACAAAATGAAGAGCGCCTCTGAATTTAGTTTTTGTACGCTTGACCCTTTTAGCCACGTTCAAAGTGCCCAGCAATGGAGGCTGAGAGGGCCATGAGAGTGAATTTGAGAGTGTGAGATAGCACAGAAGGTAGAGCATAAGCTTAAATAAGTAGAGGGCTCTCATTAAATACTTAAGTGCTAAAACGACCGTATTCAAATACGTTGAAGGATGCTCACAGAATAATGTCAGTTCAAGTACACATGTACAATGTACATAGTTCTGTTGGAATTAGACACTACTATTAAAATAGTTGAAATGTCATGTTAAGTTCATTACACATTACACACAGTTCAATTTCATGGCCCAGTTAAAGACCTTAAAGTTGTTAAACTCTATAACAGTACAAGACAACTACCCCGCATCCCTTTACTTCCAAATTGGCTCATAAAATGCGATTGAAACCTTTTTGCGCACGTCAAAGCCGCTTAACTTAAACTTGGGAAGACTCAAAGAAAGAAGGGAAGAGAAAGACAAAGAGAGAGACACGCACGCATATCCGTTATAGACATAACGAGCCCATTGGCATTACTCAAGCGTCAGACTAAGAGGTGAGCTTTCCCTTCCTCCTCCCTGCCTTTGGTTTCCAGCAGTTACAACAAAAATACATAACAGTCGAGCGCGCGCGTCAGAATTATACCCTGTGTCAAGGTCTGTAAATATCGGAACCTTATATATTTACCGGATCATGAATCAAACACTTAATATTCTTAATTATTCAAACCTAACCCTAACCCGAACCGGAACACATTCTTAAATTAAATTATTTCGATGTAATACATTGAAACAACTCTCAAACTAAAACATTGAGTTCAGAAATCGGTTCGCGAACATAACTTCCTTTTACATCTATCGCAAGTATTAAACGACCATATGTAATGATCATATGTTAATGGCGTATCTAGACTCTGGCCGAAAAGCAAGTCCTTAGCTGGACAACTATAGTTTTATTTTTCGATTTTTGACGAAGGAGGCATGTCATCCAAAATTATTTTTCTTCGTGGCATCGGCTTTAAAATTTAATATCAACACAATCTAAGAAGAAGATTTAAATAGTCTTCATATTAGGACATCGACATATCGACTGGTGTGGTTACAATCTGAATAAACCCGCACAGGGTATAAAATTTATCCCATTGCACTTTTGACTTGGCTCGTCTGATGCTCCATATAGAAGACGGCAACAGAATCAGCTTGCTTCCGTTGTTGTTGTTATTGTCAGTTACTTTGTTGCCGCTGTTATCGTTTCTCAGTTGCCAATGCCGGTTGCCACTGGTAGCCTCATTTCCTCTGAGTGCATTAGAAGTCAAGTGAATAAACAGCAGCAGCAGCAGCAGCAGCAACAAGACGACAACGACAACGAAGACGAAGACGGAGACGAAGACGAAGAAGACGTAGAAGCAGCTGAAACCGTTGCTCGCATGTTGTTTGACTTTTTGGTCTTGGCCTTAAAAAGCGAGGAGCTAACTTGTTGCGCAACAGCCAAACAACAAACGAGACGCAATGAGAAATCAAGAAGGAGACAACAATTCCAAGAGACAGCAACTGCATCAAGTAAAGGTAAAGTCAAAACTGAAGCTAACGCTAAACCTGGATCTTAAGACTGTGGCAGTTGGTCGAGTGCAACGAGTTTATTTTTGTTATTTTTCTCTATTTTTCGGGTTGTTGTCTTTGCTGTCAGACAGCAGCTGTTGTTGTTGATTGTTGTTGTTGTTTTTGTTGATTGTTGTTGTTGTTGCTACTGTCGTCGTCATTGCTGTTGTTGACCTGTTTTTTAAGCCGGCTGCCTGTTGCACTTGTTCTCGTTCTGGTTCGCTAGTGTATACAATGTATACATATGTTGAATGGATTGGGTTGAGTTGGGTTGGGTTTGAATTTGGGTTTAGGTTCGCATTGGTTGAGTTTGCGTTTCGTCGTTCAGCTTAGCTGGTTCTTCAGTCGTTTCATTGTTTATTCAAATGCAAATTTATTTAAGCTGAAATATAAATACGTGTGTATATATACATAGGCAGACTTACTTTGAATAAATATATATACATATGTATAAACGTGTCTATTTTATTTTTCATTGTTTTGTTAAACAAACATATATATGTATATTTAAGAATAAAAATGAGCAAAAATAAAGGTGAAAACTGAAATTGAGTTAAATAAATTGAAAGTAAATATCTTTTTCACTGTTCACATAATTAATTTATCAAAATATATAAAAATGTTTTGAATCATAAATAATTTTTCCATTGAAACTTTCAGTAATACAATTTGTTACGAAATTATAAGCCCTTGTTTAATAAATAAAAGTTTAGTGTTAAGAAAACTTATGGAGTATTGGACTTTAACTTAGTTCAAGTTAATGTTTCAAATTCCAATTGAATAAGTAAAAATTTTTCCGAAATATTAGGGTTTTTCAAGTTTAAAATGCTGGTTCGCTATAGAATTTAGATATTGTTGAAACAACATATATTCCATTGGACAGAGATCTACTTAACGAGAGATCACTGTTCGTATACTCATTTAATTGTCTCTTCAATTCCGCTGCCTTACCACCTTTTACAACTCATTATATTAATTCTCTGACTGGGTTTCAGTTTCATCATCAAAAGCTTGTCCAGCAACAATTGTTCGAGTTGAATGAACTGTTCTTGTAACAACAGAAACAACAAGAATAATAAGTAAAGCAACTAAAGTAAAGTTCAAAGCAGCCAAAACAAAAAAAAATAAACAAATAAAATTCAGGTTACTTGCAAGAAGCATAAAATATGAGATCTGATCTGTCTGGGAACCTTCACTCACTTCACAACACTCATTTATATTCATTCATATTCATTCATAAGCGTTCAAAAATATTCTATTCTTCTTCAATTCGCTTTTATTAATTTTTGTTTGCTTTATTCCACACTTGTTGTAATCAAATTCGAGGCCTGAATTCTCAAAATTCTTTTCTAGCTTAAATTTAATAAATTTTTACTATAAGCCAACAGGCAAAAAATTGCTTAATAACTGAGTGTGTGTGCTGTTGTTTTTGCCGCTGGTTTGCGTTTAATTATTGTTTTTACCGCCAAAATATGAAACATAAAGAATCAAAGAGAGAAAAACTATTTTCAGTCAGCGGCTTCTGGCAAAACTTTTTAATTACATAGCTTACTTGCCACTGGCGTTAGGGCGATGGACGTGGTCAGAACTGTAGTAGTAAATGTGGTAGTACTCATGTGTGTTAGTAACTAACAAACAGAAAAAAGCGTAAGGGAAATTGTTAAAACTGAACGAAGTTCAAGATACACTTGTAATCTGGTAACTCTGCGAGACAACACGAATTTTAATTGGAATATAATATAACTATTGAATTAAATTGTATTTCATATTGTAAGAACTACAGAAGCAATTAATTTTATGTTTTATATTGATTTTCTAGAATATTTACCGTTTTCTTAAAGTATCAGCCTTTTGTAAATATTTTAAGCTTTCTTTAAAATTAATTCTTAAATTAAAACTCTTTGCTTTTATTTACTCCTGAATACTATTTGTCTTGTTTTTTCAAAATAAAATTGTATTATTTAAATCAGCATCAAAAACTAATTTTCTCAATTAAATGAATTCCTTATTTGTGTAAATTAAGTTGTTAAAAACAACTTAAGACTATGAATTCCTTATTTGTATAACTAAAGTTGTTATATAAAAACTTTATATTTACTATTCAGAAATAATCGATATTAATATTAAACCGATGAAAACATTAATTGTACAACAGAAATCAGTTCAGTTTTAATTGGGATTGTGAACTTCAACTTGACGATTATGCTCTTGAGAATGGACACTTGTTGTTTGACTTTACACTGATATGATAAACTAAGTAATGACTTACACAAAATGGAAGAGCATTCACATGAAATAACAACACTAAAGGTTTGTTTAGGTACGTGCCAAATGAAAATAAAACCCGAGAGCGTACAAATTTAATAAATATTAAATGAGTTTGTCATAAGCACACATACATGGACATGTACACGTACACGTACATTCAGAGAGAGAAAAAGCTAAAACCCTTGTTCCAATTACAGGATGCCAAGGTTCTGTGAATGGTTGCTGGATGCTTTCGATAAGGTGCCGCAAAGAAAATACCTCTAAGCCATACCCAAAAACCACTCACAAGCGACCGAGCAAATAAACACGCACTTACAGGCTTACAAGTCTTTACCGCCCTCATTCCGTTCAAAACCCGCCCCTCATCTTGTCCCGCCTCAAATCCCATACACTAGACGACACATTCCGACATAAATAACATGTGACAAAATAAATGCCACTAAAGTAAAGGGCCCCGAAAGTCAAGTCAAACAGGCTGACAGGAGGGAGGACACGAAGTATCGTGTCCTTGCGGCATGCAACAAATGCCAAACAAATCGATGCCACTCTGGCAGCGCTGCCCCATGAAATAGCTGGAAAAAAATGTGATTATAAGCGCATAAAACAAGCAATGGAACCTCTACTCTCCTCTCTATTCACGGCCCACCATCCTCCATCCCCTTGATGTCTGTCCTTGGCATGCCAAGTCCTCGTTTTGTGCGTGTCTCAAAGTCCTAGTTTGGCCTGTCGCAACGGAACTTGTTGAATAAATAAGGAAATGAAAACCAAACCAAAAACATAGAAAACTGTCACAGTCGCAGGCTGATTGCTACACAGGAATTCCTGATCTCTCTTCCTGCTTCTCCATGCCTTTTGTCTGTCCGTTTCCGTGTCCTTGTCCTTGTCCTTGTCCAAAAGATGGCTGAACCTTTCGAACAGTTTTCGACTAAACTTGTTAGCTCTCCCATTAATTAAGCCTGCAAAGCGTGAAGTGTCCGAATCGTTATGTAATGATGTTCGTTATGATGATAATATGATTATGTTGCCCATGATGATGATGATGACCATGATGGTAGGTTGCCATCTCTAATTGGTACAAATGGCAGGAAGTGTCAGGTAACCTGCTGGCTTGGACCACAACATATCCACTTTCAGTGGATCAGATATGTCAACGATATGACTGGTAGAGATGATCTCGATTGTAGTTAGCTAAAGTAGCCCAAAACATAGATCTTACAAACGAGTATGTAGAAATAGATTATTTGTCGTATTCTTTACTTAACTCATAAAAAATAATAATACTTAAGCTTAACATTTGCATTAATTTCAAGTTTTATGAGTTATATAAGTTAATTAAGTACAATCTTTGTCTCAGTAACGACACCTCCAATTGTTTGAAATGTACATTTTTTTAAAAGTACATTAAACTTAATTCAGAGCCTGAAATTCTTCCCACACTCAGTTTGGAGATTGCTCAATATTTTTGTGACACACTTAAGTATACCATGTGAACTCAACGAATAATTCATGATTATGTATTTGTATTTGGACAACATTCACACGGCTGGTGAACAATACATTGTTTGGGTAAGGCTAAACAGTTCTATACACTTCTGTTTGCCCAATCTAATGGACAACATTCACTTCAGAGCTGTCAAGAGAATCAAATGCAGACACACACAAAAAACACACACACCACACACATACCAATAATTGGCTGGGGGCTACATGGGGGAAGCAAGAAGCCAAGTTATGATAAAGTTTTTGGTTAGAATTATCATCTACCTGCTAGCTGTACCTGGGGACCTACTCTATATGCGTTTTGGGTCGTCTTGTTTGCTTTCAATTTGTATCCAAATTAGAACAAATTTCGCCTTGTTGCGTTTGTTGCGTATACGCCGCATTGCACAGCGGTGCGTGCCTGTTTTTTTTGTTTTACTTTTCGACCAAGTTGTGCGTGCCATCATTATTATGACTATTATTATGGTTATTATTATTGTTATAAGGCAAGCCAAGTATTCCAATAACTTTTGCCTCTAGTTGAAATTATTTTGGTGGCGAGCACCTTTGACCTTGTCACACGATACCTTCTACTCATCTCGTTCGACTGTCGCACTTGTTGGCAACCCTGAAATGTGTACAGGCAGGCTCACATTGTCCTTGCGTCGTCCTTTGTCTTGGCCAAGTTGCAGCTTGAAATCTCAAAAGTGGCAAAACGTAATTGAATGCTGCATTTCACTCAGTTGTTGCATACTTTTTACACCCACCGTCCTACTAGTGACTTATTGTGCTCTCTATTTCTCGTATGTATTGCTCGTCCCCAAATGCATTTACATGCTGATTGCCTTTGGCTTTGTCTGTGCACTTGTCCCTGCTCCGAGGATACACAATAACTTTTCGTCCTGCAACAATAATAAAATACAACAAAAAGCGCTAAAAAAAAACGACTCATAAAACTTTTGCCAAGTGGCAAAAACTCTCGAAGTAGACAAGTTGCCGAACGAAATTGCTTTTGACCCACACCTCAGCCACCACCCCTCCCTTTGTCTTTCGCCCTATTCCCCATGACAATGGGGACAAGCGCTAAAAGCGCACAAATGTTGTGCAATTTGTTAGCCATAAAGCTGGTCAAGTATTGAATAACAAGTACAAAATTCTCGGTATAACTGACAAGGGGAATGGAAAGATTTGCTCATGTTTCATGTGTGGAATGTGTTGCGTAAAACAAAACATGATTATCATCGACAGGATTAGTTTACGAAGGCAACAGTTGCCCGTTACTTAAAAGCTGGACTTGTGTAAGGATGTTATATCACGGAACAGAACAGTACAGGTGAAACTACATAATTAGGTAGTACATCTACGACATAACAGCTGTGGGATGAGCGACACTCTTGTAATACGAGACTCAAACAGACCATTAATTGACCCTTCAGTGTAGACTCAAAGGGACTCAAAAAATTAATTACCTAGGACATAAAGGTAGAAAACCTCACCCCAGAAATGAGTTGCTTCATGTGGCTTACCTAACTGATTACTTAGTGGAACTTTTCTGTATGGATATGAAGGCTTAGCTGAAATATTTTCTATGTAAACAGTTTGGATTTTCAACATTTAAGTCTTCATCTGGAGAAGATAACATTCTGATTCTTAAAAGGAAGGGAGAAGCGTAGGAAGAAGTTCTGTTAAAGATAGAGAAACTCTTACTATTAAAGTTTTGGTTTAAGAGATGATGCTACTGTTGTAAATTGTAAAGTAGATTAATTATAACGAAATTTAAAAAACAGTCAAGATGATTTGTATTTCGATGATATACATGTAGAATCAGAATTAGGACTGGGATCCTCGAATACTACTTTGCCTTTTCTACTCAATCTTGAGATTAATTTAAAACTGCTTGATAAGGTCCAAGTAGAGACTTTTTAAACAGATAAAGCTCAACTTTCAAATCACTATATGTACTTCTTCGTGAAATCAAGCAGAATCAGGTACCCATCACCACATGCAACAGCAACATCAGTCAACAGACATCATTCAACTGATATCTTTGCCTGCCGGATATGGACTCATAAGTTTGTACACCAAAGGGAACAACAGAAAGAATCCACAAATCCAAGTGATACGCATCTGGTTTCATATCATGTGACCCCTAAATAACGCTCTGCTTTGAAATTTGTTTGGCATAGTCCTGGCCGGAATGAGGAGGGGCCCAATTGGAGGACCTTGTTGGCGGTTGGCTGGCTGCATTGTCTGCGGACTTAGCTCATAAATAACTTTTGGGCTGTTGCTGTTTTGGCTTCTACTCGGATCTCTGGCCAGGAAATACACCTTTTAGCCAAGTTGCAAACCGGCGGGCGCCAGACTGCGACTGCCAGCAGCAAGGAACAGCAACAGAGTCAACAACAAAGAACAGTTTGCAATAAATCACTATGTTGTCGCAGTCTGTTGTTGTTGTTGTTTGTTGATGCTGCTTGCAGTTATTTTGAGTTTTTCTTCGTTATATACCCTGTATACAACAATTAATGCTTTAAGAACGGGTATTACATCGTTTTAATTATGTTTTTGCTATTTATTGCTATTACTTCAAGAGGATTTTTAATCTGCCACCTATTCTTCTTGTTTTTATTAAATCAGCTTTTAAAAATGAATATTTAAATGTTAATAATCTAATTTGTTAAGTTTCAGCTATATAGATAACATATAATCAGATCTATATTATTTGGCAAACGCTTAAAACTGAATTGATTGTATAAATTATAATTAATAATTATTAATTCAATTTAATTATAACCAACTCACTTTCGTTGAAATGCAAAGCTAAATGTTTTCTATTTGTCTACCAGTTGTTTGATTTCTCTTTATATTTTAGTTAGATGTACATACAGACCTGGACACCAGTGTTTCCTACAGAGTATTGCACTTTTCAATTGATTATAGCTTCTTTTACTCAATCGTCACTTTATTACCTGTCGCAATTTTGGAGTAACTACTTAATTAGAAACCTTCTCCTTCGTCCCTCAATCAAACCGAAAGTATGGACGACACTGTGCTTTTTATGGCAGTCTACTGGGTATCTTGCAGTCAAACAATCTCATCGAGAATACTATTATTACATGCTTTATTATATTTTATGGCAACTGGCATTGTTGTGACAGTTGTTATTCTGCTGCCAGGCCCTAGCTGTTGTTCATGTTGTATTTGTTGTTATTTATCTTACTGTTGTTGTTGTTGTTTTTGCTGCTGCTGCTTCTGGCCAACGTCCTCCGCAAATCCTGTCATGCAAATTATGTTGAGCCTTTTGTCTGAATGCAATGGCCTGGCACATATTTCTTTTATTGTACGCCTCTCAACGCTTCATTATTATTTTATTTATTTGCAACTTTTTCTTTTTCTTTCGTATGAAAAATTGAGATGGGTGCAAAAGAGAAATAAAAAAATTCTCTGCCATAAAGTTTGTTTAGTCTTTTAGTATGGAAATGCATTAAAGCGTGTTTAATCTGTGTGAAAATGTGCTAAATTGCCTTAAGAGGGTTCATAAATTATACAACAACATATATTTGCTGGGAATTGTTTTATTATTTTAAAACAAGTTAATAATATTTATTACAAATAAATATTGACCAAATATAAATTTATTGTTAATATAAAATGTATCAAAAATAATGAATTTAATTTATTATATGTATATTTATTTCTTATGACACGAATTAAATAATGAAGAGAGTTAAAAAATCGATAGAATAAACAAATGTAAATAAGAGAGGGGAAGGAAACATTGTAGTTAAAGAATGAATAAGAGATTTTGATTAAAACGTTCTATATAAAATTGAAGTTACAAGCAATTTGTATTCCACATTATTCTCAATCCTTATGGAAATTATTGTTTTGTTTAATTACAGAAGTCTAAGCCAACAGCTTTTCAGCTAAATCAGCATTCCAGCTGAGAAGACATCAAGTAAATTGAAACTGTAAGTAAAATATTTTGATTAATACACAGTTAATTGAGCTGTCAACGATGTCAACAACGACAAAGTCCCTGTCAAATAACTTGAACCTGCTTTTGCACTTGGTCAACTGCGCGTATGATTGATAAACTAAATTAATTCACGTGTCAAACTTGTGGCTTCCCACAATTTGAATGTGGTACTCTGACGTTAAATAGCTCCTAACCTCCGACTTTACATAATGTTGCAACAAAAGGAAATCTTGGAAATCTACCACACATACCACATTTTTACTATAATTATAGTTAATTTACACACGCTCTCAGGCTTTTGTCTACTGTTCTTCCTCTACAGGCAGTTAGATGAATTTTCATTCAGATTCATTTTACAATGCCAAACAACTCAACCACTGCACATTAATGAAGACTGCAGAACCTGATAAACACTAATATTGTCTATACGGATTGCACAGAGGATTTGTGGGAAGTAAAGAGCTTTGTTCAGCAGCAAGAACTCAGTCCAATTAAATTGAAATTCAAAACAATGAACTTTACATTCAAATGACTATGAAGGACAAAGAAAATTCTCATATTTTAGTCTAAGCTAAAAGCGGATTATTATTCTGAGCTCAAAGGAAATCTAAAATATTGCTGCTTAGTTTTAGCTAAGCTAGAAGCGGATTATTTTGAGCTCTTTAAAAATAGTTTGAAGTACATACCAAAAGTGAATCTCTTAATTTTTTTAATTTCAATACGAACTTTTAATTGTCATTGAGCTTATTTGAATCTACCTGGTGATAGAGTTTTTGTCGTGTTAAGACTTACTTAAAAGTTAATTCATATTTATTATGAGATTGTTGTCGATTAAACCATATTTTATCATATTCCTAATCTAATATGCGTTAACAGTTGGGAATGTAATCTTTATAACTTTTCATGTCCTCGTAAAAGAAGCTAATCAGATAATTAAATGGCACTTTCGTCGCTTTACACTTCATTTGAAGTCGCTATCAGACATTTGTTTAATTAAATGTCCGCTTAAATTGTAATGGCAAATACGACTATATAAAACTAGTTTTTAAGAAACCTGGGCAAGTGCAATGCATATCACGCATACGCCCTGTAGCGTGCATGCAAACTTTTAATTCAGTTATGTGCAAAGTAAAGTCACTCTATAAGGGTTACATTTGGGAGTCTACACGTGACAAGAAGGATGTGATATAAGGGGTTAGTGTGTGTGTGTGTGTGTGAAAAGTAGTGTGAATGTGGGGGTGGATTCGATTGGCAAGCGAATGAATTATGCAAGTTGCAGGCGGTTGTTAACGTTCCGTTTGTGTGGCATGTGGCTAGAATTGAATTTATGCAGAGGAACCGTTTTCATTTTGTGTCAAAGCAAGACGGTGGCAACGCAACTTTAGATTTATGCGACACATGTTACTGCCCCAAGTTGCAGCTGTGAGAATTCCGCGCTCTCTAATTGTGAAAACCGCTAGCTGGAGGCTTAAATATTTAATTCAACTGCTCGGCTCTCCTTGACTATACATATATATATATATATACCCTGCCCCTCTTTCTCTATGTTATATTAAATATATATATGCGGGCTCCTGCCCAGTATAGCTGATAAAATGGCGGCCGTGCCAACTCATTTGACGCCCGGCCGGGCAAAACGTGGCCCATTTCCGCAAATGTCTTTTTGCCAAGCCGAGCGAAACGTGAGAAATAAATTTTAAATGCAAAGGAAGGCCGCCACATGGAACTGTGCTCTTAGTACGTCTTATACCCATTATCCGAAGGGTATATACTATCACTCAGTGGTGTATTTATGAGACAGTAAGAAAAACCTCTTGTGGATATAATGGGCAATTGAAGATTTTAAGCGGAGTTCTGTGCTTAGAAATTGTGAAGTTTTTGCCAACAGCGATTTGATATAAATATATAAATAGGAAAACCACTTTAGATTATTTATAAACTGTATATAAACACAAAAGTTATATTAAATTGATTCGATAAGGGAATTTGAAATGCTTAGGCCCATTTTTTCAATGTCCGTATAAGCTTTATTTAGTAAAGCTTTTTACAATTTCTGGTTTGTTTATACTTTCTATTATAAAATACATAATTAGGAAAGGGCATGTATGTTGTTATGTAAAACTTATACTAAGAGCCAAGCTTGGAAATCCTTTTTAAACAGGGCATTTAGTAGTCCATCATAGTTTTGCACTTTATGGTTACTTGTTGATTTTGCCTGAGCGGCGTTAAAGGTAAAACATGCGAAGGACACGAGCATGTACAGGGACAGGGGCAGGGACAGACGCAATGCCGATGCCGACGACGCTGCAAAAAAATCCATGACAAAATGTTACAGATTGGCCAACGCCAAGGCGACCGACCAAAGGCAGAGCCAGAAACGGAGCCAAAGCCTTTGCTGGGCCGGAGCCGAGCTAGAGCCGGGCAAGGCTGTTAAACGAGCCCCGGGCAAAGCTCGGTAAGAGACGAGAGAGAGAGAGACAGAGAGAGAGAGAGAGAGAAAGTGTAAGTGAGGTGAGTGCGTAAAAGACGGAGAGATAGAGAGAGTAAGAGAGAGAGATGTATGGCTGGAACCAGGCACGCCTGCATATTTAATCCTGTTGATTTTTATTTGTTTCCGTGTTGTTGTTACATGTTCTACTATTTTTATGGCTTTTTATCTGCCTGACGATTTTCCATGCTCTTTGTTGGCAAACAGTAGCATCCCTCCCCCTCTCTCACCTCCCTTAGTGATGGCAAAGTTTTACATTTCACTGCGAAGGTCGCCGTGGTAGCTGAATATACATGTACAATTATGGTATTCACACGCCTCCGTCACACACACAAATACACACGGCATCATCAACTGCATCTAAGTAAGTTCCATAGCAGCTTACTATCTATTATTGATCATTTTGTGGAAGGAGGAAGAGATAGAGATAGAGATAGAGACATGGAATTAGAGAGTAACACGGAGAGAGAAATGGTCTGTGACAGCTTGGCATTGACCGGCGTAAGTTGGGTCGAAGGTCGAATTATATTATGGTCATTATAAATTCATGTATGGTAATCAAATTCATCTCGACACGAGACAAACGACAGGCTTTCAATTACCGAGCACTTAAGAACATTTTTTATACCCTGTTATACATTTGTATTCGATTTGCACTGCAATATAAATTTAACACTTCAAACATTACTAGTCGAGGGTGGACTTCTATAAATTTCTTTTTAGAGCCTGGGGATACATTAAAATTTGCTTAAATGGACTATGAACTTCTTCAGCATGTGAAATCCTATTTAATTTTTCATTTGGTTTCAAACGTATTTATTTGCATCAATAGATTGATAGATCTATAGATGTATTTATCATCAATCCCATTTGGATGACATACCCAGCAATACACAAAACAGTCTGATCAATAAATCAACTGTATTAAACACCTGGCTGTGTTAATTGTTATTACGTTTAATTTCATCCCAATAAATATTTGAATATATTCTGACCTACATGTAGCCACAATTTCCAAGAACTGTGATCATGAATTCTCTTTGTATTTATTATCCAATTAATATTTACAATTTATTACATGCTTAGGAAATTATAAAGCTTTTGGCAATTTGCCATGCAATTAACAACTATTTGGCAGTACTTTCCTTATAAATTTGGCTCTTTTCAGTTGCAATGCTTATATTCACATGCATATACTGAGACATTAGGTTTTGGTTTTTCCCATTTTCATAAATTTAGAATAATATTCAAAATGTCTAACTTTAAACTTAAACTTAAACTTAAAATTGACCTCGGTTGACATGGGTTTCAATACTTACCAACAACGGCCCATCTTGTTCTTTTAGTCTGTGAAATCGAGTAAACTGAAACATTATTTATAAGTTTAGTTTCTATCTGTTAAAGTGCTTGTAAACAAATCTATGTATACAGGGAGTAAAAACTGATTCATTCTGTGATGACATCAGATTCATCCGCTCTTGAAACGCTTATTAACCCGTACAAGGTCGATAAAACAAACTAACTGAATATGTAAAAGTGTCAAGAGTCACACAATTTTTATTTCAATGTCGCTCCAAAGCAGGGCACATACATAATCAGCTCCATTAAATAAATCAACTCCCCTCTTTGGTTTACCAGTTTCCCTTACCCACCACTTCCCCTTCCACAGTTCGTCTCCGCCGGAAACTGGCACAAACAATTTAAGCGATAGCTCATTAAAAATCAAATTCCATCTGCCAAAATACAATCTAAACATGTAACTCGGCACTAACAACGCACAGAGGTGTGAGAAGCGGACAATGATAAGCGGAAGAGGGAGTTGCGGGTCAGGGGTTGTGTTGGTGGTGCAAATTTGGTAACCCCATGGTAGTCAACCACAGTGGATTAAGCGTCCGTCTAATTGAAGCGTGTAGAACAACCCATTCTGATCAAACAGTCTATCAATCAAGCAATCAAGCAATCAATCAATCAAACAGTCAGTCAATGCAAAACCGTTTAAAACTGTTTAAATTATTTAGACAGCGAGCACCAAAGTGTATTCTGACAAACTAAATCAATCCAAGTTAATCTACTGAACATGTTGTTCATTTAGTACATTTAATGTTTATCAGCAAAATAAGTAGCATATATTATATGTAGACAATTAAAATTTAATAAAAATTTCATCCCAAAATAAAGTAAACGGGCACTTTTAAATATCTATGTAAGGGAATTACAATTGACAATCCTCTAAATGGACAATCATAGTCAAGGCTATGCAGTATAACAGATTTCAGATGTTACAGATGTTAATATTCTAAATACCCTAAATAATAGAACAAATTAAATTGTATTTTTAAAACATATTGAAAAATACACAGCTAAGTAACAGATCAGATACATCTAACTGTGTCTTTTTTAAAGCTCTTTTAATTTTCACATTTAATTTTTATTTCTCTTTTAACAAAATATTTTTGCTTATTTATATAATTCCATTCATTTAAGCAACTTTCTAAACTACAAAAGGTTAGGGAGACCATGCTCAACCTCTTAAAGATTTAAGAAAGAACTTAGTATAATATTGGCAATAAGTTAACTTGACTTTAATCCAATAAAAGAAGCATTGAGACGCTTTGATCGGTGGCTACTTTAAGTTGGCGGCCAACCACAGCTTAAATGGCATTAGTAGCTCCCGCAAAGGCAGCAACAGGCAATTGTATGAGCCTCATCTTCATTAGCGTCCTCATTATTATCGTCATCTTCAGGTTAGTTAATCAAAATGCCATTTTCAGCGCTTGTGGCTATATTTATTTTCCCTTCCTTTCTCTCTCTCCTCTCTCTCTTTCTGTTAATATTTATATATATTCTCGCTTTCCTTGCCTTACATTCTTGGTCGCGACCACATCGAATGGCGAAATTAACTTGAAAATTGTTGTAGTATTTTGTGGTTCTCTTTGCCCTCCAATAAATCGGATTAAAAACGCGCCAAAGAATTCGCTTTCATGTCGACAACACGATGCTTTTTCTTTCATTACATTGCACTTGTTTTCTTTTCTTCTTCTTTTCGTACTTTCTTTCTTTGCCTTGTAATTTTGTTGGTGAAAAATTCTAAAAATTACTTGACCGCAACAATGCGCCAAATTGTGGTAAGATGTTTTGCTCCACTTAAAAGACTTACACTCGCACTGATGTGTACTTAATCAGCTGAAAGCGTACCCAAGTGGCTGCATCACGTATACGCACAGTATGACTGGCAGAAATCACTTACCATGCTCACTGCGGATGTGGCATAGAAATGTGGGAGTTATCAGGTGCATAAGGCTGCAAAGGGATTGCTGAAGCAAATATAGAGAAATGGGTTTATTCAGAGAAACTTTTCTTGGTACACACTGAATCAACTTAAAGAATACTTTCAAAATTCCAAAAGATTTTAAACCAACATTTTATTTAAGCTGCGAACTAGATACATTTATTTACAAAGACTATGCACTGAATTTCTGGGCACATACCAATGCGACTTGTTACAATACTTTTGAAAAAAATATAGCTTAAGTAGGGTCTGCGAAAAAAAGGCAAGCCTAAAAGATAATATCAGTTTTTAAGTACTTGAAATCAGGTACAAGACAGAGTTAATTTGTGACAAAATCTAGGATGACTACCACTTTAGATTTGACTGGGATAAGGAAACTAAATTCGGATTGTTTGTTGAGCGGACAAGAAAGTAAAGTACCAAACTTTTCAGTTAATTGAAACCCATTCATTCTGAGAGCTTTCCCTTATTTTCTTTCTATTTGCCGACTTCATCAACTACACAAAACCACAAACTAAATTCAAATTTACAGCGTCCACAGCCAGAAAAATAATTTCACAACTTTGCAATAATTTTTTTCCTCTTCCTTTTAAATATTTGCGCTTACATTTTCAGCGATTGTTGTGAATTTTTCATTTTGATTTTCCATACTTTTTAAAATTTGTGTTTTTTTTTGTTAGCGCAGAACAATGGAAATACAGTTGTTGGAAGTGTTTGGCTTTAATGCAAAAAGTTGTTGCTGGCCATATATCACCCAGCTTGGCTTTTAGACGTTTAAATTTGTTGCCATTCAGCTGGAATTGCAGTCACTTTAAAGTTAAGCGTTGAACTAGTGTGGGCGTGTTTAACTCGTCCAAAGGAGTGGCCAAACCAAAACCAGGTGAACCAGTGCACCGCTTGGCCAAGACTCGTTTATATATTGCCTGACAAGCTTTGCTCCGTTATTTCAACCTCTTCTTTCAATCCTATTTCTCTTGGCCTTTCTCCTTGATTTTACTGCAGGCGATTGCCACGTAGAATTGTCATTACATTGATTGACTTCTGATGGAGGATAGCTACCAGTCTGTCCAACTAGTTTATTGTCAACTGTAGCTGTCCTTGTCTCTGCTCATGTTGCTGTCATATGTTACTCATACGCCCCGTTCGGCCCATTTGTAGGTCGCTCACGTAAATACTTTGATCACTTTTGTAATTGTATTGTTATGGGCGCAGCCATCAAATATTCATTGTCAATTAGGGCCTGTGGCCCCAAAAACACAACAACACAAAATAAAGTTCGGCCAACTTTTGGCAAAAGCATCAAAATTATTTATTTAACCTATGTGCAATTTCATATATTTTATTTATTTGGACAATGATAATATGGCATATTAAATAGTTCAAAAAGAAATCTGCAATTGCATCAGACAAAAAGATTATTTTATGTGACTGAACTTGTTTGGTTCTGAAATTGGTTATAAATTAAATTATTAATAAGTAATTAATACAGCACCAACTAGTTATAAGTATATGTCCTATAGTTATCTTAACTTTAACTTAATAAACAACTGTCTGGCTTGTCCTCGTCATAGGCTAAATAGACGGTTTAGTGTAAAAGATTAAATTCTTAGGAATTCATTTTTAGGCTAGAAAGACTGTTTAATTGCTATATGCTATGCATAATTTCAATCTTGTTGCCTAGTGTAATAAGCTTAATAGCTTGCAGAAACTAATAACCATTATTGTCTCCCTTAAGGCCCCTCTCTACATTCAGTTCATGGACTGGACAAACTGGCAGCCTATTGTATTGCGATTGTCTATTAAGAATTCCACGTCAAGGCTAATTTGTAGGAGCTTTTAGCTAACGGTAAGTGCATTGTTATGACAACAATCGACTGATTTCATTAACTGGCCTTTAGTTGCATCATAAATGGTAACGAGTACTCAGTACTGCTATTTTAAGCCATATGCCAGTTGAATTGTGTCCCAGACTGTGTCCTTCGGGAAGAAGTAGGCAGGAGATGTTCTCTAACCGTGACCCAGTTGTAGAGTTGCCAACAGGAATAGTGGTACAACATTTCCATGCCAAATGACACTTGTGGCATGTTCGGTTGCATGCCGCCTTTAATTTTCTATAGCCCACTTTGGGGCACCAGAGCCAATTTTGCCGAGTTGAGTTGAGTTCTCAGATTGAACTGCTCGTCACGTAATGTTCCATTCAGTTGACAGCAGGTGTAACAACGCGACATCTTTGCAAAAGGGAAATCATTTGCTGTAGTTGTTTGTTGTTGCACGTGCAACCAACTGCGGAAAGGATAAAGATTTCCTTGCGTTCCCCTGGCTCATGTCACCTTCTCCTTGTTATTGTTGCTGTTGTGCCGATAAGCACGTTTAGCTGCAAACGAAAGGGTGTTTGTGTGTTTAGGGCAGTGCCCGAAGGAGTCTAATAAAGTCAAGGGGGACCAACAAAGCAGAAAGATTTGTACAACAAAACTGCTTGCAGGTGCTGAGTGCACTCAATATGGTTGTGACATAATACTTAAGTTCAGTGTTATTTTGATGGGGAATAAATAGATTAAAAAGAAGTTGTTGACAATATTAGATTGGAAAACTTTGGCAATAAGTCGTTTGTTTATCTCACTTGTCTATAATATAGTTACATAAAACTTTTTACTTTGCCATGCACCATGCAGAGTTGCGCATTGGGGATTTATGCGTAAAACGTGATTTTTTACAGTTTTTCTTTACTCGTTAGGCAACGTCCAAAAGCAGACATAACCCAGCCATAACTACCTCCTCTTTCTCTCTCTTTACTATTTGATGTGTATGTCTGTCTCGCTCCCAGTGGATAAAACACGTGCATGCAGATGCCCCTGGGACATGATTTCAGTCTTTTGGCTTTGACTGTTTACCTTGACCACCAAAAACATGAAAGGACACGTTTAAATGTTGTTCAACGTCAGTTTTTTCCTATTTTTACTGTTATTGTGTGGGCTGTCATACATCATGGTCAAAATGTTGACGCATGAATCTTGTATGAGATACCCTAGAACTTTTCTAGCTTTACATGTGGGTGTACCTTCTGCATAATGAACATAAATATTGACGAATGCTAGTATATATAATTTGTTATTACTGAAGTGAATAGTAATTAGGCAAGTGAACGGACAAATCCAATTAACTTTATAAATGATAACTGAAAGTTGCCATCTCCTGATACAAATTTAGTTCATAGCTCACTGCATGCCTTTTAGATCGAATTCCTTTTCAACTTTATTGTATCAACTTAAAAATGCATACTTACAAAATTGTATTGAACAGACTGTCTATTGTCACAGAAGCACTTTCTGCAATTGGTTCCAAAAACAATTCAAAATAATTCTAAGAAGTCTCTTAAGAATGATATTTCTTACACAAAAATATATCTTAAATGTTTAAGATTATTTCAAGCGATTTCTGAGAAGTATCTTAAGGATGCTTTGAAATTTTACTGTGAAATATCAAACCTATCTTCAGCCCAATCCTCAAAAGTGGAGCTCGCATTTCTGGCTCGCAATTATACAGTGAAATTTCAGTCGCAATGCTGAGTGGGTTTTCTATTTTCAAAAGGGCCAGGTGTTACATATTTACTTCAATTCACCCATGAATTTGGGATGAGTACGGTGTAGAAGTAGATGAGGTTGCTTTATGCAAAGCGCGGTATACTGTTAACTTTTATTGGCGGAACGTGACCGTAATAAGCCGCTTCACACGCAAAATATATGTGCGAGCGGCAATACAAAAGTGCATTAAATATTTACTCAATCAATAACACATATTTTTGCTCCAAACCAAGGAGAAACAGAGAGTGAGAGTGAAGAGTGTTGTAGTCGCGTTTCAATTACCTGCAGTCTCATTTTCTCTGTTTACTTTAAGATATTTTAGTCGTTGCCGAGCAACAGATTCTTTTGAATCAAACTAAATCAACAAATCATTTTTTTTTTTGTACTTGTTTTTGGCGCGGGTTTGGCTCCTCGAGCAACTGGAATTTTGAATAATTTATTAGATCTCTGGCAAACACTTTTCATCTCATTTCTGAAATGCCATGTATTAGATGCTCCTTTCTGGGTGAAAATGTGTGTGTGTGTATAAGTTGATATTGTTGTTTGTTTGTTTGTTGTTAAAATTATGCGTAAGTAGGTGGATTTGATTTGGTTTTGCCAGTGCCTCTCATAAAGTTAACATACCTACCCTCATTTGGTTTTCCTTCTGGCGTAAATAATATTTTTTCTCGTTGAAAATTTGTCAGTGAGCTTCGAGATTTAGAGCTCTTATAGTATTTAGCCAACCCACATAAGTTTTCAACAATAAAACAACTAAATCATAATAAAGACGTGCTAAAACAAAAAGAAAGGTTCTCCAATTTAAATTTTCTTGAGAAATTACGAATTATGAAGATCTATTTTTGTTTGTTCTGTGCTAAATGTTAACTTGTGTATTGTGTAATTTATTTATGTATTTCTGTTGCGAATCAGAAGGCAAGAGAGAAATGTAAAAGAGTTAGTTTGAATCGATAAATTTTTGGATAACGGGTACAATAGAGAATGAAATTTATTGTGAAATAATAAGTACAAATAAAATCTAAATTAAGGCTTTGAATTTCAGTCACAGGGGTCAGCTGCTGTTCTTAAGAAAAGTATTATGTAACTATTTCACAATAACACAAGTCGAATTCAAGTTCAAAGCATGGTTTAATATAAACAAAGAAATTTAGTTTGCTTAACCTATATTCTGATGAATTATTCCCATTCAATTGACTCGTAACTTTTGAGTTGGTTCAGATATAATTAGAAATAATGGAGCTTTTCATACTTAAGGTTGACATTTAATAGATCGTTTCTGTTTCAACTCTACGCTAAAGTAATCCGATCCTGATAACTCACATACATATGTACCTACTTCCTGAATCGAAAGACCTATACCAAGTTTCATTAAATCCCCTTTCAACTTCACTTTAAAAACTAATTGACAACTTAGGAAATGTAGAATTTAGTTTTCTTGTTTATAGAGTATAGAAATACACTACACTGTTCAAAACTGTTTCTGCATGAATGTTGTTAATTTTTTTCACAGGCAATTCTCAGTTGCAATTTTAAAAGAAAACAATGGAAATTCCTATGATTATTTGATGAGTAGAAAAGTGAGCAGGCCACAGGAAATTCACGAAAAGTGTCGTAGATGCACGTAGAGGAGGAGAGGAAAATGGGGAGAAAGTGAAAGAGTTGATTGGGAATAAAAGAGTTGGTCAGTTATCCACATTAATTGTGGCACTCCAGCTGTGGCATGTGGCACAACTTTTATTGTCATTTGTTATTGCCATCGCGGTTTTTGGTGGCTGGTGGTTATGTAACAACATCCAGTAAGGTGTTAAATTAAATCATTAGGCTCGCTGTTCATAATTTAATTAAAATGGCCAGTGGCTCGTTGTGGGGCTTACGGTTGTGGTCTCTTGTTGTTTTTGTATTTCCACTTCTTCTCGTTCTAGTTGTAGATGTAGTTATTGTCTTGGCATTGTTATTAAAATTTAATTAAAATGCTATCAAAAGCAACAGCTTGCTGTGCCACCAACGACGCATCACCGCAACGTTTACCAAATTGTTAACGCCAAATTGATTGTCCAGCCACTTGGCAACGACTTGAAAACACTCACATTGGCAAACACAAGTAAGACTCTGAGCTACTTGGCATCGCGGACAATTTAACTTGATCATCCTTGTGCTTCATTAAATGCACACACAATGACACAATGGAACTCATCTATATATGTATGTATACACAGTCCAATGTATCCTGAGCATGCAACGTGAGACACTCCGAGCTGTACAACTACTATATTTAATTAATGTCAAGCATTAAATGTGATTACGCCAGCAGCAGCTGAGCGCAGTTTGACTTACACTTTACAGTTTTGTAATAACAGTTTGAGAAAAGTGTAATTACGTTAGAGTAAACACCACTCTCTCTCTTTCTATCTCTCACTCTCTCTTTATAGCCTAATCCCAAGTTTATAATCTGCAAATCTCTAATTATGTGGTAGCAACAAAGCCCAAGGATTAGAAACTGGCAAATAAATGCAACTAAAAATAAATAGCTTTTTAAAATATATATACTTAGTTAAAAGTAATGGGTAAATTTCAGTATAAATAACGCAAATAAAAACTTCGACAGAGTTTTAAAGTGTGAATAGCAACTAATGATTTAAAAAGATAAAGTTATGTTCAATGAGTAAAAATTAAAACTGATTTCTATCTGTGATGATTTTTGATGCTTATAAAATTCTTAACATAAACATGTACTTTTTTCTGACTATCGCTTAAGATTTTATTATTGTTTATTTTAGAATCCCAAAATACATTTTTATTAAGAAAGTGGTTCGGTTCGGGTTCAGGGTATAGATCAATTTAAAGGTTTGCTCCGTTAACGCAGAATTTAAAGCTGGCTATTTGAAAGTGTAAAACTTCAATTTAGTATAATAAAAACAACTGCGAAGTAAGAAATTAGTTAAAAAATACAAAAATTATGGAATGATTTAATGTATTTGTAAATTTTACACTAATTACTATACATTTTACTCCAAAATATTGTGTAGTTAAACACAAGCTTAACTAGGGATAAAAAAATGGGACTTAAATATTTTCAATCAAAATGAATAATAACTGTCAAACAAGTATCTTGAAGTAAGAAACAACACTTGAATATTTACTTCATAGTTTAATTTTCTTATATATTCGACTTCATTAAAAAGAAGCTTGTTTTAATAAGTAGTATGTTTAATACGGTTTGTACATATAGCAAAGTGGTTAGCTACTTGCTGACACTCTAAACCAAGCTAAAAGCAATTATGTGCAACTTGTCTTTTGTGTGGCAGCAAAAAATGTAAAAAATTTCAGATATGGATAGACAGAATGGCAAAGCAGCTAAAGCATAACAAAAGAAAAGAAAAGAAAAGAAATGACAAGCCAGAAAATAAAGAATACGATTAAGAATAAGAGCATGGAACATTTTTAACATTTTCATTTGAAATAACTTTTAGCTTTAATTTGTGCAATTCATCAGCGAAAAGAAAGCAGAAGAATGATAAAGATACCCAAAGACAGAGAGGAAGACGAGGCTTAAGAAACTTCCGTTTTCGCTGTCAAACGACCAACAATAATGACGGCAAAAAATGCGAGAGGAAAAGGAAGAGGGAAGAAAAGGGGAAACTGGCAGATGGAATGCAGCTAAAGTGGGGAACATGCAATTGAAAACAATTAACAAATATGCCAGCCAAGGCCAGAAGCACGCACGACTGCGGATACCTGGGATTGGGATTGGAATTGCAATTGCTATCTAGATACGGACTCTGTCGGCTCGTCTATTTGTTAGTCTGTTTGATTGTGTCTAAAGAATCACGATGATCATCCAACATCAATGTCTGGTACAATTCGCAACTCATTCATCATTTTTAATTATGACAATTGCCTGCTCCTAGAATCCCTACTTAGGCCTGGGAAATTGAAAGCCTGTTGAATGAAAAGCTTGGGAAAATAATGCTACTCACGTGCCTATTAACTGCTAATGGCATTGCTGATAGCCAGGCTAGGCTTTTAGGGCCAAAAACAACAGATTTATGGCAACTTGCAACGTTTAAAGAACTTCGATTTATAGCCTATCTGTCAGCCTTTTCAAGTACCTTCAATTACCGGGCTAATAACATTTCATGCCCTGCCTTAATTAAGTTAGCAGACATTTGGCACTCAGACACAACAAATGGCTCGTCCCTTTGTCTTAATCATATTCCATCTTACATCTCTGATTTTTGCTCACAAGTGTATTTAAAATTATTGATGTAAAAGTCTATGCAACACACTGAAGTAGAGAATAAATATCCTTTGAATTTAAGGCAAAAGTTCTCTACAGAGTTTTTACTTGTCTTGAGGATACAAGTAACTTACTCAGATTTACAACTGACTTCACTTTGTCAAAATTGATGCGATTTCCACAGGAAATTACTTTTTGGAAGTAGATTGTGCTGTATATAAATTAGGTTTATTAATTTGATTTATAATAAATTCTATTTTCAAATGGTTGTATTCATAAGTTTTGTGTATGATTTGACCTTTGCACCTTAATAAATTATGCTCGTCAACAATTAAATTATAGCTCTTATTATAAGATACAAACATAATCATCTGACAGACAAACTGACAGGCAGTTTGACAGACAGTTGACTTGGCTAATCTGCTTATCAGTTGGACACAAATGTAATAAACTCATTAATGAAGAATGGCGTGAGTAAGTGAGGGGTGCAAAAAGTGAATACTCATAAAATCATAATTAGGAGTACCCTTATCGGGTCTAAAGCGAAACTATGAAGTCATCACAGTGGCCAGTGGCCATGTTGTAAACTAAAATGTTTTTACATAAGCACATAAATATGCGGTGCTCAGTGAGCGACAACGAAACTAATTAAATCAAAACGCATATAAATTAAATAATTATAATTGTTAAATGCGGTACAGTGAAAGGTAATGGAAGAGCAAATGCATTTAATTTGCTGAATGTCATTTTAACGCGAATTTAATGCAATTTGTAAACAATTTCAGTTCGCTTGTCCGCTTGTAATTTCAACATTTTTACATAATATAATTCTCTGCTGCAATCTAATTTGCATGACAGCTGGCGTATGCGTAATTTCTGTTCTTCTTCCATTTAATGCGCAATACAAACCAAGCTATACGACTGTGAATAATTACATGCCCAAACATGCCCCAAAAACAGACTGTTCACCACAGTTGAAATTGCTCATCCTGTGGTTCTGCTTCAAGGTGTGTCTCTTGCCCAAAGGGGCAGCTTGTGGGCGTGTCAGCCAACACTGACCATTGCTGACCATTGGTGACCTTGACAAATGTGTAGGCTCAGACTTTAACTCGCAACACGTTATGCAAACATGCGAGTTGAAAAACAAAACAAAATGGAAGAGATGAGATGAGACTATGAATTTTGTAGCGGTTACTTTTTTGGTATTCTCATTTATTTTTAGATTACCTGTTTATCATAAAAATTTCACTCACATCAGTTGCAGTATAAAAGTTGAGTCTTATGTGAACACGTATCCATTTGTTGGTTGAAATACTCACGATAAGAAGTTTCAATTGTTTTGATTTTTTGAATGAAGGAAACACATTTTTAACACATCAATCAGTATTGTCAATCAAGCTGGTTTTTGCACTTCCTTCACACTAATCACTTTATCACAGTGAATCACGAGAGCAGTGAAAAGTGTCTGGGGAACTGTGCTACAGTGTCAGCTATAATTGAATGTCCCTGTCGTGTGGACCAGTAAATATTTTCCATTAATAAAACATTTGCAACATTTTTTTGTGCATTTCAGCATCGCTACGTGCTACGTTGAGCCAGTGGACATCAATCAAGCTGTTGCGGACGCGCATGTTGACCGTCTAGCAGATTGCTGCAGCATTGCCCCCATCCTAATACCAATCATCCAACACAAGTTCCACCTCACACAATCCCATCCAAATGTATGCCGGACGCGCCACACAATTCGCCAAGACTATCAGCAGCATGGCATGTAGCATTCAGAAGCAGCCCTCGCAACCAGCACCAACGACAACAGCAACAGCAACAACAATGGCTATTATTGGTGGAGTCAGTGGTGCCAGTGGATCTAGTGGTGCCGGCACTGTACCCTCCACACCCAAGGCCACGAAAGCAGCCCAGCCGCGAGGCTCATTGCCAACAGATGTTCATCAGCCTCCGTTGGAATTTCAATGGCCTCCTCCAGTTCCCGTATCCAGTCACACAAGCAACTTGCGTCTGAACATGATGAACCAGGACCCAAAGGATTTGCATACGGCCCGCGCCATTATTGAGGAGCTGCGCTCCAAGGTTCGCTTTCAAACCGAGCACATCATGAAGTGGCGTAAAGCCTATGCAATGCAGGTAAGTCGATTAAATTTCTGATCAAATTCAAAATTGGTTTAAAATTGACTAAGCTACAGGCTCTTAAGTAAAGTAATTTTGGGGAAACAAAATGTAATTTGTTATGGAACTCTCTCTCTTTTATTCCGCTCACAGGTGCAGCAACACTATCGCTATCAGAAGGAGAAGTCGGATCAGATGAACTCTTTGACATCACAGCTGTTGTTACTGGAGTCGCGATTAAAACGGAAACAAAAGCAAATCGCAAGCTTGCTAAGCCACAGAGAAGTGACTATACAAAGACAACAAAAGATCATTGACACATTGTCCACACGATTGGTGGATCATGGATTGGAAAGCATTGAGGCGAGTTATGCTAACGAGTTGGACTCCTTGAACGACTCGGATTCGGCGGTTGTGCTGGAGGACATTGACTCGGATAGCAACATGACTCTGGGAACACGGCGCAAAAGCAGCGGCGGATTAGGTGGAGTACTGGGTAGCGATGGCATTACAATTGTGCGCTCCATATCGGATGCCATTGAGACAAATCTGAATAAATACGGAGCCGCAAGGCGGAACAATTGTTTTTTACGGCGACCAGATATCCTAGAAACCGTTTACTCTGTGGAGGAGGACCCGGAACCCACCTCGGATGTGGCCGAGAAGCGTGACAAGTTCAAGAATCGATCCGATAAGGCGCTCAGCTCCAGCTCCACTGAGGGTCAAATTGATGCAGCAACTCCAGCGGCGGCCACGTCCACCACACCGGAGAAAGCCAAAGACTCGTCTATAGGTGCAACCATGCCGGTGCCCCGTCGCCAGCTGGGTGGACTGAAGCGCTCACCTAGCCACGATTCACCCTGCACCACGTTGAGTGTAAAGGTGCCTCAATTGCAGCCACCGCCTGCCGTCGCCTCGGAGCAACTCAACGGAAAGTCACAGGTCATCACATATAATCGTGTCATGTCCAACCATCGGTCTGTCACCAAGCCCAAGGATGTCAAGTATAAGCGAATCAATAAGGCCAAGTCCAAAAGCCTCGAAGAGTTGCGTGGACGTCTCAAGAACCTAGTGGAACGACCCGGCATCGATGCAGGATACACAGCCGGCATGATGCCCCAGACTGCACAGTCGTATGCGTGACACATGCCGCAGTTGGACGCAGAGGAGCAGCTGGCAGTTGTGTCCACGGCGCCAGTTGCTCCAGTTCAGTCCAGGGCATCCTTATCCGCGGGCCATACACCAGATCAGACGACGCCCCAACGGCATAGCGCTCCCAAGAGGTCGTTAACCCTGCCCCGTATCCTTGTGCCCCAGTCGGTGAACGCGGGAGCGGGGCAATCTGGCAGCGGAGGCGGAGGCGGAGGCGGAAATGGGCGTGGCGGTTTCTAGCAATTAAAGAAATTTTTCATACGCAATTGTGATAAAAAATAAAATTGTTTTTTCTCTCTCTCTCTCTGTCTGACAATCTCTCCACCTCACTATCACTCTCATTCTCGCTATTTTTGTAGTCTCTTTTGTAACATTTGTTTCCTGTGCTCGGCATTTAATTTAATCTAATTTAATTTAATTAAGTTTAATATAGTTTATGTCATCAAACGGAACTGCATTTTCACTTTAATAATTAATATTATTTCACAAATAAATATGAAAAGTACTCATTGAGTACTCATTTAAAACACACAAAACAATTTGGCTTTCTATTATTTTCTTTTGATTTCCTCACAAAAACGTATGAAAAATTTCAATTAACATACTTGAATATATGAACTAATACATCAAAGATGTGCAAAACTGATCCGGAATTCCATTGCAAAAAGGTGTCATAAATATTGTAAGGTATTCTTTTGTGAGCGTCGTGTCGTAAATTCAGAGAATCGTTCTGAAAATTGTGTTATTTCATGTAAAATTCATTAAATAGAGAATTCGAAGAAACAAATCGAAAGGGTCTGTGACATTTGCGTTTTTAAGGACAATATGCCAAGGAGTATCGATTGAAGGTGGGTAAATTTATAAACTTAAACAAATTAAAGTATAAAAAACATATAAAATAAGGAAAGGTGTCTGGGTGAAATTATAATTAGGCTAGCAAATTTACAAAAGCCTTCCTCTAAGTATACTAAATTAATAAATAAATGTGTAATTGTGGTTTAATTTAAGCTTATATAAATTTATAGTCGTAGGCAGGACTTAAGTAAATCTACAATTTAGATTGACTAACAAATCCGTTTCTTATAAGTTATATTTTTAAAGATTTATAAAACACAGTATTCTTTTTCTATTTATTTTTTTAATCTTTAAATTTTCAATCTTCTTTAATTTATTTATTCTTAAACTAAATCGTACATTCCTTTCGGTTGTTTTCAAAACAAATTGTCATCAAAACCTCTCGGGGTTTTTATTAACATACAGATCTGTATATTAATATTTGATTTTAAAGAGTATTTAATTCGTTTTTTATATAAAAAGCCTTGAAGACATACGTATGTATTTTACAAATCTTTAATATCTTTAAAAGTAAGGAAAAGGCAATTTTCAGTGCTCCTGCTTCTCAGTTGTTTCAATTGTCTCATTATTATTTAAAAAATTTCACATTTTTAAAGCTTAAATTGAATTAAATTAAATTCATATTTAAATTAACAAATAATTATATGTATATAAAAATGTTAATATTTTATTTATTTTTAAAATAAGCAAATAACAATTAAATATCAAAAAAAATTAAAAAATAAAATAAAATAAAAGAACATGCTCAATTTAAAAACATCTACATTTCAT
Organism: Drosophila testacea; assembly: GCA_035043265.1. NCBI lineage: Eukaryota > Metazoa > Arthropoda > Insecta > Diptera > Drosophilidae > Drosophila > Drosophila testacea. The sequence goes on from JAWNND010000151.1 coordinate 4,776,440, forward strand.
TTGGTTGTTTTCAAAAGCACTTGCTTACCATCTACATCGTCTACAGATTTATTAAACAAACAAAATAAATAGCATTTCCTTTTAAAACTATCTTACTTTGGTTTCAAATCATTTAAATGCATGTCCTAAATTAAACTTCCCAATCAATTCTATCTATCATAGATCAAGGACTCGCAAAATATATGCATATATGTTTGTGTATAATTGATAAGAATCTGAAAATTGAGAACATGTGTCACTAAAAGTATTTTCAGCTACTTAAAGAAATCAGATCAGGTTTATATTTTCCAATTTCTGTAATATATGCTCTCTGAAAGATCTATAAATTTTTAATGTAATTTACATAAGAACTATCTAGCTATAAGCTTTACTTCATGGACTGTCTTCTAGATAACAGAATTTAAGTGCAAGAGAGCTGTACAAGCAAATTAGTATTACTTTAACAAGTAATGATATAAATTATATATTTTCATACTTAACTTGAAGCTAACTATTTTTACAAACCATAAACATATTTATGTAAATATAAATTAAAAATTAATAATTAAAGTTAGCTTAGATAAAATTAAGTCAGTTAAGAAATTATTTTCGTTAAAGTTTTGCGAATTATTTTTGAAATTGTTATAAACTTTGGAGCCTCGAGCGGCATAAAGTTAAAACGTCATGTGTACCTTGAAATGATTAAAAATATATGAGTGTAGTTGGAAAATGCATAAGTATGCTATACATAAATATATTTATATGTGCGTGTTAAGTAATAATTTTAAGTAAGCCTTGATATCTATTTATATATGTATGTATAACAATGGCTGCATCAATTCTCAACTAATTGAACTCAAAGTACAATGCTACGGCGTCAATATTAAACTATGGATCTCTCAATAAACAGATACATATTATATATCTCGTGTTATTCAAGTTTCATGAAAGTACCTTAACATTGTTGTTTTATAAGGGCATCCACACTGTGTACCTATGATAAACCCACTGCTAAACAGTTTCATTTTCGAAAGTCTTTTGCAATTAACATACATACATATATACTTCAATATGGAAATAAATATATGTATATTAAGAATCGTAAATACGTAATATAATATCTATGTAAGTTGTAAATCAGATTAAGTAATAAATTCAATTCCCTTGTCAATTTTTGCACTCAAATTCAAATGAGTTTGTCGAATCGAGTACAAAAAAAAAAGAAAATATTTTGAATGTATCTGAGATACTCAAATGTAAAGCGTGTTATTCTGAATATAAAATTAGCGTGTTAAATAAAACCAGATTTAAGTGTTTCATAAGTTTCACACAATTAACTTACCCAACGCCAAAGAATTAAAAATTAAAACTAACCGAGAATTCATACTCAAGTCTAAATCTGCATTTCTATCCTGCGTTTCTTATGTGGTACAGCTGCCTTTAATAATGTTCAACAACTTACTTCAATATTTTTCAGTTCCACATAAGAAAATCTCATACAACTGTTGTTATAAACATTTTTTAGGATCGTATATATAAGATGCGTTGGTACAAACAATTCTCCACTTCTGTGCTAATTGTTAAATAAACAGAAATCAACATATTAGATTGTAAGTTTAATATATACTTAGCGAAATTAGCATACCAATCGGTATATTTACTTGTATTAAATTACCAAAAAGGTATTGAGATTCATATGTAAGTACGATTAACCCATTATATTTAAGCATTGTGCTATTCTTTTCTAGTTAGCTTATTTAACTAATGAACTACTTATTATTAATTAAAATACTGGACATTTTTGATCATTTTCAAAATCTTAAATCGTGATGTAAAATATATAATTGATTTCTGGCTTTGCTGAAGTGCTTAATAAAAGCTAAACTTAACTTAAACACTAAGATTACTTACTTGATTTATTTCTTATCGGTTGAAACTGAGACTTGATATCTATCAAGGCGAATCCCAATGCTAAACAGTTTCTCACCAACCGTCAACCTGAGCGGCAACATGTCGAGCTCTCAGTCAAAAGCGTGTTTCTGGTTAAGTCTGCTTATCAGCAGCGGGCTTATCAGTCTGGTAAGTTGATTCAAGTTCAAGATGTTGCATATACTTATAAATATCCTCTGTTTCCAGAACCTAAGCGAAGTCAGTCCCGCGGCATCCGTGACTGTTCAGAAGATTGAGCTGTTTTACAATCAGGTGCTACAATCCTCCATAGACAACTCTAGAGCAAAGCTTCAAAATCTGAATGATACAAGCAATCTCATCGATAATCAGTACTTTATTGAACTGGACAAGCTTGTGGGCAATCAGAATTACTATAGTACCGCCTACTTCATCTTTGGCTTAATCCACAGCTCGTTGTTCAATGAGCAATCCAATGACCAACTACTGGTTGAAATTCTACCAGCCGAGAAAGTATCCATACGCAATTTCTATTCAAAAGTCAAGCAAGAGTTGTTCAAATATTTCACAACCACTAATCAAGTTCATTTGGAGCTAATGCAAAATGTTACCCGTTGGCAAAATGAGACTTCGGATAGTCTTCTCTTAACCTACCTAGAATTTCCAGAAAATCTACAGAATCAAGTTCCAGAACTACGGCTGATGGATTATTCAAAACAAGCCAAGGGTATTGTTGAAGGCATTGCCCGAGAACTTCAAAGAACTTTGTCAGTACAAATTTGAATTATTTCTAGAACTAATTTTAAAAATCAAACACATTTAAAATGAGAAAAATCTTTTGTTTTCTTGTAACGTAATGTATTTCGAACGTACATTTTTTTTTACATTTTTATGCGTCTAATTTGAAAACGGTAAATTGGAAAACAATTGAACGTTTTGTAATAATAATTATGCAATATACTCGTATTTAGATCTTAAATCCTGTGCTGCATTTTATTTTGTAGATGTGCTTCCATTTAAAATTAATCGTTACTTTTTAGCTTAACAATCCGCCAATTTGTAGTGAACTGATCACTTGAGAGCTGTCACATTTAAGTTCTTGGAGAGATATAGTGGGCATATAGTTGCACTGACAGTCATACCAACACTCACAGTTTTCTTTATGATCGAAATCAGAGTTACATACCAAATTCAAAAGCTATAATTCCCTGATATGCACAGGCTATACAGATTGAAGGTAGCTATTGATTGACTAACTTATAGGCTTCTGTGTTGATTACTCTCAACATGTCATCGTATTGTTCAAGTACTCCCCGCAATGCCCGCAATGTGGGCATCAAAAGCTCCTCCTCGCTAATCTTGCGCAAGTAACTAATCTCCAGGGTCTCTAGCTGACCCCGTAGTTCGCTGCAACTGCGACGTAAAGATCGCAAATGACGTTGCACGTGCCTCTGGTTGCAATGACTGCCCATTGGGCGACATTGTTCAACAAATGCCGCAAAGTTTAGACCCATTTGCTCAAGGGAATGTGTCCACAAACTGATGTCTTCATTGAATTGCTGCTCGTGCTGATGCTGCTCATCATTTTGCTGTCTCATAAGCTTACGCAACTCTCGTAGACTGTCCGCCCTGGGCAAGGCATTTATTATCTAGAGTTTGATTGAGTAGAGAGTAATTATTATACTAGTTGTATTTACATTCCATGCAACTTACGCCCAATAGGAAAGCTAATATGGTAAGTATACGGACATACATCATTTTTATTTTAATTAAACGTTCTTATCACGACAAGTGAAATTTCTATACTGATTATAGGTCATCAGCTTCCACAATAATGGAACTTAGTTCCCATTATTAATAGTTTCAAGCATTTCAGGGAGGTTTGCAACATGCATTGAAAGCTTATAAGAAGCAAGCGTCTCAACGAAAGCGTTATATTGTCTCCTGAAGATCTGGAAATCAGTTGGAAAATGTGGCATTACGTACTTATTTTTCTAGCAGTGCAATCAGCGGTAAGCCCATTAGAACTTGAAATTTCTCTTTATCCCGTTTTTTACTCTTGGATATCAAAGTTTCGAAATGTTTAATAATATTAGAGTAAAATCCTCTGTCCTTGTTTAACTTTTCATTCGACCAGCTTACTACAAATTTACTAACTAGTTGAAAAATGCAGACTTTTCAAATTGTTTAATAATTTACGATTGATTTGAATTAATATTCTGAAATAAAGTTATAATAAATTGTTTCTGTCAACTTCTTTAGTGCGCTGCCCCAATACTGCCCTGTGTGAAGGTGAAATATTATATTGTGGATGAACTTAACACATTTACCAAAACAGCCCGAACCCAATTTGCTAAGATACTGCAGCGGATTATCGAAGAAACGGAAAGAATTGATGTCAGTGAGAGTGGTAGGCAAATATTGGATAGTTTCGTCAAGATAATAGAACACTCAAGTCAGTTGAATGATTATGATGCTCCAATGCTTGGATTCGATGAATTACTAGATCGGATTTCAGACTTCATAGATAGTCTTGAATCCGATGAATCGGATAGTTTTAGTCAAAGTATATTGCTTAAGAACAGCATGAATTCCTTTGAACAATATATGGACAAACTGGCTGACGACTCGCTACAACGTCTTGAAAAGCATATCATGGACTATCTAAAGACAATTCGGAAGAACACATCAATAGAATTTGAGTGGAACAATTGGTTAACTGAATTCAAATCTGAAACAGATTTCGAAAATAAAGTTGAATTGTTTAAAGAGTTTTGGGGTGCTTTAGAATGTTAGATGTTTTATAACACTAATAAATGTCTCATCAAAATGTTTTATTAATAAAGTGAAATAGTTTAAGCATTCCAACATTCATTTAAATTCCGAGTAGCGCAATTCAATCATTTATAGAGCAAGATCGCATTGAAAGGTCAATACGGTCATTACGCGGAATACAATTTATGTGAGATCCCACAACAGAGTTTATCAGCAATGCAGTTGTCGACGTAATAAACATTTTCTATTCATGATTGACTTTTTACAATATTACGATGAGAATAACAAATTCCGGGAATTTTGATGCTAAAAGTTTGATATGCCTTGTCCCAATCGAGAGTCGAATACATTCCGCTCTATTTGCGGTGGACCATTGCCATCTGAGTAAGAGCTATATGACTCCGAGCGATAGAAGTTATTTGAGGAGCCGAAGCCGTTATCTGAAAAGCCCTTGGGAGATACGATGCCAGTTGCCATTAAGGGTATCTAAAAATAGTAAGCAAATAAATAACTCAACATAAGAAATTATAGGTGGCTGACATACCGATTGACTTCCTAGAGGTCTAAAAGGTCCTAAGTCTGGCTCAAATAAGCCAGTGTTACCAAAACCTCTTCCGCCATTAGTAGACTGGTAGTTTACCTGTAAGATATTATAAATGAAAGTACATAAATAAAGAATAAATTAAGATTGATCTGTCATATTTATTTACTGTGCGTATTCCACTGGGAAATGGGTCATTAAAGCGACTGGGATTGTTGAATCTCGGAATGGTTGAACGGTATGATGAACGATCATCATAATCGTCCTCCTGTTGAGCATTAAAATTTCTTCCCTTTGGAGCCACGGGATCAGTTACAACATGCGCCTCTCCTGTGGAACGCTGTGAAAGGAATGTAAGGCAATCTGAATTGATCATTTTAATATGAACTTACCTCAGAAAAAGTGTCATCATAATCCCGCGATACTACCGACGTATTCTGATTTCTGTTGGAAGCGCTGTCCAGCGGCTTAAACATATTCGAGGGTATATTTCGTGTGTCTCGTTCGATGCGCAACTGAAGATCAAAGTAAATAAATCATTCAGTGAATAAACACTGTTTAATATTGCTTACCTTCTGGATTGAAGCACTATGACCGAGCTGTAAGGGTTGCATTAGGCGATTAAAACCCGATAGATACACACTAGAACAGGACACTTACCGCAACTCCAATGAGTAGGCAAATTAATAGGGCGGAGAGATGAGACGACATTCCGAATCGACCTGAAGTGAGACGTCTTGATTTCTAGACAGCTTCCAGCACTATGACGTACCCAACTGGCATGTTGGCTATATTAAAATTGCAATGTCGAGAGTCTAACAGGTTTGACTGGAAAATGAGCAAGGTGAGAGAATCAGTGCTCGGGGTTATCAGTATTTGCGAGCGGGAAGACCCATAGCAGCCGCGACTTGGAAAGAGGTGAAGTAAACATTTCTTACATACATAAATATATATTTTTATTTACACGACTCATTTTAATTATATGAGTTCAATGAGTATATACAATAGTTATTACGAGTACATGCTTAGCGCCCATAGGGATAGGGTTGGCCAAATCCGCGTGCCGGACCAGGGTATGGATAGCTGGGCAGAAGTGGACGACGTTGAACCACATAAAGCGGAGGATAACCATAGCTGGGTTGCTCAGCGAGCTTCTTCTCCTCCTCAGGGGACTTGGCCTTCTCATCCGATTTGGGTTTCTCATCGCTGTCGGCATCAGGAGAAAGTGGACCACCGTAGGGATAGGGTGCATGACGATGGAAGGGAGGTGGTCCGTAGGGTGAGTAAGGTGAGTAGGGTAACCGCAAAACTGGAGGGTAACCAAAGCTGGGATGCTCAGCAGGCTTCTTCTCCGCCTCAGGGGACTTTATCTTCTCATCCGATTTGGGTTTCTCATCGCTTTCGGGATCGGCACCAGGAGAAATTGGACCACCGTAGGGGTAAGGTCCATGACGATTAAAAGGTGGTGGTGATCCATAAGGCGAGTAAGGTGAGTAGGGTGACCTCAAGATCGGATAACCCAAATACGGGTAATCAGGATAGTCAGCTGCACTAGACTTGGGCTTGGACAAGCTTTCCTCATTAGGTGGTGGTCCATAAGGATACGGGTAAGGATAGGGATGTGGTGGATGAGCATGTTGCTTCTGTGGCTTCACCGTTGTCGGTGGCACAGTAGTGCTGTCGACGGGCGGAACTGTTGTTTCTGGCTCCGCAGCAACATTTTTTTCCAATGCCAGTCCTTGATCCAATTCTATCAGTCCTTTGTCAGGACTGGCGGTAGCTTGAGCCTCGGGCACTATTTCCGGTAGAGTCGTAGTTATCACTGGCTCTATTGTTGTTTCCTCATCATGAGCAATCACAATACAGCTGAAGGCCAAAATCTAAGAAGGAATCCCCACAATGAGATTTAACTTTGGGAATAGAGAGAATGGGCTAGAAGCTTTACTTACTTGACTAAGTAGCAATAGTTTGATATACATCTCGAGATGATATTAACTGCCAACTGCGAGAACTTAAATCGAACTGTTGGCCAACTATGAGCAACTGGTTGGCTTTTATAGACATCGCTGACAGCGCTGCCCACAAGTGCGATTATGATGTAAACCCACAATTAGTTTATTATTCCTAATAATTAATCGACGTGAGACGTAAAACCCGTCTAAAGGTAATGTGTCAGCTTGTGCGTTGCTAGCTTGGTAATTCCTAAGAACTGCGTTCAGAACTATGTCAAATCTAGAGAAGACTTCATCGGAATTCGATTTGGTCATAAAAAGTAGCAACTGTTTCAATCAATTTCAACTGGAACCCATTGACGAAGTCCCTATAAAAGTGCCCGATATTGCTTGTCAAAGGGCAATCTTCAATTTCAGTTGACATGGCAAGATCTCAATTGGTAAGTAGTCTAGCTTGTAGATCATAGAATCTAGGAATATATTTATTATATATTTTCACATAGATGGTTTTGTGCTTGTTGCTAATTTCACTGGTGCATGCAGAGCCAGGAGCAGCACCACAAGAAGCCCCACCAACACATACGACACCAGCAACAGATGCGACAACAGTAAGAGATTTGGCACCACCAACTGTTACGACACCAGCAACAGATGCGACAACAGTAAGAGATTTGGCACCACCAACAGTTACGACACCAGCAACAGACGCTACAACAGCAATAGATTTGGCACCACCAACAGATACGACAGCAGCAACAGACGCGACAACAGCAATAGATTTGGCACCACCAACACATACGACACCAGCAACAGATGCGACAACAGCAAGAGATTTGGCACCACCAACACATACGACACCAGCAACAGATGCGACAACAGCAAGAGATTTGGCACCACCAACTTATACGACACCAGCAACAGATCCAGCATCCACAGATAAAGCAGCAACAGTTGCTGAAGAAGACAATCAAAAGGCAAGAGAAGGCAAGGAGGAAAATGGTGGTGATCCGTTTGTATCGCCAGATGGTCCCAAACATGGAGCTAAGCATGTGAGAGCACACGATGGTTTTCATAATATTAAGAATGAGCCCCTTTGGGCGCATTGGAATGATGCATTCACCACGTCACGGCCCAAAGGCCAGAATCACTAATAAAGACACCCTGTATTTGAAAGGCATCGGCGTGCACTTGTTGATTAAACGCTCCGGGCCCAAAACAAATGCAATTAGTGTGCCAGCCCGTGGCTTGTGGATGGTTATTCTTAGTTCTACTGTTGACTGGGGGAAGATGCCGTTACGTTGCACGTTCTGCTGGGTGAGGAGCAAAGGGGTTAAATGTATCCGAATATAGAGTACATTGTTGTTTTTCTCCCTTTTCATCCGTTGTAGTTGTTACTCTTAGTGTATCTCTGCCTGGTAATGGGAAGCAGCCTACCAAAGAGCAGACATCATGTCTTGATTGCTCACGATGGATTCCACAACATCAATAGGGAACCCAGATATAGGAATTGGAAGGCACGCCAGGAACAGCATGCCAAGCATCATAATTTAATAAGTCAGACGATAATTAATAATTAAATAGATTCCAATCGGATTGCATGCGATATTTCCGTTCCAATATACATATATACGACAAAGTACAATGGGTGTTAATGGGTATCACGACCTTCCCATAACTCACGATTCACATTATAAATTAAATTCAAGTCAACACTTTTCCCTTCGCTGGAATATGAAAATATTAAATTTGTTTATTAAAATAAAATGTTGTTGAATATATACATATATTATGAAGTACATACAAATGTGCTTTTCTCGAAAGTCGACCTAGAGCATACAATTGAAATAGTCGCACAATATGTTTGCCTATCCGATTGAGAAGTGACCAGATATTAAATCCAAGCTTTTTCATAACCCATTTCAAACCGAAGACAATCGAATTTTCCGTGTCAAATTAACTATTAGGCAAGCTAAGAGAACATACTTATCAGCAAATATTTATTTGAATTCAATCTTTAGCAAGTTACTTTATGTCGCAGAGCATTTAAATCTTTAAATAAGAATTATGTGGAACTTGTTGTTACTGGCTTTCCTGATCTGTGTACACAGCAGTATCATCATTGCCGCACACAATCCAAATCAAAGGCATATACCATACGATCGTCCGAGACATGTGCGACCCCATAATTTGCACAAGGAACCGTACGAAGGATACACGACTGACGGTTTAAAGTGATAAGGCTAACCTAAAAGTATTTTTCAAATGTTCCAAAAATTGCCTTAATATATGCGTGTTGAAAAATAAACAATAGTTTAAATCTATATTAGTCCTCAGGGAGAACAATTCCCTAGTCCATTCGATTAAGGGCCGTGATAACATCTTGTCTTAAGCCTTTCATACTATCAACATGTTAAACTGAACTTGGATTTGAAAGTTAAACGTTTTCTCGATTTCCAAATAAATTCTTACTGGACATTTGACTTGGAAGATAAAGAGACGAAGTTTCAATTATTGATAGAAATTCATTTCTTTTCACTAAATTCAGTTACAGTTAGAAATCTGCAGGATACATACAACATTGCTATTCATTAGCATTGTCACGCAACGCTTTTACTTAGAATTGCAGTATACAGTCATTTAATAACGCAAAACTACAAATTTGCACTAAACTTTAGTGACTAAAGCAATCTCTGGAGAGTATATATATGAACACAAAAAACAACTTGAATCTTTAGTTTGGCAGCGGCCATAACTTTAATTTCAACTAGAGTTTCTTGTTGCTTGGTATCGCCACTTAAACATAGACGTCTCCTAACTTTTCACTTAATTACTGTTCACACACAACGAGAACGCCGACTTGGAATTGCTGTAAGCTGTCGCTTAGTTCTTCCACTTTTGTTCTCATAATCCCACTTGGAGGTCAAACCGGTGACGGGATTGATTTCCAAGTCGATCATACGCTTCAGTTGCGCCTTCTGGTGCTCCTCATCGAAGGTAACTGGCAAATCATCATAGACTGCAAAAAGAATCATATTAAAGTGTGCCCAAAGTAATAAATATATATCTTCAGCCAGTTACCGAACAGGTTCATCAGGATGGCGACCCAGATGGCAGCGGCGGTGAAGATGAGAGCAACTCCGAAATGCATCTTCCATTCGCCGGCGTCGCCAGCTTGGACCTCGGAAATGGTCTGGCAGAAGCTGGCACGGTACAGGGCCTTGATCTCCTGTGGGCTCAGTTTCTTCCAGTCGCCCTGCTCCTTGGTGCGCAAAGCGGTGATTTCATTGTTGGCCTCACGGAAACGGATAGCGGGCATGGGGTAATCAGCACGATCCGCATAGCAGGCTGTGCCGTTCCACCCATAGCCAACAACCTCACGCTTGCCAATCTTGTCCAGCGTGTGAATGGAAGCAATGCTACCGACCTGAGCATTGTGTGGCAACTGAGCGGCCAGCTGACGACGCAGGGCGTTGTTGATTAGTCTGAGTGCCATAGTTTCAGAGCTGCAATGACAAGTGAAGTTTGGTTAACATAAAAGCTAAACTAGCAGCATGTATGGATTTGTTGGGAAGAGCGGAGGAGGAAACGCAGCTGTATGCAAGTGACGCATATAAGGTTATGTAACTCCAGATTAGCCTACGTGCAATGCAAAAACACCAATCAATAATCATAAGACTACATTCCGGTATTATAACTACTTAGTTAGTTATTATTGGCTTAATATGCCCGCCCTCAGCGCATAATATTGCCATTTTTCATAGCTCTCGTGCAACTTGTGCTGCGGCTGTTGTGTAATCAAAACTTTTTTCACACATTATTGAGGCGCTTTTCACATTATCAGGGCAGTCACTTCTAAGGTCAGTTGAAAACAAATATTTACTTTGTTACGAATTTATGCAATATGTGTAAGAATTTGCAACTTTAACCTTTAATTTGAGCACTATAAAACAAATTACCAATTCTGATGTCGGCCACGGTTTGTTCTGGTAGAGTTTGGGAAGATTGCCAGACTACTTTAGGAAGAACCTAGTTCTAAAAGTGATCAACATGATAGCTGGCGGCGCTAACAAACAAAAGGTGGCGCCACCTCCAATTTGAATCGTGGCAATCTTGGTTTCTCAATGAAAAGCTGCCACTTTACCGCTTTCTACTGTTTTGAGCGGAACTAATTAAAATAGCGCCATCTATTGTTCTTTATCGGAACTAATAATGATCCAGTTTTTTTGACGGATGTTTTGAGTGAGTTCCGATTTTGAGTGAACGAAAAATTTGTTCACTTAATAAATATAAATTTTAAAAAGGGTCTTAATATTTCGAGCTTTGGATTTACTTGGTTTGTTGACTAAAAATCGTTTTCCCAATTAAAAAATTAATTTTAGTTTTAGCAATTTTTCTATCGTTATATTAGCGCCGACGGCCATGCTAGTAACTACAAAGCGCCACTCATTGGGAATTACAAGACGCCACCTGTAACTAAAGTGAAAGTGGACGACGAATTTGAAAGAACTGTTTTTCTTATAGGCGCGGAAAGAAGTAGAGAATTTTTGACAAAATTGCAAGTCAGAATGAAAATTAGAGAAAATTGAATCATTCTACAATAATTGTCAGTAGCACACTGAGGAAAAGGTGGATTTGGTGTGGGATACTAAAGATTGCAGAAGAATGGGGACTTGCTGGTGAAATGTTTGTACTGACCCTCGAAACATCGATTGCGAAAAACAAGCAATTTGTATTTTTAATAACTGCCCAAATTTTATTTATTGAAAGTTCCAGCGAGCTCTGTAAAGGATTACGTTTATTGCTTCGTAAGACTCCAGAGCTCGTAGGAAAATATCACGAATATATCTGAGTCTGAAACACTGATTCAAATTGACTATTCACTTTTTATTTATTTAAAACAAAGTATTAAGTAAAGTGAACTGATTTTGTCGTTGTTTAACTCTAATATTCTCTTAGTGCCTTTAAAAACGTAATGAAATATCGAACACTCAAATTTCTTTGATTAGCGAAATCTTCGAAAGCATTCATTAAGGAGTTGTTGGCTTGCCTTGTTTCCTGGCTCATCTCGGCCATTTTCTGAACGGCAATATCCTTGAATGCAGTCAGACGTTCTCGATCATCATTTTGAGCCTTGGCCTTAATGCCACTGAATGCGCCTCTCGTAATATGGTTTAGTACACCACCCTCGTCTTTGTACGTTACCAATACTTTCAAATCCAATGCCATTCGAAACTCCAAACTAAATTTTGCATAATCTTGTTCACTCACACGTGGAAGTAATGGACGCCATTGAACTATGAACTCTTGCATTCCTTCAATGACAGATTGTTGGGCAACATTAGAATCTATTATCAATTGGGCCACAGTAAGTCTGTTGCTTAATTCCGAATCCAAAGTCGTCCTAAGAAGCTTCTCGCCAAGAGTCTTTAGTTCATTTATTAGAACTTGATCCTTCACCGGAAGCACTTCCGATTTGCCACTCACAACACTCTGCAATAATGTTTTGAATTACTATAATATTTTTAATATAAATACATCTATCACATACATTTCTTACTAAGAATAGAATATTAAGCAACAGAAAAACTCGCATCTTCAAATACGTGAACGAACTAAAGGCTTGAAAGCAAAGACTTGACATTTTATTAGTTTTCTTCTATAGAACCAACTGATTGGTCTATAAACAATAATATATGTTCTACTACTATAATCATTAAATAGAAATGTACATGTGTGTAAATACTTCCTATCAATGAATATACACATAATTATTTTTAGTAAGTCGAATTCAAAGACATGTGGGATCTCTTACACAGATCAATCGAACAATGAACTTTGATAAGAAACTAGCGCTAACGCAAAAGAGAGGAAACACTATTGTTAAGGTTCATAATATCAGAAGCATTTAAAATATTTTTTTATAAGGTTAGTGATTCTGTTTCCCTAACTCTTAATAAACATTTTGTTAAATTCATTCTGTCGAAAAAAACGCAGTAAATTGCCAAACGATTTTATGGTTTAATGTTGCTTGCTTCCTGAAAGTATTATTGATAATAGTGTAAATTATGTACTGATTACATTGAAAATGAACGAATTCTTAAGATGTTTGTATGTGTATTCATGAAATAATTATCTCTGCGTCTGTATTTGTAAAGTATGTGTATTTTTACGCTCTAATTTTATGTAATTTTTCTTATATCTGTTTCCTTTCAAGTACAAATCAAACTTACCTGGCGGACTTAATAGAAGATCAGCTCAACTAAGTACTAAACATTAAAAATGTAAAAATCTTTGTTATATATTATATATATTATTTTATTTTGATTTGATTTCATATCTCATAAATGTACACATTTAAATTAGACAGAGACAGGACATATAATTTGATATATTGTATATAATATATTTTAGCAGTTAGTTGACGTTTTTGTTGTTCATTCGCTTTATGGTTTAGGAATTATTGTGCTTGTTAATTTAACTATTTGTTATTGGATTTTTGGGGACTTGGGATTTACGTATATTATGTTCGCATATATGCTGCTGCTGTGGTAAGCGCTGTATGGCATAATAATAATAAATTGTTTAAATAGTTTTTGTTTTATAAATATGCAATATGTTTGTAACAATATTTAATGGTAATTATGCAAATAATTAAACTAAAGTGAAAGCTTTTTCCTTTAAATGTACATCTTGTAAATTGGTAGTAGCAAAAACTTAATGCTACATTTACAATCGATTTCCTTTTTGTTTAGATACTTTTTTTTAGACTTCCCTTCGGTTAGGGTATAAAAAATTTGATACCGTCGTACAATTTGTTACTTAAATATAATTTGGGGGATTTTTGGTTTTTTATTTACATAAAAGTGTTATTTTTTTAGCTGTTGCTTAACATTTAATGTTGAATTTTTTCACTTTCTACCTCTTTTGTTTATCTATTTCCTTTTCGGGTCGTGTTGACCTTACGCAAATGGTCACCAAGAAATTTTGAATGAATTGTGGAATGAGTGCTATTTATGAAGAGATTTTTTTTCATTTTGCAATTTGCATTTTTAACAAGTGCGCTAAAAAGTGCAATCTAAATTTATCGGATGCTGGCGAGTTTAATAGGTTGATAGATTTTAGTGGATTGATAGATTGGTGCAAATGTAAACTTCTTGGAACTGCTTTTGAACTTGTTCGCGAAAGTAGTGCAAGAAATTTAATTTGTGTGATTGAACATCAATTGGTGTGGTGTATGTTAGTGTGTGTGTGTCTTTGGTGACGGGGGAGGGGCAGTTTCCATTAGCGTTCAGTTACAACGCATAAATTTGGCATGTAAGAAGTTGTTGTTGTTATTTATAGTTATTTTCAGGGACATTCTATTCAGCTCCCGCCGAGCTGTCTGGGGTAACATTGGAGTCCAAGCTGGCACAGTCGGATTCCGGATCCTGATTCTCCGAGTAGTTGGCAGCCTCCTGGAGTCGCATTAACATATTTAGCTGTAAGTAGGGACATTATTAGGAAAGTTCTTTTATAAAAGTTGTCACACTTACCAAAGGATCCTGTTGCTCGCCATTGCTGAGAGCCACGCCTTCTAGGCCCACATCCTCAGCATTGATCTGGCGCAGAGGGGGTACAGAGTCTGGGCCATAGGGCCAGGGATATGAGTTACGTATAAAGACTGAGGGATCATTCCAGGCTCCACCGCGACGTCCGTAGAGTTGGACACCCTCTCGCACCGCCTCAATGAGATAGGGCGATAAATGATAGTTCCAAATGTCCGTGAACCACACCTGCGAGTCCTTAAGGTCCAGTGGACAGGATAGAAAAAGACGTGGTCCAATGGTCACATCACTGGAGCTGTGCACCTCGAGGAAGCGATTGATGTGCTGCCACACGGATGGCAACCAGGCCAAGACCGCAGCCAGCTCCGGCTGTGAGTGTTGGGTCTGCAATTCTAGTTGGAACAAACGGCGACGCAAGAAGCGACCCAGAAATCCCTTAACCGGTTCCATGTGATTCGCTGTGAGCACCTGCCAATGGGAAAGCATAGGAAGGTTAATAAGGAAAGTCCCTTAAATGTAGTCTAAGAAGTCGAGACTTACCCAACGGAAGTTGTGATGCAACTGGAGATTGGTAGTGTTGCAGGTCGCCTGCGACATGGTTCCAATGATGCAGGGAAGCTTGGTGGCCGGTCCAGCACTGAGCAGACAGGAGAAGACATCGCCCAGCGCAGAGGCATGATGCAAATTGTCTAATATGATCACAGATGGCAGCTCCGAGACGCCATTGGCAATGGCCGCCTGCTCGGCAATGTGGCCAAGATATTGACGCAGATCCTTTGAGGTCTTGTGGTCCACGCTGCGAGCAGGAGAAAAGAACAAAAAACAGTTTAGAAATGTCTGTAGTTATAATGTTACAGAAGACACTTACTTGAACGTGGCTATGGCCTCCGAAGGATTGCCACGAGCGGCACGTGCTACAAGGAACTCGGCCAGGCGGCGAGCCAAATAAGATTTTCCTGTACCGCTAGGACCGCACAGGATGAGACGACGATGCTCTGTAAGCAAACTTATATAGCGATGGACAATGCTGCGGGGAATCAGGCTGTCGAAGGCTAAGCTGCCCACTCCCTGAAGGCAGATGTAGAGGGTCTTCACATTGCCCACAATGTAACCGCAGGGCAGGAGCTCTGGAAAGCCCATTTCAGGACCGCGCTTGGCCTCTCCTAGATGGTACGATGTGATGGAATCCGTGTTGAGGCCCAAATTCGTGCCGGGATCAATGCGTGCCACATAATCCTTGAAGGTCTTTCGCACAATGTAGTCCAGATTCTGCCAGGTCGTCTTACCCGAAATATAGGTGCAGGCGATGACGAATTCATTGCAGCTGGCGGCCGTGAAGGCAGCTCCTTGCCGGTCACCCTGCTGTGCCTGGTTCTCCGCCTCGTGGTTGGCAATGATGGCGCCATTTGCATAGAAGTCATCCAGCTCGAGTAGTTCCTCGCAGTACTTGGCAAAGGATTCGGGCTGACCCAAGTAGCAGGCAATAGCAATCTTCTTGCCATCACAGACATCCGGCAACTCTTCAACGGCACTAGCCATGTGCACTGGACTGCTCAACTGTGCCCCCTCCAACGCTGGTGGCGGGGGTGTCAGATCAATGTGTGTGTTGGGACTCAGTGGTGCAACGGGAGCTGCACTGGGTGCTGGCGGCGGTGGTGGCTCTGGGGCTGGTGCCGGAGGCATGCATTCCTCCTCTAGTTCCTCGGTCAGACGAGGAGGCAGCTCCATGGGAGGTCGGGCATTGCCATCGGCCAACGAATAACGCCGTGAGGCATCCGAACCGCCAGCACCTCCACCCAGGGAACCATTGGGACTGATGGCCTGGCCTAGGCTAGCCTCGGATCCAGCCAGTGAACGACTGGTAACCAGTTTCTGGAGTCGCTCATTGTTCTGCTTAAGGGACATCATCTCGGCACGCATTTTATTCATCATATCCTTGAGGCTCTCCAGCTGCGAGGCGGAACTTAATGCCTCCAGACGGATATCTGTCAGCACGAGATCCTTTTCACGCAATTGCTTCTTCAGATCCTCAACCATCTGCTGATCCTCCGGATCAATGGCATCGATGGGCTTAGCATTGTCAATGAGGGTCACCGTCTTGGCAGGACTACTCTGCTTGCTGGACGCATTCGCAACCGGCAAAGGAGGCGCTGGCTGTGTGGCCAAAGCGGCTAGACCCAGAGGACCCTCACCGTGTCCATGTCCATTGTGCAGTGGTGTCTTGCCAGAGCTATGCTCGTGCTGGTGATGGTGCTGTCCCACATGGCGACTAGTCTTCGAGATCTTGGCATTGCGAGAGAACGCCTTGGTGAAGCTGCTCCTCAGCCAGCCCTTCTTCTTGTTTGCCTTGTTCTTATCGTGCGCCGCCGAGCAGCCCGAGCTGATGGAGTTCAACGAGCACATGGAATCCGTGCTGTGCTGTCTCTGCATGCCCATACCCAAGCCATTGCCATTGGGATTCCCATTGGGATTGCCATTGGCATGACCTGGCCGTGCATTGCCAGACGGCACAGGAGGCGGCTTCTGTTGCAACATCAGCTCGTTCTGACTCTGCCCCTGTGTCTGCACGCCCATGCTCTGCATGTGGGCAGTTGTAAGGCCCGCCTGGATGGACTGCTTGCGCAACAGCTCAATTGTCTGCCTCATGTCAGTCAGTTCCCCATCCTTACGCTCCGCCGTCGCCGTCAGTTGCTGCAGGCGATTCGTCATGTTGGAGAGCGACTGCTCAAATGCGGACACAACATGAGCCTGCAAAAGATAGAAAGAAAGAGAGGGGGAAAACAGGTGAGTTCGATTGGCCCAAGAACTGCATTGAGTACTCTTTGACTCTCGATAATTCATCATTGCCCCCCATCCTACCTATCCCTATCCTCGTCTCCCTTGCACGTCTCAATCGTGCGTCGCATTTTAAGCCCTGTTTTATATGCAAGCGACTTCTCAGCCAACCAGTACCAACAACAACTATAGCAACAACAACAGCAACTAGAAGAAGAATGAAAGCAACAACTGATGCAACAACGGTGATGTGCAATAGAGATGAGAACTGCTTTCTTATGTGAGACGAGCTTTTTCAGCTTTTTTTTTCGATTGCACAGAGTGTGACCAGATTGTGTGAAAACCAAATGCTTTGGGATTTTAGAGTGCTAGCTTATACGAACAATGTGGATGGGAAAAGCAATGTCGAAGAAAAAGTGACAGTAAAAAACTGATAGTCGAATGTAGATCCTTTGAAGTGTAACTATCTTTACTAATTTCGATTATATCAGTTATCATATCGATAAGAAAACATTTGTAAAAAATAGCCGCTAATGGGTTCATGTTGTTAGAACAAAAATTATTCATGAATTAATATTAATTTAATAAGAATATTTTTTAAAAAGAGTCTAGTTTATTTATTTTTTACACATCAGCTTCTAAGAGATCCTTAGCTTATGTATTTCGTGTAACATTTTGACTCAAAAGTTTTACTCATAAACTTTCGTTCATGTTGTGTCGCCACGTTTTAAAGTAATGAAATACGCTGTCATCTCTAGTCTGGACTGTCACAGATGACTCATGGCTTATGACGGAACCTATTTAAGCGTCGCTTTACAAACTTTTTACAAAACTTGCTTTATAACTCCCTCAATCTGACTGTTGGCTGTCCAGACACCTGTGCCATAAACAAGCATTAGAAGGCTCTTGCCTCCAACAAGCTCCAGTAAGCCACAAAGAGCCTCAGGCAGGCAGCCAAGCAGACAGTCAGCTCCTCAGCTTATTTTCCTGGCACAAGTTCATGAAAAAGACATCGTGGAATATTTTTATGTTGCGACGTGACCAACGAACGTTGCTGTGGTTTCTGAGAGGTCATCATAAAATGAGAGACAGAGAATGGGATTGCCAGAGAAAGAGAAGAATTCAAACTCAAGCCCAAAACTATCTTGAAATCGGACTAAGTATATCAAGCTAATGAGCGCTATTAGAGTCGAAAATAAAGTGACTCAGCACGGAAGTTGTAATTGCGATTTCAAACATAATGAAGGGGGAGAGTATAATGTGGGGGAGCACTTTGAAGGGATAGGGGCTAAGAAATGCATAATGAACTCAACTGATTCTGCAACTAAAGCTGCAACTTGTCAATTAATTGACTTAGGAAACAAGTTGAGTGCCTTCATTTATCATTGTACAATTGTTGTTTGAACTTGGAGGAAAGGAAGTACAGTAGTCAATCAATAATACAATTCCCATTCTTTTTACGAATTTAAGAGTTATAAATAAAGAAACGATTCTCTTTTATCTAAGGCATTCTGTTTTATGGGAGATTACTGTATATGGTGTTTGCGAAGATGAGTTTCAATATACTTAAAGATTCAAAAACAAATAAAGTGAGTGAGTTTATTTTTTACACCTGTAAAATTAAGAAACTAGCCTAGCTCTAACGACTCTATTTTATTGCCATATCACACTGATATGTATCTACCTTATTCTGGTAAATTTCTTACAAAGTATTACATTAAATGACTAAACTAAAAGACTCCCGAGTAGTGTATAAAACCATTCTGATCTATGAAATTCAAATGATACTGACTGTTAAGCTATTTATAAGCAAAGTTTAGAATTCATTGCTCTTTCTGTCCCCTCTTTACATAGTGTTTTAGTATGAAATTAACTTGGTTAGTTGAACGTTTAAAAAACATTAGCATTGGCATGCGGTCGTTTCATTGGAAACTCAATTACTAATTCAATCGATTAGAAATATGAATAAATGATATCATCATAGTTACTAGAAGTATGTATAAACAAATGGGAAGTCTTTACATGTGTTGAAAAGCTAAAAAGAAGCTGACTATCGCAGTTACTTATTAAGCTACTCTTTAATCGTTTTATCATCTCTTACTTCCTCCCCGACATCGGGTGCTTTACGTGCCCATGTTTCGTTTATTGATAAGCATCTAACACGTTTCACATTTTAATTTGCGTGCCTCTTATGCAAATTAAGTCAACTCGACACGCTCAATAGTAACAACAATAACAACAATAAGTGTTTTAAGTGAATGAAAATTAAGTCAACAAATGCTAAAAGCAAAAAGCAAATTGTTGACCAGCTTTAGAACTCGAACGTTTACAGAGTTCAAGGACGCCAATTAAATTGCTTATTTGGTTGAGCTCAGCTGAGCTCATGCCCTTCAGTCAGTTTATTGGGTGAATTTTGATTTCCCCTTCTCCTCTTTCCGCTTCCAAAGTATCTTTATTTCGCTGTATTTCTATGCTTCAATTGCTTGATAATTCAGTTTAATTAGTGAGCCCAAGTTTGGCAAAGTTACAAAATTCCCACCGTGTTATCCAGCACTGAAACTTGTCTCCCCTTTCTCCATTCCTTCGCCCTTTCTTTACATTTCTCTACAACCATTACAATTAGTAGCTGTATCTATTAAATTGCTTGATAATTCAGTTTAATTGCTGCGTCCCAAGTTTGGCAAAGTTTTAAAATACTCACATAGTGTTATTCAACACTGACGCTATTCCTGCATTGTTGTGTTGTGTCACGTTACTCATACGCAGCGTAATCAATTTCTATGTTTGCCTCTTGCCACGTGCTACGTGCGACGCTTTCACAAATGATTCGCACTTTTATCTTCTTATCTCTAACAAATAATATGAAAAGTTGGCAATGGAAGTGCCACCCTGATAGGTATCCCTGAACATCCTAGAGTTTGCCTCTGAGAATTCTCGCTACGTGGCTTTTTATTTGAAGCTGTTGATTGTAATGTGCTCAATCTGTATGTGTGTGTTCGGGAGAGGGAAGTCGAACCGAAGTAGGGGAAGTTTAGACTTTGGAATGCTTGTTTGAGGCACGTTTTGCCAAGCGTTAAATATAATTTAATTAGTCTGGCAACGCCAACTCAAGGGTAAGTCAAAATTTCTTGGCATGTCGCCTAATTTAAAGATAATGTAAATGAGCAGACAGAAGGGCAGAGAAAATAAGAGTTCTTAAAGAACATTAAAGAGTTGTTTAAAACTGATAAAACCCTTCCAACCACTCATACAGGGTATTCAAATAATGTGCCATAGGAAACGACAGAAGAACTGGCAACAAAAAACGCATAAAAACTAAAAATGAAACGGAAGTGCAGCCAACTCATAATAAACAGGCAACAACAATGGCCACAATAGCAACACTTACAACAACACAGACGCAACAACAACATATTTGCAACATACTAGCATTCAACCCTGCAGGCTTACAGCATTTACTGTAGCTGCTGTTGCACATATGCATTCAGAGACTCTCAAACCTTACAGTGACTGTCATTTCCTTTATAAATAAAACCCATCACAATTTGAGATCACTTTATATCGCATTTTCCTTGTAAAGTTTAGAAAATGTTCAATAAAATCAAAGTGTTTTTCATCTTACTGAAGCAATGAAAATAAGTTTTTGTTCAGTTGAAAAGCGATAAGACATTTGCCGAAGTAGAACCGTTGAATGCTCTAAAAAGGCGTTATGTTAAAAGGGAATTCTTAATTCCATTTAAATAATTTTAGACCTCAATTAAGTTATTTTCAATTAAAACTCGGACATTAATGAAAAAAAAAATAATGTTAATAAAAACCAAAATGAAGATAAAATCACGTGATTCAATTTTAATCTACTAAGAGAGAAAACAAAACCACTAAGTTTACTAGCAAACCTATTAAAACGGCAACACTGCTCCCAAACTTTAAAATGTATATTAAACTTTACAGTGGCTTTCAAACTGCTGCTGCTTCGTTTAGTGCAATATGTTGCTGTTGCAAATGTTGTAGTTGTTGCATTTGTACTTGTTGTTGTTGCACTTCATTAGCACAGTGATGGCAACGAAGCGTAGAGAGACGAGTTCCGCCTCGATTAACAATGCTAGGGAGAAGAAGCTAGACAGACAGTCAGAAAGAGAGAAAGAAAGGTGGAGAGGGAAAGAGTGAGAGAATGGTAGTCAGTTCTGCAGGGCTGCATATGCTAAATGAACAACAGCAACAACAACAACAACAACAGCAACAACAACAACAACAAGAATTGCCAACTTTAATTTGACTGTCAATGTTGCTGGCGAGGGAGTTGCTGCTGAAGTTGCTGCTGCTGTGGCAGATTTGAATTTATTGCCTGCAATTTAGCAGATACCACAAAACAAAGTTCAAGTTCAATGGCAGCAACAAGATTGACAACAACAACGACAACAACAAAAAGTTGGCAACTTAACAACTTGCTTTCTGGTCAGCAACTTGCAACAGCAACTAACCGTAACAAATAGTTGGTGTTACTGCTACTGATAGTGTTGCTATCAGCTTTAGATAAGCGTTAACTATTGATAAGACGAAAGCGGCCTTCGATTAGCTTTACTGTTAGTTTGCTCTTAAGTAGGTCGAACAGAAATAGGAGCATGTTGTTGGCGTGCATAAATCATGTGGCAACAGCAAGAGCAGCAGCACTGACAGCAGCAACCACTTGACAATTGCTGCTAACATCGGGCTGCCATATGTTGCCACTGGCTGTGGCAGCAACATAGTACATACGCTGTAGGCGTCTGCACTTTAACCTTTCCAAATGATTTATGCAGCAATTGCAACTGCAACAACACTTGACATTTGTTTGCCGAGATAAAACCAGAATCCCTGAATAACTGTAACAATTGTCACTGCCATTTGATATATGTATTATGCAATGCGAGGGCGTTTTTTGTGGGAGTGGCAAATGAAATTGGAAATTTCTATAGCATTCGCCCAAGGCCAGTGAAAGTTTTACATTCAGGGGCAGGCTTTGT
Source organism: Drosophila testacea (assembly GCA_035043265.1). Classification (NCBI taxonomy): domain Eukaryota; kingdom Metazoa; phylum Arthropoda; class Insecta; order Diptera; family Drosophilidae; genus Drosophila; species Drosophila testacea. The sequence continues at coordinate 4,798,917 of JAWNND010000151.1, forward strand.
GGGCGTATTCATAATTAATGATGAATGAAGGTCATGGATCAAGTTGCAAGTTGCAAGTTGCCAGTTGCAATTATTAATTAGCTAAATGTATTTTTTAGCCTCAGAGGTCTGATGACTTTGACCTTTGAGCCTAGCCAAATGAAGACTTCTTCCTCATCTAAGATTGACTTGTAATGACCTCAAGGACAACTTGATTTATGAGAAAAAGATGAATAGTGAATTTAAGATAATTTCTAGTCGCAAAGACAATATATCTCTGCATAGACCAAGATCATTTAACTTAAATTCACTTAAATCCTTAAATATTAAATTTAGCGCAAAACCGTTTCTAATACTCTGGTATGATATAGTCGCTATAATATTTAACGAATATCTTATACAAGCTAAGTTTAAGCTAAATTTAAAACACAAACTAAACAAACATTGCTATAAGTAGTAAATTCAATTCTTAGAATTCTATAGACTTGCGTAAGTAACTGCAGTAAGTACAAATACATCGTTATAATTGATAAGATAAGGTAAACATATAATATTATACTGATACTATACAAATAGAAGCTGAAAGTGTGCTTTGATCTTTATCTAATCACACGTTATGGTTAAGTTGCAAAGTTCCTTAATATAGTTTAATTTCTTATTTTTTCATACATCTCATTTCGGTATTGTCTCAATCTGAGTATAAAGTCAATTGAGAAATGATATAGGAAATCAAAGCTGACATTTTAATTTACTTTAAATCGTATTTTTTGGTTGAAATTAATTCGCAAATTTTATGCTTATAGCTTTGATTATTCTTTTCCCATTGATTTGCCGCTGAGTTAACGCCCCGAAAAGTGTTTCCTTCATCCTTTTAACCTGAGCTGATCATAACAGATCTGCCGCCACATAATAAACTGATTAACAAACTAATCCATTGGGATTGTTTACTGTGTGTGTCTGTCTGTATATACATATGTATATACATATTTGTATAGCTAAAGATGCGACATGCGCATCATTGCCACTTGGTTGAGTTCGAGTCTGGGGATTGGATTTTTATCGAGGAGTCGTGGGGCTGTGAGCAAAAATAGCAAATCATCATTAAGATCTTGGGTAGACACTGTGATCAAGGAGAAGAAGGAGGATTGACTGTGTATCTAAAGTGAGAGAAACGGCACCACAGTCACACTGAACCCACACGGATCCAACAAGCTTCATCCACAGTCAGAGTCAGAGGCAGAGTCTTTGATCTTAAACCGCCTTGATAGAGCTCTACAGTGAGTGCAACAGACTATATGGTCAGTGGCTGGTGAAAGACAAAGACAAAGACTACAGTTTGCATTATTTAAACAACAATTCAAGTGCCAAAAATACCAGAAGATACTTCTTCAGGTTATATAAGAGGTTTGCTGCTTAAATAATAAGAGCTGTATCTTGGCTAACTTAATTTTAGTTTTAAATACTTATATTTTATTACAATTCATGGTAAGAGTTGAAAAAAGTGTCTTTAAAATTCATTTACCTAAGTGGAAAACTCTTTAAAAAGTCCTAATTGAATTATAGACTAGTTGGATTTCTTAAACCTTACAATTGACAAACGTTTTAAAAGTATAATATCATCCAATCTTCTTAACGCTAAAGATACTCAATTAGTGATTAAAATCGTCGATTTATAAATATCCAGTTCCCCTTTATCAAATGACGGTTTTCTCAAGATCACATTTTCAGTTTTCCTCCATAAGAAAATAAATTAAAAAACCAAATTTCCACTTACAAATCTTTTCATTCCCGCCTAACTCTTCTACTTTCTGTAATGACTTGTCTTGTCACGATCAATGTCCATTGAAGTGTTTGCTCTGTTTGGATTTTTATTGATTATTGGATTTCAAGACCGGAAGCCACAAAAAGACACACACGTTCAGGATAACAACAAAAAGTAATGTGTGTGTCTGTTTTGGATTTAAAAATAAAACTCATGAAGATGCACAATGAAGACACAGACCTCAAATCTCAGACCTCAGACTGCAGACAACAGACTTGAAACCTTTAGTCCAGCAACCAGTTTTCAGCAAGATGATTTTTACTTTAAAATTCAAATCTCTCTTTTATTCTCTTTTCGTTGTTTTTGTTTTTCTTTTATCTAAAAAGACTCGGTAGAGGCAGTCAGTTTATTTGTTTGTTTGTTTTTGTTTTGATTCTGGTTTACTTTATGTTTGAGTTTGTTTTCGCTTTGCGCTGATTTCCTTGGGGAAAAGAAGTCTGTCTGTCATTCGTCCTGTCTGCATTTGTCCTCTGTCCTCTCCTGAAACAGCTTCATCATCAATGTTCAATTCTCCAAGTCTTTGTCTCCATTAAACTGAACTCTGAAACGAGTTTCGACCCGTCAAAGGGAACCAAGAACTCCGCACTTGAAACTGGTTTCTAACCCATTCTTTTCCTATGTATTTCGGGCCAAGACACCTGTGACTCTTATGAACTGCACGCTCACGTGCCCCCGATTGCTTGCACCTTGTTGCATAGCCGAATAAATATTTATGAATTAAGTAGATACAAATTGCATTTGTCATAAATTATAAATTGTGCGCCCCATGGCGGCATTGGCAGCTGCAGCCGAACATGTTGCACAGAATTTGAAAAGAGACAAAAAAAGGAATTCAAAAATCATGTTGGAAATAATACTAAATACCAAAATAGCTGCGCATAGATCAGGTGTTGCTGTCATGTTGCTTTTGACAAAAACACAAGCCGCCAAAGAGGGAAGAGAGAGAGAGAGAGGTAAGGAGAAGGAGAGTGAGATTCAAGCAATAAGTCAGTCAGTTAGTCAGTCAGTCAGTCAAGTCAGTCAATCAACTCATTGAGCTCTCAGTGGGTTGCTTTGTGCCAGCCGCTGGCCTGGCAATTAAAATGAGCTACACTGAAAGAAAATAACATTATCGCACGTGCATTCATAACATCCTTAAATATAATATATATATCCAAAAAAAGATAAACATTTCTATTTAAAAAAGTTTATTACGTAGTAAGTAGCAACTTTCTCATTATTTCCATAAAGTTTATTTAGCTGACTCGAGATATTAATAAGTTGTAATTGAAATAAATAACATATGTTCCTTTCGATTTCTATTTAAAATAGTATATTATGTAGTTAGTATCGACATTCTTAATTGTTCAATAAAAGGCATTTAGCTGTCTCGAGATATTAATTAGTTTAAATTGAAATACATAACTTTTGTTCGTTATAAAAGCCAAATCATAATGAGATACTAAAGAAAATTACCAATCTTTTTATTAAACAATTTTATTGGCTTTATATATCAGTTTCTCATAAGAATTTTTACTGGGGAATGTACTACATGTTTTCTCTCAATGTATAAGATACAAATTTATATATCATACATTTCATGTGAAGGCAGTCAGCCGAGCAGTCAGCAGCCTGTCCACAATCACCACATCTCGTTTATCAAACAGAAATTGTTTTAATAAGCGATGCCAAAAGATAAAAACTAACGAGTTACTTAAGGCCAGTCGAGTATCTTTGCAACTGCAACAGTTTCCCGCCCCACCAGTTACCCCTTCGACTTGCCAATTTGTTGGCATTTTGTCAGCTCTCTGACGTTGACTATTTGATTTTTTATATTTTTTTATTAATTATGCATGGCGCTACTTAACAAATTCGAGCGATACATAAAAGATAAACAAGTATCTGCTGCGAAACGAGGGCAAAACTTAAAGAAGTGTCCTTGGAATTGGCAACAAAGTGGAAATTAAAGAGAAGTTTAGTTTGTCTAAAAGATCACTTTATTAATTTAGCATTAAAGGTGTCAACTATAAGGGAAATACATTGTTAAAAAGCATAAAATTATAAGGAAACCATAGCCTTTTAATAATAATTTATCAATGATAATAACAATATTAACATTAATAATTCAAAAGACCCTTATAAGCCAGTTTATCAACTTTGTTCTTTTTCCAAAGCTGAGTTTGACAAATTGAATCATTTATTAATATTATTATATCTTAATATACTCATATGTTGATTATTAATTGCATTACAATTTAATCAAAATATTAATATTAACTCTGTTAATAAAAATAATTCAATTAAGCATGTTAAATTATTTATAAATCATTTATCAACGTTTGTGCTTTAGGTAAATTTTCTGAATTCGACATTTAATTGAATCATTTATTGAATTTATTACCTATGTAAAATTATTGTCACGCCCATTAAAAAAGCCATTGAGCAATCAAAATCACATCAATCAGTTGTAAAGGTTTCCTACTGATGATAATGATGATGATGTCTTTGTTATTGACGATGATGATGATGATGATGATGATGACATGTGCTGATAATTGCCAAATATGTAAATTTCGTATAAAATGAAATCAATTAAAGGCAATCAACATTTGACATTCAACTTGTTGAACTATTTGAACTGTTGAAATCAGCCAAATGGAGCACAGTGCTGCTCAAACTGTAATTATGATCGTTCACACGCCCGTCAATTGGCCTGGCCAAAAAATGACTATAGAAACCAACTGCCAATTTCACTTTTCATTTGCAGAGTCGCCATGTCTCGAGTTACCAATAGACCTGACAGCTGTTGAGCTCCTCAGTTTCCCTTTCATCTCTCAAGTCGCAGTTCCTCCTCAGCTGCTCATAAATAAACATGAAAAACTCTTTAAAAGTTGACGGCGCTTGCAAAGCCTAAAAAACAGCTTTAAAAACGCGCCAAATCAAAGTGAGTAAAGTCAAAAAAGTCGACAAGGGGCAGTGTGACAAGGTGGCAAGGGGGCAAAGGGGGCAAAAGGGGCAAGTGGCCGGCGGCAAGCGGCATTAATGGCAACTTTATTTGTTTTGAAAGTTGACATTGATTGGACCCACAATTGGCGACAGACTTTTGTCTACAGGGTATTACGAATAAGGTGCTGAGCTGTAAAGTTATCGAGTTAACTATTATCAATGGCAATAGTCGAATATTAATCCACATTCACAGATTTATATAGATTATTTAAATAATTAAATAATAAAGACAGAAGTAATTAGTAACTTCAAATGCCAAAATTCCATTTATCGTTAAATAATGATAGTGTATAGAATAGAATTTTATTATTTAAAGATTTTATAAAAAGTAAAGATACGAGATAAACTTTACATTAACTTAATTAAGACCAACTCATTTGTCTAGCATTAAAATGCAGTATCGATAACATTATCGATAAATAATGGCATGATGCATAGATGCACGTGCATACCTCGTTTTTAGGGCATTCGCCAGCTGCAGTTTCCAAGCCAAATCAAAGCTGATTTCTTCGTGGACAACATATCAATTACATGTTCTGCGAATCAGGTCATCAGTTTTGGACATGGCCAACAACAGATGTTGTGTTGCACACACACACTCACACACACACACTCAGACATCCACGCAGAGCAACAAAACGGATACAGGATTAAAATCAACAGCGCCCAACGTTCCTCAAACTGTAATCTGCAATACGTGAGCCTGGCTAAATAATGTCCAAGACGTTTGCTCATTTATTTAATATGCTGACTGGCTTGGTTTGTCCGTTGTAGACTCTTTTGGCCCAAAGGCAGCGAAGCTCATGCAAGTTTTATTAAATCAATCAGTGGGCAACGCGTCTAACGGCGACTGACAGTCAACTGACTCGCATAGCTTTACCTTATGCGCCGTCTTGCATTTGTAATGCCAAAGCCGGATGAGGCATGTCAGGCTAACTACCACATGCTGCATACCACACTGTTGCTTGCTGCAACAACAACAACAACACACACACGCAAGGAACAAGGAACATGCCACACAGCATAACTGTAAGCTAAGCTACTGCTGCATATCTTTTGGTGTATCTTTGTTGCAGTTTCAGTTGCAGACAGATATATCGATAGACATGCAACAGACCATAAGCTACATACATATACACATTGAAATAGTTTCGAATAGTAATAAATATTATCAACAAATTCTACAGGAAACATGATTATTGATACTAGCTAAATTATCGATAAGTTATCGTATACACATTTCGGAGCATAGCAACAATACATTGGCAATAATTCTTTGAACTTGTGCAATTAAATTTAACTACAGTGATAAACTCTTTTTAATGTAGATCACTTTTTTTTTCTAAGATGTATCGATAGTTGATTTATTGTCGTCGATAAGTTACTAGTGGATAAAAAAGAAAAGTTCCGAAGCTATCACTTTACCATTGAGCTATACCTTCTCCGATATATCTATTAATCAAACAGTGTTACCCTAGTAATTCTGATAGGATACTTATTGAGTAAACCCAATCATTGATAGCTTGTAATCGATAACATGGTTCTTTACCTGGTCATCCATTTGTGGCGAGCCTGGCAAGGTGAGTGCGCCGCTTATGGGCGGACACGACTGTCGCTTAAAGTCCCGTCTTATGGCTAGTTCGTACCAGGGAATCAATGGCTTGCTCCTCAGTGTTGTCTGACAACCAATCTTAAAGTCCAAGGGATCCATGTACTCGGGTGCCATGCGGTTAAGATCGCTGACCGCCGCATCAGCAGAGGCATAGATATTACCGGCAGACTTGTGATTGCCGTGATGTGCCCAGTGAGCGGTCATGTCCAGCATGGAACCGATGGGCACATCGAGACTACGATGCAATCCTGCGCCCATGCTCTTTACTCGCATATGGCCCAGGGTGTGGTAACGCCGATCCACGGCACTTGGCAACATGGGCATGGCACTGGGCACCACCAGCATCTCGTCCTGATCGATGGTGGCAAGGCTCTGACTGGTGTAGGAGCGCTCCAGCAACTCGGTGCTGTTACTCCGCTGTGTCACAATTGGCAGCTCGTAGAGATTAAGGCGTCTTGTGGTCGGTGGCCGTGTGGGCGTGGCATAGATCTTTGGCTTCGCATAGAGACTCTCACGCCGCACTGGTGCTGGTGGTGGAAGTCCAGTAGGTGACAATGGCACCGACTCGGTCAGGGACAATGTCATGGGTCGTCGACTACCCGTCGAACTCACCGAATTGTGCCGCAATGTGGCACGCCGAGAATCCCGTTCCTGCATATCAAAGCTGAGCTTGGGTAGCGGCGAGTAGCAAACACGCTCCGAGCTGTCATAGGAGCTGCGGAGTCCACTGTCCAGCCGTCGCTTGGGACTCTCTGGTGCGGTATAGAGAAAGATGTGCTCCTCCTCGCCGGCGGTGTTATAGTCAGGAGTCTTGGGCGTGGCACTGCTCTGCAGAGAGTCCAGCGAGAAGCGTGAGTTCTTCTTTACACTCTGATAGTCGCAGGGCATTGAACCTCCACCCGAGGAACTCGACGCATCCGACAAGGGACGAAAACCAACACCACCAGAGGTTGCTGCTGTCGTGGCACTGGCATAGATCGGTTCTAGGTCTGATCCAATGATGGGAGTTCGCACAGGCTTGGCTCTCGCATAGATCTCCTCGCTATGACTACCTCCCAAGGAAGAACTCTGGCTGTAGTTGCTCCTTAAGGAAACAGTACGCTTCCGTTGTCCCTGTCCCTGATGTCCTGTCTCCAATCGCAGTCCCTTCGCCTGGATTTCATGAGGTTGGGCGGCAGCTGCTGCCTCGGTAACCTCTGCGGCACGAATGGATCGGGATCGGGTCAGACCACGAGCTCGGATTGTCGCATAACCATCGTAAAGAGGCGACACTGGAGGTCGATTACTGGCGCTGGCAGCGGACATTGTTTGATGTTGTCTCTGATGTTGATCCCACTTTAAGGTTTGGCTTGGTAAACTGCTCTGGTTTGGGATTTTTAACTTTGGTTTTTCATAAGGTTTTCATTTTGTTTTTGTCTTTCACTTGCCACATTGATTAATTGATGCTGCATTCGAATTGAGGTTTATCATTTATAATCAACCCTGGGGTCTGTCCCCTTCCCACTCCCCCGCGTGCTCATTGCCCATCGGGATGGATCGAGATCGGGGATTGCTCGCTTTAAACTAAAAACTGCATCAATCATTCTTAATTGAAGCCCAACGATTCATAAATTGAAGTTGTAATGCGGCGTACATTGAACTTGCCACATGCCACGCCCAGTTACAGTGGAACCCCCTCTGCTAGAATTTATTTTAATACCAGTAAAGTAAGCGTCTCATTAACGCCTAATTAGCATCCATTTCACATGACTGACTGCCTGAGGTTGTTAACTCAATGGAACAATATAACAATTGAGAGTGCGTCTAATGGATTCGACGACTTGTCAAATTTTCAATGCCACGCTTAAAGGGCTAAAAGCGTGTTTCAAGGTTGCCAAAAAGGGAGTTCATAATAGTCACGGATATGTGCTTAAGTGATCTAATGAATTTTAAATTAAATTACACACTCTAAAACTTGAGTACAGGTTTTTGCGATGAAGAATTCTTGAAGATTATGAATGTAAGTATAAACAAATACTTTCTGAAGTAAAATTGATCTTTTAACAACCAAAATATGGATATGCAATTTATATAAATTAAAAACTGATTTCAAGTAATGGAATAATGAAGCTAAAGAGCTGCAGATCTTAGAATATCAGCATAGTTCTTGAGTTTATATTTCTGAGCAAGTAGAGTAATTATCTTTTAATTGAGAGCAATTATTCTTTAAAAAACCTTTGCACCACTGTAAATACAATTATTATCATTTTTTTCTTTTTCTTGTTTAATAACTCCATCGATACTGAGCGATTTCAACATTAGTAAAGCTGCAATTTTTATAGCCACAACAATTAAAATTATTGTTTATTAGAACTCAAACAGAGACAGTGCAATGGAGAGAGAGAGAGAAGGAGAGGGAAGTTGAGTGTGAAGTCCAAGCCATGAACTGCAATCAAAACAATTACAGCCAATTCACGCAGCGCTATAAAACAACAACAATAACAACAACCAAAAGAGGGGGATATACCAGAGGGAAATACCAATGTTGAGAGTCGTCTCTCAGACACAACAACAAGTTGCCTTGAGGCAGCTGCAGAACAGAAAACAATGAAGAGCGGGGAGATACATAGACTTGAGCGTATGTTGATGACATTAGAAAATTGTTATTTATTGCATTTCCAAGCTGTTATTGTTGTTGTTGCACAACAACAGCATGAGTCAAGCTGTCATTTAGCAAAGTCAGCAAGTTTCGCAATGGTTCGGAATGAGAACCACAACCAGAAACCGAACCGAACAGAAAGAGAAAGAGAATGAGAACCAGAACCAGAGCCGAATCCAAGTCCGCTTTCAAGTGTCAACGACTGCAGTCCAACTAACAAACCAATTGACAGCCACAACAACAACAACAACAACAGTAAAAAGCAGCACCAACAATAACAACAACTAGTGCCTGGCATGTGGCATAAACTGTTGCAGCCTCAGAGCCGCCACATGGCATCATACATAGTCCATACTTATAGATATGTATGTTTTAAGTGCTCGTTCTGCCAGTCGCAAGTGTCAAACAGTTGATAAAACTAAAACTCATAAAGTTGGCAGCCAGTTGAGAAAAAGACATGAGATATCAGAGGGGATAAAATGCCACGCCCCGCAGAGCCCAGAACCAGGAAATGTTTTCTAAGATTGGAACACGGCTTAAAAGATAATATGACAAGTTTTATAGAGCGGCCTTGAAGTCGATAGAAACAAGAAAATTAAAAGGAAAAACTTCAAAAGAGACATTATATGCTTGGAGAAATTTGTGGAAACTAGTTTTGAATCCGAAAATAATATTAATAATGCTCATAAAGTGGAATCAGTACAAAGTAATATTAATTTTAATATCTTTGGTTTAGTAACGTTTTTCAGAGTTTTCCACACAAATTTCTTATGAAGAAAGTTTTGTGTTGTTTATGTAGCTCAAGTAACTGTTATTAAATATAATTTACAACAAATGAATTTATATATTTAATACTTATATTGTTAACCATTTCCTTGCTTAAAATTTTGTTTCCTTCTAATTTTAACGTGAATTTCTTCAATATAATTGTTCTAGTCTTCAAAGCAATCATAAATTTAATATCTTTGGTTTAGTAACGTTTTTCACAGTTTTCCACACAATTTTCTTATGAAGAAAGTTTTGTGTTGTTTATGTAGTTCAAGTAACTGATATTAAATAAGATTTACAACAAATGAATGTATATATTTAATACTTATATTGTTAACAATTAGCTTGCTTAAAATGTTGGTACTTTCTAATTTTACTCTGAATTCTTTAAGTATAAATTTCAAAACAATTGTTCTAGTCTTCAAATGGAAACTTTAAAGTATTATATCAATTTTTAATTATGACGCACTGTTACAGTAGCAGTTTGGCAAAGAACTGCAGCACAAGTTGAGTTATGGTTCTGCGGCATGGGAGATTCTAAAATTTATGGCTTATGCAAAATGTGAACAAAAAGAAGTACAACTTAATTTGCCGCAGTGTGTGTCATTTAATTATACTATAGACTGCAACTTCAGTTTAAGCGCAGCAAGTTCAACCTAAAGTTGATTGAATAAATCGCATATAAATCAAATTAATTTCGGGTTGCCAATAATTCGACAACAACCAAAAAAAATGAACTCAAGGCCCGACAAAATGTGAATTCGACATTTTAAATTGAATATTTTGTGTGGCACGTAGGCGTCTAATTGTTTAGCATATTGTTTTTATTGTAAATTATGCAATTGTTGCATTGGAATGCCTATTGTGCTATGAAAATTGTGGCAAATGTCAATTGCAATTGAACAATTGAACTCCCAAGGCGTTTCTAACTGCTTGTCAGGCGCTGTTTGCCAGCTTTCACTAACGAGTGGAGCATAAAATGGGGATTGAGGGGTAGAAGGCTTACAGTCTTATCGTTGTGACGTCTGTCTAGGTTTATTTTAGCTGTTTTTCCTGTGGGCTGCTGCAGAGGGTCGCTCCAGTCTAGACAACGTGGCTGCTTATCAATCGAGCCAAATCTCACTAGGAAATTGCCATAATTTTGTAGCGAAAATAAAAAAACAAGGAAAATATAAAAATAATAGTACAAGCAAAATAAAAATCAACCAACACATAAGATGATAGACAGACTAAGAGACGGGCGATTCATTTGATTAATGTTTTAAGGAAATGAAATGAATTATGGATTCATGCGATTAAAGCGCGAAATACTTAAGACCCCATCTTCAGAGACACAACATGTGTTCTCAGTTCATTTGGGAAACTAAACATAACTATTCGAATATTCACACTCGTATTCTTACTTGTCTAATGTGTAGATCAACTCAAAAGCCCAAGTAAGTATCTGCCACTTTTGGCTCATAATCCCAGTGTGTCAAACTGTTGACAAAATGCGCAATAAACAAGCAAAAACATTTCATTGTTGGCAACTGTGTCAGCTTCCAATGAAAAAACAAAAAAAATTATAAACAAAGCCAAAAAAAATAGAAATACACAAAAAATTTGGAATTCTAAATATTCAATGTCAAAACTGGTTGAAAAATAAGGCTGAAAAAATACGCAAAACTAATCAAAGTAAGGCTGTCAACTGCATTGCTAAGTAGCTTCATGTCATTCATTCCAGTCAGAGGCGCCGACTGGGGGTTAAGAAGAGGGTGTTATGTAAACTGTCACACCCTCAAGGTTGTCTCAGCTCCGAGTTTTTGCTGGATTTATAAAAGTTCTTTTGTCAGAGACATGGAAATTTAATTTATAAGAAGAAATAAATTCATCTTACAAAAAGTGTCTTTTGTTATCTATGATTAAAGTTAGAAGTCTAGGAACAGGTTGGACGAAGTTGGATTTATTAATTTAGCTAGAATGTTGAAAAATAAATAAAAGTTGTAATCTTCAGCGAAAAATGATTTACATATGCGACATTTACATAGAAATTAAAATCCAGCTTTTTTATATATCTTTTTGTTAATCTAGTTCTAGATATTTGAATTTAGGAGTGGGCAAAAAGTGATATGAATTTCATTCCGAGATTTATATGAGCAAAGTTGAACTTTCATTCAACAAAACTCTTGTTTAAACTTATATTATGAATAAAGAAATCTAAGCTTGTGTTCAATGCTAAAGTTTAGTTTATGGGCTCTTGGTGTGTTAATTTATATTTATACGGTCAAAAAGCAGCTTCTGAAATCGTCAATGTCGAATAAAGTTAATTTTAAGATTGATTTAATATATGGCTGAAACAGTTGCCAAACCCGAGATGGAATTTCACGCTTAATTTCCGACTGTTTCGTTCTATAAAATTAGAGAATCAACAAGGTCTTCGGATGGGTTCTTCAGAGTTTCGTATGAACGTAATCACACTTTACTCTTATGAAGTCATTGGTACCCAAAGCCTTTGACAGCTAAAAAAAAAAACACTTGTAAATGCCACAACAACACGCAAGTTGTGTGTAGTGTGTGTGTGTGTGTGTGTGTGTGTGTGGTTGTGAGTGTGTCTGGTTTTTAGTCATTAGAGGCGTCGCTCTTGTAGGCTTTTAATTGGGTCGAGTTGTTATTTCAATTTGGATGCGGACAATTTTTTGCCCCTGTTGCTGCTGCTGGAGACTGTTTTTTTGAGAAGTGCTCCCAATGGCAGCAGCTCACTCGAAGCTAATGTTCATATAATTATTGAGGTGTGCTCAGATCCATACACATATATAGTATTTCTATTTGAGTTAATAGAAAACATGACATCACAGCGAAAAATAAAATAATAAACATTTCAAGCACGTCATCAAAATCTTTTTTTATGGTTTATTTATAGAAGAATATTGGGTTTTACGGAAAATACCATTTTTTTTTCTTCTCAATTTTCAAACTATTCAGGCTTATCAGAGAACGTTTATCGCTCGTAGAATTTATAATTTAATGCATGTTTATTTATTTATATATGCAAAAATACAAAATAAAACGGAATCGAAAGGGCGCGCCAACATTTTAGCGACCCAAAAAAAATACACAACCAAATTGTATATTTTTTATACAAGAGTTTTTTTTATCGTTTTTCGAACTGCATTAATTGGACACGAAACCTGCTGTGAGAACCCGAAGTTGAGTCGAGTCTTTTCAGTTTATTTTTCTGTGAATTTAGCGGGTGGAAGCTTAACAAAAGTGGAACTCAACCAGTTTCTGTATAAGTCTAACCCCATCGAGAGCTTGAGATGAAGGCTGGGCACTTCCTCAAGTGGTCGACGGATGATGTACTTGACATATGCGACTGCTAAATTATAAACAATTGAGTCTAATTTAAGTTTAGAGCTTTCTGTAATAACAACATTAGCCGATGTAACTTGAGCCAAAGAGGCTATATAGTGAATGTGAATGTGACTGTGACTGTGAATGTGAATGGGGGAGGGCGTAATACAAACTGAAACTAGTTTAAAGTGTATCTTTCCTAGTACGTCAGAGTCGTCAAGGGGATTGTCCATTACGTATCCGCTTCTGTATACTCATAAGGCACATTAGTTTCTATATGTATGTACAATATATGGCTGCCTTTAATGCATTTAATTAAAGGCCAACCCGTTGTAGAAGATGCTGTCATGCAATTGAATTGCGTTGCTGTAAATGTATCTTAAGGATTGCAAATGGGGGTAATAAAATACATAGATGCATTTACTGAAATATTAGATGCTTTAACAGCACAATCTCGAGGTCTACAAATAGCATATATGGGTGCTAATTTAAGCAAATGCTTTGAGGTAGACGTTAGTCGAGATACAAAGATCAGATCTAATGCTAAGAGATTCAGCTGAAATATTAGAAGTTTCACATGCAACAGCTTTTCATTTTAATAACTATCGAACTGCTTTTAAAATCATCTTTTTTGACGTTAAAATGCTGAAAGGAAGGAAATCAGACAAGATTCAAGATATCAATGCATACATCAATCTGTCAGACACTGTTAATCGTGTAGAAAGCATCTATCGAGTGTCGAATAAACATGTGAAAATAGGAAAATAAAAACAACTAAAAACAACCAAAGTTCGCTTTCATTTGCGGCTAACTCGTAAACATAAATTTGCATATAGTATCGCAGACTGAGGCAAGAAAGGCAATTGTTGCTACCGGTCAACGGATTGCCAAACTTCAAGTGAAACAATAGCAAACTCAAAAAATCTAATCAAATCGACACGAATCAAAAAAGAAACGAATCAAATCGAATCGAATCGAGCTGTCTGTATACAAATCACGTCAACAAACAATTTATCAAAGAGTCCAAGTTTGAGTCCCAAAACTGAAGGTGCAACCCGGGGGCAGACTGGAGTGTTGTGTAGCTTGAATGCTTAAGATAATGAATGCAACTCGAAATTGATGTGCTGGCATACTGATAAGTCCACATTCACTCAGTCTATATGATACAAGAATGGATGGCAAGTTTAGTTTGGAGTTCCACTCGAGTTGCAGTAATTACATCTCTCTGCCAGACACCCGCATTCCCTTTCAAAATCCCATCAAAGACTCCACTTGATGGACAACAACCAGAAATTATTATACAAGTATTAATGTGAATATATATCCGAATATAGAATCTACTTGTACACAGATGATATTTGTTGCCCTGACAACAGCCCCATTGCCCATTGCCCGGCTCACAAACTCTCAACGGGCTGTCAGGCAACAATCACTCGTATCTTGTGCATGTTGCATGCAACATTGCCTTGCTGCTGCCTTGTTTCTCTCCTCTCCTCTCCTCCACTCTCCTCTACTCTTCTGTTGATTATGCTGATGAGTTTTTGGGTCGTCTCGTCGCCGGGTCGCTCTCTGTCATACTATCAGCAGCCCCATCTTGCAACGTGGGCAATAATAATAATGAAAAACTTTTCTCTCTCTCTCGTTTATTTTATCCCCTCTTCATTTTCGGGTATGCATTTTGGGTAAGTGCTTAGCCTGGCCATGGGGTTAAGGGGTCGGACTCTGTTTATGCTTCTTTAACATGCGCGTTGCATTGGACGGTGGCACTAATGACAAACAATAACAATAACAACAACAACAGCAACATCAACAATGCCAAACAACAATCCGCAAAGCAGCTGGTGCCAGGATTAAGGTGCCAGCAAAATGACATTGTAACCAACATTGACAGAATTTTTAAACAAAAGAGTTTTCTGACAAAGTAGAGCAGAAATTCAAAGAATCCCTCTAATTATACAAAAAGTACATACGACTTTGATTACTCAAATTATAGACAACCTGTTAATGTACATTTATAAGTTAGACAAAGAGTCATGGATATTGTCAAATAATAAAGCAGAGTAACAAAAGAAATCATCTCTTTATCATTCAGACTTTGTTTAGATGCTTAAAAACACCAAAACTGTTAAAATTATTCCAATGACATAAATATCGTCAAATGTTAAAGAAAATGTGATTGTTAATGTTATAAAATTATTAATTAATATTTGATTTACTGATATGTTTGTAATACTTTCAATAATAAAAATTTGAATTACATATTAAGAAATTGTCTATATTTCATAGCAATAGCCTAACTATGATGAAGTTACAAAAAATTAAAAAAGGTTATCGCACATCGACTTATTGATTACTTGAAATTGTCCCTACCCTGAGGCTGTTTAAAAACAATCTTGCAAAAGAATTAAATTAAAAGATTGTCTATCAACTTTTCAAGTGCACGCTTATTATCTAGGCATAATGTCGTGAATTAATCAACGGCAACCAGACGAAGAAGAAGATGAGAGAACCGAAGCAGATAATGTGGCATAATGATAATTAAATTTTGGAGTCGTCTTCTTGAGAAACTAAAGCACTAAATGAAAGAGACATAGATAAGAATAAAAGGGCTGCGCTTCCTAGAACTGAGAACTGGCTGAGCTCTTGAAATGATGTTCCATTTAAGACGATACTCCTCTCAATGGGTTGCACGTAGGTCGCCATTGTGTCTTGTCAAAGAATAGTCATTAGAATGAGGGGGACACAATACCAATCAGATAGAGAAGGGGAGCACCAGAAGTTCTGTAATCAAAGCAGCTGTGCAACAGAGTGCATCCAGTTGTTGTAATTGTAAGAACAAGAGCTTGCAACACTACTATCACAAATATTAGTTGCAGCTGATTAATGATTTGTAGTTGGGTGCAACTTCAGTTGAACCTTTTGTGGCATCTGCAATCAGCTCAGTCATTTTTTTAAACGCCAAGTCAAGCCTGTCCCTTTTTTTTTTATAAAAGGTGCGACTCTGTCGCCGTTTATAAAGACGACAAAGCCGCAGATAATGACTGTTTATTGAGTGCCAAAGTGCGACGATGGGATAGAAGACGGCTGCAACATGCTCATAGGTAGCAACTGTTGCTGCTGTGGCAGCTGGAGCAGATGACAACATGTTGCCAAGCAGTGAACAGAGACCAATTAGTCAACCTTACAAGGTGCAACCTAGGTAAAATGCTAGCCTTGAGATGCACACACAGCTAATTAGTGTAATGCAACAGGGGAAACTCAAACGGGTTGCAATTTTAATATAATTACGATATCAGTTGTACTTAAGTAGTTCCCTAGTCGAGCCCTATCTCATTGCTCTCTTTCTCTCTAGATAGTTGTCTTGTATATGTACTTAAGTTAAAGCATTGTTAGCCAACTGAGGATATTATTTAATTTTTAAATTACCTAAAACTAATAAAATAAGCATATAGAAAGAGGAATCTTGAGTTACCTAGTGGCGACCAATCATTACCATCTATA
The DNA here is from genome assembly GCA_035043265.1 of Drosophila testacea. Taxonomy (NCBI): domain Eukaryota; kingdom Metazoa; phylum Arthropoda; class Insecta; order Diptera; family Drosophilidae; genus Drosophila; species Drosophila testacea. The sequence goes on from JAWNND010000151.1 coordinate 4,815,552, forward strand.
TCTTAAGAAATTGAAACCAAGTGTCTAGTTGTGTAGTGTACTACTAAGTGAGCTTAACCTTAACTTTACCGATATCGGAATATATAGAAGAAAGCATGTATCAAAGTTAGTTTTCTCAACAATCTGTAAATTCACATGGAACCATCTAATTATGCCATCAGATTTCTTTTCCTTTTGTAACAATTATAGTTTCCCTCATATTTCCATACTTTATATGATTTGTTTTCCCTACTTCTTTAACAACATTTCCCATGATAAGCGCCGTTTCCCCACATCAATAGCTTCTCTGTTATGCCTTTTTTACTCTTTCTTAACCAATTTCCTTTTGCTAATTAACATTTTCTATACCCAAAAAATTTGATTCGCCCTGCTGTCGCCGCCTTTCCGTCAATTAAACTCAACCCAAGACACAGAGAGATACACATTTTCCCAAGCTTCTTGTGAACAACCCTTTGTATATCAGGTAAGACCCTACACCAAGTCTTTCTATACCTAAGCATGCCAGACATGCGCCGTAAATTTGTCGCTATTTACGGGTCATTAGCCTCGGGTAGCACAGTAGCATAGTAGCTCAAAGTCTGGGATCGGATATCGAATGGATTTTTGTGAAACAATTGAGGCTCATAAAATTGTGCCTATTAATTAAGTGCCGCGCCAGGCACTAAGCATTTTTATTTTCTACTTTTTTGTTGTTGTTGAAGGTGTTGGGTAGAGACATTGCTCTCATGTTGGCACCGCTGTTGGGACTGCACAATTATTTACATGGCATTTACATGGCGGACAAACACTGAAATGCAAAACACACTCCACAGCTGCCAAAGCAGACAGTTTGGCTCCGACCCGTTTAAGGGGAGGGTGGGGAAGGTGAGCTACATCAATCGACTCAGTTTCAAGCAGTTGACATGCATGTTTATACCCTGTAACCATTGCAAATGAATAAATGCAGGTATGCAGTTAATTACCAAATACATGTTAAACTAACCAATATTATAAACAGAGTTTTAATATTTGACAAATTGGTACTTCAGCTAATCTTTCTGATTTTCGAAATATTTAGAATTATAGCTTGAAAATCGCCGTAAGCACTTAAGAATCTGTTGTCGGTTTGAGAAACCAAATCTCCAAGCCTAAAGATGTTTTCTTTATTTACAGAGTATGGGGTATCTACCTATCCTACTACCCCACCTATTTGTTTGTTTGGTTTGTCTCTGTAGCCTCTACCAATAGCAAATAAAATGCCAGCAAACACAAGTTGACAGTCGGAGCAATGGCAGTCGAGAAAGTCAAACAATGGAAATTGTTTTGGAAAATTCAAGTAAAACTGCGGCTCGCTTTAAATGAAGCAAAATCTGAAGAGCAATTGATTTAAATGTCAGTTTGTCTATAGACACTATATCGAGTGGGGAGATTTGAAGGTCTATAAGGAAGTCGAAATGGAGCTCTTTACACGCCTTATAAACAGGCGACAGTTATGGAACATTGCATATGAGGAAAATTGCAGTGAAAATTTTGTCGGCAATTCAAACGAAAGAAACATTATAAGAAAATTGGCAAAAAAAAAAAACAACTTCAAAGTTAATGTCTACATGTATGTATTAAAAATTAATTTTCTCTGCCAAACGACAATTTTCATTAGCTGCGCCTGACAATTTTCCATGCAGCAAAACGAAAATCAATCTTCATCAGGCGTTGGTTGTGCCACACACACAAAATGAGCTCTGCTGTGGCATAATTAATTGCAATATTTTTTCAATTAAAATACTTGAGTTAAAAAAGCGGCTCGCGTTGAACTTTGCAGTTCAAATATATATTATTATAATCTCAAGACAACGGCAAAATAAACTGTTCACAGGCTCATAAATCTCGCTTTTCGGGATATTCCCCTCCAGGCATTCTCAATGATGGCATTCCCGAGGCGCCAAACTCTAATAAGAATTTATTACAAAAAAAAGGAATATATTCTTATACATATTTGAGAGTTGAGCCACAGGATGCGAGGGTGACGCTGAGAACTTCCAAAATTGTATTTAATTGATCGCACGCAACACGCAAAGTCGTTCGGGGCGATTTCAGGGGGAAACTGGAGATGAAAGCAAGCGGTTCCGGGGAGGGTGACATTAGAGCTACACCTCCGTTAGGTACAGAAGGAACACACTCACACACAGCTGCCAAAAAAAAAAACACACACATGTGTGCTGTCGGGATGAGGGTGAGGATGAGGGTGCTGGGAATTTCGGATTGAATGCCGCTAACATTGCCATGTGTACACTGTACAGTCAGACCTAATTTGATTATTTTCTTATATCGTCGCTTTTTTTCGGGATTTGTTTCTGTTTGCTGTGATATATTGGCCTGTTACAGGCTTGCCATTAGCGAAAATAACAGATACACAAAGAATTAAATGGCAAATGCAGCTAATCGAAATCGGGTCTCAGAGATCTGACAACTGGGCAGGTAGGTATCAACAAAACAAACTATATTGCACGTGTACAACTTTCAATAGAGTGCATATAAAACTTTACAATATGCGCAATTGCACAATGCAGTAGACAATTCCTCTTATTTTTTGGTTACCCCTACCAGGGACCTTGTTATGTCTGGTGAGTGGGGTGATTGGTCATAAAGATACGATTCTCAAAAGCGGCTTCAAGCGAAAGATATAATGACTCAACAGTAGGTAGGTAATATAAATACGATCCAAGATATGATCTTTATTACTCAACCACTTTGTGGCATAGAAGTACTATACAAAGTTTATGTGATATTGTATATACTCTACATATACTTAATTCTTAGTCCCCTGTTTTAGGCCTAAGCCTCTGTTTGCATTTTTCAACATCTATGGATGCACCCTATAAACATTTCGACATGCTCCATTAAACAATTTGCCATTGTTGTACTCTTTTACAGTATTCGCAATGTGCCTCTTCCCCCTTTTTTCTCTCTTTCTCTGTATCTCTCTGCTTAATTTTGTTGCAGTTTGATGAGAAACAATAACTGTGTTTCATTATGACAAGCAAGTCCATGTTCCCTTTCCACACACTCGTAAAGTATTATATAGTATATGTTCCCCAGCTGATGTTGCAGATTTTCCAGTTCCATTATATTGGTTTGGTATTGTTGTATTGTAGTCCGCTGATTGTGCAACTTGTGTGTAACTTTAGTCGAGTCACTGTAGACACTCTCGATAAAAGGGGATATTGGATGGGCTTTTAGCAATGAGCACGCTCTGGGGTTTTAGGTGGGACAATATTTGGACCTAGGGGTCTTTTATTCAATCACTCTTTGGTTGGCACACTTTGTTGTTGTTTATTTGTTTATTTTTTTCTGGTGCTTCAGCTTCCGCATCGCAAATGTTGCGGCAACATTTCGTTTATTTATTTGCTTTAATTTTTATCTTTTTATCTTTTGGTTAATTTAAACAGTTGTATGCAATTTCATTTGTTATCTTTTTGTGTCACATACAACAGATAATTTGTTTGTTTTTTTTTCCTTATATTTTTTTTTTGGCTATGGCTCACTTTGTTGCTTTGTTAACTGACCAGCTGAACTTTACACGGCGTGGAGAACCCGTAGAATCCAGAGACCGGTTTGCCATTAAATATGTATTTCTTTTGCTTTTATTTTATTTTATTTTATTTCCTTTCGTTTCGTTTCGCTTATCGCACGTTACAAAAACACTAAACACGTTTAAAGGCCCTGGGTTCAATTTATTTATAGATTTTAAAGCTTTTCAAACACATAACAAAAATATGCTCAATGAACCTTTCTTCAAATTCACAATTCACGCAACACTTGGCTTTACACACTCCAGTAATCAGTTAAATAAATAAACAACAAACACGATCACGCTGCTTGCTCGATTCTCACGTTTAACGTACTACAAGATACTCGGCTCTCAGATACTTTTCGCTACAGATACAAAATACAAAGCGAACGCGCAGCACGTCCACTTTACTTAGAAGTCGACGTTGTACTAACAACATGTTGAGAAAGATCAGTGGAGAGCGCACACAAAAAGAGCGCGAGAGAACGAGAGAGCAGAGAGCGTGACGCTCCAAAACGAATGTGACTTCAATTACGTACAGCAAGTGCGAGCGAGTGAGACAGTGAGTTGCCGACGATCAGCAACATGTAAAGTGCGTTAGCAGCATGTTGCCAAACTATTGGTTGCCTTCTCAAATGTTGCCAGGCGCTGTGCGTGCGTTCCGACGTCTGCCGCATCAAATGCGGAACTGAATATGACACACTCGACTCCCAAATCCTTTGGCAGACGCATCAAGCGTCCTGCTGCGACGCGACATAGCAGTAGCTGCGGCGTCAGCAGCGGCGGCTTGACGGCGGCGACAAAACAAATAACAGCTTCAGAACGGCAAAAACAGTAATCGAAGGGCAGACGGAGTGGGGCATAAAAATTGAGACGAAATTGTGCAGAGACATATGTACGCAAGGATACCCTATAAATTAACACGTAATCCGATTTATAACATGGGAAAATTTAATGGGGAAACAATAGAAGAGTAGATATATTAAGTTTAAGATGGGATTCTATATCATTTGAATGTATCTTGGTAATTAAACAATAATAATTCGAATATTCGTAAATAAAGTCCAGTGGCATTACATTTCCAATAGTTGTTACAAAAAGTATTGTGTTTAAAAATTTTTGTTTTTTGATCTTTAAATGATAAAATAAATAATAATAAATAAAAAATAATAAATAAATGGAAAATACAAATTCAAGTCTATTTAAGGCGTCATAAGAATATCTAATAATATTCTTAATATTTGATGTATAGAAAATATTGGCACTCATGTACACATTTGTACCAACATCTAGTTTTTGTACAAAAGGGACTGTTTTTGTTGTCAGGTCGTCATAACCGCTAAAAGTGTCAAATTCTATAGTTTTATTTGCCTTTCTATAGCTATGGTTTACCTCTGTCAAATCTCGTAACCCAATGCCCTACAGGGCATCAAAAAGTACACATTACTCAGTCTAGGACAATGTTGCCACAGGAGCCACTTCGCAGACTGTGACTGGGTGAGCAGCTGGCGCCAAAGCGGCGACACTGCCAACGTCGCAGTCGCCGTCGACGTCGTTAGCTCCATCGACTCGCTTTTTATTTAGATGTTGGCAAAACTATTCAGCGTAGAGAGCAAAAAAAAATTACAGACGCAGCTTCCTGTGTGGAAAGGACGACGACGACGACGGCAAATGAAGTTGCGCAGCAAAGAGCGAGGGTGAGGAGTAAAAAAATTGTGCAAATTTGTGTTTTGTAGTTAGTCGAAGTACCCCAGGGGGAAATAAAGGAGAGGGGCGGGGCGCTGCAGTCACTTTATGTGCTGGCGTCATTTATTTTTAGCACGAGACGCTGCGGCGCCAAAGCCAGCGACAAAGTCAAACCAAAATCGCAAAAAGGGAAGCACAGGGAACTAAGGATTGAGGACCTAAGGCAAGCAATTGGCTGCCAAACTTTATATGTAGATACTTATGTATTTGCCTCAACTCAATTTATGGCTCTCTATTTCTGCCAACTCATAGAAACAGAGACTTTAGCTTTGGAGCTGAAGGAAGTCATTGACTGGCATAAGTTAAGCATTTTAGTCGACTTATTGGCATGGATACCAGCTATGATAATATATGGGTTATTAGCAAAAGAAGCAATTGATTTCTGTTGCCTAAAAGGTCTGTGGGATTTGGAATTTTGGGAGCCGATATGAGTTGGGTTAAGAATGGTTTACATTTTTTATCACAAATTTTGAAGCCGCTGCTTAAATTACAGCTTGAAAAATCACTTCTACATCTGTTTATTTAGTTAAAAATGTTGTCTAAAATTTATTTCAGGAAAAGGCTCAGAAGAAAAGGTATAACGACTACAAATGTATTTCTATAAAAATTCAATCCCGTATAAAAACCTCTACCGAAATTTAGTTCTGTGTTTGAGTAATGATAAAGAAAATTCTGAGAAGCCCTTGGAATATTTTTTAAACCATTACAAATACTACTATATAGTTTAATCAGTTCAACAGTGTTTCTAAGAACTTTAAAGACTGAAGAGTTATTTGAACTTTCGGTATTTGTAATTGTAATATTTGAGCATCAGCCATATGATTATAAAATAGTTTTAGTTATAACTCTAATATTTTCAAGAATAGTCAGAAATAATATTATCTTTAATACTTGAGCTTAAGAGTTAGCTCTTCACATATTCCACCAATCAAATATTTTGTAAACTAATGTACATACCAATTCTTACATAAGTTCAATTTAGCACAGAATAACACTTACCTAGAAATAAAGAGAAACAAGAGAATAGTTTATAAATATTATTAAGTGAGACAATAGAATAGTTATAGTGTAAACAAAGACTTGACTAATTTAATCCACTGGCAAAGAACAACAGAAATTGCTCAACTGTCACTTGAGTAAAGCGACCAATTTCAGCAGCTGCCCATTTAAAGTCCATTAAATCTATTTACCTAGTAGAGAATATAACAGCATATTCTCAGAACTTACAATTTTCTAAACTAGTTTCATGTGTTCCCCTCAACCCCCTTTCGAAGGTTCTATGGAGAACTAAAAGTGGCACAAATATTGACAAGCGAATTGTTTTTAATCCCAAATCAATTAAAATGAAGAACTTAAAAGACTTTTTGTTATCTTACACTCCAACCTACTTTTCCCCCTTTCCATACACAAACACATTCCATCCATTACCCCTGCTTCCCCTACCCCTTTTGCCTTTACAATGTTTGCGAATCATCTGCTTTTGCTCAGCGGATTTGACGCTTGTGGCGATCGTCTTATAGTTATGATTATAGTCAGAGGCTTATGCTTTAAGAGGGGGTGTTTAGCTGAGAGATAAGGGGTTTCTCTATCACGCTTCTAATGCTCTTCCATATGGGTTTGTTTGTCTCTTTATGTTTGTATGGAACCATCGGTCAGTTGGGTCAGTTTGAAGTGCGTGATAAATGGGCGCGTTGCGTGGCTCGAGACTCGTTGCAGTGTTAGATTGTGCCTTGAATTGTGGTTGGGCCTAGCCTCTGGGGTTGCCAAGTGTTTTTATTGTTGTTGTTAATATTGTTGTGCTTTAATATTTATGGTCAGTGATAAGATTGCTCAATTGAGGTCTCTGTTTTTGTTGCTGGCCCAAGAGCCAAAGCTGTTTAAAGTTGATGTAGGTTGGAAGTTTCATAAGCTTCTTTATGTTTCTGATTTTTATTTATTTTCCTTTTTGGCAAAAGAGTGCATTAGCGACTGTCATAAAGCTTAGCCAGATAGCAGACCAGGGAAATGTGTTGAGAGTGAGTAGAGAGGAAATTACTGCGAATTGTGGTTATCCAAAAACATAAGCAAAATGTGAAAGCAAGATATGACATCCAAGAAAATAATTCAGCTTTAAGTTCTTTACCTTAAAAACTTTCAGCTTAAGCTAAAAGAAGAGAGAACTGCAAAGTGTGGGTGTTGTTATGAGTTTTGGGACGACGAGAAACACAAATTGTTTCTATAAATATCTACAGATTTTCCCTTAAAGAGTCATATTTTGCAATAACTATAGTCAGTTCAAATACGCTTATACATAAGAGTTTATGTTAAACTAATTCCCATTGCTCTGCTTTCAACTGAATATAGCTATTATGACATATTACTCCTCGACACAAAGCAAACATTTCATCAAATTTAAGAACTGCATCTTTTAGTCATATGAAAAACTGACAAGGCGAACTCAACTGGATTGTAGATTGACATTTGGCAAGAGGAAAGGAGGAACGAAAGGAAGAAGAGAAGAAGGGGAGAAAGAGGGCTTTGGGTACTGAGGACTGTGCCACACTTTTCTGCTTGGTACGACCGCAAAGTGAAATTGCTTGACGTCTGTCAATAAAAAAGCCAATAGCAAATAATATGCCGCAAAACTGCTGACAGAGCGAGTAAAGACCAGTCAGAGCAAAGGCCAAAGGAGGAGGAAAAGGAGGAGGGGCAATGAATTGGCATTTATGAGGTTATTACTCATAGCTGAAATTAATTAAGCGCCAGGCGCAATCGAGCCTCTGCCTCTGGCACTATTATTTGCTGGAAATCCAAATTGGAAGGAAAATCTACGGTGAGGGAAAGCGCCGAATGGGCAATTAAAAAACTTTTCAAATTCAAACATAAAGTGGGCGTGGCACTGAGCACAATCAACTTCTAGGCAAGCATTGCATTGTCTCTTCAAGAATCGTTTTGTTGAAAAAGTTGAAATTGTGCAACATTTAAAGTTTTTAATGCCGTCAGAAAGTTAACGTCTTCAATTGACCAAACTGGCAAAGTTGGTAAGCATCTGCCACGCCTCTCTATCTGTATGATGGCTTAATGAAATTGTAGAAAGTGTTTGTTGCTTCTTTGTTTATGTTGTTGGATCACATTAAAGTAAATTGTTTAATCTGAGCATAATAAGAATGATTTTTACAAATAAATGCAAACAACGAAATTAACTATACGGTTTTTGTTGACTATTTAATTGTATGAATATTAACTTTAAATTAACGAAACTTATATTTAATTAGATTAATTTTCTTTATATTCAAAAGGTTTTTAAAAGACTTTTCAGACATTTAAGGAGCATCAATATTTAAAACAGTAGCTTTCGAATCTTTTACGTTCTGTAATGTGCTTTTCAGTTCCAAATTCAATTTTATACCAAATTTACTTAGTCAATAAAACAGAGATTGTCTGCACTTGCAGAAAAGTTAGGGTTACCTGCTTAACCAACTCGTATAATGATTGCAATTTAAACTTTCTAAGACTGCAATGAAATTGTAGCACAAGTAACTGCACTTTGAGGCCACCAGAGACGACCCATTTGCAGTTACCTTAATAAATTCTTGGCAAAACACATATCATATTAGAAGTGACCCCGCCCACTCCACATACCTCCCTGACCCATTCCTGATGAACCAATACGAGAACTCACTCAATGCCATAATAATAATGACAGAAAATGCTGCCAGACATAACTTCATTGCAATTATTCTCTTATTTCTAGCTTTGTCTCAGACAAGACGCATTTCATTGCACTTTTATGGCAGCTGCTTAGAGAGAGAAAGAGAGGGAGAAAATGAGATAGAGAAAAAAGTAAAGAGTGGGCAGGGTCAGCAGAGGCGGAGAGTTATACCAAAGTTTATTATTGCTCGTTTGCTTGGTTGACTGGCAAGCGAGCAGAAATGACATTTTTCACACTTGACTGGCTGCGGAAATTGGTAAAAGTTGTGAAAAACTTCCAAGCTGCTTAAAGCTCACTTAAAACTGTTGATGAGGCAAAGAAGAACAAGAGGGTGGGATACTCATCGAATCCATCAAATGGCATTCAACGAGCAATTTACACGTACGCCTTGACCTTGAGACAGGGTCTCAGTCGGGACAGATTTATGGATGTCTGGAGAAATGTCTAATATGTCTGGCTGGCCTCGATAAATTTCGTAGAAAAGCACTGTGTCTATGTGGGTGCGGGGAATGCCATAAAATACTTTATAGTATTACAAGACGTAAAATAAAAGAAAGAAATCAGAAAAATGAAGAAATTACCTCCAGTCGGACCCCAAACTTGGATATGCAATTTAAAGTTTATTTTTATTTATTTGTGTGTGTCCATATGATGAATATTGTTGACGAGTTATTTGATAGATACGAGTATGCACCGACAACAATGAAATCAACTTTCTGCTCGCATGAAGACAATTTCGCTTTTTGAAACACGCCAAGCCCTAAAGTAGGCAAAAACTTTTGATTCCCATTTGGAGTACATCTGTCTCGACTGCCACGGAAGTTTATCAGACTTTTGCGTGACTTGTGCTGACAACTTGAGCTGCATTCAGCAAAAGAGATAGTCATAAGAATAAAATAGAAGCAGAAAAGAGATGGCAACGAATATGACAGAAGGCAACTTAGCGTAAAAGTTGCTCACAGCTTTGACAAAAATGCGACTCGACTGCAGTCCCGATAAGCGAACCGAAGGAATTCTACGGTACGTCGACAGTTACAGCATCCGATAAGGTAAATAACATGGAGGCTATTGAAGAGTGGAGAGAGAGAGAGAATAGGAGAGAGACAAGGGAGGAGGTAGCTGGTATGCCTGGAGTTATGCTGCAGCAATTTAAAGCTTAACAGCAGCCGCAACATTGTTACCAGGTTTTCTCTTGTACTTATATTTTTACGGTGGCAATTGCATTCTTGAGCATCGCCCCAAAGTAGGCAATGGAATTGCGAAAAATACTGCGACAGCTGCCCCATAGTGTTGCAGCCTTTTTGAGGCACCAACCAAATGATTCCCCTGGCAATTGGCCAAGTTTTTTACCTTAACTAATGAAATTTGTTATACACGTTATTGTCAAGATAGGTTCTTTTAAGTTACGCAAATTACACAATACAAAGATTCAAGTTAAGAAAGTTGAATTATTTACGATAATTTTAATAGAGGTGTCAGTGATAAAAGTAAACTTTCTGTCATTAGTAAAGGTGAAAATGAGAAAATTAAAATAGTTAATTATTTATATTATTTCCAAATTAAATTGTAGCAATTCTGAAAGGTTCTTGAATCAAAGGATGTGTTAAGGAGGAAATGAACTACTATATTCGTAAAAAACTCAGATATGGAGAGTGGATTTTAAACTGCAAACGTGACTTTAAACTCAAATTAAAACTGGGTAAAATTAACTAGAAATGATGCCTAAACGCACTTTATCTAACATCATCAATCAGCAGCATCTGATAGTCGAATTGATGATGAAGGTTCTACAAACATTCAAATATCTCAATTAGGAACACATCTTTTAACAAGCTGTGCCCCAACATTACTTATAGATATGTTATGAATAAACTAAATCTTCTGTTGATTGGGAAATTCAGAGTGCAATATTTGCATTTTCTGGCACTCGACTTATCAGTAGATTACAACGTACAGTCAGTCTGAATTTAGTGCTTAAAACTTGACAACAATTGCAAATTATGACTCATTCTCATACTTACGTTTGTTGACAGTTGGCTGCTCAGACTGAGCACCTGTTCACGTGCATCCTGCAGTTCTCGCTTCAGTCTGCGTATCTCATGTGCCTGTCGCTCCTCCGCCGAACCGTATAAGGAGCTTCCGCCCGACAGCAACGAAGCGGCGCTGCCATGAACTGAAAATGAGTAATGCAAATGGAAAACATGTGAGATGAAAAGAGAATACATTTGTTTATCTATTTATTGCACTCACCTTCATCATTCTTTTTGGGATATGTTAGACGATGTGAGGCGGTAATGTTGTTGCCACCGCCTCCATTGCCACCATGTGCCGCCGCCAAAGCTGCTGCTGCTGTGCCATGTGTGGGCGACAATGCGGAGGCAGCTGCCGCAAAAGGTCCACGATTAAGAGGAGTGGGTGAGGTGGGCTGACTCCAGGCCACAGAGGCCACATTGCCGGCCACATTACCTTGAGCCTGGGCAGCCTGTGCCTGAGCCTGGGCCACAGCCGCTGCCATTTGGGCACTGAGTACTCCATTGGTGCCGACGGGCAGACAATAATATGGCTCGATTTCCACATCGCCGCCACGACTCAGCATCGAGGGATACATTTTCTCCGATTTGGTGGATCTGTGAGTGATTGAACAGAAATGTCAAATGTCATTAAAAGGCCAAACATAAACTCATTTATGACATTGCAATAAAATTGCGTATACGCGCAATTGTCATTATTCATGACTGATGAGATTATACAGCTTAATTTGAATTTAAAAGTGATTTTATTACATTATTGTGATCGAATAATGTGATAATGAAAATAAACAATATTTTTAGTTCATTTAAATAAGTACAAGCAAACGCACAGCACAGCGTAATAAACAAACAAATTTGAAAGTACAATTCGGAAAGAATTTTAGATGATGATTTTAAAATTTATACCTGAGACTTTTTTTTCCTTCTTGACTCTAAAGATCATTTAAAATACTACCATTGTTAACAGCAGCAAATAGTTGGATGGCATATAGTAATGAAAGCTTGATTGGGTGTTGATAAATTATATGGGAGATTTCAAAAGTCAATCCTTTCTCAGGTTATGGTATTGGTGACAAAGCCTAGAGCTTTCCATGTCGAATCAACATTGAATTGAATACGACCTCAATACATGCGCTAAGTAAAGGAATTTAATACTTTTGAATAAATTTACGAAAATTGTAAATAAATGAAAAGCTTTTAGTGATAATTAAAAGCGGATTTAAAAGTGCTTGATACACATAAAGTCAATTGGTTTAATGAGAATTCACTTTTAATATCAGCAATAATTTCATTTATTGACTATTAATTATGTAACTTGTCATTAATTGCAAGGCAGCAAAGTGACCGCAAGTTGGCCCAATTGGTGCCCCAAATTTGGTATCTCAATAATCTCTCTGTCCACTGTGCAGTTAAGGATTACAGTTTGCCACATGACTTAATTACTATCGTTGTTGTTGTTGTTGTAGTATGGTGTGTGGTGTTGTGTGCTGCCACGTGATGTGGTGGGAGCTATTTGCCAGACACTTGCAAATTTCCGTTGTGGTTGGGATGTTTATTAGGCCAATCTGCATGTGAGTGTTGCATATTTTCAGTCGTTGCTTCAAATTTCCGTTTAATTTTGTCAGCGTCAACGTTACCAATTGGACAAGTCTGTATCTATCTGTCTGTCTGTCTCTGTGTGCGAGTGTGTGTTGCTGATAACATTATGGTGTGGGGAGTTGTACAATGTACATTCTCATGCCAAATCCCTCGACAAATTGTCATAAAATACGATGCCTTTAAATGCTTAGAAAATGACCACAGAGAAAGAGAGAGAAAGAGATAAAGAAAGAGCGAGAGAAAGAGGGAAAAGTAGTGAGACAAATCTGTGCTCTGTTGTGTCCTAGTAGCTGCTCACACTGCTGATAACCGACGTTAATGGCATTTCGCATGCAAATCTAATATTACGTATACGTCATGTGTGCACGACGCCTTTTCCATCTGCCATCGGCTACATAAGTTTTCCATGTTTGCATTTGCGGTCTGTCTGTCTATGTGTGTGTGTGTTAGTTACGGTTTTGGGTACGCTCGAGGGCGTTTACTTTACGCTCTTGGGCATTTGGCACAACAACAACACGGAGTGTGTGTACTGTGTGTGTGTTTGCTCTGTTCTGGTGTAGAATTTGATAACAAGCCACCGAAACTGGTTACTCTGGTGTTGCCTGCGTCACTTGCCGCATGCCACATTCCACTTCCTTTTGCATAATTGATGCATTGAAAGCAAGAGTGTGACCCAAGACAGCCAAGAGCACATTAGTTTGTCCAGTAAACAGGAGCGGTTCAAGCAAGATGCGGGATAAAGGTAGGGATTGAAAGCTCAGCTAGACTAGTAGGTTAAACGAGGGGTCTTATTAAGGTACAGTTAGTAAATTATCATTAATTAGCTGTGATTTAATTTGAAACAACACATTAGTTTGGCCAGTAAAAATGAGCGGCTCAAGAAAGAAGCAGGAAAAAAAGTGAGCCTAATAGCTTAGTTGGACTAGTTGAACGAGGAGTCTTATTAAGAACAGTGTTTCAGTCAATTATCATAACTTTATCGTGCCATAATTCGAAATAAGATTTGAATCCTGCCTTGACTTAGATTCCTAATAAAAATATATGTGTATGTAAGCAACAAATATTATTATATCCATTACATTCTTAGAAAATTACTAATTTTTTAGGCTATCCCAAAAGTGTAGATTATTTATTCAAGTCGAATTGTTAAAACAAAATTTTTATACTGTTTGTTTTCCCCCAATTTCCATTTGCTCTTCATAATTTATAAGTCTATCTAGAAAACTCCCCCAAAAAATCCAGTTTACAGTTTTGTCGAACTTTCTGTTCTGTCTGAACTTTATTCATGTGTTTATTTTTTTTATTTTCGTTTCTTTTTGTATCACCATTTTGATGGTAAAATTTTTTAATGAAGCACTTGAGAGTCTACATGGCAGGCAACTGCTGACGTGGCAAGAATGCAATGGTAAAACAGAAACAACAACACCAACAACATCAACTGGCAATGGCAGCAAACTTTCATTTCAACTGTGCCCCTTCTCTGAGTCAAAGGTTCACAAACCTATTGACATGTCAAATAATAATCTGGCCATCTCCTTACTCAGTTCATCCCTCTGTCTTCCATTTCAGGCCCCAGAGCTGTTATTTACACTTATGCGATTCTCCCTTCTGTTTTTTGTTTTCCATTTCGTGTTCATTCCTTCACATTTTTATTTTTGCACACTCTGCTGTTTTACACAACTTTCACATTGTCTGTTTTGGCCCAAGCTCATCGGAAAAGTTCCCCTTTAACTATTTGGGCGTGTCGCGGGAAACTCAAGAGTTTACCAAATGTGGCGGGTTTTACGGAAACTTTAAAATATGCACGGAGCATGACTATAACAAACATACATATGGCGACCTTTCCGACCATAAAAACTAAACTATTACAAATTGTTTACATACTTGCAGGCGCGCAAGTGAAAAACAAGCTCATTACACTTGTACATATACTTAATGTAAACACGTATAAATATATAAATGTGTGTGTGTGTGTGAACTCAGAATGGAATGTGTTCAGTTATGCGGAGCAGGGTTACATTGTATCCTTCAAAATGATATTTGTTGTGGATGCATGAGATTTTTTTTAAAGAATTAGAGAGTTAAAGATTCTTTGATTGTGGTAAATAATAATCTTAGTTCTTTGAAGACGGGTATTTTGCTGTATATGTATGAAAAAATCCATATTCAATTTAAATCCGTGTATGTATTTTTAATTATTAGAGGGTTCCAGAATCTTTCGGTGGAATTGTTGTTCGAAACAGTCCAGTGATTGAACAAATCTTACCCAAATGATACATGCTCAAAATAATTGTTTTTATGATAATAATAAATAGCTAATATTTATTGAAAAACATAGCTGCTGTTCTCCTACTTAAAAGACATTACACTTTCAATTTTTTCAAATTTAATATTTGATAAAGAATACTATGTTAATATTAAATTTGGTTTATGTACTTATCAAAAAAAACTATATAATCTATTGTCAGCACATATGAGGCGCGTAATGAACACAATATCTAAAGTCAGACAGACATCTGATAAAGCACACTTGTCTACACAGAGATACACACACACACATACCCACATCTAGACACACACACTCCCAGAGTGTTTAACACAAGAAGGATCTACATTTTTGCGACGTTACAAAAGTATGCAACACGTAAATGTAAATTGCAAGAGGCAAACACTTTTACACTTTTACACTTTTACACTTTTAGTGAGCGACAAGCGCAAAAGTGGCAAGTGAGGCGTTGATTGTTTTGGAGTGCGACGTTAATAATGGGTGTGGCATGCAACTTAAAGCGCAACTCAAAAGTGTACAACAAAACATAGCAATCTGTGAGGCAAAGTCACCTTGGATATGTCCGTTCTTTCAAGTAGCTTTTAAGGATAAACGCAAAGTGTGAAAAAGAGAAAGAGTTTGGAAGTTAGGAACAAGAGATAGAGATAGAGAAATAGAGGGTTTATACATGCGTTTCATATTCACAGTATTCATATAACACTCACCTGATACTATTGCTGCGATTCATGCGAGGACTTTGCACATAGGGTGATTCATTGCCCTGAACTGGCATTTGACCTGCACCTGCTGAACGATTGTGAAGCATCTTTTGACCATGTCGGGTCATCGCAGGTGAACCAATCTGCATTTGGTCTATGGCATCGCCATCTGAGAGTCGACTTCCAGCCGTATTGCTGTGTTTCAGCCACATTGCATATGAACTGTACTCCGGCTTTACCTCCGCATACGTTTGAGTATCTGACAATGATCCATCGTGACGTGTGCCACCCGGTCGTGTGGAGATTCTAGAATATAAATAGAGATAGTTATATACAGTTGGATAACTAAAACTTTTAGTTCAACTTCCTTACCTGTGCTGGAACACATGCATGTCGCTTCCTGGCTTTGGCAAACTGTGTGATCCTGTGGCCAATCGCTCCCTTATTGATTGACTAAGCTGCGTCGCCGTGGGTCCTGTCAGCGAGAAACTGCGGTGCTGTGTGTTTGGTGGCAACTCTACGGTTAAAGATAAGATTCAGATTGAGATCATTTCATATTTGACAAAATGGTTTTTATGTTCCAAATATATATTTCAATTGATCTTTTTTTTTTTAAGATCTCATCATTTTAAAGACAAGAAGTAGAAATAGTAGGGAACTTAAGTAAGTACAAAGTTTGTATGTACAAAAGTTTTTTGGGAATAAATATTTTATTTAACTAGTTATATTACTATTCCCAGCTCTATGTATTAACGTCGATTGATGAATTCGGCACACATATGGATGGGTGTGTTGCATAAAAGCAAAACATTTTGGATTGAATGCTCCGTATAAACGTAATATCATATAACTAACTGAAAGATATGTATTTTAGAAAAATTAATGTAAAATAAAAATATATTTTAAAGGTGCATTAAGAAAACAAATAACGCGCCTTACTGCCTAGACATTCTACTACGTCTGAATGGGTCATTTTTTTTAACATTTATTTATTGTTAGATTTTTCGAAAACACCAACAATGTTTAATATTTTGTGACTCTATTGCTAGAACATTTAATATTTATAGTCAACTTACTGTTCATATCATTGGGCAATGTTTGAGTACCACCGGTAACCTTGCGACCGTTGGCCGTGCGCGGTACAGCCGATACGTGAGCGGTGCGTCCACATGGCAAACCATTTACTGCACCTGCCCCACCGGTGGCCATCAGCATTGCGATATTCTGTTGTTCCGCTGTGGACGCAATACTGCCATTGGCACGTTTTACATAACCAAAACTGGGTGGAACTCCCTTGGTGCGTGACGAGGACGATGGTGAGCCTTGTTTGGAGGAGTTGCCACTGCCACCTCCCATGCTGCGACGAGATGGTGATGATTTCTCCGATTTATCCACCTTGTGGCCGTTAAGGGGTTCCGGCATTTTGGTCCAGTTATCGCGACCATTTCGTGAGCCTGGCCTATGATGTGGACTGCCATCCATTTTGTTGTTGCCGTTGTTATTGTTATTATTGTTGTTGTTGTTAATGTTGTTGCTAGTGGAGGCGCTGCTGCCACTGCCACTGCCACTGGAGCTGGCCTGACTGGCCGCCGAGCTGCCGTTTGCAGCGGTTCCAAGGCTATCAAGTGATCCGCGACTGCTGCGAATGCTGCAGGAGAAATAAAAGAAAAGATAGTCGAAATTGAGTCAAAGTTTTAAATTAAATTTATTTACTATAATTTATAGACTTGTGATTGATAAATATAATTCATACAATCATCTATCTCCATATCGAATGCAAAAGAGATCGAAAAATTATCATTTAAAGAAATAATATTATATAAAGAAATATTAATTTATGTCAACAATTTAAATAAGGAACAATTGACTTTTTATTAATATTTAATTAAGAAATATATAAACACAAAATAAACATATTCATTTAGATTTACTTCCAATGCAAAAAATTCCTGATAGATAAATATTTTTGTATGCCAAAATTTAAATAGGAGCGAAATAAATTTCGTTCAAAACAAACTTTGTTTTTCCTTTTAGCAACTGTAGTCGTTAACACTCAATTTGCACACAGTGTAAAAAGGTCTTTCATAATGTAAATCATGTTTTTCTTTTTCTTTAAAAGTTCAACAACTTTTAAGACAAATTGTGAAATGAAGAAGGCAAGAATGTAAACAGCATAACAATGATGATGCATTGCTCGATGACTGTCGTCTTGGTCAGTCTGGAAGCTAATTACGGTACATTATGCACAACAACAACAACAACAAAAACAATGTATAAAGTATATCAGTAAAAACAGTTGAAGTTACTGTGTTGTTAGCATATTGCGTATACGCCACGTGCGACAGTGCTTAATTTTTGTTTGGAGTTAATTGCATGGATGATTTATGCAAGCTGTTTGTTGTTGTTATTGACGTTAACGGAACTCTGTTAAATAGCAGAAAATGTTACATAATTTATATAGTTGCCCCATCCTCAAAGCCAGTCGAGTGTAAAGCAAAACTTGAACAATTGACAATCAGGGTGTAATTGTGACAAAAGAGAGGGATAAAAGTGGATAGTCGGATGACTTGACAAACTGAGCAAACTTGACAGGCTCCTAACAATGGAATCCCCTCTTCTGTTAGATCTTAGACGAAGGGCAAATAACAGTGCGAAGTGCGAAGTGCGATTACAATTGCAATTCGCCGCACAAAGGCGACAAAGCGTGTTGACAGACTGTCCAAGTGGATGTGGGAGTGAGGGCATACAATTTTCAATTAAAATTACAAAAGAAGCGCACAGAATTGAATAAAGTGAAGGCGAGAGAAGGGGAAGGGTCGGTCATGGGCAATGGAAAACATCTCAAGTTGGCCAAAAGGATTGTTCGTCCAAAAAAGTCAACAATCAAATTTCATGTCTAAGCCGCTTACGCCAAAGTTGGCCATATATCATGGCTAATTGGGCGTGTCGTCTCGCTGCTATAATAAATAATGATATTTATTTGAATATTCTCCATTGAATTGTCTGCATAATTTGCTGAAATGGTTAATAAATTATAAAGAAACTTAATAATGGAAAAAGGGGCAGTAATTGGGTGCGGCAAATGTCGAAATTCTTCCCTCACATGCCACAGCTATCGATTCGTTTAATTTGATAATCTTATCATAGAATGAGAACTTTTATATTGTTTATTGATATGTTTACCGAATGTAGATTTCGTATCGCTTTTCATGTATATTATTCTTATAATTTTTTTTTAATTTATGATATTTCTACCTTAATATCTTGTAAAATATTTTGTTAGCATTTCTTATCATTTCCGAAGTTTTCTTTTCGATTTAAAGTCAGGGCAAGTCTATTATATTTTCCTTTATATATTTTAACATTCTTGCATTATTTTTATACGCAGATAAAAAAATGTTTTATATTCTCAATTGTCAGATAAAATTTCATTTTGGCAAACGAAGCGGAATGCAAAGTAAAACAACCAGAAAATCGTCAGATCGTTGTGTTTGCTTTTTTTCTACCATTAATTTTAATAACAGCAATTTAGCTGGCTGCGTTTTAGATTAGATCTATTCTCTTTTGATTCAATTGCATAGCGGCAGTTGAGTTAACTAATTGTGGCTTCTGTTGTTGGCTGCTTTAAGAGCCTTGGCAATTTCTGAGCAACATGCTGAAAAGTATGCTATGATTTAAGCTCATAGCAAACTGTGGAAAATGAGAGGCAGGAGAAACAAAAAAAAAACAGCTGTCTGGGTCATAAAACTCAACTACGCCCTGGCAAGCAATTACCGTTTAGATATGCCCAGACTGTAATAGGGGCTGCAAGAGGCAATAGCAACAATAACAACAACAACAACAACAACAACTGTAACTGAGACGTCCACTTCGAGGCGAGGAATGAGCAGCCCTTCGAACTATGCGTGACTGTGTGTGTGGGTGTGAATGTATATGTATGTGCTAGAGTGAAAGTGAGCGTCAGAAGTGACACATAAAGCTCATAAATTGTCGCACACTCAATATGCATAGAAAGAACGAGGGCAAGACGAAGAACAAGGGAGGGCGTAAGTCAGTAAAATCAATAACGATTGTCACGTCAGTGGACGGTTGCAAATGATCCACGTGAAATCCCCCTGCACCCAGAAACTATGTAAAATCGATGACAGACAAACGGCAGTTAAAATACACATCAATATGCATCAGATAGGGCTGTAATATAGTATACCATATAGTTGGTAGGTTATTGCATAAGGGTTTCCTCGCTTGCTTTAACTCTTCAATTGTAATTCATTTGAAATGCACCAAAAAACTGGCAACTGACCCGCACACAGAATATATTTGTGGCATTGAATGGTGAAGGGGGCATGCAACGTGTGCAAAAAATGTGCGCATAAATTTCGAAAAGATGTCGGAAAAAGAAATGAAAACAACAGCAGACGTCAGAAACAGAAGCATAGTTTGGAAAAGGGATTGCGTATTGATAGCATTTTAAAAAAGAAAAGCAGTGAAGCAAAAATAAAGAAAATAAGATCGTGCTGAATTGAAGTTGCTTAAAATGGAATTACGTTTTAAAAAGTTCGTTGTTAGATGGCCTTTAATACTACTGATTATATTACTATGAAATGTTTAAAACAAATACGCTTTCCACTTTCGTACACATCATAAGTTTTCTCAGCAATTTTCTCTTTTTAAAAGTGTTTGATTGTGAAATAAGTTCAACAATGAGTTGCTTATATTTTTTTTAGAATCAATATATTGAATCATTTTATAAACTAGTATTTTGTCTGGGACTTAAATAAAAGTATGTTCATATTTTGTTTGACTCTCTTTTCCTTTTCTTTAAAATAAATTGCAAAAACTCTTCACCTATTTGTATTCTGTGATGAAATGTATGTATGTATGTATGAAATATAAATAATTTTAAATTAAAAAACATTACTACAGCTATTAATGTCAGAGTCCCAAAGAAGGGATTTAATGAACAAAAATAAATACATTCCAATTTTTAGTCTAAGAACTGTAGTTTTAGCTTAGCGCACGTTTGTAACTCTGAATGTGTGTTGTAATATCACTTTCTCCCCATCTGAAACCTTAGTTTATTTATATTTTAGCTATTCCTCTTTGCTTTCTGCTTGAATGTCAGAATTATTCGTATATATTTCAACTTGTAATACTTGGGGCACTCTCACATGCCACCGTTCTCTGGTATTATCCTAGTCACACCCATGGGGAGTCATAGATGCATTTTAAAATAGTATATTTAGTAGAGCGTGAAAACAAATTCCATGCATGTCTGCCTCGAACTGGTTTGCCGCTTTTTCGGCGTTTCCTCTCCCTTTATTTCGGCCATTTTATTTGCAGGCTGCCTTTTTTGGCCAGTTCACAGGACCAATGGAAACTAATTTCGTGCATAAAATGTAATTTGCATGGTGAGGCCGAAACAACCGGCAATAAACAAACTGAATGGGCACGAGCTGCGCTTTAGTGTTTTGGCTGAGCTATTTAAATTGTTGCTGTTGTTGTTGTTCTGTAATTTTTAATTTACTCGCTAATTTATGCAACGACGCGCGGCACGTGTTGGGGAGTACTACTACTTTTAGCATGCACTGTTCAGGTCATTTAGTCAGACATGGCCAACATATTCGTGTAATTACCGCTTTTAATTGACAGCTGGCTAGGCTTTTGGACTCGTTGAATTTTGGTTGGGAGAGGAAGGAGTCAGCTTTTAGCTAGACAATTAGGCATATGGTAGAGAGTCCTTTGAAAATTGCTGACCCTAATTTATGGTATCATTAAGAGGGAGAGCAAAGTAAGTGCTGATGATGATGATCAGAAAAAAAGTGCCTTTTTAGGTATATAAAACATTAGTGCAACTAGTTAAGTGACTACTGAATTGGATTTAGATGTGCTTAGCATATTGATGGGAGAATTACTCGTAATTATGGTAAAGACTTTCAATATCTTAAGACCGAGGAAGTAGAATAAGTCTGGAAGAGTAATTTAAAGCTCTTTACTTGAATATCGTTGCAAGGGTTATTATCATTATATGTCTGGCGTTTTCTTAATTTTAAAAATAAAAATATAACACACTTATATAAATTCTGTGTCCTTTTAGTCACGGCCAACCCTTTATTTTTAGTTCATTCGGGCAATCACAAATTCCTAGAAAGCTAGGATACATAAGCTCAAACTAGTTAAATTTACAGAGTTATACAAATCTAATTGTATAATCTTTCCACATTCGCTTGCAACAGTTAATGTTGAATTGGTTGTACATCAGGTGCGTATAGAGAAGTGACCATTATTCATGAATGGTCGTCTTTCCATTTATGAAAACTGTGAACAGGCGTTAAAAATAGGTTGAATTATCAACGCCAGCAGAAAAGGATAGGAAACAAACACACACACACACACATTCCTTAACACTCTCCTCTCGTATCCTTTTCCTTTGTAAAATTCTGACTGTGCATGTTTTGTATGGCTGATAAAACTTTATGAATGGAATTCCGACAGCTCTATGGGCGTTACAAGCACATTAATAAAAGTGTCGAACATGTGAAGCGTTATGCGCTAGTTAAGAGAAGAATCGGGGAAAGGGGAAGGTTAGAAATGAGGAGCGGTTACAAAGTGTAGGGGTAACACAAGTACGCACGCAACCTTCAGCTGTGGACCCTGTGTGTTTGTGTCGTGTTGGGCTTTGGCTTTGGCCTTGTGACAGCGCCTAAAAGCATGCAACACTCAACAACGGCAACAAGGAAAACAACTAGTACGAAATGTTAAGGGGAACCCGATGGTCAGAGACCCTGTATTTGTAAATTTGGCTTTAAAATGGATTTGGAAATTCCATTGTTTAAAATGTATTTTGTATTCTAAAGGCTATAGTGCTGCAAAGCTAAGCCTCCTTCTGCCTCTTAATAAACTCTTTGTACTTTATAAATACAGGGTCTACAAACACCAACAGCAACATCATTCATTTGCCTTCTGACTGTGTCAAGGATGTCGACGGTTGTGCACATCCAAAACGAAAAAAAGCAGTCAAAAAAAAAAAAGATGAGGACACTTGTAGGCGCACATCAATTATACAACTGCCTGGGATCCAGTTGTTGATGCTTCCTTGTCGCAATTGTTTGCCTTTTACGACTTCCGTTCCATTGACAGTCGCCATAAATTATGGTTTGGGGGCATAACAATGAAAGCGAAATTTCTTCTTTCTTCTTTTTTTATTTGCGGATGAAATGAAGGAATTCGCAACACAAAGTGGCCATAAAGTAGAGGGCCATCAAATGGTCCCAGCACATTAGACAGAAGCTTCTTTAGCTGCTACCACTCAAACTCAACTTTAACGTTAACTACAGCTTAAGTTTCATCTTGACTTAAAGCTTCAAAGTCAACTAAGCAACTCGAGGAAAATCTTCAATTGCCTTGTGTAACTTTTTCTGAAAGTTTTCCAAGTGAAAATTTCAAGACAGACGCTACACTTTGAGGTGGAATGTGCCGTGGATTGGCGCGACGTAAAGCGAAAAACAAATGCAAATTAAATTAAATACGAAACTTTGCTAATATGCTAAACAAAACTTTAGCACAAAACTCTACCCCTTAAAGGAAACCCTAGAAAACCCCAAAACAACCCCTTAAACCACCCCACGACTTGCGTTTCTTTTTGTGTTTAATTAAAGCAGCTACAAATTACAACTTCTAAGAAAGTTTTAACTCCAATTTGTCGAAATTCTTATACTCAATAATAGCACTTGAAGTTGAAGTAGCACTACTATGCTGAGATTACTTTACGATTGTTTTTAGTCTGTATGTCGTTCTAAATCCTTAAATCCTTAAAAATGAAGAAGTTCTTTTCTTCTTTTAACTGTTGAAATATTGAAATTCTCACATGGAAGCAATCTTGGAATATCAGTGTTTTATCCTAAGACTCCTTCATCATTTTAAATTAGATGACAGAATAAGTTTTGTTTTGAGAGAAATAACTTTTCGTTAGATATTGACAGTTACTTTATTTTTCATAGAAGCTTTCACCTATTTTCGACTTTCTTTTATTATATATATTTAGTTGCCTCCTTGGGCGTTTTCGAGTATAGTTTCCACCATAACATCAGGGTTACACACTGTTCCATAGCTTCTGATATTGGTCTTATTAGCTCCAGTTTGTGAAGACATAAATTGCTAAGATATTGCAGATTTTATATCGCATTCGGAGTTCATTAAAGTGCAATGAACTTGTTACGTGCAAAGTGAGAAATGAAGGTGACCATAGAACAGTTTTGGGGTCAGTCGGCAGTTTGCAACCCTCACATTGTACTACCTAAAGGTAAATGGCACTTAATTTAATGTTAAATTTATGTAAGACAGACTGAAGCTAATAAAAATGCTGCCCATAAAAACTTTTGTATCGAATGGCAGAAGGATTCACACTATCACAGCAGGACAAGACAATATAGGACTACACAGGATAATAGCCACAACAAGCACAACAACAGTTACGATGTGGTTACAAAATAGAAAATGGGTTAACCGAGTTGGCCTAAAAATGTTTAAGTTTGCCGCAGTTTGAAACTAACAGGAAGACCGCAACGTAAACACTTTGCATGATTTAGGGCCATACGAGAATTGCAAGAGAATATAAATACATACTCACTTATACTTATATCGGTCCAAAAGAATACTTCTGGGTGACTCACATATTTATAAAGTCCATTATGCATGAGTTCTCCTGCAGGGAGAGAGGTGTGGCTCTCACAGAGGCAACACACTCGAAGAAGACATGGGAAAATCGATGGTTAAATGTGATTAGCTGGCAAAATTGTGGCATACCCCAAGGACTGTTGCGTGCCACCTTCTAAACTGTTTCCATTCGTACAAGCAAAACAACTTAACAAATGAGTTTATTAATGAGAACCGTAAACAGTTTTCCCACTGCCAAAACTCTCCTTAACTAAAATGAGCTGAGTTTGCTTTAAGGAAACAGCTGAAATTAATGAGAAAGTAGGCGGTGTTCATGTTTGTCATGCCGAGAGACGACATTGATAGTTCATTTATGTACTTAAAGGAGCTGAGGACATGTTAATTATTAAAGCGGTTGATATTCAGAGAAACTTAAGTAAAGTCAAGTACATGATGTACATATTAAACAAAGTTATCTTTAACATCAATTTTTATTTAATATGATTGTGTTTACTTAGCTGAAAGAGCAGTCTCTTATACAAAATGTGACTTACAGAGTTCGATTATGAATATGAAATATAATTCATAAAGAACTTTGGGAATATACAGCTTGATAAACATAATATATACATTTTTATTTAATTTTGAATATTGCAAATTCAGGTCAACGACAAGTTAAAGTGTTTGTTTTTCGGAAAATTTCTTTTAGCCTCCTTAACATTCCCTTAACAAAGGCCCTTTGAAGTAATCAGACATATTTTATGAGACTGCTCAGACTTTAGTTGAAACAAGAGAAAAAATTAAAGCTAAGTATTTATGTAATCAAAGGATTAATATACAAGGTTTGTTTAAGTGCAACACTGAAAAAAACAGCTCTCTTAATTTCAACTTCAACTTTGACTTTCAACAAATTCCATCTATCTCATGTTTCTAATGGTAAAGACATTAATATATAATATTCTCTACTTTTCTACATTTTTCATAAGCTTCCAAGAACTTTCAAAATTTCCGGCATACTTAAAGGCGTAATCATGATCTAAGTGGTAATTACAAGGCTTAGATTCAATCTGACATGCTTTAAGTCTCTATAGGTTAGCTGCACCACATGTTGCCTATGGCGCCACAAAGGCTTAGCCCGCTTTGCCACTAGTTACAAAAGCTGAAACTCTGCTACCCTCTTTCCTATCTTCCCTCTCCTGCTCTCATACTCTCCTATTCTTCTACACTTCACTCTTTGTTAGTTAGGCGTGTGCGCTTAAAGCCGCTTAGCTCATTGCAAATTCAACTAAAGCTGAGCACAGAAACAATTTAGCTAAACCTCTCAAATATGGAAGGGGATACGACCGGAGGGGGTTCTCGGAAGGTTTAGAATTTCTATGAGTCAGCTGTCTCGGTCTATAAACTGCTCTAAAATATGCACACAATGTTGCCACAACGCCAATGCCTGTTGCTGTTTTATGGCAAATGTTGCCCTTTTCTTTGGCCTTTTTTTTTTATTATTTCGTGTTTCTTTTTTTTTTTTTGGTTTCTAGCCACAGGACTTGACGTGCCCCGGCACCTGGACGGAAGATTTATGGCCAGAGTGTGCAGAGAGTTGAATGAAATGTCTGACATTTGAAGTAATTGCCGAAATTGAGAGACAAACGAAAGACGAGTGACTAGTAAATTGATTGAATATGTTACTCGATGCTTATTCGACTTATCGATCATTTTGCATATGTCGCATAACGTTGACTTTCCAACCTGTCCTGTCGTCATTATCCTGCTTGTGTGTTTACACTCAACCCTTTGGCTTTGAGCCTACGTAAATAGAACTCGACCCGGCAGGACAAACAGTTGCTGAGTAAACAAAAGCCGGCCTCTGGGAGTTTAATGGCCTACAGCAGTCATTGACACTGCTCCATTTGCTGCAGATAAGCTGGCAATATGATGTTAGACACAAGATTTTAATTATTGTTCAACCAGCTGCATTGAAGCATACCACAACAACTTGATTGAGTTCAATCTTTTGTCTACAAAGTCTATTAAGTCAATCTTACTTCAGGCTAAATGCCGCAGCATATTATATTTAGTTCTAGTTTTTACCTTTCGAATGCTAAACCATGTTGAAGAACTCCACAAAACCGCACTTGACACTCACAACATAAGACAAAACGCCGCCAAGTATGCAACAAAAACACGAAAAAGCAACTGTATCACTTGAATAAATTGAATTTACTATTGAAATTTATTTATTACCACTTCACTTCAATAACAAAAACTTATTATTAATTAAAATATATTTTAGTTGTTTTCTTTTACTTTGAGTAATTTTATTGCACCATTTGATTTATATCTATTTTTTTGTAATTTTATAATATTTATTTATTTATTTTACGACTTTTCAGCGTGCGTCAACATTTTTTGTGGCAACCGCAACGCCCGAGCGTCCAAATGCGTTTCTGGGGTTGCTCTGTGCTGTGTCTCAAAGCGAAGTATGGAAAAATGTAATTTCGAAAATATTTAAGAGAGCGCATACTCGCTCTCTGTCTCGGTGAGTTCGAAAGAGCAAAGAGAGAGAGAGAGAGAGAGAGGTAGGCAGATAGAGTGTGTTGGTTTAAAGCACATGGCAAAGTTTTTGACTGAAAGTAAAAGGCCCCCTGTCGATAGGGAATAGGAGTTGAAGAGAGGGTAAACAACAAAAACACCGACTGTAACACCTGCCCACCTGTCCGTTCAGCAGTAATAGTAAGTATATTCATGGCTTACAGAATGAATGAATGAACGAATGCAAAAATGAAGGTAGTTGTTAGGCTGTTGTTTTTGCCAGTCTTTGGGCGTTTTTGGCTTCCACGCAATTTGGTTAAGCAGTTCTCATATGCCTAGAGCATGTCGAAATGATACGAGACTGAAAACAGCAAAGTGCACTTAGAGGACTGTCTGATATGGAGGGAAGTCTCTATAGGGAGGACAACATTATAAATAAGGAAGAAATGTGTGAAGGCAATAGAACTTTAAGCAAGCTTAATCTATTTATTTTGTTAATTGGCAATAACAACAGAGTTTAAACTTAGCTTAGCGTTCAGGAATCACTTCTCTCTTATTTTTCTTGCTAACTGATACTACGTACGTTTTTACTAAGCATTTATAAATTATAA
The DNA here is from genome assembly GCA_035043265.1 of Drosophila testacea. Lineage (NCBI taxonomy): Eukaryota > Metazoa > Arthropoda > Insecta > Diptera > Drosophilidae > Drosophila > Drosophila testacea. Next base: position 4,842,942 of record JAWNND010000151.1, read on the forward strand.
TATTTGAAAAATTGAAACTAACCCAGTGATTATTTAACAAGCGTCAATTAACAAAATTAAAGAAATTTCAATGAAGTTTAATTAAATTTATGTATTAAAGCTTTGACACACATTTAATGCAAATTAATCTCCGTACAGCGTATTTTTTTCACTGGTTTTGGATGCTGTGTTTAAAGCTTACTGAAGATTTTAAAAACTCTTGATGCTCTTCTTATTCTTACTTCTTTTATTATTTATTTTCTCTTCACCTTCCTACTATTTTACAAATAATGTGACTATGTCTTATTGAAATTTTTGATCAATAACTTAAAAAAAAAACACCATATTTATTAAAGCGTAATAGTTAATTCTAGTAGCTTACAATTTTAACATTAGGAAAGTTTATAACTATCCAATATTAAAGTTTATAGATTTAGTTCTGATATGTATTCAATTTATGCGATCTTAAAAAATACATTCCTTTTTATTCTCAAGCTTACTTTATGTTAATTTTCGGTAGTTCTCATCTCTTTATTTGTTCTTAGTCTTATTTTTGTCAATCTACACACTTCCGTTTCCAGACTAGGTAATGCTATGCCTCGAAATGTCAACCAAGCAGCTCCACCCACAGGACAACGTAGTACCAGAAATTCGCCCAACTTTATCTCTGTCTCTAATGGGTGGGTAGAGAGATCTGTGGTGGTTGCCATTGTCAAAAAGCAACAAATGGCTTCAAGAGAGCCGTCAGCTGTACTGGTCGAAACGAGTTAAGAGAGAGCGACTGTTTTCGAAAACTGTCAACCTCTCTCTCTCTCTCTCTATCTCTCTCTTAGGCTGTCAGTTGGTCATGCAGTCAATGCTCCAAACTTGTTTCATGTTCGACAGCTGCCCGGTTTTCAATTGAGCCAAGGGCGGGCTCGTTCTTGTCTGTGCTGCAATTTTCCAAAAAAAACTGCACGCAAGAAAATTCAACGAGCATTCAATGAAAAGCGAAACTAGCCGATAACAAGTTGTCGTTGTTGTTGTTATTGCTAACGCTATTTTTTTTGTAAATTGGCTTCAACGTTTTTTGCAAAGTTTGTAAGGTTTTTTATTGTGTGGCAACTCAACTAATTGGAGCCGCTTGCCTGCCACATGTAACCCAGAAGTGCTTGGCCTCCCCACAAACACTCATTAATCTTCCATAGTGCGGCACTCAATCAGCAAGCCATCAAATTGCACTAACCAATAACAATAAGTGCGAAGCAAGAGCAAAATAGGGAGAGGTTTATAGATGTTAGGCCTTCAACAAAATATTACAATGCTCTATTGTAATTTGCCAAAGAATTCCTTTTGAGTTATGATTTTAATGTGGATGGGTTCGAAATTGGTAGTGCATAGATTGCGTTAAAGAGGTTTTTAAAAGAGTAACAAAACAAAAAGATTTACAGATTTTAAGTGCTCGTAATTCAAAAATAATATTATTAAACTTTCATTAAGTAAAAGAAAGTTGAAAGAAGGGAGATATATAAGTCAGTATAACATAGTTATATTTAGTTAAGGGAAGCTATTTACTATAAGTATGGATTGATTAAGACTACTCATTTTATTATTGGATACAACTAATTACTTAAGTTTTTAAGTTACTGACAAATCCACATTCGAAAGCTACAATTAGAAAAAACTTGCCTGTAATAAAATTGATGCACAAGATAAATTTTTCATTGGAATACTAGACAGTTTAATTATTATATTATGTTGTTTTAAAATATTGCCTATTTTATTTTACATTAAGAATAAAACAAATTAATTTATTTATTGACCAACCGTATTTATTAACTTAAGAATCCTTCTATTCATAGTGTATAATAATCAAAAGCTCTCGAGCGCGTTAATAATAATTACAAAAAATATCTGTCGGCTATGGCAAAGTTATTGGAAAACTATTTAGCTAAATTCCATCCGAAGACTTTGTCATGCTCACGTCTACACTTTGAGTGTGTGTTTTCTTGTGTGTGTGCGAGTGTGTATATATATTTATATTGGGGGCGTATAGAAAAACATCAGTTTGTATTGCATGTGGCATGTGGAAAGGTCAGTTTTGGCTTAAAGGCTTATGTATGCCTGCCACATGCCACATTGAGACGCTTTTAATCGGTTCGCCAGCGTGGGTGTTAATACCAGGAAGACTACAGACAAAGCAGAGTTGGAAAAGTGACTAAGGGGAAAAGAGAGGGAGAGAATGAGAGAAGGAGGTGGTGCATTTATCAATTGCAATATCCCATTGAGATATGGCCAATTGCAACTGGTTTTTGTGTGCAACTGTTGCAATTTTGTGGAATTTACTTAATGCTTTTGACACAAAAACCATTTGGGAGATGAATTGTGCTTTGAATGTGCATTAAACAAGCGATTGAATAATTCACGGCAGAATACTATGGTAGAAAAATTGTCAAAAAATCAAATATTCAAAGCATTTTAAATATTCCAACTACTTTAGTTTTTAATTCAAGTAAATAATTCAGTTGATAATTTTACAAAATTATGTTTATGACGGCAGTTTGAATTCAAGAGTCCGATTGCATGTGGAGCAAAAGCCTCGTGGGAGTCATCAATATTCGGGGATACTTCACGTATCTCACATTTCGTATCTAACGTCTAACTTCACTTTAAATTCGCAGTAAGCTTTTGAAGTAAGGCATGAAGTTTGTTCTAAGCTTAACCCTAGACACACACTCTTGACGCAAACTTAGTCAAGACATCCACCTTGTAGTTTTTATAGCAACTGCTTATAAAACTGCTCAACGCAATTTCAATTTATTTTTAAAACTGTTAAGCTAAGCAATAAAATTACAGTAAATTAAACAGTTTTATTTACAAATTTGAATAATTAAATGAGAACGTGTGGTATTAAAGAGAAACCAAGACAGATTCAATAGACAAATTTACGCATTAACCCGATTTGTATCCGTTTTGGGTTATTGTGGCGCCACCTTCTGTATATTTTGCGAATCATAAATACGCCACCTATGTGTTTTTTTCAAATGTAGCTTGTAACGTTTTCTGTTGTACCGGTATTTTTACTCAAAACAAACGTTTTTCATTTTGTTTGTCTTAAACAAAGTTTGAAAATTATTTGCAACTAATTTAAGTCTGAAAATTTAAAATAAAGACTGAAGATTCTAGAACAAACGGTTGTTTCAAATTTTTCCCTATTTACTACATTTACCGGAGTTTTAAATCATTTAAAATTTATCAAATACCGTAAAGTTCTCATTTAATTTACAACAAACTATACGGCAGTGAAAATAATAAAATTGTCTTAATTTGCAATACTTAATATTTGTATTCAACTGAAAATTGATTCAGTCTTTTCATTTCAATTCAGTCTTTTCATGTGAAATCTTAAGCTTTAGTAAACAGACAAGGATTTATTTCAACTCCTTTTGAGTTAACTAGTTCCTAAAGTTCCCTTTATAAGTGCTTTTAATACCCAACTCAATGTTCTCTCTGATCAATTCACATTACTATAACCTTTTCCCTTTCGCAAAGTTAAGTACTTTATTCAATCTATAGAATGTTTATGCCACTTAATCCTCGAAATGTGATTGAATGGCAGCCAGGTAAGTAAAGAAGTGAATATGTTTTTAATGTGACAAACGCAACAAAATCAATGAATCCATTTTCCCAAAAAGCGACAACAAAAATTTCCACTTCATTTAACGTCAGTCGGAACTTCACTAGCAGAAGGAAAAATTGTGGATAACTGCAAGCATATCGAAATGAAAAGCAGGCAAACCCGAAAGGGCAGCTGATTGTTTGGCCCCTAGGGTCACGTCATTGAACACTCGAGTGGGCAGTCCCATTTTGTAAGGTAACAAGGTGGTAGACAGGGCAGCAGGTGGGCAGGCCAGGATATATATTTCGGGCCGACGGGTTCACTGAATTTGATGAAATTAATAAAAACAATTTGTATTTATTATGTTCCGGCAGTTTGGGGCAATTGGGTGCGAAATTTATTTTCAATTTGTTGGCGCGTTGCGGTCAGCAAAAATTGGTAAAATGTGGAAAATTTCAGAGAAAATGCCTATGGAAGGGTGACATGATAATGCTGCGGGGCTTATGCTAGCTTTAAGTGAAAGCTTTAAAGTTGTTGCAGTTGTTTGCAGTTGGCCAGATGCCTGAAATGGCTGCAACTCACGAATGGGCCATAAATCAAATGAATTGAAAAATGCGTTATTAAATAAAAGGGCGCAAAAGGAGCAAAGACTGCGGCAAGGATGCAGCAGACATGGCCATGTGTGGCAATCCCTACAAGTTCCCGTAGCAACAACAACAACTTAACTCAACTCGACTCGACTTGACTGTCTGCTTGCCTCCTCTCTGGTTGAAATATGCGCCCTGCTGCATTTTGATTTACTTTTATGGCTAGACAAGTGACTACCCCTACCCTACCCGACATTGGTCCCTACTCTCACACTTCTCCTTGCAAGGACTCGGTGCACTTGTTGGGCTTCAGAATTATGTCCTGCAGGTGTCAACGCCGCAGCTGATTAGCTTTAGGTTGACACTAATGCGACAGCGGGGGGCTGCATTAAAATTCAATTATTGAACATATTTTCCAGCTGTAATAAACGTGACGATGGTTCAAAAGTCATTTGAGGGTCAGTTTGCATCATAGAGAACCACATAATCCCGGGGCATGAACTTGTTGAAGGTTCTCCTGCCCCAACTCTCCAACTTTCCTCACACACGTTAGTCGCGTCGACAGCTGTTGCTATTTATAGAGAACTCAAATGGGGGAGAGAGACAGAGAATGAGATAAAATGAGAGAGATAGAAAGGGACAGAGGTAGGAGAGAGCTCCCATTTCATCGCCTCATGGCATTGCATTAATTTCACAGATCAAACGCGTTGATGGACCGAAGCTAATGAAAATGTAGAATGCCTTATTTTTCTCCCCCAAGCGGCCTGATAAGTCTATAAGCGCTTTTTAATGAAATGACTGTAGAAATATGGGCGTATGAGGGGTGAGGAGGGGCCTCTCTTGGCAAGTGTTTAATAAAATAACAAAATTATGATATAGCACACTCCAAAGTGGCAGCTAACAGAATTTGGTTCCCCTTGAAAGCCCAAAAAAACAACTGACTAGCAAATAGAGCGGCAAATGGAATACTTAAGAATAAATGTTTAAACTGTTTTTCTTTCGGGTTGAAGGAACTAATTTTAAAAAGTACAAACTGTACTTTCAAGTGAGTTTTTCTATTTTTTATCAAATTTATATTTTCGAAAAAAGAAATGCATTTAAATTTAATTTAATCTCTCGATTCCTTTCTTAAAAAGCTCATTCATCAGACGCCCCATTTTAGGCGCTTGACAGTTACTTTTGACGCTCCTGTGTCACATCAAAATTCGCTTGTTAACAACAACTACCCATAGATACCTTTGTTAACTGAAGTGCCAAATGGCAAGTGGTTCGCAGTGGTTGCCATGCCACTGCGTAAATGTATCTCAATATCTATAGACTGTCATCTATCGTGTTTCCCCATTGTGTATCTGTGTCTTTGTGTGAGTGTGTGTGTGTGTGTGGGCTTATACCAGGTGACAGGTGAGTATTGTCAATTGTCAATTGTCAAGTCGTCTGCCGTTTGCTGCTGTTGACAATTTGCAAATGACATTTGACAAGCCTGAGCCGAAGCCTGATCCTGAGCCAGGAGAGCAAAGACTGGAGTCAACATCAAGTGGATTTTATGCAAATTGGCAATTTGAGCGAAGGCTTTGGCTTTGAAGAGGTGTTCTGTGTGTTTGGGCCGGAAGTTGTTAAGGTGGTCAAGTGGCTGCCATCACAATTAACTGCTTCAAATGATGAGTGCATCTCCCCCATTCCCTAACCCTCTGACAGGGCCAAATTGTGCGTGGCTAACAACGTTTCCAAAGTTAAGGCCAGCTTTTAAGAGTGTCGTTTTATAGTCCACAACATGCCACATTTGAAGACGTCTCGCAACAGGCGACAAAGTTCTCGGAAGCGCATCGAAACGATAAAATGCCAATTGGCCCGTTGACTCATTGGTGTCAGCTGTGGAGCTGCACAGAAATGAGTCATGGGATAACTGACAACAAATGCGGTCATTGGAGCGTGTATACAAGATATTTACCAAAAGAAATTCAAAACCAGAATCAAATCGGATTAAGTGCCATGCATTTTGCACCAGGCACAGGAACAGTTATAAATTGAAATAAAAAACAAATAGTAAAATAAATAAAATATTTGTTTGTATATCAAAATATAAAAAATAACTCCTATTGTTTGATCTAAATAACAAATTATGAAATAATAATAAAGTCTTAATCTCTAATTTAAATTGAAATTATAAATATAAGTTCTAATTGTTAAAAAAAATTAAAGTTTAATTAATAAATAAATAAAAAATTTAAATTATTACTTGTCAAGTTTGGTCTGTCAAAAAAGGCATAGTGCATAATTTCCAGGCTTTGTATTTTCTGATATTTTTGGTCCGTGTATTAAATTTGTATTTAAGAAATAAGAGTTATACCATGATTGTTGAAATAAAAGTTCAAAATTAATAATATAAATAAATAATATAATTTATAAAATAGAAATAAAAAAGAATTGAGCTCAATTATAATTTTTATAATAAACATAAAAAAATTAGAATAAAATATCATTTTTATAAGAAAAATTAAAGTTTAAAGTATTTTCTGGAAGCCCAATCCTCCATCTATCCATATCCCAGATTTGGCTGATAATTATTTTCATGTTTGATTTTGTTAAACTTATATCTCTTATTTGTGATCCCTGATTTACACTACACAACATTGTTAAGCTGGAGAGGTGTGCACTTACCGTTCTTCAATGGTCGTGGGCAGCTGAGTGCGAGCTCGCATCATGCTGAGAAAGTGTTTGCCATGGGAGACACCACCTCCTGCTGAGCCTGTGCCTGAACCTGTGCCGCTTAATCCGCTGCTTCCCTCAGATAGATATCCATTGTCGATGTCGTGATAGCGACTGGTCGAAGTGGAGCTGCCCACTCGCAATGCATCGCCATCGCTGCAGTAGCCTTGTCCCAGATCCGATTCGCAAAAGTCCAAGTACGATTGATGAGGATGCTGTTGATGATGATGATGCTGTTGTCCGCCTCGTGATCCTCGTGTGGGCAGCGTCACGTGTGAATTGTAACCACGTAGGAGAGGACGCATTGGCAGCACTGAGGAGGCAGACGCAGAGGCAGCAGCTGCTGCAGACGAGGGCAGTTGTTCCTCCTTAGACTCATAGATGGTGCCTACGATCTTTGAGGGTATCGTATGGAATTTACTGGGCGAGGCGGTGGGCGTGTTAGGTGCCGAATTGTGCATTGGTCGCTGCAGCGGGGAACGTGACGGCGGCGATGATAAAATATGTGGACCAGCATTGTACTCCAGTCTGCGTGGTGCACTCAGTGCGGATTTGGGTGGTGGCAACCGACTGCTGCCATAGATGCCACCATGCTGCGGGGTGCTGGGCTCACTTAGGTAACCAGAACTGTGGCCAGAGTAGCCAGCGCCATGGGGAACACCTGATATGTGGTTTGCCTGTGGCGGAGGAGGAGGCGGTGCATTGGCGTAGTATGGTGGTGGTGGCGGTGGAGTTGAGGGCAATGCCTTAAGGATATGTGTGGCTTGGTTGACAGCCAATTGCTGTTGGGATTGCTGCTGTTGCTCCTGGGATATGTTGACTTGACTGACGGATATGTCGCTTGATTCACGCTTAAAGAGCTCACCGGATCCATTGGCCATGCCCGGTTGTGGCAACTTGCTGGTCCCCTTGATGGCAGCTATCGGCTTGGGCAAACCTGTGCCACTGGGACTATGTAAAAGCTGTTGGCTTTGGCTCTTCAGGGAGCACTTGGAGTCGGACTTCGAGTGCAGCGATGATTTGGAAGACGTCTTGGCAGTGTTCTTTTCGACATTACCTCGTGCCAATGAATTTTTACCAGCTCGACCCATGGTGGAACTACGGGATTCATTCCCCGACTGCTGATGCTGCTGTTGCTCCTCCTTGTGTAGGGATCGTGCAGGACTCTTCTCCTTCTTGTCCAGTTTACCAGCCTTCGATTGATCCTTCTTCTGCTGTGCCGCCAACAACTTGGACTGCTTGGTGTTGTGCTTTTGTTGACTCTTCTGGACACTGACGCTAATGCTCGGGGGCTTCAGCTGCGAATTGTGGCCATCATTTAAACTCAGGCTGGAATCGGATCTCTCCGAGCGAGCCGAACTGAATCCCGAAGAGGAGGACGTTCTTTTCGATTGGATCTGCGTTTTGTTGGCAGCTGCAGCAGCATTTACCACATTCTGTTGCTTCTCCTTGTTGAACAGCTTCAACTTGTCCAGCATGGAGTGCTTCTGTGGTGCACTGGGTGCCACCGCATTTAGGCTGCTCGGTGAGGGTATACCACTCTGGTGGTTACTCTTTACACTCGGTGGACGCAAACTGCAGACAATGTATATTGGTTAATCCTCAAGATGATAACTAACTAGTTCAGTTACATACCTGTTGTTATTGCCGCTCTTCAGACTCTGTATGGTATGATTGCTGGTGGGCGGACTATTTGGACGGCTTGTATTAAAGTCACTGCCGCTTTTACCCAGTCCCGGTATGGCTATAAGAGGGAACAAGAGTAAGAAAAGCGTACAGTGTCAGTTCATTAATTCTGATTCTTTTTTTTTTTGTGAACGGCGCCCACTTGAAGATGTCAACGGACTGTCAGCTGAGCAAAGAGGCGCACCCAATAAATCAATGCTAAAGGCCATGCGGACATTAAACTTAATTAATTACTCTGTGTAAAATCGGAAACAGGCGAAAGATCAAACTGCGAGGGGGAACTCAACAGACAGGCAGATTTATATATGCCAGAGGCCCTCAAGCATAAATCTTTAAAAACTGTGTTTGCATTGTGGGACAAATATGAAGACAATATATTACTTCAAGGAAGCAAATGACAATAACGGCAATCTTTTGATTAAGCTTTCTTAAAGTACAATTTTAAAGTTACAAGTCTGTCTTGATACAATGTAAAGTAGCATTACCTGCTAAACTAAATATTTATCGAGCTTTAATCTTGATATTAATTTAAGTTATTGAAGCTGTTTACAGATTCTTTAACTGATTTAACTGAACTGGGCCCAACTGTGGTCCCATTTAAGACCTCAAATCGCCGTCACGGGCATTAATTACAGATTCAAATCAACTGCAATGAGGTGGTTTTTGGAGAACCAAAGTACCCCAACAAATGAAATCCCAGGAGTGCTTTGATGATGCCACACGAGGCCTGTACCCCTTTTTGGACAAATCTCGTCTAGAATGAGCCAAGCCGTGGGACTAAGTGCATTGGCATCCCCCGCTGGGGGTTGTTTGTTGGCCCAAGGACCAAAAATTTGTTTATTCCCAGTAAACAAGAGGCAAGAGACTCACACACCCCGTAAGAACCAAGTTAGGGGTGGCTTTAAAAAACATTTTTTAATAAATTTCCCAAACCACATGAAACATTTTTTCACTTACATGGCGTATGATTGGGGGTCGGTGGCAGGGGCCGCACTTTGTCCGGGGGACAGCGACGCTGGACCATGACAGTCGCGGGAAGTGGAATGGCAGTACCGCCATTGACCTTTGCATAGGCGGGAGCTATTTGTCTGTAAAGAGAAAAGAAATAATTTTTTTGTTACTTATTTAGTCTCTCGCATAAATGAAAATAAAACAATATGCTATGGATAGTACTTAAAAATGCACACAAATACATATTTTATGATTGTTTTTATGGCAAACCGCCCACGCGACAGGGCGACTACATTTACAGCTTGTCTGAGGCGTGATTAGCATGAGTTGCGGTAACAGTATCTGTCAGATACATTTATACTTTTATTATACTCTCTTGCCTTGCACTTATCTTGACAATTTATACAAACTGCGACATAAAAATTATTTTACATTGCCCTGGACGCTGATAAATTAATGAAGTTGCCGCCAAGCCCCTTTTTTTACGTTCTGCAAGCAAACAAAAAACTCGACATGATGCAAAAATGGAAAACTTGACAATTGCAGTAAATATTTTAACAACATTTTTACGATGCGATTGCGCGAAATGAAATGAAATGAAATGAAAGACAAGCGTGCTCATAAATTTGCATATCATTGCAAGAAACAAAAACATTTACTTTTGTATCTGACTGTCGCCATAAGCTATAAACAGCGTAGCTAAGTAGCTTTAGGTGCATCTCTTGATTAGACGAGTGGCATTATGCAATTAAATCAAATTTTCATTTTTATTGAATCAATTAAATTTGATTGAGCTCTTAAATTGTCTTTAAAACTTTTTAATACCTCTTACCGTGAATTGAGTTCAATTGTTTCGAATGTCAAAAGATCTCAAAAACACAAGTGTATTATATATTAATATACAGATTATATATTTAACGTACACTTATAAAATCATTTTAATTGCTTTTAATGTGAATTGTGTTTACAATTTTATTGCTCAAAAATCAAATTAACTCATTAAGATTATTTTCACAATTATATTTCATTAAAATGAAATATTTGTCAGTAATTACTTCTATATTTTATTATCAATTGGTAAATTTTTAAATTATTCTGATAAATTATTAAAGATAAAGACAAAAAAAAAAATATTAATATGCAAATATTCCAATCATTACTAGTAAAATTAATTATTTTTTAATTAAAAGTTAAAGATGCCTAACAAGATTGGCTTTAAGACTATTAAAAAATGCAACAAAACTTTCTTAATGAATATGACAAAATTAGTATGTGTGTAATTATTTCCTTCATTAAATTGAAATCCATTTAAGCTGCTTAAAAAATTTACCATGGAAATTGTTTTTCCATTCTCCATTTCTTGACTACGTTTGAATAAGAGTTTATTATTTTTCCCATTTTTTGCAATTACTCAAATCGCTGATTAAAAACGCAAATAAAGTAATAAAGGAGACGGGCAGTAACTTTTAATAAGTCGCGCTCATAAACCTTAGCAGGGGGCATGCCACCAACGCAGACAAAGTCATAAGATACATTTGTATCTTACTGCTGCCTTGACTTGTCTTGCCTTCTTGCAGCATTGTTGTTGGCCATTAATAAGGCAGGCAACAAAAAAATACTTAACAATTGTATTAAAAGTAAAATATAAAAAAAGAAGAAGACGCGTCGTCAGACAAATGAAGTTGCCAGCTGAGTTGGCGTCGTTGCCATTGACTTTGCTCCTTTTGGAGCAACTGGAAATTAAATACGCAAACCCAAACTCAAATCGCAGATTCTCATCCTGCTTTTGCTTTCATCAAGTGTCTGTCAAGCCATTTTTCTTTGCCAACGCGCACAAACAACAACAGCTTCTCGAATCCTTGTTGAAAAATTTCCAAATTACTTTTCATATAATTTTATTTGCATTTTATTGTGTGAGCTGCGAGTTGTTTTTCCAACAACATCTTTTTGGCCACATTTCCCTGTGTTCTGTTTGCCAAGCCAAGTCAAATTAAAAGCCAAAGCTGTCTACCGACTTTTACATGCTTCGGCAAGGATGTCGATTGTCTGGATATGTTAAAAGATACAAGTTGCCACATGTACTTTTGTATCTATGACAGGCAGAATATGCATGCGAGGTTGGCACGAAAATTTATTCCAAATTACATATACTCAATGTCGGTCAATAAATTGTGAAAGTTAAAAAAAAGTGTACTTATCAATTAACAAAACTGCCCTTTAACAATATTCTCATTTTGTTTTGTTCAGAAAAATTAAAATGTATTTACATATTAACCAATTTTTTAGTTACCTTAAAGAGTTAAATTTTAATAAAAAGTTTACTTTGAGGAAGAGCTATTTCTTAAATTAATGCTTCTCAACGAAATAATACCGTTATCGTACAGTGAATCGAAAAATCATCGAGTTAACAACATATATATATATATATTTTTTTTTAGTAAATATTTTTTAATATCTAAAAGACTAATCGCATATCATAACTTTGTATCTTTTGAATGTACTTTAACTATTATTGCTTACTTATGTAGCAACCCTCTCTGAATGACACAGCTTCTGTCGTGGCAGCTTGTTAAGTCTGAAATGTATTCGTATCTGCATCTTTGCATCTTTCAGGTGTCACATGTCAAATGTGATGCGTTGGGCGCCAACTTGCCACAAGCAACGTGCAACTTGTGTTTTCTTTTTTTTAGTTTTGTTTTTATTTTCTCCCTTTGCAAATTGAATTTGTGTCTTTATTACGCATTTTTGATTTGTAGCTGCGCAGATTTGTTGTGCAGCAGTCACAGCAGCCCAGCCAGATGTCTTTGACCTTTACAGACTCTCATAATAGCTGACTGCCTGTTCCTGCTGGTGGCATTCACCTGTGCTCACAGCCCACGCAGTTCCAAGTCCAGACCAGTCACTGAGCATTTCCGCACCGCTCTGACTGTAGACTGTGGCAGGGGCAGGGGCAGAGGCAGGTAAGGACGGGGACAGAGAGCCAACTATGCAACGCGTCGTCAACAGCATTTGCTTGTATAAATATGAAACGATTCCCCCTTCTTGCCACCCCTTTGCTCATTGGGGCTCCTACACTGAGCTGCCCATTAGTTGCATTTGCGTTGCAAGTTTGCTGTGCTTTTGTTGCCGCACAATGTGTCACTTGAGTTGCATTTGTCATGCTGTGTTTTGCAGCCAGCTTCTAAAAGCCTTACTCTTTGCGTGGCGTGGCATGGTAGCATCCGAGCCAAGTTGCCACAGCTACGGTTGCAACTTGGCTGCCCTGACCATTTTGGGTTATTGCCAGTTGCCTTATACGATCTGTGGCGTTGCAACTCTTTCGCTTTTATTATACCCGATTTGTTGCCATCACCGTTTATGGTTAGATACAATTATTCTCCTCCTGGCCCTTGCTTTTTCCTCAATTTCAGCAGATACCTTTGCGGAGCGTTTTTTATGTTCTACAAGATTGACATGTGATTGCGTGTGGAAAGTTGAAAGAAAGCAAACTGTCGTAACAACAAACAAAAATATATATCTTTTCCAGAATTTGTTAAGTAAAATATTCAAATATTTTCAAAAATTCTCCTGAATTGCAGTACCTAGAACGTATTACAAAATTAAGGAAATGTTCTTTATAAAATATAGCATCACCAAGATATATAACAAAAATTTTTCAAAAAATTGAATGGTTTATACATAGTTCTGAATTCTTATTTGTAATTGTAGTTACGAAATCCTTTAAGGTACGGATGGGTATCGATATTTTAGCCTTTTTTTTATATTTATTTTGTTTTACTTTTAAAGTTAAACAATGGAAATCGACAAAAAATAAAATTATAGAAAATTTAAATTATAGTTAAGTTCAAAAATTTAATTTTAAAGTACCTATTTAAATTAATTAGGCATTTAATAGCCTTAAAATAATATTATTTCTCAGTGTCAAGTCATCATCGATATTCAGAGAGAATATTTGGGAGGAAACCTTTATGGTCTTTAATTTAATTTGGTGGTTTTACCTATTAGTTATTACTCTTTCTTAGTTTTACCTATTTTGACTTAAACAGTCAAATATTTAAATAAATGTTATTATATCGATTCCCATTCCGACTAAAATGTCAAACTAAAATTGCTATTAAAGCATACAGAAAAAGTCTTACTTGCAAGTTGTGAACATATTACATTTTGAAGTGTAAATTGCATATGAATAATCTCAAGAGAATTGGGACTGTATAAAGATTATTTTTGGAAAGTTTTGCATTATTAAGATGCATAACTTTCACTCAATAGATAATTCATCTACTTGCAACTGCGATATGATGTCGGCAACTACATTAGATACTCAACGAGCACCTCAAGCTACCGGCCAAAGCAATTTCCACTTTATCTTAACCCAAAAACCTTTTGAACCTGGCCACAGTTGTTGTTGAGGTGCAGTTTATGCCGTTAAGCACAGAAAATTTTCATAAATTTGCCACAGCAATTGGGCAGGCTACCGCAACTCGTTGGACCGCCAGAGTTAGCCACAGTCAGTTGCCGTCAACTTGAATAAACAACAACAACAACAACAACAACTTGCCACAAGACGCGGCAAGCAGTCAGTCAGGCGGCACTAAAATTTATGTGAGCTTGTCTGGCAAAGAAACCTCTACAGAGTCCACTAAAAAAAAAAACTTGGCTCGTCTCTCTTAGAGGTTGCCTTTAGATTTGAGGGTCGGACCAGGGTTCGTGCTGGCTATAAGCATTTCGAGTAGGTGTTGAATGGTTGATAATAAGCGTAATTATGTGCCATTGATATGCCTGCAGGAGTGGCCAACTGTTAGCGATAACTTCCACACAGAGCAGGCTGGAGATCACTTTAAATAAAAGTGGTAAGAAAAAAGGAGAAAGATACATACATTGGTGTAATGCAGGCAGGAAGCTCCACAAAGAAACCTGTTGAGTTTAGTTGCACTTAGAACTGGCTGGCATCATAAATAGAGAAATCAGGAAGAAGTTGAACGGAAGCTTAATTAGCTCTTAACGTTGGATTTCTCACAGTCTATAGTATCAGACATTCATTGGATAGCCTAATTGCCTCTTTTAACATCCTATATTTCAGGTTGAGTAGCCAAGTATCTTGTTTTAAGGCTTAGTAGCATACATTTCCATCTTAATGTTCTAGAATCTGGTTCTTAAATTTAACCATAAAGACATTAATGTTATATTGAACTCAATAGTATGTCAAGTTTGACAACCCTTTATAAAGTAAATAAATTAACTTTATATTAATTGGTAAGATAATTATAAGTTCTGAGTTGATTCCATATTTTTAGAACTTCTTATAAAGGAAATGTACTTTTTTTTAATGCTAGGCCTCATTCCGATTGAAATACTAAATTGTTGTTTCCAAATATACCATACACTTTCCTAAATAATTGATTTAATTACAGACTTTAATTGTAAAATATATTAAACGATTTAAAATGGATTTTCCAACAAAATGAAATAATTGTGCCAAAATCCTGACATAAGTTCATATAGTTGGCTAAGAATTTACATACTCAATTACACAAATTGCAGACAAAGTAGTTTAATATTAAAGTCACTGTCTAAGTTGCAGTTCTGAAACGAGTTGAATTCACTTTTTAAAGGTGTCCTCTTCTTAAATTGTATACTGCTATTGATACACTCTTCTGATCCCTTGTTTTTCAGTAGAGTTCCTTAAAGCCATCTCCACAATGGAATAGTTTTGCATGATTCACAATAGAAACGAATCTTTTAAGTTTGACAGCTTTGTTTATAACTGCCAGCCATGTTGAATGGGCTCATATTAGAAATTGTAATGCGACACGCTGAAAAACGTGTTCATCTTAAAAGTCGTGTGCCCCCCTCGGAACTAACTCCTGACCCCGCCAGACATCTAAAGTCATGGCAAGTCGAGGTGCAGTCAGTCGAAAGATACACACATTATGAGAGTTGAGAGTTAAGATACTTTACTTATTGCCATCTCTTATGGGTATTGTATTCCTATTTCTTATTCTTAGAGACTCATATTCCTTGCTGCAGTTGTGGCTTTCAAGTGCGACATAAAGTCACGATTTTCAGTTATTAGACGGCGAAACTTTTGCCATAGCTTCAGCTACAGCTACAGCTACAGCCACA
Source organism: Drosophila testacea (assembly GCA_035043265.1). Classification (NCBI taxonomy): domain Eukaryota; kingdom Metazoa; phylum Arthropoda; class Insecta; order Diptera; family Drosophilidae; genus Drosophila; species Drosophila testacea. The sequence goes on from JAWNND010000151.1 coordinate 4,858,572, forward strand.
GCTTCTTCATCCAAAAACAGTTGTTTGTCTGACTTAAGGGACACATTTTCTCAGCTGCACCAAGAAACAATTAATAGCGTCTGCTAACACATACACTCCCCGCTAAATATATACACACATGTGCGTTTAACAGACGGCAAACTCAAAAGATATTCTTTGCTATTCCCTGCTAATGGTTGCCCGTCATCCTCATCGTCATCGTCGCCTTGGTTGCTTGCCACCTTTGTTGACTGAGGCAACATGTCGACGACAGCTTTAAATATGCAGCAGGTTGCACGTTGCATGGTCTATGGCTGGGCAAAAGTTGTAAACAAGCCACAGCCACAAATGGAGAGGTAGCCAAACAAACAAAAGCAACAAAAACAACAACAACAACAACAATATATAAGAAGCTACATCAAGTGGGCAGCTCTGGCGCTGGCAACTCGAGTAGCAACTTCCACATTTTCACGTTTCCACTCAGGCATAGGTTCTATACAATGTTGTGAGTGGAGTGCGAGAAAACTACAACTAAAAGGGAAAATAATCGTATGTTGTGGCATATGAGAGATGAACTTATGAAAGCTTTCGAAGTTATGAAATTATAAAAATACTTTAAATAATAAACATTAAAGTTGGAGGAAGTAACACTCAAAAGGAACTGTAAAGTAACAGTAGATGATGTACGAGTATATTAGAATGGAAAGTCGTATAGTCTTTAGACCAATTATAAATAGCTTCCAATAGTAATCAGATCATCCATAATCTTAAAATATATATTACTTAAAATATCAGTTCAAGATGAAAAAAACTACTTGAGATTATTTAACATCTGATCTAAATAAAAGTTAATACCAATATAGAACATCTATCATACCTATATAGTAAATAATCTCTACGGATTTTAAAGAGAATTGCCTTTGAACCCAAATTATGAGAGTCACAAGAATCGGTTGACATTTAAGATTTTTAAGAGACTTAGTAATTATAAGTACACTTTATATTTACCAAAATATATATTATGCATATTTATTCAACTTAGAAATAGTTTTATTTAATACACAAACAATTTAATTTAATTAAATCTTCACAACAATTAGAATGACGTTTAAAAACATTGCTTGCTTGGTTTCTAGAGCACCCACAATTTCTTGAGCATTGCTTTCGAACTGAACGAGATTTGTGTTCTAAACACAATCGAAAAAGTCCTTCCTTTAAGTTTCATCTCTAGTCTAGCCTACATATGAGAGCTAAGCTAGATCAGAGTCCTCCTCTTCACTTTTCACACCCAGCGAATGCAGCTGACTACATTTTGTTTGTATGTCTGTTTGATTTTGTGGGGTTGGACAAATACTCGTAAATAAACCAGGCTGCATATCGGTAGCTCTCTATATTGAGCAAACAGGGCGAGGGTTGTCTGATAAGTAGCAGCAGGCCTGAAGATTCCCAGGGAATGGATTTTCAATTATGCAACTTGGCAAATGCTTTGTTTATTGACTTTGTACGCCTTTCCATCATATCATAAATGTAAAAGGTTTTCAGTTACGGTGGTTGAATTTCCCATCGGGGGTTGTTCCCAAAAACATATTAGAAATGCACTTTGTAGACATTTCACTGTAGATCTGTGTACATATATGAAAATATTGAAATGGAAATGTGACTGTTTGTCGGATGACTCGATTATGCAACGTTTGTTGAGGGGGGCAACAAACTTCCAGCTGTCTCTCGCTTGGCTCCAGTAAATTAGACCTGGCCCTAGTCTGGCTGTCGGCCAACTACTGATCCAGAGATTTCCGTCTTTTGCAAGACGGAAGCATTGCAAACGTCGAGAATTGCGTGTCTTCTGAATGTGTCGTTTTCGGCACCTTGTGACTCTGTCTAACTGACGAGGGGGCGGCCCATTAATTATGAATCTCTTTCCACGGTTAATTTAGTTGAAAAAACTTGAAAATTTGCACTTGCTAGCATACATCTTGAATCTTTAAGTAAGAAACCACAAAATGTCATTTCCATTAGCCTCCAACTTGTTTTGGTTTGTATTTGATTCCAAAAATAACTAAAGATTCACTGGAGTGGGCATCTCCCTCTCTCTCTCTCTCTCTCTCTGTCCATCTCCCTCTCCATGTCTTTTATAAATAGCTCAACAATTCTGGGAAAAAATATCGTAAATTTTGAGCAAATTTAGTCAAAAGAAAACACATTTTCATGGTCTGATTTATTATGCTGACATTTGGCTTTATTCAAGCGGTATCCTTGTATAAAATATTTCTAATGTGTCTCATTAGTGGCCACAAAAGAGATTAGATATTTTTCCAGAGAAAACTCTAATAGCTTTTCAATGCATTTCATCGAAAGTTTACCTTCTGACATCCGGTGAGTTGGGTAGACTGCGACATTTCCGTGAACTTTTCCCACCGCCATTGCCATGGGATGAGGACGAAGCGTTTCCCATTTTGTAGATATCACGCGATTAATGTGTAATGATGATGATGATGATGATTGTGATGATGATTATGATTAAGCAACTATATTTAATTTGGCATTTAGATGCAACTTTGGCACTTTTTAGCTGTTATTTCGCTTTAGTTAGTTTACATTTCTTTTTGTTTTGAGCACTTTAAACACATTTCTTGTACATTATAAAGATTTTGTAAATTAAGATTTGAAAATTTGTATTCTTATTGCATATTCAATAGCGTAGATATTTTGAAAATATCTCTTGGTTATATTTCTTGAAAATTATGTAATTTTACTTCTAATAGATTTTAATTCGATATAAGTTTAAGTTTTCCAACTTTGAAACTTCATTTCTAATTATTTAAGACGAATCATAAAACGATCAACTTTTTATTTTGTATGTAAATAATATTGCACTTTTTTATTAAGAATTTAAATTTAGTTAAGTTTTTATTACACTTGATACGACTGTTGCATTTTCCAAATACTGCATTTATAAGGCATTAAAAGGCTATACTTATAACTAGGTGTACTCTGTACTCTGATTTAATTGGATAAGCCTGATAATTTCACACTTTCATCTGCGTGACTATTGCATACTTTCAGGCTAAGAGACCCGCCTTTATTTGTTCTATGTAATTACATAGTAATTAAGCGTATGGGGAACTGGACATTGCTGTGACACAAGTAAAAATTGTTGGTAATCAAACAAATGTCTGGTTCCCCCAGGCATCTGAAGGGGAGGGGGGAATGTATAGAAGAATCTGAGGGTTGACCAAAAATGTTTGCACAGCACTTTGATCTAAGCCAAAAAGACAAATGCTGCTGTGGGGTTGTTTGGTACAGAAACTTAATGCAATTAAGTGAACATATTTGGTACTTCCGTTAAAATAAGGAACCAGAAAACAGAAACCAGACATTTTTGATGTATGACTGTTGATGCGGCTAATCGAAAGTGAAACAGGGTAACTCAGGCTAAAAGGGTATCCACAACAAAATCAATAACTTCAATTACAATGATGCAAAGCCTTAGAAAAAAGCCAAGAAAAAAAGAGGAAATTTTGGAAGAAAACAAAAAGAAATATTGCGTGTAAATAATACGCACGTGTGCGTGACACGTGAGTGGGACTGGGATTTAAGCACGAGGCTGTGAAAATGGCAGTGGTTGTCGTAGTTGTTGTAGTGTTTGAAGTGCCTGCTAAATGCTCACAAAGTGGTCATATTTTTAAGGCCTACCCAACATTCAGGCTTTAAGGGTGCGAAATTTATGCTTAATCAATTTGTCGTAAAAATTAATCCCTTGTATTTTGGTTTTAGCACTAGTAAACAGAGGGTTGTTTAAAAGTTTCAGCTGCTGCAGCTATTACGATAAATGTTGCAATTGGGGCAAGGATTCAAAAATTCGACACGTGTCACACTGCGGGTGGGCCAAGTTGACGAGGGTAAAGAGTTGGTAGTCAATTTTAAGACAGAATGCGTGAGTTTGTCTGATTTATTGAAAGATTTCTACATGCCGCATCAGTTGCGTAATCAAACTGTCACAGCACCAATTACTACAATCAACAGAGCGAAGCAACAGCAACACGAACCACTCGATTTAACTCCATACGGCCTCGACTTCACTCGATTCTGACTCCAATTCCAACTCAGACTCAGATTCCGTCTCGCCTGACTGCATAATTTTCATAAATTGTTGCAAATTGTTCTTGTCGTTTGTCACTTCTTGTTTGTAAGCATTTAAACTGAAACTGGAGCTGGAGCTTTGCATACCAAACGAGACAAAAAGCCTATCGAATCTGTAAAGTCTTCAGTTAAAATACTTGGAACTCACATCAGACAAAAATGCAGAGGCGGAAGTGTAACTCAATTGTAATGTAAACTAAGTTGTTTAATAATTGAAATCAATGTACCACACTTCAAACAAAATATAAACAACATAGTTATCAGTTGAAACTATTTATATATTATAGCAATATAAACTAGTCGAAGACATAGTTGCAACATCAATAAAAGTTCATGTATGTATTTAAAGCTCATCTTGATAAATTAATTATGTAAATTAATGTTTAAACAATTTGAGCTTCAATTGAAGCTGCAAATACACTGACTCAGCTAAAGTTCAGTCTCAAGACGATATTATCAAATTGCTTTAAAAATGCATTTAAATTGTATGCAAATTTTCTGACAAAATTACAACAAATTGTTGAGTTGAGCGTGCATATATTATATATAATGAAGTTTGGCTATGTTGCAGTTCCCTGTAGAGAGATCTCTACAGATATTGAGACTGTAGACCACACAAACTGTTGTGTGCTACGAGTATTAATAAATATTGATTAAAGATCGTGTTGCGTTTGAGTTCGAATTGAACCAAAAAACATGAAAAAGAGACGGGCGTTACTTCAAAGCTGTCAAAAGATTATGAAATATTTATGATAGATGTGTGACTTGGCTGCACCTATCAAAGCATTTCGATAGTACAGCCCTTTAATTGGCCGACTCAAACAAATGTAAAACTTAAAAGGGCACAACAAATGTCAGCATTTAGTTTGAGATATTGTATCTTTTTCTTGTGCCAAAATGGCGTGACAAATTACTGATTTACTTTGACATATAAATAAAAGACTTTTTCTCTCAAGTTTGTCAAGATGCCGCGTAGCTGCTGCTTTTGCTTTATCCATTTATTTTCAACTCAATACCCTTTAAAAGCGGGTCATTTGAATAATGTGAAAGGTCATATACAGAGGTTGGTATTTTGTACTTTTACATCTTAAATTTCTCACTGGAATTGAGTCAAAGTGCAAATAAAATAGAGGTACTAGATACATTTAGTATCTCGTAGCACGGTTGAAAATATAGATTACTTGTGATATGTTAGGGTAGTATGTTAGGGTATTCAATTGACGACGCACTCTAAGCAAAATGATTCTTTTTGTTTTTCTCATTTTTAAGCGGAAGCTAAAAGAGTCTTTCAAGTTGATTTCTGCTCCATAAACTTGTCTATTTTTGTATTGTGCCCACTGCTGTGCTTGCTGAAGCGAGAAACGTGCAATCTTGTCCGGGAAAAAGAAAGAGAGAGAGAGCGAGGGGAGGAAGAGGTGGAGAGAACCCACCTAGAGGGGAAATTGTTGAAAATTTGGAGCAGCACGTGCATTTGCACGTTTATACGTTATTTGTTTTACTGGGTCTCGTGTTTATGCCTGTCTCGTTTGTTTATATTTAGATGGAAGTATTTTCTTTATGTCAGTTTTATGGTGCATTAAAAGCCAACTTGAGAACCAGCTGAGATACGGATACGTTGGAAGGTTTGGAAGGAGTGTCGCTGGCGTTAGACACTGACTGAAACAGACTTGGCCCATAAATCTCATCAAAATTTATTTGTTAAACTTCAATTCGAAGCTAAAGTTGATTCTTTTGTCTCTTTTGTTTTTTTTTTTTTGCTAACCATTTGATATGCATTGCATGTTCCAAGGCGCCAAGAGAGTGGAGTGTGTCTGGGTTTTGGGGCGTTGCAAGTGGGCTGGCCGGTTGTGATTGAACGACTGCATTGTTAGATTTATGTATAGACCCTGCGACAAGGTCCGAAGACAATGGAAATGAGTTACAAGCTGGCTCATTCCCTGGTCCCCGGTTCCCGGTCCAGGTAAAAACCAAGCCCATTCATTTTGTGTGGACTTCCTGTCAAAAATTGCATTTTGACATCCTTAAAAAGAGTCTGAGCCGTGTCTGGATAACCGCACACACCGCTTGCGGTTTATGTCGTTATATGCCCCTCCCCTCTCTTCCCACTTCTTCCCCATTCTGTTTGTATTGGTTACTTTCTACTGCTCCTTGTGGCCATTATCAGCATATTCTACAACTTTTTGCCACTTCGCATCGGCCTCAATGGTTGCATATTAAATAATTTTCCTTTTGGCCATCGTTCGTGACTAAACGTCAATTTCCAGCTCTCATTCTCCATGCTCGCCCCTTTCTATATAAAATGCAGTCTCAAAAACCGATTTCAATAATTTCTCAAAGTGCCTTTGGGCTTGTGCTGTGCCACAGATAAGACCCCAGCAAAAGTTTTCTTTTTATATCTTTTGCCACTCGCAAAAAGTGCAATGTTCTGATAAGAAGCCAGCTCTCAAATAAACTGAACTGTGTGCAAAAAGGGCCAGTGGCAGTTAATTGTGTCAAAAAGTTTGGTTCAAGCAACGTACGTGATATTCAATGATTTTACCGATTAGTTATGGCCTCTAGGGTGGGAGATGGGGCTGAACAGTGTATAATTTGAAATGATGTGATTCGATAAAGATTTAGTCACAGGCAGAGATAAATGTCAGCCCTTTGTAATAACAAAATATACAATCTTATTTTAAATAAAAACTGGAACTAGCTCGTAAGTAAATGCTCCAGTTTATAGCTCGCCAAACACAGCTTATTAGAATTTCTATTTTGTCCTTACATTACAAATGAACTAGTAACTAGTTTATTGATTGTAAACAGAATCCATCCAAGTAAGGATACCACCATTTAGCTGAACAAGTCAGTAGACCTTTTCATTTAATCAGTTTACATGCAAACTTGCTTTGCGAACCAATTTGTCAGAGCGTGAACTAAAACACTCTATTTAAAACACCTTTGCAACAGCTTCCGTGAACTAGTTCATCTGCATTTTTTGGGGGTTACTTTGCTGCACATTTACATGAAAAAGCCATAACCATAACCGACACTAACAATTATCATGGAAGCTCCATTAAGCCTACTTCAAATATGAGTGGGCATATACCTACTGGATAGAGGTGCATAGCTAAACTGAACCCTATGGCTAATATCATTATCATAATTAAATCATTAGGGTGTCGCTTCCATAAACATAAGCTGCGCTCCCTCATTCACACGACGACGACGACGGCAGAGGCCCCTATCATTAGTCAAAGTTCGAGTCGGCAGTTACCTCTACTCTATCTGAGTACTCTACTCGTATAATAATCCCCCCCTCCCCCTACTCAATACTCTCCTACTGTGAAATGTGGCCGCAATTGATTTTTCATTTGGGCTGTCGCTTGTTTGGTATTTTGACAGCTCGTTTCTTTTTTTGTGATATCTCAAATTTCTGTCGGTCTTTGATTTTGATGCCCGGTAGTAACGTGCAGGGGTTGTTGGAAGTTCAATGCACCCTCAGAAGAAGACGATACAGATTTGACAGCCGCCTTGTCAGCTTGTCAGTTTGTCAATGGCAGGATTGAAAATTGAAAACTCGAGAGCTCTCAACTCCTGGTATTCTCATAATTAGCCAGACTTCAAGTCAGGCTCTTCAACTTTTGCACTCGATGAACCATTCAAGGATCCAACACAATCCTTTGGAACCCAGCTGCACTTGCCACTTGAATAAAATTAAATTAGAAAATCCAACGGCAAATGTTTGACAGAATTTCGCCACAGACACAGTTGATTAATTGAAGACACGCGCCGTTCCAAGACTAAAGAAACCGGTTAGATACAGCTACCAGTTCCCTGTTCCCTGTTCTGAGAAGCTCTCTCCCATCAGAAGATGAGCTGATGACACTGAAGATTAGCGTCTAGCATAAAATGAGTTTGGGTTGGGGTGTTCTAATATCTGTTCATGATTCCGTTTAATTAAGTTGTGAACTGTTTGCTACAATTAACAAATGGTAAACTTTTCAAGCAGCCAAATGGAAAGTTAAAATGTTTGTAAACAGTGGAAAATCTTCAATTAATGTGCACATCTGCTGCAAATTTAGACGTCAAGCTTAAACACATTTGCCATTGTTTACACACAGTCAATTACCATAGATTGATAGCTTAACAATTCGTTTAGAATCCGACTTAATATTTCAATAATTTTAGTGCCTAGCGGAGATTTAAATACTTAAATTTTGAAAAGAGGTAGCTGGAAATGAGCTCCACAAAATAAAAGTTATCTAGAAATGACTTAGTTAAAAACTCTATATTTTGTTTTATTATCTTTCTTAACAATTTGTAAAATTAGTTAATAACAGGGACAGTATGCTACTCTGTCGAAATCAATAAAATCTTTCTATCATACAAATTAAGACACCACTTTTTTCCGGTAACATCAAACTTTTGATGCCATTTAATTCATTTAAATTACTGAAATTATTTATTTAAACATTTGAAAACTTCTCAGTGGAGTTTAAAGTTTGGACCCTGAAACACCGCTGAAGCAATTTAGCTGGAATGTTTTTTTTATCTTTTTGTTGTGGCTATAAATAAATTACGAATACGGGAGTGAAGCTTATCTAAAATGAAATTTGTCTGGTTTTTGGTCCACACAGAGGTCCATGGAGAACGTCTGGTGCAGAATCGAAAGAGTTGTCTACGCTTTTTGTCTGTCTCTAAGCCTTTTTAATTTGTGTGCAATGCGATAAGGCGTTAATTATGCGGCCAATTCAAGAACTTTTAATGGTTGGAGGAGAGTGAAAAACACGCCATAAAATATGCAACAATCTGGGATAAGGAAGCTGAAAAGTCGATTTAAAAAATATATATAATGCTGAGATACTATACTAAGTATGTATATTCTACCTATATGCTTTTAATACAAGAACTCAGAAGAACACCATTGCATATGACAAAGTCCAGATTTAGAAGAAATAATGATGATTACTATTAGAAAATAATGAATTTAATACAAATAGCACATGATGTTCGTACACTTCAGTTGTAGTGACCTTAATATTAAAATTGTGTAATTTCCAAGACAGAGTAATAAAAAATAAAGCAAAGATGATTTAAATCTTAAATCACTCATTTAGATTCTAGAACTCTTAATGCAACAGTCGCTAAGTTGAGTAGTAAAAACTTTCGATTAATAGCATATTAACTATAATTATGATTTATTCACTTTACACACTTGAATTTGTTGACACTTTTGTTTAGTGAATCATTTAAATTCGCTTTAAGATCATTTCACATGTATTATTATTTTATTCACACTTGTGAATTTGCCGCCTTTTTTCGGGCTTTCGAGCTCCATAAAAACATAAACAAAATCAACTCAAAAATTTGCCGGCGAATCACGCGCTCGCTTTTAACGTTCTGTTGCCGACGCGTTACGGTTTCAAACTGAATGTTGAATGGTGAATGAAGTGCCGCAACTTGAGTGTTGCAACCGAGGGTTGTTCGAACATGTTCGATTGCGAAGCACAGCTGGTTTGTTGCATGGGGCATGCGGGTGGTTGCAAGAGTCGAGGCGCTATCGCTAAAAATAGTTGCACTTGCACTTTACTATTGGGAATACCCTGTCCCCCCCGTCTACTTCTTCGTAACTTTGAAGTTCAATGCACAGGGTGGGTCAAAAACAACAAGAGCAATTAAGTTGGCCAAGTTAACAAAGTTATTACTGGTTAGCCAGCGTACAAATTGTAGCAATTTAGCAAACTAAACAATTATCGTAAATAGCTTTTATTTCGTGTCACACTAGAGTGTCGCCAATTGTTGCAAGATTGTTGACCGACCACAACAACAACAAGTTGAAAATTGTTTAATCATTGAGCATAATTTCAATGAGAGAGACGACTTCAATCAATTGGCTTAAAACCTGTTCAAGTCTGTAAGCTGCTTTGGCACTTGCTCGATTTTCAAGTTTATGGAGTTGTCTTTTTGAAGTTTATTGCCTTGTTTCGAAATATGACTGCAATTTACGTGATTTGGCAATTGGAATAGACCAAAAACTCGTTGAGTTGTGTAAGCCTCGAAGTGTGCGTTTTAATTGAATGCCTGCTGGCCCAGTGGGTGGCAATGAAAGTTACAACCTGAGACTTGAATTGCAATCAATTAAAAGGTGCAACGAAGGAGTTTTCCCAATGCACTCAATGGATTTAATAATTGCGTGTTGCTATCACTGACTAGAAACAAAAGTAAGCTGACGTGCGAATACCCTTTGAAAGATTTTTGTTATGAGAACTATATACCGATTAATTTTAAACTATTATGTTCGCTGTCGTGTGAATAACTTTTACAGGCAGCAAAAAAAATTCAAACTTTCGACAAAGAAGCCATTTTTGAATTGAACCTCGATCATATCCATTTCTATATTATGATGATGAACTGTAATTTAAGACATCTACCAAATGACGCTCAAGATGTGCAACTTAAAAAGTTAAAACTTGCAAAGTCACAAAGTTACTCCATAAATCATCAATTGAATTTTGTAAAATGAAAGAAAACACTTCTTTGACAGTTGCTATGGAAATTTTCGATTTATGTTAAACTACTTTCCCTGCATTAAAAAGCAATCTTAAATTCAACTTTGAGTATTTTGAAGCTTTAAATGCAGTTGGATCTGCACCCCAAAAACTAAACTAGACCCAATAAATCTTTGTTTATACAAATCCAAAAAACCATGAAAGGCTTTCGAGCTCGAACAATTTACAGATGGATAAAAAAAGTCCACCAGACACAACACATGACTGTTGGACCACATTGGTTCACCTACAACCTACCAACTACTAATGCCATTAAGTCCCCTCCTCCCATCTTCCAGCCACCTCCCTCCGGGTTTCCTCCTTAGTTCCACCTTCTCTACTCAGAAACACTAAGCATGCATTTTATTGCCTTTTGTCGTACTGGGAACCGTCGCACTTTATCATTTCAATGGCAGCGGACGTTGCAATGTTTACTTTTCATTTTGGACGCCCCTTCACATCTCCCTCCCTTGTCAGCCCTCCCTTTCGAACAAAACGCCAAATCCACGTCCGGACTGCTCACTTGGCCGTTAGTCTATCCAATTGTCCAATGGTTTGTCTATGCAAATATTTTTATTTGCCTCTGCTATTATGGTAGTAAAAACAAGTAGGAATACACTTGGTTACAAGTTCACGACTAGCAGATACCCTTTGTCGAAGTACATTCTAACTAAAATTGACATTATAGTTTAAATATAATGTCTATTTATTGGATATATTTTTTTCTTTATAAAAATCACCCTTAATAATTATAAGAAATATAGTTGCTGAAATATGGAATATAAGCTTGTTTAATATATATGTATTTTAAACTAACATGATTATGATTGTTATGATTTCTTTCATTACAATTATTAGCTAAATACATATGAAATAATTTCTTGCTTTCAAACTTCTTATGTATAGATTGTTAAGAGTCCAAAGACATAATTTTTAAAAATGTTATCATGTTTTAGGAAAGAAAAGGTGTATTTTTAAGAAAAATATGTGAACAAATCAAACATAAATTCCTGATTTTCACAGTTTGGTTTTCACTACAAAATTGTATTCAATTTATTTCATTAAAAAAAAACGGGAATAAGTTAAAAAGTTACGAGCTTAATAATTCACAGATTATAGATAGTTTATAGTTAATATTCATATCAAGCCAACAATCACAACATACCCCTTTGGTAATTTGTATGTCTACAGGGTGAAATACTAAAGCTAACAGTGCTGACAGCAGCTTGTTTTTCTCGCCTTTTAAGAGAAGGAGAGTCGTGTATATTTTGCACATGTTGCCAATTTTTGTCACAGAAAGTTTAGTTGCCACCCTCTCTTAAATGAGCAAAGGGCTTAAATTTTATAAGCCCAGTCATCAGGATAATCAACTTCTTACAGTCCTTTGGCGAAGACTCCCTTCCCAAGGGAGTTAATTACTCGAGTATTTAGCATATAATTATTGGACCTGGAAGTCTCTACCTGTGATACGGTTCTCTCAACTTGGTTTGTACCTAATACACCAAATGCTCCCCTGGGCAAGGAAAAACTTCTAACCACCACCCACTGGCAATTCAATTTTCCTTTACGACCATTTTCCAGCAACAACGACAACAATAACAACAACAGCAAACTGTTGGAAAAAGTAATCATCGTTGCAATTGTTTCACATTTTTCACGTTACTGAAGATGAATGGTCGCTTTGATGATGTTGAGGTGAGGTGTGTGGCAAGCTACCCCCTGGCATGCCTGTAGACGACACATTTTGTTGCCTCCCCCCCCAAACGAATCTCCAACTAAAACGCCATTTTCTTTGTTTGTCATAAGAAATATGACTAACTGCCGACTGAAATCGAATTTGAAGCTCTGACTTGTGTTGATTGAGCATCTTGTTCATTTCTTGGAGAGTCCTTAACAGGCCTCAACTTTAAGAATTAACAACCAACCCCCAGAAGCTCCCCCTTTATAAATTTGAATAGACACAAAAAAAAAAGGAAAACGCAGTCACTTCAAAATGCTGCACGCACAAAAAACAGCGGCCACTTCACTCGGCAACGTGCAACATAATATTAAAGCCCATTTCAAAGCTGCTTCACAGAGTGATGAAAGACAAAAAAAACCCCTTGATAAAGAGTGGAAGCAAACTGTCCACAAAAACAAAAGTGAATGCGAAAAGTGGAATGGAATCAGGCATGTCAAAAAATTTGCAAACATGGCTTGGGGATGTTGGACAATGGCGATGAGCAGATGAACAATTCCAGCTTCCTCTAGGGAAGTTATGGAGAGTCTAAAGTTGTGACAATCAGTTTCAGATGAATGGTCGCATCAGGGACGGTTTCACTCACAATTGATTTGTTGAATATAAATAACAATAATCGATGAAATTGAAAGTGTAAAAGCGTATTTTAAATTAACAAAAAAATTTACTAACTTTTTTAATAACAACAATTTAATTTGCCGGTAAATTTAAAAGATAACTATGGGATAATCTGATGTTATTTTATGTAATTTTTTCTGGAACACAAATAAAATTAAAAATCTTCAATAAATATCAAGTTTCAGCTTACTTAAAGCAAGCTGAGAGGGATTCATCAACTTTTATAATTATTCAAAAGAAAGTTTCACTCTAATTCATATACGTTCTATATTAAACATTATGAAATTTGGCAAGACCTTTCAGAGCTATTTGACCACGGAATGGCGCCAACAATATATGAACTATACGGTAATTATTATAAGTAATTATCACCCAATCAACCAAAGCTCAAACATAATTCCAGGAATTAAAAGAAATCATACGTCAAGGAGTAAACGAAGCACCGAGCTCAAGAGATGCACCTCTTTCAGTTATTTTGGAATATTATGGGAATTTCGAGAACAATTTCTTTGCCACTTGCAATGAGGAATTGACTCGCGTTCAGGATTTCTATGCTCAGAAGTTGGCCGAGGCACGTCGTAAGCTCTTCACAATCGATTTACAGCTAAAAGCAAGTCAAAGTTTACCTAATCAACGCTTTCCGAGCACTAAACAACTGGGATTGGCCTGTAGTGAATTCTACTTGAGCCTGATAATGTTGCAGAACTTCCAGAGTCTAAACTATACGGCTTTTCGCAAGATATGCAAGAAATATGATAAGAATTTTAAATCAATAAAAGGTGCTCACTGGTTCGAAGAATACGTGAGTACAGCACCCTTTGCGAAGGATCAAGAGTTGCAAAGAATGATTTCCCAAGTAGAAGAGCTCTATACAATGTATTTAACAAATGGCAATCGAGCCAAAGCCATGGCCAAGTTAAGAGTCCCTCCAATGGGGGAAACTCTACCTCCGTCCCAAGTCTTCTTGTCGGGTCTGATTCTAGGCCTGTTTATTGTTAGCGCCGTCATAATTCTTATTTCGCGTAAGTAAAAATAACTAATACTATCTTTCATTCAATCCTATCCACATTCATCTACATATGTTCCAATCCATCTAACACTCGTCTTTTTTCTAACTTGTTATTTAAGATAACTTATCTTATTACCTATCAATTTTTATGCCATTTCTAATTTCTATTATCCCAACTTGCTTTCAGTTTACTTCATTCGCGATAATTTGGATCTGATTGCCGTCTTCGTTCGACTTTATCGAGGACCTGTTGCATCAGGACTCGCTTCCTTTCTATTTGCTTTGAATGTTTACGTCTGGCAGATCAAGGGTGTCAATCATGTTCTGATTTTCAATATCGATCTAAGGAATCACATACAGGCGACTTCATACCTCGAGGTTGCCAGCACCATGGGATTCATTAGCACCATGTCTATGGTGTTTTTTATTCATCACAAAGAGTTTGAAGTGCATAGTCCGTATTATTTTCCATTAATGTGTCTTTTATTACCTCTGTTACTGCTGATCAATCCCATAAGGATTATGAATCGTGCAGCTAGGATGTGGTTCTTATGCATGATTGGACGCATCCTTGGAGCACCCTTCTATAGTGTAATATTTCCAGACTTTTGGATGGCCGATCAGCTAACGTCGTTGACCCTTTGCTTGGTCGATTATTGTGAAATGATCCGTTTCTATATACGTTTCTATACGGACAGCGAGAATACCTTTGACTTTGAGCCGGACTATTGGATCACTGTGATCCGTTGTCTGCCTCCGTGGTTCCGATTAGCACAGTGCCTCAGACGACATTACGATAACAATTTCAAGTATCGTGAATATCTATTGAATACCATTAAATATGGAATAAGCCTTATTGTGATTATATTCTCTGGCATCGTAATGGAAACGAGTCGTAAGTGTTTTAATTAATTATTGAGCAAAGTGTATTTTCAAATTAATTCTATTCTACTTTAGATAAGTATAAGAACATGTTTGATAACCCTTGGATTTGGGGCTACATAGTTGTGTTCTTTATATCGACCATCTACAGTTCTGCATGGGACTTGGTTAAAGACTTTGGTTTGTTTAAAGTCTGGAAAGGTGAGAACATCTTTCTACGCCAGAAGCTCGTATACTCCAAGGTCAGATATTAATGAACTAATTACAAAAACTATACTGAAAATAATTACATTTTAGTGGTTCTATTATTTTGCCATTATTACGAATGTTTTGATACGTTTTGCTTGGGCCTTGGAATTATATTTAATCTATTTCGATTACTTATCACCCTTCAATGCAAAGACAATCACCAGTTTACTTGAGATTTTTCGTCGTTTCATTTGGAATTTCATACGCTTGGAGAATGAGCATTTATATAATGTCGGACACTTTCGAGCAATCCGTGATATATATCTTAAACAGATTTCTATGTCCGAAATGGATCTCGAGCAACGCAAAAAATCATTATGAATGAAATACTCTACTTAAACTCTGTTTTAAACAAAGAATGCCTTGAAATAAATAAAGTAATTTGAATATCAACTCAAAATATTTTAAATAATAATTATAAGTATCTAGCTTTAACTTGAACAAAATGAAATTTGGCGAGACTTTCGAGAGTCATTTAACAACTGAATGGCGACAACAATATATGCATTATACGGTACGTTAGCCAAAAGGATTCTTTAAGAATCATTATCTTTAATTCTGTTCAATATAGGAACTTAAGAGTATGATACGTAAAGCTGTCGAGAATGCACCAGCTTCCAGTCAGAGGAATATGGTTAATGAATATTATAAGAAGTTCTCGGAAGAGTTTTTTACCACATTGAAGGAGGAGCTCAGGCGGGTGAATGATTTCTTTGATTACAAACTGGCCGAGGCACGTCGCAAACATGCCACATTTAAGGTCAAGTTATTGTATATCTTTAGAAGTGCTGGTGGTCAAACAGGTGAGATGCCCATCCTGCCGCCCCTAGAGGATCAACCGAAGAGCGTACGAAAATTGGAAAGAGCCTACAGCGAGTTCTACTTTAGTCTTATATTGCTGAATAACTATCAACATCTGAATCTCACGGGATTCCATAAGATATGCAAAAAGTATGACAAATACATCAAGTCTATGATGGGGCATTATTGGCTCAAGGCGTACGTAGAGCCCGCTACGATCAGTCAGGAGAGGGAGTTATTAAGCATGATTGCCGAGGTGGAGAATCTCTATACAGAGTTCATTACGAAAGGAGATCAGACCAAGGCAATGGCTAAGCTAAGAGTTCCACCTCTGGGCCAGCCCACTTCTCCAGTTCATGTATTCTCGACGGGTCTTGTCCTGGGTCTCTTCATAGTCTCCGCAGCAATATGCATCATATCGTGTAAGTAATATTCAGTACAGTGGCTAATCTATAAGCAGAAACTTTTCTACAGATTATTCCATACTTAACAAACCGGAATTGCTCTCAACCTTTACTCAATTGTTCCGAGGATCCTTTTCTCTTGTGGTATTTGGCTTCCTTACTTCGATTAACGTTTACGTTTGGCAAAGTGTGGGAATCAATCATGTACTCATCTTTGAGCTAAATCCACGTCATCAGATCGAACCTATCAAAATCCTAGGCATTGCCAGTTTATTTGGTTATGGCTGTACTTTATCCATGTTGCTGTTCCTCCATCACAATGAATTTGGAGTAAAGAATCCAATATCCTTTCCCTTAATCGGACTGATTCTTCCTTTGGCACTCCTAATCAATCCCATTCCTATTATGAACCATCCCGCTAGAATGTGGGTGTTACGTACTTTTGGGCGTATCCTTGCAGCGCCTTTTTATCCTGTGAACTTTGTCGACTTTTGGCTGGCCGATCAATTGAACTCTTTGGTACTCTGTTTGCTGGATCATTATCAACTAATTCGATTCTATATTCGATATTATAAGGATAGCATCAATTCCTTTGATTTTGAACCGGATTATACAATGTGTGTAATACGTTGTCTGCCTTCTTGGTTCCGTCTGGCCCAGTGTTCTAAGAGAATTTGGGACGGTGATCCGAAACCAGTATCGTATCTGATAAATGCTTTTACCTATGGCTCTACGATAATCACAGTAATCATATCGACGATTCAAATGGAAACAAGTGGTGAGTTAATAGATATACCTATAAGCGATACGACATTATTCCATATATTACTACAATGATAAACAAACTTATAGATAATTACGAGTACTTATTTGAGAATCCTTGGACATGGGTCTATATAATAAGTTCATTGATATCGACCATATACTGTACTTGCTGGGACTTGCTGCAGGACTACGGAGTGTTCCAGATCTGGAAAGGGGAGCACATCTTTTTGCGCCGGAATCTCGTTTATCCCCAGGTAAGATTGTCATGGTAACTTGAAGTATATATAATTATATCCAAATTTCTAGTGGTTTTATTATCTTGCCATTGTTATGGATTTGTTGATTCGTTTTGTTTGGGTGCTGGAGCTGTATTTGATCTACCACGACTATCTGTTACCCTACCATACCAAGACCATCTGCAGCTTGTGTGAGATTATACGTCGTTTCATCTGGAATTTCCTCCGATTGGAGAATGAACATTTATATAATTGTGGACAGTTTCGAGCCACACGGGATATTCACGTATCTGCATTGAATTCTCGACAGGATTTGCTCGTAGAATCCATAATAGACGAGTCGAGACGAGCTTCAACTGCTCGACAAGCCAGCATGGATAACGAGTAAACTTCCAAGTTTATAGGACGAGGTTTCATTTCTAATTCAAGGCCAATTTGTCTGTCGACAATTGAGAATCAATGAAGCGTTAACCTAACCTCAAATACTGTTACACTTCCTCCAACAGAGCAAATTGAATAAAATTAATTTCACATTTACGAAATTAAAACCACAAATGGAATTATAAATTCCAAACACAGAGAGAAAACGAATGCCCGCAGGACAACAAAAGTTAAGCCAGACGACAAGCGACAGACAGAGGACAACGTTGCAGCTTTTTGGCCAAAGGATCTGACAGCTTGTCACCGAGGTGGGTGAGCGAATGTGTGTGTGTGTGAGTGTGTGTATTTGAACCCCTTTCCTTATGGTGCTGTTGTCCTCTCGAGTAGCCACAATTTAAGAGTCTTTCTGGTCGCCAGGATAACTGCAGAGGGCGTGGCTGTGTAGATTTGTCCTGTGCGTGGTCACGCATAAATGCATGCGAATTAGAGAGAACACGCACGTGCATGGTTTACCTCCAACTGGAACACCCCTTTCTTCTTTAGACCTATCCCCAACTCTGGTTCCTGATCTGCTCTTAAACCCATGCATTGGAATTTCCGCCCTTCGCCGACTGCTGTCAATTATGGCATCCCTGCTCTCTCTCTCTCTCTCTCTCTCTCTTTTTCCTCCTCTAGCAACGTCTTGGGGGTAGCTATTATATCCCCTTTACACTCCCCTTATGGGTAGCTCTGTTACAAATGCTATTAATACATTTTGGAGGCAACATATTGTTGCAATGTCTGGCGCACACAATTTGCAGTTATAAATGGTTGCCAGAGTTTCCGGGTTAAATTGTCATCAGCTGTTGCACAAAGTCTTTCTGGATTCGAGTTGTATCCAGGATTTGTATACGTATTTCCGTGACTGCCAGCTTATTTAATTAGATGCAACATGTTGTAGCAGCAAGTGGCAACAGCCTTGACTAAAAATCACTGCCAGGTACTGAAAACTTGTCAATTGTCCTGCCTCCTGCCCAGGTCCTGCCTGTGTACCAGCTGCTGGTTGTTTTGTTGCTAAAATGCTTTTAAATATTGCATGTTATTTTTTCGTACATCCTCTTTCCCTTCACTTCACCCGCAACAAATGTCGCTAATGGTACGCGCAATTTTTTGGGGGTGACTTTGTCAGGTCCTTTTCAGGCTGGGACTACTCTCGGTTTCCAGTGTCTAGGTCGCCAGACCGCAGACATTATAAACAACCCGAGATACATACACACACACACACACAGTACACACAGAGATACAATGAGAGGGCATAGTGAAAGTTTTATGGCGTTGCAACTTTAAATGAACTTGCCGCATTTGTTGTCGTCGGGTTTGTTCTGTCGTCCTGTTGCCTACCACAAACTAGGCGCAAGGACGGTCATAAAAATCCATTGTAATTTATTTGTCTGAGAGTCCGTGCCGCAAACTGCCCGGAAAAAGTCAGCAACGTGCCTACTGATCGACGTGGAGATACCCTTCATGCAGTATTCCAACCCTTTTCAACCTACATAGGCCCTGCAGTTAATTTAAGTTTATTATACTTGTACTTCCTCTGCTTACAGGGTATACAACAAAAAAAAAATTGCAAACATTTCCGTTACGCATTTAAATTTCATAGTCAGTGAAAGTCATCAACACATTGGTTCAGTGAGAGGGGGATAACAAAGGGAGGGAGAGACCCCAACGAGAGTTAAACGACGCCTGCTGTCCCCATACAAGAAGGGGGCATAAGGTCTTCATATTGGTAGGGGGCAAGCGAAATACAAAAGCTTCCGCTTCCTGTCTACTGCTGGGATTTCCCCGAGGGTTGCAAAGAGCATAAGAAACCTGCCTCCCCTTCATATCCATCCCCCATGCAAACCGACCGACAGACGACAACTGCTTTTGACTTGGCTCGACCAAATAAAGTTTTCTAATTTTCCATCTTCATGTTTTGAATTTTTCAGCTGCTTTTCAAGTGCCTCAAATCCAAGCAGAAACTGGATTTTCCCGGCTGCCTTGTACATAGTATGCCAATTTTCTTTGCTTAGTGCCCCGTTTATTGGGGAGAGTTTCTTTTCTTTTTTCATCTCTATATCTCTCTCTTTTCGACAAACAGATGTTTTGGGGGTTTGAGCTGTTTGGAATCTCCCTCCGGGAGCAAACCGCCTGTAATTTCCGGCAAACAAACCAATAAATCATATTAAACTTGCTAGGAATTTCGTCGAAAGATGAATAAAAAAGTAAAGCGGAATATAAACTGCGTAACGGATGTCTCATGACGGTTTATACGAAATGCATAGGAAATCTGAGACATCGACATTGATATGGATATACCGGAGATGGGGTGTATTACACAGCAGGGGCAGAAGAGTGATTTACTAAAGGTAAAATCAAAACTAGGAGAGGCTTTAAGATAGCCAAGATTTTATTGAAGCTTTAAAATAGACTTCTTTAGCTTGGCTTCTGACTTCTTAAAATACTATTTAAATAACTCTATCTGTGGAAAATTTCAACTTTAAAGATAAATTAATAACTGGGACAGCAATGTAGAAGCTATTTTATTATTTATAAAATAAAATTAAATTAAATTAAAACAGCTGTATACCGAGCCACTTGCTCCTTGCTATTCATTTAGTAAAAAGGCTTATGTTGTATTGTTGTTGTTGTTCAATTTGTAGTATAATTTGTTAACAATTGTTAATCATAATTGTATGAAAAGAGAATCATGTCATATCGACATAATTATCTAACTTTCGACCTCGAGTCAGCTAAACCATTTAAATTTAAAACATTTAGATAAATATAAACAATTAAAAAGGTCGCTAAAACTCACAAACTTTTTAAATTTAAAAATATAAAGTACTTTACGAAAAGAGACAGGTGGCGCACTAAGTGGTGAAATTGTGAGCTTTTAAAACAAAACCATAGGTGGCGCTTTAAGTTTCACAGACAATCAAAAGATGGCGGTACTTTATGTTTACCAGCCCTGGTAAAAATAGATACATTTGGGCCGGCAATTTTAAAGCAAAGGCTTACCAATTTTAATTTTAAATATTTTGGAAGTATTTCGAATTAAAAGTTATTTGTTTGTATTAAGAAATGTGCTACAAAAATTCTTAAATGTTTAACAAGAACCAATTCTTGACTTATAATAATAATTTTGGTTTCATTTTTGTATTTTGTGCAAACAGCTGATTTATACTAACAACTTAAACGTCTTGCATTAGCTTATCATCTAATTAAAATATGATCCACCAAAACCACGACTATGGCATTCTATAAACATGTTTGGGTTGAGAGATAAGCTCTCTTTTTATGATACCTCTTGATAAGTTAGCATAGGCCTATCTAACTGGTTTCAGTTGATTGTTGAAGCTCGCAATATGACGACGGGTATACGGGAATTAAAAGCGGATGACTTAGATGAGTTCTGTCGGTTTATGACGGAGCAATTCTACCGCCATGAGCCTTGTTTGCAAACACCTGGATTTGAACCGGTGATCTATGACACGCCGGAAAATAGAGAGAGTGATCTAGCGGTCATACGACAAGGTCTGTCTTTAGTTGCTGTCGATCCAAACAATAATGATCGCATCGTGGGCACAGCATTTGCTGAAGAAATGGCTGCCAGCGATTTGGAGAAGAAATGGATGAAGGTCAACGAAAAGAAACCAACGGGATTACTGGATCACTTTTTTATTGTAACCTGAGAGACGCGCCCAAGTCTTTAAGCGATATGAAGTCTCAAATGCTCTATATTTGAATATTATAGCCGTGGACTCGTCCATGGGTTGCCAGGGAATAGGTCGACGTCTGGTAAGCGCCTTGATGGATAAGGGTCGCTCCAAGGGATTTCCCTTGATGGCAACCTGCTGCACAAGCCTCTACTCGACGCGTGTGATGTTAGCCCTTGGAATGGACTGTGTCCTTTCGGAGGCCTATGAGAACTACAAGGATGAAGAAGGCAATGTGATCTTGAGACCCTCTCCACCACACACAGCGGGCAATGTCCTAGCAATTAAATTGTAGTGTATTCTTTTAAATATACAACACAAATTATATAACCTTCTGAAGCTCAGCTCTACAAGAATGTTTATTTGTACAAATAGGGATTACTAAAA
The DNA here is from genome assembly GCA_035043265.1 of Drosophila testacea. NCBI lineage: Eukaryota > Metazoa > Arthropoda > Insecta > Diptera > Drosophilidae > Drosophila > Drosophila testacea. The sequence goes on from JAWNND010000151.1 coordinate 4,880,431, forward strand.
TGTAAGTATTACTTGCTGTTATTGCATGTACAGAGTCTCTTACAGTCGGTTTTACCCACTGGAACCTTTACCACTAGGGTTTGTTATAATTAAATACTAAAAATTACCCCCACGGGTAACTGACACCCAACATTCGTTGAAACAAATAAATTCATTTAATAATATAATTAATAATTCAAATTGGGTACTTAATAGTAACATTGCTGATTAATTAAGGAATTGTTTAATTTTATTTAAATTGCGCATCATCTTTTTTTTTAAGTTAGCAATGACACAAACCAAATACGCCACTGAGGGATATATTAAGATAAAAATTTCCTCTGCGGTTGCGTTCCGGTATAAATTTCCTATGGGACGCTATAATTTGCGTTTATGCTATAATTTCCTATAAGATGACGTTTCGGGATATTATTTTGCAGCTGAACAGAAGCTCAACGTTACAACATTATTTAACAATGCTATCTGACTGTTATTTTCAAATCTTCAGAGATTTATTGTTTATTGAAAATAAAAAAAAATTTAAAAATAACAACAGTAAAAATAAAATGTGAAAAAGTGAGCCACAGTTAAAAATGTGATGCATAAATCACCTCCCTCATTAAACCTTGTGCCACTCGATAGAAGAATAAGTTAAAAAATTTCAATTCGAATGCTTAAATTAAATTATTTTTCCACATGATTACTTAAGCAATAAGTAATCTCTGTTCTTGTATCAATATTAATAATTCAATAAATAAGAGCAGGAATATAATAATAATGAAGTACAAAGAAATATATTTGAACTTGTTGACTTACCGATTTACCATCTCATTGCCGTTCTCCAGAGACTGTGCTAATTGTTGTGGCGTCTGTTGTTGTTGTTGTTGCAGCTGTTGCTGTTGTTGTTGCTGTTGTTGTTCCTGCTGCTGCTTATCAAGCAAACTATTTGTTGTGGATGATCTTAAGCTGCCACCAAGTCCAATGCCCAGAACAGAACCACCTCCAGTACCACTACCAAGGGCAGGAACAGAACCACCAACACCACCACCTCCTCCACAGCCGACTCCAATGGATTTTGTTTGCTTCGCCTGCTGTTTGTAGCGGCTCAAGGCAAAAAAGAGGGCAAGGACAGCCTTTAGTCGACCAGCACAGATGTCATTGGTGGTAATATTGTCCAGGCCACCAACTGATTGGCTCCTCAGAACGTGCAGGCACGAGTTGACGTTGTCGTACTGCAACGAATAGAACACAAATGATTTAAAATTGGGATCAACTTGCAGCATTTCAAGATGAGCCCTACCATTTGTTGATGATGATGAGTCAACGCTTAAGCTGCCCTAATAAAAATGTAAATCCTAGCGACAGTTTATCTTCTGGCTAACCTTTGGGCGCCATTAACGAGACCGAGTCGTGATTTTGACAATTCCAAATGAGCCACAGGGACAGGGCTAAAACTTGGCTAACAAATGGCTTTTTTATAGTTAATTTGCTTGAACGTTTTAACTGCTTCACGCACACGAAACAAATGGACCGAACCCCCTGCCCCTTCTCCAAAATACAGAACCCAAACCGAATCAACAAAAAAATTGACATTAAGATAAAGTGCTCAGACGTCAAACTGCTGTAAAAATGTAGCACAGCTCGTGAGTCAAAAAAAAGTTGGAAAACAACAAAATATTACACTTTAAAATGCTCTTGAGAACATGGCAACAGTTTAGATAAATAAATTTAAATTTCCTTACCTAACGGAAATATATAGTAAATCATGTGATATTTGAGTTTACAGAGTTTTAAAGCAATGAATTAACAACAAATTTACACTAAAGGCAACTCTTAAAAATAAAATATATTTTATTTTATAATTTATGACTGAGAAATAATTAAAAGTCTATAACAAGTCTGCTCTTCGGATAGTTTTGACAATTACTTTTTAGATTTCAGAGAGTAAAAAGTACACGTTAAAACATTAACATATACATATATATACCTTTCAACTCTCTTCCTTATTTTAAACAAGAATAATAATACAACTTCTTAAGAAAAAATGTCAAAGCCATAAATAGAGTATGTTGAAAGGACTTATAGATTATTTTGGAACTGCCTCACGTTACATAGCTGGACGCAAAGTCCATATGCCTTGCTTACACATCGAGAGCATTTCAAAATCTATAAAAAATTGTAAACACGCTCTTTGGCAGCGCACAATTTGTCTTTTGTTTGTCGTATAGCATTTTATTATATATATATCATATATATATATTTGTATATATTTTCTCGACATTGTGGACGTCGTCATAGCAGTTGTTACAATTTAAAAAATACAAAAAAAAAGAAGTCAAAAAATCAAACTGACAACTGACATGACAGCAGACAAATGACAAACGTCTGTCTGAATTGTGTGCACTCAATTTGCCGGGTCCGAGTTCGATTCCGATTCCGACTCAGAGTCTAGAGTCAGAGTCAGAGTCCGAGTCTGATTTCGAGTCCGAATCTCTAACGAGTTGTGAGGCTCAACTTTAAAACTAACGGTAAACTTATATGAGATAAAAATGGGTAAAAAAGAAACACAAACTTTGTTATAACTTAGCCTAGGAGTTCTGTTTGCTATTATAAAAAAAAACTTTTGTGTTCAATGACTTTGACAAACAATTGGTAAAAAAGCGACAAGTTCAAGTTCAATTAATGGGGTTGGGACAAAGTGAGAGAGAAAAGTATCTGAAAGATACATTGAACTACGCCGTTTGCTGTCTGCTGTCAACATTTATTTTTGGCAAATGCCATTATAAATTGAGGCAATAAATTTAAATTAATTTCGTGTGGCAGCAACAGCAACGGCAGAGGCTGAGGCAGCATCAGCATTAGCTTCTATGCTACGAATGAGGTCAAAAACGGGTTGCAAGTAAAAAGTGACTGGTGGAATGGTTAAGAGTTTAACTTTTTGTGGCTGCAACAAGTTGCACTGCTGGCATTCAATTGTAGCTTAGTGCCACAGATAAGACAAATGCCACAAAACGTTTTCAGCTGCCCCAAAATGCAACTTTTAAGTCACTCATCAATCAGTCTAAACGTTGAGCTCGTTAAAATCACAGAAATATCTGCAAAATGTCAATTAAATTTGATAAGAAATTGGAAAGAATATAATGAATAATGTAAGGAAGAAGTGAAGGTAATGGGAATCAAATGGAAATAAATGGCTTGGGTTTATATGCAAACACTCAATGGAGTTTAATCCAAGAGCTCAATTTATCTAGACTGGACTAGACTGATGGTTACATTTTCTACTATCTATTATATCATTTCCACTATTATTAGTTTAATAAATTGTGGTCTTGGAAAATCTGATTTCATATTTTCCATAGCTAAAAAAAAAGATAATAATAACAACACATTTCTTTTCCTCGTACTTATTCAGTTGTACTTTTTTCCCCCTATATTATTTAGTTTATTACACACTTGTTTTCATTCTTAGATAGTTACATCTACACCTCATTTAACACCTGATTAATGTTCATAGAGTATCCCCTTCAACTAAATTGTATAGTTTGCCACACTCTGTTATGGCCCAGTTAATCATTGTTTTGCCCTTCTATACCCACACACACACACACACTTGCACTCCCATACACATATGCAATCGATCAATCAGTGCCGCGTTGACAGCTGCAAGTGTCAAACAGAGAGCTGCACTTTATGCCCATACACACACACACTCAGTTGTTACAGTCAGACAATAGTAGCAAACTCTGCAATCATTCAATGAGCAGGCGCAGAGTCGTGTGTGGCACAGTTGCAACCCATTCAACGGATGGGGGCAAGTGCAACAGAAGCTCCCCTCCACGCTTACGTAATGCACAAAAGTCAAGCATACCACAATTGTTGGCTCTTGGCTCTTGGCTGTTGGCTGCTGGCAGTTGCCTGATGCCTCGCAAGTTGCCACATATGCCAAAGATACATACATTTGCCCAGCACTTGTGGCGACTCCTCCAATCGCAGCAGCTGCTGTTGCATGCTTCAAGCGAAGATTCAACCGCAAATCGTAAAACGATACCACAGCCAAAAAGATGCTCACAACATCAAATATATGTATACTTATGTAAAAGTATCTGTTAAATATTCTTATGCAAGCACAAGTGACGTCTTGCCCCACTTTTCAACCTCCTCGCAACCATAGTATAAATAAATATATACTGTAAATAAATGCAAATAATATCGTTCACATTAAAGTTGTCAATTGTAATCCAACTGGTTTCTTATCAATATGAAACTAGCTAGCACAGTGGAACAGTTTAAACAAATACACATTAAAGACTTTAGTTGAAAGGTAATTCGATAATATATTTTTATGTAAATTATAAATGAAAGATTTTATGACAGACATTATATAATATATAATATATATAATTTCATTTCAATTTATTAGGGGTGTTCCACAAAACTCTAGATCTTTTGCCGACAATTGCTTTTAAAAACAACTGGTCTAAATGTTGGTGTCCCTAAAATGTCAAGGATTTTAAATTTTTTGGACAGTTTTTCGATGTAGAAAAATCTTTTGCTGGAACACCTTCCAGGTGGAATTTCGCAAAACGCAGCCTTATTGCATAATAATTATGTCTCATTCATCCCGGTATCAGCGGCAAAACTGTCATAAACAACCCAATTAAATGCGAAATCCAAAGTCAAATGCATGATTTTGAGCAGACAGAAGAACAAGAATTTCAAGATAACATGGCGATTTTTCTATGGCCATATATGTAAAGTGATACATAGCTGTGCTTCAATTAAAATTATCCATTGAATAAAGTGACCCATAAGAAATTTAAATTTTTCGGGAACTCGAACTGAAAGGTTCTCCTATTTTTTAGCTTCAAGTGATTTAACTGTAAATTTCAAATTTGTAGAAGTGGAGTATGTTGCTGTAGTAAGAGCCAACCAGAATGTCCTGGAAAATAAAAAACCTGATGCCGAGACATTGAAAAACCGGCTCTAAATGAGATGCATAAAGCTGCAATGGATACCATTCGAAAAAAACAGACAAAGATCTTAGGCAAATAAATAAAGAAGTCCATTGAAAAAAAAAACACGAATAAAGAAAACAAGTCAAAGATAAGACAAATGAAAAAATCAAGTGATGAATAACAAACAACAAAAAAATTAAAAAAACAACAAAAGAAAGACGCCAGCCACCCTTAAAATGTAGCTGACAAAATCTGTTAGCATATACAACGGTTAATATACCAAGTCTTTGCTAAAACCGTTTGAGAACTCTAAGTGGAAAAGTAATAAAACAGTGCTTACAAGTATGCAACATTATTTTTCCTACTGTCAAATTAAAAATGTACAATTTTCTGTCATTTGTAATTCAAGTAAATTAAAGTAGCTGAATATTCTTTTTGCTCCACTGTGCCTGGTCAGTTGTGTTATGGACATTCTCACACTCTCTTGGCCAGAATGAAGACAACAAACAGCAAGTGGCGTTTATTGTCAGGACACACAACGTCATTACAGCGAATCGCTGAGCTGTTGGGCAGCGCGGTTGGCAGCGACGCAAGCAGCGCTGCCTTTTATTGACATTCTTGAAGCAAGCGAACGATTTCGCAGCGTTTCGATTTTCTATCTTTGTGTTCGTGAGTGTGTGTGTGTGAAAAGTGCACAGAATTTCCGAATGCTCAGCGCATTGTTGGTGGTCAGTCAGTGCCTCATACACCGCCACGCCCCTCCATCATGCCTCCTCCCAATGCCCCATTCATGGTCTTCGATTTCATTTAATGCGCTGCGAATTTATCGCAAAATGCAATGCGCTTCGCTCAACTCTTCCCTCCTTTCCCTACTTTGCGACTACCCTTTAGACCCTCTCTCACTCTCATCCTTCTCTCCTTGTGGCTCTTCAGCTTTTGTGCATTTTCCTCCTTGCCGTAGGATTAAGTGCGGTCAAACAAAGAAGGCAACGAAGGACAACATCAGGCACGGGCAAAGCCTTTTGTTAATGGTGCTAAAGAGTTGACCGAGGACGCGATCTCAACACACACACATAAGTTTATATATGACAGTTTATTTATACATACATCTTTTCGTAAATATATAAGAATATATATAAATTTCATTTCATTTGATTTATATGCACTTTAAAGCGCATCCCATAAATCAACGTAGGCGTCTCTATATGTATTTCTCTTTCTGTCTCTGTCTTTGTCTGGACCAAGCCTCTTTTTAATTATGGGAATTAAATATTTTTTTCATCATAAAAATTTTTACTCCTTTAATCAGTGACAAATTCCATATGCTGCCTGTGTGTCCGTCCGTCTCACTGTCTGTCCCTCAGGTGTGTGATGGCAAATTAAGTCATTTATGTATGTGAAAAGGTTGAAATTTAAAATTTTTAAACAATTTGTACTGACGTATTTTTACCTCACACGTTTACCTATTTAATTTAATTAATTACTTTTATATTTTACAATCAATTTGTATCTTTCCATCTGGTTCTTAAACATTCCAACTCTGTTGTTAATTTTTTGCTAAGTATCTTAAATAACAGCGCTTATAAGTAGTATTCAACTCTTTTTATGTATATATTATATTAATATTTCATTGCGTGTTATCCCAATTCTTTCTATCCAAACCTTAAAAAATTCTGAAGCGCCATTATCTACTATAGCAACTGTTGCTTCGTTCTTTCAGTCGCTTATAATTTTTACGATTATTTATAGGTCTGTTTAACCAAGCAATTGATGATTGTTTACAAGCTAAAAGATTTCCATTCAAGTTCAAAGAGATCCTGAGATTTAATCAGATATCCTTACCCTTAGATACCTTCAGTTATTATTGTATAGCAACTTTAACCTCGAACTTTCCATCGCTTATAATTTTTAATGAATTTTGATGATGATGAGAAAAATTGCTTTGCATCTAAAATATATCCCGTCAAATTCAAAAGATTCTAAGATATCATAAGATATTGATAAGGTGTTTTTTAAGGAGCTTAACTTTAAATATTTTTTGTACCTCTACTCTGTTGACTTGCAACCGAGGACAACCTGTACTTTTCATCCCCAATTATTTTTATTAAGTTAACATGTTTTCTTTACTATTCTATGGCTTTACATCCAGAATATTTCCTTTTAAACTAAAAAGGATGCTGTGATATAACCACGTTTTGTTTGACAGTTTTGATTTCCTCGTTGTACGCTACATCTACATACATCTGTCTTAACTACATCTTTAATCATTCTTTTCATTTTGTGCTGTTCTTTTGTATCCCTGGGTTGCTTTAACATTACTTCGCACTCTCTGGCAGCTGTCAAAGTACTTGCAATTAAAGCCACTCGAGTGATGCATTCTCCATCAAATTAGCAACTAATTAAAAGCTCAAAAACCACACACACACACACAGTTGAAAGAAGAACGCACTTGCAGTCTGTTTGATTGAATCTTGTTACTGTGAGGAGTTACGAGGGGAAGAAGAGAAGAAGTCAGTTCTATTGGCACTTGACGTGCCATTTGAAAATCAATAACCAAAATCCACAAATACTTCGAATCACTCAAAATGAGAAAATTCCAGGGCGATAATCACAGACGAGTGCAGCAAACGGGTCACAAAGGACTTGCAGACAGTAGGAGAGGGGTACGGGATGGGAAAAAGAAAGGGGTTGGGGGGTGCTGCAAAATGGGAAAACAATTTCAATAATTTTAAGTGTCCTTCGTGGCCAACAAACAGGAGAAGCTCAGTCAAACGCTAGACAATTGTCGTCAAGTCACGACGATAAGAAAATGGACAATTCGATTGCCAAAGTCCGTTTCCAGCTCGAAGGCAATCATTAGTTGTAGTTCGAGTCGGGATGAGTGTGTGTGTGGGTGTGTGTGTGTGGGTGGTGCAGTTGGTCAGTAAATTCAATTTACGAATGGTTGCAAGTGCAACACGCGCGTTGCACGTCAATTTTGGCAAGCGAAAATAAAGTTTGCCGGGCCAAGACGATTTGCGATTGCGATTTGATTGAACTGAGGAAATGTAATTGAAATTTACTGGACATATGTGTCTACGTGCATATGGAAGTGTGTGTGTGTGTATATATGTGTATGTGCTTGTGTGTGAATGTAATAGCGTGTGGCACGTTGGGGCAACAACTCGACGGCAAAATGGATTAAAAATGTAGCAGTCAGTTTTAGTGTTGAAAAGTCTTTAAAATGTACTTGTCAATAAAAAATGAGCACAATTAAGATTACGTGACTAGCAAATACCCTGTAACCTGTGCTATGAACGGTTAAGTCACGATTTGTGATACATTTTACAGGAATGTAGGACGCATTAAACTCTATTACATAAAGCTCAGAAAGAGAAGTTAATTAATCAAAGAGCCTTCATAAGATACATTAAATGTACTTCTGCCTTATTTATTAATAATTAAATACTTGTAACTTTAGTTGGTAAAATTTAAATATACCACGAACGGTTTCCAAATCCCTCAAATCAAACCACAGGTTACAAAGTACTTTCAGAGATTATTTTTGTTTAACCCATTTCCAGACTCACAAATATCTGCTGCCATTCATTTATTTTACATTTAGGAAAAACTATTAATTAGTGGTATAATAAATAGATTTATTTAAAATGTAATTTCCTTATTTTCATTCAAACAAGATTCCTTTCAAGTCAGTTAACTTAAACCAAAATTCAAATTTAAAGTTGTAGGTTTGATACAAAATATATTATGAAATTCAAAAACAGCTCAAACACATGCTAAATTACCTAAAACGAGCTTGAGTTTGTTTTTAGTTGGTTTGCATTCCTGTCACACCTCTGTCTTTGTCTGAATTAATTAACTTGTATTCCGATTAGGAGATATCATTCAGATGAAGTCAAGTCCACAAAAATGTGAAATCCGCTAAAGTCACAAATATTCCTAAATAAGAATCAACTAGTTATTCAGTTAGTTTTGAGTATGAAAGTTCATTTTCAAAACATGAAAAACTATTTTGAAGATTTTCTAGCCTTTCTACAGCTTCTCTGTCTGCCTCACTTTCGCATATGCTTTTGTTCTCTTTTTCTCGCAGCTATTTTGTCTTATATCGTGTTGAAATATTTAGTAAGATTTCTGCGAGTCCGTAATTGTGGCAACTTTTGTGAGCACTACATAAACACACAGACACACACACATATAGAAAATCATTGCTAAGGCTTCTCTTTCTGTTACTGCCCCTGTCCCCCTTCACCTGCTCCTATTGAGCGTCTCCAAAGCAACGTCCATCGAGTGGCAAAGTGCGTGTGCTGCGACGCATTAAATTGATTGCTATAAAATTGTATTGAACAGGCTCAGAGCTAATGCACAATATGAAGTCTTAGTTGAGAGAAGTTTCCTTACTCTCCATTCCTGCCCTACTGCCAACCTACATACATCTCCCTCCCCTCCACTGTTCATATCAGCCTTTAGATACTATTTAGGGAAACTGTAGCAACGGAAAGACTTATAAATATAAATACAACCAATGAAAAGCTATAGAGTGAAATATTGATAAGACTCTGGGGAAACTGTTGGCAAATCGTGAAGAAGAGGAGAGTGGAAATAGAGGAAGGAAACCCCATTGGAAAAGTGGGAAGCTGCTTTGCAGAGAGAGTCCTCATAAAAATGCAGGCAACGGCAATGACAACGCCAGCAACAGGAGATGGCTATCAATGGCACAGGAAATGCAGCCAAGTCGAGGAAATGAAAGCGAATAACAGGCAAACATACACATTGACACATAAACACACACACGCACACACACACTCACGCGCACCGTGGGGCAATTTAAATATGTAGGTATTATTATTATTATTTACTGGCAAACGCGAACACCAAATACAGAAAAAAAAATACGAAATATCTACGTGCATAGAAAAAGTTTCTCCCAGCTTGAGTTGATCCTGGGAGCAGGAGGCGAAGGAGGATGGAGGGCAAAAATAAGCAAGCAAATTGCACGCAGCGCTAAGCATGCTGTAAGTCTGCCCCCATCCCAGCCACTGCCCCGGCAACACCTCCCTCCTGCAGTCAGGAACCACCTTAGTTAGATTAGCTTGGCTGATATGCCAAGGTGCCGCCGTTGTCGTTGTTGTTGTTGTTCTCCTTCTCGTTGTTGCCCCTTCGGTGGCTGTTGCTCCTACCGCATAGGCGTGGCATGGCGTCTAAGGAAAGTGTCAGGGCAAAGAAAAAGCATGCAAGCAAACGTGCCAAGAAAATACACTGCGAGAAATTGGAAAGTGTTGTGTCAATTAAGAATGAAAATCTTCCTGAGCTAATATAAAAAAAAATATATTATTTGCACAATTTTCTTGCATTGTGGCATCTGCTCAAAAGTAAGTTTTATTAAAGCAGCATATTCGTCTGAGGTATACCCTATCTTCTAACCTAAAAATAAAACAATGCTCCTTCAATTTCGATTTTCTCTGTGCTCTAGATATCAGAAAACAAAATTACAACAAGTAAATGTGCTGACAATACCATCATAAACTTTTTTTGGAATGAATTCGAGTTGATATTTGTGCAATGTATCGAGGGATAAGATCTCCAAAGGACTTTTTAACTATTATATTATTTAAAATCCTTGTTTTTAGAAGTGGAAGGTTACTTTCGGTTACAGGGATTAAAAAGGCAAGGTAGACTTTTATAAATGAAAAGTGTCTAATTATGAATGAGATTACTCTATTTTAAAGAAATGGAATTTAAACATTGTTTGTCATAGTCTGAAAAATATATTATTAGTTGATAAAATTACCCATAATCGTAATCAGCCGCTACAACCCTAAACAGCCACATATTTGATCTTAAACTATCCACTTTATATCATCACAATTATTTGCAGTGTATTCAAGGCTCTAGGCTGCCATTGGCATACAATTGGGTTTTCTGGGTCGTCGTTCTTGTCGCCTTAAGTTATGCAACCCAAGTAGCGCCCCTTAAACTCCCCTCTCCATCAACTAAGCCCAGGTTGCGAGTGTTTAGATTAAAAAAAATTGCATGTTGCATCAAAATATTTGCCAGGCTAATATCAAAGTCTGTAAACATTGCAGAGAAAGAAAGGGATGGGACGGAGAGATATTTAAAGTAAAATATATGAAATTATTGAAGCGACGTTGCCAAACTTCATTAGCAATTAGCCAAATGCAGCGTACTGAATTTAATATGGGCAAACAAAAATTAATTATAAACACAGCAACAACAGCCATGAGTTGGCAGTTGGTCAACGATAATATTTGGACAGGTCGCAAAACATTTTAGCTCACTAATTGCCTATTGTAATCGCATACTGAAAATATGCGCATAAATACTTGCGAAATTTCATACAATTAATAAGTGCATCATTTGTTTTCCGATAACCAAAATTAAATTAGTATCGCTTCACAAGTTGCCTTGTTTCCATTTAAATTTTTATGCAAATATTTGAATTTAAAAAATAATAAATGTATACATTGATTGCAATATTTTCATACCCGTTACAAACAGAAGCTGTAATTTATCATTCACTCACCTGCAATGAAAAAGACCAAAAAAAGAGAGGAATATGAGAAAATTGTTGGTAATATTTTTTTTTGATAAAATTTACGTGTCATAATAAAAAATACTCAATACTTTTGAAGTTGCAATGCAATTTAATAGCAACTAAATAAGTATTTAAAAAATAAAATATGTAAACAAATATTTGCAACCATATGACAATGAAATGAAATATGGTACTGAGTGCAGCACTCGAAATGATGAGAATCGTGACATTGTATGATTTACAACCAATGATATGCATATAGAAACAGGTAAAGTTAAACAGTGATGACACTTTCCAAAGATTACTCTTATGCAATATTCAAAATTAATTTGTACAGTATCAATAAGTTGTATGTAAACAAAATATTGAAATATTCTAATATGGCATAGAAGAAAAGAGTTTTAATAAATATTTATTGATTTTTACAGATACAATACTAATGCAATTATTTATTTTAAATCAAGAAAACTTTATTCTAATTGTTATTTTAATACTCTTATATTTTCTATTTTGTAGCATCTCTAATAGAATACACATGAATTATCTTTTTCATTTCACATTTCATTTCTCGAATGATATATCCAATAAACTTCAAACTAGTCCCAACTGCTTGCACTTTATACAAATTGAACGAAATACATATTAATCTATTGAATATATAGAATACAATATATTTCGCTTCATTTTTACTGCAATACATTTTTCAATTATTTTTGTTGTATTTTTTTCGTACAGTTTTTTGTGCATTTTATTTCGATATATATTTTATCATGTTCTCCCCTTTTTCACATCGCACCTCCGGCTACAGAGCAGACTCATAAGTTTTACGTTCGTTTTTGGCGTTTGTTGTAACACGAAATTGATATTTTATGGCTGTGCTCATCTGCAACCGAGGCACTGGGTGGCCTCAGGGATGGCAAGGGGAAAGAGTGGCCAGTAGTTCTGGGAGACTGAAGAGGGGAAAAGTGACGGAGGGGGAGATGCTTGCAATAAGCATACGCTTTTCATAGTTTATGGCGCGTGTATCTGTTAGATACGCTTTTGTACATGGCAGTTTTTTTTTTAGCTCATGCTGTTTGAGATTCGCCAGAGTTTCTGTTATTTATGCATTGGGCATTGTTTAAGCCACACTAACACATTAACAATTACATCAACCCACAAACACAGAAACATACTACTCCTCACATCGAGTCATTGTTCGAATACATTTATATGCGGCAGCTTTGATTTGCCTCAAACCCACAAATGTAGGGTGTATAAATGTGTGTGTAACTGCCTTTTGTTGCTCTATTTTGGCTATCAGAAAAACTACAATCATTGTGTTTTTTTTTTATTGTGCCATTTTACAAAGGCTCTATATGGCACCATTATATGCAGAGTCTGAGAGCTGCAGGCATAGATGGAAAAAAATCGGAATGACTAACTGTTATTTAGTTAGTTGTAGTTGCATGATCAATTTTATGCATTCAAATTGGTTTTTGCGTTGAAAATACAATGCAATATTTGAATATTCAATTTTAATTTCACCGAAAACGAGCTAAATTTGATTTTGCTTACGAAAAAACATACATAAAAACTAACTAGTTGTATTTACTGCATGTAGGTATTATAAAGTAAACTTTATTTAATTTCGTCTATGTTTTAATAGAATTTTACATTTGTTTATATTTAGAACAAGACTTTTCCAACAGCTATTTAATAAAGTTTTCTACATAGCTCTTTAAAGTCGCAGGCTTGTTAATGCCTCTTCTAAAGAACTCTTTGAGCGGTGTGTACTTTTATCTACCCGAGCTTTAACAATCTTACCAGTTGACCTTAGTAAATTAACATTTAACTCAGGTTTACTTATAGAGATCTTTCTGCGAAGAGCTCAAAAGTGTCTTTACTAACAACCTGTTTAGACAATTAAAAAGTTTATTCCTTCTCTAGCGAAAAAAGCTATTAAAAGCGAAAAAATGTTTGTCTTCAACTGTATGCAACTATCTAAATGATTAATGAATGTTATCATAAGATTACAAACTGAAAGCGTATCTTAAAATCGGCATATAGCAAAAATTAGCTATTGTCTTGGCTGAGACGAGGTAATAGGTTAATGTACCCAAATTTTGTTTTGTAATGAGAAGTCAAAGGAGAACGAACACGTGCCATTTGTCAGCCAGCTCATTTCATGTTTGATGGGGTCTGTCAAATATCTGGCTGTGCAGAAGATAATCATAAGAAGCTATCCGAGTATGTATGTGTGCCATGTACTTAAAATATACTAAAAGAAGAAATATATTTATGATGCTCATAAATAAAATGGCAAACAGAACCCAGAAAGAAAGAAAAAAATGCCTCTTTGCGGTTAGGTTGGATGTGAAACGTGTGAGGCATAAAATTTGAATCCGAATAAAAATTGCTGCGAGGGCTTAGCTCACGTAGAGACAGGTACAACAAAAAAATAAATACAAATGGAGAGAAAGAAGTGGAGAGAGAGAGACTAATATTTGACAAGCTATATTCGAGAATTTGATATTTCTATTAATTTAGATTTGGTCTGGCGAATGCACATCCGTTCCCAGAGTTATTCAAGGTTCTGTGCTGAAAATGCAGCGGTGCGTGAATTGTGAATTTTCACGTTATTCGCCAGGCATTCAATCGCCAATCGTTGGTTGTTTAAATAACCAACAGCAATAATAGATACAACAACAACAACATCCAAAAGGTAAACAAACAAATGGACTGTGCAAGCAAATGAAATATTGAAACTAAACAAGCTGGAAACAGGTGTCAATCGTCAACGCGTTCAGCTCAGGTTTCAGGTGACAAACTCAAAAATCTTCCATCCGTCCACATTTTATTTGCATTTCATTTACGTGCTCCTCTTTTTGTTGTTGTTGTTGTTATTGTTGTGTTGTTTTTGTTGCAGTATTTGCTTTATCCCCGTATATGTTTTTGATTTTCCTTTTTTGTTTTTTTCGGACGCAGCTGCGACGAGAGCCATCAATTAGAATTCGAAATCAATCAACAATTGAAATAGTTGCGCATTTCAATTGTTTTCAGCGGTTTTTTAGCTTGAACTTGACACTTAATGTCCACTCCAGACCGCCTTCCAGTTGACCAAATTTGTCAGTGTTCCACTTATATAGCTGAAAAGCGTTTCTTTGATCAGCTGCGCTTGGCTCTGCTGTGCATTTAAGCCAAGTTAATGAGCTGCTAATAAACTGAGACGGTCGCAACGGAAGTCAACATACGGTTAAAGAAATGAAAGCTACGAATTGAGGAAGCAAATTTGATAAGTAGATGGGCACACCGATTAGTACCTGCTTAGAAGCCTAATTAGATGGTTTAAATAGATAATTAGGCTGTCTTTAAACGAGTTAATTATAAACCCAAGTTTTATTTCTGACAATTGATAACTTTATATGATAAACAAAACTGAAACTATGCCACGAAACATGTTTTACCGAAATAAGTAATAAAATTGATAGCACTGAAATTTTGAATATAGCTATCACAAATGATTTTGTTTAAGATTATTGTTATTATTATTGTAAGTTTTGCATACATTTTCCATTTTAGCTTGAATAAAAGCCTTATAATGTTAGTCATTTAAATTAATTTTTATTGGTATATGATAAAATTTCGATACTATCGAATAATGCAACGTCTTTACGTTTTCCATTTGCAAACTATTGTAAGTTCAAAGATAAACTAACTTTTCAGTTAAGCTAAGCTAGGTATATGCTTTCAGATGCAAATCCTAGAAACTGGGTCAGCATTTATTGCCTAATCGGAGGTTTCCATCGATGGCAGACAGTCATCAGTCGTTGGGCAATTGAGATCGGTTGGAAAAAGCTAAGCTAAAGCCGTTAAATTTGCATTTCGAAGCGCCGACAGCGTTTGCTTTAATTTTTGGCACGCCAACGTTGCAGTTGCAAGAGACTCTATAGAGACTATTGTAGAGGTGTGTCAACCCCCCAAAAGTCATTGTGTTGCCAACGGATATAGCTACAGATATAGAGATACATTTGTGACATTTGAACACTTGGTCGGAGTTTTAATAATTGCGCTGTCAAAATGCGTTTGGCGGTTACTTTGGAACCAAGCCTAACGCCCCCCTCAATTTCGACACGCCCCCAACACGACAACGCCAACATTTAATTATAAGCTACATTAAACAGTGACTTTGTTGTTGTTGTTGTTATTTTTGTTGTTATGCATAGTAAACTTACGCATGCAAAATTAATAAAATTTACCACGCATCACGCACACAATTTTCATTTGCTTGATAGAATTTTAAAATAAATGTGAGCAGAAAAAAAAGTAAATATAAAATAAATAAATTGCCATAAATGCAATTTGCATAATATAAAATTTGTTATAAATATGTGTGTGTTGTCAGTATAACCATTAAAGTGAAATGATATTTATTTAATGTTGTCATTACGGTCGTCAGTGAATGGATTTGATTAAGTTTGACTTCGTTTGGAAGTGTCGCAAGTGAACTTAAATCTCATTTAAATCATTTAAATTAAATGTATAATAACTGAAAGTAATTTATGGAGAGCTCATTATGGAAATTTGAGAGTCAAAAGTTGAGAGATTTACGATTTAAATATGATTAAATTTATCAAGTCTCAAGTTTGATCAGGTATCTTTTACTTATTTCTTTAAAATCAACTTTAGTAATAGTTGTATTTTACTTAGAAACATAATATAATATATTAGTTAACAATTGAAATCGATCATTTTCAATAAATATCAGCATTAGAACTGTACTTTTTGTCAATCCTAATAATTACGAACTCTTCAAAGTAAAACTAACTTTCTATCATTTACGCATAGAATATTAAGTTAAAATTGTGTATTCTTAGCAATCGCATCAAGTTCGTTGTGTTAATTGAATAAAAGTATGTATATATTATACATATACAAACTTAACTATTTAAGCAAGATCAATCATGTCACTTATTTTCAGTCGTAACTGTAAAAAACAACCGAGTTTACCCTAGTATTAATTAAACAGATACTAAAAATAGTTGAGAATCTAGTCAAGCATCATTAAAGATCAATCTTTTTTTATTTTCAATTGTTACTTAACAAAACGAAGACAAGTTATAACTAGAATCGATTGACTAACTACCTAGGAGGATCTGTGGCCCCCTTTGCACCCTACCACACCTTATAACCATCAGCATTTACTCTATCCATTCATTCGCACGCAATACGATGCTAAAGTCTCTAGTCTAGAAAATTCCCATGCCATATGTCATGCCCGCACGCACTGGACACTGGACACATCCTTGAAGCTTACATTTCTCAACTGTCAACATTTAACTTTGTCTCTCTACCTTTTTGCATATTGACTTTGACACCTGGCAGTCGTTGTTGTTGTCGTTGTTAGTACTGTTGTTGTTGTTGTTGTTATTGCTCGTTGCCGTTTTGTTGTCGCTGCTGTTAACATGTCCAGCTGTCCAGCTGTTTGGCTGTCTGGATAGTCTGACTCCGAACCCGGACTCCTGACAATGAACTGGACTTGCCTTTTGAACACGCAATGTGCAATTGTCAGTGTCAAGCAACTACAATGCAATACATATTGATACATATATGTAAAACTGTTTGTTAATACTTATATCTGTGTGCAACACATTTTACCATTTTAAACGTATTTTTTTAAGTTGTTGCCATTGCAATTCCTGCGAAGGCGTTCAATTAACATAGGTAAGCCCACAGAGAGTAAACCAACTTTGTAGTCAGGTTTGAGACTGGACTTTTTGAAGAAAATTTCTAATTACGGAGTGTTATTTCTTTGTTTGCAATAAATAATTAAATAATTTAAAAGACTGAAATAATTTATTTTTGACATTTGACTAACCGCAAGGTAATCTCAATCTATCAAACATATTGCAAACACTTTTCGATGCATATTAAGATTGCTTTATCAACACTTTAAGCGACCAGAAGTTAGACTAGCATTCATATATAGACATATATGTTTTAAATATCTACATATTAAATGAGCTTTTTATTATTCAACATTTATTCGATGCTTTTAGCAACTATACTTAATTGAAGTTTACTTTTAAAGTAATTACTTTTGTGAATGCAACAAGATTTGTAGATTAGAAAAATTAACTCATAAGTAATGTGAAGTGTATTAAAAGTGCGTGATATTGATAATTTCAACTGATTTCGTCATGTCTCTAACCATTAGACAATTTTCTGCTACCAGATCAGAGAAAAAATCTACAAATTGAGTGTTGCTCTTGTTGTTTGATGGAGTGCAAGGCAATGTTGAACAAAAATAAAAGATTGAAGGACATTTTGCAGCTGCAGCTGTTAGAGACATGTTTGAAATTGTTCAGATTTAAAATCGGGCTTGGAAGTATGTAGCTGTTGAAATCTTCCGAATCTGTTTGCACGTGGCTAATGTAGAATGCTCTCTGTTCGCCCTTGGAGTCATAAAAAATGTTCAACACGTATCCCTGGTCATGTTGACAACTAGCAAATGCAATTAACAATTGTCCCTGGCAATTGCCGACTGTTCACACATACATATAGTATGCATACATACGGATATGTGTAGCAGGGTTCGGATTTTGAATGCAAGTTTTGCTACTCTCAGGGATTAAAAGGTCTCGTTTTTGTCTAAAATAAGGGTATGTACAATAACATAATATGCCATACAATTATAGTATTTGTGAAAATGTAAGTACGATGAGTTGATAAACAGAGGAGAACTCAAAAAAGGAACTAATGGGATTCTAAAATTGAAATGATTGAAATTGATTCGAACTTTACATGTGCTTGTTTGATATCAAATCAAACTTACGATTTTTGATTGGCGCACCATATTTTTTGTGCCATACAAATAAGCCGAACCCTAATGTGCATACATGCATGCAATGTGCCGTTAGATGTGCTCTGAAATGGATGATGCCCTTTGGCACCTGTCGTCGTCGTAATCGTCGACGTTTGCATAGTTTGTCGGTTCTCTGCAAAATTAGCTGTTGCCGCTGTTGCTGTTGCTGCTGTTGCTGCTGTTTTCATTGTTGTTGTTGTTGGTCAGGCCAACAACAATTGTAACTGCATTATTTGCACGTATCCAGCTAACTGCATTTTAGCTCCCCACTTTCCCCCGGTCCATCGTTCTGCTGCCATTAATGCATAATTTTGCCAAACTATTTTGAGGTTTGTTTGCCTGGCAGTAGCTTCGAACCAACCAACTCCACCTCCTCCTCTGCCGCAACGAGTAGGCCAATTTATTTGTCATGTCAATATTAACAACGTGTAGTCAGAGGAGTCTTCAGCAGACAACGACAGTGGAGGACATATAGACAGACATACATACTTATGTATGTAGGAGAATCACGCTCGGAACTGAAGCTGCAACCAGGAACTAAAACCAGACTGGCATATTTTACAGTGCCTTCGCTTTAGTTTGGTTAACTCTCTTTCCCCTCATCTCTCTATTTCCCTTTATCATTCTCTCTATCTCTCTTTCTCGAACTGCTTGTTTTGCGGTTTTTGGTGCTGTCAACTTGCCAACTGACAAATATTTGCTAAACATAAGAGTGGAAACTGGAAAAGTGAAAAATCGGGTAGGTGGAGAGAAAACTGTACTGCAATTGCCATGTAAATTTAATTAGAATTTATTGAAGAGTTCTCAGTTTGGGCTAATGCAGTCAACTAATTTCCATTAAAATAAATTTAGGCACTTTCAACATGTGTGCAAATATGCTAGAGTCCTCTGATTGCAGACCCAGTTAACGGGATTGTGTTGAGTAATATAGGGAAGAAGAAACTTTGCAATTTATCAATATAGATAATATCTAAATTATTAGTGCTATATATATTTATATTTATATTTAAATACATATGTTTCCTAAGTTACACTTTAGTGGAAATGGTAAAATAAAATTTTTGTTTTGTTTTCGTTTGAACAGTTTCGGTTTAGGGTGCAGTTTAAATCCCTGATGTTAAGTAACTAATAATTTTATTTATAAGAAATATAAGTGTATATTTTAATAAGCTACTTATAAAGTACTGTGAATTATAAATATCGACATGGACTTTTTTTAGCTTGGTGTTCAAAAAAATGTTATTCTAAATTGTAAATATACAAACAAATATAAAATTTAAAAGTTATTTATTTGTTCATTCTTTACTTCAAATATTGAGGACTTTGTGCTGTTGAAAGTTATTAGTTGAACATATTCAAAGTAAGTTCTTAAGTTTAAGCCACATGAAACGCTTCGTAGTCTTTCCAATAACCAGAAATTTAATTCCAAATGGTCCTATTATTTTAGTTCCAAAGAAACCTAATCTTTATATAATTATTTGTACTTTTAAAAGTTATTGATAGCTAAATATACGCTGTAATTTAAGTTAAAGCAATATAAAACATTTGGCAAGCATTAAATTTCACGTAATGTTCTAAGCAACGCATGTTTCGTCTCAAGTTTCAGATATTCGGTAGCAATTACGTTTTTTTAAGTTTCCAGAATAGTAGAAATAACAATTCAATGCTCAAATACTGAGAAACGAGTCTTAATTAGCTTAAGATCCCAAGTCAATCAGAGTACAAGGCCTCAAATTATATTTTATGATTTCCTGTCAATCTTAATGAATGTCTCTAACTGCACTACATGCTTATGGATATGGGTCTTATGAGTATTGAGAGACCAAGTAATAAGCATGGCAATAGCAACTGATTTGTCGGCAATGAAGCGTAGCTAATTGCAAACACTCGACAAGAGGCTCGAAACTTGTTGACTGCTAATGAAGTCATAAGTGGGACCTGGAATACCAAGAAAAGGTACAAGAAGAAGAAGCTGATGAGCGGGGAATATATGTAGACTCTGGTACTATAACAATAGTGAAACCAGGGCGCCTTTTTTTGCCATTACCTTTAAGCCAAAAGCCCAACCCACAACAAGTTTGCAGGCAGGAGTCAGTGCAACAATCTGAGGCGCAGTCGCAACAGTTGCAACATTTTTCATACAATTTTTCAACGCCTTGGCCAAAGATTTATGATCGCAAAATGCGTGACTGCCCACAGAGAGGGCAACAGTTTGTTGGATTGAAGATTGGAAGAATTGAGGAGTGGGTATAGGGTATTAGGTATTGCGATACGCAATGCGCCCAACGACTTTCTTCCTTGTTAATTTCATGCGAATTGACCATTCCCATGGGCAATTCTCCATACAAAGTTGCAATTCTCATGTTAAATGTGTTCAATCAACATTTTGATTACGCGCTATTCATTTTAATACGATCTTACGTGTTGCCACACCAAATGAGGTATATTAATCAATGAGTTTCAGAAAGGTACTGCGAACCAGACAGAGACAGATATAGGTAGGAGAAGATAGAGAGATAAAGAGAGAGAACGGATTGATAAAGAGCATTATAAATGTAAAGATTTGTATTTTAAACACCTCAGACACGCAGTTATAGAAATCATGTCACATAAACAATTGCCAATAAAAACATTTAAGCGTTATTGTTTAAATTTGTATTTAATTTTTAGTTATTATTATTCAATTATAAACAAACAACCAACGGTGATCTATTATTTATATTCTTTTGATTCGCCTTTGCGACTTATGACTTAAATTCTTGTTCAGTTCAGATAAATGTCTTAAGAATTAAACTTGATCTATTTACTGATCTTCATATCTGTTTTTTATCTATCAAGAAAGGAACTTAAAACCACATCTGTAAAGCTATCTAAGTATTGCGATTCATGTTTAATCATAGAAATATATATTATAGTTAATTTACTTAGTTTTATCATATTGCAGAAAGTATTTATATTTTCAAAAAACACAAACTAATTCCATTTTAAAACGGCATATTTTGTAGTATGTATCGACCTTTTAATGGTATTATATTGTATTATTAAATGTGTATAAATAATAATAACTGATTTCTCTTAGTTTCAATTAACTTTCCCCACAAATTCTTTTTCTTTTAAAATGATCATTTATGTATTTGAATCGTTTCTTTCTTAAATCTTTTAAGCAATCTTTATTCTTAGCTTTGTCATAATTGCCGTAGTTTGTATGTCAGTTCTCTGGGCACAAAGCCAAACCACTTGGCAGTAGGTGGTAATTAGTCAGTTTTCATTTTCAGGGAATTGCGAAATCGTCTTGGAAAACCCACATAGAAATAGATCTGAATAAAATCTACATTTTAGCTAAGCTCGTGGGCGTTGCATTTTGTCAAAAATAAAAGAAGGAAAGCAAATTTTGTGCTGCATAAGCGAAAAATGAGACGCACAGCTGCAAGTTGCAAGTTGCAAGCTGCAAGCAATCGGATTACTGTCGGGTTGCATGTGGGTGGTTAGCTGCATCTTCGTCTGCGTCATCGTCATTATCATAAACTGTTCAGCACTGATGATCATCATTAAGATTTATGCTTGTGTTTATGCTGCCGGTTGACATTTCCGCTGCGCGTTGCGCCTCTTCAATCAAAAGACAAGCGCGAAAAAAATGTTCATCACGTACCAAAAAATGCAAAAAAAAAAAAGGGCAAAAGAAACTGCAATGTGAATCAAAGTGGCAGACAATAAAAATGCAAGCCAAAGCGATACAAAGATAAGACACGTTGCCACAGATTGCAGCTGCGACTGTGTCTGCCACAACAACTCCCTCTCAACTCCCTCTCCGACCTGTCAATGCCGTTTAATGAATGAGAATCGCTCCAAGTGACCATTGAGCAATCAGCAAAGCAACAAACAGCATTAACATTATAACGCTCAAGTGCACGTCAGAGAGTCAAGCGAGTAACTAAAAAGTAAAAGAGAGTACAAGCTAACACAAAGTAGAGAGCACAGCAATGTGTACTTCAACTGATTGAGTGAACTTTTAACTCAAC
The DNA here is from genome assembly GCA_035043265.1 of Drosophila testacea. Classification (NCBI taxonomy): domain Eukaryota; kingdom Metazoa; phylum Arthropoda; class Insecta; order Diptera; family Drosophilidae; genus Drosophila; species Drosophila testacea. Next base: position 4,902,781 of record JAWNND010000151.1, read on the forward strand.
TGAGCATGATTGTTGAAAGTTCTTCAAGAGTTGTTTGCAGTTGTCGATTATAACAACAACAAGAACAATCAACAAAAGAAAATGCAGCAACAAAACAAGCTCGGCTTAAGACAGAAATATCGAGGAAACATCCTTAATATCATTAATGGAGTTCAAGCGCAAAAGTTCCCCTCTCTCTCTCACTCTCTCCTTCTTTCTGAGTGCTGACAAATTGCTTTTAGTTTAGGATTAAAACTCGGGGGAAAAGAAGCAAGGGAAATGAGGAAAGTAGAACAAGAAACTATCGAGAATATTTAATAGCGAATTAAAAACAGAAAAGCGGATAGCAGAAAGTAAAAGGTGAGAAAAATATAATCTTATTCTATATTGGATAGTTAGTTATATTGATAGTTAAAAGGAATACGATTTTAATAGATATTAAGAGAGGGTGTATATACGAAGCAATCTGTTAAGGACTGTACAATACATGACTTTATTACACTTCTATGAATATTCCCCTTTTAGATACCTTAAGATCTGTAAGATACCTTTAGGTACCTTAAGATAAAAGTTTAATTAAGTCTAGTGTTGTGTAATCCTATTCATAAATTGAACCATTTTAATTGTTGACCTAAATGTTATGGCCCACCAAAGTACTTGTCTTTAATGGAATAAAGATTTCTAGCTACCAATTTGCATAGTGCGGTTTTGAAAACTTAATTTAGGTACCTAAAGCGTAACTCGAAATTGAATCAAATTTATTTATGACCCAAATGTTTATATTGACCCGAATTACAAACCTTTATAAAAAAAAGTACTTTGTTTCATTGAACAAATTAAAGTCCAAAATGTGTGTATTTATGTTGATTAAAAACATAATTTTCTTTAAAAAATTACATATGTTTAGAAAATTTGTTCACTTAAAACCCTGTAGCTCCAGCCGAACCCATGTTTTGATGTCGAAATCATGTTCAATTCTACATTTGGTAAATTTATTATAATACCCTTTACATAGGGTATACAAAAGCTTTTAAGTACGTGTATTCTAAGCTTAGATAATTAAGCTATGCTTTGTCACATAGCAATCGTTGTGCGGTATTTTTCTCATCTGATTTCTTGGGAACTGTCGACAGAATGTATATCTTATAATTAAGTGTCTTTAAGTGGCTTTGGCTCAGCGGCTCTTTGTCTTCTGTTTTGTTCTGTCCTAAAGGGTTCAACAATTCAACAGTTCTGTTGTACCATAAATTTCAAATTTGTAACAGCCAATGGCACGCGTCTTGTTGTTGTTGTTGTGGATCGCATTAAATTCGTATAATTCATCAAAAAATGCAGTTGAAGGTTTTTGAACTCGCCGGCGAAATGTTAAACCGGTTCGTGTTGTTCTCCAGCTGAATGAGTCAGTTAACCAGGCTCTGACTGACGTTACTGCACTTGGGCGTCTGTCCAGCTCATGTCCAGCTCGTGGGATGCAGTCAAGGTCAGTGCGGGCGCAGTTTATTTGCGGTTTGTGTTTGCCAAGGGCCATGGACTAAAGCTTCGATATTTAAGCTTTGTTTACGGCTCAACAGAGTCCGCAACGTTTTGTGGTGCTAATTGTGGCGTCTCTGGACCTCACACCATGCCACACGAATCCAAAAAAAAACCACATAAAAAACGGAAATGGGCGCTACAAATTAGCGCGTCGCAACGGTTTACTCTCTGTCCGATTGTCCAATTGTCCGACTGTCCGTCTGTCTGTGTGGTCAGACCCAACATTTCTTACAAAAGTAAACAAATTATTTGATTTCATTTGTTTTCTGCCTGCGGTTTTGGGCTTGTTAAGGGCCAATACAGTTTGGCGGCAAACTTCAACCAAAAGTTTAACTTCTTTTTTCGCTCGTTTCGTGGGCGATTTTTATTTTAATTATGTGGCGGCAACAATTGATTGTTGTTTTCGTATTGGGAACTCCACTAACCGGCAATCAAAATACGTTTAATCATAAACTAGATAGACATAAATCGATGCGGTAGCTCATTCGAATTAACAGAGGTTTTTTTAGGCGTATCCTAGTAGGAGTTCTTGGGAAGGACTTGCTAGAAGGTTGCTTAGGTGTGATCCTGACCTCACAAATGTTGCAATAGGTTTGCATTGGAGGAATCATCAGCCAAACGGAAACATTTGGCGTTGACTGGCTTGACTAACTGATACCCTGGAGTTAAAAGTATGCTCTTAGTCAGATTTAAATTTAACGCTAAAGTTAAGTTTAAAGAAATAGTTCAACATTGAGGCCAGCTATAAGGCTGAATCTTTTAAAAAAAAAATACGAGTGGAAATTTCGTTTTATTAATATTAAGAAAATGTTCAGTCATGTGACAATGGGATGTAAGATACGGTAACTAAATTTAAAACTGATCGAAAAGATAGATTCAAGGCATTATAGTTTCGAGACTTATTTCATCAGTCTAAACTATCCTCTGTCCATTCAACACACTGGGTATGGAATGAAATGTTTTTGCAAATAGTTGAAAGCTGCTCTTGGCCTGGCCGAAACCAAGCAACCAGTTAAGGCCTACTAATCAGACAGGCACAGTGTAAGGTTAGTCCGCACATTAATGCCAAAGGCAAAACTCGGTCAAAACTTTCAGCATGCCTTTCGATTCGCAATGTTTCTAATCGATTTGTGCACGACAAATAGCAACGGTATTTGTCTCTATGTCTCTTGTCTCTCGGTTTCCCTCTTTCTCCCTCTCGCTATCTCTCTCTATTTCCCCACTCTGTCAGTGTCTCCTAACTGTGTCTGGTAACAACTTCCGCAACACATTTGTCCAATTTGCAAAACACATTTCCAATGCTCAATTGTGCCCAATTATTTTTGGCATGTGCGCAAAAGGTGTGGAAAGTATTTGTAAAGCCATAAATTGTCTTGCCAATTAGTTGGGCTACTCTTAGACTCAATTAGCAGGGAGCTGTGGAAAGCCCTAGAAATATGGTACTAAAAGCGTTCCAAAGACATGGATGTACGTAATTTTGTTTGTCCAAATCTTTTCTTTCTTTGAAGTTCGATTAACAGTTTACAGCTGGTAAAGAAGATCATTAGATTGGGCATATTATTAAGATAGACTCTACTTATTAGCCAAAAAGTTGTAATACTCTTTATATCGACAGCGTATGAAATTCCGCTTCCATAAATTTCAAACGATATCGAATCGCGGAACACATCTGTTTATGCGCTATTTAACGCGTGAGAAACTTAAAAAAACATGAGAATAGAGCTATGTTTATAATGAAGTTATTAAATGTACTTTGTAAAAAGCCTAACAAATTTGGTTGCTCTTTGAATTCTTAATCCCGCTTTTGAGTAAGAAATAAAACTTGTTTTAGTTACGATCATAATAGTCAAAGTCTATTAATTACGATAATATAATATGCGATCTATTGATAACTAATAGAGGACTAAGAAAGTTGTCACAAGGTGCAGCACGCTTGTTTTTATATGAGCTTATTGAAGTACTTAAATGGATGGTTAATAAATAGATAAAATACATATGTAAGACACACTGTAAATTCTAACCATATATTTGCATATATGTATAAAATAATGTTCTACTTGAAAAGCTTAAATATGTTTTAAGGTATAAAGAAATGTGGCTTTCGTCTGTTCCTTTAAAGATAAAGCTCTTAAACTTTTTGTGAATGTGCATATTTAAGTAATTTAACTATTCAATCTCATAGACACAGATAGTTTTGCATATAAAGAAAAGCTTTAGCATACACATTTGCTAATTCTAGATTTATTTTAAATCTCTATTTTCCATAAACCTAATACAAAACCATGGTAATATGATTTTTTAAAGTTTTTGTCTCTTAAGTTCAAAATATCATTTTAAATATAACTCAGTGTTTTTGTTTTCAATTGAAGCAATAACCTTGCACAGCTTTTTCGTGCCACATGTTGAGTGTGAGGCACACACATTCAAATGAACGCACTCGAAATCGTGACTCATCAGTGTGGCAGTGGCAGGCAGCTCAACGTGCAGCATACGCGGCTCGAGGCCAAAGTCCAAAAACCGTTGCAACCGACGTTGTCGTTGTCACTTTACTTGGCTAGACAAAAAAGCCTAATTCTGTCTAGCCAACAGCTGACAGCTGCAACTTCAGACCTACCAGTAATGGTACATATGGCCAGAAAGCAAACAACAGCAAAACTGACACCACCGACACCACCAACACCTTGAATCGTGCTCCTGGCTGCTGGCTTTGTTCGAATTACCTAGAAATTAAATTTAATGTGTCCCAAATCTTGTTAAATTAATAAACAGCTAAGCTCTTTGACACTGGAGAAATGGGGAGACAAAGAGAAGAGCTAAGCCTGGCTTTTGGGGCATGATGAATCGCCCAAAATTGCCATCTCTCTCTCTTTATCTCAATCTCTGGCCGTGCCTGTCATTGATAAATAAAAGCTCATTAGCCGCCTTTTGCAGCTGGTCTAAACTCTGGTCTAAGCCAACCAACCAACTAACTAACTGACTGACTGACTGATAGCCGGCATTGACTTTGGGTTCAATGCTCAGCGGGGTGGCGACCCCACGACCCCAAAGCTACTGACTGACCAGTTGCCCCAGAGAAAATCGGAGAAACCACACAAGTGGTGCCGATGGTGTCAGTTTATTAAAGTTTTGACAAGGCGCTGATAACAATGCCTTAACAGGGAACCCCATAATAAGGTCATCAGTAACAACATCAACAACAATCGTAATTATAATTATAATAATAATTATATAATTTGTATTTCGAATGGCTCATTTAATAGCTAACATCTTAGGTTGGTCCATTCTATGGAAATAAACATAATGGTCCATTCTATGGAGTTAAGCATAATAAACCGACAATAATCTAGGTAAAAATTTAGTGAAATGGGAAGAAAGGTTAAAAGATGTGTATGAATTGAAGGAGCGACAGCGGCGTAGTGGGAAACTCGATGGGGGATTAAAACCAGAATCTAAGAAAAATTAAAAGAGTAAGTGATTAAGACACAAGCATGAAAAAGAAAGCTAATGAATTGATGAGCAGAGGTGTCAGGAGTGAGTCGACATTTTAAAGAGGGCTTCAATTTGTATGGTACATACATATGTATGTATAATCAAACCTTTTCTCGGCACTTAAAGTTGTGTTCATCATATATTAACTATTTACTATAATTTTTGTAATTATCAGAGCTGTATTACTTTCTATTTTAAGGCATTTATAAACACATTTTTTTACAGTACACCACCTGAAATCTGCTAAAGCTTGCCGATATCTTTGATTTTACATATGTACATTATGATTTGATATATAATATTATATTAGAAACTAGCAGTTAAATAAATGTCATAAAGCAACATAAAGACAGCTGATAGTTTTATCGATAACCTTACAATCTTCATATAACAGCCCCTTTTGAACTAGGCCTCTGGGCTAGCTACAGCTGTGTGTCTCTTTTAACTGAAATATGGGCATGTACTTTATTTTGGCCGCACACGCCTTGCCACAAAAGGCACAAGTTATGTGTGTATGTATGTAGGTGAACTGTTGCCGTTGTTGTTATTGTTATTGTTGTTGCGTACAACAAAAGGTGAGGCAAAGGTAGAAGGCAAAAGGTCCGCTTCACACAAGGGGACAAATGGGGACAAAAACGAATCCGAAATGGAATCCGAGTCCGAATTCGAATCCGACAGTGAAAGTCATAAATGTATGAATGTTGCATGCAACTAGAAAAGAAAAAGGACATAAACACGCGGCGCAAATTGTGCGTAGGTAGAAAAGTAGGTAATATATCTAAATAGAAGGCGTGGCACTCACGCCTGTCATTTGACAGTTGGTGTCATGATAATTAGCCCAAGGGGGTTAACCATGTTGAGGGTCTAATTTCTGTGGCATGCGTGTTGGCTTCTCTTTTTTATGACTCGTCATTGTTTATGTTGATTTGATGTTAATTTCTGGCGTTTTATTTTACGGAAAATTGATAAACATCTTCCAACATTTGAACATTCAACAAAAATTTACCTCTCTTGATAGCCAGCTTCGTCTCCAGCTACTTGACCCGCATGCGGGGGCCACTCAAGTGGCTAAAAGCAGCAGAAAGTAAAGTCCAACAATTGGAGCAAGGCGATTTAAAACGCTAATGAAACGCGCGCACTTTTCAAACAATTTTTAATTGTTGCAACATTTAAAGCAATCAACGCAAACAATTAAGTCAATTTCTTTGCCTTGATGTGGTTGTTGCTGTTATAATTTCTTCAATAAATTAGCATGAAATCAGCATAAGACAATTTCTATAAATAGTTGTTGCTGCCTTTAATTGAACAATTTAATTCGCACAGTAATCATTTATTTTTTAGCATATTATTTATTGCACACACAATCGTAACATTTATTTGCCATCAGCTGCTTTTAATTGACCATCAATTTATGGCCAAATGTTTTCAACTGATTCGAAACAAAACAAAAATTTTTTTCTTAGTTGTTTTCGTAAATGTCGCGAGTTTTAAAAACGATTCGTACGCAATCCAAATGACAACCGACGGCAGCAACAGTTGGTTGCCGACTGTGGAAGAAGTTCGTGAATGATCGTAACGTAAGTCGAAACGGTTAATCGTTTTGTCTCGATCGGTTCAAACTCGTACGATCATGTTCGATCGTTCTATTCCCGATGCTACAAATGTTTTCTTCCCATCGTTGTTGTTGTTGTTGTAACTCGACCAGCTGTTGGCGGGGGTGTGATGTCTGTTTGCGAAAAACTGGTTTATTGTTGTTGCTTTGACTTGTTGTGTTGCTGAGACAACTCTTAAATGTAGCTAAACATTGGCAAAGATCTGTAGCCAGTGTTGCCAGCTCAGCTTTTTTCCGTCATATCGGGTTCAGGTAGGAATTCTAGCTAATTTAGCTTTCAAAAAATTCTAACTACATTGTAAAATATCATGACATAATCGACAGAAGCTGCAATAAATAGAATCCATGTTTGCGAAGCATTTCACAACTAGAGAACTTTTTAAAGAGTTGGCTATCGCTAAAGCCCAGGTGATGACAGAAAGTGTTATTGCAAATATTTCATGTTTAACTGAACACAAAACTGCTTAAATTCCTTCAAGACTTTTAAGGCTTAATTGACTAGGCTGGTCAAGAGTTAATATTCATTATAGGTCGTAGTTGACTTCTTAGGCCAAATAGGATTAATATACACAGTTATTAGTAGTCAACTGTTCATAATTGCCTTAATTATTCACAAATTTATTAAACATTTTAAATATTTACTTGTATATTTATCAATATTAATTAACTAAAAGTTGTTTATTATTTATTCTATTTTAAAGTTTAAATTAACGTTTTTACCATCACTTCATTAAAATGTAACTACAAGCCAAACGCTGCTCAGCATTGGAATGTTGCCAGCATACATGTTGAGCAACATTGCGTGTTGCAATGGAAATGTTGCTAGAGAGTAAATTGTATTTGTGAGTTACTGGCGACTGATCTGTTGCTTTCGTCTTTCTCATCTCTTTGTTTTGTTTTTGTTTTCTGTTTTGCTTGCTGCTTCCCAGACATAAACATATTTTCGACTGTTCAATTTTGATTTTTATTTTCTTGACAGTTGATCGAACAATTGTGGGTGTGTGAGTCTACGTGTGTGTGTGTGTGAGTGTGTGTGTCTGGTGTATCGTTCTGGGCGCAATGAGTAAACAATTTTTAAATGGAATTTTCAATAAGTCATCAGACAGCCAACCATTCACAGCCTCCGCAGCAGCAACAACATCTTGATGGATTTTTTCTTCAATCTTTTGGCTCGTAAAGTGACTGACGACTGGAAGACTTGACAACTCGATGGCAATCAATAAAGTCCAAATGAATGAGCATAAATATTCATTCATTAAAAATTGGCGAGTTCAGTAGTTTCATAAATTTTAATTGCAAAAACGTGCAGCAATTACAACTCAAAGAAGTAACAAAAGATACTCGAGTGTCTTCAGAGAGTTGAGCTCATGCCACAGCTGATTGAAAGTAGGCCAAGTTGTGGCTGTTGTGGTTGTTGTTCTTATAAAATTGATTTATGGCGAACTTGTGATCCTCTTAACAAAATAGTTAAAAGACAATTGAAGATGTGCAAAACTCGGCAGTCATTATTATTATCAACATTAAATGTAAGTTATTTAGTTTATGGGTATAAATTATTCGAACAGAATATTGTGGGTAAAAACATGAGATTACTTATCGTAATTTTAAATTACTTTATTATAATATTATTACTTGTGTAAGTGAACAAAAATTTGACTTGTAAAGTTGTCATTTTAGTCATGATTTCACCTATACATTTATTTTACTAAAAATATTTTAAAGCTGTTATCCCCTTTGCATTGGGTTCATATGTAGATTAACGAGGGAATGAATAAGCCAGCTAAGTGATAAATTACAGTGAACTTTTGCTTTGGCCTTCAGCAGTTGCCATAAAAGCTGTGACCCAAAATGATTCTCATAAATCTGAAGAAAAACCTGTGCCATCGTGGCAAGTGTATGTATATATTTACATATCCCCCAAAACACCAAAAATAAAGTATATATGTAATTATATGAACAGATGTGTATGTGTATACTTTTGTAAGTAGTAAAATACTTGGGATCTGTTTAAATTTAGAATCGCATCTTGTGGCGAGCCAAATGGAAATGAGGTCGGCCGTGTGGCGTGGAGCGTATAACGTTTGAAGTCTTGGCCAGATCCGACTGCTTGGCAGCTGCAATTAGAGATGGAGGTGATACAACAGTCTATTGGGGAAGGGATGAACTATCCAATCCGATCTGCGCCGTGTCTAATTAAGTGCATGAATCTTGGCAAGAGTTTTGCAACCAAAAATAGAAAATTTGTTTCACTTGAAGTGTATTGCACTTCCGTCATACAACAACAAATTAGGAGAATCCATCTCCAAAAATCGCCCTACCCGAAAACAAGAGCACAACAGAAGCCACACAGCAGGCGACAAGTTTAAACATGTCCTGGCTAGTTATCTCTGGCTAATACCCGGCATCGGGTCCAGTGTCCCTTCATTGACAATTATTGCAGACTCTGGTCACAGTTAAGCATCCGTCGACGCCCTGGAGCTATGCCAAAAGCTCCAGCAGAGTCCCAGCATCCCCACATACTCACATAAACACACAGACACACACACACATAGTCATTTCATGTGGGGATTTACATTTGTAATTAGCAAAGCTTTGCAAAACTTTGACGAATGCGCAGCCAAAAACGAAAACATTAGCAACAACGACAACTACAAGAACAACAACTTTCAGAATGAGTAGAGGATAAATATTGTTGTTGGTTGTGTCAAAACAAACAACAAATACAGTACTATCGAAAAACATATGTATGTATGTATATACTGTAGAAAAATTAATGTAGAGTTTACGCTTCATTGGGTTTAAGATATGGTAATGACATATCATCAGAACCATTGAATATTCTCTCGACAGTTTTTAGAATTGAATGCGAAGACACCTTAATGGATCTAAAGAAAAGCTCAATACAAATAGAGTACATACGATCGATGTGTTTTACTGTTTTAGTTACTACGATCTCTAATAAGACTGATTACTCTAGCTTAATGCTATCATTATTAAACATTATAATAAATACAAAATCTGTCAACAGTTTGGAAACTTAATAAAAGCTTTAATATGCATTAATACTGAGACAATAGAAATAAAAGAATGTGTTTCTAAGTGTTTCTGAAGTGTTATTAGAAGTAGATATATGTTACCAGTGGTTTATTCTATTAAAAGTTGCGATAAGTAAAGATCTTGTCTGACCTAAATAATCAATTAGATTAAGTGTAGTTTTCCTTTAAAATCATTAATATGTTATGACCTTCTTTGACCTACATACTCAAAAACTGTTTACGGGCCACAAGAAATGTAGTGTATTTTAATATATATTTATATTTTTATAGCAATAATAAACTGTTTTCAAATGACTCCCTTAACACAAATAAATAACAAATAAAAACCAATTAATGAAAATTATTTCCGTTGTTTTACCGTTTCTTTCGTTTCAATTGTTCGTTTGCTCCTTGCTTCATTTCGGTGTCAGGCATACGCTGCGTATGATTAACAAACTTTTCGATAATCAACTTTATGATGCCGGTGCTTAAAACTAAAATGCCACAAAATAACTTATTGAAAAATTAAATTGAAATGGGAAAATGGAAACGGAAACAATAAAGGAAACTGAACTTTAATGTGGCAACTGTACTTGAAAGTTTTATGCGACTTTTTTTTATTCTTCTTTGCCTGCTGTTGCCGTTCACGTGCAACGGTTAATTTATGCAACTTGTGGCACGGCCATTGATTGGCTGCTGCCCCCTTCCAACTTCTTCGGCCCGGTTCCTACAGCAACTTAATTTGTGTGCGGAATTTATGGGCGCAGCACGTGCAAAAGGCCGACCAGAACTTTTTACCGCCTGATTTGTGGTTACAAAACTTTTTTCCCTCCCAATTGCAACACAGAATTTCTCAGTGTTGTTTATGTGTGGAAGCTTGTGCAAGTCGACTAAATTTAGCCAATTGAAAGCTTTGTTCTACTTGCCCCTTTCTGAGATTGTTAACTTTAATGTAGCCATAAAAACAATGCATTGTTTGCACAATTAAAAACAAACAGGAGATAATAAAAAATAATATTAAAACTGTTGTTTAAAAAAAAAGAAAGAAACTTAAGAAACTGTTGCCTCAGTGAACTTCAATGTGGGGCACAAGCGAACATTGCATATGCTCAGTGCCTCCCCTGGTGGCAACTCCTTAACGGTCTTGTCGGCATTTGCTACCTAAGCAGATTTCATTTTAGATAAAGCCAACGTCAGCTTCTGCATCGCACATCGAACATTGCAAATGGCTGATGAGGATAAAGTCCTGCACGAGGAGAAAGAAGAAAAGGGGACAAGACTATTGTGAGATATTTTATGCATTCAAGAGTATTACGCCCCAAAGCCTCGTACCAATTGAAATCAACTGAAGCTGTGCTCAGATTGGCTTCCCCCGCATTTGAATAGCTAAAAGCAAAGATGCATTAATGATAACGCCAACAAATTGAAAGCTAACGAAGAGTTTAAACAAGCAAAAGATGTTGTCTACGTGCAAACGTGAAAATTAAAGCTGCTAATTTAGCTCAGTCTAATATAAATATGTATTACGATTAGTAAATTGTTCACTTAAGTAAACTCAGGTTTTCAGCAACTTTAACTGCAAGAATTCCTGTTGCTTATTGCTTGCTCACAATAAATCTAGTGCTAGTTTTTAAGTACAATCGTGATTGGCATCCAGAATCATTATTAACAAACTTTAATTTGTTTTAGCTACAACAAAAGTAAATGCCACAAAATCAAAATTATATTTTCCATTCCAATACCAAAAGTCAAAGGTCCAAATAAGACTGTTTTGACAAACTTTCTGTAATTAAATGTCAACAAAGAAATTTGACATGGCTGACTTTTTCGATACTGGCAAATAAACAATTTTGCCAGTTCTGTCTCACAAGTCATTAATATTTAAACATTTGTTAAGATGAAAAATTTATTTTATTTATTTATGTTAAAATAAGCTGCATTGTTTGTGATTTCAATTGAAACCAATCAACTCTGCAAACATCATAAGTGTAAAATGTTTTTAAACTTGATAGAAACTTCAGCTGCAGCTTAAAGCTGTCAAATTTAATATAAGAACTCATTTATTTGTATGAAAGCAACAACTTCAAGTAGAAAATTCTTTGGGCAAATGCAGTTGAGCGCATTTAATCGAGCTATTGTTTTACTTTAATTACATAATAATTGACTTTTGTGTGTTTCTGCAGTGCTAATAACTGCAAACAGCTTATGGAAAAGGCAGCTCAAAAGCAGCTTAACGGCCAAGACAAGCAATAACAACAGCAACATTATAGAGGCAATCACTGCAACAACAGATATGTATACACATACATAACAACAACAGCAGCAGCAAGAACAACAACAATGATAACAAAGATAACAAGAACCTATTACAATAGCAATTTGGCAACAAAAGGCGTTGCCTGCAACAGACAGAATCCGATAGAGATGACAAATTATTCACGAAAAATAACCGAGGGAAGTATTTGTAATTTATCAGTTAAAATTATTTATCTATTTTACTAATTTTGGGTTAATTATAAACCAAAAGACATACTAACCATTTAATAATTACTTAATACTATTTATATGTTTTATACTCATTAATTAATCAATAAAAAATGTTCGTATGTATTTCTAAGAAATTCTTACCTTTCTGAATAATTAAGAAAACATATTCATATATTGTTATATTTATCATGTGCATACAAAATATATGAAGCAAAGTCAGATAAAAAATTCTAGATAATATTAATTGACTACACTCTGATTTCTTTGAAAACATATGCAATCGTTGCTTCGTGCTATGTCGTGTCACGACACGCTCTCACCTATAGTGTCCGCTGAACTGGACCAACAAGTCAGAGCCCAGGCAAAAGGAGCTCAATACGGACCTGAGATGGCCAATTATATAAGATACAGCCGGAGCTTATTTTGATTTAATTTCTCTTTTAAGATTTTACGTTTACTCCTATGTTATTTACATATTTGATTGGAAAACTTACATGTGTGTATGTGTAAGTTTATATTTATGTGTGTGCGTTTGGCTTTTCTCTGCTGCTTGCCATTTACGAGTACCTTTGGGTTTTCTACATTGAAAAAGAGTGAAGGAATGGAGGAAAGGCAGAAGAAAACAGACAAAGCGACTGTCCGGGCAAAATCAAATTAGTAACTTAGGGAAATTCATTGAGAATTTTGCACAGATTTTCCTTTGTCATAATTTAGGAAAACAGTTTAGAACAGACTCTTGAGAACAGACAGGATTAAGTGAAAATATCTGAAAGAGTAACACCTAAAAGAAATATGATTTGAAAAACTTTGAAAAGCAAAGTTTTAAAGAAGAAATCAGCTTTAAAGCAGTGATTTATAGATTAATATGATGAAATCAAGAAGTATTAATGGATTATCTTAAATATAAATATATTGCTGTGCTAGTTTTAATAGAATATGAGCTTAAATAGAGCTTATAGAGCAAATACATTTTATTCATGTTATATTTTTAATTTTTTTAAATTGTATTAGTAACGTAAAGCTAAAGGTTTGTTGCTTAAAATAAGTTGGATATTAATTCTAAGCCAGTGACGTTTTAATCTCCAAAGCTTGGTTAGAAAAATTATCTTTATACAGACTCTTATATAGGGAATCTAAATTCGAAATTTACTTTCATTTCAAAGCAGTTCTGTACTCTGATCTGGTATTTAACTTCATTTAAAGCTTCTTTGGATTCCTGAATTTTCAGTGGTCTTTTTTAATACATTTGCCAAGTGCCGCCACCAAAGTTGACTTTGAACACTTTTACGTTTCGCTGATTTTTCAAGAGTTGCATTCCCTTTCCACTTGTCTCTAGATTTCTCTGGAGTTGCCCGAGTCCTGAGTCCTAAATCCTGTGAATATATGTGTGTGCGATTTTGCCCACATTTGACTACAGGACCTGCTGTCGTCGTCACTCATTAGAAAAACGTTGCAGGCAAAACCAAAGTGGTAAAAAATTGCAGTACGTGTTGCAAGTTGGCGGTAGAAGGGGCAAAGGCAGTGAGAACGAGAGAAAAAAGTGCATGTAAAGTTTGTAAAGCACAAAAAGAAACTGAGAAAAAGTTTATTACAAACTTTGGAGTGAACCACGCGGCAAAGAAAGGAAAGAAACCGAAAATGAAAACTAAAAGTTTAATATTTGATTTAAAAGTTGATAAAATTTACTTTAGTCTACACTCAACTCGACTCTGCGTGTTATTTGTTTTTATTGAATTTATTTGAATGTGTCTTGGACTGAGTTTTTCCCCAAGGAACAAGTGAGGGGACATGGAGTAGGAGGGCTAGGAAGGACAGAGTGGTGTCTCAGATAGCGCGTTGATTTTTCATTTCACCGTGCAAATATGAAAAACAAACTGAAAATGAAACGCAACAATGGCCCAGCTGCAGTCATGAAAATGGGGGAAAATATTCCAAATGCTTTTGTTTGTTTGCGCTGAAATGGAAAACGCGGCCAACAGCAGCAGCAGCAGAAGCTCTTGCCATTGTTAAAAGCCAGGCCAAAATCTAAAAGAGAGCATACTAATTTTGATATGAAGCCTGCAATAGCAGAAGGCAAAGAAGCATAAAGCACGAATGTGAAGTTTAGACTAAACTTTGAAGCAAAGCTGAAAAGGGTGACGACAAATATACATACCATAGATAAATTTTGAATACTACCGAGTACTCAAAAGATCTTGAACGCATCCCTAACATTCAAAACTATATTAAGACTTACTTATTTTAAACCAGATTAACTTATTAATAAATATTTAAGCTAATCTTAAATAATACACAAACAATTTAATTTAAAATTTAAATTTAAGTAAAATAGTCTAATAACCTATGTTTTTTGTTTATATTGAAAAATGTCTTGTCAAAATTTCAACTTAAAAGATTATACATTTATGTAAATCCAGAGATATGAAACCGAACCACTTTAAAAACTATTAAAATGGACAGCTAACTTCATCTAATTTTAATTCATTACTTAATAAATTTCTTGAGTGAGTTTCTTGTCACACTCATATACGGATATTCCGAACACATTCATAGAGCATACGAATCTCATTATATGAAACTGTGCAAATGTTCACACTGCATTTTCAGCTGGCCAAAAATACACCCCGTAGATATTTGTAAATATTCATAGAGCCGCAGGAGCTATGTTTGTCATACACACCCTCACACACACACCACCACACACACATATCACAGAGGAAATTTTGAACAAAAACATTTCGCAAGCAACCGACTAATTTTGGCAGAAAAATTCCTCCGCAGCCATTGCCAAATTGAGTTTGCGCTTGGAGTGTCAGTTAGTCCCACCCCAGAACCCCCCCCCTCCACAACCACTCCCCTCCCTCCCCGATTCCCTGCTGGATAAAATGCAGTGCAGTGCAACTAACTCAATTTGGCGCCCATGTCACATACGTCAACGCGAAAGAGACACGCCCACTTGAAGGGGCACTGCCAATTTGTCAGGTTTTGGTGCAGCACGTGCCACATTGCACGTTTAGCTGAGCTTATCATTTTCTCAAAAGACTCTCCCTCTCTCTTGCTATCTCTATCGCGCTCTCTTTCGCACTCTCTTACGCTATCTGCTTGGCTATTTAATATGCAAAACGTCAGTTACCAAAAAACTGACAAAGTTGAAATAAATTTTTATTTCATGGACTTTGTTTGCACTCCTATAAACACACACACATACACTTGCACTCACAGATATATACACATATATCGGCAATGAACTTGCCGCAGCGTAAATACAAAAAAGGAAATCTAGAAAAACAAGTGAGAGCGCCTACGTTGAGCCTGCTTGACTAAAAGCTACCCTTTAACACGTATACGCACTGTACACTCACACTATCTCAAAATGTTCATGGCTTATCATTTGTGTTTATTACCTGATATTATTTATATTTTCAGAGTATACACATGATATTCAAAGTGAAATCTTAATCTTTTAATTATGGTTTAAACCGAGCTGATTCCCTGTGCAGTATTTTGCTGACTGCTTAAAGTTGACTTCAGATATCATAATTAAATAATTATTGGTTCTGAGTAGCAGTATATTTTGAACCATACTAATTAGTTCGACCACTGAGATATTCAGATATTATAAATATATAAGTAATTTATAGAGAATCATAATCCCTTTACATCTTAACCAATGTTAAACTACCTTTTTTTTACCCATTTTTAATGGGTACTTGGTATAAATATGCCAAGCCAGCATCCGCAGAATGAGCGCTTTTGTTTGTGCTCCTAACTAGGCTCAAGGCATCCGGTTGGGATAGAGAAAAAAAGGCATAGTCTACTTCAGTTCGTCGTCTATTTTGACTCTTAAAACGCCGATCACGTACCAGACAAGAAAAAACGAAACGCAATTGCAGACAAAACGAAATAGAAAAATTTGTTCTTAGCATTAATTCAACAACGATGCGAAGCAGCTGTAAAAGTTTTATTTTTAATTTGGATTTCAACTTAAATCTCATAAATGCAATGAAGTGCAGCAGCTCCAAAATCGAATCAGGGAACGCAGGTGGTAAATGCTTAGCACGGCGGAAATCATTTACCGAATGCCGAGCTGAATGCCTAACTGAATTTGCCTTAGTCCTGAAGCTAAAGTTTGCAATACGCCCCGTGGTACGCCCAGGCAAAAGGCAAAAAAATGGGGAAAAAATGGGCGTGTGTTTGCCTCAACCTTAACGACAGTCAGTTAGTCAGCACGTTGACGATTTGGATGTACTATTCAAATGCACGAAAAGCCACGTAATGACAGAGTAAAAGTGGAAGAATGAACTAAAGTATTCGACTATCTAATACTCTGTGCTAATGCTGATATTCAAACTATTTCTGAACTATATCCTTAATTGCATCTTTGTCTTTAACAACTATTAAATAAATTGAATACTATGTTTATTACTAAAATTGTGAATATAATATTACAGCTACATACTCAAGTATTTTTCATAGTTTTAAAAATCTTATTTCACCTATTAATATTTAATTTCGAGAATATATTTGTAACAAAGAGAGAGTAAACGTATTTTAAATAATCATTATGCACATTTTAACTATTATATGAATGTGTTTATATAGTAAATTCATGGACAGTATTTATAAATGTTGTCTTCTACATACGTTTAAATACATGAATTATACCCATCTGTATGGGATATTACAGGGTATTAATGCCAAAATGCGGCTTCAACACAACGCTGTTTTTCACAGACACATATACACATTAAAATGGGAGAATATTTTCACGTTTGGTGCGACTTTGGGGCGCATTTGTATGCACCTTTATTCAAATGTAAGTATGTGTGTGTGTAAAAAACAATTAACGCATTTTCAGCATAAAAAAAGGAGTGACTCATGCGGTGATAGCTCAAAAAGTCCTAGATTTTCCCACGTGCGCGAATGGTTGGAACTTTTGCTGTTTAAGTCCGCAAATGAGCAGGATTCAGAGGTGCTAGTGTGTGTGAGTGTGACTCAGGAGCGAAGTTGAGGGTTAGTGTTAAGCATAAGGTTAAGGTTGAGGCAATTGTCAAATAGAAAGTGCTGAAAATGGGATTGTCAGAGGAGCAAGGCTGATTTGTGAAGTCACGTTTAAATTATGTGTAATCGGAGACGCTTTTAGGAATATCAATAAGATCTTAATATTACTTAAAAGCATTATAAATTGTGATACCCGTTAATTAACGCAGTTAATTAAAGAGTAAAAGGGTGTATTGAATATGTTGCAATGTGTGTAACGGGAGGAGAAACTTTCACAGACCCTACAAGGTGTAGATATTTTAAATCAGCATTAAAAGTCTTCAATCTACACTAAGTATAACAGTTGAAGGGTTCAAAATTGGTGGACAGACGGATAGTAAAGGCAGAAACATGTATAATTTTTTAGACTTTCGTCACATTTCTGCCTATGCATCAACTTAAAAATTTTACAAATCGTTTTACTATTAATTAATCTTCTCTACTATTTCACTGCGATCCCCAATAGGTATGCTGAAAATTTTATACCATTTCTGTTTAAAACTCATATTTGCATTTAATATAAGTATGTATGTGTACATTTAAATGATGTTTCGGGTATACTATTACTATTACAACTACACTGACTCAATGCCTAAGTTTAATAATTTATTCACTTACCATTTGTTGCTGATTCTTTGGCTTTTTAATTAAATCGGGCACCTTGAAATTGGTAACTGCCTCGATGACCTCAGCCAATAGGAGGCCATCGCGACAATCCGCCGACAAGTCTGTGACCTTACGCTTCGATTTGGCACGCTCCAGATAATAGTTGGCCCAGTCTGTGTAGATCTATAAAAGAGGAAGCAGATGAAACTAGTTAGCAACTTGCATAAAAATCACTTATTTTGCATCTTTCACTTGGAAGACAACAACTAAATGGCCATTAGATGCAGTAATTAAGGTTTTTAGCCAGCTTCTGACACTTTCCGACAGCTGCTCATGTTGCACAAGTTGCACAATTTGTTGTCCAATGGCATTGAGGACTTCCTCTGGCTGGTTATCAGGAAATCATTAGCAGCTGAAATCTCTTCCAGCCAGACAACATATGCACAAAATATTCTTATTGACAGCCTGCACTTTTCTCGGCAAACAAATTAAACTATGGATGCCCAAAAACCCTAAAAGTCGTTAAAAAATCTGTGCGACAGTCGGAGGAGCCTTGAATGATGGTGTGTGTGAGTGGGTGTGTTTTTATCGTATGATTATTACAATAAAACTTTTGTGAAAGAAAGATTTTTATCGTAGCTATATGATATAGTCCGATTTCAGCCAAATTTAGACAACAGAAACGGAAAATGTTTCTCATACGAACAGCCTAGCGTGATAAAATAATAATAATAATAACATGGGAATGATGATTTTTAAGCCAATGAGCTAGGTTTGCATAAAGGTTAAATTGTATAATTTACATAATAAATTCGCAGATGATCTGAGAAAAAATAATAGGAAAAATAGACAGTATAAAATTCTTTATATAAAAGTCTTAAAACTCTTATAAAATGAACTTTAAGTCAACTTACAAAATTTCAAAACTATGTATTATCTAAAATATATAGGTTCTCAATATGTGTTAAATTACGATTGTCGCATTTCTTTATACCAAGTCTAGAAACTTGGTAGTATATTTTAGTTTTGTGGCTTCCTTTTAGGTTTCTCACTGCTGCTGTGAAACATTTGTGAGAGCTTTGTCTTTTGTACACATCGTTAGCCACATCCTTGCGTAGTTTTTATTATAGCTCATCCTGCTAATTCCATGCTATATCCTCAGCATATCCTCATATTCAGACTCTGTCTTCCATATGCATGCGACACATTTTATGTACGCCTTGGTTGGCAATAAAAATAGCTGGCATTGTCCTTTTGCTATCTGCCCGTCTGTTTGCCTAACTCTCATTCTTCTCACTCTCTTCCTCTCTTTTTTTGCCTCCTCTTATAGCTCAGTCAGTTTTCCATTTGTCGCCGAGTTACGACTGAGCTTTGCAACTGAAATGGGGTTTCATGAGAGAGAGTTCAACAATAGCCTGGCCTAGACTTTGAGCTTGCTTATGCAATTTTTTTCCCAGTTGCTGTTGTTGCATTGTTTCTTGTCTGCCTTTTGCAAGGGTTTTTAGGCTCAGGCTTGGACTTTGGCTTTGACTTGGACAATAAAGTGAAAACTTGCCTCTGCTAAATAGCAACAACAACTGCAAATGCAACTCTAAACTGTCACTGGCAGTGGCAGTGGCAGTGGCATTGGCATTGGCAAACTGGTAACTTGGCTAAGTCCATGCCACAAATATGCTGGCACCCACAACAAAACAGCCATGGGATCGACTGGTTGCCCTTCCAGCTTTGTTTTGGATATGGATTTGCCTTGACTGGGCAACTGTAACGAAACAACAATAAACTGTGGAGCTGTTTTGCTTTCTAAAAAGCAACAACACAGGGTTATTCCTGCTCCTTTGGCATGTATGTGGCAAATGTGCGAGGACCTTACATAAAGTGGGCATTACCACATGCCTAGCAACTCTTTGAAACACTTTCCAAGAGCAACAAAATGTAACTGAAATTCATTTAGTGCTGTAAGTAAAATGTAATAGAGTTAAACAATTTCCATTGACTAATCAATTTAGAGCAGCCATCGAATCTGCTTCTTTCTCTGTATCGCTCTCTCTCTCTCTATTACACACTCTGTTGTGATAGATAGTATATAGTATGTATAGTACAAACCTTTGCATAGTCGCGCGTCAATATGCCATTGATATTATCGCAGGAGCCCTGGTAACTAACGCAACGGGCCAACATCCTTTCTGCTTGTATCACAATTTCCTTTTTAAGTTCAATCAGCAATGTTTAATGGTGACATTTTCATGTTTTCTCATTGAGCACTTTGTACAATTTTAACTTTCGGTAATGTTTTATATTTTTATTTAATTTAAACTTGATTAGCTCGAGTTTTCTTTTCACTGCATAATATTAAATATTAAATTAAAATAAAATCTATTTATTTTAATTATGAATTTTGTGCACTTTACTTCAATACAGGTATTTCAACAAAATGTTCCAATACTTTGATTAACTCTATTTTTTAAATATTTACTTTAGTATCTTTATATGAATATCTTGCTAACTTAAAGCTCTTTAAATATTTTAAAATTTATTTTTTTAATTTTTGTTATTTATTTTCAAGGATATTTGGAATTATAACTTTATTTTAAAAACTATTTCTCTTCGTCTACTTTAGTTAGCTTTGGTAATAATAATGTTCAAAACATTTTAAGGGTTATTTATTTATTTTTACGTAGTCAAACTTAATAATAATTGGAACTCTGCATTCCTTTGCCATTAAGGGATTTTAAAGCATAATTTTGTTATATAGTATACTCTTCCTTTGAGAACCCTTCTAAGCATCCATTGTTATCACATCTACTGGCTTTTCCGCACACTTATCACACATTATGTACCTTTCTTTTTGTCATATTTATGAGACCCTTGACACTTTTTAAGCCCGCATCTACAGCTACATAAATATAAAATTACAGCTTCAAGCGCCTGCAAGTATGCAACGTTATTTACATTTTTTTTTGCCAACACCATTAAAATGTCAATTATGATAAAGTTTTATTGAAACACCGCAACACATTAAGGCTTATCAGCGGGGCCAGGCGGTCCCGTCCGCCCAAAAGTATGCAATAATAATAATATACATTAAGCGCCGTTACTTTTACCCTTTTCAACGCCAGACACAACCTTTGTGGAACGGCCCAGCTTTGTCCCGGTTCGGCTCGGCCCATTTCATGTTGTGTTCAAGGCGTTGAAAGTCACACGCCCACTTTTCTTTGGGGGGGGGCAAACTAATTGAAAATGAAAGTGCTCCACAACAGGTTGGCAGACCCAGTCTCATGCATAATTGGAGTTGACACCCTTGTCAGCGACTGTTCGCTACAGATTTTGTAGGTAAACAATTTTGTTAGCTTGATAAGTTTTAGTTTCCTGTTGTCGTTGTTGTTGTCCCCCCTTAAAAAAGGGGTTGACAAATCATGCTGGAAATCAATTTGGTCACACGGCAAAAGGAAAAGGTCAACTGCCATTTGGTAAATGAAAAAGCGCTTGCTACACACAAAAACTTTGCCACGCCCTATTGAGAAAGCTATCCGCCCACCATTTTGCTCTTATCTATGTTCGTATGAGTTGTTGTCAGTCTGTAACTGTTTGTGTGTGTGTTTGTGTAGGTGGAGGGGTGGCGCGGGGGTTGAAGTTTCACTCTGGAGGCGTTTGGCTTCGAGTACTTTTGTGAAATGTCAGTAAAATGTCAAAATAAAAGTAATGCTGATAAAAATTTTATAGCTTGTCAGAAATGCTAAAGAAAAATGCCGCTGGGGGGTTGTTTCTCATCTTGTCTCCCCTCTTCTCTTCTTCTCTGTTCTGTTCTGTTCTGTTCTTTATCAAATGTTGGGTACTTTAGTTTATTGGAATTTGCATGGAGCATCAGTAACAAGGACAGTGTCATCCACATCGACAGGTGGCAAAGTAGCTTCAAGTCTTAACACAACAACGAAAAATGTATGTTAAATCGAACGGCAACCACGTCGCATCGTCTGACAACAGTTAAAAAGGTCGATATGTCGATGCATGTTTTATCTCTCAGTTTCCAGTTACTTTAAGCAGCTTTACAGTTTACGATATTTCGACATTTAAAGCGCATTCAGGTGTGTTTAATAACACAAGGTAACAAAAATGCTGAGCCGTATAACAGCTCGTCTTAAGAGCCTTTTTCACGTCTAGCCAATATCCTTACAGTCTATTTAAATGTTATTCTCTTATCGGCAAGTTTATCAAGAATGTTAAGTTGTCAGCCACAAGTTTAAGAGGACATTTTGGTTACACATAAATTTATCAATTCTGTCAATTTCTTGTAAAAAGCATTTTAATGTATTCAGTATAATCAACAAATTTAAATTTTTTATCGAGTTAGGGAACTCACTACTTTTGATTACTATAATTTATAAATATTGGCAATCAATTTGGTATTTTACTTAATTTATATTGAACTAGCCCTTTTTTAAAGTCTCAAATAACTATCTGATATATAGTTCTATATATAAATAATATTTTGTCCATCAATATATAAAAATTACTGTAAAATTCAGATACATCTATCATATTTAATTTATGCGGACTATGAAAAGTCGGACTTAAGAGCTTTTTATTTTCTTACACAATATCTAAACTCTACATTAAATTTGGTCTTAGAAAATGTGTAGTATAGTGTAATCGATAAGCTTAGTGGAAACCAATGACAACCTGTTGGGTCTAAGCCAAAAATTGCTTTGATAAGTAACACAAAGTGCAGAGCCACCCCTCCAGGCTCAATTTCCCACTCCAAGCTCATTAAATTTGATTATATTATCGTCTTTTATCGCATTTGACCAAATGGAAGAGGTGGGCACATCTCTCAATTCGATTTGCCAAAGTCAACGAGAGACAGAACAGATGAAGCTCAAAGAAAAATCTCTGTTGATTGACATTTGAAAGCAATGTCAAAACAATCTATGGCACCTTTTTGCACAGTGACTTTGATTTCATTACACGACTTGGGAAACGATTGGCTGATTGGCAACGTGTTGATGGGTCGCAATCAACTGAGTTTTCATGTGTTCGCTGACGGGGTTCAACTGGGTTGGTAGATGTGACATAATTTTGGCTAAATCTTTGCGATAAAAATGCTATAAAGTGTTGCTCAAATTGTATGTAAACATTCTTCCCACACACTTTTAATAGACTCTATAAACTATTTAGAGATTTAGGCAGCTATTAAATACATCTCTGGATTATAACTTTACAGAACTTTTATGACATACTAAAATTTATTTGATTCTATTTCAAAAAGAATTTTGTTTCAAGGCTGTAAAAAAAACACTGCGACAAGTTTATTTATTAAAACTTGCAAATATTGAACAATAATTTAGAAATGTTTTGAGAATATGTAAATTGGGAAGGTATCTATTTACAAAAGTAAAAGTAAGCTTAAAGGAATTATAATTTAATTTTATATTATTGATAGAGATTTGATTTTACAGTATAAACGCACATGATTTATTTCTAATTTCTACCCCTATATTTATAGACACTTAGTGGTATTTCTTGTATCTATTTTATAGTTCTCAGAAAATGCAATATACTGTCCACTCCCCTTAACATCTAGGTAAAAGACAATAAACTAGGAACCTATTTGCAGTATAATAACCCAACATTTCAACAGCTAACCAGGGTCTCTTCTATGGGCCTTACGTAGGTGTGTCAAGTGAACAGAATAGACAAATTTATTGCGGCAATTTCGACGCCCACTTGAGGCTCAGCAAAAATTGTTGAAATGGAATAGAATCGACCACATGCGATGTTTAGTTTTGTTGTCTGTTGTTTGTCTGTGGTCTATTTCATTAATTGATAACAATTTTTGTCACAATTAATGGAGGCAACTCTCGATTCGCCTCATTTCTCTTATAGCGCCACAAAATTGGAGGCAACTCCCGCCAAACAAATAAATAAGCGACTGAAAAAAGTAAGAAATCTAAATAAATAATAAATATTGAGGGCATGATTGCAATGTATATAACAGAAATTTTTGCTGATAGGCAAAAAAAAAACAGAAGAAACTGAAACAAAAAGCAACGCTGCCTGTCAACTGTCACATAAATAAAATAGATATTTTTAGGCAAAAAGTTTGGCAGGCTTCGTTTCCTGTTGCCCCACCCTTACAATTGCCATGACACCGATGGTGAGGGAGGACCAAGAGGACGAGAGGTTTGTCGCATTTAATAATGACAACTCATCAAAAATGTATATGACCCACTTGCGGCGCCCCTAGCTCATCAGCCAGAAGATGCCAAAATACAAAAACAACAACACAAACAACCAAAATAAATAAAAAAAGAGAACGAGCCCAACAACAACGAACCAAAATGATCCCATGCCATACTAAAGTTAGGGAAACTTTTTCATTCGGGCGGTATCTATCTGTGTGCAAGTGCCGCTGGCATTTTATGGCAATTGGTTAGAGTCCTCCTTCAAAACTCAGGTCCCAGATGGGGCTAAGTGGTCGAATTAGCTGCGGGGGTAGGCGACAAAACTGTTGGTAATTGAAAGCAGAAAGCCAAGTCACCAAATATAAAATAACTACTTATAATATAATAAATGCAAATTACGACTTGTTAAAATTCAAAATAATTGTAATAATTGTGTTCCCATTACTATAATTAACTCTGTAATATTGAATTTATAAATTAAAAATAAATTTAGTTTTAAGTTGTTATAAAAGATACACTGAGATAAACTGAGAACGTCGAATATCTTTTCAGCATTCTAACAAACTTGCCAACATAATTTAACAATATACGCAATTAATATTTGAGTCAAGAAAAAAGCAAGGTAATTCGAAATTGAAATATTTCATAAGGGTTAGTTCAAAGGTTCATAGGAAATCGTATCTAATAAGCTTCAAATTATTTTAATATACAGTAGCGGACAAAGAAAACCGGACACTTAGTTTTGACTTGCATGCGTGAACTTTGAGTCGGCGTGTGCGTTGTAAAAACCTTTTATCGGTTTGGAACTGAAAGCTGTAAAGTTAGAATGCTTCACCGTTATTTAATATTTATAACAAACTACATGCTAAGTTATATAAATATAAAATTTCCATATAAAATGTAATCGATTTTATTTGTCCCAAGTCAAAATGTTTTCACATTTTTTACACATTTGTAGTATAAATTACTCGGTTAGCCCCGGGCAGTAGTTCTAGGTCTCCTGGTGTAAACCTTAGGGACCGGAGGACCGTTGACCATTACGGCAATCAAAAATATTGCAAAACAAGTCCAAAGATTCATCTTGTAAACTTCTTAATACTTAAATGCTTTTAATGATCTGCTATTTATAGCGAATTTTGTAAAGCTTTTGAGTCGAATATGGTTATGCATGTCGAAGACTCTGCAAAATCCATTCTACATGCATGTATAAGAGGCTTGAAACACTAACTGATTAGTTAAGGATAATATTTAATTAATATATACGTATATCAGGGGTGTTCCACAAAGATCTAGATCTTTTGCCGACAATTGCTTTTGTAAACAAGTGTTTCAAATGTTTTTTTTTGAATTCAATATATTTTAAGTTTCATTAAAGATTTAAGTGTGAAATATTTATCAAAACTGATTTTTAATTGACTTAAAAGTTCCCCATATTCAAAAAGGCCGTTCCATAACGCATACTACCAAAACTAGTTGCGATTAACAATTAGTAACTTTTCCAACATATTAATTTTATTATGTTATATGGCTTAATCTTTCTGAATCAATTTATTTATATTCAATTTCATTGATCTTTCTTTAACGATTCTAGATAGCTAATGGCCCACTTTATTGCCTGTTGAACGAAGTCATTTGACCAATATATTAAATTGCTTTTGTTGCCGCATTCAACTAATTGCCCAACGCATCAGTAGCCTGGCTAATTTTGCATAAAATCTGCAGAGAAAAACCAGTTGACCAATTGACCAGTTGTCCGGTTGGCCAAAGCGCAGTGCCAAATGCCCATCAAGGCTGACCGCAACACACGCATGAAACACATACACCCTCAGACACACACATACACAGATACTGGCACAGGATATGTGCGGTCAAGTCAATGGACACACGGGCAATTGAACACAGCTGTTGCTATATGTGAGGCAGTGTTTGTGGAGTATTTGTGTGTGTTGATAGCTTGAAGCTGCCATCACAGAATAATATTGAACAATTACCAGGCATAAAAGGCAAGGACTTGGCTCCAAATCGATAATCCAGCCAAAAATAACCGAAAAACGACTCAAACTCTTGCATCTAAATTCAATTTGAGCGACTCGTGTGTTGAAAGAAAATGAGAAAATTGACACTAAAATGCGGATACCAAGGCAGCCAGGCATTAAATTTCCAATATACTTTGCTGACCTAAAAACCCCTAAAAAAGGGAAAAGGGACAACAATAGAAGGTGCGCTTCAAAAGCAAAAGAAAACTTTTTGTTGTTTTCCCTTTTGCTTCTATTTTTTAATTATGTTTTCAATTAATTATGCGGCAACACATTTTTGGAAAGAAAGTTTTTATTTAATTACCGCTAAAAGGCGCCAACAAATCAGCGAGAAAAGCAGGCGGTCTTAGCTTCATTTTTATTCTCTTGGCTTATTATTATGCCACACGAATGGCAGGCATTTAACAGCTGTTAACGCCATTGCGTGCTCGGGCCAAGTTAACGACCATGAGTCACCTGCAATTGACGCGGAGTGTTTTTGTGGAAAGGGAGGGTGTAACAATTGCCTAATGCAACCCTTTTTTGGCCAAGCATTACGCATACGCAATGTGCGCCGCCTTCTTGTTTGGAAATGAAGGCAAAAGCAGCTGCTCGTGTTGGGCGGAAACAATCAAAGTTTGCCACAGGCAAAAAGCGACAAAAAAAAAAAGTAAGAAAATTGCGAACCAAGAAACTCGACTAACAGACACTCTTTTAACAAAATTAATTCGATTGAATTTACAGTTCTTGAAATATTGGGATAAGTTAAGCTATTTCTGGAATTCTGGTGAAATGTATCTTCTACAGAACATTTTTTCACTTTTTATATTCTTTATTTAATCCTTATTAAATTTAGGGTATAAAAATAAAATAAAAGCAGGAATCCTTTTTTAAGACGTTTGTTTTTCTTATCCATCACCTGTAAATTTCAGCCGCCTTGTAAAAATCAAAGCACACACAATGTAATAAAAGCTTAATGGCAGTACGAAAGAAAATCAAGGGGGAAAAAGAAATACCCGAACCTAATGGCTTCATTTGTAGTCCGGCAAATGGGGTAGAAAAGTGCCAAAAGGCTTTGCTCGACTGGAGCTGGAAGCTGTTGCTGTTGCTCGTAAATTGCCACATTATGCGGGTAATATGAAAAAATTCATAAATAATTAGAGATTTGGGTCTAAGTGAGATTTGTTGTACATGCATTAATAAAACTAAAGAAGAAAAATCAATGTTGACCTTGAGGCTACCGTAAAGAAAGGGAGTTGTTAAACATAAAAGAAGAGACAAAAGTATTGTAAATATATCAAAAAATTAACTCAGAAAATATTAATTTCTTGTAGCTGTTATATTTAATTGAAATTCTATTTTATATTCAGCGTTGATTATAGAAGGTTTACAATTTGTAGGCTCATTTTAATGTCAATACAAGCTTTACTTGATAGAAATCAGTGTATTTAACTTAAGTTTGTATACATTTTAGTTCAGTTTATCATTCGGATAGTTTAGACTTTATCTAGACATTGAAAAAATGGGTCTTAATTTAATAAGAATACTAGTAATAATTATTATTGTCTTAGTTCTAAGTCTAAAATCAATACCAGAAATTCTATCGAATCTGAAATACTATTTGTATGTTTTGTTGAAATACCCTAATGTCTTTAATTAACGTTTATAACTATGACACATTTTAACGAAATAGTTTAGTTAAATTACATTTATTTTTTTTTTTAAATAATATGTACACTTGATGACACTTATATATTGTTGATATTATTAAAAAAAAAATTAATAAAAAATAGAAAACTCGTTTCCTATTCTTGATTAATTAAATTCAATTTTTTATAACCATCTGATTCTGTTTTGTTTATATTATAGACACATATTGGTCATTTCTATTAGCCACTCCACTTGAACTACAAATATTTTTTGTTGTTTTTGTATCACCGCATAATTAAAATTCAATTTAATGAACGTTGAATTTATTTAAATTGGGTATCGAGCTGTTTAAAGTGATTTATTAATGGTCGCAATGTCATTTATCTGCGCATAAATCTCATTTCATAATTTTGTATGATTTTAATGTGTTGACAGTAGGGGAAGAGAACGGGCTGAAAGGCAAAAGGGTAGCGAGGAGAAAAGAACTCCCCGGATAAAAACGGTTTTTTAATTTTTTATGTTTTGGTATTTACACTTAATTAACTGCACTATTTGAAGCACATAAATTCCACTTGATTAAACCATTTGCTGCACTACATTTTTCTTTTAGATAAGAAAAACATACACACGCGAACACACAGAGAAAACATACAGAGAGAAAAACCCGGCAATTAATTCATTAAAATGCAATGGCAACGACCACGCGTATTTCAATGAACCGAAACGCGTACACGCGATGCTGCCAAAACGGGGTAGGTGTGGGTAATGCAGGGCACGCTTTTCTATTTTCCCATTTTCTCTAGACGCGTACAACGTATTTTCCGTATTTTTAGTCAACGCTCGGACGATCGGCAACAGACTGATTGTGAGAGCCAAACTTTTCTTCTCAGCGAATCTCCTCCAGAGAATGGGGAGAAATAATCTATTTTTGGTCAAGTGCCTTGCAACATTTTCGAAAAAGTTCAGCAACATTTTCGAAAACCTGCAACACATTTCTCAATACACAACTCAAAATTCTTTTAAAATGTTTGGAAACGGAAATGGATTAAGTTGAATTAAGTCAGTTGAAAATCAAGTTAAAATTATTTGAATTAAATCTTCACCCACTCAGCACAGACCATTGCTAGATTTTCAATTACCCAAACTCTCTATATGAAATCTGGCTACCCTGCATACAAAAAAAATATTTAAATTACAAAATAAACAATTAGATTTAATGAAAGGGGAGCTCAGAGCAACGTCTACCAAATGCCAACGGCAGCGAGTACCCAAAAACAATAAAAGGAAAGTCATGAAGAAAGCATTAACATTACAATAACAACAAGAGGAATAAGAACAACAATGCATAGTTGTAAAAAGAAAATGTTCTTCATATGGTTGGGTGGTTGGGTAGATGGATGTGCGTCTGTTAGAACAAACAATGGGCAGCGAACAACTAAATGTAAATGAAATACAATATCACAGCACAAGACATGAAAAGTTTTCAGTTTCAGTTGAATGTAATGCAAATACGTCGACCAAAATTAAATTTCTTTCTTAAAAAGAAGGAGGCAGTACTTTCTACAGGAGTGGTCGACATTGAGATACCTCTACAAATGTTGTAAAAAATATCTACTTCCTTCTACCTTTCTTACCCATACCTTCTTTTAGACTTCAAGTAATAGATAAAAGCTAAGCAACATTTCTGGTAAATACTACAAAACAACTTCTCACTTTAAACTGCTTTAAAAGCCAGCAACTGGACACTAATGTCTCTTTCTCTTCCTCCTCTCCATGTCCTTGTGAAGTCAACTGTCAAGTCAGTGTGAAATTAGCGTTGTAACCATTAGAAAATATATATAGAGAAACAAAGTTAGCTGTGCAATAACCACGTGCCACAATTTGCAGTCAACATGCAAAGTCATACAGTGCGATCTCAACAGTGCTGGTACAAATATTGTGAATACACTCTGGGAAAAGTGCAATGTCACCGTTCCATAGCCGTGACAGCTGAAGGGGTTAAGTAATGATAATTTAAATTTAATGGTATTGAAAGATTAATGATGCAATGTGGAATAATAATTTAATCTTAATACCATACCTACAAAAATTAGCTTAACGTAATTGTATTGGCTTGAACGGACCAGTAACAAATTTTGAACTCCAATTGGTTTTTACTGTAGTATGTTAGAGGAATTACTAACTTCCATATACATACTACTTTCTTAGACTTCTATAGGTTAAATCATTCTCTAATAAAGTGTTTTCCAGGTTGTCTGTCAAATTTGCTCTTCTGTCAGCTCAAGAGCATTGACAAGAAATGTCCATCTAAGGCAGAACAACCCCCCTTGGGATGTACCACTGTGTGCAACCAGGCGACGCATCCATATCTAAATATATGCAGCATGTTTCACAACATTGAAACGCTTGCTATGCCAACAACAATGGCAACAACTACAACTAGGGTATACGTGGAGCTACCCAATTCTGTTGTTGTTTTATGCTATTGCCACACGCTATTTTTATAAACAATTTTGCCAGTTGACAAGCGACGGCGTCAAACCATTCCCGTCCCTGTCTCTCCCGATGTCAACCCTCAAAACTCCCGCCTCTGAAGCGACATTGAACCACAGGAGGAGGTGAGCACTCTACATGGACGACATGGTAACTAAGTGGCCTGGATGTCAATGTGGATGTGACTGTGGTACACAGTTTGGAGTAGCTAAGGGGTCTGGGTCTGGGTCTGGGTCTCGGTCTGGGACGAGGATACGCCTTGGCTTGTTAGTTGTGTTACTTCATTTTTTGTTGCCACAGAAAATTGCAAATTGCAAATTGCTGTTGCACTTGCTGATGTTGTCAGGTTGACCTGATGAAGACTAATTGCAGTTAATGTGGCGTGAAAGCTGTGGCTAGCCTCAAGAAATAATATTGCTAAACAATTTCCCCTCCCATTGATACCCCTTAAAGTCAACTGACCCTTAACTCTATAACGCAAGCATAAACAAAATTCAGAATGCCTGCCGGCCAGAGTTAACGCTTAATTAAGTAAACTACTCGTGTTAATTAACACAAAAGACAAACAAAAATGATTTCACACACTCTGCACTGAGACCCAAAAAATGAAAAGGGGGCAACACTATTTATAGGACACCGCCACTGAGAGGCACTTGAAAAATGAAATTTTAAATAAACACACATCGCCTGAATTAGAAGTCAACAAACTTTTGTAGTCTGGCAAAGTTGCAAGAAGTCAACAAGAATCTTATGAAATCTTTGCATATACTATATTGGGATAAATTACTTGTTATTAGTTGCAGTAACAAATGTATGTATTTGAACTACTCTAAAAAAAGTATTATGGTTTTCCGCATCTTGCGCAAAAGAGTACACACTTTTAGGACAGTTTTGAAAAAAAAAGAAATTTTCGGAATCACTAAACAAAATTTTTTTACTTATAATTCCCAATCTGTTTAAGCATGAGCTTTGTATACTAGTTGACTATTTGGGAATCGTTGACTGCTGGCAGAAAAAGGCTGCCAGCGTTTTTCTGGTTTTTTTTCTCAAATCTTATTTTTTGTTTATTTTTAATGGTTTTTTCATTGGTTTTTTTGATGTTATTGTTTTCTTCTCTTAATAGTTTATTATAAGTTCTATTTTATTAGAATCATATCATATCATCTTGTCATGATATCATATTAAAAGAACAAGTCACAAATAATTCTAATGAGCTTCCTTAAGCCCCGTTCACGATGGCGATGGATTAACTAGTTGGGCCAGGTTCTCGAAACTCGTGTTAAGAAGCACAAACATTCGTCGGTGCTTTATATCCACTTCGCTCTTGAACAATTATTGATCACTATTTGTTCCTAAGAAATTTTACGTTTATAAAAATTGTTTCTTTTTTTACTCTCAGAAAAAAAGAGTCCAAAAGATGTAAGAGTTGAATGAATTTATGATTTTAGGAGGTCCAATTAGAACCTTGAACTTTTAAGAGTCCATACCAGTGTTGTGGGTATTCCCCAGCGTCCTCTTAGAGTCATGACTGTTCGCTCAGCTATTTTTATATTTATACACAAAAAAATCATATAAGGCACATGTGCGATGGCACGCAACTAGGCGTGTCTGCGGAGCTGCTGGTTGCCTTCGCATCTTTGACAAAATAAATTGCGTCAAGTTCAACGCCGCCAAATGTCGAAGACAAAATAGGGAACGTGCAACTGGCGGTGGCACTAAAAATAAATTATAAAATAGCGACAAGTTGCGCGGCAGCAGCGGCAACGCGGCAGGCTAGATGTCAACGTGCCTCATAATTAATTGCAAAAAAATGTAGCAACAGGGAGGAAAAAATTAAAAAAAAAAAAAAAAAAGCAGGAAAACTGGAAAAGTTGTGACTGATCACATGCGGAAGCCGGAAAAGTGCCATCACATATGCCAGCTAGCCGGAGACAGGAGACGGAGGCAGATAATTTACAGTCTCTCTTTAGAACTTATTATAATTTCATTATTTTTATGAAATGCTTAAAGCGGACTTTTTATACGGAGTAAATCCTATAAATAAAATATATTTCAAAGAGATAATTGGTGGTTTTCAGGAACTGTCCCTTTTCCCCCTTAGAAGTGTTAAGCCAACAAATCACATGCTTATTAAAACGTTCCCAGAACATCAATAAAACCGGCGACGACGACGACAAGGATCCAAATAACTTTCAGACTGCAAATTTTGTATCATGTCGTTAGCAACATTGTTGCCAACGGGACTTGCGGTATTGACGACGACCCGTGCGTGTTGACAGTTTGTCGTTGGGGCTTTAACCCGTTGCTGATTTACTTGCTGTTCTTGTTGTTATACCCTGTACACGTAAAATGATTAAAAAGGGGTATGCCAAAGCTGCAGATGTTAATTTGGTAAACCTGAGTGCTTTAGTAGCAAAAAGTTTATATATATATCATCAATGTTAGATATTGTATGGATCAATTGAATTTTAAAATATATCTCTTAATTTAATTATAACTATTGCAGCAACAAATTCAACCTTGGTATATAAAGGGTATTGCCTTGTTGAACTTGTTGTTTTTGTCTGTTTTATTTTTATTTTATGTTGATTTTTTATGCTTCTGGCACTGTATTTTAAAACTTTATACATTCCACTTTCCGACATGCAACCGCGCTGCATGTCACATAATTATGAGCCTCATGATGCACTATCGTCTCCATCATTATTAAAGCCTTTATGCGTGAGCATACAGAAGAAATGTGTTGCAAGCATATTCTGGATGTTGTTGTCGTTTTATGATGCGCTAAGTAGGGTAGAATGTTGCCTCATGGCGCCGAGTTGCAGCATCCATGTGTAAGTGTATCTGTGTGTGAGTCTGGTCATAAAGTCAATTAAATATGTATACATTTAATGAGGGCTACAGTGAAGCTTAATGAGACGGTAATGTATGCACAAGAAACAGGCGAACAAGCGCTTCACTGAAGCTCAAAAAGCATAGCATAGCTTAAGGCGCCAAAAGAGCTGAAGTACTTTATAATGTATGGGCAAATGTCTCAGTCTAAATAAGCGTTATTAATCCAACTTCCTGATCTGGATATATCCCTTTACCATACGCATTCTTTATATTACACCTTATATTTAATCTTCTTGTTGCTCGACTAGTTTTATACGCCTACCGCCTACATCATTGGGTATCTTTTGTGCATCAACGGCCAGACTATAAAGAAGACTAGAGCGTTTATTCACAGAGTTCGCCTCTTCTGTGACATTTAGTTCCGACGTCATTCCAGTGACAGCACGGTATTCTCAATTAAATTTAGATCAAATATGTCTCTTAGAAACCTATTTTCAAGATTGTAAAAAATTTTAAGCGTAAAGCTAAAATTACTTCTCTACAGTCAATTTTTAATGAAACATTTAACATGATATCTGCATGATATTTTCATTTTGTATAAGTTATTATTCAGGTATGAATTTGTTTCCTTAAACTTGTTGAACACTCTTGATCCTATCCAAATCAAGAAGGAAACCATAAACTTAATACTTAAAAACGTTTAGAAGATAAAAATAATAATTAGACTAAGAAAAGTTAAAGTATACAATTAATTTCAGTAATTTATTATAATGAATACAAATGAAATAGTAATATCTAAGATACTAAGTATTAGATATTTTTAGTATAACTTATAGATATTAATTTAATAAATACTTTGAATAATATATAACAGAAAACAGACTTATCAATATTTAAGTTAATGCATAATGCATAATTTCCATCTAAAGATTTTCACCTCAATCCCTTGCCAATTACCACAGCTGTATTATACTCCCACAGTTAAGCTACTTACGACCTTATTCTTATCAACAGCACGGCTTGAGTGCTTAATAGTTCAATGGGAATCGTCTCGAAATCGGCTTACCTGCAATGAGATAAATGAAGCGAAAGATAAAACACGGTAATAGTATTATATAACTTATGTATGCGAACTACGTTCAAATAAATGCGGAACGCTAATTGGAGCTCATTTAAATATGTAATAGCAATAACAATAACAGAAACACCAACAACAAAAGCCACAAGAACAAGTTAATTAGTGGCCTAGAGAGTTGTGAGCCAAATGAGGCTTAAGTTACCAACTGGCTAACGATGCTTCGGGCAAATATAAACAGCAATTAGCCATAAGTTGATGATGATGGCCACCTAATTGACTAAGTAGATTTCGAATACTCAAGAATATTAAAAAATTCCTTTGCATTTTAGATAACAAAATCAGTGCAAGTTCTGTAATGAAAGAGTACTTGACTAGCTTTTACCCTATAATCAGCTCTGATATGCCTTAAACATACTCATATGAGTAAAAGTAAATTCAATCATTTTTAAATGAAAATTAAGATGGAGGTGATTCATATCGTGCATCTAAGAGAATTCAATGTCTATATTTAATTAATTTTCTGAACAACAAAATTGATATTAAAAACTCTTACATTATTTAAGATCGGATAATACAAACTTACATATAGTTTTTGCACCCTTTTTTCATTAAGTACAGAGTATACAAATCTGGTTAGATAACCAAGCGCCTATTGGGTTAGTTAAGGAACCGAAAATTCCTTTCCTACGGCAAGTGGAGCAGCTGAGAAAGAAAAAAGGTTGAACTATGCCCAGCTGGCGGGCATTTTCAGAGGTTAAATAAAGGATGGAGGAAGGAGGGAATTGACGTGGGACGAGCCATGTCACACAGCATCCTGTCTAATACTCTAATATCCGTTTTGCTCGTTATCCTTTTGCGTTTGACATGTGTAAGTGGCTGTCAAGCGTTTTAGAATGATATTTTTCCGTTTTGCCAACCGTTGTTGCTGTTGTTGTTGTTGTTGTTTGCCAGCACCTTCTGCTTTTTTACTGTACTTGTATTGTCCTGCTGCTACTTCACATTGTTGTCCTTTTCTTTGCTGTCTTCCTGTTTGCTGTTGATTTTATTTACATTTCTAGCATTCTTTAACCTGCCCAGAACTTTGGGTTGCCCACTTTTATGCTAATATTTTTGGGGCATGTGTGCGCCTGAGGTCAAACCAAATAAAAAATGAAAGAAAGAAGATATTTTCTTGGATTGCAAGAGCTGTTCAAATCGTTGCTGAAGGGCAACAAATTGCTAGACAAAATCCATTGCCTACATTGTGGCGTTGTAAACAGGCAACAAATTGTAAAATCTTGGATGCTTTCAGGCCCCGTTTTTTTCAGCTACCTGCAAATCCTAATACATTGCCTACTTTTAAGCTGTCTTTTGATTGCAGAGCCCTTGTGAAAGATTTGGTCTGCCGTTACACTGACTAACAAATGTATATCTCCAGTCTTAAGACACTTTAGGTTGCTCAATAACAAATGACTAAAACCTAACGTATTTAAGAATGACCCTAGAACAAATCGAATGCAAATCCTTGTCCGACAAATATCAACAGTATGAAGCAAATTTCAACTACTTCAGTCATTAAAAGAGGGCAAACATTGTACTAATCTTCTTGAATAAGTTTGTAAGAGCAGCGATTTTACACAGAGCGAAAGAGCTTGCTAGAAAAAGGATACAGATGAACCAAAATCTACTACAAATTGTAACCTTACATAAGTTTTTTCAAAATAAATAACTATATGGTTAATATTTAAGTGAATTGCAATTTAACTCGTAACAGTTCTAGTAATACTTGTTTAATTTATTGATCTATTATATTAATATCTAGTTTATTTTGGATACGGAGATCTATGTTTTAGGATTTTATTTTCTTAAAAATATATTATTTTATGGAAACTAAATTTTGCATGAATGTAATCATATTCAATGGCTACCCGAAGCCAGCATAACAAGAAAGCAGTGTTTTTTTGTTAAAACTTCATAGATTGGGCATCCCTGGATGGGCTTAACAGTGCCTCAACAGGGTTGCATAAACAAAAGTTTCTCATTAAAATGAAACTTTGTTGCATTACAAAACTTCTTTGGCTGCTGTTGTTGTAATTGTGTGTGTAATTGTTGTTGTTTGTATGTTCACCACAATCTACACACACTAACAGACTCATATTGTGCACATGTGTCTGTCTGGCCCCCAGCGGAGTTGCGAGTGGCCTTAAACTGATAATTGGATTTAATTTTTGAGTAGCCCGTCGCCTCAGGTTTGGGACCATTTAAAATGTTGCAGTTGCTGCTCATATGTCCATTCAAGTGAGAGCTGATAGTCACACCTAACAAGGGGCCGGAAAACCCAACTAAGCCGACGTCTAGTGACCCAACATAGCCACAGGTTCTCCCTTGTTTGGCAGGTCTCCTTTTGATCTGATCCTTGTGAAAATTTTGACATGTGCTTGTTATAACAATGCCAACAGCTCTAGCTCCCCTTTTGTCATCTCCAACTCCAACATTGGAACTTTGGGATTGGAGCTGCAGTCCATGGGGGGGACAAAAACCCAGACATGAGTTGTCGCATAAATATTCATTTTCTTGACTTTCATGAAAGGGGTGGCTTCTCCTTCTTGTTGACTACATCAAATGCGTGTTATATAATCCCCTTACAGCTGGCTGGGGCTAATTTTTAATTTTTATGGTTCACATGCTGCCCTCAGCCAAGCTCATAAAATGAATAATTGCCACTTTTTGGCTCCAGTAGCTTTTCGACGCTAATAAAGCGACTGCAACGTTAACGTTAACGCTGACGTCGACTGCGACTGCGACAGCGACTGTGGGGCAACTTGTTTGGAGTCGCCCCTTCAACAAATGGAGATTAATTTTATTATAATGTTCGCTGGCAACGGGCGACTTGTGGGTGAGTTCGTCATGTGAGTTGCAGCTGAAGTGGATTTTGGTAGCTCTAACAGACCCTTTCAGCCTTTCAGCCCTTCATACCCTTTCTCCCTCTCCAATTTGGCGTTAAATTAATTTGGGGACATGGCTGGAGCTATTTTCGTTTGACCAGCGCTGTGTGTATGTGAGTGGATACTTGATTACTTTGACTGGTTACGGATATTACGGGTACTCGTACCATATACTCTTCAATATGATGTGGCATGAAAGGAACGCTTTACATACTTGATTACCTAAAAGTACACAAGGACTCGACATTAAACGGCCAGAGATTAGGCACTTAAGTTCTTTCGTTGAGTCTGAGTAATTATATTTGTTTAATAGTTTGTAGTTGCCTGGGAGATAAATGTGAATGGATTTATGAATTAATAACCGGGATGTTTGCTTTACTGTACCCTGTATTCCTTAGGTGTGGAAATATGGGGCTACAGCTTTCTGCATATGTATGTAACAAGTAAAAGAAAGCTTCGTCGACTCTATACAACTAAAAATCAATTTAGATTATGTAATATGCAATTAAATCTCGATTATATCTAAGATCAATGTTTACAAATTTAAGAAATTATTTAGAACATTCTTTGAGTATCTGTCAATTATGTGGGATTATATGAACAACTGTTCCTAGTTTCGTGTTTCCTAGTGCAAAAAGGATTTCTTTACAATTTACTGCACTAGTGACAAACAAATACCATAGGATAGATTACGTTATTAACCTACTTAAACTAACCTTTGGTGGCAAAATATTATTAAAATCATAATCTTAAGTGTTTCTGTAACAACTAACAACAGCTCAAATTGCACTGTTTTCTCATTGACTAGACTTTAGTGCATAATTTAATCAGAGTTGGTGCATTTAACATCGTTGGAACTACATCAAAACACTATCAACTTTAATAAGTATTAAATTTCCAATTGTTTTATTTAAGTAAGCACTAAACCCACACACGTACTCAGAGCACTTCTTATATGGAAATACATTTCAATATCGTATGGCCCAGCAAAAGGCATAAATCCAGGCACTCCAAAACAATCATACGCCTGAGTCAACAGCTACATGGCGTAGGCAGAGAAGCAATAGAAATAGGAGGATCAACGGCAGGTCCGGGGCAAGGCAGGGCAGGGCAGGGCAGAGTCAGGACTGTCTCTGTGACAGGTCTTTGTATGGGCTGGAGTTTTTATGCATAAATCACTTTCACTTGTTTACACAAATAGGCGCAGAGTAACTGGAATTGGGAAATACGAAAGTACCCCCAAAAACCTGCCGCCGAGCTTAACGAAATTTTCAATTTTTTTTCTCTTTTTTCTTTTTTTGCCACAGCAGCAAAAAGTAAACCGAAAACATGCAACACATATTAAAGGAGGACAGCTGAGGGTGCGACAGGGAAAGCAGTGTAAGGGGTCAACAGTTCGAATATATGTATATACAAAAGAGCAGGCCTTCAACAATGATAAGTTTGAGTGAGCTTCATTTTGGCCCAGCGCCCACACAAATATTGAAAGGGAATAACAACAACAGTTAAACAAACAATGTTCGGGTTCGAGACCGGGCTCGGGCTCGGGTCCGGGTCACGTTCCAGGGCTTAAGCCTAACAGGAGGAATGGGAATGTGGGAATGTCCAAAAATACACATTCGCAGACCATTGTGAGTGTGTATAAACAATTTAAGCGATACTCTTATTTATTATTATTTTTATGCCGCCGCCGCAAAATGTAAAATTAATATGGAAAGCCTGCCGACTTCTCCTCCTTGTGTTTACTCACGTAGTCAATTGGCAGGCAACATGAAAACATTTCGTTGCACACTTTTAGGGGACGCTGTATGCGACATACGGGCTTAGCAAATAATTAACTCGCACAACTTGGGTCAGGCGGCCAATTATGTTGATGGCCCAATAACATATTTGGCTCAATTAAATCAACACACGGTCCTTTGCATTAAAATAAATAAACAATAAGCCAAAACAACATCAACAAAAACAAGAAAAAAAAAACAACGAAAACTTTTCGGACTACTGACGAAACCGACAACAACAACAAGAACAAACAAAAAAAGAAAAGAACTTTGGCCCAAAAAGTTTTGCAACTCAAACTCAAACTTTTTGGCTGCCTATTAGCTGGAGCATGTCTTATGCCTCATGCCTCATGCCACATGCGTGCTGTCAAATTATCTGGGGAAATTATTTTTTAACACGCACCAAAAACACAATGCGACAAATAGGCTAAATGTAGATGTTCCACGGGGAAAACAGGCAGATGTGAGAGATCTAAAGCAAAAGAAAATCTTTTCTTTTTTCTTAGTTAGAGAAAACTTTTAGCATTGGCAATTGAATTTAATGAGTAGTTAAATAAAAAAGCATGTAACTGCTGATTTCTTCGGTAGTTACTTTAATATTGTCTATGCTAAACTTTATTTCATAGACTTGATGAAACAAACTTTAGCTTTACGACTATATTAAGTATGGGAAAAACGCTATACGAAATTTCGAGTCTGTAGCTTGTCAGAACTTTGAGTTCTCTGGGGTTGCCACAGCTATTTGAGTGAGCTGACAGATTTGAGTTCATCGATTAGACTGTTGATGAAAATTAAAGTAACGTGAGAAAATGGAAACACTTAAGAAACTTTTCAAGTTTCTAAATAATAAGCCAATTTCCTTATCTAGACAGAGATTTTAATTATGCTTGTAAGAATTTATTAAGTTATGCTTAAAACGATGGTGATTCCTTTTTGTGTATCTGCATCGTTAGTTGTATCACTTTGAGGATAGTTAGGAAGGCAAAGAGAGAAAGGATACAAAAG
The DNA here is from genome assembly GCA_035043265.1 of Drosophila testacea. Classification (NCBI taxonomy): domain Eukaryota; kingdom Metazoa; phylum Arthropoda; class Insecta; order Diptera; family Drosophilidae; genus Drosophila; species Drosophila testacea. Next base: position 4,942,522 of record JAWNND010000151.1, read on the forward strand.
CTCTCTCTCCTTCAATATTTGCCCCTGTTTCTCATCCTCTTCCACTTCCTTGTTTCTTATTTAAACAAGCGAAACTTGAACATTTCCAGGCGTAACGCTTATGTTTATTTGGTGAATTGCATTACCCACTCCTTTAATGGTATAGTAGGGTGTGAGGTAGTGAAATTGTTGACTATTTGCGTTGGCCAAAGCGAAATAGAATGCCGTTAATTAACCCAGCCAACAGTTTTAAGTGGCCAACAAAAATATTTGCACTACAATTTGGCTAGGCTAACTGGAAGTAGTTGGCTGTTGGTAGTTTGTTTGTGTTTTTTCAGATGAAGTAACTACTCTTGTAATACTAAAGTTACCCTGTTGCCTGCCACCTGCTGCTAGTTGTTGCTTGTTTGTGATTCAAAAGGAAACGCAAGTTTGCGTTTAACTTGGCCACAAATCAAAGCGAGAAACAAAACAAGAAAATAAAACCACAAATAACCAACACGAGTCGCATTTTTATGACTTTTTCATAAGTTTTGACTATTTCAGGTGGCACGCAAAGTAATTTTTCAATTTTATGCCACGCTGATAGGCATGCCACGATTTCCGCTGACTTGACAAATCGTGCAAAAATGAATTGTAAGCCTATACAAAAAGTTTCACTTGCCCTCTGGCCCTACCTCCCCTTCCGAGCGGGCATTACGTGCTAGAGTTACCAACAAGCAAGGCTTCCATTTGCTCAGGTCTTTCAAAGGTCCTGTAACTGTAGCCATAACTGTACTTTAACTGGCTGATGATGATGCGGCATAAGCGACGACCAGTCGGTGCCCCCAGTGAGACCCTGTAGACGACTAATATGTTTAGGGCTTGCGGCTTACACTTAAGTGAAATCAACGAAAATTTAGCTGTATATTTGGTGTATAGTAAAAGTTCAGAGTCGACTCTTAGGTATTCTACAAATTGAGATTGATTAAAAAAATGTATTGAAAAATCAAAATTCAAATAGGATATGTTCATTTTAAGCTAGATAATCTCTTAATAAAATCATAAAGAAATTTAACCTACATATTGGTAAGAAAAAAAATGGACGATTAAAGGCTTATAAATTTTAGTCTACTGCAAAATTAACTTACATTAATTCAAATCATAATTAAAAGACAAAGTTCCTCTTCTTTTATCTTATTAATCTTATTTAGTAAATTTACTACTATTAAAAATCTATTAAGTTTACTGATTTTTATTTCTATACCCTACTATAATAAGTTATCAGTATGCGAGTTTACTACTACTAAAAATCTATTTAGTTTACTGATTTTTATTTCTATGTCCTTAAGTCCTAATAAGTTATCAGTATGCGAGTTTCCGCTACTTTATAATCTAAAATTATTGGTAAAACTGTTTTCCCTGTGTCTGTCACACATAATTTCTTATTTTATGGGGTGACCAATACACGTGTCCTTTAAATTAGTTTCGCTTCAAATGAAAGCAAATCTAATTTTGCAATCAATGAATTTTATTATAAATCATCCCTTCTTCTCAGACAAAAAAAACCTACAAAAACGATTTTAATTTCATGTACTTATCAAATTTCTTGTTTTAAAAAGCCTGTTTTAAGGGTTGTAAGACAAGAATCAAGATATTAAAAGTATAACTTAAGATTTAAGCATGTGTAATATATTTGTAGTAATTTAGTTTATGTTAAACTTTCAAACCTTGTTCCACAACTAATATACCCCAAAAACGTGTTCTTAAGCGTAATCTAAAATAATGCGGCGTAGCAAGAAATCACAGCAAAAGGGCTGCCATTCAGCATTGGGCCATTCATCACGAAATAAAACTGAGCACCCAAGTTAGCTCCACCCAACCACTCACTAATACATCCACTGAGCCACCAGGCAGCCTCAGTGGGTTGTGGCTTGAACTGAAAAAGATGAATGACTTGACAAATGCGCTGGTCATGAATCAAATATCAATTTGACAAGCGGCAAAAGAAGAAGTTTATAGCAGACCAAAGTCTTTGTCCTGATGATGTTCAGGTGCTGCGTAATTCCTTGGCTTTTGTTATTTTGTCGGTGCTGCGAACTTAATTCAATTTAATTGTGGCCAGCGTGAAAATGACGTACATGTAATGGAGCCAGCCAAGAACTTTTGGCCAAAATCATTTTGATAAGCTCAAAGTTTAAGAGTTTTAGACTGCGACAGAGCGGGAGCAAAAGATTAATGAAAAAGTTTTTCAGTACGCGTTGCACTTGCAATTTATCTGGGTGTTTATTAAGTTTAGCTGCAAGTTAGATTGCCTTTCAACGAGTCTCTGCAATTTCGGTGTCAAAACTTGACGACGTTTCATTAGCAGGCAACAGGAAAGCGAAGGCGAGACACAAGTCGCGTCTGGGGATTAACATGGATGACACACACACACCCACACACACACAGACACACTTGCCTCACAGCGTGTTGCACATTAATTATAAACAGGACAGTGGCAGCAGTCAAGGCTTTTCCCCACGGGGCCACGCTCTTACTCTCTAAGTAAGCCCCCAATCAAGTTGATTAATAGTGTGCGACTGCTCTGAAATCTTCACGTCACAGGAACCTGCCCTTCAGTAGATAAATGAAAATGAAAAACAAACAACTAAAGCAACAATAGTGTCACCTGTACCACCAGTATTTTATCAATTGCAGTCCAGAGACCCTTCGTTTCCGGGTCTTAACTCATGCAAATAGTCTATTTCCTGTCAGGGATTCAGAATCCCATTTTTTATACTCTTTGTGTATTTTTATTGCCGTTGACCAAAGCGGAAGTTTCGGGTGCCAACCTGACGCTGACGTTGCAAGTGCAATATGTTGCCAGTCGATAGCTGCTATGCATACTTTTCCATCTCTCCATCTCTCCTCTCTTCCCTACAACCCTCGCCATTTACCATGCAAATCTATGCCAAATACAGCAACATTTATGCAATGCAAACCGCCGCACACAAAAAACTGTAATACCTTTTGACTAGTATTTACCCCATTTTGTAGTTGGGCGAAGAGGTTTCTTCTGCTAACAAAAAAATAGAGCACATTTCAGTTGATGCACGCTTAGCGAGGGCAGTTCAATGACATATCGAGCCATAACGTGGCCAACAAAATGTAACTTTGCGGGAGAAGATTTCTTTAATCACATACTATCAAATTCTCTCCAAATTTCCTAATGCAACTTTTATTATATAGTATTACACCTACGCTAAGAACTTACAGGGAGGATGAACTTCCCTGTAAGTTATCGAGAGTCCGGGACCAAAATTATGATAAAAAACCCGACTTTCTTTTATCGACAGGATTATCTACCCTTTAAGACAAAAGACAAGATGAGAAAACGGCCCTAAATAAGCTTGCACTTTTAATAGATGAATGCTCAAGCTAGTTTTGCATAAAAGTTTAATTTCGGTTACGTCATTTTTCGGAAGTTGGCGCTCGATATCTATATAATTTTCTACAGTTAAAAAATTTTTGCGGCGCGGACGAACTAGAGTTATATACATAAAGAAGCATTAATGAGAGTCTGAAATCCTAATGAATTTCACACCCCTTTAATAATAAAAATTCTATTTTGCAACATATTTTGTAATCTCCGAGTTGAATTTGACTTACAGAAACACCACTAAATTATTCAAATTCGAGTTGTAAGGATATTCAAGTAGTATAAATGAATGGTTATTTCTTAATGATATATAATTTAATAATTTAATATTGTATCTAAAACTTAAAGTATAAAACCTTTGGAGCCGCCCACCTGATGTAGTTTAAGCTCAATAGCTTAGAAGCTTAAAAGCTTTTTGAGGCATCATTTACACCGTCCACGTTGTTTTTGCACCGTTTTCTTTTTTTTTTTCATTCAATATTTAAAAATGGACGCAAATGCCACAAAGAGCGAAACGAGCTACGTGGCAAAAAGAACGCATATTTAAACCATGTTGAATTTGCAAAGTGAAATGGAAATGGAAATGGTAATGGTAATAGGGGCAAGTGTTGCAAGATGCGTGAGACCGACAAGTTGCATTGAGGTTGAGCTTGGTTTCTATGTCGCAGACGAAATGTGGTCTTTACTTAGGAAATGGGCAACGGAGCAAAACCAGTTGAAATGCGGTTTGGATTATTAAAAATTCCCTTAGCTAATGGTAGGTGCACCTTACTTTCAAAACCCTCCCAGCTCCCCTTCTTTTCTACCTTATACTGGATATGTGTGCAACTGATGCTCATTAGAGCGATGCTGACATATTTCTGGCTTTTTATTTTTAATGGAATGTCAGTTGCCACTTGCCAAGCTGCCACTTGCCACTTGCCACATGCCACCCTCTGAACTAACAAATTTCAAACGTTTTACAGTTAAAAGCGCAACTCGAACCCTCGACTAAACCATCAATTTCTAATAATGTAATTTTGTAAACGTCATTTTGTAGCAACCCCCAAAAAAGTAAATAAAGAAAGGCGGAAAGTGGTTGAAACAGCTGCTGCTTTCTACTGCCTGCCTGCCTGCCCCTGCAACTTTCATCACGTGCCAAATAGAAATTTGCATTGTGGCAACAACTACAACAAAAAAGAACTCTCTCAGAAAAACTCTAACGAAGGCATTTACTCAAATATTTGCAAGTTGCAGCAAATGCCAAAATGATGACACAAGCGTAAACCATACTCAATTACTGGCCATGACACCTTGCAACAATGCGGGGCAGCTACACACACAAAAAGGGGGTCACAACACGTTTTACCACCCTCTCTCTAAATGCAAATAGAATGCCAGCAACATTCACACACTTTCTTAGGGCAAGGGATGAGTACAATGAGTGGGTGGAGAAACATTTGTACCTTAAGGGTGTACCTTTCATTTCCATGGGTGCAAGAAATTAAAATCTAATAACACAGCTCAAAGCATAAATATTTGTTATACTTTCTTGCAACAGATCAGCCGGTTGCCTGAATGAAGCTGATGAAGCAGCTCCCTGGTGGTTACAACCCTGCTGCATAGTTTACAGAGTGGTTATGGTGGGTATAGAGAGGGGGAATGGGTAAGGCATAAAAACAAATTATTACACACTCCAGGGTATATCAGCAGCAGCAGCAGAGGAAATAGAGTGGGCGCGGTAGCTGCAACAGACAGAAGCGTAGGCAATGGCAACCTGTGCAACATTTACCTCAGATGCTTCAAGCCAAAGGCTTCTGTTGTCTGTTGCCTGTGCACCCAACAACAACACGAACAACAATAACAATAGCAACAACTCGATTTGCTCTTTGTTGTTTAGCCTTTTGTTTGGTGGTTGCAAGCTGATGCTGCTGCTGCTTCTACTGCTTACCTTGCCACTTGCGAGAGTTGCCAGAGAAGTTGATTGATTGCAATTCCATGCAATTACATTTTTAACTTTGTATCAATATCCATCAATCGGTTCATTTGCTCTTGCTGCAGCTATAAATGTCAGCAATGCAGTTTTTTTTTTTGATTGATTGCTAGTGAAACAACCCTTTCCCTTTCCCAAAATATTTAACTTACATTTCTCACAGCACATAAAAAAAATTGATGTGAAAAATATTATCTTGCTGGCAACTCACTTTTTACTCTCACTATTTATACCCTAGCTCTCGGCGTCTCCATTGTTGTCTCAACACCACTGATAAATTTTACAAAAGTATTCTTATTTTTACGAATATTTGTTTACATTAAATGGAAGTCATTGCCAATTGATTGGTTTTAATTTTAGTTTTCCCATGGCAACGATATTCATGCCAAGTCATCACAGAGAACTGATACTAAAGCTTTTCATATTTCCATATGCCGGAAAATAATAAAAAGTTGATCAGGCTTAATTGACACTTTCTATAGTTTTGTTTTATATTTTTATTTTCCTATTATAGTTCAATTGTGTTTCCCTTTTCTCTCTTTTCTCTTCTCATTTACAAAACTTATAGATACATCAAATATATTTTCATAGTTATGTTACAATAATCGGCTGACATAGTCAAATTTAAAATAAATAATTTAATTCTGGTGTATTTCAAAATGTATTCAGTCAAAATTTATCTTTTGTCTTTTTTTGTATTTAAAATATAATTTGGTTTATTTCAAAATAACTCAAATTTTAATTTTTGAAATCTTTTTTGTACTGCTAAAAACTTGTATAACATGCCAGTCAGTTATTATAATATTACTTTTATTTATCTGCCCTCTTCTGTAAGCAAAGAAACTTTTGAAGTCACCCTCTTTGCTATTTTGCTAGTAGTACACCCTTTAAATTGTTATGCTTAGAGACAGGGCCGAATGTTTAGATTTTTGTCTACGGCAGGTCTATTACAGGTATACAAGCACTCACCCTGGGGTTAGTTTATTTAATGCTTTTAACTTTGCTGGCTATTTTCATTATTTCCTTTATGTATTTTTGTGAAATTTAAAATTTGATTTGAGCGCAATTCGATTATGAGTGAAGTTCACTTTGAGTCTTCTTTTACGTATGCTGCACTTGACAGTTCTTATGCTTGGTAATCTAAGCTGGAAAATTCATTTAGAGACACACACACAAACACACAAAAGCTGAGTTCTGATTTTTGGCGCAATGAAAACTCTTTGAAATTCAATATTCAACTTGCCCCCATATCATATTTGTTGCTTGGGTTTTTCCAAAGATCATCCCTTGTTCTCTTGTTCTTTCGGGTAAGCCAATACAAAATCAATTATGGGAATCGACGCGTCTTGCGAAACATACGAAAGCAACAACAAATGTTACCCATTCATATATCATTGTGTGTGTGTGTGTAAAGCATGGTCTAAGCCTGTGTAAAACCCACTGTAAGCATCGCCCCTTCTCCTTAAAGGACCCCTGTCCCCTTTTGTAAAACTATAAATGGGCAGTGATGTCGCCGTCGTAGGCTTAAGTGTGTTTGACTGCGGCTAATATTTATTTCCGGCAAATAAATCCCTAGCATGTGCACAAACCCACACACACACACACACACACACACACTCACACAATCGCACCCAAAGCAAAAGAGAAAGGGCATTTAAGGACGAGGAAAAAAGTAAACCAGGTTATTAATTTCACAGGACTCTCTTTTAGCTAAACCCGTGACATTCTGCTTGCAGACTAGAGCATTAGTTTTATGGTCCCCTCAGGTTATTGATAGCCCTCCATCGGGTTGATAGGGATGGAACAGAAGGGGAGAGGGGGTGTAGTGGGGTTACGCACATCATAAATTCTCATGTTTGTTTTGTTGTTATAACTTTTATCACTTTGGCTACGTAGTACAGCCAGACTAATGTCTATTTATCTAGCCAATTGTTAAGCTTTTTCCTTGTTTTTGTTGTCTCTTCTAATTAGCACATGCCCATTTGTTGTTGTGTTTGTTGTTGTTCTTGACAGCTTGCTAAGCTAAATATTTAATGCCATTCATAACTATTTGCTAACAAAAACCAAACTGGCAAACTTAATCGAAAGCAGCGTCATTGCAAAATGCAAAAGTTTTTACTGTCTTTCCCCCTACTCTTTTGCCATTTTCTTTTCCATCTTCATCTTGTTCTTTTTTGCATAGTTTTTATATGCTGTAAGCTACGCTCTAAGTTATGCAAACAATATTTTGCTTACTAACCGAAAGTGAAGCATATAAGAATTCAAATCCAGTTGGCCTAGAGCATAACATTTTCAAGTTAATTTAGAAAGTTTGCAGAATTTGATCATGTTCCCTCAACTAGTTATATGTTAAATAGTTAAGGTAAAGTTAATATTTGCTTCGCTTTGTGAGGTACATATTAATGAAATATGGCAGCATTACTTTAGTAACTGAGTGGTCAGGCGTTAAACTGTACAACAAATTCTGTTTACAACTTTTTATTTGCATTAAGTTTATTTAATATGTAGACAAAACTGAAATCACTGTAAAAAAGCTGTCAAAGAAATGCCACTTATATTAAAATGAAGAAAAGAAAATATGGAAAGATTTAGCAGCAAAATTTTTCTTTAAACAAGGTAAAAAAAAGTTTTTTTAAAAAAATTAACTTTTGCAATACATGTGAAAGCTTAAATAGTAACTAGAAGTTCATATTTATTAGACAAAGTAACTTATTTAACAAGTTTTCAGCCTGTCTAGCTGGCAACTCTGTTAAAGCCGTAAGTATTGGGTAAAACAACAAATATGAAAGTGTTTAAATGTAAATAAATGCTATTCGAAAAGGATATCACACTGAACTCTTAGAACTAACACACAAAAGTTTACTTTGGTATCAGCCTCAATTTATGTAATGATTGATTTGAAATTTTTAGAATTGAATACCATGAATACTTTGTGTAAACATAGAAATAGTTAGAGTATCCGCGTAATACTTTGACCTAAACTGTACACTTTTTTTGTGCTCTTCACATTTATAAGCTGTGTAAAGCTTTTTGCTCTGACTCGGCTTTGTTTTCCTTCTTTGCTGTCTCTTCGTTACTGGCGTCCCTAGGCAATGCTCAATGGCATCTTTGTTTCACTGGAGGTTCCTCTGATTTATTTGCCATGTTTTCTTACCTTTCAGTTGCACAAAGACGACCTGGGACAATGCGTTATGGACAAAAATAAATGCAAATAACTCTGTAGATTGGGGAAGGAATATAAATCTCATTCTAAGAAATGTGAAGTGCAACAATGCAATTATTTTGTGTTTGCGCATAGTTTTATACGTTGACTTGAGCTTGATTTTCCAAATTAATACTTTGAGGCTAACGGCAGCTCATAAATACACCATGCACGACCAAAACTATTTAATTAGTTAGTTACACAAACAAGAATAACAACAGCAACAACTGTAGTGAGTGCAACCAAGCGACTGCTTTTGGCCAGCAACAAAATTTAATAAATAAATTTGCCAATAAGCCAAAAATGCGCAGATGCCAAAGCAGGCAAAGCAGTTTAAAATATGCATTAAGCGCCAAAAAGTATGCAACAGCAGCAGCAACAACAACAGTAACACTCTTGCAACAAACTGGCAACATCAACTCGGGACTCGAAACTCGGCCCAAACTACAACAGAGCACTAGAGATTTTCAGGCCCGGACTGCCTTGTTAGTGGCCAAAAATTATGGCTATAATTTTTCACACAAAGCGACAGCAAGACGAAGTAGTAGAGCACAATGAAGGAACGGAACAGCAAGATAAAAGACAGAAACAGAGAGAGAGAGAGAGAGAGAGTAAATCGTATGGCAACAGCTAAGCAAAAACTTTTGCCATCAGCTTATAGCACATTGTAAATCTCGTGATCATTGAAAAATAATGCAAGGAACTTGATAATGCTGATACTTAACTCTGCTTACTTTATTATAAAGTGCCACAAAAATGTTAATGATAAGAATAAAATGTATTTTAAAGGCAAGGATGGGTACAGCCAATTGTTATAAAAACAGTGAGAAGATTTTAAATTGAAGATAGCGATTAACATAGAACAGTATAACGTTTAATTGAAAACTAATTTGCTTAAAAGAAGAGACCAGGACTAGGAACTAATAAGTCAGTCTCATCTAATAATAAGTTTACAATCTTAATACTGTCACATTTCTTACTCAAAAATCAAACCTTTATATACTTGAAAGCTAATTCCGAATTCCCTATTCGCCGCAGACCAATGCTATAGAAACCTCTAACTCGACGCATCTAATCTTTATCTTGCCAAAGGAATATTTCATTGCTACCATTAAACAACATGCGCATACGCCAAAAAGTGTGCAGCAGTTTTTCAAATGCATATGCTCGACTCTCTAAAATTGTCCTTCTTTTGCCATCCCCTTGGGGGACTATTTCTGCCTGGAATCCGTCTGTATGTCCGCTTGTCTGTTTGAGTGCTGTCTACGGCGTCTGACATGTTTTAAGCATAAGTGCAACGCATTTAGCTGTCAGTGCTGCGTTGGGACTGCGTTTGGGTCTTGGTCTTGGCTGACTGCCTTTAAAGCCCGTACAGAGCCCAGTGATTCCCTCTTAGCCCCTACCACGAAAGCTGCCCCAACATGCATCTAAATAAAGTGGACCAAACGAGGCTCTCAACCCAGAACCCTCCCTGATAGTGCAGCAAATTGAAAACTTTTAAAGGAGCAAAATATGAAATGGAGGACTCTGCCGAAGGACAATGTTCTCAACGACGTCAACATCGTCGTCGACGTCGTTGCATGTGCATTAATAACGCCATCGTCCATTAAACGGCTCAGTTCCTGTGCGCATTTCCCCATGCCATGCACTTCCGGGCAACAGACGTTGGATATGCGGACCAGCTGCCCATAAAATTAACGCACAAAATTAATACTTATACACATACAATCTGACACACATGTATGTATGCACATTATACATTATTTTGTTGCACTGAAATTATTATTGAAACCAACCAACTGGCAAAAATATGGGATAAGAAGAATGTTTAACAATTTGTATACCCTTGCAGAGGGTATTATAATTTTGATACGAAATGTGATGCGATGTGATGTGATGTGATGTGATGCGATGTTATGCGATGTGATGCGATGTGATGCGATGTGATGCGATGTGATGTGATATGATACATCCCTACCAAATTTGGTGCAAATCGGACTAATATAACATATAACTGCCATAGAAACGATCAGTTCAAAATCCACATTTAGTATGCATCGATAGTACTTATATACTTATGCGATCGATGTGATTGATTTGATGCGATGTGATGTGATGCGATATGATTTGATGTGATGTGATGTGATGTGATGCGAAGTGATGCGATGTGATGTGATGTGATGCGATGTGATGTGATGCGATATGATACATCCCTACCAAATTTGGTGCAAATCGGACTATTATAACATATAACTGCCATAGAAACGATCAGTTCAAAATCCACATTTAGTATGCATCGATAGTACTTATATACTTATGCGATCGATGTGATTGATTTGATGCGATGTGATGTGATGCGATATGATTTGATGTGATGTGATGTGATGCGAAGTGATGCGATGTGATGTGATGTGATGCGATGTGATGTGATGCGATATGATACATCCCTACCAAATTTGGTGCAAATCGGACTATTATAACATATAACTGCCATAGAAACGATCAGTTCAAAATCCACATTTAGTATGCATCGATAGTACTTATATACTTATGCAATCGATGTGATTGATTTGATGCGATGTGATGTGATGCGATATGATTTGATGTGATGTGATGTGATGTGATGTGATGTGATGTGATGTGATGTGATGCGAAGTGATGCGATGTGATGTGATGTGATGCGAAGTGATGCGATATGTTTTGATGTGATGTGATGCGATGTGATGTGATGTGATGTGATGCGATGTGATGTGATGCGATGCGATGTGATTTGATGTGATGTGATGCGATGTGATGTGATGTGATGTGATGTGATGCGATATGATTTGATGTGATGTGATGCGATGTGATGTGATGCGATATGATGTGATGTGATGTGATGTGATGTGATGTGATGTGATGTGATGTGATGCGAAGTGATGCGATGTGATGTGATGTGATGTGATGTGATGTGATGTGATGTGATGTGACGTGATGTGATGTGATGCGAAGTGATGCGATATGATTTGATGTGATGTGATGTGATGTGACGCGAAGTGATGCGATGTGATGTGATGCGATGTGATGTGATGTGATGTGATGCGATATGATACATCCCTACCAAATTTGGTGCAAATCGGACTAATATAACATATAACTGCCATAGAAACGATCAGTTCAAAATCCACATTTTGTATGCATCGATAGTACTTATATACTTATGCGATCGATGTGATTGATTTGATTTGATGTGATGTGATGCGATATGATTTGATGTGATGTGATGTGATGTGATGTGATGCGAAGTGATGCGATGTGATGTGATGTGATGTGATGTGATGTGATGCGAAGTGATGCGATATGATTTGATGTGATGTGATGTGATGTGATGTGATGCGAAGTGATGTGATGCGATATGATTTGATGTGATGTGATGTGATGTGATGTGATGTGATGTGATGCGATGTGATGCGATATGATGTGATGTGATGTGATGTGATGTGATGCGAAGTGATGCGATGTGATGTGATGTGATGTGATGTGATGCGATGTGATGCGATGTGATGCGATGTGATGTGATGCGATATGATTTGATGTGATGTGATGTGATGTGATGTGATGTGATGTGATGCGATGTGATGTGATGTGATGTGATATCCTTACCATCCCTACCAAATTTGGTGCAAATCGGACTATTATAACATATAACTGCCATAGAAACGATCAGTTCAAAATCCACATTTAGTATGCACCGATAGTACTTATATACTTATGCGATCGATGTGATTGATTTGATGCGATGTGATGTGATGCGATATGATTTGATGTGATGTGATGTGATGTGATGTGATGTGATGCGATGTGATGTGATGTGATGCGATGTGATGTGATGTGATGTGATGCGATATGATTTGATGTGATGTGATGTGATGTGATGTGATGTGATGTGATGTGATGTAATGTGATGCGATGTGATGTGATGCGATGTGATGCGATGTGATGTGATATCCCTACCATCCCTACCAAATTTGGTGCAAATCGGACTAATATAACATATAACTGCCATAGAAACGATCAGTTCAAAATCCACATTTAGTATGCATCGATAGTACTTATATACTTATGCGATCGATGTGATTGATTTGATGCGATGTGATGTGATGCGATATGATTTGATGTGATGTGATGTGATGTGATGCGAAGTGATGCGATGTGATGTGATGTGATGTGATGTGATGTGATGCGAAGTGATGCGATATGATATGATGTGATGTGATGTGATGTGATGTGATGTGATGCGAAGTGATGCGATGTGATGTGATGTGATGTGATGTGATGCGATATGATACATCCCCTACCAAATTTGGTGCAAATCGGACTAATATAACATATAACTGCCATAGAAACGATCAGTTCAAAATCCACATTTTGTATGCATCGATAGTACTTATATACTTATGCGATCGATGTGATTGATTTGATTTGATGTGATGTGATGCGATATGATTATGTGATGTGATGTGATGTGATTGATCGATGTGATGCGATGTGATGTGATGCGATGTGATGCGATGTGATGTGATGCGATGTGATGCGATATGATTTGATGTGATGTGATGTGATGTGATGTGATGTGATGTGATGTGATGCGAAGTGATGCGATGTGATGTGATGTGATGTGATGCGAAGTGATGCGATATGTTTTGATGTGATGTGATGCGATGTGATGTGATGTGATGTGATGCGATGTGATGCGATGCGATGTGATTTGATGTGATGTGATGCGATGTGATGTGATGTGATGTGATGCGATATGATTTGATGTGATGTGATGCGATGTGATGTGATGCGATATGATGTGATGTGATGTGATGTGATGTGATGTGATGTGATGTGATGCAAGTGATGCGATGTGATGTGATGTGATGTGATGTGATGTGATGTGATGTGACGTGATGTGATGTGATGCGAAGTGATGCGATATGATTTGATGTGATGTGATGTGATGTGACGCGAAGTGATGCGATGTGATGTGATGCGATGTGATGTGATGTGATGTGATGCGATATGATACATCCCTACCAAATTTGGTGCAAATCGGACTAATATAACATATAACTGCCATAGAAACGATCAGTTCAAAATCCACATTTTGTATGCATCGATAGTACTTATATACTTATGCGATCGATGTGATTGATTTGATTTGATGTGATGTGATGCGATATGATTTGATGGATGTGATGTGATGTGATGTGATGATGCGATGTGATGCGATGTGATGCGATGTGATGCGATGTGATGTGATGCGATGTGATGCGATATGATTTGATGTGATGTGATGTGATGTGATGCGATGTGATGCGATGTGATGTGATGCGATATGATTTGATGTGATGTGATGTGATGTGATGTGATGTGATGTGATGCGATGTGATGCGATGTGATGCGATATGATATCCCTACCATCCCTACCAAATTTGGTGCAAATCGGACTACTATAACATATAGCTGGTCAAATTCCACATCTATATATATAAAACTCTTTGTCCTGACTCACTGACTGACTTAGTCATCACGCTGTAGGCCAAACGGTTCAAGATATTGAGATGAAATTTTTACACAACATAGCTGAGACATAATTATCGTGCAATAAGACGGGATTTTTTGATATCCCCACTGGAAGGGGCTAAAATGGGGGGTCAAAGGTCAAAATTGCTTAGTATGAAATTTTTTTTTGTTTTTTGAGCTATCTTAACCAAATTCACAGATTATGTATTTCTTACTAACTGCTACATCCTGAGAAAATTTGGTCAAGATCGGGCCACTATATCATATAGCTGCCATAGGAACAACCAGATGCAAATTAAAACTTTGTATGAAGATCTTTGTTATTTTTGAGATATCTCAACCAAACTCACAGATTATGGATTTCGTACTCACTGCTACATCCTGAGAAAATTTGGTCAAGATCGGGCCACTATATCATATAGCTGCCATAGGAACAACCAGATGCAAATTAAAACTTTGTATGAAGATCTTTGTTATTTTTTGAGATATCTCAACCAAACTCACAGATTTTGGATTTCGTACTCACTGCTACATCCTGAGAAAATTTGGTCAAGATCGGACCACTATATCATATAGCTGCCATAGGAACAACCAGATGCAAAATAAAACTTTGTATGAAGATCTTTGTTATTTTTTGAGATGTCTCAACCAAACTCACAGATTATGGATTTCGTTCTCACTGCTACATCCTGAGAAAATTTGGTCAAGATCGGACCACTATATGATATAGCTGCCATTGGAACAACCAGATGCAAATTAAAACTTTGTATGAAGATCTTTGTTATTTTTTGAGATATCTCAACCAAACTCACAGATTTTGGATTTCGTACTCACTGCTACATCCTGAGAAAATTTGGTCAAGATCGGACCACTATATCATATAGCTGCCATAGGAACAACCAGATGCAAAATAAAACTTTGTATGAAGATCTTTGTTATTTTTTGAGATATCTCAACCAAACTCACAGATTATGTATTTCTTACTCACTGCTACATTCTGAGAAAATTTGGTCAAGATCGGATCACTATATCGTATAGCTGCCATAGGAACAGTGGCTTTTAATGCTATTAATAAACAATCAAAAGAAGATTGACAAGGGGAGGGGGAGGGGAGGGGGTTGTTACGATTCATTTGTGTTGCGGCTTTCAAAATCAATTTTCAGTATATGGCACTGTTACTCGCTCTTGCTGCAATAATCCAATTGCAGCGAAAACTTTAAAACAGCGAGCAGCGAAAATGTAAATTCTCTATCTATATATATAAAACTCTTTGTCCTGACTCACTGACTGACTTAGTCATCACGCTGTAGGCCAAACGGTTCAAGATATTGAGATGAAATTTTTACACAACATAGCTGAGATATAATTATCGTGCAATAAGACGGGATTTTTGATATCCCCACTGGAAGGGGCTAAAATGGGGGGTCAAAGGTCAAAATTGCTTAGTATGAAATTTTTTTGTTTTTTGAGCTATCTTAACCAAATTCACAGATTATGTATTTCTTACTAACTGCTACATCCTGAGAAAATTTGGTCAAGATCGGGCCACTATATCATATAGCTGCCATAGGAACAACCAGATGCAAATTAAAACTTTGTATGAAGATCTTTGTTATTTTTGAGATATCTCAACCAAACTCACAGATTATGGATTTCGTACTCACTGCTACATCCTGAGAAAATTTGGTCAAGATCGGGCCACTATATCATATAGCTGCCATAGGAACAACCAGATGCAAATTAAAACTTTGTATGAAGATCTTTGTTATTTTTGAGATATCTCAACCAAACTCACAGATTTTGGATTTCGTACTCACTGCTACATCCTGAGAAAATTTGGTCAAGATCGGACCACTATATCATATAGCTGCCATAGGAACAACCAGATGCAAAATAAAACTTTGTATGAAGATCTTTGTTATTTTTTGAGATGTCTCAACCAAACTCACAGATTATGGATTTCGTTCTCACTGCTACATCCTGAGAAAATTTGGTCAAGATCGGACCACTATATGATATAGCTGCCATTGGAACAACCAGATGCAAATTAAAACTTTGTATGAAGATCTTTGTTATTTTTTGAGATATCTCAACCAAACTCACAGATTTTGGATTTCGTACTCACTGCTACATCCTGAGAAAATTTGGTCAAGATCGGACCACTATATCATATAGCTGCCATAGGAACAACCAGATGCAAAATAAAACTTTGTATGAAGATCTTTGTTATTTTTTGAGATATCTCAACCAAACTCACAGATTATGTATTTCTTACTCACTGCTACATTCTGAGAAAATTTGGTCAAGATCGGATCACTATATCGTATAGCTGCCATAGGAACAGTGGCTTTTAATGCTATTAATAAACAATCAAAAGAAGATTGACAAGGGGAGGGGGAGGGGAGGGGGTTGTTACGATTCATTTGTGTTGCGGCTTTCAAAATCAATTTTCAGTATATGGCACTGTTACTCGCTCTTGCTGCAATAATCCAATTGCAGCGAAAACTTTAAAACAGCGAGCAGCGAAAATGTAAATTCTCTATATTATATAAAGTACTACTTATTACTATTATCTTAAGTCCAATTACAGGGAAAAATTGAATTTACAATTCCCGCTATCTAATTAGAAATGACATAAGGTCTGGCTATAGCTGTGAGAAATGTTTCCTATTTTCACTTCACATTTTTCCCCGAGATTTCAGCGAGCGTAGCGAGCCGGGGGTTGGCGAGCGAAGCGAGCAGGGACAAACCCTAGTTTAGTATGCATCGATAGTACTTATGTACTTATGCGATCGATGTGATTTGATGCGATGTGATGTGATGCGATGTGATGCGAAATGATGCGATGTGATACATCCCTACCAAATTTGGTGCAAATCGGACTATTATAACATATAACTGCCATAGAAACGATCGGTTCAAAATCCACATTTAGTATGCATCGATAGTACTTATATTCTTATGCGATCGATGTGATGTGATGCGAATTTATAAATATACATTTAAGCGAAAATTCAATTGTATTACATATTCAGAAATATCATCCGTTAATCCTTTAAAATTTGATCCGAAAATGTTAATACTCTTTGCAAGCGTATTTAAAAAAAAAATTGGAGTTCATTGAAAGTACTGTGGAAAATAAATTGGAGCTCAATGCAACTGCAACTTTAATGCCCCAACGGGCATATCCAGAAAATTGACAGCTGCCTTTGCAGTTGCAGTTGCACAATTGCAATTTCAGTTGCAGTTGTTTATCGGCTCATATGCATAATTGCAATGCGTAAAGGTTTGTATGCCACATGACAATTCAGTTAAAATAGTTTCGGGCATAAGAAAAAATAAAAGACCAAAATAAATAACTGTTGCATATTTTTCAACGCAATTACAATATTGCAATAATGCTCCGTAGATAAGTAGCAATGGGTATATTAGCTTTTGGAAGATGTGCGTCACTAGCAAGTTACTTATACATGGAGACATTAATCATTTCAAATATGAATATAATATATAGTAAGAGAGAAATTTATTTAACGCCTAATCGATCTCAACTCAATTCTTTAATAGTACTTGACAAATTCAGCTGACGGGGTCGAAAATCTATTCAATCTTTTTTGTATAATTCGAATCTAAAAACATCTTCAAAACATCTCTTTAAACTATACAATTCCAGATTATAAAGACAAAAGTGTTAGATCTATTGAATTTTAAAACTGTTTAAAAACTTTTTGAATACATTTTTTGTTTAATTTTGTTTTAATCTCAACATAAAATTCCACTTTAATAGGCTGCAGAGAACTTTGCAGTCCATTAAGCAGCTTGTTTTATTTGGATGTACTTATATTTTTTTTATGCAACAAAAAGAATTACATAACATAATTATGCACATATGGCATTGGCAATGGCAATGGGATTTCATTTCATTTGTATGGGCTGTACAGCATCCGGCGCCACATAATTATAAAGTGCACATTGAACATATATTGCCAGTCATAAATCAAAAAGTTATCGAAATAAAGGACAGAGTAGATAATCGCTTCGCCCACGTTCGGGGCGACACTTTTTACAACTTATTGGACTAATCACAGACGCAAAAGGCAGACGGGTGCAGTACAACATGGATAGGGTGCGAGGGGGGCACATAAAGTAGCCCACGACACGCGACTTACCCTGACAACTCCCCCAACTGCAATTTGGGCAGAGGAAATATTTCGGGTACATTGTAAACCACGTTGGGTGCAGACCAACCCCATTGGAACAGCAGAGAGGCAGGACATTTGACGGCTTAGCGCCTTGTGCACTGTTTTTCTAGACTCTGTACTTAAAAAGATCAAATGGTCTATAAAGTTTATAAAAAAAAAAACAAACATAAGAGGCAGAAGGAAATGTATACCCCATAAATTAAAGTTTTGATCAAGCCGTAAAAGGCACTGCTTTTTAAATTTAAAAGAAAATTGCCCCCAAAAGATTTATAAAAAATATAATATAAAAACTAAATTCTGTAAAATTTGATATTGACTAACGGTATTTTTACTGGGTTGTAGTAAATACAATAGGATGGGTACATCCTAAATATTTTATCACGATTCATTCGGTAGTTACCCAATATATAACTTAGAGTCTACACATGATGAAATCAGGAAAAGTGCTGCGTATGTGTTGGTTAGAGGATCTGTACAGGGTCTCATATAGTCTCTCTGCAATCTTGCCTACTCGATTCAATAGCCAAAGGGGGTGAGTACCCCTTCCCCATATCGGGTGAGGCAGCAGCATGTCAACGTAGTCGCAGTCGTCGCCGGATAATGTCCGGCGGTCTGTTTTGTTGTTCGGAAATTGCATGCCTCAGTGCCATTGCAATTTGCAATTGAGACCTTTAGCTAGAAGGCTGCAACACACACACTCACACTTACAAGCACACGCATTGAGATAGTACTTTATAGCGAGGTTTTATCGTATGTGCGCTGGCCACAGCACATTGGGTTAGGCCCAAAAAACAGTGCGAGGAAGTCGGTAATTTATGGTTTTTTGAAGCGCCAAGTGGAAGCGAGCCATGTGTCGCTTTGCATAAATTGCTTACGTTTTGTTTGCTCTGACTTAATGAGTGTGGGCGTGGCAGGCAGAAGCAAAGGCAGAGAAGGCAAACATCGACTGCAACAGACAGTTTGCAAGGCTATAAACAAGTAGGAAAGTTCTACAAAACTGTTGAGGAACTTGAAAGTAATGGAGAGCATCGGAAATGGAAATGAATGAATTTAATATTATTTTTTAGAAGTTTACTATATATTCTCAACTAATCCTTTGTATCCCAGATAATCAGATCTAAAAACCATTTTTTCAATAATTCTAGTCTGCCGAAAATATTGCATTATATGCTGTGAATTGTATCAAATTTTAATAAAGTAGTTTGAAACTTTAAAGACTTCCTTCGACTCAAAATGTCACGTTCCGCTAACCAAAAGAATCTTTGGGTAAAAAGTTTTGGAATTAATTAGAGCACATGGTTTTCATTTTGCTCTTACCAAAAAAATATTTAAAAATCGGGGTTCTTATGAGATTTTTAATTTAACAATTATATTCTAAAGCTGTGCATAAAAAGTACTATCTGGGTAAAAAATAAGTGCTAAAATCTGAGTTGTTAGACTTGAATTTAAGGGTCAGGTGCCGCCAACTGTCTGTTACAGTTGCACAGCATTAGAATACCCTATTTCGAGCATTATCAATAGACAAGTTAGAAAAATTGAGAGTTTGTCATCTTCCCTGTTAGGCTTCCTTAAAGTGTTAAATACTCATGAGTTATAAGTAACTGCTTTAATCGTTACCTTTGCTGTTTTGTTAATTTATTTACCCATTATTTCACTTCATACCTCTCTGTTTTCTCACTATTAAACATCCACTTCTCTCTCTTTCTTACTGCTCTTCAAACCCCATTAACCTTGAGCTGGTACTTACCCCCCGGCTGTATCGATTTACATTCCATTTACTTGCCAGCGACCCTTCCATAGTTGTTTCTCTGCCTCCATTACAAATATGAAAAGCACTGCACTTGACACTTTTCGGAACACTTTCGGGAACACTTCATTGAATGCCCAAAAGCAGACTTTACAGGGGCACATTGGCCCGAGGCAAAGGTTGTTTTTGGGTTGTTTCTTTGGTGAAATTCTTTGCGGAACGCATTTCAATTTACAAATGAGTCAAAATGCCTGTGGCAAGCTCTGTTGCAGCTGGGGTTTTCGTTAAAGAGCATGTGGCAAGTCAAAAGCAACTGCAAACAGCGGCCATGGAAACAGTTTTAATTCAATTCCATTAAAAGTCGTAAAGACGTTGCACAGCTGTGCGAAAAGTATTGTTCCCTTTCTCTCTCTCTCCAATTCTCTTTCATTTGTTTTTCTCTTTCGCTAGCACAATCGAACTAATGTTTGGTAGCTCGCAGAAAACTAATGAAGCGCGCAGTGAAAACGCGAGGATTGATTGCTCCCCAGAGGCGCCGATGGCAGCAGCAGCAACAGCAACAGCAGCAGCCACTTGAAGCAAAGAACACAGTAAAATTGTTGCAATCATCAGGACTGAAAGTCAACTCTCCATTAACCCCCCTCCCACAACCAACCCCCTTGGTAGTTTCCAAGCAACCTCTCTGAGAGGATGCCTTGCATTGACTAAGCCCAAACTGCACTTTCATGGATGCTTGATAATTTCTACTCTCAGGGTTGACACTATGCGACCCACTCGGGAACAAGGGGGCAACTCTGGGTAACTCCCCCGGGGTGGTTCCAGTTGCATAATAAGACTTGTTAAGTTGCCCGCTCGTTAAGATAAGTGAGCCGGCAAATGGCGACAAGTGCGAACTGAACATGCCACAATGATTACCAGCTTAAGATATGCGAATACTCGAATATGGGGTGCAGATGGATTCGTTGTGGCGCAGCTTTCGGGCAGATTTCAAATCGGACGGCATTTATAACGACTTTAGATAGGAAATACTTTGAATATCTAATCAAAATAAATGGGTATCAAACTCCAGTTTGGCGCAGATAAAAACAATTGTTAAGCCTTCAAGAAAGATTTATAATAAGGGAAGTTTTTTGGTTGGAAGCTTTTTTTGGGTATCTCAAGAGGTTTCTACAGAAATATGAACTGTTAAGAAGAAAATGAATTTCTTTTATGTTGGCTTAAAATAAAAGTGCAGTTCAGGAGTTGAAGAGATCTGATTAATATAATAGAAACATTTGAAGTGTTAAGTTAATTAAACCTTAAGGAATATTGCCTATCAAAAACAAGTAAGTTTTCAAGACACCAATGAGAATTGTGTTCAGAAATAAATTAGGACAATTTGATTGTTATAGTTATATTATTTTTATTTATATATAAAAATATATTATAGAAATTACTTCAAAGTAAATAATTGTTGATATCAAGACGTTAATAAAAAGTCGATGCAAATACAAAATTTCTATGAAAATACAGTTAGTAGTTATTTGCAATGTAGCTACAGCAACAATTTCCCATAAATTTTTTATTATTTTTATTTTTTATTTTGGTAATAAATCAGATGCAACGGAAATTACAGTTTTTTGAAAAGCTTTTGACTTTTCTGCCACTGTTTTAATTTAAGGAAAATATATGAGCATTTTTCAGTTAGAACGTTTTCCATCTGAATTTTATATTTTTACATTTTAGGTAGACTTGACAGAATTGTGTTACTGCAAAATTGAATCGAATTGCTGAAGGAGGCATTCAGGATTTAAGGATTTAATACATATAACCAATTTAATGACAGCCCTGAAAGGTAACCTCTTAATAATTGGTTTATCTTCCCATTCATCTGATTTTTGAGAAGATGTAAAACTTTAATTGAAAATGTGAGAATAGTGATTGAATAGCATCAATAAAAAATAAGATCTTCTTAAGATATTTTCCAACCTTTTTCCAACATCAAATAAATTAAATAGCAAATATTTTATTGCATATTATTCTACATTGTTTAGTCTAAAACTCACCTCGATATAACCCTGAACGCTATCGCATTGCTGTAACACCAGAATGCTTGGATTAGCCTTTAGTTCATCTGGTGAACAGGGCGATAAGAATCCACTGTCCGCATCGCTGTGTGTGGAGAGCGGTCGAGGTTTACGTATTTTATACTGGACATGGCGACTGGGCACTGGTCCCGGATTAAACAAGACATAGTTGGACTCGATGGGTACGGTGTGGGCACGTTGATCCTTGCGTTGTTGCTGCAACAACTGTTGCAGGTGCAACATGTGATCGGAGGTGACCAGCTCCGAGATGGCACGCTGCTCAGAATTGGACTTTTGATTGGCTTTCTTGGAGCTCGGACGAAAGGGCGAGAGATTGAGAAATGTAAGCTTCTTTTTCATAGAATGATGTTGCTGTTGAGTTGATGAGCTGCCACTGGAACTGGCCGAATTGGTGGATGTTGATGATTCAACTAGTGCTGTCGATGTGGTCTCTGTATCCTTGGACTCCTGACTGTTGGACATACTCGGCAATGTTTCAAACTCATTTAACAGTTGTTTATCCAGACTCTGCTGCTCGAGTTTGGCTTGCACCAACTGTTCGTTGCTGTAGGGATTTGGTATACCAATGTCCATGATGGGTGCTTCCATTTGAAAGTCACCCGGGTCAATGACAAAATAATTGTGATGCTCAAAACTGGGCAAAGCACAGGCGCTGCCTTCCGTTTCAGCCTCTGCCTCGCCAGAAGTCTCTATGATGATGGTTTCTTCGAGTTCGTCGACATCATAGATTACCTCTGGCACCAGCTCCTCATCGTCCTCACAAACCAAATGTTGCCTAGAGCTAAACAGTGGATCACGCAGTCCGTGTTTCGCATTGCTAGGATATCGCATTGCCTTTTCATTGATGAAATCCACAGGATCAAACAGGCAATAGTTGTCCATATGTGAGGTTGCTGCTTTCCTCTGACGCACTGGCAAATTCTTTAGCTTTTCACTATAGTCCGCCGTATCATCCTCATTGTTGTTGGCCAACTCTGGTGCCGGAGGCGGTGGGGATAACTCCTGACTCAAATGCATTTCAGCGCTGTTTTCTGATTGCTGCTGCTGCTGCTGCTGTTGTTGCAACGATTTCTGTGAGCCGCGATGCAATGTGGCAAAGAGACCACGTGCTATACAGTTCTTAAGCTCCGTGACACGCCCCTTGTAGGGACTAGACTGCGCTGAGCTGCTAACGCCCAGTTCCTCGAGGCCCAGCTGTTTACTCAGCTCCTTTCGCTCCTTTTTGCTCAACACAACCTTCCCTCGACTCGGCGTATTGGGTGCCGAGTGAAGCAGTCTCGACTCACGTGACGGTATCTGAGAGAGTGGTGGTGGTGTGGGTGGTGCAGGGTCCCGATAGCCCATTGGCACCACAATACTGGTGGCATAGCTGACAGGCAACTCGCTGAAACTGCGACCCACTGTCTCGACTTGGCTAAATTCCAACTCCATGTAGTTGCCATGTCCGGCAGGCAATGGCCCTGGCAGCTGGTTATCAGTTCGGGAATGGGACATTTTTTGGGTGGTTTTGGGTTTGGCTCCCAGCTGTTGATGTTGGCTTTGATGCTGTTGTTCCTCCTCGTTGGCATTGCGATCGGGACGCAGCGGCAACTTGCCACGGCTGCTGGACATGTTATTTGGCTGCGAGTCCTTATCCTGCTTATCCTGTGCGTTTTTTCCCACTCATAATGGCAGCTCATTGCCCTAAACTGACATTGTCCAGCTGCACTTTTTGCACTTGTGTTTTTCGTTTTTCCTTTCTATTTTCTTTGCACTTTTTTAATTTAATTTCATATTTTCTGGTTTTATTTTTTAGGCGCTTCACAAAATTAATGGTTTCATAAATCTTCAGCTCAATGGTCAGTTTATATTTGCGTTTTTCATGGAGCTGCACAAAAATATCTACACAGGCGTTAATGGGGTTTTAGCTGGACGATCCAGACTAGGGTTTGACTCCAGTTGAGGCAAAAGGAGGGACACAAAAAAGGGCTCACGCTTTGTACATTTGTTTTGTAATTGGATTTTTGAGCTGATGCATGTCAAAGTTAAATTAAAACTGACGACTGGGCAACCGGCAAGAGTTTTCTATTTGTTTTTATTTTTTTGTTATTTTTTTATTTGTTTGTTTCTGTGTTCTGTTGTTGTTTTTGAGTTTGAGTTTGTTGGGGCAGCCCTTGAGCAAAGTCATGGTCATGACCAGGGTGTGGTTTTGTCTGTTTTTGAGTGATGCACAAACGGCACCAGCCACGGCCACTCGACCGCTTTATAATTTGTCTACAAAAGCAATTAACAGCCAAAAGGAAGTGCTAAAGAAGGAAATGAGCACAGAATCTGACCCAAAACGCCCTAAACTACACTTTAGTTTCCCCAGGAGAACTTTTACATTTCCACTTGAAATATTAAATGTAAAACAGCTTTCAAATATTCAGTTTAAAACAATAAATTGTGGTAAACATTATTTAAGTTATTTAAAAATTGCAATCACAAATACAAGTTATTCTAAAATATAGAAATAAAATTTCAAATTTAATCAATCAGACTTGAAATATAAAATAAAATCACAAAAAAAATACCATAAAAAAATGTTGAAATTTCAGTTATTTGATTTAATGAATAGTTGAACAATTCAAAGGACGTGTTAAACATGTCATATTTGATTTCACCTAAACGAATGCAACAATTTCTTTTGTAGCTACAACCTATAGCACAAAACAAATAAAAGTACTGCGAGTGTAAGACTTGTAGATACCCTGTGGGTAGTCCACACTGATACTGCTGTCTTATAATACCCATTCTGTCCATTTTTTATATTTATAAAGAATGCTATTCTTACTCAACGATGCAGGTATTTATTAAAGTAGAAAAATATGCTACATTTCCTTTTGACTGGTCAATTGATATGCAAAGTATTTGCAGCAACGTGTCCAAAGTCTGATTGAGAATGTTTTAATGACCATTCTCAAGCCTTGAAGCATGGCAGCAGTCCATAAACTATGCAACAACAACAATGATGATGACACAACAAAACGTTATTTTGAAAATGGAAAAAGTTTTATTGGCCAAACAAATTGAAAAGCGAGCCGGACAAGCGAACAAGGCGAAGAAGTCGAACAACTAACTGGAAATTCTCGCACAGCTGGAGACCCAGTGAACCCAACAAGTTGCATAATTGTTGGCGCATGATCAAATTAAATGGCCTGAAAATGGAAATGGAGGCGCCACAGCGCAGCTTGCCTCATTATATGTCGCCGTCAGGTAAGTATTCGGTTTTTTTTTCTTCGCGCTCGCTACCGTAAAGTATAAAAGTAATTTGCAATTAAAATGTTAATTTTTAATTGAAATGCAAAAAAGACAGCAACTCAAGTAGGCAACGAAATCGGAAAATCAAGCTAATTACGAGCAGTTGCAGCAGGCAGATGGTTAACTACGTTTTAAGGCCAATGCATTTGGGCCAACTCTCGGTTTCTATGGCCACAAAGCGATAGTCGACACTCGATACTATACACTCTTTTCTCGATTGGGATACAGAATGAGACAAAAGTCAGAGAGAGAGAGAGAGAGTGAAAGAGAATTGCAACAGCCGTTGGGAAAGTTGACAAAATGAAAGAAAAAACTTGTCAAGATTTGTGCTTTGGCATTTGTTGTTATTGTTGTAATTGCAGTGCTTCAACTTTTGAAAGCCGCATGCCGGTTTCTGCGGTTTCTGTGAGTTCGTGCAGAAAAATCACATCCCCTTCCAACCCTGCCGGAGGTACTTCCTCCCTCCTTCCTTTGTTAAGTAACTGCCCCACGCTTTTGTCCCCTTGGCTGACGGCCATCAAGCCGCAAACTTTACGAGTTGATAGCTAAAATAAAGTGGAGCATACATTGCTGCCCTGTACCCTCCCTCCCAGAGTGTACCACTCTAAGGACGACTTTCGCTACAACTCTGTTTGCCGCTGCCACTTCATGACATCATTTTATTTGCACTCAATCTCAGTCCTTGTGCAGCCTGCAAAAACTTCTCCACAAAACTTGGTTAGAAATGCTTTTGATTCGATGTTGGCCAACGCGTTAGTTCTTTACTTTTATTCTTTTGGCACTCAACGGTTCCCTCCTTTCCATTCACCACCTCCATTCATTCCTATTTCCACTCACTTCCCCACAAAAACGGTACTCAAATAAAAAGACAAATATTGAACTAGCATAAGAATTAGAACAGCTAAATACCCTAGATAAAATTGAAGCAACAGTTTTAAATTCCCAATTCTGAAAGCTTATCTAGTTGTCAATCAAAAATAGCTAACAGCAAAATAGGCAGCTAAACAAGTTACTCAAAGTTGAAATAGGAAAGCTATTAAAATTCTGTAAACTAGTATTAAATAGATTCATACTTGACTTAACTAATTTAAGGGTCAATAAAACCTCTAGAGTTATCGTAAAACAGGTTTTATCAAATCAAGAAGACGACAATTTAGACAGTAAGGAAATATTTTTTATTATACATTTAAAATTAATCAAGTCTTAATCTAACTTATTTTACAATTTAATTGTAAAGGAAATAAGTTGAAGTTTATTTAAGCAAGGCTTGAGTCCTAAAACTTTTCAATAAAATCACTATATCTAGAATCAATCTAGTAAAACTAAACAAAATATATGTACTAAGAACTAAGGGTAATCTCTCCAGCTTCCCTACAAAATCTTTATTAGCCAATATACCCTCCAACACGGCCTTAATTTAGTTAGAGTATAATAAAGTGGTAAAGTCTGTTGTTGTAGCCGTCCAAATCGAGTTAGAAAGAGACAGACTAACAGGGGAAAGAGACGGCAAGAAAAAACTATGTGCGTATGACAGTTTCAAACACTTGCAAAGAGTTTTGAAGTATGCCGCGCGAAAATTTTCCTTTTTTTTCTGAAGAGGCAGGCGTCAGAATGTTGCATGCAACGAAACTTTGTGAGCTCTATTTTTTCGTATGTACTTGAAAAATTTGTCTAGAGGAAAAGCCAACCGTTCCAGAAAGTAAATCTATGTGCAATTCAATTAAAGCGCAATTTGCAAGCAGCCATCATATTTTAGTTAGTTAACGGCACAATCTGAGCAGCCCAATTTGGATGCTAAGGAGGAGGAAGGAGAACGCACCCCGCCCATTTGCTACTTCCAGGAGTACCTCGAATTTAATAAGACTCATCAGTGCAAACGGAAATCGCTTGAGGAAATTGTATGTTTTAAGCAAAAGCAAAAGCATACATAATAAACTCATATAAAAGATTGTTGCATACTTTTGGGGGAACACGAAAATGAGTTGTAGAGGGGGGCAAAATGGCAGCAGGAGAGAGAAGATGGAGGAAGAGGCAGAAAAACTTGTAACCAGCGAGCGCATAAATACCCATATTTGCAATCTGCAGAAAGAGAAAAAAAACCTAGCATAGCCCCAGGCGGACAACGGCGAAGACGTCGACGTTGGGGACAGAAACGAATGAATGTTATTAAAATAAAGAAAAAGGAAAGCAAAACCTTGTAGAAGTAAGAAAAAACAAGAGGCAGCAGGCCGAGCTTTTGCTTTGGTTACACTTTCAGAGTCATAAAATTTATTAAATGCCTAAAAGTATGACAGCAATAGACAATTTATGGGCAAAAGCAGGACGCGAAACAGAAGGGAATATGGAAATTAGTTGTCTGAGCGTGGATCCTAGGCGAAAGCAGAATAGAAAATCAGTGGAGTTAGCTGCAGTTATTAAGAAAAAGTTAATCAAAAAAAGGAAATAAATGTAAAATTTAAGGCCATTTTCAAACTGGTCGACTTTGTATTCCATTGCATTTTTCAATCAATTTTGGTCTAAAATACATAAAATAATATTGCTGATCATTTACAAGTTGGTATACGTAATTTTCAGAAGCTAAGATTTCTCATTTATAAACGTGATGATGTACAAATGAATTGCGAATGACTTACAAATTGGAAACTCCTAAGTCTTTATATTTAACAACCTTAAAGCAGGGAAAGAGCATTTGTCACTTTTGAAATTTGTAGCTAATAGGGCAATAGATAATTTAAAGAAAAAAAAGAAATAAATAAAAAATAAGTAAGTAATATTTTATAAAATTGCCTGACTTGAATTAGATAAGAATTATATAATATTTAAGCTAAATAGATATAAATGGTAAAAACATGACAAGTGCATTAACTAATACGCCTAGTATTGCCCTAGAATACAAATACAATAAATAATAATAATTTTAAATGAAATTGAGATCATTAAAGAGCGTCTTTAATATAACTATGAATATGTATGCCGCTTCATTTTCACGTCTTAATGTAGTCATTAAGCACACGAAGTCAACTAATCAATATACCTCAACTACGTAGCTCAGAGGCAATTAGAAGAGCAGCAGAACAGACAAAACACAAGCAACACTTGTTTCTACATTAATGAAATGGCCATTTGTTCATTCTAGAAAGCACGAAAAACATCCGAATACAAAAAAGCTTTGCATATTTATAGGCACTGCGCATAACATTTACACTAATTTAAAGTTGAAGTCGCACCTCGACAAGCTCCTTTTGGACACTTGCTTAGGGAAGTCATTGTCAAGCTGTTTGTATTTGTAGCTTCATAATTTACAGAGACTGTGAAAGAGAGTGGGAGAGATACTATACTCTCTATCTCTATCGCTGCCATATGGTCACGTGTTAAACTCATAATTCAGGACAATCTCACGGACTATTAAATTTAACGTAAAAGACATTTATTTGGATATGTCAGGTGGGAAGAGAGCTACAGTTACTCCCATAGCGATGTACCGGAACTTTTTTAATTAAGCAGCTGCTATTTAAAGTTATTACAACGGATTCTAATCCAATTTGGAGGAGCCAAATCTAGAGAGAGTGCGAGAGGGAGAGACTGTGAGAGCGGAGAGAAATGGCGCACAATCAATTCACAGTGTCAACTTTTCGGGAAAACAATACAATTTTCTTGTGTGTAACATTTTCTTGCGCAATTTTCCACTACATCGGATTAAAATGTGATATGTTTGGGCTTGTTTACACTCACACAGATCACACACACACAAACAAACACAGATACATATGGGGATGAGAGACAGAGTCAGACATGTGTTTGTTTACCAAGTTGGCAGCTTTGTTTGGGACTCACTCTCTGGAGTGGGTCTTAATTTCCGCTTCGTAAGCATTTCTTCGTCTCTTTTTTTGGATCACACACAGCTTTCTTCTTTTTTTTTTCCTTTTTTTTTTGAGGGGGCAGACAACGTTTGTTTATTTTGGATTTGTTTGTCTTTTTCCCTTACAGCATTTCGTAACGTGTTTTTTTTTTAGTCTTTTTGCTTGAGTACTTCCGGTCGCGCCGGAAGTGAAGACACAGAACGAAACACGCATGCAGCATGACAAGCGCTTGGGCTTTAATTGTTACGACTGGAAAATTGAATTGCAAAAGGACCCTCAATACTCAATACACGCACATGAATAAGATTTTCTAGCAATTGATTTATATACTTGAAAGTAATTTGCGGAACATATTTCGTGCATTTCTTCACATAACTTTAAGCAGCTTTGGCAATTTTCACACGTAGTGCCAAAGAAAAATCGCAAGGACCAAGAAGTTTTCTTTTCTTGAGTCCGCCTAAAATTAGGCAGCACGTTTTGTGTTTGTGTTTGAGTTTCAGTTTGAGCTTGTGCACCTCGCTGGCAACAGTTGCCGCATAATAAGTATGGCAAACACACCAAGGGGCATGCAACCTGAATATACTTATGGATGTTTAAAGAAGCTTGAAAAAATTCTGTAAACATTTCTCAAATCTTGGTCTCAATTCAGAGAAGTGAATATTATGAAGAATGCCAAATCTGAAATGAAGTTGCTTCATTTTATTCCTTAAACTTTCACAGAATTTTGAAAAATTTGTCTACTTGTGAATTCAAATGCAGTAACAAATCTTCCTAAATATTTTATTATCAGCATAGATTATAAAAATTTAAATCCAATTAATTTACAGGTGTCGAAAATATTATCAAATTTGTCTGACAGAAAAGTAAGGCAGTTAAAATACAATAAAAATTCTATTGCCCTTATGGTTTATGCGGAATTTATTCTTAAGGCACAAACTGTACATAATTCAATTCTTTAAATTAGTAGACTTAACTTAATTAAATATTGCATTATAGTTAAAACAAGTAAGCTATCAAATTCAAAATAGAAGACAATTAATTGCAGCAAGTAAATAAATCCTAAACTAGTTGCATCGGAGCCATAAAAGCCATTCCAGGAGCATTTAATACATTTTAACTCGTTAAATGCCTTAAATTTCAGTTACTAAAAGAAATAATATAATAAATTTAATAACATTTTATAATTAAATGATTTAAGTTATTAAATAAATATAAGAAAACAAACTTATTGTCTCAGAGCCATAAAGAAAGCTTTTTCAGCATTTTTTATGCCTAAAATTTCATTTACTAAGAGAAACTGAAATTTTCATATTTGCAAGTTACAATACACACTTCTTTCTGGTTGTAATTAATTCACATTTTAATATTTCTTTTCTCTGCCTTTTGCTCTCTTGCCCACTCCTTTTGTCTTACAAACATTACGTCACACATGAGTAAAACCCAATAAAACTATAAAGATATATCCATTATATTTAACATCTCCCAATTAGATCTATATAAATCACAGCTTATCATTGTCGTTCAATAATGTTCTGGAATCTCATACAACTTTAACTTTTAGCATTTGCAACTTCCAGAGAATGTAACCTTTGCTCCTTAGCAACTCGTCCAATCTTATCCTCATTCTTACTCCTCCTTTTGGTCTTTATGTTGCCGCACAGCTTCATTATGGCACATCATCTAATCTAATTTAAGGCAGAGGATGGCTTGTTGTTGCATACATTTAGGCGCTGTAAGATTTCCGACTGATTTTTATTACCGACAACAAGGAAGAACGGAACGAAAAGCGCAATAATCGAGGTTCGGCACGCACCAAGAAAAGCGACTTGAACGACTCGACTTTCATAAGGATCTTATGGCCTATAAGCGTATGTATGTGTTTGGCTAAGCCAAAAGGACGACATTACATTTTATTATCTATTATTTCGTTGTGCCTAAAATGCCACTACATTAGCTCAAAAATCCCCACACACACACAAACACACAGTAGCAGGGAGAGAGGTCAGGACTATTCGGTGGCGACATGACGTCGGAAGCCGCCAGCCGCAAAACGTAAACATTAAAACAGGAAACGGAAGTCGGTGCCACAGTTGAAAGCGGCAGACATTGTAATGTCGTACGGTGGTTATGATTATTTCGCCTCGGTGTCACGATACACTCCACACACAAACACACACTCACACACATATTTCCACTCAAGTGGTGTTAGGCAGTCGAGGAATATGTGTATGTTTTAGCATTTATTATTTGTGTTTCGGTTTATTTTTTATTTTGTTATTTTTTTTCTCCTCCTTTTGCCGTCTCACACTTTAGCACATTGTTTGCATTACGTGTTTGCATACTTTTAGGCGACTAGCGTGGCAGCTAATTCTTTATGCATAAAGTGTTGGGATTTCCCTTTTGTCGTTATGCATTGCAAATTAGTTGTTAAAATATCTAAACATTTCTATGGCACTGTTTCGCATATAATTTTTTACGCTGTTACTTTTTTTTTGGCTCCACCAAAGAAACATTCTTTATGTTAATCCACAGTTGTTAAAGAATGTTTCATTGCCGGCCTACTCACAATACGCAAATTTACGCGAACAAAATCCAAGGAATTTTTCTAAGGATTTTCTAAAGGTAACGCTGCAAGGACCAACCGCGCGCCATCGTTGCTCAACGAGCACTGACTGAAAGGACACGGAAACACTTTGAACAGCAACATTCAACAGCGGCATTTGGGAAAAATGTCCTTTTGGACATTTGGGACATTTCTCGCTCACTGGAAGCAACCCAACTGCAATTGACCTTAGCCTTCGTTTTGCCGGCTTGGTTCAACGCACCAGCCAGAGGGTTGTCCTTTCCATATTACCCCTTAGCAAAGGAAATTTGCTCTAGTGGTAGTTTCCACACGGGGAGCATTATGTGTTGACTGAGCCATTGCAGTGACAAGGTTCTAACAGGTTGGCAAATGACGTCATTACTTGCCAGGGGAAAGCACACTGAATAAATATTCCCCTTCAGCAGGACTTTTCTCCCGTAAAAGCTCCAGACTGTATTCAATTTTCATTCATCCTTTTTTTAAACTAAATCTTTTTAAATACAAATTTAGGTACATATTTAAGCATTTGTAATACTTTTTTAAAATGGCATTTAAAAATAAACAAAATTAGATACTCGTACTTTAATTTTGAACAAATGTTGCAGTCTTTACCTTATAAGGTAAATTATTTAAATTAAATTAATTCAATTCGCATAAAGGTATTAACATAATTTAATCTGTTTTATAGTAACATAATTGTTATGCCTATTATAAGTAATTATAATTATGGTAATAATTATTACTTATTTATTTTTATTAATATTAAATGAATATAATAATATTATTAAAATCAATAGAAATAGAATTAAAATTAATTTTATTTAGTCAACAAGTCAGCATGTCAGTAAGAAGTCAAAAGCTAAAGGAATACAAAAAGAAGAAAAACTTTTATTCAGTTCAGCTGTCAATCATAAGTTGCAGACTAAGAGACAGAGTGAGTTTTTTAGTAAAACGCCATCAAATCGAGTATTCTTAGTTGATTTTCTTATTTTGGTTTAAGTGAAACAACTGCTTCCTATACATATATACATATACATCATGTTTGTCCATTGATAACAGAGCCGAGAGACTCCCCGTTGCGACTATAAAACAATAGAGCCGCAATTTCCATGCGATGCGACACATGCAACAAAATAAAATGTAAATGGGACAGAAATTGCTAAAACCATCGAGGGAATTTTCGGCAATAACTATAAAATGTCCAAAGCGAACGCAGCCGTCGCGTCGCGTGCATTCAGTCAACCAGGGTCAGGACCAAGGGGAGAAATACGAAGGGGGTGGTGTGGATAGAACAAGAGCGGGGGCAGTTGGCAAGGGACACCATCGTTGTCGCAGCCATTGGGTAAAGGATTAAAAAAACGGCGACACAAAAATATTATCTCAATAGAACAATCTCAGGCGGACAAGGACAAAAAACCGAAAATTAAGGCACAACAAAACACACACAAACACACACAAGCAAACACACACCTACACCCTTGCAAAGCTTGATAAAAACAAAGTGAAAATTTATGCAAAACAAAGATAGAAAAACAGTCTCAAAATAACAATACATAGATGATCTTACTTGAATGCCAAGCCAGATGCGGAAGTGGAGGAGCATTGTGCGGGGGTTAAAGGGTCGAAGGGTAAGCGAAATAACTAAACAGACAGTTGAGACACTTTTACTGATAATATTGTTTATAAAATCTTTTGAGTTACGTTTTTTACGCTCTTTGCAATTAAAATAAAACAAAACTTTGCTTGGCAAGGAAAAGGTTTTAAAATGGAGAATAGATAAGTGTATGGTGTGATATACGAGAACATGCAAAATATATATGTATAACAAGTCAACTTATGTGCTAAACAAACCACTTAAGGTATGTTTTAAAACACGTAAAACAATTCTGTCATAAGAGCAGTGTAGGTTATCCAAGGTGTTAACTGTTAAGTGCACGGATAACAATTAATATTTAAAAACAATATATATTTATAATATTATATTATATAATATAATATTTATTATATAAATAAGTTTTGTTTCCGTTAAGATTTCAGTTACGGTTACAAATCGTACAAATTTGAATCGGTTAATACCGGTTAATACCGGTAAACGGTTACGTTTACGGTTTGAGTACCTGCTAAAAATAATAGCATAACAATTTTAAAACTTTGTCAATTAAAACACAGGATTTCATCTTTTCCCATCTTTGGACGGCTTAATAGAAAACCATCCCTTTTTAGAACTATTAAAACAAATAAATTCCAACAATTCCGAAAAGAGACATTAAGGTTATTCCTTATTTACCATTATTTAGATTGTCTTAATTACCCTACATTTGTTTGTCTTATCATAATTTACAACCATAGAAAAATTAAAGGGATGTAGGATTCACTAGGTGGGATGCTCTGAACTAATACACCAGTTACTTTAATGCACCAAAAATTTCAGTCAAATATCTCCCATATCTATCTAACCATTATTTCTGTGTTAAATTCCTAGCAGAGACATACACCTTAAAGTAACAGAGTTCCCAATAGTTCCAACCTTATTTTAATAGTACTTTTGCAGCAGAAGTCCTAAATGAAAATTCAGAATATTCCTAATTTACCACTATCTACTTCAGCAGAGACATATATCAAATATTTCCCAATCATACCCAACTTTCTTACAATATTACGCATCCAGCAGACACACGCCATCTTTTGCCAATACTGGGAAGCATTCAGCTAAGGCATATATCCTTAAAGGACTATGAACTGCTTTGTTGTTTAAAGATATGGGGCATGTCCATATCAATAGATGGCGTTTTATGATTGTGAAATTCAAAAATTGTTTTAATTAAAAACTACTTAATAAATTATAATTTGTAATATTAGTTCAAATAAATAAAGGTGATAATTTTAATGAGTGTTAAGTTAATTTTGTTAACAGCAATGAATTAAAATGATATACATATTGATAAATCTTAAAATTACATTAAAAACTCTAAAATATAGAGTTCTTGAGATGCAGGTCACAAGTATTTATTAAGTTATCACATTTGTCTAAAGTTTAGTGTGAAATTTTTAAATGATAAAATTAAATTGCATTTAACCGTGCACAAGTAGTTGCTAAGTTAGCTAAGTTACTGCCAAATCTATAAGTTTTTTAATAGCTTTAAAGTTTTTTATCCTCAATTTATTTTTTAATTTTTGATAAATTTGAACTTTGCGTTCTTTAGCCTATTTTTTAATACAGCTTATTTTAAGGGTCAAAACTCCAGCAACACTGCCGTGTACAACTGAAGGGCTTAACCCCCTACTACACTTTCCCGCACAAAACCTAACACCAGCTGACAAATAACTGTCGCGAGCCTGTCAAATTGACAACGTACACACACACACACATACTAAATGTCACTTCTAAAGAGTGCGACAAATTTGAAGCTGTCAATAAAAAGTGTTTTGATTTTCAAACTTTGAGCTGTGAGTAATCAATTCACGACAAGACAACTTGATTCCTTGCCAGGCGAAGACAAGTGCAAGGAGTTGGCCCAAACAATTAATCATTTCAATTTTCCAAACAACTTGGCAACGCTGTTCAGGACAAAACAATTTTTGAGCCTACTAAAGATAAAACAGTTAGCTGTCAGGACACAGTTGCAATGTCAGCAACTCCTATGTCCTTGTCCCGGACAGTCTTGGCTTCTACTTGCATTTGCATGTTTGCCACAATCGTCTTGTACGCCCAAAACCAAATTACTTTGCGATTACCAAACGAGGGCTGTTTAATAACATTTACATTGTTGTTCCAAATGCTACTAGCACCAGCGCTAATATATATTTATTTGGTTGTCAACTAACAAAAAGTGAGCCTAGAAACAACGTTTAAGTTGTAATTACAACATTTAGTTCACATTACGAGTGATGGCTCAGGATATGAAAACACAGGACATAGTCTATATTTAGTTTTATTAGAATTGTTTGTGTACTTAAAGAATCATTACATAATTGTATTGAGCTCAGTTAAAAATGTAATAGTTATTTTTTACATCAACTACATATTCATTACACTTGAGATTTTATTGTAGTGGTAAAATTTAAAAAAAATACACTGATATTGTATATAGTAGCCTTTGTTTTTAATAATAAATTTCCAAGTATGTAAATAATTACATTACAAAATAATATTTTAAAAATCCCAAGCTCTGCTCGTGTCAGACAACAATTGATAAAAGCGCAGATCCCGAAACCGCGGTCCTGCCTCGACAAACATTTTAAATCTTTCATCTAACTGAGGGTCAGAATATCCCGATTCCCTTGCAATACGTATCATTTCAGTGGCCTTGGTCTCAAATTCAGCATACCGTTGTTGTTTTATTTTCTCATATTCGGTGATCATTTCATACTTTAAAAATAGAAGCAACAATAACATGGATTTTTCTTGTTTCTGTGTACGAATAACAGCACGCCAAATTCTTACTAACAGTATTTCGACTCGTTCTACAATTGCGGCGAATATTATCAGTACCAACAATTTTGCGCCATAGAAAGTAAAGACCCGAGTGAACTTGACCCATTCAGCAAATAGGTGACGTTACTTTTCTGCAGAGCAGAATCTGCAGATAAAGTCTGAACTGAATTCTTCCACATTCCCTCCGCCCACAGTTTGAAATACATTGTTGACATTTTGAAGCACAAACCTGAACTTTATAGCCTAAGTTCCCAATGAGTTATACATTTCGTGTCTAAATTATAATACCCTTTGCAATTTAAAAATTGCTTTAATAATTTAGTCTATTATTTGCGGGTGAAGAGGAAGTGGCTTACAAAGTTAAGAGCTGATTTAATTAACAAAAGAAACGTCTTCAAGCTTTATAATTATCAAATCGTGATCAAGACAACTGTCAATGCTCAAAATAAGTACGACAATCCGTAATTGTTTATTTTATTTTATAATAGACATTTGAAAGCTTTATGCATTACAATTCTAAAGACTCGTTCAAACGTGCCTTCTAGATTAAATAATTACAATAATTACATAATAAAGCTGCATTATAATAAACCAAAGCTCTGCTAGTGACACATGTGAGACAAGTTATAAAAACAAATCATCAAAGCGTAATTCCCGATCGCTCGGATCTGCCTCGACAAACATTTTAAATCTTTCATCCAACTGAGGGTCAGAATATCCCGATTCCCTTGCATTACGTATCATTTCAGTGGCCTTGGTCTCAAATTCAGCAAATCGTTCTTGTTTAATTTTCTCAAATTCGGTAAACATTTCAGAGTAGGCTCCTCTCGTATATTGATTAATTCGATGTTCACGTTCCGTTTGGTTAATTTTAGGAAGATCTGACAATTTCTTGAAATATTCACGAAATTGCATTTCATCCTTTACCGAGCTTTCATTTGGATATTGTTCCAAGAAATGCTGCCACTTTTCAATTTCTGCGTGATCTGCCACCTTGTTGTCCACAATCAATTTGACTAGGTTAATGCCAAACTTAACCCTATCCTTATTGATCAGCCAATTAGTCTGATCAACAGACTGTTTCAAGTCATCCTTGAGATTAGTATTTGGATTAGCACTCACACCGATCTGCAAGAAAGTCAAATATTATAACGTCTTTTTTGCTTTATGACCTTCAGGTTACAAACCAATAGAGCGAGACAAAATGCAACGTGTGTGAATAGCATCTTGCTAAACTTTTAAAACAAACTTAGATCGAAACAACATTTCACTATCTTATATACGGTTTAAATGGAATGAATGAAATACTTATAATGTATGTATGTATAAAGACTATTATCTGCACCCGATTCTCTCTTTATTTGACTACGCAGAAAAAATAAGATCCGGTATATTTAGCTTGAAATTAATCTGAAATGATGTCAGAAGTTCGGTAATCTCGCATTTGATTAAACAAATTACGAAATACTTGATTCAAATAGTGCATTTTTTTTCATTTTTAGCAAATATGCATATTGGCTCTCGAGGCTCCTATAAAAATGTTGAGCTTGATTTTAGTGATTAGTTAATGCCATTAAGACCGCATAGTGTCAAAATTTAACAATTTTATCCTGAATACATACTTAAAATATAGAGTAAACTAACTTTGGCACGCAAAAGTTTGGATTCCCTTTCAGTGCCCTGTGTAAGCTGTCAGATTTTTTACAAAATTTGTTAAATGTTGATTTCGAACCGATCGTTCCTATTACAGCTATATGATATAGTAGTCCGACTTACAGCAAATTTGGTCAGCCTGTTTAAAACTTAATCAAACACACAATGTGTATATTTGGTTGAAATATCTTGAGAAACAAAAAAGTTTTTCATACTAAATGTTTATTTCCAACCGATCGTTCCTATGGCAGCTATATGATATAGTTATCCGATCCGGCCGGTTCCGACATATGTACTGCGTGCAGCTATAAGACTGACCTGTACCAAGTTTCATCAAGATAGCTTCAAAACTGAGAGACTAGTTTGCATAGAAACAGACGGACACACGGACAGACGGAAAGACAGACGGACAGACAGACGGACATGGCTATATCGACTCAGCTCGTCGCCCTGATCAAGAATTTATATACGTTATGGGGTCTGTAAGGCTTCCTTCAATGCGGTACACATTTCGTGACAAAATTATAATACCCTCTGCAAGGGTATAAAAATACAAGCTACAATAAAATGGATTTCGTTTGTTTCTGTGTACGAATATAAGCATGACAATTTCTGACTAACACCATTTCGACTCTTACTACAATTGCGTTCGAATACTTATTATCAGTACCAACAATTTCTGCGCAATAGAAAGTAAAGACCCGAGTGAACTTGACCCATTCAGCAAATAGGTGACATTACTTTTTTGCAGAGCAGAATCTGCAGATAAAATCTGAACTAGAATTCTTCCCTTCAAAAAGTCTTCAAGCTTTATAATTATCAAATCGTGATCAAGACAAGTATCAATGGTCAAAATGAGTACAACAATCCGTAATTGTTTATTTTATTTTATAAGAGACATTTGAAAGCTTTATGCATTACAACTCTAAAGACTCCTTCAAACGTGCCTTCTAGATTAAATAATTACAATAATTACATAATAAAGCTGCATTATAATAAACCAAAGTTCTGCTAGTCACACATGTAAGACAAGTTATAAAAACAAATCATCAAAGCGTAATTCCCGATCGCTCGGATCTGCCTCGACAAACATTTTAAATCTTTCATCCAACTGAGGGTCAGAATATCCCGATTCCCTGGCAATACGTATCATTTCAGTGGCCTTAGTCTCAAATTCAGCATACCGTTGTTGTTGAAGTTTCTTAAATTCGGTAACCACTTCAGAGGATGCTCCTCTGGTATATTGATTAAGGTGATGATCAAAAAGATCTAGACATTTTTTTTCATATTCACGATACTGCATTTCATCCTGAACCGAGCTTTCATTTGGATATTGTTCCAAGAAATGCTGCCACTTTTCAATTTCTGCGTGATCTGCCACCTTGTTGTCCACAACCGATTTAGCTACGTATAGGTGATATTACTTTTCTGCGGTGCAAATCTGCAAATGAAGTCTAACCTAGAGTTCTTCCACATTCCCAACGCCCACACTTCGAAATACATTGTTGACATTTAGAAGCACAAACCTGAACTCTTTAGCTTAAGTTCCCAATGCGTTACACATTTTGAGACAAAATTACAATACCCTTTGCAATTTAAAAATTGCTTTAGTAATTTAGTCTATTATTTGCGGGTGAAGAGGAAGTGGCTTACAAAGTTAACAGCTGATTTAATTAACAAAATAAACGTCTTCAAGCTTTATAATTATCAAATAGTGATCGAGACAACTGTCAATGCTCAAAATAAGTACAACAATCCGTAATTGTTTATTTTATTTTATAATAGACATTTGAAAACTTTATGCATTACAATTCTAAAGACTCGTTCAAACGTGCCTTCAAGATTAAATAATTACAATAATTACATAATAAAACTGTATTATGATAAACCAAAGCTCTGCTGTATGACAAAAAACAAATCATCAAAGCGGTATCCCCGATCACTCGGATCTGCCTCGACAAACATTTTAAATCTTTCTTCCAACAGAGGGTCAGAATATCCCGATTCCCTTGCAATACGTATCATTTCAGTGGCCTTGGTCTCAAATTCAGCAAATCGTTGTTGTTGAAGTTTCTTAGATTCGGTGTCCATTTCAGAGAAGGCTCCTCTGGTATATTGATTAAGCTGACTTTCAACTTGCGTTGACCGAATTTTAGGAGCAAGATCTAGAAATTTTTTTTCATATTCACGATACTGCATTTCATCCTGAACCGAGCTTTCATTTGGATATTGTTCCAAGAAATGCTGCCACTTTTCAATTTCTGCGTGATCTGCCACCTTGTTGTCCACAACCGATTTAGCTAGGTTATTCGTAAGCCTAACGCTATCCTTTTTGATCAGCCATTTAGTCTGATCAACAGACTGTTTCAAGTCATCCTTGAGATTAGTATTTGGATTAGCACTCACACCGATCTG
Source organism: Drosophila testacea (assembly GCA_035043265.1). Taxonomy (NCBI): domain Eukaryota; kingdom Metazoa; phylum Arthropoda; class Insecta; order Diptera; family Drosophilidae; genus Drosophila; species Drosophila testacea. Next base: position 4,982,884 of record JAWNND010000151.1, read on the forward strand.
CAAGAAAGTCAAATATTATGACGTTTTTCTTGCTTTATTACCTTCAGGTTACAAACCAATAGAGCGAGACAAAATGCAACGTGTGTGAATAGCATCTTGCTAAACTTTTAAAACGAACTAAAATCGAAACACCATTTCACTATCTTATATACGGTTTGAATGGAATGAATGAAATACTTATAATATATATATAAACACTATTATCTGCACCCGATCCTCTCTTCATTTGACTACGCAGAAAAAAAAGATCCGGTATATTTAGCTTGAAATCAATCTGAAATGATGTCAGAAGTTCGGTAATCTTGCATTTGATTAAATAAATTACGAAATAACGCTTTTTTTTTAATTTTTAGCAAATATACATATTGGCTCTCGAGGCTCCTATAAAAATGTTAAGTTTGATTTTAGTGATTAGTTATTGCCATTTAGTCCGCATAGTGTCAAAATTTAACAATTTTATCCTGAATACATACTTAAAAAATACAAGCTACAATAAAATGGGTTTCGCTTGTTTCTGTGTACAAATATCAGCATGAGAATTTCTGACTAACACCATTTCGACTCGTTGTACGACGAATATTATCAGTACCAACAATTTTGCGCCATAGAAAATAAAGACCCGAGTGAACTTGACCCATTCAGCAAATAGGTGACATTACTTTTCTGCAGAGCAGAATCTGCAGATAAAGTCTGAACTGAATTCTTCCACATTCCCTCCGCCCACAGTTTGAAATACATTGTTGACATTTTGAAGCACAAACCTGAACTTTATAGCCTAAGTTCCCAATGAGTTATACATTTCGTGTCTAAATTATAATACCCTTTGCAATTTAAAAATTGCTTTAATAATTTAGTCTATTATTTGCGGGTGAAGAGGAAGTGGCTTACAAAGTTAACAGCTGATTTAATTAACAAAATAAACGTCTTCAAGCTTTATAATTATCAAATAGTGATCGAGACAACTGTCAATGCTCAAAATAAGTACAACAATCCGTAATTGTTTATTTTATTTTATTTTATAATAGACATTTGAAAGCTTTATGCATTACAATTCTAAAGACTCGTTCAAACGTGCCTTCAAGATTAAATAATTACAATAATTACATAACAAAGCTGCATTATAATAAACCAAAGTTCTGCTAGTCACACATGTAAGACGAGTTAGTTTTCTAACAAATCACCAATGCGGTATGCCCGATTTCTCGCATCTGCCTCGACAAACGTTTTAAATCTTTCATCCAACTGAGGGTCAGAATATCCCGATTCCCTTGCATTACGTATCATTTCAGTGGCCTTAGTCTCAAATTCAGCATACCGTTGTTCTTCAAGTTTCTCAAGTTCGGTCATAATTTCAGAGAAGGCACCTCTGGTATATTGATTAAACTGACTTTCAACTTGCGTTGACGGAACTTCAGGGAAATGATCTTGATATTTTTTTTTAAATTCACGAAGTTGCATTTCATCCTGAACCGAGCTATCATTTGGATATTGTTCCAAGAAATGCTGCCACTTTTCAATTTCTGCGTGATCTGCCACCTTGTTGTCCACAATCAATTTGCCTAGGTTAATGACAAGCTTAACCATATCCTTATTGATCAGCCATTTAGTCTGATCAACAGACTGTTTCAAGTCATCCTTGAGATTAGTATTTGGATTAGCACTCACACCGATCTGCAAGAAAGTCAAATATTATGACGTTTTTCTTGCTTTATTACCTTCAGGTTACAAACCAATAGAGCGAGACAAAATGCAACGTGTGTTAATAGCATCTTGCTAAACTTTTAAAACGAACTAAAATCGAAACACCATTTCACTATCTTATATACGGTTTAAATGGAATGAATGAAATACTTATAATATATATATAAACACTATTATCTGCACCCGATCCTCTCTTCATTTGACTACGCAGAAAAAAAAGATCCGGTATATTTAGCTTGAAATCAATCTGAAATGATGTCAGAAGTTCGGTAATCTCGCATTTGATTAAACAAATTACGAAATACTTGATTCAAATAGTGCATTTTATTTCATTTTAAGCAAATATGTATATTGGATTTTAGTGATTAGTTATTGCCATTAAGACCGCATAGTGTCAAAATTTAACAATTTTATCCTGAATACATACTTAAAAAATACAAGCTACAATAAAATGGGTTTCGCTTGTTTCTGTGTACGAACATCAGCATTTCGACTCGTTGTACGACGAATATTATCAGTACCAACAATTTTGCGCCATAGAAAGTAAAGACCCGAGTGAACTTGACCCATTCAGCAAATAGGTGACATTACTTTTCTGCAGAGCAGAATCTGCGGATAAAGTCTGAACTAGAATTCTTCCACATTCCCTCCGCCCACACTTCGAAATACATTGTTGACATTTTGAAGCACAAACTTGAACTGAAAGCTGATTTAATTAACAAAAGAAACGTCTTCAAGCCTTATAATTATCAAATCGTGATCAAGACAATTATCAATGCTCAAAATAAGTACAACAATCCGTAATTGTTTATTTTATTTTATAATAGATATTTGAAAGCTTTATGCATTACAATTCTAAAGACTCGTTCAACCGTGCCTTGATGATTACATAATTACAAAACAAAACTGAATTTTAATAACCCAAAGTTCTGCTAGTCACACATGTAAGACAAGTTATAAAAACAAATCATCAAAGCGTAATTCCCCATCATTCGGATCTGCCTCGAAAAACATTTTATACCTTCGTCGATCGTAAGGTCAGATTATCCCGATTCCCTTGCAATTCAGCATAGCCTTGTTGTTTAATTTTCTCAAAATCGGGCTTCGATTCAGAGTATGCTCTTCTGGTACATAGAAGAGACTTTCAAGTTGCGTTAACGGAATTTTTTTATATTCACGAAATTGCATTTTGTCCTGTACCGAGCTATCGTATGGATATTGTTCCAAGAAATGCTGGCACTTTTCAATTTCTGCGTGATCTGCCACCTTGTTGTCCACAATCAATTTAGCTATGTTAATGCCAAGCCTAACTTTATCCTTATTGATCAGCCAAATAGTCTGATGAACAGACTGTTTCAAGTCATCATTGAGATTAGTATTTGGATTAGCACTCACACCGATCTGCAAGAAAGCTAACAATTAATACGGCACAAAATGCGCCATTTGTGAATCGCGTCATCATAAATTTTTAAAAACACACTTAAATCAAAACGTCATTTGACCATCTTATATAAGGTTTGAACAAAATTTGTGATATAATATAAACATGATTCTCAGCTTCCGCTTATTAGCAAGACAAACATCAGATTCTGTTTTTGCAATTGAGTACGAATATTATCAGCACGCGAAATATTGAGGCTATCATGACACGATTATATGTATGTACCACCATCAAAATATGTTTTACTGGGTGTACTCTGTAAAAGATTAGAAATATCGTAGAAAGCAAGCCCCGAATTCATTTCTTTGTAAAGTCATTTCAATTCAATAATTATTTTGAATAGCAAAATTAAAATTTTAAAGAGACTTTAAACGACAAATATTTTGAATCATTCTCCATCACATCTTAAATTTAATCGTTCTATAAACCCTCAACTTAACTTGCCGCCAAAATTTAAGACAATTGCTTGTATCTATTCAATTTAATTGAATTATTTTTATGGTATTTCTCTCTTCTATCTTTGTCCTTTCATCAATATGAAGTGGCGTATTCCTGCATAAATAAAACATAAATAAGATGAACGAATCCCCTAGGATAAGACGGAGTAATCAAATCAGGGCGACACTTGCTACATGCCCGGCATGCAAATGCGTTCAAAAGTAGGCTAGACCAGTCATAATAATATGAATTATTTTAGTGCAACCCTGATTGAAGGGTCAGGCGGAAAGGTCCAGGGTCAGGGTTCGTATTACATTTGGTTAGTTCATAAAGCGCAGTCAAGTTTGACCAACGTTTCGCCTCGCTGAGATGAGACTAACATACACATATCTCAACGTTTACCTTTTTTTTAGTCTGTTTTTCTCATTTTCTGTGTTTTCGGAGTTTTCGGTGTTTTCTGGGTTCTCGAGCCCATAAAAAGGCTCAAGTTTGTGGGCTAAAACAGTAAATTTACATGCGAGTCGAAACTTTGTTCTAGCCTTAAACGTCGAACTTGAACTATAATAAAAATCCAACGGATCCAACTTTCAACTCACATAAACATAAATTGTGGCCGTAATTTTCGGTCAGGTTGGCATTCGAGTCTGTCTGTTTTCTGTTTTTGGGGGTTGTCAGGGACCATCCTAACTGTTCAATGTCTCCATGCCATGTTTCTGTTATTGTAATTGGGCTTAAGTGTGCTGCCGTGTTGTCATTACCCAGCCCATTTATCCCATCCAAAAAAGGAGTTAACATTAAGTTTAATTTGTCTAATGCCCAAACCCTTTTACTCCCATAACTGCACCTTGGGAATGTTGATAAAGCCCTAACACAAATAAATTAAATACCAAAACAAAACAGTTTTTAATGGCCTACATTATGAACTTTTATTTGCAATGTATACCGGAATTCATGTATACATACATAAATATAAGAAATTATCTTTTATACAAATCAAATATAACATTTTTCAGGTATTACTAACAACATTCCGAATGTGCCATTTTTCTTATGGGAATGACTCTTTTCTGATTAATTTTTAGCTCGATTTTATTTTCTGGTGGCAACTGTTTTCACAACTTCCAATTTTTTTAGCAACGAGTATTATCAGACATCAATTTGATGAACTTTCTTTAATTGAAGAACCAGGTATCAAATGATTAAATTAACGACTAACAACAACATCATAGTCAATCAAATTTATTTCTTAGTTGGGCCGAAATCCCGGCGGTACTACAATACCGGGCCGACCCATGACAGAGGTGGAGCAAGCTCCTAGCACTCCGTCTGTTTCCAAAAATCAGTTTAACATTTGTTGTCCTCCAATGGAGGAACTATCAGATGTTAAGCTGATAAGAACAGATACTACACTTTTGATCTTAGCCAAAAGGCCGAGAAGCGATAACTTGAAAGGTGAGAATGCCCAACAGTCTACGCGTCGACAACTATAACCACTTGTGAATTACAAGCCAAACATTTATTAATCGAGTATATGTATGCTTGCAGTGCCTACTTGAGGCTAGTTTTTTGAAGTGTAGCCTATTTTAGGGTGCCTATTCAGTGTACTCTTGACCTTGCAATTCTCAAACAGTTTACATCAGTCTTTAGGAAAACTCAATATGGTTTATTTTGTATCTTTACTCTGCTTTCTCTTCAGTTGTCGAATAAATCTTTCGCCTTTTACTAAAGATTTCCGTGGAGAGGAGCACTCTAATGAGTCTAAACTGAATTTTTAGTGGAGCCCGGCAGCGTAAGCGCTGGGCCATTAATGATGCATGATAAAAAAACATAAGTAAAAACGAATGTTTTAAATAAAATTAGGTTTAAAAAAATTTTAAGATGATGTTTTTTCCGGATGCGAACCCGCGAACCCGTCCCGCAGGCGAAGACTCTATCCGCTAGACCACCAACCACACTAAAACATTTAAAACTCAATTTGTTTTTGATCGCAACTTGAATGTTTTGAAGTGCATTAATTCAACAATTCAATACTTGTAGACAAATAAAAAACAAATTAAATCAATAAAAATGTTGAAAATTATATAGAATGCAGACGTAATCTGCGTGTGGACTTTCACTGAGCTAACAAATCATTGTACATAGTAAGTACGCAAGTTAAAGCTAAAATTAAATTAATTAGTTTCATTTAAAATAGAACAATTAGGAATGTTTTTTTAAATATTTAATTTATTTTAAACATTTAAAGAAACTTATAATTATTTTTAATATGTTTAAAAAAAAACCTAGAATAAAAAAATACACTAAATTTGAACATAGTCACTTTTATCGAACTATTTTTTAATACAATTTATTTGTTTTTTAAATTCTAGCTATTTTAATAGTTACAATTCTGACTACACACAGCCTAGGTACTCCAACAATTATCTAAACGTTATAAAGTTACATAGATCTAAAAACAAACAATTTAATTCAGGATAATAAAAAGAGTTATTATAAGTTCACGGCACGAAATAATTGCAAGACGTATGTAGTAAAATTTAATAATCTTCGGAAAAGAATTTTTCCAAAGCTTCAACTTGGGTAATGAACTGTGGTCCGCGGGCCGAACCTACACATACATGTCTATGGTTCGAATCACCTAACTGAAACTTCTTAGATTTGCCGCCTTTATGTAAAGAAATGCTTATATGTTTCCTATGTGTAATGGAATGTATTAAAATATGAGCCCTCTCGGGCTTCCAAAAATTGCCGTAGTGGACGGTATTTCACGTCCCCATGGCGGGGTATTGGTTAAAGTTTTCAACTAGCAATAATCGCACCTCAGTAGAACTTCATTGGTTACGATATCGCCTCTGCGCAAAGATAACTTTACACGGCCCTTTAAGAGCAATTCCATCTAGTAAGAACTAAAACCAGTTGTGAATCATAAGCACTCGATATGCAAAAAATAAGTGTAACATACTTATGAGCTGCCTTCTTTAGTTGTTTTCCTACCTACTGTGTGTAGATTGTAAGGCAATGCAGGTAAGAATATCCAGATCGAAGAAAGGGATGAAGTAAGAATGTTGCCGCTGCACATTTTGTGTTGTCGTGGATGTAGAAGAAATACAAAGATTGTATGCAGAACAGTTTGCATACAATTAATGTGACTTAATTGATATCTTAAAAGAATATTGTGTTGTCGTGGATGTAGAAGAAATACAAAGATTGTATGCAGAACAGTTTGCATACAATTAATGTGACTTAGTTGATTTCTTAAAAGAATATTGTGAGCCACTCACAAAGTGCTCATTAAATCATAATATATAATAGAAGGGAAGTATAAGATGATACATATACACATATACTTGTTAATGATGCTCTTTAATCCATTAGTTATAATGCAAATTTACTCAAAAAGATTGAATACTTAAAATTGTTGTTAGTTATTAGACACAAGAGACCCTTTAATAGTTTACGTTCTTACTTATGACGCCTATTAAGCCCTTAGTTATAATATGAATAAAGATACCCTAATAACAATTCATTTTGATGGTGTCATCAGCAATTTAAGCACCCTTTTGGCCTATTTAACTATTCACATATTTTCCCCGAAAATCTTTACATACAGACAATGTTAAAACAACTGTCAGTCTATTAACTGCAATCGTTTCAAATTGCCGACAAAGTGTCGCAATTTAAGCAATTTAGCTTGCAAAGCAATTTACATCAGCAAAATAGTTTTCATCCCCCGTCGAACTCACCCCCTTCCAGCCCATTCAACCATCCAATGCTCATTAACTATTATCATTGTCAAATTTCTTTGCATATTTATGTAAGTTGAAAGCGTTGATTAAAATTCCCATAGCTTGAACAATCTAATGAAATTAATGAAAAATTTATGCAACGAGTGAAAAGCGGGGTGACAATATGGCTGCTGAAAAGTCTAAAGAATACTGTAGGGTCTTGGGAGTAAAGGGGAGGGAACAAAGTGAGTTTTTCGGGTCGCCTACTCTAAAATGCTAAATAGCCACTTTTGCGGCAGGCCATAAGCAACATTTTTTTTGCTATTCCTTTACTTTTCATTCTTTGTCATAAAAGATTGAACAACTTGTAGGCAGAGGCCAAGTGGTCGTCCTCATCCCCTGCTCTGAAAATCCTGCGCCCCCAAACCCACCTTAAAGTCAAGAGTGTCAGAGGCAGAACTCCCAACGCCCCCGGCTCCGTTGTAGAAGAAGACTTGGGCACAAAAGACAGCGAATACCGGAAATCCGTTTCATGACAAATGCGTCACATTGTCGTGCCGGAGTGTTAAGGACGGCGAGGACAAAGGGACACAGGGAAGAACGAATAAGCCGGCAAACAGGCAATGAAATTCCTTCAATGAACCAGGAGCACGTGACTCCTAAGCAGAGAGCACAAAATAGAGAGCGCTGTGCCATCGACATTGACATTGACAGAGACAAACAGACAGAGAGAGAGAGAGAGCAATACTAATGCGCCTGCGCATAATAACCCGGCAATCTCGACGTGCCGGCAGCTCAACTCCGGCGTAACTTTGGCATTTTAATGAGAAATCCATATTTATGTTGTTTGTTTTGCCAAAAAATATAAAAAGAAGAAACAACAACAACAACAAGCAGAGAGTAGAACTTTCTTGTTGTGCCAAAAAGGTTGCAAGGCAGCATATGCGGCGAAAAGTGAAATTACTCTATACAGTGGGTGTGATGGGGGAGGAGAGTGCCAAAAGATTCTTGTTGATTTCGCCGGGACTTGTATAGCGGTATTTTGTAATCATTTTTAATGGGCTGTGTCTGGAGGCGCCATATGGCGGTAATACTTATGACAGTCCAGAAAGTACACGCCAAAACAGCACAAATAACTGAACATTTCAAAATTGTTCAAATTTTTATTACAATTACAGCGGGGAATGAGAAAATGATAATAAAGTATGTATGTATTCTAAGATATCTCCCGATTGTAAAATTTATTTATAGGACAATATCTTTAAGCTATAAATGTTTGCCATGTTTGTTAGGAATGAATAGCCAAATCCAAAAGATAGATATTTCAACAAAATATTGAAATAATGCTATTTAATATTGTAGCATATTTAACTTTACTTTATATTTTGAGCATTTTATAAGAACAACACATTAAACTTTTTGCATTTCTGTATATTTTCAGGAACTATTAAATTAAAGGAAAATTATACATCAATTAATATAACAAAATTGTTCAAAATATTACAAATAAATTGAAAAATCATTGCGAATATTTATTACTTTTGTACTGTATGTGGTACATTTAAGTTGTTTTTACATATTTCTTTTATTTATTAAAAAATATGTCTCAAAATTAAAAATTGGATTTATTAAATGAAGACAGTAATTAGAATTACTATTATTTACGAACTGGTGTAATTTGTTATTTGCAGAGTATTCGTATTCGTATTCAATTCAAATTTGTTTCCCTTTTCCCTTGTTTGCCAAAATATAAATGGACTTTTAACTATGCCATGTCGGCGCCATGTCACAATAGAGTCATAACGCCATCATTCCGACAAAAGCCATAAAAATAGCGGCTTAAATAGCAACAGCATGTCTAGCATTTTACCCAGGATAGTGCTCCCCTTAGCCCGGACAACCAGAGAACAGAGCCCGGAGACATCATGACGTCGCGTTTGCCACACAAAAAGCGTCCACTTCACACTTTTTGCTCTGGCACTTTTTTTCCCCAGCTTTAATAAACGGGCAACAAACTCGGCAAAAATTTTATGCTTTTATTGTGCAAATAAAAACACGCGGAAACTACTTAATCAAGTTCCATTCGTAGACGGGACCCAGACCCACATACATAGATACAGGCCTTGGGTACGATTCCAGCTCCAGCTCCAGCTCCAGCTTCGACTCTGGCATCCGGAAGCGACGTTTTGTATGCAACAGAAAGCAAAAACAAAGCCCGGCTAACAGCAACAGCAGCAGCAAACTTTACCGACGTGGTATATTTTCCTACTTTTTTTTGTTATTGTATGTGCAAAAACAACAAATAAAACGTACAACAACAAAAATTAACATGGGAATGCCGAAAGCTGAGACAACATGCAAGTCAAAATCAACTGAGAAAACTATAGAAAACGACTTGCAGATGCTCTGCTGTTATTTAAGTTGACGATTTGTAAAGAAGATCTTTTATAAAAATTATTAAATAGCAAAAGAGAGAAGAAAAAATCGTGCAAAGATTTTTGTATACAGAATAGCTTAAACTCAAACTTATAAATATATATTTACCAAGGCAGGAAATGGAACAGAAAAGTTAAAACTTCCAACGGAATAACAACCAAGCCTATTATAGAAATCCTTTGTATTATTATTATTTTGTTTTATTGAAATTAACTGTAAAATGTTTTAAATTTAAACATCTTCCTAAGGCGATATATCCTAAACAAATTCTTGATTTGTATGTTTCATTCATCAGTTTGAGATTTGGATTTCTTTTCGATACTTTATTATTATATTGCTTACAATGACGACAACTCGATTTTTAGAAAAACCAAAGCATTTTAAGTTCCTTTCATTTAATATTATGAGCAGAGCATGTTATTTTACAAAAAATTATACCTGTTGCACATTCTAGTATATAATCATTTAGTAACAAGCCAAATTCAAGTTAAATATTCCATTTAGTTTCACCCCGTTGCATATCTATTGACACGTCTTATACACCCGATTAAACAATTAAGATAACCGCTCTGTGCACTTTGGCTGTGTGCCCCAAAGAATGTTTCCATCTTCAAGTTAAGCTCAAATTTATGACAGCAATTAGCGGGCCGAAGGGGCGTGTCCTGGGCGAAGTTGAAGTGGGGCTAGAAAACTCTTCAATTAATTTGTTGAGCTGTTCAGACAACAAAACGCGCGCATCAATCAAGACCTAGTCAAAGAGAGACCAAAAACCTTCGTTTTCTGGGTGTGAAAAATCGACAAATGGACAAGAGCTGGAGGACAAATGGGAAAATGAGAAACAGGAAAAGGGAACGCGTTAAGTGCTGCCCAGTTTTGGTCGCGTGCCGCAACGGTAGCTCGTAAATAAATGTCTTATTTTTAATTACCGCGCTCAAGTTGAATTTAAAACGCCATCAAACTTGACTATTGACCAAAATGTAAATGAAAATGTGGCAAGGTCTTCGAAAAGAATTTGTTCACTTACCTGTATCGTTTCCGTTGCGGAATATTTCCGATTATAGTCAACATGATGAAGGTTCGGCATACTGGTTCACTGGCTCACTGATAATAGCAACGGATAAAGGGCCTTTGACACGTGTCCTTGTCGTCCTTGTCGATGTTGTGGGGGTTGCTCGAGATATGTCACTTTATGATACATTTGTGTTAATTTTTGTCGTCCTTCCCCTCACAATGGTTTAATTTGACTGCAAAGAGAGTAAAGTCGAAAAGGAAAATGTACAAAAAAAAAATGAATTCAAGCTGAAGTTCAAGTTGGGAAAAGTGTAAATTACTTTCCCCAGCCAACCCTTAGGGCTTGTTTACCCATGTCGATATTGTTAATACGCCACGTGCAACGCATCGGCCTGTATGTTTGCAAAAGAGAAAGGGAAAGAGAGATAGAGAGAGGGGCAGATAGAGAGAGAGAGAGAAAGAGGCAGATAGAGAGAGTAGGAAGGAGTGTAAGTTGGGTTTTTCCGGATTTATTGCCAAGTTTACGCTACGTGCTTTGACTAAACTTATAAGCTAAATACGCACACCAGAAGCAATATAAGAGCGCAGAAAAATCTGAAAGCGTTGATACTCACAATCAGTTGATTATAAGTGTTTAATGAAGGCACAAAATATCTGATCATACTTAACACAGTTCAGTGATAAGCCTTCTATGAATATTGTGAAGAGAAACAATCGATATTATCGCTGGTTCTTAAATTTTACCATCACTATCGCTTGATACAATGTTATACAGGGCTATGCAAGGTGTTATTTATACATATGTATAAATAATTTCAATCGGATATGTAGAGCAAAAGTCTTTGTATCCTCATTTCATTCATTAAGTGATAAATTTTACTCATATTATTTTAATTACTTTAACCTATTACATTTTAAATTTATCAATTTAATTTTTCCAAAGGTTTTTTAAACTCTACGATCTAAGATCATGATAGCTGTATAAGAATAGAACAAAATGTATTTCATTAGTATACTAAGTCACATTATTTTGAGCCCTAAACTCTTCAAATAAGAATCTGTTTAGAAATTCATCATCATGTTGTAGATACTCTGACTGACTAATTAAAGAAAAGTTTAATTCGTAAGTTGCGACTTGCATGTCAACAACTTCCACAGTCAAAGAAAACATCAGAATATAGAGGGTGAAATCTCTCAAGCTCCCCTCTGGCCACTTAAAGCGGAAAGGAAATGCGGAAATGCGGAAATGCCTGCTTGGCAGGGCTAATTGATTTTTGTAGCTGTCATAAATGTTGACACACATAAAATGGATCCACAGGATGCGCAACAGCTGCCAAATGCGGAACAATTTTGAACGCTTATTAAATTTTATGTGTAGACCATTTTACAACCCAAAATTACGACTAACACCAACTATAAGGAGTGATCGTAAACCCCATGTTAACTGGGGCCACATTCAGTTAAACCCATTAAGTGCTTGGTTGCCAATTTCAGTAATAATTGTTATGTGCTGTACTTAGTTACATTTTGTTGATTTGTACATTAATAACTAGAGACATTTTTAAGCTTCAGATTTGAGATTTGGAACGTATTTTCATTTTAAAATTGGTGAATTAGTAAGCTTGAGTTTCAGCACAAATGATCCTTTAAAGGTGATGAAGCCTCACCCCTCTGGGGTTGTCTAATTGTTGGAGTTCCTACTATGCAAAATAGAATCCGAAGGTTCAAACCCCGGCTCCGTTGTCATCTTACTTATTGCAGTTAGTGAACTTTAAGTACAAGTGGAACTTACTGTTTATGGGCAGAAATAAAATCAATTGGAATATAATCTAACAGTAAGATAATTTGAACGGCGCTTGCTAGTTGCACAGGGTATTTTAAGGGTTTTAGTATTATGCATTATCATATGGCTCAACACTAAAAATTCAGTTTAGACTCATTAGAGTGCCCATCTCCACGGAAAAATGATTGGGCCAGTTTTATATTTATTTATTTATATTTATTAATTTATATATTATTATATATTATTATATATTATTTATTCCACAGCTGAGAGAAACCAGAGTAAAGATACACAATAAACCATATTGAGTTTCCCTAAAGACTGATGTAAACTGTTGGAGAATTGTAGGGTCAAGAGTACACTGAATTGGCACCCTATAAATAGGCTACACTTTATTAAATTACCCTCAAGTAGGCTCTGTAAGCATACATATGTATTCTCAATTTACAAATGTTAGGCTTGTAATTCACAAATGGTTATAGTTGTCGACGCATAAACTGTTGGGCATTCTCACCTTTCAAGTTATCGCTTCTCGGCCTTTTGGCTAAGATCAAAAGTGTAGTATCTGTTCTTATCAGCTTAACATCTGATAGTTCCTCCATTGGAGGACAACAAATGTTAAACTGATTTTTGGAAACAGACGGAGTGCTAGGAGCTTGCTTCACCTCTGTCATGGGTCGGCCCGGTATTGTAGTACCGCCGGGATTTCGGCCCAACTAAGAAATAAATTTCATTGATTTAAGTTGCGTAAGTTCCAACAGAAAGTGCAAACAAATGAAGATTTCAAAATCAAAGTGCGGACAATTGTGTCAAAATTTGGTCTATCCGACTTCCGACCGCAAACTATCTTTAATTTTGAAGAAAATATTAATAATATTTGGGGAAACCCAATCCCAACAGTCCAAATTCAAGTAACTTGAAACAAAAATACAGTTACTTAGATTTCTAATCTTTATACAAAATTAAAATATCCTTTATTTAAAAAATTTAAAGGTACAGGGTATGTACAATGTACATAGAGTAAAGGTCTTGCTTAACTAAAAATTAATGACGCATTTTATTTGGCAGCGTTGAAATGTGGCAACTTTAATAAAATTCAGATGAGTCGTATCCCCAAGCATATCACTAATTAAGTACAACAACAACAATAGTAACAATAACATGAAGAAGAAGAAGAAGAGATGGAGATGATTGAAGTACTACTAAAAACAACAGCAACTCATTATATACCCTGCGGGGCAACAGTCAAGTTGGCTTATACGATGGGAGGTCCTTATGCTCTCCATATGCTGCATGACCAAAATTTATTAGCTGCTTATTTACGGATGTATGTATGTATGTATATGTGTGTGTGCGGGGGCAAGTGGGAGGGTCCGACATTTGGTCTGTGTTTGTACGTGGTAAGCACATGTTAATCTCAAATCACAATGGTGCCATAAGCAAGCCCATTAAATCAACTGGACCTTTTGTTGGATATATATATAAATGAAATGGTTTAATAATTGAGTTAGTGCAACTTCTGGCCAATACGTGTTGACCCGAGGCGCTTAAAGTTGTTGTTCTTGTACGGCTTATGCAAATTTGTGTGTGGTATCAATCGAACTGCAACTGATTTAAGAGTCCTGCCACGCACTGACGCAGGACGCAGCAGACAGAAGTCTCACGCTCCAATGAAAGGGTCAACACTTGGCAAATGCAAGCAAACTTCCTTCAAGTGGCATGCGGCAAGTGGCAAGTGGCAAGCGGCAAGCGGCAAGTGGCATGTGGCAGTTGGCTAAAAATGGCAACTGCATGCATAGCTAGCAAGTAAGCAGTCATAAATTATGCAGCGACATAGTCAAAGGACAACAACGACGCCAACAAAAGCAGCAAGGACATGCACATGCAAATGCCAAGCCATTGCCCTGTTTGCTCTCCTTTCTCTCTCTCTCTCTCTCTGTCCCACTCTCCCTCTGTTTTTCTCATCTCTGTCTTCTCTATTAACTCCATAGAATACTTCAAATGGCTCAGCAGTTAATAAGCACAAGTGCGGGGGCAGCAGCAGGAGGCACTGCAATGCAGTGCAGCAGTTGCAAATTATGACAAACTGTACTACAAAGTAGTTTCTTACTCAAGGATTTGCTCCTGTTGTTATGCGACTCCCTCTAGCGGATCACTGCACATTGTTTCAGGATAAAGACTGCCAAGGAAGTATAACGATTATGGCCAAATTGGTACATGACATTAAAGAGATGCCACTGCGGAATAACCTCTCAAAATATATAATAATGAAACAGGTTTTGAATAGAAAACGAACATGGTTCCGACATCTATATTTGAAACGGATTATCTAGAGCTAGGTGAATTTTTCTGAAAGATTCTCTTTGTGGTCTCTTATTTGGAACTTAAAGGCCTGCACTCTCCTGATTCCACCTTGTTATTTCTACCATGTTAAAAATATCTCATTTTATTCATTGCATTTGCAATAAAAGGTATTGTTTTTCCGAGAGACAAAGGATAACTTATTTAAGTAACTCACCATGTCGTATTTAATATAAATACATGTCAATTTCATATTGATTTTATGAATTTTTTTAAATTATGTATTTAAAAAAATATCATAAAGTTCACAAGCTTGTAATACTCTACAATCTCTCAGTGTGTGGTGCTACGATAATCCGATTATTTTTAATGAAATATAATAAAGCGTATAATCGGATTATTCTCACACACATAAACTTCCCAAATTAAGAGTAAGTAATCTTTTACATGGCAAAGATTTGTTGGAAAAATATTCTATAATATGTACAAATAGTTTTGAATTTAAACGGCTTGTTTGAATGAAATACAAAGATGCAATATTTGATAGCCGTAATAGGGGATATAGTACTTGAAACTTATTTATCTTCTCGTAGTCTAAATGCTTCTATTCTGCTGTTTGGCATAATGCCAGCTAGTTGAATACAACAACTTCCTATCCAAACTTACATCGCACAGTCACTTGACTTGGCAAAAACTTTATGAAAAACTATTCAACAGACTTAAGGCAAAAAACTTGTGCCCTTAGTTGAAGCTACAACTTGAAGCCCAACAGGTTAAGTACAACTGAATTCCGACTTTCACAGACAGCTGCCAGCTAATTGCAACAGCAACAACAACAACAACAATAGCAACAACAACTAAAAACAGCAACAACTGCTTATAGTTATGACAATTTACAGCACCCTTTCTTCTTTCCCATCGTCGTTGTCCCTTGACAATGTTCAGGGACATTAACTTGGCTCATTGTTGTTGGGAAACAACAGACGACGAAATTTTTGTGTGAGAAAAGCTTAATGAAGTTTACAGTTACTGTGCTGCAATTTAATTAGATTAAACGAAGTTCTGAGCTCAGCGACTCAAACAACAACAATAACAGCAAATTGCTTACTTTTGACAAAGTTCAAACCATTTGTCAGCCGCAGTCATCACCACAGCCGCCAAAAAAAAAACTTTTCCAAAATGCCAACAATCCTAAAAATATAAATGAAAAGGAGACAACAAAAAAAAAATAGCACAAAAATCAATAAATAAGACAGGGGCACTCTTGACTAAGCCCAATGTGAAAGCGTAAACCCAACAACAACAACAACAAGAACCGAAACCGAAATACAACAAACAGCAACAAACTGAGAAAAAAAAGTGAAAGCCGACCGTAACAACAATAAAAATTTATTGTTATCCTCAAAAAACAAGTGAAACAATCAGCAATAAAAACAAAACAGGCGAATTTCATAAGAAATATAGATTATTTGATGCTCTATAGTATAGAGTCTATATAAAGTAGAAATGAACTTGTATTAAAATAAAGAATTTACAATTATTTGGTAACTAATTGAACCTTTTACAGAAATTTTCGTTTCGGTACGTACCGGAACCGGAACCGCAACTGAAATTTGTTCCGGTTCAATTCCCTGGAAAAATTTCTTAAGATGAACAATACTTTCTTCTAAAGTTTACTAAATACATGAAGCAGAAAAAATAGTTTGTTTAACAAAATATATACGTATTTTTAAAACCTTCTACAATCATTTAAAAGAGACTTTACCAAAGTCTTGAGAATTAACGGATATATCTTGAGTACCCTATATGTCAATAAACAATACAAACTTGGTTTAGAGTTTGCTACAGATACTAATGTAGCTTTCTTCATAAATGAAATAGAAATAGGAAATTTGGATAAAAGAATATGGACATACTTATTTATTAAAATAACCAAACCTAAGGTTTATAATATAGGCAGTGGAATGTGAATTAAATGAATATATTTATCATAAAAAAAGTTGTTAATAAAGCCAGATGAAGTTTTGCCAACAAAAGTCTTGCTCAAAATCATCCAGTCTCTTTAAATTCGTATTACCCTTCACATTTAAGAGTGTAAGAAACTCAAATAGAATGAAAATCAGCAGATATCAGCGGTGTATGTTAGCCAAGTAATTTAAGCGTAGTATTCTTTTAGGCCACAAAATGCGTGCAAATACTTCTTGAGCGGCGTTTTGGCATAAGCCTGCCAAGGACTTAACGCGGCTGTTTGGGTGTATTAAGCAGCGGCACAGAAATTGCCAGCTAGGCAGTTTAAACCTGGATAATACAAAACTTTGCCAGCTGCGATTTTCAATTCAAAAGAAAAACAAAATCAAACAAGGCAACAAAAAAAAAGAGGAAAAACACGGGGCCATAACGGTAACAAAAAAAAAGGACAGCACCCTAAACAAGTATTCGACTTGAACTGAAAGGAAAACACTTGAAATTTCAAGTGAATGCGGAACACGAGTTGGCCATGTTACCCACTTGTTTACGCTTGTAGTTTTTCGATTGAATTTTTGGCCCCATCAACGAGTGGGAAGGAGATTGATATTTTCCTAATGAAAGTAGGAGGTACACATGTATGTACATATACATTGAAGCAACAATTTGGCAAAGCAACAAATTATGCGCACTGTGCAGACGCTGCAACAAATCTAATAAAAAATTAACAAACCCAAAAACTGAATCCAGACTCGTATATGGCCACTTGCACCTCTGGCTACATGACTACCTTTCCGTTCATCAGACGACACAGGACACCCTTAGTCCGTGAATTGCTATGCACAGAGGACCAAAATCGAAAAGCGCGCAAAATGCAGGCCAAATGGGGTTACAAAATAGCGCCGTCAATTCCCAGTGGACATTCATAAGGGGCTCACAGTGGCACAAAAAACACATCATACTAAAGTTAAATAAACATTTAAATTATGTTCAGAAATAAATCTATAAATCTCTAAAACGCTAAGAACACTAAATTGACGTTAGAATAATTGTCGGCGATTTTTAATGCCTACAAGCAATGATCTTAAATTTTATAATATTTGTTTAAAGATTTGAGATTTTAAATTATATTATTTTTTAAATTAAATAAATAGGCTTGTAATAAGTAAGTTTGAAAGAATTTATTTATTTTATTTAAGAACAGCAATAATTTTAATGTGGGTTTTCTTTAAAGCAATTCTCATCAAAAATTATTAGAACCCACTTGATGTCGTTTTAAAATTTAAATATCTTTATATACATGTTGCTACAGTTTTGTAGAACCTGTCTGATATACTTTTCGGAGTGTATAAATTGTATACAAACTTGCAACAAAAGTTCGAGTCAAATCCCGGAATAGTTCCGTAAGTAAACAATTATTGAAACCAAAGTATACAATCTGTATTTTCAACAGGGTCTCAGGGTCAACCTTTTACAAATTGTTGGAATAAATCAAAGATACTTGGCTGGTTCCAGTTATTTTAATTATTGGACTCTAAAAGGCTTTTAATTAAATAGAATAAATAAATAAATACACAACATAAGTTTGTTCTTGAACAAAAACATTTACACCACTGTGCAGAGACTATGTATTAAAAAGGGAGAAGGGGGGTCGCTTCAAATGACAGCGACTGAAATTGAAGTTGGCAAACGTTTTTCGAGGGTTGGTTTTAAAATGCAAACACCCAAACCAGGGTTCAATATGCGATAGCGACAACAGAACACAGAGCACAGAGCAGAAGGCATAGACCGGAGGTCGTTACAGTTGGTAGTTGGGAGTCGGGGTCCTGGTCTTTGCATAGCTTTACATAACGCACAGGACAGCACGTGTTCTGTTATGCCGTTGTCTTTTGAAAACCTATTGGGGCACCGCCTGTCAATGTCTAGGCTCTGCTCAGCTTATGTTTATCAATTCCCATTCAACCAAACGACCGATAACCAAAACAAAGCGCATTTAATCTTAACGCAGCTAAATCAAGCTCAAGCTCGAGTCCTTTTTGTGTCGCGTGTCAAGAAATCAAGCGAGCCTTTTTTGATTTGCCACAAGAGTCCTCTGGTGGCAACACGAAAATTACAAACCAACGGAAACCCGCTAAACAATAGCGGAAATAATTTTATTATACTTGGCGTATTTGCATGAACAAACAGCCATAAAGACGTCTGTGAAAAGAAGCAACCCATTTTGCTTAGTGGCCTCAATAACAAGACATTTCAAGTGCTAATAAGCAGCCGGCACTAAAGGACTTTTTTTTTGTCCTTTAAAAAGAAGGGAACGAACCATTAAAGTGTAACAAGACTTTGAATAGATTATGGTCGTAGAATGTAGGATAAATAAGATGTAGAGGTGCAGAAATAGTCATAAAAGTTATTTAAAACTTACCCTGTATAACATAAAATATAATTCGATTAATTGCATTAATAACTAAACTGTCGTGAGTTGACAAATAAGCTCTTATTCCTAAGCAACAATGCTTTAACCACAAAAAATAATTTAAAGATCCCTCAAATTAGTTTATTCTCAAATGTCACTTAGAGACTTCATTGGCATCTGGGTTTAATAAAAAGAAACGCATTCCGAATTGTTATCATAAATAAATTACATGTAGATATATAATCTGAGCTTGTCATACTCAATTAAATTTATTAAATTACTATTCGATTTGTCTTACAACATTTTATATTATTAATAAATATATATGGGAAAATACAAATTCTTATACAATTGCTAACAAAATCTTTCATTTTTAATTCTGCTAAATCTCATACGAACTTATATTAGTTCCAATTTAATTATGGCAATGAAATAGAAATTAAGTTCTTCTAAGGCTTTTCCTTCCTCAGCGAAGGCTACACATTCAGGAATTACTTCGAAGAACCCAAAAAATATTGGGTAATCAGCGTTATCTCTTTAAATTACAATCTGAATCTTATTATCTAACTAAGTATATTCAATCTTTAGTTTCTATAATTTGTCTAATATTCATTCTTACCTCTTCTTACCTCTTCTCTATATCTATATCAACGATTAATACAATCTGATAACACTTCAAACATAATAACTGCACTCAATTAAAACTCATTATAGCTCCCTTTCCTTTCTTCTTCTACTAAACTTTTGAAAATAAATAAAAAGAATTTAGCCAACTTTTTGAAAACTTCAAGTACTGTGTGTGAGTGAATATCAAGACATCTGCTGAGCTCTCATTTTGGCTCATATTTTATTTAGCCAAAAATGTAAAATGAAGGAAATGGAAATGGAAAAACACGGAGACACAAAGCTATGCTGAGTTGAGTTTGAACAAAGTTTAGCTAAGCGTTTTGTTGCAATGGATTTATGCGTCTTTTGATAACTAATTCCCTTTGGGCAGCTGTCAACAGGCAGATAAACTGCAAAGGCAACTCCCAAAGTAACCAACATATGTGAAAGAGCAAACGAAATTTTAAATCTTGAATCAAGTGAAAAACTTAAAGTTCACTTCGCATCTGAAATGTCATATCTTGAGTTAAGGAAACTGCAAAAATATTAAATGTTCCACCATTCGAAATAATCGTTCTTGTGTAGCTGAGAATGACTGGCAAAGTGTCAGACTGTCAGACTGTTTGACTGGTTGACTGTCTGACTGCCACTCGTATTAATTTGCTGTTAAATGGCAACCCTGATGGAATTTTCTTATTTGGGGGTTGCGTCTTCTTAACGCCTTGTCCAAATGTGCAGAAAAAATGGCCGAAAACAATTTGAGGCAATCAGCTGCCGCGTACGTGACATGAGCTTCCACTTGCCGCTTGATGCCATTCTTTCAGTGACCAACAACTATTGATAACAAAAGCCAAAGAAATGTTGGAAAATGTAGTGCAAAATGCAAACAGATGCTGCCCACTCGCCTTCAAGTTGAAGGGGGACCAAGATCCCAAGTTGCCAATGTCAATGAACTCGCCCCAAATGCTGCTAACGAGCACGTGAGCCAAGTGTACCGGAAAATGAGCTAATTTACTCTCCAATTGCTGCTAGTTTCCTTGAGTCTTTGAGTTCTTGGACAGTTCTGGCCACGTGTCCACGTGCATCTAGCAAAAAGTCAAGAAATTAAATTTCAAACATAAATCATGCCAGATGAACACGCAATCAGCTGTTTGTCACAGAGCAGGTTAGGAACAGTATGGAATGGAACAGGATGCAGTTATAGATTGGAATGGATTGGACTGTTGGATCATGTCAATCAAGTCACAAGAACAACGTTTGTCCCAAGGGTTAAGAGTGCCAGACATGAGAGCTACCTTTTGGGGTGGTATACTGTTATTTATCGAATTTAACAGTCAAACAGATACCCTATAACGCAGTAAACAAGTAAGAAAATTCGTAAATATACACAGATATCCTTTACTTAGATGACATTAGAGTTAACTATGAGCATTCAGACAGAAAGATTTGTCACTGCCCAAAAACTTCAAGTTGATCTAAAATGCACATCGAATCAATTGTGACTTCAGAACCACAATCTTGTTTTCTACTTAAGCAATTTTAAAATAATCCTATCTGGTGAATAATCACAAATGTATAGTGAGGAAAATATACATACATATATGTACATATATAAAAATCGGAATTGAATTTTTAAAAGTGGGTTTTAAGGGAACATTCTTATGTCTCACAAAATGTATTTTGTTGAGAACTGATGCTTATGCCATTTGATTTTCCGTTAAGCTTCTAGTCACCCCCTCTTTTGGAGTTCTCTATAGGGTATACGAGTTGAAGGTAGCGATTTATCGATGGCTTCGATGTAGGCGATAATTCATTTAACAATGTGTGGCATGCGATTGAGCCTTGGGGCCATTGTTGCCCTTGGATGCCTGGCCATTGAGATGTAAACGGTTGCAAAAATACATTGGCTTTGTTGTTGTTGTTGTTCTTGGCACAGTTGGCGCTGGAAACATTGTTGCCCCGGGGGCTAGAACAAAGGATAGAAATGTTTTTATCTGCCACAGCATCACTCCTTTATTTGCCAAGTGCAAATTGCAAAATGATATTAGAGCGACGGCGACGGCGACGGTAACTGTGGGGGTGGATTGCTGCAGTGCATCATCATCATTTTGGGGGTTGGCGCATTGTGTCTAACCGAGCAGAGTGAAAGTGGGCAGTGGAAAGTGGAAAGTGGAAAGTGCGTTCGCAGGCAGGACCAGCACAACCAGCAGGATTCTGCCCTAATGAGCACGAGCAAATTTTATGTGATTCGTGCGAAGGGTGCAACGCCTCCTCCAATATTGGAGTACGTATGTGTGTCTATATATATGTATATATACAGTGCTTTATTTGCTTTTGTAATTGACGTATTGGTGCAGCATACAAATCCAACACTCCCTGACAACTGCCCTCCCTGTTGTCCTTCTGTCCTTCAGTCCAGCTGTCCAGTCATCGACTTTAATGAATAATTGAGTACACACCTAACAGTTGTACGTGAAAAATACAACGAAATTCTTTCATTTACTCAATTGACATGTGCATCGGACAGCTGCAGGATTAGGGATGTCCCTAGGGAAACGGATACTTTAGTGATTATATTGTTACATAATAAGCTACAATTGATTAACGAATTTCTCAACTTTGTCGATTTTTATTTTTTTATTATTATTTGTTATCAGTAAGGTAATAGTTTTAATAGCAAAAGTATCTTATAAAGTTAATTTCAGAATAATGGAATTTGTTAAAATAAGTTATTAATTTATTAGTTGACTCTGATGAAGGATACATTTTGCACTGGCTTTTAAATAAATATTTAAGTTATAGGTTTTTATTTTTGGATTCTATAATAAAAGTCCTATTAATACTTGCAATTAGTTGTAGAATAATGGACTTCGAATTCAGGGACGTTTCGATGGGTTAATATATTTCTGGACTTTACAACAAAGGTCCTTTTAACACTTAGTTTAATAATAATTAAATTCGAGCTCGGAATATCCATTGGAAAGGAATTTTTTTTGCTATTATAATGTTACCTGGTGTTATATTTGACCTGTTTTTATATTTTTAAAAACGAGCTTCTCCCAAATTTTATATTTAAGAAAAGAATAGATATTAGAAACGTCTTTTAGAAACATGTTTAACAGAAAACCAAACAACCTTTTAAATATTTCATTTATGATTTGTTGTTTGTCATTATTCAAGCTTCTGATGGTAATAATGATGATGATGAATCTGTTATTGAAATGACCATAACAAGCTGACCGTAACAACTTGTCTCAACAAAATGCATTACAATGATTTATGAACATGACCCCGACAGCAACAACCACCCCGTAGACAAATTAACAAGGATATATGATGATGCTATTGCTCCTGAAATGCCAAATTTCTTGGGTAAGTAGCCAAACGCCCCCAAAAACAAAGGCTGTCAAAGCCACAAAGAGACACTCGACCCCAGTGGACGCCTGAGGTGTTTTCTGTCAAGTTTAAACAAAAATTAAAGCAACTCCTGCCCCATTGCACACTTCAGCAAACACACACCCAAATACACGCACACACACACACAGCCTCCCTTCAAGCCAAGTACAAACTTTGAGCTAATCAAAAATGTTGCAAGGCGGAAAAAAATCACAAGAAATTTTGGTTTACCATGTCGAAGCTGAGATACACTAACTGACATTTATATGTTAAATAATCGAGATCGAGAAGAAGTTTAGTATTATATACTAGGTTTAATTAGTTAAAATAAAAAATTTAAATAAATAAATAATTCATGTTAAGTACAAACTTAATAAAAAAAACGTAGCACACCTTTGAGCGCATTTTAAACTTTATTCTGTTTTTTACTTGTGAAAAAGCTCCACAAACAACCATTTAAGTATAATCCAAAACGCTTTAAAATTAAAAAGAAACAACTCAAAGAGCATTATTAAAAGAAAAAAAAAACCAAATTATAGACTAGAAGTTCAACTTAATATCTTTAATGTCAATCAAAAAATGCAGTTATATCATCTGCTATTAGTGACATGGATAGTATTTTAGTAATCTCATTGAATTAGCCTATTTCTAAATTTCAAGAAGCCATTTTACCAACTTAACAACAAAGTTATGATAGCCTCTTCGAGGACTATGAAAAGAAAAATCCAACTTGTATAAGTGGAAAGCGCAAAAGTTTCTCAAGGAGTTTGCCACCACCGAAAAAAAAAACAACGAGAATAAAAGAATGAAACGCTCGGTAACAGCCGGTGCTTGTGGCATATCCTTGTGTTGTTGTTGTCGTTGTCAATTTTGTTGTTGCTGTCGCGGCAACATTGTTCTTATGATTAGCATTTTATCAGCAGATCTTTTGCTCATCATTTTGTGTTAAGACAACAGTATGAACCAGGATATTTATGTTAATCTTTCGGGTTTAACGCTTACCCAATTTTGCCAGCAACAGCTGACATTGGTCGAAGATCCCCGACTTCCTTCTTCCTAACACCCTACCCTACCCCACCCACTAGAGACAACTGGTAGCAAAGTCATGTGAGGCTGTAATCAAACAAAAAGTGGCGCAACGGCGGGGGGTGCTTTTTATGTGGCAAGCCCATTAATTTATTGCTACGACGGAAGAAGAGACACCTCACAACAAAAGGCGACATTATTATTTCATTATTATGCCAAACGCATCCAGTGTGGATACACCGTGTGTCAAGCAAAATCCCTTTCCCTCCCAAAACACACACACACACACACACACAGACGCACGTGCGTCTCATATTACGGGAGTGAGGGGTGAGGGGCGGCATGATTCATGCGATGGCAAATTTTTGACGCCCCTCGCGCCTTTGCTCATAAATAAAAGAGCGAAGAAACATATGTTTGGTTAGGTTGGATCCTTGGATGCTGGAAACCCTGTACATATTATATACTTATATTTACTCGTAAATATTTTTATAGTCTGTAGGCTAAGATTACTTTATGCCGCGCCGAATTCAATTTACTTTTAGTGGGAAGTGTGTTGTTCTTTTGTTGTTGAGAAAGACACTCTGCAGAGACTCACCTGTCACATGGGTTGCAGCTAATCCAGGTGTGTGTAAACCATTTAGCGGCAATTAAAACATAATTGCGGCATGTGTTGATAGCAATCCAACGGTAAATCATTTGAGCGCAAATTGCAGCACATAAACACACACACACACTCACTCACAACCCACAAAAACGACAAATTGCGCGCGCGAATGAGAGACAATGAAACAAGGACAATCACAGACAGACACACACACAAAGCACAACACAGACAGCAGCACAGGGTGGTGATGCTGTAGAATCTGACTTTAAAATTTTAAGCGCACTTTAAATTATTGCACTTGTGCGGATTAAAACAACAAAGCAAAGCCCAACAGGAGCGAGCAGGACACGCAACAACACTCGACAGCAAACTCAGTAATAGCTTTGGCACATTCAACACGATTTAATTTGTTTGACGTTGCGCTGCCGGCGCACGTAATTCCCGTTTAACGCTAACGGTACATTTTGCAAAAATCCACACAATGCGCGCCCGCGAGCATACACAACTTAACACCGTCGCGTGCAAAAACCGACTGCTTAACATTGCAATGAAAATCATAGCATAACTTTCGGAAGCACATTTGAGTGAATATTCCCTGTTACTTTAGCGCCATCTATATTTAGCGGAACTAAATAAAATAGCGCCATCTATTGTCTTTTATCGGAACTAATAATGATCCAGTTTTTTTGACGGACTCTCCGCCAGGTGGCGTCACTTTCAGTTTCACTTTCGAGTGAATTTCAAAAACGAATGGACGAAAAATTTTTCCACTCGAAAGTGGTGGTGCGAACGGATCGGATTGAAAATTTACATGCATTTTCTGTGCATTTTTCTAAGCTTTTCAGGAAAAGCGCACACTTAGCAAAAGCCTACGAACTAAACTTGGCTCCCAGTGGATCTAGAAAATCGAGACATATTTTAAAAAAAGCGGCTTAATTATGTCGAATTTCGGATTAACTTGTTTTGTCGGAAAAAAATCATTTTCTTGGTTAAAAAAATATTTTTGGTTATTTTGAGTGTGCGCTTGGTGGTGGCGCCATCTCTTGTTAGTTAGTTGTTAACTTTAAGAAGGGTTGCCACTTCGTCAGCAAAGCGAAAATGCGCTGCGTTTGCGCGCCATATGATTAAAAACCAGGCAGCCCTGGTCTGAATCTAAAATCTGAAAAATTAAAGAAAACTCCAAGAAAAAGCACTGCAAAGTTTTAGGGCGATAGCTTTTTATTTGTAAGATAACTTTTCGCGCATCCAAAACCGAAAAGGATACAAAAATATTAAAAAATATATTTGTCGCGGACCTCGCAAAAGCGCCCCCAAAAAACCATATGCTGTCGACTTTTGGAACTATGGAAATTGATGCTAGCGCCGCCACCAAGACAGGCCGTCTAGTCTTGGAACTAATTTGTGACTAAAAGCAAGCGTCAATTTTGTTAACAAATTCCATCAGATAAGCGCTAATAAAATAAATAAGTAAACCATAAACATGCCGGCCGTGGTGCGCATTAAGCGCCGCATTGACGAGGAGCCGCACACGGCCTTTGTATTGAACGGCAAACGCCGACGATTGCAAAATGATGAAAATGCGCCAGCAACAACAACGACAACACAAACAGACAACAAAGAAGAATTAAGTCAAGTGGTTTTAAAGTTTGCCGGCACGTTGGACAAACAGGTGAGAACAGTTTATATATATAAAGAGATTAATAAATAATGGCAATGTCCTTAGGATGATTGCGCAACCAAACAATTTGCGGCAGCGCGTCTAAACAAAGAGACGGCCAAGGAGCTGGTGCGTCAAGCAAATGATCCTTCAATTGCCAGTGCCCAGAGGAGGGATAAACAACGTCAGGAGGCACAACAGACGGCACGAGAGCAGCGGTACCGTGTGGTCAACTGTCTGCGCACCACGTTGCATGAACAAGAAGATGACGAGGCAGCCAGCAACAGCAACAGTGTCAAGGAACAAACATCGACTGACAATACACAAATCACAATTTTGGACATTGAATCGCAACAACAATCACAGCCTCAACAGTTGCAACAACCGGCGGATTCCGATATTGGTTATGTCTATGATTTATATGTGCCAGAGAATGAGACACAGGCGGCATATGTTGATATGATGGACGACAACTATCTAAGGTTCGTCCTACACATAGAAGAACAGCAAATGTTCAATATCACCAATTTCTATATGTAGACATCATTATTTGGGGCTTGTTGTGTGTTTGTGTGTGTGTGTATGGTGCTTGGTTAATGCTAAGTTCTTCACAGTCCTTTGATCAACACATAAACACATCATTTATATACTATATAAAAAATCGAATTTTTAAGTAGATGTAATGAATAATAATTTGTAATTGTAATTCGTCTGATTCTCTACATAAGGTTGTATTATCCGTTTAATTACTACAACAACTGCTACTGGTAACACGACAATTCTGCGACAACCACAACAACAACGATGTGATAGAACGCACCTTGCCCCATCTGCACGCATCACAAGAACAACAACCCATCAAGGGGGCAAGACAGTTGCTCCAAAGACAATATCAACTTAATTCGCTTTTAATTTGTTTTCTCCATGATGTATTAATATGGGTGTTCCATTTCTAGCAGTTGTTTCCAGTCTGATTAGTTTAAGGAACTCGCTAAACTCGGAATGGTACACCTATAATATTACATCATGGGATTTTCTATGATATTTTATGCTTTTTAGCACCACATCACACACACGCACCTACAGTTAGTCAAGTAGTTGTTTTCAAATATTTATTTTGCAAAAAAAAAACTTCATTTTATTACTGCCTTTAGTTACATATACTAAACAAGTTTAACAAGAGAATAAATAGTCTCCAAACAATTACTTGACCAACTGTAAATCACTATTAGATTGCATAAACATTAAGAATAATTCATTTTACGTTTCTTGCCTTGTCTAATTTGTTGCCAGTTGCCAGTTTTTAATTTAAGTCATTCCACAAAAAGAAAATATGCTAAAGTCGATGTAAGTGAATAGTTTAATTTTAATGCGTAGCTTGAATAAAATACATAAATAATCGCAACTGTGTTTTAATTAAAAGTTCAAAAATCCTTTTGCTTTCGCTTTCACAGTCTTCGTCCGGTGGACGAGATCGTTTTGGAGGATTGCTACAGGGATGAGGACGAGGATAATGATTCTGAAGACTCCAATCAGGAGAATTATTACACCAATGATTATCCCGATGACGATGATGTCGGCGCCATGGGATCTGATGATGAAATTTGTCGGCAAATGAACAAATTTATGTTTGGTAAATCATCTGCTGCTCTCTTTGTCAAAAGCTTAGCAAATATTTAACCTCTTTCACTTTCCCAGATGATGATGAAGATGAGTTTGCCAGCGGCTCCAGTGATGATGATGATTACAATACATTTCATGATCCTTATGTGCACACAATCGACACAGAAGCAGACACCTTTGTGGATGATGTGGACTTTTGTAATGTCGATCGTCAGGGCAGTGCCTATGAACGTTATAAGCGACGAATTCTACGCGAAACTGAAGGACTCGACTCCAATTCTGATGATGAAAATGATGATCCAGATGAATCACTTTTTGAAAGCGCCAGTGAAAATGGAAACAAAAGCGATTAGATATCTAGATTCTGAATTCTTGTTCTATTTTTTCTTTCAATATTTTACTGAACACACTAATTCAAGTTGAGTTTTAGAAAACCAACGTCATATTCACTAATTATGCTAACAATCCATTAAAGGATTTTAAATTGTACACATTAAAACCCATTCATTATATGAATTCTCTAGCTTGTGTTTAATGAATTTCTAACGAATATATTCGAATGTTTGTAATCTAATTATTTTATTCATTTATATCATATAATTATAATAATCTAATCGGAGCTATCCCGACGTTTTTTAGACTTTTTCTCTTTGGAGCTTTTGCTACGCTTTGTCTTTTCTTTTTTAATATTTACGACACTTTGTGAGCTATTCCTAGTTTCTTCAGGATTCTGTTTAATTATAGCTTTCGGAGCACATCCTTCCATATAGAGGCGTAACGTCTCCTCATCCAGCTTTTCATTGTCCTTGGGCGGTTTATAGTCCGCCACATGATCGACGCGCAAGGAACGATCAAGGATTTTGATGCCATTTAAATTGTCCACAGCCAGCACCGTCGATCGCTGATCCTCGTAGCAGAGAAAACAGAATCCTTTTGATTTCCCCGTCTTGCTGTCTCGGACCAGATTAATGTTGACAATTTCTCCGTACTGTGAGAACACGCAGATGATGTCGCCCTCGGAGAGTGTGTAGGGGAAACCGGCAATAAATATCCACGCTGAGCCACGGTACATGTCATGCCAGCTCTTGCCATTTTGATTTTGTAGCTCTTGTTCACTTAATTTTAATACATTTCGCATATTTGTTAGCGGATTCATTTTGCGGCTTGTTTATTATTTCTGTGCGACAAAAAAAACTGCAAACTAGTGTTGGGTTACTCATGAGCTTGTCGAGTACCTTAAGAAAGTATCGATACTTAAAGAAAATACTTTTACTCGATACTAACGATACGAGCTTGCTCTGTTAGCGCCGCCACAGGTCACATTGGAAACTACAAAGCAGCGGCACTGGTCACATTTTGAACTACGAAAAAGGGCTCAGTTGGCAACACTGACCCCAGTTAGTAGTACGTTTAGTCCGTCGTCGGTTGGTTGTTTCGGTGTCGCGTTGTCTGTACCGTTTTTGTTGTCGCATTGCAAAAGTTTCAAACTCTGCAAATTGCTAGTGAAAACTGCTTGAAATGTTGTAATATAATTACAATTAAACATAAGTGCTTCAATGTGCAATTAAGGTGTGTTAAATTATCTCATTTTGTTGTAAGCGGCTGCCATGTAAAACTTGCATGTCTGCCTCTACTACATACATATGTATATAAGTTTGAGTTTGTATGTGTGTGTCCGTCCGTTTGTTCTCTGTGCGTGTGTGTGTCTGTGTGAGTGTGTGAAAAGCAAAAGAAAAAGATATGCTGCGAGCAGAAAAGTATCTCTTCTTCTATTTAAAAATGTGTGTCAGTGTATGTGTATTGTTAAAGGCATAATAAATAATAGACGCTTGTCTCTCTCAAGCATTCAAAACGCTGTCTTTTAATTGTGTTATTGTTTTATCGTTTTCTCATCAAAGTTCACAAGACGCGAATTTGTGTGTGCCAAATATACAAAAAAAAAGGCCGTAGAATTACAGTTACCGAGTATTACAACAACGCCCTATTTCTTCGCGAAGGGGGCCTACCCCCATCTTCCCTACCAGCCCCCGCAGCTGCTGTACGCTTTCGTCATCCGTTTTTGTCGCCTCTCGCTCTCTCTCTGTCTGTCGCCCATTCCCACGCATGGATCGCCGTTTGCCTGTTGTTGTTGTTGTTGCTGGTATGTAAAAGGGAAAATACATGTGTATGTGAGTATTTACACTCACTACATACATTTTGTGTCACCCCGCTGGTCACACTTACAATTCCACACACTCATACACCTGAGACAACTCCACCATATGCCTGCCTGCTAGTCTGCCCCTCCCCCTTTGTCCTCCTTGTGTCGGTCTTTCTATCTGTTTAACACATTCCACCCCATTTCGCAGTGCCTACTCCTTCTTTCTCTGTTTTATTTTTGTTTTTGCTTTTACTTGTTTTTTTTTTTGAGGTTTAGGCTTAGGTGTGGCCGTACTTTAGTAGCGGGCTTCCTTTACATTGAAACGGAAGTGGCAAATAAAATAAAAAACAACAAATTAAAAAAAAAAAGACTGTAAGTAAGCCCACGCCGTTGACATTGAACTCGCCAGTTCCAGTTTCACTCGCCTGTCGCTGTCTCTGTCTCGGTCTCCTCCTGTCCCCTTCCTCCTGTTGTCTGTTAGTAGTCTTCATCCATAGCCACTGTAAATCGCCTCGTTACTTTCCCAAAAATCCAACTCCTGTCGCAATTGCCTTTCATTTTTGGTTTGCTGTCGCAACATTTACTTTTGCAAATACACTGCAAATATAATTTGGGGTCCTGTTACTTTTGAGCACACCTCGAAAACTCTTTAAACAGTGAAATATCCTTACAATGAACTACATGAGGTTTCGAAATTCAATACATATATATGTAAACCGATTAAAATATCTTATTGAGGAATATGCCTGGGAAACTCTTTTCTTTTAGTTCTTAAAAACAGAATTTGAGTTGGCAAAAGCTGGATAAACATGTTTGTTTCCTTTCATAACAAAGCAACCCCTAACAGATTTAACCCTGAACACTCTGCATAATTATCGCATAAGTTATGGATCAATGCATGAGAATTTGTAAGGATGTTGGCATTACTAAACTTTGTTTCCCTCCCTGTTTTCAAAAGAAATCTTCTATTTGGAAAGAAACGGCTTTCTTTAGTGTGTCGGCTTATATGTTTTTGCATAAATTGGAAACTACCACAGATATTGAAGTTCTATTTTAAATATAAGATAACTGTAAAGTTTGTAAAGTAACTGACTGTAGAGTATCACCAATTCGTTATGATTCCCATCAACTTTTGTTTTTCTGGTTTTCTATGTGCAGGCAAAGTTTTGTTTCACTTTATTTTATTTATTTACTTTTTTTTTTGGGCAAGCTTTCTCATTATTACGAGTATGAGTACTATAGGTATATCTATATATATATATGAGTATGTATACGATATAACGAGTACTGTTATTATTATGTGCCTCACGTCTTGAGCCAAAGATTCGCGCTGCGACTGCGCACGATTATGGCACATTTCATAGCTTCATAGCGCAATGCCAATGCGATGAAAATGACCGACCGCTTCAGCTTTGCAGACCGAAACGTGTCAAGTTGCCAGATAGCTTTACAAATACGTATATATGTATATATGCACATGCATATATGTTTTAGAGTCTATATGGAGTCAGTATAACATACATACTCGTATATGCAGGGTATATGTATGTATAACTCGTGTTTAGAGCATAACGTGCGCATATCGTTCGATTAATTTCGTTGCGCCTCGGTAGCTGTGCACTCAACTTAAACATCCGCTCAAACACACTCACATGAACACACTTACACTCACACAAACACACACACACCTACAATAACAGTTTAAAAGAGCAACGCGCGCTGTGTTTTTAACCCTTTTGTAAGCCACAACTGACCAACTGGCAACTGGTAACTGGTAACATCTGTTTTCTTCAAGAACAATAACCTTATAAGCTACAGTCAAAATAAGTGCTCGACTAGAAGTTACCCAGCACGAAATGTTCAGTTTTATTTATATCACATCAATATTTAAAGACCTACGGCATATCAATAAGTGAGTGATACCTATGATTTGAAAGAATATCAATTGGAATTGAACTATATAAATCTTTTTAATAAAAAATTAGAATGTTTTTAATTTCTTAAGAACATGTGATATACAATAAAAGTTGTTATCAATTTCCACATAAGTATGTTCGTAATTGGACAGCATAAAATAGAAGACAAAATAATAAGGAAACACTCGAATTTTTGATAAAATCACCACAAAGAACTGATTGGAAATTGATGTTTGGCATTATTTTTATAATAACAAATTTGTTTGCAGATGATACCAAACCGCGGCTTGTCTTTGTAATAACATGTTATTAATTTATTAATAGTTCTTAAGTAATTAAATAAACAGAATCAAAAACAAATCAATCAGCTGTTCAAGTGTCATATTGTACAATGTACACATGAAGAGTCCCCTTGTACATAGCAAAATATGTGGGCTCAGTGAAGAGGGCCTATTAGTCATAATGTAAAATGAATAATATTGTAATTGATTAAAAGACAAACCTAACATCTTCTAGAAGAACTGGACAAGTGCTTGTCGAACTGTTAGGTCTGAGTGCACAATTCCCAAAGGATGACTCAGATAATTGAACTTTCATCGCAAGGAAGCAATAAAAAATAGCACTGTTTATGGCCAACAGACGAATAAGTTTTCTGTTTCAAAGACCAACAGAAAAAGTTTTAAAAAAATATGTCATATTGCCAACTGTTACAAACAAACAAGAGTATTAATATACCCTATGTTGGTTACTTTAAGCAGTATAAACAGCAAGGGCAAAAAGTGGGTTCTCAATCGCATTTTTTTGTGGCTCTCTTGTCTTGTTGCCATGTTTGTAACTTTGATGTTGTTATTGCTGTTTACACCTGTGCCTCGCATTTCGCATTGTTTACAACAATTTACAAGCGCGCATGTAAATTCTTAAATGCCACGCCCCTATTCTTAATATTTTGATGGCCACATACCGACAACAAAAACAAAAACAAAACCAAACCCACACACACGCCGTATAAAAACGGAGACTTGCGCGGGTTTTTTATTTCATCTGCGTATCAAATAATTGAGCTCAATTGATTTTAATTGAAACTGACAACTCGACGGGTTGCTGCTGTTTGTTGTCGTTGTTGTTTTTAGTGTTGTTGGTAGTCATATGAAACAAATAACTATCAACAATGATGGCTGATGATGTGTTTGATGGACTGCGTCGTCGCAACTGGAATTGTTGAGAGAATTACCCAAAAAATGCTATGACAAACAAGAAATTTGAAAAATAATCCATAGTATTAATATATATAAAATTGATTCTATATTTACAATGTTATGGAAAATTGTTGCACCAATTTAGCTAGTGATCATTGATCATTGATAAGATCTACAGAGTAGTCATGATGGATTTGAATGCTTATTATATAATCAAGTTATAAATGCTTGCATTGAAAAGAAACAAACTAATACATTATCTATGGACTTGTCACGAATTATCTGAATGCTTTTTGCCTACTAATAAAAGATTTTGAAATGAATAGACTATACAAATATAGATATCTCCCTATAATTCTTCTAGATTTGCATGCTGACTAAGTTTCTTTTTATGTACACATGTATCTTTTGCCGCTTGAGCTACATTTTGGCATTCAGAGAAGGTTTTCACTATGACTCAGAGTTGTGTGACACACAATCTGCACTCTATTGATAAAAAATCAACATTTATCTATACTTTTTACATATGAATCACAGACATTTTATTAGAAATTCCAATCAGCATTAGATATGATAATATTTACAATGATAATTAGTTAATTATTTGCATATCAGCTTAAAGTATGTAATTTTCAATTACAAACAATATTAGATTCTTTAAAGCCATTTATAATTTGGATTTTTTATGGATTTTTTAATTCACAAGTTTAATGTTTATAGTGTCTATAAATGACTTGATAGCAATACTGAAAATAGCTTAAAGACTATCCCATATATTAAAATAACCCCGATTCAACCGATTCACAATGTAATTAATTTAGCATGTTGTTAAATTAATTAACATTGAAATGTTTGAAACCATTTCGAACCTTTAAACAGTCTTAAAACCCATATGCTATTATCATGTAAAGTTCACTTATCCCAAACAAACTATTTATAAAAATTCCCATCTATAGATCGCATCTCGATTTCGCCTATAAAATAGATATCTAAACATAGCCTCATCGAAATGCCAGAAAACAAATGAACAGCGACGCCTGCAAAAATATACAAGTAGAATAGATTATACTAAAATATTTCTAGCGCAAATTGTTGGAATATTTATACAATCTGTGGATTGTATGCCTGAATAAATAACCATATTATTTATTGTTGTTGTTGCGCATTTCAACTTTCATTCATTTCAATATTCATATATATTTATTTATCAATTTCAACGCTCAAGTCTCGTGTCTTCGCCCTCCTTCTCGTCTGTTAAAAGTCAACACTTACCCACACATTTAATTTGGGTGTGTGTAGCTGAATAGTAATAATAATAATAATAATAATAATAATAATAATAATAATAATAATAATAATAATAATAATAAACATTAAATTAAACTAAATTGCTAAAATACTCAAATGCTGACGTTTCTTTCTAAATACTTTTTGGCTCGCGCTTTCCAGCAGCTGCTTCGCATATTTGTTAATGATCATTTTTTATTGTACTCTTCAGGAAATGTTGTTATACCCTGTAGCTATAAGAATCGGTTAGAAAGGGTAAATAATATTAAACTGCATAATGTTGTAAATGTAAATATAATAAATACATTTAACTAATGATCGAATTAAACAGTTTTCAACTAACTGCATTTATTTTAATACAAATACTAGATGTTTTCTTTATTTTTTGATATAAATTTTAAATTAAATTCATTTTGCCACTGAGGCTAAAAATATTTAATTTCTAAACATAAAGAGTTTAAATAATTATTCTTATGATCGCATTGTTTCTTATAATCCAGTTAATTAAACTTGTTCACGTATTATTAAATAATTCTGTAACAATATTTTACAAATTCAAGCTTTTTTATTGTACCATAAATCTTATAATAATATGTTCTTGCTGTGTTTATTATTCTCTAAAGTCTAGACACATGCAGGGTATCTGGAAGTCTACCTTTCACTCACTTGAACATCTAGTACTTGTTTCAAATTTGTTTATTTTTGAACATTTGGCATGGTGGCGCTACCAGCTCTAATAAAACTAAAAAAAAAAAAAACCTTAAAAATAAAATAAAAAACTGTTTAGATATGCGGCGTGTGTGTTGGGCAAATTTGTTATTTTTTTACATGTATATTTTAGACATCGCCAACGCCGAGCCGCGCAAAAAAACTTTCACTTCCATTAAAAAGTTTTGTGTGTACCTGCGCTTGGCAAAAGCCCCAACAATCTCGACTTTGACTTCGACGTCAGCGACGGCGACGACGACGACGGCGGCGTTGTTGTCGTTAAATGACATTAGGTTTGGTTTTATGGTTCAGAGCCCCGAGCCCCGGCGAAATTCTGCATAAATGTCAAAGTAGAAAATAAACTTGGCCAGCGAATTGAGCGATTTCGCTTTTATTTTCCTTTTTTTTTCTTCTATTTAGTATTTGAAATTCAGCAATAGAAAGTTTAGCTGATAATAAGAAGAATTAAGTGTGTTGTAATGTTCAGGAAGTAAATGTTAGTTCTAGAGTAGTTCAATTAGATTAGTTTAGGTTCAACATTTTGTAATCAAGTTATTTCAGTCTCTTAGCTTTCTTTATGTGCAGATTATTAATAATAATAATAATTTGTTTAAAGTAATTGCAGTTTCTTAAGCTTTGGGAAATGTTGATAGATGGTTTAAAAGTTGGATACTAATAATGTTCTTAAATTCTTTTGCTGCTTTAAAATAAAGAGTCAAAAGAACTAGTTTAAATTAGTAGTGTTTATGTTTATGCTTAAGCTGCTTTACTTAATTTAAATACTTTGATTAAATTTGTTATATGACGGTTTCATATATATATATAATAATTTAGCTATGTAGCTGTAATTTTACATGGTTATGTATTCCAGATATCCTATAAAAAAGCTTTAAGCTTTGTTTAGCAAAGGTACAAAAAGCAAGAGAGTTGTAATTAGTTTAAATTTTGGATATTAAAGTATCATTTTCTATCATTTACAAAAAACTAAATTTCTATTGTACATTATCTATTATATTCCATCTCAAAATGTTTAAGAGTACACAGAGTTCGTTGTATTATGTTGCAAGCATACAATTGAAGTGATTTGATTTTGTTGCACCTGTTATGTGACCGGAAGTTGAAAGCTTAACAATTACGAGGTATGTTCGTAATGAGAGAGTCACTTAAAATGTTGGGGCACAGTTCATGTATTATGTACTTAAAATACAAATAAAACACAATGGAAAGCGGCAGCTCCCACTGTTGACTAATATGCAGCTTCATTTAGACTAATTACAGTGCAACCTCCCTACCAGTGGCAATTTTCATGTGAGTCAGACGAGCAGTAGAGTGTTAAAGGGCGGGTGTGGGGGGGAGAGGGGCATAAGTATTGAGTAGCAGCTCTTTTGGCTCCCTCAAAGGTTCAACAGATGTAAACAAATCCACTTTATGAGTCAGCGAAGCGCGCCAAACAGATCAGATTTCGCGACTGGCAAGTGTCAACCGAAGCGTAGATTGATACGACGCTGCTCAAGAGATTAGCAACCAGTAGCTGAAAGAGCAGCTCCATGATGGAACCGGAATCGTATCAGCCTTGGGGGCACAATTTGGAAATTTAGTCCGTAGGAGAGGGGAGTACATATACGAGACACCCCATAGATTATTTAACATAATATTTCATGTGTCGAGCTCCGAGCTCCAAGCTCAAAGCTCCTCGAGCGTTTAATGAAGTGCCCCATCCAAAAACTCGCTATGTAGTCATTGAAATTGGTCAGTTTAATGACTTTTTATGTGAACTCATTAGTCATTGCCCATGAGAAATGTAGACTGAAAGTATGGTATAATAGCAATCGTACTATGGTTATAGTACATTTTAATTGCCATAAACTGCATAAATTGTGAATCATTTGTTATAGCTAGTCATCGGTTGGTAAATATATGTACATATATAATTATTTGTAGTAGTATTATATTCAAATGTGGCTCGATTACTTTGCGGTGCAATTAAACTTATTTTTAATAAGCCTTATTAAAAGGTGACTAAGATCTAAAATATATTAACCAGCAATGTTCTTTAATGCGCTATTTTTTAACCAAGACTTTGAAATTTAGTATGTCGGCTCTTATTGTTCGATTTTTTCTAGGAACTATGAAATCAATTTCTAATATAAGCCTTTCTCTGTGTTTTTACTGTTTATAATAACCGGGAGACATAGAAATTTTTTGTTGTATAAGGATATATATATTGGATGTTGGCGCTTCTTATTCAGTGTCTTTAAAACTACTGCTAAAACAGATCTAAGCCTGTGTTTATGTAGATCAGAATCGATTCTCTTCCATATCTTATTTTAGTTCAAATTATTTAAAGTTTGAGGATAAAATCTAAGATGCTGGCTTCTTTTATAGTTTACTTAAACTAACTTTGCTATTCACTTCCAAAACAGGCTTCAGCTTTTGTTATGTGGGTTTAAAATGTGATTTTATGTGAGCCTTCAGGTTAAAAGCTGAATTGCAGGCTCTTCTATTGAAATTACTTCAAAACTTCCCTCCAAAACAGGTTAAAGCCTTCGATTTTATCAAGCAAGTAGATTCTGCCATTAAGTGCCGCCCAAGTCGCGTTTACCTGCACTTTTTATACTGCTTAAAATCAGTTCAACTTCTAAGCAGCTCTATAACTTCTGGAGATCAACGAATGCACTTGAATGTCTCACGTTGTGCAAAAGTTTAATGTTATCTTTTGTCTTTAACGTGGAAACCATTAACACTTAATGCACTAGAATCATTGCCAAGGCATTTCCCGAAGTTTTCTTTTAAGACTGTAATCAACTTGACGTTTCGCTGAAAGCTCCTCCCATTTCCTCTGAACACTCCAAGACGGATCTCTCTTCTCTTGATGGGGGTCACCTATTGTGCTGTCCGTTGCTGTATCCCGGTCTCATTAAGATGCACTTGTTGAACGCAGCAACAACGCATGACAGTATGACTGAGTGACTGACTGACTGACTGACAGTTCCCCAACCAAGTTAAGTACATTATGCATGGCATATACATATATGTATGCACTAAGTATATGTATATTTGTATAGTCGTAAGTCTTTTATGGTCGACATCATCATCAACATCGTCATCATTTGTTAGAGTCCATGTCTGTGTGTGTGTGCAACTGAAATTGTTCGCTCTAGAAACGCCATTGAATAGTGACCCAGTTAGTGCCATAAATTAGCACAAGCGACTGACTGTCAGTTAGACAGACAACTTAGAACGTTCACTTTGCACTTATTAAATACAAGTACAACCACGAGCAAGTATACTACAAGTATCTCAGCATACTTGGGCATACACGCACTGCAGCTTAGCCAGACAGGCAGCATTTATGCTTATACCCTGTAGTTAAAAAATAAAAAGAGTAGCATCAACAAGTCAAAAAAATAAATGCAGTAAATTTTAAGTCTGCAAAGATGAAAGACGTCAACGAGCTGTAAAAGTTCAAATAATTTTTCATTCATGAGTAGGAGGAGGCATAGAAAAAAACATAGCAACTCATATTGGAAAGTGTATGCTGTAAATTAAAAATATATATATATATAAATACGTATTGGTTGACAAACTGTTATATCAATGTGGAAATTTCTTAGCTCTCGTCAGACTGCATTTTAATTCACTTTAAAATATCTATACTCAATGCAAATTGATATTTATGTTCCCTGATCAATACTGGGCCATCAAAGAGACCTTCAAACATTTTTAAAACCACAAGCAATACGTTAAGTTTTGAAAGTACTGGGTAACTTCTAGTCAAGCATTTTAGCTCTACAACTATCCTACTTGTCTCAATTGGGTCAGTCGTGAGAGATAAACTGAAGAGAGGAAAAAGTAAAAACGTACTATTAAAAAGCCATCAACTATTGTTCAACATTAAGTAAGTTATTTCATAGCATTAATTAGTTTATGGATGGACGCTGCAAGCGATTGAAATCGCTACTACTACAAGACATAGACATAGACATAGACACACTGCACATGGGGCTTAATTGATTGGAGAAAGTGACGTACATGATTTAGCTGACCGTTCGTTAGGTTTTGCCTGGGAAAATGTCTTCATCGAGCCGATGCCAAAGTGCACGGACAAACCAAAAACAGAAACAAAAACAGTTAACAAAACAAAAACTACCACTAACTGCAATTGCAACACTCAAAACAACAATTGCAACAGCAACAACAACAACAGCTAATCAGCCGAAACGTTGTAAATGTGTGAGATTAAATTGATTTGAGATAGACTCGTAGACCGATCGACGTAACGGCAACAACAATTACGTCAATTGCAGCAACAAATTTGAAATGTTAAAGAAAAAACATCATTGCAAACATTTAAAAGGTATATTTATTAACATAGAGCTCTTGCAACAGTCAAACAACTAATAGGGAAACTTCAGTATGATGCCATTTATTAGGTCAACTAATCTAACGTCTAATTTAACGTCTAAAAACATTTAAAGGTGCTTATTTTAAATAAACAAAAATATGAATCCATACAGATTAAATAATAAGCGTTGTTCTTAATTGTTGTTCATTGTTGACTGTAAATATAATTTATCACAAGTACGATTTGATAACCAATGCGATAAGTATTGTTGTATAAACACACAATGTTGATCTCTAAATAAACAGATTTGCTGATCATAAAAATAAACGTTGCTTTATATTTCTTAAAGTAAATAAATAGATAAAGAATCGTAAACTTATAAGTAAATCTCCATTAAAAAACTTAAATGTTATTACTAATTACAAAACATAAGATTAGTCAAATTTCAGAGTACGATCTTGTTATAATGCCAGTTTTAACACTTAAGACTTAACACTTAAAAATTATTTAGGAGCAGTTTGTATTTATATGAAAATCTAAGACTTGTTTTGAATCTGTTTAATTGAATAAAGTAAACTCATAAACAATATTAATGAATATTTATATCATTATTTATTTGTATAAAAACGTATGATCATTCTTAAACTTGCTTTGCTAATCAGTAACTTAAAACGACACTAAAACCGTGTAAAACCGATCTCACTATTCTACATTATATAATTTTAATCCCTTGTACTTGCTGCTAATCTTGAGTAGAAATACTGTATTATGTCTCAGGTTTTCTTTGATAATAATATATATTTGTTGATATTGCATAAATTAGCCCGTTAACCCATTACCCAACTAACTTTTCAGCTTCATTAATGAGTTGCACCTTAACTGATATTAAAAACAATCGACCCGAACCGACAGACACACTGTCGTACAATGGACCGAATGTCAAAGATATCATTAATAATGTTAATCTCACGCGTTGTATTCATGATTTTTTATTCATTTCCCGTTTCACTGTACCCCACATACGAGATTATTACAGCTACGTTTTTGGGGCCAGCACATTGATCTATGGGTATCTTTTATGTTTTTCCGTTTTATTTTTGTTGTCTTTTTAACTTTATATGTTGTTGTTGTTGTTGTGTTTTTCCCAGCCTGTTACCGTTTGTTTTTACCAAATTGTTTATTTTGTTTAACTCTTTTTCTTTTAATGTGCACTTTTTTTTCTGTCATTTTGTCATTTTCTTTATGTGCTGCATTTTCGGACCGTTAGCGTCGACGTTTTTAATAGTTTTGTTGCATTTGATGAACGTACCTAGCCCCCCACCTCCCTCAGGTCTCCACTCCAGCTGTAGTCTCTGCCCGATGTCCACTGCCAGGTATCACAGTTCCCCCTCTCAAAGTTCCCCTCGTCACTGACAAAACTCGTTTCCGTCCCGCTCTGCGATTCGATTTCGCCGACGCCAACAGCATTGACTGTCTCTTTCT
Organism: Drosophila testacea; assembly: GCA_035043265.1. Lineage (NCBI taxonomy): Eukaryota > Metazoa > Arthropoda > Insecta > Diptera > Drosophilidae > Drosophila > Drosophila testacea. Next base: position 5,024,084 of record JAWNND010000151.1, read on the forward strand.
CTATCTTTTCAGTTGTCTCTGTTGCAAGTCGCCTACCTCCCCTTCCCCATTCCCCATACCCCGCTGCAGTTGCTGCCTCTCCCCGCGTTTAATTTATGAAAGTTTAAATGTTGCTTGCATCGGTTGCATTTCGTGTCGCCTCAAAATCAGAACCGCCGCTAGGCAACTTACTCGGCTTCGATTCCAACTGGTTGCTTATAAATATTTATTGTATATGCTTTTTAGATGGGGGATATACATTTAAAGAGAGAGAGATATATAAAAAAGAAATATATTTATATATCTCTTTTGCTTTGGCTGTGCCACATCCTTAAGCGGCCGCCTGAGCCACTGGCCTTATTCCAAATAAAGGAATTCCAGACACGGCTCACTGCTTTTGACCATAGACAGCAGCTGGCCGAAAGTAGAACACCGGCCTGGGTAATTGATAAAAGACGTGCGTGCTCTCTGTTAGAAAGTAAATGCGAGCATACACTCGAAAAAAATACTTAACATAATTACATAATGCTTAACAAAATAAAACGCAACTTAACTAAGTTTAAATGCCAATAAACAGTTTAGAATTAATTTAAATTTAATGACAAATTATAAATTTTATAAAGTTTGTTGTCTAAAAATTCGGTTCGCAACTTTTTCACATTAATTAAATTAATTAAAAACTGATCAAATATTAATGTTAGTAAAAGAAATTTCAGTGAATTTTACTGTCTACTAATTATGCTAAACTCAAACCTATTTTAAAACAAAGAAATGGTTAAGCTCTATCTTAAAAATGATGCCTTAAAAACTGACGATACATACATAATTTACTAATCATAAAGTAGGCTAGGTATTTAAACTTAAATCTTAAATAAAATGTAAAGTCACCCTAATAAAAATTATTTCTTTATGAAAGCGACACACATTCATTTCTCGAGTGTAAAGCCCTGTTGAGAGTAGCTTTTGATTTGAGAGTCATGCAAGTATTTTGGCTGCTTTGTTGCTACCTTCAATGACGGCTTCCGTCATTATTTTGATACAATCGTTATTACAAATATGTAGAGAAGTGCCCTCTATAAAACTTCAAAGTATTAAAAATATAAATAAATTGCATAAGTAATTGTAAATGTATAGCAACTTGGACTGGCTGTCGAGTCATGTTCAAGGCAAAGAATAACATAAATCAAGAGCTCGACTTTATGTTCTCCTGTATTAAATATCAAAATCAAATATATATAATTTTCTTGAACAATAGTGCTCTCTTGTTCAAGTAACTAATATGACCTATGTAATTTTTAGATTACTGCGTACAGAAATCTGAGTACATAATCAACATTTGAATCTTAGTCCGTCAGTCGATTGTATTCCGTGGTGTTATATAGAAAGTAAAGTTCACGGTTTGTGACTATAAAATAATAATAAACTATTTCATCATTATGGGTTATTGCTCTTTTTGTGATTATGTTACTCATAATAAATTGTATTATAGAAGCTGTTTAAATATAAAACTTTTAAATAAATAGAGACAAGATTTTGGTTTTAGCAGTTCAACTTAATTAAAATCGTTAGTAAAAAGATAGAGCACCGTTAATATATTCTATAGAAATGTGATTGAAATCAGTATTATATCACATTGAATCGATCGGTAGAATACACAATTTTATTTGCTGATTTTATTTCTAAGCATACGAATATTCATATTGATCAAAATTTATTAAAATTAGATGGCGATCTTATGTAGATTAAAGCATACCAGTTATTTAAACAATATGTCTATAGAAAATTGGTGAATTGCTTCAAATATCACAAAGTTCTCAACTTTGTTTGGCTCCTCTTTAAACTACTTATATTTATTAGTTTCTCTAATCGAAAGCTAATAAAAATCTTTAAACGCTTGAGCAGTGAAACTAGTTAATGAATTAACTGTGTATGTTTAGTCAGCAGGAGGCAACTCTATATTCCTGCATGTTAAATAAAGTGTGTACCATCCATGTATATCATTTGAATTTTAAAGGCCTTCAACAAAAGAACGATTTAGCCTTCAAAAAATAAATGCATACTATTTGCCTCTAAAATTTCATCACAATCGGATAATAAATATTAAAGTTATTCATGAATCTACAATGAAGAACTATGTCTTTGCATTCAAATGCGAATATGTTTGTGTGTGCGAATAAGTGTCGCTGTTTTCTAATACCCTGTAACATGAGTATATAAAAATGGGAACTAATAGAAATTTCAAATTTTATTTACAGATGACCAACCCTGTGTAAATCCAACCACTTACCATGTCCGAGAAGGTGAGCAGTGCTTTGGCGGCTCACTTGCATGCTCATGCTTTGGCGTCAACCAATGAGCCCACCTGCCAGCTGCAACCGGTGTCGTCCAATGCATCCAAGGATGCAACACTGCAGTTTGATACGGATGCACCAGCTGCGGCAATCAGTGCACAATTGAATTTTAAAATTGTGCCAGTTGATAGCTTGGGCGGACTTAATTTGAGCCTAGGCAGCAGCTACCAGGAGATGTTTACCCCAATGAACACATCACAAATCTCAAATGCCTCCACAGAGTCCAGCTGCAGTCCACCAGCAGCTGGAGCAGGAGCAGGAGCACCACCGCCAAAACCAAGCAGACACATGGCGGTGCAGCCATTGATGAATAGCGTAAGTTGAATTTAAGTTGGGAAATCGCTTTCCACACTATCATTAACACTGCTCGGTCTTTAGAAATCCTGTCGGTTTCCCAAGCTGGAGGAGTGCGCACACTTCCATTACGAGCGTGTACAGCTGGGCGCACTCTCAGTTCAGCTGCTGGATGACAAATCGGAGCAGCTGGGCAGCAGCATTGCCTCGCAATCGATTGGCGGTGAACTGGCTCACAGTTCGTTGCGTTCCTCGGGATTTTCGCCAGAGAACTGTTGGTTCATCATACGTGTTTCTCCGCAGCGCTGTGAACCGTTTTTGATCAAGCGTAGCTACGAGAATATGCAAATGCTGGACGAGATGTTGCATCGTTGTGTTTACGATCGTAAAATTAGTGGATTACGCAACATGTGTGAACTGGAGGCAGAGGCGGAGCTACAGAGTGAACAAGAGGTGGAATACGCTGTGGCCAAGTACCTTGAACGATTCTCAAAGATTGCCTCCGACTCGCTAACATGCGGCACCATTCTCACCTGGCTACAGTTAGACAATAAGGGACGCCGTCTTCCACTCGCCGACGGGGAAACTCAGCGCACGATTAACACACCGGCTGTAGGAGCAGCATATGGAGTGAGAAGATATCAGGCGCAGGCGCCGGACGAGATTAACATTGAGGTGGGCGATATGATATCAGTGATTGATATGCCCAGTCCGGCTGAATCGATTTGGTGGCGTGGCAAAAAATCCCATTTGCAAAAGTCCCTCTACGAGGTCGGATTCTTTCCACAATCGTGTGTGGCCACAATTGGTGATAAGGTGCCACGGAACTTTCCCATGCCCGCACCATTGGTTGGCCACCTGGATGCCTCTCCTACCAAACCGGTATTGCGCAAACATGGCAAATTAATTGCCTTCTTTCGCTCCTTTATATTGTCGCGTCCGTCGCGGCGACGTCTCAAACAGAGCGGCATCTACAGGGAGCGTGTGTTTTCCTGTGATCTATCAGAGCATTTGCTTAATAGTGGTCAGCAAATTCCCATGGTGCTGAGATCCTGTGCCGAATTCATAGAGAATTATGGCGTAATCGATGGCATTTATCGTTTATCGGGAATCACATCAAACATTCAGCGATTGCGGCGCGCCTTTGATGAGGAACGTGTTCCGGATCTTGGTAATCCCGAAATGAAGCAGGACATTCATGCCGTTAGTTCGCTGCTCAAAATGTACTTCCGTGAGCTACCCAATCCTTTGTGCACCTATCAACTGTACGACAACTTTGTGGAGGCTATTCAGGTGAAGGCCGACGAAGCCGACGAACGGCTGCGTCTGATGAAAGAGACTGTATTAAAGCTGCCTCCTCCACACTATCGGTAAGTGTTAAACATAGTTAGAATCTTTACGAGGTGAAGAAATCCCTTTAGAATCTTATATCTGGAGAGGAGTTTCTTTAATTTAAGAGAATTCTAAGGACATGTTTTTAATTTATGTGATCTTTAAAAACTAATCGCTTACTTCTCTCTTCTCCTACATCAGCACGTTGCAGTATTTGTCGGAGCATTTGCATAAGGTATCACAACATCATGAACGCACCGGAATGACGGACAAGAACTTGGCCATTGTTTGGGCACCCAACTTGCTGCGATCACCAGCGCTGGAGTCTGGAGGCGTGGCTGCGTTGCGTGGCGTGGGCGTACAGGCTGTGGTCACCGAGTACCTGATACGCAACTGTCACAACATCTTTGATTCTCTCGAAGATCACAATGCACGTCTTAGCATTGTGGACAATGCTCTGGCTGCGGCTCCGCCATCTGGTGAGTTGCGTCTGGAGTCGCTAACAGATTGCGAGAGTCTGCTGGTGGAGCAGCGCGAACAGGATCAGTCGCTGGTGCTAGTGGAGCGTCCGAAGAGCCTTAGCACAGGCGGTGCCAAGCTGATAAGTCTGGAGGAGGCGCAAGAGCGTCACTCTCGCATTGAATCCAGCAGCGACTTGAAGCAGTCGTTGCCAATTAACATGTTGACTAGTGGCAACCACAGCAGCAACAATAGCGGCAACAATGCCGCCTCCAACATTGGCTCCTACATTGAGGTTGGCGGCGGACCATCCAGTCTGCCGGATAAGTACCACACGGTGCTGTCGGTGCCACGCAGCTGGCAGAAGCGAAAGCCGGATAAGACGCCCTCCTGGAAGAGCATATTCACGCGTAGCCAGCGTCAAGGCAACGAGCCCGGTCACAAGCTTATCATCGATGGTGCCAGCAAGGAACCAAGCGGCACATCGCGTGTCAGCTTCGTTCAAATATCCCATGCACATGCCAGCAAGGAGCTGACGAAGCATGACAAACCCAAGTCCATTGAATTGCTGGAGACCACACGAGATGCCCGAGATGCTGCCATGGGCAGCAAACCCATGGAGCTTTGCATACGCTCCAACTCCATTGACAGTCTACGTACCGTGGGACACTCGAGAAGTGTATCGCATGATTCGTACTTTGATCTATTGCAGTCGCCGCAGCGTGGACACATGACCACCTGCCCATCGCGGGAGCTGTCCGAACTGGGACTGAACTTTGATCGCGAAGAGCCCGAGATGCGTATTTTCTCGGAGAGCGAATCTCTGGTCAGTTCACCGCGCGTGGGTAAGGAGAATGTGCCGCCTGCCTCCGGCTGTGCCACACGACGCATTATGCGCGCTCGTCCCGAGGAGTTCTCCAGTCAGACAAACAGTGTCAATCCCAGTCCGAAGAAACAGCCACGTCTCAATCTTCTATCGCCCAGTGCGGCACGTCAACTGCCAGCTAATCCCTGTGGACATGAGCCTGCCGGTGCCGAGAACTGTTGCAAGCGCTACAAGCTGGAGGATCAGCTCTCGGATATACAGTTTATTGACTGCGGTACACCGGAACATCCAATGCCAGCGCAACAGCAATTTGCCAGCGTTGAGGTGCATCCGCCTCCAAAGCCAGCACGTGCTGGAGTTCAGGCACATCACAGCGTAGACGAATGTGGAGCTGGAGGTGGAGCTGCTGGGGCAGGAGCAGGAGCGGCACGTTATAGCTATCCATCTGTGCAGCTGGGTGCAAAGCGCAAAGAGCAACTGGCGGCCAAGGAGCGTTTCAGCTATCAAGGCACCTTTACGCAGACGGGTAGCAAGCCGGAGACCAGGCCACACATAACGTAAGTATTTCCCATCAAGGCTGTAAGGCGGACCTACACCGAATTGATCAAGATCAATGGCTTTGCCAAAATATAAGAGCATTTAATTTAATTTTCTTTTTAACTTTCTTCAAAGCAACGGAAATGGAAATGGGAGTGTAACTGGAAATGCCAATGGGAACGCTACGCTACGGAGCAAACCACGCGTGGAGATATGCGCCGAGGATCAGGCTTCGGTCAAGTTGTCTGTGGCCACGCCCACAACTCCAGCGCACAGTCCGCGCTACTCGTTGCTGCTGTGTGACACGGAGAGCTCGGAAAATAGCTCAGCTGTGAATACACCACAATATGATATGGAGCCATTGATGATGACCTCTGCCATGTCGGGCATTTCGGGCGTCTCCTCCAATATGCAACAGCAACAACAGCTGTTGTTGGGCGTCGACGCTTCCAGCAGTTATCTGGGCAGCTCTCACGAGAGCTTGGGCCAGCATGTAAGTCCCAGCAAAAGATTCATCCCTTCATAAAATCGAACTCATGCCAACTTCTTTACAGTTCAATCATCTGCAAGATGTGGAGCAGCGAGATATGCATGCATTGAAGCGTGAGCTATCATTGGATTTGCAGCCATTGCAGCAGCGTTTGCCACAGCCAGCAAATCGTGCCGCAACGCTGCCAATTAAAGATCAGCTGCAGGCCAGCTCGCCCAACAATTCCAACTTTACGGACAATACTAGTCAATCGGTGACACCCAGCGAATTTGGCTATCAGCATCTGCAGCGACAGCTGAGCATGCACTCGCTGCTGGCCACAGAGGACAGCTCGCCCCTATATGAAGACTTTGAGCAGACGCCCAGCAATACTCTGACGCCGCAGAAGCATCAACCGGCAATTATCGGTAGCCCTATAAAGTCAACAATTAGCATTACGTACAAGTCGCCGGAGAAGGAGAAGCCGCCTTCTAAGCCAGCCCTAATGTTGGAGACCAACTTTGACGAGCACATTGTCTATGAGCAGGTGAAACTCTTTCGCAATTCGGTCACCGAAGTGAATCAGTTGCTCAACGAGCGACACAGTCAGAGTCTCAAGCAAATCGAGGAGGAGGAACAACAGCAACAGGAGGCAGAGATGACACAACAGCTGCTGGAATTAGAGCGAGAGCAGGAGCGGGAGCAAGATCAGGAGCAGGAGCAACTGCTATATGAGAACATTGAGTTGCGCAAGCCAAAAACAGTTTATGAGAATCTACGTGGCGAGGAGATGAAACTCAATTCAAATACTAATGAAATTGAACTGGAAGTCGAACTGGATTTAGTAGATTTGGATTCAGAACCGAAACAGCCAAGTTGTGATAGAATTGAATTAGACAGCCTGGACAGTTTGCCAAGCAACGATCACATAAACATGGCACACGAACAGTCTAGCAAATCGCCATCTTTCAGCGTCAAGGAGTTGGCCAATAAATTTGAAAGCTCTCCCGTAGAGCAGTTGCCAAACTTTGATTTCAGTCAACGCGGTGGTTCAATGAAGAAACCCAATGAACTGAGCTTGCCTGTACCGATAGCTCCGAAGCCAGTGATGCCAGCTCCTGTTCCGCTTAAGAAACTCAATAATGCACAGAAAATAACTCGCTCCTTGGATGAGAATGCATTTGTTCGCGAATTTGGAGGCAAACAGTTGCAGGATTTGACCGCATGTAAGCTGCCGGCCGAACTGCCCGAGTTTAACAATCGACGCAAAAGCTTTGATTTTACGCGACCCAAGACACTGAATCCGCCCAAGCGTTTGCCGGGCATGAGCATCACCGAAGAGATATGCCAGAAGCGTGCTGGTGAGCCGGATCAAATCATCACGACACCTACAACAGAGAATCGCATCTCGTTGATACAGCAGAATCATGTGCCACGTGACCAGCAGTCACAGACTCTAAATCTGCCCGCTGGCGGACGCAAGAGTGTTTTAACCGGCGTTATTCTTGATCGCGAACGCATCGATAAAATCAAAGAGGAGCGTCGCCAGCAGTTGACACAGAAATACTACGGCGACACACTGAAATCGCGCTCCAAGACGGAACTCAACACCGATGACAATAATTTCCAGGCATCCGAATCGTTGCGCATCAAGTCCAAGTCACGTGGTGATATGCATTCCCTGCAAAAAGACATGGACATGAATCTCAAGCAGCTGGCACGCGCAGGTCCCGGTTCCGGTTCCGAGAGCACATTGCATCGCACTAGCGACTATGGATCTCATCGGGTGCGCAGCATCTCCGATGAGAAGAATCAAAATTGTGATAGTACCAGCAATGGGGTCTCTACCATCAATCTACCGGTGCACAGCGTCAAAACAGCTGCCCAGAAGTATGCGGCAAACAATGCGACAATCATCACAACATCCACGGCTGCGGTGCCTGCCAAATTTGAGCGTGGAATTGGACGCGAACGTCTCTCCAGAAACTCCATGCCCCACACAACAACCACAGAGAGCAATGCGAGCGTAAAGTAAGTATTTATTGACAGTAGTAAAGTTTTAAAAATGAATACATCACATTACTAATTAGAAGTTGTTAATAATTTATGTAATTTATAACTATTAAATAAAAATAAAATTACTAATGTATTTCTCAATCTTTGCAGCAACAGAGAAAAGATCTCACCACAATTCTCAATACGCGATGTGACTGCGATGTTCGAATCTCGATCACAAAATCAATAGGCTTAGAAAAATTACCAACTACAACATCGAATACAACAACACACAAAAACAACCAAGAAAAGAAGAAGAACACGAACAGAAGGAGAATCGGTCGCGTTATATAATTTATTTAGTTTTTAAACTCTATATATTAAGCACATGCATATACAGACAGGAGCATGTATGTATAATAAGGACATATGTATGTAACTATATATTTTGGATACTGGGCCAAGCGGTTCCAAAGACATGAAGCAGAGTAACGCCGCTGGATGAAGGGATGCATCCGATGGATCAGCAAAATTCAATTTTGTTTTTAAGTGGAATTTCGAGTGAATAATGATTAAAAGACCCAGCGTCAAATGCAATTTGTTATTGCATTGGGCGATTTTAGGATATTAAGATTAATTGGTTAATATGTAAATTTTTATTGCATTGCTTTTGACTTATTTTTTCGGATTTGTTCAAGTAATCAAGTAATTTTGTTTCTATGTAATTTGTTTGTTTTACTTTGCAATTGAGAAAAGATATAAAAATCGATTAAATTAAAAGTGCTTACATTTAAATTAAATTTATGCATTTGGCGCAACTTTGAGCGAGTTGCCTTAAGTATATTATTATTATTATACAAATAATTTATATTTTAACAAAATAACAAATTTACAAATAAATTCAATTCAATGAAATAATATGAATTTTTTGTTTCTTTATAAATACTTGTAAATACACTGTCCTTGCTTGTTCTCTTGCTTATTGATAACAATTTAACTTCATTTGTATAACTAGCTAAAACGCGAGTGTGCTTAACAAATTGAATTGGATATTTATGACAATTTCTAGTAAAAATACTTTCAACTATTTCACTAACTAAGTATATTTAGAAATATAGAACCTGGTAGCATATTTAAATAGAATAACACCTCGGAAACATAATGAACATAATGGTTGTTTATAGGCTAATAATGGTTACAGTTCGCTATAAAAAGAACAATAAAACTTAAGAGATTTCTTAATTAATGCAAATTCTTTTTAACTCCGAAACGCCGTTAATTTTTTAAAAGCCAATAAATTTGTTAAGCACCGCGAGGCGAACACAAAAATTATTCAATGATATTAAACTGTCCTATATACATAAAGACAAACAGTAAAGACCAATAATAACAAATCAAAATTAATCAAAGACAGAAAATAAAATCTAACTAAACTATTTACATTTGATACTTATAAATACATATATACATTAATATGATGTTGGAATGTGGTTTATATATGCATTTTACTACTAGATAAATTTCATTTGAACTAATCGAAATTGTTTATTTATTCACATAAAATGACTTTTAATTTAGTCCTTAGACAGCTGCCAAATTTTTCAGAGAGTATAAAAAATAAATGGAAGAAAATAAAAATTAACATTAAAGGAAATTGACAGATTTGTAATACAAACAATAACTAAATAGAAAGCTTTAAAGAAATAAGTTAGCATTTGATATATTTTGATAAAAAATACATAACAAAAACCCACTTAAATTAGTTATAAACAATTCAAATTGTATTCTACAATGACTGACGGCATAAACAGTGCAAAGAGTCTTGCAAAATGATTATTACAATTCATAATATGCATATAAAAATATATATTTATTATACATACTCACAACTATATATATAGATAAAAAAAATTAAAATATATTTATTGTACGCTACTCATTATTACATCACAACAATCAATAACTGCAGCTAAAGCATGATTTAGACTCGCGTCAAAACGCCGTGGAAATGAAAAACTCCATATAAAAAAAACAGCGAAAATTTTTTCCTCGTTTTTCATTTCAAAGTTGGTTCACACTTCTCGTTACGTTTCATAACGTAAGGCCCAGCCGTTCTGTTAAACTCAAAATGGCACTGTTAGACTTAACATAGCACAGCTTACGGACCATTTCATTTTGACGTAATGGAATAAGCCTCCACCCCTTATTTCATCAGAGAATGATTAAATTATGACCTTTTGAGATAGTAAAATTTGGGGAAAATGTGGTGTGAGGGAATTAACGACGTTTAATTGGAGGTCACTGCTTAAATACCGCAGATTTTCAACGGTCATAAGGACCAAACAAGTTAATTAGACTTTATTTATTTAATTAAAATGATATGCCTAACAAAATAAATATATTATATAATTATAATGTATCATCAGGCCAGAAAGCGACTATATTATTATTTTATTTAAAAGTGGCAGCATTAAATTTGTTTTTCTTATGAGCAGCAACAACAGCTGATTTATGTAAAGCGGCCACAATAACAGCGTAGATAACATGTAAATCGATATCGAACACGTATATCGATAACAAAATACTAATATTCTGCTAGCGAAGTGAAAAAACCAGATTTTTTACGATTTCATTTTGATCTGAGTCTAAATCATGCTTAAACATGCAGCTGATGAAATGAAAACATTTTTATAAGCAGCAACAATAACAATAAAAATATAATTAATGCCTATGTATAAAAAAAACTTCATTTTCTTGGAGAGTCTTTACATTTGGCGGGTAACTAACAAGTGTTTGATCAAAACATTGAGAAATTTTAAAGGGTGAAGTTATGAGAGTGAAAGGCTATTATCTGACAATTTTCCAAACATAAGTTCCTAGACTCTAGGACCTAGAGTATGCGACTTAATTTTAAAAACATACAATTACACAATCAAACGCCAATTTGTAGCGCAATAAAATTTAGGAAGCTTATTATTATTTATTCATAATTGGCCCGGCAATGTTTATCACCAGGCACATCTAAAAATTCATTTTAGACTCATTAGAGTGCTCCTCTCCACGGAAATCTTTAGTAAAAGGCGAAAGATTTATTCGACAACTGAAGAGAAGCCAGAGTAAAGATACACAATAAACCATGTTGAGTTTCCCTAAAGACTGACCTAAACTGTTTGAGAATTATAAGGTCAAGAGTACACTGAAATAGCACCCTAAAATAGGCTACACTTTAGTATACCACCCTTAAGTAGGCACTTCAAGTATACATATTTTCAATTTACAAATGTTTCGCTTGTAATTCACAAATGGTTATAGTTGTCGACGCGTAGACTGTTGGGCATTCTCACCTTTTAAGTTATCGCTTCTCGGCCTTTTGGCTAAGATCAAAAGTGTAGTTGGTTGGTTAGATCTGACCAACGCCTTCGGCTCCATCCCCCACCGGGTAATCCAGGATGCTGTAGCAGGCATGGGGAGTGCCCAGGGCGGCTCAAGTGCTCATTGAGCATGACTTCGGGCTCCACGACGAGGGTGCGAACGAGCTCGGGATTTACTGCACCTATCTCAATTAACGCGGGTGTGAAACAGGGCTGCCCGGCGAGCCCAATTCTGTTCAATTTGCCATGGAGCGTATCCTGCGCGAAATCGAGCAACAATCGGCAGGATACGCCTATGGCACAATTACAGAGCACTGGCATATGCCGATGATATTGTGCTGGTAGGCTCGTCGGAGGCTGAGATGGCTCGCTCCTGAGTTGCGGAGGAGGCAGCGCGGAAGGCGGGTCTCCTCTTCAACCCAAAAAGTGCGCAACACTGCACCTGACTGGCAAAGCCGCCAGACGAACGACGATCAATACTCAGTTTCAATTGGGCGAGGGCCCTCAAGGTCTTGGGTGCTGGAGAGGCCTACGACTACCTTGGTGTCCCTACGGGACTGGACGTCGACCAGACTCCTCTCGATACAATCGAGGGCATGATGAGGGACGCAGACAAAATCGATGCTTCAATGCTTGCCCCATGGCAAAAAATCGATGCTCTGCGTACCTTCATCAACCCTCGACTTGACTACATACTGAGAGGAGGGCTGGTCAAGAGGGCCCCTCTGGCATGCCTGGACAAGAAGGTTAAGAAGCTGGTGAAGAGCTGGATGAGCCTGCCCCAGCGAGCTAGCGCGGAGGTCGTCTTCATTCCCACATGGAGAGGAGGTGCTGGCATTCTCCCTGCAGCGGACATGGCAGACATTTTAACTATTGCACACGCATACCGAATGCTAACATGCAAGGATGGGCGTGTTGCAAATGCTGCCATGGACTCGCTGAGGAGAACGTGAAATGTCACTCAAAGACGACCCAACGCTGGGGCAGCTGGCTGAGTACCTCTCTGGCTCCTTTGAAGGCCCATTTGGGAAGGACAGAGGGGGAAATCCGGGCTTCTGGACGGATGTGAGGAAGGCATCGCGTCGCCAGGCGGCCCATTTGAAACTGAGTTGGGTGTGCAGTCCAGGCAACGGGGACCTTTCCCTGGTGTGCCGAGGAAAAGGGGCGAGGCGGATCAGCATAAGAGCGAGCACTCGCAGCCAGGTCATCCGACTACTAAGACAGGCTGCGCAGTATACTTATTTAGACTCGCTGACCGCCAAGCCCGACCAGGGGAAGGTCTTCCAGCTATCGGGGGCTCGGCCGTGAGCAATGCGTTTGTGCGAGACGGCAAATTTGTCCGGTTCGCAGAGTGGAGGTTCGTCCATCGCGCGAGACTGGGGGTTCTCCTGTCAACGGCGCCATGCGCTGGAGAGAGGGCGACAAGCGGTGTCGGGGATGCGGGTATGCGAAGAGAGCTATTCCACACGTATTGTGCCACTGCATGCCGCACTCGGCTGCCATGCAGTTGCGGCACAATGCGATCGCTGCCCGCATCTCAAAGCCGCGAAGATTAGGGGAACCCTCGGGAGAACTGTCGCGTAGAAGGCGTGACAGGCGAGCTGCAAGCTCTGCGACCGGACTTGTCGTTCGGAAGAATCCGCCAAACATCGTCATCATTGACGTCACGGTGCCCTTCGGAACGCACGGGAGCCTTGGAGACTGCCAGAAGAGCCAAAATTGAAAATACCGGCCACTGGCAGAGGCTCAGGCGACCGGGCTACCGTGTCGTTGTGGATGCCATCGTAGTTGGGGCCTTGGGTGCCGGGACCCAACAAACGAGAAGTACTCAAGGTCCTCAACATCTCAAAATTCTATGCCTCACTAATGAGGCGACTGATCGTGTCGGAGACAATCCACTGGTCGCGAGACATATATGTGGAACATGTCTCCGGCACGAGGCAGTATACCCTGCCCACTCCTCCTTCGCCGTGATTCGTCCAACCTTTTCTGTTTCTCGTTGCTCGTTCACTCCACGTCGTTAGTCCATTCTGTTTCTTCGTTGCGTCACTGTCCTCACATCTTGACAGCTGCGGTTAATCCCAGCTCACTTTTTCTTTCAACCTGACAACCACAGAGCACTTAACCGTGATACCCATCTGTGATATATGACATAAATATTGAATCAATTCTTTATCTCTTCTTGACAACATAGTGTGCTATGCACACAGCATCTGACAACTCACCTTGGGACTCCCCAAGGCGTATACTGGTTTTCAATGAAAATCCTCATCATCTTTATCTGTTCTTATCAGCTTAACATCTGATAGTTTCTCCATTGGAGGACAACAAATGTTAAACTGATTTTTGGAAACTGACGGAGTGCTAGGAGCTTGCTCCACCTCTGTCATGGGTCGGCCCGGTATTGTAGTACCGCCGGGATTTCGGCCCAACTAAGAAATAAATTTGATTGATTATGATGTCGTTGTAGCATAATGTAAACATTTGATACCTGGTTTTTCAATTAAAGATAGGTCAGTCAGATTATAATTTATTCATGTCCAAAAACTCTCACAATGAAGCATTTCAACGCGTTTCGCTTGTGTGAGAATCGGCGAAAGCTTTCGACTTTCGAGCATCAGCCGAACACTCGCTTCGTGAGAGCAAAAGCAGCCGAACACTTGCATCGTACGAGAGCAAGCTGCCGAGCGTGCTATTTATAGAATATACACATATTCTCTCATATTCTCAGAATTTGGCTTTCACGCATGCGTAGCTGCCTTTACAAATTATTGTATGGATAATCAAATCGTATATAAGACACACAAAAAGCGTTTCTTGTTTAGTACGCTATTAAAATTTCTGAAGATGCGTTTCATTCCCGTCGCATTTAGTATCGCTCTTTTGGTTCGTAACCTTAAGGAAATAGACAACGAGAGGCTTTATAATAATGAGAATTTTTGCAGATCGTTGCGAGTGCTCATCCAACTAGGAATATTAAGGATGACTTGAAGGATATTGCTGGACAGACTCAGTTGGTAATAAACCAGGATTCACTTAGCCAACTCTTTTTTATGGCTAAACTGGTTATAGACAACAATGTGCAAGATCAAGCGGAATTGGATAAGTGGAATAAGTTAATCGATCAATGGAGCTCTAAAAATGAAAGCTTAGTACGCGACGCCACATTAGCATTAGAATTTAGATTACAAGTGCGCAATATCGTATCTATAAAGCCATCTAGAAAATTTGATCGTTCAACACGCCATCGTTTGAAAGCCACCCTCTCCGATATGAAGTCCAAACACTTAAACTTTGTAGGCGATCAATATGCTGCATTTGAGACTAGGGCCACCGAAATGATACGAGTGGCCAAAGAAGCTGGATTTACCGACGATTCCCTCTATAATTTATACGATAGCTTTGTTCAGGCTGTCGATCTTTCTCACCGTAGACTCTTGTTTCGTAATTTGCTAACTTATTTGAATGGCAATGTTGTGAATTTGTAGAATGCTTATCAAACCAAGAAAATGAGTTTAGCTGAAAAAGGGCTCAAGAAAACTAAAGCATGACTGAGTATATCACAATATTCAAATAAATATCAATATTCAAATTTGTGTTGACTGATCGGTATTAATTTCAAGGGTATATTAGTTATGTGCAAATCTGTGTAAGAAACAGATGTGAAGACGGCGGGATATCGGCAAAGCTAGTGAATGAATCTCACTAATACACACAATGATGAAGTTAAACAAACGATTCTTTCTTCCGAGGCATGCTGTGAGAGAGAAAAAAGCACAACACGTGAGAAAATTAATTTGATTACATTACCACAGTAACGCACTGCGGGGCATCTTCAATGATGACAATGTCAACCTTATCGCCTTATAATCACTTACTACATAAGACGTCCTACAAATACGCTACTAGCAGGCTACTTAACGGTGCCGATGAAAGGACACGAAGCACTCAAAACGGGGCAGGTAGGAAGGAGTATGACTCCATGACATGAGTTTACATAGAGATGTATGCGGGTAGTTCTGAATGCACTGAGTACATTGATGTTCATAAGTGTGAAAATGTTTGCATCCTGCAGAGTGAATCTCACTCCCATTGCTATTCATCCTCCTTTCACGTCCTACCCAAAGGACTCTGTATTTGCGTTGATTGAGGCTGATAGGGCACGTGTTGGCAATTACTGAAAATAAACATGAAAAGCGTTTGGTCAAATCAGATGACTTCTTGTTGAGCACGACAACAAATGTTTATTAAACAAGGTTTCAAATTGTCCAACTCCTCCGCAATAATTTATATGTAAATTAAAAACAATTTTTAATAATTTCAATTTTTAAGTTTCAAATAGAATGCACACAAAACATTTATTAAAATTAAATAAAAGCTCGAGTTTAAGTTATAAACTATATCAAATTTAGTTTAATTTTTCTACAGTCTTCAACTTGTAAGTTTTTCGTTCTTAGATTAACTCTTTTCAGCAATGTTTTTGGAATGTTTCAAGCAACAAGTTTTGGGAACACGAAAATCTTTGAGTTGTTGTTTTGGGAATCTTTGGATCAGTATTCCAACAAAAATTGCCTATTTACTATTTTTAGTATCTTTATATCGCTTGCTATATCATATGAAGAATATCTTAAAAACAAGGATCGGAAAATGTATTGTGTCGGGCTTAACGTATATCCCAAGATATGGAAGTGTTAAGCTCAGCTTTTAGAATAATATATATATATTCTTAAAAAAATGCAATCGACAAAGAGATCTTAAACATTGGGACTGTAATGTTAAAGTATCTGTCAATCTAAGCTAAGCATCAGAGACAGATTTTATATCGTGTTTAACAAGAAGTCATCTGATTTGATCAGATGCTTTTCAATTTTATTTTAATAATTGCCAACACGTGCCCTATCAGCGTCAATCAACGCAAACACAGAGTCCATTGGGTAGGGCAAAAAGAGAAGGTTGAATGGCAAAGGGAATGACATTCGCGCTGCAGGATGCAGACACTTTTACACCGATGCACATCATTTAGTGCATTCAGAACTACCCCCATGCATTCATATGTTAACTCAGGGGTCATTACCTTTGCTACCTGTCTCGCAAAAGACTTTCATGGGCACCGTTAAGTAGCCTGCTGTAAACAATAAAGTTGTCCCGCAGCGTGTTTCTATAACAATTTAATACAATTAATTTTCCCACGCACTGTGCTTTTTTCTCTGTCGCAGTATACCTCGAGAAGAAGAGCTAGTAGTGAATCAGATAACCCTTAAAATTAGTTTATCACTGTGAGGATTATTAAGATTAATTCATTGCTTGGGCCGAAATCCTTCCAGATTTGTAGCAGCGAGCCATCCCTTAAAAGCGTCCACTTCAGCATATTAAACAAATTTGCACATAGGTGTTATTTTTAGCAGGCCAAATATTTAAAACCATTCCATACCTTTGTGTATTTTTTATACAAAACATCGTTATTTGGCTCTCTTTAAAATACAATCCATTAATTTCTTACTTCAGGGTGGTTTACTTAAGTGTAGCCTACTTTAGGGTGCTATTTCAGTGTACTCTTGACCTTATAATTCTCAAACAGTTTAGGTCAGTCTTTAGGGAAACTCAACATGGTTTATTGTGTATATTTACTCTGGCTTCTCTTCAGTTGTCGAATAAATCTTTCGCCTTTTACTAAAGATTTCCGTGGAGAGGAGCACTCTAATGAGTCTAAAATGAATTTTTAGATGTGCCTGGTGATAAACATTACCGGGCTAATTGTGAATAAATCTTCCCAAAATTCCTAAATTTAAACGAGCTACAAATAAGCGTTTGATTGTTTAACGTTGTTTTAAAAAAACAAAGTTACTCCAGGGATTTACATTAAGACTGTAGTCCGAGAAAATAAACAGACATGCGATAGTAAATAAAAGTATGGACTTTTAATAATTATGCAAATAATTAAATCTAATGCAACTGCATAGTGTAGATCGCAAATTCGACCGCCAAATGTCATTGTAATCATATTATTAATCCCCTTTGTTAAAGAACTCTTGTCATTAACCATGTAACATGTAATTGAATGGAAAATATGCCTGATACTTGTTCTACCCTTAGAACCCTTTAAGTTATCAATATAAATCATTTGGTAAATCAAATTTTATAACAATTACGAGCTGCAAATTAAATCAAATGACAGACTAGGCTGACGAATCAAACAAATATATCAAAATAACAAAATGTCAAATGGTTGGGTTCGGGTTTGAGTTTGAGTTTGAGTTCGGATCGGGCTTGTGTGCTGATAAAATCGTTGAAAATGCCAGCAAATTACAAACTGCCCCCTCATGAAAATCATCGTGTGCACATATTTCGATGTAATTTAATATGTGGCACGCGTTTGGGAAACTTTTTTTTTTTTTTTTTGTAGTTGTTGTTCGCAGGATATGCTCTGGCTCTCAGCACTCGGCTCGACTGAGGCTCAATTGTTGCCAATGAGAGCAATTGTGTTGTGTTTGTAGCAAGGACACAGTGGGTAGGGTGTAGGGGGATGTTGAATTGCTGGCAACTGGTAATTGCATTTGTTAGTGCTCTAATTGTTTGGGGCGGAGGCAAAAGGTTACTATGCCTAGGATAACAACAAGAGGCTTTTAATAAGCATTGCCCTCAAAAAAAAAAACTGAAAAGTGCCTCGGAACGTGCTAAAACTTTGGCCCTGTGAAAGGGCGGACAAATGGTCTAAATTTTCAACTGTGCAATGGGTTAACATAGAGAACCTACAATTAAGATGGCAGCGATTTGTAGTTCAGCACAATATAATTGTATTGATAAAATCTAAAAGAGATTTTAGCATATGAAAAAGATTGTCGACTTATTCCTGCTCGGACGATATAACAAATAAATTGCTGTATAACATCGGACCAAACTTATTTGTGATTGTTGATACAATTTTAAATATTTAGTATGTGATTTGTATATTTATATACATGTTTTAAATAAAAAAAATCAATCAAGACAAGATAAATTATTTATTTTGTAGAAGCCTGCAAACTGAATCGAGCCTCGCAAAAGCAAACCTTTAAAAGAATGTAACCCTCAAGCCCCAACACGAACCGGACTTATTTCTGAACCCACTTTAGGACTTACATATTAAATTATAAATAATAATTCAAAATTAAATCATGGTCATAAGGTAAAATCTTAAAAGTATTGTAAATATTTTCAGTAATCAATTTAAAAAATTGAGAAAATAAAGGTATGTTTTTGTATTTAATCGATCCATGATTCGAACTTATACCTTGGATTCAGTTGTTCTTTAAAGCTCTTTCAATGGTGTGATCCAAAATGTTGGAGGCTTACAACCGTGGTTTTTAAAATGAGTATCGATCTAAGTATACAGTCGTTGAACGTCTTTTATCCTGATTATCTTCAATCCGTCAAACTTTGTATTTATTTTTTTCAAAAGCCTTCCATAAACACCCTTTGGTTCCTCAATCGAAGGAAGTGCCGCCTTTGACCTGACAGCAAGGATGTTACCACTTGTTTCAAGACCCTTCTCCCGGATAAACAAAGTACCCCTAGCTAAGTAAAGTTTACGCTGCTCGTTTCAGAAGTTAATTTACCGAGAATCAAACTCAAATGCGGATGCAACATTCGAGGCATCTGAGAAGCCGACGCCATTCACGAATTGTAACCTGATCTTTGACACACTTCAGCTTTGATTTCAGGGAATTATGTTAAAAAAAAAGAAAAATAACCAAGCCAGACTGAAAACAATGCGACGTACTCGCATCTCAAAAGGATTTGCCATGCAAACTGACACAAAATGTTGTAATTGCCATAAGACAGACGACCCGTGGAAGTGGCACCCCTCCCAAGTTAACCACAAATTGCCCTTGCAATACGATGCTTCATTTTTATTATTATAAAATTAGGCTTAGCACGTCTGATAGACACGTGCAGCAGTATAGTAGCAAGGAATTAAGTTCCACAAAATACTTTCCAAACTACGAAAATCAATATTATTATAATAATTCATATGCAAAGAACAAAATAAAACGAACTCTAGAGAAGGTCTAAGAAAGGACTTTTATAATATTTAACACATTTGCTCTTCCGCACGTTCATGTCAAATGGAAAACAATAGAACTGAAGATGTCAGTTCCGGGGCGCTGTTTAAGTGCCCCCAACAAGCAGCTTTTGTCAGTTACTACGCAAGCTACGTTGACAACTCACACTAGGCGGAGCATGGGAGAAAATAAAGTTACCTGAACCTTAAAATAACAACAGAATGCCAGGGATTTTGGTTAAAGCGACTAATTGCATGTCTCGGATGCACTGAGAGAAATTTGTAATTATAAATATTTAAAACATTTCATTACTTTATTTCTTACATAAAAGAATAGATTTCTTAAGCTTTGCTAATAAAAAATATAATGTGTATAAGAAAAACAATTAACGATTTGATTGCTGTCAATGAATTCCAAGTAAAAGATAGAAAATTTTATTTAAATAACATGTATAATAGAAAAATTGTATAAAACAACATTAACTTTAAAAATTCTTAAAAAAAACACCCCATTTTTAGAATTCAACCGAAATTTTTTTCTTAAACTGAAACAAATACTTTAAAGTACATAGAAATTTGTTATTTAGTAAACTTTCTTAACTGCACGTCTTTAACATAATCTCAGTGTTAAAATTTAGGTTTTAATATATTTCTTATTGCTGTATTTTATTAAACACCAAGCTCCCTATTTGAATAAAAATTATAAATGTTTAATAATTAATTTTTTATTTATTCGATTTGGAATCAGTTAAAACTTATATACTAATTCATCAAGTAAACTAAGTTTTATAAAAAAGATTGAGATAAAAATAAAATAAGTACTAGGTAGCTGTAGTACTTAGAGTACTATAGTACTATACAGTCTACTATAGATTCTCAATAGCAATCAGCTCGAAAATTTGGAAGAATTTGATATAATTAAATATTATATACTTATAAAATGTCCTTAAAGAAAGTGCACCCTTTAAGCAAAATTATATTCCATTTTCACATCTCTTGCCTGTTGGATGTCAGTGTAATTGTCTGCAGAGTTTCACTCCTCTTCTCTGTAAAGTACTCGCTATGTACATCTAATGCGCCCGCTTTAGGGCTTTAACCTAATAATGATGTTCGACTTACTTTGCGTGACTTATTTTATTAATAAAACGAGCAAATTTGTCATGCTTTTTGGTCGCATCCATGGTGTACACACAGACACATAGATATTGTGCTCGTTGCCGTCGTTATTGTTTTTCACACACACTCGCACACACATAAAGTGGGAGATACGGCCCCTACTCCAAGCCATGGAAGATGTCGCATAGAGAGCTGGTGCGCACAGGACAAGGACAGACAGTTGTTGTTCTGGCAACCCCAAGGCGCAAGTCATCCTGATTGGCTGCGCAAAGGCAAAGGACACGCCCACTGGTGAGGGTGAGTTTGTTAGCTGACGTTTTGGGTGGACTTTTTTGGATGGGCCGTGTATGGCTATGCCAAATGATTGAATTACTGACAAGTATTTTCTGCCTAATTGCCTGAGCTTAGTCTAGCAGACAAGATGTGAGGAGAAGAAAGGGAGCTAGGTGAAGGGGAAATGGAATGAGGCATGAGGCTTAATTAAACGCAAGTCGTTGATGAGGTACAGTTGTGCAAGTATGTGAAAATCGTCTACAACAGCTAACAGGCAATACCCTGGCAATATAACGCATACGCCGCATAAGCCAGTCAGCCAGACGGAGAAACACCGAGACAGAGAGTCTGGTAGCTGCGCCATCAATCAATAAATTAATTATAATAATTGTGGCATTTAATGAATTTAATGCATGCACATCAGGACAACAACACAATGGCGGCCATGACACGTTAATTAGGGGCAAAATGGCGACTCCAAAGCGGCTGAAAGTCAGCGTCGCAGCCGACATGGGCAGAGGCGGCAACAGCGACTGTTTGCGGTTAACATGGGCCAATTAAGTAAAGCTAACCCAGTTATAACTGAATGAATAACTATATTTACAAATATATATATATAAATGTATATGTATATCTGATAAATAGGTAAAATGCCAGCATTATGGGTAGAAATCAAGCGGTGCAAATGGCTAAATTGCAATGTCGTTTGAGATGGCCGTTTGTGGGGTCGAATTGTTGATCTAGTGCGAGGGAGACAACCATATGGTTGCTACACATGCAAATGGGGGTGTGTTTATATACACACACACACACATACACTCTTCTATATATGTATATTTATATGCTGACTTTTTGGGTGCCTCTAAGCGACAGCAAGAGCACCGCAACTGCATTGCTAACATTGGGGGTGAGTCGTGTGTTGTGTGTCGTGTGTCGTGTTGCAAGTCTGGCATGATGTTGCCCCTTTCATCGCTGGGCTCGAGCTTGCCGTTGCTCGTTTAGAGCGATTTGCTGGTTGATGTGCGGTGATTGCCACAAACTCAACGCGACCGTCAACGAGTAAACAACATAAGCGCGGCGGCAATACCAGGACATCTACCTAAACAGGACATGTCAACGCTTAATGAGACCAGCGCCAACGCCCGTGCTACCGCCAGCCCAGTAACAGCTTCAGCGGCAGCTGTGGCAGCAGCAGCAGCAGCAGCAGCGGCGGCAGCAGCAGCGACTGTTGCCAATAGTAAAAGCCCCGCCACAACGACCACAATGTTAACCACAAAAACGCCATTTTCCATTGAACATATATTATTTCAAAATTTAAATGGTGCCAACAACAACAGCAATC
This sequence comes from Drosophila testacea, assembly GCA_035043265.1. NCBI lineage: Eukaryota > Metazoa > Arthropoda > Insecta > Diptera > Drosophilidae > Drosophila > Drosophila testacea. Next base: position 5,046,469 of record JAWNND010000151.1, read on the forward strand.
ACAGCATCAACAACAACAATAATAACAATAACAACAACAATCCAAAGTGCAACAAATATACAGTAAAAAGTGCCAGGAGCAGTGCCAGTGCCAATTCCAATTGCATCTCCATATCGAGTGCCAGTGCATATGAAAGTAATAGATATCCAAGTGCTACATCAGCGACGGCATCCAATCGACCAGCAAACAGTCCAAGTCATTCAGCGTCGGTTTATGCCAGCGAGGATTATGTCAAGTCCATGCACAGCCAACGGTGCGTACTTAAATTAAAATATTATACAAAGATCGCTCAATAGTAAGAACTGGAGTAAATTACTATAATCCAGAATTTGAAAACTCTGATTTGGTAAATTCAAGTAATAAGAACTGGAGTAAATTACTATAATTCACAATTTGGAAAATCTAATTTCTTAATTCAAATATTTTTTTTATTGCTTTTAAACTTTGTCATAATAAAAGTATATAGCATACTCTTAGGGGCAGCATTAAACTAAAAACATCTTGTCTTTGTGTTTAGTTCTTAGAGAATATCTGCAATATAAGTAGTTTAAAAATGTGTTACTTGCAAATAAATACACATTCAGATATTAAAGATGATAAAAATCTTTCAAGAAGTGTTTATAAAATGATTATACAGTCTTTCCAACTGAATTAAGACTAAAGGACAAACTTATTTGTTCCAAAGTTAAAGTCTTATCAAATAAAAAAACAATTAATAGTAATTAAAGGTAAATCATTAAACAAACAAAAATTAATTTAAAGATAAAAATGACCAAACTATCAACCACAACTCTAACTCAACTTGAAATGTTAATAATAGATTTTATGGCATTTTACTTTTTAAAAATGAACAAAAACAAAAACTTTATTTCAAAAACCTCCAAAATTTCGCCGCTCTAATGCTAACGACAATTTTGTATTTACCTGGATTTTATAAGTATCATAACACGGGAGTTTTTCGAAAATTTGCATTGATAATTTCTATTGTTTATTCAGTATAGCCATTTTCTTCTGCGTATTTGTTCAATCTAATTAAGCTCCAAACTTGGTATATAGGTTTCTTTATATCTTTCCCAGATCAAGTTTGTCTTAGAATTGTGCCACACCCCCTTCCGAATCCGTAATTTAGGTAAACAAATTTTAAACTAATAAAACACATTTCAAAATCGAATAACAAAAGTGGGTTTAATGCTTGAGCCTTCATACATATGAAATAAATAATAGCTCAAATCTGTCCTGAAAATTTCATCGCGGTCGGATAAGAAACTCTGAAGTTATTCAACAAACAATTTTTCTCAAGGTTGCGTTTCGCCACTATTGGCCTTTAGCCATTATTTGTTTTCCCACAATTCACTTTGTCTCTTTCCCATAAATACAGAGTCTCCCACTGTCAAGCTTACTCCACTGCAGCTTTATGGATCTTTTTTAGTTTGCTTCTACAAATCTTTCAAATTGCTCAACCATTTTGGTGACTACAATTGAAGCAGTCAGAAAACCTTTGTTTTAACTTCAACCTCAAACAAACAGGTGAAGCTTATCGTTTGATAAGCCATACATGATAGTAATTCTATACAGTCGGTCCCGACATAATATTTTGTACCTGAAACAACTTCCACCAAGGAAACTTCAAAACCAAGATAATGGTTACGGTTACGGTATTAACCGATTGAAATTGAACTGAAACTGAAACAGCAAAATTTGCTTTTTATATCGATACAGAAAAGCAATAATCTTAGAAACCCGGTTTAAACCGGCGGCGGTGAAAAGCTGACCGTGTGAAGATCATTTGAACAAACTTAAATATCACTGTACCACATTCAAAAATTAAAAAATCTTTGGGAACCAGAGATATAAATCCGAATAATTCGCAAAAACCGGTAACCGTTACTAAACCGGTATAAAAAGGTTTTGCGGAATCGTTGACGGAAAATTAAAGCCCGACGGAAACGGAAACCTATATTGGTTTCGATTTTAATCCCTGATAGCTTGTATAGAAACATAGACAGACCGAATAAAAAGGATATATCGACTCGTTGTCCTGATAACTATTATAGGATCTGCGTTGCACACTTTCTGATAAACTACCCACTTCAAGGGTATAAAAAAGATATTATATTGTTATTAAAACGATTTTAACATGAGAACCTAAATTAACACGTAACATGAAATGTATATTGGAGGTATTAGTTCTTTATCCCAAGACAGTATTGGTAATGTTAGCTATTACACCGATATTTACAGTGCCCATCAACAACGTGCTGCCGCCTCACATTACGGTCATCCATCATCTGGGCCAAATTCAGAATCGACATTACCACAAATGTCGTCTGGACCCGCAGCAGCTCCTCCACCGCCGCCGCCACCACCCCCCGCACCAGGTGGTGGACCAAATGCCGTGCTATACCCGAGTGCAAGCTATAGTGATCACGGTTTCCTGCAGATGACCCTAGGCTATTTGTCGCCATCGTCGGGCACGTACAAGTCGGTGGATCCCTACTTTCTATCCCAAGGTATGTCTATGGGTCCGTGTCAATGGCCATTAGCAACACCAAAAGTTTTTTGTGTGCTGAAGACAATTATGAAACAACTACTGTGTGTAATACAATTAATGTGAAGCTAACTTTGCAGCCAGCTTGTTTGGAGGAGCGCCTTTCTTTGGGGCGCCTGGCTGTGTGCCGGAGCTGGCTCTAGGTCTTGGTATGGGTGTGAATGCATTGCGTCATTGCCGGCGTCGCAAGGCACGCACTGTGTTCAGTGACCCACAGCTGTCAGGTCTGGAGAAGCGTTTTGAGGCGCAACGATATCTATCGACACCGGAGAGAGTGGAACTGGCGACGGCGTTGGGACTAAGCGAGACACAGGTCAAGACGTGGTTCCAGAACCGTCGCATGAAGCACAAGAAGCAACTGAGACGGCGCGACAATGCCAATGGTAAGTGGCCAAGACAAGTTTCTTTGTAGAACTTTATTCATTTTTGGCCAATTAGCCTCAAGCCTTTTTGGCTCTTAGCTGCCATTTTGGCTGACAAAAGTTTTCTTAAAGTTTTTACAAATCAAATTAGTTGTAAAATTTCTCATATTTATTCCCTACCTTCCCCTTCACTCTTGCGTTTTCTCAGAGCCCGTTGACTTCTCACGCACTGAGCAAAGTGGCAAGCAGCAAAGTGAAGCCTCCAATGGAGTTGCCTCCACCGACTCCAAGCAATCCAAGCTGGCAGCGGGTGGGTCACAACCTTCAACCACCCAACAGCAGCAACTGCAAATGTGCTTCCTCCAACATGGCTACTCCACGGATGACTACTCCGATCTGGAAGCGGACAGCGAGGATGATGACAACTCCAGTGATGTGGACATTGTGGGCGATACCAAGTTATATCAACTTACATAGGTCACAGCTTGCTCAGCATTTTCAATTAGTTGACCATGTACAGACATTTAAATTGAAGAAATATGTCGGAAATACTAATTGACTTTGAAATACCTTAAATTGTCGGGCTTTGTTGATTATTTAGAATTAAATATTTTGGTAAACAGAGCCTTATATTTAAAATTTTTCACATATTTTAGTATTTTTGTTCGGAATGAATTGAGTACATGAAAATGTTTAATTTAAAATCCATTTGATTTCGACATTTTATTTAATTTCTGCGGTCTTTTATATATTGCCGGCCTTAATTATTTCCATTGGTTTATTTTGGCATATTACCTTCTATTTAAGGTCTGTACCATTATCGTAATTTAACTGTAAATATTGATCGTAATTAGATCTCGATTGAGCGTCAATCTAGTCACAGTTATACCTAAGATATCTATATACCTTTATTCAAGTATATGCATTAAACAAAATTTAAATTTAGTGATTCGCATTCGAGAACTTCCATTTTTTCCTCCCTCCCTCTCTGTATGTCTTGATGTGCTAGCCAGCTTAGTAATAATGCTTTTCAATAAAAAGTCATGTGAAAAGTGCACAGTTCTTAAAAATTTTCCATTTTCCCTTCACTGAGTTCCTGTGGGCGCGTCCGCTGGGCAATCAAATCCAATTGAGGACCAACAAAAAGTTGCCTATAATCAGGTTAAACTTTGACTTCCCGTATAGGGTTGAAACGACAGCACCACGCCCCTCTCATGCCCTGCGCATGCTACGATTGAGGCACAGGGAAGACGAGGGTGCAGCTCTGAAGTGCCCCTTTAACAATGGCAAAATAATTGCGGGTTATTAGCGAGCCATTTAGTGAAACACTTTGTTGCAATTTGGAACACAAAGTGGTTGCATATTTTCCATTGATTTTGGGAATTACGGATGCCGCTGCCATATCCTGGACACATCCTGACACATCCTTCAATGATCCGTATGCTTGTTGTTTAGGTAAGTAGGTTTGAATTGATGTTTACCAGACAAGACCTATCTTTTCCTGTAACACGAGTATGGTATGTTGTTTAAGGTAATCTGGTTTTAGTTCGTAAGTTAACTCGTTACTTTAGTTCAGTGAATAAAATAGTTTAAAATTAAAATAGAAGGCTTATCAAATCATGCTGTCGTTGTCTAGCTAACAATACAAAAATATAAAACTGTTTCGGAATTCTACAGCTCTATCCAGCTTATAAGAGTTAATTCATTTATATTGGCGATGTAAGAACATTGATGTTTTGTGTGCAAAAAATTGATTGAATACATGACTAATTTGATTGGTAATCAGTATAACTTATTTTAATGATAGCGTATTCATTGAAAAACAAAAAACAACCTTATTTGTTACATTAATAATACTCGTTCGTAATACATAGTTTAAAGAATTAGATGCTGATAATTAAAATGCTGATCATGATGTTTTCCCATGATGTTTTCTAATTGTATTTATATATGTATATTACAAGGGAACTTTTCTAATGCGGGGATATTTACCAAGCTGGTCATCGCTAGACTCGCTGGAACTTTCTGTTATTCAAATTTGGTCAAAATATATACAAAAAAAAATTTTGACACACAATATGTGAGTTTGGTTAAGATATTTTAGGAGAAAAAGTAGAGATTTGGTTAACACTTCATCACTACATCCGTATTTTATCTAACTATTTTTTTTTATAAAGATTGACCTGTAGCCATTCCGACTAGTTTCACCTTTAGTTTTCTAATTTTGAAAATTATAATTATTATAAATTTTATTTTATGGATAGAAATATTTGCGGAGGCGTTGGACAATAAAAATCTTTTTTAAAACGCGTCTATTCTGTCGTGCTCAACAAGAAGTCAGCTGATTTGACCAAACGCTATTCATGTTTGTTTTCAATAATTGCCAACACGTGCCCTATCAGCGTCAATCAACGCAAATACAGAGTCCTTTGGGTAGGACGTGAAGGAAGGTTGAATGGCAATGGGAATGAGATTCACTCTGCAGGATGCAAACATTTTCACACTTATGAACATCATTGCATTCAGAACTACCCGCATACATCTCTATGTAAACTCATGTCATGGAGTCATATTCCTTCCTACCTGCCCCGTGTTGAGTGCTTCGTGTCCTTTCATCGGCACCGTTAAGTAGCCTGCTAGTGGCGTATTTGTAGGACGTCGTATGTAGTAAGTGATTATAAGGCGATAAGGTTGACATTGTCATCATTGAAGTTGCCCCGCAGTGCGTTACTGTGGTAATGTAATCAAATTAATTTTCTCACGTGTTGTGCTTTTTTCTCTCTCACAGCATGCCTCGAAAACAAGAACCCCTTATTTAACTTCACAATTCTGTATATTAGGGAGATTTATTCATTAACTTTTCCGAAATCATGCCGTCTAGACGGGTCTGTAATACCGATCCAGCACTTGAGAGACTTGACATCTTATGTAACACACATTTCTACATAATTAAGTAATATATGTAACCTTGAAAACTATTACATAAAAATCAGTCATCACAAATTTTGTTTTCGTATTTTATTTTGAATATTGATATGTTCATAGATATGTTTAGTTTTCTTAAGACCATTTTGAGCCAAACTCAACGCTCTGCTTTGAGAAACATGCTATAATCCACATCTTTACCATTCAAATACTTATACAACTTAGTAAAGAAGAGTTCCCGAATAAGATGATCCTCATACCACTTAAACTTATAGGCTAAAGACAAGGGGGATTCCTTGGTATCTCCAGATTGCTGGTCCTCCCGAACCATTTCGATTGCCCTAGTCTCGAATGCAGCAAGACGATCTCCAACATGTTTATTTAACCGGAACATCATGTCCCTAATCGGGACATCATGTCGCTACTAGTACCTACCTAGTAGTTTCTTGGTCGTATCATCATTACAGCCCTCTTAAGGGAGTATTCGTAACCCCGGAATAGCTTCCAAATTACGCCCTTGCCATATGCGTTGTTTTTATATTTTCCAGCCAAGTTGCTAAAAGCATTGAAGTTAATTAAGGAAGCTTTAACAAACAATAATTATTGTCAATATATGTACCTATCATGACAATATTCGTACCACCATGCGCCAGTATAGAGCTGGGCACAGTTTTTACTCTGATGAAGATCGTTATCACGATCAAAAGTGGTAAATTTCATTCCGTGATGTTTTCTGAATGAATCACCAGCAGTTCCATTGGCTTTGCCCATAGTGTGTAAGGCATATAGTTCATCTTCGTCGCCAATTGCAAATTTCTCATACGTCTCAAACTTTTCAGTTCCACCAAAATCCTCCAGAACAACCAGCAACTCCTGGCTGTACTCTGACGTTAGTGCATGTATCCTATCTAATCCCAAGAAGAACTCGCCATCCAAATCTCCGAATCCCTTTTTGTACACATTCCACTTTCGATAAAAATTTACACTTCCATCCATTCGACTCAAAATGACAGTCCAACCACCACCCTGAGTCTCTGCATCGCAAGTCACTCTAAATGGGTGTTCACTGTAGCTGGGAATGAGTATCTCGTAGATTCCACTCGATTTTGAATTGGTAGTTGCTTCAGCACAATTTCGTCCGTAAGACTTAACACCATGTTGTTCGGTAGCTGTTATTGAATCATTATGAAGAGTTCCTTGTCTTTCTACCTTTGCTCTAAAAATTATTTATATTTGGGTTTCAAGTCGGATTTAAGCTTGGAAAACTCACCTCAGCATGGAGACAAGCGACAGAAAGTCTTTAGTCCCATTGAACTCTGCAGTCGGAATAGAATCAGGTAGAACAATATATGAATTAATTGATATTATACAAATAAATTTCAACAACATTTTAGAGACTGAATTTAATTGAGACAGGTCGAGATAGCGTGAGAATTCAAAAGTATCTTATCTTTAATATAACTTCACTATTAGCATTTTGATAACACAAGATTTACTAATCTATTTAAATTATATAAATTTACAACAGTTCTCCATGGACTGTTGATTTAGTGATTATAAATAATTATTTGAGTTATAATTCAAGTGTTGCTTCGAATTCATTAAAATCAATACGTGTTGACTCGGTAAACTATCAAGAGACAGAAAGAGGTTGATATATGGGTGAAGTTCCAAGAATTGAATTGAATTGAAAACACATATAAATGTATGTATGTAAATGGAGATACATACTTATTCTACTTTCTTGTTTAGGGATTGTTTTAGAGATGAGATTTTTGCACATATTCTTTGCTTAAACTAATTATTTTTCTGTTTTTACTTTCAGAATAATGAATTAAAATCAAGTAATATCTATGTCATGATTATGGTTACATAAGAACCAGTAAACACTTGCTATATTGAAAAATTGTGGTTATCAAACGATAAGGTAAAATCGGGATTGATATTACGTTTGAAGTCAATACAATAGTCGAGCCTCCCTACTTATCAGCAGGTTGAATAACATTTGTAGCTGAAGAGCTTTTCTATACAGGGTTACTTTTCCACATAAGTAGAAACAATAATTTGTATAGTTGTATGTAAATGTACATACATTATGTGTCAAGAATAGAGAAATTATATATCGAGGAATTGAAAATGCTAACAGAAACCTTAAGAACAAATTAATATATTAATTGGTTGAAAATAAGAAACAAGTTTTACAGCACCTTCTACATTTAATAGCAATTTGTAGAGGCTTTTCACTGATAACAGTTATACATGTACTTGTACATAAAATGTGTTTAATCAATGAAACAAACAACAAGTGAACTTATACATTTTTTACATTTGTACATTATGTTTTTTTCCTAAATATTTTATGTTCTAACGCAATTTCAAGTGTGTTTTTGTTCACACCCTCATGGGGAAAGACAACTCTACTCATTAATTCAATAAACATACATACATACATACATATGTATGTACATACATATACTTAAGCTGGGGGCATGTCTCGCTTGGTTAATGCCAATGCTCCCTCTTTTCTTCATCTCTCTCTCATCAGTCTCTATTACTCTCGCTCTCTTGCTGTTTTGGCTACGCGTGCATTTATACGTTATCTGTTATGTAATACCCTATATTAAAAACGCAATGGGGTATATTTTTTGACTATACGTTTTAATTGAAATATGGAATAGATCAACAAACTTGTTGGTACCATTCCCTTTTTTGTTGTGTTTAATATAGTGCAGGGTATTTAAGGACAATCAATTGTTTTCAGATCATTTTTTCCATAGTTTTAGTGCCCATAGCTTAAGCTGGAGTCGAAATATTCACCTAATTGTTAGTACACGGTATTTCTTAGTGTAATATTCAATTGCTTGCTAATAAGTCTTGTAACTTTAATAAACATAAATGGCAGCACAAGTCCATCCTTCGATCTTTGAATATCCTTTTCCGTATAAATACCCACTTAAATGCCTATCGTACACAGTCGAATTTACAAGCTAATTAGAGGGTATTTCTTAGTGTAACATTCGCTTGCTAATTATTATTTTATGTATTTTTATTCCCGTCCGGCACAAAAGTTGTGACGTTGCATTCGTCGTCGCCGTTGTTCCCATTGCCAGCTGAAAGTCAACATAGCTCAGTCTCTTTAGTACAGCCGTCGACTGCGGTGCTTTTGGTGTCTGTCTGTTCTGTGTTCTGTTTTGATCAGTTCGTTTATCGTTCTTTTCCTGTAAGTGAAAGTTATATTGTTATTGTTATTATTGTTCTTTTTGTTCGAAAGAGTAAAGCTCCATAAATGTTTTGGCCCAACACCGTATGAGGTCAAGGCAAAGTTAAAAGTTGGCAATCTTAACGCTATATCTAAAAGATACTTATAGATATACCATATGTACATATATATATATATATATATGTATACATAAGTATACTAATAGATACATATACTATAACTTAATCAAATCATGTGGCGTTTCCAAAAATAACAAAAAAAGGGGCACGTGTCGTAGCTCTTAGAAATTTGCCAAAAAAATAAGAAAAACATTTTGCTTGTTCCGGTTTCTATTTTGTTGCTTTGATATTCTTTCTATATATGAACATTATATGTGTATATACATATATAAACAGGTTATCAGCTAGCACATAGGCAAAACAACCAAAAACCACACTAGACTATACACCCATACACATGGAAACTCACAGACTTGACAAGTTTTTGATAATAAGTGTTCATGGGTCGAAAGAGTCTCTCTATCTCTCAGCTCGTTTGACCTTCATGCTTTCTGGAAGGCATTGCCTTTTAATTTGTTGCCAATGTTGTTTTGTGTTTGTTTTTAAGGAGCCACAGGAACCGCATAATTTACAATAATATACCCCAACGATGGCGGCCAGTAACGGTGATTGTAAGTGAACATTTAAAAACTCGAACTCCTCTGCTCTGTCGCATTGTCGCCTTTGCCTGCCCGTCAATTTGCACCACAACTTCTATAACTGACAACTTACCCAATCCACTTGAATCCACTCCAAATCAATTCCAGTTTATTTAATCAACTCACTAACTTTATTATATTTATTGTACCCACTTTGACTTTTATGATTGCCACTGATTTTGCAAAGTATTTTAATCAATCAACTTAATCCCTGATAATCTTAATTAGTTGCACTATTTCCAACTTCTTTATAATAGAACACAAATAATACTTTATATGTTTTATAATGTATTTTGTTAAACATTTTAGCTAATTAACACACTGTGCTTCTGATTATACAACAATTAATATACTCTCAAACTTGTCTATAGAAATAAAAATTTGATAACTGAAAGAAACAGAGATAAAAATACAAATTTAAATTCTCTCGAAGAAAATATTTTATAGAAATGTTTGACAAGTGTTTTTAGTTTATTTAAAACGCTTAAAAAATTAAGTTGGATAATTTGAAGTACAAAAGTTACATTACAACTTATATTTTTCATATAAATTTTCTATCTGATTGTGAGCTAAAAATTTTATATTTTCACAATTATTTTCTAATTACTTTTCTGAATGTTTTTATTTGAAGTGATATTATTTCACAATAATCGCTAAAATCTGTGATGCTCGTTCTAAAAATGAATGTTTAATATTGAAATCTTGTCCAGAAACTGTAACTAACTTGGCTTTCTTCAATTCACAGCCACAATGTCTCAACAGGGACCGGTCTTTGACTCAAATGCGATGACGCTGACGCGTTTCGTGTTACAGGAGCAACGCAAGTTCAAGGAAGCAACTGGAGATCTGTCCCAGCTGCTCAATTGCATACAGACAGCCATTAAGGCGACTGCATCGGCGGTGCGGAAAGCGGGCATTGCCAAATTGCATGGCATTGCGGGGAATGTGAATGTGCAGGGTGAGGATGTCAAGAAATTGGATGTGCTGTCCAATGAGCTGTTCATTAATATGATTAAGTCCTCGTACGCCACGTGTCTGATGGTCTCCGAGGAGAACGAGCATGTCATTGAGGTGGAAACAGAGCGTCAGGTGAGTCAGATCCACCTTAAGACAAATGGCAACAGTTTGTTAATCATTGTTCTCTTTGATCAGGGTAAATATATTGTTTGCTTTGATCCACTGGATGGTTCCTCCAACATTGATTGTCTAGTGTCAATCGGTTCCATTTTTGCCATCTATCGTAAGAAGAGTACGGGTGTGCCAACTGTTGAAGATGCACTGCAGCCAGGAAATCAGCTAGTAGCCGCCGGATATGCGCTTTACGGCTCCGCGACAGCCATTGTTCTTAGCCTGGGTAGTGGTGTCAATGGCTTCACCTACGATCCCGCCATTGGTGAGTTCATCCTTACCGAACCGAATATGCGTGTGCCCGACAAGGGCAAGATCTATTCCATCAACGAGGGCTATGCCAGTGACTGGGATGCCGGTGTCTACAACTACATTGCCGCCAAGAAGGATCCTAGCAAGGGCAAACCATACGGTGCACGCTACGTCGGTTCCATGGTTGCTGATGTGCATCGTACCATTCAATACGGCGGCATCTTTATCTACCCTGCCACCAAATCTTCACCCAATGGTAAGCTCCGTCTTCTCTATGAGTGCAATCCCATGGCCTACCTCATGATCCAAGCCGGCGGTCTTGCTAGCAATGGCAAGATAAGCATACTGGATATTGTGCCACAGAAGATTCATGAACGCAGTCCCATCGTTCTCGGCTCCAAAGCCGATGTTGAGGAGGCGCTCAGCTACATGCAGTGATTTTTTTAATAAATACAAAATAAATGTTTTTTATGTACTAATTGAAAGACTCTATATTTCTTAGGCAGACATTGTTTAAACTTTATACAATAGTTAAGGATTTTCATGGCAAATTCCTGGATCTCCCAAACTTCGCTGGCAGCTTTGGGACCCTGAGATTGTAGTCTCACATTCGTATTTTTCTATTTTTCTAGGGTTAATTTGAAAGAACTCTCCGCATATCTTACTGTTAAAGAATGTTCGAATCCAAAGTCTATATCATTATAGTAAACGCATTTATTACAGAACATTTTAAAGGAAAATATGAAATTGTTAAACATTTTAACAGATTTAGATACAAAAAAAATAGCATCGGTAACAACTTAAGAATTAAATTTTTTTTTTTTTAAACTTAACCGTACCTGTGACCTTAAAATGCGTTCGCCTTGTGCTTAGGCACAAAGCTGAAGCCCTGGGGCACAGGTCCGAGCAGCATTTCGCTGAGTTTAACCCAATCGGCTGCATTGGATGAGCCCATTAGGGTTTCCATTTCATCACGTCCACGATACTTTTGAGGTCTGGAGTTGATCTTTTGCGGCGGCGACTGCTGCAACTCCTCGGGTATATATCGGTAGAGGAATGACTGCCATTCGAGTAGAAAACGTCGAGTGTTCTCCACACCTTTGGTATCGGAGCCCCAATGCTCCAATCCGTAGTTACAATAACGACGCAGCATTTCAAAGCGTTGTGTGGATGTGGGAGCCCAGAACTTTTCTTGCTTGATCTCCTGGAATATCCAGGGCTTGATGAGAGCTCCGCGTCCAATCATCACAGAGTTTACATGAGGAGCCAATGCCCGACGTTCCACGTAGTCCTCATAGCTAAGTATGTCTCCATTGCCAATGACAGGCATGTGTTTGGCCTGCGCTGCACATTGTTCAATATAATTCCAGTTGGCCGACTTTGTATACCGCTGCTCTCGAGAGCGTCCATGCAGCGTTACAGCTGACGCGCCCCACTCTTCCACCAGAGGCAGCAGCTCATGTGCTACACTCTTGTCCGCATAGACACCCGTTCGCATTTTGACCGTAAAGGGTATCGTTTCGGATAAGGCCGCACAACTGCGCACTGCCAACTCTAAGATGTTGGTGCGTCGCATCAAGGCACTGCCTCCGCCCTGCTGATAGATGAGATCGATGGGACAACCAATGTTCAGGTCGATGTAGTCCACGCGAGCTGTTTCATGCAGCACCTGTGCTGCTTGAGTGATCACATTGGGATTGTTACCGCACACCTGCACACCAAAGATGTCCTCGCTCTCGTGACGCTTAGTCAGCGCCCACTCCTGTCCCAGACCCTTGAGCAGCGGTACAGCGCAGGCCATTTCCCCGCAAGTTATATCCGCGCCAAACTCCTTGCAGATGCGCCGAAATGGTAAATTACCCACAGTAGTTAGAGGTGATAAGACAAGTTTTTCGCGAAAATCAATTACAGGTTTGCGAGGAGCGTCCCGTCCAGTCGAAGAATCATCAATAGCACTACCAATGGAAGATGATTCTAATGACTGCACAGCATCCTCTTGCTGAGATTCCACTAGTGTTTCCTCTTTCTTTTGTTGCTCCGCTTGCTGCTTTCTCTCATCACGCACCTTTTCCGCTTGTTTAATCACTTCCTTGCTGCGAGTAAAATCGTAGTCGTGTTTACGCAGTCGAACTTGTAACTCTATGGGCATAAATAGTTAACTACGATATGAAAGAAGATATAATATTTAAGCATCCTACCTGCACTGATGCCATTGCAAGTGGTTGAAGGCGTCTTTTCATCGAAGTGCTCTCCTTTCATGTTTCTACCCTCCGCATCTGTATGAGACTTGGCAAAGCGGCAGGTGACTCCACGGCCACAATAGCCTTTGGTTGCAAACACATAGCACTCGTTGCCCAAATCTTCGCCCTTTGACGCCAAGTAGGCATCCAAGTCATGCACATAACGACAATTGGCCAAGGCGCAAGCAGTTCCACCTGGTCCTTCTATCAACGAATGACAAAGATGCGAGAAACGTTCATCCTTAAACACGGGTCGGTTCTACCAGACAAAAAGCAAAGATTGGTAAGTCGATTTTATAATAATTTACATTGCTTACTTTGTTTTGTCCACGTTTGCGTTCCTTTTTACCGCCGCGTTTGTTGCCAGCTTCGTTCCGAGTATCTGCATCTTCCTCGTGCTTTCTTTTGTTTGATTCGCCGTCATTGGAAGCGGTTTGCCCACTGCTGGCTTCACTTATCAAATATCTGAATAATATAATTGTTTCAGCTTTACAATTACTTAACAAATATTCAATAACAACACTTACTCTGGTTTAATGTAACAAATACCCGGCTCCATGTCGCAGTGTGTGTACTAAAACTCTAAAACTTTAGCACAAACAAATCGCACGTGCTTGGCAAATAATCGATGTATCGCAACTTGCGTATCGATTTCTTTATTGTAAATTGCGGTTTTTTTCAGCTGGAGGTTTTAATACCTTTCACTCCGAATAAATTTAAATTTCATAACTATATCTACAGTATATCATACCTTACTATGTTGTGCATTGCACAATATACCACTGATATATCATCACAGAACAGTATCTATCGATATATCACCATTTGTTTTTGAGAACCTACCGCACTTCGTGACCTGCGTACTATTCTCATAAGCTGATCAGCTGTTCGAGATGGTGCAACTGTTTAAATTCTTATTAAAATCTACAAAATTGGTATGTGCATAACTAAAGTACTTACAATTTTTATATAATATAATTAATTATAGCCCGCTCGACCACACTTTCGTTCCAACTTTCTGGATACACTGCGATTGACGGTGCGTGGAGGACATGGCGGTAACGGTTTGCCAAGATATGGAGGCGTTGGTGGCCAAGGCGGTTGCGTCTACTTTGTGGCTAAAGAGGGCTTAACATTACGTAAAGTGGCGCAAGGCCTAAAGGATAAACGCGTGCTCGCATCTAGTGGTGAGGACAGCAGCAAATTAAGCATTTTCGGACGACGCGGCACAGATCAGCGCATAGAAGTTCCAGTAGGTGTCCAAGTTTATGATGAACAACAGAAGTTGCTGGCTGATCTGAATGAACATGATGCCACCTGCATAGTGGCAGGTGGAGGCACTGGAGGCTGTACCGGCAACAACTTCATAGGTCGACCAGGGGACAATCGCACAGTAAGCCTGGATTTAAAACTGATTGCGGATGTGGGTCTGGTTGGATTCCCCAATGCTGGAAAGAGCACGCTGCTAAAAGCAATTTCTAATGCCAAGCCAAAGATAGCCGCCTATCCTTGTTAGTATATGGATTTCTTTGTTGGGGGATTTCGTTAATTTCCATTTCACTTGGGCTTTTCAGTCACCACCATTCGTCCACAGATCGGCACCATTGAGTACAGCGATTTGAGGTCCATCAGCCTCGCCGACTTGCCTGGTCTCATTGAAGGAGCACACGCTAATTTTGGCATGGGACATAAGTTTCTCAAGCATATTGAACGTACGCGTTTACTACTTTTCATGGTGGACATTTTCGGATTTCAGCTAAGTCCACGGCATCCGCATCGCGACTGCTTGACCAACATATATGCACTTAACAAAGAACTAGAGCTTTATGATCCTACACTGTTGGAGAAACCTTGTGTCCTGCTGCTCAACAAAATGGACAAGGAGGGCGCACAGGAAATTCTAACGAGACTAAAGCCTAGCATTAAAAATCTAGATAGTGGTTTAGCTGAATGTCCAGAAGAAGTGCGTCCTAATCGAGTGCTGAAATTCAAACACATTTTACCCATATCAGCAAAGAACTCGACAAGAATAACGCAAGTAAAGAAACAATTGCGCGACACGCTGGACGATGTTGCAGCGGAACACCTAGTTGCTGATGAGCAGATGCTTAAAGAACAATTGCAGCAAAGGGTGGGTGTAATGGGGCCTAAAATTACCTAATAAATGTTCAATATTTTGTTTAAATCATTAGTCTGTAATTTTAATACGATAACGTAATTCGAAAGTTGCAGTTATTCGGATTTTCGAAAATCTGTGATTTTTATTGCTCATCACTGTTACAAAGAGCGATAATTAAAAGAATCGATAACTTTAGCGATATCTCATCACTAAGCAACCATAGTCACACACACACAACACATACAAGCACGCAGTTGTTGTGTCGCGTCGCGCTAAAACACGAAACGAAAAATGTTGAAAATTTCAACGCTCGCGCTCAGTGAAACAAATTCCAATTGGTGCTCTGTGAACATGTGCTCAAGTGCTAAATGTAACAAATTTATCCTATTGGATTACGAACGGCGACTTAATGCCATTTAATTTGTAATGAATATAATGACATTTCGATACATACACACACATGCATAAATCTTGAGGGGGGCAGAACACTGAAAAACTGGTATATAAAAGACGACGCCAAATGAAAAAGACAGAGAGTACTAAAGAGAGAGAGAGAAAGCTCAGTACTCCACGGGTGTTTCAAACACCCAACAATTTTAAACGGTAAAAATTTGCCAAAATCCAAATATTTACTCTCTCGTAATGTCACAACACAACAACCCCCGCATCATCATCATCATCACTACTACCAGCAGCAGCAGCAACAACAACAACAACATCATCACCACCAGCAGCAGCATCAGCAGCAGCAACTACAACATAAACAAATACAGCAGCAAAGTTGGTACTCACATGTTGCTTCCTACCCTCCCCCCCACCATCCGCACACCGCAGCCTTTGCGGCGCCCTGCAAAAGCAATAATAACAACAACAACAACATTATGAATGCATACGGTGCGGGAGCTGGAAGCACGCATGCAGCATATTATGGCTCTGGTGGGGTGGGCTATAACCTTGAGGGCAATACTGTGGCCTATGCGCACAACCAGCTGCTACAATACCAACAACAACAACAACAACAGCAGCAGCAGCAGCAGCAACAACAACATCATCAGCTCAGTCAACGCTCGTATATGCCGCACAGTTTAATGCATAGCTCGTATCCCTATATTAAGAGCGAGCCATTGGAGCTGGCTGATGATAGACAACGCCAACAACACCAACATCAGCAACAGCAACCGCAGCAACAACATTTCCAGAATCCTATGGCACCGCCGCCAGCTCCCGCCAATCGTCACAGTCTCGATGCCAGCGGTGAAATGATAATAAAATGTAAGTATCGAGCTTTAGGGATATCGATATCCATACTCCCCACACCCACACAGGCATACGTATGTTAATGCAAAACACAAACAGTGTAACCATGCAATTGGTACAGACGCACTCACACAGACACGACAGAAACAAAAACTGTTGGAGAGTGTCAGTGACTGTGTAAGAGACATGGAAAGAGAACAGTTACTGTTACTTGGGGGCCATTTTCCTATAGCGTAAGTAGCCGTAATTTCAGCTCCGTTTTTGGTGTCGCCGAATCAATAAAACGTTTTGTAGCTGAGTTGAGTTGAGTTACGCTGAGGTTTTTGCGCTTGTTCGTTCGGTTGGTTTTCGGTTTTTGGTTCGTCTACGTTCTCTGTATCTGTGTATTTGTATCTCTGTTTCTGAGTGCGTTTCGTCTAGTTGTATGTGTGTATGTATCTATATCTATTTTATATATATTTATTTATGTACATATTATATTCTCTGATAGATGCTTTATACTACCGGCTATAACCCTAATGTTTATATACACACATTTTCTATCTATTGATGAAATTTCATATTGTCAAAGTGTATAATTGTGTGTGTGTTCAAGTCTCAGTTCTTATGTAACATGTACGTTTCCCAACACATTATACCCTACGTATAATGTATAGAATGGATTACCGTACCCTAAGGGCGGGGCATCTAATGAATATCTATTGAAATAAAAGCGATGATATAATGCTTAGACAATCCAATTATTCTATAATACTATCATAAAAAAATAAAGCAATCAATCATTAATTTTCTTTTCTTTATTTCTTTTAAATATGCTGAGGAAAAATTAGAAACTGTAAATACTTATACATATAGTACATAAAGAAAAAAGAAAAACACTCTTGCTTCTGTTATCTCTGAATTCATGCTTATCAAAACAGTCGCCCAGAGAGAACTCAACACGAAAATACTTACATATATGTACAACCATTATAAGCAACCATGGCAACAGAACAATAAAGAATATCTGAAGTTGTTGAGATATTTTCTTACTTTTATCTATATCGTGTGTATTCTATTGGAAAATTTTAGTTTTAAATCTATTTTACTTTAAACTATTTATATTAATCTTCTGTAGATTTTTCGCTGACTTTTGTTTACTATTTTAACATTCAAGTGGAAATGATATATTTCCTTGCCTTATTCTATTTTTATTAACTATTTATTCTCTTTAATTCACTTTCAATTAACGAAATACATTTGCAGAACTGTTGTAGAAAAACTATTATCTCTAAATTCAACCAATTCTGCTTGTCTATAGTTTATTCTTTATATATATTAGAGATTATTCTTCTAACACACGTATAAATTTGCACATAAGATCTGTGTCGATAAGAGACCGAAAATAGAATTCTATATTTAAAATTAATTTCATTAGAGTACAAAATAACCCAAATGTGAAATAAGTTCAGTAAAGAGTTGAAATTAGTTTTATTGAATATTAATTAAATCTTACGATACCTATTTAACTCTATTCTCTTTTGAATTTTAACAGCGGAACCCATTGACGAACATGCCTACAAGTCTAACTATATCGATGACAACACGCCCTTTGCCGATTTTAGTAAATATCCGGAGTTCGGTGACGACATGTTAAGTCCCAAGGTGGAGCTAACGGTCAAGGACGAGGGCTATGGGAGTCAAAAAGTTCCCGTAAGTTTAATACAACACATACTCTATTGTAATACCATAATATATCTGATATTTTCTAATAATTTGTAGAACCCGCTCAGCTATCCGAGACGAAAGCTACAATCGGAGCGCTCATCGGAAAGTCTTCCCATTTGTCAGCGTTGCAAGGAGGTGTTCTTTAAGAAACAAATCTATTTGCGTCATGTGGCCGAGAGCAGTTGCGGTATACAGGAGTATGACTTCAAGTGCAACATATGTCCCATGTCCTTTATGAGCACTGAGGAGTTGCAGAAGCACAAGCATCTACACAGAGCAGACAAATTCTTTTGCCACAAATATTGTGGCAAGTACTTTGACACCATTGCCGAATGTGAGTCACATGAGTACATGCAACATGAGTATGATAGTTTTGTTTGCAACGTAAGTCGAAGTGTTGAAAGCTAAATATTTCTTTCAGTAATAACAACTAATTGTTGCAACTTTACATTACAGATGTGTTCCGTTACGTTTGCCACGCGGGAACAGCTTTACGCTCATTTGCCGCAACACAAATTCCAGCAGCGTTACGATTGTCCCATTTGCCGCTTGTGGTACCAAACGGCTCTGGAGCTGCACGAGCATCGTCTGGCTGCGCCCTATTTCTGTGGCAAGTATTACACAGGCGCTCAATCGGCATCACACCAACAACAGCAACAACAGCATCCACAGCATCAGCAACAGGCCAACTACAAACTGCAGGACTGTCACATGGCCACCATGGAAAGTATGTGTATTGTCTATATCCTACCTATCCTATAGCAGACACATAGTCAAATTGTTCGACTAAGACAAGACTAGAATTTTGCTGCACTAAATTACAATCAGTTCAATGACATTATTGTTTACTGAATAAACTTTGAGATCTCGATTTCGCTCGCTGTATTTCAGTACCTGAGTTCTGTTTGCAGAGTATCCGATATGTTTTTGATATTTCGTTAAATGTAAATTTGATTATCACATTATTGTTTCTTTTATTAATTCACACTTTAAATTGATTAATGAATCTCTGTTGAGTTACATCAGATCATCTTTCTGTGTATATGTATATAAGATGTTTATTTAACTTGTTTTCACAATTACGTATATACTTACATATACAGTGGAGTATATTTTAGTTTGGATGCAGTAATTGAGATCAGCTAATTAGTCAGACAGTTAACCTATTACTATTTTAAAATAAGTCAATATTACTTTACTAATCAAGACTAGTTTACCTGTATTGTGATACCTATGATCTGCTTTCAGAGTATCTGTTAGTATAGCTCTCTTAACTTTCTAAAGCTTGCGTTTAACTAATTTTATTGTTTTCCTTTTCAGTGCCAACACATCACAAGGCAAATACAACTGTAAATGCATTGCCGGCAACGGCAGCTTTGAGCTCATTGTTGCAACAACGTCAGGCGAATGCCGATGGAACCGCTATGTTTGCCTCAACGATGAAGAACGAGGCAAATGTGAAGCTGGAGCGAAGTTATAGCAATTCTACAAGCGAGTCTGGTTACAGTTTGCACGACAGCAGCTATAACAATGCCTATGGGAGCGATACATCGTTACATGCTGGTGGTGGTGCAGTTGGTGGTCCACAGGCGCACTCCTCGACGCTGGACGATTCGGAGGATGCTCTCTGTTGTGTGCCACTGTGCGGTGTCCGAAAGAGCACCAGCCCGACGCTTCAGTTCTTTACTTTCCCCAAAGATGAGAAGTACTTGCATCAGTGGCTCCATAATCTCAAGATGTTCCATATTCCAGCATCGAGTTATGCAACTTTTCGGATTTGCAGCATGCACTTCCCGAAGCGTTGTATCAATCGTTATTCCCTGTGCTATTGGGCGGTGCCTACGTTCAATCTGGGGCATGACGATGTTGCCAATTTGTATCAGAATCGTGAACTGACCAACACTTTTACCACTGGAGAGGTGGCACGTTGCAGCATGCCAAACTGCACCAGCCAGAGGGGCGAGAGTAATCTCAAGTTTTACAATTTTCCCAAGGATATCAAGAGTCTGATCAAGTGGTGCCAGAACGCCCGTTTGCCCGTCCAGGCCAAGGAGCCGCGTCACTTTTGCAGTCGACACTTCGAGGAGCGTTGCATTGGCAAATTTCGCCTGAAGCCCTGGGCAGTGCCCACTTTACATTTGGGGGCTCAATACGGCAAGATCCATGACAATCCGAAGAACTTGTATGTGGAGGAGAAACGTTGCTGTCTTAATTTCTGTCGTCGCAGTCGCTCTTCAGATTTTAACATGTCACTGTATCGCTTTCCCCGGGATGAGGTCCTCCTCCGACGCTGGTGCTACAATCTACGACTTGATCCTTCTGTCTATCGTGGCAAAAATCACAAAATATGCAGCGCTCACTTTATCAAAGAGGCATTGGGACTTCGCAAATTATCACCAGGTAAGTAAATTTGTGAAAGTTTCTTTGTAATTGTTAATGATAGCTTTTAGAGTGTGAAAGCCCTTCTTATATGAATAGATTTAAAATGTTGATGTCCTATTTGGACTGTTTCTCGGAGTTAATGAAGGAAGAACTCCAGCAGAATAGAAGAAGTATGGAACTTTCGAAAAAGGTTTGAAATTAAGATTGGATAAGCTACGAAACTGATGTCCAAAAATGCTTTCAAAACAAAACAACTAAAAATTATTTTAAAGAATTTATTTAAATTGTTTACAAGGTCTGGATTACAAATGTTGTTAAATAATTTTGAATGTCTAAAGAATACTCGCTCGATAGATAATTTTAGCTTTAGAAAGTTAAAAGTATTTAAAAATTTCATATTTTGAATCTTTGTTACCTTTTGAAGCTAAGGTGGGGAATAACTCCAATGAAGTTATATAAAGAATGAAACATTTTAAAACGTTGGATAAGTTCCATAAATGTTTTTCAAAAACTACTTGGCAGTTGGAGCTCGATAATTTCCGAAACAAATTCTAAAAACTAATTTTTCTCAGTCTCAAGATAATATGATTCAATGTTCTTACTTTTGGACTTAACGTTTGATATTTGCTTCAAAGATTCCTGATTGTGTATATTTATCTTTATACTTAATTTGCTCATCTTCCGAGACCACTTTTAGTAAAGTTAAATATCTAATCCTTAATCTATCTATCCATGCTGTTTCAGGAGCTGTTCCCACGTTGCATTTGGGCCACAATGATACGTTCAACATATACGAAAATGAACTGTGGCCACCACCAACATCGACCACGCCCACCAATAACCAACAGCAATTGCAGCAGCAACAGTTGCAACAGCAACATCAACAACATCAGTCGCATCATGGTCATCATGGCAACAGCAAGTATCTACGTCATTCGGCTGCATCGACATCCTCGTCGGCCAGCTCGGCATCGCATTATGTGGATCCGGAAATGAGTGGTTCATATATGGGAATGGGTAACTCGGGAGGATCTTCGTCTGGCCTAAATGTAAGCGACAGCATGGACGTGTGCTGTGTGCCTAGCTGTGAGAGTAAACGTCACAACAATGAGAATATCACATTCCATACGATACCAAGAAGGCCGGAGCAGATGCGCAAATGGTGTCACAATCTCAAGATACCCGAGGATAAGATGCACAAGGGAATGCGCATCTGTAGTCTGCACTTTGAGCCCTACTGCATCGGTGGATGCATGCGTCCATTTGCGGTGCCCACATTGCATCTTGGACACGACGACGAGGACATTCATCGTAATCCGGACGTGATCAAGAAGCTGAACATACGCGAAACATGCTGTGTTGCTGTCTGCAAACGCAATCGGGATCGAGATCATGCCAATCTTCATCGCTTCCCCAGCAACGTGTCCCTGTTGACCAAGTGGTGTGCCAACTTGCAACGTCCAGTTCCAGATGGCACCAAGCTCTTTAACGATGCCATTTGTGAGGTGCACTTTGAGGATCGATGTCTGCGCAACAAGCGACTAGAGAAATGGGCGGTGCCCACGTTGATCCTTGGTCATGAAAATATTGCTTATCCTCTGCCTACGGCAGAGCAAGTGGCCGAGTTCTATTCCCGACCCAGTGCACCCAACAATGGCGAGGAGCAAGGCGAGTGCTGTGTGGAGACTTGTAAGCGTAATCCAAGCGTGGATGACATCAAGCTCTATCGTCCGCCAGAGGAGTCACAAGTGCTTGCCAAATGGGCTCATAATCTGCAGCTAGATGTCGCCCAGTTGCCCAACATGAGGATCTGTAATCTGCACTTTGAATCCCACTGCATTGGCAAACGGATGCGACCCTGGGCCATACCTACGCTTAATCTGTCCATCAATGTTGAGAATCTCTATGAGAATCCTGAACACCAGATGCTCTACAAGCGTCGCAAGCATCTCAATCCCGATCGAGGAGTTGCCTCCCATGGCGTTGCTGGCATCGTGAAGCCCACTTGGGTGCCACGCTGTTGCTTGTCACATTGTCGCAAGGTGCGCGCTTTGCATAATGTCCAACTGTATCGATTCCCTAAACTCAATCGTTCCACGCTCGCGAAATGGGCGCACAATCTCCAAGTGCCAATGGTGGGCAGTGCCCAGAGACGACTGTGCTCGGCCCACTTTGAGCCCCATGTGCTGAGTAAGAAGTGTCCAGTGCCGCTGGCGGTGCCCACACTGGAACTTAATTCACCGCCTGGCTACAAGATCTATCAGAATCCCGCCAAGCTGAAGGCTAACAAGCTCTGCCTCCAGCGTGTCTGCATTGTCGAGAGTTGTCGTCGGCAACGTGGTCAGGGAGTTCAGCTCTTCCGGCTGCCGCACAATCCCACCCAGCTGCGCAAATGGATGCACAACATACGGATGCGACCGAGAGGAGCTATGCGCCAACAGTATCGCATGTGTTCCATTCACTTTGAGACGCACTCGTTCAATGGGAAGCGGTTAAGTGCCGGTGCTATACCAACTCTGGAGCTGGGACACCAGGATGATGATATCTATCCGAATGAAGCACAATCTTTTGTCGAGGAGCACTGCACTGTCGAGGGCTGTGATGCGTCCAAGGAGCAGCCGGATGTGCGTCTCTTCCGATTCCCCACCGAAGATGAGGATCTGCTCTGGAAATGGTGCAACAATCTCAAGATGAATCCTGTTGATTGCGTCGGCGTTCGCATCTGCAACAAACATTTCGAGACAGACTGCATCGGACCCAAGCATCTATACAAGTGGGCGTTACCCACACTGGAACTGGGACATGATGATGCTCAGATTGAGCTCATACACAATCCCAAGCCGGAGGAACGGTACGTTGATCCCGTGTTCAAGTGCTGTGTTCCCACTTGTGGCAAAACCCGCAAGTTCGATGAGGTGCAAATGAATAGCTTCCCCAAGGATCCAACACTCTTTCAGCGCTGGCGTCACAATCTCCGTCTCGACCATCTCAATTTCAAGGAGCGCGAACGCTACAAGATCTGCAACGTTCACTTTGAGGACATTTGCATTGGAAAGACTCGGCTCAACATTGGCTCCATTCCAACTCTGGAGCTTGGACATGAGGAGACTGAAGATCTCTATCAGGTGAATCCCGCGGAATTGCAAAGCAATCTTTTCGGACGTCAACGACGTGTTCACGAATCCATGGGCATTACCATCAAGCAGGAGGAGAACTCAGAGGTGGATGAGGACATTAAACCAGACATTGACATGTCCGAGGCATCAGACTTGAATACAAGACAGGTGAGTAGCCAGCAATGTTTCTCAGGATGATCAGGAAGATTTAGATATTGTTTTCTTTAATTGACAGGTTAAAATAAAGAAATCTATGTACGATTTGAAGTGCTGTGTGCCAAGTTGTGGACGTAGCCGTTTGGAGCATGGAGCACGCCTGTTTCCCTTTCCCAGTGGCAAGCAACAGCAGAGCAAGTGGCGCCATAATCTCCGTTTGGAACCCGACGACGTGGACAGAACAACACGTGTGTGCAGTGCTCATTTTAATCGGCGGTGCATCGATGGGAAGCAGCTAAGAGGATGGGCAATGCCCACCCAGCAATTGGGACACCAGGAGCAACCCATCTATGAGAATCCGAAGAATATACCAGGCTTTTTTACGCCCACCTGTGCTTTGGCACATTGCCGAAAGCGTCGGAGCATTGACAATGATCTGCGCACCTATCGATATCCCCGCAGCGAGGATCTGCTCGAGAAATGGCGTGTCAATTTGAGGTTGGCGCCTGATCAGTGTCGCGGACGCATTTGTGCCGATCACTTTGAGCCCATGGTGCGTGGAAAGTTGAAACTAAAGACGGGAGCTGTGCCCACGTTAAAATTGGGACATAATGAAGGCGTGGTCTTTGATAATGAAGTCATTAAGGCTGGTCTGCAGCAGGAGGCGGAGGCTGAAGAGGGTGAGGCAAGCATGGAGTCGCTGGTCAAGATAAAGCAAGAGAAGCTCGATCCGGACGATGAGCTGCATGACAACGATGATCGTGAAGAGCGTGATGATAATGATGATGATGAGGAGTCCGAACGCAAGCACGAGCAGGACGCCGATCCAGAGGATCATGGTTATTTTGATCCCTTGGAACTGGTGGAAACCTTCGCAGAGCATCACAGCGAACATGATGATGATGACGAGGCCGACGATGATGATGATGATGATGATGAGGATGAACCTGGCGATGATGATGAGTTGCTGCTGCCGGATACACCGCCAGTTCAAGTGTCGCTACCAGTGCCTCCACTACGTCGTGAGAAGCCTGTGAATAATGTGACGCCCATTTGTTGCCTAAAGCATTGTCGCAAGGAACGCACAGCGATTCATCCGCTGAGCACCTTTGGCTTTCCCAAGGATCATCAGCAATTGCTGAAGTGGAGCGCCAATCTAAAGCTGTCACCAGCCGACTGCGTTGGACGTGTCTGCATTGAACATTTTGAACCGGAAATGCTGGGCACACGGAAACTGAAGCAGAATGCGGTGCCCACTATTAATCTGGGACACACAACTCCTCTTAGCTACAGTTGCAATGGCCAATCTCAGGGCATTTATGATACCCAGCCGCAGCACTCGGTTTTTCGGCTTTGGAGCCTGAAACACTGTCGCAAAAGGAAGCTTCCAATGGAACCGGATCCGGATCAGGCAGCGACTAAGCGACGACGCTGCTGCCTGCCAAGCTGTGGCAAGCAGCCGGATCTCCATGGCGTCCAGCTACACCGCTTGCCAAGCGATCGCATCCTGCTCCGCAAATGGCTATACAACCTGAAGCTATCACCGATGGTGGACATCGGCCAGGCACGTCTCTGTAGCGAACACTTTGAGCCGCAGATGGAGACGATGGAGGGTTGTGTTCCAACATTGCGCTTGGGTCATGACGATACTCGTATTTATCGCAATCGTGGAAGTATTAGTGGTAGCATCTCGGCATCATCCGGTGGCTGCATGGTGGCCAGCTGTCCCTGTGCCCGCCTCAATCTCTATCGCTGCTATGATCTGCCCGCGAATCGTTTGGTGCAGAAGGTCTGGCTGGAATGGCTCCAACTGCCCATGCCTCAGCTGGCTAGCGATGGCAAGCTCTGCGTGATGCACTATATGCAGCTCTATGAGCAGGTGCCGTTGCCACAGGAGCTCCCAGAACCTGTGCTCCGTCAGCTGCAAGAGGCTTATGATTCAATCTCCGGTTCCTCCATGGCCATGAAGCTACGCTGTGCCGTTCCAGGCTGTTACTCCAAGTACACGGACAACATTAGGCTGACCAAGCTACCAATGTGCCCGGATACCTGTGCCAAATGGGTGCACAACACCAAGATCACCTATGATCCTACTCGACATTATGTTTATCGCATTTGTATGCTTCACTTTGAGGCACGTTGCTTGGGTCCAGTGCGTCCAAAGCAGTGGGCGGTGCCGACACTGCAATTAAATCACAACGATCCGGATATCTATCTAAATCCTAAGGCTACTGAAACTCTGCCGACTCCTATGTCCATTTCCACTCCCGTTCCCGTGTCTATCTCCACGCCTGTTCGCGTGTCTATCTCCACGCCTGTTCCCGTGTCTATCTCCACGCCTGTTCCCGTATCTCTGTCAACATCTATTCCCGTGGAGCTGCCTTTGCGTATTAAGACAGAGCTGGCTTTTAGCGGCAGTCCCAGCGCCAGTGCCAGTCCAAGTCCACGTGGCAAACTGCGCATCTGCTGTATTTCCAGCTGTGCCCAACAGGCAACATCGCAGTCGCGTCTCTTTCGCTTTCCCACCGCCGAGACGGCATTGCTCAAGTGGCTGGTGAATACACAGCAACAGCCAAGATTGGCTGATCCACAGCATCTGTTTGTCTGCCAGGATCATTTCGAGGCGGAGGCCATTTGTAAGAATCAACTACGAAGTTGGGCTGTGCCCACATTGAACCTTGGACACGATGGACATGTCATTCCAAATGCCAGGCACAATGGCAACATTGCAGACAGCCAGGAGAATAAGCAGGCGCTGCAGTTCATCTGGGAAAACTATTGCTCGGTCTTGAGCTGCTTCCAGCCACGCAGCGAGGATCTACGTCTCTATGCATATCCCACGGATAGACCCACCATACGGAAATGGGCGGCCAACTGCAAGCATCGATCCATGCAGGCCAGCAGCGATGGATTTCAGGTAAACGTTGCTCAAGTCTTTCAGTCAACCCTTGCTAAGATCGTTCTCCTTTTAGGTCTGCCAATCACATTTTGCGCCTCATTGCTTTGACCCGGATACGGGTGAACTGCGGGCGAATGCTGTGCCGACGCTGGAACTGAGTCGTTGCATCAATGAGGTGCGCTGTGTGGTGTCCGGTTGTGTCAAGGATGAGGATGGACCGCGTCAACGCTATTACAAGATGCCCAAACGTTCCTCACAGCTTAATATTTGGTGTCACAATCTTTGCCTGGACACCGTTGCCATGAGCTCTAGTGAGCATCATGTGTGCGATCGTCACTTTGAGACGCAGTGCTTCAATCAGCAAAAACTCCTGCGTCCTGGAGCACGACCCACGCTGCATTTGGGTCATGATGAGCCAATAGATCTGATGCCCAACCCCGCTGATTGGGCAACGGATGGCTCAGATGCGATGGCTATGACCACGGTCTGCTGTGTGCCCAACTG
Source organism: Drosophila testacea (assembly GCA_035043265.1). NCBI lineage: Eukaryota > Metazoa > Arthropoda > Insecta > Diptera > Drosophilidae > Drosophila > Drosophila testacea. Next base: position 5,073,981 of record JAWNND010000151.1, read on the forward strand.
TGGACACTCCAGGGATAAGGATGATGTGCAGCTTTTTGCCTTCCCCAAAATGAGAGTTTTGGCGGAAAAGTGGCTACAGAATATACGCCTGGAGGTAGGCAAAGAGCAGTTGACTAAGATGAGGATATGTGGGGCACACTTTGAGCACAGTTGCCTGGAGAATGGACGACCTCAGTTGGGGGCCATGCCCACGCTCGAACTGGGACACGAGGAGCGCCACAAAATTCATCGAAGCTCAGATCCGACGGTAGGCAAGGTCAAGAAATATTGTAACAGAAGTGGCTCCAGCTACGACTGCTGTTATCCTCAATGTGTGGAGCTACAAAAGACTTATCTGAGAATTAGCTACGATCTACCCCAAGGGATTGCACTGCGTCGCCAGTGGCTAGATTATATGGCCGTTGAGGAAACGGAGGAGAAACCCCTCAAGCTCTGTCCAATGCATTTAATCCTACTCTATGATCACAGTGAGCAGCATTTTGCAGAGCACACAAAAGAGCAGCTGCTGGACTCCAACTACGAGGATGCACGGAGCAGTGTCCGCATACGTGTCATCAGTTGTGCGGTCCGTGGTTGCCGGACTCTAAAACCCCGAGACGGCGGACGACTTCATGGATTGCCCACACGTCGGGATGTGCTTGAGATGTGGCTGTATAACATGCAGCTGGTGTTTTATGAGCACCAACGATACATGTACAAAATATGTAGCAAACACTTTGAGGCGAGTTGCTTCATGGACACGACACGACGCCTAAAGCCTTGGACTATGCCCACATTGGAGTTGCCGGATCGTGAGCCTGGCGAGGCGCCTGTCTTTCAGAATCCCACGGAAGAGGAATGGCAGCGTATGAATGAGCTGTTCGCAGAGGAGCAGCAACAAATACAGCAGCAACAAGTGAATCAGGAGAATAATGAGGGAGAAAACGACTTGCTTGAGCCAATTGTAAAGATTGAGCATATGGGAAATGAAGATCAACTCTACGAGGAGGAGTTGGAGCAGCATCAGCAGCCGGATGGGGAAGAAGACTTTGAGAACTCACAGCAGCCGCTGGAAGTGCTCCTCGAGGTGGGTCATGTTGAAAAGTGTCCCACCTATGAGCAAATGGATTCAGAGGCAAATCTTAGCTATACCGTCGAGCAGCAGACCCAGATCAGCAGCTTTGCTCCGTCGTCATCGACGTCGCAATATGGTGGTGCTATTGTCAGCAATGGATTCAAGTACAATGCTCGCCACTGCAGCGTAAGGGGGTGTGATGTGACGGCCAATGATGTGAATGGCAATATTAAGTTGCACAAGTTCCCGACATCGCTGGATGCAATGAAAAAGTGGATGCACAACACCCAGGTTGATGTGGACACGAACGTTGCTTGGCGCTATCGTATTTGTAGCTATCACTTTACCGATGAATGCTTTAATGGATCACGCATACGACGTGGTGCCATGCCCACACTTAGTCTAGGGCCACGTCGTCCTCCAAAAATCTACGACAATGAGTTCAATACAACGCTGCAGCCGGAACAGGAGCAGACCAATGAGGTGGCCAGCGAGGAGCAGCTAAACAATGAAGTGGAGTCAAGAGAGACTCACATGAAGGGCGGTGACATCAGTTTGAAACTGCCACAGCCGGCACCGCCCCGCAAGTCCAGCAAATTCTGCCAGATCGAGGGTTGTCCCAATCATTTGACAAGCGAGAATCTGACACTCCATAAATTTCCGCATTCGGTGGACATGTGCGCCAAGTGGCAGCATAATACTCAAGTTCCGTTTGATCCCGACTTCCGTTGGCGCTATCGCATTTGCAGTGCCCACTTTGAGCCCATCTGCCTGATGAATATGCGTCTGATGCATGGCAGCGTGCCCACACTTAATCTGGGACCACGTGCGCCTCGCCAGCTTTTCGACAGTGACTTTGAGGCGATTAGCATGCGATTGGATAAACAGAAGAGCAGCTCGGAGCAGCATTTGCTGGACAAGCACGAGCTGTTGGAGCAGCGAGAGCAATTACAGGTCGACGAACAGGATGAGGAAGAGTTAAGTTTTCTCGTGCCAGAGATGCAACTGCATGAAGATGCAGATGCGGAGCAGTCGGACAATCCGTTGACTTTTAGTAATCACAACAACAGCTGGAAGGATCTGCGTTTGCCCAGCATTAAGCAGGAAAAGACTATGACTGCGACAAGCTATAATCCAGTCAAGTCTGGCTATGACAAGTGCTCCCTGGTGCATTGCCAGCGTCAGCGTTCTCAGCACGGCGTCCACATCTACAAGTTTCCACGATCGAAGCAACTCCAGCAGCGCTGGATGCACAATTTGAGGATACAATACGATGAGAGACGTCCTTGGAAAACAATGATATGCAGCGTACACTTTGAACCCAACTGCATTCGACTCCGCAAGCTGCGTCCCTGGGCAGTGCCCACATTGGAACTGGGCGACAATGTGCCGGAAGAGATCTACACAAATGAACAGAGTCGACAGCAGGAGGAGACGGGCAGTGACAATGATGAATTGGAACTGGGCATGAACATGTCCATGGAGGAAGCATTTGAAGACGATGATTATGATGATGAAGATGATGATTTTCTGGCTACAGAGCCATTAGTGAAAAGGGAGCGTCGTTCACGCTTTGATCCATTACCGCCAGGTCAGTTGCCACCTTGGAAACTCAAATTCTGCTCCTTGCCCTACTGTCGTAGTCCACGTGGTGATGGCATCAAGCTTTTCCGGCTGCCCAATAACATCAGTTCCATTCGTAAATGGGAACAGGCAACTGGAATGCGCTTTACGGAATCCCAACGCAATACGAAGCTCATCTGTAGTCGTCACTTTGATCCTCAGCTAATCGGAGTGCGTCGTCTTATGTACAATGCTGTGCCAACACTTCATCTGGGCCCAATGAGTGTAGACAATCAACCAGTGCAACGTCCTGTCGGTCCACGATGCTGTATGCCTGATTGTCAGGAGAGCGCAAAGCTGCATAAGTTTCCCAGTGGTAATTATTGCACAACAACTATTAAGTATTAAGCCTTTCCTACAGTCAAGGGAAGCCAATTTTAATAGTTGATTTACATCTTATCAATCAATGAGACAACAGTTAATCAGACTTTACAATCGGATTGACTAAGTTGACATCGACACTATCTTAATTTCAATGATTTTTAAAATGTGCTCTACCTCTATTACAGATCCTATGCTGCTGAATCAATGGTGTCACGCGCTGAATCTGTCGGATATTCAGCGTTATCGTGGCAAACACATCTGTGCTGCACATTTGCCTGCCAAAGCGCCGAATTGCATCATCTGTGGCGTGGATGATATACAATTGCCGTTACTAAACTTTCCGGAGAATCGCAATCAGCGCGCCAAATGGTGTTACAATCTCAAAATCGAATCCATACCCAAGTGGGATAACTTAAAGCAGATATGCAGTAAACACTTTGAGAACTACTGCTTCGTTCAGCCGGGTCAACTGCTGCCCGAGGCAGCTCCCACGTTGCATTTAAGGCACGGCGATAGCAACATATTCCTAAACGATGCCATAGATCACAGCAAGATGCTGCGTATTAAGGATGAGCCCTTGGACAGCGAGGACCTGATGCTGTAACAACAAATAAATATAATCATAATAATAGATACGTACTGAGAATAGTCATCGTGGAGACAACATTGGAAATAGCGTGTCATCATATATAAACCGATAAAAATGGAACTCCATGTGTATAACCCACATCACTTTAGCCTAGTTATTAAGACGGCAGCTAAGTATCTTATCATCAATAAGTATCACGTCTACTGTTATAGCGCCTACTATAATCATTATAGTAGTTAATCTAATAATAATTAATGTAATCCAGTGATTTTTAATGCGTTTTAAATGGCATTTGAAGGCAGGCCATATAGTATATACATACGTTTTCATACGTCAGACATCACACATCATCACATATAAAGAGCATGTTCCTTAGGTAGCTTTTGTTTTATAATTTTAATAAAAAACTGTGTAAAAAATTTGATTTTATATTTATTTAATTTTATTAATTGATAATAAATTACATATTCACCATACTATGTAATATTATTGAGCATATACAAATATGTAAACCTGTAGAATATACAAAAGTACTTGGTGTTTTATAAAATATACATATAAAATGAAAAACTATTAAACTACTTGCAGTAAAAGTATAACTTGACTTTGACTATAGATACTATATGTAGTAATTAAAAATTAAAAAAAAAACTAACTAACTAAAAGACCTTCCCTTAAATTAAACTATTACTGCTTGCCAGTCTCATTGATGTCCTCGCTTGTATAGCTGTTGTCGACAAATAAGTTGCGGTCCGATTTATTTGACTGTGACATAAAAAAAGCGTTAAGAATACGGGAAACTTTCGCAGACGAATTGAACTCACCTCGCGATATTTTTGCAAATAAATGGAAAGTGGTTCCACGTAGTTGTCAAAGCCTAAATTGCTAAAGGCCACCAGCAAATCATCTCCGTTGACAGTCTTGCGATTCTCAGCCACACTACGCTCGATTGCCTCGCTGCTGATAAAGGATATGAACTCGGAGACGCACTCCTGTATGCACTCTCTGGCGTCTTTGGCTATTTTACCATTCTGCGGCACTGGCACTTTCATTATTTTGATGATATTGCAGATGGGCAAGAAGCGATCCTGTTCGCGCAACATGCTGCCATGTCCATCCTGTCTATCCGATTCATCTGCAGAAAATAATTCAATTTACAATTTCCCAGGCAAAATATTCGATTTATTTCATTTTTAACTTACCACCCGACGCGTCGTCCTCATCTTTGACAAGTATATCGTTTAAATATTGTTGAGAGTCCTCACTGTTACTCATATTTTTGGATTATTCTTGCAGAGTTCGAGCTAGGGTTGTCGATAATATATCAAATTATCAATAATCGATATATATATATTTTAAGCACAAAATTATTTTTGATATTTGTAAAAATTGTATTTATTTTGGTTTGTTTTCCTTCTCTTGCTTCTTCAATAAGAGTTTAGTTCTAAAGGTAAACAGCATGATAGTTGGCGGCGCTAACAAACAAAAGTTGAAACATGTTTCGCAAAATAGACAAAAGAGGGAATCTTAAAACAGTTACACCACTGATTTTTAAATTTTTTTTAGAATTAATTAGATATTTGCACCTTAAATTTTTTTCAAACTAATTAATAATTAAATTGGTTTATCTAATTTAATTAAATTACTTAATTTAACTGTTTTAATTTGTTTTGTTTTTTTGCAGACGTTTTAAAATACAGCCAGACTCAAAACAATAGATGGCGGCACCAGCGCTCCGTTACATTTAACAGTGAGGAGTACCCTGTCTGCCGATGTATCGGCATTGTATAACTGGTTATTATTCGATATGTTCTCAGTCGATAGATTCTACTGATCGCAGCGGTAATTTATTTTGCGCACTCTTTTTTGTTGCTGCTCGCGATAAGCGGACAAAATGAGTATAGAAACTGTTATTATAAAGGAGGAAATAGACATTGATGACACAAAAATTAAGTTGGAAATGGATGATGAGGAAGAGGACGTGCCAACTTTGGAATCGTCGTGCGGTAAATAAACATTTACGTTTACTTGAATTACTATAGAAATAAGTTTGCGCATGTTTGAGATTTCTATGCATGTGTTGAATGAATTTTTAATACGCACTATACCGTTAGCTATGTGTTTGGTATGAATGATAAGTTTGTTAATCTTTGCAGCTGGTGGCCTAATGAAGATAATCGAAGAGCGGCCTAATATGATAACGGTACCAGTGCACGATTACAAGTCCGAGGACGAGCTAAAATTCATAGCCAGCCTGAACACGCTCGATCAGCAACAAAAGGTAAGACCTAACCTAAACACACATATGTATGTATGTGCGCATATGCGAGATTGAGAGAGTAAACATTCGTTTCTTACAGTTATTTGTGACGTCAGCTTGCGAAATTAACGAAGCTTCCGCTTTACGAGAGCTTGAATGCAAAATATGCAACTTTATGTGCGAAAATCATTTGGCACTGTCCTCGCATCAGATCAATCACCAACTTAATCGTCATTTCTGCTGCTATGGATGTGGATTATGGTGTAATACACTGGAAGACATCTTGGAGCATGAATATCGCCAGCATGCTGGCGGATTAAACAGTTCCAGCTGCAGGGTAAGTGCAACAAGTGAGAGAGAGAGAGAGAGAGAGAGAGATTGAGGGAGGAAGAGATCCGGTTATTAGAGGCATTGTGACCAAAGGAGTTTAATCTTAGGATTGTTATATAATATTATACATATATGTAGCTTAAACGATCGTTTAAAAAGCTTAAGTATAAAAAACTTTTTTGATATTTCAACCAAACTCACAAATTGTGTGTTTAGTATAGTTTCTTACACCCAGACCAAAAATCAACCTTTAGTGTGGTTAAAATCGGACTACTATATCATAAAGTTGTCATATATCCAAAATTGAAATCGGTCTCTGCCAGAGTAATATTTTTTTTTTAGTTTTTAGTTACCCTTTACAAGTGATCTTTCTTGCAGATATGCTTCTTGGAGTTCCAGGATGCGGGAAGCTTAGCCAAGCATATGAGCATTCACTGTTTTGAGCGTCGCTTTGTTTGTGCCATTTGTCGACATCACTTCGAGTCTCGTCAGGGATTGCAACTGCATCGTCAGCAAAGCATGGAGTCGTGTGGTCTGGTCGACTATGTGGACTCAAGCGGTAATGTAGGTCAGTTGGTGGCAATCAACGAACCGAAAGCTTCTCTACAGGCAGAGCTTCTGTGCGATGTGAAAATTAAATCGGAGCCACTTGAAACAGCTGATGACCAGACAGAGCCACAAACTCAACTTTCCGATGTTGCCATCAAAACCGAACCAGTTGAAAAACATGAGGAGTTGCGTCCTAGCAGCGACGTCACCTGGCCAAGTGTTAGTGGCTTAAGCCTGCCAGAACAATTGCGCGGCAAATTGCGTTTGCCGGCAATAAAGAAACCATTGAAATCTGAATTCCCACCAAAGATTCAAGCACTCATCCATTCAAATCCAGCCATACAATGTAAGTAATCCAATATGATACCTAAGAAAATTCTCGATAAGGTTTACAGGCGTGGGGCAATCAATATAATTAGTCAAAGTGATCCCAACAACAATTTTTAATTTTTATATCTTGGAAACTAGGATGTATTGTATTCAGAGCAATGAATGTGATGATGATGAGCGCCTAAATGTATTTTATAATATTTTAAGGTTCAATTACGGTTCTTAAAATGAGTCCAGAGTTAACTAACTCGACTATCGCGTTGTAATGCTTTAACTTTTAACAAGAATCAGACATCAATTTTTTGTTTACAAACCGGCTTGCAAAATTGTTTTTATTTTTATTATTATATACCTTTCTAAGGTAATGCACCGATCAGAGTTTAAGTAATCTATAAACCTTTTATTTTGGCAGTCCTTCCAGTTAAGAAACCCATACCGACGTCAATATCTGCAGCACCGGCAAAGCGTCCCAACATTTTAAAGCCACCGAAGGCAAACAATCAACAGCAGACAATAGGCCTATTAAAAAAGAACATTCTTCAATCAGCAATGATAAATTCAAATGTTGCTTCCAACGTATTGAAGGTGTTGCCCAGCAATTGTATGGTATTCAAGCTGCCGGCAAATACGAAAATAATCAGGATTCAGCCGACCGCATCGACCACGACGAATGTTAATACCAATAGTTGTAATATTGTTAGCAAGACAACAACACTGCCAAATGACACGACAAAAACAGAGAGTCCAAGGGCGGAAGTATCAGCTTATACTGCTGTTAATCGCACTGCTTATTTGAGCGATATGAGTTTGTTTGAAAAATTACCAGAATCTCGTAAGATTATTGCTGAGTTCCAGAATCAAATACGTAGTATTGAGCAATCCTGTCCACTGCCCGGCAGTGTTCTGCAAAAGCCAATAAGGAGCAATAAAGGGCTCCCCAAACCGCTGCAGGTGTTAAAGTGTCCGCCGACTAAGTTGGGCAGTGAATGTGTGCGTGAATTGCGCTCCGCCTATCGCAATTATCGTTTCCACTGGGAGTGCCCGAAGTGTGACCGCTTCTACGAACAGTATTTACCATTCTGCAACCATTTGAAATTCGTCCACAGTATTCCTGAGAAGGACTTTGAACATATGGAAGTGGTGGTGAGCAACTACATGAGTGAGTAAGAGTTACTTTACATAAGTTTCAAAATTAAACATATTTTGTATCGGAAATTGACAGGATCGAATCGCATTGCAGTCAATTCTACTGACTCAAACTTAGTAAGGCTTAGGCTTAATCAAGCTGTGGATATTCCAACTGTGCCATCTTCCTTAACCCCTGCAGTGCCAGCTGGTGAAGCTGCAGTGCATGATATTCCAACAGCAAAGGACGCAGTGTTTCCTGTGCCGGCTATTATAGCTACGGTACCCGCCGTGTCAGCGTCTCCTCCTACATCTGCTGTGAAGCCTGCCAAATCTGGAGCTAAAGCATCTACCAAACCAAAAAGCCAAGCACAATTTCAATGTGAGGATTGCTCAAAGTGCTTCACAACATTCGGTGGAATGCGCATTCACAAGTTAATACACACGGGAGAGTTGCCTCATAAATGTAATTTCTGTGACAAACGCTTTCGCACACCTGGCCAAGTGCGGGTCCATCAACGCAGACATACGGGCGAGAAGCCTTTTAAGTGCAAGGTGAGCACATCTCTCCGCCACCTCCATATCTGCTCAATAGCTTAACCCAATTCATTGTTATATCCGACAGGTTTGCTCATTGGATTTCACTCATCGGGAGACACTCATCTCGCATCTGTCCCGACACATTGGTATGAAGCGCTACAAGTGCTACGGCTGCCATAAAAGCTTTGTGGTCGTAAGTGGACTGCGAGCACATCGCCGACTACGTCCAGATACCTGTGGTAAGGTGAAATTTACAGCCCGTGCCCATGGGCCGCGAGTTCGTGTAATACGTGGCGAAGTCATATTTGAGTCGCATCCAGAGCACAATGGATATTTACGCAGTGAGGATCCTTTGAACATACTATCCGAAATGAATCAGGTTGGCACTGAAACGAATGTATCCGGTGATGCCGTTACCGAGTCCAACATACCAACAGAAATTTAGTTTTGTAGGATATGCTGTTATTTGTATTATTGCTGCACCATCAGTAAATAAAACTATTGTATATTTATTATGTGTACTTTATTTTGCCATTTTATTATTGATGTTCATGGTTGTTCGGTTCTTCAAAATTATATATATAGATATATATCCAATACATATAGTCGTATGATAATGTTTAACGTAATATTTTCCTGGCTTAAATACATACAATTACGAAAGACAATCGCTCAATCTGTAGCACGATTATTGTTATTTTTAGGGTTCTGCATTTAGCATTAAAATTGTTAATATCTGACTAATTGTTAAAATATATTTGTATGTAATATTAAACAATTCATATATATTAACAAAATTTGACAAGCCGACAAATTGATGTAATATACAATAATCTGTAATTTTATATGTATTGATTTAGTATGCTAAATATATACTTATATATGCTTGCAACGTTGATTATTCTAGACATCTATTGTTGCTATCGTTATCGCTATAATTTCAATATTATTCAATATTCATTCCAAATGCGTACCGTTCTCGGCTCATTCTCTTTAATTTACTATGTCCTAACATTCATCCAATTCTTACCTGGGCAACTCTCTAACAATTAGAATTACATATGTATGTGTATATGTGATCTATATCTAATTATGTTTATTATTATAATGGATTATTCCTATTGTTTTGTAACATGTGTTCGGGGCTAATAATTTAGTTATCGCTTTGCTAACGTTTTTTTTATAAATACTATTCCGATCGGAATTCAATCATTCATCTTTATCCTTTCGTTATGTACATTATTATAATTCTCTTAGACAATAATAAGTATAAATGTTTGTATGGTATGTATATTTAATGTTCTACAATACATATCTACAGTTATCTTATTACTTGTCGCTTGCTTGATTATTATTATCTATGCTGCCTTTTTCATACACTTTAGGTACCATCATTTTCTAGCTTTAGGATCCTAATTAGCTGCAGGGGTTCTGGTATATACAGGAATCTAAACATACATATAACGCTTTAAAAGATGTCATAAATCATTCTGAATTTCGCTTTCACATCAGTTACAGCTGAAATAATAAAAAAAAACACACTTCCAACAACATTATTTGCTTCAAAAAGTGTGCCATACCGAATTTTGGCTTGGAAATTTAAGTAAAGTTTTCATTAATCTCCATTTGTTGGAAGGATAAAAATATGAATAATCTCCAAATGTTGGATGGATTAAGCGATAAAAAGCGATAAAGCTTTCGAATTTGGACAACTCTGTTAATACATAAATATTTTTCTATCATTCTATGGGAATGTCCTGAAATAACTAAAACTAACTGATAACTTGTAACTAAATCTAATAACTAATTAAAACTAGCTGTCTTATAAGATATGCACTACGCAAGACTTTTTGACTAATTGCACGGTTTACATTTTTGCATTAGATAAGTATAAATATACGGACTACTGCTCGATTTCATTTTCGTATCAAAGTCACACTCATCACTCAATTTGTGACATTTAATGCGAAAGTGTAATTCGGAACAGGTCTGATAATCATAGAACCTAAGCGGACTTTTCAGTTGCAGTATAAAAAAGACATTAACATATTTGATTGATTGATTGCATACACATACATACATACAGCACATATGTATGGATGTATATCTGTCATAAACTGGATACTACATATTCCCATCTTGTCATTCCATCATCGAGCTACTTTGTTTTTTTTTTGTGTTTTGTTTTCGAGATTCTTTTAGGCGGTACGACTAATAGCTACCAAGTCCTTAGTTAAAATATGTATAGGTTACCAGTGCGGTCGATGCCACACAACAACAAGTTGATTGACTACTTTGATTAGTTAGAGCAAAAACTGTGTGCACATATATACATACATACACACGTCTGTATATAAAGGGGATATATATGTGTGTGTATATCGCATATGTAAATTACTGATAATTAAACGTGTAACAGTCTTCTTGAGTTCACAATTATTTCAAAAAACGACAAAACAAATACAAAATGAAGTACAAGAAAAAGACCGAGGCATACGAATAAAGACGGACGATAAGAAAAGGTAAATAAAGACTTGGATAAAATACAATAATCGTATATCATAAATATACATACAGATAGATGTATGCATATGTAGTTAAGTAATTATGTGTGGGCAGTATCTGGCTATAATACTTTAAAGTTAAGGTATCCGTGTATCCTATGTATATCGTAAATGCATATTATGCGTACAGTTTGCAAACGAACATGCAACATTCAACATTTAACATAAATTAAAGTTGACAACGTTTTTGCTCTGTAGCCAGCTGGACTTCAACTTCAACTCCAACTCCAACTCCAATCGATCCTTAGTTTGCATAGTTGTCGAACGATCCCAAATACTCCAAAGCAGCGCGATAACAGAAATGATATTGATCCTGTTAGGTCAGAAATAAATATAAATTAAATTATATTCCAATTAAAGTTTTCATTTCTCAGTTTGTCAATATCCTACCTCTGTTTGAACCATGGCGGGTCGTTGGGAGCGCAGAATTCGCACAGTTTGGAACACATCCAGGACGCCTTCGTATTGCATGCGTTCGAGGACAATGCTCAATGTAATAAAGACACCTGTGCGTCCCACACCAGCTGAACAGTGCACCGTTATGGGCCCATCCTGGCCAAATTGTTCCTTGGTCTTGTGCACCTGCCCAATGAAATCGATAAAGCCATCGCCTGATTTGGGTACACCCTGTTCGGGCCAATCGATGAACTGGAATTGGCGCACTGTGCGCGAGGAACCATCACGTGCATCGGTCACCTGAGAAGGTAAAATAAACGGATATGCAGATATAAGTACGTATTCAAATATATTGATAAAAGATAAGCAACTTGGATTATAAATTATTGGTCATTTCTCAAGAAACTTTTTTTTGAAAAGGTAAACTATGGTTGTTTCCAAGTGTTATCAGAATCACTAGTTATTTTATTACTAGTACATAACGATAAGTGGTAGATGAGCTGAAAAACTTACCTTAAACTCACGCAGCTTGTATTGGGGCATATTGTACTCGGCTATGGGATCTACAACGTAATACTGATAGCGAACGGAGCGTTCATGGGGCCAGTACTGGAAACACTTTTCCTGCAAGAGAATGAAAACATTAATTGATAGATAGGTTGCATTAGTCGTGGCTGTACTTACTCTGCCCATTTCCTTGAGTTTGGTCAACATGACGACAATGGTGGAGTTGTGCTCCCAGAGCATACGCCAGAAGTCCTCGGCGGTATCTTGTACGGGTCCCTGAGCAGCAATGTAGGCCGAACGATAGCGATAGCCATCGATGAAACTGGCATTTACATAATCGCTACCCTCGATGCCGTGTATGGGCGTAAGGTATACACGACTTGACTCATAGGGTAGAATGTGGACCAAACGATTCTTGTGCTTATTGCAGGTCAAATTGGCGGTGACAAATTTTGAAGAGTCCATCTTGACATTGGATAATTTCTTGAACTCCACCTCCATGCCCGAAATACTTTCGCCTGGTTCGGTGGTTAGGAGCTTTTGCAAATGGGTATGCAGATTGCGAGCGGCGACCTCGGTAAGGCCACAAATGATGGCCTCCAGTATGGCATCGTGTATGAAGATGTACTGATCCTCCGTTTGAACCATGTAATTGCGTTGAGCACGCAGGCACGTCACATGGCCATAGATGTCAATGATCTTCTCGTGCTTCATGCGTTCCAGCATCGAATCTATAACAATATAGCAACCGGTTCGTCCTACACCCGCCGAACAGTGCACCACAACTGGTCCAGACTCTGGTGGGGTTAGAGCGCGACAACGGCGTAGGAACTGAAGGAAGGGCGCTGGATGATCGGGCACGCCATGATCTGGCCAGGCAGTAAACTGCAGCTGCTTAATCTCGCGACGATCATTGAATCCCTGACGACACAGCTGGAATGTGCGTATGCTATAGGTGGCCAGCTCCTGGGTTTCGGTAATGGTCACAAAGATCTGACCATAGGTCTCAGTGCCACGCGTTGGCCAATACTGATCACACTTGATTCTTGTACGCTCCTCAAGCCGAGTCATCATCACAATAGTCGCCGTTTTCAGCTCCCAGCACATGCGCCAGAAGTCCGCAAAGGTCTCCTGCAACGGTCCCTGGGTGGCCACGTAGGCGTTGTGCTTCCGATAGCCATCACAGTAGTTGGCATTAATGTAGTCCGAGCCGAGGACATTTTCCTGCGCCGGCAGCTGTACACGCGAGTGATCGTAGGCGGTGACATTGGCATAACGATTCTTGGACTTGTTGTGCTCATAGTTGGAATTGTCCCAGGTGAACTGTTGGCCGGGCTCAATGCTCTCGTATTCCTGCGAGAACTTCTGATTGTCATTGGACTTGAGTCGCTCAATGTGATTGGCAAACTCAGAAATGGGTATGGGCGGATGTGAGATCATGCCGGGCGTTTGAAAGTTCAGTCTTCGCATGTCAACGGGATCACTTGGAGTGGGTCCGGCACCCAGATCGGCGGCCATCAGGGGACGTGTAACTGCAGCCTGATCGGGCGTCTTGCAGGGCTGGCGACGACGCCTCACGACATAGAGCACAATCAGCGTGGTGGAGACAACAAAGGCGGCTATTAGGGGCAGCACTACCCAAAGAATCTCAGGCTCATCCTTGTTGCGATTGACCGAAACCTCCGGCTCCGATGGCCAGTTGGGATCAGGACGATGTGGTCGCTCTCCAGGCGGCGCTTCACGCATGTCCAGGGACAGAAACTCAGAGAATGGACTAGAGGTATACAGATGTTTCTGTGGTGTGTCCACCACGGCACGCACAAAGATTCGATAACGCTTCTCACGCTCCAGTTTTCGATTGGTAAAGTTATGATAGTCATCACCTGATCCCAGATGGAAGGTAAATGGTATAGAGCGTTGGGGAAACTTGGCGGCTATATAAGGAGCATTGGGACGCTCGGGTTTGTTACGACCGGGCACCAGATCATCCGTAAGGAATTGATCGGGATTCTTGTGGAGATTGGACTTATCCTCCGGAACCACAACCAGATAGTAGTGTGAGATTGGACCGTACTCCTCGGATGCCTGTGGCAAGATGACAAGAATTTCCTCACCATTAACCACACCATAGAAATCCGGCTTCACCATGGGCTGAGGTGCTGCCATTTGTGTGGTCACCGTTATCTTTGTAGGAGGCCTGTAGGAGTAGTCTGAGGGAATGGCGCTGACATTCACATTGTAGGTGGTAAAAGGACTTAGCTCATTGATCGTGTGCGTCTTCACAAAGTGTTTGAGTATGATTTCACGCTTCTGCACAGTCTGGGTTTGAGAGAAACCCTGAGAGTCCACAAATACCTTCATGGCATCAAAGCTGATCTTATAGTTGACCGGATTGAGGCGTATGGGCGGAGACCAGGAGAGTGTCATAGAGTGCGTGCTGACGTCATGAGCTCGCAGATTAAGAGGCACATCCTCGGGCTTGATGCGCACCGTTACCTTCTCGCTGAGACGTCCTAGACCATTCTTGAATCTCGCCGCAATAGCCACAGCATATTGAGCAAACTTTTCCAGATTTACCAAGTCTGCCGATTCGGTTAGACCCACTGTCTTGGTATGCCAATCATCCAGATCCTCAACTGCTGTCATGGTGTAGAATATCTTGTAACCCAACAGCTTGCCCCGACTGGGTACCGGTTCCCACCAGATCTCAGCCGTCTGCTCAGAGGTAGCCACAGCTTGGACGGACATCGGGGCACGTCCCATGTCTCGCTCAGTTTCCACAACGATCTTCTCGCTAAATGGACCTGCTCCCTGTTTGGTATAGGCGCGCACACGAAAGATATACTCGGTGTGCTCTTCCAGGTTAGTAAAGACCGCCTTGCGTAGGGTCATATTGCGTTCGGAACCCAGACCATGATCGATCTTCTTGTGGAACTGCACATCATAGCGTGTGATCAAACCATTGCGATTATCGCGTGTCGGTGGATCCCAGGTGACACAGACCACATCGGGTGTTTGGTAGCGAACTGTTATGTTCGTGGGCGGCCCGGCAGGTGTACCCTCAGGAGTTTGGAAGATCTTCACTGTTTCCTGACCAATGCCAATGTGATTGCTGCCAGCCACACGAAATTCATACTCCACACCACGTTCCAGATCATTGAAACGTTTCTTGGTCATCTGCGGTCCAGATAACATTTCCTCCTTCAGGGTCTGATCCTTGACGCCCCAACGTAGTCGATAGCCACGCAATTCACCATACGTTTGCGCGGGACGCTCCCACTCCAACTCAATGGATACGATAGGATCACGCTCCATGATTTTTAGACTTACCGTGGGACGGATGGGCACACCACCTGGCGTCTTAACAATCACCGCCGCACTACGATCACCATCACCTTTGCGGGTGAGGGCTGCCACCTGAATGGAATACTTTGTGTCGGGTTGTAACCCTGTCACACTATATTCAAGCGCGTCGACAACATCGAACTTGAAGGGTTCGTTGAGAAAGCCCTTGCCCTAAATTGGGAAATAGATTGTAGAGTTTAGCAAGATCATCAAAACAAAACAAAAAGAGGAGGAGAGGATGTGAGATTCAATTTATTGAGATGTGGTTTAATTTAAAATTTACTAAAATGATGAATGTATTTCAGAACATATATGAGAATGCCTAGGGATCCCCAGAATAAGGTAAACTATGTAATGTCCTTCAGTCAATTATTGACAGATCTATTTAGTTAATCCACTAAAATTACTCTAGTAATAAAAGTGCGACCCACTGCAATTAGATCTGTACGCTTTTAAGTAGTTTATGGCGTTGTTATATAAAAAATTTTGAGTCCTTTCTTAGAACAAAATTATCTTAGCTTCTCCTAGGCAGTGATTATTATTTGTGCTTTAACTGAACTGTTCTTTTCCCAAATTTCTAGTTCTTAAACTCACCTCATCGCGCATTTCCTGAACGTGAATGTGATAACCGCGTATGATGCCATTGCGATCCTTTTCCAGTGGCGGTTTCCAGCTGACATGTACCGATGTGGAGTTCAGTGGAGTCGCCTTAACATCTTGCGGATCTCCAGGCACTAGAGTCGTTCGACGAAGAAGCAATAGATTAGCTTATGGCATATATAAATAGTAAGGACTCGGAAGGACTTTACGAATACGTACGCTTATACTTAGAGTTAACTTAAGTTATTTGTAAGATTTGTAGGCCTATTGACCCTTAAGACTAAGTTGCTTACTACTAAGAGACATAGATGGAACTAGTCAGTAAAAACTAAGGTTGCTAATGTTGCCTTAGACCCTAAGAGCAATATACAAAACCAGAACGAACTTTTGGCTTCAATTTAACTTCACCACATCACAGATTAATTCAAATTAATATTTCATAAAAATTGTATTAAATTGAGAAAAGTGCTGCTTAAATGCTAAATGTACTATATATAATATATATATATTTTAGTTGGGAAGGTAAGTAATTGGGTAGGTATAGAAAAGAAGTAAATGGTTGCTCAGTAGGTGCACAAAAGTGAAAAAATAGTGCAGTTTATACCTTGCTTGCTATAGATAGTAATACTTATAGGTTTAAGAAGTTTGTACACAAAAAAGTTGAGTGAAACCAGACTCTATGGTTTTCTCAATTCGTCCATATCAATAATTCTGGGCAAAAACAAACATGTAAGCATTCAAAAAACGTTTTGTACTGTGTGCAAAATGAAAAAAACATGGATGTGTTATGTACTTAGTTTAAATTTCCAAAATGGGAAATAATGATATGATTAATTAGTCAAGAGCCTTATTACAAAAATCCTCGCTGACTTTATAGATTTCAAAAATATTCTTTTTTTTTTCTTTTTTTTTTTTTGGTTGAAATAGAAAAAACATTTCAAAAAACAAAATAAAAGAGATTTGATTTGAGTTTTAGTGATTGGTCTATTTATTATTGTGGACCAATACAAAAATAGTATGATATAAATATATATTTATAAATGTATAAATATATAGTATATGTAATATATAGGTTGCTATTTTGGGCATTCTTAAACATTATATTCAAAACATAGAAAATACTCACTCTTTTTCTCTAAATAGATTTAAAATGATTATTTTTTTTATATTTTTAATAATTTAACCACCATCCATTAAATGTTGCGTTCAAAAATCAAATTTCGCAATAATTTGTATTCACATCAAAAAAGTTTTCAAAATTTGTTTTCCATTTCGAGTTTGCATTCAAAAAAAGGTGCACGAAACAGAGCAAGTAGTGCAAGGTGCGAGTGGCCAAGCAAAGATATATTTGTGTTTTTTTTTTGGTTTTTTATATATATGAAAAAAGATATAAGATATAGCTTTTTAGTTTACAGTATACAATTTCCAAAAAATGGTATTCAGTGCAATTATTACGGGGTGGAAATCATAAATGATTTGTATTGAAAGTAACATAAAATATAAATTTACATATACATGAATATGATACAAAATGTACATATTTGTTGGCACACCCGCTTTGATACTCTACAAAAAGTGTTGCATTTGTAATTCATTGTTTTTTTTTAGTTATTTATACAGTTACAAATATGATGTGGCATTTTGTAAGGCTTAAAATGGATTAAAATTAGCTTAAAACTTACACTAACTTAACTTATTTAAATTTCATTATTAAGTTTTAACTTGGTTTGTTTCTTTATTTGTTTATGCTGTAAAGCTCCAATGCTTCAGGTCAGTTGAGTTCATTAAAAATTGCTAAATAAATATATAATTCAAATGCAACTCGCGGCACAAATGTTAAATTATGCTTCATTAGTGTTTGCCAGGTATCATTCTGAACAGAGGGGCAGGTAAAGAGGGCAGCTTGCATGTCAACTGCAGCTTTGTCTATATCTTGTCATTTCATATGCATTCAAACCCACACACACACACACACACACACACACACACACACACACACACGCACACACACCCGTTAGCATACTAAAAGTATATAAAATAATTATAATGCTACCGTTGGAAGGTGTTTCTATTTTTTTATTTTTTTTTGTTATATATGTATATCTTCTCTTTTGCTTTTTGTGTGTTTGCGCTGAATAGAAAGAATGGGACAACGAGCGCATCCAAAGCCAAGTTACAAATGCTCCAGGTGCTCATTTGAATACCTTATACTCACAGTAATGAAAGGCATATAAGTACAGGAAAGTACTTGGATTTTTCTATTATACAGAAAAAAACCAACAGGTTTTGCTTAGTTTTAATAAATTTGTGGCTGCAACAAGGATTACATTTATTTTAAATCTATAAATAAAAAGGTATGAATATAATTTTCAATTTCATCACATTTTTCAGGTATACTTTCACAACATTTCAAAATCGGTCTTTCGGAATATATTGCTACTTAATATGGTGTAGAAGTACACTTCGGTATTCTGATTTGATAATAAATAAATATCTTTGATTATAATCAAAATACATTTGCTTTTTTGTTCTTCTGTAATTGTGGAAACTAATTAGAGAGAAAATAAAATTGAATTGGTTCATACTTTTATTAGAAAATATTCAAAATATTCATTTTTGAATACAGTTGTTACAGTTATTCTGCATTTAAGTATATTTGAATACTGTTAAAGCACATTTTAATTGCTCTGTTGACTAAGACATTGAATCAGCCTCTGTATTTGAAGTGGGTATCTGTTAGTTGATCAGATTTCTCTTACATGTACTTAGTTATTTAATTTTATTTATTTTTTTTTTTTAAATTTTTTTTGGTTACTCGTGTTGCTCTGTTGGTCTTGCGTGTGAGTCTGCAGCACACAAAAGAGAAGCTGGTGCCTGCTTTTCGAATGTGCAGCAAGCTAAGAGTATATGAAAAAAAATGAAAGCAAGTGCCCAGCTTTAGACAGTTGGTATTTGCATTTCGCATTCGTATATCACATTGAAAGCCAAGCTCAGCTAACAAGCGCAACATCAACGAAATAAAAATTAAGGAAAGAGAATGAAAAAAAAATGGCTAAAAAATATTATAGCATACTTTTGCGATGACCCTTTAACTTTCACACAGCTTCCTTCTAAAGCCGCAGGGTATCAATGTAATGCATTGCAAAGAGAGTTAGTCACACTCACACACACACACACACACACACACTCTTCCACATATTCATACATACATACAGACACACATTTGGTTGTGCTAAATTGAGTACAATTAAAATATAGTAGTAGACGACACAGATGAGCATCGAGCAGAGTTGTGAATATACTTATGGATATGTGCTGACTAGACATCTCATCATAGAAGTGCTCTTTTTGATTTGGGTGCATTGCTCATAGAGCACATATCTCTTCAAAGTGAGTTAAAAGAAGTTTAATAAAGTAGCCATACTCATAGATAAAGTAGTATATATGTATATATGTATGTACGTTTAAATCTGACTGCCACTTTATTTGGCCAATTGTGCAAAGGTGCTGCCAGTTGCCAGTTTTGCGGTGCTTTTGTGGTGCTTACTTAAAGTAAAGAATCAAAGTGAGTTTTGAAGTGTGCTTATTGCTTAACTTAGTTGACGTACTACTAGGTGCTTATCCAATAACTAAGTACATTTCATTTACAGTGCTTAGGTTCAACAAATTATATTAAGTGAGTGAGTCAACACTTTTCATTGTGTCGACCATTTTTCAAATACAAAAACAACCAAGTTTAGTGATACTTAAGAAAGAATTAAAAGTATTTTGGAACAAGCAAGTTAACAGCTAACAAGCAGTTGTGTTTTTCTTTTTTATGGAAAATTGTTATTGTTGTATGTAGCAGTATGAGAGTAAAAAATAAACTAAAGCATTTAAAAATGTAATTAAAGAGGATACCCCAAATGATAAATCTATATAATCCTTTCTATATTGCAAAGTTGGCATTTTCCAAGATAAAAACCTTTCTTAGCTTCTTAGCCACAGCTTTGACAATGATTTAGTTTAAATTCCTAATGACCTATTGAAAACATTTATTTTAAAATGTATAATATCAAGTTTAAGCAACAATAAGATCAAAGTATTTTATTTGGGTTACGTTGCGTATGATTGTTTTTGACAAAACTTACTTATTGTACATACAACTTTGGCAAAGTTTGAAAAGTTATTAATTAAGTTTCAGATTTAAATTAAATCCTTATTTAATACTTTATAATTTTTTTATA
Organism: Drosophila testacea; assembly: GCA_035043265.1. Classification (NCBI taxonomy): domain Eukaryota; kingdom Metazoa; phylum Arthropoda; class Insecta; order Diptera; family Drosophilidae; genus Drosophila; species Drosophila testacea. The sequence continues at coordinate 5,094,343 of JAWNND010000151.1, forward strand.
AAATATCCCTGGCTTTCTTTCATCATAATTATTACAAATATTAAATGTAAAATATTTAATTAATTATAATTGGCTAACTAAAAACTGTGGATTTTTTTTTCCCAAAACCTATTATGTAACTGTCCACTGCAGTTTAATTATCTGGCAAACTCCGATTAACTATATATATTCTGAATTATTAGCACAGATTGCGTTGTTCAAAAAAAGTGCGTAAAAAATGAGAGGAGAAATACTGAAATTGGTTTATTGTTGCTTTTACAAATGGCAGGGTCAACTCAGGTGGGCGCCATGTCATGAGCAAACAACAAAAGGACCCCTGACCAGGTGAGCTGAGGTATAAAAAATAGGGGGCAAAAACTGTGAGCCAAATGCAAATGTGTTAACTGTGCAAACATGCAGGTGATGGCGAATGGCAAATAAAACTTAATCAAATGTGTCAACAGAATGCAAATTAAATACAAAAATCAAATAATTTTTGTGCGAAAATCAATTTAAGGATTTTGGCATTGTTGCTGTGTGTGGCTCGCGTATTTGCATAGCAATAAAATAAAATAATATATATTAATACAAAAAAACAACAACACCATTTTTAAAAGTTGGTGGGAGTAGGGTGTTCAGTGGGTCTTATATAGGCGCCAAAGTGCAAAATGTGTGCCAATAAAACAAAACACAAAAGTCGAAAAGAGAATGGGCCCAAAATATTACATCGAGCTGCTGCAAAATGTTATTAAATATGTATGCATACATGTGGCTATATATGTATAATAAGTATATGTATATAAATGAGAAGTTAAATACAAAATGAAAATTAACATCAATCTACGGGTCAACGAATTAAAAATACCCTTGCAGAGTGTACATTGTAATATAATCAGGAAACAAAATGGAAATGAATGGAAACTGATTTCAATAGCAAGTTTATGCAATAACTATCCGACGGAATAGATCAATGACATAGAAGATTCTCGTTGACCTGTCCAACAATCGAAAGATCTATTCGAAACTGTAAAAGGTGCCTGGGAAGCAGTATAATCGGATATAATTTATATATCAGAGATTTCGATTTTTAAGAGATTTATTTAGTTATGTCATCCAGAATGAAGGGGGTGCTATAAAGTTGGCTAATACTGTATACTCTTATGACTCTACGATATTTAAATACGATCTCTTCTAGATAAATGTATTTGAGCTATATTAAGAAAGTATAATTGTATGTTAAAATGAATGCTTTATAGCATCGGAAGTACTTTTTATCAAAAGTGTAGCATATTCCTAGATAAACTTGTAAAGCTCTGCAAGCACATAAAAATATATGAAATACATAAATAAATGCAATGAAATGTTTGCTATATTTGCCAAAGGTAAACAACAAGAAAGGTGTGGCAAAGCGGGATATAAAGTGGAGGATAAGTGGAGATGAGTTTTGGGTAACTATGGCCTACTTAGGCCTGTTGGGAGCTTTGTTTACATTTATAATTGCATAAATTTAATTATGTAAATAAATCAATTTAATATTTAATGTGGTCCTTTTGCGGGTACACACAGAAAATACAACAAACAAAAGAATTTAAAAAGTATAAATGAAGCAACAACAATCAACTAACTAAATTTGCAAAAATTATATATTTTTGTAGATTATATTTGCAGTAGATAGTTATTTATGTATAGTAGTAGTAGTAGTAGTAGTAGTAGAAGTAATAGTAATAGTAATAGTAGTATTAATAGTAGTATATTTGGTGCGCTTACAAAAACACAGAGCTCATGGCGTTATATTTTGTAATATTTTGTTTTGGGTGCTATACAAATTACCACAAAAAGTTGAATGCATTATATCAAAAAATATGACTTATAATATATTTAGAATATATTTCCAATTCGGATAATGCAGTTAATCTTTCATCAAGACGATTGAGAGTCGATTAAATAACAAGAACACAATATAGGAGTTGTGCTAAAAAAATTCTTTCGGATTTGTTTTTTTTTTTTTTAAAGAGATACAAGTGCAAAAAAGTAGTCAAAAATTGCGCCAAAAAATATGCAATTTTATATTACCAATTAAAAATTTATTTTGTTTTCTTTTTGTTTTGAATTAAAATCAAAATATTAATGAGGTTTACAAATTGGAAACTAAAAACCAGAGTAAAACTTAATAATTGGAAGAGGCAAAAAATATGAAGTAATAAAAATAATTGAAAAATATATTTTTATTTGAAATTTTATTTGTTATAAGTCTAGTTCTGCCTTTAAACTTCACATAAAACATAAAAAGCATAGCATCTGGGACTGCCTGCATTTGAAAAGAATCAACTTATCCCAAAAGTAGGCTATGCTAATTTTAATTGCGAAACTGTTAATGAGAACACCGCGTAAAGAAGTGAAGAAGAAGGCTTTTATTGAACTTTTCACTAGAGAAATTCAAGATACGAGCATTTTCTGTTAAAATCTTTTAGAACTAGGAAAACATTTAAAAGAATTCAATTGATCAAATAACTTATTGGAGTACTCGTATCAGAAGTAATATTCTATTCAGAATAAACGAAAATTTTAAAATTTTTTTTAAAGAAAGATAGGATATACAAATTAAAAATGGTACTAAATAAATAATGCTGCAGTCAAAACATTTATGTTTGCAGCTTTAGAAAATAATTATGTGTATGCTTGATATACATAGTAGGTATATGGTATTTACTGTTAGTAAACACACACACACACACACACACATAGAACGAACAAAAGACAAAGTTTTTGATTGAAAATAAAACAAAGAAATATGAGAGAAAACGCTCCATTTGCGTTCCGGCAGCTCCTGCGTTGGATGCTCGTTATCAAAATTCAAAAATTGTACAAAAATTTGTTCGATTAGTATGAGATTAGTATAGATAACATTAGGTGTAACTAAACGGATTTGATAAATAATAATATTAACTAAAAATATATAGTATAGTATAGTATAGTATAGTATAATATGATAACATAAGAATGTGAATGGTGTAATGAATGGTTAATAGTAAATAATAATCGATAATGGAAACATAAGGAATACGATTTGTAGTTAAGACTTACGCATAGGTAAGAATTGTCATTGGCATACATACCATCCTCTTGGGTGCGTATTATAATTGTATCGGAGCGTGGCCCATAGCCCACCGATGTGCCAGCGAGTACCCAGATCTTGTACTCGGTCCACCGTTTCAATTCATCGAGCACTATTTGGGTCATGTTCAATGTGAGTGTGGACGCCTCGTCGTCATCGCGACCCACCTCCACGAACAGCACCTTATAGTATATGATGCGCCCATTGGAGCGATCCGCTGGTGGTGGCTGCCAGCTAAGTGAGATTGTTGTCGAGCTGTTCGCAATGGCCGTGATATTTTGTGGCGGTGCAGCTGGTACTAATTACATAATAGATGGGAACAGGTACGTATTTTGTGTTTTTTTTTTTTGTTTTTTTTTGGAAATAGTTGAGATGGATTTTGTTTTGTTTTTTGTTTTGCATAGCCAAAATTAAGTTGTGATTAGGTTTTGTTTTTATATTTTTTATAGCGTTCAGCGATTAGCGTTTTTTTAACCAAATAAATGTTTGTAAAACGAAAAACATGTAACGAAAGAAAGCACAAAACGAAATGTTTAATAAATGACATAATTGATAGGCATAAGTATATAAATTGGTATATTAAATAATCAAATTAAAATCAAATATTGTCAAGACATAAGTAATCAAATCCAATGGTTTATGCAAATAATGTTGTAGTTGCTTTTACATTTGTTCGAGAAGTTCGAGTGTTCTTATTTGAAGCTTCTCTTAAAATAATTGTGCATATTTTTTGGTAACGATTTTCAGCTGAAAATAGTATGTACTAAATATATTCTAAGGCTACGATAGGTTGACAAATAAAGTCATATGTTTATATTAAATACTAATAAAAAGAAAACACTTATCAAGCATGCAATATAGTAAATATAGAGTTTAACTAGCTTAAGTAAAACACTCACACGTCCACACACACACACACATACACTTAGCATATACATATACATTAGCAATATAGAACACACACATGGCATATGAGTAATATGAACATTTAATTTGCATAAACCATGTGATTTTAGAATTTTTAAGTGCTACTAAAAAGTGCATACATAAAATATTGTGCTAAATGAAGTCTCAACTAATAAGGATATATAGTATTTACACATATGTGTATAGAACGTTGGATATAATATATATAGTTACTCAACTTGAACACGAAGCGCAAATAGTATTCTAATTAAATGCAAAGTAATAAAATAGGAAAAAGGCAAACAAAATACCTGATTGCAAACAGATGAAATGATTTATAGCACAATTAAATGTTAAGGAACAAGTCAATTTAATACAAATGCCAAACTCATTTCTCATTGCTCAACAACAAGCCGCAAAACAATCGTTAAGCCATACACCACTAGAACCACTAGAACCACTGAACCACTGGATCCACTGGAGCCACTGGAACCACTTAGGATTTTAATTATGCGCAAAATCATGCGAATATGCAAAACGTGCAAATATGAAAACCATAAGTGTTGGATATAACAATGCATAGATACTTCCATTTCCACATTCCACATTCATTTCCATTTCCTCTACCATTTCCATTTCCACTTCCGTTTCACATTTCTCTTCGCGTTTCAAAATCAATTACTAAACACAGACACAGATCTGTTAAGAAGTTCCGAGTATTGTCTACGAATTTTGGTTTTGTGGTTCAACTTGCAGTTGCAGTTGCAGTTGCATGCAAAATTTCATTTCAACACATGCTTAGAAATGGTTGCATTGCATTTTCTTTACTTTTCTGATCATTTGCATAATTAAGCACTTGAAACATAAAATACTAACACAAATGACTACTACGTTTTTGGTAACTTGAACAAGAACAGAGAATCTCATGCTTCTCAAATCAATGAATCATTTGGAAAAGAAATTTTACATTAAAATTTGTTTCTTTTCTCTCTGGTGTTGTAGTTATAACTGTAACTGTTATGTGGTGCTGTATATCATTTTTGAGTTGTTTGTTTTTCATCAACAGATTACAGATTTACATATAAGAAACTTTTAATTGCTAATTTTGATTAGCAAATTAGTAATTACATAAGCATACGTTTGGAAATTGAAAATTACTTATTTTCTCAGTATTCACTATTTCAAGTATTAATTTGTTCAACTTTTTTTCGTACATAAATATATTTGAAATTATAAGTTTAAAGTTTTATTTTCATTTAATATAACAACTTTATGATATCTGATTAGTAATAAAAATGAAGTATACTGCAAGTAAAAGCCAGATATAATAGTTTTAATGACCAAAAGTTAAGTTATTAAGGATGTTTAATTGTTTTTACTTAATCAAGATGAAATTTACATTTTATTAGCGATAGCAACTCAATAATGTAATAATAATAATATTAAGTTTAATAGTTGTTAATTTGAAGTCTACAATATTAATCTTGATTCTTTTAAATTAATTATATTAATGAATCAGTAAAAATATAATTAATAAAAGATAATAGTCTGTGATCTGTTGATATTGTATTATAGATAGGAGCTTGTGTCTTGTTTGGTTTTGTATATTTGTATATTTGCATTATGTACGCGATAGTATGCCTAACGAAACTGTTGTCTGTGGATGTTAGGTATATAACTTAATAGAACTAACTAGGTGTAAATTATACAAGTGTATTTAAGTATAGCCTAGATCCGTGTATATGTATAATATATAATATAAACTATACTAATTATATGATAGTTAATAACTTGCAAAGAACGAGAACAATCACATATCATACAGTATAGAATAGGATATATATAGAAAGTATTATAATTAAAGGCAAAATAGTGCAATTCATAACACACCTTATTTTCACACACGCACGCACACACACACAGATACACTTTTTATAAACGCTCGTTGAGCTTTACCTGTCTCCATGTGAGGGCCATAACACACAATAATACACACACACAGACTCACACACGCCGAAATTTATATAAATATAAATGGGTTTCAACGAATAATTAACTACATTTCAATGGCATTAAATTTGTAATATATATGTATGTATGTATGTATATATAGGTAGTTATATATAATAATGATATATATGTATATATTTATATATTGTTAAAAATTAAATTTCTGTAATGTTTCTGTTTTGTTTTTTTATTTTGTATTTTTTTGATTTGTACTTAAACTATAGGAACTCGTACGATTGCTACAGCTTATTAGAGGCTTTGGTTTTTCTGGAACCTAACTTAGATTTTAGACAAGAAGCTTATCACTTACCATATTGCTTGGTGCGTACTGGTATTGGGGGCGTGGTTGCGCCCTCGCCGCGCTGTGAACGTGCTGCCAGCCATATATAGTAGAGGGAATCAGGATACAAACCATCAAGCATATAGGATTCAGAGTTCGAGATGCGCCTGCAAAATGTGTATAGATATTAGTTAATTATATTTGCTAATTTGGATATTAAATTAGCTGTTTGTTAACTCACTTGTGATGACTCTCTTTGCCGTATGTATCATTCCAATAGAGCTCATAATGGACAATGTTCTCGCTGGAATGCGTTGGCTTCGACCATTGCAATGTGACTGCGGTCCCGCCAATATCAGTGGCCCGGAAATTGCTCGGTTGTGATGGCACACCTGTACACCATAGAGACCATACACATCCATGCACAATCAGAGACACAGATACACCCACAGAGACACCCAGGAGCATCCATGTATGTATATAGCACGTGCGTACATATTTGGTTTTCGGTTTTGGTTGGTTTGGCAATAATGAAACGGAAATTACGGAAATTAAATAAAATACAAACAAATCAATGTGGCATTTATTTATATATGCCAATTCTGATATGATGATTCAGATACACTCACACACGCACTCAAATACGCACTTGGCCATAAATACAATTGGTTGAATGTATTTAAATGTGTTTGCATCCCTATAACGAGAGACCTGTCCACATTTTGACCACATTCCGTTGGTCTAACGAAATCAAATAGTTTTGTTTTTAAATTATTTATATCAATTATTATTATTGTTTAAATGCATTTCATGTCTCTTTAATTTCATCACCTAACACATGACTTGCTCTCAATCAGATGATAACGAATTATTTAAAACTCATCTTGATCTGATGTCGATAATAAACTAACCTAATACTTTCTAATTGTACAAAAAATGTATAAGCTACTTTATGGCTTTACCCTTTGAGTGGGAACTGAAGACAGAGTAAGAAGAATATCTTTTAGTTTCATTAAATGCAAGTTTTCAAAGGTGAAATAATGTTTAAACTGCTGTTTAAAGCTAATCACAACAAAAGTGATAAACAATAATAATTGTATATGTTAAAAGTGCTATGCTAATGATCTATGGCTTTAAATAAACCGCTTTCTCTAGTTTTCTAATTTTAATTCGATTTTAAATTACATTAAAACTATTTGGTAAATGTTTAATAAATAATGAAAATATGATTTTGACGAATATTTCGTTTGACTCTGATAAAAATACTGTATTTTATTTTATTTTATTTTATTTTTAATTTAATATTTGCACTTGAATTTTGAATAGTTGTACAGTTGCAATTTCCAATGCAAATTTAAGTAATCCCGAGCATCACAAAGGACCCTCCATCAGTCAGCCTGGAGTTGGCACAAATAAAGTTAAGCGCATTAGGCAACCGCTACAAGTGCAACAAATTTAAAGTCAGACCATAAACTGTTGACTACATCACAGCCCACCAGTTCACCCTACTGTACACCCTACCCTTTGTCAACCCTTAAAATGTTTGGCCCCACTTGGCCACAAAGCTGCATATCAAAGTACGGTAAATGCAATTGCTTCAGCAGTCAAACTTAATGAATATTTGCTGCATGTACACGCAGAGTTGCACACACACTCGCCTACACACACACACACACACTTAGTCAGTTATAAGTGTGTGGAAATTCTCAAGTAAATGGAATAAATGCCTTTTATCTAAGAGATAACTATGCGTAAAGCTTGTTTTCGCAATGGCAAAAACATTGAGACTTGTGAAAAGAATGTGTTCTACAGAGATCATAAGTCAAAGTTGCCGGATAGTTTAAAATGACAATAAATTTCACATGTAAACTTTTAAGACATGATTAGCTGTGAGTTAAAAAAGGCATTCAGAATAACCAAGTTAGCCAAGTATTCCTGCCATCTAGATTTACATCGTTTAAGATTAATAAGCTGGCCTATTAATTACTTTAAGATTTCCATTTCTATTGGCCTTCTGAGCTTGGTTGAATAATGTGATATCGTTGTCCGAAAACGAAATATGATTATTAATATTGTTGAGTGACCTAATACAAGATTCACTTGTCATTTGGAATTCTAATTAAATAACTGGCATAATCTCCGATCAATTAAATTTTCCATGTTTAAGTGCCCTACCATCGATGCATTTCACATTTGACATTCAACACCTGAGTGTGTGTGTAAGTGTGTGTTTGTTTGTAAGTAATTGGTTTTGATTGGGCAATCAATTTTGGTGCAATGTCACTCACCTTGCTGTGTCTTCACCTGAACCGGAGTGGACATTGGACCGGCTCCCATTGAGGTGTATGCCTGGATACGGACCGTATAAATGGCATGAGGTGTTAGCTCCGATACGGTTGTCAATTCGCTATTGTCAATCATTCGAGAATTCCAAGAGGCCTCCGGTTGATTGGCATTGGTTGTGTAGTACACCTTGTAGCCCTACGATAAGACAAAATGTGGATAAGTATGAGAATTTCAGTTTATGTGATACAATGTAAAATGATACAAATCTAAATTTCCCTATTTAATTGCCTATGCAACTTTTATTATGATATACAAAGTAGTTAAAAAAGGAATGCTCTCGAAAGAAAATAAATAGTCATACCACATCAAATCTAAAATCAAATTGAGAAAGCTCTTCCTTTAAAAGGAATAAGAAGTTTCATAGAAACTATTTTCATTGGCCAAATAATTTGTCTTTATTAGTATTATATAATTAATATTATTAATGGATTATTAACCACAAGCGTTTAATTCAAAAACAAATTGATATTCTTCTGTGTCCTGAGGTAACAAAATCGTTTGGCCATAAACTGTTTGAAATTGGGAAACGGATAACCAAAAATGAAATATGGTTTTGTGGTCTCAGATTTGCGAACTTTATAATTTTGGCATTGTGGTAAGAACAGTTTGCAGCTGCAACATGAAGCACACGGACGACGCACAACAATGGAGACCGCAACAATTGCGGCCTAGCACTTTGCTCGATCAATGTGCTCCAAAAGGCAGCCAGGCAGCCAGGAAGTTGTTGTAAAGGAGCAAACAGCTGGACGAGATGAGGAGAACTAAACTAACTAACTGTGTGGCTTTGATTTCATTCGCACATTTGCATTTAAACACTTTGCTCCATGCCTTCTCATGCTCCTCTTTTCTTTCAGACAAACATGGCTAAAGTCATTTGGGCTCTCCATGTGACAAAGTGTCGACCCCTGGCTTGGCCTGGGGTCAGAGTCAGAGTCAGAGTCAGGATCGGAGTCGTTTTCAGAGTTAGTATACGGGTTGTTGTTGTTGTTTAATATGCGCACTTGATGTCAGGTACTTACGGTCACTTGTCCATTGGGCGTCTCTGGTGCCTCCCAAGTAATAATCATCGTGGATGAACTCAATGGGCGCACTTGCACATTACGTGGTGCACTTTCCATTTCTGAAAGAGAAACACAGACAGATTGATAGAGAGAGACAGAGAAAAAAAGAGATGGAACGAAAAAGATAATATTGTTAACACAAAGAAGGATTGTCAAGCAATTGCTCAAGTTCCTTTTAACAACGGAAAGCTGTGATGATGATATCCGAACATTAAGTTTCCTAATTTGATAGTAGCCTTTTAATACAGTTTGACTTCAAGGGATTTTGTAGAAGACATTGACATTTAATGTAAGTTTCGAATTGATTACAATCAGGGACAGTTGCTGTTATAATGTAACAATTATTTCCCAATATGTTATATATATTATTTATATCTGTATATATAAATTGAAATGTCTTATACCGATGTCTATTACAACCTTATCTAACTATTCCATTCTCATTAATAAACCTTTAAATTTGACCCTGGATTTGTTTGTGTCAGCTTTAATTAGTCGGATCAATCAATTTCAATAATTACATGTGGGATGAAGCAATTTAGTCTTCGGCATTGAATGTTCAGATGTTGTACGTGGAATAACTCACAATACACTTTGATTATTTACAATCAAATGCACTTTAAATACCGAGTCGTAAGTTCTCCTTTTTTGCCGCAGTCCTCCCTTTTTTGTATAGACTGCGCTCAGTGTCAGTCATGCATATGCAATTTTGTTAAATGAATTTCGGCATTCTAGCAATAGTCAGGGTTTTAAATCAAATACAGCGACAGAAACCGGGCTAGAAGAGGCGGCCAGGAAGCAGGATAGTGAAGGGGAGATAGGGATTAAAAATCAACGGTATTAGGGCAGCCGCACAAATGTTTTGAAATGCAAACAATCATCCATCACAATTCCAGGGAACTGGCACTGAACTTTTGTTAAATTCATGTCCGTTTGCCGTTCTCGTCATTGTGAACAGTTTTGACTGTACACTACGTCAAGTCCGGCGCATTATAGTGCGAATTTTGCATTTATAATGCTTGCTGCAGTATTCGCACAACACAAAACAACACACACATTAACTGAATTTTGTTCCTCGCAAAACAATGCGAAAACGCACTTAAAATCAGCCCAAAAGCTGCCTCGTTTCCTGACCCCTTTGCCATCACACTGTAAAATTTCTCAACTATGTAGTCTATAGTCTAACATTATATGCTCGACACATGCAATAGGCATTCAATTTTCCCATATGGTGTGAAATGGCATATTAGCGAGATCACCCAATTGGCAAGTGATTGCATCATTAACTTTGTAAATTATCTTAAATCTAGATTTGTTCCCAGTACACTGAGACAAAGAAAGCACAAAATATATTAAAAAACAACATTTCAAGATTTTTCTAAAGTTATCATTGTTTCCGTAAATTATTTTCTATTAGATTATATTCTATTAGACAAAATTGCAGATTTTCTAAAATTACACGTTTAATTTTAATATACTAAGTATATAAATTGCCTTTTTTAAGTTATTAAATTATGATGGATTTAAAAAAAGTTAAATTAACGTTATTATTGATATTAATATATTTGTAGACCCTGTTTTTAAATTATTAAAATATCTATCGAAAATAGACGTTATTTCCTGAAGTTGATATCCTTATTATAATATATTTTTATATAATCTTTTGGCGATTACGCCCCATTATCCTTAAATTTGTATGTTGAGTAAGATTAATTTCTAAAACATGATTTATTTGACTTGATTATAAACTATTTCAAGTTGGTCTGTTTAAAGGGCATTTTGTAGTTTAGTCGATGCTTTAACCGCATTCCCACATGTTTGAAATGCATTTGCGAGGCGTGAATTGGTTGGACAGTAGCTTGTTGCCGAATGGTAAAATGAGGTGAGATGAAAATGGAAGAGGATTAGAGGAAGCTGAAGGAACCACTGCTAATTAGTGGGTACAGCATTTGATCGTTTCAATTGCTGACAGCGTCATGAGTTTCGAGTTAGTTCAGTTACCACTGAATGCGTTTGACCCAAACGGAGGGACAGCGGAGGTAAGAGGGAGTCCATTTCCTTTTCTTCTGCTCTCCAATTGGTTAATGGCCAATCAATAAATTCCAATTCTCACAATTTTACTGCAATATCTACATGTGCCACTGCAGCGTTTTACCCACAATTTATATCGCAAGCATCTCATCTGTTACACAAGTGTGTAATAGTATGCGTCTGCCCGTGTATGTGTGTGTGTGTGTGTGTGTGCGTGTGTGTGTGTGTGTAGCACGAAGCAATTGCCGGATAGAACCCGGTTGCCATTTGCCGGTTCTGGGCTAAGATTTGCATGCAGCACATGGGCACTCCAAAAATTGCAATAGCTTTTCCCAGGCAGCGACTGTCTGGCCAGGATGCCTTTGCCGACCGTACCCTTCATTTTCTTCGTCCTCCGTCTGTTAGGTATCCTGGCAGCTTCTTGACTGTGTGCGTCGTGTGGCAACGTCACGTAAGCTGCATTTAAGAGCATATACATTACATACGGATACGCTCCATTAATATGTATCCCTGGCATGCCATCCTCACGCCTACAGCTTATAGCACTAAATTCTTAGCAGCCTTCTAGACACACACACACACACACACACTGGCACACCCACACACTCTTCTAGGCCCTTTGACCTATTACATGGCGAAAGAAGCTGTTAAAGAGTTGCCAACACACTTGCATATGCGTGTGTGTGTGTGTGTGTGTGTGTGTGTGTGTGTGTGTGTGTGTGAAGGTGTGTGTGAATGCGCATTAAAGTTAAATGCATTAGACCACATTACACGTATTACAGCTAAATTGGAATACAAGATACCAGCAACTTCAGCGACAAGTATGTAATCTTCATGCTGCAAACATGATTTAAAACGAATCTGTAAAGTTATACCTACTTACTCCAAAATGGTCAATTTATACAAGAGACCAGCAAAATATCGTAAAACTAACTGAAAACAAACTGAGCTAAACTAAAAGATGGAACTGTATTAAATATAAAACATTTGAAGAGCTTGGAACTTTTTAGGAGTTTATACAAGCATAAAATTCTTCGAATTCAGGTTCAATTATATATCTTCAATATCTTTTATCTACGACATTACATACTTTCGACACTATTTATTTTCCCTTCGTTTTTTTTTTTGTTAAGGAGTCGTTGAGCTAGAGCTCAAGAGAACTTATTCCAATGATAACTCTAATAAAAACACGACTGTTGGAGTCCATTGAATTATTTTGATACTTTTAGTTTTGTCACGAAAATTATTTGACGAATATCATCCGATTTTAATTGGAATTATAAAAGAAACTGGATCTGCTAAGGTTGTAAGGACACATTATATTCTTTTGAAAACACAACTAAAAACGAACCTAAACCAATTGATTCACAATTCTAAGCCAGAGCTACTGTTAGGTTTGAATTTCTAATCTTTTGACCATTTGTCACCTACTTATTTCCTCTCTCCTATCTGAGAAGAATCATACATAACATCTGCTATTGTCATCCAACACTGATATCCTATTAAACCGTGTCGTGTTTATGGTAATCGATTGTTGCTCCTCTCGTTAAAGGTCATAAATAGGTCTTTGTCAGCTGCTACCTAAGCTAAAATCAAATCGAATCGAATCGTATTCCAGTCCAAAAAACCTAAAGTGACACGTGTCATTACGAACCTGCTGTTGCTCGACTGTTGCTAGTTTCTTTTCTGTTGCAATTGCTATCGAAATAATATTTCGAAACGATATTGGGCAAGCGATAAGCATAATTGCGGCAATAAAAGTTTTCAACTTTTATACGACAAGTTACAGAGAATAAAAAAGGACGAGAAGGAATCGCAAAAGGCAGACGCAGTACGCAGTACCCGCAATTGCCATTGCTAAAACAGCGTTGCATATACACAATGGCGTACGCATAAGGACAGAGGAAGGGAGACGGGGGGGGAGAGAGAGAGGAGAGAGGAGAGAGAGAGGGAGATAGAAGGGAGTGAGAGAGGAAGAGAGATAGACGTAACCATACGAGGACATTGATGCGCATTCATACGAACGCATAACAATGCAAACTTTATGCGTTGCCTGCCACATTGTGTGGCAGCAGGGGCACAAACAGGCGCCAGGGCTTGTGGCAGCTGCCTGTTTACCCACACCCACACACACACACACAAACACACACTCTCACACACACATGCATACATCAGCAGACTAGCTATGAGATGCAGCTGCGTATGCAACGGTTTTTAAACATTGCATTTACCTTTGATTCTAGCTAGAAACTATTTTCATAGCCAAGTGTAGGGAGAGTTTGGGAGGGACAGGAGAAGAGGAAAAGACAGAGCAGGATTGGTATAATGTTATGTGAATGCTGCTCAAGAATTGTTATTGAAATTGTTTTGGCTATCAAATTTTGTTTGCCCGCCAAAGAAAACGCTTGGCAAACTGAGACTAGGGATACTTACTTGTGCCACCAAATGAGAAATCACCTAAAATGCAGTACGGGAGAGAGCGCGAGAGAGAGGGAGAGAGAGTGGGAGAGAGAAAGAAAAAGACATTACAAGAACGGGTTAGTAGCGCACTTTACATAAAACCAGCAAAGAAATCCACAAAAAAAAAAACAAAATCAAATTGTACAAAAAAAAATGCTTGAAAAAAATCCTTTTTCCGAGGCAGCGGCATGTGAGAGAATTTGAGAATATAAAGAGAATACATGTATATGGAGAGCAGTTAGTGGGTTTATTTTGAAATGGATTGTTGGTTTTGTTTGTCGGTCGGTTGGCTTGTTATCCCAGATTGGAGCTACTCACTTGTCTCACCAGTGGTACAGGTCGCAGGAGCCGAGGGCGGACCGCGTCCAATATTGTTCACGGCAATCACATAGAATTCGTATTCGGTGTAGGGACTAAGGGCACGAACAACGTAGTACATGGTTATTATGCCGCTTATCTCGCTAAAGGCCTGATTCGCATTCTTTGGCTTGTACTGGATGACATAATATTGCAGATCTTCGGGACCTTTGTAGGACCATTCCAGACGCACCGATGTGGCGGTCACCTCAGAGATTTGCACATCTGTCGGAGCCGTTGGCAGGGCTACATTTGGAATAGTTAATGTATATTATTACCTCGCCTCTAGTTTATCCAAGAAATTTCACTTACATTGCACTTTGACCACGGATACAGACTCGATTTGGCCGAGAGAAGAGGCAGCTATGCAGGTAAAATTTGCACTCTCCTGTATGTTATTCAGCTGCAGCACATTTCTTCCAATGGGTATATCATTCTCCGGCGTCAGATCATGTGCACCTGCACAAACGAATTGTAAGTATTAAGATTGAGATTCGAAACTGACTTAAGTTGCAGACTTACCCTTCATCCATCGAACAGCTGGCATGGGTGAACCAACGGCTATGCAGGACAGATTTAAATTTGAGCCCAACATCACCTCATTAATGCTCTCTGGTGGACGTGAGAATGTTGGTGGAACGCGACGCACCTTCACATACAAATTGGTCGCTTTCGAGTGCTCCGTTCCAATTGAATTCTCCGCAACGCATTCATATTTGCCCTGATCCTCTTCGCGACTGTTGTTGATTTGCAGAATGCCTGAAAGAGAGAAAAAGAGTAGAGAAGCTTATAAAAAAATGTCCTCTCTATATAAAAACTCAGAAGTCAAATCTTTGTTTTGAAATAATTTTTAAATACCTATCGAAACGAATCGACATATGCATTGATCATAAGTCAGTAAAGAAATACATTTAAATAAAATGGTACTATTTGTTCTTATATATATTTTAATATACTTTGTCAAGTTTACAAAAAAATGTACTCATTTTATTCGAAAAGAAACGTCGTAGACGATAGTTATAAGTTCTATGGCAGATTTACCCACCAGAATAAACAAGTACCCTGAAAACGAGTCTTATGTCTTATGTAATCCCAAGCTGAAACAAATTAACCTTTTGTGTAAGTAATTTTAGGATTGGTCTTTTAGTTTAGGTACAATCTATGTACCTAGGTCAAGGCTAGGTAGGTGAATATGTCTCCATTTTGTGTAGGATTGAGTAAATCAAATACGCTCAACTCTTTACCCCTTTCAGATCATAGGGTCACAGGGATTATCAATAGTTCTACCTAATAAGCCTTTCTGAAACTACCTGTTTACGTATAAAAGGAACAGAGTCTTTAAGCAGTCAACTCAGTTACTTGTTAGCTACTTGACAGTGAACTACAGTACTATCATGTTGTTATTATCACTTCTGCTCTCAAGCCTCTTGAGCATTGAATGTACCACATACTTAACGGTTAACACACACATGGAATCACCAGAAATAAGTGAACAATTGGAGATGGTTGATCTTTTGGACCTGGGTGATAGGACCAGGCGCATGGTACAACCGAAGCTTGGCAATTCGGCCTCCAAGTTTTTGCTGGAGGTCTACAATGAGATAAACGAGGAACAGGAGCCTCAGGAGGTGTTGCACAAGCGGCACAAGCGTTCCTTGGACGATGATATTCTGGTTACGAGCGAGGATCGACAAGAGATTGCCAACTGTAATAGCATCTTAACCTTCTCCAGTCGCATCAAGCCCCAGACAAAACTGAGCAATGAGAGGGATCTGCTGATAACTTTCAATACAAATGATGTTCCCAAGGATCTGATGCTAGTTCAGGCCAAGCTGCGTCTTTACAAGCAGCCCAATCTGTGGATGGAGAATCAAAACTTCACAGTCTCCATTTATAGGAGGATCTATAGTCATCAGGGATTTGGTGATGATGAGCCCGTCTATCGTATACTGCACTCGGTGAACACAACAACAAATTACAAGGGCTGGCTGGAGTTCAATATGACTCAAACACTTCGTTCCTGGTTGCTTCAGAAGAGCTTCCAGCAGCAACACCGTCACGAGTTGCGTATCTCTGTAGATGTGGCAGAGTTGACTGCCCTGGGAGCGGGTCTGGTGGCGCCACAGGCAACAACACGCTCCAACCTAGAACCTTTTATTGTCGGCTACTTCAATGGACCTGATCTGTTGGCCAAGCTACAAAAGCTGCGTTCCAAGCGTGAGCTAAACAAGCGTAAGGCTACTCTGCCAAGTGGACTCCAAAGGTCACAAGTGGTACGACCTCCGCCGGAAATGTACAAGCCGCCGCAGTCGTGTGAACGTCTTAACTTCACTGTTGACTTCAAGGAAGTGGGAGCTGGTGACCTTATTATAGCACCCAAGAAGTTTGAGGCATACTTTTGTGCCGGCGGCTGCAATTTTCCACTGGGCAACAAAATGAATGCCACGAATCATGCGATTGTTCAAACCCTGATGCATCTGAAGCAACCTCATCTGCCCAAACCCTGCTGTGTACCCACTGTGCTGGGTGCAATAACCGTACTGAGATACCTAAAGGATGACATTATCGATTTAACCAAGTACCAAAAGGCGGTGGCCAAGGAGTGTGGATGTCTTTAAAGTGGCATTGGAAAATGATTTTACAGGAAAAGCAGATATAGAAGTTGAAGTCAAGAGTGCTCAATCGATATATGGAATTTGATAAAGTGACTAGTTTGATAATGGTATAGTTTTGATATATGTGAAACCAAATTGATATTTATACTACCAACTCATTTATCTTAATAGAACTATTCCATAAGTTATGAACCCAATTTCCATTTGTTATTTGTAAGTCCATTGTTATGGAGACAAAAAGCTTTAACAATTTTTTTTTTAACACTTTTTATGAACTCTTTTTGGTTAGACGTGGCATATGTAAGTAGTCTAAGGATCTTAGATTTATCAATAAATTTGAAAGTCAAAGTGTGTTTTGGTCTTGTCTCTTGGCTGTTGCCTGTTTTGTAGCTTGGCTTTAACGGCCGAGACCCACATTATACTCATTGGCTCATAAAATGGGCAGAATTTACCTTCTTTTTATGTGCTGGCTTCTGGCGACATGGGGGAAGGCGCAACACATGAAAATTAACACAATTTTTATATGATTTTAAAGGCCGTATAAAAGTTATGACTGTGTTGTTGTTGCACGCATTGGCAATCTGCCTCGGGTCTATTAAATATCGAGCGCACTTTTCCGGCATATTAAGCTAATGTGGATGATACACAAACACATACACACACACATACACAAACACAGACATATAAAGTGTCATAAACTGTTGAAGCCTTCGCATTATATTTATATGACCAATAAACAATGAAATATGTACTACGAGGCTAATTCAACTGACATAACACTGGGAAATATGAGACTATAAGACAATCTATAATACTCTGTCAAAATGCATATAAATTGTTGCTTTTAAATCAACAGTTTCGGCCCATGAAGTTATGGCTCAATGTGAAACGAGTGTGTGATTGTTTTCTTTACCAATTAGTCATTAAATTTAAGGAAAGACAGTAATATCATTATAATGCTGGAGGTGAAGTCTTTATGTTAGAAGCATAAGGTTATCTTAACCCACTTTGTCCCTAAGCAGTTTATGTTGAAAATAAATTGCAATATTTTAGAGTCATCTCATAATATCTCGAATATACCCTTTTGGTAAAATTCTAAATGTACAAATCATTATAAATTGAAAACCCAAAGCTCTAACGTTGTACTTATTATGTTAGCTATTATCTAACATTGTTTTCAAATTTCCCATCAATAATTTTTCGTAATATATGCAACATTTTAATTTCAATTCGTGCTGAATGAATTATCTAACGTTGATTATTCAATTTGCGCTCGGATACGCCTCAATTAATCAGCTGCCACAATTGTGAACAGTTGTGAGTCAATACTTAGTTCGGGTATCAAAATAAAAACAAAACTGATATATGGCAACTATTCATTTGCACCATTTCATCTGAAATATTTGCAGATTTAAATCGCTTCATTATTTATAGATCACATATTTGACGTTAAGAGTTGTCGCCTCGTTTATGCAAGCATTTTGCATTGAGATTGCCTTTCAATACTTATTGCATATTTTTTATAATTATTGCTTTTAATTTTTATGGAAACTACTGAAGCTTTGGAACGGAAAATTGGTTTAGTTGAACGGTTAACCGATAGAGAGAGTATATATAGAGTATACCTCTATAAAAAATGATTTGGGCATAATATTAAATCAGTGCTTGTATTTTAATAAGCCATACTCCCTGATATGGCTAACAAATATTTACGATTAAATTATTTTTGAGTGGCCTATACTCTGATGTTTAAAATTTATAAAAAATATCATATTTCACACATTTTATTTATAAAAAGTATATAAAAACACAAACATTGCCGGGTTCTTCCAGCTTGGCATAAAATACAAATTTTTTTTGGTCAACGAAATTTGTAAATAGATTTCACTTTTCAACATTGGATTATATTATGTAAATGTGTATAAATAAATAACTGTGGTGAATAAGTGAATGGAAATAAGTAAAAATTTGTAACTATTATAAATAAAAATGCATTGCTGTTGTTTTTTGACCTGATCTGAATGTGTGATTTTGGTCAATTAATGAAAATGTTTTCTGCTTTGCTTCGCTGCCTTTTAACAGTCGAATAAAATACGGGTAAAAATAAACCACAGTGAAAAGAGCTGCAATAATACAGGGCGACGGCGACACACAGACTACAGTTGAGTGAATCATTTTAATGACTCGTATTGTTGCCTCACCTCCTTTTTGCCCACCCCCCTCCTGTGCAAGAAGTAGATGTATGTATATAAATTGTAGAAATGTCGAGCCTTGCTAAATGTTGCAAAATAACGTATTCCCCGCACTCGTGTTTATTATATGTATCTCTGTTGTTTTGAGGGAAGAGCAAACTACCGAAAAGGCAGAGCAAATGGAAGGAGGAGAGAATAAAATGATATAAAAAAAAGAGACCAACTAAAAATGATGCATGCTGCTGCTAGATGATTGTGGCGCCGTTTTAACTGTGCTATTATTTTTATTTCATTTTTTATTTTCATTTGCATTTTTTTGTTGTATATGCGCTCTGCTTTTTTCCCGTTGTTGTTTTTGGCCGTTTCACCTACCATACATGCATGCATCAAAGTTGATTGTTGTGAAATTTATTGCATACTTTTTGGCGTGTTTCACTGCACATTTATTACGCTTGTTGCTCTTCACAGCAAACGATTGTTGTGTTATTATTGTTGTTGTTTAGGAACCGTTGAACCATTCAAACAACCATTAAATGCCACTGCATTTTAAATAATCGAAATATTTATTATTTGAATAGCATACATTTCGTATATGAATACACTCAGTTGCCATTCGTTTGCCATTCGTTTCAAGGTAAAAATCCACAAAACGGCGAGAGAAGAACTTGATTAAAATTTATGACAAGCAACTTTCATTAAAATTGTTGGCAAGCTGGCAAAACATTAACATAAGCCACCCACACATACTTACACACTAAGAAGGGGGCAAGAGACACTGGAGAGGCAAAGGGTCTGGTAAGTAGATGCCTGGAAGGGTATTTTAGGGGGCAGCTTCAGCACTTTGTGAGTGGGCTTTGACTGTAGCAATAAAAATTAAGCTATGTTGCATGCATCTGGGTGTCGTCTCCTCTGACTTTTTCCCCAGCTGTCCCTTTCTTTCTTTGTCAGTGTGTAGGTGTGCGTGGGTGTAACTCTTATGAAAATTAAAAATTCTTTCAAGCCTCATAAAAAGTAAAGAAAATAACTGGAAAACGTTGTGCTAAGACTGAAAATTGGCTTTTAAATAAAACGGGTTTTGGGGAAAGCGAACCGGTTTTAAGCAAAATGAAAATTGGTTCAGGTTGCTTGATATCAAAATAAGTAACTATGGTATATTACTAAAAATAGTATTAGGACCAATATTACAATATTGCACCACATGTTAAGTGCTCGTCATTTTAATCAAGGACATATATACTTTAAGAGAGAGGTTTTGCTCTAAAAGATGGGCATAAGCCAGTCTGGAGTAAAGGTATCCTAAACCGATTGGTTAGAATAAGTATTGTTACCTATTGCAGACCGTGTTTAATTTGGGTTTCACTAGTTATTCAAAAAGTCAGAGTAATTACTACTGTTTATTTGTCTTATCGAGATTCTTCAACTAAGCCAGAGTTTACCAAACGTCTTGAAGTAGTTTACTAACGGGTTCACACATCCTAGCCATAGCTGTTTGTGAACGCATTTCTCGAGCCGAACCGCTTTTATGTAAATTAAAATCCCAAACATGGTAATGGTATGCATTTCGGAAGCATGAAATGGAACCACTCCTTTATATTCTCACATCCCCAGCCACATTCACTTCCACTTCCACATCCATGAAGCAATTCAATCCAATGCGCCGTCTTTATGTAGCAGCTACGCATCGCTGGGCAACGAGTGCTGCAGGATTGTTGGTTAGCTTTTTATGGCCACATGGACTATTTAGCCAAAGTCAATCACAGCTACAACGAGCTAGGCTGTCAAGCAGTCAAGCAGTCGGATGGGGCCAAAAGGGGCAAACGTGTTGGCAACGCGTTGTCGTCTTTTGTGCCACTGTTGCCGTTAACAACAGGCGCGAGACAATGGTGCTCCCAATACGCGGAGACACGAAACTGTGCCCCATGTTCCCTTATTTTCCTCTTTGGGTTCTTCTCTCTATGTACATGGCACACATGTGGCATGCCACAACTGCACTTCCGCTTGCGCAGTCATTTTCATATTTTGTAACTTCCGTTGCCACACACACACACACATGGAGTAAAAGAGAGAGAGAGAGGGAGAGAGGAAGGAAAGAATAACTTGTCGCTTGGCTGAGTCCCAGAGCCGCTAAGGCGTGTGCTCAGAGCTTGGCTGCGTGGCCAAATGGGATTATTAATTAAATTATGCTTTAATTTAAGTAGTCCTCAACGTCTTTTGGCAACAATGTGACATTTATGGAGGGCAAACCCCATAAAACTGAAAAGTTTCAATTTTGATAATGCACCAACAGGCGACTTATCAACCTACTCC
Source organism: Drosophila testacea (assembly GCA_035043265.1). Taxonomy (NCBI): domain Eukaryota; kingdom Metazoa; phylum Arthropoda; class Insecta; order Diptera; family Drosophilidae; genus Drosophila; species Drosophila testacea. The sequence goes on from JAWNND010000151.1 coordinate 5,116,002, forward strand.
TTTTCTAGAAAATGGAGAATGAAAAAAACTTAACTGACCCCGCAGCGGGAGTCATTCTGAAGTTCCAACTCCCTTTCCACTTCCCAGTTCCACACTTCCCCCCTCATGTCTCCAGTCATGCACATTTTGGGCAATTACTGTCTCATTTTCAACAAAAGTGACTGTCAACTCTTTCGACGACGAGACGAGCTGGGGTTATGGGACGTTAGGGGTACAGCAATGGGTAGGGTAGCTCATAATTTAAGCATTAAACTTTCTCAAATGCTTTCAAGTTGACTTGCCTTAACTACAGTTTTACAGCTCAAGTAAATAATTGCGACCCGCCTCCTTACCCAAGAGGAGAACTGGACTGGTCTGGAACCAAAGACCAAAGGGGTTGGCGGGCTGGCGATTGTAATGATGGGCACAGCAATTAAAGTTATAGTCGCTTGGTTATTTTGACGTGGCCTCGTTCAGCGGGAGAGGATGGTGATAGGTTGCTTTTAAAGAAGCTACATCTAGTGTAGTTTAACAAGAGCACATAAAAGTATAAAAAACGAGCGCAGCTTGGAGACTGCGACAAGGTGTATTCGTTTACGAGAATGGACAAACATAAAGATTAACCTGACTTTATGCGCTGACTACACGTAACAATAAAAACTTAACAGCGCATACGGCTAGTTAAGACTTAAGACGTTTTTATTGGAAGGGTAGAGGAATTTTAAAAAATACTTAATAAAATTGATTTTCAATTTACATTCGATCTTATGTTTGACTTAAGTTAAATTAAATTAAAGTAAGTAATTGCCCATTTGCTGCTCTTTAAACAACTGCTTTTCAATTTTAAAACTGTTAGTTTTTTTGCCTTAGTGACGGAAGAGTGTCGAAAAATTTTATTACTTTGACATGTTGGAATATACTACTTTGGAATAGATTTAATAAAATATATTTTAACCATCCTTACTTAATTCTTTGGAATGATTTAAACAATTACAAGATTCAGTTGATCTTGTTATTCAACTATTTAAATAAGTAAGGATAATATACTCAATATACATTGTATATACATATTACTGATTTGAAATATGTCTATCAATTAACTAGACAAAGCATTCTTATTGATGGATTTTTGATTCATTCTGTACTCGATTTCCAAGTATCCCAAATGCGAGCTATACAAAATCATTAGCTTTCTTGACTTGTCACTTGCCACTTGTAGCATACGTATTCAATTGTTAGGTCAGTCTATGACAATCCTTGGCAATTTTGATCCTTCTTGAAGGGGGTAACATTTGTGCAAGTTGAGCGTAAGCTCATTGCCCATTCCACGTGCGGGCCATTAAGACAATTGGCCAGGCAAAAACCAATTTCTGATAAGCCTCTTTTGCTTAAAAGCCAAATTATGGTATTTGAAAAATATTCGCTATACCTTTCCGTTTCGTTTTTCTTTCTCTCTCTCTCTCTCTCTCTTTCTTGTCCCCAACCCAAGTTATAAAGTAATTTCCCTAGACGCATTGAACCCTTCTAAAAGCAAAGAAAATGGTCACTACAAGCCAATGTAGGTTCTTGTTTTTTTTTTTTTGTTTTTTTGCTCCCTAGCTTTCTTTTTATTTTCTTTATTATTTTTATTTTTTATTGAACAATGCCCTCAGGGACTATTTGGCGGGCAAGCAAATAAAAATAAAGGTATTATCCTCAATATTATTGTCGGTCTGTCGCACGGTTGCTCGGTCTTTCGGTTGATTCGTCTCTCTTCAGTTCTTCAGCCTATTCCTTGCTCTGGACAAAATTAACTATCAACGGCAATGCGGCAATGCCCCAAAGTAATTTTAAATAAAATATTTATAAACGTATTTGCGCACTGAAGTGCGACCGTTGTCATTTGCTGGTGTGTAGAAAAAATAAAAACAAAAAAAAGTAATAAATGCCGAATGCAGATATTCACATGACAACGAAGACCTTAATACCCTTTTGGAGGACTATTAAACATATTGCCAATACGGGAATCAGCATACATGTGAAGGGATTCTCAAAACACTTAAAACACTTAAAGTCAATTTTTATATGGCTTTTCAATAAGTGAAGAAGCGTTAATAAAGATAAAGAAGGATGTTGATTATTTATCTAATAAACAATTGTTGTTTTTTGTTTTTTTTTTTGGCTGATACAAATATTCTCTCTTACTTGTTTGTCAATTGTGTGTGCAACTATCTACAACTTTATTATGTTTGCAACAGATTTAATTTGAAATAAATTCAGTGTCTTATTTTTTATTTCATCTCTGTATTGCATTCGTAAATGTAATAAAAACAGAACAAATCTCGATTTTTCCTTTTTTGCATTTCTCTTTCATTCTTAGAGCATTATAAATTACTCGTCAAATCGATAATATTAAATGGAAAGCCTTTGTTGAGCCAATAAGATGCATTCGGGACAATCTAATAAGACGCTCCATAAGTAGGACCCAAAATAATCAGATTAATAAGTCTTAGAGTAAATAAGGCGTGACCGAAGGCGCAAAATGATTGCAACTAGAATCAGCATGACAAAGGCAGCTGGACGAGAGAAGGGAATAGAGGAGTGGAGTAAAAGCAAAATGGATCCCGAGGCATTTTATTAAAATAATAAAGTTCTAATTTAATTATGAAGCGAGTACAAAGAGCGAGGATAAAGATGAAGAAGAAGAAGAAGAAGCAGGAGATGACAATGAGCTATGTGAAGTGCGACTATGCCGAGTTACTTTTCATTTTGATAACTCACGTACCCCTCCCGAGGGCCTTAATTAGCACGCGACGGCCGTATAACCGAAAAATCAACGCGCCCTAAGCTGCCTTTTTGGTCGGCACGATGATGGGGAATGAGGAGAGAGACTTTTGCAAAATAAAGGACCATAAAGTGCTAATTGAATAAAACGGCACATGACTTGCATAACTTATTATGAAATTTATACATATATACATATAGATGTATCATTACTATGCAGCCCCAGAACAGAACCGAATCCTAAACAGCACAGAACAAAACAGAATTAAACCAAACCGAACTGAACTGAACTGAACTGAAACAAACCTAACCCGTCCGCGCCTGAAGCGTAAATTCATTTCATTTTCATAAATTTAAAACCTACTTTAAGACAAGCATGCAGGAGATAGCAGATGGAAGCAGGACCTGCAGCGGGACCAGAAGGAACCGCTTAGAGACGTTTAGGGCACCCAAAAGGATATTTAGCTGGCGGAAATATTTTTACGTTTCGTTTAACGTGCCAAAGATGGCGGCGACGTCGTCGGTTGTCTGTTGTCTACCGTCTGCTAGCACCTCTACAATACCACCCTCCCATTCCAACCCCTACATCCTACATCTACATCTCCCATCCGAAACTCTCTAGAAAGTTGCTTGGGCCCACGTAAAACTAATTTAACCCGCAAAGTCCACGGCCACTTTTGTTCGTGTTACGCTAAATTAGTCGACCTGCCCTGCCAGAGACCAGAGACCAGAGATAAAATAAGAGCAACAAAAACAAAAAAAAATTGAATTTGTTTCAGCTGGAATACGAATAGGTCAGGTCGGATATTGTAGTAGTCGTTCCGTCCGCCAGACTACCGGTATTACACAACAGAACAGAGAGCACATATACCATAAAAAATGATTTTACCTTGGGAAATTTTTGCAACAGTTTTTAATTTGTAATGCGCTACAACCACTAAAACAAAGTGGTTAGTTCTTGCCAAGGTAATTGCAACTGCCAATGGTTATTGGATAGGTAATATCAACTCTAGACGAGATATTTGGATATCTGAGAATTGTGCAGTTCAAAAGAGATTGATGGAAGTTTGAGTTTTTACTTTCGCCTAGATTTTTGGGCAATTAAATTCTTGTATTTAATTCTAATTAACTAATTTAGTTTTGGTTAAATTTTGCGGATTTAAATCGCTTTGAGCTGATGAATTTAAGCCTGATAAAGTAAAAACTATAATTTATATTTAAATAAGAAAGTGAAAGAAACAATTTTATTCAATGAGTAAAAGTAAAAGTAAGATCCGGAACATTTATTTATTTACTGATTTGATTTTTGAGAGATAGTTTATCTGAAAGAAAGATTTAGTACTATATTTTATTGTTAATGTAACCAGAAAGATAAATTAATGCTAATGTTGCTAAAGCTGCAGAAAAAGATTTAAAAGTGTGATGAAATACGCTCCTTCCGTTTATTTGATTTACGTTTCTGCAATTTTCACATTATTTCTGTTTTTAATTGTATACTAAACTAAGTATGGTAATATCTAAAAATTGTTATCATTTTTATTGTCATTAATATTATTTTGTAAAACCTTTGAAATATAATATCTGATATGACAAATATTATATTATTTAAAATACTGCAGTAGGACATACAATGTTTGTATATGGCCTAACCTTTATTTGTGAGAAGTCAATTGTTTAGCAAGTTGTCATTAAGCGAGCGTCCATTTCATTAGCATTTGGTTTAGAGCTCTTGCAATTTTTTACCATTCTCAACACGTTTCGAGCTGTTAAAGCGGCTGACCAGGACGAACCTATACAGACCTGGTTTCCGGCTGTGGCGACCATTGTAACATGGCCATGTTAGGCGAACAGTCATTGTTCTGGGTTTGACAGGGTGCTTCTGTCGCTGTCCATGCAATTGAAAGCGTTGTTGGAACTCATCCCCCCCCCCCCCCATCCCCTCTCGACTCTCGGTTATCCCATTCCTAACAATTCCCCGTGGACAACGCAAATATAATCATTGTTATCGCGGCTGTCGCTCTGTCGGTTTTGGTGTTGTCAACGCCGGCCATTGATGTCATTTTAAAAGGACTCTTTTTAATGCATATTAATGTCAATATTAATGTCAATATTTGTGCTTCTAATGACCGTCGCACCGTCGCGTTGATTGTTGACGGCATTGTTAGTTTTCAAATGGCGAAGCGACGTTTGATGTGCCTCATGTCAGCGTTAATGACATCGTCATCATCATCGAGCATATTTTCCGTAATTAGAATCGGCCAAAGCACAAAACTGAAACCCAACCCCAGGACATCGTACTCAAGGAGAAGCGCTTGATTAAAGGACCTGGCGACATTCTGTTGACATTTGTAAAGTTTCTACCTAATAAGATCTCAACTAGGTGGCTCATAAAACAGGCAGCAGCAGCAGCAGTAGAAGCAGCCGCAGCTGCCCAGGAACTAAAGGTGTGTGCGAGCAATCGCCATTTTAAAGGACCAACTTTGCCATTTGTCAGGCCTCGCAGATGTTCCATAAGATAGGTCGATTGGGGGAAAGGAAAAAGTAAAAGCGGAAAAGGCAGAGCAGAGCAGAGCAGCAGCTGCCAAAAGTCAAACGTTAACTAAGCGCCGAAAAACTTGTGACACAAAATGCGCCGAAGCATAAGTAACTCTAAGAAATTCAAATGAGCGTAAGCGCAAAATACTACAAATAAAAAAATGCTGCAAAAAAAAATAAAATACCAAAAAGGTAGCGTCAAAGACCAGAATTTTAATAAATGAAGTCGTTTCTCAATGGAAGACAGCTAGCTCCATTTGGGAACACCCTGGGCAACGGGTTCCTTAGCTGAATGACAAGGATATATGCACATATGCGCAATGACAAACATCAAAGAAATGGATCAAATGAATGTTGATATTTTTGGTAGGGAAGAGAAGGAGATATGGAAAAACAACAATTTTCAAATGCTAAAGAAATGAGTTCTGGGAATAGAAAAGTTATTATAATGCCTTTGATTTTAAAACTGCAGGGATAAATTGTACCTTAGATAATTTAACATAGATAATGAATGAAAGAAAGAAAAAAACTAAGACTATGTTAGTATACTTTGTAACTCTTACATAAAAGGGATCTTTTATCTTAAATAAAAATAAACGCTGTAAAAACAGCAGGTAAACCTTACTATTCATGTATTTTGATATATGTATATTCCTTTAATAGTAAAATATGGAGATAAGTTCACTATTAAAACCACATTCTTTACTTTGACTTACCGTTATTTAGGACATATCTGGGATTGGTCATGTCCACCTTTGTCTGATTCTTGATCCAGTAGATATTCGGTGTGGGATTTCCAATGGCTTTGCATTGCATTTGGACCGTGTGACCCACTTCGATGACGCGTGTGCCTGGACCCTGCGTTATAACCGGAAATCCTGCGGGTGTTTTATCGCCTGCAATGCATAAAGAAAAGTCGCAAAAAATGTTTAAAAAAAAAACAACAACTCAGACCAGTAACAACAACAAAATAGGTTTCAAAATTATGTTGGATAGAGAAAAAAATCATCAACGACAATGAAAATATGTATGTGGCGTGTTAAAAGTTTTTAAGGGGTGCGGAATATAAAATGTGAAAGGAACGATAGTAAAAGGGGCAAAGTGAAGCGAGGTGAAGGTGGACGTTTTGGAAAACAATATGCCACAAATATATACACACACACACACCACACACACACACACATTCGCATAAAGTATTGTTTTACATGACGCTTTTATAAACGGAAGTTGCCGTTTTTTAAAACGTTGCACAGTTGCTTTTGTTGCCGCTTTCTACGCCATTTTGTAAGTCAAACAATAGCGTGCACTACACACACACAACACACACACACACACACAGACACACATGCACAGACGTATGCGTGTGCTGGGTCAGCATTTTTCCTTGTGACAATTTTCTTTTGTGACACACTTTAAGGGCTTGGTATTCGCACTCACAGTCGCAGTCGCAGTCACAGTCACAGTTGAAGTCGCATTTGGATTCGCATTGTTTTTGTGTGTTTGTCTGTATGTGAATGTGTGTGTATTTGTGGCCGGTTTAAAGCAAATCCGCAACTTGCAACCAAGTGGCGGCTGCTCTCGACTGCATCTTTCAAATGAACAAAGCTCATTTACATTTTCCAATTAAATGCAGCAGGCAAATCTCCTCCCTCAACACCAACTCCGACTCCAGCTCCAACTCCAATTGGAGTTCCGGCAGCTGCCATTGCACATCTGCCGGATGCTTTAACCGCTCCCACGTTAACCTCTTTCCCGCCTCCATCTTTCACCCTCTCTGGCATACCTTCTGGGAGAACGGTATTACCACTATTTAAAGCCGTTTGTCTACAACTTTGAACATAAAAGCAGAGAGAAATTGCACAAATCAATTTTAAGCCAAGTCAAATTTAATAAATGGAAATAGTTCTATAAGCCCATATAAAGCTAAGATTGAGATTGATAAAAATAAGCTGAATATCCTTTGGTCATTCATGATTTCTATCGCATTTATCTTAATTTCAGTCCACAAAACAAGATATACATTTGAAAGAAGAATAAATTTAAGTTTAAACTTAAGAATTATACATCTAAGTTGAAATCTGGGGGCATCAAATAAATGTTAATTGATTCCTCTTTATAAGTACATTCAAAAATACATTTAAGACATGATAGATAGGAAAAAAACTCAAGTTAAATGGTATTCAAATATGTTAAATGATCACTTCATTGTACGAATTTGGAAAGTTGTAATTGCATATTCTTAAACATATTTTTAAAGATTAACATAAATAGATGTTTGTATATAATTAACTAGTTTAATTGGCCTGATCAAATCTAGAACTATCGATTTTATTTATGGTTTTCACCGTGTCGAATATTACCAAGAACTGTCGGCAATACAATAAGTCAACAGATTGTTTCAGTTACCTTTCATTTTATTCTCTTATGTTTTAAAACTTTTCTAACAAATTAAGTATGTAAAGCGCATTTAAAAGTCGTTGAAGTACTTGTTTTTCTTTTTTACTTTTTGTGCATTTATTTTTTTGACTTGTTATTTCCATTTGTACATTTCGCTAAAACATTTAACTGTGGCAACAACTACAATAGCCGGCCCAGGAGTTAGCTGCTTTTCAGGGCTCCTTCGACTCCCTACTTGCCCCTTACAAACCATTCACCCTCCATTCTGTCGTCTGTCTTACTATCAGTCGGTTTGTTGTGCCTTTGTTTGTGTTTTCAGCGTGAAATTAAAATTTTTTAACAGAGAGACAAAAAACGCAACTGCATATGCATATGTATTATAATGTGTTCACACACACACACATGCATATAAATATATGTATATATGTATACACATATGCATAAATGTAAAAGAAGAACAGCAACATTGATGTTGACATTTGACGCTGCCGTTGCCATCATTGCCGTCTCTCAGCGTCCTTTTTATCCTTTCAGTCTACTGACATTTTCAGCCATATTTCGTTTTCATCTATGCCCATGCTTCCCCTCTGATCCCCCTGATCCCTTTCCTGTCTTTTTTGCTTGGTTTTTTGGTGCTTTATTTATTATTGCAGCGTCACTTATTCACACTCAACAATAACAATAACAACAACAAAGCCCACTGAAAACTGTTCCAAAAATTAACAAATAAAACTTTTTATTAAACAAATGTACAAAAGTGTATTCTACATGCTTAGCGAGCGTCTATATGTATGTGTGTGTGTGAGTGTCTACATGTGTATGTGTCGTATGGTTGTGTTTCGCGCTTTTTGTGGGATAAAAGAGAATATGACAAATAGACAGACAGGCAAACAAAGAGAGCACCGAATACAAAGCTCAGTGTAAATACGAGTATAACGTAACGCTTCGAGAGTTACAGATTTTCCCTGCCAAAGAATATTAAACAATTTTTTTGTAGAACCGTAAACCAATATAAACGGAGAAGTTATATTGTGGCAGTTTATTGGTACTACCGACAAATAGCCTCATACATCCGTAAAACAAGTAATGAAAAAGAAAAGGCTTTGTACACCGGCTATTTGTACTCTGTCTTATTTACAGACAGTTGTGCAAAATGAATACTTTAAAGATTTCTGTAATTTATCAGATTTCCTATATTTGTTGAGAAATTAAAGCTAAAAACTATTTTTCGTATCGGATTTATTTACCTTACTCGACAATTTTCACAATTAAGTTATTTAATTTTAATTATAGATTGATTTTTAAAATGAATACATATAAGCTATTGGATCGACTTATTTATTTCGGAAGACCAGATTTTCATAGATGACACAGAATTACAAACGACCCTAAACAATGCATTTCAAATACATATCATGATACAAATACTGACATTAAATTACATTTTTTAGTCTTAAGCATTTATATTTTAACATAAGCTTTTATTTAAGACAGGTCTGTGGGTGGTATCACAACAAAAAATGTATAAGTAAAAGCAATTGTTGTAGGATTATAAAATAAAGTATATTATAAGGAGACAATATTCGGCCCAGATAAATTTGTATACTTTTTATAATAATAAGATAGGAAAGATAGTCTGTATTGATTCTCTCTCAACTTATTTTCGAGTTCTGTCGTGTTTACCGAACGGTTTTAATAAACATTTCAAAATACAAAACTGCAATCTGAGCCAAAAGTTGCATTATGCATCAAAAACCAAGGCTTCAAAATTGGTTTTTAGATTGCATATACTCTGTGTGTCTTTTGCAAAACCTACAGGCAAAGACAAAATTAAAACTTTCTTCAGTTTCGTAGCAAAGTTAGCAGTTAGGTAATTATTCTACCTAACTCTAGAGAGCTTAGTAAAAGTTATTATATATTTTTCGCAGAGTTTTATTTAAATTTTAAGAGGTTTTGCAACGCGCTTGAAGAACGTTTTCAGCTGCACACTGAGCATATTTAATGCATAATCCGTTGGCAAATATTTGGCATTGTTCTAAGCTAAAAATATGCAGTTTTCAGTGCAGCGGCACTGCTAGGGTCATTCTCTGTTGTGGCACTTGCAACATGGTGCAAGTATAGCCATCAGTGTTGCCGTTTTGGTGGTATTGTCACTGGACTAGCTGTAATTTTTTGATTGGGTTTATAAAAGAATTAATCCACAAATTTAGCGAGAGTTAAGACTTTGAATGTCATTTAAGGCATTTTTATAAGGCACAACATCATCTACTTAACTCTTAAAAACTTTTCTGTATATATAATAGACTATGGACTAAAACACAAGAGCATTTGCTCTACCCACTTCTTAATAAGTATTATTTTCTGCTGCAATCAATAACAATTAAATGTCCAGTAAGATAAAAGAGGCTAAATTGGATTACAAATATTTTAAATTCCCTGATGAAGTATAAAATGATCAAATTGAGATTTCTATGGCAATCTAGTGATTTTGGGGACTTTTTTTTCTAAAGCAAATGACAACACTATCCACCATGGACAGACACCACACGCTGGTTTAACGACATTTCAGTTAAAGACTAAAAGTTGTTGATTTTGATGTTGATGCTTGTTGTCGTTGTTTTAGTGGCTCCCAATAGGCACATTGTTGCAGCTATTGCTATTGTTGTTCTTATTGTTGTTGGTGTTGTTGTTGTTGTTGGTGTTGTTGCCTATGCGTTGCCAATTTGAAAATGCAATGAAAAATTCTAAACGCAGAGGACAGTGAAAAGTCCGAGCATGCGAACACTTCATTTACAGTGTTACAGAGAGGCGTCGATGGGAACGGAGGTAGACAAGGAGTGTAAACGCATCGCTGACCAATGCAACGCGTCAGTGCATGTCTGTGTATGCATGTATATGTTCAAGTGTGTGAAAGTGGGTGTGTGTGTGTGTGTGTGTGTGTGTGTGCATTTATTATAAAGCCAAGCAGCACTGGGAGATGCATACAGTGGATGCCACTGCTGCTACTGCTGCTGCTGCTGCTGTCGTTGACTGCCAAATTCATGTGGCTTTTCATGCATTTCAATTAAGCTGCTGCTAGTTGCTGGTGATGTTGATTATGGTGCTGGTCCTGCTGGTGGTGTTGGTGGCTGCTACGAAAAGTGCTGGAAAATGTGCAAACAATGTTGAACGCAGCACGTAGCGTCGGGTGGAATTTTTAGCTTTTTTAATGAATTAGCTAATAAAGGCAAAGTAAAGTCGAGCACCTGTCCACAGTTTGTATTGCTCTTAGGAATACGCATACCCTGACACACACCTTAACAAACGACACAACACACAAACACACACACACATTTATACGCACAAAAAACTCTCAATAGACTGGCAATGTCTTGAGTGCGATAAACATCATTAGATGGCACAAAAGCAACGGCACATAAAGCGCTTTATTTGCATGTTGTCTGCTTTTAGATGCCACTGACCCCCGTACACTCACATACAAACGCACACACACACACACACACATACACACAATCTCACACTTACACACACACATTAAAAGAAACGATAAGAAGGAGTGGGGGTTGCCATAAAGCTCATACACACGGGTGCCAGGTGTTTGCATTATTGAGTCACTTTCAAAGGCGCATTTTCACGCCGCGTTTTTCTCTCAGTTTTTGCCTCTGATAAATATGCTGTTTACCCACTGCCAAATCGGGGCGGTGCTGAGGGTTTTCTTTCTCTCTATGTATGTATGTGTGTGTGTGTGTCTGTGTATGTATGTGTTTCCTTAGTGTTGGCATAGCAAACATTTTACAGACGCCGAAAGCGAAAGGCAACAACAACATAAAGACCTCTTTAAGAGAGACTTTGCGACTTTGCGCTTGCCTTTCGGTCTTTTGGTTGCCTTTAAGGACACCCAGGAACTGGCCACAGGCAAATTTGCATATTTTAATTATTCATGCATTTTTAAGATTGATAAGAGGTGCCCTTTTCTTTCTACTTCTTCTTTGACTTTGTTTTGTTGCGGGCGGTCAGTCCAAGGATCGACCCTTGCCACTTGCCACTTGCCTCTTGCTACCTGCTACGATTCTCAGTTTAGTTCGTCAAAATGCCATTTTTCCACTAGTCAGCAAACTGAGCGCATTAGCATTAGCTTTCTTCTTGCTGCTGGTGCTGAGGCATTTCCATCAACTTGTTGTTATTGCTAAATTATTAAAACAGCAGGGATAGCTAAAGTATGGATTGTAATTTATAGAAAACTTAAATATAACGGGAGGGAACGAATTATTTTGTAAAAACTTAAGCATACTTAATGTTGCTTCAACATCAATTCCTTCATATTGCAAATGCAAATTGATAAAATAGCAACAGAGCTCACTTACATTGGATTGTATTTGTGAATCTTCTCAAATGCACTTTAGTAAAGCAGATGGAATATAATCAACAAAAAGTGTTATGAATATAAAACACCTAAGAAGATGATTCGATCCATTTTACAGCCTGACACCCTTTCTCAATATGGGATTACTCAACTACGCAGATTAAAAATACAACTGAAAATTGTATTTCATCTTAATTTCGGTATAAAAGTCGAAAGCTATTTTGCTGAACTTATGAGTATAAGAATTTTGAATCAGACTTCGTATTCTATCAATTGTCGGCCTCGCCCTTCTTGGAGCCGTAAAAATTACTGCGTGACTGTTTTAAGCCAATAAATTGTTTTGTAATCGAAGCCTCATATAATGGCATACAATATAAAAAAAACATTAAATTCATGATATTATTTTTTCCTGAACCAACCCCTTTTTATTTAAGGGTTTCTGTTTGGGTTAAAGGGATAAATAATTTTATAAGTTCAGTTAAGGATTAAGTCGGTTTTGTTAGGGACCTGTTTTTAGCCTTGCTTATGCACACAATTGTCAATTGGCTGAAATCTAGTGGAAACACACTAAAGATTGCCTCGTGCCTTATTGGTTAAACTTGGTGTCAAGTTTTTGAAATTATGCAGAAAACTTTTGTAGCAAGCAATTGAAAACAAATCAAAACACCAGCAGACAACAATTGTCGAAACGTTAAATGTATTTATTATGGGCTTCGGTAGGGTCTGTCGTAGAGCTCATCTCCTTCTTTTCTGCCTCATCTCCCCCACCACAAAAGTAAACAATTGCGTAGCTGCTTAGCAAAGTTTCAAACCAACAGAAGTACTCGTAGCGGAGCCAAATCCCAAACAAAACATGCTTGAAAATTGAGTGTTTATTGTGTTAAGTAGGCACACACAGTCAAAGCTGGAATGAGAAGGAATCTGAGAAGGGAAATAAGGATAAGAAACGTGCGACAAGCCAAGGAAACTGCGCCTACGGCAACTACAAGCAGAGTAAATAACCGTTTTTTAGTGGCAGCAGCCGGAAAATGGCAACTTGCTGAAGATGTTAGACAATACCAACAATAAAGCCGCAAGTGCCAGCGGCATTCCTAACAAAAAACACAAAAACGAAAAAGAGAAGAAAGAGGAAAGAATGTAGGAAAAAGAATGAAGTAGAATGAAGATATAACAAAGTTTCATCCACAAGACGCTGGCAAATTTGTGGCCAGTCAACACTTCCTGTTGGCAAAAAGGATGTGGCTTACAATCAAGTACTTACATATACATACATACACTATGATGAGCGTCTGTAGATGCCACATGTGAATGCAACTTGCTTGCCTACAAGTGACATCAAGCAGCCCATTGATCAGCCTAATGAAGGGCCAACGTTTGCCTAATTGTTGTCGCTCTTAACAGTTCATAGTGTGTATGTCATAAATCGAACATTGCATTCAGTACTCAGACAGGCAAACAATTGATTTCAAATGGGCCTAAAGGGCTATCAAAGTATTCTGTAATGATAGCAGTTAATGGATAGAAAGATGATCGATCCATACTGACTAACGAAGCAATCACAAACTGGGTACAGCCTCAATTTAGTTATAAAAGACAATTTCACTAAGCAAAGCAATCATCTGAAGACTGCTATTCAAATCATAAACCAAATATTCGCATCACAAAAAATAAAAAAACGATATGAGAATGCAAAAATTGCTTGCGTTATTCAACAAACTGACCGTTTGACAATACATATATATATTTTTTGAATGATTTATACAAATTTGTAAAGCTTGCTGGTCAACACTTTGGTGGAATTTTAGACAAAATCAAAGTAAGAAGAAAGAAATAATTCTGTATATCTGTGTATATAGTTCGATTCCAGGTACTCGATGAATAATTGAATATGTAAATTTTTAAGTACTATTATAAAGAGCCATAGTTGACGTAAGTTTTTGATGAATTCTAATCGGTTACTTGTATAACTCTAAAGTCTAGACAACATTCGTCTGTTAAACTGGCAGCTCATTGGTATACCACAAGCAGAGAGTTAGAACCACGTCAGTGCTAATACAAAATGCAGTACAGCTTGAAGCATAAAATGTTTGCTGATTACAGTTATATGGCAACAATTTGCTGACTATTCGAGCTGTCCGCCGGATTGTCGAGCAACGATACGGCGAAAGAGATAAACTGACGGACAAACTGACGAACTGGTTGTGGAAGTAGATGTCTTGTCTGTTTGTCCAAATGTCAGTGCAATCGTGATAGTTGCATGTGTATTCACTGACAGACGACATGCACAACCCAGCTAGACAGTCAGACTGCTGGCATGGTACAGAAAAGGGTGGTGCTAGGGGAAGGGAGAAAGAGAGAGCGTACATCTTATTAAGTTTGCATTACGAAGGCGGCCCGGAAGATGGCCGTCTTAGATGCTGCAGTTTCAATTTCGCTGTCCAGACCATGGCCTGTCGAAGACTATTTTAACATATAGCATGCTCACTTCATCTCCTCATTCTTTTACATTTCAGCTTGACTCCCACTGTTTCGCTCACTTTTCTCTAACTCTCGTCCTCCAGCTTCTCATCGTTCTCTGTGTCTCTGGCAGAGACTCACTACAATTTAATTTAATTTTTCTTGTCGTAGACATTTGATAATGCTGCCTGCTGCCTGCTGCCTGCTGACTGCCAGTAAAATGTAGCAAGAAATGTAGCAAATGGCATACAGCAGCCACGCCCCCTTTCAAGGCAGTTACTACTATTGCTGTTACTATTATGGGGACTGGGTACTGGGGAATGGAGGATCTGCTGTTGGCAGTTATGCGCTGGCGCATTTTATAAATTTTTAAACTTATGACTTATTTTTATGCATTTCCACTGACTGCACACTGAGCCCGGCTAGAAACAAATGCCTGGACACTGGCACACAAACACACACACACACACAGCACAGTGGTCTGAAAGAGGATACGTTCCACAAAACTGGTAAGCAATCTTACGTCTTCCCTGACGTCCTTTCCTTCTCGACGGTTTCGCTTTCTTGCTGGGCAGCGTCTAATGCGCTCTAATGCAATAATAAATCATTGGAAATCCATTTGTATTGCCAACACAAGACCTGACAACTTGTGACTCGCATGCGAGTTGGCCATTAAACGCCTTCAGCCATGGTATAAAAATGAAACAAGAGACAAGTTTAGACAACGAAAGACATAAACACCTTCTCATTGGTGCTGTCTGTCTGTCCTTGCTAATGAGGCCCAAAAATCAAATCAACTAAAACACAATAAACCAGAAAGTTAACTGAGTAGCGAAAGAAATGACTAAATGAACTGTAGATAGGTAAATCGAATAGGAGATACTCTGGTGAGTGTTGAGGAAATTGAAATTTCTGTAAATTATATTCCAGAAAAATATGTATATATTATGTACGTTAATATTCAAATAATTTTTGGTATGTTCAGGTGTGTTCCAATAATCTTTAAAAGTTTTAAAAGAATTTATTTTGCAAAAAACCGTTCGAAATGTCGGTGTTGACACAACTATTTAAATGAATCGGTTTTTTATTTACTTATTTACTGTTGTCAACAATGAGGTTAAAACTTTTCCAATTTTGCGATACTGATCAGTTTCGGATAAAACGCATTCAATTTAATAAATTCAATAATAATACAAAATTCGATATGTGAGCTGACAGGGAATTTAGGTAGTTATTGGCTTTAGTGGCAGCTGATGGTCTGCATATCGTGACAAGAGTTCAAATATGTTCAAATAAGCATATAAAAAAGAAGAGAAAGAGAGAGAGAGAGAGAAAGAAATGAGAGTAAAGTCAGGCAGGCAGACAGACAAAAACAAAACAGACGGCGAAATTAATAAATAAATTAATAAATTACAAATAATTTATCACGAAACACACACGCGTATTGGCAGGCAGCTTGTTTCAGTCTGTCTCTCTTTTCCGCTCTATATATGTGTATAATGTATATTGTGTGTGTGTGTGTGTGTGTCTAAATAAGTCTATTAGAGAAATGAAAATAAATTGCGTGCTTTCAGGCGGCTGCCAGTTGCCAGTTTGCCAGTCGTCTGATGGCAGGCGTATTGGCCATCGATTGTCGACCTGCCAACTTGGACAGACAGCGTCAAAACAACAACAGCAGAAGCAATAACAAAAGCCAAATTCAATTATAAATGCGTGTAGCAGGCATTGTCTTATGTATCTGTGTGTGCGTGTCTATATATATATATATATATATATATATGTGTGTGTTTGTGTGTGTGTGTGGGTGTTTGCTACTAAGTGCAAGTGATTAATTTTTGACAGGCACATTTGTTGTGCGGTATTGAAAACAATCAATGCGAAATGTATGACACGCCCCCAAATGGTTTCGTTGACTCCCACATGAAATATGTATCCCTGTTCTTGTTATTGTTGTTATTGATGTTGTTGTTATTGTTGTTGCTATTCCTTGAGCCGCAAGTCAAGAAATTGATGAGCAATTAGATAAATATGGCAATAAAATGTTTGAAACATGTTTTACCTGGCTTCACCTAGCAGTCAATGAGCTTGTAAATGAAAATTTAAATATAAATATTCTTTCTATCTGTATGTGTGTGTGTGTGTGTGTGTGAGTGTGTGTTTTGGGAATAAAACAGATGTACAAGTAATGCCTTGGAGTGGCAGCCGAAGGCATCTGCATATTTGAATAACAAGTGAATCGATTGAATCATCACATTGAATACACACATTTACAAAGCAAACAATTTCAATTATATAAACGAAAACTTCAACTACAAGTGTAGATATAGTAATCTCAGGTAAAAGAACACTTTAAAGTTAATCATAAGTAAGTGTGGATCTAACAAATTGTTTTGAATATGAATACGAGTGACTCTTTACTAAGATTGCCAACAGGCATTCTCAAGTTATTCAGTCTGCAAACTTGGTTTCTAGAAAATCAATGTTTAAGTACATATATCTTGGACAACTGACTTTGAATATATTTATTTTGAAAGTAAGTAGATGTGTCTATTGGGCTGTGAATAACTCAACTTTTCAAATAGTAGAGCCAATTTATTTATGTTTAGAGAACATCGAACGTCATATTTCATTTCTTTTTGGTGTATACAAATTTTTGTATTTCTAAAAGAAGGTTGAAATAGTTTCCTTGTCTGTAGTGGCCAACTTGTTTACGACTCAGACTATTTAACATTTGCATAGAAATTGCAAGTCAAAAAGAGATCAATATAATAAAATATGATACAAAGAACTTAACTTTTAGTGTTTTCATCAAATATTCTAAGTTTACTAATGTATGTAAAATATGGAATAAATATTTTACCACAAATTGTTATATATTTTTTATAAATAAAGGACACTTTAATATGATTTATACTAATATAATTTATACTAGTAGTTATAGCACAACCGATTAGATAATTAACGCCAAAGTTATTTTAGAAAAGTGATTTGAATAGAAATAAACATCTTATTTAAGTGTAAATAGATTTACTTTTTAGCACAATGGCTATTGAAACATTCTTGCAGCTTTCTCCCAATAAAGTGATGTTTTTATTTCTGATCTAATTACATATCAGCCAGCCAACGTAGGAACAGGGTCTCTTACTGTCGAGTTCTTTCAACTGTAGCTTTTCCAAATAGTTTAAATTTACTTGAGTAATAACTTAGCAAGCCTATTGCCACCCAAAACTGACCATTGTCGAGTGTCTGATTTGGGTGTTTCGACCATAAATCGTTGCATTTTATGCAGACACTCTTAACTCATCCCTCTCAACTATCTCCCTTAACAACTTTGTCCCCGCTCAATTCCCTTAACTGTTGGCATCCATCCAGCTGCGCGGGTTTTTCGGCTATTTACATGCAGCACGTTTTTATGAGTATCTCTCCCCGTTGCCTGATGCCCAATGCGAAATGTGCGTTTTGGGTAAAATTATGCCATAAGCCACGTGCTGCCAGCCAACGCAACAAAAAAGGGAAAAACGAAAAATTATATATTGTTGGGCTGTTGGCCAAAACCAAAAGCAAAAGCAAAGCAAAGTGAAGCCGCCAGAAACCCGCGTTACGGCCATAATGCAAATTTATGATCAGAATTCAATTATGTGCTTATTGAAACGCAGCTGCTGCGTCCGATACTCCCCTCCTCTTCCTTACCACTCCACAGTCACGCAGTTCCATGGCATGTCCGACTGTGACTGCGACTCTGGTCCCTACCTGTAAGCAGGTACCCAGGAACCCCCTGCTGGGCAGACTGGCAGTTAATGCTGCGCAGTTTAACGCTTAAAGCCAAAATGCTATGATTTACACACATACATTCACAGAGGAAGAGGAAGAAAGAGAGAGAGAGGGAGAGACAGAGAGAGCAATTGCAATTGTGGCTTAAAGTGCGTGGCACGCATTTTATGAGGCCCCCAGCGAGAAGGGGGCGTGGCAGCTGCTTCGACACTGGCGTCATTAAACCAGTTAACAAATAAATACTTTGCGGCCTCTCATCACAGGGTTATGAGTTCCTGAGATGCAGGAAACCAAATTCAAGTCAAAGGAAGGCGTCTTTACGACCCGATTTTATGCCCTGTACGCGGAAATGTTAATTTGGTAGGAAAAAAGGCTAAAAGGATGGACGAGAAGGTGCAGTTTAAGGAAAAAGCATATTAGCTGAGGTTAGGATTTTTGATCAACAATCAAAGGTTTAATTGAACGCAAAAAGCAGGTGCGGAAATAAATAGAACTTTAAGTTGTGATATCGAAAGAAAAGAATTGAATGGACAAGTAAATAAAGAATGGGAAAAGCTTGATAAAATAGAGGGGACAAATAGAACAAGTGAAGATGCATAGAGTGGAAATGCAGAACAAATACATAGAAAACAGATGACACATATAAAACATGCTTAGAATGAGGTAAAAGGAAGAGACAAGAAATTTGAGAGTAAAAAAAGAAGTAGTATGGTTAAGAAATAGAAAGCTGGCCAAGAGGGGACCATAAGAAATGGGTAGAAAAACTGATATGAAGAGATGAAATTTAAGAGCTTAGTGAGCTAGAAGACGGGTACAGAAAGAAATCAAGATAACGAAGGAGAAATTAGAAAGTGAGAGGATTATAAAGGAAAGTAGAGCAGTACGCACATAAAGTGAAAACAGAAAGAAATTAGAAGGAACACGATGATCTACTGATTCAGTAAATTGACTTTGTACATTCCCCACTCTCTATCTAACTTTCCCTCTTCATGTTTATCCTTCCCTTTCGCTTAAGAGACTTCGCACTATTGTAGTAACTTTTTTATTGAGTGTTGAGTTTTAGAACCATCGTTTGGCTTTTAGATGAACACGATGTACCGCAGTAGGAACTCCACCCCAAGCTGTGTTAAACTTTGATATTTTTTGTGGTTTTTGTTGATCTTTTTTTTGTGATTTTGTTGTTCTTATTTGTTAGGTACGTTTTACCGGCCACACGCGTTCATGTATAAATAATTTGAAATTAATTACATGTAACATGTTACTTTGTCTGGCCATTCGTCTGTTTGTTATTTTGTTGTTGTCTTTTTGCCTGGGATAGTCAGAGAGAACAGTCAGAGCTATAAAATATATACGACTCACTACTATACGACTACTGTATGCGTTATGGGAATGGAAATGGAGAAAAATGGAAATGGGGGGAAAAAAGCTGGCAATGGGTTTCGGGTTTGACGACGGCGTTGAGTACTGTTGTACACAGATTTATGGTACGCAATTAACAGTGCCAGCCATTAAGCGGGGCTACAACAGGTCAAATGTGCTCGACTAACACATACCCTACACTACAAGAACTTTTCAGGTCTTTTCGACATAATTGTGTTGTATTGTCATTACAAGACTACAGTTAATAAATTACATTTGCAGCTTACACATACGAAATATGCTCGACTAGCACATTCTCTATAAAATAGCTATTCTAAGAATCTTTTCCCACTTCACCGTCTAAGTATAAGTTGAGGGTATTGCAACTTCAATAACAAGAAACAATTGCAAAGCTCATTGGCAGCTGTTGTAATGGTCATACATACATATGTAACTATATGCGTCTCTTCATGTGTGTGTGTGTGTGTGTGTGAGAGGCACACACATTTTATAGCATACTTTTATGGGCAACAAACAGGAGTTTTTATGCGTTTTGCATTCGTATTCGGCTTAAATGTTTTTGAATTTAAAGTTATAATTAAAAAACTTTGGGCAATGGGCGCACATTGTTAGCCTTTTAATTGGCTCTTTGTTGCGCTCGTTGTTGTTATTATTGTTGATATTCCCCCTGCGCTACGCTACACGCCCCTTATACAACTGTCATGATGTGAACATCACATTGGCAATGCAATTTCAATTCAATGCGCTGCCATTAAATCTTTCATATGTAAATGACATGTTAAACATTAAAATAGACTTGCATAAAGTTGCATAATTGCATTTACGTAATGTCCCCCTCTTTTCCTCTTCGTTTCCCTTTCACCCATAATTGAGTGACGCCCCTTAGCTCACATTTTGGCCATCTTTCCCCCTCTCGACGTGTGTAAATATATTATTTATTGGAAATATGCTCATAAAATTTACAACGGTCGGATAGCATTGCAAATGTGAAATCTACCTGCGCAATTTCGACACACGTTGGCAACTCTGGCCACACGGACAACGGACAACGGACAACGAACAGGATAACAGTAGCTGCATGGTACATTGTTTAATAGCCCAGACACAGGTCCATTATTTTTATTGTAAACTCCATTCATCATTTCGTTGCATAATTTTAAATTTATAATTATCTCTATTTATAATTATGTCTATATATTGCAGTTATAGTGCAGATATTAAAAATGTAATTCCATGTTAAAGCAATTAAATAAATTTAATTGTTTGGTATACTGTACAAACTAGTTCAAGTCATTTGTTTAATACTTATCAAATTATTTGCTCACACCCTAGTGCTATCAGGTTTACCTGTGTTTAAATAACAACAACTGTTGGTATACAATAGGAAATTGCTTAGTTACGTGTACAATGGTAATACCTGATTTGTAAATTTCTAATTTGTTGTAAGTTATTTGCGAATTCATTCCAAATGATATTAATTGCTTGGATCTTAAACAAACGAAATTATGCGTATTTTCTTTTCCTTATATTTCTTTTTGTTGAAATATCTTGTTGTATTCTTCATATATGTACATTTCTGAACAATCATAAATATGTTGAAATTATATTAAAATTTTGTAAGTTATGTTTAAATCCATAAAATTCGTTGGTTACTTTCGTTTCCATTAAGCAATTGCATTCATCACTCGCTCGCTTTCTGAATTTCATTTTTTCTATCTGTCTCTTTGGGTTTTATTGTTGTTTTAATTAACCGTTGCAAGTTAAATTAAGACAGTAACATGACAACACCAACAACAACAGGGCCTTGATTTCCGCACACACACACACACACACACACACATGTACATGAAACCGCAAACACATACATACTCGCATATAAAAATACCGGAAATGCCGCAGAAAAACTAATAACCAAACGGAAATGCATACATACAAACGAGTATATATATGTATATACACCATGCTTCAGCTCTTTCTCGCTCTATTTCACTCTTTTCGCACTCTCTCTCTCTCTTTCTCGGTCTGTCTCACTTTGGAGGTAACAGCCATAAAGCAGAGACATTTAATGTACAACGCACACACTGACAAACCGAAAAAATTTAATTAATTTCATATGCGATTCAACATTTTCAGCTTTTGAATGGGTTCAACAGTTCTGATGTATGTATAGTTCGTAGCCTTTCCCCTTTCTCTCTTGCTCTCTTTTTCTGCTGCTACTCTCTTTTTTTTTTTTAATACATATCAACGATTCTTTTGCTTTTTATATTTAACATTTCTCTGTTATTTGGCATTCGCATTTCAATTTGTGCTTGACATCTATTAAATTTTTTTGCCTTATTCAATGTTCAGCTGGCTGGCAGGCTTTCCCCTTTCTCGTTTACCTCCCATCACTATCTGTTTCTCTGCCTGTGTCTCGTTTTTATAGCCAAACATTTACATAATTAAATTTATAAACATTATTGGTCGCATGCTTTTAGCTTTATTAATTTTTGTGCCTCATTTTGTTGCACAAAACAGAAACAAACCTGGGCAAACTTACTTTTTTTTTTATCTGTATACATATACATATGTCAGTTATATAGTATTTGTTTGGGGCTTTGTTAATTACATGTAAAGGTAGTTCATTTGATTAATTTACTCGTTTGTGGCAGATACAAACAGTAACTGACGCCATTTCATGGCCAAAAATCCCTTGGGATGAGTACACAATATGCGACAGTTATCAATCAGATATTAGTTTTCTATTCTGATTATTTCTATCGGAACTTGTTTTTTTCGATGAACTCAATCGTTTCGCATTAGTTTAATGAAGCAGTTTAATGAGGCATCGGCTTCCGTTTGGAATCAGGATTTCAATCAATACTTGGGTACTTAAATACTTTTAAGGCAGTACTTTAATACTTATTAATTAATTATTTGCTGAAGTTACTTAATCGAAGTTTCTTTTCACAAATCAAAACAAATGTTAAAGCTGTCCCCGAATTAAGCTCTTAAATTGTTGAAAGTCATTTAAATTATTCAATTACACACTTCAAGTATTCTGATTAGAGAAGAAATTATAATTAGCAATTGACTACTCACGCTTCAAATTTCATTTACTTAGAGTAATAAACCTAAGCCACTTACTTTTTAATTAGTACTTACTAATTATCGTTGTGTTAAAGTTACGTAAATAGTTCTAATCAATTTCAAGCTTTTTTTAATCTAAAAATATGAACTAAGGGTCTATTTAAAAAGGGTTGCATACTTATGAGCGCCCCATTGATTTGCTATTAAATAAAATCGTTTGCTTATGATGGCAAGTGGCACATATTTAATTGAAAATGAAAAAACAACAAATAGAACATCAAGAAAAGATGGAAAAATGTTTGTTGGCAGTAAAAGCTGTATTAAGACAACAACAGAAACTCTTAGCACAACAAATGCACAGTAATCAAAGCGTTGAGTTGCGACGCGTTTTTCTTTGCAGGCAATTTTCTATTCTTATTAATTATGGACTAATTAATAAAATGCTCAACGCAGCGCTCTGTGGAGGCAGTCGTGCATGTGGGCTTGTTGACAGCTGCGTAAAAGAAAGGAAGTAAAAGATGCACTAGAAAAAGCAGCAGAAAGACGAGTTGAGGAAGATGCCAAGTGCATATTTAATTGCTTGTCTCGGACAACGTCAAAGTTGTTCTAATTGTTGTTGTTGTTGTGGCTTATTTTATATAGACACAAAGCGAATGCGTAAGCAGTGCTAGATAAAGTTTATAATTATACTGATTGTAACTGCAAAGCAACTGGCGATTGCTGAGAGTCGACAACAAGCGGCAGAGTTTGATGTTTGTTGGCGACAACAACAAAAAATAACAAGAAGGAAAAAAAGAATTAAACTTTGTTTTTATTTTGGAAAACTGCAGTTGACTGCCTCCTTTTGCTATTGGGCCGCATAGATATGCAAATGTAATTAGTTGCATGCCACACAGGACGTACAGCAGCCAACTGTGAAACGCCGTTCGCCCCGTAAAATGTTAGTGTAGCGAAACAATTTATACTGAAAATTGAATTAAAACCACAAAAGCAAAACATACCAAAAAGTAAAAAAAGAGTGAAAAGAAAAAGGAAGAAAAACAAGCAAGAAAGTGATACAAAAAAGGCAAAGGCTGTGGCAAATGTGGCAAAAGGGGCAAAGAAAGCGCAGTCGGCTAAACCAAGATTTATATGCAACAAAAGAATAAAGTGAACATCATTGTATTTAAATTTGGGTATATGTAACGCCTAAACCTCCTGTGAAAAAATTAGAAGTGAAATATCTGAGCATAACTCCAAGATTTCATTTAAAAATTGGACACCAACTAGCGCAGAGTAAATAGTGAGATTAAGAAACATGTTATACATTTTTAGAATCATTAAGTAGTTTTTTAGGATAAATTTGGTTTAATTTAAATAACTGAAAATTTTAAATGAAAATAAGATGCGCGATGCTTCCCATTGTAGAATTTTACAGAGTATACAAAAAGGCAACATAATATAGAAGCGGCAGTAAGAGAGAGAGAGAGTCACAAGCAGACGGCTAAAAAAATGTGCATAGATTTGGACACAATGCCAGGAGTGCACGACAGGAACCAACAAGAACAACGCGATGTTGTAAGCAACATGAAAAAAGCAGCAACAATAAATAGAAGAAGAACGGCAACTAAGTTGCCACAAAGACGTCGCCATGCACAGCGCGTATAAATTTGTAATTCTTGATGCAACCGCAACGTTTATTAATTTAAAATTCAATTTACAATGGTCAAGACACCACCCCAAGCCCAAGAACGTGATCTCATGTGTGTGTGTGTGTGTGCCTGTATTGGATGTGTGTGTGTGTGTGCCTGTATTGGATGTGTGTAATATGTGCTGGTAAGAAAGTGTGGGTGTCAGGGTTGAATCAATAGATTAATGCAGCAGCAATTAGTCTGATCGAGCGTCTAATTGTTTTGCCACGGCAAAAAGAAATTTAAATTGTTTGTTGAAGAGGGTCGAGGAATTTATAATCCACTGTCAGACACACACTCGCTCACACACAGACAGACACACATGCATGTGCAACATGCAACATGCATCAGACACATCAAATTACTAAAGGAAACCCAAGATAAGCGAGAACATGACGAAAGGCAAAAGAGTTTGGTTTGGTTTCCCATTTGAAAAATTGAGAAAAACAGTCCATGAGAAAATACCAACTATGTTAGAAAGAAAATTGAACTTTGCTTGAATTAAGTGTGGATACTTAATCAATGAGTTTGTAACAAAAATAAACCATTTTAAATGCAAATTCTTTTTGTTCTTTTAGAAAATAGTTACTTTTAAGCTTCACACGTTTATTAATTAATTATTTGCTTTGAGCTGAAATTTTGTAAATTTAAATCAAAGGTTTTGCATAATAAAGTTTTTTGTATAGATAAAAAAACTGTTGACTAAATTCTAACACAAAATTTAAAAAGTTCTAATACCACAAATAAGTCAAATGGACGATTAACTTTGTATTTAAAACACACGTATTTTCTTTCCAATTGGTTTCCAAATTTTCTTGAATTTTTAAAGTTTTTATATTATTATGAGAGTACTTACTTTTCAAAGTATCTACGCAAGAATTATGATTTTTAAGCTTTTTAAATTATTTAAAGAATCTACTTAAAGATTTTAATATTAATTTTATTTGTTCGTCAATTTGTGATCGAAATTTTTCTATATTAAAAAATAATAAGGGTATGAGCAGCTATTTACGTAAATATTATTATCGAAGCTGAATCATTTTTTTTTTAATGATAGAATTGTCTGGTCTGGAATAACGGTTAAATAATTTGAAATCTTTTTTGATAAAAGTAAAAATAGGGCAACTTAAGACTATTTATATATTGTTTTCTACACTTAACGACAACAGCAAGAAGCCAGCTCATCTGGTCTTATCCTTGGTAGTTGATCTAATACATAGTGCTGTGCACTTTGAGACCTCACAACAATTTCGATAATGTTGCTTCGGTTTTGTATTATTTTTGGAAGGAGGAGGGAGCAAGTGCATGGTTTAAGCCACAAGTGAAAAAAGGGGACATGAAAAAGAGGAAGAAAGGGGCAAGTGCAACAACAACGAAGGAAAGCAAAAAGAAACTATGCAACGCGTAGCACATTAAACACAACTGACAGCTCAACATACGTCACGTGGCGTTGTCGTAAAGTTGCCGCAGACACAGCAGACGAAAAGGCGGAAGGGGTACAATGCAACCAGACCAGCAGCAAAGAAGACTGTGTGGCACACACACACACACACACACATATGCACATAGGACACATCGATGACTCTGGGGCATTTTTAATGGAAACTCATTTTTGAGGTTAATTGTAAGCAAAAGATGGGCACAACTGGGTTGGAGTTTTTGGGGCATTTGGTGGTGCAAGCGACAGTTACACATGGAACAGGTTTTGCCCGCGGTTTTTTAACGGGGAGCAGGCGGAGCAGGGGGAGGACATATAAGCTGCAGAAAAGCTGGCTCAAGGCTAGCGGCAATCGTTGTACAAAAATATGAAAAGCACAACGTGTGGCAAATGTTGCATGGCGTTGCCTGCTGCTACTGTTGTCGTTGTTGTTGCTGTTGCACCGTTGGCAACTGTGAGGCATGCCACGACAGCAAAAACAGCAGCAGGAGCAGCAATAGCATAGCACCAGATGAGGTTGATGTTCTGCGACGCTGCGTTTTATAATGAGCGGAAGGTTTTTAAGCGGCCTGCGTTTTGTTTCGTTTGTTGTTGTTGTGCAGTTGGCCGGGCAAAAAGCTTTGGCAGAAGTTGCAGGTATAATCTGAAAAGTATGGTAATGTAGAGCACTTAAATTGCATTGGGTAAAGTTGAATGTTAAATAGTCCTCCACCGGCATTTTCTGCCACACGGTAAGTGTTCCAACAGTTCAGTTTAAATGTGGATAAATTATGTATGTATATTTACATGTAACATAGTTTAGTCAATAAAATGCTGGTAAAGATTTAACTACAATTACGTAAACGTAATTGCCTTCATTTGGAATGGAAATACATTTATTTACACCAAATTATTTCACAAAATAAGCTAAAACTATTAATCAGCTTTAACTAAGTACAATAAAAAAAGCGATGATATTTTTTAAATATGAAACAAAGCCCTGTTAAATAACAGAGTACTTAGAATTGGGTAAAATATAACTTAAGCAAATTTAACTCAAATATTCTGTATACATTAATTTTTGCTACAAATAAATAGTCTTCATTTTACAGAGTGAGGCTCTTCCTCAGAAACAGACCGTAGCAGGACATAAACAAATTATAAAACAATCAATAAACTCCTCGCTTCGTCCGAAAATAATGTAGAAATGGCAGAAAAATTCACAAAGTTCCGACAAAAATGTCTTGAGAAATGCAATGCATAACTTTTCTGATTTGCTCTTCATGATTCACACTCATTAGCTAAGGCACACTTACACACACACTCGAACACTCAAACGATATAAGAATGTTCTTTGGGCAAAAAAAGTGCTGACATGGCCAGAAACATAAACCTCTTACTAGCCAAGAGAGTCATCATCATCATTACTATTATTAGTTGAAGTTGAAGTTTTGGCTTTAAGCAGCTTTAATTAGTGCCGAGGGTTGAAAGGCTAAAATTCAAGTTCAGACCAAGTTAACTATGGAACTGGCAAGTGCTTAACATTTTTGTGCTGCCTTGGCATAAATGGCTTAATTGCAGGCTTAATGACAAACAACAGCAACAACAAAGCAAACAACAACAAAGAATACCTAAAATTCCATTGCCATTTGCGCAATTACTTTAATTGTGTGTCGTATTTTTGTTGGTGTTGGAAATTGCAAATATTTATTGGTATTTATAAGCGCACAATACACACAAACACATTAACACAGAGAAACATATATATGTATATGTATTCATTCACAACAAAAGCACTCCAAGGATCGTTACTTGTCGTCGTTATGACAATGCAGAGCACAAAATTGTTGACATTTTTGTCATTTGTTTTTAGATTCTAGTGGCAATGACACACTGCCAAGTTGAACACACACACACACACACACACACATACACATTCAGAAAATGTTATTTATAAAAATGACAGACACTTCTATTTCGCCACATGCCACATTGCAGGTCCTTTGCCCTCAGCCAAATCTCTCTCCCCGTCTCTCGCTCTCTTTCCCAGTGCCATATGCAGAGTGGAATGCTGTGAAAAATGGCGGCTGTGTCACGTCGCATGCATCGTGAGTTTGTCACACATACCACACTAGATTAAATTATAATCGAGCTGCAGGATATGAAGGCACAATAGACCAAAAAAAAAAACAAAAAAAAAATAAAAATAAAAAATCCCTAGCAGCTATATCGCCTTCCGACCATTTTGCATCTTTAACTGCGCGTCTGAGATTTGCGCAATTGACTGTGTAAGTGTTCTCTCGCTCTTGTCTCCCTTCTGTCACACTTTTTGTCTGTCCCTTTTGGTATTCGTTTTTTAATGAAACGTCAGGCAAGCGTTTGAGCCATTTTTCATCTGGCATTCACAACAACAACAAGAACAACAACAACTGATTAACTTTTAACAACCGACGCGATGCTTCGCTTTGTGCATTGCATTTAAAAAAGTATAGCATACTTTTATGCTTCGCTATTTTGATAGAACGTCGTAAATCATACAAAAGCCCAACCCACAAGCCACTCCTCAAAAACACCCCCCTTTACTACCTTACTCTGACCTTCTGGCTCGTCTCACACTGCGCTGTCAACCCTTTTTGACATTTCTGCCTGAACTGCAACTTTGACATTTGCGTTAGTTTATGTGATATTTCATGTATGATAAGAACAACAACAAAACAATATCAACAGAAATAACTGACATTTCTACTTTGTCCTTTTTCTGCAAACAGTTGCTATTCAGTGTTGGTCAGTATTTTTGCACGCTTCTTCTACCTTTTTTTACAGCTCATTTAACACTTTGTATAATCTTTGCCAACGCATCGAATATAGAGTCAAAAACTGCTGAATTCGGTAAAAATCTGAGAATTTGGATAATTCTGACATTTGTTTTGGCATTAAGCGACCAAATTTTTACTTTCACTGATAGCATTTTCTATTATTCTTATTCCTTTGCAGATTGCCTTCTTTTTATATAAAATACTTCTTTTTTTCAGCAAGATAAATGCAGTTGTTTTTATCTAAAAAGCGAAAGTTGCAAACGGATTTTTTTTTTGGCACAGCAAGTGAGGGGTTAAAGCTGCGTGGAAAGTGAAAAGAAGGAAAAAACTTTTCGAGTTTTTTTGTGGTGCAAAGATTGAATGGGTGCTTTGACTATGGAACTTATCAGTAACTTTGGTTAGTTTCTGTATGTGAACTGCTAGTAAAGTAAGTATCCAGTCAAATTTGTCATCTAAATTCAAAGACTTAAATAACTAATATTTTAATACAAATTAAATACATTCATTTTTAACACGTTCTTTTTATATTTTCTTTCTTTTTTTTTAGCCTGTTCTTCATTCTTCATATCAACTGATATCAACACTTCTAAAAGGTTATATAAAATTTTTGGTTTGTTATAAATTCGATCCATTCATCAGTCAAATTAGGCCATTTTTTAAAGAAATATTGAGAATTATTTTTATTTACTTTGGAAGCGTGCAGACAAAATAAATCAAGTGCTGAATGCTGATAAGAACAATTCAACAATCTGAAAATATTTTCAACAATTTTTCATTGTTTTACTGTACTATAGGAAAGTCCTTTCAATTTTTGTACGCGATTTATGCGACATGTCAACTGTTTGACAAGGATGACCCCGCATAACCCAAGGCAAGCCACACCCCAACAGACACACATGACAGATAAGTGAAAACTTTGTATAAAAAAAATAAAAAACAAACGAAACCAAAATAAATTGCCACGCCTTTTTATTTTTGTTTTTTTGGCTTTTTAATGTGTGAGACAAGCTCAAAGCGAATGCAAAACTTTGTTACACATGTAATGAAAAAAATAAATAAATAAACAACCACAATGCTCGACATATCATGTGACGAGATGTGTTAGAGCCCCAACTTCAACTTCAACTCAAACTCGAGCTGCTTCCCCATCCTTATTCCTTGTTTAGCTGGTGAATTGCGTCGATTTACCATGCGAGGGCTGTCGCTAAGCCGCACGCCAAGTTGAGATATCAAAAGGCAAACACGACAAACAAATAAACAAATAAGCAAACAAAATGTATAAAAGGGAAACAAAGACATATCTCTCAAGTGGCATCGTATGTCAGGCCAAGTGCTGCTGGCATGTCAAGTGCATGAGCTTCAATTCAACTCAGCTGAGGTGAGGTGAGGTGAGGTGTGTGTGTGTGTATGTGCCCCAAAACCCACATCCATCAGTCAATCTAATTTGGCTGCGAGGCAGCAAACATGAGAGCAGGCCTGGATATATATTTGTATATATACATTTATGTAGATATTTTTTGATTAAGTTGTAGGCATTTTCAAGAATATTTTCATTTCTCTTCTTAATTTTAAAGTTAAATTTGGAATGCATTAAAGGAGGCATTTATTATTTAAAAGTTGCTGCTGTTGTGACATCATTGTGTGGCAGCTGCAACAACAAAGGCCACTCGGCAATGCAGTTGGCAAAACAAAGAGCCCAAAGCCAAAGTCAAAGCTAAATCACAAAATGAAGGCAAACAAAAGGCGCGCCCACAAAAGTATGCTTTAAGAATTTGTCCAAAAACATTTCTCACTCTACATACATATAGTGTGTGTGTTTGTGTCCTTGTGTGTATGTGTGTTTATGTTTATGCTTGAGCTGGCATTGTGTGCACAATGAGTTGAGTTTCAGCTCATAAGCAACAGCCTCTATTCTCACATAGCCTCTGGATCCCCAAGCACCAAAGGCCCCTCCAGAGAGTTAAGCGTTGCGACTAAGCTACGATTATAATAAGTATGGGAGGCATTATCTCAAAGTATTATGAAACTGTCGCTCACTTGTAAATATAGCCATGCTTTACTTCATTTCACATTTCATTTCATGGCAAGTAGCAGCCAATAACCCAAAGTGAAATAAATAATTTGTGAATAGCTGCCGAGCGTGAAGTGAAGTGAAAATTCAAATTGATCAACTTCAAAAAGTCAAATTTAAATTCAAATTTCAATTCGAATTTAAATATAAGTATACAACATTCAACTAACTTATCTAAAATAAGTTTTAGGTAATCATATGATTCTCTTTTATTTATTGTCAAAATAGAATTAGGTTTAAAATTATAGAACAGTATTCAAATTGTAATCGTTGCTAGCACAATCAATTAAAAGTTCAACTTGTAGTTGTGTTGCTGAATAAATAAAGTAAGTATAACAGTTTAGATAACCATAATTACATAATTTAATTTATATTAAATTCTTTTATTCCACATACAATTTAAGAGAAAGCATAAAAATGTGTGAAAAATGACTAGAATGACTATTTCAATTGATGGACAAGTAAGTTGTTTGTTTTAATCATAAAAGACAACCATGACATTGCGGAAATAATTGTAATTTGGGTTTCTCAATACCTGTCTTCATAATTACGACATCTTTTTAGACAGTTATATTTTCATTTAATATATATATATTTCTTATGATATTGCTAATTCCCGACCATAATCATTTGATTTAAGCATAAACAAGCTTAGGCTGACTTTCATAGGAATCTAAGGTCACATTAGACTGTCTAGTCATAAAGTTTCATATACTTGAGTCCTTTGGCCTCATAAATTGTTTCAATTTATTGTTAAGACCCTTGGTCCACATCAAGTCTAATTCGCAATGCTTAACTGTTTAGCAGCAAGTGTAATGCTCTGGGCCTCTATCATACGCTATTTCGCTGACTCTTCCGCCTCGTCTGTCTTCCTCTCTTTCTCTTCGTCTCTCTGTCGTTCTATCTAAATTTTAGGGCATAAACATCAAATACATCTACTGCAATGCGTCAAAAACGTTTCTCCTGCGAGTTAGGGCTGCACTCGGAGTGCATCGTTTACTGTTATGATGATGAACTTCATTCAAGGGCGAAATGGAATGGGATGACAAATGGGAGAAAGGGGAATATAAAATATTGCATGTAACAAATGTAAAACATGCCATTCTCTTGGGAAAACCGTGTGTCTAGTGCAAAAAAAAAATGTAATTTCACTTTTTCGAAGAGCCAATAAAAGTTCAATTTTTTGAAGTCGCTTCCAATTTTATTTAACGTCATTATAGATGAAACTTTAATACCGAAAAACTTGCACTTGCTTGTCAGACAACAGGAGGTAACAGAAGGGGTAGCCGAGCAAGAGTAGAGGTTGGAATAGCAGTTGGTGTTCTATAGAGTATCTTTTGATGGGCAGGCAGCTGTCAAACGAGTGATTGTACATGGTGAACATTGAATATGATATACTCTTGCTTCAATAAGATCAAAAATTAAAAGAACATATATAAGAACATAAAACATAAAATTCTTAACTAATACACAAAGGTGTCCAACATTTGTATCAAATTATTTAAGATGTAAGAATAGGAAGTCAGCCGTTCAAATACTTTATATTGGAGCTCAAATCTCAAGTTTTTAAAAAGGTTCCCTTATTTAGTTCATTTAATTTTTTATTTTTATTTTACCTGCCTTTATTAAATGATTTTCGTTATATTTTTACTGCATTTTACGATGAGATAATAGACTTTAAAGGATATGTGAAACCTATTTTCTAGTTTTGGTGGATTTCCCATATTTATTTTATTTATATCAACAGTTGTAAAATTTAATAGGTCAATCTTCATTTTTCATTATTTTTCTTTTTTGGCTTACATCCAATTTCCATTTTGATACGCATCAATTTTCGTTTTCAGCCCTCAACCAGCTTTAGCCTATTCTGTAGTTTTGATTAGGGCATTCGTTTCAGCTAGGATGATGCACTATTTTTTTTGTATTTCAACTTTTTCTTATACTTTGTTATTATCAATTTTTCAATTTAGTTTGCTACAATTTTCTGGTCAAAGTTTTTCAAATGCTGCCACGGCTCTGATGCATTACATTACTAAGGTTGCCCGACGATGTTATTCAATTTAAGACGTTGCTGGCGACGAAGTCACTTTGATAGTTACGTGTGGTTACACACGCGAAGAGGGGGTTTCCCCTGTCTGCCTTTTTCCTTCGCCATTCCATCTTTGGCAGTCAGGAGCAGATATGCCAGCAAGTCAGAGCTTAGTTATTGCAACACTCATATCATTTTGGGGTAAATTTACGTCCTATATGTGTATATTTCCTTTAGTAATTTGGGCAGGCACTTGAATGTCTTCTGACACAATTCATATGCAATTTAGATGGGCTTTTACTGTACCATATTTCACATAAAGTAGAAAGTAATGAGCTTTTCAATTGCTATATTTCTTCTGTGTTTCCATAATTAACCACAAATAATCATAAAGAACAACTATCACGATACTTTTGCAAATTTATGCTCTTTATTATTGTAATCAATTTTAACTATTTATTAAAGCATAAAGTAAATTTAGTTTGTATTGAAAAATACATTGGAGCCGGCTTTAATTGAGCATGAGACTGCAAATGCAACAAATTTCAAACAAATTCCTCGTCGATATCATAATGTTGTTCAGCTCGAAAGAGGCTGGTTGGGTATGCACATACACTTATTATTAGCATAACTTTGTAGTACTTCATGTTGCAGCTTTAGTTTAAGTTTTACACCATACTATTGCTGTGTATTTCTCGTTCTCCCATCTCCTTCACTCTCTGTTTCTCTCTTATTTCACTGTGTTATATCATATATTAAGCGCAAAGCGCTCTAAGCCCAATAACTTTCATACACACACACACACACATACACACACTCATATACAGAGAGTTTATTGTGTGTATGGGATGCTGAGCACAGCTTGATGCCACTGCATTGCTGCAGGGCAACCAGCGTACTTTCCTGCAAAATTTCCCATTTAAACTTTTCGCTACAGTACAATTTTCATTATTAATATGACTTTTTAGGCAGCCGCAAACGGCCAAACGGCGCCAAGTGGCTGTCGGCCGTCTGTTCTGGCCAGGCTTTGGCCATCCTGTTGGCCAGTTAAACGCGCCCTGTGTATTGTCAATGTTAGTTTGTGCCCCTTTCTGGAAGTGGGAGGGGCTGGCGCAACGGGCGACCGCTGCAAATACCAAGGATAAAGTTTTTCCTCAGTCTTGCCGTTTGACTTTGCAACAAGTGCAGAATAGAAAGAGAGATGTTAAGATATAAAGAGAGTAACAGAGTGAGACAGCGAAATAGGGCGGAGTTGGAGCCATAAACAGTGTCCAGGCGGCTTTTTAATCAAGCCCAACTAATGGTTCGGTAGGTAAAACTCCGCACCATCCAAGCCTATGGCTAAGCCAACCACCCACTCAACCATCCGACCAAAAACCTAACCGTAACCGCCAAAGCCGCTTATTACTATAAAGTGAGATTAATGAATCTCTGTGCGACGTCGTTTTTTGGCTGGCAATTAATGAAATTTATTTGTGCCAACGCTTTGGACAGCTTATATTGTTGTTGCTCTTGTTTTTCGGTTACCGGATGGGATAGAGGCGGGGCAGCGGATGTGGTTCCAGCTGGGTCGGAGGTGTGGTAACTGTGGCCAGCAAATTTAAAAGCAAATTGTTTGCGTTTTTGTCTTTGGCGACGACTGATTATATTCTTGTAATTTACAGAGTATAAAAGCTACAGAAAATAGTGGGTAGAAAAATGTCTAGACTTGACTTTGACATTGCCTAAAGTCACAATACAAGCTTTAGATAGACAGGTTGTTCATAAAAGATTCATAACTCAACACAAATTCAAACTTTCCTTTAAATTAATATGTTAAGAAATTTATAATCTATTTTACGTCGGTTTGACTGCAACGTTTGTTAAATTTTTAGGTTAGCGGACAATAATTTTATCCGTTAACCGATTATGTGTTAAGTTCTAAAATTATATCAAATAGTATTTAATTTAAGCACCTAATTAATTTATTTGTGGAAAATTTATTATGATATTCTACATTATATTTAATGCAAATTATATATTTTATCAGCGAAACTGTTGTCTTCCCATTTATTGCAATTATTTATTTAAATTTCAAAAGCCGTCTTCTTTTGCCACACAATGCCAGTTTAACATTAACCAACAAAGTGCTTTACGATATTCGTTTGTATTGTGGTAAAAACGCTTGTTTTTGCACAACATTTTCTTGTGCACTTAATTAAAATTTTAAAAACTTCCATCAAGTGTTCTGCAAATACCCTAACTTTCAGTGTTTTATTGTTTTTGCTGTTGTAGTTTATACGTAATACGAAAATAATAATGCAGAGCATTATAATAAATACGCAGTGAAATAAAAGACTGCATGTGTGTGTGCGTATGAGAAGAAAAAAGGATGAAGGGGGGATATAAATATAGCATGCTATAAATTTAGCAAAGCGCCAGCAATCAGCCAACAAATTGTAAACAGTAAATTTTGTGCTAGGCAAGCTGCAGGGCATCTCGGTGAAGGGAAGGGAAGGGAAGGGAAAGGGATGAAAGTGTGGGGTAGGTAAAAGGATGCTGGTTTTCCACATTAGCACTAAATCGCAGCGACTAACGCCGCCAGTTAGTTAAACGTTTTTCGCATAAATACAACAAACACACACACGCACACCTCAAAAAGAGGGCGCTAGGTCACGCCCACAAAAGAAATATAGCTGCAGTAGTGCTAGCTAAAGAGAGGGCTGAGGGATGTGCGGAATAATCTTTATTTCGATATTTGCATAAAACAACAACAGCAATGAGAACAACGAAAAGAACAAGAACAACAAATATGTCAAAAAATTTGCAAGCATCGTCGTCGGTTTTTGGTTTTGTTCATCTTGTTGTTGTTGGTGTTGTTTTTTCTTTCGCTTTATTTTTTTTTTGTGGTTGCCACTGCATAAAACTGCAAGCTAAAAGGATTTACTGCACTGTTGCCACGCCCCCCTTCAGTGTACGCCCTTCTGACACCCAGCTACTATAAGCTGAGATATTGCTAGCTGCTGAGACAGAGTCACGTTATTTGCAGCTGCTGCAATCTATCCGAAAAACTCTGACTCCGTCAACATTGGTGTGTGCTAGGGATGGGTATCGCTATTGCTATGTTGATATCGATATTATATCGATACAGATATTAAATAATCAAGCTTAAAATTAAATGATATCCATTTTACTACGTGTATAATTTAATAATATTCAAGACGATATATTGCAAATATTAGAGTCTTCTCTTTGATTTACCTAGATTGTAATTAGCATTGTTGCTACATGTTTAACTAATTCGGCTTTGGATATCTAAATTTGTATTATCACTGCTTAACCGAACACATCTCAATACATGTTTCGAAATACGATTAATGAACATGAACAAAGAATTTTTATCAATGAAATTGTAACTTATTAAATTTTTTGCTATTCTATTAAGCAAATTTATTTCGACAACACAGCTTCCATTTCGAAATATATAATTTTTCTGTTAATATTTAATTTTTTAAAGATTATTTTCGAAATTTGGATTTATAGCGCTTTTTGTTATGATGTATTCTTTAAACCCTTACAAAGAATATTTAAATTTTTTAAATTTACTATTTTTTATGATATTTTTCCTAATACAAATATCGAAACTTTCTTCCCGATACCCATCCCTAGTGTGGAATGTGTGTGTGTGTGTGTACATAAGGTGGCAATGACGGCTTTGTGGCGAGTTGTAATAAGAGCAGCAGTGACAACAACAACAACAGCATCACACCTACCTCCCAAACACACCTGTATCTCCACACACACGCACAACACACATACACATGGTGGTGCACATCTCGTTGCAAGTGTTTTTGATCTCGCGCTGCTTTAGTCTGTTGGGAATTTTGATTAAAAATGCTTTCACGTGAAGCTCAAACGTGCTTGGCGTGAGTTGGTGGCAACTCTGGCAGCTTGCCTCAGAGTTGCAACATGTGAGGGGACCCAGTGGGCGTGTGAGTGCGCCTTTATTGGCATTGGCGCGTTTATTTTAACACTCGCGAATGTGTGTGTGTAAGTGTGCTTGCAAATTTTTACATTGAGATTTATCACACCAAAAACTTTAAGCCAAAAGGCGATACGATAAGAAATAAAGACAAGTCGAACTTTGAATACCCTTCGATTTGGATTTTATGAAACTTGAAAAATACGAGTATCAAAAGGCTTGCACTGAACCACTTTGGAACCGGCTTACAATATGTTTTAGATGAGTTTTGTTTATTATCAAATTTTAGTGCATTAATTGAATATTTAATGAAGTTAAGACTGATTACTAAAATAGTTCAACATTTATATTCATATTAATCGTATTAAACTAGCTTTATATAAAAGTTTAAAGAAAATTCTACATATCAGCTAAGGCTGTACTGAATTTTAGAAGAATATATTTAGAGAAAATCTTGCAAGCAGCCTTATATTATTCAAAATATCCTTGCTTAGAGTATAAAGACAACGTGAATATCACAACAGAAGCCGCAGCCTTTTTGCAACTGCTCCATAAAGCAATTAATAGTTAAGGCTGCTGGCGTTTGTGCAGCTGCAGGTGAGTTATATGAGATGATATACATGTACATATAGTACATACATATAGATGATGGATATACATGGAACTAAATGCGGGCATCCTATGGAAATGAGAAAAAAGTGAAGGAGAAAACTTCCGTGTGATTAATTTGCGGCAGTAAACGAAAAGAACTGGATAAATGTTGGCAAAAGATTTACAAACTGAGCAAGAGTTAAAGTATATACGAATAAATAAATGTACGAGTAGATGTGGAGTACCGAAAACTATATGTACAACTCAAATTTGCAGCTTGATTTTGGTCGACGGCCTACCACGACCATGACAAACGGTCTGAATTTAATGGCAACTTTTACCTTCAGTCCGCTTGTAGTCCCTGCTAAACTACACTAATTACTTCCCCTCGTTTTATGGGGCCTACGTCTACGGTATGGAGCTCTATCAAGGAGCGTTACAAGCGGCCACAAATCAAATGCACACCAATTACCTGGCGCCAGGGCGCACAAAGCATAATCAACTGGCATAATTAACAACTAAAAATGCACATACAGCGAGGTGTGTGCGGGTGTTAGTATGTGTGTGTGTGTGTATGCCACACTTAGTGAGTGTATCAACAAAAATATGTTTTTCCTCTTCGCCGTGCAATTTTCACACATTTTGCGGTACTACGCGGATTCGCGGCGTCGCCTCCTCCCATAAAGAACAACAACAACAATAACAGTAACAGCAACAACGACAAACAAGCTACAAAACAGCCTGTAGACAGTAGTAGTAAATTATAAGTTGCAGTCTAACGGCAAAGTATAGCACATTACTCATACGCCTCGTGTGCATACATTTTTTACCATTT
This sequence comes from Drosophila testacea, assembly GCA_035043265.1. Lineage (NCBI taxonomy): Eukaryota > Metazoa > Arthropoda > Insecta > Diptera > Drosophilidae > Drosophila > Drosophila testacea. Next base: position 5,154,106 of record JAWNND010000151.1, read on the forward strand.
CACTCCTGCCAATAATTATTTTCCGTTTACAAAATGGCTGCTGAAGCGAAAAATACCAAACGAATTGTAGACATCAAAAACATCCGAATTGAGCCAAAATAATAAGGCTTAAAATTTCGAAAAGTCACATACATATGTTGTGAAACTATGGGGATATTTTTGCGATAATTAAAATCGATTATTTAAAGGGCATAAGCTATTAGACAGTTCTCTGTAATGCTTTGAATTGCCAAAAGTACTGCAGAAATAAAATATCTGATATAAGTGTATGTTAAGTATTGTGGGCCCATATTAAAGGGAGTACTCTAATACGAGAAGTTTTCAAATAATTGATATGTGTAGATTCTATTAGCTTTATATAAAGTTTACATTGTAAACCAAGTTAAATGTAATTCAAAATTCTCGACACAAAATGGAGCTATTCTTGGAAATTTCACTGAATTTCATTGATGCAATAAAACTTAAATTCAGTTAATATCTTTCACATGATGCAGATAAAATATTGTTTAATTTATAGAAGATACTTAAACTCGGTTTGGTTCAAGACACTTCAATAACAATAACAGAGCAAATATGTACTTACATACATACGCATGGCACATAAATTATGAAAATTATTATATGTATGTATTGACATGAATTATTACAAAGCAAAACTACGAAAATACAATTAAATTATTTATCAGCACTCTTCTATAAGCGGTAAAATAAATTTCAGTGAGTACAATTTACTCAGATGCAATTCACACACTTATTTAAGCTCGCTTTAAGCTCTTAACACCATAAAACTTTGTTTAACTTTACTCAACGAACAATAAATAAAATTATGTGTAATTAAATTAAAGTTGTTTTAGTGGTTTCAGAACATGAATTTTGTTTAGTTGCTCCAACAAATTATAAGTTTATAGCACTACTACACATTTGATCAGTCGTAAATCCACTATTCAATAAATATAATTAAAACTTTGCAAGTTTTATTTCTTGTATTTTTTTCTTTAAGCAAATTTTGTTGCGTTGATTTAGCAAGCGATTATTTGGAATAAGTTTATTGCACACTTAATTAGTTTAAGGCTGCTTTAAGCTCATTAAAATTTTTGAGAGCTGCCAAAAGTTATAAGAGTCTTGGCAAACTCATCCCTTTTTCAGATGGAATCAACCAGAATGTTTGTTATTGATTTGCGGAGGCAAAAAGCCAAAAACAAACTTGTAGCTGTTTATAATTTAGTGCAAAAATTATAAATACTTTTGGCCGGTTTTGGCTTTCTCTCTCTCGTTCTCCTTGTCTCTCTCAGTTTAAGCAAATTAGTTCAATTGCCAGGGCCAGTAAGTGAGCAGGGTCTTAGCAAGGCTTCTAGACCATTCCCTTGGTATAGACTTGATTAGGCTTAGGCAAAAACTTTATCCTTTGCACAGTTGTAAATAAGCAAAAGTAAATTTTGGCAAGTAATTTAAGCCACACAAACAAGCTGGCAAACAACTTTGCAGTTACCCCTTGGGGTAGACAAGGAGATGTTATGGTTGAGGGGACGGGCTGGGGTGTCTGGCTGTTACGCCAAGGCATGTAAAGTTCTTTACCCAATTTTAATTCAAAATCAATGTATGAACTTTGCTTACATTACGCTAAAACTTTGCCATATACTCTCCTTGTATCACAAGCATCCCCGCACGCCTAGGATTTCGACTGCGGCTTCAATTAAGGCGCCTGCATTTGCTATAAATGCTATGGATGGATGGATGGATGGATGGTTGGATGGTTGGTTGGCTGCTGTATGGATTGCCACTTACCTTCATAGATGGTTAAAGTTGCATCTGCGGATACGGCATCGCCCACGCCGTTCTCAGCCACGCACTCGTAAGGCGCATCATCACGTCCTGCCCTAACGGGCTCAATTCGCAGTATCGAAATGCCGCCCGGTTGTTCCAAGACCGTGTAACGCGATTGAGTGCCTGTATTTAGAATTATGTGTTAGTGTGTGTGTGAATTGTGCGGTTCATGACCTTTCTCGCTAGGCATACAATTTAAACGCTTACAACTTACCTGAAACTTTTTTGCCGTTTTTACGCCAAACAATCGATGGCGGCGGATCACCGCGTGCCGCACAATAGAAACTGGCCACGCCCCCAACACGCACGCCCTGATTTTGAGGCTTCTTGATGATCTCCGGTGGATCTGTGAAATTGGCAAAAGAACAGCATCGCAAGGTTAATAATATAAACAACAATGGCAGAGCGACGACAGGACAACGACTCGTTAAGTATTTTTAAACAGTAAAGAATTATTCGAAAAACTTCTGGATTTGCCATTATATATTATGTTGGCAATATTACCGGACTACACGGATTCAATTAATTTTAAAATATTCTTAAAAAGAGAAGATTTATCTGGAAAATGTCTGCATTGCTACAAAGTGAGAGATAGAATTGACGTTCAAAAATAGGAAACACTTTTGCAGACACAGCTCAAAGAGGTATTCATTTACGCGCTGAAAAGTAGGCAACACTTTGCAAGTCATCAAAATGCCAATGAGCTTTAGACAGACTTTTCTTAATTGTTGCCACAGCAATACGACTGGCTGGCAAAATACGTGTGTGTTGTGGCAGCTGCATCAGCAGCACGCCTCACAACATTTTTAAAGCCATTTTGCTGTTGCAGCGAATTCGATTTATTTCGCGTTTCTTTCTGTATTTTGAGTGTATTTATAACTATCCTTTTTTTACATATTTGTCACAATATGCTGTCAATACAACGCTGCATGTTGTTTGTGACACACACACACATGATTCGACATATACATATACTATATACGAAGGCAGCAGTGCGTACGTGCTGCACACTCACAGCCAGAGATACGAACAGGAAGAGCTACATCTTTCTGAGTTTGTGTGCATGTGTGTGACATTAAAAATCTGGCAAAAATCACGAAACGTTAAACAAGCAGCAAAATATTGTCATGTCTCTCATCCCAATTCACATCCCCTTTCCTGTTGCCTGTGTCAATTGTCCTATCGCGTTGTCGTCCTGCCGCCTTTTTGTCCTGTCTTTCTGGCAGTGTGGAAAGTAGTTTACTCAACATATCAATTCAATTTATTCACTATATTCAATTTAAATGTTAAAATTATATTTATATTCTCATTTTTCTCTTTTTGTTATTGCGCCGCACTTTTCTCAAGCAGCAAACTTACGTGTCAAATATTGTATATACGGAAAATCCGAAAAATTTGCATCTGGAAATGGTCGGCAACGGGTTAATTATTTTTTAAAACGAGCGCAGCGACACGTATTTTCCGATTAACGCGTTTATCAGTTATCTTTGATTGCAAAATTTATATTTTTCTTATATTTAACCAAGATGACATACACTTATAAATACTTAAAGATAATAAATTTAAATACTTATATAAATGAAAACTAAATAAATTTTTCTTAATTTAATAAACAAAAATGTATAATATATTTAAATGTTAAATTTCATAGTCTTTAATCTACCATATACATGATTTTCAATTTAATGCACATCTAATCATTCCCACAATCTATCTATACCTAAAATCCATTAATAAATTATTGTGTCTGATTAACTTGCAGCGAATATAAAAATATGAAAAGCATGACTCAACTTTCGGACTTCTATGCATTTTTTTACTTAATAGGAGATTTGAAGCATTCAAAGTTTTTTATTATTTTATGCAAAAATCTTAGAGCTCTGTCAGAACTGTTGTCAACTGGGATTCGGAGTTACTTTGCAATCAAATAACTGATGAGGAAAGTAAACAAAATAGAAAATAGTCAGGGAAAAATTGTATGATAAAAGATGAGATGGCGCTTGTTGCATTGTTGCCTTGGTCACAAATCTGAGGACATTGTAAGTAGAAGTATTGTAAATAATTTAAAGTTTGCTTGGAGGCGTTCACAGCCAAAACATGCAGACCATTTGGTTGCTAATGCGTTTCCATTGTTGTTGTTACCGAATACTTTTTAGTATCATTTGGCAAGTTTTACCCTCAACTTTTGCTTCGACAAGTTGTTGGCAAGAGACTTTTCCCGTGCAGCAAGCATGTGAAAAATACGCAAAAACAAAAAAAAGAAGCAACAGCAACACTCACAATAGCAAAAATGAAAAGAAAAGAGCAACAAATGTTGTGCTATGTATGCGGCTTTCAAGTTGAGTCAACAGAACAGCAGTTGGTTGGGCCAATTTCACATGTCACTTTGTGTCTGCCACAATTTCAGAATTATTTTTCAAAATTTGACACTTGCAAATGCAACTGTGGTCACGAAAGTAACTGCCAAAAAATATCAGACAGCAGCATCAAAATTAATGCAGAAAGTTGATACCACATAAAAGAAGTACGAAGCTTAAATCATATGTAGACTAACTTAAGTAATGATTAACGAATTTGAGAACGAAGTTAGAACAACACTACATTGATGATTCTTATTACTTATATAGATATTGGAACACTCAGTAACTTGATTTTCTTCAAGTGTACAAAACAATTGGATACCAAAAATAATATTAAGCCCATATAAAAAGAAAGGAAATTGCTTTGAACAACTTAATCAAACTCATTGAGTAGGCAAATATCTTTACCTTAAACTATAATAACTTTAGAAATCTCTTTAGCTTTGGATACCTAAGAAAAATTATAATTCTTCAATTCCTTGTTGAATTTCGCAAGGAAAAAAAAAAGAAAGCATATTAAAGAACATTTTCACACAGAACTACGTACTTTTGCGGTTGCTCGTTGCTCATTATAAAACGCCCAATGGAGTTTTGTGGATCCGAGTGCCAAGATGAAGATGATTTGCCTGCTGTTGCTTGCAATGTCGTCTCTGGATTTGCAAAGCACTTGAAAGCATTTTACGCTTACGTTAACAGTTTTTATAGCCCAAGCAGAAGCAGGAGTAGCAATAAGCATATTGGTTTGTGGCTGTAATGAGCTACAGCATCAGCATAAGACCCCTCTCTCTTCCCCAACAGTATCCACCTTACCACAAGATGGCAAAGCAAATTTACAGCGATTTCTTCATCATTTTTTTTCAGCGCCTTCTCTTAGCGCATTTGTAAAGTTTTATGTTTGCTTAAACAATTTGATTGCGAAGCGCCAGACATACATAGAGACAGTCAGACACTTGCGTGACGAGTCATAAAAATCGTATCATTACAGCCATAAAACTGGGATTTCTGTTTATTTGTTGGATTGCAAACATTGTTGTTGCCTGACATAGAGCAAAAATTTAAATAAATTTAATTATGTTTGTATTCAGCGAGGAGGATGAAATGTAAGAAGAGGGACAGGGACAGGGCAGACAGAGCATTGCCAGTTACAAAGATTAAAGGAATACCAAATGAAATTTGTAGATGCCATAGATAGTATTAGCAGTGCCAGGTCTGCTTTGATTTGATATGGAGTCTCCTATATATGTATACTCTTACATACATATCCATATATATATCTATATATATGTATATATATAGTTAAACTGCAGCCAACTTTTTGCCTTGCGTGCAGCATTTTGCTGATTTTTCATTTCGCACGATTCGCTGGCTGGGGATTTAGATGGTTGGGGGTTGGGCTCCATAGAGTGAGCAAACAATTTCGTTGTTGATATGTGCAAATTGATTTCAACGTTTGAAATGTGCAGTTATAGACACACACACACACACATACACACACTCACACACAGAGAGACAGACTCAACTAAAGCAATACGATTATATACACACAGAGACTCAGTCAGCCTGGCAATTTATATGGAAATTAATACTAACGTTTTTACTATAACAAAAATAAGAAAATGGTGAAAACAAAATACATATATTTGTATGTATAAAATCGAATTGATTTTGGTTAAAAATATTCTGAAAGCGTTTTGCCAAACAGTGGCGTAGTTTAATAATTAGAAAATGCATTGGAATGAGGCAAGGGGGTATAAATTGCTTAAAGTGTGGAACACTTGAAATCGAGTACGTGTATTTATCACTTTCAATAGAACTTTCACTTAGAATAGAACAGAATTACTTGTATTATTGCCAGAAAATATCACAAATTCTAGTTCACCATAATAAAAGTGTGGAATTAAGTGGAAACACTTTTAAACGAATGTATTTTGATGTCTATATTATAAGTATGTTACATTTACTTAGCTCTAGTTGTAAGGCATACATTTTGGATGCCAAGTTAAAGTTTTACAAACTGATAGGGATAATTGTGTTAATTAAATACCATATTTATTTTACAATACAACCAACTCAACTTACTCAGCTTTCATTAAATTTGCCATTTTAGATTCTACAAATAAAAAACCCATTTGTATTTTTGCAAAACTTTTACTGACCCTCTTGTTAACCCGTTCTGCAGTGACGCCTCTGTTTTTCAGAACATTGTAGAATTATAGCCATAACTTTTGGCCTTGTTTCCAATATGCCAAAATGCTCATAAAAATTGAGGGTAAGGTGTGCTACGGAGAGCGAGGAATGGAGGAAGGAGGGGAGCTACAGAGAGCTGAAGGCATATAAAATCAGCATATGCTATGCGCTGTAAAGTATGCAGCTGTTTTTTATGGCTCTAACCCTAGTTGAGAAAGTTAGGCCTGCAAATGTTTTGGGCCTGGCAATTTATGACGCTACTTCTAAGCCCCCGGGCCATTTTCCCTGCCATTTTCCCCTCATCACTGGCAACGTTTTTCTATTTCATCTGTACGATTTTTTAATAAGTGCCAAGTGCGGGCGGAAGTTGTGGAAAATTTGCCAAAATTTTGGGGTTAGACGCTGATGTAATAGGAAAAAGCTTAAGCTGCAAAGTGGAGTGAATATTCCAATCCTATGCTTCTGCCACACACTTATTGGTGTGTGTGAGTGTATTTGTAAGCGTGCTGACGACAAATCATTCTAGCAAAACTATCAGTAGCTTTGCAAAAGATGAGTCAAATGCAAGGGAAAAGAGTCCTTTAGACGGAGGTTCCTTTCCCTCACCGCATGACCTCCCCTTCAGCCGTCAACTAGCACGTACTGTCGTCCTGTTGACTGACAAGAGCAATTCACCTGTCAGCATCAGCATCAGCAGCATTTCGTTTTACTGAATTGCATTGAAATACGATGCTAAATTTAACGATTCATTGCATTTTGCTACCCAACACTTCTTCATTTTGACCCACAACCCTCTCCAGTTTATACGGAAAATTGCAACTCTGTTGAATGCAGTCGAATGTTCTGGCCATGCCACGCCTACCCTTCACCCCATTCACCGTTCAGCGTTGTGTATTTTTAATGCAGCAACTTTGGCATAGAATTGCTAAATCTGCTGAGTCTAAGAAACAGGACGCCTCGATTTTGGAGCTTGGACGCGCTGCACTGCAAATAAAGTATGAGCTGCAGTAAGCGTATACCCTGAAATCACATTACTAACATGAAAGATAACCCTCTTTGCCCTATTTTATTTTATACTTTTCAAACTATATTGTAGACAAGAAAATATTCATAAACAAATATTTTGTAACATTTTGACAACATAATTTTTTAGGAAAATGTAATAACCTATGAATTTGTGTTTCCTTTTATATTTTAGATTATTAATTATAAAATGAATAAGTATTTAAACTACAATTGTTTGGCCTTTGGACTTTGAAAGCCGTGCTTCTCTATAATTGCATTATTGGTATGTCCATCAGCAAGGAGAGTAGAGATCCCTGAGTGAATGGAAATTATGATAGCTTCAGAAAACTTTCCATAGGGTACCTAGCATTTTATCATTATCTTACTGCTGTAGTTTTTATAGCCAATGCCAGGCGTTGGCGCCGTGCCGTATGCAACTAAATTTTAATGTTACTTGAAAGAGTAATAAAAATAAAGTTTACGCAAGTTGAAAACTGAGAACTGCGAATGGAGAACTGAGAACTAGAGCTGGGAACCGAGCTGCCGCATCTCTCTCGCCTGAACAAAAGGCACTGATTATATCGTATAGCAACGCAACAGCCCTGCAAGTATGCAATGTTAAATTTTAATTAAATTGTACAACAAACAGAAGGCAAAGTAAAGCATCAGGCGCAGCTTTGATATACTTGAGATAACAGGGGGAGAGAGAGAGAGCGATAGAGCGAGAAAAAAATAAAAAGTGTCAACAAAATCCCATTAAACAATTCATCAAATGATGAAATCGATAGACGCCATCACACCAAAAAGATGCTGGATAAAGTTTTTGGGCCTATCAAGCGACAGGTTTCGCTGCTCAGTCAGGCATATAAATGATGTGGGCCGTGTGCCCATCATTAATCAAAATTAAAAGTGTGACCATTTGGTCGGGGGAGGGTCGTGGGACATGGGCAGTACTCCAAGCATTGTTTCTTCTAACATCAGCATGTTATTTCAATCGAACAATACGTGATGGAGTTCCATTCAGGTATTTGATTTTACCGCCCCCCTTTTATTTTGGGCCTAGTTTAGTAATGGAGCTGCGCTCCTGTGCTGTGCCCAGTGACCCTTAACTTTTGGCATCAGCTAAATGAACCGATAAAAAGGTAAACCATTAACCAAGCAAAATGCCAGTTTCGTTCTATTTTACAGATCTCTCAATCAGCTGTCAACTGTCGGCCGCCGTAACAAATGTCAATTTAACCCGGCCACAATCTGCAAGTCAATAAGCCAAATACAGTGTGAGTTCTCATTCAGTGGGGTCAAAGGGAAGCACGATGGGGTACAGCATTGAATTCTGAATTAAAAATTTATCATTCGTTATGCTGAATTTCTAATGACATATTGAACGATGCACATTAAAATTTGTCGACTTTTTTTTGTAAAATATTTAAATAAAATTAACTTTGTGCTTCTGAAATTTACTCGTATTATATTGAAATATTTTATATTAGCTAGTTTTATTTTATATATACAACTTTAAACTAGCTTATATATCTTTACAAATAAGAGATTTATAATGTCCACTTGCAGTAGAAAACAAACTTGCAAGCAGAACTGACCTACAATTTCTAAAACAACTCACTGCTCATATTTATCAAAAAAAATATCTTTTACATTTTAATAATCTTGAAAATAGCTTAAACATTCTATTGACCCAAATGGAAAATGTAAATTTTCCACAGTATTCAACATAATTTGTGAAGCAATTCCAAAACTCAAGCTTGTCGACCAAAAAATAGCTTTGGCCAGCCCAAAAATGACTTGGCAAAGTCAGCGTTAAATGGCCCAAAACTATACACACAGTGTGAGAAAGAGAAGGAAAAAGAGAGAGAGAGAGGGAGAGAGAGAGGAGTGACACACTGACAACTATTACTGACCGTTGCCAACACACGAAAATTTTACATGACATTTTAATATAATTAGTTTTTGCTGCTGGCATAATGTAAAGTGCGGCCAAAAAATGTCAGCAAGTGCTCTGACAGAGAGAGAGAGAGATGAAGATAGTGAAAGAGATGGCAAGTGCTGTAGTAGTTCAAGTTGCCTTAAGGACAGCAAAGTTGACTTGACTGCGGTTACTGTGCGGTGGGTCGATTCGGGTCTAAAACTATTTGAGTTTGCGGTCGGTTGCCAGCATTTTATAAGCCGCAGCATATTTTTCGCAAAATTTTTAGTCTCACGCCTGTTCTATTAAATGGGGATTTACTCACACACGCACACATACAAACACACACATTCACACACACACACACACACACACACACACACACGCCGAGCTTGTATCTTTGTATTTTAGGCATCTATCTATCTGTCTATCTGTTTTTTACAGATACAAGATGACGACGTTAGGCACATGGGGCCCACATTCATTATTTCTCTATGCAGGATTACGCCGTAAGCTGGGCTACGGCTTAAAATGCCGCAAACTTTATGAGACTCAATACACGTGCCACACCCCGACCTCCTATCCAGCCTCCCCCTTTTTTTGGACTAGGCCTAGGCAATTTATGATTGCCTGTGTACACCGACGAAATCTTGTAGACAACCTGGCAATTTCATAAACTGTGCAGACACTTGCCAAATTGGCAATACCCACACCCACACCCACACCCATATTCACCTCTGAAGTAACGGTAAGCCAGCCCCTCGCTTTAGCTTTAGCTTTTGTCTTTGTCCTTTACGCACGTAGAGGCGCCTGTAAGCGGGCTTTGATATTTTATTGAGCTTGTCATAATATTTATGATATGTATTTGATGCGTGTACCAGGACTAACAGGACAATAGTCCAGGCTACTGTCATGTTGATGCAATAATCCCCTCTGAACCCTCCTCCTTCGATCATCTTGCCGCTGTGAGACAATGCTAAAACTTTGCCTACAGTTTGAAAACTTTTATTATTATTAGCATTAAGAGGACTCGACGCCATGTCTTTTGGCTTTTATTAGTTTCAACTTTTGACAGAAATGATATTGAGTTTATACATACTATACATGTACATATAATATATATCTAATGATCATGATGAAGCTAAAAACTTTGTTTTTTTTTGTTTTTTGCTTGGCTCATATCAAAGTTTCATTTTTCTCTTGGTTTTGCTTTGTTTAATTTGTGTTATTTATAAGCTGGCAAAAAGCTTTGGGCAGTTGCTCACTTACTGCCTCAGCCTGAGCTAATGGCTAAAAGAAAAACTTGTCTAGCACTTGGGCGAGGCAATGTCACTGGTAACAACGAAAACAACAACAGCAACAATAACTGCCAGCTAAATGCGCACAAAGGTAAACAGGCAACACTTAAGTCGAGCTAGAAGCAAAAACAATGCAAGAAACTGGTAACAGCTAACAGCTAACAGCTACAAAAGCGCCAAAAGCAAAGAGAGAGTATATATACATATATATAGAGGAAGAGGCTAAGCCTGTGGCAACTGTAGGGGGCGCTTTTAAGTGCGCTTTCTATATGTGGCAGCAACAATAAGTGAAGTTCGCCAGATTTAAGTGTATGTCTGTCTGTCTGTCTGTCTGTTGCCATTTCAGTTGTCTTCAAATCCGCATTGTCATAGCTTGATAAATAGCTGAAATTACTTACAGAGTGGTAACACTCCGCTCAGCTTAAGAATGGATACTCTCTCTAAAAAGGAAACATTTTTACAAAACTAAAAACCTTTAAAAGCAAGAAAAGACTTAAAAGGCAAACAAAATGTTGAATGGTCAGGCATAGGGTTGAGTTGTAACTTAAAAAGAACGAACACAGTTGCCAACCAGTTGAATAAAAACGCATTCAATCAAATGTTTTAAAAAGATTTCATTAAATCTGAAGCGTAAGTTTTCGATATCAATTTGGGTATTCAAGAAATAATGTCGAATTCTTACATTGAAATTCAATTAGAATACATATTTTAGAACTTATCCACGATCAAATCAATTGTCTTAAAAAGATTTCAGCAAATCTAAAGCGTAAGTTTTCAAAATTACTTGGGTATTCACGAAACTAAGAGACAGTCCCCTTTATAATAAATGCGATGTCTACATATCAAGAAAACAGCTGAAATGCTTAGACGACAGCTACATCAGCCGTGAAGTATGCAATGTCTTTTTGCCTTTGCCTTTGCCATTTGCCTTTGACTTTAACTTTGACTTTGACTCTGTCTACGGCCTACGGGTTGCTCTTTGTTTTATTGTTTCTCAAATCGCTGTCATTGTTGTTGTTGTTGTTGTGCTTGTTGTTGCTTTTTCACTTGTCGCAGTCTAGAGCTTTGACTTGGCGTCTTTATTATTATGCAGCATGCGTTGTGGCACGACCAGATTATAAAGGTCGTCGGCTCGTCGAGGCATTTGCACAACTTTGTCACGTGGCACGGGACACGCATTACTTTTAAACAAGAACATTATGGGCCAGAACTTTGAAGGAGGACCTCACTCTACACAATCCTTGTGTATATATATATTTAGGTACATTTACAGTTTTGATAAATGTTCCCGCGCCTGAGCCTGAACATAAGTTTTTTTTTCCTGGTTGAATGCTTCCACTTTGAGGGACTTATGGAAATCCGTTGAGTCAACGCCGCGGGTTGTCCAATAGTCAAGTGCTGGCACAAAAAGTTTCCATCGATTTTCGAGACAACTGTTGCAATGATAGCAATTATGAGGGGGACTGTATAAAGGCGGAAGGGGAACCATATGCAGTACATAAAAAGTACCCCAAAGTACCCAAAAAAAAAAAATACAATGGGAATGGCTGGAGTAGAGGTCAACAACTGTGAGAGACCCTGTACTTTTATCAACAATATTTGATATCCGAACATGATGTAATTCTCGGCAGAATCCAGTTCCTTGGCATTATTATAAAATAAGCTTCATTTGCTTGGGATACAGATAAAGCTTAGGCTGTTAATGTTGCTTCATAAGTTGCTCTTGAAAGTTATGCACAATTTTTTTGACAAAGTTTAAAAACCCTTTGTACTTTTTTAAGTGCAGGGTCAGAGAGGCGTACATGAAAGCAAAAGGCATTGAGCAAGCGAGACGATTAAGACGATAATAACAAGTGACAAGTTTATTGCCCACACACACACATACACACCCACGCATAACCACACACACACGCAACAGTGCATAGTATTGGCCAGCCACAAAAACTCTTGCCGGACTGCGAGACAGACGGACAGACACGAGGGAGACAAAAGCCTAAGCTTTTGTGGCCTGAAACCTAATGCCTTTAACCAACAACAAAAGTGGCAACAAAAGGGGAACGCAATGAAGGGGGAGGTGCCCACATTATTGCCATGCGGGGCACACAACATTTTGCCGCCTTAAAAGCCAGTTCCACTAATGCCAACAGCTGGCCACATAAATATCATCCGTTGGGTTGGGAGATCATTGAGTGGCAGCAGTAGCAGCAGCAGCAGCGAGGGGAGGAAAATAACAGTCCAGGGGGAGGGGAGGGGGTGCAAGGGGTGAAACTGTCTATAAATGTTTTTGTTACCAAGTTGTAGCGCAGCAAGCGAGCACACTAAAACCACTAAGTAAGATAAGTGAGGTCAAGCAAAAGGGGTCATGTGCGCGCATTGTTACGTATACGTAACGTGGAGTCATTGTGGCCACTGGGACACAAAGTCACTTGATTTTGGAACTAGAGAACTCGAGGGGGGTACCAACAAATGGACACCAAAAAGCAATTGAAAGCTCAGCAAGATAGTAAGAGCTGAGCTGCTTCACTGGTATGTGGCTGGTGAAAGTGCAAGTTATGCAGTAAGTAAAGTTATAAGAACCAAAAACAGCTGATAGCAGCTCTGATAAGAAAGAAATGCTGAACAAGTAACATCAAGTCCCATTTCGACTATCTCTCATTTTACTGCTGCCACATACATACACATAACAACTCAGCTAAGTCATAATTATGGCGAGTTAGTGGAAAAAGATGGCAGAGTAAAGTTACTTTATTTTATACAATAAAGATTCTTTTGTATCACTTTTCGCAACACTTTTGGCTAACAAGTTCACAACATTCTAATAGAAGCATTATTATTATTTTATTATTTTATTTTAATCCTATGCTATGATTTTGTTGTTCGAACCGCATCTCATTAAAATAAGGATTTCATGTTTATAAATAAGTTATAAAAACACTCGAATATTGACATAAAACAGAAAGATTTATTCTCCACTTAGTGATATGAAATGTATGGAAGTGAGGGTTCAAATCAAAGATTGGCTTTTATACTAGATATGTCAACGTAAATGTATTTCGGGTCATTCCCAGACATTCTTACCAATGAGGAGGTTATTAACTTTTATTTGTCCTCTGAATCCCTTCGTTTCCCTAACAATTTAAAGCATTCTCAACTGAATTAAAATTAGTCAAACATAATTGAAATACTTGCGTACATACTTTTTCGAAGGCTTAGGAATATTTCGTATTTTGTTGTTGTTGACAATAAATTAATTAGTTAAGCTTTCTTTTCATATTGCAGCTTCATTAATTAAAACCAGAGCCGAACCCCAAACTCTTAAGCCAGATTTACGCTAAGCATAGATAATAAAAAAAAAACATAGTCATTCCATTGGATTGGGAAAAAAATCTCGGGGAGACGAGTCAGGCATTTTGTCAAAAAGTTACATTTTAGCCACGAACGGCATTTTCGGCCAATGAGGAAATTATTTTACATGATTCAGCATATCAAAAGGCAAAGCAATTATAGCCAAAGGCGCGTTATCATTCTGGCCAGCTCCAGAGTAATAAGCTGAAGGTAAAGAAGGGGGCGTTGTTATCATGAGAAGACAGAATAAATAAAAGAGAGCCGTGAACTGATAGCACGTAACCTTACTACAGTTATTACTGCCAGTATTCGTATAGAAGGGAATGAGATTTAATTTGAGCTGTGATTAGTTTGAATTATAAGCAGGCTAATATTTGATTGGTTCCTGCAAACGTTTTATAAACATTACAATCATGATCAAGGCAGTATTATTGTTCTATACTCATCAGATTCCGTATCTTTTTCACATAGTTTCAAAAATAGTACGTTTTTTTAAAAATATGGATAAGCTTACTTTCCAAAATTCAGTTTAACTAAAGTAGTGTACCTTCAAGTCACATTAAGCAAATCTTTTGAAATCAATCAAAGACAATATATACAATTTACAACAAGTCCAATGCGAACTATAAAGCCAAAATCAAAATGAAGAAAACTCTGTATAAAGCTGGAAAATTGAAATGTGTTCTTTAGTAGCTGCACTAGAAGTACGAGTCAAGTCGATTTCAGGACTTGCAGCTAATGTTTTGAGAGCAACGAGAGAACAAACAAAGCAAAAGAAAAATATAACCAGAATTATTCGTATGCAAATCAACTTTGATCAACGGTGTAAAAGATATACTTGTGTGTGAGTGTGTGAGTTTGTCTCTGTGTGTGAGCATACATATATCGATAGATTGATGTTAAATTGATGCCATACCGAGTGGGTTATTGTCTGGCCCGCAAATAAACAACAAAAACAGGAACAAGAAAATAAATAAAAAAATGAGAGAAGAAAAGTCAAAAGAAAAGTAAAAATTTCAATAAGGCTAAAGCATTTTTGCTAAGCTGAGGGCGGCAGCAAGAAGAAGCAAACGAAGTTGAGAGGCCACTTCAGGCAATTTATGGCATATGTTACCAACACACACTCACACACCAACACACACACACACATACACATACATGCAAAGTGAATGAGACGAATGCCCGCATATGTAAATGCTAAAATAATACATGTGCGTATGGCATAAAAATTGATATGCCAACGTTTTTCATGTGTGAGTAATTCTCAAGTAAAATTTATAAAGTTTTTAAATAAAATATAAAATAAAGTTGTCGAGAGTCTAGAGTGTTATAATCGATTTTTATACCCTATAAATAGTGCCTGAGAAAGGAGTATTTAAATTGAATATAATCCTATACATATATTATTTAAATTTTACTATCGAATGAAACTAGTTTTTTTGTTTTTCTGCAATTCGTGCATACCACGGCTGCGACTTACACAATACAGGGTATAACTATCTAAAGCAACTATGTGCAAAAATTATGTCGCATAATAAATTGAACTTTTCATAAATTTTGCAACTGAAATTGGCAAGGGTCGTCGGCTCTGTGCTCTCGTTCTCAGTTCCCAGTGCCATACTGACATTGTCAACGTCTTTGGCAGCTTTGCGGCTCGGCAAAACTCCGACCCCTGCCTCCCCCCTGTCGACCCCCTTTTTTTGCAACAAAGCAGCAGCTCAGAATTTATGGTTGGCAGCTTTTAGGCTTTGTTTTGCTGCTTATTATTGTTATTGGCACCAACAGTGACATATTAGGAGCGCCTACTCTACGCCTGTCGAAGCTCATTTGTTGTCCTGGTCCAGAGACGGTTTCTCCTGCCCACTTCCACTCTCTCTCCAATCATCCCTATGGCATCCGTGAACCTCTCCGGCTGATATCGAGATACGATGGCGTTGTACGTTGCGTACGCCAGGATTATTAATATTAGAAAAAGGAAATATATTTTCTACTGACCGGCTGCTGTTTTCGATTATTGTCCTGGCCATCGTCTTGTGTTCTGTTCCAAGTCCTTTTTGCCGTAAATTGTTATTGACAACGGAAGCAGCAGTGCGGCACAAATTGGGCGTTGAATTTGCGGCTTGCTTTTCGTTTAGCTGCTTTAGCTTTTTCTTCCCTTTTGCCTTTCATTTCTTTTCGTTTCTATGCTTTTTTTTTATTTTTTATTATTTTTTTTTTTATTTTTGGTTTGGTCCATTTGTTGTGGTTATTATTATGGTTGATTTAGTGGCCACAAATTGAATGAATTGTCTTACTTAACCGAAATAAGCTATATATATATATATATACATATATATGGATGTATATATAAGTTTAAATTCAATAACGCCTAAGTGCGTGCTCAAATCAGATTAAAACGACGACGACGACGGCATTGCGGAAATGACAGCCCTGAATTGAATTAATTAATGGCAGTTGAGGAGCAATCGAGGTGGAGCCGAGAAAGGGGAAGTGGATGGAACAGCAGTAGATTGCGTAAAATGAAGTTGACAAATGCTGACAGCAGCGACATGGCACATGGCACAAAATATTAAAATAAAGTTGTAATTAAACGCCTCGCATAACTTGCCAAATGCTCAGCTCAAATACACACCTTCCCCCGCTTTCCACACACACACACACATATGGTATGAGTGCTGTAAAACTTGAGCAACAGTTGAATAGATGAAAATTACTCACAAGATACCGCGTTAAGCCCACAACTCACATGTGTGTGTCAGTATTTTGAGTATGAGTGTGCGTGTGTAAACAAAAAACTCTACATATACCACATACAACTTTGACAATTAGAAAATTAAAATTACACTGCAAGAAATGCATTATATAATACAATTTCCAATTAAATCCTATCAACAGCATTAATTATTTAATTTCATTTATAGTTTGGTAACTAAATATAATATGACTTGAAAAATATCAATTTTCAACATATCCATATATTAATTTTTACTTTGAATTATGCACTCGATACAATGAACATGTTTCCCTCATCAATCAATTTATTATTATATTTCAATATTTAGTTAGATTCTGGTTTTATTAAAAGTGTGCTTTATTTATTATTAGTGCTTAACATTTAAAAGTTAATTTCTTTACTTATTAACTGTTAAGGTTGATATATACAGCTCTTTATTGTATGTGGAGTTTTAGAACATGACATTTAACAATTGTTTACAGTGCATACTGAATAAAGAAGGAAAGACGAATTTAACAGGAAAACTGCTACACAATGACAATAATTTTGTTGAGCTCGCAATGAAACCAAGAGAGAAAGAGAGTCATCACAAGCTGGTGGCTGGCAATTTGCAACCACTGTTGCCACCATTACGACCACCAACAGCATCAGCAGTAGGAGCCGAAGTGGTGCTGCTTGCTGTCTTCAGTTGCCAGCTGGGTTTGGTCTCAACACAGTCTCACCGCAGACACCAAAACCAAAAACCCAAAATGAGAAATACACACGCTGCCATACAGTGGTGGTGGGACAGGGGAACAGGGAGGGGGGGGGCAAAGAAACGAGGAGGAAGGAAACGCGGCACAGGGGCATATTAAAATATTTAATTACCATGTAAACTTACGACTTTTGTTTTTGTTATTGTTTTAATTGTGACAACAACTGTCATAATAATGAATATGATGATGTTTGCCAGACGCTAGCGGTGCGGCTGGATGATGGAGGGGGAGTTCGAGGGACAGCCACAGTACCGCAAAAGCAGCCTCCTCCCACCTTTCGGCACCCACACAAAACGCAATATGCGCCGAGTGCCCGGAAAAGTATGCTACATATATGTGAGTTTTGAAATGGATGCCAACCAAAGCTTTATTACATTTACTATGTACGTCCGTGAGAGTGTGTCGTTTTGTGTGTGTGTGTGTGATTCATGACACGTGTGCTTGTGTGTATCTATGTGTTTTTGGCGGTTTTTCTTGAAATTGTCTGGCACTTTTCAAGTTGTTTTGCGCCTTGCAATGTTATTTGAATTTTAATTGCAGTCTTTTCATTGCATACTTTTTGGCTGCCTTTGTTTTATTGTCTTCGTTGCATACTTTTTAGGCTGCCTTTGTTTTATTGTCCTCAAGCTGCTCGCTCTCGCTCTTCTGTCTGTATTTAATTAAAAATGCTTGTCTCGGTCTCAGCCACTGCACTTGTGCCAGGTGCTCATTGTGTTTGCTCATTGGAACTAATTAGTTTTATTTAGCCTCACTTATTGACTGACTCACTGACTCACTCCTCGACTAGCTCGCTGGCCAAACATTTTTCAATTGACATTGTCAGGGCATTGTCAGAAGAGGGTCCTCCTACTACTCTCCATGGCTACTTAGTATGCGGCACACTATACACATAAAACATTAATAAAGCTTGTTGTCCTTTTTGCCTGGCTGAGCAGGCAATTCTTAAGCCAAGCTGAAGGTCCTTGTCATTACCAAGCATCTTTCTACTGCTTTGCCCGGTCCTATGCCTGTGTGCTCAGCATATGCTTAGCATAATTTTAGACGCCAGCTACAAACTTTGATTTTTGCTGTCAGCCTTAAACGCGTTGGTTTAATTAAAAAAAAAATTGTTGAAAAAATAAACAAAATAGACGGAAAAGTTGAAAACGTTTAAAGTTTTAAATTATGAACGCTTGAACCTGCTTAGAGCATGGCCAGGACCAGGACTCGTTCTCGGACTCAGGCCAGGGCCACGGTTCATATCATAATTCAGTCATATAAAATTTGTCTAGCGGAAAATTAGAAATGCCGCAATAACAACAAACAACAACAGCAGCAGCTAACAAGAGCCACAACAGACGCCTTTGTAATTAAAATCGACAGCGAGAGAGAGAGAGAGAGAGAGAGAAAGTATGAGAGAGAAAAAAAAGAAAATCACAACCAGCCATTGATATGCTGATGAGCTTAGCTGTTTTTCCAGGCTCTGCTGATGCTTGACATTGAAGTGACTGTGTGAGTGGCACTGTGTATTCTTTGTATGTGTGTGTATTTAATATAATACATACATACATATATCTGTGTGTATGAAGAAATTGTAGGTAAGAGAGGTGTGTTGTTTACACACAAAATTTAAAGCCAAAACTCAGTGATTTTTGTGCTTATCAACGGCGAAAATTGATAATGACGCTCCAGAAAAATCTACCCTTAAAGAAAATATTGCCACCAAATGTTGCACATTGGTTTAAAATTACAACAGTTTTAACAGAACTTATTTGATCATAAATGTAAATATGTGTCGAAATCGACTGGCAAGAACAGATTACACTTTGTAGTTAAAGGAAATTTAAAGTTTTTTGTAAATAAACTAAAGTTATGGTAAAAAAACTTATCATCATTTTTTTTCAATAATCTACATTTTGAGACTCGCATTTAATTTGAACTATCTCCAAATCTGCTTACTTTCTTGGCTCAAAAATACAAAAGCTTACAGCAATACACATTTTTAAATAAATTGCATACCTTACTAATTCCATTGTTTCATAACTCTAACGAAATAATCAATAATCCGATGCAACACAGTTGTTAAAATTTTATTTCTTATTTTTTAAGAAAAAATTGAAAGTGAATCTTTACTTAAAGTGTGATGTTATTTTTAATCTTACTGAAGTCCATAAATATTTTTGGATATTTTCCATATTACTTAAGACAATATTTATCAATTTTCAATTACAAGTTAAACTAATAAGAATCAAAACTTGAATTGAAATTGATTTAGTTTAATTTAATAAGTTTTGCTGTTATGTTGTTTTATGCACAACTTGAGTTGCTGCTCAAGCAAAAAACTTGAAATGAAAATCAATTGGAAAGCAAACAAAGTGCTAAGCAAAAATATCAATTTGATGACAAAAATTCAAGCATCCCCCCTGACAAGCATCAATCCCCTTTCATAACCCATGTCAAGTTGGCATTTCTCAATCAGTTGCAGCCCACTGTGCGCCTTTTATTAAATTTCACAACGCCAAATCAACAAATGTGTGTGCACATGTGTGTGTGTGTGTGTGTGTGCTTGTTGATTTTCAATCGAAGCTGAGGCCGAATTTTCCTTTTTCTTACGCTCGAAAGTTGTTTGCCAACTTTGCGGTTTTTGAGGTTGACATGTTGGCTGTTGATGTGACCCTAAACAAGTGGAGCAGCTGATGCCTGATTATGATGATGCTGCTGCTCTTGTACAGGGAAAATGGAAAGGGAAGGTGCAAAAGGATAATGGAGGTGGGGGTCGATGTAAGGGATTTGGTTTAACAAATCGAGCTAAAGTTTTGCCTACTTTTGAGAGCCTAAAAACCCATTTGTATGGAAAGAAAAAAAGGATATGCATTTCCTGCCAGGCAATTACCTGATGATGGGCTACAAACAAGCCGCTGACTTCCAGCCGTCATCAATTCAAGCGCCGCTCTAATTAAAGATACGAATCACAACATGCAAGCAACTGCACAAAACGGACAACGAACTCCGCACAACACCTCAACGAGTGGGTGCACTGTGTGTGTGTTTGGTGTGTGTGTGTGTGTGTTTGGTGTGTTTGTATGTTGGACTGTTGAGTGGTAGGTGTAATTGATTTGCCGGCACTTTGTCTATTGCCTTTGTTTGTCTGGGGCGAATTTAATAAATATGAAAAACATCAAATTATTTCAAATGCCCAAGTGTTTGTCTGTCTGTCTGGCAGTTCACTGACAAACGTCTGGCATGCACGATATAGAAATATGCTAGGGAGTTGATAGCGCTGTGGTGTGCTGCATAATTTTGCAATTGCTCTACAACAAATCGCAGTTGATTGTTTTACGTAGTCGTTGCCGAGTTTCATGGTAGTTGGGGCATAGCAGACTTAAAATATGCAACGAAACTTTGCTCAAAGCATAAAATCAACTCGCAGCGCAATGCCACTTGCCACACACACACAGACACACAATGGAGCTGCAGCAAATAGGAAATCACAGCAACAACAACTGAAACGGAAATGCAAGGCATTCTTATGCATATCCTCTAAACAACTGCACAGAAAAGCAAAACGAACAGCACAAATGGAGGCAAGGACTCAACACAACTTGCCTTAACTCGCCGACGACTCGTTTGGGGAATTGTTTTTGTTGTTTCACCAGAGAAAAAACAGAGAAAGAGAGAGAGAGAGAAAGAAAGACAGAGAGAGAGAGACAGAGCCAGAGAGAAGGCAAAGGAATTTTTCATACGCAAATTAAATCTATGTACATCCCAAGTTCTCTTCTACTCTCAGCTATGTGGCAAACACATGGTATGGAGCATGAGGTACAGGCGCCTGGCAAATGCCTTTGCAAATATTCATTACATAATAAACTAAAACAACAACAAAAAGTGCGGCACACAAATCAAATTGCACATAAAAATTTCAGCTATGCGTGGCATGCCACGGCTTTAGGCTGTTTACTGAGGGTGCCACCAACTGTGGGTGAGGTGAGAGCGAGGACATAATATATTTTGTTTATTTCTGTGGGTTTTTGTGGCAAATCAATGACATGTAAAAACTCTAATTAAACGCATGTTTCTGGCGCGCTCTGTTCATTTCCGTATAACAGGCAATAAAATGCCAAACACACATTCACACACTCACACACACATATAGTCTCTTTTCCGGTTACTGTAATTGGTGTGTGGCAAATGTTGAAGAAATAATTGAAGGGAACTCGGCATACATTCATGTATGATATACGACTATTCGGAACCGATTCCGAAATGTAAGCTACATTTGAATGTAATTGCTGTGTTTTGGAAATGTTTAGTCAATTTATGAGTGATATTTACATATCTGAAGGAGAAATATTGGTAATCATTATACAAGCAGCTATCTAACAAGTAAGATAATGATACCTTTTTCCTGCTTTGAACACACATATAATTGCTATAATTTACAAAAATTCCATTTCAGTTAAATGATTTAAATAATTAGATTAGATTAGTCTTAGCAGATCCATTTAGCTTGTGCTTATTTGTGATAAATTTTAAGTATAATATTAATATTAAATATTTTTGGAAAAATTACACAAAATCGGTTTCTTTTATTAGATTTAACCTTATCAAAAAAACATAGTTTAAAGTTTTTGCTATTGTTCTATACTATATGATTTGTGTATTGATTATTTTTCAACAATTTAAATAATCAGAAATACCGAATTCACACTTTTCTGACAGCTGAGCACACAGAATGTAACCTAACTCTGAGCACCTCTATAAGCTCTATTCACTGAACCCTTTGCCTACACAACAAATGCCTTGACAACTGTATGAAAATTTATCATCATTAGCTGGTTTCTCTTTCCTTCTCACACTTTCTCTTAACCAAAGAATTCCATTTGCATAGTTCTAATTCCTTTTAGGCTATATGGAAAGAAAAAAAAAGCTAAAATGGAACCTACAACCCATTAACCACAACAACTTAGTTAGTGTTTGTCGCATGGCCAACTTAACTGGCTGTCCTTTTGGCTGTTGGCCACTTCATAGGGGTATTACCAACTAGTTTTCCAGCTTTAGTTTAGTTTACTGTTTATTGTTGGAAGACCGTACCCCTAAAATACAAATTATATTGTTTTGTATTTATGGCATGTGTTTGTGACGAAGCGTTGAATTTCTTTAACAGCATATTAACATGTAAATTCGATTTTTAGTGGACCGTTACACACACACACACACAAAGACAAACACACATACACACACACACCTTAATTAAATTTCTAATTATTGTAATTAACCACATTAATATGACCTCATGCGCACCCTAATTTGCTAAAATTCCTGGCCAAGACCGTCCCATTCACCTCGACTACAATCCCCCCTTTTGTCACGATGTAGCAGCGTAAAATTGTGTAGAAAATTGTCGGTAAACATTTTTACAGTTTATTTGCAGAGCGTGGCGACCGCGGCATAGACGACAACCACTCTCCCCTGTATCCCCCTTTTACCAACTGCCCAACGAATGGAAGAGCTCACTGTATATGTGGTCCGTCCTTGTTGCCTTTTATTATATGGCCCCGGCATTGTTCGTGATGTTCTACCTGTCCGCGGTCTGGGTCTATAGGGTATGCTAGACTATCAGAAAGCTTGTTGCACTTTTCGAATATTATCTTTATTATTATTTGTCTATGTCTTTGTTAGCATTGCGTTTTATATTTCTGTTTTTAAACTATAAAACGGGATGGCAACTGAAAGGTATAAAAAAGGAAAGTGTTTTGCTGAGTTGAAAAATTCCAGACAAACTTTTTATGGACGGAGTATCCTTAAAAGTAATAAATATTTACTTATTGTTTTTTAAGAGAATAATTAAAGAAAGACTTAATTTAGTTGCTAGTGTTGCCATAAAAACTGTACTGTCCCTTAAGATTTATTATTTCATATTATAAAATTTACAAATTAATATTGTCTTTATTAGGAAATGGTTAGCGTACTTATAGTCGCCAAATTGGGTAAAATACTATAATAGAGGTCACAATCAAGATGTTTTCTTCTTTGATTATTATTTATTAAATTGCTTTGTAATAATAGTAAAATAAATAAAAAGTTAAAAAAAAAAACATATTTCAAACAAATATCTTGGGTATTCTTAGGTCGTGCACTTTCTGATCTTAATGATATCCAAGTTATTTCTGATTGTTGTTTCTGCTGTTGTTGTTGGCCAGCGGTTGGCCTTAATGAGGTCATGTGTGTGTTGGTTGTGCGACGTCGGTGATTATGATGGCATGAAATTAACATTTAATTTGAGCTGAACTGGAGCGCCACCTAGCGGCTGCCTGACTTATTAAATATATATATATATATATATGTGTGTGTGTAAATATATTTGTGTATGTGT
Source organism: Drosophila testacea (assembly GCA_035043265.1). Taxonomy (NCBI): domain Eukaryota; kingdom Metazoa; phylum Arthropoda; class Insecta; order Diptera; family Drosophilidae; genus Drosophila; species Drosophila testacea. Next base: position 5,177,887 of record JAWNND010000151.1, read on the forward strand.
GTGTGCCTTTGGCTAATTTATGCCGCTTGGCCCCATAGATGTCTGAATGTGGCATCATTAGAGGCAACTTTGTGGTCCCCGACGCGCTCCATTGGACAATGGCGTATAATTTATGTTTGTCTTAGCAGCTGCTTGCAAAGCTTGTTCACACAATCACAAACAAACACACACACACACACACACACATACACACAAAAACAGAGAGACAGTGCTGGGTAACGGGGCAACAAGTATGACGACCAACCAGTTAAAACTTTTGCGGCCAAAAAGTTTTGCTTGTCTGCGTTTAAGCTGCGACCAGACTAAAACCCAGTTCCCAGTTGTCCAAAAAAGAAAACAACAAATTTTGATACCGCTCTCTCTCTCTCTCTCTCTCTCGCTTCTGCTCTGTCTTTCTCTGTCTCCAGAGATTTTTGCGGGCAGGCAAAAGTTTCTTGGCTTATCAATGCCGTCCGGTACGCCTTCCTTTATTGAACCCCACCAAATAACTGCAGCTATTGAAATTATTGAAAAATTCAGCGCAAAAGTCAACCTCCATTACATTCCATTCCATTTCTTTTCATTCCATTCCGTTTTGTTTCCTTCCCTTTAATTCCTCTTCACTTTTCTCTATGTTCACTTTGGCTCCAGGCTTTCGTAATATTTCCTTCATTATTTATTAATGAGGCTTAAGCAGCGTCTAACATTTCAAAGCTCTAAAAACCGCCAGGGACCGGGTGAAAAAAAAAACAGCAACAACACACAAAATAATAAAAATGTGAGCATATTAAATATTAATTTCCATTTCCCACTGATAAGAGAACAGTTTTCTCTATGATGTAACCTAGAAACTTGCCGCTGTCTGTCAAAGGTCAAACAAAATGCCGCAAGCAAGTCTCAATTTAGCTTCAAAGTGGGTTGAATGCTTTTAAAAGCTATTAAAGCATTTACAGCTTTGTGATCAGCGGTTAAGGGAAAACAAATATTTAGCTGTATACTAAAAATACTTCCTCCAATTACTCAATTTAAGGTGCTGAGCTGTAGATTTCAGTAGTAGCTCATGCGCTAACCATAGTTGAGTGACTAAAGAAAAATACTATAATTTGAATTAAGCCTTTGACTTAGTTTTAAATTAAAATATTAATCACATTAAGCTTATGACTTCGATTTAAATTAAGAAATTGATCACAGTAAGCTTTGTTTTCTGCTTTCTTAAGGTTCTGTAAGGTTTCTAAGGTAATTTAGGATAAAGCTTAACTTGATAAATCAAGTAAGTACAGCAGGGAAGTTTTTATCTTATATCTAATTGAGTTTTCGCTGTGACTATTAGTTAAATTTTTGGGTCATTAATAGATGAAAAGTTTGCTTGATTTCAACATGAAATGTTCAAAATTTAAGCGAATGTATTTAAGGCACTTGGCGTATCCGTTACTCGCTCTAGAATCTAGATTATCAATCGCCGTTGACAATAATTTCCGTTGACACTCTATAAGGTTCGGCACACTTTCGGTTCTACCATTTGTAGTTGAACCATTTTTGTCATTGACCCAAAACAACACTTGAGTATTTCCGTTGGAACAAGAGAAAACGGGTGCCAACAAGAAGCGGACAAAGTTTAGAAAATGAAAAAAAAGAAAAGAAAAAAATAAGAGAAGAGAAGAGAGAGAAATAAACCGTCAGACAAATTCCATGAACAAAATGAAATGTCAACAGTAAATTTACCTTACACTTTTGCTATTGTCGTTTGTCGTTTTTGTTGTTGGTCGGTTGGTTGGCTGCTTGTTTGGTTGTTGGTTTTTGGGCTGATTATTTTCTTTTCTAATGCGCTGAAAGCTCATTTTTCTTATTTGGGTAAAGATTCTCTTAATGGGATTTAGAGAAGAAAAAAAAAAGAAAGGAAGAAAAAAAATGAAGCGAAATGTCTACAGTCGGTCGAGTGAATTGGGTCCGTAGGTTTCCTGGTCCTGGTGTGTAAAATGGCGCATAAATATGTTGAAAATGGACTTGCTGAAATTTATTTACATAAAAAGGATTTTACAAATAAGCACAACGCACAACAAATATACACACAACTTCTTTAGCTGCCTTTGCCAGTGATTTGTGCCTTTGTCATTATTATAAGCAGCTGAACGATCCTTTTTTTTCTCGCTTTTACTCTACCTCTCCTCTCCCTCACTCTTTAGTGAATGTTGCTTGGTGACAGCTGATGAGGGGCTGTTGTTATGGAGAGCATCATATCTGTTACACACATTGGGCCGTACCGGGTTCGGGACGAGTCCAATGACCATAAATCCATGAAACCAGTAAAAATTGTGCTAACAACATTTTGTGACACACTCAATTGAAATGCTTCTCACAATGCTTACAGTTTTGCAATATTGCACGAAGAGTTCATTTAAAATTGCTGCCAGCAGGCAATAGCTACAAGAAGGGGGATAATATAGAAAGAGATAGGGATAGAGATAGAGGAAGGTGAGAGGGAGAATAGGGGTAAAACAAAGTCGCGCACTAAGCAGCAAATCCTTTCATCCGATTTAAGTAAATGCAAACAAAATAAGTAAATAGCAAGAAGCAACACACCGTAGCAGTCTCTTCTCCCCTCTCGCTTGGGATCCATAAGGGGCTTAGCGCCTCGTAGCCGCGCCTCCAGCTACTGTGATTCCCCTACAGTCCTCCTTCGCTTTCGTCTCTCTTTCTACTTCTGCCTTGCTGCCGACAGTGCCCCTCGACAGACACTTGGGCGAGCTTGTTAAAACTTTAAGTCCGTTTTACTTAACTTGGCTCCTTTGGCTGACAGTTGTAACTGTTTTGCTTGGCTTCCATCTCTCGCTATCTCTTTCCATTTGACTACTATTGCTGTCTCGCAGTGTAAGTTTGTTAATTTTTAAATGAACTGACGATTAAAGCCTTTAACTATAGTTTTTTCTTTTATTTTTACTCTATAATTTTTATACTTTCTCTCCCACGTGTTTGTCTGTCATTGACAGCGGCTCTAATTGACTTGCATTGTTTCTACTTCCATCCATCTCTCTCTCTCTTTCTGTCTCGCTTGCCCTTATTATTGTTGGCTCTTTCGCGCTGACAAGCCTTGTAATTAGTCAACTTGCTTAGGCACTTTTGCTATTGACACTTGGCCAGAAACAACGACTTTTAAGTTTTTAATTGAATGTCATTCCCTCCTTTTTTTTTGTGGTTTGATTAGGGTTATTAAGGAGGCGTATGTAGCGCTAATGGGCGTGGCTGGTTAATTACCGAAAATAACTTAGTTAAGAACTAAGTTCAATTGTGTTTAACAGTGTCGAATTATTAAGGCCAATTATCTTTGAAATTTGAAATAATTTGTTCTTATCAATTATATCTAAGCTAATTGGTAGTAAAAGTATTGAGTTTTCCTTCTTAATTACTCCGTCTTAATAGAAAATAGGAAATTTTAATAGAAGGGAAATGAATACTATGAGATAAATGTGTAGTGTACTTAATATCCTACTTAAAATCTTGCATCTGATTACCTTTAATAGAAATAGATTTAAATTTCATAAGTTATCAGCACATGTAGATTAAACAACGATAACCACAACTCAACTCAATTCAACTCGTTATAAGAGCTCTCAAAATGCCCGCATTTTTAAATGCTTAAAGTAAAACAAACAAAACTTAGCCCCAGCTGCAACCTCAACCCCCAAAACCCATCCCCAAAATGGCAACTGGAATTGAAGCACCCGGAAGGCTGCACACTTGAAAAAGTTGCCATGGTCTATGCGATATTTGCGTAGCTAGGCATAATTTCAAATTAATGCACTCAATGGCAAATGGTTTTCAGGTTTTTCCAGTTTTCAACTGGCATATATTTACATTGGTTGGGGTAGGTGGAAACTCAATGGAAAATGGGAAAATTGCTTAGACCAAGCAGCGAGCTAAACTATGGACCAAACTGTAGCATCAATTTCTGCAAATGCAGCTCGAAAAATGCCAGAGATGAGGTTCATGAGTGGATGATTCCGATGGCAGCTGCTGCAACTGGACGCGTGTTTTTGCGGCTTAACGGCAAATGCAACGACCACCGGAGGCACATCCGACCATCCAGAATGGGACAGAGGAGGGATCTGTATATTAAAGTGCTGCATAAGCCAAGGCGCACGCACGCTTCGCTGCATAATAGAAAATGCTACAAACAAAAATTGTTGAATTGCTTTGACATTTTAACATTGTAGTCCTTGGCAGCTCTGTCGCCTGGTCGTCAACGTTGTTGTTGTTGTTCTCGTTGTTGTTGTTGTTGTTCTTCTTCTTCTTGTTGCCCCTGAAATGGCGAGGGCGTAAAATTGCCGTAACATGACAGCGAACAACTTGGCAAAGGTAACTCAAAATGCGCTGCGAACACGCAAAGCGGCCGACCAAAAAAAAAGAAAAGAAAATAAAAACACCAAGAACTTTTATTTTGGGTACGCAGAAAATTTGATACCCTTTACAACCTGTGAGTTTGGTTGAGATTACTGAACCACCAATAATGTTTTTGCATAGAAAACGATAACTTCTAGCCGATCGTTGCTTTGAGAACTACACAATATATTGATTTGATCCCTCCAGTTCCAATATAATAACTGCCTGGAACAAAAAACAAGAGCAGACCTGTCTCAAATTCTATCAAAGATAGCTCTATAACGGACCAACTAGGTTGACGAAGATATAGATATGTAAAGCACCTGTATATCACATGTAACAACATAATTCTTTTATAAATTGCCTCCTTTATATTTATCGTAGAAGAATTGTAGTACTCTCTGCAAGGGTATAAGGGAACCACCAAACTTAAAACTCACCAAACCACTCAACCTACGCAGCACAACCCAAGAATTTGCCTAATGTACTAACTGCTCTGCTGTTGCTGCTCCTCTGCCTGTTTGTGTTGACTTAGATGCACACACATACACGTACACACTCAGGCAAACATAGTGTTAAGGGAAAAAGAGGAAGAAAAAGCGGGCAGCGGGCAGCGGGAACGTTTATCACTGAGCGCTAGAAGAAAGTTTTTCATAATGTGTGGAAAAGAACTTGCGCCAGCCAAAAAGAAAAACTGTCAACTTGACACAGGCGGTGCCCTTTTTTAAAGGGTATTTGACTAGGGTCTATAAACTTTGAAATCCGGCACAACAACAATGCCATTTCTTGCAGTCTTACAAAAAAAATCAATCAATCAACAATCAAAAATATTCTATGCTTCACTGTTTAACTTTACTATTAAATAATATTTTGCAACTCTAAATAGTATGCTACATTTTTTTAAAAGTATATTGCAGCCATATTAGTTTTAGGAATATTGAAAATACATAAAAGTAAAGGAAAGCTGCAGTTTCATAAATTATAGAATTTTATGGAGCTCTAATATTTTCTATTCTATTTCTATTTTCAACCCGATTTCTATTTGTTTGTTAATTCACATCTTTGATGATTGATACAAAACTGACATTTAATAGATTTTATTATATTTGATATTGATATTGATAGCTTAAACGATGTCCAACGGCATGTCATCAGTTTTATCTCAAAATATGTATGAGCAATAAAGAGTTCTACTTTAAAGTAAGTAAATCTATTAGATGATGCTTATGGATAGAAAGAGAAGACTTATAAACAAACAAAAAACGGTTCTTCATTTCGTTTTCAGTAGTTCCGTAAACTAATAGGGTTATAATACCAATTTTGTATACTTGTATACTAGTTGTATATTTTAAAGCTTAGTTATTGATCTGCAAATAGTCTTAATTAAACAATTTAGCCCGATTGCATACTTGAAATATTTAAGCTTAGGTCAAGACTAATAAACTTGAATTATTTATTTACTGCCTTAAGCACTGATGAAATAAAAAAGCACTGCTTTCATATCTTTTGACAATAATTTGCTATTAAAACACTTTTGTCAGAGCATTAAATGTTCGTTATTTGAAAAATGTAGCAACTCATATTTCTTGTTGGTCTGGTTGTTTTTTGCCAGCAGCTTTGCTTCGCCTTGCCTACATTATTTATGCATTTTTCTTTCGGCTGCTGCTGGCTTTTAATAGTTGTGTCTGCGGCAATATATGTGCATCAGTGTCTGTGCCTCATTGTGTATATAAGTGTGTGTCTGCGTGTGTGTGTGTGTGTGTGCGAATGTGTGAGTGTATGTTTACCACATTGAAAAGTTTTCTTTGCAAAGTGCTTGGTACATGCGAGCGCGCAAATATGCCAAAAAATATGCTACACAAAAATCGCTCAAGTGCAAAGTTTTAACAATTGGAAAGTTTGCATCATGGGTGCAGTATGAAAAGACAGCTCCTCACCTTCCCTCACTCTCTCTCTCTCTCTTTCGCTCACACTCTCCCTCTCTACAATCCGTCCAGTCAAGTACTTAGTTAGAGCGTCAAACACAAAATGCAAACCAAACGAGGAACCAAGGGGAAAAAGAGCGGATTGAGGTGGCAAACGCGGTCTTGGGATGCGACGTGTGCTTTAAGTGCTGGTCACATGACTGCGAAAAGGAGCTGACAAAAAATAAACTTGTCCTCAATTTGTGTGCTTGCCAGCAAAGTGTTGAAAAACGTTGCACAAAAAAAGTAAAGTTAAAATATATAGTAGAAAAAAAGTGCTTTAAATGAACAATATGAACATCAGAAATTGCCGTTGGCAGTTTATTATTATTTTATTAAGTTTCTGCAATTTAAAGGAACTTTTTAACAAGTATTCAAAACTAAAACAGAACTAAAATCCACTAAGTTAAATAAAGCAGAAATGCTATAAAGATTAAGTGCATGATCTTTAATTAATCGATCTAAAAAATTGGCATCTAGACATACGAATTCTGTAATAAATAAGTTACTCTTAGTAATCATAGATTAATCTTTTATAATATTTATATTATATATTATTTGTTACATTTATGGACCACTCAACTAGACTCTTATTTTGGGTATATATTTAGAAAAAAAGTGCCAAACTATCTGTTTTTTGAAATACTATAGAATATTACCAACCATAATAATTATTTATAATGATTTAGTATACACAAAACATTTAAATTATACTATATTTTTAAGACTCTACTCAACGTTTTAATCTTACAAAATGAACGGCATTATCTTTTAGTATTTTTTGTATTTTTGTATTTTGCCAAAGATGTTAAATTTCTCGGAATTAAATTGAATAAATTCGAATAAATAAAATAAGCACTTTAAAGTTTAAACAGTTGACTGCAGCAGCTGTCAACTCACTCAAAGTTCAAATAGAGCCAAAGCAAATATGCCAACAAAGAGATATAGATAGATAGTTGTGGAGAAAGAGTTAAAGTGGGAGAAGAATGAAAGGGAAGAGAGAGGTAAAAACAAAGTTAGCTTGGTGCCTTGCAAGAGGCAAGTGGCGCCACCTGACGTCCAATGAGGTGTGAAGATGAACAGTCGCAAGTGTCCAACGACGTTATTGTTGCACCTAAAAACATACACACACACACACATACACATACACACCTTGACTCTGTGTGTAAAGAAAATACAAGGCAAAAACCAAATCAAATGTGCTGATATCTTTCCTATGTATGTGACCTTTCCCCCTTTTTGATTTTCCCTCTCTCACTCTCTCTCAAGCAGAACTCTTGAAGTGCTGCCTGTTGCCTGACGGGTCTGCTTGGGCTACACCTTTGTGGAAATCCAACAATGTCAACTATGCAACACAAAAGCGACAATGCCGTCGCTTTGTCTGACTGCCAGAGTGCAGAAGAAGGGGCAGTAAAAGCGGAACCAGTTGGGGATAGGGTAAAAAGAGGTGTAGCAGTGAGGTAAAGAGGGTGCAGCAGGCTCTTGTTGTTGCTTCTCTTGTTGTGTGGCATACAAAAATAGCTCACTTTGCGAATGACGTTTCTCGCTTTCTCTACTTTGTTTCCCCATTTCCCTTAACCCGACCTTTTTCCTTTGCCACAGCCCCCAAACACTTACCACCTGTTTCATGTTGCTTTTTATGCCCGCAATTTGCATTGCCCGCTTTGTTGACGTCTTTTGCACTTTTGCTTTTTCTGCTGCCTTGCTGCTTAAAGCCAGAGGAAAAACACAAAAATAATGACATTAAAATGCGCATTTTATTAAAACCTGATGCCTGATTTCCTAGCCAGAACCGAGGTGCCCCAAGCAGACGTAGCACGTGCCGCTTGAACCTTAACCCCTTGGCGTGTGCACACGACATGCAAACCAACAGAAAAAACAACAGGAACAGAAACAACAGTCAACAACCAACTAACAACAACAACAACAATGACTGGCAACTACTTCAGTTTTATGAGGCTCCCGCTGCGACCCCTCCCCATCAATTGACAATTATGAGGCCACGCCCATTGCCGTGCTCATAAATTTTGTAATTATTCCCCTGCGTGCTCAAAGAAACAGTCCAAAAAATGAACACACACGCATCCTACATGCCAAAAAGGTTTCAAAAAGCAAAGGAGTGAAAAAGAGAGAGCGGTATAATCAACGATGAGGAGAATGAAATTTTGGGTATGAATATTTCATCTACTTGAACATACATATGAGTAATATGAGTAGTAATAATATTGTTGCACACACGACTGTAAAACTAATGAAAATCAAAGGAAAGTCCCATTGAAAAGTACATACAGTATGTTTTATAGATCTAATAATAATGTTATTACAGATAACACCCAAAATTTGCATTGTAAATTCAATTAATTAAGTTCTGGCAGTGCGGTCAATTCGTTTCCCATTGTGAACATGTTGGTGTACTTTTAAATGTGGAAAATTGTATGGTTGTTGTATTTTAATTCTGATGAGCTATCTCACTATTAAACAATAACTCAATATTCTAGTCCTTGAATTTTTAAGTATTAAATATTAAAACATTGAATGCAACAAGCTAGCTAGTTATTAAATGATAATAAAATCTATAGAATTATGTACGACTCATAATAATTTCGAAGGACCCCAGAGAGCCTTCCGCAGTAACCCTGAACCGTTGTCAAAGTGAAATAAAAGAACTTTATTGTCACGCACATCGTCTACAAAAAGAAAAGTGTGTGTAATGTCTGGCGCAACTCTGAAGGAATGCAATTAAAATTTCATGTACTTATAGCTGCTAGCGCACCTTAATTGATTAATGTAAGCCCCAACCCAAAATATAAAACAATAACAACCCACAAAATTCGTGGTTAAAGCGTTAGGAGGTAAAGCGTAAGGAGGTAGGGGGAAGACACAAACAAATTAATTAAAAAATACACCGCGTTTTCGTTGCGTTGTCTGCTTTTAGGCTGCATAGCGTCTTGTTTGGGCCATTTTGGGCTTTCTTAGCTGGCTGGAGAACGGGTTTGCCCCTTTGGATCCTAACAAAAATAATAAATAAATTGTACTTAAAGAGCTTTCGAGCCACCACAGTGCAGCCATAAACATTAATTAAAAGTTTTGACCCTTTGCTAGAGAAGCGAAGCCAGCGGCTGTACCATAGAGAAGTTGAGGGCAAAACCTTCTGCTCATCAGCTGCAATATTCATGTGCAGCGGCCGTACAACAGCAGCAACTACAAACTACTACAATAAAATGCACTCAAATTTTGTTTCTGTGAGTTTGTTCGGGGAGTTCGTCGCTAAACGGCGACCAGAACGGCCTCAGTGGCCTTATTTGCACGTAACGCTCAAAAATTACGAGTTAAGCACTTTTTGCCCACGGCATATACTCACACACACACACACACACACACCTCATATGAGTCATGAATCATTTAGCACACACAAAAACACAGCTACACATACTCACACTCACACGTTAACAGCAACTTTTCACTTTTAAATGAAAACTGCGCGAGGATTTCCCTCCTGCACTGTAACCTGCAGTTGAAAAGGGCATGCGAAAAATGTTTGATGCCCGAAAGGTCTAAGGTCACCAAATTTGACCCATTTCACAGCATTTCTATTTATGGTATGGCCACCTGACATACTAGTTTTCAACTATGTGCCAACAACTTAAAGATAAGTTAGTTTATCAATTGTTAACATTTTAAGAGGACCTCTAAAGTTTTATTTTTATAATTTTTATGAATCACAGAGAAATCTATCAGTAGTCTTAAAAAAATCTTTCTTTTTATGACAATTACATTTAAAAACAAGTAAAAATTATTAATTATTGTTATACTTTAAGCAATGAAGTTTTTATCAAATATTTTGTCATTTGACTGGCTGTTCAAACTCCATACGCAACACATTAGAGGGTATTATTATGGACCTTCACAGACTAGACTAAATTCACTTCTATAAATTACTACTATGTATTCCGTTTCAACAATTGGTATGCAAATTGTTAACCTAATATTTACATAACTACATTTATTAGGCGCTAAATAATTATAATTTTAATTATAAAACCGTAGCATACAACTGAGCATATTGTTCTACATTTAGCAGGATATTCATCTAGTTTGTATACTCTTTATCTCGCAGCTCTCGTTTGCTCAATTTTTCGGCCCGTGTCGAAATTTGTTCGCTACAAGCAAAATATGACACGGACATATGGCACTGGTCAGCACATAGTGTTGTTCTGAGTCTGTATTTGTGTGTTTGCGTTTGTTTGTGTGTGTGTGTGTATGGCATACTTTTTGCACTCTAGCTTGGTTAGGTGGAAACAAACAAATAGACAAAAGTGGCAAACACAAACATACACACACTCTCTCGCAGAGACACATCAACTCGGCCAGGAAACTCAATTCAACAGAAACCAAGCGAACCACCGAAGCATTAAATTAACATTTTTTCTAATTAAACTGGCAGCAAGTGGTATAAAAATGTGTGCAACGCAACAGCAACAGCAGCTATGTGCTATGCCACAAATTGTGGCACTTAAAAAGTGAAGGAGTCAAGATTTGCATAATGTCATTGTTTTTAAACTGAAATCTCTATCAACGACTTGAAATATATTTAGGATCTTAAAGTCGTGAAAGTATACAGGTGAATAAAATTGTTATTTGAATGGGACGAAGGTGAAACACCCCCTTTTATTAAACATTTAAAATTTAAGATAATTGGCATTCATTTATAGCAGCTGTTTTACTTTTAATCGAGCTTGGTATCAAATCATTTACTTCTATGCATTGAACTTGATACTTTCTTGAACGGTGTAATATGAAAAGGGATACGACTTTATTTTAGATTTCAACATTTATTTATTATTTGTTTCAGTTTCAAAAGCAAACAATTTTCAAGAAGTGCTATAAGATCTGTAGTCTCCTGTTTCCTTAACGATGTTTTTTTTTTGCTTTTAGCGACAATCTAACAAGGACCGTGGTCAAACTTCCCCAATGCCTTTTGAATTTAGCAAATAAGGAACACAAATGCGAATGCGTTTTCTTTTAATGCCGCATATCATTAGATCAACAAACATGCCCATATACCATATAAGAAGTAGTCATACACGCTCTTAACTGCCAACAATAATAATGTTTTGGCATTTATCACACTTGCTTTTTCTGTTGTTCTTAATGTTGTTTTTCTCGTTGCTGTTCTTCTGGCAAAGTGACCAAGCAAAGTGGCTCTAAAATTTCAGTGGCATCAGTAGGAACAAAAAAATAAAATAAATAAAAGAGTCTGAGAAGACAAGCAGATAAATAAATGTAGCAACAAGAAAGAGCAAAACGCCATAAATCTAAATAACAAATTTTTACGAGAAACGAGACCATAAATAAGATGTTACTGCCTTAGCCTAGCGAAAAATAGTGGAAAAACAGGGCCAGTATCATTTCCCGGGCCCATTTCCCAGTTTCCAAAGCGGCAACAATTCCTGAGAGTTCTGTTAATTTAATATTATTACTTTTCATTACAACAGCCCCACTGAGTACGTGTGTCTGTGTGTGTGTAAGTGTGCCTGATGGCTACAGTAAAATGCTGTTAGTTTCTTTATTCCTGCTCTTTCGAGAGAGGTCCCAAATGTCAACACATTAATGTCCACGACCCCGGGGGTTGGGGTCATATAAATCAACATTTATCTGCCTCCATCGCCGACAATTGAAAATGACAGCAAAGAAAACGAAATGACCAAACACATAAATACTTTCATCTTTAGGCTAATTACCTAAGGCGCAGACAGTACATACTCTCAAATTTTTTCAAATATTCCTGTAGTTTGTATTTGCCTTTGGAAAACACTCGTCTGAAATTCCATTAAACTATTTTAAACTCAAAATAACTAAAGTTGAAAGGCCTAACTGTTTCTGATTTAACAATGATGTCTGAAATCTTGGAATACAGAATAAAAGCTGCAAGTAAACATATTGTTCAATATTTTCAAATTACTCTAACATACAAACTAGTTCATTAACACATTTGGTGAGAATCTTAACTGAATATGTACTCGTAGAAATTGCCTCTAACTGTGTTAAGAAGTCTTGATTATTTAACTATCCAGAACTTGCCAAAAATATCCAAAAAAGAATAAATTGTTCACACAATTTAAATAAAGGTTGTGAGCATTTGAGGAATGAAAAAATTTAAATTTAAAGTGCTAACTCTGTGCATTTTACAGGGTATGCAAATTGTGTCAAGTAGCAGGTTGCTCATATTTTGCAAAGTCCTAAGAGCTGTTGTTTTGGGCGCACCTTTCACACGGTTGCTTCATTGCATTGGGCTAATAAACAAGAGCCAGAAGAGTGGAAAATGAACAAAAACTAAAACGAGAATGAAAACAAAAAGCACAAAAAAAACGACAACAAGAGACAGACATTCACATTGTACATCCTGTCGGACGAGAGAGTTTTTTTGCACAGTTTTGTCGCACCTCTTTTCTATCTATCTGTGAGTGTATGAGTGTTTTGAGTGTGTGTGTGTATGTGTAGAATCGTATAAACCATTAAATTGAAATTTATGCGGCACTTTGCCGCGTGAAATGTTTGTACAACTCGTTGCGGGCTGCGGCTTTTCAGCAAAAACTTCCCCTTTCCCTCTTTTGAAGCTCCTCCACCCCCCGCCCCTTGGCCATTGCCGGACGAGTTGCAGCTCTTGTTGCAACGCCATAGGCGTTGACAGAGCGACAAACCGTTAGACAACAACATTTGTGGAAGAGCCAGGCAGAGTTTGAGGGAATTCTAAAACATATGCAAAACTGTTTGCTGTTGCATGTAAATGGTTTTTTGACCCTCCCCCTTCTCATGCAGACACCCCCGTTTCTTTCATTCCATTCTATCTTCATTCCCCCCTTTGGCAGACGGAAACATTTGCCGGCTAATTTGTCGTTTGTTAAAATTATGATACAACGCTCAGTGTAGTGGCAATTGTGTCGGTTTAGAAATCCCCTACTACATCTTTCCTCTTGTTTTTCCATCCCATCCGAAAACTACAACTAGAGAGTGCGTAACGCCACGCAAATATCAGCAACTCATTTTGATATTTATTTTTGTACTCATTCTTTTTTTCTGGTTTCTGCAACAAGTTTTAATTAATTTGCCGCAACTCCTGGGCAGGCTCGATCCAGTCTCTAGCCCACCGCAATAATTCTCGACACAGTCGAGAGAGTGAGAGAGAAAGAGAGAGAGAAGGGCGCACAAAAAAGTTGATGCTACGATAATTTGAAAAGTTTTCGCTTAGACAGCGACAGCGGCAACATCGAAAAGTAGGTAGTAGCAAAACTCTCTTTCAGCCAAAATCGCTAAACCTAAAAACAGGAATTGCGTTCTAGCAACTGGCAAACCGAGCAAACTACATATATGAATACGACATGCTATATTAAGCTTCAAATAAATGCAGCGCCATAATTAACATATAGCAAAAGTTTTGGCTCCGCTAAGCCATAAGCTGTCCTAAAACTACTACCACTTGCCTTGCCACCCCTTTATCTTCCATTCCCTGACTGATGAAATATGGCTACAAAAGTAGTTTCACTCTCTCTCAATCTCTCTTGATTCAAGTGTGTGTGTGTGTGTGTGGTAAGAGGCATGTGTGGGACTTTTGTAAAAGTAATTTGAAATTTACAACTTTCAGTTGATTGAGCCAAAAGTCATAGGAATATCCAATGCTATTTGAAAAAGGAAAAAGGGATTAAACTATTTTAATTGTGAATTAATTGTCAGTGATTGAGTTTCGCATTATTTGATGAAAAGGTATTCCGCAATATGGTATTGATGAAAAATGATTCAATTAAATAATATTTTATAGACAAATAATATGTAGTTTCTTAATGAAAATATTAAATGTAGATTGATAATGAAATGTATAAATTTAGTTTAGTTCATTATCAATAGTAAAAGTTATGGTAAAAATCTCCAATGCTTCAAATTTGTCTGAATTTTAGATGATTGCAATTAAATATTATAAAATGCATCCTTATTTCCAGCTGCTAATTTTGAATCAATATAAAAAGAAATAGATAAATACTATAGCATATTTTCTAGAGCAAAATTAAACTTCTTTTTTTGCTAATAATAATATTAATCTAATGGGAAATAAACTACAATTCTTTAGCAAAATATCAATGTTCTCGATTTTAAGTCTATTCCCTAAGGTCTTTCAGTCTACAAGACATTCCATTTCTTTCTACGTTTTGCAATGTTCCTAATCAAAACGTATTAACATGTCTTTAGAATTAACTTGCCTAATCCCTAACTAAATGGATATGCCACAGTATTAACTGAAATGTAGCCTGACTTAAACATAACTTAATTGTACTTTACTTTGACTTGAGTTGGAACTCGCAACGTTCAACACTTAATTTTATGCATACTTATTAAGTGGGAAGTACTACTTAGTATATACTATAATTTATACGTAGTAATTATTTTGATTTTTTTGTACTCACGGACTGCATCAACGGTCGCTGGTGTCCAGATAAGCAACGCTACAAGGAAGGTGGCTGCAACAAAAGTGGCTGCCATCTGCATACCCATTATTTATGTATGCGATGAGAGAGAGACACAGAGAGTGGGGGGGGATGTTGTAAGTGGTGCAGTTGAGAGGCAGTTGGTGATGATAAAACTTGATACCAACAACAAGTTCAGATACTCTATTATAATATCACACTTGCTCGATCTCTCTCTCTTTTGTTGTCGTATTCTTTGCCAAGCTTATCAGACTTACTCTCTTTGCTGACGCTCGTTGTCTCCCTCTCTCTCTCTCTCTCTGTCTTACACTCTAGCTGAACTCGCGTGCTCTCTCTCAAATGTTTCTTTCGTCTACGCGACGTTCCACGCGCTAATTGTGTTCGTGGAATGATAATATATATATGTGTATGTGTGGGAGTGTGTGAGAGAGAGTTGCAGCGAGTGTCGTAGCAGAGAGTGTTTTGCAAGGTTTGGCGTGTGTTGTAGCAAATATAGTTTTGTGTTGTTGGTGTGTGTGTGTGTTTTGTTTTATTTTTTTGTATTTGGTTTTTTAAGTTAGCATTTAGTTTTATGAACGTTTGTGATTGTTAGTGATTGTTCAATCATTCAATCATTTGTTAAGTACATTTTCGCAAGCCGAAAATCATCGGATATAACAAGATGTGTTAATAAATGCGATGTCATCATCATCATTACATAATTGGCATTATATAGCAGCATTTGATTGATAAACCAACAAATTTCATTGTCACGCCCATTGTTGTGATTGTTTTTGTTGTAGTAGTAGTTGTTGTCGTTGTAGACGTTGTTCGTGCATTGTTTGAAGTTGCAATGCCATTATGTGATTATTAGTTCAGTTGGTGTTGAAGCAATTCCAGTTGAAGTCGTTGTGATTGTTGCAGGACCATCGGGGTTATCATTGTTGCCATGTGGAGGGAAGCTGTTGTTACTACATATACGACAAAATTTACCTGCTTAAAGTTGAACTAAATACTTAAAGAAGAACTCTTAAACAATATAAAGATATGCAGTTTAATATTCTTATTTTCTTTTTGGTTATTATTGATTTATTTTTATGTATTTAATTGTTGTTTTTTTCGTTTTGTTGCCGCCTGAAAAATAGAAGAAAAAGTCAAAGGTTGAGACAAATATCGACCTCCTAGCTTAACGCTGACATCCTTTTACATAAGGACACGAAACAGACCTCTCAATATCTCTCTGTGTGTGATTGTTTGCAAATCTCATTGACTTGCTAAACTAAACCCCAAAGCTGTAAAACGAAAAGCCATACGAAATTTTTATTTGCTATATAAACACACAACACCTAAGCACCTTTTTCTGCCGGATAACTTAAATGAGAATAATTGTTGGCTGGAACTAATGTTTATTTCAGCTATAAAAAAGTAAATATTGTGTTTCGAAAACATCGAATTTCTTATTAAAAAACCTGACACTTGAGAAATCTTTTTTAAGCTTATCTTATAGAAGACTTAGCTCTTCGGATAAGGACGTTTAAAAATATGAAAATAGAGTGCCAACCTTATTAGACTAATTTATAATTAACCCATCCTATTCAATGACTACTCGACTATACCAATCTTAAGTTACTTCAATCATTAAAATCTCAAGGTTTATCTAAGAAAACTGTTTCAGTTTAACTAACTGATTAAATGATTTTGAGTGGTTCCTATAACTATAAGGCAATCAATTTACTTGGGAACTATAAATTGAGACTTGATGTTTAGTGATGTATATTAGGCTGTAGTAAGCTCTGAAGGTACTTTAGATTTAACTGTAAGTGAGTAAAAGCCTGACAGAGCCATTTTCAGTAGGTGCACTCTCAATTTAGTTAATCACAGCAAAAACTAGTTTATTGCATGTCCTAAGGCGCAGCAGGAAAGGAAAGGAAGAGAAAGGAAAAGAAAGGACAACAGCCTATTATTACCTGCACTTCTCGGCACTTCTTTCTACGGCAACAACAATAATAAAATTTCAACAACTGTTGGCAATTAAAATAAGCTAAAAATGCTTTAAACTCGAGAGTCGTTTGAACTTGTAACCTCTGCACACTCCATTAGACAGACAGGTTGGCAGCACTGCCAAAAGGTAAATAAAAAGTCACTGCGCAATTGCATGAGCTTGGTTACTTTTGATTTCCTATTTCCCCTTTCTTCTACTATGCTCCCCCTGCTTCTATGTTTGCCCCTGCGTGTTGTTCTTGTTGCTATCTAGGGGCAAAGAGCTGCCCACTTAGTTTAACTAGTCACAGGCGCAATAACAAGCCGAACTGCAGCACAGGCTGAAAAAGAGGCCATAGCCGCAGGTGGGCGTGGTCTGGCCAACACGTACTCTACACCAATAAAAGTATATACACTGAGAGAAAAATATTGTTATATTAACACTTTGATTGAGCTTTAACTATTGAATTAGCCAGTTTAAAGTGTGTACACTTTAAATGAAAATTATTATACAAATATATTACACTTAAACTTAACTTGTTTCAAAGTGCAATAATTTATAATTTAAATGTGTTCTTTGGTTCTTTTCTACTCGTATTAACTTTGATGTGATAAGTAGCATGTTGTCAGTTTAATCAGAGTGTTAAATCTATCATGAAAATATTAAAAATCTATCAACAAATAAAGTTGTATTTATTTTTACTGTTTGTTTTCTCTTTCGGTGTATACGTATATATACACTTATATGTAAGCTTTATGCTCTATATGCACTTGTAAAAATCAATTAAACTTTTCAAGTGAAGTTATAATGGCTGCCAACTCGCTTTTTTTTTTTGCTCTTCTCTTCCATTTTGTTGTTGCCTTTCTTATTGTTTTCATAGCCTTGCATTGTTGCTAGCGCTTGTCGCTGTTGTTCTTGGTCTTGTTGTTGTTGCAGTTGTCAAAAGTTTTAAAATAATTGGATTTTTTTACCATCGCACTTTTGCTGTAAGCACAGGCACGAACCAAACCAACAACCAGAGACCCCAAAACCGGGGCTGCCCTTACTACAAAAATTAAAATTTTCTTTGTTACTGACAGCAAGGTACAGAGTGAGACAAACTGAGTACCAGGCATAGAGAGAGAAAGAGTGAGAGAGAAAGAGAGGGGCACACTTAATGCTGACTGCAGTCGTCGTCATCGTCATCATCATCGTTGAGCGTATTACCCAATTTCCACTGAAGTTTTCAACACCAATTGCAAACGTCAACAACAACAACAACAGCAACAACAACAGCTGTTGGTTGGTCGGAGTAGGCGTGGCTGATCAGCCTCCTACAATGTACAAAAGGGTGGCCAACTTCAAGTACCTCTCGTGGACTCGTCGGTGATTTAATGGGTTTTATATGCCACACGGCCTGTCATTATCGAGCTCAGATAAGGACTCGAAACGTTGCAAGGACTCATCTCACATACAAATACATACATACATATAATATATAAATATATGCAGGTATTCAATGAGGCTATCAACATATTGCCAGCAGATCTAGATTAGTTCTTAAGATTTATAATACTTCAAAGTAGCCAGTCAATTATAATTGACTATTCAACGATGAATACTGTGAAAGGACAAGAGCAGTAGTTAAAAAGGAGAGAAGATGAATCTACATCGATAACAGACTGTTGATGACTTGTGTGTAAAGCGTAGCAGATACTTGACTCCAATTACAAAAGTTTGCATTTGTCAATAACTGGAATAAGTTACACTATGTATCAACGAAATAGCTAGTTAATTGTATTTGCTTTTCAAGCATGAAACTGACGCATAAAAGGAAATTAAAGATTGTTACATGGGAGTATTAATACCTATAAATAGAGCAGAATTCGGAAGTACAGCTTAAGAAATATCAAGTCTACAGATTTGCACAGAGTAATATATTTTCATATTGTGTAACGTTTCATAAAAGACGTGGCAAGCTCAATTAATACTTAACCAGGACAGAGAGTCTAGCCCATATAGCAACATCTGTCTGTAGATTTTTGTTCCAAACTAGTTTCTCAGTATTAAAACCAATTTGATGAAACTTTCTTTTCTGACAAAGTAACGATTGATCGAAATTAAATATTTTTTGTATGCAAATCGAAAAATTTGATGAAACAGTAAACTTTCTTGGTTTAACTTTAAGAATTTTAAAAATCATAAAAAAGCCATAAATAATTTTCTATGTTGTTCATACAAGAAGTTCTATGAAATTGGAAACAAAAAGCCGAGTGTATAAAAATAAAAGAGTCTTAAGCTAACGTTTTAGAAAGATAACCGTCCTAGCATCAATAATTAAAGCCTTATTGGAAGTATATCTAATTGTTTTTTTTCTACAGATTACCTAGACTAAAAGTTTGTATATTAAATGTCAGATTGAATATGTATTATATCATATCAGTTAGTTTCTTCCTTACTACGTATATACTTATATAATGACAAATGATCTCAGTAGTAATCAACTTTTACTAATTCAGCAATTTAATCTTCCTTAAATTACTTAATAAAACAATTTGTACAAATTTGTATACGCAATTAAAGCCATATTAGAAATGTATAATAGTTTCTGCCGTACAGAAATCCTAGGTCAAAATTGGTCAGATTGTCTATCGTTTAACAGATGGTGTTCTCTATATTAATCTATTAATTTTTATTAATTAAACTGTGTCATCTCTGTTTTATTATTTATTAATAAAAGGGAAAATAAACAAGAATGGATACCATCTGCAGATGACATATCTTAAGCATGCGTTATTATTTTCTTCTTCTTTTATTTACTCGTTTGACATTTATAAAGTTACCCAGTCAAAGGAAAACTTGCTGACTTTTTGTCAATTAAGCTAATGACATCTGATAAAACAACTGCTGTGCTATCAATAAAAACAAAAAGGAGAAATGTCATCAATGTGTAAAGCTGACATTGCAAGGAGACAGCCAAACAAGCGGCAGCAATGGAAAGAAATTTAGTTTGTCACACACTGCGTATGCGTGTTATGACTTTGAGAGCAAGTTCGAGTTTTGTCTTTAAAAGCAAGCTAAAAATAAAACGCAAAAATCTGCGTGCAAGCCACAGAACTTTATTTAAATTCTGTTTTGATAGACACGCACATAGGGAGGGAGCTTGTGTGGTGGTGGAAAAGCAACAGCTTTTCATAAAAGCACACACAATGCAGGGAAATAGTCAAAATAGGCGACAGCCATAAAATGGAGTGAGTGTATAAGATGGAAGTTGGAGTAGAAATTGCTCTCTTTTTGCCACAGCTGTCGTCTCAGTAGCATTTTTGTATTTTTTTCTTCTATATTTTCTTTTTCTGGTTTTTGCTTTGGGTCTAATAAAAACACTTGACACCGAAACGAGGAAAGTTGCTTAAACAAAATACTTGGGCGAGTCTGGTAGAGTGGGAGAAAAAGAATGAGAATGACAGAATGAAGGAATGAGCATGTCCTGTGGATTTCAGTTTTAAAGCAACTAAATGAATTGTAATGCACTGGCAAAAGTTTTCGTCAACAACACAACACCTGCTTAGCTTCAGAAGCATCTCTTAGTTGATGGAAAAACTATGGGTAAACTCAGTAACAATGTAGAACTTGAACATAACTGAGCTGCTTTTCGTTAGCTTAACTGCAAATTATCTCCATGGCAAAGCAATCAATGCTCTCAAAAGAAGGACAACTTAGTTGGCCCAAGGATATTAAAGGATGCCACAATAAAAGCAACTACAAAGTAACAGCAAAAATGAAAGAGACAAAGCTTGCGTATTTACTGTTTGAATGTAACAACTAAAGTACAAATCCAAACGCTAAGGGAGTCAGTTGCTATTTATAAAGGCAACTGCAAGCGGATTAAAACAGATTTGAAATAGATTCTATAGCATACTTTTCAGCGTTGCAATTTTATAGAAATGCTGGAAAATCTGTAGAAAAATATTTTTAAATTGCTGGTATTAACTAGTAAAAAAAAACATCAACTACAGCATCTGAATAAATTTTAATTTCAGATAGAAATAATGTTCAAAGCATACACTTAGTCGCAATGCTAAAATTAGTGCAATAAAACTTATTTATAATTTCATAAATTGCCAGATAGCACATATATTTATTTATAATAAATTATAATTGGTTTTATAATTAGCATAGGCTTAGCTTTTATTTATTGTTTTAATCAGATGCATATTCTAATTTGGAGTTTCGCAGCATTTTCATAGGAAATTGTTAAAGCACAGCCAACTTTAATCATAAAGTGTTTATGAACCTGTATTTCGAGTTGAAAATCAAGTCGAACCATTTATCAAACGTATACTTTTTTGCGGTATTGGCCAAGTTCTCTCATTTAGCAGCTGCCTGCTACAGTTTCCAAATCCCAAACTGTGTCAATCTATAGCGCATCCTTCTTCTTCTTTTTTCACAAACTTGAAGCCAATGTCCAGGGCAAACATTTCAACGCCTTTGGCCCACAAAAAAGGAATCACTGCTCCTAAAACGATTTAGGCCGCATCGTTCTCACTAACAAACACAAACAGCACACACACACACACATTGCAGAAATCTTGGCCGCTTTCGCTGTTGGCCATCAGTCGCAGTTGCCGCAAACGTGATGCTAGTTTCTCTCCACAAAACAAAAGCAGGAAATTTGGGGCGTCAAATGCTGCCTATTTCCCTCTCTACCAGAATTGAAAAGAACAACTACAAAACGGTCAAAACAGTTAACGGTCGCTTTAAGCCGAAAACCCGAAAGCAGCTCAAAAATTGTTGTTCCGCTCGTAAAAATGAAAATGAAAATAGATAAAAAATAAAATACACACACGCACACACATGAAGTGAAAGAGCGACTTCATTTTGTAAATCAATTGAATTTTCAATTGTGTGTGCGTTCAAAGCAACAACAACAACAACAACAATGGGAAGAAGAAGGTGAACATAAAAGTCAATGCGGGCTCAAATAAAGGAAACGACACTATTACCCAAGACTAGCAGCAGGACAATGACACAGGACACAGGACATGGGACATGGGACACAGTGGAACAGATTTTGATTTTGGGTTAACCTTGCCCCATCAAACCCTCTCTCGCTCGCTCTCTCCTCCTTCACTACTCAGCGGATCCTGCCAATTGCTGTGAAAATCGTTTCGTTTGTTGAGCTACTTTTTGAACGGATTTTATTTTCTTTTTCCTTTTTTCTTTATCAAATTTTTTATAAGTATTTCTGCCTGAAATTGCATAAGCAAATTAAGCGGAATGTTCAAGTTAAAGAGGTTGAAAAGAGATTCTTATTTTCATTTTCTATTTACATTAAGTTTGCTCCACTTATAATTGAAAAAGGTCTTTTTATTCTATTTTATATTTCTTCTCATATTATTTTTCAATTTACTATTTTTACTCGTAAGTGGCTTATATTTGTAAGTATATTGTACAGCTTCAATAAAGATTCCTTTTATTGCTTTTGTATTTCCTACTTGTGTCACAATTTATGTTTCTATAATTGTTTATTCTATTATCCTACACCTCCTAAGCCTCCTATTTGCATTACTTGTATACAAAACTATAAATACATAATAATATAGAATACTTTTATTATTTCCAAAATCTTTAAAACATTAAAGAGTAAAGTTGTCACCATCGGTTTTCTTTTCTATTTCGTCCAGTAATTTCTCACTTTTTCTTTTCCTACTCCAACGGATCTATTTACTCCTCTTTTATGTTCTACTCCTGCTCCCTATATCATCGTTCCTTGGAACAATGTCAGCTAAAAGTGTGTCAATCATTTTGGAGGCCACACACACACACACAAACAAAGGCAGAGAGATCTGTTTCCGGTAGCATATGAATGAAGTTTTTACCAGCTTTACGTATCGATTGTAGAACCTTTATCTGGTTTTAGGTGTAGAATTAGTTTATGCCGCATTGGTAAGCTAAACAAAAAAAAAACGTTAAGACGAAAGGAAAGCCCGTTAGCCGGCACGCGGTAAACACGACGACGCGAAACATGCGTTAACGTCGAGGGGCGGGACGGTCAGCGAGGGGTGAAACGAATAATAACCGAGGCAAGCCGAAGGCGATTGACGGATTCAAATGCAACTTTGTATTAAAAACACTTTGATTCGATCTTATGACACTTAATATTTTAGTAATTACATACAAATATTTTTAAATTTTTTTTTCTTTAAATTTTTATGTTGTTGTTGTCGTTGTTGTTGCTTTGCTTGTCACACACAGCGCGCTCAGTTTCTTACAGGCTCGTTACATCCTGCCAAATCCCGAAATTGTACTAAATACGTACAAAACTTTTACGATTGGCCAAGGCTCAGTTGCCGCCGTATCGAGTTGTCCGCGTGTGTCTTTGTGTTTGTGTGTGTGCGGGTGTGTGACGAGTCACAACGAGCGTAAATTGTCGCTCGTGAGCTCGGAAATCATTGTGGTGAGTTTTGTGCTTGCAACGATGTCAAAACGAAGCATTGAGCTTCAACTTTTAAAGAGCGAGAAAGCAAAAAACAGAGAACATGAGTGAAAGCTATTGAGTCCATTTAAACAAGTCACAAGTGAGCTTGAATGCAATGGGCAACTCAGTCATCATACAACTTAAGAGAGCCTGAACTGAGTTACTGTTGAGTATGATTTCAAATAAGTCTCAAATGACAATTTGAGACGGAGCACTTTTTAGAAAATATATAGAAAATATTACATGAGATAAATACCATAAATATAAATATCAAACAATGCTTTATCTAAATTAAGCACTTAATATTTGACTCCAAATTTAAATTAAAACTAACTTAAGCAGCTCTTATTCGAATTGCCAAATTTTTCTCATATAGTCAGCTCAAAGAGATATTGAGTTGCTGAAATGTAGTACTCAAAGTCAATAAAATATTATGCGAATTGTCGCTCAGTTAGATGAAGCTCAAATAGCTAAAAACTGCCTAAATGAACAGCAAACGAGCCGAATAACTCTTTAACTCTTTCAAATGCTCACTCTAATGTCACTCCAAGCAGAGTAGCTCATTAACTCTTTCAAAACAACTGTGGACAAGCTCAAAAGTTTGCTCAAGAGCTAAAGTAAAGTCAAAACTAAGCAACTCAAAAAACACACTCAACTTATTTAAGCTGCTCACAACTCAACAACACGCAAAGAGAGCGTTCAAGAAATCAAGCGCAAGGCAACTCAACTCAACCGAACTCAACAGCGAACCCTTCGGCAATACGATTTGTCCGTTGCCTTCGGCTCGTTGTTCGTGTGTAGGTGAATTTACCGAAGCTGGCAATTCGGGCAGACTGAGGGCAACGTAGCGTCAGTCTCGACTGGAGCAGCGTGCTGTGTGCTGAAAGCGGCAGGTGCAAAAAAACATGAATAAAGCTTGAACACTGTTTTGACTAATTGTGTTGCATACTTTTTTGGCGCGAGCATAAAATAAAATACGTTGTGGCCAGTTTCGGCCTGTAACTGAAGTTGAACGAATGTGAAATGTGAAATGTGACAGACGCAGTGACAGTTGAACATTTACAACAACAGCAGCAACAACAACAATATAAAGAAAGACAGAATTACAAGAGAAATAAAACCAAAAGCAGACGGCACAAGTTACCGCTGTGGTACTGGGACTTGTCCTGGTCCTGCCTGGTCCTGTTGGCCCCAGGAGACATTTAACATAATAAAAACGAACGTGTGCGGCATTCGTTGCTGTTTTTGCCAAGTTTTTGTAACACTCTCTATCTCTCTCTTGGTGTATGTGTGTGTGTGTGTGTTGGTTTTGTTTAATGCTAATAACACACACAGGCATACACACACTTATACAGTGGCAAATGCACAGTTAGTAGAAACAATATTGCAAATGTGTGCGGCAAAGCAGTTGGCAAAAGTGTCGTAAATCGTTTAGACGGCAAACGTGGCAAGCGCCCAGAACACGGACATGGACACAGACACAGATCCTGCAGCAGTACGATATGTAAACGACAATGCTACCGTGGGAAAAACAAAACAACAAAAAAAATGGAGCATAAGCAACTGCGAAAGGAGCAACAGCAGCGCCACAGGATGCTGCCGTTTGATAGCGAGTCTTTTGCACAGTTCATGTGAGTATAAATATCCTTCTTTCTCCCCTAACAACAAATGAACTTCATAACGTTCGCCTTTTTTTTTCTTGGCGCGCACATTTTTATGAGGTTTTAACGTAAATTCGAATGTTTGAATTAGGCGCCTGAGTCCTTGTCCTTGTCCTTGTGTTTGTGCTTATCCTCGGCGCGCCACAGTTGCAGGCGTGATAAATTTTTATGTGCGATTTCAGTTGTTATGTGGGTGGGTCTGTGTGTGCGTGTATGTGTTTGTGATCGTTAGGGTGTTGTGTTCACTCATAAAGTCAATTAAAGTGCGTGGGCAGAAATCAAAATGATTAATTTGTCAAATTTCTATATAAAATGAAAATTTTAGTGCCACTTGCCATTGAAAGAGAGATTATGCGGGGGATTTAATGCGATTTATCGTTGACAGAAATTCATATTAAATTGCTTTTTATAACAAGGAAAAGTGAGCGCGACTGTGATATATCCTGTTAATCTGTACTTGTGAGATTCGTTTAAAAAGTGAACCTGTCTAAATATTTCACAATTTTTCGAAAATTGAAAAGAACTTTTCAACTATTTCTAAACTGTAAAATTAAACACAAACGAAAAGTGGAAAAGAGAAGTCTTAAAGAGTTCAAATTTAATCTGTTACATACGTGGTTAATAATTGAACACACCCCTTTTGTTTAGCTGTTCGTTTACAGGGTATAACGATAGCCAAAATGAAGCATGCAAATGAATTTTTCATTTGATTTGTTCAATGAAATGTACAAAAAAAAGAAGAAAAAATGAACAAAAAATATTGCCCATCATTTTCCAATTTGATGAGAATGCAAAATCGTCGCATTGGAATTTTTGGTTTGTTTTAAAAGGCAAAAGATGCAAATGTCAAATGGCCACATCAATTCACCCAAATGAAAAGTCAAACAGAATTAGCATTGACACACATTCTATTCAAAATATTTACCAAAAATTTCGGAAAATATTTGTGGTTGCCCAAATGAAAAAAAAATTATCCAAATGTATTTGGATTCACTTTAAAAACTTGACAATTTCTTTAAAATTTAGAAATGAAAAAAAAAGTAATGTAAAATTTTATTGATTCAAAAACAATTTTACTGTTCTTTATTTTTGTCAAATTAACAATGTTTCTATTAGAATTTTTGGAATTAATAATGTAGAAAAAAATCCATAACATATTTAACTTGCAGAGAAGAATCTCTATAAAATTTTACTTATTTTCTGTAATTAATTTATTTTGCAGGCGTTGAAAGAGCTGAAAATTAAATGCTCGACTGAATTTGTTTAAGAAGACTTAATAAAATTGAAAGAGACTGAAAGAAAGATGTCAACTAATCCAGATAAAATGCGGTAAGTTCTTGGAACAACATAAAGTAAATTAAGTTTAAATTAAAACACCCTCTGAGAAGGGAAAGCAAACTAACTTTTGTTATTTTGAATAAAATAAATTTTATTCTTAATCACAGCATCAAAATTTTTTTATAAATGTTGCTTATTGCTCATAAAAAAATGAATAATAAACCAATTTTTCTCTTATCTAAACTATAAATAAAAATGTACATAATTTGCTAGTTTTCATGAATCAGTACCAAATTTTGAATATGAATTAAAGTTCTAAAATTTCTAATCAAAAAGTTTATTATTGGTTCAAATTTATAAAAATTTATAATTTTGTCAGAATAACAAAAACTTACAACTTCATTCTGGAATTTAGAATTAAACAATTAAATTTTTCTAAAACAAAATAAAAATAAAAGTATTTCATAGTCACCAAAGTTTATAAAAATTAATACTATAAACGTGCAAATATGTCAACGTATTTAGATTTAGATATTTATTAATAATAATTTTTTTTAGTTGAGATATATTTAATATGTTGGTTTTAATTACCAAAGAGCAGTTAATATAATCCCTAAATTACTTCTTACACATTTTATGTGAAAAGCACAAACTTTAGTAAAGGATCTTAACTCTTTCATTCTCTTTAGTGTCTTTAGTTAAACATATTTTTACTTTTTTTCACATTTACAAAGCATTTAAGACTTTTGGTTAACATGCCAAATCGTTGGTTATAAACATAACTTCTAACCCTATCTATGCATCAAAAGTCGTAAGTAGTATCCATAAACTGGCAATGCTTTCTTATAGTTAGCCCAAAAGTTGTCGTAAAAGGCTCTTGTTGTTCCGTTATATAGCCACATAATGTTTGCTTTTTATGGTGCTTAATCCTTTTTAACTACACAGCGCACTCAGTAGCTCCAATTTCACCTCCCTGATGATCCTTTTGTTTTTTCTGTTTCCGTTGTCAGAACAATCTGTCACTTTGTGACAATAATGAAAACTTTCGCTTTGCACATGTGCAACAACACAAGAGTTAAATCGTAAAAATCTGTAAACTGCGTAGTCAACACAACAAGCAAATGCACTCAAAACAAACAAAAAACACAAAAAACAAAAAAGAAAAGTACAAACAAATCTATATAAAAATTCGACAACAGAACGTGTCAATGATAAGCAGCAGCAACAATAAAAGAGGAGAGTTTTTCCTTGCAACTTGCAGCTGCAATATAATGCTCATGAGTATGGGGAGAGTTCTTGTAAAAGAAGGGAGTTCTCTCCGGATGTCATAAAATTTTGGCACGTAGCTTTAAGCATTTGATGTTGCATACTTTTATGCGTCTGTTAGTATTAATTTTCTGAGGTAACAACTCTTGGCCCGCATGCAAACACAGCTTCTGGAGTAGCTCGATTACCAATTCCATTTTGAGCTCATTATGCATGCTTGTCCGCACGTTGCTTTGAACCAAAATGCCGGTACACACACACTCCCACACACTTCAACACACAGATACTTTTAGAGACTTGCTGGCAAGTTTTAGCAATTTCATTTTCAATTGACTGTCGACCAGAACACGCAGTCAGTGCTGGCTAACCAACAGCAATTGAGCGTATGAAACGTCAAAAAAAAGACGGAAAGGAAAAGGAAAGAAGAAAGCCCTCACAAAAGTTTGCCACATACACACACACACACACGTAGACAAAAGGACACATACACACACACACACAGAGAGATAGAAAAGACAGAAGAATCCTTTTCTTTCATTTTGTTTCCTTTTATATTTTGAGCTACTTATTTTATTTGAAGCATTGAAACGTGTGTGTTGCAGCATTCGCTATTTGCCTAGATATTGGCTGGGTTTTACAACATGTCGTGGGACAGAGAGGAGGGAGGGAGGTGTAGGAAAAGGAAATGTGGTGGCATACTGAAAGTTTTCTGCGAAATTACGAAATTACACAGGGCAGACACGCACAATTCATTTGCAAATAGAACAGTTTAATTTGTTGCCTTTGTGCGAACCGATATCCTTTTGGCCCCAAAAGTTACTACTGAAAAGGCCAGGACAAAAGCATATGCATTGAGAAAGGAGGGGTGAAGAGTAGCTACCCGCATATAACCCACACACACTCACACACACAGATGAGATTACTTTATGAACAGATTGCTTTATGGATGCCAAATGGGAAGGCGATGCCTTAAAAACAAAGCCCCATTCGATACGCTTTCAGTAATTACGTGTTGACCTCCCTAGCCCCTTCCTATACTCTACAATTGACTGTTTGCATTGCAATTGTCCCGACAGTCTAGACTCTTGAAAAGCTGCCTCAATTTTGCATTGGCACGTAACAAACATCTAACGACTAATGGCCAAATCATAGATTCCAGTTACGAAAGCTTCTGAATACATCGTACGTATGTGGCCAAAAGATTTGACAGCACTTGACAAATGAGCTAGGCCACAGAAAGTGTCTGACAAGGCAAGTGGACATGGATATGCAAATGTTTCTAAATCACTTTAGTGCGGATCATTTGTCTTATTCGTACGCAAATTGCTGGGAAAATTATCTGCTGAAATATTCCAATTAAATTTAATTAAACAATAATTATATATCTAATACGAACGAATAACGAAAAATGTGATAAATTCTCTTCAGCTAAAATATTCTTCAGCAGCTAAATATCAGATTGAATTATTTGAGAGTTATTAATGTAATGCAAATTTGTATGTTATAAGATTCAATGCCTACAGCAAATACAATTTTGATTTCTGGTAATCTATTTGAACTCAAGAGATATAATATCTTTTAAAATGTGTTTACTAAGAATGTCTTTGTTGTCAAAAACACCGTCGGTGTGTAGTGAGCACTCAGCACATTTAAAAGCGTCGGGTTTTTTGCGACGGTCAAATGAACACTAAATAACAAATTTTTTAACAATGTGCTCGACAAATTTATCCACGGTGAAAATGTGTCGATTAAAAAAGCGGTCTTATACAAACAATTTCAATAATTTCGAATTGCAGAAGCCTTTTGAAGCTTTATAAATTCATAAAAACCATGTATGTTTTTATAAAAAAAAAGAACACTGAACATACTAAACATTCTACAAACGGGTTTATTTATACGAAGATTTTTTTTTTAACTAAAATTGTTTACTTCTGTTGGACTTAGATATGTTGTTTATATTTATTGTACAAAGAATTTTAAAATAAAGTGCTTAGTATAGTTTTAGTATGTGCTTATAGAATGTTTAGTGTTTTTAGTATTATGTATTACTTAAAATTAATTTAATAAAAAAATATATATAACGAGATCACAAATAGAAAAATATAATGTAATTTAAAAAAATCAAGTAGAATTTATGGTGCAACTTTTTGTGCAAGTCGGTTTCATAGAATGATGTTTTTAAACAAAGTTTGACCACTTTTCTTGGAAAGACTTGGCAAATGGGCATCTTAAAATCAGTTTAACCGTCTAATTCAACTTTATACTTGAATAAGTAATTTTAAATTCGCGAAAACATAAAAACTCTAAAATTTAAACTAGTCCGTTTGGCATAAGGTGGAATCCAGGGTATGGGCCTAAGCTTAATCAGAAATATTCCATTTACACATAAATTTAGCCACTTACTTAGGTATCAAAATTATAAGGTGTTGTTACACAGCTTATTTGATTATTATAAAGCTTAGTTTCCAGCTAAGATATATTCTGCTAAACTTCATATAAAAAAATGGTGCCAAAAAACATTTATATTGAGTTCACAGCTATCGAACAAAGTTTTTCTTTCATAAATACGAAGATTTAAAGTGAAGTTTATTAAGAAGACGTTCCGCATCTTGTTATAGAAATTTCCCTCAAGTCTCGAAATCATCAAAAGCAGCCAAGTAAACAGAATATACAAGTATTGAGTGCTGCCAAAAACTTAAATAAGGTGCAACTAAAGACTGAACACAAAACGTCAGTCAAACATTTAATGGAATTATTTTAATAGCTCTGGTTATTATTATTATAATCATTTAGTACTTGATTTATACCTGAAATAGAATATTATAAAACTGCATATCTTTATAGAGTAATTTTTATAGATAAAGTTATTATAATATTAGTAAATTATATTGTGAGCTCTTAAGTATTCAGTCAACAATAAAAAGACGTTACTTACGTTATTGAATTTCGCCATAATTTCGCTCTCTTGTTGTTTTCTTCTAGCTCACAATTTGATCAACTAGAAGAAGAAATAGAATAAGAAAATAATTGATTAGTATAGAAGTCTATAAATATTTATACATAACAAACAATCTTATTCACATTTTATTTAAACAAACTCAAAGCTAACAATAAGTTCTCAATTCTGTATTTCTTTTGCAGCTCTCGAGTTGGAAATCTCTCTCGATGGAAAGCCTCTTCAAAGATATTGTTATTTATTTCTTTAAAAAATTGTGTTGTGTCACAACAATAAATATAAAAATGTTGCTATAAATAAACCAATTTTCCATCAAAACTGCCAGTCAATAAAAAAAAAACTGAAAAAAAAAAGAATCGAGTTACTTGTTGGAGGGTTTGGGAGAAAAGGAAGAAATGGGGAAATCGGGGGAAAAGACGGGTCAGACCGAGGCATGCAGCGGCATTTATGGGCACAAAATGATTGTTATTATACCTTCTTATTATTATTATTGTTATCAAAGCCAATGTCAAGACCTGGCAAAGGCGCACAGCAGGACGATGCAGAACGGAAACGGGCGCCAAGGCAAAGAAACGTGCCCCGCATAAGGAGGAATTCTCTAACTTTCACCACACACCTCACCACATCTCAGAGAAGGCCATCCGGCTCGTAGAGCCCACCTACTTGTACAGTGTCGTGTGCAAAAATTTATGTTTTGTTTGTTTATTTGTTTATGCAGTGCTTTGTGAACTGTTTCCCCTCGACTGTACACACATCACCTGCATACACACACACATACACATACGGCATATCGCAGTAGCTCATGCAAATTTATACACCTGCCCTGGCGCCATAATAAATATTCGCCGAAAAATATCTCATTTCAGCGCCTTTTGTCTACCTTCTTTTCGTTGGCTTGTCACGTGTCGCCATCATTACCGCACGTAGCGCCGTTATTTATACAAAATGTATATCGTTTATACCGAAAAAAAAATAAAAAAAAAACACCCGCCCTTTTGCCAAAGCCTCTCCACCCACCAAAAAAAAACAGAAGAAGAATACACAAAGTATGAGCAGGATTTCCAGAGATTAAATACCCTTGATAATATATTCAATTCAAGTTTAACAGTGAAATATAGATATAGTGATATTATCTATAATCTCTAACGATCCAAAGACACAGCTTTTGCAGTTCAGCAATTGTCGGTAATCAAAAGAACAGTTTAAACCAGCTTTCAAATTTCGTATTAATTTTTTTGTAACATTTTATAAATTAAGACATGTATTGAATCAAAATAAATGAATATTTAAACTGAATAAAATGGCAAAATATATTTTAAATTATGCAACTGTCAATATTTTATATTCTGACTTCTGAAACATATTTTGAAAATAAAATTTCTAAAAGGGAATTTTTATAAAACTTTCTAGAGATTTGTAGAACACGCTTTGAATTGGTTGAAATTGTGGGAAAATCGTTTGTTGAAACACGTCTTGTAAGCAATATTTAATCAGTAGCTCTAAGTATACTTAACAATAGTTGTCAAAAAGGTCATTGTCAATTAATTGTAGAGAAATCGCTTAGAAATAAGTCGGACAATAGAACGTATTCTCTTTACTTCGGTCAGCATCGCTTTTAAACCGGAGCTCTAAAGTTTCGTGTGTTGAACAAATGGTAGATCGAAATAAAGAGATAAGTAAAGAAAAATACATAGACAAAAGAATCTACGGATTTAATTGAAACAAAAATTTTTGTACTTTGCTTTGGGTTGCATATTTTCTGACACAATCTAGATACCCTAGCTTGAAGAGCATATGAAAAAAGGAAACAAATTTAAATCATCCAAAGAGCTTCTTTTGTTGCTTTTGTTGTGCTTGTGCTCTCTGTTGGTTTTGGGTGTTCGAGTAAGGGGTTTTAGCCATCTTGCTAATTGTTCAATATATGTGGAGTGAAAGCAGCTGCTGGCGGTGCTTTAGCAGCTCCTTTGGGGCATGCAATTTACGACACATGTGCACGGCCCAGCGACGCCAGAAACTAGGCAACAAAACATGGCCAGGCATGTTGGCCAGCTCAGAGAGCGTTACAGTTAATTTGTTGACAGCTTAGTTGGTCAACACTGAACGGAACTCAACCGAACTGTACTCTACTGGACTGGACAGCTCGAAATCTACTCCTTGGAGGCTACAAGACGTTCATGTCCATGTTCAGGGCTAAAGAGGAGCAACAGCAGCTGACCAAAGTGAAGGGACGAATGGACAGAATGGACAGCGTGCAATTGTAATTAGTGACTATGGCAATAGTTTAGAGGATAGAGATACAAGATACAAAGTTGCTAAGGAAATGAGTTGGTTTAATGAAAATACAAATATAATGGCATTTTCCATGCGATACAACAAGAAACTTGTGTAATAAAAACCTAGATTTAATTGAAACTATTTAAATAAAATGTTTTTACAGAAAAAACAACTCAAAGGAGAAAATAAATTTAGAGAATGAGGGAAAAAGAGAACCCCAGAGGATTATAAAAGAGTTTATAGTCGTGTATGGGAGTCCTTGGAGCATTCTAAATAGAAAAGAGAACTGTAAATTTGGCTTATTCAAGAACCAAGAAACAAACTTTAATGCTTTCAATAGTAAAAAATGAATAATAATTTATTTAGATATTAAATATCATCAATACTATGTTTTTTAATTTAAAACTTAAAAAGTGTGTATCTATATCTCTTTAAAATGATCCATAATCAATACGGTAACTGGATCTGTATATCCCAATCTAATATTTAGTATGTGTAAGTCAAAACATTAATTAATTAGTCGCTAACAGTAAAAACAGTATACGTTACTTTAAGTTCTGAATATTTTGTCAAACTAGACATTTTCGTTTTCTTTTTTTTACATAACATTTAAGTGATTTATATTTATTTTATTTAACTCATTTATATTTAGGTATATGTATATATTTTTTCTGTGTTGAATTAATTATTGTGATAATTTCAATTCAAATTAATTTCTTTATTATTTAATATATTTTAATCAAAGGAAATACATATGTATATAAGAATTTAAATTAATTTATTCAATCTTTAAAATGTATCAATAACTTATCTGTGTTCTAGAAATGTCACAGAATTAATTTTTTAAAGTCTCAAAAATTTGCTTCCGTAAATTTCAACAAAATTATAAATTATTGGTATATTTCATCCATTTTAATTCTGTCTATAAAATAACTCAACTTAATTTAATCAATTTTCAATTTTACCAAATATATCAGCCATTTTTATTGACATTGGAAAACATTGATTGATTGGTTTAAGGACCGCTGACAATTTCTTTTTAGAAAATATTAGCGCACACCTGAACATATCTCAACTGTATAGCTGCAACCTAACTTTCACAGGGCAAATTTATATCCCATATTTATGTTGAGCACCCAAAAGCTTACAGTCCTTAACAAGCACGTCATCATGATACCAACTGCGTGATGTCTTTATACACTACAATTTCACACGTTGTCCTGCCAACTTTGCCCCTAAGGCTATTAGGGCCACAGCATACATTTACACATACTTCTTTAGTTGTGATTTGATTATCAATTGTCCGGCACGAAGAACTTAAGAACACTCGGCGAATAGAAGTAAAGGTGGAAAAAAGAATAAAAGAATATAAGAAAAATATTGATGCTCCCATTTCGTTTGTTATAAAATACAATTTGGACTCCAATTTTCAATTGGTTTTGCTGCTAGGATGTCAAATTTCAACGTCAACCTCGTCGTTGTCAACTAATTGGGTTTCAGGGCTCGTCAAAAGAGAAGCGAAATTCGCCAAAAGAAAGAAAAAAAGAACAACAAGCGCATAAACGAAAATTGCCAGCAGGTGGAGAAATGTGAAAACAGAAAAGATTATATTTCCTTGCTACGACTTACGGCTGAGCCAAAAATGAGAAAAAATGACAAAAGTGAAAATAAATATTGAATTATTGATATACAATACATATTTAATACGTATATAGACATAAGTATGTTCGTAAGGAAACGTGTCCTTACTCAGCTGACAAATAAATATACTTTGTATATTTACTTATCAAAGGGTTTTCAACCCAATCTGCTCAACGCGGGCTCATTTCAAATGCAGCTGACAATTTGCGTTTGCCAACTAAGAACATAAAATTTTCATAAAAGCCGCTCAAAATGCGTTGATGTATTGAGAAGCAGGCAGTCTTTGCGCCTCTCTATGCGCTTCACAGCGCGCTGACTTCACCGAAGGCTTTTTCTTGAAGTGTTCCCAACACAGATAACGTCAGAATTTCGTAAAGTATAGAATTTTGTTTAATTTATTAACATATATTTTGAATATAATTTCATGGAATTTATTAGCAAATATTAAAACAGGTATATGCATTTCTTGGAATTTATCAATGAATATTTTAAATGATATTTCTTGGAACTCATCAACAAATATTCTAAATAAAATTCACAATGTTCCTTGCGTTTTCTTGGTGTGTTCTCAAAACAATTTTCGCGTGAATGTGAACTTAATTGCGAAAGAAAAAGATAAATGCTGTAAATGATCGTTACATAAAATGAGAATGTTTATGTATTATGTATTGTCGTAAGTAACATAAGAATGAAAGTTCCATTTCACTACGAAATTGTGGCGAAATGTATTACTGGAACACACACGTATTGTATTTAATTCAGTTTTTTTTCTTTCGTTTGCGCTTCGTTCAACTTATTGTCAGCGCAAATATTTGTTTGTTTGTCTTTTGACGTAAGACGCAGCCACCGAACCACACAAGATATACAGCAACAGCCTCTGCACCACACCGTACCACATCACACAGTGGGGCACAGCATGGGGGCCGCTGGCTTATTTCGTTTTACGAGTGTGCCCAGGCCCAGGCAATATTTTGCATGTTTGCATACAAAATATCATATTTGCTGAGATTGTTTCATTAAAAAAAGTAAAGCAGGTGGTGCTGTACCAATAGCTAGCTAGAACTACCTTTGGGCTATGCTAGTACGTGTTTAGCTTTAGCACCTGCACACTCACACTCACACACACACACACAACTCCTACACGCTCGCACTCACAAGGAGAGAGACATACACCACATGCGTGTGCCATAAAATGGTCATATTACCGAGAAGGAGAAAAAAAAAGAGCGGTAAGTGCTACGCTGAGGAAATTGGTTTTCCCACGCACCATGCCAACCGAAAATATAATATCTGTGAAAAAAAAAACCGAAACGAAGAAAACTGAGAAAAGTGTTTTGACTAGTTTCGTATGCCAAACAGGTGGACCGCTGTTGTGCACATAAAATTTGCTCGTTTCACTTTTTTGTTTTTTCAATGCATTGAAAAGACATAAAGCCTAAAAGCAAGCTAAAGAGTTTTTCCATAAAAACCAAAGCAAACTGCACAAACAGTAGCTATATGAAACTCTGGCTCAAATCCGATTTTCCGTACAGTGCTGCCTTACAACAAACATACAACCTTCGGTCGTAAATTAGTTCCATTCGTAGCAGGTTTTTACAGTAACCTTTACCCTGTTCATATTCGACAGTTTTGAGATAGATCAATTCTATAATTAGTCTAACAATAATAACGAAATTGCTAAAAATAAAATGAGGTAAAATATATTTATATCCATTTCTTATTGAATTAGTTTAAGGCATTTTTACTTATCGGTACACTACTCAGTTTCTATAAAAAATCGAACAAAATTGTCAACAAGTTTTAGAGCCAAACCAAAGTTCTTAGTATAGCATGTGACAAAAATAACCCTATACTTTCTATACTAGAACTTAAGTTAATCAACTAATCAAATAAATCACAAAAATTCACATTAATCTATTTACATAACATTACAATGAAAAACATTTCGAACATCTGCTTTCAACATTTTGAGCTTGGCACATGATAACAGGAAATAACGCTGCACATCAAAATAGAGATACGATTTTCACCTCATGACATCTCCATTTTCCTACCCCCCATTGCCCCTTTACGATAGAAACATTAACTTTCCATTTCAGTCAAGCTGTCATCAGCCCAACTGTCCAAGCCCCGTCTCCCCCGTCCAGGTATAATGCCTGCACTTTGCTACCTTTTTCCTTTTCCTTTTCCTTTCTCTCCCTCTCTCTCTCACACACACACACTCTCTTACCACAGAGTTACTCAATTATTTCGTTGACATTAAGCACATAAAAATACAAATAGATGACACCCAGCTAAGGCAACAACAATATTTGCAACACAGGACAACAAAAAAAGGGACCACAACGAGTTCTTATAATGGTCACCTCTCCCCTCTCTCCTTTCCATTCCCCCTACCATAGGACAGACAGCGATTTGTCTGCAGATACCTTTTTTGCCTAGAACGGACCGAAAGACAGGCCGTCTTTATCGCAGATTAAGTGCGACATCGTCATCTACCATCAGGCCCAAGTCCATGCCCATAGCACTCATCGTGTTCGTTAGTTATACCGGGTATTGTGCTGAAATGTGCTTACAGCACATTAATTTCTTGCACCTGGCATTAAGATAATTGTTGGCCTTTGTTTAGATACAAGATACAAGATAATCGACTGAACAGGCTCGTCCCCAAAAACTACTGAATGGATCCAAATTGAATGCCATCAAATCGGGAAATGTTTGAAACGTGCTGCTCTTTAACAAATTGTATTAACTTATTAGGAATTTACTTTAAACTTAAGATGAATGGTTGCAAATTTGTTAGAAAAAGTTTAATATTTTCGTCCAGTACCAACATATTGTTATATATTATTATTATCTTATATTATATTTCATATTTAAAATTTCATTAAAATCTGCACTTGAACTGTTTTTATATTTTGTCAATTCTCAATTTCATAAATTGAAACACATAATTGCTGATCTGATCTATCACACAATATAGTACTTCAAACGTCTTAAGTATATTGAAAAAATGTGTTATAAAATTAATCTAAAAATCAGGAAGGCACAAAACCGCGAAAATTTAATAAAATGAAATCAACTTTTAATGGCATTGGGATCGGAGAAGTGGGAGAAAGTAGGAAAGGAAAGTATGAGTATGAGGTTAGACGGTAGGCAGTCACTTTGAACTTTGCTAAAGTCATAAAAATCATCCGCACACACATACACAGACACAAGACACACTTGACACGCACACATACACACAGGCCAAAGGCAATTGCGTGTAATTTAATAACAAAATAATAGGAAGCAATGACTTAAAAAAGAAACAAAGCCAAAGACAGCGGCAACGAGTGTAGTCATAAAATGTAATCATAAATTATATGCCCAGCTATTTGGAATTGTTGTGTTCATGAGAAGTGCGTGTATGTATGCTAGATTGTGTTTGTCTGTGTGTGTGTGTGTGTGTGTGTAGAAATTCGTTGCCCACTTGCGGGCGTGTTGTGTTGTCAACTGTGCCAATTTCTCTTATGTTTTTGTTTGTGTTTTTTGAAATATACTCAACGCAATGCCAACGCCTAAAAGCCGCTTAGTAATTGCTTATGAAATATGCAAAGGCGTTACCGCCTTGGACCATCCAAACAGACCTTCAATACACCGCACCACAGCTGAGCTTAGCCAAGGCACGCACCCTTTTAGCCGGAAATCTTCCGTTGGCTTTTTGCGGTCGGTCCGCACCGCCTCCACAGTGGGCCTAGCCTAGCATGACATTGCCACTTAGCGGCTACATTAATGGCAGCGCCAAATGGCTCTCTCTCTCTGCCTCACTCTCTCACCTTCTGACTACCTCTTCAACTCTGTCTCTTTCTCACACTCTCTTCATCCCCATCATCGCTTGCAAACTGAGCGTGTAACGGCAAATAAACTAATTCAGACGAAGGGGCAAGCATAAAAACGTAGCATACTTTTGTGCTGCGTATGAAGATATAACATTCATGTCTGCATCTCAGCAAAACCCCCTCCTCCCCTGTCAGTCTTCCCATTACCACTCCCATTTCGACTCCCACTTCTACTCTATCTGACTGTATCATGAATATTTAATACTGACATGTACAAAGTATACAATATATGTAGATGTAGATGTAAAGTTAGACATGTATGCTCATATGTGTATGTATATGTCCGTATGTGTGTGTATGTATTTATGTATATGTCGAAAGTTCCGAAAAACATCTGCAAAAACGAATGACAAGAAAAATTGCATATGTAACCAGAAAGTTTCACATCTCGTGGCTAATTTGTTACCTCCGCCTAGAATGAAAAAGAATTAGCTGCCAGCCAAAAGTTCGGAACTCTTATTTGAATCGTTTTCAAAATATCAGAAAGGAACTTTAATTCCAAAACCAACAAAAAGAAGAATTATCTACAATAAAGGAGTGTCTTCATATTAATAACGAGTGTCACTATATTTATAAATGCATTATCGTTTTCTTCTCATACAATTTGATAGTTGTCGTTACTTTTGCATAGAAGTACTTATAGTTATTCCTCTTTTGTTAAATGTGAACAACAGATTTTAGACAACAACTTGACTTAGTTTTCGGTTCGTTGGCTTTTTGTGGCATCCCTAATAAAAACAGAATTTTTTTTTTAAACCTTATTTATTTAAGTTCCAACATTATTTAGTGATATTTAAATTCACCCAACCTTTCGGAGCTAATCATTACGTTAATGTTAACGAATTTGGTAATAAGCCAAAAAAAAACCGTAAACAAATGCTCATGTTATTTTCATCAGCTGTGTAAAATCCCTTGACACTATATTATGAGACTCAGTCCAAGTGAATTGTGCGAAACCTTAATGTTCAAATCATTTAAACGTGGCAACCAGGCGGACAATCCCACACCAGCCCATGATACGCAATGCCCTCATCTTTTTAGAAGCAGCGGAGAAAAACAACAAAACAATTTAACGCTTTAATGATAATGATGTATGAACAACTAAAGACAGCAAACAAAAGTTGCACGTGTGTTGTTCTAATGCTTGTTATTGTTGCTGTTGCTGTTGTTATTGTCGTTGTTGTTGTTGTAGCTGCTTCTGTTATTGTTGTAGATGTGCTGGTTAAGAG
Source organism: Drosophila testacea (assembly GCA_035043265.1). Lineage (NCBI taxonomy): Eukaryota > Metazoa > Arthropoda > Insecta > Diptera > Drosophilidae > Drosophila > Drosophila testacea. The sequence goes on from JAWNND010000151.1 coordinate 5,217,287, forward strand.
TTTGAGTTGAGTTTGCCGCTGCCATCAACAACAATTCCGACGTTTAACAAGCTAATGTGCTTTTAATGGTCCGTATGTCCAGCTGATTATATCATGCAGAAAGGGGAGTTACGGTGGCCAGGAGGAGAGAGTGTAGCGAGTAAAATACACAAATAATTAAAATTAATTATCTTGCAATTAGTTTACGATTTACTCATTAAGCAATGAAAACGCGTCCAAAGTCTCACAGCGGCCGGCCCAAAAGTATGCAACGCTTCCCAAGCAGGAGAAAGAGGAGGAGCTGGAGGAGGAGCCGAAGCTCCTCTCTGTCCGTGTATGACAATATAATTATGAAATTACTGCGTCTAGCATTTCAATTGAGTTGTTTTGTTTGATTTATGTGCAATTGCACAAGGCAAATAACAGCAATACACACACGCACACACACACACTCATGCACGCACCCACGCAGACAAACAAAAGCATAGGGTACTATGTCATTTAATACGCATACGCAGTGTGGACTTTGACATTTAAACAGCGTGAAGTTTTTGGGTCAGCATTCGTTTTATTGACATTTAACACACTTGCCAACATTTTGGGCCTCATGATTTATGCGGCATTACCCCCTTTTGGCTTTAGCTATGGCTTTTAACACTTCATTGCCTAATTGCCAAAGTTTTGAGCTGGTTAGTTTCTAATTTCTGTAGAAAATGTAGGCAGAGGGAACAAAAACCCTGCTCGACAAACAAATACGCTGTGATCAGTTCTGGTTACAAAATAAAATACTAATTTATATAGTTTATTTAAAAAGTTCTTGTTCCCTGTAAGGATGGCTTTGGTGATCACGAATTGCTGTCATGTTTAGAACTCGAGCTTATTTAAACCAATGGCTGTAAATCCTTTTTCATGATCCTTTCAAAATTTTAAATTGATTCGGTTATTGGATTCATGGCTTCGAACTGAAGAGCTTGATAATACCCTTTTTCCGAGTTTTTAATAGGTATGAAATTTACAAAATCGTGAGAATTACATGCAACTGCTCTCATATACACATAGTATATGCTCCTTTCCCTTGCCCTTTCCATCGGCTGCCCGTCTGCCTCTTTTCAGCCAAAATACTTAACTGTCTGCTTATTATTAAAAGCCAGCTTAAGTGGCAGAGTCAAGCTAATTGAATTAACTTTTCAACCCCGTTGCGTGGTGCGTGAAAAAGGGTAAAATAACATACAAACAACAACAGCCCCAACGACAACAAGCAAAATGCGAAACAAGTTGCGCTAATGTTGATAAAGTGCCGCCAACTCAAAGAGATTTTACAATATATTTTTTTCTTCAGCATTTTAGGTATAAACCTTAAAATAAAGAGCAAGTAAAAAATAAAAAGCAAATGATGATAAGTCCGGTTTGCATGGACTAAACAAATGCCCTTACACTATATATAAATTAAGGTTATGTCATTTAAATATTAATTAATCAATTATAAATTTAGTTGATAACAAAATTGAATTAATGTTGTTATATTAGAATAATTATTTATGAATAATCTTAATTGAATTATTACTGTTAGTATAAATAAATTTAATAAATATTACTTAAATGATCATTTTTAGCTCAGGGAAATATTTTTTCAGAGTATATTGTTAAATAGTTATGTAATTATAGTGGCACATAACAAAAGTTTTTGATAAGTACATTAACAATGAATGTTAATTAAATACTGTTCATTAAAAGGTAAATCTGATAACTACATTTCAATTACTTTTGTAATCTTGATTTCAATTATACATACATACATTATATTACTATTAAGTACACTAAATTGTTAACTGAAAGTATATTTTTAACTCTTATTTTGCAGTCTTTTCAATCTTGTTTTGTGCTTTGTAAACTTGTTAAAAAAAAAAGAAAAAATAGTTTGTCATTGATGTTGTTACATATCCATAAATAAGTAGGGAGCTTTACTGCATTGATACTAATAGAGTTTCATCAAAGTTGCCTTTTAGCGGTTTACCGTAATCTGCCAAAGTGACTCACAGTATCTGCAATACCCTTGGCCATGTAGAGCTCGAAAGGGTTTCAGTTACTAACCGGGCAAAAGGGAAGGCAAAGGAGAAGGAGGAGGAGGAGGAGGTGAAATTGGAGGGATGTTGGAGGCGTGTCTCGTGTCCATGTTTCGTGTCCTGGCAAACACGCTGCCACTACTATCCTTGGGTTGAGCATCCTGGCTATCGGTTAACGCGCTATGCTTCGTTAAGTGCATTTTGAATTTTTAATGCTGCGCGCTCTTCAAAACTTGCACAAAGCGTTGAACCAACGCTTGAGAGGAACATGGAACCAGGGAACTTGGGTGGATCAAAAGGGGGGCGGTTTATTGCTGATGGTGTTGTAAGGTGACTACTGGCTCTCGACTTAGCGCAAGGCAAGGCTGATTAATTTGCTTTATTAAAAAACCATACGGCTAGAAATACGCACTTGACTGTTGCGCAGCTGTTGCGTAAACAAAAATAATCAACACAAATTACACGCAACACAACGTAAATATGCCAAGTTACAGGTTTGGCCTCCTCCTCCTCGTCCAGGCTCAATCCCCAATCCCAGGGCAATTAATTTTTAATCTTCGCTAAGCATTTGCTACAAATTGTGAACTAACCAGCAGGCGGCAGTCTACACTCAACTGAAAGCTAGAAAAGAGAGTGGAGCGTTTTGCGTATGTAGCACAGCCACATATTTATCTTAATTTTATGTTGGCTTCTTTTTTTTCTATTTGATACCCAGTACTTTGAAGTGCAAGAGGTACTATTAAGTTATAGGAGGCAAATAGTTTAAGCTTCAAATATAAAGGACACAGTTATGCTACATTATCTAAGATAGAAAATAAAGTGTGAAATAATAGATAAGATGATATACGTTTATCTTTGGTAGTTACGGTTTTAATCAAAAGCGTTTAATAAGGTTCAAATTAATCGCTTTATATGCACAAATGCTATTCTGAATGGATAGTTATTTAATATATAGAATTTAGCATTTAGAACAATTGATAGTGACTAAGTGCATGATAAATGTAAGTACAAATAGTTTGTATTAAAAATCTATTCAATTTTTACTGTGTTAAGGATATTTTTACTCGAGCACAACAAGTATATAATAAACTTTAAGATATTGGCAGAAAATTAAAACAATCAAGAAGGTTTTTTTAATAAGATATATTTGAACAAACTTTAATTAAAAAATTGTGAAATTATCAAGGAATTCTTGTTGTTAAACTAACACTTCAATGATATCTAAGTAATAATTAGACACTTTTAAGATATCTGCTAGTCAAGCACACTCATCTTAACTTAGGTAGGTTTTTTGTTTTTGGTTTTTGGTTTTTTTTTCATGATTTGCAAAAGTGCCAACAGCAGTGTAAAGGATCTTAGCCCAAGCCAAGGGGATTAATAAAAGGATTACGCAGCGGAAAATGCCAGCTGCGTTGTTGCCGGCATCAACTTGGCAATGCCAATGCGGATGCGGTTAGGGATGTGAATGTGTATGTGAATCCAACTGATGGCAATTTGTAGCGCCACTTGCCTACAAAGACCAAGAGAGGGAGAGAGGGAGGAGAGAGAGAGGCATTGGTGTGATGTTGGGGCACTTGCAGCGGGGGCTAATTGCGTTTCGCCTTGGCAGGCGGCTCAACGCCCGCAATCTGCCTGGCTGCAGTTTTTGGAGCCAAGCGCTCTGCCTGGCACTGTATGCATGGTCATATATTAAAAATAATCCATTCGATATCAGTTTTAATACTTCAAATTTATAGCAGCCTCTTACAGCAACAAAAACAGAAACAACAGCAATGACAACAGCAACAACGACAACGACAACTCACTGTCGTTTTGAAGGGCTTTTAGCTTGATATTTTATTGCTTAAAGGATGTGCTGGGCATCAGCATGCGAGGGTAGTTTGTTAAATTGTATAAATTGTTAGCACATTGCTTAGCAATTTTAAATTTAGTTGAAACAAACTGGACCAACTGGTCTGTAGGAACTTGCCAACTGTTAAAATATTCAGTCAAACTTGAAAGTTATTGTAAAAAATGTGGTGTAGGAATTATTTGCTTGTTTTTATAAAACTTTTAGAATTTTGTTTGGCAAATTTTATATTTATTTTGAATAATTTAATTACAACTCAACTAAAATTATTATTTTTAAATTATTGTCTTTTAAAATTGGTCTAAGCTAGAAAATAATTTAAGCATTCAAATTGTCGAAAAATTTATGTACATATGCATATGAAAATATTTCAATGAAATTCATAAAGATAATTGAATCTACTAGAACCTCAACATAAAGTAAGTTATATTAATTACTCTTAAAAATATATCCTTTAATTAATGAGTTTTTAAATGATGTAAAATAAGATATGAATATGAATAACAAAAAGTTACGTCAACTTTTATTGCAATTTCTGAAAATGAAAAAATCTAAGAGGTATTTTTATTACAGCCCTCTCATAACGCGTTTCGGCCATTGTTTTTTATATGCGGAGGCCATTTTAATAATAACATTTGTCTTCGGCTGCGGTTTTTTATGGGCCACGGCGCTGATTTGCTTACAATTGACATAACGGGGGATCATATGAGTTATGTTATAACTGCGGGGGCTTTGCGAGCAGCCCGAGTACTGCAGATAAGCCCCACTCAATCAGCATAAAAGTATGCTATGCAAAGTATTCAGAATCTGGGCGGAACAGAAGGTGGAAGACGAAAAAAACAACTACAGCTACAGCTAAAGCCAACGCCAAAGCAGCTGCCGTTAATCAGAAACTGCAACAGTAACAACAACAGCGATAACAACAACTACAACAATGGAGGGAAAACAGCAGAGAATTCTAAATTGGGACTTGCCAGAACACGCACGCATTTAATTAAAGTAAAAGCTTTGGTTTTTCTCTATTTGCTAGTTTACTACAATTTTTCTCTCTATTTTTTAATTTTTTCCGTATTCTGTTATTTTTTCCTGTTTTTTTTTTGGTTGCGAAAAAATGTGGTCGTCAAGGGATGCGTTCGTTTGTTGCAGTTGCAAGGATAATAACGTGCAATTTATATGCTTGCCATTTTTTAGAAACCAAACGCAAAGGCGGGCTTTAGACTTTCAACGAGTGGCATGTTGTATTCTACAGATGCATTTAGTTAGCGTTCTGACTCAAATCTCCGCTGGAGCTGTAATACGACCAGAAACTGTGCAGGGGTTGATATCAGATTAGTCTACAAAACCTGGGGGTTGGTTTATGGCAAAGTGAGTGAATATTTTCATCTTTATAGTGTATTACATTTAAGTATTGTACTAGGGGTGTCTTTTATGGGATTGGAAATAAAAACAAATATATAACAGGTGTCGAAATATTGCCACTCTTTAATGTTATACGCTTTCATAAGGTAGTTATGTAGAGATTGGTTATGCAGGATACCATTTTAAATATAAAAACCGAAAATTTAAAGCTGTTATACAGTAATGTGCAAGAATAAAATGCGATATTACTCTTCTCCTAGTAGGCTAAGATTTTTTATAAATTTTTGTCTACTTTTATAAATAAATAAATAAGATGAGATATTCCATTTTATGTATGAGTCCGGAAGTATAAAGCTATTATGCATTAAAATTCCAAAATGGTATACGGTTAAAGATTGGTATACAAAAACTGTTAGAACTTATACAAAAATATATGTATCATATTTATTTATACGATTTAGTATGTATTTTATGTATAACATCCGAGAGTATAAAGCTTTTAAACAGTAACATGCCAGAATTATACGAAATACCATTTTATGTATAACAACCGAACGTAAAAGTCTGTTGTGTAATAATTTGCAAAAATAGTACACTTTTTACCATTTTATCTATAACGTCAGAGAGAAAAAAGCTCTTATACAGCAAAATGTTAAAGTATACGCTTAAGGAATTGTATACCAAATCTGAAAGCTGTTGTACAAAAATTTGTTATATTTACTACATTGTAAAATGCATTTCGTATGTAACATCCGAAGGCTGAAAGCCAGACACTATAGGCAGTTATACAAAACTGTGTCACATGTACTTATACACAGTAGTAAGCATTTAAGGGATGGTAAAAATTAAAAGTGTTATACTCAAAAAAGGGTGTAGGTCTCGAGTTAGAATATAGAAGTTGTAAATTTTTAGGCGTGGAAAGGTTGAAACATTGACAGGCCGCTAGTAAACTTTAATAATATAACAAAGTGTTAAAAGTAACGGGTAAAATTTTGAGTTAAAATGTTTATTACAATGTTTAAGTATAAAAAATTATACTTTTTGAGATTGATAATAAAAAGTTATATCACTCTAAACGATTCAGTATTACATTATGTAAGAACTTTTAAATGCTTGGAAGGGGCTTAGCCCCTAAACAAAATTTTTCATTTTTATTATACATTAGTATAACAGTAGATTAACGACAAAAGATGAAGGTCGAACAAAGCTTTTGTTTTAAATCACAAACATTATTAAAGCTTTCAAACTAGAACAAGACAAACAGATAGAACAGATGAAATGTTATACTATTCTAAGGGTTGTAGATTGAGGTATTACAGATAAAGCTTTCGACCTAAATATTAGAGACTTGACTAAACTCTACACAGTTTAGAAGCTCATTTAGGGTGTTCAGCTATAAAAGGTCCAGGTTTATTGTAGCAACATTTCAATTTATAAAAAAACATAGAATATAGTTGGAATTTAAACCGTGTTTTATAGCAACTGCTATAAAACGCAATTTGAAAAATATTTAACAATTGTTTAATTATGCAAGATTATAATTATTTAAACAATTTATATAATTAATTAGATTATATGATAATAATGATCATTTTAATTGATGGTAGGTGTTCGTCATGCCTTTCGTGGTGTATTATTATTAATTTGTTCAAACTAATAAATTAAGCTTCAAGCCTCGACTGAAAGTATTTCTACTGAAAGGTTAACGTAATTAAATTTAATTAATTAAACAATTTAAACATCATTTATTTAATCGTTATGAGATTAAAGACTGCATATTTGCACAAATGTATTTTAATATATTTTTGCCATCAATACGTTTAATAAAAATGGAAGATGCTGGGTCTAAATTTACGACAAGAAAACCAAATTTCTCTTATCGACAAGTTTATCAAGTCGTTAAAGTAAAAGACAAGATGAGAAATCGGACCATAGAGAACCTCTTTTATCAAAATAGTTTTATTTAAACAGTCTTTGCCAATTCGCAGACTTTATCTTTTTAAGAAGTTCCCGCCGAAAGAATATATTTCTGCTTGCATACAAATATCGATTGTTATCAACCCTTTATCAAATATACTCCCCCTTAATTGTGACTCAAATTTAAAAATTAATTTAAGCATTTTAGACTTTTTTCTTGTTTTTGTTACATTTTAGTCATTCGATTGTAACGCAACGAAACAGTACAAATGCCCATATTTGATATTATTTTATATTTTCGACTTGCAGTTGTTTAAAAAATGATTTTTGGAATTAAAAGGTTTTCAAATGATACAAAATATCTGCAAATTTTCCAAAATTTGGTGTTTACCACTATACTAAAAAGATATATTTTATTTTTTATAAAAAGTTTCAAGTGGAATGCTAAGGAACTTTACAAAAAGTAGCTAAACCTTAATCATGTTGAAGCTCGAATTATACTCGTCTACTGAAAACTGCAATGATCTTTAAGTTGACCAAGTTTAGTAAAAAGAAGCCACAACTATAAGAAACAAACAGCAAATAAGTTGTACAGTGACAAGCAAAAGCAAAAGCCTGCCAAAAGTTGGCCAAAGCTTATCAATATGATGTTCCTTAAGTATGCGTATGTCAAGTGGCTTATGTTTGGGCTTAGTCGTAGGCGTTGCTAAAAGCCAAACTAAGCCAAAACGATTGAAACACATTGATAACAAATTGAGTATGGGCCAAGTTAAGAGTGATTCACAGTGACATGGCGTGGGCTCTACAAGGGCTTTTAAATTATACGCAAAACTGATAGGCATAGCGGCTACCACAATTAAAGCTGTCTTAGATTATGGATGGGCAGAGGCAACTAACATTAGCGATAAGAAAGAATATAATCGAGGTTACCCAATGAGATAAGCATAAAGATAGTAATGGGAGTTATGGATACACAGATAGCGATAATGTTGACTGCATTTAGATGAGATTTGAGTGGAAGACAAACACAAGATAAAGTTAAACGAACTTTAGAGTAACAGATAAAATTGAGTTCCGTGAAATTTGTGGTCTATAGGGAAAGATCAACCCTGTTGTACAAATGCACTTTACCTTTACTTATAATGTTAGTTTTCAGTTGAATTTTTTTGTTTTATAGGATGATGTCATTGATAATCCTTAAGACAGCAAAGATTCTAACAAAATGCAAAGAGACCACTTCAATCTTGACAATTGTTAATTATTTAAAAATAGATAATTTTCCACTTAATCATAGAAGAAACATAAATGGCTATAAATGTCTGACGCCGAATAATAGTTCAGATTAAAGAAAATAACAGCAACATATTTCATGATTTCCATAATTTCTTTCTAAAATGGATCTCTTTAAATATTTTATTGATTTTTCACTTTTCTAGATGATTATCTTAACTTCCATTATGCGGTTTAAATCTTACATATATTTATTGCTAATAATTTGGATATGCCAAATTGACAGAGCCTAAGGTTGCTTAATATTGCACAGTAAAAAAAAAATATTTAAAATAAAAACATTTATTTTTTATCAATACAATGTTGTTTTTAAATAAAACAAATTTACTTTTATGTTTACTTATTTGCTTACCCAAAAAATTATGTTCAAAGATTATTATAACAAATAACTACATATAAATAGAAACAGAATGGACAATAATATATTTATTAGTAATAACGCAGAACTATAATAAAATAAAACCTTAAAATCATTAAGACAACTTTGTAATACAGGTAATAAATTAACCATAAGGTATATCTGTTTCTAAAGACCGAACAATCACATTTTTAAACCAGTTCCATAAAAATTAAATATTAACTAAAATAACAGAGCAAAGTGGATAAATTTATTTAGGAAATAATAATAAGGTATACGTAGCTGATTTTACATATTTAGTGGGATAATCAATGTAACCAATTATTTATAACCCATTAGGTTGACAGTAATGATAGGGAACTTTAAGAACGCTTCACCCTCACACAAAATTAAAACTGAGGGAAAATGCTGACCCTAGTCAAGAACTAACCACCCTTGTGAGTTTTCCCGGCAAATGTAACCATGTGCGGGGCAAAGAAGCGTTTCAAAATAAATCTTAAAAATTGCCTAGCAACTAATTAAATTGCCTCCCCCCACCCTACCAACTACTTTTAACAACACCACCCTATACCGAAAATCAAACAGTTTAGATGCCGAAAATGAAAAGTCATTTCTAGGAGCAACAAAAAAAAAAAGAAAGGAAATGGAAATGGAAAATAAGCAACTCTAGGAAATCCTATTGATTCCGGTTTTAACTTGGGGCCTGTAACGAAGCAATTTCAATAAGGAAATTCTTACTTTTGACAGGCTCATAATTGCCAACTAATGAGTTGGAGTTGGTGGCATGAAAGAGGGAAGGGGAGGAGACGAATAGAGCCAAGAATTTTAATTTTCAAAAGGAGAGAAGCAAACAATTTTGAAAGGAATGAGAAAAAATAAAGAGAACTTTCAACTGATAAAATAGTTGAAGGCGACAGCTCAGCAAAGTTATTTTTAACCGGGAGCAACAGAAGGGGGATGGGGCAATTAACTGGCCGCACATTAAATGATAACAACAGCACAAAAAAAGAAGCTACCAGGGGGTGTTGAAGCTGCAACGAGCGCTTCAGTAAAGTTCAAACAAAAGACGGAGGCAAAAATAAATGAGGAAAAAAAAGGAATAATAAAAATAAGTTAGTGCTGAGGCCATTGCAATTTGGGTCAAGCCAAAAGGATAATGCGGTTCGCGGCTTCCACAAGCACACACACACACAAACACTCACACAAACACACGCACAACTACACGCACATAGATAGTGAGTACCGCTAAGTCACAAAACTTTTGTTTGCAGCCCTGTTTTCTTCTTAGTTTTCTGCTGCAGTTTTCGGTTATTGTGGTTATTCGTTTCGGCTGCAGGAGGCGGGGGAGCAGCAACGGGGACAGAGTCCAATTAGAATGCACTGTTGCTTCAACTTTCGACTGGCGCGCGGTCGTTTCTTGTTTGTTGTTGTTGTTATTATTGTCAGTTTTGTTGTAAGACATAACAGGCCCGCCTACGCCACACGCCTGGACCCGTTCATTGGACAACAACAACCAACCACAACAACATCAGTAGCAGCAGCAACATCAGCAACAGCAGCAACAACGACAATTATCACAAAAACAACTATCTGGCCACACATGTTAATATGCGTTGCTAGAGCTGGCTTTGACTATGCATTCCACTGCTATTTAATTGTTTAAATGCATAATTAGAGTCCAAACTTACTATCAAATCGATTTTTTATATGCACACATAGAGTATACACTACAATTACACACACACGCACACACACTTTCAACGACGTGCGTAAAAACAAGTGAAAAACGCCGACTGCTATTTATGAAACGAGCGTTGTCGCCACAAATCATTATCAATAACACAAAGTTCTCATTAATATTAGTAAATATTAATTGAAAACTTACTTGCACACAGTTTTTGTCAAAATTCGCACTTTTTATTTGCACCGTCTGTGTGCACCGCGAACACGACGCGTTGTTGTTTCGTTTTGTTTTTAGGATTGTTGAAAAAATACTGATGTATCGATATATCGATAGACATTATTTAGTGATGGTATATTTTGGAATGATATTTAGTCTAGCGATAATAACGTTAATTGGCGACGACTGTTATTCCGCTAACAGACAAGAGATGGTGTTCGAGAAAAGATCTACCAAAAAACAAAGATATTTTGGTTTTCATCGACTTTCTTGGCATTTTTTGAAGTGTTGTTGGAATTTTTAAGACTTTTTTAGTTTATTTACCATAACTGCCCCCTGAAGTGGAAGTTTTTACACAAAAAATTTTGGCTTTGTTTTTTTATTATTCAAAATTAAATTGATTAACATAATATAATCTTATTGTTTATTTAAACCAATTATTTTACTTTTAGATAAAAGTACCTGTTAAAAACAAGAACTCCACTCTGCTAAGTGTGCAGCAACGGGGTATCGGAAAAAATTGTTATTAACTCAAAATGGCACTGTTAAGCAAAGCAGCTGCTGCTGTTAACTTCCTGCTATTGTTTAAACAAAACTAACGTTTGTTTAGCTCAAATACTCCAAAATGTATCTACTTTAATTAAATGAATGGCTCTGCTGGACTTTTTAGCAGTCGCTTGTTTCAGTTACTTACAATGTGTGCGGCTTTTTGTTTGACTTTCTGCTCTTTGATGTTTGATTTTGGGCATTTGTTAAGGCAATTTTATGCTTTTGTTTATAACTTTTGTGCACTTGAGCATTTACCTTGCTTTGTTTTTCAAGTATTTATATGGTGCTTTGGATGCGTACGTTTAAATTGCGGTGTTTAATTCACTTTGTTTTCATTGGTGAGAAATCGATTTTTTTTTTGGCTTTTTGATTTTCAGCTCGAAACAAAACTCACAATCCAATTTGGTTTTTTTTTTCTTCATACAATTTAATCAATGCATTTTGGCATTATGTAGCCACAGCATAATTAAAACAAATTAACATAGTTTTCACTATGCCAAAATTTATACAGATTACACGCTTAGTTTTAACTGAATTTAAACAAATTCCCATTCGGAGCAGACACGAGGAAGCTCACGCTGTCAACTGAACTAAATCCCTTCATAAAGGATATATTGGCCACTTGGTGCTACCCCAAAAAAAAAATGGGGGAGACACTGTCCAGCACATGCGCAGTTCATCAACTCCATCCAGAGATGCATTCAAAATGCGCGCCCAGAATAATAGACTATTTCCAGGAGCGCACATTCGCCACATTCGGTCACATTTGATTTTCTCTGAATTAACAGAAATTCGACTTGAATGTTGGCGAGTGATCATTCTGGCCTTAGGAAAGATTGTTTCTCTGAACTGAATATTCAGCCCGAATGATGTATTTGTCGGCGAATGTGCTGTCGTGGAAATAGCGTATCGGATTAATAGGAAAACATTTGTGTGGCGACATTGGACTGATCCTCTGTCTGATCCTCCTGAATACTGGTGCTCAATATCGTGGCACTGCCATCGCTGGACAACACCAACTGCTGCTGAACACCTGTTGATGACTTTGGCGCTTCAGGTGTCTGCTTCATAATGTGGTTATAAATATTCTCGATTGTAGGTATACCGGTTGCAGCAGCAGTCTGGGCAGGATTGGGCATGACCAGAGCATCTGTTTTCAACTGGGTCTTTGGTTTCTTGCCAAAGGCAAAGCAACCGCTTTGTTTTGTCGCCACCGGAGACAAGTTATCCTTATTTTTTGTGCTACAAATAAGAAAATACAAATAAAGTTGTTAGTTTAAAAGGAATTAATAATAACAATACACTTGCAGAGCCCATTATCCTAAGGCCTATATGATATGGTAATCCGATTATATTCTCTGAGATTAGTTGATATATTTGTACAATACAAAAAAAAGGCTTTCATCATGAAAAGTATAAAGTATATTGCAGTTACATGATAAGGGAATCAAATTTTGATTACATTTTTGAAGCCTATACTATTTAGACAATTTGTGAGTTTAGTTGAGATATCTCAAAAGACAAAGAAATCTTGCATATTAAAGATAGCTTTTTAACCGATCGTTCCTATGGCAGCTATGTAATCAATTAAGTGATCCAATCCGGCCGGTCCCACACATATACTGTCTGCAGCAAATGTACTGACAAGTAATTTATCAAGATATCGTTTACAAATAAGAGACTAGAAACAGACGGCAATAAAAAATGGCTATATCGACTTAGATATTTGTCATGGCACGCATCCATTGATGCCTTATAATCTCTGCAAGGTTGTAATAAGCCATTATATACTCACAATGCTTTGAGCGCTTCCAGTTTGGGTATATTGCGATTGTAGGTCTTGCCACCGCCAGCGGCCTCTTGTGCAGCCAGCTCCTCGGGATGTGATTTCTTTTTATGCGTGCGACAATTGGAGCCATTGGCAAATGTACGATCGCAAAAATCACAGGAGTACGGTTTCAATCCCGTATGTAGGATGAGATGATTCTTGAGGGCTTTGGCGCGTTTAAATTCCCTGCCGCAATAATCACACTTGTGCTGCATTTGATCCGTATGCACCAGACGATGACGATTGAGCGTAGGTCGCGAATTCAGTTGCATGCCACACTCTGGACAGATATACTTGTGGGGATCGTGGGTCTCCTTGTGATGTTTCAATCGGTTCAAGCTCTTAAAGCACTTCTTGCACACATCACACTCGTAGGGAGCGTAATCCGTGTGACTCAGCAGATGCTCTTTGAGGGCATTTAATGAATGCACCGCAACGCCGCATTGCTCACAGATTACAGGACGTGGACGTTCCTCTTGATGCATATATTGGGCATGTGACTGGGCCGAGGCATTTGTTGTAAACTTCTTGCCACAACTGGCACATGGATACAACTTACGCTTCGGCATGGGCAGATGCTGTTGCATATGACGCTGTAGCTGATATTTTGAGCGAAACATCTTGCTGCACTGTTCACAGGGAAGTGGCTTTGTCTTCCGTTCAGTTGTCTCATGTTCCTGACGCATGTGACGCTGAAGCGTTTGTGGCAAGGCGTAGGCACGTGGACACTCGCTGCATTGATAGGATTTGCCCCGTTCTGTAGTCTCTTTGATTTTGCCGGACTTTCGTTTGGTAGCTTTTGGACTGGAAGCACCGGAGGCATTGCTGCCATCGTTGCTGTATGCATCACATAGATTCAATAACATCTCAGTGCCCGCATCCTCGTATTCTGGCTCATTCTCTACCTCCTCCTCCTCGTCCTCCTCCTCATCTTCCTCCTCTTCTTCAGCAGGGTCTTTTATATCTTCCTCTGAAACTTTTACTTTGTCATCTGTTGCAAGAGCCTCCTCCTCCTTTGTTACGCACGGCGTGAGCGGATTTTCCAACTCTAACGTCGCCTCCTCCAATTCGTTGAGCTTGGGCTTCTCCTCCAAATAATGCACTTCGGTAAGCGTCTCCGTTTCCGGCACCTCCTCCAGCAGTCCAAATTTAGCTCGCAATTCAAGTATATTGACTGATTCCTTGGGTGTACTCTGAAGTATGCAATAGAGCTTCTGCACACGCGTTATGCGCTCCGAGAAATTAACCAGCGAGGTTACCAGCGTCAGGCACCCGCTGCATATCATCTCCGGCAGCTCCTCATTGCGGGTTATCTGCAAAAGTTATTATATTTTTATTAAATCTGCAAACATGTTGATGTATTGAATTGAACCAAAGTTCAGAGACGCTAAAAAGCGGTTCGCGAACCGAACCAACATCTTGCCCTAAGGCTGAAACCACTAAATCGAATCTGTTCCAAAATTTGGGAGGTTTGCAGCTTTGATGTTAGCTACATTTTGTGTTATTATGTTTTTATGCGATGCACTCACATTAACCCAGAAGTATTTGCCAATGGCTGTGGCCAAAGCCATATCGTTCACTGCAGCTCTCTCGCTCTCGGCTGCACGATCTCCTTGAGCAGGCTGCTCGTTCTTTAAGAACACATTTATATTTCCTTGCAGGTCATCTTTTGCACACAGTCGACACCATGAACGCCAATCGCTGACGTTTGGAATCTCAAACTCATTATTGTCTTCTCCATGATGTTCAGTTAATGTCAATCCAGCCATTGCGAAATTTAGCGATTTTGCAAACGCATGTGCGACTTAAACATTTTAAATGTATTTAATTTGCCAGACAAACCATATGGGAACTTAACAAATTTTAACTTAACAATTATCCTCCATCATTCCCTTTAGTTGTTAAATTTGACTGATTTTTTAGTAGCGGCGCTAGCAACAACAAGATTATCGAATCCCCTTAGTTCTAAAAGTAGACAACGTATGGTTTAGTGGAGCGCCAGTAAACCTAAGCAGACTGCGAGAAATTTGTCCGTATTTTTGAATGTTTTACAGAAACGATTCAGGAAATTATTCGAAATTGCGGAACAAAACCAATTAAGCTGAGATTTTGCATAGATTTTTTGTAGAGTTTTCTCTAATTTTCCAGAATTTCCCAGATTTTTGAGACAGTGTTTAAAGGAACTAGGTCCCAGAGTAACTACAAACACAAAACAAGTATTAAAAGATTGATAGCTAATTCTGTTTGTTTTAATTTGCTCTAATTGTTTAATAAAATAATTTTATTAATTTAAAAAAGAAGGCTGCTACTTAACAGAGGCTGTTAAGTTTTAGCAGCAAAGTAACAAAAACTTATAGTGTAACAACGACTTATCAGTATTAGTTGGAACATCTGTTTAATAGTTGAGTCGTTTTGTTTTGAATAAGTTCAAGTGAACGGGTCATTAAACGCATGAACTTATTCAATAATTCATGAACTCTATTTATAGTTCATGTTGTTCAGTTGGTCGGATTGTTCTTCAACGAATGAAATCATTAAACTAATACGCATGTGTCATTTAATCTAATTAATAGAAAATGGGAAAATGCTAGAATTGTTGAAAGTACATTGACAGGTATTTTTGCTATATATTTATACACGATTGAGGGATTCCTGCAACTGTTCACAACTGCTCTGCAACTAAAGTTTTAAAGAAGACTGTTATGATATTTCTAAAGCGAAAGCAATATAATTAAAATCAAAAGCAGAGCAGTTGCAGGAATCCCTCTATTTGTTTTTAAGTGGTTGTTTACAACGCAGTAGATTCCGGTGACAACAAAGAAGGGTAAGCCCAAAAACTCAGCTGTTCTCTTACTATTAATTTTGTATTCAATTTAACATTTTAAATTTCTGTTCAAAAATAGCAAATTAACGATTGATATTTAACAAAAAACATTAAAAAATAAGTCATATTTAAAACTAAATATATTTATATATATGAAATTTTTCCCCTCACTAGCTGCAGGGCAGTTTATAGTCAAGCTTAATTTGTAATGACTTCCAATGTTTTTACATCAATTGTGAAATATTTATCAGCTGTATTAAGTTTCAGGGCAAGTTGCAATCATGTTTGAGGCGCGTCTGGGCAGCACTACGCTGCTGAAGAAGATTGTGGACGCACTCCGGGAGATTCTCACCCAAAGCACATTGGACTGCAGCGATTCTGGCATACAGGTAAGTTGCACAATTCGTGGAATGAAAAAACTCACTTAGCAAATTTCTTGTAGCTACAAGCCATGGACAATTCACATGTGTCCCTGGTGGCAATGTCCCTGCAGAGAGATTACTTTGAAAAGTATCGTTGTGATCGGAATATATCTTTGGGCTTGGATCTAAAATCCCTTGCCAAGGTACTAAAGTGTGCCAGTGGCGATGACGCTGTCACCATCAGTGCTCCAGACAAGGCGGACAAAGTTCAGCTCAGCTTCGAGTCGGCAGGCAAGGAGCGGACTGCAGATTATGAGTTGCGTCTACTAAATTTGGACCAGGAACATCTCGGAATACCTGATACGGAATATGCCTGCGTAGTGCACATGCCCGCCACTGAATTTGCCCGAATTTGCCGTGACATGAGCACATTCAGTGAGTCCGTTGTCATAGCATGCACCAAGGATGGCATTAAGTTCTCCGCCAGTGGAGAAATGGGTTCAGCCAACATAAAACTAAGCGAAACGGCGAAAGGAGATATTACTCTGGAAGTTGAGGAACCAGTTACACTCTCATTTGCTGGACGATATTTAAGCACATTTACACGTGCTACGCCGCTCTCGGAAAAGGTAAAGATTGGAATGGCTGCAGACGTGCCGCTACTGGTTGAATATCCCATTGAAGATTATGGCTACATACGTTACTACCTAGCACCTAAAGTGGACGATCCAGATGCCTGAGTGCAATATCTGTTAACTTGTGCAATATTTATGTTATTATCTTAAGTTATTTTAAAAAAAAAATACATTGGGGAGATACAATTAAATATATGTATGTATATGTATGTATTATGTATGTATTACAAAATATTTTGAAAGTTCAGTATAGGCTTTGATTTTCATTTTCGGCTTCTAATAGAACAAGCCAGCAACATGGGATGTTAATTTTTGATGCTCCTGTTGAAACTTTCTGTGCTAATCGCTTCAAAGTTTTTATTCTGGAGTCGCAGCCTCTCACGAGCTATTTGGAGCAGCTGTGTTTGTGTATTAAAAGGTTCTCCAGCTCTCGTGACCACGTCACGAGATTGCCTTCAAATGAAATCAATAAATATTACACAAAACTATTTTTCAACTATTTTTACTTACACAATTTCAGTATTTTCACATAGTTCACTTGAATTGGACTTCACACTTTAAGGTTTTTTTTTACCATTCTTTAAACGCTATTAGTTTTATAATATCGAAAAATACTGTATTTTTGAGTCGTGGCGTGTCCGAATCAAATATGTATATGTTTAAAGCATATGGTTCCTTTCTTAAATTTTGTCAAGAGAATTCCAAAAAACATTTCAAACTGATTTTAAGCTTGAATTTGATTTTGCCGTTAATTTTATTTGACATTGTTTACAAAGGGAATGCAAATTTCTGGGCTGCCACTCTTTACGAAATTCAGTTTTGGGTTCCACTTTCCGAAACATATCATCTGTTAAAATATTATAGCTTAAATCCTTACATAGCCGCAGAAATTTAATTGTATATTATACAGTTATTTATGGAAGCCTAAGCACAGATAACCAGAAAAAACGGTCGCAAAAAGGGGTCGATATATTTTAAAATGTTCCAGTAAGATTCAAATCTATCGATATTCTATTCGATATGGCCAATGTTTATTTCCCATCGTTTGACTGCACTTCCAATTGCTACAATTTTTGTCGATAACTTGTGGCGGCTAACGATAAATTGACACTGTCAGCTGTGGCCCGCAATTCAGTACAAAATTTTTAATCAATATAAGTTAGATAATAAGTTGAATTAAACCATGTTTAAATATCTAAGACGACCTCTGCTAATGACAACGCGATTGCTTAGCAGCAATTTAAGCGGTAGCACCAAAGCATCAACAACAACCTCTGGTTCATTGATTGAGGTCAAGAAGGCGCTAAATGGCTGGGCAACTAAACTGAAGAATGCAGGCGTCCAAGACACTGAATTTAATTTAAAATGTATTGTGTCGCATGTGCTGCGACAAAAATTCGTAAGTATTTCGACAGCAGAGTTTGTTGGTTAGTTCTGAGTTACATTCCCAGCCATCTTTGTAGAACACCGTGCCCGATGACTTTGCCCATCTGAAATTCGATGCCGCACAATTGTCGGATTTTGAGCGGTTTTGTGAGGCACGTTGCGCCCGCATGCCGCTCCAGCACATCATTGGCGAATGGGATTTTATGGACATCACGCTGAAAACGGCGCCAACTGTTTTTATACCACGTCCCGAAACTGAAGAGTTTGTCCGTTTGGTCATCGAGAACTATAAGCAAGCCAAGCACGTGGATATGTTGGAGGTGGGCTGTGGTTCAGGTGCAATGTCGCTGTCCATGCTGCACAGTTTGCCACAAGTGAATGCCACTGCTATTGAGCGAAGCAAAGCAGCTACAGCGCTGGCCTGGGAAAATGCTAAATTACTGGAACTGCAGGATCGCTTCAAGGTGTATAATCATACCATGGAGGTGGACCAATATATGCCAAAAGAGTTGCAGGATAAGCAATATGATTTGATTATATCAAATCCCCCTTATGTAAAGACTGATGAGTTTCAGTATTTAAATCCAGAGGTGGTCGTGTAAGTTCGATGCACATCCCAAATTGAATAACCATTTTAACATGCCCGATTCACGTAGCTATGAGAACCTTAATGCCTTGGATGGCGGATCGGATGGTTTACGTGTGGCTCGTCTGGTCTTTGATCTGGCCTGTCGCCATTTACGACCTGGAGGCAAACTCTGGTTGGAGCTTGGAAACGAACATCCGCCCTTGGTCAAGACAATTATGCATCTTCATTACCAAGGACGCTTAGAGTTTGTAGACAGCTATCTGGATCAATATAAACACGAACGTTTTGTGCAATTGCGAAAGGTCTAAGCGGACGGCTGTTACAATTATAAAAAAGAAATTGACTTATCCTGACATGATTAATGCCATTAAAATTAGTCGCATAAGCATTTAGCTGTGATTTGACCCAAGAACACATTTAAATGCCTCAGAGGCTTTCCAATAGATAGACAATATAAATAATAAATATATACATATAATTTGTTTAGCTTTCAATTCATTGAGTATTAAGCTCGCAAGGTCCCATTTAATAGTATAACAACAACGCATTAATGCACTTAATTTTATTGGATTCAATAATTCATGTTTGTAAGCTACAAAATAAATTCAGAAACGGTCAGTACAATAACAACAGCAATTAAATCGAGTGTTTAAGCGGGCACAGTGGGTCGAACGTGCACATAAACATATGTACGTATTGATTTATGAATAATTCCTGAAACGTTTTGTTAAATAGTAGTTGAATCTTAAATAATAAAGCTTTTACTCTCTTGAATACTTTATTCAATTTATATATAATTTCGAATAATGAGTAATGAGGTACAAGAAAGTCCTCGTCTCACTATAAATATAATACACAAATTAATTATTATTATTTATTTTACAAATTTCTATTTGTATAAATTAGTTAAACTAAAATCTAAAAAGTAAGTAAATTGTATAATTACCCTAAAATACATTATTAAAAAAATTCGAAAGTTGAAAGTAATTTTTTAATGAAAACGTGGAGTGCAAAAATCAGTTTAATTTGGAAGTAACTAAATTTAAGTTTTTAAATTAAAAAAAAATAAATTATTTGTATTTCTACAGCTTTGCTAATTAACTTAATAATAATTAATAGTTACAGCAATAAAAATTGTTTTTAAATTAATATTAAAAGAATCAGGCAAACTTTTATAATTTCAGGCGCTGATATTATTTTTTTTCTCGTTTCTGTCCACTGTGACATACACTGCTGCTTGCTACCACCCATTTCAGTAAGTTTTTTTGTGATATTCCCGTTATCAATCGGGGCAGCTGTTGGTTTGCTATAAAATATTAGAGAGTCATTAACAAGCGAGACATTCAACACGGGTCCCGGCGTCATATTTGGCACAACACTTTTTCTTTTCATCGCGTGGAGCTCAGGAGTGAAGGAGTGAAGGAAGGGTGTGTGCTGATGCGCACATGTTGAGCCAGGCTGCAGTAGCCTGGGCACACTTGTCGCTCATTAATAAAAGTTTGCCGAGCAGCAAGCTTCACACAGATACACACACGCACACTCACTCACTATATCCATTATTTTTCGCAGGTATAGAGACATTGACCAACAGCCAAAGCAGAGACAGAGGCAGAGCAGAGTCGCAGCAGCAGTAACAAAGCCACCCACGCTGCAGCTGTTAGCGTCGCTGTCGGCGTTGCTCTGCTCAACTGTAAACATTCCAGTGAGCGAAGCTTTCACTCAAATTGAGCCACAGCATACAGAAGAGATAAGCTGCAGTGAGAGAGTGAGTCTGTGTGTTTGTGTCTGTGTGAGATAGAGAGTGAGAGAGAAAGAGAGGGGGATGCTGAGTGAGTTATTTTGTGGTTGTGGGATCCATCTTCGTGTTGGAAGCTTCGCAGCTTTGCGAGTTCTGTAACTGTGGCCTGTAGCCTGTGCCTGCGTGGTTTTTCCTGTCTCTGCTCCGGTCCATGGTCGTGCGAAAAGCTGTGTTGAGCGCATTAAGTCGTTAGGGTACAACCAGACAGGACGCACTTTTCCGCAGCTGCCGCGTTTGCTCTGGCGTTCGTCTAAACGTCTCAACAGCGCCCAACAGTTTGTGCAAAAATTAACAAACAAAAAGTTATTCGAATTAAAATTAATTAACTTAAATAAATATGCAATAATACATTTACAAATATATAGTATTTCTATATAAACATCTAGCAACAATCACAGAAATACGTGCGTGCCTCGTGCTCCCCTCTAACCGACAGCTGCCCCTTGAACAACAACAATAAACTTCTCTATTGCCTTTTTGGCGTCTCCCGCGCGCGCTCGTGTGTGTGTGTGTGTATGCGTTTCTGTCTGTCTGTGTGTGTGTGTGCGTGTATGTGTGTGTGTATGCATGGCCAAACTTCATCTCAAGTGTGTTCACAATAACGACAAAAATAACAGCAACAGCAATTTTTAATTGCACTAATAATATACATAAATTTAAAATAAATTTAAACAATTTGCACGTGCATTAAACCAACATATTAAAATGTATTCTTAAAAAATTTGAAGGTAAACATCAACAAATCAAAAATTCTACCCTTACTACACTCAACACTTGTTCTCTTTCTTTCTCAATGTGTTAAACCAAAGCTGCATTTTGGGTTTTTGCGGTTTTCCCACTATTGGCTTTGGTGCAACAGCTTAAAAATAGGCTATGTTTTTTTCATCTTAATTTCATATGAATTGTTGCGCCCTTCGAAATGTCAAAGGATAACCCATAAAGCTTTTTAAGAGAAAAAAATATTTAGTTTGCGTGTGTACAAATTACACTTAATTTCATTTAATGTTTAATAATTTATTCAAATTAATTCATTTATTTAAATAATAGAATGCAAATTAATTTAGCAAAATTAAAATAAAGTACAATAGCTTTATATGTTTTATTTAACTTTAGTTAAGAACAAATAAAAAAATTTACCTTTTACCAAAGAAAAAAACTGTGGTTTCAACTTTGACTTTTGTAAAAATAATACTATGTATTTTTATAATAAGCACAACCTTTGATTTAATAATTGTTAAATCATTATTTATTACATTATTATTACATACACTTAATTAATTAATTGAAAAACTGTTTAGAAATTAGTTTATCTTTTTAAACGTTTTCCTTTTTTTCTCTTAAGTAAATAAAATAATAGAATAAAGGGAACACTCTGGTATGTTTTTCAAAGTGAATCAAATATTTTTCTTATATTCTCTGAAAATAAAAGTATTCTTGTGCTGAAAATCATTAGAGATTGGAATTTGCAGAATAAACTTTTAAAGGCAGGATTTTAATTAATAGCAAGGCAGGTTTAAAAATGTATAAATATTTTACAATTTCTTTGGTTCGAACGTCATTTAACATTTATACTTATAACTGTTGCGCCTGTTAGAGAATAAATTGTTACTCCAGTTTCTATTGTTGCGCAAGTGCCTAAAATCTCCTATAGTTCACATGTCGAATGAGCAATCTTTCTTGCGAGCTGCAGGTTAATTGTTTTTTTTTTAATTCAAATTAAATTAAAGTTGATCTGCAATTAAATTAAAGTTGATCTCCTCTGAGTGAAAATGCTTGTTCGGACGTTATCTACGTCGAGGGTATGTTCCAGTCACAATTGTTTCGATTTTATTTTCTGTGTTATGTTCCGCCTGCTGTTGCGATAATTAAAATTTAATTGTACACAACTTTAAATTGCAATTTCATTGTGTCGAGATTTCAATGTTCGCACATAAATTGCACTTTTGTGGTTTCTGCTCTGGGCCACAAAATTTTTGAAGGACCAACAAATGCTGCGAGCTGTTTGGGGCCGATTGGGCAGGTTGGGATTGTTCAAAGTGGTTGGCTGAAATGCTCTTCGTTCCGAGTCCACATGCAATTAACTTTTGCACTGCTATCAATCAGTTCAAGTCGCATGTGAAAAACTTTTATGCTGACCACACCCCCAATCAGCCCCCTCACCACAACCCATATGATTCAATTTGACCAAAAATACCTAAGAAAACTTTTCTTTGCCAATCTAACAACTGACTGAGGCGTAACCACGTGGGCGTATGTGTGTGTAAGATTTGGTATCAAATTAGCTGCTGTTCTTATATTTCGGTGTCCAGTTCTGTGGCAAGTTGTATACACACGTCGATTTTTCATCAATCAATTTCCTAGATGACGCCTAAGCCCAAGTTCAACTTTTAGACTGCAGTTTTGTATTTCTGTGAAAATTGTATTTGTTGTTTAATTGTTTTTATCAACATATTGCTTAGCTTATTAATTGAAAAGCTAAGCTACACATTCTAGAATATTTTTGACAACCTTTTGTCATTTATAATTGCATTTTATAAAGTTGTCGAGCATCAAACTTTTTCATGGAATTTGGAAGTAATTTAATTAAATCATAAAAATAAAACTTAATTTTTAATATAATGCATACAAATGATAAGCAATAACAATATTTTCGATATCAATTGTTTCAAATTTTAGCAAGCTCGACATTATCTTCTAATTTTTGTTTAATATCATGAAAAAATGCTTTCATTTTTACTTTTATTGTTAGCCACGACTTTATTACTTTCTTTAATTTTTACTTACATTTAATGAACAAGTAATAATATATGTTTTACATTTGATATTATCTTAAATTGTACATTGTTTCAAATATTCTCTTGCATATTTATTAAATCTAACTTTTACTTGTTAGGAATTTCCGATTTTTAATTTGAAAATACCTCAAAGATATAAATTTATGTGAAATACCAACGTAATTTTAAATCTCTGCAATCATTTTGAAATGTAAGTTAAATTATTTTAAGGCCGCACAAAAATCAATAAACGCTGCTGAATTTTTTTTAAGGCTCGGTTTCCATAATAAGCTGACTCGTCTTAGTAATTTACCGAAATGTACATATGCGAGTATAATCTTTAAACAAGTTCGAAGAAAAGCCTTCAAGCTATTCTGTTCGCTTTTCCACTTAAAATACTTTAAATTTTCTGTTTTCAGCAAATTTTCTTTCACGGGACAAGTAAAGGTCATTAAGGTTAACAATGTTACAAATATTGTAGAATCATTTCCTGAAGACAGGTCCAACAGGTCTGACAAATTATGAATTAGGCTTCAATTCTAGTAAAATTAATATAACATATTTTGGTAACTAGCATAAACGTAAAAACTACAGCGGAAATGTTAGAAATTAGGTGTTCCCTTACATTTCGTCTAAAGTGATAGCATATTTTATGAAAAATGGAGAAAGCAGACAAAATAAACTTTACACATAAATTGAAACTACTGGAAAAACGTTTAAAAATTTATCCTAAACTCAATTTCCTCGAAATTGAAAGCATATTTAATAAACTATTCCATCCTTGAAGAATTCTTTACGTAGTTTTTTTTTTCTAATTTAATGCGAACGAAATTTTATCTTGAATGCATGATTTATTCATATGAAATTCAATTATAAATTGAGCTTGGTAAATTTTATTTCCAATAAATTTAAGTCCTGATAGAATCGCATAGTTATAGTTAATGCTTGTTTTATATTCGATTTATTCTGTTTTATTGATTATGCCAGAAAATGTAATCATGTATTGGGAGCTGATTGTTTTTTTAACAGATTGCAGCTGTGTGCAGTTTCCATTAGGGCCTTTCCCCAACTTTCATTTGCCATCTTCCATCTTCTATCTTCCATTCGCTCTTTGCCTTGTTTCCATCTTTGGCAGCAATCTTCTTCAACTACTTACTCCTTGTCACTGTCATCTATCAGTGTCCAGTTCAGCAGCAATAACAACAACAACGGAGCTCACCTGCTACTGAGCAAACAACAACAAAACAGACACATACACACACACACACACACACACACACATACACTTTTAAACAGTAGGTCTGTAGACCTGCCCCAGTTGTCATTCTGCTTAACCTATCTTCATTAAAATCAGCCCGGTCCGAAGTTATTACCAACATTGCTCACTGTTTCGGGTCTATACCCCCCTCTACCACCACCAAAACCTCTTCTCATTGTTGTTGTCGCGTCCTGGCTGGCTGATAAGCGACAGTGTAGACATCATAAAAACTTTTATATGTATGTTTGTGTGTGTATCTAACATAGCTAAATGCTAAAACACAAATTGAAAGCACAAAACACCAATACACATGAAGTCGTCTAAATTGCTCCACTTTATGTGTATATGTAGCATATATCTGTACATGCGTAAGTGTATTTGTGCGTGTCTTTGTGTGTGTATTTGGGAGAGAGTTGTTCTCAAACCCCTCAAAAGCCGCCCTCATATTGCCGCGTGTTCTGTGTATCCAAAACACTTAAACATAAACACGTTGTCTGTGCAACGGACTTTGAGTGTGTGTGTGTGTGTCTGGGTGTGTGGGTGTCTGGGTGTGCGTCCTGTTCGTCCTTTTTCTTGCGTCTACGCACAATATGTTTCGTCTTTAACCCAGCCGAAAAGCTTCGCTTCAAACTCGCTCTGACAACGCTCAACTCGCTGGCTTTCTCCCCTCAGAAAACATTCTCGATTCTCGTTTCTCGTTTCACTGTCGAGATGAAAGTTTTAATGTGATTTTTCGTATTAATTTCGACATCGTCATCGTTCCTTCTTTTCCTTTTGCTGTTGGTTTTCCTTTTTTTTTTTTTTTGCTTTCGCCTTTACTTTTACCATTTTCTATTTTTCCTTACGCACTTTTATTGCTCGTCTTGTGTTTCGTCTCTATTTGATTTTAACAACTTTGCCTCGTCGCCAGCATTGAATTTTTGTTGAGCTCGGCGTTTTTCCCCGTGTACAGCAACACACACACACACACATACTCACCTCTTCCCTTTTCGTACAACTGTTGTAACCTTTTCTCGCTTGCCCTTTCCCTTCTCTCTCTCTCTCTCTGTCTGTCCCACTTCTTCTGCTACTTCTCAAGTTTATGTTCATCATATGATACGCGACTTTGTTGCACTAAATGTAACTTGGCGATTTACTACATTTTGGTTACCCACAACATCAGTGTGTTCAAGGAGCAAGGGAGTGTTGAAGGAGGTAAAATCCTGATTTGATAGCTGAGGTAGACAGAGATAGTCAGACAGCTAGTCAGACAGACAGTCTCATAAGAGCTACATAAATGTAACTCAAGTCTCTTGGGATAAGACAGGCAGACAGTAAGAGACAGGCAGATAGAAAAAGAGAGATGCAAAGAGCAAGAGAAAAACAGAGTTAGCCAGCCAAAGGCAGCGATTTGAATGCTCTTTCAAAGAAGTTTCTACCACAAAAGGATTGCTTTGTTACGTTCCTCGTTACAACTTCAAAGAAAATCTTCCTCCTCTTCCAACTTTACCAGCTCAACTGAACTTTATAGTTCTTGAACTTTATTTACAATCAAAGCAGAGATTTTCAGTAGAAGAGTTCTTTATCTTTGGCAAATCAATGATAAGTTTCAAGTATTTTTTTAATGTTATGCCAGAAAAGCTGTTAAAGGGATTGTAAACAGCCAAAGTTTGTACAAATCAGTTAAATAATAGCAAGATGAGAATGCTCCAAAAGAGATACAAATAGATTAGCAGATACCTCAAGTACAATGACATATATCTTCTATTCATCTATTCGATCATTCCGTTGTAAACTTTACATTGATTAATTGACTTATCCCACCGTTTATAAGACCTTTACTTTACTAGTCACGAAATTAAATTTATCGATAAGTTTTAGCACAAACATACATTTTATTTTTTGGCTAACTTATGTGT
The DNA here is from genome assembly GCA_035043265.1 of Drosophila testacea. Taxonomy (NCBI): domain Eukaryota; kingdom Metazoa; phylum Arthropoda; class Insecta; order Diptera; family Drosophilidae; genus Drosophila; species Drosophila testacea. The sequence continues at coordinate 5,243,903 of JAWNND010000151.1, forward strand.
GTGTTTTACTTTAATTTTATTTCGATAACATCTTTGGATAACAATTATAATTATTATTATTTATTTATTTATTTACCAAACTTTCTTTGTATTTTTTTCTATACAGAGGCCAAATGAAGCCTGTTTTAGAACTTGCCCACAAGATCATTTTTTGGTTAACGCATTGTATCTGTTCTATACATTTAATCTCGATTGAACAATGAACTCTGAAGTTTTTCAACATAAAATGTGCTTAATGTATGTGCTTTGCAGAGTACTTACATAATCGAGCATGCTCCACTGTAACCTTTATGAATATTTTAAACATTACATTTTTAGTTAAATTTTTGAGACACAGATGACCTCATCACTTACTTAACTTTACTTAGATCGATTTGGGTAGTAAAATTTCGAATTCATTTTACTTAAAGAAAATTCAATTTGATATTTGGAGGTCATTCATTATAGTATAGAAAATCTGGAGTAATCAATTGCTTTACATTTTTTTGCAATCAACTTTGAACCAGGCGAATGTCAAATAGCAGCCGCAGCAGTGGCAATAGGAGCAGTGGTGGTGGCAGTTTTCCCAGTTGTTGCCTCAACATGTGGCAAACAAGCAATGGAGCAGGGTCTTGCCAAAGTTTACATCCATCATTGGTGCTATGGTTGCTGCTCTTGATGCTCGATTCGTGCCACAGGACACGTACCTCGCAATGTGTTGTGAATGCTGCTGTTGTTGTTATATTCCTTTGGCCACGCAGTGTGTCAAGCAGCAAATAATCGGCAATGCCAGTCCATTGGGTGTCACGAATGAAATTGTGTAAAAAGAGTTTTTAATTGCTCATTATGTTTGATTAGGGCTGTTGCTGCACTTGCCGCAAAGTGCTGCACGCTTGGTTAACAGATTTTCATCAGAAGAGATCAAAAGCCTTTCTAATCAGCAGCCAAAGCCAACGTCGAAAGCAAAAGCAAAAGCAAACAAGTTGCAAATATGTTTTTTTGCAAGTCTATTGTTATTGCCTCTGGAGTGTGTGTGTGTGTGTGCGTGTGCGTGTTTGTGAGTGAGTATGTGTATGTATGGGAATTGGAGCACATAACCATAGCAACAACAGCATGTAGTATGTATGAGTTTCTTCTCATATTTCGATATCATGCACAAGCCATAAAACACTTATGGGACAATTTTTTAGCATTCGTGCGCAGATTTATGTCAATTTCTAGCCAAGGGTTAATTAAATATATATAATATCGAAGCATAAATAAATAAATCTTTTTGAATTCCTTCAACAAATTCTGATCAAATTGCTTATACATAAATATTTTGTATGTGTCGTCGAAGCTTTTGGACTCCCTCAACCTCCAATATAAAAAAAAAGGTACACAGGACTTGTCTGCTATCACGACTGGTTGGCTGCTGTTTGCAACAATTGGCAGTCTCAGTGCTTCGCCCTCGTCCGTTGGCGTTGTCGTTGTCGTTAATGTTCGCTTCCAAGTGTAAACAGTTCGTTCGTTTTGAGCCGTGTTGTGCCTTCCAAGCGCTCGACATTCTTTTTCACTCACTCAAGCTGAAAAAAAAACGCACTCGGCTCGCAAAATTGTGCTCAAAAATTTCCATCAATGGACTGAAGGTTCTCTGAACTGATAAGAGACAGCCAGACACACATATACACAGAGATAAAGCTGTCGATATCAACAACACAAGTGATAACATGCGTTGAGACAGCTCTCAAGTTTCTGTATTCAGCTATCTATTACTCAATATTTAATCAGATGCCTATCAAATTCATTCATCTGTAGTTTATATCTGTAGTTAAGATAGTTTAGATTAATGTCTGTATACCCGTTTCGAGCTATAGCTATAGGGTATTTCTAGGCGTAACAGCGCGGAAAACGTTTGATAACACCGCTCGCATAAAAGTATGCTATACAAAAGCCTCAACTCTGCTTTGACTCTGTTTTGTTGTGCAAAAGGCAAAGACGGAAATAAAAAGGGCAGCCAGTAGACAAGACAATGAAATTCTCATAAATAACAACGCCTCTCTCTACCAACAACAACAGGACCACCAACAACAACAACAAACACAGGCAATCTCCAACCAGTCGAGTGATTTCTTTTTTCTTTACCCCCTTCGGATTTTTCTTGTTCCTTTATTTTCTTCAATTTTTTTGGTCAGTAGCTCAACTCTTTTTGTCATTTTTATGCCCCCAAAGGGTATTTAGAGGGTATATTAGGTATTGTGTGTATGCTGAAGAAGATAACAATAGTGAAACCAGACCCTTGGGTGGTTGTACTTATGATGGACAGCATCGAATTTCTGTTTAGTATTCAAGAAATCTTTCAATTGAATTTCGATAATGTTCGATTACGTGTAGCTTTGCTATCGATATTGTTGAATTTCTCCAAGTACTCTTATTCTTCGACCGATTTTTAGTTTCGTTGAAGTAGTTTAAAGTTTCGATACATACTCTCGACAATAGTGGAACAATCGAGTTCGCGTTGCTATTACTATCAAATGATCTATTCAAAGATATCGAGATCCAATTACGATTTACTTATCGAAACTATCGATAGTTACGGTAATTTAGTCTGGCATTTGTATTTATGTAAGGGTATTATCTAGTCTTCCGCTTAGTCTCATCTCATTTACTGCTTTTGTTATCCTTTTTTGATTTTTTCTTTTCTTTTTTTTTGATGGTTCATTCTCATAACGGAAATTTCAATGGCTGCTGCTTAAAGTGACTTTTGTTCAACTTTGCGCTCAGCTATCCAAACACAGAGTACTCATAGTTATCAATAGCCCCAGTATTTGGGGGGCAGGGGGCACATTAAACTAATGTTTAGTTGCTTTCGTTACAGTTTTTGAGTGTCGACCCTCGAAACTTTGTCAGTAAATCGTGGCACGTGATGGGCATGAGCTTGGGCGTGACAAGGCAAATTGCTTTTTGTATTGAATTGAATTTTATGGGCTGTGACAGTTTGTGAGTGTCGCAATTGTAAATGCTTCAAGACACTTGTCTATATATTTTTAGCTGTCTCTAACCTAGGATTTGAAAAAAGAAGTAGAGTATGTTTATCTTTTCTACAAAATTAAAGTTAAGTAATGATTTACAGTTAGTTTCTTATACATGCAACTCGGTCATTTCACTGTCGTATTATATCAACTTGCGCTCTTTAGTCTCAACTATCATTCAATCGAATTGATGTACACAAACGTGTAAGCCTTCAATTGACTCTTGCATTGAATGTCTTGTGGACAATGCTTCTCGAAAGTATATTTATATATACCTTTTGCCGACAGTACAACATAATGCGGCAAATTGCGTGCAGCGTTGCACAGCTGAAGCTTAATTTGTGGCAAGCTTTTGTTCATCAGCAAATTGACAGAGAAATCATTTGCACAAGCTATTGTGTAAAGGAAACAAATATGATCAGATTACCTGACTCTTGACTTGGCTTGACTTTGGTTTCACATCTATAAAATGAAACCACCATTGAGAGCGATATTACATCAACCGCAACGCTTGCATTAAGGCTTACAAAAGTAGTGCAACATGATTCTGTTTAAATTCTTTTATTAATCGCACTTAGGGAATAACGAGAGATTGAAAGTAAAAGGCAAATTTTGATAAACTCTTAATTCAATTAAAAACAAGGCAAACTTAAAACAATTGTAAATTGGTTGGGTTCAGTGGTTCACGCCCTGGAGTACGAAAGAGAATCATAGAAAACCTCTGAACAAAGATTTTTGTTTGGCTCAATTTAATACAACGAAACTAGTTATTTCCTTTTCTTTGTTATTTGCCATTTTTTAGCTTTCCAATTAGTATAAGCCATTTTAAAATGACTTCTTTTCAGATTTTGATTTTTTAAAAATAAAAACTCAGAGTTTTCTTAACAAAAGGTTAAATTCGGAAGTGATAATTACAGTCCAGGAATATAGTTAGTTCTGCTAGATTCGGCTCATGCACAAGCGGCCTTGATTAAAAATAATATATTTAATTAAAACGAATCCTTTTGTTATATTTAGCTATAGAAACTAATTTATGTGACACGCACAATTAATTCTTTTTCTGTTTTTCTGTTTTTATATTCAACATCAATATTAAATCTTAATTTTCACATCATTTTTACTTCCACCATTTCACTCTTATTTTCATAATAATTGCATTAATTTGTATACATCAAAATTTGCTACGAATGTGTATTAAATGATATAGTAAATACTCATGAAATTATTCTCTCTTTTAATCTCTCTTTATAACTCCACACAGATGATATGCAATTGTGCGTATAATTTAAAATGAATTTTTTATAAAAATCGAAACGTTCAGTACACACATAAGTAAATGCGAAATGCAAATATTTAAATACGTATAAAAAAGCAACAATAAAAAATTAAATAAAAAAAATCGTTAAACATCCAAACAATAACAAAGTGTTCATAAATGTATTAACAAATGTTGTTAAATGTAAAAATAATAATTGCAAGCCAAATTAATAAAGAATATGATAAATACTAATTGCCAGCTTAAATTGCATCTGTATCTTTGTATCTTTATCTCTATATCAGTACTTGTATCTGAATTTGCATCTATACAATACTAAACAACGTTAATAAATAAAAATGCAAACTCCATTTCGCACCAGCCCAAAATCAAAAAAATACCAAATTGATCCAATCAATCAGCCAACCAAGCAACCAATCAAGCGCTCAATCATCAATTGCAACTGCCATTCAATCATTCAACAAGAACAACAACACACACAACAAATGGCAATAATAAATAAATTTTAAATGCTCAACATTAAACGCTCCTCATTAATTACGCATATAAAACAAGTTTAAATAAAACGTAAACATAAAAAGCAACTAAAAAAAGTTATAGAAATTATGAACTTTTAATTAATTATGGAACATTCATCAACACTTTTGTTGTGTTTGTTCCATTGTCAAAACGAAAAGGCCGCCGCTTGCTTGCAGTTGCAGCCACAGGAATACCAACAACATCAACAACAACAACAACAACAACAAGAACAACGACCAGTAGGCAAATCAACAGTGCAACAAGCGAAGCAAAATTTAAGACAACAACACCAACAACAATCACAACAAGAACTGCATCAACAACGTCATTCAACGCATTTGCTGGGTAAGTGTCAACTCAAAAAAAAAATAAATAAAAAACAACATGAGCATTGCAAATTTTCAACAATTTCCACAAATTTTCAACAACTTCCGCAAAATGTTGCAAATTAACGAAATTTTAAATTAAATTTGTCGACAATTTTCAGACAAGCCAACTTCCATTTCAAATCAGCAGTCGAAAAAAAAATGTTAAACTCATTTATATTTGAGGAAGGTTCATAAAGCTACAGTGAAACAAGCTTGACAGTAGGAGACCCTGTACTTATGTGGCGCATGGGGCAAAATTACAAAACAAACTTCATCTGGTCTTGCCCAGATGTAGAGGATCTTATGTACCAGGTATGGTGTCTCTAGCTCTTATAGTCTCTGTGAACTAGGTGTTCAAAAGAGGGACAGACAGACGGACACACGTACTTGGCTTTATAGGGTCTGCCACGTCTTTTTTCCCTGTTAAACGCATTTTTTTTTGGTCAAGCTTAATTGATCCTTTTGTACTTTCTTAAAAAGAAAATTTATTTTAAATTGTAACAAAGCCAAATTTAAATTGAACTAAAGTCTTTGAATACTTTCAATTCTTTTGAACAAATTATTAATTTAAGCTTTTGCTTATCAAAGGTAGTTTATAGTTACTACTGTAGCTGTTGAATTGATGCTCAACATTGTTAAGTGTTGAAGTTTTGAATTTAAACAGTTAATATTATTAATTTTTAAGATATGTTTGAAGGTAAAGTTCTTGGTGGTCGATATTGCACAATTGTTTATTTAAATTTAATTTTAAAGGATGAGCAAATTCGCAAATAAATGACTTACTTAGTTGTAATTAAAAACCATTTGAAACTTTTTTGAGAATTATAAATATATTTGTCCCTACTTTGTAGATCTGAATATGACAGTAAAAGGCTAAGGCCCATTTTGTTTAAGTAGGGTATGGATAACAACTTGTCAGAGCGACAGTCGACCACCAATCAAAAACTGTTGAGCTCAGCACTGTCAGCCATCTCTGAATACGTATAAAAATTGCGTTAAAGCAGCTGCAAACTGTGGGAAAGTCAACCACTTCACTGTGGCAGCTTTCATTTTGCAGTCGCAGTCAGTCGCAGTCGCAGTCGCAGTTTTGTCTGTTATGAATTTCATATTAGGTACATACGAAAATCCAATAAAAATCACCGAAAGCAATTTTCGTTAGCTGAACAAAAAAATTGAAACGACCAAGTAGTTAAGAAAGCTGTAGTTGAGTCACCGACTATACGATAGCTGGTCCTTTATTTAAATATAGTTTATGAAATGTACTTATAAATTTTAAATTACATTTAGACCCTCACGTTGCTGACTGTAACTTAAATGAGGTATAACTGCTGTTAAATTTAACTGATCGGTTCTCAGAAGTCGGTGAATCAAATTTGTTAGCTCTAGCTCTTAACTGTCCAGGTCGACTGATGAACACCGCTGTTCATTCTGTTATATATATATATATACTGTATGGGTTTTGACACTGCACCTTTTACCTATTCTATGTGTTGCAACGTATACAATATACCCCTTAACTCTACGGTTACGAGGTATAGTAAGTAAAAAGAGAAACGGAGATTGGGTTGACTGGAGTTTGGTTTTTCAGATGTTTTTCAAGTGCTGCATTTAGATGGGCACCTTTTTTCGCTCACACAGTCACACACATTCAAATACGCACACATACTCAAATTTGTTGCAATTTATCGTAATGGATTAAGGGGAAACGTGTTTCAACATATTTTTGTCGCTTTCAACCGAGAGACGAATGCAGTTTCTGCCGTTTCAGCTGATTCGCAACGAGAGTTTCTTAATTTGTTTTTAATTCACTGCCAACGCAAAAAACGCTCTTTTCGTTTGCAGCTTTATTCACTTTCTCTACCCTGTAAGTAAGAACACTAGCAAGTCGTGTATGACAGTTAACGACTAAGGCAACTTTAAGCTTAACAACTGTTTGTGTTATCTAGAATTGAGAATAGTTTTGTATTTGAAGCAACTTCTACTTTGTACATGTAATTACAGGGTATCTACTAGTTCAACATTCTTTTTTTTTAATTTAAGCGATATATATTCAGAGCTTTAGTTTGCATGCTAAACGGCAATTGAAAAGTCATTAGATCACGACTATTTCACTGCTTTTTATTCTAGCAATAAACATGAATTTAATTTGAACAGTCAACATTTTTTATAAGCCTTTATTCAGCTATTTTTTAATCGCAAAGCAAGTTTATTTATTTTTATTCTAAGCTGTTAAAATTGGCTATAAGCCGAAATTTTTTAAATAATTAACAACTGTTCTTGGTTAAACTTTTTGCGCCATAAACGCAACTATCGTTATTTTTATTTATTTAATGGAATTAAGTAGATATACACAACTATTTAGAGACAAGTCGATAAACTAACAAAATGATTGTTGTCTGAAATTTGTAAATTATTCATCGTATGATGGTATTACAAACAAATAAATATTCAATTGATTCGATTTTCTTAAGAATTATCATGTAATCTGTTTCAATATACACATTTGGCTCGAGTATTTTTCGCATTTTAACTCAAGTTTAGTAAAAAAAAACTAAACTAAACTGGGAAATAAAGCAACAATTTAACAGTTCTAGTCATTTAAATGTCTGTTTGGTCGGCATGGACTAGTCGGCTTGTCGGACGTTTGTCATTTTGGCTGAAAAGTTCATTTCCCCAGTTGTCAACAGTTTATAATAGTTTTTGCCTTTGTGCTCTTGGCTCAACCGAGCGGATTGAAACCCAAACCGAACCGCTCCAAACAAGGAGATTGCTATTTGTTTGATGTTTTTTTCTGTGTGTGTTTGTGTGTGTATACGGGTGTGTGTGTGTGCGTGTGTGTGAAGAGGTTTGTGTGTTTAGTTAACCATTTCTCTATGTCTGAGCATGTCTCTAGGTCTATCTTTCAATTCCAGTTGGTTTACTTCACATCGCAGGAGAGAGTGACTGACGCTCAAATGCAAATCTGCTTTGCTGATTAAACCTAAATAATGTCCAACGTTTCCTTTGCTGTGGCTCTTCCCTTCCCATTGTTTGTCTTGGCCCTTAAAGAGCTGACCAGCTGCTGTTTTATAGCCAATGTCACTGTGTATAATGGCTATGTGATTAGACTTGCCTCTCGCAAGGGAAATCACTTTAGGTCACCACAAAAGTTAATATTTTGCTCATCAGCTAAGCATATTGTTCTTTTGCGTTAAAGTTCCTTTTGAAAGTTTCCTTTGAAATTTTAATGGATTTCCTTGCATATTTAAGATTAAATTTAAACTTGCCGGAGGAATAGTTACTGGTACCATAGGTTAGCAAATTAGGTTAATTTAAATACAGATTAAATGTTTAGTATAAGACACAATATCAACAAGGAAAATTTTTTAATAAACAAATAATGTTAAATACCATCAGACCATATTTAATAAAATTCTTACAATTTTTGTGTAAAAATGATAGATTTTTACTTAATCGGACTGAAATTCATTAGGTCAAAGGAAATTAAATCCGTAAAACTTTAACGAAATGAAATTAGATCACGTAAAGATATTCACTTCCAAAAAATTAGTTTTGAATATCTTCAGAAATTAATTGTGTTATGAGAAAGAAATGATTCTGCTTTCAACTTTTATTCTATTTAGTCTTTATCTCAGTTTTCTTGGTGTACATAAATCTTTTGAAAGAGTATAAAAACTTCGTGATGAGCGGATGGAACAGAGCTTAATGCCTTATTTTCTTTTACCTTTTTCAGCAAATCTGAGACAATTTCCAACTTAAAAGGGAGCTGCCTGCATTTGTATAATAACACAGTTGAGCTGCCGGTTGCAACCGGTTTGCTTCCGTCGTCGTTGTTGCTGTTGTTTTTATTGTTGGCACGTCCTGCCCCTTCTGCCTAGCCACTTGTTGTTGCACCTTTTTTATAGACGTTGCTTGTGCTTTATTTCCTTTTAGCCTGCTACTGTTGCTGCTGTTGCACGTAGCAAATTTTCAATTTAATTTCTGTCTGAGTGACTCTTGTCCCTGTGCTGCCCTGTATATGTATCTGTGTGTGAGTATCTCTCTTTGTGTGTGTGTGTGTGTATGTGTATGTGTATGTGTCCTCGAGCTACAGACGCGTGTTTCCAGCCTGCCATTGTCTTTGGCTTTGTTTGCAGTGCCATTTCCTTTGCGCCGCTCGCTTGCAACATGAAATTAACTTGTGTTTTTCTCTGTATATGACACTCGTATTGCCACGGCAACAACATAAACAACACCAACAACAAGAACTACAATCAAAAGAGAAACGACGGCAAAAGGAGCTGTGGCAACAACTCCCCAAATAGATTATAGCTGAATATAAATGCTTCTTTCGGTCGCCAGTTTAATTAAACTGCGGCAATGGCTGCAAATTGTTTATAATGTCAGACACTCTTGGCTCTCATCACAGACATAGCACAGCATTCAAGCCATCATTGACAGTCATTCAGCGACCCAGTTAAGAGCGTGGGCGGCGGGCGTGGAGACACAAAACCATTGCAATGACAGTCTATGCGGCACAGTGGTGCAAATTTGTTAGCTAAAGGCCAAAATGCTGTTAAAAAAGAAAACCTTAAACTATAATAAGTAATTAAACTAAACCAATTGGCCAAAAATTAAATCAACGAAAACTTTAACTAAATTTTAGATGTTGTTTTAACATAACACATGCCAAATCAAAGTCTGGTATGTTGCATGCAGCTCTGCTTTCAGTTGTTGTTGTAATTACAAAGCGCTTTGATATAACAAAAGCCATTGCTGGGCTATCTCCTCCGCCTCCCTCGCTTTCGGTTAGTCAGTCAGCAGTGTTTTAAGAGAGCACCAATAACCGCACTTGAAAGCGCGCGCACAAAAGTATGCACCACTATTTGCCGAAATGACTTTTAACGCTCGACGCTCGACGCATGGCAATATTTGCATGCGGTCTCTGTGTTTGTGTGTGTTTTCGAGTCTTTCTGTATTTGTATGTGTAAGAGAGTGTTTATCGGCATGTTAGTGCCGCTAGCTGCTTTTCTAGTTGCTGGCATTGATGCCAAAGGCCAGCCAGCCAATGTGAGTGCCTTTCAAATGAATATAGCAAAAACTATAGTCCGCTTTGTTTTCTTTTTTTTTTCGTTTTTCTATTTATTTTTTGCCAATGAAAATTTACCATATGCACTTATTTCAGCTGCATTGCAGATCAAATGTGGAACATTTTGTTGATTAGCTCTTCATCTGCATCTGTCGACAAGTTTTTGTGTCTGCTTTCTAAATTCAGTTCGGTTTCAAATGTTTATTTTGCATTCAAGTGTTTTCTTTCACTGATAAACATATTCCGTATTTTTGTTGATACAGTTAAAGTTTATGGAATAGCTAAACTATAAATGCGTTCTTTAATTTTAAATTTAACAATTAGTTCTTTAATATTAAATTACTTATTTAATCTTTTCATTAAATAATTGAATTATCTTTTCTGTACTGTTTAAAGAGAATGAAGAGATCTACATTATTATCCCACTACAAAAATTTCCCCTCGGGTCAGATTTTATACGGAAATGTCTTTATTTTTTTCAAGTTGTAGACCAAACGCTTATTTCTGTACTCATTTAAAAAGATAAAAAGCAAACCTATTTTAAACACCTATTAACATTTTTATTTATCATTATGTGAAAATAAAAATCCTTTGTCAATGTTTGCCAATTTAAATTGAAAGTGATTATCTTTGCAAACTTATTTTTCACAACAGACTTAAAAGAAAAGTGCAGCAGAAAATGCAGCTCAGGTAAACAAACCGCCAAAAGAGCGCTTTTGTGGCAAAATGACCCCCTTGATAAAGCATAAATTTAAACAAATTTACTGAACGATGTGAGTATGCCAAAGGGTTCAATTATGAACAGAGCTTACCAGGTGACAAAGTGGGCGCCTAAAAGCTTATCCCCTACCTGGACTGAGCTATGCAAACAAGCTGAGCAACCTAGGGAAACAGTGTGGGCAGCTGTGGCAAACCGGCAAAAACGAAAAGCGTAAAACTCTGAAAGTGTAATGTGTGAAAAATGTAGCCCTCGAGGTGTAAAGTCTGTCATCTGGGGCATAAACGCCTTCAACTTTAGCCCCACACGATTGTTTTTGTACTTGTTGTTGGTGTGTCGCGCCTAAGCGGCTGCAACTTTTGTTGGTCAAATGGGTTGTGGTTCAGAGTCTAGAAAGTGCCTTCAATTTCAAGGCTCATTTTGTATAACTGCGACATTGGCCAACCATTAAATTGACTTTAAAAACTTTCCACCTGCATGCTTTGTGCCACATATAAAATCAAAAGATTTAGAAGGAACAACACAAAAAGCTCGAAACTAAACTTGAAATTAATTAACCGCGACAAGGCCAAAGGCAGCTGAGAAAAAACAGAAAACCGCCCTACTGAATATATCCAACTGAGCTCCTGCAATTTCAACTTTCCACTCATTTCGTTTCATTTCGCTTTTGTCGTCATCGTTGTTGCCATTGCCATTGCCGTTGCCATTGCCATCTTGCCATTTGCCACATAACTCATAAAGTCCCTAATTACACAAACAGCTGACGCGGTCAAAGACACAATAAAACCGAAAAGAATGAAACCCAAAATATTAGAAACAATACAAAAAAAAAAACTTAAAGACAGCTTGCGATTTTCTACTTAAGTATATGAAGTACATTGTGAAACTGGGCATTTTCTCAAGTTGCTGGCATGGAATCAAAAATGCGTATGCGTGTTCTCAGAATTGCTTTCCCTTTAATTTCTGTAGTCATTACCTTTTTTCTTCAATTACCATTTATATACAGTCATCGTCTATACAAAAACATTTATGTATACGAAATAATTAAGAAACAAACTTATAGCGCTAGGGTGTTATTTATTATAAATTAAAATTATTAGAATAAAATTATTATACATCATAGCATGAAAATATCACAGTATACAAGTTATGTGTACGAATTTGATGATTATCAAGTCATTCTAATGATACATTCAGTTGTTACGTGGGTTATGACCTAATCTGAAAATCATTCTAAATTCCAAAAACAGACTTCCTTAATTTATTATTATTATTATTTTAGATAACGCTATCCGTCGTGAAACTTTTGCAAGAGATTAATGTAAACAACATTATATATAAAAATAACAGAATTTTCTGATATTGCGTTTTTTCCCACAAAATTCATGCTCACTTTGCTGTTGGGACTATTTACTTTTGTTAAAGTAAGATCAGAAAATCATATATGTTATTTGTGGATGGACTTTAAAAACTGACACATAGGAGAACAATTTCATTTCTGTATCTACAAAAGTTTATTACAACTAATCCATAATACCCACTGTGATTGTGTGTATCCTAGCCCTATGTATCGTACACGTGTAAATTATTGTGGGCTGGCATGGATGGGCGGCGCCTGAAAGCATGCTATAGGTTTTTTGCTCCTTATTTTTATATTTTTTGCAAGCGCAGAAGCAACCGTTACACGCAGCCTCGCCGCATGTATTTCAATTACTGCATTTCTCAGTCAGTTGGGCAGGGACAGAGTCGGAGGCCCTCGACCCTCGACCCATGATCCGCCCCATAACGGTAACGCGCTATTCGTCTCCGCCCCTTGGCAGAATTTGTTTTTATGGATTTTTAATTTGTGCCAGGCTTTCTGTTCCTTTTATTTTTCAACATTTACTTTTTTGTTGTTTTGTTTTTTCGCGCTTTTACGCAAATTCATTGTTTTAATTTACTCAAGTTGGTTGACCGAAAACAAAAACTAATCAATGTGAACGCCTAAGGGGCTGGTATGGGGAAAATCTGCATGAACCATGCACCCTGGGAGCTAGGTGACAAAGCAGACGCGTTGTCCAGAAATGAGGTCAAAGCCCAAAATAGGGTTAAACAGTGTAGCCATTTTTAATTAAACATTAAGTCTGTCTAACTTTTTGTTGTGGTTTTCGGAATTTGACGTGGCTCAAAGAGCGTCCGTTTTTTTTGTCCTTCTTTGTGACTCAAAAGCATTTGGCATTTGCTTTTGGGGTTTCAAAAGTAACCGCAGCCCGCTAAGTTGTGGCCAAAAATGGAAACTTCAAAAGACAAGAGCAAAACTTACGAACAGAACGCAACGGCAAACGGGATTAGCTAATGAGATACAGTTAAAAGATGTCTGAATATTTATCTTTTTCCATTTTCAGTGCAACTAAAAAATATATATTAAGGCGCTTAAAACTCTGTCTGTAGTTTTCACAAGTAATGAAAGAACTGTAAATTCTTGTATTTATTTTTGAATCAACTTTAAGAAAATTCAAACAAATTTACGTAGTCCAGGCTTTGAAGAAGTTAATCAAAACAAACTTGGCATAATATTAAGTTAATAAAAACTGCCATAGTCAATGCTAATATAAGTGCTTAAGTTTAAGGCAAGAACGTTAATTACTTACACTGAGAATCTTATGATGGACTCTTGTGACACTGCTGTACAACTGAATATAATTTATGCCACTCTACTAAAATGTAAAAATATGTAAACGAAAATTTATCTAATGTCTCTTAAAATATTGTTATATATTTACAGGTAACATTTCTTCATTGAACGAAACAACGATATTTAACTAAACAAACAAAACTACAAAAATATAAGAACAACAACAACTGCTACTCACGGTTTCTCAAGCTCTCTTAAAAGTAGTATTCAAGTGCGATTTATGTAAATTTAATAAAAATAACCGAGAAGCAAGCAAACTAAAACTCTCGCAAAAGAGAACCAGCTAAAAATGCGTGACCAGAAAGCCGGAAATTAAATTTGCAACAGACATAACCTCAAATTCAAAAAAATATAAACAAAAAGTAGTGCAAAGAAACCACAACATTCAAACATCCGAAAAGCAAGCTAATAAAATATATAAAACAGAAAAAGTTACGAAATTCTGTTGGTAAATGTTTGTTCAGATTTAAGAAATTAAAGACAAATTGCAGCGGAAAAAGGAAAAAAAATTGTTAATTGCAAAAATAAACGAGAAATATTCTAAATAAGTTTATTAAGCTGTGCAGTGACATCTTGCAACAGGAGGGAGCAACTGCGTTTGTGCTACGTTGAACTTTGACCCACTCGACGCAATTGTCTTTTGGCTGTAGTGTTAATCGCAGCAACGTGCCACGACGTAAGCTACTTAAACCAGGGCGACCACCAACCACGTTGTTGCAACAACAACAACAGCAACAACAATAGGATCAACAACGGGGGCAGGGACATTCCAACAGCAATTCAACCTAAAAGGAACGCAAACAACAAAACCAAGGACATGGACTCGTCGTCGTCGTGCACGCTGTTTGTCGTGTTGATCTTCCTTGTGATAATTAAAGGTGAGTGCTTTGCCCTTCTTCCAACTTCTCCTTCTCCATTACTTCTGTTTGCCTTTTATCACACTTGTACCTTTTACAATTGTCTATCTCTGTGTGTGTGTGTGTGCCTAATGAAAAGCCAAGCAAACGTTTCAGCTGCCTTAATTAAATAATTGTTAGCATTAATTAATTAATGAAATGAAAATTGAATTTTAAATGCAACTCTCATGCCTTGCTCATGTTGGGTCAAAGGGCAGCACTTAGAAATTGCCACTCCGATGAATCTTTATGTTACTATAATTTTAATTTGGTCTAAAAGCTATTTGAATCCCGTTTTTGTATCATTGCCTGAATTTGCGAACAGATAGAATCATATACATAGTTATAACAAAGTATCTTCACTTGTTCAGCTAGATTCGAATTAAGTATATCAACTATAAGTTTATCAACAATGCCACCTTTACTACAAATTGTATAAATTGGTATCCAAGTTTATAAAGAACTTATTTTTCGTTGTCTTCTGTGTACATTGTAAAAGTCTGTTTCACAAATCCTTATGTGCCACTATCAATTCGAAATGCACAACTCTCTGGACTATGCATAAATCTTCTTGTCACATTACTAACATGCCACACAGATGGCGAGGGAGTACGAGAACTAGAACGAGAACGAGAACTGCAACAACTGTTCAACTGTTTTACCTTCTTGTGCCACCGACACATTATTTAATTCAACAACGGATTTTTCAATTTTCCTCTGCAACATTTTCACGGCGCTTTAAGCAGGCCAAACAGACAAATAGAAAAAGAAGAGTAAAATGTAAAAGCCACACATGATATATAGGAGTATATATATATATATATACTATATATAACTTATATGTCTCTCTATTATACATACACATATGTATGTCTAGTAGTAACATGGGTAAATTCCCACGCAGCCAGCTATAAATTCACATTGTCGCCATCGCCATCGCCATGGAACTGAGGAGATCGCCCAGAGCCAAACTTGGTCATATTTTGTAGTTTACTCAACGAAGTTTGCTCACGAGAGCGCTCTGCAATTGCCAAAGTAGAAAAAATAATACGCGGCAATGAGACAAATATTCAAGTAGAAACAAGTAAAAGCTCAACAAGTTGGCAATATGCGATTAGTAGATACCCTAAAACATTGTCATTCTTACTAAGAAATTGTTAGAAACACTTGTTCCTATGAATAGAAATCTAGAGCAGTTTCTGATCAAGAATATATAGACTTATGTCTGTAACTCGTAATTATTATTTACTCGTTTTTATATACCCTAAGTGTACGGGGTATGAGAAACGAAAATATTACTCGTACAATTGTCAGAGTGAGCCCCAGGAGGGCCTACTTCAAATCTACAGCTGCTCCCCAGTGTGCATGAGGAACTCACAGTCACACACACTTACACACAGACATATCTATACTGACACACCAATGCTTTTGCGTTTGAGTCTGTTCGCTTTTTTTTTCAAGTTTTTTTTGTCGACTTGCATTCAGTCGAGAAGTTGTTTTTTCTGGCTCGTTGAGTTGGGTTGGCTTTTTTTTAAGAGTGAGGTAGAAGGTGGCAGGCTTCGACGCGACGCAGCAGAAGTCTCATGTGTTATCCACTGTTGTCAAAAATAACAAGCATAGACGCACGATTCTCAATTCGCAATTCTCTCAATGCTAGTCATGCTCCACATCCATTGTTTCCCATTTAGTGCGAAGCATTAGTTATATCAACATCAATATGTAGTTCAGCAAATTGAATATTTAGTATAAATGATAACCTCATTTAAGGCGAGGTTCAAATTAAACTTCAGTGCTATGTTTATGTCTTAAGACTAACGATTGTCGTTTAATTGGACTTTCATTTTCATAATGAAAACATGGCTGCAAATCCTTAAAGTAGCTTTAGTAATATTTATTTATTAATTTCCTTAATTTCATTCCATTTTTATAACCTTGTTCTTTATTTCTATTTATTTAATATCATTGACTGATTTTGTTTAAATTGCTTACATTATTCCAATTATTATTATTCGTAAATGTTTTAGTGACAGAGCTTAGGTAAGAATGCAACGCCCTTACTCCTTTATTTATTTAAATTTAAATCTTATAACTACAGCAAACGCTTAAATAATTTCATTCCTGTTTTTTATCATTCTCGTAAACGTTTTACAGCCTTTCCAGACATTTTAAGACGCAATAAATTAGAAGTATTAAAGCCTCAAAGTAAACTTAAAATTAAGATGAAGAATAAAATCATTTTAAAGTATTTAGTGTTTTAGTGGGACTCGAAATGAGTCTAAATACTGCCGCAAAATTCTTAACAACCTAATGCCTAACTGATGCTGCAGACTGATGCTGTTTAGTGGAAACATTTCAAACAGCTGCCATTCAAACGCTCCATAACTGTCTGACCTGTGCCACACTTCAAGGCTCTTATTGTTGATTACGACTTTGTTGTTGTTCTTATAACTTAAGCATCGCTGTGGGAGCTAACTGGGAAATCTTTGATGGTCTTCTACGCTATGTCCGCTCTCAGTCGAATGTCCTGGCCCTCTGTCTACCTCAGAGATTCGTAGAAAAAGACAAAGACTAATGAAGATAACGTTGTATTCGCATTCGCTTTCGCATTCCCATTCCCATTCACATTCGCACTCGAATTCTCATTCGAATTCTTATTCGACTTCGTGGCCAGAACAAATATTTTCAATAAGCTTCGCGTAGCTGTAACAAAGTGCGCACTGATTGGAAAATCAGCAGTTGAAAATTGCCAAAAGCATAGGGACGAGCAGGAAGGCAAGGGAAGCCAAGGGAAAAACTGTTGGCGGAAGGGGAAAATACAATATTTCAGAGATTCAGCCGAATGTTGTCAACTTGTTGTTGCTGTCAGTTGGCAAACGCATAAATTTCATGGCAATTCGAGCGGCTCTGCGCACCTTGAAGCCATTGCTTCCAACAACTCTGAACTCGGTGAATAGGCTTACGGTTGGGGACTTATATTATTGCAAGTCATATATTTTGTTTTTAAGGCATTTTATTCATTCAGAAAAATTTAAATCACATAAATTTCTATTGGATTTGCATCTCAGTACCAAAAGCCCGCACATTCAAAATGCCCTTAACATATATTGGACTTTATTTTGATACGAAACGCTTTTAACTACTATTTACTGTTATGCAGGTGTGGCATGTATGCGGCTAAAATACGATAACTTTCTTGATAAAATTGTCTTAATATCAAATAAAAATTATTAATATGTGTACTACCACTTTAAGAATAAAAACAAATGTAAGAAAATAGACAAAAGTAAATGAAACAAATTTAAAAAAAAATATTAACGAAACATATTTGAATTCAAAAATACAATTGGACAAATTGATTTTGATTCAAATTCCTATTTATTCTTAAATATTATTGACATTATTTCTTAAAATTAATTAATATCATTAAGGTTAATTATTTTTAATTAACATATTGTTTTCATGTTTAGCTTTTAGACATTTCTTTAGACCTCAACAATTTCGGGAGTGATTTAACTCCCACAAAAAATTGGGCTTCAAATTTGAAACCACAAAATAATAATAAAAATAAAAAAGCGACTGCTTATCGTCTTTGTTGGTGGTGGTGCTACATGTTTTGCTTTAGTATTTGGCAGCCGCAATGATTTCAGTAGTAAGCATACCGTAGAGGAAAGTTTGAGCACCAGCAACTGGCAC
The DNA here is from genome assembly GCA_035043265.1 of Drosophila testacea. NCBI lineage: Eukaryota > Metazoa > Arthropoda > Insecta > Diptera > Drosophilidae > Drosophila > Drosophila testacea. Next base: position 5,262,105 of record JAWNND010000151.1, read on the forward strand.
CCACTGCCACAAAAGTTTGCTCCCTGTGGAAGCTACCACTGACGCCTGCAGGTAAAGCGGATAATCCACGTTGTGGGGGGGGGTGGTTGGCTTCCGCTTGGCGACGCCATCAAGTTGCTCAGCCTGTGCCTGAAAACTGCACGCACAACTTTCAAGGCCGTAAGCGGGCTGGAGCAGCCTGTATAGCAGACTGTACCACCCGTATCCCATCAAAAATACAGCCCAGTCAGTCGTTAAGCAAGCTGCACTGTAAGAAGCAAAAAAAAAACATGTTTTAGTTACGCGCTCTGCACTTCCGTGGCGCCATCTGAACTTTGCTACAGCTTCTTGGATTTGATTTTTAGAGTTAGTCGTAACCTTGCTCCTGTCTCCAAGCCGTCGTCTGTATTTTGGGGGAACACAGCCACAATAGGGGGAGTGCCGGCGGCACCTGTAGGGCGTCGTATGAGTCAGCATTGCCGCCACTAAACTTTGCAAATAAGCATTTTTTATGTGGCCAATACTTCACCCTCCCACTGTCGCACTGTCCCTACCGCCCCCTTCCCCCATCCACTCGTCGCTAGATCGTAAAAAAAACTTAGTGCCTGCGCCTAAATAACCGTAAACGGTACTCGTGGGCCTCCCAAAACAACGCGAAAACACAACAAAAAGCCAAACTTGATAGGCATAAATTTGCTGTAATTTAACGCATTCAATTACAAAAAAAAAAGCACAAAAAAAACTTGCGAGCGCCTTGCGACTTACTTAAAAATGTCATAAAAAGAAAACAAGTAAAAGACCTATAAATGACAGTACTTGACAATGGGATGCCCCGCTACCAATTTCATTACAATTCACGGCAAACCCGACTAAACAATAACCTGTACATAACAAAGCTTTATATTTACTAAAAAAATACAAATACAAATGATTTGTCCGCACTTTTTATGGATCTGCTTCCAGGTTATTTAAAGGATTTTTTGTTTAGTTTAAAAAACAACAAGCTCTACGAATTTCGAAATGTTAAATAATAATCATGATCTGTTAAGAAGATTCCGTTTAAATGGGTATTTTTTATTTTTGGCAAGGTAAAAGTGATAGGAGAGTAAGAAAATGAAAGCTAAAATAAACTGAGTGGACAGGTACATAAGTATATATTAATTTTATTTATAATATAAATATCAAAGTTACTTTAATGTATGTATGTATTTTATTATGCAGCTCTTGGCATTATATACTTTTAAATAATTTAATTTATAAAAGATATTTCAACTGCAAATTAATAGTAAGTATATAATATATTACTTAGATTCTCAACAAATTTAGTCAATCGACCATGAAATTTAACAGCACACTATTAATTGCTGAGAGTTTAGTTAATGCATTTGATTTCGTTAGTTAGAGCATTTTAGTTAAAGCATTTGATTTGTTAATGCATTTGAATAATTAATAAATAAAAGCTTTTCCAAATGTTTGTTTAACTAAAATTAAATGAGAATACAGAAATTAAGTAGAGATTTACACGCAGTTAAATATCGTTTTAAATACTGTGATATAATCGCAAACATTTAGAGGGGCATAAATTAAATATCAAATTAAAATCTTGTCAATTCTTAGCTGTTTGCCAGCCACTCGATGGACGCACTAAAAGCGTTTAAAAAGAAGAGTTGCTCACTGAGGTAAAAAAGCGTGAAACAACAACAACAACAACAAAAAGAAGTGAAAGAAATAATTGCGCCCAAGGCGACTACAAAGCGAATTACAAACAGAGCCCAACGGCTCTTGGCAGCCCCGAGGCGCCATGGCGCCTTAATGTATGCAATGCCAGCGTCAGCCTAAATGAATGTGAATGTAAATGTGAGTGTGTATAAATACTCGTTCTCTCTCACTGTAGACCCAATTGACTTTCAAGCCAAAAACAAAAAACAAAAAAAAAACACAAAAAAGAGAAACATGCAAATTTTGAGGCACAGCGCGAGTTTATACCTTTGTGTTTTTCGTTGTACGGCGATTTGCATAGCCTACACGAGGGCGCCCAGGCAACAGCTACAGCTACAGCTTCTGTCTCCATGGTGACATTAACAGCGTGGCGGGGTTTTTGGATTTGTGCAAAGAGCCAAGCCAGCGAAAGAAGGAGACATGGGATGGGAGGGATTGGGGTGGCAGATATCAGGTTTTAGTCGGTCAGGTGAGTCGAGCCGGCCGACCCAGTGACTGACTTTGCCACACGGTCACAGAGTGTGCGGCTGGCATTGAGTTACTTTTGCCTCACACACACACACACACACACACACATACAGTAAGAACATAGTATTACAAGGAACTCTGGAACGAGCAACGCATCCAGGCGGTACGTAGCACATTTCAAGGATATACTGGGATGCGCATGTTTATTCCCGTTTTTCTGGCCCATTTTTACGCTCAATTCCAGCAAGAGAGAGAGAGAGAGAGCGAGAGCGGGAGAGAGCAAACGGAGGAGCAGATGGACGAGTATGTCTCTTTCACTCAAAGCTTCGAATGCTGCGTGGGTTCATTCAATAGATTTCTCTCATACATACATACAGGTTTATGCGTGTGTGTGTGTGTGTGTGTGTGAGTGATTGCTAATACACACGTATATACATAAATTTTACATATATAAGGACTTGTGTGTATGTGTGCGTATATTACTCTCGTTGTGTTGAGCTCATAATTGACAGACAGTTGAATTTTTTATGTTCTTTGTGTCTGCGTGTGTTGCCGCCTGACCAAGACTCAACATTCAACTGCTTGCAACATTCAACTATGTGTGTGTGTGTGCGTATGTGTTTGTGCAACATCCAGCTGAGATTGGAATCCATTATTGCCTGTCAACACGGTGAATTTTTGAAAAAAAAAAAATGCAAAGTGCGTTACCATGTTACTTGAAGACTGCAGCTTTAATTGAGCCAAAACGGCAACGTTTTAATTAAGAAATATGCCGCACATGCAACGCTTGCCACTGTCACACTGCCACACTGCTATACTGCCACACTGCCACACTGTAGTGTGGTAGACAAGTCCATCATCCAAACTCAAACCAAAACCCCGAAACTGAGGCACAATTGTCACGGCGCTCCGCAAGCATGTCAAGGATGTTGTCGGCAGCTCGAAAGGTTTGAGGTCGACCTGGGTCGTGTGGCATGCACCTGTCCTATGAATATGTGTGTGTGCGTATGTGCGTATGTGAGAATGTGTGTGTGTACTCCACTAACTAAAAGCCAAATGGCGTTTGTCATATCAGCCGCTCGTTAGCCATATGAAGAGCAGAAGAGCAGCACATGACCGGGACGGCGGCTGTGGCAGAGACTAGGTGACAGTGTGGCATGCGTCTGGTGGCATGTGGCAGGTTGCAGGTGGTAGGCAGAAGTCTCTTCACCTAATCGGCATAACTATGCCGGCGCCGTCGCTGTCCCTGTCGTCGCTTTCTGACTAAGTGCCAAACAATGATGTGTAGAAAATGTTGTACTATGTTTCTACTTCTTGAGTTGCACATGAGAGAAGACCAGGATAAAGGGTTAACAATCTTAATAATAAGGTAGCAGAATTAAGTTAAGAACTTTAAAAGTGAATGTCTAACTGAATCGATTGAGAAAAGCGAAATGAGAAGCAAAATGAAAAATCGTATAAGATAAAAATCATGAGCAGAAGCAACAAGAAATGCATCAAGCTCAGGAAAATGAAAAGCATAGAGACAGGAAGAGATAAAGTGAGTAACGAAAATAGGAAATGAGTGGAGAAGAAGCAAAAAATATAAATGTATTTAAAAGCAAAGCAATAAATAGGATATCAGACTTAAGCAACAAGAGAAGTTAAGTTAGGCATCAGATGAAGGAAAATTGTGGAAGTGAAATAAAGTTGAAAATTGTAGAAAGAATATAATGAATATAACAAAGAAGATAAGTAACAAACTAAGCACTAAACACAGAAGTGAAGTAAAAAGCAAAGAGAAAAATGATGCGCTCTTAAAGAAACCGCACAAGAAATTAGAAAGGAAAATAAATAGGGGTAGTAAAACAAAAACTAGAAGAAAGTTAAAGATGCAATGTGTTTAAACAATTAATATCAACGTTTTGGATGCGACCTCATCAAAACCTCATTAATACAGTAAATGTACCGATAATAATAATTAATACTTAGCTTACAAATAAATGCTATTTAAATACAGTTGTAATGCTTTGTCGATATTAAATTGTGCTTTAATGTGCGTATATATATATATTCCAAAATATTTATGTACAAATTCTGTTGAATATACATGCTGATAAAAAGGGGAAACATAAATAAAATACTGACATCATTGTGATTTTTAAAAACACATGTCGCAATTGCATAAAAGGTTGCATAAATTTGATTTTAAATTTATGTAAAATGATATGGAAGGAACTACACTTAAATAAATGTAATTTTAGTATTTATCTTTTATGCAATTTATAAAATAAATTGAATATTTGCCGTGTCGAAATTTGATGGAACAAATTTTCATATCTTGTGGTCATTCATCAACTGTTCCGGATTGTGTGTATATATGTTACATAAGTAGAAGTATAATATGTGTATTATATACTCATAGCATCTATCAGGCTTTGTGGCATTATTTATGTTTTTTTTTACTCTGGCTCTATGGTTACCTATTTCTCCCACTCGCTCTATCTCTCACTGTCTCGTTCTTTCCCTCGTTTTGAGAGCAAACAAGCTGCGTTACAAAACGACAATGTCCATTAACAAAATAGATACACTCACATACAGGCACACAACCGCACGCACACACACACTCCCCCAGGTGCAGTTTCGAATGGGCTATAGTTTCGTATGTAACTGTGTGTGTGTGTGAGTGTGTGTGCGAGTGTGTGAGTGCATGTGCGTGTAAGTTGCTCTGTGCCGCACCTTGGCCCCTTAATGTATGCAATAAAGCTCAAGTGTAGCGCCGAGCTTGTGGCTGCCAACCTGCCACAGCGAGTTGAAACAACGCTTTTTGGTAGCTAACCTTCACTTTCACTGCTTGCACACACACATACACACACACACATACATTCACATGCAACATTGTTGCATTTTCAGGTAGCACAACAATTGCATTGTTGTCCGTAGTCCCTCATTTCCCCTTGCTGCTTTTGAAAAGTCCTTGTTGTAATTACATTTTGTTTTACTCGTGTTGAGGTTTTTTGTTCGACGACCTTTTTTATCCAAAGCGTCATACGTTTCTTTGTGCCACAGCTGCCCCACACACTTACACACACACATACATATAGACATAGACATACATAAGCTCAGCTAGCTTTTAGTTGTTGATGCAAGTGGCACTGTGGGCCGTTTCTCACTCTGGGAGTGTGTGTGTGTGTGTGTGTGTTTGTCCGCCCGTTGTGTACACATGAAATTCATGCGTGATTTTTATTATTGTTGTGTTGTGTGCGCATAAAATAATGTTTATGCATGCAGCAGTAAGTGTGTGTGTGTGTGTGCGTGAGGTAGCAACAAGTTATACAAGTTACATATGTACAATATACATTGTACATGTCATTGAGTTGTGCCCCGCCTCCCACTGTTTCGACCGCCCCGTGCAAATTGTAAACTTTATTGAATTCCTAGCGCTTTATTGTGTGTAAAATTTATCGTTTCAATTATTTAACAACAACAACAACAACAATAACAATGAACAAGAAAAAGTGAAGTGACATTTTTCAACACGCATCTCAAAATGTTAAATCGTATATTTTATGGAATACCAAACGCAGACCTTGACTCAACAGCTCGAGATGCCGCGAGATGCTCTGCTAACTGCATTGACTTTGACATTTATGGACTCTACACACATACTCACAGCCCCACATACTAGAGGGGCTGTACAGCGGCCCTGGAGTTCTCAATTCTCTATTCGAATTCGAATTCGTATGTCCCCCAGGGCTGCCGCTGTGCCACGTTGCGTATACGTAATTTGCGCAGGTAACCAGTAATGGAATTGTAATGTGATTTTCTTTAGAAACCAAGTGAAGCTCGGTTGAGTCGAGCAGCAAAAAAGTTTAACCAGTCTGAAAATATCAAAAGGAATAGTTTCAGCAGTTGATTAAAAAAGGAAATAAATAGATCAACTTATAATTAATAATTACAAGCAATTATAATAGAAAAACGATATTGTTTAGCAATGCTTTAGAAATTTATTTGAAATTAATCTGGTAGATAACTCTTAGCAAGTGATGCGATTATGTTGTACTAACAAACCTACCACTGCACAGTAGATAAAGGATTATTCCTTACTTTCCCAACAAATTAAGATAACATAATACATAAAACTATGTATACAGAAAAAGAAACTACCAACAGGCAAACTCTAGGGTATTTCAAAGTCAAGTGACGAGTAACTATTAATCGACCTTTTCGTTTTGTGCATTTTTTAACTTTAATTAAATTTAATGAATTCGTATTTTTAGTTAATTAACTTTTTGGTTCAATTTGCATTGCGTTCACGTTTAACTATTGTGTATTTCATGAGCTTGGAAATGGGTCAAGGTTAAATTAGGTCAACTAGCGAGTAGCTTGTTGAGTTGAATGCTTTTCAGAGTCGTTTTTCATTCCCTCCAACTCCGACCACACTTACACCCCCTTGTGGCCTTCAGCCAGAACATTGACAGCCAACATTGTTGCTCAACCTGTCGGATAATAAGTAACTCAATTCTTAAAATACTTCAACAACCCAAATGGGGTTGGACGTTGGCTGAGTGCAGATAATGGGAAAAATAGAAACAGTTCGTTGAGCATAAAAAAAATTGGTACTCGAAATGAAACAGTTAATTGACATTAAAGTGAATTATAGAAAAAATATAATTAATGAGATGAGACTAATTCAATACATTTCCGTTCATTAAAATTGCACCAAACAGTTAAATAATATATTACCAAATATATTGGTTGTCCATGGAATTTGTGTGATTGAAAACTGAGTTTTGATTCCGAAATTTTTCATCTCTTGTAAACTTTTAACGTCAAACTGTTTTATTATTCTAAGAAATAATAAACATGTATGTATGACAATAAATGAATTGCTAACTTTGATTTTGTCCAAAAATGATATCAAGGCTTTCAAAAGTAGACTAACCAATTTTTTATAGATGACACATGAAAGAATATAATTATTTATATATATGTTATATTTATACATTATATTTATTAGTTATAAAAGTAACTGGTTAATATTATCTTAAAATATTTTATTTAATTATGTCATATTTATATTATTTGAATAATATTTTACTTAACTATAAATTTATTGAGTTTTCCAAATTATTAAGTTATAATTTAATAAAATTGAAGTGGCATCTGGCATGCTTACGAAATTAATATTGTAACTCATTTTAGCATATTTTCGAATGCTTTCAATTAAAATATCTTCATGGCTGATTGACATCCATTATATTTCATCTTACCTTTATTCGGGGAGTATTATAAAGGTAGTCCAATACAGCAAGCAATCAGATTGCCAAACACAACAGCAATACCCATTTCGATACCAGCCCCAACAAAGACAATACAATTTTGATTGAACCAAGCAATAAGTGTTCTCTTTCTCCATCTCTCTCTCTATCTTCTTTTTCCTTTTCCCAAAAAAAAAAGAGTGTAGAGGAAGAAGGATTGCCTGCCGGAAACACTCGTACACTCATTGCGGGATTTTATTGTTGTTTTTATGGAAGTGTTGTTGTCTTGCTTTTGTTGTGGGTCTTGTTGTTGTGGTCCTGACCTGCATCAATTTGTTGTTGTCGCTGAAAAGAGGATAGCAAAACCTATACTCAATTGTTTGTCATACTATACGATATTCCAATATATAAAATAATACAAAAAAAATGAACAAAATTATGCCTGTACTATATGGGAGCCTTGCCCCTTCTTCTCCCTTGTCTGCTTATCACATTTTCCTTCCCTCTAGCACTACACAGAACACATGTAGGGGTCAAATGGCTGCAATCAAAAAATACGCTTGATTTTTTACATCCTTACCCAAAAAGCGCACTATCAATATTATGAGATTTCATGACGCCTCTACTGACACCGCTTCTATGGCCCCTTTTCTCCATCACCCTCTCTTGTTGGCGACTGAGGGAAATATTGCAAATGTAATATGCGCCAATTGTATGGCCAAGGGGGGTTGCAACGTGTGGGCCTCTCCTCTCCCTTTCATTTGGGCTCGGCGCAGAATTTCAACGTTTTTGCTACACTCAAGCAGACACTCGACGGGTTGGGCTATAAAAAAGCCGAGTAGCAGTAGGTGTTGGCTTGGCAATGCTTCAAAATACCCTGTAATACACACAACTTGAAATTTGTTACTTATCTAAAATAAAATTGCTTGAAAGTAAATGAAATATTTTATTAAAAATAAATGGCTTTTTCTTGTAATTTAATTATTTATTTTAAACAATAAATTCCATTGCTGAGACTTCTTTTATTCATTTTAAGGTCTTTTCAGTAGTTTACTTTTATACAGGAATTAACATAAAAGCTTAAGTAATTACATGAAAATATAAATAAATAGATTAATACTCGACATACTTTAAGGCTATTTAATTAAATTTATTGCCAAAGTTGGCGTTGTCAAAATATTGTATCAGGTTGTTCAAAAGAAAGTATCACAGGTATAACATTTTCATGATACTTGATCAGGGAGCAAGCTTCCTATTGAATACACTGATTGTTTGTAAAAAAATGTCATGCGAAGTTAAAATTGAAAAAATATTATCATTATGGAAATTACAGGGTGTTTTTTGGTGCGGTTTGCGGTAAATGCAGGCATTTTAAAAATTGATTGTAAATACCAGGCAAAGGCGGCGAGTGCGAAAATATTTCGCGCACGTTGAACCGCCAGACGGGCTGACGGAAGCACTGAATGACAGACTGAATGACTGACAGACTGTCTGGTAAGCAAGCAATGCTCATGTGAGATGTGTAAATATATGAGTGTGTGTCTGTGTGTGTGCATGTGTATAGGTTTGTACATGTGTTTGTTGGCAATTTCCGTTTCTACATTTCCGTTCGTTTTGTCACGTAGTTTATGAATGAATTTAACTGCTGTCGGTGCGACGACGTCGTCGCCCGTCGTTGACGTCGTCTATAAAGCTTGTTGATATGTTTTAATGAGCACTTTTTACATGCACACGTGTATCTGTTTGTGTGTGTGTGTGTGTGTGTGGGTATGTGTCACATATAAAACTAAAAAAGATTGAAAGCTGGCCCCAAAACAGTGGCTTGACACATGGCACACATTTAAAAGGCGCCACAAATTGTTCAGTTGGTTTGCCTTTCGTTTGCCACATTTATTACCACAAGAAACTTGGCCAACATGGGAAAACGAAACGAAACTTTTTTAATTACATTTTTCATTTCCTGCACACATTACGTATACGCAATGGTGTGCCAATAAAAATGACCAAAAATTGCTTATTGGCTGCTGGGAGAAGTGACTGCGAGCCTAATGTCCTTTAATATATCCTACTGTTCAGCTTATAGACAACAATTTAGCTATTGCCCTGTCAGCCTTCCTTCTTACTTCTTCTCGTCTTCTTGTCTTCTTGTTTTCTTGTTCATGTTCTTCTTGGTGGTGTCCTTTGTGGCTGGGTGACTAACTGCTCGACTGGTCGACAGCTTTGCTCGTTTCTTAAACTGAAAAAAAGAAAAACACGGCAAAATACAGAGCACAGAACAACAATGCTGTCAATAACAAACCAATATGGAACTTGACATATCAAGCGTGGGCAACTCACAGCGAGGGTTGAACCACACAAAATGAATTTAAAAGAAAAATAGTTTTGATGTGTTTTAATTGAATTTCAAATATAATGGAATTGCTAAAAATTTGAATAAAATTTAATTAAGACTACTTTGCGAAATAAGTTTGATGAAAAACGAATTTAAAAATCACAAAGTCGCAAAACGAAAATTGAATTACAATAGCAATTTTAAATGCAGCTTGAATGTGTGCTGAAAATTTCATCAAGATCGAATTGTGAACTTGAAAGTTATTCAAAAATATTGAAACAGACGCCATAACGTATGGTATTTTCAGAATAGGTACAGGGTTTCTACAGTCTGATTCTCTCTACTGTAAAATCATTTCTTAAACTGCCCTCGGTGGTAACGATTTTTTAGTACTTCAAGAGCTTAACCAAAAATCTATGTGAAGCTGAACAGTAAGGATTGCCTTTTGGCCAAGCTTCTCAGCTTGTTGCCAATACAGCAGCCGCACAGCGATTTATGTGTTGGCCAGTTGTTGTGGTTGTCCTGTCCGTTTGTCTTGTCCGCTTCTTTAAGCTGAGAAAAGTTCTTCCTATAGTTCGACAGACTCGGATGCTGGAGGCATTTTACTTATGAGTGTCATGCGTCTGCAAATCTCTTCACAACTCGCCGGATACATTGCCATGTATTCAGCCTCTGCTTTTTGAGTGGGATGGTATGGAACAAGAAAGTAGGGGTAGAAATACACACAATAAAATGGGACATAGATGAAACGCTCAATGCATGTCAATTTGTGGTTATGTGGAACCACAAGCAGTCCCTACGTCCTTCCCTAGGGGAAAATCGTCTTATAACCCGTGAAAATCTGGCCAAGCTGTGTCTCATGTATATATTTATGTCATTTCAAGATGCGGGTATGTACAACTAGCAGACACTGTTTGCTATGCGGGCTGTATGGTCGCCTTTGTCCAATGCACTTTAAGACACTTTGAGACAAGTGACAAGAGACAAAATGCATTGGGCTCAAAAACGACGAAAGTTTCCAAATTTATTTGCGTTTATCTTTGTGCCAAAAGTTTTTGGTTAACGTGTTTGCTATTGTCAACAACTTTTGTTGTGGTGCCACAACTGACACGCCCACATCCATACACCCCTCACTGCCCTTTCAACTCTAGCAAGTTGCTGGTAGCAACAAATCCATCTGATGCAATTGCAATTGCTTTTGTCAAGTTTTCGTTCGTCGCATCTACCAAATTGTTTGTTTTGTTTGGCGCGTGCTGCTTTTGAGAAAGTTTTTCCTATTTTTTAACAAACATTTTCCATTTCCCTCACGCTTTCCCCTATCGCTTTTCTGTTTTCCTTTTGCATTGGTTTTTGTGTGTCAGGCATACAATGCCACGCCCTCTAGTACACTGTCGCCCAACTGCCTGCGTGTCTCGTGTCATGTGTATCAATATTTGACTTGTTGTATTGCAGTGATGATACACTGCACTTATGACATACCCTGTTGCTTAGTTACCTTATGGGATAGTTTGTTACTTCCAAGTACTGAACCGAACCTCGCTCATTGGTTTGGGTCGGGTTTTTTAGGTTTATGGTCAATTGAGCCAAGGCTTAAACCAAAACATTGAGTTTAGGGGCTCTTGAACCTATTCCCCGAACCAAATTAAATCCTACTTCTATAGATGGTTCAAGCCTATAGATGGTTCAAGCCACCAAACAGAATCTTCCTATATTTCGAAGGATTGCAGCCTTGGTTGCGTCAAGAACTCACTTTATTTTTGACTTTAATATTCAAAAAATTGGTTATAGAAATTTTGTTAAAAGATATGGTAGATAATTTGGGGTTTTTTTTTACAATTAGCTCCATTAAATGTTTATCTAACTTAATCACTGTCGCTACCTGTATTTCTAGCTCATAAAAAAGATGGATATAACAAAATTGGGCAGGAAAGGGTATAATAAGTACTGAAGCAATTTTCAATCAAGATATTAGTCAGCTTTGTCATTATACTCATGCGATCTCCCCAGAGTATGGCCGAGTCAAGCATACACGATATTTTAATGTTTTCGAACTTAAGTCATTCGATAAACATTCTCATTTTTCACTGGTAAAACTCTGAGATATTTGAACTTACCTCTTCTCTTTTTTGAAGAACAGTTTGTTTATTATTTTTCACATATTTGGTTGTTCTCATTGATTGAAAACCAATTGCACTTTCATGAAATATTTTGGTTGATATAAATTTACTACAATTTGAGCTAGAGCTGGGATATCTACTCACCTAATTGGTTCCTAGACAGATATGTATATATGTATAAATATATGTTGTTTTCCAAGACTAATATGCTAATTGAACTCTAGTCTTTGTTCTTTGGCAGCTCCCCAAATAAATGAAAAGCAAATAAACCAAATTACGAGTTATTCTGTAACTCTGTACCTATGTAATCTGTTAAGTAATGCAAAAACTTATAATTTTAACTTCTAACTTTTTACAGTTTGGCGACCGTTTAATTAGTTGGATTAAAATAGTTTTTAGCATTTAGATAGTAAACAGATCATATATATGAATGTAACATGTTTATCTCTCTTATTAAAATTAGTCATCAAAATAAAACCACTTTTCGTATACAATAAAACTAGTATATTAGGTTTTTAGCTACAGGAATAAACCTAGCTATATACATATGCATATATATCTATTTAAGATAACATAAAAAGAAAAATATATTGATATAAGAAATTAAAAGCATTATTTTCATGTCGCTCTCGCAAATATTTTAATTATTAAAACTTTTAGTTTTGCACTTGAATCAAATATCCGCATGCATTCTTTATTTAACAATTATATTCTGAAAACATCCTTAAAAAAAGAATGACTAAGTCAAGAAATACCATATTCTGAAGTTTTAGAAACAATATTTCCCCTGCACACGGTGTGGAAGGATAGTCAAACATTATTATATCGCATAAGATATATATATTATAATTGAACTGATAATTATCAAACACAAACATAAACATTTCACAATAGTTCTCAATATAAGAAACCTTTGAAGATTTTGCGTAACCCCTTTCTAACAAATAAACACATTCTGATAGCCTCCAAAATCATTTCAATTGTCGCATGCACACATATGTACATACATATGTGGAGCATTCATTACAATTTAGTGGTATTAACTGGGCTTAGAGCTCTCAACATGCTCTGATAGTAGAGCAATTTCCATTACGTGAGGAAGTGAGGCATGAGCAATTTAGAGTTTGATATTACCCAATAAATGTTAAGTATATTATCCTTTCCACACATTCCAGATACTTTAACAGACTTTCTAACTTCTATGCTTGTATTTAATCAGCTATTTTTCTCGTTTACCTTTGCTTATTTACAGGTAAGTGCGCAATTCCGCCTGCTGTCAACTTTAAACTGCAATTCGTGTAGCATAAAAAGATGAACAGAAGTTGAGTGAAGTGGAGAGAAAGAAAGAGGGAACGATTCTTCTGCAAGTATAAAGCTCTACAAGTACAAGTATAAAATGAGATAAAATAAAATAAAGGAATGAGCGAGAGATGGAGGGGGACTGATAAAGAACAAAGATGAACAACATATCAAAGTAATAAAAAACCTTGACATAAACCTTAGAGATATGAGTAAAAAAGTGTGTGTGTGTGCACATAACGCACAAAAGTCTAACAATAACAAAGACTCAGGGACAGACTAAGTGGAGTGGGGTCGGGTTTAAGGTAAGGAGGCGGGATGGCAAGGCAATCTGGCTCAAACTTTGGTAACAAGTTTTTGTTATTGTTTTCAGTGTGAGTGTGTATGTGTGTGTTTGACTTTTGGTGTTGTGCCCGCCTAGGCAGCTGTCAAAAATCAACGCAAACGTCAACGCTGAAAAGCGACAAAAAAAACACACACACACACACATACACGCACACTTACTTATAAAGCCAGGCATTGGACACATGTTGAAAATGTCAAAAAGTAGGCAACATGTTGTGTGCAAGGCATTCCCCCTTGTCACCCTATCCCATTCAGCTACCTCTTGTTGTATTTAGATACTTTTTTATAAGTTTACACACACACACAAATGCGTCCAGCTTGCCTCGTTTTTAAAAGGGCCAAGAAGGTCGATTAGGCAAAAAAGAAAAGAAAAAATAACACGATGAGAAACCTTTAAAACCCTTCAACACATTTGCAAGCTTTCCTTTGCCAGCTGCCAACTATTTTGGCCCAGGCGTTCATTGATTTTTATAGCCAACGCTTGGAAAATGACAACACACACATAACGGTTTATGTACCGTTACGTTTTCATTAAAGACTTGGCCACATGCTAGTTAAGCTGTAAAAAATGACCCCCACAAAAAAGTTCGTTTTACCTCCAACTGGATTTGACATCTGAAATTAATTGATTTTTGCAAAACCTTATCGATCGATTAAAATTTATGGTATACCATAATCGGAATTCAATTCTTAACAATTGATTTTAGCTTGATTTGCATTATTAAAAATTAAAAATAAACCCCATATCAATTAAAACGTTAATTATGAGGTTGATATAAATGGAGTGAACTGCCAATTGAATTTTCTATTGAAAAAATGAATAATTAATCATATTTAATGCAAGAGCATGAAAACTTCTTCGACTAAAAGTCAAAAGTTCTCTGCTGGTTGAGTTTTGTGTTGACTTTTTGATTATTTGGCTTTTAGTTGATTATAAGAGAAGAGGAGCACACACACACGCATATCCTGGAGTCCGGGACAACAATGGTACACATTCCCTTATAGCCAAAGAGACAGACAAAAGGATAAGGGAAACGGAACTGATGAGGCCAAAAGGAACTGTGACAAAGGCTGTTGTGAAAAGTAACTCCTTTCAGCAGCTTCCTTTCATACTCTTCCTCTACTTTCGGTTGAACTAAGCTTAAAGCTGCCACTGGTTCGACTTTCACTTTAAACTATAAAGCTGATAAAAATTTAGAGCATTGGATTCGTTCTACATAGTTGGTAGTAGGGACCGGCTGTTCAATTTTACGCACGCACGAGTTTGCCATGGAAAATCATAAAGAAAATTACATTGCAAAACTATCGGGCAACGAGCCATGGCATTCCCTCGGCTTCATCATTCTACTTGTCATTCTCTCAATCCGTTTCTTCCATCCCACTCGTGTTCCCATTGGTTTTAAACTTGACATAGTTTCCGGGGCCAGGGGAAAGTTAATCATAGCAAAAACTTTGATTTCATTTAAGAAACTCGTGAAACAAGAGCAACATCCACAACAGGCGCACTTCAATTGTTTGCTTAGGCGAGAGTTATCCATGGGTTGGGTGATGAGTTGAGAACCGCATTTTTGGTGAGGACGTTTTGTTAGTGATGATAATGACGATGACGATGACGATGACAATTACGATGCCGATGATGATAATTACATTGCGAATAACAGAGGGTGTGGAAGTTGTCGAGTGAATGACAGGCTTGAATGAGACAGCAAATAATGAGAGCAAACTCAAAAGATGCTAATTCTAGCGAATGAAACTCACGAAATTGTTTTCAACAGTTTGGGAATACACAAAAAGGGTAGCCCAAAAAATAGAGTAAAAATAAAAGTATTGGAAAAAGGGATAAAGAAAATAAAAATTTCAAATGGAATATTAATCAAGAAGAGCAAATTAACTGAGCCCAAAAGGAATAGCAGAAGTAAACCAAGAATATTAAATAAAGGTAGACTCCGGGGTAAGTCTAATTAAAATGTAATACAAATGTCGACCACTTTAAATAGGTACTTCATTAAATATATACACTTAATTAGAAATTCTTTTTACGTACATATTAACACAAAAATAAAAGCACACAATTATTTTTACGTTTTGCCCCAGAGTGTCATAAGAGAGTCGAACAAGTCTGACATACATTAACACAATTGCACATCTGTTAACATGAATTCCAACATTGCTGGTTTGGGCAATAAAATAGCAGTGTATGTTAAATAACATGGGCGTTACATTTCATGCAATAAAAAGAATATAAAGTCTGACATGAATTAACAAAATTACACATATGTTAACGGTACATAAAATATAGCTGGCTTTAGGGATATATTAATTTTTTTTTCGGTAATTTAATTATTATATATATTAATTATATTTAATAATTGACTATTAAAACCAATTAAATATTTCATAGCTTTCTCTAATTTTTTTTCACAATATCATATCAGTTCCAACGTTCAGAAGGATTATTTTATAAGGAAATTTTTGTTCTTTTATTTCATTATATGGTTTATTTAAAATCTGATTTTATTAATTTTATCTCTTTATAAATTTAGTTTTTAGTAGGGTTCTTATTTTTTAACTTAAATAAACTTAACTCGTGCAATAAAAAGAATATAACTTATCAAGTGCATCTGTTAACATGACTTTTAACACTGCTGATTTAAGCGCTTATACAGTAGGGTATATGTAAATGTAAAATAACATTGCCATTACATTTTCATAAATAAAAAAAGTATGCTACATTATTTTTGATTGCCAGTTTAAGCTATTTCTATGCCAACTCTCGCATTTTGTCAAAAACAAAATTTTCGAAATCATTTCGCCGCAAATGTCTAAGCAAAAGTGAAAAGCTGCCACACGCACGCACCCGGCCAAAGTCAACACCCCCCATAACGCCTGCTGGCAGTAAGGCAGGCAGCGTGCGCTGTCGAAAACAAAAAAAAAGCAACAACAGCCAGAATAACAGCATCAGCAACAACAATGTAGACAGCAACGGCAACGTCGACTTCGACGTTGGCAGTGACAGAGGCGCGGCGTCAGCATTTACTGCTGCTTTTGGCTTAAGATCCTTTTGCATTATGGGTTAGTAGTAGAAGCAACAGCGACAGAGCCAGCGAATTGGGTTAAGCAGCCCGCTGAGTGTATGTGCGTATGTGTGCGTTTAGGTGTGTGTGTGTGGTTGTGGGGGAGTGTGTGTATGTGTATATACTTACCCCGGCTAACTCAAATTCAATTGTAGCATGTAGCTTTGTGCCCTTGCCAAGTTAAACGATGAAATGAGCATTTGTGCCAAAGTATGTACAAAAACAACCACAACAACAACAGCAACAACAGTAACAACAACAGTACAACAACAACAACAGTAACAACATCGGTAACACAACACAATACACATAAATTATACTTTTGCCTTCTACAGCCGTTACGTTGCGCTACGTTACATTTTACGTTGCGTTTTACGGGATGCGGGAAGCAGCTTTTGTTTAGTGTTGCTTTCTTTTTTTGTTGTTTCATTTTCAATTTTGTTGTTTTGTTTTTCTCTTGCATTTAAATTAAGTCTAAATGCCGACAAACGGCTCGTTGTTGTTGTTGTTGTTGTTGTTTTTGTTGTTATTGTTGCTACTTCTGTCGTTGTCGTAGTTGCAAATACTGGCATTGTTTTTGTTCTTGCCGTCTTCTTGTAGTTACGAGCTTCAGGGCTGCAAAGGACTAACAGAAATGTTGCTTTAAAGTAAGCATACATTTTAAGTACTTTATGAGAGGGGTATAATGAGGAACAGAGACAATATGATAGATAGAGCGAGAGAGACAGGGGGAGGGACAGAGAGAGAGAAAGAGAGTTTGAAAGTGGTTTGAAGTTAAGCGATTGAGCCTAAAGAATGTAATTACATTAGAAATTGTAACTATAAAATGTTATATTTGAGACATTTTTGCTGACAAATTATTAAATTAGCAAATTGAATTATCCCTCCAGTTATGTTAATTCACATTTAATTTACAAAACTATTTAATCACTGTAAGACAGCAGTTAATTAAACTTAAGATTCGAGGACTTTAGTAATTAGATCAATTAGGTCTGGGTCAGTTAAAAAATTTAACAACGAGAAAAACTTTTTTCTTTTTATTTCTAAGCCGTATACACCGAAATTTCAGATAAATTGCTTTGTTTGCCTTGCCTTTTATGGATGACATGGAAATGGCAAAGGGAGGATCATAATAATATAAATGTTGTATAGTCTGTATTGACATTTTCCGAGGCAGTGACTGTCCATATTCATTTTCAATTTAAGTGAAATGCTCGCATGCTGCACAATGACTGGAGCAGGGTTTTCCTGGCCGTAGGTCTGTTGCATGCCCCGCACACATTTAAAACGACGAAGTGTAATTTATGGCCCCCAGCAGCGACAGTAAAGTTAATGCCCCTCCAACAGTTCGCTCTGACTGCATGTTGTAAAAAACTTTTAAATTGACCCTCATCATAATTGAAATGCGCTAAAAACAGAACGATGCAAAAATATTTTTAATGAAAATCCCACACACAAGCTTGTACATAAATACACATACGACACAGAATGACCGCGGCACATGGCAGCCATTTGGGGGCAAGCAGAGATAATACACTTAGTCAATATAAATTATAACTAAATATGAACTAAGCCAATGACTTCTTTTATCGTAACTGAACTATGCAAATGCGAAAGTGGCTTATGCAAAATACTGCAGCATACTTTTGAGGGGCTTTATATTCAAGCGGCAGACTTGCGCATTAAATATTTATTCAATTGCTTTAGAATTGTACCTTACTTTGTGGTACTTTGAGTAGTTGTTGCTGTTCTAAGAATATTTATTTGATGTATATTTAAGCAAAACGATTATTCATTATATGTATAAGATACTAACTATAAACAGCACAGCTTAAATTCTTGCAAGATTTATGTTTACTTTGTTTATGTTTTGAGCTTCTTATTTCACCAAACACCAAACAACATGCTTAATTAGTTGGGAATAACATTTTTTAAAGTTTATACTGTTCAGTCTTTAAGTTTTGAAATGTTTTACACTAAACTTCTTGTTATCTTCTAAATTTTGTTTTATTTCTTTAATCAAGACTTCGATGCTTAACATAAAACTGTTTTAGCTTTAATCCAAACTATTTGGCAGACATTAAAGCATAAAACCAGGTTTCAGTTCGATTGCTCAGCTATTGGCTGAACTATTTAAGAAGTGGCTTAATAATATTGCTATACTGATTTATAGAAAACTATTGCAACAGCTTGCGTAATATTGTAGCACTTTATAGTAAGCCCTTAAATTTAATATGTATATTTATTGTACCATTTCCTAAAAGAGCTTAAATGTGGCACGTGGCAAGTACTTGAAATTCAGCTAATTGTTTGCTGAGCTCAGCCCGATTGGGGTAACAAAAAGCGCCAACTAAATGAAAATCGGGCAAATTTGCCAAGGGTTAAGTGGTGGCCCCTAACGCTTAAAATGCCAACAATTATTTAACAGTAAATAATTCACAAATATTTTATGACTTGCATGTCACAAATTGTAAGCCGAAAACATTTTGCGAGTTGGCGCCAGTCGAAAAACTGTTCATTTAAATTTTAATTGCTTTATAAATGCTAAAAAGTCCTTGAACTTTTGCGTAAGAGTGAAAGTCCTGCGCACCACCCACCACCATCCCATCACTAGCCCCTACACCACCCAAGCACCACCCTAGAAAATGTTGCTGGTGAAAGCTAAAGCGATGTGCGAGCTGCCCTTGCAATAGTCAGCAACTCGTTTGAAGCCTTTTCAAAAATATAAATAAAACACAGAAACAAACGAGTAACAAAAGTGAAAAAAATTTATATATATTAATAAAATTTTCACGCGCAACTTTCGGGCTTCGTAAAGCGAAAGCTGAAGAAAAGACAAACAGCAACAACAACAATGAGCAGCAACGGGCTATTTAGTTACAGCTGTAGCCGGCGGCCATTGCACAGGAAGGACATCGTTCCCATCTTTGCCCCACTCTAGCCCTGTCCCATCCCTGGCTCTTTCTCGCTCTTCTCAGACAAACAATGAATATGAGCATATAACAAGCGGATTCTCTCTGCATCTCTCTCCCTCCAATCTCTTGCTCTTTCTGTCATTGTCCATATGTATGTTTGTATGTTTGTGTGTATGTGTTTGGACGTGAAATGATGTCCGTTAGGTATACTTGAGAAATTTTTAGTTGTGTGCAGCACTTTCACTGCTGTAACAGCCAAAAAGGCTACCGGAACAACAAAGGGGTTAGGATTAGGAATTTCCACTCTGAACTGACGCCATTTTCCCTCGAAGCAGTCAGAACGCATGAGGAGTATTTGCTGAGACTAACTGTAAAGCATACCGTTACCAGAGCACGTGGCTGATGTGAGGAAGATTGCGGCACGATTATTGTTGAAGGAACAGCAGCTGGTAATGACGATAATACCATTTAATTACTTTTGGTAATTAAACAAGAAGTGGCATAATAATTCGAATAAAAGCACTAAGAAAATACTGTTAAGAACTTTAAATAGCATCATTTAAATTACAATTAATAAAGTGCATTATTAAGAGTATCAATTCTTTAAATAATTAAAATGTACAGATTCATTTATTGAATAAATATAGTTACGGCCTTCAAAATTAATAACCAAACAAATTTAAATGTTTAAACTTAAATTAACAGCAGTAATCACAATTCATTATTTAAATAAAAGTTCCAAAGTGATTTTTTTATTTTTATTTTAAGATAAATTCTTTAGTGACTTTTAGTTTAGTCAAATACCTCTTTTGAAAGTCAAAGAAAAGTAAATACTAATTTTTATTTAATAAATAAATTTTTATTTTTGCTATTAAAGCTCCTAGTATTTGTTATCTTTAATAAGCGCTATAAAAGTCCTCAAAGAATCCTAAAACGTTATTTTACTTACTTCTCATTATAATTAGAACCCCGATCTTAATTATAATTCTAAGATCAGTTTTGATTCAATCCACTCGTAAAGATTTAACTAAAATTCAGAAAACTTATAAAATTTGTTGTGCCTTGGTTTGTAGTGTACTTCAAGCTGTCTTCATGGCCGTAACATATGATGAAAATTTTGCAATTCTGCAAGTTGTCTAAGTGTGTGTATCTCTGTATATGTTTCTTTTGCAGTAGATGTGTGTAAGTCTACATGTTTTTTGTTGCCATGCCGTTTGTTTTCATTGTGTCGTTAAAAGCGAGAATGCTGCTCCTGCTGCTCCTTTGCCTGCCGGCAGTTTGTTTTAATGAATGAACAGTTAGACATATGTACACGCATACACACTAATACACACAGGAACACTCACACACTCGAAATACTTGTCTGTGCTAAAGTGGCAATTAGAAAGTTGCTTAAAAAACAAAAGCAGCTATGCTACTTAGCCATGCCGCATTCAGCCCCATTTGCCCTGTCCGCTGATGGGTGCACAGTGCCTGTGTCAAGACCTTCAAGCTGATTTATGTGGCAAATACATGCGCCTACACAAAAATTAGCCTTGACGTTGCATTCCACAGTGTGTCAATATTAATTATGCATAGCACAAGCTCCAGAGAACTAGAATAACCCTCTCATTCTTCCACTCTCCCCCCTCCCCCTTGTTACCGCGAACCCACTAATAAAGTTCACTGCAACCGCAAAATGAAGTTGGGAAGGTCGTCCTGAAAATGCTTTAAGAATATGCTGAACTTTTCCACTTGCGATTGGAGGGCATGTGTTTTGCTACTTATAAGTATAAAATAAAAATAAAACAACACAATTCGATTTCTGGCGCCATTTGCTTAAGAAACTCATATATGTATATGTATGTACTTGTGTGCATGTGTGTTTGTTTCCCTCTCCTTATTGGCTGCTCTTTTATTATGTGTGCTTTTTATTGTATTACGCTTTTGTTGGTTTTGGCTTTGGTTTTTCAACTTCGTTTTACGCTTCAGCGGCATAAATATATAAATTATTAACTCACCACACTGGGGTATTGGGTTGTGTATGTCTTTGTGTGTGTATGTGTATGTGTATGTGTGTGGGTGTAGATGTACGATTTCAACCAAGTGAAGCTGCTTGTGGCCTTAGCCCTTTTGCCTTTAACGTATTGTCCTTGATGGCACGCGCACCTTATCCCTTGCTTCTTTTTGTTTCTACACCCTGTAAATGTTAGAGACTGAAAGCATATTCTTGCAAAGGTAAATTGAATAAGTCTAAGCACCGGGAATTCAAGATCAGGTTACACAATGAACATCAAATATTAACATACATACTAATCCCAAAAACAACCGTTTAACAATGTGAAAGAGTAAATAACATTTGAAGTAAATTTAACATAATTAATTAACTGATCTTAACGTAACTGTAAATAAGTTAATGGACTTAACATCAAGTAATTACATACACTTGAAAAGAGCATAAAATACGTATACATGGTATTTTTTCTATTTATGATTCAATTGTCAAATAAATATTTTAGGAAGAGTAACACATTGATAATACAGATAGTATCTGTCAGATACTTTAAGCAAAATACAATACAACATTTTAAGTCTTATAATTCTATACATACTCTACAACTTCTTACAGGGCATCGTTTAGTGCATCAATATTTATTTGAGCACCCTTACTTGCTTTGCACTTTGTTGTTTTTTATTGTTTTGTATTATTTTTAGTTATTTGTGTGCGTGGGCATGTGTCTACATGATTTATGATCGCACATTTATAGTGCTGACAATTGAATGATATTTTTTTCGTGCTGACATCAAGTGCGTTTGGTGCTCCTTTCCCTTTCCCTTTCTCCTTTAACCGTCCACCAGACCGGACCCTCCCTTAGACCGGTAACCGCTATGATCGATGGTCATGGGCGTAGTTTGGTGGCATTTGGGCTGGGGTTGATTGCTGGCATTTTTGACATTGTTTGCACTCGTTGAGTGGCGTTGTTGGCCAAATAGCCTTAGGTTACAAATGTGCATTGCAAACACATACCCCTACATCAACATCTAACTATGTAAAATATTTGAATATAAATTTAAATTCATGGCAAAACGTTCTAAAAATGAAAAATATTGCAACCTTTTCTTTTTACACTTTTTATATCATTGTGAAAACGCCGCAATTATTTATGGGCTATTTTATTAAAATTATTGCAAAGAATTTGATAAAGTTATTTAAAATGCCAAGCTATGATATTTAAATTAAGAATTTATGTTGAAAAAATTGGCAAAACAAACTAATAAATCTTCAAGTTCTCCAACTTTCATATCATGACAAACACAAAACGAGAACGAGAACGAAAACGAGTTTCCCTAGTTTTTTCTTAGTTGTTTACAGGGATTAGAAAGATATGCGAAATCTGTAGCTTTGCTTTTGCAGAAATAGAAAAGTAATTTTTCAACTAAAATGTCGCATTCAATAAACATTTTGTGTTTGTTTTTTCCTATTTATATTATAAGTGCTCCCCCAAACATTGTAGAAAACAAAACGCTCAGACACTTATCCAAATGTCATTAAAAATTCACTTTGCCAGTCAGTGGACCCATTCCAAGGACTTTTTGAACCGAGCCCAAAGCAAAGTCACGCTGAGAAACGACAATTTCAGTTTGATATAAAATGTAACCATTGGGAAACATAAATGTCATTTAAGATAAACGTAAAAATTGCTATTTGATGGGCTTTTGCTACAAAATAACACACAGCCAAGCGGTAGTAGCAAACAGGAAAAAGAAAACAAAAAAAACAAAATAGAAAACGAAACAAAACAAAAATAAAGGAAAATTACAGGAAAAGTTGCTTAGATGGTAACAGGAAAAAGTAAAGCACTCACCTGACGGTGTTAAAATTTAATTGACTTACTTGCAAATTGCCTGAAATAATTTGAAAGTCATCCAAAACGAATCATTTTGGGCCTTGATTAATTTAATTTAGTGAATTAACTGTCAAATATATGTAAGTACATATATGTATATGTGTGTATATTTTTCTCCTAATGACATCTCTGACATGAGCTTTAAAATGCTAAAATTTGATTAAACAAAACCTCATATTATGGTTTAAACTGAAAGAAACATGCAGGCCTCAATTCAATTATGGCTATTAATTTTCAACACTCAGCACTCAACACTGAAGCACTGTATCAAAGTGCCAACTGAATATTTATGACAAGAATTCGATTTATGATATGAAAAAATTTAAAGAACATTTTTGAATAACGTTTGTGAGCCGCTCGAAATTTTAGTTTACTTTAAGTCACGTCATACTTATTTGAGGTTTAAGATCGGTTTCTTTAAGCTGGTTTGTTCATACTTGAACAAATATTCTTCAATCGTACGTTGAAATGGAAAGTCCAAAGTCCAAAAGTTTGGAAACAATTCTATTCATATAACGTTTAAAACAAAACTCAAATTAAGCCAGGTTTCAAGAGATATAACGAGAAAGTAAATTAGTTTTTAAAAATAAATACATGTATTTTTTATTGATTAATCATTTGATTCCGTTTTAATCAATTGAATACACGCATGTCTCAAGATCATAATTTCTGTGTCATGACCAATTGGAATTCAAAATGATTTTCTTTGATGTGGCATTTGATTAACACATGACTCTCATAACTGACTTCACAGTCATAGTCAGAGTTAGAGTCGGCGTCTGAGTCATGAGTTTGACTGGGTGTTTATCATTACAAAGTCATCATCATCTGCTGCCTAGTGACAGCGAAAGCGGCAGAGGCAGTGGCATTAGTAGGTACGATGTGCAACTATATGAAAAATGCTTTATTACTACACGTTGTACATTTACA
The DNA here is from genome assembly GCA_035043265.1 of Drosophila testacea. NCBI lineage: Eukaryota > Metazoa > Arthropoda > Insecta > Diptera > Drosophilidae > Drosophila > Drosophila testacea. Next base: position 5,286,410 of record JAWNND010000151.1, read on the forward strand.
GTTACAAATGAGACATACACAGGGAAGAGGCTGGCAAACAGACAGTCGTGCGTGTCTGTTTGCCGCTATTCACACACACACACGCACATACACACTCACACTCACACATGGATACTGAATGAGGTGTCTGGGGCGTAGGCCATTGTATTGGTCATGCACAAACAGGAAGGCTGGCTGGCGGGCGGGTAGGCATACAAAGTGAGTTATGAAATGTTGACAAGACATTTTATTGTATACCCACACTCACAGACAATATAAATCATGTGAGTGCGCCCTCTTGTAGGCTACAGTTGCAAGCATTTTCAGTGTTCAGTGTACAAATGCAGAAGAGTTGTCTTATTATTGCATCAAGTGACCAGCACAATAACTGATAGATTTATGTGCCTCCAAAGAATTGCAATAGTTCTGTCCAGCGCAACGTGGCGTATGAGTTATATATGTTACGTATACGTTATGTGGAACATCATGCATTTGGAAAATTTGATTTATTTTGTGGAACACAGCTCTGATAGCACAACTATCCCAATAACCAATAAAGCAGGAGTCCTTAGTCCTTTTGCCAAATGTGGAGCATTTCATGGTCTGCACACAACTAGATAATGAATGTGGTAAACTGACCAAAACATTTCAAGTTGCTGAACAGCTGAATAGATCGTTTAGTATACCGGGTGCAGGTCAAAGCTCAGCAGTCAACGTGGCGTATGAGCAATCTGTAGATAGATGCACATTGCTTATACGCCATGGTGCATGAGCGTGAATGTGGAAAAGCACGCGAATGACTTGTAAGTGACTGTTCAGTGGCAAGCGTTAGATAGATAATTTCCTATAGAGTAGAGTATATATTGCTCATACGACGTGGGGCTAAGTGGTTGGCTCAATAAATGGCCGATTGCCCAGATGAATGCAGGTTGTTGAGGCGTCCTTGCAGCCATGTACTTCAATAAAGAAGCTCTGCTTAGTCCCTGTTGCTTTTCGTGTCTATTCGAATGTGTGTGGGAATTTAACCAGTTTGCCTTTTGAGCTCGTTAAGGCCAAAAACATTTTGCAACGCATTCGCTCAGTTTCATTTCGTTTTGGCGGCTAAACTTGGAATTAAATTAATAGCTGCTGCGTCCCATTGCAATTCACGGACTTAGCGCAACAGTATCTCATTTAATGTCTGTTTTACGAGTGGCAACGTCCACTTGAAGCAACTTCAGTTTGTAGCATGGCCAGGGGCGAAAACTCCTTGCTGCCTTAACCCCTAGGATCCGAGCCTCCGCCTCTGCATCTCCTGCTTCTTTCTCATCGTCGTCCTCTTACAGATTCAAATCCGCGCGCGCCCAAGGACCTTGACACATTTTTAACCGTCATTTTTTTCCATTTCTGCTGTGTCCTTTTTTCTGTGAGTGTTTTTTTTTCTCTCTTCTCAATGTTTTGGCTTTGCCTTTTGCGCTTTGGTTGGGCCATTGCTTTCAACGGCTTTGCATAGGCCGTCGCTTGTTTTAATTTAACTTACTTATAAACAACTTGGGATTGTTGCTGTCAAAAGGGCTTTAAACGGTATGTTGCTGTGAGAGTATTCCTTGTCTTTTGCGGGTGGAGAGCTGAAGCTGAAAATGGAAATGACCTTCAAGCGAAAAACACGCGCCAAGTGCCAGCACAAAACCTCAACACGTACGCGAGTGCCTGCAAATATGCAGCGCAAAATTTCTACGATGAGTGTGAATGAGTGTGTGTGTGTGTGTAACCCTTGTAGCCCTTGGCTGCCGAGTGCCATCAAAGTGTCGACGTCGACTGTGCCCCGCAGGCACTTAAGACATTTGCGGCATGTTGCATGCAACAAATACCACACACACACACACACACGCCACCCTGTCACATTTAAGTAATTGAAGGCGCACAAAATTAGAAGCAGAAAACAGTAGTCGAAAAGTGTTAAAAATTACAGCCATATGTCTATGCCTGGCTGAAATTTGACACAACGCGCGTTGCCAGCAGGCATTAAAATCATTGTCAGCTTGAAGTGAAGATAGAGTGTGAGAAAGAGAGTGAGAGAGTGAGAGAGAGAGTGAGAGAGAGAGCTGTCACATTGTATGCATTATGGCCATCAATTAACGGCCAGGCAAAATTATGTTGACACTAAGGCCATGTTGATGCTAAGTGAAAGCCAGAGGCAGACAAGCAGACAACCAACTCAATGTTGAGCTTTAAGATGCGACCTGAAAATCACTTGAACCGTCGACACATCAAAATATTTACGACCTATAATAAAGCGAGAAATATGAAAGCAATAAACAGTGGCAAAGCACATCACACAGCTTACAGATCAGGTGTGCGTGTGTCCAATGTCCAGTGCTCAGCCAAGTTTTTAGACTAAGACCATAAAAACTAACACAGGCCAAAGGCAAACAAGGCAATAAACGCCCAGATCAATTTCTAATGCTCAATCAACTAAAAAAGAGACGCACGAAATCGCTTGAGAGCTTGAGCTTTTGGGAAGAAAATTCTGATAAAATAAGCTGATTGAAAGCAGCTGCAAAGTGATGCGATTCTTTTATTTCTCATCCTTTCTGTATGTCCCCAAGCGGAAGTTAAGGGCAGGCAATTCAAGCAGCTTATGTGACTCATGTGACAAAACTGGTAATAAAAATAATTATTATGAATATTTCTTCTAATGCCCCGTATATGTATATACTATATCCTTATAGCCTCAAATGGCACGTGTGCATCAGCAATGGTGATACTTATGTTAGTGTGTGTGAAATTCCCACAAGTTTCGACTTTATATAGATGAATCACAGGTTTCTTTTAAAATGACAATAAAAATTATTATAAAAAGACATTTATATGTATGATAATATAAACAAGTTTAGATAAGGCATGGAATCTAGGAGGATTAGGAATACAAATAAATATCTCTTTGGATTAATTTGATGCTCTGTCTCCATGATATATCTGAAAGTTTTGTGATTATTGTGAGAAGGACATTAAAGAGCCAGTGTCCTTGAGTAGTTCGAGACGAACTTCTTGAAAAGTCCATTCACATTTGTGGCAGTAAAAGTTTTGCCAAACGAACTTTGTCTAATTATGCGCAAAAATGCTCAGAAGTGACCATAAAGGGGTTGCATGGGCCAAGTCATAAAAAAGTAAAAGGTTTTGCGGTGGCTCTGAACAACTTAGAGCCATTAGGCAAGCTCAGGAAGAAGCTGCTGACTTGGCATCATTTGGCATTGGAAGGAGTCCACGAAATTGGATGGGGAGCGAAAGGAAGTGGCTTATTGCAGAGCGTTAACAAATGCGTGTGAAGCTAACTTTTTAATTACGTTTAATTAAGGCCGTCACCGCCCACAAAATGGCTAAACAAAAGCAAAGTGAAGTAAATAAATGACAGCTGCCAATATGCCAATAGTTATGCTAGACATTTTTGTCCTAACTACTTTTATGTTTTTTTTTTTTTTTTTTTGCAAAAGAGCAGCTTGCAAGCTGTCGGCTCAACAGTTGATGACAAATACAAAACACACATCACACAGAAGCAGCATCGACAGCCATCGACAGCGTCATGAATGTGTCTGCTACAACATCATTAAATTGTTTTCCCTAGCTACATGTAACGCCAGAACCAGAACCAGACTGACTACAACAATTTGGACAACAAGTGCACAAGACAACAACAATGATATTCAACAATGGCAAACGAGTCGCCCAGTGTCTGTGAGATTCACATCATGTCTTTGGCTTTGCTTTACTGCTCCATAGTTGTATCCGTCTCTAGCTAAATGTTATTTTGCTCACGAATTGTGTTTTTGAATGCAACTCGACACTGCCTGAGACTTTTGATGTGACACACACACAACTTATTTATGCATCTCATATATTTGACAGTACAAACAGGACTAAAATCAAGCAAAGCCAAAGCAAAATCAGTTCATTGAATAGGAAAATGCATAGTTATAAAAATAAATATCTGAATATCTCAAGAAACGAAAATATCCATTTTAACACATGTTTATGGATCTATTTTGAAATTATTTAAATGCGAAAATTTGTAAAAGCTGACATTTAATTAATTGTGGTGAATATTATATTCTTTATGATCTCCAAGATTATTGGAAAGACAATGAAAAATCAGTTCTAACAGTTTAAAAATAACAATGCTTTGATCAATGGAATTAACTTGTGTAAGCTTGGAGATCTGAAAAGGAAACTATAGTGCATAGTAACTAAACAAATTTTAAATACTTATCATCGTAGAGAGCTGTGAATGCAGATCATGAATATATTTAACAACAACATATAATAGTTTAATGGGTCGGAAATATATTCTAAAACACAATTTTATAATATCGCTTTTTGGGACATCAAAATAATCTTTGTTATTTCCAGCAATAATCTCTCTGTGCTCTCATTTCCTCTTTGTTTCTGTGCTTAGCCATCTATTTCCATTTCACTCTTTATTCGCTTGCCCATTAAACGAAATAAACTTAAACTTGGGCATCCGAAGCAAGCAAGTCACGAGTCTATTCATGTCTGTGGAAAATTTCTTCTTATATGCAAGCATATTTACGTTCAGTTCATGATGCAACCAAGAGGATGCCTTCATGCTTCTTCTTCTTCATCAAATAGCTGATGTTGTTGTTGTTGTTGATTCAGTTGAAGTTATAAATGTTGTTGTTGTTGTTGCTATTGTTTTCAATGCTCAATGAAGCGCATAGTCACGACTTTAAAGGCATAATAAAAATGGGGTTCATGTCAGCGCTGCATTTGTTTGACTTGTGAACTGCAGTTGCTGCGTGAGTCAGTGTCTCAATAGCTGAGTGTGTCAATATATCAATATCTCATTGACTGCAGTTATCGAGTCAATTGTGCAATTAAAGCATAGGGCGTGTTGTAATTGCGCCCAGAACTGTGAAGGTCGTTGTGTTTTATTAGCAAAATTTTCTCAGCTCGCGGTAGCGGGAGGAGTGTGGGGGGCCAAGGGTGTTGTAGTTAATAATAATCAATAAATGCAACGCCCGTAACCTTTGCGGAACTGAGGATAGCCGCAAAGGGCACTTCAGCAGCTTTTGATTCAATGGGAACTGCCATTGAAAACTATATAATAAAAATTCCCTGCATAGAGCTCTTTCTCGTTCCCTCTTTATTTCTTTACCTCTCTCTTTCTATATATATATATATTTATATATATATAAATCTCTTTCTTTCCTTCTCTCTCTCTCAATTTCTCTTGGTCTCACTCTCTAACAATCAATAAGCCTTTTGCATAGATGCGCCACATGAAGGCGTACCAGGAACCGTACTCACTTCTGTCTTCCGGCCCAGGTGCCTTTCAAAACTTTAAATGAAAAACTTTAAGTGCTCTGATGTGTGTGTGTAAGTTTTGTGTATAAGTGTGTGTGTCTGCACATTGGTTGGAATTCATTGTATTCTGATCCAGAAGTAGTTAAATCATATTCCTTAAGCTTACCTTGGGCTGTAATCTCAAATCAGATCTATTTAAAATACTTCCAAAGCAAACCAAACCAGTTCAAAATAAACCCGTATGTCGTTTATTAAATACATTTTTAAAGTTGAGGTTCGTACATCTTTTGTAGGCCAGTAAACTTTTAAAATTGTGGACAGCTTTCTGCAGTATGTGCTAACCATAAACCAATTAAAGGATATTAATAAGCAAATACTGATAAAAATACTAATTTTGAAACTGAAACAAAAACTAAATTTCTTTTTTAAACTGGTTCGCAAATGCTTACGTAATAGTTCTTTTCAAGTTAAATTGTATTGGATTGTTTTGAATTTATTAACCAAAATTAAATACGATTATTCAACTCGGGTATTAAATCATAAATGCTAAATGACAGGAACTCAATTTATTTAATTGACAAGTACAAAAATGGCTTCCTTTCAAATATGCAAATTTGTTTTGTGCTAAGTGGCCACTGTACAATGTCCATACATACACATACATACACACACACACACACTCACACACTCATGCCCACACATTGGGCACACACACTTACACATCACTAGACACTGGCAACACACACTCTGCTTTGGCAAGTGCTGTGCTCTGAGCTGTTTATCAATGCAAATATTTTGCATACGCCACGTTGCACGTAAATTGCAAGTGCACATCCGTCGACTCAAAGTTGTCGTCGTCGTCGTCGTCGTCGTCTTTGTGGCGCTGCCCTAACTCAGAGTTGTTGGCGTTCCGAAAGTAAATACACACGCGGTCGTCGCTGAAAGGCCTAAAATTGTGGGCTGTGTGTGGTTGTGAAGTGCGGAGCACATGCATAATGGAAAACGTGGCATACAGACAGGCGCTGGCAAAGTTTCACACCTGCCTCCCCCTCCACCCCATTTCCCTGCTGGAACCTTTCCTTCGTTGTTAACTATGTTTGCGCTGGGCATTTTAAATGAAAAGCTAAAGGCAAAAAGGTAACGCTCCGGTCCCACCCAGAACCCTCAGTCTAAGCTCTATCATCAAGAAAATATGCTCAAGTAAAATGAGCAATTAAGGATTATTGCTCGGTTTGCCCATTTAAATTATGAGGCAATAACTGAAAGGTGAAAGCTTCGCACAAATGGCGAAGCCGCTTTAAATCGCGACTGACAGCTGCTCATGGTGTGTGTAAGCCACAGGATATAGTTAAGGCATGTGCTAGATTAACTATGCAAAGGATATGCGCAACAGTAAAGATTCTGTCCCGTGGCAGTGTAGAACCGCCGAAATTTCTCTTGGCAATGTAATTCAGTTTTTGTACACTATCATTTCACTCGATAAAGAATTATGTATCACATAAGTAGGAATATTCTTTATTTATTATTAAAGTTAGCAAACATATTGCTGTGTTCAAAAATTAAACAAATTAATTACAATCGTTGGTGTATCGCTTACAGCTAAGTAAGAAAGTAAGTGTTAAAGAGTTATTAAAGTAAAGAGATATATAATAAAATTGAAAAATATAAATAGGTCCAGAGCCAGTGGGTAAGTTATAGGTCCTCCAAAAAATTAAGATTGTTGAATGCTGAGCATTTTAAATGCTTCAAAAAGATTTTCAGCTGAAATTGGAAGTGCTACGTCATTCTTAATAATGATGTTTAATCCTATTCATATTAATGGATTAATATATGTATATCAATGAATTATAGGACAAACATATACATTAAACAGAAGTCGAATTCTTAGCTGCTGAAATTGCAATGTCATATTGAGTTTCAAAGTTTTCTTTCGAAAAATGTAGAGAACATTTTCGTAAGCTTTTAAATTGAACTCCTGGCTTACCCATGGAGCTAGAAATAATCCAAGACAGTTCTTTGAACTTAATTTAACTTAAAACGATTGACGGCAAATGATAATAAACAACTATTTCAAAAGTTTAAGATAAATTGCATTTAATTAAAAAAATTGGTTATTGGATCAATTCAATAGATGAAAAACTAGGAATCAAATTAAATTCTTCTATTTAAATTTTATATCCTCTCTTTTTTATTTGAACGTTGTTCTGATATAAATTTATTTTACAAGAGTTTAGCTTTTTGCAGGCGTCCTCACACATCACGAAGTAAAATCTCGAATTCTTGATTTTAACACGTTTGTTTAGATACAGATCTTTTCGTCTGCTATCTCCTCTCCCCTTTGTTGCATGTTGCTTATCTGCTTAGCTCGGCTTGTTAAGCTTTTAGTTTACGGAGCCATCGATTGCTGTCACGACCACAACTCCTGCCACATCTCAGAGCTGCACATTGAGTGGCATTTACACTCTTCTGAGGTTACCTGGGCGTCAGTTCAACTTCAAACGTGATAAGCAGAGTCAGAGTGAGAGTCAGAGTCACAGATGTTTGCAACTAACATCGTGTATGCAGTTGCCCTGCTTCTTTTTACATTTTGGCATAAACTTGGCTAACATATGGCTACACAGTTTGTGGAGCAGCTAGTTGACGCCTCACTTGTCAGTCGCTGCTGTTGTTTGTTGCACTTTGTTTATTTGTTTTCCCAACCAAGTTTTGCACTTGCAACAAAGTGCAATCTCTGAGCCACATGACGCGACCGTATACAAAGGCCAAAGGCACAACAAAAAGTCGAGTGACAATAATTATGGCAGTCACCATTATTACTTCATCTTGGTAATCAAATTTACAGCTTCAACAACTTGCCCCTCTCTCCCGCAACGCATGCATAACAAATGACGGAGACCGAAGAAGTGGCAACTGGATACTGGAAGTTGCAGCTGCTGGAGCCACTTTAGCATGCACCGCAAAACCAAGAAAAACAAAAGGAAATGACAACGCAGCCGCTACATCAACTTGAGGCAAGTGGGCAACTGACTCTGCCGTTGCCGTTGTCCTTGGTTCAATTCACAATCCAGGATGCAACTTGCATGCAGCAAACTGCTAGGATGCCTGCCTCACCAGCTGCCAAGAGGCGGAAACAATGCCGAGCGTAAGAAAAAGAAATTAAAACTTGGCCACAGTTACATATATAAAAACTGTGCGAGCAACAAAAGGCAAAACTTTTTCAATACCCCGTAATCTAAAGGTGTTCCAAAAGCCTATTGATGCTTGGTTAAAGAATTATGAAATACCTATTAAGCGGAAAAATACCGGCTAAATTAACTTAAAAAACTCTGGCATACAGGCATAATACCTATATTAAAAGTGCTGATTTGGGATGATTTAAAAAGAAAATGTTTCAATAGATTTTAATACCTACATTTATTTTTGTTACTATAAATTACCTACTTTTTTAACAAGAGCTGCATTGTTGACCGGTTCTTTTTAAGGGAGATCATTGCATCACTGAGTTTGGACTCAAAGCCTGTGTAGGGTATGTCAAAGTTTATCATGTGCAAATTTTCGGCAACCTTTTTCAACTCGTTTCCTTTGTTTAGCTGTTGGCCATTGTCGGCTTCGGGTAACGCGTCGCAGAAAGTGCTACGATTCATTAGCAGTTGGCACAGACGGCTCAGGAAGCTGAACGTATGACTGAGCTGTTGCAAGTAAGTTGCAACAAGCATGCAGCAGCTATATCCATTCATTCAAGCATTCAGCAAACCAGTCAGTCAGTCAGTCAGTCAGTCAGTCAGTCATTCAGTCAGTCAGTCAAAGAGGCAGCTGACAGAATTACTTCCGCTTCGCTTAATTGCATTAAACAAACACCGAGCAGGCCTTAGATAGACAGACAGGCCCGAAGGCTCAACATAGGAGGATTGGGAGGAAGGAGGCTAAGGAGGTAAAACAGCAAAATGTGGGAAGAGAGGAAGAAAAGTTTTTGGTCGCCACTGCAGCAGCTTTTGTCTCCTTTCCTTTCTCTCCACAGCTTGAATTGCAGTCAGTCATGGAAAACCGCAAACACGTTCACACATGAGCTGCACTCATTGTTGTTGCTGTTCACATTTGTTGTTTTTGTTGAAATTGCATTATTTTCATTAACAAAAGTTCAACTTGGTCAACTTTTTGCTTTTCGTCACGCCATTGGCATTGCCTACCAAGGATCACAATAAAGGATGCGTTTACATTTCCGACACAATTCTTTTTTCCCCTGCAGCCCCAACCACTTGGAGCATAAGGAAACAGACTGTGGTGCCCCACTGAGTGGTGCAAAGGGCGGTGCACCGCCTGCTTTACAGTAATAAACTTTAATTAAAATGCATAAAAGTGAGTGAGTCACAAAAGTAGACAACTGCGAGCAAAATTTAACGAATTTCAATTAATTTAATTGAGATATACTTATACTTAATTCTGTAACTGCCCTTCTCTTCCTCTCTCCGTCATTCTTTATATTTAGTATACTTAAATATATATGTATATTTTAATTTAAGGCAACTATCGCATTACTTATAATTACCACTGCCATTACCAATCCTAATTACCATTTCTATGGTCATGGTAATGACCCAAGTAGCTGGCAAGTTGGCAAAGAGCCAGGTTAAGTGTTAAGTGCCGCGAAGAAAACCGATGAGAGAGCTACTTAAAATAAAAGAGGAACATTTTACAAGGGTAAAACTTAAGTGGGTAAAAATAGAGCTTTGCAAGTGCAAAGCAACAGAGGAAAGTGTTTAAGGACCTCGATTAAACACAACAAATTAGTAATTAGTGCAGCGATTATTTTGTATATACTTTACAATAGTAAATAGAATTATACAATCAATCGGGAGGGTCAGACCGTAAAATACGCTGTGCATTGAAATAAAGTTCCTTGAACGTCTTCCGTTTTTATTATCCGACCAAAATCAGATCCTCTAAGAATCATTCATGCTATTTCTAGCTTCCCAGTGTTATGGTTTATCTGAATTTGTGGGCAAAGAGGGCGTGTCATACAAAATTGTAACTAAACAGTAGTTCCGGAGCCTGCTAAATACATATATGCTGAACTAGATTATGACAAGTTAAGAGTTAAGAGAAATAAATCTATACATGCTTTTTCATTTACTTTTGTCTTGTTTATAAAAGAGAATTACATTTTTTTTCCTGCAGCTCATAATATGTTTTAACTACTATATGCAGACTAAATTTTAAATTTTTGTTAATGATTTATTGTTCACTAAAACTGTTCTTTTTGCTAAGAGACGAGAGCAATTACTGTTATCTTATAGTAAAGCACAGCAGAAAAGATCTATCGAAAAATTGCAAAATAAATACTGAAGTGTTCTTTAAAAGACTATTAAGTAGTGAAGAAAATTGCAACTGTAACTTCTTAACAATTCTTGACAAATTGGTTGTGGCTTCTTTCTTTCCTAAATTTCACTGTCACCATCGCAGCGCTTGCATAAACATTAACTATCTTAATAGATCACCTCAAACACAAGTTGTGTACAGAAGTTTGCACTGAGCACCTTCAGCTAATTAAAGTAAGTTTAGTGACAGTTTGACAAATTTTATTATACTTTAAGGACATGGGAAATTAATCGTAAAGCACGAGAGAAAGCAAGTCGATTGTATTTCTCTGGGGGCTGCAGCTAAAACAAAAGTTTATCTGACAAATACATTTCAATTGTTATACGAGAATTAAAACAATGCGTCAGCTACGAGTAAAACACTAAACCACTGCCAAACCCCACCCTAACCCATCGACTCCATCTGGTTCCGTCTTCCCTTTTCCCTTCCGCCATCCGCCGGAATGACAAATGAAACTCAAAAGTTTAATGAACCGCAGCAACAGTCGCAAAACGAAATTTTGCTTACATAATGAGTCGGGCGAGAAGTTTGCCATGTTTGAAATGGGCAATGGATCCAACAGATCTGGGCATGATGGAGGCCACTTGCTGGTGGTGGTGTCGGTGGCCATCGGTGGCTGCGTTGGCGGCAATTAAATTTTACCCACAAAATGTACAGCTCAATGCGCAGCTTTCATAGCAATAATACTCATAGTCAGCGGAGCAGTTGTCAAAATTAACTAAATGCGGCACTGCTCATTAATCTTTGTCTCCCAGCAGCATTCAGCATTCAGAGTATTGCCAAAGGCAGCTGAATGAATGACTGAATGAATAACTGAATGAGTGAATGTCCAAAGCATCACCAAACTGCACAATGGGAAATAATAATAAGTAGAAAATATTCTAGGCAAACAGGCTCACTTGCGAGATACTCTGTAATTCTGCAAAGAAATATTCTCAATTATTCTCTTTTGACATCTGTCTATTCGCTTTTTAAAAGTATTAATAGTTTTGAGATTTGTATAACATGCCTGATGTGTTCTCTTTTGCTAGTGACTTACAATTGAACAGCTAAATCATACCCTCTAGTCTCAATGTTATGACTGCAGGGTAAACAAATGAAAAATTTACTCAAAATGACAGCAAAAAGTTGCGTGGCTGTTGGCTGTTGCTGATTCCCTTGCTTTAGCAGCTTCTACTTGAATTTCCCTCTCTGTCCCCTTCATCTGCTAAGAAAAAAAAACTAGAGTCTAAACAGAAGCAACTGCTCTGACTGGACGCATGTGGCAAGGACGCATTGTGCGCCGCATCAGAGAGTTAATCATTTTGCAAGAGCAATTTGTTTGATGTATGTGACCGAGCTGGGACTTGGAATGCCAGCGAGAATAACTCATAAATGGCATTGCCACTAAATTTAATTAAAACAAAAAATAACAGAGAAAAGCAAAGTGGAACAGCAACAGCAAAAGCAAACGCAACAAAAAGTGTACAGATTGTGTGAGTTTTATTCTATTAAAATGGATCTCAATACTGTTGAACATTCTTAACTCAAATCATAATTCATAGAAAAAGCTTTGTTTAAGGTAACTCAGATTTGTAGAAATAGTTATTGAAAAACAATTTATCTCTTGAAAAATGCTGGGTTTTTTTATTCTATAGAGACTGTTTTGACTGCATTGTATTTTTCATTTTGAGTTTTAGTAGTCGAGCTATTTAAATTAAGACTTTAAAAGCTCAATATAGATCAGTATATCAGAAAGTTTTGTGTTAATTATACTCTTCTTATATTATTATAAAATGCTTAATCATATTAACATGCGAAAATCTTAAAGAAATTAAGATAATGGTATTGTTTAGATCCCTCTCTTGCTTTAGTCCTACCCCTTCCACTTTTGTAATAACTTTTGGAGCTGCGTTACACAAATTGCGTATACGCAGCGGATGACATTTAATTATTGTCACGTTTTGATTAGGTGAACGGGATTTTGTGGCAACTTATGATGCAATTGCGTTTGAGGGCCTCATTTAGCTTTACAAAAGGCTTATCAGATGTATATCAATCAGTTGTATATCAATTAATTAAATGCAAACTAAATCCAAAGTTGATTTGAGAGTGAAGCAGCAGTTCAATTGAATTGCCTGCAACAAGCTTCTTGCTCAATTATTTAGACAGCTGCTGGAAAGCCCCAATGCACCACCACATGCATAAACAATGTGCCACAAGCCCAAAAGGCGACACAAAAAACCAACAACAACAACAACAACAACAGCAACGACAACGACAATCGAGTATTCCCCACGTGCGGCCATGTGCCGGCAATTGAAACTCAATTTAGTCAACTGGCATAACAGCAGCGAAAGCAGCATGCAACACATCTCAGCTCACAAACATACAAACACACACATACACACAAACACACACACATTAACTATAGACACACAGATACAAATACAGTTTACAATTTTCACGCCAATTGCCATAAAAGCCGTAAGTGAAATACATACTTAAGTGCAGCTCGAAGCAACTGACTTGAACTCAGATTTTGACTCTAGCTATGACTACGTCTTTGACTATGTCCCTTAGACTTTGTTTTGCTTTTTCTTGTACTTGGCACTGATTCTGGTCTTAGTTCTTACTCCATACTCCTCACTCCTTACATTCGCCTCACGTTTAACCAATGTGTCGCCAGAGCGTTTCAATCGACAATCAACCAGCCACGACGCTGTCGTTGTTTCTTTTTTTTTTGCTTATTTGTTCGGCCTCCATAGGCTCCTACAGGACGAGGCACGGCGCATATACCGCCTGGTTGGGCAATTAAATGTGGGACCAAACTTTAAAGCAAATAGCCCAAAACAACAACAATTAATGTGAATTTATATTCGAGCTCATTTGGCTGTAATCGCTGGGCATCGTCAAAAAACACGAAACACGCGAACGTTTTGAGGTTGCTGCGAGAGGCAATTAAACAGTTTGTGGCTAAATTGAAACAAGACAACTGCAAATGTTGATATATAAATGAAAGTGAAATATACAAAAACTATTAATTATTAAATAGCATAATAATTTATGAAGTTCAATTATCAAGTTTAAAATTAAAAGAATGAAAAGAGCTAACCGATTCAATAAATTTTTCTACTTTAATGGAAATTCCAAATTATTATTTGATTCGTTAAGGGACTTTGAGTGATCATCAGTTATAACTAATATCAAAAAATAATTATCAAACAAAGAAATTTTGAATTCCAAAACCTTGCCTTAAAGTAATCTCTTTTAAATACAAGTATTTCTTTAAAGTACATATATTTTATTGATAGTGTTAAGTTTGTTTAAGTTCTTTATATCAAAATCTTATAGATATGTTAGATTATAGCTATAGGCAAGTAAAAATGTGTACATTATATGGATCCATAATAGATAAAACTTACAACTAAATATAACTCAAATAATTCCAAACGGTTCTAAAATATTTCTATGAATATAATGACCTAGTTACAAAAGTAGTTGACTTACTAAGAAAAGCAACAATTTAATAATTTAGGTAACTGTAGTAACTGTTATAATTCAAAAATATTGTGTTTGAGTTCTGCCTAAATTTATTGTCACACTTATAAACGTTTTATTGTACAATAATTTTTAACACAAATTCCTATTTTCAAAGTGTGTCGGTTTTATGGACAACTTTTGAGGCGACCTACTGGCCATTTGGTAATTTTCATGGCAAATTCGAGCTACTCATTTACAATAAATTTGGACAGGCTACGCAGTAAAAGGCTTAACACGACCAAGAGAACCTATAGGCCTGGCTTTCTCCGCTCCCTGTTGCCTCCTGCCCAGCATCATTTCAGCTGCTTTATGAGCTACAATTGTGGCCTGCTTTGACCTCGTCTCGCAGTTTTCGCCCCTTTGGCTGCTGTCAAGCAACTGCAGCCAACTGTAAATAACTTTGCCTATTTGAACATTTATTGGTGACGTAAACGGCTTGTAGCATTGTTGGCAGCCATTTGGGGCCAGGATGTTGAATGAAACCAGAGAAAGAGAAATGGTATAAGGGTGAGAAAATAAAGAAGAGAGGAGGAGAATGTTGTCTGCGTCGAGACTTATTGCCAATTTTTACTCGTTGTTAATTTCCTGCGAAATAAAAGAACCAAACTCAGCCTGAACCCAGAAAGTTCAGAGTTCAAGTTGACGAGTTAACGAGTACTCATATGGGTACTCATACGAGTACTCATGTATGTGTCAGGTTAATGCCACTGCCGAGGCTGAGAATTGGTCTTCTAAAGCTCGTAAAATTCTGTCCTCTTCTGTTCAGTGTCGGCCTCAGCATGCTGCATGCAACATAAAATATGATGAAGGGCACTTAAGCAGCCTGCCACGTCTCGTGTGTTGACAGCTATCAAATGTGTACACAACATGCATAAATGAATGACACACACACACACACATACACACACACATGAGCACATGCAGAAAATAAGGTGTGGGAAAGGTAGAGAAGGTGTTTGTGACAAGCCTTTGTTTCCATAAATATTAAAAGAGGCAACAAAACCTTTGGAGAGGTCGCCGACTTCAAATCAGTTTACAATTTATGAGCAGCTAAAATAAAATTTGAAACAAAACTTTGTCACATTTGTTTACCTTACATTCTTGCCACCCAACTGCAACAAGCTGCATACTTTCTTGTTGCATAATATAATTTATTGAATTTATGCAGCTGCTGTTGCCATTCGACTTTTTCGGCAAATGCCTGCAAATAATTTGAGACAAGTTTGTAGCGACAGCTAAAACCGATGTTGCAACCGGGCTATTCAAAGGTGAAAAGGGTAAGGAATAAGAATTGGGCCAGTTATACTTATGGCCATAAGTTTATGTTGAGCACGTAACCCCTCTGTGAATGAACGGTCAAATTGTGACTATAATTGGGTTGAAATTAAAATGTGTTAAGTTAATAACATATTATTATATGACTTTTCAGAAATGTCAAACATGTTTTGCTCCTCATTGGTTTAAATTTAACCAAATTTATATAAAACTATTGAAACGAAATGAAGGCATTTTGAACGTGCATATTGTATATATATATATTAATCATGTGCAGCAAATCATATTAATGGTTGCACTTTCAGCTCGAATCTGTCACCGGAGTTGAGATTAAGATTGATAAATGTTGTGGAAAATGAAAAATAAACTGTGAAAAATGTGAGACAGCTCTGGTTTGTAGTCTGACAAATTGAAAAAGAACCACACAGAACAATGCATTTACTCTTAAGGCCCATTCTGCTCTCTATTCTATCTCTTTCATTTGCCTGCACTCTGACTCTCTATCTCGCTTTCTTTCTCGTCGAATCGTTACAAATTGAAATCGCCTTGAAACTGTCATTTATCAAGCTGCAACTTTGCCACAAAACCACACATGGAATCGACTCGAGTTCGAGTCGAGTCGAGTCGAGTCGAGTAATTTGACCAATTCGAAAGAGTTGGCCAATTGAACAAATGTGGCAATGTGTGGCACTTGCCGCACACACGCTGGATTGGAATATGATCTATGAACACTAAGCTGTTAGACATTAGAGGCTTCCCTCAGGCAACGCAACGCAACGCAACGCAATCGCTTTTAGTAAGGTATACGAATTGTGGCCAACTTATAGGTTTTGTGGGCTTAAAGGCATACCCAAGTTATGTGCACAATTTGTGCGCTTTCTCAGTAAATAAAAATGTCAAATTAATTTCAAGTGCTTAAGTGCACAGAGAGAGGGGAGTGAGAGCCTAAAGAGAAAATGAGAATTTACTGAGCATTCATATAATCCAGCCTTTTAAGCCTACTCGACTGCATGGGACCAGAGCTTGGACGGGAATTGGGATTGGTATTGGGCAGAAACTAACTGGCAACATGTGGCATGCTCGAGTGACCCCCAAAAATATGCTACACAATTGTTAACAAGCCCAAGTCTGTGTCTCTGTGTCTGTGTGGGTGAGTGTTTGTGAATGCGACGACAAAAACGATTTCATTCATGAAAATTTTTACACAAAATTACATTTGCCAGCTTTGCTCTTACTCTGTCTTTCCCTCTCCCTTTAACTCTGGGGGTAACTAACTGCCACAGCGAAGAAGCCACTGTGCAGCAGCCATTTTCTCTAAATTACTCAGGAAAACCCATCCCCCACCCCTACACACAAACACACACACACCGTGATGTGTGTGAGTGTGAGTGTATAATTTGCGTTGCCTTTTCATAAATAATGAAATGCTCTTCGGGTTGTATCTATGCCTCTGCTGCGACTTTTGTTTTTCACATGTGGCAAACTTTATGACCAACGCATGGGCGCACATACTCATACACAGCAACCTACACACACACACACACCCGCACACACACTAGAGCTCACACAGATATAAACACCCTAGCTAGGCTCCAACGGAAGCCAACTTACTTTCCACACATGCCCACATCCGTTTGTACAAGTGGAATACAAATTTAATCTGTCGGTTTTCTGGGATTTCCTCATTTGTACCAGATTATAATCTCTGTAGAGCCCTCTCCCTCTCTCTCTCAGCCTTCCCCTGCACCTATGACCTTCATTGATTCAGTCAGTGCTCTATACACGATAGTTGCTATCAATAGGCTTACATTCGGTTTCATTTACCAAAATCCAAATGCCTAGCACAAACGTTAATGAGTTGCTAAGTGTTGGCTTGAGAATCGGTTTGAAGTTGGGGTTGTATTGGAGTATGTTCAATAAAGGGTTAGTCTGCCGCAAGGATGCATTTGTGCCTAAAATGGCATATCAATTTGACTTAATGGCCAGTTGATATCGGTTACAACAATCCAAAGTTACCATAGTAAGTAAGTATGATTTCCAAATCATAGCAAAATTAAAGAGCTTCTCTACTTATATGATTCCAATTAAAATGTTTAATTGAATCAATTAATAAATTAAACAACATTTTCTCAAATCAAATTAGTTGGCATTCCAATTGCCCAAGTTGAAGGCATTACAGAGCCGAGCCCTATGCGCAGTGTTGAAGCTGTCTGAAAAGTTCTTAGTTCTGCCAAAAGCAATTTGCAACATTGTTCGCATTTTGCCAGTGTTGTCAAGTTTGTGTGCACAATCCACTTACGAGTGGAGTGGAGCTTAGCTACAATTTATAGACCTGCCCGTTGACTCCTAACATATGCATAATTTTTCAAGAGCCTCGCATAGAAATCATATCATAAAATAAAATCACAAGTGCTTTTAATTTGTCTCAGTAAATGCACAGCCCACGACAAGGGAGGACTTTTACACACAGAGACACACACACACAGACTACTCGTTACTTAGCGAACATTTAATTTTGTTACCAATACTTAAACATGACTGGGACACACACACACACCCACACACACACACACACGCACTTGCACACACATACAGATAAGTAGGAGGGTGGAATTTCCTTTGGTTCTCTGAGACTTTTGCACAAGTTTTTGGCGCGCCATAAAACTATGCGGCAATTTATATGGTTGCCATGCTTCAACGCCTTCAACTCGCATTCTCATGAATAAATGGGCGTGACGAAATGGGAACATTGTACTTTAAGTCAAATGTTAATGATAATGGGCTCTCTCTCTCTTTTTTAACTAGTTAAATAACTACTGTTGCCACATTTTAATCTTTAAGTATTGAACTTGAATTTAATTTATAGCTTAATTCACTTTATTGCTTTGTAATTTCAAATTATGATTTGGTATATGTATATCTGTTTAATTATAGGATATACACAGTTTTCATTCCAAAAAAAGCTAGAAGAGACACTTTATTACTTAAAAGGCTCCAAAATTAAATCTGTAAACTATTTTAAAATTAAATAAAATAAAACACATTGTTATTTTTAAATAAGTAAGTTTTGTGAGTTTAGAACTAATTTCTTAAATTATTTTAAAGATTTTCATACTAAAATTTACGATCAATATATAAGTATATATAAGTATATTTAAGGGCTCTTTCAAGCCTTTAGTGTGTTATATATTTCGTGACAAAATTATAATATATTCTACAAGCGTATAACTAAGAATATTTTAGCTGATAAAAGTGTGTGGAGTTAAATAAAGCTAACTTGAGATAACGATTTTGGATGCCATTACAAAATAAACTTAGTTTCGCGTATTTTTAGTATTTCAAAAATATTTAATAATAATTTTCCCAACTTTTAACAAATTTCGTTTAAATTTTAAAAGAAAATTGTAATAATTTTCTGGAAAATCCAAATTTATAGTCTCAGGCAAATCTGAATAAGTAACCTTACGAATATATTGTTTAGGGCATTTCAAATGCAAATCTGAAAACTTGTGACACGCCCCTCGAACGTGCTTTAAAAAGCATTTGAAACATTAAATTTTGCGGTTTGAAAGCAGCGAAAAATAATCGCTGGCATCGGTGATGGAAATTGAATTTGCGAGTGTTGAGCCACAAACGCAAAAACCGCGAGCAAAATCTATGCACGCACACTACTTACACACACAAACACATACATATATATTTACATATATGTATACATATTTGTGTATATATGTATATGAACAATTCCGTATACACATATGTACATATGTATATAGTATGGCATCTCTTTCTCTCACATACTCGAGAGAACTTCAAAAGCAACGTGTGCCACAACACATTTGAAATGCGTAAAGCGTTTTGAGCCAAAGGCGCAACTGGAAATTGGGGTCGGGAGGGGGCGTGGCATCGTCCTAAAGAGCAACGCGACGGCTTGTTAGTTGTCAGACCCTGGTTGGTTTTTAAGCCTTATAAATTAGCGGTTAGATTGAGCGTCATAAATCGTACGATTAATTTTTAAGTGCGCGTGCGTATGCATGTTTATATAGGACAAAGATTTACGCTTTAAAATCTCTCGAAATTGAAAACAAAAACCGAACGAGCAAAGAACGTTGTCTCCTTTTTGGCCAAACCGTGACAAGGGACCAAATATGATGGAGGTCTTACAGGTGGATGCGATGGGGTTGTACGTGTCAGTAAAAAAAATAGATAAAATAAAGGAAAAGAGTAAAGTGATTGTATTATGAATATGGGGATAGAGAGAGATAGTTGGAGATGAAGCACCGGAAAAAAGTAAAGCGATATAACGGGCGAGGGAGAGAGTAAAGCGATGTAGAAGAAATTAAAAAGCGGAAGAAAGATAGAAAGAGAAATGAAGCTAAGGAAGAGGAAATGCGTTTCCATATAGAAGCAGATTGTCAATAAATATTAAATTTCAAGTTAATTTTTCATAATTCCACTTCCACTTGCACGTCCACTATGGATTGTGAAAGAATGGAAGTAAAAGGATTCGATAATAAAATTGAAGTTGAAAGATTTATAAAAATGTTCATAGAGTTCTGCAAATCACACTTTCTTCAAGCTTTCAAATGCTTAAATGCCTGTTTCGATTTTATTTACTTTTTTTTGATAAGATTAAGCATTGAACTCCAAACCTGAGCCAAACATCTTGCTAAACGCAAGAAGACTTACAAAAATTCATTAGGACTCTAGATTTGTCAATTTTTTGTCAAAGATCAATCTTTTGAAGGCAGGGAATATTACTGCTCATTCTGTCATTGTATCTACTGGTGTACTTCCAATCTGTTTTTCCACTGAGTACTCTCTTCATATTAGATTTAAAATTCTTTCGTAACTAATCACAGCATAAAAACCTACCTAAGCTAAAGTATAGTATGATTTTCATAGGAGCTAGACGCAAAAAAATGTTGCATTTTTTTTAGTCTGTGCCAATAGTTAGCCTAAGCGATGCCGTCTAAATTTATGTATCTAATTAAAATAAACTCATAAAAAATGCGCTCATGAATGCGTTGCATAAAAAACAACAACAACAAAAAAAATATATAGGAGTAGCGTCTTTTCTGTATGTTTAGCGCTTCGGCTAACTTCATGTCGCATAAATTTTGCCTGATGCTAGTCCCAGCTACACCAGTCTCGGTCCCGTTCCCGGTCCCGGTCCTAGTCATAGTCATATTCATAGTTCTACTCCTAGTCCTTGTCCTATTCGCTTGTGTCGACTGCGTGCGTGGATGTGCTGAGGGCATTATAGGGCAGGCACAAGCTGTTTGTTTATGCTTCAGAGCTGCATTTTTATGTGCCGACAACAGCAGGCCACTCCATCAGTCGACCATAGTTCACTATACACCAAACTACACTACACTGCACAAAATCACTGATTGTAAGACTACATGAATACGTCAAAGAATGGAAGTATATGAATGCATTGATTTCGACTTCGGTGAGTTTTTATAAAAGAATGTGAAATACGTTATATTAGTTAAGAAAAAAACTATTGAAAATAATAATAAGTAAATAACCTTAGAAGTGTGTTTGCATTGAAAAAATGTCGATAAAAATTGCTTAACTATTAATAATAATAATACATAAATTAGTAGCCAATGATATGTAGTAACCTGTAGATTTTTTGGGATTTGAAACAGTTGGATCTAATTTATTTCGGCAAGTGTAAATATTTGTAATGCATTTACAGGTGCCCTACTGATCTTGAGATATGCAAATTTTGAAATTGCATTAATCATTCAATCTTTATTGCATTTAGTGCCATGGAATTTGTCAATTTTAATTCACAACCGGGAGCACAGTGTGCTCCCACATGGCTAGTGAGGGAGTGAGGAAGAGAGGGAGAGAGGGGCCTTAGGATTGCCTTTTTAATAAAATTAGCTCTGGCATTGGATGCTTGTTTATGCAGCCAGTATTCGAGCGACCCCGAAGAGCAACCGAGCGCTTCTCATGATGCACACACTCTCTGTATTTGAATGTGTGTGTGTGTGTGTGTGAGTGAGTGAGTGTGCGTGTGTATATCTCAGTGTTTGTATATGTGTGTACTTGGCTGCTTATTATGCATGAATTTCAAATGAAGTCGCGAACGTGACACAAACTCAGGACCACCCCCAAAGCGCCCTCTTCAACGCTAGGCTCTACGACACTGCTCTGGTTGTCCCTCATCACAACTTGTTGTTGTTGTTGTTGTTGTTGTTGTTGTTGCTAAACAACATACGCGGCCTTTTTGCTGCCAGCTAACACAAAATTTACACATTCGCATTACGATATGCATTTAATATGAGAGAGCAGAGTGTTTATAGGAAGGAGTCTCAACTTAACTTCAATTTCAACCAAAATACAAAATTGAAATACACATAAAACTCTTTGCACTAAATGGTTCCCCGAAATGAGAATCGACTATGGAATGGATATGGAAATGCCAATTGAAATAAGCATAGAAGTCGGCATATTATGCGTACATGTTGTATGTATACTGTGTACTTGAACTAATAATGAAATTTGTACAGTTGACTGCTGATTGTTTATAGCTCTTAAGTGACTATATTTTTGGGCAAGGTCAGCAAAAAAACGTACGGGACCTGACCTACAATTTGGGATACTCTTAAGAACATACTGTCCATATGAATACTCGAATTATGCAAACGACTCTTGGGTTGAGATACTAAATTGAATAGCTTTCATTTGTATTGCTCGACTGTCAGACTCGATTGTTATATGCGATCAAATCTACAATTTGGGTAAATGACCGCGCAATTGAGTAAACCATGGGTGGACAGCCAAAATCTGAAAGTGAACACTACAACAACATTGTTGAATTATTTGATTCTAACAAAGAAAACCCCTTAGCTTGTGAATTTCTGAGATCTGACTAGCATGACTAGATAAGATCAAAGCAAATGTTTTAATAGCTTTAAATTTTGTCTTAATTTACAATGCGTTTACACCGAAATCTACATCCATAATTAATAAATTCTGAAAGAGCATTGCTAATTAAGCTTGCATAATATTTGCAACTCCCAAGCGCAATTTAAGTGCGTTAAACCTTTATATAATTTTGAAAAGTCATAAGGAGAAGAAGTATTTAACCCGGTAAGCAGGCATTCATTCAAGAATTTTGAGCTTAGAAATCAGTTCAATGTTTGTTATAAAGTTTAAACTAACTATTAGAATCCTCCCTGCTGCTTACATCTAA
Organism: Drosophila testacea; assembly: GCA_035043265.1. NCBI lineage: Eukaryota > Metazoa > Arthropoda > Insecta > Diptera > Drosophilidae > Drosophila > Drosophila testacea. Next base: position 5,309,076 of record JAWNND010000151.1, read on the forward strand.
CGAATGCAGTTTATTAAACTAACTACTTAACCATTCGAAAATGAGGCAGAAGAGAGAAAAACACACGTAAAAATAATCTAACACACTCTCCAGTCGGGAAGCACTTAGAGCTCAAGCAGCAAAACGAGGGAAGCAGCTCAAGAGGACAGCAGTAGGGGAAGGAAACAGTCTGAAGGGGGATGGAAATGGGGTGGGGGATGGGGGTAGGGAAGCACTCAAGCACACACTTCAAGAAGATATTTTCAACACGCTCTTCGACAGCAGCAACAAAACAGCAACAAGGACAATGGGCGCTAGGCTTTTGCAACTTAATTGCAATGTGTATAAGTCTAAGTGTGTCTACGTGAGTGTGCGTGTGTGAGTGTGTAAGTGAGTGTGTGTGTATATGTGTCGTTGTTGAGGTGTTGTTGTTGTGAGGCGTGGCATGGCCTTTGCATTATGCATAGACTAAACATACATACGAGCTCGTAATAATCATTTTGTCAGCTGCTTGCTTCGCGCTAATTGCAATTAAACAATAATGCAGATACTTGGCGAGAAAGAGACAGCCAGAACCAATGTATAAAAAAGTTAGAAAGGGATATACGTATGCAAGTAAGAAAATGTTGTGAAATATTCGTTTAGAAGAGTGAAAATGATGCGTAATTACGACGACTAAGAAGCGCATGTCGTGCTTTTGACAGCAAAAGGCGTTTAATTAAATGTTAATAGCAACAGTAACGACAACAACAACACCAACATCTACATCAACAACAACAACAACAACAAAAGCTAGCAGACAATTAACAGTGTCTTATTGTAATTGTTGTTGCTCAAGTCGCGTTTGTTGTGCTTCTATTTGCATATCATTAAACCGAGAAATACTCGCAAAACAAATTGTTCTCTATTTGTCTCATTCTCTCTATCCCTCTCCTTCTATCGTACACATTTGCTTTAAGTGCACTATCAACACTTGTGACTGATATGGGCGTAAAGGAGGCGTGTCCAAAGAAGAATGAAGTGACATCAACGTGAAAGTACATTTAATTCAACCTAAAAGCCAGTTTCAAGTAATATATAAAAGCAGTGTGACATTAGCTGAATGTTGCGAAACTCAAGCTAATAGGAAAGCAACTTAGAAAATTGAAAAATAGCTGATTTTATCTTTTTTAAACATTCAACTAGGAATTGCTTTTTTTATCCGAAAAGATAATTTACTGATTTTATATGAACAGTGTTTATTCTATTTGATTTGACTTAGCGTTCAAAATCAAATTGAAACTAAAAACAGAAAAGCCAAAATCTTTTAAATGGAAATTATCTGAAAGCGAAACACTAAGTTAAGCTACTTATAGTATAATACACATTTTTTAGGCTGTAAGTAAATACTTCCCCGCCTGAAGGTCTGTGTTGCCCTGGCTGAAACATTTATATTGCAGCCTAGAATTATCTTCCAAGTTACAATAAAATAATAATAATTCACATTATCTAAAAGTATCAAACTATCGTTCTGATTACTCAACGGTTACTGTTGTCCCAAAGACATTAAATACTGCCCTCTGGCTTGGCTTCTATTTGGCATTCCAGTTACTACGAAAAAGCAGAGGACAGTATTTTATAATAGACCGTAAAACAGCCATGACAAATATTTGAGCTGAGCACAAAAAAAAGAAAAAGACGAAAGTGTTGACAATTTACGAGTCGAGGTGAGCTGAGGTGAAAAATATATAGGAAAGGATAGCACACGTTTACCTGGCACACGTCGGAAATTGACAACTCAATTGCGAAAACTATTTACACGCAATTAGGCGAAATGTCGGACAGAAGCTGCCCGCAAGCTACTTAGCTCACGGTAAGGTTGTCAGGTAAAATAGAACCATAAAATGGAGGTATAACAAAGGGACTAAAGACAACGGACTTTGGACTCCGAACGTAGAACTCAGGACTCAGTACTCAGGACTCCGGAGTCGAGTGTAAATATTGACCGGGCGTCAGGGCCATAACAAGTGGGCTTGAAACTGAGTCTGTGTTTGGGTGAAAATGTTGGACCAGCAGCAGCTCATTCATAAATGCATTAGGGAGCTGTCAGGCTGTGCAATCGAATTCATGTTGGCATTAATTGTAAATTATGCAAGCCAGGACATTGGACAACGTACAGGCCATGAATTTGACATGACTCTGAGCCAACCACTTGGAATTGACCAACAACCACTGATGAACCAAACTCTTGTCAAGGTGACTGTAAACGGATTCCTGTTTATTATATGAGCCATTAATATGCAGGTAAAGTATGTGAAGGTTTCTTGATTTGGAGTCGAACAGCACTTAGTATGTGACACTAGTAATACCGTTATATATACATATATGTACATGTGTATATGCTGACATATATATAAAAATATATTTGTATATTCCTAGCTCATTTGTATTATGTGGTCTGACCCAGTTACGGTCTGTGTTCTGATCAATTTGCCCTTGAGCGACTCTTGTGCAAACTTCTCCAGCTGCAGTTGTCCTTGTATTGCAGTTGACATTTGGTAACACACACACACACACACACACAGGCTGAAAGGCTCACTCTTTTGCATGATTTAAAACTATTTAACTTCTTGTGGTATTTCTTTTTGCTATTTTGTATTCCCTTCTGTTCTGTTCTGTTCTGTTCTTTTCGTTCCTTTTGTTTTGTTACACTTTTTGACATTTTGCACTGTGATTTCCACTTTTGCACCTTTTATGTTGAGTGTTTTTACGAGTACGAAATGCTCTCAGCTCTTGGGTTCTTTTCTCTTCTTCTCCTTAAAAATTTATGAGTTTTTTAACCTTCGTGCAAATGGCACAAAAATTGCTGACAAACCCAAATACTCACCGGTGTTGTCCCTGTGAAAAACTTGATGTGAATGAGTGCTAGTATGTGATGTGCTCGTATGTGTGTTGTGTCAGTAAATTGTTAATTACTATTGTGATGTGCCCTGCATTTCTATGGTCACCGACTGCATTCAACTGCTGCTGTGTACATGCGGCGTATGCGCGATTCCTCCACTGAAATTAAGCAAATATTTGTGCCTCAAGTTTTATAATTTCCCAAATTCATTCAGTTATACTACATACTAAAAGCTGAGAAGATTGTAATGACTGAGGTGGAAGTTAAGCCATTGGTGAATAAATACAATAAATAAAAACAACAGAAAAACTTTGGTTTAGTCGATTTTGACATATGATTTGCTTATAAAGAATTACACTGATAGATTGATGTACATTTGTTTTGCCAACGCGTCCTTAGCGTATGTTGGCAACAACACGGGTAATTAACTTAACTGCCAAAAACGCCAACGTGAGCGAGAGACTCGAAACATTTTTAATAGCTTTCTAATGAGCTGTCAATTACAGTGGTTCAGGTTTGAGTTGATTTTGTGGAATGTGTCATAAATATAAATCAGAGTTTTCAGTTTCCCTTTTTACCTGTTTTGAAGCCGCAACTAATTGGGTTCACACACACACATTTTTGATGTCATTGCAGAAAGCTGTCAGGGACCACACGAGAAACGTTTACTGAATCACCTGCTCTCCACCTACAATACACTGGAGCGACCCGTTGCCAATGAATCGGAACCACTAGAGGTTAAGTTTGGACTGACACTGCAGCAAATCATCGATGTGGTAAGTGCTCATTTATAGAGAGAGATAGAGAGAAAAAAACAATTGAAATTTTGAAGCAACTGTTGCTGCAACAATAATCAAGTAATCAAAATCAAAATTATATTCACAAAATAATGAAAAAGTTTCAACGCTTTGTGGAGGTTTTTATTCCCGTCGCGACGGTTTCTTTTAATATTAATATTTATAAGTATATACATAGTATAGGATGAAAAAAAATCAGTTATGTGACCGCAAATTTTGTGGTCAGCTTTGGTAAGTGACATGTACCCTTGCCCATAATACTGCAGCAGCTATATGTCTGCTTTCGATGGATCTTCCAAGGATTTTCATTTTAACTTTCCGTTTAGTTACTATTTTCTAGTTTTTCCATTCGCATATCGAAAGCAATAACCACAAAGCATTTTTAATTGTTTTTGGAATTGGTGCTATTTTTTACATATTATTATAATAATGTCATATTATGAAACTAATTCGTAATTCCCAATATGATTCTCATCATCCATGCATATTTTCTGGTTGTTTCTAATAGCTGAACAAAAATTCATCATTGGTAGACAGTCAAAAACTAATCCATATACATAGTATTTATAATGTCAGGCATATACAATATTTAAATAAAAAAAGATGTCAAAAAGCTGTAATATAAAGTTTTATAAAATAACTCTGGTGTGCCATATACTTAATACCCTAGCAAAGTGCTAAAATATCACAGCTTTAAATAATTTAGGTATTTAAATAACATAGTATTGTTTGTACACAGCTAGCTCATTTTGTTTACATTGGTTGCCTTGTTTCTTATATATGGTATCAAAATTGGGTGCTATAGTGGCTAAGATTTTTTAAAGTGGATTTTTAGCTCGGACGATTCTAGCGAGTCCTGCTGAGGCCACAAATGATGTCTAGCACAACCCAGCAGTAAAAATTCCAAATCTCGAAAAACAATATATCGTATACGTAATATTAATTACATCTGTAAAGATTTAGACTTTGAATAAGACTTCTGAATATCACAAAAATAAAATTTTTGATAGCAGAATTTTATATCCCCTTGCACAAGTAAGCTTAATAATTGAATGGTGAATTGTGTAATATTGGGAATATTTCATATTTCACTGAAGATCTTCGGATATCAAACATGAGAGGGTAGAAATATTTTAAATTCTCATTATGCTCAAGGCAATTTTAATTAATATTTTTGTAAAGCCGTCGCGACGGTTTCGACAACTACGAAATCTCTGAAAATGAAAAAAAACAATATAACAGTTAAAATTTACGAGTTCTTGCGTTTCTTATAGGATGAAAAGAATCAGATTCTGACCACAAATGCGTGGTTAAATTTGGTAAGTGACATGTACCAGCAGTCAAATTGTCTAGCACCTGTTTGTCTGTCTTTCTTATCAACGATAGGGATAAATATAATTATTTGCCTTAAGCATTTTTTATACTTTTGATTTGAGTTAAGTTTCTATTTGCTAGAATTTATGTGTTTAAATATTTGGCAAATGAAAAGCGACTAACAATTAACATTGCAATAACCACAAGCATTACTTTTATTTCTTGTTTCTGGGAGCTCATTTATCCAATATATGTTGTCTCGATATGTGTGTGAAAAATAATATTTAAATACAAATTTAAACAATTTTTTTGCTGTGAAACACCAATTTTTTGTTACTTTAAAACCAGCAAATGGCAATCACTTTACTAAAGCATAACATTAAATAAAAATTCCATCTTTATATGTATTAAAAAATCAAAAATAAATATATGCAACACAATTTAAAAGCTTCTAAAGAAAGCATTAGCATCCTGTTAGTGCGTCATCCATATTTATCTCAATCCCAAAACTTTTTTGATTTATACATTTCCATTTGACCTGGGTCTCTGCTCGTTATAACTGTCTGGCATATGGGCTAGGGCTACGTTATTGCCAAATTGGCATAAATTGCTAAAGGTAACTTCAAACATAAACATAAACAAATAAATCAACACAAGAAAAACAGCAAATGTGCCCGACTAGCAAATACTTTAGCTTTAATGCCTTCAATACTTTTGATAAACTGGATTTCGGAACAGCCCTTCGTAAAAATTTTAATCAGATCAAGTTACCATTTTGTATATAATTTATTTTATATCAGAAACAACATTTTCTAGAAAAGCGTTTTTTCTACTAGTCTGTGCATTGGTTTGCATGTGAATTGGCCGATTTGTATAATAAATGTAATTTATGAGACAGTTTTCAGTTATCATATTTAAATAGGTAGTGCGCTTACTTTATGAGGGAAGTGTAGAGGTTTTAACTATTCAATATTCAACAGGTAGTGTCCATCAAAAAGGTTATTTCAAAATCTATACCTGTCTCTATCTATATAAATTTTATAAATCAATTGATTGATTTGAGTACAGGGTAAACAGAAACAGAAATGAGTTTACATTCTGCAACAGCCCTTTTTTGTGCCGCTTCTGCGATTGATCAAATACCCAATTCAATATAATTAATAGCGCTTTTCCAACAGGAGATTTATGACACCAACAACCATTTTTATTTTTGCCAAAAACCAAACCCAAATTATAGTAACTATAAACCAAAAAGGCAAAGAAAGGCCAAAAGCTTTAACAATTAAATACACAAAACTATTTTATAATTTTTGTAAGCAAACTTTTTGCAGCGTTTCTAATCGTTTTTGTCGTTGACTGTGTATGTGATTTATATTAAAAACTCATATATGTATGTATAATAGTATATTTTTTTAAAGTTTTAATAAATGTTTTAATTTGCATTAAAATGTTTCACCTTTTATGACAATTATTAAATTTACGCATTAAAAATCTAATTAAATTAAATGACAGCTCGACAAAAACGTGAAATGAAATGCTCTTCAATTGTTGCAAGCTTTTGACCAAAAAAACGTTTAGATATGTTATATTAAAAGAATTAAATCCTATTTTATTAGATCTCGTGTAAAAGTTTTTAATAACTAGCTTCATATATCGCAGCACATGAATGGATTGTCATAAAGCCCTCTAAGTCCATTAAACAATAACAAACAACTGGTGTTAAGCGCATTAGACATAAATTAAAGCAAACATTAATATGCATTTAATTAAAACTAATTAACATAAATATTATTCTTAACTCGGTGTTCATTTTTACCTCGTGAATTTCTAGACGATTTTTTTTATTTTCGTGTTTAACTGCAACCCTCTTTTCGGTGTGTGCGAGTGTTTGAGCGTGTGTTGGGCTGTGTGTGTGTAAGTGAATGTCTGTACTAATAATGTACTAATTATAGTATCAATAACTGATTATGTTTGAATAACTTTAATTATTGCTGGGTACATGTCATAAATCGTTTCAAAACAACAGAACTTAAAGCCATTCAATGTGAAAAGAAGACCAAAATGAACAGTTTACTTCGGTAAGCCGAAGATGTAATACCCTTGCAGATAGTAACTTTGAGCTGATCCATCTGCAAGGCTATCGAAAAGTAAACTAAACTTAAAAATTCAAAGCTGAAATAAAAACCATAGACAGCATGCATGTTATTTAACTAAATATGCATTTAAATAAATAACTAAACTATAGCTGTTCTCAGTGTATATCTAAATATAATTAAAATTTGAACACATATTTAAACCTCAACAAAACAAAAACCAGAACGAAAACGAAAACGAAAACGAAAACCTATCCGTACGATTTGGCTTAAATGTATGGGTTTTGTAATTTTAATTAAAGCTTTGCCAATAGATTATTTATTACATTTGAAGCAATTTTCATTTAGATAATCAACAGTTTGATTTATGCACTCTTTTAGATTGATAGATAGATGGAAAAACCGCAGAGCTTGTTGATTTGTGAACCGCATAAATTATGCAATACGACAGCAGTCCAGCAGCTTTATGCGTTTTAGCCCTGACACTTTCAACTTTCCCTAGCCACGTTGTCAATTACGCTAATTAGTTTACTAATAATTAATAGCGTGCACACATACTCCCAATAAATAGTTGCCATTGTTATACAACAAACATAAAAAGCTAATACATTCCACTGTCAATTTTGATCGCTGCTGTAGTAAGGTCTAAAAAAGTAATATATTTAAAATTTAAATTTTATTCATTATATACATAGCATATGTTGCTTAACTTTAAGACTCAACAATACACTACAAAACCCTACGTTTAAATAACCTTCAGTAATCTATAGGACTTACAAGTGTTTCTGGTTTGGTGACATGTTCAGCAATTACCAAGGTATTCTTTTGTAACTCCTTTTTTTGTTTTTTGTACTGTTGATGATGATGACAATGGTGATGATCCTTTTAGCATTGATGGCCCCGGCATGTCTGTCAGCTACTTGGAATGCAACCAGACACTAGACACCAGCCAGATGGAAAGTGTCATTCACAAAAATTACCAGGCATTCAAAAGGAGGGACGTGATGCGTTTTTGAACCTAAAGACATTTTCTTTGTTTGGTTGGCCACTTTTCTTCTTGGCACGACATTAAAATGCACATTGTGGACCCATCAAAGTTGAGAAATAAAGTCATTAGCATTTTTCGGCTAACACCACAAAGTCACTGTGTGGTGTCGTAATGACTTTGCCAGGTTGCAACCACCCAACCCAACCCAGTGACCCAACCCAACCGACTATCTACTCAACCACACAAAACCCAGTCAAATAACTGGCCATAGAAATGTGTCAAAAGGGTTTTGTGCCAATCCGAACAATGCCATGGAGACCCCTGAAGTGCGACATTCAATCGAAAGTGCTTGAAGTGCTAATAACAGCTTGTTCGACTTTAGTTAGAGGCAAACATTCGAGGAATGAATCAAATAAAGTCTAGATTCCAACTTATTTTTCTGTTTGATTTTGATTGAATTACTCGATATCAATTTTGTTTCAACTACTTACTTATCCATGGCTACTCTCATAGGTTTTTGGCGTACTTTCGCATTTATCTAACTATCAATGTGTACATTTAAAATATCTGAAAAATAAAATTAAAAAATGATATAACTATGTATTTATTGAATTAATCTCTTCGCTTTTAAATTAATAATTTACCATTTTGTTGTCGAACCAAATTGCGCGCACTTATCACACACCTATTTGTCTCAACATTACCAACAGCGAAAAGTCGCAGTGGGTGGCACGGAACACATATGCCAGGGCTAACAAACTTTGTCCTTGAACCAAACATATGTTTGTATAAGAGAGTAAACCCAATTTAGAGCAAGTTTGCTGGTAAATACATTTATCATAAAAGTCGGCATCTACATATTTTGGAGCTCTTACTGGATTGGGAGAATTGAGGGAACCAGGGGGAAAACCAGGAGGACAAAGGACAACAACGGCAATTGTTGGCTCATTAGAAACTCATTTAAAAACAATTTGGCACGTTAATGCAAAATAAATCTATAAGCTTATGCAGGCAATGACAACGTGCTCGCTGATGCGCTGGCTCGACAACTTTCACTATGGCTTTACATAATGTACATTTACTATATAGTATAAGTATGTTTTATATATACATACTACTATATAACATACATACTGGCAAGTATATAATCATAAATATTATGCGATTAAACGACCCGGCTGCAAAGTGTGAGCATTTAATGCAAATGTCATTTGTTGCAAATGATGTCTTCAACTTTTTTTTTCCAAATGCTTACCAAACTTTAACCGTAGAATGAATACTCTTGAAGACATTTTAAATGATAAGAACTTGACTTGAACTCATATTGAAATTAAATGAAATTTGATAAGAAACACAAGTTTATTGATATAACATTTTTATTCTGATGCTTTTGAGACATCTCTGAAAATAAATGCATAATAATTTGATATACAAAAATGGAATATAATTGTTTTTCAACTATCTGAACTACCGTCTGAACAAAATATCTAAGTTAAGATTTCCCAATTAGGAGTCTTTCTTATTTAGCTCGACTCTTTCGGAATAAGATTAAGGTTAAACATTCAAAAATTATATCGTTTCATAGTGGTTTATCAAATCGTAAAACCCACTGCAAGTGTATACCACAAAAAAGAAATCACCCAAAAAATGTCATTAGTATGCGTCGGTGTTGACGTTGTCGACATTTGCCAAAACGTACCAAGACGTGCTCCGGCTTCTGTCCCAACTCCGGACTGTGTTTTCTTCTTCTTCGCTTGGTGGGTAGCTGAAAGGGAGGATGGCGGGGTGGAGCACCCCTGGCGGAAGTGCGCTTAGCAAACAGCCTGTCATAAACATGAAATTTGCACAAAACCGCCATTTTTATAAGGTGTCAACAGCAAATATCACATATCACAGGCACATATAGACGTTATGGCATTTGATGTCGAAAGGAAGCTGCTCATATTGGCTTACCCAAAATGTTAAGTGGCTCAAAACTGAGTACGGAATACCCTGTCCTGCCCTGCCCTACCCTGCCCCTCCTGTATCCTTCTGCTTCCCGTTGTCGTCGTCTCCCGCATATCATTACAGAGCTGCGAGCTGAAGCAAAATGCTACTCAGTTCTCCATGTATCTTTTAATGGCTCAAGTCGTTACTGCAGCTGCTGTTTGGTACTAACTGGGCCAAGTTGTTTTGGGCCCAACAACGACTTTGCTGCCTTTTCTGCTTCGTTTTTGTTTTTCCTCTTGGTTTTGTTTTTGTTTGCACTGCCAAGTTATTAATGACAAAGTCACCTCAACATTTGGCTTTCATATGCAGATGTGAGGAAAGTCACAGAAATTGAGGAATGAGGTAACTTCATCTGCATTACAGGCGACAATTGCCATAACCACCTTGAAATAGTAGTACACATTTTGTAAATATCTATTATGCAGAGAGACAGAGGGAGTCTGACAGACTGTCGGCTTGTCTATCTGTGTGACTGACAATAGGCCAGCATGAAATATCTTTAATTAAAATTTGTATAAAGATAAATGGGTTTTGATACCTAGTTCAAAAGTTTTTATTGTACAGACAAGCCCACATCAGATAAAATGCTAAGCAAATTGGCACATTGGACATGCCAAAAAAAAAAGGACACTGTTTATCCAGCTAAGGATGTCCTTCAAACATACAAGTATATATTTATGCCTACCAGCAGATTAAAATTTCCTATTGGATTTTCCTTTCATGACAAGGACATGCAGTTGATCCAAAGTAAGTTTCTCTGGCGAGCTTTATGTGTATGTGTGGGTTGGCTAACAAAAGTTTTGAAAGCATTTCCGTTTTGGCCAGTTCTTTGTGCCTGCGACAAGCTAATTACACTAACATACACATACATATACATATATTTTTATGTATGTATATATTGAAACATAATTCAACGACATTTCTCAAACAGAACTCTGTTGTATACAGAAAAATTATGCGAAATTATAAATCAATATCGACATATGAAAACTGTTATGTATTATTTAGCTGGTATGTATTACACCTTGCTTAAATTTAGCCGCAAATTAGCTTTAAAGCTACATTTAAGCCAAATCGTTTCCAATTAAATGCTTAAATACAGACGCTATAAAAATAAAAGAAAAAAATACACAATGAAAAATATATTGTAAACTCATAAAACAAATATATATAAAAACTTTCTATTATCATGCTCTGCTCTTTTTTACTTTTCACTTTAATTACCTTATATATTTCATAATTTTATCGTACATTGCTTTGCTCTTACGTTTTTTATTATAATTTCTTATTTTGTTTATGTGAACAAATTTTATAAAATGCGTTTGTAGGACGAGAAAAATCAACTACTTATAACGAATCTTTGGCTTTCGTTGGTAAGTTTCAACTTAAACTCAAAAGTCATTTAAACATAAAAACCATAAATCTAGCTATATATCTATATATATAAATATAAATTAAATATTATATGCTATAAATATCATATCGTAAATAGAATCACAAAACTTTTATTAGCTATGCCGAGCAGCTTACCAATATCAATTAAGCTTAGTATGTAGTTAGTTTTGCCGCCAGGTATAGCTAATGAAATGTGTTTTGCCTGCTCGTAATTTATACACACACATATGGGCCATACCTATGCTTGGAGTTGTAATGTCTACTACAATCCATAATAATTCCATTCGGAAATTGATGGATTGATTCGATTGTGGAATGAGGCCATTTGAGAGATTCGAACCTTCTACCCAAAATTCTATACATATGTATAATTTACATAGTATATCAACCATAGCTTTTTGTAAAGTATTTAAAACTCATTTTTTCTCCAACTAGTTCTCTTCTTCTCACCCTCTGTCTCTTTCTCTGCATCTCTCTCTCTCAATCTCTTAATCTATCTCAATTGCGAGACAACTAAATAGCTTGATTGCGTGGCTTCGAATGTGTGTGATAAATTATTTAAACATTATACTTTAAATACATTTGAATTAAATCGAAATACATATTTAAATCAATGCGCTTTATTAAATATATCTAAATTATTACACATATATCCAACAACAAATAAAACAAGAACAACAACTACAACTACATATATTAAACTATTTATCTAGCTAAAGCATAATGCAGTTTTTTTTACATTCTCTTTAATTATTAGTTTTATATACATTTTTCTATAGCAAACGGTTTTTGAAATAGTTTTCTTTACTCATTTTAAGTTTTAGCTTTTATTGGGGAATACATACTTAATACGATATTCATTTTGTTTGAAGACCTTTTTTTGCATTAATTAAGAGCAACTAAAAACTTACACATAAACAGTGCCGGACCACAAAACAAAACTCTTAACAGCAATAACAACAAATAAACAAAAGAACGAACAAACACAGTATTGCATGGTACATATAAACAATATTTTTAATTGCATCATGCGATAAGCCCAGATAATTCCTATCGCATGTCTTAATTTTTTTGTATCTATGATAGTTAAAGGTTTAAAAAAGCATGTTTGGATTTGGGTATTTAAGAATGTAAAAATAATTGATGAGACTCATATGCGAAGAATAAATACTCTTCCTATATCGACATAACTGATAAAACTTTCTGATCCAGCAGCAACCTGTTTTATCGACATTGACCGAGCTAAAAAATATTCTAAACAATCTACGAGATTTACTATCAATACATAGAGTATATACATATATAGTACTCTTTATCCTGACTGAATGACTAAATACTTAACTTACTGAATGACTAACACGGAATACAAACGGTAAGAGCTAGGAGGATAATCTAGGATCTGCTTATTACGGGTTCTGCCTTTGGCTTATTGAATTGAACCTGCTTATGAATTCAAAATATGTTTATAATAAACACTTTATAAGCATATTCAACAAACTTTAAAAATATACAATAACAATATATGTATGTACTTATAAAAATGTCGAAGAGTATAAAAAGAGTATAGTCACTGCAAAGATCAAGTTGATTTCTAGGATATATAACAAATCTATATCTTAGCTTTATATCAGACACTTAACGGATTCAACTACATTTAAGAACTGAGAGACTATCGACCCTCGGATGTGGTATTGACGGAATATACTATATGTTGCTATAAATATGCGAATTATTGAACGAAAGTGTTGATGGGGAAGGGAAATTTTTACATGATGGAATTATGGTACTTATATATATGGCATTGGGCCAGTTCAACACTCGTCAAGCCTTGTCAATTTGCGAAATTAATGAAATTATTTATTTAACACATCAATTCGATCGGACTCACCCTGACCCTTTCCTAGCTTCTTCTTTCTCCCATTTCCATTTCCCTTTACGCCGTGGATAAGCACATAGCGACGATTAAATAAAGACCCATCGCATATGTTGCACGCTGGATGTTGCCTGTGGCATGTTGAACATGTATGTATGTACATAATTTGTAATTTTCGATTTGGCAATTGCAAAAACCCCAAAATGAGATTCGTGCAACATTTTGTTGTTTTAAGCATCCGATTGCCAATATGATTGATGGATTGATGCGTCATTTATAAACTGACAGCCAGAAATGTGCTCAAAATGTTTGTCAATTCACGACTCGAGCAGCAATTGTAATTTAAATGTGGCAAATGAAGGACAACCCGGCAAATCTACAAGTACAACAGAGCGTAAGATTACACTGCCTGCCAAATGTGTACTCACACACTTTGATGGACAGCTGAAAGGCGTGAACTTTGATGGTTTTATTAGCAACTCTGACATGTTGTCATACCATATAATTCGACCACATTTACGTACTCTATATTTATTACACACAGAAAATGAAGGAAAAATAAACTCTTGGACTACAAAAAATTACAAAAGTTTAATAAATGGAGTAACCGTGAGACAGACGGAATTAAAATACGAATAAATACATAGTTAAACATATTTATTTAGCACAGAAATTTAAAGAGAAAAATCTATAGAGAAACAAATAAGTTAAAATGTTCTTTTACTAAGTTGTTATAAAACATTTGGAAATAAAATATTGCAACAGAAGATAAATGAAAAGTGAAAATTGTTAAAAACATAAAACGACTTAGAAATCACAACTAATAATAAATTTGAATACAAACTTAATGCTCTTAAATAAAAAAAATTCATTCAAATACGAGAAAAAACTAAGAACAATATATTTGCAGTCGCGGAAACTCTTAATAACATTTACATAACTCTAAAGATAAAGCGAACAACAATTTTTTTAATTAACTTTGAGATAGTCTTAAGTTAAAAGTTATTTCCCTTCAAATTGAAGTAAATGAAATCTCAGCTAGAATTGGGCATATAAAACAACTCTGAAAACTAATTGCCACATTGTGAATGACATGAAATGCTCGGTTTGGCATATGGCATGCCACAAAACTGCGTGAAAGTCGGGATGGGTCGGATGGAAGCAATCTGGACATACATATTTCGACATTCTATGTGTACCGTCATCTGTTTTTACAGCTGTCATAAAACCGCACCGCAATAATAGCACTAAAGTAAAAAGTTTTTAAGGCATGGCCCGTGATATGTACATACATACATATAATTTAATGCAATGCCATGGTACACACTATATGTAATTAAATTTTTTGTGATTTAAAAAGGGATCTGTTGCATAAAGGCAGCGAGACAATTGCTTGCTCTAAAAATGCCACAAATGTGTGTAAATTATAAAGCAACAACCTCTGCAATAACAACTGTAATAACTAAGAAGAGCAACTATTGTAAAAGTAGAGGAAAACTAGTGGAAAACTTTGTCGCTCTTATGACAAAAACCACTTGTAGGCCACGCCACAAAACGTGAAGCGCGAGTTGCAAGTTGTGTGGCAGCAACAACGGCAATAACAACAACGGCAATAACAACAACAGCAACAGACCGACAACCGCAAAATGACACAAAGCACTGCCTACTCTTAGTACAAATGTGTCCTGTTCCCAGAACCAGTCCTGGGGCATAGATAGAGAGACAGAAGTCAGGATAGGACAGGACAGGATCAGGCAGTCAGAGTCGCGGTCGCATTCGCTCGACAATAGTAAAAACAGCAAAACGAAATGTTGATAAAACTTGTCTTGTGTGAGTGTGTGTGGGTGTTTGGGTGTGTGGGTGTGTCCATCTGTAAAGTGAGTGTGCGAGTGTATGAGGCCAACTGCAAAAACTTGGTTTGAATTTGATGTCAACTTGTTGTATAATTTGAATGTTTGTTAGATTTGAATTAAAAACGCAACAGCTTGTCATCTAACTTAACAGTGATTTAACATAGCTCTAACAGTGCATTGTGAGTAACTGCCCATGAATTGGTTTGCATGAATTTTGCATGTGCTCAGAGCATAATTTTCTTTCATTTTCTTATTTGCATGTATGTATGTATGTCTGTCTTTCTCCCGATTTCAACAACTACACTTTTTGGTCACATCACGTCGCTTTATTATTTCATTTATCATCATTTTTAGCCTATGTAGTAGAGTATAACTGTTATACGTATACCGTTACTAAAATATTTATATATGTATGTGACACAGGAATGGAACGATTACAATTTGCGCTGGAACGAAACGGAATATGGCGGAGTCAAAGATCTTCGCATCACACCCAACAAACTGTGGAAACCAGATGTCCTCATGTACAATAGGTAAGTGCCTCAAGTGTCCAGTTCTGGTCCCCGCCAAACAACCAACTAATTCAATAATAATCAATAAAACGACTACTGATCAGAACAAAATTTAAAGAACAAAATGTCAAAATAAAATAAATGTTGATTTTGCGCTGTTAGCCATAACTTATAGGAGTCATATGCCATTTACATACTCTCCTGAGTATGCACTGCTCTTTATGAGCCCCAAACAAACCAAATATAATGTAATACTTATTATAGATAAATGATGGTAAGTGTGCTGTTGTAAATCAGCAGTAACTAAGTATATAAGCATTTGTGATAATCTAGTCAGATTATAGTTGAATTTTGTTATATTTTTTTTTGTTTTAGTGTTACAATATCTGTTAAAAGTTATAATACCCATTAATATATTAAAACGATTAAGTAGTTGGTTGTGCACTTTAGTTCCATAAATGAAACGCTTATTGCGTTTCTTAGCTGGTTTTGTTTGTAGTCTATAGGCTATCGATTGTTCAGCTATAGACTACAGAAGTATTTGTTATCTTAAATGGGTTATACTAGATGGAGTAACGGAGCATTGTCAAAAGTCAATTTACTTGAATAAAAATTCAAATTATAACAATAATAACCAAATTAAGAGATTAATACAGCTAATCAGATTTAAAATGTAATTTTGACACTGAAAAATCTTCTTTACTTCTGAAAATGTTCTCAAAATACTTTTTGTTTTTTTTTCTATTTTTGTAATTATAGCTGACTATGTTATGAGTTTTGTTATCATTTCCCATTCGATATGTTTGCAAAAGCATATTCCCAATAAGAGTTTGTATATTTTACCAATTATATACTATACATAGTATGACATATTATAAGCGTATCATAATCCACTCGCTATTGTTTGTGTGTCTACTATATATTTAAAAAAAAAATCAAAAGCAAAGCCGAAACCTTAACATAACGACTATGTTTTTGTTTAACTTAGCTCTTTGTATTTGTATTTCAATGTTACCCAAATATTTTGATTTGCTTTCAATGTTTATGTTGAACAAACGATTAAATAATTTAATCAAAATGGAAAAAATCATCAACCTAAACATGTCTTAAAAAAATATGTTGTTTACTTCAAATAAGAGTAGTTTACACGCAGTGGTGTTCTAGTGGGACTGTACATTGTCAGCTTGCCGTTGATGTGGGCCTCACATTGTAATTGGATTCGTATTGCTAACCGAACGTACATATAAACTCTAACATCTAATATAAACCAATAATAGCTCAATTAAAACTCTAAAGCAAAAGCCTAAATAAAAACCTAGATTAAACTCCATGAACTTAAAAACATTGTTTAACCAGAATATTATGCAAGTAGTTTGTTTGAAACAATTGAATAACGAATTCGAAACGAAACGAAAAAAGAAAAGATTCATATTATATATATACATATATATAGATACATCATACCTCAACAGATCGTACTACAGATCGTAAATATTCTAGTTCTTATAAGCATATCTCATGTGGTCTGTATAGTCAATGCATTTGTAGAATATTGTTTGCTCTTTTTGTACTTATTTCCGAACAAAAGACAATAACCAACATAAGAGATTGTTCAACAATATGCTGGTGTAATATTTCTGGTTAGACGTTCAGTACTTGAATTTATTTAGCCATCAATCAAATGTACAACAACATTGTTATACTCCATATATGTTGTAGCTTAAAAAAAAGACTACAAAAATAAAAATAAAAACCGAAGGCAAAATAGATTTTCAAGTATTGTGCATGAGAAATCAAATCCCTCGTATTAAACAGCAACTAAATAAAAACGCATATATAACTAATACCAATGAAAAATACAAAAAAAAAACCAAAAAAAAAACAAAAATTCTTAAACCTAATACTAAAAAGTGCCGCAACAAAGTAATCTAATACTTACCTTTAACTTTGTTGGCATCTCTAAAAAAAAAAATGATCCCAAAACATTTCTTAACTGCTAACCCACATCCCACGCATACACATACATCAAATACACACACTACCAATTTAATTAAATGTACAAATGAAAATATGTTTAAATTTCTTTTTTTAATACATAGTTAAGTCATATGAGAATCATGCTTTTATCATACTAGTTAGAATAAACAAAATAAACAACTTATAAACGTCATCCCAATGAACTTATTCATTAGTCACAGATAAAGTGAAACATAGTATAAAATACACACATCAATTGCCTTAGTTGAAAAGCTAGATTTTCAAAACGCTTCATCATCTTTGAAAACTTTAGTGCTAAAACTAAAAAACAAATTTATCGGCGCGCCGATGCTTCAATTTGCTTTCCATGAAGTTTTAGAGAATATTTTAGCATTAGCAACTTAAACGATCCTATTTAAAATAATTTTCTAAATCAATCAGACATGTAGTGGTATATAAATCTACATCATTGATCGTTTCTGATCTATATTTTCTATATAATAACTTAGAACGATCCTCATATGTATAAAAAAACTTTTGAATAATTTTGAATATTCCTACTTCACCTAGTCTGATATTCAAATTCAATACGCAAGAATAAGGATGAAATCTTTAATGAAAGCAGTTACTACATAACTAGTCTGACTTTAGTTCAATTTTTGGCAAGTTCCATCCGTAATACTTAGGCATCCTTTTGACAGCAAACTGTAGCATCTTCAAACTGAATAATTGAGTTGTAAAACGTGCTCAATTATCGCAAATTTCTTCTCCTTTTCAAGCTAAATTGTTAGCTGTTTCTGCTGCCGCAGACGATTCGACTATTTCATTTTTCTCCTTTTTTTCTTGGACAGCTCATCATGAATTTTACGCTAAATACTTATATTCCAATCACGCTCCAAATGTAGACAAACTTTTGCCTAATTCACGTATCAATCACTCAACAATAAGTACAAATTTTTTCCCAAAACTTTATTTCCATTTGCTTTCACCTACTCAATGTTCCAACAAAACATACAATCTTACTCCCCTATTCATACTAATACATGTGTATGTACATAAAACATATTACTATATACTATCTGTATGGGTGTGTATGTCTCCATGTAAGTCTGTGATTGTGTATCTAGTTAATATATAACAAAAAGTTATGCCGCTTCAGCTCTAGCAACGGTCTTGCTCCATATGCAACACATGCATCATACGCCCCATAAGCCAAGCGAAACATTTTCTCACAACAAGAAACACAACGTGTGTGATCGACTAGCAGATACCTTATAGCACTACAAATGCATATTTAAGCACACAAGATAAAAACTTAGCAATAATAAGCAACAGTGATAACTTAATAAAGTTAACCACATTACTTCATATATTCAACTTCTTGATAATTTACAGTCTGTATTTTGTACCCAATTTCTTAAATTGTGAGAATAATTGAAAAAAAACAAAAACAAAAACAAATGAGTCAGTTGCCTCGTTCTGTCTGTATGCATAAATTCTTGATAGTTTCTTTTTTAATATATGCTGTATACAGGGTATATGTAGCACTACAAACGTTTGTCGAATTAACTCATCGAGTGTGTGTGTGTGTTTCTTTGTACCGGATAATTGGCAAAAAGCAATTGAAATGCCCACAATAATTACAATTTCATATCATGCTCATTCCCATTTCATTGTCATTTGCTGGCGGTAAGCTTATAAATGTTTTTTAGTGTTAGCAAATAAGTTATTGACTGTGAGTATATATGTGCCTGTAAATGGAATTGTGAGTGTGCGAGAGTGTGTGAGAGAGATTGTGTGTGTGTTTACCATTTACCCAAGTAATCAATTGTTATCAATGTCGATTGTGTGTGCTATTTTACGTTCTATTTAGCTGTGTTTCACTGTGTCTATAGTTAAAAATATTTTCATGCTTCCCATGTTATTCGATGTGCAGTTATAACAATACACTCGTAATATCAATACCATAAATGTACTCTTATCAGTGTTAAAATCTTTTTTTTAAGTCTCAATGGACAACAAAAACATACAGAATCACATGTCGTTGCATTAAGTTACTGTAAGTTAGTTTAAGTTTTGTTGTAAGCTCAGCTTAGTTGCATGTCAGCTTAGCTTATATAACATATATATAAATATATTTTATCTTAAATTTAGATGCAGCTGAAAATCAAATAACAATTTGAATAATCACAGACACAGTTGTGTTTAAACATAATGATTTATCTCAGGTGTGCCCAATTCACAAGCAAAGTCCAAGCAAAAGTTTACCTAAAGTTTAATTTGCAAATAATGATTCTGCAATCAACTGCTATTTATTATTTCGGAGCTGTCAACACACATATTCAATTAAAATACCTACAATATTAAGTTAATCCATTTTAAATGATACTTCGTGTATTCCGAATACTTATATACTTAATTGTATAAGTAGTATACTTATTGTGTACTCTCCACAGGGCATTCCTATATATTCATGTATCACATTCTTCAACATTTCATTGACAGCTCGAATAAATCGCTGGTTCGCTTTCAACCAGGCAATCAACATTTGATTTCACCTTTTGTGTGGCATCCTTAAATGAATCTGCAAAAACATTTAATAGATTTTCTATTTTATTCAAATTAATCACCAAAGCAGCGGATAAGTCTTTAATACAACTACAGCAAGTGAATTTTGTAGACAAAAACTGATTGCACTTTAATATAATAAGGTTGAGAATATAATATACTTACGTACAAAGTATATTTTAAAAGCCTTTTACAGTTTCTTTTATGAACTTTCCTGTTGGCAGTAAAACCGCAATAGCATACTTCTGAGTTGCGTGCTAAAATCTTTTACAGTTCATTGGCAAAAACGCAGCCGCATAACAAAATGAGCTGAAACATTTTAAGCCATAACTTAAATGTCAAATTTTCTTGCTTGTGCAATAAAAAAATGGAAAAAGAAATTATCCAAGTGGCGACTAAAAACTACTTAAATGCCACAAATCCCCACAGACACACAGCCACACACACAGAGGTACCTAAAAAGCGCGTTAAGCTGAACATAAACTTTGCTGGGATCCAAATGAAGACAAATATGACAGGTGCACACATTTTGGCTAAAATGCACCTGGCGGAGAGTCATGTTGTTGTTGGTGTTTTTCTTTTTTTGAGGAGAAACTGAATAGGGGACTAATTGTAAGCAATGTCTATGTCGGAACTGCAGTGGAGCTTACTTAGTCACTTCATTTAACATCTGATTGACGTTTAACTTACGAGCTTCGACTAAAAGCCCCGCATTAGCCCCAGAGTTAAGCACTGGAGTAAAGAACAAAAGGCTTGAATGCCGAGAGCATAGGCTCAGGTTTAATTCGCCTGGTACGCAGTATCCGGTGTTGATTACGGAATGTCAATGAGGGAGAGAGAACTATTCAAGTTTTGGCTAGGGCATTGAGAGGAATAAAATTCATATTGATTAGCTATGTTGTCCTTGGATAGGGTCTGGGGAAATCAGTATATGGATGAACTCGATGGCTCTAAGATGGTCCGTGGGCGTGGCAAATACACGCACACAGCTTTTGGCTCCCTTCGCCGAAAAATCTTTGGC
This sequence comes from Drosophila testacea, assembly GCA_035043265.1. Lineage (NCBI taxonomy): Eukaryota > Metazoa > Arthropoda > Insecta > Diptera > Drosophilidae > Drosophila > Drosophila testacea. Next base: position 5,330,316 of record JAWNND010000151.1, read on the forward strand.
TGTCAACTTTATTTACTAATGAACTTGCGCAGTGAGAAGCCAGAGTCGAGGTAGCATAATGAATTCCACAGATGTTCTTGCTAACAATTTCACAACGATTTCGCGAATGCTTTTCATTAAGAGTTAATCTTGGCACATTTACAGTGCCTTTTTAGATTTTATCATCGTTGCTAAACAAAGCACGTCTTACGTTTCAAAGGAGCGATTCGGTTTTGAGGAACAGCTGGCGACTGACTTTTATTTCGTTTAATTTATTAATTCGTCTTTTTTCTTTTTCTTTTTTGTTTTTGACTTGGCCATGGCCACAGCCAGAGTTGGCCAACATTTGTGGTCCTGTTAGCCTAATTTGTATGCGTCGGCAGTGCTGCTAATGTGTGGCCATCATTTAGATCAATAGCAAGACGACAAGACTTATAGATACAGATAAAGATACAGATACAGCTACAGCTACAGCTACCGACGCAGCAACAAACAAAGATACAGTTACAGTTACAGCTATACACATATTCATGCTTTCAACTCAGCATGTACTCAATTTGGCCTTGTGCCCAGCTATGTGAAACCCATCAACGCCTTCTGCAATCAATCTGCCTGGCTTCAATTTCTGTAATTTGTTTATGCTGATAACAAAGTGTGCTTTATGTATCTTCATCCCAAAGATTTTTAATTGGGATACTTTTTACAGACGGTCCAGATTAAAGGAACTACAACTAATACCAACATAGCAAATTTTGTTATGATTTGTGATATTTTAAATACTCTTCCAGTTATGCTTTAACCAATTTGAACTAAAAGATACAGACATTTCTGCTATGGCAAAGCCATTTCGAATAGGTCTTTGATAAGTTCAATATTTAAGACTCTAATTTGCATTAAAATGTTAACAGGTAAAAGACATAAATGAGACAATAGTCAAACGAGGTTTTTTATATTAAATAAGCTCTCAGCCTGTTGTTTCTTTTTGTTTCCTAGACCATTTCTGATTAGTGAGAAAGGTTTTATTAACTCCATGTATCTAATTGTATACCCTTAATTGATTTGATACCTTAGAAAAAAGCACTATATTAATAAATAAAAAACAACATACCACTTACGAATTACGACCTAATTCGTTTATTAATTCGAATCTGTTGATTCGTACATCCATAACAAATCCATAAGTCTTGGGAGGATTTAATGCATAAAACACTTTATATTAGAAATTACAAGTAACATCATGTACAAGGGTACAAATTGTGTAACGTTGGGAGTGAAAAGCTTTTACATTAATTGCAATGTTATCTGGTATCTGTCGTAAACAGATTACAAAGCATGTGCAAGTTCATAAGTAAGTTGGAAAGCCGCCTTCGAAGGACCAAGACTAACCAAAATGAGATTGACAGCGGTTGTGGCTTAGCCAAGCGAACCGTAGACCATTTTACTGGTCAAGCCTGAAACAGACCAACATCAATTTTAATAATGCCTGGCAATGATTTTATTTATTTGTTTGAGCCAAGCCAACCCCAGCCAAGGCCGTTCTAAATGCAAAAGCAGCCAAATCTTCGCTTTCAAATATTCAAATGTACGTCCGAGTTTAAATATAAAATGTGTTTGCTGAGGCAATGAAAGGGGACTTGAATAGTTGGGAGAAACTTTTGCTTGTTATTTCAACTTTTAACAGATCAATTATAAATGGTACAATATATAAACGTTTCATGAAAACTCTTATGAGAATTTGAAATTCAACTTTGCACTACTGCATTAAAATGATTTTAATTAATATTACAATGAAAACCAATCGTAATTTAGTATAATTTATGAAAATTTAAATGTGGTTCCCATGAATATATAACACTAAAATAAGAAGACTTTAGTTAACTAGTAAAATTTAACTTGTCTGTTTAATGATTGTAAAAATAAAATTCAAACTTTAACAACTTTTTAAAATAGCAACATTTAAAAAATTGCCGACCTAAATCCCCCTGGAAAGTACAGTTTCTTTATACAAGACTGTATGATTAGTTTTATTAGATTTGAATACAAATACAAATTAATTAAAATAGATTGACTATCATTTAAATTTTTGAGTATAGCAACCATTTGAACGACAAGCTCTTATTAACTTTGAGGTTTTAACAAACGCTCAAGAATGTGGGCAATAGTCTGACCTATAATTTTAATTAGTGCAAATTGGGTTGTTGTTGTTGGCATGCTCTTGGTGCTTACCACAATCTCTCAAGCCGGAACATGGACAAGCTGCGCACCTGTAACACATGGGTCTTGACTGTCATTACAACGCCCGCTAATCGGGGCACAAATTCCACTTAAATGCCACAACAATAGCATGTAAGCTATGCTTAACTGCCACATGCCACATGCCTTATGCCACACCCACAACAGCCAACTCACAGGTGGTATGTTAACCAATTAAATGCACACTTTGACCACAAAATCACAATCGCCATGATTTAAAGTGCGTATGTGCCTCTCTCTCACACTCACAATTGTAGCCAAACTTGCTGACCACAATAAGATAGCAAACAGCTCGTAGCTCAAAATATCTATGCAAATTGTGTACAAAATGTTTACGCAACAGTTTTTGGAACTCCTAAACAAAAGTAATTGCATTTTATTCCAATGCAATAGTGCAAACCATAAGATGGACATATTTATTTCTCTACAAACGTGTATGTATATATACATATGTGGATGTTTTTTGGGCCATTTGTGACCAGCATACAAATTTCTCTAATCCTCATTTGCATATGCGCACAGAGATACAGCATGTAGTTAGATGCAGATATTGTGTCATTTCCATAGCCAAAAAATGCTGACAATAGAATAGCCATTTGGTTCATCAAATAATTGGGCTAACTTGTGTTAATGGCTTGCTAAATTCTAATAGTCATATATTTTTAGAATAAATTTCAGATGCACATAATGTTCTAATCCAATATGCTTGCTGTTAACAGTAAAGCACACATTTAGTTGATCAACCAATTTCGATAGCTTGAGTTAATTAAATATATATATAAGTACCATATGGTATTAGAATATATGTAAAGGTATTATGTATTTGGAAATTTTAATATAGGTACTTATAAGAGAGTTATTTTTACAATATTTACACAACATATACTAACTATATTTTAGATGCAGATACTTTTCATTTACGTATTATGTTGACTGTTAACAACCCTTTTATCTGCTTTATATAATTATGTGTCTGAAATTAATGGGCTAATTTTCAACACTTTTAAAATACATATATGTATTTTTTAAGAGAAGTACCATTTGATTCCAGTAAATGGCTGGTAAAAATTTTACGTATATATATTTTTTTATATTTTATAAACCATAGAACTATTGCAAATAAATGTATAAATATCCCTGATCCAAAACTCTATACTGTAATTACAAAATATATACAATAATGTGTTTTAGAATATGCAACCTAAAATAAGATTGGTATCTCGAATATATTATACTTAGTATACTCTTAGTTTAAAACCAAACACAATCACACCAACTGAACCTAGTAAAGATATTTCCCAGAGCTGATCTTTTCCTCAAACACTAAACAAATCACAACTTTCCTGGCTCCCAGCTCTACCCAAATATATATTTTTTTAATATAACTAGACAAAATGAAACAAAAAATAAAACAAAAGCGCAAATCACATGAAAACGAAAAATTATAAATAATAATTGAAAATGGAAAAAAAAAGAAAAACTATAAAAGAGAAAAATATACAACAAAATAAAAAAGACTAATAAAATGAAAGAAAAAAAAATAGAATAATACATAAACAATTGTACAATAATTTAGCGCGGATGAGGGATTCGATGGCACGTATCACACCAACATTGTGGTCAAACATAACGGCAGTTGTCTGTACGTGCCCCCTGGTATCTTCAAGAGCACATGCAAGATAGACATCACGTGGTTCCCATTTGATGACCAACATTGCGAAATGAAATTCGGTAGTTGGACTTACGATGGAAATCAGGTAAAGTGTTTAGTACACATCACAGTACATCACAGTACATCACAGTACAGTACAGTACACGCCACAGATAAGAGCTAACATGGTACACGATACAGTAATTGCTGGCTACACCATTCACTGAGGTCACAATCACGCTTTCACACTTGCAAACAATATAATACAACTAACTAACTAATACACGCACACGTGCACGTGCACAAAACCAAAAGTCGGTTATACAAAGTTAGGAGAAACAAAAGGGAGGCGATCACATATCTAGAATAACTCTTAGGATACGACTGATATAAATAGGTGCTTTACTTAGGTTCGACGATAATTATACGTAGTAATTCAAAGAGTCATAATACTCTAATTGCTTTCGTTTATGCTTTTCCAATCTCTCTCTGCCTCACTCTATCTCTCTATCTATCTATAACCAAAGCTATCTTCCAGTTTATTTGATATCCCTCACGTCGAACAATTCTTTGCGTTTTTGCGAATTACAAAACCAAAAGTATCAAAAGTGTTTGAAAACATGAAATGTTGAAAAAACGGTTCAGTGTTGGCTAAAATGATCAAACTCTATTTGAATATTTTATGCCAACACCTAGGTTTGCAGATATAATAATAGAAGTTGCCCATTGTGTGCTTAAAATGCACTTTTTCAGCTACTCGTTGTAGTAGCTCCCAGCATTGGACATCACACATATTGGGCTTTATAGAAATGGAATCATGTGTGAGACCCTTGAAATTTTTTTCAAATAAAAAAATTTCCGTTTCACCTATTTTGCATGTTAGCAGCCAAACCACGCCCAAATTAAAAGAAAGAAAAAAAAACATAACTATGAAATATTTTGGACGTATGTAAAGACTCTTAATGGAAGTGAAACAAAAAGAGGTTCTCAATACCATTTAATATTATTTTCACGTTTCTTTGCACTCAAAACGCAATTTCAAATTTAACAAGTATACTTAAGTACAACAAATTATAATAAAAAGCTCTATCTTTTGCTCGTCTCTGTCTCGTACACCTGGAACACATGCTCTCTTTGTACATAAATGTTGTTTCAACGTGGCTTTTAAATGAATTCTCAAATTTATACGTAATAAAACTAAAAATGTTAAATTTCTTTTTCTCCAAAAAAACTAAAAAAAAAACTCAAACTCAAACTCAAAACAATGCCCAACCATTCCAAAAAAAAAAAATTCGTTTTTAAATAAACAAATTTTTGCAAAATGAAAACAAATTAATAAAAACAAAAAAAAAAACAAACAAACAATAAATCGTTGAAAAAATCAGTTGGATTTGGTTTTGAATTCCGAAGATGGAGGGGATCTTTCCGATTTCATAACAAATGGCGAGTGGTACTTGCTTGGTTAGTAAAAAAATCATCATAATCCTAAATGCTTATTTCATTATCTGTGTTTTGTTGTCATGTGTATATGTCTTCAAACCTACTACATGCATATATTATAAATACTGTTATGATTTACATTATCATTTTGTAAATAAAAATATTATATATTGTAGAATATTTTTTAGCCAAAATTGCTTTATAGAATATTTTTCATTTGCTGCGCTTTCTTTTAGTTTTCTTTTACCTTAATTCGTAATGTATATAGCTATTAAATGTACAAAAAAATTATATATATATAAAAATATATATATATATATATTATATTCGAATCCAATGAGATTTGCATATAATTGTGTGTCAATGTGTCAGTGTCATAAAACTTGACTGTTTCGAGTATTACTAATCGTCAATTTTATCGTTCAGCCATGCCCGGAAAGAAGAATACCATAGTCTACCAGTGCTGCCCAGAACCATATGTCGATATCACCTTTACTATACAAATACGCCGACGAACTTTATATTATTTTTTCAATTTAATTGTGCCATGCGTACTTATATCATCAATGGCCCTACTGGGCTTCACATTGCCTCCCGATTCAGGCGAGAAATTAACGCTGGGTAAGTACAGCATTGTACTAATAAGAAAAAAAAAATGAAAAACAACTTTTCAACACTGATTGACCCAATGATTAGTTATGAAACGATATCACTTTATAATATAAGCTCTTTACAGCGTGTGGTTAAAACTACACTTCAATTTCTAGTTAGGGTTCGTTAACGGTTTTTGTTCAGGTAAAGCAGCGGTAGCGAAATGAGGCTTAGCTGGATTTAACCATACTCTAAAATATACTTTTAACAAAAATCAACATAAATAAGTCCCTAAACAACGCTGCTTCTAAAATTAGTTAATCTAAGCAATGCATGCTATATTATTGAGTATAAAAATAAACTTAATTAACGTAAAAACTATGTCCTTGAGTGTTTCCCGCTGCTAAAGCAATGAACGAAATTTAATCAATTTAATTAAGTTGATAAACTTGAATCATTTTAAATGAAGTATTGCAGAATAATTGCTACAAAGGGCAACACTCTTAAATTATTAATTAAAACTTTCCGATTCACAACAAGTTGTTGTAAATTGCTTTAAAAAAAGACTAATAATATAAACCGAAATACGTTAAAGAAAAACAATAAGATATTTGTTTAATAATATTTCTTAGTTTTTATCTTAAAGTTTTCAGTCGATTTTACTTTTGCGTTTCATTTACATTGTTTTTATATAAGTATTTATTGTATCTCTTGTTCCAGGCGTAACTATACTACTATCATTAACAGTATTTCTAAACCTTGTTGCTGAGTCCATGCCGACAACGTCGGATGCTGTTCCTCTTATAGGTACACACACACTCTATTTATTTAAAAAAGAATTACCAAAAAATCCCAACCTCAAAAAAAAAACAAATGAAAATAATGAGGCAGTACTAAAAAAGAATGTGCTGTGTCTAATTGCTGTTTTTAGTTCGTATTAGTTTTAATTTAGTAGTGCAATGTAAAACAACAACAAAAAAACAACGAAAAAATCAAAACTAACAAGATATTCGAAAGAACAAAATACCAATTATTTAGATCTTAAATCCAAACACACACACACACACACACACACACACAAATACGCACACAGACAGATACAAAACAAAAACAAGTACACTGAATCCATCGTATGGGGAATGAAAATATGTCACATACTTATCTTAATTCTGTACGTATGTATGTTTGCTAATAGATACTCTAACTTCTGGACTTTAACTGTGTGCAACAACAATATTTCAGTTTCAGCCAGCTACATACTAATCTTCTCTTCCTGCCGGAACTTTTGGATAGTCCTTTGCAATAATAGCTCCATGTCAAAACCGAACACAAGCCACAAGCAACACACCCAACAAACACCTCCAAACAAGAACTCTTTCACACCTATCTAACCGTCTGTCTCTATCTATTTATGTTATATCTGTCTCTGTCACTGTCACTGTCACTGTCACTGTGTACCAAATGTAAAGTACCTATAAACCATATGGAGCAAGTTATCTTTCAACTTCTTACTTACTCGTATTCATCATTTAGCTAGCTGACTACTTTGAAATATGTTTAATACTCTTTCTTCTACTACTATGTACTACTACTACTATTTCTACTAATAATTTAATTAATCACTACTCAAATTTAAAAAGATACTTTCATCAGCTGCTCCAAGTAGTCGCGCATCTAAAGCTGTGACAATAATTGGTATTTGACTACACGAAATACACACGCACACTCACGAGTCACGAGTCACGAATCACGAATCACTGTTCACTACTCCCGGATCAGACACTTGCTACAATTCATAATCGATATCGATCGCAATGAAAAGTTCTCGTTATCATTTTCAATTTCATTTCTGTTTCCATATCCATTTCCATTTCCATTTCCATACTTGCTGTTTAAAAAGCGTATGTTAAGCTGTCCCCTATCCTTCCCCCGTTTAGCCACTTAGTTTATGAGTTGTTGTTTCTGTCGGTTCGTTTGTTTTCACTACGTGTTTGCCGCTAGCTGATATTTGTTTTCATATATTTACTTATATCATTTATTTCACTCTTCTGTTTTTAGCCTGACAAATTGATTTATTAAAATACAACAAATTAAAAAAAAAAACAAAAACAAAAACAAAACAAATAATAATAAACTAAAGCCAAAACGTTCATCATGTAAATAAGCTTCTCTATAAATAGAGTAGTGTATCATAATCATGCTAGGACAGGTCGCATTTATTGCCTGAACAAACTAATCATCAATTACTAATCAAACTTAGCAGCATTTAAATCGCATTTAATCGTAGAGTAAATGCAGTTAAATATATATTTCATATATATTTACATTCTATTTAAATATATTATAAAACCAAAAAAATAGCTAAATTGTATATAGCCAAAACTATGAACAAATCCAACGAATAACCTTTTTTCGCTACCATTTTTTTGAAAGTTACAACAAATTGGCCAACAACTGAGCCATCCAGCCAGAAAAAAACATGAACAAACCAAACAAGAGATCATCAAACTTCAATATGATTTTGATAAAGTCGACAGCTATGGTCATGAAAATATAAACACATTAACATGTACATACGAAAAGGTGAATTACTCAAATCAGTAAACGCGTAAATTTCAATAAAAAAACTAAATTCTCTAATAAAACGACTATAAAATAGGACTTTAAGATTCAAAAAGGAAGTGTGTTTTAAATTCAACAGAAGTTCAGAAAAGCAATAATTAGTTTGTATAATAAAAAAGACTTTACCGAATTATAGCATAACAAGTCTTTATGAAATTTTACCAAGTAACTAGTCTACAACATGTAAAGCACTTAAAAGAATAATTTATTTTTGACAATTCAAACTATTTTTTCATCGCAAATTTGTATTTAATCTCTCAAATAATAACATTTGGAATCAATTTATCTATCTGGCCAAGGTAAACTGAAGTCATATTATGTCCAAATCACCATTTACTACATTTAAAAGTATTTTATTAACTGGCCATTTAATATCACGCCCAAAATCAGATGTCGATTTAAAAGATCGTCAACTTATTTAGTATATGGTTGGTGCATACTTGGGCATAAGTGTCAATAAAATCTCGAAAATAAAAATAGGGTCGTGTCAATTTGAACAAAGAAATGATTCAAAGAATCAACTGCGCATCCACTTCCTCGAATTACTTTTTCTATAATAATAACCGTATTTTACTGTCGACTCGGAACCTTCTCAATATCATACATTCCGAAACTCTAACTCAAAAGCAGATAGATAAAAGTGTATATACAAAGCTTAATCTTTACTTTACTTTAGTAAAAACTGTAATTGCTCCATAGTGTGTATATATTTATGACCATCACTGTGGCAAACCAACATCATATTTTAGAACAAAATAAAACCCAATAACTAAAAACGTAGTCCAGTTAATTTAATAAATTTGGCCAGTTAGACACTGCCAATTGCAATCCATACATATGTAAAAATAGTAATATTTTTATGATTTTGTATGCATAAAAGAACAACGAACATCAATAACTAAAGCAACAACATTGCAATACACAATATATACATACATATGCAGCTTCACATAAATGTATGTACATAAATGGTAAAGGTTTGTATTGAAGGCTAAATTAATAAAAGAAATGAAATCAAAACGCAACGAAATGTTATTTTGATACTTGGTAAAACAGAGAGGAAAACCAAACCCAAATGCTAGGAAACAGTAACGAAACATTCAAATACATATGTATATGCATACATGTATATATTATGTTCATGCTTATATAATTAGACTAAGACATAAAATAAAACACAATCTATATATATGCCTTGTCGAATTTGGTAGGTATATATATTAAAGTTGAAGTACTTATAAGATGTGCATAAATTTGCATTGAAAAAAAAACAAACAATAATTCACTCTGTAAATAAAACACAATTGAACTGACGTAAGTAAGTACACACACACACACACACACACAAACATACAAATGCAAAACACCTACAACAACAGCAACAGAAACAACAACAACAACAAAGAACACTCAACGCAACAACAATACGACAATAAAAACTGAAAAGAGCATGCCGCAAACAACAACATACAGGCCAAAAGGCAAAAGTCCTACTTAAGTGAGTCTTAGCCATACCACTATCACTATCTCTCTATCTCTCTCTCTCTCTCTCTCTCTCTCTCTCTCTCTCTCTTTATAACTAACTTTCTAAATCGCTATCTTCCTCGTTTTCGCAAGAACTCTCTTGTACTTGCACCCAGTCACATAAGAAAACTAAAACTGAACTGAACACCTAATTCACAAAAAAAACACCACAACCAACCTTTAGTAAAAATATATATTTTCTTGCTCAAAATAAATATACAAAGAAATCTCTAAAATTCTCATATTTACGCACCTGTAAATTCCTGACTTTTAAATATAAAGAAATCCTCCCCAAACATAAGCTAGCCCCACAATTTCCCGCTAAATGAAACTCAACTAAACTAAGCGAAAAGCTAAAAAAGAAAACAAACAAAAAAAACAAAAAATCAAAGCGCAACATTTGAACTTGCATTTATGCAGATCCATTTGACCAGATGGTAGACTTGCAACTCCACATAATATCGTATCGCTCATCATGCGTTCATATTATGTCATATTATATCCGACCCGATTTCCAAAGACTCTTCCAACAATGACCCACAGATGAGAGATGAAACCAAAATCATTTGCATGCATTGTGCAAATTCCATAGTTAAACTCCATTGGCCCCACATTTAACCCGGGACGCACGTAGCAAAATAAATGGGCCGCATGGCGGCTTCCCAAATTGACAACACGTAGCGCTAAACTCATTGCCCCTAAAAAAAAAAATTATAGGAATAATAAAAAGAAGAAAAAAGAAAGACAACCCACCAAAGGCTTCAGTTCAATTTACAAAATATTCTCATCTAAGTAAGGGCACAAACTTGCCACTTGCCACTTGCCACTTGCGACTTGCCACTTTCGGTGGCCTTCCTCTCTGCACAAACTAATGGGAAAAAGTTGGAAGATTGTGCACCTTATACTTACCACCATTAAGCTTTTGAAAAGTTGAACCAACTACAAAAAATTAAATGAAATAAAAACATTCATTTCCTGGAATGTTGTGAAAAATTTGTTCCAAAATGTTTAGTGCTTGGTCAGAGTGCACTCGTTGATGACTCTCATAATGTCCAGGGTAAGGGAGTTCAAAGTTGTGAAGTAACTATAATTATAGACACAAAACTTCAGAAAAACTTTGGAAGAGCATAAAGAACAAGCTTTAGTAATTATAATTTCCCTAAATAACAAACTGTAAGACATATTAGATAGAATCTTATCGTCTACCCAAATGTTCAGTTTTGATCAACTTTAGCATTTCCACTCAAAAGAAGTAACGATAGTTACTCCTCTTGATAATACTTAGTTGTCACCATTGTTCATTAATTGGAAGTTGTTGGTATAGAATAGTATAACCTCTACTACATTATGATTAGAGTTTCTATAGATAGAGATGTTTTTGTCAACATGTATGACTTCCTTGTGGAATGGTTTGAGAAAATCCGACTTTAAGCTCAAGAAATTGAATTTGTAATCACTTAAGCTTAAAAATTATTATGTTTCGCTGATTAAAATCAATTCAGAAAATACCAATTTATACGATGTTAAAATCCGATATCGTCGAATACCCGTGTAGATTCGATTTTCGGCGGTTTTAGCCGAAGAATCGGCTCCCAATCAATAACCTCCTCTTGGGCCCCAAATTCATACAAAACAAGTGGTCTTAGTAAAAGGTAGAATCTAGCTGTTATCACAATAGATACAGATAGCACAGCCAATGGTATGTGTATTTCCACAAAACTACAACTAAATATACATTAGCTCAGAATAACGAAATTTTCACAATACTCCTCTTGTATATCTTCAACTTTGAGAAAGCTTTGCGTACAGCAACCCAAACCGTTTGGCATTATTATATATGTATATTATATATTGTATACTTATGTATCCACTGACAAAGATACCCTCACTTTACAAACGCTTAAGTTGAGACCTTTGCCCAGCTTTCCTTCCCGCCGCCAAGTTTTTGATTTCAATGTCAACTTCAAAGCATACAAAGCATATTACTCATCACTTTTCAAGCACACTTCATACGAGATCAAGATTGAAATCAAAGTAAAATCCATAAAAAGTATATAATAAATATATACTAAAAATTGAAACCGAAAAGGAAATACCAGACACACTACAAACAAAAAACAGGGTATGCAAATACCAACAAATACGTCGACCGATTGGAAAAGAAAAGAAAAAAATAACTATAACAACAACTAGAACACCACTTACTAAACAATAATAACAACAACAACAACAACAAGAACAACAACCACAACAATAACAAAAACCAAACACAGAACTTGTGAAATGCCCTTGATATGTCTTTATTGGAGTTTTGTTTTTTATGTCACAAAAAAAACAACACCAACATACGTTTTATAATTTCATTCTCTTGTCATTATTTATATTGTATTTTATCAAACGAAATTCTTTTGTTTCAGGAGTTACAATTCTTCTATCGCTCACAGTGTTTCTCAACCTTGTAGCTGAGACATTGCCCCAAGTATCTGATGCAATCCCCTTGTTAGGTAGCGATTGCATTTAAAAAAAACATACAAATGCAAATATATATTCAAATTTGTCAAAAACAAAAAAACAAAAAAACAAAAATCAAAACGTTAATTAACAAATTACTTAATATGATTTATATATACGTACATATACATATTATATATATATATCTATATATATTCATAAATATTATTGTTATTGTTGTTATATATATATATCAATTATGATTATTCACACACATTGCTAAATTGTTCGCATATATAATCCTTAACTAAAACCAAAAACCAAAAAAACAACAAATCTTAAAAACTTAAATAAAGTATTAGTCTAACTAAAACAAAGTCAACAAATACAAAAATTGCTAAGTGCCAAAAGTTGTTAAATGTTATTTGTGTACTTCGTAATATGTTTACTAATTACAAACAAATTTTAAATTAATTACTAAACCAACTCAACTAACGCTCTCTATCTCTATATTTTTCACTCGCTCTGTCTATCTCTCTATCTTGTTCGACAAATTGAATTTAAAATAATATTATATATACAATGACGCCGTTTCTTAGTTGTTCATATTATTATGTTGCTATATCTGTTTTACAAATACTCTCTATCTACGTCACATCTGTCTCTATCTCTCTCTCTCTCTCCTCTCTTTCGTTCGCTTTCTTAAATTCAATATCTTCGGTAAACATACCAAAGCTTAGTGCTACGGCACTACCAACCCGCCCATCACAAAATACCAAATTGAGCAACGTAAAACCCATATAAGAAATCTTTTAAATGCTATCGTTATCTACTTACAACACTTCTGAACTATAAATCCTATTAACTCGAAACTTTCTCTATATCTTCCTAACATTGGTATGTGGCTAACTTATACATATATTATATTTATACATATATATTCTAAACTTTGTAGAAACTACCCAGCACTAAACTATTCAAAAAAAAAAAAAGCTACTCCAATGATTCAATCAATTCACTTCAATATAATAACTCTAACTTTCCTGAATAAAAATAGTGTTGCTTTTCTACGGTGCAATAGAACCAAAAATGTCTATCTTACAATATTGAAAACCAATTTCAAACATTACTTAACAATTTTCTTTAACTTATTACTTTTATTTCAACTTTTCCCCCTTTTCAAAATATCTATTTTGAAACTTTCCGATTCGAGCTTCAGTTAAAAGTAAATCCTTTTAAACATGTATGTATTTTGTACCACTCTAATACCGTTTCCCATCTGCCTACATAATTCCGTTAACCTCGTTTAATCTACAAAACAATAATAGCTTATGTATTTATAAGAATGGTTCTAACGATTTTTTATCAACTTGAGGAAAGACAAAAATATGTCAACTTCTAAACTAGAAAATTAAATATATTATCTTTGAGTTTCCAATGAGACTTGATATCATGGTTCTATTGCATTAAGAAAAAAAAACACAAAAGATGAAAACTTCGTTTTATAATTTATCCACAACATATTGAATTTCATATATGCAATTATATATTCCATATACATATTATATATTTGATGAGGTACAGATTGATTGTACTTACTTTTCCACTTTTCTAATATAACTCCTTCAAAGTCAAATGAAAATGTAATTACAAAAGATACTTATGAGACAGATTTCAATACAAGTGAGTTTGGGAAAATACTTGTGATATAAAATTTAAATTAAATGCCGATAAGTGATATATATATATATTATCGCCGCTAACGTCGCCGATCGATGAAGATGAAAGAAAGAAAGAAGTTTTATTCTTATGGTATTATTTAACTATTTTTGCTAATAGCTTTGATTTGTACTTATTTGATTTGAATTCTCTCACTCTCACTCACCCATGTCTCACCTTATTTAGAAACGTTAACTGCATATGCATAGCATCACCCCAGAAAAGAAAAATTATAAAAATATATATCAAATATATTTATGTACACCCAGTCTTCCAGCCCGCAACAAACAAAAATTATCTCAAAAATCAAAATATTTCGATAAAATCTCATGATCACTTCCAAAATTTCCAATTCACCAAACCACACACCATATTTTTTCAAACTACTTATTATCCATAAAACGTCAATTATTCTTTTCTAGTTCTTTCATGCAGTCATTGAGCTATTTATACTATTTACACTTTTTGACCCATTTTTCGGAATGATATTTTTTGCTCGCGAACCTTTTTGATCAATATTTTAAGCAAAAAAACACAAAAATCTATAAGAACACATTTTTAAATTCCACAAGAGAAAATATCATTTCGTATAGCTTCAATTTATTTTTTGTATCAGTGCAAAAATGGGTCAGAAATTTGTATCTCTGCATTCGCTTGCTATTCATTTTGGATTGATACTCGATTAACCCATCAATAAAATTGCACTTTTATAACAAAATGTTTAATAATATCAATAAACCATATATAAACTTCATTTTTAACTATAATGGTATATATGTATTTATTTATGCCAAGCACAAGCACCCTCAAGTAAGGCACAGAAAAAATGAAAAGAACAGAAAAAAGGTTCAGCCAAAAAATATCATTTAATAAAAGCCCCACATTGTGATACAATTTCACACGAGCTGTAAAAATGTTAAATGTAAAAAATTGAGTATATTTTACAGCTCGTGTCATCCGACCTTTATCTTTCACTCCCTATCTTTTTCTATATTGTATCTTTAATTCTAATAATATTTTACAACTAACTATGTACATCCACAACTTTTGGGCAGCTAACCTAACTTTTAACCTGACTGCAATGTACGACCGATTAATACAAATTAACAATCGTGAAGTTTTTTGTTTTTTCTTAACTCAATCAACAATTTTTCGAATCAAATATTTGCAGGTGTTACAATTCTACTCTCGCAAACAGTTTTCTCTTTGTTGGTCGGTAATGTCATAACAAAGACGAGCGAGGCCGTACCACTGCTAGGTACTAGTACAAGCACATTCTCAAATAATTATAATTTGTATTATTTTTTAAATAAAAAAAAAACAAACAACAAAACAAATCCAGAATTTCCTAGAGCTATAAACCAAAATCTCTTTCTCTTTTAGCTGCTAAACAAAAACGAATGTAGCAAACGAAAAGTTCCAAATAAAAAATCAGCTGCTTAAAATCAAAATTACATATATGAAAAAATATATATCTTGTACAAAATTAAATTAACTAGTGCGACTGCAGGCTGCTCTGCAGTGCGTTTAAAGTAGGTAAAAACCGAAAAGCGGAACAATAACGAGAGCATGAAGTACAACAACTCCAAGGATAACAACACAAAATCAAATACTTTCCTATGGCTGCCGTAGATTTACCCAACAAGCTCCCCACCTTATCAATCTTATCAAACGCTTTTTTAGAGTTTGGCTGAACCTCTTTCTAAACTTAAGGTAGCATACTGAAGAAAACAGAAATTAAGTAAGGACCTTTGCGTCTACAGTGAAAATAAATCGAATTACTAACAAAAATACCCTTGCAGATATAAATATTTATATGCTAGATAAAAAAGTAGTTCATACAATTTAATATTCTATCGCAAAATATCATTTGAGGCTATCTGATTGAACTGATTTCGATTTTCGATCAAGTTATACAAAATCATTGAATAAGTCCTTAAAAATAAAACAAGCACAAATATGTTGATGCACACCCATATGAATCTTTCGACCAATCGGTGACAAATATACAAAGCAAGTGTCCTAGGGGAGCAATAAAAACAAATTCAATAATAGATTACACTTTTCGAACTCCTTCATAATTTACACATATTAAATGACCGCGATAGAATATTTAATTTGGTGAATGAGTTTCAGCTTTACAATCTAAATTTTGACTTTTATTATTGAAGGAAACAGATACTGCAAGGGTACAAAAAGATCTTGTATAAACTTTTAAACACTAACACCATTTATCAACTGCATTAATATGCTTCTGAGGGTGCTTTGCTACATTTTCTTTAGTAGTTCCTAACCAACCCTCTCTAAAAACAACTAAACAACTAAATAAGTATAAACTCGTATGAAATATACAAGTTAAGTAAAACTATATACAGACAGTTGTTAAATGAAAATAAGATACAATTAAAATTCCTCACATCCAAGTATCAAAAGCTGACTAAATAATGAGAATTGTTGTAAATCGTAAGCCGTAAAACGCCTTTAATCAAATATTACAATTTTACTTAAAAACAATTATTAAATATTCAGTAAGCATACCATGAAAACGTTCAATTAAATACTATCCAACATTAAATTAACATAATTGATAAAACTAAACCATTTGTTCATCCGAACAATTGTGTTCATCAACTCACAAAATCTTACAGTTGTTCAACGTTGACAAAAAATATACATACCATAAAAAAGAACCGTCACTTTTTTTAAGCATGCAATTTTTGTTACATTTATAATATCTTATGAGATGTAAAGACAGTTAAGTAGTTAGATATAAAAAACATATTGTTCATAATTGAATAAATTAGTTATTATTATTCATTCTGATTATAATCCGAAACATTTTATTATTTACAGGACAGTTTCTAAAATATGTTTATATAGCATACTTATGGGAGCAAAAAAAGTTATAGAATTTAGTTAATTTAAATTTTTTGCTACATATTGCGATTCTCCAAGTTTTCTAGTCCCATGAACTGTAAGAATTAGCTTCCACAACTTGTAAATATCAATAATATCGTACTACTGTCAGCACTTTTAACTATTCTAAGCTATTCTCACGCTCTTAGTCTTTAGCATTTTCATTTTGGAAAGATATTGTGGCAGTCGCAACTTTTTACAAATCACTCTTAAAATAAAACAAGTTTAAGATATTATAATAGTAAAATTTAAATATGAATCTTGTTGATTATAAATATAATTGAGTTATTCAAAATTCTGACTACATGACTGACTTTAAAACTCCTTAATTTATTTCATTACCTTTGCTTATGTAATGCACACCTAAAGCATGGATTAATCGTAAGATTAATGACAATTATAAACTGCATGTTAATGCCTGCTGTAAACGTGAATCGCTTAAACATGTGCATGCCTGATAACCGTGTAATTTAAGTAGTAGCTAAATCATGTAGTATCGCATCTAATAAATCACAGCATTTATTGACACAGTAAACTTGATCCACTCTAATTCTCAAACCACTTATCAAAAAAAAAAAGAAAAAAAAAAAAGAAAAACTAACTAACGTAATGTAAATGCTGTTTTATTATAAATTATTATTTAAAAAGCTTTTGTTCTTAGTGTTGCGCAAACTGTGAGATCCCTTGAGTAGCATACTAATATGATAAATTTTTCTCTTTTGCTTGATATCGATCCGTACATAAAAAAACACGACAATTAGGTACATATTTTAACTGTATCATGTTCATGGTTGCATCGTCTGTGGTGCTAACGGTTGTGGTACTCAATTATCATCATCGCACAGCGGATATACACGAGATGCCACCGTGGGTCAGTAATCAAACAGATCGATAACATGTCGAATCGAAAATGTTAACTTGTTGTTATTTATCAGATCAAATCCGTTTTCCTACAATGGCTGCCCTGGATACTGCGCATGGGACGGCCTGGTCGAAAGATCACGCGCAAGTCAATATTATTAAGCAATCGCATGAAAGAGCTGGAATTGAAGGAACGTTCTTCCAAATCCTTACTAGCCAATGTTCTTGATATTGATGACGATTTTCGTCATACAATATCAGGCTCACAGACCGCCATCGGTTCGTCGGCGTAAGTCTTAAATCGATAATCTAAGTGGTTTGTATTATACTGAATTACTGAATTACAGGAGCTTTGGCCGACCCACAACGGTGGAAGAGCACCACACTGCAATAGGATGCAATCATAAAGATTTACACTTAATTCTTAAAGAATTGCAATTTATAACAGCACGCATGCGCAAAGCTGACGATGAAGCTGAATTGATAAGCGATTGGAAGTTCGCTGCAATGGTTGTGGATAGGTATAAAACATAAAATACATTTTCTAAACAATTTATTTATTTTAATTAATTATTTTACACAAGTTTCTTACAATATAATATAATATAATGTAGCTACTGACCCATCTACTCAAATTCTTAATCTTAATCTTAAAATTTGTCATACTACACTCATGTATAATGAAATGTCAAGTGATGTATACTTTTCCTAAAATGTTTAAGATATTTGGTAAAGATAACTGCTCTTGAACACCTTGAAAGTATGCTACATAAGCATAACATAAGTACAGAATATCTGCTATATATAGTACTTTAAAACTAAAAATAATATTTCGAATGACACTCGTTAGAATGAGCACTTTTTAAATTGTAGCAACTTCAAACGAATGTGGTTCAAGCCTAGTCAATAACTAACGCTCAACTAAATCAAACAATTAAGGCAATAACCGAATTGCCCCACAACTTCCGGTTGTTTGCAAAGCGTGGAACACACAACACGTGGCATTAATAAATAAATATGTCCCACAGTATACAATTGCCGCCATTTTGTGTACAACAAAGGGAATTTTTACAATACTGTTACATTCACCATCTTTTTCTTCTCTTTCACAGATTTTGTTTAATTGTTTTTACGCTCTTTACGATTATTGCAACGGTAACTGTGCTGCTCTCAGCTCCACACATAATCGTGCAATAAGGCCGCTCAATTTAGACACATAAGCTACACTCACTCACACACAGACAAAACCACACATGCAAATGTATGGTGTTTACAGTTATTGTATATGAGGAAGAGTTACGTTAAGTTCTTTTTCAAAAAAAAAAAATAATAAAAACAAAAAACAAAATACAAAGCTGCTTGAAGTCAGAGCAAAACATAAAAAATAAAAACAAAAACAAATTGTTAATTACATTTTTAAGTCAAAAGTCAAAAAGAAAAGGAAAAACTGACAAATTTCGCATTGGAAACAAGAAAGTGGAACGTAACACAAATCGTGTGTGTACTATGATAAATATTTTATGAAAAATAAAACAAAGCAAAAATTACTGCCGTACAACAAAACCAAATAAATTAGAAGCAAATTGTGTAATGTTTAGTAAGTTAAAGGATATAAATTACCAAATAAAGAGCAAAACACAAAAAAAAACAAAACAAAATGGAAAAAATATGGAAAACACAGAAAACTAAAAACACTTGCATAGTAATAGCAAAAAGGAAACACACAGACACATAAAGATTGAAACGTTTCAAAAGGACAAAGAGGATAATGCAATTATGTACACACACATATACACATAGAGGCATACTCATCGGCGTGTGTGTGTGTGCGTCAAAGTTATAAGTTAATTATGCTGAGTTGTTATAATTTATGTAAGAAACGCACTGAAAGGCGAATATAGTACATTATATGTATGTATATAAGAGAGATTGTTCCTATGAGACATTAGATATGTATTTAAAACTCACACAAACACACCCCACATTCACACACGCACACTCAAGCACTTAATTGACAATTGCAAACAACAAAAATAAAATATGCAGCAAAAAAAAACAAGGGACAGCAACCATTTTAATCGTAGTAGGAGAGTGTAAGATATTCGGCAACGGACTTTACTTAACTAACCCTTTATTAAATAATTAGTTCACTATTTAATTATTAATGACATATTAGAATACACGTTTACAACTTGTGTTTACATCACGTGGACCAAAAGTATTTTATTTATTCTTCTGCCAACTTACAAATTCTTGTACTATTTTTAAATTCACAAAATTCTAAATTTTAAAACATTGTTTTCTTTAAATAAGTTATATATTTAATTTATGGGTTTATTAAACTTTTTTAGCGTGCGTAATAGTTGTGTGGATAGATTAGCATTTTGGTGGGCATAAATAGTAACAAACTGACACATAATAATGAAAATATATGTATATGTGTGTATATATATACATATGCATACATATTAATATAGTAATATATATAATTAATTTTTAAAACGCGCATACAAACAAACAAAATAAAACAAAAGGAGTACTTTGAGAATATGTTCATTGAACAAACTGTTTTTAGAAAATTTATTGTTGAAATATTGTAGCAAATTGAATGAATACTAAACCCGAAGCCCAAAAAAAAAAAAAACCAAAAACCCGAAAGTTATAGTCACCAAATAAACAAGAATAACAAAATTAAATTAGTCAAAATGAAAAACTAGCAATATGAGAATCAGAAAATAAGGCAAAGTAAAATAAAACAGGTGTATGTATATATATTTTATGACACATATGTATATCACCGCATATACTCGTATACATACAATATATAAATGCATATATTTTTAATAAAACGGAAACAGGCAACAACTAACACTTAGCAAAAGCAGCAAATGAAAACCCAAAAAAAACAAAACAGCCAACCAACCGGACTAATAAAAAAAAAACAAAAACAATGACAACACAATTTTGTTGGAAATTTCCCAAATTGTTAATTTCAATTCTATTTAAAGTCTCAGTTCAAGTTTCTTTTCCGAGTATGAGCTTTCACAATTTTAATTCAGCTGCTATTCTTGAAGCGCAACAGTGATATTTACGGTAAAAGAAAAAAAAGAAAACCAAAAAATGAAAACTCCCAGATTGTAAAACTTTTCAAAAACCCACCTATGAAACCTTTTAATGTACATGTTTTCTACACAAAAGTCAAAGATAAAATGAAACAAATAAAAGACCTACCTCCTTATTAAAACGAATACATGAATACTTCACAATGTACTCGTAAACACTGCCGTATAACTCGCACGTACTCGCTCTATCCAACGATCTATCTACAGGCTGTCTTATAAGTTAGTCCTCTCTCCCAATGTATCTCTAACAATTAAACTGTCTCTATCTCCTCCTGTCTCTGTAAATTTCTAACAGAATTGTGCTCACATCTCATTCGATGTTAATTACCAGACAAAATGTTACTTAAAAGATACTCTGAATTAAGAAAAATCACATTGAAAATTGCACTTAGCCAATCCCTCGATAGACCCAGCAATATCCATATGAGTGCTAAATCAATCCTCACATGTGTGAGAAGAAACAACTAAAGATCTGAAAGATATACGACTAGCTACAGGGCACTCATTTTGAATATGTATAATATTATTTGCATTTGATATAATGTACTTTTTACTTACGCCAAATAGGCGTAATCCTACCGATAACTGTGTCTGTCCCCCTAAGGTTGTTTATAAAACTATTTAAAAAACTTTTTTGTTCTCTTTAATTGTTTTGCAATTCGCGCAACTAGCAATGGATTTTAATTGTAATCAAATGCGTTAGGCCAATAAAATATTTAAAACGTATTATTTTTTTATAATTAATTTAGTGCTAATCTTCAAGCAACTAAGCGCATAATTAGAACTACTATGTACTAGTACTAATATGTGTGTATGAATGTCTTTTTGATAAAAAGAAGCTATTTTAAATGAAGCAAAACCATTTTCTACACTCTTTAAAAGAATGAAGTCTACATGTATGTATTATAATACTATAGCATTAAATAGGCAATTATAAAAAATGATAAAAAAAAAAACCCAAAAAGAACTATAAAGTAAGCGTCCTACATTAGGAGAGGGCAACTAAAAAACGAATTTAATATTACAGCAAAAAGTAATAAACGTTTAAAAAGAAAGATTTAATAAAAATATTAACAAAAAAAGGAAGGTAGATAAATGACATTTCATCATTTGGGTAAAAAATTAAAAAATACTGCAATACAAAGTAAAATAAAAAATTCTTCAGATCAGAGTTTAAACTAAATGCTAATTAATAAAGGTTGGCACACAAACACACACCAAACTCAACACACAAACACACACACATATACAGATTCGTCTTATTCAATAAAGAGCATCTCAACAATTCAAACAGCGACTTCCGTTTTATTTTTATTTTTTTAATATTTTGTTTTTGCATGTTCATGCAGATAAACAAGAACTAAAGTCTCAATAGATTATAAACAAGAAAGATCGGTTCACATTAAAAAAGATATATATTTAATATTAGCATTTAACTAAAAACCAAAAAAGAGAAACTAAACTAGGGTAACTGCAAATGTTAAGCACTAAAACTCACCAACCAAAGATACCAAGAAAAAAAACCGTTAAATTAAATCCCAACGCCTATCCCAGAACAAAAATCTACCAAATCAATTTAAATAGCTGTTTGCATAATTAATAAACCGTTACCGCAAATTGTGTAAACTTCAAAATGACAAAATGAAACCCAATTTATGCATGTTAAGAAACAAAACAAAAAATCCGCAAAGATAGCGAAAAGTCTGTTGTCGATAAGTATTATTGACAGACAAATAAGTTTCGTCACATTGACGATAATAATTAACTGTAAGCTGAAAAGGAATTAAATAATTTAAATAATAAATTAACTTTAAAAATCGAGAGAAATGATTGCGAAAAAACAAAACAAACTGAATAAAATTTATTTTGAAAAGAGAATAAAAATTGCGTAATTTATTAATCAGCTATCATCTCGCCAACCCTGAAATATCAGCTGTTTCCAAGTGCATAGGCAGCTTTTCAAAAGGGGCGGACAAAAATAAATTCATGCAGATCTCAAGTTAATTTATTTTGGCCGCAAAACACTTAATAAACTTTTGGTTCAATTTTTTTTTTTTTGAAAATGAGTTACTTCTTGAAGCCAGGGCTGCCACGTTATAAAACTGTGGTGGCGCCATCTTTTGTTTGCTAGCGCCTCGTTTTTAGAACTACAATTTTGTCGTGGGTATTGGCAACTCTGCTGTCCGCTGCCGTCGTCAAAATAATATCAAAAATAATGAACATAGATTTGCGTAAATTGTGCCGCATTTGCTTTGTTGACAATGCAGATGTTGACATAACGGATCATAAGGTTGTAACGGCAGGTCAATCGAATGACGCCGATATTGAGGAGGAGCACACAATATGCGAGATAATGCAGGCCATGTTTGTAAGTTGACTTTGAAATAGAAGACAGTTTTACACAAGCTTAAAATCTTCTCCAGCATCACATAACACTGGACTTGACGTCGGAGCTACCGATGATCTGCAATGCCTGCCTGGAGGAGTGTCTAGTGCACTACGCCTATTTCAGCAAACTTATGATTGCGAATCGACAGCTGCGCCAGCTGTACAACGAGGCACAATCGGAGCTATGTGAACAAAGGGAACAGATATTCGATGAACACAAACAGTTGACAGCCAATATGGATGCCGAGGTTGAAAATGTGGATCAGCAGCTAGCTCCGCAGTTTATAGAGTTTCAACCGGACGAAGTAGCGCGTCCCTCACAGAGATTAGCTAACGAAGACTCGCTTATTGTATCGGAATTTCTACCCGCCACTGAACTGGACGAACAGGAACAAGCCGAAATAGATCAAAATATGCTGCACTTACCAAACTATGAGCTGCGCACCCTGGACTATGCAGCCGTTGAGCTGAAGCACGACAATCTGGACGAGTACAACGAGACGAATCGGTTGCTAAGCACCGAACCCAGCGGCAGCCAGGCCATCTACAAATGCAAGTACTGTCCGCTAGCCTATGCATCTCAGCAATTTCTGAAAACACACGTGCGCAGGTCGCACGTATGCAAATATTGTACCACAGCCTTTGCCAAAGTCAATGATCTCAACGCCCACATACGAGACAAGCACGCAAATAGCCATCAGTGTGTCGTCTGCATGAATAGCTTCAGCACCAGCAGCAATCTTCGGGCTCATCTTAAACGTATGCACGGTGTCCAGCTGCCCGCTCAAGTGGCGCTTCTTGACTATCGTCCAGCCCACAGAGAGAGTGAGCAACCCAGCTCCATTGAATACGATTACGAGTCCCAATAAATTTGAAATGATTACAGGTATTAAATAATTTCAGTTAGTTTTAATTGCTTGGGGAGTAGGCCAAAATAGTTGTGATTTTAATCTTACGGGTTCTCCCAGCTGTTTATCCATACCTTCAATATACATCGGAGTAAACTCTCTGTAAGCAATACAAACGCGACGCTCATTCACATCCTCACGTAGCACGGCATGCTCGAACTGATACCGAGCTGGTCCATAAAGCACAATTAGTGAGAGACTGTATGAAATAATCAGAATGTTATTTAAGACCACATAATGTTACATACAACTCTGGGATTAAACTTACTTTGGCATGGGTATGCGCAGCACCTTTCCCTTGTATAATGCCAGTTTCTCGGGAGGAAGCAGCGGCTCAACAAGTTGCTCCTCGTATTGTTGCACCAAATCCAAATTATATTTCCCAGTCTGTTGCTCTTCGTAGACATTTAATGTAAGCACGGCATCGCCCATACAGTTAACGGTTACAACACGTTCGCCCCAAATCCAACAATCGTCTACATGCGGATCTATGCTCGCACCTTTGCTGGGCTCGTACTCCAACGAACATTGTTCGATTGTTTGAAAGTTGCGCAGCAGGGGCACCGACTCGAAGCGTTCCTGAACATACCGGGTGCTACTGGGAAAACCCTCGAAAGCACCCAGCTGCAAGCGGCGTTTCTTAAAGTTGGTCTTTGGTCCGTAGTTTTGCTTTCGTCGTCCGCTTTGAGAAATTGCCCAGGGCAGAACGTCCAAGTCGGCCATCAGCTGTGTTCCCTCTTCGGCCGAAAGGAACCCTTCCTGCACAAACATCCCAGGCAGCGGCAGACCGTTGTTCTTGTCGTGATCTGGATGCGCCTCCTGGACTGCCTTTGTGTCCCATCCGGCATAGAGACGATCACATTGTACACAGTAGGACCAGGATTCCAGCTGTTGAAATTGGCTCTGTAGTGAAGGTTTGGCAATTTCAAAATCCTTCTCACAGGTAAGACAGGTTCTCACACCTTTGCAGCCGCAGGGCCGCAGTGTATTCATATTATTATTGTAAAGTAATTTACTCAGTTTAACCGTAAATGTTGGAAGTTGACGATTTCGCGCAATAAACAGCACTTCAGCTGAGTTTTAACACAAGTTGGCAGCTCTAACATGTCAATGGTTATACACGATACGATTAAAGCCCTTGTCACATCACCAATAAATATTTTGTGCTAGGTTCACATTGCGTTATATTTTGGTGGCACAGCGCTACAGTATAGCATCTGGGCATCTGTGCTTATAAGTTTGAATTTGAACTGTCGATTTTAAGGCCCAGATGCACCCCATTTAAGTATTCTTATCGTCTCCATGTCATACGATAATATTAATATCGATAAGTGTCATACGGTTGTATCGTAATTGACGCATATAACAATTTGGCGCAATTTGCATTTTGTGCGCTTGTGAAATTTATTTTTCGATTAATTAGTAATTAAACGCGTGTTTCTAAAGTAAAATGAACGATTCTTGTAAGTAGATGGATTTCACTTTAAGATATTTAAGAATAATATGATGTTCTGCCTTTCAAGTTGGTGATTTCAATGCCACTCAAACGGCCACAGCGGGAGCCACCAAAGATGCATCCGGAGAGGTTTGTGGAATGTGTCTCAGTTGTACTTATGCTGATATTAATATATGTATACTATGTGCAGGGCATCATTTCATTACTAGTAAAGCAAGTTCTCGACTCACCCGAGGGTAATTTTAAGATGTTCGATGTTACTTATGCCTTGGTCTGCGCTGTGGGTATTGTGCGCAACATTGAAACGTCCTCGACAAAGATAACGTACTCTTTGGAGGATCACACTGGACGCATAGATGCTCATTATTGGCTGGAAGAGGGCGATGCCATTAATGCTCCCGATGTTATGATCAATAACTATGTAAAAATCTATGGCTCAGTTCGCTCGCAGGCGGGTCAAAGAGTTCTTATGATCTTTAAGCTACTGAATGTTTTGGATCCCAACGAGGTGTGCACCCACGTCCTAGAGGCACTACATTCTAGGTACAAGGCTGAGGAATACCATGTTAAGGGCGACACAAGTTCGAGCAGCACCGCTGGAATGACCTCCGGCCTCACATCCAGCCAAGGCAATGCCATTGTGGCTGGTCTGGACAGCAAGCAGCTGGCTGTGTTCCAGGCTATCAAGAGTACAAAATCCGAAGAGGGCATCCATCGAAGCGAGCTGAAGTCAAAGTTTTCGCATATAAGTCCTTCCGAAATGAAGTAAGTACAACAGTCAACAGTTGTTAGCTAGATATTTAGCTAACCAAATCAAATATTTGTTTATTGCTGGACAAACTTCAGTAAAAGAGAATAAACTTTTTGATCTGACCTGATTCTAAGCTTAATGAAAGTTAAAAATAATACTGAACTACTCAAATAACTGCCGGGTTTCACTGAACTTACCTTAAATTCATTCTATTATTACAGCAACATTTTGGACTTTATGATATCGGAGGGGCATATCTACTCGAGCATTGATGCAGATCATTTTATATGCACACTGTAATACCCCTCGTCACTAATTGTAAGTTCAAACTAAATATAAGATTACAAATCTAATAGAACTTTTCCATGCTTCTCCATATCGATAAATGCCATTGAACTTACACTTAGGTGTCCACATAAATTGTAACTTATTAAAATCTATTTAGTTATGAAAACGGTTGGAAATAGATTTGTTGTTCGAAACATCTTAACATTTGATGTATATGTAATTCAGCTACAGCTGAAAATAAGCTAAAATAGTAAGAAAATAAACAGGTATACTTGAATTTTCATTTGAATATTTTGCATTTTATTCTCTTGAGATTTTATTTCTTGTGTACAAATTCACAGTGGGTAAATTCCTAATGCTTTTTTCTATACTTAATACTTAAATGATGTTAAACCTGTGTTCTATCAAACAAATGCTGTTTGGTGGTCAATACTACTCGTTCTTTATACATATTCTTTACAAGTCCAAGTCTGGCGCTTAAATGAATGCTTCCAATATGGAAAATAGTCAAAGCGCGGCGGGATGTGTGTGTATGGTGTGGCGATGCAATGAGATTATTATTCAGATCCAGATCTGTACAATAATGAATTGTAGTGCAAATCAGTCTTAATATGCCTATGTGAACGTAGCTGGCAGAGAGCTGGAAACCTATTTAGATCTTAAGGCAACCACGATGACTGCTGCTGCGTGCATAAACCTCCTCGAAGGCATGTATCAGCTCGTCCATGCCACGGAGCAGACCCTCTTCGCGATTTCCAGGCGTCCAGGGGCTGCGATGATTCACTGTTAACTGAGGTGGCAACTGTCGCGACTTGGCAAAATCTATCAGCCAGGCGCCTACACGATGATCGTCGTAGACAATAAATATGCTGGAGCCGACAATCTCGTGGCGATTGAAGAATGCCGACTGCTCGATGACGAGGCGCATGTGCTTGAGACGCTTAAGGAGCTCCTTTTGCACGGACCTGCGTGCGGCAAGGAACTGCTCAATGGTCTGTGATATCTGCTCGCCGCTACGGCATGTCTTCAGATCCTTAAGGGGAGGACGACCTCGCAGACGCAGTGCCTCAATGCGAAAACCCTTGGAGTGTGAGGAGGACAGTGATTCGCGGAAAAGCATGTATCGCAGCTTAGTTATCGCTTGTGCCTCGTGTTCCGCTTGCGTTGGCGCACTAGCATCTACGGCGATCATTTTCTGATACAAATCCGGACGCAGTGTGTTATTGCTGACCTCCGATTCTAGAAATGTGCGACTGCCGAGCTTAATGTCCATCACACAGGGATCCTTAAAACCAGCCAACAGATCCTGCAGCTCAATATAATGCTGTGACTGTAGTTCACGCAGTCCCAAATATGCGGGAACAATCTGTGAAGTCTTTGGCTCCTGAGAGATCATCTGGTAGGCAAGCACTTCGCTATCCTCAATGCCAACGATCCGTTTTCGCACAATACCCGTCGTCGTGGGCACAATGCTGTAATTTAACAGAAGAATCTATGATTAGCAACGATAATACTTGGTAGAAACAATTTAGTTTTGATGATTACCTTTCAGGATGACCGGAGAGCTGCATCCAGCCGAGTGGCTTGGCCTGCGTCTTCTGTTGTTGTTGTTGTTGTTGTTGAAGGAGCAAGGGTGTGGCAGGTGCGCTCAGTTCCAAGGCATTCTGCAAATAGGAATAGATAATTGGATTATGAGTAAGGTGCAAATCAAGTGTAAACAAAAAAGATTGTCACGTTGAGAGCAGTATGACTTATTTAAACGCCTTAGGGAATTTCACGACCTCCTATTAAATCTAGTCTAATCTATAGTAGTTATTAGAATTAATATGAGCTTTAAGTAGAGTTTAATTAAGTTCAACATGACAATGAATTGGTTATCATTATTCTAGTCACATGCTACCAATTATCCCTCAATTTATTGAATCAAATTTCAAAGCCACAGCTCAAGTTCATTTGCCTATTCCATGGGTATACCTAGTAGGTACATAACATACATATATGTATATCGCAAGGGTGCAAAAACCCAACTGATAAAGGCATTTTCACACTTGCGGCGATATCACGCCCCAGTGACAAGACCTCAGAAGGCGGATCTGATGAAACTGGTTTCAACTAACAGACAGAAAGACCGACAGAAAAAGAGACAGAGACAGAGAGAAATTTAATGTTTTCTATAGCAAGAGTCGGACAGTTGTGGGCATATTGAAGAATTTAAATATTGAAGTTATTAACGTCTGCTCAAGATTATAAATTATCAAACAAAAATTTAATTTGCAATGCCCTCTCCTCAGCCTTTTGCACTCGTTACGCCCCGATTATAATGGGAAATTAATGCAAGCAACATGCCAATCACTCGCTTATTGTCTGAGGTTACAAGCAGGAAGCGTTTATCGCAAGTTAATACTGCTTGATCATCAGAAAGCTCATAAATATCATGTCAATTAAAACGGCAGAAGGGGACGACAATGAAGATACTTACAATGGCCAAGAACTTGAGCAATGACATGCGCTGTTGATTCGTGGGCGTTAAATCCTGATCGGTCCTTTGTAGGCTCAAATAGTCGGCCAGGTGATCGCAGTTATCGTAGGGTATGGTTAGGCGCTGTTAAATAGATCAAAGCGATAGTTTGATGTTAGTGCACTGCGTGAAAGTTAATGTGAAAATCAACAAGGGATAAAGACACATGACAACTGCTCGACTGGACAATCATATCATTAAACAAATATTAATGCAGTTTTCGGCAAATACTTCTATTAAAAGTAATCCTTCTTTCTAGATCTCCTTAAAGAAATTATGTTATATTTACTGACTGACTGCCTGCTTATGTGTTTCCTTTACGTCACAATAGTGACGTTTTACAATGTGTGTAATTCCAATAACAAAACTAAGAAACTCTGACTCACTTGTGAAAAATGAAACAAGTAATGGGAAGCTTGTTAATTATACAATCAAAATGCAAGAGCAAAGTGCAAAATATTATATTTTATTTACGCTGCGTTCAATCGCATTTGGCTTATAAAACGGCTCATTGTTTTATGGGTCTAAACCCATACCATACCCCATACCATACGTAGTCCATATTCGAATCCCATGCTAATTCCGAATCGATGTGTGTGGCTTTTCAACGTGCCCCCTAATAAGCCAGTTAGTATGCAAAGATGTTTGTATTTATTATCTTGTTGTTGTCTTTCCTGTTGCTGTTTGTTGTTGTGGTTTTTGTTATTGATGCCTAAATTGAGTTATAAGCTTATAAGCCATTTGGACAGTGCTATTTCTATAACAGATTAACAACCAAACCTCGATGACAAAAACGGACCTCAAATTTGTTAATTAATTGAACTAAACTCTAACTGTGAATGGCGGTGCTTCGAATTCTTTATAAAGATGAAGTTTATATAGGCTGCTGGGCTTTTGCTTCCAACCGTTATCATTTATTTGTTATCAGTTATCTCTTATCATAACATGCGATAGCACTGCGTCTTTTCTAAGATCAACTTTGGCACGAGTTGTTATTGTTAGTTTGTTTATTTTATTTTTTTTTTTAATTTATTTCCTTTACGCAAGCTAATAACATTTGCATATTTGGCACGAATTCGTCACGCTTGCCCCCGTTCACGACCCACTGTACGTACAGTGTGCTTAATTGTGCAGCAACTAAAGAGCTGTCATTTTATGACTCTCAGTATGAGTGCAAATGTTTGAGTACTAAATGAATATGGCATTAACTGGCATCAAGATATGAGTACTATATATACTGTGGTTAAACCTATGCATATTGGTATAAAGATAACGCCTATCGTCGGCTTTAGATAGTAGCGGTTAGGCCAAGGTTGCTATGTGCACAGTGGTTCAATATTTGAGAAAATGCACCAACCCATTGAGGAAGCGTTAGGTATTTTTAAATAATTATTTTCAAACAAAAACTCGTTAATTAAATTACAAATTTAATTGGCAAACTTGGTTGGGAAGCCAACACTAAATTATTTTATGAGTTTGTTAAGCTGGCTGTAACTAAGAAAATATGATTTAAGTATTAAGTTGACAACCATTGAGATTTTTAAGTTGGCTGCAATTTCAAAAAATCAGTTAAGGTGTTAAAATAAGCAAGTAACCTCTAGATAAGTATTTAACCCCAAGACTCAATCATTAATGAATGTCGAATTATTTTAATTATATGTAGATCTATGCGATCTAGTTTTATAGTAAGAACAAAGCATATGTTAATGTTCTGTTAACTAATTAAGCAATTAAATGCTAATCAGTCAATTCAGATGTCAATCAAATCTGTTTTCTTAAGACGAGGTCTAACAACGTATATATGTTGAATTCTATTAACTAACATGAGAGGCAAAATCAAGTGCTAAAAACTCTATTTTTAGTTCAGAAACGAAGCCATGTCGTCAGCGTTGACCTTTACAACAGCGCATGCAACAGAAAGAGATAGTTAGAAAAGATAGTAGATAGAGTTGACAACGTTTAAATATAGAATTCAAGCTCCTATAGACGTCACATAGATCAAATTGATTTCATTTTCATTGAGCTCGAGTCTTACTTAAGTAATAAAATACTCGCTATGTAAGTATTATATATTTAAAATGCAATTATATAAGACAATTAACTTATTAATGGAGTCTACGTTGAAGTTTGTTCATTTTAGCACGTAGACTGTAACGGTTATTGAGGTCTTAGTACGTATTTTAAGAGCACAATTAGCACAAGGCTTTAAATGAAGTACTAAACAACAAAGGCAAAAGTCAAAGCTTTGCCGCACTTGATATATGCTACATACACATATATACTTCCATTATTATTTAATTTTTATATGCAATCATTTAATTGTTATTGTGTTTATTGTGGTTTGAAAGCTTCAGCGATAAACATTTTGACAGCTTATCAAAAATAATAATAAAAAAATTAATAGAAAATGACAGACAGGCCGCAACGTTAATTAGATATGACTTATTGCAAAACGCATTTTATAACAATGAAAATTTGTAAACAGAAATTACAGCATTTTCATATTTTCCTCGCTTCAGTGAGCAGGCGCGACATGTGCGCGCTTGGCGCGCGTTTCAAGCGCGTCTCGCGAGCGTTTTTAATCGCGCTGTTTTATTTTTAGCTAGCGCGCTGTTTAACTAACTTAACAGTTTAGTAGTGTTTATTTATGACTACTTATACAATTTTGTACTGCCCCCAGGCTGAACGTGTTAACTTAAAGAAACGAACAAAAAATTAAAACAAATGGAATAAAAACAACAACAACAACAACAATAACAAACGAATAAATGATGGAAGAAAATATATATTATTTTTGTGAGTAAATTTATGCACGTGACGTCAAAGCGCGTTTGAGCTGTTAATTAAACAAAATCAACTTGCCGAATTTATCAAATTGAAACTATCAGATAGTTTTTTTTTACCATCTTTTCCTTCATTACCCCAGATACAGCACTCCTAGGGAGGAGGAATGGAGCAAGGGAATTGCACGCACTTGACTCTCTGGTGGCAACAGCAACTGGCTGATCCCAGTGTAAACTAGTTTCTGGCATTTCGGCCCTGGGCCTGTAGGTGTAGGTGACTCAGTCACAATTTTAATTTTGTTCTCTCATATATATTTTTTGTAGAGCACAACCCTGACATTGGGAAACAGGATCGAAGGTGGTTGCCAGCCCTCGTTTAAGCGACTGGGAAGACTGTGTGTCTGCATGGAGACGGGTGGCAAAAAGTCACAAGTTGCTTTATTTGCATTGACGTCAATGCATTGACAACAGGGGGAAAAGAGGGGAGAGATAGGGAGGAGATACTTAAATAAAAACCAGTTATGGGTTATAAAACATAACGCCAATTCAACGCATCGTAGTTACGATATCTAAAACGATGCGAAAGAAGATGAACGCAGGGTCAACGGGTTCGTCTCGTGGCTGTTCTATAAATACGATGATTGATAACATCAATATATCATTAGACGATTTTATAGTTACTATAACACTATTATATCTATAGTGGCTGTCAAAAACTCGAGAGATGCTCAAATTCAACAGCTAAGCTTAGAAGACTAACAAACAATTGTTGAAAATCTATTTGAGCCAATTTAGCACTAAATAAATAACTTAAAAGTTGTTTAAGTTATTCAGTATACCATCCTATTACTAATAACGAGCAAATTAAGGTTAAAATTTTGAAACTGAATGATTAATTGAATTCGTTTTAAATAAATGTTGGAATTAAGGTGATTCACTATGAAATTTGCAGAAAAGAAACTGCGTCAAACCTGACTTTAGGAACTATGACGCGTTGTGACTTAGTAAATCCCAATTAAATAAAGGGAAATCACTATTTATGTACAACTATAGAATTTACAGGGTATTCATAGCTGCCATGAACTTTACTCCACATTTAGCACACAGACAGCCTTCGGCACAGACAATAGTTCACAAAAATGAAACAACAAAAAATATATTGTAAGCACACTTATCAAACGCCTTGATCCATGTTAAACACAAAAATAAAAAACCCAAAAAAAAATAAATATGAAACTCAAAATAAAGCTCAAATCAAAATGAATTAAATACTGTGTCTGAAACTGATAATAATGAATCTAGCAGCTGATGACAGCGTGGGCTGCTGCACTTGACAGTTAACATTTTCAAGTGCTCTGGCGTACACTGAAAGAAATTGCACACTACAGGGTATACAAGTGTATGACATGCGCTACTAAGGCCACAATAAGGTTAATAAACTGACAGCTGTTATAACTGTCCGAAAGGACTTTATAGACAGCATCTTTGTGTTGCAAAATAACAATTATAAACGTGCCAAATTGATGTGAAATACAGCAACAAGTCAAGAAATAATAATAAAAGCTTTTCAATTGTTTTCAATAAAATGAATTGATTTGTTGTCCGATGACTGAATGGACTTCTCTATACCCATCTTAAATCCCCTCTCTGTATATATGTGTATGTATATGCATAGTATATATGAATGTACATATATATATTGCTTAAGAGCGGCTGTTGTCAGCTTTGACTGCTTTTATCTTAATTAGCGCCAGGCATACTCGTATGCAAATTGAAATTACGTGGGTTACTGGAATTCCAGTGCAGATGCCAGAGACTTGTTTACATGCCGCATAGCGAATGTTCCAACAGTTGTTTCAACAAAAAAATCAACAAAAAATAATAATAATATATATATAATGATAAATATAATGATAATGATAAAGATATTCGCATGAAAATGAAGTAAAATAGTGGTAAGGGGGTGGCGAGTGCTTGGGTTACTTCTCTGCTACATTTGCTTTCTACACGGATGTGACTTTGCATTGACGTCACAGTCACAGTCGTCATTTTGTTGTTGATTCCCTTGTAAAGCTTTCTTTTCGGCCAGTTAACTTACCTCATTGTTAATGCTGTTGCTGTTGTTGTTGTTGTTGTTGTTGCTGCTGGCTATTGGCTGCTCCACATTGCCAGATTTATTGCTGTTGTTGTTGTTGTTGTTGCTGCTGCTGCTGCTTGCTGGTGTTGCTGCATTGGCCGTGTCCAATGCAATCAGTTTCCATAGCTGCTTCAGGCCAATGTTATCGATGCATGAGAAACGCAATTTCTCATGGGACCACGCCATTGTGTTGCGATTTCGTGTTGTTGCTTTTGTTGCCTTCGCTGCTTGTTTATCCACTGTTGTTATTGTTGTTTTTGTCGTTGTTACTGGACGCTGCAGCACAGTTGAAGTCATAGTCATTTAGCTTTTAGTTCTAGTTATCGCACTTGGTTTACAATTTACAGTTTACAGCAGATCGAGCGTGCTGCTATAGATGCTTATGTATTCTCGTTTATTTTTTATTTTTTCCTTATGCTTAACAGATTTGCATTTTCTCTTTATGTATTTCCTAGTCTGTTACGTTTTCTTTTTGCTTAGCACATTCTTCTTTTGCTTTATGTTTATTGCACTGCTTACAACTACACTTTTGCTCTACAGTTGTTTCGACTGCAATTACTTTTGATTATAATATTTTTGGCACAATAAGCGAGTAATAGAGGCTTTAATATTTATTTTATATTTTCTTTCTTCTTCGACACAAATTGAAACAAACGTTTAGCATTGATCGCGCGTAGAGCTTTGTGAGGCGACTAACTGGTTTGGCCATATGACTGCCAGTTTTGTGCTGCAGCAAATCAACGAAGCGCACGATGAGCGAACCGAACGAACCACACGAAATGTTAGCACGATCGTGCTCAGAGCACAACGAAATGGAGTGTTGAGCATGGCTGGAAGTGTGAGAGGTGTGCGGGTGCAGAGCAACAATAACACTCAGTCGTTGATGGCGGGGGAGCAATGAGCGGAGAAAGCGCGAGGATTGTACTTATCACCTTCTGGAGAGAGAGCACTGAGCGGGTGCAGTATGGTTAGATTTGAGAGAGATTTGAGCAGACAGAGTAATAGAGCGACACAAATATTAGTAAGTAGTCGTAAATCAACAATGGATCGACTGTAGACAAAGTGTGAAAGAGGTGAGGGAAGAGAGAGGGCGCATTATGATAAGAAAGGCCGTTATCATTGTTGCAGTCATATGCTTTGGTTCCCTTGAGGGATTATCTATTACGATATTATTATTGGCCTCTTCCAACACGTTTATTTGCGATAGGTGGGGCAGTAAAGATCAAAACAAACCAGAAATTTTACGCCATAAATATATTTAATAAATGTACATATTTTAAATTCTGTTTAAACGCCATTTTGTATCAAGTTTGCCAAAAGCATTCACTCTAAAATGCGAACGAATCTGTTCGGTCATCTATGCGAAAATACAATGATTCAACTTTTAACTAATAAAATATGTATATGATATGCATATGGACACGCATAACATCTACTGTCAAGTTATTATCAATGAATTGTAATATCACTTCTAACTTTGCTTAAATTTCAGAATAAAATAATTTTCATCGATCGTATATTTTATCGTAACAATAATGGGTGTTTTTAGGGTGCAGGGTAACACGTTTTCAATTTATCTTCTATTAAGGCTCCCATTATTTAATCTTATAGAGCACTTTGGTGCCAGCTAACATATTTGTCCTTAGATTTTAAAATGTATTTACTTGAATTTGAAATGTACTTTCCCCCAATATTTCCATTGCGTAGATAAGTTACGTCGCACTTAGATAAGATCGAATTGTTAGAGAAGAAGAAGAAGATAGGACGTCATCCAGGCGAATACATGGCGCCATCTAAGGTCAGACTCAGACAATGAACTGTCTGCGAGTTGTTTATCGAAATTGTTGAACTCGGGACATTTGGGATGGTCTGATCTGCATTGCAAATATAAGTATCTGCGCAGCTTCTTGGTTTGAAATGGGAGTGGGGATTATGCAAACATCGATAAGATCTGCGCCAGTTTCTTCAGCTCTATCTATCTCTCTTTGTCTGTCTTTCTCAGCCGCTCTCCCCCTCTGTCTCACCCTCACCAGACTACTCGGTTCATGGCCATCGCAAGGGAGAGTGCAAATGTGCATATTTATGGGACGGGGCCGCGATGTGCGTCAGTCCCATGTTGAGTGACATACAAACCCCCAAGTTGAGTGTATACTTCTACTTCTTTGCCTTCCTCGGCCTTTGTAGTTGCATGTTATATGTTCCCATTGCTCCACATGGCAACCACATACGTCAAACACTGCCCATTGTTATGCGAAGCCAATGGCAATGCAAATTTCACGTATGCCCCACACTCAAGAACCCTCTCCGAATGCATTGAACTTTACCAACGCACTGCAACGTGGCGTATGAGTAACAATAATAACAGATTTAACAACTGCACGTGACCAGAGCTAAGTGCACTGCATTGGTCAATGGGGAATACGTACATTCAAATAGAGGCTGTGCAATTCTAATTAACAAGCTAAATGCACATCCAAATGAATTCAAATGTAAAAAAAAACCAGCGGAAACTTGGGAAATTGAATTTCGCAGAACTATTTCGACGGAAACGCATAAAATTGCTTTGGTATCTGATGCGTAATAAAAGAAAGAAATTGTACTGCATATTCTATTACTATCAGAATATATAAAATAAGGTAGTTGAAGGCTTAATGACTTAAACAATGACACTATTTATGAAACTTCATAACACTCTCTATTATACTTTTAGCTAGCATTTCTAAGAAAATGTAAAGCCTTGACTCTTAAATAAATTAACTCTTAATTAAGAACAACCGATTATGTGATAGTCTTTCAGTGTTTATTCTCTTAATAGTTTGAGATTCTAAAGCTTTGAAAGAACTGAGAAATTCCCGAGTGCTTTAAACCATACAAATTTTTAGCTGCCTAAGGTAACAAAACTGAATATAATTATTTAAAACCAACAGCCATAAACCGACAGAATCATTTTTAATTAAAGTCTGAAACAGTTTTCACTTAGTACGAAAGATCTGAAAACGTATTTTACCAGCTGTTTGGAAATACCTGCACGACGTCAATGTCTATCAAGGTATGACTAGAAATCTCGTCAGTTTTTACTGCTTTCAACTTGATACAAATTAGTTTTAAAGCTCAAAAATATCTCATGCAGTTCCTCGCTCTAACGTATATCTGTAGTTGTAATATTGTATTGCTTTACGCCTTTCAATTCTGTGGAAAGATGAATTTATTAAATATTCAAGTGACAATTTGTGCATTTACTCATCATAAAGAGCGAATTAAATTCATTCATAATACTCGCCTCGTGAATAAGCATTACATAGAGAGCTGAGTGCATTGTTGGGGATGCATATCAATTTACCCATCTCTATCAATGTCTCAGATCTGTTGATTGAATAGCGTTTTCAGACGCTTTAACGATCGTTGTCTCTCTTTCTATAGAGTAAGCATCACAATTTGTGGAAACCCACGACAAAAGCCCAAGCCTCAATCGGCTGACGTCAAACGTAAATGTTGCTGAGAGAAAAGATGATTGGTGGGGAATACGTTGGAGCAAACAAACGGAACATCAAAGATTACTGACATTTCTTTGTCATGATCATCAGCAGCAGCCAAAAAGCAGCGGCCAGAGCTGGGTGGGTTAGGGAAGGGGCAGAGCTTGGATTGACGTATGAAGTGGTATTCTGTGCTCCTCAGTGACCATCGGCAGACAATGACGGAGACAAAGACACAGAGATGCCAGCAATCCAGCTTCAGCTCCAGATCACACTTTTGTGCTACCCTCAATCTGAGCTCACTTAACGCTCGTATTTTTATACCCTACAGTGTGGGCAATATAATTGTGCGATTAAATATGTAAAACATTTATGCAATTCTTTGGCGCACAAAGATGAAATTGTAGAGTCATACATCCTGAACACAAAAATCACTTTATACTTTATACGAAGCCAAGGTTGGGGCAACTTAGAAGGTACTAAATAACATAACTTAGGTATATTTTCTGTTGAGATATTTTACAGAGAGTAAATGCTGTCCTCCTAAACAAGGCAGTGTATAAAGTCTTTGGCATTCTAAGCATACTATTTGTGCTTTATATTTTTTACACTTAATGTGATGTTGTTGTTATATTTTTGCGCTTTCGATTGACGCATTTGCGTGTCACTTGACTTTATTTTTTTAATCTCGCGACTTTATCGTAGCTCACGGGCTTGCAACCTCAACTGAAATCGGTCTCCGTCTCCGACTCGCAGTTGGCAGCATACTTTACTACAGTAATAATATTTGGAGTGGGAAAAAGAGAGGGGAAGGAAGATGGCTGCTCGTCATAAGTGTAACTTTATAGTTTTCTCAGGTAGCGTCGCTTCGTAAAGTTGTCGGATCGTCGAGTCTTCCGCGCTGTTAAAATCATTATTATTTTTTAGTTGACTTCGGAAAACTATTTGTTAATTTTTTTTTAATACGCAAAGCTCAACAAAATGTTTGTTATAATTTTGACATGGCGCTCGTTATTAATTTATAATTCAATGACTTTACTGACGTCATAGTATTAAGCTCAACAATAGCAGCAACAACAACAAACTTCGTTGCCTCATTAACATGTTTGCTTTGTTGTGCGAACGTCAAGCTGCGCAGCTTGTGGGTGTAGATTTCGATGTACATATGTATATGTGCGTAGAGCTGATCGTTAATTCTAAACACACATATCCATACATATATTATATACACAAATATGTTCTTTAATCAGTATGTGTACATTTGGCAGTGCTGGCGCCATACCGTTAGCTTGCTCTTTCAAAACAAACATAAACTTAAACAATATACATACATTTATAAACATTGGAACATTCTTTTAAAATATTTCATTAAAAATGTGTCTCTGTTTTTATTTTACCAAGATATGAATTGCTTTGACTTGTTTAAATTGCTTCTCGTCTATGAGTTGGTGCTTAGCAAACATGTGCCAGGAATCTATTTCAATCTCATTACCGAATATTTCGGCTTGAATTTAATACTACAAAACAACAAGAGTGTTCTACTCCGATTTTGTATATCAGTACATAGTTTCATTTCTTTTCTTTGAACTTATCAAAATTTCTAGTTAACCTCCAAATCAAGAATTTATTTCACTTATTATATTTCTTTTTAAGCAACCTTAAAGCAACAACATAATCTATTAATTTATTTATAAAAATTAACCCAAACATTTAAAACGTTAGACCTGATCTCTAATCGCACTAATCATCTGCGTCGATGGACTGTCCATACAAGGCTTTTGTGTTTTTCCATAAGCAAATGTAGATGCCTTAAATAAATATCTAGTATGTCATGAGACTGTAAAACGGGAAACGGGATTGACTTTTGGATGTTTCATACGTATTTTAAACCGCAACTACGTATATTTAAATCGTTCCTGGAACATTCAATACTTGTACTCTGAAAATGTTGCTGCGTCATCTTACCGAAATTCTTGGTGAAAAAATTGTTGACAACTTTCGAATAATCTGCCTTAAATGGGCTGACCAATTACGTCATTGCTAAGAAAAGCATTACTGTTAAGTATAAAAGGCTTGAAATGCTTCTTTTCAAAACTTAATGAAATTATGTATCAGTTAAGTACACGTATAACTTCAGGAGAGTTGTAAAGTCCAGTCTTGTATTTTGGCATATGTGAGATTATGATATCGCCTCCTAGTACTGGGAAAACATTTAATCAACTGACCAACTACCTACGTCAGAGAATTGTAATGCTGAATGACTGAGAACGTTGTGAGAAAACAAAGCAATTAAGAGCATTAAATATAATTTAAAATAAATTCAACACCATTTACTTTTTGTTGCCTATCTGGACGTCCTGCCCCTGGTAACAGGCGTTACTGATAGAGAAACTACATTTGTTTTTTCCTGCTTTGGGGCTATCAACCTGCTAATTTGTGTAGCTACACTCAGAACATTTCGTCAGCAAATGTGAATGATATTCATATAATTGTTTGAGTGTTAAATATTAAAAATAGCTAAGTAACATGTGAATGGCGCGAGCCAAAATGATAAGAATAAAAATATAAAAAATCACTCTTTAGACATACATATAGATATGTTCATACGTATACTTAATGACGATGTGCTAATCTAAGGTCACGCCCAAACGTTCAAATTTAATGCCACAGCTAAA
Organism: Drosophila testacea; assembly: GCA_035043265.1. Lineage (NCBI taxonomy): Eukaryota > Metazoa > Arthropoda > Insecta > Diptera > Drosophilidae > Drosophila > Drosophila testacea. The sequence continues at coordinate 5,370,822 of JAWNND010000151.1, forward strand.
AAGTAAAAAAAAGTTAAAAAAAAAGAAGACTGCTAAATGTGCAAAAAAGAATCGTAAAAATACAAATGCAAAATTCAAAAAGTAATATAAATAAATGTTAATATCAACAACGCGGTATTATTTATGTGCGAGTAAACATATTGATGGATCTCAATCAATTGGGTTCTTAGCATACGATACAATATAATAGGAGAACAGCTTTTGCCAATGCATCGATCGATCGTAACTCACAATTTGTAAATAATCTCAACATTTTTTAGTTTTTGCTTTCAGAATCATTTCAACAATTTAATTGCTCTCAAGATCAAAAATTTAGGTTTGTTTACATTGAAAATCAAAAATGAAGGCTGCCAATGTTATTTGCGTTTTATTGTTTATCTCATGGAAATTGCTAAATAAATCGTGAACAAAATTTAATCGTTCATATGTCATCCCACGTTTTATTTTATTTCTTTCAAGCTGGAGAGGAATTTTCCAGTATTTACTTTACATTTAATTATACGAAAATAATTTTTATTTTATTAGGCGGGTTAAAATATGAAATAATATGAATTCAAAGATCTGAAGATATCAGACCTTGAATAGGTACTTCTTAATTTTAATGGCTGAGAATTTAAAGAAAAATTTGTTTGCAATGATCGTAAGTATAATAGGTCAAATAAAATTTTAACATATAAATCTAAAACGAATAAAATAATTTAGAGTGGTTATAGTTATCAAAGTGTAACATTAATCAATTATAAAAAACCAACATATTTAATTTCACTTTTTATTTGCACTCATTTAATAAAATGTATCCCTTAATGTTTCATTTATGTTACTTAAACATTATAGTTTAGTACTTGTTATAATTAATTCTTAAGTTTCACAAAAGAATAGCAATATAAAATGGCTTACAATTCTAGTTAGCTTATACATATTTATATTTTTAAAACTATAAATTGATGAATAAATGAATTTTGCTTAAAAGCTGTACACACGAACTATCTTAAGTTTTATAGGAAAAACGGATGAAAAACAAAACACAATTTGTTGCTCCAAAAAAAAAAATATAAGAAAACTTTATCGAATAATCTTTTGAGAACGTCGTAAATAAAATATTTAACAGACGATTTATTGAACTACATTGAAAATTACAATAAGATTTATGACCTTCAGCATTGAATCAATGACACGATTGGGTTAAATGTAATATTAATAAGGCACGTTTGACCAGAACTAAGATAATGCTGACTCAGTGGGTATTAAGTTCTGGGTTCGGGTTCGAGTTCGGGTTCAAATGGCGTTGGCCACATTCGAGTGGAGTGATGGATGGATGAAACGTTTTTAAATCAAAAACAAAAAGTTCGCTAAATCGAATGATATTCAATTTACGTCAATTGCACGAAAAGATTAGCCTCGCCCTAGTTTTGTATAATGATGAGGCGTTACGTATATATATGTACATACATAAATCACCGTCTGATAATAGCTGCTAAATACGCTGCGGGGGGCGCTGAGCAGAAACAAAATTCGGAGAGGAAAAATCAGAGAGTCAGCTACCCATCCCATAATCTGAAACTGATTTGTTGGCTTATCAAGAGTTAATTTTACAAGTCGTTGTTCCAAAAATAGCCCTCACGATACGTCAGTCGGTCAGTTTGCAGTCAGTTGCAGGTTTTACCGTTAATGTGACGCAATATGGCATCAAGTTTACCGTTAATTATACCTTGCTTTTAATTTAAGCTTCAAAAAGATTGCTCAATACAAATATTTTTAAGTTCGCAATAGTATTAAAAGTGCAGTCCGTCTGGAGTCGGTTCGATCAAGCTGAGATCAGCTGTCAAATGGCGCTTATCGACAGACGACATCGGAACACATAATTTTTGTAATTTATATAGGTGTTTCTCTATATTATTATGTATGTAGGTATATCAGCCAGACAAACGATGTCTGGCACGTGGCTTCAAATGAATGAATGAATGTTCGCGGAATACTTATTAAAGTATCGTTAGAGATACACCTCGTGTACATATTTGGGCAACCTTGTGCCTGTGCCTAGCCAAAAAAAAAAAGAAAAAGACAAAAAGAAATGAAAAGATATTATTAATTAAATCCATGCGAACGTCAATTCGGCGAAAATTTATGGCATTCAATTTTTCGTAGAAGCCAAATATTTGTCCAAGTCGAAAGTAGACTCTTTATTGTAAATATTATTTATTTATTACTCAAATATTTGCATACACGAGTCAAGAACTTTTTGCTTTCCGCTTAAAAGTATGCAACTTATTTTTTAAATGAAATAATGAGCGTAAACAATGTTTTTTAAGAAATTTAATTTTGTTGTTCTATTTCCGGAACCCATCATGCGTGAATCCCTATTGAGGAACTAACTGTATATTAAGCTAGCCGTAGTGAGCCGGAAGAATAAGGAGAATTAGCTAGTATTTAGCCTGGATGATAGAAAACCAGACACTTCATTAGCGTATATAGTCTCACCCACCACAAGGTATTATCAATTAAAATTTACGAAAAAGTCACTCTGTCCAATTATGAAAATATCTGTACACATGCGAATAGTTTTCCTACTAGTGGAGATTATTTTATTTCCAAAAAAAATTATTCTACCGAGGTCGATATACTATACATTCAATGGGATAATTAATGGCAAGACCGTTAGCCATTCACATGACCATGTCCATATCCAAATCCATATCTAATTCTAACGCCCTATTAGCGCGTGACTTTGATGTATATATTTGGGCACTAGGAATGACAATATATACGGGTACCTGCATATATTTATATATTTTATTATAACATTTATGTATATTTCAACTGATTCTAAAGAGAGAAGGGGTTCCAGGTGTTACGATCAGCACTTACGATACATTACGAGAAGAGGACACGAGCTGAATATTTGAATAGAAGTATTATCAATGTCTTTAAATATTGATAGAAGTGTGCATTGTGGGTGAACGAGTGGTTGGATCGGTAGTTGGAAGTGTGCAAAGTGCAAACAGCAACACAAATTTTATAAGAACAAAAACAATTAAGAAAAGAAAATATTATTGTAAACAATTTTCTCATAATACTTATTTACTATGCTTATCGTTGGGTAGCTCGGACTTCCCATTTATAAACAATTGGCTTATTGTGTTGTTTTTTCTTCTGTTTTTTTGTTTTTATTTGCTTTTCTAGGTGTGAAGGTAACAAGAGATGTATTCTACTGATTGCATATAGAACTGTAAGCAATCAACTGACTAGGAACTATGTATGTACATTATTGAATTGTTTTAACATCTGAAGGGCGTGACTGCGTATACTTAATATTGGTAGGCGTACCGATAATGTGTTTACTTAGAAGGGCCTGCGATTTTTGCTTATAAAGCAATCGCAGTCGGCACACCACACATTAGATTGTTTTTGGAATGGATACTGTTTTAATTGAGCAGTTTCACAAGTGAAATAAATAATTGTGTAATTGTTATTTTATTTACAACGTGAATTGTTCTGGGCACTTTATTGATGCATTAAAACAATTATTCAACCCTGATTTAATTTCCAGTTTCGCAAATATTTCACCTCTTTGTGCATCAAAACAGTTAACCGATTTTGGATTTTTCAAATACATAGTTATTAACTGAACCATAATAAAGCCTTCCTTTCATATCAGAAATTGAACCGGACGTTTTTATTTTCATCAAAAAAGACTCGGCTAGAGGAAATGAATGAAAATAAAGAATTTTAGGTATTTTAAACTTATTGCCAAAGAGAAGATAGGCGAAAGGAAATGTTATTTAAATGGAAATCGAGCAACGTTTTTCTCAGTGTATGAACAACATGTCTAACGAAAAACCAGAACAACCCATCTATCTAATCAACTTTGAGGATTATCTGAGACCCAAAAGACCGCACAAGTCAACGACTCTACAATGCTTCGATAAGCCCGAAACACCACAAAGCAAGTGCTATAAGATCTACAAACGCCTCAAGCTAGTCCGATGGCTACGAGAGCTACGGACGGAACTCTCTGAGAGATTGAAACAACTGCCTCTGCCTAGATTCTTGAGTTTTCTACGAGAGCGCAACGATGATGGCCTATGCAAACCCAAGACTGGATTTGAGATCTACTGTGAAATGTCGAGCATTCATGGATTCCATCTATTTGTGGGCGCCAAGACCTGGCAGCGTGTTCTTTGGTGGATCTTCATTTGCACAGCGCTGCTTCTATCGCTTCTCGTGGTTACAATGTCCTATGGAATGACTGCAGATACGCCAACCATTCGCTATATAGAGAGCATGATGCAGCCAAGCACCGCACAGCCAATACCCTTTCCAGACGTAACGATTTGCAGCTTGAATCGAGTGTCCAAGCAACGTCTATTGAACGAGGCTAAAAAGTGGCATGTAGCAAAGGAACCACTGCAACTGCTGCCCTGGTTAACCAGCCATAAATTAGGCCCAGTTAATGAGACATTGTTAAGCAGTTTAAGCTTGGGCAACTCTACTTGGTCGCAACTATTGGAGCAACTTGCTCCGCAGGTGTGTGAGACTCAGCTGTTGGGTTGCAAGTGGCAGGGTCAAAGGCAAAACTGTAACGAGCTATTTGCCACCACTTGGAGCTATAATGAAGGTCGCTGTTGCAGCTTCAGGAATCAGGAATCAACCTCGGCCAAGACATTAACCATACGTCTGACCGCAAAGCTAGAGGATTATGCCAGCACTGTAACAGCCACAGCTGGGTTTCAGATACTTATTCATGAGGCAGGCACGGCAATTGATGCTGCCACACAGCGCGTCTTTTTATCCAACGGCACGGAGTCTCAGTTAATGGTGAAACCCTTCGGAACACATGCCTCTTCCTATCTAGTTAATCTCCCCATTCGCAAACGGCGCTGTTATCTCACCCAAGAACGGCCGATGTTCCATTTCGCCAACTATAGTCAGGACAATTGCCTTGCCGAGTGTCGAAGTGAAAGGATATATCAGCTTTGCGGTTGTGTGCATTCCCATATGCCAAGTAAATGGGATTGGCCCCTGTGCCAAGTGGAACAGTACAAATGCTTCCAGAAACTGGGTAAGAACTTACTTTATTGATGAAATTATCACCAAGTTGATTAGATATATTTTCATAGATCTCAGTTGGGAGAATCTTCAGTCGCATTGCAACTGTTTGCCACCTTGTCAGTTCTTTCGATATGAAGTTCACAGCGATGTAGCCAATTTGGATGCCACATATACTAGGGCTAATACTAATGACGGCTTCTTGTAAGTCAATATCTATTATAGGAGAGCCTCCCATACTTCTAACAAGTATTTATTCCATTTGTCAGGGACAACTTTAATGCCTCCGATGAGCTGGTAATGCACATTTACTTTGATTCTTTAAGCGCCGAACAGCTGCGATTGGATGTGTCTGAGAACTGGCTGACTTTCATAGGCAAGTACAGTCAAGCTGCTATTTAACGAAACTGAAAAGGGGAAAGTACATATTCTTTTAGTTATAAAAGTAATATAGATTATAGCATCTTTGAAAAAATTTAATATTTACATACTCTATACAAATTTATCAAAGAGAGAAGGTTATATAAGAAGGTGTATTTGGGAATCACATTACTTAATCGACTTTCTATAGAGAACCAACAACGAAATGTAAAATTCTCATTTTAAAAAAGATCGTCTTGGTATAGAGAATTTACTAAAAGATATAGTGTGAAATACAGAATTAAGTTCGACTGCAGACATCATCATACAAATCTATATATAGATTACAAAGTTGATTATTATAAAAGTTCGACTTTATACACAACTTCATCGTATTACTTTTAGAGATGTTAGACTGTTCACCTGTATATAAAGCCTATTATTTAGAAATTTCAACGATATGTACCCTAAGAATCTTTCGTTATAGAGAAGCTTGACTGTTTGACATTTACATGCGATTAGACTAAGTGTATATAATTTGGCAACAAGACAGGTACTTTTGGAGGCATCACAGGGTTGTTTATGGGCTGTAGTTTCGTATCGGTCTTTGAGCTCATATTCTTTGTGTGTGTTCGACCCACTTGTAACTGGTTGCTTCGACAGCATGTACGCTATCGACTGCGACGTCGACGCCGTCAGATTCAGGCGACAAATGGTAATTAGGGCAAGCTAATTAGCTGCCCTCATTTGTTGGCCAAGTTCAAGCAGTTGGCCGACGCAGTTCCAACTGGTCGAAATGGCTTTCAAGAAGCGACGAATCTTTGATCTGCGCGAGGTGCAATCCCAACAGCAGCTGGAGAAGGCCATCGAAGGTCACAGGAATAACAGCACTACCACAACCCTCTCAGTTCCCAGTCGTATCCACAGTCGACGGCGATGGAAATTTTATCAGCTGCGACAGATTAGGAATTGGTTTACGGAAAATCTACGTAACTATTGTCAGACCACATCTTTGCATGGCTTTAGCTACATCACACGCCAGGATATCAGTCGTAATGAGCGATGTTTCTGGCTGATTGTCGTCTTGGCAGCAATTGTAGCCTCCATAACTTTAGTCCTGGTCTCATTGTATGCGAATCGGGAAACACCCACAGTGACTGTCATCGAGAGTTCCCATTTTCCCACCTGGAATATTCCATTTCCGGCGGTAACGATCTGTAATTTCAACAAGATTTCAAAAACCAAAGCTTTGAACTTACTGAAGAACATGTAAGTAAAAGAAGTGGCAAGATAATTTTATATCACAATATCTTCCATTTCCTCGCTTCTTTAGGAAACTACCACCAAATGTTACCAGTCAACATCTACAGCAGCTCTTCAATTTAACTCTCCTCCCCGTAGGCAACTCAATCAGCAACGAATCCCTGCAGATCTATGATAAGATATTGAATCTAAATAGTATCACCCTAACAGAGCTGTCAAACCAACTCTCACCCGACTGTTTGGAAATGATCTCTCGCTGCATCTGGAAGGGCATCAATACGCGTTGTGAGAGCCTTTTTCAACGTGTCATTACCTTGGAGGGAATTTGCTGTAGTTTCAACTACTTTGGCGCATTGACAAATAATTTTCCCAAGTTAGTTGAAGTATTACTATTTGAAGACTTAATAGATACCACCTTAAGTGTTTTTTTTTTTTGTTATACTAAGCGAATTTAGCTGCAACCTCAAATAGACTCCACAATATTGTACTCACTTTTTGTATATTTCAGAAAGATTGCATATCAGGTGCCGAAGCGTCCGTATCGTGTCACAGGCTGTGGCTATCCAACTGGACTATCCGTACTGCTCGATCCCATGGTCTCTGATTATTATGGTACATTCTTTAGCGGCTTTGGGTTTCGCTTACTCATACATAACGCTCACAATTTTCCGGATGAGAACTCGGAAACCAAGGTGGTCACATCAACACGAGAAAGTTTCGTACGCATCAATCCAGAATCCACCTATGCCACTAGCGACATACGTCGCATGGACTTGAAATGGAGGAACTGCCTCTTTGGCAGCGAACGTCAGATGGATGGACTGAGGCGCTACTCCTTCATCAACTGCATGTTCGAGTGTAGAATGCGAATGACTCTGAAGATTTGTGGATGCCTTCCCGCTTATGTAGCTAACAACGGTACCTTCAAGGTCTGCGGGGTCTTACACTTGAACTGCATCATAGAAAGCAAACGTAAGAAAAAGAGGGAAACATAGATACATATTTGTATATTACCATTATCCTTTCTCACCTTTAGGTCTATATTCTCGTGCCTTGGCCAATCTGGACTCACCGCTCTCTAGGGTTCGTCATACGATCAGCTTTCCCTGTGACTGTCTGCCCGATTGTGAGTCTAATCTTTATGTCTCCGAAAGCACCATGGGTCGACTGGATGCTAACTACTCTACCAGCAAAATGACCAGCAGGCAAGTCATTTACTTTTATTTGCATATTCTGAATAGATGACATTCCATTTTGCAATCCACAGTCCTAATCACACCGATAGCATACTGGTACATGTCTTTTATAGCGATTTGATGTCCACTAGATATCGCATGGAGATCTTTCAAAACTGGCTTTCAGCACTTGGTGAATAAACTATCTTTTAAAATATGTATTATTATTTATAAGTTAACTATTATTGTCATTGACAGCTTCTTTTGGCGGCCTGTTGGGTCTCATTCTTGGCTTCAGTATTGTCACAGCGTTTGAGTTTGTGTATTTTCTTACTTTCCGACCCATCTTCAACTACATCAACCGAGAAATAGACTAATTGTTAAAATATCTAAATTGAAGTTTCCACTAAGAAATTCACTAAGTTAATTTAATAAGTTTATTTTTTACTCGCAACCAGTGGCATCTATAGCAATATGTCATTGGCACACGAAATTAAATTTGTTGCCATAAGCTAAAATCCTTTCTACAATTATTGCTTTCCAACTTTTCCATTGAAAGTAATTCACAAGCAGATGTTACTCTTGTTACCAAACAAAAAAAATTACATTGCGAATGCGTCCAAATGGATGAGTCTTTTATTTATTTAAAATATCCCAATGCCTTAACTTCGCCAACCATGGCGACAACGGAGTCCAACACCTCCTCGCTGGCAGGAATGATTTGTTCCGCAGGCAACTTAAAACCTGTCAAGATGCTATTGGGACCAGGACGCAGCTCATAGCAGAAGGCCATGCGTACATCCTGAGTTCCATAAGCCCAATCAACACTGGCTCCAGCTGCAGGATAGATGGCATCATAGATATTGCCACCAGTGAACTTGGTACCATACCGCTGGGATACTGCTTTAATGGATGCATCAAATACTTGCTGGAAGTCTTTGATATTATCAGGCAGATCACCGGTATGGCCATAGGGATACAAGAGATACTGGGAGTAGGCATGGAAAGAGATGTACAGCTGGATCTTGCCCTTCAGAGAGGCGATGTAGTTGGACAAAGAGAGGGTCTCGATTTCAGAGAATGCCGAGGGTCCAGCATAGGTATCAGAGCAGGCATTGCTGCTGGCACCCACCTCGTTCCAGTGGAAGCCCCAGTTACGGTTGGGATCAGCACCGAAACAGCTGCCGTGTGGAGTACGGGTCTTGCGCCACATACGATCCTTGGTGTGAGTATAGACGAATCCATCAGGATTGGCATGGGGTATCACATACCAATTGTAGTTGTCTGCCAAGTCCTTGATGGAGTCAAGTTCGGATGTCAAGAGTTGGTTGATGATATAAGTTGCAGCAGCGGGAGCGATCCATTCACGAGCGTGAATGCCAGCCTCTAAGAAGATGCCGGGCTTCTCAGTACCGCTCTTGGAAATCTTAACTCCCAGAATAGAGCGACCTTGATAGGTCTTGCCACCTTCGATCAGTGTAACAACGTGGGGGTATTTTTTGGCCAGTGAAATCATCCAGGAGTAGGTATCATCTAGTTCATAATACTGCTTCCAGTTGTAATCCTCGGTGGCACGTCCCTTGATGGCAACTTTCTCATCGACTTCATCCATGGACTTCTGGAAATCCTTCGACTGCAGTTCATACTTGATCTCAGCCTTGCCGAGGAGCTCAAGTAGATCGGGAACCTTGTGTGGTGCAACAACCATCTTCACATCAGCACCCACAATATGAACACCATCCAGGAAGAGAATGGAGTCAGTGGAACCCTCAAGATCCTTTAGTACAGCCAGTTGAGCCTCGTTCTCCGCATTTGCCTTGTAGAGGCGATAGTTATCGTAGCGAACACGTTCCGCATGGCTTACTCCGACGGTGGCCAACAGGCCCAAGAGACCGAATAGAAGACACTTGTTCAGCGACATGGTTGTCGTTGGTATAAGGTGTTGGAGAGCACGTAAGTGGCTTATATAGTTGACGCGGTTTTGGGCATAACGTCTCTGATAAGCGCCGATAAGGCAATTAGCCAAATCTTATTTATAACCCTTGGTCTTACATTGTCACCTCTCTTTGGAACATAAATAAAAAAGCAAAAAACTAATCTGCGACCAAAACTTATCAATGCCTCAATTCTTTCGGTATAAATCACGACAAATACATATTTTGTGCCCGCCTTAAACTTCCATAGGAAAAAGAAAATGTTTTCGTAAGTTTCTTAAAATCAAAAGTTATATTTAAGCTGGTCATAAATCTCTTGGGTTTAACCAGGACCGTTTATCAATTCTATTGTTTAAAGACTGCTAGTCTATAAATTTAATAAAGGGGATTACGTACTTTTAAAGGCCACACTCTAGTTGAAATCTCTGAGGAACTTTCCAACTTTATTGACTACCAAAAGATTAAGGGTTATCTGGCAGAACTCTAGCTACATTCTCAGAACCTGATTGAAAGAAAGATTACATTATCTCCAGGGAATCAATTGTTATTGAAATATAATTGCTAAGGTAAAAGAAAGAAGGGATTAGTGGCGGAGAGAATAAAAACTGAGAGTTATTAAGACATTAGTTTCTTGCTCAGGTTTTTTGTCCGATGGACAAAGATAATAAACAAGGGAATAATAGGAAAAGCTATGACAAATGGAACTATGGGAACAATAAGATATTATATCATAGTTCAGACAAACAGAGGGTCTTCTATACTCTCATGGTCAAACAGCGAAAGGAAATATAGTACTTCAATCAATAAATAAATATATTACTTAGAAATCTAGTAGTAACCTTTACCAGATGGTTTTATGTACATTCAAGTTCACAACTTGTCAAGTGTTATTTCTAGAAAATGTCGCCCTAGCTGCCCCAAACTCTTCATCCATTTAGTCCCTATTAAAGCGCATCAATCAATTATTTTCTGACAGCACTTGACGTGATTTGACAGTCCTTAGACACGCATCGTGATTGATGAGCAAAGAAAATCCTATTCCGATGAGGTTAATAAAGTCTTGCAGAGTGATTTAAAAGTTGGTTTCATTCAGGGGAACACGGCAAGATGCCTAAGTTATCTAAAAGGGTTTCTACAAGTCGTCGACTTTTTAAAGACTTTCTGCGCAATAGTTACATCAGTGGACTACAGCCCTTTTTACTCAAGACTTCTGTGAGCTATGCCAAGTGAGTAGAAGCTAGTGAATGCTCGAATTCCCTATTTGTTGCTTAGCTAATCTAATTCTATAATGTCTATTGATAGAGCACTCTGGCTAATGTTTTTAGCTGTGATTGTTGTCTCGACCCACATCGTTATCGTCAATCTGACACTCGACTATATCGTTCAACCCACTGAGATTCATATGGCACCCAATCTGGTGCATGTGGCAAACAGTCCCTTTCCCGCAATCGCTGTTTGCAGCTCCAATATGATTAGCAAACGTCAAATGCAAACTTATGCTGCTAAAATGTGAGTCCTTTATTTCGAAAGAATTTATTTAAAGTATCCCAAGGTCTTGATCTCACCAACCATGGCCACAATGGAGTCCAACACCTCCTCGCTGGTTGGTATAATTTGATCAGAGGGCAGTCTAAAACCTGTAAAGTAATTATTGGAAGAAGGTCGCAGCTCATAGCAGAAGGACATGCGCACACCCTGAGTTCCATAAGCCCAATCAACACTGGCTCCAGATGCTGGATAGATGGCATCATAGATGTTGCCACCAGTGTACTTGGTGTTGTATCGCTTTGCGACGGCGGAAACGGCTGCCTTGAATACTTGCTGGAAGTCCTTAACATTGTCCGGCAACGATTTGGTATGGCCATAGGGATACAACAGATACTGGGAGTAGGCATGGAAAGAGATGTACAGCTGGATCTTGCCCTTCAGAGAGGCGATGTAGTTGGACAGAGAGCGGGTCTCGATTTCAGAGAATGCCGAGGGTCCAGCATAGGTATCAGAGCAGGCACTGTTGCTGGCGCCCACCTCGTTCCAGTGGAAGCCCCAGTTACGGTTGGGATCAGCGCCGAAACAGCTGCCGTAAGGAGTACGGGTCTTGCGCCATAGGCGATCGTTAGTGTGGGTGTAAACGAAACCATCAGGATTGGCATGGGGAATCACATACCAATTGTAGTTGTCTGCCAATTGCTTGATGGAGTCCAGGTTGGAGGTCAGAAGTTGGTTGATGATATAAGTTGCAGCAGCGGGAGCGATCCATTCACGAGCGTGAATGCCAGCCTCTAAGAAGATGCCGGGCTTCTCAGTACCGCTCTTGGAAATCTTAACTCCCAGAATAGAACGACCTTGATAGGTCTTGCCACCCTCAATCAGTGTAACGATGTTTGGGTACTTCTTAGCCAGGGATTGCATCCAGGCGTAGGTGTCCTCTAGTTCATAATACTGCTTCCAGCTGTACTCAGCACCAGCTCGTTCCTTATTTGCAACTTTCTCTTCGACTTCATCCATGGACTTTTGGAAATCCTTCGACTGCAGTTCATACTTGATCTCAGCCTTGCCGAGGAGCTCAATTAGATCCGGAACCTTGTGTGGTGCAACAACCATCTGAACATCAGCTCCCACAATATGAACACCATCCAGGAAGATGATGGAGTCAGTGGAACCCTCAAGATCCTTCAGTGTGGCCAGTTGAGCCTCGTTCTCCGCATTGGCCTTGTAGAGGCGATAGTTATCATAGCGAACACGTTCCGCATGGCTAACTCCGACGGTGGCCAACAGGCCCAAGAGACCGAATAGAAGAGACTTGTTCAGCGACATGGTTGTCGTTGGTATGCGGTTAGAAAGGTGTGTGGTGGTCTTATATAGACCGGTTTTGTTGACGCTTAATTCTTTGTCTTTGATAGATTGTGTCTGATAAGTGAAAAGCGGGCATCTTATTTATAGTCCTTGTAGTTTGTCAATCTTTTGGGCTTTCAATAAGCTGGTAGGTGAAGAACATATACATATGTGTGTACATATGTCTTATCAAATAACACCGACATTATAAATCAATGCATGTGACGTAGACGCAAAATTGCAACTCTATTTTTTTTTGCTATTTGTATTTACGAAATCATATTCACTAAATTTATAAAGAATATGGGGCTCTCTAGATCAAAATCCTCAACGAACAGAAACGCTTCAGTTTTCCAAACTTTAAATACATGTTTGTTTTATATCATGACTTTGCAGAAAATAATATTTGAATTCACGCTCGACTTGCATGCTAATGTCCAATCTAATCGACAGTTATCTACACCAGTCTACGAACAATCCGACACCCGACATGACAAGCGACAACTCCCCGACGGACTCCCTCCAATTGTCTCTAGATGTGGACGACATGGCGCGTCGCCTGCTGGTGTTAGCCAACTTCTACCTGAATGCTCACGATGAACAGCCGTTAGACGTCCTCGAATTGGGTCAACTTCATCGGGTGCTCCACAGTTATTATAATGGGAGCGACTACTCAGTGCATGATATATTGCGGGAGCTATCGCCCGACTGTGGTGACTTGGTACTGCGTGGGATTATCTATGGCGCACCTGTCAACACAAGTCAACTATTTCTCAAACGTGCAACCTCGTCGGGTGTGTGCTGCATATTTAACTATCGTCGTCCAAGCTATTCGCAATATCCGTAAGTGTACAGTGCGAAAAATTCAATATATTCTATTTGAAATGCCTTATAGTTACTTAAGTATATATTTAAAAGGGACCGTAAAGATTATGAGTTATACATAAATATTATTAAAATTACATGGTAATGACTAAACAACATTTTTAAGAACATCAGTAACATCAAAAGTGTACAGTGTAAATATGTGCCAAAAAATGAAACATTTTTTATTTAAAATGCCATTTACTTATGTATGTATTTAACATTGTCCGAAACATTATAATTTACTTAATTCAAAGAACATAGTATGTTACTTTTAGAATCAATGACGGCTAGTGAATTATACATATTTTAAAAATCGGATTATAGTCACTTCTGTAATTCATTATTCATTATATTTACAATTATTCATGATTTTTAGTTTTTTTTATTCTATTAATAATTAGATAAATTTAATAATGAAGATGATTTCTATATTGTTAAAATATTTTGAGAATCCAATCATTTTTTATATAAAAAGCCCTAAATCTCATAACTTGTGTTTTTCAAGATTATAAAAACCAAAAGTTTTTATCAGTGTATCAATTTTTCTGGGTCCCAACAAATGTTGAACCAATGATTATATTTGGACAAGCTTCGGACTATTTAAATTTTAATGAATATTGTTAAACTAATAATTTGAATTTTAAATTTATTGAATTTTTAGTTACTTGTTTAGTTAAGTTCGATAGTTAAGTCGACTTTACAATGATGACAATAAATAATGAAATAAATACATATTTGATTATGTAGATCTAGGCGTGCTCAGGATGATGCTGAAATGGCTGCTTTGCCAGAGGTAATCTTCGAATCGAATTCCATACTGAATGGCATCCAGTTCGTACTGCAGGACACACGGGAGGATGATTACACACAGACTTATTTTAGCAATACGGCATTCCGGGTCAGACTATGTACAAAATAAGTCAATTTTACAAAATATAACATAACACATCAAAATTGGATTCATGAACCATCAGTTAATATTCGTTATTCGATCGTTTCAGCTCCAAATATTTCCGCAGGAAGATTATGCCACAGTTCAGTCAAATACAAATGGTGGAATCCTTGTCGATTATAATACCATTGTGGAAGTACCTATTCAGCCTAAATTCTTTGACAGCAGCGAAGCAGTTCAGGGTGTAACTCCTCAGACACGTCGCTGTTATTTTCCCGAGGAAGGCAGGCAGCTCTTAAATCAGTAAGTGGAAAAAAACAGTCGAAAATTTAGAAAACAATGAATGCTAAAAATATTGCATACAAATAATAATCATAACTAAACCCAAGTATTAAAACTTACGTTCTGATATTTTAAATTGTTTTTAATTTGTAAGAAAAATAGAAGCAATTTTTTTTAATTTGAGTCAAAAATACGGTAATTTTACCATTCTTGTTATATAAAACTAAATAATAAAAATAAGCAATACCATTTTAATGGATCTGTGAGCTAATAATCAATATTAACATAATCAACAGTATACTTATACATACCATATTCACAGTTTTCTACTAGGCTAAAATTAAAATTCAAATTTATTACTTAATTGAGCCGAAATCCCGGCGGTACTACAATACCGGGCCGGCCCGAGACAGAGGTGGAGCAAGCCCCTAGCACTCCGTCTGATTCCAAAAATCAGTTTAACATTTGTTGTCCCTCAATGGAGGAACTATCAGATGTTAAGCTGATAAGAACAGATACTACACTTTTGATCTTAGCCAAAAAGGCCGAGAAGCGATAACTTCAAAGGTGAGAAAGCCCAGCACTCTTCGCGCCGACAACTATAAGCATTTGTGAATTACAAGCAAAACATAATACGATGCTTGCAGAGCCTACTTAAGGGTGGTTAACTAAAATGTAGCCTACTTGAGGGGGAAATTTCAGTGCCCTGACATTATAAGTCTCAAACGGTTTAGGTCAGTCTTTAGGGAAACTCCATATGGTTTTTTGTGTATCTTTACTCTGGCTTCTCTTCAGTTGTCGAATAAATCTTTCGCCTTTTACTAAAGATTTCCGTGGAGAGGGGCACTCTAATGAGTCTAAATTGAATTTTTAGTTTGAGCCCGGCTGCATTAGCGCTGGGCCAATTGATAATACATTATACGAAAAAAAATAAAAATCTCAGTCGGGTTGCTCGATTGTTAGATGATAAACTCGACCGTTAAACTCAGTCACCTTAAACGCAATTAAAAGCCAACTATGCGTATGAAATTCCAAAATAAGATTTATTGCTAAACTTTTATTTAAAAATCAAATTAGCTTAAATCTAAAGTTTAAGAATAATTGTTGGTTCGTAATTTTTATTTTAAGATCTTTAACAGTTTCGTTCCCTGGATTCTTTCCGACCAAATATATTCTAAATTTGGTGTACCTGGTTCTTAAAATATCATCGTTACATCGTTTTTGCTAAGTATAGTCTAACCTAATTTCTACTCAGATAAAAAGATATTTAAAATATTTGACATTTGTTTGTTGTTTGACCCATATGTCACTTATGCCTTTCAGGTCCTACTACTCCTTGGACGAGTGTCTCTTGCTGTGTCGCATTGAGAGCATGGTGCAACATTGTGGCTGTGCCTCCTCTCCAATGGCAGGTAGCTCCATAAATGTCACCTACTGCTCTCTGCTCGATTTACCTTGTCTAATGAGATGGAAACGTGTTTGGTATGGCTTTAAGGAGTATCCTTATGTGCAGCTGGACGATCAGGATGAAGAATCCAGCATTGAACAATGTGGGCATTGCTTGCCCACCTGTGATGGCGTTAACTTTGATATAGTTAGTAATGTGGCTCCACTGCGTAAGACTTACAATACCTCTGGTTATTTTCACGGTTTGCTGTAAGTTAACTTTGGTAGCTAACTAAACATTTAATAATCTATGATTTACTTTTAGAAAGGGATTGACTAACGATCGACCTTTATCCGTTATCAAGTTGTTTTTCCGGCTACGTTTTGCTCAATCCACACAAATGGATATGGTTGGCGATTGGGTTGTTTTATTGAGTTGGGTCTACTCTTGTTTAATTTGCTGATACTGGCTTTAATTGGATTGGGAAAAGAATATAGAACAATTGTTAAATTTATTTTTCTTAAATAAATAATAAATCCTTAAAAGGTTTTTCCAAATCCAACTTAGGTGCCACTACCAACCAAATCGTATACTTCATTTACTTGAATTCTATTAAAATGTTTTATTCTTTACAGATCGCTTTGGCGGAATTCTCTCTCTAATGTATGGCTTCAGTATAATCAGTTATATAGAAATCCTTTACTATCTGTCAGGCAAATGGTTTGTTTATTACTATAGAGCCTACAAAAGTAGAAAGGGAAGGGAGGAAAGGGAGCCTACAAAAGATTCTCAAAATTACTCACTTAATTGGGATGAGTTGCTTCCCCATGGAGCTGGAAGGTCCATGCAACAGCAATAATTTGTTAATAATATTACAATTCAGTTATGTGAATGCTTAGCACAATACACAGTATATTGAAATCGCTCCACTCTTACACAAATTCAACAATCGAATGAACTTATATAAAATAAACAGCAGTTATGTATGTAATGCATGCCACAAATTGTAATGTTCCATCTCTTTTAATAATCATCGCCACGTGAGACGACCTCCTTGCAGGTCGGTCGAAGCATAATGGTGTGCTCATATTGAGCTGTGTAACATCCCTTGATGTCACACAGTGGCGGATATGCCTCGACAATGCCCTTGTCGCACAAATCTTTCAGAGCCATCTGGTATTTGGTGGCACCAGCGCGATCCAGCCAACGCTTGCAGAAGGCCAACGTGCCGAAATGCTTGTTAATAGTGCCCAACAGTTGTTTGGAAGACTGCAGACGCAATGGCACAAATGGTAAATCAAAGTTCTTCATGTAATGGGAGCAGTCCATGTCATCGTGCACCAGACCACGACCCGTGGAGCCAAATGTTTCAATCGCATAAAACTCGTCCTCCTCCATTCGCGTCGATTCACCACCTTTAACAATCGGCACAGTTTTGCCAGCATGAATACCTGTAAATAAACGGATATTTAGACAGGTGTTTAACAATTTTATTGTGAAGTAAGGATTAATCGCTTACGGTACGGGCTAATAGAGTGTCCGTTAAGATTACGTATGGCCTTGATGGGATAGGTCTTCCCATCCAGTTCGATCTCATACGATTCCATCACCTCTTGAATTGCTGAACCAATGTCGCATAGACGCACATCAATACCGGCCTCCTTGATGCCAGTGTTAGTGGCCTCCTTCACAGCTTGGAGAAGTTTATCGTACTTATTGTTGAACGTCAACGTAAAGGCGCAATCAATGATGCGTCCTTTGATGTGTGTGCCAAAATCAATTTTGCACACATCATCGTGCTGAAGAACCGTGGTGTCGCCCGCGTTGGGTGTGTAATGGGCAGCACAATGGTTAAGGGAGCATCCGGTGGGAAAGGCCAATCCGGCATCCAAGCCATTCTCACCAATAAGACGGCGTGCCGTGTTCTCCAATTCCTCACAGATCTGTATCATGGTCATGCCAGGCTTAATGTAACTTTGCATATACTGACGAGTTTGACGATGTGCTTCGGCTGCCTGTCGCAGCTCCATGTAGATATCGTTGTTCATGCGATCCAGAGCCCGCTTCTCTTCCGATGTGAATCGATCCTTGGCCGTGCGATCGTCGGGCATATCCTTTGGTGTGGGATACTCCATAATCTGACCCTCGGGATAGTTTCCATTGGCAAACAGCTCAGAAATGGGAATTGTCGGGGGATCTGTTTGACCACCACCGGCTTTTTTCCCCTTATTCTTCTTCTTTGCCGGCTGAGCAGGCGCCTTTTTGTCGGCCTCACCATTTGTGTTTGCGTCCGGCTCCCCTCCCTCAGCCACTATCTTAGCAGCAGCCTCTAAATTTGCGCATGTGAAATATGTTTGTGTGTATGTAAGTATGTATGTCCAGGTGTAGAAGTGCAATTGCAATTCCCAGGTCACTCACCTTGTCGCAGTTTCTTGTTGTTCGGCTTTGGCTTCTTTTGCTTTTTGGCATCCTCGCCGGTTGCTGAGGCAGCAACTTCGGACGTGACGGCCTCAACATTTGGTGTCTCCACGGCAGACATATCTACGTATGTATTTCTATAATTGCGAAAATAACTTGCAGCTACAAAAAGCAATGGCGATGAAAGGAAAACACGAGGTGATTAGTGATGTTATGACACACACACGATGTATTTGAACACTCTATCGATAAGTTGCAATTTGAATATTTGTACTTAACTGACCCCGAAATTCAATCATTCAAACAAAGTAAGTTTGTTTGGCACCTCTGATTTGAATGAACATAAAGTTTTTCTTACTTGACCGTTCTTTTAATGGAAGAACAATGAATTCTATATATGTGTACTATGTTATTGTTAAGACTTATACGATTATACCTTAAGAATAAAACTATCGTAAGTACCGTCGAAATTTTTATATCTATTTCGACGTATTTACCGATAATTACAGTGAAGTGTTGAAAGATATCGACCGATAGTTTATGGCGGCTCGTCGATAACATTGTAGCTGTTTACCTTTAACGAAATGGATGAAATTTTGTTTCCAACGCAAAATTCGTTAAGCGACAACGATGATGTGGACCTAAAGTTCTTTAACACAACCTCCGAAAGCCGCAAAGACAGTGAAACGTCGGATACAGGCGAGGGCAATGGCAATGATGGAGATACCGATGTCAAAGAAAGCAAACACGACGCCGATGTCGACGGCGACTCCGGCGAGCCATCACAAAAGAAGTTAAAGACAAAAAAGGAGCTTGAGGAGGAAGAACGCGAGAGGATGCAGTAAGTTTAGAGTCTATTGTGAAGTAACCAGAGTGATAATTAAACTTACTCTTTTCTGCAGAGTGCTCGTCTCCAACTTTACAGAAGAGCAACTGGATCGCTATGAAATGTACCGTCGATCCGCTTTCCCAAAAGCTGCTGTAAAGCGTCTAATGCAAACTATAACTGGATGCTCGGTGTCCCAGAACGTGGTTATAGCCATGTCCGGTATTGCCAAAGTGTTTGTAGGCGAAGTGGTGGAGGAGGGTAAGCTCGACAGTTTTTCATTTGGGACCAAAAGCGAAAATACCATTCAAATTTTAATTGTTAGCACTCGACGTGATGGAGGCGCAAGGAGAATCAGGAGCACTACAACCTAAATTTATACGCGAGGCGGTGCGACGGTTACGAAGCAAAGGACGAATGCCCATTGGACGCTTCCAGCAGCCCTATTTTAGATTAAACTAAACAATATCAATAGATCCACTTTTAGTTTGTAAGATAGTTAAGTATAAAAGCTGTTCAATATACAAAAGCGTCTTTTATTCGTTAAAGATATAAGCTAGAACCTAAACTAATCCTGGTGTCGGGCCTCTGCCTGCATGGTCTGCAGTACAATGTGCGGTACCAGATGAGAGGAGTCATAGTTGAGTGGCACTGTGGCCAGTGGCGCAATGCCATCGGATGGAAAATTTAGCTCCTGTGCCATCGGCATATCTCGATCAATCACATCCTGGGCAATTAATGTTTTCGTCTCCTCGTATTCCATACCCGCCTCTGGCTTGGCCCCCATCAGCAGTTTACCACGCTGAACGCCCATGTATTGCGTTGCCTTGGCATTCAATGGCAACTGGCCACAAGTATCTGCTTGCACCTTGCGATGGGCCTGCAGATTTGAGATGCAAGTGAAGCGTTTGCCGCAGTTATTGCAAAGGAAACGTTTAATCCCCGTGTGAACAGTCATGTGGGTCAACAGACTCTCACGATAGGGATACTCCTTGGGACACAGCTGTCAAAACAAAGAAAAAAAGATTTTATATATATTTAGATAGTTACAGCCAAGTTTATAACAAGGATTATTCACTACTCACATGGCACTTGTAGGGCTTGTAGTCGGTGTGGCGTGTCTTCAGATGTGATTTGTACTGAGCCTTCACCTTGAACGTCTTGCCACATTTGTCGCACTGATAGGGAGTATCCGATTGATGCAACAGCATGTGGGTCTTTAATATGCCCGCAGTGGACAGTCGCTTGCGACATACAGTGCATTCATAGAGCGGCATACGTCCGCACTCGGAGCGCACGTGATCCGAGAGAGAAGTGCGACCGCTGAACTTTTTTCCACATTTATCGCAGATCAGATTGCGCGGAAGATTGCGAGGCTCCTTCTTGGCATGGTAGTTCTTTTCGTGATTCTTGAGACTGTCGTGACCGGTCATATACTTGTCGCACTTCTCACAATAGAGCAACTCCTTATGCTGTTGGTGGGCATGTTGTGTAGCCAGTTCCTTGCTGGCAAAGAACAGATTGCAATAGCAAGGACACTTGAATGTTAGACTGCCATCCTTGCCGTGTACTTTCATGTGCGTTTCCAGCCGCTTCTCAACTAAATAGATTTTACTGCATATGTTACATTTAAAGACTTCCTCGTCCAACTTTGCATGCCCATCTACATCCTTGAAGAGCTCCTTAATATCATGCTCGCTGAGTTTATGATCGTCACGCAAATGTTTTTCATATGGTTTGCGTATATGATAGATTTTGACGCAATGGGGACACTGCCAGGATTTTTCCATTTTGTTAAGCATTTTTAGCCGCTCTTTTAGTTCCTTCTTGGTTATTTTGGACACCCGTCTCGGTCCGGAAGGCGACGACTCTGGTGGGGGTGAAACAGCCGTATTGCGTTTTCGATATTTGCGCTTGACGTGGGATTTTGTGCGAGAATGACGTTCATAGATGTCATCATCCTCGGCGCTGTCTGGTTCCGTTTCCCTTAATGCGAGAACGTCCTCTTCCATTTGCTCGGTTTCATTACGCTTGGCCATGGGAACCGCAGCAATTTCGTCTAGTATGCCTGTTCCACGTTCAACCTTAAAGCTCCCTAATGGCTCCGTGCTGAGCAACACATCTAGGAGCTTGTCTTTTTCATTACAGTAAATGTCTGGGTTGGAGCCTTCCTCTTTGACAAATAGACTGGCATCCTGGTATTCAAAATCCGGGTCTTTAGCCTCCACTTTGACCATAGCCGGTGTGGGCAGCGTAAACTGCATGGCATCCACTTCCTCATCACTATTATTGGGCTCAAAGTCAGGATATTCCTCGGCGGAATCGCTCAGCTCCTGGCTGCTAGTAACCTCCTGTTTCAGCAGCGGAGTCTGCACTTTCAGTCTGCTGGCTAATGGTATATCATCATCGCTGTCCTCGGAGGAAGCAGCGACAGGTATGGTGCACTTCCTTGGCCTGCCTCGTTTCTTTTTGACGGGAATCTCTAGGCCCCTGTCTTTGGGCTCTTCTTGAGCAGGCACTGTAAAAGACATTTGTTAGCCACGGCAATTGAGGCTACACAATTGAAAACACATACTGCGATTATTGCGATTTGTGCGTTGATCCAGTTTGCCACAAGTGTCCGGACGTTTCCGCTGATGCTTGGTTAAGCTGGAGGAGCATGAGAAGCGCATAGCACAGCATTTGCATTCCACAGGCAGGGCGCTCATGTGCTCGGAATGATGTATCAAGCTGCTCTCACGATCTGCAAAGCATTTGCCGCAAATCTGTAAGACAAAAGAAGTTTTCAATACCCAAAAATATTTGCAGTTAAAGCACTAATCTACCTCACACTTGAAGGGCTTCTCACTGGTTTCCAAACTGACATTGAACTTACGATCCTGATGTGCCTCCTCGACGTGTGCATCGAGATCCGCCTTGCTTTTGAATACAATCTCCTCCCCTTCACACAGGCGGCAGGTGATTACTCCGTGTGTACTTCTCACATGCTGTTTTAGCTCCTCCTCATGGCAGTAATGGGCATCGCAGTGGCGGCACTGAAAGCCGCCCGGTGGATCGTGCTTTTTTACATGCTTCACGTATCCGGCCAGCGAGATGAGCGCCTTGTTGCACACGGGACAATGGAGCTTAGGAACGCCATCCGTTGTTATTTCCACAAGCATTTTTTGGCCACTGCCTAGGGATTGGAAAGCTGTAGGAAAGTGAATAAAACATTAGTCAACATGGTCAACTAATTGCAATTACAGTGTACCCAGAAAAAATAAATAAAGTCTGGCCACACTAAAAGTTTGAAAATAATCAGCTCCGAGGCTGAACTCAATTTGATTATTTCTGTGACCGTTCTCCCGAAAGAAAATTACTCGGTCACACTTGGAGTTTGTTTACAATTCTATGCTTCCGCATTTTTGATTAAACTGATCGGCCTGGCTGCCGGCGGTTTCACAAAATCTAAAACTAATCAGTGTGCAAAAAGAGTCGTTTCGTCAACTGATTTAGATTTGCTTAAAAATAATCCTAATTTCACTGGTTTTTATTTCGCTGGGTGTTGCAGCCCTAGAACTTAGCTTGGCATGTGGCCCTGGTTCTGTTGATTTCCACTGACAAGGGGGTGGAGGGCAAAGCAGAATACTTCGGCTTAGACATGAATACAATATTTTTCACCATTACTTACCCATCTTTAACTTTAAATTTGTGTTTTCCCGCTACATAGGAACAGTTCTGTTTGCTGATTAGCAGAAATGCAATTAATTTGCAAGAGTTTTGTATGATTTTACGCACACCGTATTTGTTGTTGTGCAGCAGCACTGTGAAAAAATTTAACTACTTGTGTTCTACACTCAGAGAATACAGAATGTGTAAACACTGTTTACTCAACCAATCAAACTAGTAGGGTTGTTGATATTTCGATTTAATATCGAAACATCGATAAATATTTTTTCCTAATGATATATTTTTGCATGATGTTTTTTTCTGATACTATCGTCAATATCGATATTTTGGATGCTCTTTGTGCGATATTATTTACCGCTTTTTTAAATGGCACCTTCAATTCTTCTGCAAAATTGATATTAAAGAAAACTTTAGTTCCAAAAGTAAACGACATTAAATCTGGCAGCGTTAACGAACAAGAGATGGCGCCACAGCGTAACAATTTTTTCGGTCCACTTTTGAGTGTAAATTTTAGTTAAAAATTGGGTCAGGATCAATTCATTTGAAATTCGGCGTGGCATCCGCTGTAGTTTATCTATTTCTAATTACATTTGGCTACATTTTGCTACTTAAAAATTTAATTTTATTTTTAAAAACATGTTCTGTTAGCTTAAGACGCTGTAACATTTAACATAAGAAATGTAAAATGGCAAGAGCACTGTGAAGTTTAACAGCTTGAAGTTATCCGAAATAATTTCGATATGAAAAATCGATATATATCGATTGTCTTTTGGCGGCCATGTAACAAATGCGTTTAAAAATTTAAAATATATTTTGATTATTTTACAGAGAGTATAAAGCTATATTTCTTTTTAACAAGCTTCTCACAAACCTTTAGCAGCTTAAAAGCTAAATATTAACAAATATATCACGCGCATGTTTATTGCTAAACATTATATTTACACTAATTTACCTCAAGACTTCTTTCATATGCAAGTTTCTTTTTTTTTTAAACTAAAATTTAGAAACTCATGCCCGTGACGTGTTCTATATCATAACTGAGCATTTTATCTATTATTCTATTATTTATCACTTCTTTGACATTGACAGACCACAAAAAGTCATAATGGTTCCAGTCTTTATACGGTATACGATAGAGCTCCACACAGGGCAATAACGTTGCCAAATACTCCACGTCCTCCACCGCCGACATATAATCATTGTCACTATAATACATATGAACACAACTATTGATGTTCTTGACATTATACGAGGGCGGCGTCGACTGCTGATAGATGATTTGGTTCTGCTCCTTGCCATAATCGTACTGCCGAAATTCTCCTGAGGTGTATATCTGCAAATAATGTATGATTTGGGTTGTGGAAGCTCCGGCTGGATGTGTTTCACAGACGTCCGTAAGAAGGGTCTGAAAGGATCAAAATTTAATAATAAGTTTATTAAATTTAGCATACGGAGTTTACTTACATGGTTTAGATGTCTTGTACCCCAACCACCAATGAAATCCAACAATCCGGAGCACAGAAATTTTAGCATTGAGCCCTCGGAACAAATATGCTCACAAAGTAGCCTCTGTATGCTGGTAATGGGTAAAAGCTCCATGTTGCCTAATACCCAGCTCATGAACGAGGGTGAGCCCAGAAAGATGCCACCCAGTTTGGAAAGAATGAACGAATGATTTCTCATATAGGCAATCGGCGCCAGGAGATGCACCGATCGTACCTTCTCATTGTACCAAGGCAGCGAGGACATCAGCACAAAGTAGGTTGTGGTGCCTTGAGAGTGGGCCACAAAATGCAACGAACTGGAGTTGCTGACGTCTAGAGCGTAGTCCAACATGGCAGCCAGATCATAAACACCAATCTCATGCCAGCTAAACTTCCAGAAATCCGATTTGTCCGGGTGTATGTGCCTGTGCTGACGGGAATAGGTATTACCCCGGGCATTGCCCAGCCAAACATCGTACCCCGCATCAGCAAACATATATGCTAGCGATGTCTCCGGACCATTGATAATCCAATCATCTGAGGCACAGAGTATGCCATGCTGCAGGAACACAACAGGCTTCTGAATGGTCTCGTTAAGTTGTGTTAGTTTCGGAGAGGTGGGTATACGATAAATGGTGAGTATATAATGATCCGTGGTGTGCACAGTGTGCTCCTCTACCGGGTAGTTGTGATTCGTAATCAGAGTGGCCTGCAAGTAAATTAAATCCATCCATGAGTTTAACAATACAAAGTATGAATTATACATTTTATAATCCACATCTTAAAGTATGATGTCCCCGAAAAGTTCTTTCAACTCTTTACTACCAAAAATTTTATAATTCCCCCCGTCTAACATATTATTTGTACAATTAAAAGGTACTTCATGCTGATAATGAATAGCTCTTAGCCCTCGAACTCTTATTAAAAGTAATTACAAGTCTTTTATTAATTATTGTACGTGTCATGCTTGGCGATTTATTAAAAACCAAAGTTCAAGTGGTTTATTGATGCTTTCTAAAGATACTCGAATTTTTAGTTGCACACTGCGATTAAATGGCTTTAAGCCATTTTTTCTTTGTAAAATATATAAACAAATAAATACAAGAGAGATATATAATTTTCGACAAGCCGATAATTTGATACCCTTACAGTCTTGTAGATTTATAAAACAGTAATAGCAATAAATAAGCACATAATAAATGCAGTCCGACTTTTACCAATTTAAGTCCTAATGTTTAAGACAAATACAAAACATGCGATTTGGGTTAGTTTAGCTAATACATAATATGCATATGTAATCATATTATACATACAAAAACCATAACCCATACATTTTTGGACGGTCATTACTAAGACAGCTGTCATGTATAGTAATTCGATCTACCAAGCTTAATTGTCAATTATGGACTACTTTGCATAGAAACAGGCAGCCCCATATGGCTATAACGACTCAGCTTGACTTCCTGAATCAAAAATATATCTATGTGCGTTAGATGTACCTATATATCACATGAGGTCTGTCAGGTTTAATGCCGTTATACATTTCGTGACAAAATTATAATTCAGTCTGTTAGGGTATTTAAATCACGAAAATTAACTTTCATACTGATTGCGTAAATGTTCTCTCGCCCTCTCTCTCTCTCTTTCTTTTTTACGTGCAAGTATATTGCAAGCTAAACGTTTAACGAAGAAACTGAACGAAGAAAGCCGAACGCATCACCCACCAGCAACAACAACAACAACAACGGCAGGCACATCGGTGATAGCAAAGTCCAAGCACACACAGCGCGTCATCGGTTAAACTTTGAAATCAGCCCACGACGTGTGCTGTTGTTGCATGTTAAGGGGAGTGGCAAACGGCAAAGCTTTCGATCAGTTGACTATTTAATATTAGCGGGGGTTATGCTCGCACTTGTAGTTATTGCGATAATGACAAACGGCTTCTTTGATAATGAGAACTTCTTATCAGACAATACCATTTGGCACAACCAGCTACGTTTATTGTTGTTATTGTTGTCGCCTGCTGATCGGCTGATCGGGCAGCTGTTATGTACACATATGTACGGGGCCCCCGCAAGAACTATATACGTATACAAGTTCATAAATACCAATATATATATACATATATTTGTGTGTGTCATATACGTACATATGTGTATATCAGTTTGGTCATCTGATTATGTTATTTTAGTACATGTGTAGATTTTATAATCTTGTTCCATTCATACGGAAGCATTTTATTATGGAGCATACATACGTTTAGTGTATTATTATTATTTTTGCTATTGTTATTGTTTTTATTCCGCGCGCGCGTGTTTTTAGAGCTTTCACCATCTGAATTTTGCACAACCTTGAAACATTATCAACAACACATAACTTCCAACTTGATATCACAATCATAAATTATAGTAGTTGATTGCCCAGAACATTTAACTACTAGTAACTCAAGAAATTTTTGTCATTTAGTATTTAAATCAGTGAAAGTTGAAGTAATTTGTTAAAATCAAGGAATAAAACGAGATTGGTATTCGTTTTGGTTCCAAATTAAGGGAATTTCTTTATGATAAAACTATATTTCCGGTTCCAATCAAGGATTGAAATAGAAACCGAATCGGTTAAAAGTTTTAGTGATATTATCGTTATATATTTAATTTAGAGTTTTGTTGATTGATTTACGAAGTGTGGAACATATCCCCCCCTTTTATCTCTTTGTAAATTTTTAGGCTTACACAATTTATAAATGGAAGATAGCTCAAGTCCAGGTATATGTTAAATTTACTATAATTTATGATTAGTATGTATAATAGTGAGTAATAGTTATTAAATGATGAGCTATACTACCTATCTTTAACTGATTGCATGCACTAATATTTCAATTTCCTGATTAGTATTTATAGATTAGAATCTTTAATCATAGTAGTCCATTCAGTGCAATTATTTTATAATCTGTAGCAGAACGTATTTGCTTTTGCTTTGTTTAAAACCTTTCATTGAGCTTTTTGTTTTGTCAAAACGACAAGTGCATCCATAAAACGGTTCTAAAAAGTTTAACACTTTATGATAGTCATAAAGTTGTTGAATCGAATCGAAAGTTTTGCTCATAAGGTACTTCCAGCTTTTATTTGCCCACCCACTTGGCCAAAGTCTACAATTATAATGAGTAAGTTAACGATATCTTATCGGAAATGTATATTTTATTGTTTCCAGACTTTCTGACACATAGATTTTGATGAAATCCTTTGCCGAATCGGATTTAACACCTGGTAACTAAGTTGAAAAGACAAAGTATTAACAATAAATTGTAAGAATTTTAATCTGAGTTATCATCACATCAAGATAAATGAGGAGGGAAAAATAAGATAGTTTACAGTATTTTACAGGGTATGAAAGGATTTAGAACTCATTGTCAGAGAAATACTTTTATAGATTTTTAGTTTTGATATATTTGCTGTAGTATTTCCTATGCCTTGGACTTCGGATGGATCATAGTACGAATTGGCAAGATTTTGATGCTTTGGAAAATGTCTGACATTTGCGACATTTGAATTCTTTATTAAACTATTGTTTTGATTTAGAAGTCAATACTATTTTGAGCGTTGACTCATTGTCGGTAAATTCTCATAGCCTGATCTAAGCAACTTTTAATATATAGTGGCAATTCGGTTTAGAAATTACTTTTAAAAACAATCTTAAGGCAGTTACTGAACAGCATTAAGTATACGCAATGTTAGACAGGTTCAACTTGGGGATTACCCAAGAAGCCGTCTAGTAAATTGGCAATGTTGGACTGTTGGAGTTTGCCAACAACTTACCGTCACTTTGTGGGCATCCACCAGGTCGACGTGTCCGTTCAACAGCGACAACAGCAACAACAACAGCAGCAACATGTTGTTGCTGCCACTGTTGCCGGTTCGTGGTGTTGTCGGCCGTTGCATTAACAATATTATGCACATATTTTGTAATCGTAACTTTTGATATTTTTCATGCAGCGTATGAGGAGCAAGTGTTGGTGCGGTTGTGCGGCAGTTATCCAAAGACTGACCCACTTTATAAGGCTTGCAGAAAAATGTTGTAAGCTCGGCGGCTAGTGCCACGCTTCGATACTAAAATAAAAAAAATAAAAATATCAGACAACCAAAAAATATAAAATTCGTTTTGATAATAAAAATGGTAGCTTATTTTTATGTTGTTTTTTTTTTTAGTGTTTTTTGTACGATTGCTACGATTTCACTTACGTTTTCCACAATGGGTTTAATGTTGCCCGCGCTGATAAGTTTTCTTTCTTATTTTTCAACTTGTAACAATTGGTACATATATATTTTTTTATATGTGGATCTTAATCAGTGCATGCGCTGTACTGCACTTCCACAGATCTTTATTAAGCTATATATGCAACTATATATACTTTGATTTGCTTATCATTGTTGTTGCTTCATATAAATTATGCGTAATTAGTTTTGTACAGATTCCTTGGCTTGGATTTAATTGAGGGACTTGATTTGCTGATTATGAGTAATATAATTCAAATTATTGCAATCCTCAAGGATATTTGTTGTGTGTTTCAATGTGTATATATGTG
This sequence comes from Drosophila testacea, assembly GCA_035043265.1. Classification (NCBI taxonomy): domain Eukaryota; kingdom Metazoa; phylum Arthropoda; class Insecta; order Diptera; family Drosophilidae; genus Drosophila; species Drosophila testacea. Next base: position 5,399,836 of record JAWNND010000151.1, read on the forward strand.
TTGGCTATTAATTTCAGGAAATTTGCACTTCTACCCCAACTATAAGTCTTCCAAACTATTTCGACTGTCGTGTCGTCAATCTCAGAGTTTTTCTGTAATACGGAATAATAGTAGATATAGAAAATGTATAAATGTATAATATGTATGTCAAATACATAGTTCACTTTAATAGTTAACTGCAGGTGTTTAAAATGTACAGCAGCTACCAATAGTTTAAAATGATTTATGATAGATTTAATTTAAATTAAACTTTTGGAATCCAGCTCGAAAAAATTTAAAAAATAAAGTCATAAAGCATTTTCATTTGCATGTGTAGGTTACACTAAAAGTCATACTCTTTTCGAGCATATTACCCTTTAACTATTATTATTAGCCTATACAATTTGAACCTTTGGTATTTGTATATTGATTGTGGGTGCTACTTATAAATACACCGTTAGTCAGTGAATGGGTCAATAAAAACAATTCAATTAGAGTAAGCGCTAAGCGCTTATCAATTGATAATTATTCAAAATATTTGCTGTGTTGCTGAATTTGGAATTTCAAGGCAGATAACGGATGACTGATCTCAGAAGCATGAAAAACAAAAGTTTATTGATCTCAAAAAATAGTTAACGCAGCACAAATTTTAATAAGACTTTAAGTACTTAATACGTATTAAGTATACGACACTTGCACTTAATCTCGTCTAATTAAAGAAAATATGGAAAAACTCTGGAACTTTTTAGAAAATTAATTACGGGTTATTTAATATTTGATATATATTTGATGGTATGAAAATATATATTCTGTAACTTTTTAAATAAACAAACGGGAAAAGCTAACAGAATTGCATAAAATTATTATACGAAATTTAATAGTTTTTTTTAGCAACTAATTTATAATTTATGTTGACTTTACTTTTAAGAGATGTGATTGAAACAAAAACATTTCGCACTAAACAAAACTCATTTAACTAAGCGAAGATTTCACTTTGCTCCAATCGTGATGAAGTAATTTAAACTTGAACTGTCGTTTATGGAAAGTTCGTATACACAAAGAGCGGTAAAGTTGTCTGTTACATTTGGTTGAGTTACAAATTCAATTGTTTTTTTGAAAAAGATCAATTGGAAAATTAGCACTGGATGATCTGTCGATGGTCTTTCCCACGCCTTTCGACGATGGTCAGCTTGTCATACAGTTCATATAGAAAATGAGGTAAGCTTTTGTCAATTGATCAATCATTCGATTGATTGGCAAATAAGTTGTACAAGTTATACTGGTTCGTCAAGCACCATACATATAGATATTTCAATTGTAGCATTTGCCATATGCAAAAGGGTTGAATGAAACATTAAACTGTTGTATTTACACTCACTAGAAAACTGCAAACTTGTAAACAATAATTTAATTTTCACGCCGGCAATTCATTTAACTTGTATATTTATAGAGCTAGACGATCCGATCCGCGTGTTGTCGGTGCGATTATTTCCAAACTAAAACTAGCTTAGACCCGAGGCAGTCGGTCTGTCAATTGCGCGAAAGCTTTTGCTTTCGCACCGAAAGCTCTTTGTTGTTGATCGTGTGCAAAAGCTTTATCGTATGCCGAAGGCGTCAGCTGTTGTTGTTATTGTTATTGTTATTGTTATTCTTTCACCGCTGCTGATTTTTTCCCGTCTTCTACTTTTGCTTCTAGAATATTGTTTGTAAACAATTATTTAATACCGCATAATTGCACGCGAGAGGGAACCAAACTGAGTGAGTGAAAAAGAGAAAAAACAGAGAGTAACAGCGAGAGTGAAGATACTGCGAATCTACGCAAAAAATAAGGGGGGCGACGCTAACGGGTCAAGTTCAATCCAACCGGTTTGTTTTCAAAGAGTTACAGACACACCATTTCTGTTTCTCGCTCTTTCTTTCTTTTATCATATTTTTGTCGTTGCCTAGACATGTTTTATTTTTCGACATGCTCCAAACAACATTTAGTTTGTAATTTTTTGCGAATTTCAAGGTCATTTGCGTAATTGATGCGTTTGCATATGTATTTGGGCCTTCAATTGCCCTCAAATGTCGTTAAAATAATAGCCTATAAGTGTTACGACTAAAATGGAGACATTATATTAAGTTAAATAAGGTTAGGAAAGAACTATAAAGAGACTCTTGAAGTTTGTATTGTGGGTCATATGGCATCATATTCTGTAAGTTAAGTTAGTTTGAATATTACTGTAAAGTCAGTGAGGTTATTAATAATCTGTACAAAATATTTGTTCATAGTCAGATACTAAATCTTCTTGGTACTTTAAATACATTTATTGGACAAATAATATTATTACTTTCCCAACTTTAAGCAGTTCTCCTACCTTATAACAGTATACAACTTACCTTTTTTTACAAGTATTCATAGCAAATTATTTAAATTAGATCTACTGTGGAAACCCTTTAGGCATGCCCATTGCCCAACAAATCCAATCTACTCATAACCCCATGGAGCGCGCTCCAATTTCCCAAATCGCTTTACTATATTTTGCTGTATAATTTAAGTAAACAACTATAATAGTATCAACAACAAGTGAGAAAACTATAATAATGTTACCACTCGACTGTGGAATGCCCTGCAAAAATTAAAAAACCATTTTAAAAGCCTTTCGTTTGAATTTGTACAAATGTTTGATAAAAGTAACATATGTTTTTTTTTTATACTCCATTTCATATAATAACCAGAAGTTTAACATCAAACAACCAAAATGTTTCATGTTTCTTTTGCTAGGTATTGCCGCTCCAGCGACAACCACAGGGTATTTGAAAATGAGCCTGAAATGCTCAGCTCTTTGTGTTAGTCACGCAAAAATTTGTTGCCGTTTCGCGTTGCACTTTATTGTGTTTATTTATTATGCAAATTTGCATTAATTTTTGTTGCAACACGTGGAACAACGATGGCAACAACAACAACAACATCCGCCATAACGATGCTAGCAACAACTGGAGGCAGCAACAGTTGCTGCATTTGGGTTCTTAAATTGGATTTATGAAAAATGCATGCGGCACTAAGAATGGGGAGATTTCTGATCCTGCGGCAGTTGAGCTTAGTGCAAGGACATTTTTACAGCTATTGTTCTTAAAATAGAGGCGTTGATAGACAATTAAAAATGTTGCTTACAAAGCTATCAATAGTTTAGCTCAGGGGCCATAGCAACTGCTCGATCTCGGACTATACAAAAAGAAAAAAAATATAGCGCAAGCTAACTTTGGCGCGCCAAAGTTTGGATACCCTTGCAGTGCCCTGTGTAAGCCGTCAGATTTTTAAAAAATTTGTTAAATGTTGATTTCGAACCGATCGTTCCTATGGCAGCTATATGATATAGAAGTCCGATTTTTACCAAATTTGGCTCTGCGTGTTTAAAACTTAATCAAACACACAATGTGTATATTTGGTTGAGATATTTTGAGAAACAAAAAAGTTTTTCATACTAAATGTTGTTTTCGAACCGATCGTTCCTATGGCAGCTATATGATATAGTAGTCCGATTTACACCAAATTTGGTCAGCCTGCTTAAAACTTAATCAAACACACAATGTGTATATTTGGTTGAGATATTTTGAGAAACAAAAAGTTTTTCATACTAAATGTTGTTTTCGAACCTATCGTTCCTATGGCAGCTATATGATATAGTAGTCCGATTTACACCAAATTTGGTCAGCCTGCTTAAAACTTAATTAAACACACAATGTGTATATTTGGTTGAGATATCTTGAGAAACAAAAAGTTTTTCATACTAAATGTTTATTTCCAACCGATCGTTCCTATGGCAGCTATATGATATAGCTATCCGATCCGGCCGGCTCCGACATATGTGCTGCGTGCAGCAAAAAGACGGATCTGTACCAAATTTCATCAAGATAGCTTCAAAACTGAGAGACTAGTTGCATAGAAACAGACGGACAGACGGACAGACGGACAGACAGACGGACAGACAGACGGACATGGCTATATCGACTCAGCTCGTCGCCCTGATCAAGAATATATATACTTTATGGGGTCTGTGAGGCTTCCTTCAATGCGTTACACATTTCGTGACAAAATTATAATACCCTCTGCAAGGGTATAACAATAAGAACAAATCGCCTTAGAAGAAGTCCCTCAAACCTTGCAAAGTGCAACCCCCTCAGCCCGCAGACCAAAGCCCTTAAAGCATCCTCCTTCCATCTAAGTCCAAGTCTAAGCACTTTGTGCAAATTGTCAACGTTGTGCGTCCTTCTACGCATACGAGCAACAACAAAAACAACAACAACAACAGCTGCAGCATCAATGGCAGCTACAACCTCGGCAACAACAATGTGGCAACAAAGGCTTCAGGTTATTGCATGCATTTTAATTAGTAGACAAGCCAAGTGGGTTGCCACTGTGGCATCCACATATGCATGCAACGCATCTAAAGAACAAGACGAACGACATCAGCATGGGTTGTTTCAGAAGTTGCCAGAACAATGCAAATTAAGAACTGGTTGAGATTTATTACAAAGTTACCAAAATGTCATAAACAAAAATCTTTAAATAATTAACTATTTTGTGCCGTTGTACATTGATTTAATAGTAACAATAAAGATAAGTAAATTAGCAATTACAAATATTTAAATAATAATTCTAGTTAATATAAAAAAAATAAAGTTAAACTCAGTCAACAATAAATAAAAACTGTTAGTAAAACTTTGCAAAAAAAAAGTATTCAAAAATAATTCTCTAATGAACTATTAAGTATCAATTAGGATAGTTTTAATGTTTAATAAAGCTAACCATCGTGACCGATCAGACTGAAATATTATAATAATCAACTTAATATATACATATATGTGCATAAATGTATTTATATAAATTACCCGTCAAGGTAAGCAACAACTTTCTGTGCCTTTACAATTTAAATAAATACTTGATAGTTTGAGTGCTGCTGTCACTCAACAACTATTGAAAAGGTAAAATAAATGAAAAAAGTAGGTGAATGAAAAATAGCTGGAAAAACGCAAATCATTAGGATGATGAAAAACGATACAATGGTAACCAGACAATGACATATGAACCGATGAGACCCGACAACGTGTCCAATTTCTCATAGCAAACAAACAAACAAAACTGTCAAAAAAGAATTCATATGGTGAGCAGTGGCAAGAGCTTGAGAGCGCTAGAGAAAAAGAGAGGAAAGAGAGTGAGTGAGTGAGAGAGAGAGGGAAAGAGATGGAGTCCTTTTACAGTGTTTCCCGAGTCCTTTTCAATCTATCATTCTGCCCTCGCGGTTAGCAACTTTCCCCTATCCACCCCTCTTACCGTCGACCGCCATGTTATGCGCTAGTTTCTTGTATTTATTTTTAAATTGTTTCGCACACACATAAACAAACACACACACACACAAGCACACACATAGAAATCAGCTAACATCCTCCATACATAGACGGACAACGCGGCGTATGCGCCATGTGACTTAAGCTCATGTATGTGTGCCTGTGTCTGTATTGTGTGTGTGTGTGTGTGTATTGGTGTAGTATACAAAAAATCTGTGTAACGCGCATCTGTCAAGCAACCAAACGCCCCACGCATGTCTCCCTGCGTCGTCCTTTGTGTGTGTTTGTATGTGTTTGTGTGCGTGTGTGTGTGTTGTGTGTGTATCTGTATGTAAATGTCCTTGAGTGCTTGACGGATGACATTCATAAACGTCACTTCAATTACCTCCACGCGCCAACGCCGCCGCCGATGTCGCCGCATAAAATTCTGAAAAGTCAGTCAGCCAAAGTTAAAGAATTTCCATACATTTTAATTTTCTTTTATTTCTATTCAATATTTTACCTTCAAGTAGGACAAATTATGGCAACAGTTTGACAAATTTGATTTCGCATAAAACACACTCTTTCACACAGTCAAAATTCAACATTCTAAATGATTAAGAATTAATTTTTAATTTAACAATTAAACATCGTAGCGCTAAAAGGATTGTTTTTATAAATTAAGGCACAAGTCGCAATTTATAAATGTAATTAACCTATTTCACAATCCGATTCAAATTCTAATTTATTTATCAAATGTATAAATTTTAATTTATTTGTCGAATCAATTTCTTTATTTCGGAAATGACACATTTGATGGTATAAAAAAACAGCAGCTGTACGAAAGTGCGATATTTTGAATTGTACTATTGACAGTTATACCCTATACCAGATTCTATAATTCAATTTAAAGAATAACGACTGTAAAGTATTGTTAATATGGTTACGAAATTAAAAAAAAGAACTTATTTAAGTGAATGCAAAACAATGTGCCCACTATAATTAAGGCCGCGACCTGAAGTTCTCTGAGTTTTGTGAGGTCCAAACAGGCGAGATCACCAAAAGACAAATTGCAACCAATCACTTTTTCGTATTTAGTTTTTATGATTTGCTTAAGACATGAAATATTGTGCCTTGCAACCGTGACACATTTAACTTTAAAATTCTTTCATAGTTTCCATGACTTTTCTTTTTGTTTTTCTTTTATTTTCCACAAATTAAGCGCATTGATTTTCACTCGACATCATCAAAAAGGCGGGCGCCCTGTGAACATTTTTATTTACACACACTCATACAAAGTATATATATGCATGTGTTTGTGTCTGTGTGTACGTGTGTGTGTTTATGGGTGAGTAGAGGGGAAGGGCGGTGATGCTTCCTTCACTTACACTTGTCCTTACAAATTTGTCCTTTTTCTCAAATGTGAAAAGACGCATAATGTCCTTTTGCTTGTATTTTTTTTCTCTTCTCACTACTGCTTCTTCTTCTCTCTATTCTTGCTTTCGTTTTATTTTTGTTTTACTTTTTCTTTTTTTTTTGTTGACGACATTTTGCCTCGACGTCTGTCGCTGCTGCTGTCACGTTACACGCCCACCGCCCACATTTGCTACTTGTAAATTATTTGCATTAGTAGCCACTTGTGCCCTCTGTGTGCGTGTATGCGTCTATGTGTTTGTGTATGTGTGTGCGTGAGAGTGTGTATGTGTGCGTTTAGTTGCGCTTGGTCTGCCCGCAGGCAAACTGGCAAAACCTGCCCAAGTTTTAGTCAGTAACCAGCCTTCCACACCCCAAGCCATCATTCTTTCCCCTTCTCCTAAGCAGCTTCTTCCTAGCTTCCCCCTTTGCCACAGTGTTTGCCAGCCCGTAGATTTCTCTTTCCCTGCTGCGTGTTTGTTTATATACCCATACGTATGCACATTGAAATTTCCATTTTTTTGCCTTCTCGTGGTTGAGCGTATCATTGATTTTCAACCAAATAGGGTAACATAGACTATTTAATAAAGTTGGTTCATTCTTCGTTTATCACACTCACACTTATTGTATTCAACAGTTCGTTCGTTATATTACAGCTCTATATTTTTTCATAAATTACGTATACGTAAGTCTTAACTTTATCTGACTAAATATGCTTTTTATATTGTCGTTTGAGGTTTAATCTTCCTATAAAATAATCCTTAAATTTAGTATCTAAGCTTAGAAGCCTCAAAGATCTCATACAATTCATACAATTACGTATACGTAAGCTTCGAAATGTCTTGAATTTCAGAATAAAACAGCTGATCAAGCTTTGATAATATTGTTTTATGTTTTATCTTGTATTAAATTTCCTTTAATATAGTATACTTGTATACAATTCTTAAATATCTGAATGTGTCAAATATTATATTACGTATACGTAAAACTGGTAACTCAATATTTACGTAAAATAAAGATAGTTAGTTTTTTTAATTATTAATTATTAAATTACTTTATTTTAGTGTATAAATTAAAAAATAAATAGAGTTTTTAAATTACGTATATGAAACTGTCAAAGTGACTAATGGGATACAAAGATTTAGTTTGTTATTATTAATCTATATTTCCTTTTCTTGTGAAATATTTACCTATAGTATACAGAATTTGAGATTTTATAACGTTTTAAAATAAAGCATTTGTAAAACTATTTAATGAATTTAAGACTCAGCAATAGTCATGTATAATATTGTAATTTAATCCAGACATCGAGCCAGTTAAACATAGAAATTAAATGAATTAGAAAAGTCGCTAAAGCCCACAAATTTACCCACAAAGGTCATTTATTATTCTTTGTAATATCCACAATGCAGTGGAAAATTTCACTAAAAGTTTTCGCACAATATTTCAAAGTATACAGGATATTAGTCTAGACGTACTTATTATTGTTCCCTGTTTTGTTGCTGCTGTGGTTGCTTACTGCTCGCTGCTTGGGCTTGCACTTAAATTAACTGATTGCAACATTTTCTACAGCTTTTTATGCCCCGTTGTGTTTTTGTGTTTGTGTTTTTAGCCTTTTTCTCGGGCATTTCGCTTACGAGTGTGAGTTCGGCACATCTCAAGGGAGTTGCGTTTTAAGTGGCTAGTAAACGCGGTTGCTACTCTACATAGTATTAGCCTCTCTCTGTCTTCTTCACCCGCTCTTACTTTCTCTGTCTGTCTTTCTATAGATTAAGTTTTGGCTTTGGAAAAACGTGCGAAAGTTCTTTTATGCAGGCGCTCATTGCGTGCTCACAACGTGGCGTATGCGCAATGTATTCAACTAAAATGCATTAAACTTGCCCAAACAGCGGCTAATTGTGAGAGTGAGGTAGATGGGAAGTGTGTAAGTGAGAGAGCCCTCTCCACGCTGGCTGTGTATAATTTTCTGGAATTGTTTGTTCAAAGGCAAGGATTTAAGTATGTGGCTCAAGTGTCTGGTAATTATGGACACACAAACACACACACACACCAACATTATGTGTTGGGTGGGAGCGTATAAGTGTAAATGTTTAGGGCCATGTTATAAAGTTGATAAGACATCGCTGCGCTCAACTCTGCCGATAAACTGTCCTTTGGCTTCAAGTGAATTGTTTACAAGCGCACAAGATATGCAAATGAAACGGAAAGGACATCGTGGGCTTTATCTAAAAAAGTAGATTGAATAAGTTAGGCAACCACAATTAGAATAACAATAGACATGGGTATTATTATGCCCATTTTAGAGTAGTAGAGTAGTGTTTAATGCTCGCCACATGCTTAATTTAAATACTGAGCTGGTTTTCACCTTCACCATTTACGCAATCACAAAAGAATGCTTCCAGACTTGTTCCGTAGCACATTGAAAATGGGTAAGCAAGGCTATAAGAGTTTTGGGTAAATGTTTGGAGCAGATATAAAGTGTATATACTTATTCTTGAACGGTATAAAAATATATGAATCGATTAAGTTCTGTCCGTCATTATAACCGAGTCAATCTCAGAGATTATAGAAGCTATAGCTATACATGTATGCACAGATGCAGAGACCGGGTATCTCACAGTCAAACACACACAACTTTGTTTTTTTAATGAATATATTTATCGCATTTAAAGTCACTGCGTCTTCTAATAAGCGAATTAATGGATTTTTATAAAAATTTACCGAGATGTTATACCAAATACTTCGAAACCTCAACACAAGTATTATCTCAAAAAACTATTTTCAAAATATTAATTGCTACCTTCTGTGGTGTCAATTAATCCCAATTGAAACAATTAAATAGTATATAGTTTGTTTTTTTCGCTTTTGCTATTGTTTCCTGCTGATATGAAACATACTAGAACATACTAGATACTAGATGCTATTTAAATATTGTGTTTATTGTTACTGCTCTCTTTAAGAATCATTGGTCGCGTTCACCAGCATTAGTTAGTACAACAATGATAGAAAATTGATAGAAATATATTCATTTTTTGGATGTGAAATCATGATCCCTACATTTTGTGATTGTGATAGATAAAATCACAAAAACGGATGTTATAATTCTATAATTTCGATGCTTTCTGATTGTTAGTATAAATTTAAACAGAACTTTACTACTTAAATTTTAAATCAAGAAGAACGAAATAAATAAGGAAACGATTGAGGAAAGTTTCGCAAATATTAGATATACTTCAGTCATAAAGAGCCGACATCTACTGCTATTGTTTTATCAAAATCTTTGCTTTATTTCATCGCTACAAAGTAATAGTTTGTAAAAAATAAATCTATGTTATTTTCTTTTATTTAATAAAGAAATAGACAAATGTTGTAAGAAAAATAATAAAGTTTTTTAAGAAAAATTAAAACTATGACTTTTTCTGTGTAAGCTGATATATGATAGAATAGTGATGTTATGTGCTGGTGAACGCGGCCATTTTTTAATTAGTCATACTGACATAGATTAATACAAAATTTGAAAGTAATAGAAAGAATAGAGCTTGCTCAGTTTGACTTAATCAGTGGAAAGGAACGCACGTAACATTTAAATGCATGGATTTATTTAATCTGTATTTTCAACAAGAAAAACAACAATTATAAATACAGTGATATTGTAAATATAAGGGTGATATTTTGGCTGAGTTCAAAGTGTATAAAGTGAGTGCTTTAATTCATATTGTGACATTCATTTTGTTAAAAATCGTTATTTTCGATTAAAATGCAATTGTGGAACAACAGAAAAGTGTGCCATTTAACTTAGAAAATTAAATGGAACAAAATTTAAATATTTTTGCCGTTGGATCGCTTTTGGCAAATTACATCGCTACTATTAACTATTGACTTTATTCGAAAGCAAATTTCGGTAAGTGATTGTTTTTTTGCTTTTAATTTAATGAAGAAATCTAATCTATCTGTTATCTATCTATATGTTAGCTATCTGTTTTATTTATTATGTTTTATTATGTTTATATATATAAATATTCTCTTTATATCAATATTTGTAAAAGGTTATTCTCCCTGTGAATTAATATTTAGGAAAAGCAACTAATTTTGCAATTTTTGGTGTCCTCAAACAAGCAACATTGCACAATAATTTTGTTTTAAATGCTTTTTTAATTTTTGTATTGATTAATTTTTGTATACTTGCAAGTTGCTCACGCTGCAATATCAAAATAATATCATGCTGTCTCTTTTGATGCTGTTCTTGAAGAGGACATTTAGAGCAAAACAAAAACAAGAGTACAATTTAATAGTTAGACCAATTATGAAAAAGTGTTGATACATTTAAAGTCAAAATTTTACCTTTGACTTTTTATTTTTGGCCTATAGGAGGAACCACTGTGCATTGCTTTCAAATGTAAAAAAAATTGTTCAAACCTTTAAATAAACTTAAAACTTATTGAGTTCAATTTAAATAATTAATAAAAATAAACATTTGAAACAGTTGTGTACAAAAGCAACTGTCGGGAAAAGACCGAGAGCTTTGTGGAACTCCCCTGATTAAAAACTTTACTTTAATTTGCATACGTTTCAGAGTATGCGTACATCAAATTTCTCAGCTGTGATTGAATTTTCATGGCATATAAAAACGATTCAACTAATATGCTGTTAAATGAAAAGAAAATGGTGAAAATCCTGAATGTATTATAAGTGCGGGTCTTTAAGCTCCGTTTAGGTAACAATTCCTAAAAGTATTTTGCGGTTGATTCAATCGATTTTGGTTACAAATTATAGATTTACATCCCAAAATAATAGAGGTATGCCAAGGGAAATTAGTGAAATATAAGAAGCATTTTGCATAATCACGGCTCAAATTGTGGCTAAAACGGAAACCGAGTCAAAGCCAAAGCCAAGTAACAATCGTAGATCTAAAAATAAGATTTAGCATTTTTATCAAAGGGGGGCTTGGCGGGGTTGTTTGTTGTTGGTTAAACCGAAATAGGAAGTTCAACCAACCATGCTGAGCTCTCTCTCTCTGTATGTCAGAGTGTGTGTATGTGTGTTTGTATGAAAGTGGCCCTCGTATCCGTCACAGGCTGTGTGTATGTGTGTGTGTGTGTTTGGCCCCGCATCCAGAGCGATTTATCAAAGTTCATTGAAATTGTGCACCACCCGCCTGCTCAACCCACGAAACAGTTTGTGACCTTGGGTTTGGGTTTCGGTGGCTCAGTGAATCAGTGGTTGGCTGGTCGAGAAGGCAGAAGGCGAATGTCCTTGACGATGACGACGTCATTCATTAAAATTTTCTCAGCTAGTTTGTTGCCCAATGCTATTAAACAGCATTGAGCTGTCAACCGTATTACAATCCAAACAAAGTGCCATAAAAGCAGTCTCACTCACAACCCCAATCAGAGTCACAGTCACAGTCAGAGTGCAAAACTTTCTTTTTGTTCCCAAAAAAAAAAAACTGATTTATGATTTCACTTGAATTTCCCGCTCCCCTCCCCACCACGATTCCCAGTTCCAAACTCCGACCTCGAACAGATGAAAAGTCAATACGCCACATTTGATTAATAATCATATTATATGCTTTATTAAGCATCAAGACAAAACACAAGCCCGCATATCCTTTACAGCTTTATATCTATATCTAGGGAGGGCTTTTGGATGGAGGGAGTCACAGGGAACAGTTTGAATACCCTCTACAAATGATTACAGAGCTCAGCTCACATGTGCTAAATTAATATAGATTAATTTGTTTCTAATGATGGATATTTATATGTATCGTTCAAGTCAAGCTATAACTTACGGCTATGCGTTATAAAGCTAATTCTTTTAATCATCAATTAATCAATTTTTGTATAATGGAAGCTCGTTTTTATAAGCTCTGGATCCTTATAGTCAACGTACATATATTATGTGGATATGAATACATTTATAGATATTAATTTAATCAAATTGTAATAGTAATAGTACGCCTACATTATTTCATTTTAAAATAAGTAGATTTCTAACATTTATGCTAAGTATTTAAAAATTATCATTGCAAAATTTGCCAGATCTAAGTGAGTAAAATAAAGTACTTCCGAAAATCTTAACAAATTTTATATTTCAGAACTACAAATATAAATGCCTTAACAAACTCTTTTCTGTTTAATCAAGCTGCATAATAAAATTATATTCGAATTGAATGAAGCATGGAACAGCTTATCAAATGTAAATACTTTAATAAATATTGCACATATAATTCTAAAATATGTAATTAAAATTAGAATGAATTTTAAGCATTATAAAGCTAACGAGTATTAACTCTATACACCAATACTGCAATTTAAACTCTTTGAGAAAAGGAAATTGCATCTCAAGAAATTCAAGCTTTAAGTAGCTAATTTAAAAGAAAAGCACAAACAATAAACGTTTGTGGGTCCTTTTTAGGTTAAAGGCACAGTGTCTTGCTGCAGGGCATCTCATAGTAAAGCAGTCTTATCCCATAGTTCAGTTATTACGTCTTATGTCTATGTTCAGCTATTGTTATATAACTCTTTTGTTTGGCCACAGTTGACTTGTACCATTTGCTTAGCTATTCTTTCGGGTTCTTTTTATAAATATATGTATATGTATATCTTTATCATTTAGTTTAATCCCTGACAAGTGCAGACCACATGTTGTTCCCTTTCCGTTTCAACCTGCTCATTCAGCTTCATCTCTGTTTGCGAACTTCCAATTTCTTTTGGTCTGCCCACAAATTATAATTACAAATGATATATTTTGGCGTTTTTATTATGAGACTGTGCATAAAATAAATGATCTAAACGCCTATTAGAGCTCACTTCTATGACAAACGTGCAAAACCTTGCCCCTCATTGCTCCTCACTCATTTTTTTTCTTCGGCAATACTCTACATTAAGTTGGACATGCTGCGGCTTTAACTGAAACTTGATGATAAAATTAAAAAATCTACATAATATACTTGAATAAAGAAACTAGAATCAATGTAAGTATTTTCTATTTTCCTTATAACTAAGACTAAAGGAAAATTAAATCACATTGCACTCTTGCATTCGAATACTTTCGAATATGTATTTGTGGCTTCAAAACTTTTAAACAAAACGTATTAGGGTGTCATAATTTGTGCACAAAATTTAAAAATTCATCTTAAGGTTTATAACTTTAAACCTGCTCTAGTTTAATTTGAGAAAAACGTTGGGCTTCGAATTTACTTAGGGCTGGTAAATTTAAATCCTGTAAAGTAAAAAACGATCGAATTAACGTTCTTAGCTTTTGATAAGAATTTAGGTGATCATTTTATAATACGTTTATAACTTTTTTATGTTAAAAATAATTTATAATTATTAATCACTTTATACAGGAGAAGCAAAAAAAAAGCCAACACTTCACCCTAATATCTATAAGTGTGGACGTCAGAGTATTGACAACTCGTTGTATTAACTGTAATACTTACATTCCTCTCCTTTCTTAATTCTATAAATATTTGATATGGCGAACTGGGGCTATCAATGGGGATGCTGGGCATGGGCAACGGGCAACGGGGAGGGGGAATGGGGGCGGGACTTGGGATTGGGTACGGGTACGGGACTACGACGTCGCATTGTTGTGCGTAGAAATATCTAAGCTATGCGGCGTACCGAACCGGGCATAATCAAAATACAATTGTGCGAGGATGTGCGTGTGTGTATTGGAGTGTGTGTTTGTGTGTGTGTGTGCGTGTAACTGTTTGTAAGTGTTGTAACGCGTGCACGTTTATTTGTTCTCTTCCTTGCTGTTTTTTTTTTTTTTGTATTTTAGCCTGCTGTTTGTTTGGCAGCAAACTCTACCTGTGCCAAGCTGACGCGCTCTGCTCTCTTCGCTCTCGGCTCTCTGCTCTCAGTTGCGCTGCGAATGTTTGCTATAAACGGGAAAGCAAGTGAGAATGAGAGCCTGTATAAGAGTGAGAAAATGTTTGCAGTTGCTTTTATTTCGACGTAAGCCAATATTAAAGTCTGCAATATAAAAGACTTTTGAATTTATAAAATATTAATTAAAACAACATATCCCAACGAAAGCTAGAGAAAAGAGAGAAGTGGGAGAGCATAGAGTGTAATGTGACTAGTTTGTTTAAATAACTCAGCTCCCTGGCGAGAGCAATGACTGGAAGCAGCAGTCGTCGGCTGTTCGTGTCCACATCGGCTTCTTCGTTCGGCTTCCATTGGCTCGTGGCTGTGGCCCCAGACTCGTGGCTGGTCGCTTTCACAGGACCCAAAACGTTTTCGTGCGCTGCGCTGACAACATCCACGCAGGACCAAAAAGCGGACGGTGCGTTGTCTCATTCTATATGCTTGAGAATCTGTATGTGTGTGTGTGTGCAGAAACTTTTAATCGTGTGCTTGCCTGTGACTGTGACTATGACTGTGACTGTGTGAGGTGTTGAAAATTGATTGCACTTTAAAGAGCCACAAGACGTGGAAAAAATCGTCAAAGCAAATGATAAAACCGAAACGGAAAATCAAAGCGCTAAACTAAATGCAAAATTCCATTGAAAAGTGTTCTAGAAAATTGAATACAAACCCAAATTTTATATAATCAAGCAATAAAAATGACAGAGCGCTCGTCTGTGTGTGTGTGTTTGTGTGTGTATGTGTGTGTGTCAGTGTGAGTGCAGAAATGTTAATGCTATTGTATCAAATATGTACGTGAGTGTGATACTGTGTGTGTGTGTGTGTGTGTTTTCGTGAGTGTGCGTGTATCCTCGTGCCTTCAGGCCTTTTATAAAGAGGTCAAAACGTTGCTTTCGTTTTTCTACGTTTTGCAGTGTGCAAAGTTTTTCGTAGTCGTTGCTTTTGTTGTTGCTTTTGGCTGGCCAAGACAGAAAATTTAACAGGCAGCCAAAAATTTGTAGTGAGTCTGTTTTTTGGCACCGCCCCTCTTAAATTGTGCTCTGTGCGTAGTTGATATGATTAAAACAGCCATACAATTGTATTATATACTAAATTATACTTAACAATAAAAGCAAAATAAATAGAAAATGGTGAAAAGTTAGTTTATTGTAGCATACTTCTAGGAGCCACGGTTATTGTTAACCGAGAAAGTAATAGAAAATTTAAATAAAGGGAATTTTGCAATTCAAATCCCCAAAAGTACTATACAAATATTATTAAAAATAATAATCAATACAGATAAAACAAAACAAATGAAATCCACCTTCAATTTTAAATTGTATAGCTTGAAAATTTAGAGGCATTTTTAAATTGAAGTTCGAATATATCTGTTAATAAAATGATTAATCTGCATCTTAAGACCAATAATAATAATAATAACGAGTATCAATAACGGCATTATACAAGACTCACCCAAGGTCCAGAGGATTTTTGAATCTTCTTTAGTGACGTTAAGAATTTTAATCAATTTAATGTGCAATTATGTAAAGATGTCATTTAGAAGAGGGCCAAAAATGTTACGCAATTGGCAGCAAAATTTCACGCACCTCAAGAGAATCAAATACCATAATTAATAATAATGCCCAGCGAGTCAAAATTCTTGGCTTAAGTTTGGCCTGCGTCTAAAAATACTAGCAAAAAAAGTAGCAGCAAAAAATGCGAGGCTCATACGCACACAAACACAAACACACACCCACGCACATGCACAAACACACACAAGCAGACACACACACACACACTCTGGAAAACTGGAGAGTGGGTGGGGATAGGACATTAGCGGCAGCTACTCAAAGCATAACAATGAACGTAACCGCACATAGAGCCCAGAGACAGCCATAGACAGCCACAAGCAGCTACATAAAAAATGAGAGGGAGAGAACGAGAACGAAAGAGCAAGAAAACAGCAAATGGGAGTGGGTGTAAGGGAATGAGTGTTACCTACTAAACTAAATGAAAGTAAAAATTGTAAGCGTAAGCTAAAACAACAAACACAACTGAAAACGAAAGCAATAACAGAAAACGTGAGCAGCGATAAGAACACTGAGATAAGCAGCAGAGCGTAAGCATGGAAATAACAAAGC
This sequence comes from Drosophila testacea, assembly GCA_035043265.1. Taxonomy (NCBI): domain Eukaryota; kingdom Metazoa; phylum Arthropoda; class Insecta; order Diptera; family Drosophilidae; genus Drosophila; species Drosophila testacea. The sequence continues at coordinate 5,416,532 of JAWNND010000151.1, forward strand.
AAACTAAAGACAGCGAAAGAGAGAGAGAGAGAGCATGGAAGTGTATGAATATTTCGAAGAGAATAAAGTGAGCGCAATTACAGTTCAACTGATCGAAAGTCTCTTAACTGATTTGAATTGCGGTTTCACCCTTTTTATCTAATTTGTAGCTAACAATAAATCTAATTCAATTAATAATTTTTCTTTATTTGTTTTCTCTCTTAACAGATTTACCAGCTCGTGCAGATAATATTCGAATTACGAAAATGTAAACAAATGTAGCGCACGCGCAGCAGCAGCTATAACAATAATAACAATAACACCAATAGTAACTACTTAATAATAAATATAAATTCTCTCTGCCATAAACTGGATCTGACTGCCTTCCAGCTGGGGAGCGACCACAAAGCTGCTCGTCGTATCCCTTCCAGTGGGCCTGCAGCACAATACGAGAGTAACAACGTCAGCAGTTCTGTCCTGCTAGTCGTGCTGTCCAGGCGCTGCTGCTGGTCCTGGTCCTAGTGCTGGTTCCGCGCTACACTGGCAAAACTCAGGGAAATTTTCCAAATACACACACACACATACTTGCGCACACAAATACACGCACACAAACACACACATACCGACAGTCCTTTTGCCAAAAAAAAAGTATATACCTTCACATGGCCTGGCCAGGAGCCGTTAACAATTTCGAGCGCAACGTGTACGTAGTGGAAATGCTGCGACAAACGTCAACGTCGGCAGCAGCAGAAGCAGCAGCAACAGCAGCAGCAGCAGCAACAACGGCAACAATAACAACACAACGTTGCTTATTTAGTGTGGTGTTGTGTTAATTGTTATTTATGTATAGTAGTATATATAAATTTGTGTGATATTGCAACAACAATGAGCAAAAGTTGTGCAAATGCGAAAGCATAGCAGCAAATAATAAAAGAGAGTGAGCGAGAGAGAGAGAGAGGTAGAGGAAGAGAGAGAGAGAAGAGAGGAAGCAAGCAAGCGTGTGGAGTGAGAGAACTTTAAACGGCGTAACGGAGTCAAAAGTTTCAGCAAACATAAACAACGACAACAAACGGTTTTGCAACAACAGCAACAACAGCAAGAGCAAACAGCGACTGTAACAAAAAAAACAACAACAACAACAACAACATTTAACGGGTCCAATGTTGCAGCAAACAACATGCAGCAAACAACAATGGCAGCAACAGCAACTAGAGCAAGAACAGCAGCAACTGCAACAGCAACATCAACGGCAACAGCAACAACAACAGCAAGAGCTACAACAAACAGCTAAAGCTCATAGCTACAGCTATAACAACAACAACTGCAGCAGCAGCAGCAGCAGCAGCAGCAGGAGCAGCATAAGAGTTAGCAACATTCGCTTTAGCAACATGTTGCCAGCCGGACATGCAGCCAGCAATAATATAACAACAACGATAGATTTCAATAGTCGCAGGCGTCGCGGACGTCTACGAAACTCGCACAAATGTTGCCAATTAGTGCCAGCAGCAGATACAAATGTTGCTTATACACAACAACAACAACAACAACCACAACAACTACAACAAAAACAAAAACCAAAACAACAAGAAACCAAACACCATGCAAAGCTTTTCTTATCAATAATGTGCGCGTACATTGTCGATTGTGTAAATATTTTAAAACGCTTAGTATTATTAACATTAAATGGAACAACAACAACAAAAACAACAACAACTACAAGAAAAAACCAAAACGACTGCAGCAAACTGCAAATAGCCCACAAAGCAATTGGTGGGCGTGGCCAGGCATTTAATTGCATACTAGTGCTGCTGCTTCTCTGCCTGCTCCCTTTGTTGGGCAGTGTCCAGGGCCATAAGCCCAAAACCGCCACACAGAACAAGCAACAACATCAGCCGGCGCACAACAACGATGTGACGGTTGATAACATGGGAGGCGTGGCTGATGTGCCGCCCACTTATCAAGTAAAATCATCGCAAACATCGAACGAGGATGAAGCTGAACTCCTCTATCCCTACCAATCTGAGGAGCACATGTTTGGCGAAGAAGAGGAAGAAGGGGCCCAACTGAATACGGTGCACGGCGAAGGAGGAGGAGGAGGTGGCGGGCCAAATGATCAGGATAATGTGGCCAATCAACATGGTATCAATGGTAAGTGCAAATTTTTCTCAGCTTCTCTTCTGTTTTTTTTTTTTTTTTGAGTTGACGCACAGCAATCTCTGCTTATGCGTGATTTCGTCCTTTGGCTTTGCTTCATATGACTAATGGCATTTGTATTTAAATGAGGCAATAGCTTAAGGGCTAAGGGGGTGTATGGGGGCAATGGGATGTGTGTGCTGCTGTATAAGTGATTTATGTGACAAGCAATGTGAAACTTGAGTGCACACAGAAAATTCTTCATCTCAGCATTCTCAAATTCAATTTGACTTGCATAGCGTAACACAGTTGTTAAGGACACGCTGCGTATGAGTGATATTTATAAATGTAAAAAAGCAAATCAAACGTGGAGTTCTTTTAGCAAACAAATACAGCCATTTTTGTATTAGTTGTAATCAAGGTTTTTTTTAGAATGTCTGCTTACTGATTTTAAATGGTCATCCAAGGCGGATGAGTGATATTTTTTGTTTATCAAACTACCATGAAATATTTATTAGATATACATATTAAAATGTTTTTAGTCCAAAAAATGGTAAATGCAATTTAACCTGCCTTTTATGATATTTTTCATTTACTTTTTGTATTGAATTATTAATTATCTTTGAAGTTGACATTAGTTTCTATACATTTAACATCAGTTGAGATTTTATATAGACATTAAAAAGTGGCACAAATGAACCATTCTGTAACTTTAAACTTTTTCTATGAATCTTTTGGATTTTGAGTTGGGAAAGCTCGTGTTTCACTTTACTTTCATTGCAAAATTAAATACAGCATAGTTTTAGGAGCAGCATAACATTTATAATTCATCTCATCTCTTTCTTGTATCGTGATACATTTCATAATTTAACCAAAAAGTATGCTACTCATATTTGAATGGGATTGGGACTAAAATAAAATACTTTCAATTATTAATTAATTATTTAAATAAAACGTGTCAGACCTTTAATTATTCAAACATAGATTTTTATACATTTCTGTACATAGTGTTGTCAAAACGTCGATAATACCTTCTTTTCCTGCCAACAGCGTATGCCAGGTAATTCTAAATGTATTCCCCTGGAAGACACAGTCACCTTGAATTAGTCCTCATTTGAGCATAGCGTATACGTAATGCCATAAATATGCCCATAAATTACGTATACGTAATACTTGCAAGCACAATTAATTGATGGCAGTTAAACAACTGCCAACATTCACATATGTTGATATATAAAGTAGTATGTACATATGTGTATCAACTGCATTTGTGCATTTTCTTACTATAGCAAAGTCAAGTTGGGAAACCTTTTTCACCTTTGAGCTCGCTATATGTTATGTGCCACATATACACATTTTGGCCAACAACAATTAAACCACAAACGTGGCACATTGTGTTTGCCTAGGCGTGCGGACCCTGGAGCCATTTCTCATTTTAATGACTCAACTGAGCTGTCTCCCTAGCATGTGACCTCCCTACCTCCAATGTCCCTTTCATCACACACTCCCACTGCTGCTGTCTGTTTTCCCTTTCTATCTGTCTGCTGCACACACACGCGTCAAATTGGCTGACAACAAAAAGAAAAAATGGGAAAACAAGCAGCAGTTAAATGGAATTGCTAAAAGTTTGCTCGAATATTGTATCATCCTGTAGAAATGTTTTTGGCGTAAAGACGTTGTTCATTAATATATTTACATATTTTGTTAATCTTATTATGAGAAAATAGTTCTGTATCTGTATAAATAAATAACTATAGTTGTATCAAAACGACAAGCAAATCATATGCTGTTTAAAATTAAATTTGAAATACAAACAAATGATCGTAGTACTTAGAACACACACACTTTTTAAGGCTTATTATTCTGGTTGTCACTTCCAAATAGTTTCCACAGATATACTTTAAAGAAAATTGGAAAATATGAATGTTGGAAAAACGGTCGTTATCCGATTTTCACTTACATTTACAATTCAATTTTAAAAATTTGTTTTCAAAATATTTTCCATAATTTTAACTGATTCAAGTTGCTTTTTTATTAAACCATTTTATATTTCTTTATTTTATTTATTTTTAATTGTCGTTTGTATATAAATTGTAGTTTTGATAAAAGAAACTATGTTTTACTTGAAATAGTTAAGAATTTCCTGTATTCGCCTAGTTCTGAAATAGTATTATTTTAATAATTGCATTAAAATCTATGTTGATTATAGTTTTCATTCACTTTAAAAACTAATTACATGTTAAAGATTATCGTGTTTGTATAACTTGTTGTTGTTGTTGACTTTGAAACAGATTTAGTTATTTATTGTTCTAAAAAAGATGTTCGTTAAAAATTCAACACATTTCTTAGCTTAATATTTAATATTGTATTGTTTGCTAGGTGATTGCATGTTCATACTTTAATTAAACTATAAAATACAACTAATGGTATGCAAATGTTTATTAGTCCTGACTTGCTGACCAAGTAAACATGCTCAAAGCTGCTTTCACATATGCTCCATTGTGACCTTATGTAGGTACGGGGTACAGAAAAAACAATAACAACAATCTCAAAAACAACGACAGCAGCTAAAAGGAAAAATTGTATTGTGTGCTTTAGGGCGAAAATTGCAGTTGAGCTGCAACCGCAAAGCAAAAACAGCAGCAACAACAAGGACAACAAGGACAACAACAACAGCAGTGACTAGTTGTAGTCTGTAAATCAAGCTTTAAAATTAACGCAGATTGCCGGAACAAGCGACGCTATGAGCAATTAACATGAAACCAGAGCAGAACCTGAACCAGAACCAGAACAGCTGTAGCAGCAGCGACTGCGACTGCGACTGCAACTGAGACAGCGAAAAATGTTCAAAAAGGACTAACAAAACGTGAACATAACTCAACTTACACTGACATAGCGAGAGCAAGAAGGAGACAGAGGGAGACAGAGGGAGACAGAGGGAGAGTACATGTAGGTGCATATGTATGTAGGTATATATAGAAATAAATGTGCATTGCACACTGGTCCAAAACCAACATACTTGGGTAAAACTTGGAAAAATGTATGTAGGCTCGATATTTATAGCTACCTTTAAACATTTGTAAACTTTTTTCAAAAGTTTAAGGTGTTAGATGCCTTAAAATTCCAGTTTATTCCTGTTTTGTTTTCATAGAGGATATTTGGTATAAACTTTAATTTCGATAAAGCAGATAATAATTACAGAACTATTCAAGGATAGCAGGGCATGGCTATTTATAATTTTAAAGATTACAATAGAAAATTTTGAATTAAAATTGTTCATTCTATAATTTTAACAAGACGTATACTTGATATACATACCTTTAACTTTATTTTCCACATAGAATATTATTACTTTTAATAGAGGAGGACAATATTTGCTTGGACTTCTTCTTTTGTACAACATACTGCTGCTTTCTAAGTGTAGAATCACCAAAGCCCTGGTCGTAGGACATCTCAGGTGTTGGGCCTGGAATTTAGAGCTTGCATTTATTCCGGCTCAAAACTTAATCAAGGCTTCACAAATCCACATAACGGCATTTAAAATTGTACTAATGCGATTTCAAACAGCTTTTTGAAGAAAAACAATTGCTTTGCTTTATTCCAAGAACAAATTAAATTTCTGCAAAACATAATTCGAATTTGGGTCCAGTGTGCATTAGTCTGCTCGTAACGAGCTTTGCTGAAAATTTTGCTCGTCTTACTATGTATGTGTGTGTGTGTTTGTGGATGTGTGTTTTTGCCTTTCTTTTGGCTTTTCTATTTTACCATCGACCCAAATTGCGCGCGAGTTACTATAAAAACAACACACACACACACACACACACACACGGAGCTTCGCTCGGCGAATCCTGCAACGCTCTCGAGGCCGCCCCGACGCCGATGAAGCAAGGTTGGAGTATAACTAGGGATAGGAGGCGAGTACTCAAAAAAGCTATTCTGACGCAGCAAGAGCGGAACGATTTCTGGAGTTATGCGTGCACGAGAAGCAGAAAGTGACGTTTGGGGAATGGCCTATAAGCTGGCAGTTAAAAAACTCAAAGCAACAAAGGCTCTGGTGCCAAAAAACGAGGAAGAAAAAATGAAGGAGATAGTAGTGGCACTGTTTCCTGGGACCCCAGATATCTCTCCGCGGGAACAAACAGCCCAGCGTTCTCACGATGCCCCGACTGTGACGGTGGAGGAAACCCTCATAGCGGCCAATGTCATGAGGGACTCCAAAGCACCCGGACCGGATGCGATCCCTAACACGGCACTGAAGCTGGCACTTATGCTTGCGCCCTGATGCTTTTGCCAAAGTGTTTGACAGCTGCATGAAACAAGGTATTTTTCCAAGCCCGTGGCAAATACAGAACCTTGTGCTGATCGCTGAAGCCAAATAAGCCCCCAGCCCCCAGAGATGCCTTCGTCCTACAGACCGATTTGCCTGATCGACACAGTAGGCAAAGTTCTGGAGAGGATAGTGTGCAAGAGGCTAGAGGAGGCCATCTCACAAGCAGGTGATCTCTCCCCGATGCAGTTTGGATTCCGGATAGCGCGCTCCACGGTGGACGCAATCGCACAGGTGACCGAGATTGCGAAAAAAGCCATCGAGGGCAGTAGATGGCGACGAGGCACGAAACAATACTGCATAGTTGTCACACTCGACATAAAAAATGCATTCAACTCGGCCAACTGGGAATGCATTCTGGAGGCACTCCGAAGATTCCGCACCCCGAGCTACCTCATGGACATCATCAGCGACTCTTTTAGGAATCGTATTCTTAAATATAGCACTGATGCTGGTGAACGGGTCTACCAGGTGACAGGAGGAGTACCGCAAGGTTCCGTACTCGGCCCCTTGTTATGGACCTCAATGTACGACGGCATCCTGAGGCTCCAACTCCCGGAGAACACTACCACAGTGGGCTTTGCAGATGATGTCGCGATCGTGGTGACGGCAAAGTTTTTGCACGAGGCGGAGGCGTTGTGTAGCACAGCAGTATTATCAGCTGTAAAGGACTGGCTGGTTACAGTGGGCCTTCAACTTGCAGACCACAAAACGGAAGCAGTCCTTATCAGCAGCAGAAAAGTCGTCGAAGTGGCACACATCAATCTGGGCTCAGTCACTATAGCCTCGTCCAGATCGATCAGATATCTTGGGGTCCTGATTGACACTCGATTGAGCTTCAGGGAGCATCTCGAGCACGCCGGAAAAAAAGCAGCAGTGATAGGGCAGGCATTAAACCGGCAGACACGCTTAACACACGTGGGCCCAAGCAGGGACGCAGACTGCTGCTCCAGAATGTGGTCAAAGCTACCATGCTCTAGGGTGCCCCGATTTGGTCACATGCAACGAGATTCAAGTCCTACACGAGAGCTTTGAACTCTGTATACAGACTTGGAGCACTGAGAGTCTGCAGCGCTTTTCGAACTGTCTCCGAAGATGCAGCGTTGGTCATTGCGGGAATGGTCCCGCTTGATCTACTGGCCACGGAGAGGGCTACAATCCACACGGAGAAGCGAAGTGGTAGCTCTGAGAGCAATTGTCTAATAGCCAAGAGAGCAAGAGAGGTGAGCATCAGTCAGTGGCAAGCTAAATGGAATGGGACTCATCCGCAAAAGGTCGCTGGACTCACCGGCTAATATCTAACCTGGACAAATGGTTAAATAGGAAGTCTGGATTCGTCAACTTCCATTTGACACAGATCCTCAGTGGACACGGATGCTTCCGTAGTTATCTGTTCAGATTTGGACACGAAAGTGACCCATTTTGTCTCTGGTGCTACCCAGAGGTGGAAGAAACCGCGGAACACATATTGTTCAACTGTCGCAGATTCTCAACGGAGAGACTGGTCCTGGAGAGCACATTGGGAGCTAACCTGAATGTAGAGAACATCATAAGTTACATGCTCAGCAGCGAGGAATGCTGGTCTGCAGTCTGCTCATTTGCCGAGAAGACGACAACAACTTTGCGCCACCTGGAGAGGGAGCGAAGACGAGAACCGCAACGGAGAGGCTTAACACGCAAAAGCCACCCTAGGAACTCGCGAAGCAATACCTCACGGTAGTACCGCGAGATTCCCCATGGGCCCATCTTATACCCTTCTATTCTATATTTCCTTTGTACTTTTTTATATCTTAAACCTAACTTTTTTTTCTTTAAATATATGGAAACAAAAAAACACACACACACACACATAGATTGAAATGTTTTTATAGTATAGCAAGCATACTTATGTGCGTATGCTCGTGTGTATATGTGTGAGGCGCACGCTAACGTGACTGTTAACGACGCTTGTCGTGGGTGGCGAAAAACGAAGAAGAAGCAGCAGCTGTAAAGCCCAAACCTAAAAGACCTCGACCCAAACGACAGGCGGTCAAAAGCAAAAGCAGCAACAACAAAAACTAAGTACAAGTATTTAAAAGGCATGTTAAAAGAAGGCAGAAGGAGAAAGAGATGGCCAAGAGAATGAAAAGTAAAGAAAAGAAAACACATAAAAAATAATAATAATTGAGCTGCTAATGTGGAAAAGCGAGAGGAAAACCAACAGTGGGAGCACAAAATTTAAATCGATAAATCAAAATGCCAACAACAATGGCAAAAGGCTCGCAAGGACGTGTGACTTGCATGCTAAAAGCCACGCCACGGCACATTAATACAGCTGTGTTTGTTTGTATGTTTGTTGATGTGTTTGTGTGTGTGTAGGTGTCTGTTATTGTGTGTGTGTGTGTGTTTGTGTTTGTGTTTGTGGCATAAACTTTTGTGGGTGGCAGGAAGTCGCTTTGCGGCTCTGAGGACAAATGACAACATTTGGCCGACTTTTAATTATTGACATTCCCTAGTTTTTCTTTGTGTGCCCACTAATTGCCAGTGTGACCATGCTGTTAAAGTTCAGCCAGTGTTGTAAGCAGTCGAAATATGTGCATTAGTTTGGCATTAAGCATACTGTTAGTAAATTTGACTTGAATTGCTAGTAAACGGGTTATTCCCAAACTCTAGAGACTTCTAAAGTATTTTAGTCAATGCACAAGCCTTACGTATACTATACAAATGCTGATTCATTAGATCTTTCTCCCTATCTCTCGATGGAGTTCATTACACCTGTGATGTGATTCATACTAAAACTGGTTAACCCATCTGTATATAATTGCGAGCATCAGAAACGTAATGCAATTAATTAATTTCCTGCAATAAATAATAACTATTTAATTATAAAAGCAACTTGACAGCTTAATTTGTTGAATAATTTTAATTTATTTTAGTACATTTAGCTTCATACATTAATAATGCATCTCATATCACAACTACACTTGCTTTTAAACTGGTTCAATTTATTTTTCATACATTTTAAATGAATTATTTGCCATCTGATACATAACATTGGGTTAAATCTGAATTTGAATTTGTGCAATTTAAATTCTACGAATTTTGAATGCATTTAATTACTCTAAATTGAAATACTTATTAAAAAAGAGTTTTTAAAAACTGCAGCTGACTCATGACGAGCACGTGCTTATTAATTATTGGTTTTTTATATAAGGCTACGGGAATTTCCAAAAGATTTTGTCTCAGAATATCAATGGGTCATATATGAATTTTTATGAAAATGTGTTGTTGCTGAACATAAAATGAATATTGTATTATTTTTCTGGGAACTAATATGAAAACTTCGACAGCTAACAAGATATTGGGTTAATGCTTTAGGAAACCCCACTAAAGGTCATACTTAGTAAAGTTAAATATTGATGCTTTAAGAAAAGTCTTGAAAATTGGGTTGCGCACTTTGGAGACACTTAACAGTCCCATCAGTTAAGTACCATAACATTTTTGGGACCCAATTTCAAACTATTTATGGTCGGATGGATGCAATGAGCTTCCCAGAGGATCATTTCTCGAGGCTTATTAGCTAAAGAGTGTAAACATGTTTGTGTGTAAGTGTGTGAGAGTTAAAACTTTAACAATAAGTTGAGGGTTTTGTTGCAATGAACCTTCATCAAATTCATCGACAGCTGGTCGTAACTAAAGCTCATAAACTTTATGTGGCAATCTTTAAGTGGTTCACTCAACACACAGACACACACATACAGACACACACACACAAGAATACACAGACACTCAAACTGGCACAGTTGACAGACATTTTGCTGCATTGATTCAACAGCCACTTGACAACCCTAGCGGGCCAGGGACGATGCCGTTATCCAATTCTCTTTCCCCTTTCCCATCAAACTGTCAATTTGCATGTGCATTGCACGTTTCGTACAATTCGTTCATGCTATCGTTTCTCATTCCAATTCGTTTCATTTCGTACATCGTTCTCATTCCATTTCGAACTCATTCTCATTCTCGTTCTTGTTTTCGTTCTGATTTCGACTTTTGGTGGCCGCTAATCGATTCCAGAGCTACCTTGAAACTTGCGCCGTGCCAAAGCGCGCTGTCTCTCTGATAAATTAGCAGCTGCTTCAAAGCGTGAAACCATGCGACCACTATCGACACACACACAGTCTCACACACTCTCACACACAAAGAGAAAGCTCCACTCCAAAAAAAAAAAAACTCACACACACACTCACACACACTAAGAGCTTGCTTAGCTTCCGCTTTGTAGGGCGAGGTAGCCCCCATAATGAACTTCCGGCCATGGCAAACGACGTGCTCGGTCCGTGTAATTTTGTGCGTTTGTTCAGCCGTGATTTATGCACATTGATGACGTCGCACAAAAAGTGAAAAGCAAAAAAGAGCGAGTAAACAGACTCTTAGTTTCTTTATATATATTTCGTTTTTTTGCTTACTTTTGATATTCTTATCGAGCTGCGTTTAATTACGCTAAATGTTAACCCTTTGAGCTCTTCTTATTACCAAATTATTCATTCCGAAGAATTAAAGAATCTTATGACATTACTAAAATAATATATTGGTATAGATATATGACATTCATAAGTAGGTAGGTATATTGATATAGAATGATACAGAGAGATTTTCTTTTAATTGAGAAAATTATGTGTATTTTGAGACTAATTTACGAGTACTTATTGTTAAAGTCATTGATATACATTATATGCGAAATAGCTCCTCTTTAATTGCACACTAATTATAAATTACAAAACTTTTATAAGTTAGGGAAGTGATTACCAAAACAGCCTCTACTTTTAACCAAGTTCATCAAACAATCATAGCCAGGTATTATAGCTCTGTAGTTATGTGTAAACGTATGTAAAGTATTTAAAGTCTATTCCTCTGTTCGTATACATAACTTTTAGAAGTAATAATTTTAGAATTAAGTATACGCTATATCATTTGCAGATCAGGTTAAGCAATATCTGATAGAATAAAATCAAAAAGAACCATATTTAGAGCATAAAGAATTCTAATACTAAGCTAAAGTTTTAAGTTGTTAGCATGGAACGAAATGAAGAATAAGAAGCAGTAACTCTACAACGAGCAAGCTCTTTAAGTCGGACACATTTTAATTCAAAGATTGTCCGGCTTATCAATGCTGTACTTAGTATACATATATTTGTTGTTAATCCAACTGCTTGATGCAATAATTTTGACTGACTTGAGTAAACGTACTAAAAGGTTATTTAACTAAAAGTATAGATAAATAAAAAGATTATTAAATGTTTATAAATATTAACCAATTACAATTTATTTGATTCCTTTATAACTATTATTTTCTACACACAGATTGTATTTAAATTAACTTAAAATTTAACACAATTCTTCGACATTCGAATGTCCAAAAACACAATTTTGTTGGCACATAATGGGTTAATTTGTATGTTATGTACTACACATAAATATATGCGTATGTATATAAAGGGTATATGTATATTGTATATATACTATACACTAGTTCCGCTGCCATTTTCATCTCACTTAGTCACGCGATTCCAGGCACTAGCGTGGCGCTCCGCCTCAAAAAAGTTTCCCATCGTTTGGGGCAGATTCTTTCGTTTCGCCTCATCGCCTTTGATGCTTGGGGGCGTATAAATGGGCGTAGCTTCCACTGTTTTTGTAGTTTTTGCTGTTGTTGTTGTTGTTGGTGTTGGTGTTGTTGTTGTGCTACCATTTTGCTTAATGCATTCGACAGCCGTTTCCTTTGCCTCTTTGCGTTCGGCCTGTGGTATTGTGATGACCTGCGTGCGCCATTCGTAGACGCGTGGAGGCGCCACAGTTTGTGGCAGTCTCAACTGAATAGTGGCACGACTGATGTACAGCTCTGGGCTGCGATTACTGGTGACTGTTGCTGCTGCTGCTGCTGCTGCCATCTGAACGAATCGAGTCTCAATTTGCAACTGATTGAGATTGCGTTTGTGAATATGCGAACGTGAACGCGACTCTTTTGCGGCTTTGTTCTCTTGACTTTAACTTGAGAATGACGCATATCACGTCCGAGATTGCCAGTTTATGGGTAGAGTGTGTAGGTGTGCCTCTGAGTATGCGAATATGAGAACACGAGTATGTGTCTCTGTATTTGCTCTAGAAGCTTTCTGAACTGACGCTCTGTTTGGAGTGCAATGTGGTTAGTCAAATTTTAGTGGCATTTGCCACTTGGAACTTGGCACTTGAAACCGGTTTCAACTATGAATCGGCTTCAAAGTCTTGACTACCTCAGCCAGACAGACGACACGACACGCGCCCACATCTGGGCCTGCCACAAGATGTTTGCTAAATATTGAAGAAATAACAAAAAGAATAACAATCAACAATAACAACTAGTCATTGCTCTCCACTATCCTCAATAAGTTATATACAGTTTGTAGTTTAACTTGCCACATACCGGATATTCCCCTTGCAAACTATGTATTAGTATTATCATTATAATTGCTATTTTTATTCTTGTTATCTTATTAAGTAAATACATCCCATAATCTAATTTACTATCTAATTTGAAATCACAAACATGCCTGATAACAAAAAACTGTTTAACAATTATCAAAATTTCATTTGTTTTATTATTACGTGATTCGTCAGTGTTTGGTATATAAATGTTTCAGATAACATTGATTCTAGTTATAATCAAGCTTATAAATATACAAATGCAAATGTCACCGATAAAAACAACTTTTCTTTAGGAACAGGTTATCAGATTATTCCTTATTTTATATATGTATCTATAATATTTTAATCGTAATTATATTTTCTAATTTTATTTGTAAAGAAATCTTTTCTGCTAATATCAATCAGAATTTGCATCCATAAGTTGTTTTCTGAGATCGTAAGTTTATATACATATCTATCGATTGCTTCCCCATTGAGTGTGAAGTCTTCCGTCAGTTTGACTAGCTATGGACTTAGTCATAAATTTATTCATATTTTTAATGATTGCAATTTCTCGATGATCTGGTTTGATATTCAAAGCGTTAAATCCAATCTAACTGTTGATTATTCAATGAACGCCCACATCTAAACAAAGTACAAATTATCTTACCTGTGAATAAATAATAAACTAGCGAAAACATTGTAAAATCAACGTTGATTCACCTTAAAATACCCTAACTATTTAATTGGAATGAGAGAAGTTTATTTGAAATAATTACAATTTAGACAACGGAAAAAGATAATTTTAAAGACTGTTTTTTCAACGTTATATATTATTAACATTTATATGAAATAATATTGTTATTTTATTCTTTTAAATAATGAAATATAAAATAATGGGGCTGATTATATTAAAAATTAATATTGACAAATTGTACTGTACACAATACATACTGTTTATAGAGAAGCCAACTACAGGGTATCAAGAGCAAGTCTTATGTCAGACGTATGTTTATATAACAGAGTACCTTAATACACTATTCTCAATTGAATGCTGCTGGTTATATTCCATCTTATATGTTACTTAGGTACTCTACTAATACAGGATATTAACAGCAACTGCTGGCTAGTTAAATGTTACTGGATGTTTCAAAATGTTTTTAAAAATAATGCTAGTCTATTGACCATGACTCATCGCAATTGCATTTGATATTGAAATTATAAAGTGCCTAACTATTACAGGGTATCATCAGCATGTGCAGCTATCGTCATTCATTAAGCATTTGGCAAGTGATTCATTTGTAACATTGATTTATAGCTCACGTTCCCGTGTTGAGTTTTTAAAACCCTTGGCTTATTTTTTTTTTTTGTAGAGGCAGAGGGGAATCAAGGGGCACCTGCAGGTTGTGAAAGGTGGGTTAAATTGCCGTGTGGGTGTGTGTCGCCCGTTAACTGCATGCAAATTGAGCGAATTGGTAGCTCGATTCTCCCGTTTCTCGTTAAGCTACTTTTGAAAGCTTAAAACCGGTTTTTCTCATAGTCGAGAGTAAAGTTCTGGGTTGACCACAGAATGTGAGTCAACAGCAAGAAATGAATTCACTTAATTATAGAATAAGTACAAAGTATAAATAAGCACAAATGATGTCGCCACATGACCCGCCTCTGTGATAAGAATTTCTTAAGCAAACAATAGTTATAAAAAAAGAAACAAAAAAAATATATGTATATAAATTATTTGCATTGTTTAATGACAAATCAGACACAATACAAATAACAACAGCTTAGACAGAATAATGACATGAATCAGTCAAGAGAGTCAAGTGGAGAGTCAGCGATTGCGCCGCTGGCGATTAAAAACGCGCCGATTATTTACTTGGCACACGCGCCAAATTGATTGCTCATACAACAAAAAAAATAAACACATTGCAAAATTAATGTTAAACATTTACATTTGCCAATTGGAGTTGCAGTTGCAGTTGCACTTAAAATCTGTTAATTGTTGCAAAATGTGCTGCATAATTTAAGGTTAATTGCCATGTGGCAAATCGCACAAAAGGTGCCGCCTGCCAGGCGTTTTACCAGCGATTTGAGCGAGGTTTTTTTTCCCCTCTTCATTATTATCATCCAGCAAAAGGTCGAGCTATTTAATTGAGGATGTGTAATTGGGGAGCTGACTATGAGTATAGGTATTGCTGTGAGTATTAATATGAGTGTGAATATTAGTATGAGTGTGAGTATTAGTATGAGTGTTTAGCAATAACAACAGTATTTAAGCCACTCAAAAGTGCCGCCTCTAAGTATCTTGGGAGCGTTTATCCAACTAAAGGTCAGGCTTCCTCATTTAATATTAACTATTAGCCACGTTTCAATATCGACAGTTTGTCTAGTATTCTTGTAGTCTTCTGAAGGTCTATTGAAAAAATGTTTTAATTGGTATTTCTTACAGCTAAATGCAGTTGGAAATACTTATGTGCCAAAGACCAAAGAAGTTATTACTAGCTACTTTAAAAGACTTGGGATAAAGATATAAATTCTATTGTTACTAAATTGTATACTTACATGTCCTTTGCTTTATAAACAGCCGAACCTTTAGATTCTGAAACTTAGTGGCAATAATGGAAATTATTAATGAAAACTATAGATAAGGGAATTGGGACAGACATTCTCAACTGTGTCAATGTAAAAAAAGTTAAAGAACTTAGCGTTAAAATGGAAGTAAATTCAATTGAATTCTTAGAAACTATAAACACCATAACTGTTAATATGAATAGGTAGTTATCGTCTGACTCCAATTAAAACAATTTCATTTAATTTAATAAAAAATTAATTACTAAGTCCAATCAGTTAAAAGTATAAATAATAATAAATTTGTATTCTTGTTCTCTTTTTCTTCTTATAGAAACGACACCCGACAATTCAAACACCACGAAAACGCCATTATTTCCAAAAGATTTATTCACGAAAGAACAGCTTGAGAACGGCGCTGTCGTCCTGCACATCATCGGTGTTATCTATATGTTTGTGGCGCTGGCAATTGTCTGCGATGAATTCTTCGTGCCTTCCCTTGACGTAATCATTGAAAAGCTCGGCATCACTGACGATGTTGCCGGCGCAACTTTTATGGCTGCAGGAGGCAGTGCCCCGGAGCTTTTCACAAGTGTCATTGGCGTTTTCGTGTCGTTCGATGATGTTGGCATTGGTACGATTGTTGGATCGGCTGTCTTTAATATACTCTTCGTGATTGGGATGTGTGCACTATTCTCAAGAACTGTATTATCGTTAACATGGTGGCCATTATTCCGCGATTGCTCATTCTATAGCATCAGTTTGCTGGTGTTGATCTACTTTTTTCGCGACAATCGCATATTCTGGTGGGAGGCCCTCATCCTGTTCACCATCTATATTGCCTATGTGACCTTTATGAAGTGGAACGTACAGGTGGAGCATTGCGTCAAGAAGATGATTACCAAAAACAAGGTGACTCGCGTCAGAAGTACAGATCAACTTATGCCAGCAGTAAGTAGTTGGGAAGTTTTTTGCAAACAAAATCCAATTCTTTTTTTAAAAAAAAAAGTCTTAAAAGAAAAATATAAAAAGACAAGAAATGTCGTTAAAGAGAATGCAAAAATTGCAAATTGTCTGCAAAAAAAAATAAATAAAAAAACAAGAAAAAAGAATTACCAAGAAAAAAGAAACGAAAATTTAAATCCTTTGCCAGGATGTCATTTCGTTTGTTTCTCGTTTTATTTGATGTATGCCTCTTCTTACTTTGGCCTAGTAATACTTTTCAATGCATTTTAAACCTGACACTAACCAGTTAACAGCTCTGCTAGTTACTATGACTAAGGGCCTCACGAGCTGCCATTGTTGTTGTCGTTGTATTGCAATCGGACATGAAACTTGCATGACTAACACGAAATGCGTCTTTGGCATTGAATATAAGATGATGATCATAATGATGATGAGATGACAATAATTGACGAGTTGAAATTTCACCTGAGTTTGAGTTTAAACTCAATTTGTATCTTCTTCAAACCAGTCCAGAGTGATATTTCATTGAAATATTTCCGAATTCTCTGAAGGTTAATCGGAGAATTACAGGTGGAATAGTAAGAAAAATAATTGAATAGTTGGTTTATAATAGTTAAAAAATTTCCTAAGATCATGCTCTATATACGGATGACTCATCAAAATAGCTTACTAATATTGGGTTTTTATTATCCGACGATTTAAAACTTTTCCATCTCAACTGCCAACTGTCAACTGGTTAGTGTCAGCTATCGTTCTATCTATCTATTGTTTTAAACTAATTTTTGAATTTATTATTTACATATCAAGAAATTATCTTTATAAACTTACCTCATGTGCTAAGCAATCTTAACTCTAGCTAAACATTCAGTTATTAGTGCTTAGCTTTTGTTTATTTACTACACACTTTCTCATTTGTTATGCGTCTTACGACTTGTTTAACCATATACTTCATACATATACAAATATAAACTCAAATACACACCCACACCTACACACACACACACAGACACATATAAACAGAAGCTACAATAAATACAATACAACTTTGCATGCAGCCAATCGAAACTTTGCACACAGCTTGAACTTGAATTTAATCTTAACTTGATTATGGCTCGCTAATCTTCTCTCTCACTCACGCTCACGCATGTGTCGTAGTATTTAGAGATTTGAATAAATTTTTAACTGCACCATAATACTTGGATTGTGAAATAGTTAACTTACCATTTAAGTATAGATCACACAATAAACTGAACAAAATGGCGATAGAACACTGTTATCGTATTCCATTGTTAACTGTGATATTATCCAGATTATAAATGGAAACAAAATTTCTGTAAGACTTGATGCTATATTTATTTATAACTAATTTCATAGGATCTCAGTGAAACATGGTGTATAATAAAGTTCATTACATCAAAACTCATTATTCGTCCAATTTGATTGATTACTCAATCTAGAAACTCCATTTAATTCCGTTTATTTATAATAAATGTGTCATTTATAAAGATTAAATATTTAACATTTATTTAATACATATAAAATATATTAATATATACATATATATATTTAATATATTCTTATTTTAAAAAGATTGATCAACACTTGTATTGAAAGGATCAAGAAAATTGTTTAACAATACCGGTTAGAAAAGTTATATTCCAATTATTCAGGTGGACATTCATATATTTCTGCCACATGTTCCACATTTA
The DNA here is from genome assembly GCA_035043265.1 of Drosophila testacea. Lineage (NCBI taxonomy): Eukaryota > Metazoa > Arthropoda > Insecta > Diptera > Drosophilidae > Drosophila > Drosophila testacea. Next base: position 5,434,628 of record JAWNND010000151.1, read on the forward strand.
TGGCAGGTGGTGTTCGAGGTGTATGTGGCGAGGGTGTATGTGGTGAGGGTGGTGCTTTCCTATTGGGTACACGACTCTCATACGATAGAATAGCCGAAGGTCCTTCCATATGATCTACAGTCTGGTAGAAAGAAGAGTAGGGCACTTCTTCTTTTAGCTCTAATTGAAGTTCGGCTTTGGCTGGTGATCGTTGTAATCGAGGTGTATGTGGAGGTCGTGGTGAGGATGGTGCCCTCCTATTGGCTGTACGACTCTCATACGATAGAATAGCTGATGGTCCTTCCACTTGATCTAGATCCGGGTAGTAGGGAGAGTAGGGAAATTCTTCATCTAGATCCTTTTCCAGCTCGGCTTTGGTGGCTACTGATCGTTGAAATCGAGGTGTATGTGGTGGCCGTGGTGAGGATGGTGCACTCTTCTTGAGTATACGACTACCATACAATAGACTCGGTGCATCCATTTGATCTAAGGTCTGGTAATAGGATTTTGTTTCCTCTAGCTCCAATTCGAGTTTGGCTTTGGTATCCGGCAATGTGTGCCATAGTCGCAAATCGAATGTTTTTAGTTTTATGAATATGTATAACACTATGCGATAGATCACCAAATAGCCTAGAATTAGATAGAGTGCATAGTCCGAGTGACTGAAGAAATAATCGAATGGTTTGTTATCAATTTTCAACTGCAGCCAAACCAAAAGTGAGGGGACAAATAGCACCCAATACGTCACAATCGTACACACTTCAAGTACTTGTTTGCCAAACATATTTTACGGTAATAAAAAGTACACGAACAGCTTGACAGCAGACTAGAAACTAATGGAAATATATTGAAACTAGTTTATATATTCCGTATATATCGGTTTTATGTTGCGGTCCTATAAATATTACGCAATCAAATGATTTCTGAATATTACTCACTTTCTTGTTTATAATTACAACAGAATTAGTAATTAGAAATCTAAATTTGGATCAATTCAAAACCATGAACCGCACCTGGTTCTTTGTTCTCTGCCAAACGAACCTTATTTCGCACCAAAATTAGTTCAGTTTAACGATTTGTATAACAACAACATTTGCCAAATTACTTGTTTATTGAAAATAACAAAATAAGTCAAGTTTAATATATACTTAAAAACAATCTCCTTTTTTGGGGAGCTTAAAAGTCTAATTCTCTGGCTCTTCGTAGGGTGGTGGCGGCAAAGCAGGTCGATGATTCGGTTTAGTATGATTTCGATATGGTCTATGAACTCGGACATTTGGCCTCCTATATTGATAAGGTGGGCGAATATCTGGAGAACATCGCATTCGATGACGACCATCAACGTCGTCGTCCTCCATCTCCATTATGGCGGACTGGGTCTCTTGTCGTTTGGCATAAATCATATCAGGATCATTCTGTGCGTAATATGCCCTTTCGGCATTTATCATTTCAATATTGGTGGCATCGTATTTGTGCCACACTTTCATGGTCCATGTTTGTATCTGCAGATATACAAGTACAACAATCAGATATACCACCAAGTAACCTGCTGCCAGACCAAGGGCCAATCCGCAAAAGTATTTGACAGATGTCATCAGATCATTTTCATCCCAAACAATCCATCCTTGCTTAACACAAAGAACTATAATTAATGGTGCTATTATAATCCAGTACAAGATTAACGTAAATATCTCAACAATATTTTTCTGTATCATTATTTATTTGATCCGCTTGCGTAGCGCGTCAGTTTCCTAGGGACTTGTAATTACAACTAAATTCTTCTTTCTTTTTAAAATACTGCCATATGCGGAAGTTCCCCTTGAACAAAAGTTACTCACATATAAACAAAAACCACAATTAATTTATAAATAAGCCAAATAAATCAAAGAAATAATAAAGAGTATAAGTTAATTAGTTTAGATATAAATAATACATCTGAAATACCATTTAAAGGGGTTTTAAACGGGTCAAAGGGATACCAGCGTGGATTCTTTATCTGTATTGTATATCAAATTGAACTATTATTATTAAAATATTTGCCAAGTATTGAATCTTTATCCGATTTGGTTTTCTCAACTTACTTGAATAAGCAATCGTGATATGTGTAATAATTATAAAATCAGATTTTATTAATCGAAGCTTTACAAATTATGACCATTGCCTATTATTAAATACAAATTTATTATTAAGGGGCTTTAAATGAGCTTTTTATATAAGCTTCTGCTTCTGCGAGAACTACGAGTAAATATCATTTCAGTTCGTTGAATTTCCTTAACTAAGCAACAAGTACCGTTAGTCTTTTGCTCAGGATGTTTGAAAAAAAATTCTTGGAAATTTTTGTTGTAATACTATATTGGCTTCAATTCACGCCGTATATCTATAAAAACTTTACAGAAAAGAAGTGGCTGGATTTGGATTTTGGTGCTTTAAGAGATACAATCTGGGCAGTACTTATATTCATCCTTATAGATATAATGCTGTTTGTAACATTCTATAGAATTGTTATTTACGCTTACAACAAACTAAAAAAGTTTGATAAGAAAACAGTGCGTGAGGTTCAAATGAAGTTTAAAGATGACATGACAAAGAAAGATATCGAGGCACAGTCTATAAGTATGCAACACTTGGATATTCCCGATGGATCCAGAAAGCGAACCATGATTTCGAAGTTGCGATCACGGTTCTAAAGAAATTTAAATAAAATCTATCATAATTGTTGTGATGTCCCAAAAATATGCATATTTGAGTATTAGTCTAATAAACAAACCCTTATAAATGTTATTTCCTTTAAGTTCTATTTATTCTAACAATAGTTGCAATATGACTAAGTTAAATATAACCGCAAGAGATTACTTACTTACTTCTGGCAAATATGTATAGAAACGATACTCTATTTGTTTATTTTAAATTTAAATAGCAAGAATATTCTTTAAGTTTGTACCCGGTTCTGGTTTGTTTTACAACTTTTCTTCTTCGGATAATAATTTCTCCAATTTGCCTTTGGCTTTTGATTACATGCCAAAAGCGTGATTTTTACTGAAAGTAAACCTTCAGCTGAGAATTACCGATTGTTAGAGACCTTGAACTTAATCAATTAGTACGAACATTTTAATTTTGACAAGCTCAATACACCCTTTGTACTTTTTAAGTACAGAATCTAAAAATAATTAATTACAAACACAAGATGTATTAAGTAATGTAGTCTTTGTTAATCACGAATAAGCAAACTCATAAGAGAGATAAACACAATTTATTTTTTCTATTTTTAGAATACTGTTTATGAGTAAAAACAAAGTAAAACTGGTTTTAACATTGAGAACATGAATTTATTATAGTATATATATTGGAAAATAATACATGTATAATATAATAGATAAACAGATAACAAAATCTGATTTACAACTAGGTAATAAATATGCATCTAAATTAAGTATACGTATTTACTATTTATTAAAAAAAACTCACTAAATGGTCTCTTCCTGTTACAAGAAGAGACATTTGTAACATTCGAAATATTCGAAATGGTTATAACTTTCGAAATATATGAAACACTTGAGACGTTCGAAATATTCGAAACATTTGAAACATTCAATTCATTTAAGACTCGAAAAACATTTAAAAATTTATCTAGAATTTGTGGATACAACTTGTCCATCGTTTCGTTCTTTGGTGTGCAGCTAATGCTAATACTTGGATGCTGATTCATTTCGATCTCTCTCTGTCCAGCGTCGGTTAAGCTAAGTTCACGTCTTGCCACCTGACCTCAGGTCGTGCCATTGTGATGTGTGATATCCATTAAGACATCTGGCGACATGATGACACCATGGCTCATCTTGCGTGCGAATCCCGGAGTCCGAGGAGGTGTTGCGGGCACTGGTGGGGCAGAACGTAGACTGGGCGTGGGACTAGAGATTTGATTAGTGCCCAATCGTTGTTGTTGTTCTCGCGGCAATGTTGCACTACGCAATGGACGCGTCTCATGCTTGATATGGATGCGTGCCAGATCACTTTCGACCAACAGTGGATGGCTAATGGTGCGTATCACTTTGGGCATCATCTTGTCTGTTGTTGCACCATCGACAGTATCCAAGTTCTCTGTGGATACGGCTTGATAATGTGATTTATTCTCAAACTGTGATTCGGGATCCTCCTGTGTCTTCTTTAGTTTATGCCACATTTTCACATCGCAAACTTTCAGCTTCATGTAGATGAAGATAACAATGCGATAAAAGGTCACGTAGCCAGCGAGCAGGCAGAGGGCAAATGTTGCATGATCCGAAAATGATTGAAATGGTATATTCAGATCCCATCGTATCCAATTTTGTGTTTTACAATATTGATAGATCGCTGGCGTTATGACCATCCAATAAAATAACAATGTAAACAATTCGATAATCCTTTTCTGAAACATTTCTGCTGTTGGTTGTATCTTATAGGTTTATTTAACGACGCGTGCGCGCGCGATTATTCGTTGTGCTTGGGTTCAAGATTCGTTACTAAATGATGTGCACAGAGCGCATAACCCTGCTATATAATAAAAACACAGCACTGCCATCGACAAATCAACGATCAATGCAGTCAGCTCAGACAGCCAGCTCAAAGCCCAGCTGAGGCTCAAGCAGAGATAGTGACAGAGACAGAGACTGAGAAAGAGGGAGATAGAGAGAGAGAGTGAGACAGAGGGAGAGACTGAGTCAAAGCGTTTTCAAGCTATGTGTCCGTTTGTCTATCAGGCAACGGAGGCTCGACGTTATCGGTATCACTTTTAAATAGTTATATATCGTATATAGTAAGTTGTGAACGTAAACAAAATCGACGTCAATTGAAATCCCTGGAATATCTGCATTAATTCTTGGAACTGGTTTGGGGTCTACCCCTTCATTGATATACAGGTAACGCTGATTGCATTCAATGACCAAAACAGGTTGAGTGACAATTGAGCCGTGTTTTGAGTTACAAAACAAAACAAAATATCAAGCTGTCGAGACAACAGAGTCGTCACCCAGTCACTCAGAGGTTCACTCTGTTCAATCTTGTTCCAGTTCCACATTTTTATGAATGGGATCTGGATATACAAGTTCTGTAATTGTATGCATACTATCTACAAGAATATCTATCACATAACACATTCATATATGTATCATCTATCATGTATCTCGTAACAATCTATCTACCATATACTTATTACTATATGTTGTCTTAGCTATACCTATACTCGTATTTGTTCTTGACATGCATCTACTATATCTTAACTAATTATCACTTATTGTTAGTCATTTTCATTTTCACATATCACTCATATCGTATTTAGATGGTTTGGTCTTGGTTTTTCTTTTCGCACTTCTAGAGCTTTCCTTTTTGGCCAGTCATATGTCTAAACTTTACGTTATTTCAATTGTTTTAATTAAATTAATATGTAAGCTCTCAATATGTAAAAGTATTTTTTTTCCGAACATGTCTTTTTATGTTTTATGTGTTTACATTTTTGATTATAGTGAAGGCAAAATGAAATACAACAAAACTTCCCACTGCGCTTTGACAAATACAAAAAAAAAAGTATATATATGTATATTTTTTTTCTAAATAAAACCAAAAGTCATTGAAAAACTGAAGCTTGTATGTATACTTACCAAAAAAAAAAAAAATGCAAACCCACAAAATTTAAGTCAACAAAAAAAAACATAAAATTGTTTCAAAAAAAAGCTTAAAGTTTATTGTACTATATTTTCATTGATTTGTATAAGTATATGTCTGAATTTGTTATGAATTTGTTTTAGTTTTCGTTTTCGTTTCCGTTTTCTAAAAACCACAAACAAAACCCAAAGAAAACCCTGAGTTTCTCAGAAGTAAATGGAATGTATGCATTTCCAGAGCGAAGCCACACAATCAACTGTGGTCTGCGCCTGCTCAGTACACCCGATGAATCCAGTTGTATGCACCAATCCCAGCTGTATAAATCTAAAAGTCTCACTGTTCAAAAAATTTGTTTGATTTATTGCACCATATACATTGAAAGAAAAAAATAAACGAAAAATCCCAAACAGAACGTTTTCATACGAATTTCTTTAACTTGGTCGTAGCATTACGTATAAGAGATACGATTACTCTGAAACTCGAGAGTTCTATTGGCCAAGTTAATAGATCGGTAGCTAAGTGGTCCGTTAAGTATTTGTATTATATATATTGTGGTAAACTTTAATTATAAAGTTATTATTTATTTATTTTTTCTCTAACTGAGTTTGAGATTATTTTTTGGAATATTGGCTATAAATTAATTGCACTTAACAATTCGATTAGACTTTAAGCGATACAACAGCTGAAACAACAACAACAACAACTACAACAACAATACATACAACATTACAGCAAGAACAACAACAACAAGAACAACAATCGCCCAACACTCAACTGTAAATTTATACAAATTGCAATAATAAACTTTTCTTCTTCTTCTTTTCACCTTTTTCTCAACCAAATGCTTACCATCAATACAAATCCAAAAAAAAAACAAAATAATAATAATAATAACAAACACCTTCCGAAAAACCATATACACTGCTCTTTCGAACAACTTAATGAATACCTGATAAATTCGAAAACAAAAACAAACATCTCAACGTAACGTAACGTAACCGTTAACGTTAACGCAACATAACGTAACTGTAAACGTAACCGTAACCGTAACCGTACACCCCGTCCATCCATTCTTCCTTCACTTCAGGGTAACGCTGCCAATTCATCGGAAACATCAATGGCCACACAGCCGGGCGGTTCGGTAACATCACGAGCGGCCAGCGAGACCCGTTCGGGTCCGGCCGGTACAAGCAATGCGGGCGCTACAGGTAATAGCAGTGGTGGGACCGCTGGTAGTACACAGACCGGTGCAAAATTCCGTCATGGCCTATTACAGCTAATGATACACACGATAGATCCACTACACGATGGTAAGTTCGTTGAGTTTGTCACAGTGTGTTTTGCACAAGTCAAGTCAAGTCAAATGAAATGAGAACAATTCAAAAAGAATCCCAAAAAATAAACCCAGCCCAGCCCAGCCCAAGCCAAATCCCTAACGTAACCCTTCCACCCATAACCCCAATCCTTAAACAACTATTACAATATGCCAATGCCAATTCCCAACGCTTACATCCGAAAACAAATGATATAAACATAATACTACTTACTCTACTCTATACCTAATTCTAAAGAAGAGAAAAAAAAAACAAAAAAAGAGAATAATACTAAAAATAAAATGATAATTTGTGTTCAGTTTTTAAAAGTCTGTTCTGTGTATATTCTGTGTTTCTTCCTAATTGGATGTTTGACTTGCTAGCAAGAAGTTACTTACTCTTTACTCTACTCTTTACGGTATATTATCATATGTTCGTTGCTTTCTTCATTTCTTTCTTCTTCCTATTTCATTTCATTCTTTCTTTGTTTGTTTGTTTCTTTACTTAGTTGGCCCTTTTTTTAATGGGCTGACCTTGAGGCCACTTATCTAATTACCACGACCAGCCCAACCAGACCGAACAGACTAAGCGTCGTCTATGTCTAGCGTTCTGCTCTTTACTCCCTTTCCTATCTATCCCCCCCCCTTAACCATTATTCACAGTTAACAGTTAACATTTGCCAGTTTCATTTGTAGTCCTTACTCCTAACCCCAAATATCCACTGACATTTCGGGGCACGTAGTACACTGGTCCGGTTGGTTCGAATTTCTATTAGAGCACCGGACGTGGTCGCATTGATTTATTATGTATTAGGCACAAAGCTGGCTGACTGGGTATGATTAGGTATGGATATGTCTAGGGGTATGGGTATGGGGTATAGCTCGTAAATATGTATGGGGCTGGCAAAGTTGAGTTGCCACGGCAATGGCCCACAAGACCAAGACAAACTCAAACTCAAACTGAAACTGAAACTGAAACTGTAACAAAAACTAAAGTCAAACCAAATGAAACCAACCAGGGCCAAGTCGACATTGGGGCGTTTACCAAGGTTTACGAGTGCAAAGTGTTAGAATTCTTTTAATTTCTTTTACAAAGTGCAGTGCATAAAGCCAGACAAGCACTTCAAACAATACTAAGTTGTACAATCTTTCAATATTGATTATTTTAGAAACTTTGTTTTCTGATTGAGCCACGTTTTTAATGAAATCAGACTGTGTTAGGATAGATTACGCTAGGTTCGATTAAGTCTTACTGGGTTCGATTCTTACAGAGACTCTATAATACATTTTGTTGCCACAATCGGTTATTAAGTACAAATGTCATTATACACAACACAATTAATATAGTTTTTGTTGGGTTAAATTTAAGTTAACTTTTATTTTGTCAGGTTAAACTAGATTGTTATACTTGTTGTTGCTTTCTTTAGCAAAGTTGAGTAATATTGGGTTAGAATAAAAAGAGAGGAAATATTAGGACGCGTTAGTGTAAAGGTTTTTTAATCTATATAAACTATATCTTTCTATCAACCCTGGACTGGTGCTTTTGAGGATTTTCCTTCTTAAGTTTTAATAGATTTTTTTAATTTAATTTATATCTGGCTTCATTTTTAGTTTTTACCTTTATCTTTTAAGCTTTTTAGCAAATTTTTTTAAGTTGTGTTGCTGCCTCATTAAAAAGCAATTTAATTTTATTTGTTTTGTTTTGCTTAGTCATTTTGTAATTTCATTTTGCGTAACAAAAAAATTTTGAAAAAAATTCAAGAAAATATAAAAATCAAGTAACGAAAATATTTTATGTTGTTCAATGTCAGTTTGGAGTTACATTTATATACAATATACATATGCGTTATATATCAATAAAAAAAAACAATGTATACATCTATCTTGTGTTTGAAATACATTCCTAGAATGTTGTGTCCAGCTAAGTGGCATTCATGAATATGAATTAACGAATACACTCGTTTAGTTATGAGTGAATCTACTCAAATACTTATTTACTACATATGTATCTGTATCTTTAAGATTGTTTTCGTTGCTTTCATTCCATTTGCTTCGCTCGAAGAGTTCGTTTTGTGTTGTTTGTTGGAGCGTCAACTTTTGTCGCGTGACAATAACAAAATAATTTATATTGTACATATATTAAATATATATATACACGTATATTTTATATAAATATGTTTAATGTTGTATGTGTTAATTGTAATTACTTAGCAACTAGTACAATTGGCTTTAAAAAAATGCTGTTCGAAATTGGCTTGGGCCTCGTAGAGCAATACCAGATACTCAGATACTCAGATACCCAGATACCCAGATACTCAATTGTACTTAATAGCTACAAGTTATTAGCAAGGTGCCTGCATGTATCAAGTTGACGTTGACTAGTCGAGCGGGTTGTTTTTTAGTTATTTTTTATTTTCTTTGCATAGGTCTAATCGTTTATAAATACTTGTACTTATACTTATCATTGGAATGTTCATTGTACTTACAACGTTTACATATGTTTAAAAATGTGTTTTTAAATACCACTATAAATATATCTATACCAATGAGATGTGCATTGAAACATTGAAATTCTATCAGGTAAGCTGAGAGAGCCTCTGTTTAATATAAAACAATTATTCTGGGATATCCTCTCAGCTTGAAATTATATATTAAATTTACTTACGAAATATACAAATTTAAATGTTCATATTGATCTAAGATTATCCAAACATTCAAAAAAACTAATATTATAATACAATATATTATATATAAGTATATTACAACACTTTACCCAACTGTACAGTCGTAGTATAATTCAAGTAATTGATCTGATTTTACATGCAATTGTAATTTTCTTTGATAACAGAACATTTTAAATACCCAGTAGCTTAGTACAGGGTATACACATAAGTATCATTTATCTCGTAACATTATTTCAATGTTTCATTAATGCATAAATTGTTAAATAGTTCAAATGATTTTGCTTAGTTCATCCAAAGAGCATGTACTTAACGGAGCTTAATATATATACGGAGCAAATGGATATATTATGATCATACCTAATATTGTATCTGTAATGTGATTATCTGTAAGATAGGCTTAGATTTAAGTCTCTAAGTATACACTTTCAATATGAACACATATGTATATGTATATACAAAATGCTAGTACCAAATTTTGGGGTCCACAAATAGCGGTCAGTTGAGACCCAAGAACGTATCACTTCATGCCACATTGATAACAACAACTACAAACAACAAACCATAATAATAAAAAAAAACCCGTCCGTTTCCCACCAACAAAAATTTAAAATTGAACAAAAACTTGCATTCTGATTTAAACAAAAATTTCGAAATTAATTAATTCGATTAAAATCAGCTCCCAGTTCCCAGCTAGTGCAAAACACAAGTTCGCTGCCACACTCAAAAAAAGAAAAGAATTAAAAACAAGTTAGACCAATTATCCATGAGACTCTCGACACGGTAAATATTAGTAGTGTATTAGACTAGTTATTATAATTACATAGTCTTAGCTGTAGTTTAGACCCCCTTTCGCCGCCAATCCAATATCAATACCAATACCAATACCAATACAAAATACCCTCAGTCAATCAAAACACTCATGTGCGCCCCCAACTATGCTTCAGTTCTTGTCTGTGCCGTTATCTGTCTACTCGTACTAAATACTTACTCATTGCTCTCCGCTCTAGTCTATGCCTCAACTTTAGTTTAGTCTCTAACCTTCTAGCTAATACTATTACTATTACTACAAACTATTACCTCCAAATCTCCAAAATGCTATTTCGCAACTGACATCAACATTTTGTATAAAATATTTTCAATATACTCGTCTAACTAATAACCTAAAGAGCATTTAGCTGCTTTAATTTGCTTGTAAAAAAAACCTTTAAAAAACAAAAATTATTGATTAAAACAAAACAAAATTGAAAGAAACAAAATATATATTTAACTGGGTTAATTCGTTTTCTTCTCATTTTTAATCGATGCAATTTTATTCTTTCTTTCTTCTTCTTTTTTTCAAATTTATTTTTTCAAAATAAATAATAAACACTTGGATTTTACGTTGAAAAAACTCAATTCGTTGTGTGCAAACAATCAAAATATATTAACAACAACAACAACAACAATAACAACAACTACAAAACTACACCGCCTACTATTCTACTACTACTACAACTACTACTACTACTACACACCTCTAACACACTTATGTACAAACACGTATACCCAACACACACTGTGTGTGTATGAAATGAAAACACTGCATTTTTATCGAACACCTCCCTCAAAAAACCACACACAATTACAATGACAAAGATGATGTTCCAGGCAAAGTGGACGAGAAGGCAACACAACTGCATGCCATTGCCTCGCTTAAAGTGCTTCTGGATGCCACAAAGCCGCAAAGAGGTGGCGCCACCACCTCCGCGGCCAATCACGTTAAGATTAATCTCAAGGAAACAACGTTGGCTGATCGTCCCAATGGCAACATCGATACAACCCTCGATTCGGTAAGTTATGCCGATCTATATGTATACTTACAATATATGTACTTTAATTTGATCAATATAAAAAAATGCTAATGATATAATGATCGTGACTTTTTAGGCATGATTTATCAGAATTTTCATTTCATTAAATGGTTTCCTTATCGTATCAATTTCTTTTTTTTTATGTTTTGTTTTGTCTTCTTTTATACGATTAGTATGTGAAGTTGACTACGTCACACACAATGCGCTGCATTCTTCATACAATAAATCGCAGATGAATATAGTTAACTCGAATATCGTAACATCGAATATCGTATCGATGTCGATGTCGATGTCGTAATTTCCTCAGAATGTTGCTCAACACGCCAGATGTAAACATTTGACATTTGACACTTGAAACCTAGCATCTATTTACGATATTGTCGATTTTCGAATATATATAATTGTACCCTAAGATCTGTAAAAAATAATCCAATTACCTTAATGGATTCTTAATTTATCCTCTTTATACAATTTCCTCTTTAACTAAATTGAAAGTTTAGAAAAGAAGGTTCAAGCGCGTTAAACAAAATTTTTTAGATTATTTGAAATTGATTATAGCTGTTGGCATGTTTCCTTTACATTGCTAATTCTTTGATTGATTGGTTGATTGATTAACTGATTGATGCGTTTGGACTGAATCTAAACATCTCGAACGAAACACTTTTTAAACGTATGTTTTTAATGTATCCCCAAAAAATTACTGTATGTTCTTTTTATGTGTTATTTTTCCCATCATTTTATTGGCGATCTTGAAATCCAATTTCCAGTATGTAGACAGTTGCAAAAATGAAACAACAAATAATGCGGTCTGTGTGTTTATGCAACGTTTATGTGTGACTTTTATGGAGTTTTTGTGTTTAATTTCAACTTCAAAAAAATATATATCAATTTTATGATAATTACTTTCCATAAGACTTTCCACCCCACAAACACATGCCACTCACCCTTCAACTATTCACGATCCTTTGTTGTGTATGTTTACTTATAACCTTAACTGTAATTCTCTCTATTCGCTTACCATGCCCACCATCCATTCATCTCTCTATCTATCTCTCAAAGTCTTTCTCTATCTATCTCTCTCTCTATCTATCTCTGTCTCTCTGCGTGTGTGTGTGTGTGTTTTTCAATGTCTTGCCCGACCCCCCTGAAAAATAATTAAAAGGACCTAATTCGGAATAGACAAATTTTGCATACATAACATACAATATACGATTCACGAATATCGTTTTTGAATAAAAGAAACAATAATATTTGGAAGAACTCATTTGCTTTGTATCTTAAGCTTTAACTTGTTTCTAGTATTAAAGGAATGATGACTAAACGCATTACGTAATAAATACTAGATAAATATCACAATATGTTCAATATTTTGTTAAATCAAAATAATATTTGTTTATCGCTTCTCGATTAAATTTCATTCATAATTTCACTGCTGCTCGGTGAAGTCATTCAGTTATTCTCACATTTTCAGAGGCACTCATGGCAAATGTAGCTGCCACGCGCCAAGCCATATACTAAATACGCTGTGCAATCGCCAAACACACCCACCACACCCATTACACCTCATATACATACTTACATACATACACGTATATGTATCTCATTGTGTTTGCCGTCCTCAGACATTGTATCGTAACTCGTTATTGTTGACGATTTTGCTGAAATATACATTTTTTATGCATAGGCGCAAGCACTGGATCAAGCAGCTAACCATTTTATAGTTTACTAATTTTGTTATACCCTTGCATAGGTTATTGTTATATTGTCATATATAAAACTAAGTAGGTCTATCGATCTAATTAATACTTTTGATCAGTGTTAGATCTGTCCGTTTCAATACAAACTGGACTCTAAACTCAGTACATCACATATCAGATATTACAATTGATAATCATTATTTACTTTTTATACAGAAAATAATCAACTGTAATTTGAGTAATCATATCAAAATAAAACTGCTGATTCATTAAATACAAGTTTCAGTACGGTTTTTTGTTTGATTACAGGCAAGGTAAAGGGAATCTCCAATAGAAATAACATGAGAGCAAATTGCAAGGGTATTGAGTCTTCGGAATATCGAAGATTTCTATTTTACCTTGTTTAGTTTATAGTTATTATTTGATTCGATTTGCGCTAAAAGATGTCAAAGCAAACAAACAAAATTCAAAGACTATCCAATGGCTATTCAACATTTGATTTAAATTCGACTCACAATTGACACTGAACCGAGCGTATTTCCGAGTTGGGCCTGAGTCATAAAAATATCAAAAATAAAAAGAAACTTCTCATTTGTTCTCTATCGATCTCTCTCCCTCTCTCTTCTCTCTCTCTCTCTCTCTCTCTCTCTCTGACTCTCTCTGTCTAAAATTGTAATTGTGTTCAATTCCCGTTCTAAGTGTTTGTTATGTAATAACCCGAACAAAAATGAATCCCCACACTTTCTCTACACATTACAAAAGCTCTATACATCCCAGCTCTATCTCACTACCTCCCTCTCTCTCTCTCTCTCTAACTCTGTTACCCTCTATCTCTATGTCTCTGTCTAAAAGTTTGATTTATTAATAAACTTTTATTTCAATAAGAAATTAATTAAAAGGCAAAAGTACAATAAATATTTAACAATCTTACCAAATCAAATCTTAACTTAAATTCAATTCTATATCAAAAGCCATCGTTAAGTGGTCGACGTCCTAGCTGGATTGAGCAGAGGGTCAAAATTCAGACACGCAAATTTAGCATCAAAGTTAGTTTCATAAACAATTTTTTATTGATCTCTCTCTTTCTCTCTATCTATCTATCTATCTATCTCTCTCTTACTCTTTCGTCTTTTTATATTGCATACCAATTTTATTATTATAATTTTTTTCGTAAAAGCTATATATATATATAAATATTGTATATCTTTGCTATGTGTTAAGACGCTCCTGTGCAGTGGAATGCGAAGGCTGACAATGGGAATGGCATAAGTTCTGGCATTTTAAATGTCTGTTAGATGAGGCAATCGACATTTAAAATTTGCATAAAAATCATTTGAATTTTTAATTATTTATATCCGTGACTATAATTTGATGGGTAGGCAATGCAATGTAACTAAAAAGACAAGTCTAATTATCGTAAGATGTGCATATTGCATTAGTTGATTCTGCAATATCAGACAGAGACTATAATAATATAACTTTTGAGCAGTTTTCTTGCCTCATAAAGAATATTTCAACAATAAACCCAAATAGTACCACAAATTTAGTGAGTTGTGCCTACGATATAGCTATGTATTTATTATAATACAATAAGTTAATTGTGTAATATCAGACAGAGATTATAGTAAAGAATATCTAAACAATGGGTTTATTACAAATAGTAACCCGAATTTATCTACATCTTTAGAATATTTCAAATTTAACAATTTATTACAAACTGTACTTGAGTTGTGGTTATATCGTAAGATGTGTTTATTAAAATACAATAAGTTAATTGTGTAATATCAGACAGAGATTGTCGTAATATAACTTTTAAGCAGTTTCTTGCCTCATAAAAAATTTTT
Source organism: Drosophila testacea (assembly GCA_035043265.1). Classification (NCBI taxonomy): domain Eukaryota; kingdom Metazoa; phylum Arthropoda; class Insecta; order Diptera; family Drosophilidae; genus Drosophila; species Drosophila testacea. Next base: position 5,449,628 of record JAWNND010000151.1, read on the forward strand.
AAACAATGGATTTATTACAAATAGTAACCCGAATTTATCTACATCTTTAGAATATTTCAAATTTAACAATTTATTACAAACTGTACTTGAGTTGTGGTTATATCGTAAGATGTGTTTATTAAAATACAATAAGTTAATTGTGTAATGTTAGACAGAGATTGAAGTAATATAACTTTTTAGCAGTTTTTTTGCCTGATGAAGAAGGTCTTAACAATAGCTTCATTACAAATAGTACCCCGAATTAATTCACATCTTTACAATTTTTGAATATCGTAAACTTAATAATGTATTACGCACTGTACTTGAGTTGTGGTTACAATACTTTGTGGGTACCTAATCAGAATTTTTTCTGTTGCAAACAAAACTTGAGAAGTGAAAAAAGGTATTGCACAAAATATGACCCGCATCTGGGGTTTGGTATATTTACAATATTTAAATTTAACAAACTCGAAAAGACACATTCAACATTAAATAAGAATGAACTCTATGGGAACATAATGGCACACCCAAATGTGCAGCCGTAATGCTGCGCCGAGTCATAGAACAGACCATGATTTACCCCAGTTCCACAAATATGACTCATTAGGTAATCTGAAAAAAAAACCGTAATTTAATATTCGATAACATTCGATTGACGTCACTGCGTAAACTGAAGCCAAACGTGTCATCAAACTAAGTAGTTACTGCACAGGAGCGTTTAATAAAACCACAGACGCCACAGGCAAAGAATAATAACATTTTACAAATAGTAAAGAATTAAAAATTTAGAATATTCAATCATTTAGTTAGCTTATTGCAAAATTGAAAGAGTAATCTCACTCACATTGCTTTAATGCCGCTTATAAGAAATGTAGTATTAACACTATAGTGATAAAATTAGTTTTCAATCATCTACTTATAACTATTTTAATATATATTTTGTACTTTCTATTTTCGTTACACTTTGTGATCGATCGACTTTAGTTCGGGCTGTGCTCATGCGCATCCATTGTGTGTGTATGTGTGTGTGTGTAGCCGTGTCTGTGTTCTTGCACATGCACATTGAAAATCGAAAAAGATAATAATGATAATTATAATAATAATTCTAAGAGCATGCCTAAGTCTAAGATGCTGAAATCTGACATCTCTCTGCACGTTAGCACCCTCAGTATTTGTTCTATTAACTAGAAAGTAAGTGCATAATATCTGTATGTTTCCATGTTATGTACAACACTGCCTATTAACACTACTCGTACAGCAGTCACGAACTTTACTCTGGCCACACTTAACTTCTCGCACCATCTAACTAACTAAGTACTCGTACTTTACTATGCTTAAGGGCGTACTTACTTCCATAACTAGAGTGAAACTGGCAGCTAAGCAAAACTCTTAACGCCTATCTGTGAGTGCGTCTTTCTCTCTGTCTATCTCTCTCTCTCTCTCTCTGTCTCTCTATCTCTCTTTGTCTGTCTCTCCCTTTCTGTTTCTCTCTGTCAGTATATAATTGGAAAACTGTTTCGAAATCAAGCAAAACTCTTGATATAATAAGATATATCATTAAATCAACAAAGCTCACTGATCATATTTAAACATAGTATAAAGACATATCATACAGCATTCATACCATTCATTCATATTTCACATACTCCAATATATAAATATATATATATATATTTTCTATATATAATACATAACAAACGATATATTCTAAACTTAAGTCAACATTTATTGTATAAACAACTGAACAATGCAATTAAAGCACTGCACAAGTTTTGCCTTTAATCTTATATAACATATATATTCGTATATATATATACTATGCTCATCCACAAAATGTAAGGCGCCCGATATCGAGGATGACCCAGAGCCTCTCAGCATGGCCTGGCCGGATACGGCCCGAAAACGACTCACCTATATCCTGGTCGCACCACTTTTGGTCCCCATGTGGTTAACATTGCCCGATACGCGGACACCGCGTGGCAAACGCTTCTTTCCGGTCACCTTTATAGGGTCCATTGTTTGGATAGCTGCCTTCTCCTACCTGATGGTCTGGTGGGCCAATGTTGCTGGTGATACAGCCCGTATACCACCCGAGGTAGGTTAATACAAATGCATAATACAACACGTCGAGGTTAACTTGGAAGTTTGACTCCACCATGTTTATGGAAACCGGACGGATTGGAATAGAATATATAATGTAGATTCTATAAAAACGATCGTTTGAAAATTAACCCAAGTCAACTGAAAATCAATTATGTTGTTTTTAAAGATATCAAATGAAGATTAACATATCCTTCATATTGATAAATTTAGCTAGCCTGTTTTAAAGCAATATCTGAATCTTGTTAAATTTCTATTAATTATAACTTTTCGATGAATTTTTTAGGTAATGGGTCTAACATTCCTGGCGGCAGGCACATCCATACCAGATTTAATAACCTCGGTCATTGTGGCACGCAAGGGCTTCGGCGACATGGCTGTGTCCAGTTCGGTGGGCAGCAACATATTTGATGTTACTGTTGGGTAAGTTAAGATTCGAGAAATTCGAATAATAATACAACTTTGGATCACAATAAATACACTGTAAGACTAACTGTTATATTTGATAATGCAGTTTGCCGATACCATGGCTGCTATATGGGATTATCTACGATGCGCCCGTTGAAGTGAACTCGGTGGGCATGGTCTGTTCCATTACCATATTGTTTATGATGCTCGTTTTTGTGGTGATGTCAATTGCCTGCTTCCGTTGGCGCATGAACAAGGGTCTGGGCTTTACCATGTTTCTGTTGTACTTTGTCTTTGTTGCTGTATCGCTGATGTTCGAATATGATTTGATCACTTGCCCCTTTTAAAAAGCGTCCAGCATAAAGACAAAGATCATATATACATATTGCCGAGGGAACCGCGCAATAACCAATTAGCTAAATTTATATACAAAACAAATTAATGAATTAATTACAAAATACAAATGAATTAACAAATGGACTAAGCTAACTAATCGAATTGTTAAACAAAACGCATAAATCACAATATAACTCAAACACTAAACAAAAAACCCAAAACCAAAAGCAAACGAAAATGATAATGAAAATGATATCGAAAACGAAAACCAAAACCAATTCAAAAACAAAAACAAAAACGTTAATAACAAACAAAAAGAGTTAGTTAGTGCTAAACATGCAGCGTTTTTTCCTTTTCCAAAAAAAAAATTACACAAATAAAGACATTTACTTTAAATGTTTAACCGCAGCTTTTTAAGCAAAACCAATACTACAAAAATAATTAAAATACAAACAAGCACAAGTTCTCTATCTCTCTCTACTCGAACTATGAACCTTACTATCTTATCCATTGATTACTTACTTACTAATTAGACAAAACCAAATGATATGGAAATATGGAAAACTAAAATGGCTTCCCAATCAATTACTTTACTTATACGTTTGGGTTTTACAAAAAAAAAAAACAAAATTACGAGTACTTATATACAACTAAGTCTATCATGGCACAAGCACTTTATATACGTTACGGAACCGGACAAAAAAAAAACCAGCCAAGAAATTACGTTAAGCATATTTAAGCAGGACCAGTGTTGGATGGGCTTTTAAAAATTTTCAAAATATCTCAAATGGTAAAAAGTAAATAATGTTTTTTGATCCTAATAGCCCTAAACATTTAAAATCTGTTGCCAGACTTAAGTCGGAGCTCAAAACTAATTAACAGAATACTTGAACCGCTTGAGAAGTTACTTTTATTGTGTTTAACCATCTTTATCTTTATTAGATATGTCGGAACTAACACTTTTTCGATTTCCAAAGTTTTTTGATGGTCAAATCGTTTTAGCCCAGATCTAACACTTGTCGATCTGCAATTTTTTTGATTTCGCCCGCTCTAGATTTTTGTAGCGAAATTCCCAAAAAGCTTTAAGTCAGAGTCCAAATCAGTCAGTTTACTAAAAAGAAACCTATATACTATATAAACTTATATACCACACGCACACTTACATGGCATATATATACTTACTTATATTGACCTATATTGATTAAGTGATAATTTGCGTACTTATTAAACGACAAAATGATAACTTTCAAATATGCTAAAACTATACTCAAAATGCAAAAAAAAACAAAAAACAAAAAACATAAAACAAAACGAAAAACTTAAAAGGATTATAAGGAAACTATAAATACTTTATAACATTTTGCTAAGCATTTGTCATAAATAATTTTAAACATGATGCTCGATCAAACCTTTACAACTTACCTATTATTATGATTATTATTATTATTATTATTATCTCTTATGATTCTTGTTGAAGTGTAAGAGGTGCAGAGATTAATAAATTTAACTATAAATTTAAACAATATTTATGATAGATTTCATAAAGATTCGAAATCGAAACCCAAATATAAATAATTTCATATACTTTTTGCTTAATGAAACCCCCATATATACTTATATATAAATATTTATATGAGCATATAAACATATTTATACATATACGACATATAAAGAAAAAAAATGAAACGATATTTAAACAAGAACAAAAAAAAAACTTGCTCTCTTTATTTAGAAGTACGTAAAATTTTTCTAAACTAAACTAAAAACAAAAACCAAACCTTTAACCGTAAAATCGTAAATCGTAAATCGAAGATCGTAAATCGTTAACTCGTAAAAGTGGCCGCAAGCAAAGAACAAAATTTAACATAAAACGCATTACATATATGCATACTTATATACAATACATATAAACATATAAATATATATATACATATATATATTTTATATATAAACAACCACAACAACAAAAAATATGAAAACATAAAAGTATATATATATATATATATAAACGTATATATATGCAACTATAAATTAAGTAGGCAATATATCTAAAGATAACCCAAAAACCGTTTGCAAATGGCTCGCAAATTGAAGTTAAGGAAACAACAACAACAACAACAAGAAAAAACAACAACTAACAAATAAATAATAAAACTCTATACAACAACACACATAAACACACACACACACACTCAGAACAGAAAGCAATAATTTTTACAACAAGTTGAGGGCGATAACATTAAAATGAGAACTAGTGGCAGTGACATAACCTTATACATATATACAAGATAATTATATATATCTTCATATATATATATAAATATTTATATATGTATATAACAAAATTCAGAACTGTATATTAAAGAACGGCCAAAAAGCAAAATGAAGAAAAGCAAAGGTAACATTTGAAAAGTCGACAAGAAAAAAGAGAGAGAAAGAGAGTTAGCTCCCAGCAATGTTGTATAGCCTATATAGTTGAAGCCATCAGATATACCTATACATATATATAAACGTTATTTATATATATATATATATACCTTCATATGCAAAGAGAAAGGTAATTAAGTGTCTGCTCTTACACCCCATGGGTGGTGCAGTGCATAGAATTGCACAAATTAATTTTAATTATATGGTCAAACATACGAGTGTATAACAAATACAATGCAGAAATTAACAAAGAACACCAAAAACTAAAAAAAAAAACAAAATAAAATAAAATGAGAAGCGAAGCGAAGAAACAAAACAAAAAAGACAGTGTATAATAATACCACGAGTCATACATGAAGTACGTCACGCTAACTACCGTGCTTATCAAATGCTCTATAAAACCTACAACATGGCATCATACCAAACTCGAAACTCAACATTTCAACTAATATGTCCAAAATGAGAACACCCTCCATGCTGAGATGGGCGACACTGAGAGCGAGGCAGTTGATCATATTCAAGAATTGCTTTAAACTAACACTAAAAATGACTAGAGTGTTATTAGTCCATTTCTCATTTCAGAGTTTTTAACTACTTAGCAGTTCTATATTTTCTTTATACCTAATAAGATGATTCGGCCTAGTCAATAATGAAATAAGTATATACTATTTTTCTTTAAAACTTGTACTTTATTATTCAAACTCTATGTCTCTTGGAAGCTTCTTCAGTACCTCTTCGATTTCAAATTTAATTACTCTATGATCTTTACTATCTATATTTGACCAAACTCATTCTATCTTTAGCCTTGTTTTTGTTAAAACTTTTCAACTTCAATCATTTCAATCTTTTTAACTAACTGATCGCTCGCTCTCTTCGTGTCAGTTGCATTTACTGACCATATAGCCACACTGAAATTTTTCAAATCGGGATCGAAAACGGATCAGGTAACTTTAGATTGCTTGTAGCCAGGCTTGAAGACAGATAACTTCCAGAACTAACAAAGCAAATACAAGCTGTATATGGTTAAAACTAAACAATAATCTTCCAAATTAACGAGTACATACTTATATCTATATATATTCTAACATATATATATATACATAAAATAATACCTACATACTAAAGAAAACTAAACTTAAATACACACACACATTTAGTTCATGACACCCAGCACAACATCACACAGATACACTCACACACACACACACACACACACACTCACTTAAAACATATCGCGCTCACTTTTTTCTATAAAGTACGAAAGATTACAAATCATTATGTAGAACTAACAGTATATTCCAGAAGGATAGGATAAACAAAATCAACTAACTTACAAGATTTATAAGAAATTGTTAATCAACTTCATGGAATGTTGGATAGATGTTCGTTTCGAGGCACTTCTCTCTATATACGAAAGCCTAATCCATAGAGCGCAGTACAAATGTAAGCTGTGTCTGTGTCTGTTAACAATTACAGTACTACCTAACTAATGAAAACAACAAATCAAAAGAATATACATAACATAACATAACATACTAACTCGTACATAGAAAACAATAAGCAGCAATCAATTTAGAGTAGTTAGCATCGATCGATCTATCATCTTTCATCTAATTCCCAAATCCTAACTCAAAAATTAAAACGCACATACACACCCACACCCGTCAAGTGGTCGTAGAAAATCTCGCTTTAAAGCAAATTATATAAGATTATATAAATATATACAAGAAAGTTATATATATATATATATATATATATATATATATATATTATATAAATATATATAAATGAGAAATTGTTATGGTTATAGATTTTTAACAAGTTGAATAATTGCGTAAAAACAAAAAATATATCAAAAGGAAACAAAAAAAAAATTGTTGAAAAATTAGAAAAAATGTTCATAACAAACGAAGGAAAAGTGAAAATGAAGCGTAACAAAGCAAGAATTAATAATAATAATAACAATAAAATTAATAAATACAGTATATACTTTATGAAATATTTAACTTACCAAATAAAAATCATTGTTTGAAATTAAAGAAAACTGAAAAACAAAAAAACAAAAAACAAAAAACAAGAAAAAAACAACAACACGCGTACAATTATTGTGTCTGCTAATTTTATTCTAGACCAAAATTTTTTAGTTACAGCCAAAAGAGCCGTAAGTATAAACCAAGCAGATTATTATTATAACTTAATGATGTGTACAATTGGCAACTAAATATTAATTTTTAGAAATGATATAATATGAAATTAGCAAACACATAACATACAAATACATTTACATATTCACACATATGCATATACAATAGGGGAACTACTTAACTGATATACCCCGGGTAGACAGATGAGTTTAGGTATAGCAAACAATTGAATCACCTACAGTTTTAACTAAACAATCTTCTGTAACGAACAAGCACACATAATCATTGATTTCAGCTTTAAATAAACTATAATTATTATAGATATACCACTAACATGTATACAAAATATATGATAAACACAACAAATATTAACTTTTATATAAATGCATGTATATATATACATATATATATTATTTATATACCCACGGAATTTGCCTATAGTTGCAAAAAAAAACAATTAAAATTCCCAATTAATTTTTTAAATAATTTTTTATGTTCTTAAGTATATATAACCCAGTATATAGTATATATATACGAGTACATCAAATAAATGTTTCAAGTTGCGTCCGTTGTATAATTAATAAATACAAGCAAAAACAAAAAACAAGATTCAATTAAAACGCATCGAGAGCAGTGTTGCCAATTCAGCTTTTTCCCCGTCGAATCTAGCTGGAAAGTTTCGAAAACATCGGGCAGCGGGAATTCTGGATTTTTGAAATGTTTTCTAAATATATGACAGGCGGCGCTAACAAAACTAAAGCACACTCGAATTTGTGTGCAAATAGTGCTTCAATAAAATTAAGTTTTTCACCAAGAATATTATTTTTTTAACAAAATAAAATAACTCAAAATTAGATAAAATTAATCAGCTTCTTTTAAAATATGTCTCGATTTTCTATCTTAGGTTCACAGAGCAGTGTGTAAAACTTGGGCTTTTCAGGAAAAGCTTAGAAAAATCCACAGATAAATTTGAGCAAAGTTTTAAGCAAATCCATGAGCCTTTTTGAGTGTCAAAAAATTTTCGTCATACTGTTTTGGACTCCACTTAAAAATGGGTCCCTTTTTTCATTTGTTTTAGCTATTTTCCATTATTCTTTCCATCAAAAACTGATTTTTTCCCTTCAATAAAATTGGTAACACTGATCGAGAGTAGCAATTGCAAGTTGTAACATATAGTTAACAATATTGGTAGACTAATTTAAAGTTTTTTATAGAGTTTTCAAATTTGTAAGTATATAACAACAGCAAGAACAATGCGTTTATTATTTTTAATAGGCAGGCAAAAACCAATTTGATATCGTTGGAAAATCAGTTTGTTAACAAACAATAAAAGAAGACGAGAGGCAACAATGAAAAATGTAACCAAAACGAAACCAAAAACATAGCCGTCGTGTGTAATAAATACAACAATTCCTTTCCCACCAGTGATTTTGTGTTGTTGAGTTTAATTGTTGTGCAAATTTTACTTTACATTTATGTACATTTACACACATACATGCATATTCATGTACGAATATATAGACACAGATATACATATATGTATGTATGTATGGTTATATTTTAAATGAGAAATCGTTGAGCATGTATTTAGTACATACATAATTAAATTAGTAATCAAGAGAGTATTATAATAAAAGAGAATTAATTTTAATAACTGATACGCTTTTAGCACATAAGATTGTACAAATAATTTACATAAATAATATGAAGAGAAAATAACAAATTAACTGTCTGTAAAATATCCATAGCAACTAATATGATGATACAAATATGACAGAAAATAATAGTACTTCAGTTTTAAATATGTTTTTCTTTGTTTTTATTCCAAATATCCGTATGTTTGTATTTGTATATGATAAGCCTTAAACAACAGGACCGAAGACGATCCTGTAAACCAGTCAAACGAAGTGATGCAATGATGGATTAATAAACCGGGAATCCCTAAACTTGCTGAAAATGATTTCGGCTTTACTTTACAACAATTGCGTATAATAATACAGCAATGCTATAAAACAGAATGTTATTTACTTTATAGAAGTACATATTATATATATTTAATGGAAACTTTTAGATTTTATACAGAATACACCACGCTCACTTTATTCCCCATCCCGTCCCCTATCCTACTCATCCCACACCATCACATGAAATCAGAGATAAACTCATGGACTAGAAGCAAATCAAATAAATAGTCAATTTCGATATGCATATGTATGTATTTCAAACATATATATGTCTGCATATATGTATGGCCGGCACACAATATACGAATAAATGAGTAGAAAAACAAATCTACGAAATGATATTAACGCATTTTGCAGAGAGGGGCGCAAACGGAACGACACTTATGTAAATCAAAACGAAGCTATAACATAGATACAATGTTAACTAGTTGTTTAGGTGAAATATACAAAATAATCACATCAGATGCATTCAAATCGTAAACAACAACGCTTAGTAAACAAACACACACACACACACACTTATCACAACCACATAACAATTACAATAACGATAATAATAACAATAACAATAAACAAAGACACCAACACATACAAAACTCTTTCACATACATGATAAATGAGCAAAATGAAAACCGTTACATAGCCGAGTTGTAGCAGAGCCGCAGCAAACGAATAATGGTAAAATGGCAGTTTAATAAAACTTTTGTTATTAAAAACAAAAAATTGTAAAACAAAATTGCAGTCAGCATATTGCAAGCAAAAAAATATAAAGTTAATGTTCAAACTAACTAATATATAACGAATATTATATAATACAACAAACTTAGACTGTATGTTATTTTCTCAATACAATACCTACCTATAAAAACAATAAAACAAATTCAATAAAATGAGTTATCCAAAGGCGCACAACAATGTTTGAATTTCAAGGCGCGCGAAATGTTAATTTTGAATTGCAACATATCGATAAATATGTCCGATAACCTAATATGGGATATTATGTCGTATAAATTCCCTATGATATTGGGATATTTTATACTAAAACATTCGAAATAGTTTGATCTATTTTGGGCTAAAAGAATCCTATGAGAAACCCATTTTTGACATGAGATGCGTAAGGTGTTTCTCATTTCGCGCCAAAAGACTAGTTAAGTTAAGAATATGAATAATATTGCAGAACTATCGCCCAAAAATATCGATAGCGACATTATCGTATATAATCACGAAGACTTATTTATCGATATTATAAATTTTCCGTGCTTCTTAGTTGACAGATTTGGTCACATTAATTCCTTCCCACGCGACCAACAACACCAAAAACGTGTGTTTTGGGTTCGGCGCGTGTTTTTATAGAAAATAAATCTGATTAAAACAATCAGTGCTGTAAAAAGCAATTGTTTTAGTTAAATTAATAGCTGCGCTACGCTACAAACAAAATGAGACGTCCCAAGAAGGTAAGAAAAATGTCAACATATTCAACACGCAATTACCGGACACTGTGAGGTTATTTGTATACCCTTTACAACTGAAAGTGTCTTGATTTTATTATGAAGCTTGCAATTTTTAACATTCGTCAAATTCGTTGCAGTACGAGTCTGGCGAGGCTGCACAATATATCAGTCGGCGTGCAGCACTAAGGAAACTGCAGCTTTCCCTGAATGACTTTCGGCGCTTGTGCATCTTGAAGGGGGTGTACCCTCGGGAGCCTAAACACAGACGCCGTGCCCAAAAGGGATCATCGGATATTAAGATACTGTACCATGCCAAGGATATACGCTTTCTTTTGCACGAGTCTATCGTGTGGACGCTGCGTGATTACAAGGTATGTAAAAATATACAAAGTATGCAATGAGAATGACTTAAAAGTTTTATGGTTTGTTTGCAGATTTTTGCCAAGAAATCTGGTCGTGATCGTGCCATCAAGGATTTCCGTAATCTAAAACGTCGCCTGGCAATGTTCCCAGAGATCAAACTTGATCACATTGTTAAGGAACGCTATCCAACGTTTATCGATGCACTTAAGGACTTGGACGATTGTCTGACTCTGCTGTTTCTATTCAGCACATTTCCCTCACTGCATTTGATACCACGCGAGCAATCGAATCTATGCCGACGTCTAACCATTGAATTTCTGCATTATATCATCGCCTCGAAGTCGCTTCGCAAAGTGTTTATATCAATTAAGGGCTATTACTTTCAAGCAGAGATCAAGGGACAGAAGGTCACTTGGATAGTGCCACACTACTATCCATTCAAGCCACAGTCACGGCAGGAGGTTGACTTCAAGGTCATGTCCATATTTGTGGAATTCTATACCATCATGATGGGTTTCACAAACTTCCGCTTGTTTCATGGCCTAAATCTGGCCTATCCACCACAGTTCCCTAGCAGTATGTTGCAAGACAGCGAAGAAACATTTAGAGATGAATCCAGTTTCGTTTCGGATCGCATTGCAGCACTGAACTTTGAGTTGCTCCGCACGGACAAACTGCAGGAGGATGAGGAGGAGCCTGATATTGATATGGAGCTGTTGGAGCAGGATGGCGATTCCAAGCGCATCATCAAAATGAAGCAGGACGCCCAGGAAGTCTCTCGCCTGCGCACTCTTTTCAAGGGCTTGAAATTCTTTATCAATCGCGAAGTGCCACGAGAGCCACTTGTCATCATCATACGTTCCTTTGGTGGAAAAGTATCCTGGGATTCTTCCGTGTTTGCTGGCGCCACTTATGACGAAAGCGATGAAACCATCACGCATCAGATCGTGGACAGGCCAAGCCTGAGCACACAGTACATCTCCAGAGACTATATACAGCCCCAGTGGCTTTTCGATTGCGTCAATCAGTGCCAGCTGCTGCCCACCAACAAGTACTTCCTGGGTGAAAGGTTGCCACCTCATTTGTCACCATTTGTCGATTCTAAACGGGATACCTACATACCGCCCGAGGAGAAGGCGCTACATGATCCCTCGCTGATCGAAACACACGGTAAGTTAACAGCAGATTGTTCTCTTAGCCCACATTCTAATCTTAAATAATGTCCATAGCTCAAAGCGATGACGAATCTGAAGATGATGCTGCCGAGCAAGAGGAGGATGCCGTTGAACAGGAGCTGCTCGATGCCCAGCTGCAACGTGCCTATCAACAAGAGACAGCCGAGTACAAGAAGTACGGCGGACCCGATGGCGTTAATGAAGATGAAGAAGATGAGCCCACTGATGATGAGGAGTTTGATCAGGAGAGTGAAGATGAGGATGAGGAAGAAGAGGAGCTTGATGAAAAGACTCGACGACTGTTGCAAGAGGTGTGTCTCAAGAAACCGCATTTATATACCCCTTTTTAACCCTTGTTTCTTTGTAGAAAGAAAAAATGTCTGTACAATCAGGTAAAGTGCACAAGGTTAACAAACGACAAGTGCACAAGGCTGAGGTAGATGAGCACCGTCTCCAGGCGCGCATGGTTAAGCCACGTCATCGCAATCTATTCCGCAAATTGATACGCGATAAGCAGACCAAGGAAAAGGAGGAATGGTTGCTGCGTAAAAAGCGTCGCAATATTGATGCCACTGATAAGGAGGCCAAAAAGACGGCCAAGCGAGAGGCTCGCAAAGCGGCTGCCGTTGCTGCTGCAGCTGCATCCAAGCTCGGCAAGTAAGCGGCTCTGCCTCGAGGTATTCCATAATCGGTGTCTTGATCCTTAGGCTTAGATTGTATCTAAAATCAATAAATCTAAAAATGTTACAAAAATATATATCCAGTACATATATTCGTCCTTTATTTGACATTTCTCGATTGCGAATCAATATTTTAACTTGCTGTGAATGTGGTTTTACTTCAGGATATACTTTGTTTGCGCTTACTTATAGCTGGAACATATTCTTGCGTACATTCGTAACGAATTGTCAGATAGGATGACATTTCCAATTACATATCTCTTTCTTACTTACGAGGATTTTTCCAAAAGCAGAAGGAGTTCAACTCTACAAAAATCTGTTGCACAGTTATTTCATTTTATTTGTAAACCTTATAATCAAATTTCGAACAATCAGAATTTCGTAATAGGTAAAGTTGAATTTTACAGTTTGTGGATAAACACATCAAATTTATAAAAAGCCTAATATTTATAACAAGTATAAACAACAAAAAAGAGCGCGGTCAAAAAATAACAATGGATATAAATGTTGGGTCAAAAAAATGCAAACATGATTCAAAGAATTAATTGTGTGTAAATTGCAATCACTGTTGTTCAAATAGATTTGTATTGGTTTTTGTTTAAAGGAGGGTTAACTGTTTTATAGCTATAGCAATTGTTTATATACTTGTATTAACGACCTAGTTGACTTCTATTCCTTGTTTTTTTCTTCATAATTTGAACTAACGCCTGTCGCCTTTCATATATCATATAACCCTAGGTATTGTATATAGTAGTCGTATATTGTATATGCCCTGACACAGTCCAAGTCTGTCATAGTACCTATTACTCTATGTATTTGTATATATGTATATATCTAAATGATTTTATGTATATATATCGTGTACTATTATTTTGTTGGACTCCGCTCCAAGAGAGTCTCCAGTTCGCCGCCTTTGTTCTTAAGTTAAATATGTATATCGTTCATTTTTTTTTTAAATGCTAAGGGATTTTTTAGAGTTCCTTAGGATTGGATTTTTAATCGCTATCGCTATCGCTGTTGTCGCCGCCCACAGCACCATCCTCATCATCATCATCGTCGCTATCCTCCAGTTCGGGCATGGGAAAACGCAGAAGAGCCGCTATCCCCGTCAGTTGAGCAAGTTCTGTAAGCGGAAATTAAAAAGAATGTGAGTTATTTACAAATTACAGGATAGTTTTATAAAGGTTTTATAACCTGGACTTAAAAAGTACAAAGGGTCTTTAAGATTTCTGAAAAGAAAAATGTGCACAACAAAAAGAAGGAGGATTTCAGACCTCATAAAACATGGAATGTATATTCTTACATACATATATAAATTCTTGAACAGCATTTTGATACAACCATGCCATGAACACCTATATAGATCTCGGAGACTACAAAAGAGACACCACAATTTGTGTACAGACTCCTGTATATTCTTAATGTTAGAGATGTGACTATTAGCATTATAATTTATTGGCATTACATAAATATATTAACATATTTTGTTAGCATCTATAATTCAAATTTGAAAACAAATTTTTGGATTGCATTTAAATATTTTCTAAATATATTGGAAAATTTACATTTTCTGAGCGTTGTTCTAAACTAAAACTAACCTCCTTTTATTCACTTTCTTGTTCAGCAGATCTGAATGCAACTTTAAATGCTCTAATTATTTTCTTTTAAACCTTTTACACGAACATTTAAGATAAAGATTAGACTTTATAAACAAGTTTGGCATATACTTGAACCCATTAATTAACTTGATGGGAACTAAACCAACTTTGACTAGTTCAATGCAACCCAATTAACTGGACAATTTAGACATCCGGTCAAATTGATTAAAGTTGTTTAAGAACTCAACTTAAGAGTGGTATTTCCACAGCCACTAATAAAGCTAGTATGTAATAAAAAAAGAGAACTTGTTTTAATCTTTTTTTTGCAATAGGCGTAGGAGTTAGAGTTACAGCTGAGAAATTCAAGGCTCACCGGTTCTACCTTAACAAACTGAGTCAGTTTTGAACTTAACATTCAACTTGGGGGTACACAAAATAATTGCATGCAATATGCTAATACTGCATGCATTAAAAACTATGTAAACCTCAATAATTTTTTTTCAATTTACATAAAAAACAAACCAATCCATTTCGTGTGAACTTTGTGAATTGCTCAATATGCTTCAGTTTAGTATAGGTTCTGATCTGTTTCATTATGTTCTTATGTAAAACTGCGTCTGTTTACATTTTAAAATTGTCCGATTATCTGCACTCAATATAAATCAAGAGCTCGTTTTATATATTTATCTTTTTTTTTCGATTTGTTTATACTTGTTCCACAATGTTTATATAAGTAATTTAGAGCTGATTATAAAGGGGAAAATAATGAATAAAAAAGTACTTGAGAACGAAGCGATAAGGCGTAAAATGATGTGGAAATGTTCAAGTGGTGTTAAAAGATAGCTTCGATATGCAAATTTCATTATATTCAGTAAACAGTCATTTGAAAGTACGACTTTGCTCAACTAGAAGATACTCTGTACCAAATTCTGTATATTAGTAATTAAATTGATTTTACTTGGTTGGTTTTTTAAGGATCAGCAGAAGAGTAACACTTGTCTAACTTGAGTTATTTTCGTCTACCTATTTTATTTATATATACAAATGCATAAAAAGACTATAAGTAAGGAACGAAGTGTTCTTAACATTAAGTAAACAGTTTGCAGAGTAATAACTTAGTTAAGCCCTTTAATTTATATTACTTTCCCCTTTTGCAGTTGTTCAACATGTAATTACAAAGTATTGGATTCTTTTTTAAACTGCAGCGACCCATTTTCGTGTAAGAATTGGCAAAAAGCGTTGCCAAGTCGCAGACAATTGATAAGAACAAAATAAAACCAAATAAGTTGTGACATGTGAGTCATTTGCCAAGCAGTCGACGAAAGAGGCGCATTTTGTATCTATTTAAAGAAAAACGAATACAAAAAAAATGAATTTACAAAAACACGTAAAATGCAATTTTAATTAACGTCAAGTGAAATTAATTTGAAAATTGAAAGTGGCCTCAACAAACGATTTTGAATGGGTCTAAAGTACAACCAAACATTTTTCAGACGTATATCATATAGAATGCAATGCGGGAGATTCCTTCAAAAGAATACGCAATTGTGTATGGGGTGTACGGGGTGTGTGATGTGTGTGCACATATGCAATGCGAGCCATTTAAAAATAGAATTCTTAACGAGGTCATTAGACAGCAGGGGGAGGCCCCAAGTACACACACAAAATCAGCAGTAAGCATATAGATTTGCATCTTTTTTTTTGTAGTAAAACATGATATTTAGTTATTTACAAGACACACCAACCCCTAACTCTCTGGTATGGTATACGAATGTATAATACTCACGTTCTCCCGATATATGCATGCTGGAGAATATTTTAACCTCACCGCCAGCATCACGCACCGATTCAACCAAGTTAACATATTCTTTCCTGAGATTAACGTCTTGGCATCTGGAAAAAAAGAAGAAAAATAGTCATGTAAAATTTATGTTTTTTGAACATTAGAACTGTTTATTTTAAGACTTTAGAAAACATTTATTTTGAAATAAGGTGAAAGATTACAAATTCTTTTTGGAAGACTTAAATCGATTTTCCTTGTACATATATAAAGATATTTCCATCAGAATTTAAAACTAGTGGCAGTGAATATTGGCAGAGACTATTAAAACTTGTCGATTTCAAAAAAGAAAATTCTGAATTTTTGGATTAAACTGACAGACTTAAACAGACAAGTATGAATGTGTTGATGTACAAAACTTATAAAGTTAAAGACATATAACGAGTATTTTGAACTTTGTTTTCTAAAATAAAATGTTGAATGAGTTAGATCAGGTCTTATAAATTTCAATATATTTAAATTTGAATGCATTGCAGAAACACAGAGATAACGAAAAATCCAATGTTTATTCAAACGAAAGCAATTTAAGAAAATAAAAGCCTGTTATGGAAAAGCCAAATGCTTGGTAATCTCTGTCAAATGTTTTGATCAGCTTAAGATATTTTTACCTTCATAAGTATTCAATGAAAACTTGCAGCAACAGTAACTATAGGTATTCAATCTGAAAACCCTGAAAGCGCATTATGCATATACTATATGCGAATCAATTAATATCTATTACGATTCAAAGTACGTGATATTGCACATCTGAAACGTTACAATATTCGATGCTCGATACTCGATACAAATACCGATGTGATTAATCATGGCACGTGATGAACCTATGAAGACTGACTGAATACCTGTCAGACTTAGCGGGAATTAATGGGAATAGAAAACGTGACAAAGGTTACGTTTAATAGTCTATAGACTCTGAGGTAATTGCAATGAAAATGCAAGTATGAAGTCAGAACCCTCAGAAAGTACGAGTACATTACGCTATAATTGACTACAAAAAGTTATACCCGTCGGCAGTTTTAATTACAGGTTCAAAAACCTTAAAAATGTTAATGCTTCAAAGATAAAATTCGCAAAAGCCTCCCAAGAAAAATGTATGCAAAAAAAAAAAAACAAAAACAAGCGCAGGTAAAATTTCAATTATCATTTTTATTGATGGCACAAAAAGCAGACTGAGTGTCTCTCTCTCTCTCCCTCTCTGGCCGCAAAAGAGAGCCAACGAGCTCACCGAATGCATAAGTGTGACCAGTTTAGCTATCGATCGCTACATCACCAAGTGGATGCCATTCGTGAGAGTCCACGTCAATGAGTTCCACAACACGTGCAGTAGGCACTATAACATAAATGATGTATGCCGATGAGCGACTGTGACATACCCTGTGCTTAGTTAATTATAAGTTAACTTGTGATTCGATAAAAAGAGATAGAAAAACTAGCCAGGTAAAGATCATATATATAGTACAAGCTAAACACAAGCTGTAAACACTAAAGGGAAAGTCAAATTGACAATTGATGATGCTCTATTGAAATAATAGATACATTTTTAAAAGTAATCATCTTATAAGTATTTATACTTATAAAGTACAAGTATATAGTTATGTTAATTAGTTATTCTTTTTTTTATTTTAATTTTATTAGTTGTATTTCACCAAAATCTAGAGATATTAATGACAATTATTTTTAAAAGCAACTCAACGAAAAGTAGATGTTCCGAAATATCAAAGATTTAATTTTTTAGACATATTTTCGAAGTTAAAACTAACTTTAAAGAGTTGTTTATGACATTGTATATATATATATATTGAATTTAATTTTAAAATTAATTCAATAAATTATAGATTTTATCAAATCTCTCAGCAAGTATTGAGAATTTAAGACAATTTGATTTTTAGTTGTAACTAACAAAATATCAATATAAAATTATTTCTTTATGGAAATATAACATTATTCACAAGTCACAACACCAATAGACTTTACTTAACAGCCGTCTGCAGGGTATCCGAAGAGAGCATGGAGAGCAGCAGAGACCTATTCGCAGTGTATTCATGTAGAATTAGTTGCAAAGCGGCTTTCTTGCGGCGCGGAACATAACGAATCTGAGCGTAGAGCGTAGAATACGTTAAGAAACGAAGCGTAGACATCGTGACGATTGCCACGCCAAGAAGAAATTGGTGCTAAGAAACTCAAAGTCCCCCTTTTACGACCTCCCCAAAAGGAAGTGCACAATAAGTAAAAAAAACAAACCAAAAAGAAATCAAAAGGTGCGTGCAAAAAAAAACAAGTGAAAGTTTTTGTCCATGTCAAGTGTAAATGGGGGGAAAAACAGAAGAAAGAAATCAAGTTTTTTAACCAGAGTCACAGCCACAGCAGCATTCATAGTGAATTCCGTTGACGTCTTTGGAATTTTGTGGCTTTGAGTCAGCGGTGGGCAATGCAACAGTCAACAGGCAACCGACAATAGCGGCTGCAAATGTATCTGTATCTGTGAGATACCTGTGTATCTTTATACTCATCCGTTAGCCGCAAAAGTTGTCATGAATTGGAATCCATTGTTGTTACTGTTGTTGCGTGACAATGATTGCACAATGAAATCAATTGCTATAATGGAATTAACGGAACGTAGGTGAAAGAGCCATGACGAGCGGGTGGCACATCAAGTGGGGAGGAGGTCAAATTCGCGGCTAACCTTAAGATATTCTCTTGTCTCTTCGGGCCCCGTTCAACTTGTAAATTAAACGAATTTGACTTAATGAAAATCTTGTGCAATTTTGCATCTTTTTCGGGAATTGTCTGAATATAGCGTAATTCAGAAAACTGGTTTAGATTTGGCATCTAAACTGCTTTTAACGAAATACATTTGGGGCACCATTTAATACTCACAATACGTGTTTTTAATCAAAGACTTTCCAGAGTTGAATTAATTTCTTGTGATTTTTATGGAAATTTCAAGTTGTGAACTGTCATCTAATGTAGAAATTGATCAATCGTGGATTTCTTTGTCTAAAAGACTTTGCAAAAAGTTAAAAATGGGATGCTGAACACTGAATACCCTTGCAAAAGTAAAGAGAATTACTTGATATTGTTTGAGATGACTTCAAAGTTTTCCAAATATTTATTTTGTATACCAAATGTTTCAGCAATCAATTGATTTCGATTCCCAATTTTTAGGGGAACTTTAAATAGAACACAATATTAGTTTAACTATACATATATATATATAGGTTATTAAATTACTGGCATATCCAATCAGCAGATTGAAATACCCTTAACTAAACGCATTCGTGGCCCTTTCATTTCTTTCACAATAAAACTGCGAAACTTAGGCAACTTCAATACACGTGCCTAAAATAATTTTAAAAGTAAATACAAAAATATACAAAATTGTCTTCAAGTCAATATTTACACACAAGTGAAAAAAAAACAACATCCAGTAACAACAACTATCAGTCGCAGCTGCAAAACTGTAAATAGGGGCACGTTGCAAAGCATTAAAAATTGTCTGAAACGCCCTAAAACAAAAGACTAGAAAAACTGGTTGAACAGATAAATCGAAGAAAAATAAATCCATGCAAAGAGCGCAATGCAATAAAGAAAAGAAACAGACAAGAGGGGCGAGAGAAATGATAGAGAGGCAAAAAGGCATAACAAGAATATTCAAGAAGCAGTCAAAGACTTTTGCCACAAATGTGGATCATATTACAGGGCAAGAGGGGGTCGCATGTGGAACACAAGTCGTAAGTCGTGTCTATCAATGAAGAAAAGTAACAACAAATAATATTCAATCAAAACGGGTGCAAAGAGTTTGCCCGTTTCAGACTTGACTTCCATAAACGGTGGGATTTAATAGATTGAAATTCCTAATTAGTGTTGTTGTTCATGTTGTAGTTATTGTAACTTTTGTTGTTATTGTTTTCTCGCCCACAGCTGAGTATAATATTAATAATTAGCACGTTCTTTTGCGTTTTACAATCTCGAGACAAAGAAATGGCACAAGCAAAAGTTAAGAGACACAAAATATAGATACAAATACTAAATATAAACACAGATATAGATAGAATTAACATTTACATGAACATTAACATTTACATAGCTTTCAGATCGAGTAAATCAAAACTCATGTTGTTATCTGAAACAGTCCAATAAATAAAGTTCTCAGACGCCAGTTATCGAGCTGCATTATGACTCTGCATACAGTTAAATGTATAAAACTTGAAATGGAGAAACTGAGAGAATTCACAACTGAACGAAGCTTGAGATATTAGTACTTAATACGCGTGTGAAAAGAGAAACACAATACACAATACTTAAGATTGGAAACTAGAACACGTAGCAACTGTCTTTCAAGTTTCTCTTCTACTTGTGGTTAACAGACTAGCAAGTTGGGGAAACACTTAAGCCCGTACTAAATACTCAAAGGTTATTAATCATTTCATAGGGTTTACTTTAGAAGAACTACAACACAACACAACTACAACTGACAATAAGTATTTTTATAAGGAAAATCTAAATTATTATGTCAAATTAAACGACTAGATGTTAATTACAGCAATTATTGCTACTGAATATGTACAACATCTGTACAACATCTCAAGTTTTACATTTTTAAAAGTTACAACTATTAGTAATACATTCATAAAGTAAATTTAAAAGATTCCTTTTCCAATATATTCATGTTATTAAGAAATAAACAATTTCATTATGAAATTGCCATTTTGATATATGTAAATGTTGAGCAAGATTTGACTGTAAACATTAAATAAATGCTAAAATATTCATATATAGAAATTAAATTGCTTATATTCATGTTATTAACAATTAAGTTGAACTGATAATGCCACTTTTTATCTACTTCTAGTTAATTTAAACTGTTAATGGGGTTTTTAATTTAATTTTATTTAGCATTAACATAACCCCTGAAGAATGAACGAATATAAAGATAAGCTTGTCAAAAATGTTGATAGTAGACACTAAAAAATGTACTTAATGCTGAATTTAGAATCAAGCATGCTCTAACTGCTTCTTTTTAACTTTGTTTGCTTCTATCGTACTTTAGTTCCTACACAAGTGTGATCGCTGATCAAGATGCTCACCAAGCAACCAGACTATACAATCTCTGAGTTGGGATATCCACTGTGGCAGCAACAACTCTGCGAAGATAAACTCTATAAAAGTGCCGCCCACCACCGCCTATTACTAGTTATAGACACAGTTCCAGCCATTGTTCTAGTTCCAGTTCCACTTCCAGTCTCAACCGTTTGCTGCCATTGCGGGAAACACTGGATGATTACTACAAGCGTATTTTACTGAATGAACAGACAACAAGAGTGGAAAATTGTAGTGCAAGACGTGGCAGAGACTTGGATGATGTTGTGGCACAGCAGAAGAGACAAAAGAATCAATGGAATGTTCAGCAACAGCGTGGCAAGCACAGCACCAAGAACAATCACATACAATGGTAAATCAAATCAATTTCATCATCAAGTCAAGGGACTATTTTTAACTAAATATACACACATGATTTTTGTGTGCTCTCTTTTCTTTTCTGCCTTTTTTTTTCTTTATCAATTGCGAAACAATCAACAGCAATCAAAACTGTCGAGATAAAGCACAAGCAACAGCAACACCACCTTCAACAACAACAACAACAACAACACCATCGAGAACAACCACAATGAAGGCAACCTTGGTGACTTGCGATTTGAATAGTTTTTGATTGTGAAAGATCGCAGAAGATTCATTTCCTCAGCAATGGAACTACAATTTACGGGACTGATTAAACGTGCTAAATTTAACAAATAAAACATTTTGCATAGACATTTAAGCATTAATTCTAAGTGAATGAAAAGTAATAACACTTAATTTAATTGCATGCCACGCAGTTTGCATACAAAAACAAAATACAATAATAAAACAACAACAACAATAATAAATTGAAATTTCAACGGCTCATTAAAAATGTAAACGGGCTATATGACGCGTCGGGGCTGTTTTCAGTTTCAGCTTCGGATTCCGAACCCGATTCAGATTCAGATTCAAATTCAGAATACAAAACACAAAACGTAAACAAGACAGACAACAGACAGGCCAAAAATGGCAGCATTTGTTGCCCATTCAAGACTCTACGGGGCAACCTTGATCATGAGCATGTCATGGGGAGCACATCAAATTAACGTTTTGGACGTGCTTTCTTTAAATGGCTAAATTTGTGCAAAAAAACTAAGAGAGACGGTAGATCTGAAAGCGCTTGAGATCACCCAAGAGTGTACAAAAGACGAGCTATGGATGCGCTACTTAATATGTGATCCACGATCAGTATTTGGAATGGATCAGGAAAATATTACTATTAGATATAAGCGGATATGCCAAAGGTTGGACCAAAGAGTATACAAAGTGTGAACCTCGATCTGTACTTAGGAATCAAGGCTGAAACCTGCAATAAACAATGTAGAATTCGGAAGAAGATGGTATAAAATATATATGCGATCACTTTATGATGACTCAAATATTTCTACATAATACAGTTTTAAATAACATCTATAAAAATAGAATTGATTGAAGAAGTCAGTCTATACTGGGTGTTAACTTTTAACTGTAAGATCGGGCTCTATTGCATTAAATATTATATCACTTAACGACCCTCTCAAGACATATAAAGCATATGTAGCGTATCAACAGATGCTCCATGTGGCAAGAAATAAAACAAAAATATGCTGGCAATTTGTCAAAGTTGAAGGTTTGGCACTGTGGGCTTGTCAACGATCGTGCTCTTGATCTTTCTGCTTGATTAAACTTAAAATCGTCGTATTTCTACATGTGCATGTAACATAGAATAAGCACAGTTGATAAGGCTACTTGATAATATAAAGTACATAAGGTATGAGTAGTAGTTCTTTTATGATCAAAATGTTGTAAAGTTCGGCATAGCTTTGATAAGGAAACTGATTTTAACGAGTAGAAATGTAGATACTTTAGAAGTAATCAAGAAGATAGCACATTCAGTCGTCTTCTAATTCGATCATTACACTTTCTTAGTTCATTACTATCCTTACATGATATTATAGTGGGTATTAGGGTATTACAATTGTTAAGGAAGATCCTAGGATTTTCATTATTTCAAGAAGATATCACAGCTGTGTACACAATCAGTCAAATCTTTACACTTTCCAATTCCTTTACAATCCTAAGATAACACTCACCTGAACAGATTATCAGAAATGAGCAAAGTTTCTATAGATTGAGACTCGGCAGCACGGAGTACATGTTTCTTGCCATAGAATGCTTTGGCGGGTTCACATTGCAGCATCATGTAAAATTGTTCCAAGGCTTTAACCTCGGCTGCAGCTTTCGTGTCGGACATTTTAGCAATAACAGCGGGATCTTGTAGAACCTCTGCAATATTTAATATGGTTCGTAATATACATTAACAAAGAGACTTCAAATTGAACCTTACCTTTGAGTGAGTGCTTAAAACCGGAGGATGCATGAACCAGCATGAATTTACTTTTGTTGTCCAGCAGCACTTTATAGTCCATTTTTACAGCCTGCTGAAACATGTAATCGTAGAACTGATCCCGTACAAAGCCCGGTGAGGCCACCAGCACACACTTGACCACATCGAAGTTGACGTGACGCAATATACTTTGCATGACCTGCTCGTAGAATTTGGCCAAACCTTTCTCGTGCTGTTGCACGTTGCCTTTGCGCTTACGTGGTATGGATACTTCAATCTTACTGCGGACCAACGTCATGCTTGGGGTGATGAGGCAAACATTGGCCAAACCCTCCTGCATGACAACGGCTGCCACATCCGCAGACTGTGTGGGATCACAGGCCATGTCTATGCGCTCCAATGCAATACTGTCCCATTCAGGTTTGCGCAACTCAAATTTACGATTCAGCTCCAGATCAAGCGTATGATAGGCACCCATTTTGACGTATTGATTCTCCTCAATGTTGCGACCCTTTAAACGCAACACACAGGCTTGTGTATCAAAGTCAATGCTCTCCACGGCAATTGTGAGTGTGGTGCGGACACGACCCGACACGACACGGCTCGTGTAACCGGTGGCTGTTTCATTTTGCACCTTGCGAATTGTTGTGCTGCGAACGCTGTCGCCTTCAGCAATTAGATTGTAG
This sequence comes from Drosophila testacea, assembly GCA_035043265.1. Lineage (NCBI taxonomy): Eukaryota > Metazoa > Arthropoda > Insecta > Diptera > Drosophilidae > Drosophila > Drosophila testacea. Next base: position 5,474,226 of record JAWNND010000151.1, read on the forward strand.
GCATGCCACATGTCCTCCGACTCCTCGGGCATGAGGGTAACATTGCTAGAAATAAGAAGTATATTACAAAATTTAATTAAAGGTGTTATTGAAATGTTGATGTGCAAATTACCCCTGCATGCCCTTGTCCACGTATTTCCCCAGCAATTTCATGTTGCAATTATTGGTGCTCCAGGTGCAATTGAAATTGAGGCGCCGCCGTCTGTTGCCAGACGTTTCCTTTTATTATTATTATTTTTGTTGGCGTTGCGTGATTTGTGTTTTTTGCTTTTATATGCTTTTTGTCACTTGCATTGAGAAAAATGTTTTCTTAGGTCATGCGAATTGTTAGTCATTTTTGTTGGTTGTTGTGGCTTTTCCGCAGGTTTTGCCCAAATCCCAATGAAAATTTCTAAATTTCACACGGCAAACTTTTTGACATTTTAAAACAGCTGTTTGAAGTGTTGGAAAACATCCACGTTCGAAAGCATGCGCTAAAAAATCGTCGGAATATCGACAATTCTATTTTAATAAATATTTCACTAAGCCGATAAAATACTAAACATTAATGGGATTTCGGAATACTGCTTAGGAATGAATTTATTTTTTTTCGAAGGGATCGAAAGCGTAGCCAGTTTACTAATTTTTCGTAATAAAGAGACAACCAACGATTTTGAAATTATGTATTACAAAATACACACTTTAATTAATGTTACAGTTTACACATTTGTACGGATTTGGATTCAAGAGTCGAATCTTTACTTAAACTAACAGCCTTTCAATTTCCTGCTGTATGGAGGTAATCTGCGACTTCAGCTGACTGCCTTCGTTGGTGGTCACAGAGCATGCCACAATGGGCCTGGAAACGCCGCAGGCACGTCCCAATGCCTGCTTGGAACGCACAAATACATACGGCACGTTCTTGTCCTCGCACAACAGAGGCAAGTGCAACAGAATCTCAATAGGCTCCGTATCCCCAGCAAGCACAACAATATCAGCCAAACCACGGTTCAGTGTCTTGGTAGCTTCATTGGCACCTTTACGCAGCTGGTTATAATTAAGAGCCTGCTGCAGCAAGTTCATTATCTTGGCGGTCAATTGAGCATCAGCCAATGGGAATGCTTTCGGGTTCACTTCCTCGGTCTATAGCAAAAGAAAGTATGTTAATAACTATCTCGTATAGCTATATGACAATGTATGCATGCCAAAGTTTGGAAACTTACCATTTTTAATGTTTTTTCTTTTTAGAATTTCTAAAATTTAAATGCAACCTCTCGGCTTGTGTGCTTCACTGAGGGGCAGAGTTAATATTAAAACGTTTTGAGCAAAACACGTGCGTCTAAGATTGTTATCGATATCGATAGATTTTTTTGCGATGATATAATTGTGCACGATATTTTTATCTAACGATAATATCGCTATCGAAAAACGTTACAGCTGGCGGAAAATGGCCGAGTTTGCAACACTGAACAATAGTTTGAAAATTAAAATTGAGTCCCAAATGCAGTTAAATGATTACTAGCCAGAATAACACTTAATATGACTGTTCAGAAATACAAGGATGGACGATGTTCACAAAAGCAGCAGATATGCATCTCCATATAATCGCTGTGTATACTTTATCATTAGATACTGTTAAGCTTGCTATTTCATCTACAAAATCCATAATTCCGTTCATAATCAGATTCTTTTGCATTTTCAAGGTTCATATTTATCACTTATGCTTACGTCTGTTAATTCTACTGAATATTCTGCGCAAATCTCCGCTTGAATTTAAATGCATTTTGAGTTGCGCGTCAAGCTTGGTTTTACCACAAATTAAAAATATGACGCTGCGACAGAAATGTAAATCTTTACATTTGCATATTTCTTAGTTTTGAAAGTTAACAGAAACGCCCTATTGTTTTTGAAAGCATTATACATTTGTAAGTGTACATATGCCAAGCTGCATTTTGAATTCAAAAACAGCAGTGGTGTTTCTTATACATAAATGTCCGGAATGGGGGCAAAACTGAATTGAAAGCCAGGGATTGTTTTGGCCAATGAGGAAGTCAAACCAAGGAATCCGATTATCAAGATTGTTTTGTACAATTCCCGGGTACGTGAGCCACTTTATTTATTTCGTTGGTATTAAAGAAAACACAATATTCTTGTATTTTTACGTTACATACAAAAGGAATTCACTTTATTACCAATTCTAGTGTACACTATTTAAAAGTTCCTGCAAAACAAAAGAGATATGAAGCAATTAATACTTAATCGTAATGCGAATGTTTAATAGAATAACTTACTTGGTAATGAGGCCATCCTTCTTGGCCAGACGCACAATACAATCGTCGGACTCGCCCATGCGACGGATCTCACCGCAAATGGCGTAGGTCTTGGTGCCATCGGTTTGGCGACCGGTCTCGGGATCCACAACAACGATGCTCAATTGCACAGAGGCGTGGTCCTTAGCGTGGATGATTCTGTTTGATGCCGAGCTAAAAACAATATATGAATTCAATTAGCACAGCAGCGGATTGCAAAAAATATCGATAAATAAGTAATTTACTGGATTCTACATTGTCCACGGAACACGTGTTCTTCACTTACCATTTGCGGGGCACGTACAAATCAACATTCTCACCGGCGTCGTTCTCCATTATGCTGCAATATGAAGGGTAACATTTTATAATTGTTTTGTGCGCATTTAAAAGCATATTATAGCATTTTTACTCACATTTTGTAATAATTTACAAATTTGCGACCAACACTCGGCAATGGAGGCTGAAAAGAGAAAGAGTGAAGTTGGCTGCGCTGCAGGGTTGCAAAAATATCGATAAGTACTTTACTGCATTCTACCATTTATTAAGGGTATTCCATAAAGGTTTAGTTGGTTTATTGTTTGTTGAAACCATGATAATAGCGTATAAACAAGAGAAATTATTAAAAGAAAGTATGGCAAGACTACGGTTTCCGTGGCGTCAAGTTCTGATGATGGATTCTAGTAAAACTCATCAAAATAAGTCGAAAAAATATCGATATTATCGATACATAAAATGCTTAGGTGAGCCTTTAATTAATACATATTAATTGTGTTACACTTCAATTTAGTAGAATATATATACAACAAAAAAAATGTTGACCGATTCTCAATATTCTTTCGACAGCCCTAGTAATATGAAAGCAAATCTTTTTGGCGCCATCTATTTTTTGCTAGCGCCGCTTTTTTAGAACTTCAATTTTGTCGTGTAAACCGCAAATCTGTGTAAACAAAATGGCCGAGTGACGAGTAGCTGCATTGCATTAAAATTGGCGCCGGAGCTAGCTTTTTAGGCCTTAGCGCCCTTTGTAAATAAAGTCGGTAGCTGTGCACTCGTAGACCTATATCCATCCGTAGGATACATTAGACCCAAATAGAAAAGAACAGTGACAATTATTGGTGCAAAACATAATAAATATTTGTAACGGGCCCGGAGGCCTTACTGTATGTGAGTATTGATTTTGGACAGAGGCTGTGTCGTAGGTGTCCTTGATCCGGTGTCAACGCTGATTTTTCGTCAATGGAAGCCGCAGGACTTTTTTTTCGCTTCGTCAACTTTGTGTGTATTTTTAAGTTTGTGTGTGTGGGCGTCAAGTGGGTGTGTGAGTTTGTTTTTATTGTGGATTAACGCGTCGGGTTTTACTTTTCATAATTACAGTTTATAGCTCAGTGTTCGAAAGTAAATGTTCAATATTCGTACCGTTATAAAGTGACGTTAAAAATCAGTTACAAATACCAGGCATATTTGTCTACCTACAAGACTTGTTAGATCTTCAATTTGTCAATTTTCCGTTAAGTTTGATTACAACTTTTATATTTTTAAAAACTTAAGTCATCTTTAACTATGCAAATTATGAATTAAAAGCATAATTGTATATTCTACATGCTTTTTATATGTTGAGCTCGTCGAAAGATCTAAATATATATGTATGAATTTAGTCGAGCAGGTTCTGCTGCAAATCTCTATGCCTTGGCGTTTCAGTCACATTTCAACTTTTATCGTGTACGGTGCCTCCACGTTTCTTGCTCGTCCGAACGCTTGGCGGCGTGTTTTATATTTTCTCATTCTTAAACAGACTTCGGAACGGGCCGGTTGCTCAGCTTCTTGACCTTTAACGCGTATGTGAGAGTGTGTGATTTTTGCATAATGTAAAACTAATGGAAATGTAAATTTATGTATATGCCATAAATGAGATCATATTCGTTTAGTAGGGGGCTATTTATAACTAATATAAAACAATAACAAAAACTGCAATGAATAGAAAAAGATGCAACAAAAGTGAAAACAATTGTTCAAACGAAGACGCATCTTGTGTTTTGGAAACTTTATATGAACGTACATTCGGGGTTTCATTACTGTTTTTTTTTTAATTTATTATTATTATTGATGTTATTGACTCAGTAATGAAAGGGATAGTAAAACCCAAATGATTACCGTAGTGAATGACTGTAACTATTCGATAGCATGTTGTAAGGTATAAGCATTTATCACATGAAATAAGTATTTGATAGGTACTTATCTCTCAAGTACAGCTGACGACCTAGAACCTTACGTAGCTCAAGGCCCTGTTGAACAGTTTAACGATTACATTTTTGAATGCAATAAATACTTCGAATCCAGTTGGAATTTAATGAATGAAACCATCCAGTTAATGAGGGCTTGAAATTAGAAACCTTTTTAATTAAAATCGAACAGTATAAAGTAATTAGGATGGGCCCACAATCTGGCTGAGAGCTTAAAAAAACAACAGCAAAAAAGAAAATGAAAATTAAAGACTTGCTGGAAAACTGTGATGTCAGCATCAAAATGCGTGCCCTCATCATATGCCTCTGATGACGTTGGTAACACATGAGAAAAACTTTAAGTAAAGCACTTTCTAGGTCAAAAGTTGAAAGGCGGCTGATGATGATGATGATGAGATACAAAATGTATAAAGCGTCATAAAAAACAAGCAAAATGTTGCAGCATGAAATGCAATTAATAAAGCAACAAATCAAAGTAAAAGCAATGCCTTGTCTACTCTTATTGCTTGCTTCTTAGATCCCCAATCCAGTCCCCTGACTGACCCCAGACCCGTTAACCTATCGCCTGTCAATTGCTGGGACGTTTTGACGTCAACGAAAACAAATTATAAAATTAAATATTTATAAAAAATTATTGATTGGCTTGCAAATCGAATAAAATTGCTCGGTAATAATGAAAGTTGCAAGAAAAACAGCTAATGGATAGGTAAAGAAAATCCAAGACAATTTTTAGTTATATGTAGGTATGTAGAAGAAAACAGATTAAAATTGTAAATGTGTCTAAGCTACTACAAAGGGCTACAGTCGAGGGAAAAACTCTTTAATCTTCGCAAAATTGATTTTTGAATAAATTCTTAGTTCATAACATGATTCTAATGTCGTACTTAAACTTAGGACTCTATTCTTAAGTCCCAAGCTTTTAAAGTCTCTGAGATCTAGCTGTTGATGGGGTCTGCCACGCCTTCTTCTGCCTGTTACACACAATTATCACTTGATAATCTTAAAGGAGTATATTTTTTAAGAGTTTATGTCAAAAGTAGCCTTAAACGTTAGTTTTAAGAAAACATAACTGGTTAATAAAATAATTAAAAAAGTTGATGCAGATAAATAGTTAGAGAAAAACTAAGTGTTAATAAATGATAATATATTCTTAGGAAAGCGCTTTAAAGTTGTTGAGGTACAAAATAGCTTTGAAAATCTATGAAAACTCTATATTATATTTTTCTATAATATTTTAGTATCGACAGTTTTTTGCTTCACTTGAATCAATAAAGTTGTTACTGTTAGCTGCAAAATGTAAATTTAACAATTTCTTAGAAATATAACCCTTTTACAGTAGTTCAAGTGCCTTGCAATTGTGTTATCCTTCCTATAATTACTTGGGTTCTTCTATAATTTAATCCTTTTTGCAAGTGCATAAAATTGCGCTCTTATTGCAAGCCCAGAGCGATTGGCTATTGGATTGCAACTTTTTCTTTTTTGTATTTGTTTTTCTTTTTGTTTTTGTTTATGCATTCTAATCGGGGAGTTGCTTGGGAAACCTGTCGACCCGGGCAAATGCCCAAACTCCCAGTTTGCAACTGGCAACTTGCAACTTGCAACTAGCAATTCGCAACAGTCTGTGGAGCTTGCAACTTAATTTTGATGTGCCCCCGTGACTTGACTTGCTTTTTATTTGCAGCGCCTGGACTCGAATACTTTGGATCTGGTTGTTTGGTTCGTTGGTTCTTCAATGATGATCTCAGTCTTTGTTGTTGTTGCATTGATTTGATTGGTGCCAGTTGCCAGCTGCTGCTGCTGATGTTGCTGTTGTTTTAGTTACTGTTACTATTACTATAGTTATATTGTTGTTGTTGTCGTCGTACTATTACTGTTACTAAAAGTTGTTGGGAGTCGGACGTCGCTGGAGCTGCTGCTGCCGTTGCAGAGGCTGCGTTACAGTTTGAATATCGGTCAATGGTAACGGGGTTGTAAGCAGGTGCAACTGCAACCAAACAAAAAACAGCAAGAGAGGAGAGAGAGAGAAGAAGGAATCAAAACATGTCACTAAAGGTGAGTTTGACCCATTAAAATATAAAAGTCGCTTAGACTAGCTTTGAAAATACCCATTTTGGCAGCTTGTCTAGACGTGATTGGCATGGAAAATGATGTAACATGCAGCTAAAGAGAAAGCATACATATAATTCTAAATATCTTATGTAGATCTATATATAAATTGAAAACTAACAGTACATAATTTACTTAAGCTAATAGTGTATACAAAATAATATAAAAGCGCTTTTGGTTGGCTATCAAGTTTTATAAAATTATGATTTGTATAGTTAGGTTACATAAAAAAATTGTATAGATAGAAATAGATATCATGGTTAAATACATTTATGAATTATTTATTATCATTAACATTTTACAATTTTGTACATCAAGAACAAACTGAAAAAAAATTTGAAAATTTTGTCTTTTTTACAAAGATATCTAACTCAAACTTTGTTTTTCTTTTTACCATAAAAATATCACTAATTGTTATTTAAAAAGTCATGAAAATTGCTATACTTATATGACCGTAAATACAACACTCGATTACGAGGTATAAGCTAGTAGAGTAAGCTTTTCTAAAACAATTTATATCTCGGTCTAGAGTCAGCTCATTATTTATCTACTATGGCACACCCAGATAAATTACCTGTACAATATATGACTTCATAGGCTGAAGACAACAAGATTCGCATGCATCAGCTTGATGCTTGTTTAAGCATTTCATTTGGCTAACCAAACAAATATTGAAGAACCCATTATTTAGCTTTTGGCTTGCTTATCGCTCTTTTCTAGCCACTAGGAGAATCTTTGGCTTGGCATGATAAATTCACATTAGGCTGGTTGAAGAGACTCTAAAGAAGGTCACTTAATTATTGATACAATTGCTTAAACAACAACAGGTTGAGAGGTAGCAACACTATTGTTTGCCACACTTGCCACTCGAGTGTGGCAAGCTGACAAGTCGTGCTTGTCTGAAGCTTTAAAAGTGCTACTCACCTACTGCGTCTGACATTTCAGTTTGTCTATAAATATTATAATCATCATCATCATCATCATCATCATCATGACCACAGCATTCGCATTGTTGCCACATTTTGAAGGTGACTTTGCCTCACCTGTCGATGATGTGTTTCCTGCTACCTTTCAACAGGTGCCCCCAACGGTGAGTCAATGCGATTCATTAACTCATAATTGACACTTTTCCTGTTCCATTGACTTTTTTAAGTAGTTTAAATATTTATTGTACTTCCATTTCATCTAAATAGTTAAGCATCATCATTGCAGTCAGCTCTTCTTTAACACGTAATCGGTCCGAAGGGGTTCATATTATCCGAGCTCAGAAAATGCTCAGACAGATGAAATAACAGTTCAAGAGACATGTAGTTGTAGTTACAAGTTGGAATAATATTAGTTATACTCAGGGATTAATACTGCTGCAAGTCAAATTAGTAAAATTTTAATACATTTAAGAAACAAATGTGTACCTACGGAAATGAAGACTAGTATTTTATATTACCTAAACTTACTCAAGATTGGAGTAGTTTTTAATATACTATATGATATAATAAGTGGAAGAATAGATAAAGAGATGGACATGAAGATTAATATACAGTTAGATATAGAGTTTAATGGGTGAATAAATACGAGTATATATAGAATGGTATGTATGGATGGGAACACAGAGTTAAAGTTTTTTTGGGCAGCATAAATTATAAATAATTAGTCAGATTATAAAGTACATAAAAATAGATTTAAAAATATGATTTAATTATATCTTGTACAAACTATAATCTAGATAAACTGGAGTTAAACAAGATTTATTTGCAGAGGAAAGTTTAAATGCTATGCTATTATAATCTTACATATATCTAAACTAGGAATTGTTATATCTTCGACAAACCTTTAGAATTATTTTTATAAGTTACTTTGACACGATTAAGCTTTGATAAGATATTACTTAAAAGACTTAATCTCGCACATTATATGTAGTGTCCACTTAAGGGTTAACACTTGTACTATAAAATGCCAAAACATTCGCAAAGCATTGTAAATATGCATCCACATCCGTTGCTCGGGTTGTTTAAGTGATGTTTCCAGTGTTTTTTTCCAGCATTGTTTTCTACGTCGCCAATGACACTAATTACTATAATTTATAATTTGTTGTATGTTGTGCAGAGCGAGTAAAACTAATTTCCTGAATAAGTGTAACTTAAGAGTGGTGCCCCAGAGCAATACAGATGCCATGTTGTGGGTTGTCGGGTTGTCTTTAGCACAGCGGCTATTAGTCAAATGCCGACTCTTCTTTTGACAGCTGCCAAAGTTGAACTTGTTAATTGATTTGTTTGTTTTAAGAGAGAAAAAAAAAACTAAATATAACAAAACCAAACTTTTACAGAAAGAAACACCCTCGGATGTGATGTTGCATCTGGCAGCGCTACGTGGAGATGTTGTCGAACTGCGACGGGTGCTAGACACCGGCAAAGTGCATGTGGATTGTAAGGATGAGGTGAGTGATATTCCATGCCCCAAATTCTTAAATATTGTACATCATCTGTAAACAAGGCTGCAAACTTTTAAAATTTTTGGTTGCGGACTGGTTCTTAAACCTCTGAAGGCCAGAGGTTGTTTTAACAAGTTGATTTATTTTCATAACTATTTGAAATTGTTTTTGAGCTTTAAGTTTTGTTCTTAAATTAATTAAAATAATTCAACGAAAGATAGAGATTGAAATATTTTTTTTATGACTTTTTAATCATATAAAATTTGTTTAAAAAAATATATTCGTAATTTTGATATATCAAGGTTTAACTTTTATTTGTCGCCTCGTGTCCCAGTTAGTATAAAACAACACTTTAAATAACTTTGTCAACTCTGAATCAATTTTTACATGGATTGTAAGCTTAACCATGGTGTGATCTATAAATTGATTGTACATTTATAAATATTTTGTTTGTGAAAATAAACTTTTGGTTTTTCAATATTTTCTAAAATATGAATAAAGGCTTTACCCTTTGGATTTCAATTCGTATTTGTTAACTACACTCATTTATCCTTTTAGCTATATTGGACAGCATCTTAATTTTACTTATTAAACTAACCTTTAGTACAAACAAAAACAACTTGCTAGCCCAACTTGCTGTACAACTAAAGTTGTGTATTAAAGTTACAAGATTTAAGCCATCCCTTTAAAAACAATTCACAATTATTCAAAGATTTAGTATCATTTAACTTGATTGCTTTAATAACGAGATAATGCCAGCTGCTTTAATTGTTTAATTGAGCGTCAGATGATTTCAATTTCAACAGTAATTGCGATTAGTTTTCACCAATCAAAGAAAAACTGTTTCATTTTCGTTCGTGTTGATTTGCATGCGTATCGCTTAGTGAAAATCAAGAGCGAAAAGCACAAATCTCATATAAGTAGTAACTGTTGCCCCTAGAGGAGAAGAGGTTGCCCAGTCACGTAGTTGCAGCTGTCCGGAGTCCGGACTGGTCGATTGCACCCCCTCCCCCTCTTAGTGCCCTTGTGTGTTGTTTTTAGCCAACAGCTGGCACACTGGCCCCAAACAGTTGGAGCACTTTGAGCACTTGGCTTGAATGCATCGGAATTTTTGTCCAGCATGTCCATTGGAGCAGCTCGTGCTTTGGAGCGCTTCAAGTGAAATTTAATTTTAATTTAATTTTACTTTATTTCTGAATTCGCTTTGACTGCACTTTTCGGCTTCTTTGCCAATTGGTGCGTGCTTTCGTAAACAAAGTGTTAACTTGTCTTTAATGTGTAGTTTTTTTTCGTATGTTTTGTTTGGGTTTCTTTTATAAATTATTTACATTGCGCAACTCTGCCAATTGTTTAAACAATTTTATGTAATAAAACTCGCGTGACTTTTTAATTCACTGTATATCATTGAAAAATCATCATTTATGACATACTATTATTTTGAAATATTTGTATTATTTTATTTCATTTAACCAATTAAGATTTTATTACTAGAATACTTATTGCAAAATATTTATTCCATAACTATTCGCAATTGCTACATAAAGACTCAAGAATTTCCACATTCATCATTACAGAGCCTGAAAATTATTTGGCTAGATATATTAAAACTTTATTAAATAAACTGATAACACTCTAATCTCAAAATACAGGGTATCTGTTGGTTAAGAATCTTAGCAGACCTTTTTAAAAATTGGCAACTCGTAAAGAGCAATCGATTAAATGTATCAACCAATTGAACACAATTTGTTATCAAGTTTCTTCCCTTTCCTTTGACTTGCAGGATGGCACCACACCCCTTATTCTGGCTGCGGCGGGAGGTCACATCCATTGTGTCTTGGAGTTGCTTGAACAAGGTGCAGAGCTTAATTCTCGTCGATCCACGGGCACCACCGCCCTCTTCTTTGCTGCACAGGGCGGGCATTTGGATGTGGTCCGCATATTGTTGAAGGCACGCGCTAAGGTCGACATACCATCATTGGATGGGGGCACGCCCCTCTTTGTTGCCGCCCAGGGTGGTCATGTGAAGATTATCAGAGAGCTGTTGGACTGTGGCGCCGATGTGAATGCCTGCATGAAGGTAACTATTAAACGAATCAATTTAAATTGATTTTTACAATAATTATTTCGTTATCCTTTTAGGATCGCGCCTCAGCGGCTTTTATAGCTGCGCAGAATGGTCATCGGACAGTGTTGTCTCTGCTGATCCTGGCGCATGCATCCATGGATATTAAGCGTATTGATGGCGCCACCGCACTCTGGATAGCTGCCCAAATGGGACACGATCATATCTGTAAAGTTTTGCTTCAGAATGGCGCCAATGTGGATACCGTGCGCTGTGATGGCGCCACTCCGCTCTTCAAGGCGGCTCACAAGGGTCACGCCTCGGTCATTACCGTGCTCCTAAAGTATCGCCCCAATCTGGGAATTCTACCTAATGGCGAGACGGCGCTCCATGCAGCCGCAATGTTCGGACATATGACCGTATGCAAGCAGCTTGTAGCCGCCGGAAGCGATGTGCTGCTCAAGAATCAGGATGGATTAACGGCTATGGAGTTGGCGCATCATGAGAACTACACCTCGATTTGTGAATATTTGCGGGATCGTATGCGGGCAGTCATGGAACGGAATACATCTGCCTTGGCTAAGATGAGATTGTCGACGTAAAGTCGCCTAGAAATGACCAAAAAGAAAACCCCCTTCGAAGTACCTTTCTGCACAATATGTTGGATTATTTATTCACTTACTTATTACATTATAACTATGAAACAAGATTTTTGCAACAGAGTTTTTTTATGGAATACTATGCTATGGATAAATCATAAAGTTTAATTTACCAATTTATCGCGTAAATAAGCTATTTTGTAAATTTTTATAATAATGAGATTGTAAGTCTTTAGTTTGTCCTGACAACATACGAGAGGAGTACTTAATTTAATCATATCCATCTTTCTTACATGTAATTTAAGTCCTAATAAGTTGTCAGTTGTAAAGGAAACAAAGTTAATTATTGTAGTTCACTTTTTTCTTAAATTATTTATATTGTACATACATTTCAACTGATTCTTAATGCATAGTATTCAAATGAAAATTTTCTGTTGCACAAAAGTTGTTTCATTTTTTTGTAAAAGTGCAATCAAAATACATAGTAAAAATCAACCCTAAATATATCCAAATAAAGGCCAAGCTAAAAAAGGCAACGTTCCCGAAAAAATAAGTATAAAACTTGGATATTATATCAATACTATATATGTATGTACTTAAATCCCTACAACTTGGAGCTTGTATTTGAATTTACGATTATGATTAACTCTAGCAATAGATCGTACTTATATGCAACAAAAACTGTTAACATGGACTAATTGTCCTTTGTATATAAATTACGTATAAATTTAAATTTATTCAGAACCTAACCCTAAGCAATTGTTAACAAGTGCTTTATGTTTATTCGCCTTTTTGTCTTGTCTTAATTAGCTAAATAAATATTTTGTCTTAATTAGCTATTAATTATATCAAATGTTTGATGGTTTTTTGTTTATGCTCATGTAAATTAAATGATAAATTATCACATACCTACTGACATTCCTCTTGTTCTTTAATGCTTCACATAATTTAAATGTGTTTTTTTTACATCCGCTGGCATTATCAACAATTAAGACAACGACAAGGCCCAAAAAAAAAGTACATCGACATACAGGTAAGAGTAATACAGCTGAGCTCACTTGATAATATCCAAAATTAGTTACATCTTTAACAGTACAATCAGTAATAGAGTAAGTGCTCGACCAGCAGATACCATTTTCTCTCAGTCACGCTTAATGTGATTTAGTTTATTTAATAATTTTCTTTTAAACATATGTGAGTTAATTAGCTTTCTGACACTTATGTGCTTTATTGTTTAGAGACAATATCATTAAAATTATGAATCCTTCACGAAAAATATCAGATTCCATATTCAAATTAAAAGAAGGCATTCATTCACAATCAAATGTACATAACTGAAAAAGAGAATGTGTTAAGAGTGCAGTTCAAATAGTCTTTTGAATTCAAAATTCAGTTATTTCAATGGCGCCTTGTAGTTCCAATGACTGGCGCTTTGTAGTTTCTAGCATGGCCGTCGGCGCTAATAAAATGAAAGAAAATTGCTAAAACTAAAATTAATTTTTAAACCAGGAAAACGATTTTTTATCAACAGAACAATTAAATTCGAAATTCGAAAAAATTAAGACGTTTTTTTTTTATATTTGTCTCCATTTTCTAGATCCACTGGGGCTAAGTTCCGTTCACAGCTTTCTCAGAAAACTGCGGTTTTTACTGAAAAGCTTAGAAAAATCAAAAAAAAAAATTCGAGCAAATTTTCATTCCGATCCGCGAGCACGCCTGAAAAAAGTGAAAAAGTTATTCGTTCACTCAAAAACGGAACTCACTCAAAACATCCTTCAAAGAAACTGGATCATTATTAGTTCTGATAAAAGACAATAGATGGCGCTATATTATTTAGTTCCGCTAAAAACAATAGATGGCGCTAAAGTGACTGGGAAAATTCAAATAACTAAATTTGCAGGTAATAAAATATTTCGAAATTAGATAAATTAAAGCCGCTTTTCCAATATGTCACGATTTTATAGCTCCACTGTGGGCCAAAATTGGTTTATGGCTATGATAATCTGGGAAATTCGGAAAAAATTGAGTTAGTTTTCTAAAACTTGGCGTTTTTTCTGAATTAATTCAGCTTTTTTTGCCTTGGCAGCACTGATACGTGCAACCGGCTGATTGCTTAGAATTTGTGTAGATTTGGGTGAAAATTGCCCCAACATGTTGCCAATACCAAAGAGCTTCAACACGGCTACAACGACTTCAGTGTTCAGTTCATTTTTTCTCATCGTCGCGCGCGGACGTAGAGACCGCCGGCCTCTGTCATATTTCCATTCCGTTTTGTGTGAGTGTTTGAGCGCGCGCGCTAGTGTGTGTGTATTTATAAATGTGAGAATGTGTGTAGGTGTAGTCGCGTGTCGTTCAGTTATACAGTAAAACCAACACCAACATCGCCAACAACAACAACAACACCAATAACGACAACAATAGGTATATCAGCGACCAGCAGCCCAAACGGTAGCAGCAACCTTAAAAAAGAAGAAGAAGCCAAGTACAATAAAAAAAATAAAACAAGAAAAAATAAACAACAAAAAAAGTTGTGAAACGTAACGTTTTGGTGGCAAGTGTTCTGTGTGGCAGGCGGGCGGCGAAAATTCTTAAACAATAAAACAGGTTTGCACTGTGTGGTATGTCGAAGAGCGTGAGCGAGAACGAAAGAGAGCGCCATTAGTTGAGAGAGCAACGACAGAAAGAGAACTTGTGAAAAAGCTACTTCAATGGTAATGGGGTAAAGGGAGTGCAAAAATTTGATATTTACTTTGTGCATCCTTTGCAAGGTCTTTTGCAATCATTAAACAGACACATAGCAGTATTTACAAGCATTGCTGTTTTAAGTTGTGGCTTTGCCACACTGTGCGCTGCTGAAGATGTAGCTGGTAACCAGTTTGGCGTAATTTTCAATGCGTTTTGGACAACATGCATTCAGTTTGATGAAGATGTTTCTCAATCAATAGAGAAGCACCGTTGGTTGCCGAAAACCGTTACTTTTGGGTTTTCAGGTAGACAATATTTACAGCCCAAAGCCAACACCACCCCACCCCGCCCCGATTAACTGCAATACCACAAAACAGCTGAGCTTTTGCAGTCAGGCCCCTAGCAACAGCGCGTGGGGAAGCAGCAGCAAACATTTCAAAGTTCTCAGCTGTGCGAACAAAGCGCAGACGCCAACAAACACACACATACGCACTCACACACACACACATAGCCACCATAGGCTGTTACTTTGAATTTGGCCTGCAAATTGCATTGCTGCCATCTCGCTTACACACATGTCCAAGCATTTGCAGTTAACACATGCCGGAAAACCTTTTTTCTTTTTTTTTGTTATTTCATTTCTGCAATCGCTGTTGCTGCTACTGTTATTGCTGCTGCTGCTGCTGCTGCTGTTTGAATTGAAGCTTTACATAAGTTGACATATCGTTGAGGCTTTTAGAGCCCGGTTGCAGGTCCTTTGCTCAAGTTCTCGAAGCGCGCTTCGCAAATCAGCTGCTGCTGCTGTCGACGTCGCAACGACGTCACTTGCAACTAACTAGACGTTGTCTTTTTCCTTTTTTTTTGTTGTTTGTTTTTTGCAACTTGTTTCGTTTCGTTTTGTTTCAGTTTTTTCTACGTTTGTTTGAAACCGGCTCTCAAAAGGTTCGCCAGCGTCTGTTGCTGTTTTTCAGCTGTTTCGTCGCTTTTGTGGCACATTGTCAAAAAAAGCACAGAGTAAAAGAAGCAGAAAGACAAAAAAAAAAAGAAAAAAAATACACCAGCAATAAAGTGGTTAAACTACCTTTTTTTTATTACACTTTAATTTGTGTTTTTCTATTTGTTTCATTTCTCAACTATCTGCTGGTTGCTTTTATGCGTGGGCCTTTCGAATAGCATTAAGAAAACTTGATTTATAACCCTCGACAGATACCCAGATACTCCGTACACCTCTCTTCATTCGCAAAAATAAATCGAAAAAAAGAAGCGGTCAGTAAATCAATACAACAATAAAAAAGAACGTAACAGACCAATTAACCATGCAGCCAAATTGTTGTACCAAACTCCGTTAGTTAAAGTCGGCTAAAAAATCAGCTACAAAAAAAAACATGCAATAACGGCAACAACAACAACAACAACAGTAAAAACAACAAACATGTGAGTTAAGCAACTGCAGAACATTTGTGCCACCAGCTCCTGTATGTGTACAAAATGGCCGCCAGGATGCACAGCAACATCACCGTCAACATAAACATCAACATCGTCTTTTAGCAGCAGGAGCAGCAGCAGCAGCAGTTCTACACACACACACACACACGTATATATACATGTACTTATACAATACAGGCAACGACAGAGGCAGAGGCAGCGGGAGTTCAACTTTTAAAGGTGAGTCTCAATTTTAAGTTCAAAATGCTTGTCAAAAGCTTTAAATGGTCAGCTTAAGATCTGCTTATCAAAATTTTGCTTATTTGCATACCCTGTAACTTGAGAGTGCATTAGAAAAGGTATTCAACAATTTTGTAAACAGACAGAAATAAGTACAAATTGTAGTTGGTCAAGTAATTGTTTTGAACCATTTTACAAACCGGTTCGTTTTGGTGCTTTTGGGTTGCCCGAAACGGATCCTGAACCAAATCTTCTATATTAAACCCCAATCGAATCACTTTCTTAAAATATATGTGGGTTCTATGATATTTGCTATATATTTCTTATATTTGGATTTGATTAAAAACTCATTATTAATCTTGAGTTAAATTCCTTATATTCTAAAAACCTAATCTAGAAAAATGAAAGTACAGAGAAAACTAAATATATAACTACATTTATTATATATTTAATTATTTGCTCTGTACTTTTCATTTTTTCTAGATTAGGTTTGTTAAAAATATAATTCATTTAAGGCAAGAATCGAATTCAAATCTTAAGTTTAAAAAACCTAACCTAACCTAAAGTTTAAAATATATGATAAAATAGATCTCCATATAGATCTCTGTTAAGGGTAAAATTTAGTAAATATAAACTACATTCTGTCTAAAGAGCTTAATACACTCGCTTAACTTAATATTCAAAATAGCAGTGCATAAAGTCAGTTGAAGAACACTATTGGAATTCTTTTTTTTTGTTATATGCTGATTTTGAACACAAGAGAAAGAATTCTTAGAGTTGGAATAATTGGAATTGTGTTCATGTTTAAGTGTCTTGCTGGGTTTCTGCGTGATGAATGAGTTTTGGGTCTTCAATCAATCTCTCACTTTGTTTAACAACTCCCAAAGCAAACTCGCAACTTTAAAAGCATTTTTTTTTTGTTTTTTGCCTGTTTGGATATTTTACGCAGAGCATCTCAAAAGTTGTGCAGTTTTGTTATTTTTCTTTTATTATCGCGGATTTTTACGACTATTTGGCTGGGGCTCTTGGCCACAAAGAGTTCAAACTGAAGTGAGGGCAAGTGGTGGCTTGAGACCGCGGGCCCATTCAAAAAGCCCGTCAAACCAGTCGACAGTCGCCAGTCGCCAGTCGCCAGTCGCAACCATTTCGCTTTTGCCTAGCCTGGCTGGCTATCTCGGGCTATCTGACTGGGCTGACTTGGCTGACTTGGCTGACTGGCCGACTGGGCTGTTGATGACTTTTTATATAGCCAAAGAAGCGACTCAAACCTAAACCAAAAAAAAAGATACGACCAGCTCACGTATCTAAACTTGTTTCAAACGTGTTACATTTAAGAACATTCGCCGCAAGCGGCAAGTGGCAATAATCCTTTCAAACTGACAGCGTTGCCATGGCAGCAGCAACAGCAGCAGATGTAGTTGTAGTTGTATTTGTAGTTGTAGAAGGGCTTCCAAGTGGGAGTGGCACATTGACTGAGTTTCATTTGAGTTTGCAACAGCATATGTGCAAAAATATACGAGGGTCAGTTTAAAAATATTCAAGTGCAACTAAATTGATTAGTATCACAATATTAAATATTTGATAACTCATCTGATTTCATAATTTGATATTTTCTGTAAAAGTAAATAGTGTTCATTTGGGTTAAACTCTGATCGAATAAGGCAAAAATATGATATAGATTGGGAGCATATTCATTTTTAGTTTGATCTATTTAAATACGCACACTATATTTTAAGATGTACTATATATCTAAATCATTCCATTACCTTGCCAAAAGTAACATTATTTTTAAAATAAGTGTTATATCATAATAAGTATGCGTTTCAAACATTTATCGCAATCTTAATCTGTTTATGCCTCTTTTTTAAGATCTCATTTCTATCAAGCTAATTTTTAAGTGCAGACGTGACTTACAACTACGTTATCCTAAAGATGCTTACGTTTTTCCAAAAGACTGCATACATTGAATATCGATCTTGTTGAATTTGAATACTTACTTTTTTCAATAACATTTTGTTTTAGTACAAAGTTTATGCACAATTTGTTAT
This sequence comes from Drosophila testacea, assembly GCA_035043265.1. NCBI lineage: Eukaryota > Metazoa > Arthropoda > Insecta > Diptera > Drosophilidae > Drosophila > Drosophila testacea. Next base: position 5,492,347 of record JAWNND010000151.1, read on the forward strand.
GTAAATAGTAGTTTCAGTTCCATTTCGATTAATTCAATTGAAGATAGAAATAACAAGGAATTCGTCCATTTTAACTTGTTTGTCAAGTTTATTCACCCGATTAATTTCAAAAGTTAGAATCTTTTTAAGCCAACCTCTCCCATGAGCATATGTCTATCCCTCCATATGCTGGCTGTCATTCTCTGTTTCGAGTTTGCAGACATTTTGATTGCCAGTTGTTGCTTTTTTTATTTTTTTTACTTTCTGTTATCATTATTTTGTTGTATACCGTCGCCATTTTGCCTTTCGAGCTATGTGGGGACCATACGATATGCTATATAGATGATACGAGCACCAGCACGTTATATGTAGTAGAAGAGGTATTTGTATTTGTATTTTTATTATTATTTTTGAAATCGCAAACAGAAACTGAAAAATGTGAAATTGATATTTTTCTTTTTCGCACAAAATTGCCGTTAACAAGGTGGCAACCTAGCAACATTTCGCTTGTCAAATTTTATTTTTGCATCTTCCTGCCCAGCCCTCATAGCAATATGTACAAAAAAAAAAGAAGAAAAAACGACACTACCAGGTGAACGGGAAATTGTTTACCGTGGTTCCAAAATGATGTAATTTCGCGTGCTCGTGCAATTCAATTTCCTGCCAGCGGAAACGCGCGTCGCTCTGCTCACCCATTGTAGTCAAACATCGAATACAACCCTCCCCAACAAACCCAAACATCAACCAAAAAATGTAGCTCCCCTCAAACCTCGAACCTCTACCTCGACAACCGACATACATACATACAACTTGAAAGCATTGTCCAAATTGTTTGGCAGTTTCTTCTCCATTTTTTTCTTCAGTTTTAATTTCCCTACACAGAGCAAGTCTGCCAAAAAGGAAGAAATCAAAAAAAAGAAAACAAATGAAAAATACCAATAATAAATAAATAAGAAATCAATTTTGCAAAAATTTGCTATCTAAACAGCTTATCCGTTTTGCCCATCTGCCATTCAAAACGCGGAGGACTCAATAAAATATATCACATATGGTTTGGGTTCATTCTAAAGAGGATTCCAAGTCTATCATTTTTGTCACGAGGTTTGTTAAAGCTTCCATATTGAAAGACATGCAAAAGTTTTGATACGAATATAAGTTAACATACTCCACATTTGACACAGTCGGACATGTGGAGGATTGTATATGTATATACACTTTTGAATGCATCTTTTAAATTCAAACCTATATTGTTACAAATTTCCTTAGAAGTATCTGACTTGGCAATTTATAGTATTATGAAATGATAGTGTATATCAAGATCGGTATGCATGTTTTTCTCTTCTACATACGAAGTGTTGAATTTTCAAATGTTTGGCATATTTCGCATAAATAAATTACACTCAAAGCCGAAGGCCCGGTCAGGCAGGCTGCCTGCCAACTCAGCTCAGCTCAGTTCAGTTCTGTTCTGTTCGGTTCGGTTCAACTGCGACTCTAGCTCTACTCTGTCCAGGCAGCCTATATTAACAATAATTCCTTTGTGCTGGCATCTTGCCAAAAAGTTTCTGGGACTCTCCCTGTGCCCGCACAGCAGGCGACGAACGTTTTGTGGCCAATTTCGGTTGTCCACGAGGTGGCGCAGTGGAATGGTCCCCGTTTTGTGTCCCATTGTCAGTTCAAGTTAAATGCGACGCCTGACACAAAAAAAAAAATAAAGAAGAAAATACGAAAAAAACGCACAACTTACGATGGGCAATGGACAATGGAGCATTACAAAGTGCAGAGTCCTTTACAGTCGGAACAAACGTGACGTTTGTCCACAGTTAAATGCGAAAAGCATTCAAATTGTCCCTTAAACTTGAACCCCGAAATGAAACCAATTGTATCTATATCTTTGTAAAGAGATGAAAAGACTATAATGCTTAAAGTTAAAATATACTGGATGCAATTGATATTTAATATTCAAATAATATGTGCTTCGCAAAAATTTATTTATTAATGATAGACAATTTTAACAAACATCAAATTATGTAACGACACAAAATAGAGCAAATAAAGAAGTTTAATTTAGACTGACGGACCGTTGTTACTGCTGATCAAGAATACATATCAATCTATATATATATAAATGTTACCTGTTACTTTTCTGTTCTCTTTCTGTTGTTTTTAATATTTTGATTTGCATCTGTTTGTATATCCTAAAATGTTTGATTAAGAAATGGTTGTATAATTACATATCTATTTTTGTCAGGAGTGTTGAAGGTCGTTGTAAACTAAACTTGGGAAAATTATAAATTTCAAAATAAACATCTCACATGCTGTCTACTTTAACAAATTTTCGGTAAATTGAAAATACACATTTGTTATAAATTGTGGCCTCTTATCAAATAACCAAGTTGCCGCCAATAAATACTCGCCAGTTGGTAATGGAAGGTGTAATAATTCAGGTCGTAGATAGAATCCATCAATTATGTAAGTACCCTGTAATTAAATAATGTTCCAGAAGATACAAACTCATATAATGTATTAGATTAAATGCTTACCACATAAGGACAGGTGTGATTAATGTTAGTAAACTCTTTAAAGAGATTAAAGATAAGAATAACAACTGGATTATAGGACTTTCTCATAAATCGACAGCCATCAACAGTAAAGTTATAGCCAGTGTACTTGAAACCACTTGCTTTTTTGAAGAATTGAATTTGAATAAAAATATTGTTACATGGATGAAGCATCGTTCCATTAAAATTGAACACTATCTTATTCCGGTTAATTGCACGTAGGCGACACTTGTTTATGACCATCCATGATTTATTATAACTCTCACAGACTGCATTTGTAAACTTAAATACCACAGCCTCCTGATAAAAATATATATATATATATTTTTTTTAATGTTAAAACAATATACTTAATTGGTTTAACTATGGCTCTGCAACTTACATTGTAACTCAGTTGAATTGTAGTCCAAATTAGAAAGATTCCAAACGCAATAAGTTTCTTTGACATGATGATTTCAACTAAAACTTTTTAAATGTCGAGCACAGGTGATAGATTTATAAACGTTATTATTCGCTTCAACAATCGAACTAATTTTAATCAATTACTGAAAATACAAGTGGGAAAAGCTACAGTCGAGAGCACTCGACTTTAAGAGACTTTGTACCTACTCTGTACTTTTCATATGTACACTGCAACAAATACAATGTACCCTTATAGTCAATATTTGTAAACCTCTTAAAAAAAAGCACAAGTGGTCTATTAAGTTTGTAAGAAAAAAACAGGTAGAAGGAGGCGTGGCAGACCCCAAAGAGCAAACATATTCTTGATTAGCATTAACACCCAAATCGATATAGCCATCTGTATGTCTATTTGTGTGAAACCCTATAGATCAGAGACTATGCTATATGTTTTATATTTTTGACATTTAAATTACCTGCAATTTTATCTCGATTGTACAATAAACTCGAAAGTTATTTAACATTTGCCAGATTTTTTTTGTGTGTATGTCTTTTTATGCCCCCTGCCCACAGGGTCCCCCACAGTTCCCCTCCAGCTCCCCCACAGTTCACCATTGCATGTTATATTTATCGTACATATAAAACTAGCCATTTATAATACAATAGATAAATTTCAAAGACAATTGAATTATTATACAAAATGCTGCCGATGAGTGTTGTAGATATAGTAATAACCTCCATTAAATCGCAGTGTGGCCGTTTCACTGCCAGATGGCACTGGAGTGGCACGTACTGAATCAATTGGCACACGGATGGGCGTCGCCGTTAAGTTGATAGTGCGATAAAAGAAGGCAGTTAGGAAACTGGCACTGATCACAAACGCTAAGAAGAAGCCGAGACAAAAAATGCAATCCTTATTGACCCGAAGGCATAGGCACAGTGCCCCTGCAAGGTTACCAAATGTGTCACCAATGCGACCCATGAATGTGCGAGGCGGAGGGGGAGATACAAATGGCAAGGAACTGTTGGCACTGATCGTGATTATATGATGTCTACGTTCACAGGGCGGTATGATTTCCATTACTTGTTGGTCCTCCTCCTGCTGTCGTTGTTCATCTTGTTGGGGCGGGTTACTTCTAAGAGTATTCAATGGCAACGTTTGTGTCGCCAGTTCACAGTGTTGTGTCAGCTGGTGATCCATATTGCAATCTACTTGTAGACCTAATCGGTCTTCATCCCGCCTTGTATGTACTCTCCGAGTGGCGTTCAGTACTTGCTCCTCAATGGCCTCCAGATTGCGAGTATAGCGATCAAGCAGCCGAAGAATGCGATGCAGTCGTTCATCGTCGTAGCTCATGGATGTCGTCGTCAGCGACGTCAATGTGGAGATGCTAGCATCCCTATCGGGCTCAGAACTTGTCAAAATACTCTCAATCATTTCCTTAACTAGCGCCTTGATCTCATCCGGATTTTGGCACTCCAAGGTGCTCTGCCAACTTGTGCTGCTAGGTATTTCGAAGCATACATGTCGTGGTATGGGCTCATCAGTTCCTGTTTCACCCACTTGACCATCCGGCAAGTGGAGAATGTTTTGAGTATTGGGCCTCTGCTCATCGTCTGGCGGTTTGTTGTTGCCATTATCCATTGTTAATTTTGGTTTGTTATATTTTCAAAATCTTAAACGAAATTCATTTTTGTACGACAAAGTGTTAACATGACACTTCCATTTTGAATAAATATGTTTGTTTTACAACATACAAGATTTTTGTAACAAAATTCCAAATTTATCGCCTCATGGCATTCAGAGAGACGCAGTCTGCCATTGTCATAGACACTTTAATAGCCGATTTAGTTCACGAGGCTATCGATCAAAGGCAATCGATCAAGGAACCCATCAAACCAGGACCATGCCAAAGGCTCTATGATATTTTAGGCATAACGCCATGCAATCCAAATGGTGAGGAGATTGATATAGACAGCGAATTCGATGCTAAGGGATGGATTCAAAAAGGGCCATCTAGCCCAATTTGCTCAGCTCCAACTTCAATTCATTCTCAATGCGATCATCCAAGTGATGGTCCAATGAAGGAACAAAGTCAACAATGGCATAGTTGGTTGGTTCCAGCATTGGCTGATAGTAAGTTCTCAATTTAGTTGATTAAGTAAGCAACTGTTCTAAGAGAAACCAATTGTTTCTATGAAGAGATGCGAGGTCTTTTTTATATTCTTTTTCGACCCATTAGCAATTTTGATTGCCATTTATCTTGCAGATAGCTCTGGAGATGAATTGGAAATTTACCGAAGAAGTGGTAAATTAAATAAGCAATTTCGTAATATCGCCTGTCAGACGGAACAACCACCATTCCGAAAACGTTATCCAAAAGAAGCAACGCCTGGAGATCGTGAACTACTTGGGAGAGCACCTTGCGAACTAAACCGTCAGACGATCTTCATTGATGCGGGATCTGTAGCGACGCCCAGTCTACATCGACCCCCGTTAGCTGATCGCTTTTGCTATATGTTGACAGACTTTGCTTCGGCATTATACTGTAGTCTCGCCATTATGTGTTGTTGTACCCCCAGTGTGTTTCGATAAATAATATTTAGGCACTCTAATTGCTTTTAATATAATACTACACATATGCCGTAGATCCGAAAAACGAGAAAGAGTACGATTCATGTCGGAGGCCCTCGGACGGGGGTCATAGGTTTCTTGACATTATGTTTCTGTGTAACATTGGAGTCCAAGAAGCTATAGTAATGGGCCATTATTAAATAAAGGCACCACATGCACAGCAATACAAATAGCACATAGGTGAAGTTCTCGCCCATCATATGGAAGCCAGCGATCACCGAGTGCCAGGACCCGACCAGAACTTGCCACAAACGTTGCCGCAGTGGAGCACGCTGCAACGCCGTGGTCGAAGTAACCGATTCGACCTCAATATGCAGAGTACGTTGATTCGTATTTTGACATAGATTAAGATTCTGTTGTTGAATTTCTTGAGTTTTTATAGGATTTTCGAGTGCCGTTAAAAGGTTCATCTTATCGTCCTTTTCGGGAAGGACACTCCATGATGTTTGGCAACACGCCTCGCAGGTGACTTTCAGTGGTATATTCAGCAGCGTGCAATCTGATAGCTGCATGCGATTGAGACTAACAGTCGTCTTCAGAAGCTCACTGCTATCAGCTGGGTAACATACAAACTCTGGTTAGTACAACAAACTCTCTCTGGACTTAATTCTTTTGACTTACGCTCAGGCTGCGTGTGCGCCGCTGTGAACTGTTCGGATTGAGTGCGTTTCAGTTTGGGTTGTGGTTTGAAATGGGCCTGTTCGCTTTCCAAGATCTTTGAATAATCCTCGAAGACATTGAGCAGCTCCACAAATCGGTCAGTGATTTGTTTGTGACTTTCTTGAACGTTGGCAAGAAAGTTTGGTGGATTCATGTTTGTTGGATCCTTCGATCCCTTTTGAATATTCCATCCAATGCTTTTGGAAATTGCTTTCAGTTCGCAATCTTTGCCTTCAATATCCAGAACCACTGGGATGTCGTCGTTGCTATTTGTATTCTTCTGTATGGGCATCTCATCTAAACTAGGTGGTCAGTTTAACTGAAGATACTTTACTTTGTAGTTTCCTGCAATTGAGTGTGTGTGTATGTATGTCTAAGTGTTTGTGAAAGAATGGTACAAATTAAGGCCTAACTTCAGTGTCGTCTAGTTTTGTGTATATGTGTACTTTTTGTATTTTCATTTCTGTCATTTCAAAACAACATTCTAAATTATTTTCTGCCGGGTGTCTTCTGTCGTTTGTCGTCTGGGCTTTACCTTTACTCTAAGTTCAGTTCCGTTTGCCTAGTGGATGATATTTTGCGCTAAATTAAGCAATTCCCCAAAACCAGTCTGCACTTTCCTCACCTTTACAACTGCAACTGGCCAATGAGCCCTTAAAATAGTCGACCAACCATCTCTTGTCCAGGCTATCTACTCGTTCACTGTAATATGACAATTATAACGGTCTACTGCACTAATATTATTTTGCATAAATGTATTTTAGGCATCAGCTTTAAAGTATAAAGTTTAGCATATGGAGTTCATTTTAAATTATTATGTTTTCGAGGAAATCAAATAAAGTTTGTTTAAAGGAAATAAATGAATTCCACTCTCTTACTACTATTCTTTTTCTTCTCTATTTTTTTATACTTATTTTGTACGCTTTCGTTTAAGATATACAACAATCTGTATAGCATACTTTTTGGAGCAGATTTCGGCTAGATACATAACAGATCAGCTGAAAAGATAGTTTTCTTGCATATCATACTTTTTGTATATCGGAACACAAATTAGAATTTTTTTTACGATTTAATCTTTATTCCCTTATTTTCCTTCCTACAGTTGAAATATTCCAACATTTAAGATGTGTTAGCTGTAAAGAAATTGGAAATAAACAAAAAACTTTAATAAACCAGACTTTTATTTTTAATAATTTATTTAATTCTATTCGAGTTGGGTCTGTGAATATTCATTTAGATTTAGATTTCAAAAATGAAAATAATTTTAATTATTCTCTAACGAAGTAAATAATAACAGAATCTATGAATTTCTTATAGGTTTGCTCTAGGGCATTTCCATTTCGGTTTTAACATATTCTGACACCTGCCACAAACAGTGGCAACCACTGGACACTGACTGCAGCTGTTGTTGTTGTGTGTATCTTTTTGCTTTGGCCATTGATAATAATATTTAAAGGGCTTAAGTGAGCTGAAGATTTATATTTGTTGGACATTGGCTGAAATCTCCCTCCAGGGCAGTTATCCAACAACAACAGCAACAAAACGAACAACGACCAAAAAATACAAACAGAATTTATTGATTTTGTCGCACATAGTACATCATGTATATGCGAGTGTGTGCAACAAGGATGCTGTTGCCAGGCATTGCCATTGCCTCGCCAGAGCCCAGAGCCCAACTGGCAGCCAACGCCTGCGCCTGATTCGTCTGTCAGTTGATTGCTGTTTGTGTGTCTGAAGGTGCTGAAGCAAAACAACTCAGCCCAAAGAGTCCTGAGGCTCTCTCAGCCCATCCACCCATACAATCCCCATTTAAATTTAACATTTAAATTGCACATTTGCTACTGCATACCCTATATCAGCAAACTATTGTTGTCTATAACTATAATCGTATGTGTTTATTTGTATGTTGTTTTTTTAGCTGATTACTTATTTTGTAATACTTCCTAACACAATGAACTATTAGTATTTTACACCTGTTCAAATAGTGTTGAAGTGAAAGAAACGTGTTTCTTCTATATGATGGTAGGATACCCTCTCACATATTCCCACATGTTGATCGATCTTTTTAGTGACAAATATTCCCATTTGCTATAAACCATCATAACACTTAATCGTATCATAATGGGCTTAATATAACATTAGTTAAGGGCCTTAACTTAAGGCTGTCTAGATAAATTAAAGTACACTTTGTGCTGATCATGGATCATTGTTTCCCGAATCGATCGGCACCTACTCCAAAACGAATCCTGCAATATTAAAACGGAAATATAGAAATATATAGAAATATATAATATAGAGTATTATAGACATAATATAAACTTTTGAAAATGTAACTCTTTCGAAAACTTCATATCGAGTGATTGCTGATACATTTTTTATATGCTCTAAAGGAATGTACTTAATTATTTATTCATACAAGTTATTTGACTTGTTATTTTTAGTCTTTGATAAATGTTTTCAGTTACTTTTTATAAGCTTAATTTTGATTAGTCTTGAAGTTGAACTCTATTTGGCAAGTTTTTCTTACCAATTATGAAAATTAATACCTTTTATAATGTATGGTAAAAAAAACTATAGCATACTTAAGAGATTCGTTAAGATTTTCAAATGATGCTTAAAATCAAATATATTTCAGTTGTAAGCTAGGATTATATGCACCAAAAAGAAGAAGGAGTTTATTTATTAACTGACCTCATTTCCGTATAAAACTATTTACGCCACAGTCATGCCGTTAAATTATGAGGTGTTGCTGATTATACTTGGCTGAGCACATATATATAAATAGTTTGGTCGACTCCTAACTGGCCTGCAGCCTGCAGAGGCGGCTAAGCGTTGCCAAAATTTCTTGGTTTTTACTTTCTCTGGCCGGCGGCTCCGAAAAGCGGTGCCATAAATATTATTTGTTCATATACATTTAAGAATACTATATATGTATGTATATGTAAATGCACATGGATACATACATATATTTTGGCTTAATGCTTGTTTGTTTCCTATTACTCGACTCGCTCATTTATCATCGCCTGCTGCAATTTTGGTATCTGCCCCATGCGGATGCTACAAAGTTTTGTAACTTGAGCTCCCCGCATGCATTCAATTAAGTCATGCCACGATTTCGAATTTTTATCATGATTATTATTATTATTATTATTATTATTATTATTGCCATCATTTGGCAACGCAATGGCGCATCTGATAACGACAATCAGATGGGGCTTGAATTGGGCACATATGCAAGGGAAATTCAATTAGAATTTCTTCACTCTGCATCTCTCTGTCTCTCTGCATGAAATTGGATAATCAGATTTAACAAATGATTCAAATTTGCGTAATAAGGTTTAGTTATCTAACATGGTATGATATAGAACTAGCATTGTAAGTAGAGATATTATTATTAGTTTAAATATTTGCAATCTCTAATAAGATGATTTAAACTATAAACATTATTAACAATTTCGCCTTTGACTATAATTAACATGATACTACACAGTAGTTTCGTATACCCTAGGTTAAAAAAAGCTCTCAGGATCTGTTTTCGGTTAAGATGATTTGTGGAAAACTCGATGGAAAAATTAAAATATAAACTTCACCTGTCCTACATATAGAGGAACCTATATACCTACAGAACTCTTTCACTAGCTCTTGTAGTATTTAAGATCCAGATCCTCTTTTGACAAACTTAATAAACTCTTTGTACTATTTTATAATATTTACATTTAACAATTTTCATTTAATACAACCTTACAGTAAATAAAATAATTATTTCGACTCCAACATTAAGACTATACAAGATTCAAATATAAATATCTCATACAACATTCTTTAGATTTGCATTTAACAAACATTTCTGCAACATTAACTTAAATTTCGTGTTTTCTAAGTCTTTAAGAAAGTGAGCGATATGTATATATGAATGAACTATATGTATACTTGTATTTATGCACTGTATTCCGGGTTTTCCTAGTTTAGTCATCGTAAGTAGTTTCTTGTGTGCCATCGACTCATAATATTTGAACAGCTAGTACAAGTATATTTAGATAAGATATGTATTTTGTCGTGTTGACTTTGCCACACCCATCACACATTCTATTTAATTTCTTATACTTGTATATTATGTATGTGTGTGTGTGTGTGTGTGTGTGTGTATGTGTATGTGTTCATGTCAGAATCGCTTACACCTGCCAGAGTCTTCAAAATACTGTCAGAGCGTTTGCCACTTGTCTATAGACATGGTAAAAGGTAAGTGAAATATCCGCTATGCATTCTTACCCATCTCCATTCCTTTGCCTCCTCTATTGCCCCTTCTTCTATGTCTATTAAGAGTTACCTGGCAATCAGTAGCTACCTGGGCTTCTGCTGTCTAGATGGCCACTTGAGCGCCGTCGCTTGCTCCTTTCCTGCTGTTAGTTGACATTTAATGGCATTTGACACTCCGCAAGACAAAGGAAAAAAAAACATCAGGTGCAAATAGCGAAGAAAATAAGAAAAAACAAAAATTAGATAACTTGAACAGAAATGCTCTAGCTCAAGTGTGTACGACTGCTTAATATCCTTTACAAGGTATACAACACTAAATAGGAGAACATTCGATTGATACAGAATGTGCAGGATATTTTGTTTAGATACTTCTATAATGTACAAAAGACTTGAGCAAATGTTGCTAAGAATTCTGTTTAAAAAGTACCGTTCGAAATTTCTGAGCTACTTGAATCGGTACTCGATCCAAATCTCAAACTAATGCCTAGGGCTCGGAGGGCTTTGTAACAGGTCTACAAACCGAAACGAAATCTTGTTTCTATAGTTGGAACCATCAAACCGAGCCTTCTCTAAAGCTTTTGAGGTTTGCAGTATTTCCTCTGATCTTGAATATGTTATGTTATGTTTTTATGCACAGGGTATAAAATGACATAGAGTATACTGTTAATAGAAATATGAGCTGAAAAGAAAAACAATAACTGCAAGTCGAAGACGTTGTATAACATTCTGCCTGGTCCATCGGTATGAAGCTGTATCTTTAGAATCCTTCTGACGGAAGCCGGAGCAATACCAACATCCATGCACTTAATGCTCTTGTTTGCTTAACTTTATTTGATGTCCTTGCGTTGATGTTGATGTTGTTACTGTACTTGTTCGCTTTTCTATTTGTTTTCTACGACAACGTTGTTTACAAATGAACGCCCGTAACGAGAGGACCTCTAGGAGCAATGGGATATATAGGAGATGTGTCTGAATCAGGAACATAGTGACCACTTGCACGCACATAACATGAAGAGAACGAGTGAGGGAGAGGGAAACTGAGAGGTTAGTTAATGCATTTAGCGTTCCTTGAGAGTACTTGTTATATACGTGGTCGTCCAATATGCCAGGCCAGCCTGGAGTCCTTGCCTCCCCAGACACTTATGTGAGTCGTTTGCTAGTGCTGTGGTCAAATTGTAACCGCATATTCGTATATTTTTCTCAGTGTGCACTTTGAAATGCCAACGTCACGCAGCAGGCAACAGGAAGTGGGAATAGTTGCAAGGAGCCTGGGAAGGCAGTGTGAAGGTTCAAAAAGTCGGAGGCATTTCACATTGCATGTATTTTTAATTAATTGCATGCCCGAGTCAAGTCGACGCGCCTCGAATTTACCCGGCAACAAAACTGACCCGTTAAGGACTTCGGCTTCCTTTGGCCTGCTCCTGCGTCATACTTACATATATGTATATTTAATACGTGCATGTTGCTTATACTCTTTGTAATTGGTGTGAGATGGACTCCTCTCTTTTGCAGAGTCATAATTGAGTTAAATCTCAATGAATAAATCTCGGTATTTATTCATTAAATAATTTCGGAATTTTGAAATATGTTTCAATTTATTTGCAGACCATTAAAATATCTTTACCCTCTATACGACATTTTATAATTGTAATTTGTAATTGGTATGAGATAAAGTCCCCTCTTCTGAAGAGTTATAATTGACTTAAATCTAATTGAGTAATGTTCGGTATTTATTCATTAAAGAATGTTAAAATTTTGAAATATGTTCAAATTTATTTGCAGACCATTAAGCAATAGAGTATATTACCTCTATTTTATATTATATAAAGAAATGCGCACAATTATAATATATATTAATACAATTATTACCTACAAATCACATTAATTTTATTAAGATATATTTTCTACAGTATAATTTAAATGAAACAAACGCAAATACCGCCTTGACACTAACCATATTTTAATTTTTGATGTTAATTGTAGTGATATACTTACAATGATTTATGGATATACAAAACGATTAAGAAGTCTTCTCATGTGGTACAAGATATTCATCTGTGTCTAAAACCGCTTGAGCATTTCATAACTTACATATTTAACCTTTGGCTCTTTGAATGATTTGCTTTATGCCGACATTAATTGATAAGCTTCAATTAGTTCATTAAACGATCAGTTACCGACCAAGCGACCTGAAAGTCGAGTAACCACAGTGCTTGATGATAAGATACTCTTTAAAATGATAACTAATAGAATTGGTTGTAATTTCTTGATTATAATACAGTGACGATCTTATAAATGGTTTATAATAAATATTAAATTTGACTGAAAATTGGGAGATTAAAGATACCATTGGGAATAAGTTTAGAAGGTTACCTGAAATATATTTGTTTTCCCCACGAGTAATGATTGCCTATATATTCAATTTTTATAATGAGAACATAAATATTCGCAGCGTATGCAATAGTCTTATATTGGCAAAATATTCATTTATTGCTTTTTGTGGCTGGCACGAAACTTGACCGCAAGCCAATGCTGTTTGCGTCACCGCAGTCAGTACATCATTTGTGGTTAATTGTAATTAAAGCTCAGTGGCTTGGTTCAGTGCACACATGCACCCACACTCAATCAAATCTTCCATCTCCTCCCAGTCTTTTTTCTCCTCTACCATTATTTGCTTACCTTCCACTTCTTTGCATTTGGTTCACTTTTGTTCGAGCAGGCGCTTTTAATTGTGTCATAAGTAAAGCAAACAATTGTAAATATATACGACATATTTCATACTCTATTAATTGAGTCTGGCTACAGCTAACCAAATTTCCAGTATACGTAATAAGTTGAAAGTCTTTATTGGAGGAGTTAAATCCAAATTCCAGCTCAAGGAATAACATGAACAATTCACAGATAACACTCACTAATCGAGGGCGTTTGGGTGGCCAGCGAAAGGCTACGGATTTTACCACAACCCAGGAATTAAAGCTGCGGGCAGGGGATGTGCGAGTGGCTAGAATGCAGATCAGTCTCACCAAGCTAAGCCAAGATATGAAGCTGTCCAACAAGTTGGTCGAGCAGCTCTGCCAAGAAGTTTGCTTGGACATGAATTTCACCAACAAATGAAAAATGTAATTGCATCTAGTTAACATAAGAATATCTCAAATGGGAAATTAGTAATTGTAATTGTAATAGAAATTGTATACTATATATTTATGTGACGGAATTCATTAAAAAGATTACACAGTAAAATATACAAAATAGTTTAATAAAAACGGGGTATTTAAAGTTTCACTGACTTTGTTAAAACTGTCGTTACATAGATTACAAAACTAGAGTTTTAAAAATAAGCTTATTTGCATTTACACCGTACTTATTCGTATACCGTATATTATACATGTTTGACTTTCTTATTATGTGTAAGTACATTTGAATTTAAATTAATGACATTTTTTTTAATTCTTTTGTCATCTGCAGTTTTACTGACACTTGAATCCTGCAAACTTAATCGCCATGCTTGGAGTCAACCATTTGGAATAGACGCACGAAAACTCGCTTAAATCAGCAGAGACAGGTTAGTAAAAGCACTGCACTTACATATATGTATGTTTCATAACTTATGTGGTTTGGTGATGGCTTGATTTAAATTAAAAATGTATTGCATACATTTCTGCGCACTACCATTGCATATAAAATAAATACACTTAGACACACACAGAAAAAAAAAACACACACACACACACATTTGCACACAAATATTCATATGTATGTATGGTTATGTGTATAAATTAAATTGTTTGTGCGCCCAGGAGCGAACAACCGCCAACATGGCATGCCGTGAACTCCAATTTAAACCGTCAACGTACAGGTTGAGAGTTACAACTTGCAACACGGTGCAACACGGTGGTACAACGTCGAGTTGTTTGGAGCGGGGGTGAAGGTTGGCACTTCAGCAACCGTTTTTGATTACGCGCGTGTTTTTCGCGTGCAACTAAATTAGCGCACCTGTAATCAAGTTTATTCCACAACAAAAACAAATTGATAAAAACAAGAAAAAAAAGGTATTTATATATTTGAAAAGCTTGCGATTTAATGCACTTGGGTCATCTTCTTCTGATTCTGATTTACAATCAAGATTTAAAGTTTGTTTTTCCGGAAAATGAAAAAATTATTACTGCAAACATGCGATATCTCTGTAAATCAGATAACCCTTCTTATGTTTTAATAGGTTATACGATTGTTGTCAAATCGTTTGCAGAACTTAAATTGAAGTGAAATATAGAGAGTTTAAATTCAAAACAGCAGACATTTATTTGAAAATAATATAATAAAATATTCTTAAATATTTTACAAATGTGACGATCTCCTTTGGCAAATAATTGGTTAAATTTATTATTTTATGTGCTGTTTGGTTTGTTAATAAAGCGCTTTACTTTCGCATTAGTCGACCCGAACTTGTAATATAGAACAATTCTCGTTTATTAAACAAAAATGTCGCAGTCGTTCTAAATTTAATTTCGGGCAGATAAATCGGCATTATCTTCGGATCAAGGGTGAATCCATTTACATAATATGTTTTATTCTGCAATGAAAGAATTAATCGTACTAATCGTACAAATATGTAAAATATACCAGAACTAACCATTTTTAAGGGACAGCCCGGAGGAAAGTTAGATACACGACGGAGTCCGTTATAAATTATGCCCACCAAATTTGGAGTTTGAATCATTTGCAAAACCGCGCAATAGTCTAACTCTAGTGTAGTATAGTTGACAAACTTTTGATTATGTTCAACTGCTATATTGTATATCCCAGTTAAATTTGTGACATCCTGCGAGAGTATAATGTCCCCATGTAAAGCTGATGTAGTTTCAGACGTCCGATTAATACGACAGTTGATTTGTAGTAGCTCCGGCCATTGATTCACACATTCAAATTTGGTAAAAACCGACGTGACTTTAGGCTGTCAAAAGATATTAATTTATATGGGCAATTTTTTATTTATATCTTACTATTTTCTGAAAGTTTAAAATCAATTAAAGTCAAGAAAATCAAGTAATACAATCGCAGCTTTGAGATACTCATATTCATGTGATTTCAGTAACCCTTTCCGTGCTTCACAATTTGTATTGGCTGTAGTTTATCTAATCCTTCGAGATGCATTTACCACATCAGGGTATTAAAAAGAAGTTATGATATAATGATATTTATAAAATGGCTGGTCACTTTAGTACAGTTTTGGCAAAAGAATCTACTTATCGTAATTACAATCTGTACTTACCTTTGCCCCTTGTGTGATCAGTATAAAACTGAAAAGCAGCGCCATCATTGCAACAGAGAAAATTCGAGTATCCATGTTTAGTAAGTGTCGGGAAATAACTGTTTTTGATTTCTAAAATATTAATTGCGTTGGATTAATAGACCGAATACTAATCGATATTTAATATGCTTAAAAACACACAACTTTTGATAATCATAAATAAAGTATTTATTACTATCTGCATAAGGGTAAATTTTAGACTCGTGTTTGATGAGCTTTAAATATAGAAGCTCCGTCGATCGAATTTTAATAATTATATCCATGGATGTATTGACCGTATTATTTCTGTACTTAAATTTGCGTTTGAATATTTATCAACCGGAATTAACTCATCATCTATATTATATATTGAATTTAATTTTGATAGACTGTTTTACAACACTTTTAATTTTTCCTTCAAGCTTTAGTTGCTCGAAATTCGATAACATATATTTTATCTGTAGCAACTTATACTTTGGGAAAAGAACACTTTTACGGCCTTGTTATCTGACCATTATGAGACTTTATGCATGCTAATTTAAATAATAAAAAACATAAACATATTTATAGTGTCTGAAATGCCTCCTTCTGCCCAATTTCAGCCATATTTTAGGATGAATTAAAGTGGAGAAAAGTGGATTCGGTATTTAAAATAGCAAAGACACTCATTTTATTATTAAAATTTAACATTGCTTTTAGACACATATTTTAAAACTGCCGCGAGTTCTCTTGGGAAATTTTTGTTAAACTTACTGTTTTAAGTGAAGTTTTGTGTACCTTTTAATTAAATTAAATTTATTAAAATACAGTGCAATTAGTATAAAACAATTCAAGTGTTGTGTTTATTTTAAACTTCTTTACTTTCGCACCACTCGACCAAAACATATACAATGTAAGAATTCTCTCTTATTGTAGAAATATGTCGCATGTGTTCGAAATTTAACTTCCGGCATATAAGCTGGTATTACCTTTGGATCAATGGTAACGCCATTTACAACATATTTTGTATTCTGCAATGATGAAAGCATAAAATGTAGTAATCATATATAAAAGATTTGGCAGAACTGACCTTCTTGAATGGACAGCTCAAAGGTAAGTTAGATACACGACGAATTGCGACAGAAATGATCTGTCCTAAACTTTGACTAAGAATCGAATGTAGAGCCGTGCAGTGGTCTATGTCCAGTGTAGTATAGTTCACATATTTGTGATCATGTTCAACAGCCACTTGGTAAATCGCATTTACATTTGTGAGATCTTCCGACAATGTGAAATCTGCATATATAGAAGAAGTATTTCCGGGTATCCCATCAATATGATAGTTGATTTGAAGTAGCTCCGGCCATTGATTCACACACTCCAATTTGGTAAAATTCGCAATGACTTTTGTCTGTATAAATAAATAAAGATAAAGATTATATAAATAATTTATACATTTCTTATAGATTTTTAGAAAAACAAGACAAAATATGTTAGTATTGTGTATTGTGAATATGTAAAATTAAAAAATATACAAAAGTTTAATGTTCAGGCGAGTCGAGGTCTGCTTAATTTGTATAGATGACATTTTACCAACAACACTTAAGCACTTGCCTAAAAGCAAGAAGCACATGACTCAATATTAAGCTGTTTCAAGATTTGAGTTAAGTTCTTTTCTGCTTTGTCACTCACCTTTGCCCCCAGAATAAGTGGTAACCATCTGAATAGAAGACCAATCAAGACAAACCATATTTTAGCATCCATGTTGAATGTTTACAATAAACTGATTTATAATTAACATTATAAATCATTAATGTAGTGCTTTTCTGTTTTACTGTTGGTATAAATCGACATTTAATGAAAATCAAAGTACCAAACAATGATCATGATAAACATTCTAGTTGATAGTATATGACTATGAGATACCCTGCACATATGCGCATTAAAGCACAAACGCACTCTGTACTTTCTCGAAAAGTCAGTTAAGTTTCTTCTATGTTAGTTGTTTAAACTTAGGATTAATAGTAGACTATGTATAAATATGTTTTCACCAAATATCGAGATATGGGCATTGGAAACATATATTTACAATAAACTTCATCTTTATGTGAGATTCAGTAGTCTAGGTTCTGGTTCTGGCCTTTTTTTAGACCACCGCGGACTAATTTAAAAAAAAAACAAAATTATCTGCAATTAACTAACAAAAATAGTAATTAGTTTCGCTGTAAGTTGTCAAGCTACATATTTTGAAATATATGTTTAATCTAGATTGGCGCCGAATGTCTGAGGTTATATTTAATAACCCTTTAAACTATTTTTGATATTGTTATACCCTTGCAAAGAGTGTCATAGTTTTGTCGCGAAATGTGTAACGCATTGAAAGAGGCGTGCATATGTATTTATTCTTAGTAAGGATGACGATCTAAGCCATATCCGTCTGTATGTCTGTCTGTCTGTGTTTATGCAAATTAGTCTCTCAGTTTGGAAGCTATCTTGATGAAGCTTGGTACAGATCCATTATATAGCTGCCATAGGAATGATCGGTTAAAAATCAACTTTTTTGTTTCCTTAGATATCTTAAACAAACTTACAGCTACACAATCTGGTGTTGTTGTATATAATCTGACCGAATTCGCAACTTATTTCTATCGTGAAAATTTCAATGGAAACAAAGTCCGATTATGACCACATGTTGGTTGAAAATTGTCTTTTAAAAGATTTTAGTTTGAAAAACAAATTTCAAACTCGACTTACAAAGATTAACATTTAATGTTTGCGCCTTTTGCTACATACATATGATAGATACTATAGCTCGAATTTGACTGAAAATTTCGTCTGGTGTGGTGGTGAAGGTGTGAGGCTTTTCACCACTGCTATTGCTAATTTTTTAAAATTAACTTCAATCTTATTATTATTTTATTTCGTAATATTTTTTAAAGTACTGTCTCTGTTTTTAATTCTTTGTTTTTCTTTACTTAACATTTTTTTAAATGTATATTTATATACTCAAGTCCGTTTGAAAAGAACTTTCAATTTGATAACTGTTCACTTATGTAAATTACCAGTAACATTAACGCGAACATGAAGCGTACCGTTGTTAATAAATGTTGCACTTGTAGCAAACGCTACTTCTGGAAAATAACTTGGAATGAACTTCGTGTCAATTATAAAGCCATTTAAATAATATAGTTTATTCTGAAAAGAAAGTAAAGTCTGTATTGTGATTCAAAAATGTACATACATATTTATGGCACAACCTTCTTTAGTGGACAGTTCAATGGATAGTTGGAAACGGAGCGTATTCCAACAGCTATCATTCGAAAAACAAATTGCTTGTACAGATTTTGTAGTGCAGTACAGTAGTCAAGGTCCAAAGTAAGGTAATCATAAAAATGTTCACCATGCTTTAACTTTAATTTAAAAGTCCCAGTTAGATTATCCACGTCCGTGGACAATTTTAAGTTTGCATAGATCGCAGAAATGTTTCTAGATGTGCGATTGATCTGATAGTTAAATTCCAGTAAATGTGGGCTGAAATTTTCAAACTCCAACCCTTTAAAATCCACAAATCTTGATCGCTGTCAAAGAATAATAATAAAAATTAATTTATACAACAGTTTTATTTGGTTTAAGTCTTTTACTCACCTTTGCCCCTGTGTGAGTGCAAAACATCTGATAAGCAGAACAATTGTTAAGGCCAACCAAATTCTAGCATCCATGTTGAATGTCTTCAATAAACTGTTTTACTGTTTATGTTAAAAATCATTAATAAATAGTGGTTCGTTTTTATTATAAGCATTAATCGACATTTAATATGAACTAAAATATTAACAAATGATAAGCAGTTAAAAACATTCTGTTGGTAGCTCTTGACTTTGAGATACCCTGCGACATGTTCGTACGTATGTTGCAAGTTCTTCACATTCCACAAATGCTTCTTCTTCACAGCTCTCTCTTTCTATGTATAAGTTGAATAATTAGTATAAGTTCATCCATTTATTACCAGACGATCAGGCAGACGGATCGAATGGGAATGTCTCAAAATTTCAATGGCGATAGGGTATAAAAGTTGAAACAAATAATAAAAATTATGTATTTAACTGATATCAATTCTAATATCAAAGGAGTACAGTCATTAGGGGACAATTTAAATAACTGAACAGTGGACTTTACTTAGCAATATGTATAAAGTTTGATAATATCTAGCACAGATACACAATTTGGTGTATTTGCATATCATCTCACCGAATTCGCAACTTATTTCTATCGTGAAAATTTCAATAAAAACAAAGTCCGATTTGGAATACTGTCTTTGTTTTTAATTCTTTGTTTTTCTTTATTTCAATTTATTTTAAGTATATTAATATACTTAAGTCCGTGTGAAAAGAACCTTCAATTTGATAACTGTTCACTTACGAAAATGACCAGTAAGATTAGCGCGAACAACAAGACTTCGGTTGGTAATAAATGTTGCACTTGCAGCAAACGCTACTTCGGGAAAATAACTTGGAATGAACTTTGTGTCAACTGTAAAGCCATTTAAATAATATAGTTTATTCTGAAAAGAAAGTAAAGTCTGTATTGTGATTCATAAATATACATACATATTTATGTCACAACCTTCTTTAGTGGACAGTTCAATGGATAGTTGGAAACGGAGCGTATTCCGACAGCTATCATTCGAAGAACAAATGGCTTGTACAGATTTTGTAGTGCAATACAGTAGTCAAGGTCTAAAGTCTGGTAATCATAAAAATGTTCACCATGCTTTAACTTTAATTTAAAAGTTCCATTTAGATTATCCACGTCCCTGGTCAATATTAAGTTTGCATAGATCGCAGAAATGTTTGTAGATGTGCGATTGATCTGATAGTTAAATTCCAGTAAATCTGGGCTTAAATTTTCAAACTCCAACCCTTTAAAATCCACAAATCTTGTTGGCTGTCAAAGAATAATAAAAAAATTTATTTATTTAACAGTTTAATTTAGTTTACGTCTTTCACTCACCTTTGCCCCCTGTGTGAGTGCAAAACATCTGATAAGCAGAACAATCGTTAAGACCAACCAAATTCTAGCATCCATGTTGAATGTCTTCAATAAACTGTTTTACTGTTTGTGTCAAAAAACCATTAATAAAGAGTGGTTCGCTTATATTATAAGCATTAATCGACATTTAATATAAACTAAAATACCAACAAATGATTAGCAGTTAAAAACATTCTGTTGGTAGCTCTTGACTATGAGATACCCTGCGAGATGTTCGTACACATTCAAGCAAATTCTCAAATAAACATATGGCAAGTTCTTCACATTCTACTAATGCTTCTTCTTCATATAAGTTAAATAATTAGTATAAGTTCATCCATTTATTATCAGACGGTCAGGCAGATGGATCGAATGGGAATGTCTCAAAATTGCAATGGCGATAGGGTATAAACAAATTATAAAAATGATGTATTTAACTGATATTAATTCTAATATCAAAGAAGTGCAGTCATTTGGGGACAATTTAAATAAATGAACCGTGGACTTTACTTAGCAATACATATGTATTAAGTTTGATAATATCTAGCTTTCTTAATAGTTGATTTACGTTTTTTCGGCTTTGGTGTTAATATGTCACTCACCTTTGCCCCCAGTATAATTGGTAACCATCTGAATAGAAAACCAATCAAGGTTTTCTTTTTAGTATGAAAACACAGATACACAATTTGGTATCATCTGACCGAATTTGCAACTTATTTCTATCAATGAAAACAAAGTCCGATTTTGACCACATGTTAGTGGAAAGTTATCTATTGAAAGATTTTAGTTTTAAAAACAAATTTCAAAGTCGAATTACAAGAGTTTACAAAAGGTTCATATGATAATTACAATAGTCTGAATCTAAATAAAAATTTCATCTCGGTCGGACAACAGTCGGACAGTGTATGTATGTCTATCCGCCCGTATAGGAGCTGGAGACACCAAACTGAAAATGAAGGTTCCTTTATAAATATATAGCCCAGATCAAAAATATTTTGAATTGAGTCACACCCCCTACCACCCTAGAAATTTAAAAAACTACAAGCATACTTGAATTGAGAGAGCACATTTAATGTTAGCGACTTTTGCAACATAAGTATGATAGATACTATAGCTCGAATCTGTTTGGAAAATGTCATCTGGTGTAATGGTAACGGTGTCTTTTATAAAATTACTTTCAATCTTATTATTTTGAAATGTATTTCCTAAATTTATTTAAATTACAGTCCGGATTTAGATAATATATTGACGCACTTAACATTCGTTTCTAGATATTTTAAATCCTTGATTTACTTTATTTAACATTTACTTTATTAACATTTTACTGAAGTCCGTATGGCAAGAACTTGTAATTTGATAACTGTTCACTTACGTAAATTACCAGTAATATTAACGAGAACCAGAAGGCTACGGTTGGTAATAAATGTTGCACTTGTAGCAAACGCTACTTCGGGTAAATAACTTGGAATGAACTTCGTGTCAACTGTAAAGCCATTTATATAATATGATTTATTCTGAAAAGAAAGTAAAGTCTGTAGGTAAAGTCATATATGTACATACATACTTATGAAACAACCTTCTTTAGTGGACAGTTCAATGGATAGTTGGAAACGGAGCGTATTCCAACAGCTATCATTCGAACCATATATTGCTTGTACAGATTTTGTAGTGCAGTACAGTAGTCAAGGTCCAATGTAATGTAATCATAAAAATGTTCACCATGCTTTAACTTTAATTTAAAAGTCCCAGTTAGATTATCCACGTCCTTGTTTAATATAAAGTTTGTATAGATTGCAGAAATGTTTCTAGATGTGCGATTGACCAGATAGTGTATTTCCAGTAAATCTGGGTTTAAATTATCAATCTCAATCGCTGTGAATTCAACATATTTTGATCGCTGTCAAAGAGTAATAACAAAGTTATACAACAGTTTGATCTGGTTTAAGTCTTTCACTCACCTTTGCCCCCTGTGTGAGTGCAAAACATCTGATAAACAGAACAATCGACAAGACCAACCAAATTTTAGCATCCATGTTGAATGTCTTCAATAAACTGTTTTACTGTTAATGTTCAAAATCATTAATAAAGAGCTGTTCGCTTATATTATAATCATTAATCGATATTTAATATAAACTAAAATACCAACAAATGATTAGCAGTTATAAACATTCTGTTGGTAGCTCTTGACTATGAGATACCCTGCGACATGTTCGAACGTATGTTGCAAGTTTTTCACACTCTACTAATGCTTCTTCTTCACAGCACTCTTCACTGTTAAACAGCATATTTGACTGCTTCTATGTATTAGTTGAATAATAAGTATAAGTTCATCCATTTATTATCAGACGGTTAGGCAGACGGATCGAATGGGAATGTCTCAAAATTGCAATGGCGATATGGTATAGAAGTTTAAACAAATTTTAAAAATGATGTATTTAACGGATATCAATTCTAACATCAAAGGAGTACAGTCATTAGGGGACAATTTAAATAAATGAACCAAGGATTTTACTTCGAAATTTATATAAAGTTTGATAACTCATAGCGAAACTAATAACATCTTTATTTAATAGCTTCATTTTTGTTGTGCTTGCTTTTTAATCACTTGGCATCGGGTCACTACCCGAAAGTATTTTTTATTTTTGACAAAGTAGTCCGTGGAGGTCTGAAAAGTGCCGATCGGTGTATAACTGGGAAAGTCCTGTTCCTCCAGATGCCAATCTTTCATCGAATATTTGAAATGCTAAAAAAATTCGAAAGTAAAGTTTAACTAAATATTGTTTTAAAAATAACGCAAAATATCTTTGGCGCGCCAAAGATTGTATTTAAAATTTCGACATATGACAGGATTATGATATAGCAGTTCGATCTTATCAAAACATGATCAGAATATATTTAACAATACCAGACGAACAATTTAAGAGTTTGGTTGAGATACCTTAAGAACCAAAAAAATGGTTCATACTAAAAGTTAATTTGGATCCGATCGTTTCTGTGACAGCACAATGATATAGTGATCCGATCTGGCTAGTTCCAACAAATGTACTGCGTGCATCAAAAAGACGGATCCTTGCCAAGTTTCATGAAGAAAGCTTCAAAATTGAGAGACTAGTTTGCATAGAAACAGACGGACAGACGGACATGGCCTGATTTATAATACTCTCTGCAATGGTATAAAAACTTACAGCTTTTAATGGGCATTTCGGTCCTCCCCCGGTGTGATTCATAAAGGTTTTTGCGAAGATAGATAGCAAAAGATTCTTATGCAATTGGCCGTATAAAACACACGCATTAATTTTCAAATTATATATGCGTCTTTTTTCTTTGGTATCAGGTTTCCAGTAATCCATGGCCGTATTTAAAATAAGGTCATCAATAGAACGTTGAAACATCAGATGTCCATTGATATAGCTGCGATTATCAACCTTACTTAGAGTATAGTTGAGTTCCTCAAATAAATCCGGAAGCAAAACCTTTATGTAAAACGTATCTATTACAAATTTAAAATTTCGCTTTTCTGATGCAACCACAACCACAAGTATGAGAAGCAACCGAATCCACACAGCCATGACTAAAGCTGGTTTTAAACTGAGTAGATTTTAAAATAAACCAAAGCTAAGTATATTAAATATTAAACAATAAAATATCATATAAATTTAAAGGTTGTTTTATGTGGATAATTATTGTTTGTAACTAGACTCCAAAATGAGAATCATTAACGAATCTATTTGGGGTAACAATCTAGCTGTGACATCTCTTATGGATGCGAAAAAAACGAAAAACTAATTCAATATCGGTACATACAATAATTTTATTTATTTATTTTATTTCATTATTTTATTTATAATTTTATTTTATAATCACCCTGCCTCGGGTCAATATGCGTAGAATTCTTTTCTTACGTATAATATATTCTGTAATGCTCTGAAATGTACCCGCTGGTATATAGCTGGGAAAGTCTTCTTCATCCAGATACCAATTTTGAAGCGTATAGTTGTGGTGCTGTGCGAATAAATAATGCGTTAGGATTGACTCTTGTAAATTCCAAGTACTCACCGCTCTTAAGGGGCATTTCACAGATCCATTCGAATGCTTTTGAAAGCTCTTTGAGAAGATACTTAAAAGACTGTTTGTATGAATCATTGTCAAGAATCGACAAGCATCCATTTTTAAAGAATACAAACGGCGTTTCTCATTGCTTTCTGTCCAGAAATCCATCGTTGTATTTACGTCAAGCTTATCAATATTTCGTTGCAATATAACATAGCCATTAATATAGCTGCGATTATTTATCTGAACCAGCGTTGAGTTGATCTCATCTATAAGATCTGGTGCCCAATTGTTAATGGTAACTACATCGAATATCAATTGGAATTTACGTTTTGCAGATGAAACAACCACAAGAATAAGAAGCAACCGATACCACACAGCCATGATGAAACCTGAGATTAAACTAAATTTTAAAAAGTTAGGGATCATTGTCCAAAAACATATGATGAGTTATTAAATTTGTAACATTTACGCAGATATTTTAAATATTCAATAGTTAAAATAATTATATATTGATACAAAAATTACGCAGATATCTTAAATATATAATAGGTAAAATAATTATATATTGATACAAAAATTAAAATTCTAGATAAAGCTTAATATGTGTTTGTATATGTATACATATGTACTGTCTGTCTCATCTCAAATTCATTTACAATACAATTAACCATAAGCTGTCCCCTGTCACAGCTGCGTTTAAATACTTGTACATATAATGCTTAGCTCATTAATAAGTTCTGAATTGTAGTTTTCAATATTATTTTCTCCATTAAAATTCTGATTGCATAATCAGAGAGCTGAGTAGGAGCCAAAGATAAATATAACTAGTCATGGGCAATGGACAACCTTTAATGATCGTGTGTTAAAATCATTAAAATAAATTTGAAAAAAACTCGTTTTGCATATATGTCAATATGTATTGAATATATATCAATACATATGTATGTATATTGAACGAATAATTATATCACATGCAATTTTTTGATGAATTACACTTTGATAAACAATATGCTAAAATGCTTTCTGATACACGAGAAGCTATTGTTCTTTGACCTTTAAGCTTTTTATATATTCGAAATGCTGTCAACATTTATTGGTATATATCCAATAGAATTAGCAGGTTTTGATGATGTGAAGTCCAAAATGAACGAAACTTTGAACTTATTTTATTTTGAAGGTATTGAGAACGAACCCAAATATTGATTCTATCCAATTAATGCTTATAAATAACTGTGACTTGATTTAGCCTCTTTAAGACAAGTTTAGAATATATCTTAAGTCTAGTCGGTCTCTTTCAGATACCAATTAATTAGAACACGTATTACTTTTGTGATCAGTTGCTTTATTTAAATGTTCTATATACGATTCACTCCGCCATTAAATAATAATCGAGCCATTACATTTTTCTGCAACAGAAAGTTAAAAAAGCCCTTAAATCTACACTCAGGCATGTAACCGGTAAAGTCATCTTCATCAAGATACATATCGCTGATTGTATAATTGATGTTCTATAAATAAAAGAATTTAAATAAATAAAATAAATCCTTATGTATCCCGAAATTCTTCCCTCTTACTCACCGGGGGAAATGGACATTTTAATTTATGAGAGAAATGCCTTTTGATGGTCTTCAGTATTATCTTGTATAGGT
Organism: Drosophila testacea; assembly: GCA_035043265.1. NCBI lineage: Eukaryota > Metazoa > Arthropoda > Insecta > Diptera > Drosophilidae > Drosophila > Drosophila testacea. The sequence continues at coordinate 5,518,828 of JAWNND010000151.1, forward strand.
AATTCTTGCGGTCGCCTTCTAAAATCCCGCAGCCATCCAAACTTACATCAAACAGATGCATTTTTTGATTATTTGGCTTTATCAAATCGATGGAGATCTTTATATCGAACGTTTTAATGATTTGCCGCAATACCAAATGGCCGCTTATAAAGCTGCGATTATTCACTTGAACAAGACGACTGCTAAATTCTTCAAATATCTCAGGATCTACTCTTTGAATTGTTACATTTGCAATATATATTTTGAAGTTGCTTCCTGTCTGAGCAGGAACAATAAATAGCAGCAGGAAAAGAAAAATTGAACCGTCCATGATAAACGCCAAACTTGAATTGAAATCTAACGTTGATGACACAAAAATTTATTTTAGTCATTAAAATTGCATTACAATTTGATTGTTTTGAATTTTTAAATTTGGAAATCTATATTTGTATGTACATAAAACACTTTTTACTGACTGACTATCTAACTAATTCACAAGACTATTTCTTACGGACCACTCTTCCCCAAACAGTCATGATGAAGATCAATTTGTTTTCGGTATAGAACTTTGAAACAGTTTTTGATTGACATTCAGGTACATTGTTGGGTAAATCAGATTCCTTAAGATGCCAGTTGGAAAAAGAGTAGTTAAAGTGCTGCAAGTTTAGAATTTTAAATCAATCAATCACCGAATAGGACGATCAATTATTGAACATACCGATTTAAATGGACAGTTTAGATTTTTATCTTTAAGCTGTAGCCAAGTTTTTGCATATATACTAACCAATGGATTCTTGTCCACCATTGTCAATATGTCACAAACTTCCAAACGGACATTAACGAGGCGGATCGTCTTGTTGTTGGGTCTAAACATATCTAGTTGTGCGTTCAGTTGAAGCCGTTTCACATTGCGTTGAAATATAAAATAACAGTCCATATAGCTTCGGTTCTGGTACTGCCTCAGTAAGCAGTTTTGATCTTCAAAGTACTCTTTAGCCACACGCTTGGTTACTATCTTATCCATAACATTCCAAAAGTTGCGATCTTCGATCTTTTCATCCACCACAAAGTGAAATAATCCCAATACAAAACACAACCAGAACCAAGCAGCCATTGCGACAGATGAGCCTGAAATGTGCTTTGCACTTTGAAACCTAACAACTCTCTAGTAACGAGAATCTGATAATTCAAATTCAAAAAAGTACAAAGTACATTTAAAATATCTAGGCAATTGAAAATGAGCGAAAAGGGGGCAAAATGGTTTTGTTCATTTGCATATAATAATAATAATTTGTATTTAATAATAATAATTTACCAACTGATTGTGTTTATTCGTAACAGAATGCAAATATGTACTTGAATATAATTGTTAACTAAATTTAATATCCAATTGTAAATACTGCGTATTGCTATCAATATTGTGGTATAACATTTACGACTACAAGGTATGCAATTTTTGCCGTAACAAAAATACCCTTATTGTATTTTTTTGTAATAAAAGTTAGAGTTTGCATATACAATATATAATATATGTTTATAATATATTATTAGGTGGTCACCAAAATTACTTGTTATGGATTACACCTCCCCAATAAGACAGTATTACAGACAAGTGGTTGTAGCTATAGAATCTCGTAAGGCCTTTTATCTTACACTCGGGTAGAGAGCTTGGAAAATCAGTTTCCACCATATGCCAGTTATTTACTGAGTAGTTAAAATGCTGCAAATATTGCAAGTGAGATCGTAATAATGCAAACTTAATTGTTTTATACTTACCGACATTAAAGGACATTCTAAGTCAACATTTGTCCCGTTCATAAATCTTTTTGACACGATATTGAGTAAGGGGTTCTTGTGCATAGTTGACAGAAATTTGCAAGCATCCATACGTATTTTTAAAAGACGTAATATCTGCGTGTTGGGCCTCAGCATGTCCAGTTGCATATCTATATCTACCTGATCAACACTGCGTTGAAGCATAAAATTACAGTTAAGATAACTACGATTGCGGGACTGCGTCACTTTACAGTTATAATATTCGAATAATCCTTTAGGTAATGCCTTAAATTCGAATTTATCAATAACAAATCGAAAGTTTCGCTCTTTAACCTTTCCATCCGCCAATCCCGACAAGATACACAACCAGAACCATAACCAACTAGCCATGGTGACCTATGAGCTCAAAATGTGTTTTAAAAACATAATCAGTTTATAAAATGTAGCAAACTACCAAGTAATGAGCTTTTAATGGGCAACTGGAAAAAAGAACTACTAAGATACAGTAGAGCAAGCTCGATAGTAGGAGACCCTGTACTTATGGCAAAGAGCAATTAACCTACCTTCTTGCTATTCGCGGAGGAGGTAGCGGGCGTATAGAAATTCTAAAACAATCATAATCTGGACAATGTAGAGAACCTTCATATCAATCTTAGTATCACCAGCTCTTAGATTGACAGGTGAACAGACGGACAGACAGATATCTGATCAAGAATATATAGGTATACTCTGTGAGTCCCACGCCTCCTACTGCCCGTTATGCACATTTTTTTACAAACTTAATAGACCTTTTTGTACTTTGGTAAAGTAAAGGGTCTAAATATGCTGATACCTATTGGATCACATTTATAATTAGCAAAGTACACTGTCAAAATATTTAAAAGTAGATTAACATAGTTTTACTGATCATCAATGCATTTGTAGTACACACTTAATCAAATAATGATCTCTTAATGAGGGTAATCCACCGCTTTTATTTCTTTAATACCGATTAAATAATCATTACTATATTACTATTGATTTGATATTTTGATATTTCGAGTTAAAATGAAAACACCATGTTAAGAAACGTCTACATAATTTCGTACGGAATTATATTATATAAAAATTGATTAATAGAGTTGTACATTTATTAATACATTTTATACATATAGCCACCATATTACTTTTTACGGACCACTCTTCCCCAAGCAGTCATGGTGAAGATCAGTTTGTTATCGGCATAGAACTTTGAGAAGGATTTTATTTGACATTCAGGTACATTGTTGGGAAATTCAGATTCCTTAAGATTCCAGTTGGTAAACGAGTAGTTAAAGTGCTGCAAGTTAAGAATGTTAAATCAATCAATCGGCGAATAGGACAATCAACTGTTGAACATACCGCTTTCAATGGACATCTAAGATTTTTATCAATAACCCTCACAAAACTTTTTGCAAATATATTAACCAAAGGATTCTTGTCCACCATTGTCAATAACTCACAAACTTCCAATTGGATATTAACGAGGCGAATCATCTTGTTGTTCGATCTAATCATGTCTAATTGTGCGTCCAGCTGTACTCGACTTATATTCCTCTGAAGTATAAAATTACAGTCCACATAACTTCGATTTTGATAATGCGTTAGTATACAGTTTTGATCCACAAAATACTCCTTCTCCACACGCTTGGGTACCAACTTATCGATTACAATCCTAAAGTTGCGATCTTCGATCTTTTCATCCACCACAAAGTGAAATAATCCCAATAAAAAACACAACCAGAACCAAGCAGCCATTGCGACAGATGTGCCTAAAATGTTCTTTGCACCTTGAAACCAAAACTAATGAGTAGTAATGAGAATCTGATAAATCAATTTGAAAATTCAATGTTAAGTTTAGCAACGAACATTTGCAAATGGGCAGACGTGTGTACACAACAATAATTAGAACTGAATATTTAATGCTCCAAATAAACCTAAAATAAACCTTTCCATAATTAGTAATTTGTACACATATTAGGCAGTTTAGGTATATCCGTTAGATTGATTCATGTTTTGATGCCAACCAAATTAGAACAAATCTATTAATATTTTAAGATCGTGTTAAGACCCAATGACTAAAACTATGAATGTTACATTTAATCTAAAAATTCCTAAGTTCTTAATATAGGACTAAAAAATTTAAAGTCTATGTTTGCATTCTACGAATACGACTTATTCTTCTTAAGAAATTACGAAGTTTAATCTTTTTTTGAAAGTATGATCTTGTATATTTTGTCAGTTTCGATCCCTATAATTCTCAATGAGTTCTGGCTGCACTCGGGCTAGCAGATTTAATACTGATAATAGAGTCTTACATCATTTAATTTTAAATTTTAAAACATTTGTATGCCTGCCTAATTCAATGGGTTATTCAATTTCAAAGCCAATGACGGGATTTTTGTATACTAGAGTGTTCTTACTTGTTGTAAGCGACTTACAATAAGTAAAATTGTTGGAGAAATATCTTAATTGGAGTACAATCTATTTCGAACTAGTCTATGTAGTTATCCAACTACTTAAAATTGCGATGAACATTAACTAAAGTCAATTGGTTGTATAAATCAAATGGTAAAAAAATTATTCTGGTTAATCGTGGTTGATTAAATGTTGTTTATTTTAGATTTAGATTAATATATTTTAATTAAATTTGGAAATTATTGCCTTGGAGGCAACGGGGCTTAAGTGCCCCGAGAAAAGCATGTGGGCCACACGTTTTAACTTGTGCTGAAACTCGACCTTTAAAAAGAAACTGCATTCAGGCAGAAAATCGGGAAGGTGATGATCATCCACGTACCCACGATGTAGGGTATAGTTGAAGTGCTAATGCGAAAACAATAAACAAAAAATAAATGCATCAGTTAAGATTAATTGCTGTTATTCAACGTACACTCACTGCCTTTAGTGGACAAGAAGGGGCAACGTTGAGATATGATATGTAATTGTTGTAAATTTGTCGAATAAACTTGCTTCGATAGTCGTTGGTAAAAAATGAGCACAAATCCAGTTTTTTGTCGAAAATGCGTAAACGTGGAAGCTTTGGGCGTGCTATATCCATCGATGTAAGCAATTTAATATCATTAAGTGATCTACTGAATACCAAATGTCCAGAAAGATAGCTTCGATTGCCTTCCTGCTTGACTACTGAGCTCTGGGAGATGATTATTTCGCGATCATCGGGCACAAAATTAAACTGATCCACACGTATCACATACTCAGACAGCACACAGCTGATGATGCACAGAAGGAGACAGTAATGCCGCAACAGATCCATACCGCAATCCGATTTGCTATCGTCTGTCAGTTGAAAATTCGCTACTCGAACCCAAATCGCTCTAATTTATCAACTTATCGCCCTAATCGACTTATAAATGGCAACCTTTTAACTTTATCAAAATTCAATAATCCAATAATTATTTTATTATAACTGTAATTTAACCAGTCAGTACACCTAAAATTGATGTGAGTTATAAGAGAATTAAATCTATCACAATGTTTTCAAACATAGTTTCAAGTAATGCAAATAGCTGTAAGATTGTGGTGATTTGGTACCACTGTGCGAGTTAGTAAAGCACCTAAATATATGCAAGCAAAATGAAAATGTTTCATATATGAAAGATTGAGTCAAGAAGGCGGCTAAGTACATATGAAAAAGAACAAAAAAAACACTAAGAAAAATAAATGTATACCCAAAAAAAAAAAAAGGGAGGAATAAAGCGAACCTAAAGGATGTCAACAGAAATGTTAATAATACCAACGTTGGGGCGTTGGTGTTAGCGCTTTGTGCTCCTGTCTATTTTACGCCAAGTGCAGCACGGCGTCTTCTTGCCCGTATTCCGGACACAGTCTAAGCCAGGGATGAGTCTCATCCGTACTGTGCTTTATGGCTGGAAACAAGTGAAGTAAAAACAGGGACCGTAAAACAGAGAAAGCAAAGCATCAGCAAAGTAAAGAAAAGTAAAAATAAAGTGAAGTAACGCCAGTCGAGTGTAGTTCAAACATAACACCTACAGACTACAATCTACACTCTGGACCCATAGAGGTTAGGGAACTTCTAAGGCTACAGCTACTGTGGTGCATATTATGTGTACATTTACAATGTTTGTATGTCTGGAGTATGGATTGAGATTGAGATTGGAACTGTATATGTAGACTTAGTCCTTGTGAATAGCCCGAACCCAGAGTTAAAGACTTTCAATTGCAACTTATATGTAAAATTCATTTACCGCGCAAAATTTAAAAAACAATCGTTAGAAAATTGGCTTTTCCCGACAAGAATATCCTATGATAGTTGTACAATATAGTTATCCAATTTTTCAAACCTCGCAATGTTCGAACTCTGACTCCCTTCCAACTACAATTTCTCAAAACGCCGTCTTTTTGGATGAATTTGTCTCAGCTATATAGTGAACAAATTTCAGACCCTTATCTCATACCACATCGACTGTACGATGATCAGTCAGTAAGTGAGCATGTAGATTCTTATATACATTGATTTATTATAGTCTATTGAACTTGGAATCTTAATAATTCAATAGCTACGCCCACAAAACCATTAGCTCAAATATGAAATGCAAATTTGAGCAATTTTCATAGATGATTTGAAGCCGGGTCTTAGCCAAGAATAACATACGTATACATGTAATCGAACGGGATATGGGCATAATTAGTCGTACGAATATATGCGCGTGTGAGTCTCATTGCATATGCAAATTGCAACTGATTGGTTTCACATTACGTAATTAATTATTCAATGATAATACACGTCAATCAAATACCTGCAAGAAAGCTCTTTGTGTGTGGGACGTGGGTGATTGAGGAGCTAGACGGCATGCTGGTTCCTGTGTTCCATCAATCTAGATTTACATGTATATAACCCTGTTAAGGTCAGTATCTCCACCAAATTCAGAGATCATCTCTTTGCTTCTGTATAATAACATACATACATTCCAATCCAATTTAGTCGAAATTTGATGACTATATCATTTAAGTAGTTGCCATAGGAACAATCGGGTGAAAACTAAACTTTAGAGAGAACAGTTTAGCATCAGTAATTGAATTAGTTTAGAGACTTACAGGGTATCCCAGGGTTGGGTAGGCACATTATCTGTTGGCTGTCTGACACATCGGATAGGGAGCTCTCTAATTATAGCTAGTTAGTTGTTGTAACTTATTAAAGTTGACGCTTTTGTAGGTACTGCCCACAACGGAAGAGAACCTAGTTGCTCGAATCAATAAATTTTACAGTTGGACGCACAGGTGTCGTTGTCGTTGTCGTTGGGAGGGAAACGAACGGGGTATAAATTGCAGGAACGGCAATTTGGCAGCACCTAGCTAAATGGGCCTTTTATTAAATTTTTACGAGTGTGTATGAGTATTTGTGTTCTCTGTATACATAAATTTATAAACGTTCGCTGCTTTCTAAAGTGGACCTCCCCCACTCCACCATGTCTATTCCAGCAAATAAAAGCACCAGCTGCACCTGACTGCAACCCTTTGCAAACAGCTTGTAGCTTGATTATTTAAGCAAAGCAATTTGGCTTTTATTAGACAGGAACAACAAATAATTTGAGATGTTGTTGTTGTTATGCAGATGCTTTCAACTCTAAGTTATCTAAGTATCTTTGTATCATTCCTTCTGTCTATCTATATGTCTGTATATCAAATATATGTATATGTATATCGCCTCCAATCTTTTATCCCACCCTCGCTCGTTAAAAATCACTTAAAATTCCATCATCATAAATTTGTCAAAAAATGTTTGTTTGTATTGCGCTGCTTTAACGTGTTAAAAACCCCTACCATGCTCTACCTCCAATCTTCCGTCGGAGTTGGATTAGTTACGGCATCTGTTTTTATTTGGTTTATGGCTTCTCCGTCGTATCTAGTAGTCGTGAATCGCAATAAACAAATATTCGAAATGCCGCCGAATTGGAAATGTAAGACTTTCTGAGTTTAGTAAACTTCATAAAGTTCTTATAAAGAATTATATATAAAAGCTCCAAATGATATGTACTTATCAGATATTCCAACTGAAGAGATTCTTATTGACTTATTAGACTGATTTGTTTTTTGTACTGTTGAAGTAGTCGCCCAATATCTATATACCAATGAAGATACAGACCTCGAGCTAACTTAATAAGAATTGTGAATGATGAAAATATTTTTAGATGAAAAATGTTCTGAAAAATAAGGGATTTGATTTCATAATGGTCCCATAAACTCTCAACTCACAATCAGAACTGGTTTTTTAAGTGCTGTAAAACGTTGAAATAATTTAACAGCTGTCTTATGGGAGAATCTTGATTTTGATTTATATGCATTCGGAAGAAAAATATGGTTGTCTATATGAAGATCTATAAATACATTTATGGAGAATGTTTTCACTTGCACCCGCAAAATATACTGCCAAATTTCTTATGGCAACCTTTAGTTTATTACTTTGGTTTATGTTTTCTTTAGTCCGCCAAATGTTTTAGGTTAACTGCAGGAGGCAACTAGCAGTAACTCAGCAGCTTCTTCTCTCCTTCCCACTTCACTCTCCAGTTGTGGACAAGGTCTTGAGCCACGACTCCATTGTGACTTCAAAATAATAAAAAAAGAAATGAAAAAAAAAAGCAGGAATAAAAATATTTGGCAACAGAACGCAGTCAAAAGTTGCAGCAACAGCAGAAATAAAAGAAAAACAGAAAAAAAAACCCAAACCAAGGCAAAAAAGCAATAACAAAATATTATTATCAGAATCATTCATCATGTGGCTGCAGGCCATAAATTTTCAGCTAGCTGCGAAATGAAACAAGAACAACACTAACAACTACAATAAGTACAACTAAAATAACAACGGCATCTAACTGTTAATAAATCGCAGCTGCAGATAGCAGTGAGCAGCTGCCGGCGCCACAGACAACCACGTTTCATGTTACTTCCTCCCTACAACCCTCTACAGCCTGATTCCCTCCCCAAAAATCCCTTAACTTCCAATACCGAACATCAACTCCCTTACCTACACCCATTCCCAGTCCAACTAACTGTCACTGTTGAACACCCTGCAAAGTTCACTTATCCAGGCCGTAAGTTTTCTAAAGGCGTGATAGGCGCTACAAAGCATTATCACAACTCTCTGCTAATTCCATTTAATCACCATTTTAAATGGTGTTATTTTAAAAAAAAGTTTGAAAAGATCATGTCAAAGGTTTCGTACCCTTGCAGAGCCCTGTATTTAATTTTCGCCTGATTCCGACAGTTTTATGGTGAAGTATTTGTTCCGAAATTTGTACTGCTTTCAGCAAAAAGACGGACCTGTACTAAGTGCTGCCCATTTTCTACTGACATTGGCAACTTTGGCGAAAAGTGTGACCCGTTATGGGGCACTGCACAGAATTCTAAACGGTATGTTAAAGCCAATATATGGGAACCAAAGAAAAATACAGCCTGCTTTTAGGGTAAAGCACTTTGTTGCATTAAGGTAATGTCAAACAGCCTTGACTATTTAGCACAAAATCTAATGTGAGTTGTGTCATAAGAACTTTTAAACACTTCGATATTCCTAAAAACAAATTCAAAAAGATTATAGTCACTAGGCCGGGCTGGTAAGAATTTTAATAAATATTTGGTTTGGTTTTGAGAATTAAAGCTTACTTTAATTAAAACTTATAAAGTGTGTTTCCGAAAGTCGTAGTATTCACTTCTTAGAGTTAGGACAATACCTTTCGGTCGGACTTACCTCCACAATGGTCTTAGAATACTTGAAATATTTCATAAAATTGGTATGACAAACTTTTTATAGTAAGAGTGATACATACATACATATATTGAAATTTAATATTATTCTACCTAAGACATTGAGGTGTTTGATACTTACAAGCAAAAGGACATTATTAACATGCACATGCATGTAATTTTCGTATATAACTTTTAAAAAATATTCTATTTCATGGTTTGATTAATAATCTTACGTATGTATAAACATTCCACTTGAAGTTCATTTCGCATTTCCTTTTCGTAGTTTATAGCTCGCCCCCATTATCATCCATCATTCATCATCATCCATTCGCTTGTCATCTCTCATTCGTCTCTCATTCCATGTGTTTCTCCATTTCGAGCTCTTTTCTCTCGTTCACTTGTTTAATAAATAATTGTCCATCATTTAATGCGTTTAGTACATAGGCATGCAAAGCTACGTCCATATTGCATATACTCGCGACTACTTACTTTTCCTATACCCATGCCATATCCTAACCCATTCCAGATCATAAATATGTATATATATATATGTGCATTAAGGTGTGTGTGTATATGTATATATATTTGCTTACCAGGTGACCACATGCTGTTCTGGCCCTGCCCTGCTGCTCTAACGGCCCATTCTCAACCACATGGCCAAGCTGTGGCTCTGGCTGCCTGCCTGGCTGACCACATCATCAAATGCAAAATGTAAAAGCGGCGTAATTGCCACCACACCACATTTCCCCAATTCCCCGGCACCACAACCCATCGTCGACTGATGTTGAAGCCGAAACCAATAAACCTGCATACGTCGATTAGTTGCACATGAATGCAATAACATGGCCCGACTAAGGAGAGGAAGAGAGGCTTTGGGGTAATTGGTTAGGGCAATGCACAGGCATAGACAGCCGCAGACGAGCCCATTTAAGCCACGTCTTAAGAAGCTTTGTCTAGGCCACTCTCGTTTGCCATCTAGTACTACAAATGCTATCCATATACCACAATGGTTCAATGAACATTAAATTATAAATTATACTTATGAAGCGATTGAATTATCAAGTAACTGTAGAAATGTAGCATCTATGAATTCATCTCATGAAGTTAATTACCTGAATGCGAATTGAGATCAACATGAAGTTAGTTTAGTTACCTCATGAACTAGCACTTAAATTGGAACTCTTGTTTATGCCAACATTTTGCACAAACTTCCTGAACCCGCTTCGCAGACAAATTGTTGGTTTCGCATATCGACTTTATGGATATAATTTATACTCACATATTTAAATTAATTTTAATTTTATTGTTAATTAAAGCACAGAAGACGACTCATTTCATTTCAAGATATTGTCAAACCATGATTTTGAATGGTTATTAATGACATTTAAGTTGTTAAACTTATTTTATCACTTTATAAGCGATCACAGTGAAATCACTCTATAATAAATATTGGTACGAATATAAGATTATTTGAGAAAGATTTTAAATTTCTCTTAGTTATCAGATGCTAGTACATTTTGCATTGGTACGCGCAGACAGATGACTTCGATGAGAGCTTGACCCGAGCAGCCAATTAGGAAGAGGGCCAAAAATTGTGTCTCCTGTCAAGATGACAGTTACTCGTTGCCAGTTATGACACCTGACGCCGCTTGGCTGACCACTAACTGTATTTAGTTGATGGTTTACTGAGTCACAGACCGCAACCGTACGTCGCCTGGCAACAGATTTCAAAAATTTGCGTAACTCAAGCGGCGCTTGAACTATGCACATCTTGCTTGTATCTCCCGCCCTCAACTTCTCCTCATTCCACAAAACTGTAGCTCATTTGCCAGTTTGTCGTATATAGATACGGAGCCGCCTTCACCGCATTCCACGGACCGACGGCCATGAATTTTGCATTTTCTATGTGTACCCAAGTATTTTTAGAGCTGTTTGGCCAGGCCTGTGATTCATCAAAAGAGCGGCGACAGCTGACAGCCCGACAGGCTGACTGGGCGGCAGGGCAGCAGGGCAACAGGGAGGCAGGCCAACAGGGCTGACAGCAACAGAGCTACGCATGGAATTGAATTTAACAAAACTACAAAAACAAATATGCAAACGGCAATAGAACAGCGAACCCAACGCACCAGAAACATAACCCCACAACCCCGCAAAGCCGCGCTCCATGCGTCATGTGCCAGGGGAAACACCTGAGGCGCTCGGGAATTGCCGATGCTCATTAGCCCAACCGAAGCAGTTGACAAAGCGTAGGCAAAAAAATAAAAATGAAGAAAGATCGTGGAAGGTAGAGTAAACAAAACAAGTTCAACAAGCCAAATGATGAATGCCCTATCTTAAAAAAGTACAAACGCAGGGTATTGTTAAAAAAATGGTTTTTTGTGCTTTGGGAGAATTCAAGCTTGGCTTTTTTGGTATTTTATTTTTATTCCTACCTTTGGTCTTAATATACCTTTTATTTATTTTTTTAATCTCTTTGAAATGCCTTTTTTAAGCTACGACACTCTTTAAATATCCGATGTTTATATATGTAGTGTATGTACCAGTATGCATGTACAATATAAATATTTATATACACTATACACGTTTTTATGTATAGTATGTATGTATGTACGTACAAAGTCTTTGGCCTAAACATATTTTTAATATGTGTTCAAATTAATTGCAAATTTGCGTGCGTGTTCATATCACACTACAAAAACTACAATATAAAATGGATTGACTTGACGCGTCGAAGTAGAGATACCCCTTAATACTCTATTCTCTTGACTGTGATGAAAAATAAACAGTTAACTCTTAAGAATTTTGTGTGGCAACACTCAGAACAATTTTTGTCACATATAGACAAGATTATACCCTTAATATGATGGACAAATTGTGCAATTTTAAAATTCGAATTTAAGGAGTATACAAATAGTCAATACCCTTTAATTTCTAGTCAATAAATTGATTTCCGGATTCAAAAAACAAAAGCAGCACTTAATTTTATATACATACTTCGTTATCTATGCATAACACATCGAACTGCGCTTACGCTTTCTCAAGGTTGTCTGAAGGAATTCATTCAAAAATGAATCATTGGGTGAACAATGCACTCGAAAAAAAGCAAAATCGTGTCGAAATACTAATGATGATATCATAAGCTAAACAAATGTTTTTAAAAATACCTAAATAGGAAAGGGAAAATTTTAACAATTAACTTTGGTAAGAAATTCAAATTATAAACAGTCTTTTTAAGCTGTGTGGCAACTCTAATGCATTTATTATGCTGAGATGATACATGCACATTCTTTGTGATCTTGTTTACACCTTATTAAAAGCGCAGTATGCGAAAGCGAGACACATAAGATCATGTTCTGCGTCCAGTAGCGAAATTGTGTTTCAATTTGTATTTCGGCACATCGTAGAGTACATAAGTATGTGTGTATGTATATGTAATATGTACATATTTGCTCTGCTCCTCTCCGCCAATTGACATGTTTTCGCCGCGAAAATGGCGACAACAAAATTGTCGTAAATTTTTTAAGTATCATCACAGCGTAAAATTTACAAACAGATATGTATACAAAGAAATACGTACATTTGCACATACAAGCAGTCGATAATCCCAAAAACTTTAGTATAGTACTTTTAGTGATACAATCCAATTAAATTGCTCTAATAAAAAAAATGTGCTTGGCAACAGAAGTTAAATGCGACGTACATACATACATATGTTTGTAAGTATGGCCATACAAGTCGGCAGATCGCTTAATTCAACACGTCATGCGGAACAAGTACATACATACTTACATACATAAAAACAAACATCGAAATGTACATATGTATTTATATATGAACTACAATGTATTTACATGTGCATATTTGAATATGTATGTTATATGTGTATACTACATACTTACATATGACAATGTTTTCTTTTTGGCTTTTTGCCGTTGTGCTGTTGTGCCAAAATTATGAGACCCTTTCTAAGAAAGAATATAAAAACAAAAAGCAACGAAATAACAATAATACATACGAATGTATGTACTCATATAGCTTTGTATATATGTCAATAGTTACCATGTGTATTGGTGTGCCCATACGTCAGGCATGGCACAGTCTCACCCGCACCGCCGCCACCTTATCACATATTGTCGCATATCGTTTGAAGATGACGCTCGGCTGTTGCGTTGCCAGACGTTCTGTCTCGCTCGAGCGGGTTGGTGGGGGCGTTAACTATTAAGGTGCGGGGCGACATTGAACAAGCCAGCGAAGCAGCAAACAGCAATGAACGAAGCACGAGACGAGAGAATTTCAATCGCAGCTGGGTGATAACGTCGTCGTCATCGTTGCCTGAGTTACGCAGACCAATTTTAATTTATGCACAACACACACATACATACATACATACATACATACACAATCAACTCGTTCACTAGCGCTCTCACTCGCTCTCTCACTCTTTTTATTCACTTTTGCTGTGCATATTTGCACATTGTTGTTGCTATATTTTTGCGCGCTCACTTATGTAAACTTTTCTCTCATTATTTTTTTGCTCTCATTGACTCGTTACAGCAGCAGCGACAACGACAACGACGTCGCGTCTGGGAGCGTGGTGGGCGATCTGTACTTTGGTTACGTTACGCTCAGCGTTAGTAAGCTTTTGACAGTTGACAACGCGAGACGCTTAACGCGCACGGTAGTTAATAACGACGACGGCAACGCGTCGCTGCTGTCGACGCAGTCGTCGGTGAACGCAACAATAATAATAACAAGAAAACAAATACAATTAAACGCAACAAATTTTTGCATAGCTAAAATGCAACGCAGCAATATTGAGTTTGAGCGTCAACGTCATTTGGCCAATTGGCTAGTGAAGAGTAGTCCGCATATGGCAGCTGCTGCAGCGGCAAGCGCAGCGCCACCCACAGCAGGAGCAATTGGGAGTTCTGGAGCTTCAGCGGCAACTGCGATTGGAGGGGGTGTGACAGCTGCAACGCAAGGCGCACTCGGCAACAGCGCTGTAGCTTGTAACGGTAAGTGAAGCAACAGGGGGATGTATAAGGGTGTAAGGATTTACGTGTGTGAGAATTTGAATGCATATATGTGTCTATGTATGAGTAAAGGCAAGGTATCAGTGTTGTCAGAATTCATTGCGCTTAATTCATAAAATAAAGCTAGAAAATGCTAAGCAGAGTGCTTAAGAATTGCTGATTTGAGGTTATTAATTAAATACATAATTTTAATTTGTACTATGCTAACAAGAACGGTATTTTGCCGATATAAACAACAAAATGTGTAACTCAAACAGCATGTTTCTCTTACTTTAGGTCCGTGAACTGTAATATTCATTCACAACCGTAAGGCTAAAAACGAATTTAACTGTTATTTAATTCATTCAATTTATTAGTTTGGTCTTAACGAGCTGCACTTGGCTTCAAACTCGATTAATCTGAGTTTGACAAAGGCGGACTCAATGTTTTCCCTACAAACTACAGTTAGTAGTAATATTCCAAGTACACAGTTAATTTTCATATTCCACATTCCACATTTTAATATCCGCAAAGAGTTTTTTTTTGATTTGTAAGTAATAACATATCCCTAAACTCAATTGCGTTTGCAATTAAAAAACAGCTTAGTCTAGCTATTTAACAGCTAAATTGGCAGCACTGCAAGGCACGCGCGAGCAACAGCGAGTGAAACAGATGTGAGAATGAGAGAGCGAGAGAGAGTTTTGCGTTGTAGATTTCTTTTGATTTTACTCATTACTTGCATGTGGTGGTTGTTGTTGCTTTCGCATGCATTTGCCTGTTCCCTCTCTTCCTCTTAAACATCGCGCGCGACGCTCGGTTCGCGTAATTCCACAGAAACGTGACGACAACGCCAAGCTTCCACCTCCTCGCCCACCCGATAATCGAGCTCTTGGCACAGTTGTTGTAGCTGTTGTTGCAATTGATATTTCACAAAAGATAAGCGCAATTTCAAAACGTTTGCTTTTTCCCTGCAACTTTTTTTGATTTCTGTTTTATTGTACAATAATTTCGCTGTGATTTTGAGTTGAGCTGCGATTGCTTCTTCTTCTGCCCGGCTTTGCCCGCCTGCAGTTTTACTCTAATGTATCCTACATATTTATTAAGTATACAAAAAAATCAAGCCAAATGTGCGCAATTAAAGTGAGTAATAGTATAAGCGACCCATAAACCAACTACAGCAATACAATAACAACAAAAGCAAATAAAACGACAGGCAAGAGACAATGGGCAGCAATCGAACAATAAACAATCAAAATCAAGATATTTAACTTAAACTGCGTTAAAGAGTTATTAATTTATTAAATTCAACATACATACATTTGTATATAAATATATGTATGTAGTGTGTATTGTACATAATACAATTGCAGGCGTACTTGACTCGGTAATAACCTATAAATAGAACATTAAAGTCAAGTGCCTGCTCACCTGAGAAAATACATGATATTTTCGTATTAAAAAAAGGAAATTAATTTTTACTTGACAAAGCAAAAATACTACAATAATAGTACAGTAGACCCAAGCAAATGATGTCATTTCAATACGAACTACAGTGGTCACTCTGCAAGTAAGACGCTTAAAGTCGATTCTAAGTTAATAAATTCTCATTTTTGGTAGATACGTTGATACGTTTTAATAAAATAAAATTAAAGTCTATGTTATATTCCCCTTATTAATTTTAACAATATTAATCAACAGTTGCGGGTTTATTAGAAAAATAATTAAATTTCTGATTTTTATCACAGTTTTATTACATAAGTTTTATAAAGTCGAGATTTAGATATTTTACTATACAATGCATTCAATTATCTTACAACCAGTAATTGTACTTGAATTGAGTGCTTTTGTTAACTGATTTTCGCACTACTAAACAACCTATCCCATTTTTTTTTATTTTTATCTCTTGGTGTTAAATAAGTCATCAATTATTCATTGGCTAATAAACAGTAACGTGTGTATGTAAATTTAATTAGATCTTTGCTAAACATCTTTTAACTTTCGATTATTTTGGGTAAATGCACGAATAATTGGACTGATACAAAGAATATTTTCGAATTTTTTGTGCAAAAATTTAAATGAAATAACTGAAATGTTTTGGAGAGTTGAAATAGTCACGTACTTTCTATTACAAACAAATTCGTATACATACTCATAGAGCAGCATATCAGGTTTCCTAGAAAGTTCGTTCACACTGATTTGGAAACAATGAATGAATGGACTTTGTTCTGTTTACAAAAGTTTAACACGATATTCAACAAGAATAATAAAACATATAAACAATATACATACATACTGCTCACTATAATTTTTTTGTATACTCTATTTATTAAACTTGCTTCGATATAGGAAGTTAATGGGAAAATAAAGTCGCAGAAATATGTAGACAATTAAATTGCAATTTTAACAAGAGATTTATTATTTATGACCAGTTTTCAGATAACATTCAAATAATATTAATCAAATAACGGAAGAGATTAAATATAAATGTCAGTGAAAACGATCATAACAATTATTAAGCTCTCTTGAATAGCAAATATTTTCATAAAATATTATCAAGTTGTCACAAATCCATTTAAAGCTTTTTCATACCCTGTAGTAAATGAATTTCGTGTATTTATGGTCGGAAAATACTGTTTGTACTTGTTTTCTTTTTTTATATATAAATCTTTGTAAAGTGTCTGTCTTACGTTAGATTTCCATATATTGCTGTTAATTTGTAATTTATTTATGGATTAAGTAGGAGATAAACAGTCATAATTTATAGAATACTAATTAAATAAAATACTATTCAACATATTAGTTGAATTCGATATTTTAAAATTTAAATGCATACTTTATCAAGATCCACAATCTTGTGACATGACATTCGATTAAAATTTGTCGATTTATTTTTCTTGAATACTGCACTGCATTTAACCACTGTGCAATCGTTTAGTCTGAAAATTGGCTGCGCTTAGCAACAGTTTGAAAATCAACTGTTTGCTTTTCGCGTTTACTGTGCACTTCTGAGTATGTGAGTGTTTGAGTGTGTAAGTGTGGTGCAGTGGTGTGAGTGTGTCAGTTTGTGTGGGATTTGCCCCAATGCAGAGGGGGTCGACAATTAGATACACATATCTATATCTATATAATGTATATATCTACTAATTGCCACACTAATGCACTCGCTGTGTGCTTTGCCTACCTGCGTTTTTGTCTTTGTTTTTGCAGGTGCCCCACCTGGTGCACATCACGGGCCATTGGCGATGACTGCCACAGCTGTTGAGGCGCGCAAACCCAAATTGCGTCGCTTTAACTCCCACGACACCAGCTCCAACATGTTTTCTGTGGCAGACTTTGAGAATGCGCGCCTGGCCCGTCGCAATGAGATTGAGTTGAAGCAACGTCTGGCGCGACGCCAGCGCAACAGCGCCAATGGAAGCTATGGCTTGGGCGGCGGTGGTGCAGGTGGTTGTTCCGCCAGTAATGTTTACGGTGGCTACAGTGGCTTCTGTGGTGGTTTAAATGGCAGTGGCGATTACTCTACCGGTGATAGCAAGACATCCAAATGCAGCAGCAATAGCGAGGTGAGTATTATATAAATATAAAAGATGCACTTCATCTGTATGTTGATATTAACAGGAAGCTTTGCCTGCCGATGTATTCCTGGAGCGCTATTCTTTGCCCCGCGTTGTGCGCATTTTGCATACCAGCAAGAATTCCAATGAGACGCTTCAGTCCAGCTCATCGCATGGATCCTCGACAGCTGCGTCGAGTAGCTCCTCGGCGGGTCTAAAGCAACAGCCCAGCAACAGCAACAACAATGATGCTGGCACTGGCACTGGCACCACATCATCGTCTAGCGGTGGCAGTGGCAACCACAACAGCAACAGCCTCCATGTTCCACCCTGTCACGATGAACTCTTTCTGCTCTACAGGCTGGTTCGACAGCGTCATATCTACCATGGATACAATGCTAAATCTCAGGCATCACAGCGCAAGAAAATTGTTCTCATACCCCAGGAGTTTTCAGGTGAGCGAAACAGTCTTGATTCAAATAGTGACAAGAGCAGCAGCACCATCAGCAACTTCACAAGAATGACTCATGGACTTATATTTTAATATATTTGGAAAACTTGAGTTAAAAATGCACCAAATAGACATGTACTAAAATGATTCATAGTATGATTCAGTCTACAGAATTACAGAATATAGTTGACAAAGTAAGAGCAAGAGTAAACAAAATGAATGAAAAGAGAAAGCTTTAAAAGTAATATGTGTGCTTAAGAATGGGTTGAAACAGTTCAAAAATTAAGATAGATCCATAACACATAAGAAAATGAGATGAAAAAGAGAATAAATAATAGATTCCATAAATGCATTTGGTATTAAAACGTAGTTAGTTTAACAACAAACTATTGAATTTGACTTTACACTTTTTAAATGTTTTTAATATCTGTAATTTTTTGCAAACAACAATAACAAATGAGGCGAAGATATTTTATTAGCCTATTTTATGTTTTCTATTGCCAGATCTTTAATATCGCAAATCCAAGCAATATTAACTTTGTTTATACGGAATGGAATTGTGTATAAACACTATTTTATGAAGTTGACACACACGAAGGTTGCCTTGAATTTTGAATGAAATTTATTGCACTTTATGCATTTGTTCCGTTACATATACATAAAATAATGCAACAGTTGTTTGTATGTAGGTTCTAAAAACATTTTTTTTACTGAATTGTTATTTGTTTTTAGCTTATTAGTGTGGTAAATTGCTTTTATTGACTATTTAGTAATAGGATTTAAAACGATTACGTAATTGAAGTGCTTAACTTGCAGTATTCTCATGACTTATTCATGACATGGCTCAAACAGTTGGCTAATTTTGGTATTTACTAAGCTTTTCAATCATTTAAGTGGGCCGCAAGGGAGGAGTGTAGAAGATATGAGTTTCGGTTCGGTTCGGTTCCGATCGGATCGGTTTGTTAATGTGCGTGGCAGAATGATAGAGTTAGTCAGATAGAGTGACAGACAGACTGGTTGACAGGCAAACAGACATTCAGACAGTGTTACAGTAGAATAATCGCAACAATTGCTCATCTCGTTTATTATGCAAGTGTTTTTTTTACTGTAGATGTGCCCATTGTTGGCTCCATGTGACTTTTCACAGCCACTTGAAGCCACGAGGCGCAAACCGAACCAATGCAATAAGCAAATATTATGTAATTATCTGTTTCTGTCGCTGTTGCTGCCGCTGCTGCTGCTGTTGACATGGCAACACAAGTGAAACTGATTTATATATCTTTCCCATTTTCCACAGGCTACTTCTCGCTGCTGAATGAGAAGGGTCTGCCAACGGCCACACAATATAACTCACTGATGCAACTGGTCCGGGAGAGAGTCTACAAGTTTGCCTCGGTGGATAATATGCCTGCGTTTAGTGAGTCAACACCTAATGCATCCAGTAATAGTCCCAGTCATGAGGGTTGCCTGCCCAGTAAGAATCGGCCTCAGTATGTTAAGACAACGGCACGTGGTGGACAGGTGTTCCGTCTAATGGCTGTCTTTGAGGATGGGAAGCAGGAGCATGGCCAGAATGGTCACAATCAGTCGAATAATCTCAGTAATTGCAAACCGCATGTGGCAACTGGCGTCAGCTACATGGGACGCGATAAGGAAAAAGGACGCTACGCTCAACTGTTGAATGAACAGCGTCAGGTCATGTTTGTGCCGCTATCCACCAAGGGAAAATTCTATGAGATTGAGCCGGGCATACCGCAGTTGCTGCAAAAATCGGGCGATATACAACGCAAAGTGAATCCAGAGTATGTACATCGATTGGGCGCATTAGTGTCTGCTGCTAAGCAGTTGCCGCTGACGTTGCGGTATATTTCGGGTCCCACTGGTGCTGAGATACCCGAGCAGCTGTGCATCACTCAGGTGAGCAAGGAGGATGTTGTCATTGGCTGCCCCATTGATGAGCTGGATGTTCACATGTCATCGCCGCCGCCAACGGTGCAGCCATTGCAACTGCAGCTTCGCAAATTGTATCTCAGCCGTGATATGCAACTGCTCAAGTGTCTATTGGGATTTGACTCGGAGCAGCGGATGCTGGCCAATGCCTATGTCCAGAATATGTTTAAATTCTGTCAATTCAATTGCGATCAGTTTCTCAAGCTGGTGGAGATTGAGCTGCTGCATCGAAGCGAACGGTCGGGTAGTAAAACTCGAGAAGGTCTCAAAATCCTGAAGCCCTTACACTTTCCAAAGCTGCTGCGACGCGAGAAGAGCAGCATGGCAGCAACAACAAATACATCAGCCCATGATAAGGAAGACTCTATCATATTTCTTAGCAAGACGGACTTGGAGCAGCTTGAGAAAGCAGCCAAAGAGACACAAGCAGCTGCAGCTTCAGCAGCATCGCTAGCCAGTAATAATGACACCTCAACGCAGAGCACAAATCGCATTACAGAGCGCATGAAGGTCTTTCAGTCCACAAAAAAGAAGTGGTTTCGCAAGCAACAGCAGCAACAACAACAGGATGAAAAGGAGGATAAGTCCTGTACAGCGGAACTGCAATTGGATGTGCAGGCAAAGCGCATGAGCATGGAACGCTATACGGACATGTCCAAGCTACTGCAGGAGCGTTTTGGCAATGCCAATAATGATGTATCCCATATTACAGCTCAAGCGGATACACAATCGTTGCACAGCGAAACGGAGTCCACGACATTAACCACTAGCGTGGACCGAAGCTCAATGCCCAAATCACTCGATACTCTTCTTCAGAAATCCATGTCCCTACAGGACATTGAGCTCTTAAATGGTCAACGACAGCAGCAACAGCGCCCGGACCTGCTTTCTGCTCACAATACGGCTGGAAACTCAGACGCCATTAGTGAGGCGGGCACTGAGCTGGAGGATGTAGAGAATCAGACGCCACCGCCGCAATCATTTATCACTGAAAAGCTCTACAATGAGTTCCATGTGAAGACACGTCAGTATAGCAAATCGTCAAGCAGTTTGCATCAATTGCGACACTTTTCATTGCCACAAAAGTTACAGCTGCATGAAACGGAGCGCGAGAAGCGCAGTCTGGGACAGTTGAAGGCGCAGCAGCAGCAGCTGGGCAGGGAGCCAATAACTGGACGACGCGCTGCTGGCGGAGTCTCTTTGCTAGGTGGCTTAGTAGCCCTATCACCTGCTGCCCTCATCTCGCCCACCTCGTTGGTTGACGATGACTTGCCCTACTCGAGTGTGCGTGATTCTCTGGTCATGTCCAGTCTGGGGAGCGCTCAGGATTCGGCAGAACAAGAAGCCACTCTCACGCACGCCGCTGTGGACTACACCAAGGAGAATATTTATGCGGAAATCTGCGCTTCACACACCTGTGATAGTTTCTCGGGCGCCACACAACTGACACAGTTGCCACAACAGAACGTGGATGACGATGATGATGATGAAGATGGTGACTATGCCTCGTTAAAGTATCAGCCCAATGGACCACAGTCCGTTAGTCGGGTTGAAATCAGCTGCACCCCCGCCACAAGCGCTATTAGTTATCATACAGTATATTTAGGCGAGGAGCCTCTAGGAGAGCGACACGTAGGTGCGGCTGCTCAACATATAACCACCGTGGAGCTTGCTGGAGAGGATAACATATACAATACGCTCAAATGATGATTCATGTGATTTCGGCGTCGACATCGATTGGCCGGCGCCAAGGGGCTATTCTAAATGTGAAGGACAATGCGAATAGAATATAGAATATACAGATTTATACATCCATACACATGTTACTTTTAATCATCCCTATCCCTAAATTTGTAAGGCGATTCGCGAACAAATGAAACAAACGATATACAAATCTCTGTCAAGCAAAAGCAAGAAAAACCAAACATATAAACTCTAGAATAACTTAAGTTTCGGAAACTCGATGGAAATATATTTCAGTATCAGATCAGGTGAAACAGTGTACATATGCACATTAAATTGCTTAAAAAAAATGTGAAGAAAAGAAATTGATAAATCAAATACGTGCCCCGAATTTCACTTTCACATTGGATATTTTAATTAAAACAAAGCGAAAGTGAAATTGGGAACTCTTAATCATTATTTTACATACCTTTCATAATTCGTTTGGGTTGTATTTTATTTTGAAAACATATACATATACTAATTTGATAGACTGTAGAAAACAAAATGTAAATTCAACTTTTGCAAGGGTGACGCGAAAATTCCCTCTAATCTATAATCCCGTCTAAGAGCACCCCTCGCAAGAAAATGACAACTCAAATTGTAATATTATAAGATAACAAAGTGAAGACAAGCAATTATTATTGTATATAGGCTTAAATCACACAAACACACATATGCGCATATAATTCATAGCACTGAATATTTGAAATATTTGCAATATTATACAATTGTACACATAACTTACAAATACGTGTAATATAATATATACATATATATTTATAATGAAATGTAGAAATCTTAGCGCAAACCTAAGGTATTACTAGCTTGTAGGCAATCAACAAGTCAAATCAAATCTTAAATGATATACATATACATAAAATACATACACTTTAATATATACCATATACTCGGATATATCTAGAAATAAGACATACACACAAGTATATAAACACATATGTCATAATGTAACATAGATTGAAATCTTAGGACTAAAAATTATGGTCCACTTTTACACGATCTCTCGTATTTGTCGCTCTGTTTAATATATAAATACATATATAATTATATTATTTTCTATAATGGGTGAGGCATGTCCAAGATACTACGTTCTTTGATCCGTCCGTGTTTCTTTTCCGTTCTGAGCTTAAGCTTCATCAGCGCATTTCTCTTAAGATTCTCAGTCACAACATCGGGCCATACATATAAATAACTAGATGAGCAGTCTCAAATGCATTATATAATACTTGCATATGTTCTAGTCCTCAGTTTAGAGATTTGTATGGTTTTTTTTTTTTTTTTGTTATTATCATGTAATTTACACATCGACGGATATAGTGTGTGAATTTACGAATATGTGCTGATTAAATTTGACGTGCCCAACTGTTTCCGCTTTTGGCCATGCCAAAAATAATTAAAATCATTTTCTATTCTCGAGTACTTTAAATAAATATTTAGTATTGAATTTATTATTTGCCTTAGTATAACAATCTATTTTTCGTAAACTAAACAACTTTATACATCAGTGTTTAGATTTAAATGAATCTGTACTGCTGAGATTTTATAATATATCGGATATATCAGCTTATTTCTTATTTCACTTTATTTATGATTGTTACAACACATATTATGAGTACAAGCAAAATTATTGATTTTTACATGAAATAATAATTGTTTTCTTTTTAAATTACGTTATTTTAATTTATATTTGCAGCTTTCTTCAGGTAATGTTCTTATAGTATTCCAAATGTACATATTTATTTTGTTTATGTATTGTTTTTTATATTTATAGGAAAATGCAGCTACAATCAAGTTGAGGCATAACAAGTATTCACTCATAAATATTCGAAATAAATAGAATAACAAATGGAAACCCTGTAAAAACAAAAGCAATACTCACAAAAAAGCTATGATACTAGTTGTAAAACCTTTTGCATGTTCTGTTAAATGTAATTTGGATGCGTTTACAAGACATTTCGTAGTGAAAAGTGATAGTAGCTAAGAAAGAGGGAAGCATAGACGGGGAGACAGAGAGGGGGTATAAATTCCAGCAGCTCTGAAGAAACACTATATATATTAATAATAATATACTTAA
This sequence comes from Drosophila testacea, assembly GCA_035043265.1. Taxonomy (NCBI): domain Eukaryota; kingdom Metazoa; phylum Arthropoda; class Insecta; order Diptera; family Drosophilidae; genus Drosophila; species Drosophila testacea. Next base: position 5,543,107 of record JAWNND010000151.1, read on the forward strand.
TAACAACAAAAATATACTTATGTAACATAGTGTGTGTGTGTCTAAAAATGTACTAAGAGTACTTATACTTTGTAGCGTTTACCTTTGCATTTGAATGTTTTGTAGACTTGTAAGTCAGGCTTCACTGTAGCGCAAGGGTGATACACTGTTAATAAAGTTGATAAACATAAGATTTTTATCCATATAAGCAACTACCCGCCAGCATATAAATTGGTGTGATAATTAAATGTCTAACAAAGAAATGATAAATTATAATTATATGTAGCGTAGTTAAAAAACAAATGCAGTTTTGAAATATGCTTTTAGAGCACAATATATACGATATATAATATATACATATACCAACTATATAGTATAAACTATGCGCATAGAGCATTTAAAAACTGAATCAACAAATTTGCTTTAATGTGAAAAATACAATACATATTGAATGTCATCAAAGATTTAAACATTAGCTAAACAATTTTCGAAAGACATAAGCAGCGCTAAGCAATTTTCAGGGATTTATAAAAGGAAAGCACAAAAAAAAGGAAAATTAATAAAACATTGTATGCTTAGTTTGGAATATTCTAAACTAGCGCCCTAAATGCCGCCCGTAGGCCTTTTGAAGCAGTTAAGATGAGTTGAATGAGTTGAGAGATCCAGCACACTAAGCAATAATACATTTTTAAATACATTATGAAAAACTAATAATAGATTTATAGAAAGCACACAGCGAGACCCATACACACATTAATTAGTCATGTTTTTGGTGTCTATGTTAATCCCTAGAAACGGCAATTAATCAATTTAGAATTCAACAATTCAAACATTAGTAGAACTTAAATGTCATGCCCACAAATGAGCAACAAATAAATATATTCTAACATATATGAACAAATAGTTCAAGGTATACAAAATTATTATATGAACGAATATACTTATAACCTCTTCGAGCACTTTTGGATGATGTCCTGAACCCAAAGTTTAGCTATTCATGATGCGAAAATTTTTGAACTGAAGATTATAATGATGATGAGGATTATGATGCCATGAGCTTAGCCATGGCAAGACTGAATTGATAAGAAAAACAAAAACAAAAAATTGAAAAATATTTGAATTGGTTGGTAATGGGTACACACAAATACTGATACTGATATTATTGTTGTAGTAGATCTTTTTATAACATACATACACACGTAAAAACATACATAACATATACATATATGTAAATCTCAAATCGAGATATCCCCTTTTTAGCAGCTTGACTGAAATCGTTTCAAACAGTACGCGAAACTCAAACCGAATCAACTCTATCATACAAATTTCTATTCTATGTTATACTTAAAGATAGGTAATGCAAATGAAAACAAGCCTTTGGCAAGACAAACTTTCAACAATTAAAAACGAAATAAATGAATATGATAATAAAACTCATAAAATGGTTTTTCCTTTTTTTTTTTTTTGTATTTTATTTTAACACGAAATTTAAAATTTTAAGGTGACCAGGTAATATGAAAGCGGTGAAGTTGGCTGTGCGCAAGCTTTTGACTCACATGAAGTTAGCTGCGTGCAAAAATCAGACTCAAGCAAAGTTGGCTGCACGCAAAAGGTTGTACCTAAAAAGAGCTTAGTGGCCGCGCGTAAAATTCAAACCAACGCCGAGTTGTCTACATTGCAACAAAGAGTCCAAAATGTTGAATATGAACTTCTGTCAATTAATTTCTTAAGCAAATGGAAACACTTTTTATAATTTTCGTAATATATTTGGTTTTTATTCTGCACATACATTTATTGACATACATACTAATTCATATTTCATCTCTTTACCTTTTTATATATTTTTACTTTTATTTATTTTCTATTAGTTTCACTTTTTGCTCGTTTTACATTTTCTTCAGTTAAACAGTTTCTATTATTTGCCCAATGTTAGTTCTCTTTCTCTTCTTTAATCTTTGATCTGGTTTATGTTTTTTTATTTAATTTTTATATATTTTCTCCAAATTGCTAGTTGAAAGAGCCAGTAATTACTGTTCGGGTCTCAAATTTGCAATAGCTTTTAAAAAGTGCGTCAAGAAGTGTAAAGAACTTTTGGAAAATGAGATAAATGTTTTAAGTTAACAAAATTGAATCATAATTCTTATTTTTAAGTGTTGCTTTTTTTTAGTTTTAGAGCTCTTTCAACGTTTGTTTAAGACTCCGTTATTTGTTTCTACTTTTTTGTAGAATTGGGCCATTGTAGTTGTTATTTCATTTGTTACATTCAACTACATCGACATTTAATTTTGGGATACATATCTAATTAGTTATATAATATGCTTTATTTATTGAATGCCCATGCACAAATCCTTATTGAAATTTAGCTCTTAGTTGTTTGAACCAACTGGACCACACATTGGTTCCGTCGCTCTTCTCATCAGAGTTATTGTTATTGTTATAAGTATTCTTTTATTTGTTGTATATTTTTTTAACGATATGTTGGTATACAAACTTTATAATACCCTGACTAATTTAGGGATAGCTTAAGACAGCGCGGGTTTTTAATCAATCTGCTGAGCACTTGGCCAACTAGTTGCCACAGAATTGTGAAACGTAAGTGGATCCAGAAAGAAAATATATTCAAGTCGAAAATAAGAGTTGGAGAAGTTACTCAAAATTATTAAAGATACATACATTGAAAAGAGCAAGCCCTAGGGAATTAATAGACATTGAAAGCATTATAAGTTTCAACAGTATAATATAGTGTTGTAGTGTCAGTCAAGTTCGAAATTCTCAAATCTTATTTAGCCATATTTTAGATAGTCTTTTAAATAAATTACTGTGTTTAAATGTACATAACTGTCAAATCTCAAAAGAGGGAAATCAAACAAATTTAAAACTATGTTGATGCTTTGTGTAATTATGTGTTTGCCGAATTTTGGCGATTTGGGAATTTAGAACATGACTGTTGGGCGTATTACAGAATGGTTTTTCTTCATCTTTAGTTCTTGCTTGTTCTTGTGGCACATTCAAAAGAGAGTGTTATAGTCCACTTTCACACTTTTGCATTCACACACAGATACACACACGCACACACATCAAACACACACACATACCCACACACACACAGTTGTTTGCACTCAGTCGCACTCACTAAATGGAACCTAGATTGTGGCTGCATGAAATCCTAACTAAAATCGTAACTAACTGTCGCATTATTTATTGGCCAAGCTTTGCTGGACTTAGCACCAGCTCTGGCTCAAATTTGCTGGCCGATTGTTGAGGGGGCGGTGGCGCCAGCAGTGAGCTGCCACGCCCCATTGTTGCGCTGGCGGATGACGGCTGTGATTTGTACTCCATGCCAAAGAGGGACGCTGACGTGGCTGTGATTGAGGAGGCCGTTGATGGCCGTTGCATTCCTGTTGCTGCCGCCGTCGCTGACGTCAATGGCTGCAGTATGCTCAGACTTGTGGTTGCCATGCCCGATGGTTCCAGCACCTGGCCGGGTATGCTTGCGGTGGCCGTGGCCGAGGCAGTGGCCGTTGTGGATAACGTGGGCGGCGCTGGCAGCGGTAGCAAGCTGATCGTTGTCGTTGTGTTGAGCGTGGGCTTTGCCGTTGCCGTTGCCGTTCCCGGTAATCCGCTAATCCGACTAGCAGGCATGGCATAGACTGAACTCGATCCGGTCAGAGTCATTCCCAAGGGACCACGCACCGTCGCCGCGGCTGAATAGGTGTGCGGCTGCGCTGGCGGTAGATCATAGCTTGTCGGATGCGACTGTGAGCTGGTCAGACGTGTGCTGCTGCTGGTGTTTGTGCTGGTGGTGGTGGGCGTTGTCTTGGGCGTGGCGCCCGTTGAAATGCCCGGACGTTGTGCGGGCGTGCTGAATGCGGCGTTGTTGTTTTTGAGTCTTGGGATTGCGCCGGTGCTGCAGCTGCTGGGTAGTGGAGCTGGCGCTGACGCCGGCGATGGCAATGCCATCTCCGTGTCCATCAGTGAGGTTTCCTCGAAGACCACAACGCCATCCAGTGAATCTCTGACGGTGGAGGATGAGGATAACGACTGAGAGTGCTCCGGTTGTTCCTGTAGTTGCTGCTGCTGCTGCTGCTGCTGTTGCTGTTGTTGCTGTCGCTGCTGTTGTTGCTGTTGTCGCAGTGCGACACGTTGACGCACAAGTTTGCTGTTAGGTCTTTCATCTACAGTGCTTATGGTTGTTGGGGTTTTTGTTGCTGTTGTTGTGGCTTTGGTGGTACTACTCGTAACGGCAGTTGTTGTTGTTGCTGTACGTTTGGCATGCTGCAGCTGTTGCTGCTCAATCTTAACGCCATTCGGTCCATCCTGCTCCTCATCGCTCATCTCGCACATATTTAGGGCCGTCTGCAACTTAGTCATTTCCAGCGGCGCATCTGCTGTAAATGAAACTGGTTTGTTGATTTCAATTGTTGATAGATTATGTTTTAAATTCAACTTACCACCCATATGATCCATGCTCTCTGGCTCATTGATGATGGGCACCACCCGATTGATGGCCGTCTTCTGTTCGTTCTGCATGAACAATGATGTGGTGGCTATTTGACGCAGTGCCTCCATTCCCTCATTAAGCATCTTGCTCTGACTGCGCTTGTGCGCTATGGGATACTTTGGCTAATAAGGAAAGCATCAAATATATTATCATATCTTGCAGAATTATATATTACACTGTTGTAAGTTATAATCGTAAGTAAAGAAAATAACGTAAACCTATAGAATTAATATCCTTAGAGAGCTTTGTTGAATATTTCAAGAAAAGTATGTGCAAAAAAAACGAATAATCTTTAACTTAAAAAATTTTTAAATACAATATGGAGTTTAAATTTGGATAAAATGAAAATCAGGTAAAATCTTTATTCGTTTATTTAAGTACCATTAAAACGAAGAAAGAAAGGGTCTATTAAGTTTGCCCAAGAAGCAAGTTCAATACAGACAGAAGAAGGCGTCTCAGACCTCATAAAGAATGTCAATTTGTTTTAAGCCACTTTTGAATTTTCCTAGTTCCACTGTAGCTTTGTGGTTATATTTTTAAATAAGAGTTTTTTACTCCGCGGTCGTTTCGTTAGATTCTAAAGACCATTTAAACAAAAAGTGGCATTGTAAAACCGACCGGCGATTTTTAAAAAAATTGTCATCTTTTTTTTGGAAGGTTTCTTATTTTAAATGCTCACAACTTTTAAGCGAACTGTCGGATTGGAGTGGTTGAGGTCTATAATACATAGTGATATATATATGATGATGACAAATTTGGTCAGGTTTAAATAAAATACTCAAGTTTCAAGTTTGATTTTTGACTAATCGGGTCTATGGCAGTTATATATGATATATCATAGTGACTCAATCCGACCCTTTGCAAGGATTTAAAAAAGATTTTGCCAAACCGATAACCGAAACCTTTTGTAAAGTTATTTAGGTTTTTAGTTCCTGTTCAGTATTTGCATACGCACCTGTATTGTAGGTCCTCGGGCTATGGAAACACGTTTGCTCTCATTTCGGAGCAGGGAAGTTGTGTGATCCGCATCGATTTTGTTTCCATTTTTCTTGCGCGTCTTTTTGTTGGATGAGATGCAGTGTGACGGGCAGATGCAGAAGAGGATGCGTAAAATGCAACAGATCAGGCCCAGTCCTGTGTGTGTGTTAAGGAATTTGATATAAGTATAATGATAATAATTGAATAATGTTCAACAATTTCATTGCCTATGAGAGAGGGCCCTATAAGTCTTAGCTCCACTGTTTTAAAACCCTTCTCGCCGGTCCCGACAAATGCAATAACCAGACCCAGCGCCACAGTGCCAAGTCCCACATAGAGAAAGGCATTTGCGAATGTGCTGGGTCCACGTAGTACGCCTAGGAAATCTTCATCGTCCGAGGAGCCGCCTAAAGAGGCATCTTGTATCTGTCGAGCGATAGACAAGCTTATTATTATGAGTGATCAGATGATGAGATCAGAGCGTTACCTCCTTTTGTATACAAGGAAACTGAGATAACTGGGCATGAGCAATGATATAATGGCTAAAATGTTTTATAATACAAGTATATTCTACTCTACATAAGTATATGTATAGTCGGATATTATCTCATTTTCTCTTGCATAATTGGGGATAACACTCGGGAATCGTATTTGAAATGGTTATTAAAGGGCATGAAAATCGCTGTTCAAATGAAAAGAAATGTTTGGCATTTGGGCTTTAAAATTTGAATAATAATGGTAAGTACGAATATAATGGCTTCTATAAGTATTCCTGCGCCACCTAGAATCGAATGCGCTGAACATATTGCTTATTGTTAGATCGAGGTGTGATTGAAAAGAAAGAATGATGCAGTTTAGGGAAATAAAGGTGCGGGAGTTAATAAAAAAGGAATTATTATTGTGATTTGTTGACTTTTTGTGTGTAATTTTTTATTTTTGTTTGGTTCTGGAAATTGTTGTTGTTGTTATTGTTGCGAATGCAGATATTACGGTATTTACACAGCGCTATGTGAGAGGCTCTACGTGATGAACTTACTCGGTTACGCTTCACCCAGCGCCGGTGGCAGGTGGCCTGTTGTTGTTGCTGCTCCTGGACGCTGCAGCGGCGGCCACGCTCCAGCCAAGCGGCGCGTCCCTGAGCGCACTGTGGGATTACGGATCACGAATCACACGGATCACAGGAATCAATTTGATCGATATGGACAACGAATGGGCACGAACATCAAAGACGAAAGCGTTATTGATATCGGTGTCGATAACGATTACAGCGACGACGACGACGACGAGTACAACACGCGCACGCACACACACACACACACACACAATCCCATGCACACACACACACACAGACGCACCCATTGGGCGTGGTGGTGTGGCCGGAAGGTGTTGGTGGCGGTGGGTGGGTGGGTGGAGTCAGTTGTCGGTGGTTGGTGGTTGTTGTGGTGGTGGGGCAAATGCATAGAAAATATATACAGTTACTGTGATTAGTTTTGGCTGTGTGAGAGCATCGCTCGGTGGATTTTTTAAATTTTCTTTTTTTTTTTTCTTTTTTTTTTTGACTATTATAAATATTGTTAAAAGCATACAGTAAATAAAGAAACAAATGTCACAAGAGTAACGACTAATGCAAAAGCAATCAACTTTTAATTTCAATTTGCAATTCTCAATTCAATATTCAATTTCATAAAGTTGTTTTAGGGTTTTGGGTTACACTTTCAATGATTTCCATCAATTACAACAACAATATTAAAAATACTTGACAGCCAATTACTTGACACAGAAATGTATAATTTGATTTTTTTTTTTTTATAGTAAAAGGCATAAACACACATTGAGTTAAGTAGGAGAGTAAACAGTTAACAGTTAGGTTATGAAAACATAATAAAGAAAACACAACAAGTAAATGGAAAGAAATTGTTAAAGAGGTGAAAGGAGAGAGTGAAAATGTAAATAAGTATATGAAAAAATAACAAACAAAGGCAAACAAATAATAGTTGTAATAGAAAGAGAAAAGGTCAACACACGGCAAGACCCATCATGAACTGCATACAAAACTGTAGGGTATTCAGAATGTTTAAACATTAAATATATTCTCATGCTTCGCTGAAAGTATTGAAATTTGCAAAGCTCGCAAAAGGCCGCAGAGTAAGATATAGTATAACAATTTATCATTCACCATATCAGTCATGCAATAATTTTAAAATTATAGTTTAAGCTCCATAGGCGTCTGCCAGTCCCTAACGTGCAGTGAAATTCAAATTCTCACCCTATTTTTTTTGTAAGATAAAAAGAACAAAACTAAAGTGTATTCATATTCCGAGTGTTATTTTTAATTAGTTGGCTAAAACAAATATTAAAACAAAATTTCTTATTTCTTTAAAAAGGATAGAATCAACAATTTGTCTTTTTTTTTTTAAACTTTACCAAACCTAATTTATGTAATTTAGTTATTTCACTGAATTCATAGAATTTAATGATTCATAAAATAAAATAATATAATATAAATGTTATAACGTATAGGTTAAAATATTTTTTGTATTTTTTTTAATTTAAAAGTTTAAAACTTATAATTATTGGGGCCCATTTGATCAGAAATGTGAGTTTGGTAAAGTTTATAAAATCTAAATAAATTTATATTAATATTTTGAAGTATATTTTAATAAGCATTAAATAGTTAATAATTAAATGCAATTATTGGTCAAATTTAACCACTGTAGGGACACGTAATATGCGATACATGATTTATTTCTTTATTTGCTTTTTAAAGTAAATTCACCGCAAATCAGACAAACAAAAGTCAATGCCATTTCAACTTTCACACAAACAAACAAACTCCACACACTCGCATACATATAGACAGACCTACATTTAGACATTCTAATGGGTCGACGAGACTCGCGATTCGCGGGACCCTAAAACCTCTGAGCTATAGACCATACTATAATATGTAAACAAGGGACTGCCGCTAAGCCAGCTACTAAATATGCTGCGTGTTAGTAATAAGGCAAATAAAATGACACACACACACACACACACTCATATACTGATGCACAAAGTGTCCTATATAAGAAGTCAACAGATATATAGATTTCTAGGTGTTGACTTTATATACATATATATTTATGTATATATTCTATAAAGCATTGGGTATACGAGTATGTGAAAGCGTCAGGTCGCATGCTCGACGGAGTTTTTGGTTCTGTTTCTGGTTTCGTTTGCTTTCGTGTGCGAAATCGCAGCCACATAGAGAGGAGGCTATCGATCGGTACTGAGTGCTCCACATAACTGTAACTGTGTTGTATGTTGCCCTTGACTTGTTGTTGTTCTTGTTGTTCTTGTTCTTGTTGTTGTTGATGTTGTTCCTGTAGTAGGTGTAATCAACAATTTGCGACGCTGATTGACGAATGACGAAGGCGCCACAGAAGACTACAGTTGTAAAGTAACTTATACGCATTCACGGAGCTGGTGAACTCGTTAGGGTATTGGAGACGGAAGGGGACTGTAAACAAAATGTTGTTGTTAAGTTCTCAGTTGACAACGCATCGTGGCAGGTGAGTTTGTTCAGCGTATTGTTTGTTTGGTTGCCCCCAATACGAAATGCGAAAATTATAGCCAACTGAATAAATAATTTGACAATTTTGCGACCACAAATATAATTATTATTATTATTCAACTGTTCAACTGTTGGCAGCGACACGTGGCAAATGCCAATATACTTATATGATTTTTTAGTTCGATCACGCCAGGTGTTCATTAAACTTTCACCTTTTGGCAATGGCTTCTAGAACTAATAGCAGATCCCATATCACAATAGATTAGCTATTTTTAAACCTACTAGAAGTTAACCATTAGCTATCCACTAGGCTAACGCCTGGGAGTCCCTTACCCTTACCTTTACCCCCATTCATTCTTTAGTTCCTTTTACAAGCAGCGTTTTTAAGCACACGCAACGACGCACAAAAAGTTGTCGAAATTACAGCAAAGACCTCAACTTTTTTTCCAACTTTTCTCAGTCATTTTCATTTTGGGTTTAGCTTGATTTTGTTGCTGCGGTTCTCGTTGTAGGAGGGTGACAAAACGCTAATGAACAGCGCTCACGGAAGCCTGTGGCAGCTGCCCCAAAAAGTGCGCTACAAATTTTTATGTTATGTATTTAACGCTTTTATGGCAAATCGAAGTATGAGCGCCAGCACAAAAGTATGGTCGCCCTGTCAAGGCCTAACACTAATACGTTTGTATGTATTAGCTGCGTATTAATGATTTTTGTTAGATCTTTAAAAAATTAAATATGTCCTCGGAATTTTTAGTTTAAAGGTAAATGATAGCTTTCAATATTTAACATTACTTTTATTTTGCATTCTTTTCGGATACGAATTCAGCGTTTATTGAAATGTCTTCAATTTTCAATTAATGAATTTAAGCTAAATATTAAATTCACTTAAGCTTCGTTCATTTCTTCGTACTAAAGGCTATAATTAAATAGTTGTGAACGAAACTATTTCTCTTCGATATAGAAGTTAATTATAGCACAGCTTTAATAATGATAATTAGCTGATGGGTTGGGATTTGCTGTCCACGTCGATTGTCGCTATTGATTTGTTGCATAATAAAAAGCGTTGTGGTGCCGAAAATTAACATGTAGTTGAAACCCACTCGACACAGACGGCACAGGAAGTGTACAACACATTAACGACATTAAATTGTTGTGGGCTTATTGATTGTTGCAATTGCTTTGATTGTTTCAGACTATTGTGATTATTGTTTGCCCTTTGGTCTTTGTTTGTTGTTAACTTTTAGTAAATACTTCGTCAACATAGAACACCAGCTATGCCCAATTAATTACCACGAGAATCATTAATAATTGATTCACTTTCTAAGCTAACAATCGAAGCCGTGGCCGGAAGTTCAATATACATATTGGTTAAATGGAGCTTCAAAAAAAGAGAATGAGATAAATTCATGAATTTTCGATTTGCAATCTTAATTCACATTTAATTTTAATATGGTTTCTGAGAAACCTCGATTAGTGTCTTAAACATGGTATCATTTATCAAACATTTATCATTACATATTTTAAAAATATTTGAAACAAAAAAATAAATAAAAAAAAGTAAGATGATTATTGAGAACAAGGAAGGGCTAATTAAAATTGTATAGGATTCTGTTTACGTGTTTATAGTTAGTATCACAAATCTAAAAAAAGATATATAAACCAGCACTACACAACAAAGTCCACGTGCTCGTCGACAGCTTCCATCTGAATCTTGGCATGTGTGAGCTGCTTAAAATCAAACGACTTGAGTTTAGTTCAGTTGAATTGGGAAAAGCTGTGCTGAATCAAGTGTAAAATGCACTTGAAAAATCAACAATCAAGTTGTGTAGCATTACCAGAGGCAGGTGGGTAGCACACAGGTGGGCTGCCAACCAAGACCCAAAGTCTCAAGAACGAACTTGAGGAAAAAGTGCGCAGGCTAATGAAAAATGCAGCTGCAGCAGCCGCAGCTGGCACTGACACACGGAAAGCGCATAAAAAAGGAAAAGTCTAATGCCAGCAGAGGCGCTTAGACAATGCATTCGACTGGATTGAAGCAGACAGAGACGGAGAGAGACAAAAAAGAGAAAGAGAGGATGCTGTGCCATTCAGGGACAGACATAGAGACATTACAGGCAATTTCACTAAATGACACTGAACGTATTGTCCCTTATAGTCCTTCCCCATCCCGAGTCCTCGGTCTCATCCGCAGGCGCAGCCCTAGTCGGGTGTCGAGTGTTGATGCTTCTTTTGTTTTGCTGTCGTAGCCCTGAGGCAAAATGCTTCAAGGTGTTCACAGCTCATGTGGCGCATGGTTCTACTTATAGAGCCCATAACTGGCACATGGCCAGGGGCAAGGATGAGGGTGAGGGCACTCTAAAGAGGCTTTGCACTAAATTTGCTACACAAATCAGCATTAAATAGGCCCAGGACTCTGACCAAAGACATTATGGCATGACCTACAGCCTGACCCAAAGCAGTTCATTAGGGCCAATAATGCCACTGGTCACTTCAAAGGCAACCGCAAGATAGTCCAGTCAAATGTGCTTAAAAAAGGAAAAAAGATATTCACTTGTTAAATTTCCAAATGAAAACAAATTATTTTCCTTCAAATCTAAACCGAATTTTATCAGCAACAGCTAGAGACACAAAATTTTAAATGTATGTTACTGTATGTATACCAAAGGTAGTTCAAGTTAAATTATATATATTTATTTAAATTATATTACATAAAAATGGGAAAAACTCTCGACTAGAGTAGACTTGTTTTTTAAACTCTTATTGAAAGAATTAAAATAATCGTGTGTACCATTTTTGCTAATTGATTTTCTATTGCCAAAAATGTTCTGTACATTTTATTGTATTTGCCAACGCCCAATTTTTTGTTGCCGAAATTGTTATTGCTAATTATTATTATTATGACATTATTTAATTATATTTAGACTAGTTTTTATATCCTTGCAGGACTTTTTTTAAGCACTAGCTCATCAGCTGACTTGTATCGAAAAATGTAGTTAGACTTTGACCCAGTTTCCACTTTGGAATGGCGGTCAAGCCCAAGAAGTTGGTCTTAAAAAATACCACAAATTTGTAGCAACCAAAAAATAGCTGAATTTTTTATAACTCACATTTTTTAAATTTATTGCAATTTAAAGTTTGGTACTAGTATAGCAATTTGAATTTTTATTAAATGACCCCCGTATTATGTAAGTTTTCTATTATTAAATTTAATTATCTTTCAACTCCTTAAAGGAAATCTTGAGTCAATTAAACATATATCTAATTTTTTAAAATTTGTTTTAACGTTTAGGATTAAATATTATTTTTTCAATTTTGTTGACAACTGGCAATCTTAAACAGTTCTGTCTCGACTATTTTTAGAAAACAATAAATAATGATATATATACTATAAATATTATATAGTCGTTGCTTGAAAATAGTCTCTACATTCAATTTATTTTCTGCAGTTTCCCGGCTCTTTTAGTAAAGTTTTATAGACTTTCAAACTTTTAGCTTTTTAGTTGAAAGCATGAAATTGAAAAGCAGACACACATTTACATATTGTACATTTATAGACTTACACATTAAAAAATGTAGGCTATGCTTAAAGTAGTGTTACAAATTCAAGTCAAGAAAAGGGGAAACCAGAAAAGACAGAAAATCTGCTGTTCAACAAAACAATTTAAACTCAAACCAATAAAAAAGTTGTTGTAGAGAGTAGAGTGGTCAGCTCAGAGGTACTTAATAATAAGGAAACTCCCAAGCATTTTTTTATATTGCAATCTACCGTTGCTTAGCAATGCGTAATGATTTGTTAAGAAACTTTATTTTAATATATAAATTCGAAAATAAGCTTCTTTGATTTATGCTTATGTCCAACATTAATTTACAGGAACCTATTTGGATGGGAAATACACGTGTTTACATTTAACATCCGTTGTCTTCAACAAATGTGGATCGATGGAGAAATACAGAATGTGGTTCAATAAAGTCAACCTTTGATACTGATCAAGAATATTTATATACATATACTAATTAATTGGCTCGAATGAAGCCCTTTTAATGAGCAAAGGGTATAGAAACACACAGAGGGAAAGAGAGAACTACAAAATGGAAAGTGTAAAAAGAAAACTCTGTTACGAAACCAGGAAGTAGTAGCAAAAATCGCAAAATGTATAATGAAATCGGCATCGGAATTGTACTAGCGGCTCAAAGCCTTGGGAATATAGGGCGGGGTATTTGGAGGTATGTGCAGGATGTAACCCCTGAGTACTGCAAATTAAAGCAATTTTGTTGCTTAATAAAGCAGAGTATATAAGTATGTCTGTGTGTGTGTGTGTGTGTGTTGGGTGGACGCACAGTGCGAAGCGGAAGTAAGCGTTTCTTTTAGTTTTTCTTTTGCGGCACTTCCGGTAAACGTCGTTTTAGTTTTTCTTTTGTTTTTCTTTGCAAATGAAAATGTCAAACGACTGTCGACTGCCGTCTCAGTCGCTAAAGGATGCCGGAATGTTCTGCTAATTGAACGTATTTCGCGGGTTGATTAAAGAGAATCTCAGCTCGAATTGTACGTAGTACCATTGCTCCATCGATCTGTGCTGCACTTAATTTCATATAAAAACCCTGATTGAGGAGCACGAGAAGTGGCGGACAGCAGACGACAGAGAAATATGCTTCAAAATTTGTTCGCCATACAATTTTAAAAGTGCTGCGCCAAGCACTAAAACTCAACTCGACAGATGCTATGTGGGAAAAAAAAATATAGTTGGGCAGAGTCGGGCACAGTGGGGCATTGAGATGGGGCAAAGAGGTTCTGGTTTTATTTCGTTTCCATTTGATTGCAGATGAGTGCAGTTGTGTCGTTTGCCTGGCAAAGGAAATGTCCTGAAACTTGGAAAAACTTTTCCTTGACAAGAAAAAGGCCTCCTTAAAGTTGCCTGTTTTTCGAGAATATTGTAAGATTAAAAGATTTGAGTAAAAATAAGTGAAAAAAATTTGACTAGCTCATTACTTACTTGGAAAATACATGAATTAACGTAGATTGTATTTAAAGCTTACCACAATGTTTAGACACGAATATATACAGGCGCGAGTGAGAAGAATTACCGCGAAAACTTGTAGATTTGATTGCATATAAAGTGTGACTGATGGAAGACTAGAGCAAAATGGCATTACTAAGCCTGCCTTGTAGATGATTAAGTTAAGTAAAGATAACTCTATCTGCAGATGATATATTTATCTAGATATTGGTACCCTCTAATAACCTATTATATTTCAAGAAGACGTTGCCAAAACCACACAAAGACCAAACAAAGCATGATGTTGTTAGTTAAAGTTGGATCAAAGAGTGCATATATGTATGTTTTAAATTTTTAGCTGCTTGTACATAGGTTAGGAGCAGGTTGGCAGCCCCACGTTAAATGCCATGCAATAACTGGCTGGCCCACTTGTCAAACATAAATCAAATAAAGTACGAAAAATTAAAATAATAACGACAGTAAAATGAAATATTTTATTACAATTAAGCACATGCGAGCAACGTACAAACATTTAGCAATTTGAGTTTTAGATTGTATATAAAATAGAGAGAACGATAGAGAAATATAATAGAAAGAGAGAAAAAGAGGGAAAGAGAGAAAAAGAGTGAGAGACAGCAACAACAATTGTTAGCTTAATATTTTAAATTAGCGCAAGGCAATGCAAGCATGCAAGAGACAATATTTGTTTGTTTTCTGTTTGAAAATTATACGATAGTTGCTGGCCTAACGATACTTTCGAAATGCCACACACATACACACAGACTTTGTAGTCGTACATAGGTACATACATACAGATACACACACGCACACACACATACAGATTGACAGCCATACTCATACTTATAAGCTATATACTAAACCTAGCACGCTACTAAGTTCTTAGTCATACAGAGCATGGGCCACAGCACAGAGAGAAAGAGACAGAGAGAGAGAGAGTGAGACAGTGAGTGAGAGAGATACACAATATATAATATATATTTTAGAGAGAAAGAGAGCATTGCGATTAGACGTTTAGACACCAATAGTTTATTAAATGCTGAGAAACGTTAAATTTTTGACTGTACCTAATATATCTGATATTGTTTTTGGCAAGTGCGTTGCATACTTTAAGGCGTTATTTGATTGGGTGTCAGAGAGTGGGCGAGAAAGAGAGAGCGAAAAAGAGCGCATGATAAATTGTAATTTAATGTCGCGTACCTGCGTTGAGAAAAAATTAACAGTAAGGTTTTAGGTGTGTGTGTCGTGTTAGTGTATGTGAATTTTCGTGTTATATTTTTGGTGCGTATTTCGAATATTCGAGAGATTAAGAGAGATTGAGAAAAAGAGACAAAGAGAATAGAATAGAAGAAATTATACGCAATTTTTTGCATGTGCGTATGTGTGTATGTATGTGTAAGTGTATGTACAAAACAAAGCTTAAACATGAGCGGCAGAAAAGCATTAGGTGTCGATAAAAAAAAATAATAATAATAATAAGTATGTGAATGTGATGCATTATCAGTGAAGTTAGGTTCTTTGGTTCTTAAGTACTCGAAATGTAAGTAGCAAAATGTTTGCAAACGTTATAAACTATCCCAAAAAGTATATTTTAAAATGCTTAGGAACAATATATGGGCTAATGTGTTCCAGAAATTGCTTAAATTCCTTTTATGGAATTCATGAATATAAATAATAACAAAATGGTTCAAAAATTGGGTTGTCTTTTTGTTAACATATTTTTAATTTGGATTTTTGTTTTGTTTTTTTTTTTACTTTTTAGCAAGGATCAGTTACGATATTTGTACATATGGTTGGGCCGGCAAAGCTAAACTCAAAGACTTGCTAAACTACTTATACACATTATTTAGTATAACGTATTATAATAGTTAATATGATGTTGATAATACGCCAGCTCCGACTTACCCAGATTGCTGTAATTGGGCAGATATTTTAAAACTTACAAGAACCCAAGCGAATACAATAGAAAAACCCCGATAATCCCCAATTTTTAGCTTGCGTACACGTTGCAGTAATTTCTTTTGGTAATTTCATCTTTTCTTTTTGGTATTTTATTTTTTAGTTTTCAGCGCTTGCTTCAACATGTGAATGTTCCACAAAAATAAATAAATATTATTTATAAACTGAGCCGAAATTAAAATGTCTTTTCAATTTCAATTTGAGGCAAAAGTTGTTTCGCTTTGGCGATCGCATTCGGATTGTCAAGGCGAAAGTTCTATGTATTTATATACTTTTTGTAAAACATTCAAATTATGTTTACTTATGTTAATTATTAGCTGAGCGTATTGGTTTTTGGACTTTGTGGAACAAATTTCGCAATTGAATCAAGTTGAGCTCCTAGATCGAAAACGGGAATGAGAGGCAAGTAAGCTTTACAGAATCTTTTTGGGAAAACTTGATACCATTTTCATAATTATATATTTAAATGCATTTTTTTGTATGCTTGTTTTGTGTTTTTGTGTGTGTTTTTTTTTTTTGGTGGTTTGTTCTGGTTGTTAGTAAATGTTGCATACTTTCTTTTGGTTTATATGTTGATATTTGTTGATTTGTATTGAATGTATATTAGTTTTTCGTTGTATGACTACAAATCAAAGTAAAGCATTAGGATGAGCATAAACTATGTATATATAAATATCTAAATTATTAACTAAAACTTAATTAAATTATATTTGTGCAAGTGCCCACGCAAAATATTCTGATATAAGAGATTGTACTTGAAAATGGCTTAAGTCATTGAGTTCCGCTATTGATTTATTCTAATGGCTGAGTAAATGTTATGTTATTTAACTACTATATTTTGTGGGAAATTTTCAGAAGAGGAGCGGTTTAGCATTCCCTAAGAGTTTGACCATAATTTTATTGAAAGATTGAAAAAAAAAAGAGTCACAGTCTAGTTTTCTCAAATTTATTAATTATGTAACAAGACTACAAGTTGAGTCGATAATGTCAGTAAAATTTAATATAAGTATTTCAAACAAATGCCGGTTCGAGTTTCATTATTAAAATAATTTAAGAAGAATTTTGTTTATTGTACTTTACATGTTGTACTTTATTTTTAAAACGAATAAATTCATAAATATTTTGTGTGTGCGCAAATTTTTGATATTATATTCAAATAAATAGAAATACATATGTGTGAATGTATGTGTATAAAATTGTGTAAATGACATGAGTTGGCAGTCTGAGATTGCTGGCTCGTGTAACTAAAGTTAGGTTGGCAGCTCTTGCAGTACAGTCGCTTGCTCTCTAATTAAGATGGCGCCAGGAGAAGAGGTACACAGGTCGTTCAAATCAAAGCAATGAAAATGCTTGTAAATATTCAATGCAATTTGTTTATTTTATTTTTGCTTTCTTAATTGTCTTATAAGGTAAGCTTCCCCTCAGCTACGTCCCTGCTTTGCAGTTTATAAAATATTCAAAATATTTGATTGGCTTTGGCATAATCAAAATGGCGAAAAGAATGTGTAACACACCAAATGCACACCAACAAAGTATTTTAAATATTTTATATGCAAATGCGTAGCGGAAAATTAAAAAAAAGGTAAACTAAACAAAAAAGGAAAGTTACAGTCATTGTTACAAATACAGATACAGATAGAGAAATGAAAGTAAATTAAGCAGAATATATAGAATCGTTATAGGCAAAAGCAATGAATTTATTTACAGGCATTTTCATTGAACTTTCAAATTACAACCAACTGCAAGACGGCAACGTAAACGGCACAGTTGTTGCATATTGCGGCCATTACGTAAGTGTCTATTACGTTACACATACACAAAGAAAAGGTACACGTGAAGAACGTTCAAAAACGGCAAAAAGATTATTTATGTTGCATATTTTTTTGTATATCTTTTATTTTAAGTTGTGAGTGGGAATTGGGTTTTTCTTTTGATTTTTTTTTTTCATTTATTTTGTCACTTACTTCCGGCGGTGGCGGCGGCGGCTCCGGCAGTGGCGCCGGTGGCGTTGTTACGTATGTGTTTTTCTAGTTACAAAAAAAAAATTACGTAAACATAATGTCATGATTGGTTTACGTATTGTCGCAACGACATCGAGACGCAAGTGTGTGTTTGAAAAACGTAAAAAAATACGTGAAAAGAATTGCGCGTTTTATTTTGTATTGACATGTTGAAAACGTAGCGTAACGCATATAACGTATACGTTAGACGTTACGTAAGTGTCAGCAAGCGAAAGTGACAGCGCGAAAAATAGAATAATATACGAGAGACAGATAGAGAAAGAGAGAGAGAGAGATATAGTGTTTGTGAATGGGTGAAATAAAAGTATTCTTATAATCTAATTTGACTAAAGTTTCGAGAATTTGAAGCATAGATCCAAAAAGTATCTTGAGATCTAAGCTACAAGTGTGACTTGTGACTACAACATAAAAGTGAATGAGACTGTATGTTGTGATTGTGTGTATGTGTGAGAGTAAGTGTGTGTGTTTGTGAATATCGCAAATTGATTGATGTGCTTTATATTTGTTATGGAGGTAATTTGTATTTGATATTTCATAGCTCGTTTTACTATTTGATTTAGGTTTTGTTTTGAGTTTTATGTGAAATATACTTAGTTAGGAAGCGTTTCGCTTGATATTTTTTTGATTACTACTTGGACTAGTTAAAGGTGCAACGTGTGTGTGTTAGAAAGGATAGGAGAGAGCGCACTATTATGTTTCTGTTGCTGATTTGTGGAGTGAAGAGCTACACACGTTGTACTTGTTTTAATTAAGAAATAGATTGAGTTTTTGGACAGATTTTGAAGCAAGTGCAAGTTAGGCGAAAGTGTTTAATCTTTGATTGCAAGGTGGTTTGGGTGGGGTGGGGTGGAGTGGGGTGTATGGTCGGTGCGGGCGGTTTTTGGGAATAAAACTACATTTAAAGCTATGTGTGTGGTGGGTGGGGTGAGACAGACAAAGACAGATAGTTATAGGTTAGAACATTAATGGATTGATAGTTGTTTGTTAGATAGAGAAAGAGATAGAGATAGAGACAGAGTTAGAGTAAGCCGTTTAGGGACAGAGTACAGGGTGGGCTGGTGTGTCTTAGAAGTAGAGCAAAAGCGCTAGAGATACATATATTGTATATTTAATTATATAAATGTATATTTTAAGTACTTAGAGAGTTGGAAAATAGGTGTATTTAAGCTAATTGTACAGCGCATTAAGTAGTTGGCTGGCAGAGCGCTCAAGACTTGAAATATAAGTATATCTAAAGTTCCATAATATTCGAGATTATTTATTATTATCACTACTGAGTTAAGAGAACAAAGAGTTAGGTACGTTCCAAAGCGGTTTAAAGGTCTAGTGAGGAATCGTTTCAATGCCAAACTATTTTGGGCGCACGCTAAAGTTAATTGCAAGTTCAAGTTTAAGACCAATATCAAGAGTATATTTTATATGTAAGTATAAGATTTAAGAAAAACTTGAATGCTAGCAAGTAAAACCTAGCGTAGAACTTGTGCTAAACCTCTAGGCACACTACTAATATAAAACAAATGCTCTGTGGAGTTAATTCTTGGTTTTGACGAAATTATAATGGAGTGTGTCTTGGATTCAGAGATAGAGAGAGAGAGACAAGGATAGAGAGATATATAGAGATATATATGAGAGACAGTAGGAGATTATGAGAGAGATACAGTGGAGATAGAGGCAGAGACAGAGAGAGAGAGAGAGATAGAAAGGATTGTCAGATAGTATAGAGATTCTGGGAATTAATTCGTATTCGGTTTAAGGGACAGTTTAAAAGGATTCGTGGAATTGGACATTAGAATTTCAATTTATCTGATGATTTTCATTTGACGGCTTTTTAAAGAGAGATTGCGCTCGTTGTTGTTTTTATCTTTCTATTCTTTTCATTTGTGTTAATTGATTGAGTTAAGAAATAGATAGCAATTTAATGGACTTAGTACTTTGCCTTTCTATTATTTAGAGAGATTTTGGTATAAATTAATTAAAATTTGTTGGTAATTGTTTTGATTTTGGTATTTTATATTATTACCCATGACTCAGGTGGATAACGAGGAAATGGAGCTATTTCTTTAGTTGCTACATTACTAGGCAACTCAAGTCTTCCACCTAATTTTCGTAGCTTTCTTCTTCTCGCCACCCGAGATTTCGATCTTAGCATCAATGCGGCCTGCATCTTGTTTGTTGTTGTTTTGCTTTTGGTTAAACGGTTACGGTAAAACGGTCAAACGGTCAAACGGTCTAACGGTTACGTCACGTAGAAAATATAAACAGCGTCTGTTACGTTTTCTTTTGTTCTGTTTTGTTGTAGTTTGGTTTGTTTTCTTTTGTTTCAGTTAAGTGTACAGTTCGAAATCAATGGGATGATACAGGTTACGTTTTTAGGAGCTTAAATACGTCAAAACTAAATGTCAAGTTAAGAATTCAAGTTAGGTCAATCGATTTGCGATTCGCATGTGGCTGCATCCAATTGCGTAACAAATTGTCACGTAATTCTCACAGCTACGTTAACGCAACATTCGAATAAAAGAATACGTGTAATGAGCGCACGTTCGATTAGGCACAAGGAGGGAGGATTATAGAAATATATATATATAGAAGCAAAGAGTATTTTAAGAATTATCTTTTTGTTTTTCTTTTTTTTATCTTTATCTAAGTGTTGTGCTGTTATTGTTGTGGTTGTTGTTCTTGGTGTTGCTGTTGCTGTTGATGTTGCTCTTGAGAAGCTGCGTCAGTGGTTAAGCCCTGGCGCAGCTGAGTGGCGGGCTGAGGATGTGCTGCGTTGATCGCCAGTGGTCGGCTCTGCTTTCTAGCTCCGTTACGTCGTTGTTATTGGTGTATCTGCTACTGCTTCTGCTGCTGATACGTTTCCAGCGATGAGATGAACTGCTTGCTGTTACGAAATGCGGTTGCTGACGGTTGTCGTTTGACAGTTGACTGTTTAATGTTAAGTGTTGATGTAATCGTAATACCGCGCACACTTCACGTAACTTAAGAATCGACTGTTTATATGGCAATGACGTGAGAATTGCTGTGTTTGTTATTGCGTCTATTGTTTTGCCGTTACGTAGGGTAACGTAACGCTCGCGCTGTATTTGCTACGTTGCGTTAACGTCCCGCAGCATCGTATTCGTTGGTGATTTCATTTTCGATTGTATTTTGGCATTGAAAGCTATAAACATTTATTGATTTCTGTGTATTGTCAGCTGCCCACTTTGGCGTAACGTTAACGTATGCGCACTTTCACGTAACCGTAATTGATCGCACGACTTTGTCTATGCATTACCTAACTAAACTACAGCTAATACGTACGTAAAAAAGTGTTCTATATTTCAGTTATATTTTGTTACACAGATTCCTATCGATAAGCGATTAATTAAGTTTTTTGTTTCGATTAGTTCCGTTTACTTTAACTTTAAACTACAATTTCGATTTACGTTTAGCATGTACTTAAATGAAAAAAGGCAATTTTGTTGCTTTTAATTATTTGTTTAATTGTCTTACTCTTGTTTTATCTTATTCAATTTTTAATCATGTTCGATCACATTTGGTGCGTTTGAGTATAACCTTTATATTTGTTTTATTACTGTTAACCATTTCTAGTGTTCATGTAGAAAATATATTTAAAGCTTATATTGCAGATCCAAAAGTCAATTATATTTTTTATTACTGTAGCTTTGATTTGCTCTCCTTTTTCTGCCATGTTGATTTAGAATATATTTAAATAACTTTGTTTAGTTCATATCACATATGTTGCAGTTATTTTTATATTTTTACTTATTTATTTCCCATGTTTCTCAGATGTTTGAATATTGTGGATTAGTTGCATTCATAAATAGTAACATGTTGTCTTTTAAAATTTGCTGCTTCGTGAAAAAATTAATTTGTATATGAAATATATTAAAGTTTCCTGATTGTAGTGTCCATTTTATTACAAAGATTGAAAATATTATAATTTGTTAAGCTAACCGTACTTTCCTATCTAACGAATACTGAATTAACGTATTAAGTGAAAAGATATTTACATATTAATTCACTAAAGCAAAGATTGCAAAGTTATTTTTTAAATGTCAACGTATCAATTAAACTTCTGATAGCAACTTAATAATATCAAATAAAATAGTTCATTTTTTAAATATCATTGTTTAAAATAACCAAATTTTCAATAAATTAAGAAATAATTTTTTTTTGATTATTAAATATATTTTTATAAATATTTTTGTGCAATTTTAAATATGATAATTACTACTTTTTTATAAGTTATATATTTGATAAGTTTTATACTTGATATATATGTTTTTTTATCTTGTTTTGCTTCAGTTTTTTATTAATTAACGGTTTTTATGTTTTACAGATATTAATAGAATTATATATTTGTTGTACTAATTTTAAACAGTCCCGATATTGTTAAGTGTTTATTTGATCAATCAGTTTTATTACCTTCTCATTTTAAAGAATGTAATTTTAATATTTATAAATATGAATTGTTTATTTTAGCATGTTTTAATTTAATGTAATACTTTTTATGGCTTTAATAAAGTTTAAATTGATTGAACTTTTGTTAAGTGGCTTTTAGGTTATTTTGTAAACATAATCAGCTTATTATCTCTCTGTATGTGAAAAAAATTTAGCACATACGATTTAAGTAAGTAGGAAATCACTCATTTATTTAACAAAATTTCAGGTCGTTGATATTAATTTTAAATGTGACTTGAATCAATTTGCAGACCATTTGCATACGAATGCACTCCCATTTTCCGTCCCCTTTCACAGCCGCATTTGGCTTTTCATTGCATGTTGCAAAGGCTCAAAGTCAAGTCGAATGCAAAGTTTTCCAGGCCGTTGGCAAATCTCTGGCAAAAGTCTTGTGAGTAATGCAAACATAGCAAATATTTATGGCATAGACTTCTCGTATAAGCCATGTTACAGCACTGCTAAGCCATAATTCAAATACCCGTCAAGACTTGCTGCTATCCAGCATTCGCATAAAGCTGCACTATGTACAAAAATGTGTGTGTAAGAGAGAGTGTGTTGTGTGTTATGTGTGGGTATAGTATGAATGTGTCAGAGAACATTTCGCGGCCCCCAAAATCAGAAAAGTTACAGAAAACTGCTGCAGCTGTTGGAATTCATATGCAAATGCTGCAACAGCAGCCGAGGCTGCTTTTTGTTGTTGTTTTTTTTCTAGTCATTCCTTATTTTTTTTGCGTTTTCCCGTTTTAGAGTGCAAAACTGGCAACTCCGAACCGAAAAATTTCAATAATTCAACAGCGCAAAGCGGAAAAAGTCACTCGTTGAACGATGCAGATGAAATTTTAATGAAATACAGATTCATGAAAAAGCCACACATACATACATATTCACACACAGAAACATTGCAGTCAGGGCCGTTAATAGACAATAACATGGCGCTCACAGACGCACACACACACACACACACACAGACACACAGAAACAGCAACAGCAGTAACTGACATAACAAAAGCGACGCCTAAAAGATTGCTACATTTTTGCAATTAAACACAGATAGACAGACACACACACACACTCAAAGAGAGAGAGGGAGAGAGAGAGAGAAAGGGAGAGTCACACACATAAAGACAATGTTTTGGCACTATATGTATGCGTTTTGTTGCTTGTGTGTCGTACACATGTTGCTGTTGTTGCAGCCAGCAGCAACAATATCACGCTGACAACATAAGCGCTTCAAAGTATACTATGAAAATTAATTTGTGACCAGATTTCGACAATGTATGCATGCCAAACAACTGCAGATATACGAGTTCTACTAAATTGTAATATATTGTTTTATAAATTTCATTAACACAAAATGTCAGTTACAATTCGATGTCCAGCCAAACCGACAAACAAACATTTATTGAGTCAACTACAGTTGAGTGCACAATTATTTTGTTATTATTATTCAATAATATATATAAGTGTTGTTAGTAATAATTTAGTTACCTAAATCAGAAATTAAGCTAGAAGAATTAAGTTAAAGTTAATCTCTTAACATGTGTATTATATATTGCTCGAAAGTTAATATTTGTAAATCAGATTAATGTACGTTGATAGTTCGGTTATTAAAGGTTCACAGAGGTTCTGGCATTCTAAGCTCTGTATAGTTGAGAAATGTATCATATTTAGAGATTGTTTAGCCATTTAATGAAGCAGAAGGCTGCATCACTTACAACTCCTTCTAAGAGATAAAAGATTCCTATAACTCTTCTTTATCATTAAGCAAATTAACAGAACAAAGACAACTTTAATTGTAATTCTATAAAATGTATAATTTCCTGTTAACATAACAATAATAAAACACATATGATAAGGAAGAAGAATTTGCCTCGTTTTTAAATTTGTTATATTGTACCCCCATATTATTCGTAAATGGTCATATAGTTTTATCTTTACCCTTTTGCAGGGGCTCTGCAGTCCTAGTAAAGTATTGAAATTTAATGCATTCTTTATGATGGCCAAAAGCCAAAGTGAACTTTCACATTTAAATGCCGTTGCAGTAGCATGTTGGCCGAAGACTGGGGGAATCAATAACAGGTCAACGATTGTGTTTGCATTTGGAAGGATTGCCTATAAGGAACCACTGCCAACATACCACAAGATGTTACAAAGAGTCATAGCCACGCCTACAATACGACTGTTGCACTTTGTTTCAGTGGTTAAAACAAAGTCGACAAAGTGCCAGTCCTTTTGCTAATTAATGCAACAAGCAATCGTACTCGTATTCACTACTCAGTACTCAACATTCAGCACTGAGCACTCACGACTCAGCACTCGATATTCAGTACTTAGTATTCAGTATTCACAAATGTATGTACATCTTGGTATTGCCAATTTTGGCACAACGCCCGCTGGCTTGTTCACATGTCAATTGGGGTTACTAGAGGTGGGGTGAAAGGGTGATATGGGGGAGGGGTGTTATGAATGCCTTGTCTACAGGTAATTAAAGCCAGTGAATTGCCTCGAAAAATTTACATATGCCACATGCCGTGAGAAACAGCGACTGTCCTCGTTGGAAGCCGTGTTATTTGACTGTCGAAAGCAATCGCATATCTTTCTGCTTGTCTGCTTGAATAAGGATGTGTGAGTGTGGGTGTTAACTGTTGTTCATTCAACCATCGAAGCCATATTTACCATGGCTAACCAAAGTTAATTATGCACATGTTATTGAGATAGTCTATTGATTTGCGGTCAGTTAATTGAATTTGCCTATATTATTAAATCGGATACTCCTTTATATCGGCTGCATAGAAATGTAGTTCTTTACCTTAATATCTGTATATAAACAAATAAACAATAAGCAACGTTACCGTAGAATTGTAGAATTCAGTTGTTAGAACGGCATCTCAAAGTTTGGCCCATAAAAATGTCAAGTGCAATTGAGTTCTGTGGGGAGCTGTTATAATTTGTGTCTTTTTAAATGCTTTTTATTGTCGATGGCAGCGACAACAATCAGGACACACACACATAAAGTGGGTAAACACTGGAGATAAATGTTTGCTGAAAAAGTCGGCGACAATGTCGACGAAGAGAACGCAACGAGCCAAAAATCGAAAATGAATTTAAATGTGGCTTTATAATAAACGAGATGCGTTTATCTTGTCTCACTGGCCACAAAGATTGTAACGGGTTCTATGGGTTGTGAGCCAATGAATTATGCAACCGAAATTCAATTTCTCATCATGGCAACCGCAAAAGGATGCTATAAAAAATGAAAACAAAGCCAACTGTCGCTTAGCGCTTGGCACTGCCCAACTGATTGTCACTTAATTGTGACTTGTCATTGAATATAGTATGAATAAACGAGAAGAAGAGGAAGAGAGTTGGGAAATGGGGTAACTGGGACTTCAATATGTCACTTACAATTACGACAACAACAATAAAGAACGAACGACAAGCCTGACAAACAATTACGACAACAACACAAATACAAAAAAAAAAAATAAAAGCGAACCAAGCCAAACGAGTCTCCTGTGGGCCTTGGTCAGCAGCAAAAGCACAGTCAGTAAAAGGGAAGACACAACGCCAAGGGGGCAAGGGGCAAAGGGGAAGAAGGGAGGCATGCCACAGGCGACAGTTTGAGTAATTATTGAAACTGCAATTTTGGGACGGCCATCGACAACAGTCGCATTTTTTTTTTTTTTTGGCAGCCATCGCGTAATTGAAAATTAAATTGCTGCTCGATGACAATATTTGATGTGAGAACAAGGGAAGAGTACTCTACGGGGTAAGGGAATAAAATATATATCTAAGTCGGGCTGTGCACTTAAGCGTTAACGATTTGATTTACTCTTAAATCGATTGGTACACACAGTTTAAGGCTTTGGTCTATCTAAAAGGATATTATATCGCATGGTCAGCAAATTGCATTCGATTGCATCAAAATCTATTGCAAAAAAACTTGTTATCAAAGATTGTTACAATTAAGTGCATTTTTCTAACCAATAATTGCAACATCTTTTCAAATTGTAGTTTTAGAAAGAGTCTTTCATTTATTTAATAATGTATTAAATCGAGACATGCTGGTAAATATATCGCAACAACAAAGTTTTTATACTAATTGCTATTTTCATTCAGCTAAATGAAAGCAAGAAATATTTGTTGTGCAAAAATGGTATCGTCCTTGATCTCCACTTACTAAATAAGTGAGTCAGGACATTTAAGTTAAATAAATGTACTCGTCTAGCGGCGATTAATACTTATGCAGTTGACTACTTCAATGTCGTCATCTTGCTGAGGTGCTTATTCATCGCGAAAAAGCCATCTCAGTCCACCCAAACTTAGCCATACACACTCCCACACACACACAGACACACACAGCCACACCCCAACTAACTGCATATACATATTTTTACACCTTTTTCCTTTATACCTTCTAGCATTCTCATAATGGTGTTTTTGTTGTTATTTTCCGTTGCTTTTCTTCTTGTTATTCATAGTATTTTTCACATTTTGGTGTCCGCCATTTCGCCGCACACTTTTTCTACTTTTTCCACTTTTTCCAGCTAATTTACTAGCTGTTGTTTTTGTAGAAAATGCTTTATATATATGCGCGAGGGTGGGTTTATAAGTTATTGCAATTGAGAAGATGGGTTAGGCAATCAGCAAGTTTCAGATTTCTACATTGAGTTTCAAATACTCGTCATACTCCCCTCTCATACTATATATATATATATATATTTAGAGCTATGTCTCTTTTAGAGTGGCTTGTCACCAAGTCCAAAAGAGAGAGGTGGGGTGAAATTAAGAGAGGAAGTACGGGTGTGTGCAGAATATAATAAATTTTAGCCGCCATTTGCTTTTGCTGTTTGCTTTTTGCAACTAATTTTCGTCGACTTTCTACAGAGATTTTTCTTTGTTTAATTTGTGCAATTTTCTATATTTTGTCCCCCTTGTGAGTTGTTGTTTGTGCTAATGTAGTTGCTGCTGGCTATGAAAGTCAAATAATTGCGCCGCTTTAAGTTTTTTAATTCGTTGCTGTTGGTCGTTAAGTGAAAAATGAATGAAACTTTTAAATCGCACGCTGTGCCGCATCACTCGACTTCCGCTTCCACCTTCGGAGCCATTGGATGTTGCACTTTTATGACATACTTTCTAGGGGCTGTCTTTTGCCTTTTACACAACATTTGGCAAACGGCGCCACGTTTTAAAATGAGGCGGGGCCGTGGCGTGGGAGTCTCTATGCTTGCCAAGCTCTTTTTTGCGGGGCGTCACATTATCAGACCGATACAAAGGCACATTATGCGCTTCCGATTTGCTAGTGCTGCTGCTATTGTTGTTGTTGTTGTCGCCAGTTATAGCATCGCAACAAAATGAGGTTAGCTAAGTTAGCTGAGGGAAAAGATATGACAAATTTTGTAACACACATTGCAAGCAAGTATCTGTTAAAGCTTTTTCTGTAAAGATAAAGTCTAACTTGCAGCAAATATGGTACTATAGTGAGAAATGAACCGCATGGAGAAGAAATTCTTAGGCATATACGTATAAAGACTTTAGTTTTTAAAGATTACCCTATATCGGAAATATTTGTTTATGTCGCAAGTCAATATCTAAAAAAACGTGTAGCCTATTAAAACTAAAATTTAAAATAAAATTATAAAAGTTTCTTGGTACATTTAGAACACCAATTCATAAGTCGCACCAAAAATCAGTGCTTAGTATAAAAGTTATCAATTTATGTCCCCCTAGTGCAAATTAATAAATCTTCTTCCCACGATTACGAAAGCTTTTCTTCTTTCTAAATAAATCATTATATATAGAATCTGTATGTATATACTGTTTATGTCGAAAATTAACCGAAACTATGACTTAATTTAATAAACTGCGGAACTACTAATTGTAACCCATATTTGAAAAAATGTCAGTGGAGATCAACAGTACAAAATGTTTATATCAGAATCTTAAATTTAACGCATAACAAAATCTCTCAAAAAGTTATAGAAATATATATGTTGTAAGTCAGAGAATTATTAGACATGAAGAACAGAATGAAGTGATGGCAATGCATCACAAGGCTTTACTTATTTTATGGTACAAATATACACACACAGAGCTTTGCATAATTTTCAATACTTATTGCCTACATTTTGGGGCATTTGCAAGCACTTACAGTTGACAGTTAAAATGGCATGCATAGGTAGGATAACATACTCACACAGACACAGACACATACACATACACATACATATAGAGATAGACAAATACATAGAAACAAGCACAATCCGATAATACGAGTAGCTAGCTTAGGATTAGAAACTGCTCGGATTTACCTCGATGTGCTCACAAACGCAGATTCCCTCCTCGCAGTAGGCGCAGATTTGCAACTTGCGTCCACTGCCCAGACCCTTGAATATAAGCTGTGGTTCATCGCTAACCAGGGGCTCATATTGGGTCTGCTGGAACTGCAGCTCTCGGAGCTGGCGCTTTAGGCCGCCGGTTACTCCGCCAGCATCGTTTTGCTCAAAGGCGTCACTGCGTCGCATGCGATAGACGCTGCACTTGCGTTCAAGAGGGCCGACGGGAGGCTGCATGGTCTCGTCCTCATCGTAGGCATCCGTGGCGGTTAGTGGTTGACGTTCGGCAGGATCCTGCAGCTCATCGTCGTCGTCCTCGCCGCGACGCAGCTTGATGGCAGCTACGTGACCCGGCGAGGCCATGGGCGTGGCCGGCGTTATAATGATCGAATCATGGTGGGCTACAAACATGGCTGCAGCTCCTGTTAGCTCGATGTCAGCCTCCACCGCCGCTGCTGCTGCGGATGTGCTTGCAATGACCATGCCTGGTTGCAACGTCGCTGTTCCTTTCAAGCCGATCTCATCCGGTGCCAACGCGGGTGTCGTCGGCGGCGTCGGTTCCATCTGTGAGACCAGTGGCAGCGTTGCCGTTGCCGACTTGTGCAGCTGTCCTCCCGCTGTTCCCGCTGCTGCCGCCGCTGCTGCTGCTGCTGCAGCTGGATGGAAGCCAGCGGTGCTGCCGCTGCCGCTGTGACGATGCACAAGTTTCGGTGAGACGCGTCCGTGTGAGACTGCAAACTGTTGATAGGGCGTCTGTACTGGACCCCCGGGACCCTGCAAAGGGCTATGATGCAAATGACTGTGCCCATGCCCATGCCCTCCCAGATGTGAATGGCCGTGGCTATGGCCATGTGCATGCGAGTGCATACGCAGCTGCAGCACCGACTGTGTATCTCCGGCCTCCTCGATCGGCAGCAACGATCGGGATTGCGTGTAGGTGGCGCTTAGTTTGCGTCCTTGCGGCTGTGGTGCACGCAGATAGTTGGTCGGCAGCTGATGGAACTGCCGCGACTGGCTTCGTGTTGGCGTTGAGGCACCGCCATCAACAACCACACCGACACCAACCGCTTTCGGTGGATGTAGTTTCGCTTGTATTATTTGGTTCTTCTTCAGCTGACGCTGGCGTTGACGCGCTTGGCGCGATGCCAACGAGGCGCCACCAGCAGCTGCATACATTTTGCTTTGCTAAGATTTTCTAAGATGCTAAGGTGTAGTTTTAGTTAAAAACTAAAAATGTACATTTAATTAACATTCGTTTGTCGCTTTTGCGGTCCGCCTTAATCATACTTTGCACTTTACTATGAAATCACTAATCTGCAATCTGCCTAGCCTCTATTTCTAAGTTTTGTAACATCATTTTCAATATATTTGAGTTTAATCAACAGCTTTAACCTCAGCTTTCATAGTTTTCAGTTTACAACTCAATTCAAGCAATTCTTATCATACTGTTCTCAATTCTTAGCTCGTTTCTACTTTTCTAACACAAATATTTAAATTTCTAATGTCATTTGTCAGTTGAAGCAGCACTTTTAGAAATTATATCCTCAATTCTAATTTCAACTTTCAGATATTTTGAGGTTTTAAACTCGAATCAACTACTCTAACCTCACTTTTTGCAATCCTCACCACAATTTGCAGAGCTCTTGAGTTGCTTATATAAAGCGTGTGTAAAATAAATTTAAAAATTCTTAGCAAAAGTTTAGTTTTGGTTTTAGTTGTTTTGTGGTTTTTGTTGTTGTCTGCCTGTTGTCCCTGTAAATGTGCCTAGCCTTTAAAACGTTTGTGCAATTCTTGATGTCTATTCAAGAATGTTCCAGCTGGGTCTTCTTACGTCTTTTTCTGTTCTGATTTGCAATGTTTTCGTTTGTTTCTTGTTGTATTTGGGTGTCTGTTTGACAAAAATGATTGTACTTTGGATTTCTTGCTTAAGCATCAACCGAGTGACATACAAAATCGTTAAAATTAACCTCTTGAAACCATCGAAAGTAAAAAATGTTTAACAATCTTTTAAATATGAAACTAACTAAAGAGAAGCCTGACTTAACTTGGACTACGGTATACAAATAAATACATTTTGTGCATATTTCTTTTCTTGTTCTTATTTTCTTTGTGGATGTTGTTGTTTGCTTATCAAAATATAGATATATTTATTTAAACATGTGTCAAAAAATTTGTTATCGCTTTGATATTTATTAAAAAATTTTATTTTTTTGTTGGGCTTTTGTTTGGTTTTTACAAATACTTTAACTCTCTGCATATAAACATTTCAAAAATATGCTCTGTCTCACAATCAAATTGCATATTTTCTATTTTCGGGCGTATTGTCGTTTTATTCTGCGTATCCTTGGAGCAGTACTTCACTCGGGGCATTTAAATAAATTAATTAACTAAATACATATATTTTTCGTTGTTTTTTGTTTTTTTTTTAGTGTTTTTTTGTTGTTTGTGTTTGCTAAAAGCTGCCTGGATTATTTATAAAATTTACGTTACATATTTATTTTGAAATACACATATATATTTGTTTTGTAATTGTCTAACTAGTGTCGATTAGAGTACAAAAAGCACCTAGATTCTAAGCACACACATACACGCACACACACTACTTCTGTACATGTAAACAATTGAATGGAATATTTTAATATATTTAAATTGATTTTTTCAAAAGCTTTTGTTCTTTGTCTTCTGCTCTTAGGTTAAGTTAAACATGGAAGCGTCCTAAAGCCCGTATTCATTAAATTTTCTTTTCTTTTCTTTTTGTTCTGCCTTTGTTTTCTATTGTGTTAGACACACTTACATAGATTTGACCAGTTAATTTACACACTCATACACAATTTTATCCTTAAAACATGTCAGCTGGACTACATTTTACAACTTTGCTTTGTTCTCTAAATTATAATTAAATGGTTGCAATCATTTTTCGCACTTTTGTATTTCGATACGATAACATTTTCATTTTTTTTATCTAAACTTATGCATAAAGACGGATTTGCTGCAAGGAACACGACGATCATGTAGTAACAGTACTTAAAATTATAATGAATTATATGGTAGACAAATATTTTGAAATCTACAATCTATTGAGTAGGCTGTAATATGGTTATCTAAACGTGTAAAACAATACATTTTAATTAATATACTTAGATATAATATTAAGTAGAAACATCGTGTTTGCAAAGCTCTCATTGGCTAGCCCCAGAATATAGGCAATGTAATTTAAAAATATGAAAAGCTCTTAAAATAATAATAATCAATTAAAAAACATATCAAGCTCTTCAAATCATCATCAGTGACATGGTCAGACGTTTTTTGCATTGCTCACTTGAATAATGAAAGTTCAAAGCAAGTAAAGTGATTTTTTTTAATTTTTCTTAAACTTTATCACCATTAATCAACAGCGTAACTTTTTGACAGTATCAAAAGGTATGCACTTGTCATTAAAATTATGGCTTCACATTATTAATATATCTATTCATAAATATCCGACCGAAAAAAATGGAAATTTCTTTCTGAAGACTGCCATTGCAGCATTCACATTCTAAAGAAAACGTAATTCTTCTCCCATTTTCAATTGCACTCAATTCCCAACTCATCCATCATTAATCAATTTCGCAACTCGTTATGGATGATTTGCTAAAAAAATATAAGGAAAAAAAGAAGAAAAAAAGAACCTCAGAGAGCAATATTAACACATTGCCACGCCCAACCTCCCAAAATGTTTTTCCGAAAGCGCCATCAAACAATCAAAATGCGCAAACTTTTCATTTTGACTTTCACTTTGAATACTTTGAGATGCCTGACAAAAGTTTCAGACCCTCAAACTTCCAATATAAAAATGCCAAGAGTTTTCATCTTTTCTACCAAACACTTTCAATGCATGAAGCTTTAAGTTTGGTGGAAAAAAACAACCATATTGACCAAGTTACCAATGCGCCAAAGAGTAGGAGAATTTCTCGTATGGGAGAGAAATACACGTATCATATTTCAGTTAAACAGTATAAATAATATTGTTATGTGTTATTTATTTATTTATGCACTGATTGTGTATGTTTCCATTCGCTTCTCTTTGTAACTTTTCAACTTTTCAACTCTTCATTTCATTTCATTTCTGTTTGTTTAATGTTGGCACATGCAATTTTGTCGTAAACACGCAAATTAAAAATGGTATGGTTCACTTTTGGGTTGTTCTAACCTTAACATTTGCCCTGGTGGCTCGACGAGGTTCAGGCTGGCTACATTTGGGTTCGGTTCAGTTCGTAGGGCAAAGCCGAACAAAATTCAGCAAACATTCAGGGTCATAATGAGTGCTAACATATCCTTTTAAGCCAATGGCGAGCCCTCCTTACCTAATTTCATTTGCTCAGCCGTTTCGTTTTTGCAGTTGTGTCCTAACTCATTTTTGTTTCAATGCTTTTTTTTCGTTTCTTTTTTTAGCCGAGTACAATACTCACAAGTGGCGACAATGTTTAGGCCCTTAAAACACTTTGTTGTTGGGCGTGTGTTTATATAACAATTTGTTGATGCCTTTTGGCCCAGCACACGCACTCAAGGCTAATTAAAACTCAGACCCCGACAATGCCCCTAACTGCGTTCCGGGGCGCCCGCAGCCAAATACTCGTATAACCGATGACGACGTTGGTGATATAGCGGGCATGGCCAAGATAGTTGGTAGTTGGCTGAAATGCAAACATGTTGCTGGCACTTTTAATTTTGGGTAACAGAAAAATGGCAAACAATTGACAAGAATACTGAAATAATTAATCCATATATCAATTTATATAAGAACATGTAGAAATTTATGCAAGGGAAAAGGATACCAAAGCAATTTTGTAAAGAAGATACATTTGTCGGAGCAGAGGCATAGTATAAAAACTGTACCATTAATAGGTGTCAAAGCTTCTTTAAGACGAGTTTTGTTGACCTGTTTTCCGCTTTGGACAAACATTGTCAGGTTGTATAAAATGGTAACAGATATATTTGCAAGTTTGATTGTGATATTTTGGAAAACATTAAAGTTTTTTATACTAAAGACTGATTTTTCCCCAATCGTTCCTATGGCAGCTATTTGATATAATGATCCCATCCGTCCGGCCACAATATAACTATGTGCTGAGTGTATAGCTTAAGAAACTGAGAGACTAGATTGTATAGAAATAGACAGGCAGACAACAACATGGTTATATCGAAACAAATGATCGTCCTGATCAAGAACTTTACAGTATATATGTATGTAGTAGTAGTAGTAGGCGTCTACCACGCCTCCTTTAATGCTTTACACATTTCGTATTACAATACTTTCTGCAAGAGTATAAATAAAAGAACAGAACAAAATATGTAGGGCGAAAAAAATATTTGAAATGAATAATTGTAATTTCTTGCGTAATTTTGTTTGCACTGGACGGCGTGACAATTGGCTAAATACATTTTGCGTGTTGACCACAAATTAAACAGGATAACGAAATACCTGACCCAGGTAATATAAATTTAGATGACAGCAATTAATGCGCTGAAAAGCAGTTGTTGGTCGAGGTACAAAAAAAAGACCCCCTGGTAAAAATCAATACAATGTATATTGCTTACAAATAGTAATTTGTGGCCCGAAAGGCGTTGGCTAACATTTGAGAGTCAGTGTAAAATGCGGGCAACCAACTGAGTTACCAAATACACGGCCCTAAATTATGCAAGTAAGCTAATTACAGACTGATGCTGTTGGTAGATGGTCAGGCGTGTTCCATTATAGTTAAAAAGCCCCGCAATTGTTTTGTGGCAAACACAACACAACACACCCAAACACATACACATACAGACACGCACACAAAGCACTAACACTAACATACATATGGGAATGAGTCAACTTGTGCATAGTTACGCAAATCGGTCGAGCCGACTGGCCACAGGAGACATTATGTCAAGCGTCTGCCAGTCAGAGTCAGACAACGCGGCGTATACGTCATGTGGACTGGCAAAGGAGCATCAAATGCAGCAAAAGGTAGGAAAGCAGCACAAGTGATTCGCTTTATTCATTCATGGCGCATGAATATCTAACAACCACACAACCCCACAACCCCACAACCCCAAACAAAAGCCCCGTACAAACTCGTACGTACAGATGCGAGAGCATTCTGAGAATCTCTCCGATTGAAATATCTTTCTGGTGACATGAAAACAACAAGAAAGAAACATTATTCCTTGCAAGCCGTACATATGATACTTTTGCAGAGATCTAACAAAATTTAACTTGAATAAAATACCTTTAAAAATAACCGGAAAGTTTTTAGTTCAAATGCTGAATTATAACCGATTGTTTCTATAACAACTTTGACTAAATTTAGTCATATTCTAGTTATAAGAAAATACCAAGTATAAAACAAGAAACAACAAAGCATTTCATTAAGTAATTATTTATTTGTTTATTCGTTACTTTTCTATTGAAAATTACAATTTCTAAATTAGCACTTGAAATCGATTAAAAGTTTGAAAACATTTTACTGCTGCGAATTTTCAACACAAACAACTAACGATTTAATGGAGATTTTAAGTTGAAGAACACATGCGATTAAGTCATTTGTGCGTCAGTTTACCCATGTGTGCAATATGCATACACACCCACACCCACACCCACACATACACCCACACATACGCTCCAAATGTGAGAGACATTCGAACAGGCGGCACCCGAGCAGGGACCTGCCAATAGCAGCCGTCAGACACACACGTACACACACGTACACACACAAACAAACTCATACAGTAGTGGCAGCTGGGGCACGTAAAGTCCTCTACGCAGCGGCAGCAACAACAACAACAACAACAACGTTTGGCGATGGCTTTCAATGCCGCCGCTGCCATTGCCGCATTTGGCTTTTGTGTGTGCTTGTTGAGATTAAAATTAAAATTTAAATTTATTTTAAGTTGACTTTTGTGGCGGTTTGGCCAACGTTTTATTTGTTTCCAGCTTTTGGTTCTGGCTGCCACATAATGGAGCACATAAGAGTATCAGCATTTGAGTGTCTACAAATTTTATCTTTCTAAGCTAATTTAGCATGATTTTGGCGAAACTTGTTTGTCCTTCCATTTGGAAATAAACAATACTAACTCTTTAGAGTAATTAACAATACTCGTTGCCATTAATGGACCACAAATATACACAAGCTTTTTGGTTTTTTTTTAAGTAACATTTGTTATATACATTATATGTATTCAAAATATTCCTATACTCATTATCGTAAATGAACAAAAAGATACCAATACTTTAAATTAAAATGATTCATATTATTAAGCAATTAAAATAAAAATAGTAAAATATTTAATATATTTGAATTTATTTACATACATTTGATATGATATCACTTTAATATTGAAATCTGTTTATTCATTTGATAGTCAGCCAACGAATGATTGAATTATATTTTCAATATTGAATATGAAATCTACAGGTTATTGACTTTAGCTCCGTTGATATTTTCTATATTATATTTTGGCTGCCTATTTTTGAATTTTGTTGTTGTCTGCTGATGAGCTATACACATACATGCAAATGTATGTATTGAGCACTTATTGACAGCACTCGAGGGCGCCAAATATTGTTCAATTTACTACAAACATCTTCAGTGAGAGCCTCCATTCAAATTTGTCAATAAAATTGACACACAAACTCACTTACACTCACACACCCAGGCATACATATGCATGTATGTATGTACTGTATCTTAATATGGAGAAGTATGTGGGGAATGCATATATCCAGTCAGAATCGTAAATATTATTGATTATCGCAAAGTTTAACATTTTTTTCCTTTTATTCTATTATATTATATCATTTCCATTTATTACGGTATTTCCTTTTCTTTTTTTGTGGCACGCGCTACATGTGCAAGAGAACATATCAATTTGATAGCAACTATTTGCACCTCCCTCTTCCCTACAGCGATCTTTTTAGCCATTTTTGGTATTTTTGGCAGCAAGCCGTTTGATTTCCTTATGTAAGTGGGGCAAATGGCAAAACGCAACTTACTGCTCATGTTTTTGTTGTTGTTGTCGTCGTTATTGGTGCCTTAATAGCCAGCTATCTGCACCTCCCCCTTCCCAATAAACTGCTTGCCGCTGTCTATTCCTATTTGAGCCCCTTGCCTGTCTACTTCCGTTTCCGTTCACGTTTCTTTTCGCCGACACTTGAGGCAGACAGAACTAGTTGGCAATGGCGCAGTTTGGTGCCTAGCGGGGCTAAAGGAGAATATGTATATGGAGTTGTGGCTGTCATTCATAAGTTTGGAGCTTGATATCAAATTTAGGCACATTTTTAATGAAAGGCACACAGCTGACTGACTGACTAACGCTTTGACTAACTAACTGTGGGAGTATCTGACATACTAACTAAATCATTGACTAGCTGTCTGACTGACTGGCAGAGTGACAAGCGAGGTTCGTTGTTATGGCACTTCAAAGTGAATGCATTGAGTGTTGCCACTGACATTTCATTTAATGTTTCTTGCAACATAGCAACTGAATTTTAGCAGAATAAATATTGCGTAAATTTAGCAATAATTCAATTGAATGGATTAATTGAATTTTTCATTTACTTTCCCACTCATTCAGATCTATTTAAATAGAATTTGAATACATAATTGTAACAGGTAAATAATTAATTGATACTGATATTTAAATATTATTTATAGAATACAAAAATTAAAAAACATAATTTATAACTTTTTAAAACATTCATCTCAAAATAATTATATAAACTTAAAAACCTTAATTATCTTCTTTATTAAATTAACTTGACAGAAACTGAAGTGAACAATTAATTGGAGAAAATATTATGTTGACAATTTTGTAGTTTCCTTATATGTTTAAATAGTATGCAAATATTATATCTGTAAGGAGCCGATCATAGTTTTCAATTCAATGTTATTAATTTGCCAACCCAGCGTATACGCAATATGGATTACTGCATAGTGAAGCGGTCTGTACCATCAGGCGTATACGTTATATCATTTAGAATCATCAGTTCTGCTTAATTGAAGCCGTTAAGGCCCCCTGCTGAGAAATAGAGATTGAATGACCGAAAGAGAGAGGAAGTGAAAGAAGATAAAAAGTGCAATGTTGCATAGAATGAGCCTCAGATTAAGACAAAGCACCTATGTATGGCAACAGGCAGTCAGGCAGTCAGGCAACATAACATGAAGAGAAGAGCAAGAACAACTGTAGCGGCAACAACAACGATGAACATAAATAACAACACCACAATATCACAACACAAGCACGGCAGCAAAAGCCGTTGGACAAAGCTTCCCAGCCTGGTGCCTGGCTGTTGGCCCAAAGGGTTGGGCGTATGGTCGATGGGCCTGTTGGCCACTTTAGTCATTTGGCCAGTTTAAAGCGCGGCAATGTGCGCTCGCTCCCTGGAAAATGGCATAAACTACACCATGAAGCGACTGTGTTTATTGCCTTTTATGTGCAGCCCTAATGGCTACATTTGGGCCGAATGGGCCAAATCGAGTAGACCAGAGTGGGAATTTGCCATTTGCAAGTGAAATTCAGTTCCTGCACTAGTACATTTACAGTCACAGTTGCATTTGATGACAATAAGCAACAGTTTTGAGTGCTGCTTGACGGTACGGGCAAAAAAGCAATATGAAAATTTCAAAAATTGTATTCTAAAATAATTGGATTCAATTCTGTTCTATAACTTATGTACAAATTATTAAAATTTTTAGAAGTAGTAGTAGCTATATTGTTGTATAACTTAGAGGTAGTACTTTGATACTAATATGGATTTGTCTATTTGCAGCTAAATCGATTATCATAATAAAGAAAATGCAAATAGCAAAGACTTATTATGGAATGGCTTTTATAAATGGTTGTCCATGGCCCATAAAATACGAGTATTTCTTCTATTCTTCTGTACAGTTTTCCCAACTGCAAAATAAGTGCAATCGACTCTGCAGCTAACTTTCCACTTGAAACTTGCAACCCACTCTGGCAAACAACCTGAGTTGTGTCTCACATTTTAGCTGACCATTTTCTAAGTTGTTGTTTGTATTTGTGTATGTGGGGGCGTTAAAAGGCGTCTCGGTGATTTTATTCTGCATCCTTTTTGCATTGAGAACACATTTCGCAATTTATTTTGTTTTTTGTATTGAGGTCAGTTTTGTCGGAGCCTCCTTTGTTGAACAATAAAAAATGAGGTTAGTTCTGTATAGACAGCTTGGCCCGAAGGCAAGCGGCAGAATGAAATCAGAGAATCAGAATAAAAAAATATTATACATAACCTTTTTGGCCGCAACAAAACAAAAGGGACACAAGCAATGCCTGGGTTAGGTCAGCATGAAATGCTTGACATATTGACACACTTGGCGTATGATTGATTTTGCAGATTCAACCCTCGTCATCTAGCCAGACCCTAGTTATGAAACCCTCCCTCTCAACTCGTAATTGGTATATAAAATATGCTTAGTAATTAATTGCACTTGTTGAATCAGCAGAATCAAAATCAGAGAATCAGAATCAGAGTGTCAGCAGTTATTTGTTGTCGCAATCACAGTAAGCACCAGAGTGGCATGCTACATGATAATGCCACAATGTGACTGACAGAGAGGCCAGTAAATAATAAAATAAGTAAACAAATAGATTGCTATGTAAATACCACATCGAACAGAAAACAAATAGCAACAACCTGAACCTGAAAACCTCGTCATTGTCATTGTTATCTATAGTACAACACGGCGTGTCCTTCCTCGGCATTCCCCGCCTCATTCATCCATTGACAATGTTTCTGCCACTCAAAGTCAGCAAGGCAACCAGGTGAAAATCGGAAAAGCAACGCGTTATGCAAATGTTGAATGGAAAATGCTATCTTGTTGACGCTTTGTTGTACATTCAACATGAAAATGCCATGTTGACCGACCTTACATCTCCCTCTTTCCCCATCTCGTTTCTATTTAAATGCAACTATGCGGAGCGTATTCAGAAAGGTTCATGTGCATCTCAATCAAATTAAACCAGGTAAAATCAAGTTTAACTTGATTTATTAAGCAAATTGGGAATTTGTTGTCAGTCTCATTATTGAAATGATTTATTTAAGAGAAAGCGAACTGCTAAACAATCAGCCGATATAAATAATTATCTGATTATTTACTTTAGGATTTTATACTTAAGATTTATAGACATCCGAAAATAACCAAGAAATTTCTAGTCAACAAATTATAACATATTCAATATACGACAGAGTTACAGTTTTGTTTTTGCGAATTGAATTTTTAAAATACTTTTCCATTATGGTTTTATTTGATTTAATTAATAAACAAGCTTTAAAGTCTTTCAACAAAGTATATTTCAAAGGTCAGCTCATAGCTTCTTTTCTGGAAAGAGATTACAATCAAACTAACTAGTTTATTGTATGAAACTACACTTTTGTCTAATAACTAGTTAGCTTGGTTGTTCTTCTAATTTCGCACTAATATGCTAAAAGATGAAATATTGGTGGAAATAATAATGTAATCGATCAAGTTTGCACTCAGAACTTGAATTGGGAAGACAGATAATCAGACGGAATTTCAAAATATCTGACTCGACCTCTAAAATGTATCTGCAACTATCTGATTTGTATCTACAAGTGATGTTTTTGTTGTTTGTGCTCAATTCGAGATAAGTTCAGCATGTGTGTGTGTGTGTGTGTGTGCTCGTACATATACATACGTATGAATGTGAGTGCAAATGAAGTGCACTATAAGTGCAATCAACGTCAATGGCAGTGTGTAGGCGGATAAGTACGAGTACTCAAAGAAGGACCTGCAACATACTACATGCCACATCTCATGTACCGCCTGCCACGTGTGTCTGGGAGAACATTACCCAATTAGTTGAGACTGACCACGACATATGCCAATTCATTTTTGGCATTAGCCAGCAACGACCTTTTTAGGTTGCCACAAATGAGGCTATCTGCATGCCGCATGCCGCATGCCTCGTTTCCATTTACAAATCACATTTGCGTCACGCGCCACATTTTTTAATTATTTTTGTAAGCAAATTTTCTTATTTTAAATGCATAAAACGCAAGTGGCACAAAGAAAAATGCGAAAATGTGAAAATGCAAAATAGGAAAACAGGAAAGACAAAAGTCTTGAAAATGCAAATGAACAAATGAAATGACCCTGACAGCATTGGAGGGCACGACTCACACTTGAGCTTGAGGCATTGCAGCAACGGTGCAGCCTCCGGAACACACAAAACAAATATATATAAGACATCATTAGTGACTAATATATCCCCTGTACTGATCTATAAATGCAAGTTAAAAAAAATATTATATTTACTATTAATTTGATGTAAACATAAAATACTTAGCAAACTTTAAAAAAACAAATAGCTGTACTAATTTGTTTACTATACATTTAGGTTATTCTTGTAAAACTTGAAAATAAGAAGCTAATAAATAAATAAATATATACGTGAATTTATGAACCTAGTTTAAAGTGTCCTAGGATAATCTCTCTTTACTGCAAAGTTAATGTATAATTCGCTCCGTGTTTACAGATTTTTCTTAAAAAAAAGTAAGCATTCTCATAGAGTAGAAAGCATGGTGTAAAAAGAAAACTTTATGACAGAAGAATGCATATGTAAATTTACTAATAAAACTGCTTTAGATTTAGGTATAAATTATGTACATATATTTATAGTGATTTATCTTTCTTACATCTATTTACTGCTGCTCTTGTTTCTATCATGTTTTGTATGTACAGGGTATACAAAAAACCCTACAAGTAGGCATAGAGTGTTTGTTTCCTGGCACACAACAACCAAACACACACACACACACACACATACAAACACACAGAGCTCTGTGTCAGTGTCAACAGCTTTGAGAGTGTGTTTGTGTCTTGACTGCGCTCATAAGAAGGCTAGAGTCAGCTCCTTGGTTGGGGCTGTGCAGGGCAATGAAAACAAAGCAACACTTAAAAGTTAAAGCAAATGGAAAGCGACTTGCTAAAGGCCGAGGAATGTAGAGGTGGAAGAGGGACAGACGGACGAAAAGGGTAGGATGGCAGAAGGAGGGTTTGGCATTTTGTGTTCTATATTGACTGAAGCTATGCTAAGCAGATGCTGAGAGCCTACGCTCTGTAAATTAGGTGCTTAGTCATTATGGCTTGTTGGCATTTTCAACAGCAACAAGGAGACGAATTTTTCGAGGGTTTCCAAAAATACCTCAACTAAAGTTAAGCCTCTGCAAGAAAAACGGGAAAGGGAAAAGCATTTCGAGAAAATAACCAATATGGAGCTGATACAAATTTGTTCAACATTAAGCAGAAAAAACTTTTAGTACCTGGTTTTTGAATTTCTATGTTTGTATAGATGTATATATTTGCATGGCTATTGCTATTGATTTAAAGCGGATTATATCTTACTGTCTCTCTTTTGGAAATTTCGTCAATGTGAGGCTTCACTGTTTTAATTATCTCACAAGTGCTGTACTCTGCTTTATAGGGTGTACAGTGTACACTAAACTAGCCAGTGGCAATCAGTTTTAAAGACTGTTGTCTTAGGCAACATTTGCTCAAACCCTTTGCATGGCTTTTGTAAGCTTAAATGCAAATTCAAGTTAACAAATGACATGCCTATCTTCATATCTCCACACAAACGGAGGCCATAAACAACCTCAGTAGAGAATGATGCCTGAAAGAGAAGGGACATTCAGTCTGGTATGTTCTGCTCTGAGCCGATTCATTAAAAAACATTTGCTCCCTCATGCTTCAATTCGATAAGCGTAAATTTGCCAAATGCAAATAATCTTTTTGCTTTGGGCCAATAAGCCAAGCCGAGATTAAAATCTCAACAAACAACTGGGCTAAAACTAAAACCTGATAAATATGCCGACTGCAAAATCTAACGAGCTTCTTGAAATTTATATATTTCAATTTCAAAACAATATGCAAAAAAAAAAGATGTAACTGATTGTTATAGCGAGGGACACCAGTGACTGTGCAAACTGTTACGGCGCATAGATTTTTATGACCCCGTTGCAAAAATCTTAACACTCCACTGCACCCACTCTGGGACCGGGCTCCATTGCATCTCAAGTTATAGAAAGTTTTTAAGTGCAGCACATTGCCTGATTGGCTGCCTCCACTTGTGATTTAAGCTAATTCTTTTTTGTGCAGGAGAAGCGAGAGAGGTATATGTTGAAGGGAGATAGTGAGAATGAGAGTGCTCAGCACTTTTCATTTAGTGCACTTGGCGAATTTCTATACTAATATAAAACTATTATTATACTCACACTCAATAGACAATTTTAATCTACCTAGATAATCTCATTTAAATTTTTTTTCGTCATTTATATTTCTGTATTTTGATACTCTTACATAGTTTTGAAAGTTTCCCAGTTAGCATATATTTTAGGATATTCTTTAGCTTTCCAAAGTACATAATGGATACTAACCATCCTCACTTTGTCAAACCAAATCCATTAATTCAATTAAATTTATGACAAACAACCGTGTGACGGCAGCTGAAAAAAAACACCTATAAAACATACCAATTCTTAGAAATTTTTGTAAAAACAATTGTATTATTGGCAATTTCTAAAATTTCTCATTTGGGTCCCCAAATAAATATGTATCTAAAAATGTAAGTTTCGTAAAGGTTACAAAAAAATTCTATTCAGTTGCATTGTGTTATTATTACATGGAAAGCAAAAATTCAACTGTCAAACCAATAGAATAAATAGCTATAAGAAGTGTGAAGGCAAAAAGAAAATGGCTAAATCTAATAAGTAAGCCAGCAAAGAGGAACGCAAAACGCAAACAAACTGCGCCGCATTTATTTCAACCGCAAAAATGTCTACCATATTTCATTTTAAATGCAGCACCTGCAGCTCAGAGAGGCTTCTTCTGGCCAGGACCAGAATCAGGCTCAGGCTTAGGGAGAAAAAAAAACAAGCAGAACTCGAGAGCGAACGTTGAAAACAAAATGTCAACGATGGAAAAGTTGGGTGTACAAACCAGCAATGTGTTGTTGTGATAAACTATGCGACTTGCAGATATCCTGTACTTAGATAGAGCACTGAACATTAAGAAAAGCATACCATTCATCTGCTGCCCATTTAAAACTACATTTTAACAAAAATTGGAAGGA
The DNA here is from genome assembly GCA_035043265.1 of Drosophila testacea. NCBI lineage: Eukaryota > Metazoa > Arthropoda > Insecta > Diptera > Drosophilidae > Drosophila > Drosophila testacea. The sequence continues at coordinate 5,587,038 of JAWNND010000151.1, forward strand.
ACAATATAACAAAATATTTGCACTTTTGTTCCAGGGTAAGTGAGATCTTTTTTAAATACATTTCTAGATGTTACATATTCATATATACATCAATGTACGATTTACTCATACTTATATTACTATATATTCGGCGAGTTCCTATTACAGGGTATCAAGGCAAGCATAAAGTGAGAAAAATGTAAAAGATGTCGACCAGCATCTGTAATCAACAACATCAGCATAAACTTAACTGAAGCAGACAAGGATAACCCACACACACAAGCAGAGGACAGGCGACAGGATGCGTATCAGAAACTCTAGTAAAGCTGTGCAAGTTTTCCCATTTTTATTTTTTTTGCATTTATGCGACGACTTGCGCCTACGACAATACTAAATAGCGTGTGATGGGCGTGGCAAAGACATATCTAATAACATTAAGTAGTAAGTTGGCGCATCGTTTGAATTATGACCACGTTTGCCGACGCAGCCTGCGCTATGAGTGGTTGCAGACCACACTAACGTCTATGCCTTAGGCCTGGCCAAAACGAACATACACACGCACACGTGCCTAATTCCTGTGCGTTGTTGTTGTTGCTGTTATTGTTGACTACTTTGCACTATTTTGGCTGCTCGACCATGTGGCTAGAATTGAATTTTGAAATATGGTTCGCATGCACGAAATGAAAATGAAAAAGATGACAAGAAAAAAGAAAAGAAACGAAAAGCGAAAAGTGTAGGTCGACTGACCAAAAAGAAGATCCTGGAAAACTCCCAAAAGGAGTGTACTTCAAGGTCACATGTGTCCTTAATGACTGAACTGAACTTTAATATTGTGTTTATTAACTAGCACCTCATTTGGTAAAGTGTTTTACGAATAAGACTAGAGGAGTTAAATAAACTGAACTAGGCATTGAAATTACATTTAAATTTAAATAATTGAATTGAAATGAAGAATAACTAATTATATTTTGGAGAACATTAATTTGTAGGCGTCAAGCTTGCAAATTTTAATACAAAGAAGATTTAAAGAAAACTGAATATATGAGCATTAAAATTATTAAATTTAACCTTTTTAACGTAGTTACAAAAGGTCTTATAACATTAAATAGATAAAACAATTTTAGTAAGAAAAACGTTAACGAACATTTTGGCTTTATTATTTTCATATAGCAAAGTAAAAAGATCTACAATTCGAGCACAGACTAATCGAAATTACAGAAATATTCATATAAAATCAAACAAGCAGTTTTTGAAAGGTTTCCAACAAAAAATAGTTATTTTACAATGGAGAGCTGTTTTCGATATTTCATAAAGGACATTGCATATTGCACTTCAAGGATTCCTTATAATTCAGCACTTAGTGAAATTATAATATATATTATGGTATTTTTGCAGAGAGTGAAACTGCAGTTACACGTGCTTTAAGGTTGCCACGGTGCCAAAAAGGCCAAAGGTAAGTGAAGGCGCTCACACACTCGCTCACCTTTTCACCCACTCAACCAGTCAAGACCTGAAGCTATGTTCAACGCTTCAAAAACATACACCACACCAGCAAATGGAAGTGGAAAACATGTGCTGACAAACAACACCTGAACAAAGTTGTCTCAACTAACAAAAACTGAGATATGGGCAAAAGAAAATTTTCATTTTTCATTTGCATTTGTATTTTTCCCCACTTCTTGAATATGTATATGGTAGAGGGTGCTTTACTATTGAGGCTGAGTTGAGAAAGAATCCTCTAATTAAGTGGCATATATTAGCGTAATTAGTTGTAAATGGAGCCGCCTGTTTGTGTAAACAAATTAATGTCGCATTACGTATACGCAATGTGGTATATTTACTAGTATTCGGTTACAGCTTGATATAATTTAAAATTAATGTACACCGAATAAGGCAAACGAAGTAAAACTCTCATTTAAATACTTCCACGTCAGTTCAGTTGCAGCAGGTCTATGTAAATATCGCAAAATCGATGCACGATTTTATCTGAATATCAACGTCGCCCTTTGTGTGGGTAATTAACTTATTTTCCAGTCACTTTCCACAACCTCCCCCGCTTAACTCCTACAATATAATATATATATGTATAAGTAAATATAATCACTTTTCACATTGGCTGTGGCTGCGACAGTTGCGGCTGTCATTATCATTTTTCACGCTGTCTTGTTGCATTTGTTGTTCTTGTTGTTGCTATTCGCTGTTTGATGTGTGTTGTGGTTTTTGTTGTTGTTAACATGTGGCAGCCATCTCCACAAAAGCATATCCACACATATACCCTTTATACTACACACATTTTATTTATATATTTGCGCTTGTTCAGCAATTTCAATTTGGCAATATTAGCACATATTATTATTTTTATTTTTTAGTCATTTTATGTTTTTTTTGTTTTATAACTTTGTGATTGAATTCAAAAAGGGATTATTTTTTTACTTTTATATTTGAGAAATGGTTTTTTTACGCCACATTTGTTGGGTTTATTTTTATGTTATTGTTTAATTAAATTTAGTTATGAAGCGGATTATTCTTCAATTATGTTTTTGAATAATATTATTTATTTTGAATTATCATTATATTGTTGGAATTTTGAATACTTTTATTTATATTCCTTTAATTTCTGTAAGATTTATGGTACATATATATAACAAAAATTAAAATAAATGAACATTTCAAAATATATTAAATTGTTTTCAATTTGGTCAAATATTGATCAAATCTGAGTTGCGATTCCGACAACTGCAGAGATCTACGAATTGATTATTTTTCCTTGCTTCTAAAATAAGTTCTAAAAGTTAAATTCGATTCGGTATTCCCCTTTAGTTTTAGTTATAATAAAACTCTATTTTAATTTGAAATTTGAAATAAAATGGACACATGACAATCATAATTGTGCATTTTTAAGGTTATTTTATTTGACTTATTTTTATTTCATATTGATTGATTGGCTTTTATTGTTTTTGCTCTGCAAATTGTGCATATTGACAGTTGTCAGTCATGCGTCGCCTTTTGCCAGGACAATGGACAATATTTTATGGCATTGTAGTAATTTGCAGGCATTGTAATTATTCTTGTTGTTAGTAATTTCTAATTTATTATTACTCATACATTTGCACTGTAATTGAAGCATTATTATTTATTATGCAGAGGACTAGTATCGGCAGCCATTTGTATGGTTGAATTATTAATATGATTTGTTGTAAGGCGATTTGATTTACACAAAACTATTTCTAAGGCATAAAACACAATTGCGAATTTATATTGCGAATTGCACTTTGAATTGCACTCAATTGAACAATTTTTCTTTTTACGAGTAGAAAAAGTGTAGAAATTTTCCTTTATTTTGTATGGTTTTTTCTTTCTTGAATTTTTGTTGTTTTTCTTATTGTTGGTATTCTAACGGCAACGCGACGCGGCCGTGCAAATTGCAGGCAAAAAGACGGACCAACGCTTCCTTATGCTTAGCCCAGCTGCTGCTGCTGCTGCTGCCGCGACGACGACGACGACGACGACAGCGAGACACGCGCGATGTAGCACAACAAAAACACGACTGAGCCGTCCAACGGCCAGCAACGAATTACGAACTTGAAATTGAAAGCGAAGCCGATGTGCTCCATCTCAGGTTGAACGAAATTGAAAGGCGTCACACGAAGTGTGTCTCTCGGTCGTCGCTCTGCATTGCAGCAGCAGAGCGCGCGCTTTGTTTACATGTCAGAGTGACACGAAGTTGAGTCAGGTAACTGAAAACTGAACGTGCTGAACGAGCTCGTTAAAAGCTTCGTTTTTCTCTCCCAGTCAGCTGTGTGTGGGCGTTGCTTTTGTGTTCGTATCCTCTTGTCGCTCTTTCTATCTCTCGCTCTTTCTCTCCCTTTCTCTGAAAAACAGCTGTTTGAATGCTTTCATTGCTTTGCCCCAATTTGCTGACATTGCTAAGGACGACTCTCAAAAGCTCTCGGCTGCAATGAGCACAACTCATGTGCCTGCATGTTATCCTAGCTGACATTGTAAACATGACCAAAATGCATGTCCCAAAAGGTGTGCGAGTGTGTATTTGAGTAGTGTGTGTGTGTGTGTGTGTGTGTGTGTGTGAGAGAGTAGGTGTAAAGCCGCATTTGACATGTCAGTGCCACATTCATTTGCATATTTGAGCGTATTTTGTGTCGTGTGCGTGGCACTGAGAGAGAGAAACCGACAGTGGGAGAAAGCTGGAGAGGGGAAATGCTGAAGAACGAGAGAGTGCGGAAATGTTTTGGGTCTCATGTGTAACGCAAAGATAAGTTCAACTTAATTAAAGTTTCAGAAAGGGACAAATCGCTGGATGACTCGAGTTGCATAAATTATGACAATTGGCCATGCGACTGAAAGATGCTTACAAGACTTAACAATTTATGCAGTTTTATAATTATCTTTAGCTAATCTACATAAAATATCTTTACACTTTCAACTGATCTCAAGAGACATTTTCTAATTGCCTTTTACTACATATAAAAATCGCTTGTACATTCTTCATCTGACTAATAAAATATTGAGAGCTGTATGACTATGGCAATGTCACAAAAATTAAAACTATTTTGAATTTTAGAAACTGTATAAAACAGCTTGCTCATGTCACCTTAAGACTAACACCAAAAGCCAATCTCTCTTGGTCTTTAGTCCAGATCCAGATGGAATTTTATACAAGATGGCGTATACAAGATGACGTATATAAATATCTTCACAAGGAGCTTAAATCAGAGAGCTTAAGTCAAAGAGTTTACATTACAAGAGTTTACATTAAAAAATAGTGTTTGGAAACCGTTTTTTTATTTCGACTAACTCCTTATTAACGATTCGAAAGTTGTTTCCTTATATCTTCTCCTTCCACATCGTTTGTTTTGATACTACAAGTATCATCTTTAATGCAGCCCGTTTCCAGCTAAAGGGAGAACTCGTCCAGCCAGTCGAAATCCTCTTCTGGGGTTAATTCCTTCAGGAGTCTCACCTCTTCTTCATATTCGGCTTGTATTATGGCAATGTTACTTGAATATGGTGGAAGGGTCCTTGCAATGATGGCTTCTCGTCTCGCCAGCTCTTCAATTTCCCGTTCTAAAATGAGCTTCGCATGCTCCTCGTGAGCCAATCGAATTATACGGTTGATTTCGAGGCCAACTCGATCAGCTGATGTCAGCAATCCTTGAGAGCTCGGAGTGGTGCCATCTACCTCCTCATAAGCAGCGGGCGGTGTTAGCATATCGGCAAATACTTAATTGTTCCTTCCAAAAATGCTTCGTAATGAAAGTGAAAATTTGCAGACTGAGTGATTCGAATGTCAAGCTGACAATCTGGCATATGACAAGCAAAATACTTTTAAATCAAAGCATGCTCAGTCATTTTTATTATTTTGACATTTAGACCAATTTGCAAATTCATTTCATGAATTGCTGTCAAAAGTGTCTGTTTAATTATAAGTTTTGGAAAAATAGTCGCTTTAATCACTATAAAAACATTACTAATTTATTTTTAGGTAATATTTTATAATGACTGGTAATCGTAATTTGATTCTATCTACAGTTAGGCACATTATGGGAGTTTATTGATAGATTATGTCTCTCCTTGTCATCATGAAACCATTGTTGTTTCATGGTCTCGTGCTCCACGGCTGCCTGCCTGATGATTTCGCTGACCACTACATCGACTTTTTTATGATCCGACTCCATGATTGAAAACTGCATGGGATTGCAACTGCTGTGCACCTCCACAAAGGCGGCGGGTTCGAGGCAGTACCATAAGTTGGCCAGCTTGTCTTGGTTGGCCCAGTCGTCGCCTCAAACTGAATTTAAAATACTTCCACCGATTCCATTGCTCCATCAAGTGCAGTTGTAGCACTTCAAGGGAACATAAACAAATAATCTGATACATACGCATTCATAATATTCCTCTCTCTCTCTCTTCGATAAACAATTGCCATAAACAAAATCTAAAGCTAATTTGCCACATCAACAAGTCGCCCAATTCAAAGACCAGACTCAGCCCCCCCTAATATGCCGTTCATTTCAATTTGTACAAATTTTCAATAAACGATATATTACGAGTGCGGGGAGTACGAGAATCGTTTGGCTCCGAACCACTGAGTGCCTAGGTCAAAGGCGCCGCATAAATCTCACCCAGTTCATTAAAGGCTTAGGGGCTAATTGGACATAGAACCTACTTTGTGCTTCGTGGGAGCTTTTCACAATAATGAAAGCTCTTTCCCAAAGATAAGCAAGGTCCTTGCTTCTTTTGAGCTTCTTTTAAAAGCCCTTTGGTTGATGTCGTTGCTAACTTTTATTAACAGTTAATGGGTGAAAGTTACAATAAATATTGTGTTGTGGTAGCTTCTCAAATTCAAAAACGGCTCTTTTAATATTATAAAAGAAAATTAGAGGAAAAACTAAGAAGCTGCTAATTAAGTTCAACTATAGTTTGTCTTTACTGATCGTAATGGAATTTTCAATATTAATATTGTTATTTATTTAACGTCAATTATATATTGTATAAAAACATGTTTTTTATATAAAAGTAATACTTGAAAATAACAAAAATAAATAAAAGTTGTTAAGTTGTTACTTAAAAAAATTTAATATATTCAACATCATTGGCAAGTTTTGGAAACAATGAAATTAAATCCGACCCACTAAACGTATTAGCATTAAAAGCTGTGGAGTTATGATTGATTCTTAGGTAATAGTATGAAATATTATATAATACTCTGTGACTCGAAAAGTCTTTTGTAGTTACCGTCGTTCAGAACTTGTTTGAAAGTTCTCATAGAAGGAAATGATGGCATTAATTAAGGGTGTCTAGTCAATTAGTCAAGAACCTGTTGTATAGTTTCATTAAATGTCAATTGTCTTGAATGGATGTTGTCAACATTAACAAATGTCATCATTCCCTTTACAAGTTAATAAAGTAGTAATATAAATTTTCTATAAAAAGAATCATACGCTATATATAGTAAAAATTGTTTGTACAGGTTGTGGCTTAAATCTTATTGATTGTCGTGTTCGGTATCAATCAATCAAACAGTTTGATTTCTATCAAATTGACTATTTGTTTTTTTGTACTATTGCTTTCCCATCAAATGGGGGACGGTGTCTGGTGCTTCTAATTCCAAAACAAATGGTGACACCTATTCAATTACGCAGCCAAACATTAGCATTAAAAATTCCATTTGTGGGGCGATGTGGAGAACTCCTTAGACGAGACATTTCTTGGTGTAGGTGTAATAAACATTATATGAGCTTGTGTACAACGAAACGACACACGATATTCAGTCAAACGACACATTAAAAGGACGTAAGAATAATCGAAAGCAAATCACGAAGACCTGAGAATCAATTATTCACTTAGTCAATCAAACACTTTTGTTTTGTTGAAATTGAAGAATCGACCATTTAATTCAATTGAACTGAACGATACGTTCCCAATAGTATCACAGATTTGTACATCAAACTGTATAACTTAATTGGTTCTGCCACGCCTTACTTTGTGTACTTTTTAAAGTACAGGGTCTAAAGAAAAAATAAATTAAAGCTATTTTTGGCTCACCAAAAAAGTCACACAAAGGTCTGTATTTAACATTCGACATATCGACACTCGATCAAATTAGGTCAGGTTGCATAATAAAGTATGAAAGACTATTTTGTTCATTTCGACTCACATCAGAAGATTAATCATATGAGGAAAAATGTCTGTTGGTATCGCAACTTAACCTTCGAAGAGCAAACATAAGGAATTGTTTTTAAACCGATTGGATTTCTTCTTGAAATAGTTGGTACTGGAGAGACCAGACACAATAACCATATCCATACTCAAAAGGCTGTTAGGGTCTGTGAATTCCTCAGACCCTTAATAAAACAAGGACACCATCCGCTTTGGTATAAGTAGATCCGGAGATGTGGGAGCATAAAGACTGCCCAGGTCATCAACTCTAAACAAACGCTTTAGGGGCTTACAATCAATAGTATATTCAAAATCATAGAGGTAAAGCCCTATCGTATTAAAGTAAAATTCAATTCTAAAAGAAATATTAATAAAATAGGATACATATATGTTATGTACAAATTCCTTAATACTTGTTAAAATCAAAAAGAAAATTTGTATTTTTGGTTGTGAGTAAGCTGAAGAAAACTACCCGCTAAGGAAAACCCTGACCAGCAGCAATGACAACAACAGTAACAATAACGAGCAGAAGGAGAGAATAGAGCAAAAACAACATCCTAAGAATGTCTGAGCACAATGAGCCGCATAAACTTGGCGCCATCAAAGCCGAAAGCAGGAAAAAGAAATGAAAGAATAAAAAATAAGAGGAGACTAGACAAGTAATTGAAAGAGGATGGGATATTGTTGTTGGTGTTGAAAAGGAAAAAAGGAAGCGTTAACAATTTAAACCACGTGGTAGAGTGTTAGGAAAATGACCGAAGTTGGCATGCAACGTGTGTGATTTAAGTTGCAACTTGTTGCACTTACTTTAGCATCGCCGGCTTGCAGCTCCTGCTGAGAGGTAGCCGGCGTGGACTGCAACTGTAACTGCAACTGCTGTTGATCCACATCCCGATTGTAATATTCCCCCACACTGGGCACAAGGAGCACACCCACCTTATTTCTTGCCACCTGCTGTTGGGTGCGACGGTGGCGGGCTGGCAGCATCATGCGATGCGCTACAAGAGCCATGTTTGCAACTAACTCACAACCGAACCGGACCGGACAATCGAACTAAACTAAACCCCAAAAACGTGTTAACGCGTTACAGGGAAAAATCAAAGCAGCCGCCGCTTGGCTGACTTCGTTTTGATCGAACAAAACGCTAGCCGCAAACTGAAAAGCGTCGCGTCGGAAAAACAAGCAAACGAAAACGACAGCGAATATGGAAGCGAAAATGTAAGCGACAACGAATCGCTCCGGAAAAGCCAAAAAGGAAATGTCTAAATGTCTCGCATCTCACTCTAGCACACGCACTAACTGTATTCCTTTCGCTCACATTCTCGTCCTCTGTCTCTTTCAAGCTGTCTCTCTTGCTCTGCGTATCGTTCTCTATCTTTTTGTTTGCTTACTAAACGCTGCATGTTTGATGAGCGTGTTGTTGTTGTTATTTTAACGTTAATATTAATGTCCGACGCGACTGTCTGTCAGCTGTGTCTGTAAGTGCGCGTGTGTGTGTGTGAGTGTGTCCTGGCGACAGTCGTGTCTCTGTTGTGTGCTCGCGTTAGTTTACCAACACGTGCACAACACATTTAATAAAGGAACACAAAAAAAAAATAAAACACACACACTTTTACACACAGTCACACACACAGACAGAGAGAATGCTCGAAACATGGCTCAAATGTAATATTTGTTGTTTAAATATTATAAAATAAAAAAGCATTGAAGCATTATAAAAAACAATAATATTCCAACAATTGACTACCAAATACCCTACACAAAAGTACTACTACTTACATTTTTAAGACTGTTGGTTCAAAATTGTTTAATATTTAGGGCCTTTTGCAAGAGTTAAAAATAACCTTACAGGTTAATAAAATAAAACAAAAAAATTAAAGACTGATATTTTAATTTAGCAAGTTTAATTAATTTCTTTTACAATAATTAATAATAATGTAACCCAAAAACTAGTGAAAAAATAACAGAACAAATACTTTTCGCTGTTCTAAAATACATCATTGTTGATGACCACAGGGTCACTCCTAGTCGAGTACTTTCCACTTTAAGTATTTAGAGTTACATTTATTCCTTAAACTGCCTACAGTATATTTGAAATCATCAAGTTAATGAGCTTAAAAAGCACATGGTCGCTCGAAGGGTTCAACGAGCTGCTCAACTGCTTCAACTGCTCTCTCTCTCTCTCTCTGTCAATCTTTGCCATAGTAGGTATCATATCCTAACTTGAGTGTATACTTAATTGTTGCAGTGTATTATTTGTATTATTTATCTTTATGCTCATGCCGGCATTTATAATTTGACTCATGTGAACACGCAGGCATTCAGACACACAGATAGGCTGACAATACACTTCCTTCTATATACACCCTTCTGCCTCGTCACTTAACTATCTTGTTTACTTGACCTTAGCCACTGACAGTTGGCACAACAAAACGATGAAACCAAAAAAAGAAAGCGAGGCGGAAATGTAAGAGTTTCTATTTTGCTCTACATCGAAGTGAATAACTGAATGTTATATTAGCGTCTCCATATTTTGGTAACAGCTACATACGTCATTGACTATGATTGTCCACAATTAGAGCAACAGAAAAGAAGTCCAAAGAGAAGCGCTTGGAGCCATATTGCGTATACGTAATATACGCTTAGCACAGTTTAGGGGTCAAATGATTATTATATTTTGAAACATACCGCAACATCTGGCAAACACACATGCACGCGCACACACACACATACGGACACACATGCACAAATTTACTGGGCCACTTGCCTAACGGCATTTTCTGCGGACAAAATAACACTTTGAATAATACAATAGCAAATTGGTGGAACGGACATTAGCACATTATAAGGTTGCTTTCCATTTTAGAATTTGTTAATATCGATTTACCCAGCTTAAGTACTTTGTGCAACAGACAACTATCAATAACTTATTTTTGACTTTTAAAATATCTTTTGAATAAATCGAAAACGAATATCATCAGTAGAAATCTTATATTTCAAAATTTAACGTTATTGTCAACAAGTTAAAGAGGCGCCATTGAGAACTTTGCAATTGTAACGATGTTTTGGATACAGCATAAGAAATAGTTATATCTTAAATGAATGGCACTTACCTTTTCTAAGACATGTTAAACGTTCTGCGAGCTACACCGATAGCATGACATCATTACAGTAAGCACACTCACACATAAATACAATATATATAGATATATATGGTAGATTTATTGGTAGATCGGTTGATCAGCTTGTGGTCGGTAGGCAACTTAATTTGGGTCGTGTATAGCGGCTCTTTAAAAAACGCAACGATTTGCTGTTGTGCCTGTGTTGTGTGTGCAAAATTAGTATATGAAAACATATGTGTGTTTGTTGGCTAGAAAAGTAGAAAAATATTTGCATAGAGAGATTAGCTAAAACACAAATAGTTCTTAGACATTAAGTCTGATAACGTGTATGCTCCATTGTTTTCGCATTAAAATCATCTTCAAAAAAACAATTTTGACAAGTTGTCGTTCTTTGTTTTAGCAAAGCTCTAGGAAGGAAGCAAACGACGGAAGGATATCAAAAGCAAAAACAACATTGAACCCAACCCAGTCATAAAATACATCCTCACTTTCAGAAGGCCCTCAGCTGTTTAGTCATTTTGTCTGCCGGCTTCCGACATTTTTGCTGGGGACTCATAAATCAAAATAACCCCAAGCCACACACTCTCCCACACACGCACATACACATACAAGAAAACCTTAAAACTAAATGTTTCATAAATTTACAAGGCAATAAAGATTAGGAAAGTGTATTTATTCGGTTTATAATTTGAAAAATACAAATCAATGAATGAATGTACTAATCTATTCAAATATTTAAATGTTTTTATATTTGAGTCCATTGTATTATTTCACAAAATCACGCTTTTTAATAGCAGTACAAAATAAAATTTGAAATTTTCGCGCCAATTGAAAAAAACATTAAACAGTTTGGGGTTTCATAGCATTAATATATTGAATGGGTGCACATACGGCTGATTCCACGCAATCGATATAAAAAGCTATCGATAGGGCTGCCACTTTTCTTGCTATCAATTTCGGTATATTTACTTGGTATAATTTTCTATAAGATGCCGTTCTGGGATATTTGTTTGGTATAAGATTCCTATGAGATGCCGTTCCGCGATATTTTTTGGTATAATTTCCTTTGGCAGGCGTTTCTAGGATATTTTTTTGGTATAATATCCTATCAGGTAGTTTTCCGGGATATTTGTTATATATATTATTCCAACAAATTGTTTTTCTTCTGACAGAAGAGTTCGGTAACCCTTCTAAAATCAGTTAATCGGTAATGTAGATTTTAATTCAAGCAAAAGCGTTAGGTGCGTACTCAGCTGTATGCCCGTAACTTTTGGTGACCAGACTTTGTCACCCTAGAATCACCAAAAATGTCGTCCGGTTCAATGGACACAACTGAATTGAGTCCTTTTGTCTACTGGTCCCAAACGAAGCATACGCTGCTTTTAAAGGTGGATCTCAAAGATGCAAAGGTAGGTCATAATGATTTATGTTAACACTGCTCGGGCGAAAATCAATATGAGCTAACCGGCATCTGTTTTTCAAGGGCGTCATTGCGGACTTTACACCCACAACGCTATCGTTTAGTGCCAATGGACATGGAGCACGAGGTCGGAATGCGTACAAGTTCCAGCTGCGTTTCTACGAATTCATCGACGATGAGACAGCCACATTTACGGTGACGGACCATAAAATTGAGCTGCTCATACGAAAAGTGGAGCCGGGTTGGTGGGTGCGTCTGGTGGCAACACCGCAAAAACCACACTGGTTGCGTATTGACTTTGATCGATGGCACACCGAGGACGATGGTGAATTGAATGATCCACCGCGAGATGTGCGCGAAGATTATGTGGAGGAGTATAAAAATTTACAAAAGCAGGAAATTGGCTATGTACGGGGTAAGGAGTTCAATATTGCAGCAAAACTTAAATTTATAGAAAGTGGGAAAGAATATACTCAGGGCCGTTTTCTCATCTTGCCGTTAACCTTAAAGAGAAGATAATCCTCCCTTTGAGAGAACAAAATCTTAAGTTTATCTTCCCTTTTAGGGTAATGGCAAGATGAGAAAACGGCCCTTAGAATATTAACAGGCCTCTTGACAGGAAACTGTGACATTAAGGAGGAATTCTCGGTGCAAATAGTTGCGGAATGTACCGCCTTAGGAGTGATTGGCTTTGAACGGTGTACAATAGATTTATTGGGTCGTAGAAAAACTGTCCCCCACATAATAACAATAATTTGAATACATTGCTTTTGACCATTCCAGAAAACACGAAAAAGGTTTATTTGGTCATTTACAATCTGGCGATGCTTGTAGGCTACCTGCACATTCTGGTCATCATGGGAGTACTCTACTTGCGCGATGGGCCAGCCAGCATAAAACATACATACGAGTATGTGGGAACTTCGTTTAAATTCGTGCAATTGATGCAATATATGGAGGTACTGCATCCAATTTTTGGCTACTCAAAGGGCAGTCCCTTGGTTCCCTTTTTTCAAATCTCTGGACGCAACTTTGTGCTTTTCCTAATGATTGAAATGGAACCGCGTATGCATGACAAGCCGGTGGTGTGCTATGTATTTATCATATGGTCACTCGTGGAGATAGTGCGGTGAGTAGCATATGCACAATTAATTTAACCAGTATAAAAACAAAGTGGTTGTGTTATTGGTTTACAGGTATCCCTACTATGTAAGTCAACTGCTGAAGCGGGAGAACGCCTTGCTCACCTGGCTGCGCTACACCATCTGGATACCGCTCTACCCCATGGGCATTGTCTGTGAGGGTGTCATACTGCTACGCAGTATACCCTACATCGAGGAAACAAAACGATACTGCGTTGAGATGCCCAACCAATGGAACACTACCTTTGACATGGTGCTGTTTCTGAAAGTCTATCTCCTTCTACTTGCTCTCCCTGGCAGCTACTTGGTCATGTCACACATGTCCAAGCTGCGCGCCAAGAAACTAGGGCGAGGTCGAGCCAAGCCAAAAATTAATTAAGCGTTCGAACTTTGTCAGTTCTACGATTTGATTCCTACTATGTAAACATATTTTATCATTAGTTTTATACAATAATTTTTGATAGCCAGAGATTTTCTCTGGTAACACGAATTTTAGTTTAATACATCTAAAAATATCATTATCAGTGCTTAAAAACTTGCAAAAAGTTTCATTTCATTTGTTTCCGATTTTGACCTTCTAAAAAAAGTCAGAAGTCGACCATGAAACAAAATAGCTCATTGGAAACCATTGAAGCAGACTTAATAATAATTCTTAATTTGATCTGCTTCAAGTGTAAGTTTTTAAGCATTGTTCTGCGCAGCCAATAAATTTTTACACACAATTGCGAATATTTAAGTTTTATTATAAAACTTTTACAACAACACAATTCTCTTATTAATAAATATCACAATCATTGAAAATGCAACTGGATTATGCAGAAAATAATTGGGATCTCAAATAAAAGTTCTTAGACCAGATTTAATAAATTTAATTAAATAACAAGTTCATCGTAAAATTAAATACCCCTGCAAAATGGTCCTTAGTCGGATATGATTGTTTATTATAGCTCCAACATAAAATTGAATGTAATGCTACAGTTGGTTATTCTTCCACAGATTCAGTTTTCTACCATTATGTTGAGTTCATATTTTAAACGTACATATAGTATTGAAAATTGAGACATTTATTTACTATATACACAAGTATTCTAAGAATTCTGACCATTGCTACCTTCAATACATAGTATTTGTATACGTAACTCAAGTTTTTTTTTAGCACAGTTTTTTTATCCTGATTAATATATGCATGGGGTAATATTAGATGGCGAAATAAGTGTTACCTCTGCATACCTCATGAATATTAAAACTGTCAGCATTATTTGACTTGAATTTTACAAGTATAAATAAAATCTTATTAAGGGACATACCAGGAGATCGCGTGCATTGAGTTTAAGCATCCTCTCAAGCATTGTGGTTGTTTTTGTTGTTGCTGTTGTTGTTGTTATTGGTAAAATTCCGTTATTGGAGGCTAATCCAATTTGCACTCGAGCGTTAAACAAGTGTCTTCTGCTGCTTCTGTCGTTGAATCACTCGAACAGGGAACTGACTTAACTTGGAAGATGGTTAGCTCCTTTTGTGTCCTGGTGCATGTTCAATTAGTGGTTTGGTTTGGAAAACTCACAACAAGCACTCAATAATAGATGTATTTTTGTGGGCTTTAATAAATTGCTTTTTGTAGCGTCAATCAATTGGTGTCGTGTTGAGCCAAGTGACGCAAGTGCAGCAATTTTCGTCTGCCACTGATGATAAATGCCACACACACAAACACCACACACACACACACACTGTCATGCACACACTCGGGCTGTCGGGCGGTATTAATTGCCTGAGTGGTGCTACTACCACATGCCAACGAAACTTGCCCACATAAATTCCTGCTGTACATTTATCTGCAAGTGCGCCAAAAAGGCGTTTCCACCGAACTGGCCAAAAATTGAAATGAATAATGAATAATTCAATGCAATTTGCGAATGCAGCAGCCAGCCAAACCGAACCATACTGAAACGAACTAACCTAAACCGGGGTTAACGCACAACTAATCACCTAAGCCTACAGCTATGGGCACTTGAGTTCTCACTAGTTCGTCCTTGGCCCACCCAAAATGAGTTTTTGATTAATGCCCAGCATGACGAAGTGTGTGGTGGGTGGTTGAGAGGTGATTTGCCGGGAATTCCGATTGATTTTTCGGACAGTGGCTGGAGTAGACTACGATTTACGAGTATAGTACAATTTAACGTGCAACAAATTCATGTTACGTTATACATATGTAGTTGGCGGGGATTTACGATCGAGCATGTGCATCCGTCAACAGACATTTGAAATTTTGATTTACTTCACATTGTGGTCAAGAGTTTTGCTTTGCTTCCTGACGGTTCATTTATCAATAATGCCGCTGGACAGCTCTGTGTGGAACAAGTTGAAACAATCCCAATATATGAACAGTTGCTGCGCATTTCCAAGTTGGATATTGGATATACAATACTATACATATTTGACTAAATCAGAGGGTGACCCAATATGTGAGCTTAAGAATAACCAAAATTTAAATAAATTACTGAACTACGCTTCTCGAATATTTTAAACAATTTAAAATATTATCCCAATAAAAAACAACCATAGTTAAGTACACTGAGGTGTTGGTTCGAATCGTTCTTTTTTTATATGATGCCCATTGTTTATTTTATTTTAAGAAAGAATTTAAAACTATATAATAAACATTTCTTGCATTTTATTTTATAAGATTTGGTCTGATCATCATTTGAACGAACTTTAAAGGTTTAAAATGCCAAGTTCTCCATTCTATTGCATTTGAGTTTTCAACATTCTGACTGGTGTATGGCCCATTTAAATTACTGTAATTGAAAAATATTATTAGCTAGCTAATTGTACTTACAATATCTGATCTTTACCATAGGTAGCAGCCATCATTAAACCACCAGCCAGACTTGTAATTCTCTGCACAATTGAACTCCTTATCGAAATATCGATCGGGTGTTGAGAATTTCATATTCCTATGACTCAACAATGCATTCTCAGCATTTCCTGAATACTCTCCAAGAGATTTGATTGCATAGGATTCGTTTTCATTGCCTATGACAAAGTGATTATATTGCGCATATCGAATTTCTTGATTGAAGTCCTCAAGATAAACATATAATTCATGTGGTTGTGAATTCGTAATACGATGGAGTTTTTCGAGTCCGATAAAGAACTCTTTACGCAAATCGCCAAAACCCGTTTGATAGTCTGTCCAATTGCGATTAAAATTTTCAGTACCATCTTGACGACGCTGAATTACTGTCCATCCGGAACCAGCGAGAGCTGAATCACAGGGTATCGGAAAGTGTTCAATGCCGGGTACTTTAAACATGTATACGTCCGACGATTTACCGATACAATTTTTAGCCAGGTATTTATCAAAATAATATTCAGTTTCTTGGTGTATTCTTATTTCTGCTGGCCTATTACTCTCAAGTTTTCTTATCTGGGAATTCAGCATATTATTTTGTTCCTCCTTCGGCTGAGATTTGTCAGTGGTCGCAGTCAACGGATGTTTATGGATTGAAGAATGCAGGTCCAATTTTTTAGGACTTTCCAATTGCAATTTTATATTATTATCCATAACTGTATTTTTATCTGTTTTTAAGATTTGATTTTCAAATATCTGAGCTTGTAATTCTAGTATTTGTTTATTCTTTTGATTTATCAAGTCTTCGCTAATTATACTTTTTCTTTATAAACTTGCTCCAATTCAAGCTGCATTTCTAGTTGTAATTCTTTATCTGCAAAGGTATTTTCCATATGCTTTATTGTCATTTCAAGGCCATGAACTTTAGCTATCAATTCATCGTACTGCTGTTCCTTGGTCTTAACAGTGTCCAAATATTGCAGCAGAGGTTTCACTATATTATAGCAATAGGAACCACATTGTTTATGATTATCCTTGAGAGCCGGACAATTCTGTTCTTTGTCCATCATTTGTTCACTTAACTCCATCAACACACATATCAATAAAATTGCTAATATTTTATTTAATTTAATATTCATCTCGTTTCAGTGTTGTTCAAGCAACAACTCTAATGAAAATGAAACTACACAAATTTGGGTTTTGTTATCAAGTCCAATGCCAGATTTTGTGTTTGAAAGAGATAAGTTATCTCTTATCAGTCACCTTTTGAATCTCTCTCACTCTCTTGAAAAATGAACACTAGAATATAAAATAAGAGCTAAGGTTGCTCTGCCAATTAGCCCAATCATTTAATTAGAGTCAAGTTAGAAACTTGTCTTACTTGCTTGCAATTAGCAACCAGTTTTGCCAAATACCACGTCGAACCCTCACTAAAAGAACAGTTTCAAAAGAAGGAGAACAAACCCTTAATTTACCAGTGTTTTGAGTAATTATAAAATAATTGTTTTTGTTTGATTTAACCTTGTAAGAAAGTTATATCCTTTTCAAGAATAAAGAGGTTTTAAAGGTTAAGAACAGACTCAGCAATTCACGTAAGCGTTAGCAAATGTCAGAGACAGCAGAATAGATTGATAGAACAGTGGCGTTCATTTACACAGATTAGTATAGTAATACCCACAGTGGGTTATATACTTAACTCCAGTCAAGGTACACTGGTAGAAAAGGGACTAGTTCTGTTCTATGATCAACTATTATAATAAATTAGGTAATTTTTCGCTATTTAGAACAGACTCCTCCGTCTGAAGAATTGAATTTCAGAGACTAGTTCCAAGGGCTAATGTTACCACTTTAACAACTAAAGAGTAAGGCTTTGAAATTGCTCCAAGTTTAGTTGTAAATTTGTGAGGAAGCTCTGCAAAAAAAAATCTTTCATAAGTTTTGCATCACATTGGCATAACTGTTGAGCTTCTGACAATGCCAACTATACAATGGATTTATGAAAAGAATCTGCGACCCAGCAACGGAATCAAATGTAATAAAATGCAACTGCAATATGCACACAATTGCAATGCTCAGCAAATATTATCGAATAATATCGAATATACTTATACATACATATATATAGTATTCGTTTCTTGTAATTCGTTTTGTGTTAGTCTTATGGCTCAAATGGCTAGCTGGCGATTTCATTTTATGTAATGCTCGGCAGCAACAAATGCTTGGGACTTAGAAAATACACATTTCAGTTCTGATAAACCACCCAATCATCCACGCCCAGGCACGAATACATACTCTTACGTATACTAACACACAAACACATAGTCATAATGAAGGCCTTTAACCCCTTGTGTGCCATGCATTCAAGTTTCAGGCTGCACAGTTAGTTGAGGTCCGTTAGTTTATTGGTAACTGTTTGAGCATCGGCATTGGCATCGGCTACAGTCTCGCAAATAGTATTCGCCCGGATAGGTCACGTACATCAGCAGCAACATACGTTTATGGTGTGAGCTTGAAGCTTGAGAACAGTTACAAGCAGATTTTTTACGAGTAGTTGCTTTTGAAAGTTATGATAAATGAAGAGCAGCTGCAAACAGATGTTTGTGATAACTATGGGATGCTGAGATGTCTGAGGTATGGACGAAATGATGGGAAGAGATGGGACAGAACGAGTTCAGCAATGGAGCTTATGAAAAATGAGCTGATATTATTGTTTCGGCAGCTGTGAAGTGGGAGTCCTGCAATCAATTTCCATTAGTTGCCGCGTTTTATTCCGCAATGCTTAGTTTAACTGCAACAACAATATTTATCTACAGCATTACATATATAATATAATAAATTCCAATTTGTACATACAGCAATTTGAGAATAATATTCTGTGAAATTTTAAATAAACTCACAATCTTTATTTTAACTATATTTATTTAAAATTAAATTTTATATAATTGAAGAATGATTCTAGCCTGACGTCTTGTCAACAGCTTTTGTAAGTCATTCTTTTAAGAGCACTTCTTTATAAGTTTTATTACAAGAATAAAAGAATAGCCTTTGTTCTATATTTAAATAAAAATTAGGGAGAGCAATTTGTTTTAAATTAAGCATATCCAAAACTTGCAATTTCATCTTTAAAATTGCGGGGTTGTCTTCGCTTCAATGCCGTTTGCTTTATGACACTTTCAAACGCCCACGAAACGTTGGCCGACGGTCGGACAATGAATCTTCAAGACCCATTTAAACATACAAACACACACACATATATATCCAAAAGGCCAAGCAATTGTGGCCAAAAGGGCTGACAGCGTAAAAACTTGGCCAAATGTTTTCTTTTTTTCATCTTTTATTTTATATATTTTCACTCGAAATTGGCTGCCATTTGCCATGGGCTATTCTCTGTGCCATCGTCGGTTGGGGCTCTGCCGACTGGGGCCCGACCGTTGAAGGCCACCACAATTACTGAAGTGAATAATTAGAGTCTGACATTGGCGCTAGGCCTGTGTGTTGGAGCACTGTAGGCTAAATAAATACTTAAGTTCGTTTATTGAACGGAAGCTATTGAAATGACAATCGGATGGAGTGGCTAATGTTTCTCTAACAATAAATAGTACAACTGCTTCATAGAGTTTTATGCAACTTGTTGCCGTTTTATTAAATGCTTTCAAACTATTCTATAGTCTTTAATAATTATATTCTTTAGTCTCTTACAGAGCTGTTGTTAGTTGTCGAAAGTCCTTACATTAAATAAAAAACAGATGACTGAATCTTATTTTTTGTCATTTGCCACAAAATGCATCTCCAGCTGTCCAGGCTAAAGTTTCGCCAAAAAAAAACCACTCAAATTGTGCATAAAATATTAAGCAATGCGTTTAATTTATTTGACTTTTAGATTTTTAGTGTACAAAGTCAAGGAGATCCATGGATCTCCCGGCAAAATCCTTCACGTGTTTTTTTTTCACCGGGTAAACAACGGTTATTTTTAGAAATACTTTTAGAAGTTCGGCATGTTCCGCCTACCATTTTATGATCCTCTGGGCACACCGAGATTTCGGTCTCCTTCACGTCTTTTGCTTTCCGGCATTTTCCTTTTACTGGCACTTCATTACGACCACACTTTAGACCCAATGCTAAGCCCACAGAGAGTATAAGCAGAAAAATAAGCAAACGCATGCTAAGAACAAACAAGTCAAGTTTCAACTAAATGATTCAGTAAGAAATCTGCAAATACAAATTTGTTGACCTCAAAGCGAGAAATTACAATCGGCAACAGATTGATTTGAATTACAATGCTTTAAATAGGAAATTTGTTACAATTTATTTGGTCTCCGATAAGAATACAATTCTTATATACATAGTAAATATTCTTCCATTTGGGATTAAGGTTAACTGGAACATTAACAATTTTATAAAACTAATATTAAAATATATTCAGGCATAAACATATTGACCTTAACTTTATTAAACTTAACATATAACAAGCTAAAAGAATCTAGGCGAGAATGCTCGATAAGTATATATAGGTACATATATATCTAATGCTTTGTCTAATCTAATTGAGCAATGTTATTACCATTTTTTGTACAGTTTCGATCGGCACAGGGCAAAGGAGAAACATTATTTATTAGATTAGCTTACGTACATTTATTATTATTTTCAGTATAAAGCCGCTTCCTCTCTTTTAACTATATTTATTAAAACCTCAACTGCAATCGACTATAGCTATAGTTCAGATAAGTGGACCTGCATGCTTCTTTTGTCCTTTGAGCACCCGACGATTGTGGGGCATGGCATAATGCAGTTTGCTCCAGAAGAGTGGATCCCCCCACTTGAGATAAGTGTTGAGTTTGAGATAGGCACGCAGCTCACTGTCGATGCCCTCGAAGTGTTCCAGTTCCTTGTACAGAATGATGATGATGCGCTTGCGTTTGTCCTGCAGCGTCGCCTGATAAGCAATGCGGAACTCCATGCGTGCCCAGACCGAGTTGATGAAGTGCTGCGACAGGACAATGATGACCCGTTTGGAGTCATTCACGGTACGCACAATCTGCTCGGGAATGCAATCGCCAACAAGCCAGTCGCGTCCATGGAGACAGACTCGAAAAGCATGAAGCCCATTCTCCAGCTTGGGCAATAGTTCGGCTATGAGCTGTTCATCCTTGTGTGAATAGGATATAAAAGCATCATAGGTTTTGTCCTTGTCCAGCTCCTCCTCGGACACGCACCACAGACATAAATTGTGATTGTATAGCCAAATCTTAAGCTCCTGCTGATAAATCAAGTACACCACACTAATCAGACACGCCACAATAACCAGACCGCCTATAATGCATCCGATGAGCAGGACATAGGACGGACACAATTCCCAGACCTCAAGTTGCTGAAATGGTTTATTCGGCCAGCTGGGACAGTAGATGTCTCCAATGTCTGGAACACGCTGGGGCTGAGCTCTGACAAATCCCAGCAGAGGCAATGCATTACAATCGCAGCTCATTGGATTACCAGACAATTTAACATTCATGGTATTATTTTCCTCCTGCATGAAATTAATAAAGTTCTGATCAAATACGTTGATCTGATTAAAGCGCACATCGAGCAGACTGAGATTACCAGGCAGCTGTCGAGCTGCATCCAAACTGCTCAGCTGATTCTCTGCCAGATTTAGGAGACTGACATTTGCAAATCCAATAACTTGGCTAGCATCTGGCAGCTCACTGATGCTGTTGTTTTTCAGCTTAAGCATAGTCTGAACCAATTTTGTTTGTGGCAATGGTGGCAGACTCTCAAGAGCTGCACCACGACAATCCACAATGAGCTGCCACGTTTGTCGTTGCACCCAACAGATGCAATGGGGATCGCATTCCCAATGATCCGACTTGTACTGACAGATGTCCTCGTTAATGCACACCAGCGCCTCAAAGGGCATCTTTAGCTTGACTCCGTAGAATTGGGTTCCCCGCATATCGATAAAGTTTAGACTTCGTACATTCTCAAATGTCGTTGGATTCAGGGAGGTCAGCGAGTTTTTATTGAGCAACAGTTTTCCAAGTGACGTCAACGGTTTAAATAGTTCACTGTGGAACGATGAGAAGTTATTAAAAAGTTACGCTTACAATTTCTGGAAACTATGATGCTAGTTATACAAGATTGAGATTCGAGAAGAGTTTTCTTATTAACTCTAGTACTATGAATTACATTTACATCCGGTTAAGTTTACTTTAAATAGTTGCTATATTTAATATTTAAGTACAGTTGATGGCAGAATGGAAACTTATTGAAAGCGTGTTTGTTACCGAAGCTATTCACATATATACAATCGAATGACATAAGTACAATTCGTTGTTATATTTACAATAAAAGAAATGTTGAAATACTTTTATAATGTATGGTAAACTAGATTTCAATTACACTGTAATTCTCTAACAATGCTATTACATAGTATAGTATATACGATTGTCCAATATAATCTATGGTAATTATGTAAATTAATGTCAGTTGGATGTAATTTTCAAATAAAATTGTAAATATGTTATGCAATTAATTGAAAAATTATTAGAAAGTCGGGAAGGTAGGTATTATTAAAATGAATGATCTATAGTATTTATTTAAGGAATTGTAATTTAATTAATTAAAGTACTAATTATTCAATTTGTAATACGAATACTGAAATAAACATATTTTTAGCAACTGCTAGTAAAAGCATTAATTTATATACTTTACTAATTATAATAATAATTATTTTATTGCTTTATAACTTTTTTAATTTCTATTATCAAATTAATTGTAAGTGACTCACATTTGGCAAAATCAATACGCCAAGATTTTAAATTATATATAAGGGGCATAAAAATTCTATTAGTTGTCTAAATAATTCGGTAATGATCAATAGCACAGATTTCACAAAAGAGTTACAAATCAAAAAATTAAAATGATTATTATTATAGTTTTTCAAGCAAAGAAAACTCATCAATCAGCAAGAGTCTAAATTTATATATTCCTAGCACTAAAGTTAAGTTATCTTAAGGAAAACCTTTTCGATACACATTTTGCTTTTAACTACCAAATATAGAATCTAGAAACCAATAACTTGTCAACTGTCATTTGATGATTGAAAGTCGCAATCTTAACAAGGCGCCACCGATAAGTAATATGAAGTGATAAGTAATAAAAATAAGTGAAAACTAAGAAAAGCGTAAGGTTATGTTTGTGACGCCAAGCGGTAATTTATTATTTTGGTTGAAGTTGTTGATTTGGGGCTATCGGCAATTGATTTGTGAATTTTTTTAATCAGCCTAGAGCAAAGAATGACACCCACCTTGACAAGCTGGCTAGCCTATTGCTGGACAGATCGAGAAGTGTAAGTTTGTTGAGGTTATTAAAGAGATCCACTGGCAGCTTGGACAATGAATTGCAGGATAGATCCAATAATAAGAGATTGCCCTGATCGAGGAATAGCTCACTAGGGAGTTCGCTTAGTTGGGGGTTTTTATTGATTCGAATGAAACGCAATCTGCTGCTACCTCTGAACATTTTGGCATCCACTTGGTTATTGGCACGCGTTAGACGCAACTCCTCCAGCTGCGGCATAGAGGTGAACACATGATTCCTTTGCTTATCGGGCTTATCTCCGGATGCTTGAGATAACTTCAGGCTAAGATTGCGCAGCTGCTGCAAGTCATGGAGCATTTCTGGTCGAAAGTGGAACATGTGTGGATTCACAATGGACAAATTTTGAAGACTGTGTGTAACAGAGGAGAAGAGTTTTGTGGGCAACCTGCGTACAGCCAATCGAAGCTCCAGTGTTTTCAAATTATCGAATGTCTGAAATATGGTCTCCGGCAGGTCCCTTTGAAAGCTTTCGTATTTGAAATACTCTAATGAAGGCACATGGCCAAAGAACCAGGTGCTAACATTGTTTCCCACCGTCTGCTCATCAAGATCATCAAACTCATCCTGGACGCTAACGTCCGCCTCGAGGCTGCGATCACGAAACTGCACCTTGAGCACCTCCTGCACACCCAGAGCGTTTAGCAAATCTTTGAAGAACGTCTCCGACCAATAGTTATAAGCGTCAAACTCAAACATGTCCACCTGATAAATATCAAAACGAGGCAGCCATTTGACACCACCGGTAGAGAAGTAGCTCATGGCAATGTTTGTACCATTTTCCGTAATTGTCATTATCATTGCATATTCATTTGGACAATAGACGCGCACTAGATTCGATTGCGGTTCGCAGGTGCATGAATCATGCACCTGATGGCAATAGCTCGACAGTGGTATGATCTGAGCATTGTATGTGCTCACAATTGTCAAAATTACGAGCAAATATCGATAACAGAACATGTTCTGCATAACTCACTCACACTCACTATTTAAAAACATTGAATTCACAAATTATTTACTCCGACCACTAAAGCTTTCGATCTTTGAGCAACGACCACGGCAACGTCTCAAATGTGACTATACTTCAGGCATTTTGCTCAAAATTCTAATGCTATTTCTTTATCGACAGTTGCCATATCTCAAAGAGTCTGCTCTTCATTGATAGCGATATCGGCAGAACGTATTGTGTACGAGGCACTAGAAAGACACTGATAAAATTGAAACAAGGAAAACGAACAATTTATGGCAACACAATAACAAGTCTCATAGAGCTCTTGGCTAAAAATGAACTGCACAGATTCTAAAAAAACAACCACAATAAAACATTGAAATAATCAAGATTGCATCCTAACTTGGAAACACTCTGAAAATTATACCAAAATATAATACAAAAACTTACATATCAAATTAAACACATAAGTTTTGACCAAAATATATACATATGTACATATGTGTTGCTTGGCTTATTAATCAATTATATGTAGAATTATGAAAATTATATTGTAATTAGCACAATAAAGAACTATTTACGTATTGTTCTGTGCTAATTACAATTTCATTTGCATAATTCTTTAGTTTTATCGATACTGTTATGAATAACACGAGTTAGTGTCACGTGTTAATTTCTAATGCTTTGCATTTAAAATTAATTTTCGTCTTGAATAAAATCGCCCCTAAACATTTTAGGCATTTTATCAATTTTACTCTTTTGTATTTATAGCTAATACATTTTTAAAGTGCTTTATTTATGAACAAATTGCTAGAGACCCACGACTGACTGTCTAATTTATTTTATGATTGCAACTGATTTCTTTAAACTATTTGTTAGGGGGAATACGAGTACTTATGTACTCACTTTCTTATCAATGAACTGGCTGATAATATATGAGTCAGACAATGAAAAAAAGAACAACAACTATTAAACATGAAAATTGTTGCCTATTTTAAGACCAGCAATTAGCTTATAATCATAGTTTTCTATACTACTTATATATGTGATATAAATTCTTATCGTGAAGTAGTCTCATCTAATATTTTAAATGAGAAATCAGAGTACATTTCAATAGTTGATCGCTATTCATAGATGGAATATCAGTTGATGCCTTACAATTTAGAAATAATTTAGGATTTTGTATAAATTAACGGAGCATTTTAATTTCATTTTTATAAGTGTTTAAAATAAGTGAATTCCTAAGTTTTCATCTCTCGAATTGTTCGACAAATGGCAATTTAAGTTAATTGTATAAGATGAAAAAATTGTACATCAATAAGAAAAAAATATAGATGACCGATAGATTTTATACGATAATTTAATATCTTTAGTATAGCTGATAAGTAGCTCAATAATAATTAAGGGATAAAACTGCGACACAATTTTTAATATTTTATAGACGTCGGGGAATATTGGGTTACTATATGCTCAAGGTACAATCAATAAGGTGACCACAATATTTAGCATAAAGCCACACCCACATAAGCAAACGAACCTTTAAATTTGTCGGACCCTTAAACTCTGACAGCTGCGTAGGGATCCACGCCCCAAAAAGAACATATAAATAGATCCAATTGAAACTGAGAGTTGTCCCACATGGACAAATAATAAAAATAAAAAACCCCCTAATGCTAAGACAATTATATCAATAATGGAAGCAACGAATTGCCTGCGTGCGGTCGTCATGAACTCGGCAAGGTCATCGATTGGAAAACCCAAATTCAGCGACCATGGCCCAGAGCCCAAAACAGACCTTGCAAACTTTATCAAATTAAGCTACCAGCCACATAAAAGTTTAGACCCTGCACTCAACAACTTTTTTATAAATCATCTTTCTTTTGAAGGGACTCAAACTCAATTAACAGTTTTCGACAAGCGATGTAAACCCACCACCACATGACAAAGTTCCTAAAAAAATAAGAATAATTGCAATAATCGAATAATTTTCAACGACAGTTTAAATGGCCTGACATAAAGGCCTAACATTTTGCACGACCGAAGGACATACGTTACGCATACGCAGCATGGTGCACCTTGCACCAGTTAACGCTTATACCTGATTGAGTTTCACATTGCGGTCACTTAGAGTCTTAAAGATAGTTAGTTGAAATCGTATCTGATATAACCTCACAGTAAATGATTAAGAGTACTTAATGAATAGCCCTCGTAAATAATAATGAGCTGAGTATCTCACACAGATTTTGTTATGCTAATGGTCAAGAGGTTGGCAATGAGAAGCGCTTGAAAGCCACATCAATCAGCTTGGGCTTGGACCACTCAAAAGGGCATTTCACATAAATGTCAACACTAAATTGTCAAGCACACATACTCACAGACACCCAGTCACACACACACACAGCCATACACACACATACATATACATTAGTTCAACCGCTTGGCTAATTTATGTCAGTACTTTTGTTCTGTAGCACGTGCTAGCTACGAATGCTATAGAAAGCAAACGGCAGCTGGAAACTGTCAGCTAACGCAATTGTTATGGCAGCTTAAACCAACAGATCCAAATCTCCCAACCCAACAGTCCAAAGCCACATTCACTAATACTCCTTTCCCAATTTCTACCCCTCTGACATTTGCCAAATTTCATGTAGACGGATGCAAAAGGAAATGCATTTTGAGTATTTGAAGTGCAGTCTGCAAATTAAATCAAAATATACACAGAGCAACGACAGCATCTAAGCTCTTTGGATATTTAAGTAGCAACAACAATAATAACAGCAGCAATAACAACAACAACGACAACAATCGAAAAAATGCTATTGTTGATGTTGCTGTTGAAACCACAAATGAAATGCACTTTCTTCCTTTCTGTGCCAAACATTTTTGCCCGAATGCATTTGCTGTCTCTGTTTGTGCGTGTGTATGTCCTTGTGTATGGCATTTGGAAAATCAAATTAAATCTGCCAGCATTGAAAGCGACATCAACTTTTGGTTATAAATCAGTAAACTGTTGTGTTTTGTTAGATGCTGTTCAAGTTGTCTAAACATTGTACAATGTGCGACGTTGCGTATACGCAATTAGTGAGTTTGTAATCTATTTAATGTTTCTGTGTGTTTGTTTGTGCATTTTTAGAGCATAAAACAAACACTTAGCAACAATGTGACCTCCTAAGCGAGTGATTTTCAATCAAAAAAGTTAGACGTCTCAAAATAAATTGTGAAGCCTTATCTTTTTTTAATTTGGACCAGAGAAATTTTTGCAAAACAAACGATCGATTTTTATGAATAGTCCACTTGTTCCCTTTGTATTTTTATTATTTTCTCGGCGATAAACCATTTTGACTGCTCCATAAGAGTTCAGATTCCCAAGCATCATCATTTTTTATTTGTTTCAAATGTTGAGTACACGCCGTATAACTGCAGTCGTTTTAAGCTGCAAACTTTGCTGCTTCTGCTTCGTCTTCGTCTTTTGCTCTGGGAAACTGTTAAATGCCACAACAAATTGCAACCATAGCTCGTCCGGCTTTGGTTATATACATTGATCGTTCTTCTGTTTGTTTTTGTCTTTCATATTTTGTCAGTTGTTTTGTTGCTTTTTGTGCCACATACTTGTATGTGTATTTTTGTTATACATATATGTTCTCGTTATCATTTCCAGCGTCCGATTGTTACTCCAGGCTATTGCTGTTCCCATTTTGTGCAACAGCAGAAAATTTTGTCAACATTTTTTCCGGCCAGCCACATAATAGACCCCATCCGAATAAATATAGCCACATCCACCTGAATAAGATATAGGACTTAAAAATTCTTTAACTAAAGACTTCTATGAACTCCATCCAGATCAAAGTTATGAGCCCCTTTCCGCCGCTTACTTAACTAAACATGATCTGGAGACTCTAAAATCATTGTGCAAATTGTAAAATCCCCACGAAATTTAAAATTTCTGTATAGCTCAACACTTTTTCTTTGACTCTGGACACTACAACAAGAAGAAATAACTATTTTTAACCTGAGCGGTTTATTTTTAATTTGGACCCAACCGACGCCATTAAATTTAACGCTCAACTGCAGTTCAAAGAAAGCTAAGTAGACGGGTTTTTCATTTTTTGTGTTGTCGCT
Source organism: Drosophila testacea (assembly GCA_035043265.1). Taxonomy (NCBI): domain Eukaryota; kingdom Metazoa; phylum Arthropoda; class Insecta; order Diptera; family Drosophilidae; genus Drosophila; species Drosophila testacea. The sequence goes on from JAWNND010000151.1 coordinate 5,615,668, forward strand.
GTCCCTGTCGCTGATGCTGTTGTTGTTGTTGTTGTTGTTGGTACTGTTGTTGCTCTGTTGTGCACAGACCACAGAAGGAGCGAAAAATGCTGGGTGGAGGCTGTGTGGGCGTAACTCGCACACACCAAGGACATGCACTCACATAGACAGAAGTTCGCATTCACTTGCTTCGCGTAAACCAAAAAAAAAATCAAGTATACGCTAGTCGACTAGGACTGAGAAATACCCTCTGCTTCTTCACCCATTTTGCCCTCAAGCATATGTTTCAAAATAAAGGTTATAAATTAATGACCTGGACATTTTCCAAAATGCAAACCGCATATTAAAATAAGTTTTAAGTGAATCGCATGAGTTTATAAAGGAAACTACGTTGAATAAAACTAACAAAAAAAAAACAAAATTAGGATGAAAAGTAAGCTAACAAAAACCGTCAAAATACCAAATTTTAAATTTTAAATAAAAACATTTAAAGTAGAATAATTTTGAAAAATCTTACTAGCTCTGCCGGACGATGAACGGTGATGAATTTTGGAATGGAAGCGTAGGATAAGTTGCTCGCTTTTCAAAAAACTAGAAGCTGCTTAAAACAGCTGGTGCGCTGCTACCCTGTGCCAACTTTGAATGGAGAGGCAGTCGACATCGCAAGTGTTCAGATGCAACGGTGCATGAAGCAACTGCGACAACGTCGAAATAAGGAACGAACAGCAACAAATTCGACTGCAAACATCGCAAAAAAAAGTAAAATAAAACAAAAAAGTAAATGTTTTCAGAAAATTACGAAAATGAAAAACTATAAGACACCCCGCAAGTAGAAAATTTACTGAAGTTTTTACACCACAATCATATTCTAAAAATTGCTTAATAATTTTTTGCAGCCTGTCCATTCATCTTTTTTTTTTAACTGTTTATGCACTTTTAAAAGAAATTCCTTGTAAATCTAGCATTGAATTAAGCAACAGTCTGACATACCTAGGACTGTTATACTGCAGTAGGGTATATACTCGTAACTAAAAATGCGAAAATAAAAACGAGCTGCCTCGCAGCAAAGTTGCACGTCAAGCTGAGCCACAGCTTGTATCTTTATATATGTATACACTCTCTTTATGTAGAATGTATCCACATATATAGTAAGTACTTATGTACATGTATGTATGTATGTGCCATACCTGTGGCGCATTGGTTGAATGCGAGTTCTATGGCGGTTGGCTTGAATAAAGAACTCACAAGCTGAAGCACTACAATTTTTATAGGGGCCAAGTTTACAAAAATTACCAAACTAATGCCGCATCCATCTTATCGGACATACATATAAAACAAACTTGCGCCTTAAAATTCGGTAAGAATAATATTGAGCTTAAAGCGCCAGCCTCTCAGCTTCAAGTACAAAACGACAATGGGCCGTATAATCAATCTTATTACTTATAAAGCTGCCCACAAAAAAAAATATAATCGAATCGAATACATTTATCTTGTCATATATAAATATAGCAAATGTTCGTATGTTTCAGAAATATTTGACTTAAATACTCTGTACATTATTCATTATCTATAATAAATAATATCCCCTACATTTATGTGAATAATATCTCCCTTATTTAGATCTTTATATCGACAATAAACTCTCTCTTAAATATTTTCCGTACTGTTTGAATTTCTAAAAATCTTAGTCCGAAAATGGAACTATCCATGCCACTGTGCGGGCTCCCAGCAGCAAGAACATTTCGCTTGTTGCCCAAGACAACTGCAGCGAATAAATTATGCAGGCTCGTCCAAGATCCAAGCATACAAACACAGATATATTTACACAACTCGCTTAGTACAGTAAAGGGAAACCAATATGTAGGCCGAAAATTTTGTGTTGAAATTGTCTGTATATAAGCCCCTATACCTCGCAAGCCAAGCTCTAATTGTCTTAATTTAACGAGCTATATTTGAATCGGAGCCCGTAGAATCACCAAGTAATCATTTCGGGGTCTCAAATCAAAACAAACATTTAATTTATTGCTTCTTCATCCTAGGAAATAGCAAAGTTAAATTTCCCTATACTTCTGTATGATATTCCACAAGGAATTCCTGACGACTAGCGAAGTTTCATTCACGATTCCTTAAGAGCCAAAGAGTTTCATGCACACAGAGATAGGCGTACAATATACTATGTACGAGTATGACTATTTGTGTACCTTTCAGTCATCTTTTGCCCATTTTTATTTGCATAAGCAGCAAAGTTGCAAGGGAGAAATTGTTGCATTCACTGGTCGCATTTATCCTGTGGTAAGCAGGGTCGGGGTACGAAATATGCAAATGCAAGTCCAAAAATATTCCCAACCCACCATTCCACATGCGGTCGAGTGTAAGGCAAACATACATACAATAAATTATAAGAGCCCCAAGCTCACACACACAAACACACATATGACACAGCAATGTTGTGGTTGTTGTAGCTGTCGTTGCACTTTATGCTTGTGGAAATTAATGAGACGGAAAAAGGTGCTGCAAATGGAAATGCTGCCAGCTCGCAGTTTAGTCTGGCATCAGTTGCATTATTCGATTCAGCGAACTGCAAAATTTTCATTTTAAGAAATTTCCCCGACAAATGTTAGGCGAAATGAAGGAACTTGGGAAGGCAGAAAGGAGTAAATTTTACCGTGACGGCAATGAGTGAGAAAAAAGGTACGGGAAAACTAATGAGCCTATTAATAACAAGTAAATATTTATCCATCTCCATTGCAAAACTAATGAGCTATAAAGTTCTGATAAAGTTTCTGTATAACTCTAATTTGGCTAAGACTATGTAATAAGAAATTTAATAGGTAGTATCTATCTTTTGTCAAACTGTCATCAGGGAAAAGAAAGAGTGGATTAACAATATAATATAATAATACATAATACCACCAGGTAATATGTTCAAATGATGATCCGGCCGATATATATTTAACTTATTGAAAGATAATATTTTCAACACCAAATAAAGTGTGATTAATACAAGCATAATTGAAAAAGTTTATCTGCTTTTTTATTTAATACCTAAACAACTGCCTATTAATAACATAAATGGAGAGGCAAAAGTAGTCAAAATATGAAAAAGTTTCCATCATTTTCGGCATAACTTATGCCCATGCAAAGGAAAAGCTGGCGACCTCGAGCAAATCATCGTCTGATTAATTATCGAATTTATCAATATATTAACAGCATTAGCATCAGAAGCAAAATCAGCAACAGAAACAGCAGCCGACATTAGCAGTAAGTTCAACTGCAATTAGCTACGTGAAAGAAAACTTTGCTGAATTTTTACATACTCTAAACAATACAAAGAAAATAAAAGGCTTTGATAACTATAGGCAACAGAAGACTATTACCCATGGTAATAATGGGTATATATTCTTGAGCAGTATCAACCAACAGTGACATGGTCTAAGTAAATATATAGAATTAAAACAGTTCTTTCGGTATTCCACTATTCAAATTGCATTTGCAATGCGAAGCAAAATGTAAGCAATTAACTATTTTCAGAAGTGAAGTCTTTAATCACAAATGATCAAATAATTGTCCATAAATCGATGCAGGAACATCCTTAATTATTTTGTACACGTGATATTTCGTAATGTAGCCCGCCCAATTGCAAAAGTCTTTTCACCCACTCACACGCTCGCCTGCCTAATTAAGAACTTTTCAGACAGTTGCGAAACCAAAAGATAGGCTGAGAGAAGAGAAAAAACATATCCCCATACATGTATGTATATGTATACATACATATATGCATATAAGGTATATACAACACTTACATATATATTTGTAGATGGGGTTGTATAATAGCAGCTGGGCGCAGTGTCATGACATCGTCATCTCATAACAGGAAGCAGCAGGAAGCTGACACACCACCCAACTCTCAGTGTGGAGCAGGCGGAAACTGCAACGCTCGATTATGTCATTCGAGTGGCGCCCCTAAAGCAATCCCCTCCCTTGCCTCACCCACAACTACCACTTCAGTCCTCTCATATTTGTTATATCGCCATAATGCATGTCATATCTGCCGCATCAACGGCAACAATAACGTGCAACAACTTGATGCGTGTGTTTGCTTATGAGCTAGTTATAATTTTGATTATAGTATGAGGCAAAGCCGGTTGGTGTTGTATTTAGGTGACTACCCTCATATGATTTCTATATTAAATATACTCTCGTACTAGCTAAAAGCATATTTAAGAAATATTTTAAAACAAACAAAAATAAATGAGTTTTTCAGTAGACTATAGAAAATTGATCAGTATCGATGCTATTGATATTGTTTACCTTGAATAACACCAGAGTTTATATACATATGATTTATCATAGCTATTTACAAAGATATTCCAACAAAGATAACTTCTATACTATTTCAATAATTCATTTAAATGTTTAGTTTAACTGTAAACCTTACTTGAAACTGCATTGATTTGAAAATTCATCTTTGGAACAAAGCCATCAATATTTTGGTTCGCAAAAAAAGTATAGATTATGGAAACTGCCCGAACTATGAAAAAATAGTGAATACTGAGTTCTAAACAATGTCAAACTAATGATAATATATGGTTGGCAACTAAGAAAACTAGCTCAAGTGTAGCTGCCAAGCCGTAAATATAAACAAATAATCCAAACGCATTGAGATATGTATTAACTATTGCACATAAAAGAGAGGCAATATCAATTAAATTTAAATAAAAATGCAGTCACATAAATTCCACTCAAAGCCAGCCCAAAAGACAAAATAAATACCACGAAATAAAAGATGCATTGATTGCTAAATGAGGCACAACCACTTAAGGGTTTTGGTTCAGTTCGTTATGGAAACACACACTCACACACTTACACACACACACGCACGCATACACACACATATACGCGCATATCCTGTCACGCATTATAAGTTTATTATGTGCTTTTCTGGCGTCACTGCACTTGAACCCCGGTCCAATAATTCAGGGAACCCAACTCTGGCTTTAGCTTTGGCCATGGAGGCTGTGCTTTTACGAGTGTATGCAAATAAATGTGCATAATTTGTCAGCACAATTCACTGGCGAGTGTCCTTCTCCCCATCCCTATAATGCCTTTCGTCGGGAAGTGCAGAAAATCAAGCATTGTTGTTAATTAGCTTACTAATTGAGCACAACAAACGTATAATGACGACATTTACTCCATTCATTTCGGCTGTGAGTTTTTATATGTTTTTATTTAGTCACCAAGGTATTGTAACTTGAAATCAATTTTGAGAAACTTTAATTACGATAGTATCGATATTACATCAATTCTTTAGCAGTATTAAATTCCGAGTCCCTCTCAGAGACTTTAGTTATTTTATATCTTTATTCTTTTTCGAAATGTTTGTTATATGTTCTTCTATTTACAGATTAAGTACAGGGCCTCTCACGGTCAGGGTCGCTGGATCAGTTAATTTTTAGTTTGATCCTTATGAAACAAGCTAGATAAATAAATGCTCGATTTTTAACACGCTGATGTGCCTAGAACTGACTTGGTTATACACATCTGTCGAAAGTATACAAACACAAAATATAATAAATTATGGTTCACCTTCCATGGCTTATGGAACTTTTGGGCAAATTTTCTAAAAGTTTCTTCCTTTTAGTTGTTCTCCTCTGTGTGTTTAAATTTTAAGTTTTAGATAGATAGGTTAATACACGGATTAAACCGAAGTCTACTTATGGCAAGGGCACATAACGTATCGTAATTAAAGCAGGCGCATGAAGTTCTGATTCCGTGATAAGCTTAAATGCAGAACAGATGAGTTGCAATCGCATGACAGAGCTGTCACACACACACACACACACTCACACACAATGCCACACGTGCAATGTGTAGTGCACAAACGCCCATCCGCCCCTAAGACACACTAAGCGCGTCCTTGAGCGCACTTTTCTGCCACTTGCCTTCTATTTGTAATTTTAACGAGCTGTTGTTGCTGTTGGGGCTGTTGATGTTGCTGTTGTTGATGGTGTTGCTGCTGCTGCTGCTGCTGCTGGTATTGTTGCTGCTTTGCTTAGTGTTTGCACAGCTCAAAGAGTGTCGAGCACTTGTACAACATTTTAGTGTACGACTGAAAGGCCTCAGTAACTGCCATTTTCTTTTCAAATTCGCAACTTTTAACATTTCTTTTTGCGCGTCTCAAAAGAAAATGAATTTCCTTTGGCATTTCCTTGTCTAGCTGTGCATTTCAGAAGATTTGAAAAGGGCACCACTCACCCACAACTTCTTTGCCGCACGCCTCAATCTTAGATTCTGTCTCGCTCTCTCACTGCCATGTTTGTTGCATGTGCAGCAATTTCCGGCGGAAGCGCGAAAAACTTATGCAGGTATTTAAGTGGCCGTTGCTGTAATGTTGCCAACTCTTTTACTACGCGACGTCTACATCTGCTACAATTTGTGCGAGATATTCAAGCCGAACCAAACTTCTCACCTACTTCTTGGCGACTTTGACTTGCGCCATTTCTCAATGTGCACACTTCCGTTTCCGGCCGCTGGTCGAGGCAAGGAGCGGCAACCACCAAATAGTCATCTTCAGCAAATCAGACTGCAAACAGCACCACAACAGTCTCGACTGGTTCATACGAAAGTGAGTTTCATGTCTGACTACATTTCGGATACTCCGCAGTAAAAGAAATTTCCAAATAAAATATACAAGTCTTAATCTGAAGAAGTGTTTAAATCGTGGCCGAGAAAAACTGAAAACCGATCATCTTCCACATCGAGGAACTGTAACCTTTAAAAAGTCATATTATGCATTTCTATAACTGGCTCAAACTGTTTCAAGCCAAAGTGTCATTTGAGTGTACACGGAATGGAAGAATGTGCAAGTAATTTGAATATTTATTTGTAGAATCGGAACTGCAGGGTATATAGAAAGCCTAGGAAATAGTTAAAAAAAGTTATCCCCCACCTCAGAGCAATTTTATTGAGATATGCATATGTGTGTATATACATGTAGTATGTATGTAGGTATGTTGCCTGCCGACTTTTGTGTGGGACATGAAATACGAATTTGTATTTACTTTTACAGAAAATTGCTTTTAGGAGAAACTCCTGTGACGGCCTAACAAATTATGCAAGCATTCCCCTTGGCTGATTTATGATGACAAGCGACAGTTTCGAGTAGTTTGTTAGTAAAGGCCACATGTCACCTTTCAAATTTTCAACACAAAAAAGGCAATCCACTTTTAATTAAACCAAAAACATTTCGATGTTAATTCGAACGCACACTAAGTCAAACCACGTATTATACGATAAATGTGAGTTTTAGGCTGTCCTTACGAAGCCAAAGACAAATTTTGTTGCAATTTTATATATACAAAAACAAACAGTTTGGTTTTTATTTAGCCTAAAAATAATAATTGATAAGACAAGCTCTTCTGAAACTTGTAAAATTGAGTTCGTCAAAATGCGTTGCTATATCTAATAAAATATTTGTATTTTCCCAAAAAACAGAACCCTATAAAGAAACTGTCAGGGGCTTTAACAGGTTTAATATAAAATTAATGAATACGTTTGGAAAAATAATTCAAAAAGAAACATAAATTTTTCCCAAAAATATATAGTTGAAGTTCTAAAAAAGTTGCTAAAATTTCAAGTATTTTTGAATTTAATGGAGGAGGATCATAGACCAGAATGGGGTCGAGGCTGTAGTCGTGGTAGGTGACAATTCAATTCGATTTCTTTAGGAAGCAAATACATTTTGACTATATCTTTTTGTAGGTTGCATATTGCCCCAACGTGTTGTCGTATCGATTTTCGGTTTTTTGGCGCTGGCTTGTGCATATACAAATCGTGTCTCAATGTCCCATGTTATTACAAAGTTGGTTGTGCCCATAAATCGAACGGACAGTGGTGATAAGGACGATGTTTGTCCCAAAGATGACGATTCCAGTACGGAGACCGATGATGTTGTGTGTGTAAAAATTATTATTTCGACAGATATATGCTAACTATTTACCCCACACACTCAGAATAAGGGCGAATACAAGTGGTCAGAACAGTTGCAGGGCAACATTTTAGGAAGCTTTTATCTTGGATATCTTCTTACCCATTTACCGGGTGGCATTTTGGCTGACAAATATGGTGCCAAATGGGTTCTAGCTATATGCATGTTAGTCTCTGGATTGAGTACAATGTGCACACCATTAGCGATCAACTGGGCTAAAGAATATGGTCTAATAGTCATCCGCATCATCATGGGCGCTTCACAAGGTCCGTTATTTCCAGCTCTCGCATCCTTGCTCTCAGCTTGGGTACCCTCCAAAGAGCGTGCCACGCTAGGTGCCTTTGCCTACAGTGGTGTTACCGCGGGTACCGTTTTTAGTAACATTTTTTCTGGACTAATGCTTCACTCCTATCACTGGTCGGTAACGTTGATTGTATTTGGTGCTGTAACGGTTGTCTGGAGTATAATCTTTGTGCGTGATTTTATTCATTTCATTTAACGAATTCATATTTATAACATGATTCTCAACTGATCTCAGGTATTCCTATGCACCAGTAGACCGGATCAACACCCTTGTATTAAGCCCAAAGAAATGGCATATCTAAATGAAGAATTAGGCCAACATGTCACAGGTAAATTGTCAATACCCTGGAAGGAGATAATGCTCAGCAAGGCTACGGCGGCAGTTATCATAAGTCAGATAGGCCACGATTGGGGATACTTTGTAATGATCACGTGTCTGCCCAAGTATATAGCCGATGTTCTTCAATTTTCCATTCGATCCAATGGCTTTGTAACAGCCCTACCCTTTCTGGCCATGTGGATTTGTACCATTTTCAGCGGTTGGTTGGCCGATTATTTAATACGTACTGGGAAACTATCGATGGACGTTGAGCGTAAATTGTTTACATTTATCGGTAAGTAGTCCTCAAATAAGTTCTGTATCAGCTAGTAAAGCTTCCTTATATATTCTTACAGCTGCCTTGGGTCCGGGAGCGTTTACGGTTGCAGCCTCGTATGCCGGTTGCAATAGGATCCCGGTCATAGCATTGTTTACCATTGCAATGTTGATTATGGGTTTTTATTATTCTGGCCAGAAATTATCACCACTGGACATGGCGCCTGCCTATTCGGGTACAATCATGGCCATCACTAATGGGCTTGGCTCCCTTTCGGGATTGGCTTCACCTCCTGTGGTCGGTTTATTGACGCCACATGTAAGTGAAATGATTACAAGATAAACTAGTTAAACTAGAGCGAACCCTTGACATCTTAGTTCCTTGTATCCCCGTGAAGTCTTTAAGTAAGAGTCTTATGCACATTCAACTTATGTTTACTAAACCTGAGACTAGGTATAGATAGATCAAGTAATTCACCCTCACTTTTAACCAGAGTATATCTAGTATGTATATCTATATAATCCAATATATATTTCCCATTACAGGCAAATATGCATGAGTGGCGTATTGTATTCTGGTTGGGTTTTGTAATTCTGGTAGTATCTGCCGTCGTATTTGCGATCTGGGGAACAGCAGAGGTGCAGCCCTACGATCCCTCTTATACTGGCGAGAAAAAGAAAGGATAAATTTACAGTATTTGCATTGTAAATATTTTACATAGCAATAAAGGTGGTTTGTTTTGAAAATAATACACACTTTGAAGGGCTTTGATTAAAGACATCATTAAATGAAATTGCGTTCGGAATGCCATCGATTTTAGCTGGAGTCCCCTCACTATTTTTAATGATTCGTTCAAAAGCACCACGAAACGCGGCACAAATCGATTTTTGCCATAGTATTTGGAGCATTCAAGATGTGTGTGTGTGTGTGTGTATACTTTTTTATTTGTGTTTAAGGTAAGCGTGACCAGACCAGGTGGGCTGGCCAAAATGACTTAATTAACGCATTGCGCCTGACATGCCTTCAACGACGCCTCGAAACGCGATTCCGACTCACGACTTCTTGGTGTCTCTCAGTCGTATAGCCATGTGGATGTGGATGCGAATGTCCATAACGGTAAATGCCAATGGCCCTGGCATTTACTCATGACACTGCTGGGGTCTCAACTCTAAACTATTGACCTCGCACAAAAACATTCCTTCCGTCTATTCGTTTTCTTCTTTCTGCATGTTTTAAAAGCTGAAGCCGAATCTTTAAATTTTCTATTGGTTTTTTTTAATATGAACAATTTAACTACCCTACTTTTACTAGGCAGCAATCTGTACTAGACTGTAAATTATTGCATAACTTTTTTAAGAGAAACGTATCTTCAGGGTATAGCAAGCTCTCACTATTTGCAAGTACATCTAAAAATATAGCCAGTTGATTTAACAAACGGCAATCGATAGACCCAAGCGATTTTAATCACATCCTGTCAACGTCAGACCGTCCTTCGGGGCCACTTGTCCTGACAGACAAAGAGATAGGGCAACATGCTATTAGCATCGTAAAATATGCAGACTTGCCAATTAGATGTCCCATTTTTTATACACATATTACAAGAAATAAGCCATAAAAAGTGTCAACATGTCTGCGGCTTCTCTTTTTTCATTTGTTGCCCTGTTGTCGTCATGCATTTTTTTATGTTTATGAATATCTCTTTTTGGAGAGACCATTATTTATTAGTTTGTTTACGATTACTTGAAGGTAATTTTCATTGATTAAAATGAGTGTATCATCCAAGTCATTAGACTATTAAAGATGTTTTAAATTTTTCTACTTATTACCATACATAAATTTGCTTATTGTCTTGCAATATTTGACTAGCATCCATTGTGAGAACAATAGTATTGTGTGATTGTTAAGGATATCACATTCTCGAACATTTTAACTACAATTTTATTCAGGGTGTTTTTCATGTCTTTATAATATTGCAAGCTAAGTATTCCTACAGCTACAGCAAAATGCTCGTAAATCTTAAAAATAATGTTTATATCAGCTTGGCTTTTGTCCTGGGCCCTGACTTTGATTTGTTTTGTGTGTCCTGCGAGTGCCATAAAACAATTACTCGACATGTTTAAAATTGTCTGGGCTATTGACAAGGGCAACAGACAGAAAAGGACATATAAAGTCAGACCACCACAGCAGCAGGCTAAATGCTAGGCCAGCCTGGTAAACACACACACACACACACACAGACACACACATAACCACGCACTCACGCACACACATACTTATATAGTAAACCAATAGCTGTCTATGATTTCAGATGGTAACTTTTTGTTAGCTTTACCTTGGATATGTTCGCTGTATTCATGTCAACATTTTGACAATTTGCGTGGCATTAAATATTGATATTTGGTAAATATTTTTGCAGTTTAGCTTCAAAAACATGATTGAGATTGCGCATACGACCCATAGCACAATCACAACATTAGAGGAATTTTCTTTGGGGTTCAATGTGAATCTAATGCTAAAGCTAAGCTATATGAATTTGTGACAAATATTAAGAGGCTTTTACGCCTTTATTTTCTAGTTAACAATGGAGCATACATGATAAATGTATTTTAAAAAATATATAAATCAATCTACAAGTAATTTATACATAATGTATTCTTCTATACATGTGGAATATCTCGATAAAAATATAAAAAAAAAGGATTTTAATATTATATTTCCCCATTTTTATAGATTTATTCCACTAATAACAAGAATTTGTCTACTACACTAAATTATAACTATTATAAAACAACAATAATTGTACTTACATTGTGAGCGCTTTTCTTTCCTTTAAGCTGATAGTAGTTCAATTTTCATTTTAATTAGAAGAATAATGTTGCTAATTATTAATATGCTATCGTTATTTGATTTAATTTTCACTGCGTTTACACTGCACACACTTATAAAACTTAATTAAGCCCTTATGCATTTCTTGGAAAGATTTTTAAACACACATAGAGACACAAATATTAGTTATACGATATTTTTATAGACACCGACGTAATATGAGAGCTTTGCGTAAATACAGTTGGATTATTAAAATGAAATTCCTTTGTCGACTTCACTGTAGCTAAAAGTAAAAAGAAATATGTATATGAGTTACTTTCGCATAATATTTTAAATGTTCTAAAATAGATGTTTATGTATAGTTAAATTTTGTGTATCTGTTATCCCATTTGTAATATATATATGTCTAACTCTCAATACGATGGAGGATTTAATGGCATTACTACAACATTAGTGACAATTCCATATAATTTATTGTAAATGCATGCGTAAGCGCCTCTAACACAAAATCAACAGTACATAAACCTATTTGTTATACAACAACAATAACAATCTAAGTAACAATTCAACAACAATCTAATATATTTAGGCGAGTGTTTTGTGTGGCCATCGAAAAGGTAATAAAGGGTTTATCTATACGTGCAAAGCTGAATTGATATTCATATAAATGCCATGTTCGTGTGTAGGTTAATAGTCGCGTGCACAGTGGGTCATTGTTATTGAGTTTGACATTAAACAATCACTTAAACAATCTGTTAAATTAAATAAAGTAAAACATTCTGAAATAGAAAATATCTAAGAATATTTAAGACATGTAGCATATTCAGAAAGTGAAGGTTTCGGTTCATGTATTATACACAGAAAAAAAAGAGATGATAATAGCAAAGATTATTATTCAGGCAGATGGACTTTGATTTAGTTTTATTTGAGCAATTTTAAGTGCAATTAAAGATTATTTGACGATCAAAGTGCTGAAATAATTCAAGCAGAGTGGCAATTAGGTAAACAGACTCTTAAACAGTTATTCACTCATCCTTTGTTTAATTTAATAGGCATTATAATTTTGTATAATTTAAAAAACATTTACGAATATCAAGTCGACTCAAGATCTTTTTTTTATTGTTTTTTTTTGATAATTTATAGAGTACTTTAAAGACGAGACCGAGAAATAAATAATTTATTTATTTATTTAATATTTAAGGCACTGTGCAGATATATAACTAGAATACAGCTGTGTATAAAACTGCATATTAAAATAAAACTTTAATAAGATAGTGTATATTTCAATATTTATAATCTCTCCTAAGCATCATATAACCTAAATAAAAATATAGTTAACATATGTAAGGATATATCTGCTACTCTGCTATTATTATCTACTTAGTTCTCGGTCGCCCGCCCATTGACCATCAACTTTTTCTTTTGCTCTGGACATTTAAAGCACGCTTTTCACATATTTAATAAATTTATGGCCAGTCCCATTTTGGTGTTGGCTGCATATTGCGATGGATTGAATTGGATTTACATAAATAGACCCATCTGCACGCAATATAAATATGCATATAAATCTTTAATGTAGATTAGGCATGTGGAAGGGCTTTAAAACTCATGATAAAACACTATATGAGACCTTTATGAAAATGCATATTAACTGATGCCTTAACATGTGATAATATAAAAATATATACATATATACTTAAGCTTGCATCAATGAAGGAGCGAGTTCTGCTTTTATGAGCCCACATACATATACACACATGTACAGAAAAATCCATAAAGTGAATGTAAAAATTTCATTTTAAAATAAAGTTTCTCATAGATAAAAGTCGGATATATTTATTTAATATTAATATATATCTTATTAAAATGTAAGTAACTGGGTCATTTTACTGCTCGAGTTAGGAAAAATTATTATATTATACAACAACAAAATATAATAAACAGTATATTTATCGTGGTTTGGCTCATAGTTCCTATAACAGCTACATATATGGTTACTTAGTCCGACCTTTATAATTGTTAGGAGCATAAAGTATCTCATATCTAGTGAGCTTGGAATACAAACAAGTTGATAAACTAATTGTTGTCCAGCCTTTTGTTCTTATGGGAGCTATACGATAGATTTCCAATTTGAATCCTCACGAAATGGTTAAAGTAAATAAAAAGTATCTTGCCAGAACTCATACCAGAATTGCTCTTGTTATTAAGATTTGTTTTCGATTTATGGGTAAGTGAGGCGTGGCATCTAAAATTTGAAAAATAAAAAGTTGATTTATCTGCTCCTATGTATAAGAAGTCTTTATATGAAATCTGGAACCCTAAGGCTAACCAGCTCTGAGATGCTTTTGTTCTTACAGACAGACGGATATATATTGTTACACTCGCACAAGGTATTAAAATATATAGACAATTCTAAGAAGAGCGAGAAACTTGAAAAATGCATTAAAATTAATTTTAAAAATTCTCTTTGTATTAATTAGATGGCTAACAGCACATTTATAAACTTACAATATTTATGGTAAAGTGTCACAATTTTAACAAACCGGCCGGACAGGACAAGAAGAAAAACACAGTCCAGTCACACAACCGACAACAACTACAACAATAAGGCAACAAAAAAATTGAAAATGTAGGTCAGCAATATGAATTGAAAAGCAGCATTGAAAACGGCCACAACAGCAATGAATAACTACACATGGGTTATGTGGGTGTGCGAGTGTGCGAGTGGGCGAGTGTGTGATGTGTGTGTGCGTGTGTGGAGTGTGTGGAGTGTTTTGTGCTTTGTTTGCCACACTGTAAAATCAATTTTCATTAAACTGTGCCATGCGTCGTATGAGTAATCAGCGAGCAAATAAGTAAAACACACAGAACAATGTTGCGTATGCGTAATATGTGTGTATCTCCATGTGTGGTTGTGTATATGTGTGTATATATTCGTTGTTGGTACGTTAACATATTGTGGCATAAATCAATTTAACACTAATTTCAATAAAACAAAATACCACATTCAATGAACGTTAAATATATGTAATTGCAGGCTAATAAAAAACAATCGAGAATGCTGAGCACTCGACTAACACATGCCCTGCAGAAATATATATTTATCAAGAGATGGCCATTGAAAATAAAGTTATTGGCCTAAAGAGAGAACAATTATATACATAGATATAACAAGTAAATGGCTTGTGTATTCTGTAATTTAATTGTTATTTTAAGATGTTGTAACCAATTATTTATTTTCTTTCAAAGAAGAAGTATTTGAACAATATGTTTTAAAAATTATTTCGCCCAAAAAGGAACGCTGTAAAACAAACTATACCCTAAAACAAAATTAAAATTAATGCAGATAATTATATTATAAATACATATTATGGTTTTTTATGTTGTTGTTGTCGTATTAAAGTTATAATATAACTATACATAAAAGAACATTTACAAAATGGATTCAACTTTAATAAAAGTAATGTAATACTTTTAATGGAAACTGAAATTGCATAGCAAAAAATCAACAAAACTGAGCAATATTTAATGTTTACGTATTGAGAGAGTTAAACACATTAAATTTTCTGTATATTTACTTTAACATGGTAACTCTTTGGCAATTATATTGTATGCTTGAATGCACTTCACTTATAAGTCCATTGCCATTGTGATCCAATTCAGTATCTGTGATTATTAGAATTGTATTTGCGTGCGAGACAATTTACTTTACATATAAGGAGTTAGTTAACTATCCCTTCCCACAATTAAAAGGTAAAAAGAAATTACCTTCTGTGCTTTTTGCCGTTTTTAACAAGAATTATTTGTTGTTTTATTATATTATTTAGCTAATCGATTTGATCCGTTTATACTATAATTTAGTTGGTTTAGATCAACATGATAATGATGATAAAATAGCAACAACACATGAATATTTTTAAGCTTGATAACTTGCCGCCTTTGGCTGATTTTCGTGGCAATTGCAACTGGAATTGGAATTGGCTAAAGTTATCTTCTGACTCTTTATTCTCGTCGTTTTTATGGTTGCTATTATTGTTGTTGTAGTGGTTGCCTTCGATGTTGTTGTTGCTGTCCCCGAATTGAATGTTGGCGCAATTTTTAATGCACATTTTCCTCGACTGACCTACGTTTATTGTGTGTCAGCAGAAATTTATTTGATTACACTTTCCACAATTTCACAATTGCCTTTAGCAGATATTTTAGTTTGTAATCAAAGTCGTTGGTTTAATGGCTGCCAAAGTTATAGTTTTAGTTTTAGTTGTTAGTTTATCCTTGAAATGCACATAATTTGCATAAAATGCACGTAAAGCGCAGCCCTAAAACATAAAAAAAAACTGTATAAAAAACTGGCATTTTTAAATAACTCAATTTACAATATTTGAAATCGACTGACGGCGACAATAGGAACAGACTACGAGATACCGTGTACCCATTTTGGAAACACTTTAACACGCCTTTCCACTCAAGTATACACGTTACCAACTATTATTTATAATATTTATTTATACGCTAGGTGCCCAGTACAGCTTTCTCTGTTCAGCACTACTACACTATCGAGCTTAATGAAATTTTCCGTCAGCTAATGCTTTTAAATCTTAGAAAATATACCAAATAACAAATAACACTGATTCATTTAAGGAGTTTCCAAAATCAAATTTTGTGTCTCTGCTCTCTATTACTTTTGGTCAACCTCTTCTTATTTTTGGAACAGCGTGTGACAAAGGCGAAAAATAAAGCTGATATAAAGCTTGTGATAAACTAGTGATCGTGTACAATCTTAAAATGTCAAAAATAATATAATTATAATACGCTATTTTAAAACTACAGTCGACGAAACTTCTGTTTAACATCTTCTCGATAAACAATCTAAATCTTTTCACACATTTTGGTTGAAGTCTATTTATTATATATCTTTGCTTAACAATATCTATAATGGTTTCCAATTGTTCACTTATCACACACTCATATCTAGTTCACATAGACTTAGCAGACGTTTAATGTTTTTGAAAGAAACTGTAGAGATTCGAAACACATACTATAAAATGTTGGCTTTATAATTGACTTAAGTGGATATAGAAGATCGTACACATGGCTCTATAAAGGAAAATTTTTTAAACTTTCACTTTTCACTTCAGACGACGCATTTGTTTTTGGCGCTTCAGCAGCTGCTGTTGCTGTTGCTGTTGCTGTTGCTGTTGCCTGTGGCATGCGACGCGGTTGCTGTCGTTTTGTATACTAAGGACAGATGTGGAGCAGCTGCGTCTCAGGTCCTGTGGGAAGAGTGTGTCGTGTATCCTGTATGCGCGCGCACTGTATTCAAAGAGCGTTAATGGGAGGGCTGACTACGCTCCTGACTTGTTTATAACAACAAAACTCTCTCAGCAGTAAAGAGTGTATAGTCATACTCATTGTTGTTGTTGTTATTTTCGCTTTTGCTGTTGCTGCTGCTGCATTTAACTTGAACTTTTATAAAGTTGGCAGGACGTACGCGGCGCCTTTTCTTTAACCGATTTCAAGGAATTTACTTAAAATTCTTGTTTTTTGTTTCTGCTGAGACACTCAGGCGTTGGCCAGGCCAGGCCAGGCCAGGCCACATATACACTTTTATGTGTATGAGTTTGGTCCACACCCACACACTACCGCACCCACACACTGACACTCACACTCTTGCGATGACGACTTTGAAATAAATAAGCATTCGAGCTGGCATTGACCAGGTTATATTAGAGCTTCGAGTTGAGCAGAATCGAGCTAATCAAAGAAGGCAAAACTCGTAGAACTTCTTCAGCTTAGGGTCAATCAATCAATTCAATTGGCTAATTGACAGCTAATTGGCACTATAAAGGCCAACAAGTAGTTCAAATAAATATAATTAATATCAAAGTAGCTAAAACTTTGACATAATTCCAAACTTCTTCTAGCTTAAATTGAAAGTATTTACTTAAACTCATTATATATCTAAACAGATAAAACAGATAGATTCAACATGAAAGTCGGCTTCCCGTCTATTTCGGATTGAATATAAAGTAAGGATAAGCTTTTTAAAAACTCCAGTAGAAATTCAATTCCTGAACAATAACAACATTTTTTAGAAATTGTAGAAAATTTAAGCTTACGGGATTCAAAGCACTTTCATTAGTTTCTAAAAACTGAAACTGATCTGAAACGAATACATATATAATTAATTAGGTCTGACACAATTCTATCAAATCTTATACATACATAATTCCCTCTGCAATGGAATAGATAAATTCTATCCTGTTAATCAAAAGGAAATATTCAGAGATATAAAAAAATGTTTTAGCTTTGTTGGCAAACTCGCAGTCTTTTGGCAGTGCTTACAAGAAATGCAATTCAGTTTGACTTGCAAAAGTCGAAGCAATAATCTATTTTGCATAGCAGCTCAGCACTTAACACTACCGAGGCCAGGCCACCGCCCCTACCAATGGCTAGGCCCCCAACTATGTTATATATTCGAGTCTGCTTTGTATATATTCAACGAAATTATCATCTTGCTTCGTACGTGCTGTCAGGCCAAGCTAGAAGACAGGCTGCCTCACTGCTTGGCCTTGATAGAACCATGCTTGGTAAACTCGTGCAGCTGCGTGACAAGCCCCTTTTGCCCCTCTTGGACTCAGCAAGCTGCTTATCTCACAGGAAACACTGGTTGCTTGCGAATCTATGGTGAATTTCAAAAAAAAAAAAAAAAAAAAAACAGAAGGAAAATACAGCAAGAACAGAAAAAGAAAAGTTGCAAACTGGAATTGGAGCAAGAAATTGTAAGTGAAACGTCGAAATGCTTTTTCAGCATTGCAGGTCTCAAAGAAAGTGCTCAAAAATTGTACACTTGTTTATGGCATGCCAAAGCTTAAATATTTGTTCATTTCTTTATTTCTTTTATATTATTTGTAATTTCCTTGCCAGAAATGTCCACTACCCAATGCCTCAACAAGTTTCTTGTTGTAATACAATATATGTTGGCAAAAAGCTTGGCTAACACTTAAAGCTCAAGTCTAGGCCAAGTTCAAAATGTGTAAAGGAAATGCACAAAATGAGCGTGTACATTGCTTGAGTGTGTGTGTGTGTTTGTGTTTGTGTTATGTGAACTCACACACAATGCATAAAAAAATATAGGCAGTTAAATGCCAGTTTTATATTCATTACAAAGAGTCGGGCAGCACCAACAATTTACGACTCCAAAGCAAGCAGGTCCAGTATTTTTATATCTCCGCCTGCTTACCTTATAGGAAAAGCGCCCAAACGCACACCAATACAAATACACACACACCCTCACAGGTAAGGCCCCAAACATTCTCTCCCAAGTAAAACAAGTGGCATGGACGAAAAAATAAAATAAATTCAAATAGAAATAAAAGACATATTGATGCATATCACCGAATATTTTAAAACAATTTTAGTAAATGTGAATTGGAAAAAACTTACTTTATAAAAATGAAAAACCTCAGTTACTATTATTTTTTGAATTTTTAAGTTTTTGATGTTAATTAAAAATTTGACAGAACCTAATTAGTTAAAGATTAAAATACAATATAATACGATAGTAATATTTATAATAATAATATTAATATGTATATATATCTATATATGTACATATATAACTATTTAAAGAATTTATGAATTTATTTATTTAATTTGTAAATGTACAATACAAAGTACAATATGTATACGATTAAATAATGACTACGGAGGAATTATGTATGACTTTATTATTTACCGAAATTAGGAGGATTGAAGTATGACTTTATCATTAACCGAAATGCATATTGAGGATAAATGAAATAACTTATACGTATAAAGAGATGTTAGTATAGTTATATAAATTGAAAATCAAACATCAGATATGGATAAAAAATGCTGTGAAAAACGCTTATATTCGAAAAGGCGATCAATGAAAAAATGTTATTACCAAACACAAGACTTTCTACTTATGGATGGATTATATGCTTTACTTCAAAGGAAAGAATAAAAGCATATACCCTCGAAAAGTTTTACAATTGCAAAAATATTGAAGGACGGGCTGAGGTGCACACAGGCACAAGTATAATAGACACACCTGAGTGTTAGATACACACACACACACACACACACACACATTACACACTAAACGCATTTGTGTGTGTATGCTATGCCTTAACTTGACTTGGGCAACACAAACAACAAATGTCTGAGGCAGCGAAAAACGAAAGTAATGGTATAGGCAAAGTTTGTGCTTTATATTTGTTCTTTTTTTCTAGATTTTTCTTACTTAACTAACTCAAGTGAAAATCAACTTGGCTCATTTTGAAGGACTTTTGGCATTTTCTCTGGCCTTTTGCGATTGTTTATTTATTTTGCGCTAAAAATTAAAGGGCCACGAAACTTTTGTTGGGATTCTAAATTACTTTACACGCTACTTGAACACGCAGGCAACGTAAGTTCGTAAATTTCAGGTCCGACATGAGATGGACATTTAATTTAATTAAAAATAGCATGTGAAATAAACACAAAAATAAAAGCAAAGAAAATCCACAACCCTCATTAGAAAAAATAGGATTTAAGCAAGGACTAGTGTGGCATTTAAACTTTGAATAATATATAATATTCAATATACTTTGCTATTTGAAAAAACTATTATTATTGCTATAGGAAAATTGAGTAACAGATCTCACTTTCGAATAACAATTTACATTTCATACCTTAGGGCTTGTAAAAAATTAAAGTAAAAGTAGCCAAACTGTTCCAGATTTCACTAAAAAACAACATTAACTCACAAGTTACAAAGTTAATTGTTAAAAATTTATGCACATATCAAAGTGTTAAAAATAAAATGCTTAAAGCTGTATATATTAAGTTACTTCATCTTAGCTAACAGTCCATGATATTGAACATAGAACACAGCAATTATAATATCATTATTATATCAGTTGTCTGGTTGATTTGGAGAGAGACGAGATAAACATGAGGTGCGTAGTACCCTTGGTCTATTCCAAGATGCAAAATAAAAATGGCTGGAGTTCTGGAAAGGACAACACATCAATTGGCAGTCGACTAAAAGTATTTTATCAGCTAATGTGAGACGCTACTCGTAACTTTGCTGATAAGAGATACATTTTTTTACGTACTTTCGTTTGAAGCTACAGTGAGAACAAGAAGAAGCACAACAACAAAACTCACTGAACGCGCACGACAGGAACAATTTTAAAGGGATAACAAATATTTATTTAACAACTAATTTAATTAGTTTTATATTTGTGTTTTTATTATTATTAATTACACGACCGATAGACAGATGCACACTAAGCTCATTAAGCACTAAAAATTAGTTGATATAATTAAAAATTATTCATTAATTTGTTTAGATTTGCAATTGGTTCTATTATTTGTATGTTGAATTTAATTATTGTTAATATTTTTACTATTTCTATTTGTTAGTGATACAGTTTGTTGCTTGAAATTGAAGCCAGTTAATTTTTTGTTGTGCTGCGTGTCTGTGAGTGTTAACGAAATGAGGAAAGATTGTCTACTAAATTTGCAAAACTTGGCCCGAACCTAATGCCAACCGAACTCAGTCGAGGCAGAGGCAAAGTCAGAGCTTTGCTGCTCCTGCTTCTGCTTCTGCTGCTGCCACTTCACGGACACCGCTGCGTATGTGTAATGTGCGGAGTGCGTATGTCAGTGTTGGACAGTGTTGGGCAATGCGCGCGCAAATTGCCAACGCTTGCACACAACAGGCAAATGGCAATGTCGCCCACAACAGCTGAGCGACAGCGACAGCTGCTGAGAGCTGATTGAGAGACACAACAGTTGAGAGAAACAGCCAGAAAGAGAGAGAGAGAGAGAGAGAGAGCAGGCGCACAGTGGACTTTGCGAGTTAAAGTGAAAGTATTCTTGTTGATTAAAAGACCATTGCGAGCCGTCCCATTCCCATCCCTACATACTCAATTCCATTAGAAAGGTCGCTAATTTTACTGATAAGAATTTATCATTGATGCTGGCAATGCTCTCGGTAAAAAGAGACAGCAACAATCTACTCAGTGCCCACTTATGAAATGTTGACCGGAAGTGTCCGTTGGTAAGTGTCATTTCCTTAATCAAACAATTGCCAACCAATTTTTAGAAAAAAACTCAATAAGTTGCAGTTCAACAAAGTCAAAAGAGAAAAAGCTTTCAAATTGAATTGTAAAAAAACTGAGGTTTATTAAAGAAAAAATTTATTGTCGCTTTAAAAGGAGTAAAGAAAAACTTTTCTATAAGAATTCAACAAATTTTAATTACTTAATTTGAAGCATTTCTTTGCAAGTGAGTAATCAAATTTACAACTTTCATATTCAACATGTAACTTCTGTAAAATTTTCAAAATAAACTTCTGCGAATGCTCAATGTGTCATGCTTCGGAGAAGGGTACAGTTAAATACTGTATCCGTTAGTTGGGTAGTAAGAGTATCATCTAATCGGTAAAGTTAATACTGAATTGCCGAGTTTCAAGTTAATAAAAAAATTGTAACGCCAAAGTCTCAGACGTGACTGTCTAATGTATGCTTTTGGAAAAGGGGCAGCGCGTTATCTGAGAAGTTCCGCTGTAGACTGAAAACTTTGTTGTAGTCAATGCAACATTTACATGTTGATTTGCACGCCAAAGTTCGAGGCCAGCTAATGCAATTCAATACCAATGTCGACTACGATTCTAGCGTCTTTGGTAAAGCTATAAAACCAAAGACAAAGTCACAAATGGCCAACAGTCAGCACAGCGCAATTTGCAAATATGTGGAAGCAACAAAATCTCAGTATCTCCTTCATCATCACCATCTGCTGTGTGGTTGCCTTTGTAGAAGCCCTGCCCACGAATGTGCCACGCTATAATCAACTGGGGTAAGTGTAACTATACGAGAGCTTAAATAACATTGAATCGGACAAGTGACAAGTCAAGTATTTCCTCTGCTCCCAGATACAAACCATCACAACAGTCCAACTCTAGTAGCTACAACAACAGCCTGGTGCATACAACGGATCGCTTGGGAGTTAGGTTACCAAAGCAGACAGTGACTACGCCCACACCGCAGTTTGAATACGCCTTACTGGGTCAAGATCCTGAGGATCAGCATTGGTATCGCGTCAGTCTAACGCCCACAAGCAACAAATCCGGCTATCGTGCCCAGTTTGCCACTAGAAAATCCCCTCCATTTGATGCTCAGCTCGCCCATAAGCATGACAAGACCATTCAAGACTTGCTCAATTTCTTGGAAAAATCCGAGGAGCACAATCTACTACAGGTTTATGGTCAGCTCCTGGCAAGCGAGGATGAGGAATCGAAGATAAAACGCAATGTGGACAACGAGCTAGATGTTGACAATCAAATTGAGGACAAAGATATATTAAGGACCGATGACAATCGACCACTACTGTTGGTGGGGGAACTGCCAGGCACAGCCACGCCTACTGCTTCCCAAAATGGCACTGATGCCTCGATGGTCAAGAACTTTGTTTACTTCATAAAGGGCTTAAAATGAGGAGCACCTCGAATTAAAACAAAATATTATATTATACCACCTTTGTAGCTACAAAAACAGTAGCAATTATTACTATTATTGGATAATTAAAATTATAAAATTTTATACTGAAATTTGTAAATGTAACCAAGCTATTAGTGAAAAATGTGGGAATGCTAACAATTTATTTATTATTTTTCGAGTACAGGAAAATTTAACTAGCATGAACACGACAACAATGCATTGAGGTTTAATAAGTTAAGTACCTTTTGCTCGAAACTTTGTTCAATTAAATACATCAAAATATTTTTATTTTTTAAATGTTTCCGATTTTACATAACATATAAATGGTAATTTCTTTGGCTAAGGCACATTAAAAGTTATTATTTATAACTTACATGCACAGTAAGTATTTTACACAAACTAAAACTGTTAGCTTGAAAACCTCGTCAAATCAATGTGCTTATACCCTACGCCAAACTAACCAAAACAAAAGCTCTCAAAAACTCTTATATTTGTTATGCTCTCTTCGAATTTTATTAGTTTACTCACGAATTGAAAGGCCAATTTAGCTGATAAGACACAGTGTGTGTTTGTATGTATGCGCCTGACACACTTCTTTGACACTTGCTGCTCCAATTGCAAGAAAGTGGCAATTTGGATGAAACCTAAAGCGAAATCTAACTGTGAATGAGACCAAAAGTGAAGATATCTTTGTACTAGCACTTGACATGATTTGCTTTCGTATTTATGCTAGAATTTGTTTAGGGATTTTGATGGTGTTGGCGAACCAGTGGAGCATCCTCTCGATTGGCACGCTCTAGTTTATCCTCTTTCAACTCGTAAGCGGGACGATAGATCAATTTGCCGAGCTTCTTATCATAGGCCAACAAGCTGGGATTAACACGAGTGCTGCTGCGTTCACCCAAGGATGTGTAGCCCTGGTCATAAAGGGTGCAATATGGTAACTTCTGGCTACGCAAATAGTTCCAAATGTCATGAAAGCTCCACTCCAGCAACGGAAAGATGCGCATCAACGGAGGCCAGCCATTGTCACAGGGCAACATCTCTGAAAGATTCGCACAGCCAGGATCACTACGTCGGCAGCCCAGGAACATGGCACGCACCTGCGGATGCTCTCCCAGTACCTGTTCAATAGCCAACTTGAGAGCACCATGGTAGTGATTTAGTTCAAGCGGATAACGTTCAATGCAGGTGTCAATAAACTGTTCCACCTCCTCGAAAGGATCATGTGATTTGACACAGACAGCCCGTAATGGTTTTGTATTATTCAGCTGCCTGGAAAGCACATCCAACAGAACGGTACAGTCCTTCCCCCCATTGAAGCAGAGCATCATCTCATCCGGCTTATACAAGCTCCTGGCATTTTTTATAATTGTCTCGGTCTGTTTTAACTTGGCCTTTAATTGAGCGTCATCGACGCTCGATAAATTTTGTGTAGACACAATGTGGCAGCTTCGTTGCAATGGAAGTGAACGCTGCCACACTCTGGGGTAATATTGCAGAAGAGGCATCATAGCACCAAATTATTTAAAGAATTTTCCAGCTATTTCACTTTTAACTTCTATATATTTCACCAGAAGTTGTCAAAATTTTGATTTTGAAGTTATCTGAATTGCTTGAAACAAAATATTTCATAAAATTTGAATTTTTGGAAAAAACTTATTGAAAAATAATCAAGTTTATAAGGTTTAATATTATTTATATAACATGACTGAGGGGGATGCTTATATTGAATAATGCTTCTGTATAATGTATCATTAAATCTTAAAGATATATCAAATGATCTGATCTATCTTAAAGATTCACTGATTTGATTAAATTAAATATAATATGTAACTTTCCGCCACCAAGTACTATAATATTTTTGCTTAATCAGATCTGACTCCAGTAAACTAAAAAAACCTTTTTGTTTTCTCAATTCTTTTGAGTTCAATAAAATAGAACACACTCTTTTAGAATAACATAACTTGAGACTACGATTTAATTTACTCATTGATTTATTTTTCTATGATTTTTTAATCTGAGACTCAAACGGATGTATTATACTTATACTTCACACAATACGGAGTCAAACTAACGCCCCTCAGATTTGCCTTCCATCTTTCCGATCTATAAGAACGCAGTCCGGTTCGGGAATGCTCTTGAGGTTCAATTTTGAAGATTCTGATTTTAATCTGATTCGTGTAACCCTGCAATGAGCTGATTCTAGGAGGTTCGGCTTAAAACCGTTTTGAAGCCTTGTTAGAAAATGTTCAAGCTTACAATTAAAAAAAAAACAACTCATTAATTTATTTCAGCAATATGCTCTATAATTTTAATCTTTTTAAGCATTCAGCAAAAAATAATTTATTTTCAATAATGCACAAATGCAAAACAGTGCATATAGTTTTTGTTTCGCAAAGCAGAAAAATAGGCGCTGAGTTGGTAAATAGGTTCGCGTGGCTAAAACTCGGCCAATGCTTGGAACAGCAGTTTTCTTGGATTGCTTGAAGCTCTATATAAAGCGCATGCAGCGTTGGAGTTAACATTGCAGTTCGCTTTAAGCCGAGTTCAGTTCAAGAATCAACATGAAAGTATTTGTGTTCGTCGCCGTTTGCCTTTTGGCCGCCTCTGTTCTTGCCGATAAGGATGATAAAATGTTGGGCTCATCCTACGGCGGTGGCTATGGCCAACCTGCTGCTGCACCCGCTGCCCAGGGCTATGCCGCTCCCGCTGCACCAGCTGCGCCCGCCTACGCACCAGCTTCAGTACCGGCTCCACCCTGCCCCAAGAACTACTTGTTCAGTTGCCAGCCCAACTTGGCGCCTGTGCCATGCAGTGCTCCAGCACCTAGCTATGGCTCTGCCGGAGCCTACTCGCAGTACGCACCTGTCTACGCTCCCCGCCCACTTCAGTGGTAAACAGATGATCAACGGACACACAAGCTCAATTTAAAAATAAAAAAGTATTCAATTACACAAAACTTATGGTATTTTGAAATTTCGGTTAATTTTGATAAGTTGGGTTTTCTTTTGGGGGTTTCTAAATTAACATTGATCTTGAAACTCTCCAATGTTTCGCCTAAAGGGCGTACAAAAAGGTTTCGGATATACTGCTAGGTTTAATTCAAGAACGGTTCGATTGGCTCGATATGAATTCTGATTTGACTTAATCTTCGAATAGAAATCCATAAAAAGCATAAAAGATGCTTTGAACTTTTAAAAGTATATAAACTTAAAATGGTGAGCCCTTAAGTCTTATTAATAATGTTCGTCAAATATTTCGCACTCTATTTCTTATTGAATAAATATCAATAAGTAAATAATGTATTTGAATATCAGGATGATGGGTTGGTTTATATATATATTTGTAAAAACATTAACAAACATTATGCCTTAAAAATACAATTTGATGCTGCATGAAACAGCAGAAGCACATGGTGTCATTACATTACAAGTATATATTAATTATACTATAAATGTCTCAAAGGGGGTTAAAATTGTTGTTAGATCAACGAAATAAATATAAATAAATTGTGGTAAACTGGAAATCGAATGTGCAAGAAACTAAAAAATGGTAAAACTGGAAAACTATACGGAACAACTTGTTCAGTAGTTGAAAAATTGTTGTTAGCCTTCGGTCAGTAATCGTCGTCCATCTCGTCTTGCGCATCGTCGAAAAACCGTGCAGTTTGCAGTTGTTTTCGAATGGCACCCACTTGGGTCAGAATTTTAGGAGACGATGTTGACACGGTAAACTTTTGCACCGCAGGCACCTGGTTATCATAAAATAAATTAATTATCTCAATTCTCGCATATGTTTTACTACGTACCTCCCAGCGCTTTTTAAGATTATCCATTTTCCTTTCACTGCTCTCGGCGTGCATCGTTTCCGTCTCCTTGCGCGTCATTTTAGGCATTTCGCGCAACAATGGCATCGATAAATTCTGTGTGGGTGTCTCATGTAGCACCACATCCCGCCTGCCCAGAGAAAGTGGCGTGGTTTGTGTGCCGCGATGACGGGATTCGCTTTTACTGCGCGACTCCAGTTGATGTTTGGAAGCCAGATCACCATAGTTCTTTAGATAACGCGACAAACGCTTATCCGTCTGTCGGCGCACACGTTCCATGGCTTGCTCATCGGTACTGTCCACCTCAAAGCTATTGTTTGCACTGCCCAGGGAGATGGGCAGTTGGTCTATCAACAGTGGTTTTACTGGAGTGGGTTTGTAATCCTCATGGAACACTGAGTTTGGTGATATGTTGAAAGAATATGGAGGCGAGGCAGTGTCAGCTTCATTTAAGGCAGTCGTTTCTTGTACTGGCGGTGGCACAGCGTAGTTTAACTCCAGTACCCGAAAGGCATCATCTGATTGCTGCTGCTGTTCCTGGCTTTTCTCGTTGACATGCGTGCGTTCAGTATCCCTGCCACAGGCAACTTCTTCCAGGCAAAACGAGCATAGATTCCGGCGACAGTTCATACAAACGTTTCGCTCTCGCTGACAGGCACGGCATACATCGCTCTTCTCGAGGCATTGACTACACAGTGCATAGAGCCGTTCGCACTTAAGGCAAACCATCGCATAGTTGTTCTGGCAATGATGATCGTCTGCATCTTCATTATCGTTCGTCTCCTCACTGTGCTGTCCACCTTCATCGCTCGGCTGTCGATGCTGCTTCATTTTAATCGCCAACTTCCGCTGGCATCGCAGACAGCAGCTCTCATAGCTCTTTAGCGGCTCATCGCAAAGCGGACATATCTTCTCACACAAATGGAAGCACTCGCGTTCAATTTTTGCCATATCTGGCAGCTCAAAATCCAGCTCCACGCCCGCCGGCAGAGGTTGACCACGCCGATATTCGTGACGAGCCGAATTGCTAAAGTATTTGTATACCTTGTTGGTGTTTGAGTTGGGATTTTTACTGAAATTCTCATTAACATCCTTCTTCTCAACTTTAGCATTTCCATTTTTAACAGATCCGGCTAAATTATTGTGTTCCTTGGCGTGCAACAGCTGCGCATCCTCTTCCAGCTTCGCCAGCAACTTCTCCCTCATCAATTGATTGTGCTCCGAGTTCAAGCGTGCCTAGAACAAAATTTAATATTTTACTTTGTTTATAGGAATACACTTTAGTTAAGATCTCGCAACTAAGTATTGTCTAATGGAAATATGGAGCAATACAATAAGACATTAAATACTCAAGGTTCCCAATTGTTTAATGATAAAAATGTTCAGTATATTTTTAATTTCTTAAAATCGTTAAAACGAAAAAAAAACAAGAGTTAAAAATTATAGAAAATGTTCAAAAACTAATAAACAATTATGCATAAAATGATATGTGTACATATTTATATGTAATCTTCCACCAACCTTTTCAGCACGCTGTCGCTGCTTCTCCAGCTGCTCTTCCAAGTGTATTGTCTTTAATTGTGCTTCCAACCGCCTTTTCAATATAAGAAGGAAATTTTTAGAAAAATATTCATTGTACTTGATGAGATGCTCACCTGGTCAATGCCTCTTCCTGCCTGCGCTCCTTTTCTCTCAGAATTTCTATGGATCGACGTTTCTCCTCAATCTGTTGCATTAGATCACGTTGATAGTCCTTTTTGCGCACGGTTTCCAGTTCCGCACTGCGCAAATTCCGTTCCATGATGCCATCTCCAGTGACAATATTGGAGAGCTCCACGTGACCCAAATCTTGGAGTAGCTGTTGTCGTGTTGTGCCAGTCCGACTTTTGGGCGGCACGTAGTTTGGATTACTATTTACAATTAATTCTAGATCAGTCTTATCTGTTCTGCTGTTGGATGTGCTCGTGCTTGTGGATTGAATCGATCGCGTGGTTTGCAGTTCCCCCGTCGGAGGCTGTGATAGCTTTATCTGACGTCGCTGCTTGGTCGCCGGCGGATGTAGCATCTGTGAAAATAGCAGCAACAACAAACCATTAACATAGTCCACAGGTCGTAAATTTCACACTAATTACCATAACTAAAGTTGACGCCATGGATTATGACTTCTTACCTGGTGCTTAAGAAAGTTCTGCTGATTCTCGCGCTGTCGCTCACGCAAATAATTCTGTCGTTTCTGATTTTCATTGTTAAAGCCAGGAAAATACGAATAAAATGTATCCGTAACCCATTGCTCCATATCATCCTGCCAGAAGGAGCGAAAGAGAGGAAAAGAACTCTCGGGTTAGTATCGGGCTTTCTTAATAAGTATTTTTTATATTATAGGTATGTTTGTGTATGTATGTCACGCAGGATTTGGCGACACTAACCACCAGCAGGAAGCTTGTGTACATTTTGTTAAGGTGGTTGGTTGCCTGGTGCCACCTGGAAGCCACCTTTCTAACGTGGACCCTCGGTCAGCAAATTATGGGTCTTTCTTCGTTTCTTTGTTTTTGGGGTCAGTCAGTGTTCAAATGGCAACGGACTAGAGCTGCTCCAGCGAAGGCTCCACATTGCCTACTGCCACTTTTGCCACATAATTTTTATGCCAGCGCGACGCTGACGTCGACGTTGCAAATCGCGTGCTGCGATGGCATCAAAATATAAATTGTGAAAAGAAGGAAATTGAAGAGAAACCAACTTTAAGATATCCTGCGAAGCTAATTTTAATTTTAGTTTCCTAATATGGGTACAAAACCATACTCTGACCATACTGAAAAGCTAAGAGCTCATGATAGGATCAATCAAGAAAAGTAGATACAAATAGTTCCTTCAAGAAAGAGAATTTTCACTTTTTTCTTGAAATATGAGCATCTACATACCTCTTGCGTTCGTTGGTACAGGATATAAATACAATGAACATTATGTGCGATACGGGTACTACAACTACGTCATCAACGCCAGTCAAAGACGTTCACCATGGCAGTTTATCAACAAGGCCCAGCTGTTTCGACCTGTTCTACCCTAAGGCAAGGCTCCTCTTGGGCTTCTATAGGTGCTTCAATTTATTAGCTGCATACATTTCTCAGCTCTTCTAGCTGTTTACTTTAATTAGCCCTGATGTCGGGCTTAATTAAAGCTCGTTTTAACAATTTCATCACTTGACAGTGCCAAGTTTTCATATTTAGTTAACGACTTGGACTCTTAGCATAATTAATGGCAATTTTCAGTTGAAAGCTTTACAGAAAAACTGACAAAAATCCACTAAGAAGCGATATTATTAGTCAGGCTTTCCGTCAATAAGGCTCAAATAATTTGCATATACTCGCACTTTGTTATTCGGGTCAAGGAAACTATCAACCAAAGAAGAAAAAGGAGAACAACTAAAGGTGTGTAAAATGCTAAAGAGAAAATAAATAGTTCACTCGTTTATTCTTGGGACTGAGTTTGATAGGTGCGTAATATATTAAGGCGTTGATCTAAAAAGCTAAGCGACTGTACAATGGCAAAGAAAACGAGTTCAGTGCTCTAATAACGTTGTAAGATAATGTACAAATGTCTTGATATAAGGTTTAATACATTTAATTTAATACATCACATGTCTTTCAAGGATTATATAATCTTAAATATTCGTCCTTGTATGTATAATATGAAAGGTATTCAGCCATAGATCAAGAACAATTTTAAATTTGATTAATGCGCCTTCTGGTTCAAAAGATTTTGGCATAAATTTGTACAAAAAATGTATAAATACCAATATTTAATATATTTAGCCCATTTTAGATAAATGGAACACTAACTTTCATTTATGTGCACCCTCGGTATACATCCACTGTCTGGACACTATCAAAGTTTTACTACGTCCATTCATTAGGGACTCTTCTTGCGTGTCTCGTTCAAATTAGGTTAACAAAGTGGGTAAAACTCGTTTGAAGAGTGCCAAAGTGCGAAAGCTAATGAAAATGCGTGTAAAAGCCCAGCGGGTGGAAAGTACAACAAAAGGAAGAGGGCCATTGGGGGTTAGGGGTATTTATGCAAACCGGTATAGACGATTTAAGTTCAAGGCCATTCAGTGGAATTTAAAGCACTGTCGACATACCGTAACGTTTCCCTCCCTTTATTTTACCCCTTTCTAAGAGCTGAAAGCTTTTATTGTCACGCTTTTCAAATTATTCGTAACGGTTCATTAGCCAACAAAAAATCTAAATCGAAATAATGCTAATAATATTACCAAAGTGTAGGCAGCTGTACAAGCTAACCAATTAATTAGAGGGTTTAATACACGTGACCTTGTTTAGGTCGCGTCCTTCTGTTTTTTCTTCCCTCAACTGTAATGACTTAAGTGATTCCATGGCTCAAGAGGACAATAGAACCATTGATGAGCCTTGGCCTCATCATCAATCATCCACATACAAAATTGTCATTAACTATTAAGTAAAAAAGCGACTGCGGAAATGACCAGGCAAATGGCCCCTCTCCCTTCGCGTAGTCCAGCCCCCAGAGGAAACCTCACACCCGAAACCAAGTGGCACAATGCACTTTGTAGACGGAAATTGCATGACCAACGTTAACAGTTTCCAATCGACGAGCACAAAAAAGTATAAAAGAGCCGGTAAAAAATTCAAACAAGTTAGAAAATAAAAACTTAAAGGCCGGCAAAAAAATTTGCTTATATAAATATTTACAGAAACGTAATGTTGGCAAAAATATTTGTACTCTATTTGTTAGTTTAGTTCGATGATTTTCTTTTGTTTAATAATACAACTAACTTTTTAATCTACGTATGTTAAGATTGAAACTTAAAACTCAAACTAAATAGAACTCCAAGAACCTAGAAAAATTTTTTATTGACAGTATTTCAGTAAAACTGATATTTTTCCTTTGAGAATTTAATTAAATATTGTAGATGAAATTTATTTTTAATATTATCTTAAATATGGTATCCAAGTCTCTGTCCTTTAAAGAGTATACTGTTTTAAGCTCGAATCTAACAACCTCCTAAAGTGCAGCAATTGTTCTTGGCATGTGTTAACTTTGACGATTTGTTTGCTTGCATTTTCCACTAACATTTTCTTTCATTTTTCCAGCACCACCGGCATTTTGCATATATTGTGAACAATGAAATTTGCATTTAAGCGACAACTTTTGTATGGGCTTCACATAGCTATGATTAAAGTCATTTGATGTAATTTGTTTGTTCCTCTTTCTGAATTTTAATTAGCGATAATTTATTAGAACACACCCCGTTCAGCTTTACATATAGTTACTTGTTTGTATGGTTTATTTGTTTAACAAATTTCAAGTTCAGGCGAACAAAAGTAACGTAACAAACGAGCTTCAAATTACAACTGAGCAGCGCAGGCGAATTCATTAAACGAATGGACATAAATAGAGAGCCACAAAAGTAACTGGAGCACGAAATAACAATACCTGTGACAGCAACAATAAAAACAACGATGACAGCCACACTAGAAAAAGGTCATAAAAGATTCATACAGCCCTAACGAATGTGGGGCGCTAACGCGTTTAAACTTCAAAATGTACAAATGAATTATTTAATAATTAAATAACCACATTTAATGCCTTGTTGCAGAACAAGTCCCTTATGTCATGTTAGAGACCCATTCGAAACTGATATGCCTGTTTAATGTTTAAGTAGGGCACACACTGCACAGTTGCAATTATTGACAACATGCTCGCCATAAGCACAAAGCAGAGTAATTAATAATTAATAATTTAACAAAATTGTAAACTCATAAACCGAAAGTGAAATGGGAAAGGTGAAAAGTGAAAGCCTCAATTGTATATAAATAGTAAAAGTCTTTAAAGACTTTTTCTCACAAATAAGAGTCCTTAAAAAAAGTCGTAAATAATTATTATGAGAGACTGAACAAAATTAAAACTATATTCATTATTATTATTGATGAATACAAATTACTTAAACCAATTATTTTAAACTTTCATTTAAAAAAATCTAAAATAACTATTCAAAGTGATTTTTCACTTATTTCTCATAACACTTATGGTCCCTGACAAATTTATATTATTTACAATGGGAAAAAGTCACCAGAGCAAAAAAGTAAGCCACACAAACACTACGAAAAACAGTTGACAACTAAAGTTAAGACTTGGCAGCTGTTCGAATCGAGTTGCTCGACAATGAGTGGATCAACGAGCCGTAAAGAATCTTCTCACAGTTATGGAAAAACTTGAGCAAATTTTGACATTTCGCCAATCAAGCGTAAACATCAAATTGGCAAACATTTGTGGGCGCTAAAGCTTTGCCCCCTTACGAGTTCCCCCCCAACTTACCGCCTTCTTGGGCCGACCAATTGGCAAACGATTCTCGCTTTGGGGTCGTTCGCTTTCCAAATTGCGATACGACGCATTTGGTGATTTGTATTGTCGTGCGCTGCCGACAAGCAACTCGCGTTGATTCACAAATTCCTTGGCCGATTTAATCAGCGATGTGCTTGCCTCTTCCAGCGACTCCTGCTCCTCCAGGTCGCCCAGATCCAGTTGCAGGTCGTCGCTTTGGTTGGCCGTTGCCAAGGTAGAAGACGACGCTATTGTGGGTTCATTGCACTCATCGTTGGTGTTGGCCATGCGCTGACATTGCACAGGCATAAAGTTGTCCATTTGCATTAATAAAGCCGCAGGACAAGTCGGCTGTACACTCGTATTGTTGTTGCTTTTCGTTATATTACTAGCCGCATTAAGCCGCTGACGATCCTGTTCCAGCTGCTTGCGCTGCACAGATAAAAACTGTTGCAAATCCATGTTGGAAATGTTATCTAAAGCAATAGAACAAAAAATAAAGTAAAACAATTGCTTGTGTTCAATTTAAAATTTATTGTTTAAGCGGCAGTAGAAAACTGCCTATTTTGGAGCTACATTTAGTCTTATTACCAGTAGAAATGCAGCTTATTATTATTTTCGAGGCAGACTTTAGCAGCCTGCCTAGCCAAACATGTCAACACTAACTGCAACATTGTATCTACAAACTGAGTTATATGTTTTGACTACGAACGTACCATTTTGCATTATTTTCCAGTTGTATGAGGCATCTTTTTTAATATTTAAGTTGCACTACTATCCACTGTATTTACTACAATTGTTTAACTAAAATTACAACCCGGATTCGAAATTTTTTAATGTTCTGCGCGCTTGATTGTGATAATAGTATACGGCGAAATGAGGGCTACTAACTACGCGTCACATATTCAACAGTGCTGTAAAATGACGTCAGACAGCAACAGCTGGTTAATTTGCGATGCAGCCCTGTTCACACAAATATTTAATTTAAATGAACTGCCAGTTACCATATTTCACATTCCTCAATTATATGATTTTCATATCTTAAAATTAAATTTCACTATATACATTTCATAATTGCGTAGTAAAACATCAGTGCGGCGAGTTAAATACACCGACACTTTGAACTTTGATGTTGGCGGTATGCGAAATTTATTTATCGATATATTTTAAAAATTTGCACTTCGCAACTCTGCACAACGCTCAAATTATTTGAATATAGCAACAGAAACTTTTTGTGTCTAGCAGGCTTTTTGTGCGATGCTGAGTAAAATAATAAATCAAATTTTATTATACTTTGCCAAGTTACTTTTAGATTATTTGGAAGTCTGGAAAATGTCTGAAAAACCTGACAAGGGAAAGTCACCTTGGTGGTATAATTTATACAGGTCCATAAAGGATGCACCCATAAATCTGTCGATGCTTCTTGTCTCAGCATTTGTTTTTTATAAAGTGATGACCATAGCTCAAAAACGACGTAATCAGCATAGAATAATGAATTCAGGGGCTATTGCTGAAACCAATAAGAATCAGCTTCCCGAGCTCCACCGCAACTTTACTATCAAAGAGTTGCGAGAATACGATGGGACTAGAGATGATGGACGCATTTTATTAGCTGTCAACCGTAACGTATATGATGTATCTACTTCCTCACATTTTTACGGAAAGGATGGAGCTTCTCCGCAATACGCAGGTAGCGACATATCGCGAGATTTAATAAACCTTGATAAGAAAGATAGTGAGAAGTTTGACTATTTAAGCGATTTAAATGAAATGCAAATAAGCGCATTGGTCAAATGGGATCAGGAGTACGCTGAAAAATACCCACTTGTTGGAGTCCTAGTGCCAGAATATGGGGAAGAACAACCCAACTATGTTGTTGACGATATTATGTAAATGTTATCGTTAAATTTATTGTTTATTAGTAATTATTAATACAAGTGATATGCAGGCAAAGCATTTTGTTATTAGGGGCAACGGGTAACGGGAATTCTTCGATCAGGGAGTAGGTTCGATAATGGTTCAACATATTGGATGCAATCACATCAATCAGTGCACCCAAAGAATGACCAAATAAATCCCTTCTGTTTCAAGTAGCATACAGTTTCTGAGCTATTCTCTCAGAAGGGCTACAAAGACGAAAGATATGTGAAAAGAATCCTCTTGAATTAATCTAATTTCGGATGTCAATAGTTGTTGAAAAAAATCGGTTGTTACTTGAAAACTAGTTTTCTATTTCATTTTTAAATATGCGCGCGTTGCCACTTGCAAGTGGGCGTACCCAAGCTAACGCCAGGGTTGTCACTTCGTAGCTTTAAATGTGACCAGTGGCGGCGCAGTGTGATAGAGTTGCCACTATGATTCAACACATCAAAACAGCTGTTCGTGACAGCGGCTGTCAAATTCCGCGTCCACTTCCGTTTCTTTTCACTTTTGACCAGCAAGATGAAGTACGTAAAAAAGAATTAATTTTAAAAAATAGCCAACATCATTGGATAAAGGCAAACGTATCCTGTCCTGTGGTACACTTGACGTTACCCATTGGTGTTACATTATGATATTTCCTATGACTATACTCAATAAATATGTTTTTATTGCAGAATCGGTTTGTGTGCATTCAGTGGGTACAAAATCTACCCCGGCCATGGCAAGACCATGGTCAAAATTGATGGCAAGGTAATGTAAACAATAGTCAAAGCGTTTATCAATTACTAAAGTTAATAAATACTCTTTTTAGACCTTCACCTTCCTGGACAAGAAGTGCGAGCGCTCCTATCTGATGAAGCGTAATCCCCGTAAGGTTACCTGGACCGTGCTGTACCGTCGTAAGCACCGCAAGGGTATCGAGGAGGAGGCCTCCAAGAAGCGCACCCGTCGCACACAGAAATTCCAGCGCGCCATTGTCGGTGCCTCGTTGGCTGAAATCATGGCCAAGCGTAACATGAAGCCAGAGGTACGTAAGGCACAGCGCGACCAGGCCATCAAGGTCGCCAAGGAACAGAAGCGCGCCACCAAGGCAGCCAAGAAGGCCGCTGCTCCCGCTCCCGCTAAGAAGTCCGCGCCCAAGCAGAAGGCCACAAAGGTGACGCAGAAAGCTGCGCCTCGCGTCGGAGGCAAGCGGTAAACAACAACAATAATTAGTTGCCGGCTGCTTTGTAGCTACAGGAAGTGAAGTGCTACGGGTTTTACAACAGAAATCAGTTAAGAAACAAAAATTATAGTGAGAAACTAATTAAAAACAAAAGCTACAAATGCGAATTTGTAGCGGTGAAAAAAAAACTGTTTATTTGCAATCCGTATCGTTCCCGTTTGATTTTTGAGTTTTGGAATATTGTGTTTAACAAAAGTGGATTACAACAAAAACCAAACGGGGTTCCTTCCGTCTTTAAATTTCGTCAAGACTTTCTCGATCAACTTCACTTGATATATACATATATATATATTTTATACAAAAAAGTCAGTTGTTTTATGCCCTCAGCAATGAATTATTTGTCTTGTTCTTCAACGATAGAAACTTAATGCTATGAATATTGTTGTTGTTATTCTTCAGCGATAGGAACTTAATACTATGAATATTGTTGAGAAAGTGAAATTGCTTTCCACCATATTTTACACTTTGCAGTCTATGCAATATTAACACATTCGTTATTTTAATGAAAATATTTTATTTTCTGATCATTCTGGCATTTCGTAAACTAAGAAAGCCAAGCTTATATAAACTCCGTGCTGTACTGCTTAGAACCTATAAAGTTGGTCAGACGGCCAATGGCATCACAGTGGGTCTTCACATAGGTGTAGATGGGCTCGTACAGCTCAGTTACCTGTACCTCCTTCAATTCCTCTTCGTAGATGGTCTCCACATGCATTGTTGGTGGCTCCATTTCCATTAGATGAATGCAATCCAGATCGCACAACAGCTCTAGCAGCAGCATTATGTCCACGGGCAGAAGATGGGGAAAGCGCAGGAACAGACTGTGCACCGTGCAACCTGTTCGCGAGATGCACTCACTCAGTACGGCGCCCATCCACCGATCGAGAACACGCCGATTAAGAGAGGCATTTACACGAATCCAGGGTTGAGGTCGCATTACTATCACATCCCGTGTCACAATATCGGTAGCATCGGTGGGCGCGGCTAGGGCTTTTGGCTTGTTGCGCTCGGAGCGACGGCTGACCAATGAGTCATTGCTATCGGAGTCCTCACTGTTCTTTGGCTGCTCCAATACAAGTTTTGTCTGTTTGCTGTTGCAAGGTTTCTCAGACTCTTCGAGTGCTAACTTCCGCTTCTTTCCAATGACCCCTTGAACCGTAGCTGGCGAGGCAGCAACCAGCGTTTGAACTCGTTCTCGCTCCAATCTCTTGATGTGAAAGGTGTGCACCACCCAGTGCCGCATATGTAGCTTATGCACATACATGTGAGTGGCCACGCCTACGCGCTTGATGAGATCATGAGCCTCTAGCTCATGCAGCACCTCCAACAGAAATTTGCCAAACGGAAAAATGCGGCGTAGTTCCGTGCCCATCACCCCGAGCGGCCGTTGCTCAATGTATTCGAGAATTTCTTTCATATGCTGAATGGCGCTGGCATCATAATCCTTTGCTTTTATCGTGATCAAGAGAGTATCAAAGGTGTTCTCTGTATAACGCCAGTAGGAAGCGCTATAATGATAAGAATGATAGGTTATTGGAAGAGTCAAGCTTTTCACACTATAGTAACAAATTTCAATTATTAAATTAAGCAATCGATCCGTGTCTGACTTTACTTACTTGGTCACTTTCTCAAGCACGGCCTTGCGGAGCTCTTTATCTTTAGCCTGCACCTGCTGATGTTCTGGTTTATGCTTCAAGCGAATAGTGGGCAGATGCACAACAAACACATCCTGTGCCCTGGCACGTTCTTCCTTGTTAAGTGACGGCTCGTAATCCTGATTTTGCTCCTCGTCTTGTTTGCCTGCCTCGAACTCAAGCAGTCCGTTGCATAAGGTACGCCAGTCCGTAAGTTTATGAAGTGTTCTTTCTGCGAGTGCTTTTCCTAGATCCTTGCACTCTTGCTGATGCTGTTGCTGACGCCAGTAAGCCTCCAGTTGTTGGACCAGTGTTAAGAGATTCGCTGTCGACACAGTTAGTGTTGTGCTGCTCGCTGATGAGCTGTCCAGCTGTAGTTGCAGCTGAGTTTGTGGGAATGCATCGGCAACCAGTTGCTTCAGAATGGGACGATGCTCGTAGGTAATGCGTTCCACGGCATTTAAATAGTTGCCGCTGCGCATTATGCAGCCAAAGGGGCATTCACCAAGCTCCAGACGTGCACAACTAATGTTTACCGACTGACCAAGTGCGTCCAATGCGCAAAAGAAATGCATAGCTCGCAGCGGCAGCTTGGACAATAGATTGTAGGCACTGCTGTGCAGTCGATAAGTTAGATTCGCCGGATGAAACCGGACACGGGCTGCCTGACGAGCACTGCACTCGCTCTCCATCCGCTTGGCGTACTCCGTTTGCGGTGCATTATCAAAGATGCTGCTGTAATGATCAAGTATGCGATCTGTGGCGGAACCACACGGCCGCGACATGCTCGACGTGTCTACGGTGAGTATATTCGCAGGTAACAGTAGGTTTAGATGTAGACGGTTGTTTGCCACCCACTCACCCAAGAGCAGCAACTGGGCAAAGTTGGGTGAAGCCAGTTGAAGGCAGGCAATTGCATTAGTCTCATGGAAACGCTGCTCAAAGGAATAATACATATCGTAAAGAAGATGTCCAAGCTTTTGACAGATTAAACGACACTTGTACTTGGAACTGAGCGAATGCGCTGGACCAGAAACCTGCCGACTAACTGCGTTGATGTTGCGACGCTTAACAGCCACCAGGAGGGATGTTGCACGCGCCTTATTAAATGCTGCATTGAGTACATCCTCGGAGAAGTGCTTGTAGATCTCAAAGGCTTGGAGATTGAAAAGTGTCTTGTCCTTGGCACAACACAGAATGCTATGTAACACACCGAGGGCGACGGTTACCTGGAGTTCGGTTTCGCTGCTGGGATTTGAATAGAGCACTTGTTCCACATCGGCATTTAGGGGCATGCATTCCCTAAACTGCCGTTGATAATCCTCCATATTATCGGGCAAGATAAACTGACTGCGAATGGTATCCTTGATGGATGAATTAAGAATGACAGAATTAGAAAATTTTACAGGATTAACAAGTAAGAACGGCATATGCAACTTACTGCGCTGTTAATCATACGATGCAATTTTCCCAATAGGACAACAAAGTGAATAAGAAGAGCATCGCTCTGTTCGCTACGCAACGGATATTCACGCTTCAGCTCGGCCATAAATCGTTCATTGTAGATGGTATTAATCTGTGGTTGTGTTTGCATCGTATAAATCCAGTTGGGTACATCGGGCTGGTCACGTTTCTTCCGTATGAGAAACTGCAGTCGGCGGACACAAGCCTGGGTTGTTTTATTACAAATACCCAAATACTGGCGTATTACATCCCGACAAATGCTGCCCACATTGCAGAGTGCCAGCGCTGGTAATGGTGCATCAAGGAACAAATAAACAGCACGTCCCATTTTCAAAAGCCGATCTTCGGCCGCTGTCCAAGTGACGCGTAATGTACGCATGTTCCGCAGGGCATCGCGATCAACGTCATCTCTGGGTCCGCTCTTACGTTTTCGTGCTTCCGCCAAAGAACTGGCACCCCGAGATTTCCGAAGATGCAGCTTGGGCATTGGCTTCAGTCGCATCAGGCTAAGTCGTTTGCGTACAGGCAACGCAGCCGACACCTTGCCGGCGGAAGATGTAGCTGTTATTTTGCTGGCAACACGTGCCGTTCGCTTTACCCACGACCAATGACGAAACTGATGGGCAAATAGCATAGACGGGAGCCCCGCGGCACCCTGACGATCACCCGGCACACTGCCATTGTCAAGCTCTAAAGCCTCCTCAAATTTGACCGTCTGCACAAAGGTTAACAGAGGTAGACGTAGCTCATTTTTGGTGCCAATTCTCCGTTCTCTGTGCTTAAGGAATCCCAACTTCGTATAGATGCAAATATGCTGCAGCTTGGCCCAGTAATCGGCCACCTGTTCCCGAGTGTTAAACTCAAATTTAAGCTCCTCATAGGTACGCTCATCACTAATGCGATTGTAGTTGTGACCACTGCTGGTTGTGGTGTCTAGCAGGCAACAGCGGTAATTAAAGTAGACCCAACGCTGCAAAGCATCGCGTCCTAATTGACTCTCGCCGACCTGAATTAAGCCCATGTTGTTCAGTAGACGCAATGTGTTCAGGAAGAGCTGTTGTTGCCGCAATCGTGGTATCAGATTCTGTGTTTGAAGCTGACGCAATAAATAATGCTGACGCACTGGATGCTGGAGTTGTGGACGCAGCTCTTCCGTAAAATCGCGTTCAATCCGAAAGATGCGCATTATCAGGGACAAAGGCATTCGTTCCACAGCATCCATAAAGTAGAACCATCCAGCGGGTTTATTTTCATAGACCGGCAAAGGTGGTATAAAGGTGCGCCAGTTGATCTCCTCCGTATAGGGCAATATATGTGACTCATCGGCCTGCCATTCGGCCAGATATTGTCGCGGCAACAGTGAAGGCTCCGAACTTTGCCAGTGCTGCAGTAAATCAGCATTGATAGGCAGAGGCTCTTGATCTCTTCTCTGCTCACACACCAAGTAAAAGATGAACTCGTGCAGAATGCTGGCCAAGAGCAGCTTCGGTGCTATTGGCTTGGTTTGACCCTTTTGCTGTTGCTTCTTGGCCGCTATCAGCTCCCTGCGTTTCTTTGTGTTGTTCACTACACTGTGCCGCGTCAGTCGCTCCTCATTAATTAAATGAAAGTTGCTCTTTAGGCGCAAAATTTCACGTTGCAGTAGTTCATGCTCTATGTCGATCTTTGGATGCGTGACTAGGCGATACATATGCAATCGTTGATTGTATTGTAGCGTCAACTCATACACATTTACAATGCCCGCCAATTGCATCTTATGCAGTATACGGTATAATGATTTGCGACAGATACTCTCCTTGTGGCCAACATCGTGGTCCATTTGTTTTATAGCATTCGAAAGTTCGTAGGCATGTAAAATGCATTTCTGATCAATTTGCCGAACAATCGACGTTTTCCGTTCCACCACACGTTGTGTTTCCTTCTCCATA
This sequence comes from Drosophila testacea, assembly GCA_035043265.1. NCBI lineage: Eukaryota > Metazoa > Arthropoda > Insecta > Diptera > Drosophilidae > Drosophila > Drosophila testacea. The sequence goes on from JAWNND010000151.1 coordinate 5,657,226, forward strand.
ACATTGCTGGTGGACTTCAGTCTTAATGACATTTTTCGTATATTGGCCGTTATTTCTGGCAGATCATTCAACACAATGTCAATATTAGTCGGCACATTCTGAAAAGGATAAGGATAAGTCAATAGGTTTAAAATAGTGACAGTCTTGGTGACAACTTCTACTTACCGGCTCCTCCTGGCACTGTAGCTGCTGTGCCGCCTTTTCAAGTAGCTCCTGTTTTAGATTCACATCAGCAGCGGCTTGTGAACCTGCCACAAATCGTGTAATCCGAGTCTTGCCCACATTTTCCGTAAATTCATTAATCAGTTTTTCCCTTTTCAAATATTTAACAACACCACGAGCTGCATGTGCAGTGATGGCCACATATTGAGCCATTTCGAGTATGCTCATACCGCGGGATCCAAAGCGCATAATAGCATTAAGACATTCAAGTTCCAGGGGCATTTCCAAATATGCATGGTTTTGACTGAGAAACTCTGGTGATGTTTTTTCCTCTTCTTTCTCTTTGCTGTCGGATTGAGTGAGTTCTTCAAATTTCAGATTAGGATTGCGCAATCTTAATACAGTGACTTTGCGCATTTTCGATGAATCTTTTCTCGATTCATCATTGGGCTTACGAACCTGGATTGTCTCGTAGATTTTGCGAAAACTGTGAGACTGCGTCAGCTTCTTTACCTGTGTAGGGGGTAATTCTTCCAGTTGATCTGGTATTTCAGAAACAAGAATTTGATGATCAGGACGCAACTGAATTTCCATATACAATTTCTCGATCACTCGTTGAGGAAGACTCTTAAATACATTATAGAATCTTGGAAGCATCAACAGTAATGAGCACAAACTTCTGTTACTCGAACGCTCTACATAAGATTGAGAAGTTATCAAGCCCTGTGTCATCAATTTGCTCCTGTCGGAATTAAAAAGAATATGAATACGAAGATTTTATATTAATCAGGAATTAAAGACGGTGTAAAGCTGTGTTTGAACGATAATTATATCTCAGATATGTTGTGTGACATTTTCAGTCCCGTTCTCTCTTCCCATTTCGAGTCCACGATGATGACACAGTCAGTCAGTCAGTGCAGTGAGAAAGAGTTTCATACATATATATAAATAATACTTACTTCGTATAGAATACAAGACTGTAGTCCTTGAAATAGTTGATTAGGGACCAGGGACCCGCAGTTTGTTCGCCATTAAAACGTGAGCGTCCAACACATTCCAAAAAAATGTATTGCTGAATCGTCAAAACGTTGGGCACCAAAGCATTGGCTGGTTTAAGTGCTGTTAAACGCTGTTTCTGGCTGGCAACTATAACCATTTTCTGATTCCAGAATTTAGTGGCTTCTATGGCTGTCATTTCATGTAATTTCTTTACATCAATGGCTTTTCGGGTTTTGTAATCGGCACAGTTGCCCATGATATGGCCATCCTGAACAGGCGCATATGGCAAACGCAGAAACGGACATGTCTTTGGCACCATCGGGAGACCCACATCCGAGTCTAAGTCTTTGTTGCGATCATAGAGCGGAAAAAAGGTCGTTCCGCATTAAGCTCAAAGAATTCTACTTTTTCCGTCGAGCGCAAAAGCAGTATCCAAACCTGTTGCTGCAGCTTTTCAGGTAGAGGTGGGCCGCATTTTAACCGAGTGGCCAGTAAGGTCCAAAGCGCTATAAAAAGGTATATTTTATAAAGTGCCAATATAATCATAAAATCATAAATTATAAGTTTTAATAATTAACGAATACTATGTAGACCTAGTATGTAGGTCCATGCTCGTATTGACTTACATGGTAAGGTGACGCCATCCAAGCCTTCTAGCGCTATCTCATCAAATATAGCACTAACCCAGGAGCCGCCTTCTGTTGTTGTAAACATTTTGAAAAATAGCTGTGTGCAACCTTATTTACTTATTTGGCATTGTATATTTATCAAATTTTTCACAGTTTTTGAAGAGCTGCGTTCATTTTACCGACACGTATTTGATTAACATATACAAAGTCACAGAAAATTATAGATGGGTAGATTTGTTTTGGATTATAGCAGCATTAATTAATTTAACATTTAATTTTTTAAACTGCGTTTCAATGTTGGAGTATCATAATTACAGCTGTTTTGAGCAGTGCTGCATAGTGATTGAAATGTTAATCAGCGGGAATAGCGGCTTAACAGTATCGATTATGTTTCGATATGAAAAATATTTGGGTTTTTGTTAGCGCCGCCATCTATCATGTTGTTTATTTTAAGAACTAGATTCTTAATGAAGTCTGGTAGTCCCAAACGTATAAGTAGCACTGTTGTCAATTTGGCAATTTTGTAGCTAGCTCTCGCTATTCCATAAGTTCGGTATGCGATATATAGTAAAAATAATCGCTATATATACGTAGATACACGTAGATGTATTCCCAAAATTGATACACTGGATGCCTATAATAGACCCAATTCTAAATATGTGTTTTTTTTTTAATAGACAAATTAATGAAAATTTTTTACATAAAAACTAATATCAAAAATAGTTAGATATCTTTTTAGCTATTTCATTTGAAAATTAAGCTATATTTTGCATGTCCTCTATCCAGAAACAGCTATTTTTCCTTTAAAAAGCTGGCAACACTAAACCCTGCAAACGCCAAAGCCACAACAGACAGCTGTCATTTCTAGCGCTCTTTTACGAGGTTAAACGAAATATCCAAGCGGCTTGCAAAAAAAGTACAGTGCTTGCAGAGATTTGCAATTAATTGAAATACATATACAAGTTAAGGTTAAAAGTTTAAATTATGGCAATGGCTGGTTTTAATTTTGCCAGTATGGCAGCACAAGAAAGCAAGGAGCAGGGCATTTCATTTCAGGATAAAGCTGAAACCTGGGACAATGCAGAACATGGTAAGCAGACGCTTTAGAGTAAGTGGGGTAAGTTTATAGCCTAAATACTTATATATTTATTAATCCACAGTCAAGGCTGTTGTCGATGAGCTGAACTCAAAGACACCGGTGCATTACCTAAATCTCGATGGTAATACACTTGGCGTGGACGCAGCGAAAGCCATTGGCGATGCATTGAAGCGGCATCCAGAATTTCGTAAGGCATTGTGGAAGAATCTGTTTACGCGACGACTTAAATCGGAAATTCCCTTGGCACTCAAACATCTTGGAGCTGGATTGATAGCAGCCGGCGCCAAGTTGACAGTGTTGGATCTTAGTGACAATGCCCTAGGACCCAATGGTATGAGGGGACTAGAGGAATTTCTTCGCTCTCCCGTATGTTACTCGCTCCAGGAGTTGTATTTGAACAACTGCGGGCTGGGACCCGAAGGCGGACGTATGCTTTCAGAGGCTCTTATTGACCTGCACCAAAACGCCAAAGCCGCAGGCTCTCCTCTTCAGCTGCGCATCTTTGTGGCCGGCCGCAATCGGTTAGAGAATGTTGGCGCTAAGGCTCTTTCTAAAACATTAAAAACATTGCAAACTTTGGAGGAGATCAGCATGCCACAGAATTCCATTTATCATGTAGGTATAAGTGCGCTCGCCGAGGGATTCAAACTAAATCCTCATTTGAGACTGCTCAACATGAATGACAACACAGTAACCGCCAAAGGTTCTGCAAAAATTGCCGAAGTATTCGAGCATACACCACTGTAAGCAAATTCCACTTGGATTCGATGAAAACATATTTAAATTGAACTTTACTTTACTTTGCAGTTTGCGTGAAATTAATTTTGGCGATTGCTTGATCAAAACCGATGGCGCCTATTTATTTGCAGAGGCTTTGGAATCGAAGCATGAAAGTTTAGAGGTACTCGATTTGGGTTTCAACGAAATCAACTACGATGGTGGCCTAATGATTATAACGGCTATACAGAACAAGCCAAAGCTGAGAATTTTGAACTTGGATGGTAATTGTTTTGGTCAAGAAGGGTGCACGCAAATTATCGCCCAAATGAACAAATGCTTAAATCCTGCTGCATTGCAATCCTTGGAAGAGGTCGTTTCCGAAGAAGAGGGCGAGGAAAGCGGTGGGGAGGCCGATGCCGACCAGCAGGGCGATGACAATGATACCGTCGAGTATGCTGATGATGATTATGATGAAAATGAAGATGACGAAGATAACGATGATGACGGCGAGTACGATCCAAATGATACCACCGAGGAGGTGGAAGAAGATGATGATGATTATGTTAATGATAATTCCGGTGAAGAGACGGCATACCTCACAACAAATACCTTTCCCCCCAAAGTGAGTTTCCTTCTTAACAACGAATTTACTTTCTCTAACTATCAAATCATTTACTGCAGCTCTTGAATGACACCGTAAGCTCCAATAAAGGCAATAACACGTTTGCCCTTGTTAATAATGGTAACACAACTGCTGCCAATATCAGCTGCAGTCCAGAAGAGTTCTGCTTGAGCCAAACGCCGTGCTCAATTCAACAGTTTAACTCGCTAAATACTGATAATAAACTTCAGGCACTCAACAACGTAATCAACGTAAGTCTGAATTAATTTAACTAATGTAATGCAAATCTGAATTAAATAATATTACTTTGTTGCAGCAATTCACCGACGACAATCATTTGCTTCTCTTAATCTTCACCACGCTGAAGTGTGCACATTTGTCCAAGACATCAAAGCCAGCTTTAGAGCTAGCCATTTCCCTCTACCAGGCCACGTTTGAATACGCCATCAAAACAAAGCAAGAGACTCGCGTATTGGACTATTATCTGAAGCAACTTGGTTTGTTGCGGAGTGAGGAACACTTCAACTCAGACTACGATGTTAAAAGTTGCCGCTACGCTCTGCGCGAGGCTCTAACAAAGCAACAGTTTGCCAATGACAATGTTAAAAACACCTTTAAACTATTCCTTGATAAACTCGATTTGTAACTGAAACATTTCCATTTGGATTTTTTTCCAAAGTTGGCTGTCATATTTTGGATGCGCCTATCCTGATAAATAAAAATATGAAATAATAAAGATGGAAAATGCCTAAACTATTTAAATAAATAAGCTCATATAAATTAAAAAAATATTTTGTTTTTAGATTGCTCGTTTACAAATGACCCAATTCAATTGAGGTCGAATTTGCTACATTTTAGTTATTTATTCCTGATTCTGTGTACAGAGCATGTCACAAGTTTAAAAAAATCTATTATAAACTGGTCCCAGGGTCTTGTTAAAGGTTGGATCAAAGGGACGCCGTAATTCCAGGGGTGCTAGATCATTAAGATAGCTTCAAAGCTGAGAGACTAGAGAGATTTGACATAATAAAAAAAAGACCAACCTACAAAACGGGTGTTATTTTTATATTGGCACATAAATAATATTCGAGTAAGTATTTTTATTGTTTCAATAGTGTGTGCGCATCTAACAATTAGAACAAAATGTTGTGGAGCATTTATTGTTTATATTGTATGTATATTGATCCGAAGAAACTTTTACGTGCCTATTTAACATTAAAAACCCAGTACATCCAAAATTAACGTAAAATAAGTTTATTTACACTAAAAAAAAGTTATATGGGACTACAAACTAATTTTATAAAACATGATTATGTTAGAGTAAGATTATATATTCGTATTGTATAATGTTGTATTATGTTGTTGGTGGATTATCGCTTCTTTGTTTAAACTACTAGAATCGGAGAATGTTGCGAAGTTGATATACAATATGAATTAAAATACGTGATCTCAATTTCTATTTGATGTTGGACACTTGTAACGTTTAAAAGTTTCTTGGTTTTGGATATTTATATTAGGATGTGTAAATGGGATTTTTTGTTTGTATACATATTTTTAACTATATTTCTGTAGTTAATTATGGTTCCTTAGCATTGGTATATTAGTAATACTTTTTAAATAATCATTTAAACATATTAGCTTAAACAGAACTTGTCTGTTCTGCTTGCATTTCTTGTTTTGTTTTAGTAAAGTATTTGAAATAATATACCAAAAATGATCAAAATCAACGTAGACCACACGACTACAAAACGGGATGAACAAATATATAAAAAATTAAATAGACCCTATATAGAAACTTTCAGCTTATGCTTCAAAGTCGGAATCATCTTCATCATCAACAAATTCGATATCATCGTCGCTTTCCATTGCGCGACGCTTCTTTTGTGTCGATTTCTTAGTACTTCCGCTGCTGTCGCCGTCGCGTTGACGTTTCGTGGGACGCTTTATTGGCGAATCATCATCGGACTCAACGTCATTATCATCGTTGTCATTCTTAGATTTCGCATTTTCATCCTCTTCATCCTCATCATCAAGGAATGAATAGTTAATCTTTTTGCTTGCCGCACGACGACCAGGACGATCAACACGTGGTGCCACTTCCATCACATCTTCATCTTCATCATCGTCACTCAGATCCTTTTGCTTCTTGCCCTAATGAACAAAATTACAATATGAAATTTATTTAATGGGATTATTAAAAGATTATCATTCGAATAAACTCACCTTGGTCTTGCTAAAGTCCAGTTTACCCTGCTTAAGCCCATCGCCATTTTCTTTCTTTTGACGAGGCTTCTTCTCGGCTGGTTCCTTCTTAAGAACTGGCGCCTTCTTAACCTTGGGCGATGTTTTTGTAGCGCCGCCTTCGACAAGTGCATCGAAGTCATCGACTTCTTCGGTGGCCGGTTTCTTCTCCGCTTTGACTTTGATTGGCCGTTCCTTGGGAGGCTGCCACTTTTTAAGCAGGTCATCAGTGATCTTAAATGCGACCTTTTGCCCATTTGGATCAGGGAAGATATTGTTGAGGCCTCCCCCAATCTTGCCCTTCTTGCCTTTGGTAGCAGCTGGCTTTTGGCCCTTTATGGACTTGGCCTGCTTTATATTGATGCCCTCCTCCTCAAGTCGCTCCTTTTCCTCCACCTCATCAAGTTTTTGTGCAAGAGCATCGAGATCATTCATCCACAGATGCCGTGGCGTCAACTTCATGATGTTATCAAGTTCTTCCAATTTGTTATCCCGCTGCTTAAGTAGCTCATTTTTGCGCTCCTCAGTCAACATCCACATAGACATGCCCAACAAGTAGTCGAACTTCTTGACATCTGTGAGCTTTTGGAAGGCCTTTTCAGGATCCAATTCTTTTTTAGGCTTGCCTTTGGTCGTTGAAGCTTCTTGTTCCTCTTCTTCATCCTCTTCATTATCCTTGTTTCCGTCGTCCTCTTCCATTTTAATACGCCTCTGCCATTCCTTGACTGGATCTGGACGATATCCACGCTTCACCAATTCATCAATCATACTTTTTCGCTGCTTATTCTCAATGACAAGTTTCTTTTCGCACTTTTCCAGAATGAAACGCGCCTGATCGCTCAATCGATCCGCTTGTGCCGTTAACTGACCCAGAAGGTAATCCCGCCGACGAACGTAATATTCCAAGCGTAGCTTGTAGAATTCTTCCAATATCTCCTTAGGTGAAGGAAAACGACGCAAGCAGTTGTTTTCATCAAATGCATGCATCTGATTTAACGATATGGAGCTGCACAGCTTGAATACACGATGAAAGCCGCCTTCTTCAGCACGGATTCGTTCAAATTCACCTGGATTAAAACTGACGACAAATCGGACTGTTGTATCTGTATGGAATTCACGATAATCGGATACTATCGCCTTGACCTTCTCAGTGCCATTGGACAGTGGTTCAAGAACATTTTCCTTATAGTTTTGTGTCCACACACCAATAGGCAATTCAGTGATTTCAATGCAATTATTCGGCAGTATTTGGATGTTGCCCGAGTGAGCAAAACGGCAATCGCCAACGGACTCCATGGTCCCCTTAAAATTCTTGTACCATGGAACCATTGGCAATGGCGGCTCATCGTTGATCATACGACGTAAATTGGTAATAAGTTCGCGTGGATTATAATTCGCTATTTTTGTGGACCAGCCTGTTCCAATGCCCTCGGCGCCATTTACCAAAACCATAGGTATAATGGGTATATACCATAGCGGTTCAATGCGCTGGCCATCATCCACTTGATACTGCAACAATGGATCATCCAATGGATGGTAAATTAGTCGAGTCAGTGGCGACATTATTGTGAAAATATAACGTGCGCTTGCACAATCCTTGCCACCAGTAAGACGAGTACCGAATTGACCACGGGGCTCCAGTAAATTGATGTTGTTAGATCCCACATAGTTCTGTGCCAAATTCACAATGGTCATTTGCAGGGAAACTTCACCGTGATGGTACGCAGACATTTCTGCAACGGAACCCGACAATTGCGCCACCTTCACCTCTCTCTTGTCGTTACGCTTAAAGCACGTAAACATGACTTTACGTTGGCCTGGTTTCAACCCGTCCACTAAACTTGGTATAGAGCGTTCGTTATCAGCATTGGAGAAGAGCACAAGTTCCAAATTTATAAAATCCGAGTAACTAACATGCTTGGTTCCTTTAGTGTACAGATAACGTTCCGGCAATCCCAATTGCTTGCGTCGCTTTACCTCGTCCATATGATTGGTCAACCAGACCTTACGCGATTCGACATGTTTCTTAGAGAAAGCCATCATAATGCTATCATCATCCACCTGACCATCATACTTGAACAATATACGATGACGCTCCATATTCTATAAATTGAAAATAAGTTAAAAAATAATACAAATAATAGATATATCAATTGACATACATTGAAATATTCTTTGGCCTCCTTAGATGTCGAAGTACCGAGACCCTTATAGTATTTGATATTATATGTGTGATGATTGGGTGTAGCAAGCTTCCATTCCTCGTATTCGGGTACCGAATAAAATGATAATTCCTCATTCTTTTTAGTTGCCTTCAGAATTGGCGTAATGAACTCCTCGAGGAAAGGTAGTCGCAGCAGTTCCGGCCAATTTGTGTGTATAAAATTGATAAGTAATCCTTTGATGTGGGAACCGTCCTGATCCTGATCAGTCATGATCATTACCTTGCCGTATCGCAGTGTCTTTAAATCATCCATGGTTAGATATTTTTTCTTATACTGGAATCCAATAATTTTGCAAAGATTGTTGATTTCGGCATTCTCAGTCAGCTGTTTGAAAGTAGCTTCTCTCACATTTAGCAGTTTACCGCGCAGCGGAAACACGCCATTATGGTCGCGACCAATGACGCCCAGACCAGAGACGGCCAATGACTTGGCTGAGTCACCCTCAGTAAGAATAAGAGTACACTGTAAGGAGTTCTTTGTGCCCGCCTCGTTAGCATCCTCCAGCTTGGGTATACCCTTGATTTTATGAGACTTCTTGCCACCAGTTTTGGCAATATCATTCGCGGCCTTAAACTTGGCCCAGGCTAGCACAGACTCAACAATGCCTGCTTTGGCCAAATTGCCAATGAATTTTTCTGAAAGTGTACACTTGGAGCCAAAGCTTTTGGCCTGAAGAGTCATGTTCTCCTTGGTCTGTGAATCGAATGTAGGATTCTCAATCAGGCAGTTGACGAATACCCACAAGTGATTGCGCACTTGAAATGGTTTTATGCTGATTCCATTCTTGTTCTTCTTTTTAAGAACTTCAATTAACTGCTTAATGACATTGTCCGTCACATGATCAACATGTCGACCACCTTTGGTTGTTGCAATGGAATTGACAAACGAGACTTGTTGAAAGCCCTTATCCGAAGGACAACATGCAACTTCCCAGCGCTCGCCGCAATTCTCATAAATTACTTTGACTGGCTGACCGGCTTCATCGTCAGTGTTCTTTATGAACAAATCAATGTAATCCTTGAAATTCTTCACCATCACCTTGTTGCCGTTTAGAAACACAGATATACCCTTTGTTGAGGCTGCCACATCGAAGGCGCGTCGCGACATAAGCGCCACAATGTCCTCATCCAATCGATCCATCTTAAACTTGGCTAGATCTGGACTGAACGTGATCTTGGTGAAATCACTGCCATTAAAGTCCTTAATCTGCAATTGAGGTAAAGATTCCGTTTAATTATTACACATACAATTGCTTGAATAGTTACACAATACAATACATACAATTGGATCGGACGCTTTAGACATGTTATTGCCCCAGGTCTGCTTGAAACTCTTCTTATATTGTTTAGTCGCAGTTTCCAATGTGAAGCTGGTTGAAAAGATGTTGCACAATTTGGCACCGTAACCATTGCGACCACCAGTGACCTTTTTCTCATCATCATTGTAGTTGGACGAGGTCAACAGATGACCGAAGATCATAGTTGGCACAAACATTTTCTGCTCCTTGTGCATGGTCACCGGGATGCCCTGTCCATTGTTCCAAATTGATACGATATTCTTCTCGGGATCAATATCAATTTTAATGGTACTCATTGTTTTATCGCGTTGTTTATTGTCCGCGGCATTCACCAAGATCTCATCATATATCTTATAAAGACCTGGCACAAACGAAATCTCACGCTGTACCATTCGATTAGTCTCCGCATTGTGGACCCACATTAACTCCTTGGTATACTCAACGGAGCCAATGTAGGAGTCGGGACGCAGAAGGATGTGCTCCAGCTGGGATTTCTTCTGGTACATCTGCTCGATGGACATGCCCTTGTTACCGTTCTCCATTGTTGCTTTATTGTGCTAAAAGTAAATGCGAATTACATTAATTTATTTATCTATTTATTGGCAGACTGTATAAAACTAAAACTAAACAAAACTAATATCCAAATCTGGGGGTAATAAAATAAAAAGTTTAAAAGATTGGTCCAACATACCTACTCTAGCCCCGAATAACAAACTTCAAAAATTGTTGTTGCACGAATTCTAATCTGGCTCGGTGTGAATCAACCACACAAAAATTCGCTGAACAAGAGATGTCTATAATAGTCAAGTTAATGAGCTTTGTTAGCAATTGCAATGTTTATTAAATATCAGATTAAGATATAGAAGTATATATACAAATGATTGTTAAAAACAACTCTACATAACTGTACCCATTACGCGCTATGTTGTTCTTTTATTTACGAATAGACACCTAAAGACTAAATGACGATTAATCATCAAGCAAGAAATGTTCTCAATAGAGAGTTGGGTACGAGAACATGTTTATCAGAGGTTTGCTTTAAAAGGAGTGTAAACATCCACTTCTGCTAGTTACATATATTTTTTGTATTCATTATAACCTACCTAGCTATTGTTTATGTAGGCAATTTAAGATATTGTAATGGGATTGTGAAATGATCAGCGTACTGGCCTCAAAAAGAAAAAGCGCGCATATAACAACCCTGTTTATGGCGGGACTGTTGAGCCGGTGGCTTATGTATAAATTAAAAACAACAAAAAAGAAAAAAAAGTTAAAAACTATACACTTTTACACAACTTTGCAGCCTTATATAACGAAACTGATAAAAATAGGGCTGGCAGGTTGAGGTGTACCTAAATTTCCCTCAATCTTAGTCTGTCTGAATCAGTGAAAATGATGTTTGCCGGCGTCCACACAAATTTAGCTAATTTCATCAACATAACAAATTATACCTATTCATGCAATGAATTAATAATAGTGACTAAAATTAACGGGTTGGTTGGATATTTACTTTAGTAGGGGAAATTCGTATACAGAATTTAAGCAAAGATATTCTATCTACATGGGCATCGCCATTTTTAATTTGCAAATGCGACGCCGCTGGGCAAGAAATGATTATTAGGTTTAAGTGAAGATTCTCTCCACTTATAATTGCTGATTTACCTTCTCTTTATCTGTTTAACGACTTTTAAAACATCTTGCTTACCTTATAACTTAGTTGTAATAATTTATTGGCTCGTTCAGAAAATAAATCGCGCGGCAGCCACTGCAAAAATTGCACACACAATAGACGCCGCCGCACTTCGTTTAGTATTTTGTTGGTGAGTGCGTGGTGTCGCTTTCTACGCTGCACGTAAATTACACTTTTTAGATCTTATTACTATAAAACACACACCGCAATTAGTTATATCACAAAATACAACTAACTACTTCAAAATTCAACAGAAATTGAACTTTTATGTGAGTCGAACAAGCATCCGTCGCTCGCCAAGCAAACAGTACAGTACGATGAATTGAGACATTGCCAGACTTCAATAAGAATCTAGTTCTAAAAGTAAACATCCATGACAGCTGGCTGCGCTAACAAATAAAAGATGGCGCCACAAACTTTTTGAAGGGTGGCAGCGTTGATGTCCCACTTTTGGTTATTTTTGAGTTTTTTCGAGAAACGAGTAGACCAAAAGTTTTCTTACTGAATATTTGGCACCAACACCAATTTAATCGAGACTGTTTTCTTAGAATTTTCTCTCAATTTTCAAAATATTCTAGATTTTTTAGACCACGTTTACAGGCTTGGTTTGTTTGAAATAATCATTTTGTTACCTGAAAAATTGAACCTATTTAAAAAAAAAAGACATGATGCAGCGCAGTCGGCGCTTCACTATCGATATTACAAAGTGATGAATTAAAAAGAAATCGATAGCAAGTACTTATCGGTAGCGTACACATGCAAAGCAGACAAATGGTGGCGCCACAGTAGCCGGTTTTTTAAATCTATAAATTTAGTATAAAAGCTATAAAAATCATTTAATTTTCGAAATTGCACAAAAATTCAGGAGATATTTGAATAAAATGTTGATTTAAAATAGAATTTAATTTCACAATACTAATTAAAATTAAAGTGTAGTTTCCGTAAATTATATGATAAAAGTTGCAAAAGAATGTATCCTTTCCAAGTATACCGCAATAAGAAGTATATATGTATGCCAAAGATTTTCTCATGCATCTATATAATTTTATTGAAGGTATAACTCTTATTTGTGATCCATAAATTGAATTTAATTTCATTCAAATCTGTGTCATTTGACTTGACATAACAGGAGCCATATTACAAACTTAGCAATTATTCTAATCGGATAATTACCAGCTGCTAAAAAGGGTTACAAAAATTATTATATTTATTAGTTTAATTTTAAGTTTTCATTTATTTATTTAAATTTGAACTTGCTGCCGTGTAAGTAATTGCATTTATTGTGATAAGTAAGGATAATTAGACATAAGAAGTTGCATGGTAATTTTGAGTTAATTAAAAACACAACACGGCCAGTCAAACAAGTTTTGTTAACAACCGGCCACCTGACCTTGACCAACGGTAACACGAGGAGGTTTTTGCACTTTAATGCAGTAGTTTTTTTGCCTGCAGCTAAAACTTGTTTTATTTGTAAACAGAGAACGATCTGAATTTAAAACTTATGTATGTAAATGTTCACAGGCTCAAAAAGCTTTATCAGCTGAAAATGTTGCAGGTACTACAATCGTTTAGGTCAGTTACCTAGTAAAACCTAATCATCACGTGACGTCATTAAAGCGTGCTGAGCTTGCTCAGCGTCTCATATTACATATGCATGTGTACATAATTACATACACATGCACATATATGTACATAAAAAACTCTTCCATCAACATCAGCATCATCAACTTCTGTCCTCCATCTTTAGCCTTTCGATTAGCTGCCTGATTGCAGCACTCCATTCGTTTTTACTCTCGTTGAGATTTTACGCCACACTCAAGTTCTCAGATACCCTTTCTTCAATTTTAATTATTTGTTTTGCTGGTAGCTACGAGAAGACTCATATGGAACAATATAATAATTTTGCATAATTTATCATTCCTTCTTGACCTATGTTTATCCATAAAAATCTTATATTTCCATTAAAACATATTTAAGAAGCGAATACAATTGGCAGTTTGAAAATTTGTTTAACTTGATGCTTTCAATTTATCACGATGCTCGACTTGGATACAAGTTTTCAGTGAGTGTTGTTCGGAGAGTTCTACGACATGACGAGGGGCCATATAAAGTTTTGTTCTGAACGATCTTTGGCTCAGTCTTAGTGCGAACTTGTGTGAAGGCGATGCGGTTTTTGCAACTGATATTTTAAATTTACAAGAAACTCAAGTATCCAAGTAATATCTTTAGGTAAATAAATAATCAACAGCAACTTTTTACTCAGAAAAAAAAACTTGCCATAAATTGAAACATGATCAAATTAAATAACTTGAGAGTGTGTGCGCGAAAACGATATAATATTAGCTTAAAATTAATTAATTTAAATGCCGTTAGAGAAAAGACTTGTAACTATGCTAAAATAAAAACATTTTAGATCAAACGTGTCACAATTATTATTTAAATTGCACTCGGTCTTAGTTTTACAATAAAGTGAAGTGCAAGAACAATTAACACTTAATAACTTAAGTTCATTAACTTTTGAACTGCACTTAAAACTGCATTGGATTCCCCTGCATGGCCCTACAATTATTACAAGTTAAGTGTTAAGTGGTTATTGAGCCCCGCCCATCAATATTTACCATCTGAGCCTGTGACTTGGAATTTGGAACTTGTAAGCCCAATAAATTTTCAAATACTTAACTATTGGACTGCCAGTGACAGAGAACAAATGTTTGCGAATGTTGATTTATTTATGATATCTACTCTGAAGCAATAGATAAAATGCAGCGTTCTATTTTTCAATTAGAAAAGTCAATTTAAAAATTACTTAATAATAAGAAAAAAACTTTATGTAATGTAATTAAAACATACTAAATATTCAAAATTCCAGCTGCCAAACAGTTTAATATTTAAAACTCAAATTTAAACAAACACATTTTATTTACAGTGCAACTTGTACTGATATTTTCGCACATAAAAATTTTTGACTTATCGACCTACAGGTTTATTAAATATGGATTTGTAAAGTTCAATAGCTAATGTCGAATGCAAATAAAATTTTTGGACCCATTGAACTTTAGCATGTAGTTGTTTCAGAAAGCGAGAACTTTGTCAACTTGTGAGATGAGCAATTAGCACGAAATTACGCTACGTGCCCGAACCCGATCATGAAAACATATAGTAAAACGGAACAGATTATAGAGATGGGTATACAGTTCAAAACGACTGACGTTATCGGCATTAGTTCAGTTGGATTCACTGAGTATATTGGGGGCTAGGTTACTGCGATAATCGCTTGTTATACGAATATGAATGTCGTCTCGTGGGTGCTATCGCAAATGCCAATGTTTTGTTGCTCTATTTTGATTATAATATACATACATATATGTACATATGTACTATAAAGAACGTAAATGTTTCATAGTATGGAATTGCATGGGATTGAAAACATTTGGCCTGATTTCCATGCTATTGTTAGCTCAGTTTCAAACTCGAAGTCGAACGCTGCAAACGACGGAGTGGATAACCGGTCAAAATATAACATGAATAATATGGTAAAGAATCCTCTATTTATTCATCAAGTATCGCTATGATATGTAATTATCTGTGCCGTCCGTCAATGTCAAGTTTATTTGTAACCGGGCGGCATGTCAAGTTGAACTCTACAAAAAAAGGTTGCTAACAATGAGACACGTGAGGTTAAATACATATATTCCGTACAGCCACCCATTAGACCTGTGCTAACGTGTTGTCAATTGTAAAAAACTGTGTGAAAATCGTAACAAGTTTGTCAACTGTTTGCTCATCAGTCGCACTCAACATTCTCATATCCCAGCAACAAGTGAGAGTTGCAATTAAGTACAACTGAATGTTGCTGGCGTGTGTAAATTCGTGACTGCGGAGTATGTGAATTTTTGTTCAATTTTCTATTATTCATATTTATTCAACAATTGGGTAACATTTTAAATCTGCATCTAATTCTGACGACTAAAATAACTTGAAGTATAAATATATTTAAAAGAAATTTTCATTGCAATTAATGATGAAAGTGGTCTGAATTATTTGTATAATACAAGTAAAAATTGAATTTATATTTAATTAACTAAATGATTTTCAACTACAAAATCAAATTTTCACCTCTTAATATAACACACGACAAACTCTCAAATTTAGGAAATTTTACCAAATTAGGCTGCGTTTTGAAAATAAAAACAATAAAGTTAAAATTATGTAAACATAAGTATAGATAGTTTTTCTGTTGGTGGTTAAAGAAAAGATTTTTTTTTAATTTAGCATCCTTTCCAATTTTTTATATTTTAAGTTCTAATTATTTACTTTTAATTAAAAAAACTTTTGGTAATGTAATTTCTTATTTTATAATAATATAAATGTTAAAATTTAGCAGCTCTTAGTAGACCTTAAACATATATGTATACAAACAAATATTTAAAAAAAGTTTTCCCATTCAACGTGGTTCGTTTTTAACAATCACGAGACCTTCACCAATTTCGAGCATATGTAGCAAGCAACAATGCTGCTAAGGTCTACAATGTTGCTAGTAGTGTTTGGCAACATTGTTGCTTGCGACTTTTGTCGCAATTAATTTGCTTTCTCATGTAAAACTTCCCTCTTTCCATCAAAGGCCACAGCTGCACTGAGCAATAGTCACACAATGCCGGCTATTGAGCACAAATTGAACATCACTGAGGAGGAAATACCCGATAACATACGTCTCATAGCGCAAGATCAGGGAGAATGCCCAAAGACCAAACAGGAGACTATTGAAGAGTTCCGCAAATATATTTTGGGTAAGTTCAGAGTAAAATCTACTTAATACACCGACTTAAGCTTAAATTATTCTTTAGAACACAAAAAGTGCCAGCCACATCGCAATGATGATAAATATTTGGAAAAGTTCCTTCGCGCCCGCTATTGGAAGATTGATAACAGCTACAAATTGGTGGGATTATTTAAGAGTTCATCTTTTTTAGAGATTTTAATTGTATTTATTATTTTTTCGACAGCTGTGTAGCTATTATAAATTCCGTGAAGAAAACAAAAATTACTACGAAAAGGTTCGCCCAATTGATCTACGGCATGTAGGTGATGAGAGTATAATGACATTGACGCCATATCGTGATCAGCATGGACATCGTATACTGATCTATCGCTTTGGAATCTGGAGGCCGAACCGTGTTACCGTGGATGATATTTTTAAGGCAACCATCGTGCTCCAGGAACTTGGGTCATTAGAGCCTATCTCACAAATAGTGGGCGGTGTGGCCATTTTCGATCTTAAAGATTTAGGTTTGGAGCATTTACTGCATCTGAGTCCCAGTGTAGCACAAAAGATGATTGCTCTACTGGTGGTATGTCTGCTCGCACCTCTATTTAATGATAAACTTTTGCAGAATGTTAATTCCTCTCTTCGCAGACTTCCATGCCCATTCGGACAGCCGCCCTGCATATTGTCAATCAGAACTGGCTTTTTAATGCAGCCTTTAAGATTTTTAAGCCCTTTCTCAATACCACTATGCGGGAGCGACTTTATATACATGGCAGTGATATGACCTCCCTGCACAAATATATCAACCCGGAGAATCTACCCAAAAGGTGAGTTTAGATTGATTTAAATCACTAAATTTTCATAAACTAAGATTAACTACGACTGTGCTAAACTTTCTGTCTCATCTGGTAGGTATGGAGGTTTTCATGACGATTATTCCTATACGCTTTGGATGGACATGTTGCAGAATCAGTGTGCCACCACTGGTGTTTACAAGGATATGGAACAGCTGGGTTTTATTTTCGACTAAGATGTCTCATTAATGTAGTCATTAACCCTATGATGTTCTATGAAACTTTACACACTACTTAAGCAGGAGAAACGTCAATTAAAATACAAGGAACTTTAATATTCAACTTTATTTGCAGAGAACTAATAATGCTCTCTGCTTTTAATGCAAGTAAAATTAAAAAACGTACAAACGTACAAATTTTACAATATTAGCTATTTAATGTGAGATGAGCTCTTAGTTAATGCCTAAAAAGTTTTATCCTCAAAAGAAAGAAAAACGTTCAGTTAAACACAGGCGACTTGGTTAATCGTCATTCCAACGTATTAATCATAACGTTACTACCCATTTGAGGTTAGAACATCAAACATTTTGAGGTTAGCCCATGAGCTTTAGGTCTGTTATAAAATTTAATGTGCCACACATTTGCGAGTCGGGACAAAACCAAAATGGTAACTGCCTTAAGGCAATAACAACAACAATATCCAGTCAGCGAGAGGGAGGAGCAAATCAAATGAGGAAACGAGCCCACATGGAAATTTGTTCCGGTCAAGGATCCAAGGCGAGGACTTCTTGGACATGTTCGTTTTATGTGTTTTATATGCAAAATGTGTGTTGGCGTTAGAGGGGTATGGAAAATAACTGTGATTTGCCGTTATGGTAATTGAGTGTTGGACAACGCATTAAATGCAGCCCTGCTGCTCTCAGCACTCTATCCCTCTCTCTCTATCGATCTCTCTCTATTGCACTCACTGTTTGACCGTTACAAATATGTTTGATATTTTTTATTGAATTCGTTGGCACAGGAAGCTGGCGTCGTCTCACAAACAAACAATAAAAAGTTAACCCACACCCACAGCCCCTGCCATACCCTTATTTTGGTCAAACGATAGTGAAATTGATTTCAGTGCCAAGGGGTCCCTGCTCGGTCCGAACATAATCTCGATGTGTGCGTATAAAAGGCAGTGTCATTCGTGCGATTAAAGCGACAAGATTAAAAAATTTATTGCGCAAATATTTATGGGGACAGTAGCACCAAAAAAAAAAAAAAGAAAGAAGAAAGACAGCTAACATATACATATGCGATGTTCATATACGTATGTATATGTACAGAGCCCACATTTGGGGGAGACACGGACACTGTCCCGTTATTAGTTCAGTTCAAGTAACACGTGTGTGAGCCAAAGGCTGAACTGTGTATAATTTATGGTTTGCGAACCAAATTTATTTGTGTTTCAGTACAGGGGGCAAAGGGTGTCTAAATAGCCAAGCTGTTCTTTACAACATATGTTGCATCTATCATAAAAAAGTGCCTAGTTATGAGCATTCTAAAACTATATATATTTTTTGAAGAACTATTGAAGAATAAAATGCTCTATCTGTTTGGTTGCCATAGTTCGACTTTGTTACATATTATAGTTATATAGATGGTGATTATCAAAAATTATAAAATAAGGATTCCAATAACTTCTCAAAAAATATAACAGAATATAACGATTGCCGTACTAATTAGAAAATACAACAAGTTAATTTATTTTCTAGCCAGATAATAATATTTTATGTGGAATTGCACCCCATCAATAATTTCACACTCAATCATTAACTATATTATCGAAAAGCCACATTTGTGGGCGTCACCCAGCTGTCAACTGTCAGTCAACTCTTGGCATTTGACATGCCGTACCTGACCTTTCACCGAGCACAAATATACTCACAGAGAAGGGTGACATTTGAGGGCAACGCTAAACTGAGAGCGTGCCAGCTTTTGTAATTGTTTCCTAATGAGTTCTATAACAACTGGGCAACCCTCCGACTACCCAACCCCTCTCCCTCTCTCCATCTTTCTCTCTTTCCCTCTCTATGCTGAGCATACATCAGCCAATGTCGTTGGTTATCAGAGAGCGCAGTATATCATTCACTCATTGGCAGCAAAGCCACAACAAGAAGGACAATAAATAATGGGCAGCGATTTGTAAACAATACAAAGTCAGCCCGTTAGGGGTCAATGGAACCCCTGAATCTTTGCTAAATTTCCCATAAATAAAGACCTGGCTAAAATAATTGAAATATTTGCTGTCAATGTGTTGACTTCCGTTGGCGTCGCAGTAACCCGGCTCCGTGCATCTTCTTCTGCCCAGAGGCGAAGGTGTAAACTGTATAAATGGTGGCTCGTTATGGCCCCGGTTAGCCCAGACACAGGCCAGGCATTGGCACAAGGACCATCGCCTCGTCGTTATGGAGGTTTGATAAATGGCTGGAAAATACATATATTTCAGTGGCTCCTTGGACCGGCATTTATGTGCGTGCCGAAGAAATCATTGCGGATTAAGATAGAATTGAGTTATAAATACAGAATAAAGAAAAGATCTGAGTTTTACATATTAAATTTTATAGGAGCAATCAATTGGTAATTTAATTTTGCAAATAAGTTTTTATATAAAATTGTTATTTTCCGATTCTTTTTTTATTTATTTATTATTATCTATCATCCCTTATAATTAGTGAACTAGGCACAATAATTAACCGCTATCTTTTACCGATTAGCAGAAGTACGAATTATTAGTTTGATTTTTTTAGCCTAAAAATTGGTCTTCTTATTTATTATCCTCAATTTGTGGGCGAAGGGGCTTAGCATACAAAATTTTAAATAAATTCGATTTGCCTGCAATTATAGGAAGTCTCTATACCAAATACGGCGCTCCATTGAGTACGTATAAGGTACCAAGAATTGCTAATGCTAAGCGCATATAACATTAATGTTGCTAAAGGTTTGTATATCAGTTTCCAAAAATTAATGTTTCTTGAGATATGTATAACATTTGTGGTAGTAAGGATAAGACGGTAACAGTAACCACATTTGTGGTAAAATAATACAAGTAACTCAGCTCGAATATAACAGCTTCTCTTTTTAGGAGCATTCAACAAATGTGTCGAGGACTTGAGTATTGCACAAGTATAACAGTTATAATGTTACCAATCGAACAGTTGCCTGTCAAAATCAATTCCCTACACCGTCGAGCATCCCTCACATGTCATTAAACCCGCCCGTCGAGTGCACAATTTCATTGCCTAGCACACAGGGGCAACCCGCTGGCTGCACTCGTATGGAAATTTAGATGCGGGGGTTTTCGGGGGCTTAGACAGTGTATGTAAATTTTTCTTTAGATGATGTCAACGTTGGCATCGATTTTCTGTTGATTTACCAGAAATTATTTGTGATAAAACACGATATACTTCATGTTTAAAGTGCTCTCCAGGAGACGAAGCGATGATAGGGTAGAAGAGGTAAAGGGAGAGGAGAAAAGATTGCGTGGAGTGTGCGAGGAATACTGGTTGACTGGCTGACAATCAATCAGATCATATGGCAGACTGAAGACGTCGACATGCGAGGACAACTATGCGCTTTTAATGCTGCTTAATCCGGCGTAATAAACATTCATGTAATATGCGGGAATCAATTGAAATGCAATTGAAAAGGACTCGTCATGCAAATATTTGACTGGATATAGCGGTTGACAATGGAAGGAATATACACACATATACAGAGGTACTCACGCGCATACACACAGATGTACATATATAAGACTAACAAAATCCACGACAAGTCAACAAACAAAAGTCGAGGCACTTGAGCCACGAATTAGTTGTAAATGAGAAAAACCATTTCATACTTTTATGCATGAGGGCAAAATGTAAATAGTATAGAGCATCCCATTTCAACCCCGCCCCCAACACGTGTCCCACCGCCACCTGTCTGACGAGTTGGCCTCGTGCCCATGGCTAATACTCATTCTCCTTTTCACTGCGTTGATTATTACAATATATTAATTGGCCGCTGGCAAATATTTGCACACCTTTAACCCTTTTTAATATGCCTAAGTGCTCCACTTGTTCCACTCTGTGGCAATGTTGACTCTCGTCCAGCCACAAGGAAATCTCATTGGTTAAATCACAGCTATCTAGTCATAGTCTCGAGTCTTTCCAAATGGGGCCAACGAAATGATAAAAAAATACGCAAGAAAACTATAGTTTAGAGTATGCAACCAAGTCATACCCTGTTATTTGTGAAAGTGGTCTAAAAAATATATTCTTTAGGTTTAAAATAACATCTGTGTGTTCTATTCGTTAATTATTTAATCCAAATAAAACGCTAATTAAATTATATGCGCAATATCAGTCGTACATATATGTATCTAACAACGGGGTACACCGTTGATTAAACTATTTTGTTTTAAGATTTAACGTTTAGTATAGAACTATAAACGAAAATGTAATATGAATATATTTAAATTATGTAGATTTTATAGTAACATATTAAATTAAGATATATTAATTTTTAATAAACTTCAAATTGACATTCCTTGTTTACCATTTTACTCAGTATAGGGTGTAGGGTATAAAAAAACCAAACAAAAAAACAAATGGAGCATGCACTGGAGAATAATTCGATTGTGTTCAATTTAATTTTGACAAGCTTCAATGGCACAGCAATCCTAGCCAAAGGATCTGTCCCACTGGGGGTTTAGAACTGTACGAGAATTTAGCGAGGCGGCAGTTGATTTGATTTTGTTTTATGTTTCCTGCTGGCGGTAAATGCCACATTGGTTCCCCGTCTATTACGGCTCAGGCTGCTGCGATGCTAGAAACGTTGCGGAACGTTTGGAGGACGGGGTTTTCTTCTAAGGGTAAAACCAATACGAAAAACAACAGCCACAAATAGATTTTGTGGTCAGTTTTTGTGGGTTGCCATAAGTAGGGTACAAGTCGGTTAGTTAAATGAAGTTACTAAAGTAATCTTTTAGACATGGCTGAAACTCTTTAAAATTTCTAAATGTTTTAAAATATCTATAAAAGAGTGATTTTAACTGATAAGTTAATTTTGATTTTAATTCTTAGACAACAAAACTTATCTTTTTTTAATATTACAGAACCTAGATGACAAATATTTACTTGGAAAAAGGTTCTGCGAAGAGACTTGTTTTTAATTTTATAAATGTCTTTCTATTTAATCTTTTTTTAGAATTTCTTTCAACACATCATACACATCCGACATTATCCTAGACCCTTTTGGAACCTGGAGTTAGGAAAATATGGTTATTTTGTGCATCAATTTTACTGAATACATTCGGTAAGCTTTGTAAGTTTAAATATTGAGTTTTTAAAAGTGTGAGAATAATTAATAAGAAATAATAAAATAAATGACATTATTTGTAAGTATATATGAAAGATTGAGACAAACATTAAACATTCCAACACAATAAAATTGTTGTTAAAACTAATATATGTAGGTATCCGCTGAATAAGAAAAAATTTTTAATAAAATTAAAAATGCAAATTATAAGTAATTAAAAATAAATAAGTGTTTTATATTAAAAGATGATTAAAAGAATACATATAGTGATTCGAAATCTGTACCAATTCCATCTGAGCTCATCTTCATGATCAAGAATATTTATAATTTAGAGATTTTCCACTGCTCATTTGAAACGTTACATGTTTCGTGACAAAAGTACAATATCATCTGCTAGGGTATAAAGATAAAATAAGAAAAAAATGTATAAATTATGTTCCAAGTGAACTAGGATTTTTTTTGTCTAAAGGCTACTGAATACTAAAAACAAAAAATATTTGACCTAAAGTTAACTGACCAAATTTGAGTCAACTTTAAGCAAAATAAGCTAAACTTTCTTTCCCTTCTTTTTATCAATATTCAATCTTTAGCCCACATTTGGTGTGTCCCTATGGCCTATGCCCCAACTTCGAATAAAAAAACTTGTTGCACAAGATGTGGCAATAAAACACACACCCCCCACAGTTTGAATATCTCACAACAATATTACATAACAGAATCTAACAGTATCTGTTTGGTCCCGACAGCCAAAACATTTGCACAGGAAAAATATCAAATTAAAATAAAACAAGAAAACTCTCAACACCCATGTCCAATACCGAGTCCAACTCGAAGGGAGGGACTAACATTTTTTGCTGCCTCAGCAGCATGCACCTGTGCAGTCCAGTACAAAATCCTTTACACAATCCAAGCCAAAGCAAACACGCAAATACATACAGACATAGATGTATCAGGTGTGTGTGTGTGTGTGTGTGGGAGCTCTATATATGTACATATATGTACAAGCAAAACAAATCGAGCGACTTATCAGCACTAAAGTATCTCCCATTGACTTATGCACTGGAAAATGGAACAATGGATGCCCCACAGGATGCTAGCAATACTCTCTGCTCCCACCGAGCACTGCGCTTCCAATGCAAGCGCCAACCAAACGTTTGCGAGCAACTGGAAAGCCGGACTATGTAGGAATTTCTGTGGTAGTTTCTCATAAATATGCAGACACACATACACACGACACTACAAACATACACACATACACACCATGGTCAGCAGCAAGTGGGCGGAGCCGTGACAGCATAAGGTGCGCTGGTCTGTGTGAGTCTCTGTCGCGCTATACTTGCTTTTTTCTATGTATGTGTGTCATATTTATGCGCTCCATGGCAATTCAAAACGCCTACTTCAAGAACAGCAAGAGCAATAACCACCACCAAAAGTAAAGCAGACGATGATGACAACAACAACAAAACGACGTCGAAGTCGACAGCAATAAACTGAAAGCGAACACAGCCGAAGTTGCAGGGAGAGCAAAACAAAGCTTTCTATGTGTTCACGCTCATAAGTTCCTGCACAGTGGATCAAAGGTCGATTTTTGGTCAGCTATTCTATCAGATAAAAGCGTAATAATTTTCCAAAATAGAATAAAATAAATTCCATTTCCAATAGTACATATTGTTAAACAAAAACTATTAGCTGCGTGATGCTGTTAGAATTACACTAAAAATTGAATTCGATATTTTCTAAAGAAAAAAGCATACTAACTAAAATTCTCTTCCTTACTTTAAGTTAATAGTTTCCAATATTTAAATTTTGTGCAAGAAAAGTACTCACAATTAGTGTATATATCCAAAATTCCATAACAATAAGATAATGCTAAAATTTCACTTCGTATACTCGTACAGTAGAACGAGGGCAGCTCTTTTAGTCACACTGTGCACAAGATGAGAAGCTTTCCCATTTGCTTTGCGCAACGAGAGCAGCAACAACAACGAATAATGTTATCGGTGAAAAGGGTGCACAGTGCTCTCAGCTAATGGTTGTTGTTGGCATTCAAAGTGTAAAAGAGCCAAGCTTTTGCAATTCCAGGAGGAGCTCACCAGCGAATGGCGTGCAAGATGCCAATGTATGGAGTGGCTGTTGTTGTCGTCATCAACAGTGCTCTTTGCTTATTGTTGCCGTTAGCAAACACTTATACATGTGTACACTGTACATAAGTGTGAGCTTATATGAATAAAATTGAGGCGATGCGCGCGTCGAAGCCATTCTGCCGTCAGGGCCACCCTTCAGTCATCCATTCAGCCAGACTCAGACTCAGTCGCCACCGTTAACTCTTTGAAACTGGACGCAGCGAGCGGCAAAAAACGACGCGGACGCGCCAAATTCACCAAATAAAAGAGATTTGAAAAAACAAGTTACAAAATTTTTAAAAATTTTAAAATTAAAAGCTCGAGAAAGAAAAGCTACAAAATAAAAAGGCCAAGTGCAGTGTGACCATTATAAAAGTGTAACCAAACTGCAATAGAAAATAAAAATTGAAAATCGATCATTGCTTAGTGCTCGTAGTGCTTAAAATAAAATATCCCCTCCCCGATCACTGTTAAGAACCCCCTCTACCCAAACGACGCTTGAGAATTGAGTTGCATGTGAACCGGCGATCCAATGAAAATGGAAGATCCCACCATTGCCGACACATATGTGCAGGAATTTAATTTGGATCATTTGGGAGTTGGCGTTGCCGGAAACTCAGTGACCACCCTGACTCCGGTGGCTGTTGCCGCCATTGGGCATGTTAAGCGAGAGGATCACAGTCCACCACAGCCGGTGAAATGGACGACGGTGCACCCTGGAGAACCTCCAGCGGATGATGAGACGGAACCAATGCCACTCCCACTGCCTATTGCCGTGCCGGAAGCGACCGCCGGTGATGTTTCCCAACTAGCCTCCGTTTCGCATATTAAGTTGCGCTCCTTTTCGGGTCACCAATGGCACATGGATGAGCGACGACTCCAGCCGTTGAGCCCACCGCCCGAGGGCTATGTGGGCGGTCCAATGGGCGGACAAGCTGTGCTGGTGAACACATCCTCCTCGTCAGCTGCTGCTGTAGCTGTCGCAGCCGCTGCTGTTGCCGCCTCCGCTGTGCCTGGCGGCGTACCTTCCACACCGCCAGAGACGCCGCCTGTTGTGGGCTCACCCACGGGCAGCAGCAGCTGCCCCAGTCAGGCCTATGCCCATCATTATCACGCCGGGCGCGCTAATCCTTCTGCCAATGTGGCTGCTGTCGGTCTTAGCCAGGAGATGATGTGGTTGCCAAATTCGATGCGTGCCGAGCAACAGCCGCTGGATCTGCGTCCGCTGGCCTGTCCTGGCTCGCAAGAGGAGGCTGAGGAGTGGGAACGTCAGCGAGAATATGCCATGCACGCGGCTGCGGCTGCTGCACATCATCATCACGGACATCCGCTGATGCAGAGCCACCATCACCATGCACAGGCGCGTCACATGGCCCAGGCCCAACATCCATCGCATCATCATCATTTCCACAGTCTTGAGCATGCGTTGCCCATCAACATGCATTCAAACTCCACAAACTCCTACGCGGGCAGTCCTGGACCTGGCTCGGGACCCAGTAGCTCCATGCACCCACTTGTATCCTCATGCGGACCACAGTTCCCATCCGCCGGCAGCAGTAGCGGCGCCAGCAGTGGCTCCAATTCACGTGGCTGTGTGCGCTCTGTGCTGCAACCCTGTCGCCCGCTCTCAGCCAGTTCCTCACGCAGCTCAAATAACTCGCCGCACACGTGTTCCGGCGCATATAGTAATGCCACGCTGGAGGATTGCATCAATGACGACATGCTGACCACACTGACAGTTCGGGAACTCAACAAACGACTCCACGGCTGTCCACGGGAGGAGGTAGTGCGTCTGAAGCAGAAACGTCGCACTCTCAAAAATCGTGGCTATGCGCAAAACTGTCGCTCTAAGCGTTTGCATCAGAGACACGAACTGGAGAAGGCCAATCGTCAGCTCGTTCAGGATATGCAAAGGCTCAAGCTGGAGTATTCACGTGTCTGTCAGGA
Organism: Drosophila testacea; assembly: GCA_035043265.1. Lineage (NCBI taxonomy): Eukaryota > Metazoa > Arthropoda > Insecta > Diptera > Drosophilidae > Drosophila > Drosophila testacea. Next base: position 5,683,885 of record JAWNND010000151.1, read on the forward strand.
GCGAGACAGTCTCATGCAACGGCTCCAACAGCAGAGAACGGCAGCCGCGGGTGCGGATAGTCAAAGTTCACCGGAGTTTTACCTATGACGCCAACTGGCGGCGGCCTCAACAGCTTCCACCTCAACTAACTCGCATCAGTTGCAATCACAGTTGCAACCACAGCAGCAGCAGCAACATCGTGCCTCGCATTCACATACCCATTCGCATTCGCACTCGCATTCGCATCCACATACGCATCCACATCCGCAGTGGCCACCCCAGCAGGTGGTCAACTAAGTAAATTGAAGTTGGTCTAGCTGAAGTAATTCCCAAATGAATTCCACTGAATATACCTAGGGTTTATTTCAAGCTCCTTGGAGTTGCTAAGCATATACAAAAATCGAAAATTATCTGAAAGTCTTCCACATTTTACAGATTATTTTTGTAATGTTTTTCCGATGTTTTTTAAAACGTTTTTAAATATCTTAACAGCAACTCAATTATGTCATAAATCCTAAAAACATCCAGCTGCATCAGTTTATTATTACAAATAATTTATTAATCATAATCATAATTTATTTCGTAATTTATGTTTGGCAAATACTGGTAATTAACACTCCAATAACATTATCTACCTTTAAATTCAATTGAGGATTACTTCAGATACATCTCTTTATCACTTTATAACTGCATAAGGTATTTTCGAGCATTTATAAAACATAAATTTTATTAAAAAATATATTTAACTTTCGATTTGTGACAATAAATTTTCAACTTATTTTGTAAGTTCTTGTTAAGTTATCGAATCGATTCGAATCGAACTTTGGCTGAATAATTATCATCATTTCATAAAGAAATCGCACACCCCGAAACACTTAGGTCTATTATATTGATTAATATGTAAAACAAACATTAAATTTTTTTTTTATTTCAGCTACTGATTAATGATAAATCGATCGATCGAACAGTCGATTGATAGCAACATTGTATTACAAATTACGAGTTAGTAACACACGCTTATTTGTTGATTAGTTCTAGCTTTAGTTTTTCTAGTATTAAGCGAGAGATATCATTAAAAAAAAAAAAAACGACAAAGCATATACCCCTTAATATGTTCATATATGGGGGTTATACATAATAGTTGTATAGCATGTTTCGCTTTCATTTGGTTTCCACATCCTAATCCACTAAACAAAGGTTGTATTATGTTTTAAACACAACACTCGACACTCGAAACTGCAACTAAAAACTAAATACAAGTCCTATAAACTTAATGAGATCAGCAACAAAATAAAATATATTATTGTAAATACAAAAAATAAATTGTATAAATTATAAACTAATTCAATCGCTGTCTGTCTTTAGATTTAAAGTTTGAAGAATACGATACGAAAAATTGTGAATAGCTTTTAAGTGTGCATAATTAAAATAGTAATAAATGCATAAAATAAAATACAAAATAAAATCATAGCTGTTTTCCTAAATACCAAAACACATTGAATCTATCAAAGATCTCTCCAAACAGCAGCAGTTGATCTGGATAACTTTGGCAAAGTTCGTATACTCATTATCATGCTCAAAAGTATGCTACATTTACTTATCATTTCCCTTTTTTGTTGTATTAGAAATAATTAATTTTTTTAAATATGTTTATGTTGTAGTTAATTAGGGTACTGTTATCCCACGGCAAGTTAAACAAATTTTAAATTTAAAAAGTATTCATTTGGTTAATGGGAGCCATGTACTGCATTTAAATCAGAGTACAATCATCGAAAGAATTATAATTATCTTTAATTTAAAAATCTTAATCAGAATTAGCATTTGCTACTATGATTTATAAAAAAGCAAACTTACTATATTATTAAATTATATTTCCGTCCCTTGGCTATCTATTGATACTTAGAAACGGTTTAAACTAATAACTGACATTATTGAATATTGCCTTTAACCCTATAAAGATGATTTGATCAACAAGCTTCAGGTTATTGCTATAAAGGCACAGTTCCCGTAAACGAAATGGAGAAGTTTTGAAACTAAGCAAAATTGTTTGTGTAGAGAACTCACAGATTTTCCAGCGCAGTTACTGATCTGCGATGAACAAAATATCAGATAAAATGACAATTAGACAACTTATTTAAGCTAAAAAGTTTACTTTAAAAACGTTTTAATTGACAGCTTTATGAAACAATTATTGCTTAGTCTGACTCTGAATAGTTTAGGAGAGATAGAAGGAACTTTTAAAAAGTGCCACCTGCATACAAGTACTTACCCTGTCGTATTCAATATAATTTCTTAGTATTGATAAGGGCTAGAGGTTTCAATGGAACTATTTGGTCTGTGTGGTCTGTCGGCATGATAAAGCCGACCACCAGCAACAGTTGCAAAACTCGATACTTTGAAAATAAACAAATGAAACGGCATCCGAACAACATTCAGCATCCTCCAGGCCCAGTCGAGACCAAATCCAAGTGCAGAGTCCAACATTGTGTCAACAAACAATTCGAATCAAAGAGACGCCACTTGCCAGATGCTTGAGGAACAAGAGATCTTTAGCGTTTCGGAGTCTCTGTTTATAAACAGCTCCCGGTCGGGGGCGTAATTCGGTGAAGTGGTCTTCGAAGTTGAGTTGAGTTCCCTATTCGGCTTCATTAATAAAAATTTTAAGTTTACTATGCACAACCTAATTTTTAATTTGTTTATTTTTCCTGTTCCTCACCAGCTGGTTAAATTGATATTTTGCGTTGGGTTTTCTTTTGATTCAGTGTTTTTACCCTTATAAAGGGATTGGGCTTTAAAGAAAACCGGTTTATTATAATAAGATGTAAAGATTCGCGTTTTAATGATCTGACTAAAATAAATCTTTAGATAAATATTTCTTTTTGATTTTAAACTTAGTTCAAAGTCGCATAATTATATATTATATTATAGAACATAGTAGATTCTCTTAAATTTTTGTTAGATCTTAAAACGCCTCCGGGAGATATTTATCATTAACTTTGTTACAAACATATTCGATGTAGACAAGATGTAAAGTTAGATTTCTATTTATATACTATAACTGGTGTATATTCGTTTAAAAGCACAGATTACAATACGAAAAGTTATAATATAAAAACTAGGATACTTCAAATTGCAATATTTAATAGAGTATTACATCTTCGGCTTTTTAAAAATAACCAATAGTTTCTTCTTGAGTTTTATGTTGTTTGTGCGCGCTATGTGAATTTCCTGCCTTCCAGAGAACACCAACTCCATGGGCATCGGCTTGTCTTTATGTAATGGAGAACAAAGACCGGAGAATGGAGAACGGACGCCGAAGAACGGCGACCAGCGATAACGCGATGAAGTTGCGCAAGTATTATTTGACGAATTTGTTTTTTATATACAAATGAATGTCTTTGCAATGATTGACCATCAAGTGGCCATTTTAAATTTGATTTCTTTTATTATTTATTTTCTTGTCGCTCTGGAGCTAGCAGGAAGTGTCGAATTACATTTTTTTTTTGGTTTGACATGAAAGCAGCGCATGCAACGATCCAGAAGCTCCATAAAGAATAAACAAACAATTTGGTTTGTTGGCTTCAGTCGGGCTTAAATAAAAATAACTAACTTCAATAGTTTGGACATTATGTCATTATTTAAAGATGGGACATAAATTTGAAATATGATCCTTTCTTGATACTAATTAAATATTAGGAGAGCTACATAGCTGATGTAGACTTTAGTTAAGAGATATATACAAAACAAGGCTTAACATATTCTGATTCAAATTCTAATTCCACAATTTGGAAACAAAGTTAAGATATTAATTAGAGAATAAATAAAATTTATTAAGCTTAGATTACTAAAATTTTAAGTAAATGATTTTCAGGCTGCAAAAACAATAAATACATAATCGAGGGTTATATAACTACAAAGTTATATTACTACGAGTTACTACTTTGACGGACTCTGCTCCTATGGAAAGAGGATTTGTAAGACTTTCAAGATCTAGTGTTCTTTAAGTAACATATTAACTTATTTTTATTTACCAAGGTGTTTTTGAGGCATTCCTATCTTGTATTAATCAAAATAATTACTGTCTAAAAGACTTTTTGAAACTATAAATCAGGTTTAAAAAGTTAATAACCTGTTAAAGTAATAGATATGTAAAGCCCAAAATACTGTGGCAAATATTCATTAGTTCTCTAACTTTAAATCCTTAAGCTCCAAGCTACTTCTTAAACAAATTTCTAGCTAAAGGCAGATTCAACTTGAGATCTGCGACAATCTTTTGGCTGGGTTCAAGAGCATATTAAACAATAATTATTGAATTCTAATGCAAATCGTTGGGCTGACAAGCCCTGGCCGTAGGCTGAAGAGTGGCTCAAGTGGTTGCTTCAGGGACTGCACGCATCTCGTCAAAAAGGAAAGAAAGAAAAGATGGAATTTATAGTCACGGCAAAAGTGGCAATGACAATTGGCATGAGCTCAGGGTCCAGTTCGATCCACATGGCGGGGGCATAATCAGTGCCAACGGGCGTTGACATTAGATGGCAGAGGGACTCGGGGGGTGACTGGGTAAGTTGTCAACGTTTATTATCCACACACACACAGTGTCACACACACAGCCTGATTATGCTGCGTACTGTTTTTATGCCTGCAGTGTGACGTGTTGACGTAGCCGTCGATGACTTTGATGAGGTTCGGGATCTGGGGTTGTTGCGAATTCTCTTTTTTTATGCCTCAAGTGGACACGCTTAAGTGGCTGCTACACTCCGCCTACCACACACTCGCACTTCACATTCCCCGCCCCCCACTGAACCACTTCTCAATGCGTTTTGTCTTAATTCAATCGATAGTTCACACATGTAATCCCATGATTGGGGGCTTCCTTCCTGTTTTCTATGTCATTCTGCTGTTTGCATGCCACACACGTAGCAACGACATTTCGCTTGGGGAGTGTGAGGAATTTTCTTTTACTTATTTAACTTTAACCTTAAACCGTAAATCGTTTGTTACTCATTTGCCTCGTCATTCTTCAGGCGGCTACAACTCCCGATTCAAGTCCTGGTCAGGCACTCATTAGGCTAATGAAGCTACCCTTTGGATGTTGCAACAAAGTGGCGTTTCGAAAGCTCATTAGTTCATTAGTTGCCGCCTTGTTCTGTTCGGCGTAAAAGTTTTGTGCAAAATATGCTCGTAAATCTCATTTTGGCAGCATGAAAAGCAAAAAGTAAAATGGTAAATTTATCGCGCTAAAGGACAAGTGCCAAAAACTTTTTCCATCGCTTATCAATCATTGACGTATGTGATGGGATATTCTATAGTCTGTAGGTTGGGGGAAGTAGTGACGGGGAGGCATTTGTGTGCTTTGAAAAACTTCAATAGCTCAAAGTTTGAGCGTCCTTGGCAATTTATTATCTCGTATAACAGTTGATAAGCGATTGTTACTACTCGATGTTTACAATGTGCTACCAAACTTGTTAGGTAACACTTCTATAATGTTTTTAGGGAACTTTAAATTGTAATTATGCTGTTTCTACAGAGTTATTAAATAAATAAATAAATCACACGTTTCACCATAAAGATGCATGTCGACTGATACGCACGTGTATACATATGTAAAACAAGACAAGTTATAAGGTTGAATCGTGGGACTTTTATGTTTGATGATATATAACAGTTTGTAAAACAGATCAAATCTATCATGTCAATGGAACAGTACCAAGTGTAAGGCACATTCACGAAATATGCATATGACAGTTGTAGAACAGTTCAATAACTATCATATAACATTCGTACATCAGCTGCAATCTAAACTTTAAATCGAAAATAACAGACAGAAGCATGATAATCCAGTCACTCCCTTACCGCCCACCTAGTATCTCCCACTGGCATCTTGTACGAGCAACCGGAGCGAACCATAAAACCATTCAAAATAAACTCACTTGTGCCCATTTTGCTCATGCTTATGGCTGACGTGCTTTCTCTCTTAATACCCTTACAAAGGGTATGAACAGCTGCAACGAAACATGTAACGCATTAGAGAAATCATCGTAGATCTCACTAAGCAAACAATTGACCGGTCACAGATCAACCTTTAATGTGAAAAACCTGAATTATTTTTAGATATATCGCTAAACCCACAGATTGTGTATTTGGTATTGTCTTATAGCCTCTGTCCATGATGATGTATACGAATCTGTATTCCCGATTAATTTTATAAATTAAAATTTTGATTATAGCTTCAGAAATAGTTACTTAATACTCTTATATAAAAACTTTTTTAAAAATAAAATTCAGGACTTTGGAAGGGTATCAAATGTTCGGAGTGCCGAAGATATCCTTTCCTTGTTGTTTCTTATTTTTTTGTACTTTTGCGCCCCCAATTCAGTGTGCCATTGTCTTGCATTTTTATTGATGGGCCGCTGTGCTGTTTTTTACGACGTCTTCCCCGTCCGCCCGCACCACACTCTGTCCAATGAACTGGACCGGGATCAACTGGACTGAACTGAACTGTCTAGTGCAGTGTCGCTTCTCGAGGCGATTCTCGTACATATCCGCATCCGTTTGCCATGTATCTTTATCGCTTTATACCGCTTCCGTGCTTTCCCTCCATTGAACGAGTCGGTCGACAGACTAAGGGGAAACAGCTCGCATAATTTCCGTAATGACCAATGATATAAATGGAACTCATTTGCCAGTCCCCTTTGGCCGGACCGTACTATTGATGCGCTGCCGTAAATCGACCAACTCTTCGGACTTGGACTCCTTTTAACGTTTGTAATAATAAATTAAATCACATTTTGGCTTTTCTTTCTCTTTTGTGTAGTCTACTTTTGGGGAGTCGTCTACGGTTCATTGGCTGTGCATAGCATATAACGTATGAGGATTTCTCTCAGCCGCTACCTCCAACTCTTTCCTCTCCTTCTCCCAACACCGATTGCAAATTTCATGAGTTTGATTGTGGCCCTAAAAACGGTTTTGCGCTCTATTTTTGCTCACTTTAAGAACCACTTTTGGGTCAACCTTCTGCAGAAGGTTGTGCAGTACCCCGTCTTGAGCTCGAATCCAAAAACCAGGTAGTAGCAGGTGCATCTACATTATTGTTGCTTTTCAGATTTACAATACTTCATATTTATATTTATATTATAATTATATAGAGATTCTCATTTTTCTTTTTTGGGGTCCACTTTCTGTTGAGTTGACAGTTTTTTGTCACTGTTTTTGGGGTTTATATAAAAAGACATCCAAAAAAAAAAAACAAAATACAAAAAGTAGATGAGTAATGAGAACACTTATATATAAACTCAAAGCATATACATATACTTGGGCAATAATATAGCATAAAAGTAAACATATGTACATAGGTAGATGACAGTTTTGAATTGCAATGTTCCTAGAAAATTTAAGAAGAATGTGTTTGAAAATATTTTAAAAATTAACGAAAGCTTTCATAGAAAAGGTTGACAAGAATATGTTAAAGCATGATAAAAATTTTTCTGATATTTCAAAGTCATCTAAGGTTACTCTACTTCATTTCAGAGATAAATGCAAGTTTTCCTCGAAAGAATTTGATAAGAGTTTTTTATAAAGCCCAAAAGAAACGTTAATTTGGTTATGGAATATGGCAAAAACAGCTTTAAAAGTCTCAGCTTATTCAGATATATTAATAGTTTTTAATTACCAAGAGAAGATTAGGCAAATTCTATAAAATAGAACTGAGATAGTCCGCTATTCCTTAAATAAATTCTTCTTTTATGTTTTACGTTATCTGAAAGACGTGAAAGCGATCACAAACCAATTAATGAATGAGTATTTTCTTCAAGTTTTACTTCCTGTTTTCAGTTTTTTGTGTATTGAAATTTTGATAAGTGCAGACTTAATTTATTGTCAAAGATGGTGTTGACATTGAAATCATGTTTAGAGACGACAATAATGAATCAGTATATTATTTATTTGGGGTTCGTATCATGTTCTGATTTCTATAAGCTAGTCGGTTGTCACCATAAAAATGTAGCACAAGCGTGGGAACATAAACAATATTAGCATGTCTATAAACATTAGAATTCATCTGAAACCTGATCATAATAAATGTATAAATATAAACAATCATTAACAGGGAGTTATAGAACGAAACGAACTTTGCACACAAAACAAACAAATCTCCGTGCTTGCATCTGGGAAGAAGATTGTCTCGAGGTGTCTGAGAGCGACCTGTTGATTTCTGCTGATTAGAAGAAAGACGCGATGCGATTGCAAAACCAAGGGGCTTGGAAAGGAAAGGGGAACTAGGCAGCAATAGCCCGTTACGAAGTGCTCGTGTCAGCATTCTGGGGTCGTCTGTGTCGGTCAATGAACCGCAGACAAAAAACAAAAAACAAAAAAAAAAACTAAAAACTGATAGCGATTGCAATTTAGCACTCAAGTTGGGTTTACGTTTTGGATGATTTTCAGCTATGAGCACTACGGGGAAATGCACGCGCCGCAGTGACGACGAATAATGCACTTAATGAGGTTACAATTAAATGCACCTTTTTCTACCCTTTTTTTAATATTTTTAAAAATGTTTATAATAAATTGCATTTAAATTTCGACAGCATAGTTGTATCAGACCGCACCAACCGTAGCAAAAAAATTTTGCGCAAATTGTTTTTAATGCTGAACTTGCAATAATACGAAAGGTAGGCAGAGGATAAAGAAGTTGAAGAAGGAAATAAAACCAAATAAATGAACGACTATAATGTGACTGTAAATGTTATCATGGAGTATAATTGATATATTGTAGAAAAGATAAATGAAAGGGCTTAAATTAATCAGATCTTTGACTTAGGTATATAGAATTAAGAATATTATAATTTTCACCTATCGACAAGAATATCTCTTAAAAATATTAAATATTAATATATTTATAAATTTAATCTTAATTTAATATCTGCAAAATAGAGAATATTTTCTACAAAAAAACTTAAATAATTAACAGTAAGCTAATTATGATTATTTGGATCTGAAGTACTGCTAAAAAGGACTTTCGCATGCTTTTAAAAGGAAACTAAAAATTACGATTAGATAAACATCATTGATATAAACGGGTGCATATTAAGTTAAAACAATGAGGTACGCATTAGCAATCTATGCCGACAGCATATATACCCTATGTCTGGTGCTGAGAACGGATATCGAATATCGATTGCAAAAATCAGCATTAAGTGGTAGCGTCTTTTCCGTAGCTTAATTTATTTATTGTGCTCGCAGAAATGCAATTTGATGATTTAATTAATATTGAATTACATGGTAAATGCCTTGCCTCACCTTGCCTCGCCTCCCCTCGCCATCACGGCCATTATGTTCAATTATACAATCATCAGTATTTCAATCTGCCTGTTTATCGAATTGGTGTGTCAACTGTACCTATCAAAGTGTGTATGTGTGTGTGTGTGTGTGTGGAGCACAGGGACTCTTAATTTATGCCTGGCAAATATTTAGCATACAAACACACAACTTTCCGAGCTTATTAATTAAGAGCATCCAATCTACCATACTCATACCTGCCTCTCTTCCTCTCTACATCTATCTCTCTCAGTGTCTCTGTCTCTCGTTCTCTCTTTGCGAATCCTTCTTTGTTCTGCCTGGCCAAAAATCGAGAAATCATAAAAGCGTAAAATCGAAATGCCGCCATTTCGTGGTGCCTGCTGCCAAACTTTCAGACTTCCTGTCTGCCTCAGCAGCGTGTCGAGAGTCGTCTGTCTGTTATACACCATACTTTTCCCTCACTCTCTTCCACCGCGTACCCACATCCCTCTGCTGACTTTATTAACACGCATATCAATTCATTTTGATTGTAATTTATGCCGTAACCAATGGCTGCATATCGCTCACATCACCCCATCCTTGTAGCAATAAAATTATTGTTTATAGATATGTTGCGGCTGCAGTTAAAAGATACAAAGATACAGATACATGAAGGATACGCTGAATACATGTCATATGTGTGCCTGGATAATTGGTCTGCCTCTGTTTAGTGGACCGTGATGTTGAAATGAAGCTGGAGCTGGAAGCCACTAAGGAAAAATACTTGATTTAATGTCCGTTGGCATAATAAATTAGACTTAATAAACTGTACTACAATTGTTATACTATTATACGCACAGATGAGTTGTTAAAAAAGTTTAAGCTGTCATACAACTTGGACCATTTTTAGTTTTAAAACTTAAGTGTAAGTAACTATTTTCCAAAGAAATTGATTTTTTATTATATTATAAAACAATCCAAGAAACATCAATATACAAAAATTAAAATTAGGGTCGTTCGAATCTATGACAGATATATTATATAGTAGTCCGATTATTAGCATAATCTAATACACATCCTGTAAGGTTGGTTAAGATATTATTAAAAACAGCAAATTTCGTTCAGTATAGTGGCTATATTATATACTCCCAAAAAGATTAAAGTGATCTTATTGTGCTACAAGAATGTTATATGTTATATAATATCAACACAACATAGAAAATCTGGTATACAACCAAGATATAGTACACGTATAGCATAAACAACGTAAGTGACACTGACCATGTCCCAATCAGCCTAATTGGGCTGACCGTTGACCCATTTTCGAAATCATGCTAAAACTTTAGGCTTTAGTCTTCCCCCCACAGGCAAGTCAAAAGACAAACGTTGTCAAATGACCCAGCAATGAGCTTGGTAAATGAATCAATGAATGCGAATGCGAATGCGAATACGAATACGGGAACAAAAATGGAAATGAATGTATTCGGTAACAATTCATTAAGCAAATAGAAATGTGCGCTAAACGCATTAAGAGATTAGCACACATAACAGGACCGACAACTTGTAAAGAGGAAGAAAGAGAAAGAGACACCAATTTTCATCGATAAATTCGACAGAACAGTAGACAACTGGACAACTTAATGACCCTCATTTGATGTAAACACAACCATGGGGTAGGTAAACTACAGACTGATTAGTAGCTAGGGGGTAGAGAGTTGGCCAACATTTAATTGCGAACCAGAAACCAAAGAGTCTTCCATGTGGTTTACTTGACTCGGCATTCAAATACCATGTGTGAATAGGTAAAATCATTTGCATTGCTTTATTAAGTGTTCATTGTTTCATCAACAATGTGTCCAGATTCACGCACAATCTACAGCCGGAAATTGCCATTTGAAAGACACTTAAGTGCAATTTACAGATCAGGTTGTGCAATAGGCCTAACGAAAGGGGTTAACTGTCTAGTAATAAGGATTGGAAGAGATTCCACCTATTTTACAGCTCCCTTAAACATTTCATCTCTACATAAGTACATGCTTTTATTATTTTATATAAATTTGGGAAATTCTGAAAAAGAGTTTACAAAGAAATTAACATTTAAGTGTGCAAGCAAATACTTATTCTCATACCTCTTCTTTTTGGCATTGTTTATTATTGTTCTTTTTTTGTTCGGTAACATGATTCATACCTGTGTATCATTGTCTTCTATCTCAAGAGTTTCTTCCTAATAATTTCATAGTACCCGCAGATATGGAGTGCAAAGAGAACCCTCTTAAATTCGATATCATATTAGACTATGCATTCTTGTCCTGAATATTTACAATTTTTAGAGATCTTTCTTAAGACGTACTTTTGGTAGATTGTACATCCTCACCTCTTTCACATCTTCTCATATTAGACTACACATTTTATTACATCGCTGGTTATGTAATTTTTTCTGCACATTCTTTTTTGACTCCGGCTTTCTTGTTCTGTTCTTGTTATTCCCTTGATAGATGTACGTAAATATATTCTCGTATATAATATTACAAACTTGTACTCAATGCATAATGTCCTTTGTTTCACAAACATGAGTATTCTGTTGCTGTTTTCCCTTTTCATCAGTAGGGATCTATGCTGACCCACAAAAGAAACATTCGCCATCTGATTGTCACGTTCCGTTGGTGAACTACGAAAAAAAAGTTCACGTTATCCTTTTCATCAAATTCTGTGCCTGCTCTTCACGTTTCTCATCTGTATTGTGTCTCTTTTGTTGTCCTCCTTTCCATGTGATAAACGTTTATGATTATTTTTATGTTCGACCGTTGAAGTTTCGACTTGTCTGCCAATTTGACGCTGATATCTCGGAACTTGATTTACTTTAAATAGCACAAAGCGTATGAAATGGCAGGGATTTCACCCTGCCTCCCTGCCTGCCCACCCCCTCGCAACAAATGCAATTTATGTGTGGCAAGTGAAAGAAAAAAATAAAACTTTACACGTGACTGCAGCGACCATCGTCCGCTGGTCAGTAAACATAAAAGTCAGGGCCCATTCTGCCCACATGTGTGAACAAATATTTTTTAGATGGTGTCGACCACTTTATGCGGGTTTCGTCCCAGCCAAAGGTCCGGGGACCGACTACGTGTCATTTGGTCTATCTGACTGTACAAATCTTTGGGGCACTCCCTGCCACCACGGGAAACCCTGGGCACATGTATCTCCGGCTACCGTATAACAATTTCCATAATCGTTGGTTAAACAAGGCCGCACACACACTTGGTCAAGCTGACCACGGGATTTGGCCATGGGATGGGGAGGAGTTGCAACCCGTTTATGATGCGCACACATTCCATTTTATGTGTATGTTCATTTTTGAGGCGGAGTGTATCTTTCATTGTGGTCCTTGTTTGAATTATGCTTTACATATTTTTATTCACTTAACACATTCCCACTTTCTGCACTGCGATTGGGTGATTTGGGGGTTAGAGGAAGAGAAAGTATGAGGCTTAATCAAATTATGGCTTATCTTGACTTAGCGGAGGTCAAAACGCAAATAGCCATAAACATGTAGATTATACACGACACCAGAAACTCAACCGGTCAAGCAAATTGCCTAGGTTGTGGTTAGTCTTTTGTGTGTCGAGAATCCTTTTGACCTTGTTCTTTTTTTTTTGGTGTTTTGGGGGTAATTTTACTACCAAATCTTTAATGGTCTTTTTCCACTGCATTGCAAAATGTAATTAATGCAACAATTTTATGAGTTGACTCTGCGAAAGTCAAACAACCTAAGGAATGTCAAGATACTAAATCGAATATGTAATAGTTATACATTCTGTGAGTTTGAATAATTAGATTAGTTAAGATTCATTTCACGTTTATAGATTACAAATTGTTTTAATTAAATTTTATCTATAAAAGATTTAAGGTATAAACAAGAGCCGGAAGTGATTAAAATAAAGTCTACATAAATTAAAATAATAATTGTACACAAACTAATTTTATATATATTTATATTGCCTTTGGTGCAATTATGTCTTAAAATCCCAATCTCTCAAGAGACCTTATACGAAAAAATGGTGTCAAACTCAATACATAATTCGCAGAACTGAGAACTATAATTAGAGCATAAGAATAAAATAGTGTACTAAATATTAGTTTTTATATTCCGTTTTTATATAATATTTATAGCTAACATTTAACAATAATATTCTCTCTCGAGAAATACAGAAAAAGGAGATATTAAAAATCAGTTAAACTCTTTATATTCCAACAATATAATCAGCTTGAAGTCATTTTAAGTGCAAAACAACCACAAAACTATACATACGAATCTGGTCTTTAACTAACCAGCTTGTCCATGCTAAAAAAAATCTATAAATATCGACAATAACAACAACAAGAACAAGAACGGCGGGAAATTGTTAAGGAATCCATGAAGCAAACCATGTCAGAACCGGCATCATTTCATGCTCAATTCAAATGTTGTTCAATCTCATTCAAACAATTTGTATTGTAGTTTTATTACCACAATAAAACGGATTAAGCAGTTCGGCTACAAAGGGATACAATGAACCCTGCTAGCAAAGTGGGCGTGCCGAAGGCGTCACCCTCGTTCTCGTCCTTGTGTCGTGTATCAACTGTGAGTATGCATGTGAATGTGTGTGTGTCTGTGTGTGGAGCGTCTTTTAAATTGACTGAATTTCCGCACGAATTAAATTTTCCTTGCCATAAAAAAAAAAAATATTTCATGCATCAACGGGTAGATGCCGGGCGATGGGCGTGTTGGCCATATTATAGAGTCCTTGAGCCCATTGCCGGCATTTTTCACACTTTACTGTTGTTGTACAATCAACGACACGTGGCAAGTGCCACATAATTTATATCAAGCAACTGAGCAGTAAAAAATCAACGTCTTTTCTCTGTATTTTTTTTATGTTTTTGATTTTTTTTACACTGTAACTGTTTTAAAACAGGGTAGTATAACTGCGTACATATGTAGTTGTAACATAGTCAAAGAAACTGGCGTAATTTTAACCAAGAAGAATTTATATTTCTAATCAAAAATCAGTTACCACTTAATATGGTAAGAAAGGTTAAATGCATTTTATACATAAGAAATTCTAAATAATTTTACAACTATTTTTTAAGAAATCAGCAGGGACTGCAGTAGGTTTACAGATTGTTCGTTTTGTGTATGACACACTGAGAATTTTAGGAGTATTTTAGGACTGTGTTCAGTGTAAATCTTAGTCGAGTACTCTCGACATTACTTGTTGTCTTGATAAGTGTCAAATTGGATACGCTCAATCTGCCCCAAAACGTTTTTTTTTTATTTTTGAAGCTAGAAGGCATTTTGTAAGCTTCAAATTTAATAAGAATTTGTGACCAACTGGACGGTTTTCATTTCAGTTGCGGAACTCATTTAGCTTAAGTTGTTTTTGTTATTATGAAAAGAAATTAATTTCTGTCACAAAGATAATAATTCTTTTCAACATTTTACAATATTTTCTTTGGATGTTCTTTAAGCCGCTTTCCCAAACATTTTCAAAGTAATCTTTTATATCAATTTTATTAGATTTTACGGTGCGGCTGTTCCTTTCACTGTCAAAGTTGCCCTTTTCTTGTGATCCCTATCAAAATCTATTACAATTCATATTCATACACCAAACATATAGACACACGTCACCCTCATTCCGACTCCCGCCTGCACCATTCACCCAAGATGACATAGTCAAAAAGTGAAATCAAGTGTTAAAGAGTTTTGAAGTTGGAAAGTTTGAAAATTCTTCAACGTTCCCCTTACAATGCCACATTTCTTTTTGTAGCCCTTTTTACGAGTATTTCCTTTTGCTGCTTAGCCTAATATCGAAATAAACATACTTTATCCGTTATTGCCGTCAAATTTATGGTTTCTTAAATGCTGCCCCTGTCGCTGCAGCTTCCCGCGTTTCCTTTGTCGAAATATGAGACGCACATGGTACGCATTATGCAAGGCAAATTGGATGGATTTTGAAAAGGGTCACGATACTCGAGTCTGTGGGCAGTTCTTTAGATGTGGCCAAAAATTCTACTGGTTAATACAACGACAGGTGGCCAAGTTTATTACATGTTGGAAAGTATATATTATTTGTAATTGGGATAAATTAAGGCATATGCTATTTTAATAGTTTTCTCAAGCGCCACAAAAATATTACAAAGTGCATGTACAATCGCAATTAAAACCAAGTTACAAGGTCACAGTTTTTGCACAGACAAGGGAAAATTCTAAAAGTGACGACAACGTCGCCGCCGCTGCTAACAAAATTGCAATTTGGCACATGAGAAACAATTGTACAAGGCATGTACATATGTATGTATGTGTGTGTGTGTGTGTGTTTGTGTCGCCTTTCCGTGGAATGCAATTGAAATCCATGACAACATAATGCCAGTCAACGGCTGTATCGGGAGGAAGAGGAGACCAGGAGACACCACCTACCCCAATGTAGCCAACAGTAAAAAATGTTTCCCAGCATTGCTTTTGCGCAGGTCCGAGACTGGAAAATGAATTACAAATCCTACAAGAGATAGGGGTTAATGGAGGGTGGGCAAGCGACAACAGACGAATCCCTACACCAACAACAACAGCCATGCAAAACGCAATAATGGCGGACACGGCCTCCTGATTTTGTTTAGGTGAAAAGAGGAAGAGGTTTACGCACAAAGAGAGTAATAGAAATTTACACAAAAAGGAAAGAGGAACAAAAAGCAACAACAACTATATTTGAGCAAGCGCATAATTCATATTTTACAAAAACAGTAACGCCCTCAGTTCGTTACTATGCGCTCAAAACTTTCTCTTCTCTCTTTCTGCCCCTAGTGGCGCAAATGAGTTACCATAGGATTGCCGAAATTCTATGTGAAGTTTTAGTTAATGCTATTAAAACTTATTGCTAAATTAAATGACAATAAAATTATTAATTAGATATAAAAAAACCGTTTCCATTTTTTTTGTACTACATTACACACCTATGTATTTACTAGTATAAAATCTGCAATACATCAGCGTTTTTGATCTGGATTCGATACCGTCGATTATAAATTTTGGGTAATATGCCGAACTTTTATTCCTTCCATTTTAGGTAAATCCTTTTACTTGAAGGTAGGCCGCCTACAAGCGGTCATGCATATAGAAAAGTAAAGTGGAGTATAAGCAATTCTAACTGCCAGTCTGTTAGAAAAGTCAGCTGCACGAAACCGAGAATGTAATCATTACATTGTAATAGGAATTGGCCCCACCGGGTGTAACTGGAATTTGCGGCACTGGGTATGTAAACATACTGACACGTTCCAGACTATCTATATAGGTATTTATGTACATACATTTTACATGACGTACAGAGTTGCAGCTAGATATGTGTATGTGAATGTATGCAGTTGTTAAGGACTTTAGTTTGATCAGGTATGCATGCATAAAAGGCACCTGCAAATTGTTTGCAACATTGTCTCTACCGCAGCCTCCCCCGTGTTGTTATGTTTTTAATATTTGTTTTCACTGCATGTGCAGCAGCTTTTTGTATACAGTTTCCCAATTTCTTTTATTCCTTTCAAGGCGCACATATGCACACAAAAATCAAGATCGACCAAAATATCTATAATGCTGCTTTGAGACAAAGGTAACATCAATGAAGAAGCTTAAACTCACCTGTCTGTCGCAAACCAGTAAATAAAAGCCACAAAATAAAGAAATCATTAGAAAATCGTGTAGCACATTAGTCTAACTGTCGACACCACCCACAAATTGCCATTATGTTGAACACGCAAGTCAATTGATGCAATTTGTTCGACAGCATTGTACATTGGTACAAGCTGCCGGCAATTGGGTCGCTAGCTGGTCCTTAGTTCCTTGGTCCCCAGTGGCAATTTGACATGAGAGTTGAAAATCCCGTAACAGGTTCACGGTCTGTCGAGTGGCGGTTGGGTGTGGGTGTGGCTGTGGTCCTCTGCGGGGGTTGTGGAATTGGTTCATCAACAGTTTGCAGATGCTTTGGTGCTGATTTAAGGGTTGGCCACTGCTCCCCGTAAATGAATTGCGGCGATTTATTGCGGTAATACTCATTTAGTCACCCGCAAAACAGTGGGAGCTACGGCCCATGTTCAAGTCGAGTGCAAACAATGCACACAATAAAAATAAATCTCCAAATGTGGTACAGGCGGGGAAGAGGAGGAGTTGAACTAGAAGTCATTCTTTTCGTGCTTGTACAAGTTACAAGTGTGTTTAGTTATACCCGTGGGAAGTCATCTGTGGCAACGTTTTTAATGGTTGTCAATCTTTGCCAGTTGCCTATTACTTCGAATTCGATGTCCTATTGATTATTATGAACTGAACAGTTTTTGTATTCATGTCACTTGCAGTTTAGTCAACTCTAGTCTACCTATTACAATAATCACTATAATTGGGCATTGGTTTGACAAAAGCAAAAATACGTGATATGCATTACAGTTTAGCCTGTTCTAACCATTCTGTCCTGCCAGGCAATTAATAAGCCAATTCCTTGACTCCACATTTATCAGTTGTACACGTAAATCAGCATTATGTTGAAAACGGAAATGAAAATGAGCTCAAAATTCAATTACAACGCGAGGGGTTGGGGCGGTTGGTGGAGACTGAAGAGTGTTAAGTCACCTTGTCTCTCAATGTGCCTAAGATGGCTGCATACATACATAAATCAAGAAACTGCCCCACCTGTCGACCAGAAATAATTTTGCCAAGCGAGGCGTGCGTCTTATTACATTTTAAGCGGCTTTAGAAGCAACCAACTAGGTGCTCATAACTCATTGCTTTGCTTGGCTGCACGACGTTTGTCGCATATTTTAATTTATTTTCTAATTTATGAGCAGCTTTACACCCACACACCCACACACACACACACATACACACAGGAGCTGCTTAACAGGTGGCGTTGCCAACTAATCAGAATAGTGTTGTGCAAACGTTAATTGCTTGATAATGATTATTTCCTGTGAACATAATAGCATAATTAATCGATATTAAATGAACACACCGAACTTCCATACAATGGCAAGAACAATAAACGCCGGAAAACCCACAAAAGGTTAAATTAAATGAAGTAATTGTTACCGACACAGACAACAGCCAACCCCCCACCGGACACTCATCTCAGTCTCAAGCCGATTTGAGGGAGGTTTGCTCCAGGCACAATACACAACAAACCGTTTTCCAGACACGCACCAGGCATTGGAGATGCTCGTTGAGTTTTTGATTTTTAAGCACTCAGTGCGTTGGTGAAGGGGGAGCAGGGCAACCTGCAAAGGATGAGGCGGCAGATTGCTGGCTGTAAAGCGCACAAAGTCACACGGCAGGTGGCGTCATTGGAAGGGGAAGGAGTGGACCACAAAGTGATTTAAATGCATTCTTAATGGGATGAAATTATGTGCTCGGTCTGATTTGCGGTTTCACGTAGTACGTTCAGCTTCCCTTGAGTTGAACCCCAATCTCCCTCTCATATTTCTGGATCTGAATATGCATAGGCTTGCGCTTTTGATGTGCACACAGCGAGTTGAAATGAATTTGGAAACATCCTTTCGACAATTTCTATCTTAAGCTAACTTATGTTACTCTTAAACTACATTTTTTAATTAAATCCATTGCTTATAAAATTCTACTTAAAGTCCATAATTTGATGAGCATTGCGCGACCCACAAATCCGCTTAAAATCATTTCAAGCAACAATTTGTAGCGTCCTCCGTTTATGGGTCACATTAAGAATCTCTTATCTATGCTAAGCAGTGGTCGCATTTTCTTTGGACGCGAATGACCGACCTCGAAATGAATCTTTAATAATGGATGGACCGCTGTTGAGGGATAAGTAGTGATAAGGCTGAAATTCTAAATTTATATTAAAAAGAAAGTATTTTTCTGATCAGTCAAAATTATGAATATTTCTGACAAAACGAAACATATTCCCTTATTGATAAATTTTAAATCAAATTATAATAATTTGTATACACAAAATAATAATTTAGGCACAAAATATGTAACGCGATATAGGAGTCGGGCCATACCCTAAAAAGTATATATGCTCTTGATTAGAACGACGAGTTGAGAGTATCTGTTGGAGTATCTGTTTCTATTAAAGATGTAAAGTATGGTTTTATACACCTGGACTAAATTTGGTTAAGATCTGTTTTGGTATTAAAATTGTTTTTGTTTCTTAAGATACCCCAAACAAACTCAATCGTTGGCTATTGACTTAAAAAACTTGACCCAATTTAGTTGAAATCGGACGTCCATATCGTGAAGCTGTCGTTAGTCGAAAGTTAAATGTTTAATTTCAAATTTTATTGTTAAGATTAGATATCTAGCTTTTTGATCCATTAAAAAATATTTTATACTAGAAAAACTTTGTGTTTGGTGGACCTTGTATTAATTTTATTTTATGAACAAAAATGTTCTTTTCCTTTCCCTTTTCCGTAACATAATTTTAAGCTTAACTGTTACACTTAAGACTTCTAAACATAGAAAAATTCAGGTAATTTAAAATGTAAGGCTTTTAAAATACATTACCTAAGCACAGAATACTTTAAAGTTTGTGCAGCTCAATTGGTGAGCTCTGAGGAGAGAGATGTCCATTAAAGGTTTCAAAATTAAGGTCAATTTTAATTGCAGATTGATGAAAATTCTCATATCGATGTAGACACTTAGAACGGGATCTGAAATCAGCTGCTGTGCCTGGAAAGCTGATCAATTCTGTAGCCAAGTGTGGCTCGGGCACATAGTAATCGTCGCCTGAATAAGAGAGATATTAAATGATTAGAAGCTCTGTAACGAAAACCCAAGACTAACCTGGCAACACGTAGACTGCGGTATCAGTGCAGTTATAACCCACAGGCAAAAACAAAGTGGTACCTAGTTTACTACGCCGGACTGCAAATACGTGCAGCTTGTGGTAATTCTGAATGCCTTTCAGTCGTGACAGCTCGTAGATTTGTGGTGGCAGAAACCAAAGGTCTTCACGCTGGAACAACCTCAGGAGTTCCGCTGGAGAACGCCACTATGCAGAAATTAGGATAAATTTTGTACATATAATAGAGCAGGATTATTTTACCAGACACTCCTTGACTTCGGTGGGCTCTATTTGCAGGCTAGGCTGCGTTTTCAAGAAGGTCATGAAGAAAACCGTCTGATGGCTGGAAGCATATTATGTTACAATTTATTTTTATACCCTTGCAGAGGGTATTAAAATTTTGTCACGAAATGTGCAACGCATTGTAGGAGGCGTATCAGACCCCAAAAAGTATATATATATATCCTTCAATGCGTTACACATTTCGTGGCAAATGCTTAATACCGTTAGCTCACCCTTTCTTAAAAAATGCAGGGCTGGCCCAAGCAGACCACTCATGTAGTGCCCAAAGATCCGGCACCACTTGCAGTTCACGGCACAGCTCCAAGAAATCACTGGGTTTGTTATGTACCCGCCGCTGCCAAGCTTCGCGATCAAAGTTTTCATGGAACTGCGCAAGAAGACCATCTTCATCTATTTGGGCCAGTTGCTCACGAGTGCGACACAAGAGAATGCCCACCTCCTCAAAGCATTCACGTAGTGCAGTTAAACGAAGTGTTATCTCTCTGTTGTGGCAAAATGATTAGACGTAAGCTGTTTGTAATTTGCACTTTGAACTAACCGTGCCCAAATTTTCGATCGTTTGAAAAAACGATCATAGCAACCGGTGCCCTGGGGTGCCAACAAACCAGGTCTATTCTCACTGATCAATATCAAACGACGTAATTGAACTTCTGGGATGCCAAACTGTTCAAAGTATTCCAACCAGGCGACACTTTCATCACCCTCTGTGTCCAGTAATCCACCGGGGAAAACGCTCTGATTTGGTACCATTGCCGTAGCATCACTACGCTTAAGCATAAGGAGCTACGAAGATAAAGAGTTCACTCAATGCACCTGTTGATCATCACAATTAGGTGCACACGATTTACATTGTAATCCTCACCAGCTGTTGCTGCCGGCGACACCAATATGAGGCTTGCTGAAGTCCGCCATTTCGTGTCGGTTGCCATTGTTTTATAAACTGTTTATTAGTCGATAGCAGCAGTTGAACGATGGTGCATACAATATCTTATCGATTTTTTTACGATTACTCTTCAAACCGATTACAAAATGATAACAATCGTATCTATCAGGAATGGGTGAACTCAGCACATTTGCTTTATCACCGACAATAATAAACAATTTCGCAGACATCCCAAATATATATATTTATTTTGTTATCAACTCTATACCATATACATATGTACACACAAACATATGAATTTCTGGCTTTACTTTGTATAATTTAACCCTTCATTTGAAACAGGCTTACAATGATCGTGCCAGTGAATAAAATTAACTGGTACTTTGTTATGCATACAATTTTGATAGGATTTTCGGGTGCACAATTTTAGTTTTATACCAACATATTAGCATTTGGTCTTTTACAAACACCAATAAATCCTAGATTAGGGGTTTCCTTTAAATTCTAAATGTTTTTACAGGTTGCCTGTTTTTGTGGGTGTGTGTGTGAGAGAAAGATGAAGAACGTGCGGGGGAATGTAACTAGAGTGCAAAGCTGTTCGATATATGAAAACCGATTTTAAGTGGTCGCTTTGTACTAGTCATCATTACAAAGGTACGCGATTTCCACAGTCGGTTGGCTTTCGTCTAATCGCTTTTCTTGTCAACGCCATCTTTTTCATCATCTTCGTCGTTTTCGTTATCATAGTTTGTCGGCTGCTCACCATTACGCAGCAATTTGCCAACATATTCGTATTTCTCTTTGAATTGCATGTCCCAATCGCGCACTGAGTCCATTTCCATGGCGCCAAGGTCGCTTAGATCGTCGTAGTCCTCATTCTCATTGGGAACCACACTAAATGTGGCCAAATTGCGTGATGCATCGCGTCCGGCAAATGTAGCATATGGTCCACCTGGCCCATAAAAACGTTTTCCCTTGGTGACGTCATAGACACTTCCATTTACCGCAACCAATACACGACCATCAGGTTGATTACCATCATAGGGACGCAGCTCCTTAATCGTAAAGTCACGTCGCAACTTTGGTAACTCCGGTTCAGCCGGTTGCTGTGGGTCTCGAGTGCCCGGACCCTCGGTGCGATCGCGTACTATTTTATAGATCAAAAAACATATGATAGACAGCAGTGCAAGGTTCATTGGGCTGTAGAAGATTTCACGAAATGCGGAGGCCAGAAACGAAGACTCCGCTGTTGCATCAGCGTCAATTGTATTTGGGGTTTCCATATTTAGAGTTCACTTTTTTCCTTTCAAAATATACTTGGTACACGCGTTTTTGCCTGCTTCTTCGCCTTAAGTCTGTAGGTATGAAATGTAAATTTTATTAAGCAGTCACACGAAATTCAAGCTACAAATCTTGCATTTATTTATTCACAATATGCTGGTTGTTCTTTCTAGAAAATTGTTTTTCCACCCTGTGTACCTGTGAATTAAACAGCTGAATGGTAAATCACAGCTGACAGCTGATACTAATCGGTTATCGGCACTTTATCGCTACTTGCTCCTAGTGTAACGGACAACAAACACTGAACTTGAATTTATCAACACTACAGTTTCAAAGTCGTGCACAACGGACAAATTGCAAAGCAGCGAATGCAGATTACAGTAAGAGTAGAAAAACCAACAACCAAAATAATGGCGTAAAAAAAATAAAGGTTAGTAGATAGTTTTAAAAGCCAACAGCCACGTACTACACTAACACCCGGAACGGTAAATGTATTTAAGGGTCAGTAACGGTTACATTAAGGCACTTCCACATACAGTTTCCATACCAAAGCATCAGTAGAAAAATGAAAGTTCTCCTAGCAATAATTTTGCTAGGTTGCGTCTATGCCTGCACTGGTACAAGTGAGGTGAAAAAGATCGAGGAGCTCCTGTCACAGAATACAAAGGAACTAGCCGAGACCAAGCTCTTAATGAGTCACGTTAATTCAACAAGCAATCAAATTAAGGCCGGTCTTGACCAACAGCAAGTGTGGCTGGGTGTCATTAAGAATGTGGATAACCTCTTAGTGAAGTTAACTCAATCACTTGCTGCAAAGTCAATGGATGTTCTAGGGGCGCTGAACAACATTACACTCAAATCTGGACTGTACACCGAACGTCTGTCCAAGGATCTCTTCGGCCTTGCTGAATTGCAGCTTTCAACGAAACAACAAATTGTTTCTCTAGAGCAAAAGATGGAAGCCTATCAAAAACATGTGCTCAAAAATGCACGAAGCATTGACAATAACATATTGGAGCTGACCAAATTAATAACTCGCGCTGTTCTGCCTCAGCTTAATGGACTACAATGCTCTTTTGACAGCCTGGAAACATCACAAATCAACGTAGAAGTAGAGCTTAAGAGTCTGGGGCGTATCAAGGATATAAGTGAGGATACTAACAGCAAACTGGTCATTCTAGGCGACCAGCTTTGTAGCTTGAACCGCACCCAGAGTGCTGGTCTCTCAGTTCTGACATCAGCGGTGAGGCAACTTAAACCGCTGAACTCCTGGCAGATTGAGAGTGCTCTGCGTGAATTGATATTATCTCAAAAGCGTATTGAGCTGGACTTGGAGGCTTGCCAGAAACGTTCGTCGACGCAATATTCCATTCCGGATAGCCCAGTCGCTTATTCCCATAACTATAAGGTTCAGCCTTCTGCAGCGCATCCTCGATCACATTCCCCCAAACAAGTTGATCTAATGCAGTCCTGGAGCATCAAGCAGCCAAATCAACAGAGTATGTTTTGATCCCAATCGTTTATACTACTTCTAATTAACCTATTATTAATTTAAAAGGCGAGAGTTCTGGCTCATATCAAGCCAGTGCCTATGCAAGTGCACCTCAGCCAAAACCGAGGCCCGCCAAGCTGTCTAGCCCCACCTATGACTATTATGATGCCAATCCTGCGAAGTCCAGCTCTGGATATGCCGTGTCGAAACAGGTACCTCTACCCTGGGAATCTGCTATCAGCTACCAGTCGGTCCCATCACCAGGTCGCAAGAGGCCTGCCCCCAACCCAAAGCCATGTGTTCAGGAACAATACTTGCCCAATCCACATAGTGGCTCACCAAAATCCTATACCCATCAATATCATCAACAGGGCAAACAGCCTGGACAGCCAATATCCTGGTATAGTGTTAGCTCGGTCAACTACTAAAGGACATTCACTTGATGGGAAATTAAGTGTACAAGGAAGGAATTAAACATATTTATTTATTACCCTTTGTTAGCAAAATTTTACCCCATACATTAATAAGTTAATAAATTATTTTAAACAACTATTAGCAAATACATATACTCTTTTGTTATTTACGATCAATTTAAAAAACCTGGCATCAAAGTTGACTTATTTTTTAATATATTTTTTAATATATACGGAGCCGCAGAAAAGAACACTTAAAATCTTTCTATGGTAGAACTTTTTGTTAATAATATTGATTATTAGAGGGGACCATGCATTTTTCATCAATGCCGAAGAATCTCCCAACCAATTTTTAAAGTCTTTACATTTACAGACATCTGTTTTCAGTCATACATTCTTGATCAGCATCAACAGCCGAGACGACATAGCTATGACCGTCTGTCTATCTGTCCCTTTTCTTAAAAACATCTATATCTAAGAGACTATAGGTTCTAAGGACACTAAACTTGCTACGAAGATTGCTCTATATCTTGCCCAGATCAAGTTTGTTTTAGAACTTTACAATGGTCTCTTCCGCTCCCGCAATCAAAAAAACAAATTTCAAAGTTCAATTACAAAAGACCGTGTAATGCTCTGATACTATGATATAGATATATGTTATAAAATGATATTTATGATGTAAATTTTAGTTCGAATCTTTCCTTAAATTTTCAAATGAAGTATACCTCTATTTGTTTTTCACCATTATAATAAATATATAGAGCATGTTATGCTGTTTCCCGTAAGTACAGGTTCTTCCATTTTCGAGCTTGCGCCACTGTAGTTTTGAAGATCCTGTTATATAGAGTTGGCAGCTGTCGAAGAGAAGTTATTTTTGCTCAAAAGTCTGCTTTAGTTGAGTGATTCCAAATTTTTTTTAACTAAATCAATTTCTTTTGAAATTATGTTAAAGAAGTTAAGAAAAGTAAGGGTAAAATATTTTAAATTTTAACTATTATGTACCACTGAATGAATGAATTCCAAAAAGAATTAGTGGCTTACTTTTTGAACACCCAAGGTTTCTCAAAGTTCCATATTTCGGCACGTATTTTTTGACTAAATGGGCAATACGAATCTATTTATGGGTAATCAATTAAGAATGTTCAGACGTGACCCAAGAAATTTTTTCATTTTTTTGTTCTCAGTCAAAGTGTCGTTGAACCTTTTAAGCTCGATAAGACGAGGGTACGCCCTAATTTTCGGTCTTAAAGATGATATGTCGAGTTTATCCGATTACCTGAAGCACATGTGATAATGCACGTTTAAACTGGGTCACTTGATTGGCCAGAGTTCATTTACTAATTATTATCAAATGGTACATGAAGAGCATGTACCCCAAACAGTGGAGCTGATAAACCTAATGAAGACCTGACACGTCCAATTTGGTGGGAGTTTCTACTATTTAAACTGTAACCCATGACACCAAAAGACAGTTGTGGGATCACAGTCAAACAATGAAAAGTCAACTATTCGTGTTAATCGTCTGCCTCGGCGCTGTAATAGCTGCAGAGGAGCAGGTAACCACCTGTTATTTACCAAGCACTAGGAAGTGTAATTCTAATAACTGAAATATTTTCTTTTTACAGAAGACATCGGCTAAGGAGTGTCTTAGCGACTCTAAAACTCGTAGCATTTTGGAGGATAATAGCAAGACCCTGGACAGTTTGGACAAAAAGGGCCATAGCATCAGCCACACACAGAAAGGGATCGAAAGCAAGTTGAAGACGATTGGGGAAGAAGTTTTAGTAATTGCTAAAGTGGAAGATGGAATCAAAAACCTAGAGAAACTCACGGAAAAAAACGCAAAGTCGATAAACGACGGCCTTAAAAGTCTGACGAGTACCATAAAAGCCGCCGAGGATCGAACAGATCGCGGCATCATTAACCTGGGCAGAACTCAGCAAGAGATCAAACAGGTGTTAATTCAAGTGGATGCCAATCAAAACAAATATGAGGGACTTATCAACATGACGGCCAAGTCCGTCCATGATCATATTACGGAACTGGACAATGTACTCAAGCAGTCGGTGTTCAAAGAACTGGTAACACTGGGACAAACGGCCAAGAAACTGGAAATTTCCCAGAAGCACATCGAGAACAAGATTGGCTATTTGGATGAGCTAGCGGCACTGAGTGGCATTACAGCCAACAAAGTGCATCTGTTGGAGCAGGGAGTACGTTCTCTGAATATCTCACAGCAGCATCAACTGTCGGCCATTAGCGGTATTGTGCATCAAGTGGGCACCACCACCTGGCAAATTGATAACAAGCTCGGTGTACTGCTGAGCACTCAAAAGAACATTGAACGTGCGCTGGAGGAGTGCAAGAAATGTCAGGGAAATCATAGCAAGGATCACTACTATGTGTCAAGCCAGCCACAGGAGGCTTACGCTGATCCTAGCTACGACTACGGGTAGGTGCCACACTTGGTTATCGTAATGTTCCTTAGATTCAATACTCTTTTCTTCCCTATCCTTGCAGCTATCAGGAATCGTCGAAGTCGTCATCGAGATCAGATTATGATAACAGCCATTCTACTGCCAAGGAAGCTTCTTATCTCCACCAGCTCTGGTACGGCAAGGATCACAAATAGTTGACCACACTTTCAACAATTTATTATTTTTCTTAAACTAATTCTCGTTTATTGCTATTTACAAAGTTTACTATTTGTTTTTAACTAATAAATACACTTTCCGTTGAGCCTCACTTTTTACACAACATTCTGTTTACATAAAAAATATTTGTTGATCCAACAATTAATATAGTTTAAATCCGTTTTAAGCCTTTACTGCATTTTTTAAGTTGTGAAAAAAATTTAATATCATTCCGGCTTTGTAGTAGCTATATTACAATGTTCGCGGATCAATAGGATTGACCTGTCCATCGGGAGGATTAAAGTTAATGATTAGCTGCGTCCTTTGCTGATTCACTTGTTCAGAACGATGAAGATTCTTTTTGGCTAGTGCGCGAAAAGCTTCTGTGGACATGCCCGTATCGATTTTATCGGCGCTGGCGTCAGGATTCTCTGGATACATATCGTCGCCAGGAAACAGATGCACTAAACCATCAGTGCATTTGTACATAACTGGATGCGTCAGGACATATCCCTTGCTTTCCCGCTGCTGGGCAAACTGACGAAGTTGTTCCAGAGAACGAAAGTTGAGACATCGCGATAGCTCGTAGAATTGTGGAGGTGGTAACCAAAGGTCTTTCTTCAACGCTCTTTTCAGATAGTCCAGTGGAGAGCGCCACTGTATTAAAAGTATAAATCAGTAACAGTTAATACAATCTGGACTGTACTTACGGCATAGTCTTGAACCTCTTTGGGTTCGGTCAGCACGTTGGGCTGATCCTTCAGTGCTGTCAGATAGAAAGCGGTTTGAAAACGTGTCTTGAATGTGGATGGTGTGCGCCAGGCAGACCACTCATGTAGGGACCATAGGTCAGGGAGTACTTCTAACTCCTCGCAAAGCGTAAGAAACTTGCTCGCATCATTGTGCACCACATGCTGCCAGTGCTTGCGGTCAAACTGCTCGTTAAACTGTGCATATCCTTCAGTACTCGTCCACGTCTTCTGATCCCGGCACAGCAATATGCCCATTTCCTCGAACGTCTCGCGTAAGGCGGTCAAGCGCAGCGACATAGCCCTACGATAGAGTATATTGTCAAACATAAAAACTATTTAAGAACTATGTCTACCATTTTGTATACCCTTGCAGAGGTTATGGTCAGGACGAAGAGTTTAGTCGATATAGCAATCTCCAATGATGAAAAAAAGGACAGTTTACAAGTCGAAACCACTCGAATAAATTGGCTGAGAATTTATCACTAGTATGAAAAGTTTAGCTGTTTCTTGAGATATCTCAAATGTGCGTTTAGACTTAATAAACCTGAAGAAATTTAGTTATTATCCGACTTCTATATCATATTTCAAAAGATTGATCCATAATCAACCTTGAGTACTAACAACTTTTTTATTAAAAATACCTCAATCAATTGTATCTTGATTGTATTATTATACGGATATAATGTGAAAGATCACTCGAAAATAACCCTTAAGTACTAGAAATTTAAATCTTTCTTGAAATCCCCCTAATCAATTTCGTTTTGTCGTTTACATCCTGCTCAGTTTTAGCTAAAATTAAATAGCTGGCAATGATCGGTGGTAATTTAGCGCGGGCATCTGCAAGGATATCAAATCTCCGGCATGCCGAAGGAATTTCTTTCTTAATCATTTACAAATTAAGCGTCTGATCCATTGTGTTTAGCGGAGCACTCTGCGTTTCTTGAAAAAACTTTTGCAATTGGGCGGCACTAATGTCGTGACGCTGAAAGTGGGTCAACCAAGCTGGCGAACTGTCCGTCGTTTCGCAAACACCTCCTGGAAAAACAGATGACTCTGGCATGAAACTGGACTTTGCATGACGTGTGAACAGCAGCGCCTGTAATTATACAAATTGATTAGAAAATAGTATTATCCACACAAAAAATTACAAACATTGTAATCGTAGTTTGGCGGTGCGACATTTCTATCCTTGGCCAGGAGTATCAAGCTGGCTGATTGACGTAATTTGGTCGTCACTTGCTTCGACATCATTTAGATAACAAAACAACTTTAATCGATACATGAATCGATCATGTTATTGAATGAGTTTCGTCTTAACTATCGATTGCACCAATAGTGTTGTTATCAATTACTTTCTATTCAACTGACGAATTGCGGTGCAAAGGTGAAAAAATGTTGGGTATTATTTTGAAGGCTGGATGAGCCAAGTCCAGTTACCTGTAGACGATATGACAAGTCACAATGAGTATAGGCCCTCCGCCAGCCTAATCCTAGCGGGCAGACAGAACCTTACTCCCAAAGAGAAGTTCGACTATAGCGTAAGAACATAATGCATTAAACTATATAAAGTACACATGATTGATTAAGAATATTCAATTGCAGCTTTTGCTGATTAAGCGAACAGAACGCACGTCTTATGCACTTAATCACTGCGTCTTTCCTGGTGGTGTCTTTGACCTAAAAGCAGATGAATCCAACGATTGGCTAACATATTTCCACAACTGTGGCGTCTCTAATGCACAGCTGGATCTACTTAACTGTCACCAAGCAACAGGCAGACCAAATCTTTTAAGCCAGGGTCGGAATTTCACACGAGATATCTCCTTGCGTCTTACCGCGATTCGCGAAACTTTCGAAGAAGTAGGCATTTTACTGTGCCGACCAGTGTCCAGTCTGAAAGCCCTAGAAGCTGACCAGACAGCCCATGTCCTACAGCAACCATTTGATCGTGAGCTATGGCAGCAGCGCGTTCATGACGATGCACAACAGTTTCTGGAGCTCTGTCGACATTTAGCTGTGATTCCTGATATCTGGGCACTGAGCGAATGGTCCGTTTGGCGCACTCCAGCTTCCGCGAGTCGCAAATACGATACGGTCTACTACTTTGCTGCGTTGGATACAATTAATTTGTCTTTATTGCTTGAGCCTAATGAGGTAGCAGCTGCATACTGGCTGCATCCAAGCGACTGTTGGCGTCAATCGCGGGAGGCCATTATCTGGCTCCCTTTTATAATTCTCTATGAGACAGCGCGTCTAATGAATATGCTTCAGTGGCAGCAGCTCCTACAGTTTGCACGACGTCGTAGTAGCCGGGGATCAACGCTGTTCCAACCGATCTATTATCGCGCTGATGGCGGTATTCTTGGCGTATTACCTGGCGATGAGCTCTACTTGGATCACCCACACAATTACACAGAGTCCATCATACTGCCGGACACAATTAATGATGTCAATAAACGGGCCAAACGATACCATAGATATATCATTTACGACTTTCACAGGGTCGATTTGGCCTGCAATTTGTTGCCTTTAGATGGACATTTGCCACTTCAAGCGCGTGTCAACACTCGGCTTTCTAAATTATAGTTCCATAGTTGAATTCAGTAATTAAAACAAGGAGTAGTGATTAAATTATCTAATCAAGCAAACCTTAAATACACGTTCTTTATCTCCAGTAAAGTAAGTAAAATTACTTAGTCTTGTTTGAACCAGCAGAATGAAAATAAGTATACGTATATTTCTCATAATAAGACTAAATCAAGGTACCACTACTTAGTTCATCTTGTATATTTCGACAGGCATGGCACAAGTTGTCTGTTGTCGTCAACCGTTGCACTGCTCGTTGCTCTAAAGCCTCGACATTGTCATTGTTGTGGTTGTGCAGTGCAACGCCCATTTCAGAGACGGCACGGGAGTATTCGATTGCCAGTAGCGTGTCGGAGAGTCCACGATCCAGAATTGATTGACATAGAGCACATGTCAAAGGCACCTCCGCGGTCACTTGTTGATTAAGTGCAATCTTATCACCCGTGCGAAATACAGTTGACACTGTAGACGCATAATTCAGTTGCAGATTCGCCACAAAGGCCCTAGTCAGATTTTGAAGGCTGGCATCAGACGATATATCATTCTCTACTCTCTTAAATGGTTGGAGCTGCTGAGCGTGCACAAAAAATTGCACTTCTTGTTCGTTAAGGTCCTTTAAGGGCCGCAGCAATTTGATGCCATCTTGCAATCGATCGTCCAGTAGCGCAACATCTAAAGCAACGCTTCCACCACGTCCCAGTGCTACGGATGTTAAGAGCTGTGTGGCAAGGTCAGTGCTTATGCTTGGTTCAAAGACATGAGTACATTTCAATTGTGCGGCCACGGCGCCAATGAGTCTTTTGCGCTGCTGCTGCCAATAATCTTGGCGAGCGGTCAAACTCCGCAATTTCCTTTGATTTCCAATTTCATTGGAGCTGCGATAATCGTCAAGAGGTTGCATGCTGTTCGGCTCTGCGCCTAATTGAACAACATAAAATTTAAATGGCTTGTAGCGACTTTGTAACTCGAACAACGCTGTCATTGTTGGATCATTGTTGATTAAAGTTAACCGATCATCTATATAGAGAACGAGGGCATTACAGTGCAACCGTTTGAATGTATTTTGGGTCTGTGCAAAGTGGAGCATGTCCAGCAACACTAGAGACTCGGCATTGCCATCAATAAGGAGCACAACTTCAGCATTGCGGGGCAACGCCTTCGCCGCACCTAATGCAGCACGGAATTTATGCCTGGTATAGTTGAGGAAACATTCATGGCATTCAGCGGCACGAAAGTTCAATTTGTAGAGAGTGTTTGAGTTGAGACCACACTTGTTGCAGCTGCCAGCAGCGTTGATGACAGTGCTTGTGGCTGATGAACTAGGTAGCATTGCATGCGTGGCACCTTCATCACCAAAATCATCTTCTCCAATGCTGCACATTGTTCAAGATATTCAACAGAAAATGCAATTTAACTAAAACACCACCTATACAACAGCGGAACTGGGCGCGTGCTCACAATAGGGATGGAACATTAAATATTTTTCGACTCAGTGTTGATAATGATAACGATAACATAGAATATCGAGAGAGAGTGCGATATGCAGCCAACTCGTCTAGCAAGCAACCTTGCGCGCAGCAATAGTGAAGTGAAAAATACAAAAATAACTATTTAAAACTGTAATTTGTTGTAAAAGACTATTGCATAAGTTAAATTTAGTGCATAAGGTATGTGTAAAAAGTGACAGTATCTAGAAAAACGTTGCACAAATACACAAAATTTGAGCGCAAAATTTTAGGTGTCCCTTTTGGATGTGTGCGTGCCATGTAAAAGTGTACGTGTGTAAATGCGTATGTGTTTGTGTAGCCACAAAAGTATCGGGTAGCAAAATCGAGAAACTTTCTTATTGGAATATACAAGCGAGGGCTGTCACTGTAATGAGGGCTGTGTGTGCATTTAGCCAGCTGTCAGTTGATAAATTGTCATCAATTTTTTAAAAATATTATAAAATAATAATAAATAATTTATTAATATCGTTTGTATGTAACCTGCTTTATAAAAAACACTTATAGATAGCAGAGGTATTACAGCGTGTGTGATAAGTGCTGTACAAAAATATATATAGAAGCGGCACGTTCGTCTCTTTTATATTCTTGTTTTTTTACGCATAACCAAGAGAATAACAGTGTTGATTGTTTTTCTGTTTTTACAGCATTTTAGCTAAAATTGTACATACACATAGTTTAAATCAGAAAACGCAAAACAAATACGCACCCCCAGGTGGGTAGACAGACACAGAGGTCATATTGAAAATAAGTGTATTTTTGGGATCCCCTACATAACAACAGAACGAAGACCAACGCAATCAAAGGAAGTAAAACATTTTGGGCCATCCAGCAAAATGATATTGGAAAACTCGGATAAGCTCAAGGATTGGTTGAGCGTTGTGCTCGAGCCACTGTAAGTATTAGTAAAAGTTCTAATAGTAGTACTAGTAGTAGGTGTACTTATAGTAGTAAAACTAGGGTGAGTCGAGACTATCGATAGCATTTAAGTGCGTTCGTTAAAGGGCACTAAAGATTAAAAGTGTCATCGATTGTTACTCGACAACCCAATATTTTACAATCAAATACGAATTTATTTTTAATTGTCATCTGTCATTTGTCTTTTTATAGCTGCGATGCTGATTCGTCGGCGTTGGCAAGATACGTAATTGCGCTGTTGAAAAAAGACAAATCGGATAAGGATCTCAAACGAATCATGATTGAGCAACTAGATGTGTTTCTCTCCGAGGAGACGACACGTTTCGTCGATCGTCTGTTTGATGCCATTGCCAGCGAGGAATATCTGACGATGCCCGCTCCAGCGCCAGCTTTGGCAACAACTTCCGTTGCCGAACTGGACCTGGATCATGACCTAGACGGTGTGGCCGATATTGAGGCTGTATTGGCTGCAGCCTCATCGCCGCCTCCACCACCCCCGCCAAAAGATATTGTGATAAAGCTCGATGGCAATCAGCAGCAGCACCACCAACAACAACAACAACAAATCAAAATCGAAAACAGTCGGGAGCCCGCGTCGGAATCTCTTGCCCAATCATCGATTCAACCCAGCGCTGGTTGCAGTGTCAGCAGTGCCTCAAATGCCACAGATACAGCAGGGACACATAGCACCAAGACAGCCTTCGATGTAAGTTCCCATTTACTCGATACCGGTTTGCCAGTATTTCAGGGGACAAAATAGTTAATTTGTTGACAAAGATAACATACGAATATCAGCTTTCGCCAGATGGGTTGATGATGAACGTGGTCCGATTCTGATCAGTTATGTGGCAGCTATATAACATATATAGTTATCCAATCCGGTCGATTACAACATATGTACTGCGTGCAGATGATAACGGATCTGTAAACAATTTTATCAAGATATCTTCAAAACTGAGAGCCTAGTTTTCATAGAAACAGAAAGGCAGACGGACGGAAGGACATTAATAAAAACAGTTGTTTTCAAGCACAATTATGGGCAAAAACTTTAAAGCATTATATTTGATATCTGGCTATCCAAAATGTAGTCTAACTAATTTGTAGCATTTCTTAAAATTACTGCTGCAACAAATGTAATAATACAATACTCTTTTTCTTTGTAGCACAAAACCAAAGACTCCCACAGCAGCAGTAGTGGCAGCCATCATCACCAGCAACAACAACAGCAACAGTTAACTCATAATCATCCACACAGCAGCAGCGGTGGATCAGGAGTAGGAGTGGGCTTTGTGCGCAGCGCTAGTCCGCCTGTGAGGAGCTCTGGTGGCGTCGGCAATAGTGGTGCTACTTGTAGTGGTGCCTATACAGCAGATAAGGAGAATCAACCGCGTGATAGTCGCCGGCGTCGGGCTTCCTTGCGTTCCCGATCTCGTTCCCGCTCCCGATCCAATGATCGCTCGTTTAGGCGATCACGATCGCGGGATCGTCGTATTAACGAGCGCGAGAAGAACCAGCGACAGTTTCGGAACAAATCGCCGCCAGGTGCAGCCAGTGAGCAACGTCATCGACGCAGCAACAACAACAACAATAGCAATTTTGATAGACGTCGCATTGGGAACAATAACAGCAATAACAATATGGATGAGCGCAGTCAGCGCTTTGGGGGCAACAAGGGACGACACTCGCCTCGCAGCCGCTCCATTTCTCCAGAGTCGCGCAATACGCGACGTGGCAACAACTTGGAGCCGGTTGCCTGCTCTTCGGGATCGGCAGCATCAGCGACGGCACCTGTGCCACCTCCCCTCATACATCCTGTGGCAGCTGCAATGGGTCGTCAACGATGCCGCGACTTTGATGAGAAGGGCTACTGTGTGCGTGGTGAGACGTGCCCCTGGGATCATGGCATCAATCCAGTTGTCTTTGAGGGCATTAACAATTCGGCATTGATGATGTCGATGCGCGAATACAATCCAGATGCTCCAGAGATTTGGGCACGTGGTGGTCCAGCCGGAGTCCCAGGAGTTCCTGCAGTTGGTGCAGGCAATCAACAACCGCTGCCAGTTCCGCCTCAACCCGGTCAGACAAGTATAAATCCGTTCAGTGGCAATGTTCGTGCATGTGGGCCCTTGGGCGTACCCAATCCTGCGGACTATGCACGCAATCCTGGCCAGGGACCACCTATGTCGGGCCCACCGCCGATGATGCCATTTCCCTTCAATCCTACAGCTGTGACAACGCCACTTCAGCGTCAACTCATACCCATTCCCGTTATGGATGCCGGTGGTGCCGGAGGCTGTGGGGTTGGCGGAGGCATTGCCGCTGACATGGGCAAGCGTCGCTTCGAGTTAGAGGACAGCGTTGCCATAGCTGATGTGCCCAGCAAAATGCGCAAGGTGCCCATCAACAGTCGCCTCGGGCCGCGTGTCAATCCCAATATGCAACAGCACAATAGTTCCCTAGAGCTGCGTAAGGTGCCTCGCGGCTTGAACACCATTGCCCATCTGAACAATCATTTTGCCAAATTTGGTAAAATTGTCAATATCCAAGTGTCATATGAAGGTGATCCTGAGGCGGCTATTGTAACATTCTCAACGCACGCTGAAGCAAATGTGGCCTATCGAAGCACTGAGGCTGTGCTCAACAATCGGTTCATTAAAGTCTTTTGGCACAACGACAACAACAGCAGCAGCAACAACAACAACAATAGCAACAACGATGCAGGCGGAAATGTTAATGTAAATCGCAAGAGTCAATATCATTTGCATAATGTGCCCGCGGTTCCGACGCCCAATGCGGACAGCGCCAAAATAAGCAACAACAATGCTAATCAGACCACGTCCCTTACCGAAACAGGCAGCACTGAACCCACATCTGATCAAGCCCTTGCGAGCACTGCAGCTCCAGCTTCGATGCGATTGAAGCTCAATATGAATGCTGCAACAAATGCAGCTGCAAATGGTGCTACACGTGCATTGACTCCAGCTGCAAATGCGGCAAGCATACGAAAGAAACAGGAGGAACAGCAGAAGGCAATGCATCAGCTGGCGAATGGACTGCGGAAGCGTAAGCAGGAGTTGCTCCAAAGCTATGTGAAACAAATGAAGACGGCATTGGAACTAGTCGAACGCATGGATCAGCAGGATGTGCAGCGTGCGCCGACGCTGGAAACGATCAAAGTACTTCAAGCGACCATCGATAAGCTGCGCAAGGATGTGCATGCCGATCAGGATCAGTTGCAGGCTCAAATCCAGCAGCACCAACAGCAGCAACAACAGCAGTCATTGCCTGTAAAGAAAACCAAAGAGCAACAAAAGAAGGAGCTGCTCGATATGGAATTGGAGCTAATTGCCCAGCAGCAGGAGGGTAACGATACAACGGCCATACAGAAACGTCTCGAGGAGCTACAGCGCACGCTATCCTCCAGCACAGGCGGTGGGGGTGGTAATGTGTCCGGTGGTGGCGCAAAGCCTCCTGGTGGAGGTGCACGAAAGCGGTCCACGTTCCCCGAAGGACCCACCCGCGTTGATCGACGGCCAAAAGCAATTGTCGTCACTGGTTTTGCCGCCGAGGAAGCCGATTTTGTGCTGGGTCACTTTAAGGTAAATATTAAACCAATTAATAATTGGATTAGGCATACATTGTTTTAATGGTTTATTTTTAGTCTTTAAAAAAATCGTTAAGGATTTTTTTTTAGTAATTATTAGGTGCGATATTATTAAATTCCTAACATGGTTGACTTCTCGAAATAGTGAAAATATCACATATAGTAATATTTGCACGGATATCGAGTCAGCTTGTTATGATAATTAAGAAAATGTATACTTTATTCTTGCCAAAACTAGCTCACTATATTCCGACTCGACTGTAAATGAATAAATAAAATAACATACGAGTACATTTACATAATTCCAGCCCCTTCTAGTTTTAAACACCAAGAAGATAAATACGATTTCAAAATAACAACTTTTCTAATTTCAGCATTTCGGCGAGATATCCAAACACGATGTTGACCGCGAAATTCCACAACTGATACTCTCATATGCCACACGCATCAATGCTGAACAAGCTGTGCTCCGTGGAAAAATGTACAAAGATAAGCGCCTGCAGGTAAGAGAGATTAGCTCACTCAACCCAACGAATACTTGTAATAATATATAATAATCAGGGACTGTATTATGTATTATGATTTTCTTTAAACTAAGAAATTATTTGCATACACACAGTAACTTTAAGAGTGCAAGAAAGAAACCAAAATTCTTCTTTACGGATAATATTTGCTTTCTCACCCTGATTTAACAATTTCTGACTTTGATTTATTTACTCACACAACAATAAATAATTTCGATCAATTTATATTGTGAAATTTTTATAATAAAATTTATAAAGATTACAGTTCCTGATAATACTACCTTATCGAGCAGACGGAGTCTAGTGCTCGCTAAACTTTTAGTTTAGTAGTGTGTACTAGGTTTCATTTGTTAAATAAATAATACCCTATCATCTATATCTATATGGCAACAGATATCGTGGGCACCTGTTGTGACAACACCTGCAGCTGTACCTATGGGCGCACCAGCTGATAAGATGCCCAATGCTGTTCTTTCAACTGATGACAAGATGGAGAATCCGAAGCAATTGATGCAGTCGGTAAGCGAGAGTGAGTCGCTGTTGGGCAGCGATATACTGCCTGAGCTACGTCTGGAGGATGAAGAAGAAGATGAGGAGTCTGAAGATCGTTCGTGGCGTCGTTGATGCAACGCCCTGCGCTCCTCCTAGTGGGTGGCAAGCTCGATGTGGCTCATATTCGTTAGAAAAAAAGCATTATTGTATTTCTATTTGTTGTTATTCTATACCTAAAACTGCACGTATACATAGTTGTGTATGCATGCAAGAGAATCATCGTTAATTGTATACAAAAGCAAACGCTAATAATATGTACAATATTTTAAAAACTTAAAGGCAAGCAGCATTCGATAAGCTAGCCAATTACACACACACAGGACATTTGAAACTGTTCGTAGCTCTACTGCTAATCCTAATCTATAAAGGTCTTAAATTAAACGCTCTTACTATTACTAATATTTACCGAATATAAGTTATATATGTATGTATGTATGTACATCGCATTCGATATACGAATGGATTTAGGGTCTAGGCTAAGCGCCACTATATAGTCCATAATTAACAAGAGCAAAAATAACATATAACAAGAACAATGGAACAGAAACAACAACAAGTACACAATTATGCGTTAGAAATGCAACATATGCATTGATTAAGCATCTTATACTAGGTACTTCTTTGTATTTACATATTTTCCCTCTATCCTTATGTTCAATTTACAGAAAAAAAAACGAAAAAGAAACAAAAAATTCCTAAACAAAAAAATCGTAAAACAAATCAAAGTTAAAACAACAACAAAAAGTTAGCAACGTGAATACAAAAGCAAGTTATAGAGAGAGTATAATAAATAAAGTAAATAGTTTCGTATTTGCTTTTAATTTCACATAAAAACTTATTGTTTTATTACAACAGGGAATTCAAAAAAATAAAGTTGGCCAATATTGAAGATTATCTATCATTAATCCGATAACAATGATACGTTATCGTATCCTGCTGCTTATCGCGCTAAATGCCACGCATATTTTTTTACTATATCGATATTTTCAGCTGATTCTGATTTCCCATTGGCCAGCGTTAAAATATCGATTTCGGACTCTTATCGATATCAATATTTTGTATCGAAATCTTGGTTGTTGCACATCTTTAGCAAAATGTTGATTGTGGCGGGATAAATTGTTTTTCGCTGCAACTGTTTAATGTTTAACTTTTTAAAATGTTTTCGGTATTCCAAAAATGCGCGTTATGCTTACAGTACTACTACTAAGCCAACCAATGACATGAAGTACCTGAATGTTGCTGAAAAGAATGACGCGGCCAAAACCATCGCTGGCCTTTTATCAAATGGAGCTGCACATCGGGTAATCAACAAGTTATTAATTAGTATTGTGAATTATTTATAAAACATATACTATTTGCAGCGCGAAGGCTACTCTGTTTACAATAAAATATTTGATTTCGAGGCGTCAGTGCGCGGTCGCAATGCCAAAATGGTCATGACATCCGTGTCAGGTCATTTGATGCAACTTGAGTTTCTAGCCACTTATCGGAACTGGCGGAATGTTGATCCTAAGTCGCTTTTCGATGCTCCCGTACGAAAAACCGTGGGTGAGAACTATCAAGCCATCAAGCGAACTCTGGAACGTGAAATTCGTGGCTGTCAGGGTTTGATCATTTGGACGGATTGCGATCGTGAAGGAGAGAATATTGCCTATGAGATTATTGACGTGTGCCGTGCGATTAAACCCAATTTGAGCATACACCGGGCTAGTTTCTCGGAGATTACAACTACCGCAGTGCGGCGCGCTTTGCAGCAGCTTGGAGAGCCTGACAAACGGCAAAGCGATGCAGTTGATGTGCGCACTGAGTTGGATCTGCGTACTGGAGCTGCAATAACAAGATTTCAAACTCTACGACTGCAGCGCTTGTTCCCAGAGAAGATTGCTGATAAACTCATATCGTATGGCAGTTGTCAGATACCCACTCTGGGATTTGTCGCCGAGCGTT
Organism: Drosophila testacea; assembly: GCA_035043265.1. Lineage (NCBI taxonomy): Eukaryota > Metazoa > Arthropoda > Insecta > Diptera > Drosophilidae > Drosophila > Drosophila testacea. The sequence continues at coordinate 5,723,357 of JAWNND010000151.1, forward strand.
ACAAGGAGATCGAAGCGTTTGTCTCCGAGGCCTTCTGGAAAATTAGAGGTAGCTAATTAAACCTTTTTTCTTTGATGATGAGTTCTTAATTGTATTTCTTGCAGTGCTGCACACCATTGAGGATCTGACTGTAGAGTTTAATTGGGCACGTAATCGTTTGTTCGACAAAGAGGCGTGCGAGAACTATCTGTTATTATGTCTGGCGGAGCCAGAGCCTCGAGCCACTGTTGACAGTGTCACTGTGAAGCCCAAGCATAAGTGGCGACCCACACCTTTAGATACAGTGGAAATGGAAAAACTGGGATCACGTAAACTGAAACTATCCGCCAAGGAAACAATGACGATAGCAGAGAAGCTCTATAGTAAAGGTTTTATAAGCTATCCGCGTACCGAGACGAATCAGTTCTCCAAGGAATTCGCTTTGGCACCGCTCGTAGAGCAACAGACAGGACATGAAGCTTGGGGAGCGTTTGCCCGGCGTGTACTCGAATGGGGTCCAAATCCACGTAATGGCAACAAATCAGATCAAGCTCATCCCCCCATACACCCCACAAAGCTGGTCACTAGTGAGTTGACCCTTGCATTTGTGAACATTTGCTTTAAATAGTTATGGTTAACCTTTTGTAGATCTGCAGGGAAACGAGGCGCGAGTTTATGAGCTGGTCGTGCGACACTTTCTTGCCTGCGTCAGCAAGGACGCCGTCGGATCGGAGACCATTGTCAATATAGATATTGCCGGGGAGAAGTTCAGCGCCAATGGTCTGGTCATACACGAGCGTAACTATCTGGATGTTTATACGTATGAGAAGTGGAATGCCAAGCAGGTTCACAAGTATGAGCAAGGCCAGAGGTTTGAACCCACTGAAATTATGCTGCACGAGGGCGCAACAACTGCTCCGCCTTTGCTCACTGAAGCCGATCTGATAGCTCTGATGGAGAAGCACGGCATTGGCACAGATGCAACACATGCGGAACATATCAATACAATCAAGGAACGCGGATACATTGGTGTTGTGGACAAGGGTGCACTCATACCAGGAGTCATTGGCATGGGCCTTTATGAAGGCTATGATGCCATGGAGTTGGCTCTGGCCAAACCATTGCTACGCGCTGGATTCGAGGCGGATCTAAAACGCATTTGCTTAGGTGAAAAGGATCCCAAGCTGGTGCTGCGCGAGCAAATAGAAAAGTATAAACAAGCCTATCAGCAAATCACGGATAAGATCACAGCGATGGATGCCAAAATATCGCAACGTCTTAATGAAACACCTGTGACACCAGCGTCCACGTCCGACGCACCAGATTCGAGCAATAGTATGATACGAGAACTCTTTCAGTGTCCCAAATGCGATCTGGCTCCGTTGGCGCTTAAGCCAAAGAAGAATCCAGGAAGCTTTTACATTGGATGTCTCAATTTTCCGGACTGCAAGAATGTTGTGTGGCTGCCCGAGGAATGCAAAGAATTCACCGTGCTGGATGAGTGCTGTTCCCATTGTGGTGATGGTTACCACATGCTCAAGTTCCGTTTCAGTACTCCCTACTATCGGGGTCTCTTTAATGCACCTAGTGGCTGGTACAAGAACTGCCTTCGTTGTGATGAGCTATTCCGTAGCACCTTTAACATCAATCTGGATCAAGTGAAGCGTGTGGGCGGCATTGTAGCTCACGCAACAAGTTCTGGTGTTGGTCCTGGTCCTGGACCTGGAGGTGGTGGCTCTCGAGGAGGCGGTCCCGCAAGTGGTTGGGGTTCAAGAGGTAACAGCGGTGGTGGTTCTGAAGGCGGTTCAGCTGGCGGAAGTAGCTCTTGGGGCACTGGAAGTTCAACAAAATCTGGAGGAAAAACCACAAAGGCTACAAAGAAAGCAACAAAAGCAACTGGCATTCAAAAGGAAACCAAAACGAAGCGAAATAATAAAACCAACAGCACAACAACAATGGAAAGTGTAAGGAGCTACTTTACGGCAACCAACCAGGACAATGGCAGGGTCGACGGCTTCTTCGATAGCAATGATGGCTTCGAGGAAGAAATGCTGGCGGCAGCGGAAATGGTAGAGTCCACAGATAAGCAACTCGACAAGGATATTGCTGCTGCCTTTGCTGACGATGATGATGCGGACTTTGAGGCCCTGGTGAATGCAGGTGGCGATGATTGGCAGCCACCTCCCTCGCCACCACCAGCTGCAAATGAAAATCTGGACGGTAGTTTGACTCAATGGATGCGTAGTGCGTACGAAGCCGAGGAAACGCCCATGTTGTGGGGCAGAGATGCACGTGCCGCAGCAGAACCGCAGCCATCAGTAAAACGCATTCGACTTAGTGATAATACGGCGATAGATGCTGTTTCACCTGCTCCTGCCGTGGTTCTTTGCAGTGGTTGTCATCAGCCGGCACGACTGCATACTGTACGTAACAATGGTCCCAATCACGGTCGACAGTTCTACAAATGTCCCAAGCCCCGTGAATGTAAATTCTTTCAATGGGTTGAAGATCAGCCGCCAGCAACAACTTCTGAAGGTGACACCATAAACAGCACTCAAGGCAGGCGCAATTCCTCCTCTGGTTGGGGCACAGGCGAAGTGGCAAATCAAAGAACAATTAACTCAAAGGATAGCGATTCCTGGGGCACAGGACGAGCTGCAAAACAAAGTGCCGATAACTCTAAGGAAACCAGTTCATGGGGGAGCAGCAACATCTCAAAAATTCGAGGCACAGCATCTACAACTGGATATGCAAAGCAGAGTTCTAGCGAATCACAGGAAACAGAAGCATCGGGCAGTGGCAGGAACCTTTCCAGTTGGGGAACAGCCAGATCAACAATTCAAAGAGCTGCCACCTCTAACGATACTACATCTTGGGGCACAGGCGGAGGATCCCAAACAAGAGCAGGCACCTCCAATGATACCATATCTTGGGGCACAGGCGGAGGATCCCAAACAAGAACAGGCACCTCCAATGATACCATATCTTGGGGCACAGGCGGAGGGTCGCAACCAAAAGCAGGCAACTCTAAAGAATCCAATTCCTGGGGAAGCGGCAACAAGACTTCAAATTGGGGCAAATCCGAAGGAAGCCATTCCTTTACTAAAAGTACCTCTGTAAGCAAATCAAATACTACTTTAAGTGGCGTCGGCACCAAAATGCGTTCCAACTCGAGCAGTACGGTTACTATCACCCAAACCCAGAAGCCTACCAACTCCAAGGATATTAAGTGCAAGTGCGACAAGGCCGTCAGCAGCCTAATCGTGCGCAAGGATGGACCCAACCAGGGACGACCTTTTTATGCTTGTCAAACGCGCAATACAGGTTGCGGCTTCTTCCAATGGGCCGATACGGATGAGAATCAAGGTCAGTGAACAAAGAAAAGGTTTTAAAATTATAACTGATCAAAAGTATACGTTTTCCCCTTTAGCCAAGCAATCTCAGCAACAAGGCAGAGGCGAAACTACAACGGGCGGCAGTCGATCTCGTCGGTGTGGATTATGCCGCGAGGAGGGGCACACGCGGAATAAGTGTCCACGTAAAGGTGAATTCGACTATTGAAACAAACAACATGGAATAATTACACAGCGTGTGTGTGGGCCACATTTCATAAAATTTAATTTTAAACATTTATTGAGCAACAGATATCGGTCGGTTATATACGAATAGTTCAACCCATCAAGGTTGTATTATAAGCTTTAGTTTATAGCATGTATTGTTGGGAAACGGATATGTAAATTACACACACACGGTTAAGTTACACATTCAGTACATATTGTATATATACGATTTACATATATCGTAAACTGACCCATGTATATAACAAACAAGCACAAATCAAGTTGAAGATTATTAAAAAAGAAAATAAACTATTACATTTTCAAAGGACATGTCTTTAATCTCTGATAATGGATCACAAAACAAAGAAATAATATAGTGGGCTAAAAATATATATATATTTTTTTATGTAAAATTGGCAAATATTTCTTAAATTTCAAATTGCAAGCTCCATGTCCTTTGAATTGCCATACAATTTATAATACATTTACTTATCTAATATTATGCATACATATTGATACTGCTTTATATGATTATGGATCTGTAGCTTTGTATACACACATATAATTCGTTTCAGTTTTTGTTAATAATTTCTAAGTCTAGAGCTTTTTTTAATACATTACGAAGTTGCATTTTGGAAGTTTGTTAAAAATCATGAAATACGAATATGAACCATATTAATATATGTATTTTATAAGTAAGTCAAGTTAATAAATAGTTGGGATTACTATAAGAAGAATAAAGTCTAAGCTACTCATGTGATTATTACAAAGTATGTATTGAAAAGTTAAAAAGCAAAAAAAATGCATTTCGATAGTTTTAAATAAAATTGGAACACATTAAGAACAGTTACGATAAGTTTATGGAAGACTTTCCAAGCGGATTTTAAAATGTAACGATTAAGTGATGCTCGCAATCCGCTTGGGAATCTACACAAAAACTATCTTTGAGATACATAGAAGAACAAATTGAAAGTTTTAAGTACATTTTGATAAACACAGACTTGGATTTACTTAAGTTTATGGACGAGCACTCAGCTTTGACTGCACGCTTTGAGATGCTATGATTACAGTACTATTTGCCTAGTTACTTGTATATAACCATGTTTGAATACTATCTTGTTACTTTCTTTAGTCTTAGAGATTATAGTTAAGATAAGCATAGGAAATATTTGTTTTTAATACCCTTGCATATGGTATTTTAACATTATTAATTAGTCAAGTCGATCGTTAGTCTGTTTGCCAATGTTCCACTTAGTTTTAAGGCTTTGTTGATGGAACCTGACATAGATATTACATATAGTACTTCAGTGCTACTAATTATACAAGTCACTACGTAACGTAAAATTAAGTTAGTTTGTGGCAAGTAAACAGATAAGAAAAAGTGAAATGCTCTAAACATAGTTTGGAATGAAAGATACAAATACACATGAGAACCGGAAAACTGATGGGCCACATTTGTAATACAAGGACTCCTAGGCAAAAAGTACTGTATTATTGAGCTGTATTGGAATGTTGTGTGTTTAGATTTCAACTTCTGGCGTGAATTTGCGTCAGAAGTAAATCTCCTCCTCCTCGACTTTGGCACGTGGCGCCTGCCCAGTGCCAGTTACCGAGGAAGCGGTATGAACTGCACCACTCGCCCCTGTACACACTCTGGATCCACTCTGCACTCGACTGCTGGTGGGTGTCTGATTTAAACGCTGCTGTGCTGCAGTATAGGATGTGTAATGAGTTTGGGAGTCGGCACGTGCCACGTTTGGTGTGCTCGTGAAGCTGGTGGCTGTTGCAGGCGTTGTCGTTTGTTGGATGATGGCCGGAGAGCTGCCAGTGCGCGCATGCTGCGGTGTGGGAGTGGCTGTTATTGTTTGACGCTGCTTATCGGCAAGTTTGAGTGGAAACATTTGTTGAACACCACCGGCACCAGCTGTGGCTGGCGAGGCACCATTGTTGGAGCTGTGATTGAAGCTGGCAGATTTATCGACGCGTGTGCCGGAAGACAATGATGAGAGTTTCATGGGCAGCTTCTGTTTAACTAGCGTCGAATTTGCTTTGGGCGCATTATTGGCGCTCAGCAAATGGACAGGAGGTGTTTTGCAATTGGAGCCGCCACTAAGCCACTTCTCCTTGCGGCGATCAATGGTGGAGCTAGTTGCCGTAGAGGGGGTTGATGTTGTCACACTGCAACCACCTGGAGTGTCCAGCTCGTGTGCATCCTCCGGTACGGCGACTGGCGCCATAGCTGGAGCCAGTGTGGGCAGCGGTGTGCTAGGCGAGAGCAGCAATCCCTGACTGGAGAGCAGCTCCATTTTGCGATACAACTGCTCACGCTGTTGTCGTACATCTTCCTGCTCGGCTTTGATTTGTTGCTGCAACTGCAACTGTTGTGCTTTCATCTCGGTTAGCTCGTCGAGCTGCTGTTGCTTCTGTCGCAACCAAGCTGTTTTCTCCTCCTGCAGTTTATCCTGCAAATTGCGCAGCTCCTCCAGCTGATCCTTGTGAGTGTACGCAGCTGCACCGCTTCCCCCGCCGCTGCTGCTGTTGCGTGGACTCTCTCTATATAACGCCAGCTGCAGCTGCAAACTTTGTATGCAGGTCATTTGCTGTGAAATGATGCAAAGCAGCGTGTGCAGATGATGGGAGACTTGTAGCACCGCATAGTTGTGCTCCTTGCTGTTGGCAGGTATCGTGCTCGCATGCAACTGAAGTTGGGGTTGGGGTTGTTCTTTTTCGGTTGTCGGCGTTTTGAGTTCACGCTTTTCCTCCAGCTCCTGGAGTCGTGGCGTTAACACTTGAAGCGTGCTTAACTTGCCACTCGCATCGCGACCCAGCTTGCCACGCTTCTCATCGAATCCCGCAAAGGTTTCAGCACGTTTCGGCAGCGTTGGCGATGCATACAGCACGCTCTGTTTCTCGCCCACGCTGCTGACCGTCCGGGATACGGGCAGACCAGTGGATGCTGTATAAATGCTTGCCGCTAATTGACTAATGTCCTGAACGGTGTTAAGCACACGCCTCCACAGTTCGGCGGTGTCGCACTCCGTGCTAACCAGATCCTTGTAAGACCCAAAGGCAGCCAGGAAATTGGCAGCATTGCCGTTTGTATTGTTGGTGTTGATATCGCTAAAGGGTTGCTGTTGCTTCAGCAGATTGAACTGCAACATGAGTTTCTCCTCCAGCAGGAGCGCCTGTTCGATATCCTTTTGGCGCATCTTTTCAATCGTGTCCCGTTTGTTGACACCAATGCGTAGTTTCTCCTCGGCGGTCAAGGCCTCTGCCTCAATGATGTCCGTGGCGGGACAGTCAAGAACTGCTTGTCTGATGGTCTGTATCCAAGTCTGTTTATCCTTTGGTGTTTGCACCTTCAGTTCGTACATCTCTGGGAAATCAGGGTTAGAACTAATAATGTAAATGCCACGGGATTCGGTGCCCGCTTTCTCCCTAATCAACAGCTTCTGTAGCGGTACAACACCCGCCTTGTGCTCTGGCGTAAAAAAGGCATATTTATTGTGGGCCGAATTCTCGCTAAGAAAGCACAGGCAGTCGGTTAGAACCACAACGAGCACCAGCTGAGTTTTGGCACGTCCCTGCATGAGGGTAGCGAGACCATCGAACTTTAAACGACGACGCGATTCTACACCCAACTCTGTCTTACGAAACGGTTTATTTTTGTATATCGCAAACGATTTGGTATCAACGCGTGCGTAGATCTCCAACTGCCGTTCCCTTAGTTCCTTCTCGGCGACGCACGCATCCACATCAACCAGCAAAGATTTGACTAAATTTAAGGCATGTTGCAGCTTATCCGTCTCCAGTTTATTATCCCTGGCACTCTTTAGCAGCGGTTCAATGAGCAGCGGATATTTTGTGAGTCGCTGGGTAACAAACAAAATGCACTCCGGTATGCCCTTCTTTTTAAGCAATGGGTTCTGCAGACAGTGCTTATACCATTCGGAAAAGCTCGGCTCGGCCAGGCATTGTTTAAACTGCTCCAAGGCACTGCGATGATTCGCACAGAATTCACCATAAGCGAGACGCAAGCATTGCGCCTGCTCCAGCGAAAAGAATTCCAGCAGAATGTCTGCAATGCTGTCCACGACGACATTTTCGCGTTGCTTCTGGCGCAGTTGACGCAAAAAGAATGTATGCAGCTCCGTCAGCTGTTGCAGTCGAGGAAACATACGGTGTATGTTGAGTGCTGGAAAATGCCGCTCCAGACTTTCCACAAATACTTTGCGCATAACAATCAGCGTCTGGCAGTGATGTTTCTCTGTCATGATGAATTCATAGATGTGCTCCTGTCGCTTGATCTGCAGCTCTTTGAGTGTTTTCAGCTGTTCCTTGGGCACATTTGGAGTCCAAGAGTCGGGCTCAAGCAGAACAATGCCCAACGCAGGATCGGCACCCAAATCTTGCGCCTCAATGGGCGGCTCATTGAGAAACTGCAGCTCGGCAGCACGTATCAATGGCTGTTGTTCCTCATGTTGATTACTCAGTAGCTGCATCTGCAGTGACTCGGAGCCATCACAATAATCTTGACCCGCGATTAGCTTCTTACTATGTAGTTTGTTACTCTCGAGATGCGTATCCATATCGCAGGCATTAAGCTGGACACCAGCTACCAGTGACTTCGTTTTGGCCTTTGGCTTCTTTTTGCGAAAGAATAGGGAGCCCCGTTTGGGTCGCTTTTCTACGTGATCGTACACCTCGATTTTGGCATGCGAACGCAACAGACTCTGATTCTCATCCTCGCTGTCCGTAAGATGACGGGCAATCGCTTTAATGTCCTCCTTTGCAATGATGGACGATGTCGAGATACTCTTCTGCAATGGTATCCGACTAATTATTTCCGTTGCGAGACTCCGTTTAGCTGCAATACGCTCGAAATCCCGTGCCAATTCTGCCTCATTCAGCGAATGTGTCGAAATGCCTGCAAGCAACAACGAAAACGAAATAGTTAACTTACTTAGTATTAGACGATGAGTTGCCTCTTAGACTTGTCAATGCCATCGCCCCAAACGGTGCACTGATAACACGCCGGGGCTCTTGTGGAATTTCTTATCGTAATCGAAACTAACTTCGACATAGCCCCTACACACCCATGAATTGAATACGGCCCATTAGCGCACGGGAAGCGTTTATCGCATACAACATACGTGTATATTGGCCCCAACTACCTCGACTTCGACTTTAGTATAAGCTAAAGTCTCAGGTACATTATGCAAATCATCAGTTTATTTGCCTTTAACAGGACAATCTAAGTTAGTCACTAGCGTGAATATTTAAAGAGCTTACCTTACTATGTACTATCTTTTTTATTGTTTCTGTTATTCGAAATAATTTTATATTATCTTTACTAGGGATCGAAGATTAGAATTAGGGTTTCTAGCCCAGGAGTTAATTAAATCAAACCCCGAAAAATTTATCCGAATAATTTGTATATCAATTAATAAATTGTTATTTGAACAATACTTTTTGTGATGCCGATATACAAATATGGAAGTTTTGATTGTTGAAAATTTTCTTCTGAATGCAAAAAGTAGCTATCAGGAATCATGCACGATTGGTGAACAGCATCAGAACGCACCAATAATGAATTAGAAATAATATGACAAGTTCAAATTGATTTATTATTTTCTATTTTGATACCCTTCCCAAGAATTAAAATTTTTATAAATATCTCATTAAGCCTGCTGCTGCTTATAGAATGAAGATACTTTATTTCTGATAGAATTACATGTAATATTCAAAACCCTTTGATTTTCGTTCCAACTTGATTAATATACAGTTGTTGATTCAATTTTATAGAAAAATCTACACACTTTGTTGCATTTGTCAAGTTCAAAGCTGCCGCATTCTTGCCTATTAATTGTATTCAGTTTTATGGACACCATTAACCCAACCCACACAGAGCCAGTAACCATAAGCGGTAATTTAGAAAATTTCAAAGTTAAGAAGATTTGTATACTAACCGCCTGTGCTGTTGCGTGCTGAACGACGACGCTGTTCCGTGACGCGAATTGTTTCCTGTTCCTCGCTGTCGAGACTGGACAGGCTGACACTTTTGTTGGTGCAATCGCCAGTGGCATTGGAGTCGTCGACGGCTGTCCAGGATTTGCGACGATCGGTGTGCAGATATTGACACTTCTGTGGTGCCGCTGACCAGATGACGCCAACGTTCCCACTACCGTTGCCAGCATTGGTGAGATCTGGCAACGAGGCGCTTAAAATGGCAGCGCTGAGGAGTCCATAGCTGTTGGCGAGACCATCCTGATGATTTTGGCTGGTTGAGTTTTTCATTTGTTGTACCGTCTCACGTATGTTCTGCAATTGACTGAGCGTATCCTCAAAGATGTTGTTGTACTTGGTTGCCGAGGCGGGGCTGTGAGGCGTTACATTGATGGTGGGTATCATGTTCAAGTTCATGTTGTTGTTATTGGTATTGCTAATACTATTACTGTTGTTGTTGTTGTTGCTGTATGTATTGTTTTGGACAGCAGTCGGAGGTGCGTTTATAACAGGTATACAGTAGTTTTGGCTTTCAACAATGACCCGCCTCGTAGAATCTAAAATTTTGGCTGATACAGAGCCAGAGCCATTGGTTATTATTGTTGGAGCAGCTTCCCTAGTTGACACGTCGCCGATGCTGTTGCTGTTGCAATTGGAGTTTAGAAAATCGGTGACTACATCATTGTCGCTGTCATTCCCATCGGCGGCTGCGGTGTCGACGTCGTCTGCATTGTGCGAGTTTTCCATATTATGATGCTACGTTTTGGTATTTTTTGGTACTTCTCTATTGTATTTGTTTTTGGTCTGTCGTAGAAAAAGAAAGTTCAGTACTAAACACCTACACACCCGCACACATGCTTAAAACGAACGAGCACACACATAATACACACATATGCACACATACATACAAAAACGTACAATTGACGCTATTTTGTATGCAGTTCTTTTACTATTATTGATTTTCCCCACCCCACACACATACATTCACATACACAGCCACCCGGACTCACCCGCCTTGTTGCGCCTTCTAATTGTTGCGCCTTCGCCTTTGAAGACGGGGACAACAACAGCGTCCCACCAACGTCCTTGCACAATTCTGAATACAAGTGGAACAACAACAACAGCAACTTTGTACGAAATGCAATTGCGCTGGCGGATTAAGTTGAAGGGTATCGCGAAACACAATGCGAGCAGCAAACAATAAAACTGTTTCTGTTGCTTTTAATATTTAAACAAAAAGAGCTAAAGTTAACGATATTTGCAACAATTAATAACAGAGTTGTGTCGTTTCGTTCTGAATAAGTTCAAGTCATTAAAATGAGCGATGAACTTATTCAGTAATTCATGAACTATTTTGCTGATTTTGTTCATCTGGTCGATTGTTCATCAACGATTTTGTTCAGCTCTGAAGACGCTAAAAAATTTTCAAGGAATCTGTTGCTTTTCTCAGTTAAATTAAATATCACTTTGGGCAAAGAACTATAAAAAAGGAATAACTGATATCCTTAAAGTAATATTTGCCATTTAATCTAATTATAAACTTTAAATATATTTGATGTAGAACTAATTGACTGATCTCATCAATAAACGACAGAATAGTTGAATATAATCACCTATTTATCGTTCATCTTCATGAGCAGCTGACCTACTCAGTTGGTCCAACTGAACAGAAAGATTTGTTGTTCGCTCATCGTTCATGAACAGCTGACCAACTGAATAGAAAATCTGTTCATCACTCATTGCCAGACTTCAACAAGAATCTAGTTCCAAAAGTAAACAACTATTACAGCTGGCGGCGCTAACACACAAGAGACGGCGGCACCTTCGTTTTGAAACGTAGTTTCAGGAATAAACTCCGAAATTTCACTAAAAATTGGACAAGAAAATCAATTAATTAGATTTATATTTTTTATAGGGTGGATTTTCTCTTATTTACCAGGATTGCCTAGATTTTTTAGACATCGTTTAAGGGAACAAGGTCCCCAAAGCTACAAAAACGAAGCATTTACTAAAAGAATCCTCTTTATTTCACATTATTTTTCAAATATTCCAATAATATATTTTTAATCACTAATTGTATTTATTTTTGTCTAATTTTAAATGTAACGAACTATCATAACGAATTCCAGCAGAAATCATCGCAGTAAAACTTTATTAATCGATACTCGCACCGCGATAGTTTTTCAACATCACACAACCATTGCACAGCACTGATTGCAAGACGATTGCCAGCACGAGCAAACGTAAAAGAACATTTAGCTAGTTTATAATTGGCAAATTTTTAGTTTATAATATAAATAATAATAATAATATAATTTAGGCTTTAGAACCGCATCCAACCATGCAGGTAAGTTTGTCTCTCCTTTAGCACTACGGCATCGCTACTTGAAGTAGCAGAGTCTCAGTTAATGCAAATCCATTCGCCGATATCAAAACGTAGGCAAAGAGACACGCAATCAATTGAATATCGTTATTGCTGCTGTACTTGCTTGTTTGTTTATGTTTTTTTTATAGTGGGTGCCTAGGCTGCTGTTGCTGATGCTGGCGCTGTTTTGCAGCAGTGTCATCGTAGATTGCTTCTATGTGCCCGGCGTGGCGCCCGTTGAGTTCGTGCGTGGCCAAAAAATCGATGTAAAGGCGGTGAAAATGACTAGCAGCCGTACACAGCTGCCATACCAGTATTATTCGCTTCGCTTTTGTTATCCCAAGAACGGCACGCTTATCTTTAAATCGGAGAATCTTGGTGAAGTTCTACGCGGCGATCGTATTGTCAACACACCCTACGAGGTCCAAATGGCTGAGAATATCAACTGCAAGCTGCTGTGCAATCAAAAGGATCTCCCCATTACCTGGACCAAAGAGGACTCGGCAACGGTCGCGGAGCGCATACAGCACGAATATTTTGTTCATCTGCTAGTTGATAACTTACCAGTTGCTACGCGCATTGTCAACGCTAACAATCCAAATGATATCACCTATGAGCATGGCTATCGACTGGGTCAAGTGGATGGCGACAACATTTACATAAACAATCATTTAAAATTTATTCTTTCCTATCACATGTATACTAAGGATAAATATCGTGTGGTTGGCTTTGAGGTCTTAACCGGCTCAGTTAATCACAAAGAGCTCAAATTTGAGGATGACACCTGTAATTTTCCTGACAACCCGCGACCACAGCTTGTAAATCCGTCCGGAGAAACGAAACTCTATTTTACATACTCTGTTGTATGGAAGGAGTCTAAGGTGAGCTGGGCCTCACGTTGGGACATTTACCTCGGTATGCGTGACGTTCAGATCCATTGGTTCAGCATTATCAATTCGCTGGTCGTGGTTTTCTTCCTTTCGGGCATATTGACCATGATTATGATACGTACTCTGAGACGTGACATTGCTCGCTACAATACGGATGATAATATCGAAGATACACTGGAGGAGACTGGCTGGAAGTTGGTGCACGGTGACGTTTTTCGGCCACCCAAAAATACACGACTCTTCTCTGCCATCATTGGCAGTGGAATTCAAATTTTCTTTATGGCCATGATCACAATTTTCTTTGCCATGTTGGGCATGCTGTCGCCATCATCCCGTGGTGCCTTGATGTCCTCCGGTATCTTTATGTATGTATTTATGGGTACCATTGCTGGATACTATGCAGCCCGCCTCTACAAGACGATGAAGGGACGAGAGTGGAAGCGTGCCGCCTTCCTCACAGCTACCCTTTATCCAGGAATCGTTTTTGGGTAAGTTGCATTTTATTTTTTATTTATTGAGATGTAATTAATTAACCTATATTTCCATAGCACTGGCTTCTTTTTAAACTTTTTCATCTGGGATAAATCGTCGAGTGGAGCTGTCCCCTTTACCACAATGATTTCGTTGCTATTGCTCTGGTTCGGCATCTCGGTACCGCTGGTATACCTTGGCTTCTATCTTGGCTATCGCAAACAGCCGTATCAGCATCCTGTGCGCACAAACATGATTCCCCGCCAGGTACCCGCACAACATTGGTATATGAATGCTGCATTAAGGTAAGCTTAACTACTGGTTTTTAGTTAAATCAATGCTTACAATTCTAATCTCTTTCCTTAGCACACTGATGGCTGGAATTTTACCATTTGGAGCCGTGTTCATAGAGCTGTTTTTTGTTTTTACGGCCATTTGGCAGAATCAGTTTTATTATTTGTTTGGATTCCTGTTTTTAGTATTTTGCATTCTGGTTGTCAGCTGTGGGCAAATCTCAATTGTCATGACCTACTTTCAGCTGTGCGGCGAGGTAAGAAGGAATTTTCAATAAACTAACCGTACAACTCACTCACGATCTTTGTAGGATTATCGATGGTGGTGGCGCAGCTTCATCGTCTCAGGCGGATCGGCTGTTTATGTGCTCTTCTATAGCATATTTTATTTCTTCACCAAGCTTGAGATTACAGAATTTATACCCACATTGCTTTATTTAGGCTACACAGGTGCGTTACAAATGTTATATATGCCATTCAATCTTTTAGTAATCTCCTTTGTAATCATATTAGGTCTGATGGTGTTAACCTTCTGGCTCTTGACAGGATCCATTGGATTCTTTGCGGCCTATGTTTTCATTCTGAAAATCTATGGTGCTGTGAAGATCGATTAAGGAAGCTTCTCATTTACACAACGCTGCACACCAAACTATCCCTGCAATATCATTTGATCATAATACCTATTGCCTATATTATAAATATTTATATATGAAAGTCTAGCATTATAAAAGCAACTGTACCAAGCCCTGAACAGCCGAAGGCCCTGTGTAATGATCTGTTCAAAATGTGCTCTCAAATTATCAAATTGTGCTATAAGTGTTCTTTTACCCAGCTGCTACGCTTTTCCCAAAAAGAAAAAAACCACAAAAACAAAACAACAACCGACTGGGAAACTTAATTACTACGTTAATAGTATTTTCGTGGGGTCACTCAATTCTCGAGTGCATTGCGTTAGTATACATTCTAGAAATGCCTAATTTATATATGTGTGTAAAAATCCTAATCTAAGTTAAAACATAAACACGAAAAATCTAATAAACTAAGCTAAGTATAAATGGCAAAATAGTGATTAAATCAAATTGATATTGGATTTGTTTATTTAATGTTAAGTTTCTGTTAAAATGATTTTTATCAGAGCTTTACATAACACTTACAATTAAATGTTAATAACAGATCGTATAAGTAACAGTAGCTTAGAATGTTGACAGGTGCAAGGCTGTTATAATAATCGACAGGTTGTTTTGTATTTCCTCTTAATTGGTTTGGACACACCCATTGTCAATAATTCGACATAATGTTCAAGCTAACTGTGCTGATTTTATTTGCATTGGCATTTATATTTTTTGAGATGGTTTCTTCTGGCATTTGGAGTGAATATTATCGAGTGATTAGTGCAGAGGTTTTGTTTTGATTAAAGTTAATTAATATGTTTACTTACAGCAACGCCAGCGTACAGATAAGCAGAAGATACTATCAAATGTCAGTTTCGCACTGCTCTTGATAATGGATACATTCTCCCCATTTCGGATACCCAATGAAGATAGACTTGATTAGGGAATTAATTATATTTTATTTTATTTGTTTTGTATTTGTTATTATCAAATTAATCTATGAAAACTGACATAGCACAAACTATTTGTTAATTTATTTATTTGCTTTTTTGTTTTTAGTTTTTTACACAGAAACAGTTTAAGCTAACTTGTAAAATATCTAAATAGATCAAATCGTATACACATTGTCATATTATATGGAGCTTAGTCATAATATCTTAGCATTTGTTATAGTTATTGTACACTTAGTACGTATTTAAAGTGCGTTTTCACTTCTTTATTACTTGTATAGCTTGCACACGACAAGAATCCATTCAACGTGAGCTATTTTTTAACATAAAGTTAAGTATAGCACTATATTAAGGTTTACAAACCGTTACAACTTTTAGGCTTAATATTGCTAGTCGGAATGAGAGTTACTTAAAATGAACATTATTAACTAAATCGAAAACAAGTCGGTTTTAATTGTTGCTGCCCTTTATCCATCGTCTCAATGATTTCAATAAGTGTTCGAACCGGTTTACCTCAGAGGGTTCCGATTCCTTAAACGCTAGCGATTCCGTTTCGTTTTGCGACTGACATTTCCCTCTATGATAATCTATGCATGGAAAGAATTCAAATTTAATTAAAACATTTTGAGTAAACGTGGATTTCAGGTGCTGAGATCTAAGTATATAATTTTAGTAACTGAAAGATTTAGAGAAACATTTAGTTATTGATACTATTAATTCATTGACATTTGTCTGCGTTGTAATTCCGTTACAACTTCGGAAAAGGATTCCAATGTTCTCGTATTAGGTCTCGGTTTAGCACTGACAGTTTCACTAATTTGCAACGACTTGTGGGAATTAGACATCGAATTATAGGGACACTTAAGTTGCTGTTGTTTAGGTTAGATTTGATTTGTGAATAATGCTTACGATTATACTTAAGTAGATATGCGTATAAATACCTGAAGAATCTGACTGGCCTCAAATGCTGTGCCAGGCAACAGTATAACCGGAGAGCTGACATTGCCAGCCTCCACGCACAGCATGTTGGGGAATTCATCATCGCCAAAATCGCTCATTTCCCTCGAGCGATCAATCCAAGGATTCCAAATTACTAGAAAAAGAGCATACGATCAAACCAGTTACTTAAAAGAATCGCATATAAACTTATATGATTAATAAAAAACAAAAAAAGGAATTTGGGATGGCGTATCCTGAACCAGGGCACATATTTATTTTTATAATTAGCTGTCTTTTTTAAAAAAATAAACTATGAAATAATAGTTTAATTTAAAGCGAAAAATCTACCGAAAATGTACCGATACAAACATTTCGGTTGAGGTTCTCTGAGCACATTTTTATGTTCACGATTCCCGTATTATTCAGTGATTAAAATTGAAATATAACTTTGAATTTAGTGCAAAATTCTTTAAATTAAAAAAGATTATTTCTTGTTTGAATTTAAAAATATCTTTTACTTTACATTTCTCAATCTATTATTTTTCTGCGTACGTACATTAAAACATTACTTTGTTACTAACATTTCATGTTAACAACTTACCCGTATCAGGAAAATTGTATTTGTGAAGCCTCATCTTTCGGCCGGACACAACATTGGTAATCACATGTTCTTGCGGGGTGTGCTGATAGATGCGGTCAGTCCACTCATTCACGGTTACCACTTCGCGACCCTCCTATTGGTAAATGTGAGCTAATATCTTATCATAACTCAAGTAATGGTCTCTTCGTTTACCTGATACAATGCACCCTCGCGCGTTTTGTCTATGAAGTGACAGCCTTGAAGACCCGTTATCTGACATCGTCGGACGTCTGGCACCTTAAGATAGGTATGGAGCAGCATATTGAACGTAAAGCTTAGATCCTTGCTAGGATTATAGACGCCAATATGAAAATGTAGCTCTTTCTCGCGTAATATCAGACGATAAGTAATCCGAAATCTGTAAATAATTGATGAGATTTTCCATGTCGCAATATTAAGGTTTTATGAATCCTACTGATAGTTCCATATGGAACGCGTAAACTCATTGTCCATCAGAGAAAATATGGCCTCCACATCACCATTGTGAAGACGCTCCGGTGCACGATCCAAATGCCAGCGTGTGATTCTAGCAAATCCATGCTGTGGACCAAAGGACCAAGGTCCAAATTGGGCTAAATATAAGAATGCTTATGAGAATCAGTTCGATTCAAATTTCAAATAAGTAAAAAACTTACGAAAGACAAAGGGTATGCCACCACGTATCGCCTTCTTGCCATCAAACGATGCCAGTTTGCTGAAAAATGAAAAAGATTCATTAAATTTTGGAAACTCTCTCTCTAAGAAACAAACAACAAGCAGGCAAAGCTTTTGAGCTGACAAAATATTTTTCAAGCATGGTACAGAAAAACACAAGCAGACATTCAGATATTTGTGAACCAAAGAAACTCTCGATTCGAGGCACAAAAAAGTGTCTGGCAATTGCCCACTTTTTGCTTGATGATTTGTCAGTTTCGTCTTTAGTTTTTTCTTTTATTTTTTTGCGTGCGCTAATTTGCCGAAGCATCCATCAAGTGGCTCCTAGTCTGCTTTTCCTCTTCCTTTTGTTATCCCTGTGTGTTGCTGTGCCTGAGTTTAATGTTGCACATGCAACGGATCAGTCGACTGGCATTTTGGACAGTTTTGTGGAATCCATCCAAGTGGCATTTATTGTGGCAGCTCTTTAAGCATTAGCAATACAAGTACTCTGCTCTAAATCCGTTTCTGTTTCAATTTCTGTTTCAGTCTTGGGGTCTGGTCACAGTTGTTGGCACACGTTAACTCCTTTGGCTCCACAAGCCGCACACAAAAAGTTGTCCAGGTTTTTTCCCGCAAAACCCAACTCGCATCGGTTTTTGTGTAGCATTTCAAAGTTGCTCCTCGCTATTGCTGGGTTTCCAAATGCCAATGAGATGGCAACCGGCAACTGGCAACTGGGCGCAACAATAACGAAAAACAGGCAACGCAATGTACAACGAACATTCGGACAAGCAGGCGGAAAGTTAAGAAAAACTTAGAGCATAGGAAAGAAAATTAGTAAGAAAGAAAACATAGCACTGCTGCTAGCCAGTGCTTCACCCTGTACTTATTGAAATTCTTATAAATATTATAAATTCAAATAATTTGAACATCCTTAAAATACATTTTCAAATAAAAAGCCCTGATTATCTTATAAACTGAAAGCCTTTAAATATTAACTTTGTTTATAGAGAGCCCTTTTTGTAAACTTATTTCATGAAATGCTGTCAAAACTGTAACTAGCACATACAAGTTGTCTAAGGGGCATACAATAAAAAATAGCTATTTGAGAACAATTTTAAATAATCTTTAGATAGTCAAGAGGGAAATTATTAAAAAAATATATATATATTCATCCCTAACAAATTTTTTAAGATAGATAACGTTTTCTAAGCTCCTAGAATGTTTTAAGTTTTTCAGTCATAAAATTGATGTCAGAGCGATTACACAATAATAATAACGTAAAGCACATCTGTGACGTTGACTACTTGCAATTTTGTGCCACTAAAATGTTCATTTTGCACCACTGTGCGCAAAACGTACTCGTACATGGCACATCATGTAGTCATAGTCGGGATTTATCGATCTAGATGCCGCGCCAAAAACTCCATTCATAAAAACCAGCACATTGTTTGCCTTGTTGTTGTTGCTCTTGCTGTTGTACTCTTATTGGAGGACGAAGTAGGCAGCAAAGCAGTGAAAAACAGCGGCCCTCAATGGAGGAGCACAAGTTGCCCAGTCCATTGCCTGCCTGGTTGTGCATGTGCAGTAAGCTCTCTCCAAGTTCTTTCTCTCTCTCTCTCTCTCTCTCTCTCTCTCTCTCTCTCTCTCTCTCTCTCTTCTTGTTTTTTGCGTCTATTAGTTTTTAGTTCGTTGGTTCGATGTTGTTGTTGTTGGAGCCAGAGTGTTTTTGTTGGAGCGTCATACAAAAACATTTTGCCGCCAAACAGAATGGCAAAGGCTGCCTCCCCTCTTTTGCAGGGCATCCTTTGTGGCCAGTTTTTATGTGTGTGTGAGTGTATGTGTGTGTGTGTGTGTGAGTCCGTTGAAAACTTTTAGCAAAAACACTTTTTAGGTTGCATGCCGTTAGTTACCGTGGACTTGCGTAAGTTGTTTGCTTCGTTTCGTCTTCAAACAGTTGGACGCTGCGCTTTGAGCTTAAAGAGCGCGTCAATGTGGCGTATGTGTAATACTTAAGTTGCTTACCTGACAAACAATTGTTCCTGATTATTCACACGCCAGGACACAACTGTCGCACCTGAAAAATAAAAAATCAAAACACAATGAAAATTAAACAGTATAATAATATATAAGAAAATTATTTTAATTAATATTATAATAAATTATTTCTAGTGTATAGTATAGATATCATAATAATCATTAAATTTTTAGATAGAATTTCTTCATATATAATATTAAATTGCCTCTGAAACTGTATTTGAAACTGTTAATTTCTTTATCCTAGCACAACAAGCATTTAAACACTTGTAAATTAGTGCCATTACTTTAATCTAGATTAATTCTAGTTTGATTGTAATTTTTTTTATTTATTTTCTATAATATTCTAATAATCTTTGCAGTTTATATTTTCTATAAGTATAACTCTTTCTGTTATTAAAAACATGGATGTGAGCAAATACTTTACAGCTCAAATGCAAATCAAAGATAAAGTTTGAATCATTGACTCAACTACACACATTTACACACTTCTAACCCACATAAGTACATAGTGACATATGCATGTATGGACGTATGTATGTATAAAGTCTTGCCTGTTAGTAAACTGGCTGACAGACGGGAGACAGAGGCTTACTCGTAAGTCTCCCAGCTCCAGTACAGTTAGAGCTACGGCTATGGCCATTGACTATTGGGTGGGTGCACCGCAGTTTAATGTGGGCGTGTGACGGGGCCTGTTTTGGCCCAAGAACTAACAATTTAAAGTTTTTGCTAAGCAAAATTTGAGTTTTGAATATTAAGCAAAACAAAGTGGTGAACAGTAATAAAGAGGAGGAAATCAAAAGGTGGGTAATGTTGTACTAAGGCAAAGCGCACTCAAAACTTGTCGGAGTCGGATTGGATTTGCTTGGCGTCTCTTTGTGGTGGCAAATGTGTCTCTGACTGTTGCTCAAACGTCGCGACGCCGAAACGTAACGTGGGCAGACCGAACGAGTCGTAATTGTTGAAAGTGCGCTCTGTACCTAAAGCATACAGACTCACATATGCGAAAGTACATATGTATGTATGTATATATGTACATATATATGAGTATATCGTATATATGTTTGCATATACTATACGCCTAATCGAAGTGTGTTTGCGAGTAGGAGCCGTAGACTTGACGATCTCAGAGGCGATTTGGCTAGTTGCGCATATCCCAAAGAGAGATCATTGGGACAAAACTGATAAGATACTACGTCGCTTATGTGACCACTTAGCTGGGCTAAAGTAGAAAACACAAAAAAACAAAAGCATATTAACAAGGTTACCAAGGTTGTTTATACTAATGATAACCTCAAAAGGTCGCACAAAATGTCGAGCGTCAGCAAACGAAGCTCGAGTTGGGGGTTTCGAAGCTCTATAAAACGAAAGTCAATAAGATGCCTAACCAATTTTGTTTGGCAAAAACAAAAACATTGCTAATCATGCGCTAAAAATAGGGTTAACAACTTTTCAAAAGCTCCAAACAACATCAAACTGAAGATACGTATTTGTATTTTGTTTTGTGCTTTACGTAATTATGATTAATTATTATTTTTGAAGCAACACACACACAGACACAGATCACTTACCATGCAAGTTGATTGTGCATGTTGTATTATTACCACGATCCAATACCACAACACTAGTCGCTGCCACGGCAGCCGCTGTCGTGGCCATTTTGTTACGAGCAACGGTTTTTTAAGTTCGTTCTTGCTTTAGGAACGGCTGATCGCAAACTTTCTAAGGAGCTAAAGGAAACTGTCTGTTTGAGCTTTGTATGTAAATATATTTAAATATTTGTCACGATTAGTTTATCTATCTATAAACTATTGCACTCTTACAGTAGATGCTTGGCTGGTTTGAATTTAAAAAATTATGTTTTGTTGCCTTGTTAACTTCTTTATTTATTTCGTATATTCACAAAAATATATTCTCCACACAAATCAGCACAGAGCCCGAGTTGCACACACACACGCACGCATACTGTTCAAGCAAAGGCGGCCTCACAAACGCGCGCACTCACATATACATATGGAGCGCAGCTTGAGTTTTTGTCAATGAATAAATACGTAAAGAAAAAACTCGTGCAAAAAACGTTGAGACACAAAGAAGCGTAGACCGCGCTTATGATGTAGCGTTAACAAACGACCGATTAAAACTAAAAGCTTGTATCCCCAGCTGATACAAAGGTAACTGGCAAAGTTTACAAATTGAAACAAAAGCTTACACTAACAGCTGATACGAGTTAGCTGCTATCGATATGTAGAAGACTAGAATCGATTAATAGAATATCTCTAATAACTAATCGATGTCTTTTCACACCACTAAAAGAAGAAGCATTCCTTCGTAAAATTTTGGACAATAAAAAATAATAATCCAAAATATAGTGCGATCACAAACAAAATGTCGAAATTCTATAAGCTTGACATTAACCGCACTGAGTGGGAGATACCGGAGACTTACCAAAACCTGCAACCAGTCGGACAAGGTGCCTATGGCCAGGTGTGTAAGGCGTTAGTGCGAGGCACTAGCACAAAGGTGGCGATTAAGAAGTTAGCCCGCCCCTTCCAGTCGGCGGTGCATGCAAAACGCACGTACCGCGAGCTGCGTCTTTTAAAGCACATGGATCATGAGAATGTCATTGGACTGCTGGATGTTTTCCATCCTGGCCAGCCAGCCGACTCGCTGGAGCAGTTTCAGCAGGTTTACATGGTGACGCATCTAATGGACGCTGATCTAAACAACATAATACGAACGCAAAAGCTTTCCGACGAGCATGTACAGTTTCTGGTTTATCAGATACTGAGAGGCCTTAAGTATATACACAGTGCTGGCGTCATTCATCGTGATCTGAAGCCATCAAATCTGGCTGTAAATGAGGACTGCGAGCTGCGCATATTGGATTTCGGTTTGGCAAGACCCGCTGAGAGTGAAATGACTGGATATGTGGCCACACGCTGGTATCGCGCTCCGGAAATCATGCTTAATTGGATGCACTACAATCAGACAGTTGATATTTGGTCCGTTGGCTGCATTATGGCAGAGTTATTAACGGGACGCACCCTTTTTCCGGGTACCGATCACATACACCAGCTGAATTTGATCATGGAGGTGCTTGGTACACCCAACGATGAGTTTATGAACAAAATATCATCGGAGAGCGCCCGCACCTACATTCGATCGCTACCGGTGATGCCGCGTCGGAGTTTTCGTGATGTCTTTCGAGGCGCTAATCCTTTAGCAATTGATTTGCTTGAGAAAATGTTGGAATTGGATGCTGAAAAACGAATTACCGCTGAGCAAGCACTAGCTCATCCGTATATGGAAAAGTGGCATGATCCCAGCGATGAGGCGACATCGACTCTGTACGATCAAAGTTTCGAGGAAAACGAGCTCCCAGTTGAAAAATGGAAGGAACTGGTCTTCACCGAAGTGCGTGGATTCAAACCGCCGCAGGCTTTTGCCGAGGTCTTGCCCCAGGCCCAATAGTAAACGAAGATTATCATAAATGAGGCAGCACAAAAGGCAAAGGCGATGGCGATTAACAAAAAGTCAATGAATGATGCTACAAATTTAGTTGTTAGACAGCGAGTCCAATCGTATTTGTAACTGTTTCTAAAACAAAATCACAGCCTTAACTTCAAGTCCAGTTTAACTTTTTGGTGTTGGTGTTTAACTATAAACTTTTGTGTATTGTATACTATAAATGTAAACGTATGTAATTTATGTACAAGTCTACAAAGTCAAACTAGCTATAGCTATAAAAAAGCACAGGCTCCACATAAATAAAAGTGCTATTGTGTTTACAAGAGTTCTTCTGTTATAACTAATCCAGATTTCTCTATACAATTTACAGTTTACATTAGCAAATCCTCCAAATATCTTTCGAACTCCTGTTCACGTGAAGGTTGCTCCTTGCTAATATCAAGTTCCTTGCTCCAGATTTTCTCATCAACTCAACGGCTTCGTTGGGTTTCTCCGATTTCTCACTAGTTGTAGTTTCTTCTGGTTGTTGTGTATCTGTCTCTTCCATATCTTTACTGTCTTCAACATTGTCAGTCAGCTTACGTTTCTTGTTTGTTCGTTTCTTTTCCGCTTTACGTTCTTCCTTTTCTCTACGACGTTGGCGTTTATGCTCTTTTTTCTTTGTATGATAATTCAGTTGATCCGTATGTATGGGGCAAAGACGAAGCTGCATTAAATATTCCAATTAAATCATGCCTCACATATACCAAGCAGGCCTGTTCCAGTTTTCACTTATATTTTAAAAGTTCAAATTTTGCATATTTGAAAAAAAATCTAGATGAAAGTGAAAACCGGATCAGGTAAGGAAAATTCACTTTCGAAAAATCTATCCGAAAGTGAAAACCGCACCAGGGCTGAATATTTCTCGCTTACCTTAACTAATGCATTTTGGAGAGCACCTTCTTCTATATATTTAAAATTAACTTCCCAGCTGCGCAACCCATCCCGCTCACTACAATGACGACTGCCGCATTGGAACTGACCTAATCCAGTAACCACTTCCTGTTCGGTGCGCCAACGCAATGCGATTTTATTTTCCTTGTAGCGCGTGAGGTCCGCTATGCAGTACTCTTTAAAGAGTTTGCGGTAATAGCGCAATGCAAGACGCTGATCCCAGCTCAATGTATCAATGCTCGCATCCTCCTCATCCCAAAGAAATCGGTGATTTTCCCGGATCACATCAATATCCCGTTTGTGCTTGCGAGATTCACCTTCAGCGGTCGTGGGCAGCACATAGTGACTAAGAATATAGTTGTGACGCTCCTTGTCGGAGAGCTTATCCAAATTTACGGGAAATAATGTTGATTTATTGCTCATTATATTTGTTTATGTTTACTTTGTGAGACCACTTAGAGCTGGTAAAATATTTGTGTCAGTTTAGAATCGATATTGATTTGTTATTGTTTTCTCTTTGAGCTGGTGAGCTGTTAACAGTAACATCCAAAATTTAATATTTTTATTCCTATGATAACTATGTAATATTAAATTTTTGACAACAACAAAATATATTCTGTATGCAGTTACATTGACGACGTAGTGAAAATATGTTTCAGGAATCCCAATAATGCCCTTCCTCATTGATGTGCATTTTGTAAGAAATCGACATTTCGATAAGAAATAAATTATCGATGTGCAAAATGATTCTATCGAATTGCAGTTGCATTTTATTTTTGTGCAACGTTCTTCCAGCTCTAGTTCTTATAATGGGGACTCTACGAATCTTGGGACAGATCTGATGATGGATTCCGGTAGAACTCGTCAAAATAAGACGAAAAAATTAAATAAAATTTTTTGATTTTCGGCTCGGTTCTCGAGATATTGAGACCGATAAGTTGACCGATTCTATACAAATAGCTCAGTGTGCTATTTAATTTTTTCGTCTTATTTCGACGTGTTCTACCGGAACCCGTCGTCAGATCTTGTCGCACCCTTTATCGTAATCTTGCCAGACTTGTGGTTACATATGTCATTACATATAGCTATTCCATTTGCTCGATAACATTTCGATAGATTCAAAGAGGGGATGTGAAAGTTGACGCCTAAAAATTTTTCTGGCTTGGCAAAATGAATTTCTATTTTTGTTGTTAAACATAGAACTGATTTAAGCAATAACAACAATAATGGCTTGCAGTTGCAGTCCTTTGTTTTATGTGTTTTGGCGAAAGAATTGGCTGTATTTGAGCTACAATGCACTTTCTTTGTTTATTGTTCTACTGGCATGGACTGCAGTACTCTTTGGATATTTGCATTGGACAAGCACATCGGTTCCGAGACCGATAGAAGTCTTCGAGTCTAAGGACTATGTGAGTACAGAAATATAGGCAATATTGATTTACAAACTCAAACTAGAGACCTATTATTTAAATATTCATTTGTACATATGTATGTAGGTGCGTGTGTAATATAACACACTTACATATGTTCAGTGGCTCACAGCTTATTTCCACGAGCCCATAGGAAATACTTTACTGGCGATAAGCTTAGAATGCACAATCGCAAAGCAAATACAAGCTACAAATTATAAATACATACATAGATATCTGCGCATTCACTTCACAAGCGTAAATGGCTCTGGAAGATAGTGTGTAAGTTCTCGCACGCCATTGATTCATTACAAGAATTGTTTGGGAATTTTAATATATGTCAAACATTTGTTTCAAAATAGGCAGCCCTATAAATAGTCGTAAAGCTGTTTTACATATCAATAAGTTACTGATTTTTTTTTTAGGAGACACTTAGAGATAATCTTCCCGAAATTGAGAGGATATATTATGCACCCAATACGGACAACGTAAATTCGTTTATTGAAAATCTGGGAAGCGAGTTGCAGTTACATCCGGATCGTAAGATAAATATACTAAATAGCTAATTAATAACAATATTAATGATCGCTTTCTAATTTTCAGATTTTCATGGATACAACAATAGCATGGAAATGCAACTGGACATGGAGCAACAATGTAAAGACACTTGTTTCGCCATTCATTTTGAAGAATTGCCAGAACCAATGACAGGAAATCCTTTTAGGTACAGCTTAAGTTCGAATCGGATGCGTATTTCACCCGAAAAACGCTTTGTGAATGACGAGGAAGTCAATCACCAAATAGGTATGCATTGTGTCTAAATTTACCTTTGTTTGTTGTCCAGTACATTTTGCTTTGTTTTGCAGACGACGATGAGTATATCCGTGAACATTTCTTAACGCTGCAGCTTATTTTTGATCGACAATATATGAAATATAGTCATGTTAATGCTAATTACAAACTGCTACTGAACTCGATGACTTATCTGAACGTTAGTTCCCCGGACAGCTACCGTGTTATCAATTTTGGCACCCTATTGAGCATATTGTTCAGTGTGTTGCTGTTAAGCACATTCGTGGTTCCCTTTGTCGAGGAGAAACAGAATGGCCTTAAGGAGTATCTTAACCTTGTAACTCCCATGAGCTTTTTGAACGGACTCACCTTTTCCCTTATACGTTTTGTGTGCTATTCAACTTTCCTTGGCGCAACTATGTGCATAGCATGGATATACGAAGCCCTGGGTCTTGCCAGCCATGCATATATAATTATTTTGTATTTCTTATACATTATTGCAAACATGTCGTATGCCTATTTAATATCTGTCTGCTTTCATTCTGGTAAGAATTTTCTTTTGTTCAAGTTATCATCAATAAATAATGTTTTTGTCTTGCAGTGTTTTATGCCAAAATTGGAGGTCTGGTGCTACTTATTATACCTTATGTGTTCAGTTTTGTGCGAAACTGGTTAACAAAGCTGGCGTTTTATCTGTTTTGTACAAATTCATTTCTGGAGGGCTTAGATATTTTGCAGACGTTCTCCAACAAACGTAGGTTGATTTTCATACATATTGAATACTTTTTCTGACTTTATCACGTACAGATCGTCACTTTACGGGCGCTGATCTCTTCCGCGTTATCAAGGACGACGTCAGCTGTCTATTTTTTGTTTATGTTGTACTTATATCCCAGACTATTTTGTATGCCGTGCTTTACAACTACTTTGTCTGTGTGTTTCCTGGACCTGGCGGCTTAAAACGACCTTTTCTTTTCTTTCTAAATGTAAGTTTCATCATAAAAAATTAAGTCTATATAAAATGGTAAATGTTCCTTATATACAGCCCGAAACATACAAAAAACGACAACGGAATGAATATACCACGTCTCCACGTGGCACACATGCCATCATTATTAGCGATCTCTGCAAAATCTTTAAGACAGGCAAACGTGAAACACAAATTGCTGACCATTTAAATATGACAATCAATAACAAAGAGATCACTGTATTGTTGGGGCACAACGGTGCCGGTAAGACAACCATGATGAACATGATTATGGGTAAGTTTATTTGTAACAAAATAGTTCCATTTTATTTATTTGTAATCCTTACTCTTTTTAGGACTTGTGCCGAAAGATTCTGGTAAAATATGCGTTTGCAGCGAACGCGATGTCGCTTCATACCGTCACCTGATCGGCTTTTGTCCACAGCACAGTGTCTTTATGAGCTATATGACATGCCAGGAGCATCTGGAGTTCTTTGCACAGCTGCGGGGCGACACACGTTGCGAGGCACGAAAATGGTCCGAAGAGAAGTTACAGAAACTGAATCTGAGCGAAAAAGCTAATGAATATGGGGAAAAATTGTCCGGGGGCATGAAAAGGCGTCTATCATTGGGAATTGCTATAGCAGGCAATACGAAGTAAGTTCTGTTATAACAAAAGGGCATTTTAACTGATATGTGCAATAATATTTGCATTTATATCTTTACAGAATTGTAATCCTAGATGAGCCATCTTCTGGCCTGGACATTGAATCACGTCGCGAACTGTGGGATATTTTGTTGTCGCTTCGCAAAGAGAAGGCAATTCTAGTTACGACACATTACATGGAAGAGGCGGAGGTGCTAGGTGATACCATCTGCATACTGGCCAACGGTAAGTTGCAGGCAAATGGTTCTCCACTGGAATTGAAGCGCAAATTAGGCAGTGGCTATCGCCTGAAGCTAGAGGCCAATGATACAAAATTCCAGGAAAAGGATACATTAGATTTGATACGAAGATTCATACCCAATGCTTGTGTAAAGGTAAACATTTAATAAAAGCGATTTAATTATCTTTGTCTTAAAGTTAACATCTATTACAGAATATTGTGAAGCCCACACTTAACATATGTTTACCGTATGACTACCAATTGATTTTCCATGATATGTTACGCAGTTTGGAAGCAAATATGGTTAATCTGGGCATTGAAACGATTTCAATTACTGACACCTCCCTGGAGACTGTATTTCTGAAGTATTTTGATTAACATCTGTTTTAATTGTCGATCAAATAACAATTGCTTATTGTTTTCTAGTTGTGCTGGCGAAATGGATCAAGTGGATACACCCGATATTGGAACGCGGAATGATGCTCCACTGTTGGCCACACCCTACAAGCGATTGCAACACAATACACCATATTGGTGGCAGCTCTGGGCTGCAATTTTCTACAAAAAGTTTACATTTCTGTTTAACGAGTGGAAGTATGCCTGTTGCATGGTAAATAGCAAAAAAATCTCTGTGATAACAAACACTACAAATAAGTTTTCCGGCACATATGTTTACTCTGAGTTAAGCTGATTGACGCATTATTGTAGTAGTTTAGATTTAGATACAAAGGGTGTTTATTTTTGTCATAAAATCTATATAAAACGTGCTGAGTCAGCGGGGCCATGCGGGTGTGCAAAGTCCTTCAGTGTTGTAGCTACCTTAACGAAACTTAGTACATGTGGTGAAAATTAGCCCTTAGAACGGAAAACTTTCCTTTTTTTTTAAATGTCAAACAATCTAACAAATTTTAGTTTTAGTTCATATATCCTGACCAAATTTGATTAAAATCGGTTAACTGTCAGATGAATATCAGATAACATATCTCTTATACCATGTTGTTATAAAACTAATCTTATCCGTGACTTCAAAAAAGATGGCCTACACTTTCATATTTACAATATTAAATATATAGTTTTTCTCTGTATAGTTAAGCCTACCTCTAATATGCGTCACTGGAGTAATTTTTCAAATGCATGCCATGTCTATAGTGACTAACGAGGCGGCATTGCTTCTAAATCTCAGGCATCTGCGCACGGGTATCGTTTACATACACAATCCGACGGGTCATCATGCATCAGTGGAGCAGCAGCTACGTCAGTTTATAACTAAGAGCGGTCTTAGTGCCAAATCATTGAAATTGCGAGGCAACAGTACGCGGCAAGGTATGTTGGTATACATGCAATTTTTTTTTTTTTAAGTTTGTAAACCATTTCTTTGTCTTCACAGAGCTACTAGACCTACAACGGGATAACCTGCCAGATTTCCTTGAAGACACCATTGGTTTGGTCGATATGTACGCTGATGGGGTAGGAACTGGTGACACGCCCACTTTGTCTATTTACTACGCTGGCAATCGATACCACAGCAGCGTGATGCTCGTCAATATGGTGGACACGTGCATGCTGCAGCTATACAGCTCCCAGCCAAGCACATCTATTGATACCACATATGTGCCCATTAAAAGATTTATAAGCGACGTTAGCTCTTCGCGTCTCGAGTACTACGCGGTCATTGTATCAGCTGCAATGTTCTTTAGCATGTTTTACTACATATCTCTGCCATATCGGGAGAATGCCAGCGGGTTCCGTCAGTTGCAGCCCATGTCACGTTACACATTTTGGCTATCTACCTTTGTCTTTGATATTATCTTACATGGTATGCTCTGTGTAGCACTGTTTTTGATCCAGCAGCTGATAATGCCCGCGGAGCTGTACCACATTGACGACCTGAAGACCATAGTCATTAGCATATTCTTTTACGGTTGCAGCTATTTGCCCATTTTGTACACTTTGGGCAATAGCTTTAAGTCCATATCAACCATATCTACATATCTGTTGCTGATGCTTATAGTATCGGGTAAGTAGTCTTGGATGTGATACATTTCAAATAATCCAGTAGCTTAGCAGATTCTTATTGTGCAAACTAATCCTATTTATATTTTAATGCTTTCAGAAATTGCGCCGTTGATCACCTCTAGCAATGTCTTGGCCATGAAACAGCACAGCACAAAGATTGCGTTCTTATGTTTTTTACCCGACTTCAATTTGAATCACCAGCTGCGAATCATTAATGAGAATTTTGTAAATCGGCATACAAAATCACCGATCAAGGAAGACACAAGCGTATTTTTTGTCTACGCTTTATTTGTATGCGTCTTGATCATGGGCTTCTTTGTCAATGTTTTGGAACATAAGTATTATCGTCAGCGACTGCGTGACTTTCTCAATTTGTCCTGTAAATCCTGCATAGAGCCACCGAAGGGCGGCAGTGTAACAGACTTAAGTGGTCAGATGGCTCTCGATTGCCTTGATGACTGTGCGCGGGAGTCTGAGCGTGCTAAGCAGCTTTCGGGTGAAGAACGAGGTTCGGCACAAGATTATCCATTGGTTGTAAGCAATTTGCGTAAAAGTTATGCAGGCAAACCGGCTGTCAAGGGACTCGGATTTGCAGTTGAGCGTGGTGAATGTTTTGGTCTTCTCGGTGTGAATGGTGCGGGAAAAACAAGCACTTTTCAAATGATTGCCGCCAATTTAGTAATTGACACCGGATCTATACAAATTGACGGCATTGACATACGAAAGAATGAGGTGGCATATCGTCAACGCTTCGGCTATTGTCCACAGTACGATGCACTAAACAAATTCATGACTGCCGAGCAGTGTCTGCGGTTTATGGCACTTTTGAGGGGCTTAGGTGCATCTAAGGATGACTCAGCTGGTGTGGAGTTTAATGTGCACTTTTGGTTACAGAAAATGCATTTGCTAAAATATCGACATATGCAGGTGCGCTATTATTCGGGCGGCACAAAGCGCAAACTACTAGCGGCAATGGCCATGATCGGTGCCCCATCATTGGTTTTGTTGGATGAGCCGACAACGGGCGTAGATCCTATATCACGTCGCTTTTTATGGCAGTGCATCAAAGATTTTCAGGATAAGGATAGAACTGTGGTGCTCACATCACACAGGTAAGCCCACTTCTCATCTTAATGGCTATAGACACATCAACATTATTCTTACAGTATGGACGAATGCGAGAGCTCTGCAATCGACTGGCCATTATGGCCGATGGCAAATTTAAATGCCTAAATAACATTTGCGCACTGAAGCGATTAAGCGGCTTTACCATTAAACTGAAAATGAAAATTGATACCGAAACGGAGGCCAACGTGATGACAATTACCAACACTTTAAAGGGTTTATTTAAGGACTTAAATCTTCGCGAGAGTCATGCCGGAACATTAACTTATTTTGTCAAAGCTGAAGAGCACATACTTTGGTCACATGTATTTAAGATAACGAAAGACTATCTAGAAGATGAGCTAGGTGATATCGTCGAATATTATTCGGTGAATGAGTGTACACTGGAAGACATATTTTTAAAATTCGAAAAACAAAAGTCGTCGCCACGGGCAGGTTCGAATGACTACGTTTGAGCCTGCCCGTGCAGCAGTAATCATGGATTCATGATAACACGTCAAATTCATTTATGTACATAAGGCACCACATTTCTTTATAACTTTTTCAGTATTCCCTCTTAATAAAACATTTCTTTTGTTTGCCTATCAGTGTTGAATGCCGGGGTCCCTATAATTGATGTTAGTAATTAAGTACTTTGTGAACAAGACATATGATGTACGACTAAATGTATTTAGGATTTCTTAAATCGAATATATCTATATGTATTGTATTTAACAATTAGCTTGTTGCTTTTTCTTTTGGTTATTGACCTGTGTTTAGCCCGCTAAGTAAATGTCAATTATAGACTTCAGTTTATAATTTCAGAACTTATTCGCCGAAGCGTTTACTGACCTAAAGTGTTTTCAGACTGATGGCAGCTCGAGAAACAATGCGGTCTTTTTGAACCTGCCTCTTCGGATCTTTAGTTTGAGACATCCTTTGCATTCATCAACTTTCTGCCTCCCTGGCTCGGTCACCCAGCGACGCGTCGCGACGGTTAAACATCATAGGTAGTTTTCGAACTGTACTTTACAGTTCTCCGACAACTTAATATCAAAAACCATTTTCAACTCTGTGCTGCCAAGCATTATTATTTTTCTCGCTGTACGAATATATTTATTACAAACAATAAAATATTTGAAACTTGTATTCTTTGGATAAATAATTTGTGGCCCTGAAAAGGGCCTTTTGCTTTAGGTTTGCGTACAGTGTACATTAAGCTGAAATTTACTTAGAGCTTGTGTACTTGGTGACAGCCTTGGTTCCCTCACTGACAGCGTGCTTGGCCAACTCTCCGGGCAGCAAAAGACGGACAGCGGTTTGGATTTCCCGACTGGTGATGGTGGAGCGTTTGTTGTAGTGGGCCAAACGGGAGGCCTCGGCAGCAATACGCTCGAAAATGTCGTTCACAAAGCTGTTCATGATGCTCATTGCCTTAGATGAGATGCCAGTGTCGGGATGGACCTGCTTAAGCACTTTGTAGATATAGATGGCATAGCTTTCCTTCCTCTTGCGCTTCTTCTTCTTATCATTCTTAGTGATGTTCTTTTGGGCCTTGCCAGCCTTCTTGGCTGCCTTTCCACTAGTCTTAGGAGGCATATTCACAAATAATATTCACTTTCAATTCACTTCACAAACGGTTTTTACCTACTGTGCTAAAACGCTGTACATTTATACTTTTATTGTAGCAACGCTTTCATGTTAAAATTGTCCATTTTGAAACTAGTTTCTCAGGTAGATATCATCCCTTAACTGAACAAGTTGGTAGCTGAAAAAAGTATAAATATAGTAGCAGTCTTGTCGTCTGACAGCAACATTCGATATTTGTGTTTACAGTGAAACAGTGAAATAAAAATATAAAAGAAAATGTCTGGTCGTGGTAAAGGTGGAAAAGTGAAGGGAAAGGCAAAGTCGCGTTCTAACCGCGCTGGACTTCAGTTCCCTGTTGGCCGTATTCACCGTCTGCTTCGCAAGGGCAACTATGCCGAGCGTGTTGGTGCCGGCGCTCCTGTGTACTTGGCTGCCGTTATGGAATACTTGGCCGCTGAAGTATTGGAGTTGGCTGGTAATGCAGCTCGTGATAACAAGAAAACTAGGATTATCCCCCGTCATCTGCAACTGGCCATCCGCAACGATGAGGAGTTGAACAAACTTCTTTCGGGCGTAACCATTGCCCAGGGCGGTGTTTTGCCTAATATTCAGGCAGTGCTTTTGCCCAAGAAGACCGAAAAGAAGGCATAAATTACCAGCAACTCATATTTTCGTGTACATAAAACAAACCAAACCCAAACGTCCTTTTCAGGACGACCAAATTTTCCCAAAAGAGATTAATATTTCTAATTATATGAATTCGTTGTTTAAAAATAAAACCTAGCGTATAGAAAAAAAATACTAGAGTCTATACATTGATACATTGAAAGCGATACAGTTGGTTATTGCAAGCCTTAGAAATAGAACATTAGCAATTTTAGTCATCATTATACAAAAAGTACAGTTGCGTAGGAAAAATATGTATGTAGTTAAATAAAATAAGCCTAACATACTTTGTTAAGCATTTCTTTCTGAGTATAAGCGCCTTAAATGAATCATTAGCCGTAATGCATTTGCCAACGACCATACCACGCTGAATACATCGGTTCTCGTCCGATCACCGAAATTAAGCAGCGTCGGGCGCGGTTAGTACTTAGATGGGGGACCGCTTGGGAACACCGCGTGTTGTTGGCATATGTCAATTATTTTTCTTTTTCGTTTTATTATTTAGCTTAATTTTAACATTCCGTCAATTTTATTAAATACAAATACTTAAATAATAAAATTATTATTGAATATTTTTGTCTCTTTTAAAGAATGTTTTGGTGGTCCTGAAAAGGACCGATTGGTATGGATATGCTTGTATTTTGTACACAAATGTTTTTAACCGCCAAAGCCGTACAGAGTGCGACCTTGTCTCTTCAGGGCATAGACAACATCCATGGCTGTGACTGTCTTCCTCTTGGCGTGTTCGGTGTATGTGACCGCATCACGGATAACATTTTCCAGAAAAACTTTCAGCACACCACGAGTTTCTTCATAAATAAGGCCAGAGATGCGCTTAACACCGCCACGACGAGCTAAACGGCGAATAGCTGGCTTCGTGATGCCCTGGATGTTATCACGCAAAACTTTGCGATGACGCTTAGCACCGCCTTTACCCAAGCCTTTGCCACCTTTACCACGACCAGTCATTTTTCACTTTTATTTTTTTAGTTAACACTGCACGAAAGTCAGAAAGACACTAATGCTTGATTTGCGTCAAGCGCTTCTATTTATACGAAAACGAACGAAAACAAGAGTGAGTTAGCTATACTTACATCCTGCTCGCACACTACCCTCGTAGCACACAATTCGAGACTCACTTCGTTTTCGTCATAAAAAATACGAGCAGCGAATGTTTCGTTCTCTTTCTAACCCACCACCATTTTTCTATATAAACGAGGCATCAGGCCATTGGTCCGTTTATTGTGTTTTCAACAGTGACAGTGTGAAGTAAGAATTGTGAAAGAAAAATGGCTCGTACTAAGCAGACAGCTCGTAAATCGACTGGAGGCAAGGCGCCTCGCAAGCAACTGGCTACTAAGGCCGCACGTAAAAGTGCCCCAGCCACCGGTGGTGTGAAGAAGCCTCATCGTTATCGCCCCGGAACTGTTGCCCTTCGTGAAATCCGTCGCTACCAGAAGAGCACAGAGTTGCTCATTCGCAAGCTGCCGTTCCAGCGTCTAGTCCGTGAAATCGCTCAGGACTTCAAGACCGATTTACGTTTCCAAAGCTCAGCTGTAATGGCTCTGCAGGAAGCTAGCGAAGCCTACCTGGTTGGCCTCTTCGAAGACACAAACTTGTGTGCTATCCATGCTAAGCGTGTCACAATCATGCCAAAAGACATCCAATTGGCTAGACGTATTCGCGGCGAGCGTGCTTAAGTTGTGCTTTGTCCAAGCATAAAAAACAAAACAAATCGGTCCTTTTCAGGACCACAAATTTATTTATCAAAGATGATTTTTATTTTCACATTTAAATTGAATATGATTAGTCGCTTACTATTTTATTTATGGTTGGGTATTAACTATAATAATATGCGATGGGAAAAGGTTTTTCTTTATTCAAGCGATTGTGAATTGCGATGACCTGACCCACAATGTTATAGTATAATATTATAAAATATAATATGTTAAGAAAATAACAAATATTAAATGATATTATTGTTGGTTTAGCGACCTTTATATTAGTTAATATTAGACTGTTTAGCTGAACTAAGGTTTATATGTAATTTATAATTCTGTCGATGTGACACAATATCAACAACAACAAACATCACAAATACTTGCAAGGATATAAAAATCAAATATTAATTAATATAGTTAATATAGTTCTCGATATATGTACATTAATATTTATGTTTTAATATATTAAAATAAAATATAGCTTCTTACTTTGATAAAATGTTGTATCTGGTTTGAACGCGGTGGTACACTTGAATGTTTAAGTATATTGTCTGAAATAGACCAATTTATCGTTAATATTTTTTTAATATCTTTATAGTTGCACAAATTTGTAAATTTGGGATATTTGCAATAATATTTTATTAAGTATTTATAAATTTATTTATATTGTGCCCTTCTGCTGATAGCTTAATGCACCACCAATCGCCATGCTCATCTTGTATGTACAAAACGTATATTTAAATGGACATTTAAATATTTATATTGATGCAAATGTTAATGAAAACTAATTTAACTTAAAGATATAATAAATTTATTGTAAAATATTACAGAAAAATCTATGTTTTATAATAATTTATATTTTATTGAGCCATTATTCTGTTGCTACTTGCACTCAAAGTTAGCTTGATTTTAACCGTAGATGGTACACTTTGAAACGTATTTAAAAATAAAAACCATTAGTTATACTAGAACTAAAGGTTATATTCTCAAAAAGAATTGTTTAAGTAATATAATTTTAATAAAAATTATTATTGTTTTTTCTTATTTATATTTAAAACATATGTTTTTATACGATAATTTGTTTTGTGAAAACACAAAGTGAGTTTTTAGGCAGTTATGTGAACCCCGTGAATGATGATATCAAAATGATTTAAATTACATATTATTGTTTAAATATTTAACAAAATATTAATAACCCTAATTATTAATACATCAAACCATAAATTAATTTAAACGTTTAATAAATAATAGGTTAGTGGCAAACTTATTTGACGCGAACGTTCGATGCTAAAATCATTCTCGTATCGCTCTTCTACTCGATTCTCACCAAATCGGGTGACCAAATTTTCGCTCCGCCTCGCGTATATTTACCGTTTAAAAGTCAATTTTACAGTGAAAAAAGCTATAAAGATGTCCGAATCCGCAGTTGCAACATCCGCATCCCCCGTGGCAGCCCCACCAGCCGCAGCAGAGAAGAAGGTGGCCGCCAAAAAGGCAGCACCAGCATCAAAGGCAAAGAAGACGACAGCTCCACCAACACATCCTCCAACTCAGCAAATGGTGGACGCATCGATTCTGAACTTAAAAGAACGTGGTGGTTCTTCGCTCATGGCAATCAAGAAATATATCAGTGCCACATACAAATGCGATGCCCAGAAATTGGCACCGTTCATCAAAAAGTACTTGAAGAATGCAGTTGTGAGTGGAAAACTGATCCAAGCTAAAGGAAAGGGCGCATCTGGTTCGTTTAAATTGTCTGCATCTGCTAAGAAAGAGCCCAAGCCAAAAGCTGCCTCTGTGGAGAAGAAAATCAAGAAGGTTGCTGCATCGACTGCTTCAGCAGCAGCTAAAAAGAAGAAGACTGCTACCACCAAGAAAGCAGCTGGGTCCGCTGATAAGAAGCCATCAAAAGCAGTAGCAACCAAAAAGACCGCTGAGAAAAAGAAAGCTGAGAAGGCAAAGGCTAAGGATGCGAAGAAAACTGGTACTGTGAAGGCTAAACCTACAACAGCAAAGGCCAAGTCGAGCGCAGCAAAGCCAAAAGCACCAAAGCCCAAGACCACAAGTGCTAAGCCAAAAAAGGCAGCATCGTCGCCAAAGAAAGCTGCTCCTGCTGCCAAGAAGCCAAAAGCAAAGACTGCTTCTGCATCCAAGAAATAAGAGCCTCAGAGAGTAGTGGCCAAATTTCAAAATTATGGAATTTGTTATTTTAACACAGCCCTTTTCAGGGCTACAAAATGTATTTTAAAAGGGAAAGAAATTTTCAATAGGTAATGTTAATAAATAAGTACATAATATTGCTCACTTACTGGAAGACTTTCATAGAAAACATTTTATAATCTATATTGTCTAAGAGTGAGAGACGACAGAAATCTTCGAGTGAGCGATGGGTAAAAAGAAACCTATTCACAAAGTCTTGGTTTCAACCGATTTCAAATTGGAATGAAAATATAGTCAGATAGTAGACAACTGCCACAGCTATAGCTTTAAATGTATATTTGTGATTATCTCTATAATAAATAAATAAAAAAAAGTAGACATAAAATATATAACTTTCTGGCTGACGAGGTTAACAAACATCGCGGTGTGTTTTGTTTCTGTCCTTTTTATTAACGTTATATGTACGAATATATTTATTATAAACTATATAATATTTGAAATTTGTATTCTTTGGATAAATAATTTGTGGCCCTGAAAAGGGCCTTTTGCTTTAGGTTTGCGTACAGTGTACATTAAGCTGAAATTTACTTAGAGCTTGTGTACTTGGTGACAGCCTTGGTTCCCTCACTGACAGCGTGCTTGGCCAACTCTCCGGGCAGCAAAAGACGGACAGCGGTTTGGATTTCCCGACTGGTGATGGTGGAGCGTTTGTTGTAGTGGGCCAAACGGGAGGCCTCGGCAGCAATACGCTCGAAAATGTCGTTCACAAAGCTGTTCATGATGCTCATTGCCTTAGATGAGATGCCAGTGTCGGGATGGACCTGCTTAAGCACTTTGTAGATATAGATGGCATAGCTTTCCTTCCTCTTGCGCTTCTTCTTCTTATCATTCTTAGTGATGTTCTTTTGGGCCTTGCCAGCCTTCTTGGCTGCCTTTCCACTAGTCTTAGGAGGCATATTCACAAATAATATTCACTTTCAATTCACTTCACAAACGGTTTTTACCTACTGTGCTAAAACGCTGTACATTTATACTTTTATTGTAGCAACGCTTTCATGTTAAAATTGTCCATTTTGAAACTAGTTTCTCAGGTAGATATCATCCCTTAACTGAACAAGTTGGTAGCTGAAAAAAGTATAAATATAGTAGCAGTCTTGTCGTCTGACAGCAACATTCGATATTTGTGTTTACAGTGAAACAGTGAAATAAAAATATAAAAGAAAATGTCTGGTCGTGGTAAAGCTCGAGTCAACAGTGATCATTGATCTAAAAACTAAAAGTGAAAAAGAAATGAATGGTTGTGATATGGACACAAAGAGCCACTCCTAAACCACGTGATATAGACAGTGAATTTGTGATGATATGGTCTCCAAGAGCCAATCCTAAACCCGTAATAAACTTAGTGAATGGTTGTGAAATGGACACATAGAAACCACTCCTAAACATCGTGAAATAATCAGTGAATTGGTTGTGATATGGACACAAAAAGCCAATACTAAACCGAGTGAAAAGACAGTGAATGGTTGTGATACAGACTCAAAGAGTCACCCCAAACACGTCAAATAAACTTATTAAGTGCAAGTGGTGTGAAATAAAAAGCCACAAATTGCCCTTGAAACAATTCTACTGAGTGTATGTGATATGGACACAAAAATACCTGTAGAGAAAACGTGAAAAATACTTGTAAAAGCAAATATCAAAATAAAATCATCAAATACGAAACAACAAATTGAAACACAACAAAATGACCAGTGCGGCAAACAAGCGCGCGCTGAGCGAGGAGAGTAATAGTGATGACGAAGAATATAAGCGAAGTCGCACCTCATCGCTGAGCTACGACGAATACACAAGTTCAGACGAAACCGCAACGAACATCGACGAAGATGAACATATGATGGTAGAAGTGGAAGCGTTCAACTCAGTCATGAACGAACTAACCGAGCTTCGCGCAAAAGTTGCCACTAACGAAGCTATCACTAAATCTAAAAATGTCCAAGACCAATTAAACCAACTTGGCATAAATGGAGCGGCGAAAACCCTGATTGGAAACCGTTTTGCACCACTAGACAACGATGACAACAACAATGAAGTTAACTTCCCGGCTTTGGGTAAACCAAAAAAACCCAAGAAAGCTGAGAAGAAACGCAAAAGCAACAAAAACAATAACGAGGCCAATCAAATGGACATTGAGCAAATAAACAAGAACAACAACAAGAAGCCGGCTGAAATGAGTCCACCAACACCACCGAGGGCCTTGGAAGCAACTCCACCAACTTCCCCGAAGACTGCCAAAGGGAAGGATATCCCAATCATCTCTACATATAACGTTAACCCAAAAGAGTTGGCAGGTATGTTGCGTCAAACTATAAATGAGCGATTCACCCTAAATATAATGAACAAAAATATGACCCATATTAAAGTAACCACACTATCTGATTTCTTTGAAACAAAGAAAATGTTAGATCTCAATAAGAAAAATTATTTTTCATACACCCCAAAAGAACTAAAACCCTTATCGCTTATTGTAAAAAAACTGCCGCAGCAGATATTCAATAAAGAAGAGGTAAAATCAGCCATACAAGATAGTTGTCCAGAACTTAAAATCCTGGCAGTTAAAGAATTTAAGAAGAGCTTTTGGCTAGTCCAAATTGAAAAATCGAATAAAACATCCCAAATATTAAATTTAAACACTTTGCTCAATTGCAAAATTAAAGTCGAGATCCTAAAAAAGAGCAAGAACACCATAAACCAATGCCACAACTGCCAAA
This sequence comes from Drosophila testacea, assembly GCA_035043265.1. Classification (NCBI taxonomy): domain Eukaryota; kingdom Metazoa; phylum Arthropoda; class Insecta; order Diptera; family Drosophilidae; genus Drosophila; species Drosophila testacea. The sequence continues at coordinate 5,763,215 of JAWNND010000151.1, forward strand.
GATTCGGCCATGTTGCCAGCAATTGCAAAATGCAATACCGCTGCATAAAATGCACAGAACTTCACGCACCAGGACAGTGCAAAATTAAAAAATCAGACACTCCATCTGAAAGCAATCCAACACAGTGTGTCAACTGTAAGGGGCAGCACACAGCAAATGCCAAAATATGCCCAGTAAGAATTCAGGTCCTTGAAAAAATTAACCTAAAACGCAAGACGTCCGAGCAAAAATTCGTCAAAAACATCTCTAAGTCGAGAACTATTGCATTCAGCAAAATAAATAACAATGTACCCTTTGCTTCCCTGTTCAAAAATACTGAACAAAAACACAATACCCCACAAAAAAATATAGGTAAACAACTCCCTTCGAATGTTGTTATCAATAACCCAGCCCTTCGAAGCCACATGGCTAAGAAACTCTCCACCAATCCCCAACAACCAAATCAAACAGCCTTTACTTTAGAGGACCTTAACAAAGACAGTACAGAAATCTTTGGAAAGGACCTCTTTTCCTGCATACAAATTATGCAGAATGTACTTAAAAAATACCCCCTAAACAATAATGAAGATACAAAAAAAACGAAGCAAGCACTACTGCTAGACTTCTTCATCCAAATAACTCAGATTTAATGACCTCACTAAAATGCATTTTTCAAAATGTAAATTCTATTATCTCATTAAACAAGAGATACGAATTAGATTTATTCCTAAACAAACACAGGCCAGACGTGATGCTCATTGCAGAGCACCGTCTGGCCAGTAAGCACTCAATCAACCTAAAACACTACCAGTTTATTAGGCAACAAACACCAGCCACCCAAACAATATATGCGCAACGCCAAAACACAAAAGAGCATGGTTTGTCCGTCGCAATTTGTATTAAGAACGGCGTCGTGTACGAGCGCATCAGCATAAGTCCACTACGCTTTATTGAAGCCGTAGCCATAAAACTTTCCTACATTGACGCCAATAGAAACACCCGAAACTGCATTGCAGTCTCTCTCTATAAACGACCCAATGATCCCCTCCACATAGCCGACCTTAAAACCCTTTTTGACTCGCTAGCCCGAGTTCAGAATGGAGGTCATATAATAATAGGCTGCGACCTTAATGCTAAACATCCCAGTTGGCATGTTCCAACTCACAACCCTGCCCACCTAAACCGTGATGGTGAAACCCTTTATAACTGGCTCTTATAATAGGACAACCTAGCTTCGTTCTCCACCCAACAAGAGAACCTAGTCGCCCTAATAACCTTAATCCCAGCAACCCAACTTCAATAGACTATTTCATATGTTCTGTAGAACTTCCCATTAATATTAATGAATTGTGCAACATCACAAATGATTTCCCGTCAGACCATTTTGGTGTAAAACTTAATGCTCCGCTTAGCCAATATCGCTTGCTTTCTGCTAACCCCAAAATAATACACAACTTCAATAAAATCAACACTCCAGCATGGAATTATACTCTGCTTAATAACCTAATTCCAATAACCAAATCAGCCAACCAAACTCCATCCGAAATAGATATGCATATTAACCAATTAAACTTTGCCCTAAACAAAGCACTCGATTCACCCATCGCAATCCCAAAAATAACAATATGTCCTTCCAAACCGAAAATAGAACCCAGCTTAGCCCTTACTGTCTCAAGCTTATCAAAGAGAAACGATATCTGCGAAGATACCTCTTCAGGCGTCAATTCACATTGACACATTTACAAAAACAAGAGATCCGTTGCCTAATAGCTGATATATCAGTACAAATAAACACCCATATTGAAATCAGTGAGCTTAGATATATTGAAAATAGCTTAAAGCACACAAACCCCAGTAAAGTGAGCATCAAAACACTCCAACGTTGCAACCAATATCTCCAAAGGGATGAACCACTCAAACACGATATCTACCTTTCCGCCGCTGAACAAAGCGACATCGATATCAATATCTCCCCAATCATAAAATCGAAATTTGAGAAAGTCAATGCACTAGCATGGTCGTTTGAGCGAATTCACAAGCAAAACGACAGCATGACATCCCAAAACACAGTGCTTAAACGGCACGCTAAATATGTTAAGAGAAAGGTAAAGCACTTTATTGAGCCGCCATCAAGACCGGCCTGCTACGTAACTAATTTTAACTCAAACAGAAGCGCAGATGGCAACTGGCCAGGTGCAGAAGAGCTAGGTTTCACCAACGCAAAACAACTCCTAGAATGGGTAAAATCAAAAAATAGTAAAAAGACAATGGGCCCTGATGGTAGTAGCAACTACCTCCTGAAGCATTGTAATATGCTGGTCTTAAAGCACCTGGCTATTCTATTTAACCACTGCTTTAACATCAGCTACTTCCCAACTAGCTGGAAACGCAGCAAAATTATTCCAATTCCTAAACCAAAGGCTAGCCCCACATCCCTTCAGGGGTACAGACCTATTTCTATACTCTCTGCAATTAGCCTTCTATTTGAGAAAATGCTTATGGGACACATCAAAAGACACCTTGATTCCCACGAAATACTCAAACCCTATCAGTTTGGCTTTAGAGACAACTTATCCATAAGCCATTCCTTAGCAGTAGCCAACCATTTTATATACAAGAATCTTGCCAGAGGGCGTGCAACAATTGCCTGTGCTCTCGATTTTGAAAAAGCTTTCGACACAGTCTGGAAGGATGGGCTCATATTCAAAATGAACAACAAATTCCATTTCAACCCAAATACTACACGTATTATACATAATTACCTTTCTACAAGGTCGTTCTATGTCAGTAGTCCAGATGGCACCGAAACATCGCTTATCCGAAGCACAACCGCAGGTGTACCTCAGGGGTCCTTGTTAGCACCAATACTATACAACATATACCTCGCAGACATGCCAGAATACCAACAACAACCAAACACAGCTTCAACCGCGCGCATCCAACCGCTAATTTACGCTGACGATATACTTCTTCTATCCTCTGGTGCATGGATAGTCAGCGCAGAAATTGATCTTAACAGATATCTCAATCAATTATGCAAATACTTCACCAAATGGCGACTTAAACTAAACGCAAATAAATGCGAAGGTTGTATATTTCGAGGAGCCAGGCTCACCGATATATACAAAAACGCTAGAAAATTCAAGCCTAAGCTGTATATCAACGGGAATACACCAATACAAATAAATTCCCAACTAAAATACCTAGGTGTTATCTATGACGATAAACTTAAGTTCAATCAGCACATAGAACACACACTTGTAAAAGCAAAGATTCAACTACGACAAATCTCCCACATCTTTAGGCCCCTTAACCTAAACACACCCAATAATAGCAAACACATGACTAAATTACGCTCGCTTGCATACAAAAAACTAATACAACCAATTCTTATTCATGGGCATATAAGCTGGTTTAACATTAAATCTACCAAAATGGAAGAAATGCGACTTTTTGAAAGACGCATTTTAAGACGTGCCTTAGGTAGCTCTGCCTACAAACCACACTCGACATTATATATCCAATTCAAAGCTCTATAAGTCCACCAAAACCAGACGACTAGATACTCTCACCTTTAAAATAATAGAAAACTTTATAGAAAATAATCATCATAGTAGAAATCCCCATATCATAGATAGCATAGAACAAATCCCAATCCCAATTGGGTACTCAAAGGATCACTTAACCATAAACCACATTAATCATCTTAAACAAAAGGGCATAATCTATGACCAAAACAATAACCTTATTTTCTACCACAGAAAGCCCAATTCAATAGACCCTCTGATGGTCTGTCTTATAATATAAACCAATAAAAAGCTCATTTATAACTGACGCAACATACTTTTCTCTTCCAAAACTCTGTAAATACTGTATCTCCTCCTCTCTTCCTTCTTTCTCTATCCATTTAATTAATTCATAATATATTTTTAGTTAGCTATAGTAGTTATTTAGTATTAAGAAACACACCACCAAAAATATTAATGTAATCCAGGTTTTTGCTCACTATGAGTCTTTCCTAGGAATATTAACTCACACACTCATATACATAAGTAAAATTCACTCATTGAAGTAACCAAAAGACTAATAATCAAAATAAAAATTATATAATAAAAGAACAATCGCAGGGATAAGCTTTCAGCGCCTAGCAATATAAACTGTAATAAAAATGTAAGTTATCTTGACTTTGTCAACCAAGACTGTACTATAGAATAAGGTAGCAAGAATGTATTACCACAAAAAACAAAAACTGACCAATAAACAAACTTGAACTTGAACTTGAACGCCTCGCGTATATTTACCGTTTAAAAGTCAATTTTACAGTGAAAAAAGCTATAAAGATGTCCGAATCCGCAGTTGCAACATCCGCATCCCCCGTGGCAGCCCCACCAGCCGCAGCAGAGAAGAAGGTGGCCGCCAAAAAGGCAGCACCAGCATCAAAGGCAAAGAAGACGACAGCTCCACCAACACATCCTCCAACTCAGCAAATGGTGGACGCATCGATTCTGAACTTAAAAGAACGTGGTGGTTCTTCGCTCATGGCAATCAAGAAATATATCAGTGCCACATACAAATGCGATGCCCAGAAATTGGCACCGTTCATCAAAAAGTACTTGAAGAATGCAGTTGTGAGTGGAAAACTGATCCAAGCTAAAGGAAAGGGAGCATCTGGTTCGTTTAAATTGTCTGCATCTGCTAAGAAAGAGCCCAAGCCAAAAGCTGCCTCTGTGGAGAAGAAAATCAAGAAGGTTGCTGCATCGACTGCTTCAGCAGCAGCTAAAAAGAAGAAGACTGCTACCACCAAGAAAGCAGCTGGGTCCGCTGATAAGAAGCCATCAAAAGCAGTAGCAACCAAAAAGACCGCTGAGAAAAAGAAAGCTGAGAAGGCAAAGGCTAAGGATGCGAAGAAAACTGGTACTGTGAAGGCTAAACCTACAACAGCAAAGGCCAAGTCGAGCGCAGCAAAGCCAAAAGCACCAAAGCCCAAGACCACAAGTGCTAAGCCAAAAAAGGCAGCATCGTCGCCAAAGAAAGCTGCTCCTGCTGCCAAGAAGCCAAAAGCGAAGACTGCTTCTGCATCCAAGAAATAAGAGCCTCAGAGAGTAGTGGCCAAATTTCAAAATTATGGAATTTGTTATTTTAACACAGCCCTTTTCAGGGCTACAAAATGTATTTTAAAAGGGAAAGAAATTTTCAATAGGTAATGTTAA